>OY728160.1:262262976-272262976 GCA_963277665.1 Viscum album
AGGCTAGCTAAGAGCTAATTCCAGGATGTGATACAACGTGTATGTTTAAAAAAATTTGTGTGGTGTGTCAAATATTATCCTATAAATTATGTTAGGAATACGATCCAAGTTCTTATGGGACACTAATCATGTTAGTTTGAGGCTTTTTATATCATTAAGTGATATGGGGTTGTACGAATGTTAAATTTGTATGAGATCAATATGGATAATGGATAAGAACCTAAGTGACATTTCTCTTTAGAGATCACTTCTTTTTGGATGGTTAAGAGCGAGTGTTTGTATGAAACTTCCTGGAAAGTATTAACATGTGAAAGAAACTATAAATTAGTTATATTTGATTCCTATTTTTTATAGTGTATTAGAGTAGAAAACCCACCCCCTCCCTAGAAAACCAAAACCCCCTACAACCCGTACCCCCTACAGCCCCCCACCTAGATTGCCCAACCCCATCTGGAAACCCCAGCACCCTACCTGGACAGCTCACACACTCCTTCCTGAACAACCCACACCCCCTTCCCCACCTGGATAGGCCACCCACCACCCCCTTGGACAGCCCACCCTCACTGGACAGCTACACCCTCTCTCTTGCATCCCCTACCCCCTGCAGCCCCCCTGGACAGCCCCCCCCCCCACCGACTTCAGATAGGCCACACCCCCTCCCCCCACCTGACATCCACCCCCATACCCAAATGGACATCCCCCAACCCCACCTAGAAAACCCACCCCACCACCCAACTAAGGAACCACCCCCAGACATCCCACACCCCTCCCCCACCTCGACAGCCCACCCCCAATACCGGATATAATACCTTAAAAATTACTTACACCACTAACAAGCATACTCTGTTGAAGAGTAAAAAAATGATTATTTTTATATTAAAAAAATTCCTATATTTTATATTCTTCACTTTTATTTTTATTCTTCTATTATAGATCATATTTTTATGGGTTTTCGTCAGATACAAATTTTATTAGAAAAACCTCCAAAACACATCACTCCATTCGTTGAAAAACAAAAAATCATCTTATCACTCAAATGGACACCCCCACCCCACCTAGACAACCCCACCCTCTAAACATCCACCCACCTGCACACCCCCCACCTGCACACCCCTCCCCCACCCACTACACCCGCCCACTTGCACAACCCACTCCCCACCCCCACCTCACCTCCAACAGACACCCCCTGCACAGTCCCCCTCCCCTCGACCTGCACACCCCCACTTGCACAACCCACCCCCCTGCTTAGCCCCCCACCTAACACCCAACATACCCCCCTACACAACCCCCTCCTCCCCGCACCCCTCTCCCCACTTGCACACTACACATCCCCCCAACCTGCACACTCCCCTCCCCCCAACCACTTGCACAACCCCCCCACATGCATCCCCCACCTAACAAGCCCCCCCACATGCATAGCCCACCCCACCCCCTCATGGACAACCCCCCCCCCCCCACCCCACCTCACCCCCAACATAATCCCCCTGCACAACCCCCCTCCCCCTGACATGCAAAACCCAAACATCCCACCAAACCATTACATAAAAATTTCAAAAATCTATTGTTGCAACTTTTTTTTGAATTAATCAATTAGTTTCCAAGGAAAAATTCCTAAAATAAGAAAGTGAACATAAAATATGGGAGAAAATATAGTACCCCTACAACACTAATATTGGGTAACTTGTCTTGAAAATTAGTGACGGTAGTTGTTCAAGAAGGGAAATTCATAGTCTATGTGTAGGTTAGAGTATTTGGAACATGAAAATTTCACATTCAACAACAACCGAAAACCCTAATTGATGAGGGATTACAATGGATGAGGAAATAAACTATTTGTGGAATATAAAAATCTGAAATAAATGTTGGCATAATATGTAACTCCAACTCACTAATTTAAAGTGGGAACAACTAAGATCTATCTTTAGAAGAGGAGGGGTCACTGGCTGGGAGGAGAGCATCGCTATGGTAGGGAAAAAACAATCGAATCTAGAGAGGTAGGTGGGGTCTTAGGCATATTTGGTGAAAAATTATCCCAATTTTTTTAAAAAACCGTTGGGAAACATCACTATACACAATGGTTTTAAACAACCATTGATAAACATCACTATACCACCTATGATCCCAACATTTTACATAAACCATTGTTAAAAAACCACATACCCCAACTTTTTTCAAAAATCGTTGGGAAAGACTACACTAAAGCACTATATTTTATCTGTTTTCAAAAACCGTTTGAAAAAACTCTCTATCCCAACTGTTTAGACAAATCATTGGGAAGTGGGAGTTGGTATAAGTATGATTTATAGTAGTGAAAAAACGAGAAAGGAAGGAATCTCTCACATGGATGTGTGATCCCAAAGTATTGGACGATGCTTCTTGGGAGCCTGGGGATCCTTGGGAGGATTCCAGAGAGAGGTGGGCAGAGTTTGGTCAATCACTGAATGGTTTGAGTGAAGTGGAATGGGATATAGTAATGGAGAGGGAATGGTTTATTATATAGTAATGGAGAGGGAATGGTTTATTATCCTTGGGAGGATTCCAAAACCTCACTATTATGTCTTTTTGTTGTCATAAAACACAGTATATTTTTAAACCGTATTTAATTTTTACCCAAAAATTCGAGTGTCTCAGAAAAAATGAAAATTTCACCATTAGATAATTTCGACGTCCTGATTCCAAAGAAATATTAATTTTATCTAAATAATTTTCTAAATATGTAAAATTTTACTTTTAAAATAAAAACTGACATTTATAAAAAATTCATGGGTTTTGTGAAAAACAGCTATCCAACATTAATGAAAATTAAAATTGTATTTATAAATATTATATGATAATTTATATTTAACAAAAAAAATAATTTAGTAATAATATTTTATAAAAATAATATTTAATTTAAAAATCCATTAATTCAAAAAAAAGATTTTTAATTGAATATTAACTAAAAAATATTATTTGTTCGATTATAAACTATTTACAAAGAAAAATATTAAAATTAATGTATATTATCTTATTCTATACAAAAATAATGCACATAATCCTTGTGCTAGGGTCTTGTTATATAAACCATTTTAACACCAGCATAATACCTAAGGGTAAGGTGTGTAATGGTGACAGACTCTTGAGGTGGCTTAGAAAACATCGCTTGGGTGGTAATCTCTATTAACTTTCACTTCTCTCATAGGTAGTTCTTTTCAAGATTAAAGTGTCTAATATCAGATTGGGATTGGTCAAGAGTTAATCCTAGTGATGCTACCTCCTTTCTGAGATCTAACAAATGGGCTTCGTATGGAGAAATTCTATTGGATGCGTCCATCACATCCTTTGTCTGAGTAAATTGGATTTGTTAAATCCCTATATTAAACTAACCATGTGGTCACGTTCAACAACTATATTAGTAATGGTAACAATTATTAATGGTATTTTAAAATCCCAAAAACATAAAACAATGTAAAATTATAAGTTATATAACAATTTTACATAACAAGACATTTAATTATATCAACATAATTTTTCATTAATAAATGTTTGGATCATTAAAATCCACCCCCTTAAGAAACTATTCACTAAAAAATTTTCTTTTACCACACTAAAATAGATGTGGTTAACCCTGCTTCAATCACTTCCTCTGATTTCCCATGGTTGCACCTTCAAACTTGTGGTTTCATAACTACACCTTGACAAGGGGTATTTTATTATTTAGTAGAACATTTTATCTATAATCTAAATCATCACTAGATTATCTTTATAAGAGAGGTCATTCTCTAATTGTACTACCTCTATATTGAGTACATGTGATGGGTCAGGTATGTACTTCCTCAGAGTGATACACAGAATACATCGTGTACTTGAGATAGGCTTTGGTGGGAGTGCTAGTTGATAGACCACTGCTCCGAATGTGATCAAGGATATCAAAAGGGGCCGATGTACCTTGGACTATGCATTAATTCTCCCAAAAATATCATTACCATATTCCAACGTGATATGCATAGGAATACCATGTCTCCAACATCAAACTCTAGGTCTTGTCAATGATTATCAACATAGCTCTTTTGTTGACTCGGAGTAGATTAATGTGATTTTGGATGGTCTTAAACTTCTCCACCATTTCTTCAACCATTTATTGGCCTAGTTGTTTTCACTCCCTAACTTAATCCCATCAATGATGTTTTTCTCCACCTCTCCCCATAAAGGGATTCATAATGAGCCATTTGGATGCTTGATTGGAATCTGTTATTGTAATAAAACTCAACCAGAGGAAGCTATTGATCCCATCCTCCTTTGTAGTCAATTGATAAGGCTCTCAAAATTTCCTTAAGTGTTTGATAATCCGCTCAAGTTGTCCATCATTTTGAGGATGATAAGTTTACTGAAGTTCATCTCATTATTTAGAACTTGTTGGAGATTCTTCTAAAAGTTAGAAGTGAATCTTGGATCTCGATCTGATTCGATAGATAGCGGTACTCCATATAGCCTTACCACTTCTCTAATATATATATTCATTCCAGTTGATCCAAGGAGAAATTATATCAAATTTCAATGGAGTGTGCAGTATTTGTAAGAATATCTACAATAAAACAGATAAAATTTTTTCATTTGGATTTCTTTGAATATTCGGTGAAAAATTCCATGTTGATGTTATCCAATTTCAACGAAGGAATGGGTAATGGTTTCATCGAACCCTTAGACTTCTACATCTCAGTATTCACTTGCTGACATATCGGGAAATTTGATTTATATGCATCAATATCATTTTTTATGTTATCCCACCAATAATACTCTTAGAGATCGTAATACATATTTGTCTTTCATGGGTGATTAGAGAAATTTGAATTCTATGTACATCATCCAAAAGTTCTTTCTTTAACACTAGACATGATGGAACACATAGTCTTGACCCAAATCTCACAATTCCTTCTTCATTAACATTGAACTATGAGGATATACATTTTCTAATAGTTTCCACTTTCTTATGAATTTTCACATCATCCTTTTGATCATCCCTTTAACCCTTCCACAAGAGACAGTTGAATAATCATTTGTGAAAGGATTGATGATATCCCTTATTTATGATTCCCATGTCCATATTCCATAAATCTAAGAAGATTGGATTATTTTCAATTCTCATCAATGATAGAATCACTGTTTCTTTCTACTTAGATCATTATCCACCTTTTTCTCTTTCCCAGGGTGTTAATGGATTGAGCAGTCAAAGTCTTTGTGCAACTATAACCATCATTGTTGGATTAAATTCAAGTGTGAATAAATACATGAGGGTTTTTGGGATCAGTATATATTTCAAACTTCTCTCTAAAGAGGTAATGGCATCAATTTTTCAAAGCTAAGATCACTGTAGCCAACTCCAGATCATTTGATGGATTGTTTTTCTCATGAACTTTAAATTTCCTTGAAGCATAGGCAATGAATTTTTTATTTTTCATCAATAAAGAACCCATGACCTATCTTCTAAGATTCACTAAATTCACAAAAAGTTATCCACTTGTGAGTAGTGGTGAGCACATGCATAGTGATAATCATCCTTTTCATCTCCTTGAATCTCTCTTCACATTCATCACTCTAAGAAAACTTGACTCTATTCCGAGTTATCTTGGTAATACGGTTTGAAAATTGGGAGAAATTTCTCACAAATAAACGATAATATCAAGATAACCCAAGGAATATTTAGAAGTCCATCACTGATGATGGCCTCAGACATCCCTCAATTGCAGCTGGCTAGGAGGGATCCACTAATATCCCATTTCTTGTGGTGATATGACCCAAGATTGAGACTTCTTTCAACAAGAACTCACACTTTTTGTACTTTTAATAGAGCGTATCCTTTTTCAAAGTCTATAGTACAGTTCTTAGATGCTCCTCATGATCCTCCTTTGTTTTTAGTTTATATTATAATATCGTCTATAAGGACTACCAATAATTTGACGAGGCAATCTCTATAGACACTATTCATCAGGTCCATGAAGATTTTTGGGAGCATTAATGTGTCCTAAAGGAATTACTATTAATTAATTGTGCCTGTACATTGTACGAAGAAACCGTCTTGGGGGATATCTTCCTTCACCCTTACATGGTAATATCCTAACCAAGATCCACCTTGGAGAAGTATTGTGCTCCACATAGATGATTAAAAAGTGATTAATTCGTGGTAGTAGATATTTGTTCTTTATAATGGTTTTGTTGAGCTCACAATCATAAATTTAAAGGGGAATTGACCAATCCTTCATGACGAAGAGGACTGGTTCACCCCATGGTGAAGCACATAAGCATATAAACCCTTTATTAAGATTCTTTTTTAGTTGTTTTCTTCATCTCCTGAATCTCCACAACATCCATTCTATAAGGATTGTTAGATATTGGAATCACCTCAGGTATAAGATCGATTGATAATTCAACATCTATTCTTGGAGGAAGACTAGGAAATTCCTCGATAAACACTTATTCGAATCCCTCACAATAAGCATGTCATCAAGGATGGTTTTCTTCCTTAGAATCAATCATCTGAGAAAAGATACGCATGCTCATAGGGAATTAATATCTAAAATTTATATGATGGTGGTAAATAAAGATTAATCCACCTACTTTCACTTGTATAGAATTGGGGGTCGGATTATCCATATAGAGGGGTGATTTTCATATCACAGAAATTTATGTTGGCTCTATATAAGGAAATCCAATCCATGCCACAAATTACACCAAATTTTAACAGAGGGAGTATGAAGAGGTTCTCCCGAGATGTTCAATCCAAAAATAGTGACTGGGGAGGAGTTTTATTCATGGGTTGAAATGATTTCCCCATTTTCCGTTCACACAAATATCTCTACTTCCATGATTTTTGGTGATGTTGGGATTGTTCTACTATAATTTTGGGATATAAAAGAATGCATATAAATATAATCAAGAAGTAGATTAACTATTATTCAATGAATAACTAGCTTACCTATCACCACTTTATTTTGTGGTTCGCTTCGGTGGGTAGTGATGGAAAAAGATCTCCCTCGTGGCCTTGGAGGATTTTGGTTTCTTGAAAACCATTGTCTTAGAGAAATGGTTTGCAAAGTTCACAGGTTATTTGCAGTTGAAACAATGATCAATGAGTTAAGGGTTGAACGAGGAATTCCTCTCCTCTGTCGTAGTAGCAGGATTTTCTTGTCAGTAGTTAATTTCTAGCTACCCATATCTTCCACATGTAAATATTTTCTTCTTCCCCTACAATAAATTTAGAGGGAGATTCTTTCAAAACCATTGTCATGTGGTGGATATAATGTCGTAGAACCATTGTATTTTCCCATCAGATCGCTATAATTAAAGTCCAACTTATTCTTCTTATCCCCAGGAAACCCATGTGATTCTCAGATTTCCATTTAGACTTTTAGGACACATCAGACAATTTTCTCATATATCTCAAAGTCACAAATCTCTAGGGCTTTCTGTAGGCTAGGAGTAACCCACCAAAGTAGCGGTCTACCTTGCATTCGAGGGTAATGACAAATACATAGGCGTATCGTTCAAGACATGTGATGTTTTCCTCATATTCTCCAATGTATTATTTATCTTTTTTCCTTAGGGAAAGAAAGACCCTTTCCATCTTACGTCAGAGGGTGTGAGGAAAATATTTATCAAAAAACATTTTCTAGAAATTCTTCCATTCCAACACCTCAATCTCTTCCTCATGCTTCATATTTTTAAACAATGTCTACCATTGATCAGCTTCACCCACCATATGATAAGTACCTAGAATAACCTTCTCTTATTCGTAACATTGATGGATGTAGAGTATCTTTTCAATGGAGTTGACCCATAGTTCATAAATTGAGGGATCAGATGATCCCTTAAAAGTTGGATGCCTTTATCTCATGAAGCTCTCAATTGGGACTTGTTCTTTCAAATGGGGGGGGGGGAGGTGAATTTTCCTATTGACCCATGTTTCCATTAAAAACATGAGTTAGGTGAAAGAGTATCATGACAATGTTTTCAATTCCTGATCCCATCAGATTGGTAATCTCATTAGAATAGTCATCACATTGATCTTTATGACAGTTTTTAGCCCGATACCTCCTATTACCAACAATTGGATGGAATAAAAGTAAAGTTAGGGGTAACACATAAAGGGGTATCCAATGAAAAAAAGTTATAACTTATAAATTACAATTATTTCTTTAACTTGTGAATTTATAGGCGTCAATCTATGTAATCCATGGTCTACTTACGAACATATATTCTTAGAGGAAATTTTTTATTCCATTGAAAATGGTTCATAATAAGCTTATGAATTTTCCAAATCATATCCCCTGGGAGTGTCGTAATCAAGATCATAGAAAGGCTCGTTGTCATGCACCCGTTCCCATTCGCGTCTATCTCAATGTAGTGTTTTCGGGTTTTACCCCTATATATATCTATTCCAGAGCTACCTATACCTACTCGTATCCATAAAGGGATGTATTTTCATAAAAAACCACTTACTCAATACTCACCTAAATTTAGGGATGTTTTTATTATACTTAGTTTTATCCGTAAGGTTTTCACTAGGGTTTTCTAATCCTAATCCAAAAAATAACTAAACCTATCCTCTAATACCAACCACAACAAACCTGCTCTTTATTTCACACATATACATAATTTAATACAAAAATAGTCACTTGATACAACATATATGATCAAGTGGTCTAGTGTCTTTGAGGATAAGAAACATTTCATAAAAAATTAAATCATGAAATTCACATCGTTATTGAAAACTTCTTTTACAGAACCACACATATTCCTTCATACTTAACATTTCACGGGATAACCTGAGGACATGTATAAGAAAAGGGTGAGATAGATATCCTAGTAATGGAGTATGAAAGTAAAAACATGGAGAATACAGTACATGTTATGAAATAGGCATATATATGGAGCATAAGAGAAACATGAACATAAAGGAATGATGTAACATGATTATCATAACATGGAAATGTGGTAACAACATTTAACATGATATTAGAATGAGACAATGATCATTGAATGTGTAGAATGAGTAAAACCTCATTTAACTTTAATTATATTGAGTAAACTCTTATAGCATTTAACATATCATGATAATAATATTTACCCAATGCATTGGAGTGCTATTCAGGTGCACCCTTCTTAATCATTTCATTTCAAGCATAAGTGTGCCACATGTATTATATTACATGGAATCATTCGAAATCATAAGTTATTCCATGATTAAGGAATGTGGAATAAATACATTTAAGTACCATTAATTATGTATATGTGCGTAATGGTGAATCCCTTGATAGAGACATGGGTTTGATATTCAGCACATAATGATTTTGGATTGGAAAATCATAGTGCAATTTCGACAGCATAACGACGTGACATAAAAATTCATAAAAATGTTTGATGAGAGAGAAATATGTATCACATCATATGTACATGAAATTTATAGTAACTGGGTCATACAGATAAATGTTCCAATATATGTAATTTTAAAATATAAGCTGTAACATAATAAAGAATCTGGAAGAAAGAGGATAAATGGAATATCTCTTATGAAAATTCGGCATGGTAATAGGTGTACATGTGAGGGATTAATGAGAGAGAAAGAGTAATCTCATAATTAAAATATAAGGAGGGATGTATGGGGGAGGTGAGAAATCATACCCTGATTTTTTTAATTTAAAATAAAAGGGAATAACAATATAAAGAAAGATGGAAAAAATGAGAAAGGATTGAATCCCTTAATTGGATATGTGATCACAAAGTCCTGGGAGATGCTTGAGAGAGTATTATTAAGAGATTGGGGAGCCTTGGGAGGATTATAGAAATATTAGGGATGGTTTTGGTCAATATCCAAATGGTTTTAGTGAGATGGAATGGGAGATTGAGTGGGTTTATATAGGAAAGGAGAGGGAACTTTTTTTATTTAGGTTCTAGACACCACCCATTAAACTAATCAAAACCACAAACTATCCGTTGGTTTTTTCCTAAGGGGAGTAGAATTTTTTTTATAAGGCCAATTGATGATAATATTTAAATATTAGGCTTGATAATGTGGAGGTGAGTCACACTCTCAAGAAATTCATTTTAAAATGTTAAAATGGTTTATAAGTTTTGGAGGGCCCACTAATGTTTTGGAAAATAAATAAAAAAAATATAAAATCAAATTATTTTAAAGGTAAAACTTATATTGGCAGAATATTCCTTTTGTAGTATTTTATTTCATCACTATTAGATCATTATGATGTCATAAAACACATTATATATTTAAACATTATTAAATATTTACCCAAAAATTGGACCGTCTAAAAATATTATGTAAAATTCACTGTTAGAAAATTTTGACATCCTGATTACAAAAATAATATTCAATTAATCTAAATACTTTTTTAAATACGGGAATTTTTATGTTTAAAATAAAAACCAATATTTATGAAAAATTCATGGGTTTTGAGAAAAATAGCTTTCAAACCATAATAAAAATTATAATTGTAATCATAAAAATTATACTACAATTTATATTTTATAAAAAGTAATTTTGTAATAATAATTTACTAAAATATTAATTAATCAAAAAATCCATTAATTCATCAAAATATATTTAGTAATTGAATATTAACTAAATATACTATTTGTGCTTAAAAATTATTTATAAAGTAACAATAATTAAATGAATGAATATTCTATATTCTATACAAAAATAATAAAAATAATCATCAGGATAGTTTCTTGTTACATAAACCCTTATAACACCCTCATAAGACCTAAGGGTATGTTGTGCGATGGTGACACACTCTTGGGGTGGCTCAGATAACATCACTCTAGTGGTAATCTCTATTAACTTCCACTTCCCCCATAGGCAGTTCCTTTCAAGATTAACGCGTTGAAGATCGGCTTGAGCTTGGTCAAGAGAAAAGCCCAGTGATGTTACTTCCTTTTTGAGCTCTAAAAAATGGGCTTCGTATGGATTAATTCTACTAAATGAGGCCATCACATCTGTTTTCTGAGTAAATTGGATTTTTTAAAGCTCTATATTTATACTAGTCATGTGGTCACTGTTCAAAATCTATATTAGCAATGGTAACAATTATTATCGTTATTTTAAAATCTAGAAACATATAACCATGGAAGCTCATATGTTAGATAACCATTTTACATAATAATACATTTAATTAGATCAAGAGGAATTTTCATTAATAAATTTTTGGGTCACTATAATTTTATTCCTTATAACATCAAATTAGTCGATGACACAACATTATTGATATTGGATGAATACCCCTGTGGAAATTTTACACTCTTAAGAAAATGAAAAAATTGAAAATTTTCATATCTGTATAGAGTGTAATCTATTTTTAAAAGAAAATTCCACCTTTTACCCTTCACAGGTTTCAACTCTTCCCTTATCCACATTTCATTCAAGTCCAACACATCTTTGATGCCATTTTTCATTTTTTAGGAACATTTAGTAATGTTTTCATAAAAATATAGAATAATTTTTTTTACATGTATGACATCAAGAATTTTTTTTGATATACAAATAATTCCAATATGTTATTTCAAAGAAAATTTATATCTTCTTCCAACATGATTTTATAAGGATTTTCAAAAATAGTTTACAAAAAATTGTTTTAATAGAGTTTACTATATTTTAAATTTGATCATCCATTACAAGAGATGTTATTGTACCTTTTTCTACATTCCCATCTAATGCTGTCATCCAAGATTTGTATTTATGTCATCTAGGTAAAAATTTATCATGTCCAAAAGCATTGTCTTCTAGGAATGTTACAACCAAACTGAGTATATGTGTTTTTCACAAACGGGACACCCCAAAATTCCTTTAATCATATCGCCTGGTAAATTTCCATAATTGGGGAAGTCATTTATCATCTTGTACTACATGGAACTCAATGTGAATTCATCACTTCTATGGGAATCGAACATTATAACACCTATTTCTCACATCAATTTCATTTCTTCAATCAATGGATCCAAATTGACATCAATATCATTATCACGATGCTTTGGTACCAATATAAGAAGAGATACCATAATGAATTTATACTTACTACATAACCATGGTGGTATGTAATAATTTACCAACATGATGGGATATGTACTGTGAGTACTAATTTGTACACAAAAATAGATTTATTCCATCTGTATATAATGCATGATTAATGTTTCCCTGATCACATCCAAATTCACGATATTCTTAATCCAGGTTTTTCAATGAGGAGAATATTCTAGATGATGTAGGTTTCCATATGTAATTATTTTATCTACATTCCATGTCAATTATCAAACAATTTATTAACATCCATATAGTCTTATAAATAGTTTACTCGTAGGAAATTACTATACATATTTCTAAGGACTTGATTCATTTTTCTTGTATACATATGTTCCACACTTAGGTTATTTTAGGAGTGATTAATGGACCTTGAGAAACAATATGAAATCACTTGGAAAAGTTTGTATTTTCTTAGAGATCATTCCGATTGAATGTAACTTTAATTTGGTATCATATGTTAGAGATGGTAGTTAATTTTCTTCAGGTAGCATATCATTCAAGAGACCAAGTAGTTCAGTAAAGCTTGTGTCACTCCATCTACTTCTAGATTTCAAATTATATAACTTCAATACAACAGAAAATGTTTTGTATTTAGTACAACATGTATATAGTTGTCTCTTAGCACAACTATTTAACTTCTCAACCAACTTGTAACAATCATGAAGGCCTTTTCAATTTCCATTGTCATTTATTTCATGTGATATCCATAATAATTTACAGAAGTATTCATATAAAATGATCCGTAAACCCTAGTATCATCCCAATCGGTGTGCACATTCAGTTTTACCCATGTTTAGTCAAACATTTATAGCTATGATATATTATGGGACAAATCAAATGTTCTTAAAAATTATTCAGAATAAATTTTCATGAATAACAATAATGGTAAATAATGAAAAGGTATTCAAGAAGGGTGTATGCATGATATCTTGAATACTTGATGAACTCTTTAGATCCGTCTTCATACACTTTTTTCATACAAATAGTATTCATTCATTTTCCATTAATACCTGTTGTATTGGGTTAATAAAAATATTTATTTTGTAAAATAAATAAATAAATAAACAAGTTATATAATTAATATAAGGATAAATTTCTAGATTTTTGTAATAGGGAAAACCCAACATTTGAATCTTTCAATGAATTTCAGTATTTTTTTAAGAAGACGAATAATTGAATTTAACAAAATAATTACTCCATTATGGTAGGTGTTATCATTTGAATTCATTCAAAGGTTAATGTTGTAGACGACTATCCTACTCATGAACTCATCTCACGAGTATTTATCATTTCATTTTATTGTTTGATACACCTCCTCCATCTCCTGTGAATATGCACCTATATTGGGTGAAAAACATTAAGTGGTAGTCATCCTTGGGATGACTAACTGTCAGAGTTGTACAAGATACATAAAATAGATGAAGTATTAGACTCAAGAAAGGAAATAAAATAATTATTTTAGAGATGAAACTGATGAAAATTATTGTTCTTTATAAAAGTGATGGGAAATGCGTCGCAAGGAAAAAAATACAATAATAACCATTTTTTGAACCATATCAGGTCTTTCTTAAATCCCCTTAACAAATGAAAATATAATATAGGCAATTAACAAGTAACAAAAAACCCAAATATGATAAACAATAATAATAAACTCTTGTTTAATCAAATAAAAGATATAAAAATGTATTGATAAAAAAATTTAATATATAAAGAGTTGTCTCATATGCATGGATGGTTATCACAAATTCACAGGGGTGGAACCAATACATGTAGAACTAAAATGAGGAATACCTAAAAATAGATTCTAATATATATAATTTTATAACCTCCATTATATTTTTTGGAACAAGTGATGTAACAACCAATGGAATTTTAACATTTAATATTAATGGTATATCAAATATTTGAAAACATCTCAATACTCTTGGGATATCATATCTCCAGATAGAACAATTCTAAGGAATCTAGGGAGGTAATCACATATGAGCTATCCATATGAAGGATTATATAGAGGAAATCTATTACACATTGACCCATCCTTGGGTTTCTAGGGAGGTCCATAAAGAAGATTTCATAATTCAATAATATACATCATTAAGATACATCACAAACTGGGGAGAAAAACACACCAACCCTTACAACATATATCTTATACACACTAGCCTCTACCGAGAAGAAACAACTCCTGTAAGGTCACATTTTCTAAGGGTAATATCCTTACATCACTCAAAAATCATAGTGGAATAAAAATAATAATAGATCTATAAAACACGAGTTCCCATATAAAGTCTCTACTACAAAAATATGAAAATAACTAGTCAGTCTAATATTCCAGGATGTAGTCTCATATTCTATCCAACCGCCAATATGAAAATTGACACATAAAAAATTATATAGAAGATGAAAAATAGGTTGGGAATTCTAAAATATGGTAAATTAAACTATTTATCCAATGAAAATAAATCATGATTTATCCAAAATTTCACATAAATAAAACAGTACATCACAAATACCAAACATTAATTCACAGCTGCAATTGAGATGGAAGGAAGTGCTTGTATGGACTAGGATAAAAGTTGGGAAGGCTCACAATATATGTATTTGACACTTAAAAAATTCAAAGCATCAAAATGGACGTTTTCCATGACCAAATCATCAAAATGGATAACTCACCACACACACAGTTGTAAAAAAACCTCCACTACGATCAGAACCACTGATGTTTTACACCCTATGTTTCCCAAGAGAATGTAGAAAAATACTTACAATCAAGATAAAGTAGACAAACAATTATGTTTGATCCTTGGATTTTTTGAAAAATTAAATTTTCCAAGACATGAATTTAATCATTGGATTTATATAAGCCTTTATTCGAGCTTTGATTCCCCGAGGAGGAGTGTCAAAAGTGGGTGGAATTGGTAGAAAGCATCTGATATTGTGACGAGTTCACAAACTATTAGGGTTTTTTAAATAGATTGGGACACATTTATCATTACTTCCATAGAAATGCTGATAAAGATACCTTTTATCAGCACTTAAGTAATAACCACTGATAAAAGTCATCTTTTTCAGCACTAAAAAATTGCTGATAAAATATCCTTTTATGAGAAATTATTACCTAAGTACTGATAAAGGATTTACAATTATAATTATAATTTTCTTGTAAATATATATATATATATTTAAAAAATATATATAAGAATATAAATATAGTAAATATATACTTTATTTAAATATATTTAATATAATTTTATATTTATTTAAATATGAAATTATTTATTTAAAATTTTATAAATATTTTAAAAAAATAATATCTATATATAAATTAATTTCAATTCATGTCTGCTTTATGGAAGTTATTATTATTTTTCCTTCTTTAAAGTCTCTTCACCCTTTTTATTAAAACCACACTTAACATGTTCATTTTCAAATGTACTTCTCCACTTTTTTTATGTATTCACTTCACAAGTAGTTAATTTTGTTGAACTGTGATTATTTATTCATTTGTGACTATCCAATAATTATTTAATAACTTTTATCATGGGAATCTTAATGATATTCTCTTTCATTATTCTCTTTGAAAAGATTATGTAACTCATTTCATCTCTAGTGTTTTTATGCTTATTCCCAACGTATGATTTAATAATGTCGTACAACTATGATTGTATATATCATCTATGCAATGGTTGGACCTAAAATTATACAAACCCACAATTCATCGTGTAATGTTTTAATATCATGAGATACCATTTATGGTATATAGGTTATAATCCTAGCACACAATGTTATGCTGTCCTCGCAGTGATCATTTTCTTATTACAATAGTGTCACATTTTATATTATTACCACAATACTATGATTTCATGTTCCAATGATATTATATTCTTCATAAAATTATTTAATGAGAAAATATATTATCCTTCTTTTTTTATGTTATCTTGATATGCCTGTTTCACATAAGTATTACGTTTTAACTTTCTTTACATTGATTATTCCCATTTTGGGATTTATAGCTCACCCATTTACATATGTGTTTTTTCATAGAGTTTCCTATCGTATATTATAAGATTAATGGTATTTTTAGAACATTATATAGAATTATATATATATATATATGTATTGGTTTATGTTTAAGGTGATATTTTATATTTCCATTCTCCTAAAGACATGAGGCCTCTAGATTTGTAGGTTGTATTTTTCAATTTTAATGATAAAAACAATAAAATAAAAATGTAAAATAGGGTTGAGTATTATAATTGGTATCAAATCAAAGCCTATGTATTTTTGGGGAATAGAATAAGAATATTTTGCGAATACCATAGGGATATGTTTAAGGAAATCATCCTATAATTTTTGTAAAGTATAGACTGTGTCATTTCCAAGATATTAAATCCCTATTTGGATATGAAAATGGTAGATGTAGGAATTTTCACAAATACACATGGGGTAATAAGCCTAAAAAAGTTAGGTTGGGTATTAACTCGGTCTTCACTCGAGGAGAAATAAGTGTTCCTAACTTTCACACCTAGTTTGACACTCCCAAGGAATATTATTTGGTTAATTTACACACTCTTTATGCACCATTTTGTAGGGTAGAATATATTGTGATGTAATTTAATGATGTAATTTATAACTAGTTATGTTAAATAACTTAATAAGAAAATTAATATTGTTAACCTAGATTAAAAACATAATATTTAAAAGTCACGGTATACAAGTCATTGGTGAGTTATTACTTCTATGTTCAAAGTTTCTATTTTATATGATTATTAGTTGGATTATTCTAATTCATTTTCATTATTTTGGTTAATGAATGTAAATATGATAAATAATTCTAAAAACTAATGTGTGGGAAAAATAGATGATTTCCCCAATGATATGCTTAACTATAAGAGAGTTCGAGTTGAGATCCTCATGGAATTTCTAGTTAAAATAAATCATGCTACAAATGATAACTTCAATCTTCTAAAACACCCCATCCTCTTAATTTTGAGAATGTATTGATTTAGTCTTTTATGCAAGAAATTACTATATTTTAGAAGATCTTATGATCCAATAATCATAAAACAAATGATTGATTCAATTTATAAAATAATATTTTCCCTATAATGATATGAGAAAGAGAAATTCATACTCATTATTTATCACATAGATAGATAAGTCATTCAGTGGTGTACACTAATCAAGAATATGAAGACTAAAGAAGAAATAAAATAAACGGAGTGTGAAGGTTTGAAGAAAATATTTTACAATAAATATTTTACTCACACTCTCTATCTTAAAATGGAGATGTAATTCCTTAAACACATGAAAAATGAGGAAAAATATTCTCGGTCTTATTAGGAAAATGTCACAAGGCTTGTATAGTATGCCTCTAACTTTATCATTGGAATTGAAAGTATGGTTGGACAATTATTTAGTATACTAAAGACTAGTCTATTAAAATAATTAGTGATTCAAAACATTGATAGATATGATGGAAATTTTCATTGCACCCATTAATTCAATATAGAGATTGAGGATTATCAATGGTATCATAGGATAGAAGATATTAAGAAGAGAATGGAGTTCAATTTTGGAGGAATAGTGGGTAAATCTCATGGTGGAATGAAAATAAAACTACCCACGTGTCATAAGTGTGGAAAGAATAATATTTAAAACACCATAACGGGATAAGTTGATGTTTAAGGTGTAAAAATCAGGGGAATCAAGCTAATGAATGTAAAAAGGGAGATGAAAAATCTCAATTTTGGGAAAAATTCATGAAGGTAACATTGTAATGTTTTCAGTTTGATTGTGTTTATTTACATAATAGGTTATCCAATTTAGTTGTGGAGTTCCCTAATGATTATTGAAAATTTATTTTGAGAGATATAGATGAAAATTAAATGGATTATCTGGAACTACTATAGAAAAATATTTATACAAGGTGGTTTCATTTCCTAGTGTTTTCCAAATTATTGGGGTCCAACATTTGGAGGATGACTCAGGTTTTATGAAAGTTGGATTTTCAGGTATGCAACATAAAATTATATAAAAGGAATATAACTCATGAATATTTTGTGTTTCATGAATATCTAGTGTTTTGTGAAGGTTTGGTGTTTCATAAATGTTTAGATTTTTGAAAAAGATGGAATAAAAAGAGGAAAAGTTACACGATTATGGGAAGGTTCATGAATGAGAAATTTCAAGGAAGTTTTATGAAGATAGGGAGTTTCCCAAGCAATAATGGAGAGCTTTGTGAAAAGTTCATGGCGAGTTTAGAAGCTTTTCGAAAGGGGTGAAATGTCTATAAATTAGAGGCTACTCCAATCATTTCAAGATAAAAAGACTTAATGAAAATAAAAAGGTTCTAAATTCATGAAGGTGGTTCATTAAAGATTATTAATTTGTTAAGTTTTTCATAAGATCATTTTATTCACAAATAAATGATGTTTCATGAAGTTCATTTAATCTTTTATGGAGTTATCAACATCGGGAATATTAGGAGCTTCAAAAAAATAGTGATATTTAAAAAAGTTTAGTGTTTCCTAAAAGAAGAATATTTTTGAATAATTATGATGTTTTGATAAGGTTATAAATAGGGTTTTATGGAAGTAAGTTTTTCAAGAACTAGAAGTGTTTTCTTAGTAAAATTTTGGTAATTTTTTATTTATAAAGTTTATTATAGTGTAACTTAATGATTCAAAAAATGATGTGTAAAACATATTGATTCATGTGATCAAATGAATATTCAACTGCAGGATCAGTTATCACACTTTAGTTGGGAGAGAATTGAGATTTCAAATTATGAATGGTAGTGAACTAGGAGGGATATTATCCTAATGAGGGTGAACCAGGTCAAAAATAATTGTATCCTTGTGATTAATTTCATTCATCAAATTCTATGCATCATCATTAGATAATGTTAGATAGGATATGATCAACATAAACACTAAAGAGAAAACTTAGTGACCCTTATAATAAATAGGTCATGATCTGTGGGGTAAGAAGAATTTTTAGGAAAAAATTAATATCCATACCCTGATTCACCCCCCTCTCTCAGGGAATCTAAACCCATTTTGTGCCTAAAGATTTTTTATTATACTGAAGGATTCTTTTGTTGTAATTTTTTCTCTAACTACATTATTAGATTGTTGAAAATAATGTTTCAGTATATTCTTATTTTGGTGAGATAGGGAAAAGGAATAAACATAAAATAAGAAGAGGAAGTCTATTGGAATTACTCAGTGTTGATGTTTCTATGGAAAGAGTGTAATTAAGTTGAAGGAAACCATAAAAGTACTCAAAAAAATATTTGGATGCATCAGATAATTAAGAATGTGATATTCCAAGTGATGTTAGTACTACTTATGATGAAGAAATTATAAGAGGAAAAAAGTATATTTTTTCAATTTAAAAAATAATTAGATTAGAAATTGGAATAATATAAATAATAGACTAAATATATTCATATATAAGAATAATAAATTTAATTCAATCAGATAAAATGTGTATATAAAAGGATTTTTGAAGTATATATATATATGTGAGGATAATTATTCCTAAAATTAAGAACTATAAAAACTCAAATATGGTGTTAAAAGAAAGAATCTGAACATAGAAGAAATTCAAAAATTAGATGCCAAAAATGTTGATCTTGTAACTCACCTATCAGAAACAGTACATGAGTATCAAAGGCTACAAAAAGATAATGGGTTCTTTAAAGATTCTATTTCTTAGTTTAATTTTAAAATAGAGGAGAAATGTGACATGGTGGATAATCTCTCACAAACGTTAGAAAATGAGATAACTAATGGGAAGCTTCTCATGAGAGAACTTAATTCTCAACTTCAATCTAGAAATAATAAGATTCAAAAATTGGAAGAGAATATAGAATACGTCAAGAAAGAATTGGATAAATCTAAGGCTGAAGGAATTACCACATTAATGGATGATTTTCATTTATTATTTGACTCTCCTTTTGAATATAATAATGAAATTAAAAGAAAATTTTCTATTTCAGAGGAAAAATGTGAATTGATTATCTCAACCCAATGTTTGTATTGTTTAGTAAAATTTTATATTGGATATGATGAACCCTCTCCTATGAATGAGAGGAAAATATCCATGAATAGTTCACGAAATATAATAAATCATGTATGTGACAAAGATATATCTAAAAAGACGTATAAAAAAATTTATGACAATATTTTTGGACCCGTGATGCTCCCGAAATGGACCAAGAAACTCTTAAACCCCTACACTCAAATCACTGGACTCTTAACTATGACACTCAACTAGGAAGAGTATCGTGGAAATCCCCTTAGCTAGCTTGGTATTTGTTTTTCCTTCCCAAAGAATAGAACCTGGGGCAGGTGGGAATTTAACCATCTGGGTTCGATTCTCTAGGAGGTGAAATAAATCCCTAGCAGGCTAGGGGAGATATCCACAATTCTCGCCCCATTTGAATGGCCTAGTTAAGATCCCAATGACATGAGTATAGGGATTGGGGAGTATCTTGGTCTGTTTCAAGAGCATCATGGGTCCAACAAAAATGATCCTTTCTAATTGGCATATGCCACTAACTGGGTCATAGTCTGGCCCTGCACGACACCAACTAACTCAGGGATCAGGCCACTAGGGAGTTATTCCTCCATGTGGTAGGTATTGTACCTATGCCTTACTGAGATTTAATATGCCTCCCCCATGATTCAAACCTAGGACCTCATGCCTAATAGCCACCTGGGAGCATCATGAGGATTGAATCACCGTGGAGGTGAGATAAATCTTGGAGGGGCCTGATGACAATACTTTCCATATGTAGGCGTAACTCCCCTGTAGCCCCTTCCATGAGTTAGAGAGCACAGGGCATGGTGTGGAATAGGTCCCAGTTGGTGGTGTAGGTCCGTTAAAAAGGATCCTTTTTTGGACATGTGTATCTATTGAAAACAGACAAAGATACTCCCTAGCCCGTACAATCATGTAACTATGCTCTTAACTGGGCCACTAAACTAGGCCTAGTATCATGCATATCTCCCCTACCTAGTTAGGGATGTATTTCACCTCTATCGAGATTTGACAATAAGGCTGACATGCATAATATCTACCATGAATCATCTCAGGCACCACTACACCATACATATAGTGGTGCTAGAGATCCTCCCAAGTGGCTATTATTCCAGTCACCCTTGGGATCAAATATATGGTGAAGAGAAATAAATACATAGCTAGCGAGGGAAGATATCCATGATACTCGGCCCAGTTCGATGACCCAGTTAAGAGCTCAGTTACCCAAGTGTAGGGGCTAGGGAGTATCATGGTTCTTTGTCGGCAACGTCATGGGTCCAACAAACAAGTGCTATTATTGGGGGATATATGGTCATATTTCAGTTTTTTTGCACAATTGGAATATATAAATATATATATATCATATTGTTAAAATAATCATATTAATAAATCTGATAATAAGAAGATTCTTCTTGAAAATTGTTAGTCCGACTAGGTTAAATACTCTAAAGGGGGGGGGGGTGAATCGGGGTTTGGAATATTAAAACTACTTACCCTTTGTATCTTTTTAAATTTTTAAAATTTTAATATCAGTAGGTAAAATACCCAGAGGGAGGGGGGGGGGGGGGTTAATCGAGGTATGACATATTAAAACCACTTCCATATGGATCTTGTTTTCTGTTAAACAAAACAATCTTCTCTCTCTTTCTGAAGGAAATGTATGAATAGAAATAATTGAATGCATGAGACAAATAAATTTTACTTGCTTCAAACACACTAGGATACATCCAAGTAACATAAAATTACAATGTTCCAATGTAAAATCTATACTAAAAGTGCACTGCTATTTATAATGTTCGGATCAAACATACTATCCCTCCTGCTTTACAACCACTAAAAATTTTAAATCTCACTACTCTCTCATTTGAAGTGTGATCACTGATTCTTCAGAAGATCCACCCAAAGTTTATAGAATTTTAGGTCCCTTCATTATCTCTAATTAATTCATCCTCTACTTTATTTAGATTCCCTATTGATGTCCCAATTTCATCCCCTGATGAATACTGATTTACTATAGATGTACTGAAAAACGTTAAATCTTTCACGCAAACCATAATATACCTTGTGTGCAAAACATCTTCTTACTCAAAAATTACTTCTCACATGAAACACCAATATTATGCGCAACTTCATTTTTTTTCACACAGATTCTATTCTGGCATGAAACTCCAATTATTTTGCGAAAATCCAATAGTTACGTGAAACTCCCTTTACAGACAATTTTGATGCAGTTTAGAGCTCTAATTTCCACTAAGTGTTGAGATAAAAAAATGAGGGTAGTGGGGGTCAACTATTTTTATAGGCACCACTAACCCTTGTGAGGAATATTTGATTTTTCATGCAAGATCCCCTCTGAGCACGAAAAACCCAAGTTGATGTTACACTAGGCGCACAAGCCTCTTTCGTACTACCTCATGTTTAAAGAAAATTCCAAATTTTTGGTGCACTTATTTCCATTTCCAAATATCTATGTTCTGATATTGAAACACGACATGCATGAAACATTCTAATCAATCATCAATATTTCATGTAACATCCTTTTCAAAAAACATATTGTTTGATTTTTTGGATTTTAAGGGCCAAAAATTTGGAAAACAGTAGAAAATGATTCCACCTTGAATACATTATTTTTGTACCACATCCAAATTATCGATTCAAGTTTGATGGTTCAATATGATCATAGATTGTCAAAAATATCTCTAGAACTCCACAAATGACCATGGAAACCCTCTTTTTCAATAAACACAGTCAACCAAAAAATGATTCAATATCACCTTGAGGAATTTTTTCCCAACAATATCCCCCTTTGGGTTTATTGAAAACTCTTCCAAATATGACTCTTAACATCTAGATACATCATTAAAACTTATTCAGTATTCTACCTCCATTCGAATCTTGTGAATCATATAGTGATCAAAGACTTACTCAATACACACTTTAAGCCCACATGAGACATGCTCGACATGAGAAACAAGAGTAATATGCATATTACATCAATAAAAAACATAATTCCATTTCAAAACCACTCTTATACAATAATAACAAACCTTAGATATCGTAATATATAATATTTTATCTATTTTTTCTAGCATTGAGGATTTTTGATAGATCCATCTAGTATTGTCAGGTTTAAAACTCCCCCTATCTTGCTGGTCCCCCTATCTCACTGCTCCACCATTCCGATTTTCCCTATGTCTGGACTAAGACACTTTCTCCCTTTTCACATCCAAAATTTCTCCCCCTTTTTGAAAGAACCCAAAGAACAATCATTTATGGTCTTCAACAAGGTAAATACCACATATCAATACATTAGAAAAAAACACACCATACCTCAGAAAGAGAGGGGGTCCCACATCCTCACTTGTTCATGTGATAGGACTCTACTAGATTCAAAAAAGAAAGTCAATTCCTCCAAAATTATTCTTTGGGTGATTCATTTGTCATAATATCTGCAACATATTGTTTTATTGGAACATACTCCAACTTCATAATCCCTTTCTCCACCTTCTCATTGAGAAAATGAATTTTTTTTTCAATGTTATTTTTCCTTGAGTGATGAAATAGGTTTTTTCTAATATTCATAACACTTGAATTAACATAATGGATTCTAAGAAAATAATTCACATAAACTCCCATATCATAAGGATTCTACTTCATCCACAATAACTGTGTTCATTCTAGAGTGGACACAACATAATAATATTCTACGGTGATCAGTGAAATGAAATCTTTATTATTTCTTCGCCAAAAAATACATAATCCCCCAAGATAAAAAGAACCTCATGAAGTTGATTTATTTTATCTATCTAACTGGTTCAATCTGCATTTTTTATATCCCAATAACTCTTACTCATATTTTCCATTATATATCAAACTAAAATCCACAGTTCCCTTAATAAACCAACGTATTCATTTAACTACAAGAATGTGTCTTACCTTGTGATTTCTTTGATATATCACTACATAGCATGTGGAAAAAACAATATTAGGGCTTGTATCTATCAAGTAAAATAAAAATCTAATTATTTTACTATATTCTATGATATTAACTGCCTTTCCATAATCATCTTTTGATAGTTTCATCTAGTTAGAAACTAGAGTTTTCATATCCATATAATTTTACATTAAAATCATCTCAGAACCTCATTGGAATATTTGTATTGAGAAATTAATGTGTCATTCCTTCCTTGCCTCAACTATAATCCATGGAAAAACATCAGCTCAACAATCATTGGCATTTTCAACTCACTTTTCATGCATTCAGAAAATTGTCTACATTGTGCTTTATCTGATCCACCAAATATTATGCCATCAATATAAACCAACACCATCACCATTTGATTATTGTCTTTACTGAAATTGAGATTGTAATCAACTTCACCACATTGAAATCACAAACTCTTTAAATACATATATATTCTCAAATATCATGCTATTGGTTCTTAATTTAATCCATATAGTGCCTTATATAGTCTAAAAACAATGTTATCATCTTCATGAATGGAAAAACCATATAGATTCTCAATATAAACTTTTTATTCCATAACCCCATTAAAAAATGAAGGCATGAGATCCATCTTGGAAACTTTTAACTTCTGTTTCTCTACAATGAAAAATACTAATATGATTGTCTCCAACCCTAAAATAGGTGAAAATGTATCATCGACATCGATACCCTCTATCTCCGAGTAAACTTTTCTTGCATTTCCTTCTTTGATTCGAATCAATGCACTATAATTATTCATTTTGTTTCAGAATACCCATTTAGGCATGATGACATTATTATTTAATGGATTTGAAACAATATTCCATGTCTAATTCTTCTCAATTTGGTATAGCTCTTCAGTCATTTCTTGAACCTAGTTTCGAGATGCATCAGCAAAACATTTAGGCTCTACCTGAGATAGAAATGAATCCTATTATAATGATCTCATTTTTCTTGTTTGAACTGGAACTGTTTGATCACCAATGATAGTTTTCTTTTCTATTTCATCTCGACACTTGGATTCCTCATAGATACATAATTTAATTCCTTCTTCTCATCATCAGTATCATATTCTGATGAATAATATTTCACATTTTCTCCACATATTTTTCTTACCTTCTCATCACATTCATCAAGAAACTATTCATTGTGTTGTCAAATATTTAATTCATTTTCCACTATATTGATTCCATTAATATCAAATAAATTTCCTATTCTCTTATTAACACACTTATATGATCTGTTTTTTCCTGAGTCACCATGGAATATCCCCTGATCTCCACATGACTCAAATTTATTGTGTATTATTTTATTGATAATAATGAACCTACTTCCAAAGTATAGAAATTAAATTAATGTGGTATTCTTTCCACACCACATGTCATATAGAGTCTTTCCTTCCTTTGAGCACAAAAATGAACTGTTATAAATGTAGACTGATGTCGAGACTACTTTCCCCCAAAAATTTTCTGGTGGGTCTTTTTCAATAACCATCGTTCTGGAATTGTTTTTGATCATCCAATTTCTCCTATAAACCACTCCATTCTATTGAAGAATTATCACCAAAAAAACATGATGCCTTATTCCATGTTTTTCAAGATAGTATTCCACTTGGATGTTTTTGAATTTTGTAACATTGTCAGTGTGAATCATTAGAATTTTAATACCAAGTAACCTTTTACATTACCTCTGGTACTATTTTATGAAACTGAACACATCAGACTTGGAGAAAATAACACATACCCATGCCATTATGATGAAATCATCAATGAAAAGGATTTAATACCTCTTCCCATCAATAAATCTTGGTGAAATAGGTCCACATACATCTCTATTCACCAATTCAAACACTTTGGTTGACTCGTGTTCCCTTTCCTTGTACATTACTCTAATGATCTTCTGTTGTTGAAAATAATCACATGTATGAGTACGATAATGAGAAATATTAGGAAGGAATTTAACTGCATTAGACTTTACCATATCTTACAAGGATGGTTGACATAGATGACCAAGTCATTTATGCCACAACATGTTTTCGTCCTCTATAGACTATAATCACATATATTCTTCTCCAATTAAAAGGTATAGATTTTCCTTTTTTCATTTTCACTATAGAAATACTACACCATATAATCCTTTTTTTATACACATATTTTTAGTAGATATAATAGAATTCCCTAAGTCAAATAGTTGACTGATGCTATGAAAATTGTGATTGAGGAATTATACTACTAAGACTTCAGCACGTATCATTACATTACCCCCAAACCTGGCATTTTCCAATCCATTTATCATTAGGACTTCATCATTTACAAATTTTAAAACTCCTTATTTGTCATATTTTATGCCTATAACAAAATCATTATTCATTGAAATATGGGATGCAAAACAACTTTCAAGGATCCATACACCAATATGATCTAATGCATTCATGGAAATTTCCTCAACAACTTCCTTCTATGCTCTTTTCTTTTTGATCCATGTTTTATCCTCATACATAGTATAGACCAATAGTCTTGATCTCCCTTATAGTGTTATGGACAAGATTCATCCTGCAGATATGGTAATCAATTTTTATTTTTCAGCTCACATATTGATTCTTTGATTTACTATATGTGACCACTTTGATTATGCTTTATAACATTCCTCTACATGGTTTATGTACAATATCTAACCCCATACCCAAATCCTCCGCACCAAAAACAATGTCCCTCAAAATATATTCTATAGAAGCATGATCTATTTGGATGACACTATTTTCATGTTCACTTCAGTATCCCTTGGGTTTGGAACACACATTTTGTGAGTGTCCCATATTTCCATAGCAATAACACCGAATGTATGGTGAATTCCTGCACGTACTTCTACACCATTGGATGCAAATCGGGTTACATAAATATTCTGATTCTAAAAATGCCCAAATAAATCTTCAATATCAGAGTCGGTTCTTTTGGTCTGACTTCAACCATAATCACATTCTGTTTTTGATCAAACACCATACCAACATTATCATTTAGATTTGTTTATGTATTTCTCTATACTATGCCTCTATGGTCAACATCAATCATTTAGATCTTTTTAATGATCTTCTATCCTTATGTCATATTAGGAGTAAAGGGTTTTTCTTGATCCTTATCTTTTCATCGCAGAATGACGACTTCCTTTTAAACATATTTGATGTGTTTGATTTTATCCCTTCAAGTATTACTCAAATTATCGATTTCAGTCTTAAATTTCTTGAATTTTAGATTATACTAAACAAACTTTTCTGATCTATTTAGTTTTGAAGACTTAAGGTTTCCAATTTATTCTATCAGCTCAGACATATATTCTTTTGGATACTACATATAATGTTTGGAATCACAAAACACTTTATTACCTTTCTTCATTTTAGATCTCCATACATCTATATCATTTAGAGAGGCCTCTAGGTTAGCCTACAAATAAACTCTTCTATAAAATTCTTCTTCATCAACACTGATTTATTCAATTTTATGAGCACTGCCAACAACTTACAACATAGATGTTTCTCCGTGATCATTGCAGTTCTCAATCTCTTTAGACATAGATTAATCTGAACTATCACATTATTGTTAAAGAAGATTATTCTACTTGAAGGAATTTTTATTTCCTTTCACATAGCCTAAAGACTTCTTTATAAGGATTTTAAATTTATCCTCATCATATTTTGGAAACTTATTGGGTAACCTTGCTGCATGATGACCATTCTTTCAACATCTAAATAAATCAATTGGATGTTTTCTAATGACGATTTTTCCTCTTTGTATATTTGAGGAATGTAATGAAATCACCTTGTCTATATACTAAACTTCCTGAGAATATTCAATGGAGAGATTATTCATGACTTTGAATGCCACATCATTATAATTCCCTTTTTCCATAGACTCAATGTCCTCATTTCTCATCTCATTTGTGATAAGAGTCTTATTAAATCTATCTAATGTGAGCTCTATTAGATCCTTTTCCTCCAAAATAGAAATATACGAATTGAACCAAGGTGGATGTATTCTCAAGATTCATGTGATGATCTTCACATCTTTAATAATATCTCCAAGACTATGCATGTCTTCCAATTAGACATTTACCTGATAAGAGAATGCATCAATAGACTCATTTGGGTTTATTCTACGATCTTTATACTTGTTCCATAGAACATAAAACATTTCCTCTCTAACCATTGAAGAACATTCATATGAATTTATCAGCTTCTCCCACATATCATGTGATGTTTTATATGACATCACCTTTAAATATATAATACTAGAAAGGGTTCGCCCTAATATATTGATTCCTTTAGCGTCAACATCCAATTCCCTTCGTCTAACATATGATAAAGAACCAAAATCAATAATGGATGAAATATCATGAATTTATACTTCAAAGAAATTGATTCCTAAGGATCAGAAGAAATGTTCCATAAAATTCGCTCTCTACTAAAAATTATTTCAGTCAAATATCGGAATACCTTTCTGATTGATGACAAACATAGTGGGAGAAACACTAATATTAACCATTCCCTATGATACCAATTTTAGTACCACTTAGTCAAATACCATGTGAGGGGGTGGGGATGAATCATGGTATGGAAAATTAAAATAACTTCCTTTTTGGATATTTTTTTAAACAAAACAATCTTCTCTCTCTTTCCCATAATAATGTATGAACATAAATTAAATAATACATGAGGAAAAACTATTTTACTTGGTTCACCCTCACTAGGATACATCCAAGGAGCATACAACAAAAATGTAATGATGTAAAAAATACACTAAAATAGAACTAATGGTTAAAATGTTCAGTAAATACTCACTATCCCTCATGTTTTACAACCAATCACAATTTGAAAGCTCAATTCTCTCTCAACTATTGTGTTCCCACTACTTCTTCCAAATATCCAATCACAGTTTATAGATATGAAGGTCCCTTTATTATATATAATGAATGAATCCTCAATTTTATTTAGATTATCTATTGATTTCCCACTTTCATCCACTGCTGAATAAGTATTTACCATACATGTATTGAGCGACTTCAAATATTTCTTGCAACCCTTACTCTTCCATGCGCGCATGTTTTATGATTTTCATAAAAACCTATTATGACATGAAACACACTTATTACGCGAAGCACCAATATTAAGAACAAATTTTTTTCTTTCGTGAAAATCCAATTCATACACAGAACTCCAATTATTATGCACAACTCCCTTTACACACAATTAGTACACGATTCAGACCTCCAATTTCATCTAAGTGTTAAGCTAAAAAAATGAGGGGGTAGAGGTATACTCTTATTTATAGGCATCATTGACCCCTAAGTGGAAGCTTAGATGTGTCACGCAAGATCTCATATAAGTGAAAAAACCCTATTTGACGTTGCATTGGGTGCATAAGCCTCTTTTTCGTAACCTCATCTTTCACGGAAATTCCAAATATTTCACACCCTTTATTCCATTGAAATATTTTGAGGTTTTTGTGTTGAAAAATTCATTTTGTGAAGAAATTGAACCCTTCTTCAATATTGCTTGAAATTTACTTTTGAAAAAACATATTTATCTATTTTCCTGATTTAGAGGCCCAAAACTCAAGAAAACACTAGAAAATGGAACAATGTTGTACACATTCTTTTTCTACAACCCCAAGATCATCTATTCCCTTTCATGGTTCTTTTTGAACATATATTGTAAAAATATCTATGGAACTCCACAAATGACCATGGAAACCCTCTTTGTCAACAAACATAATCAACCAAAAAATGATTCAATATCACATGAGGTATTTTTTTACCACAATATAAAAACACTTCCCCCTCTCCTTTCTATAGAAATATATGAATAGAAACAAAGTCATGTATTAGACATAGTGATTCCACATGGTTTACCCTCATTGGGTTATGTCAAAGCAGCATAAAATGGTAATGTATTGATATACTAAATCCACAAAGGCTCACTTCCAAATTACAATGTTTGGGGTAGATCACTTCTATGATCATTCTCAGTACCTTTACAATTTTTATGTTCAACTCACTGCTTTACCAAGGGTCACTATCTAATACTCTTTAAATGGATCACTACTAGTGGAAGGGATCAATTTATTCCTCTCTCTTTTCTCACTTCTCTGTAAAGGATCCACTCACTATTTATTGACATGAAATACCCTTCACTATCAATAATGAATTCATCCTCCACTAAAGGTATAGGTTCAATTGATTTACAACTTCTATACATACTATTAGTTTATAGAAATTACTTTCGACAACTATTTTAGTCCCTCTGTGAACTAATCAGAACCCACATTGAACTTCCTTGAATTCTATATGATTGCATTACACCACATGGTACGAGTTCTTCGCGGTCACCTAGTTCTTCAAAGACTGCTTCTACTTTGTAGAAAGATTATTCCTTCATGACTGACTGTAATATGGAGTCCCTTTTTCTATTCCATCTAGAGAGGCCTGAAAAACCATTTCATGAACTGGCCTCATTACTTACTTCCTAATTTATGGAATCCTCTCTCAAGAACTAGGTCTCCTATTCAAAATTCTCCCTCAAATACTACTTCAGACATCACCGAATTATCCCTGGAGTGATGATATATTCTAATGAAATTCACTATCCCTAATGATTTGATTATGGGTCTTTATATAAGCAAATCGATCTAGAAAACCCTATAAATCCAAATTATCCAAAACATCGATGTGGTACAACCTTTTTTGTGAACAGTTCTTTGTAGTCCACATAGCGACCTTATCCATTTTTGATGCTGATGTATTCCACAAAATATTACCACATTAATTCCATAAATGATGATCCTCCCACAAATAACAATATTCCCACAAACGGATTTCACTACACAGTTTTCATAGCCCACTTTACTGTCTGCCAAGCGATGATATACATAAAACCTTCTTTGGTGAATTTTGTTTTCCATTTTGTGTGTGTCCGTTGTAGTCCACGTACTGTGATTCACGATCTGTGAACTACTATTTGTGAACTACTTTGCAAAAAAAACATAATTTCTAATAAAACAGTCTCCCTATATTTAGGCCGAAAAATTTGGAAAACATTGGGAAACTATGACACCTTAAACACTACTTCTTTGGAAACCCCAACCATATTGATTCGTGGACATCTATATTAAAAAAAACAATCACCCCAAAAATGATGAAATGAAACCTTGAGGATTTTTTCCCAACAATATACCCATGGGGTTTATTGAAAACTATTCACATATTTATACCTTGTTAAATATTCTTCCATATTATAACAACATTCAATTCTTTTTATTAAGATAAAAATTACCAATTTACTCAACACACACTCTAATCTAACATGAGCCATACCAATCATTATAAACAAGAGATGCATGAATGGTTCATTATTAAATCACTTCATTTTATTCCAAAAACCCCTCATATAATTTCATCATGAACCTCATCTATCAGGATATATAACCTTTGATCACAACCTTTATCATCATTATATTTTGAACTCCCCATACTTCACCACTCTCTCTATTAGCTTCTCCCCCTATATTGATTAATTCATTTCTCCCATTTTATAACTGCAATTTCTCCCTCTCCTTCAATGAACCCTATGGTCACTTAGTTATGGTATGAAACAATGTTAAGAACAAAGATTATTGAACAAGAGAAAAACACACCATACCGTGGGGAGAGGGGGGGCCCACATACACACTTTTTCAAGTGCAGGGAGTCGAATGACTTCTTAGAGCTATTCAATTCCTTTCTAAATTATCTTTGGGTACGTTATTTGTTAGAATGTCCATAGCCTGTTGTTCTATAGGCACATAATCTAACGTCACAAGCCCTAGATCCACCTTATCCTTGAAAAAATTATAATTTATTTCAATGTTTTCTGTACTTGATATATGGAATTTATTTTATCTATGATTCATAAAACTTGAATTATCACAATGGATTCGAATCAGAGACTTCACTTCCACTCCCATATCATCAAGTTGCATATTTATCCATAATAAAGGCATGCATTCATGGGTTTCCACAATATACATCGCTTTTATGGTGCTTAATGAAATGAAATATTGTTTCTTATATATATATAAAATACAAAATATTCCATGATATAATTCACCACCTGATGTTGATTTTATATCATGAGGTTATCTGTACCAATCTTCATCAATATATCCCAATAAATATTGATGAGATTTTTAATTGTATAGAAAACTAAAACCAGTAGTGCCCTTGATATACGAATGTATTATTTTCACTACAATCAAGTAGATTTCTATGGATTACTTTGATATCATACTACTTGGTATGTGGAAAAAACAATAAAAGGTCTTGCTGATATCAAGTAAAATAGACATCCAATGATTTTCCTATATTCTATCACATTTACTACATTTCCTTCATCATCCCTTGAAAGATTCATCTATGTATCCACTAGATTCATCATCTCCTTAGAATTATCCATTCCTAACCTTCTTATAACTTCATTGGAATATTCGAATTGCGACATAAATGTGAAATTCTTTCCTTGTGTAACATGTAAACCAAGGAAAAATGTATTTCCACAAATCATTGAGTTTTCAAATTCACTGTTCAAAAATTATAAAAATTATTGGCACTAAGCTTTATTTGATCCAAAAAATATTATATCCTCTACTTACAATTGCTCCATATTCTTTTTATTTCCCTCATTGTTGACATATATATTGTAATCAAGTCCACCATGATGGAAGATGAGTTTCTCAAAAAACAATCTAGTCTTGAATACTATGATATTGGTTCTTTCATCAACCTATATAAATACTTTTTCAACTGACACACTCTTTTATCATCTTCATGAATGATAAAATCATATGGATGCTCAATATAAATGTATTCCTCTGTAACCCCATATAGAAATTATGTCTTAGCATCTATAAGGAAAATTTTGAACCTTCTTTTCACTATTATGGGAAAGAATAATCAGATTGCCTCTAGCCTTATAGTAGGTGAAAAGAGTTTCATCATCATCAATACCATTTATCTGGGAGTACCCTTTGCACACTAGTTTTCATTTATAAAATTTCTTCACCATATTCATTCATAATGTTGTGAAATACCATTTAGTCTCAATAAAATTCTTATCTATTAGCCCTAAAATAATCTCCCATGTCTGATTCTTCTCAATTTGGTCAGGCTCTACTTTCGTAGAATTAACCCAATTCTCATATCCATACACTTCATCAAAAAAATTATTCTCTACCTATGATAATAATTATGCTCATTGTAGAGTCCTCGTCCTCCTTGTCTTCCCTAGCATTTTATGATAAACAATTATTATTTTTCTATCAATTTCAGCTCATCCCTTTGATCTATTTATAGACACTAGTTTGTGATCATCCTTTTCATTATTTGAATCTTCTTATGAATCGTCCTCTTGTAATAGAACATCTACCAATCTACTTATCTCTTCATCAGTATCCTCATAATACTGATCAGGTATTTTATGATTATTCATTCATTCTATACTATAGTAACATCATTTCATTTAACTAACATTCCAAACCTATTATTGAAGAATTTATATAGTTTTATTTTATTTTAGTATCCAAGATATATCCCACCATCTCCGTGGGATTAAAACTTCCTATGTTTCTACTTATTGAGTATTAACACTTATTGATGAAGACACAACAATACTTCAATGCTTTCTTCTTTCCAAAATATTTATCATATGATTTTTTCACTTATTTTAGACATATTAATTCTCTATTAAATGTGTAGATTGATGTCATTATTGCTTCACTAAAACTATTGTCTCAAATGTCGTTCTCAATGAGCATTGTTCTATCCATGTTGTTGATAATGGAATTTCTTCTCCTAACTACTCCTTTTTATTGTGGAGTAATTACTACTAAAACATGGTTGCTCATCCCATATTCCACAAGATAATAATCCACTTGGATATTTGTGATCTCTATTCCACTATCATTTTTGAACTTCTAGATTTCATTTAAATAACATCTTTTCAATTTCCCTTCGATAAGTTTTTATGCAACTATAAAATTCATATTTCATAGTTCTTATTGAAACCCATTCCATCCTGCTAAAGTCATCAATGAAGATAACATAATAACTTATCCAATTAATATCTCTTGGTTAAAAAAGTCTGAAAACGTTAATATTCACTAAATAAATCACTTTTATTGACCCTTCCTATTCTACTTTATATGCATTTTGAATGATATTCCCTTGTTGAAAAGCATCTAACATATGGGTATGATCATGTGATAACTTCGGGAGGTCTTGAAAAGCATCATATGTCACTAGATATTCCAAGGTTTTTTTGTTCATGTGGCCAATATTTTTATTCCATAACATTTTTTCTTCATCCTTTGACAGAAAGAATATATCTTCTTCTCCACTCACAAGTATGAGATTCCCTTTTGTAGTCATTCCCTTCAAATCCATTGTAGCTTATTTTTCATTGATGACACATAATTTCATGGGAAAGATTATGGAATGTACTAAATCACAAAATTTAATGAATCTTAGTATGTTGTGACTGAGACCTTCAACAATCAATATATCTTCTTGTCTCATGAATTTTCCCAAAAACATTGATTTTTTCGGGGAAATATTTTTCAGGCCTTCATCATTATCAAATAGCACAATATCATATTTTTCATATCTGATTCCTGTCACTAGTTCCATATTTCCAGTATTATGGGAGGTGCATCCACTATCAATGAACCATATTCTAGTGTGATTTTATTTTTTGAAAGTAATCTATCCATCCATTACCTGTTCAACTATCTTATTTTTGGTCCATGTTTTTGACATTATACCTAGTATAGATTGATAATATTCATCTTCATCAATGTATAATGGAACTACTTCATCTTGTAAAACTAAAAAATGATTGTTCATTTTCATAGCATTTGATTATACATTGATTTGGTTATTATGACCACATTCATTCTTCTTCATAAAATTTATCTACATTGTTTATGAGGAATATCTTTCTTTGTTCCCCAATCCATTACACATGAAATAGTGACCATAAACTAATGTCTTGGAATATTGAGTTTTCCTTGGTTTTCTCTGTTGGTTTTGTTCCTTTCGTTACCTATTGGCTATAGAATGGACATTTTTTGAGTGTCCCATATTTCCACAAAAAAATCTCATTGAATATGCATTCCTATATAGAAATAAGACACTTTTATTTCTCCCTTGGGTTCTCTTATTCTTTTGATTTTGATTCAATCCCAAATCAATCATTATTATTAGAGTGGGATCTTTTGGTCTAACTACAATAATTACTAATTTTTATTTTTGATCATGCCCTATACAAAGTAAACCATTCTGATCAATCATTTTCCATTCCAGACACTCCTTTGTCTTATTCAATAGAACTATAAATTATAATTTTAAATATTATATTTCCTATGTATCCTAATCTTATGGAATAAATATTTTCTCATGATCTTTATAAATCCTCCACATACTGAAAACTTTCTATTCGAGTTCTTCGATACATTTGATTTTATCTTATTTAGTATTAGTAAAATGATAGATCTCTCTTTTCTCTTCACCTATTTTTTATTTGTACTCAACAAAATTTTCTGATTTATTTGGCATTTAATATTTATTCCTTTTTATATTAGCATATAGATCATGATTTTCTTCTTCCTACTATTGCATATAAAGTTTGGAATCATTAATGAACCTATTGAATTTCCTTATTTTGGAAATCTGAAGGTCTATCTTTTCAATTGAAGCTTCTAATTCAACATGAATTTCAACTCATTCTTTGATTTCTCAATCATCATTGCCACTATCTTATTTTTTTTTAATTTTTTACAACTACCTCCGCAGCTTATGGTTCATGATCCTAGTAGTCGTCTAATGATTCTACCTCAGATTTTTTTGAACAATCATATTCTTTTGAAAGCAACCTATTCTATTTGAATAAATTTCTCTTTCAACTCATCCTACCTTTCACATTGACAGAATAAATATTCATGGGAATTTTTCCATTATCTTTATTGTCATCTTGAATCTTCTTAGGACTCTTTTCTGAAAGTTATCCAAACATTCCACTTGGAAATCATGAAAGTGGATGTTTCCCTTTGAATGTTCCTATTCCTCTTTACATATTTGAGAAGAGAAATGATACGGAATCATCTAAATTATCTTATTCCTGACTATCATCACTAGTGAGTTTCTTTATGGCCTTAAAGGATACTTCTTTGGACTTTTCATTTTCCCATCATCATTATCATCATTTATCATATCATGTTTCACATGAAAACTGTAAAATCTATCCACTTTAATATCCATCATATCTTTATCTTCCAATATAGAAAAATTCAGATTGAACCAAGGTGGAATCCTTCTCCATATTCTATAAGAAATCATTATATTTTCAATAATTTCTCCAAGACCATTCATGTATTTCACAAAAACATTCAACCTTCCAAATATGCATCAACAAAATCAGTGTGGTTCATTTTGAGATCCTCATACTTGTCACATAATACTTTCATCTTTTCTTCCCTGAATTTCAAGTCACCCTTATAAATATTTATAAAATATTCCCTCATAGAATGTGATGTTTTACAAGAAATCACCTTCATATAGATTTCATTGGATAAGGAACATTCTAATGCGTTGAATAATTTTGAGTCAGCATCCAGTTCCATGTAATCTTATTTTGATAAAACACAACTATCCATTCTATCCAAAATTCCATACATTATGGCTCTAAAAAACTCAATACACAATGATCGAAAGAAGTGTTTCATTCAATTATTTCATATATTAAAATTGTTTCCATCAATTATCGTAATCCCTTGGTGATTAAAAACATATATTTATTCAACTGAGAGAGAACCATTGACTTTTAAGCTTTACCTCTGATAACAATTGTTATCCCAACAAGGTTAAATACCCTTAGAGGGTGGTAAATCAGGGAATAATAGATTAAAATAACTTTTCATTTGGATCCTATTTAATTGTTAAACCAAATACACTTATGTCCCTTTCTCATATAAATATATGAAAAAAACATCATTCTTGATACACAATGATTTTACTTAGTTCAACCTTAATAGGATACATCTAAGGAGTATACAAAGGCAATGTTATAATGTACCAAATCCTCTAAATCTTACTTCCAAATTATGAGGTTCATTATAGATCACTTTTATGCCTAGGATCACTTCCTCTATAATGTTTAGGGTAATCTGACTTCTATCCCAAGGCTCACCCCTAACTATATTTCAATGGATTAGTGCTGGTGGAAATGATCAACATCTTCCTCATACATTTCTCACTACTCTATAAAGGATCTAATCACATTTTATTGAATTGTAGGCCCCTTCATTATCAATAATGAATGCATTCTAAACATTAGGTAGTTATTCTTTTCAGGTCTCACTTTTTCATGTACTATTAGTTTGTGGATATTTCTTTTCATAACTATTTTAGTCCCTATTCAAAATTTCCCAAATCCTCCAAAACGTATCGTGAATCATTTATGAACTGCATTGCACCATGAGGCATTAACCGTGTTTCATTTCTTGGTGTGAGTGGTTTGTGGTCTCTATATTATTTACAAACATCCCCTACTTTGTGGATGACTAATGGCTGATGAACCACCTCTATTATGTGTTCCCTTTTCCATTGCGGGCTATAGAGTTCCACAATACCCTTTTATGAACGGTCATCATGAACTACTTCCTCCTTCATGGAATCCTCTCTTGTAGAATACTTATCCTCCGCAGAATTCTTCCTCAGGAACTTCATCGAATTCTTCTTGAACAGATGATATTTTCTAATGAAATTAACTCTCCCTAATGATCTAATTAGGGGTTTTATATGGTAAAATAGATCTTCAAAACCCTAAAATATAAATTACCCAAAACAATATGATGTGGTATAGACTCCACAAAAAACTATGCTATGAGGGCCACATAACACCTTTACCCTTTACAATTACCAATGTCTTACGTTAAAATATCACCACCTCAATTCCAAAAACAAAAAGAAACCATTAAACTGAAATATTCCCATAATATTATTTTTTTATTTGGTCTACGTATCGCTACTATATGGAAATACATCATTTTCTAAATTTCCTTCATCGTTCTATGTACCTCCTTTGTGATTTGAAAACTATGCTCCACAGTGCATGAAATGTTATCAACGAACCCCATTGATTAAAAACCATCATTATCCATAAAACAATCTCCCAATTTTGAAGTTGAAAAATTTATAAATCAATGGGAATATTTTCCACATTAAACACATCTATTTGGACAACACCAACCATACCGATTCGTGGTCATCTGGCTTTGTCAAGAAAACAAATCACCCTAAAAACACCAAAAAAATCCTTGAGGAAATTTTTACCAGTAGAATGTTTGAAATAAATGCCTCATAGGAGAAAGTATCCTTAAAATACTGTTATTATAAAAGATAGGGATACACCATGATTATGGGCCAAGAAGCCGGACGATTCAATGCCAGAAGAATAACTCTGACTACTTCAGCATCTCAGCCAGGAAATGACGATGTGATTATGTTTTTAATGGGATATGTTTTATATATTATAATCAAATTTATTTGATAATATATTTTAGAAATAATAAATAAGGAAAGGAATAGGAACATAATGGGTTATCCCCATGTCTTATGGTGTATAATGATAAATCATATACTAGAAGAAAACATGGTAATTTAAAAAATGAGTTTACAACCTTAGAGGAAACACAAGTATCTCAATGAAAGGTATACCAAAAAACTATTATGTTACACTGACATAAAATTTATTAGAAATAATATGAATGAACTTGGAGAAAAAAAGAGGAACTACACTAGTTATAAGTTAAAATAATGTACATTTAGTGAAATATTCACTCCCAAAACATCAAGGTGAGTTGAATCAGATAACTGATAAGAGAAAACTGAAAAAAGAATACCTCAAAAATATATGCATCATAACATATGATTAGAATTGAAGGGAACAAATATCCCTATAATAGATGAAGAAGTAAGAGAAGACGATCTTTGTAAATATTCCTTCTTAGAGAAAGCATCATGAATAATTGTGTATATGTAGAGCGGTAAAGAATGAACTTTTTATTAGTGGGATTAAAACCCAAATTTAGAAAATGGATTAGATTATAGAACTAACATATCAATAAAATACTAGGAATATGGGTAATGAATATTTGGTTATATGTTCAGATCAGTTGAAGTTGGTTGTACAGTTGAAACAAGCATAAAAATAGTACAATGTTTTTCCATAAAACATTAAATGGTTTGTCCATCAAGATTGAACACAATACTCTTCTTGAGGATTTTAGATTTACCACTCTCCACATGCGGTACATATTTATAATATGTTTTTTTATGCAAAATAATTTTTTTACAATTTTAATGGAGATAGATGCAACCAGAGGAATCCAAAATCTTGAAATTCACATATGATAACAAATTCCATAAGTGGTGTTAAAAAATAACTCCATTTTTCAAATCTATATCTAAAAGTTGAGATATATAGTGGAGAATGAATCAAACAGTGAAATAATTTATAATCATTAAAATAAAATTAAAATCATATAAATTATTAAGTAAGAGCCTGTGTAATGCGGTTTAATGAAATGGTGTCACTGTAGTAGATAATGAACTAAATCATCAACAACATAGTGAATGGTTCTCAGATGATAGTGATTTGAAGGTAAGAAACTCAGGGGGAGTAGAAGTTTAAAAAGTTAATTCATATGAAGATACTGATGATGATAATGATAAATTCAAATCTATATTTTATTGTAATCTAAAGATCCTAGATGAAATTGATAGGAAAAACATCATGTATGATCATGAAGCACTAGTTCAAACACAGAGAATGAAGTATTTACAGATTTCATCCTTCCAATATTCGATAGATCATAAATGTTTTGATGAATTAGTTAGAGATGATCAATGGGATTAGTCTATGAAAAAAAATCTTAACCAAATTGATAAGAATGAATCATGTGATATTGTTTCAAGATCAGCAAATAACAAATTCATCGGGACCAAATACGACTTCCAGAATAAACTAAATGAAGATAGATTAGTAATTTTTTTTTAAAAAATGAAAATAGTAAAATATATTCTCTCATATTTAAGGTTTCAATGTTAATAAAAAAATTTCTCATATTGTAAGGCTTGCGACTATTCATGTATTCTTAACCACAACAGTGCAATGAAAGTCCCATGTTCTCTATATGTGTGCCAAGTTAGTTCATCTAAAATAGATTCTAAAAAAATATGTTTATATCAAGTAGAAATATGTTTTATCATTCATGAACATGAGGAATTATTTTTTTCATCTAGGGGAGGTTCTATATGGGTTGAAGCAAGCACTAAGAGCATGGTATTCAAGACGTGATCAGGTTTTTAAGAAGATCAGTTTTCAGTGTGGTGGAGTTAGTAACAATATCAATGTTAATAATGATAGTAATAAAATTATATTGGTTATAAATTATGTATATGACATAATATTTAGAGGATTAGAGGATGTACAGTGAAAAAAGTTATGAAAATTCATGAAAAGTGGGTTTAAAATGTCAATTATCGGTGAAATGTCCACATTCCTTGGTTTCCAAGTGACATAGGGAATGAATGTCATATTAATTTATAAATACAAATATTCCAAGTTGGTTCTAAGATGATTTTGTAGGGATAATCACTAGTATATTATGACTCCAGTGGACACCCTGATGAAATTATCACAAGATGATGAAGGTAAACTGCTTAATGTCACCAAATATTCCTAGATCATTGGTAGTCTATTGTATTTGATAATGATATGACCCAGTATTTTTTCCCACATTCCAAGAATCAGGATATTAAATAAATCACAAGGAAATCCACTTTATTGTATTAAAAAATAATACATTTTTATATCAAGGAAACAATTGATTTTCGTTTACCATACAATGAAAAATCTTAATAAGAATTATTGGGCAATAAAAATGTTTATTAGGATGATTCAATAGATGATAGAAAATAAATTTCAGGTGGTGAAATGATTCTTACCAAATTGTTTTTTTCTTGGATAAGAAAGAAACTAGATTTCATTTCATTGAGCATCACATGAGATGAATATATAATGGCTCATCAAGCTTGAACGTAGTTATTATGGAAAAAGTAGCATCTTAATGATATGTGAGTTGAAGTGAAGTATCCAATATTAATCCATTGAGATAATGAAAGTGATATAAATCATAGAATAAATAAATTATATTACTCATGGACAAAAAGAATTTAAATAAAGTATTATTTTATCAAGGAGAATGTGGATCATGGTCTTGTGATGTTAGAGTATGCGCCTAAAAATCTATAGGTTACAAAAATATTGGGTATGGCCTTACCCAATGATAAATTCGAGTAGCATCAACTAGATCACGAGTTTAGTCAAATCCCCACACATGAAAAAGTGTGGATGTGGGATTCCCTCTCCCATAGGTGTAATATGTTTTTCCCTATGTGTTGATATTTTTTCTTTACAATGTCTTATCCATAAAGAAGTGAATTTGGTTTTAATAGGAAAAGGGGGAGAAAATATCTTGATCAACAAAGGGGAGAAGCTAATAGGGGGATTGGGGAACTAAGGGGTGATTTTTATCTCAAAATTCTAAATATGATCGATCAGAGGTTTTATATCATGAAATATGGGGGTTGTGATTAAATTAGTTGACTGCTTTGTGAATAAAGTTATTCGCTGATGAACGATCATGCTAATCTTGTTTATTATGTCATGAAAGGTTCAGGTGGACTTGGATTTTCTGTTGGGAAAATCTTTTATCACTATCTAGAATAAAAAGAAGGTAATTTTGGTAAAATATGGTAGGTTATTTAAATTTTTATTAAAAAGGTGAATAATTTTCAAGAAACCCAAAGGGGGATATTTTTTTTGAAAAAATACATCAAGGTATCATTGTAGTGTTTTTGGGTTGATTGTGTTTCTTTAAAAAACAGTTTGATTGAGTTAGTTGTGGAGTTTCATCATGATTTTTGATAAGGTATTTTGACAAAGATCCAATAAAAATGAATGGATTCTTAATAATTATTATAAGAAAATTGGGTTCAAAAGGTGGCACAGTTTCCTAGTGTATTTCAATTTATTGGGGTCTAAAATTTGAAGGATGAATCAAACATTGTGAAAGATGGATTTCATGGGATTCCTCATAAAAATATTTCAAAGTAATGGAATTCATGATGTTTTGGTGTTTCACAAAGTTATAGTGTTTCATGGAGGTTCAATGTTTCACAATGGTTTCATGTTTTGTGAAAGATATTTGAGTCATGAAGAAAATATAGTAATTGTAACGCCCTGACCACAGTTACCTAGAGTCGGTGAATTATTACATAATATTGGCATGATCACAAGAAAGATCAAATCTCGAAAGACCGATTAATTTAGTAGCCTTGGAAACACTAGATATATTCATAAGTCTTACATTACATCATAATGTGAAAAACTAATACAACAACATATTTTCTCCATAATCCACACTCATATCCCCACATAATATCCCTGTAGGTCATTCATAATTTACTTCTTCACTTCCTGGGAAAAATAAAACATAGAAAAGGGGTGAGCTCAAATACCTAGTAAGGATAACAATATAGCGGAAACTTTCATAAATAAGAATAAACATTTAAGGCAATGTATAACTAAAATAAAAGCCTTTTAAACTTGAAATTCAACATAGTATGGGAAATGTAAAATGAAATAATTCCATTTACTTATTCACATGGATATTCTACTAATCGAATAATCACATGAAATATCAATAACCACTTTCATAATGATGGAATGCATAATGCCAGACTATCATAACCACATAGCCAAGGCCTCGTGCCAAGACTACAAATAAGATATTTCCAAGGCCTTGTGCCAAGACACTAGTTTGTCTCATGTGACCTACCGATGCATCGAGGAGCTATAGCAGGCTCCACCTGTCACATATTAAGTCTAATGAATTCCCATATGAAAAGGTTTAAACATAACATAAAAATTTGTATTAAAACTAGCATACGAAATGTCAATACTTTCACCATAAACTATGAACGGTATAAAAATAGAACATCCACAGTCAAAAATATCACAAAACCTTCAATACAATATAGAAGTTTTTTATCATAATAAATCAACATCAAATAAGCGTAAAATCAATCAAAGGATGTTGACATAGATGAAATCAAAACTCTTTTTAGGGAAATATCTATTTCTTTTTTGAAGTCATTTAAGAGTCTTATATTTATGAAATAAAACATTTTCTTTGAAAATATTCTTATAAGCTTGTAAGGGAAGCTTCAATGATTTTATAACAGCGGAAGATAGCCGTACCCGCCGTATAAGTTAAAAAACATTCTTACCTTAATTTTGTCGAAAAGGTTAAAAAGCACCTTGTTTGGAAAACAAAGGAAATATTCCTTTATATACATCTTATAAAAATTCAAACAAGGGTATAAATGACTTTATCCCATATTATATTAAATAGTAAAAATGTTTTGAAATTCATTTTTACGAAACATAGATGTGGATGATAAAAGGATCCCAGTAGATTATTACGTATAAACAACCTCGGATAATGAAGAGATTGTGAAATAATCCTTACCTTGTAGTTTTCCTTGGTTGGGGTAGGTTAACCTCTTGTATAATAGCGAAATAATTGTTATTAAATTACACAAGAATCATATACATTCATATGATATCATATATGATCTTTTAACATTGCTTTGTTAATAATATCATAGTATTATCGTCGTTTCAGGTGTTAAATTACTCGTTTTCTTTTATATGTTTTGTTACACAAGCCATGTTTTTCATGGATAGGTTTTATATTATTCATATACAGAATGATATCAAGTCCTTAAACATTATTTTTAAATCATCAAATGATAATTATACTTGAATGGATACGATGGAGAATGAATCTCATCGCGTTCGTGGAGACGGTAGTCCGTACGTACGCAAGAGCGACAATATCATTCTTTTGATATTAAAATAACATATAAATGGATGGTATATCATATATAAAGAATCATTAAAATGTTATATTTATTATTTACATGAGTTACACATCATTATTATACCCATCCAAATAATAATATATTGAATAACAATTACACCACGACGTGGTGACGGTAAGCCGTACGTACGCACGTATGATGACATGTTATTCAAAGGGTGGATAGAATACTGAATATGGTTGTACCATATTTATAATTATATCACAGTATATATATGATACTGGATTTATTATTTTAGAATGGTAATAACAGAGGAAGAATAAGTGGAAGAAGAAAGGAACTTGGAAAAGGGTGGTGAAATCATTACCTCTTCTTCGGGTTCTTCCTTTTGATTTGATCAAAAGGGCTTCCTAGGTTGGATTTATGATCAAACTAAGGCCTCTAGGTTGTATTTATGGAATTTGGGAGAGTATTTGGGTAGATTTTGGTCGAAACAAAAGGCTTTGAAGGTGTGAAGAAATGAGAAGGAGGAGTGCCCTTTTATAAGAGTGGTGAGGGGCACCTTTTAAAAAACTAGAAATATTAATTTATAATAAATTCATATTTGGTTTCTAATGTCTCCATAGCTGATTATTTAAATTTTTAGATGCGTATAGGTCGAAAAACATTAAAATAATAGAATTTAGACAGGTTTGGGTTACTATATTAACCTTATATTTAAGTATTAACTCTTAGTTAATTAGTTTGACATTTACCACGTCACTTTGTATTTTTATATTATATAGTTAATAAACTTACTATATACATCAAAGAGACCCCCAAGTGGTCCATTAATGATAAAAATATCATGATATAAGTCTCTTTTCTAAACCTTAGAATTTTATGAATTTAATATCAATTAATAATATAATATTTGTTTTAATAACTCTTTTTTGTCAATTTTGACACTATTCAATAGTTGATTTTTGTGAAACTCATAACAGAATGATTACTTCAAAAAAAGTTAATTAAATAAATCCTAATATGTCATATTATCCTAGAAAATTAGTATAATTCATTAAAAGTCTCAAATTATATTTATTTGGGTATTTATAATATCAATTATTTTAAATTTTCACTATTATGTTAATTACTACATCATCATTGTGTCATAAATAAATTAAATTATGTAATCTATAAAAATTATAAATAAAGTATAATTATGTATTAAATCTTTTTATCTTTTTAATTAATATTTATAGTCGAACATCCAACATATATAACCCTATGTAAAAATTGTTTTTCTAAAAGATATATGCTTGTGTCATTTTTGTATTCATTTTAACTTAATTAAAATAAAGTGTCCCTATCACCTACAAGTGGCTCCATGGGGTCCCAAAATCGTCCCAAAGATGCCTATGGTCGAATATGTATCCAACAATAGGTCTAGGACACGTTTTAGGGTAATTTAGTATTATTATAATATTATTTTTTGACCCTTATTTACCGGATTTGCCCTTAACTATGGTAAATAAAATATTTACCGAAGTAATTATTCAAAATGTCTAAAAATAAAAGTTACCTATTTACACAATTTGAACATCCTGATTAAAAATATGGAATCCATTTCTCTAAATTCAAAACACAGAAGTGGCATAAATTAATTTAAAATTATTTCCCATTGTTAAAACAAAAAGCGTGTTTTTAAGTGATAATAAATATCAAAAGATTGACACTTGTTTATGTTCAGTTTAATTGTAAAATTATGTCCAATGACCAAAATTATATTAAATGGTATAAATATATTCTAAATATACTTTAAATCCACTCAAATTCATAATTTATCACTATTAATTATTTTGATTCAATGAGTTGTTTTTTATTAAAATTTAGTAATTTTCACTATTTATCAAAATATTAAAGTTATCCGAAAAGTACCAAAATTTCACCTTAGGCTAAATTCGATATTCCAAATCCAAAAATGAAGTCGATTTTAAAAAATAAAATATATATAATTTCAAAAAGTAGGTATTACTATTCATAACAGCTAGTTTGATTGGTTATGGTGTGTTATAACTCAGTGTTGCGTACAACACACGCTATCACATTATTCAAAGAGAAGCGTACCATGGAAGCTTGGGGTGTTAAATTATCTCCTCTTTCAAATAATTTCGTCCTTGAAATTTCTAGAATATTATCACATGAAAAGACTCGGGTGGTTGTTCATCATAAGTTCCTCAGGTTCCCATGTTGCCTCTTCCATCTTATGGTTTCTCCACAAAACTTTTACCAGACGCGTCGTCCGGTTTCTCAGTACATGTTCTCTCGTATGAAGAATCCTGATGAGATCTTCACAATAAGACAGATCGGGTTCGAGTTCTAACTCCTCATAGGTGAGTACATGTGTTGGGTCAGACATGTATTTCCTCAATAGAGGTACGTGGAACACATTGTGAACTTTGGAGAGACTTGGCAACATTTCCAATTGGTAAGCTACAACTCCAATTCGTTTTAGAATTTCGAAAGGTCCGATGTACCTGGGACTCAATTTACCTTTCTTACCAAAACGTATGACTCCCTTCCATGGAGATAACTTCAGGAAAACACGATCACCGACTTGAAAATCCAAATCCTTCCTTCGATTATCGGCATAGCTCTTATGCATACTTTGAGATGCTTTGATGTGATTTTGGATTACCTTCACCTTATCTATCATTTCCTCCACCAGTTCTAAACCTACAAGTTTTCTTTCACCAACGTCATCCCAATAGGTTGGTATACGACATCTCTTTCCATATAACGCCTCATATGGTGCCATCTGAATACTTGAATGGAAGCTATTATTATAGGAAAATTCTACCAAAGGTAAATACTGATCCCACATACCCTGAAAGTCAAGTGAGAAGGATCTCAACATGTCTAATAAGGTTTGAATAGTCCATTCTGATTGTCCATCTGTCTGAGGGTGGTAGGCAGTGCTCAAATGATGTTCAGTATCCAGGGATTTCTGAAGACTTTTCCAGAATCTTGAAGTAAAACGGGGATCACGATCTGAAACAATCGATAGGGGTACTCCATGAAGTCTCACAACTTCATTAATATATAGTCTTGCCAGACGTTCCAGAAGTAGATATTCTCTTATAGTAAGAAAATGTGCTGACTTGGTAAGATGATAAAAAATAACCCATATTGCATCATTCCTTCTAGGAGTCTTTGGTATCCCCATGACAAAGTCCATTGTAATATTGTCCCATTTCCACTCCAGTATGGGAAGAGGTTGCATGGCTCTTCCAGGATGTTGCCTTCCATCTTTCACTTGTTGACAAACCATACATCTTGACACAAAATCCGCAATCTCCCTCTTCATGTTGTCCCACCAAAAATGTTCCTTCAAATCTATATACATTTTGGTGCTCCCAGGGTGTATAGAGAAATTTGAACTATGATCATCATCCAGCAATTCCATTTTTAGATCAGGTATATCGGGAACACAAAGTCTCTTCCCGAATTTCAAAATTCCATCTTCATACAAAAAGTATCTTAGCCTCCCATCATTCACATCTTTAATCTTCTTTTGAAATTCTTCATCATCGGTCTGAGAACTCTTAATCCTTTCTAGTAAAGATGGTTTGGTAACCATTTGAAAAAGAATTTATGTTTCTCCTTCCCTGGTTATTCCCATGACCATCTTCACTAGATCCCTGAAAATTGGATCCCTTTCAATTTTCATATTGTTCAAAACTCCATGATCTTTTCTACTCAAATCATCTGCCACCTTGTTTGCCTTCCTCGAGTGGTAGTGTATCGTGAAATCATAATCCTTGATTAATTCAATCCATCTCCTTTTCCTCATGTTGAATTATTTTTGTGATAAAATATACTTCAAACTCTTGTGATCAGTATAAATCTCACATTTTTCACCATATAGGTAGTGCCTCCATATCTTCAAATCAAATATCACAGCTGCTAACTCGATATCATGAGTAGGATAGTTTTGTTCATGAATTTTCAACTGTCATGATGCATAGGCAATAACCCTATAATTCTGCATAAGGACACAACCAAGTCCTTTCTTCGATGCATCACTATAAATAATGAACCCATCATTCCTCGATGGTAGAGTCAATATAGGAGCATTGAATAATCTTCTCTTCAGTTATTCTAAAAATTCTTCACACTCTTTTGTCCAAACAAATATAACCCCTTTGCGCGTGAGCTTCGTTAATGGGTTAGCCAATCGGGTAAAATTCTGGACGAAACATCTATAATAACCTACTAAACCAATAAAACTATGTACCTCAGTTATACTCATCGGTGCTGGACATTCTTGGATTGTCTTGGTCTTAGAAGGATCAACAGAGATTCCATCTTTAGAGAAAATATGGCCCAGAAAAGAAATCTCTTGAAGCCAGAATTCACACTTGCTAAACTTCCCATATAATTCATGTCTTCTCAGAGTCTTCAAGATAATGTGCAAGTGATTTTCATGATCTTCGTAGATTTTTGATTATACCAAGATATCATCAATAAATACCACCACAAATTCATCGAGATATTCCTTGAAAACTCTATTCATCAGATCCATGAATATAGAGGGTGCATTAGTCAATCCAAAAGGCATTACTGTAAACTCATAATGCCCATACCTGGTTCAAAATGCTGTCATCGGAATGTCTTCCTTCTTCACACACAACTGATGGTATCTAGATCGAAGGTCAATCTTTGAAAAGTATTGAGCTCCATGCAGTTGGTCAAATAAATCATCAATGTGAGGTAGGGGATACTTGTTCTTTATCATTATAACATTGATCTCCCTGTAGTCAATACATAACCTCGTAGATCCATCTTTCTTTTTAACAAAAAGAATAGGGGCTCCCCATGGAGAAACACTGGGGCAAATAAATCCTTTATTACTAAATTCCTCTAGTTTTTTCTTTAGTTCGACTAATTCTACAGTGGCCATTCTATAATGGGTCTTCGATATAGGCCTTGATCCAGGAATTAAATCCATGGAAAACTCAACTTCTCATTCTGGAGGATGTTCAGGTAAATCTTTGGGAAATACATCTACAAATTCTTTCACAACAGGTACATACTCTATTTGAAGATTCCTTTCCTCACCCACAGTTATTTCATTCTCTTCCTCCGCAATAATTGAATTTAGTTGAGCTACTGGGGGTGGATCTAGATAAGAATTAGGCGGTGACAATTCTGCTCTAAAGATAAGGTGTTCCTTATCATCATCATCAAGAATCGTAACCTCTTTCTTCTTACAATAAATCTTCGCATCATAGTCTGAAATCCAGTAAATACTGAGGATTATATCAAACTCAATCATATGTATGACGACGGGATCAGCAGATAAAGAACATTTATGTTCTCTAATAGGGACAGATTCACAAAACTTTGTTGCAATGATACTTCCCTTAGGAGTTTTAACTGGCAACTCCCTTGTTAAATCAAATTGGAAATATCTAATTTTATTAGCAAACTGGGAAGATATGAAACAATGCAATGATCCAGAATCAAATAATGCATTTTCTAAACTTGAGGAAACCATTAAATTACCTGCCACGACGTCTTTAGGAGCTTCTACCTCAGCAGTAGTGATAGCATAAGCTTAGCCTTGATCCCTAGGCCTTTTCTGAGGTAAGTTCTCCTGACTCTTAGGACATTCATTTGCATAATGTCCCATCTCCCTGAAATTTTAGCACTGAACATTGGTAGCTTCCTTCATCCCTTTGCAATCACGAGCTTGGTGGCCTTTTTCACCACACTTATAACAGACTCTTGTTCCCTTCAAGAAAGTACCGAGGTGTTTCTTCCCACATTTACCACAGGATGGATATTCAACCATTCCCTTCTTCCCCTTATTTCCATTCCCAGATTGTTCAGCAGGTCTCTTCTTATCTTTCTTTTCTTTAAATTCATAAGACTTAGAGAATTCCTTTTCGTTCTTGATAGCACATGAGACAATGTCTTCGTACGATGAGAAGGATTGTGAGAATAATGCTCGACAGAGAAATGGGTTTAACCCATCAAATAAACGATCAATCTTACTTCTTGGGTTACGTATATAATCTCCAGCATAACTTCCTAACCTTGTAAAGTTATCCTCATACTTTGCGACATTCTCATCCTCCTTCTGTCTCAGACTCAGAAATTGTCTTTCCATATTTGCTCGATGGTCGCGAGGAAAGTATTTTTCTTAAAATAGATCTTTGAACTCCCTCCATTCCATATTTGATACATCATCATCTTCCTTAGTGTTTTGAATCAATGACTACCACTGATCAACATCTCCAGTGAGTCGGTAAACTTCTATGATAACTTTTTCCCTTTCACTACTCCCCAAAGCCTGAAATATTTTCTCTAGGGAATTTATCCATTGCTCAGATACTAAGGGATTTGTACTCCCATTGAACATTGGTGGTTTTTGCCTCATGAATCGATCTAAAATTGATCATGCACACTGCGGATCAGGGTGCTCCATACGGGTAAGGTTATTATTCCTAACCTGAGTGAGTTGTCCTAGTATGTTGATTAGCTGATCGGCACCAGTTGCATCACCAGCTCCACTATAATTACCTTGATTAGGAGGGAAATCCCTACATGGAGTGCATGCATTGATACAGTTTCCATTTCTTCCACTAGGCGCTATTTCTAAATAATGGCATAAATTAGATCAGTTTATGAATAAAAATACATAATCCGATAATTATAAAACACTTAACATAAATTGAACTATTTATGGATATAATCCATAATCATAAGAATGTTTTCTTTGAGGAAGTATATACTCATAAACCCTTCATAATGATTTGTAAAGAAAATGAGAGTTATCCTAAGCATTTCCCCCGGGAGTGTCGTAACCAAGAGTGCAGCAAGGCACGTTTTCGTGCACCAGTTCCCGTTCAAGTCTAGCTCAAATCGGTGTTTTTGGGTTTTACCCCTAGGTACATCTGTGCCAGAGCTGCCTCTACCTGCTCGTATCCAGACAGGGATGTATTGCTCGGAAAACTCACAAAATCCTTAAAATACCAAAATTCTAGGAAGTTCTTCTATACTAATCCTCAAATTTCATCTTAGGTCTACGTGATCTAATCAGAGTTTATCTAAATCTAGCTTCTATGGTTTGTACTAAACTTCCTATGATACCAACTGTAATGCCCCGACCCCAGTTACCTAGAGTCGGTGCATTATTACATAACATTGGCATGATCACAAGAAAGATCAAATCTCGAAAGACCGATTGGTTTAGTAGTCTTGAAAAAACTAGGTATATTCATAAGTCTTACATTACATCATTAAGTGAAAAACTACTACAACAACATATTGTCTCCATAATCCACACTCATATCCCCAAATAATATCCCTGCAGGTCATTTATAATTTACTTCTTCACTTCCTGGGAAAAATAAAACATAGAAAAGGGGTGAGCTCAAATTCCCAGTAAGGACAACAATATAGCGGAAACTTACATAAATAAGAATAAACATTTAAGGCAATGTATAACTAAAACAAAAGCCTTTTAAACTTGAACTTCAACATAGTATGGCAAAAGTAAAATTAAATAATTCCATTTACTTATTCACATGGATATTCTACTAATCGAATAATCACATGCAATATCAATAACTACTTTCATAATGATGGAATGTATAATGCCAGACTATAATAACCACATAGACAATGCCTCGTGCCAAGACTACAAATAAGATTTTGCCAAGGCCTTGTGCCAAGACACTATTTTGTCTCATGAGACCTACCGATGCATCGAGGATATATAGCGGGCTCCACCCGTGACATATTAAGTCAAATGCATTCCCAAATGAAAAGGTTTAAACATAACATAAATATTCTTATTAAAACTAGCACACAAAATGTCAATACTTTCACCATAAACTATGAATGGTATAAAAATAGCACATCCACAGTCAAACATATCACAAAACCTTCAGTACAATATAGACGTTTTGTATCATAATAAATCAACTTCAAATAAGCGTAAAATCCATCAAAGGATGTTGACATAGATGAAATCAAAACACTTTTTAGAGGAATATCTCTTTCTATTTTGAAATCATTTAAGAATCTTATATTTATGAAATAAAACATTTTCTTTGAAAATATTCTTATAATATTGTAAGGGAAGCTTCGAAAATTTTATAATGGCAAAAGATAGTCGCACCTGCCGTATAATTTAAAAAAACATTCTTACCTTAATTTTGTCGAAAAGGTTAAAAAGCACCTTGTTTGGAAAACGACAGAAAGATTCTTTTATAAACATCTTATAAAAAGTCAAACAAGGGTATAAATGACTTTAGCCCATATTCTAGTAAATAGTAATTTTTTTTGAAATTCATTTTTAAGAAACATGGATGTGGATGACAAAGAGATCCCAGTAGATTATTACGTATAAACAACCTCGGATAATAAAGAGATTGTGAAATAACCCATACCTTGTACTTTTCCTTGGTTAGGGTATGTTGACCTCCTGTATAATAGTGAAATAATTGATATTAAATTATACATGAATCGTACAAATTCATATGATATCATATATGATCTTTTAACATTGCTTTGTTAATAATATCTTAGTATTATCGTCGTTTCAGGTGTTAACTTACTCATTTTCTTTTATATGTTTTGTTACATAAGCCATGTTTGTCATGGATAGGTTGTATATTATTCATATACATATTGATATCAAGTCATTAAACATTATTTTTAAATAATAAAATGATAATTATACTTGAATGGATACGATGGAGAATGAATCTCATCGCGTTCGTGGAGACGGTAGTCCGTACGTACGCACGAGCGACAATATCATTTTTTTGATATTAAAATAATATATAAATGGATGTTATATCATATATAAATAATAACTAACATTTTATATTTATTATTTACATGAGTTACACATCATTATTATACCCATCCAAATAATAATATATTGAATAACAATTACACCACGACGTGGAGACGGTAAGCCGTACGTACGCACGGATGATGACATGTTATTCAAAGGGTGGATAGAATACTGAATATGGTTGTACAATATTTATAATAACATCAAAGTATATATATGATACTGGAGTTTTTATTTTAGAATGGTAATAACAAAGAAAGAAGAAGTGGAAGAAGAAAGGAATTTGGAAAAGGGTAGTGAAATCATTACCTCTTCTTCGGGTTCTTCCTTTTGATTTGATCAAAAGGGCTCATTAGGTTGGATTTCTGATCAAAATATGGTCTCTAGGTTGTATTGAGGGATGTTGGGAGAGTATTTGGGCAGATTTTTTCCGAACCAAAAGGCTTTGAAGGTGTGAAGAAAAGAGAAGGAGGAGTGCCCTTTTATAAGAGGGGTGAGGGGCACCTTTGGAAAAGCTAGAAATATTAATTTATAATAAATTAATATTCGGTTTCTAATGGCTCCAAAGATAATTATTTAAATTTTAAGGTGGGTATATGTCGAAAAACATTCATCCAATAGAATTTAGACAGGTTTGTTTTACTATATTAACCTTATCTTTAAGTATTAACTCTTAGTTAATTAGTTTGACATTTACCATGTCACTTTGTATTTTTATATTATATAGTTAATAAACATACTATATACATCCAATAGACCCCCAATTTGTCCATTAATGATACAAATATCATGATATAAGTCTATTGGACGAACCTTAGATTTTTAGGAATTTAATATCAATTAATAATATAATATTTGTTTTAAAAACTCTTTTATGTCAATTTTGCCACTATTCAATAGTTGATTTTTGTGAAACTCATAACAGAATCATTACTTCTAAAAACATTAATTAAATCAATCCTAATATGTCATATTATCCTAGAAAATTAGTGTAATTCATTAAGAGTCTCAAATTATATTTATTGGGGTATTTATAATATCAATTATTTTAAATTTTCACTATTAAGTTAATTACTGCATCATCATTGTGTCATAAATAAATTAAATTATGTAATATCTAAAAATTATAAATAAAGTATAGTTATGTAGGACATTGTTTTATCTTTCTAGTTAATATTTATAGTCTAAAATACAACATATATAACCCTATGTAAAAATTGTTTTTCTAAAAGATATATGCTTGTTTCATTCTTGTATTCATTTTAACTTAATTCAAATAAAGTGTCCCTATCACCTACAAGTGGCTCCATGGGTCCCCAAATCGACCCAAAGATGCCTATGGTCGAACATGTTTCAAAAAATAAGGGTAGGACACGTTTTAGGGTAATTTATTATTATTTTAATATTTTTTTTACCCTTATTTACCGGATTTTACCCTTAACCATGGTAAATAAAATATTTACCGAAGTAATTATTTAAAATGTATAAAAATAAAAGTTACCTATTTACCCAATTTTAACATCCTGATTACAAATATGGAATAAATTTTTCCAAATTCAAAACACATAAGTGGAAGAAATTAATTTAAAATTAATTCATGTTGTTAAAACAAAAAGCGTGTTTTTAAGAGATAATAACTATCAAAAGATTGACACTTGTTTATGTCCGGTTTAATTGTAAAATTATGTCCCTGAACAAAATTATAATAAATGGTAAAAATATATTCTAAATATACTTTAAAACCATTCAAATTCATAATTTATCACTATTAATTATCTTGATTAAAAAAGTTGTTTTTAATTAAAATTTAGTAATTTTCACTATTCATCAAAATATTAAAGTTATCCAAAAAGTACCAAAATTTCACCTTAGGATAAATTCGATATTACGAATCCAAAAATGAATTCCATTTTAAAAAATAATATATATATAATTTCAAAAAGTAGGTATTACTATTCATAACGGCTAGTTTGATTGGTTATGGTGTGTTAGAACTTGGTGTTGCGTACAACACATGCTATCACATTATTCAAAGAGAAGCGTACCGTGGAAGCTTGGGGTGTTACAGTAATTTATGTGATTATAAGAACGTTTGAAAATGAGAAATTTCATTGAAGTTTCACAATGATATAGATTTTCATGGAAATGAATTAAGATAATCGAGAAACAGTCTTGGTGATATTGGAAGCTTCATGAAAGGGATGTTGCATCTGTAAATAAGAGACTACTCTAATCATTTAAAGAGATGAATCCTTAATGGAAATCCAAAGAAATTGAATTTATAAAATTGGTTTATTGGGAATTTTTCTTATGTGAGAGATTTTATAAGATCACATTTTGTAAATAAATAAAGTATTTAAAATTCTATATAAACCTCTATAGATTTGTGAGAATAAAAAAATTTATAGGCTTCACAAAAGTAGTGAGATTTGAGAATTTTGTGGGTTTCATGAAAACAGAATGTGTTGTGAATAATTGTAAAGATTCATGTTGTTTGGGAAAAAGGTTTTTATGAAAGTAAATTTTAAACGAACTAGAAGGGTTTCCCCAAAAAATCCATTGTAAAGTGGTATTCATCAAGTGGTTGAAAGTGGAACTTATTGATACTCCAAATTAGGTGTACAATATATTGATTCAAATGATAAAACTATAATTCTTATGAAGGTGTGGTGACCACACTTCATATGATATAATAGTGATATTTAAAATTGTGAATGGTAGTGGACCAAGAGTTATAGTGAGTCCACTCCAAAACCTGTACTGGTAGTGATATTTAGTATATTTGATACAGTATTACTGTTCTATTGGATTATCTTTATTCATTTCCTAGTGATGGTGAAATAAGTAAAAAATATGCGTGTCATTATGCTTTCTTTCATTCATTAATTTTTAATGATCCTCATCAGATAATGTTGAAAGGATTTGATAACCATAAACACTAAAGGGAAAATTATGTGACCCTGATAATAATGATTTAATGATCTAGTGGGATGAGAATAAGTTTTAAAAGAATATCCATACTGTGATTCACCCATAGGGTATCTAATCCTCTGTTGTTCCTGAAACCTACTAATGTGATGGAAGAAAAGAATGTTCTAATCAATAATCATTTTATGATCCTATATTTTAATTGATAGTATCATGGAAATTATGTAATCTAATGACCTAGGTCAAGGGTTGTTGATGATAACCGATGATAATAACCTACAAGGTGAAGAGAAAAATTATAGGCTTGTGTTGTCACAACTATTGAGGTGGATCCTAACAATAAAGTGGTGATGGGTACACTGATTATTCCATAAAAAATAGTTAATTTACAATTTTATTATGGCTCTACCAATTCATCCACATTATGAAAGTTTTTTAGAACTATTAAAAAACACCCACAAAATATGGAGGTTCAGGTTTCATGGAAAAAAGTATATAAGGAAATTATTGTATCTCAAGAATATAACAAATTTCCAATCAATATATTCGGGACGAGTCTCCAAAAAATACTTTACAAAATATCTTTAGAATAATAATATTCTATATTTGGCATGGATTTCCTATCTATATATAGATCAAACATCAATTTTTAGGAGACATAAATCACCTTCCATATCCAAAATCATCATCAGATTCTATACAAGAGAATGAATGAGGAGGAATATCCTTTATAAAATTCTTTTAATGTATGGATATAGTTTACGTGGGTGAAAGAATATATATCTCAGATAATTGATGAAAATGAGAGGATCATCCTTGAAGAAGTTCCCATTATTGGAAAATTTACTGATGTATTCCCCAGATATTTTCCATCTCATCTTCCTAACTGAGAGGTAGAGTTCCCAATTGAACATATACCTAGACCTCTACCAATATCAATGTTTTACTATAGAATAAACCCAATTGAACTGGATGAACTAAATAAAAAACAATAATAGAATCTAGATAATATTTTTATATTACCATGTTCTTCACCATAGGGTGCACTGATACTCTTTTTGAATCATAATGATAGTTTAATGTTCCTCTGCATTTATTATAGAATCCCGCCTTTTTATCACATAAACTTTCATTACATTTTACAAAACCGAGGAACTTTAAGGTTTAGTGTCTTGGAAACCAGGAACTTAAAACATGAAAACATAAATAATTCTTCTTAAACATGTGAAAGGATTCTCCTCATGTTCATCCTAGGTTCATTACTGCATCTCATAACCTGGGGACATACAACAGAAGAAAGGGTGAGCAGAAGGCCCAGTAAGGGAAACAAGAGAAACATTTTACATGTGAACTTGAGATACTTCAATAAGGCCATGAAAAGAACTTTAAGGCATGATAAAGAAATAATGAGGCATATCATAATAAAAATAAATTTTTTCAGAACTTTAAGATGTGGCTACAAAAGTTAATATTGAAAATCATTTCGTTTCACCAAGGTCCATCCCCAAGGTGTCATTAAAAATTACCAAGGTTATTCACCAAGGTATCAGTCTAAAAGGTAATCTCTAGATATTAAGTCTTCACCCAATAAATTGGAGCGCTATCTGGGCACACCCTTGACATGTATTTATTATAATTTGAGCCACATATATCGTCATAAAAATTTCATAAATAACCCATATGTCATAAAATAAATGGGTTTCATTTCATAATCATAACCTTTTAAAAACTACTTTTAAGACATGATCTTTATGTCACTTTAAACCCACGGAAAAAGGAAAGCGGGTTTCGTGTATGTAAATCCCAGAATTTAAAATAGAAAATTTTTATATATATGTGAATACCCCTATATAATTAATAGCTTTGAGTATTCATATAATAACATAAAATAATTTTGAGAAAAAGAGAGTGGCATTTTGAGACGAAAATTCTGCAGTATAACGACTATGTTACAAGGTTTTGGAAAACATTGAAAAGAGAGGGGACATGGGTCACCCACTCATAAATGATCCATAAAACAGTAGAGGAAAATAATATGAAGGATATATGAACATGGTAATGAAATTTGAAATATGTACCATATGAAATGAAGAGCATGAAAGGAAGACAAAAATAAGATTTCTCTTATAAAAATTCAGCAGCCTAAGGCGTCACTTAAACTTCAAAAAAATGAATTGACGAGATCAAATAGGGTATCTCATCATATGAACATAAAATATCAGTATGATAGATATAGATATAATACACCAAAATGATGAAAAAGAACTTGAATGACTTGACATGAAAGTAGATCTTGAAAACGAGAAGGGTGAAAGAACCCCTTAGAAATTCGGCAGCCTAACGACGCCACTTAAACTTCAACAAAAATGAATTGATGAGATAAAATAGGGTCTCTCATCATATGAACATAAAATATCAGTATGATAAATCTATAGATCATAACCCAACATAATAAAACGTAACTTGCAAGACTTGACATGGAATTAGAACTTTGAAAAGGGAGAAAGGTGAAAGAACCACTTAAAAATTCGGCAGCCTAACGACGCCACTTAAAACTTCAAAATACCAAATTGAAGAGATAAAATGGGGTCTCTCATCATATGATCATAAAAGATCAGTATGATAGATATAGAGATCATACCCCAACATAATAAAAAGGAACTTGAAAGACTTGACATGAAAGTAGAACTTGAAAACGGGAAGGGTGAAAGAACCACTTAAAAATTCGGCAGCCTAACAACGCCACTTAAAACATTATAAAACAAAATAATGAGAGTAATAGGGGATATCTCATTATATGAACATGAAAATGGAATTAATCAGAGTATAAAATAACATCCTTTAACATAAGAACATGGAGAAAAAAAGAAATTACATAAAAGAGATTTCTTGAAAAGAAAGAGAGAGGTCGGATCCCTTACCTTAAAACGTAACTCTTAAAACTCAATGGTTGGGACCTTGAGGGCTTGGGGGAACCTTGGGAGGACTATTTGGGAGGTAATTAGACAAGAACTTAGTTGGTGGAGAGTTGGGAGTCGAAATGGATGAGAGTATGGCTTGGTATTTATAAGGAAAGTGAGGGGACAAGGCATTAATGGCCAAGGGACACCTCAAAAGTGGTTTTCTCAAAACCATGTGCTCTCCCATGGTATTTTCAATGGAGTTAGGCCACATGGGGCTCTCATAAAATAATTCATCACCTTTGGTCGGAAAACCCATAAAATATCTCATGAAATAATCATGACACAGTTATGATGTCATTAAACATACCGAAACCCTAAACCTGTATTTTTACTATTCACTGAAAATTCAACTTTCTCAGAAAGATCCTAAAATTTCACGTTAACCAAATATCAGTTCTCTGATTTCAAAAATGAACTCCATTTTATAAAAATAATTTTCTATATATTTTTAATTTATTTTTTAAATAAATACACTATTCACCGAAAATTCATTTTTTTCAGAAAAATCCCGAAAAATTACCTTAACATAATACCGATGCTCTAAGTTAAAAAATGAAATCCATTTTATAAAAATAATTTTCTAAATATTTTTAATTTAATTTTTAATTAAAAAACACTATTCACCCGAAAAAACTAATACTTGAATAATAATTTATGAAACTGTTATTTAACCATTTTATTGAATCAAATTACTTAAATAAAGGTGCCTAGATTATATTAATACTTTCTTTAAGTGAGATTACTAATCCATTTGGTCACATTACTAATCCTAAGCATAAAATCACTTTTCATAATTTACTATTCATCAAAAATTAAGTTGATCTTATTAGAATCTAAATTTCGTACTAAACATAATTGTACAAGACCATTTTTTGAAAATCATTACACATTTTTAATTATTTAAGGTTTACATAAACATTTTTTAAAATATCCTTTTTCTAAAATTCATCAAAAATATGCATACAGTATTTATCCGGATATTTGAAAATTCATAAACTTCATCATAAGAAGAAATCAAAATTTTTATTTAAAACAAAGGGTTACACAAGGCAGTTACGGTCTCCTTACATAGCCCTTTATCACACCAGCATAGGACCTAAGTGTAAGGTGTGCTAAGGTGAGATAATATGAGGGAGGCTCGGCCAACATTGCACGAGTAGTAATTTCTATCAGGTTGAACTTCTCACGAAGGCGATTTCGTTCTAGCTTCACACGATGAAGTTCGGCTTGGGTTTGGTCGAGAGCAAAGCCCAGTGGGGATACCTCTTTCCCAAGTTCTGTTAGATGAGCTTCGATCGGTCCAAGACTACTGGGTGAGGCCATGGAATCTTCTTTCTATAATAATTAACCAAGATTACATGTATTTAGAGACAGAAATAAAAACGTTTAGTTTCCAATGGTCATATTGACCAATGGTCATATAACAGTCAAAAACCAACGGTCTCATTTTAATTATACTCATTTTATCAAATGAAATAGTTTTGTTGAGTATAAAAATAAAATAACACAAAAAATTAGGAAACAAGATTTATTCAAAATTTCGGGTCGTTACAATCTTCCCCCCTTAAAAAATTGAGTCCTCGCAATTTTTAAAATTGGGTTTTGAAATTTCATTGAAAGTACCACATCGGAAAAGGAGTCAGTAAAACTATTACTTTAAAAGAATGAAAGGGAAGTACAAAGGTCACCCGAGATAACCCACACTAGGATTCCATGTAGAAAAACGTGGACATGGAAGAAAAACAAAGGGTCAAGTTCTGAGGGAGAGTGATAGAAAACATGATTAGGAGAAATTTAACCATAAGAAAATCCCAAACTTATGATGTGTGTAAACGGTCTTTGATTACCTAGTAGGAAATTTAAACCAACAACGTTTTTGTTTTACATTCCTTTTCATAATTTTGAGGAATTCATTTACTAGATAGAACAAAAACATAATAAAATATGCCTACCTACATGTAGAGTTTCATCCATTAATAAGTTTCTACCCAAAAATAATCTTTTCTCAAAACGATGAGCATTCAAAAACACTTGGTCTCATCAAAACAAAAGAATCATATTCTTGAGAGTCACTTAATCCACAAAAGATTAACTATCAATTTCTTCTACCTTTAAACATTATCCCAAAAACAGAAAGGGTAAGATAAAATAACTCTTCAAAAAAGAAATAATCCCATAGGAATGGAAACTACTTTTAAATCTTCAAAGATCCATGTTACTACCCAAAGTTCATCATAGACCATTCCATAAAAAACTGATATTAAAATTCCTCAAAATAAACCAAACTAAGATTGTAACCCAAATACAAGAAGAATTTGATAACATAGTCTTCCGAAATAAACTTCATTGTTCATCTCCAAACAACATCAACCACTCCTAACATCTTATAACAAATGTAGCTAACCTAAACATAATTTACCCAAGATAGGTTAATCATTCCCATAAGTAACCTAAATCACTATAAGTCCGCCTTAAATTCATCGATTCCTCAAAATAAAAGTCAACCTTTCTCCTCAATGAAAATACCGTAGTAATCTATTTACCTCGATCATGTAGGGTCCTCAAAATAGTGAACCTCTTCCAAAATAATAATCATCTTTTAATCCCCTAATCATATCTGTCATATTAATATGGTAATCGTCGCATTTCCTATCACATTGGTTGTTGGGACACATTCTTCCATTTCCCACCATTAACTAAGAAGAGAAAGTATAATTAGAGGCTTAAATACTTAACCAATAATCATGAAATGGAACTTAAATCATATAAGGATAACTTGTAGAAGAAAATTATACCCTAACTTATGATCCCCTAGGTTTCAAACTAGGTTATCCATGATCATATATTCTTATGTGAATTTTTATTTTATTTTATCTGTGTTCCTTTAATAATGGTTCATACTAAGCTTATGAATTTACCAAAGCATATCCCCCGGGAGTGTCGTAACGAAGAGTGCAGAAAGGCCCGTTGTCGTGTACCAGTTCCCGTTTGAGTCTAGCTCAAAGAGGTGTTTTCATGTTTTACCCCTATGTACATCTGTGCCAGAGCCACCTCTACCTACTCATATCCAGACAGGGATGTATTTTCTTGGCAACCCCTTACTCAATACTCACCAAAATACCAGGAATATTTCTTATATTTAAACTTTTCTATAGGGTTCTTCCTAGAGTTTACATATCCTAATTTCCACAAATAACTAAACCATCTTTAGATACCAACTATAGCATCCCACCTTTTTATCACATAAACTTTCATTACATTTTACAAAACCAAGGATCTTTAAGGTTTAGTGTCTGGGAAAACAGGAACTTAAAACATGAAAACATAATACAGTCTTCTTAAACACGTGAAAGGCTTCTCTTCATGTTCAACCTAGGTTCATTACTGCTTCTCATAACCTGGGGACATACAAAAAAAGAAAGGGTGAGCAGAAGGCCCAGTAGGGGAAACAAGAGAAAAAATTTACATGTGAACTTGAGATACATCAATAAGGCCATGAAAAAAACATTAAGGCATGAGAAAGAAATCATGAGGAATATCATAATAAAAATAAAATTTTTCATAACATTAAGATGTGGCTACAACATTTAATAGTGAAAATCATTTCATTTCACCAAGGTCCATCCCCAAGGTGTCATTAAAAATTACCATGGTTATTCACCAAGGTATTAGTCTAAAAGGTAATCTCTAGAGATTAAGTCTTTACACAATGCATTGGAGCGCTTTCTGGGAGCACCCTTGACATGTCTTTATTATCATGTGAGCCACATATATCATCATCAAAATTTCATAAATAACCCATATAGCATAAAATAAATGGGTTTCATTTATTAATCATAACCTTTTAAAAACTGCTTTTAAGACATGATCTTTATGTCACTTTAAACCCACGGAAAAAGGAAAGAGGGTTTCATGTATGTAAATACCAGAATTTCAAATAGAAAATTTTGATATATATGTGAATACCCCTCTATAAATAAGAGCTTTGAGTATTCACATAATAACATAAAATAATTTTGAGAAAAAGAGAGAGGCATTTTGAGACGAAAATTCTGACGCATAACGGCTATGTTACAAGGTTTTAGAAAACATTTCAAAGAGAGGGGAAATGGTTCACCCACTCATAAATGATCCATAAAACAGTAGAGGGACAGAATATAAAGGATATATGAACATGGTAATGAAATTTGAAAGATGTACCATATGAAATTAAGCGCATGAAAGGAAGAAAAAAAATAAGATTTCTCTTTTGAAAATTCGGCAACCTAACAGCGTCACTTAAACTTCAAAAAAATGAATTGACGAGATCAAATATGGTCTCTCATCATATGAACATAAAATATAAGCATGATAGATATAGATATAATAACCCACCATGATAAAAAGGAACTTGAAAGACTTGACATGAAAGTAGATCTTGAAAACGAGAAGGGTGAAAGAACCCCTTAAAAATTCGGCAGCCTAACGGCGCCACTTAAACTTCAACAAAAATGAATTGATGAGATCAAATAGGATATATAATCATATGAAAATAAAATATCAGTATGATAGAATTATAGATCATACCCCAACACAATAAAAAGTAACTTGCAATACTTGACATGGAATTAGAACTTTGAAAAGGGAGAAAGGTGAAAGAACCACTTAAAAATTCGGCAGCCTAACTGCGCCACTTAAAACATCAAAATACTGAATTGAAGAGATAAAATGGGGTATCTCATCATATTATAATAAAACATCAGTATGATACATATAGAGATAATACCCCAACATAATAAAAAGGAACTTGAAAGACTTGACATGAAAGTAGAACTTGAAAACGAGAAGGGTGAAAAAACCACTTAAAAATTCGGCAGCCTAACGACGCAACTTAAAACATCATAAAATGATATAATGAGAGTAAGATAGGACCTCTCATTATATGAACATGAAAAGGGAAGTAATGTTAGTATAAAATAACATCCTTTAACATAAGAACATGGAGCATAAAAGAAATTACATAAAAGAGATTTCGTGAAAAGAAAGAGAGAGGTCAGATCCCTTACCTTAAAACGTAACTCTTAAAACTCAAAGGTTGGGACCTTGAGACCTTGGAGGAACCTTGGGAGGACTCCTTGGGAGGTAATGAGACCAGAAATTAGTTGGGGGAGAGTAGGTAGGTTAAATGAATGAGAGGATGGCTTGGTATTTATAGGGAAAGTGAGGGGACAAGGTATTAATGGCCAAGGGACACCTCAAAAGTGGTTTTCTCAAAACCATGTGCTCTCCCATGGTATTTCCCATGGAGTTAGGCCACATGGGACCCCCATACAATAATTAATCACCTTTGGTCGTCCAACCCATAAAATATCTCAAGATATCATCATGACACAGTTATGATGTCATTAAACATACCGAAACCCTAAAACTATATTTTTATTATTCACTGAAAATTCAACTTTCTCAGAAAGATCCCAAAATTTCACCTTAACCAAATATCAATGCTCTGATTTCAAAAATGAACTCCATTTTATAAAAATAATTTTTTAAATATTTTTAATTTATTTTTGTTAAATAAATACACTATTCACAAAAAATTAATTTTTTTAAGAAAAATCCCCAAAAATTACCTTAACATAATATCGATGCTCTGAGTTCAAAAATGAAATCCATTCTATTAAAATAATTTTATAAATACTTTTAATTTAATTTTTAATTAAAAGACACTATTCACCCGAAAAAACTATTACTTGAATAATAATTTATGAAACCGTTATTTAACCATTTTATTGAATCACATTACTTAAATCAAGGTTCCTAGATTATGTTAATACTTTCTTTATGTGAGATTACTAATCCATTTGGTCACATTACTAATCTTAAGCATAAAATCTCTATTCATAATTTACTATTCATCAAAAATTAAGTTGATCTTATTAGACATTAAATTTCGTACTGAACATAATTGTAGAAGACCATTTTTTGAAAATAATTAAACATTTTTAATTATTTAAGGTTTACATAAACAATTTTTAAAATATCCTTTTTCTAAAATTCATCAAAAATATGCATACAGTATTTATCCGGACATTTGAAAATTCATAAACTTCATCATAAGAAGAAATCAAAATTTTTATTTAAAACAAAGGGTTTCACAAGGCAGTTATGGTCTCCTTACATAGCCCCTTATCACACCATCATCGGACCTAAGTGTAAGGTGTGCTAAGGTGAGAGAATCTGAGGGAGGCTCGACCAACATCGCACGAGTAGTAATATCTATCAGGTTGAACTTCTCGCAAAGGCGATTCCATTCTAGCTTCACACGATGAAGTTCGGATTGGGTTTGGTCCATAGAAAATCCCAGTGGGGCTACCCCCTTGCCAAGTTCTGTTAAATGGGATTCAATCGGTCCAAGACTACTGGGTGAGGCCATCAAATCTTCTTTCTATAATAATTAACCAAGATTACTTGTTTTTACAGACAAAAATCAAAACGTTTAGTTTCCAACAGTCATATTGACCAATGGTCATATAACAGTCAAAACCCAATGGTATCATTTTAATTATACTCAGGTTATCAAATGAATCAGTTTTGTTGAGTATAAAAATAAAATAACACACAAATTTAGGAAACAAGATTTGTTCAAAATTTTGGGTCGTTACATTTATTATCTAGAACTCAAAAATATAATGATAAATAATAAGTATCCACTATCATGGATGGATGAATTATTAAATAAAATATATGTGGCCCAATAAATCCCTAAAATAGATCTTTGATCGAGATATCATCAATTAATGTTAAAATATTATATTCCCATGATATTATTTCATAAAAGTTACAGATAGTTTAAGTTCATATTGATACCCTTCAGAATTTCTAATGATCTATATTCATGGACCTTATGAATAGTTAATTTATATATTTCATTGAAAAAAATCAATATTATAGATGATATTCACATATAGTCTAAAATAAAGTGCAAACATTCAATTACTTTGAGCACTATGTTGAATAATTTGATAATGGATAATTTCTATGGAAAGTATAATAAAAGTGTGTTTTAGATAGAGAAAGTAACATTCTTGGGGACTATTATCAGAATAAATAGGATATATATAGATCGTTCAAAGGTTAGGTTGATTAATTAATGGTCGAGACAAAAATTTATAGACCCACTTCCAAAATCATTTTTTTAAAATAATCATATTATATAAAACATGGATCAGTTGAAGAATACAACAATGTAGAAGGATATCTAGGATAATACACAGACTCTTACATTGTTTTCATGGGAGTAGAAATATGGAGTAAAATAAATTAATAGTATTTAATTAGTACTCTTTTATTCTCCATATAATTATTTTCTTGAATAATTTTATAGAAACATTAAGGACAACTCAAATGTAACAAAAACATATATAAATATAAGTGAAAATAATTTGATGTAGAAAAATATTGAATTTATGTTTTTCTATATATTTACATTATCTTATTGATTCCTTATTTTAGTTTGGATATGAGATGTAAAAATAGGAGGATGTTCTCAGAACATGCAGTTATGTTCTTGTGGGATAAAATTATTATATTTTTGATGATAGAGCAGTTCACATTTTCCATGGTCATAAAAAAATTTCTGTATATATCCTTTCCTCTAACCACAGTATTCTATTAATATAAACATCCTCTAAAAGGTGTCATTGGAAAAACATCATTATGAACCCTCATACTTGGAATGAAATCTGGTAGAAATAAATGACCTAAGAATTCATATTTAATTTGGAAGAAAAAGTGGTTGGGATTTATTATATTAAAATATAATTCAAACATTTATACATGTACACATCAAATGTTCCATGTTATATTATCCATGGTAGCTCCAATTATTAGTGATAATAATTATTTTATTCCATTAAATTTCATGTCGTTAATTTCCTTGAAATTGTGATTGATATAGTATATTAAAAAATTTAAACTACCTGACATGGTCACTTCAACTAACCATGTCGTCTCTTCATCACTTATCTAAAAAACTATATCTCCCATGTTTCCACTTTACTTCCATTTTTTCTAGATTTAAGTCGCATAGTAGAAAAAATAGTTTTTAAAAATTTCAACATTATCATACAATTTTATTCTCTCCGTCATACTGTTAGTTGGAAACAAACATGCGGTTATTCCAATACTTATCTAGATTTCATACAGATTAATAAACCTTGAATTCACTTGATCCAGCCTACTATTTTCTTAGTTTCTCATACATTTTATTGTGTAGTTTGTGAGGGGTTAACCATGATCAATCCAATATGTGTGTAGTCAATTTAGTTTTCATGTGTTTGATTTAACCCTATAAAAAATTATATATTTGCAATCGATCTAAGATGTATCATTAGGTCACTCTAATTATATTGTGAGATTTGTTTTCATGGTTGGTCATATTTTCATATAATTGATACAATTTTAGTGAGGTTACTTAGGTATGATGAGAAATTTGTCCTATAAAGATTCCTCCATATGGTAGATCAAATTTTCCTTATAGTCACTTGATCAATATGAAATTTCACTATTTTAGATTCATGATTGATAGCTTGTCTTCATCATATTTACAGGTGCTTCCAAAATTTAGAAAATTTACAAATTTCCCATAAAAATATTTTACTTCCATAATACAGATAAAAGTAATTTATGATTAAAAAAGGAACTATTGGAAAAATCCAATAATATCCCATTTTTTATGATCACATACGAGAGCATAAATAATTACACACAATGAACTAATAAACCACATAAATATGAAAATAAACAATATCAATCCATCTATGAACATCCTAACATTCCATACATTACTACACTTTTTGGGATTATAAAAAATAATTTAGAAATGGTTAGAAATTCAAGATAAATATTAAATAAATAATGCGAAGAAAATCAGAAGAGAAAATATGAATAAAAAAGTTTTAATTTCTTGTAACAAATATATAATTTATCAAATAATTCCCTACCATAGTCACTAATTAGAATATGAATAATTATAGTCTGTAATAGTAGAAGGATTAATATGTACCTTTCCTTTTTAATAACTATAGTAAGAGTAGGTACATGGAGAGGAGTATAATTAGATGCTAGAATCATAATATATTTCAAAATTGGTCTAATTTAATTAAGTTATTGAGGTATGATGAGACCAAATGGTCCTGTAGATGGTACAGGAGAAGTAGTGGAAGCTAGAGAAGAAGTAGTTATTGAAGCTGGAGTAGAGGCCGCTACGGATACATGGGCCAAAGAATGGGATATTTTGTGAATAGGAAGAGCTAGTTGTTCCAATACCAGACTATTGAAAAATATAAATATAGTACTCCAACATCTTGGTAATGACTATCATATCCCAAAATCAATGCTTTATGCACTGCATAAACTCATCCTTAAAAAAAACTAATCCAATAGAAGTTCCATAATCAACATATTCTCCTTAAGGGATTTAAAAGCTAAAGTTTAGGGAGTCATTTTTATTTTTCTGGAAAATGATCAGATATTAGTCTTGAATTCTATCTTTTTGTAAATCACATTGAGATAATAATTTATATCTCCCTAAATTTAATCATTGTCCTTTATAGTATTTACTGATTCTTCCTGAACCACGTCTTATTTTTTCCTCATAAGAAAAAACATCCATATGAACATGATTCCTTAAATCCTTAATATTTTATAACATAATTTTTTTTCCTTGAGAAATATTATTTTAAACAGATCCCCATATATATGAATAGATATTATAAGAGTAGACACAAAAGATCTAGTATAACTGGTAATTATATAAAGACATATCATATCCATCTTAGTAATAATATCTATCAGATCTTATTGACGTTCTTCAATATATCCCTAGATATTTTCTATACGAGTTCTAAAAATCACAAGATCAGGTTCCATAGGATCGAAATTTAGAAAATTCTTAGGTTCTATATGAGAAACCACTCTCTTAATAGTAAATGAATGATCATATTGTATATCATATTCATTAGTACTATTGATTCTGTGAAAAACATCTTTCATCACAACTAGATGATCATTATTGAACTGGATAATATCAGCTAATGTAATCTGTAACGCCCCAAGCATCCACAGTACACTTATATTTTAATAATACAATAGCATGTGTTGTACGCAACTTCGAGTTCTAACACACCACAACCAATAAAAATAGCCGTTATAAATAGTAATACCCACTTTTGTAAATATTATAAATTTTATCTTTCAAAATGGAATTCATTTTTGAATTTGGAATATAAAAATTAGCTTAGGGTGAATTTTTGGTATTTTTTCTAAAAACTTTTAATTTTTGATGAATAAAGAAAAACACTAAGTAATAGTTTAAAACTGATTATTTATTTAAATAATTATTTATTTTATTTAAATTTATTTTAGGTCAAAATAGATACATAATACCTATATAAGTTCAATGTAATTCAATGTATTTAGTTTATAATAATTTTAGATATATAAAAATTTTATTGAACTTTTCACCGTCTTTTACCCACCTCCTAGGAGAATTTGCAAATTCACCTAAAACATAATTTTATCAATTATGTGAGTGGAGTTCCAAAAATCTGAGAGACAGAGTTGATATCTTTATGAAAAATGTGGTTCAATAAGATGAAAATAATTTTTGGTGAATACTACCATTTTACTTTTATTTACCACGGTTAAAAGTAAATATATTAATTAAGGGTAAATATGATATTATTATTAACCTAACACATGTCCTAATTCTATTTGATAAGTGTAATTCGACCAAAAACATCCTTATAAATAAAATATGAACCTCTTTGGTCCACTTGGATTAGATCAGGACATTTATTATTATTTAATTCAAAGAAGAGTTAAAAGTGTTAAATTCAAAGTTTAATAAGTAAACCATTTTTACTATAGGGTTAAATGTAACATAAATTAGACTATAAATATTAATTAGAAAGATAAAAATAGTTCCTACATAAGGGTATTTTATTTATATTTTTAGACAATAAATAATTTAATTTTTATATGACACAATGATGATGATGTTATTAACCAATTAATGAAATATTCAAATAATTTATCTTATTTATATCCAAATAAATGTAATCTGAGACTTTTTATGAATTCCTATAATTTTCTAGGTTAATATGACATGTTAGGGTTGGTTAGATGAATTTCTTTTGAAGTAATAATGCTGTTAAGAATTTATCAAAAAACAAATACCAAATACTGTCAAAATTGACATAAAAGTGTTTTTAAAATAAATATGATATAATTGATTAATATTCTACTCCTAAAAATATAGGGATCAGCCACATGACTTATATAATGATATTTGTGTCATTAATTAACCAGTTTTGGTTCTCTTGGAAGTATATTTTAATTTTATTAACCATATAATATAAAAATACCAAGAGACATGGTAAATGTCAAACTATTTAACTAATAGTTAAATCTAAAAGATAAGGTTAATATAGTAACCCAAAACTATCTAAATCATATTGTTTGAGTGGTTTTCGACCCATACTTAATTTATCCTTTAAATAATTCATTTCTTATCCATTAGAAACTGAAAATGTTTTTATTATAAAATAATATTTCTAGCTTTTCCAAAGGTACCCCTCACCCCTCTTATAAAAGGGAACTCCCCCTTCTCTCTAATTGATACCATCAAAGCCATTTGGATCGGAAAAACCCTACCCAAATACCCTCTCAACTATCCTATCTTAATCCCAGAGACCCTATTTTAGTCATAAAGACAACTTATAGATCCCTTTTGATCAAATAAAAAGGGAGAACCCGAAGAAGAGGTAAATTTTTCATCATCTCTTTCAAGTTCCTTTCTTCTTCCACTTCCTCTTTCATTGTTTCTTCTATTCTAAAATAATAACTCCAGTGTCTTATATATACTGTGATGTTATTATAAATATGGTACAACCATATTCATTATTCTCTCCATCCTTTGAATGACATGTCACAATACGTGCGTACGTACGACTTACCATCTCCACATCATGGGGCAATTGTTATTCAACACATTATTATTTGGATGGTTATAATAATTATTTTTAATTGATGTAAATAATAAATATAACATGATAATTATTATTTATATATGATATACCATCCAATTATATATTATTTTTATATCAAAATAATTATATTGTCGCTCGTGCGTACGTACGGATTACCGTCTCCACGAACGCGATGAGATTCATTCCCCATCGTATCCATTCAAGACTAATTTTCATTAGATTATTAAAACTAATGTTTAAAGACTGAATATATTTATGAATACGTATAAGATACAAAAATTACTTACGTAAAAAATCATATAAAGGAAAACAAATCAGTTAACACCTAAAACAACGATAATTCTAAGATATTATTACCAAAGCAATGTTAAAAGATCATATATGATATCCTATTAATATATAAGATTCTTGTATAATTTAATAACAATTATTTCAACATTATAAAGGAGGTTAACCTACCCTTGACCAATGAAATGTACAAGGTAAGGGTTAATTTCTCAATCTCTTTACTATCTGAGGTTGTTTTTACCTAAGTATCTACAGGGACATGTTTATCATCCAAATCCATATTTCTTAAAAATGTATTTCAATTTTTTTTACTATTTAATAGAATATGGGGTAAATTAATTTATACCCTTGTTTGACTATTTATAAAATTGTTTAAAGGAATATTTCCGTTATTTTCCAAATAAGGTACTTTTGACCTTTTCGACAAAATTAAGGTAAGACTGTTTTTAAACTTATATGGCGGGTGCAGCTATTTTCTACTATTATAACATCGTCTAAGAATATATTACAATCTTAAAAGAATATTTCCAAAATAAATGTTTTATTTTATAATTATATTAATTTTAAATCATTTCAAAATAGAAAGATCTATTTCTCTTGAAAAAAGGGTTTTGATTTCATCTATGTCAACATCATTTGATGGATTTTCAGTTTATTTAATGTTGATTTATTATGATACAAAACTTCAATATTGAATTGAAGGTTTTTTTGATATGTTTGACTTTGGATGTGTTATTTTTACCATTAATGGTTTATGGATAATGTATTGACATTTCCTATGCTAGTTTTAATACCAATGTTTTTTTATGTTTAAACCTTTTCATATGAGGAATGAATTATACTTAGTATGTGACGGGTGGAGCCAACTATTGCTTCTCGATGCATCGGTAGGTCTCATGAGACAAACTAGTGTCTGGCACAAGGCCTTGAAAAAAATATTATTTGTATTCTTGGCACAAATCCTTGACTATGTGGTTATGAAGTCTGACATTATGCATTCCATCATTATGAAAGTGTCTATTGATATTGCATGTGATTATTTGAATAATAGAATATCCATGCGAATAAGTAAATGAAATTATTTGTTTTTATCTATTCCATATTATGCTAATGTTCAAGATTAAAGGGATTTTGTTTTAGTCTTATACATTTCCTTAAATGGTTATTCTTATTTATGAACGTTTCTGCTATATTGTTATCCTTTCTGAGCATCTGAGCTCACCGCTTTCTATGTTTTATTTTTCACAGGATGCGAATAAGTATATTATGACTAAAATTTAGGGATAGTCTATGAGATCTAAGTGTTGTCTACAGAAAAAATGTTGTTTTAGTTTTCCATTTTATGATGTAATGTAAACCTTATTAATGTATCTAGTATTTCCAAGGCTACTAAACTAATCTGTCTTTCGAGACTTGATCTTCTGTGATTACACCTATGTTATGTAATAATGCACCAACTCTGGGTAATTGGGGTCGGGTAGTTACATAATCACTGAATTATAAGTGGTTGTAGCTGGTTTTGGTGGATAATTTGTTTCTTGAGTAGATGAGGTAGGAACATGGTTGATATTTGAGTCATTGAACTCCAACTCTAAAGGTCTTAGCATAGATTTTTCATTATCTGAAATATTATCTAGGGGCTTCTCAGTTTCATCAGTTGAAATATCTAAATATTTAAAAACAATAACCTAATTTTTAAGATAATGATCATTAATAGTATCACCCTGAAATAGAATTTCTGAGTCATGTCCAAGAGAGGAAGTTTTAGTCAGTCGTTGAGGATTGTATCCAAATAGATCCTATAGAAGGTCTAGGTGACCCTGTTCTTGAGGAACTAGAGGGGAAGAAGTCTGGTCAACCATCTTTGTGGTATTTTGAATATTAAAAAATATCTAGTCCACTATGATTGAGTATAATTTCTTCATTATAATCATTATCACAATTTTCCCAACCATTACCAAGAGTATGTGGATCCAATCTAAAGAAACTTTTCTTGGGTGATGCATCTTCCAAATGAGGTGTTGAATAAAACATAGGGGCTCCCATTATTTCAAACATAGGATGACTATCTACAACTAGATCATCATCAGTATAAATCCCTTAGTTAGTAAGGTTTAGTATAAAATACATTGAACTTGGAACCTTCTCCCACGTACAAGTTTATATTATTTCCATTACTAATTCATCCTATATTAGTACTTATGAATCCTTTGAAACATTTGTACTAGGAGAGTGGAACATGATCTCTTCATAATATCTTTTGTCCCCCTTAACTACTTCAGTTGTATCATGAGTTCAATTATCATCAAATGAATAGTTTTCTTTAACTATCTGGTCAAGATCCAAGCTTGGATCTTTTGAATTCCATGGTTCGGTAGGGTTACTTATAGGATTAAATCAGTCATAATACTTATCCTTACCTTCTACCCACACATTTTTCTATATATTTCAATTGAATTCATTATCTTACATCTAGTTTGATTAATAGAATTCCACATGAAATTATTGAGCTTTGTAATCCATTTGTAATAATTATCTTCTTTTTGAGTATAGTTGAAATAAACTAATGTTAAGATGGAGTGTTAAATCTTAAGGAAGTCTTACTTGAATCTTCTGTATGTCTCATTAGAAATATGTAATGATTTATATAAATACCATGAACTATAAGAAATATATCTAAGGCGTATTGATTCCTAATACTACTGAAATCCTCTTATCTAGGATGGATGGTATGATGTATAAACATCAACGACATCCTATAATCTCCATTTAACTCACTAGGACTAGGACTTTGAAATGTTATATCAGCAGTTAACTCTTCTAAATATTTTATAATTTAAAAATGTGTATGGATTAAAGGATACAGAATTTTCTAATCCTCATACTCCCCTTGATATCGTATTTTTATGGTCTTTGTCCAAAGAGTTGAATAAAACTCACATTCATGACTATCAACAAAGGTTCAAATGAGATCTCATTGATCATTGGATTCAATAAACATATTCACATAATACTTATTCACTAATTGAGGATTTAATAGAATATTATCATCCTTAAACCCATATTTAAATCCTTTTCGAGTCACATCTATCCAAAATATATAATTAATTAACCTAAACCACTCAAAATCTATTTATTTTTCTGGAGCGACTTCACATAAAAAAATTATCTTCATGAGTTGTATATATCCATTTGTAGTTTCCTTTGTTATTTTAGAAGCATAATAAGTATCTTGAGTATCTCAATCAAAATATCTTTTAATATCAACTACTTAACATTCAGATTCTAGGGTGGGAAGGTTAGGGTTTTAGTAAAGGAAGTGTTGAAATAGGGTTGAAATCGAATTGGAAAGGAACATGATGATTCTGATTATATTTTGGGACATTAAATTCATTTAGGAATCAATGTATATGAAAATTCTAGAAATATAAATAAAATATTCTTAAAATACTTAATGCTCCTTTTAGTATTTTTACGCCAAAACAGATATTTTAATATTCGTTATAATAAAAACTTATCAGGTCATATTAGATGTAAAGATTAAAATAAAATATAGAAAATAAAATAAATAATAATTTTAACATTGTTTATCATTCCTATATAATGTCTGATATAATTTAACATCTCATAGTTCATAGGTTTTGTAATTTTTTTTAGAAATCTGATATTCATTTCCAATGAATTCAGGAGTGATATCCCAAATTATCTCTCAAAAAATTATTTCCTATATCAATGAGTTTTTCCTAGAATGAGATAAAGGGTTCTTAGAAATATTAATAGGACATTTTTTTTCATAATTTATAGGGACATTCTTGAGATGATATCCATAGTCTAGAAATTTGTTTTTAATCTATATTATTTATGCACATCAACTTCTGGAATCTATGTACATGGATTAAATAATAGATAATGAAACAATGTTTTTTATATTACTATACCATTAAGTGACATGTTCCAAGGGTTATTCTTTCATCTAACTTAAAACCATCAAAATGATCACCATAATTGTTAATTAAATCAAAATAATTTCCTCTACAAAATTTTTTCCTAAAGTTTTTTTTCTATTAAGGTATTTGAAAATCTTTTTAACTAATGTCAAATGTGATTCCTTGAGATTTTATTGAAAACATGAAAAAAAACACACACTAAAAATAATTTTAGTCCAAATAGATATAAATTAATGTAAATTCCCTAGAATAAATAAGTCAATGGTTTGGTTAACTAGTTTTATTGTTTCTTCAAAATCCAATTTACATGTAGAACTCATTGGAGTATCACTTCCTTTTGAACTATCAAATCCAAATAGTTTTAAAATATATTTAGTGCACATAATATGGATTAAAATAATTCATTATTTATTTTTAAATACTTTCAATCCAAGAAATAAATTTTTGTTCACCAAATAAACTAAATTAAAATTCATTCTCCATTAGTTTTGAGAATTCAGAAAAAACATAATTTCTTGAAGAACGATAAATAATATCATTAACATATATCTATGAAACTAAAACACATTTTTTATGTTCCTAAGATAAATAATAAAGGACCACAAATTCATTTTGTAAAACTTTTTTAAATAAGAAATGTGTTGATCCTATCATACCAAGCTCTGGAAGCATGTTTTAAACAATATTGTGATTTTGTTAGTTTGAAAACATGATTTCAAAAATAAGGATTTAAAAAGCCCAGGGTTGTTCAAAAAATCATCTGAAAAATATAAATTTTAAGGAAAGAAATATTGAAATCCATTTGATATAATTTTAAATTTATATGTGATGTATAAGAAATAAGTATCCTAATGGATTCAAGGTGAGATATATGTGAAAATATTTTTTCATGGTTAAATGTTTCTTCATAACTAAAACCTTTGATGCCAATATAGCTTTATATATAATAATATTTCCAAATTCATCATCCATGTTTCTATAAACTCATTCAGTACAAATGATTAAATAATATTTAGGCCTCTCAACTAGTTCCCATTCATTATTCCTTTCAACCTAATTCAATTATTATTGAATATCCATAAACAAATGTATATCACTAATTTCCTCATTAATGCTGCTGGTTTTGACATATGGAAAGAATTATTGATTTTCAAATGGATTTCTATGTTATCCTTAATTTGGAGTTACTCTATTTATATCTCTGATAATAACATATAAATTATGGTCTTTATGGGTTCTAATTTTTCAAGGCATACTAGATTATTCAACGTTTTTCTTAGGGTCTCGTTCCAATAAAAATACTTTTATAGGATATTTTCAAGTATATCAGCTTCATGATCCTAGGTCTTGGAGGTATTAATTATATTTAAACTGGATATATCATCCTCTATGTTTTCTAAGGAAATTTTATGTTCATATAGGTATTTATCATCAGATTTTACATGAACATACTCTTCCACCAGCTTTGATAAAATTTTAATGATATTATAGGCATTACTAGTTTTAGAATAACCAAGAAAAATTCTCTAATCACTCTTAGGTGAAAACATATCCAGATTATCCTTTTTATTAATAACAAAAAGGTTTTATCCAATAACATTGAAGTAATTTACATTAAGCATTCTCCAATTTCATAATTCATATGAAGACTTCTTTAAAATAAGGTTCATCAAGACTAAATTAATTTCATATCATGTTGTATATATAGGGTCATTTCAAAGATATATATAAGTTCATATTCACTAATAATGTTTTAGGATATAAATTGAAGAGTTATATTCTTTATTTTAACCATTATATTTTGTCGAGGTGTTATAGGAGTATAGAAATTATGACTATAGCCATATTATGAGCATAAGGATTAATTTTTTTTATTTTAAAACCCGTGATCATGATCACTTCTCACACTTTTAATGGTATGTTTCCTATGGTTCTCAAATAATTTTTCAAACCTTTCAAAAAAAAATACAAGCCTAACTTTTTTTAGATAAAAGACATCCATATCAATCATGAAAAGTTATCAACAATTAAATAAGAATATAATTTTCCATCAAAACATAAAACTCCATATTTTCCAAACATGTCAATGTGAACCAATTCTAGTGGTTGAGAAAGAGACACCTATTTCATTGGTTTGAATGAAATTTTATGTTTATTTTCTTATTAAGAGGGATTTCACACTTTTTCTTTTGAGAAATATATATTATGTAGATCCTTGAATAAACCCTAGTAGGTAACTTTATAAGAGAGTTTATATGATAGTGTCCTAGTCTCTTATTCAAAAACCATGAATCATTATAAATGGAATTTAAGAAAGATAAATTTTTAAGAAAATAAAGAGTATAAATATACAATTTGAACATTATCATTTCTCAAAGTAATAAAAACTAAATTAAACATAAAATCAATGATATTTTATGAATTATTATCAAACATAACATGGAATTAATCATAACCGAATTGAGATATGATAAATAGATTTTACATTAAGCAATAAATAAATAAAATTTTATAAATTTAATAAAATTATAGTTTCTATCTAGTCTAAGGACAATAATTTTACTTTTTCATTATCACCAATAATTTCATGACCTTCATCAACTTTGAAAAATTTGGGAAGCTTAGAAAGTCCCCTATATTTTTTCTACAACACCCACTATCTAGATACCATAGATGTATACAAGAGAATTCCTACTAGGTTTACAAAATTCAATCAAATTCCCAATAATTTTAGTACACATATCTATTTGGATCCTAAATTTTGGGAAATCAATTATTTTTGAATCCATATAGTTTTGATTGATTTATTACCAAATTTATGAAAAAACATAAATATATTATAAAAATAATACTCCCTTGGGAAGAAATGAATTGTTTTTTAGATGTCTGAGATATATTGTTTACTAACTTATTTATAACATTTAAATTAGGAATAAAATTGAATTTGTCAATTTTTTCTCTCCAGGATGACATCTAAAACCATGTCGTGGTCTGGGTAAAACATGAATACCCCTAAATTTATGGAGGGGGTTAATTATTACACCAGATCTGTTAATATACTATTTTTATTTACTCATTTACTAGTTTTAAATCATTATTTTATTTGAGAAGTGGATGGTTCTTATTTTTTCAATGGAAATATATAATTTAAAAAATGTAGATAAAGTATATAGTTTCTTTAAATTATTGTAGTTATCTTTAAGATAATTAATGTTATCATCTATCATGTTGAAATATTCAAATAGATTTTCACTAGACATATCATTTTATTCATGATTTTCAATTTCATATATATCAAAAATATGATAAGAAGATATGGGAATATAATTTATTACCTTGGATGTGTTTTCCATTAAACACATATTAGACCATTCATTATTATCTTCATTTCTTGAAGCAGATTAAATGGTGCTATCCTTAGAATCACTCTCTGTGGACTTCATGAAATTCTTATGTTTATTTCCTCAATCCTCATTCTTTTTCTTATATTTTATCTTTGGATAATTTTAATTGATATTCCATTTTGTTTTACACTCATAGCATTTATGTTAAAAATTATTATCATTCCTACAATTTGGTTTCTTTTCAAAATTTCCTTTGATGTTCAGTTTCCTAAAGAAATTTTCCTTTCTATATAATTTCTTGAAAATTTTGGACAGTTGATCTATCTCTTTATCACTATTAATGTCACTATGAATTTCTCTAGTTATCTCTTATTTTTACACTTCATTGGATTTTTTCCGAGATTTATTAAATGAAATTGACTTTCTTGGTTTAGCGTATTCATCATTTATCTTGATTTATTCATCATACACAATCAGTTTTCCTTTTAACTCTTTTATTGGTGGATTTATCACTTCACATGATACTCAAATTGATACAGCAATGCCTCTCCATCTTTATAGTAAGAATCATAAAATTCACAACAGTTGGTACTTACCATCAATGGTCTTTCCTAATGCCTGCATCAGATTTAAATTTCATTAAACTTGTGTTACATATTAGAAATAGAATCATCATGATTTATTATAAATTTATCATATTTAATAGTGTAAGTATTTTATATCATTTATTTGAAACTATATGTGCATTCATGTGACAAAAATAATGTATCACAAATTTCAGAAGTTGTAGCACATGTAAATATTCCATTGAAATCATATTCTCCTAGTGTAAAATAAAAAACATTCCTTACATTACAATTACAATCGTAATAATCCTTAATATAATCACCCCATTAATCTCTTAAAACTTTAGGTTTTTTATATTTCTCATCAATTACAGATTAGATATCAAAAATCATGCTTTCAAGATTTATTTTAATTTTAATTTTCCGTTGAGCATAGTTCATACCATTAAAATATGGATGTATTTTAGTAGTTGTTCCTTCAAGTGTATAATTATCCATAAAGATATAAATTTATATCTTTTGGGTAAAAACAAGATCATAGTAAAAACTGAATAAGAAAAAATAAATAAAAAAACATATCATACCAAATGTTGGTCAGAGTGGAGTACACAAAAGAGGGGTGAATTTAGTATCCAAAAAAACTTCTTTTAAAATCCATTTATAATTCAAAATAACCCATTTTTAAATTTACCCAGTTCAGTAATAAAGTAGGTATATCTTATTTAATTCTATTGAATAAATCTCAAAATTTTGAACAAAACATGATGTGAAAAATATTATGATTATACTAATCTGTTAAGACTAAAAATATAAAACATTAGACATGTAACATGTAAAATATAGCTATCATTGTATAGTTGTTAAAAAGATATTTTAAAAAATATTTTTAAATAGATTATGTAAAACATTGAAACAAACTACAGAATATAAAAATAAAATAGGTTAAGTTCTCAAGTCGGGATATAGTCCTCTCAACATAATAGTCACTAGACTCCAGGCATGCATATTAAAAATACATAGATGATCCACAACCTAGATAGGGTATAAAATAAAATAGCATACAAGGCTGTATAGGTTAATACATATCATCTCCCACATATTTTATGGGAGTAAACATATTAAGGGAAATAGATTAAGATTATATGATTACTATTATGTGATATACATGAGTTTTTATTTAGCATATTTATAAAATGTTTAGTCACAAAACAAAATTAATTAAAATAGATAGAAATATAGGTGAAAAGAATTTGATGCAGTAAAAGATTGAAGTTCAATAGTTTCAAATATTTCTCTTTTCTTCTCAATTTTTCTTATTTTGGAGATTAGATGTGAAGACATGAGCATGTTCTCTAATCATGTGGTAATTTTCTTGTGGTAACAGAGTATCATATTATTGAGAATATATTAGTTCACATTTTACGCACTCAAAAAAAAAATTTCTTCATATATCCTTTTCTCTGACCATAATAATAAATAAAAATTACTCTTCATCCAAAAAGAGATGTTGGAAACCCATCATTAAAAATCCTCATACTCATTACAAAATAAAATAAAAAAATGATATTTACATTTCATTTAATTTAGAATAAATATAGGTTGAAATATAATGTATAAAAATATAATTAACACTATTATATTCAGTCTCTAGAAGTGTTCCATGTCAAATAATCCATGGTAGCTCCAACACTTGATGGCAAAATGATAATAATCCTTGAAAATACATATGATCTATTGATTTGAACTTGTGATTGATCCAGTACATTGAAAAATTTCAACTACCTAACATGTTCACTTCAACTGACCGTGCGGTCTCTATATTAATTATCCCAAAACTAACTTTCCTATGTGGTCACATCACATTAATGTGCGTTATCTTGAATTCTCATAGTTTCTCTAATATTTTTTCAAAAACCAAACATTATTATAAGGTGTCCTAGTCTTCATCATGTATCCAATTGGAAAGTAACATGCAGTCACCCTAATACTTTGTGATATCTTAGACATATGGATAAATCATGTGGATTTTTCACATCAGCCTTGTGGTTACTTGGTTTCTCATGAAATCAATTGAATACATAGTGAGAGACCTTCTATAGTTTACCAAATAGGTGTTTGGTCAGTCAAATTTTCATGAGGTTCTTTCAAATATTTGAAAAAAATTTAGATATTGGTAGTTTCTTTTAGATGTAACATATAGTCTCTCTTATAAAATTGTTTGATTTTTTTCATAGCTGTTCATATGTTCATATGATTGATAAATTTTCTTTATGGTTTTATGGTACTCTATAAAATCTATTCCCTCCAAATTCCTTCACACAGTCAATCGAATTCTCCTTATGGTCACTTGAGAAATGTGAAAGTTCACAACTTTGAATTCATAACCAGCAATATGGCTCGATTGAATTTAAGAAGGCTTTTAGACTTTTGAAAATTTAAAATTTCATAGAATTATATTTTACTTCCATAAACAGAATTTACCAGAGACACATAAACATGATTTTTGATTATTAAAATAAAGAATTTTCGACTAATCTAACACTGTGAATGATTACTGATTTATGATTATATATTTCAAAAGTGGTTACTTATTAAAGAGTGTGGGGAGGTGAAATAATGTGTTGAGATTTTATGAAAATCCTAGGGTTTGTTATACATTAAAATCCTTATTTTATTAACCATGATGAATGATTGATATGTTTACTTATATAGTTCCACTTTTGTTGAACTATAAATATCATGATATGTAATACTTGAAATTATTCTCCATGTTCACTCTTCTTAATTGAATTAATTATTTTAGTTTAATTTCATCCATAAATGATATTCAATTATCATTCTAATGGTATTTTATCATTTACGATGTTTGAGAATAGTTATCAAGTCTTATATTTATTAAAATATTATTTATAGTAAATAAATAATTTTTGTTACTTAATATGTATTTGTAATAATTAGAAATTGTTTTTGTAACTTCTAAAAAAATATGAAAAAGACAAAAATTATTAAAAATTTACAATACTTAGTAGAATATTATAAATAACTAAAAAATAGAAATAATTATTAATTTTTTTCAATAATTAATTAATAAATAGTGAATATTTGTAATAATAATAAAATGTTTTTAATAATTAGTAAATATTATTAAATTATGATAATATGTAGTAAATTTTAGAAAATATATAAAATACTAATAACTATTAAAAATGTGTTATATTTTTTAAAAAATTAGTAATAACTAATAAATAGTTATCCTTAATTAGTAAAATGTTTAGGGTACAACCCAATTTATTAAAAAGGAAAAGGAAAATCCCCATTTAATTGGGAGGGAACCCATTACATTAGAGAACCCAAAAAATGGATTTATCATGTCCTAGAGGCCCAATATCAAGATGGAAAAAATTCAGTAGCCATAGAGCCCATTGATAAAAAAACCATTACAAAACCCACAATCCTTCAACACATTTCCATAATTACAAGACCAATGTGGCCCAAAATGCCAAACATCAAGGACATGTAAAATATGACTAGTGTAGTCACCAAAAACCATCACCATGCCATCACTTTATGATATATACATGACTCAACCATCCCTCCATTGGTGTGCAATCCTCGAGCACAGTTGACCAATCAGGAAGCTTCCCCCACCACCTAGTTTCATTAAGATTCTGTTCCACATCGCCACCATCAATAAAACCACAATAATCAATTTAGAACCACAGTCGACCATCACCACCGTGACTGTCTCTGAAGCCCTCATCACCCCTTAATGAAAATTGTCACATTTCCAGACCCCCAGGGGCCACCAATGTTTACCAAATGTTGCAAAACTACCCAATCCGACCAGATCTTCTCGTGAAAAAATTGGTAGCAATTCACGATTACTAGTGATAATCATCGATAAATAAAATTTAGTAATAATTTTTAATAATTATCCTTTTGATTAATAATTAATTTTATTTTTATTTTTTTTTGAAATATATAGACTTAGAAATTAGAAAGCATTTTATATTATTCCGTCATGTTTGGATAAATCATTGAAAAAATTATAACGAATCCCATAAAAATCATGTCTAAATCAAGGGTGTCGAAACATTAATATATTTTTATATCTTCAAATTCCTAATTATTTCTAAAGAAATAAAAAAATTTCCACGTAAGAAATGTGATATGAAGTTATTAAAAAATTTGATAATGTTATACTTCATCAAATTTGTTTTGGTTTTAGGAAAGAATATTTTTTTTCTATAAACATGGTGAATGAAATTTACTATAAAATAAAAAAATTTCTTCAAGATCTATCATTTTATAATTTAGTACATGATGTTGTTGGACAATATATTCAAAAAACTCATAATGATATTCCAAATCATGAAATAGAACTTGCTACATTTTATAATTTTATAAAATCTATTGAGGTGTCCTTATATCTAGGATGAAGGATAAGAAAAAATTAAGTTGATACAAAAATTATTTATATTAAATCATAATTTGGAATTTCAAATAGTTGTTTTCATAAAATATTTTCAATATTTGATAATTTTTCTTAACAAAAAAACATTTCAATCATGTTTTTGTGAAATAAATAAGTTGGTATATAATTTAGGTCTTATTTATTGGAAGATTAATGAGTGTTTATATGACTAAATATAATATTATAGTGATAACAGATCATTTTTTAATTGTCCAACATGTCGAGAATCAAGGTATAAAAAGGAAATTCTGTATTTCATGTGAAATAGTTGCGGTATTTTTAATTAATCCCAATTTTTAACATCTATTTAGGTATCACAACACATCATTATTGATGACATGACATAAATCAAATATTTTTATAATTAAAATCTTAAATCACCAATGAGATGGTCACTTATGGAAACACTTTGATCAAGTGAATTTTTCTTTTTTTTTTAAAACCATTAAATATACAATTTAGTCAATCAATTGATGGTTTTTTCCATTTTGTGGTTACGATAGTAAATATTATTGTTGTACTATTTTCATAACTCCATGCAATTTACATCCTCGGATGATGATGAAGGAACCATATATATATTTAGTGTTTGTAATTTCAGCACATACAAAGAGGAATAATGATTTTTATTTAAATTCACTAATTATTGAGTTGATTTTATTATGAAGCAGTGGTGTAACTATATATGATATAGTAGAAACTTAGAATTTTACACTTAAAGATGCGTTAATGTAGACAATTAGTGGCTTTTTGGAATATGTTAGGCTATCCAAATAGAGTACATATAGTATACAATCATGTTCATACTGTATAATGGACAAATAAACAGTTGTGTTTGTCAATGAAATAAATACTAGTTTTTTTACAGTCATTGGAGATTTCATCTTTCGAATCTCCTATTAGAAATAATAGAAATAATTTACAAAATGTATAACTGATAGACATGAACCTTCAACAGTTCTATCAAGTATTCACGAAAAATATATTCTCTCTCTATTATATCACAATAATTTTAAAACAACTATAAATAATAAAAAATATATTATTTTAGGAATAATTGGATAAAGAGAATTATTTTATTTGGACCTAAAATATTCATCAGATTTTTTTGTTCACAACATGTTAGGGTTAATGCTTATTGAGAATAGTTTTTGATAACATATTTTATTCAATGTTAGAGACAACCGGTAATTCGAAAGATAATTTTAAGTCATGGTCATATATTCCCTATATTTATAGGCATCCTGAAGTTGAAATATTTATAAATCAATGATCACAGAATTTAATGTAGACAAAGGAAGCTTATTCAATTTATTAATAATGTTATTTATTATTCTTTCAATGGATTATATATTTGATGTTACCAAATGATTATTCTTTTAATTTGTATAATTATATAAAAAATGGGCATATTACTATGTTAAAATGTCATGAATTTTAGGTTATAATGGAAAGAATACTGCTCGTTGGTCTTAGAGGGATGTATAATTATTTAATTTGGGATGTGTTGACTAAAATATCATATTTCTTCTAAGATATTTTTGAAGGAATATCATATTTTTACGCTTTGAGTATAATATTTTTTATTTAATATTAGGTTAATTGGGAAAAATATTATCACTGGCTGTCTTTACCTCAATATAATATTTAATATTGTATCTTTCATATGAAGCTAAATGTATAGGGCCGATATAGTTTTAATGGATGTACCCATTTTATATATGTATGAAAAATTTGAAGAATAAATTACATTAAAAACCCTCAATTAAAGGGTCAATTGTGGAAGCATACATTCTGGATGAAACTTTAGAATTATACTCTAATTATTTTCAATCTGAATATATTTTAAAAAATAGTCTCATGGGTCGTAATGAGGATAATATTGATGATTTCATCATAAATCAATTGATGGTTCTTAATCAAAAGTGCTTGATTTTTATAGTTTTCATGATTGATGCCTTTCATATAAAGAATTATATAGTTCCAATAAATATTTTAAAATCTATTGTGGATAAATTACACAATTTCTATAGTATGTACTACTTTTTTTTATTTTTCTTAAATGTTAAGAGATATATTTTTTTGTAGACTATATAATTACCATATTAAAAAATATTTATTCAAATTAACCATGCTGCTCTTGATTAACATAGAAAACATAATTTTTCTTACTATTTTTGAAGACTTGTAATATATGTTTTTTATAATGGAACATTAAATAAATTTTTTATGTTATATAGGATTAATAATTTTTATTGTTTACAAGAAGTAGAATATGAAAATAAAACTGATTTCCAATTATGTGTTCTAAAAAATACTCCATTTAAATTGGTAAAATATTATAATTGGTATGCGATTAATAGATTTCTAATTTATACATGCACATATGGCGAATCAATGAAAACAATGAATTGTGCTGTTTGTTTAAAAGGATCTCATCATAGAGAAATTGAAGATTACTTTTACTTAATGCTAGATGAACTAATTGAGTAATTTTATCTTGGAAAAAATTATGTAACAATGTATAAATTTTAATGATTTGATACAAATATAGGGTTATTATTTCATTCAAAATATAGAGTTATTGACATTAGAAATATATCACTTCTTACCATAAATTAATAGTTGATATTGGAATATCAATCAAATCGACTTTATTATAAAAATTACTATATTTTTTGGATATTTTAAAATAACTAGTGGACTGTAACAATAATGAAATCTCATAATAATTAGTTTCTTAAATATGAATTTTTTTTATGGAAGTGAAGCATATTGGAATTTTTAATGAAACAATGCCAAATAAATTTCTTATTTTACAAGATAAAAACATCAACGATAAACCCCATTTAAGAACCTCAAATATTTTTAATATAAATGATGTAATAAGGGATGATGGAACATAAATTTTTATAGATGCTGAGGATTATTTAGAGGAATATGAAAAATTTCCCTTTATCAAGGGGAGAGTGATGATTCTGAATATAGTATTACATTCTGGTATTTATTAGTTTTTTATATTTCATACTACTATTATCAATTATTTAAAGGTAATATTTTTTTCAGATGGTTGTAGATTGTTCTAAAGATATGTTTAGTACCCTTACTTATGTCGAGCATTTTGATGATGATATTGATGACCATTCCTATGACCCACAAGATTCTTCTACAACACTACCTATTAGGAGAAGGCACAAACTTGCTAGATTGAAAATTCAATACAGTGTTCCCAAAAGATATTCATATCCTCATTTTGATCAATCTACTTAGAGGAATGTTTACTTTTTATGTTATTTAATTTATGTTATTTTTTTATTAATTTATTGTAATAAAATCATGATTTTTTTTCAAATGTGTTCACAGTTAGCTATTGAGTAGGCTCATGAATTTCTACAAAATTATTTTTCATCACCAGAGTCTCATGGGATTAGGTTACCATTCATGTTCGACATACTATATTTGGACACTAGATAGTATTATAGTAAATAAAATATTTTATTTTAAATTAATTTAAGTAGTAACATATTTTCTTAATTGTCTTCCAGAATTTTTGGTCTCTGATCAATGATAACCCGATACCTCCTACCCGAGAGGAAAGGAATATTTGTATACATGAACATTTTCAATTTTTACACACCCTAATAAAGGGAGACATTGATAGAGCTATGTTAATGTTTTCAAATAGTATTTATTCTCTTATAAACCTGATATATATTTTTCTAGGTAACAGTTGAATTATTCTCCTACTGGATAGGTGAGGATTTTAAGAGGAGGAAATCATCTAAGTAACAGAAAAAGGGGAGAAAAGAGGTCACATGTCTGTATAGGATCCATATATTTAGTAAACATTTATGAAATATGGTATGTAATATTGTTTATTAATTTATATATTCATTAAATGTAAAAAATATGTTATATTATATAGGCCTTCACCGACCCCTCTGTTATATAGTTTGTAATGTACAAGAAGATATAAACCGATCATGATACCTAATAGATTTCCGGTGACTTTCAACACAAGATTCTAATTAGTATTTTTTTTAATTTTTAATTTTACATAAATTAATTAATTTATATTCTAATTTAATATTATATTGAAAGGAAATATATGATACTGTTACTTGTCATTGATGAAAGTTTAAAGTCTATACTGAAGGAGATTCCATGTGTGAGTCAGGTTTTGATTAGTGGGATTGGATACAACTAACCATGAATAGTGACAAGAAGGGTCGGGTGATCAGTATTAGTTCACAATTGATACATAACAGTTTTTATTGTACATACAACATGTCATCAATTGGCTTGAAGAGAGATTGTGTTGAGTCATCATCCGCGATTGTATAGTATAAAGAGAGGTTGTGAGATTAAGATAAGATTATACAGAGCATGAAAATAGAGTAAAGGAGGATCATGAAGAGAAACTTCGAAGAGATGAGTAGATGTTCGAGTACATATGATGTCTTATATGTATGGTCATCATGGGATTTCCTCACTCTAACATTTTAGGTGATCCTCCTCCCCCTCATACTAATTGATTCTTATTTCTTGTATTTAATTTCATGTATTTTGGTTTTTTGAACATATTATGTATGAAATGGTATAATTATTCTATGCCTATTATTTTATATTTTATATTTTTCTATTTTTTCTATTTTTTTTTATTTTTTTTATTTTAATATTTAATTATTTTTAATGAATTAAAAATCCATAACAATTAAATTTTTAAATAGTTTATGAAACTATTTGTGATGGAAATAACCTATCATTATGAATTATTTTGCAATGTACCATCAATAATACTCATATTTTTGACACATATTTTCATGAAATAATCCTATCACATGTGAATTTTAAAGATGGGAATCCACTGTAAAAAACCACCCAAAAAGTCCAAAAATAGAGTTGTGTATAGAGTATATCACCTACCAATATGTCTCAAGTGTATGATGTGTTCCAGATATCCCTCTTTAATAAGTACATACTGGATCCCTACCATGTACTAAGTCAATAAGTGATGTAATTGGAAGATGATATCTCTTATGAAGAGCATTCAGTGAAGATCATAGACTATGGAGAAAAAATTATATGTCACATGATAACTCACTTGGAAAAATTTCTGTTGAATAAAAATTAGTACGATGAAGAAATATGGGAACCTAAAGAAGGAATAAAATATAAGTACCCTCATTTGTTTTCATCTTATTATGTGAAGTGAAATTTCAAGGGTGTAATTTTTTAAGGGGACAATAATATAATGACTTAAAATTTCATAAATGGAATCTATCTTCTAAAAATATGATTGTGTTATATTTAATTATATAAAAAACATAATAAAATAGTAACAATATTTTTTTGAAACATTTTAGAATAATTTTTTTTTCATAATGTTGTTATTGGTAATTATGTTAATTGGAAATATCTACCATAAAATAAGAATTATAATTAGTGTATATTTAGGGTAGTGATGAGAGTTAATTGATTCAGAAGGGAGGAAAAACACCTTCTACTAGTAGGATCATTACTTAAGAAGATTATTTATCTGAAATTAGGGGGGAGGTAGCATAACTAGGGCTATCCCTTGACCAATACCATTTATAACTTCAATAAATGATGCGTGGAAAGAATCATCTATTAGAGAAGTTCAAGTTGGTGGAAACCACAACTAGATCAATGTTGGTGAAACCACCCCATAAAAGAACCACCTTCACACACCTTACCCTTATTGCTTACAATGATATTATAATTGGTTATAAATCTTGGGGATACATATTATTTTAATTATGTTTATTTTATAAATCAAATAGTTTTTACTCAAATTCCAAATTTCATACTGATGAATTTGATTGAAAATTTGGAATCTAGAGGTCAAAATACGTTAAGAGTGATTTTTTTTAATTTTAGGATAAAATAATAAAATAATATTTCGGTAAATTATTTAAAAAATATGTGGAATTTATGATTTATTTTAAATTTGAAAAAATAAATCTTTGACAGAAAGAAAACACAATTGTAATTTTGAAAAAACATATATGTTTTTCTTGAAGTAAAATAAATTAGTATAATAAATAATTTTTTTTAATAAAATGCATTTACAAAAAACATTTAAATTTTTTTTATATTTATAAAAATTATTATTTGATTTTATGCAATTATAATTTATTTTTCAATGTATCATAAAATTGATCGTGCCATCAAAATCGGAACATATCAATAAATAGAAGTTTTATTTTTAAAATTTAGTTTTAACATATTTATACGAAAATAATCGATAAAATGGATTAAATTTTTAGAATCATCACATAAAAATTATACTAGGGTGATGTTTTGGAATTTTTCTGAATATATTGAATTTTTAGATGAAAATTAAAATTACATATAAGTACTGTATAAATGAAATTTTTAGTAATATTAATAATGAACTATTTCTTGAGGATTGATGAATTTATAGTAATATTTTAGTTCCCCCTTTACTTTATAGTCACATTTCCATTACTATTCGGTCACATGATAAGTCTCTATTTGAAGATATAATATTTTATTCTAATATTTTATTCTAGAAGATGATTCTCCTCCCCTAATAAATACCCCCATTAACCAACCCATTTATCCACTAATTTTAAGCCTTATATAATTAATAATATTATACAATCAACACCCAAATATATACCCACATTCAAAACAAACTTTGTTCTCATTAAAAGACCAATCCAAGGTGTCATAACATGTATCCTAATAGTGAACATCCAATCGAAGAGATATTCTTCCCAACCCGTCTCTCCAAAATAATTTTCTCCTAAAAAATCCTAGATTTTATTTAATCCATGATATAATGAAAATATAAATACAATTAATATTCTAAAATATTATTGTTCTAATTGAATATCCATTATCTAACCCCCACTTAACCTAATTCAAAATGAAAACAGTTTTCATATTATGATTAGTTCACCGCCTCCATGAACAACACTTATCATTTTTAACAACCACCAACATGGATGGTTAAAATTCACATATTATGTTTATGAATAAAATACTAAAGTATCTTTTATATTTTTGTATTATTCTCTAGTGGATAAATAATCAAAATATTAAATAAAATCAAATATGTTCATTAGGGCCAGAAAAACTTATTAAACGAAAAAGCTGTATAACGATAACACTTATACTAAATGAGTTATACATATATCAGAAAAAATATGGAAATTTGGGGACATATAAAACATTTTAATTTAGTTAATATAATTCCATTAAACTTTTTTTGTTGTGGTCTCATTATAAAATAAATTTTATAATTACCGGTAAAACCATGTGACCTTCGAACCACATAACGAATATCTATGGGATGGTGAACATAAAAATAATAGTATAATAAAATGAATATAACCTATCATAAAATGGAAATAATAAATCAAATATATATATGAAATAATATATAAATAAATTATCTAACAAACTTAATATTATTATTTTGGAAGTTAGATGATCGAACAGAATTAGTTATGTACTTAAGGTAAGGGAACATTTGAACAACCCTCATTACTTTTAGGTTGAACATTATTTTTATTTTATCAATTTTACTATATAATATTTTAATTTAAGTATTATATATTTCATATATATGTTCCTTACATATATAACTTGTTTAATTTACCATTATTGTTCTTGATAATACATGTTCATAAAGTTCCCTTCTCAATTCCTTATTTTATGAATACATATTTAAAGGAAACATGTTTATTTCTTATCTGTTTTAATGAACCACTCAATATTATATTTTATGATTTTATGGTTTCCAAAAACACAGTTTTTTAAAGAAAACAGTTTGGGTAATGGTTTAATTTTAATGATATTATTGTTCCCTTAAGCTCTTTAAAGACTCTTTACCCTATTTCTTAAAACTATGATTAAGAGGTTCACTTCAAAAACATATATTTACAAATTTTTATATTAAATTAATTTTAAATTAATCTTCATGATATTTGAAACTTTATTCATTCTTTAAATTATAATAACTTTTTAATACCTTTTTCATGGGAATACTTATGATATTTCATTTGGTTATTCTCTAAGACAAGATTTTGTAACACATTTCCTTATCATGGGGTTTTTCTTATTATTATAACATATGTATGATTTCATTATATGGAAAACATATTAATATAACAATTAAGAATTTTATATGTGTAACCAGAAATACAAATCCCTGTAATGAATTAGTTAATGTTTCCATCACATGAGATACCATAAATGGTGCATAATCAATAATCCCAATACACTATTTTATGTTGTATTAACAATAATCCTAGACTAATTATTATAATGTCATTTTTTAAGATGTTTCCACATTATTATAATTCCATGGTATTATGATACCATATTCTACATGTCATTATTTCATGTGAACAAATATGATCTTTATTTTTTATGCTATCATGATATTCCTATTGTCTCATATGTAATCCTTTTCATCACATTTTACTCAGATTATTCTCTTTTTAGGATTTATATATCACCCATTCCTTTATGTATTTTATCATGGGTATCATATTATGTAGTAGAATATAAATTGGATTTAGGATCACATTATGGATAATTAAATAAATCTATTATGGTATATTTTCAAGGTGATGTTTTATGTGTCTAATCTTCCAATGTCACCATGCCTCTATATTTCTAAGTATTATTTTATAAAATCTTTTGTTAAAATAATGAACTCAAAAGTATATTAGAATATATTATCTATAAATTTAGAATTTTTTATCCTTAGTAAGCCTTCTTTGGAGTCTATATTCTTCTTCCTCACATATAAAATAGCTTCCTTCTAGTTTATCTTCCAATATTTATTATTTTATTTCCATGATGTCCACTATGATTGTACCAAATTAGGTTTTTGGAGAATAATTCTTTTAACATCATGGTTTTACTCTAAAACTATGAATCTTTTTTCAAGAAAAATGGGATTATATCAAGAATAAACCATTATTTTTATGTCATAGATTTTGAGATTCATTTTGTGACTTTTTTGGTTCTATTTCAACTATAATATCTTTTTTATGTATCTATGGTTAGAAAATATAAATCATTTATCAAATAAATTATACCCTGTGTGACCAAAAATTGGTTGATCTGTTTTTTAGTATATTTTATTTCACAATTAGCCCTTGGGGGTCCAAAAAATGCTTATAATTTGACCAAATCCACCACAAAAGAAATCCTTTATAGGTACCTTCCCTTTGGCATTTAATTTCCTATATTTTTTTGTAATATTATGTTTATTTCCAAATTCCATATTTTTATTTATTTTTTCAATCATTTTTAGGGCTTCTATAGAGAGAATTATCAACTTCTATTTTCCCTTTATTGAAATAATATTTGTCTTTGGCTCTTTGATCCATTCATCCTTTACTTCCAACTGTCTAGTTATTTCTTTCAATATTGAATCAAATTATATACCATATTTACTTCTCTCTTTAATTAGATTCTTATGGGGGAGAAAAATAACTATTAATGCCTTTTGAATAGATATTGCTTTATGATTTCATATGAATTTTCATCAAGAAAATCACTTTTATCTTTCATATATTCTTAAAGTCAAACTTTAAGGTATCCTTCTATCTTTTAATTATTTTTTCCCAAGGATAAATCTTTTATGAAGAAACAATTTATTTCATGAATGATTTTCCATTTATACACACTTTCATTTAGACATTATATATCATCCTTTCTACTGCATAGACACTCCCAAGATTGAAATATAAATTGTTACCACTTATTCACTAGTGTCACATACCCTTTTCAAATTCATGAGAGGGTTTGAAATTTTTCATTAACACTTATCCTCTAAAAAAGGATATAATTATATATAATAAAAATATTATAATTTGTTAACTCAGCTGGAGAGTTAACTATCATAGTGTAATTATTCTTCTTGTTTCTTTTTGACATGATGCATTCTTCACCAATGTTCCTCACTAGTTTTAGGAACTCCATTACATCTAATTATAGTCCTTTTATACATATATCTATGGACAATATAAAATGAGAAATTTTATTGAACATGAATCCTTAAAATAAATCCATTAATGAATTCTTAAAATAATCATAAATATATACATTCCATTGATCTATCTCAAATATAACTTCATGTCAACTTAATATACCTATTACATCTTAGACAATATCTCTAGTGACATCCATAACATCTCCCAAGTAATCAATGAACTCTTTTTTACATATATGGAATGTTTTACCATTCAGAAATAATTTATTCAAAATTTCCATAATTTGGTAAAGAATTAAAATGTCTTATTCTAAGGTAGAACATAATAAAAAACCATTATGATGTGAAACCACTAGTCAGGTCCCCAATACACCATGGGGGTCCAAGAAAAACCATTTTAATCAATTTTAACTTTTTTATCCCTCTATATATCTTGTTACCACTTAGGTGGGATTTTTTGTAAATATTTTTCACAATTTATTTACTATCAACATCATTTAATTCCCAAAAATGAATGAAATAAGGTTAAAAAGTCAAGAAAATTGTAATTTATAAATGTTTTCCCATCACTGGATATATCCAAGGAGAATTAAATAAATAGTGTACCAAAAAGAAATCACTATTCTTCATATGTTTAGTGGATATAATATGGTTTTAGTGACTGGATGCCAATAATCACTTCCTACCTAAAGATTTTGGGGTGACTCTCTATTTCCCAAATCTCACTACCAATCCTACCCCATTACAAACTACTTAAGGGAAGATCACCCATATTTTTTAAACATATTGTTTTAACCTCAATCAATAACACTTACATGGATAGGTTTATCCTCAATTATATATATATATTATTGATATCCTTGTATTCTCCTTCATGGAAAAGCTATAAAATACTCCTAAAACAATACATCTTATTCTTTCTAGAAAAATAATAGAATCCTTTCCTTCACTTCATTACAGATAGGTCTTCCTTATTAATTACTTTTATATAGATAAACACTAACCTTATTCTCAAAATATATATCATCAATGTGTTATGGGTTCCTTATATTATTTTTCAAAATAGTACCTGGATAGGTACAATATCATATATCTATTTATTATTCCATTTTTTTATCTTATAGAATACAGAATTCCCATGTGATAATTCTTCCCATTTTTTTAAAAAAATTAAACCAATTTTTTTATCCTATTATATTCTCTCCAATTTTATTAGTGGAAGATATATAGCTATTTCAGTTCAGTGATATCCTAAAAAATATCCTCTTTAGAGTTAGGTCAACTTCTTATTCTTCATATTTTACTTTATTTTTCCTTAGTCTTGAAATACATGTATTTAAAAATAAATGTAACTCATGTTGTAGAAACCTCAACATCAATTCCTACTCTTTCCATGATATGTAATGTGTTCACCTTTGTGTTGGTCTTCTTTGACTCTCAAGTATGGGATATTTTCCATATGTTTGAATAAGGAAATATCGATATTTTCTCATTATTCAATGATGGTTAGCCTTAGTGATATCCATAAGACTCATAAAAATAAATGTTGAGTCTCTTAAGATTCATACCATGCATTCATCTCCTTCATGGTAAATTTTCCTCTTATATACAGTTAGAGATTCATTATCATTTATCCCACTAATATATCACTCCATCAATATCCTTTATATTTGGATTGTATCATGGCTCTAATTTAATGTTCCATAATGTTTGAAACATTTAATGCCAGTACATGAATAATCTTAAATAGAGGAATACTTCCAGAATTTAATTACCAAAAATGTCAAGATATGTTTCTCTTCTAATTTTAGATAATATCATTTTCATATGTGATCAATCACTCAGATGAAGTCTTGAAAATCCGTTACCTATTATTATTTTCAAAAGATGGTTTATACAATATAATTATGTCGTACCTTAGAAAGTCCAATGTACCGTATAGAGTTACCTTAAGATGATCTTCCTATTTGAAATTCCAAAAATTATTTTAGCTTTATATTACCTTCTCTAACATTATGAGTTCCATATACTATATTTATGATGTCATATACCAGCCTTATAAAAAATTACATCTTCCTTATGGTGTCACATACCAACCATGCAGTGGGTCGCATCAACCTTCTGAATCTATTGTAACAAACGTTTGGTGAATTTTCCTAACCATACAAGGAAATTCAAAAAACATATAAGGATTTGAAATAACCTCAAAGGAACACACATAAACCTTATGAGATTTTGATGGAACCTTACAAAGGACATAGACCAACCTTATAAAGATTCTCATATGATCTGTCTCAACCTCATTCATGGTTATCTCAACCCTATGAAAATTAGACAAAACCTATGCCAAACTTATGACGTGCTTGTCTCAACATTATTCATGGTATTTCTCAACCTTACACATATTAAAACATATTCCATGCTCTCATAAATATTCGTTGAACCTTCTTATGCCTTATGATATAAAAGTTACACTTTGGAATTTATTTCCATGAATACTCCTTCCACTTTTTCAACAAATCCAATATCAATAAAAATCATGCTCTATTTGTAATTAATCCTCCAAACACCACTACATTCTTTAATGGATTATTTTTCCAACTCCAACATAAATGTCAAAAAATACAATCCAACATATATTTGAAATATCTCATTCCTTTATCAAAAATCAATATATTTTTTAAAAAAATTCCATTCAATAATCTTCTAATTATATAATTAAAAATTCTTCCATTTTTTCATCTTCTAATTCAATTTCCAAAACATCCAACAACAATCCATAGGGTTTCAACCAATCTCCCCCATTAATTTTTTTTGATAATATCTCTCTATTTAATCCAATTTATTTCTTCTCCCACAAATTTATTTAACCCCTATGATAATGAAATACAAAGGGTCAACTTTATCCACATTTTGACTTTGTATTTTCATCCCCTCAGTGATTGAGTTCCATGGTTAGATATTTAAACATATAAACTCCCCATTAATATTCAAAACACAACAGGGTCTCCACACATACATATTATCCTCATTTTGTGTCCCCCTTTATCAGTAATATAATTTCACCACACTATCAATGGTCTATAATAATATATATAGGAAAAAACTTATCATAATTTGTAGAAAATATGATTTAGGTAGTTTGTTCTCCCTATTTTTCTATTTTGAGCTACCTTGCATTGAAAGATGAATTTAATCATGAAAAATAGTGGTTGAGGAACCTACATTGAATTTGGTCTATCAAAAAAATCCACTAATACTATTGAGCATGGGATCGATGTTGGAAACAATTGTCTAAGTCAAACCCAAAAAATCTATCCACAACACTCAGTAAAACAAATAAATCTACACAATGTGATATTTTCACATTCCTAACTGAAACATTCATTTTAACTAAACAAAACTCTCGAAAAACTATTAGTGAATACTTGATAAAGTAATTTATGTGTGATTCATACTGGTTTTTTAAATTTTTTGATCTCTAGACCAAAAACTCATACAAATTAAGAGAAAAAATATTTAAGAACTTGAATTTTTTAGTGTCATATCCATTACAGGGATTATACATTCACTATAAGAGGCTAAAATATATCTAAAACTGTTCAAAAGCTCCCCCATTAATTTTATAATTACTATTCATGAAGTTTTCCTCAATTTTAGGACTCCACTTGTTAGGGATAAAATATCTTACATAGAAAATTTTAATGTCCAATATGACCGCCCTTTTTAAAATCAATGATACTAATTGTTTTATCTTAGATTTTATATAATACCAATGTTTTATTTAAATATTTATTTAACACTTATTTCTTTCAGATAAATGTACACCAAAAACCACATGGATTGGTAATAAATTCCATTCTAGCAAGTATATTTCAAATTTAGCAGAGAACTTAATCACAGTAGAGAAGATCTAGGTCTTGATTTGGAAAGGAAAATTCTTTATTGACGTCTCTGTATTAGTTTGGTTGTGCCATGAAAATACTGCTGACATCTGATATGAAATACATATTTAAATTCTACTGAATCACACTTGTTGTATTAATTTTTTCTGCTTTAACCAAATCTTTATTTAAGCTCAAGAAAATGTGCTTGGTTGGAATAATAAACCCATGGATTGTATCTTCCAAAAAAATCTACATCTCTTAAAACATGGTTAGAAATATAGAAATACGTTGGGAGAGGGGAATACCATATTAAATCATATAGAGTAATGAGGCTTTCTAAGTTAGACCAACCCATTTATTTTAATCCTTCCTTTTCCACTTGTCAAATTTGGGGAATGGAATACCATAACCCCATCAACCATATTTTATTTTAGATCATTATCTATGGTGATATTATTTATCCCCTTGATAGTGTATTTTTTCCATTGACTCAATATACACACATTTAATCTAATATGAATTATGTGTAGGTCTCCTTTATCACCTTTGGCTTCTCTTCCATTTGGATGGAGATCCTACATTTACATTTTTCTACATAGTTCATTCTATATTAAAGGGTTATCCCACAATTCATAAACTCTTTCAATTTATTGGTTTTATTAAGTCCACTTAGGAATTCTTCATGTCATTTTTTTAACATTCTTAAGAATCACTTTGGACTTTTTTATCCTTGTTGATCCAACTTTTGAATCAACATTCTTAATCCACATGGATTTAATATATTCCTCCTTATTTATCTACCAAAATGGATTCATTTTTCAAATGAGAGATTCTATGAGTGTAATAAATTAAATTCTGGGAGTATCCTTCTTTTGTCATCATGTTTTCTCTCTAATATAATAAAATAGTTTTCAAGAGCAACACAATTTGTTCTAGGATAAATCTTTTCTTTATATGTCATGATTGTGTATTTTCTCCATAATACTTCTTTATTTCTCATTTTATGAAATATTTTTCCATGTGTCCAGGTTTATAACATATTAAAAATATCTCATTAAAAAATTATAACTCATATGAACTCCACTCGGTGACGATATTTTTTTAGTTTATTTTCTTTCACCATTGGGCCTTTGGGATACAAAATACATGCCCATAATGTGCCGAAATATTACAAAAAGGTATCACATTATAGATAAATTATTTTTTACCTTTTATATCACAAGTATTTTAGGAAAATGTTTTTATTTATAGATTCTAGATTTATATTTCTTCTTATTTTCCTACGTTGGGCATCCATAGAGGGAATTATCAAATTATTTTTACCCCTTGTTGAGTTGAGTTTGGTCTCAAAATCCCTGATAATTTAATCTTATTATTTCACTTTATTAGACATTTATTTCAATACTGAAGGGGATTCCATACCATTGTTCATTCTCTATTGAATTTGTGACTCGATGGGGAGAACACTATAATTTAACTTATTTTATATTGCCATTATATATAATGTCTTGTGAAATTTATTCAATAAATTATCTTTTCAATTTCAATTTTACACCAATATTCTTAATTTAAAACTCCATGTCCACATATTCTTTTTAAAAAATATTTATATGGAAAAATATTTTATAATGTAAATATCTACTTCATACATGATTTTCCATTGATCCAACCTTTCATTTATGGATTAGATGTCATATTATATACTGTATAGACACTCCCTGGGTTGGAAAGTTACCTTCCACTACTTCACTAGAGTCACGTCTCCTTTTATGTTCCATGCGAGGGTTAAAACTTTTTAATTCACATATTTTATCTAAAATAGGGTTAGAAATAGATTCAATAAATTTTTTTGAATTAATTATCTCAAATGGATAGTTCTTCCCTATAGTGAAATACTTATGACATGAGGCATTATTCAACAACTTTAGTCACATGTTATTCATATTTCATTCCTAATAAGAATTAAAGATTTATCCACATATCTTTTGAAAACATACAATGATAAATTTTATTGAACCCAAATCCTTTTAAAGAATACATTAATTATTTCATAATAGAAACATCAATCTATATATTTTATTGATCTATCATAAAGATAACCACATGTTGGAATAACGAAATGAATAATTCATGTGAAAATTCTCATGGGGGATTCTAAAACTTTATCCATGTACAACATGAACTCCATTTTCAACCTATGTAATTTTTACCATTGAAAAAAGGTATCTTTATCACTGCCTTCATTTTTCTATAGTAGGAAATTGGGCTATATCCATGATCCATGATCTTAACTATTACAATATTGAACATGGATATATGTTATATCCATCATCGGGATTTTTGTGGGTGTTATCTTTGTTTCTACATCCCAGATGATATATCCATGGATGAATAGACTAGAAATATGGAATTCCTACGAACATAGTCCCCATCATCGAGTGAACCTTTAGTCATGGGAGACATGATCATGGATATTAGATAAAAAATTATACCAGTGGGATCCGAACCTTTGTATCCCTTTTGTAATGCCATGGACCCAGAAGACACTAAATTAGTGCTCCGAGTTGGGTCGTCACATGACCTCAAGCGCGCCTCCCCATACGCCAGAGGTTGCCGACTAGCGTCGACGGTCTAATAAGTCATGTGGGGAGACTATACCCTCTTTTAAGAGTAAGTCACAATAGAACAGAATGGAAATAAAATAATCAATATGAAACAACCAATCAACACGCATAAAAAAAGTTTCCCAAATGAGGTACAATAAAAACAATTAAAATACAACGATATTCCACACTAGTAGTTCAAGTGAAATAAACCCTCAAATAAATCAATGAAAAAAACTCCAAACAGGTCCCGAAACAATGTTTGGATCCATCTCATTGTACATCCAAACCCTAACTCAACATCTTTGAGTAGGGCCCTTGCCGTCGTCCTGTCCGGCATCCAAGAGATCTGATCAGGTACCCAATGGCGACCCGAGCAGGGTGTGAGTACAAAACTCAGTAGGCCACCAACAACGATGTCTACAAAATATACATTACAATAGATAGTGCATTCCAGTATATAAATAAATAGTATGTAAACAAGGGGCGGTTTAGGTTCCATTAGTTAACATGTTCATTTAAATTCATCGTAGAATTTATCCCAATTACATTCCTTATATAGTCTTCATATCTCAAACCATTTAATCGTCGGTTCCCTAGTTTAGGAATAAATATCATCTACACAAGGGTATAAAGAATTAAATCAAAATTCATAAGGGAAACAAATAAAGTCCCTATCTCACAAGGGATCCACATATCACATCAACACATTCTCTTCACCTTGAAACCTCAGTCCGGGTGGAATGCAACCGTTAGGGTAATATAGCCTTCGTCCCATTACCAAACCTATTCATTTTGTGGTGGAGTTTAGAGCCTTAGTCTAGCTTGACCCATGAGTGTAGAACCTCAAGTCAATACCACACATTAACAAGCCATGAACACAAGCTTATTTATCAAATCACCACAACCATACCATAAAACAACCATGCATATTCAATGCCATTGTTCATCAGAATTCATAACAACAACATGGTAATTAATACTTATCCAGAACCCATTAATACATTTACCATTTACAATTTATATCCTTTTAGACAAGTTCCCATTCTCATGACTTAAAACCTTAAGTTTATTCAACAACCCCTATGCCTTATCCAAAATCATTATGAATTCATGTACAATTATCATATAACATAACACAGACCATTTTTATTAGATTCAATCATTTAGATGCACCACCTAATTGTCATGTATTTACCCATTCCAAAAATTCATCCATTCCCTTGTTACATATCATTAACATATTCCCCATTTCCCATTCCATTACCCAATTACAAGTTCACCATTTAATATTCCATAATTCCCTTAGAAATTTCTAACCAAATTTCATGAAACAATCGACATAATATCATTCAACTCAATCACCAATTTTCACATCATTACAACATCTCATGATCTTATCACCCTAGGAATATTTATCATCTTTCCCTTTACAACCTAATCATCCATTGAACATGTTCTACATGGGCTTCAAACTTTAATCGACAATCCATCACTTAACCCTACCACTCTCTATGTTGGGGATTTTAGGTGCACCCCACGGGCGACCCTAAAATTATCAATTCATACTCAACACATCCCATGGGGATATTGAGGGTTTCAATTGGTCACTTAGACACCGATTATTGTCACAAACATCAATAGAACCATGAAAACAAAAAAGAAAAAACTAGAACACCAACTTCCATTCAGAAATACAAAATAAGACTATTGAATACTACATGTAGACCACCTAACTCATATACGAAGATTAAAACACTCTTAGTTGTGGCCTATAATATGGATTCAAACACCCCTTGAAGCATCAGCCTAATACTGACCTGAAAAAGAGGGTTTTAGATCATCAGAAGAATATGGGAGAAACCACAAGCCTTAATCCGAAGAAGACAGGGGTGGAAAGTGCTGGACTTACCTGGAGATTTGATCTGCAACTTAAGGTACTCCGAACGGGAATGAATCAATGGAAAACCACTTATTTGAAGCTTGGGTTAGAATGGTTCATCTCTAGGGTTTCCGATGATGAAATGAAGGAAAATCTTAAGTTTGGTTTTAAATCTTGGGATGGAAATTTTATAAACTTTCCAACTTTTCTGGGCCACATGATTTACTCGCACGGTTTTGCAAACTATGTGCAAACCATGCAGAGGCTACTATAAAAAAAACCAATATCACACTGTTTCCCTGGGAACCATCACAGGATTCCTTAAACATGCTCAAACTGTGCGAATGCTACTATCTGAGGCTGGCTGGTCCGCACGGTCTATCCGCATGGTTCCCCCTAACCGTGCACAGACTATGCGCCTAACACTAGTTGGACTGATTGCTCTTCTCTTCGCACCCCGAACCCCCAGGTCACCCCCGATCTTTCTCATGAACTTCTAGAAATACTTATTTATCTAGAAAGGGAGACTAAATCCATAACATAAACCAAACATAGCTTAATAAAATCCGAGATCTTTCAACCTCCCCAACTTATAATGGCTCATCCTAGAGCTACTCTTCTGAGCATCACTAACTTCCAAAGCAAGGGATCATGTCACAAGGCCTAAATATCTACTCTCACATTCAATATCTGTGGTTGTACATCAAAATTACAACTGAACAAAAATTACGGGCACAAACATTCCCCATAATCCGTCCTCACCACAACCCCAACACGAGATGACACTCCTCATGGTTCCATAAACTTCAACCATTCCCACCATGAAAACTTTATATGGAAAACATAGGTGAAATAAATAACTAAAAACACATGGAAACTTATCAAAAAACATCTCATCGCCATGGGGAAACCAATCAGCACCTCATCGGCCTGATCTTATAAACAACTCATGACCCAAATCACTTGGCGTCATTTTTCATGTTCACCCTACTATAATGGTGACCAAACCTAGTATCACCCGGAGGAAAACACAAAACCATTGTAACAAAATTTCATAAATATCTCACTCCAAAAATATACATAAAAAACAACTCAAAACTCTTGGATACTCGACCAGTTAAATCATGCCCATGCTCTCTACCCGGGAAAAATCACCAGAATGGTGACCACTCAAGTACTTCCAACCTGAAACTCTGATCACATCATCAACCAACCATTTATCCATTATGGTTGTTTCCACCATTTCTGGTTACTTGGAACCTCCTCCATCGATAAAGGAGCACCAGAACTCAACCAAACCTTCATATTTCCTAACACGTTCCTACTCACCGGCCCAGACATCCATAGGAGAATTACCCTATCTTGGAATACATCCGCACCATCACAACCATTGGGAAGAAAACCCTACACTATCCATTTAAGGAATAATATCATCTTGACCTCACCTAGGTTCACCTAACTACGAATGGAACTTTATTATACAATATAATCCCGGAGGTGGGTCACTCTCACCTCACCACTCATGTTTACCGTCTCAGGTTAGAACACCTTCGACAGGCTTTCCTCAGAACACCCACCTTCCACTGACGGTACGCTACTCCTTTCTCACCTTATCAAGGTGCTTACATCCTAGAAGTTTTTAATTATCATTCCACACACCCACTGAGGTCTTTTATTTAATTCTAGTTGAATTCCATCATCATGGAACCACCGCCCTTGAGACCGTCACACGATTCACTCTTGGCATGTCACTACATTACATGGATAAGGTTCACCCAACTTCAAGATATCCTAAAAGCACATAAGGAAAATTGAACTGAGTCTAACCCCAACCTCTGTTTAAGTTATAAGACCCCAACATCTCATACCACAACTAGTTTTCATAGCCAACCACACCCTCCTATGAATCAAAACAGAACTTAGAAACTTCCCATGGAACCACACTGAGCTCAAGCCAACACTTGGATCATTTTCCACCACATCGAAGTCTACATGCCTCTCCGAGGAACCTGACATGTACCTTGCAGGTTCCTCATTGGAACCCCAGTGCCACTACATCGACATGAAGCTCTCATTCTTGCATCCAGAACTGACATATCACTCACCACCATAAGATTTTCGTTACCATTTCTCACCAGGAGGGATTCCAACAACCACATATTAAATCCGATCACAAACTAAAACCCAAACATAGATGTGGTCATCCATCCCTTTTCCCCAGACATGAAGATGAATGTCACCAAGTGCCCATTCCCAGCTTCTGTGAACAACACCCATGACATTTTTCGTCATTCAGTCCACCTAGAGGACCTCACCCAAAACCATATGTGGTGCACATTCCTTCTTCAAGCTCTACATAGACCTTTTCTATGCCTGTAAACTCTAGGGTGTCCCTCATCCAACCAAAAACCTTCATTTATCTTGGTGTGAGCCAGAGCATCTCAACATGACAAGGACGATGTCAATATGATGGGCATACTCTTCACTAGCTGAGGTACACTAAGAAGTTGTCGTAGAACACCACAAAAAACTTATCTGTTTCTGATATCAAGCTATGGGACAATAGGACCTGCTAGAGATCTTGGGCTTCCCTACCAAATGTGTTACATCAACACTTAACCATCACCCCTCAGGAGTGATTTCCAACCAGGTTCAACCATGAATCCACTACCATACCATTCATACAAACAAGTTCCACCACATGACCACCCTTACCTTGGGTGTCACCATCCAGTGCAAGCATATGACCACATTCCAGCCACCTTTGTCACTTCCACTAAAAACCAATATCAAGTCTCTACTAATCATCATCCAAATAGGTGAGTTAGGAATCCATACGATACAATCCATCAAAACAATCCTTAGATCCTATTACGAGAACTCGGGTCCCCTTATGAATGAACTCGGTCTAACTATACCATTCACTAAAACTTTGTGGCACTCAATACCCATTAACACCACCTCTAAAGCATCTCCCCTGCTTCATATTCCGAGGTACCTTCACTTTTGGGCTAAAATCCAACGAGGCACCCCTGACATTTTGAAACTATCATTGCATAACGACAACTCTAGTATCACAACCAACCCTCAACCTTCCCTGTTATCCCTCTAGGCCAAATCCAACCCGTAAAACACCATGAGTTCCACTATCAATGTCCAAAACATCTACATGAGAAAAACACACTCAAAATCACTAGAATCCCTATCCCATCACTCTCATTGGTCACCATGATGTTGAACGATACCAAATCCCTAAACTGGAGTTACAACTATGAGAATCCCTTGGTCATATTATCTCGACCGTGCATATCATGACACGAACAAAGAAAAGATCATGAATGGAATTCTCAATCCCATTCTGAAGCACACTACGCCTATCATAGAAACAACCATATACTATGAGTTCCCCGCCAAAGTTGTACACATTCATCGACACTACGGGAAAAAATCCTCTCTGGGATTCGAGAGAAAACTCACAAGGTCACTACTCACAATGTTACCAAGACCAAGGCACCATACTTATGGTCCAAAATGAACTCTGTATGATCATGAACAATAAGAGATATCTTAATCACATTACCTAACAACTCCTCACAACCCAAAGGCCACAACCTTACAAGGGTTCCCTAAACACACAACATAGGCCATATCAAAATCAGAAAGGCCACACAATCCACACCCAAAATCTCTACTAGGGTACTCTCACTTCCCCAACCCATGCATACAAGGGTCATACTGACAACACCAAGGATACCCACCTTTGCACCCAAACATTATCATTACAAACCTTTCTTTCACTTGACACTTAGATGAATGACTGACAAAATCTGACCACAGGTGGAAGGATCCAACCCAAGAAACCATAAAAAACTATTTTTATACTTTACCCTAACAATCATTATCACACATAGAATACTACCCCAACCAAACCTACCACGGCCATTCTCAACATCGGGTATCCAACTCACTTAATCACAAGTATTTCTCCCACACCTCTTCAAACCCATTATTCATTTACAATAAGATCCCTTCCCCTCATGCACATATCCCATTTTTCATCTTGTTAAAATAATCATTTTAACCCATTTACACATTCCATTATGAAAAATTCGTTAACAATTTTACCATAATTGTGTAATATTTCTCTTTTAGACATTGAGTCATCCTTTTACAATTTATCACTACAAAAACTTTTAACCGCAGTTATAAATTTTTTTATACATGATATTCCTTAACTATCATTCACCCACTTACTTTACCATTACTAGGAATCATTTTCTTCATATTTATCAAGGATGTAAATTGCATTCTACTCTCTATACCCCTCATAGCCCTCCCTTGTATGTGTATATAAAGATGCATGCCACCTATAATTAGGTTCCTAAAATGATTCATGAATGTGCAACCCCATGCCACTCCGACAATGAGCGAAATATCATAAATAAATCAAATCACAGAACATGTGCATCATCCAATGGTGAAATATCATTAAATTGTAACAACACACATAAAAAACAACCATTTCCACGTAGGGTGACTTGGGTTTTCCCTCATACATGGTTTAGCTACTCCTAATCACAAGATCATTACCAAGGCCCAACACATCCTAATATTCTACCTAACATCCCTACATTGTACGAAAGAGAAAAGAACTCCTTTGATACCACTTTGCAATGTCCCTGACCTAGAATCCACTAAATCAATGCTTCGAGCCGGGTCGTCACATGACCTCAAGCGCACATCCCCATATGCCAAAGGTTGCCGACTAGAAGCAGGGGTCTAATAAGACATGTGGGGAGACTATATAAAATTTTCTAGAGTAATTCATAGTATAAAACAATGGAAGTAACAAAATAAATATGGAAGAATCTATCAAAATGATTAACAAAACGTTCCCCAAACTAGGTACAATACAAATCAAAAACTAAAATGCAATTGCGCACTAGTAGTGAATGTGAAATAAATCCATAAATAAAAAAATGACCACAACTCCAAATGTGTACTGAATCTACATTTGGATCCTTCTCTATGTAAATCCCAATCCCAACTGAACATCTTAGAGTAGGGCCCTTTCCCTCGTCCTGACTTGCAACCAAGAGATCTGCTCAGGTACCCAACGGTGGCCTGAGTAGGGTGAGAGTACCAAACTCAGTAGGGAACCACCAATGACATATACAAAATATCTTGTCTAATAGAGAGTGCATGCATGTATATAAATAAATGGTAAGTAAACAACGGGATGTTTGGGTGACATAAGTTAACAAGTTCATTAAATTTCATCCTAGAATTTATCCCAATTACATTCCTTATATAATATTCATTACTTAAACCGTTTAATCACATGTTCCTTGGGATAGACCTAAATATCATCTACACAAGGGTCTAAGGCAATGAATCACAATGCACAGGGGAAACAAATCAAGTACCTATCTCACTAGGGATCCAAATATCACATCAATACATTCTCATCACTTTTAATCCTCAGTCCAGTTGGAATGAAATTGTTAGGGGATTAGAGCCTTTGTCCCCTTCCATAAACCGTGCATTTTGGAGTGGAGTTTAGAGCCACGGTATAACTCAACCCATGGGAATAGAACCTCAAGCCAATATCCCACACTACCAAGCCATGTTCACATTCTTATTTATTAAATCACCACTACCATTCCATAACACAAACAAGAATATTCAATGCCATTGGTCATCATAATTCATAACAACAACATGGGAATTAACACTATTCCAGAACCCATTAATACATTTACCATTTACAATTCATATCCTTTTAGAGAAGTTCTCATTCTCATGCCTTAACCCCTTATGTTTATTCAACAACCCCTATTCCTTATTCAAATTAATCATTGTCCATTCATTAACCCATTTATTCCATTTATCATTTTCCAAGAATTTTCTCACCTATGAATTCATGTAGAATTCTCATATCACATAACAGAACCCATTTTTTTACATTCAATAATTTAGAGGCACCATCTAATTATCATTTATTAACCCATTCAACTAATTCATCCATTTCATTGTTAAATCACATTAACAGATTTCCCATTTCCGATTCCATTACACAATTACAAGTTCACCATTTAATATTCCATAATTCTCTTTTTCATTTGTAACCAAAATTTCAGGAATGAATCGACATAATATCTTTCAACTCAATCCCCCATTTTCACGCCATTCCAACAACATATCATGATCTTATCTCTCTAGGAATATTTTCCATTATTCCATTTACTTCCTAACCAATCATTGAGCATTTTCTACATGGGATTCACACTTTACTCAACAATCCTTCACTTAACCCTACCACTCTCTAGGTTCAAGGTTTTCTGGTGAACCCCATGGGTATCCATAAAATGATCCAGAAATCCTCCACGCATCTCAAGGGGATCAGGAGGGGGTTAAATTGGTCATTAGACACCCATTTTTATCAAAAAATTCAACATAACCATGAAAAAAACGGGGAAACAAGAACAAGGAATTCCATGCACAAATTCAATATAATTCTATGGGATAACACTTGTAGGCCACCAACCTCATATATGAAGATGAAAACACTCTTAGACATGGCCTTCAATATGGATTCAAACACCCCTTGAATCCTCAACCTAAACCTCACCTGAAAAAGAGGGTTTTAGAGCTTCAGAAAAAGTTGGGAGAACACACAAGCCCTAATCCGATGAAGAGAGGATGGAGAGGATTATACATACCCGGATCTTAGATCTGAAACAGATAGCACTTCAAAGGTCCAAGAATTGAATGAAAACCACATATTGGATTCTTGGGTTGGAATGGTTTATCACTAGGGTTTCAAGGGAAGAAATTATGGAAAATCCGGAGTTGGGGTTTAAATCCCGGGATGGAAATTTTGTAAATTTTCCATCTTTTCTGGGCCACACAATTTACCCACACGGTTTGCAAAACCGTGCGCAAACTGTGCGGAAGCTATTGTTTGAAGACACCCATTTTGAATGTTTTTCCTGGGATCCTACACAGTTTTCTTGAACCATGCTCAGACCGTGTGAAGGCTACTGTTTGAGGATGGATGGTACCCATGATCTATCTGCACGGTTTCACATAATCGTTTGCAGACCGTGCACCTAACACTGCTTGGCCCAATTGCTATTCTTTTTCCACCCCGATACCCCAGGAACCCCTTATACTTCTCATGTACTTTAGGAAACACTTACGTAGCAAAAAATAGTGACCCATACCATAACATAAACCAAACAAACCTTAATAAAATCTTGTATCTTACACCTTTTGTGACAAAACATAATTTACCACTCCATTAAATAACTAATTATATATATATATAGAATATATATATATATATATATATTATTGTATACAGAAATCCCATGGGAAATGTTTTCCCATGCTGGTTTACGAAAACCTATATATCCACAATCTAGATGAACAATAGAAATATCCTTACCTATAGATGTGGGAAACAAATGCCTATGGTTAACGGCCATATATAGCCATGGTAAATTATAACCATGATTTATCACCATATGGATACAATACAAAATTTCTAATATTGTTTGTAATAATTATATAGTGTTATTCCACTTTTGAACACATGTCAAAACCTGCAGGGTCTAATACCACTTGTTAGATCCCCAAACCATCCTGAGAGGGGGTGAATCAAGGTGTATACATTTTAAAACAATTAATCATATCTCTCTCTCTATATATTTTTAATCATTTAGGTAGGTACTATATTCAAAATTATTAGAACGTTATTTTCCCCCAACCTCATGAAATTCCCACAAGTGAATACAATGAGTTAAAACATACAGGAAAAGATTATTTATAATTAATTGTCTTGCACTAGGCTATGTCTAAGGAGAATGAAATTGTTAGTGTTCGACAGCACCAAAACCAACTGTTATTCACAAGTTTGGTGGATATAAAATTGTTTTTTTCACTCTATTCCAACTCTCACAATATGTAAATAGTTTTTGGGATAACTCACTAACACCCAAGGATAACTACCCTTCCCCCCCATTTTTTCACTACTCTGAGGAAGATCAAAACTAATTTCTATACATGTAGGTCTGTCCAAAATAAAAAATAAATTTCATGGTGTATCCTCATATTTTATAGATTTAATGTTGATCCCCTCAGATTCTTCTTCTTATAGAATAGAGGAACTCATCCTTTAACATATTTTTCTACTTTCTTCCAACACAATTCTGGAATCCTTTTCTTCACTTCATCATATTGTTGTCTTCTTTATTATTCATTTTTCTACAAATAATAAATCTACTTATTCATAGAATAAAAATATTCATGATTTTATTGGTTACTTTACTTATTTTTTGTATAATTATTTTGATAAATTTACTATCATATATCTTTATCCTCGTACTAGTTTTCTTTTTATGGACGAAAAAATTCCCATGTGAGAATTCATACCATATTTTTAGTATTTGGAAACCACCTTCTTTAAATTCTTCTCTATAGAATTTGATAAGTGTGATATATAAATATATTTTAGTGTAATTTCAAATGCCAAAATATACTATTTTATGTTGGTTCAACAATTCATTCCACACCTTACACATTATTTTTATTTGAATAGGATATCGATGTATTTAACAACACATGAAACTAATGTTTTTGAAACCTTCACCTGACACCATGCTCTTTCTATAATGTGTAACATGGTAACCTATGGTTTGGTCAAGTCCAATATATCAAGAATGGTATATTTTATATATCTCGAAATATGGAAATACCACGACTTATTCGTTATTCAAAGATCTAAATCCTTGAAAATCACTAGAAACCTCAAATATTAAAAGCTCTAGTCTGACATTACTCATTCCATGCATTTAATTTCTTCATGAAACATTTTCCACTTATTTTTAGTGAGATATTTATTTTAAATTAACCCATTGATATTTCACTAAAACTCTATCCTTCATATTTGGAATCATGGATATCATACAAGTTTCCATCACAATTTAAACATTTAGGGCCAGTATATGCATCATATAGAATAATGTAATGGTTCTAGAATGTAATTCACTAATATATTAAGTTATTTTTCTCCAATAATTTTAGCTGATATCCTATTCATATGAGAGAAATCACTCCATTAATGTCTAATATATCCTCCCACTCAATATTGTTCATAGGGTTTTTGTACCCTTTGAAGATATATTACCTTAAAAAATCAATTAAACCATTTGAAGGTACCCTATGAAGCTCTTCCTCTCTAAAATTTCACGAAGTGTTGTACCTTATGATGCTTTTATATGAACTTATAAGGTCCTAATACCAACATTATAATGTCATGTAACTACTTTATTGTGACTTTAATCAACTATACATACTGATATACCAACCTAAAGATAAATCAAATCAACCTTATGAAGTACTCATCTAATCCTCATGAGGTATTGTCCCAACATTACAATGTTATGTACCAACCTTATGGGAATGAACATAAACCTTAGTAAGTCTTTTTCAAAACTTATAATGGATATGAACCAACCATATAATGATACTCCCATGGTCAATGTCACCCATAGGTGTGGTTGTCTCAACCCTACACATATCACACTATGTTTTTCATAACCTTATGAATAACTTGTCTCAAACATACATGTGTTATTCCAAAACCTTATGCATATGCAGACTTATTCCATACTCTAATGAGACTTATTCAATCCTCTTATAGCCATATAATATGAAATTTACACCCATAAATGGAATTATATGATGATTCCTTCTACTTTTTTGACAAACACAACATCAATAACAACCAATATTCATTTTCCAAAAATCCTCTAAGAATTAGAACATTCATTAAATGATGTTTTTTCCAAAAAAATATACAAATCTACAAATCCAATCGGAAACATATAGGAAATAACACATTCAATTGACCAGATTCAAAATATTGTTAAAAAATATCTCATTTATCCTTATTCCACTTATATGTCAACATGTCTTCCATTCTCCCATCCTCTACTCAAATAGTCAATAAATCCAAAAAAACCCATAGGTTTTCCAAAAATATACAATATCATTTATAATATATCATTATAAAGGATTATTAAATCCCTATACACTACCTCCTTTCAGTAGGTTATAGACATAACAAAAATGTTGGTTTGACCATTCATAATCAATAAATAATTAGATATGTACATCATGATGAATTTAATAATTAATGGAATTAAATAAAATATTAATTGACTAATATACTAGAACCAGGAAGGAAATATCATCACATATAATTTATAATAAATTTAGGTAGATAATTAATTACCTTTTGTTTAAATTGATTATTCTTTGATGAATATGATGATGACTTTCATCGTACTTTCTTTGTATCACATGAATCTATTGTATATTCTCTCTAATGATGATCCACATTTGAACCAGAAATCATTGAGCACTACCATAGAAATATATGGATGCCATAATGGAGGATTATATCACTTGTTTCATTTATCATTGTATTTCATGAGAATAACTTCAGGTGGAAGGACTCTTGTTGTTCTCTCTAGAATTAAGATGGTGGAGGAGTAAGATTGCTCTTCAATCTTCAGAGCGTTCTATGAGTGGAACTCTCAAGGGATTGGTATGTTCTCTACAATTAATTATTCATAACAATTAGGCTCTAAGGGATTTTTAAATCTAGGTTTAAATAGATCTTGGACTAGAAAATAATAATTGTGCATAGGTGCTTATGATTGTTTTAATCCCAAAATAACTCTTTGTCTAAATAATAATAATATTATTATTATTTACATAATATGTACTAAAATCATGAATAAAATAAATTTTATTTCCTTGAACAAATAAAATAATATGTATTCATATAATATTTAATAATAAATTTCTAACTAGACCACAAAACATGGTATTCCAACCCTTTTAAATATTAACCAGGCCTTCAATTAAGACTATTTATTTAAAAAATAAATATCACCACATAATTCACTAGTAAATAAATAAATATTATTTTCACTAAAATTGAGAATAAATATCTATTAAACATTAAACACACAAATGTTCTCTTGAATAACTAGAGACTGAATATATTCGATCAAACAAACATGAACAATTATCATACCACATACATGAATAATATTTATCAAACATGTTAAGTTCTTGTGAATTTTATTGAGGTCCTAGATACACTTAGAGTGTGACCCTCTAGGCCTCTTTCTTAGTGGAATTAGGCATAACCACATAAGGTATAAGATTGACATTTAGAAATATTCCAACACACTCATAGATAAAGAAGTTAATGTTGCAATGACATAAAACCATATATAAAGGATCCTTGTGTAATATAATCCTTTTGTCAGGATATCTATAATCGGGAAGGTTTCATATTGGTGTCATCAATCTATGTGCTCTATATATCTTTATTTTAATTTCCATAAATTAAATTTTTATATAATTCCATGAATATAGACTTAATCAGGTAGTTACATTCTTATCAAATAGACTTTGATATTAACTTCCACTAAACCAAGAAGGGAAAAATCTTTTCTCGTGTTATTCATTGATAAAATGATAGTCATGATGCATCCAACATATACTACCTCATCACAATAATCTTTCATCATGGTTTTCATCAATAAATCAATGTACATGAATCATGCCATGAATTAGTAATAAATATAAATTATATGTATCATTACACACATACATATATGGGAACATGCAATGACACATACAAATGTGTGATTTCATAATACCATTCCTTGTTATAATAATCTCATGCTCCAAAAACTTACTAGGGTGCAGACAAACAATAGAGTGTATCAAATTCATATGTGTCCCCACTCTTGAAAATAATATATTTTTGTTCTATAAGATCATAAAAACATTCATCATTTGATCATAGAATAATTAATCTGAGGAAAAGAAATGAATTTAATAAAATATTTTAAAACATAATCATCAGAGGTCATCCAAATAAATAGATTAGATAGTATCATTTAATCTAAAAATAAAAATTATTAAAATATGCTGACATTGATAAAGAAATTTTTTATAAAATCACTATAAATTTACTTTGAAAAACATGAGTAAACGTCATTTTCTTTTGTTATTTTTTTTAAAAATTAATTGAACAATGGGATGATAATTTTCATTAAAAACCCATGAGGGGTTTTAATGGAATATAAATTATTAATAAATGATATAACAATAGGAAAATTTGTTGATGTAATATTCGTATGATAAGAACATTCATTTCACACATTTATAAATAAATTAAAAATAAATTCATATATAAAATGTTTGAAAATAATTCTTTTAATCATTATTAAATAAATTAAATGGTAGTAAAAAAACCTTTATATAATATTAATGTGTAGATAAAAATGTAAATAAAATAATTTTGAATAACATGGATGTAGAGGAGAAATATTGTAGACCAAAAAGGAGAAATAAGTTAATATTTTCTTTAAAACATGATTTTAGTATTTTTGTGTACCAATGAGTGGAAATATGGAACAAATACATGAAAATCCCAAAAATAAAAATAGGATAAGACAATTATATGGGGTTTAATTGAGAAATAATATACAATTTAGTGTGATGTATATTATTTATCCACAAATGGATTGTTTTTTCAAAGTAGAAAACAAAGTAGTTTAAAAGGAGATTCATGGGGGAAAAAATTAATCGAGGCATTTTTCATCCTCATTAGTGAAAATAGTATATCCATTAGAAAATGATCCTAATGCAAAAAAATTTACAAAAAAAAACAAGGAATAATTTAATATTCAATATAGGATTTTTTTCTCTATTTACTTCATTTTAGGTTCGGAGGATACTTGTACCATGAGAGAGAATATATTTTCATTCCATGATAATGTAATCAACTAACCAGTGAGTCATCGGGTTACCTTTCCTTATAGTCGACTATTAAAGATGAGTCTCTTTCAATTTCAAAAAGTGTAATATTCCTATTATTGTATAGGGATATCCCAATTGGGAGGGATTTTTCTTTGGCTAAGAGGGGGTTCCAACACCATAAGATACACTAAACCAAAATTATCATACATGAATTCTCCTCCTCTAATGATTCCTTCAACAGAATGGAAATTTAGACATACATAATGTTGATAAAAGTAAGATTATATCATAAACCCTTACATATTTGGTAAAATTTGAGTAAAATAATAATGAAATAGAGAAAATTACATGGATTAATAAATCCACATAATTTTCATGAAAATTTTCATAAAAAAAATTCATGATTAGAATATATTCTATACAACATAATGATGGTGGTGTATCTCAATAATGGGAAATTGAGAAGAGGAAACCCTTGCCTTACAACATGACTTTATTCATACACACTCTATAATATTGTATAATAAATTGAAAATTATTATATATATATATAATAATCATATTAAAAATTATATTTCTATATATAATTTCTTTATAATTTCTAATTACCCATTTATTAACAATTTTTCATTAAAATTAATATTTAGGTGTCAAATTTTCTATTTTTTTACGAGTTTTGGTTACAAAATTACCATACTTGCAACTTGTTCATGATTTAATCATCTCAAAAATATCAATAATTTGATAAATATCATATTTATTTGTAATTTACAATTTTATATTTAATTATGAAAGTAATTTATGAAAAAGTAATTGCATCACTTCGTGGAGGTGGTAGTTCCCACGTACACACGAGTAATGTTTTCATTGTTCAATGGATAAAAATAAAGCTATATATAAAATAATTTTTCATTATATAATAATTATTATATCATAAATATAATATATTTTCATTAACTAAATATATATACCATTGTTGACGCTCTTTTCGTCACAGAATCTAAAGATCGGAAAAGGGAATATCTGAGCTCAAAGTGATTCAGCCTTTGATGAAAACATCAAAAATCAACAAAGGAAGGAAGGAAGGATCAATAGAAACCTCACCGCTCAAGTTATCTAACTGGTGCACAAGTTTACTTGCGCGGCTACCTTGGTCGCGCAGGTGACATGCACGACCTAATTGGTAACCGCCCGGTAACCGCCCGTGGTCTTCTTTTGCCTATAAATAGACCCTGTGGGCCCCCCATTCGGGAGGATCTTTTTCCAGAAACTCGGATTGAAGCTCCCGACGCCCAAGTCTCTTCTCAAAGCTTCCAGAACACTTCTAAGGTAATTTCTTACCTAGAACGGAAGATATAAAGAGAAGAAGGAAGGCCTAGGTGTTGAAACTTATCAAACACTTGCGCGCCGACTTATTTCATTCAATATAACATGCGCGTCCCTTTTCTGGAAGAACCTCGAGAACATTTTAAAGGGTTTAAAAAAAGATTCACTCAAGTATTTCAATGCTGGTTGAAAATCGCGCAAGTACACTATGTGTCGCGCAGGTATACCTGCGCGACCAACACTTGCGCGCCCACGGAAGACTTGCGCGCCTTGAAAGAATTGCGCGCCCCTATCTTTTTGGGTGCCCATATTGCCCATTTTTTACCCCTCTTAAGCCATTTCACCTTTCCTTTTCAAGATTCAGTCTTCAAGACACTCTTCAAATCCATTTATGGCATGATTTCTTGATTTTACTTTCTTATCTGAAAGGAATTCTGTGGAATCTCTCTCAAAGTCTAGTGTTTTAAATATCCTTATGTCACTAAAATACGGAGAGTTCATTTATTCAACCTCATCCTTTAAGATGAGAGAATCCTAACCTGGGTCTCCTTTTCAGGAATAATCTCCAGTGATAAAACCTTTAATCTGGGCATCTTTCTTAGGAATAAGCCCCAACCTCAAATATGGGCATCCTCCTCAGGAGTAAGCCCCAAACCTTAATCCCTAAACCTGGGTCTCCTTTTTCAGGTAAAAGAATCAGTCATAACCTTGGGCTTCCTTTTCAGGGGAAAGCCCCAAGTCCCGTAACCTGGGTCTCCTTTTCAGGAATAAGACTCAGTCATAACCTTGGGCTTCCTTTTCAGGAGTAAGCCCCAAGTCCCCTAACCTGGGTCTCCTTTTTCAGGAAAAGGACTCAATCATAACCTTGGGCTTCCTTTTCAGGGGTAAGCCCCAAGTCCCGTAACCTGGGTCTCCTTTTTAGGAATAAGACTCAGTCATAACCTTGGGCTTCCTTTTCAGGAGTAAGACCCAAGTCCCCTAACCTGGGTCTCCTTTTTCAGGAATAAGACTCAGTCATAACCTGGGCCTCCTTTTTAGGAGTAAGTCCCAGTCATAATCTTGGGTTTTCCTTTTTAGGAGTAAACCTCAAGCCCCCTTCTCTTAACCATTCATAATTTACCTTTGATTTGGGTTTCCTTTTCAGGAGTAAAACCCAATCATAAATCCCCTCCTAACTTGGGCATCCTCCTTAGGAGTAAGCCCCAAGATTAGAGTATTCAAATCTCCATGAAGCACATATAACTTTATAGACCCTGTTCATGGATTTTCTCCCTAAAAGTAAATCCTAAACCTTCATCTATCTGGACAGTCATCCATACATATGCCCCAAACAAATTCTTATGATTGCATCTTTCATGGCACAATTGTCTAAATTTTACCAATACCTCTTGTTTCTCACACCGAGCATGACTCACGTGAGCTTAGAGTGTAAAAGTAATTATGAAATTCATCTTTGAGCCATCAATCATAAACATCATACTCCATTTCTCGAACTACGTGGGTTCTGATTCCTTTTCCAAAACAAAGGATACGTAGGTAGCCCATTTATGGGTTCGATCCCAACTTTGAAATAATCTCTATCCTTCTGAATGACGATAAACTTCAAGTGCCCCACTGAGTGACTTTAAAACCAGCCTGGTCATCATAATGACCAAGAGACATTTATATAAATATTTTGAAGGATACCATTGACCAAGAATCTCTAAACAGATATAGATGATTCTCTATTGATGAAGAACCTCGAATACATATAAAAGATTCTCTAAATTTCTTGCATATTTAATCATTGATTGTTAAAACTAAAGGAAAGCACATTTTATACTTGGTAATGTAATAAGGATTCACGAACATAACTTAAATCTATAATGAGAGTCCCGGAGTAGACAATAATTCCCCTCAAAAATGCGTGATGAGTCCGACCTCCCATCCTCTCGACCAATGCAAATTCCTAAGCCTCATTATTCCACAATCTAATGAGCACCTGCCTTTGGAAAGTAGGTCCAAACGGATGTGGAATCATTGGATGTTTCCGATTCTACGAACAAACCCGTTAGAAACCGATCGGAACATTTGAATCTCCCGTCGAGGAGGTCATCCCCGGATTCCATGCGAAACAAAAATGGTGAACCCGATGTGATTCCTTAACCAAGTTAAAATGATGTTTTTCTTATTTGTTAGGCCCCTTGGGCCAACAAATCAATCATTGACATGTGCTCATCCAAAATATGCAGTGGCCAGATTCATCTTGATTATGTCTGTTATATGGAACAGGCACTCTTTTCTCAAGATCTTCAGAAAAATGGCTTTCCTTAAATTCACCCCTGTGAATACTGCTGCTGTGAACACCTCTACTGTGAGGTCTGCTGCTGTGAAAACCAATGCTGCTACTCCTGCTGTAACGTCATCCGCTTTGAGGATGACATCACCAACTCAGCGTCTTCAACGCTGGGTTTCTAATGCACTGGTTAAGGAGTACCGTCGCAACGGTACTATCCCAACTCTGGAGGCCGCTCGTCAAGCCCTCCAAGTTAACAACTCTACCTGGTCGTCCAGACAACGGCGGCCAGCAATCAAGAAGCAGGCGGTGCTGACTACCGTCTCCAACCGTTTCGGGTCGTTATCCCCGGAACGCAATTTCCATTCACTCCCTTACTCTGAGGAAGTGAATGAGCAGGCCCCTCAGGGCCTTAGTTCAAAAAGACAGGAGTCCTTCTCGAGGGCTCCCATCAACAATCGCCGCCAGACTCGTGTGGTAGTGCGCCCTCAACATGATGAGGGTACCGAATCCAGGCATTCAGCTTAGGTTCCTCGAACCCGAGCAGGCAAGATGAACCGCCAGAGACGGAATCCGGTTATCAATAGGAAGGTTGTCATCCCTGCCATCTCCGGAGAAGTCCACCAACCTAACTTGGTGGCAAACAACGAGCAGGCATACACACCTGTTCGTTTTAATTCCGCTGTCCAGCAGACTCGTCTGACAGCATCAAGCCTATCCCGCCAGGCAATTACGGCGGAGTACCATAGGCAGGAACATACACCTTCTTATACATCACCAGTTAGTCATCAGGCTCATCTGACTACATATGATGGATCTCGTCAACCGCGTTTGGTGAAGTGTAATCAGCAGGCACATACACCTGCTAATACTAATCAGGCCTACCAACAGTCTTGCTTGGTAGCGCCCGGAGAAGTCAGTCGGAAAGTCCCGACGACAAACAGGGGGTAGACTCAACTCTCTGCCTCCAAACATGAGTACTGTCAGGATTCACTGACAGGAAAAGGAGGAAAGGAGCAGGAACATACACCTACTCCAAGCCCGGAATGGACGTATATCCCCGTTCCGGCGGCTGAAGTCACCAAACATATTTTGTCAATGGTGAAAGAGCAGAAGAAAATTCCTGCTCATATTCTGGATGCTTGCCAGGATATCATAACATCTTCAGCATTATCTCAGGGACAGACACATAAATCTATCCCTATCAATGGAGTGACACATTAACGATTCACTCCGGAACAGACACACACATCTGTTCCAGTCCAAGAGGGTTATGGGGCATACTCCCCCATATCATACGGACAACCAAGTCAGGCGCATACACCTGATTTGAGTGGAGATCGTCAGCCTAACCTGACCATCATTCCTGATCAGGCACATACACCTGCTCAGAGCAATCACTTTCGTCATCAAGTGGTTTCTAAAGAGAGTAAGAAGGCATCTAAGAAAAAGATCCGCCCAACACAGTCATGAGATCAAAGGCCAATCTGCAACAAGGCCTTGCTCGATGCTGGAGTTCTTGAAGCCCTCAGACATTTATCTGTCGAAATTCAAGATTCTACTCCCTCAGTTCCCAATAACGGGAACATTAATTCTGAAGGTCTTCAACAGACACTTCCTCATGAAGACTTGCTTCAAGAAAATTCGGTCAATCTTGAAGTTTCTTCTTCAGATGAGAGCCACAGGAACCCTCTGTGTGGTCAGAAGACCAAGGAGCAAGAGATTTCATCTTTTGCTGTAACCCATCATGACGGTCCTTCTCATGGTGATGAAATTCGCTGCGAAAGTCCTCTCCGCAGTAGTGATTCACGTTGTCTCGAAAATTCTTCAGAAGGAAATGTAGTGACGAGAAATCCCTCCTATCTCGAGGCACTTGCAAACGTAAAACCAGTCATGTCTGATGCTTTACTATCGGCAGGTGAAACTCTTTCTCCATCAGAAGATAGCCTGGGGTTCAGGTTATTCTTCGAACCATCCCTGGGTCATTCATCTTCCAACATGAATAGTGATTTCTCTACCAATCTTGTTGAATCCGATGAAGCAACAAGGAAACACCAACTCTGGTCCAAACAGGTAGAAGAATCTTCATTTAATGATAAAGAGGAAATGATGAACATGAGGAAAAAACTGGCAATAGGTGAAGTACCAGTCATGTTTTGGCCTTTGGATGACTCCCAGTACGACATTCCAAAGATGTTGACGGATGATGGAATCCATGATATTCGTCTCAACTTATGGAAAACTCTTTGTCAATTAAAGAAGAAGGTATTATCTTACGATGAATATGAAAATCATCTTAAGATAATAGAAGGGTTACAACGCCATATTGATTTGGTATCTCTATTAGTCTCTCGGTATCCGAAGGCTGGAAAGCAACAGAGAACCCTTCAACGTTCATGCCTTGGCGCACTAAGAAAATTGCGTCAGTTAATTTCCAATGCTCCATATGATGTTCATATCAGAGGATGGGGTGTTCACATAGTACTACATTTCACAGTGCTTTCCAGTCAGCAAAGCCCGCCGAAAATGGTCTCATGCAATGTTATTGCCCATGGCCGGCCACAGTCAATGGGCTTTGTTCATAATCAAAAGCTTGCTCAAGAACAAGCTTCAACTAGTTCCTCTCAAAATCAAGTATATAGAGAACAGGTTGTTGAATTGCTCCTACATCAAGCAGGCGATAATATGGCACAAGCCTCTCGTCTGGAGCAAACACGTCATCAAATGACAGAGGTTTCGGAAGTCATCCAACGGTCTGTTGAACCAGGTGATAAAAGTGGATACAGGTTAATGCATCCAGCTAATTTCCGAACTAAGATTCACAAGATCAAGATAGATTTTAAGAAGATCTCAGACATAGCATGTCAAGAGACACCCCAGCTTGCCAGACTGGGGACTTCTCTAACCCAACCCTCAGAGTCAACGAATGGGATTCGAGGAGTTGAGCGGAAGCAGCAGGAACATCCCCAGTCCACCGAACTGGGGACTTTTTCAAATCCTCAATCCCTCCCTCAGAGAAAGTCAGTATTCTCTCGATTAGGGAATAAGCCTCAAGAGGAACGAAGAGCCAAGCTGTCAGGAGATTCTCTCCAAGTGACGGTTCTCCAAGAAATTCCTGAGGGATCAAGTCAACGGAATGCCATGTCTCATCATGGACATGGAAGGAGACAATATCACAGAAATGCTGATAGAAAGGATTATATGAAATATGCATCCATTAATGTCATCAATGCCGTTGCTGCTGATTCACCAGATGAGGCTCAATCAGAGGGATCAGACGAAGAGGTTCCTGCTCAAGAAGTTGCGCACACAGACCTAAATGAAGAAGGTGTGCGCACACGTAATCAAAGGCTTACCCAAAATCTGGGTATTCCTTCAAGTAACCCACTTCCCCCTCTCCGAAAAGGATCCAATAAGGGGAAAGGAAAGAATCAGGTTACTTCTCACCCTTCCTTTGAAGGAGGTCAATCACTCTAATTAGAGCAAAGGTTTGCACAACAGGAGGAAGAAATGAATGAATTAAGATGGTTGAATGCAGAACTACTTCAGAGTGGTCTTCTTCTTAAGAATTCTGAAGTCCGACAGCTGAAAGAATTTGTTGTAACTACTGAGATGGATCAAGAATATCCTCCTTTATCAGTACACCCTCAGAGGTCTAATCCTACGGGTCAAACGCAAAAACGGTTGGCAACACTAACATCAGTTGCAGCACCAACCACCATGTCTGTCCAAGCTCTATTCATTGCACCTACCCAAAACCAAGTTCAACCTGACGTTTCTCAAAAGTTAATAACTACTATTGAGTCATTAACAGCTCGGTTAAAAACTATGGAAGGGAAACGGGCGCAAGTTCAACCTGAAAAGAAAGTTTACCCTGAATGGGTAGATTCAAATTCTCCTCCATCCAGTTTTGGAAACCCTGTTTTCCCTACTTTAAATGGATCAGGCGACCCTGAACAACATTTGACGCATTACGTGTCTTGTTGTGATCCTATGATGGGAACTCCAGAGCAGCAAGAAGCAGTGAAACTCAGATGCTTCGTACGAACCTTGCAAGGACCATCTTTTGTCTAGTATACAAGCTTGCAATCCCGGTCAGTCATCGGATGGGAGGATCTTCGTCAAAAATTCCTTCTTCAGTTTAGCTCAACTTTGCCAAAAACGACAGTTTTCGATCTTACAAACTGCAAGCAAAGGGAAAATGAAAGAGTCTCTGATTTCATTGCTCGTTGGAAGGGATTAACGTATTCCTTGAGTTTAGCACTCCCTCATGAGGAATTGTTGCCAATCTGTGTGGCAAATTTGCATGACGAATTACGCACGCCATTGATCCATGTGAAATACACAGGAGGGTTTCGAGACCTTACTTCAATCACTCAACAGATTGAAGATTCCCTTATACAGGCTAAGGTTAAATCTCGTGTAATTCCATCGGCTCCAGGAAGAAGAATGGGTAAAGAAGAAACTGCTACAGTTATGCTTAAATAGGCACATGTACCTATTTCTACTTCAAAACCTTCATCTTCTCGAAGGGCTCCACCTCCTGAACGTCAACAACAAAGGCTGTTTTGTCCAAATGATCAAAAAGATCAACGACGAAAACAATTTGAGGATATGAAGAGTAAAACATACTCTTTCCGAAGTGATCAAGTTCATGTTTACTTCATTTCATCTCTGGAAAATAATTTGGTTCAATTACCAGTGCCCAAGAGGCCAAACAAGGAAGGAGATGAAGACCATCCCAATTATTGTCCCTTTCATCAAATGTTGGGGCATCCCATCCAGGAGTGTTTTGTCTTTAAAGACCTCCTGCAAAAGATGGTCGACTTGGGACAAGTCAAATTGAAGGGTTCTTCAGCTCATGTAGCGTGTATTACCGCTACAGATCCAGAGGAAGGAGGTGAGTGGCAGGAAGTCAAAAGCAAAACTGCGAAAAAATATGATGATTGAATGGTCAGAAAGACAATCAATCGGACCCATTCCATTTTGCGAACACAATTGAAGAAGCCAATTGTGTCTCCTACAAAAGCTGCAGTAAAGCCTCCATCAAAAGACAAATCCTCAAAAGGGCAGCGCAATTCAAAGAAGAAAGAGGAATCAGGAGAAGATGAGTATGTATCAAAGCCTAAATTGTCTTTGACTCTGGCAGATTTCATGCCATCTACTTCAAAGCCACGGGCACCATCCCACCAAATGGCACAGCCTAAACAGGCTAACTAGGCAGAGTCTTTATCAGACGAAGAGTTAATCTTTGGTTCTGTTAATATGATTCAATTAACAGATTCATATTCCAGTCTTGATGAGCCTGAATTCCCTGTATCAAATAAGGGAACCCGAGGAAGTTCTAGAGGTTCAGGATATAGGGGAAGATGTGGATCTTTCCGAAGCCACTACTCTAATTCTACCCCTGCTAGCACTGTATATGAAGCAGAAACTCGTGGTAGAGCCCTTCAGTGAGCTCAAAAAGAACAAGCAAGTTCTTCTTCCAATGGCCAACTCAGCTTCGGCACAGTTATTTTGGAAGACCGATTAAAGGTTCCATCTTCTTTATCTCAGCAAGTAAATGGATCTAATCAGTCTAATCTTCCAAAACCAAAGATGTTTCCAACTTCAATACAAGATGCATCAGCTTCCAAAGCATCTTCTTCCAAGGTACCTGCTAAACCGCATATTCCTATTGGGAAACGCAGACCTCTAGATAAAAAGTATGATATATTGAAACAATTGGCCCAAGTACCAGACAAGTTATCAATTTTGGATGCTTTGAATCTGTCTAGAGATCTTCGGGAAGCACTCATCGAAGCTTTATCAAGTCCTCAGGAGTTTGATGCTGAAATTGCTGCAGCTGAAATCTATCACATAGAGAACAATCCTGCAGAATGCCACGCAGTGATATCTTTTACTGATAAAGATGAAGATGATGTTGTGCATGGGCACATAAAACCTTTGTACTTATCTAGCAAAGTCAATGGTATAGATGTTCAAAGATCTTTCATTGACAATGGTTCAGGAGTCAACCTCATGCCCATTCGCACACTTCGTCGATTGGGCCTCACGGAATCTGATTTATCTCCTTCCACCATGATGTTGCAAGGATATGATAAAAATGAACAAGAACAACTGGGAGAAGTTACGCTCAAAACTCAGTTTGGAGATCTTGTTTCCAATTCGGATTTCATGATTGTTGATCAAGACTCAGCTTTCAATATCTTGCTTGGAAGACCCTGGCTACATCAGCATGCAGCTATTCCGTCACCATACCATCAATGTCTCAAATACTGTTTCGATGGTCAAGTTGGAACATTGTATGGTGATAAGGCCCCGTTCAAGACATGTGAGTCTCAATACATTGAGGCGGAATTTTATCACATGAAGGGAAGAGAAAAATATACAATGAAGGAAATTACCAATGTTAATGCTCCATACGGTTTGGAAAAAATTCCAATAAATCCATTTTCACATGTGAGTACAGATTATGTGTTACCTATCAGTCAAATTGACAAAATAGGCCCAAATCAAAATACTCTTATGGAAAGATACATAATGTCAATTACGGCAATCGAGACAGTCAACATGGGAGAAATTGGTAACTTACCAAGCAGTGATGAAAGCATAAGTGGTGACGTTTTCATTTCGTCTGCTGAAATCCAACAAGTCTATACTTCGCTAATCAGGCCAGACGAAGTTATAGCAACACAAGTAGAAACAGAAGAAATAACACATGATGAAGAGGAAGAGGAAGATCTTAGAGATGCTCCTCCAGCATTTGAAGAGGGTATCTCTACCATTGTGGATGAACTCAGAGAAGTAAATCTAGGTACAGAGAAAGATCCACGCCCCACTTTAATTAGTGCGGCCATGACCCTTGAAGAGCAAGAGATGTATATTTCTTTTCTAAAGCAAAATAAAGATATTTTTGCTTGGAATTATACAGAGATGCCTGGCCTTGATCCTGATGTTTCCACCCATCATTTGGGTTTGCCAAAAGAACATCGAGGATTCAAGCAAGCCGCGAGAAGAACACACCCAACCTATGCTTCCAAAATCGAGGCTGAAGTGGATAAGATTATCAAAGCTAACTTCGTCAGAGAAGTTCAATATCCCAAATGGTTGGCTAATATTGTCCCTGTAAAGAAGAAGAACAGACAAAATAGGGTTTGCATCGATTTCAGAGATCTTAATCGGTATTGTCCTAAAGGTGATTTCCCAGTTCCGATTACACAACTCTTAATTGATGCGACGGCTGGCTATGAAGTACTTTCTTTCATGGATGGATATTCTGGATATAATCAGATCCGAATGGCCCCATAAGATGAGGAATATACAACCTTCAGAGCTCCTCAAGGTGTGTTTTGTTACCGGGTGATGCCATTTGGTTTAAAGAATGCAGGTGCAATATATCAACGCGCCATGCATCGTATCTTCAAACCTTTTCTAGGGAAGTTTGTTGAATGCTATGTAGATTATTTGGTGGTTAAATCCAAACAACGTTTTGATCACTTGGCTGATTTGGAAGTCATATTCCACAAGCTTCGACAACATATTTTGAAGATGAACCCCTTAAAATGTGCTTTTGGGGTAACCTCAGGAAAATTCCTCGGCTTTGTTGTACGCCATCGTGGTATTGAAGTCGATCCTGAGAAGACCAAATCAATCCTTGGTATGTCACCTCCTCAGAATTTGAAAGAATTAAGAGGACTTCAAGGACACTTAGCCTATATTCGGCGTTTCATCGCCAATTTGGCAGGCAAAAGTTTACCCTTTACCAAATTATTGAAGAAAGGAGTCACTTACCAGTGGACTGAAGAATGTCAAAAAGAATTTGACATTCTCAAGAAATACCTCTTGAGTCCTCCAGTACTCATGCCGCCTGTTGAGGGTAGGCCTCTTATCCTCTATGTGACAGCTTTAGAGCAATCATTGGGTGCCTTTCTCGCTCAAAAGAATGATGCTGGGAATGAAAATATTCTCTACTATCTCAGTAGAACTATGCTTGAAGCAGAAACCCGGTATTCGAGTATTGAAAAGTGCTGCCTAGCATTAATCTTTGCAGTTCAGAAACTGAGACACTACCTGCAACATCATGAGGTCCAATTGGTATCTCGTAATAATCCACTCAAATTCATCCTTAGTCGTCCAATGCTTACAGGACGTCTGGCAAGGTGGGCAGTTATTCTACAGCAGTTCGACATCCAGTATGTGTCTCAAAAGGCAATGAAGGGCCAAGCTCTGGCTGATTTCCTGGCTGAACATCCTTCAGTAGAAGACATATATTCAGATATCGAACTCCTTGATGAGGAAGTTTTCTCTATTCAAGAGAGTCCTCAAACATGGGAAATGTATTTTGATGGTGCTTCTAGAAGTCCAATAGGGAAGAAAATGGAAAATCCTAAATTCAATAAAGTTGGTTTAGGAATTGTGCTCATTTCTCCAGATAAGGCAGTGTTACCTTATTCCTTTTTGTTGTGGGAAGGTGGTACCAATAATGAAGCTGAATACCAAGCTCTCATTACAGGCTTGGAGTTAGCGCTTCAAGCACAAGTGAATCACTTAAAGGTGAAAGGTGATTCAGACTTGGTAATCAAACAAGTCAATGGGGATTATTCCATCAGAAAAGAATAATTAATCCCTTTGTATGATTACGTCAGAGAGTTAATGTCAGAATTCCCTTCAGAACCGACATTTTCTTATGTCCCAAGATCAAAAAATGCTCAAGCTGATGCACTGGCTAATATAGCCACAACTTTAGCAAATCCAAATCGGGACGAGACAACCATCTGTATTACCCACCGTCGTGCAATTTCACCTTATGTTCAAGTCAGAACAGAGGAAATTAATGAAATTAGTCCCATTCCTGAACCGTATGGTCATACTACAAGATGGATGTCACCTATCAAGGAATACCTACAAAATGGAACACTTCCACCTGATAGAGCCGAGAAAGAACAAATTCGGCGACATGTGGTCAATTTTACTCTTTATGATGGTCCAAACCACCTCGAGAAAATTCTCTACAAACGTGGTTTTGATGGAGTTCTCTTCAGATGTATTGATGGTGAAGAGACAATGGCTGTCATAAAAGAAGTGCATGCAGGAGTCTGTGGTGCCCACCAGTCTGGACATAGACTGTCTGATCAAATTCGAAGGCTTGGATACTTCTGGCCTTCAATGATACAAGATTGTGTTAATTTCACAAAGAAGTGTCATTCATGCCAAGTATATGCCAACTTCATTCATCAACCTCCAGAGTTACTTCATACAGCTAAATACTCATGGCCATTTTCCACATGGGGAATGGATGTGGTGGGACCTTACCCTTCAGCTACGGCCAAGCAGTTTAAGTACATTCTTACTGCTACTGATTTCTTTTCCAAATGGGCAGAGGCAGTACCTCTCAAAGAAGTCAGTTCTAAATGCATTGTTAGCTTCATCAAGTCTAACATCATTACTAGATTTGGTGTCCCTCGTACCATATTGACGGACAACGGCACCAACTTCTGTTCTTCTGAGGTAAAGAAATTGTATCAAGAATACAACATTAAGTCCAACCATTCATCTCGATATCATGCAGCGGCTCATGGCCAGATAGAGGCCTTCAACAATACTCTTTCAAATATACTGCAAAATATGGTGGATAAAGATAAGAGGTCATGGCCTGATAAACTCTTTCATGCTTTATGGGCTTATCGGACTACCACTCGCAATGCAACGCGGTCTACTCCATATTCATTGGTATATGGAACAGAAGCAGTCTTGCCAGTTGAAGTTCAATTTCCCTCACTCAGAATAGCCATTTGTGATCAGTTATCAACAGATGAGCAATCCCAAAAGCGGTTGAATGAATTGGAACAGTTAGATGAGAAAAGATTGTGCACTTTGCACCACTTGGAAATCTATCAGAATCGGATAGCACGAGCTTTTAACAAAAAAGTTCGTCTTCGTTCATTCATTCAGGGAGAATTGGTATTGGTTCTCAGAGCACCAATGATACCAGGAAAGAAGCCTCCCAAGCTTGAACCAAAATGGGAAGGACCTTATTCAATACATAAGGTCTACTCCAATGGAGCATATTCTCTGATCTCAATGGATGGAGAACACATCACGACTCCAACTAATGCCAGATTTCTAAAGAAGTATTTTGTATAAACACAAAATATTGTTCCCAGATCCAAAACAATCACATTAGATCATACTTTTGTCCTACATGAAATTAAACTGTTATTATGTCCTATCTACATGACATTAAACTGTACAGAAGATCCTATATTTTGTCCAAGATGACATTAAACTATATTGTGTCCTAGCAACATGAAATTAAACTGTGTGTGACACTTTCATCGTCCAGCATGACGTTAAATTGTAAAAAGTCCCCAGAACTGATATCCTCATATTGGTTCACCTTAGTCCTAGCTACATGGCTTTAAACTGTACAGTACCAGTTCGTCCTTGCTATATGACGTTAAACTATACAGCAATGGTCCAGTATGACTTTAAACTACAACTTCGTCCCACACGACATTAAACTGTGAAAAAGTTCCCTAAACAGTCCAGCATGACCTTAAACTGCATCATCCCTGGTCCATGTATATGACCATAAACTATTTGAAAATCCCTTATGTCCACCAAGACGTTAAACTGTGACGTCCTAAACTACATGACGCTAAAATGTATAAAAGTCCCTCACGCCCAAAAAGATGTTAAACTATATAATCATCAAAGGTACAGCATGACATTAAACTGCACCATCCACCGTCCATGCATATGGCCTTAAACTATTCGCACTTTCGTCCGACATGACGTTAAAATGGTACACTCTTTTGTCCTTACTGCATGACATTAAACTACACAGTCCCCTTTTCGTCCAATATGACGTTAAACTATTTTATCCCCATCGTCCTAACTACATGACGCTAAACTGTACAGAAAATCCTTGATAGGTCCTACATGAAATTAAACTGTATTTTTTCCCTGCTACATGACACTAAACTGTGCAGCACCAATAGTCCTAACTGCAAGACTTTAAACTGCATAGTCCCTTTTTTTATGTCCTACATGACATTAAACTGTGCATCATTAAGGTTGTTATTACCTCTTGTTTCTCACACCGAGTATGACTCACGTGAGCTTAGAGAGAACATCAACCATAACATTCCCTTTGGGACACTAACCATGTGTAAGTCCCAACAATATTTTTTATTAGATCATTGTCCACAAGAACAGCTTGATCATTAATTCATTCTTTAATTGAACTACACGGACTTTGATCCTCTCCCTACAGGCTGGGTATGTAGGCAACCTCCCAGGGTTCAAGCCCAAAAACAATCTCTTCACATTGGTTCACCACCATCTCATATGATGTTGATTCGTGAAACCGCCCCTGGAATCAATATATTTACATTGATTCACTTTCGTCCTTGTTATATGACGTTAAACTATACAACACTTTTGTCTGGTACGACAATAAACTACAATATTCTTTGATTTCCTTATTTGAGAAGGAACCATTATTGACATTGATTTTTTAAATCATGTTTCATTTTCAAAAGACTCCGTGCATACATGGTAATGCCTAAACTTTTTATCTCAGGTTAAACCATCATTGCACTAAAGTCCCATTTCACCCTTCAAATGTACGAACCAAATTTGTACAAAGGGTAGTTCTAGAACTACATGGACTTGATTCCCATCCTTATGGGATACATAGGAACATTCGAGTGTCCCTCGAATCCAGTCCCAAGTCTTTTGGGCCTAACCCCAAATTTCACTTTCAGTACCTTGGCTGAAAAGTCCTCATGAAATCACACACCGTGTATTCATTATTATGGTCCGAATTTTATGACCCTAAACTAAGATCACTCATACTTTCATCCTGCACGACGTTAAACTGAATTTTAAGAACTACGTATGGCTTGATTCTCATTCTTATGAGATACGTAGTGAAGTCCAAGTTTCAATTCAGGACCCAGCCACAACATGATTATGGTTTTCATTAACCTATGTATCTCTATATACATTGGACAATACCCATCTTTATGTGTTATAATCCTAACATTAAATATTTTCAGATCTTCATAACCCTTTTCATGACTTCTAGTCACAAAAATGTCAAACTTATGAGAATTATTTTGCCTGACTATGTAGAAAGTGCCCATAGGTGGCCTTGCATAAACATTCCACATAACAGACTTGTCAGCCAAAAGATGCTATTCATTTGACCATGCAGCCAATGCCCATAGGTGGCCCTGCATATTTCAACCCCCTAACGGGTTTTTTTAAATAATAGTAACTTTATTCTTGGGAAGAATGCCTCTTTTTTCCTTATTTTTCTTAAACGACAGTATGTAGGGATCCGCAAAAAATAGCCATCCTTAACATATTTGTCCCATATCCTTTTTCATGATATGAAAGTATTCAAGTCTATGGTTTATTCTTCTTCCCTACGTTTGGGTCAAACCTTCGTAGGAGTTATATTCATCCAGTTCTTTGATGTTCTTGTTCGGAAATATCTTCTCCATATTCAAGTACCTCTTTCCATACAACAAACTCTATGCTTTAGAAAATTTGAATCTCCATAAACTTTCACTGGCTTTTATCACTAGGAAAGTAAATTTCTGGGAGTTCTTTTGCCTGACTATGCAGCACGTGCACATAGGTGGCCTTGCATAAACAGTCCACATAACAGACTTGTCAGCCAAAAGATGCTATTTATTTGACCATGCAGCCAATGCCCATAGGTGGCCCTGCATATTTCAACCCACTAACGGGTTTTGTTAAATAATAGTAACTTCATTCTTGGAAACTACTTCTTCTAATGCCTTTTAGCTCTTTTTCATATCATTCCTCAGATTCAAATATTCTTAAGCCATAGTTTACATTTTTTCCCTCATACTTGAGTATGGTAATATGTTTTCAGATAAATTGTCAAGGAATTGAAGCCATTTTTTAATCCATTTCGTTCAAAGCTATTTCGACCTTAAACATTAGCCCCTTTATGTCCGGTGTGCATGACTTTAAACTGCCCACACAAAAGACAAAGGAACTCTGAATAAAAGTCAAGTTCCAGCTCACTAAATATACATTTTTGTATGATTTAGGTAATATTGAGCAGTTAAAAGATTCAAAGTTTGTAGGATTATTTTTAATAATCCTAGTAAAAATCGAACTATGCTTACTAGGCCCATTGTCTTAAGTAAATTTGAAGCAGGTAATGAAAGAATGCAGGTACAAATGATTGAAGACAAAAGTGTTTTTCATTGATACACAAGAGTTAGAAGGACATCCACAGACTGGAGTCTCTTCTCTTCTTTCAAGAATTACAAGAGGCTTTCAACATAACACTTCATTTGATTTACGGCATCCCGATCTTCATTAGAAACCACCTAGAATTCATTCATTCAACTGGATACAATAAGAGATGCAGTGATACTATCTCTTCTTGGAACAATTGTAAAAGGATGTTCTTGAGTGCGGTTTGAGAAAATTTTCTGCTGATCAAACAATGACTCTGTTTCTGTCGAAGAGACTTGGAAGATGGATACATGGATTTGAGAATGGAGCATTGGATGTAAAGAGCCATTTGGAGAGAGTACTCTTTTCAGATATTGCTCTAATATCATGTTTGTCTCCTCTCCACCAACCATTAGTAGAAAAAATTTCAGCCCATGGGTTTGCCATTTTCATATCTGCAAGGGAATGACATGGAGGAAGAATTTGAAAGTTCACACCATTGTTGTTACTCTTAATACACAACATAACCGAAATAGATAAATAGCAGTGCAGTTGCATCTCAGGTGTATAATTTTCTGCATTTGGAACATTGACTCCTTGCAGATGACCATGAACACACAGAGACAGGTAGATGCTCTGTGGGAAATTAAGATGACATTTCTTCATGTACTTATCCAAATCTGGGAAAGTGTTGTCGCAGATATCATAGTAATCATGGCCAATAATGTTTATCATGTCATCAATCCGCTTTCTAGCCAGTTCATCAGTCGTTCCAATTCCCTTAAGATCCATTGAATCTGCACAGGAGTTGAATAAATTAAACTCTTAAATGGGTTTATTTTTTCATAAAATTTGTGAAAGAATTTGGAAAAAATGGCTAAGGAATTAAGGCGCGCAAGTATGGAGATGTCGCGCAAGTGATACATGTGCCGCGCAAGTTTTTGTCGCGCAATTATTACCGCGCAAACCCTATTACCTTGAGAGTAGCGCGGCAGCGAGGAAACAGTGAAAACAAGAGATTTGCGTGGCGAGGAAGACTTGCGCAGCGAGAGCTCAAGAAATCCGGAAATCCGGATACTTGTAAGGAGGTGAGGCCGTGTATTTATAGGCCAGGAAGCCTACCTGCGCGCCGCACCCAGAGCGCTTAAGGCCTGCGCGACGCAAACTTGCGCGCCGCCCTCTGTGCACTGCAGACTTGCGCGCCCCCTTTTTCCTTTGAATGGATTCGATTTCCTCAGAGTCAAATCCTCATTTTTCTCCGGATCCAACTCTGAGGGGGGACTTTTGTTGACGCTCCTTTCGTCACAGAATCTAAAGATCAGAAAAGGGAATATCTGAGCTCAAAGTGATTCAGCCTTTGAAGAAAACATCAAAAATCAACAAAGGAAGGAAGAAAGGATCAACAGCAACCTCACCGCGCAAGTTATCTAACTGGCGCGCAAGTGTACTTGCGCGGCTACCTTGGTCGCGCAGGTGACTTGCGCGACCTAATTGGTAACCGCCCGGTAACCGCCCGGGGTCTTCTTTTGCCTATAAATAGACCCTGTGGGCCCCCCATTCGGGAGGATCTTTTTCTAGAAACTCGGATTGAAGCTCCTGACGCCCAAGTCTCTTCTCAAAGCTTCCGGAACACTTCTAAGGTAATTTCATACCTAGAACGGAAGATCTAAAGAGAAGAAGGAAGGCCTAAGTGTTGAAACTTATCTAACACTTGCGCGCCAACTTATTTCCTTCAATATAACTTGCGCGTCCCTTTTCTGGAAGAACCTCGAGAACATTTTAAAGGGTTTAAAAAAAGAGTCGCTCAAGTATTTCAATGCTGGTTGAAAATCGCGCAAGTACACTATGTGTCACGCAGGTATACCTGCGGGACCAACACTTGTGCGCCCACGGAAGACTTGCGCGCCTTGAAAGACTTGCACGCCCCTATATTTTTGGGTGCCCATATTGCCCATTTTTTACCCCTCTAAAGCCATTTCACCTTTCCTTTTCAAGATTCAGTCTTCAAGACACTCTTCAAAGCCATTTATGGCATGATTTCTTGATTTGACTTTCTTATCTGAAAGGAATTCTGTGGAATCTCTCTCAAAGTCTAGTGATTTAAATATCCTTATGTCACTAAAATACGGATAGTTAATTCATTCAACCTCATCCTTTAAGATGAGAGAATCCTAACCTGGGTCTCCCTTTCAGGAATAATCTCCAGTGATAAAACCTTTAATCTGGGCATCTTTCTTAGGAATAAGCCCCAACCTCAAATATGGGCATCCTCCTCAGGAGTAAGCCCCAAACCTTAATCCCTAAACCTGGGTCTCCTTTTTCAGGAATAAGACTCAGTCATAACCTTGGGCTTCCTTTTCAGGGGTAAGCCCTAAGTCCCGTAACCTGGGTCTCCTTTTCAGGAATAAGAATCAGTCATAACCTTGGGCTTCCTTTTCAGGAGTAAGCCCAAAGTCCCCTAACCTGGGTCTCCTTTTTCAGGAATAAGACTCAGTCATAACCTTGGGCTTCCTTTTCAAGGGTACGCCCCAAGTCCCGTAACCAGGGTCTCCTTTTTAGGAATAAGACTCAGTCATAACCTTGGGCTTCCTTTTCAGGAGTAAGCCCCAAGTCCCCTAACCTGGGTCTCCTTTTTCAGGAATAAGACTCAGTCATAACCTGGGCCTCCTTTTTAGGAGTATGTCCCAGTCATAATCTTGGGTTTTCCTTTTTAGGAGTAAACCTCAAGCCCCCTTCTCTTAACCAGTCATAATTTACCTTTGATTTGGGTTTCCTTTTCAGGAGTAAAACCCAATCATAAATCCCCTCCTTACTTGGGCATCCTCCTTAGGAGTAAGCCCCAAGATTAGAGTATTCAAATCTCCATGAAGCACATATAACTTTATGAACCATGTTCATGGATTTTCTCCCTAAAAGTAAACCCTAAACCTTCATCTATCTGGGAAGTCATCCATACATAAGCCCCAAACAAATTCTTATGATTGCATCTTTCATGGCACAATTGTCTAAATTTTACCAATACCTCTTGTTTCTCACACTGAGCATGACTCACGTGAGCTTAGAGTGTAAAAGTAATTATGGCATTCATCTTTGAGCCATTAATCATAAACATCATACTCCATTTCTAGAACTACGTGGGTTCTGATTCCTTTTCCAAAACAAAGGATACGTAGGTAGCCCATTTATGGGTTCGATCCCAACTTTGAAATAATCTCTGTCCTTCTGAATGACGATAAACTTCAAGTGCCCCACTGAGTGACTTTAAAACCAGCCTGGTCATCATAATGACCAAGAGACTTTTATATAAATATTTTGAAGGATACCATTGAACAAGAATCTCTAAACAGAAATAGATGATTCTCTATTGATGGAGAACCTCAAATACATATAAAAGATTCTCTAAATTTCTTGCATATTTAATCATTGATTGTTAAAACTAAAGGAAAGCACATTTTATACTTGGTAATGTAATTAGGATTCACGAACATAACTTAAATCTATAAAGAGAGTCCTGGAGTAGACAATAATTCCCCTCAAAAAGGTGTGATGAGTCCGACCTCCCATCCTCTTTACCAATGCAAATTCCTAAGCCTCATTATTCCACAAGCTAATGAGCGCCTGCCTTTGGAAAGTAGGTCCAAACTGATGTGGAATCATTGGATGTTTCTGGTTCTACGAACAAACCCGTTAGAAACCGATCGGAACGTTTGAATCTCCCGTCGAGGAGGTCATCCCCAGATTCCGTGCGAAACAACCATCCATGATAGTGAGTGATGAAAAATGAAATACATTGTTTCATCGAGGATGTAGTCCAGATATATGCATGAGCATAATTTTAATTTTCCATTGGATAGAAAACAGGTAGATAATGATTTTTACATAAAAATAATAAAATTTAAGTATAATATTTATTCTTATTAATTTATGATTATGTGGTTATATAATATTTGGATGAGTTGGATGAAGAAAAAAAACATGAATGAAGTCAGTTATGAAAATTACCTCTTATTTTGGTATGCTCCATTGACTTACACCTGAATCCTTGATAGATTGAAATTATGGTGAGAATATAACTTTTAGAATATTTTTATGAGATTTTAAAATTTATTGTATTAGATAATGATTGAGATAAGTTTATCATAGTTTGTAGAAAACTAAAGAGAGGAGGAGCCCAATTATAAGTGAGAGGAATTTTCCTTCTAAATACCCATAACTTTAAAATAATATAAAGACCTTTTCCTGGAAAACAAAAAAAAATTAAAATATGGGATAAATTAAGGCCTAAGTATAATAAAAGTATCAAATGTTTACATGTGCTAGTTATAATTGTGGCCTTATCTCTTAGTTTAGCTCCCATTTTGTCCCATTTAACCGTTACCATGGTGAAAATTTTTTACAATTAGTACTCATATAAATTCCCAAAATTAAGTTGAACATATAATATAATATTTATTATGATTATTAAAAATATTAAATAAACTTTACAGTATTAAAATTCTAAAAATGTCAATAATTAATTCTAATATTCACACATAAATCAAGTAAATAATATGTTTTTTGAAAAAAAATATCTTTAGGAAAAAATATGACTTTACTCTCATTCCATGAAACGTAAGAACCATTAAATTAATGCTAATTTGTTTTATTTAATACATTATTTAATAATTTTATTATAATCATTCCTCAATATTATTTAATTTATTATACTAACATAAAGATACATTATGCTCCTAAAAAATTAGTTTTTCTAAAAATATATTTTTAACCTTAAAATGAATTACTATTTACTTATAAAAAACGTGATAATAAATTTATGAATGATAATTAATTACTATAAATATATATATAATACTATAACATAGTTTTACTAAAAGAATAATAATAATTTTTTTTTTAAAATATATATATAAATAAAAGAATGTCTGTAAACAAATCATTTTTCTTAACTAAGAATTATGCGATTATTATTCCTTATCATTACATAACCATATCATGGATATAAAAAATTGATTTTATTAATTATTAATAAAATTTTATCAGTAAAGTTTATTTATATCATTCCTCTAAAGTATTAAATTTAATAAAATTTAAAAATTAGACTAATGGTTTGAAACAATTTCTCAAGAATTAATTGTATTTTTGTAAGTGAATTTGAACCTTTTTTGAAACGATATTATTTAAGAAATGTATTTTAACTGTTTAATAATGTAATTTATTTTATATCTTACTAAACAATTATTCACTTAATTCTATTGTTTCATGTATCACAAGATATCAAACACATCGAACTTATTATGGAGGAATATATTCTAAAATATCAGGGTGTGACATTATACCTCCCTTAAAATAACATCTCTATTGAAATTAAATTATTCTAACATGAAAAGTAGAGGATAAATATGCCTCTTTATTGATGGGACCACTTTGTGTATAAGGTTTTATTTTTTGTCAATAGTTTTCAATGAAGATCAAAATAAAGGAGGTCAAGAATAACTCCAAAGAAATTGAGGAATGGTGAGGTATCATCCATCTGAGGATGATTGAAGAAGAAAGTGGATTTGACGAAGACCATGAAATTCATCGCAATTTCATGAAAACCATGTGAGATCTTACTTGATGAATAGAATCATATTATTTTAATGAAGTAGATAATGAAAGTTGAAGAATAATAGAATGTGTGGAAGGTCTTATCATTCTGAGATGTCCATGCATTTCACATTGTATATAAATTAGATGATGTATTTCTTATTTCTATTTCCAAAATAACATAAGTCAAGAGAACATATGATTAAAGACTTATGAAGGAAAATAGAAGTAAATGTGCTGCCATTCATATACAATTTTGATTACAAGGAAAGATACTTGTGGAAGATAGGGAAGGTATATTATTTTTCATGGAAACTCTGACAATACTAAACATGATATATTTAAGAATATATATCACAATAGTAGAGTGTGTGATGAAGGAAGAGAGTTATTGAAGAATCCAAATCATAAAAAATAAGTATTATGGTTATGGATGAATCAAATATTAGAACATTAAAATTTGGCAAAGGCATGGAGGGTGTGAAAAATTGGGGAAAGTGCCCGAAAAAGGAGGTTGCGTGGATGATTGGTTTTGTGCACAATATAGAATGATATTTACAATTTTGAGCTCAATTGGTGTTTTGAGATTAAAAAAACTAAAAATGGAAAAGGCATGACCAGTGCAAAAAAACTGGAGTTGTGCGCCAAGAATGGTTCTTGTGTGAAAAGTATTTTCATGAAAAATGAGAGTTTTTTCCGAACATAGTATGTTTTGCGTGTGGGGGTCGGAAACACCTATAAATAAGAGGTGGCACCCTTCATTCGGTAACTCTCAATAGTTAAAAAAATCCCAAACTCTAATGTGCAAAAAAATTGATGTAAAGAGTAGTGCACGAAAGTAATAGGTGTTCCACGAAAAGGAATGTGTTGCACAAGAAGGGAAAGTTTTGTGTGGAAAAATAAGTGTTGCGTGAAAAGTCTTTTTTTGCACCAAAAGGTATTCTTATGTGCAAGGCCTGAATTTAGTGTTCAAGACACCTAGAAGGGTGAGAGAAAAAATTAGGTGGCCCACAAGCCTTTGATAGGTTCTTAGCACTATCAAAGTGGCTTTAAGAAGAAGGAAATACCTTGAACCAATCAGTTTTATGAAGAGAAGTAGCACCACACACACATGACTGGAGTGTAACACCATCATTGTGCTTTCAAAACAGAAGAATAATGATACATTCCACTAATATCAGATTTAAACTGAATTATGGAAGTATACTGATAGAGTAAGGTGTTGGTATTGGGAATTAACAAAAGAGAATAAGAAGTAAAACCGATTGTTCCCAACTGAAGATTGTGAATTATTAAGGGTAGTACAATTGAAATGATGCATTGATTATCCGGTTTGTGAGTTTAATGCATTCATGTAGATAAATCCAAGACTTTGATGTAAGTAGTGTCTCGTGATGTAATTAGACAAAGACTTCATTAAAAATTTGTTGAAGTCTATATACTGATTGGGACTTCACCCATGGCAGTGAGTGAGGGGGAGTCAGTGGGAGTGACTCGAGGGAAGTAGTGAGCTATACCTAAACATTTAGTCATTGGGCCGAGGATAGAGTGATTGTGCCCAAACCATTTTAATCCACAACTAGTAAAGAATAGTGGAATTAGGTACAACTTACAACCTATCGGCATATGCTCCTTGGGCATAGTCTTTAGTGGTGAACTAAGTAAAAAGTTTTTTGCTAACATTCTACATTTGAATGTTTCAATTAATGCACATATTCATCATAAAGGGTTAAAAATATTCCTACTAACATGGGAAAAAGATCCAATAAGGTAGAGAAAAATATGACACCCTAATTCACCGTACTCTCAAGGTGGTCTAGGGTCCTTCAATTCATATCATTGAACAATGGTTGACGTATGTTGGATACTCTATAGTGATTCTACTGATAATATGATTTTAGTTTCTTTCCTAAAGTCAACAATGATGTAAAGTCTTGATGGAGATTTAGTCATTCTTGAGTAGAATTCTACATCCAGTAAGACCATGACAAATAGGAAAAATAAAGGGAAGAAGAAGTTGAAGAAGTCCCTCATGTCCAAAGAAGATAAAGTGTTGGGTTCTCTATGACATTCCAATAATAAAGAAATGTTATGCATGGAATGTAATGAGAAGGTGGATCAGGTTTCTACTAGAGGAAAGGAAGAAATTTCTATATAATTTCCAAGTGATAAAAAGAAATTAAGAACATATCTACACGATATTTCTGAAGAAAGAGTTGCTTCTATTTGTATAATGTTTCAATGTATGTAGGATGAGATCTCCTGACTAGGAAGAGAAGATAAAAATATGGAGGAAGGCTTAGTAAAAAATGTATCATAATTCTATAAGATCTCCAGGAATATTGAATCCCTTGAAGGAACAAGGAGGAATCATGGAATAAATAGGTCAAGATGGTGTAATAAAGTTGATAAGGAAGAAAGAGTAAAAAAGGACCTTGAAGAAAATATCCATGTTCTTCAAGGTAAACTGAAAAATTTCACTGATTTCAAGGGTCTACAATTGGAAGGTATATCAAAGAATATCAAGGAAAATGACTCTTTGATTCAAAATAAAATGATGCGGCATGAGGAAGAATTTTTCAGAATAAAGATGGCTTGTGAAGTGAAGATAACAATGATTGAATATCAGAAGGTCCTTCTCAAAAGGCATTGTCTATGATTTAATGCTCAGTTGATCAATCTTGAGAAGATATATATTGAGACTTAACAAAAGAATAAGTTAGTTGCTGGTTGTAATCAATGCTCACTGAAAGATTCTACTGTCAAAAGACCTCCAACCTGTGATAAGAAGATCACGACTTAACTCAATGATCTATCACAAGTAGCCATGAAGGTGAAGGTACTATCCATACCTACTTGTAAATTTTTTTCTAAATATGTTTCTACAAAAAATGCAGGATGGAAGAAAAATTCAAAATAGGTTTGGATGAGGAAATCTGAGGAGAATAAACCGACCACCATGGCTATGTTGGATAAGAAGAAAATGATGGATGATGGTTCCTCAGATAGAGACCAAAACCTTAAGAAGAAGTCCCAACAACCTTTTACAAAAGATATAAATAAGACATGATTTTAGGGCCAGTGTTGGTGCTGTAATAGATTTGGGCATTGTGCACTAGATTGTTGTACAATCTGATAAATTAAGAAGCACATAGAAAGACTATATCAAAGGGAAGAGAGAAAGAGAAGAATAAACAACATATATAGGTCAAGATGTATTAATTTACTATAAATAGATTTGGAAGGCTTGCTAACATCTTTGATGTATGAAACACCAGTGGTCACAAGGTATGTATATTACCACCTCAAAATGCATTCACTATTTATTAGAAAAGAAGAACTCTGATGCTAAATATTAATCATCTACCTTGGGAAGAAATTTGAAGAATATTGTGAACACATATTTCCCCAAGAAGATCTCAAGTAAAGAAGCTGAGAAGGCCCTAGATTTTAGATCCATTAAATTGAAGGGAAATTCTTCCAAAAGAGAAACTAAGAGGAATGAAACATAGATGGACCCATGTGTAAGATCCAAACCTACTGCAACAGATCCAAATGATATGTTAGTCATCGGGCCAGAAGATTTGAAAGGAATGAGGAAACATGAATTTTCAAAATCCAAGGCTGGTGCAAAAGGAAATGGAAAACTTTCAAGTGATGAAGATAAAGTGCATGAGATATTGAAAACCAAGAAAAACACATGTGTTAAAGAAGTTTTGTTTGAGAGATGTTTGAAATCTGGTCACATTACAAAAGTTTGTATAACCTAAATACCAATAGATAAAGAACTACTTAATAGGAGTAAGAATGTATCATTCATGATGGTTGTTAAGCATAACAATTATCCACACAAATAATAAGAGAATGAGAAGGGATCCATGCCACATCAACACATATCCGAACATATGTTAAAATGAGAAGACATGAAGACTAGAGTAAATGGAAGAACTTGGTTGAGAAGAGCATCGTAACCATACAGATCCTATTAATAATGAAATAAGGAACCAACTTATTCCCTTAATCCTTTGTGTATTGTATTTGTTCTAATAATATAGGGAATTGATGGTGAAGCATGCTCTCAGGGGGTTAACATGAGCAGTAGAGAATACTATCAACTGTTGATAGCTAAGATGAATAATTTTCCATCCTTGGATGATTATTTAATTGATATTAAATGATTAAAATGATGAGGTATCATCCTTGATGAATATGATGATGAGTGTTTCCATTGAGGAGGAGACAAATGAAGAAGCTTCAATAATTTTTATTTCGATCCGTATCAACTTGAGTTGGTATTAACTGAAATTAATCTGGAAATTTCTTAAAAACATGTCACTGGAAAAGGTTTGACATTTCTCAATCTCTCGTCCTTGGATACATAAAATGAAGACAATTTTACAATGGGGGAGTGCTGGAATTAATTAGTGACATAAGAAGAATGGATGTGCCCCAAGGCCACTTATCCTGCCAATTTCACTTGAATGTTTTTGATCTATTTATTAACATGAGTGCATGAGAACCAATATGATTATTTCCTATCACATTCAATTTATTTAGCTTGAAATGAAATTGTCAAACCCCTGAAGAAAAATTACATGAGTTCTCATCTCATGTGGTATCATGATCATTGAATAATTAACAACCTTTTTGTCTAAATCAAATCCTCTTGTTTTCTACACAGATAATTTCTCAAGTAGACTTAGAGTGAACTGATTGGTGAAACATTTCTTATGTGTATATTGATAACCTCTCTACCATAACATTTTTATTTCTTGTCAATATGTGGGAGATAAAGTTAAATGAAAGTATGAAAAGTAAAGATGAGGGAGAATATTCTCATTTTGACATTGTCATATTCATTTTAGGAGATATTTAATGTATTGAAAACAAAATAAAAAGGGGGATATTGTTGGGACAACATTGTGTATAAGATTGTATTTTTTTCAATAATTGTTAATGAATAACAAAATTAAGAAGATCAAGAAGAAATCCAATGAAATGGAGGAATGGTGAGGTATCATCCCTCTGAAGATGATTGAAGAAGAAACATGATTTGATGAAGACCATGAAATTCTTCCCGATTGCATGAGTACCATGAAAGATCTTACTTGAATAATAGAATCATATGTTTTGAATGAAGTAGATAATGATGGTTGAAGAAGAAGAGAGAGTGTGGAAGGTCTTGGAATTTAGAGATGGCCATGCATTTCCCTATTTATCTAAATCAAACGATGCTGTGTTGACTTGTATTTCCAAAATATCATAAGTCAAGTGAACTTATGATGCAAGCCATATAAAGGAAAAGGATAGTAAAGGTACTTCCATTCATATACAATTTTGATTGGAAGGAATGATTTTGTTGGAAGATAGGGAAGCTATAGTACTTTCCATGGAAACTCTAACAATTCTAATGATGATATATCGAAGGGTATATATCACAATAGTGGAGTATTTGATCAAATAAGAAGAGTTTATGAAGTAGAAAAATAAAATAAATGAATCAGCAAGGTAATGGTAGAATCATATATTGAAGGTGGCATTGTCCTCTAGCGATTTCCAAATTTTAGGGTCTGGAAATCAGAAGATGAAAGACACATGTTTTTGGTATAGGAAGTTTTCCAATAAGCACAATGGGGTTTTTACAAATAATTGATGCATCCGGATCAGAACATTGAAATGTGGAAAAGGCAAGGAGTTCATGAAAATTTGGGAAAAGTGGGAAAAAAAGGTAGCTGTGTAGAAGAATGATTTTGCGCGCAATGTGGAATGCTGTTTACAATTATTCACACAATTGGTTTTTTGAGATGAGAATGTCAAAAAATGGAGAAGGAATGAGATGCACAAAAATCTTGGAGTTGTGCGCAGAGAACTTTTCAGGCGTAAAATGTATTTTCACATAGAATGATAGGTTTTGCGCGACACAATGGGTTTTTCATGTGGTGGTCAGTGAAGCCTCTAAATAAGAGGTGATCCCCTTAATTTGGTAAGTCCCAACACTTAGAAAAATCCTAAGATTTTACATGTGGAATAATTGAAGTATCTTGTGGTGTATGAAAATAAAAAATGTTGCGTGAAAAAAGTGTTGCTCGAAAAAGGGATGTTTTGCGTGGAAAAAGAAGTGTTGTGTGAAAAGGCATCTTCATGCCAAAAGGTGTTTTTACGTGCACGACTTGTATTTTTCATGCAAGACACCTAGATTGGTGAGTGAAAAATTTAGGGGTCCCACTTGGCTTTGATAGGTGCTTAACACTCTCAATGAAGCTTTTCTAAGAAAGAAGTACTATGAACCATTCAGTTTTACGAAGAGATGTAGCATTGCACCCACCCATCTAGTGTTTAACACCATCGTTGTGCTATGAAAAAAGAAGATGAATGATATGTGAAACTTATATCAGATCTGCACTAAAAGAAGGAAGTATACCGATACACTTAGTTTTTGGTGTTGGGAATTAACAGAAGAGAATAAGAAGAAGAATAGAGTGTTCCCAACTGAAGAATGTGAATTATTCAGGGCAGTACAATTGTGATGATGCATTGAGTATCTGGTTTTTGTGTTCAGTGATTTCAAGTCCTTCAATCTAGGAATTTGTTGCAAGAAGTGTCTCATGCTGGACTAAGATAAAGAAATCAATGAAAATAGGTTTAAGAGACCTTCATGTCTATAAAATGAGTGGTAATTATACCAAGGTAGTGATCTAGGAGGAGAAAACAGGAGTGACCCAAGAGAAGAACTGAGATATCCTTGACCATTTATGCAGTGAGACTGGGACAGAGTGACCGTGCCTGATCCTTTATAATCCACAGCTAGTGAAGAATATTGGAGTTAGGTAAGACCGAAAACCAGTTTACGTATGCACCATGGACGTAGCCCTTAGTGGTGAACCATGCAAAAAGTGTTGTGCTAACCTTATTCATGTGAATGTTTTAATTACTCAAAATATCCATCATAAAGGTTTAAACATGTTCATACCGATGTGGGAAAAATATGCAATAAAGTAGAGAAAAATATGACACTCTGATTCACCCCCCTCTCAGGGTGGTTTAGGTTCCTTCTGTTATATCATCAGGTTTCCATATATCTATATCAAATTTATGGTTTCACCATAAAACTATGACCAGTTGAGTGATATAATTATACAACACTTTATCTCTATGATTCTAAATCTACACCAGTTGTTCTTTATAAAAAATAACATGCTCTATCTATACATACATTTAGTTTAGTGCATGCGAAGGATAAGATATGAATTTCCTTAAAAGTGTTATTTTAAATACACCATGAACCGTAGAGAGGTTTAGTGGAATCACTAATTGATAAGCCACTCTCCTGATATATTAATGAATCTCATAAGGACTGATATATCATGGTATTAGAATCCCATTATTTTTTAATCTCATAAAATTATTATAAGGAGGTATTCATAGGAATACTATATCACCAAATTCTTACTCTAGATATCTCTATTGATTTTCAACATAACTATTTTGTCGAATTTTAGCTACTTTTATGTGTTGTTAAATAGCTCTAACTTTATTTTCTATATCCCTAGCTAGATCATGTCCCAATATCTTTTTTTATCTAACTTCATACTAGATTATTATAGATCTTCACTTATTTCCATTGATTAATTTATATGGATCTGTCTAAATACTTGAGTGAAATCTATTATCACAAGAAAATTCCTTCAATGGAAGGTGTTGATCCCATACACCTTTTGAAATATAAAGAGAAATCTCTTAGTATATCTTCAAGGGATTCAATGTTCTCTCAGACTAAACATCTATTTGATAATGATATGCAGTGTTGAAGATCTACTCTATATTAAATGATTGCTAAGGATTTTTATAGAACTTTGAGGTAAAACTTGGATCTTGATCAGATATGATTGGCAGTGGTACTCCATAAAATCTAATCAAATATTTAATATATATCATAGAAAGTTGAAAAAGTGATAAATATTTTCTAATATCAATGAAATGTGATGACTTCATAAGGTGATCAACTACAACCCAAATGGTGTTATAGACTATAGATGTATTGGGGAGTACTATGAAGAAATACATGATGATTTTTATCATTTCCATATAGGTATGGGTAATGGGTACATCATCCCCATTGACTTTGGATTATTATACATAAATTACTGACATACCATGAATCAGGATACATATTCTGCAATTTCCCTTTTCATTTTATCCCACCATAAATGCTCCTTGAGTTATATATAAATCTTTTTACTTCTAGAATTGATAGAGAATGAGCATATATGTTCTTCATCCAATATTTTCCTCTTAAATTATAGTATTTAAGGGACACATTTTTAGTTATTGAACCATATCACTACATAATAGTCATGGTTGAACTCCAAAACATTCCTTACCATATTTTATAGCTCCATGTATTCCTTTTATACCTCTTTAATATTCACATGGTTAATTGGTTCAACATTCATTTGAGAAAGATGTTATACCCCCCCTTTCATTATTATTTAAAAGTTTAACCTTTGTAAATCCATATGTGTTGGATATTTTTCAATCTTCATAATGGATAATCTAGTATGATCCAACTGAATCAACACATCAACCACCTTTTATTCCTTCCTATGGTGGTAATATATTGATAAATCACAATATTTAATCAAATAAAATAGTATCCATTAGATCATATGAAAATATTTATATTTGAATATATACATATATATTTCAAAATCTTAAGATAATTATATATATATATATATATCCTTTCACAATAAAGATAACTCCTGTATTTTTTTAAATTATAAAATTACCACTTATCACTATAAATCATGATTCGGGTAATTTTTCTCAAGAATATTCAATTGTCCTGATGCATAAACTGTACATTTTTCATTATATATGTGAAACATTCCCAGTATTTTATTTTATGAATCATAGTATATCCAAAACCATTATCTACTACATAGTAGTATGATTATAGGTTCCCTAATCAACCTTATCTTAATATCATTAAAATTTTATTTGCATTCATCTATAAAAAAGAACTTTTAACCCTTCAACATAACCTTGGTTATTGAATTTGGAAGTAATGAGAAATTTCTCAAAAAAGTATTAGTATTATCCATCCATTCTAAGTGAACTGTAGATATCAGACACCATGATTGGTACGGGCCATTATTTAATAACTTTATTCTTTAAAGTATCCACCAATATACCCTTTCTTGTAATTACATGTCCCAATAATGATACTTTCTATAGTTATAATTCTAACATTCTATATTTGGAATTAACATTCCCTTTCCATAATATCATTAACATAATACTCAAATGATATTCATGCTTTTACTTGATCTTGAAATATATGAAAATATCATCTATAAGTATTAACACAAATGGATCAAGGTAATCTATAAAGACTATTCATTATATTTATAAATGTAGTGGTGGAATTGTTATGTTTGAATGAAATAACACTAGATTCCTAGTGTCCAAACCTAATAGGAAAGGTTATCTTGGGTATATCCTCCCATTGACCCATAAATGATGATATCCAGTTTAAAGATCAATATATGAAAAGTGTTAATATTTGTGCACTTGATCATACATGTCTTCAATATATGGTAGACAATACATTTTCTTGATAATTATCTTGGTATGTTGTTGATAATCAATATAGAGACGCATTGAAGGATATTTTTTCTTATAAAAAATAACAGGTGCACCCTATTGTGATGCAATAAGGTGCATGAATCCATTTTCTAGATTCTATTAGAGTTTCTACTTTTATTCTTGAAACTCAATTGGAGTTATTCTGTAAGTATTGTTTTAAATATGAGTGACACCAGGTACGGGTTCTATTTAAAAATTTACATTATGATTCAGAGGAATAATATGTTACTCATTTGAAAATACAATGGAATTTTCCAAAAAAGAAAATATTGGATTTTAAGTTTCTCCCAAGCCATCTGATATAAATACCCATCATGAATAGTTAGTAATACCCATATAATAAAAGAAATTTCTAGTGAATGTTTTAGTTTCTTCCTTCCATTAAAAGATGATCATATGTGATTCCGAATTCCAGATACAACTCACCGTACTCAGTAATTGATATGGTATGTATATAGAGAGATTTAATCTACACCCATAATCATATCAAATTCAATAATAGGTAGAATAACAATATTTTTAGGAAACACATGACCATAAAATTTGATTGGAGAGGAGATATAGATTTTAGGTGAGATCATTATACCAATAGAATTTTTCATTAATAAATACATATCTAAATATTGTGGAATCAAATTTATAGTCATGGGGACCTCTAAACATTTGATGGAATTCATAAAACATGGATAAAATAATATATTTTCAATATTGAGCATTTTTTCACCACCCCAACTTCATCATTTTATCTTTTATACCATAATAAAACCAAAATAGTTAGTTTGAACACAAATAGGTAATAATATAAGTTAGAGAAAATATCATAAGGAACAAAAATCATACAATCGCTTAGATTATGACACATTCATTTATAACGTATGATATTATATGTTTTAATCTAGGTTTTCAAATACTATATCCAATTAGTTTTTCTAACCTATATACATTTAAATATCTTATAGTGTTTCATAATAATAATTTGAATTAACCAAATTATATCTACCAAGATTTTTAAATTAGGTGTGTTGTTAGGCCTCTTTTCATGCACCCGGTGAAGATAAAAGTAATAAAAAATTATCAATTTTATGATTTTTATCCCTAGGTGCATCTGTACAAGTGCCTGTATCCACATGTTTATATCTCGATAGGGTTGTTATTTATAAGAAATTACAATCCCCTTAATTTTCAAAATTTTTAGGACATTTTATATATTTATTCTTATCTATAGGGTTCATACAAATGGTTTCTAACCACAATCCCAAAAAATTGATAAACTCTACTTTGATACCAACCAAGGTGACCTAAGTATCACTTATATATATATTACATCATTTTTTAATATTCAATAATCACCAAAATAATTCACATAATATACCTATAATGGTTTATATTTTTTAAAGACTAGATACATTAGAAAAATTATTTCACAAGAGATCTTCAATATCACTCACAATGTTCTACTCAATTATTACCCTTCTTAGAAATATTCTACTTAAATTTTTTATTCAAAACATGATGAAATGAACAAATAAGGATGGGTGATCTTGGATGATCAGTAATGGTAAACATGCGATTTAAAAATATAAGATCATAAGTGAACATAAAATAATGACAAGGTTATCATTACATGATCATGAATTTCAAAAATATACCCAATAATTCATAAAAAACCTATCATGAGTCTTGCAATAAAATTTTCTTTTAGAAAAATATAGGAGTCATAAGAGTGTAAATCATCAATAATAAATCATGGGCCATGATTGAATATCATAATAATAATACATTTGCTATTGGAATACACATAAAAAAAATAATTTCCTTATTTAAGGATCAATTTCAGTACAATCATTGAAGACAATGTTCTGTTATGGATTGGGTTCACTCCCCATTCCCTCAAACATATTGGATAGAGCCCGGTTTTGGATTAGGATTACTACTTATTCCTTTTAATATTATATATTGAGATATCAAGAGTTATCTAATACGATAGAGGGATGCATAATTTTTTTCCCACCCATCACATAATTAAAACCATACATATGTGCACCACAAGATCATAAAAATGTTTTTCATTTAATCAATGCTTAATTAAACAAAGGAAAAGAAAATTATTTATAAAAAGTTATTTAGAACAAAATAATAGGACATAAATAGAATTAATGTGGATGGTATAATTATATAATATCCCAAATTAAGTTTAAAGACCCTAAAATGGTTTTTACCGAAATGAAAAATAATTTTATAAAACCATTAAAAATATACTCATAAAACTAAGAGAAAACGTCCTCTTATTTGAGTAAATTTCTAAAAAATAAAATTACTATAAAAGTTGGAATATGATTTTTTTAATAACCCTTGTGAACTTTGAAAGTAATTTAAATGATTAAAAAAGGGCATGTTGGTGGGAAAATCCATTAATTCCATATATATTAAAGAAAAAAATTATTTCCAAACTTTTTTAACAAAATTCATGAGTGAGTCATATTGAAGATGATTTAAAAGTTTAATTTCAGTAATTTGTAAATAAAGCAAAAGGTTGAATAAAATAAATTTACCAAAATATAAATTGTAGATAAAAAACTCAATAAATAAATTTGTAATAACATGTATATGGAGGATAAATATTCCAAACAAAAAATGATAAATATGACAAACTTTTCTTAAAAACATGATTTTAGTATTTTTGAGTACTAAAGAGGGGAAAAATCTTAATAATAATTTGAAATTTATAGAAAATAATATATTATAATAAATTATATTGGATTTAACAGAGAAATAATATACAATTTCTCAAAATTGAAATTGAAACATAGTCATCTCTCATAAAAGGTAGATTATAACATAAACACATTCAATTTTTTGGTAACCATTAAGTCAAAACAAAATGAAAGGGAGAACCTTATATTTATTAGATAACCCCCATAATTTTTATGAAAATTATCATAAAATACATTCATGGATATTATATATACCTCACAAAATAAAGAAGGTGATAAATATGGATCATATATCAATAAATAGAAATTGAGACGAGGAAACACTTATCTGAATTTCTGAATTCCTTCATAGTTTCTATATCCACATGTATAATAAATTAATACATATTTAAATATTTAATATAACTATATTAATTATTATATTATTACATATCAATCCATTATAATTTCCAATTACCCATTTATTAACAAGTCTTCATTAAAATCAATATTTAGGTTTCATCTGTTCTGTTTTCTGCACATGTCTCAGTTCAAAGAACATGGTAATTAAAACTTTATCATGTTTTAATAAAATAAATAAAATTTATAATATTTAAAATATAATATTAATTCATTAAATACACTTTTATTTCCATTAATGTAAGGAAGTGATGAAAAAAGAATTACATCACTTAGGGGAGGTGGTAGATTGCACATACATATAGGTGTTGTTTCCATTTTAAAATTGTTGGAAAGAAATTAAATTAACCAATAATTTATATTTTTTGAATCATAATTAGAAAATAAATGAAACATATATTCATTAAGTCCATTTATATATCCAATCATTATATTGGTTATTGAAAATAATATACATCACTTCATGGAGGAAATAGTCGAAACCTATGCATGAGTGACGTTTTCATTTATTATTAGATATAATTCAAGTCGACAATGATTATTACATAAAAATAAAAATATTAAATTATAATAATTATGATTATTCTATTATTTTTAGGTGTTTACATAATATTTTGAGGGAGTAGATGAAGAAATAAACTTGAAAGAAGTCGGTTGAGACAATTACCTATTCTTTGGGTATCCATGTATTTATTACACATTAACCCTTCTTACGATTGTATTTTAGTGATAAAAAAGTCTATAAATTTGTTAAGAGAGTTGGGAAGTTGGTTTTGTAGATTTTCGTCAATATGAGATACTCATATTGCAAGTATATGTGAGGATAGTAGGTGTCCTTTTATAAGTGAGAGAAGCGATAACCTTATAAATACCCTTAATATTAAAATTATGTAAATCCATTTTAAAGGGAATGTGGTCAAAATAGACAATTTTATAATTCAATATATTTTAATTTCTAAATACACTAAACCAATAAAATTATTACACGTTTTAGTGAAAATTGTGGCCCCAGCCCTTTAATAAACCCCCTTAAATCATTTTAACCCTTAGCAAGATGACAAACATCATCCATGGTAACTTATTTATTTTCCAAAAAAGCATGTCAAAATTATTACCTAATAATTATTTTTCTAATTATATATATGTAATAAATTGTAAAATATTTTATTTGTATATGTGGAAGAAATTAATTCTATTATGCACTCACAAGTAGGGTAAAAACCATTTTAAACAAATGTATCTTTAAGCATAAAAATAAATTTCTTCTCATTCTTTACATGGTAAAAAACATTATATAAATATTAATTCATTTAATTGAACATATTATCTACACATATAGTTAAAATTATTCATAAATGGTGTTTAATTTAATTTATTAGGAAAAAACTCCATTGTGCACATAAAAACAGTTTTCCAAAAAATATCTGATTTTACCTTCAAATGATTTTTTATTTATTTATAACCAATTTATAATAAATATATTAATGTTAATTAATTTTATAAATATATAAAAAATAATATTAAATAGGTATAATAATCCAAATAATAGATATAATATTTTTAAAAAAACTTTTATAAAAAAAACCATGTTTGTAATCAAAGCATTTCTCTTTAACAACGGATTATTAGAACAATATCACTTATCATTATTTAACCATTTCATCGATGTAAATTATTAAATTTATTAATTATTAATTAAATTATATCAATATATTTTGTTGATATAATTCCTAAAAACTATTAAATTTAACAAAAATGCATAACTCAACAAACCAATTCAAAACAGTTTCTTAAGTATTAATGGTATTTCTTGAAGTGATTTTGACCATTTTTAAAAAGTAACTTATTTTAAATGTTTAATTTTACTATATAATAATTCCTTAAATTTTATAATTTAATAAATCATTATTCACATCAGTTAGGTGTTGGATGAATGAGAAGATATCAAACACATTGAATATATTAAATAGAAATATTTTCTATATTCACGCGGTGTTAAAATATCATTCATACCTAGAAATGATATTTAATAATAGTATAATGGTACTTCAAGGTTATCATCACAGTGGAGAACAACTAGGACTTTTTAGTGCAACAATTACCCTTAAGACATTATCACATACCATTTCATGAAAAAGAACAATCATTATGTAATAGGAACATTATTAAAATTCAAAATAATGAATATTGGTAACAATAAAGTATATAGAAGTTTTTTATAGGGTACCTACTATAATATAATCTCACTTTCACTATAAGAAAATGCTAAAAAAATTTAATATGCTTGTTCTCACATGATATTCTTGTTTTTAATGAGATAATTCTTTTTCAAAGGGGTCTTCCACATTCTCTTCTAGGGACACTATGCTCACAGTGACTTCACCCATATAAGAAAAACCCATCAATAGGTTAAAATTTTATAGTATGTTCTTTATCTGTTGGCGTTACCTTGGATACTTTGTGAAATCTATCACTGTAGTATTTCTCACAATATAATACGATAAGGATTTTACTTTTAAGAACCACATAATGTTCTTATACAATTTTGTGCATCCAAACTAATTCATAAGTTGAATAAAATTACAATATATACATAGAATCCACTACAAATTTTTTATAACTTTTTACATTAAAATATTATAGAACACAAATACTCTATTGAGACTGAAGAAATATCATAACCACAACATCAGATCATTCTGATTTGTCTAAAACATAGAATTTATATAACTCCAGATAACTATATCCCCATTTTATCCATATATAGAGAAAAAGTAACACTAAAAAATTATAATATATTATTACCATTAAATAAGTCAATTTTTTGATATTCTGTTATGGACACAACACCAAACCTTAATTAAACGATTTATAAGATATAAATATTTATGTACAAACATTATAACCTAGACATTAAATGGGAAAAATTAATAATAGTAACTAATTTATGACATATATGTATAAATAATATAAATAGTACCATAAATACTAATGGAAATATATTAGTTTCCCAAAATGACTAATGATATCCTTTATTCTTAAAAAAATTATTTTATAAAATAAATTCATATTACACTATATGAAATTTAATTTTAAAAAAATTATTAAGGAAAAATTATGTTTGATATTAAAAGTTTACTAACACTAATTTAGTTTTCAAATGATATTAAATAATAACAATTTGAAATAAAATGTTAAAATTTCATTTTCTTATAAGAATATGTTTACATTATATTTGAGGATTTTTTTCTGAAAAATTAATTTATATGTTTTTGAATATATATATAAAAAAATTAAAATCAATTTTAAACACCTCATATCAAAACTTTCTTTTCATTAATTTTTTGTTTATTTTCTAAAATTTATATTTTTAATAAAAAAAGTGGGATTTACAAAAAATTATAATTTCCCTTATTTTATAACTATGTATTAATAACCTAGAAAATTTAATAACCATTTTATAAATAAAATTTGAATTTTTAGAATAAAATTATTCATTTTTCAATATTATTTTATGTTTGAATGCCTATGAAAAACATTTATATAACATATTAAAAAGATTGTTTTATATAAAAAATATATTCTCTCATTTCCTTAAATCAAGGATTTTGAACGAGAGGTTCAATTTTGGTTTTATTTGGAAGCCTCATAAATTTTAATGAATTAATTATAGATCAATTTCTGTCATTAAGACCAATAACTATTAAAATTTTATCTTATATATTAATTTAAATCTTAAAAACAGTATTTTTTAAAAAATGATGTTTATGAAATTAAGAGCCCTTATATTAAAATTAACCTCTCACATCATTAAAAAATAAATTTTATAATTTTTTTTCAAATTTGAAATTATAAGTATCAAATATGGTAAAGGATTCTATATTAATCATTCTCATTGAAATTAATGACTATGGTTAAAAATTAATTACCACGGTAAAATTAAAAATGGTAAAATGAGTTTAATCTAGTTTAAAAGAACTAAAACTTTTAAAAATGCATGAAAATGAATATTTTTTCATGGATTAACCCAGACATGTTTCCACAACATTTTTTTCACTTATTATACATTTATCCTTTAATAGTGTCATGTAATTATTTAAAAATGTATAGGTATTGTCCAAACTAACCTTTCTTTCACTTATAAAATGGTAACATCTACACCAATCCAATACACATCATAAATTTTAATTATTACATAACAATATGATATTTTAATTTATCTATAAATATATCCAAATAAAATAAGACCATGTTCACTCATAGTTATCCTAATCCCTTTAAATGTAAGGAGACTTCCAAATAAAATTCAAGTCCTCGACATCAGTATTATCAACTACATAGTTTTCTTAATTATTTTATTCTCTACAATTTTTTATAATCACACCAATATAATTATATTAGTATCATTTATAATCTTTAATGTTACTATATTAATTTTATTACAATTACATATTCATATTCCTCATCCATTAAATAAACAAAATCGTCATTCGTGCGTTGTGCACACTACCGCCTCCACAACTTAACTTGTTTAGTTTTCATTCATCACCATACAAGGATGGAAATAAGTATTATATTAAAAGCTAAATATGGTGTTTATGATATCATTAAGGTTCTGTTATGAAAAATTATATGTGACATCCCCACCTGGGTGGAACTCAAAGGTACCCCAAATCTGTGGGGCCACATGGCCTCAACCATGCCTCCCCATATGCCTGAGGCTACTGACTAGAAGTGATGAACTAGAGTGTGATGGTGGGGAGACTATTCCCTCATTCTAGAGGGGAGCATATGGTATGTATGAAAAATAAATATAAAATAATAGAGTAAGAATTATAATATACAAGGAATTAGAAGAAAAGAATAAATAACCATCAATGGTAATAAACATAAAAGATGAGATATTGAATCATAAACAAGAAGATTCTGTCATGTAATGTGTCTAAAAATCTGTAAAATTGATAAACAATATAGAAGAAAACACATTATATTCAAAAGATAAATAAAGACCAATATCCATCCAAGCATCCCTAGCGTTGTCCTAGTCATCTGCAACCAAGATCCATCCCAAGAAAGAAAAAAAGTCAGCTGTCGAAGGCATGACGCTTCCCCTTATCAACACCAATATACATATAATATGTCAAGGTACTAGTGGTATCTTAGATAGGGTGTGAGATAAATCTCATTATTCCACCACCAATGGATTCTATACGAATTTAGTATGTGAATATAAACTGCTAGTGTGTAGATATATATATAAATTCAAAAAAATACCAAATAATAATAAACCATACATGTTTTATCCCAATATGGTAATTTCCATGAACATGAGATCATTAAATCAATTAATTTATCTTTTTTTATATAGATAAGTCATAGTAAGTGTCAACAGTACAAACATAAATCATAGTAATAATTTAAGAGGATCCACGGTGATACCAAGGAATCCATGACCTCAGGGGTCATCCAACACATAGAATTATCTCATTTAGTAGGGAAATATGAAAGGGCATCAATATAATACAATTGAAAATGAAAAAGGTATTCAACTGTAATAATTTCTAACTGGGTCTAAGAAGCTCTGCCAATGAAATCACCGGATATGCATGACTGGGCCCAATGTGGTGAATCCATGCTACCACATGTCTAAAGACATCAAGATGGATCCAAGGAGTGTATCCAAGGCATCATAATATCTTAATGAAATTTAAGGGATTCTATGGCATCATGTTGAGAGTCCTCTAATAGATAAAGTCCATGTTCCAAGGTGGGTATCACCCTTAGTGAAAAACTCTTTAAATCCGAATGGTTTCCTCTATGTGATCATGGAATTCCCTGAAACATACAACGCTATATCATGTTTTACCACTCCTATAAAGAAAAAAAAGTAGGATATGAAATATAAACCTTACACACACACATATATATTATTATCCATTTATACCATGTGTTACTCATCAACTTGTAATAACTCAAGTGGTTCATTCCAATAGCTTTCATCAGTGTGAAGAGTCAAATTAGGAACATGAAACCAATTCAATCAAGTATATAAGTCATGGATAAGTGATATCACTAATATAATTTCATTTATAATTCATTAATTAATTTTTAACACCTTCCATGACATGTTCATGTCCATAAACAACCGAACGGTAATGCAGATAGACCTATGTGGGCCGCCAAGGCATAAATAAGGAAACACCTTACATGGGGTGGTCAAATTTTTTGAAATAACCTCCAACGATTTAATTATAATATATGAATTGGTCTCTAGAATATAAGAACCCCTATTTTAATTACGTCATGTTAATTTAATAAGAAATAACCAGTGAAATGATCATGTTTCAAAGGAGAACAATTTATTAATGAAAAGAAATTTAAGGAAAAGTTACAGACCTCTTCACTTATTCTTATAGAACTCTCCCCATACAGTATCATTATTTAGTTTTTCATGGATGAGGATAAAACTAAATAATTGACCAACACCCTGGAAATAAGTAATATGATCCTACATCTAAATACCATCACCTATAGGAGGGGAAACAGTGAACTGAGTTTAATGGATGAAGATCTTACCTGAAGGAATCCAATGAGACCAACAACAAATGATTCATAGATCATATGATGAAACAAAATCAAAATATATGAAGAGGGTAGGATAAGCACTCAACAAAGGAGAGAGAGGCCTTTAATCACTATAAAAGCGAAATTGGAGAGGGGTGAGTTAATTATATATTAAGGGAATTTTTGTCATTTTCCCAAAACCTAGGGGTCACATAGTTTAGACACATGGTTTTACAAAAAGTGAACCAATAGTGTGCAGCTCACTCCCATAAGAAGGGACCTTCATTTTTAGGCCTCATGGTTTGAGAAATTATGTGCCAACTGTGCTATATGGATCAGAAAAAAGTTGTAGACCACCCACTCAGGCATGCGACCCTGGGAACACAATTAACGAAAGTCATGTGCTCTGTTTTTACATCTAAAATTCCCCTCACTATTAAAAGAAATTGTGTGGTCTAGGAAACATAGTTTCTACTAACCATGAGGCCCAATGATATCTTCCACCAGCCATAGTTTTAGGCTCTGAACAAACCTCAGACACCCTAAAACATATGTAACCTCATTAGGCATCCATATAATTTTCAATATAAATAATTAGAATAAAATTTAAAGGATATGTACCTCATATAAAAACTGGGTCCTTACAGTATTCCCCCTTAAAAGAACTCATCTTCATGTTCTCTTACAAGGGTGGAAAAACATTATCTGAGAATAACTCTGGCCACTGGGCATGTAAGTCGGCCTCTCACTCCCATGTCTCATCCTGTACATGGTCGTACTTACCTAGAACCTATACTAAATGGATAGACCAATCTTAGAGAACCATCATTCCCCAATCAATGATTTTTATATTATAATCCTCAAACAAAGTATCATCATTTAACTCAACCCACTCAGGATCAAAAGTATGATATGAGTCAACATTATAACAATGAAGCTGTGATATGTGGAAGACATTGTTCAAGGCATGATAACTATGAGGTAGTATAAATTGATAGGATACCATCCTGACTCTATCCAAGATCTCAAACTAACTGACATAACATGGTGATAGCTTCCCTTTCCTTTGTATATGTCTATTCCCATGTCTGGGTGATACCAGCAAAAAAATAAGATCCTAAACCTAGAAATCAAAACATTGTTGACAACGATTGGAAAAATATTTATGTCTAGAATGAGCAGTAGAAAAAATATTCCTAATCATAGAAACCTACATTATATTCTATTGCATGAGATGAGGACTTAGTAGTGTTGTCTCTCCTACCTCTAACCAGTATGGGTGCGAATGAAATGATGTAACAAAAAAATGCTTGATATAGAGCCATTTTAATCATTCTCAGAAATCTATTGTTATAGGATAACATGACAAGAGGGATATAATTTTCCCAATAACCACTACAATGAGAAACACGTTCTCAAAGAATGTCCTCTAACACAATTATCATACATTTTTATTATCCATCAATCCAAGGGTGAAAGATGTGATTAGAAGAACGTATGTACTCATAGATCACTATAAACCCTGGTAGAACCTTAATGTGAGACAAGAATCCCAATATTAAATGATATTAATTGGTACCTCATGTATTCGTAAGATCTCATAGACATACCTTCTTCCTAGATCATCAATTGAGAAAGCCTCCCAAATAGAAAAGAATTGTTCTACCTTTTTTAGTAAATATATGAAAACACAAACGGAGTCACAACCTCAAGGAAATATCTATAAGACTACAATAAAACCATAAAAACAAATTCACATTTCTATTTCGGTATTGGTAGATACTGTAGCAATCTAGTAGGTCGATATTGCTGCACCTTCACCTGCTGACTTATGGAACACCTAGTGATAAAACCTTCTATCTAAATTTTCATCCCATGTCATCAAAACTGGTGAAAGATATCATGATACATCTTAGATATTCATCGATAAAGTTCCCAATAAATAAGAATGGGAATATTAATTTAGTTCCTCTCTTATATCGGTAGGAACCCAGATACACTAATGTATACATAGGATGTCTCATCCATCAACATGCCAATCTGGTGGCGATTCCACAGCAGAAATACATTCTTAGAGAACCAAAACCTAAATATCTAAAAACATCATGTTGTTCATCCTATCATGGATAGAAGAGGTAACCGCTATGTATGATATACTAGACTACTCTATACTCTCATTAAACTCTATATTGATATCAGAAAAGATGGTCATCAACTTCCATTCATCACTAGCTTCCTATACAACATGTTCCAAAGTCTTCCGACTTAGTACATGTGCTACTGAATTTTCCTTTACATGTATATTGACTAGCTCTAAATCAAAGGAATTAAGATTTTGGACCCATCTACACTATCTGAGATTAAATTCAATGAATGTAAAGATACATTTGAGGCTCTTGTGGTCCTTTTACAACCAAAAATGCTCAATTGATAGATAGTGTCTCCAGTAATGTAAGACATGGAAAATTTCTTCTAGCTAGAGATCATTAGTGGAATAATTACACTCATGAGATATCAACTAACAACATCTATATGAAATGATTCTACCCTCATGCATCATCACTTCATCCAACCTAATGCTTGATGTATCAAAAAACACTTTATAACCTCTTCCAGGCTCACGTTGAATCCAAATTGATACTCAGTTAAGCCTTACTTTCCACTCCTAAAAAGATTTCACTCACTCTTCATACCATAATAATCTCACACCCTTATTAGTAAGACCATTAAAGGTGAAAAAATTCATGCTAAGTCCTCTATGAAATTATTGTAATATCCATACAACACCAAGAATGACTGTATATCAGAAACGTTATTGGGATGATCCAAATAAACCAAAGAACTCACTTTCTATGGGCCAATCAATACTCCTAATTCTGAGATAATATGACCTAATAAGTGAAGTTTATTGATCTATCACTAACACTTTGCAATATTAGCATAAAGCTAATTCTCTCTAGGTAAATGAAAAAATGATCTCATTATGTTTAGCATTGTTGATTCGAATATGAGAAAACACCAAGATTCGATCCAAAAAAAAGACAAATGAATAAATATAGGGATAGGAAAACATATTCAACAAATCCATGAAAATGGAGGGAACATTCGTTAGACCAAATAATATATCCAAATTCTTGTATAAACTATACCTACTTTGGAAATTCATATATGGTATATCTGAAGAAATGAATCACACCTAATAATAGCCTGATCTCAAGTTGATATTTAAGAATACACAAGATCCTCAGTGATGGACAAAGAGATATTCTATTCAAGGAAGTGGAAATCAATTCTTAACTATAATATAGTTAAACTATCGTTAATCCATGCATAAACTAAGGGTATCATTATCATTCTTGGAAAAAGAATGGGGGAACCCACAGATTAAGCATTGATTCAGATAAACCCCTTAGAATCCAGCATATAGAACTATCAATTGAGCTCCTAGATCTTATTTGGTGTCATCCAATATGAAGGATTGGACACTGATGTTACTCCTTGATTGAGCTCAATCATAAACTCCACCTCCTTCAATCAGGAGATGAGGTATAAAATTCATTAGGAAAACTTCCCTAAAACAATCTACCAAGGGATGAAAATATGTCAGATGTAATCTCTCCTCGTACATGAAGAGTCCTAAAATCTCTAAGGTCCCTCCACCAAGACCATGATTCTATGGTCCTTCTCTATGGGCCATAACATTCCACTTACCCTTGTGAAGATAAACACCACCTTCTGGTAATGTAAATGACACTCTTCAGCAACACAAGTCCACATAATGGAGAAAATGAACCATCTAGTACATCTTAATAATAATATTGAATCCCATTGTCTTGAGTATTAAGATATTCCATAAGAAGGGACCATAACCTACCCGATGGGGATAGTCCCGATATTTTCATATTCACATTAAACACAATCCAAATGGTGTGTCTAGGGTCATCACAGGATAGTAATACTGAATATCTAATCAGAAACTTTACATAATTGATAAGAAGATAAAACATGGAGACTCATCTATATTTAATAAATAAGAGACAATAGTAGAGGCAGAAATAATAGTTTCCCATGCAGTTGATGGTCCTTCAATGTGATCCTCGAGTATCAACAATAAAGAATACAACTGGCCTGATCCATTATCCTCATCTACAACTGGACTATACTGAGTAGGTCTACTCCAATGTTTCAAATAATCAAAATTTTGTGTACTATAGCCACAATATACTCCTCATCCCCTCTTACTGGTGAAACACTAACTCTCTACCAGATGTTGCATAACTGATCCTACTATTAACGGTGGAGCTGGTGAGGATCCTCTTCCACTTGAAGAAGGTGGAAGGGTCTAACAGAATCTCTAAAGATGAACCATATGGACATAAGAATGAAACACAAGAGGGTCCATATCACAATGAGGATTAAGATGATTCTATCATCTACAATTATGGCATATCAAGAATCTTTCAGTATGGATACTCTGGAAGCCACTACTCTAATAAGAAACCACAAGGCTACACTTCCAGCTATTAGAATAACTACTTCCCTACCAAAGTAGTGAACATTTATTCCCAGTTATATCGGCATACCTTAGGATTATCTAAATGATAAGAGACTAATTAATTATTTTAGAAAACGTAGGTGGGTGAAAGACATTGACCTTCTAGTAGAATGATATTAAATGGAGAGTAGATGGAATACCTGATTCCATCCTCAAAATGCATCTCTAATGATAACTCATCATCGACTATATGCGGTGAAAATCATTGATGCTCTATAAAATGTATTGAGTATTCCATAATATACATACCACCCTAACCATGTGCATAAGATCCTTGGCTCAGTCAGCTCTCGGCATCTGGGGGAAGAAGTAATCATATAAGGTAATATAAAAATCTACATGGATCATGCCTTGATGACGAAAAACCTGAGTAACTACAACACACTAGTGCATGGTGACACCCTGAATCATGTATGTGGAAATACTGACCCCCCTATGGAGGCATCTCAGGATGATCAATTATAGAAAGAGTTGGCTCTAACCAAAACTCAACAGCCCGTGGAACACCATCTCTTGAGAAGATGGGAGGAGACTACTGTTGGAACTCATGAGTCAAATTTTCAATAGTAGGTGTAGGTCATAAATCCATGTACATAGACTACATAAAATGTTGGAAACTCTAAAATAGATGAGTTTATATTCCCATTTCATGTATAATGGGTTGTGTCTCAAGTGGCACTACTAAAAGGATCACTAGTGGATCATGGCCCACCACCTTTAGAGCGTGATCATTACCACCCTCTTGGAGAATGACTAGAGGAAATCATGGTGAATGGATCTATATATTCTAAGAACACACCTCATAATAGATTGAAAGAAGATATAAATTATAATGGAAGTTTATCATAAGTAAAATGGATCACTACCCAAGGAATACTTCCTTAAATACCCCCATTGAAGTCCAGGGCATTGGTATGTGTTAAAATTTAAATTTATAGAGGCTCTAGTAGGTGAATGAGTAATTAAACCTTTACTCTTAATTTATAGGAAATTATTTTATTTCATATGTCAATATTTAAATTTAATGTTTTAATTTTCTTATATACATATTACAAGGTTTAATTACATGGATCGACATTCCCAGCGAATAAATGCCCGTACACTTTTTAACTGAAAGAAAAAACCATTTATTGTAAATTAGTCCTCATAAAATTTAGTTCCAGAATGTAATAAGTAATATATTGTGGCTCGACATGGTTAATTACTCATTCCAATTAATGAGGGCCCATACACCTCGTGGATTTAAATTTATAGTCACTTAATCACATCCGAATCTTGTCCCATGTAACTAGGGGTACATAACTGGCATGGGTAGAAATCATATATTTAAGATGCCACCATCAACCTATATTAGAAAACACTATTTATATTGATATAGACACTAACACATTAGATAACTAATTCCATTACCATTTAGAAGATGTTAGTATCCCAGGAATAAATAACAACAATGGATCACAAATCAATCACTGGAAACAAAAGAAATTCAAGAAATAAAATGAAACACATGCTTATTTATCTTCTCTTGAATTCCCAAAATGGTGAGTCATACATATCACAAACCCATTAGAATGAAATTAATTCAAAATAAAAACATAAGGAAGACTCGTTTCCCCACACTTAGTTTCAAACTAATAATGAAATTTTTTTCTAGCGTTAGGGTGGGTAAGAGATAATTTTTCTTGTAATGTATCTTAAACATATATGGATATTCATGGTTATCTAAGGGATTAAAAATGATCAATGTTCAAGTTAGGTTTCAAGGAAGAGTGATGTTATTTCCAATTGAATACCTTAATTATATTGAATGTTCCTCATGGGTTATAATTATTTGAGAGAGAATAAATACATGTTATTTTTTATAAAATAATTCCAAAGATTTTTTCAAGAACTGATGGTAACAGAAAGATGATGTCAAAATGCCTCATAAACAAATCAGGGCATGAATAAAAAATTTGGAAATTCATTAGTGGTTCTAGGATTAAATTTGTTGTAAAAAATTATGAAAACGTTTGAATATAATTATCCAAGAAAAAATATGAATTTCAACAATCGTTTGATATTTTGAGTTTCAAAAATGTGAAAGAGTTCCTCACAATCACCTAGAGTTCCAAAATTTCATCGAGTTTTCCAATTCGTCTCAACGAAATCTTGAAAACAATGAAAAATAATCTACATGGTGTTCTTCTAATAGTTTTTTATTTAATTTTGTTTTTCTAATATAATATAAATTTAAAATATAAAATGGGCATCTACATCATAAAACTACTTTTTCCATATTCTATATACTTATCTGAAACGACATTATAGTTAATTTTAGAATGCATATTTTTAGGAAAACCATGATTAAAAATGAATATCTAGAAAAATGTAGAGGAAATAGAAAATTTGGTATCCTTCATTTGATGGAAGAAAAGTGGAGTTTGGACTCTTCCATGGTATCTTTCCACATATCTTCATATAAAAGATTTATGTTCTATCCCTTCACAATAAATGGGATCGGTGAATCATCTCCCTTGATTTACACTATACCGTATGAAGGAATATTAGTTTACATAAATAGTATAGTAAAATTGGGACAATTATTATTAGGAATTGACTTATTCATTTACGAGTGAAGTATCATTTTTATCCTTCAAGAAAGTATTTCTTCAAGGTGTGTCATTCATGGATACAAATACGAATTTCCTTGTATAATAGAGTATTCTCATGGGCTTATGGTCACTGTTTCTCAAGATCTATATTCTACATCATCCACTATTTTCCATAATTTTCAAACATGGAGTTAACTCCTTTGGAATCCCTGTAGGGATTTTTTCTTATATCTCAATTGATTGTTCATTATTTATTTCTTCCTACACAGGTAAGGTAGAGGTTCTAGTAGAAAATTTGCCCAAATTCCCTAAAATTGTATCTCTAATTTCATGAATTTGTTTTTTTGATTAAAATATTTCTTTAATAAAACAAATTTTCAAAAATATTTTCAACATAATCATTCTAAGATTCCAATTTTTTTTAAACAACTCAATAAAAAAATTTATAATCTCTATTTTAAGAAAATCTGACACTTCAAAATGGTTTACATTAAAAGCATATTGTTCCTCACGTGAGTATTTCATTGAATCTAGTAAGTTAAAATCTATTGTTTCCTCAGAAAAAGATATGAAAACTATTCCATTATTGAGATTGATTTTAATTTTTTCTCTTTGGAGAAAATAACTACCAAATATAATGAGGTGGGGGTATTGTTACCTTTTCCTTCCTCCATGTTGAAAATATTGAAATCAGGAGGGAATGGATAACCTTATACACTTACCAAAACATCTTCTAAAAAACCTACTGGGTAGGAAGTGGATATATTGGAAAGATATAAAACCACTAAAATGGGTTTGAGTTGTACTAAATATAGAGATGTATAAATTTAATTAGGAATAACATTAATCGGCACTCCTAAATCACGTAATTCATTAGATAATTTGAGCTATCCTATGGTGCAGGGGATATAGAGGAAACATTGAACTTGGAACTTCTGGGGTGTTTTTCGGGTTACAAGGGAGAAAATATTATTACTAAAGCTTACGTTTTCATTACCTCACAGTCTTTTTCTTCCTATGAAAATTCCATTAATGAAATTTTCATACCTGGTTATTTGGAGGATTGAATCCATTAGATCTTGATATCAATTTCCTTGAATAATTTAATCATCTCTTATGACAGGGACTCTTAACTAGTATTTTTGGGTTCTTTTAATCATTGAAGGGTGTTTGGAGATGAATTGGGTGTTACATATTTAATTTACTTTTATAATTATTGATAGGGGTGTTTACATAAGTACCAATTATTTAGGTTCTTTTGAAGGGGTGTATTATTCATGTTCTTTGGGACTTCCACTTCTAACTTCTTGTTGGGATGGTAATTTTTCACTATTCTCCAACTCCTTACCACTCTATAGTGTAATAAAAGTAATATTTCCTTTAGGATTGCACACATATTATGTTGAAAGATTATCTGAGCATTTTTTTGTTCATTTCCTTGACGTCAATAAGGATATAGTCATTGATCTTGACAATTTCTTTTAGTAGGTCCTCTAATGAGGGTTCTTGAGACTAACTGAGTAGATAAATTGTAGATGGTTTAGAATTCAGTGTTTGAAAGGGAGTTTGGTAGAAATATTATTGAAATCTTTATCAAAAGGGTGGTCTAGGAAATTTTTGATTTCCAGCTCCCTTTTTAATGTTGGAGTACTAAATACTTCTTTAATTGTAACTTGGTTATTATTTGTATAGTCTTTGGCATGAGGATTCACATTTTTATTGAACTTTGTGTCAACCATCTGTGATATGTTCCATAGAGAAATAGAGTTGGAAGTCGTGAGGTTGTATGGAAGGTGATATATCATACACATTGTTTATAGATAAACTTTTCACAATAGAGGTTAGTTCATCAATTTTATAAGGAAATGGAGTCATAATCATTCACCTCATTACTCCCCTTATGGTAGTACTTGTACCAAATTGTTGAGATTTTTGGGAGATCCTTTCAATATAGTCTCAGACTTTAGTTGGTAACTTTTCAATCAATTATATTATAGGGTAAGAATCCAAAAGTTTTTGATCACTATCCATCAATCCTTGGTAAAATAAAACCATGAAATGATTCTCTTCAAGGTCTTGGTGGGGGTGTGAGTTCGTTAATCCTTTAAATCACCCCAAATTCTCATACAGGGTCTGTCCACTTATTTTTTTGATTGAATAAATCTCCATCCTCATATATACACTCCTTGATGTAGGAAAAACATATGGGGTGAGGCTCCCCATAGGTCATCCCAGGTTTCAACCATTTTGGGATGGATGTTTACAACCACACATTGGAAAATACTTCATGGGAGTAGGTAAATGTGTTTCAATTGATCCAAGACATTGTGAATCATCTAGGTTTAAAACCATTACATATTTATCTATAATATTGCAACTTTTTATTGGAATATTCTTCTGAAAAACCCTGAAATAGAGGCCAAAGAGTTAGAATTCCTGTTTTAAGCTCACAATATTTTTGATTATTCATTTGTAACCATTTTTTGTTGGTATTTAAATTATGTTCATGTAATACCCTTAATGATGAAATCAATTGAATTTAATTATCTTCCATGTTTCTATTTTTTAAAGTGCCTATAGGGGAATCAAACAAAGGGGATGATGAGACAATCAATGGAATAGTAATAAACACCCATTCCACTTCCTCTATGATTATCAAAGCTCCAATTCTTTCTAGAAAAGTTGTTTAAACCCGTGGATCAAAAGCAATGAGGTGAGTTGAATTTGAAATGGTCATTTTTTTAATTGATTCTTAAAAATAATAGTATAATAAAATTATGGCTTCCCTAGAAATGGCGTCAGGTACGATGAGGCCTCTTTCACGTGGCACTCATAAAAACGATATTTGAGATAAAGAATAATTTAGTAAAAGTGGAAATCGGGTTTGTCTTCACGGAGGATAGAAATTTTTGTATATTTCACTTTTTTGTGGGTAAAATTATTGAAAACGGGGTTGAATATTGAATTAAATAGATTTTAAAATATATTAAATAAAAAGATATTTACCTTGGATATCACCATACCTACCTTGTTAAATCATTATTCCATTTTTACTCCCCTAGTTTTTGTTTAATTCAGTGAAAAATCACTCGATTACTCTCTCTTGGATTTCTTGGGTAAACTTGAGTGATTCAGTAATCACTACATCCTCGAATATCACCTGGCCTAGTAATAAAAAGATCCCTCATTACTCTTAAATCAACCCACTATTCATGATCACATGCAATGGAGAAGACCTTTGTGACATCAATGTGAAATCTAGTGAAGAAGAGAAGACTAATTGCAAATGTAGAAATAATAAATCTCATATTTCTCAAATAGTTCAAATAAATCCATAGAATAAAATAAGATATTGATTAGTTAAAAAAGTGAATTCACTAATAGATTAGATAATGTGAATTTCCTCAGCACAACTAATGTGGTATTGGAATTCCATCACAGGAGTTATTACAAGTAATAATTTAAATAATGCTAGAAACAAAAGTTATTGATTTATGATTATCTGATACTGAGTGAGTGCAAGATAGAGATCCTTCAGTAGTATAGGGAATAGTTCTTTATTTATGAAAGTATGATAGGGGGTCCTTGGTACCCGATGAAATTATTCACACCAGTAGCACAAATATCTTCAACTTATTTTATAATGTTCTTCAATTGAAACATCAAGAAAAAACTTATATATTATTATTTTATCTCAACATGTGTTCAAAATTGAGGGTCTAGAAGGAGTTTTCAAGACATCTATAGTTTCCCCAATCTGATTCATGCTCCTCCCATAAACAAACTTCGTACATTTTTTCAAGATGAAGTCGTTTAGTACTTCTTAGTATTGAGGACATCATGAAGGAAGAAGATGATGAAAATATTGTATTTATGATTTAGATTTATGTGGGCCCAGACATCCGCACAATTTTTTATTTCAAATTATGCCGTGTCTTGAAATTAAAAAATGAAAATTGAATCGATTTTCAGAAATATTTTTTAAAAAACAGATTAAATAAATTTTAAAATTTTGGTGAAAAAGGTTTTCAAATTTTCAAAAGGAAGTGTCAATTGCATTGTAAATCTTTGAAAATGGTCCTCTAATGTCATGATTCCAGTTTGAAGTTGTATCTGGTGATTTTGGATTGTGTGAGGTCCCATCAATCATCAAAATACATATGCATCAAATACACACAACACCCAAATTAAAAAAAATAAACATCTTTTCAGTTTGAATTTCATATTCTCTTTAGTTGAGCATTGGGCTTGCTGGAACATGAGGTCTGGCTATTTTTTTATAGCTGATCTGAACTCCTACTTCGGTCTAATAAAAGTAATCACTACATAGATTCAATATTTGTGTACTCACATCTTCTTCTTTGGTGGCATGCATGACTATACTGGATCTCAAACTTCATTGGAATGTAGAGGTGATTGATGTATTTTGTGGACGCTAGCTAGTAGACACACTAGGCATGCTGGAAAGCTGGAAGTATCGAACATTTTTTCATACATATATATTTGGATTCAAACATTTTTAGTGTGACATAGTATAATAATTTTTTTAAAAATAATTTCATTTCAAATTTAACATCAAATATTAAATTTAAAATTTAAATCAAACAATTCAAATCATAATCTTCAAACACCATACATAATTTTTAGCGAGTCAATTTAATGTAGATTAAATGTTTGTAGATTGAAAATTTCCAAATTTTATATCCACACCTTTCAGATAAATTTCAATTTATGGATTAAAAAAATGAAACAATTTAAATTCTCAAATAAAACACTTTAGGGAATACCATTATAATATCAAATTTCCAAATTGATGTTTGGATTCTAAATTTAGCACAAAAAATGAATAATTCACTAAAATCTAGTACTTTACCCATGTTATAAATTAGGTTCAAATTTCACAAAGTCAAAAAAAGACTTGTTTTTCCAAAATTTTAATTGAATTCAAGATTATTTCTAATAAATAATAGACAAAAAAAATCAATTTTTCAGCTCAAATCACATTCTTATATATTTGAGTCAGTAAAAAAGATATTCTTATCTAATATGGATCACATATACATAGTTTAAGTAATGTGTCATTCCATTTCCATAAAATATAAGAAAATAATTATATAATTTTATCTATATTAAAAAATTAAATTTTAAAATTTAAAATTTTCATTCCCCCATTATTTTATCATAAATCTAATATCCCTCACCGTTGGTTTCAGAATATCACATCGTGCTGATATTATACTTACAATGTCTATATTCCTCTTATCATTACCGAATATTTTCCTTGTTTATTTACTTGAAGGTATTTAGGTAGGTGAGTCTTTGTCAATAGCATTAAATCACTAATCATTGATCTATTGAGTGAACTCACCAATCCTAAAATCCTTGACTTGTATTTCCTTAATTAATATGTCCAAATTTACACCACGCATAATGATGGATACATCTCTTATTGTGAAATTGGTTAGGTCAACTGAAAACCATATTTATAACTCCTCGTTAAATAATAGTTTCCCAATGAGCGCAAGATCAAACACAATGACCAATTGGTTTCATTATAAATTAAGTAATGGATGGATATGCTAAATTAATATTTTAATTTGATGGATGTTATCTTTATGTGTAAAATGAATATTTTATCTTCTTATAACATTTTTAATATTAAGTGGATTCTTCTTAAGTGATTAATCATGTTTTAGATAAAATTTATGCATATTCCAATTTATTTCAATTTCAACTAATACACTTCTTAATTTATTAATTTATACAATTGTGACAAATTATTGATAAATAAACTAACCATGAAACATGATAAAAATAAAAAAATGTGGTTTGATCATTATTTTCACTATTGGTTAGTTTAAATGGTGGATGATAAACTGTCCCTTTAACGTAGAAGGAAAACACCTTGAACCATAACTTGATTCATTATGTAGCATTTTGTAAATACCCCTACATATATCTTGGATTTTTTTCTCTTTAACTACAATATTGAACCACCTACCCTTTCCTGGGAACACCATATACTAAAAAATATTTACTCAAATGAGTGTAAGGGGATCCAAAGTATTGGTAAAAGAGTTTAAATAAATGAAATTTTGGGCACAAATTCCCTTATATAATGATAGGAGGGGATGACACACCTGCCTTTAGTTAATTATATAATAATAATCTAAATAAACCATTCATATACATTGGTATTGTCTTAGCTCGGGATCACCCCCACACATGAAACAAATATAAATATAATGTTGATTACAAATTCAATCCATGGAATAAATAACAAGAAATGAAATTTTAGAAAACACAAAGGTCTGAGAACTTGACTATATGAGTTACCACTCACCCCCAAATCAAACCACCTCACTAACAACAGTGGGGCATGAAACAAATATAAATTTTCAATATTGTTAGCATACAATTCAATTTTTTATTTAATTAATAAAAAATTCCTTGAATTAATCAAATTAATTATCTAATCAATAAATTAATTTGTTTATCTTAATTCCATCGAATCCATCCTATATATTTCTGTCATCCATTATTTTAAACAAAATAAATTTATTAAGTTTTTTAAATTAATATGGTTCACATATGTAATTGGAGGAAAGGGTATATACCCGTAAAAAATAATTGATATTTACATTTCACTATATATTCACATGGAATCTATCATAAATTTTATGACATATAATTACAAGGCATATAATGTCAATAAATGACATAGAAGAACATGTAAACTACGCAACATGTAATTTTATTAATGCACATGAAATAATTTATAATTAAAGAAAATACCAAAATTTTATATCATAATTAAATTAAAAAATAAATTTAATAAATAATTAATAATCCTATCACTTGGAATTATTATTAAAAAATGACACAAAAACACATGTTGATGAGGTTTGATTATACCATTAATTTCTATTTTTTCCTTCAATCAATCAAATGAGGTACAATGAGTTATGTAATGTCCCAGATGTTTCCATGTATTATTTTAATATTATATGGGTATTAATTCATGACCAGGCTCTAAGACAGCATGCAGTTCTGAGGCCCAGTGAGCCCCAAAAAAATGTTTGAATTTAATTTAATAATTAAATTACGTGCGCGTGTAGTTTTCCTGAAAAAGTGGAATAACTCTCGAATAGGTGCTCAGATCAAAAATCTGAGGGCACCGTTGCATTAATAACATTGATTTTACCTATTGCGAGGCCTAACATCGGTCAGCGTAGGTCGGTGGTGAAATCTGGTTTTTGGACGCAACAGTAATATAATATTTTATTAAAATATTTTATTTAAACCTTGTTACACCGAATATCTCTTATCTTTTAAATAGAGATTACGCAGGGGATCAGGGTTACAATCCTCATAACCCATATTTTCCCCTGGAGGCTCTGGGAAAGCTCTGGAGGAAACCCCCAACACGGCAGCGACATTCTTGATGGATTTCGTTGGCGACGACGACGCGATGACCGAATCTCCGCCAACGAACGTCGGGATCCAGTTAGGATGTTGTTGTGATTTTATTCTTCACCATTTTTTATTTCTACAACGAACGCGGACTAACCACGAACAGATTAGCCGGTAGATCGATCGTTCTTGCGGGATGGGATTTTTTGGGGATTTTGGGGATTTGATTCTTGTTATTTTTTTGTTTCGTTCAACCTTCTAACGGTGATGGACGAAGATCGACAAAAACATCGATCAAGGTTCATCCCTCTTGATTTATGTGTGTCTCTTCCCCAAACTATCACATTCTTCGTGAGTGTTCTTAGAGTTCTTCATGGGATGAGGAACAACAGATCATTACACATCCTTTCTACGACGCAACGATCCCAAATTGAAGGATCAACACTTCAACGATCTTGCGGAGGTGAGACGAAAGTTTCGGAGAATGGATCGAAGTAGAACAGAAGATATCTCTCTTCGTAAGATTTCTGCTCAGATGGGAGAAATCAGATTTTGGAGCCAGTTGAAGGCCCGAAGTCCATGGTTTCGGCATCACGGAGACGAGGCGACCCTGTATCTGGAGTTTCGCGGAAAGCGGACAAGAGAATCAAGATTTGGAGGTCCAGTCGAGGCGCGCGAAAGAGGATGCCGATTCTGGAATTTTCCCGACTACACGCCGTGTAGTATGGGATACTGGGCGTGTGTTCGTCGGTGAATGAACTAGCATGTAATCCAAGAGTAAACGGACATGGGAAGGGTACACGGCCAAGGAAACGCCGTGTATATCCCTCCCTGGCCAGACCCGACCAGATACACGGGATACCCCGTGTACTGGTACACTGGCAGGCGACACAGACACGGGCAAAGACCATGTACGGGCACATGGACAGTGTACACGAAGTGAGCCCAGGTGCTTGGACATGGCGTGTGATTATTCTACATGTCATGTAGTTTCTTTCTATCCGACAAGCCAAATAACACTGGCCGGATACACGGGTAGTACCCGGGGCCATGGAACACGACGTGTACTTTTCTACACGCCTGTAGTTTTGTTTTGCACTTCTTGAACGAATGACACGGGCTATTTCCATGGGCAGTACTTAGGGTCAGGGAACATGGCATGTAACCATACTACAAGCCATGTAACCTTTTTCTTAATGTCTTGAGCCACTTGTCTTCCATGACTTGGACTAGCCTTTTTAGGGTCCGTACCCTTGGCCTTTCTCCTGAAGGTTTCTGGTATCATTTCTTAATATACCAGAGTATGATCCCTTCATCAGGACTTCCGGAATAGATTTGTTGGAATCCCCTTTGTGAGTCTTAGAGCTGGTCCTATATTCATTCTCGGAACCCTAGTTAGTGTTCTTGGTATCGACATGACCAACTTTACTCGGGCGCCGATCCTCTGCTTAGTGGACTAGCTCAGACAGAGTTGTCAGAATCACCACTTGACTTTGTTGTGATCCTCACATGAGCATCATGTTCTCAAGGTAATCGTGGAGTGTGTTCTCCCGGAATGAGTCCTCCGTATCACTCTCTTCAGAGCAAGGAGTGTGTTCTCCTGGTTGTATACTTAGTGGAATCTTTAAGCTGGATCTTAGTGGTGGTTTCGCGATGGGCGTCTGTGTATGAGTATATCTGGATATTCTTGTTATATGTTCCATAAACATATACTGTGTAGAGCTGACTATACCTTTCTTTGTGGTATTTTTCCCTTTTTGTATTTCCTTTGTGGTTTTCAGGGTGTCCTACTGGGTATTGTTATACTCACCCCTGCACGGGATTTTCCTGCACGTGTCGTGTCTTGTGCAGACTAGCGAGGCTTTGACAGGATTCTAGGTGGACTAGGACCGGATGGTGCTCCATGAGATTAGACAGGCCGAGGTGTGTTCCTTCAGCGACGGGTTGCAGTCCCAGTACCTTTCTCTACAAGTTGGACTTTGATTCAGACATTCTTTTGGTGGGCATGTACTTTTTGGCCAGGGTTTTACTTTACTGTACTTTACTTCCCTGTCATACTATGTTGGTTGGGTTTTTAGTGTATGCATGCTTTTTCCATCTTTAGTAGTTTTTAACTTTTCAGCTTTGTGGGCTTGGAGATGTGTGTGTGTGTGTACAGGTTTATAGGCAATGCCTCCCATGTTAGTATCATGCCTACTCGGTGCTAGTCACCAGACCCTGGCCTATTGGAGGCAGGCTTGGGGAGTTGCGGATCGGGCCCCACCAGGACGGGTCGTGACAAGTTACACAGTATGTACTTTGGCTAATTGTTGTTTAATGTATTTTACCAATGTATAAAACAAAGGCTGAATGACATGGTGTGTTTTTTGGTCATGGATGAGTACAACGTACATAACATGTACACCAGCTACATGTCATGTGAACTTAATGTTCCATGTATTTAAGTCCTTTTTATGTAATAAATGTTAAACATGGATTTGAACCTGCATATTCCACTGTAAAAACCTGTGGATTACATGGTGATTAAGTGAGTTACATGACGTATAATCTAGAAAATTGTGTTCCAGTCTGATCCAGTCAATATATGGTGCCCATTTAATTCATTCTATGTGTACTTATTGCATGATGGATCGAATTACTCACATGTCATCCTTATTTAATGAGCATGGGTATGAAACATCTACCAATGGGAAACACACCATGTAGTTTTGTGTTATCCATCCAGAAACCCTGGAACATCCTGATGGTAATTTTTTTAAATGATATAGCAAGAAAAAAATCTCTAGGGAATTTATTAAAAGAAATAAAAGAAAACAAGGAAGAATATAAGGCAATCAAATGAAAATGACCTCATCTAGAAATTAAGTTTAGAAACCATAATAAAGAAGATAATACCATATTCATAATAATACTCATTAATGGTTTCCCACTCAGACTTTGAGTTACCATAGTTGAGAATCCTAAGGATCTCTACCTTAGACCATTCCTGCTCAGGGGTGAGATTTAACTTTAAAGCCTTGGAAGATGACCTGATAGACACATTCCATGGTAGGATGGAGTAATACTTCCATTACCTTCTTTTTGGAGGATCACCCTTTATTCCAATGACAAAAACATTAAAAGAAACACCACTAACTGAAGACTTAATATGGGAGGTTTCCGATAAAACCATTTCCTTCTCTTTATAACTTCCTTCATCTGAAACATTACCCCACTTCCGAATTGCCAAGGAGCAGACTATCTTATTAATATCTTGATGATAACTTATTTCCTACCGAGAATTAGGTTTCTTGGAGCCATAATCTTGTGCAGCATGTCCTGAGAAATCCATTTACATTACTTCACTATACATCCTATCACTTAATGAAGTGAAAAATCATTCTTTGGTGTGACACACTAATGAAGAGCCTTATTTGAAGACTCCTGAAGCTCCACAACTTCCTAAGTGTCATACCTTGTATGTTTCTCCTATATTACCATTACAATTAAGGGGGTAGAAGATCGGTTAGGGGAGAGAAAATCTCAATATCAGCACTAGGTGTTTTTTGTTCTTATTCAGAGTGATTCTCCCTAGGAATAACATCCCTTACAAGAGACTTAGCAACATCACTAGTGAATACCTTCAAGGAAATAGATCATGATGAACCCTTCCTTCCTTGTATTGGTTGACTTGAAGGATTATGAAAAATCTTCTATGGACCATTCTTAGCATGATGCACATATTCTGTTTGATCCTGCTTACATTTTTCTTTATTATATGCATATTCACCATTTGATCAAATGGTGTAAGATGAAAAATAATAGATCTACGAAAAGTGTTCAAAGAATTTCCGATTGTCATATAGTCAGAACAATAATAAAAAATCATTTCATATTCCATATGAATGTTTAGTTAATCATTATTGGTGGACAACATAACAATTTTTTATTGTTGATATTATATAAAATTCTATAAGAACCCTTGAAAAATATCCAAATCTTTCCATCTCTATTTCCTTGTACATCTTAATTGGAACACTAATTATAGAAGCAATATGAAACAAAAAATGTTGATTTGTGGGAACCCAGTTCAACCCAATAATTATAACTGTAACATGTGAAAAGGAATTTCAATTCTCATAAGGGTTGAAACCAAAATTCAACTATAACAGCCTATGTGTGCATGGATTTAGAGAAATCAAGCCGAAACCCCATGCCATTTTCCTCAATTTAGTACATGGAAATAGAATGTGATAAACTACATTCCCCAATAGAATACATTTTTAGTTTGAGTATCCACAAATAGATGATAATTGTCTGATCATATACTCTAATTTACACTATTTCCCACCCTTTGACAAAACAATAAGGCCAATGATAGAATGAAGACACATTTTAGGTCTCTCAGATACGTCTTCATTTCTAATATTAACATGACCAATATCAACCCTTTTAAAAACCCAAATAGAATACGAATTAGTCAAAGATGATAAAAATTGTTGATTCAAGGATTCTAAGGATTTAATGTCATCTTGAATCTTCGAGGTGACCTACTTGGAAGAAAATATAAAATGAGAATCCTGGGAAAACCCACTCAGTGAAAGATGATAATTATCGGGAGATAGATGTCTCCAAGACGATCCTGTATTTGGGACCCATCATCAACACATAATGCTAGAAGATATTATATAAATGCATCATCCACACCATTCACCATCACATCAAGACCAATGCGCATCATTGTGTCCTTCCAAAATCCAAACTAATCCAAGACAGCCATAGATCAGAAAGAATCCTCATCAATTGTAGGACCCAATACTACTCTAGTTTGATGCACTTCACCCACTTCCGGAATCAAAACACCCCAATGAATGCCAGGTGGTTACGATCAGAACCCAACACATTCTCAAGTCAACACCACAACCTATGTAGCTACTAAATCTTGATGTACACATCCAACTGTGACATCATAACATCCTACTAAGTAGCCTCCATCTTTGTAGCGTCATCACCACCAAATAGAAGAAAAAAACCATTGTAGTGAGGGATCATCATGTTAAAAAACTCTAGATCGATAAATATGGAACATCGTAGGTGCATCACCCACAAACCCTCTGTTCTGCCATTCCTGATAGAGTCATTTAATGTTAACATGTCCTTGGTTATATTATCAACAATGAAGGGGGGGGGGAATATTTTTTTGTTCGGGTTTAAATATCTAATATTACATAAATAAAAAAATAATATCATATTCATATCATCAATAAAATAATTATAAATTATTATGTGATTACTATAATACCACTTGTAGGTTTCGGGTACATCAAAAGTACTTGTTGTGTCGTAACCAACTCAGGTTTTTATAGTAATCAAAAAATAATCTGAGATGTACCTAATGAAGAACATCATTACCAATGGAATTAAATTGAAAATTAATTGACTAATATGTCAAAACTAAGAAGGAAGTATCATTACATATAATTAATAATTTATTTATTTATTTATTTATTTAATGAATTACGTTTTATTGAAATTAATTAATTTTTTATGAATCTGGTGATGTCATTACATCATAACATTATAGTTTCATGGGAATCTAGGTTAGATTCCCTATATTACTGATCCACATGTGCATCATGAACCTCCATCCATAACTGTATAATTCTTCTAGTGTTAGCACAAAAGATTATATAACTTGTGTCATTCATCGTTGATCGCCATTAGAACCACTTTGAGTTGAAGGAATCTCCCTATTATCTTTATAATCGACAGGGTTTAGGAGGAGGATCACTCTCAATCCTTGAAATTGTTCTTGTATTGGAGATCTCTAGGGATTGAAAAATTCTATATAATTCATTGTGAACAATAATTAGAATGCAATGGATTTTCAAAATAGTGTTTAAATAAAGGTTTTGTTAGAGAATAATAATTGCACATAATTTCTTATGATTATTTTAATCACTGTTGAACACAATGTCTAAATAATAGGTCAGTTATATTCATGACCCGGAAACAAAACATAGAGAAGAAAATTATAGTGAACATGCCGATCTAGGTACTTGACCTTGTGACCTACCCCCCACCAAACCATTACCACCCAAAATCAAACAATGTGGTAAAAAGAGATATCAAATAACAATGTGTTGTATAGACCATTAAACTTAGTCCCCAAATCATCGCAATATTTACCAGGCCTAGAATAATGAATATTTATTTGATAAATAAATATCATTTTATTATTTTTAAATAAATATATAAAATTATATTCACTAAAATATAAAATAAAATGGTTATTAAATATTGTACTCTAGAATATTCTCTTGAATAATTTGTGACTGGATATATTTGATCAAACAAACATGAATAATTATTAAACCACATATAGGATTAATATTTATCCAACAAAATAAATTCATATATAATTTAATTGGGGTCCTGTATACATTTAGTGTGTAGCCCTCTAGGTCCCTTTCTTAGTGAAAATATGAAAACCCATCGAAAGTACAAGGTTTGAGTCTAATAACACGTGAAGATAGCCAACTAGAAATAAGATAATGTACAGAAAATAAACAACCTTGTATGAAAAATAAATATATTATATGAATTAATTATCATGATATATCTAATCATCCAGTTGGTATAATGGTATCCTCAGCCTATGTGCTCAATATCTCTTTCTTTGAACTTCCCAAAATGAACTTACCAACATAATTCCATGGCTATGGACTTAATCAGACAGTTTCATTCCCATTAAAGGGTTTTAGATATCATCTTCTAATAGACTAGAATGAGACAAATAATTTCTTACATTATTTTGTGTCTCACCCTATAGCGACTCATTCCTCTTACACATATTATTAAATAATTTTTAATATAAATATTTAATAAAAACAACCCAATTATCGAGATGCCTGATGTATTTAGAAGACTAGGCACATGAAACATCAATATGAAACAAAAATAAAACCACGTTATTTTAATCACATTAAAGTGCACCTAGATCCCTTTATGTATCTAAAATCTCATAGGATAACATGGGGAATACATAAAAAAAAGGGGTGAGCATAAATCTCCGTAAATAAATATGCATGAATTGTTTGAATAACATATGTGTCAATTGGTGTAATATGATATCATAAAAAGAAAATATTCATGAATAATTATATGGAATAATTTTATAAAGAATATGGAAATGTAAGATCATGGAATCATAGGAATGTGACAAAAACCTAAAACATGAGATTAGCATAAGTCAAGGCTCACTGTCAAGACAACATAACATGCTGTACAGAGTCCAATTATGATATAGGTTTACTCCCAAATCTCAAACATAAGAGATATTGAGATTACACACTGAATTGGGGTGCTATTTGGGCATATTCATCATAAAATGTACATGAATATCTGTTACACAAAGGAAAATAAAATATAAAAATTACTCATATAACGAAATTGGTTACATAATTATGTCTAATAACATATCTAGATGGAATATCATTACAGTTTCAATGGAATAAGGTATTAAATAATTCTTGGATGTTTATAGGTGAAACATAAGAATTGGGAAAGGGAAATTATCTCCAAATGAAGTAAAGACATGAAAAATAGTGGAGAAGTAACTTTAGAAATAAACCACTTAATCGAGGTTTTGTGGAAAAATTTATAGTACTTTAAGAGGAGAAAGAACATATCAATTATTCTAGCTATTTATTTTCTAAATGTAATGTTATTATCATAACTAGGTAAAATACCTAGAGTGGGGGATGAATTAGGTTCTGATAGATTGAAACAACTTCCCCTTTGGAGCTTTTTTCGTCATTAAACAAAACTCTATTCCCTCTCTTTCCCATAGAAATGTATGAAATGAAATGAATGGAGTCACAAGACTAAACGATTTTACCTAGTTTACTCAAACTGGGTGTTGTCTAAGTAACATAAAAGAGAAATATTCCTATGTAAAAAATCCACTAAAGTTTTCTGATGTCAAAATGTTCAGAGACGACACATTTCCCATCCTAGTCTATAACCAATCATAAAATGAATGCTCACTGCTCTCTTAACTGAAGTGTTATCAATGATTATTCGAAAGATCCTACATTGATCAATTGAATAAAATTGTTTTACACCTAATTTATTGTATCATTATGTTCCATTATAATTAACATGATGAATACCACATTACTAAAAATTTATAATGCAATCAAATCTTAACCCTTTCAGGATTCGCACTACCTTATTGAAGCTTCTTATTTCAAAAATATCAAAAAGCCTTTGTGAAGCAACCCCCTATAACAATGCTAACTTAAAAATCATGAAGATACATCCTATTAAAAATATCACATAGCCTTCATGAATAAAAAAAATTTCGCGATGATCACAATTTTTCGATGGCTATTATAGACTTCGTGAACTCGCTTTCTTCACGAAATTTTTCATCACCTACCATCACGAACCACCGTCATGAATCAAAATCCCTATAATTTTTGTTAAGTCCTGATAATTTTATAAAGGGTGTATATTCATATTTATAGGTGACTTTACTATTTATAGAAGGTTTCAGCCATAAAATCTATTTTTCATGATGCTTCCTCATGTTGTTCGTGATGCTACTTGTCCCGAAAAGCTCCATGAACATTTTATTATAGTGATAGATATCGTAAATGTGGAGATCAACGTCAAAACATTTGTTCCTTCCTAAAAAACATTTTTTGATACCCAATCTTCCGGAAACACATGAACCTTCCATATTATCATATGGCCTTCAAGAAAATCCCTATTTGGCGATTATATCCCTCCTCTAAATTTTGGACCCCATAAATTGGGAAAAAATTAAAAAATAATGCCTCTTTGTGTACACAATTTTCATTATCAATTCTAGAGAGTACATTATTCAATACTAGATATTTTTCAATATAGTATGTAAATGATATCTATGGAACTTCACAACTATCCTTGGAAACCCTCTTTTTCAAAAAACACAATCGTCCCAAAAATACTGCAATGTTTCCTTTAGGGATTTTTTCCGAAAAAATGTTCAAATCAATATAAAATGTTACTGGTTCAATCTAGTGATATAGTTTCTTTATATAAAAATAAATTATGAAATATAATACATTTATACAACGAGAATGGAAATTTTAATTGAAAAAATTTTGGATCAGTACACACCCAATGAATCCTATCTTGTTGAGAGCATATGTCCTGGCAGTTTTCATCTATATATCAAAATATGCGACTTGTGACCTGCATTAACAATAACCTCATAAAATATTTAAGAAAAAAATAAAACCCCCTTATTATTGTACATATTTCAAATATGAACAATATTATTTAAATTTTATGATATAACGGGAGAATCTTTAGTATATTTTAAAATAGAATCCAAATTTATTTTTAATTCAATGTTTTCTTATGTTTTTAATTTCCTGAATGGACCGAAGGCCTTGATTTCCTTATTAAATTGGATTATCCACATTTTAATTGGGTTTAGAGGGAACCCTTACATGACCTGTATACCTAGTGGGATAAGTCCTAGTACATGAACGAATAACCAGAGGCACAATACCTAATACATAACCCAAAGGACTAACCTAACTACAATAGAACTGCCACTCCCCAACATCTACACCATTGAATATGCCGAAATTCCCACCTCACAATTTTGATCTGGTAGAATTTCCTTGTACAAAGCTACAAGGTTCCTGGTACCAAAGAGATTTTTCTTAAACTATCATTCTTCTAATCTGATTAGCTTTTCTCTAGTGGTTTCTACTTGATTGGAATCCTTTTTGGGGTCTACTCTTTTGTGGAATTTTTGGGATACCTATTGGAATTAGTGAACCAAATTCCATGTGGCTCAAAATCCATTTGTTTCCCGAAATCCTTGATGCCCGATGTCCCATGGTGTCCTAAAGACCCGGATACCTATAGGCCCAAACTGGTGGGCATGAAGACCCAAATCATATGAATAGTTTTGTTTTCTATAGTACCAGACAATATTTGCTACATTAACTGCTACAGTACCCTGTAAATTCACCTCCAACCAGATTTTTTCTTTTATTTTTCCATATTATTTAATTCATTTTATAATTAATAAAATCATTTATTTTTTTACATCATCTATTAAGAGAGTCTATAACATAATTTAAAGAATATAATGAGCTTCCTTTTTCTGGTTGAAATAAAAATTGAATAAATTTTAGGAAAAAGGTAAGAAACCTTACATAAATAGAGGAAAAGATATATAAGAATATTCAAACATAAAAGAACAAAAACAGTATTTTATTTTAAGAATAGATATTTGATAGTGATAATGGAATACAGAAGGATATTTCTATTAAATCAAAAATTAATATGATCAATGGAAATTTAATGTTAATCAAGAATATATATTCATGTATCCATTTTTGAAAAGATCATATCAATGTGAGATCCAAGTTAGCTTTTGATATTGTCATTGGGAATCTAGAGGGTTCTGGATAAAATAAGGCATTATATATCCTTGGTATTCACTTGAATAAGAATGTCTATAGGATTGAGATATTCCTCATATGAAAAATTACAAAATTGATGATGAAATTATTTTTAACAATGTTTTTTGGGAAGATTGTTGAGTTACCATCCACTTAAATCCATAATTTTAACTCAAAATAGTGAATTAGGAGCCCCAAAGCCCAACCCAAATTATGGCTACCAAGGAGTCAAACATACATTGATTTAATGATGATAACTTTTTGATGTTCATGCGGATAGTCCAAATTCTCTATGATTCGTGCATCCATAGGTATTATAACATGCCTACATTCTCACAAGATATATTTTCCCACAACTCACTGTTTAGACCGATTGTAAGGCTCGAGTATCCAATTACCTACAAGGATCATTTCATCACTTTCATAGAATGAATGACCATAAGGGAACATACTTACAATTGAAAACATAAATATAGAATCCAATGAATTATCCTCTCAATCTCTGCACATGACCAACACGTGACCATTAAATAATGAGAGGATACTCTATGGGAAAGTGTCTGAGCGGGGAGATCCATTGACGCAGGCATATCTCGCTCAATATTGAATCTATGAGGATGGAAGAAGCTGAAAAGAAAAATTTTCAGGAGAAACCCAAGGGCATGTTGGGATAATCCTCTCCAATGATGTATTTATTCATTTTATTACATTTCCCTTTTAAACCAATATACTCCCACCTTTAATATTAATTATTCAAAAACAATTTTTCAAGAATAACACTGTATTAATCCACCGATACATAGTGATCTGAAATGCGAATGCGGCCTGCAAGCTTCACGGATACGGGTCAGACCAAAAAATTTTGATTGTTTAGAGTGAAATCCAGTGCATCTTGTTCCTGTTCACATGTGGTCTTATGCTTAGGCCCGATTTTAAAAAAAATATTTTTTAACAATATGTTATTCTTTTATGTTTTAGTCTTTTTAATCAAAAACAATGATTAGGAAAAGACAAATGATTTCTCACCGTAATGGTCGTATGAATTGACCATTCATTAACATGTGAATTTTTAATAGGTTTATATTTATTATTTTGATATGATATTATAATATTTATATAGCAAGTATTACCCATATTTACATGGTGTGTTATCCCATATCTTGAGAAATTGAACTCATATAGCAGGACCACGATTTCAATTCTAAATATTTTATTATAATCTTTCATTTTTTTGGTCGATTGACATTTGTTATTAAGAAAATAGGATAGAACCCCATGAAATACCTAACAACCACCTCTGAAACTATTTGTTACCTGGATAGTCTTCGTTCATTTTTAGGTTCATCAGTTCACATCACCACACAACCAAGATCATCATTTATCTCCCCTCACTGATCACTCACCTAATTTTCATTGGAATAGTTCACCACTACATCAGCATCACCACATGCCACCATTAAACCTTAAAAAAATTTCTATAACATCATTTAATACTCTAGCTAATGTTAATACATTCTTCTCCCTCCATTAACCATTAATAATGAAAAAACAATATTTTAATTATTATAAATAATATATTTTTTTGTAAATGTGGGTAAGCCTGTGGGTAACCTATAGGAATATACAGAGTTGGGTAGTATTAATATTATATTTTCTCATTATATGTGGTATTTTATGGAATAAACACATATGCCTGGACCAACCCACCTCGGCCCTCCTATTTTACATCACTACCGATATATTTAAGATTGAATAAAAATTTCATAATATAAAACATGATAATATATATTATTAAATATCAAAAAAATCCACCATAAATTTATTATCCAAAATAACTCATAATATTATTTAATATATCTTATAAAAATCTCTTCGAATCCTAAAAATTTAGCTTCATCACCCTTCCTTTCAATTTTAATTATTTTGGATTTCATAATAATTTATTTATTACATTATTACAATTTAATCACATATAAATAAAATAGAAAATTATAGTCACCTACATTGGATCCTTGATTAATATTTCCCAAGTTCACTTGATCTATAACTATAGATAAACATTTTCAGGATGATACTTCAATACTTAGATCTTCGTCATATATTATTATTTTTTCATAATAAAAATACAGGGGATAAATCATTCCATCATAACAACAAAGTGCGCTGATAAATTCCATGTTCCACATCACGAGATATCTAGATCTGATTTTTATGATTCCCAATAGAGAGGAAGAGAGAGAACAATGAAGAGATTAAATCTAGAAATCATACCTTTTGATAAAATTTTAAATTGTTAAAAAAACAAAAAACCCATAAAAAGACAAATTGAGCCTCTAAATCAACCTTAATGAAGCCCTAAAACTTGAACAATTGGAATCATATATTTCCATACGATTTTTTTACTTTTTAACGTCGAATAAAAAACAATGTTTAATCAAGAAAAGTTAAAAATAATAGTATCGCGGTCAGTTTTAATAAAATAGATGTCTAAACATTAATAAAAAGTAAATTTAAGGGGGATTTTGACATTGGAATATATATAAACAGATAATGAAAATATATTTCCACTTCAGTTTTTAGTAAAAATGACATGAAACCATCACATAAAAATTTTCATTATAGGTTTTGATAAAACCAACGTTGAAATTTATATAATTTATAACTTGAAAAAATCACTTAAAATGTTCAATATCGGTTTTTATATAAAACTTACATTGAAAGTACTACCAGAAAATAGTCTATGATATTCAACATTGGTTATTTGTAAAAGCAGACCCTGAAATTATTTTTTCATTTATACTTTTTACATGTTCTTTTACATAAAAATAACATTTATTTTATTCCATGTCGATTCGTAAAAAAATCGATTTGGAAATTTGATTTTTTTTTTAAAAATAGAATATTTACATGCCCCAAATTCTGAAAACTAGTAAAGCAGCACATAAATCAGAGAAAATATAACTAACGAGGTTGTTTACTTCTAGTTTTCTATAACAATTTTTTCCTTCCCTAAGTTGAATTTACCTTGTACCTCTGTGATGACTCCAAAACTCATTCGTACTACCATTGTAGGACATCCCTGTAATAAACATAGAATATATTGGCCACATTTTAGAGACCGATTGCGAGTTGTCATTATTATTTAGAGCATGTAATAGTGCTCGTTTCATGAGAGAACAATATGTCATTCCATGACTCCCCTATGAACATTGAAATGGAATATAGATTAAAAACTCCCATCCCATTTAAAAAACATTAATGAAAGGAAAATACTAAAGGAGAATAAAGAAAACAAACAGAAACATTAAATTATAGATCTTCCCCGAATAATAAAAACTATAACAACCATAGAAAATATAATGAAAATGAAGGTATTATTACCATATTGATATGAATTATAACTTCACTTTTACTGCCTGGTCAATTTAGCTTCATCAAAATAAAAACATCCATTAAAAAGTATTCTAATTAATTCACATATTCTATATAGTAGCCTATATTGAATTAAATCATTTAATTTAATTTAATTTATATTAAACTCAAAGTACATTGTTGGTAGGATAAAATTAACAAAATAGTTTACACTGTTAAAAAACAAGATCATCTGAGTATTTTTCATAATACAAAAGTGTTTGAAATGGTCACTTATAAAGCACTACAATATTGATCATGATTTAAAAAAAAACTATTTTTTATATGTGAATCATTGTTAAAACTCTCTTTTTTCCCAAGGGATGACATGATTTAATGAAAAAATTCAGTTCATAGCGTGGTGAAGAGTCCTAACTAAGATAAAGCAATCCCTCCTAAACTAGTATGCGTGCACCGGGTCTATGCTCCAAAAGGCTCACATATCCCCCCTAAATGGCTCATAGGATTGGACAACTCTATATGAGGTACCTACATGGGTTACTTGTGTCGGGTACCTGCATGGTTGACCTCATTCAACCAGGGTCCCATTATTGTTTATAAATAGGACCATAGAGCACCTCATTTAAAATAATGGAAAAATAGAAGAAGCCTACAAACTCTGGTTTCACATCCCCCTAACCCAAGCCTTGAAAAATACTTTAGGGAGATCTCCAAAACTATATATAATAGGGGATTAATTGGGATATAGAGATCAATGTCCTTATAGAGTGTGAGACACAAGACACCTACACGAGGACCCCTTTCCTCCTAGTTGGAAGGAACTACCACGAAGGTCCCTTCCCAACTACGGGACCTGAACGAGACCCTTCTAGGGACACACAAGGAGAAAAGTGTAGCCTAGAGGAATGAATTACCCCATGTGTTGTTTCCTAGGTTTTCCATCATTCATGTCACCTAAATCTCCTGCATGCCTACCCTTATGCGAATCACTTCCAGCTCCTCCCAGGAAACCCAGCATGAAACACCATCTCCTTGCCAAGCCTTGACTTGTGTGAAACACCTTCCAATCCCTCGTTTAAGGCACAATTGAAGGGATCCCTTATTTTTAATACCTTGTTCTATGGGGACCAAATTGAATCCTCCCCCAAATCCTCTTGACATGCATGAGCTTGGAGATATACACATCAGCAAGTCTCCAAATCGATTATGAATTCCATTGGTCTGAGGTGTCCCATACTTATCCTACCTAACATGTATGGTCTTTGGGGTGTGTGTTGTTTTGCATCCCATTGTTCATGAGGACCACGACCTTGGGGAATGTGTTAGGAATCTCCCAATCATCAAAACTAAGGATAATATCATGTTAAAGACTAGTAATATCAAAGACGAGGGACCTCTAGTACTATGTGGGGAGGGAGAGGATCATGCTTGCTTTTCCATTTACGGGTTAATATCATATCATCCTCTATTATTTTGAACCAACAATAGGGAATCCCTCTTGGAATAATGCACTGGTATTTTCTTATGATACATATCTCGATGGGTAGTCTTATGTGACTATCATGGATAAAAAATGGGAGGAAAGAGGCACATGAAATCCCATTATGCTTCTCCAATATCCCTATCCTCTTCCAGCAGTGGAAGAAGGATCATGCAGTATTTTGATTCCTCCACTTCCTCTTATTTCTCACATCCAAGGATGAGTCTTGTGGGCTTAGTGGTAACCAATGATCATGACAGTTTCATGATCATATGTGTGTTTTGGAAGAGAATATTTTACTTAATCTTCCATTGTACTTCTTTTAGATTGACTAGAAATGTGTGGGTCCTCAAACCAATGTATCCAACCACTATGGAATACTCATAAATTGTTTAATCCCCAAAACAATACCATAATTATCTCAATGTTCCACATTCACCTATGAGAGAAACCTTTAACAGACCTCTATAGGCATGGGTCTTCACAACCAAACTCTATAAGATTTGATTCCAATATAAATGGGATATATAAGAAGCCTTTATGAGGTCCAAAAGAAACATCCCAAATAACCCCTCATTCTCTTTGGTCCACATTCCTAGTCAGTTCATTTAAAACATGGGATCCCACATCCCATCCAGGTCCCTGGGCCTCTTTGACATAATTCCCACACCAGTCTTTGGCTTGTTACCTTTTTCCTAGACTCCCTTGTAACAAAATGTTATCCTACATGGTTGGATCCTCATCACATGACCTTAAATCGTATGATGTGTCCCGTTAAGTGGAACTGAATAAGGTGGTATCAGATTTCCCTCACAAGGATATGTAAGAAGTCCATATCATGGGACTGATCCCAACATCAAATGAACACCCACCACCATCGATGATTATAATCTCATTAGAACCCCACTATGTGGCTTAAAAACATCTTCATAATAGTAAAAAAATACCTAATCCATATATAAAACATTAATATTGATTGGTAACCTTGGATACATACAAATATCTCCATCGATGAATGATCTCAGATACATAATGATTATTCTAATTTTCATACATGTTAATAATTAATTTTTAATTGAAGAGTGAACTCCATCAAACATGGGAATTAATGAAGTATTTTCAAACATATCATAAATATACAACAGTGTCTCAAAGTAGGCTACAACTCCTCCAGAAGAGTTTGATATTCCCAAGATCCCATCCTCTGAACCAATATCAGTTGTTATGTTTTTTATTCCATGTTCCACAATGAGAGCCTACATTTAGAAAGTGGGTCCATGATTCATAGTGGGTATGATAGTCATTAGGTGTTTCTGGTTCCAAAAATAACCTCATCTAAAAATGCATAGAAAATATTTGGGTATATGTACCTAATGTGAAGGTTGTCGAACTGCACCACAAAATTCCATTCCATCCCAATGAGATATTCTAGAATGAAACAATAATGGTGAATTTGACATGAATCCCTATATAACAAGATGGTGTCACCCACATGTCAGACCCCTTTCATCCTCAAAATTAAAGAGGGATAAAATAGGCCATCAATTATTTATGTGAATGTTTATTGAGATATTACATTGAGAGGGTATGTTTTTATGTATGTTTACTATATTTCATTAACCTTAGACAAGAACTCCCATTGGTCCAAATTAACTCATAACATTTCTCTAAGACATGTACATCATCTACTGCACAATCTAGGTCCCCATCTAAGCAGATGAAACTATCTCACACCCAACATCTTCCACATTGGGTCTCAAATTCACTCTTCTAGGAGTAGTTACAAAATGTCTCTATATCGACCTTGGAGACTATCTGATAGGCCCTCCAACTTATGAATCCCCACCATTTGTCCACTCAGTGAAGAATGGTGGTCCAAAATCAGGTGACACTAATCGTTATTTCCAACCATTTTGGGATCCTATCCATATAATACAGTATTCAGATCCACCATTATCTTAGGTAGGTATATCAAATGGCCACAAACAGCCTCACCATGAAGACATGAGGTCCTTTTAAAGGCTTCCTTCTAGTAGTCACTACTACCAATTCTGCATGGAAGTGATCCATCGCATGATGAGGGGACTATCCTTGGGAGTTCAGCTCTGGTCATAAAGACCCAGACATGAATGTCAACATGTAGAGGGAAGAAGGAAGTTAATGGGGAACATGGATACACCTTTTCCCCTCCAAAGAGTCCCACAGAACAATATAGTGGAAAATAGAGAGAAGACATAAACACCCACTAGCACCCAAAAATCCCACTAGTCATATTTGCTAGAAAACTGTTAGTAGGTTCACACACTTTCCCACATCCCTTAAGTATTCTATTAGCCTCATCTAATAGAATATGTATAAATTAACCTACATTTCCTGAAAACAACAAGGGGAAACCCAAATCTCTACTTTTTCACTGTAGTATTATCAGTATCCATCGACAGGAAATAGAGGAGAGGAGCAAGTACACACCCATGATCTAGCCAAGGAATGGACATATATCCATGCTCTAGCTATTGATGTTACCAATAATTTCATGAAAAGGATGAAGGGTAGACAATAATTATTATCCACATCCTACAAACCTATCAAGACATAATAATAGGAGGGGAGGTGGTTGAGGGGAAGACACATAATTCCATCCCCACAATTGTAGTGGATCATCAACATGTCACTCTGAATTAAACAAAAATCACTTCAAGATCATATGGAAAATCCCCCTATTATATACGGATAATCGGATCAGGTCCATACCACAATTCAGAATGGAGGTAATATACCTATTCCAATGGAAACTGAGAGGGAGGAATAAACCCATGCCAAAATTCTAGAAACCTTCCAAAAAAATTCAGAAGAAACACGAGAGCTAACCATAAGAAATTTGGTATATAAAAACTAATTTCCCAAAAAAGAATCCCTAGTCACTTGAAAGAAGAAATCAAAAAATAAACCTTACCAAAGACTCTTAGAAAATGAAGAGACGATATAAAATCCCACTCTTCTTAATATTGGAGTCGTTGATGCCCGAAAATGAATATATTTGTAAGAATGTGATCCAAATCTCTCGTTACCAAATTTCGGAAACAATACCATTTATTTTGGAGGTCCTCCCCAAACACCTATACATGAAGGCCTAATTCATGCCATGAACCAAATGATTTGGGAGAGCCCATATCCTGATAAGATCCATGACACCCCTCTACGTGGCTAGAATATAAAACATTAATATGGTCCTCCCCTTGATATTTTCCTCCTTGATGGTGTTACATTGGGTATACATTTTAGAAACTGATATCATAGTCAGAAATATCGCTATGATTGTAGTCCTCCTCATTACATAAATTCACTTCATCAAGGAGGTACTCCCCATGGCTAATTAATTATGAGAAATCCCTCCTACAGTGATGACCTTGGGAAAATGAGTCCAGTCATGTCTGATTCCTTTTAATTGAAATGTGTAATCCTTTATCATCCAAAAGACAACCCTAGGTTATGGTCATTCCTTGATCTAACCATTAGAATGCCTGCCTTATAATATGACATAGGAAGTCCTGGCCACTATTATTTTTATAATAAATTAGTAGCTAAGAATCCACTTTGGTCAGATCCGGTTAAGGAGCCTCTGGTGAAAGAATAAGTATACATGATAAACATGAGAAACAAACTAGATAAAGATGACATACCAGTCATGTTAGGGCCTTCAACAACTTCTCAATACATAATTCTAGAGGCAATGTCAGAAGATTGTGTGAACGAAACCCCCCTTAATATATGGGAAAATCTTCACCATTAAAGAGCCAAAGTATTACCTTTTGATGAATATATAAGCCACATTAATGTAATTAAAGAGATACACCTTCAAATTTATTTGGTGTATCTCCTGGCCACAAAAAATCCAAAAATAAGAATAAGAATAAGAATCCCTACAACACATATGTTGTGGTGCATTAAAATAGTCTCATCAACTGATCACAGATTCCTCATTTAGTGCTCATAATAGGGGATGGTTTAAAAAATTAGTATTTCATTACACTGTGCTCCCCAATAATAGAATACTGCTAAAGGTGACATTGTTCAATGTCACATCCTCTGAATGACTCCAAAAAATAGAATTTGATCACAACTGACAATATGATCAACAAAAATAGGCCCCGATTGACTCTCATCAACATCTTACCAAAAGAGAGAAATCAATTGAAATATTTGTTCATCAGGAATTTGAAAATATCAAGAGAGAAACCTACTAAAGGGAAGTCAATCCTCAGACTCAGAATACGTCACAAATGTAACAAATGTCTTTGTAAGTAGGTGTTTCCGGTGAAATCAATATAATGCTCCCAATCCATGTTCAAACATTTCTCCATAAGATAATGAAGGAAACCACATTACTAAAATCCATGATAATATATGATACACCCTTTCTCGTAGGGATGGGGGATTTTTTAACATATACATCGTGGTCATCCAAATAGTGTTGAATGATTTTATAAATAGAGCAAGAACTTTTCTATCCAACAAGGATAGGGGATTGTTTTACCGGAACAACCTCCTCTTAAACAGAATTCAGAAGTCCATTGATTAGAGGGGATGTCATAGAATGACTCCTATTAGTTCGTCCCATACCGTGATCCGATATTCTTTCTAGGTCCAAGGAACCAACCTTAAACAATACATATTATATTCAATTTAAAACTAGAAATAAAATTATTTTTCCAAAAAATAATTTAGGTTAACTATTTTAAAGAATTAGGAAAAAAACTTAGATAGTATACCCATACATTAAAAGTGGGGACTTATACTCAGTATCCATTTTTTTACCAAAAGAAACTTTTTAGAAACAAAAAATGTTTTCTTTTGCTAAAATATCTTCAAACGTTTTAGCTTGACCTCATCCCTATATATAATCATTCTTAAAATACAATGAAAAACATTTAAAAAATGTGGAATGATCACAAAAATCTTAGTAAGGGATATAAGGAAAGGTAACTAATATTCAAATGAATAATGTGAGATCCCATGTAAGATTTACTATTATTAGAAATTTCTTTGAGGTATTGAAAAAAAAATATTCACATGAAAACACACATTTATTTCAATGAAAATCATTAACATCCATAGAATGAAAAATAAAAAACCTTTTGTTAATTTAGAAAATCACATTCATAAACCCCATTTAAATATCCTTTTTAATGGAATAACCATATGAATTGCTTCCAATATAATTATTTTCTTATGCATTAGAGCACGATCATGAAACCCCATCATATAAGTTTTAATGGGCTCACCTAGTGTTATCTGAGCCGCACCATCATATAATCTAATGGGACCACCCAACGTTATCTTGTCCACCCCATCATATAAGCTGTAACGGGTTCACTCGGCTCTATCCAGGCCACCCATAATATAATCTGTAATGGGATAACCCAATTCTATTTAGGCCACCCCATCATATAATCTATAATGGGATCACCCGATGTTATCCGGTACACCCCATCATATAATATATAACGGGCTCACCCGATGATATTTATCCCAACACATTATATAATGCTAATGTAAAATATAATGAATAAAACATTTATATTCATTCACTTTTCATTATGAAATAACTGAAATACTCTTTTAAAGTCGTAAAACCCCGTTTTCTTTTAAAAATGACTATTAAAATCAAAACACTATGCACATAAAAACGCAACCATTTTCATTGAAAATGATCCTGGAAGCATATAAAGAAAGAATCAAAGAATTAATGTTTGATAATGGCTAGAAAATAAACTCATTCCATATATTTTAATAAAACATTCCTTCCATATTTTTTTTAGAAAAGTAACAAAGAACATCAGTTAGAGAAAAAAAATATTACATTCAAACCGTTATTTAAAACATCAAAAAATGAGAGAAAATAAATTTTTTAAAAATTGTAAGGTAATATTAAAAAACGTTTTGGAATCAATTTTAGAAAACATGAACATGGGATAAAATTTGGTTTTTAAGGGAAATTCTAAAAAGATAAATTTTAAAATAAATTCCCTTATAAATATCATAATAATAAAGTGGCCATCAATCAACTGAATTAAATATGTGTATCCAATATAAATACACATGAAAAATCAGGAATAGAAAATAAAATATTAAAATTTTCTCACACAACTAATATTAGCATGAAATAATCAATGAAGTATACCTTTAACCCAATGAGTGTAAATTGGGTTAATAATTTCCATACAACTTCTTAATTAGTCAAATAGTATGCTCCATAAAAAAATAATTAACAAAAGAAACATTTAATACCAGTAACATAATTATATTCCTGATATAATATATCAAAGAGAAGTATATACACCATAGAAGAGAAATTATTGGTGAATAAGGTATATACCTCAAATAATTAAAAGTGAGATAAGAAACCCTTACCCCACCCTCACCAATAGTTTTTTCATAATTTAAACTCATGTATAAAGTTATAAATAATTTTATTCATTCATTAAAAAACATTAATAATATTTATAATACTTTTTATGATGCTTATATAAAAACTTACCTCCCTATTATTAATAATATTTCATGATTTTAATTATTTCAGGTGACTACATTTTGTGGTTTCATGGTCAGTTCACTTGTGTATAATTACAAATTTTCTTTTCAAATGGTATTACAAATGTATAAGTTAATTGAAAGAGTATTAATTAACATAAATAAGTATAATTTCCACATATATAATTTTTAGTTATTTTAAGAGGATGATTCATTTTATAAAATATTAATGATAAATGTTTAGATTAATTTGGTTGTTTTTCAAACTATCACAATGTTGTTTCATTTTATTTAATATTATATATGTATATTAGTTATAGAATATGAAGTAGGTTATAATATTACAATTTAAATATTATTTATCAATAATAATACTTTTATGACAATCTTTGAATGCAGTACTGGAAAATAAAAGATCATTATCCATGGTGACCATTAACCACGATAATTTAGAAAACAGTTTCATTTCATTGAATTGGAATTTTAAATAAAAGGGATGGATATTAGATATTAATTTAAGTATATAAATTAAAATTATATACATGATAATATAGTTATTATTATTTTATGTAATAAGGAGGTGAGAATAATGTGGAATAAGAAAAGAAATTAGGGGAGGTGGTTTGGGAAAATTATCTATTGAATATCACCTCCTTGAAGGATCCCTCAAAGGCATAAAATTGATATTTGGTTGATACCAATAGAACATTGACATTGGGAGAGTTGTTATGAGAGTTTTTGAAAAATATTTCCGGAGTTTCAAGTCTTTTTAGTATAATGGGTGTGTTGAGGAGTGGAATTTATATTTTAGGAGGGGTGGCTTTATGTGATTTTATTATCATTATTTTATATTTAAAGCCACAAACATTTGGGTGCAATTAATTAAAATGAATTATAATGTTAAATAATGTTTTAAATTATCTTTATAGTTTAAAAACACATCAATCACCCATTTAATGTTATAGTTTTTACATATTTTATGCATTTACCTTTCATCTTTAACCTGTTTTATTATTTTGTCTATACCGCAATAAAATATTTGTTTGAAGGTTATTTTCCCATAAAAAATAAAATGAATTTAAAAAATAATTTTAACCATATTATATAAATTATAGAATCCATTTTTATCATATTAAATTCACAGAAATTGTAATATCAAAAAAACATATAGATGTGATTAAAAGGAAGGTTTTCAAGAAGTGTATTTTTCAAGAAAATAATGATTTTATATTAATTATATGGAAAATAATAATCATTATATTAAAATGATTTAAATTTAATGATTTTTAATATATAAATTTAATTTAAAAAATTTCTAATTTGGTATTATAATAACTAAATAAATAGGAGAAAAATTATGTACTTTAAAATAGTTTTTAGAAAAATACCTTTTTAAACACAAAAATAATCTTATTTTAAAATATAATATATTGTTGATTAAAAAGAATTTATGTTATTAAATATAACTGATAAATAATTATGTTATGTTAAATCAAATTCTAAACATAATGTGACTTATAAATTATTTAATTTATTGAATAGAAATGGAATTTTTTTAAAAAATCATTATTTTTTCATTGTTCAGTGAAAACCATTTATCTTCTAAAAAATCAAAACATTTAAACCAAATTAAAACATTTTATTCTTATCTCAAAAATAATTATTATTTAATGAATTCCATTTTAAAAAATTTCCCAAAATTTAATTATAAAATTCATTCAAAAAATGTAGGAAAAACCATTTTTGAAGAAAATGTATTTTGAATGAAAAAAATGTTTTTACAAAGTATTTGAGTGATTATTTAAAAATAATTAATTAATACATTAGTAATTAGTATGGAAATTATGTATTTTATATTTTGGTTAATACTGTTTATACTCACCAATTTAATAGTTAGAGTATAATGATCACATTTTAAATAATAAGATTCTATTGTTTGTTTAAGCTCATATTTACGTATATTGTAAACCAAAAAATGGAATTTTATTTTGAAAATCATGGGATATTACATTACCCTACTATTTAATAAATTTCATCCTCACAATCAGAACTTGGGATTAAAAACTTGGGGTTTGAATTTTCAAAATACATTTTATTAAATCCCAAATTGAAAAATGGATTAATAAAAAATTACACTTGAATAGTGGGAAAGGAATGTATGAAGGGAACATGAGATAAAAAATAATTGGTTTCCATGTAGGAATGGTTGGATTTGGAAGAAAAAATATAACACCCAACAATTGATAAATATTTATAGAGAACATGGTCAGGATAAAGATGACCATCGTAAGTCTTTGATAGGTTAAAAGGGTACTGATTTCTCAATAAGAAAAGTAATGAAAACAAAATCTATATGAAAAATATTTTTGTATATTTGAGGGATTATTTTAATTCATTGTATATGAACATAAGGTAACATACTGAAAAATTATAATTTCATCCTCAAAATTTTGATAAATAATTATAATTAATGATTAATTATTCATATATGAAGTATTAAAATCAACTTATATGGATCAAAAAAATACAAAAAAGCATAACTATCTATTCCGACTATCTTTAAGAAATATCGAAAAAAAATTTAGTACATGGTAAATTAATTCTTCAAAATTAATAATCCTTTTTAAGAAAAAAACATCATTAACCACTGAAATTCAATACCAATAATCAATTTTCAACATAGATCATTCAGTAATTAAATTTCCTTAAAATTACTCAAAATATCAAGGACTAAAATCGAAACTGAAAAATAATAATTATTTGATCACATAGTCTTCAAAGATATATTTAATATTTAACTTTAAATAATATCAATGGCACTTAAAATCTCATTTAAAAATTTAATTCTCCTTATCACACAATCATTTCCATAAATAAATAAAATCATTATAAATCATATATGTTTTCAAAATACAATTCATCAATTATTTCTCAAAAAATCCAGTAATATCCTGTTTACCTTAATCAGATAAGGTTCCCAAAATAGTGACAATATTCAGAAATAATATTTGTCACATAATAAAAAAATCAATTTCTAATCCCATGGGTACCAATGTGATAAAATATATGATCCCAAAATAAAATTATTTTCATGGATAAATTTTTTTTACAAAAAAAGAAATCTATCATGAAATCACATAGGCCAATGGTAGAATATTTACCCTTGTCGCCCTTTGGTTGTGGGTTCATGTCACATTGCCTTCCTAGATTTTATGGGTTGTTACCCATCCCTTGGGACTTAATTTTTATAAAAAAATATTAATATAATTATTATAAATTTATAGGGATGTTAGAAACATACAAAATGATATCCATGATATATTTAACCTCCAAGGTTATCTCATACCCTTAATTTTTCATGCCAAAAATAACAACCCATAATTACCTAAAATTCATAGATAATATAAACCAAAAATATTTCCAATAAAAATAAACATATCTCCAAAGAAATTACATGCATTGTTCATAAAATAACCCTTTTTATGTCATAATATGAAGGGTTTCTTGTCCCTTATAAATTATCACCTTTTTACCACTTTTAAAAGGTATAAATTCCATCTAACATATGTTTCCAAATTTATGAAAATAAATAATACTATTGAAAAACAATTACATATTACATGATTCCAATAATATTTATATAATACCACTATATCATAAATTTTAAAACTCAATTCATAAACATATCCATTATTCATCTTCCTTCGTAAAAAATTAACCATGATTTATCATCTTATTCTTAATTTCTTTAATCTTATAATCAACGATTTAATTATATCCTTATGATTCATCAATATCATCCAAAAATTTACAATAATTTGAATATATTAAAGTATTTAATACAATAAATACAAACATCATGATTTATTTGATAACCCCTTTACCTTTAACATGATAGAAAACTTCTAGAATATAAATGGTCTTGTCAATTATAGAATTTCCACTTCCAAGATAGTTGGTAAAGTTGAGATTTTGAAATAACATAAAAAAGACACCATTGCCCAAGAAATGTTTTTATAAAATAAAAGGTGTTAAATAAATAAAAATATTTATAGTTGGTTATTTGAATACTCAAAAATCTTTCAAAATCTTCTGATCAATATTTTCTAATAATAATAATAATAAAATCAACTTATGAAGGTTTTGAATGACCACTTCCCTTACATCCTGATAAAAGATCCATAATATGAATAAAACAAAACCATTAAAACATTTAATGAAATATTTAATGCTAAAATGAAAATAATCTTATCAAAAATGACACCAATAGAAACTCTATGATACTTTAACCTTTAAATCCATTATCCGTAAATCTATTACCATTATAAATACAATATCAAAAAATATCCTTAATCTCTTATACATTATTCACGTTAAACAACAAAAGGTGTGTTTAAAAAATTGAACATGTAATCATCCATAAATTGTTAATCCAATTTGATATCCAAAACTCTTAAGAAAACCTCACAAGAAAACAGCATAATCTAGAAAGTTATCTAAAATCAGCTCTTATACCAACTATAAGGAACCATAATTAAACATTAATAATTTTGGTTATTTTAAATTGAGAAATTATTTTTTTAAATATATTTTTTGGATTATTGTTTTATAGAATTAATAAGAACACTTACATAGTATACCCATACATTACGAAGCGGACACTTATACTCAAAATCCATTTTTTCACCAAAAGAATTTTTTTTAAAAAATGTATTATTTTGATGAAATATCATAAAAAATTTGATCTTGACCTCATCCTTGTACTTAATACTCAATAAAATCCCATGGAAAATGTTTTAAAAGTGTTGGATGATAAAAAAAATCAAAGTAAAGGACATAAATAAAGAAAGACATCAGTCTTGTAAAAAACATGAAAACCCGTTTAATATTTACCATTATCTCAATATTATTTGATATATTAAACTAAATCATTTTAACATGTAATAAAAAACACTTTTATCACAAATAAACTCATTAAAACCCATATAAAGATGATGAAAACCCTTTTTTTAATCATAGAGAATCACATTCATAAAACTCTTTTTAATGGAATAACCATATGATTGACTTCCAATATAATCATTACCCAATGCATCAGGGCACTATCCATGCCAACCTATCATATAAAATGTAATGGAATAACCTGACACTATCTGTTCTTCCCCATAATATAAGCTTTAATGGGCCACCTAGTGCTATTTGGTCCACCCCATTGTATAAGATTTAATGGGCTCACCTGTTAGGGCTAATAGGGGGTTATATACCCTGAGGGGGGGGGGGGGGGGTGAATCAGGGTATAGATATTCTTTTCTAAATTCTTCTGGCCCCACTAGATCATGACCTATTTATTACAAGGGTCACTTTGTTTTCACTTGTGTGTTTATTATGATCACTTATTTTCTTCTTTATCTGATGATGATACTTTGAATGCAATGCAGGTAAGCAAGAAGGCAAACAAAAAAATCATTTATTGGTTCACCCTCACAGGGCTATGTCCCAGGAGCATACAACGATGATGTGCTGATGTACCAAATACACTAAAGCTCACTGTCAATAATGTTTGGGCTAGATCACATCTATGCCTAGGAACAATACCTTTACATTGTTTAGGGTTAGCGCACTACTTCCCAAGGGTCACTCACTATTTCTCTCTCACTTGCTCACTGCTTGTAGAAAAGATAATCGTCTTCCTCTTCCTTTGCTCACTACACTTGGAAGGGATCTACTCATAGTTTTTAGACCTGTAGGACTCGTAATTTTCATGAAAGAATACATCCTCAAATATTTATATATTCTCTATTAATGTTCAATGTTCATCCATTGATGAATAACGCTTTACCACAGATTATCTGGGAAATTTTCAACTTTCACACAACCCTAGGGTGACTTGTGTGCCCCTTTAACTAGTACACATCCTCTACCATCGTTTCGGAAAAACTAAATTGCACGCCACACTTGCGCGCCACACTTGAACGCCACAAATCTTGCATGACACACTGGTAGGGTTGCACGGTACACTTGCGCTTCACACTTGCCTCACACACTTATATGCCCCAATTGCATGCACACTGAACTTTTTACGACACTCCCACTTGCATGGTCAGAGATTAGATTTTCTCTAACTATTGAGCTCAATAATAAATGAGGAGGGTATCCATCTATTTATAGGCCTTTTGAGGACTTGCGTGCCACACATGCGCGCCAAACATGCACACCAAACTTGCTCTCCACTTTATGACATGCGTGCCACATTCTTTCCTTTGTCATATTTTGATATGATGGTCTTGAAATATGACTTGCAGACTATAATTATGCACCAAACATGCACGCCACACTTGCATTCCATGCTTGCACACCACTTTCTTTCCTTTGTCATATTATCATATGATGGTCTTGAAATATGACTTGCACACCACACTTGTGTGCCATACTTGCACGCCATACTTGCACGCCACACATGCGTGACGTACTTGCGTGACACACTTTACTTCCTTTATCAAAAACACATTTCTCCATTCTCCACGAAAACCCCCTTTATCAACAGTTTGAGTCATTGAGACTCACTTTGTCAACAAACACAACATGGAGTCCTGCATTGTCAACAAAAACAATCATCTAAAAAATGCTTCAATGATAAATTGAGGGATTTTTTCCCAAAAATCTCCCCCCTATGGGTTTGTTGACAACTCTTCTCAAAACAATTCTCTTTTATTTGATACCTCATTAAGGATTCATTCATCTTCAGCCACCATTCGCCTTTTGCGATACAGATAGCGATCAAAGATTTACTCAACACATACTCTAAGCCCACATGAGCAAGGCTCGGTGTCAGAAACAAGAGTATCACAAAAAGTTCATCTATGAGTCGCTTCGTTTCTGACACCACTATTGATACCAACCTGATACCAATTGAAATTTCTGCTTTTATCACAATCCTCAGCTATCATGATATCTATTCCTTGATTGATCACATCTAGAATCGTCTGATTGGAAATTATCCCCCTATCTCATTGCTCTCCCCCTATCTCGCTGCTCTACCATTCATCTTCTCCCCATGTCTTTTACTAAGACATTTTCTCCCTTCCTTAGCCATAGTTTCTCCCCCTTTAGGAGTCTATATCTCCCCCTTTTTCAATGAAGCCAAAGGTCACACCTTTGCGGTCTGCAACATTGGAAATAACACAAATTATGACATTAGAGAAAAACATGCAATACCTTGAAGAGAGGGGGTTCCACATACAAACTCTTTTAAGTGAAGGGAGTTGACTGAACTCCCAGAGCCAATGGATGCATTTCAAACACTTATTTTGGTAAGGCCTTTGTTAGAATGTCTCCAACCTATAGTTCTGTAGGCACATACTCCAACTTCACAATTCCTTGCTCAACCTTCTCCTTGATAAAATGATACTTTATCTCAATGTTCTTTGTCCTTGAGTGATGGATGGGACTTTTGATGAGATTTTTAGCACTTGAGTTATCGCACTAGATTCCGACCAGAGACTTCACTTCAATGCCCATATCATCTAGCTACTGCTTCATCCACAATAACTGTGTGCATGATTGAGTGGCGGTAATACATTCAGCTTCTGCGGTGCTTAATGAGAAGCAATCTTGCTTGTTTCTTAGCCAAGAAACACACAAGTCTCCAAGATAGAATGAACCTCCTGACGTTGAATTCCTATCATATGTTGAACTGGCCCAATCTTCATCAGTATATCCCAATAACTCTTTCTGAGATTTTCCATTATGTATCAAGATGAAGTCCATCATGCCCTTGATATACCAAAGTATTCTTTTAACTACAAGCATGTGGCTTTCCTTAGTATTGCTTTGATATCATGCTGCTTGGAAGGTGGAGAAAACAATATCAGTTCTTGTCGCAATCAGGTACAGTAAAGTCTTAATAATCTGTATGTATTCTGTGATATTTACTGCATTTCCATTATCATCTTTCGATAATTTCATCCAGGTAGCAACCCGAGTATTTATCTCCCTGTAATTTTCCATTCCAAATCTTATCGAAACATCTTTTTAATATTCGGATTGAAAAATGAATGTTCCATTACTTCCTTGTGTCACTTGTAGACTCAGGAAAAATGTTAGCTCTCTAATCATTGACATATCGAACTCAATTTTCATGAATTTGGAAAACTTTCTACAATGAGATTCATTTGATCTACCAAATATTATGTCATCGACATAAACCAGCACCATCATCCTTTGATTACCTTTGTTGTTGAAATAGAGATTGTAATAAACTCCCCCATGCTAGAAACCAAGCTTCTTCAGGTTTTGATCATGCCCTGAGTACCATGCTCTTCATGCTTGTTTCAGCCCATACAATGCCTTTTTTAGTATTCAAACCTTTTTCTCATCGTCATCAATGATAAAACCATCTGACTACTCAATATAAACCTCTTCCTCTAGAACCCCATTCAAAAAAGAAGATTTAACATCCATCTGGAAAACTTTGAACTACCGTTGTACTCCAATGGCTAGAAATAATCTGATTGTTTCTAGTCTCGCAATAGGTGAAAATGTCTCATCAATATCTATTCCCTCTATCTGGGAGTACTCCTCGCACACTAGTCATGATTTTTTTCGAATCACTGTGACATCTTCATTAATCTTGTTGCGATAGACCCATTTAGTCTTGATGACATTCTTATCTACTAGACTCGATACAATCTCCCATGTCTAATTACCAATTATATCCTTCATGTTCAGTTGTATCTAGACTCTTAAACTTTCATGCTGATATAGATTTGAATTCCTCAGGTTCATTGTTAGTAGATTCTTCTTAATTATCATATTCCACTTCTTCTCCCCCTGAGTCTATCACCTCTTCATTACTTTCAATAGACAACTAGTCATTGTGTCATTATTCAGTGACATCATTTCTTTCAAATACTATTCGGAGCTTCTTGTTGGAACTTGTTGATACTTTCTCGCAGCTTCTTGGTATCCTGAAAACAGTCAGCTGATAACCCATTATTAGAGAAAAATAAATAAGAATGAATGTCAAGATTATTGTTTCTTCTCTTGTAATATGTCTTCCCTCGATAGACAACACCTGAGATGAGTCATCCAATTATTAGATTGATGGATCATGCTTCTGATTTTGTCATTGAATGCTCCCCCTATGTTATGAAACACTTCCTGGGGTTAGGCCCATTGTATAGAATCATAACCATTCTTATCCTCCTATATAATTTATACCAATTTGGAACACGACATTGAGCTGCTAACAAAGTATCTAAGCCTACTGAGTTGGATCTCGGTGTAGGAAAAAAGAGGTAAAGATAATAACACAATCACTTCCTATTATTCTCTATTGCACACTTTCTTCTTCAACATTGATACCAGATTTGAGTCAATTGAAACTATGAAGCATATCAATTCTCCACTTTGAATCTTTATATGCCACTTCCCCTTGGATCGCATCACTATAAAACCTGAAACACATGAATCATCCGTTAATATAATTTATATACATAGGGACATGGGAACTTCTATAATCCTCATGATGTGGATTTCAGTTGATCCTGATGGGACATCCCTTTGATTCTTTATTCAAGAGCATCACACTCTCTCCTTTCTTCTTCTAGCTGCCTAGCCAAATTCAACTGCTCTAGCCATATGACTAAGCATTCATCACCTACATGATGAGTATTTTTCTAATATAAAGATTTTTCTAGAAAGGAATTTCTCACCATTTGGAGTTTAAACCCACTATTACACTTCTCCATCTTTGATGTTACACTAAAATTCCATTTCCCTTGATTCATTCTCTGAGCAGGAATATCTCTTCTTGTCATATTCCCTTGATACTTCCTCCATTGTAGGGATCTTACTCTATCCTCCACTTCTTTTTGTGGCACATGACTTGTAAATTTTTCAATGCATTCTCTGTTTATTTTTCATTTATCATATTTTTGAGTCACCACACTATTTTGCATTGGTGGTAGGTCCTCCATTGAATTTACATTCTTCTTACTCACAGTTGTAGCATTCCCTCCCTTTTTCATTCATATTTGTCAAAGTTCTTTCCTAGAGGGTGGTTGTGAGTGTGACTGATAAAAATTTTGTTCTACTTCATGTGATTCCCCTGAGGCTCTAAGACTATTATCTTACTTACCACCTTTTCTCCCAATGTAAAATTTCTCTTTATATATCATTGGATTCAAAAATCTCTTCCTGGGATCCTTTTCATTTCTCACATTCTTCTTGCTACAATATCTTGCCAAATTCCCATGATTAGAACATATGAATCATTTTCCATTAATGGAATACCTCATTTATCATCTCTCAGCCGAGATGTTGATGAAGCTTGAGTTCTTCCTCTGATATTGAGCTTCTATGATTTCTGACACATATTCATGATGTGTCCCATTCTTCCACAGTAACAACATCTAATTAATTCCTTCCTCTAATGTACTCTTCTCTATGATTTCTCATGACTCTTCTTCTTATTCTCATATTTATCAAAGATTCTATTTTCACAGCCTAAAATGTATTCCAGAGCCTCTAAACAAAACCTTGATGTGTGGACATGAATCCCGCAGAAATAGCACATGTCATCCCTTATTTTTGTAACTGTCCTCTTAGGCCTATCTCCAGCACCTACATGTATTTCTCTACTCCTGGAACTATTTATTGCTCGCATTTTATCATGCACGAAAGGGGATTCATCAAATCCAATGTCAAATTTTCCCAAACTATATGGTATTTGAGATGAGAAAATATGATTTTGTTTCTCTTCAGAAATAGCGTATTTATTCATCATTTTTCATCACTTATTGAAGCATAATCAAATTGCAAGTGCAAGCCATCCTTAATTTTAGACTATCCACTGGTATTGGAATTATCCAAATATTTCTTTAATGATTCTATCTCTTCTTCCATCTTTTTAATATTCATATCCCATGATTCTAGTTGGGAATCAATTACTTTCTTAATAATCTTCCCTCAAGTCATCTCATATTACAATTCATGTGTCAGCTTCTCCACCATGCCACCATGCTTCTTTACATTCAATTTTTCCTGAGCAACAGATTCAGAGGAGAATTCATTCTCTTGTTGTAGCCTTTGATTCTTCTGAACTAGCTCAGATATCTATGTAGCAAGATAATCATTTTTGGCATTCATTTTCGGAATTTAATTCGTGTCCATATTCTTTCTCGTAATATCATCTTTGAGTTTTTATCTCTTTATAGACAGCTTTTGTAGTTCTTAGGCTTGAGAATCATTCTTCCCCCTTAGATCAGTGGACACATCAATAAGATTTTGATTTAATCCTCCTAGCTTGTTAACCTCAATTTCCATTTCTTTGATCCAGATTTCTTTATATTTCATATCTTCATCCAATTTCTAATCTAATTCCTTTTCCTTGTGGACAACTTCCACTTTTCGATTTCTTGGAATTTCTTCATCATCAGTGGTTCCAACATCACTAGGAATATCAGGTTCTTCACTAATTCCCTCTACATCATTGAATGAGTAAGTATTTTCACTATATGATTTATCGAAATCATTATTCTCTTCACTACTTGATTCCTTCAACTGAATCACACTTTTTCTGTTGACACTTCTACACTGGAGAATTTCACCAGACTTCCTCTTATTCTGATGATCTTCCCTTTGCCACGGAAAACCAAGATTATAGTATACTGGATAGTTAACTTAAGTAATCGACTAAACCATGCCAGTGAAAAAAAATCTGATAAAAGAAACCTATCCTTATGATACCAATTGTTAGGACCAATAGGGGGCCTATATTCCCTAATAGGGGGGCGAATCTGGGAATGGATATTCTTTTCTAAATTCTTCCTGCCCCATTGGATCTTGACCTCTTTATTACAAGGGTCACTTTGTTTGCACTTGTGTGTTTATTATGATCAATTCTTTTCTTCTTTATCAAATGATGATTCATTAAATGCAATACAGGGAAGCAAGCAGGTAGACACATGGTTTTTTACTTGGTTCACCCTCACTAGGATATGTCCAAGGAGCATCAATGATGATGTGACACTGTACCAAATTCAATAATGCTCACTACCAATATTGTTCGGTCTAGATCACATTTATGCCTAGGAGAACTGCCTTTACAATGTTTAGGGTAAGCTAACTTCTTTCCCAAGGTTCACTCCCTATTTCTATCTCATTGGCTCATTGCCTGTAGAAGAGATAACCTTCTTCCTCTTACTCTACTCACTACACTTGGAAGGGATCTACACAAAGTTTGTAGACCTGCAGGTCTCTTTATTTTCATGAAATAATGCATCCTCAACTGTTGATAGATTCTCTATTGATGTTCAATGTTCATCCACTAATGAATACCTCTTTACAACAGATGTTCTGGGAAATTTATAACATTCATGAAACCCTTGGGTGACTTTTCTGCCCCTTTAACTTGTGTACAACCTCTACCTTCGTTGTGGAAAAACCAACTTGCCTGCTACACATGCGTGCCAAACTAGAATGCCAAACTTTCACACCACACAGTTTGCGTGGAAAACTTGTGTCGTTGCATGGTACACTTGAGTGCTACACTTACGTGTCACAATTTCCTTGCACACTTCTGCACCCCACATGTGGGCACACTGAAATGTGTGCGGTATTCCCACTTTCATGGTCAGAGGTCGGATTTTCTCTAAGTTTTGAGCTCGTTAATAAATGAGGAGGGTAGTCATATATTTATAGGCATTTTGAGGACTTGCGCACCACACTTGCGTGCCAAACATGCACGCCAAACATGCGTGCCACTTTATGACTTGCACACCGTTTTCTTTCGTTTTTCATAATTTGACAAGATGGTATTGAAATATGACTTCCGTGCCACACTTGAGCACTATACATGCACGCCACACTTGTGCACCATACATACACACCACTTTTTTTCATTTGTCATATTTTGATATGATGGTATTGAAATATGACTTGAAATCCACACTTGCACTCCATACATGCACGCCACACTTGCTTTCCATACTTGCGCGCCACACTTGCGTGACATACTTTCACACCACACTTTATTTCCTTTTTCAAAAACACTTTTCCCCATTCTCCAGGGAAACCCACTTTGTCAACAGTTTGATTCATTGAGACTCACTTTGTCAACAAGCACATCATGGAGTCCTGTATTTTCAACAAACACCACCATCTAAAAAATGCTTCAATGATACCTTGAGGGATTTTTTCCCAACATCACCTGACATTATTTGGGCCTCCCCATTGTATAAGATTCAATGGGCTCAATCAGTGCTATCTTGGCCACCACATTTTATAAACTATAATGAGATCACCCAGTGCTATCTGGGATACCCCATAATATAATTCTCAAGTACTATATTATGAATAAAAAATTTATATTCTTTCACTTTTTCATTATAAAATATTTGAAAAAATCTTTTTGAAGTCAAAAAATACTTTTTTTTCTTTAAAAAATTATTAAAATTGAATAATTATACCCATCATAAAGAAACCATTATATTTTAAAATATCCATGGAATCTTATAAATGAATCATCAAAGAATTATTGTTTCATGATGGAATGAAAAACTACTCAGGGAATATAAGTTAACAAAATTCATTTCTTATTTATATATAAAAAGTCATAAAGACCATTATTTAGAAAATGATAATAGGATTATTTAAACATTTTATTCAAAATTTAATCATGAGTTGAAATTTAATTGGAAAATAATAAAATAATATTTATAACATTTTTGGAAACAATTTTAGAAAACATGTCCATGGGATAATAATATATTTTTAAGGAAAATTTTAAAATAACTTTTTTTAAAAGAATATCCCTTATAAATATCATATAATTGATGTGAGAATTAATAATGGGAATAAAATTTGGGTGTCCACTATCAATAAACAACATAATGTTTTAATATAAAATAATATATTCAAAATTTAATTCAAAAATAATCTTAGAACGATATTATCAAATAAGTAGACGTTTGACATAAAGAATGGAAATTGGGTTGAGAATTCCCTTACAACTTTGTAATCAGTCGAATTGTATTCCCCATAAAAGTAATAATTATAAAAATAAACATTTAATTACATGGATATAATTAGATTCATGATATGATATATCAAAGGTTATTAAATACACCACAGAAAATGATGAAGTGGCGAATAAGGCATATATCTCACCGTGGTGAGAAACCCTTACCTTACGCTCCTATTTTGTTTTTGAATATGTTATCATAATGTATAAAGGATTAATGAATTTTATTAATACTTAAAAGAAATATAATAATATTTATAATAACTTATCTGATACTTTCATTGCATATTACTTCCCATTTCTTAATAATATTTCATAATTTTTGTCATTTTGTGTATGTTCATTTCATGGTTTCAAGGTCGGTTCACTTGTGTATAATTATGGATGTTCTTGTAAAATGAAATTACAACTATAAAACATGAATTAAATATTATTATTGATATTATGTAAGTATAAATGGCACCATATATCATTTTTATTTATTTTATGAGGATGATTCATTTGATATAATTTTAATGATAAATGTTTAGTTTTATTTGGTGGTTTTCTGACCATTATGAACTCATTTTTTTAAAAATTATGTATATATATATGTTAAAGAAATGAAATAGGTTATAATATGACAATTAATATCTTATTTAACCAGATTAATACTTTTATAACAATCTTTTAATGTATTAATGGAAAAAAAATTATTATCAATAGAGATGAATAACCACCACAATTTGGACTATGGTTTTATATTTTTAATAATATTAGGTAATACAAAGGTATGAATATAATATATTCCATTATCAAACTAAAATTATAGTATATAAATGATACTCTATTTATTATTAATTTATAGATTAAGAAGGTGAGGATAATGTAATATAACAAATGAAATTAAGAGAGGTGGTTTGAGAAAATTATCTCTTGAATATCACCTCCTTGATGGATGAATTAAAGACCATGGAATTTTTCTTTGGGTGAGACCTATAGAAAATAGACATAGGGATAGTGGATGAGAGTGGTTTTATGTGATATTTTTGTAGATTAATGTACATTTAGGAGATATTAGGTGGTGATGAGTGATATTTTTTACTTGAGGATGGGTGAGTTTAAGTGATTAAATTTTCATTATTTTATATTAAAATCCATTCACAATTGGCTTGAATTAATTAAAAATAAGTAGATTTATAATTAATGTTTTAATGTATTTTTATGGTCAATAAAAACTTAAAAAAACTTAATGTTGTTGTTTTTATATGTTTTAATCTTTTACCTTTTAATTTTAACCTATTTCATTATTTTACCTATACTGCTGTAATTTTTTTTACTACGGTATCATTTTTTAAACATATTAATTAAAATGACTCCAATAAATAATTTCAACCATATTATTAAAAATATGGAATATATTTTATCAAATTAAATTCATATAATTGAAAATTTTTAAAACAAAACCCATAGGTTTAAGGAATAAACATATTTTCAAGACATATATGTTTCAACTAAAATATGATTTTATATAAACTCAATTGATAATAATTATCATTTAATGAAAAAAATTATATTAAATTATATGTAATATATAAATTCCATTTAATTTATTCAAAATTATAGAATATATTAATTAATTAAAAAGGGATAACATTATGAATTTTAAAATAGTTTTCAGGAAAATACATATTTTAAAACCAAAAATAAAATTATTCTAAAATATAATATAATGTCGATTGAAAATAATTTAAGTGGATAAGATATGACTAAATAATAATTATGTTTCTTGAAAACAAATTCAAAACATTATATGACTTAAATTGTTTTATTTATTCAAATGAAATGACATTTTTACAAAAAACTGTATTATTCACTAATTAGTGAAAACCTAATATTTTTAGAAAAATCCTGAAATGTCATCATAAGTAAAAAATGATATTGAAATTAAAAAAAAAGGTGTTAATTTTTTGAAATTAATTTTATGAATGTTTCAAAAAAAATAATTGTAATATTCACTCATAAAATACAATAAATACACATTTTTTAAGAAAATGTATTTTGGAAGATTAAAATGACTTTTAGCAAAACATTTTATTGATTATTTAAAATTAATTAGTTAATAATTTAAAAATTATTATATAAATTATATATTTCACAATACAATTAATACTATTCATACCATACAATTTAATGGCTAGAATATTATGGCTGTATTTTAAATAGTTTGATTTTTTTGTTTGTTTAAGCTCCGAGTTATGTATCTTGTAAAATCTTGAACATTATATTTTATTTTAAAAATATTGGGATGTTACAATGGTAGAATGAAATACATAATTTTTAAATACCTCTTTGAGTTATATTCCTCCAAATTGTTTCAAAATAACCAATACAGGAGCCGACAACGTATCATGGAGGGTGAAAACTAATGTGGTCTTGTAAAGAGACTAATGATATGTATACTAAAAGTTAATGCTTTGGTTAGTGCTGTAAAAAACACCTCAGAATAACTTATGGAACCTGAGGAAAATATGGAGGATTCGGATGAGGAAGTCTCATTTCATAATAAAGACCACAATTAAGTAATTTAAGGGGGTGTGCATACTCAGAACCATAGGAATGCTTATAAATTATGCATTACCTCAACCACTCTATTAACACCTCCCTGGATAGAGTCTATCAAAGGGAAGGGTAAAAGTATGGTTGGGCCTAACCTAAATTCTAAATAGGTTGATCCCATTACATTCAAGGAAATATTTTCCTAGCGAGAGGAATAAATAAAAGAGTTTAGGAGACTCAACATAGAACTACTCCAACACAACATTCATACTAGATAAATTCTACAGACAGAGACTCAATTCACACTCCCAACCGATGTACGTCAACAAAACGAGATCATCCTAAAAGGTAAAATAGAACCAAATAATCGGATCAATTTTTATGATTTCTGAACAATATTTTTGGACAAAAAAGTGAGGTATTACGAGTTACCTCATATTAGAACATAACCAGAGTTCGGTCAGACACGTCCTCATAGACCAGCCCCAGCTGGTTATCCACCATTGGTACAAGTAGATCCACCTCAGATGGATATACCTATTGCTACCCCTGATCAAGCACCCATTCATCAAAAAATTCATCAGTTTATCCTCAATAATAATGATTCTTTGATAGTTTTATTAGAATCTATGTAAAACTTTTATGCACTAGTGCATCCATAAAAGAGGCCTTACTGTGAATAGGTGGATCAAATACCTCCCCCACCAAATGTTGGGGACCCCAGAATTATAATTTTTAATGGTTCACAGGACCTAATGTAGAATTTATCACATTTTATATCCCACTCTGATCCCATTAAAGGGACCCTCAAATAATAAGAAGCAATGAGACTAAAATGCTTCAAATATACATTGAAAAGAAAATACATTGTATGATAAACTTGTTTTCCATCTTGGTCAATTGTGGTGTGGGATGAACTCCGTCAATAGTTTCTATTTCAATTATGCTCATTTTTCTAGAATTAAATAGTCCTTTACCTCTGAAATTTGATAAAATGGGAGAACAATAGGGTCTCATATGTCATTATTTGATGGAAAGGGTTTATCTAATCACTGAACCTATAACTTCCCCAAGTTGATTTCTTGTCTATATATACAGTGAACAACTATGATGAGTTTAGTACACCACTCATCCTAATAAAATAAATGGTATTGTTCCAGGACCTCACTATAGTAACCCAAAAAATGGAGTATTACATCTTATTTCCCAAGTCCAAGTCCTAATCAATTCTAGTAGCTCAAGGGAATAAAATAGGAAAGCAAAGGATTCCTTTGTTATGATTAAGTTAGACCCTACCCATGTTCCAGATCTAAAACCCACATCATACCACATAAATATTTCTCCTAAGTGTAAAAATCAATTCTTTCATTTTTCATGATTACTTAAGGGATCAACAGTGAAACTGGTGTTCGGAAATAAAGAACAAGGTTTATTCTTTATGAGATGACCAATCCCAGGCCAAATCATTGTAGATTTGAAAAACAACTTTCTCAGATTTTGAAAACCCAAGAGGTCTAATTAAGATGGTATCAATGATATCCCAAACTATTTCCCCTTACTCAAAAAAATTGAGGCATAATATTGAAGAATGATTTGTTTTTAAATACATTCTCAAAAATGGTTTACTATTTAAAAGTAATGCTGGGAAGGGTACTAGCACAAGGAACTTGTGTTTTTATGACCAATATAGATGGAGATAGTGAAGGGAAGGAAGTTACTAAAATATAATATACATGTACAATAATTTAATGGTCATATAAATGATCAAATAAACACCTGATATCCTCTGATCAGAGTTGAAACAACCAACTATTCCCTCGAACACTTCTGTATAACACAACCAAATCCATCAACACCATAATCCTACAAAATCCAAACATATAAGAAAATACATGGAAATAAAATAATGAATAAAACAACTTATGATGAACCTACAACATGTTTGATGTTAGATTTTACTCTATTAGAGTAAATTCCTAGAGTCCCAGAAGTACAGACTCCACCCCACAAAATGGTGCCATAAAACTCAACTTTCCAGAGAGAGACATCATCAGAAAAAAAGTTGATATTTGGTTCTATTAATTTTATTAACTTAATTGATCCCTTCTCATATGATGATTATGATTATGAACCCGATTTCAATATATCCTATTGGGTAATTAGGGGAAGAGGCTGCAAGGGCTGAGGATACATGGGAAGATGTAGTCATGGTAGAAATCAATGCTCTTACTGCATGCCCACCTAGACCGTCTGTGTAGACTAAACTCATGGGAGAGACCTCTATAATGCTCAGTAGAATAAAGAAATACCCCAACACATGTTATGGGAAAACTTTCCCATTAATCCTGGAAGATTTATTGGAGGGAATTCTATCACCAAACTAGCCTCGTGGTATATGTAGGCCAACTCAACCCAACCCACCAAGGAAATAAGTTCCTACAAATCCTATTCCAATTGAATAACATCTTATTTAAAGTACTCTAGTTCCAAAATTTCCTGTTAAATAGCATCCCCATGCTAAGAAGAACTTGCCTTTAGTTCATATGTGTAATATTTTAATGAAAATTTCCCAAGTTCTTTCCATGTTGTTGATCTAGGATTCTCTAATTATATCAAAATCCCATCAAGACATACTCATAGAGGCTTTTGTAAGACCTATGAAATTTGAAGTGGATGTTTCTATTGTTGATGTATATCATGTTGAGATAGATACGGTAGAAATCCACACAATCATATATTTTATGGAGTAGGAAAGGATGATGTTATTCAAGGGAATGTCAGAAATTTTCATGTAGATATTAGGTTCAATGAACATGATAAATAACTATCTTTTCATTGATAAGAGTTTATAAGTCAACATTACTCTAATCCGAACACTTTTCCAACTAGGTTACACCAATTGCCACTTTTTTTCATTTCAGTTTGATTCTACAAGACTATGATAAAAGAAAGAAAAATTCTCTAGGAAAAATCATGCTTAGGGATATGTTTGGGGACCATGTAACAGACTCATAATTTCTGGTTGTTCGTAATGATATTAAATTCAATATTTTTCTAGGAAGACTGTGGTTTTAAAAACAGACATAAATCTCCTACTTATGTCACCAATTCATCAAATATTTCAAAAATGAGCCCTTTGGAAAATTGTACTATGATAAATCCCCATTTGAATCCTTCCAAACTCAGTACTTTGATGTAGGGTTCTACTAATGTGAAGGAAAAACACAAAACCAATGGTGTTTCTTGGGTCACAACCCAAAATGTTTTATAAATAACCTTATAAAATACATTCAAACAAATTATGGAAGAATATGTTCTACCTAACCATCAAATCAAAGGCATTGGCACAAATTCAGGTACATATTCAACAACCATTCATTTATTATTCATAAAACTTACCTCGGAAGCACTGAGAATGTCATGAAGTCTCAAAAAAATGGAATATGTATGGATAAAAATTACCTCATACCACTAATGGTGCCCCAGCAGATCCATGCCTCATCATCCACGCCAAAAGAAGAGAAATATTATACTTCTCTATACCTCACTCCACCCCGTTCAGGGATTTGAAAAGACCCTACATTTCTAGTAGGGACAAAGGGAGTCACATTCTCTTATGAATATTAAGATTTCAACTACCCTATAAACTCTAGATAGCTTCCTATGTGACCTTCTTCCCATAAGAAAAAGGTAGATGTTGAAGATTAGTAGAAGGAAGATGAAGAGGATGAAGACCTCAAGGATTCCCATCTAGAGATTGAGGATGGGTATGTACCATCATTGATGAACATAGTGAAATAAATATATGTATAAAATAATATCCATGATCTAATTTGATCAATTTAGTCATGAGTTCCAAAGAACAGTATGTATATACCTCCTTCATGAAGAAAAAAAACAGGATGCGTTCACATGTATTTACATAGAGGTTCTAGGACTTGATCTCGAGGTGGAAACTCACCACTTGGGATTGAATGAAACCCACCATGGATATTAGAAGGTTTCTAGAATGATACAATCAACACACACCTCCAAAATTGAGGATAAAGTGGATAAGATTATCAAGGATTAATTCAACCAGGATGTTCAGTATCCAAAATGTCAAGCCAAGATCATCTTGTTTATGAAAAATAATTAGAGAATCCAGGTCTGTATCAACTTCAAAGATCTCAACCAGCACTATCTAAATGATGAATTTCAAATTCCAATCACCTAACTAATTTTTGATGTGACAACATGTTAACAATACCTCTCTTTTATGGATGGATATTTAGGGTGTAAAAAAATTTATATGGCCCTAGAAGATGAATAATCCACCACCTTTAGGCCTACCTAAAGAGTGTTATAGTATTGGGTAATACCAAATAGATAAAAAATATTATCTCTACATACCAACATTCCCAGCATCTCATCATCAAACCCTTCATGGTGATCTTTTGTTGTTGTTACGTTGATGATTTGGTGTCTATTTTGATGCAACATTCTGAAAACCTGGTGGATCTTGAGACCATCTTTATCAAAATATGATAGTATGACATGAATATGAACTCCTTGAAAGGATCTTTCAGGTTAACCTTTGAAACATTTCTCATATTATTCATACATCATCGTGTAATTGAAGTTAACACTGATAAGATAAAAGACATCCTGATTATTTCACCACTAAGAAATCCTAAAGAGTTGAAGGGTTTATAAGGACACCTTACCTAATTCTGGTTCATTATATCTAACCTCAAGGGAAACTATTTTCACTTCAATAGGTTGATGATTAAGGGTATCACAAATCAGTGGACCAATGAATATTAGTAAGAATTCAATAGTCTCAAGAAATATATTTTGATGCCACTAGTTTTAATGCCACCCATTGAAGATAATCCACTCTTATTATATGTGACAACCCAAGAGAAATCACTATGTTCTTTCCTCATGAAAAAGAACAAAACCAATAATTAAAACAGCCTTTATAATCTAATTAGAACCATGATCGACATTGAGACTCTATTAAAATATTGACAATAGCTACCTGGTGTTAATCTTCACGGTTCAAAAATTGAGGCACTACCTATAGTAGTATGAGGTCCATTTTGTCTCTTGTAATTACCTGGTAAAATATATCCTCAATCGTACTATATTGATAGGTTGTTTGGCATGAAATGTGGTTATTATGTAGTAGTTCTACATATAGTTCATGCCTCAAAAAGAGGTGAAAGGCCATACCATGGAAGAATTTCACACAGAATAACCATCTACAAATACAACATTGTTGGATACTGAATTTACAAATAAAGATATATTTTTAATCCATTAAGACCCCTAGATATGGGAAATGTATTTTAATTGTGTATCCAAAAGTCCAATAGGGAAGAGAATAGAAGAACCCCATCTCAATAAATTTGGTATGGGAGTTGTGTTTATCTCTCTAGTAGTGTTAGTCCTTCCATACTCCTTCATATTGTCCGAAGGTTTTAAAAATAATTATATAGAATATCAAGCCCTCATTATAGGCCTAAAACTGGTACCTCATATACCAGTGGTCTACCGAGAGGTGAAAAGCAATTAAAATTTGGTAATAAAATAGGTCAACAAGAATTATACCATAAAAAATAAGATCTAAATCCCCCACAGTATTGTATCATAGGGATAACATAATAATTCCACCTATATAAATCATTGACTTTTGTACCATAATCACAGAATACTAATACATTGGAAAATAAAGCTACAAAATAGGAATATCCAAACCGGGATGAAACATTCATCAGCATCACACATTGTGGAATGATGTTGAATTTTGGTCATTTCATCATGGATGAGATCAGCGAGGCCAGTCACATTCCTAAACCATATGGTCCCATGACTGGTTGGATGGAACCCATTTTATACTACCAAAATATTGGGGGTTATATGATCTAAAAAAGATATAAAATACTATAACTTATGATGAGAAACCCATATTACTCTTTTTGATGACCCAAATCATCAAAAATCCATTTATAAACAATGGCTTGATGGAGTCCTCTTCAAATTAATTTACAGAGAAGAGACTTCTATTGTCATGGAAAAAGTATATGTGGGTGCTTGTGGTGCTGATCAGCTAGGTTGAATGCTCTCCAATTTAATCCAAATGTTTATATACTTCTGGTCATCAATTATATAAGATTGTATTGTATTCACCAGGATAATTCATTTCTTCCATGTGAATGTGAACATCATCCATTAACCCCCAATGTTTCTAAACACATCTAAATAGTCATGGTCATTTTCTATTTGGGGAATGGATTTTGTAGGACCATATCCTTTAGCTACATCAAAGTAATTCAAATAAATCGTAACTGATATTGATATCTTCATCAAATGGGATGAGTAAATTCCCCACAAAGAAGTGAGGGAATAGATCATTTTCAAATTCATGAAATCCAACATCATTACAAGATTTAGTATACCTCATACAATCATCATGGAAAACGACACCAATTAATGTTCTACTGGGTTGGATAAGATGTATGAGGAGTATAACATCAAATCCAGCCACTCACTGCACTATAATTAATGACTAATATGCAAATAGAGGAATTCACAAAAAACCCAATAAAAAATAATCGAAAATATACTGGATAATGCTAAAAATTCATGGAGTAACATTATCTTTCATGCCTTGTGGGAATACCTAACTACCACTCGTACAGCTACACGGGTGAACCCATATTCAATAAAATATGTAATAGAATAAGTCCTTCCCATTTAGGTACATTTAACAACACTCTACATTACCATCTATGATCATATATCCATAGATGAGAATTCTCAGAAATGGATGGATGAATTGGAGAAAAATGATGATAAAAGAGTGCATACAATACATCACTTGGAGGACCATCAAAATCAGATAGAATATGGTTTTAAATAGAATGTATACCTTCATTCATTCCTATAAATAGAATTTAAAATGATCCTTATGTATCGCTTGATATCAAGGAAGAAGACTCCAAATCAGGATCCAAAAGGGGTGGACCTTATTCCATACACAAGGTCCAATATCATAGATTTTATTACTTGATCTTGATGGATGGAGATCTCATTACATCCCCTTCCAATGTGAGGCTTCACAAGAAGTACGTCATGTGACAAAAGAGTGATACATCTCAACTACATGATGTTAAACTGAATAGTCAGTCTTTACCACATTAACATTAAAATCATCAACTTTCATTGACATCACATGATTATAAACTTAATTACACCAACATCCTTGAAGTATGATATTAAACAACATATAATCATGGACCTGTATGAATTAAATTAAAATGAACACTATATTTTCATAATTGTATGACCTAAAACTAAAATAAGTCATAGTATCACCAATAATACTTTAAAATACATAGCCGAATATTCTAGTCACAAGACATTAAACTATAAAACCACATCATTTCCACATGATGTAAAAATACATGGTTCACATTCTTTCGACACAATGTAAAAATGCATAACATTTCAATTGTGCTTGGGCAGATAAAAATATTCGGTGCTGTTATCCCATCACAACTTTTCAAGAACTTACAATGGCTTGATTCCTACCATAATAGTTTACGTAGTGACACTTGGATATCCAATCCTAGGGCCATCCAATACATCAATAAATTCCCCTCCATTACATATTATACATACCTATACTGAGTAATTTTTATGAACTACATATGGATTGAATATCACACTAACAATATACATATTGTTTCCTAGATCTTATATCCCGATCTATCCACCACAGAATCAAAATTCCCCTATCATTCATTTTTATCACCTTTGTGTGGTGGAAGAAACCGTTTCCACTTACTTTTTATCACACTGAACACATCTCAATTGGGATTTGAGGTTTTATAAAAGGATTCCCCAAATTATCAAGGAATATCAATTCACATTGGGGTTAGTATTGTCCTAGTCACATGACCTCAAAAAGAAAACCAGATGTATTTTTTCTATAACTATTAGCTGTAAAGTTCCTTAAGAACTACATATGGATTTATTCTCATTCTTACATGATACATTGTGAAACCTACATCCTATGTCCTAGTCTATCCACAATATGGGAAATTCCCCCACTCTCCTATATTATGAGTAAAATATACATAAGAGGATTCAAAATGGGTTCTCACCCAATTCATGAGACCATATTAAAAATAGCACATTCTTCACATAATAATTCAATCAGTATGGGGAATATTTTCTCTAACTATGTGTGGATTTATTCTTGATCATAAGATATACACAGTTACACCCTTGTCCTATACCCCGATACATCCACAATATTCCTTTTTAATATTGATTCCCATTATCCCTTACCACATGATTTTAAACTGCATGGATCATGTCTTTACCACATGACTTTAAAATTAAGTGTTCCTAAAGAACCACACATGGATTGATTCATATTCTAATGAGATACATAGTGATTTCTAAACCTCTTTTTAGTCCCAGTTATGAGGCAAATGAATGTTCCACTCTAGTTCATACATAAAAATATCTATACAAGGTGTTTAAATTAGGTTCCCTCTTTCAAGGGCCCATCATGGAAACTGAAATTTACCATCCTATATATGAGTTAGATCAATGAAAGGGACACCAAAATTCATTTACAATTTTATTACTAATGATTCCATTATTCTCAAACATATTTTTCCACACATCATACTCTTAACCATGGGTAATATTGGATATTCAAAATATTTATCTAGGCAACTATAAATAGAATGTTGGATACCTGAGGAAACCAATCTCTATCTATAAAGTAACACACCCTAGTTGGTTCTTCAAAAGTCTCCCACTAAAAGGTAATGTTAGCTAGATGATTCCACTATTTGAGTATTTTGTAATACAACCGATTTGGTTCAGAAAAAGGATTCCCACAAGTAGGTTTATTCCAACCAATGACACACTTTTACTTAGGAGAAGCTTATTCTTACTTTGTATTCCTTGAAAAAATCATACTGGAACCCTATGTTCGACTATATTCTATGATCATCACTCACATGATGTTCCCATGTAACTTCTCCCAATATGAGAACCACAATGATCTTGGATTATAATTTTCTCCCTCACGTTAGATGTATTCCAAAACAAAATTGATTATGTAGGCCTCATATTAGCCATCATTGCTATAATACTATGTTCATAGTCATATTAACTAAAACTTTGGGAACCATATCATCCCCATTGAATGAAATTAATGTTCATGGTATGTAATTATTAAAAGACATTAAATATCATGGATTAATATAACTACATTTGGGTTTATTCTCATTCATATGAGATATGTAGTAATGCTAGACCATATTCTTCAGGAAAATCCTCAATAGAAAAATCAATCTTTTTTCCTTCACTTTGGTCAGACCTATATTGGAAAATTTTTACCACATTCAGGGGTAAATTTGAATTGATGTTTTCATTCCATATTCAGGAACATTAATTTCACAAGCCAAAATCTATGTCATGGGAAATCTGAATCCCCATAAACAACAACCAACCATTGAAACTTGAATGTCAGTACCATGAGGAATCCTTTTTCTAACTATGTAATAATACAACCTTGTTGGATTTTCATAATTTTACACCCAAATGGAATGTTAGACAGAGGATGAAACTTTTTAAATATGAAGTAGTAAGACCTAGTTGCGTTTCTGTAATATCTCTCACAAAAGGGTTTTTCATCTAGAGGAACATTAATTATTTTGAGAGACATCCTCAATCTCTAAAATAACCTCACTCCATATCACTCATAATATATAGAAACCCCATATTATAGATTACAACCTTACCCTTTCACAACATTAAATGATGGAACATTACCATAAATATGACCATGAAAGGGATAATCACTAATCATTTTGTTAGAGCTAATGAACCATAAACTTTATCTACCAATATCATTTCAATATAAAATTCAACTACATAGAATAATTTCATAGTTATAAGATGTTAAACTACAAAATAACTTCCTGACCATAAGACATTAAACTGCACAATCTATTTCCATTTTTCATGATATTAAAATGCATGATGATTCAACCCTTTTTAGAGACGGGCCTTCCCCCCTGACATCTAACATTTAATAAATGGCATCATCCTTAACACAAGAAAAATTAATATATTTGTAATTTACAATCCATTTAAAATCCCAATACATATTCTATCTTCATCCTTAGACACTTTCCCTTGGAAAACCACCCATCATGGTTTTGAGAAATCCAAACCTTCAAAAAATCTCTGACTATTTGTAGTTTAATATTATAATTACTGAGGATACTTTTTTTTAATATACATTACTATTCCAAAGTTTTATTTTTATATTTCACCCACTAGAAGGGAATTTCATCTAGATGATTCCACTATTTGACTATGTACTAAAACACCCATTTGGATTTTTAGAAAATTTCCCTCAAAAAATATTTTTATTCTAGTGGAACAATTATTACTTGGGAGATTACCACTCTATTCATATAAGCCTTGAAAATATTATTCTAGAAATAAATTTTCAAATTTGGTCTGCAACCATTTCTCACATACTTATTTTGTATCATGTTTTAGATTTTGGAATCCAAAAATTTTGACACAAAATATCCCTTCGGGTATTTGAATAATCACATAACATTATTGGATAAAAATAATATTTTTGGTCATCATTTCATAACTCATGGTTCAAGATGTTTGACCTAAAATACCAATTTCATTAGTCCAATCTGCAATATTTTAAACTACCCACAAAAATATACATAATACTTTATACGTTGAAACCCTAGAAAGGTCACGATGGGGAAAAGTTGAGCCTCATCATTCGTGACATATGTACAATTTGGCATAGGGATGAATTGAGAAATTTAATGAAAATGGTAACAAAACTTTATAAGATAAAAACCCAAAAATTAATGCTTAATAAAAAATCTAAGTCTCATCCTCTAAGTCTTATTAATTTGAGACTTAGGAAAAAAGTAGGGTGATGAAATAAAAGACACAATATTGGAATATTTTTTCATATTACCCTATAAATAATTGAACTATTCTATCTAGGTACAAAAAACTAGGAAACAAATTAGATCACTCCCTATAATAATTATGATGAAGATAGGAATGGAGAAAGAAGTGATTGGAAACAAAAATAATTCTCATTTATATTCTAATATGTAGAAGAACTTTCATATTCTAGAGTCTCTCTGTCAAATTTTATAGCTGTTCCTCAAAATATGATTTGAGTTGTTGAACTATGGATCAATCATTTTATGCAAATTTCTAAGAACCACCTAGTTATGTGGTAATGACCTATTTAGTGTGAATAATATTCTAGTTTTCTATAGTAATGGAATCCAAAAATTATATTGAGACCCTCTTCGTGGAGCAATGTATTTGGATCATCTCTTATTATATAGAATTTGGTTATTCTGGAAGAAATATCAATTGGATATATTTATCATGTAAATGGAGATGAAGCTCCTTCAACTCTTTGGCATGATTTTTCTCTATCTGGGACACAAAATCCCTATGATTGTCAAATTTTCCAACTAAATATTCCTCATTCCGCTTCTACCTTCACTACTCATCCCTTTACAGAATGATTGGATTTACAACACAGGGGGTCATGTAGTAAAAAAATACCGCCATACCCTAAGATGGAAAATATAGTTGGAAGTCTATGATTTTGTGATAAAATGCCTTTAAGAGGTATCAATGAGTATATCTTCCATATGTCTCATTAAATGATATGACATATTGTATGAAGAGAATCCAACATAACCAAGTTTGACTAACAGTCATTCTATGAGGGAAATATGTTCTCTAGGATTAGTGAACTCAACCAATCACCCTTTTCCTCTCGCATTAAAGAAGAATTAGATTTTCCTACCAATGTTGACTAAAATCGCACAAAATCCCACACCTCATGCTTGTCCTCCGAAGTCAATGAAACATGATATAAAATGATTCCCCTCATCAATATCATGGGGTTTTCATAGACAAAAAAGAATGTTAAGCAACCGATGTAGTTAATAACACTAAACCATTCTTGGATCAAACGTTGGGATTAATTCCTCACTAGTACTCCCAACATCATCATTTTTTCAAATAACTTCCTTAGAAAAAACATCACCTTGATTTTGTTTGAAAATTTGGATAAAAGGGTCTTGGGAATCTCCCACATTGATGTTCTCAGCTGTGACTCCTTCAAAAATGGGAGTAAGATATAATTGGATTCCATGATTGTGAATTTCATTGGAAATGTATGGTATAGTAAAATATGTACAAGAAAATATATAATGGATGAAATCAAATGAAAATAGGCTCAGTGTATCTAAAAAAATGAATGTAATAGAAAAATAACATCCACACAATGGCCTACTATACTCCTAGAACTATGAAAAAGAGGTTTTAATACTAATGTTTTTTTAATCAATCCTAAATATATATTACTTCATTAAATATTTATTCAAGTCTCACAACATCCTCACTAGTTTGGGTATCATAGAAGCATTACTCAGGACTAGAATTGGATACACCATAGATACTCTGTGCTGAATTCTCGGCAGGAACAACATTTTTAAACCCTATAAGGTTAGGATCTACACCAAAACCATAATAAAATTTTCTAGGATCCCTTTCAGCCAATTTTGAAGTAGATAAAGGGCCATTGGTAGGTTTTATAGGGTCCTCCAGTGTATATGGAAGATATAAAAAATCACAAGAAATAATGTCAGTAACAGAAAAATGAAAATTTATGCTATAAATATGACATTAACATGACCCTCTCACCTCTATGAAATAATATGGAGACACAATAGCATCTCTTGGAGATTCATCTATCAAGGGGAAAGATTCATCGACACTAGTCTGAACCTCCTCTGGGATTTCTGACTCCATCCTTGAAGGATCAATGATGGACTACTTAAGGGAGTAAAGAGGTGAATTTACTATAAAAGGTTAGCATGATCAAACAATAATTTCAGGTTAATAATAAAATTGAAATGATAGTGAAAATAATTAATGCAGTGCATACGCTGAGTCAGCTTCTCCGCCCACTTTTGTTTCTTCTCTCAAGACAACGATGGCCCCATTTTGGTACCCTGATTAATAGAAACTTGAGGTGTTAGTTGAGAAGATCCTTCCACCATTTCTCCCACCATCATCCTCTAACCTTGGGATATTTCCAAGGATCCAGAAGACTCATCCACTACTATGATGGGGATTGCCATGGGCCTATATTTTAGTGACTCAAGCACCTTTTCTTCTTTTTCATCTCACTATCCTAAAAAATGCCAGATAGATCCCCCAAAAAATAATTATTATCGATGATGTAGAAAAAAGTGATGGGATAATAGAGAGATACAACATTAGGATTGATATAGTCATCCCATTCATCTTTTGATAGACCAGTTACCCCCTCAAAAGTATCTCAACCCAAAAAATTTGATTCTTTTTTTGTGACCAAGATCCTATCATGATTTTCCTATATCAACATTTCATGATCCTGAACATATTTCCCCACTTAGTAAAATTACATTCAAGGTGAAGATCAAAGTGTTATTAGATATCTCTATGATCTGGGATGTGTACACCTTCTTATAGAAATACCCACATGTCTATGATGTCATGAGTTATTCCCTACTATGCTAGGATCACTAGTGTTCACACATAATATGATGTTAATGCACGTGGATTTGAGGAAGAATAAATTCCTTTTTATGTTGATGTCTTTTTAGGCCTCTCTTCTCTAATAAAAGACTAGGTGGTTGATACCTGAATCTACTTCTGGAGATGCGTAAAAGAACACCCTGGCTCGGAAGATGTGGTTTTTTTAATTTTAGAATGCTCCACAACCCTTGTACATGATCACATTGAAGGATTTGATGTTTCAACATTGTCACATTTGGATTGGACCTTCCAACAATGCTTGGAATGACATCATTTGTTGCAACCATGAATTGAGGAATGACTTTCCTGAATTCCTATTGGGGATACAAATAAATCCAAGTACTGAAATACCAATATTCCATCTCAATTGATGTACTCGATAGAGTCATCTTGATTGAAATTTGGAACACCTCCATGGCCATCAAGATCTAGAATTTCTGGGCCACCATCAGGTGTTTCTCTATCCAAATGTACATGGGGTAAGACAATTGACTATTTCAAACACTTCAATTGGTGAGTAAATCAATATGAATAATATGTATCCCATATGTTCTCTCTATCAATATAGCCCACCAGCATAATTTCTGTGAATGAAATCATGTACAACCTCAGATTTTATTTATCTTTTACATAGTTTGTAAATGTCCCTATAGGAACCATATGGGAAGAGGTTTAACTATCATGGTACATTCAAAATCCTTTGGACTTCATATCTGTCAAGGATAAAGGATGGATATTAGAAACTACTGGAACAAATGGGTGAAACTGGACTTTAGGGAACCAAAATACACTTATAACATTGTAATAACTGAAGTTCATCGGAATCCTCTTAAAACATTTAATTCCCTTAAAATTATAAATCTCGATTTCTTAGTGCACTCATGCATTAAAAACTAGTTGATCTATGCTAGGATGGGGGAAAAACCCTATGTGGCTCCCTTATACTAGTTATACTTCCATAATAGATATACCTAGTCTCATGATATCTTTGGATTCATGGACCAATATAATGTCGATACTTTGCGACATCACGATGAATCTAGAACAATGGGTCCTTATAGAATCTGCATGATTGATGTGGTAACCCCAATGGGTATACTCACCTAGATATAATGTAGTACATAATTTTCTAGGAGTGCTATGATTTTCTAAGGTGGGGAATCCCAGAGAAAACCGACAAGTGGGACCATCTCCCTATGGAATGAGTAAAACCATTATCCACACATAAGTATAGATTTCATCCCTTGGACAAGGGTCCTTATTCTACACCTTCAAGACACATTAAAAATTTCATCAGCCACTGGTGGTGTCCTTTTATCATCATCCCACATTATATTTAGTGGGATAAACTCATCATACAAACCCTTGAGGATAGGGGATCTTGATATCTTATAGATTCTCCATAGGCTAATGCTGACTTAGCCATGTGTTAGATGACAAGATTTTTTTGGAGGACACCATCATATAAATATATCAAAGATGATGTTTGTGTTCTTGTAAACACATGTTTTCCCACCAATATGCCCTCATAAATATTGATTTATTACAGTTTTGTCATGAATTATGCACAAGTTTTTTGTACCCGATATACCAAAATCTATTCAAGCTGTACTCCACCTCTAGTAAAAAAAGCATTAATCCTCCTTCCAACCTTATGATTGTCTTGTATTGTAAGCATAGATGGTTGAATCATAACAATGAGGTTTCAACTCTTAGGTGTGAGTATTTAGATCTCGGGTATAATGACTATGGTGGATGACATAGGTTGTAGGAACAATTACTTCTTTTATATATATTCACTTTAAGGATATGTTAGTAGTTGTAAAATTGGTATATTCCACAAACTAATACTTGATAAAGTAACAATGAGCTTTTGGGATGAGGTAATCTCCCCCAAGTCCATGATCATACATATGTAGATAATCACTTCCTGGATACTCACATTGATACTGCATAATGTGATTCACTATGTCTTGGAGATTGTAATCACAAATTTTATAATAATTTGGACAAAATATTTGAGCATCAATGAGACAAATTCAGCTTCTTGTTCATAAGAATCCATCAAAAACATGCAAGAAGACAAACAAATTTCATTAAAGTCAAAATATTTATTTTATAAATTTCAGATATTTTGGAAAAGAAAGGTCCCTCGCAATGGCCATTCAACCAGGTGCCTTATAGAAGTTCCTTAAACTGGCCCTCGATGATGTTATTTCACATATATTGGTTGATCAAGTGGCTATATCATGTACATTCATGAGGAATTTCTTATAAAGGAGATACATATGACTTTCATGATGAAAGAAAAAGTAAAGTGCGAATGGATGGAATAAATAACTAACAGATGATCATATTTAAAGATGTCACTGGTCTGCACAACAGACCTATTCACTAGGCCTACGCCACTATCCTGGTTGGGTTACCTACATGGGTGACCTGTGTGAGTGTCTTGTGCAACCTTTTGAGCCTTTTCCTCCCACTTTTTCAAGACTATACCCTCTTCTTCCAATCGAATCCAATCCTTAGGGGTGGATCTTTTACACTCAATTTTTTTACAAGGAATGAGAATATTTAATGAAAAATAATTAAATTATTATATATGGTAATATAAATAATATGGATCAAGGGAACACACTTAAACTGGCCTAACCATACCTATCATGGGCTCTATAATGCTCACACAACCCCCACCCACATGGCTCAAATGATGGGCACCCCTGTATCTGTTGTTCTTACATCGATGGACTTAGACATTAAGTCATAGACTTTGGAAAATATTTTCTTCCAAAAAACTATTGCTTAAATCATGAAATCCTCATCATTGTTGAATATATAACATATGATCTTAAATATCATCTGACACATAATAGAATTTATTTTAAATTCACATTCCATAGAAACTTTCTTCTTTCCAACCAATCCTCATTACAATTGGCAGTACAAGCTCCCTAAATTTCTTTAATAAGGCTTGCATCTTGAGTCTTTAGACAACATAAGATTATTTTGAGTTAGAAAACAACAAATAATCATCATATTTATATCAAATCCATTAAAAACCTGATTCTCTTGATTACTATGATCAAACACTCATTTTGGATATAAGGTGAGTCTGATGAGTCTTTTTTTCTAGAAATCATCATCCTAATATGAAAGAATTTCTTATGAATTTTGAGCACAAACTCCCAAATATGATGGTTAGTATGATCTCCCAAAAAAAAATTTGAGGTGATATCTTTTCTTCTTTGACAGCAAAATAAAACAATTTCAAAATATCTTCATTCAGCATCTAAAAACCATCTCTAGCCAACATGGTCCCAATAATATCCACCTTTGTATATTTTTTAGACTAGGATATATACATAACTAAACATTATAACCATAATATATGGATCACTTATCAATAATTATAAACATATATGAGGTAACTCATTGTAGGAAACAATAATTATTGATAGAAAACCCATGTTTTCCCAAAGTAGCGACTCATGAATACTAACTCATATTTTCTTCATCCAATTTATTCACATATTTCACTTTTATATAAACAAAATCTTAATATAACCACTTCAAAAAATATTTATAATAGTTCACACACCTACATGCTATATTGGCAACTTACCCACAAATCCCTCTATTGACACGCTTCATTGAAAGGTTTTTTCACATTTCCATGGATAGATTTATGAAAAAATTCAACCAATTTGAAAACATTATCCAAATGAAGGATGATAGAGGGAAAACACATACCTCAACCTCGATGATAAAGATGTTTCACTCACATGTTCAACATTAGTTTATATAAAGTTTCATTGGGTAATGGTTTTTTGAAAATGTCAGCAACTTATTCTGACGTAGCAGTATAATCTAGCTTCAACTAATTCTTCTCCACAAGCTCTTTAATGAAATTATATTTGATATCAATATGTTTTGAATGAAAATGTTGTACGAGATTTTTCGTAATGTTGATGGGAATCTAATTATCACCACCCAAGAGAAAGCGTAACATCACTTCAACAAGTAATTATTCCAAATGAGTTTTCATTCACATAAGTTGAGTAACAACATTAGTGAATAAAACATAATCATATTTATCTATTCTATGAGTAACTAATGTTTGTTTCCTTATATTCCAACTAAAAAAAAATCTTCCCCAGAAAGAAAAATCCACGAGATCTAGATCTTCTATCATCAAAATTTTCCTCCCAATCAGCATCTGAATACCCAAACAAGTCAATACTTTCTGATCAATGATACCAAATTATGAGTGTTTATGCATTTGAAATACTAGAGAATTATTTTTCTAGCCATTAGATTTGATTATTTTGAAGCAGTCTAAAACATTACACATAAGGTAACAACATATAAAAATTAGGTCATGAGGTAGTCAAATATATAATAATTCCTATCATCTTCCGAAACTCTTTATGATCAATATTCATACCTTCTCCATCATTAGAAAAATTTGTTCCTACTAAAATAGGTGTCGAAAAATGTTTTGAATTATCCATGATAAACTTTTTAAAAAGATTCTAAGAATACAATTTTCAGGAATAAAAACTGTGTTTATTATTTGGTGAGATTTGTAACACAAGATAGTATTTCATTTTAGCTAGAAAATAAATCTCAAAAAATATTTTCAACTTTTCAAAAAATATTTTACATGTCCTTTCATCAATCTTAATAATGATTATGTCATAAACATAAACCTATTCAATGAGGGAAAAATTATGACTTTCTTTAATGTATATATTTATACCAAATCTTCCATTCATAAAATTAATATTCCTTAAACAACTATCCAATTTGGAAAACCATGACCTCAGGGATTGTTTTATTATATACAAGGATTTCTTGGACCTTTACAAATGAAATTAATCCTTTCCAACATCAAATCCACATGGTTGTTCAATATAAAATTCCTCATCAAAATAATCATTAAAAATGATTATTTTACTTCCATTTGAATGTTTTTGTAACATCAGTGTGAAAATATAGTAAAAAATATTTTGATTGTTTATATACTTTCTACTAGAGAAAATGTATCATTAAAATAAATGTACTCAATTTATGAGTATCCTTTTAACACTAATCTTTCTTCGATTATTATCACTTCTCCGTCGTGATTCATCTTGTTTTGGAAAAGCAAATTTAGGCCAATAACATTTTTTTTGTCAGGATTGGGTACAAGTTCCTGAGTGTTATTCTTCTAAAAATTATATATCTCCTCATTAATTGATTGAACCCATTTTAGATACTAAAAGGATTCATTCACAAAATTTCGATGATCGTTTGAATACAAACGAGTATGTATAAATATTATTCCTGTTGGATCTCTTTGATGTTGATCACAAATATTGTATTGAGCTTACACACGCCTCCTCAACCAGGGATAATATTTTCATTACTATTCCCCACCACTAAAATATATGAGACTAATTCTTCTTCTTGAGAAGGATTACAATTTTTTTAATCCTTTCAAAATCCTTATCATATGTTTTTTCTTATTATTTATCCTCTTAATTTGTATTTGACTATTTATCTTCTTCATATTTTCCAATAAATTTCACATCAAAAGAGTTAAATAATCTTCTTGAATATTTATTGAAACACCTATATCCTCTTTCATACATATCATAGAAAATTAAAATTCCAAATTTACCTCTCTGCTAAATATTTCCATGGTTTATACCTTTGTTATTTATAACGAATGGACTCCCAAAAATTATCATGAGTTTAAAAATTGATGTTTTTTCATAAAACTTTTTGTATGTAGTAATATATGAAAATGGTCTTTAGAAACATCCGTTTTTATTATACAGATCATTTCACATGGCATGGTTCCAAAAGTAATGAAGAAAAAAATGTTCAAGTAACAAAGTTATTCATATTCTAACTAGAATTATATTCTTTCTTTCAATAAAATAATTTTTATGAGAGTATGGTGTACTAAACTCAGGAATAATTCCATGATTCCTATGAAAAAATTAAAATTATTCATTATTTTAATCATCACCATTATCTATTCTTAACTTCTTACTGAATACTCACATTCCATCTTAGCATTCCTCCTAAAGCTTTTGATCAATTTCAGATAATATGTCTTATGATTTATTTTCCTAAACAAAGTAATTTGAGTGAAGTCATCAATGAAAGTTATAAAGTAATTATCTCCATAATTTATTTTTTTCTCATTTTACCACAGATATCAGAATGAATATGTTTCATGGGTACTTTTAAACAAATGCCAACTTTCTTATACACAAAATTTTTAATATTTCCTTTCTGAAAAATTATGCAACCCAAATATCATCTTCATGAAATATCAGTAATTCTACAGACAGTATCACTCATTGATCTCCTGTTCAAATTTCTTTGACACACATTCCCCAAACAATAAGACACAAATGATTTTCTTATACCATTCCCATGTAATATGAGTTTTTTATTTCACCAACTTGGAAGAAGTTTCGTTTAGTGCGTTGGCCTATTGTGACTATATTTATATATTCCTATCTTTTTTCAAAAAATATATCTTCTAAAAAAACTAGATTTCAATCATCACAAAGTTATAAAACACATAGAATGTCTTGTTTCATCTAATCGACAATCAAATCCTCTTAAAATTTCATATTTTCATTCCCAATGATGGTGGATCTGACACCATTGATTTTGAGAGATTCATCAGTCCACATTTAACCATTCCTTTTTGATGTCTTTCAAATTCATCAACAGTTTTAAGTATCCTATCACATGATAATGACACCCACTATTCAAAATCCATGGAAATTCTCTATTTGTATCTATGAGAATGGTTTGTACAACAAGATCATATTTACATCCTATTATTTTTCTTAACTTCTAGATTCTTTAAAATGTTAATAGAAATTTTTGTGATGATAACAAAAAAAGGAAAAATTTCATAAGGTGTCAAGGTTGTTCACCTATTTCATAAGTATTTTCCAGAGGATCGAACCTATTTTCATCTTTTACACAAACCTTCTTTGGTTTCTTTCGAACAACCTTATCAAACTAATTAATTTTACGGGATTCAATCCTCGAAAATATTTTCCTTATTTAATTTACGGAATAGTTGTAATGTTGTTGATTAAACCAACACATATTATTTTCTGAATCCACCACAATACTAGAAGTATCCATAGAAACAATATTTTTCTCTATAAATTCCATTCTGACTGGACTTGTGAAAATGTTTCTTAGAAACCATCTTATCTAAACATTTTTTAGCACAGAAATTTCTAGTTCCAACCAAAAAATACTTCTTCAGCATGATTTTCTTTTCAGACTTATCAAAACGATAAGTAATAAGAAACTTCTAAAAATTAGAATATTGAGAAACTTCTGATTTCTCATTTGTCTTTGTCGCATACCAAACAGTCCCATATTTCTTCTTCTAATTTTTTTTCTAGTTTTCTTCCCATCCTGTGAATATATCTTTTAATCCTTAATAGGTTCATCCTTAAGATAAATTTCATCAAATTCATTGTTATAATTCTCAAAACACAAAACAGTCTATTTATCATTTGAATGTTTTTATTTAATAGGTTATAAGTCTTATCCTTAATTCATATTTACATCCATATGTTCATTTAAATTATTTTATTTCCCAATAGATTTTTTCCAATCATTAGTCTCTTAAAGTAGCTTAACTTTATGAGGATGAAAATATTATTGATATTTTTGAATATTTTTCATTTCCCCTCTTTATGATCTCTTTATCATAATTTCCAAAATTCCTTGGGCATTCTTCCAATACTTATTTCATATGAAATTATAATTTAGTTTCTTATTCTTCAAAAAATCTTCTTAAGAACTACTCATTATTAACTTTTTCAATGAATGTATTTCCTCCTTCTTCTTCCATATACTTTTTGAATTCTTCTTTACCAGGTTCTACGTCGTCATCTTTAGATAAGAAGAATAATTTTTGGATTTGAAGAGTTTTTTATCCTTCCTTATAGAAAAGGATGTGTCCTTATCACACTCTTTCATCCACGATCTTCTCATCCTTCTTTCATCTTCATTGTATCCTCTTCTTTATTTATCTATGATCAAATTTTAGCAAAGTTCCTAAAACCACCACAATCAAATAATTTTAATGGATGTTTCCCATATAAGATCCTACACCAATTTTCACTTTTTTAGAAAATAAGGATAAAAATTCATCAATAATTTTACGTACTTCATTTTCAGAATCAGATTTTGAAACTTCATCTTCATCATGAACCTTATTATAATTTCATTTCTTTGTAGCCTTGATGGAAATTTCTCAATCTAATTTTGTTTTTTAATTTCATGGATGTCGCCCTTCTCATTTTATATATAATGAGAGTACTAGAAAAATAATCCAAATATAATGATTCTAGATTTATATCTTCCAATGAAGAAACTATAGCCTCAAACTTGTCAAGAATAATTATTAGATCATTTCAATCACTGTATATTCCTCCAAATTTTTACCAAGACATCTCATAACGCAAAAAATGACATTAACCTAGAAAATAAGTTCCCAACATATTCATACTCACCCATTTACATATGATCACCCTTTAGCCTCCAGATTTGTTATTTTTTATTCTTCATATTTTTATTTCCCTCACAATGTTTTTCAACTTATCCCAAATACCTTTGATTGTGTAAAAACCCATCACTCTTAGAAACTCATATTAAAAAAGTGACGAGAGTAAAGAATTCGTAATTCTTACATATTTCTCAAGATTAATGTTTTAAATATATACATGATTAACATTATCACTAATAAGAGGAAATATATGTGGTTCAACTTCAATAACAACATACCCATGAAGAAAATGATATGGAATCATTATATGTTTCTAGATACGATATTTCGTACAATCAAAGACAATAATAACTATATACTAATATAATTCAGATATTATATAAAATAATGTTAAAAACATCATTAAATATTATACTGTGGTAACATTCAGCTCTGATACCAATTGAGAATACCCATTAAAATAAATGTATCCCTAAGAGGGGAAGGGGGTGAATCAGTGATATATTTTTGTTTCAAGTTTCATTTATATTGAAACAAACCTCTCCTCTTATTAAAGAGTTATTACCTTACTGAAAACAAAATCAATCACACACCAACAAGAACATAAGAATTTAAATGGTTCAATACTAAACAAGAGTACCTATTTTCCTAGTATGGTTTGGAAGCAATCCAATACCACACAATTCACTAGAAAGAAATTAGTTTGTGTGGTATACAATGAGTTGGATATTACCTTAAACTCATTGTGAAATTTGTTCAATACAATATTCTATGTGCTTCAAGTATCAAAAAATCATCTAATTCAATTTGTGTTACAAACATGCTATAATTCTACTTGGTCAAATTTAATAAATAAGACTTTATAAAAAATTATTTAATTTCATACGTAGCAGTAATAGTGAAATTCTTCTAGACAATGTAATGAAACATTTCCTTATATTATAGTCTAATTTTTCAATAAAAAATATGTTAATCTAAAAAATGATTGATAAAATATAGAATACTTCTATCTGAATCTAAAAATATCTATATGATTTATCAATGTAGCATGAAAACCCAGATAATGATCATGTGTCTTCTCCTTTATTCTTATGTCAGTAAAAACTTTTCAGGAAAGAATGATCCAAAAAATTCTTTACTATATAATTATTCATTTTTCCTCCTTCCCTCTTCAATATTACATAAATTTAATAATGTAAAATAGTACACCCTCCTTTTATTGGTGTTCCAAATATGGTTTTTGGTGGTTTTCTGAAAAATTTTCCCACCTAGTAAATGCTTCTAACATTTCAATTTACCTTAAAAATCATATACCAATTTCACTCATTCAACACTTATCAACACTTATCGAATCTTATTGAATATTCTCAAAAAATCATCTTTTTTAGAAATTCTTTACAAAACATAGTCTGATTCAGATTCACCATTATAATCTTATCATCATGATGAAGACAACAAATTATTTGTTACGTTGCTATATAACAATTAAAAAACAAACATATGTATTATTTTTAGGATTATCGAAACCAATATCTCATTCTGATTTACTCATTTTGATGGAGACAAAAAAACATTCATTAAATATGTCTACACCAAATGAAATATATTAAGACCATTATTCAAATTTTTTTATATTCTAATATGATTCCCTTGATAACACTTTTACAAGATTCATGAAATTATCCTTTTCTCATTTTACTAAATAGATGATATATTGTCTAATGAAGTCAACAGTTTCATATACAGTCTAATATTCTTGACCCAATTGAAAAAAATATATCGTACTTATTCTTTCTCTTGACCCAATTGTAAATATCCAATAATTCATACTGATGGAAATGGTTTTCTACATTGTGGATCGGTCTCCCACTTTCTTCACCAGCATCAGTATCAAAAAATCCTAACTCCTTTTCATTTTCAATGATCCCAATATTTCTCAAAACCAATTCTACTTCATCAAACATTCTCTATCAATATATCTTCTATTATCTTCTAAAACCATCAAAACATCTGATGATTAGTGTTATGGTGATCCCGATAATCGGTGGAACATTGTATCTAATAGACATGTTCCATCAAATTAGACATCAGAAACTTCTTTCCTGTTTTGATTATGATACCACTGAACATTCATAACTTAACATCTTTTTCCAATGATTTGTTTCACATAGATTTTTGGTCTGACTAAAAACATGCACTTTGGTTTCTCACATTCAGATCATCCTTCCCAACCCTAAAATAATCCTACATGTGGAATTATTTCACTGAGGGACTAAGACCATAAATGTTTGACTTTAGCAACACTATTCATCTGAAAATATTTTTCTTGAATCATGAATTCCTCAATAAATCTGAATATATTACATATTACCTTCAGCATCATCTGACTTATAATGAAAATTTAATTAACTTACCATTCCTCAAAAACATTATTCTTCGTTAAAAATCCTAAATACGATTATAAACATTATACCCCCCTTTTACCTCATAAGAATTTTATCATGAGTATTTAGATAGTTTATAGATTTTTTGAATTAAAAAAATATAAATGCATCATCATCTTTATCAAAAATCCATTTTAAATATGCTTCTCTTCCATATTATGACCATAACCTCATTCCAGACTCAAGGTGAGTCTGATGAGTTTATTTTCGTAGAATCTACTTCCTAATATGACGCAATTTCAAAAGAATTTTGAGTTCATGCTACTAAATACGATGGTCTATCTAATCACCGACAAAAAACCAATTGGAGTGATTTCTTATCTTCTGTGACAACAAAAGAAAACAGTTTCAAAAAAATATCATTCAAATTCTGAAAAACATATCCATCAAAATGGGTCCCAAAAATTATCATATAATACAAATAATTAGAGTACATAATAATAAATAAATTGAAACCATAAAAAAGAAATGATATTCAAACTATAAAGTCATATTGACTCACTATCATGCCAAAATAAAGTGACTAATCACCCTCTAAGATGATAAAATTTTAAAAAATAAACTCAAATAAAAAATGGAACTAGGGATATAATATGATTCTCAATAATCACCTAATTCCAATCTCCAATCTGAGATGTGTTATCCTGATCGATCCAGCTTCTCCAGGCCTCAACATAACCTAAACCTGTGAACACTGATGTTTTCTAAGGTATCCATGTTTCATGGATTCCCATGAAGGGTGTGAGTGATTCCTAGTAGGGAACCACCATCATAATCTTGTAAATAACTAGTAAATGTGGGTTGAATACATGTGAAATACTCAAAATTGAAAAATTAATAACCACAAATGCACAAATGAAAGAGCCCCCGATGATCCTTATGTTTTAGCATGACACCTCAGATTATCTATACATACCTTATCAAGTTTTACAGTGTCTCTATGAATGTTGAGTGATCATGAAAACTCGTAATTTAAAGAAAATAATTATCATCGAGAGGTTATCCTAGGTGTTTTCTTGAATCAGTCATAATGTCAACCTCGAGGAGGTAATCCTTGATGATTTAGTATTCATCAGGACTAAGGTGACCCCTAGGAGGTAAAAGTAGGTGATTAATAATATCATTAATCATCATCATCCACAAGGACATAATCCTATGTGATTATAAGAATAAAGAATAATTTATGAATCGTAGGGGGTGACTCTAAGGAATTATAATCATCATGCATCACCACTCACTTTTAGGAATAAATACAAAGCGATCAATCACTATATATCATCGTTAAACACTAGAAGGTTATCCTAAGAGATTAATAGTATCATGTTTAACTACTGAATCATATGGGTGACTCTAGGTATTTGTAATAATTAGGCCAAAAATCAATATCCAAGGCATTTTATACATATATATTCAACTTGGAGGGGTAGAAATTCCCTCCCATAATATCTCATATAATGCACCTCACAAGGGCTGTACATCCTCTCAGATTTATCTAAAATAATTGTGGGAAAACTATCAATAGAACTAGATATAATTAATTAAAAACCATATGAGGGTCATGATATCAATTTAGGTTTTACGTTTACAACCTCAATAATATATAACCATTTCCATACACACCATGTTAGGGGTAAATATATCACTGGGGAAACCTCTAGTGTCCCCTAGTTCACATCATAAAATCGAAAATCTTATGAGTGAAGGGTTTTTAGAGTATAACAACATTCATCTGATCAAGAAGAATAGATTAAAAACCATTGTTCGAGGATCTCAATGAAGGATAATATAAAACTCTATGAAATACTAAAATGAATAACTAATATTAAAAATTTGTTACCTACACTGAAGAACCATTACATCAATATTGATCTCCTTTGGATGTATATTATAGATAGAAAAAGTGGGAAGAAGATAATCCCACCCTTAAAGTGTATCCACAAGCTGGTATAAATCACTCAAAATTTGAGTGTGATCAACCAACATCTACAACATGATAGATTCTCACAGTGAAAAGAAGGAAATAAAGTGGAGAAATGGGTCTGGGAATATTAGTCGAGAATAAGGATCTAAATCCACACACCCAACACACTTCCATCACATGGTAATATTAATATAAAGCACAAGTATTCTCAAAAGGGTTTCTTATTAACACGCGTGTTAAAACACATTTATAAACTCAATGGATAGTTCATGAATCATTTTAATTTACTCCATGTATGTTTCATATAATTATGAAAGGATTTTATTTAATTATATATTATATGGGTGAAATGGTTCATGCGTCCAACAAAAAAACAATATACACGGTGCATGAAAATAATAATTTTCATTCAAGACAAAACATAGACTACAAATATATCATATATATATATATATGGCTCTAGGGTATATCTCTATTAATTTTCCACATTCAAAAAAACTTAATAGACATTTTTACATTTCATCTAATATTTAATGATATACAATAACTTGTGAATCCATATCCAAAACATGTTTTGAATATATTTTTTTGTAAATATATCTTTACGTCAAACTTGTACCACATCATACTCAATACCTTATGAATACCCATCCACGATAATTGTGTATTAACTTGAAAATTATTTTAGAGTATATCTTTAATTAAAACAAAATCCCTATTCTTAAACCGTAAAGTATGGCCCTATGAAACTTTATAGTAATGAAACAATTAAAAATATACATAACCATTTATGAAATCCAAGAAAAGTCTCTATAAATGTGCCAATGGTAATCAATCTATAAAGTGTTTTGGCACAATCTCCATTAAACACATGGATCTTAATATATTTTTCCACTATCCTACATCATATGTAACATTATGTTATCATATTTTCCCTTTTTTCAATTCATCATGAATCCATGGGATACAAAACATGAATATCCAATATATCCAACTCATATATTTTCAATTCATTTAGTATAGACTGAACTAATCGATGAATGAATCACATAAAATTATTTCTTCTGGATTAGAACATCACTTGTACATTATCCACATATATATATATAATATATGTGTTTCTTCAAACTCCCATATTCTATCTCAATCTAGGGAACCCATATCATACTCATCATATGAGAGGAAAAATACCATCTTGGTTAAGCTCCAATAAACAACATGATCAGAAACATACCCAACCACCCCATATTATCTAATTAAATATATTGAATTATATAATTAGGTTAAAAAAGTATGATGGTTCTCATACTAGGCATCTCACCAACATTAGGTTAGGGGGACTCAAATATGATCTATGAAGCCCTAGTATACAAATGACATCTTTGTATGAAACTAAATTTTGCATACTTAGTATGTCATCCAGTGAACAAAAAGAATCATATTCTTTATCTTGTGCCTCATGATCATATTCTAATTCTCTGGATAAGAATATTATTCACATTACCCTTAACATTTCATTATAATCTACCATAAGCAATGATTAAAATAAAATATGGATAAACTCAAAGTCCTAATATGAAAGGTCAATTATCATTTCACATCACGAAATTTATATCTATATATACATTTATGTATCTATCATGAAATAATAATAATATATTGGTTTTCTTTTAATAAAATACATTTTAAAATTTATAAACACTTTATTAATATAAAAAAAACATAAGCACCGGTTTTTATCATATATGATAAACCATCCGATCCACCTTATGTGTTAAAAAATTTCTACGTTTTGTAAACTATTTACATAATAGGTAATACATATAACATATCTATGTGACCATATGATAAACCGCCACTAAATGTTTTAAGGATAATTTTTTTTGAAGTAAACTAGTTTGAATAATTATAAGGCTTAGGAATCCTATTCTTAATGATTTATCTATTTAAATATATTCAAACATATTATCTTAACAACATAAAATTTTAGGATATCAACTTCTATTTTCTAACTAGAACTCTTTTCATGTTCATCATTATGTTCATTGGAACACTATTCAATGATAAAATTTCATTGAAATTATACAACTACATACATTATTTTTTATTGTCCTCCTAAACATTTAGGGTAATGCAACAATCACTTTAATAAGGTACATAATTGTAAATATCACATTTCCATTTTACACCATACCCTAAACTCTTTTAGAATAGGGTACAACAATTTGTTAACTCTACTGGAACAATCCTTCAAAAATAATTTATTTCATTTTTCATGATAAATAAATGAAACTATTTATATTTTGTAATTTATCATCAAATATAAAAAACTATTTTAGGATATTGAGTAAAAAAAACTTCAACTTAACCTAATATAATAGTGATATCTAATTTCTAAATGGTAACTAAATTTAACACTTTGAATTTTTCATTAAATCACATATATTTTTAAAATTTTTATTATATTAATTTGAAAAAACGTAATCATAAGATTTGTGTTATCATTTATTTTATAATTTTGAACTTAACTATGTCCAAACATATGCCCGTGATACTATTAGACACTATATTATTTTTGGAAAATCTTGTTAAGAATCACAAACAATTTTGTATTAGGATATAATATTTATTTCTTTTTAGTAATAATATCTTACTAATAAAATAATATTTCTTTATCGCATATGGTATTATTTGTTTTTATAATAATCATATTTAAATATAAAAAATTATTAAAATATACTACTGTTGGGTAGTGGGAAAAAGTTCCAACATATTTTATCAAATACATGTATAATCATTTTATCCAAAATAAAATACTATTATTTGTATCTTCTTCTCAAAAAGTGTTATAGAAATTGATGAATCATAAACCATGACTATAAATTTATTAATATCATACTTTTTCATAAATACTATTTTTTATAAAACATATTCACTTATCAAATATAATAAATGAGATAAAGATACACATCTTTTACTTAGATCCATCTATGGTTAACTCAATCCTTTACCCACTTGTAAAAAATATATATAGTATCGTATAACATTCAAAATGGAAGAATTAATTTCTATAAAATTCATACCCAACATGGAAATTAAATGGAGTTTCCAAATCCACTTTAGATATATATTAGATCATATAATCATATTGAATTATTATACTTATTGAAAATACTAGTTTTTAATGAACTTGATTTCCTTCTATAAGAAACAATTTTAAACATTCCAATTAAATTTTCTTTTTATGGTTTGAACTTTTACCCATTTGTACTATCCATATATTATAAGAGTCCAAAAATCAAATCCCCAACTCATCTATTCTAAATTTTTTTAGAAAATTGGGTAAACATTATTTAAATTTAATCATATTGTCAAGACATTTACATACATTAAAGTAAGATAAATAAATAATCAGAACAAGAAATTTTTAGTTCTACTAACATTATTTTATCGAATTGAATAAACAATAACTATGTGTATCAAATAAATCTCAATTCATTTTATTAATCATTTTTTTTCAAGATCTTATCTGGATCAAGGTGAGAAAATAAACATATTATGAAATATTTAGTTGATCCTAAAATATTATATTGATCCTAATGTATCCAAGCCTCCAATATTAAAACACAATTTCTCTACCACTTGAATTAAATAAATCTTTATTTTTTTATCTTTTGAACATATACGTTTTTACAAAACGTGTAAATCATATATTTTATATCATATATCTGCCAAAATTATATAACCTATTTCTATAACCATTAATGTATTATGGAAACCTTCAGTCTGACAATGTCATTTAAAATATTCAATCATATTTAATATCATTATATTTACCTAATAATATTGAGTATATGAGAATAAAATTATTGATGTACCTAATAATATTGATTACATGAGTGCAGACTAGGATTTATTTTTTTCATCTAATACCTTTAAATCCTTTAATGAAGCACTCAATCCTTTCAGAAGCATCTAGATTCAATTATTGACCATCTTTAACACTTTGTTACTGAGGAAGGAACTGTTTAGAAACACCAAATATTTCCTTAAGGACATTTATTAAATGACTAATATAGCTTAATAAAATTTTAAGATACTAGTCTTAAAAGATATATATTTAATGTTTCTCTTTTTAAGGATTAATAACAATGTTTATCTTCACGAATAATATATTGAAATAATCTACAATAAAATATTTTATGAGATGAGAATCATATATTATTAACCATTTAATTTGGAATTTTATTAAAAGGGATCCAACTAAATTAATGACTCATTTGGTGAATCATATCTATTAGTAATACAGTATCTATATTTTTCTACGAAAGGAGTCCTATATGGAATTTCAGTCACTATATAGTTATTTAGGTAACACATCATCACAATTATATCATATATGACTCTTTGATAGTAGAGTTGAAAACCATTTATCCAATCCATAGTACGGATAAACTCAACTCTATTCCCCCAATAAGATTTTTCAATTAGGGTCTGTCTTCTAGTGTAATCCAAAACATGTTCCAAGAATATGCATAAAAAGGACAATACAGGAGAACCAATATTTTACATGACCTACCCATGGATATTCCAATGTCAAATATCTTTTCTTTCCTAACACAAGATAATCTAGGGGAACCAAAATTTGGCATGACCTACCCAATTGAAGGATCGAGGTATTGAAATGTACCATTTTTTAATGAATCCCACAATTAGTATTTTACGATATTTTGTCTCACCATATTATCATATTTTATTCCCTTTTAATTGTTAATGCTTCTAGTAATTTTTTATGAAATCCTATTCCCTCCACTAATAAATATGTTCAAACCATATTGATGTGTTATAATTTACAAGAATCACATGTTTTTGTTACATACCCAAAAATGGAATATAAACATATTCATACAATCCAAATTCATCTTATGCATAAGATACATGATCTCTCTATGTAAATTCATAGAGTTAACCATACGATTAATCCCTTACAAATAGATAGCTAACCCCATTCAACAGCCTAAATAAGGCATAAGCCTCATGGTAGGTTGGTAGTCTTACCCCAAGTCCCTCTACACAATGATACATTAATCAGTTGAGAATAAAATTCATCACACCTATTATACCTAATATTTAAAAACAACATTGAAAAACTAAATTCAATTTCACAAAAATAAATATAAAATGAGGTTAATGTAGTTGAATAAATACATTCATTATGATGTTAATCCGAGCATGTAATTAAAGGATCTATCCTAAAAGAAATTTATAATTTTAAACTAAATCAAACACTATATTCACATTTTCTAATAAAATTACGTAAACCTAATTATAAAAGGAAATAAAATTTTAAATAAAATAACAATTTAAAAATTAAAAAAATAAATCAGTATTTCTGAACCATTCCTAAATTAAAGAAAATTATAAACCCTTTTATTATTTTAATATTTAACATTATTTAAATCCAATATTATTTAATATAAACCCTTTATACTAATATTTTTTGAATTTAAAAACTTTATATTCATTCCAATACGAACTCTTTCATATCTATCATTAAATGGAATTTAAATTTTAAATATATGATATTTTAGGAATTATAAAATATTTTTAAATCAATTTCTATCATGTAAACATTTTAAATAATCAAAATATTGTATAATTATTTATTATTGAACTATGATCATATAATTCATTAAAAAAACTAAGCTGTTTAAATAATATCCAAATAAGGCCCCCATTAATTTTGAACAATTAAAAATTGTTAATAAAGAAAATTCATAATTTAAATATAAATATTTTATATTTTGCAATTATTTCTTAATTTAAAACCCTTTATATACACCTTCTTATGATTTCTAAATAAAAAAAATTATTTCTAGTATATAAGACATGTCATAAAATTTCGTTAAAAGGTATGTGAAATATTAAATTTTAATATTTTGGAATAAAATATTTTAAATAATTTTAATTGATTATAATAAATTTATAATTAATTAATTTATAATATTTTGTAAAATAAAATATCCCAAAATAACTTTTATAATGAGTTATGACCATTTTATAAACCATATAAAGTATTTAAAATTTTAAATACATTTTTTAATAATTTTAGAAGAATTTTGATTACCCCAACCTAGAATCTTTATTCTTAATAATGGTAACCTAATTTGACACATACAATGACACTCTTTATAATGGTGTTCAAATTTTGAAACCCGATGAATTTTTTAGTAGCTGTTTACCTTTATGAAACTTTTGGAAAATCATGATAACCTTTACATAACAAATTAAATATTTCTCTATATAATGGTGGCCTAAGAAAACCTTCACACATGAAATAGAATTACCTATACACATCCTTAAGAAAACTATACTTACCCTTACATGAACCCCTTCACATAAAGGTATGTCACTATAGTTACCCTTATGCAACTAATCTTTTTAAGGGTGATTCCTTAGTTACCATTATGTTGCCAACTCACATTAGGTTATTACATTTACATATACCTTAATGCATACAGATATGATCAGGTAACCCTTACATTGACCAATCTATATAAGGGTAAGGTGACAAGACTCTTATATAGACCACTCTATGTAAGGGTAATGTCTTTGTTACCATTACACAACATAGTTTCATATGGGTAAGGTGTTGGTAACCTTTATGTCTTTCAACAACGAATGGGTAAACCCTTTTGTAAAACCAAATTTCATGAAAATGATAAACTATTATATTTTTCAATTTAATCATCATTTCATAACAATATTTCACAAATAAATACATGGATCACTCTAACACCATTGAAGGGTTTAGTTATAGTCTAAGAACTGTTATCATATTGTGAGAATGAAATTAAAAACCCTAATTCACAAATCTATATGAATGATATTATGAAACTACATAAAATTATTAAATAAAGAACTATTATTAAGATATAATACCTTAAATAAAAGATCCTCTACATAAACCTTGTTCTCCTATAGATGTGTTTGAGAGAGGTAAAAAATTTTGAAGAAAAAGAATCCTACATCCATAGTTTATCGACATAAAAAGTTGAATAACTCAATTTTTGAGAAAGATCCACCAACCCCCATGACATGCTTGTGTCTTGTAGTGAAAATGAAAATGATAAAAGAGAGATAAAATTTATTGAGTATCATATGAGAATAAGGATCTTAATCCACCCATGACACACACTTCCATCTCATGAATTTTATTTATATTACACCTAAGGATGATCTATAAGTGATTCCCACAATAAATATTTTTTTAAAACCCATGTATAAATTCCATGGAGGATTAATGCATTATATACATTTTCTCTATGTAAAATTCATAGATATATGAAGATATTTCATTTAATGATTGATTATGTTGGTTAAATGGTTTAGTTTTCCAATACACATAAAATAATATACCCAATGCATGAAAATAATTTTCTTGAAATACAAAATATTTCCCATTAATTTATCATATTGAAATATGGATTTTGGTCATATATCCTTTAATGGTTACCTATATATTGTCCCTAACTCTTTGATCAAGACCCATCACTCATAGGGTATAATATACCTCAACATGATCATAATCTTCTCAAGGCCTTATTGGCTCCATATGAAAACCCGTATCAAAATCGCAAAATGGAGATGAACTGAAACCCATACATATCCCATGTAAGCCTAGGTCTATCCTCACACCGATACAATCCATAAAAATCCATAGGTTCCACCAAACTATGTGGTCTCATTTTAGTTTGGGAATAATTCTCTCTTAATGGTCATCTCACAAGGAAATTGACTTTAAGGAATCAATTAGCTATCACACAACCTACTAAAACCAAACATTCCAAACCCACAATATCTTATAAAAGGAGGTTTCTAAGTCTCCTATACAAGGGATACTATGTTTTTTTGACCTCATTTAATATGCACCCCACAGGTTCCACAGTTAATAAATAATGAATTTATAATCAAGGCCTCATCTGTTGGTGACTAGGGAAATCAAGCCATCACGCAATGGTTTATTATGTCCCTTGTAACTTTTTTATGTTTATTCATTGGAATTTCATTAAAATAAAAAAAATCATTAATTATTAGGTTTATCACCCTCGGTTGTGAGACCTTATACTACATGAAACTATAATCATTCATAAAAAAAGAAAAATTAATTTGGATCACTTACATCATTCATAAATACATTTCCTAAAAATACTTATCTCGACCATTACTACAGAGGCTCATCCAAGGTCGAAACATTGTCCTGAGCACCTATCTCAAGGCACAATATCTAAATTATTTAATTATTATAACTTATAATTAAATAAATAATTTATAAATAATCATAAAATTTATTTTGAATGGGAAAAAAACTAAAACCTCATCAAGAAACATTATCTCACTAAATCTTTAATTAATGTCATGGTCTCCATTCCTTTCACACATCTTGAACCAAGCAATAAAAAAGTTCCAACTATTATACAATGCTGAAGGAATAATTTTATCTATTTTAAGATAAAACCCCTTGAAAATTTTTAAGATGAAGCACATCAATCAAAGAGGCGTGTGAAAATGTGAAAAGATCATTTGTGTACATCTTTTAGATATTCTATATAAATGACCCATGATTACAAGTTTATTACTTCCTAGTCTAGTGGAATTAGTACTAAAACCCTAAATAATTGAAACCAATTTATAGGGAAATGAGAAAAGAGGGTTTACATTGGAATAACTGAAGGCTCATACCTAAAACCATTTCAAAATCATATCCTAAAATACCACAAATCCAGGGGGATTGAGAGGAAAAATGGATGAGAAGGATGAATTGACCTATAAATCATATGGAGAGAATGGTCGGGGTTGGAAGATAAAATCCCATAGTGTAAAAATACTAAAATTGTAATTTTTATGAAAAAATGGAATACCACATAGTTTGACCTAATGATTTTCCAAACCGTGTGCGAACCACTTGGTTTCCATAGGTGAATAAAACTAACATCATATAGTTAGGTGAACGATTATCCAAATCATGCATCAATTGTGAAATATAAACTATATCATCATTCTTGGATTTCCTGTAACTATGAAATGATAGTACACCTCATGCAAATGTTTAAAGAAATCTATACAATTATAGCACAAGGTTTCATCTAACCATGTGGTAACCATGTATAGGGAAATATCCTTTGAAAAATACCAAACATTAATACCAAATATATTGATACTCACCCTATAGCAAGGCAAAACTCTCGATCCTTGATCCATATCCACAAAAATAACATGGGATTCTCCAAAAAAAAAATTTAAATCCAAAATTATATTCTAAAAATAAATCATGATTTAGAAATCTAAAAATTAAAATTCCCCATTGAATTCATAACTCAAAAGGGAGTGAGGTTTTACAACCTCACCAACATAGAAATTATCATTCATAAGAAGTCCCAATGGTTCTATAACCATTAATCTCAACCAAGTTTAGCCATTAATTACCAATCATTTCATTGAATTCTATCCTGGAACCTGGAATATGTATCGTCTGCGCCACTCAAAACACAAGATGCACTATTCAAAAAATGTCCTGCCACCTGTCCACAACCTTAACCAAAACACCAAAATGGGGATTACATACATATATCTATCCTAGTACTCCAAATATTCATTAATTAGTTCACCATATAACTTATGGTTCTCCCACCATACGACTTAGATCATAAGGGACGATTTTGATCCATGGTGCTACCCACCATTAGAATCAACTAATGAATCACAATTCTCAGTTGTATAATGTATGAAACTAACCGTAGGTGCCTGGTGTTGGTGCCTTATTTTCTTAATTTTTCATACAAATAAGGAATATTCACCCTAAAGGACCAAGTAGTTTTGCATCTTTGGAAACATGATAGAAACATAAGTTCGACATTACAACTTGAAAATAAATAAAACATAGAAACTCTTTTGAAAAAATCCATAACACCTAGGGTATTTCTTCAAGTCATTCAAAATATACCTATTCATGTCCTCAGAAAATGTAACATAAGAAAGGGGTAATATCACATTCTCTGTATAGGAATGAAATACAATGGAAGATATCATAAACATAGAAATCATCCATGGTGATAACTAAAAACACATACATTTAAAAACAAACTTGAGCACATTATGGAAGGCATAAGCACTGAATAAATAACGAAATAATAAAAAATAATCATTGGTATTCTAATGGTGGAATAAACTCATTAACTATAAATACTATTTTTATAATGAGGGATTACATAATGCGGGACATCATAACCATACCATCATGGTTTCATGCCAGGTCCATAAATATCCATTTTGTCATGGCCTCATGCCAATACCATAATGTGTATCATGAGACCTACAGATGCACCGAGGGATAAAGGGGGCCACATCCAACAGTTAATAATTCTAATTAATTCTTAATATTAATGGGGAAAAACATTGAAAACATATACATTCATATTGAATCTAATATATGAAATGTAAATAAATTTCCCTGACCATTAAGCATAAACACTAACCATTCAGAGTAAACTAGTGAATGGGTTTACGATAGAACATCCATAGTCAAATTAAAAATAATGAATTTAATAAAATATGGTAGTTCAAATCATAAAATATTAATCCCAATAATACATAATAATCATCATGAGTGTTGAAATAGATGAAGATACTCTTAAAAATAAATGAGAAATTCTTGAGATAAATACTCTTTTATAGTGAAAAGAAGTGTTCTTATGGAAAAATAATTTTATAAAACCAGAAGTGTAGTGATATATTATTTTCATAAGAAATTGAGAAATTTTATAAGGATAATGGTTTTAAAAAATAGATTATTGAGTGCAATGGAAAATAAGAATGAATTTCAGAAATTACCTTGAATCAGGATTGTATCTCAGGAAGTGTATTTGAAATATCATTTTAAAACATATAAAACCCAATAAATTAAAGTAGGATTCTGGTTGGTAAAAATATATAAAATATTCTCACATAATATATGCGGAGTAAATATAAATAAATAATAATTTAATCGAAGTAAATAGACCATAAGTGTAACCCGAATAAAAATAGATGGTCGGGTAGAAACGCCTAACTTAATTTCAATGGTGTTCCATAATAGATCTTAATGACTCGAATAATAAAATTATTGTTCATAAATCAAGGAATAATGAACCTCCAATACATGAAATTTATTTTTTAAAACCATTTTAGGTTCATTCATGGCCTTTTGAGGGGTTAAGAGATTCAATTTCATTGTTTGGGAGTGTTTTCATGGTTGGGTTTCATTATTAGTTTACTTATATTCATATATGGATAAAAATGTAGAATGATAATGGGTTTATAGAATATATATTATATGTTATTATTTAGAAACTATAATATTACATTGTCCAAAAATTCATTTGGTTATTTGGAGTGAAGATGGATCATTATATAAAACATTAATGATAACTGTTTGGGTTAATTGGCAGTTATTGATCAAAATGAACTCATTTTGATTTATAAATTATTATCATGTCATTAAAAGGATTTAATAACGTTAAATAAGTTATTATACATATATTACAGTGTATTTTAATCAAAAAATGGTTTCAAGAAAAGAATTTATTACGGTACTAGAAATTGAAAACCTGTCGTCCTTGAATGTGATAAATCAGCACATCATAGTTTGTGTTTTCATTTTTAATATAAAATAAGGGGAAATCAGATATAATGATGAATTATTCCATTATCAAAAAAATATTCTTTTACATGTTATGTATTGAATTCATCAAAATGTTTGGATGAAAGGAGGTGAGGAATGCAAAAGAAAATAATTGAACTTGAAATAAACAAAATGAAAAGTGGAATTAACCTCTTGAAGTAATCATCCAAGAGAGTCTCTTTAGGGGAGAGGTTTTTGACGTTTTATGGGAGAAATTGCTGCTGGATTAGGGTTAGGATATTGGGATTAAATTTGAGTATAATATATAAATTCCACAAGGCTTTAGAGGAGTGAAGAGAAGAGGGAGTGAGGGGGATTTTACAGTGGAGGAGAAGAGGTTTTTCCCATTATTTTAATCATTATTGTTTTTACAAAGACAACAAACATTATTGATTATTATGACCAAGAAGAATAATATGTGAATGTGAGTTCTAACTAAGTCTGATTACATCAGCCATGATTCTCAGAATAGTGATTTTAACTGAAAATGTATATATACGGTTGATTACCGTATTTTACTATTTATAAAAAATATGAGAATTTCAAAAAACAAATATCCAAAAATTCACCCTTAGCATTTTTGGAATTTTATAATTAATAAATGGAATCTATTTGATGAATATAATTTTCTAAATATTATTAATTTAATTTTTATATAAAATCAAAATTTATTCAAAAAATAACAATTTTAGAACTATAATTCATTTTATTTCACCTTGAAAAATTAATCACGATCTAATTATCATATAACCATAAGACAATAAAATAATAATATGATTTACTAATCAAAAGGGTCAAATTACTATTTATAATACTATTCATAAGGGTATGTTACTATTCAACAATAATTATTTTTTCCTTTTCAGACTCTAAAAATCTTACTGAACACAACCATGTATCTCAATTTTCGAAATTGCAATCACAGATGTGCAAAATTATGTTTACTGGCTAGGTTAAAAAAAGTTGTGTTTTGTAGAGATATTATGTTTCATAAAATCAATATTATGTTTTTTTTAAAATATTGGGTTGTTACATTATCCCCTCATTACAAAAATTTCATCCTCAAAATTACCAGGATGTTACCTTTCAAAAATATTTGGGTAGTTCTTTAGCATAAGTTCGTTAGGCTTCCATGTTGGCTCATCAATTTGTTAATTTTTTATAGTATCATTACCATTTTATTCTTTTGTTTCTTCAACACTTTTTCTATTGTGTCCATCATTTGGATAGTCTCTTCATAGTAAGATATGTTCAGTTCCATTTCTATTCCTTTAAAAGCGAGGAAATGCATTGGGTATGGAATGTACTGTTTTAGAAATGAGGCATAGAACACAATGTGTACTTTAAACATGCTAGGTGGCATACACAAACGATATTCAATAACTCCTATTCTCTACATAATTTCAAAATGACCAATGTACCATGGGCTATATTTACCTTTCTTCACAAATATTATACGGCACATTCATGGGGATACTTTCAAGAAAACGTGATCTCCCACTTGAAATTAAAAATAATTCTTTTTATTATCAACGTAGATCTTTTTCCTTCTTTGATATGCTTTGATGTGGGTTTGAATGGTCTTTATATTTTCTATTGTTATCTCTAAAAGTTCATTTCGCCTAGATTTATTTCGATAACTTTATCCCAACATGATGGTGTATGAAATCTATTTTCATAGAATGCTTCATATGGTGCTATTTGAATACAGGAATGGAAACTACTATTGTAGAAAAACACCACCAGGGGTAAATAATGATCCCAAATACCTTTAATGTCGAGAAAGCATGATCTAAACATGTCTTCTAATGTTTGTATCATACATTCTGATTGACCATTAGTTTGTGGGTGATATGCGGTATGCGAATGAAGAACACTATACAATGATTTCTGAAGACTTTTCCATAATATTGATGTAAATCATGGATCACAGTTAGACACAACTGAGCGAGTTTCTCCATGATGTTTCATGACTTCATTGATATAGAGTCATGTTAGGTGCTCGAATGGAAAATCCTCCCTTATAGTGAGGAAATGTGTATATTTTGTATGTCAATCAACAATGACCCATTTTCCATCATTCCTGAATAGTGTTTTGGGTAATTCAGTGACAAAATCCATGGTGATATCATCCCATTTCCATATAGTAATAGGTATTGGTTTCATGACTCTTTTAGGATGTTGTCATTTAGACTTCACTTTTTTACAAAATAAACATCTCGATACATAATTTTAAATTTCCCACATCATGTTGTCCGACTAGAAATGTTCCTTCAAATATCTATTCATCTTAGTGCTAACATGATGTATAAAGAAATTTTGAGCTATAATAATCATCCAATGACTCTCTTTTATGCTCAGGTAGAGAGGGAACACATAACCTATTCATAAATTTCAGTGTTCCATATTCACACACGATGTCATCCAACTTCCCATCTTTCACATCATTACGTTTCTTTTGAAGATTCTCTTCATCAGACTGTGAGCCTTCAATTATTTTTAATAATGATGTTGGGAAATCATTTGAAGAAGTAGTGATGTTTCACATTCTTGGATAATTCCCATACTAATCATCAGAAGATCTTGGTAAAAAAGATCCTTTTTAATCCTAGTTTTATGGAGAACTCCAAGATCATAGCTGCTCAATACATTAACTACCTTGTTTTCGTTTCACAGATGGTAGTGTATGGTAAAGTCATAATTTTTGATAATTTTGATCCATCGTATTTTCCTCATGTTGAGTTATTTCTATGAGAAGATATATTTGAATCTCTTAAGATCCATATATATCTCACATTTTCACCACAAAGAAAATGTCTTCATATCTTCAGAGAAACAATTACAGTTTCTATTTAAATATAAATAGAAGGATATATTTTTTCATTAATTTTTATCTTCTTTGTACATAGGTAATAACTCTATCATTCTACATAAGGTCACAACCATGTCCATTCTTTGATTCATTACTATAGAGCACAAACCCATCATTCCCTGATGGTAGAGTCATGATCAGAGAATTCACTAATCACTAATTCAATTTCTAAAAAAACCTCACATTCTCTTTTCAATACATACTTTACTCTTTTACATGTAAGCTTGGTCATTATGTTGGCTAAACAATTGAAGTTCTGTACAAAATGTAGATAATAACCAGTTATTCCAATAAAACTAGATAAATCAATTATATTCAATGGTCGTGGGACATTCATGCACAAACTTTGTCTTTGTTGGATCAATAGATATTCTATACATATAGACAATGTGGCCAATAAAGGAATCTAATTGAAGCCAAAATTCACACTTTCTAAACTTCCCATATAATTCATTTATTCTAAGAGTCTTCTGAATAGCTCACAAGTGATTTTCATGATCATTGTATATTTTCAGGTATACCATGATATCCTCAATAAATACCACCAAATATTAATCAATATATCATTGAATACACTATTAATTTGATCCATGAAAACTGAGGTTTAATTAGTTAGTCCAAAATACATCACTATAAACTCATAATGCCCATACCATGTTCAAAATGCTATCTTTGGAATGTCTTCCTTTATTACTAGCAACTGATGATATCCATACCGATAGTAATTATTTGAAAAATATTGGGCTCCATATATTGATCAAATATATAATCAATGTGAGGCAGGGGATTCTTGCTCATTATTTTTATAGCATTGATCTCCCTATAGTCAATGTACAACCTCAGAGATCCATCTTTTTTCTTAAAAAAAATAACAGGGGCTCCCCATGAAGAGACACTAGGGAGAATAAATAATTTATCACTCAATTCCTCTAGTTTATTATTCAATTATACTAATTCTATATTGACTATTATATGAGGGGTATTTGATATGGACCATGAATTAGGGATTAATTCAATAAAAAACTCAATTTCCATCTCTGGAGGATGTCAAGGTAAATCCTCGGGAGAGACATCAACATGTTATTAAAAAATTTGTACATACTCTATTTGAACATTAATTTCCTCACCCATAGTTATTTCATTCCCATCCTCCACAATAATTTAATTCAGTAGATCTAAAGGGGTAAATCGAGGTGATAATCGGGTGCTGATATTTCTACCCTAAAGATCAAGGATTCCACATCGTTGAAAAAATAGTAATCTCTGGCTTCATACAATAAATTTTTACATCGTGGTTTAAAATCCAATCCATACCAAAGATTATATAAAATTTAATCATGGGTAGGATAATAAAATAAGCATATATATCATGTTTATATGGTATAATGGGGACTCCATGAAACACTTTTTTGTATTGATACATCCCTTAAGATTTCTGAATAACGACTACCTTATTAAATAAAAATTAAAATAGCTAATTTTCTTTGAAAAATTGGGAAGATATGAAAGAATGAGATAATCCAGAATCAAATAATGCATTGTCAATGTTCGAGGAAATGATTAATGTTCCTGCCACCACATCGTTAGGAAATTCAACCTCAACAGTTGTGACCAAAAAAGCATGGCCTTTCTCACTTGGCATTATTCGGGGGAATGTTATCCTGAAAATTATTACATTCATTTAATAATATTCCATCTCCCTACAATTCGGTGACTGAACATTGGTATCTTCTTTCATCCCCTTAAAATTTTGAGATGGATTTCCTTTTTCTTTTCACTTGTAACAGACCGACATTCCCTTCAATGATGTGTTGGGGTGTTTCTTCCCACAATTACTGTAGGGTGGAAGGTCAAATTTTCCCTTCTTCTAAATTTCCATATTTTCATTTTAAGTCTTTTAAACAACACTATTCTTCTCTTGATTTCCTTTAAATTCATAAGACATAGAAAATTCCTTGTTTGCTTTGATAACAATTGAGACTATATCTTCATATGGTCATAAAGATTGGGAGACTAGATCCCTTCCGAGGAATGGTTTTAAACCATAAAAGAATCAGACAATATTCCTCTGTGGATTACGTATGTAGTCCATAACATGATTTTCTAGCCTTGAAAATTTGGATTGATACTTGGAAACATTTTCATCATCCTTCTTCCACAGATTATAAAATTGACATTCAATATCCACTCATATTTTGTAGGGAAAATATTTTTCAAGGAAGATTTCATTAAAATCCCTCCATTAGCTATCTTCAATTTCTTCCTCCTCCTTTGTGTTTGAGATTAATGACCACCACTGATCTGCAGCTCTCGATATATGATAAAATTCTACAATAACCATGTCCCTTTTGTTACATCCCAAAGTGAGATATATCTACTCTAGGGAACTTATCAACTGCTTAGATACAAATGGTTTTGTATTCCCATTGAATGATGGACGATATTTTATAATAAAGCAATCCATCATAGCTCCTTAAAATTGTAGATCAGGATTGTCCTTACCAGTATGGTTATATTTCATAACTAGAGTCAGTTGTCTTAGTATAGTTATAAGTTTCTCAGCACCAGGCATAGTAGTATAGACAACATCATTATCTTGCATCAAAGGAAAATACTTACATGGGATATACGTGTTAATGAAGTTTCTATTTCTTCTATAAGGATCGATTTCTAAATAATATCATACACGAGATAAGGATATTAATCATAATTTGTAATATCAACTTAGTTAAATATTTATCATAAACTGAAATCCTATGCATTGATAGTCCCAAAATCATAAACATCATTTCATTGAGGAAACATTATCTTTAAATCATTCATAATTGCTTGTATAGAGAATATGAATTATATTATGCATATACATCTGGAGTCTCAAACCTTGTGCTTATTAAGGCCTATTATCATCTACCAGGATACCTCGGGTCAAGCATGAAACTTATTATCACAGTTTTCACTCCTAGGTATATATAGTCTAGAACCACATCCACTAGTAGTATCCAAACATGGATGTATTTTCTAGGAATACCCATATAACCTATTACTTACCAAAAATTACTAGATATTCTTGTATGTTTATCCTAAAAGACTATCTTATGGTCTTATTCCATAATCTACATTTTCTAAATCTAGTTTTCATGTTTTATAAAAAAAAATTCTATGATACAAACTATAAGGACCCAACCCAAGTTTCCCAAAGCTAATGACTTATTTTATTACATTGGAATAAAAAAAGGAATATGCCTCCCAAATGACTGAGTATTTTAGATTCTTTGGAAACATGATATATACATATGTTCATCATTACATCTTGAAAAGAAATAGAACATAGAAACCCCTTTGACAAAATCCATACCCCCAAGGTTATTTCAACATGTCATTCATAATATTCAACTTCAAATCCTAGGAAAATGAAATATAAGAACTGGGTGAGCTCAAATGCTTAGTAAGGGAATGAAATATTGTATAATATATAATAAAAATAAAAATTTTTAATTGGGAATAACAAAATACAGAATCCTTTTAAAAAACATGAACACATTATGGCTGGAACAAGAGGTGAATAATTAATTCCATTAGAAAACATAATAATGGGTATTATACTAGTAGAAAAACCTCTTGAACTATCAATACTATTTTCATAATAATGGAATTAATAATGTGGTACGTCATAACCATACCAACAAGGACTCATTCCATGATCATAAATATCCATTTTGTCAAGGCCTCATGCCAAGACTATAGTTTTTCTCATGAGATGTACCAATGAACCGAGGGGCTATAGCAGGCTGAAAACAACAATTAAGAAGTAAAATTGATTTCTTATATGAATAGGGGTAATCATAAAAAATATATACATTCATATTGAGAATAAAAATATGAAATGTAAATAAATTTCCTGGAATATTATGCATTAACAGAAACCATTCAGAGTAAATTGGTGAATGGTTTTAAGATAGGACATCAATAGTAAAAAATAATCATAACAAATTCCATGAAATATGGTAGATGATGTCATAAAATATTAATCCAAATAATACATAAGAATCAACAATATTGTTTCAAAAAATTAATATACTCTTAAAAAATCATTAAGAGATTCTTGAGATAAATACTCTTTAACTTTGAATAGAGAAGTTATTTTGGAAAAATATTTTCAAAAAACTTGAAGTGAATTAAGATAGTATTTTCATAATAAAATGAGATATTTTATAAATATATTTTCTTCCAAAAACATATATTATATAGTTCCCTTGGAAATAGTTATGAATTGGGGAAATTCCATTGAATCAGGCTTATATCTCGGGAATGTTTTTGAAAGATCCATTTAAAACTTATAACAACCAATAAATAAAAGTAGGATTCTGGTTGATACACAAAAATATAATAATATAAAATTATATATGAGTACATATTAATAAATAAGAACTTAATTTAGTAAAGTATACCATAATAGTAACCTGAATGAAAATTGGGGATTTGGTAGAAAACCATTTTCTTAAGTCTAAAGGTGTTCCTAACTTGATCTTAATGACCCGAATAATCAAATTTAGGTTCATAAATTAATGTTTCCAGAAACTTATATACATGTAATTGATTTATTACAACCATACTAGGTTCATTCATGGGACTTTATTTTGTTAAAAGTTTCAATTTTATAGTTTGGGAGTGTTTTCTTCCTTTTTTTTCATGATCAGTTTACTTATATTCATGTATGGATAAACATGTGGAATGAGAATGGTTGTATAGAATTGAAATAATATGTTATTATTTAACAACAAAAACATTACTTGTTCATTAAATTATTTTGGTTATTGTGATTGAAAATGGATCATTATATAATACTTTAATGATAATTGATTGGGTTAATTGGCAGTTCTTGATCACAAGGAACTCATTTTGAATTATAAATTAATTCCATGTTTTAAAAAAGGATTTTTAGATCCTTAAATAAGTTATAATAAATATATTATAGACTGGTTCAACCATAAAAATTGTTTCCATAGTATAATTTATTATGGTAATAGATATTTAAAACCCGTATTCCTTGAATGTGATAAATTAACACATCTCAGATAGTGTTTTCATTTATAGAATAGAAGATGGGGAAAGGAGTGATGATTAATGATTATTAATTTATCATAAAAAACATAAAGTTCATGTATAGTACAAATGCCTTTACAACATTTTGATGAAATGAGGTGAGGAAAGAAATGAAATAACCGAACTTGACTTAAAAGAAAAGAAAAGAGGAATTTTCCTCTTGAAGTAATCTTCCTTGAGAGCCTCTTTAGAGGGGAGGTTTTGGACTTTTTATGAGACAAAGAGATTATAGAAGGTGGGGAGGAGGTGGGTGTATATTTTAGCTGAATTTAGAAATGGCACAAGTTGTGAGAGGGTTTAAGAGAAGAAGGAGTGAGGTGAGGCTTTATAGGAATAGTGAATTTAATTGCTAATGTATAGATATGGTAGATGATCGTATTTTACACTTGAACAAAAATTTGAGTATTTCAAAAAAATCCAAAAACTTTCACAAATTTGTTTTTTCAACATGTAGATTTCAAAAATGAACTCCAGTTTTAGAATGTAATTTTGAAAAAAAAATATTTATTTAATTTTTAATTAAAATCATAAATTTTTTGAAAAATAACAATTTTAAATCTACAAGTCATTGTATATCACCATGAAAATAATCAAGATCTCATTACCGTATAACGACAAGATAATAAAATAATATTATTATTTTCTATTTATAAAGTTCATATTACTATTTATAATACTATTTAAAAGGGTATGGTAATATTTACCGAAAAATAAGTTTTTCTTATCAGACTCTTAATATATTACAGAACAAAATCGTGAATGTTAGTTTTTCAGAATTCCAATCATAGAGGTGGAAAAATTATGTTTACGAGAGAGGTTATATCAACGTGGTGTTTTTTAAAGGCTCAGTGATTCATGAATTCAATATAAAATTTATTTTCAAAATATTGGGGTTCTACATATAACGACCCTCTTAGTGATTTTCGAAACTCACCACAACAAATTTCAAGAAAACCACAAGTTGGAGCTCCTATTGTCAAGCATTTCCCAAAAATACTTAGTCGCACCAGCTGAAACGCTTTCAAATCACCCAATCATGACTCCTAAACAATTAGAGCCACACCAAGACCATACCAACATTTCACAGTAATTTATAAACCCTACTAATATTGTAATGACACAATTTGATCTTCAACCAACCCAACCCATCATCAAGCTCTCACCTCAAAAACCAGCACACCACATCTGATGTGACACATAGTCGGAACACACCAAAATCATCTTAATCCTAATACCAATACTTATACTCCATCAAAAACAAAATCTAAAACTCAAATCCAATATCCATTAAGCAGAAATATTCATTTATATTTATCTGATCACTTTCATACAAACCCCATCTCAACAGTTCGATGACCAGCCTCATCACACTCATGACATTAACAATATGGGGTCATCCATCCACAACCCATGATCCATCAATTACTGAAAATAATGACTGGACATGACTATCATACTCAAACTTGAGAATTGACATGAAACATCAGACACTTCCCATTACTGACCCATTAGGAATGTCATTATATGATCTATCTAATTTTCCATTTAAAATTAGGGTTTCACCCTCCAATGGGAAGTGGTGCACTCCCCAACACATGGATTCCATTATATCCCTCCTATAGTGTAAGGAATATGAATCCACACTTCCAAATTTAATGCTATAAAAATGTATATTTTTTATAAAATATATATATATAATACATAGTTATTCATACAACTGAATACCTGGTTGAGGTTTTATAGAATTAGACAAAACTATTATTTTTTCAAATTTATACAATAATAAAATAAAATATCCAATTTTATATTCACGTGATAAATTTAAATGGTAAGTCTTCCATCTTACAACTTCTAAGATACCTGAAATATTTTTTTAAAACAGGTTATGGGTAAAAACAATCCCTATAAGAGGTTATAAAAACCATTGAAAAACACAATAAAACATATTTATTTAAGAAATACTGAAAAATATTATATATATATATATATATATGTGATATATAAATTAATTTTCAACACCTATTAGAAATCATTATAATTTTAAAATCCATTCAAAATTATCATTTGAAAAATACATTGTATTCATCCTTAAAAATCATTTGAAAATAATAATACTTTTATGAATTAAATTGATATCTCAAAGATCCTATTAAATACATGTGGACACAAGAAATATCACTGGTATGAAAATGTCATGTGATGTCAGGGGTTTAGTCCCCATTCCCCATCAACTCATTTGTTTACCAAGTTCCAGATTTAATTTTTAAGAATTTGTTTTACCAAAGACCCATATTTCACAATCAAAATCCCTTAAAAACATTTCATAATCTTTAATAATTTATTTTCATAAAAGAATGAAATTTTATAACCCCTTAACATGAAAAAACTTCATTTTAGGAGAAAATGCTCTGTCTAACATGAATACTTACATGTAATGATTATAAAAATAGAAAATATAATAATTAAAAATAAACAAATGCATGTATATAGATGATAGAAATATCTATAATTATAAATAAAAATATAAAAAATAGAAACTGTGTTTCACATAAAATGATAGGATTTAATAATATAATTTATATATATAATTTTAAATTAACTAAATTAAAATAAAATTAAACAAAAATGAAACCATATTTTTTTACTATTTTAAAATTCGAATGAAAAACATGAAATGTAAAAATTAAATATTGTAAAAATAATTAACTTCCCACATAATTTAAAACATAATATCATACTATATTTTTAGAAAAATATAATACCTATAAAATGGGTTTTAAAATAATAAAAGGTTATCGTAAATTTGATAATTCTTCATTACAATTTCAAACATATTAAATATTTAAAAAATGTAGTAAGTATTAATGAATAATTTATTTCCAATATTAAAAATTAATTATATTTGTTTTTCAAAATATATATGTATTTTTAACAAAAAAATAAATAGAATTTGAAATTAAATCCATTAAATATTTTGAATTAAAGCATAATTATGAAAATATTTTCATCATTTTCCTAATACAATAAAGACATACAAAACTAATTTTTTTAAAAATAAATACCCTTACCTTAAAATAGATTTTTATAAACCCAAAAAATTATACATAAATTAATTCTCTGACATCGTAATTCGACTGAATCAGCCTACAAACCTTAAGCCAAAAACATGAAATTTGATGATAGAAAATTATAAATTCATGTTTCTATAGAATGAAGGGTGTTCAATTTTTTATAAGATCCATTAATTCAATAGCCTCACCCATAATAAATGTTTGGTAGACACATTTCCTATTTTTAATTCATTGATATGATGACATATAACCAATTGAGTTATTCTTTTTAATCAACTATCTACATACAATGATGATTAATATACATATGTGTGTCTTCTTGAAATGAAACAAAATAAAAATCTTCATGGTTTGTTGAAAATTCCAAAGAAACTAGACATTATGATTTTTAATGGAAAACTATTTGATATATATATTTATATTAATGAATGTTAACATGTTCCATTCAGTGATGAATACTTTGAAGAAGATATTAAGTAAAGAGGACTGATTTTTTTGATAAAAAAAGAATTCAATTTAAAACAACAATCAATATCATCACAACCAAAACTAGTATAATATAAATTGACAACCATTAATAATAGTAGGTTTGGCGAGATTCAGATAATGATAGGTACTATGACATCAAAGGAGGAAAAATAATTGAGGAAGATGATCAATTGAAAGTAATTGGGTCACCGAAAATAAATGTAAAACCCCTACCTTATATATCTGAAGATAGAAAATACGGAGAAAAAAATGGGAACTCTATGATCGATTTCATCTTATGCCCTATTAAAATTCTTCGTGGTTGAAACCCCCATCCATGTTTAGTATATCTATATAACCCTTGATCTACACACCAAGAAACAAACCCCTTCATATTTACCTTATCTGAGCTCCAAAATCCTCTTCCATGCTTGATCTATGTTCGATCCTTCATCTGAGGTCGAATAGTTTCTACCATGTTCAACCTCCGCTCAAATTCAACTCTAGGCACACAATCTCTCCTTCTATCGAGTTGGGTCTCAAAATGAAACCCTCAACCCTCTTCACCGTAATCTCAATTTATAAATTCTTCTACCCTATTTTTTTTATTTCATATAAAATATTGGCCTCCTTTTTATTTCTTATTTCTTTTTTTAATATAAAATAGTATTCATATTTAGAATAAAAAAATGATTTAATAATATTAGTACTATATTCATTTTCATAATTATCTTCATAATATATTTTAATGTTAATATTACAGAATATTCACATTAGATATATATATTTATATGTAATAAATAATAATTATCATATATTATTATTTTTATTATTTTTTAATATATTACCCTTAATATTATAACGAACTATTAAAATATTATTTTTTATTTTATAATAAATTTCATTTTCTTTAATTTTTATTGCATTATATTTAATTTTATTTCTTTATATTTTCTATTAGAGATTATTATAATTAATTTATATATATATATTTTTATATTTATAGGTTATAAATCATTTTAAGTGGAAAATTATATTTTCGGTATTTTCATTTATTTTCATTTAAAAAAATATTATATCACCAATATATAATTTAATAAAAAATATTAACCAATAAATAATAAATAAAATAAATTTAGTTGGGAAACCATCTTATTATATTAAAAAAATAATTCTATTATTTTAAAAATTAATATTTATTATAATTTTACAATCCTTCCAAATAAAATTTTTATTTTCTTATACAAAACATATATTTTTAAAACTAATCAAATAAATCTATTTATAAAAAAATATTTATTTAAATTAAATAAAACCACAGTTATAATAGAATTATTAATAATTTAAAATATTTATTTAAAATTAAATATTATTTTCTGAAAATAATAATTTAGTTAAATACATTATAATATAATATTTAAAAACTATAAATTTATAATAAAAGTATAATTGATAAAATTTAATCAAAGACATTTTAATGAATTATTATTTAATTTTAAATATTTAAATAATAAATCAATGTTATTTGGATTTATTTATATCACAACACAATAGATTTTAATAAGCACTTTTTAATATTATCAAACATCAAGGATGTTACATTTTGCAAAACCACAACAGGTTCAATTACCACACGCATGTCTTTCCTCTTGAGCCACACACACCAATTTGAACTCCTAACACCACACCATCCAAAATATTAGTATCATAATAGAGTCATCACCTATCATCAACATCGAAACTCATGGTTCCCATTCCCCTAAGACCTCCATCATCATGACACTATGATAACATGGACCGAGGAACAACCTTGGGACAACCACATCATGGAATAATTATCCATATCCAAAATCACCTCTCACTACTGAGTGACATTTTTCATTCTCTAAAAACTCTCCTGAAATATTTCTGATAATTCTTCACAAAGTCTATCAGTCCTCATTTCATACACAACCCCTCACGAACCCATAAACAATAACACCATGTATAACCAGCCTGTGTTCCACCAAGGTATCATCTGATCTCAATATGGGAATCCTTTAATAGAACATTATCAAAAAACATGATTCTTACTCCCTTAAGTGTAATTCCATCAAATATAGACTATTTTACCAAGACATAAACAATTATCCTAATTCATATCAGTATCATTAAACTATAGAAACCTTGGTTCTCCTCTAAAAAATCAGACATTTCATATATGCCATGCTCTATCTTGTGAACTCCCACTCATTGCAATTATTTCTAAATCTATAGCATATACCCATGCTCTTACAGTTATGGAAAAAGTGCATCCAAAATACATAGGGGTATACATCACACTAATCCAACCCTCTAAAAAATATCTATAACACTTAAGAAATAATATTTAAGGCGATTTACGTCCAAAGGGAATGAGGTATCTCTATGACTATGAAAAATTCCCTATAAAACATCCCATGCATATTCCTCCTCACCAAAAATCTACCCATGCATTTTGTATCTAAGGCACTCACATCCCAAGACTAACCCATCACTTAGGTTACCCCTGTATGCCACAATCCATCTCATCTGTAAAAGATGGCTCACCAATATCGTAAGACACATCTCTATGAAAAATGCTACCCCAACTAGACCATAAGTCATTCTCACAAAGTTCATCACTATGGAAAACACCTATCTATTCCCTTATCATCATCATAAATATACTCAATAGCCAAAATACCCACTCTAGGGCCTCACATATCATATACATATCAAGAATCACATGCCAAAATCAATATAATAGGTTATTGATCCTTATCGGGAATATGTAGATGATACTAACCCCTCTAGAATCATGATATCAAGATAATCGTCACCATGACTCTAAATATAAGATACACCCCTCGAGGATCACTATATCATATTTATATTTATATACATACTAGTATCACATGACAAATTATTATCCTACAAGTGTAATGATCCTCACCAGGTATCTATATATGAGTCTACCCCATCATGGGATGAAACCTAATCAATGAATACACACACAGAAACACACATTATTCCTTGATGATTTATATTGAGTATACCATAGACATATGGTTCATTTAAGTATAATACAATAGAGAATGTAAATGATAAAAACTATATATGTTTTTGTTAGAAATTTTAAATAACAAAATATATTTTCTCTCAGAACCAAAACCAAGGAATAATGTACCAAAATCTACCCACTATGGGTCAATATTAATCACTTATAAGAGGGAATACATATTAGTTACCAAGTATCGTCCCTCTCTAAGATCTACGTAATCTGAAAGCAGATCCAAATATACTATGGTTCAGTTGTGTAGAACGAAACCAACAAGTTATTTAGGAAATAGCATATAATTTTTTGGACCCATCAATATCTAATCCCTCTTTCATCAGTGATATCAATCAAAATCAAGAACTTGTATTCCAAGTGAATTCTATATGCCAAACATGATTAATGTACCATAATATTTTCCATCATATTAGGAGCCAAAAATCGATAAATAAGAAATCCAAATACTCAATTAAATCATGCTAGGAGAAATCATATAACTTTTATAGAAAAAACTAAGAACAATAATCCTAGATCCATGGTAAACTAAATATTATACAAAAAAAGGTGTTCATGATTCACTATTCTAATATCAATTATATATTCTAACACCTTACATTATAACCTATGAACCATCTCCCCAAATAGTTAGATCAAATAAAACAGTAATACACTCTATCACATTGGTCACATGAAATATCACTTACTGAATTATAAAATCCATATCCTAGACAACTCCCACCAATAACTATATTGGGATACCATGGGACCTTAGGTGTGCCTCCCCATATTATAGTACCTGCTGACTAGTAGTGGGGGACTTGGGTAGTTGATGTTCCATTATTCTAAAGTATTTTTCCACATCTTTTATGTGGAATTTCAATTATTATAAGGATAAATTGTTATTTCAAAATAATTTATTGAACAATATTCATTTGGTTCAAAAAACCTAAATCTATTATTTTTTTTAATGTAAATTTTAATGAAAAATTGATTATTATTAGGTTTTATAAATGTCAGTTTTATTTTAATAATTTTACCATTCAAAAATTCATCTAAATATTACATTAAAATTATTTTTGATGATTTAGAGTTTTTTAATCTTAATTTTGATGTTTTAGAATCTTTTAATGAAAAAATATAATTGGAACAAATTTTTTATTTAATACATTGATGTTTGGAAATTTCTTAAAAAAATGGAAACGTTTTATATGCATAACTATTTTTCATTATAATAATTTTTAAATTTATTTATTTTTCTATAAATATTTTAAAATTTTCATAAGTGTTTTTTTTAATTTTTTAAATATTCGGGTTTTAGGGCAATCAATTTAAGGCTTTCAACTTTTATTACAAGTCTTTAATAAATAGTTATTCTAATAATTCCTCCCATGATCCCAAGACATTGGTGTTCAAGTTTAAGGGTTTATTCCTCATCATTAGGCTTTATTAAACAACCATAAGGATTTATTCCACTGTAATTTTTCTTTTAATATTATTGAAATTTGAGAGATAAGTGAGGCTAAAGAGTTATCATGATTCTGTATGTGAAAAACATGTCAGGGACCAATCAAATCCAAATGAGGGAAATTTTGTTAATTTTGGAATGCTTTTTGTTATAAATTAATATTTTTGTCCATTTTTTTAATTTTTTGACACCATGTGTTTTAATATCCTATTTCGTGGAAATTAAATCTTGTTTATGTTTTATTTTTTTTAATACTATTTTGAATAATGATAGAATGGTTTTTATTTACCCTTATGTGAGGTGTTTTTTTAACATTGTGCAAAGTTATTTTACCCTAATGTATGTGGATTAATACTGATACAGGGGTTTTTGATATGTAAAGTTCTACCTTTATATAGGGGGAATTTCACCCTTAAGTGGGATCGATTCAACCCTTATGTGAGCCATTGATTACCCTTATTTAGTGGGTGTTACTGACTTTATGTTGGAAGATATATGGACCCATAATGTTTATATATTTATATTTCTTCTCTTTAGATCAATATTAATTACATAACATAATGATCCATTCCAAAATCAAATAGGTCTATTACCTTTGGAAACCGGGATACATAAAAAACTTGTTCATAAGAGATCTACATAATCTCTTACATAGTATTACATAACTATCACCCTTATTAGAAATATCATACATAATAAATTTATTGATAACCCAAGGAAAGGAATCATAATAAAGGGTTATTTCAGGAACTCACTAAGGGAAAACAAGGATATATCACCATAATATTAGCATAAGGGTCTGATAACATGAGAATAACATTTGATGAAATATAACCTTCATAGCATAGATCATGGAATAAATCATGGAAGTTCATATGAAATGAGTTATATAGGAGTCAAAGAAGATGATTCATGAGAATATATAATTTTCATAAGACAAGAGTTTGTGGAATACACATAAGTTTATAACTTTGTGAACATGTATAAATATAAATTAGTTCACTCATAAAGGTAAGTACATGAAATCTGGCCTTACCATAAGCTTATGGATCATGAAACTAGTCCCAAATACAATCTAATGAACGTGAAATCTAGTTCCCCGATTAAACTAATAGACATGAAATCCTATCCCATGCTTAATTTTACGTACATGAAATCCAGGTCCATGCATAATCATATGGTCATGAAAACTAGGACTACACATGAATGTGTGTACATGAAATCATGTCCACACATATCATATTTACCTCATGAGTTGTCGATATTTAGCTAATACATTTTATATCATTAATTAATCCAAATGTTACATAAACATAATTTATTCATATAAATGCCAGAAGATCATAAACCTTAAAATTATAACAGAACCCATGTAAAATAAATGGGTTTCATAAATATCTCATCATATAAACAATAAAAAACCATGAGAAATAATAAGGATGGTATCATTGGATTATATACCTAGTATAATATAAGTATCATTAAAGGATTATATCATATTTTTCTAATTATTTTAAAGGATTATTGAAATATTTTTTCTTGAAAATATCATATTCATTTTCAAAAAATGTCTTTATAAAATAAATAATTCCAAAATATTTTGGAAAAAATTCGTTGAAAATAACCATATAATTTTTTAAAGTATGTTTTAAAGAATTTATAAATCATGACATCGAGAAATTATGTTCATTCCACAAAAGTTAATAGAATGATATTCCTTTCAAACTATTTTAAAATTTTAAAAATTATATTGTTTGGAGAAAACAGAAATATTACTTTTATATTATTTTTTAAAAGACAAAAATTGATTAATATGAGTTTAAAAAATCATAATAAAACAATAAAAACCTATTTTATAAAAGACATAAATAATGACGATTTTAATTCAAACCATATTTTTTGTTTCTCAAGTACATACATTGAGAAAAATGAAAGGAAACCTTATTTTTTAATAAATAACCAGAGTATAAAAAATTCTTTTTTTTTCTTCAGTGTTAGGTCCTAATATTTCATTATTGAAAACATAATCCCAAAAAATCTATATAAATAACGAGATTGTGACATAAAGCCGTTATAACATTGGTAACATTTGATTCATAAGCCCCACGAAATAAAGAACCGTGTATTGATGTTTAAATACAAATTAGTGTCACAATATGAATCATAAAATAGATTCATGGGTACTATAAAAATCACATGAATGATACAAATGTTGAATATGTAATGTGTCTCATTGAAATAAAAGTGGATAAAAAATATGTTTCATTGTGTTCCAATTCTTCTAAGGAACTCTAGGATCCTTTAAAATAAATTTAAAATTATTATACTTATATATAATATTATTTTGGATACTTATAATATACTATATATACATTATGTAAATATTTATAATGACTCGTAGAAGTTTGAGATAGAATAATAAATTACACAGTCCAATAAGATGGTTGGTTGTACGTACACATAAAAGTTATTTTCACTTTTCAAAAGATGAAAAAAATGAATATAATAATTTAACATTATAGAATCATTATTATATAATATAAAGTGTATATATTTTTTATATATAATCCATATTACCAGCCATGTAATGTAGAAATGAAAAACAAATCATATCACCTCGTGGAGGCGATAATCCACATGTATGCACGCGAGATGTTATTATTTTATAAAATATTTAAAGGTAAGATAGTAGATGTGGTATTATAATTATATAAGAATAATTATTTCAAAATTATAATTTATAAACATTAAAACCATTATAAAAACCATCCATGAAATTTGTTGGGGAAACATTGAATTGTATTGTTATATAGGGGTTCTAGGTCGGACGTATGCCCAAGAGATATATTCCCATCCCATTTGATAGGGAGAAGGAACAATAATGGTTATTAAATGATCATAATAAAATTTTAGTATATTTATGATACATATTTTTTATGATAAATACATTATATTTATAGGAGGTAAAGAATAATTAAAAGAATGTGATTAGTTTAATGTGATTACCACTTTGAAAGAAATATGTTAGATTTTCTCTTATGGGTCCTAGGGATTTTAGTTTTTGAATAAAATAATTTAATGAATGTGTATAATGATATTAATAAGATAGTTTTTTCTAGTATGATTGATATATATGGATAAAAGTGGCATGAATAAGAGAAAGGAGGGGTTCTCTTTTATAATTGAGGGGAGGGGCACTAATGGGATTTCTTAAATGATTAAAATAAAAAAATAAATTATTTATCCAAAATCCCAAAAAGATTATATTTATTAGAAGATATGATCATACGGGGTTGAAATAAATTCAACCAATACAATTAGGATAGGTTTATGTGGTGTTTTAAACATTATATTTTTGATTAACTGCTTAGTTAGCATATTTTAACCATAACCGTATAAAAATCTTTTTTTACGCTCAATGGGTTATAATTTTAATTACATGGTAATAATTGTTTCATAAATAGGAAAGGAATAAAAGTTTAGATTATATATAATCCACATTTAATCACTTCATCTTTTCGTTATTTTTAAATTATTTAATTAAATATTATTTTGGTACAATATCATAAAGTCAATTTTGACGTTAATCATTTAAATTGAATTTAAAGAAAAAGTAAAAATTTAAAATTAGAATATAATACTATTAAAAATTAATAATATGTTATATTTATCTAAAAAGTATGTGGATCACCATAACTCAGTCACGTTTTATTAAATTTAATTTTTTTAAATGAGTTATTTTATTTTTATATTAATTAAATAAATAATGTTTTAGTGTGTCGAAAAAAATATAAGGTAATTATTTAATCATCATAGATTATAAATAAATTACCATAATGGAAAAATTTAATTATTCACAAAAATTGACATTTATATTCAGTAATAAATAGTTTTTCTTTATATAAAAACATAATATATATATATATATAACTAGTTGAGTGAAATTTTGTAACATTCTTTGATTTTAATATTATATAGGTTATTTTCATGCAAGATTTTCCATCAAGAAAAATCATTATAAGAATAAAGTGATAAGGGATTAACTAAATTAATCCAATATTAATTCTATTGAAAAATTATCTCTTTATCAGTTAGTTTTAACCTTAATTAACCCGATTAACCCTTTACCGAGGTGATATATTTTACCATGGTTATGATTCATATTGGAAAAAAATAAAAGTGTAATATTTACCAAATTTGAGCCTATTACATCAAAATTTGGAATCTATTTTAAATTTTTAATTTCACAGTGTTTAAGAAATTGATAACAAAAATAATTTTGCAAAAAACTATAAAAACCTCTTTTTAGAACAAATACATTTTACAAAAATAAAATGGTTTAATGTTATCCCATGAATAGAAAATTTTTAAATGAATTTTTACAATTTTTATTAAATATATATTATGTAAATTTAATTAATTTTTTTTAATATAGTGATTAAACTAATTTATTAAGATAAAATATATTTCATTCATTGAAACAGTTGTTCATCAAAACATCATTTCTAATTTTAGGTGACTTTTATTTTTATTTATAATAAATTTTTAAAAAATAATTTTTTTAAAATTTATAACCATGGCATTTTCATAATTTATTTTTTACTATTCACAACCCCCAATCCCACAACTAGGGGATAACTATGACATTGTAATATTTTAAAAGTATAACATAGCTCGTTTTTACTCCGTGTTGTGTATAGCGCAAGCTATAAAAGAAATAAAATTATTTGGTGAGAAATATATTTTAAAATATCACTATGTTTCATTATTCCTACATTAAAATTAATTTCTCTCTCAAAATTCATCATTATAATTAAAAAAATTAGGATATATCTTTTTTATTTCATCCCTGTGTTTCCAAGTAGATTCATTGTAGTTTTTATTCTTCCAGAGAACATTCACTAGGTGAGTAGTCTTGTTCTATAGCACATTATATCTATGATCCATTATTTCTCCTAGATTTTCCTGATAAGAAAAATCATTCTATAGTGGTATAATCATTGAGTTCAGTACATGTGATCGATCAAATATTCACTTCATTATAAGAGTTACTTAGAACATGTCATGAACATGAGAGAGGTTCGATGGAAGCATCAAATGGTAAGCTACCATCCATAATAAATCAAGTCCCAAAATGGAAAACATACGTTTAGAAAAACATTTATTTCATTCTAAATCACATAAAAATCAAATATTGATAAATTCATAGAGAAATATTTTAGACATATTCAAATTCCAGATTCCACTGATGATTGTCAACATAAATTTTCTATAAACTCTAAGATTATTTATGAGATATTGAATGATTCTCTAATTATTCTCCATTTGATCTGCTATATTATATTAAAATATCATTCTTTCTTCTAATTCATCTTATAATTTTGGTTTTTTCATGTATTTCCATAGAGTGATTCATAAGGATCCATCTGAATGCTCAAGTGGAAATTGCTATTTTATGAAAACTAGACTAAGGGAATATTTTTATCAAAAACACCATTGAAATCCATAGAGAACGATATTGTCATATCCTCTAGTTATTAAATTGTTCTCTCAGACCGACCATATTTTTGAGGATGATGCAATATAATAACACTGAACATTATATCCAGAGACTATAGAAGTCCTCATGAATTCATTGAGGGAAACCACGAATCCTTATTAGATACAATAGAGTGTGGTACTCTATAAAATTTTCTAGTTAATTAATGAAAATTTGTGAAATTCTATTAATATAAAAGTTGTATCTAATGGAAATGTGGTGTGATAAATTTTTAAGGGAATAAAATTTAACATAAATGGAATTATAGCTCATAAATGTTTTAGGGGATTTAAATGAAAAAGTCCATGGTTATGTTTTCCCATTTGTGTTATGGCATATGTAATGGTTGTAACATTATATAGACCTCTATCCCTCTTCTTTAAACATATCGATATATGAAGAAACAATATACATAATCTTGTATATCTCTCTTCATGTTTCCCCATTAGACATGATCTTTTAGATCTCTATAAATATTTGTACTTCCATGTTGAATATAGAATGATGAACTATAATCCTCATCCAATAACTCCTTACTTCTATATGGTGTGGATAGAAAACATACATGGTTCTTAAACGTTATCATTCCATCACAATAAATGTTAATCTTATGAATATTTTTCATTTTATTCCTTACCTCTTCATCTTCATTCTACTCCTATTTAATCTTCACTTAGATAGGTTAATAAATTATTTTAGAATGGTTATATTTCTCCCCTTTCTTTAAGATTTCTTAACCCATCCATTTTAAATCCAAAATTAATAGTTCGTTTATGATCCTCATCATTGATAATCTATCATGATCCTTCTAACACAGGGTATCTACCACCTTGTTCACCTTCCTGGGATGGTAATGTATTGAGTAATAATAATTTTTAATCAGTTCCCAACATCTTCTATGAAACATATTCATCTTATTTTGAGGGAAAATATATTTTAAATTTTTATGATCAATATATATTTCATAAATTTTTCTATAATTATAATGCTTCAATATGTTTAATGAAAACGTTAATATGGAAAAATATAAATCATGGGTTGGGTAATTTTTCTCATGAACCTTCAATTGGCCCGAGTCATAAGCTATCACCATAACATTCTACATGAGATTTCATTCAGTTAACTTCTTTGATAGATCACTATAGATTACAAACACTTTTCCACTGCATGGTAAAGTAAGAATAACTGAACTAACTAACTATCTCTTTAGTAACTTGAAATTTTATTCACATTCATCTATCCAATGGAACATAGATACCTTCTGATTTAACTTGGTATGTAGATGTGATAGTCATGATAAATTATCCAAAAATTACTACTAATATCTATACAAACCAAGAAAACAATGTATCCCATTCTCAATGGTTGGTATGGCCCAAAATCCAATAAAATCCATCTATGATGGATTTAATAATATACACACACATGAAATTATATGACCTAAAGTTAAATCTTTATAAATCCCAAATTCACACAAGATAATTTTTTCATAAATTTTCCCCTTCTTTGGGGTCTATAGCACAATTCTCAAATGATATTTTTTCCCTTCCTTACTCGTTGAATGTATAATAATATCATCTATAAAGGTTACCACAAACTGATCATGTTAATCCATAAACAATCTATTCAATAATTCCATAAATATTGGAGGTAATTAATAATACAAAAAGAAATTACTATATATTCAATGTTTTTATTCCTTATACAAAATATTGTATTAGGTATATCCTCCTTCCTATCCTTCAATTAATGATATCTAGAGTGAAGGTCATTCATGGAAAAGTAGTATTCTTTGTATATTTGATCAAATAAGTCAATAATATAGGCTAGATTATACCTATACTTCATTGTGATCTTATTCAGTTCCCGATATTCAATTCATTGTAACATCAATCCATCATTCATTTAAGAAATAACAGTTTCACCCACGGTGACACACATGGACAAATAATTCAACTATCATGATTCTACTAGAGTTTCTTCTTCAATTCTTATAACTTAAATTGGAAAATTCTATTTGGAGACTTTTAAATGATTGTATAACTAGGTATGAGTTATTTTTAGAACCCATCTTGATGATTTGGTGGAAACCATTAAATTATTCTTAAAAGATATTAACAACTCACATAAAATATGAAAATATTTATTGTAGAGTTCCTCCCAAACCATATAAGAAAAATATATCTTAAGATTTAGAATCATACAACATATAATGTATGTGACATATATTATCATTTAGTATTTATTGTCTCATTGATGGAAAATAAGAGGTTTCATTAGAATATCAATCATTAATTCCCTTACCTATAAAATTGATGCGGTACTTATGTAATGAAATATAATCCATGTCTAAAATAATAGAAAATTCAAATATAGGGAGAATAAATAGATTTTTAGGAAACACATTCCCACAATCCTCAACAAAATAAGAATCATAGACTTTTGATAAGATCATCATACCATTATGAGTTTTCACTACTAATTAAACATCAAATAATTGAGGTGGTACTATAATACCATCAAAAAATTATTTATATATAAAAGATTGAGTAGATTTTGAATCAAATAAGAGACTATCAATTCTAGAGTGGATAGTAAGTGTACCTTTCACCAATTCTCTATCATATTCCACATCACTAATAGTGTTTTCATGAAATTTTACCTTGTCAGTTGGGTTAAGAGGTTACTGATGTTGATCATCATCACTATCCTTTAGCTTTTATCACTGGTTAGCATAACAAATTTAGTCCGCACATTTAAACATTGAAGTGTGGGTGGGGAATTCTATGGTGCCTTTTCATTATTTTCCTCTCATTAACTTATCTTTTTTACTTCAATTAAACATTCATTTTCCCAATGACTATCCTTTCCACACATAAAAAATTGACAAGTTCCATAAATGTTCCACTATGTTTCCATCAACACTTCAAGAATAAAGTAAATATCATCATATTCACTCTATGATTTTTATATTTTCATTGAATTCAATCATTCTTTTCTTATGAAAACTATGATATTGATGGGTAAATCCATTTTCCATTCCCACCTAAATTTAAACATTGAATTATTTCCTTATAGATACTGAATTATCTTATGGATAACACCCTTTATAGAGAGGGTTTTAAGCCACTAAATAAAATATAAATTGTAATTTTATGTTGGATGATAATACTATAAGAATACCTCATAAGTCTCATAAAATTTACCTCATAGGTACAAACCGATTCTACATCCTTCTTATTTAGCCGAAGGAATTCCTTCTATATTTTCATATAAATAATATAAGGAAAGTAATTATTGAAAAATAATTTTTTATACTCATACCATGCTATAGATTCAATTTCTTCATGTTGTCTTGTATTCATGATTAGAGTCCACCATTGATCATTATCGCCTTCAAAATGATAGATAAGAAAATGATTTTTTCAAGATCAAAACACTAGAGAATGAAGAATTTATATTCAATGGTAAAAATCCTTTTCTCAAAACTATTGATTCAACAAGTACACTGAAATAAGGTAGGCATTTCATCATGAAGGACTCAACAAAACATTTTTCCGTCCTTGTCTCATTTGGAATATCTGTATAATTATGATCTTGAGAATATTGTGTGAGAATAAATATGATATTTCTCAATCCATATTTCATAGAATTTAGTTGATCAATAGTATAATAATTACATTATCCATTAAATTAAACATTATAATGTTTCCTGTAACTTCCATTAATTGAATAAAAACATAAAATATAGTGTGATTAAATATAATCTTAGTGTAAAACCAGATAATCCAGAAAAATTATTTAAAGGATATCTAAGTCAAGAAACATTATTTAAAATCAATGAGAACATAGGCTTAACCTAGTTTATCCATGATCATTATAAAAACATTAGGATATGATCTAATTCAATTACATATCCCTAGGTTTCCTACTAATGTTTTATTATCCTAGTTTTCATAGGTAAACTTAACCTTTATTTAATACCAACTATAGTGACCCATATTTTTCATACATAGCTAATTCATTTTTAAATGAATATTCATTACATAAAATTATTATCTAGGCCAAAATCATATAAGTATAGTGAATTTTGAAACATGGATACATAAATAACTAGTTTTTAAGAGATATATTTTTGCTCCCACTTAGTTCATCATAACTATCTCCCTTATTAGACATATAATACTTAATAACATTATTCATGAAATGGGGAAAGGAAACATAAGAAATGGTGAGATTATATACTCATTAAGGGTAAACATGAGAGATATCAAAATCACATGAGCATAAGGTTATGTGGACATGAAAATAATATTTGAAAAACAATGCCCTACGATCATAGAATATAGCGTGATGTTTAATAGTTCCTATGACTGGAGCCATATAGGAATAAAAAAACATGAGTCATGAGAGTATGGAATTTTCATAATACATGAGTTGATGGAAAAAACATTAGCGTATAGAATTGTGGTCATGTATAAATAGAAACAGTTTCCCTCATTATGTTAAATACATGGAATCAGGTGCTCTCATAATCTTATATACCTCAAACTAGGTGCATAAATAATCTTATAGACATGATGACCTAGGATTTTTTTATATAAATATTTGATATTTATATATGAATATTTAATAAATTATAACAATAATCACCTATGGACTATAAAAGTTTAATATCTTTGAATAATATATACACGATCTTCAAATTTCATGATGTTTATTCAACATATCCAATAGAGATGTTACTTTTTAGTAATCTTCATAGATATACCCTATATAGAACAATTTTTTAAAACATAGGGGAAGAAAACATAGGAAATAGAGAGTTATGATGTATAGAAAGGGTAAATATGGGTGATATCAATTTATGAAAATAAGAATGCATATGATAAAAATAAGGGTATGAGAACATAAATATATCATAAAACGTTCATACCTAATATATCACTGACTGTAAGCATGAGTCATGGTTTAAAACATTATCATTTCAAAGAAGATGAATTATAATAATGATAAATCATCATAAATCAATCATGAACCATAAGCTCATGTCATATATATGTGTCATCATCAAATATATAGAAAATATTTCACATTTCAAGGTTAAATATTGGGAACATGAAATCAAAGATGACTAGGAACCTCTACCTACTTCCAATATCATAATTGATCAAGAATCACCACCATCATCACATAGTTCATCTTTCACATTAACATTCTTCCCAAAGTGGATCAAGAAGATTTACTTTTTTCAAATAAAGGATCAATCATGTATACTTGTATCCAATAATTATCTTATGAGATATAATATTTTACCCAAAAAATTATGGGGATATTAAATTTCAGGGCCACCCACATCATAATTAAAACCACACATACGTGTTTCATAAGAACATTAAAATCTAATCATATCATCAATATCATAACTTGTTTAAAGAAAATGTGTTTTATAAACATGTCATCAATACATAATAGCATAACCCATGGGATATAAATGGGATTCATAAAATTCTCCTCATTATAATCATAAAAAATCAAGAGAAATAATAACTATGGTACCATTGGATCATATACCTATTAAAACATAAGTAAAACTAATGGTTTATTTTTATTAATATAAAGTCCTTAAAAAGGACATTAAATCATTCTCTATGAAATGACCCTTTACAATTTCAAATAACCTTTTTAAAATCTCAAATTATCCAAAATATAAAATATAAAATATTTTTTTAAAATTTTTTTCAGGTAATATTAAAATAATTGAGAATCCATAATGGCACGAAATACCGTTCATACGTACATGTAAAAAACACATATTCCTTTTACATTTTTGGTAAAAAACCAAAATTTCCTTATTTGAAAAAAGATAAGAAGATTCATTTTGATTTTTAAAAAAATTTATATCAATGTTAATTTTTTTTGAAACAATCATTGGAGAATTGTAAAAAAATTTCATTAATACTTTTTTATAAAATAGTATGTGGATGAAAAAAAGATTTTTGATCGAAGAGAGAAATAAATCTCATTTTTTGTAAAAACAGTTATTTCGATATCTTGAGTAGTTAAAGATAGGAAAATGAAATATATACATTTATTGTACAGAAATAAACTATTTGGAATAAAATTAATAAGTTTATTAATATATGTATTTTAATATTACATCATTGGAAACATAATCATAAATAATCTCGATAAACAATGAGGGTGCAACATAAAACATTTACTACTATGGTAACTTTTGAATAAAAAAACCCATGATATAAATAAATTAGATGAATATGTAAATACCCATTAATTTAACTTAAATAATCATAAAACACTAATTGAAATTATCTACACCACATTAAAAAAACAAGTGCTGAATATTGTATGTGTCTCAATGAATAAAAAGTGAGATGGAAATCCCTTACCTCAAGTCTTGAATTTATTTGTAAATGTTTTAAATTCATTATAAAAAAATTTGGGTTTATTATAAATATATTATATAAACATAATATATGTATCATACTATATATTATTTAATTATAAATGTTCATCACCATTTTACTAAATATTCTTTGTTAAAATCACTTTTTCGGTAACAATTTTTTTTCATGTATGTTTTGTTTTGGTAATTTGGGTCCTGTTATTTTGATCATGTTTAAAAAATATATATAATTTTAATAATTATATAAATATGTCATATATATTCATTATATACACATTTATAGTCATCCAAAAAAGTTATAGACAAAATAATGGATCACACCATTCAAGGAGACATTAGGCCATATATATGCATGAATGTTGATTCCATTTTCATGATGGATGCAACGATGGAAAGGTAAATAAAAATTCCCCATTACAGAATAATTTCTATATAATATATAAAACAAATATTAATTACATATATCATTATTTACATATATTTCTAAATAAAATGAAAAATGTACCACATCACTTCATGGAGGTGGTAGTGCACATGTACGCACTAGCGATGTTATCATTTTCCAAAGGATTTGAATGTTGTAAGGTAGATGTGATATTATTATTACATATGTATAATTATTTTATAAATAGAATATAAATATGCAAAATAACTCATTATATTCACCCCTGAGAGGTGGTGATGGATAAAAAATTACATCGGTTTCGTGAGGTGATAGTTCACAGTTCACTCGATCATCAATTTCATTTCAAATTTGATGGATGATGATATGTACGTAGGTTTTGAAACTAATATGATATAATATATGTATATTGTTGATAATAATGTTATTATATCATAATATTTCTACTAAATTGTTACAGAGGTTGAAGAAGAAATAAAATTAAAAATCATGGTTAAGAACTATACCTTTTCTTTAGAGAACCTCTTCTATTTTATACCCAAATCAAAATTAAGATGTCTTACTAATAAAAAAGTCCTTTAGGTAATGGTGAGGGAAACAAGTAATGTATTTTTGAAGGTAATTTATAAACCCAAATATTTTGGATGTGTGAATATTATATGAGACTATGTGCCCTTTTATATGTGGGGGAGAGGACCTACTTAGAAACCACTAGATTTTTTTTTAAAAGAATCACTTATGATATAATAATTACCATTAAAAATGATTCCAAATGGAAATATATTTCGAGGGATAAGATTATATTTAAATATTCCTACATAATAGAATTTGAAAAATATTTATTTAGAAAACTTATACTTATATTTTGGTCTAACCCCCGGTAAACCCATTTTAACCTTAACCACATTATTAATTTTTAATGTTTTCACTATTGATTTTGACAAAATATCGATTTTCCCTTATTAAAAAAACTAATAATGATTACTAAAAATATATAATACTTGTTAAAAAATTAAATTACCATAATTGAATAAATTTCATTTCAAATTAAACCCGTAGACTAAAAGAAATTGGATTTCCAATGAAAAATATTTCATAAGATTGAAAATTTTTTATAAAACATTTGAAGATATAATTGATAAAAATGAAATAAATGGGAATAATAATTACATAAATTAAGAAATATTACTAAAAACCATCTATAAAAAATTTACCTTTTTTTAATTCTTTAGATGAAAACGAATTTTCCAATAAAAATTAGTTTGTCTTTATTTATTGAAAAGGTAATCTTTTCAAAAAATTATAAAACACTAACACTAAGAAAATTATGATATCTTTAATTCAAAAAATAATATCATCTTTTTAAAAAAAATTTCTAAAATGGAAAATATTTAACATTAAAATAAGTGTGAGGAATATTTATAACCGTTTTTTAGAAAAGTACATTTTATGAATAAAATTAGATTATTCTTTTCCCATGTATATAAATATTACTAGAATAAATGTAAAAAAATTAATATAATATATAATATATAAATTTTTTTTAATAATATTTTGATAATGATAAATATAATTTACTAATAAAAAATATTGTAAATATAAAAATAGTTTTTAATAAAACATTCCCAACATTCAAATGATTTTAATTTTCATTTAAAAAAATTGATAACCAATGAATTTATTTTAAAATTTTATAAGGATTTAATTTTCATAATTTATTTACTATTATTCATTCCTAGTAATATAATTGATAGGTTATATCGATATATTATATTTCTATTTGTTAAATCTCAGTATTACATGTAATGTAAGAAATCAAAGAAAATAAATAAATAAATTTATTTTATAAAATCTCAAATTGTTATATAATCATAATTAATTCATATAGATTACATAAGATTATAAACCACACGATGATAGTAGAACCCATGGAAAATAAACGTGTTTCTTAAAAATCTCATCTTTATAATCACAAACCACCCAAAGACGAAATAAGGATTGTATCATTTGATCATATCCCAAGTAAAACATAAGTAACATCAATGAAATTTATCATAAATAAATAATTCATTTAATAGAAAATTAAATTTTTTTTGATGAAAATATCATTTTAATTTTGAAATAATTTCATTAATGTTTCAAAATTACATAAACAACATTGAAAAATATTTCTATTAAGAGAACCATAAATACCAGATAATTAATATTCAAATCATTAACCAATCGTGATAGTGGGAAATTCTAATCATGTTGTATATGTAAAGAAATTCATTCCATTCACACTATTGTAAAAAATAAAATATTATCTCATTTGAAAAATGAAAAGATGATTTATTTGAATAATTTTATTAAATTAAAACTATAGTAAAAATTGATTTGAAAAATAATAGCATAATATTGAAATCATCCTTTAAAATAATTTTAAAAATCATAGTTATAGAAGAAAATATTTTTTTTACCGAACATAAAAATAAAGATGATTTTTTTAAAGAATATTTTCGGTCACATAATTTTTTATGGTCAGTAAATTAAAATTAAACTATATATTTTCAAGAAATAAACAATGGATAATGAAACTCATGAGTTTCTTGACATGTAGGTCATAATATTTCATCATAAAAACTTAATCACAAGAAATCCTAATAAATAATGATATTGCGACATAAAACCCTTACCAATTTGGTAACATTTTAATAATAAGACCCTTGAAGGAAAGAACCATATATGGATATGTAAATACCAATAAATATCATAGTATGAATAAAAATATAAATTCATATGTATTATATAAAACACTTTCATGATATAATTGGTGAGTATGGAATCTGTCTAACAAAAATAAAAGTGAGACAAAAATCCATGTCGTAGAGTTTCAATTGCTTCAATGACACGATAATATCATATATAATAAATTTAAATTTATAATAATTATATATTAGAATCATTTTAATTAATATAATATATATATATACAAATATCCAATTTTTACATATTTAGAATTATTCATAAATGATAGATATATAAAAATGAATTACACCATTCACAGAAAAAGTAGGATGCACGTACACATAAAAATTATTTTCACTTTTTGCGGATGAAAAAAATAAAGTTAAATATAAATTAAATTTCAATGAATTATTAAAATATTTTATATATCAGATATATTAATTAAAATTATCCTTATTACAATCTATGTAGAGTGGAAATGAAAAACGAATCACATCATTTTGTGGAAGACGTAGTCCACACGTACGAACAAGCGACATTGTCATTTTACAATAGATTGAAAGGTAATAAGGTGGATGAGATATTATAATTATAGAAGTAATATTATATCATAATTACTAAAAATAATCATTAATCCAATCATAATAACCATCAATGAAATATGGTAGTTGAAAATTAATAATATCGTCATGTGGAAATGATAACTTTTACATATGAACGAATGATACATTCACTCCAAATTTTATGAGAAATTGGGTTGATCATGGTGATTAAATAATAATAACATTTAATTATATTTATTATACTCAATTTATAATTTTATGATAAATACCTAATAATTAAATGTGGTTAAGAAGAAGTAAAAGAATAAAGTGATTGAGTTAAGGATATTAAAACTTCATTGAATGGACTCCTTTAATCATCCTCTTAAGGATTCAAGGATTGGTACTTTTGGAATAGAATAACCTATAAAATGTATCTAAGGATGTTAATAGTTGAGTTTTTTTTCAGGGTATGGTCGAGATAGAAGGCACAAGGTTGTGTGAAGAAGACAAATTATGGTTGTCCTTATATAGTTGAGGAGAGGGGTACTTATTAGATTTATTAAAATACTAAAATATATTAAAGTATTTATCTATCCTAAACATATCCCAAAGGATAGTTATATAGTATATTATATAGTGTGGGGTTGAGTTCACATTAATAAATAATTTTTTTATTGGTTTTTGTGGTGTTTTAATACTTATCATCTTGATTAACTATTTGGTTAACTAATTTTAACCTTACCCATGAAATCATATTTTTTACTATTAAAGGGTTATAATTTTACTTACAGGGTAATAATTGGCTCTTAAATAGCCATGGGATACCATTTTCGAAAATATATTATCAACATTTTTGTGTTTTTAAATTAATTTAAGAAAATATTATTTATAATGAATCAATTTTCACGGAATTCACTTAATTTGACTCTAAACACATACATACAAATTTCAAATTAAAATATAATCCTTTTCAAAATAAATAACATCATTAATTTATATTTAAAATTTATAGAACACTCTAAATCTCAAAAATTATATTACATTAAGTATTTTTAAAAATATTTATTTTATTTTTCTTTTAATTTTATAAATAATGTATTATCAATGCACAAAAATTTAATGTAATTACTTAATAATACAAAATTATAAATAAATTTACATAATGAATATAATTTATATATTAAAAAAACATATATTTATATTCTTTCATATCATGTTGTTTCTCTATTTTAATATATAAGACATATTTAAAACTTTGATAGTGACATTTGGTAACTTTCATTACTTTTTACATTATATAGTTCATTTTCATAGAAATGTGTCCATTAAAAATTTAAATTTAATAATATGTTAATTATTTTCAAATGATATTTTCCCGATAAGAATTAGGATAAAAAATTACAACCTTATCCATTAGTTTTAACCTATATTAAAATCATTTACCCTTTTCATATGTGATAAAATTTACCACAGTTAGTAATCATATTTCTAAAAATTAACATGATATATTTTCTGAATTTCATAATCCTCATTAAAAATATGGAATAATTTTTTTTAAATAAATTCACATAAGTGGAATAAATTTATTTAAAAAATAATAATGCAAAAGATGACAAAAAAGAATTTTTAGAGAAATTTTATTTTCATTCATTAATCATGGTTTATTCTTATGTCGTTATTAGAAAAATATTAAATGTATATGAAAACATTTTATTGAATATATTATATTTAAATTTCATTAAAATCATTCACTAATATTCATTAATTTAGTTTATTAAAATAAAAGTACACTACGTGCATAAATGATTTTTAGAAATATGTCTTTTTTATTTTCATATGTTTTTTATGTTTTTATAATTAATTGATACACAGTGAATTAATTTTATACATATGTAAGCATACCATTTTCATAATTTTTTTATTCCTATTCAAACCCTTCAATCCAATGGCTATGTAATAAATATCGAGTAATAATATATTAATAGTATATCACGGTTTATTTAATCCTAGTGTTTTATATAATGAAATATTTAAAAGAAATAATTTTTTTTAAAGAGAAATATTTTCTAAAATATTAGGGTGTTACCATAGGGGATAAATTTTGTTACCATTATGTGATTTTTTTGTGAATCATACATAGTAGGAACTATTTGAGTTTTATTGTAACAACATCTTCAACCCACTAAACGAAGGAACATGTGTCCTTGGGTTGTTGACGGTTATTTGAGGGATATATTACTCTCGGTTTAATTCTAAAGATCTTATATTTATGTGAGGGATTCTTATTGAAACCACATATGGGTTAATGGTGGGAGAAATCCTAGTGAGAAGGAGATGATTCCTAGGAGGGGAGGGCCTGATGCTGGCTCTATCACTGACAATTCTTGTAGGTGTGTCTGGATTCTTATTATGAGGGTGGAAATGTGACTTATAAGATTTGTGGAAAAGTAAAAAGGATGTAATTTTTTAAGGGTCTTCTATAGGTAGGGTTGAACCCTAGTTATGTGATTTCATCTTGATTTGTTTTTCAAAGCTGATTTCCTTATACTGTTGTTTCTATTCCTCTCTTCTTGGTTGTTTGAGATTTGTTTCATCAATCCTTTGCAATTCGAATGATTTTCTATAATTCCCATCATCTCATTTCTATTATATGATTCCATGGTTTATTTAAATTAATATAAATGTGTTGGGTGGTTTTCTTATTATGGATTTGGACTATAGTGGTCCCAAGCATAAAATTTATTTGTTTTTTTTCATTCTAAAAATAATTTTTATCACTGCAGCTTTTTTAAACTTCTATTCCCATAGCTTTTGCTTATTTTTTGTTCTTTATTTATATTTATAGTTAGTTATTAATTATAGTCTCATTTCTTGTTGTGTGGTTGGTTTTTGCAACACTGCATCCTTCCTTGGACTTAGTTGTTTCTCTTAGACACATCCCCATAACAATTGGTATTATAGGTATGATTTTCACGTCTAAATATATATTTTACATTGTAAAAGATTGATATGTTTGATAGAGAGAATGATTTTAATTTTTTTTAGAGTTAAAATACACTATCTTCTTTTTTACAAAAGACTTCAAGAAGATTTGGAAATATCTAAGATAAAATTCATCACTATATCTGCTACAGGTGATACTCGACCCTTATTGAGGATTTTGATTCTACAATTTTAAAAAGGTCCCATTATTTATTTTTGTTGACCCTTGGTGATAAATTATAGTGATAAGTGGCCCATGATACTACTTCGAGTGAAATTCTTTTAGTCTTAAGTATATTTACATGACTATGTCTCCATTAGGATGATTGAAATAGAAAATAAATATTTTTAACATCAAAATTGTTTCCAGAACATATAAATACAAATTTTAGGTATGTTCAACAAAATAGTTACTGATTTAGTCAATATGAATGCTTAAATTAATGATGAGGTATATGATTATTATTTTTTAATTCGATAATTGATTCATTTAATCCTATATTATATTTGATTATTTATGGATTTTATTCCATCATATTAATGGATGTGATGTTGGAAATCTTTTCTAGGGTTTACTAAATCCATGGTTTGAAGTGGGATGATAGTTGGTTGGAGAATGGGCACGAGTTTCTTAGTGTGAAGTATCAACTTAGAAAATAAAAATAAAAAAAATATCTGGTTTGTTTTAGATTTAATAATTTTAGGTCCTATCAGGGTAGAATGACTATCAACATTAACATATAATACACAATATATATGTCTAAGGATAATAAATCTCAAAAAAATGTGACATACTGCAATTATGATAGTGATAACGTTATTTGAGTTCATTTATTATACCTTAATATACACTAGGTTTATCTCTGGGTTATCTTTCTTCTTTGATCCTAGGACTAGATCTTCATTTTATTTACAAGGGCCCTTGGTTGGAAGATAGGGTGTGGGCAGGGTTGGATTTTTGAGCAGTTTGGTATCTAGTGGATACTTTTCTCCTTCCATCTTTCTCTACATCTTTATTATGTTTTTGTTTTATACTAGTTGAATTTTAAACTATTTAACTTTTTTGATTTTTATACTATGGATTATTATATCTCTATATTTGTTTATTTTGAGGAATTAGATACTTATTTTGTTTCATTGGGTGTTCTATAGGTACTGGAGATAAGACCAAGACATGTAATGGAATGTATCAAGATAATTACAAGAATATGATTATGAGAATCTTGGATATGTTAAGGTATTATTTCACGTTAACTCATTTTATTGTTATTTTTAAGCATGTTTTAGATGTTTTTAATAATAGATGTGTTAGTATGGGCTGACATGTGGAACTTTGGTACATGTTAGGCTGTTGGTTAGGCTAGTCTAACCATGTTTAATCTTATGGAATTTAGTTATATAATACTATTTAAACCAACTTATAGGTTATGCTAGTGTAAGTCAACAAGAAAATTTTCCACATGTGTTTACATTTACTTTTTTAAGGTAGAGTATTTGTTAATTTTGGCATGATTTTGATAACAATTTAAATATTTGTTCATTTTTTTTATTTATTAATTCCACGAGTTTCATTCTATTAATTCATGTTAATTCATTCTTGTTTATGATTTATTTTACTAATATTTTTCATTAGAAGAATATAGTTATGGTTTTTATTTATCCTTATGTGATGGAATCTTACTATTACATGAGGTGTTGTTTAACCTTATGTGAATAGATTTCACCCTTACATAATTGGACTTATACCCATATAGAGGATTTTTAGATTCATGGTTTTACCTATACAAGTGGGTCATTATACCCTTATTAAATATTTGGGAAACTGTTATATGGCATATATATTAGGCATGATACACTTATGTGAGCCAGAGATTACCATTACATGAGAAGATAGTTTGAGGTATTACATTTATTTGGGGACTTAAAAACACTTATGTGGCCCATGAATTGGGTGAGAGACCCTTATGATTCTTGCACGACTATATCTAAAAGGTAGTGTTGTGAGTCTTTTACAATTATATGATTTTTTCACTCTTATAGAATTTTGTTAGTTTGAGTTTTTTAAATGACATATTTAGTATACTCTTTAACTAAGCACATATACACGTGTTTTTATGTTTTTTGAGGTATTTTTATCTCTAAATTTAATACTAGAGTTTATCTCTTTATATAATAGAGATACATTTAAAAATTTGACAAGTGGAGGCTTGGATAGATTGAGGGGGAATGAGGTGATTCAATGGAGGTTCAGGTCTATTAGTCAATCAATTAAAATGATGATCACATGTGTATCTTGAGTACCGTTTAGGTGGTGGGATCCTAAATTAATGTTTATGTGGAAGAGGAAAGTGGTTGATGGTTTTATTATAAGGGGGTTGGATAGGTGAGTCCAAACACTACTAAGGGGGTTTTGGCCGAATTTATTTTGTTCCCATTGAAATTGATTGCCTTGTATTTTTTCTCTTTATTTCTTCCTAGATATGGGAGTTTAGCAGAATCATTCCACTAGAATTTGTATTCTTTTTTGTATTTCCATTCCACACCATTATGTTTTATACTTGAGTGGTTGTATTTTCATAATAAAAAGTTGTTGGGTGGTTATATTAATAGGGAGTAGGAAAGAGTTTTTCTAAAAAATATAATTTCAATATTATTTATCTTTATGCAATTTGTTTTTTTCATTGTGGATTTTGTATGTTGTTGTGCCAATCTCTTTTCATTTTTTTGGTTTTTTTTTCTTATTCTTATTGATTGTTCTTCCTAGTTTTGTTTCCTATTATTTGGTTGGTTTGTGCGACATTGCCTCCAACCATAGAGTTGTGATTTTCTCTCATATACCTCTCCATTAAAATCTTGAGGCTTGAGAAAATAGTGGAAAAAAAGTTCAATAAAGAGTTTCATGATTCCAATATCATATTTTTAAAATTATAATCCACTAATTTTTATCAAATAAAATCCGCTTTTCATCATGAATAAATTTCAAGGGTGACCTAGGGGGATTGAAAATTCAAATTCTAAACCAATGTTCGAATCCTGAAATGAGATGTTGATTTAGAATAATTTTTTTTGAAAAGTAATCATCGTAGACCAAAGAAAATGATTGAAACTGAGGTTATTATCTTGATGAAACTATGTCGACACTAAAGTATTAATTAAAACTAGCTGAAAGAAATGGATATTACTTGTCACAAAAAGTTTGGATAGAATAAGATTAAATATGAGGGGGTTTATATTTGACTTGGTTAAAGTAGAAGATAAGATAAATATAATAAGACAGAGATATCATTGTCAAACTAAGAGTGTTATTAAATTGGGAGACCGCAATGAAGAATTTAATTTAAAGATATAGAGAGAATAATAAATCGGAATCTCACAACATAATGAGGACCATGATTCCTATGATTACTTATACTTCATGGAAAAAGTCCAATGAACATAGGGTTCTTGAAAAAATACAAATGCGATTATCAATATAAATAGTACTAAACAGGATGTAAAAATCATGAATGATAGGGATAATGGTTAGGATAGAAGATGATACCATGATATTGATTAATGGATAGAACCTAGATAAATCATAATAATCATGAATTGAAATTATTTTTCTTATGTAAAATGTAATTGGGTTGTATTTGTACTTGGATCTCACAATGGTTGATTTATGTTGGTTCTCTCCCATTAATGGAGGATTATACATACATGGATAAACTTTGTTGAACTAACCCTTGGATAAGGATAAGAATGCGAGTTCAATTTAGTCATGCTTGTTTAGGGATATACATAAGCATACTTACAATGATAACATCTGAACAATATTTAAATAGATGTTTTTGATATATTTAGAAAATATAGGTTAAAAAATTAATATCAAGTGTCCAAATATTTTTGGAGGTTATTAATTGTTACTGATAATGTTATTGGGATAGTTTCATTAGGAAATAATAACAAAATATCCCAATTATTTGAAAAATGGTGGAGATAGGGTAGATTGAAAGGTGAACCTATAAAATCCATGTAAGTGGAATAATGTATTTTAAAGGAAGCACAATTTAATATTAGGGAAAATAATTGATGAAAAAATTCTTGTACTCAGACAAACCTTTGGAGGAGATGAAAATATTTCTTAAGTAATTTGAGAAAAAACTTCCAACAATGGGAGAGAGTTAGAGATGAAGCAAGGAGAATCTAACATCAACTCAATAGAGAATATTTTTTATTTATCCTTCAACTTTTATTCTATTATATCTTAATTAACTATTCTTATGTTTTCATTTTGTTAATGAATGAACAATACATGATTTATTGAGAGAAATAAAATTGTGGTTGTTTTTCATTTTACTTATAGTTTATGATGGATTCCTTCTCAACTACAAACCATTTTTCTTGGCCATTTAATTTCATTACTAGCTTTTTCTTTTGGTTGAAATATCATGGGAAAAAATAAATACCATAACTGAATGAGCCATTCTACTACTGTGATAAGATGAAAAACAAATTTTTGAAAAAATTCAAATGAACTGGTTTTCATGTTGAGTTTATTGTTTTCTCATGAATATCATATTCCAATATGTATTTTAGTTGTCATTTACCTTGATAATCATGTTATTATGTACCTACACTTATATTACCATACTTCCAACTCATAAACTCCTCACTTAACTTATTCTTTAATTTCAAACAATGTTCAACTCCATTTCATCCATTATATTCACTATTCAAATTATATTCAGATTTAAATAATCCCTTAGTACTCATCAAACCATTCTATATGTAACAACCCTACTAACCACTAAAATAGTGAGATTAAAAAATTATAAATGTTATTTTGGAAGAATTAACTGACCACTCAAAAAAATTTGGTTTATGTTGTGAGTGATGGAATGCATTGATTTCATAGGGTTAAAAATAAAAATAATCAAATAAAATAAAAATAAAAAATTAAATCTTCTAAAACATATTTTTTTATTCTAGTTATAAAATTCAAAATCTGTTAAATATATTGTGTGTTTTTGTTTAAAAAAACTATTTGGGTTGTTGTAATAAGTGTGATTGTTTCTCTAATTAAAGTTTCATTTATTTAACCATTTTTTAAAAAAATTTCATAATGGTTCATGTTGGGACTTTTATAAATTGTATTATAATTACTATGTTCTCTATTTTTGTTATCAGCACATTGATTTTTAGGGATTCTATGAATAAAAACTAGGAACCCAATAAAATGAATAAAATCCCAGTGTTAAAAAATTCAAATATGAAAATGAATCTCAATTATAATAAATTGAAATAGAAACTACTGATAAATATAATCAAATATAAAATATTATTGATGATATTATAATGGTAAGTAAGTATAAAATTGGTGAAACCCCCATTTACATGAAGATCTTTGACCTTTATAAAGAATATTCCACAATGATGACCAATTCAATTAACAAATAAATATAATTAGTAAAATTTGTGAATGTGTGCCGTGGAAAATTTAAAGAAGAACAAACTAGTAATATTGAAAATGATAATGATGAAATTATTAAATAATTATTTATCCAATGAATATAATTTTTTTTTGAGGTTGAAGAAGACTGATTTGATATTGTAAAATTTCCACCTAAACATATGAAAGAATTTTGTTTTAGGAATATTGAGGGCATTTCTTCTGAGTTTGAGAAAAAATGTGAATGGGAATTTAAAATCTAAAATATTGTAACCCATCATTCAAAATTCTTATCTTATGAGTGGGAACATGAAGTTAGAGAACCTTTGGAACGTAATAACAAACTAAAAGACACTATTTTAAAAGTTTTATTATGGATTTTCAATATGATATTCTCTATATTAAGTTATAAAATCCAATAATTATTGAATTGAAAATTGAAGAAAATAACGATGGAGTTATTTCAGAAGAAAATTTAATTAATGAACACTAACTTAATTTCCATCTCATTAATTATACCTTTAAATATTGGTTCAACTAAATGAAAATAACTGTTGTTCCATTAAGGTGAAAATGTTGCAATATTGTTTATTTTTGTATATGAATATTTAAGAACCAAAATAGACTATTTATTTTATGAAATTTATTTGGAACACTCATTTTATTTTTCATTAGAGGGTGATGTTTTTATAAATAAAAATTAAGAGAATATTGAGTACCCACAAGTTGGTTCGATCCAAATTAATATATCAGAATCAATTATTAATGATTTTTTATTTTTAGTTTATTATAAAGGTTTCAAATTTAACATATGATATTTTTAAAACTTGTAAAAGGAGTCATTTTTGTTTTTTAATGATTCTAGATTTGTTTATAACTCTTTTGGTAATCCTATTTTAATATCTTTCTCAAAAATTCATCCACCAACACCTTTGATTTGGAGAATTTAGAGTTTTTAAATCAGTTAAAAAGCATTGAGAATCATATCATATCCCTAGGAACACATTATGAATTCATTAACTTAATTAAAACTCTAAATGTTTCAAATTTTAATTAATTTTAGAAGTGGAAAAAACTACAATTTTTTATACAAGGAATTATATTAATAAAATTTTAAATGAAGAGATTATAGGAATTTTTTCGGATCTTGAGTAAGTCTCTTTTATTTAACCAGTCCTTAAATTTTATAATCCAATAACATTATTGAATTTAATGATTTTAATTTTAATTTTTTATAAGAAATATATAGGTAGTTATTCATTATTAAAGGGACTTTCAAAGGGTATTTTGAAATATTAAGAATGATTAGTGTAATTTTATTACTGTATAATTCCACAGAACATGATTTTTTATTAAAAATTAATGGTCCAAACATATGTGTTAGTTTATGGATAAGAGAACACATCCAATGAGTGACTTTGATTAGTTTTCAGGGACGTGAAACTGAAGACTATAAATTTATCTATTCGTGGAAGGAAACCATGGTTCAATAAATTTTTTATTTGTTTGAATAATAATACCTATACTCTTAATTGTGTATACACATTTCCACCTCTCAACTTACATTTCCCTAGATCGGAACTTGATTATTGAATAATATTTTCCTTGAACACCATTTCCAAATTTCCTCACTCTTTCTCAACATTGTTATATTTATTATTAATTGTTTTTTTGAATACTAATTTTATATTCATATAAAATAACCCTAATAGATAAATCAAGTGGGGATTGAACTAATATTTTAGAGAGTTATTTTTTTGTTTAGTATAATGGAATTATCAATTGAGTGTTTTATTCCATCCGTCATTGAAATTTAAATTTTAAATCTTTATGTGTGACTCCATATTTGGGTAATTATATTTGATTTTTTGATGATTTTTTTATTTTTTAATAATACTGAAAAGATGAAATTAACTTTGTGAGTGTGTGTGTGGGGGGGGGGGTCCCCAACCATTTATATATGATAAAATAAGAAATTATTAGGAAACATATGTGTTTTGATTCATGATTAAATATTTTTAATTTAAAATATTTTTGAATCATCTTTGAAATAACGTTTTATCACCGTTAAAACAATTTGATAACTTAATAATTTTTGATTTTGTTTTTAACATATTGGTCTTTGATGGAGTCATTGCTTAACTTGACACACTCTCATATTAACCAAAAACTATTGTGAAAATTTTCATGAACATAATCATTCTGTTGGTAAGTTATGATAATATTATAATTTCATATATATTTTTGGATAAAAAACATTTAGATTTTAAGGTCTAAGGGGAGATTAATATTTGATTAACCTAAATCAATCTTACCATAATTAAAACTCTATTTCCATTCTACATTAATTTCTCGTATATAATGATAATCTATTTCCACTAGTGGGTACTACAATCTATGTTATGAGAGTTACTTTTCAAAATTAAAATATTGCAGATGTCATGAATGAACTTCATATAATGAAGATTCTATAATTAGGGATTATTAACTCAACCCTACACTTTAAGATTCATTTCATATGTTATAATATGCTTTATTGTGGGTTGGATTTTTTGGATTGAGTAAATTTTTTTGAAAATCTCTAGATTCATTATTAAATAATTTTATGAATTCTTCCAATAACTATTAGTCTTTTGATATCTTTCTGTGTTGTGATCCTTTTATTTTTTTAATTCATGGTTCACAACATTATTCCATTTTAAAAATTATGTTCTCTGCAAAAAATATTCAAGTAACATTTATTATAATTCCTTTTTCATGTTGGACTTTTTCATCGTGGAAAATTTGAAATTTTAACATACATGTAACCCTACAAATAATTTTTGATTCAAAATTGTAAAACTATTTAAGAAATAATATTTAGTTGTTTCCTTTAAATAATAATTCAACATTGGGGAAAATTTTGGGTTTTATGTGTGGGGGAGGGGTATTAAATATAACTAACTATATTTCAATATAGAATGAATAAAGAACCATTAATTTTTTTTTTCAAATTTCTAATTTTAGGGATAAATTAATAATTTTCTAGTGGGTGATAATTTTTTCCTAATTTAATGGTTGTTTTTTTAAAATTTTTAGGACAATCTCAATCAATCGATTAAATTAATTAATAAAAAGAAATAATTTACCTATTGAAAAAACATTCTTTTGGTATACTTTTTAGACTATTTCATAGAATCATCATTGAATTTTTATTTTTTAATTTTAATTACAATCGTAAGATATGCATCCAAATAGACTATGAAATGGGAAAACTAATTCAATTTGAACACTTTTTTCATTATTATTTATTAATTTATTTTTATAGGAGTTATTTATTTTACAAAAAAAAATTTACTCCACTCAATAAAATTACATGTCAATTATTACATGTTTCTAAATTATGTATTTTTTTATCTTATAGGTAAAGGGATGTTTTGAAATTAAGTAGGACGAAAATTAAAGTACGTTCAATTCTTTTCAGAAAATTTAATTTCAATTTTTTTAATGAAGAATACAAATTTAAACATGAAAAACCATATTTAATGATGGAAACCACATATAACAAATTGATTGGTTCTACAAAGTGAAAATCATTTTGAAATTCAATTCTTTGTGAAATTTTAGTTTTCCCATCATAAAATTAATTATATTAAACTAAATTTGACTAATTAATGGAATGAGGGAATGAAATAGTTTATGTGTGAGGAAATTTTATAAGGACTCATATTAATGTATTTTTTCACATAATTTATCTGGTATTTAAAAAATATTAATGATAAAATGTTATTTTATAGTAAATTTATCAAACATTGTTTATTTGGTGTTAAAATCTTATTATATGAATTATTTATTAAAATTGAATTTTTTTTGCTGAATTGGTGAATGTTCTATTCCTAATCTTCAGTTTTACTTTAATAATTTTGTCTAGATTATTCATTAAAATAATATTTTTAAATTATTTTTTGATGCTTTTGGGTTTTAACAATTTTAATTCTAGAGGTTCGTGATCTAATAATGAAAAACATTATTATAAACAATCATGGCATTAATACGTTTATGTTTTAAAATTTATTAGAAAAATATTGGCTATGTTTTTCACCTATGTATTTTTAATTATCATAAGTATTATTTTTATTTATGTTTCTATAAATATTTAAACATTTTCATATGTGGTTTTTAAAAATTTCCATCTATTATAATGTTTTCATAAGTGTGTTTTTAATATTAAAAACATTCTTAGTACTAGAATGTGTTCTTGAATAATTGAGATATAACATTTATGACTTGGAATTGGGTTAAATTTATACTTTGATCTCATCACCATTTATTTCTATTGAAATTATTCTAGTGATGAAGGATTATTAGTAATTAGATGAACATGGATAAACTTAATCAAGGATGAGGTCCAACATATTAGTTTACTAAGGATATGCCTATGTGGTGATATCAAAACTCATAATCTTGAAGAAAAAAAGCTAAAAAATTAAATTAATTTTTTCTGAGATATTTAAAAAAGATAGATAGAAAAAATAATTGTATGAATCAGTAAAGTGGTAGTGTTTCTAAAGTGGTTTTCGAATGTTACTTGGATTGTTACATAAGTAAAACAAATAAAATGTACCAGTTATGTGCAATTTTATGAAGCCATTAACGATAGAAAATTGAATCGAGAAAGTCTAAGTCATGGAAAAAATCTTTTAAATGAGGAATAATAGAAAAATACGGATGAATATTGATGGATAAATTTTGATATTGAGACAAAACTCTTGATTAGAGTACAATATATCTTCATGAGTATGAATAAAAAATTCATGAAATGGGAGAGAGTTAGAGATGAAGTTAGGAGAGTCAAACATCGACTCAAAAGAGAAGATTTCTCCATTTCTCCTTCACTTTTTATTTTCGTATATGTCAATTAACTATTCACATGTTTAACATTTTATAATTAATTAAATTTAATTAATTTAATTATGGAAATAAAATTATTGTCTAGTTTCATTTTACGTCATGTTTATGATGTCTTCCTTCCCAACAGTAACTCATTCTACATGGCCATTTGGTTTCTTATTCAGTTTTCATTTTTGGTAGAAATATTTAGGAAATAAAATAAATATAAAAATTTGGAAATTCACTCTAATACAATGATGTGATTTTAATCTAGTAGTAGAAAAATTTATTGTGAACCAGTTTTCATGTTGAGATGAATAATTTCTCTTGAATTTCATATTTCTAAAAGTTCTTTAATCATTATTACTCTTCATAATCATGTTTTCATGTCTCTATTAATAACTTTGCTTATATAAAACTCTATAACTTCTTATTCAAACTTCTTAATTCATTTCACACACTCTTTAATTTTATTTTATCCATCATAGTCCCTATTTTCATTATATTAGGTTTTAAATATGATTTTGGTACATCTCACCCCTTTCCCTGTTGATCGAACTTTCTCACTACTACGTGAGTGAGAGTAGGAAATTATTTATTTTGTTTTTAGATATTTCAATGTCATCTAATTATTTGTACTATTTAGAGACTATACCTGCATATCAGAGTGTGAAATAGTAGTAGAAACAACCAATTATCATATACTACAAATAATCACAGTACACAAGAATAAGTATATAGAGAAAATTAAAAATAAATGAATTTAAAAATAGACCCTCCCACCAGGGCTATCATCTATACAAATAATTAAAGAATAAGATAATAATGAGGTTCTATATCCATCCCCCAACTTCACAAAAATACCTGTATCAAATATTTTCATTGTTATCCCACTCAATCTAGCTTCTGAGGGCCTCAAATTAACCTGAACCTGAATATTGATAAGGCATCTGGGGTACCCATGTTCTAGGGATTCTTGAGGTTGGTGTGAGTATAAAAATGTAGGTAATCCCTATTCTGGTCCGATATATAACAAATAAATATTAGGTGTAGATAGGTCATTTTCTCAGTCTCATAAAAATAAATAACCATGTATGCATAAATTAAATCACTACCACCAATACTTGGGTTCTAAAATGACACTATAGATCATATATACATGCTCTGGCTAGTGTCTCTAATAATGTTAAGTGATCATGATAACTATTAATTGGTGAGAATGTTGACCCCAGGAAGTTATCCTAGTTGGTATATGGTATCATGTGAAAACAAGACCCCTAATTTGTAATCCCTATTGATCTAGTAGTCATGAAGAAAAAACTGACCCCTTTGAGGTAAACCATGGAGATAAATAATATTAGGAATCTTTATTTACCCGTAGAAGGTAATTCTAAGTGGTTATTGGAATTAAACATCGTCACTGATTCCTAGGGCTACCCCAAGGTTGTCAAAATCACCCATAATCATCACTAACTCTTTGGAATCAATCACATGTGATCAATCATGAGGAATAATCACATTCCCCTTGTAGGTAATCCTAGGTGATCAATAGTGTCATCCATAACTATAGACTCTTTAGGGGTTACCCTAGGAAATCATAATCATTTGTAATGCAAGCATAATACTAAGAATTTATGTGTTACTATACATATATATTCAACTCAAAGGGTTTGAAATTCTCTCAAATAATATATTGAATAATTTACCTCACAAGGGTTATACCATTCTCATATAATAGAGGTTATCCTCTCAAGTGCATGACCTATTAATATTACATAACCATATGAGGCTCGCACCATTAATTATTTTTATATGGTGACACCCACAATAATCAATACCGTTTATCATAAGCATCCATTAATTGGTAAATATATCATAGGGGAACACTTAGGTTCCCCTAGGTCACATCATAGCATAGACACCACATATGGGTTCTTTTATATTGTTTCCAACTCATTGGTCAACACTCACCACTCAAAGGGAATAATGTCCCTTAACATATTCATAATCATTACAGGGACTCATTGTCCCCATAGCTAAGCCAATATCAGTACCACATAAGTGATATGACCTCAAACCCAACCCCATCCCAAGTCACCCCAGGTTTGTCCTCACACCAAACTTTTCCATGAAACTCTTTAGTGTCTATCCACCAAGGTAATTTAATTTTACTTTGATATACACAAAATTTTATCATAATCCAAATGAATATAAGGAATAAATGTTTTCTCACATGACTTATTTATTCCCAATCCCACACTCTCCTATGAATGGAGGTTTACAAGGCTTCAATATTAGTGAAAATTCATTAAATTCACTTCACTTCATTTCCAACCTTCATGTTCCACATGTTAAAAGGAATAAATTTGTAATCAAGGCCTTAGAAATTAGTGGAAAAGGTAATTAAGACAATTTACAAGTGTCTATCAGGACCCTTGGATCTTTGATAATTTCATTAATCATAGTTTTATTCACATTAATGAATTTCATTAATTAAAGGTCTAATCACACTCAGTGTCACAACCACATACAGAATGGAATTATATGCATTCATATTATGCAAGGTAAAATTTATAATGATAAACCACATCATTCACAGATCCATTTGCTTTCAATTCCACAATCTGAACACCACTTCCTAGGCTTGTATAGGGTCACAAAAATATCCCATGAACATTTCCATAAGGTGGTGGATTGTTCAATGAAAAAATAACTTCTTATTAATGATAAAATGGATTAGATGAGTCTAAAATACAATACATTTTTAAAATACTTATCATAATGAAGATATAAATTAATGAGGAGATCATACTACTAGGAAATGGAATGGTTGAGACCCATATTAGAAACACCATTTGGAACCTTGTTATCTTTACAAAAGGAATCAGTGAAAATATATCTAATATTCATATTTATATGAAGAATTTCCATCTATTGTGTTCTATGATCACAAAGAATATGCACTACAAAAATTTAATTATCATACATGATGGTAGCTAAATCATTTTCAATCCAAATATTGTTCTAAACATGTTTCTTTGCGAAAGAGATAACATGGACACCACTCATTATTGTTTCCTCTAAAAATGAGGAAATACTAACGATGCCATAGAAACACACAAGACACTACCAAAAGTGGTTTGTGTAGATTGTTCCATAAAATGAGGTTCCCTAGTTTCATTTAGAGGCACCATCAACATTATCTATATTCCAACCTTGGAGAGAGGTTTCTAGACCACGTCGAATGTGCATATAGGATGAAGATAAATACTATTAATCCCAAGTCGATATAGAATCCAAAAGTCCCACACTGTGTTAATGAAAATTACCTTATGAATTGAAAAAGATTACCCAATGTAATTGAGGATCTGCATGAAACCTGAATTTTATGTAAATAAGGAATTTTTATGTGTAAGAGAATTTATATTCTACCGGGGAAAATGTAGGATCTCAACAACTATAGTTAATATGAAATTCTAGTTTTTTGAGAGGCTTCATATCCACACTATGTTGATGTTGAGAGTTGATTAAGTCATGATGTAACCATCTGCAATGGAAATGTTCAAAAACATAATTACAAAGTGCATTAGAAGTATAACAAGAAATTGGTAAGTGGTTAATATCATATCTATAATGGTTACAATGATGAAATTTTGAGAAAATTTGAATATTAAGTGATTAATAAAAAAAATTGTGGGAAACCTATTGTGGGAAATATGACAAACAAGAGTGAGTCTCGAAGGATTTAACTATATTTCATCAAAAGGATTCATCAAACTGATATAATTATTAGAATTAATAAAAAAATGTGTGTATTTTTTTGAAGCAAGTATGCCATTAGGTGATGATCCCAAATTATAAAATCATTAGTGTTGGAAAAGGGGTATCTGTTATGATATGACTAACATTGAAAGGTAATGTAAATCAATGAGAGTTTATAACATAATTAATAGTAAAATTTGTGTGGTCAGGTAGTTGATTGGGTAGAATATGGAGATTAAAGGAGAATTAGTTCAGTTGTTGAGCCAGAAATTCATGGAGGAATCTTGTCTAACCATCCGTATAGAGTTAAACATGAAGTTGAAAAAGAAATCTTAATGGATGACCAGATAGAAGATATTATATAATTGAAATTTATTTTCATCAATTGTTCAGGAAACATTTTTTTAAGAAACGAAATGGAATTAGAGTCATTATGATGTATTTTCTATGTGAGTATTTCTTGTAATACAACATTAAAGAGTTTAATATTTTCAAAGCTAAGACCACCCTTATCCAACAGTTTGTAACAGGTATACCATGAAACAATCACCAGTTTCCTTTCAAGCATGCCTTTACTGTAAATAATGTTTTTTGATGGAGAAATTCTTTAAAGAGATAAGAAAACCATTTTTAGTCCATAAAAAATAGACCATTTTATAAAAAATATTATATTTGACTAGAATGATCATGAAATCCCAAGAAGGGGATTTTCTATTTAATGGGGAATGTTGGGGAAGGATTTGGTTGACAGTATTAGAAAACTAACAAGATTTGGGTCTTACCCAAAAAATAGCAAAAATAATATTGGTTAAGGTAATGTATCCTTCATTAATACCTAATTAATTAATAATATGGAATTTACACTTTGGAGTGGACGTTTTCCCAAAAAAAGAAAAAGGATTTGTTCTAATTAATGATTTTCTAAAAACATATTCATAGTGTGAGTGGGAACTATTGAGATTTTGGATATTCATTATAAATCCTTGTAAAAAAGGATGATATCATCCATATATAAGAGATGTGTGGGAACATTAAAATTACAAGAAGCATGAATTGGATTATGCTTCTTGTGATCCACAGGTTGTGTGAGCATTCTACTAATGAAATCTTCAGAAATTGAGAAATGAATGACAGAGAGGGGGTCCCCTTTTTTGACACATTTGGTGCATATAATGTAACAATTTCGAGATCCATTAACAAGGATGGAAATAAAGGCTGAATTGAGTAGAGTATTAATTATAATGATAAAGGAGTCACCAAAACCAAATCTCTGAAGAACCTTGAAAATAAAACTCTAATCAATGTTATCAAAATATTTTCAAATGTTGTGTTCGATGGAAATATTTCCACCCCTTCTTGATTTTAAAAGAGTTAGTGAATTCATTGGAAAGAAAAATATATTTTCGAATGGACATGCCTTTGAATGAAAAAAATTGGTTCCAAGTGAAAATTTTATCGATAACATAGGTACATCTATTGTAATAGAATTTAGTCATGATTTTGTAAAGAGTACTAATATGTGAAATAGATACTAAGAGATGAATCTCTGAATCGTTATCCACTTTAGGGATCAAAGATAGAAATTGGAAATTAAACCCATGAGGGAGAGTACAATTTTGAAATAATGTTTTGAAGAATATATAAATATCCATTTTAATAACATTAAAATTGTGCAGATAGAAGAAATTATTGAATCTGTCATGTCCCAGAGCACAATTAAGATTTCTGTTAAAGATAGTTTCTTTGATCTCATGTTCAAGGGGAATTTTTATAAGAAATGAATTATCTTATTTATTTCCCAATACCAAGATGAAATCATGTAAAACACAGTTTTTGGTGTCCATCCCATTGAAATAAGTTTCTATATAAGAGACGACATGATTTTCAGTACCATAATTAGTATCAAATAGGTTGTCCCCATCTCTTAGATAAATGGGAGGTCTACAACCTTTCCTGATTCTTTGAAGGGAGTTATATAATTTTGTATTTATGTCACCATATGAGAGACATTTGGTTTCGAAAATTTGTATTTAAATGTTATCTTTAAATAAGGGAAAAATGAATATATTTTTAGTAATGTTGATTTTATTTTGTGGGTCTGATAAAAAATTAGGTCAAGTAGTGGTGTTTTGGAGTTGGATAAGATCGTCATCCAAAAGAAGGATGTCATTGTAATTTTTTTGGATTTGGATATACCCCATCCATTATATTACAATTTAAGGGTTTTAAATATAATGGTATAGGCAAAAGCGTCATTGTAATCGTTCATATAAGACTAACTTTTTTTTGAATAATGTTAGTACAATCAGGATATGAAGACCAAATGGTGTAAAATTTGAAAAAAAGAAAATGATTTTTGTTTTTGATAAAATTATTAACCAAAATTAGATAATAGTATGAATGATGTTTTGGATGGGTGATCTTAGAAATGGTGTCCCATTTATCTATGTACAACTCATATGTGAAAGCTCTATAAAATTTTCTAGCAACCACCCTTTTGTAGTGCCTTCTGTACCATGTAATTTTGGCACCAATTAGGTTAATTTCAACATGATTGTTATCACCAATACATGTTTTAATCTCTCTTGAGGATATAGTGAAGTGAAATGGGAGCATTTTTTCCACATGGGGAAAGGATACGATTGAATTTACCAAACATGAACAAGGGTTAATGAATGTTATTACCTAAGTAGGAAACTATAAGTCCACACGGTTTGGATTTATATTTTCCAAATTGTGTTTCAATAATACAATTGGAATTATATAGGAAAACCACCATTGAATGGTTATGAAACATGGTTAACCAATCCATGTTCTAATAATTCAATCTAGTTTACGACATCCCCCATGTTTTGTCTATTACTTTTTGGTGACTATGCGCCTCACCCTTAAGAATAAAAAAATTCACATAGTTTCTTGATGATTTTGGCCTATCCAAGCGGAAAATGTGCACAAGGCATGATCCATTGACAATTTTTAGACTCCATTCTCAAACCATCCAAAACTCATCCAGGAACCCGAGGTACTTAAAATTCCTAAATCTATATCCAAACATGAACTTGTGAAGTTTCAAAAACTGAAAATTAAATCTAATACCCCATAAAGAAAATTAATCACACTAAAAAATCAAAAAATTAAAATTCCTTGTGGAATTAATAAATCACAATGGAGAAGGGATTTATTATATTAAAATTCCTTAACTACTACATAAAAATATCAATATATTTTCATTATTAATTAAATAAAAAAAGATATTATATCCCATAAATATATTTTAAGATATAATATTTCTATTATCACATAGTTTACCCTATATAAATAATCAATCAATCATTAACACATGAAATCATTATATAATTTTACTACATCATACATTAATGAATAACATTGAATATATCATAAAATTATTACATTCTATAATATTAAAATCCCTAAAATATTATTTTCCTTTCATATAATCTTAGCTGATCAATTTTTCCTTGACCAGTTACTTTGGACCACTTCACCAACCAGATTAAAATATTATTTCTTTCTCAATAAAAAATAAAATCTTCACTAGTTCCAATAAAAAAAATTATTCCGACCCATTAATTAATATCATTCTTTTATCACATGGTTCTTTCAAAACCCAACTTAGGATAGAAAAGTAACTAAGCATGAAAGTTGAATCCTATCTACCATAAGCCACAGGTTTTTTGATAAGAACCGTGTGTATAATTTCTGAATAATGAGGGTAATGAACCTTAATATTTAATATAAAATAACCCAATGATTTTCCTCAAATGGAAAATCAATGCATTGAGTGTAAAGAAATGTCTATATCTATAAAGTATATTGAATAACAACTGCTAAGTTGAAACTCTAATATATAAGAAAAAAGGTACAATTATAAGAAAACTACTCTTACTAGACATTTATATGCTCAATGGATCGTAACACCACTTCAAACATGCTTATGTATATATGATATATAAATATATAGTTGTTATAATCATAAAAATACACTCAATAGGTTCCTCCCCCGACCCTTATGAATCTATGTGGAAGGAGAATTCTAATGCAACTATGACTGAAAGGATAAAATAATTTGATAACATGAAAAATTCACAAACATTCTCTACACCGAAAAATCACATAAAACAACCATTTCAATTGAATAATTTCATTTTCTAATACCTCAAGATTCCCATTTATCTCTATTAGTTACCCACTACCACATCATTTATTTCCAAATTACATTATTAATACAAAATAATGATGGAGTTTGTGCACAAAATTACATTATGTAGATGACCTTATGCACATGAAAATGTTTTTATGGTGATTGTTTCATGACATAGAGTAAATTTTGGTTTCAATGCTATCTATGTGGAATCTAGTAATTCGACCATTGTAGTGTCCATATCTCTATTCATTAAAAGGTATAAAACATCTATTATTTCATTATATGATTATGATTTTACACTATTATGTTATTATTTTTAGATGTAAAATCTTGTGATGATTCTTCATGATGTTTTATAGAATATTTTAGGTATAAAATTTTCATTAATGTTTATTTCGATATAAATAATGAATTTCACATGTGTATTATAAATAAAACATTTAGTAAATTTATGGAATAATGAAATGAGTAAAAAATTCACACATTTAAAAAATTTTCATCATTATGAAGGATATTTTAAAGTGTTTATTTGATACACATAATTGGAATCCCAATATGACATAAATATGGTTTTAAATATTTGATATATATTATCCTTAATGTTGATTTTATGTAATTTCTATTCTCTCATTAACACCAACTTCCAACATGATACTAGTGTTTGATAAATATTATTGTGAAATATTATCAGAAATTTATATATTTTGTGTAGACATTTAGATGTGGGATCCCAAAAGGTGTCATTGATAGACCTCTCTAAGATTGTGTAACAATGAAAAGAAGAAAAAATTTAGTGTTTAAATAGTAATAATGTACATATTCTTTAGTTTTTATATATATTCCAACAATAATATGAAGGAAAGATACATTTTACTTATTTTTATGACTATTTTCAATGAATTTGGATATATTCTATCCCTATTAAAACCCATTAGTGCTACTCAAGCATCTGACATGTTTTGTTGAAGAATTTACTACTTTTTTTAGAAAAAATATTTTTTTATAATGTGTTTTATTAACATGGATTGCATAACATAAAAACTCTATTTTCAACAAACATGATTCAAGTTTTGTATAATTCAATATTTTCATCATGAACACTTAGAAAAAATTACATTATTACAATAAATGTCTAATGTTTTGTTTGAATTTTGCAGAAAAAAGAGTAATGTGACATGGTCGTGTAATGGTAATTACAATGTATATCTCATAATAAGAATTGTGTTCTTATGAAACAAACAAAAAATTTAATGGAGAAAACTATGTAAAGAAAATTTATCAAAAAAGTGAAATGGTGATTTCTTATATGTGATGATTATAAAAATACTATTGTAATGGGTTTACGACACAAGAGGTAAGATTCTACACAATGTAGTCGGTGATGTGAATATGTCGTCGCTTTTATCATGTCCGTCAATATAATATTAATAGTTTTCTTTCTTATTCCATCATTTGAAAATTATTCTACAATTAAAATAGTATTATATATATATACAAAAGTTCATTTAAATGAATAAATTGTTTTTATTTTAAATTATTCAAAAATTTAAAATATTTAATGTATCAAATCTTTGATTTTATATGATTTCTGTTTACAATTTAAATACAATGTTTTTATATTATAATTATAAATAAATGTATAACAAGGTTTATAAATTCCAAAAAATGAGGTTAAATATAAATTACTGGATATTTATTTTTAGTTCTTATGAAATATTCATAAATGAAAATACAAACTATTTCTATTAATGTTTTATTTTAAAAATTCTTCTAAACCAATTAATTTTTATGCGGATTTGATAAAATGAATGAATAAATATAATATATAAAATATTTGAAAAATGTATATTATTTACCTTATTAAAATTGATTTTTTTTTATAAATTTGATTTGAAGTGGATTATTTTTTATTGAATTTTATAATTAAATATAAATGAGTTCATATATGTACATTGTAATTGAGGAAGTAAAAAGTGTTATTGGTTTATTTTTATATGTTACGAATTGACCATAAAAGAAATTCTAAAAGATTAAATTTATATAATTAATTTATTTATGAATTATCTGTAAATACATATTTCAGGTTTAAAAATTTTGAGATTTATTTTATTTTTTAATATCTTTATATTTATTATTAATAAATATAAATTTTTAATATTATTATAAGATAAATATTTGGTTTAAATATTTTAACCAAATTCATATAATTGTTATACCAAGAATATAATATTATATTTTATAGGACTAAATAAAACATATTCAATTAGAGTAAGACATTAAGAAACTATAACCAAGATCGTCCATTCATTAAATCCAAAATAATACATAAACATAAAGGAAAAATATACCATACAAGAAATATAAAGGATCCTTTTGTATTAAATCACTTTCTTGATAAAGATAACTTATGGTATCCAATGGAGGATGAATCCTAGAACTCATGGTAAATATCCTCTTTTCGACCATGGTATGCTAGTACCTTTTAATGTAAAATGGAGAAGGGGAAGATAAATTCAGTGTAGGGAGAATTAGTGTTATACATAAAAATTTATAACAAGTTTGTATGGCTTCAACCACCATTATATAGGCCCCATATATACTATATAATAATCAATGAATTTAATTGATTATCTCATAAGATTTGATTAATTATATGATAAAAATATTTTGTAAAAATTAAGTAAATGTAAACATTTAACATGTAAATGCACTATTTATTCTCCTAAATGTTTCATCGTATGAAATAATAATGATCAATGATAGCCTACATGGAAGAAACCAAAACATTAACACATAAAATATATTTTATTTTTTAATCATAGAATATTAATAACATATATCACGAATTGTGAAATAGAAATATTATACAATTTGATATAACAAAAGTTAATGGTATGATATACCAATTTCATGGCTTACTATATGATTATCCAAAGCATATAATTTAAATTATATTCATTGATATTATTTTATATGATATCCATATATCATAAAATATGATATAATCATAATACACCATATATAAGGAATTTAATTTACATATCAAACAATAAAAAATTGCACTAAAACCACATTTTCTTTGTTCCATTTCACCGTATATTGCATCTTATACATAAAATTTTCCAAAAATATTTAAAAATTATTTTAATTATTTCCAAAATAATTTTTTGAATGTTATAATTAATGTCACCATGATTCAAATCATATGAAATACATCCTGAATATCAACCTATAAACATTTTGAGATAAACTCTAAATCATTTTCATATTACCTCTCTATATTTCAGAAAACCTAATCCCCAATTAGTAAACCAAAAAGTATGATCCCATGATACTTTATAGTGCTAAAAAAATTATAAATTATCCAATCCTAAAATGTAAGTAAATAGTGGAATCATTCAAATTATTAGTTCTACTAAACATGCAAAATTTATCTTGCAAGATCTCTATTAAACATGTTTATAACTATACATGTTTCAACCAAATTAATTTTATACAGGAATGCATAATCATATAATCCCTTTTCCAAGACATCATGCGAACATGAGACATAAAGTATGTTTTTATTGATACAATTATACTAAAAACCCTATTGGGTTATTAGTGAAACTAAGGGTGTCCAATAAATAGTGCATCTAATAGGACATAGGTTTAGGACTAGCACCGAGGTTATATAATGTGTGTTAGGGGAGACATTGGCCCTTTTAATATTAGAAAAATTAGAACCACCAATTGACATAACTCATCTAGAATAATATAAGAAACATCACATATATAAACCCAAAAATTAATATAATGTTATAAAATATGTAATTATAAAATCACATCAAAATACATAATTGACCGACTAGAAAAATGGATAAATAATGAATTGGAAACTCTAACAATTTCAATTATATCCACCTTTACCATATGATATTAAATTTTAAATCAATCCATGGTATGATACTATAATCCTGATAGATAGTATCTAAATAATGGTTTGAGAATACAAGTGAACTCATTACACCCCCCCTCTAGAAACTATCACATCAGGTGTGGAAAAAGAATAATAAATCTCCATTGTGTAAAAAATGAAATTGATTTGTGATCCCATCATAAATATCATCTCTAAACCATTTCAATACAAACACACACTCTATATAAAAAGTGTACATTGTAAAAAAATCTAAAAAAATATAAATGGGACCCCCAATAACTATCTCTTTCTTGTTATTACCTTATATTACCCCAACACCTAACATACATGGATCATTCCACTATCATAATCACATCACGTCAAGTTTTCCCAAATAAAATTTATCCAGAATCACATCCCATTCAATTACCCTAAATGAAATGAATCCATATCGAATCCAAACCAATAATTTGGAGTGAGAGAGGGTATACTAAAATATCCAATCATTTTCGAATCACGAACTAAATTTTTAGTCACTCATGAGACAATCATCCAAAAGTGGTGGTTAAATAGAGAATGGTACATCCATCACTAAAATGAAATAAAATTTAAATAAAAATAAATGTAAGATCCCATTCAATTTCTACTTAAATATACTTTATATTCTGATAATAATATATTACCCAAAATCCTAACAAATCATGTCTCAATAGTACACAATGTCTAAGGGAACATCAACCATTTATATCAAAATGATATGCATAAAAATATACAATCCTCGTTGATCATGTTTCTAAATTCCTCTTACCAATTTTTAAATATCCACTAATTATTCCCATTCTCCAATTACAGTATTAATCAGTTCCTTACTATCATAATATTCATTCAACATTAATCACAATTATCTTCTTAATTCATCCCTTAATATTTTTATTACATTTTAAGGTCATATATTATTTATTCTCCATAATCATTTACCAGAATTTATTTGTACCTATATCGTTGATAACATATAATATATATCTTTAGTAATAGAAAATTATACATACATTAATTATAAAATGAGTTACATGATATAATAAGATCAAATAACATTTTTAGTTCAACCAAAACAAGCCCTTATTCATCAAAACAACAATGCAATACATTATATTTTCTATTAAAAAATCACAATGAAACATATAAATAAAATATTATCCTAAAAAATATCCTTAGATACATAAATTTATAAAATACCACAATCATTGGAAATCTCATATTGTTTAACGATGAAATAGAGAGAACATATTCTTATAAAGAGGCTCATGATCACGTCTAATCGAGAAAAAATGCCTCAAAACAACACTCCATAAAAATCAACCAAAAATATATAAATAATAGAATTCTATAAATTAATAAATACAATAATAATATGTTATAATTTTTTTATTAAAATGTTTTATTAAATATATTGATATAAATAAATTATTTAATTTCACAAGTTGAAATTTTTTTAAATGATTTATATTTTCATAATTATAGATACAAATATAAATAATTTAATAAACTAATATTTATAATATTTTATGAGGCCAATATATATATATATATATATATTAATATTTAAAATTCATATTTTTATGATTATTTTCACTTTAAAATTTTGTATTTACAAACTAAAATATATAGGGGTATGAAAATGAAATTCTAAAAAATAGTTTTATTTTTTAAAAATATGGATCAAATTAAACAAATATATACAAGATTGATTACTCTAAAATTTTACTAAATAAAAATTTACACCATAATATATAAAATTAAAATTTTTATGGTTAATTTTAATTTACCATTTAATGTATATAATATAGAATTGATAGGGATTTTTAATAGAAATTCATGAAAATAATTTCATCATCTAAATTTTATATCAAATTACAGATAATATAAAAACCCAATTATTATAAAACACAATGAAATAAAATTATACATACTATTATTTATAAATATTATTTATACCTAAAATTTATTTATATATCATTAAAAATAAATTATTGAATTTGGTTGGAATAATATTTCTTTCCATAAATCAATTTCATTTTTCAAAATTACAGAACCAAATTTAAAAATTTTGCTTAAATAATTCGTCAAAAAATTTATGATAGAAGACTATAAATAAATTTTTTTTTTGAAATAATTATTATTCATGTTTTTTCAATATATTTAGAGATATAAATTAATTAAATTTACTAGTAGAACCATCCTTTCTAAAAAACAAATCATTTTTTGTCATTACATATTCAATTACAAAAAACATGTTTAACCAATTGTTTTCCACTATTATGAGATCAAAATAGATATCATAATACTTAAGATTTATAATTTTATTAATAACTAAAATTAAATGTTTAATAGATATATTCTAAAAAATAAGAGACCATGAAACTAATTATTTTGAATTCCAGTAATGAGTGTAATGTTTTATAGTAAAATCAGTCCACTTATAATACCAAAAATGTAGAAGTACAAAAAAATAAATCATATAAATATCAATAATAAGAAACATATTTTTTATAATTTTTTGTTTAAATTTTATAAGATATAAATAAATAAACATGATAGGTACAGGGTAATAGATTTTAAAAAATCAATCACTATACACACACATTCTTGATTTGGAACCAAATAACCAAATCATCAAAAAATTATTTATTGTGACCCAAGATTTTCAGACATAGATATTATATCATTTCTGATGAATATTAATAACATTGAAATAACAAAAACCTGAGGTCCATGATAGTTTAGTGCCTTTGGATACATAGAAACACAAACTCTATTCAAAAAGGGCGCTTCATCATATCACACTACATTCTTCAAAACTATAACGCTTCTTATAAATATCATACATATTATATATCTTCAAAACCTTGGTAATGTAAAATTATAATCGGTGGGTTTTGATGCCTAGTAAGGCTAAAAAGGTAGATATATAAGCCAAATATGAAAAATAAGGGTATAAGAACATGATCATAACATTTTAGAGACATAATATTCATATCAAAGATCATAATCTTTAGTCATGGAGTAAATATTGATGGTTCATAATACTTGAATCATAAGATAATAAAATATCATAATCCATTAGAGGAAAAAATTGGCATAAGACATGGAATTTGTAACATATACATAAACATAAAATATAATTTCCATATTACCCAAGAATCACCACAAATGAAGTCATTGTAGACAATGTCCTTTATAGAACTAGGTACACTCCCTATTCCAATCATGTATTACTGAACTGGATTCACTCCCCATTCCATACTTATCATAATGAACTATGTTCACTCCCCATTCTAGTCCCATATATCTAATGTGATATAAATCATTACTGTGAGAATTAGAGAAGGATATTGGTCTCACCCATCTCATAATGAAAAAAAATTAAGTGTGAAAAAATATCAAAAACATGCATCACATCATACCCCATAAAATGAAATGAGTATCATAAACATTTCATTAAATCAAAACTTGTGGAAAATATATAGGTTTCATAATCATTTCATTATAGAATAACTCAAGAAAAAAGTAGGTTTCACAAGAATATTCATATGGTATAACTCATGGAAGAGAAAAGGTTTTCGTAAATATCATTCTTCTAAAGAAAAAAAAATTCATAGAAATTATAATAATGGTATCCTTAGATTGAATCCCCAACAAGTCATAGGTAAAACCAACAGATGCAAACATAGATGATAATTGATTTTGAAAGATCATTTATAACATTTCATAAGGAAAATATTATTTCCACATTGAAAAATTATTTTTAAAATATAAAAAATTTGGAAATATTTTACTTTTAAAAGAAACGAGAAAATATAAAGTCGAATCTTTAATGAAATTATTGTTCATTACACTAGAAAATTTTGTTCAAGTCGTACATGTCAAAAAAACATTCCATTCACATTTTCATTAAAATTAAAATGGGAATTGAATATAAAATTATTGAAGATTACATTCAATTATTTAATGTAAAAAAAGGGTAAAAAATTAATTTAAAAATAAAAACTAGTAAAAATACATTTTTTAAACAATGGTTAGAAAATAATGTTTTGGAAGAAAATTTATTTCTAACCAAAGTGAAAAATAAATCAAATTTTTTTAAAGACATTTTCTTAATAATTTTAAGTACCAAAGAGTTGGGAAATGGTTCCATTACTTGAATATATCAGGAATATAAATAATATAAGAATATTAATTAGAAATATTGAGGGGTAGATCGTTATATGTCAACATTGGATACAAAATCATAAACAATCCAAACAAATGATGATATTGTGACCTAAAATCATTACAATATTGGTAACAATGAATCATAATATCCATGAAGAAATAACATAACACAAATTTCAAAATAACACATAGATGAATAAATTCATGATATTACATGTCAAATGGTCTATATACACACCCTGTGAAATAATATTGGAGCATAACATAACATATATCTCAAAGAAGCCAAATTGAGAAAAAAATCCCTCACATTACATTCATAACTCTTTTGTACACATTAAAATTTACTATATAATAAATTTCAGTTTATTATACATAAATTACCCACCAAAAATCATATATATCATACAGTGTATAATTTTTATAACCTTTTAGTACCTATTTATTAACAATTCCATGTTAAATTCATGTTTCGGGCAACAGCTTCTTTGTTTTTCTTATATGATTTGATTTTTTCTTTTTTTTCCTCTTAATATGAACATGGTTTAATCATATATATAATTTTAAAAATGATATAAATATCATATAAATTTTTCATATATTTATTTAGAGTGATCCATAAAATTTAGTGATGAGAAATGAAATACATCGTTCATTGAGATGGTATGACATACATACGAAAGAATGCTATTTCCATTTTCGTTGTTAGATTTAAATAAATAAAATTAAATAACATATATTATAATTACAAAATCGGTGATATTTCTTATATATTAAATGTTTTTATTAAACTCATCCTTTATAAATTCAATGTAAAGTGTGAATGAATCACATCGCTTTGTGAGGTGGCAGTCGGCCATAACCATGAAAAACATTATCATATTCTCACAAAATAGACACTATAAAGGTATGCGTGACATAATAAATCAATAATCATAATAATATCATAAATATAATATATAAATAATAAATTCATCATTTTTTCCATCCCTGAGATTTGGTAATGGAAAAACAAATGACATCGGTTCACGAGGTGGTAGTCTGTCATACTCATAAACGATGATTTTGAAACCTATATGATGGAATAAGATATGTTTGTAGGTCATGAACATAACATAACAAACTTTAAATATTTGTAAGATTTTTATTTTTATATAATCATGATATAATAAAAATTTAAGGGGTTGGAGGACAAAATAAAAAAACACTCATTGATGAATGTTACCACTTCTTAGAGTATCTTCAATAGGTTTACACTAAAATCCTTCCAAGGATGGATTTATTCCCAAAATAATGATTATAGGATGATGGTATGAGTTTTGGGATGTGGTTTCGGAGGGTATTGACCCAACCATTAGCATTTTATGATTTAAATAATTGAGGAGAGGGGTGACCTTTTATATGTTGGGGAGAGGACACACATGGTATTTTTTGAAATAAATTGAGTACTCCCACGTTTTTCATATGTAACAAGGGTCCAAAATGGAATATTATCAGATCTTATATGTGACATGGACAAAATATGTCAATAAAATAGTTTTTAGACAACTTATTGGTGATTTTGACCCTTAACATTTTAGTTTAAATGTAATTGTTCACCCAAGAATCTAATATATAAATAAAAACACTTTCATTGAGAAAAGTGTTGTTTTGAAACAGTTAAAGGCCTTAAAAATATATTTATATTATTATAATTATTTTTTAATTTTATAAAACATTATTCTTAATGTTTAAATTGTAGTTATTACTTTTAATTCCACTATGTTTAATAGCTAAGTTATAGTAGTAGTGTCTATGTAACTAAAATTAAAAAATACCCTGGTTTTATTAAAATTTATTATTTATTGTAAAAAAAGAAAATACCGTATTTCATGTTGAGAATGATTAACTTAATGTTTCATGTAACAAAGTATAAAAAATAAATTAAACAAATTTGTAAAAAATAATTCTTGAAAACTCAGGGTGTTGCATTCAAATCCCCTTAAGAATGAACATTTCCCCCAATATGTTTCATTCTGATTAAACAATGAGGATAATTCTACCTCATTTTACCCTAAAGATGACATATAGCTTCATTAAAATAGTGGGTTTTCGAAAAAAAAATATTCCATGGAGAGTGGCCTTGTTTTCTATAAAATTATATATCTGTTCTAGAATCCCCACTAGCTAGTATTCATAAGAAAAATCATCCTCCAGTGGTATGACCTTTGATATTAGTACAAAAGAATGTCCAGGTATGTACATACATAGAAGAGATAAATGGAACACATCATTGAATTAAGAGAGGTATGGTGTAGGTTATAAGTTATATACTACCATATCGATATGATCTACAATTATAAAGGTACAAATATACCTATGTATTAGTTTCCCTTTCTTCATGAATCTCAAAACCATCTTCCATGGAGAAATTATTGGTAACGCATTGTCACTAAAATAAAAAATTCTAGACCATGCTGGTGATTACAAGCATAATTTTTCTTCTTACTCTGAGTTTCCTTAATATGTTTCTGAATTTCTTTAAAATTTTCTCCAAAATCCATTATTATATTAGGTACAAATACATTTCATTATTTATTTTAGTTATAGAATGTTGGAGATCTACATTTATTTCCATAGAGAAATTCTAAAATATCCATCTAATTCTTGACTGAAATATATTATTGTATGAAAACTAATCTGGAGGAAGGTGTTGTTACCAACTTCCTTTGAAATCAAGAGAAAAACATATCAATATATTCTCTTGGGATTGAATTATTCTTTTAGATTTTATGAACATTTTAGGATTATACAAGGTAATTAAAATTAACTCCACATCAATATCTTGCTATATACTTTTCCAAAACCATTATGTAAGCTTTGGATCCTGATCAGATACAATATCATGTTGAACTCCAAACAAACTTACCACTTATTTAATGTATATGTTGGTAGGATAATATAGAGAGAAGACTTCAATGTTAATGATGATGTGGGACAACATAGTAAGGTGATCAACTACCACCCAAATAGCATCATGTGAATTAGTTGTTTTGGGGAGTCCAATGACAAAATACATGGTGATGTTTTCCAATTTGTATTTATGTATGAGAAATGGATGAGACCAACCATTAGTAATTTGTCATTCCCCCTTAACTTCTTGACATACCACGAACTAGGATACAAACTCTACAATATCTATCTTCATTTCATCCCACCAGAAGCATTTATTCAAATATCTATTCATATTCAAATATCCCAGATGAATAGAGAATGAGGACCCCTGAGCTTCATCTAAAAACTCCTTATTCATGTCTGGTGTGTACGGAATACATACACAGTTCCTGAATCTTATTATTCTATCTTGATCAATGTTTAAACTCATGATCACTTCTAACCTTATTTTAAATCTCTACATCTTCCTTCTGGACCTCTTTAATATTCACTTGGATGGATGGTTGAAAATTCAATTGATGAAGATAATATTTTTCCACTTCATTCAAGACTTATATATCCATCATATTTAAATCAATAAATATTGGATATTTAGTATCCTATTCATGGAAAATATTGCATTATCCTTTTGACTCAAAGCATCATCCACCTTGTTTTCCTTCCTATGTTGGTAACGTATTGGGTAGTCTAAATATTTAATCATCACTAAATTTCTTATTTGGTGCAGATTCAACTCCTTATATTTCAATATATATGTTAATCTTTAATGATCGGTATATATATCAAACTTTCCTCCATAAAGATAAATCATCCATATCATTGTTGAAAAAATTATTGTAGCTAACTCCAAATCACGATATAGGTAATTTTTCTCAAGAAACATTAATTTTCATGAGGCATAAGATATAACAACATTACTATTCAAAATAAATAATCCTAATAAATTTTTGTATGCATCAATATTCATTACAAACACTTATATACTACATGGTAATTTAAGAACATGTGCAGTTACTAACCTTTTCATTATCTCATTGAAATTTTCCTCACATTCATCTATCAAGAGGAACATTATTCCATTCAGAGAAAACATAGTAAGGGGATTATATATTCATGAGAAATTCTCCACAAACCATCAATTTTATCAAGATAAATTAGAATAACTATGGATCTATATCACCTTGGTTGGTTTGGGCCAACATTCAATAACCTCTATCATTGTTGGATCTATTGATATTCCCTCTCTTGAGATTATATGACCAAAAAAATGAAATCCTAGATACAAAAATTTTATTGTATATTTTATTGATATTATTTTACATAATTTCCATAAATTATGTTCAATATGTTCATGGATGGAATATTTTAGTTTAGATCATTCATTTTGAAAATTGGATGAAAATTATAGTTTTGATCCTTTAATGTGAACTGTTGTATTTTAGTCATTATATATTTATATAGATTAATTTAACTTTAATTTTTTATTATAATTACTCACATAATTTTATGAAAATTTCATTTGAATCAACCAAGATGGATCATGGATTCAGTTAGACTAAATAGGTTATTTATTCCAATCTGGACCAGACTCTTTAAATTGTACAAATCTTTAACATTTATGAAATATATTCAACATAAAGGATTTTATTGGGATCAAATTTGTAAATTTTACTGAGGAACCAATATTCACAAATTATCATTATATAATTACATATGGTTCATTCATTTTTTGGTGAATAAGGTGGTGCACATTTGATTCATATATTTGGCTAAATTTTCCAATTAACACATTTACCTATTATACACCTACCCTTCCACCCCATATATATATATATATATATGTATTTTTGTCCATTTGATAGGGTTGTAAATGCATTATATATTAAGTGATTTATCCATTTATTTCAAGAGGGAGATCTCTTGAAACGAGGATCCCTTCATCGAATCCAAGTTATTCTTCATCACATTATAATGCTCGTGTTTTCATAATTAAAATATTTGCATCTCTCCCATTTATCCTAATTGTTTTCAATTTTAAAATTATTTAATTTAATTTTTTGGTTGGAAGTCAAGATTATAAATTTTATTGGGTTATATCATGTCTAATCATTAGTGAATGTAATTCATTAGAATAATGACTACACCACCTATGGCGGAATAGATTTTATTTATAATCAATATACCTTTAACCTTATACATTTATTTAATTAGAATAATTAAGATACTATAATTTTCATAATATGACATATTAATTTTGTTTTTAGTATTAAAAAACTTATCATGAAATTAACAAATTAACAAAAAAATGAGAGGTCAAGTGATGGGTGAATTTTGAGGGCGCAATGTCAGTCAGTTAAACAAAACAACACATGATAAATATTTAGAGTTATAACCCATAAAGTCTATCCATTATAACTTATACTATGGATATGTGACATAATTAACCAGTTTTCATAAGCTATCCTTGGAAAGAAAATCTAATAAGGGTTCTATGAATGTGTGTTCTGAAGCCAGCCTACAGTTTAATTCATTTCATCTATGAGGGTAAGGTAAATTCACATAGGTTTCAAGGATTAAAAAATTTGGAGATCTTAATTAAGTGGATTTTAACATGAATAAAAATGATTATGAATTAATTTAAGATGAATATTTGGATTAATTATTCTTTCTCAAAATATTTCCTAAAAAAATCATCATGTTGTGTTTTATCAATAAAAAAAATTCTTCCTCTATAATTCTTCATGATTATAAACATTAATCAGGACCCATAATTTTAATTTTTTTTTATTTCATTTTATCTTCAAAATACTTTTAATACAATGTTTAAATTACTTTCTTCTTCTAGAGACAACATTGTTCAGCCACTCTGATACACCTAAATACCAAAAAATCACAATTAATTTGAGAGTACCCATCATAGTAACATACAAATTGAAACTCTTTCTGAGGAGGTACGTATTAAATAATTAGAGGTATGTTTAAAAAAATTAATTTCATTAATTTCCTCTCTTATTTTTTATTTCTTTTACCTTTTTAAAAATTTCCTCATCTTCATCTTCTTCTTTAAAACCTTCAACTCAAACTTTTTATCATTTAAATATTTTCAAATTGTGTTAATTTGTTTTTTAATTGAATTATGAGAAGAACGAATTCCAAGGATATGTTAGATCTTGACCATAATATTGAACATATCCTGAAGGATCGAATCAAACAATATTAGTCTATAGGTATTTTCAAAATTCCCCAATTTTGGGAATTCCTCCATTCTAGGAATATAGAAAAAATAATCACATTTGATTCAAATTTAAAACTAGAACCAATGGATTCAAATAATAACACTGGAATTAATAGAAACATTTAATACTTGGCTACACCAGAAATTAATATTAATCCAAATTTTACTATATACACAAACTTTAAATCAGACATTGAATAAAATATTGATCGATACACATTCTTTGAAAATTTCAGGTAATCTCAAGTGAGAATCCAAACCAACATATAAAAAAATTAATATGGTTTTCTCAAAAATAAAACCAAGAACTATATTTGATGATTAAATTATCTAAGATAATTCCCATTATCAAAAGATGGAACTGTAAAATATTTGATATGTTATTTACAACATGAATATGTAACATGTTGGAATGATTTAAAAGATATTTTCCTGTAGATGTTGTTTCAAGCATAATGGACCACATACATTCAAAAGGAGATCTCAATCATCATTAAATCAAAAGGGGATTCAGTGTATGAGTACCAGGACCGATTCAATAAGTTGTGGGAAATCTGACCTCATCCCCAAATCAATGAGAAAATCTTCATTCAATACTGCCATGAATTCCTTATACCTATTGAGAGGATCATGCTGGATTATGATAATATACTATAATTTGTCAAAAAACACTAGTAGATTCATGTTAATTTATTTATAATATGACACCGAAATCCCAAAAATTTGCTGATCGAGGTACACCACATGATAGAGGATAACATCCAGTAAGTACATAATCTCTATAGATTCATTTAATTGATTCCATGTTGGATTAATTAACCACTATATTGATCTAGAAATCATTGTCTCAAAATACAACCCAACCAAAACATACAAGGCTTGGTGAAATTTTCGTGGAAACTGACCACCCAAATGACTATTTTTCACAATTAAAATAGATATAGGATTGTAAAACTATATTACCTGGAGAACATAATATTTTTTAAAAAAAAATACATCCCTATAATAATTTTGATTCTTTTAAAAAAGATACAACAATGGGTGGATATATCCCCCAGACAAGAGTTATTGTTAGAGATTCCAACAATGGAATACTTTTCATGGAATCTTCTTGTATCCTTTTCCATACAAATATGGTTTTAAACAACCCCAAATGATATTTTAAGAGCATTCATTGAAAAGTTGATAACAATAAGATAATTATAAATAAAAATATATTCTAATATTGATGACCTTTTGAAATAAATTATTCTTAATCAACATAATTAGTATAATTGTCAAGGTTATGATTTAATGGAGTTGAAGATGCAAATGAGATTGATTGCCACTACCCTTTATGAACTGGTAAATATGATATATGATAAACTACATTACAAAATAACACCAAATCCCTTGGGGAATTCCAGATCCATCCCATTGATAATTGAGACAAAAATGACTAATACATCTTCACTGATCATTCAACTGATATTCCCCTCACCCACATTAAATCCCCATTCAAGATCAACTGATTAACTATCCATGGAGAAAGAAAATGGTAAGAAATATATTGTTGATGTTCCTCTTAAACCCCTTCCATTTGAATATAGAACTATATAAACAAAGAATATGGGTTAATTGGTGATAAAAAATAGTTTTGGGATATAATCAAGTGCATTGAGATCAATATCCATCAACATTATGTAATAAATAAAATTACAAGGTATAATAATTTTTTAAATGATTGGTTTAAAAATAGTATTGGGGTAAAAAGATATTATTAGATCATCCTTGGGTGGAATGTTTCTAAACTAAACACACTAACCATGGAGATTCTTGTTAAAGTCCAAGGACCGTAGGACATTCACCATTTCATGTACTCTAAGGAGTTCCAGTTTTATAATTATTTATGTGATTTGGGTGCCCTTATTAATATCAGGCCCCACTCTAATTTCTATTCATTATAGGTTGGTGAGATGAAGCTGACAAGGGTACGAGTGCTACTAAAAAATAGGGGCACAAAATACCCTATGGGTGTCATTGATGATGTCCTTATTTGGGTAGAGGACATGTTCTTTCCTATATATTTCTATGTGCTTAATAAGGAGGAATATAAGGTAAGTTTTCATGCTCTGATTATTCATGGAAGAACCTTCCTAAAAACTATGAAGACAGTCATAAATGTAATTGGGGATACAATTTCTATGATGTCTAGAGATGAAATCATATGATTAAATATTTGAGTATCTATGAAGTACACATTTGAGGACCATTCTTATTTCTTTATCTCCCATTCTGACACATCTTATAATGGATATCTAGTTTTTTATTTTTAATCTTTCCAAAATGAAGATAATTCAATTATTAGAGATATCTGGAGGATTAGTTCTATTTTGATGTAGAAAAATTCTTTCACAAATATTTCTAGTGGTCAAACCACACTCATTTCTATTTTTATGTGGATTCTTATTCTGATTCAATGAATGTAATTTTTGATTATAACATGGATGTTTATTTTGTCTATGGAGTTTATTCATTATTCATTTATGGTGATGATGTAAATTCATACCCTGACATTCATTTTTCACATATATCAATTACCACATCATTTATGACATTATAGAAACTACCAAAAGTAGAAATAAAACCATTGAATCAAAAGATAAAATATTTAAACCTATTTAATGATGGAAAATTGCTTTTGATAATTTAAAATAATATACTAATTTAATAAGAATCAAAATATTTTAAAATTTTTATTAGATAATATTAGGGGAATTGGGTAGACCTTACCATACATACTAAGTATTAGGATTTTCCTTTTTATGCATAAGATTATTTTGGAGGGTGGGGAAAAACCATTTAAACATCCCAAATTGATACATAACCCCAAAATGATAGTAGTTATGGAAAAAGATAGAATGTTTAATTGAGTATGGTATCATTTACGTCACTTTTGACTACCTGTGGTTTATCCCAATCATGTTGTACCCAAGAAAACTAGGCTCACTATTATAAAAAATTTAATTGATGAGTTAGTTCCCATGAGAGTGTAAAATATTCAGAGAGTGTTCATAGATTATATATTTCAATAAGGATATTCTACCCTTATCTTGATTACATTAAAATTATATTGACTTATTTATTGTTAATTTACATAGGGTATCTTTTTATGAGATAAATAATTTTCTCACCAAATCCTATATCATACAATCCCTATGGTGGGACCTCCTATTTGAGATGATTTGTAATAATTTAATGTTCCCAGTTAGAGAAGTCCTATCTTAGAGGTTGGAGGGGAGGTCCCATTTGATTACTTTTTCAACAAGGCCTTTGGATTCTTCCCAAGAAAATTAAACCATAATGAAAAAGGATTTTCATGCTATAATATTTTATTTATAAAAATTATGCTATTATTTATTGGGTCTATAGTGGTTATATTCTATGATAATGTTCCTTTGATGTGCCTCTAAAAAATCCAGATGCAAAGCGGAAACATATTCACTAGATGCTCCAAATTCAATATATGGGATAAGAATGGGTTATAGAACATTGTAGCTAACCTAATTATTAGGATCAGTCACATGTTGGATCATGATACTGAAATATATATAAAATTTTTAGTCACTTTTTGGAATGAACATCTCTATGACATATTATGTAGGCATACTTGGTAGAATATTTAGTGAATTACTTTTTTTGAGTATGAAATTTCTCAAAACATAATGAATATCGAAGTTAATTTTTTTAATATTTAATATGGTTTTTATTTTTGGGATTTTCAGTACATTTGGCACATTTTTATTCACCATGTTATTAGTATATGTGTTCCCAATCATGAGTTCCACTCGGTTTTTCATTTCAGTCATGCACTTGCTTGTGGTGGGGAATTTGGACTCCAAAAAAGGCTAGAAGGGTCGTAGACTCTGGATTATAGTTTCCTACTTTAATTGATGATTCTGTTGTGGTTTGTAAGACATGGTTTTAGTGCCAACATACTGGAATCATTTCATGGAGAAACGAGAACCCCACCAACCCATATTATTTTGTGATATTTTTTTATGTATGGGGAATTTCTTATGGTTCTGTCTCCTATATCATTTAAGTTACTAAACATTCATTTCACTGTTGATTATGTTTTAAATTGGGTGGAGGCCAAGGCCATCGGGACTGATAAATATCTTAATGTAGAATTTATTTTTTTCATAGAATATTTTTTTTTATAATTGTGGAATATGTAGACCATAATTGGTGGCCAAGGTAAAACTTTTTCAATCTAAATTTTAATTCCCATATTTTTAAATATGGATTGATACATAACATTTCTACTCTATACCACCCCCAAAAAAATTTCTAGGCTGACGATTCAAATTAGGAGTTCAATTTTTTTGGGAGAGAACAGTGTAGCCGAATATGAAGGATTGTAAAAATGGCTTGGATAATGAACTAGGAGATTATATAACAATAATCATAACTTTTATTGGAATGTACCACTTCTAGATCATTTTTTCGAAACCATGTCATCATCATGTAGAGGTCGATCATAAGGTATATTGGGCCATAATAAAATGTAACATGGATTTAACCCAAGAAATATATCAATGGATGATTTAAATTAAAGAGCTTGAGGAAATTATGTTATTATCATAAGAGAACAGAATGCTCCATAAGGAAATATCAAAAACTAATCATGATAGAATGATTCAAAAAAGGGTTTTCTACATTAGAGAAAAAAAACATTTTCTATAATTCATGATTGATGTTGATTCCAAGTAAGTTTCATTCCAAATGATTTGGTCCTTATGTAGTATCTAATGTTTTTCCTTTTGGTGTAGTGGAATTAATAAAAGGGGACACATGGAGGGGATTTATAGAAAATGGGAAACATTTTTCTCAATACAATGATTTAATTCATAATCATGATGTTTATTTCACCATACTATATAATGCCATCATCATGTGAAAATATCATACTGTACCTAACCATTTCACTTTCAGATTATATTTCCTATTTAAAATTATGTATTTAATGTGAATTTATCATCTCAAAGGTTCACATTGAGGACAATGAATTATTTTAACTATTGGGGAGGATACATAAGTTTGGGATAACTACTCACGGTTTTTAATATGTGCATTTGTTTTAATGTTAATTTTCAAATATATAAATAAATTAATAAATAAATAATTTAACATAATCATTTACTTGTGGAACACATGGAAATTGCATTCATTCATATTTCATTGGTAGATGAGAATTATTTCATCATTAGGGGAATATTTTTATAAACATTTAATTTGTCATTGATATGATTGGTTGTGTGAGTATAAAAAATTTTAGATTTTGACATCATTCTTTGTGATATTTATTCATGGAAAATTATGTCAAGAATTTCTCCAAAAATATTTTCCTGAAACCATAACTTTTGAAATTTATCCTACTCAATTTTATGTATAGTCATGTTATGTAAATAATAATCTTATATTAATGGTTGATACATATATTCAGTTCCATTTTAATTATTTTCATTATTATACTGAATTGATATATGCATGTGTAACAAATATCTGACAGCTTTACATCCTATATATATTATCTTAATAAAGTGGGAGTATTGAAATATATAATATATGGGGATATTTAGGTTGAGAGCTTAAGGTTAGATTTTTGGAAATTTTTATGTGGGTTTCCATTGAAATGTGATTGAAAAGGAATGTAAAATAGGTTTGGTGGATTTAAGGTACGTAAAAATAATTACTTCAACAGGCCTAAATATATTGAATAAAAGGTGGAGATATTTTCTTGAAATGTTTTGCACAAAAACACATGGGGAATTAGTGACATAACAGATCCATTGATTATTTTTCTATGATTTGTTTAATTAATATCTATGAATTTAATTTAGATATTTTTTATGAGATGATTTATTTAAAATTTATTGGGATTAAATTATTGATGAGATTCTTACATTCTATATATTTCCATTATGGATTGGGAAATATCAACATGCATATATTTTCATAATTTTTTATATTAAATGATTTGAGGGTTTTTCTAGGAGTGTACAAGGGTATGTGCGGGGGAGTTGATGAAAAACATTTTTATTGAATAATTTATTGATAATAAATTGCATAATTTATCATATTTTGTTAAATCTATTTATTTATAGAATAATTTTTTTATATCATTCATTTACAAATTTGATGAAAATTTTAGTTTTTACCCTTAAAAGTTAAACATTTTATTTTAGTCATATATACTCTTATATTTATTATTTGAACTTAAATTTTTTTTATATAATTCCTAACTTAATTATTTACTAATTTCATCGAAATCTAAAAATCTAGATCATGAACTTGATTATAGTATATGGGCCATGACATCAAATATGGAATGGACTCGTCATATTGGAAACCACTTCACCATGTCATCCACATATTAAACATATAGGATTTTATTAGGATAAAATTTGGATAGTAGATAATCGAAAGAAATTATGAAAAAATAATACTTATATAAAGACATCTAGTTTATTATTTTTATGTTAGGGAAGGTGGTTCAATTTGGATAAAAATATTTGGATGAATTTACCTATTCTCACTTGTAACCTATTGTAAATGTAGCCTTCTATACCGTATAAAAATATGTATTTTTCTTCTATGGAGGAGGTTGAATGTGAAAAAAGAGATTTATGGTAGAGGAGAATTGGTTTCACTCTATTTCTCTATACATTTCAAGAGGGATACATCTCGAAGAAAGGAACCTGTCATCGAAGCCTTCTTATTCTTCTCGAAACTATAATGCCAATGTTTTTTTATAATTAACATATAATTATCATTTATATTTATTTTATTTTATTTAATTTTCAACTTCTTTAGTTCACTAATCTGGTATTGAAATAAATATTATGAACATTATTGGGTTATACACTTTCTAAACATTTTCAAATGTAATTCATTTATATGATGACTACACATCACATGGATGAGTGGTTTTTATATGTAATCGATCTAACTATAACCTTTTCATTTATTTTTTTTAAATAAATTAGATAATATAATTCCCATAACATAATCTATGAATTTAGTTTTTAAATTTAATGAAACTAACAAATAAATTGATCAATTAACAGAAAACATGCGAGGTCTTGTGATATGTGAATTGTGATACAAAAATGTTAATCGGTAAAAAGAAACAACATGAGATCAATTTTAGAGATCAAATATAACCCATAACCACAATTAATCATCACTTCAAGTTTTTATATGATCTAGAACCCACCATTTACCATAATATATCCATGTAATTTAAATAAAATTAGGGTGTTATGATATTATGTTCTCAAGAAACCTGAGGATTTAATTTATTTCATCATTGTATTTGTGGAAAATTCACATAGTGTTTTGGGATTAAAAAATTAGGGGATAATTATTAAGTGTGTTTTAATTTTAATAATAGTTATTAATAATTAAATGAATAGGTTGAGTAATATTTTTTACTCTTTCTTAAAATATTTTCCAAAAAATATCCCCATTGAGTTCAATTACTAAAATTTCCCCAAGGAATAAATTAAAAAAATCAATATAATTCTGGAATTCTTCTTATAGATTTATAAACATTAAATAGACCATTTAATTTTAATTAGTTATTTTTATATTATTTCATTTTATTTTCAAAATAACATTAATATGTTATTTAATTACATCCTATTTTGAGAGATGACCTTAGTTAACCACCCGACTACACCAAAATACCCCAATACCACATATCATTTGAGAGAACCCATGACTTCTCCTTTAAGACTTTTGTAGTGAAAATTAAAACTTTTTAAATTACTTTATATAGTTTTTCCTCCCATTTGGTCTTCATTATAATTATCAATTGGTCTTCAAGGACTACATTACTCTTTGTTTAGATAATAATTTCATCTATAAATATAACCAAAAACTAATCAATGTAATCTCTAATGTCTGTATTCATTAAATCCATGAAGATAACAAGGGAATTAGTAAGACCTAATTTAATCACTATATATTCATATTGTCCATAATTTGTATTTATTTCCATCTTTGGTATATCATCATTAATTAACTATAATTGAAGATATCCAGAGAAATGTTAAATCTTGTAAAATTATTGAGCTCAGATTAGTTGATCAAAGAAGTCATCAATACGGGGAAGAGGATTCTTATTCTTAATTGTGATATTTCTCAGCTCTTCATAATCAATGATGAGTCACATTGATCCATCATTATTTTTAACAAAAATAGTAGGTTCACCCCAAGGTGGAACACCTGGATGAATGAACCCCTTGTCAATGTTTTCCTAGACTTATTTCTTAAATTCCTAAAACTAGGTTATGCCCATTCTATAGGGTTTCATTGAAATTAGAGTGGCACCAAGAATGAGTTCTATTGAGAAATCAACATCACGTCTTTGTGGATGTCTAGGAAACACTTTTAGAAATTCATAAGAAAATTTCTGCACAATTTGCATATCATTGTTGTTTATTTTCATCCAAAACTTTTTATATAAACACCCCTTTTGAATGGGAATTAAGACATATATAATGAATGTAATCTCCATCAGAAGTTCATACTTATGATAAAATTGATATATGATTATAGGTTGGTTTGAAATATCAAATGCTACTTCCCGTCATCGATAATTGATGTTGGATTTATATAAAGAATTCTTATCCATTCCTATTATGAAATTAAATTCCACCAAATGATTAATGAAAATATTTTTAGGAAGAACATTCCCTTAAGTATCAACTATAGAGGAATCATACACTTGATACATGATCATTATGTAGATAGGGGTTCTAAATGCTAATTCCACATCCAATCATTCGATATGAATTTTGATACACATTGAATCTTATTTATAAATGAAAGAATGGAATGATCTAGAGTCAAATAATACATTAGTAGTTCAGAGTGGATGGTAAGTTTAAATATCACGATTTCATTATTACATTAATCATTATAATAAGTGATCGCCTGAAATTTACCCTTATCCATAAACTTATGATGTTTCTGAGGTTGATCATAAACATTAAACTTTAGGTTTGGTCAATGGTAAGAATAATAAAAATTATCCTTACACTTGATGAACTAAAATTTGGGATGTTCATCCTATGTAGAGTTTATCAATTCGTGTCAATAGATAACATATTCTCATCACATTGAAAATAAAGAGATAAATGAACATCCCTTCCTAACTTCATAAATTTATGAGTCACCTTAGGGAAATTTTCTCATTGACTCTTCCCAACATTTTAGCACAATGGAAAGATATTCTTCTTCTATCAATGATTTTTAAATTTACCATTGAACTCTATAATTACATTCATTAAATAAAATGAGATTGATATGTTACTCTAACATCCCTTTACACCTCCATGGTAGATCGAACAATATATTCACAACTATTAAAGTCTCTTATGGATAAGACCATTCAGAGACTTGTATTTGAGCTATTGAAGAACCGAACAACCATATTTCAGGTTCAATGATAATACCCTTAGTATACCTCACAAGTCTTGTAAAATATTCCATATAGGTACTAATGGATTCATTATACTTTTTCTTTAACTGAAGTAACTCCTTCTCCATATTCATACAATGAATAAAAGTAATGTACTTATTTAAAAATATGTTATTAAATGCATCCCAATCTGTGGATTAAATTTCATCATCACTACTGGAATTCTACAATTTACCAATGGTTCAAAACCGTTGGTAAAGCCCTAGAAACCATTGTTATATTATATACCAATGGTTTCCCAAACAATGACCAAGTAAGCCATGGGTAAAGGCTTATACCAATGGTTTTGTGTAAAGCGTTGGTATATGTGTTAAAGTAAGAGATATACCAACAGTTTCACAAACTATTGGTATATGTTACCATTATACCAACAGTTCTAAAGAGGTGGTATATAGTGTAAAATATACATCCAAAGCATATACAAATAGTTACAACAAAATCTTTGGTATAATATACATTAAAAGGCTATACCAACAGTTTTGAAAACCTTTGGTATCCATATGTTGTAGCTCCACAATATCCAGCAGCCAGCAGCTCCACAATAGCCAGCAGACCCTCCAACCTACAACTCTCCATGACTTGCAAGAACACATACATAGCCAGAATCCAAAAACTAACATGGGATGTTTAAAATTCATCCATAACTCAGAAAGTTAGAAATTTAAAATTTATTCCTCACTCAAACCACAACACAGGAGAAACATCTAGTATACAATATGTCCACAATCCAATATATCTATAATTGAAATGCAATAAAACCCATAACACCAACAAAAAATTGAAATCCAATACATCTAGAATCCAACACACATAATAGTATTCAAAATTTAGAATTCATTTCCAAAACAACCAGAATCCAATACATCCAAAATCCAAAAATTTATAATTAAAAAGAAATAACACCCATAACAGTATTAAAAATTTATAATTTACTCCTCACTCAAACCACAACACCAGTACACACAAGAGAAAAATACTAAATGTTATAGAAAGGACATGGGATGATTACTCACGGTCTTGGGTTGAATATCTTAAAACCAACAAAAAACCTTTGGTAGAGTGGACAAGGATAATGATACCCATAAGATAGACAATGGTATTGTTCATGTGCAAAGACCTAATATGAGTTATAGGATGCACATGGGATGTTTATATTCCTCTAATGACTATGTATCCATGTATAAATGGTTCCTGATTTTTATGTGGGAAACATTGGCCAATATCGACATGTGAGATGGGTTACCAAAATATCCTACATATTTTTCATAGACTCTTCAATTGGAATAACAGGGTACGTTGCTAATTGTAATTTCGTCTCCAAGGTGTGATGTGAGATGAATACCCATTTTGGGTAGCGGGTATGAATATTCAATTATGTCTTTGGTATTAGGTTCCCAAAGGGTCTTTGGTTTGGTCCTAGAACCCACTATTTGAGGATGGGATTGGAGTATTAAATTCCATGTGTTTTAGAATAGGCTTAGGAGTTCCTCACATGAGAAGTGGATTGTGTGAGGATATACCATGGATCCCTGTTCTAAAGTATCAACTCAATGGGAATATGTTTTTTCGGTTTTCCATATGAAAGTTTCTGTTTTCACTTAAAATCGTGTCCATTTAAAAGAAAAGTGAGACAGTTTGAGTGGTACCGGCCACACCGTGCCTTGTATTGAGGCTTGGTTGACTCGTACACATCAAAAATGACCCATGGATCATTCTAATAAAGTATGAATAGAATCTGAATGCATTTGGTTGGTTTTTAATATTATGTTTTTAAAAGGTTGGGGCCGAAGCTTCATTTTAATTTTTGAAACAAAGCAAAGACCTCTTTAACTCGGTAGAGGGAGACCCATTACATAGCCCGAAGGCCCAGTGGGAATTTAGCCCATTACATAGCCCGTAGGCCCAATTTTGTGGCCCAAATTTCATTCTGTGAATAGTACTGCTACAGTACCTGCTCTGCTATGGTACCCGCCGCCACTACAGTGCCCCTGCCGCCGCTACAGTGCCGCCATCGCAACAGTATCTCAGCTGCTACAGTAGCGCTACAGTGCCCAGTTGTTGTTTTCACTTCAAATGTTTTCCATTTTAAATTAATGTGAGACACTTTGAGTGGTATCGGCCACACCATCCCTCAGATTGAGACGTGGTTGGCTTGTACACATCCCAAATGAACCATGGATCCTTGTGCTGATGTATAAACACAAACATAATACGTTTGGTCGGTTTTCCGAATGTCTAATGTTTTTACATAAAACATTTTATATTTTAAACAAAAGAAAGACACTTTTAGTGATACCAGCCACAATGTTCCTCTTATTGAGGCAACATTGACTCATACAAATCTCAAATGACCCATGAATTGTCTTTCTGAAGTATCAACAGAATCTGAATGCATTTTGTTGGTTTTCCGAATTCTAGTTGTTGTTTTCACATAAAATGTAGTCCATTTCAAATAAAAGTGAGACACTTTGAATGGTAACGACCACATCGTCCCTTCTATTGAGATAGGGTTGACTTTTAAATGTCTCAAATGACCCATGGATCCGTGTTCTAGATTATCAACACAATCAGAATATGTTTGGTTGGTTTCCTGAAAGTCTGTTGTTTTTACATAAAATAGTGTCCATTTTAAACAAAAGGGAGACACTTCGAGTGATACCGGCCACACCGTCCCTCATATTGAGGCGGGGAAGGCTCGTACACGTCACAAATTACCCATGGATCATTTTCATGATGTATCAATACAATAAAAAAGTGTTTGGTCGGTTTTCCGTATGCAAGTTGTTGTTTTCACTTAAAATTTTGTAGATTTCAAATAAAAGTGAGATAGTTTGAGTGGTACCAACCACAACATTCCTCGAATTGAGGCGGGATTGACTCAAACACGTCAAAAAGGACCCATTGATCATTTTCGTAAAGTATCAATAGAATCCGAATGCATTTGGTTGGTTTTATATATGCCAGTTGTTGTTTTCTCTTAAAATATTGTCCATTTCAAATAAATGTGAAACAGTTTGAGTGGTACCAACCACATTGTTCCTTGGATTGAGGCGGAGTTCACTCATACACGTCAAAAATGACTCATGGATCATTTTCCTAAAGTATCAATAGAATTTTAATGAGTTTGGTTTGTTTTCCGTATGCTAGTTGTTGTTTTCACTTAAAATTTTGTCCAATTCAAATAAAAGTGAGACACTTTTAGTGATACCATCCACACCATTCCTCGGATTGAAGCAAGGTTGACCCCTACACGTCAAATATGACCCATGGGTCGTTTTACAAATGTATCTAAACAATTAGAATGTTTTTGGTCTGTTTTCCATATGCAAGTTGTTGTTTACACTTAAAATATTGTCCATTTAAAATTAAAGTTAGACAGTTTGAGTAGTACCAACTGCACCGTGGCTCAGATTAAAGAAGAATTGACTCTTACATGCCAAAAATGACCCATTGATAGTTTTAATAATGTATCAATAGAATCTGAATGTGTTTAGTCGGTTTTTCATATGAAAGTTGTTGTTTTCACTTAAAATGTTCTCAATTTCAAATAAAAGTGAGACACATTGAGTGGTAACAGACACACCGTCCCTCGAATTGAGGCAGGGTTGACTCGAACACATCAAAAATTACCCATGGATCCTTGTGCTAATGTATCAACATAATTAGAATATTTTTGGTCAGTTTTCTGAATGTCTGTTGTTTTTACTTAAAACAGTGTCCATTTTAAACAAAAGAGAGAGAAATAGATTGATACCAGCCACACCATGACTCTGAATGAGGTGGGGTTGACTCTCACACGTAAAAAATGACCCATGTATTGTTTTACTGAAATATCAATACAACCAGAAAGCCTTTGTCTTGTTTTCTGTATGCAAGTTGTTTTTCTCACTTAAAATCCTATCCATTTCAAATAAAAGTGTGACAGTTTGAGTGGTACCGGCCACACCATGCCTCATATTGAGACAGATTTGACTCGTACCCATCACAAATGACCCATGGATCGTTTTAATAAAGTATCAACATAATCTGAATGTGTTCGGTAGGTCTTCCATATGTATGTTGTCATTTTCACTTAAAATATTGCCCATTTCAAATAAATGTGAGATAGTTTGAGTGGTACTGGCCACACCGTGCCTCAGATTGAGGCAGGGTTGACTCGTACACGTCATAAATGATCAATGGATCATTGTCAAAACGTATCAATAGAATAATAATTTGTTTGGTCATTTTTTCGTATGCCAATTGTTGTTTTCACTTAAAATGTTGTCCAATTCAAATAAATGTGAGACACTTTGAGTGGTTCTCGAAACACTGTGCCTCGGATTAAGGTGAGGTTGACTCGTACATGTCACAAATGACCCATGGATCCTTGTTCCAAAGTATTAATACAATTAGAAAGAGTTTGGTTGGTTTTCCAAATGTCTGTTGTTTTTACTTAAAATTCAATCCTTCCTTCCTCTTTTCGATTAGGGTTTTCACTCTTCTCTCATCTTCTTCTGAAGCTCTAAAACCCTATTTTCCATTGGGATTTTGGATGAATCATGAAGAGAGTATAGATTTGGATCTGAGACGCCGAATTAAGAGTGTTATTGTCTCCGGAATCAAGGTAGGTGGTCGGTGATTGGTACAAAAGTAATAGAAATGTAATGTTAATTAGATTGGGATTTAGGGTAAATCATGAAGAGATCTTAGATTGAGCTCAGTGACCTTATGATGTAGTGATTGGTGTGATGATGTCGGTGATACACAGTTGTGTGAGGTACCTAGTGGAAGATGAGGATATATGTGGTGGGGGTTATGCATGGTAGGAGGAGGGTGGGGTGGAGGGGGGGGGGGTTGTCTAGGGTCCAGGAAAGAGGGGGGTTGTCCGGGGTCCGGGAAATAGGGTGGGGGATATCCGGGGGGCTTTTCGGGGTCCAGTGAGGGGGGGGGGGGGTTGTCCGGGGTCTAGGGAGGAGGGTGGGGGGCTGTCTAGGGGGATTTCTGCGGTCTAGGGATGAGGGTGGGGGGGATGTCTAGGGTCCAGGAAGGATAGTGGGGGGGGGGCTATCTGAGGGGTGTCGGGGGGGCTGTCCGGGGTCTAGGGAGGAGGGTGGTGGGCTGTCCGGGGGGATCGTTTGGCTTCATGGGATGATATTTACTTATTTTCTTAGAAAATTCTTTGAATGATAAAAAATAATTTCATTATATCAACTTCTGATCAGACCACCAATTTTCTAAATTACACTAAAAAATTACAATTACATTAAAATCGGGTGATTTCATAGCAAATCATCAAATCATGTTTTATTATTTATAGATAAAAAATAAAGATAATGTGACTAACATAATCACACATATATTCAGGAAAAACAAATCAATAAACTTCAAAGGTCAGTTATATCAGTAAAAAATGTAACATATAAATCTACCCCTCATCACCATCACTATCATCACCATCACCATCATCTTCATCCTCACCCTCATTCTCATCGTCGTCCCCATCATCGTCCCTGCCCTCCTCCTCACCCTCGTACTCAGCCTCGGTCTCCTCATTTCCCTCCTCCTCCACCTCAGGCTCCTCCTCGTCCTCCTCCTCCGCCTCGGCCTCCTCCTTACCCTCTTACTCCTCTGCCTCGACCTCCTGCTTTCCATCATATCGACCACCACTAGAACTTCCACCTGGTGCACTATATATAGAACACATCGATGACATATATTCCTCACAAGAAGTGATGGCCTCTGGTGGATGTTTCGGACGCAAAGCTTTCATTCGTTTCATAAATGCAGTGTTTTCCATAGCAGACTGTGCTTCCATCTCTAGGGACCTTTTTTAATCCTGTTCTACCTATGCCTTAACCTACATCAAATTTGTGACTCTAAAACTGTTATCAGTGGAGGGTCAACACCTCATCATAACTATACTCTTCCCTGCCCATTAGCATAATCTAATAGGGTTCTCATCACCAAACACCTGAGGTAATTTATGGTTTGGCCCAAAAATGTCATGTTTCTGGACATCAAGGGCCTTTAAAGAAGCCTGTTACAAATATAAATTTATTATTAAGATAAAAAATAGATATAAAAATTTTAAATCTACAAATTAAAACATACAATCTTCTGCTGAGTTAGTTCATTAACCGTACTTCCATATTTCTTCTTTCTACTCGAGCAAAACAGTTTTTCTCGAGCCACACGTCCTTCTATATTCAATTTATGCCTCTACAAGAACATTGAATATAGGATAACATAATTAAAAATAGGATACCAAAAAAACAATAATTTCATAACTAAAATTATATAACAACTTTAGCAATCGAAAAAATTATGGAGGAAGCAATAGAAAGTGAAAGTTGTAAAGAATGATTATAAACTTTCATTCCAGTTGTCTCTCATGATCAGGAATCGTAGTAAATCCCAATGTGTAGACATATTTCTTAGCATCATGGTTTTTTATTTCTTCCCATATTCATCCTAAATAAAATAAAATAATTAGTATTAATGAAAAACATGGATATTTTCATTTAAATAATTCTAATTTGATTAATACTGTAAATTGGATAGTCGCCTAATGAGTTATCATCTGTCGGTATTGTTCTAATAGAAAATCCTCCATGAAAGGGACTGCCTCTTACTCTGTTCCCACTCTATCGTGCTATCCAATGTACAAATCATTCTTATAAGATCTCCAAAGATTTCTTAAATCCTTTGGATGTGCTGGTCGTGCACCCTCACCATCGGAGAAATTAAAAATTGGCTGAAACTAAAACATCAATTCATATAAATAAGAAATTTAATATATTGAATTAAATTCAACATATTTTTTTACCCATATCTCTACCAAGGCTTTTTCCCTGACTTTATTTGGCAGATATCTCCATGAGAGCGGGCTAACAGGAATGATGTCAGAGTATTTGGAAAGCGTCGCCAAAAAAACTCCCAAATAGCTGCCCTGATTTTTCAATCATCTTAATATCTTCATTGTAGTCCACCATCAACTGTGTGCGGCGGTTCCACACCAAATGCACGCATGTATTCCCTCTCCCCCGCCTCCTATCAGTAGATGTATCTATTATGAAAGAAAAAAAATATTTTATCAATACATGTTATAATGAAAATAAATAATGGTGTAATAATTTATTAGGGTTGTATAAGTATAGATGTGGTAGTATGATCAATGGGCATCGCTGAATCTGTAGAAACTAATGGAATGCCCTGTACAAATGGAGTGGGTCCCATTGTATGTTCTGTAGGGACAGACTCTGGCAAAGAAGTAGTTGAAGAAGATGGAATATAAAATCTCGGAGATAAGGAAGTAGAAGTAAAAGAAGATGACAAGGATGGTTGTCCAAATGCTAGATGGGGAGTGAGAATCATCACTGGATATGGTACAGATGGGTGAGGAGGCTCATTTTTAATGGGTTGTGAAAAAATGGGAGGTCTAAATATTTTTTGTGTCCCTAACGGCACACCGAGATCATAATGTGGGATGGATGGTATGTTATTGGGAGGTACAGAGTCTAATCAGGTACGGTGACAAGATCGTCAAGCTCTCCTACCACACCCCTCATACAAACACCCCAAGAACTAAGACCACTACTAGGCTACTCATCAAATAACTATATCCTAATAGATGGATCCTGAAAAAATGATTAAAAAAATTAATCACATCACATTATGTATTATTTAAATAAATATATTTGAAATAAAGTACTCACTGCAGGCACTAGTGGTGGAATGCCTAGCTCAGCCATGCGATGACTGTTGTCCATAATATTTTTTCACCGCCTCTATTCAATTGGTTTTATTTTCCTGCATTCGAAAAAAATAAGGAAGGAAATAGATAAGGATATCTAATGTTTAACCCAATAAACAAAATAAATTAGAGGAAAAAATATAATTTTTATTAGGATGATTATTTACTAAGTTTCATCAGTATATTAAAATCATGGAACATTGATTCAACCAGATTCATAAATGGTGAAACAATTTTCAAAATTAAGGAAAAATTAATTTCTTTAGCTCAGGTAGATGATGCAGGTTTCAATACATGTTTTTCATAAGAATACAACCCATCAAGTTCATTACCTGGTAAAATGTTAAAGAGAGGTCTTCGAGTCATACAAATTTTATACAAATCACAATTGAAGCATTGAAATGTTCACCATGTTAGAAATTTTGGTTTCTTATTTTTAAGTATAGTTCAATTCCAAATTACAAAATTCAATTCAAATAAAAAATCCAGCCAATAAACATTTCAAATGCACATAACTGTCAAATCAGATACAATATATTTGTAATCAATATTAAATCAATTTGAATAGTAACATCCTTAACAACCAACTCAAGGTAAAACTAACGAATTGACAACATGGATGAATGATTCTATATATTTTCCACCAAAACTATGGGGTCACAATCAACTATACCGATTGAGCTATTAATGTCATCAAAAAAAAATAAATGGATTGGTTCCAATGGCAGTAGGGACAGTGTCATTTCCATCATTACCATGATCAAAAATATGTTTTGGAATTACTTCAACTATCACACCAAATTTAAGTCGAAGTTGGTCTTTGACATAAAAAACCACTTTATCCAATGATTACAATGCATATGGGTCTTCGATAGTATGAGTGAAAGTCATATTAATTACTCGAAATCCACAATAATCAATAAATGTTCCCTTTCTCGTCATCAAATCAAACTAATGTCATTTCATCATTGTGACTTGTCCATGAGAGTAATAATCCAATATTACTATTTTTTCAATGACTCCATAATAAACCACCTTTTCAAATCTTGGTTTACTATCTGATCCACTATCATAAGAATATATTGTTTCAGTAACCATAACACCATCATGTTGTGTTCTCATGTTCTTTTCTCGTTCAGTGACAACAAATTTATTCCCATTGATAAAAATTCATTTACAGTCACGAACCATGGTATTAGGACCAAAATCCAAAGCTCTTATTTCCCCAGAGACATAGTCGGCATGAAAAATCAATAACTGCAATATAAATTAATATTAAACTTAATTAAATATTGATTTATTTATTTTAAATAGTAATATATTTACCTTCAATTTTAACCAAGCAGAAAACTCTTTGCTATGTAAAGACTCCCTCTTTCTCAAAGATAACGAATGAAGCTTTCTATTTATCATTATTTTATGTTACCTGTAAATAAAAAATATGAATATATTAATGGATATATATATATGTAAGATATACATATTCAATTTATTTACCTGATGTAGTCATCAAACAAATCACAGTTGAACAAAACTATGCGATGTGCCATCTCCTGCTCATTGAGAATTAATGTATTAAATGTATATGATCCAGGAATTCCTCCTGGTTGAGGAAGTGATGGAAAATTAGGTTCAGTTTTCTCATACTGTTCTTCTTCATTTCTCATTGGTCTGTTCATTCTTGTAGTAAGATCAGACAAATTCATTGAGCATAAATCCATAAATTCTTGAGCCAAGTAATTGTTCATGATAGAACCTTCAGGATGATTCTTGTTTGGGACATGAGAATTTAATGTGTACATATTTTATTCAGTAGGATACATCAAACGAAAGAAACAGGTCCTCTAAGAAGTATTTCAGTGGGAATATGGGCAATCAGTTGTAGCATGCATGTAAAAAATGATGGAGGACATATTTTCTTTAATTCCCACAAAATTAATGGAGAATATGCCTACATTTTTTGCAAGAAAGTCTTGGAAAACATCTTAGCACAACGATCTCTAAAAAAATGGAATAACCGAATAAAATTCACCATTACATTATTTGAAAAAAGTTAAAGGTTTGCTATTGGAATCAACTCATGTAGAAGAACATGATAATAACGAGTTTTCAATGATTTTAGCTTCAACTCACTTTTGTTGACCCTTTAGATATGTTGCTTGAATAGCCATAAAGAACTCTAATAGTCTCTAATACTTCCATAAATTTTTTTTTCTGTAGGTTTCATCATATAATAAGTACTTGTAACTTCCCATTTATTTTCACTAATACACACAAGATGCAATTCTGGTCTGATTCCCCAATCCAGCAAGTCACGCCGAGACCGTAAATCATCTTTTTCTCTTTCCCTTAATATTTATAAGTATCAAAAGAAACATTTAACATATATCATTTTCAACATTCATTACACCTAAGAAATGATGTAACAAATTGGTTGACCAATAAGGCAAATAAAAAAACATACTCCTCTTCCTCCAATTGTAACAGTTTTTAGTGGAAACGTTCTTTCTCTTTCCAAATTTCATTTGACCCTTCTCGAATGAAAAACTGAAATCTTTCAATTAATTATGAAAATCTATTCTGGACATACACTTAGTTGAATCATCGGTCTCTATGGTAATATCAAATCATCGACGATTATTTCTATATGGATGGTCCATTGGAAAGAATCGATGATGTCCCATAAAACTGAAACTACAATGATGTTTTAGTCACTTGGATTGTGTATTCTTCATAAAAACAGGAAATGGATGTTTTCCCTTCGTGCTCCATCCAGACATCAATGCATAAGCCAGATAATCATTGATCGTCCACAAAAGCATAGCACACATCTGAAATATGACTTTCGAATATGCATCGTATGTGTGTACACCCACATCCCAGAGAAGTTTCAACTCTTTTATTAAAGGTTTTATATATACATCAATATAAATGCTGGGATCAGAAGGGCCAGATATGAGTATACTCATGAAAGTGAAAGGTTTTTTCATACACAACCATGGGGGAAGATTATAAATGTGTATAAAAACTGGCCATGTGTTGTGTGAAGTAATTATATACCCAAACAGATTAAAACCGTCACATGAAAGACCCAACCTCACATTACGCATGTCAGCTGCAAAATCAGGATATCGAGCATCAAATCTCTTCCATGAAAATCCATCTATAGGGTGAACCAACTCATCATTAGTCTTCTTTCGCTCAGTATCATGCAATATCATTTTTATTGATATTTCATCAGACATAAAAAATATTTTGATGTCTGGGGATCAATGGAAAGTGCCACATTACTTTCTGTGGAATGCAGGATGGTGTTCCATCGGATTTTGAATTCCAGCGGGATGTTCCACATTATATAAAATCATTTCGTTCCGCGGTTCCCTCCAAAAATAAACTGCAATCTTTCTGGAAATCATGAATTTTGTTTCTTGAAAATCCATGTTCCTCAACTGACTTCCATGACATATAGTGGTTTGAGGGAATATATGCATCATCTGGAAGTAAATACTTCAATAAGGTAAGAATTTAATCGATTTATGTATTAGAAATCACATACATAGTTTTCCTATAAAACAATCAGATTAAAAGTTCAAGCTTTTCCATTTTATCGCATTATCAATATACTAAGTCATGGCTACATCATTCAATTTTTACACACTGAAAACATCATCATTTTTATTAGACGCATCATATGTGCTCATATAGAAGTCTTATTGGGTCAGAATCCTTTCTTTTTCATGATGATGAATAAACGGAAACCGGTCATATAACAAATTCTCCACTCCAGTCCTCTCATTTGGGTCATCATCAATTTGAGATTTAATTTTCTCCACATTGTGATACCACACATAGTAGTTTTCTTGAAAAACATATTTTGTAATGTGGTATCTCACTTCTTCACAGCTCAACCAAGGTCTGCCAACACAAATGGAACATGGGTAGTGTATGTGAACACTATCTGAAGCATTGTGAAATGTAAATTCAAAAAGTTGTCCAATTTTTTTTGAAAATCGCTTGAGATCTTATCAGTTTCATACATCCAACTTCTATCCATTCTGTGAAAAAATATTTGTCATAAGTCATTTCATCAAAATAAATTCAATAATATTGAAGTTCCATCGAAAATATATTTATGTAAATGAGAAATGTTCACCTTAGATGAAACGATAAATGACACACTCCTCTATGTTAGAGTCATAATATAAAAGAAAGAAAAATACTATATTTATAACATAATATATTAGAAGAACTATACATGAGTGTACAATATCATGTACACTTTTGGAGAAGAATTATTCAGGATTTGACTGAATTTTAGATCGATGAAAGTTTATATTTAAGTAGATAATTTGAGTGATCACATAAATTCACCGAGGGGAGGGAGTGTCCAGGGGGTGCGGTATGTACAGGGGAAGCATCCAGGGGGTCGAATATGTCCTGCGGGTTGGTGGTTGTCTAGGGGTCTCGGGGTGTCCAGGTGGGTGGGCTGTCCACGGGGGTGGTCGGTCTGTCCAGGTGGGTAGGGGGTGTCCAAGGGGGTAGGGTGGGGTGGGGGGGGGGGCGTTACAAGGGGGTGAGTGGGGGTGTCTAGGGGGTGGGTGGGGATGTCCAGTGGAGTACGGGGTGTCCAAGGGGTGGGTGGGATGCCCATGGGGTGGCGGGGATATCCAGGGGTACGAGGTGTCCAGGGGGTGGGCAGGTTGTCCAGGGGGGATGGGAGGGATGTCCACAGGGGGTGGTCTTTCTATCCCTGGGGGTGGAGGGGATGTCCAGTTGGGACAGGGTTATAAAAGGGGTTGTGGAGCATTCTAGGGGGTGGGGGTGTCCGGGGGTAAGGGGGTGTCCGTGGGGGCATCGGGGGGGGGGGGGGGGGGTGCTGTCCACAAGTGTGTGGGGGGGGATATCATGGGGGTTACGGGCTATCCAGGGGTTGGGAGGGCTGTCCACAGGGGTGGCAGGGCTGTCCATGGGGGTTGGGGGTGTCCAGGGGGTGGGGGGATTTCCAGGGGTGGGTGTTATCCATGGGTACGAGGGTTCAAGGGGGTGGGCGGGCTGTCTAGGGGGATGGAGGGGGTGGTGGGTTGTCTAGGGGGGTGGAGGGGGTGGCTGGGCTGTCCAGGGGTGTATGGGGTGACCATGGGGTGGGCAGGCTATCCACGGGGGTGTGGGATGTCCATGGGGGGAGGGGTGTCTATGGGGTGGGCAGGGTTGTCCAGGGGGTACGGGGTGGGTGGGCGGGCTGTCCACAGGTGTGGCAGGGCTTTCCAGGGGGTACAGGATGTCCAGGGTGGTGGGCGGGCTATCTACGTTGGGGGGGAGGTGTCTAGGGGGGTACAAGGTGTCCAGGGGGTTGGTAGACAATCCATGGGGTGGAAGGGCTGTCCAGGGGGGTTGGGGGGTCCAGGGCATGGGGGGAGGGGCTTTCCAGGAGTGGGGGGTTGTCTAGAAGGTATGAGGTGTACATGATAGCCCACACCCACCCCCCTTTGATAGCCCACACCCCCACCTAGACATCCCACCCCCCACTAATAAATTAACATAAAACAAACACTTTGACCCCAACACTAAACAAACCCCACGAAACAGACCATTTACGATGTATAAAGTGCAGAACAAAAAAAGCATTAAACAAACAAAGGGTTCGGTACTCCAACATCAATAACTATAATTTAACAAAAATCCAATCATCAAACATAAAATTAAAAGAGGAAGAACAGTAAAACTAAGATAACACTTACTAATTTGATTTGAAGAAATAAAAGTTTGTTTGATTAAAGAAGGATCTTCAGTTGGAAGGTGTTTTGCAGCCGAGAATACATCAGGAGGTGGTTTGGATTAGGATTTCAATCAGACCTCTTGGGAGCTGGGGTGCTAGGTATTTGGGGGAAAACATTACCTAGTCAAGTGCACCCCATGGGTGGATAATGTTTAGGCTTCTACACTAATAGGTTGTTCATGGATCATAAAGAGGTTTAATTTCATTCATTATAGATAGAAACATTTATTTTTAAATTTGAGATTAAAAATAACGTATTTCAATGATAATATACACATCATAAAGATCATGAAATAGTGATACTTTTTTGAGTGAGTTTATAAACCATCTTTTATATACTCACAGACATCTACCAACCAATGTATTAGTCATTGATTCAATATCTAATAGTCATAATCATGAAATTTTCCAAAATCCCTAGAATTAGGGAATACTGGTGCAGACATTCTAAATATTGAAATAAATAGAGAAATCAGGGGAAGATGGCTTCTATGTCTGTATTTGGGAAGAGGTTTAAGGATCCAAGCCAGGATGGGGGAGTTGTAGCCGATCAGATTGAAGACCTCAGGTTATGATTCACCTGTGAAAGGGCTTATGGAAATAAGGGTAAATGAGTTATGTGCTTCCGTGAAATCGGGGGTGGGTTTGGTGAATTTTGGGGGACCTTTCCCAACTGTTTTTAAAAACCATTAGGAAAATCATGACCTTTACCAACAGTTTGTACAAACCATTGGTAAAGGATGAAAATGTTTTGGATTTCCCAATGGTTTCATCAATCCATTGGGAAATCCTTCATTAAACCAACCTTTACTAACAATTTATTCAAACCATTGGTAAAGGACTCCTATACCAACAGTTCTGCAGAACCGTTGGTATAAAAGTGTTGGGAAAACCCAACTTCCCAATAGTGCATGTTTCCTCATATTAATGATAAGAGTCCCCCATTTATATGATTCAACTTCTAAATGGTAGACAACCAAAATTAATGTTTCCTGTTCTGAATAATAGAGAAATGAAAATATAATTTTAGTGGAAATGATACATTTCTTAGAAACTATAAGATTAGTAAAAATATTGAACGAAGATAGATCTTGTCACATATAAGACTCAAAAAATATAATTATGTGCATTTTGTGTTTGGAATACCAGAAAGATTCACATTTTTAGAATGTTTTTTGGGAAATGAAACAATATATTTCATTCCCACTCCCATAAATCTTGTTTTATCAAGAGATAAATAATTTTATTTTTGTCTCCCTCATAGTGGGGAACCACAAAATAATAAAGACCAGTTTCAGGATGTATAAATAATGAAACTTAATTTTTTATCTATGACATCATTGGTTAATCATAGGTCATTAATAATCATAGTCAATTTAAATCCCTCATTATGGTTCATAATGAGATTGTGAATTTCCAAAGAGTAACCCCTAGGAGTGCTAAACCAAGTGTCCATAAATGCACATTGTTGTGTACCAGTTCACAAATGAGTATAGCTCAATAAAGTGTTTTTAACATTGTTACACCTTCGTAAATTTTTTCTTTATCCACATCCACTTGAAATATCTAAAAAGATATTTATTTAGAGGAAATAAATCACTATATCCTTTATCAAAATTCTAGGACATTTTCCTATACATTTAATCATCCGTTGAATTATCATTAGACGTTTCCTTAGAGATATCGCTATGTTTTTCTTATACAAGCTTAAAAAGGATAAATAAACATATCCTCTAGTAGAAACAATAGTAACCTATGTTATTTAAACATATATATTACATAATTTTTATGAATATTATTTATATTACACAAGAACATTCCCAAGGACCAAAATATATTGGTGGCTTTAGAAACTAAGGAACATAAACACTATTCCATAAGTGAGATACATCATCTCCCAGAATATTTTTCATTACAAGAAACCTTTTTAGACATACTATACATAGTACACATCTTCATAACATGGGAAAAGTAAATATTGGAAAGGGGGAGATCATATAATCAGTAATGCTAAACAATGGAGATATGTAAGCATAACATGAAAAAAAGGGTATGAGAAAATGAGAATACATTTGGAAACCATACCATGCATATCAATGATTATAATATTCAGTCATTGAATAAAGAATGAATGTTCATAAGACATGAATAAAAATGGAATCAAATTATATGATCCATGAAATCATAACAATGGTATAAGAAAAGGAATACTTGTAATACACATAATCATATAAAATCATTTATATATTATTCAAGTCTTACTTCTAAGGACATTATGCAAGATAATGTACCTTGTTGAATCGGATTCACCCCCCATTCCAAACGTGTATTACTAAACAAGTTCCGCTCCCCATTCAAGACCTATCATACTAAGAAAGGTTTACTACCCATTCTAGTACTATCCATTTCATGATATTTAAATATTTATCTAATAAATAAGAGAGAGATATATGCCCCACATATCTCATAATGAAAACCATATTTATGTGTCAGAAGATCATAAAAATTCTTCATATAATTACCCATGAAATGAAATGGATATCATAAATATTGAATCATATAATATCATTTGGAAAATAGATAGGTCTCATAATAATTATATAATTTAATAACCAATTAAAACTAGTGGGTTTAATTAGAATTTACTCATGGTATAACCCACATAAGAGAAACAAGTTTTATAAACATCATGCTATAAAAACCTAAACCATTCAATGAAATAATATGATTTCTATCTGGGGAATATATCAACAACAAGGAATAGGTAACCCCATTATATTTCATCTTAGATGAAAAATAATTCTTAAAGATAATTTAAAAATGTTCTTTTAGAAAACATAGATTATGGTTTAAATTTTTTTCTATGAAATATTTTTTTTGTAATGATTTATATTTTAAAATAACCTTAAAAAAACAAAGGAATCTTCAATGAAATGATTTTTCATGATGTTGTAAATTTTTGTTCTTTCCATACATGTTAAAATTAATATTCCTTTAACAGTTTTAGTAAAATATGAATGACAATTTTTTAGAAAATAACAAGAGGATTTATTTCAAACCATATTTTTTTAAAAGTCAAACATGGGAAAAAAATGTTAAAAAATCATATGTGGTTAATAATTTGTTATTTAGATAACATGGTTTTAGATAAAAATAGATTTCCAACCGTAGAGATAAATAATGTTTGATTTTTTATATGTATTTTCTTAATATTTTTATGTAGGAAAGAGTTGAAAAAAGGTAAAATTACGTGAAGGTACCTTGAATAAAGAGAGGATAATAACAATCATGATAATTATTGATTTTTATATCATTAGATTTCAATATTAGAGACTTAATCATAAACAATCATGATAAATGATGACATTGAAATATAAAATCTTTAACACCTTGTCAACATTGAATCATAATCTCCATGAAGGAATAACAAGACACAAGTCTTAAAAATATAATGAGGTTGAAAAAATTAATTATATAACATGTAAAATGGGATGTGTAAATTCCACATGAAATAATATATGTTCATAACATAATATACATCTCAAAAAGGAAAATTGGAAGCAAAATCACTTACCTCATGTCTTGACCTCCATTATTATAATTAAAACCATCTGTATAATAAATTTTAGTTTATTATATATCTATTAAAAAACAAAATACCAATATATCAATCCATATATGATTTTTTGATGAATTTGTATTACATATTTATTAACAATTCAATGTTACTGTGACATTTCAGGAAATTACTGTTTTGATTTCTTTTCATATATCATGATTTTTTATTTTTTTGTTATTATACATTGATCATGGATTCATCATATACCGAATGACAACCGTGATATAAATAGAAAATATATTCAGAATAGATTTAGTTAGTTCAATACATAAAATTTGATGACGAGAAATGAGATGCATCCATCAAGGAAAAGGTATACCGTTGTACACATGAATTCTCTCAAATTTTGTTTTTTATCCTAGGATAGTTGTTTTTGTGAGTTTAAATTCACAACATAAATTCTTAAATGGAATTTTGTGGGAACTACAAAATATTAAAAAATGGAAAAACACAAAAACCCCTTTTGTGTGATAAGGGAGATCCCAACAGAAATCCGAGAACCTAGAGGCACAAAAGCCTTAAAATTCAATGGCTCGAATTCCCAATGGCACAAAAAAATTCAAAATAACATTTACCAATGTAACATAGGCCCAATAACAAGGCTAAAAAGAGGCATAAGGCCCATTAGATAACACATATTCCACCCACAACTACACACACTGCAGGACCACTTTGCGACCAGATAAGTGCCCCACCGTCCACTATCTCATCACCAAATTTAGATGATCCACCACCTACATAATGAATCTGAAAAACACCATAGCCAGATCCCATCCAATTAGATCTAAATACACGAAAAATAGTGTCTCTACCTCATAGATTACTTTCATAGCCTAATTCCCTCATACCCGAACCCTGAGCACCACCACACTGAGAGCTGGCAATTCTCCCCATGAAGATCCCCCACACTGCACCCTTTGAAGCAATACTTCAAAGGTATATCCTACTACCTAAGCCAGATTCCTATTGCGGCGGATTTCCCCACGACTACTCCCACTATAAGCAGCTTGAGGACCACAACCTTCCACCCCACGAAACCATGATACCCACACCCTCTCCGAACTGCAACTGAATGACACTGTGAAACTAGATCTAGATGTGATATACTAGATCCTACCACAACCTGGGGGGATAATTCCAAAATCCAGAAATGATAACTGAGAGTTGAAATCCTAAAACCTAGAGTCACCTCAGAGATCAAGAAAAACTCATGCCTTGGGGACTCACTGCTGAGAGTTGGTACACCATGGTGTGTCACCACGAAGGACTAGATAAAATTGATTTGATCATCATTAACTATTGTTGGGTTTTGTGAGAACTTCTGAAAGTTGAAATTCTATTGATCTCATTCTCTCTAACATTTTAAATTAATGATTTAGTAGATTGTTATTTATAGAGTAATCCCTCCCGAGTGTTAGAAGATTTCATTGATCCATGGATACCATAAGAAGTAAGAGTCCCATAGTTTCTTATTAGTGACCTTAATTAATTGTCTATTAGATGCCTAGATATACTAAGTCAATAAAGGTAAATGTACACAATTTTTCCATTTAATTATTCATTCCAAATTAATTGACATATTTTGGGATGGTGTTTTGGATTTTTTATTTCATTATGAATATGACGAGAGACATACCTTAGAAACCTGTCAATGGTATCCAATTATATCTATCGGTTTATTGTGTAGTCTTTGAAAGAATATATAAAATTAGAAAATAATTTTTCTATAAAACACATGGAACTCCATAATAAAAGATAGATTGACCTAATTATTGTTCCAATGAAGAAATCTTACCTATTTTAAGTTTTATAATATTTAATGTAAATATATAATGGTTATATTAGTAAAATTATTTTAAACAATTTATTATTTTATTAAAAAATATTCATAAATGTAAAAAATTCCTAAAATATGATGGAGTTCATTAAAAATAATGTAAATAATTATGAAATGTTTATATTGGTTAAACATAAATTGGTTATGTTTATCCTGGTTAAGCTATCAACTGATTATAATCTATATCTGAATCATTCATTAATGTTCATCGTATGTTTGAATATATGAAATTTTCATTCATTTATTTGATTACCTTATTTATAGATATAATTTTTTTATATAATGAAGAAATATATGCTTTTAGTTAATGTTTTAAACTACTTCTTTAAATTATCATTAATGAATTTATGTAGTTACATTATAGGTATGATAATAGGTTTATTTTACTTCAAATATGACTTTATATTATTTATAATGATGGGTTGGTAAGGAAAAAACACCACTCATTCAATAAATTAGGAGAAATTAGAAACCTCATATTTTTAATATCACCATGTATGAAACTTAAACCATATATATCTAAAATTGTATAAAACTTTTCACCCTTACATTAAAAATAGTTATCACATATACGTTTAATCACAAGATTTAATGAAGATACCATAGAGGAATCCAAGAGAATCCATCATTCATGGGTTATCCAAGGGATAAAAAATTCACCTAACACTAAGGGAGTATCCTCCTCTCTTACTTGATATTTTGGTGCCTCATAATGTAAAAGAAAGTGGGGAAAGAGAGGTTATGGCATGGAGAGTTAGTAGGATTCTTAGAACTAAATAAATAACACATCAATGGGGTATATTATTACTTATATAGTCCTTAAGAAACTCTCATACCTTCATGAATTAAGTCATATGTTCATATTGTATTTGATAAAGATACCTGATTAAAAATCTCATAATCTCTAGTGGATCATTCCCCATTATGTATCATTTTTTAAATTGATTCATATGATAATAACTATTTTTATAGACTCAACAATGTAAAAGAAATTTTACTATTATTAATAAATTTTAATATATCAATTGAATCATACAACATATTTCACTATATTATGACCCATCCATAATTCACACCACAATTTGATTAAAGGAGTAAAATGGTATTTACATATCATGCTTTATGATATTCCTCTGTAACCTATATTTTGTACACTAAGACATGTATATATCATATATTATGATGCAAAAAACATATGTATTATATTATCCTTATGTATATCTTTACCAGTCTGCTACTTTCACAAAAGCCTCGTAGAATTTATTTTATTTCACCATATATTGTATCATATAAAATAACATATAATACCATATCAAAAAATCATTTTATATATCTTCCTCAATAATATTGGAAATTTATCATTAATTTCTCTAATTATAACATCATATATAAAAAATTGTGAAAATCCATCAAATACTCCTTTTGGATGAAATCTAAATACTATCTGAGAGAAGTTATATGAGTAAAAATCAATCCTTATTCAGTTAGCCAAAAAGTGTAACCCAAGGGCCTTTATAACATTTCAAAAAAATTAAATTAAAAAATTCACAAATTTCAAAAAAGATATGCCTATATCAAAGAATAAGTACTACTCATGCTATAATGTGACCTGATGTGATCTATATAAAACACATGTATCTCTAAGTTTGTGTCCTTTAGTTTTATCATATAAAAGAATGCATTTTAAAATGATCCCTCAATCCATGATATATAGTAACCATGATACATAGAGTATTTTCATTCCATATTTCTACTCACACATTCTAGATTCTTTGAGTATTGACCGACCGAGCCGATGAATATATGACATTACATTCACCCTTATTTATGATAACATCATATGCCACACATATGATATATAATGAAATCACATTTCTTATCTATGTATGATTATCCACATCCTTATTATATTTCAAAAAAGGGACAACAAGTCATATAAATCATATGAGAGTAAAACTCCCATCTTGGTTAATCTCCAACTGGCGACACGATCAAAAAAATACCACAACCAAACCTTTACTATCTAAATCAAAAGGCTTTCATAAGAAATTTAGAAATTTGTGAAGGTTCTCAACGTATACTAAATATGTAGTGTGAAACACTATATATGGTAAAATTCATGGGACAAATAGCATTATAAAACAACATTTTACCTCATGATATTATTTTTCATCCCTATATGGAATCACACCTATTTGAATAATAATATTTTATCACCAATTATAATAATTTAATATGAACATCAATTAGCGATAATAGAAATTTATACATCTAGAGGCAATTTATCATTTCAGTACATGAGTATATGAAGACATCAAGAAATAATGATAAATAAGATACTTAAATTTAAATAACCTGATACTTTTATATTCATAAAATATTTTAAGAATAATTTTCCAGATCACACATTAGCTCTTGTATCATCATATCAAATATGAAAAACTTCACGATAAACCTTATGTTTACTGAAGTTCAAGGTATTTTTTAAACACATTACATCTCTATATAATACCTTCGATATCCATATGTGAAAATTAGATAAAAAACCCCCTCTAAAATCTCTAGTGAGTAACATCTATGCAGTAATCCAGCTGTGATAATAGAAATATTTAGAAATAATAATCGTAATGGTAACTATTTGAACATATTATTAAAAAATATTTACTTTACAACATCAAATGTTTTGATATTATTAAAAAATATTTTATCCTTATAACTCTTTAAAATTTAATTATCATCATCATTCTTAGAATAAATACATCAAAACTTTTCCCTTTAAATATTTTAGTAACTATGTAAACATTTACATTATAATTTTAGTAACTTCCACTAAATGATTTTGAATATTAACTGATATTTACATTATGTTTTGACTAGTAGAATATATTTTATATCAACTTTGAACTTATTTATACCAAAAACATACTACAATTAGATTTTTAGAAACTACATTATTTTTAGAATATCATGCTATGATAGAAACAATATTAATAGTGTTTAGAAAATTAAAATTATTTTCCTTAGTGGTAATATTTAGAAAATGAACTATTGATTTGATATCGAATATTTTAATCCATGTGTTTGGAGTTTTGTTTATGGAAAATGAAATTATTATTTTAAAAAAAATCAATGAAAGGTGGTGGAAAATCAATTCTATATATTTTAATCAATATGTATGTTTAAGAATTTATCACATATAAAACATCTTTCATCCTTACCTTATTTTCAAAAATGTTAGAGGATATGATAAACTCTTAATAATGTGTATTATATAATCTTATTATATGGTTTATATTAGCTCATTATTTGAAAAAAAAACTTCTCTAATCATATAATAGAAATGATATAACCGTACAAATCCTTTATTTAGATCCATATATGATTTATATATTCCATTTTATTCAATATTATGAATCATAAACCGTTTTTTTAATCTTCTTAATGAAATCTATAAGGTGAAAAATTCATTCATTGATCTCGGACTGTTATATATTTAGAGACAATAAAAAATATACCTTTGGTATCATATACAATTCAAAATTGATGAATTTATTTTAATTTCACTAATAATTGACTTTAATTTATACAATGTTTCCAAAATCCCTTTATGTATTTTTAATATTTACATCCAATGGAAATATACCCCACCTTCATATCATAATACTTTGGTTTTAATGACTAAGGATGGCTATTGAAAAACTCCAACCTTATTCTTCAGGAATAGTACTTTACACACTCATACTATTGATATAGTATTAAAAACTATAAATCATATTCCCAAGATCATATATTCTCAAAACATTGAGAAAATAAGGAAAATATTTCTTGAAATTATTGACATTGTTAGGAAATTAATAACAAGTATTCATGAATGAATACAATAGAACGAACAAGACATAAAGGAAACCACTAGGCTCTCCAATTCATTATCACACACATTCACCATGAGAATATGTGTAGAGAATAAATTTCATTAGGTTATTTTAAATATAATTACATTAAGACCTTGAATGAATATTTATATGCTTCTCATAAGTATCTATTCTCATATATTAAATAATATCAAAAAAATTACACTCAGGTAAGTGTTTTATTTAGGATATATAATTTTTCTCACCTTCTTAAGAACATGTCTAAGACGTTTCTTAAATTAATACTCTTCTTTCTATAGTATTTACCATAATATAATTTTCAATGATGATGATGAAATTTATTTACAAAAAAAAATATTCTATCAAAGGACTATTAAATTTTATATTCATTTATTATATAGTTTTATTAAATGCGCTGTCACTAAACTGGAAAACCTGTTTGAATATCCACCATACCCATTAGTGATATGGGATCTATATTTCACTATTAAATGAAGATTTCTTGGTGTTTCTATCATCAATTAGTTATTTAGGAAGGCTATCATGCTTATCATATCATTTATGACTCTTGGATAGTTGAGAAGATAAATATTTTCACAATCCATTATATGGATAAACTTAACACTATTAGTCTATTAATATAATCATATTAGGGTAACATAGATATGTTTAACCCAATTAAAATTCAAAAAATGGGCTTCTAATCCTTTTAGGGTCACAAATTACATGATATCCTTACATAAGATAATCCAGGAGTTCACAAATTTTTCATGTCCTACTAGGTTGGATGATTGAACTAATGGAAAGTGTACGATTTGGATGGAATTAGGCACATAATATTTATAAATGGGATTTAATATCACCATATTATATCATAATATCAACTTTTCTGTATTCATTTTACTGATGATTTAGTTTTGAATCCCTATTTCTTCCACTAAATCAATATGTTCAAATCATATTGTCGCGTTACTCTTTACACAAGCCATAACATATTTTAAAAACCAAAATGAAAGGACAACTATATTCATAAATATCCACATATATATCATTTATATAATATAAAAAACTATTTCATGTAAGGTATTAGAATCATATGAAATCAAGAAACTGCATTAGAGTAAACCTTGAGTGATAGATATGTAACACCAACATTTTTATACCACACATAAGCCTCTTGGATAGTGATTAGTATGAACAACAATCACTTTACCCAAGGATACATTAATCAAGATTGATATCTCCTCCATCATAATTATAACACCTAATATTTATAAACTATATTTAACTCCTTAATTCAAGCTGACAATCTAATAAAATCAAAATTTAATGTAGAACAAAACTATATCAATTATCACACCTTTCATGTATCTCCTTATATTCATTTATGATTTTTTTAAAAGTGGTTTGGATATTCGATATAAATCATGAAAAAATTAATAAAAAAATAATTTAAATAATTAATATAGAATGTAATAAACTAAATAAATGAATAATTCATATATTCAAACATGATATAAGCTATTTCTGAATAATTATTAAATAAAACAATTACAAAGTGTTTATAATTTACACATGTATTATGTATATTAAATAAATAGATATAAAAACATTATATTTAAATATAATATGAAATCATTCATATTCTCCTCTTACTATAATTTTTTACTAAAACATACGATATCTGAAATGTAAATGTTATACATATTTGTACTATTCAAATACATTGTAAACATTTAGAATGGTGTACCATTAATATTATTTAAACCTTGATCATAATAATTATCAAAACAATTTTGGATCTTTTTTTGATAATTTTTCAAGTAAGGATCTTTTCATTTTAGCAATTGAAAATAATAATTAGGAAAAATTCAGATTTTAATTTAAATTCTTTTATATTTATCATTATTTTATATTCATAATCATTTTATTAAATACCTTTATAATTTTCACATAAATAATTTATTTCAAATTTTCAATTAATGTCATATAATTATCAAAATTTATTTTAATATTATTAATTAGGAATATTTATTCATTTCATGATTCATTAAAATTATGTAATTAACTATAATACATTTATAACTATATAATTTTTGAAAAAATATATATTAAATTTGTGTCCAAAATTAGAGTTTTCTAGGATTTACAAACACATTATAAATAATATAATTTAATGTATAATTGAAATTTTTAAAAAATAATATATATATATATATATATATAATATTAATGTTTATATATAATTATAAATTATTTGATATGCTTTAGGGAATCAAATACATTAATCATTGTCAATCATATATTACGATTGATAATATTACACCATGATGACTTGTGCTACGTAGGTGTAAATAAACACACATTGGGAAACACAACTTATGATATAACCCTAGAAAAATTTTACCAATTCAAATCAATGGTCTGCATAATATTAATATCCTATGTTTGGTAGTTTTGTATAATATTATCCCTTCAAATCATAGAAAATCACCACATTCGATATATGTTATAATATAGTAGTGATCAATTCAATGTTTTATATAATTTCATTAGCTCCATCATATGCTATGATAACCAATATGATATGATATGATATAATATGATATATATATATATATATATACATATAACAAAAGTAATTGAATTTATTTACACATAAGATATACTATATTGTTTGGCATGGAAACATAATAGATTATAATATCCAATATCATTGACCAAACCACACAATAAAATAACAACTGTATTTTATGTTATCCATTATGATATCAATTTGATATAGACATTTCATCATTTAATATAATATTTTGAGAATCATGAATAATTTTAATTTTATGATACCACTGATTGGTTTCAATTTATTTATTTAAATATTTTTAAGGTAGAAAATGAAATTAGAAATATCCAATTCCCATGATTACCATGAAGAAAACATAAACCATGTATATATAAATAAGTAAAATGTGTGCACATTACATTAAAAATTGTTTCCATATCTATCTACAATAATATTCTTTAATAAGGATACCTCAAAAGGTATCCAACAATCTTCGACCTCTATGGTTTATCCATCCGATGAACTGAATCACTATATGTTTGAACAAGATTCAATTCTATCACATGATAGGCTAATATCTTATGCTAAAAAGTATGAGGTGGAAGAGGCCTTATGTTATTGATTATCAGTAGGAGACTTTGAACACAATTTATAAACCATCAATATGGTATAAACCTCAATATATTTCCCTCAAGACACTGTTGATCCTTCATGAAAATATTTTTATGTTCATAATGTACATGTTAGTGATATGTGGTTACAATTATTATAATCTCCAGCCTCTCATTTTTAATACTTTTCATATTATGAAATGTTTTATTTTATAATATTAATTTTTAATAAATTTTATACCATTATAATTTAAAATTAAACTACACTTAATCAACTATAAAATTCCATGTGAATTTTATAATATGACTCAATGCATTATGAACCATCCATATTTTATACAAATTAAGGATTAAGGAAGAATAATGGTATATTATTTTTAATCATTATGAAAATCACATATATCTTACCATATTAAATGTATATATCATATGTTATCATCTATTAAAAACATAATTGTTTTATAATGGAATTATGTAATATCACCATCATAAAATTTAAGTAAAGTGTTACACATAAATATAGTTATAACATATTTATTTTTATGAAATATAAAGGATTCCAAAAAAAGTCATTAAAATCATGTATACAGGTAGTGGGGATATATGAGATAATAAGGTGATATTAATTCCCCTTAAAAGATATAATGTGTTAGATTAATTCTTAAGTAAAAACTTATTAAGACATTGATTATCTAATTATGTAGGTTCTTTGATAGATGAGTTCACATTATTTTATTTTTTTATGTAAAAGAAGTATTAATTTGACCCAAAGAGTGATCTTCATTATTTTTAAAATTTCTTTTGTGTTACACATATCTAAAAAACCCATGGGAAGAAAAATATAGAAAAAATGTTGAATTAATCTATATAATGGATCGGAAAAATGAGTTTTATATCAAAAAATTCAAGAATAATATATGATATTGTTGGAATTATAGATTGAATAAATACACAAATGGTGATTGTAACACTAAATAGGTCTTATTACATACTAAAATATGGATCTTAGAAAAATAATAGGTATGATCAGTTTAAATGTGGTCATCATTTTAGAATGAAAACATTTAAAATAATTCTTTATTAAATTAATGTAAAACATAATACTCATCTGAGAAAATATTATACTATATTAAGATATAATCATATTCATGAAACATTACATTGGGATCACTATTTTAAAAGTATAATACAAATAGATGAAACTTCCCAAACTACAATATATACTTTGGAATCATTTTTAAATAATTGTGAAAATTCTTTTTTTCAATATAATACCTTCTTGAATTTTCATTTATTGATGTAGTTTTACAATTTGATTTATATTATCGTGATAAGAATAAATTGATTCACTTATGGTTTCAAATTAATTATATGTGAAATGGAATAAAGAATATTTTAACAACTTCTCATTTACACAATATTATGAGGTAACACTAATACATGGAGAGACTAAAAGATTATTTGAAATTTTTTCCTTGATATGAAATTCATTCTCTAATATGTTTTTTAAATATTTTGATGATGTTAAAGGGTTAAATAAAATTTTAATTTTTTTTACTATGGTGTTTGAGAAATATGAACTAGGCATGGTATATATAGATTATAATTTTTTATTATTAGTAAAAGTTGATAAATATTCAAAATCAAAGAAGATATGTTAATTGGAAAGTAAAAAAATGTTTTTTTGAGAATCTAGTAAAGGTCATTGAAATTAAAAAATATTATAGGAAGGAGGGTTAATGTATTGTGAAGCAGGATGAGGATCTAAAATAGGTTGGAGTCTAGAATATATTTTTTCAGTATTTCTATCTCGATATAATGATGATATGGATAGATCATGTGTTCATAGAGTGGATAAGGGGAACATTAACTCTCTTTAGTATTCTTTGAACTCTGAATAGTTTATTCTATTTTTCAAAAGATTTGATCAATAATGATATTCTTAATGCATTATAGATCAAGATAACTCATCAATCTGAGATTCGATTTATGGAGATTCAAATAGATTTTCCCATGTATGCAGTGGTGATGAATATGTACGTTAAAGATGAAGTAGATATGATGGATGTGAATGTAGAAAATACATTTCAATACCGTACTATAGAGGGAATGAATTTTTCATGAGGGACTAAGAGTAAGAGAGATGATCTTAGTTGGGAGCTAGGTTGATGAAATTAGGAATATTTGGTTTTTCTCATGCGTGGGGGAAACTAGGATGTTACTAGTATAGAAACATGTAACATCTAAAGTAGGACTATATTAATAATCCCAGAAAATGATTTAATTCTTTAATTTGAACCACTAGGTCTGAGTTTGAGAGAAAAAATACATCATACATGCCTCCCCATATGAATGATGGGTTTGAATACATGTTAGGGTCAAAACTTTCTTACTGGGGAGACTATACACTTGGTAATCAATTGTATACACAAAAAAATATAAAAATATAAAACATATCAAAGTATCAACATGAAATCTAAAGTATCATAATGTTATAACACATGACACACATTTCATAAAAATAGATAAACCATGCTCAAATTGTTTTACGAAAAATCAACATATAAAAGTGAAATATGGTAAATAAATAAACACTTATGAAGTCCTAAAGATTCAACCCTGATACCTTTTCAAGATCTATGATCCTCAAACACTAACCATCCATGGTTCCCTTACCATTACATATATACTTAATCATTAGGTCTTCATGAATATTGTGGTTCCCCTATAATGTGTGATTAATAAACCCATTATGTCACCACCAATGAATCTGTTACATATCCATATATGTATTACATGTGTACTCCGTGATAATAATAATTTCACTAGAAATAATAGACAATCACATAATGATATTTCATGTACTAAACAACCCACCTCGATCCCCATATGTGTGTTGTTTAACTCATTGCAGGAAGGATAGTTGAAATGGATGTTTGGAGTTCTCACGTACTAGCCACAAAACTGATATACATGTTACACGACACCCATAAGGCATCAAGACAATATACCACTTAGAATCTACATGGTCATCGAGATAACATGTTACATGGAATCCAGAAAGAATCAACTGATTCTTTTACTCGATATCCATAATGGTGAATTCTACCATCCTTGCAAGTCAAGTGCACTCCCCTTATAAAGGATAATCATATCACTACAATCTACCCATTAAAAGTACCAATTTTTTTTACAAAATTAATGGAAATATATAAATTAAGATTGAGTATATAATGGAAACTCAAGTAATTCCATCATGAGAAATCAGTAAAAATATACAAGTATTCATGATCATATTAAACATGGCTAACAAGCTACATAGGCATACTCTTGGAGAAAAACATATTACATGGGTATCATGGTCTAAAAAAACATGTGCTCACTATAAATCCTAGCCAAGAAAGATATTCCATAATAATAATAATAATATAAAAGAAACAAGTTTATAAAAGGGACCAAAGGGTGAGGAACATCCTACATTAGTATTTTTGATATGTACTCCAACATTCATTAAATGAATAAATACCAAATCACAAGGCTCGCCAATGGAAACCTGGATCACATGAAAAGGATACTTATCTTGGGTTTTGGTTCATCAATGAGTGGATTTAGAAAAATGAAACATGTTAGGATACAATGTAAATAATTGTTGTTATATAATCACATAATTCATTGATTCCATCAATAGAATTATTTTCAAGATATTTTAATGAAGAGGATTTCATTTCACAAGATCAATTATCAATAAAAGAAGGAATCATGAATTCATCATGAAATCTACAATAGAACATATGGATAATCCAACAAAAAATGACCCTCCAAGAATCAATAATTAGAAAATATATCTAAGAAGAGATTAAAAAATAATAAGGTCTCAAGGTGATCAATCCCTAAAAACTAACCCCAACGTGTCCACCGTTCAAGAGAGATCTTTCTTTGGTCGAAGGGATTTCGTAAACATGTTGGATCCAACAACAATAATACTAAGGGAAATAAATATTACATTATTTATTTACAACATATTATATTTATATAATAAATATAACATCAAGAAGATGTTTAGGAAGAAGATACATAATTAGATACCCGCAATATGCTAGTTGTTGAAGGTATAACTTGATCTTATCAAAAGGAATCATCAGATTGGCAGATTTATCATTAAACTATAAAGGATGGAGGAATGAATAATCAAATACACAAATAAATCACAGATCCATAATAGATCCTTGCACATATATTATGAAGGGAGAGGTATTTTGTATAGATCTAGAGAGAACATACAATTCTAAAATCACCCAATTGATCAAACATTGAATGCCCAATGTGAGATGAATAAGAGAGATCACGATTCAAGGAAGGAGGTGTCTACTTTGAAATAGTGTGTTTAAATTTGGAATTTTTCCTTAATGAATGTTAAATGTGAGTGGAATTGGAAATCCATTGAGTTTATTTTGTGAGCACCCAACCAGACTCCACCAGGTGGAGAGTGGTATGCCTAGTGGGTCGGTGGATAGTCCCCGATGAGCTAGTGGGTAAGGAAGGACCACATGGGTTATTGAAGAAACACTTGATGTCTGGTGGATCCCCACCAGCTGGCCAGTGGGGTCTATATTTTTCTTCATACCTTATTTAACCCCAATATCAATTCGGTGGAATCTTTATAGCCGCAAAAATGTTAAATCTCCACTCATCAATCTGAACATCAATTCTGGAACAAAATATTCCAAAAAATATATTAATTTATATATCAAAATATTAATTAATAAAGTAATATCTTGGAATTCATAAGATATTATACCTTAGTCAACTAAGGATATAACAATTCCCCCCATCTAAAGAATTATATTCCTCAAGATATACATATTATGGTTTTTCACAACAAAAATCTAGTCCATTGATCTTGATCATCTATCCCATATTCTTATATATACTCCTAGATCCTTCCCTTATTCCATATATTCTAGATAAATGGAACCATATTTCCTCATATATTTTTCTTTCTCTAGTCTAAAATTGGAATTGGTAATTTCATGTATGATTTGTTAGGATTCAGCTTTACATCCTCATAATCGGTAACATGCATATGATCAGAATGTATGTTCAATGTTTTGACTCATGAAACCCATAATGCAAACCTCGGTAGTGAGAAGGAATATTCAGTCCATACACCACTATTCCAATGCATTTTTTGATCTCAAAGGGTCCAACAAAACGTGCTGTTATATTCCCTGGATTTCTCAAATTCTTGTTTCATGATTTTGGAGTCACTATAAAAAAACATTTCCATCTATAAAAAACACCAAAAATCTCCTCATAAATCTTTTTTGAGTCTACTACACCTTTTAAGAAAAATCCTATACCTTACGGGGCCCCACAACTGCTCTCTCACTAGCATTATGTGAGCTAAGAGGTGAACGAAAAGTCCAACCATAAATATCCTCATAACGTATCATATGAATTAAATCATGGAATATTTTTTGTAAGATGATTCAACCAAGTCTTTTTGATAATCCAAATATCCTAAAAAATCCAAACCATAGTCTGAAATCATATCCTCTAATATATAAATCATTTGATTAATCTATCATTTAGTACATGTGTAGTATAATTTTCTCAATTTCAGTAAATTCCCTAAGGCCTTCTACAAGACCTACTAAAAACATGAAATAAAACATGTGTCTATATTAGAGAAAATGATCAGGGTAAGTCTATGTATGTTTAAAATGTCACATACTTACAACATTCTTATATCATCTACGAATTGATTCTCATTGATTAGTCAGAAATGTGAAACCTTTATTAGAAAATAAACATTCACAAAAATAGTTTCATGAATACTCATGGTACTAGGTAACCTAATCACATGGTCTATCATTATTTACTCCCACTTCCACATAGAAATAGGATGTGTCAAGAGTAAACCACAAGGAAATTGTTGGCCAACATAATCCATTAGTAGTAAGGCATTGGAAAATTAATCTAGCAATGTACCTCTTCATACTTGGCTTCCAAAACATCCATCAAAATTGATGGTACATATTTTTCTCTCCAAGATAATTTGGCCACTTTTAGGTATGGAAATATCTCATCATCACTTCCTTGACGTAAGAAAGTAATATAAATATCTCATGTAATAGGATCACGTCATTTTCTTCCAGTGACAACCCATGTCTTAGGTAACCACCTATATGATTTTTTTAATAATAATACACTCAGGGATTAATTTTCTATTAGCACTATATAGGTATACTAAACAATATTTGATCACTAATTGGGAGAATTTCATTGATCCAAGGTCATCAGAAGAATCCATCCTCTGATCATCCAATAACCACATTAGGTTCCACTACTTATACAAAGTCCATTCAATATTCTCTTGATACACTTGCATCTTATAGACAATATCTACTATAATGACATTACTGTTTCCTAGAGAATATTATATATCAATATTAATGGTCTATATTACTCTACCCAATATGTCTACCTCATTTTGATATCCTTCTCTGAGATGATACAACTGTGGTTCCTTTCACCTATGTTGAAAATAAACCTATCACCAAAGATATATTATCACCAAAAATTCAAAGTGTGGACCACAACTACTAGATGCATTTTCTGGATAGGATAGTTTTTCTTATGTGTTCATAGCTAATGTTGCCTATAAGATACCACCTACTCCCTCTACATCACAAATTTACCCTAACTAACTATCCATGAATCATAATCTGAAACACATCAAATCGTCAAAAAATGAAGAAATAACTCTATAGATATAGTAAAACTCGTATTCAGCTCAAGAAATACCACCTCACAATTGTAAAACCATTGAATCATTACCGCTTTCTTTGCAAGAACAATAATCGGTGATGATAAATCAGAGAATTTCTGGGTAAACACCGATAGTATCCCATTAAAACAATAAATATATTGACCCCAAAAAACTTATAGAGATATTCTCAAGACATCACCACATCATGTTTTTCTGAGTCCATTGATATAAAACTCTCATAAAACAAATTCCCAAAGAATTTCATCTCTTTAATCAAAAATATAAACTTCAAATGATAGGAATAAGTATGATATGGTTGAAGTGTGATCAAGTCTATCTGAATATGTCTGGAATGATTCTCTAGGATGTATGAGTAAATAGAGATATCATCATTGAGAACAATTATGAACAAGTTGATAGATGGTTGGTAGATCCTATTTATTATATCCATGAGCATTTTGAGCACATTCTTTAGACCAAAAATCATCACAAAGTACCCTTACAGAACATACCTTTTCCTAAAAGTTGTCTTTAGGATTTCCTCCTCTTTGGCCCACAATTGGTGATAACCACATCAAATATCAATATTAGGGAACCTGTAGGATACTAATAAATGATCAAAGAGAGCATCGATCCATGGAAAAAGGTAATTATTATTCATGGTTTATTGATTAATCGATTGAATTCTATGTAGATTATAGGAATACATTCCACATTTCTTCTAAAAAAATAGGTTCACCAAAAGGTTATGTACATGATATGATAAAACCATTTTATTCCATGTAATCTTGCAATAACATGATCTCCTTCAACTTGTGCGATTTCATACAATAAGAGGGTATCAAAATGGCATGTGAACCTAGAATGAGCTCTATTCAAAAATTAGCTTCTCTATCATGGGGAAGAAATATAATGTCACATGGGAAGACATACTAATAGATATTTATACCTAGAGGAACTGGTGGGGATGATACCACTAATCATGCTGAAAGATATAATACCTACATTTTCTCTATAATCATCCCAAGATATCTCATGTGCTAACCCACTCTAATTTCATCCATCTCACACTCACTGGTAACCACAAACATGTATCTCCTTGGGGATTTTAATGATACCCATCTACGATAGTAATAATTTTTCTTAAATCTGGTCATCCACATTAATACATGAATCACAATGAAGATTATCATATCTAGACTCATGAAGTCCCATAAATTTCAATATCCACCATAAACAATAGGATACTCTACGAATCACTAATGATGGTCTACATTTATTTATAATGTAATATTAATGTAAATAAACTCATAAGATATCCTGATTAATAAGTTATATCCACAAATAACTTGAGAATATATAATGGAATGAGAAGCATTGTCATCAAAATAATAGTATAAAATATAGAGGCGATAAATACAATACATCAAATATTGGAAGGTTCCCACCACTATCCTCTTGAATCTGATATACTGTGTGTACATGAACTGCCTTATATATGGGACCTTATCCCTATGGTACATGGATAATTTGAGTCTTCACTATCTAAACCTACTTTTAAGGATGCCAACCTGTCCCTTGGATCTACGTCTATGTCTGATCGAAACCCCCACGAGACATTTTCAACAAATACATATCATTGAACCAATTCATATAATTAAAATTTCAACACAGGTAACATGTATTCAGAGGAACATGATATTCCTCATGATAGTGTCCTTTTTGGTCTGTATTTCTTTCCACCCAAAATAGTTTCCTCATACAGAGTATGTCAAAAACTATCATCGATGATTTGGATTCCAACCACCACTCTAGAATTTTTCCCCATACATCCACTTCCAATAAATAGAATTATTGCTTGGAATTTTGACTAAAGGATAGAATAATCCCCAAACTCTATCAACCCTTATAACCTTATTTGGTTTTAGGTCCATAAAAAGTAACTTCATGAAATGTTTCGTATAAGTATACATCATTATCAAACTCTACCGAAACACTAGAAAATTTTGATTACTATAAATATTAAGAATAATATTAAGGAATCATTAATTAAATGTTATTTAATGGTCTTCCAAGAAAAACATTCACATAATCATTCCTAGTTCATTATACCCCCACCACCTCTTAGAAAGTCTTTAATGTGTAAAATAATCCATCCTTCAAGGTCTCATCTAGATTGAATATCCTCTCGATTGACTATATCCATTCCTCTGCATCCCGAGGAACTTTGGCTCCATTGAATGTTGTTTGGTGTTGGTGATAAATGTCTTTGGTGTAATCTACCATAGACCTTAGTTCCCCTCCACCCTGGGAATGCAAAAGCAGAAATACTACTCGTTGAGGTGGGCCCATAACCTATACCACCAGAGATAGTTAAGGAGCATTCTATACTACGACCAACTATAGAGGGTTGAAGTGGGATAGGGCCATCCTTCCTAATAGGAGAATCCTAGACAGCATTAGTTGGTTGTCCTATAACACCCCAATATTTTATTAGAAATATTATTTATAATTTCTTTGATTTCTTGTGTTGTATGCTACACCAAGATTATATTGAACTATACACAACATTGTTGTAGCTTTCGGTATATGAAAAAATATGCTTATATTTTGTTACACAATAATTTTAGTTCTTTTGATAGAATATCATTCACCTAAGACCTTCTTTATGTGAATAACTAAATATTATTAAGTTTCCTTAGAACATAGTCATTATAATGGATGATATGAACAGTAATACCTTTCATCGTAAAATCTACTTAAATGAAAATAAATTAATTAAATCACTCTTGAGGGATTCTATTAATTTAATATATATATATATATATATGTATGTATTCAATAAATTTTTTAAAATATATCTTATATGTTTTCTAGACATGATATAAAAAAAAATTCATTTTTTCATATAAATGAAGTATTTTTCAAAAGATAGAATTTTTCGTTCATTTGATGGAGTACCAATTTTAAGTATAGTTTTTGACACCTATATATATTCAATTTCAATACACAAAACTTAACATATGCAAGAGGGATATAAAAATTAACTTTTTATGAATTTTGATAATCTTTCATATAACTTTCATGTTTTGATGAATAGTAAAAAAATAAACAAGATGTTAATTGAAAACATATTTTTTCATTGAAATAATTTATATGGAAAAATTATATTAATGAATGGATTTAATATATAAAAAGAATATATTCTTATTAGTTAATATAATTTAGGTAATTTTTATTATTTTACATTTAATTCTGTTGTAAAACCATTTTAATCCTTTGTAATGTTTTATCTTTTAAAAACCCATTTTTCATTCCAATGATGGGATTTATTACCAATTAATTGATCCATTTTTTGTTTCTTGAATTTTGAAAAATGGATTCTATATTTATAATCAGTATCTTCAAATTATGTTAATAACATTATTTTATTTTTTATCATTATGAATAGTAACCTCAGTAATTTTTATTAATATGGTAAAAAGGTAAATCAGGTAATTAAAGGTAAATATGATATTATAAAATTACATTAAAAATTGCCCAAATATTATTGGATGGGTTATTTTTTTCCTAAACCGACCTTAGTATCCAATGAAACCCTTTATAAGTCACTTATAAGAGATTTAGATATTTAATATATTTTATTTAAAAAAAAAGTTAAATATGTCTCACATAAATTTTAATAACTAAACCAATTTTTATATAAGGTTATAAAGAATATAAATCACATTAAAAGTTATTATATTAAAGATAAAATTATTTTATTTATCATTTTAATTTATTTTTAAATTTTGGGAAATATATTATTGACATAAATACATATACTGTGATGATGTGCAAATTAATTAATTGATGGGAAATAAATAAAATAATTATTATTGCAATTATAATAATCATCAAATGATCAAAACACCTTGAAAATTATTATTGGTAGAGTATTTATCTACCATAATAATTCAATGGTCGTGTTATTGACTATTTGGAGCTATATAGAAGAGATTGTGATATTTATTTTATTTTATTTAAAGTGATGTTAATGTTATCACATTTATAATTTAATAAATATACCGTTTTAATGATTAACTTTATACAAGATACATTATACTATAACAATTATTATAAAATATAGTATATTTCTCTTAATAATATTATATTTCTTTTAATTTTTACCTAATAAATAAGTATATTAAATATTTACACAAAACTGATGTAGTAATTATATTATTTATGGAAATCTCATATTAATACATTTAAAAATAGTAAAGTAAATATAATTTGATCTAATTAATATATCCAATTATTTTTATACACTACCTAAACAATATAAAGATTTAATAAAATATTTTTATCTCTGACAACATCATATCTTGATATTTTTAAAAATCAATGAATTGAGTAGTGTCAAAATTTACAATAATGTGGATTTGTCAAAATAATGTTTTATTAAATTATTTAAAAATAATAAAACATTTCTAAACACAGAGTAATTTTTATATGGTCTAATATAATGTAGAATATTTATTTTTGATTTAATTTACTTCATATATGTAAATATTTAACCCTTTCAATATTGATATAATTGATACCTTATTTAAAGTGAAATAGATAAACTAATTGTCAAATTAAAATTATAAGGTTTAAATTGACATATAAAATAGTTAATTATTTATTTTATGATGATATTACATCCTTATATCATTTATTCTTCAAAACTATGAAATTTTTGTAGTTTTGTGACGCGTTTTGAGTTAGTAATAAATTAATTGTTTTGAAGTTTCCAAATGTTCCCCTCACCTAATTTATAATAGGGCACATCATACCTCATAATTTAAATTCAATTTGAGAAATAAATCTCTAAAATCACCTACCCATTTCCTGTATAATCCCTTTTAATCATATTCTATAGGTTATGGTCTTTTCAAAACTACCATCTCTAGTTCCATTAGGAGGATATCCAGAGGGAACCTCTCGAAAAATAAGTAATCTCCTCTACTAATTCTATCAAATTAGTTATTATTATAATTAAACATAGTGAGTTATTTCCATTATATATTAATGAATCTAATATAAATTTTATACTAATATGATATTAATGTTATTCACCAACCATATTTATCCCTCTCTCTATCCTATGAAAAATGAAATCACCACCCGTGCGTACGTACGACTTACCGTCACCACCTCATAGTGTAATATTTTTTTCAACTCCAATTTACTTTGATGGTTATAATGATATAAATAATAACTATATATTATTATTATAAAAATTTATTTATTTTTTAACCAAATATATTCCATTACCATTGATATCATTTCATAATTAAAGGAATGATATCTTCACTCGTGTGTACGTACGACCTATTGTCTCCACAATTTAATGTTATTAGTTCTACATGATATCCATTAAATAATGATTATATAAATTTTAGGAATAATTAAATGTGATATATATTAGGTTAATATCATTTTGGAATGATATAACTATGACCAATGAAGAAGAAACCGAACTTATTTTACAAAACATGCAAGAGAAAATGAAGCACTTAATAAAATAATAATGAGTAATAATGAAATATTATTTCCAAATAGATGATAATATGATCCTATATTATATAATAAAAATGAATATGATTCTGGAATAATTCAATGAAATTAGTTAGTTCATTATAATTGAGGTTGGGATACATAGAAAGGATAGTGCACCTAAGGTGACAGATAATTTCGCTATCTCATTAATATTTCAGATTGATTATATGTAACTATTTATTAGGATTTATATATCATTTCTGTCCATATTTCCTAAACATTATTTCATAAAATGGTTTACTATTCATCTATAGATGTTTAATATCATTTTTACCAGTTTTTGTCCTTTTTACTACACGGTTTGGAAGGAATCTTTCTTTCATTTTCCATTCAAGGTACATTTTGACTTTTTCGGAAAAGTATGAGTAGAATTATTTTTTAACATATATGACATGAATGGAATATTATGAATTAATAATTACTTATTTTAATGAATATTATATTAAAATATTTCAAATTTGTTTTAAAATAAATTCATTTCTTTTAACATTTCCCTGTGTTTTAAGAAAATAAAACATGTTTGAATAAAAAAGAATATTTTCCTGAAGAATTGAATTCAAGTATTTTATCAAAATTAATTTCCATATAATATTAAGAATATGTTTAAATTATAATTTAACTATTATTCTTCTGGTTTATTATGTTTATTATTGGATTATATTTTTTAAATATATTTATTTTACATGGATTATTTTATGATGGAAGAATTTTTAGGAAACCCATTATATTCCTCAAGTTAGGTTTATTATAAATGTTTTATCTTTATGCGGAACATGTAAGAATTATTTCATTATGAGATTGGTTATACCTATATACCCCTCTAATTCATGGGGTAAAGATTTATATCTCATGATATACACATTAATGGAAGAGATTGAAAATATGGTTCAGTAATACAGAGCTGTAATAGAATGTAAATCTAGTTCAGTAGTACAGGGCTAAAACGAAATGTAAATCTAGTTTAGTAATGGAATTTTTCATATATAATGTTCTTTACAATGAATCTTGGATAATTTGGAAATTATTTTTCATGATTATGTGTTTTCCATAATTCCATGTTTTATGCCAATGATATTTTATCATGGTTCATATTCCATTATTATTTATTCCCTTCGTACTGCCAAGATTTATTTTATGACCCAAGATTTTTATATTCAAAATATACGATCATGTTTTTACATTCTTAGGTTTATATTTTGGTTTCTTCACCAACATTACCCTTACTAAGCATATTTTCTCAGTTTTTTATGTTTTCTTTTCCCCAAGATATAAAAATAGGGTTTATGTATGAAAACTAATGGTGATGATATTTATGGGAGATGTTAATGGTTATTCACAAAGTTATAAGAATGTGTTCCATGTTTCCAAAGATACTAAACTAATACTATATTTGGGAAATCTATTTTTTAAATGTATTAAATATTCTAAAAGAGAAATTTAATGTCCATGTACATCAATATATGGTAATTAGAATTTATATCAGAGTGAAGGTTTAGTAAACCTTTTGAAATTAAGATATAAAATCATTAGTGTGATAACTCTATATTTTTATGGAATTTCTAGGGATGTCCAAAGGATAATTCCAATTATAGGTTAGAATCCTATAATTTTGGTGAATATCATGAATATCCTAGGATTAAAACTAATATATTAGATATTATTATCACTCTCCCAATATTATGTATTTCTCCTAGTATTATTATTACCTCTCACAATATTCCTTCTAGTTTCTAGATAATAGATGGAACCCAAAGGAATCAGGTTAATTATGAAATAAATGGTAAATGAAATGATTGTCCTCTTAAACAACCAAACGTTTGAGAATCATGAATAACGAATCTTTTTTATATGAAAAAAAATAATCTAGGCTTCCAAATGACCAAGGTGGGAAGAATTTTACCTTAAATCATTATTAATGCAATTTCCACCTTGTTTTAATTTAATGAATAGTCGACTAGTTGCTAAGAAATGGATCTATTCCATTAAAATGATTTTATTCATTCTTTGTTGTTCCGAAAATGAAAATATTATGTTAGGGACTTATCTCTTTGAAGTTAAAGAGAATATATAGTGGAACATTATCAAGAATTAAGGATAAAAGATAATATTGAACTCAGGGATTGGGATGACTTCCAGAACCTATTTTTTTGTACGCACCATCCTCATATTCTTGTTTATAAAGCGAGACAATATTTTCTCATATATCTCATGGTTATGAAAACAAAAGTGGGATAAAATTCCATGGAAACTATATAAATTACATATAAAAGAATATTATATTTGCTCTATGAAAAAACTGTGGTATGAAACATGGAATATATTGTCTTAAGGGCACAGATAAATGTTTCAACTTTTGGAAAAAAGGTCGGCAGATATCTTACTATGAAAATATAGGGAATAAAAAAAATATCCAATGAGTGAACCTCCCAAAATAAAGTCTTACAATTGAAAGGAAATGGGAATTATGATAAACAATGCCCAAATTCAGTGTTTAATGATGATGAATGTGACACCACGACCCCAGTTACGTAGAGTCGGTGCATTATTTTAATACATTGTCATTATTACATGGAATCAAGTCCCAAAGGACCGATTAGTTTAGCAGTCTTGGAAAATAGATTACATACATGAATGTTACATTACACTTCATAACATACAAAACAACACAAATAATCCTTTATGGATGAAATTATTCCCTTGTCTTAACCCTGTAAATAAATCACAATATACTTCTTGGAATCCTGGAAAGAAATAAAACATAGAAAGGGGTGAGCTCAAATTCTCTGTAAGGGTAAGCAATACAGCAAAAACTTTCATAAATACGCATAAAGATTTAAGGAAATGTATAACTAAAACAAAAGCCTTTTAAACTTAAACTTCAACATAGTATGGAAAAAATAAAATAAAAAAAATCCATTTACTTATTCACATGGTTATTATACTAATCATATAATCACATGCAATATCAATAACCACTTTCATAATGGTGGAATGCATAATTCCAAACTATCATAAGCACATAGCCAAGGCCTCGTGCCAAGACTACAAATAAGATTTTGTCAAGGCCTTGTGCCAAGACACTTGTTTGTCTCATGAGATGTACCGATGCATCGAGGAGCTATAGCGGGCTCCACCCATCACTTACTAAGTCCAATTCATTCACATATGAAAAAGGTTTAAACATAACATAAACATTCATATTAAAACTAGCATATGAAATGTCAATACTTTCTCCATAAACCATGAATGGTATAAAGAATAATACATCCATAGTCAAACATATCACAAAACCTTCAATACAATACAAATTTTTTGTATCATAATAAATCAACATCAAATAAGCTTAAAATCCATCAAAGGATATTGACATAGATAAAATCAAAACTATTTGAGAGAAATATCTCTTTTCTCAAAATCATTGAAAAGTCACACATTTATAAAGGAAGTAATTTAAAAGAGATTTTTAAATCAAAGTGTCCCATACCACTTTGAAACTTTTTAAAAGAAATATCATTTCAAGACGTTCATGTCCATATAAATGAATTCTTAAAATCATTTTGAAAACATGGACATTAATTAAAAATATTTTGAAAGATAAATATTTAAAACATTTAAAAATATGATCTTGATAAAGAGTACCTTTCAAAAATTCTTAAAATATTCATTTTTAAATAATTTAAAAGTCCCATAATAATAAAATAAAACATTTACTTTGAAAATATTGTTATATTCTTGTAAGGGATGCTTCAATGATTTTATAACGGCAGAAAATAACCGCACCCGCAGTATAAGTTTAAAAATACATTATAACCTTAAATTTGTCGAAAAGGTTTAAAAGTACCTTGTTAGGAAAATGATGGAAAGATTACATTCAAAACAAATAAGGGTATAATTTAATTTAACCCATTTTCTTGTAAAGAGTAAAAATGTTTTAAATAAATTTTTAAGGAATATGGATGTGGATGATAAAGATATCTCAGTAGATAATTACGTATAAACAACCTCGGATAATGAAGAGATTGCGAAATAAACCCTTACCTTGTAATTTTCATTGGTTGGGGGTAGGTTAACCTCTTGTATAATAGTGAAATAATTGTTATTATATTATAAAAGAATCATATAAATTATTATGTTATCATATATGATCTTTTAACATTTCTTTGTTAATAATATCTTAGTATTATCGTTGTTTCGGATGTTATCTCACTCGTTTTCTTTTATATGTTTTGTTATGTAAGACATGTTTGTAATGGATAGGTTGTATCTTATTCATATCCATATTGATATCATGTCCTTAAACATTATTTTTAAATCATCAAATGAAAACTATACTTTAATGGATACGATGGAGAATGATTCTCATCGCGTTCGTGGAGACGGTAGTCCGTACGTACGCACGAGAGACAATATCATTCTTTTGATATTAAAATAATATTTAATTGGATGGTATATCTTATATACAGAATCATTATCATGTTATATTTATTTTTTACATGAATTACACATCATTATTATACCCATACAAATAATAATATGTTGAATAACAATTACACCACGACGTGGAGACGGTAAGTCGTACGTACGCACGTATGGTGACATGTCATTCAAAGGATGGATAGAATAATGAATATGGTTGTACCATATTTATAATAATATTATAGTATATAGGAGATACTGGATTGATTATTTTAGAATGATAATAACAAAAAAATAAGAGGTTGAAGAAGAAATGAATTTGAAAAAGGGTGGTGAAAACATTACCTCTTCTTCGGGTTCTTCCTTTTGATTTGATAAAAAGGGCTCCTTATGTTGGCTTTATGACTTAAGGAAGGACTCTAGGTTAATTTGAGGGATGTTTAGAGAGTATTTGGGCAGGGGTTTGCCGACCCAGAAGGCTTTGAATGTGTGAATTAGTGAGAAGGGGGAGTTCCCTTTTATAAGAGGGGTGAGGGGAACCTTTGGAAAAGCTAGAAATATTATTTTATAATAAATTCATATTCAGTTTCTTATGGATCCAAAGTGGATTATTTAAAGTTTCTGTTGGTCATGGGTCGAAAAACACTCAAACAATAGAATGTATATAGGTTTGGGTCATTATATTAACCTTATCTTTTAGTTTTAACTCTTAGTTAATTAGTTCGACTTTTACAATGTCTCTTTGTATTTTTATATTATATGGTTAATAAACATACTATATAAATCCAAAAAAACTCCCAATTGGTCCATTAATGATACAAATATCATTATATAAGTCTATTTTTCGAACCTTAGATTTTTAGGAATTTAATATAAATTAATAATATAATATTTGTTTTAAAAACTCTTCTGTCAATTTTGACACTATTCAATAATTGATTTTTGTGAAAATCATAACAGAATGATTATTTTGAAAAAGGTTAATTAAGTAACTCCTAACATATCATATTAACCTTTAAAATTCTTTTAATTTATAAAAAGTCTCAAATTATATTTATTTGGGTATTTATAATATCAATTTTTTTAATTTTTCACTATTATGGTAATTACTTCATCATCATTGTGTCATAAATAAATTAAATTATTTAATGTCTAAAAATTATAGATAAAATACCATTATGTAGTAATGTTTTCTATATTTCTAATTATTATTTATAGAGTAAAATCCAACATATATAACCCTATGTAAATTTTTTTTTCTAAACGATATATGCGTGTGTCATTTTTGTATTCTTTTTTACTTAATTAAAATAAATTGTCCCTATCACTTACATGTGGCTCCATAGGGTCCCAAAATCGACCCAAAGATGCCCATGGTCGGAAATGTATCAACCAATAAGGTTAGGACATGTTTTAGGGTAATTTTGTATTATTATAATATTATTTTTAACCCTTATTTACAATATTTACCCTTTAACCATGGTAAATAAAATATTTACCGAAATAATTATTTAAAATGTCTAAAAATAAAATTTACCTATTTACACAATTTTAAAATAATTATTCCAAATATGGAATCCATTTTTCCAAATTCCTTACACAGAAGTGGCAGAAATTAAATTAAAATTAATTCCTGCTGTCAAAACAAAAAACGTGTTTTTATGATATAATAACTATCAAAAGATTGACACTTTTTTATGTCCGGTTTAATTGTAAAATTATGTCCAATGAAAAAAATTGAATTAAATGGTAAAAATATATTATAAATGTACTTTAAAACCACTCAAATTCATAATTTATCACTACTAATTATTTTAATTAAAAAAGTTGTTTTTAATTAAAATATAGTAATGTTCACTATTCATCAAAATATAAAAGTTATCCGAAAAGTACCAAAATTTAACCCTATGCTAAATTCGATATTATAAATCCAAAAATGAATTCCATTTTGAGAGATAAAATTTATAAAATTTTAAAAATTAGGTATTAATATTCATTACGGCTAGTTTGATTGGTTGTAGTGTGTGTTAGAACTCGACGTTGCGTACAACACACGCTACTGTATTATTCAAAGAGAAGCGTACCGTGGAAGATAGGTGTGTACCAATGTAATTTTTTGATGTCCCCATTCTAAAGAATATATTTATTTAGTCAAATAAATGATTAAAATATTGTATTTAAAAAGGGTTCACTATGAATGTTGGTAAAAGTGCATTTTTGGTAAATACTTGTTTTATCTGAAAAAAATGAATTTGTTATTACATTATGTCTAAGAAACTCATAATATGGATTCTAAAATTATAAGGATTATATAAAGTTTAAAATTTAGTTCATAATATTCATAACAACTTTTGAACAGCTTGTTTGGTAAGACATGGTGTTCTTGAACTCGGTGTTTCGTGTAGTGCAAGTTATTGAATTATTTTGAAGAAATAACACACTATGAAATATTGGGGTGTTCCATCCTCCCCTCCTTAAATAAATTTTGTTCTTGCAATTTGATATTTTTTCTTCTAAAATAATGGTTGAAAATAGAAAATATCTTTATGGGAAAACCCACATCGGAAATTTGGTTAATAAAATTTACTCTTAATAAGAAGAAAAGAGATATGAAAGGGTCACCCCAAATGATGATCTCGATTAGGATAACATTGGTGGAAATTAGAGACATATAATTGGAGGAAAAATGTAAATATTTATAGGTGGTGATTGAGGTCATCAATCTTAAAAATGTTTTTAATTTAGGTCCTTATATTCTGTAATCTATGAGGATTAAAATGCCATCGGTTCAATAAAACATAAGGAATTAGGATAACACATTTTTGGTTTTAATATCTATTCAATAAAGTATAAGAATTAATTTCTTCATAGAATAAGAGGAGATGAAAAATATATACTTGAAAATTAGAGTTCTATCTTTTAACTAATTTCTACCACAAACTCATATTTCACTCTAAAACATAATAGAACTTAAAAAAATATTCTATTTATCCTATTCGTTTGGGGTTAAAAAAATGAATTTATAATTCATCTACTAGACCTTCTTAAAATAAACTTCATTATTTAATCTAGGACATCTCGTGGGCCAGTGGTAGGTGATACACCCTTGTCACCCTTCGGTTACGGGTTCAAGTCTCGCGGTCTTGCCGGTCGCAACGGGTTGCCGCCCAACCTCCGGGTTGTCCTTTTATGGCAATCCAAAATTAATCTCAAACTACAATTATCCAAAATACTTATGTAAAAACTCATAGTCCAACATTTATACGGAAGGTAAACATAATGTAGATCCTTTTTACCCTGTAATAGCAAATGAATACCTTCATCATGTATTCTTTTAAAACACTGAAACATCCTAAATTACCATAATCCTTATTGAATACATTCATGCTCCCTTATTCCATATAGAATTCTGGATATACTTCATCCATCCAAAAATGTTGTAAACTGCAATAATTATGGAATATACAAATTTTTAATCAGTTTCAAGGTAGTCAAGAATATCCAATATAATTTACCCAAATCAACGATATCTTATACCAAAATAAGTACCTCAATATTAGGAACATATTAAAGTTTATCGTTCCTTCAACCATGTAATTTACAAAAAGATTAACTTTCTGTAGAGTCACTTTTCTCAGTACCATAAAATCTCAAATCCTCAATGAAATAATACTGCAGTACAATCCTTATATACTCCATAATTATTATAACAAGTACATTGCTGATACAACACTCAAATGACATAATCAACATAAGAACTCTAATCATTCCTATTCATCTGTGGTAGTATCATAACTTGATTGTTATCTAATAGAATCATTTTCAGTATAGTCTGATGATAGGATCACGTAGTGTCCAAACTCCTTGCAAATGAATCATTGTACATTTGAAACCATTTTCTTACCCTTACAGTCACGTACTTGGTTCCCTTTTTCCTACACACTTATAACAAACTCCAATTCCTTTCAGGCAAGTTCCAAGGTGTTTCTTCCCACAACTATCACATATGGGGAAATTCTTATTTTACCTCTTCCCTTTATCCATCTTTCTCTCTTCCATCTTTTTCTTATTTTTCTTCCATTAAAATCCATAGGACTCAGTAAACTCTTAGTTATCTTATCCACACATGATACTATTTATTCATATGATGATAATACGTGGGAGACTATTTCCCTTCTAAATGATGGATTAATACCATGAAAGATACGATCCTTCTTACTCTTTGGATCATACATATTACTGGAGTTCACAATACTTCTACTGGGAGTCATTTCTATACAATAGCATAAACTAGGTCAGTTTATGAATTGCAATGAATAATTCCAAAATTGTAAAATATCTAATGCAAAATGAACAGTTTATGGACATAATCCATAATCATAAAAATGTTTTCTTTGACTAAGTATATACTCATGAGCCCTTCATAATGGTTTGTAAAGAAAATGAGAATTATCCTAAGCATATCCCCCGAGAGTGTCGTAACCAAGAGTGCAGCGAGGCCCATTGTCGTGCACCAGTTCCCATTCGAGTCTAGCTCAAAGCTGTGTTTTCAGGTTTTACCCCTAGGTAAATATGTGCCACATCCGCCTCTACCTGCTCGTATCCAGACAAGGATGTATTGCTCGGAAAACTTACAAAATCTCTACAATACCAAAATTCTAGTAAGTTCTTATATACTAATCCTCAAAGTCTATCTTAGGGCTGTGTGCTCTAATCAGAGTTTATCTAAATCTAGTTTCCAAGGATATTTCTAAACTTTCTCTGATACCAACTATAACACCCCGACCCCAGTTACCCAGAGTCGATTCATTATTTTAATACATTGGCATGATTACAAGGAATGAAGTCCCAAAGGACTGATTAGTTTAGCAGTCTTTGAAAATAGATTACATACATTAATGTTACATTATACTTCATAATATACAAAACAACATAAATAATTATTTATTAATTCCATTATTCCCTTGTCTTAACCCTCCACATCAATCACAATATACTTCTTGAAATCCTGGGAAGAAATGAAACATAGAAAGGGGTGAGCTCAAACGCTCCGTAAGGGTAAGCAATACAGCGGTAACTTTCATAAATAAGCATGAACATTTAAGGCAATTTATAACTAAAACAAAAGCCCTTTAAACATAAACTTCAACATAGTATGGAAAAAATAAAATGAAATAGAGCAATTTACTTATTTAAATGGATATTCTACTAAGAAAATAATCACATGCAATATCAATAACCACTTTCATAATGATGGAATGCATAATGACAGACTATCAAAACCACATATCCAAGGCCTCATGCCAAGACTACAAATAAGACTTTGTCAAAGCCTTGTGCCAAGACACTATTTTGTCTCATGAGACCTACCGATGCATCGAGGACCTATAGCAGGCTCCACCTGTCACTTACTAAGTCCAATGAATTCACATATGAAAAGGTTTAAACATAACATAATCATTTGTATTAAAACTAGCATACGAAATGTCAATACTTTCTTCATAAACCATGAATGGTATAAAAATAACAAATCCAGAGTCAAAAATATCACAAAACCTTCAATACAATACAAATTTTTTTTATCATAATAAATCAACTTAAAATAAGCTTAAAATCTATCAAAGGATGTTGACATAGATGAAATCAAAACTACTTGAGAAATATATCCTTTCTCAAAATCATTGAAAAGTCACACATTTATAAAGGAAGTAATTTAAAAGAGATTTTTGAATCAAAGTGCCCCATACCACTTTGAAACATTTGAAAAGAAATATCATTTCAAGATGTTCATGTACATATATATAAATCCTTAAAATAATTTTGAAAATATGGACATTAATTAAAAAGATTTAGAAATAAAAATCATTAAAACATTTAAAATTATGATCCTGATAAAGAGTACCACTCACAAATTCTTAGAATATTAATTTTGAAATCATTTAAAAGTCACATAATTATAAAATAAAACATTTACTTTGGAAATATTTTTATAAGCATGTATGTGAAGCTTTAGCGATTTTATAACAGTGGAAAATAACCGCACCCGCCGTATAAGTTTAAAAAGACATTCTTACCTTAAATTTGTCGAAAAGGTTAAAAAGTACCATGTTTGGAAAACGACGGAAAGATTCCTTTCAAAACACATAAGGGTATAAATGAAATTAACCCACTGTATAGTAAATAGTTAAAATGTTTTTAAATACATTTTTAAGGAACATGGATGTGGATGAAAAAGAGATCCTAGTAGATAATTACATATAAAAAACCTCGGATAATGAAGAGATTGTGAAATAAACCCTTACCTTATACATTTCCTTGGTTGGTGGAAGGTTAACCTCCTATATAATGGTGAAATAATTGTTATTAAATTATACAAGAATCATATACATTATTATGTTATCATATATGATCTTTTAACATTTCTTTGTTAATAATATATTAGTATTATCGTCGTTTCGGGTGGTAACTTACTCGTTTTATTTTATATGTTTTGTTACGTAAGACATGTATGTCATGGATAGGTTGTATCTTATTAATATACAGAATGATATCAAGTCCTTAAACATTATTTTTAAATCATCAAATGATAGTTATACTTGACTGTACATGATGGAGAATGAATCTCATCGCGTTCATTGAGACGGTAGTCCGTACGTACGCACGAGCGACAATATCATTCTTTTGATATTAAAATAATATTTAATTGGATGGTATAACTTATATACAAAATTATTATAATGTTATATTTATTATTTAAATGAATTACACATCATTATTATACCCATCCAAATAATAATATATTGAATAACAATTACACCATGACGTGGAGACGGTAAGCCGTACGTACGCACGTATGGTGACATGTCATTCAAAGGATGGATAGAATACTCAATATGGTTGTACCATATTTATAATAATATTACATTATATATGAGATACTGGATTTATTATTTTATAATGATAATAACAAAGAAATTAGAAGTTGAATAAGAAATGAATTTGAAAAAGGGTGGTGAAAACATTACCTCTTCTTCAGGTTCTTCCTTTTGATTTGATCAAAAGGGCTCCTTAGGTTGACTTTCATACTAAAATAAGGCCTCTAGGATGAATTGAGGGAAGATAAGACAGTATTTGGGCAGGGTTTGGCCGAACCAAAAGGATTTGAATGTGTGAATTAGTGAGAAGGGGGAGTGCCCTTTTATAAGAGAGGTGAGGGGCACCTTTGGAAAAGATAGAAATATTATTTTATAATAAATTAATATTCGGTTTATAATGGCTCCAAAGTGGATAATTTAAAGGTTAAGGTGGGTATGGTTCGGAACTACTCATCCAATAGAATTTATACAGGTTTGGGTCATTATATTTACTTTATCTTTTAGTTTTAACTCTTAGTTAATTAGTTTGACTTTTACAATGTCTCTTTGTATTTTTAAATTATATGGTTAATAAACATACTATATACATACAAGAAACCCCCAATTGGTCAATTAATGATACAAATATTATGATATAAGCCTTTTGTGCGATCCTTAGATTTTTAGGAATTTAATATCAATTAATAATATAATATTTGTTTTAAAAACTCGTTTATGTCAGTTCTGACAATATTCAATAATTGATTTTTGTGAAAATCATAACAGAATGATTAATTCGATAAAAGTTAATTAAGTAAATACTAACATATCATATTAACCTATAAAGTTATTTTAATTCATAAAAAGTTTCAAATTATATTTATTTCGGTATTTATAATATCAATTATTTTAATTTTTCACTATTATGGTAATTACTGTATCATCATTGTGTCATAAATAAATTAAATTTTTTAATGTCTAAAAATTATAAATAAAGTACAATTATCTTGGAAATAGTTTTATCTTTCTAATTAATATTTATAGTCGAAAATCAAACATATATAACCCCATGTAATTTTTTTTTTGGAAAAAGATATATGCTTGTGTCGTTTTTGTATTCATTTTAACATAATTAAAATAAAGTGTCCCTATCACTTACAAGTGGCTCCATGGGGTCCCAAAATCGACCCAAAGATGCTAATGGTCGGAAATGTATCAAAAAATAAGGTTAGGACATGTTTTAGGGTAATTTTTTGTTATTATAATATTATTTTTTAACCCTTATTTACCGGATTTACCCTTTAACCGTGGTAAATAAAATATTTACCGAAATAATTATTCAAAATGTCTAAAAATAAAAGTTACCTATTTACACAATTTGAACATCCTGATTCCAAATATGGAATCTGTTTTTCAAAATTCCAAACACAGAAGTGGCAGAAATTAATTTAAAATTAATTCTCGCTGTCAAAACAAAAATCGTGTCTTTAAGATATAATAACTATCAAACGATTGACACTTTTTTATGTCTGGTTTAATTGTAAAATTATGTCCAATGACCAACATTGTATTAAATTGAAAAAATATACTCTAAATTTACTTTAAAAACACTCAAATTCATATTTTTCACTACTAATTAGTTTTATTAAAAAAGTTGTTTTTAAATAAAATTTAGTAATTTTCACTATTCATCAAAATATAAAAGTTATCTGAAAAGTACCAAAATTTCACCCTAGGCTAAATTCGATATTCCGAATCCAAAAATGAAGTCCATTTTGAGTGATAAAATTTAAAAAATCTTAAAAAGTAGGTATTACTATTCATTACGGCTAGTTTGATTGGTTGTAGTGTGTGTTAGAACTCGAAGTTGCGTACAACACACGCTACTGTATTATTCAAAGAGAAGCGTACCGTGGAAGCTAGGGGTGTTACATTGTAAATTTTTTACGTCCCCATTCTAAATAATATATTTATTTAGTCAACGAAAAGTTTAAAATATTGGATTTAAAAATGGTTCACTATTAATGTGGGTAAAAGTGCATTTTTGAAAAATACTTCTTTTATCTGAAAAAATTAATTTATTTTTACATTATGTATAAAAACTCATAATATGGATTCTAAAATTATATGGATTATATAAAGTTTAAAATTTAGTTAATACTATTTATAACCTCTTTTGAATTGCTTGTTTGGTAAGTCATGGTGTGCTTGAACTCGGTGTTGCGTGTAGTGCAAGTTATTGAATTATTTTGAAGAAATAAAACACTATGAAATATTGGGGTGTTACAATGAATGAATTCAACAATATACTAAGTATAAATACAATGTAATGTCATATGTGACTATTTTTGGTGATATGGTCTATGACAATGATGCTGTAGAATGATTTAGTGTTTATGTATTAGAATTATAGGATAACGTTATGGAAGTAAATTTATGGTATTGTGGAATAATGAAACACCTATGTATTGGTGTGCAGTAGTTTTCCATAAGGATTTAAGATAAAATACTAAATTTTACTGTTAAACATGAATAGTGATTGAGGTAATTATTTTATGTTTTTTAAAAAGACATTATTTAGGGAACGATAACCCTTAATATGAGCATGGTGATGAGATAATTATATAAGTATAATGATATGTTTGACATAATTAATTAAAATAGATGGTACTGATTTCTTGAGAACCGATTATGGATTGTTGAAAAGTTATTTATTCTATCATGGATGATGTTTATAGATTTTTGGACATAAGAATAATAAACAAAGAATGTTTTCAATATGTATTCATGGTAAAAAGAATACATGATTAAGGTATTCAGATGTTTGCAATGTGAAAACCAAGAATTGCCTTATGAGACATGGGATGTAAATATTAAGTTGATTTAGTTCACCTCTTTCTAATGATTTTGATTTATTTATTTTAAGGATTGTAAGGTTATACATTAATGTATAGTATAAGTTAAACTCACGTTTAATTTTGTTATATTAATATAATATCTATCAATATGCGGACTTATACATATTTGATAACCTTCGCTAAAGTTTTTTTAGATAAATGTAATGACCCATCATTCTGTTAATGGATCTCATGATCTACTAACACTTTAGGAATGTAAAATACAACATCATTTTTTTGAATAATATATGAAGTATAATTTTTTCAAGGAACGTCAAATAGTGATATTGTGCTGAAATTAAGTAAGTATATCTTATCATGAACGTTTTTAATATTATGAAAAGGGATCCTAATGTAAAATAGTGTCTTTTTATCATGAAATTTGATGATATTGAGGATCTCAATCACGATTCATTAGTTTATGGTTTTGTGATTTTTAACATTCACTAGATCATTAAATTTCTTATGATAAGTGATCTTTATAAATCAATATGATTATTTATGCTTTTCCTCCAAGCCCAATCCTCACCAATGTTCTCCTATATAGAAATCTAGTTATGATTTGCATTGGTTAACTAGTATTTTTTAGTTGTTCATTTTTAAAAGGATGTTTTAGTTTTTAAAATATTGGTTTCTATCCTCTTAAAACCCCAAAAAAATAATGTGTAGAAATTTATTTTAAGGAGGGATGAATGTAACACCCTATGATTTTATAAGATATATTATTTTTAAATTTTTTGATGTCTTATTTTGTTTGTTACACCAATATTATCTTACCTTATATGCAACACTATCTTAGGATTAAATATATGAAACCATATACTTCTTATGTGTTACACACATTTTTTATTTTATGAGATATAATCCATTTCACTAAAGACCATGAATAAGTGAACAAATAAATATTATTATGATACCTTAGAACCTAGTCATTATAATAGAAATTTTGAACCATGTTAACTTTCTTCTATAAAACAATTTAAATGAAAAGAAAATAATTAAATAAATATTTATGTATTTTATTAATGTAATATATATATATATATAATGTTCAATCTAATGCATAAAATTAATCTTTTATGTTTTATAGACATGACATTAGAATAAATTCTATTTTTTGAAAAATGATATGTTTTTTTTCAAAAAATGTATTTTTGTTGTCATATGATGGAGAATCCATTTTAAATATAGTTTTTGAAAATTATATATTTATATATATTAAATTTCCAAAACATAAACATGTTCATTATAATCAGGATATAAAAATTTACTTTGGAAATTTTTTTGATATTTTTCTTTCAACTTTTATGTTTTGATGAATTGTAAAAAATATACTAAACTTTAATTGAAAACAAAATTTTTAATTAAAATAATTTATATATATAAATTATTTTATTTAATGGTTTTTATTTATAAATATAATATATTTTTATCAGTTAATTTAATTTAGGTCATTGTCATGAATTTTACATTGAGTTTAGATGTAAAACTATTTCAAAATTTTCCAATGTTTTAACTTTTAAAACCCATGTATCATAACAACAATGGAATTAATTTTAAAAAAATTACTACAAAATTTGTGTTAGTAATTTTTAAAAATGGCTCCATATTTTGAATTAGTAGTTCCAAATTATATTAATAGCATTATTTTATTTTTGGTCATTATAAATAGTAACATCAATAAATTTTATTAATACGGAAAAAAGCTAAACTGGGTAAGTATGGGTAAATATAATAATATATATTTAAGTTATTACTTGTAATAAAAAGATTTAATGAGTTATTTATGATCTAAACCATTATTTTTTAAAAATTATACCATTTGTAAGTTAGTTGGATGTGATTCAGACATTTAATATATTTTATTTAATGAAATGATAAATATGTATCACTATAAGTTTAATAAATAAAACGTTTTTTGTATAAGGTTATATAGATTATAAATTAAATTATAAATACTTATTTGAAATACGAAATGTTTTTTATCATGTTAATTTATTTTTATTTTACTGGAAATATATAAATAACTTAAATACTATACATTGACGATGTACAAATTAATTAATTGATAATAATTCAATAAAAATTTATTATAAAAATTCTAATCACAAAAAAAGATCTGAAAATTCCCCCAATTATTATTGGTTGATTATATATCGGCCATAATCATTTGAGTGTCGATTTATTGACTATTTGGATCCATATGTAAGTGATTGTGACACTTATATTATTTTATTTACTGTGATGTTAATGTTGTCACAACCATAATTTAATAAGTATATCATTTTAAATATTTTATTTTACATTAGTTAAATTCATCTAAAAGGTTTCTTAGGAAATATAGTATTTTTATCTCAATGGAAGTATTTTTTTATTTATTTCCCAAAAAATATGTATGTTAAAAAATTACTGAAATATTTTGTAGGAATTATTTTATTAATGGAAATATCAATTAGCTGTTATTAAAATTATTATAATAAATATAATATGGGATAAATAGAATTACCAATGATTTTTATAGATGACAAATACCCCATAGAGATATAATAAAATAATATTTATGGTTATTACATCTTATATTACTATTTTTAAAAATCCATTAATTGAATTGTGTCAAAAATGACCATATTGTTGTTTTGTAAAAACAATGTTTTATTAAATTATATTAAATTCATAAATTTTTTTAAAAATATAATAATTATTATATTGTAAAAAGTGATCTATATTTTTTATTTGTTATTTAATGTACATCATATTAGTAAATATTTTACCATCATAGTATTGAAATAATTATTACCCTTGTAAAAATGAAATAGAAGAACTAAGTGTTAAATAAAAATTATAAGGTCTAAATTTACATAAAAACACACAAAATTTAATTATATGATAATATTACATACTTATCTCAACTAATCATTGATTCTATGAAAATTTTGATTGGTTGTTGGATGTGGTTTTAGTTCATAATAAATTAATTGTTTTGGAGTTTCCAAATGTACCATCACCTCAATTATAAAAGGGAACATCCTCCATCAAAATTTCAATTCACATTGGTCCGTCAAGCTTGGCCTCACCAACTCTCTATAACACATCAAAATGTATAATTAAATATGGAGTAATATTACTACCTATACCAAAATATAACTTTTCCAAGATAAGTTTAAAAATTCATAAACACATGATCACCCACATATAACTCCAATGGAATCCTATTCTAATCCACATACATATTTTGATCATTATATGAATATTTCACCTTCTCAAGAATCATATACACGATCTTTATCTTATTTATACCAAGTCATTTCCAATGATCATTGAATTTATAACATTATTCTTAAACAATAATGACCTAAATTACTATATGTACAATTACATTAATGGTTCCATTCTTATAGTGGATTAATAAAAAATTTTATAATAAAATTTAGATAAGGTAAAATGAATCAGCAAAGAATCAATGAAATTTAGAACACATAATCAAAATATGTCTTCAATCATTTAGACCATGTTCTTCAACCATAAAACATTTTTATGTTGAAATGATGAAATAAAAACACTAGGATACCATCAATAAGGAATACTAAAACATAATCTAATAACACAAATAACTATATTCTCTAATCCTATTAAGTATATTGCTTCATTCATTACTCAAAATGGAATCCTGAAGAACTCAATAGGTAGATTATGACATTTTAAAGAGGAATTATAAAGATTTTCTTCATTGAAAAAAAATTCTCAGTTCATTAATTTTCATCATTAGGGTGGAGGAAGCATCATGTGGAGGCTACATGAAGGCATGTTGACTTGGAGATAAAATTTCAATTGAAGGGATATAGTGTAGAGTGGTTTAATGTTGTTTTAAATGAATATTGGGATAGATGAGAGAGTTTTTCTACAATATTAAGATCTTCTCCATGAAGAGTTGTGCTATAGTGTAGTTTTTATAATGTGTCATAGGGGAGTGGCCGTGTTATTTTTGTATTTCTCTATTATAGCATGGAATTATATTATTAGTGTCAATGATATAGGTTTTATTGTGGATGTCTAAAAGATATTCATATATATATTTTAATTAGGTATATCTAATTTGAATTACCTCTTGTTAATATTTTATAATATTTGTTGCATTATGGTTAAGGTTATTTTGGATTAGTGAGTATTGAGGCATCTCAGGGTTAATTGTTTGTGTGACCCATTATTGAGTGATTATTCTCACTGAAATATAGATCTCAGTGTGGTTTTTTTCTTGGTTTTTCCAATCTGGTTTATGTTTCACCGTGGTTACCTTTTTGTGACATGATTTTTTAATGGTGTGTAATGTTAGAGGGTAGAAATTTCGGGATCATGCTATGATACATGGTGTTTCGAGTATTTTTTCATGTATAACTTGATTGGGTCGTTACCTTATTTAATTATATAAATATAAAAGTGGGTTAACCTATGGTATTTGGTGGATATCACACTATGATTTTAAAATAAGATCTGTATTATAGTGTGAATACCCCTTTCTCACCATGATCTTATGTTTTCCTATTTTTACTCTAATTTAAATTAAACATTCAAATTTACTACCTATTTCAACAAATTTTCTCAAACCATAGGTGATTATAATTGTGTCCATAGATATAGTTGAGTGTGATTTAGTGTATTTTTTCATTATCATCAAGAGATGAATTTGATTGAGATAAAAAGTTATTCCATTTATTATTCTTTCTATTTATTCAATATTACTCCTCATTCTTGGAGTGTCTATGGTATTGGTGATTGTTTGGATTCGGTGATTTCGTTTCATGACATTAATAGAGGTTTTAGTTTAATAGGATTCCAATTCGATACATGTTCTGGGACATTTGATCCTATTCCACTCCATGATTTTTCACTGTGATATTCAAATCGTTATGTGAGGTAGGTAATTCACGAATTCTTCTTTAATTATATGTTAATGTGGATGACTTATTGATATTTTCATTATGTATTATGTATTGATAACCTATGTATGATAATGAAATCTATTAATTAAACAGTGGGAAACATGAGCGATTCTGATTTGTTGATGAGTTTTTATGATTGTTTTTTTTGTAATTTTATTCTATTCCATCGATGGTTTCTGATATGATAGACCTTATTTACTATTTTTGGAATGATTAAATAAACCATCACAAATGTTTAATCAATTAAAAATTATAATGAATTTGTGGGTAGGAAAATATTGAAAACAATATTGATTTTCCAACTCGTAATGTATTGAATGAATATGAAATAATATTTTAAAGATCTTATTAGAACATATTTTAAATGAATTTATAATGAAATAATATGGGATGGTTGTGTTTATTCCTTTTATGGTAAGATTAGTGTTGGTTATGTGTTATTGTTATCGGGGTTGGGATATTAGCATGATGTATATTCCATTGTTTAGATATTTTATTTTGATGTGGTAGGTTGGGCTATATTGATGGTGAAATAGGAGGATTGATGTTGTGGAGGTTTGTCTTGGATGGTGCATTGGCTATTGGGATGGGTTGTGTAGAGGTTTATGCTACAAATTGTTTTTTATTATGGTTTATGTGGTAGATTCACACTGGAATGGAATATGGATTGACTTAATATAATTTTAAGGGTAATTGATTGGATGTTTATAAATTATGGGATACTTAATGAAATTAAATGGATGGTTTGTAAATTTAAAGGTGGGAATAAATGTAGTTGATGATTAATGATTGGTCTGACATTAAATATAAATAATAATTGAAATGTTTCTAGTAATAATATTTTTTTAAATAACGATGATGAATTAAATGTTTACTTATTAATAAATATGAATCTATCCTTTGAGAATAAGTATCATTGGTCAGTGGTATGGTGATGGAAACAATTTTTAGTGAGACGAAATAATGATGTGATCACTAATTTGGGTGACATTAGTTTTCGTTTGGAATGAACCCTTAGGTTGGGATTGTGCGTGACTATTATACATATTAAATTTTATTTATATTTTTGAAACACCAGCATCTGAATTGAGTAACCTTATCGATGGATGTATATTTTTTGGTTCCATGTATTTTCACCAATATCTAGCTTATAAAGAAAGTAAATGGATGATTGTTCCTTCTTCCCCACTCCATATTGATATGTAATATGAGATTTAATGGATCATGTTAGAAATATATATGAAATATTTAATGTCTATAGATTTTTGGTGAATATATGGTAGGATAGGGAACAAGGTTTATTTTCTTCATGTCATGAAACCCCACATTAATGAGTATATAATATAATTTTCTGAGGATGATGGGTTTGTGTATGTGAATGTGATATCTGTAAATCTGATTATTGAGACACTACATATGTGGACTTCCATATCATGTGATAAAAAAATATTTATTAATTATATTTATACTAATTGATTTTATCCAAACAAAAACATCAATAATTAATATATCAATAACAAATATTGAGTCACTTACATGCTCAAGACCGTTCAAGTTTAGTGTTTTAGAGAATTAAAAGTAACCAAAAATTATACAAAACTATATATTTCCCAATAAATGGATTTTTTCCACTAAACCATGGATTCATTATTTTATAATAAATCTTCAACATATACCACAAAACTATCTCCACATGATTCCCATATAATGATTTCATACATAATACTCTTCATAATAACCATGGGAATTTGAAAAATAATAAAGGTGAACCCAAATTCTTAGTAAGGGGAAACATAAAACAAAATATATGTTGGATTAAAGAAGGCATGTCTAACATGTCATGAATAAATAATAATAAAATATTTACAAATAAATAAAAACTTGTGCATGAAATATATCCACTGATAAAATAACAATGTAAATAATCACATTGATAAAAATAAATGATCTCATAGTACTGAATTTCATAATTATAGACATTATAAACATATCTTCAAGGCCTCATTCTATGAAATTATAAATAAATCGGTAAGGATTACACCAAATACCAAAACTAGTTTGTCTCATGAGACTTAAAAAAACATCAATGGGTAGTATAATTTTGGGTCCCACACATATGTAATTATGATTAAAATGTTCTGCATTTTAACAGAATTGATAAATTATAAATTACATAACCAACAAGCCTTCTTAATCAAAAAGCACCCATATTAAAATAACAAGTATATATAATGTCAATATTTCTCTAATCAATTAATAAAACAACTTTCTTAGTAATCATTCTTCAAAAGAACACTATATATATTAATGGGTATCTGATTAAGTCAAGAACAGAAAACACAGTATATGAATAAAAAAATTGATATAAAATATATCCAATATATTATAGAATATAGTAATTAAGGAGAAAAATAAATTCATAAGAAAGATGATGACTGATATAGAATACACACCTTACAAATGTGATGTGGTTCGAACATTAAATTAATTACAAAATTTATTAGGAAATACATTGAAACATAACCCCTATAGGGTCTCATGTTTTTATTAGTAATGAAATTCAGAAGGAAATTGAAATTTTTTTGTTTATAAGAAAGTAATATTAGATTTACTGGAATTGGAATGAGGTTTTGGGGGTTTCAATGTACATAAGTGATGTTTTTGGACTTGGTTTAAGGTTCAGTGGAAGTCCAGGGGGTTCGAGAAAACACAATAGGATGAACCAATGGATTACACTATTGAAAACAAAAATTTCAGTATATATATGTCATGGAAAGGATATTAATGATGAAAATATGTTTTATGGGGAGTATCTACAGGAATTGATGTTTCAAATAGGGCCTATGAAATTGACAGTGTAAGTCCCTAATTTATACCTTAAAATTAGTTTGGCTATACTCGATTAATTTATAGTGTAAAACCTAGTTTTATGATCAAATATATTTATTTAAGATATTTTAATTTATTATAATAGATTCATATCCCTTGTTTCTTTGGGAAAACTAGATAGTGAATAGGAGGGAATGTCCGACAGATCCTCTCCCTTGGATCCTCGCAGTTCTTGGGGATCATGGTTATAATCGAACGACGTTAATGGGTAAGAGATTCCTCTTCCCTTCTTCGAAATTTCCTTAAATGGTAATTTATGATATTTAGGAAATAAAATTGTAGGTTTCTTCATTTATTTCATTATATCATGGGGTAATCAACCTTTTATGATGGGAATTATGCTTTTCATAGGAACTTGGTGACCCAATATGTAGTGTGCACTTTTATGCACGTCATTTTTCAAGGTATGTATCCATGATGAATTTATAAAAAATTAATTATTTATAATTAATTATTTTGTGTTTTTATTCCATTTTTATGTATTATTACTTGAATTAGATTGATTTTATGTCTTAAGGCATTAGTGAGTTCTAGGTTTATGTTTCAGTGTGATGTGACTGACCAATGAGATTTTGGGTATTATGGATTTATAAATAAAATTATTTAATTTCTTATAATATATGAATTTTAATAATGAATTATATTAGTTTTAATTAATTAACCTATATTTTCTTTTTTATGAGATAGTATCTTCATAATTAGTAGTTGATCTTGGAAAATATTTGGTATAAATGTATTATATATGCCTTGAGTGATACTGAGTATCAATGTAGGAATGTATTGGATGTACTCATTGGTTTAATGGATTATATATTCCTTGGGTGATAATTGGGTTCCAACAAAGTAATTCTTTACAATGAACAATGGTTTAAATGGATTATATATTCCTTGAGTGATACATGGGTTTCCAAATATGAATTCCTTGAACGGAATCATAGGTTCAATGGATTATATACACCTTGTGTGATACCTGGGGTACCCATGTAAGAATGAATTGGTCTGACTAATGTGTTAAATGATTTATATATGGATTGAGTGATATATGGGATCCCATATTTTAATTCCTTGAAAGTAATCATATGTTAAATAGATATATACTCCTTGATTGATAACTAGGTTCCTATATACTAATGCCATATATAGACTCATAGGTTGAATAGATTATTTACACATTTATTGACACTTTTATTCCAATGTAGGAATTACTTGGATGGACAAATAAGGAATGTTAAATTATTTTATGCTATATTATAATTATACATGGAAACTGTTGTTATGAAACTCGTTTCATAGGTATTTTATATAATGTAAATGTTAAATATCTGTAGGTTGTCCAACATTTTACATGGATTCCTTTATTATAGTTGTTGGAGTTGAGTAATTTTGATCCTAGGATTAGGAAATGTATCACCTTGTGGTGATTAATCTTGATTAGAGATATTTATTGTACTGGAGGAATCATGTATAATCCATTGGGATTACGAACACAAATATTGACATAAATTATACACGAATTGAGTGGTACACTATCTAACTCAATACCTGATACACAAGATGTTTAGAAGATCAGAATCACTAAACAAATTATCAATTGTGGGTTTATTTTTATATTTTACTTCTTATTGTGCCTTCGATAGGATAATCACATTACATGGAAATTACATTAGAACAACGTAATTTGGTGTGAATTATTTCTTTAGTTTAATTTTAATAGTTATTTAATATTACTGATACCCTGATATGTAGATCACATAAACACACAATTAATTTAGTAGATATATATATATAAGACCATGTTGGTGGTTCCATACTATATTTGTACCCACACATAGCTTGGGCAACCATCACACTGGGTTACCTAAGTAAGCATTCACATGATTAAAGGAAAAGGTTGAGATGAGGCATATGATTGATTAATCCGGATAGAACATATTTGTTTAGAGATTTTAGGTATGTATTTTTATGTAGATATTGATGTTGATACTTGTAATTTAATTTCCATTTATTGCATTTACTCTTGTATATGTAAGGCCTTCCTAGTAGGAAATAAGTGTTGTATATATGACATGTGTGTTTTGGACTTTACTGTATTCCATTTTTATGACATCCTTATTTATATTTACTACATCAAAACAATATATTTTACTTATATGGGTATAGTTGTATTACTTCTCCTATTTTATTACATTGATATGAGGCCATGGTGTCCCCACCATCACCCTGTATTCCCTTTCAGCTAGTCAGCAGTCTCTGGAATATTTGGAGGAGCGTTTGAGCCCTTATAAAAAACTGGAAGGAGTCAATATTATAGTGGCTCCTAGGAAAGAATGTTACAATGTGATATCGGAGCTATTCCATTCATATTATATCACTTTTTTGTATATGGTATATAGTAGTATTGGAATTTTTAAAAACATTATATTTTTAGGCTTGGTGTGCATGAAATAAATATTTTGAAAATATTAAATATATTTAAATCATTCATACATTGTATTATTGATATAATGGAATACAACTGTAATATACTCACAGATAGGAAACAAGAGAAAACGATTGAATCTATAATGTGGGATTACACTAGGCAGGACTTAAATTTAGTCATTGTTGGATGTTCAGATGAATCAACTGTTGGTGGTTATGTTAAGTGGATTAATTAAATAATTTAATCAAATGATTCATTTAATATCTAAAATTGATTTTTCCTCAATAAATTTACTGTCATAAAAAATATACAAGCTTATCTGCAAAACCATTGAATCCTTGAGAGAATGTTTCACTGTTCATTGTGAGTGGACTGAGATCTTATGATGTCTAGTGATCTGATTATGGTGGATTTATAAGTAATGAATACATATAATCTTCTCCACAACTATAGAATATGTTCTTCTCCAATGAATGATCCAATATTGAAATAAGACTCATCAATTTTGGTTTCCTCACTCTTTTTTAAATTGTTAAATAATGAATTTGATATGTTAATCCTTTTTTGGGGATTTTATAGCCTTCACATGATTCCATTGATAAATTTAAATTTTTTAATCAATTTATATATTCGGTATTCCATGTTTCTAACACCGGAGATCCTTAGTCCATTATTTTTGAAAACAATGATTCAAAAATGATTGATGATCATAGGTGACTAAATTTTTTTTGTGGTAAAATAGTGGAAATCAGAGTATCAACCATGGATTGAGATTTCTCATGAACGAACATATCTTTCTACAAAAAAAACATGACTAAAAAGTGTGTAATCTAGATGAAAAAGAACAATGTGGGCCCCTAACTACAACAGTTTGGGTTTCAAGGTGGATTTAAGCATCACACATGATTTGGGACACCCACAAATCATGTGACTTAGTGTTGGTGGAATGATGTTTAATCAAGGAGTACACAAACAAGGACACAACTATGTACATGTGCATGACCGGGAGCACATGTGTCGAACCCTAGATGTAAATACATATCGTGTAGTACTCTTACAAGTTTTTTATTAAAACATGGATATAAATATATTTTCTATAGAGTAAAATATTGTGTTCCCATGTGAGGCCACACATCCTATTACCCTTGGCACACGCCATGTGATTTTCCCAAAAACATACACCTTTCGTATCTCATTTGGGTATGAAACATGGAATGTGATTTGTCTTTTCTGATATGTTTTCTAAATATAATATGATTCTACAGATCATAGTATACATCTAGATATGAAAAGTAATTTTCTATGTGATTTAGTTCTTTAGGTAACATATGATGATGACATTGATAGGTAAGTATTGTCAGATAGAGTTTGGGGTTGGAAACCCCCTATCATACTCGGGTTTGGGTCCCTAAAACTCCCCATTCTAGTTTGTGTGGCACCAAAAATGTACTAGGTCATGATTCCTATATTGAAAAATTGATCTTCACCCCTTCACAGACAAGGTTGAGGGTCATCTACCTACTGAGTGGAAACCACTAACATATAGGGCATGGGTCCTCAACCATTTCAGTGGAACCCCCGAACGGACTATATCTTGGGTCCTCTACCTATTGAGTGGTACCCCTAATGTAAAAGGTCTTGGATCCTCTAAAAACTGAGTAGAACTCCCTAACAGACTAGGTTGGGGGTCCTCTTCCTCTTGAGTGGAACCCCCTGATGAACTAAGGCATGAGTCCACTATCTATCTAATAGGTGCAACCCCCTAATCACAAAAAATGTCATGGTTCCTATTCTTTTTTATTGTATCCCCACTATATTGTGGCATAGTGGGAAGTTGTGAGATTTACACATAGTTTATTTTTCAGTCATGTAATACTTCACGCATCAATGATGGACCTTTGGAGCTGCACACAGACACATCTTTATAGACTGGGATGTGAGATGGAGATACCCATTCCCTATCATCTAGGTTTCTTATACCAAAATATAGATGTATATATATATATATGTCTTTGGGTTCTGTTTCCATCTTACTTTTGGTTGATATGACAACTTATGCTGTATCTTTTATTACACTCTCTTAAATTTTTATGCTTCCCAATTGTGTATGTATATACTAACACCTTAATGGGATTTACCTTCATGTGTCTTTCCTTATAATAATGTGGATAGGTTGGTCATGGAATTCAAATATTGTAAGGAAAATTGCGTTCATTGACTGCATATAGTGCTTGGGATTGGAGATCTAGATCCATGCTCATTCATAATTCCTCTTCCAGTTATTATCAAGTTGGGTTCATATATTTTTTGGGTAGGCAAGCATTTTCCCCTTTTCTATTAATAAATATCTATTTTAGTGTTTTGTATTATCTAAAGGTTATTACATGCATGTTTATTACAATATATGTTTGTATGGAATATTTTTATTCATCTACAATTTTTCATAGAAATGTTTGGGTGCGTTCATTCAGGAACCTTATGAAAAGGCAATTTTTTTAGGACTTATAGATTCTTTCTTCCATCCCCTATCTTATGAAGGTGGTATTTTATTTAATATGACCCAGTATTTCACATGGAAGGTGGACCCTAGTGGGTAATGTCATTACAGATTTGTATCACTGGTATTTTGACCTTGGTATAATGTTTGGATTTCCATTATCTGGTTTGGTTGGGAACACAGGGAAATGATTTCAAAGAGTCTTGATTGTGTATTTCATGCTTGGGATCCTATTTGTGGTGTGACAATTGATATATCCATACCCCATGACACTGAATAACTTCCCATAAACTCAACATATTGATACATGTGTTTCATGGAACATTGATACATGCTTCATATACAATTAAGTCCTTTTACTATAAATCTTGAGTTTACACCATATTTATATTTTCATATAACCATGATATGTATGGATTAACTTTTAGGAATCCTCCATGAAGATAAAATAGAAGGGTTTCTGATTCAGGATAACTATAACAATATGATGAGTGATGAGTCCTTAGTTCAATGGACATATCATGAGATCTTTTCTCTAGTAGGGTATTTAGAAACACCCCAACCATTTAAGGAGAATATTTTACTAGTAGAGTGGGATGGTGATGCACATATTCATAGTGCACTATATGAGTTCTTGTGATAGTGGACATTATGGTTTCATGGTGATTCAGATCTCTAGGTATTAGAGGATTGTATTGAGTTCTTGTTCTGAGTATTATGACTTCTATGGACCCCAACTAATAATATTGTTTCATTGGTATCCAGTAACTTCCATGAAGTAGCTGGTCACTAGTGGAGTCTAGTCACATAGACACATGATGAGTCGTCACTATCATAGTCGGACATCCTACATCTGTTTCATAAGGAGTATTACCCCTTATTCATACACCCAATTTACATTCTAGTGGTATTGTATATTCAAAAGGGAGGGATAACAATTGATTAGTATTCCACAAGGTTCGCCAACATTATGTTATAATCCCTTGAACATATTCCCGATGGTTTCTTTTAGGCATGAATATTTGATCAGGGTCTCCATTGAGAAATTCCTGCCGGTGTGGTACCATATATTCATATTCATATATATTTTTATTATAGTGTTGGAATAGGTGATATAGATATTTCTATCTAACAGACACCTTGAGGCTAGATATAGTTGTGGGTATCATGGGGCTAAGTCAGATGAATTAACTAGAAGGTGCTAGTCAGTAGGGTCTTGACATTACATATTTTATCCAGATCGGACTAAAGAAACATGACAATGCATAACATATACCAAACAGAATACATGGGAATCCCATATAGGAGATATAAAATCCATGTGATGAGTGAGGTGACATGGTACATGATCTCCCAACCTAACATGTTGAAGAGGGATGAAAGACATCATATGGACCTCTATGGAAGAGCAGTTTTATGATCCTGTTTCTTCTTGATGTCACATGGGAGGTGACATGTTAAGAAGTTATAGAAGAAGAGATTATGGAGGTGGACGATGTTATGAGATAAATTTATTGACACCACCTTGAGTCCCATTCTAGGTCCATGGAGTTGGCGGTTGGGGCCACATGAAGATGCATGTTATGGAGAGTTATGACCTGGAAGCTCATGATATGATTAGAGGTATAATAAATGTTTATTTTACTATTTATTATGCACTATTAGACACATTTTTGAGTCATTCCTTCATCTCCTTACTATTGGAGTGAGATATGGTGGACCTAGTTCAGACTTTAGTCCAATAACATTCGATTGATCTTCCTATAAGGAAGGCTTCTTTGATATTGATTATACTGAGTCATTGTGAGATATCACTTATTAGAGAGAGTTTATCATGGTACATATTGGTCAAAAAATTGATACCATATGATTTCATCTTGGGTATGGTTTGGTTTTCAGAGTCGAAGACCAGATTGACTGTCACCACAGATGAGTCAATGGCCTTCAGAAAAATGAGACGAGAATATAATTCGTTGGCGTAGGAGATGTCTTGGTGGAGAGAGTGGGAATTGTAACTCAGAAGATGTAAATTATCTCCCATAATTTGAGGAGTTTATACATTGCTGAAGTAAGATCTTCGTATATCTGGATAGATTTTATCCTTAAGGATTATAAGGATGTATTCCCTAAATAAATTCCAAGACTACCTATGTGGAGAGAGATGGATTTTTGCATCATCTTGTAACCTAGTACAACTTTGATATATTCTCTGGCATATTATATGGCCCCTACAGATCGTTGAGAGCTGAGGGAGTAGATTGAGGACCTTTTAAGGGAGGGTTTTATTAGACACAGTGTGTCCCATTGGCCAGCTTTCGTTTTGTTCCAGAAGAATTCCAAATTGAGCTTGTAGATTTGTGTTGATTATCATCACCTAAACCAGGCTAGTATAATGAATAATTACTTCTTGTCAAATATTTATAACTGTCTTGCGCTGTTGTAGGGAATTAGATGGTTCTCAGAGAATGATCTCTGGTACGACTACCACTAGTTTTGAGTTTTCAAGGATAATATTTTGATGTTTTCATTTATATGTATTTAGTGAAAATATGAGTTCTGATTAATACTTTTTGATGTGAAGAATTTACCAACTATTTTTATAGCTCTAATGAATCAGATCTTCCAACCATATGTGGAATTGTTTTCTTGTTTTCTTCATTGATGACACACCCATCTACTCTATATCAGAGGAAGTTCATTCATAGAACATGAGGATGGTCTTAGACATACATCATGATCAAAAGTATAATTGTAAGAACTCGATGATCCATTTCTAAGTACATGATTTTTAATTTCATGTTAATGTTATTTCTGAGTATGGATTTTGTATGGAAATAGTGAAGATTGACGTAGTGCTTTATTGGGAGCTACCTATGAGTGTATCAGAGGTGAATATTTTTCTTATCTTTTTGGGGTAATAAAAGAGGTTTGTGGATTACTTATTGGGGAATACATCCCCTTTTACCACTTTGACATGTAAAGGGCATTAGTTTACCTTGAATGAATAGTTCCAGAGATCCTTTCAGGATTTGAGGATATGGCTTATGCGTGCTACTATTTTGAGACTACATGTGAAGGGAATGATGTATATTTTATATTGTGATTCCTTCAGAGTTTCGATCTATTTAATTTTGATGTATATGTAGGTAGTAGTGGAATATGGGTCAACATAGCCGAGACCCCATGACAAGAAATTTGGGACACATGACCAAAATTTGGTAGTAGAAACTTTTTCTTTGAGGATGTGGAGTCACTATCTTCTATGATTAAACATTAATTTTTACTCAAACCATCTTATTATCAAGTATGTATTCATGCAGATAGATCTAGAAATGAGACATAGTCACTAGTTTTAGTTCCTATAGTTTTATAACTTTGAAATAGTCTACCCTCTAAATAAGGGAAACATGGTTATAGATGAACTTTGTAGGAAGTCATGTTCTCTTTTAGTGGAGGAGGAATATGACTAGTTTCTTTCATTACATCTTAACAAAGTGGATGAGTGTGGTATAAAATATTATTATTTGATGTTGTGGACACCTTTTCTCCTCCAAAATGTGATGGAGGCTCAGTTGGGAGATATTTAATGTGAGTTCCTACATGAATAAATACACTCATAGGATTCACCAGATGGAATCTATGAAGGAGTTAATCACACCATATTTTTCTATGAAAAGATGGTGGTTATGGTCATGTTTTGAGCAGAGTTGATGTGGGAGTTTTTCCCTTCTCCATTGGTTGTACATCTTAGTGTGGGATGATTTAAGAATACCTTCATTGGTGGTTTTAGTGGGATTACATGAGGTGAAGTGTTGTCGAGTTCATATCTCAATGTTTCTCATGTTAGTAGGTTAATGATGAGAAATAGGTTATGAAAATCATATTTCATCATATTGAGATGATTGAGTGGAAATGGGATTTCATATCATTGGTATTTTTGAGAGTGATTACATGAATAATTAAAGTCCATGATTCCATCTGGGTGATAATTTACTAACATACCAATTTGGATCACTTACTGGATATTAAGGAGTAGTGTTCTGTAATGCAGTTGGGTAGTTTTATCTATGGGAGATAATAATACCCCATGAAGGTCTCTTGATGATTGTATCCTACTGTGATTTGTGATTCCCATCATGGTTTAAGAGAGTCTTGTTGGAGGTATTCATGACCCAGTTGAGGATGAGTATAACTTTTTACCCCAATACATATGGACTAAAAGAGAGCAATATCTATGTCTAAGAGGATATTCTTTGGACTTCTGTGTTAGACAGTTTTTGTATTTGGGAGGATCACTTACCATTGATATTGTTTCATTATAATAATAGATATCACTCTACTATTGGCATGTAACCTTTTGAGGATGTACATAGAAGACCCTACAGGTCGCCCTTATGCTAAAATGAGATTAGTGAGGAATCTATTGTTGGGATAGAGATGTCGCTGGAAATGATGAAGAAGGTCAAGATGATCCTTGATTTGATAATGATATCCAAAGCTAGTATAAATACTATACTTATCGACGTTGTATGCCCAACGAGTAATAGTAGGGAGACCACATTTTCATTAGAGTCTCCCCAAGATGGGGATTATAGAGACTCAGTCAGGGTGGAATTATATCATGTAGGCTTATTAGTCCATTTCAGACCATTTAGATGGTAGGATGGGTTTCTTACCACCTCTCTTTACCCCCATTGTTAGAGTGGGTGAATGAAATATTCCATTTGATATAGTTGAGGAGATATGTGCATGTTCTTACACACATTATTGACTCCTTCAAGTTGAATATCGACGATGGAGCCACCTTCATAGAGTTCCCATGGTCATTGAGGATCCATTGGAAAGGACACTGTGAGGATGAACCATTACCCTGGTTTGTGTACTATGAAAACATGGGAGCATATAACAGTTAATAATGGAGTTGGAGTGCTTGATGTTATCTCAGAATCCAAATATTTTTTTCTTTGTTTTTAATGGATAAGAATATTAAAGAAAGGAATAATTTAGAGACCATGTTTTTATACTTTTAATAGTTTGAAATATATTATGAAATGTTTTAGAGCTAGGCATAGAGATTGAATGAGATAATGAGGCCCGATGAGACCTGAATTATTTTTAAAGAAATATTAATTATATTTTCATGAAACAAGAATTGTTTTTAAAAAATAAGGGAATATCACTTTAGTAGAGTCTTTGATCAGAAATCTGAGACAATGGTTGAATCCATTATAGATGGTTTACCCTAGGTGCGACCTAATTATTTTCAGTTTTGGATGATCAGAAGAGGATGTCTTTGGTGGGTATGTTTTGTGGATTAAATAGTTTATTTCATAAAATTCAAAAAAAACCTATTTCACTTATATAAATGGTCTGTTATAGAAAATAAAAACAGTTATTCTCATAACCCTTGTATTATTCAGAGTGGGTTTTAATATTCTTTTTTGGAAGATCAATACTAGATGTTGACCAGTGATCAGATTGAGTTGGACTAGTAGAAAAATAATGTATAAGATCTTCCTCATTGCTGGAGAAAATGTTCATCACCAACAATTAATCAAATATTGAGGTAGAAATAATAATTTTTTGTTTCCTCTCTCATTATTCAATTTATAAAACATGAATTTGATCTGCATATCCCATTTTGGTGATTACACACTTTTTACATGTTCCCATTGGTAATTTTAAAATGATAAATCAAATTATGTTTTTTTATTTCCTATTTTTCAGCCTGAATACTTCAAATCCATGATTTTTGGCCAAGAATTTTGGTCCAATGAATGATGATCCATTTTTATTATACCTTTACCCACCCATAATTCACATTCATCTCCACTTCTCTACCAGGGCATGGTTCAATATTAATGTGTGGGTCCATGCATGACCATACCCATGAAATCATGGTGGATGCACATATAATGACTATATCAATGTTTTTATGGTTAAAACATGATATATTTAGGGGTTTTCAACAATGATAAAGGATAAAAAGTGGTGATAGGTGTTGATAATTGGTGATATGGGTGACGATGGAATTCTAGTCTTCAAGGGAATCACCAAATTCCAATTTATGGCTAATGATGGGATGTAATTGATGAAAAGAAGAAATTACTAGCGTTTTGGGTTGTAAAAGGGCACAAAATAACGTGATGACTATATATCTAGAAGATGTGTGAAGGAACATCTCATTCTGTGAAAATACCCACTATAAGTCACGTAGTTATGAATAAAACATTGTGTTGTCCCTTGGAAATGATAGATAGGAATTACGGGTGGGGATAAGAATCACACAATATGCGGTACACCCACATGTCATCTGACCTGGTTCTTATGGACTGACGTGTACTCTAAAATTGCATATACATGGACACAACAAGGTACATGGGAATGTCTAGGAGCACATGGGTCGACCACAGGAGGCCAAGACACACTGTGTAGTGACCTTACATGCATTGTATTACTACATGTCTAGAAATCTATGTGATAGAGAGGAAATGGAAATGAGTCTAGGTGTGGACACACACCTTATGAACGCTTGGGCATGATATATACTTTCCCAACAAATTCCACCGTTAGTATCTACATCATTTGGGCTCATATTTTGGACCGTGAGTAGTCTATATTTATAATTTTTCTTCATTGAATGTGATGGAATCCTTTATACTGTATTTATAGATATGATGTGGAAATTTCCAAGAATAATTAATCATTAAGAGATTCTTGAAGATGATAATGATATCTTATGGTCATTAGAGAGTGTATGGGTTTGACAACCCCCTATCATACTGGGGTGTGGGTTCCCCATACTCCTCACACTAGATTTATGAAAATACCCCCCCTAATATAGTAGGAAATGAGTCTTTCATCTACATATTTAGTGGAACCCCATACCTGATGAACTATAGAGTTGGACCTCTACCTACCAAGTGGACCCCCTTAATGGACTGGGGTGTGGGTCCTCTAAATATTGAGTGTCGCCACTTTTCATACTAGGTTGTGGGTTCTCTACGAACTGAGTGGAACCAACATGACGAATAAGGGTGTTGGATCTCTACCCATTGAGTGAAACTCCTTGATGCACTAGGGTGTGGGTTGTCTATCCATATTATGAGTTCCACCCCTTATTTTCTAGGGGTATGAGTCCTCTACTTGGAGATTATACCCCCTCAACTATGTGGCATAATGGTGAGGTGTGGTTCCTCGACACAGTTACTTAGTTAGACACATGATATGATGGGCATCAATGAAAGACCAGTGGAGTTATATGAAAACTAATCATCATGGGTTGGGATGTGGGATGGAGATCCCCCTTATGCCATGTCTAAGTTTATTATATTAATATATATATATATATATGGGTTTGGTTTCCCTCATACTTTGGATTGAACTGACTACTCATACCATGTATTCAATTGGTCCCTCTTTTGTTTTCAGGGTGTCCTAGTTGGTAAGTATGCACATAACTCTACCTTGGATATTACAGCACATTTAGTGTTTTATACAAATGATGGACTGGTCGGTAGTGGATTTGGTTGTTCATAGGGACACTTGGGTGCATTGTCTATATATATCGGATGATCTTGTAGATCAGTAGCTAGTCTCACCTATCATTTCTTTTCCAGTTTTTTCAGATTGGGGAAAATTGTTTATGGATGTTCATGTATATTTCCATTTTCATTGTATACTACACCGACATAATCAATTGTATTAAATATATGTTATTACATGCATGGTTTTTACTCTTTATGTTACATTATTTTATTATTATTCCTCAAAACTTTTGTATGGAGACAGTTGGATTCATGCATACTGCTGCCTTAGGTAACTGCCTCACATTTTTGTAATGCAATCACAATTCTAGTTTCCGCCCCTAGACTAAAGAGGTGGGCTTGGGGTTGTGGTGGCCCAAACTTCCGTAGGCCAGGTGACCCCCAGTGGGTTGGTTCGTTAAAATTTTTCCCTAAGTCTAGGAAGTATGTGATTATATTTGGATGATTATGGGTTGGTTAATTATGTTCTCTAGTTTATTAGTGATTAAGTATTTGAGGATATATATGGTTTGGAGAGGCTATACATTGATGATATAATAAATTTCCAAGCAGTTTCGAGGATGATTATATCTGTTTGGGACCCCATCTTTATATCATGAATATAGGGAGGTATTCAAAATGTTTTTTTCTATCATATATTCCTTAACACAATGTTCCATCCTCATACAGTATCAGATAAGGTTAACTATTTTGAAACCGGAGGACATGTTTCATTCTTGCATTTCTGATTTCTGTGAATCTTGAGTGAATCATTTTAAGATGGAAGAGTTTTCCTATAATAATTAAAAAAACATTCCATATTTTTTGCATCCATTAATAGAATATAATGAAACTCCTTGATGATATCTGTTATTCTTGATTTATATTGGGGAGTAAGTGTTATTTTGACAGTATTTGGATAAGAGAAATATTAATAAAGTTATGATTGTTCATTAGTGGATAATAGCGGAGAATGACCATCAGAAGTGTTATAATGTTTTTATTTTAAGACCTACAGATTTTGAGATCATAGATCATATGTTCTTAGATTTCACATCTCATCATGGCCCACTAATGATCATTCATATGGAAATGTTATATCCTTGATGAATTGGGTGTGTTGAGGTGTTGGAGCTTATTAGTGAGGTGGAATATTAGTTAACCCTTCCTCTATGGACTGATAAAATCCAAAAAATCTTCCATGTGATGATATTTTATCGATATCTTCATGAATACTCTCATTTAATTTATTAATATCTATAGGATAATGATGACGAAATGACATTCATTGAATTACTGACATAGATTTCAGTTTTTTATAAGATGGTGTTTTGTGGGAATGTCACTCCCTTGGGTTGTGTCTTATGGAGGCATTGAAGCTCAAAAGACTATCCATGGAAACATGATCCCTAATTTCTTGATCATTGTATCAAGATATTTTGAACCTAGTATTTAATTAATATTATGATGCATTAAATTATATTTATTTGATTGGAATTATTTCTGTATGTGTTGAGATCATCATTAGTGACAGTTTCATTTATGTTTGAGAGGTATGTTATGGACATGTTTGAGTTTCATGGATGATATATTCTTCTAGGTTTTATTTTTATTATAAAGGATGAGAAAAATTTCATAGGTATCAAATGTAACATCCTAGAGTTTTACAAAACAATAATTGGTATCATTTAGGAGTTCAAGGTTTCATGAGATTGAGAGAGGAAATAATATTTAGTTGGAGATAAAGTTTGTCATAGTTGAACATGATACATGGTAGCCTAATGTGTTTTTCCATTGTCAGTTGATTATAAGAAATGGTTTTTTTTGAATTGTGATGTATTACATTGTGAATCAGTTTATATATCACGATGTTGGAGATAGGTAGTTTCGTTTTAGTATGACAATGTCACAGAATGGATGTCCTATTATAGTGTGATGTATGTTTTTTGTAGTAAAGATGCTCTGGTATAATTCGTATTTAGAGTGTCCATGGGATTATATTTAGTGAAATAACATTGTTGAATATTATATAAGATATATTTTTCTAGGTTGTTGGTATTGTGGTAGAGTGAGTCTTGAGGTGTCTCAAGGTTAATCTTACATGAGGGCCATTACACTGTGATTATACTTGTTTCACCATGAATCCCAGAAGGATTGATTTTGTGATGTTTTCTTATCTATGTTATGTTAAACTAAGGTACCTTATAATCTGTATTTATTTTATTTCATCTATATTGGATCTGATTGGATAAGGATGGGGATCATTCTTTGATCCTCATGATTTCAAGAGATATGGAACGAAAATTAGGGTTTCACCAGGATATTATTTAATAATATCTATTTTAAAGAAGTTTAACCACTAAAATGTAGAGAATATCAAACTATTTTTTATATTTGGTAAAAATTTTATTTCAAATACCCATGTAGCATCATGATCCCTTTTATTCATTGTTTTATTACAATTTCATAGGCCCATTCAAATTTCCCTGAAATTCAATTTCTTTTGTGAATCCAAGGAAACTAGTGATTAATCCTTAGAGATATATGAGCATACATTAGTGGATTTAATTACATGGATTTAATATTTAAATCTACTATAGAACCATGTATAATCAATGTAACATCCCCGGTTTTTTGGAGCGGGTTGAAATCCTCATCCTGTTTGAATTTTTAGTGTTCCGTGGTTAAGAAAAACTTTTTTATCATTGGATGAAACTTAATTCCAACAGTTTATTTGACCTAATTCCATTCTATTAGATGAGTCTTAATACATAGTAATTGCCTCAGGATTTTGTATGGGTTTTGGGTATGTTGGTGGCTAAAAACTCAAACATTTTTGGGTGCGTAAATCGGGTCGCATGATTTCGAAAATATGTATTGCCATCTAGGAGAAACTTTGCTTCCCTCTAGGTCAAAACTTCATGGTTTGGAAAACCATGAAATAGGGGGTGCATTGTACGAAATCCATGTATGCAATTTTTGATAGATGGATCATGCATGGTTTCGAAGAACAAATGAATGTACCATTCAAGCATGATTCTTGGTTAGTGGGAACTGCAAGATTGGAAAAATCGTGTGATCTAACCACACAACCCATTAAAAATTGGTAATTATCTTTATTCTATCCTATAAATTTCTTCCATTTAATCCAACATTATCCCCCTTCACCCATATATTGTAGAGGGAACTCGCATTTTCTCCCTCCCCGAGTTATTGAGCCACACTCCTCTTTTGACCTCCATTCTTCAAGAAGTTGGGTGAGTTACAACCACCTTGTTAAGGCCTGGAATCCAAATTATTCTCATTTACATTGCTCTTAAAATATGGTGCGATAAATAATTGTTGGAATAATTACACTAATTTTAGGCAATTCATTTGAACCACTAATTTCTTCCAAACCAGCTCAACATAGAAGATAAGATCCTACATGAAAATGCCTACCAACATAAGGTAGGTGGTTCATATATTTCTCTATTAATTTTTTGTTTTTTGGGGTTGTGTATTTTAGTGCACCTTTGGGTAGACTGAGTAAAAAACTAATTAAATAATAAATTTATTTTAAAATAAATATGAGACCTTTTGGGATGATTATAATCATTCCCAGGCCATTAGTTCCATGGTCGAGTTGGGTATGGGCCTTCAGACCACTTTTGTGGTAAGAAAGAGCGTGTTTATTTCATTATATGATTTTTTATTACACTAATGTTAAAAATTAATGAGTTCAATGGGAATTTGGTTGTCTTGGACAAAGGATTGATATGGAATTTTCCATCTCGTATGTGGTGATGTAATCATTAGGTGGTTAGAGGCTCAGATAATATGAGTGATGTTGATCACGAGTTGGGAGACATGGTCAAAGGTTTGAGGTGGTGAGGCCATTAGGTTACTGGAATACCCCAGGCGATTTTGGATGGCAATAGAAATTGGATGGAATTTCACAGTTTTAGGGAAATGAGATGTCTAATGACATGTCTGCTTGATTTATTTTTTTTGATTTCCACTGACCTGTATTATCCAATGCACCATTTGGAGTAATTTTTACACATAAAAGAACCATATGATATGGTGGTATTGAGATATATTATGGGTAAATGAATATGTTATATGTGGATTTGGATGATGTTTATAGGTCCTTTCTATTGGAATCCAAATGGTATGGGTAGTAAACATCAGTGGATAGTGTTTATAGTGTCAGTTAGGGATGAGGTTCATCATACTTAAATCCCTACGGACAATACTACTCTGGAGGAAGGGCATCGTTGTTCCATGGGACATTGACTATTGAGTATAAAATGAAAATAATTAGAGGAAATATATTGTTTTCCTTGGATTTTTTTATTTAAAATAATGGGGATTTTTTAGAGCTATGGTTTGTGGGACCAGGTTCAGGATTGGTGAAAACCTTTGGGTGTTCAGATATTTTTTTTTACATAAGGTGTTGATGGGGAAAAGGTGGCTATGTCATTTTATTAGAGTTGGAACCTACGGCTTCACATGGACTTAATTACATTTTGGGATGCATTTTTATATACGATAAGGATCCTCCCTCTATTGGTTTTTATAATTGGTCGAAGTAAGTGAATTGGTTCCTTGTGGCTATTGAGAAAAGGTATAAATTTTTGTTTATGTGACTCACATGTACTATCTTATTTGTCATCTTTGTATACACATTCATAATCATAGATGTAAGATAGGAACACATTATTGGTGGGATATTGATATTCTTTGTCACACACTACATGGGCCTTTCAGGACGAGTGTAGATTTTATGGAATTCCATTTGGGTAAATGTTCAGGATTCAGAGCTGGATCATAGTGTAGAGATAGTATGGGATGAAAGGAAATGGATCATGGGATCAGTCCTTAGCTTGATTTTAATTTTTGAGTATTTCTTTTCTAATAGAATGTTATTATATGTTTTTACTAAGGATAGACATGTTCAAACCTTCAGTTTATTGTCTGTCTGACCTTTCTTGTATGCATGTTCTATTTCAGTATTGAAAAATAGTATGTTCTGATATTTTATTATTCATATGATTTATTTTAAACATGGTTATTATTATTACTGTAACTACTACTGTTGTTATTCAGCCATTGTAGGGTGAGTATTAAAGTGTATTTTTATCCTTTATTTTTCATTTATTAATCTGTTTTAGACCATTATTATATAATCACAAGAGGGTATAGTTTCCCCACTATCACTAATTTACACCCTCACTAGTTGTCAGAAGCGTTTTTCATATGTGGAGGCAAGCATAAGGACTAGTGGCAGTCATCCTGAAGCACTGTTCGGGTGTAAAAATTGATTGGGGTGCTACAAATTATATTAGAGTTGTTTATTTTACCACATTCTTGGTATTACTATTTGGGATACGGTAGAACAATGATTAGGATGTTTTAAATACCTGGTTTATAGATATGTTATTGGTGCCTTCATCCCCACGAACGAATGATAGACAAAGCTACCAGGGGTAGAACCCGCTGTTCTATTAAAGTCATTTTATAGTTGATTTTTTTCATGATATGTGGTGTACTTAAATGTTAATTGTTACAAGTTATGGCATTTGAACCTTGAAATAACATGGTAAGGGAGTAACTCTAGATCCTTGGACCAGTATGGCATGTGTTTTTTGTATTTATTTATAGGCACATAGTATGTTATATATATATATATACATGCACCATTTTTTTTCTTATGACCTATGATATATATTTATGTGGTTATGTGGTCCTAGATCTTAAATCAGATGGTAGGGATAATGGTATGGGGTTATGTTGATAAACAATCTAGGAAATGTGATCATTGAATTGAGGCGATATTTTTCTTCAGGAAGAGTGTTGCATGAGGCCTATGTGATATCTCGCTCTAATGTGGATGGGAAAGGGGTCAAGAGGTCGTCTGTGATGAGAAATTGTTGTGATAGGGGAGGGTAAGGGTAGTGAAAATTTCCTTCTCGTTACTACTTTCCTTATATTTAGTGTATATATAGGACCTTATGTATATGAAAATTATATATGGTATTTAGTGGGATTCCACCGTGGTGGGATCTAATGGAGCGTTTGGCTGTAATTTTTATTTACCACTTGATAGAACATAGGTCGAGACCCATGAGGGTCGAGATAAGGCCCCAGAGGGCCAGGCTAAGCATGATACATAGTGAAAGGATCAAGTACATGTTCTAGTTTAGGAAAGGCATCATACATATTTAATATAAATTGTGACGAGACATGATGAGAAACATAGAGTGAGTTTGGTACTTGTAATCTAGGGGAAGGACTGGGGTGCTCTGGGAGAAAATCCTTCGATGGAATACCTGACTCAAGAGTTCTAGTCACTACACACACTACTATTTCAAGGTTAGGGGGGAAAATAGCAGGATTAGAACTACATTGATTTGATATTGATAATCATTGAGAAGATTGAGACACCCCATGGGTGGTGGGTGAAGCTGGATACCTACATGATTAGGGGACCAGAAAATCACTAGTGGGATATAATGGTTATGAAAGGCAGACATGAGGGACTCACTTGGAAGGATTTTGAGGCCAGGTTCCTGGACAAATTCATTCGAGAGGCACTACGGAAAAAGATATCTTGATAGTTCTTTAACATAAAATAGGGAGGCATGTACATCATTGACAATGAAACTAGATTCACTGAGTTTCCTCGCAACACATACAGTATGATGGGTGACAACACCTTGAATGTGAGAAATTATGAGGATGGATTATGACATTCCATTTGGGTGCCAGTAAACATTTCTAGGTTGGCCTCATTAATATACGTGGTGAATCAGGCACTCATAGATGTGGGAAAATTTAGGGATCAGTCTTATTCATGAAAGGTGGCAGATTTAGGTGATTTCAGTGGTGATTCCTGAGAGAGTATGAATGAAGGATGAGAGGATTTCCAAATGGGAAGTCAAGCCAAGTACCTGAGAAGACCACCTAAGAGTGGGTTGTCGATAGTGTACTTATTATGTATTTATCTGAGACATATATAGACATATTACAATCGAACACTAAAGGAGAGAGAAGAATGTGGTTAGGTTGAGCATATTTAGAGGTTCTACATGAACCATTATTACCCAAACAGCTCTTAGGGAATGGGATGACTCAGGGTTCTAAGATCAGACAGGGGGTGGTTCCACGAGCTGGTAGTCGAGTTTCAGCTTCATATGGAGGTTATGGAAGCGACATAAATCCCCAATATCAGGGTCAGTGGTTGGTGGCTGGTGCAGCACCACATGGATTTTAGGATTTTGGGAGTCGATATTTAGGATAGTTGAATGTATTTGAACTACCAGGGTAAGGGATAGATGGAGATATGGTTATGGTTAAAGGTATACCATTTCGGTTATCATTATTATTTTTTATTTCTATTGCAATTGGGTAGTCATGTATGTTATTAGTGAACAATGTGCACAAGATGTATTTATGGACTAACCAGCAGCTGTTTAGTAGTTTGACATAATTTAGGATGATATATATATACACATGAAGTGTGTGGAACCATGATTTATATGTTAGCATTGTTGAGAGCAGGGATTTGACATGCGTTGGAATCTAGGCATCATTGAGATGCATTACATGTTTTTGGTTCTAGGCAGCAAGATATATTTTGAGTAACTTTCTAGATGTGAGACATCATATGTGTCATGTGTCATAAGGAAACGAGGTGGTCATATAATAAGATTCAGTACTTAATGGGTGTTCAAGGTTACATAGGTAATATGAACGAACCTGATGAGGAGAAGGTGTGACGATGCATCATATGATATCATTGATTCTGGGGAATGTCATTAGACCATTGTTTTTACTTTTTTTATGTCTAGATATGATTGGGGTAGGAAAATACTAATATGGGGAGCGCCTTAGAGAGTTTACCTATGAAATTGTTATTAGGGTAGACAAAGGTGATGTAAGAGAGATGGCTATGTTTGGTAAAATCCTAACATTAGGCTTTATTTATAGTGGATGAAGTATTTTAAGGTGAGGAGAATGTAATGTATCTTGTTTTTTTGTGCGGGTCGAAATCCTCAACAAGTTTGAATTTAATGAGCTTCATGGGAAGTTCAAAACATTAATTGTTTAGCATAACATAATTATGAGGGTTCTTATGAAAAAAGACCACGACTTTACATGATTATCAATACCCAAAAAGTGTCTTAATGTTTTTAATGGGTTTTGGTTGCATATATGGCCTAAAATATGAATAGTACATGGTGTAAAGACTGGGTTTCATGGTTGGAAAAAACTGTGAGGCCTCCTAGGACAGACCATGTGGACCTCCAGGTCTACTATGCATATTTTCGAAAAACATATAGGAGGTGGTGCACTTACATGAATACATGTTAGTAATATTTGACTGAGGGATCACACAAGGTTTGGAAAACTGGGCACATGAAATGTGCCATCCTGCTGCTTGGGAACTGTGTGTCATGCGTTTAATGCATGGTTATCCAAACCAAGTGAGATGACTATGAGATAAATTTAACATCGGAAATTAACTTTTTATCTCCCCTCTATTTATTTCATTTCATCATTCTTTTTTCCTCCATCACCCATATACAATAGAGTGGAGATCCCATTTTCTTTATCCCTGAGGTATTGATACACACTCCCAGTCCGACCTCTGTTATTCAAGATGCCAATTGCATTGAAACCTTTCCAATAAAACCTCTAATCCTCTAATATCTCTATTCATATTCTCTCTCTATACAAATTGATAAATCTATTTGAGTATATTTACCTTATTTTAAGGATTTCATCTGAAATTCCAATTTCTTACAAATAATATCCACTTAGAGGATAAGATCGAGCGTGTATACATTTACTGACGCACTGTAGGCTATGCTTATCTTTCACCATGATTTTATGGTCGTTTAGGGGGTGATTATTTGATCACATCTTTGGGTAGATTTTGCGAGACCATTATTAATTAATTAAATTCCATTAAATTAAATATTAGACCATGCAGGATGATTCTATGCATCCCCTACCCATCGATTCCATGACCGAGTTTTGTATGGGGCTTGAGACCACTTGGGTGGTTAGGCAGGGTGTGTATATTTAATTAAAGTGAATTGTTATATTTATATGAATTGTATTTTTTTATGTTATTCATTACTGAGTTCCATGAGAATTTGTTGGTCTTGGACCAATGATTTAGATGGTGTGGTCCATATTCTATGAGGTGATGTAATCATTAGGTTGGGAGGGTCCCTAACACTATGGGTGATGTTGATCACTAGTTCGTCACAAGTTTTTCATTTTGAGGTACTAAGGCTATCAATTTATGGGCATGTATCATGTGATATTGGTTGGAAATGTTAATAGGATGGAGTTACATGGTCTCACGGGAGTGAGGTGCTGACTGATGTGGCTTAGGGAATTATTTAGTTATTTCTGCTCACCCATGTTTTCCAATGCACGGTTTGGAGTTGTGTGCGCACAGACTAGAATCAGATGAATAGGAAATATTTACTATTCATGTGGGTAGAGGCCTCTATATGTTTTTTTATAGTATGATCCATGGATGTACATTCTATAGGAATCCATGAGGATGATGTAGAGAAATTAGTTGAATGTTTTGAGACTGTTGGACGGTGGATGAGGCTCGTCACACTTAAGGCCATCGGGCCAGAACTATTTAAGAGTATGAACATCACAATTACTTGAGATGTAGTTTATTGGTTCAAAAATGATATTAATTTCAGGAAATATATTTCTGTTCCTCACAAATCAGTCTTTGAGATGATGGGAATTCATTAGATATAAGGTTCATTGGACCATATACTTAGTGAGTTCATACCTTCAAGACATCAAATATTTTCAAGACAAGAGGTGCCATTTTGAATTAGGTACCATGTGATTTTATTACAAGTGGTACCCTAGTTCTCACCTGGACTAATTTACATCAGTGTATGCCTTGGGATTTGGATAAGTATCCTCTCCTCTATAGTTTCTAGTGTTGGATTAAGTATGTGAATTACTTCCTCATGTATGATGAGAATAAGAGAAACCTATTTATTTTTTTGAATAACATGTACTTTTTATAAACAATTTTAGTATACGCCACTCTAGTCAAATCTGTTTGATTGGAAGTCATTGCTGGTGGACAACTGAGATTCTTTTTCACACCCTACGTAGACCATTCAGGACACGAGTATATTTTATGGCATTATTTTGGTAGTGGTTTGGGATCATGATATGGATCATAATGTTGAGTTTTTAATGGATGGATGTAAAGGTTCCATGGTTTCATGCCTCAGCTAATGTATACTTTTTTTTATTTTGTATCAGTGTGCTATTATATATACGTACTAATGCACTCTATTGGAGAACCTTTGGATTATTTTCTATATGACTAATATTTTAATCATTTTCTATTTAATTATCTAAAAATGAAATGTTGTGATTTTTTTTACCACAAATGGTTTATTTGGAACTTGTCTACTATTAGTGTTTCTGTTGCTACTATTGTACTTCCATAATGGGAAGGTTACTGGACGAGTGTCTATTTGGTCCTTGTTTTCTAATAATAATATATATATATATATCCATTATAAAATTATTATATCATCATGAGAATGTATAGTCTCCAGACTATCACCTCTTTACACCAACATTGGTAGTCAGTAGCCTTTGGAGTTGGGAGATGTGAACTTAAGGATTAGTGGCACTCAATATGAAGCAAAATTATGGTTGGAAATCAGGTCAGGGTTCTGCAATCATTTTCTTCCTCTTCCACTTCATTTTCTCTAATTCTCGGTAGTAGTTATAGTTTGGTTTCTGTGATTTTGGGTTCTGTGATTGATATAGGTTACTATTCTATAGGTTTTTAGGATCTCCTTTCATGTTATTCTATTTTTTATTATCTTCATATCCTCCACCTTAAAGTATGATCTTCAATGCTTTAATAATGATAGGGGATTATAAACATATTCTCTATGTATATGTGAATATATATCAATTATATTTTCTTCAATGAGTGAATAATAAATACTATCATAAATATGATAATAAATCAGATAAATGAAATTTAGGGAAAAGGGGTGATTCACATGTGTTTATTAGTTGATGTCATTTTTTGTAATTGCTTCCTATTTGGTGGATGGTTATTGCTATAATAAATCATTTTTTATGTTATTTGAATGATTGTGTCACCTTAAATAAAAGGTTATTCACTTAAATATAGTATTGAATTGGTGTCTTAATAAATACAAAAACCGTTATTGATTTTCTTATGCTTTAAATATTGAATTAATATTAATGAATCCATAGAATAAATTATTTAATGTGACAATTTTCTGAACTTATGTTTAATTCATTTAGGTTGGTTATGTTTATAGGTACCATGGTTAGAGTGGACTTGGTTGTGGATTTTTGTGGTTCGTTTTGTGATGTCAACATGGTATAAATTTATTTGTTTGGTGAATTTATTTTATGTAACTTGTTTTTCTTAGTTGACGTGGAAAGAGGAGGAGTGTTTCAAAGAAAACTATTGTTGTATAGTACATAAACTATTGGAATGGGTTGTGTAGTGGTTTATATAGTGATCAGATATTTTGTTATAGATTTTATTGTAGTTTTTTAGTCTCTAAAAATATAACTACTGTTAATGGTATTGGTAAGGCTAAGGGGCTATAAATTAATACATTATGTGATACTTAATAGAATTAAATTGTGGGGATGAAACTATAAATGTTGGAATAAAATTATATAATGATTGATGAATTCATTAAAATTAAATGTGGTTTATAATTAAATCAAGGATATTAATGTTAAATCAAGAAGTAGTAATGATGAATGAAATGGGAATTTAGTAATATGATTTTGGATTTTATGTGAGAATAAATGGTATGGGTTTAAGGTATAGTGAACCCAATGATTATTTTATGGTTGAAGTAATGATGTAATGGTTTTTATGGGTGATAGTAGTATTAGTTTGGAATTAAACATTACGTTTGTCTTGTGTGAGACTAATATACATATAATATTTTCATTATATTTCTTATTTACCGTGTCCTGAGTCATGTATCATTTTTTAGTCCCAAATCATTTTAGGTTTCAAGTGTTTTTATTAACATCTAAGCTGTAGAGGGATTTGGTGGCTGATTCATCCCTCTTCATTAACCCCTATAAGCAGGATATGATCTATAATGGATAATTATTTCAATATATAGCGGCATATATATTTTATAAATAAATATTACATCATATTATATGAATATTTAATACACAACATAACAATCCACTCCAAAATCACTTAGGTCTAGTTTGTTTGGAAACAAGGATATATAAACAGCATGTTCATAAGAGGTATAAATATTATCCCACTTAGTTTTTGATTACTAGAAACTTTATAAGATATATCATACTTAAAAAATTAATTAGTAAAATGGGGATGAGAAACAAAATAAATATTGAGCTCAAATTCTTAGTAATTTTGAGCTAGAGAGATACCAATGATCACTTAAAAATAACATTAGTACATGGGTATGAAAACCTGAGATTAGCATTTTAAAACTATACGCTACATATCCCAAATCATAAACTTAAGACATGGAATATATAATGTTAGTTAATAAGACATTAATCATAAATGAATCGTAGAACATGAGCTATGAGTTCCTCACATTAGAATAAATCATATGTTTATAGAATACACAGAAGCCTTGATGATTATTTATTTGGAAGTGATTCACCTACCACAATATCATATTGGATTGGGTCAAATCCCCATTACATAGTATCATAATACAATGTTCACTCTCAATACTAAAATAGTGGATACATTCTTTTATTGGAATAGTTTCACATCCCATTATAGTACTTATTATCTAATGGGATATCCATTTTTACCCAATGAATCTATATAATTCAAACCCACCCATCACACAATGACAATCATAAATGTTTATGATAAATGATACTTAAACATTAGTCATAGAATAACCCATAGATATGAAATTATATTTTAAAAAATTTCATCATTTCACCATAGAATAACCCATGGAAAATAAATAGGTTTCATAAATGTTTCATCATAACATATTTTACCCATAGGAAAGAAATTAGTTTGATAGAATCATAAATAATAAATAATTAATAATAATAATATATTAAAATATTAATATTCGATGGAATCATTTGTTCATATCCACAATACAAAATATATAACATCAAATGATGTTTTCACTGATTAAAAATTAATTTCGAAGATCAGTGGAGCATTCATTGAGGAAAATACCCTTTTCGTATTGAAATAAATTATTTAAAATAAAAAAATACCTTTACTATTGAGGAAAATATTTTCATTGAAAGGATATTTTGAAAAATATAATTTATGATTCATATCATTGTGTGTTCATGAAAGTAGAAAATTCCTTTCATTTTGTGTATGTTTATGAAAATATTCTTTTCACATTTTTAGTAAAAATAAAAAAGTAAATCAGTATGAAAATGAAATGATGTTTCATTTTAATTTTTATTGTAAAATGTAAAATAATAGTTAAAATAAAATTAAAAAATCTGTATAGAATCGTGAAATTAATTTTAATTTTTTATCGAAAACATGGAAATGGAAAAATTGATTTTCTACTAAATAGATAATTAATTTCATAGTCTTTAAAAATATTCTTTCGGTCTCTTGAGTACTTTAAGATATGAAAAAGAAAAATAAAAAGGTAATATTCATAAATAAACGTAAAATAAAAAAAATAATGGGTATATTGAGATGCATATCATAAAGTTTCCTCACTATAAACATAATCATAAACAATCTCTATAAACAATGAGATTGTAACATTAAACCCTAATAGAAATTTCGACATAAATATAATTCCCTATAAAATATTGTATAATAAATTTAATTTTATTATAAATCTATACCAAAATCGTATTAATACATTAAAAATCCTATATTTTCAAAAAAAATTTAAAACCCATTTATTAATAATTATTTATTAAAATTTTCATTTCCGATTGTAAAATATTTCTTTATTCATTGGTTTTTTGATTCACTAGTTCTACTCCTGTACATTTATTGTGGTTCTATTATCTCATGAATTTGAAAATTGACATAAATATCATATATATTAATTATAAATATATATATATATTATTTATCATTAAAATTTAGAGATATAAAAATGATTTACATAGTTCAAGGAGACGTCTGGACGTATGTAGACATGAAAATTGTTTTAATTTTTTATTAGATGGAACTAAAGAAAATTAAATAATTATAAATATTTCAAGAATAATTATTATATCATATATATATATATATTATTCATTAAATTTAACTTTATTTCTGTTCAAGTAATGTGGAAATGAAAAACTGAATCACATAGCTTCATAAAGGCATTAGTCAACTTCTAAGCACGAGTAACATTATCATTTTCCAACAAATAAGAAGGTTGTGGATAATGGTTATTCCATAAAAATAATAAAAATTAATTATATTAAATATATAAGAATCATTATTTTAAATTGGACACCATATATTTATAGGAGTTATAAGAAGAAATAAACAAGAAAACACTTGGTTAAGAGTTATACCACTTCATTGAGAACGAACATTTGGATTAAAATTTAATCCTTGAGAGGATGGTATTTGGGAAATAGAATAAGCTCTATAAATATGGGGTATGAATATATGATTGTTTTATGTTAGGTAGTTTCAAATATATTTTGCTCATGCATTTTAAATAATGGAGGAGAGTAATTTTAGTTCCACAATTAAAGATATGGGACCTCTTGGAACTACTTAAATTATTAAATCCATAAAAATAAATTTTTCCAAAAAAATGACACAAAATTGATTTTAAGAAAATATAATATGCGAATGAGTCAAAATTATATTATAAAATAAATGTGTGACAAGTTCAGATTATTGTTTCACAGTTATCTCTTATTTTATCACCCTATTAACCATTTTTGACAACTACCATGATACCAAATTTTTCTACATTTTTAGGGTACGAAATATTACCATTAAATGATAGGAGACCCATAAATGGACTATGGTTGATATTTTCAACCGTATAAAATTTTGGTTTCTGAATATGTCATTTTTTATAAATTTTAAATCAATAATAAAATATTATTTATTATAAAATATCATTTATGATATTTTTGGAATTATTCTTATCATTTGAACTTGAAGACAACTTGATAGAAAAATAAATTTAATATATTCCTTTAAATAATTCTAAATATGTTATATTAATCTATAAAAATTATGCAACACAACAATTCTTTAAAATTTTAATACTTTTAATAACTTTAAAATTATTTATTTTATTTTTCAATTAATTGTACAAATATTCTGTTAGTGTTGCATTAGAATTTATTATTATATGCTGTGATTTTGTGAAATATTTTTTTAAAAAATAATTAAAATATTTAGATATCTTTTTTTACATGAAAATATTATATTCTTTGATTGTGTGTATGACACACGACATAGAGAAATAATATACCATGAAATATTATTATTTTAGATTTTTCCAACATAAAAAAGATAATAACTAGGTGAATATAAATAATATTAATTTTTTTAAGAAATATAAATAATAATTCCTTAAAAATATTAATTTATTTATAAATTTAATGTAAATAATAATTCAATTGTTATTAATGTTATTATATTCATCAAAAATATATTTTCTTCAAAAATGATAATTATTGATTTATGTGAGAAAATATTATAATTAATTCATAGAGATTTTATTAAATTTATTTAAAAAAATGAACTTTATTTTCCAAATTATCAGATAAAAATTAACTTTTGGTTGAATATTTTAATTTTTCAAAAAATATTTATTTTTCAATGAATAGTGAAGCATACTGATTTATATAAAACTATCATTTATTTTGAATAAATTAAATAATTTAAATTTAAAATATTATTTTATTGTATAATAAGTATAATTTATTAGTATTTAATCTACTTATTTATTTTAATAATATATATATTTTATTTTTTTATCAGTTTATTTTTGGGTTTATGAAAGTAATTTTTTGTAGAAAACAATTTTAATGTGAAAAATGATTTTACATCTTAAATAATAAAAATAATTCCAAAAGAGAAATGTTATAAATTAATATTACATGTTATATATCATTAAATTTTAATCAATATTCATATAAATAATATAATTATATTTTGAGTTAAAATAAAATCATTTTGTTCTTTAAAATTATTACAGTTATAAAAAAACCCACTTTTCAGTCGTGTCTGCATGTATTGTTTCAAATTTAGTATTTTTAAAATATATTTTATTTTTTAAAAAATATTTCAGTGTTTAAATCACATTTAAAATTTTTTTTTTTTAATTTTTGATAATTTTCTGAAAAGATTTATTTTTTGATAAGTTGAAAAAATATTGATTTTTAACTGAAAAATACCTTTTCTGTTTAATTTATTTGTTATGTTATATTATATTTAGAATTGGATTTAAAATATACATCTTAAAATTATACACCCATTAATCCAATTTAGGTTATTTTAATATTTTTAAATTTAATTATGATATAAAATTTTGTAAACATGTGAATATTTTTCTCTTTAAAATCATGCTTTCTCATCACATATATGGGACTAAATTTAAAATAAATTTTCCCTCTTCTATAAATGTAATATGGAAAAAAGGAATCCATATTTTTAATAATCAAAAATTTTATTATCTAATAATTCCAACTTAATTTTAATCAAAATGAATAGTAAAATCATAAAAAATTATTTATTATGGTTAAAGTATAAATAGTTTTACCATAGGGTTAAAATAATAAAATTAGGTTTAAAATAATAAAAAATACTTAAAATGTAACACCCTAACCCCAGAAGCCCAGATTCGGTGAATTATTACAAAACATTGGCACAATACAAGGAAATCATGTCCCGAAAGACTGATCAGTTTAGCAGTCTTTGAAATAGATTACATACATGAACGTTGCATTACAACATAGAAAATAAAACACAACATAAATTATTCTTTGATAAAGCCATTAATCTCTTAGCTTCACCCTACTTATCAATCATAATACACTTCTTGGAATCCTGTGAAAATAAAACATTAGAACGGGGTGAGCTCAAATGCTCAGTAAGGGTAAGCAATACAGCGAAAATTTTCCTAACCATTAGGCATGTTGAATAATTCAAAACACATGCCTTTACAAATAATAAACATGAGAACTTTATGGAAATAATATGAGATGAGTAAATAATGCCATAATAAAACATATTTATGTGTATTCTACTAGTCGAATAACTACATGAACCATCAATAATATATTTATAATTAAGGATTGTATAATGCTGGAAATTCTGAAAATTTTGACAAGGACTCGGCTAAGACATCTAAGAATTATTAATGCCTCAGCCAAAACTATATATCAAAATTTGGAAAGGCCTCAGATAATTCAACGTCAAATTTTCTCATGAGACCTACTGATGAATCGAGGAGCTATAGCGGGCTCCACCCATCACTTACTATGTCTAATACATTCCTCATATGAAAAGGATGAATCATAACATAAAAATTTATATTAAAACTACCATACGAAATATAAATAATTTATCCATAAACCAGGATTGGTATAAAAATAAAACTTCTACAGTAAAAAATATCACAAAACCATCAATACAATATGAAATATTTGTATCATAATAATTCAACATCAAATAAGTTTAAAATCCATTAAACTATGTTGACATAGACGAAAATTATTTGTAAAACACTTTGAGAGAAATATCCATTTTCATGAAAACATTTAAAAGTCACACAATTTAGAAAGGAATATATTTAAATACATTTTATATTATATGTTTCAAAAACAATTTTGAAACTTTTTAATGGAATTAATAATTTAAAAACATTCATGTCCATATAAATAAATCCTAAAAAAATATTTTGACAACATGGACATTAAAGATAATTATTTAGAAGAATAAATATTTAAAAAATTTAAATATATGTTTTAATAAAAGAGCCTCTTAAAAATAATCCCTTTGAATACTCTTTGATGAAACAAGTATATGGATAATAAATATGTTCCAGTAAAAACATACCCTCAAACAATCTCGAATAATAATGAGATTGAGGAATTAACCCTTAACTTGCACTTTACATTGGTCAAGAGTACATTTAACATCTTTTATAATGATCATAGTATGTTATTAAATTATAACCGAACCATATTCATATTTATTATATCATACGTGATTCATTTATGACTTTATAATTCCCTTAATAATGATTTCCATGCTAAATTATCAATTTGGGTAATAATCGCTTTCTTTATCGTACATGTTTTAACATGATTCGTTTAGATCATGATTTAAATACATCCAGAATATAAAACATGATTTATATATCATATATAGTTTTGATATAAATATTTATAATAGACAGATATATGAAATGGAAGGCACTTTTTATGGAGACGGTAGGTTGTACGTACACATAAACGTTGTTTCCATTTTCATATCGTATAGAAAAAAATTAAGAGAATATGATTTATGGAAGTACATAAATATATACATATATATCTGTAGTATAATTATTATTTCAAATATTACATACTTATTAATGATATATATTTTTACCATAATCATTGAATGGTGAACGTGGAAATGAATCTCATCGCGTCGTGGAGACGGTAATCCGCACGTACACCCGAACAACAATATCGTTATATTGATGAAGAAATTGTATGTAACTGGATAGTATATCATATATATATAATCATTAACATGTTATATTTATTGTTTACATCAGTTAAACTCGTTATTATACCTATCCAAATAAAGAAATGTTTGAATAACAAACTATACCATGACGAGGAGATAGTAAGCCGTACGTTCGCACGTATGGATACTTTTTCATTTATAGGATGGATAGAATAATGAATATGGGTGTACCATATTTATAATAATATCATAGTAAAATAAGGGTTTTGGATTTATTATTTTGGTATGAAAAAAAATAATTAGTGGAAGTAGAAAAGAACTTGAAAGAGGGTGGTGATATTATTACCTCTACTTCAGTTGATTCCTCTTCAGTGGATCAAAAAGGCTCCCTAGGTTGGATTTACGAACTATGTAAGGCCTCTAGGTTATTTGGAGGGTATTTTAGAGGATATTTGTGTAGAGTTTGGATGATAAAAAAGGCTTTGGATGTGTGAAATTATGATAAGGGGATGTTCCCTTTTATAAGAGATGTGAGGGTCACTTTATGAAAAGCTTGAAATATTATTTTAAAAAATAATAATTTTTAGTTAATAATGGCTCCAAAATGATTTATTTATAGGATATGGTGGGTATGGGTTGAAAACCCCACAACCAATAGGTTTTAGATAGGTTTAGGTCACCATATTAACCTTATCTTTTAGATTTAACTCTTAGTTAAATAGTTTGACAATTACCATGTCAATTTGTATTTTTATATTATATTGTCACGACCCATCCTCGGGGACCTTTCCATGACTAACCCAAACCCGCCTTCCATAGGCCAGGGGCTGACGACTAGAACCAGAGAAATAAATCCCAATAACTGGGAATTCATTGCCTTTATGAAACATAATCACATCCAACCAGAGTACATTCATAAGTAATACACTAAGTACAAAATAAAGTGCTAAAAAGTAAATGGGCCAGAATACAAACCCAACAGAAAAGTACAACGACAACTAAAAAAGTACAAAAGAAAAGACAAATAGCTAGAAGATAGAAGCATCTCATGGGTCGTCCACCTAGGATCCTACCTGAAGGATAGGTACAGATAGCCTACTCAACGCTCTCGCCCGCCAACCTCCTCCGAGTACCGTCTCATCGTGAAGTCCACCTCTGGGTACAGACTCGTTGTGAGGTCCACCTCCGGGTACCATCCAGTCCTCGTAAACTCGGTCTCTATCAGCGTTGTCTGTCATCTGCATCCAACACAACGAGGTGAGGGCATAGCTCATGCATGGGTGAGTATAACGATACTCAGTAGGGACCCCGAGACCCTCAAGGTCTCACTAAATCCAACAAGGATAACCACAAAGAAGGATCTCAAAAGATAACCCATACATAGGTATAATCCCATATTTATACCTAAGTTATCAAGTAACCCATCTCAATCATGAGGAAACACAAAGGTTATGAAATCAACGGATAACCACTACTTAGGTATATGCCCATAAATATACCAAAGTTATCAAGTGACCCATCTCAATAAGGAGGTAAACACAAAGGTTATGAAATCAACAGATAACCACTACATAGGTATATGCCCATACATATACCTAAGTTATCAAGTGACCCATCTCAATCACGTGGTAAACACAAAGGTCATTGACTCAGCTCAAACCCTGATTTTAATTAACGATATCGAAACCAGAACTGCTGAAGAGCTCCTCCTCTATCGAGTACAGTGATCCTGTCACAACTCTGAGGCACTTCTCACTAACCTTAGACTGTTGAGGTACTCTTCCGGTCAAGTACCACGAGTCTTCCACCCAATCACTGTAGAGCTCCCCACCATGGGTCTGCCACCCCAACACAATAGTGCTCCCCCTAATTGCCTACAGAGGTACTCCTTCTGTTGAGTACCACGGGTCTGCCACCCAAACACAGTAGTGCTCCCCGCCGTGGGTCTGCCACCCAAACACAGTAGTGCTCCCCACTGGGCTAGTCAAGTCACTCCGACTTGAATAGGAAAAGCAGTCATCAGGTATCAGCCAACTACAAGGTCTTTATACTCTGTACACTCGACTCCCGGAGGATACGCTCTAAGAGCTACTGGTTGATACTCCAAGTATCAAAATTTCCCACAATGAAGCATCTCAATGGACCGCCTCGTCAAAGGGGTATCAACGCAACAGACGACGCGTCTATCGGATGCCCAGTATGTGAGTTATTAGCCCTTTAGTCCCGGGGGACCGGTTGGTTTCGTGTACGAACTAACCCGGTCGTATCTCAACTATACCCAGAATTACCATGGGGTATACTCAAAAGAACCATCCTCAACGTGATTACCAACGCCGCTGGCGACTCATCAAACAGACGTCCGATCTGAGAGTTGTTGGCTTTCCCGTTCCAGGGGCCTGGTTGGATTTTGGGTACAATCCAACCTGGCCTTACTCCAACTGATTCCAAACCTCAGGTGAAGTATGAAAAAATAACCATCTCATTAATATTAATCCAAAAAAGTCGATGGCATGTCAATCAGACGTCCAGAGCTCATGTTATAATCATTTCCGCTCTGAGGGCCCGGTTGGTTTCGCGTTCGAACGAACCCAACAATACACAAACTTGGCCGAAACCTTCAATATAATATACCGAATCGACTGTCTCTATACGAGAAACCTATGCAACTGACAGTGGATTGATCGGGAGGTCCACAACTCCAGATATGTTTGTTTAATAAAAAATTGTCCAAAAATAGGGGGTCTGGGCCCGGTTCAACCCGGCCTAACACCCCCTGGGTCAGCCCGACCTGGCCTAGTCGGCGTGGCATGGCGCAGCCCTACCAGCACGACCGTGGCTCGGGCCACCCAGCCAAGCAGGTACGTGAAGCGGGGGGGGGGGGGGGGGGGGGCTAATTGGAACCAGCGACGCAAAGCACCGCCCTGGGTCGTCCCAGGTCCCGCAGCCGCATGGGATCTATTATGTGGCCGCTGCATATCTTCTATGGCGGTGCGCTGGGGAGCCGCTGTCTCCAAGTGTCTGGATGACTCTGGCCGCCACCTCTGGTCGCCGGCGCCACCGTGTGGGCGTGGCGCACTGCCTCCACCTTTCGCAGACCACCGGACGTGCTCCGATGGTCTGTTTTTTCCACCGTCTATGCCAGTGGCTCTCCCGGGACCTGCTCTTCATTGAGACAACTTTAAATCGCCACAGCGGGCCGTTTTGTCATCGATTGTCAATCCACGCACAAAAAAACAATCCACGGAGGGTCTTCGGGCTGTGTTTGTTCGACCCGCGCCCTCCGCCTTAGTCGATAGAAAAATATCGAACAAAAATGATGTTCAAAAACAAACGAGGGACAATTTTAATCCATTAAAATTGAACTTAACTCCCAAAAATTTCCCCGGTAATAATGATTCCCAACCCGTATATAAAAACATTCACGGATCAACTTGATAATGAGTTGATCCGCGTTCTTTGTTTTAGAAGTGAACAATCATGGAAATGTTATCACTCACAAATTAAACCCCTACCTCGATAAAGGTTCACAGATGACAAGCGTCTTGGCTAACGGTGCCATTTCCATCATCATTGGTGTGCACTCGAGAAAGAGACGTCTCCTCTTTTGTCACTGAGAGAATAATAGGAGACGCGTTGTCACTAGAGAGTTCCCGCGTTGGTGTCTCCTCCCTTGCCGTAGAGGAATAAGAGGACGAAGAACCATGGTATCCGAGTTGATGTTCTTCATCAGAGAGTTGGCATTCTTCAACAAAAGAGAAATCCTCCTCTTCTTCACAAGAGCTCTCTCCCAAAAATCCCCCCCCCCCACACAACATGCCAAAAAATTAAAATAAGTCCACCCCTTATTTTAATTTAACATGCCATGCATTTCAAAATTTGAAATCCATTACACTTAATTAATTAAATCAAGAGTTGTTTAATTAATTAAGTGATAGGTTAGAAATATTTAATGGAGTGAGAGAGGAAGAGGAAAAGTCCTTATTAATTTAGAGGGGTTTTCATGTTTAAAGGGGGAGTTTATGAGAGTGAAAAGAGAGTTATGAGAATGTGAAAGGTTGGGTCTCATGTGGGCCCACCACCCAAACATCCTTACAGGGGTAGTTAAAATCTTCTGGGTGCCACCCCAACTCCCCCATGTAGGATATAACCACTTTAGATATAAAAAGAAAATTGTTCCACAATTTTATTCACATCTCATTTAATCCACAAATTTCAACTTCTCATCCCATGAAAACGCAACCACATTAAATGTCCTCTTAATCAATTTCAGGGGATGCGGATTCATCGGTTCCCTCAGATTTCAATTCCGAGAATTGGTTCAAAAGATAGAAAAACCCACTCATTCATTCATTGAACGTACTCGAGATAATCTTCCAAAATTTATTTCGGGCACATCGGGCCTTAGAATCAGGTGCCGTCAGAAACCGTGTACTCATAAAATGAAAAATAAATTAAGAAAAAAAAATTCCTTGAAATTTTTGGGTCTTTACATTACTCCCACCTAAGGGATTTGTTCCCCCGTAAAGCTAAAACACACACTAGGGAAACAAAATAAGGTACTGAGCATGCATTTGAGCCTTCCGCTCCCATGTGCTCTCCTAGAGGTTCTCGTGACGCAAACGAATGCGCCCCAGAAGAATCGACCGTCCACATAGGACCCACTCCTGTCGATCCTCAATTTCCACTGGAACCTCCGTTAATGTTGCCCTGTCATCGATTTCCAGATCACTGTGGTCGATGATGTGTGAAGGGTCGTGCACGTATCTCCTTAGCTGAGATATGTGGAAGACGTCATGCACCCGGTGCAACTGTGGTGGAAAGTTCATGCGGTAAACCACCTCGCCTACCCTTCTGAGGACCTAGAAGGGTCCGATGATCCTCGGAGATAAATTGACGCCTCCACCACATCTCCATATACAACATCGAGGTGAGACCCATAAGAAAACATGGTCTCCATCCTTGAACTCCAGTTGTCCCATCTCCTTTCAACATAGGATTTCTGCCTGCTCTGTGCAGTCTTCATCCGATCTTGGATGATCTGCACCTTCTCCAGCAGCCTCAAAATGGTCACACTGGTCAACCTTTTCCTCAGCTCCTAAAAAGGTCTGCTAGAATATCCCTGACCACACAAAGGGGTTTCCCCTCCTTCATCAATGCTAAAAGCGGTGAAACAACTCAAGAGAAGTATGGCATAAATCTAAGACTGGTCGACTCATGAGTGAACGAATGCACCCATTTATGCATGATTCTATTATGTGCTTCCGTGGATTTCCTTTTTTCCGACCATGGAAAAACCCATCCCGACGTTGTAGGTAAACAACAACATTTTTTCCTAATACAATCAATCTTTGTATGAACTGTAGTTGCCCAGTCCATACCCAAACTAACATCGTAAGGCCTCGACGCTGGCACCAAGAGGATCCAACCGAAACTCTAGTCTTAAGGGACAGATCACACCGTTGGCTTAAGCATGATTATCAAGTCTCCTCCCAAAGGTATCTCCAGATGTGAGGGTCAAGTCAACGGATTAACCGAAAAATCTAGGTCAGGGACATGACTCATGGAAGAAAGGCTTGATTCGTATCAATGTCTTCGGTTACGGTAGCTAGTAGTAGACACAGACCATACCTCAGATCATTCCTAGAGCCCTTGGGTCACACTCCATGACTGTATGCAGCTACTCTCTTCCACTTCCCTCATGCTCCCTGGGACTGGAGGGGACTACAAAGGCGGGTGGTTGTAACAAGTTGAAATGTACACCACCTCATGCTGCTCTCATAGCTATGCTTCCACGTCTGATGCTCTGCAGATTCGTCTGCCCTTAACACTTCCTCTTATTGAAACATATTACACATCCAAGTCTCTGAGACTGGCGCCAGTTTCATGTTTTCCCACTGGTAACATTCACTGGATGTATCTGCTCAGCCAAAGAACATTCAACCACAAAGGTTCTCTCTAGCATCCTAACATAAGTAGAAATTCATAAAGGAATTGTGCTGGATCATATGTCCTTTAAACACACCTCGCTCTGAGATCTAAGCTATAAGTACTAATCGTATCGTAGTAATCAAGTACCAAGAATGTTCGGTACACCTTGATGACTACCCAACTGCTGACATGTTGCCCAGCTGAAGCTTTATAAGCTCTAGAAGACTCTCATCCACCTCCTCAAGTTAGTCATCTGCCGCCTATGAGTCGGGATCTCCTCAGAATCTAAGGGGAATATGATGCTGAAACATGTGTAAGGTTATAAGCCAACATGTGTCATCTACCGATACCACTGGTTAAAATTGGTGACCAACAGGTAGTGATATAGATGGCACACTACCCTAAGGTACTATCTCAGGCATCAGTCCATGTACCAAAGTACCATCACTATGCCGACCATCCTCATGGTCACTCACTGGGAAACACTAGTAGATAAGATTTCCATCTTCTCTACTAGTGTCTAATATAGATGTAGAACTCTAAAAATCGCCTCCATCCAATCCACTACTGCCTGGGAATATGTCTCCCCTCGAAACCTCAGAGGCCTATACTACTGGAACTCGTGCGACGCGCTCTGTCGGCGTGCACCGTTCGCTAGTATGGCTGGTGGCATCTACTGCCCAACGGGTGGTGGTGCTGCTAGTATACCATCCAAGGTTGCCAACATAGAAAGAGGGCCCTACACTGAAGTCTCATCACTCAGTGGTTCGTCATCTAGTACTATCTCGGAACTCCAACTGACTGTCTGCGTGGAGAAAGCCTGAACAGATGCAACATGGTCAAATAATTTAATCCTGGTGAGCTGACCTGGTTTGAGCTGACATAAATAAAACTTTTGAAAACACAAACACAATCAGTGTTTTCGTGCACTGATTCAGATATCAGAAGTCAGGTTCCTAGTGTATGGATACGTCGGTCGCCGCACCAACACTGGACTCCCTGAACCGAAAACCACACTCGGCACCCTAAACACTATTTCATCACAGAAAGGGAATATCAGAGTCCTATGTTCTGTAGTTGAACCGACTCCTCTGATACCAATTTTTCAGGACCTGTCCTCCGGGCCCATGTCGTGACAACCCCAAGCCCTACTTCTATAGTCCATGGGATGGAGACTATCACCAAAGGCGTAAATCCTGAAAACTGTGAAGGCATTGCCTTTATAAAACATAAACACATCCAACTAGAGTACAAGAGGAAATAATACACTAAGTACAAAAGAAAGTGCTGAAAATTAAATGGACCAGAATGTATAGATACAACCGAACAAATGTACAACAGAAAATACAAACAATAGGAATATAGAAGCAGCTCCAGGGCCATCCACCTCGGATCCTACTTGATGGGTAGGTACAGATAGCCTCATCAACGCTCTCACCCACCAACCTACTCCGAGTACTGTCTCGTCGTGAAGACCACCTTTGGGTACTGACTCGTGGTAAGTTCCACCTCTGGGTACCATCCAGTCCTCGTACACTAAGTCTCTGTCAGCGCTGCCCGTCGTCTGCATCCAACACAATGAGGTTCGGGCATATCCCGTACAGGGGTGAGTATAACGATACTCAGTAGGGACCCCGAGACCCTCAAGGTCTCACTAAATCCAAAAAGGATAACCACAAATAAGGATGTCAAAAGATAACCCTTACTTAGGTAAACGCCCATACTTATACCTAAGTTATCAAGTAACCCATCTCAATCATGAGGAAACACAAATGATATGAAATCAACGGATAACCACTACATAGGTATATGCCCATACATATACCTAAGTTATCAAGTGACCCATCTCAATCATGAGATAAACACAATGGTTATGAAATCCATGTTAACCACTAGTTAGGAATATGCCCATACATATACCTATGTTATTAGGTGACCCATCTCAATCATGAGGAAAACACAAAGGTCATTGACTAAGCTCAAACCAGGATTTTCATTAAAGATATCGAAACCAAAACTGCTGAAGAGATCCACCTCTATCAAGTACAGTGATCCTTTCACAACTCCGAGGCACTGCTCACTAACCTTAGACATCTTAGGTACTCCACCTGTCGAGTACCGCGGGTCTGCCACCCAAACACAGTAGTGCTCCCTGCCATGGGTCTGCCACCCCAACACAGTAGTGCTCCCACTAATATACCAGACAAGTACTCCTTATGTTGAGTCCGCAGGTATGACACCCAAAAAATTTAGTGCTCCCCGCTGGGGGCTTCCACCCAAACACAGTAGTGCTCCCTACTGGGCTAGTCAAGTCACTCTGACTCGAATTGGACAAGCAGTTATCAGGTCTCAGCCAGCTACAAGGCCTCCGTTCACCGTACGCTCGTCTCCGGGAGGATCTACTCCACGAGCTACTAGTAGATACACCAAGTATCAAAATTTCTGACGAATAAGTATCTCAAAGGACTGCCTCGTCAAATGGGCCTCAATGCAAGAGACGACACGTCTATCAGACACCCGGTCTGTGAGTTATTAGCCTTTAAGTCCCGAGGGCCCGGTTGGTTTCATGTACGAACCAACCTTACCGTATCACAAATTTACCCCGAATTCCTATGGGTTATACTCAAAGGAACCAATACTCAATGTGATTACCAACTCCGCTGAAGATTCGTCAAACAGATGTCCGGTCTGAGAGTTATTAGCTTTCCCGTTTCAGGGGCCCGGTTGGATTTTGGGAACAAGCCAACCTGGCCTTACCCCAAATGCATCCAAACCTTAGATGAAGTATTTCAAAATGACCTTCTCACCAATAGGAATCCAACAAAGTTGACATCACATCAATCGGACGTCTGGAACTCAAGTTATAAGCATTTCGCTCCGAGGGCCCAGTTGGTTTCGGGTTTGAACCAACCCGACCATACCCAAACTTCGCCGAAACCTTGAGAGTAATATACCGAAACGACCGTGTCGATACGAGAAATCATAATCAGTTGAAGGTGTATCGATCTGAGGTCCAAAACTAAATATATTTATGTTTAACCGAAAACGGTCCGAAAATAGTGGGTATGGGCCCGGTCCGACCCAGTCCAACACCCCCTGGGTATGCTCAAACCGGTTTGACCCGACTCCGGTCTGGGTCCGAACATATTGGGCGCGGACCGGCCACACCCTCGAGACCATGGCTCGGCCCGCCCGACGGAGAGGGTACACGAAGCGGGGGGGGGGGGGGGGGGCTAATTGGTACCGGCGGCGCAAAGCACCCCCCCTTGTTGTCCGAGATCCCTCGACCGCGTGGGATCCACCGCGTCACTGCCGCGAAAGATCTTCTCTGGTGGTGCGCTGGGGCACCGCTGCCTCCAGGAGGCCGGGGGGCTCTGGCCGCCGCCACGCCCGCGTGGCGTGTAGCCTCCACCTTCTACGGACCACCGGATGCGCTCTGGTGGTTAGTTTTTTCCACCGTCTATACCAACAGCTCTCCCGGGACCTTCTCTTTATTGTGACGGCTTTAAATCACCACTGAAAACTGTTTTGTCATCACCCTTCAATCCACGGACAGACAAACAATCTACGGAGGGTTGTCGGGTCGTGTATGTTCGGCCCGCACCCTCAGTGTTAGTCGAAAGAAAAAGGCTGAACAACAATGATGTTCAATGACAAACAAGGAACAATTTTTATCAATTAAAATTGATCTTAATTCCCAAAAATTTCCCAGAAAATAATTATTCCCAACCTTTAAATAAAAACATTCATGGATCGAATTGATAATGAGTTGATCCAGGTTCTTTGTTTTAGAAGGGAACAATCATGGGAATATTATCATTCTCAAATTAAACCCCTACCTCAATTAAGGTTCGTGGTTGAAAAGCGTCATGGATGACAGTTCTGTTTCCATCATCGTTGGTGTGCACCCGAGTAAGAGACTTCTCCTCTTTTGTCACAGAGAGTGGAATAGAAGATGTGCTGTCGATAGCGAGTTCCTGCGTCAGTGTCTCCTCCCTTGCCGCGGAGGAAGAAATGGATGAAGAACCGTGGTCGCCGAGTTGATGTTCTTCTTCGGAGAGTTTGTGTTCTAAAAACAAAGGAGAAATCCTCCTCTACTTCACAAGAGTTCTCTACCAAAAATCCACCCCCACGCAACAAGCCAAAAAAAATTAAAATAAGGCCACCCCTTATTTTAATTTAACTTTCCATGCATTTCAAAATTCAAAATCCATTTCAATTAATTAATTAAATCAAGAGTTGTTTAATTAATTAAGTGATAGGTTGGAGAGTTTTAATGGGGTGAGAGAGGGATAGGATGTATCCCCATTAATTTAGTGGAGTTGGAAAGTTTAAAGGGGGAGTTTATGAGAGTTAAAAGAGATTTATGGGAATGTGAAAGGTTGGGGCTCGTGTGGGACCCACCTCACAAATATCATTACATGGTTAGTTAGAAGCTTGTGGGTCCCACCCCAACTCCCCCATGTAGGATATAACCACTTTTAGATATAAAAATAAAATTGTTCCATGGTTTTATTCACTTCTCATTTTATCCACATATTTTAACTTCTCCTCCTGTGAAAATGCAACCGCATTAAAGGTCCCATTACGCAATTACCGGGGCTACGGATTCATCAGTGCCCTCAAGTTTCAATTCCGATCACCTATTCAAAATATAGGAAAACCCGCTCATCCGTTCACTGAACATACTCAAGCTAATCTTTGGAAATTGATTTCGGGCACACCGGGCCTTAGAATCAAGTGCCGTTAAAAATTGCGTACTCATAAAATTCCAAAAAAATTAAGAAAAAAAATTCCCTTAAAATTTCTGGGTCATTACATATGTGGTTAATAAACATACTCTAAACAACCAAGCATTCCCCAAGTGGTCCATTAATGATACAAATATCATTATATAAGTCTTTTGGATGAATCGTAGATTTTTAGAAATATTATATCAATTAATAATATAATGTTTGTTTTTAAAAGTCTTTTATGTCAATTTTGACACTAAGTTGTATTTTGTTTTTGTTAACTTCATAACTGCATGATTACTTAGAAAAAAAATCATTCAATAAACTCTTATCATATCATATTCAGATATAAGATTCGTTTATGACATCAAAACATTCATATTATATTTATATTAATATTTTTAATATCATTTATTTTATTGATTCATTAATAAGGAAAATACTACATAATGTTTGTGTCATATACTAATATATTTGTATTATGTCTAAAAATTATAAATAAAATATCCTGATGTTTGAAATAATTCTATATTTCTAATTAATATTTATAGTCGAATATATCTATTATATAACCTCATATAAAATTTATTTTACTAAAAGATATTTGCTTCTGTTATTTTTGTCTTTACTTTTGATTACATTATATAAAATGTCATTATCACTCCCAAGTTGCTTCATGGGGTCCCAAAATCTACCCAAGGATGCCTATGCTCGGAAATGTATCATAAAATAGGTTTAAGACACATGTTAGGGTAATTTAATATTATTTTAATATTATTTATTTACCCATATTTACCAGATTTACCCTTTATCCATGGTAAATAAAATATTTACCGAAATAATTATTCAATATGACTAAAAATGAAATTTGCAAATTTAAAAAATATGGACCTCCTGATTCCAAATATTGTACCCAATTTTCCAAATTCATAACACAGAATTTGAAGAAATTAATTTAGAATTAATTCTTGTTGTCAAAACAAAAAGTGCGTTTTTAGGATATAATAACTATAAAAATATTGAAATTTTTTTATGTCCAATTTTAATATGAAATTATATCCAAGGACCAAAATTATATTAAATGATAAAAATATAATCTTATTATACTTAAAAACCATTCAAATGTATAATTTAACACTATAAATTATTTTTATTTAAAAGGATGTTTTTAATTAAAATGTAATATTTCTCACTATTAATCAATATTTGAAAGTTATCAGAAAAGTACCAAAATTTTTTCCAAACTAAAGTTTTATGTCCCTATTAAAAAGATGAATTTCATTTAATTAAATTTAAAATATAAAAGTGTTAAATATCGGATTTAAAAAGGTTTCTTCATTAAAAGGAAAAAAGTCAATTTTTTAAAAATACAACTTTTATCTAAAAACAATTTCTTATATTATGTCTAATAAACACGAAAGATGAATTTCAAAATTATATAAGATATATATAATTTAAAATTTGGTTAATGTTATTCATAAACACTTTATTGAATGGTTACTTTGGTAAGTCCTGGTGTGCTCGAACTCGGTGTTGCTTTTAGCGCAAGTTATTGAAATACTTTGAAGAGATAACATACTATGAAATCATGGGGTGTTACATTCTACCCTTCATCAATAAATTACATCATCAGAATTTGAAATTGTTTTTTTAAAATAAATGTTTAAAATAGAAAAATACCTTTGTGGAAAACCTACATCGGTAATTGGGTTAATAAAATTTAGTTTTAATAAGAGGAAAAGCGAAATGAAAAAGTCACCACCAAATTATGATCTAAATTAGGAGAAAATTGTTGGAAATTAGAGACATATATTTGTAGGGAAAAAGTAAATATTTATAGGAAGTGATTGAGGTCATCAATCACAAACATGTGTAAAACTAAGGGCCTTAATTCCATCAATATATGATGATTTAAAATATAATTGGTTCAAAAAAACTTAAGGACTTATGATAAAACACTTTTGGTTTTAAGATTCCTTCCCTAAAGATTAAGAATTAATTTATTCATAGAATAAGAGTAAAAATATATACATGACAAATATATTTTCATCCTCAACTGATTACTACCATAAATTCATCCTTCACTCCAAAAGATAATAGAATTAAGAAATATTTGATTTCTCCTAACTGTATAGGGTTCCTAAAAATAATGAATTTATAAATCATTTGTCATACTATTTAAAAAAATACATTTTACAAACCAGGAAATAACGTATGTCAGTGGTAGGTGATCCAACCTTGTCTCCCTTCGGTTGTGTGTTTATGTCTCACGGCCTTGCCAGACGCGATGGGTTGTCACCCATCCTACAGTTTTTCCTTTTTATTAAAATCCAAAAACAATCTGAAGAAATGATTTAACTTTAAAAATAGTGTGCAATGTAAAGCTTAATCAATTACAACCTTTAGACCTATCTAGAATACTTCTGCCCAAACACACTGTCCAAACTTTTTATGGAAGGTAATCACAATGAAGATCATTTTTATATGTAATAACATTTTAATACCTTCATCATGTATTCTTTTAAAAAACGGTAACACCCTGAATTACCATAAAACTTTATTCATTACATTCATTCTCCCTTTTTATTTTTTGAATACTAGATATACTCCTTATATTCAAAAATGTTGTAAACTCCAATAATGAAGGAATATAAAAACCAATAATCTATTCCAAGGTAGTCAAGAATATCGAATATTATTTATCCAAATCAAATATATCTTATTCCAAAATCACTACCTCAGTATTACGACCATATTATGTTTTATCCTTCCTTCAACTAAGTATTTTCCAAAAATATTAACTTGATGTTGAGTCACTTTTCATAGTACTATATAATTTTAAATCCTCAATCAAATAGTACTACGTTAAAATCCTTATTTATTTGCATAATTAAAGTAACCGGTACATTGTTGATACATCATTCAAATAAAATAAGTCTATAATAAAAATGTAATAACAATAGTCATTCCTCTCCATATGTGTAAGTATCATAACTTAATTATTATCAAATAGAATCATTTGGGGCATACTTTGATGATTTGGACATTGATTTTCATAGTCTCCCAACTCATTACAGACGAAGTATTGTACCCATGAAACCTTTTTATTACCCTTGTAATCACGTACTTGGAGTCCTTTTTCTCCTCACTTATAACAAACTCTCATTCCCTTCAGGAATTTACCAAGGTGATTATTTCCCTAATTATAACATGTGGGAAAATCCTACTTTCCCCTCTTCCCTTTATCCATCATTCTATCTACCTTCTTTTTCTTCTCTGTCTTCCCTTAAAATCCATAGGACTTAGAGAATTAATTATATATCTTATTAACACATGACACTATTTCTTCATATGATGATAATACAAGGGATAATACTTACTTTCTAAATGTTGGATTAATACCATGAAATATATGATCATTCATACTCCTTGGATCATGCGTATTGCTGGAGTTCACATTCCATCTACTGGGTGCCATTTCTAAACAATGTCATACACTAAGTTAGTTTTATGAATCAATGTGCACAATTCAATAATTTTAAAATACCTGACGTAAATTTAAAAGATTATGAATATAATCTATAATCATAAAAAAATGTTTTCTTTGAGGAAGTAATTACTCCTAAATCTTTCATAATGGCTTGTAATGAAAATGTGATTTATCCTAAGAATATCCCTTGGGAGTGTCCTAACCAAGAGTGCAACAATACCCATTTTTGTGATCCAGTTCTCGTTTGAGTCTTGCTTGTAGCAGTGTTTTCAGGTTTTACCCCTAGGTATATCTATGCCAGAGATGCCTGTACTAGCTCGTATCTAGATAGAGATGTATTTCTTCGAAAACTCACAAAATCTCTACAGTATCAAAATTCTAGGAAGTTCATCAATACTAATTCTCATAGTTTATCTTAGGGTCATGTTCTCTAATCAGAGTTTATCAAAAACCATTTCCAAGGTTTTTTCTAATAATCCGTTAATAAAAACTGCAATTCCCCGACATGAGAAGCCCAAAGTCAGTGAATTGTTACAAAAAATTGGCAGGATACAAGGAAATCATGTCCCAATAGACTGATCAGTTTAGTAGTCTGAGAAATATATTACATACATGAACGCTACATTACATGTTAGACAAAAACCACAATATAAATTATCATTTTATAATGCCATTAATCTTCTATCTTAACCCTTCTAATCAATCATAATACACTTCATGGAATCCTGGGAAAATAAAACATTAGAAAGGGGTGAGCTCAAATTTTCAATTGGGTGAGCAATATAGCAGAAAATACCATAAACATTAGGAATGGTGAATAATTTATAACACTTGCCTTTACAAATAATAAACATGAACACTTATGGAAGGTATATTATATGTGAAAATAATTCCATAATAAAACATGGTCATGAGTATTCTACTAGATGAATAAAAACACGAACCATCAATAATATTTTCATAATGAGGGAATGTATAACACCTGACCTTCATAACATTTTGTCAAGGCCTTGGTCAAGACGTATAAAAATTAGTAAGGAATAAACCAAAACCATATATCAAAATTGGGAAAGGCCTCATCCAATTCAACATCTAATTGTCTCATTAGACCTAGCAATGCATCTAGGAGTTAGATCGAGATCCACCCATTACTTACTATGTTCAATAAATTCCACATATGAAATGGATGAAACATAACATAAGCATTCGTATTAAAACTAGAATACGAAATGTCAATAAATTATCCATAAACAATTAATGGTATAAAAAGAAAACATCCACAGTCAAACATATCACAAAACCATCAATACAACATGGAATATTTGTATCCTAATAATTGAACTTCAAACAAGATTAAAATCCATCAAAATATGTTCACATATATGAAAATGATTTGTAAAACTCTCTGGAAAAAATATACCCTTTTCAAGAAAACATTTAAAAGTCACAGAATTTAGAAATTAATCCATTTAAAGACATTTTTGAATCAATTTTTCCCATACCACATTGAAACTTTTCAATGGAATTAACATTAAAAAAAAATTCATGTCCATATAAATAAATCCTTAAATTTGTTTGAAAACATTGACATTAATGAGAATGATTTAGAAAAATAAATATTTAAAACATTTAAAATTATGTTTTAATAAAATAGTCCCTTAATAAAAATCCCTTTGAAACCTCTTTTTTGAAACATGGATATGGATATAAAATATTTCCTAGTAAAAACATACACATATTCAATCTCGAATAGTAATGATATTGATGAATTAACCCTTACCCTGCACATTACTTTGGTAAAAGGTACGTTTAACCTTATATATAATGATCATATTATGTTATTAAATTATGCCATAACCATATTCATATATACTATATCATTAATGATTCATTTATTACATTATAATTCCCATAATAAGTATTTCCATGTTAAATTAACATTTTGGGTAGTAATCGCTTTCTTTATCGTACATGTTTTAACTTGTATCATTTAGATAATTATTTAAATACTTCCAAAATATAAACATTTATGTATATATCATATATATTTAGAATATAAATATTTATAATAGATAGATATATGAAATGTAAGGCACCATTTATGGAGATGGTAGGCCATACGTACGCATAAACGTTGTTTCCATTTTCATATTATATTGAAGAGAACTAAGTGAATAAGATATATGTATGTAAATAAATAAATATATACATCCAGTAGAATTATTATTTCTAATATTAAATACTTATTAATGTTATATATTTGTATAAGCATCGTTTAATGGTTAACATGGAAATTAATCTCATCGCATCGTGGAGACGGTAATCCGTATGTACGCACGAGAAACAATATAATTATATTTATGGAGAGATTGTATGTAATAGGATGATATATAATATATATAGAATCACTATCATGTTATATTTATTATTTACATAAGTTATACTCATTATTATACCCATCCGAAAAATGTTGTGTTTGAATAACAAACTACACCACGACATGAAGACGGTAAGCAGTAGTTACGCATGTATTGTGACTTTGCCACTTATAGGATGGATAGAATAACAAATAAAGTTGTACCATATTTAAAATTACAACACAGTACATAGATGGAACTGGATTTGTTATTTTTTTATGGATACAACGCAAAAAGTGGTAGTGGAAGAAGAAAAGAACATGAAAGAGGGTGGTGAAATTATTACCTCTACTTCGGGTATTACCTTTTGAGTTGATTGAAAGGGCTCCTTAGGTTGGCTTTATGATCAAAATAAGGAAACTAGGTAAAATTGAAGATATTTTATAGGATATTTGGAAAGTGCATGAACGAATCCAATGTCTTTGGATGTGTGAAATTAAGGTAAGGGGAAGTTCCCTTTTATAAGAGAGGTGAGGGCCACTTTAGGCAAAGCTTAAAATATTATTTTATAATAAAATAATAATCTATTTCTAATGGATCAAAAATGATTTATTAAGAGTATATGTTAGGTATGGGTCAAAACCCACTCATCCTATAGGTTTTATATACATTTAGATCACTATATTAACCTTATATTTTAGATTTAACTCTTAGTTAAATAGTTTGACATTTACCATGTCTCTTTGTATTATTATATTATATGGTTAACAAAATTACTATAAACATTCAAGAGAATTCCATGTGGTTCATTAATTATAAAAATATCATTATCTAAGTCTTTGTCTGATCCTTATATTTTTAGAAATATTATATCAGTTAATAATATAATATTTGTTTTTAAAACTCTTTTATGTAAATTTTTACAGTATTTGGTATTTTGTTTTTGTTAAAGTCATACCAGTATGATTATTTCGAAAAAAAAATCATTTAATCAACCATAACATGTCCAATAAACCTATATAATTCGTGTATGTCATCAAACCTTCCAAATTATATTTATTTTAATATTTATAATATCATTTATTTTATTTTTTCATTAATAAAAAAACACTTCTTCATTATTGTGTCATATACAAATATATTTATTTTATGTATAAAAATTACAAAAAAATATCCTGATATAATAAATATTTTCATATTTATAATAACTATTTATATTCAAATAGATAAATTACATAGCCTAAATTAATTTTTTTTACTAAAAGACAATTTCTTTTGTTTTTTTTCCTTTACATTAGATTATTTAATATAAAATATCAATATCACTCCAAAGTGGCTCTATGGGGTCCCTAAATATACAAAAAGATTATAATTGTCGGTAATATATCCTTAAATATGGTTATGACATGTGTTAGGGTAATTTAATATTATTTTAATATTATTTCATTACTCATGTTTACCGGGTTTACCCTTTAACCATGGTAAATAAAATATTTACTGAAGTAATTATTCATAATGTATAAATATAAAAGTTAACTAATTAGAAAATACAGAGCTCCTGATTCCAAATATGGAATAAATTTTTCAAATTCAAAAAAAAGGAGTGTCAGAAATTAATTTAAAATTAATTCCACTTGTCAAAACTAAAAGCGTGTTTTTAAGAAATAATAACTATCAAAACATGGACAATTTTTTATGTCCAATTTAAATGTGAAATAAAATAAAATGACTTAAATTAAATTAAATTATAAATATATAATCTAATTATTCTTATAATCCATTTAAATTAATAATTTAACACTATAAATTATTTTGATTAAAAAAGTTGTTTTTAATAAAAATGTAGTATTTTTTCACAATTAATCCAAATTTGAATGTTATCAGAAAAGTACCAAAAATAAATCCAAATTAAATTTTTATGTCCCTATTCTAAATATAAATTTAATTTTACTAAATTGAATATTTAAAAGTGTCAAATATTGGATTTAAAAAGTGTTTTCCATTAAAAGGCATAAAACTACATTTTTTTAAAAATACCTCTTTTATCTTAAAAATTGAAATTTTCTTACATTGTTTCTAAGAATGACAAAAAATGAATGTTAAAATTTTATAGGATATATGAAATTTAAAATCTGGTTAATATTATTCATAAACACATTTTTGAACGGTTAGTTTGGTAAGTCGTGGTGCGCTCGAACTTGGTGTTGCGTTTAGGGCAAGTTGTTGAAGTATTTTTAAAAGATAACATACTATGAAATCTTGGGGTGTTACATACAACACCCATTTTATGTAAATAATTGGACCTTATATATTATATTATTGATAATGGTCCATTATTTTATTCTTTTTTCCAGGAAAACATTTTCTATAATTATTTCTTTCAAAAAATTACAATTCTGCCACTCACCTCACTTATAAAATCATTCTTCTCTTCTCTCTTATTCAAACATTAAAACCATTTAGGATTATACAATGCCTAAAAAATCAATCAAAAAATTATCCAATATAATAATTTAACCCTTATTTGTTTATTACATCTATCACAAGAAGGATTTTGGTGAAAACAGAAGGAGGTTACCGGGAGAGGAGATAAATTTCTTCAATGGGTGATTTTATTTTATTTATTCCTACACCTCATTAAAATAATTTTAAACCATTATGAAAAAACAACCTAAGTATATTAAATATAATAATATTTTATTATGTTAATATAATTATTTTAAAATATCCCATCCTCCACAAAATGTGTTATGAAATTATCATTCATGTATATGACATACTACTACCCCGCGAACTGATGTCATTCATTTTTCTATTACAAACTCTCTCTGTGGGATTTGATGATGGATATAAAATATATATATTTTTTTTATAGAATTATTTTCATATATATCCATTATATCATATATATAAATATACACTTTTTACTATCCATTTCATAGGGGATAGGATAACGTCGTTCGTGTGTCCGACAGACTACCGCCTCGTGAAGCGATGTGACTCATTTTAACAAACATTGAACATGGAAGATAATAAGGATAAAATTAATAAATATTTATTATTTAAATTTTATAATTACTATATTAATTAATCATTTATAATTTTAAAAAATGATATACCATTTTATTTCTTATCGTTTCACTCACTAAAATACGACTACCTCATTCGTGTACGTGTGGAATACCACCTTCATAGAGCAATGTAGATATCTCTTTTCATCATCAAACCACATTTATTATATATATTTTAATATTTAAAGAAATAATTTTTATATATGATAATTTTATCATTCTACAATGATAAAATATAACATACTTTTTTTTTTATAATGACAATTGAAAAATGTAAATATAAATCATGCGTATGTTTGCCCTATCATCTCCATGATCGTAACATACTTCATTTCTCAAAACCATATTACATGATTATTAATAAAGTAAAATTGATGTATAAATTTAATAATTATTTTATTATTATTATTATTCTATATATTATTGAACCAAGATCAATAGTGGTCCAAAAATAACAAATCAAAAGATATTTGAAAACCAATGTGGTTGTTACTCGAAAGAAGACATTAACATGGAATTGTTAATAAATGTGTAATAAAAAGACATAATGAATTTTTATATGGTACTATATATGTATGTTTGGTTATATAATATATTTATAATAAAATTATATTTATTATATAGGATATCTGAACATGAATAATGGATGTCTTGAAAAAAGGTAAGGGATTTCTAGTCTCTCTTTTTTTTTCAGGGATATATAGAAAAATTCACTACACATTTCATTCATGTGGTGTATATAATTATCTTTAAAATTTTATATATTGAATATTAATCATTTCTCTACACTTAATGTTTCAATTTATTTTATTCTTTATTGGGGCTTACGATTCCAAATATTGTTAAAGTAGTGAGTGTTTTCTGTCACACTATTTACTTTGGTGAGAAAAATTTTATATTCACCACATATATGTTTTATGATGTGTATATTCAACCCATGAATTTATTTTATGATTATTATAATTAAAATTATGTTTATTTACATATCCATTTTATTATCTATATTTCATCGGATTTATGGAAAAAATGATTTCAAAGTGATGGGATATTTTTTTCTCAATTTTTCTTTCTTTGAGAAATATGAAATGTCATAGATCCATATTATTTTATGATGTAAATATATATCTGGTTTGACATGTAATATCATTAATTTGTTTATTATGATGATATTATTTGTTTCATTTTATCATTTTCTTTCATGGATCTTATGATTTTAATTTACCAGAATGATAAAGATTTTATGTTACAATTTCATAGTTTATCATGATTGTTTATGATTACGTTTGCAATAATATAATATTATGATAAATATCTCAATAAAAACATGAATATTTTTATAATATTATTTTTCATGAAATATTAAAGTAATATTACAATTTTTATACACTATGGTACATAAAATAATTGAGAAAATGTGTTTAATAAAGGAATATTTTATTTCTCGCTTCATTCAGAAATTCATTTTCTTCCAAAATCAATATTTCTAAAAAAATGTTGTAAAAAATGTTTTATTATTGCCTTGTGAAATTTAAAATAATTTTTTACTAGTGTTTACGTTTTAAGGGAATCTTAATGACCTTTTCCAAACAATTACTATTTATATATTACAAAAAAAATTAAAGGAATCATTGTTTTTGACATGAATGACGTGAACAGTAATTCCCACTTTCCTAAACAAAAAAATATTTCAAGAATCAATCACATTTTTAAAAAGTTATTTTCAACAAAAAAATATTCTTTAATATTTTTTAAATTTATATATTTAAAATAAATTACATCAATGTAAAAAAGGATTTTGAAAATGTTTTAAAATGTGTTTTTGAAAGTAGAAAGGCTATTTCCTTGTGAACTATTTTATAAGATTTTTATATATTAAATTATGTGTTTCAATGTTTATTTTCAAATAAAATTATCTTTAATTTATTTTAAAATTTTAAACTGTAAAAATACGTTTTCAAAAATAATATATCTACCTAAAGAAAAATTCCAATTGTTTTATAATTTAATTTTTTTTACATATGAAATGAAATCCATTAAGGTAAATTATTCTTCGATGGGGATAGGAACATAATATACCTTTATTAATATTTCACTAAATGGATTATTTTTGTAATGAAAATAGTTTTATGAAACCCATTTATCTTTGCGGTGATATACCATGAAAAAATGATCTTGAACACTATTTATTTTCATGGGATATGATATGATGAAATGATAAAATGTATATGAAACCTATCTGCTTTCATTAGGTTATGATATAATTAAATGTTTTTAAAACCTATTTAATATCATGGGGTTTGATATGGTGAATGTTTTATGATCTTTTGGAACAAATATACATGATTTTAATTATGTGATGGTGGTTATGTTATTACTAAGGAAAATGGTTATTTTGATACTAAAGATAGTTGGGACTTATATATACCTCCATTACATTGGGTAATGATTTATATCTCATTAGATGATTATGGAATGAATGGGGAGTTAACCTTGTTTATTGATGGATTTTTTCCACTATGATGGCCTTTGTAGTGATACTTGACTGAAATGATAGTTTTTTGGGCTGAATATTTTCCAATAAGTGGAAAGGCCCACCACTGGGGATGTTTTCCCTCCATGGAGTGTCCTTATAATTATTCGGAATGGGCCTTGAATAATAATAAAAGGATTTTATATACTTATCTATATTCCACAATTCAATGTCTTATGATAATTATATACTCACATTAGTCATGTTATTTGACATACATATGGTTCATGCCTTGTGAAATTCCAATATATTTTTCATGAATAAGGATTTTGGACATTCATATAAAATGTATGGTTCTCATATGTTATTATCAAATTCTCAAACACTTATGCTCACATTATGTTCATGTATTTTAATTTTTTCCCTAATTGAGCATATAAGATCACCCCATATTATGTTTCATCTTACCATACTATGAAATGAGTTTTTTATGGGTTTTGTTTCATTGGGCCTTTGAGACATTGTATTTAATGGCATTTGTGCCTTGGGTGTTCGATTTTTGCTGGGTCCCCCCTTTCCCATAAAAGGTGGTTTGTGTGTTTATTATTTTTTTAATTGATGTGATTTCCCCCAACATTCATCGAAATTTTGTCAGTGAAATTAAATCCTTTTTATAGATACTACAAGGGGATTTGGATTTCGAACAGAGGTACTTAGGGGTTATAACTATGAAAAGGGATCGTTGAGAAGGAATCAGGTGTCACCCGTTCAATGAAAATTAGAGTTGCTACATAGCTGGTCGGACACCACTAGGGGATATGATTTTGAAATGTATAAACTCTTTATAAAATGCCCTAATGGATTTAAATAGGCAATGATCATGCATGACATAGGTTATGTATAAGGTGTTATAGATTTAGAATAATGTGTCTTGATTTAGACATCATATTAGTGAATTTTCATGATCATGAGGTTTTCTACTATGATTATTTAATGTCATTCTATGATTTTTGGTTTTAGTAAATGGATAGAATGAGAAGGAAATGGGAAAAAATTCAATATGAAAATAAATTTTCTAATGAGTAGACAAATGAGATGATGATTAGGGTGAATGATTTTATAATTTTACATAATAATATATGATGAAACATGAATAAAAAATTCATCATAAACTACTATTAAAATCACCAAAGAGAGAAGCATAGATTTTAATAATTGTTTAGGTAGTGAATTATATGGATGAAATTAGATGCAGTTTCCTATATGTTGATAATGTGGGACAAATCACTCTTGGGAATGTCCCAACTGAACTATAAGATCTTTTATTTATGGAAAAGAAGGACATAAATTATACAATTGCTAAGGGAAAATGAACTATTTAATTAAAATAATGGATATGAATATTGGTCTCCAAAATGTATTTTTAGAGGATAAATTATTTAAATGGGTAAGTTAATGGAATTATGTAAATTAATGTCCTAAGGGGATAGCTCATGAAGAGAAGTAATGTTTTTTCTATTGATGGTGGGGAGACTACGAATATAATATAAAATGAGAGATAAATTCTAGAATTAGTTGATGAAGCCTAAATAATGTATTTCTAGAGGGTTAAAATTATTGATGTTTTAATGTATTTGTGTTCAAGGATTAAGTTATAAGAATAATTATACATGTAAGGATTTTTTAGTATATTTTTTTCATTATAGATATGAATGAATATGTTGAATTTTCATAATTAGATGGAAATGGTATTTAATTGAAAGGTAATATTTTATGTAGAACACATGATTATGGGAAGGTAACGCTTAATATGTTCCCGAGGTTGAGATACATGTCTTTATATTGGATAAAGAGATGATTGATGTGGATAATGGAAATTGGATAATATTGATGACCTGAGAACGGATAAATAATTTACTGACAAAGTGTTTTATTCTATCATTGATGGAGTTTACAACATTTTTAAACTCATGTAAAATTCCATATAATATGTGTTTTTTGTAAGAAATGATGAACCATGTATGTTTTGAATATGGTTTTATGGTAATTTTGGTTATTTCCATATTTTAAGAGAGTACACTGTGAAGGTATTCACATGTTTGGTATGTGAAAATCAAGATAAAATTTATGACATATAGGGGATTAATGATTTGTTGTTCTTGGGAAATTTATTGAAATTATTTATAATTTTTGAGTTTAGAAGGGTTTTATGGTTAACCCTATATGGAATAGTTTATATTGATCATTGGATGAGGTTTTAGAGATTAACATAATACTCCACCATATAATAATTTATAAATATTGGATAAACAGTGTGAACCTTTTTTAGAAGAGATATATGGAATGAATTATAATTCTATCGTGGATATTATTTAATGCTACAAATATGATATTAAATTCATCTTTTAGAGTATGAGATGATGTTTAAATTTATAACGTGATGACCAAGGGATGAAAATGTTCCTATTAAAAAATATATATCAAGTAAGTAAATTTTCATATTTTCCTAGTATATATGGAGATGGAATTACCTAAAATTAGGAAAATGACCTTGAAATATATTTTTTCCAAATTATCATCAATTTTGATGATATTAAAATATATTTTTATCCACATTGGTTAATAGATTTTTGGTCATCAACATTCTCTTGATCATGTTCTATATCTATCACCATCAATAGTTGGGTGTTAGTTTTCTCTTTTATATCCATTTTATCACCTCCAATCATTTTTCTCTTATTTGGGATCCTAGTATGTATTGTTCATTTTACTTTTACATATCCAATTCTATTTTTTCTAGAAGATATTTATTATCCCTTTTTACTATGTGGGTTTCAATAAAAGAATTTTCAAATATTAATCCATTCATGGCCTATATTTATTTCAAGGTAGAAACATATTTTAATGGGGGTAGAATGTGACACCATGTGATTTTGTAAATTTATTTAAAAAAGTTAATAGTCTTTTTTAGATACCTTTCATTACACAAAAATGTGAGTTTCTTTGATAATGTGCATGATACAAGACACTGAGCTTCAATAAACCATGAAATAACATTTTTTTAAATATAACTATTGTAAAATGCAACGTCCCAGTTTCGGGTGCCCCTCAACTGGTGCCCCGAAACCGGTTCGCCACATAACCTCAAGCGCATTTCCCAAAATGCTAGAGGTTGCCGACTAGCAGCGAGGGCCCATATCTGATAGTGGGGAAACTATTCCCTCATTTGTCAAAGTGTGGCACAGTGGAATAAAATAACAAGAGTACTACAATAGTGCAAGAAATAAACCATACACATTTAATATAACAACTGCAGTAAATGATAACCAACCAGTTATATAGATATGATGCAACATGTCTCAAGTTCTAAGAAAACAGCCCGAACATGTTACTTATCAGCACAATACAATGCAGAGTACAACAAATCAAAACAAAACATCCAGTAGCATCGCGAGCCTATGCCCGGAACCATTCTCCCCTATTCCTCAGTAGTAATCAAGTATATGTATAAGGACCTTTTCCCTTATCTACACCTACAGAAACATAATCTGTTTGGTCTGAAAAGCATGACCCAAATAGGGTGTGAGAAATAAATCCCAATAGGCACCCACCAAAGGCACATGCCCAACTGTGTGAAATCATGAAACAACAGTGTGCAGTAGTAAAATACAATAATATAAGCAGTATTGAATGTAACTAACTTAACCAGTTATATTTCCATTTTAATATCCATTTAATCATTTATATAAATTATCACCATAGTGAATATTCTACGTAAACAACCAATTTCCTCAGACATGTGAACCCCTACCCTTGGGTAAAAATAATCAAAACACAAGAATCTTCCCTTAGGCATATAGATATTGCCCATGGGCGTAAGAAGTGTCGCCCACAAGCACAGAATCAACAGCCCACAAGAAGTGAAGAAGTTTCCCACAAGCTGAAGAGTACAGTTCCCACATGCTAATCACAATGCTGCCCTTAGGTTAAATAGGTAACTAGGCCATGCCCAACATGTAATAAGCAGTATACAAGCAATTCCTCTCAAGGAAATTCTACAATCATCACATTAAATGCACATGTTTTGGTATCCTGGCCAAATGGCTAAAGAGAGGAACGCGCCCCCAGGGTGGTCCTGGATCAAAGAAACATCTCAAACAGTAGTTTATTATCATAATTAATTACCTATTAAATTATAGGTATTTAATGTATTTATGTCCTCAGCCACACAACACCCCAACATGGGTTCGAGGCACATCGGTACACAAAAACACACAACATTTAAAATATAAACACCTAGCCACCTACCTTAAATGCCCCTGATCAGTATACTCGAACGATGTTCCATGAATCATCCTAGAATGAGGAAGATCTGAGGTGAAATAGAACTATCTTAAATGCAAATAACATCCATTAGAAGAATAATTGTCATGATCTACGCAAGGAGATGAGAAGGCTTACCCGTGCGGTTCCAGGGAGATCGATGGTGCAGAAAATGGATTCCCGACATGCGCTTGGAAGATCCCCAAAGTTCCGGACTCATCTCCCACTCCATCCTCGAGTTCTAAGCCTTCCCTGTGAACAGGGGAGTATACTTCACATTTTAAGCGAAAAAAACAAAGTACACGACGTGTACTTCCCATTTTTTAACTTTTCCCCTGGCAGTCTCCCGCCAGCGTGGCACTGTTCATTTGCCGACATGGCTACACGGTGTGTACTATCAGCCAGCTGGCAGCTACTTCCACCGCTATACTATTTCTCCTGTTGATAGACTACACGGTGTGTGAAAGACCACTACACGATGTGTAGTCAGTTTTTACATGCTTCATCGCTGACATAGCTACACACCCTGTGTACTCATTCCACACGGCCAAAAATAAATGGTGTGTGGAAATTACATGGCGTGTAGTTCCAAAATTTGGTATTTTCCCCCATTTTCTTTATTTTATCAAAACATATTTAAGGAAAAGATAAATGAAGAATCTCGTACCTCAAAAATAAGAACCGGGTTCTTACAAACTTCCCCCCCTTAAAGCAATTCTTCCTCGAATTGCCCTTCAAAGGGTGGAGAAAATAAAGCTCAGAACATATCTAGCCACTAAGCACATACGTCGGTCTCCCGCTCTTAGGTTTCGTCCTGCACTCATCCATGATGCCATAACACCCATACGAGGGGAACTAACTGACCTCAGAGAACCATTGTGCTCTTATCAACGATATGAATTGGATGCTCCTCAAAGGAAGCATCAACCTGTAGCTCAACCTCCTCAGGTTGAAAAACGTGAGACGGGTTTGAATGATAGTGGCACAACTGAGATACATGAATGGCGTCATTCATGGCTCGGTACCTCTGTGGTAACTACAACCGATAGGAAACCATCCTGACACTCTCTAGAATCTCAAATGGCCCCACATACCTCGGTGAATGTTTAACCTGTCTCCTGGTCCGCCTATGTCCCAACCTCAGAGAAACACACAAGAAAACCTAATCCCTGACGACGAACTACAAAGGTCATCTGTGATGATCAGTATAAGACATCTGACAAGATTGCATGGTAGCCATCCACTTTTGAATCAACTAGACCTGCTCAGAAGTCTCATGCACGAGACGTGGTCCAAGTAAAGCTGTCTCACCTGCCTCTATCTAGCACAAGGTGATCAGAATGGCCTACCATATAAAGCCTCATAAGGTTCCATATCGATAGTTTCCTAAAATATATTTTATTTGAAAACTCGACTAGGGGTATGTGCCTCTCCAATGAGCCCCCAAAGTCTAGGACTCATGCACGCAGCATGTCCGCAAGCACCTGTATCGGACGCTCTAACTAGCCATCGGTCTGAGGGTGGTAAGCCGTGCTCATAAGCACCTGTGTACCCAATGCCCTCTGAAAACCCTTTTAGAAATGAGATTTAAAGCGGGAATCCCTATATGAAACGATAGAATGAGGGACCCCGTGAAGATATACGACCTCTCAGATATACAACATTCTGAGCTCGTCAACACTGAAGGTCTCCTTGATCAGCCAAAAGTGAGCTACCTTCGTGAGTGTGTCCACAACAACCCACATGGCATCATTGCCTCTAGGTGACCTCGGCAACCCAGTCACGAAGTCCATGGCGACATCTTCCCATTTCCACTCCAGGATGGGTAACTGTTGTAACAGTTCAGATGACCTATGATGCTCTTCCTTCACCTGCTGATAGGTGGAACACCTTGTAACAAAACCAGCTACATCTCTCTTCATACCCAACCACCAGTACCAACATCTCAAGTCTCGGTACATCTTGGTAAACTCGGGACGAACTTCCCAAGCTAAAACATGAAACTCCTACATCAGCTCCCCACGTATATCCTCTGGAACCCACACATGTCCATGGAAATGCAGAATTTCATCATCGCCCATCGTCCAACCAGGAGGAGGGTCCTCACATTCCACAGACTCCCATAGTACTAGGTATTCTGAATCAGATAGTTGTCACATCCTCACTCTATCCATGAGGGTAGAAGTCACATCTAAAGATGAAAGATAAGTTTTCCCCAGACTATCGTGCACCTCCAAATTAATCTTAGAGAACAAAGCCATGATCCTCCACTCATCACTGGCCTCCTGAACAACCTATGACTGAGTCTTCCTACTCAGTGCATCAGCTACTGCATTACCATTTCAAGGTGTGTAGGCAAGCTCAAAATCAAAGGACTAGAGGGATTCGACCCACCTTCACTGCCTCAGATTCAAGTCAAGCTGAGTAAATATATACTTGAGACTTTTGTGGTTAGTGAAAACCACAAAACAGTCTCCCAATAGATAAGGTCTCCAAAAGCGTAACGCAAGAACAACTGCAGCCAACTAGAGATCAGGCATTAGGTAATACCTCTAACGTGTCCTTAACTGCCGAGAACCGTACACAACGACTCAATCTACCTACATTAACACTACTCCCAGACCAATAAATGATGCATCACAATAAAATGTGTATCTCTTCCCTTGATCTGGAAGTATCAGGACTGGTGCAGATATCAACCTTCCTTTCAATTCCAAAAAGGCTGTCTCGCATGCTTCTGACCAAATGAACTCCACACCCTTCTTAGTCAGACCCGTCAACGAAGCTACTAAGTGGGAGATGTACTGTATGAAGAGTACGTAGTAACCAAATATCCCTAAGAAACTCCATTTCTCAAACACATTCTTAGTCTTCTCCCAGGAAATTACTGCTCTCACATTCTCTGGGTTTACTGCAACTCCGGCCTCTGAGATGATATGACCCAGAATGTAAATCTGGTCCATCCAAAAGTGGTACTTTGAGATCTTATCATATAGTTGATTTTCTCTTAGTGTACTCAATACGATCTCAAGGTGGGTGGCATGGTCGTGTCGAGTGTGAGAGTAAACCAAGATGTCATCCACGAATACTACCACAAAAGAATCCAGATAACGATGGAACACACGATTCATTAGAGCCATGAAAACTGCTGGCCCGTTTGTGAGTACGAACAGTATAACCAAGTACTTGTACATACCATATATGATCAAAAATGATCTAAGCGGTATATCCGATGGTCTCACGTGTAGCTGATGATATCCTAAATTCAATTCAATATTCGAGAAGACTTGTGATCCATGAATTTGATCAAAAAGATCATCAATACTCGGAAAGGGATATCGGTTCTTGACCATCGACTTGTTCCACATCTGATAATCCACATAGAGTCTGAGGGTACAGTCTGCCTTCTACTCAAAAAGGACACATGAACCCCACGAAGAAGTATTGGGTCGGATGAACCCATATTCCTGTAACTCCTCCAACTGCCTCTTGAGCTCCTGCAACTTAGGTGTTGCCATATTATAAGGAGGAATGGACACTAGTGCCACTCCTGGAACAAGCTCAATAGATAAATCCACCTCTTTCTCCGGAGGTAGACATGAAAAGTCATCCGGGAAGACATCCCTAAAATGAGCAACCACTGGAGGGAAATTTGTCTGACAAGCCTCCTAATCATCCAAGTATAAGCTATAAATATGGGCTGTGAATCCACCTCACCCATGATGCTCTGGTCGAGGTCGAATCTACTGAACATCCCATTCACCCTTGTATAGAAACTCTCCGCCATCTTGTGATGTGAAACGCACCCTACGACGATAGTAGTCTACAAAGGCTTGAAAGGGAACCAACCAGTCCATCCCGAGAATGGAATCACAACTCTTCATCTCTAAGACATAGAGGTCCCATAGAAAGTGACACCCTCCAACCTCTTGGGGGAACTCCTTACACTGATGCACACCAGATGTTCTAGTCCCCAACGTAGTGTCTAGCGTAATGATATAAACAGTAGAAGGAACACAGATCCCAAGGCTCTCCACAATGGGTAAATATATGAAACTATGTGTAGCAACCGTATCGAAAAGTTATGAAGATAAGACTGAAGCTACTAGAATAGTACCTCTGACAGTAGAAGGTCCAGGATCCTCTTCCTGTTGGGTCTGCTGCACTGCATATGCCTGCCCAGTGTCTAGACCCTGCGACACAGCTTGGCTACCCTGAGTTGTCCTACCCTGCTGCCTCTGAGATCCTGGTGTCTGGCTACCACGGGCATGACCACCATCTCCGCCTTCACGACCTAACATATTATAGTTCCCTGACGGGTAAGATTCCACTGGTCCTGCTCCTGCACACAGAGTCTACACAGAACCCCTCTAACTAGCCACTGGTGTAAACACCCTATAGAAGCGTTACAGATGACCTATCCGGCCGCAAGCTCAACACTCCACTGGGTCTCGTGGACACTATGGCCTCTTGTACCCCTCTCTACCACACTAGTAGCACACGACCTGGCCACCTGATGCATTTTTCTGGTTGGTACTGCCACTCTGAGAGAATTCCATCTGTCTCTTCCCCTTACCAGAAGAAATAGTACCGGAAACTGGTGTTGAACTGCCCTGGCCCACACCACTAGCCTCCCGCAGGTTCCTCTCTGTAATCAGTGCCTGATTCACAATATTATGTACTGAAGGCAACCTGAAAAGATTCACCAGTGCTTAGATGTCATATCTGAGACCATCCTCAATGCGCCTAGCCCTCAAAGTCTCATCACCCACCAGAACGGGTGAAAAACATTGAAGCTTGGTAAATTGAGCAGAATAATACATCACCGACATAGCTCCCTGCTTGAGATTCATGAACTCTCAAGATCTATCTGATCTCAGTGTCTCGGGAAAGAGGAAGTTATATAAGGATACCTGAAATTATTCCTACTCCATGTATATGTGATTCTCTGACTGGGTGGTAACATCCCACCACCTCTTGGTGGAATCACGAAGCATATAAGTCGCGATCTTGACCCTCCGCCCTGGAGGCATCTCCAGATGCTCGAAGATCGTCTGCATAGACCCCAGCCAAGATTCCACTGCCTGTGGTCCACCATCCCTGGAGAAAGTCGGCATATGTTACTGCTGGAATATATGAGTCAGCATAGGTGTAGATGTGGTAGCCAACAGTGCTCCTTGAATGGTGTGCATGAACCGCATAAAGAATTCATGGAACTATGCCTCTGCACTTGTGTCCAGTATAACGGCTAGTGCTGCATCTGGCTTTGCTGGAAGATCAACTGGTAGCCTATTTCCCACCATCTTTGGAGTATAATCATCGCCACTCTCCTGGCGAACAACGCATGGTCGTCTCGCCGGAATGACACTACACGGTCAAAAAACCCCTTAGATTCATGATTAACAACTACCGAAAATGAAGAAACCCAAAAGGGAATAGGAGGAAGAAGACATTCATAATTTTTAAAACAAGACTACATGGTGTGTATAATGACTACATGGTGTATACCTGACTTTTCTTCCCCTGCTCGGGTCATTCTACACAGCTATTCCACACGGCTCCCATGGAACAAAACTACACGGCATGTATATCATCTACACATCGTGTATGGTGTAATTTCCAACTGCCCGTGTCGTTTGTGACATGGCCGACTACTTGGCTTGATACTACACGGCGTGTTACACCCGCACACGGTGTGTACACCACCCCATTTCCCAGTAACACGGTTAGGTCTACATGGTCTGTCACCGGTCAAGACTACACGGCGTGTCCCACAGGTACATGGCGTTTACTAGATGAGCTCCGCCGACCAGTGTTATTAATTACACGGCCGGACACATGGCTCACACTACACGGTGTGTTCTATAGACACCAGACATGTACACGAATGGATTACACCAACCCGTGTTGTTAGTTACATAGCCAGATCCCCATGTCAGACTACACAGCATGTTCATCATTGACACGACGTGTACTAGAAATGATTCCACCGACCCGTGTTTGTTAGTTACAAGGCCGGATTCCGGGTCAACACTACACGAAGTGTACAAAAGCTACACGACATGTTCGCCCGAAGAATCTCCCTTCCCCGTGTCCCCGCCCACATGATCTCTGACATGGGTAGAGACTACACGGCGTGTACTCATGGTACACAACGTGTACTTAACAAGTTTCACTTTCTTCCTGAATATAAGAACATACATGGCATGTTCAAAGTACTACACGACATGTATACTGTGTTTTTCAGACAGTATGCCTCAGAAAATTCTCTGGAACCCCTAAAACCCCGAAAACAACACCTAAATTCCAAATTATTATCCGCGAGGGCCCATACTCCATGTGAATAAAATTTTGGAATCTTATCCATGTTATAATAAAATAAACAGTCAATGATCCCCCAATTTCCGGTAAATGGGGGCCCATACTCCCCAAAAACCAATGTTTGACATTCTTTCTATAAACAAGATTATACAACAATACACTATCACATAGCGGGTATTTTATCAAGCAGCTATCACAATGACATGATTTTCTATCAAAAAAACTATCACAACAACATGCAATTTATAATGCCCCTATATAGCATGGAAACTATGCATGGTATGTTATTCCTGGCATGTGCCTAAATGACTCATGAGATGGAATACCCTCATCTCATTGGGATGAAACTAAATAGAACCCATATATTAAATATAAACAACACAATCACAAGTGCGTCACCCAACGGTGATATAAAATCAACTTTAAAATTTGCAAAATCAAAAGAAGTGAAAAAATATGAGGTAGACTAGATTTTCCCTGTACACGAGTTAGCTACGCCCGGGCACAACATATTACCAACTACCATTCCCATCCAATCCTTGTCTAAGGCTCCAAATAGTAAGTCAATGAAAAGAACCTCCCTTTGATACCACTTTGTAATGTCCCTGTTCCAGGTGACACTCAATGGGTTCCACGAACCCGATTCACCACATAACCTCAAGCACATTTCCACAGACGCTAGAGGCTGCCGACTAGCAGCGAGGGCCCAAGTATGATAGTGGATAAACTATGCCATCAATTGTTAAAGTGTAGTGAAGTGGAATAAAATAACAAGCATACTAAAACATCAATAGAAATAAACCATACACATTTAAAATAACAATTGCAATAAAAGATAACCAACCAGTTATATAGATATGATGCAACATGTCTCAAGTTCTAAGAAAACAGCCAGAACATGTTACACAGCAGTACAATACAATGAAGAGTACAACAAATAAAAACAAAATAGCCTGTAGCATCGTGAGACTAAGCCTGGTCCCATGCTCCCCTACTCCTCAGCAGCGATCAAGTACCTATTTATGGACCCTTGCCCTTATCTACACCTGTAGAAACATAATCTATTTTGGCCGAAAAGCATGAACCAAATAGGGTGTGATAAATAAATCCCAGCAGGCACCCACTAAAGGCTTGTTCCCAACTGTGTGAAAGCATGAAACAATAGTGTGAAGTAGTATAATTTTAAAAAGTAAGCAGTAATGAATGTAACTAACATAACCAGTTATATTACTATTTTAATATCCATTTAATAATTTATTTAAATTATCACCATAGTGAATATTTTAGGTAAATATCCAATGTACTCAGAAACATGAACCCCTAACCTCAGGTAAAGAGAATCCAAACATAAGAATCTTCCCTCAGTCATACGGATATTGTCCACGGGCGTAAGAAGTGTCGCCCACATGCACAGAATCAACTGCCCAGATGCATGGAAGAAGTTTCCCACTGGCTAAATAGCACAGTGCCCACAAGCTAATCACAATGCTCCCCTTAGGCTAAACAGGTAACTGGGCCATACCCAACATGTAACAAGCAGTAAACAATAAATTCCTCTCAAGGCAATTCTACAATAATCACTTTAAAGGCACACCCTCAAGTATCCTGGCCAAACCGCTAAACATAGGTTCGCACCCCCGGCGTGGTCCTGGTTACAGGAAACAATCCCAAACAGTAGTTTATTTTCATAATTAATTACCTATTCAATTATATATATTTATAATATCCATGGCCTCAGCCACACGACACCCCAACATGGGTTCGTGGCACATCCGTACACAAAAACGCACAACAGTTGGAGTATAAACACCAAGCCACCTATGTTAAATGCCCCTGATCAGTATACTCGAACGACGTTCCATGAATCATCCTAGAAAGAGGTAGATAGGAGGTGAATGAATACTCGCTTAAACGAAAATAACATCCATTAAAAGAAGAATTGGAAAGAACTACGGAAGGATATGAGAGGGAATACCCGTGCGGTTCTAGGGAGATCGACGGTGCAGAAAATGGATTCCCGACATGCGCTCGGTGGATCTCCAAAGCTCCAGCCTCCTCTAACGCTCCTTCCCCCATTTCTACGCCATCCCGATGAACAGGGGAGGCTACTTCCCATTGGAAGTGAAAAAACAAAGAACACGACATGTATTTCCAAGTACACGGCGTGTAATTCCCATTTTTCAACTGTTCCCCTAGAGGTTTCCTGCCAGCATGGCACTGTTCATTTGCCGACATGACTACACGGCATGTCTTATAGACTACACGGGGTGTACTGCCTCCCAGCTGGCAGCTACTTCCACCATCGTACTATTTCACTTGCTGAATGACTATACGGTGTGTAAAAGACCACTACCCGGCGTGTAGTCAGTTTTTACATGCTCTGTCGCTGACATGGCTACACACCCTATGTACTCATTCCACACTGCCAAAAATACACGGCGTGTGGAAAAGTACACGGCGTGTAGTCCTAAAATTTGGGATTTTTCCCCATTTTCCTTATTTTCTTAAAAAATATTTAAGGAAATGAGAAAAGAAGAAACCCATACCTCAAAAATGAGAACTAGGTTCTTACATAAAATAACCACAAAATATGTGGGTATGAATAAATATAACTAATTTATGAAAAATATATATAAATTTCCCTCCTAATATGAATTTATTTATAGATTCTTAGAAAATAGTCAATCAATTTTTAGTAAAGTATTTATATTCATCAAAAATATGTTTTCATAAAAAAATGATTTTGAAATTTTTTATAAGAAATTATTATAATTAATATATGGATACTTTAGAATGATTATTTAAAAAAACCTTCTTTTTTGAAAAAAAAATTCTTGAAATTAACTTCTAAAGAAATTTAGAGTTTTTTAGAAATTATTGATATATTGGTAAAAAATTAATATTACAGATTTTTGCAAAACTCTCATTTATTTTAAATAAATTAAGTAATTTTAATAGAAATTTATTTTTTAAATTAATATAAGTATCATTTATTAATTTTTATTCCACTAAATTACATTCTAATAAAATTTATATTTGACACTGATATTAGTTAATTTTGGGGTTTGAAAAGTATTTTTTTTTCGAAAATCCATTTTAAAGTGCATAAATTTTCCCACATTTAGTTAAACTATTCCTTAATGAGGAAATTGGTAAATAAAATTTAAAGAATATATGTCAACATATATTAATTTAAAATAATAAATTGCAAATTATTAGATGTAATATTAATATAAAAGCATCATGGGCCTGAGAAAAATAATCTTCTTGAAAACATTCTTTTTCATCTCATCTAGGATATTTTTTTAACATTTAGTTTTTTCCATTTGAAGAAAATTTAATTTTTAAAAAAATTAAACCATTAATACATAATTATAATAAATTTAATTTTTTTTAATTTTTTGAAAAGAATAATTTCAAATGAATAGTGAAAATGACAGAATTTTAATTGAAAACTGTATTTTTGTTTAATTTATATGTAGATAAATTATATTTTAAATTTTTTACGAAGTAATATTAGGTTAATTTTACAACCATTAGTAAAATTTAGTTCAATATAATTTTTTTATAAAAACTATTGATAAAACAAAGTGAAAACTTCTAAACATTTTCTCTTTAAAAACACACTTTATCATCCCATGTGCAAGATTAATTTTAAATAATATTTCCACTTATATAAATTTAATTTTGAAAAATTGATTATATTTTTGGAATCAAAATAATTAATATTATTTACTAATTTAAAAATATTTTTTGGACCAAAATTCATAGTAACGAAAATAAAAGTTATTTACTTTGGATAATATAAAAATGAGTTTACATGGAGATAAACTAAAATAAAAGGGGTTGAAAATAACTCAACCTTTTTAAAAAAACCAATATTATGGAAATATTTCTACATTATATCTTCCAATATTAAAAATGGTATATTATTGTATTCTTGTGAACTGAAAAAATTTGGGCATAATTATTTCTTTCAAAAAATTTAATTATGCCACTCACCTAATGTATAAATTTCTACTCCCTATCCTCTGTTATCAACACAATAAAATACTATATGTTTTATCCTTGAGTTCCAGAATAAAATTCTAGCATCCTTCCTATAAACCTTGAATCCTTATTTTTTGTAATAAATCTTACCTAGGAATGATTTACATGTAATAAAAAGGTGGTTACCTGAAGAATATGTAATGTTCATCAAGGAGCAATTTTATTTTAATTATTCCTCCACCTCCTTAAATTATTATTAATACATTATTATATAAAAACCACGTTATATTACATTTAATAATTTTTTATTTAGGTAATTACCTATAACAATGCTCACTTCAATTAAATGGGTTACGAAATCATTGATTTTGTAGACAATGGACTATCCCCTCACTAACCACTGCCATTCTTTTTTCATTACCTCCTATAACTATTGGGTATGATGAGGAATATAATGTATATATACATATGATATTTATATCCTTATTATACCCTTATATTCAATATATCATAAATAAATTGTTAGTTTCCATATTTTTGGAGATATGATAATGTCTTTCATTTCTATGACATACTACTACCTGGCGAAGTGATTTGATTAGTTTTTTATAAAACTTTACATATAATATAAATAGGTTATAAATAATAAATTTATATATTATAGATGTCATAATTATTATACTAATGAAATAATTTATTATTCTTAAAATAGTATATATCATATTCTTTTTACTGTTTTTCATCTTTGAAATATAATAACATTGTTCGTATACGTGTGGAATACCACGTTCACGAAGCGATGAAACTCTCTATTTTCATTACCATACATCATAGATGATTTTTATAAGTAAATTTAAAGAAATAATATTATATTTAATGTATTATTATTATTATTATATAATAGAATATTATTTTCCTTCTTTCAATAATGATTGTTGAAGAAAGAAAATGTTACTCATTAGTCTGTATGACATACCATCTCCAAGATCATAACATACACCATTTCCCAGAAAAATATTTCATGATCAGTATTTAAATTATAATTTATGTGTAAATATGATAATTATTTAATTATTAGTATACTCGATATGATGAAACCATGATCAAAATATAAGGTCTGAGAATAGAAAATCGAAACATATAAGAAAAACAATGCAGCTATTAACCGAAATGTGAATTTAACATGGAATTGTTAATAAAAATAAAATAAAAGGACACAAGTAAATAATATATTGTATGATATTGGTATGTGTGATCCATTAATATATATATATAATACAATTTTAGTTATTATATCGGAGGTTTTAATGTGTATAAAAGAATTCTAGACAAAAGGTAAGGGGAAACTAGTCTCCCTTTTATTTCTAGGAGACATATAATAATTCACGACACTTTTATTTTGTGTGTTGTATAAAATAAAAATTTAAATTTATTACCAGTAATATAATTATTCACATGAAAAATAATTTTTAATTTTAATTAATTATTAATTATTTATTATATTTAAAAATATTTCAAAAGTGGTACGAGATTTCTGACTTAGTTTTACTTTTGTGAGACATTGTCCATATTAACCACCTATTTATTTTATGAGATTTATATTCATCCCATAAATTAATTTTATTAATATTTAATAAAAAATAAATTAATTTAAATATTCAATTTTGGAAATCCTTTTTATGTGGATTATGGTTCAAAAGTTATCAAAACGCTGAATATTTCGGGACAAAACATTCCTCTTATGAGGCATATGTTATGTTATCCAACGAAATTATTTTAGGACATGTATATATATAACATTTGAAGTGTAATATAATGAATTTATTTTTCCTTGGAAAATTTTACATTTAAATTTATGTTATTTCTTCATAAGACTTATGATTCAATGTTACCAAAGTAGTAATGATTTTATGTTACAATCCCTTTATTTATCATGATTGCTTATGATTATGTTTCCAATGATAAAACCATGCAATACATTTATCATGAAACTAATGAATTTTTTTATAATATGGCTATTAATTATATTTTCAAGTAATATTACCATTTTACCAGTCCTTGGCACATAATATATTTTAAAAAAATTATTAAATAAAATTTGACATTATTTCATTCTTTGGTCAGAAATCCATTTTCTTCCAAAAACTAATTTCCTGAAAAATTGATTAAAAAATGTTTTATTATACTCATTTATTTTATAAATAAATTTTTAATCACGTTTAAATTTTTTTAAATGAATATTCTTGTCATTTAACAAACAATTCATGTTTGTATTTTACCGATGATGTAGAAATAATCATTTATTTAACAAGCACGACATGAACAGTATTTATCACTATCATGAACAAATAAATATTTTATTCATCCCTTAATATTCTTAAATTATATTTTCAAAGAAAAATTTTCACTTTAATAGTGGGGAAATTTTTATATTTTAATGAAAATATTTAATGTAAAAAATGGATTTTAAAATTTTTTGAAAAAATGATTTTCAAAGTGGAAGGGCTATTTATCATAAATTTTTTTTAAATGATTTGAAAAAATGAATTTATAACTTTAAATGTATATGTATTATGAAAATTATTTTCAAAATGTCTTATTATTTTTTTTAGAAATATATTTTCAATGAAAATTTGTCATCCTCATTATATATTATAAGTGATTTATCTCTCAAAGTCTTTCCCTATCTACGAAGGAAGATGTTTATTTATCTTATACTTTACTAGGTATATGATCCAATGATACCATAATTATTATTTATATGAAGGGTTTATTTTTATGATTATGAAATTTTTATGAATCTTGTTTCTCTTATATCGGTTATAAATTAATAAAATGTTTATGAACCATCCTTCTATTTGTGGGTTATGATTTGATAAAATTTTGAAATTATTATGAGACTTATCTATTTTCAATAGGTTATTATAAGATTAAATGATTAAAAATCTATCTAATTTATTAGGTTATGATATGATGAATTTTTTGTGATATTTTGGAACACATATGTATGATTTTCAATATGTGATTCTGGACGTATTATTACCAAGGTTATTGGTTACATTATAAAAAAATTAACGAGGGATCTATATCTCCCTTTAATGATTTGGGTAATGATTTATATATCATGAGATAGATAGTACTTGAATTGTTAGTGAACCCAGATCAATAAGGGAATTCTTTCTCTATGATGGTCTTGGGAGTGAACCTTGACTACAATGATGGTTTGGGGAGTGAACCCCCTCAACTACGAGGAAAGGGATTTCACTAGGGGTGGGTGTTTCTCCCACTCAGATGGGGTAGATACCCATATAGTGACATGACAAGTCCTAGAAAAAGATCATTGACTACCAGTGAATGTATTTTCTATTCTTATCAAAATTACAAAATTCATTGACTTATGCCAATTTTATGATCTCATGACTCATGTTCATTGATTTTATTAGGATTTATGTCTTATGGACATCCAATAATTAGGAAATGACCAAGTATTTTTATCATTTATATGCAGGGTAGGGTTTTTATGTGTTATTATTTTTTTCTCATACTATTATTCTCATGCTACATTTGTGTATTTAACTTAATTACCGTTATTGATAATTTGAGCTCACCCATTCTCATGTTTCTTTTCCCAATTTTATGATGAATGGTTTTAAATAGGATATGTCTATGAAGATTACTAACTGGGAAGGTCATTTTAGAGAGTATTTTGGATCTTTTATCATATTATATTATTGTGTTAAATGTTTCTAATTAAACTAAACTATTAATTTCTTCATGTGTGTGTTTGTGTAATTTAGTGAATATTCAATTAAAAAGATGAAATATCCTTGTATGAGAAGAATGAGATAGTATGGTGAAGGTAATTATTCAAAAACATAAAATTAAAAATAATTTAAAATGATAATAATTATAATTTATATTTAAAATAAACATTTATAACCAAGCATAACATCATTTTATCTTGATGAAAATTTTTTAGAGATATTAATATCAAGAGAAAGAAATTTTGTATTTGTTCTTTTCATAAGATAATATAAATGTCACAATAAAATAAAAATGTACCATATATCCATTTTTTTATAATTTATTGATAATGGAATAACTACACTCATACAATAGGATAATGGCAACTGTTATAGAAATTTTAATTCCTTATCCTGAAGTTTTAACACAGTTTTTCCAAATTTACCCTTACTAAGGTGATTTTTTTAACAATGTTACTTTCCATAAAGATAAAAAATAAAAGAGAACCATATAATAAATTTTATCCCTTTCACTAAAAACATGGAACCAATTTTTGAAGATTCAATTTTTATAAGTAGAAAAAATGACTTTAAAGTATATCCACAAAACATGAAAAGAACTTTTTTTTAGAAAAATAAATTTTAAGAATAAAATTTGATTTATTATTTCCCCATGCCTAGAAAAAATTATATAATTTACAAAAAATTGATTGAGTATATAATATAAATATTTAATTTAAATAAATATATAATTTTTGTTAGTTTAATTTATTTAGATAAAAACACGTTACATGAATAGAAACAATTTTCTAGAAAAAACAACCATTTTACTTTTAAATGATTTTTTCTTCATTGATAATAAATTGACAACCAATGAATGAATTTTATATATGTGTAACCCATAAATGTTTCACAATTTAGTAAGTCCTATCATACCCACCAATCCAACATCTAGGTTATAACTGAGACATTATATAATAATATTTCATGAGTATAATAATGTTCGTTTATTCATAGTGTTTCATGATGAGAAAACAATAAATTAAATCAAAATTTTTTGTTGATAAATACATCATAAAATCATAGGGTGTTACATTATACCCGCTTAAAATATATTTAGGTTTATAAATTCTTCTTCATTAATAGAAACAAATGATTATATCCTTATTTTGTCATATCCTTTGGTTCCAAAGTAGCTTCATAGAATTTTTAAATCCTCCTGATAATTTTCTCTAGGATATTAGTATTGATCTGTAGGAAATTATATCTATGATACAATTTTTATATCAAATGGTCATATTAGGAAATATCATGTTCTATTTTTATAACCTGTGATTTCATTACATGATAAGGATTAATAAAGTACTTCATAGGTAAAGAATCGTCGAAAACATCATGGACTCTAGAGAGGTTTATTGTATGCACAATGAAATAATCTATATTCAATACTCAATCAATTATATAAAAGGAGAATTAATAACTAGTTTATAGTATTCCCTTATTTCTAAAACTAAAAAAACAATATTCTATAATGAAATTCACAGAAATACCTTCACACTAATTTTAATTTCCTTATTTTTAGATTATTGCCAGCATAAATTCTCTATCAACACTGAACTACCTTGATGTGCAACTAAATGGATATGAATTTATTGACTATTTACCGAGAAATCTCAAGTTGCAATAGATTTTTTACCCAAATTCATAACAACACTTTCGAGTTCTATACTTCCTTCAAAATATATCTTTATAAGGATCCATTTTCATGCTCGACTGAAATATATTACTGTATAAAAACTAAACTAATGGAAGGTATTGGTCCCAAATACCATTGTAATCCATTGAAATAGATCTCATAATATCATCTATGGTTTTAATGTAACTCTTAAACATAACATATATATAATTTTAATATGTAGTACATACATAGAAATAAGAATCTAGTATTTTCAAGAAATTTCCACAAAACATTGAGGTAAACAACAGATCCTGATAATATTCAATTGAATTTTGTATTCCATGAACCCTTACCACATCCTTAGTATATATATTAGAAATATAATCAATAGATAAGTCATCTATTATAGAAATTTATTTTTTAGAAATTGAATGTTAACTGAATACACCATAAATTGAATTATAGTTTATAGAGGATTCGGGGATTCTAATGAAAAAAATCAATGGGGATGGTTTTCCATTTTCATGAAGGACTTTGTAATTGTTTTAACATCCTCTTAGACATATATCTCTCACCCTTAACTTGTAGACATACCAAACACTAAGATACATCATCTAAAATACATATTCACATGTTTTACAACAACAAATACTCTTCTAAATCTCTATACATCTTCATGAATCCATGATGAATAGAAAAAGGTAATTTATTTGGTTCATAAAAAATTAATTCATCAAATATTGTAAATATTAATCAAACACAAGATTCTTGGTCCTTATTATTCCATTATTTTTTTTAACTCAAGATAATTTCACACATTTTTTTCATTCAACATCCTCCTTCTCTAACCCTTTAATTCCCACATGGATAGATGGTTCAAAATTGATTTGAGTAATATATGATTTATACCTTTCCATCAATATTTTATGTAATATATTTTTCTAATTTATAAATATTGAATTTTTTATGATCCTCATGAAAAATAATCTAGCATGATGCTGCCGACTGAGAGCATATTCAAACTTATTTTACATCACATGGTTGTAATGTATTGAGTAGTCATAATATTTAATCAAATCAAGTCATTTTTCATATCTCATATTAAACTATTTCTATATAAATATATAAGTTAAACTTTTATATATACTATATATAACATAACTTTCTATATAAATGTAATTCCTCTAAATATTGAAAGAAAAATTACCATAGCTAACTTGAAATCAGTACTTGGATAAAATTTTACATGGACCTTAAATTTTCATGGGGAATCATCTATCACCATATCATACTAAACTAGAACACATCATAGTACCTTATTTGAGGCATCACTATAGATCGAAAACCCCTCTCTATTATAGGTCACTTTGAGCATAGGTGTGCTGACTAACCTTCTCTTTAGATAATTGAAATTCTATTCACATTCTTATGTCTAAAGAAATGTGGCTCACATCAATGTTAAATTTGTGAGTGGATCAGAATTTTTTGAAAAATTATGGACAAATAGATAATAATGTAACAACATAATATTTTATTGCATGTATATTTTTCAATTTCACATTTGTGATAAATAATATTGTACATAACACCGAGCTTAAAATAACCATGATATAATATTAGCAGTATAATATAAATAAAATAATTTTCTGGATGATAAATTGGTCATTAGTAATATGATAAACTAGATTCTAAAAATATATTATTCAATTAATTGGATACAAATTAATTATATATAAATATAAAAACAATTTAATATAAATTGTTATTAAAAAGAAAATAGTTAAATGTATACAAATATGATTTATATAATAAAAAATAAACAAATCACACTTTTTGGACTACATTAATGATATATATATATATATAATACATTCAATATATTGTTTAACAATCATCCTAGTTTTTTTCAATAAATCATATAAGAAAAAAATCCAATTTTACTTTTAAAAGCATATTTTTTATAAAAAAGATTTTTTACCACCTTTTAATAGAACAGTTGTTTTATGTATAATTTTTGACACATTTAAAAATTCTATTAAAAATAATAGATATCTAATTTTAATGTGGAATAAAAAAATTTATTTTGGTCTAATTTTTTTAATTTTTTTTATATGTTTTATTTTTTTAAAATAGTGATAAAATACTCTAGAATCTCAAATCATTTGTTTATTAATTCAAAAAGAAGAAAAAACACAAACACAACAAGGGTCTGATGATAGATCATAGCCAAAAGTCAAGGATGATGGATATATTGGAGTATGAGAGCATCACATATAACAATATTCACACACTCTATTGGAAGAGATCCCAGACTTGTATAGGAGACAAAATTATCTTCAAGGGTGTAACTTGAAGCCAGCAAATCTACCTCTTTATTTCCTTCTCTCAATGTGTGTGGAACACTTTTCCAGTTGTCGATGAGGAGTATGCAACATCGGATATGATAATATATGGACTAGGATGAGGTTCTAAGGTTATTGAGAAAGTTATGAAGAATTTTGGTATTTGTTTCAATGTTTTTGAGAGTGATTCTCTTGGACTTGATGAACTGGATAACCTATAATAAGTCCCTAGCCACTTCCTAAAGAGATCCCCACTTCCAATGTTCTCAATGAATGTAAAAATCAATTTCCTATTAGGACCCGCACAACACTGCCCCCAACATTGTGCCCACGATGGATGAACCATTGACGTTAAGCTTCATCCTATTGATGGGAGGGTACAAACATATCCATCACACCATAGTGTATATCTTAGTTATTTTTAGGGTTGGTTATTGTCCCACTACAAGAATATTAGTGATGGATAATTGATCCATTTTTTAAAATCTATCCCATATCAAAAATTAACAACCCAGTTATTTGGACCATATCCATTATAGATCATGGGATTCACTCTACCCAGGATTTGTTATGAGCCTCTAAAACACACCAACAACCATGAGATATGATGATGGTTTTGGATTTCATCTCAATACTATATCTTCCCTCCCAATGGAACCATCTTTGAAGGAAGAAATCACCTTGAAGAACATAGGATGAAAAACTATTGAATCACACTCTGTATCCTATACTTTAGTAGCGTATCCTCTTTCATAAAGTAGGAGACTTGGGGATTTGATGATGGGGTGTTTATAAAATATGAATTTTGAGACAATGATAAACCCTTTCTTCCTTACACCATCATCAATGGGAATCATACTGTTCCAAATATTCCAAAGAAAATTATAATTTGTATTGATTTCATTACAACAAATAGATTTTACCCACATATTCCACATGATAATTATTATACAAGAGTGATCAGTAATCCTTGGATAAGTAAGAACCTTAAGTGGAGGCCTTCATGAAGTATAGGTCCAAATCATCTAAGAGAGTAATGAGTTGGAAAATCTTATACTACTTATTGTTGAGGAAATCCTGAATGAAAGCTGGATAATTGTAGGCTTGGTGAAATGAAATATACGAGGTCACTAATCCTTGGAATAAAATGTACTTCCAACCTAGTTAATTCCAGAAACTATTTTCCCTCGACATATAATCCATCATGCATATTGATGAAGGCAAGGAAAGTGTTTTGGATGGTTTTACATAAATAATGAGGATTTCATTCTTTTTAAACCTAGATTATTCTCATAATTACCCATAATATTCTTTTCAAATTGAGTATGGATTTCAATCAGTTCCCTAGGATCTAAAATTGTTCATGATTTTCATTGAGTAGACCACACTTTTCAACCCAAATCCACCTTCATTGTTTGACAAGGCCATTCTTTACTAGTACACCCAACGATATCTTGCTGCCAAATATGAATCCCAAATAAATGATGTTAAGAGTTTATTGATTCTTCTTATAGCTGAATTTGTATATTTCAGAACCGAAAGTACATTCATGGTATTAGAGGAGAGAACACTGTTGAAAATCGGGAGACTCCACCAAAAAGAGAAAAAAGTTATTTGTCATGTTACTGATACAAGAAGTTATTTCATTAACCAATTTTTCCAAATTCCTAATCTATAGCCTACCCTTCATGATTGGGGAACCTAAATATTCTATAGGGTGACATATTATTTGAATTCCCAAGTTTGTTTCAATTATGTGAACATTCCCTGACGAGCATTTCCATGAGATGTAGAGACTACTCTTATCTTGATTAATTAGTTGACCACTCCATTTTCAAGTACTCAACATGAATATTATTAATTCCTCTTATAGAGTTGAAGATTCCTTTAAGAATCCGCACCATGTCCTCTAAAAATATTAGATGAGAAAAACATTGACAATGACAACTGCATCTGAATGGAAAGACAATACCTGCTTGCATTTTGGCTTTGACTAATCTACTGATAGAATCCTAGGACATGATGAAAAAACGTGGAGATAACGAGATCCCCTATCTTATCCCATGAACTAACATGTAAAATGCTTTCCTCCATCCCACGAGACAAATTGAGAACCATGGAGTGAAAATCATATAAATAAAGGATAAAATACCCAAGAAGAGAACCCCATGTTGTTCAAGACCATTAAAATAAACCTCCACTCAAGATGATCAAACTCTTTTTCTATATCCACTTTGGTCACAATATATAAATATTGATATTTCTTATTTATGACCTCAATCATTTCTTGTAAAAGTACAACAACAACCTGGATGGACCAACCTCTAGGGAAGCCGTGTTGTGTCTCTGGAAACCATTCTGGGAGGTGATGGGAAATACTCCTATTGAGAAAAATAGTAAGAACATTGTAATAAATTTCTAACAAACTTATAGGAATAACTTTCATGAGCAATGATTGTTTTTTGTCTTTAGGGATCCAAACAAGGGATGTAGCACTGTCCACCCGAGGAAGGATTCCTCCACAGAAGAAGTCTCACAATTCATCAATGAGACCCTTCATCATAATATCCTAGTAAAACAACTAAAAGGAGTCAATAATGTCTTACGATGCTAGAGAACTATCATGATTGTGGTCTAAAAAAACTTCCCACTATTTCTTATCCTCTGATATGGATTCTAATAAATGATTATTATCTTCATTCACTGTTAATGTGATAGTTTCTAATATATCAGCTTGACCACTAGGAAACCCATATTTTATACAAATGTTAGGAACTAGAAGGAGATATTTAAACAAAATTTAATTCATACCTCTAATTAAATCACTATCATTTGAATGAAACCCATCATCCAAATGAAAATATGTCTTTCTAAAGATTCTCCTTTCATTGATATACACATGAAATAAATTGTTATTCTGATCCCCTTCATGTTGACACCTTACATTGGATTTCTCTTGAGACACCCATTCATAAAAGTCGATCAATTATTCTAGGGAACTCTTTTAATGATGAAGGGTGATGAAAGAGTCTACAATCCAATCTACATCAAGTATTTTTTCCAATTGGCCAATATACTTTTTTAGGTTGTCCATATCATGTTTTATAGAGAGGTTCTTTCTACTCGAAGAATGTAAATGCTTCTTTAGATGTTTTAATTTTCTATCGAGGCTAATATAATGATGTCCCTTAGATGGTTCATTCTATGAATCCATCATTTCTTTGTGAAAATACATGTTAGAAGTATAGTTTCTAAAGATGAAAAATCATTTCCTCTCCATATTTTGGGTTTCTAGTGTCACTATAATCGGGGAGTGACCTGATAAAGGACGAGTAAGGTGAGAAACTAAAGCTATTTAAAAAATTATATATTGCATTAATTTTGGAAAATAATTTTTTTAGAAGGAACCAAGTTCACTTGGATCCCTTTTTATTTTTAAACCATGTGAATTTATTTTCGTTGAATCCCATATTTTTAAGTCCATTACAGGGAAAAAAACAAGAGAAATTATGGCTTGATATCCTACAAAAGATACCCCCACATTTCAATTTGGAGGGGTCCAATAGGATGTTAATGTCTCCTCCCACAAGACCAGTAGAAGTCCCCATTTTGAAAAACTGAAGACTATTCCACAACGACTCTCTGGCAAGAGGATCACTTTTTTATCTTTTTAACTTAAAAAACATGTCTTCTCATTCCGTCTAGGATATTAATTTTAAATTAATTTATCCAATTCCATGTCTTGAATTTTAAAAAATGTATTCCATATTTTTAATCATAAGGTACACATTTAGTAAACAAGTCCTTTTTTACTTTCAAAAATACCAATAGTAGCTTTATTATTATTTTAATTTCCATAGTTAAGGGTAAATTTGATAATTAAGTGTTAAAAAATAATATAAATACTATAAAATTACATTAACATTTGTTATAATATTACTCTAAAAGTGAGTGTTAACCAAAATATCCCCTGGTCTTATTTTATGGCCACATGAAGCCACTTGTATGACTTTAATCCTTCTATTTTATTTTATATTAAAGACATAAAAATATTTCATAATAATGGTTTTTATATGTACTAAATGTTTTTATATAAGGTTATTCAGAAGATATATTCAATTATAAATATTCATTTTAAAGCTAAAATATTTATGTTCACCATGATAAATTATTTCTTAGGTAAGAAATAATTAAATTGAATTCTTTCACAAAGATAATGCAATAATTTTTTAAATAATTGAAATATTATAAAAATATTATTAAAAATATTAAAATAAATACAATTTGATAAAATTAATGTCATGCACTGATTTTGTAGTTTAACTAGATATAATATGGATATATTAAAGTTTTTTTATTGAATTTTTCCAATGTATTGATAATTTTGAAAGTCATGAAATGAAAAGTGTCCAAATTGAGATTAATGATATTTTAAAAATAATAACATTTAATCAAATTATATAAATTTTTAAAAAAAAAAAATAATGAAAATTTAATTATATCAGGTTCAAAATATCATAAATGGCTCATTTATGGTAATTTAGGAATTTTGAATTGACAATATTAACCCTTATAGAGTATAAATCAGTGTTGTCACAGTAAGAGTTTAAGTGTTTAACTAAGGGTTAAAGCCAATAAATAAGTATAATAAAGTGACCTAAACATTAATAAAATTTATTTTTTGCCAGGACATAGACCCATAATTACATTTTATTATAAATAAATTACATTTAATCAATTTTTAAATTATTGTTAATTAATATTTATTTAATATATTTGGTGTTTTCAAAAGTTCCCCTTCACACAATTATAAAAGGGAACATACTCCACCAATTTTTCTCACTAGATTGAGCCTTAAATATTGAAAAAAATACACTAATGTTTCTTTAAAACATCCCCAATTAATCCTAGAAGCCTTTATTTTGGAAAAAATACAACCAAATAATTCTTTTTTCTGAAAATCAGAATGAGATACAAAAAGAAGATGTAACATTAATCAATGAACCTTTTTGATTTGATTATTCCTTAAACTCATTAATATATTATTATTTAATTTCTATATAATGAAAAAAATATCCCCAATATATTGAGTTTTTTTAGATTTTGGTTTTGACATAAACTCATGAACTCTTCTGTAAGATGGGATACCAAATCATCATTTGTTTGCACGATGGGAAACCACCTCGTGAACCAATGTCACTTGTTCTCTAATTTCCACCTTACATGGTTGAGAATAATGATGGATTTTTTCAATATATATATATATATTATGATTTATTTATTATTATATAATTATTATATAATACGTACCTTTATGAATTCCATTTTGTGTGAATACGAATACTTCGTTTCTGGATGTGTCGACTACCTCTTTCTCAAAATGATATTATTCATTCACAATTTAATTAGAATGTATAAAGGATGTATTTATTGAATTTATATGATATATATGACCTAATAATTATAATTTAATTATATAAATTTCTTTCTTTCATACTATATGACTAGAAAATGTTAATAGTGATTATGCATATGTATGACCTACCGTCTTCATGAAGAGTGTATTTCATAAACTATTTCTATATTTTATTGATTATTATAAATAATTATAAACTGAATATATATGATATTTACATCTTTTTTATCATTATTTATTTTTTAAATCTTGATATAAGTAAGAGTATTACAAATACAAAAAAAACACATGAGAAAAACAATGTGGTTATCACACGCCATGTAACATTAACGTAGAATTGATAATAAAAAGGAAATATAAAGTCATAAGAAAATCATATGTTGTATAATATAACTGAATATGGCTCTATGAAAGATGTATAATAAACCTATTTTATATTAAATATGGTATAATCTTGTTTGACTAAAGGAAGCGTATGATATGGGACTACGCCTCAATCACATTTCATTGAGGCATAGTTTAAGGTTATACACCAACCTTATTTAATGAGGTTTATACATAAACAGTTTGACTTATAATTTCATTAATTCATTTATTATCCAATTATTTAATTTTCTATAATGTTATTACTTCATGGTATTATGATTTAATTTTTCAAAGTGGGATTGGACACTAGGAATGTTTAATGATTTAACTATCAAATTTTTATCCCCATTTTAATATTATTGATATAATTTTATATATTTAACTACATTAAAGTATTATAAATGAAAATTTATGTATATTTTGAAATTTAATCAATAAATTTAATAAAGGAATATTTTTTCATGTTTATAATGAATTATTTGACAAACCAAAAAAACAAATGTTATATTTTTTAACGTATATGGTGATAACATATTTCATACTAAAGTGGACATTATTTTATCTTCAGGTTCCTTTTAAAAATTTCTTGTTTCTTTAAATAGAAAGAAAATTAATTTTTTTGGGATTTTTATTGAAGTTTTTTTAAAAATAAATATTTTTTTGGTATTGAATATGAATTCTTAAAAGAAAAGGGTATTTTTATATGAAAGTATTTTACATATGGGTTTTGTAATTGTTTTTCCTCAATAAATTTTAAGTGTTCTAATTAAATGAATTTTCATCTAAGTGAACATCCTTTATTAAATATCTTACATTAATGATATTTATCTCTTATAAGACCATATTCCATAATTTATTAAATGGTTTATGTCTAGTTTTTCTGGGGATGTAGTGATATTAAATTTGAATAGTTATTTATTTTGATAAGAAATATTGTTTCAGTTGTATAATTTATTCATGAAATGAATGAATTGTAGATGAATGAATGGGTGGGGACTATATATGTAAAATCACATTGATACAATAGATGTCTCTTAACATGAAATGAGTTGGTGAAAAACTCTTCATGTTTGTTTCCATGCAGTACTAAATTTCTAGGACAACAGATCTTGACACAAGTTAGACAGGTTTCCAACAATAGAATTAAACATCATTGAGGATAAATCATGACATTCACTATCACTGGGATTGATATTGATTGTGATGATGTACAAAATTATACATCCCACCTTCATTATTATTTCATGTGATTATTTGATTTGTTAGAATATCAAGGGTAAATCGTTAAGCTCATGTGATATTTTATATGGACTAATCAATCACATTTTATTCCAACCATATTTATAAATCCTTATTAATTCAAGTTAGATTCCATTATACTTTACCCTTATTAATAATTTTATCTCACCCCATTATTCTATTTAATATTCTCCCAATTTCTAGGAAGACTATAATAAATGATATACAAGATTAATCTAGAAGAATAATTTTTTTCTCAAGGAAAATAATATTTTTTATTTTATGTAGAAAATATAATTTTAATTTCATATACATATATATTTATATATTACCAATATTAATAAACTATTCAGTCATTTGGGATGCAATCAATTGTATCTTAGTGAAATGTAACAATGTAAGGAATCAAGCATGGGATTATAGAGGTTGTGTTGTCATAGATAATATACATCATAACAAAAAAACATAGATATCATTTATAATGGATAGTCATGGAAAATATTTATTAAATTTTTTCTTTGAAGGATGCACCGATATTCCATTTGTTGAGATAATATGACCCAAAAAAAGAAACATTATATAGCAAAAATTCACACATAATTTTTTTTCATGAAATATTTACTTCTTTAAGATATTTAGTATAACATTCAAGTGACATTCATGATGTTTTTCACATGTAATATTTGAGGATATCATCTATAAATACTATAAAAAACTGATCAAGGTATTTGAAGAATAATTTATACATTAAATCAATGAATATAGTGTTGGGAAAATAAAGACCAAATAAAATCACTATAAATCAATAGTATTCATACCTCATATGGAATGTTGTCTTGGTTATATCATCCTTTTTGGCCCTCAATTAATGATTTCTAGAATGAATTTAAATCTTGAAAAAGTATTCATCTCTACAAAATTTATCAAAAAAAGTCATAAATATAGTGTATATGGACCTTGTTCTGGATTGTGATTGTTTTTTGTTGCCAAAAATAAATTAAGCGTCACATTGATCAATTTTAATATTAAAAGGGAATAGGTGCCCCTCTTGTTGATGCCCTTTTCCAAATGATTCTCTTATTAAGATTCTCATAGAGTTTCTTTATCAATTCCTATAACTGAATATGTTACTTTCTATTTGGATTCATTAAAATAGGTGTAAGGTAAGTTATGGGTTCTATTAAAAACTCAACTCTATTATTTGGAGGAAAACTGGTAAAGTATTCTGAAAAAATTCCATCAAACTCTTTTATGATAGGTATATCATTGATGTTGAGTTTATCACTGACCATTTGAGGTAAACAATAAATTTTAATAAGAATAAATATCATTATAATGTATGAAATTTAAATTTAAATTTCATATTTTTCATCACATTGATAAATGATAAATTGATGGATTGAAATATCAATCATGAATTCAATTCCTTGGTAATTGATATTGTTTTTATATAATGAAAACCAATGCTACAGTAATATTAATAAACTCAAATAGAGGTCGAATAATGAAATTTTTAGGAAGCAGGTTCCTACAAACATTAATTAAAAAATAATAATATAGTTGTTATGTGATCATTTTACAATTAGGTAATTTTAATTATAAATCAATATCTAACCCTTGAGGTTATAAATTTAAATTCATTTAGAATTTTATTGATACAACAGAATTAATATTACTATTCTGAAATATGGTACTTTTGTATTTGATTATACCTAAAATCACCTGATATTTATCATACAATCTTTAAACCTTTAGTAAAACAAGAATGGTTAGTATAAACATCAAGAAAAATTTAATAAAAGTGGTAAATAATGAAAACTAATTCCTAGGATGTCTAAGTAATTCCACCTTACTTTAAATCTATGAAACCTTAGGTTTAATCATAGTCATCCATGTTCATCATATGCTAAAATCTATCATAATAAATCATATAAAATTTGAATTAACTAAATAATATCCCCCATGAGTGTCAAAATACGTATGTGATAAGGGGACACTCACAGTGAACTAGAATGATCGTCAAGATATACATGACCAAATTTTGTTAGGGTTATCACCCCTAGATGAATCCATAATATAACCATATCCACATATAGTATCCAGACACATATATTTTTCTTGGTAAACTAGGCCCCTTTCTTTACCATAACACATGATGTTTTATTCTAAATAGGATTATCCTAAGGGGTCACACTTAAGTTTTATCATCTATGTTTCTAAATATATCTAAAACGTACTAATATTTCAACTATAGCGATCTATACATTTGATACATAAATATTACATATTATTAGATGAATATTCAATATATAACATAATAATCATTTTGATAATCATATAGGTCTAACATCTTAGAAAACTTATAATCAAAAAAATATGTATATAATATTTCTTAATCATCACCTACTTAGATCACCTCAACTGTGACCCTTATTAGAGATTTCATACATAAAATATTTATTCATATCTTGGTTTAGGGAAATATAATAAAGAGTGAACTAAGATTCTCAATAATAGCCAACAATGGTGATATCAATGATCAGATAATCATTAAATGAGTATAAGAGTTTGACATCATGATACTAACATTTGAAAACCACACCCTAAATATAATATATCATAATATGATGTCGTGAAATAAATTTTTGGTTACTTATAAAACATGAATCACAAAATAACAAAATAAAATTATGCAAGAGTTTATAACATTAGTATAATACATAAGTTGTTTGATACTCATAAGCATATAAAATCATCTCTTTATTCAAGGATCATTGACATGATTTTCATATTTGACTGGGATTACTCATCATTCAATCATATCTATAGCCAAGTTTCACTCCCAAGACTATAAAAGTGGAAAAGTCCCTTATTTAACAAGGTTCACTCCCCATTCCATATTTTTTAATCTATGATATTTCCATATTTGATTAATTCATTAGAGGGATATATAATTCGAGGCCCACTCATCACATAATGATTATTATAAATATCTATTCCAAAATATCAGAAGACATTCAACATATCATAAACTATGGAATATTAATAGACATCATTAGTAGTTCGCCATTTAATCATATCATAACCCATGGAAAATAAATTTGTTTCAAATAGGTTTCATCATAACACAATTAGAACATGTGAAAGAAATGTGTTTCATAGAAGCATCCATAATTCATCATCATCATAACATTTCAAAATAATGAAATTTCATATTATAATTTGATAATATCCACAGTAAAACATATGTTACATAAAATGATGTAATAATATATTAAAATTTTCTTTAAAATATCATTGGATCATTTCTTAAGGAAAATACCCTTTTGATTTTTAAATCATTTATTTAAAATATAAACACATTCCCAAATATGTAGGAAATTATTTTATTCAAAAAGAAAATTACAAACTTTTAAATTAATATTCAAATAATTGAGAAATCAGGAAGATAAAAATTCTATTTATTCTATTTATAATAAAACAAATACTCATTGTATATTTTTGGTAAAAATTCCAAAGTACCTAATTTAAAAAATTACTAGAAGATTCATTTTATACCATTTTTTAAAAGGAAATAAATGATGAAAAGTATTTTAAAAATTCATTGTATAATGTTTATAACATTCATGAAAACAATTTTAGAATAAATTGACTTAAAATGAAAGTATTTTTTATCAAAATAAAAAATAAAGTCAAATTTATGTAAAAAAATATTTTAGTCTCTTTTGTACATATAGAAAAGAAAATCATTGTAAATAATGTAAACACTAGAAATTAAGAGAGGATAATAATATTAATAAAATTATTTATTGGATTATAAATAAATTTTATTATGGAAAACTTATTCATAAAAATTATTGATAAACAATGAGATTGTCACATATAACTATTTACTAAAGTTCTATTTGATTAATTTTTTATAAACTCATGAATAATAAATTTAATGTTTTTATAATTATGTAATAGAATATATTATATAATAATAATATCATATATGTTCTAATTATAACTTTCAAACACAAATTTAAAATTAATTAATTATTAATTTTGTACTTCAGAGTTATTAATTATTTCTTTTTTCATGGATGTTTCGTTTTTGTTATTCTGATACATGTACATGGACCGTGGTTACAAAATTTAGGGAATTTTTACCATGATATAAATATCATATATATTCAATATATTTATAGTTAACCCTAATTTTTAGTTATATAGAAATTAAGTACACCATTAATATAAATGGTAGGTTATACGTAATCATTAATGATATTCTTATTTTCTCAATAGAACAAATAAAATAAGTAAACAATAATTAATATTTATCAAAATATTATTATATAATATATTTCCAATATATTTATTAAATACATCATTATTACCATTCATTTAAATTAGTGATTAAATAATGAATTACATCACTTCATTGAGGTGTCAGTCCACACATATGCATGAGAGACATTATTATTTTCCAACAGATTAGAAGGAGGTGGTAATGGTTGTTCAATAATCATAACAGAAATTAATTATATTCAATATAAGAAATTAATAGTATTATAATGGATCCAATATATTTATAAAATTTATAACAATAAATAAACATCAAAATTATATGATGAGAGTTATACATCATCATTGATAATCTTCTTTGGAATTAAAAATTATGATCTGAAAGGATGGCCATCTGGAAAGAACTGTGATATTGGAAAAGATAAGATTATTGTATTATTATAGGTATTTTTATATCTAGAGGGCACAACCACTATTAATAATGAATTATAGGATGTTTACATTTATAAGTGAGGGGAGGAACACTCTTGGAAGTACTTAAAGTATTAAAATTATTATAAAATATTTTTCATGGAAAATATATTCAAATTGAAATAATTAAAATATAAGATTAGTGTAAGTAAGTGATATATCATAAAATAAAATTTAAACTAAATTTGGTTATGTTTTAACCCTTATCCCTTAGTTTTAATCACCGTTAACCCTTTTGAAAAATTACTATGATATCAATGATTGCTACACATTATGGGTCATGAATGTTACCAAGAATGGAAAACTGACCCATAAATTGATCATTTTTGATATATTAAACTATACCCCTTTCATTTTTCTTAATATATTATATTTAGGAATTTAAATCATTTAATAATATATATTTTATTATAAAATATAATTAATATATTTTTGGAATTATTCATTTACATTTTCATTGATAATAAAATGAATAAAAATTTAAAATAATAATTTAAATAATTCATAATAAGTTATATTTCTCTATAAAATTAATTTAATACATTAATTCCCCCAAATGTTTTTATATTATTATTTTTTAAAATTAAATTTTAATTTTTTACTAAATGAGAAAATACAGTTTTGGTGTTATATAAGAGTTTAATGTATTTAATCAATATGTAAAAGTGAAAAAATTAATATGATAAAAAATAAATGAAAATAAAATTAAATTTTATAACCAAACATATACTATTTTTATCATTATGTAAAAATTTTATACATGTTAAAGTTTAACGAATGGGATTTTATAATTATTCTTTTCTTAAAAAAATATAAATGTCATAATCAAAAAAAAATGGAACCAATTTTCATAATGATCCAAAACATTATCCATATTTTCCAAATCTTACAATCATGATTACAAATATTTTTTTTATTTGGAAAATTCCAATTCTATAAGTGGTAGAAAATCATTTTAAATAAAGTGTGCAAAATGCGACAAAAACGTTTTTTAGAAAAATACCATTATAGATAAAAAACTAGATTTCTTGTTATTAAATTTCTAGAAAAACAATAAATGAGAGTTAATTTTTTTATTGAATATATATTAAATAAATTTCATTAAATTCCATCACAAATAATTATTAATTTAATTTATAAAGATAAAAACACATTGAATGAAAAAAAAATGATTTTTAGAAAGATAATTCTGTTACTTTCAAAGGATTTTTATTTTCAATTATAATTCATTTAATAAGAATTAATTAATTTTATACTTGTTAAATAAAACATGTTTCATAATTTATTTATTCCTAATCATACCCACAAATCCAATTTCTAGGAGATAAATAACACATTAAATAATAATATTTAAATAGTATAATACCATTTGATTAAATTCATTATTGTTTATTGGGATATCTATCATAGAAACAAAACATCTTTTAAGAGAAATATATAATAAAAATAAGGTTTTTATAATATTTATATGGGTAATTATTATGTTAGTTTCTGTTCTATATATATACTAGTAATCCTGATACTGTGTAAGTGGTTTAGATAAGTGGTTGTGGTCATGTATGGTAGGAGAAGGAACTCAGGTTTGTGTCCTTAATATTCAATAACACCCAACTATGATAACAATATTATGTGTGGTGTGTAGTACATCTTTTTAATAAGGAAAAATGTTATCATTTTGAAGGGGTTAAAGTAGATGAAATTATACATTGGGGTGAGAGAGAAACCATATAAGTAGAGATGTGGTTACAATTTAACCCCTTGAAAAATATTATAATGATACTATGTTATTATAATTGGATATGATATTATTATATTGTTACTTATTGAGGTGGGGTCATAACAGACCTGAAAAATGTGCATTTTAGTTATATTATTTTTTAATTGAGGCACTATTATTATTTTCCCCCATTTTCATGAATTATTTTTTGGAGGATACCACATAGTGTAATTTTATTATTAATCTAACATATATATATATATATACATTTTCAAAGTTTCATATGAGGGTTTTGGTGATCGATTTGGATATTACATGGTTGAGGAGGTTTGTGATTAGTGTTACATTCTCTATAATTTGAGTTTAATTTTGGTATTTTATATTAGAGTCCTTCTTTTTGTGCGACATTAAATGAATTTTGATTTGGATTTAATTTATATTATATGATGTTTATTGATGTAATTATATCAAGTTCCTAATATTATTAGGGTAATTCCTACTAGTTATGTGTTATTATACTCTCACTGCTAGTGGACAACCTCTAGCTTGTTGGAGGATAGATTCAAGGGTGATTCCCATATTCAAATTTGGCCCAAGAGGGATTCAAATGGGGGGGAATGTCATGAAAAAAAATTAATAATTCACCTCATATAATGATATTATAAACATATATCTATATATAATATCAAAATAGTTTCCTTTTACTAATAATGTGTAATGTCCTGGGTTCGGGTTCTGCCCAAAGGTGCCCCGAACCCAGTTGGTCACATAACCTCAAACACATTACCCCAAATGTCAGAGGCTGCCAATTAGAAGCTATGGACATGGTGAGACATTGGGAAAACTATTCCCTCATTCGTGGAGTATAGGTAGTGGAATAACAAATGATAAAAAATAGCATAAGCAGTGACACCAAAAAGAAATGTAAACAGTGGAAGACTAAAAGTAAATAAAAAACTAGAGAACACATATTAAGGATGCATGTCAAATATTTCTAGGAAATAATCCAAACAATTCATAATTATGGAAATACAATACTAAACCCTAATTAAAAAAAATTATTAAACTCTAACAGCATCACAAGAATCATTTTGGTCCCATGCTCTCCAGCTCAAATTAGCAATCAAGTACTAGATGTAGAAGGGAACTTTACCTTATCTATACATGCAACCATATAGTCTTTTTGTGTCTAAAAGAATTACCCAAATTGGTAGTGAGACAAATCTCAGTAGGCAACCACAAAAATACTTGTGCCTAATAGTCAATGAATGTATAAAATCGAAAATATGAAGAAATTAAGAAATAAACATGGAACAACTCAAAATTAAACAATCCTACAGTTTTTAATTTCATTCATTTTCATTAATAAATTCTTCCTACTATTGAATAACGTAACCCTGGCATCTATCCTTAGCTCTGTATCACCCTGTATAATAATAATAAGATACGTCTCAGAAGACCATATAAATAACCATGTAATAATGTGTCCAATCTTGTGTTTTGGATTGGAAGACTCATCACAGTTATTCATTTAATCCCAATAGATCCTCTAGGAATGCTCTCACGGGCTAACCCCTATTGACCCACATATATTGGAGTAATGATAATGACTTCCTAGATAGCTCTCCTTTCCAATAACCCTAGTCCAAATAGAATTAATAATTTATACACAGCCTCCAGGCTAATCTCACGGTCAATACCCCATGGGCCATCATAGTATAAATAATCATAAATGACCTCTCGGTACCTCTCACAATCAATAAACCATGGGTAAAAATCTACACCATGGATATCATTGTCTTATGAATATAACGATTTAAACCCCAGAATTTTTCCTTTTTTAAGGCTCTCACTGTCCAAGGAATATCATTGGGCATATCATATCAAAGCATCACATGTAATCTATAACTACTACATGAATAACATTCACAAGAATAGAAAATGAAATTCATATAATCAATCATATCCATCTGATGAAATTAAAGGCATATAAATAGGGTATGCCTCATAGGAAACCTTGTCTACACGACCCTAAAAATTCAATCTTGGAAAACACACCCATGGGGTGTCCCATAAATAAGATATCAAACCATATGCATATGAAAAAACTGCTTTCAAATAAGTTAAACCATAGCACATAGATAATGGGGCTAAAAACCCAAGACACAAAATACCCCAAACACAGTATTCTTCACATTAAGCATATATAATCCAAATACAACTGATGAAAGTCAAAAACTAAATACCTCGATGTTGTATGAAGAACACACATGAACATCGACCCTTGAATTGGCCTAGAATGATATAGACCTACAAAATGGTTAAAATCATTCAACCCAAAATAAGTCATGAGAGAGGAGAAATCAGTAAGTGAGGATCAAGAATATGGAATAACTAAGTGGTGGGATTCCAACGCACACACCAAAGATTGGATTAGACCTTGGATGGAGAAACAATGGCTCAGACATTGATCATATTATAAGAACCCAGTTCATATTTTTGAGGTACAAGCTTCTTCTTTTTCGTTTTCTTTAAGTGTTCTTGAAAAAATATGGAAAATGGGGAAAAATCCTTACTTTTGGGACTACACGCCGTGTACTTTTTCCACACGCCGTGTACTTTTGGCTGTGTGGGATGGGTACAAGGGGAGTGTAGCCATACCGGCGATGAAGGGTGTAGGAACCGACTATACGCCATGTGGTGGTACCATACACGCCATGTAGTCAGTCGGGAGGACTAAACAGTAAGGCGGTGGAGTCGCCACCAGCTGGGCGACAGTACATGCCGTGTACTCAGGAGTACATGTCGTGTACTCGTGTCGACCAATGAACAGTGTGGTGGTGCCGCCAAATGAACAGTTAAATGAAAGAAGTACATGTCGTGTACTCAGAAGTACACGCAGTGTACTTGGTTTTCTTGTCTTAAAATAGGCAGTAGCCTCCTCATTTGGCAGAGGAGGCATTTGAGACATTCTGGAGCCAAGGAGGATGACCTGACCTTTAAAGATCCACCGGGTGTTCGTCTGGAATCCGATTTGGCTTCGGATAATCTCATTGGAACCGCACGGGTAATCCCTCTTCTCTCACGGTACCGTTCAGAAAAATTTATTCCCGAGGGGAAGTTATTTACGTTTTAATGGGTTTTGTTCTTCATCATATCTACGCCATTCTTGGGCATTTCTAGAGTCTGAGATCTGGTATAACCATCATTGGCATATAAGGTAGGTGTCTTTGTGTTTATTTTCCAACTTTCGTGCGTTTTTGTGCATTTTGTACCACGGACCCACATTAGGGTGTCGTGTGGCTGAGACCGTTGCTATATTTAATGCCTAGAGTTGATTAGGTATTTAATTGTGATAATAAAATTCTGGTTGGGATCGTTGCTTGGATCTGGAACCACCCTGGTGGTGTGTTCCACTATTTAGACGTTTGGCTAGGATACCCGAGGGTATGCCTTCAAATTAGTAATTGTAGAATTTCCTTAAGAGGAATTTCTTGTTACTTCTTGTTTACTTGTTGGGAATGGCCCGGTTACCTATTTAGCCTAAGGTAATTGTAGTATTTAGCCTGAGGGAGTTGTTGTGATTATCCTGAGGGCACTGCAATATTTAGCCCGAGGGCTATAGTTATTCCTTTTGAGGGAAACCATTCGTGCATGAGGGCTTGACTTCTATGCCTGAGGGTGAAACATCATACGCCTAAGAGAAATTTCTGTTACACCTGAGAGCAATACCTACGGGTTGGATTTTGTATAGCCTAAGGGAAACCCTGAGGGCGTGGTTTAATATTATAGACTGAGGCCAGAGTTCCGGTTGGCCTGATGGCTTGGTTCTTTTGAGCACAATAATGTTACTAAATTAAAGGAATTAAATGAATAAAAAATGGAAATTTAACTGTTAAGTTAGTTACTTTTGAGTACTTCTTAGTTTATTGCATTTTACTACTGCACACTTGTTGCATGTTTTACACACAGTTGGGCACATTCCTTTGGTGGGTGCCTACAGAGATATATTTATCACACCCTCTTTGGGTCACGCTTTTCGAGACAAATAGATTACGTTGCTGCAGGTGTAGATAGGGGCAAGAGTCCCTATACAGGTACTTGACTGTTGCTGAGGAGTAGGAGGGCATGGGACCGAGCCTAGGATTGCGATGACGCTGCCTGCTGTTTTGCTTGTTTTATTGTACTCCATATTTTTTTTACTGTATTGATGTATAACATGTTCTAGATGTTTTCTTAGAACTTGATCCTAGAACTTGAAAATGTAGCATCATCATTTATGTATTTTTGGTTATATCCACTGCTGTAGATTATTTCAGTTGTGTATGGTTTACTATTTCCACTGTCGTTGTATGTTTTATTTAAATTCTGATGTGCTACACTTTGACAAATGAGGGAATATTTTCCCACTATCAGACCTGGGCCCTCACTACTAGTCTCCATCCTCTTGCTTTTGGGGAAATGCGCTTGAGGTCACGTGGTGAACCGGGCTCAGGGCACCCGTTGCGTGGCACCCGGGTCTGGGACGTTACAAAGTTGTATCAGAGGAGTTTCTTTTCTTTGACATGCTATTTGGAGCCGTAGTAAGGGATATGATAGAACAATAGTTGGTAATAAGCTCTGCCCGGGCATAGCTAACCCGTGTACATGGAAAATCTAGTCTACCTCATATTTTTCATTCTTTTGATTTTTCAATTTTACGGTTGATATGTTTTCACCATTGGGAGATGCACATTGAGATTGTGCAGTTTATATTTTATCTATGGGTTCTATTTAGTTGCAACCCGATGAGATGAGGGTATGCCATCTCATGCATCATATAGGAACATGCTAGATATCAGATTCCATGCATTGTTCCCATGCCACGTAGGTGCATTAGAATTAGAATGTTGTTGTGATAGTTGTTGTGCTAATAAAGCATGTTGTTGTGTTAGCTGCTTGATAAATACCTGCTATGTGATAGGGTAATATTGTGTGAGCTTGTTTATAGAATGGACGCCAAAATTTGGTTTTTGGGGAGTATGGGCCCCTATTGACCGGAATTTGGTGGATCATTGAATGTTTATTGGGTACAACACATATATGATGTCAAACATTGATTCTTGTGGAGTATGGGCCCCCACGGGTCAGAATTTGACACTTAGGTGTTGTTTTACGGTAATTTCTGGGTTCCGGGGAAGTTTCTGAGGCATACTATTTGGAAACCCAGTATACACGCCGTGTAGTATTTTTATACACGTCGTGCATGCTCTTATATTCAGGAAGAAAAATGAACTTATTGAGTACACGCTGTGTACTCAGTGTACACGCCGTGTAGTCTCTTCTCGTGTCACAAACCGTGTGGGTGGCGACACGGGGTAAGGAAAGGCTTGGGTAAAAAACACTGTGTACCGAATAGACATGCCATGTAGTGTGACCTGGAGACTGGTCGTGTAACTAAAAACACGGGGCGATGAACACCTTGACAGAACACGCCGTTTCAATTACAGACACGCCGTGTAGTGTGACCTGGGGACTCGGCCGTGTTGCTAACAACACGGGCTGGTGTCACCTCTCCCTGAACACGCCGTGTACCTGTGGGACATGCCGTGTAGTCTTTTCCGAGGACAGACCGTGTGGAGTTAGTCATGTGGATGTGAAACCGTGTGGTGTGCATGCCGTGTGCTTGTGTAACACGCCGTGTAGTGTCAAGCGGAGTAGTCGGCCGTGTCACAGATGAAACAGCCAGTTATAAAATAACATCGTACATGCCGTGTAGTTTTGTTCGACGGAAGCCGTGTGGCTTAGCCATGTGTAAGGACCCGTTCAAGGGAAGAGAAGTCAAGTAAACATCGTGTAGTCTTGTTTTGAAAATTTTGAAATACTTTCTTCCTCTTCTTCCTTTGTGGTTCCTTCATTTCAGTCTTAATAATCTTGAATTTGATGAGTGCTTTTGACCTTGTAGTGTCATGCAGCCTAGATGACTGTGAGTTGTTCCCCAGGAGAGCGGCGACGATTATACTCCGTAGATGGTGGGAAATGGGCTACCAGTTGGTCCTCCAACAGAGCTAGATGTGGGGCCAGCTGCAATACCAGACACAGGCATCGAGGCGCATATCCGTGAAGGCTTTATGCGGTTTATGAAGACCTCTAAGGGAGAAGCACATGCTGCTATATCTATGGCTGAGCTGACACGTATCTTCCAGAAGCAGCATCCGTCCATGTTTTCAGGGGATGGAGGACCACAGGCTGCGGATACTTGGCCAGGATCGAGGCAGACTATTTTCGAGCATTTGGAGATGCCTCCAAGGCGGAGGGTCAAGCTCATGACTTACATGCTGCGTGATTCCGCCAAGAGGTGGTGGGATGTTACCACCCAGTCATAGCATCACAGAGACATGGTGTGGGAAGATATTCAGGCAGTCTTATATGAATTATTCTTTCCCGATACGTTGAGGGATGATAGGGCTCGAGAGTTCATGAATCTGCAGCAGGGCGCCATGTTGGTGATGGACTATTCTACTCGTTTTACGGAGCTTCAGTGTTTTGAAACCTTGCTAGTGGGTGATGATATGTTGAGACCCAGATGTTTTGAGGATGGTCTTCGGTATGACATCCGAGTGCTGGTAAATGTTTTCAGGTTTCCTACTGTACACGCGATTGTGAATCAGGCGCTGATTACAGAGAGGAACCTGCGGGAATCTAGTGGTGTGGGCCAGGGCAGTTCAGCACCAGTTACTGGTACTATTTCTACTAGAAAGAGGAAGAGACAGATGGACTTCTCTCAGGTTGGCAGTACCATCCATGCAACTTCTTCAGGTGGCCCGATCAGGTGCTACCAGTGTGGCAGAGAGGGGCACAAGAGGCCGCAGTGTCCACGAGACCAAGTGGAGTGCCGAGATTGCAGCAAGATGGGTCATCTAAAGCGCTTTTGTAGGGAGTTTCTACCAATGGATAGTGAGAGGGGTTCTGTGCAGACTCAGCATGCAGGAGTAGGACCGGGGGCTTCATGCCAGTCAGGGAAATCGAATACGTCAGGGCGTGCAGGACGGGATGGTGGTCGTGGTCATGGTAGCTAGGCACTAGGATCGCAGAGGCAGCAGGGCGGGACAGCTCGGTGTAGCCAGTCTGTGTCGCAGGACCGCGACAGTGGGTAGGGATATGCAGTGCAACAGACCCAGTAGGAGCCGGATCCCAAACCTTCTACAGTCAGAGGTACTATTCTAGTAGCTTATGTCTTGTCTTCAGTGCTTTTCAATACGGGTGCTACGCATAGTTTCTTATCTGTACCCGTTGTGGAGAGCCTTGGGCTCGGTATTTTTTCTTCTTTTGATATAATGATGATAGACACTCCGTTGGGGACTAGAACGACTGGTGTTCGTCAGTTCAAGGAGTGCCCCCTTTAGGTTGGTGGGTGTCACTTCCTTTGGGACCTCTATGTCTTGGAGATGACGAGCTATGATGTGATTCTCAGGATGGATGGGATGGTTCCCTTCCGAGCCTTAGTAGACTGCAACCAACGGAGGGTGTGTTTCATGTCACCTTAGGGAGGGGAGTTTCTATACAAGGGAGAGTGGGATTTTCAGGCGAGTCGAGATGGACCAGAGCATCATGGGCGAGGTGGAGTCATAGCCCAGATAGTGAGATTATATCTGGATCATCATGGTACTTGTCAGACTGATTTCCCTCCGGTTATTGATCGTTTTAGGGATGTCTTCCCAGAAGAATTTTCAGGTATACCTCCAGTGTGTGAGGTTGATTTCTCTATTGAGCTCATGCCAGGAGAAGCACCGGTGTCCATTCCTCCTTATAGGATGGCCACGCCTGAGTTGTAGGAGCTCAAGAGGAAGTTAGAGGAGATACACGCAAAGAGCTTTATCCGATGCAGTACTTCTCCTAGGGGTTCTACGGTCTTTTTTGCGAAAAATACAGATGGTACCCTCAGACTTTGCGTGGATTATCGGAAGATGAACCAGTTGACAGTTAAGAACTGATATCCCTTGCTGAGTATAAATGATCTGATTGATTAGCTTCATGGATCATGGGTGTTATCAAAGATTGACTTGAGTTCCGGATATCATCAGCTGCACGTTAGACAATCTAATATACCTCTCACAGCTTTCAGGAGTAGGTATGGTCTATATGAGTATAGAGTTATTCCATTCGGACTGACGAACGCGCCAGTAGTTTTCATGGGTCTAATGAATCGTGTGTTTCATCTGTATCTTGATTTATTTGTGGTAGTATTTGTGGACGACATCTTTGTGTACTCTCACACTCGACACGACAAGACCACCCATCTTGAGATCGTATTGAGTACACTGAGAGAGCATCGTCTATATGGTAATCTCTCAAAGTGCGACTTTTGTATGGACCATATTCACTTACTGGGTCATATCATCTCAGAGGAAGGAGTTGTAGTAGACCCAGAGAAGGTGAGTGCAGTAGTTTCTTGGGAGTAGCCTAAGAAAGTGCTTTTGATACAGAGTTTCTTAGGGAATGATGGTTACTACAGACACTTCATACAAGACTTCTCCCACTTAGCAACAATGTTTCTAGGTTTGACGAAGAAGGGTTTGAAGTTATTTTGGTCTGAAGCTTGCGAGACAGATTTTCAAGACATGAAGGGAAGGTTGACATCATCACCGATCCTGATACTCCTAGAGCTGGGGAAGAGCTATACAGTTTACTGTGATGCATCTGGGATTGGGCTACGAGCAGTGTTGATACAGGGCGACCGCGTTGTTGCGTACGGGTCTCGGTAGTTGAGGACACATGAGAGGAATTACCCGACGCATGATCTCGAGTTAGCTGCAGTTGTACATGAGTTGCGCTATTGGAGACATTATCTATTTGGGGAGAATTTTGTGGTATCAATGACCATAAAAGCCTTAAGTATATCTTTACTCAGCGTGACTTGAATCTGAGGCAGAGAAGGTGGGTCGAGTACCTACATTCCTTCGATTTTGAGCTTGCCTATACACATGGTAAAGGTAATGCAGTAGCTAATGCACTGAGTTTGAAGACTCAGATTCCGGCAGTTCTGGAGGCCAGTGGTGAGTGGCAGCTCATTTCATTGATCTCTGAGATGCATCTGGAGGGTCATGACAGTCAGGGGAAGACTTATCTTTCCTCATTATCTGTGACATCTACCCTCTTGTACAGAGTGAGGATGAGACATCTATCATATTCATAAGTCCTAGTTCTACGGGATTCGGTGGAAATTGAGGACCCTCCTCCCGGTTGGATGATTGGTGATGATGAGGTTTTTCCTTTCCAGGGATATGTATGGGTTCCATGGGATATACGTGAGGAGCTGATGCGGGAGTTTCATGGTTCATCTTGGGCAGTTCATCCCAGGGTTACCATGATTTACCGTGACTTGAGGCGTTAGTAATGGTGGTCGGGTATGAAGAGAGAGATAGTTAGTTTTGTTACGAAGTGTTCCACCTATCAGCAGGTGAAAGCAGAGTACCAGAGGCCAGTCGGCCTGTTACAAAAGTTACCCATTCCAGAGTGGAAATGGGATGATGTCGCGATGGGTTTCATGACGGGATTGTCGAGGCCACCATGAGGTAATGACGCCGTGTGGGTTGTTGTGGACAGACTCACGAAGGTAGATTATTCCTTGTTAATCAAGGAGACCTTCGGTGTGGACGAGCTCAGAAGAATATATATCCAAGAGATCGTACGTATTCATGGGTTCCCTCATTCTATCGTTTCTGATAGGGATGCACAATTTACATCTTGTTTCTGGAAGAGTTTTTAGAGGGCATTGGGTACTCAGGTGCTTCTGAGCACAGCATACCACCCTCAGACTGATGGCCGGTTAGAGCATACAATACAGGTTCTAGAGGACATGTTATGCGCATGCGTCATAGACCTTGGGTGATCTTGGGAGAAGCATAAACCCTTAGTCGAGTTTTCCTATAACAATATTTTTTAGGAAACTATTGAGGTGAAACCATACGAGGATTTATATGGTAGGCCATTCCGATCAACTTTGTGCTGGTTAGAGGCAGGTGAGGCATCGTTACTGGGGCCACAACTCGTGCAAAAGACATCTGAGCTGGTCTAGTTGATTCAGATGCGGATGGCTGCCGCGCAGTCTCGTCAGAAGTCTTATGTTGATCCCCGCAGACAACCTTTGGAGTTCATGGTCGGGGATCATGTTTTCTTGCGTGTTTCACAGTGGTTGGGAGACAAATGGATTAGGAAACTGGGTATGCTTTCACCGAGGTATGTGGGGCCATTTGAGATTCTGGATAGAGTCGGGATGGTTGCCTATCGGCTGCAGTTACCACAACGGTACCGATCCATGCATGATGTCTTCCACGTGTCTCAGTTGTGACGCTACCATTCAGACCCTTCTCACACCTTTCAGCCAGAGGAGGTTGAACTTCAGCATGATGCATCCTTTGTGGAGTATCTGATCCGTATCGTTGATAGGAGCACGAATGTTCTCCGAGGACGGTTAGTTACTCACGTATGGGTGCTATGGAAGCATAGCTGAGTGCATGACGAGACCTGGGAGCGGGAGGCCGACGTGTGTGCTCAGTGGGCAGAGCTGTTGTGAGCATTATCTTCACCTCCCTAGGAAGGGTAATTCGGGGACGAATTGCTATAAGGGGGAAGATTGTTAGAACCATGTTCTTATTTTTGAGGTACGGGTTTCTTCGTTTTCCATTTCCTTAAATGTTTTTGAGAAAATATGGAAAATGGGGAAAATTTCTAAATTTTGGGACTACACGCCGTGTACTTTTTCCACATGTTGTGTACTTTTGGCCATGTGGGATGGGTACATGGGGCGTGTATCCATGCCGGCGACGATGGGTGTAGGAACCGACTACATGTCGTGTAGTGGTACCTTACACGCCGTGTAGTCAGTCTGCGGGCCTAAACAGGAAGGCGGTGGAGTCGCCACCAGCTGGGCGACAGTACACGCGATGTACTCAGGAGTACATGTCGTGTACTCATGTGGACTGATGAATAGTGTGGTGGTGCTGCCAAATGAAAAGTTAAATGAAAGAAGTACATATCCTGTACATAGAAGTACACGCCGTGTACTTTGTTTTTTCGGCTTAAAACAGGCAGTAGCCTCCTCATTTGGGAGAGGAGGCGTTTGAGCCATTTTGGAGCCAAGGAGGATGGCCGGACCTTTGAAGATCCGTCGGGTGTTCGTCTGGAATCCGATTCGGCTTCGGATGATCTAGTTGGAACCGCACGGGTATGCCCTCTCCTCTCCCGATACCGTTCTTAACAATTCTATCCGGAGGGGAAGTTATTTACGTCTGGATGGGTTTTTTTATTCATCATATCTACACCGTTCTTGGGCGTTTCTGGAGTTGGCGTTCAGGTATAACGTTTGTTGGCGTATAAGGTAGGTGCCTTTGTGTTTATTTTCCAACTGTCATGCGTTTTTGTGCGTTTTGTGCCACGAACCCATGTTGGGGTGTCGTTTGGATGAGTTCGTTGATATATTTAATACCTATAATTGATTAGGTATTTAATTGTGATAATTAAATACTGGTTGGGATCATTGCATGGATCTGGAACCACCCCTGTGGTGTGTTCCACTGTTTAGCCATTTGGCCAGGATACCCGAGGGTATTCCTTCAATGTAGTAATTGTAGAATTTCCTTGAGAGGAATTGTTTGTAACTGCTTGTTTACCAGTTGGGCATGGCACGGTTACCTGTTGAGGGAATTGTTGTATTTATCCTGTGTGCATTGTTGTGATTAGCCTGAGGGCACTGCACTATTTATCCCGAGGCCTTTAGTTATTCCGACTGAGGGAAACCTTTCGTGCCTGAGGGCCTGACTTCTGTGCCTCAGGGCGACACTTCCTACGCCTGAGGGAAATTTCTATTATGCCTGAGGGAAATACCCATAGGTTGGATTCTGTATATCCTTAGGGAAAGCCTGAGGGCGTGGTTTACTATTATAGCCTGAGGGCACAGTTCTGGTTTGCCTGAGGGCTTGGTGTTGTTTAGCACAAGAGTGTTACTAAATTAAAGGAATTAAATGAATACTAAAATGGAAATTTAAATGGTAAGTTAGTTACTTTTGATTACTACTTAGTTTATTGCATTTCAATACTGCACACTTGTTGCATGTTTTACACACAGTTGGGCACAGGCCTTTGGTGGGTGCCTACTGAGATATATTTCTCACACCCTCTTTGGGTCACGCTTTTTGGCCCAAACAGATTACGTTGCTGCTAGTGTAGATAGGTAAAAGAGTCCCTATATAGGTACTTGACTGTTCCTGAGGAGTAGGAGGGCATGGGACCGAGCCTAGGCTCATGATGCTGCTGCAAGCTGTTTTTCTTGTTTTACTGTAGTCCGTTTTTTGTTGTACAGTATTGATGTATAACATGTTCTGGCTGTTTTCTTAGAACTTGATCCTAGAACATGAAACATGTAGCATCATAATTTATGGATTGTTGGTTATATCCACTGCTGTAGTTTATTTCAGTTGTGTATGGTTTAGTGCTTCCGCTGTCGTGGTATGTTTTACTTAAATTCCGCTGCGCTACACGTTGACAAATGAGGGCATAGTTTCCCCACTATCAGACATGGGCCCTCGCTGCTAGTCGGCAGCCTCTAGCGTTTGGGGAAATGCGCTTGAGATCACGTGGCGAACCGGGCTCAGGGCACCCATTCCGTGGAACCCGGGTCTGGGACGTTACACATATCTATCGATCTCTCATAGATGGATCAAGGTTAGAAGAAGGTACTTCTGTAGATGAGAGTGAATCTACTCTGATTAATCACTTAAAAAGATAAGTACATGGTATGTTCATTTAATGTACATTCTGTGTACTAGCCTCAACCAGAACTCGCTTCAGGTGGTCTTCCAGGTCACCTAAACGACCATGTACCCGGCCGTTAAACAACCAGTACATGGATACCCATTGAATCTTGGTATATGACATGTACTTCAATGAACACAATGTGTACATATAAAATTATCCAATTCATCTTTTTTTCAAAAAAAAACCTAAATAAATATCCATACCAAAAATGATGATCTATATTCTTACAATCTTCCCCCCTTAATACAATTAATCCCCTAATTTCCCTTCCATGGGTCGAGAAGAAAAAACTTCAAACAACACTAGACACTATGATCATACAACAACCTCCCTCTCTCAAGCCTTGTCATATACTCACCTATTCTTCCATAGAACCTATACTAGAGGAAGATATGGGCCCATGAGATCATTCGTGATGTGATCCACAATCAAAATTTGGTGATCCAAAAAGGACGAATCCACCTCAAACTCAATATCCTCTGGTTCAAAAATGTGAGAAGGGTCTGAAAAGTAATTTCATAGCTAGGAAACTTGAAATATGCCATACATAGTACAGTACCTCTGAGGTAATTTCTACCGATAGACAACCACCCCGAATATATCTAAATTTCAAATGGCCCAATGTATCTTAGTGAATGCTTCCCCAATCTCCTAATTCTATTGTCTCCCAACATCAGTGTAAAACATAAGAAAACTTAATCTCTGACCTAAAACTCTAGGGGTCGACTCTATTAATCAAAATAATATTTCTGCCGAGACTATGCAGTATTCATCCTCATCTGAATCAACTCCACCTGATATGTGGTCTTTTTGACAAGGATAGGTCCTATCATAGTGGCCTCTCCTACCTCCAGCAAATATAGGGGTGATCATCATGGCCTACCATACCAATCCTCGTAAGGTTCCATGTGAATCGTCACATGAAAACAATTATTGAAGGAAAACATCACTATAGGTACATGTCTTTCCCAAGAACCCCCAAAATCCAATATGTATGATCAGAGCATGTCCTCTAGAACATGAATCATGCACTTGGACTGAACAACTGTCAAGGGATTGTAAGCTACACTCATAAATACCAATGTACCAAAGCCCTCTATAGTCCCTTCCAGACATGAGTAGTATACCATGAGTCCCTGTTTGAAATAATAGAGTGCAAAACTCTATACAAAAATACAAACTCTCAAATGTACAACCGTCCAATATCATCAATACTAATGGTTTTTTTGATCAGAATGAAACATGAAACCATCAAGAGACTTTCAAAAAACCCCAATCAACATCATTTCTTTGAGGCGACCTCAATAAACCCATCAAAAAATCCATCTGGACATCATCCCATTTCCGCTTGAGATTGGGTAACTACTGTAAAATCCATGATTGTCATTTATGATCTTCCTTCACCTGCTGATAGGTTGAACATATCATAACAAAAGCTGCAACATCCTTCTTCATACCTAAACACCAATACTGATAGTGTAGATCCCTATAAATCTTTGTGAAACCAAGAAGCACATCCCAAAATGATGAATGAAATCTCTCATTAACTCCTAACGTATGTCTACGGACACCCATAAACGTCTATGAAAATGTAAAATATCATCTCTGCCTACGGTCCCACCAGGAGTAGGGTCCTATCCTAACACACTCTCATGTATGACTAGGCCTTTGGAATCTGATAGCTACCTCATTCGCACTCGATCTAGTAGAGTTGAGGTACCAAAAATAGAAGAAATATATGTCTACACCTATCTTTCATACACCACCAAATTCATTATAGAGAATAGCACCATAAGTGTCCACTCACTACTGGACTCATGAACGACATGTATCTGAGTCATCCTACAAAATGAATCAGCCCTTGCATTGCCTTCCCCAGGTGTGTAGGCACACTCAAATTCAAAATACTGAAGGTACTCAACCCACCATCACTCTTTCAAAATCAAATCACAGTAATTAATGATATAATTGATGATTTTGTGGTCAGTGAATACCACAAAAGTGTCTCCCAAAAGATAATGTCTCCAATAGAGTAATGCATGCCCAACTGTAGGTAACTTGATATCTTGTGTTGGGTAATTCCTCTATTGAGGCCTCAACATTCAAGACTCATAAACAAAGACTCCTCCACTCTATATAAGCACCAATCATATCCCGATACCTGATCCAACATAGTAAAAGGTGTAACTCTTACCTGTCACTAGAAAAATTAGTATCGGTGCAGAAGTCAATCTTCCTTTCATCTTTTGAAAGTGTGAATCCCAGGATTCAATCCACATGTACATTTCACCATTCATAGTCATGCCCGTCAGTAGCACTAATAAGCATGAAAAGTCTTGTATAATGCTCCTCTAGTAAGAATACAACCCCAAAGAACTCTGTACCTCAAATAAGTTCTTCGGAAACACCTAGTAAACTACTTCCCTCATAGTCTCCATGTTTAATGATACCCATTCCTTTAAGATTACAAGACCCAGGAACTGAATCTATTCCATCCAAAAGTTTCATTTTGAGAGCATAGCATATAGCTAATATTCTCTCATTGTACTCAAAATGATCTCATTGTGTCTAGCTTGGTCATGTCTAGTGTGAGTTTACACAATGATATCGTCTATGAAAAGAACAACCAAAGAATCCATGTAAGGATGGAACAATCGTTTCATCAATTCCATGAAAATGTGGGAGTGTTCATAAGAGTGAGCAGCATAACCAAATACTCATATTATCGCACCAACTCTGAAAGTCTATAAGTGGTATATAATATGGACTAGTGAGAAAATGATGAAAACCGGATCTCAAGTCAACCTTTGAGAACACTCAGGATCCTCAAAGCTGATCCAAGAGATCGTCAATCCAACGAATGGAATATCATTTCTTGACTATCAATTGGTTCAACTTCTAATAATCCATTCAAATTCGGAGGGTATCATTCTCCATCTTCTCAAAAAGAAAGGGCGAACCCCAAAGAGTATCACTAGTTCAGATGAAACCATTTTCCTATAACTCCTATAACTTCTTCTTGGGTTCTTGTAACATTGGTGTAGCTATCCTATTATGAATAATAGAAACTAGTGTTTCTCCTTGCACAAGATCAGTAGATAAATCTACTTCTCACATCATGGGTAAACCTGAAAATTAATCTGGAAAGAAATCTCTGAAATGATCCAACAACATTGAAAATTAAATCATTGATATACCCTGGTCATTCATATATAAACTAGTAGTCTATGAAGTAATTACTCCCTACCCAAAAGGATCAGGTCCAGCTCGGCTTTCCTGGACATCCAATATGCCCTTAATGTGAAAGAAACTGCCCTCTGGTGATGTGTAACTCATCCTACGACCATAGCTATAAAAAAATTCATGTAAATTGACGAAAAAATAATTTCCATGAATGAGATCTAATACTTAAATCTCTAATACCAAAAGGTCCCATAAGAAGTGACACCCACCAAACTCAAGAGGGTCCTCCTTGCACTGACGCACACTATCCGTCATAATCCCAATTGGAGTGTCTAGCATGATAACATTCTCATAAGTAATGATACAGTTCCCATGGCTCTCCACCATGAAAAAATATATAAAAAAGGAGATTCCCTTATATCTAAATGATCAGAAGAAAAAATGGTAGAAAATATAATCATACCTCTAACTGAGAGGGTCTGGGATATTTCCATTGTTGGGTCATCTCCACTGCAAATGTCTGACCCGTACATCGTCCCTACGCCCCAGCCTAACTACCCTGATCTAATAAACACTAATTTCTTAGAAACCTTGTTGTCTGGATACCAAGATTAAGACTACCTCCTTGGATTTAATGGAATAATGAACTACAGTTCCCTGATTGAGAAGAAACTGGTGGTCCTGCTCCTGAACGTGGAGTCATAACTGATCCCCTCTCTCTAGATTCTGGTGAGAAAAACTAAAGAAATGATGAAGATGAACCATCTTTCAGCAACCTCAACACTCAAATGGGTCCCTCAGGCACTGAGGTCTTGTGTTTCCACTCAAACCGTAGTGGTAGCACCACACATTGGTACTTGTAGATGAATCTATGCTACTAGAATCACCATAGGAAGGCTCTTTGTGACCCATCCTACTATAAAACAAAGGAGTACTAGCCCTGGATGCTAAACTGTCCTAGCTCACAGCTTCTAACTACCTCAGATTATGCACAGTAATCATCTCCTAGTTCACTATAGAAGTTAGTGATGTCATGCTGAAGAAATTAACCTACGATTGAATGTCATACCTAAGGCCATCATCAAAACTCTTAGAAAAAGATAACTTGTCACCTCCCAGATTAGGTGCGAAGCACTGGAAATCTGCGAAACAATATTAATACTACATCACCGAAATATCACCCTGCTCCAAATTCATGACCACCCAGGCTCGATCGGCCCTCAATGCCTCGTGGGAGAAGTAATTATTGAAGGTCCTAGAAAACTCTTCCCAAGACATATCCTAGTTAAATCCCGCCTATCAGACAACATCCCACCATCTCTTGGTGGAATCACGTATCATGTACATAAATAGCTTCACCCTCCTATCCTTAGGTGTCTCTAGATGCTCAAATATAGCAAGAATGGCCTCTAACCATGACTATGTATCCTATGGCCCCCCACCCACTAAAAAAGTTGTAGGATGCTACTACTATAACACCTGGGTCAACTCTTCCATAACTGGGGCATGATGTGGTGCTCCCTAGAATGTTTGAGTCATCCACATAATGTCTTCATCGAATTGTGCATTATCACCTCCATCATGTATAACAACTGATCATAAGATGGGCATGATGGGAGGATCTTCTGGTAGTCCCTGATCTATCCATTCCTGTGTCTTGTCATCACCCTACACCTAGCGTACAATCAGAGGACGTCTTGGTGGCATGACTCAGCAAGGCAAAGCGCACACATCAGTATAAGATTATCAAGGAAAAGAACATAGAAGTGGAAGAAATGAATAGGATAAGAAAGAATAAAATTTTAAAAAATAGGGTTACACGACATGTAAAACCCCTACACAGTGTGTTCCCATATGCTTTTAACATGGTGTGTACCACTATTCACCCTGGTGGTGTTACATTTATACACACGACATGATCCTCCGGAGACACATCATGTACTTGGATTTTCCCTCCTTCCCAGGTTCCTCTACATGTCTAGAACTACACAGTTCTCTCATAGTTCACACTACAGGGTGTGTTCACCCAAGACACAGTGTATAATAGTTCATTTCCGTCTACCTGTGTCTTCGGTCACATGGAAAGATACATTTTTCTTTACACATGACATATACAATCTAGACACAGCGTGTTCTACCAAAATTTTCTAAACCCCATTTCTCTGCAGACAGAGTTAGTCACATGGTCATGCACTACATGACATGTACCCACGGTACTTGACATGTACATAATAATATTTGTCTCTTCCAGAATAGAAGAACACATGGTGTGAGTTCATAACACCACACACCCTATTGTATGGGTTTATGGATAGTAAGCCTCTAAAAATTATCTAGAACCCTTAAAAACATAAATTTTTTCCCAAGGAATGAAAAATTCAGATCCATGAGAGACCATACTCTAGAGAATCAATATTTCTCATCCTTATTCATATCATAATATGACAAAATGATATTAATTTTTTAACATTATCCACCACTTTCTGATCCAAGAGGGCCTATAAAACCTTAGGGATCATAGTTTGGCATCCATTTAAATGAATATTTATATATTCTAATACCCTATAAAAATAGTTGGTATTCTAACATGGAATCTATCATAACAACATGAATATATGTTAAAACATCTATCAAAATAGCATTAAATCAGTAATAAACCCTAAATGGCATGAAAATAATGCATGGCATGTGAACTCTATCAAGTGCATGTATAAGCCATGTAATGGAATACCTTCATCTTATCGGGTTTCGAAAAAATATAAAACCCCAATGATATCAATAATAACTTCAAAAAAAAGTGAATCCCCAAACAGTGAAATCAAATCAAATGTAATAATTAAAAAAACATAAAAATTGGAATATTCAAGGTAACATAAATTTTCCCTCTACGCGGGTTAGATACTCCTATAATCAGTATATTTACAACTTCACATTCATTCATATCCCTGTTTATATTCTCCAAAGAGTAAGAAAAAGGAAAAAAAACTCACCTCTAATACCACTTTGTAACGCCCCAGTTCCGGGTGTCGCCCAAAGGTGCCCCAAACCCAGTTGGTCAAATAACTTCAAGTGCATTTCCCCAAAATCCATAGGATAAAAACTAAAAGGGAGGTCCAAGGTAAGACATTGGGTAAACTATGTCCTCATTGGAATAGTATAAATATCATAATAAAAAATGTCAACAAATAGCAAAAGTAGTAATACAAAAAAACAGAGTAAACAACATAATACTGATAGTAAATGAACAACTCGAGTACATATATAAATGATGCATGTTACATATGTCTAGTAAAACATCCAAACATGTCACAACACTATAAATACAATACTAAAACCAACGTGCAGAATGTAGAAAACTCTAACAGCATGGAAAGTCTCAGCTTGGTCCCATGCTCTCCACCTCTAATCACTAATCATGTACCTGACATAGAAGGGTCCATGAACTTATCAATTCCTGCAAACATATAATCTATTTGGGTCCAAAATCATAACCCAAATATGTTGTGAGATTAATTCCATTAGGAAACCACCAAAATATCCGTGCCTAACAGTTAGTGAATGTATATAGTAGAAAATATTTAAGAATTTATCAATAATTTAGAATGTACATAAATGAAAACAATACTATAGTTATCAATTAAATTCATTTTAATTTATAAATTACTAAAACAATTGAATAATGTAACATTGGGATATAGCCTAAGAACTGTACCCCCTTGTATAATTGTAACAACAGACATCTCAGAAGTCCATCTAAACAACCATGTAAGACTGAGTATAAGCATGTGATTTGGCTTGGAAGACTCTTTCACAATTATTCAATTATTTACAACTGACTATTTGGGAAATATCTCACTGTCTATTCCATATGGTCCCACATAGCACGAAGTAAAGATAAAAACATTCTAGTTATCTCCCACGGTCAATTACCCTGGTCTACACAACATCTATAATTTATACACAACCTCCCGGTAGATCTCATGGTCTATACCCCCGGGGCAAACATAGTATAAATAATCATAGACGACCTATGGGTAGCTCTCACGGTCAATTCCCTTGGGTAAAAATCTACACCAAGGATCTCAAAATCCTATGTAAATAAACATGTGAACCCCCACAGTTTTCCTGGTCCAAGGCTCTCATGGTCGAAGGAATATGCATGCACATATCATATCAAAGAAGAACATGTAATATATAAAAACATCACCACTATCATTAACAATCATAACCCATGAAATTCATATAATCTATCAACTCCATACTATAAAATTCAGGGAAAATAAACGTGGTATGCCTCAAATGAAACCTAGGACAAATTTCCCGAAATAGTCAAACTAGGGAAACACACCCATGGTGTGTCTTGTAAAAAAGGAATCAAAACTTATGAATATTCCATGACCCCTTTTTGATAAATTAAACCATAAAAGGGAGATAATGAGGCTAAAAATCCAAAACACTCAATACCCAAAACATGGTATTAGTCACTTTAAGCATATATAATCAAACGACACCCGATTAAAGGCACAAACTAGCTACCTTGATGTTGTACTTTGAAAACACTTGAATATCGTCCATTGAATTGTCCTAGAACAATGTAGATCGAAAAAAAGTTTAAAATTGTTAAACCCTCGATAACTCACGAGAGATGAGAAATCAGGAAGATATAATCAAGAATAATGAAGAACACACAGGTCGGATTCTAATGCACCCATTGGAGATTGGATCACACCATAGAAAGTGAAATGGTTTCTTAGACTTTTTTCACTACTCCCAGTCTCTACTAGATGCATGAAAGTTAGAATATGGTATTATTGGAGATGGGAAGTGACCCAAATATAATTAATCAATTTAAAATGAATATTTCATGGTTTTTTCATTTAATGTATGTGCCATGTACTAGCCTCAACTGGATCGTGCTTTAGGTGGTCTTCCAAGTCACCTACATGGCCATGTACTCTACCATTACATGACAAGTACATGGCTACATGAGGCAACCGAGTATACAACATGTACTCCAAAGTATATAATGTGTACTTATAAAATTTCCTAATTATTACATTTACTCAAAAACTAATCAAAATAATTATCCATATCTGAAATGAAGATCATGGTTCTTACAAGAAGATATTCATCAACCCTTGGGACAGAATGTAGATTCATAATCATCACATTGTCCCACTATACACAATCAATACACACCCCAAAACAACCATCTTAATTATTATAAAATACTGATACATCTTTCGAAGGTGTTATGAATCATTAGATGGAGACCTTATGTACAGAGCCATAAATATAAATATGAAACTCTAAAAACTCTTATGGGTCCATCCTAATTGAAGATATATAATCTAGGGAGGCATTAGGTTGTAGCTCTATACCAAAATAGGTCATATAAATTAGGGAGACAATCGGTTTTATCTCTATACCAAAATCAATCTTAAATTGAGGTATATTTTTATAAAATCTATGAGAAAAAAATCAAGTAACAATTTAAAAACTCAAAAAATCTCATTCACCAATATTTTTTAAACTCAACACCAATAATTCCGATAAGGATATGATGGTTTTGATATGTCCAAATTCCATATGATGATCCCATTCTACAAAAATAACCACACATTTATCAACTACATCAAATAACATTACTAATATATGATAAAAATCAATGTTTCTATACATATTATATAATTCACTTATGTTGAAAATGACATCATATAGATGGATTCATTATAGGTAGAATACCTTAATGAACCGATGCTACCCCATTTTTATCTCACACCCCTAAAACACCTCCACTAATAAACAATGACCTAAAAAATATATAGTTAGTGAAAAGGGAATAAATATTCTATCCGCATTAAGTCCTTTTGTTAATACTATGTCATGTACAGTGATGGTATAATAGACCTTAACCCACATTCCCAGATCCACTGATAAAAATAAAATCATTACACTTTTTATTTGACATCAATTATCATGTCACAAGTTTATCCATCAATATCACACCATCAAAATTAAATATTGGATCACATACATAACAAAATACATTTTAGTATTAGAGTTGTAGTGAATTTAGAAAAACTATTCCATAGAAATACCCATTTTGTTATATGGGAACATTTCCACTAAATCCATTTTTTTATTGAACATTAAGTCTTCATAATCTCTTAATTAAAACCCTTATATAAATATATTACCTAATATATTTATTTATAACATGTGGAAAATAAACATAATAAGGTTGATCCCAAATTATCAATAAGGGTAAACATATGAATTTCCAATTTAATAACTTTTATGGGAAGAATACACGCACATGGGTATGATAATATATTCACAGTGTGTGAGTATAACATAAGAAAATTTATACCCATAAAAACCTAAAACATAAACAATGATACAAGCAATAATTATCTAACAAATTATGGGATACTTTGGAGTGAATAATCATGGTCCATCTGAAAATAATCACTGATCAAACAAAATATTATAACAACTATCATCCACAAAGAAACTCTAATGGTAACATAGAACATGAAACATTCATCATGGAATTACATAAATAAGTTAATTCTAATATTCTCATAGGACTAATATAAAAATAATAAATCCATCATCTCTTAAGTGACATAAATATTCTAAAAAATATATCATCTATTTTTTGTAATTTATAATAGTTATGGAAGTCATATTATTCATGTACTTCTAATAGTTATATTTTGTGATTTTCCAAATGAGCAGTAGGTCTATAATAGTCACGCCCGTCCTTGGATTATAATTTTACCACCAATACTTGGTTCATAATGTAACCACCTATACTTTGTTTATTATGGAACCAACCTTAAATTATACATACATATTTACTAGTACCATAAAATGTACAAAAAAATTATAGTATTTCCCTTTTAAACATAACACCCTTAAAAACAACCATTATTCCATTTTTAGCTTGATTAACCAATGGGAAAAAAATGGCTACCAAGAAAAACTATTTTACAAAATCATATACCATCCAGAGATATAATAATGATGGTATCATTGGATCATATCCCAATTAGACCACGAGAAAATAATAAATGATATTTACACATATGGAAGTTACATTTTAAAAAAGCATTTAAGACATTTGTTTGAGTTCATAGAAAAAATCATTTCATCTGGACAATATTTTCTGTAAAATTTTCAAGAATATTGAGAAAAATATTGTCATTTAAAATAACCATGGGAACTATTAAAATACAGTTGAAATAAATTAATATTTTTTATGGTAATAAAATCCATTCAATTGGAAAATATTAAAAGAAAGATCCCTTTCACACATCTGGTAAAAAAAGTACCATGTTCAGAAAATGATTTGACTATTACATTTGAACCTTTGATTATAAAGTTGTATATAGAAGAACATTAATTCAAAAAATCATTTATTCATAGTAAATTTCATTATATAAAAAATAAATATGGTCATTTTTTCTTAAAAACATCATTTTTATCTTCTTATGTACTAAAGAGAGGATGAAGTTCTTAATAATGTGTGTATCCCAGGGAGGGGGGATCAATAGAAAAAATTTATAATTTACATCATACTAAAATTACCCTCTATAACTTGTTAGAGTATCAATCCTCAGAAATATTTTACTCAACTTCACTCATATGATTGATACGAAATAAAACAATGATACACGAGATTTTACAAGATTCACCCCCATTGTGGGTAACTACATTTATACCACGTTGACTCCCATTGGTCCATTAAAATTCACTATATAATAATGTTAATAAAATAAACAAAATCTCATAAGGCTTCTTTTGTATCTCGATACATAATTTTGTTTTCTCCCACAAGTTACGTAGAATACATTTTCATACTAGAAAACACAATTATAAAACATTGAATGTTGCTCCCAAATTTTGTTTATGAATTATTAGTATAGTACCTCTATATCTATTATTTACCCATTTATTGATCCTAAATCAAATTAAATTCAGTATCTATCATGTAAACCAAAAAATTTTGGACTCTATTTGATGCCTCTGTTCATTTCACCTATGTAATGAAGCTTTATCTAGTACCTCTTATTTAACAAATAGATCCCTTCACTGGATACTCATGATTATTATCGCACGAAACTCCATATATTTGATTTGTTGATAATAGTAGAAACAGTACTCAATGAGAATCCTTAACCCATTTAAATATAAATACTCCCTCAAAAATTTAATGAAAATGAATGAGTTGCAACACTAATTTTACCACTCAACTGATCCATCATTTGAAATCCTTCAATGCCACGAAAATTTTGGAATCAACAATCATCATGTGAATTTACATAAATATTAGTGTCAATGATATTTTACAACTCTTCCATAAATCACAACTAAATTTATTAATATTGAAATAATACAATATAATTTTTAAATTTATTAAATTTAAATTTTTTGACAATGTCCAAAAAGGGTTAATTCAATTTTTCATCATCCAATGAACTTTTTATGGTATTTATTTTTCATATACGTATTTTTCTAATTATATTAGTCCAGTATACACATGATTTTTATATTGATCCCTCTTCACATGTTTTTTATGTATAATGGAATCAAAAACTTTTTTCTATGTAGATATATCCAATGAGTTGGAGCCTCTCTATTTGACTACCTTGTGTACATTATAACTTCTTCTAGAGATTATTACCCTATACAGAATCATCTATATCTTTATAAAATCACCATTATGATGAGATAGTATTTCTATAACAGAGGATCGTCTATTTGATGATACCTTTAGAGTCATTACTATAGAACATATATAAAATTTCTTCTAAACGAAATGTCTTAATCTATTAATTTTAATTGTTTTGGTAGCAACCATTCAATTCTATCTGGTCACTAGATCAAACATCATCACAGCTGATATTGAACATTTTACAACCAAAAATCCTACTTTGTAACTATATCTTGTTGATCAACAAAACTCTCACTATTTGATGTAATTTATATATATCATTCAAGTACATATTTGTATTTCAAATTTTGTATGTTTTTCAACATCATTACATTATGGTTTGTTTTTTATAGAAACTGTTTCTATCAAAAAACACCATAAAATAACTTTATCTTCAATCATGAGAACACCTTTAGTAAACATGATTCTAGAAACATTGATGTTCTATATAGCATCCTCTGACATTACCAGAGTGGGAATTCAAAATTTATTTTTTAAAATAGAAAATCATATTAATAATTGAAAAAAACTAAAATAATATATTTATAATAAATAAATTAATCATTATGAAGACATCACAAAGGATCTTCAGTCTCCCACTTTTGATTTTTTTGAATCAATATATACATTTATAAAATCTATTTTATCAAAGTTTATCAAACCATAGTATTTTTCATCGAGAATGTTCTAATAACACACATCCTATTTGAGAAATGATTTTTTAATGAAATCCATCCCTCAATTGTAATAAATTTTAAATCCATTCTATTAATAGAATCCCCCTCAATCATTTACTCCCCCTTTATCCGAAAGCACCAACTTCAGATTCAAAAAATATAGATTATAGAATTGTATTTATTTTCCCCTTTTTATAAAATAAAAATAAAAATAAATATAGGACTCTACAGATGAAAAATATTATGTCAGTGGTTCAATATGAACATGTAATTTCCTCACCAATTCCCCAAATATTCTCCTTGTAGCAGCTTTGATGAAACCACAAAAATTTATTATTTCGTTTAAATTTACTCAAACTATACTTATACACTAGTAAAATTATCCTTATAAAATTATATTTAACATAAATGTTCTTTGATATTTAATTTTAAAATGTTTTTTAGAAATATCAATGGAAGATTGATTACCATCAATAATATTTAATGTTTTTTTAATAATCACCACCAGTTCTTCCAAAAAACTTTTATCCACATCATTTAATAAATTCATGGGTGGTGTAAATATATTTGGTTTTTTCTATACTCAAATTAATATATCTTTTATTATCACTATAATATATCACACTGCATTCTCCCAAGATGAAAATTCCTCTAGAGGATTGTTTTAAATCATTAAAATATCTAGCCTAATCAACATTAGTGAAACCATGGATATTTCACTCATTACATGATATATAAATTATTCCATAATTATATGTTTCTTTAAGAAACATGATTATTATCCTTTCTATAAAAAATTGTGATTCCTTAGGAATTACTTGATACCCTATATATAAAATTATATTATATTCAATGTGTTGTCTTTAAGGGGAACGATAAATAAAAATTCATTTAATTTATTTGAGTCATTATGATTGACACATTTCCAATCTTGATATTCATTTAGACTCTTTAGATTAATATAGGCGTAGAAACATCCTTCAAATATTATGTGAATTTTTTATAGAAAATAATTGGAATTACTTTCGTTTGAGAGGAATATGTATCTCTATAAATATTAAAATTTTCATCCTACAAATAAATTTAACTCTAACAACACTAACAGCTAAAAAATATTTTCCATTTTTGTAGAAAACAATTCATAAGATTTATCCCCATATCTAGTAAAAATTATATCATCAATATAAATAATGAAATTTATTGCACATATGCTCATCTAATTCCTATATAAGTTAATATAAAACTTTAATTTATAATTGTTCAATTGATTTAAGAAACTATTTGTTTTACAATACCCAGAATAAGGGGATTGTTTCAAATTAATGAATATATATTTAGTTTACAAAACTTGGATAAATAATTATCATGTTTAAATACACTAGGTTCCTCAATATGGATGTATTATTCTATTTTGACATTTAAAAACAATGAAAGAAGTTATATTTTATAAACCTTGTAATATCACTAAACAGTAATTAATAAAATAATTTTTTTGTATCAAGACATGGAACATTAGAAAAAGGTTTCTTCAGGATCAACAAGTTCCACCAGTGAGTATCCTTTAAAAACATGATATCAGTTATCTTTTTAATATTTTCCATTTTCATTGTAATTATTTATGAACTCCCATTTTATCATAAAATATTCTTTCCTTTTGATCATATAATAATTTCATGGGTGTTATTTTTATCAATTTATATAACTTATCATTAATAAAATTTAATAATTATTTATGCTCAAATTCTTCTGAAATGAATTGTGGTTCCTCCTATAATATATGTGGAGATTGATTTTAAATACTGAATTTCAGTCTATTCAAAAATTGATATACAATATCACTAATAATATAATTAGATTCAACCTATTTTTTATGGTCTGGAAATTTGTATTTTATCTTCAGGTCAAACTTTCTTCATCACTGTTTTGAATAGAATCATTTTTTATAAGATTTGGCTCATAGTTATCATGCTTATCCATGATTTCTATAGAGTTTCTCATATTTTCTTCCATTCCAAATTCACCATAATATTTGATAACTTTTGTTATGGTGGGATATTTTTCAATGACTTTTTTACAAAATAAATAAAAAACTAATATAAAAATATATTCTATCACAAGTAACTTTTTACATTGGATTAATATCCCTGCAAAATTTATTCTCACAACTTTTCATCAAATGTTCAAAAATTTGGATTTTTTAATTAGGGAATCCAAAAAACCTTGAAGTATTACAACATAATAATTTTCTTATACCACATATCATATGGAGAAATTTTTTATTATAGTTGATCAAAACATATGTCTTTCACATGTATAGTTGTACATATATCTTATCTATAGAGTAATTTTGAATGTTTGTATTCAAATAGAATGATTCTTCCCATTTAAACTTGACATTTCATTTTTATTTTTCCACTAATCCATTTTTTAATGACTGTTGGAAATGAAATATTGGTTCTTAATTAAATGTTTACTTAGATTGTAATTGAAATATGTTCTTTTATATTCTTTTACATTCTCTATCCCAAACATCAATATATATACACCCAGTTATTTTTAATCATCCCATCATATTTTTTAACAACTATGGAACTTCTACTTTTTTGGTGCATGAATATAAAACCTGTCATATTGTAGAAATATTCAATAAAAGAAATAATATAAAAATGACAATTTTTTTATTTATGTCTCATCAGTCTTCATAGATTAGAGTGGCTGAGATAAATAGTCCTGGTGGATTGAATTTTAACAATATTATATATTTTACAATCCATCATTCCTTTCAGGTAAGTTATATAAAAAAAATCATATTTCATCTTTAGATGAGGTAATTATATGACAATATTTTTCATTAACATTATGGAAATACTCTTATAGACAATATTACTAGGTCTTATGTGCCACGACTAGTTTTGCATCCTTTGATCATAAATATCATGAATTTACAGGATCTCTAATCTAAAATAGATTTCAACTCAGTATTTCACACTCGGTAAAAGAAATTAAATATTTAAAATGTTTGATGATACATAACTGTTTATGAATATAACATATCTACATCACATTGATGGATGAAACTCAAAATTGTGTTCATAAACCCATATATAAATGTATCTTATCATGAATTTGATTCTAATATTCCATCTAGATATACCAATTCCTCTTATATTTAAAAAACCCTCATTTTTCTAAAGTGACTTATCTTCCCACATATTCATGAATATTTTTCACGATTTTCATTTCACCTATAATATATGTTGAAGAAACACATTCAAGAACCCATGGCTTATTCAATTTAATAGATTATAGAGTAGTTTTTCCAATAATGTCTATGTATTAAATGTTCATTTTTCCAACATCATTTTCATTTTTGGTATAATGAATTTATTAAAGAATTAGTGACATACATTATTTATTATAGGGACTAGTTGGTAACACCTCCCAAAAACATCATTTAAGCATTAAAATCTATTTTCAATTGAAATATTCTAAATGTCTGATGACTTTAATTTTATTTTTTCATACAAACATAGAGAATTACATAATTTTTTACCACTATTTCCCCATTAAACTACTTCCTACTCCAAGGGAGATACATGTTGTGCTATAAATTATATAGTTTTTTCATATATATCCCACAACACTAAAAATATTAATTGAACCATGATCTTCTATAAATGTATAGATTTCCCAAGGATATTTTTTTGAAAATTAAACATACTTTAGTGTATCTGATTTCCCTTATAAAGGGGAATCATTCTTTATGGAGTCATTTTTACTTAAATTATTGTTATGTGATTGTCAAAAACCTTTCCCAACCCATGATCTCCTATTTTAGAATCTTAAACTTACATGGTTAATACAATTTGATGTAATTTTATGTTTAGTGGGTATAAATATCACATGATTCTTGGGAGGAGTTCTTATAGTTGATTGAGATGTTTCATCATTTAACATTTAATATTTATTGAAATAAAATTTAAATTTACTCATGGTACTCTTATCCTTGAGACATATTTATTGTATCTTACATAGCTTATCTTTCATTGTAGTTAGTTTTTCATCCAGATATTTCACTATTTTCCCTTTTTCCTCAACCTTTGTCTTGACATTATTAATTTATTGGATGAAAACAAATCCCTTCATGAAAATAATCTTATTTAATGAAATTATTCCTCTCTCATTAATTATTAACTATTTAATAATCATTTTTGAGTTTTTTTATGAAAGATAATTTATTTATCTTAGCGAGTATTTCAAAAAAGTTTCATTAAGTTATTCTTCTTCAATATTTGATCTATCTTCATTGATTTTTTCAATATCCATTAATGGTCTAAACTTATCCATATTTTTTTCATATATTGAACTATTACTAGTGGATTCACACTCTACCTTTTTACACAACATACATATCTTGTTTCTTATGGTGAAATTTTTATTACCATACCTAGAAACATCATAATTGTTAATCCTCTAATTGTTTTATTCAATAATATCATCATTATATTATCCATCTTTAATCATTGGAAAACTCATTTAAGAATGTCTACTCCCTCCGGAATAAAAATATTTAAGTGGATATTTTCCTATGTACTAGACTCCACATTTCTATTAATTTTTATAGGTAAGGGATATAATTATATCATTCACTTTGGAATCATCTTCATTATCATCTCATTTACTGAGGCTCAATAACTAATGTTCATGTTCATATATTTTCATCTTACTCAATGATTCTGAAATCAATATATTCCTTAATATTATTTATGAATTTATGAGATGACCACATTTCAAAGTCAAAAAGTAGGTTTTGTAATTTATCAGGGTATAATTCATCTTTGTCTTATAAACTATATATTTTAGGATTAAACATGTCATGAAAAATTAGTATCAAACTTCTAACAATAATTTAATCTTCCAATTAATCCCTAAATCATTTTATTTTGTGGATGATTTAGTTAACTATGGTGAAATAATAATCAATACATTCATCAACCAGCATAATATTATATTCAAAATTTTTTATCAAAATTTATTTTTTTCATCATACACTTTGATATTTTCATTCATGAACCCCCAATATATTCCCCATGTTTATTTTTCTATATTGATACCCATCACTAAAATATAAAAATTTAATAAAAATGACATATGAATACCATTATTATATTTTCCATTAACTTTCAGATTCCTTTTTAGAAAATCTAATAGGAGCATTTATATCCATGGATGGAGACCTAACAGTAGCTACATAAATCACTTCAATGAAATTATATAGAAGTTATAGTATCATAATATTTTTCCATTCGGGGTAATTTTTACCGTAAAATGTTATAATACCTCTACTATTAATTAATTTGAAATTATACATCATGAGGTATGTAAGAATATTAGATAGGGAACCTATCTACTATGATACTACATGATGATCTTATGAATTTGTGACCACTAAGATTGGGGGGTTGAAACAATTGTTATATTTTATAATTTTTTTATCAATAAATTAACCTATTCAACTTTTTATAGTATCAATACTCTAGAATATTCAAATCAAACCCACTTTAATTCAATTATAAGAATGTAATGTGAGGAATAAAAGGTTTTACCTGGGTCAACTGCAATGTGGGTAACTATATATTTTTAATGTAAACTCACATAAGTATAAAATAATTCACTATATAATGAAGTAAATACAATGAACCAAATCCAAAAAATCTATTTTTTCTCCCAAAATGTATTTATATTAGTTCCCACCATTTTTAAAAATTTCTTATTGTTATGTGGAAACACAATGATAAATATTTGAAAGAAGTGCACAAAAAAATTGACATAAATATCAATCAAGAACCTCTCTATTCTTTATTTCTTCATTTTGTGTTCCTCAGTATGATGTTCCCATGTATCCATCTAGTGCACCTAAAATCAATGTGCCAATTTTTGATGCCTCTATCTATTCCACCTATGTCTGGTAGCTCTATCTCGCACCACATTATCAACCATGATTTTCCTTCGCTGAATACTAACACTACATGTCTCAAAAAAACTATAGAAATTTTTCTTTTTAATAATAGAATAAATTATAATAAAAAAGTATCCATCGCCCCGTTATATATGTATAATTCACTTATAATGTGAGGAATAACACCATATTCTAATTTTATTTTTTTCACCCATGTATGATTTAATTTGAACACCAATAAAGCCACAGAATGTTCTGAGTCAAAAATAGTCATGTGGCTATCCTAAAATATCAACATCTTTTATATTTTTCAAATATTCCATAAATATGGACAGATTTTTTAATATTGAAATAACTACATGGAATGGTCACATTTATTGACTTTATAATGTTTATAAAAATTATCTCAATACATCATTCATAATCTATCAATCATGTAACACATCATCTGGGGTACCTTTGTCTAATTATTCTTGGTGTGATCAACTGATCTGGTATACCAAGGATAAGACTATATTACCCACATTACATGTTTCTTCTATCTGATGGACAAGAAAAATCCTCCATTGACATGTCTGATGATATGGCCCCACTCCATCTAATCATTCTGCATCCACTCGGACTGTATGTTGATATTGGTATTCCACACTCAATATAGTAAATCTTCATACAGTTTTCCCTAAAATGAAATAAAATTTATATATCTAATTATTTTCCATTCTGTGATATTTTATATGTGTTTCTGGATTAACTTATCAATAATTTATTTTTATATCCACGGATTCTTTTGACCAATTTACTCGTTCTAGTAGCCTCCATACAATTCCTTCTGAAAAAATTCATTAAAAGAACATCCCAAAAGATATTTAGAATAAATTTAATTCTAATAATTTAGAACTAATAATTAACTCTTAGATAATAATTGATATGTGGTTCGAGAAATTATGAAAATTTGATTTCCCCAAAATTATCCTTTAACATAAGAAATCCACAAAAGAAATGATTTTGTAACATAAATTATGTCCCTATTTGGTAACATTAGAAAAAAAATCCAATGAAAGAATGAATGTGAAAGGGATACTTATATCCCATGAATTAAAAGATAATATATGAAAAATCCTTAATGGTTATTTAAGTACATATTAAAATATAAATAATGGTGGAAAACATGAATTATATCTCAATTAATTGAAATTGAGATCATTAAAACCCTTGAAAAATTTATAAAATTTGAATAAATATTTATTAAAAATGATAAATTATAATGAACATTAAATATAATGATCAAAGATAGATTAATTGTATGTTATATCAATTGGTATTATAAAAACATTAAAAAATTAATTATATTCATAAAACAAGACATGTCTCAATGAAATAATATAGGATGAATAATCTTTATAATCAAAATAACATTGAAGTGATAATTAAAAAATTAGGTGATTATGTGTATAAATTAAAAATTAAAATAAAATTAATATAAAATTAACATAATATAATAAAATTTAATTTCATAAATAATCATGTCATAATATATTCAACGAAGTAGAAATATAACACAATGAATGGAAACTGGGTTAAGAATCTCCTTACCTCAAGAGTGTACACTCTATTTAAGTCATTTAAATACTATATAGAAAAAATATATCAATTATTTAAGTTATGTGGGAACCATTTCTAGGTTAATTACCTTATCATTAAACATTTTATTTCATTTATTATAATTAAATATTTAATTACTTAATCGGTTAAATCCACATCACATATTTTGCCGACTTTCAGTTCATAATTGAAAATTAAAATTAAAATTTTAACTAGGTTCAAATATATCATGGTTAAATTATTCTCGTATTATTATTTATGAAAATTTTAAAACATTTATTATTAAAATACAATTTATACTGATCAATTTATACAGTCATGAAAAAAATACATCACCTCACGAGGAGGTAGTATGTACGTACAGATGACTGATGTTTTTAAATATCGTTGCGTAGAAAATAATGAAATAAAATATATGATTTTATTTATAAAATAATAAAAATATTATAAACCTAACACAATTTCATTAAATCCATACCCATTACCATTAATGAGAGGAGGTATTGATAAACTATGTTCATCTCTATGTGGAGACGGTAGTTTGAATGTTCCCACATGCGATGATTAAATTTTTTATGTTTGAAATGGTATGAAGATAGAAGATATATTATATATATATATTAATAATTTATTAAATAGGATTTTTTACATAGATAAAATTTATAATATTAACCATCCATGAAAGGCAGTGATGAGAAATGAAATACATGTTTTTTGAGGTAGTAGTCCGCACATACGGATGAACGATGGTTTCATTCCCCATTTATTGGAAAAAAATATAAATAATGTTTTTAAATTAACATAAAAACATATTATTATAATTTTTATACTGATTTTATAGTATTTTAATGGTTTGGAAAATATTTAAGGAGGTAGAAAAAGTAAAATGAAAATTCTTGGTTAAGATGATAACCTCATCTTTGAAGAACCACCATTCGATTACACCTTAATACAACTAGGATGGGTTTTTGTGAAACCAGAACCACTAGGAATAATTTCATAATATTTTTATGTTATTTGGGATAATATTGGTTGGGCTAAATGAATCAAAACATGTGAGGAAGAGAGCATTGTTGGTGCCCTTATATAAAAGAGGCATGGGGAATATTGGAATTACTGAAAGTATTAAATTAATATAAATTTAGTTTAATGTTAATGTGTTAAAAAATGATATATTAAAAATATATGTTAAATATAAGACTAAATAATATCATAAAATAAAATTTAAATATGTTTAGATCAGGTTTTTACCATTATCTTATTTCTGAACCTCCAATTTACCTTTTTAATAATTATCATAATAATAATAGTTTTTAGTTTTTCTTCGTAAAGAAACATATGATAAAATAAAAAAAGACCCATAAGTGGAAAATGGTTTATATGTTGAAATATATCCCATAAAACTGGTCATAGATAATTTTTTTTGTAATTTTAAATCATTTAAGAAACTATTATTTAACATAAAATACCATTAAAATCTGTTTCATAATTATTCAAATAATTTCACATTAAAAAATAACCATACAATTATTTTATTAATATATAAAAATTTATAACCATAAAAAATAAATTATATTTATCTATAATATTTTGGTAAAACCATAACTCACTAAATATTATTACATTTTAGGGTTTTAAAATCATTCCTTGATATTTCTACTACTCTCAAAAGAACTATGTCGGTGTTGCATAACCTTTTAAATTCATTGATTCATCACTAAAAAATAAAAAATAAATTCCCATAAATTTTAATTTAATATAAAAAATAACCATTAACTAAATATTAAAAACTTCTTATTATCCGAATAAAAAAATAATATAGGTATTAAAATTTAAAAAGTGACATTTTGGAATTTTCTATTACTTAAAATAATATAAATTTCATTATCATAGAAGAAAAATACAAATGTAATATATTAAAATATATAAAGGTTTGATGAATTTAATATAATAAGAAGAAATATATTCACATTTGGGGATGATTTTGAGGACTTATTCATACGTTTTAACTTTTCTAGACAAACATTTCCCTAAACATGGTGACAACATTTTTAATAAGGTTATTAGTTAATATGAAAAAAATAAAGTTGATATATTTTAAAAATTAATTAATTATGAGTAAAAATTAGTAAAAAAATTTATAAATTTTATGTCGAATATCATTCAGGAATTATAATGAATATAAACCCACAAAACATGATAAAAAATGGTTTTCTAGAAAAGTGCATTTTTATGTATATAAATGTATTAATATCAAAAATAATTATAATATAGATTATAATGACATTAAATAGATTTTTTAATAATTTGAGTGTAATTAATTTTTTAAAAAAATTGAAAATAAATGGAACTATGTAAACACATGAAGAAAATGATAGTTTTCTATAAAAACATTATTTATCACTATTCAATAAAAAATCTTGTCTTTCAGAAAAATCCCAAAAAAAATATTCTATTATAATTTTGATATATTAATTATAATAATAATATCCATTTTATCAAATAAAAATTATAAAATTGTAAAAAATTATTAATATTATCTACACATAAAAATCAATAAATTCTATTTTTAAAGAAAATATATATTTTTAAATATAAAATGAATTTACTAAAAATATAGTGATTATTTTCAAAAAAGTAATCAATAAATTTTTGTTATTAAGATAACTTATATATATATCTCTCTCTATATATCTATCTTTTTTGTATCTCTAAATATGTATATATATATTGATATATTTATTCTTATTCATACTTGTAAATTCAATGACAAGGTTATAATAGTCATATTTAAATAATAATATTTCATGGTCAATTAATCTCGATGTTAAAGGATATTTACACTATCAAAAATATTATTATTTTTAAAATCTTGGTAAATTATAGATGAATCTGGAATATTTTATGTCTATAAAATTACAGTACAAGGTATAATATAGACAAATGGTACCTCAAATGACCTTGATCCCTCATAGTACTGGTAACTCCATCACAAGAATTTATCCACATATTATGACTTCTTATTATCATAAATTATTATATAAAACACTTGATATAATTGTAACAAGTTAGAATGAAAGTGGTATGTCCCATTCATGACATTTTATTCATTTTTTCTTTAGATAAATCCAAATAACTAGATGAACTCACGACCAACATATTAAAGGATATGATACTTTCAATTATTATTAATAATTAATTTAGTATATAAATACATCAATTTGATAACTATTTAATCATTTAGGATCAAATTGTTAGACAGTATAACTATGTAATCATTGAAATGATGAATCCAATGTATAATTACACTAACGACATCCACGTGTGATTAAAAATCTTGAATCATCATTGATGGAACTCCGAGTACAACATGGAGGAACCAATCATCATGTGTCATTCTCTATTAATATAACGAAGAACCATTGTGGTTGAGAAATTTTATTTCCAGTTCTCCCATCCTTTAGTATGAGGATGGTAATCTCTTATTCCTAAGTGTATTCTTTAGTTTTTCACTATATATATTCAAGAGGATTCCCTTGACCTAGTATCATTGTGGAAATAAATTTTTTTCTATAACAATAAAATCATATAATTAGGTTATATTCATAGGGTTTTATGATTAGTAAGATCCCAATGGAACATAATTAATCTATTGACTATAAATAAACCACATTCCAATAATAATAATAATAATAATATTATACTCCATGACATGTGCAAACTCGTGAATGTTGAAATTAATTTTGTTAAATAAATATATATAAATTTTTTAAATAGAGAATAATTCAATAATATCATTTCTATAAAAAAAACAATTCTGCCCTCATAACTTTATTAGAATTTATTAAACCATGAATAATAAATATTTATTCAAAATAAATATATTTTTAGTATACATTCAATAAATAAATAGATAAATAAATATTGTATTGACTCACTAGTTAATAAATATTTACTAAAATTCAACTCGCTTATATTTTCAACTCGAAAAGATATTAATTGAATTTATTTGATGAATAAAAAATAAAAAATTATTATTCATCAATCTTGATAAAAATATTTATTCTTAATATAAAAAAATATAATTTAACTATGATTCTAGATATACATAGTCTATAATCCTCTATGGGTATTTCATGGTGGCATTATGTGGCCTTGTATAAATACTATGATTAATATATAGTAACACATAAAGGAATCCATAATAAAATATGTTAATGTTACAATATACTCAAATGAAAACTTATTGGGTAAAATAATCAAATTTTCTTAATATTTCATCAAACCGGATACAAACATGATTCATTAATCTATATAGATGATATATGTTTTTTGACTACTCAAAAATAATTTGTCAATAGTACACCATGTCCATGGACTTAATTATATTATTTAATTTTAATTATAGGGTTTGAGATATGTTCTTATACTCTTAGAAAGGGATATTCGATTATTGAATTATTTTATCAATGTCATTTCACCAATGATGCACTGGATGTATCATAATACACAACGATTATATATCCTCATAATACTATAAAAATTCAATAAATACTTGTGAAAAAAATAGTGTCTATAGTTAAAAATACCATAGATATAACTAATATCCATGATCATGTTAGTTGTTTATATTAATACTGTGACAATCGGGTTGAGTTTGTATCCACAATTGGTACATGTGTAAATATATCTAAAGTCACAAACATTCCTATTGAAATAAAAATATATCCATGGAACATCTAGTTGATATAAAAAAATTTCCATGAGCTTTTATCATCAAAAAATCTTATAAAATGTCTAAAGTTTAGCTCATAAAGATAAAGTGAATGACAATGGAAACATGTCCATTTCAATGGGTAGATCCCAAGGCTGTATAACAATATCCATAGGAATGCCTATGGAAATAGACATAATTCCACAAGACATTCTTATTTCTATATATTTAGTCACCCAGATAATAAAATACCATTATTTCAACACTCAACCTATAATAAAGAATCATGACTAGAATTTAATTCAATCTACCACTCTTATTTATTATTAAAAACACTATAATAAAATGATATAACTGCATAAAAATAAATTTATAAACCATGAAAACAATTTATAAAAAAGAAACTTTTATTATAGTATCACTAGAACCATTATGACCCTCATCATCATCTCCTACATAAACACCCACAAGAGGAACACCTCCTCTAACACCACCAATATCATCATCATTAAAGGAATAAATATTTACCTCAACATCGATATCAAAACCAAATCTTTGGAAGGATCAGAATAATTATTTAAAAAAAATGCATCATCATTAAATATAAACCAATCACCATAGAACCCTCTCATGTAAGTGTAGAAGAAATAAATTATTTTTCTTTCATCATATATTCATTTATCCTATTTTGACATCATGTTTCTTTTCATAATTTTTTATTTAATTTTGTGATTATGAAATCCATTTATTCCTTAACCACCATACCATATTAGATTATCATAGAAGTGATGATAGAATACTCATATTAATATTTTAAAATACTCTTCCTTGATCAAAACCCACCCTTCCATGATATTCATCTTCTAATACACGATGCAGACTATCCTTTTTGCCCAAATTGTCTACTTATTTTTATTCCAATTCTTCTAAAGAAATCAATACAATGATATATAACATAAATTAAAATGATAATGTAATGTAATGGATAAAATTTAATCAAAATAAAAAAATTGAAACATACTTACAATTATTTTATGGGTGTCTCTATTTACCACCATACCATCTATCTTTTTACTGAATAAACAAAAACAATTAGAGTGAGGAACACAACCTTCAATATTCAATGCCATTTTTGGGGAAAAATGAGAAACAAAGTAGTATTAGTGTAAATCCAAAATTTATAATTTAAGATAAATTATTACATATTAAAATAATTAAAACATAAAATGTTATAAATGTGAGAACGTATCCTTGAATATATTGTGTTTTAGGAAGGGGGTTTATTAGAAATTGTAATTATATAACATGTTAAGTAGTTATGGTCATTTATTGGGGAGGGGTGTTGTATGAAATAATACATTCTTTACCGAATATGTAGTTCTTATAGGTACATGGATTTTCTATTTATTCTCAATATATGTAATATTTATTCTATTTTTTTTCTAAATATAGGAAATATAGAATACAAAATCTGCATTCTCTATATAAGAAATAAGAAATATAAATTCTGAATATATTAAATATGACATATTCATTCTTTATATATGAAATATTAAATAACCATCTTATAATATGAATGAAATAATCATATATATAATAATTATTTTGATCCCAACGTTTAATATAAATTCTATTACTACCGAAAATTTAGGATTAAAATATTCAATATGAATTCTATTTGAAATATTAAATCTATTATATGAATTATAATATATTCATTCTTTTTTAAAAAATTTCATTGCTCATCATCTATTCAAAATAGTGATACCGACTCAAATTACTATATTGTTCAACCCTACGTTACTTTATTTAATTTCATTATTATTTTTAGAAAATGAATATATGATTCTAACAACATATATTCTCTATATTCAATTTAAAATATTATAAATAGTGTAAGGTCAATGTCACTCCACCTATTAAAATAGTAAAACATGTAATATTTATACGTAAAATATTTATTCTATTTTTAATGTTCAATTGGAATTTTATTTAATATAAATATATTCCATTTAAATTATGGTTTTAATATAAAATATGCATGAAATATTAATATTATATTTTAATATTAAAATATGAATTATGTATTAATATTCAATATGAATAATTTTAATATTCATTATATTTCTAAAATGATTTTTCATTCTATTATGTGATTTGTACTGTGTTTCATATATTTGATATGCATTTCGTTTCCAATATGTGATACACATTGTGTTTATTCTCAGTATATGAAAAGTGAATCCTCTTCCTCGTATTCAAAATCTATTTTTTGTTCTAAATATATGAAATATGCATTATATTTGATATCAATATATGAAATATGGATTAATTAATATTTACCATGAATATGTGAAAAATGAATAATGAACTATGAATATATACAATATGAAACATGTTCTTTGTATATATTAATTTTGATATATATATATATATATTTCATTTAGTGTATTTTAATTGAAATTATACTTCATGGAGTTGTTATAGATATGTTCTGTATATTTATTTGTTTTATATGATATATATATATTATATAAAAGTTTTGTATATATATATATATTCGTGCATGTATTTATGTATCCATTTTTTATATTATATATACATATATAAATGTTCTCCCTATATATTCTGATAAAAAAAAAATATCTTGATTTATAGATATTTTGTTATTGATTTAGATATATATATGTTTTTTTATATATTTTTATTATATCATAATATATATAAATTTATATCTCCATGTGTGTGTGTGTGTGTTTACATGTATTGATTATGTTTTTTATATGTATTACTAATGTATGGAAAAGGCTTTCATTTTGTCATAATTCATAAAAAATAATGAAGAAAATATTTGGGTTTCATTAACCTATGAGATTCTAATTCCCTGTATGGATGTTTCTATTTTTTAAAACAAATTTTTTCTATTTTAATTATTATGTCACATATGAGATGGCATTTTCTAATCCTTGTTTAATTACTATTTGTTCATTATATTTTCATGGTCATTTTAGTTCGGACCTTTATTCAAGCATTCTCATAAAAAAATTTACTATAATGATATTTTTATACACTCTCCCTATTGAATACTAGATCGCATGAAAATCCATTTCCATAAAATGGTATTAAACATGGAATGGTATCCTTAAAATCATAAAAACTCTCCTCCAGGTGGGATCTAATGGCCATTTTAGAGTATATATTTAGATTATACTATGAAATATTACTCTACCAAATTATATAAAATATAAATTATCTAAAAAATTTGTTATATTTGTTCAATAACACAGTAATATTATTTTTTATGTTAATTTTAGATCATATATTACACCAAATATTTTCATAATTGTTTTTACTAAAATGAACCATTTATCCACTATCCATATTTCATACTAGATATCACAAAAACTCATTTCATAAAAATGGAATTGAACATAAAATGAAATATTTATAATGGTACAGACATCGATGTAGTTTTTATTCAACATCATTTGTCATGTATTGTTTCCAGTACTACAGTATAAATTCAAACGACCAACTTATGTACAATATTAATTATATTTAATTTTCTTCAATATTTGTTCATCAACAATATAATTTATGGTTTTAATATTTATTTTCACTCTTACTTCTTTTATATAGTGAGAATTAAGTTGTCTTTATAATGTATACTTTGTTATATGCCTATATATAACAATGATGTTTTCCTATAACATACTACAAAAGTATGTATAACATGAATTGAAGAATGTCACAAGATTTTGGATTAAAAATTCATTGAAATGTATAATTTAATATATGATCTACATTTAATTTAATTTTTATAGCTTGAATTATGTTAGACATAATTATATAGAAATTATTCTATTTGAATATGATATGACGGGTTCAGATGGACGTGGAGTACTATGATGAACATATAACTGTGAAATCATACTATGGATTTTTGAAATATTTTCATTCTGTAATGAAAAAATATGAAAATGTTTTCTAATAATTAATAATTACTTTTTTTAGAACACATTAGAAGAAATTTTATGATCTTATTTGGATTAATAAATATTATCTATATGAAAATAGACACGACAATGAACAAAAAAGAGAATAATGGGTTTCTCAAAAAAATTGTAAAACTATAAAAAACAAACCAATTAGACATAGAAATAAATAAATAAAGTTAATAAATATACATTTTAATAAAATTATATTCAATATTTTAATTATAAAATTATAATATCTTGCACATGATTTAGAAGGTGACTGTTCCCCGATGTGTGAATGAATTTCATATTATATTTAGTTATTTTATTTATATCTAATTTTTCCGAATAAAAAATATTTAGATAACTAAATTAATTTTTATAAAATAAGTAATTTATAAAATAAAAATCAATTTTAAATAATTAATTTATTATGTATATAAATTAAACTTTTGCATTAAACTTTGGAGTCTTCCAATGCCTGATCATCTATCTATATCAGGATATAGGAAATCAATAATGATCAGTATATATTAATGTTTATTACCAGCTTTCTTTTTCCTACCAACATACAATTCATACTTCTATGGTCACAAAACGTCACTCAACTCCATCAACCTTCTAGCCCTATAATTTTTTCTATTAGTAAATTATAACAGGGTTGCATTGAAAAAATTATTTGTTAAAAAATATTGTAATTTAAAATATATAAAAGTTGATTACCATTACATACCCAAATATCTAACCACACATTTTCCATTATTTTGCCTTTGGATTCCCTCAAACTTATGGCTTGAACTGTAAAAACATTGTACTGTTTAACATGTTAAGGCATAAATATTTTACATCCCTATCCATTTTCCCAATAATAGTTCCATCATGATTGTATTTAACCAAAGACCCTATGTGCTGATTCCAAATTCATGAATTTTTATGTGAACCAAAAATATGTTATATGTTACATATAATCATGAAAAATAGAAATTTTAATTGGAAAATAATTATATGACTTTTTCATAAATCAATTTTAGTATTATTTAAACACATACTACTATTAGTGGGATCTTTTGTCCCATGGAGTGCTATGTTTGGTAGAGGAAAAAAGGATCATTGATATAAAGTTTACATTTCATATCAATATCTCTAAATCAGTAATTATCTATATGAATGAATTCTCAAGTCATTGAATCAAACCACTTACATTTTATCATTGTGTCATTACCATGTGGATGGTAATATAATAAAATTATTCTTTTTACAACCCCATAGTTTGATATAATTTCTGATCGAGGATGTTTGTATGAAGTAATCATATACTAATATATTGTGGCACATATCATGATACTAGCATGCTGTATTGTCTTGTTTTCTTCAAAACTATTTTTTATGAATTTAATACTATTGAAAAACATTGTTTTATAATCACAAAACAAATTTTTTTTGAAAAAATGAAAATGGAATTATTTTATATAATACATTATTCATTAGTATACTTTTAACCTAAAAGATGCCAAATTTTAATATTAAGTATATACATATGATTATGATATGTAAAAAATAAATTTGTTACCATTTAATTTAATCAAAAATGATATTATTTATTGTAAAATTTTTCCTTCCTCTTAATAGATAAATAAAAATGGAATCTTCTTATAATTTTGAAATATTCTTTAAAAATAAGAAAACACCAAATTTTAAAATATTTGAAAAATTATTTAGTAAACAGTACAGATTTATTAATTTTCATTCATGATGTAATAATAAAGGACACCACAGTTGACTGATACTCTGTGATGAAAAATTTATCACTCTTATATCATCATTATAAATAATGAGTAAGATCGAGTGAGGGAAATACAAGGTCAATAGTATAATATCACATATCTTCAGTTCTAATTAGTATATTATAACTCATATAGACATTATCCAGGTATGATGAATGAAAATAAACATATTCTTATGCTAAATTGCTATTCATATTAGATCATTCAGAAAAATATTTATTTCTAACATAGGATTCCAATTTTGAAATTATTATTTCTATTGTATACACCCAATTAATTGAAATAGGTCCATTTAAAATCACCTTTTTGGGAATAAAAACTATCATATGTAACATATATCTCAAAAATGAAGGATGGAAATTTTAATGTAAGTTACATATAATAATTTGTGTATCATTTTGATGTTTTTAAAACACTTATTCTCAATCACTTGGAACAGTGGTCATAATAAAAATGAAATAATCTAATCATAGTAACATTAACATAATGTGAAAGTAAATAATGAACGGTTATTAGAATCAAATCATGTAAAATGATATGGTAGTCATGGGATTTAAGAGAGTTTATTCTCATATATTGTATTTTCACCCATTTCAAAATGTGAATTCAATAACCATTATGAAAATTCAAATTATCTTTGTCCGAAAGGAATTTGATTCTCAACATATTTCATCTCAATATAGGAAAAAGTGACTTTCCACTTATTCTATACAATTAACTCAGGGTGGATTTTTGGTCTTTTAACCTAATCCATCAAATCATGTTGTGACTATAAATAATATTTTCTTTTTTTCTTTTATTTAATAGAGAATCAATTAACATTTTGGAAATGTTTTTCTTGATATAAATTACATCTGAGTAATGTAAAAATTAATTATATCATTATAAAATAACTCAAAGAATATAACTTTATTTCTCAAATTGGTGTTTTATCCCAAATTAGTATCCAATCACTTTCTGAAATTTGATTGATTCTTTCCAAAAACATAATTCAAACCATTGTGTTCGTGAAGAATATCATTCCTCAAAATTATTCGAGGTAATTCATCCATTACAATGGAATTATAAATCATTCTCATATTTTTCCAATATGAATGAGCCTTTTGTATAAATCATTGATTCTATATGAATCTGAATGTACATTGATATTGTAATCACAAAGAATAAGTATTTCTATAAAAATATGTTTGGTAATTTACATTTTTTTACTCCAACTATAAATAATTTTTTAATCATGAGAATCATTTATAGACCATCATAATGATACATGAATCAATGTACTCTACTTAAAAACATCATACACTTGTGCACCAGTGGTCTAAAGCACCTTTAACTCTTATATTTTTTCTTTCATGTATATGTTAATATAATTTTACAAACCATTTTTTATAGATATTAATAAACCCATGATATTGAATGGATTATTTATTCTCATCCTTTATTGAAAGATTTAAATTTTATTTAAAATAGTCCATGTACTATGTGAAGAACGAATCGTGCAAAATTGGTTGAAATCATCATATGATAATCCAAATATAAAATTTTAATGGTCATAAATTAAATTAATATGTTCTCTAAATAAAATTATTCAAGATAACCCATATGTAGGATTCACTAATTCTTCATTATTCATCTTTCTTTTATCTTTATGTAATCTAATATTTCTTTCCATTTGTTCTAAAATATAATGTTGTTGATGTATAGGAATTAAAGGGAATATCCACATCACCTAATTCTGAACATGAGATTGAGATCCAAATTTATAGTCTTATATCTTGATGCACCTCATTGTTTTCAGTAACCCAACTTCAAATTTTCTATTTAGAATATACAAAAACATTTAAGGCATTCACAGATCGTAGTAGATGAAAATAAAAATTTCCAACATAAAATGATTTAATGTAATCATTATCAATGATACTTGAATTATTAAGTAGTATATCCTTAATTAACATATGTATATATCAAACCATATTATTAAAAAAAATCCATATATTAACTTCATATGATATAATAAAATGACACACAGATGTTTCCTCATTCTCCATATTACCAATATATTGGAGTGTTCTTATCTACTACAAGATTTATGAAATTCTAAAAAAATTATTCTCATTATTAAACAAAAGCTGCATTCCTATATTTATTTCCACTTGAAAAGGTCTACGTGAGGGGTTGAATTGTGAATTAATAAGAAAGAGATATGAAATAAAATATTTCATTACAAAACATTTATCTAAATTAATGTCATTTTTTCTTGAAATATTTCTCCATTTTGACACCACGAATGATATTTTTAATGGAAACCATTTTTCGTAATATGGAAACTCACTTCATTAGGGGTAACCAATGGTCTTCCATTAAAATTAAAATATGGGTATTGAATCAATCTACCATTTGAATCATTATTATATAAAAATTCCAAAAATATCATAAGTCCTTCCTAAACTCATTAGTGATTTGATCAACATTTTACATCAAACATCTAACCATTATGATTAAAATAAACATATATCAAATAAATAATCCAGGGAATTGCTTAAAATGAAACAATTTTTCAAATACATATTATTTTGTTAATATATTCACTATGAGTACATAATGTTAGAATATCATACTGGATTTTTATACTCAATCGTATAGGTACACACTACGAATTCATAAAATATTTATGAAAATAATTTTTTTATTGATTAAATTGGTGTCAAGTGACTGTTATATTTGATGATATAGGCATTTAAGATTAATGTATTATAATAATTAGTATATATTCATTGGTTTTTAACATATTGAATTATTTTTATGGAATGAAATATGTATCAACCTTGTATATATAAAAATATGTTGGGTTTAATAATTTATTCATATGTGTTAGAGAATTTATATAATTTAATAGTGAAATAGTCATGGTGATATAACTATAGTATCCCTATCAGAGAAATTTTATATTTATTATAATTTTAAGTAATTATTATATATATATGATTTATCCTAATATTTAGTTGTTAATTATCATTTAGGTAATTTGAATTGTTTGTGGAAGAATAATCTTGAATATAGTGTGTAAACCCTTGTATTTAGTCCACAGTCATTAAAATTCCATGGATCATTCCTGAGGTTAGTAGTAGGTAGGTATAATGATTGATAGTTATATTGTATAGTTAGTTAAAAATCATTATCAAAATTAAATTATTTGGATATTAAATACATTAAACTCACTACCACATTATTTTAGTTATTTAACAAATAAATTATATATTTTATTACTATATTAATCATTGATGATTATATATTGTTAAACTCTAAATTCATAGTGATTTTATTTTCATTAATTTAAACGGTGAAAAAATATTATTATTATCTTTTAATATGTACTCTATGACCTATTAGATGTGAATATTAAATTTTTATAAGGAAAAAACAATATCATGACTTAGTAGTACTATGAAAATAATAATAATTGTTTTTGGTAAATTAATGTACTTTTTTGATTTCTGATTATTAAAATCTGAATTTCATTTATGAATTCAATAATTAGTTAAATTATTAAACATATAACAGTAAAATTCTTGTATTTTTTTACATTATTTATCTAAATATATATGAAATGATGTCAAATTATATTGCAGAAATAGAGAAAATCATATTAGATAGTGAATGATTAAACATTAAATCGTAAATCCTCAATAAAAAATATTATTTTTCTTGAAATATCAATTAGAATATAAACATATATATATATCCAAAGGTATATTAAATGATAATTATGTTGTAGGTTTGAGATAAAAATATTTCCAAAAATGGTTGATCCGCCACTATGAGTTTATCTTTGAATTCATGGAACATATCATGTCATCGATTATGATGTATTTCTCATACATATTTTTTCAAAGTAAAACACAAATTTTGAGTAATAAAAATAATATATTTTACTTAATACTCACTTTATAACCTTTATCATGATAGAAATTAGAAAATAAACTAACACATACGGGTCATTCATTGATCATGTCATGATTATTTAATAGTTTTCTAATAGATATGGTGTCATTGTTTACATCATGATATTGACTGAACCCATATTCCTCCCCATATTTTACAGTAAATCCACCCATTCTAGATATCATTTTAACACAATTTTACTATAACATAAAATTATCCTATATCATCCCCATACAATTATATATATATTTTGAATAATACCTCATCACTCTACATCCCTTCTTATTTACTTTTAAGGTAGAGAATAGAAAATTACTTATCCCTGAATGTTTATAATCCTTTGAAGATTTTTCAATAACTCATACCCCACAATATTTTCATAATATATATATATATATATATATATATATCCAAACAAAAAATTATCCACCATCTCATACTATCATGATAACAACCCCATTTTTTCATTTAACATGTTTATATAATGAAATCTTCTTTAAATCATGACAGACCTCTAATTCTATTTATTCTTATATCATGATCATGAGAATCAGTTATTCTATAAAATATAAACTTAATATTACACCCCATTATCGACCCTTATTAATTATTCATTAATTTTAATATTTTAAAAAACAATAATTCATATTTATCATGTCACCAATTCTGATTTATTTTTTATTATATTACTAAAGACTCTATTTCTAATAAATTTTATTAAATGATGGAATCTGTGACAAAATCTACCAAAAAATATTATCAAACAATATATATCATAATAAAAGTAGATAATTTTCCTTATCCAAATATAAAATTAGTCATATGTTAAAAAATTAAAAAAATTCTTCAATATAGATAATAAAAAATATAAAAATTCACCAACCCCCACATAATTCCTTCAAAAAAGAAAATAAAAATCTATAAACATACCAAAGAATATATGTAAAACTGAATAAAATAATAAACAATAAAAATATATACAACTTCTAATTAATATGATATAATATATAATCTAATGGATAACTTAAAATCATAGTATTCTTCCACAAAAATAATGATTCTACAACACTAGAACATATGTGATAGAAGAAGGCTGAGTGTAATGATCAAGAGGAGTAAGGTTTCTAGAATAAGTAATTTTTGGATCTTCTCAGTCCCGCTCGTAGATGGTTAAGGTCTTATTGTAGCACTCATATGTTATCTTCTGACAAAATCAAATGGTTTTATACAATAAAAAATACATAGGAGGAATGAGATATGCAGGGGATAGAAGAGGGTAGGAAGACACAATGAATGGTAAGGTATTCAACACATTAGTACTAAATGAATTTAATGGAGATGTCAAGGGAGGATTTAAAAAGGTATAGATGATATGGAAGGAAAGTGAGAAGGGATTATAATTCCATGGTTTAGAGAAGAAATCCATGAAGGCGGGAGAGGGCTGAGAATCCAATTTCCACATGAATTTTTTCCCATGGATATAAAATAATTAAATCCATGGGATTCAAATTCGTATGCAAATAACTCAAGGTATAGACACAATCCAATTAGACTGTGGTTAAATGTATGTGTTTGTAGACACAACCAAATTAGAATGTTGTTATACTTATGTGGTTATAGGTAATTTATCTACTAGTTTCGTGGTTTTTGAAGTATGTTATTTCTAATATACATTGATAATTACATTAATTATAAGGATTGGTAGACATGTATATAGAGATGATTATCCAATGACATATATAAATTTTTAAATTTCTATTGGAAATTCTATCCTCATACCCTCACTTATTAGAGATTACCATGTGAAAAAATCATAACATACATATAAATGTATTATTAGACTCTAAATAAATGTCTATCAATAATCATATGTGTCCCATTATATTAATGATATCTGGCCATGTGAAATATGTCTAGGAATATTTAAATAGCACTTCATGGTTCTCATTATAGTGAATAATTGCTATAAAAAATTGATTTAAAAAATACTTTATGGAAATTTTCACTTTTATTTTACATAGAATAATGAGAATCATGAGAAAGGATATTTATAAATATTTAGGTATTTTAATATATAGGTAATAAAATTAAAATTTTAGTTGGTTCTAGGGAACCAACCCCAATATACCCCCACTTTCACTCTCCCTAATTGATATCAATGTATGGTTCAATAGAGCTCTCATGAGATTCATGCTTCTATATAGATAAGGATTCTGTTAGTGAGGTTTCCATATTCTATTATATTTAAATTTTCTTACTAAAACCCTACCAATTTGAGAGATTCCCCTAAAGAGGTTATACATATAATGTAAATTATTTTTCTATTGATGTGGCATTGTCTCCTTGGCTAGGACCACCACTAAAACATTATCGAAATAAAATGTGATGACATATTTTATTACTGGCCCCACATCAACATCTAGGATGATTTTATTTACACTAAATTCCACATTAGATTCATCAAAATGTGAAATATACTTGGACTTTTATATATAATTGTAAATCATTGGCTGCTTTGGTCTCTTCTAGCTCATAAATCCTACATTATAGAAGACAATATATGATAACTATGATTTTAGATCATTAAATTATATTTGGAAACCAACATCAATATATCTATTAGTGGCTTGTCCCATTTATCCTCCATAAACATGTAAAATATCATTAGTATACATATAATAGTTTAGGATAGTTTTAATAACCTCAAAATCTGACTATACTAGGTCTTCCAAAAATATGGCTTCCATGGTCATGGTGTTGGAAACATAAATCATATTATTTTTTGTGAAATAAATATAATATTTTATAATTGTTTCATTTGGAATAATTCTCATACTGTCTCTCTCCTATTTTGTTTGAGAAAACATTTTCATTGAGGGATGTATCTGATCTGTGTAAGAACCCGGATCTTAGTTTCTGTTATTTCTTTCCTTTTTGGAGTTTTTGAGAAAAATGGGTTTTCTGGAAATTTTTTAAGTACACGCCGTATACTTTCTATGTACACGTCGTGTACTCCCCTTCCGCTCGAAGTCGTGTGCCGGCCGTGTCTGAGCCACACACACGGTGTTTAGAGGTGATGTGGTGGCCACTTAAAGTAGAGTACGGAAAAACAGATTACACGTCATATACCCCAGAAGTACACGCTGTATAATTTCATTTATTCATTAAATGGACCGGGGTCACGCCAGACGGACAAAAAACACTCCTTCTTCGGGTTCTTCATCTGAGAGCGACTCGTACAACTGCGATTCTTCTCCGAATTCCCGAGCCTCCGTATGATCTCTGTTTCAGCTGCCATAGATTTCATTGGAACTGCAGTAGTGATTTCTTCCTTCTCCTAGAGGTTTGTTTTCCAATTTCTCCTCTTTCTCAAGATACAATTGGTTGAGCGTTTTTTTTTCTTAGATCCTCGACGTTCTATGGATAATCAATCATCGTGGTTCACGTATATCATTCAACTAGCATTTAGGTAGGTGGTTTGTTCCTTTCTGTAGGAATTCCGTGAGTATTTTGTGAAAATTCAACCAATACCCTTGAATGGGGTATTGCGTGTTTCTTGTTTTCCCTTGTTTTTTCCTAATTTTCTAGATTGCTTGAATAGAGGTAATTGGTTTTTAATAGTGTAGTCTTACTGAACTCTAGATGCTTTTCCATGCTTGTTTTTGCTTGTTTGGCATTTTTCCTGTTTCCATGCTTAGTTGTATGATAGTGGAACTGTTGTATTGTTATGATTTTGTGCCTTATAAATATAGCCATGTAGTTCTTGAGGTTTACTTGGGATGATACGTTCCCTATGCATGTTGTTATACACAAGGATGCGAGAACCTAGTGTAGTGGACCATATGAAGAATTGACGTAAGAGCTTATCCAGAGTGTCTTCAATTACAATGTGAGACAATAGGGGGAATTGATGTTGAGTGCTTCTTCAGAGAGTCTGTAGTTCCTCGATGCAGGCCATATGGGGAATTGATGTTGAGTGCTTCCACATAGATCCTTTAGTATTTTACGGGACTATAGGGGGAATTGATGATGAGTGCTTCCTGAGAGAGTCTATTATTTTGACTGAACCAGAGGGGTGAGACAGTGTGTTCCTCCTAGAGGGTTGCTAGTACTTGTAGGTTTAACCTTAGGGGTTAGGTTGTGAGAACTACCCAGAGGTTACCTTTTTTTTTCTACTTTCTTGAGTGGTTTTTCTCATTTGTAGATTATGTTCTAGAAACCGTGGATTGTTACTCTTATGTTGTATCCTGTTTACTGCTTACTATATTTCTTTACTGCCTTGTATTCACTGACTCTTAGGCACAGATCTTTGGGTGGTTTCCTATTGGGACCTTGTCTCACACCATGTTTGGGACATGCTTTTGTGCCCAAATAGATTAGGTTGTTTCAGTTATATATTAGGGAAAGCTCCCTTATACTTTAGGTTCTTGATTACATTGGAGCTGGAGAGCATGGGACCAAGTCGAGGCTTGCGATGCTGAGGTGTTGCTCATCTGTTTTTCTTTTTAACTTTGGATTAATAATGTGTTCATCATTGTGACTTGTTTGGCTGTTTTCTCTAATCATATATGTATCATGCATCATTTACATATGCTTTTTCTCCAGTTGTTTATTTGTTTTCTTTAGCTGTTTATTGTTTACTCTTGTTTGTATGTCTACTGTTTCCGCTATTTTTGTTATTTGATTTCCCTTCTACTGTGTACTCTACCAATTAGGGCATATTTTCCCCAATATCACACCCAAGGCCCTCACTACTAGTCGGCAGCCTATGATGTTTGGGGAAATGTGCTTGAGGTCATGTGACCAACCGGGTACAGAGCGACTCTAGGTGGCTTCCGGAACTGGGATGTTACAAAGTGGTATCAAAGGGGTTATTTTCTCTTGATTTATGGGTTGAAACCTTTATCCTAGGATAGGACAGATTCGGTACATGGTATTATTTTGTACTCGGGAGTAGCTAACCCATGTACATGGAAAATCCATACTATCTCGTTTATTGCAGTTTTCTGGTTTTTCGATTTTACGTTGATATGATTTCACCTAGAGTGATCCACGTTCCTTGTGTTGTTATTGTTGTTTTTATTATGGTTCTATTTTTTTTGCAACCCGATGAGATGATGGTATTCCATCTCATTAATCATATAGGTACTTGTTAGAAATCACATGCCATGTATTCCTTCCATGCCATCTAGGGTGCATTAGCGATTGCATGTTATTGTGATAGTATTTGTGTAGATTATTCATGTTGTTATGATCGATGCTTTTTTAGAATCTATGATGTTTGTTAGAGGATTGTTTGTATCGTACTTTCATTAAATGGATTCCAATATTTGATTCGTGGGGAGTATGGGCCCTCATAAATCGGAATTTGGATCCTTCATGCTCGTTTTTCTAAGTTTTCTGGGCTTCGGTGCAGTTTCAGAGCTACTGCCCGGAAAAAACCAGAATACACGATGTGTAATTTATATATACACACTGTGTAGTTTTAAACCATGTCACTAACTGTGTGAGCAGAAACACGGGTTGTGAAAAAACTCTAGGAACATGCCGTGTTTGGTAGGTACATGACGTGTAGTAGTGAGCATATACCCGGCCGTGTAACTAACAACACGGGTCAGGGAAACTCGTCTCATACACGTCGTGTTTTGTATGAACATGCCGTGTATCCATTCCCTCTATACCCATCCATGTCAGGAACAAAATAGGATGGTGTTCTATCCTCCAATACACGTCGTGTTTGTTCGGAACATGCTGTGTAAGGGTCAGCCGTGTACTTGGCCGTGTCGCCAACAACACGGGTCGGGAAGATCTTCAAGTACACACCGTGTTTGTTCGGAACACGCTGTGTAGTCTCACCCGTGTATCCGGCCATGTAACTAAAAACATGGGTTGTCGAAATCTTTTCTACTACATGTCGTGTCCACAGGGAACACACCATGTAGTATCAGTTTAATATGAACATGTGGGTTAGTCGTGCAAGGAGACACGAGCATGGGAGTGGAGTTTAGTACATGCCGTGTAGAGTTTATACATGTCGTGTAGTCATGTTTTGAAAATATTGGGTGTTTTCTTGTTCTGTTTCATTTTTTACTCCTTTTTTATCTCTCCTTGTTTTTCTAATCTATGGTATGTTTTTGATCTTTCAGAGATATGCCTCTGAGAAATCCTCCGGTTGTACGTATGTTGTCAGACAATGATCAGATTCCAGAAATGGCTGATCAGAGACTTCCTGCCGATCCTCTGGTTGGGCCAGCCTTGGCATCGGCTGTTATAACAGTTGGAGGTGCTGATGTGCAGTTCGGGGAAGGTCTTATGTGGATGATGGAGACCTTTCTGGGAGCACCGCCTCCTACCACATCTATGGAAGACTTGACCTGAGTTTTCCAGCAGTATCATCCTCCTAATTTCTCAGGGGAAGGAGGACCAAAGGCTGTAGAGTCATGACTGGAAGCCATGCTCACTATCTTCGAGCATCTAGAGACACCTCCAGAGAGGCGGGTCAAGCTCTCTACCTACAAGCTTCGAGGCTCCAACAAGGGGTGGTGGGACGTGATCTCACAGGCGGTTCATCAGTAGGTTATGGATTGGGTGGATTTATAGAGTTTGTTCTTTGACTACTTCTACCTGGAGACCCTGAGGGATGATCGAGCTCGAGAGTTCATGAGTCTAGAGTAGGGTACTCTTTCTGTCATGGAGTATTCCTCTCATTTCACCGAGCTTCAGAATTTCACAACCCTCTGGGATGGAAGTGGTGTGTTCATATCATCGAAGTTTGAGGATGGACTTAGGCGGGAGATCAACTCACAGGTGAATATCTTCCAGTTGACTTCTATCACTTCCATCGTCAACCAGACACTGATTGCAGAGCACAATAAGAGAGACTCTGGAGCTGTGACCCAAGGCAGTTTTGCTTCCAGATCCAGTGATCCTCCAGTTCACAACAGGAAGCACCGTAGGGAGGCTACGTACGGTGATACGAGGAGGCGGGATTCATCTTCAGGCATCCAAGTCATATGCTACCAGTGAGGAAGGTCATGGCCCATGAGACCACAGTGCCAGAGAGACCCATTGGAGTTCCGATCTTGAGGAAATATGGGGCACCTTCATAGTTTCATCCAGGTTTTCTCACCAGTAGATGGTGATGGGGGTTCTCCAATGACTCCTCGTTCAGGAGCAGCAGCACCAATTTCTCACCAGTCGGGGAACTGGAGTTCTTTCTACCATTCGGGCCGAGGTGGAAGTTGAGGCCATGGCAGTCAGTCACTAGTCCTTTAGCGCCAACCGGGAGGATCAGCTCAGGGTGGTCAGGTAGGGTCACATGGCCGTGGGTAGGCCAGACTATTGTAGTGGAGGAAACCTATCCGGAGTAGGATCCTGGAACCTTTACCGTTCGAGGTACGTTTTTAGTAGCCTCGGTTTTATCTTCAGCTCTTTTTGATACTGATGATACGCATAGATTTATCTCTATTTCTGTTGTGGAGAGCATTGGGCTCTGTATCTTTTCTTATTCTAGCTCATTAACACAAGACAAACCTTTGGGAATTAGGACATCTAGTGTACGTCAGTGTAGAGAGTGCCCTTTCGAGGTTGCAGGGTATTGTTACTTATGGGATATCTATGTCCTAGTGATGACAGGTTATGATTTCATTCTCGGGATGGACTAGTTGGTTCCCTTCTAGGCAGTCATCGACTGTTATCACCGTAGGGTGAGTTTTATTTCACCTGAGGGTGAACCTTTTCTTCATAAATGCGAATGGGATGTTCAGGCGAGTCGATCAGGACTCGAGCATCATGGGCTAGGAAGGGTGATGGCCCAGATTTCTAGTCTTTATCTAGATGACCAGGGGACTTCACAGTTGGACTTCCCTCCAGGGGTGGATCGTTTCAGTGATGTATTTACAGATGAATTTTCAGGTTTGCCTCCAGAGTGTGAGGTGGACGTCTCTATTGAGCTCTTTCCAAGAGCTGCACCGGTTTCCATTCCTCCTTATAGGATGACTACACCTGAGTTACAGGAGCTCAAGAAGCAGTTGGAGGAGTTGTAGGAAAGAGTTTTCATCTGACCCAATATTTATCCTTGGGGACCGCCTATCCTGTTTGCGAAGAAGTCAGACAATACACATAGGCTCTTTGTGGATTATCAAAAGCTAAACCAGTTAACGGTCAAGAACTGATATCCATTTCCGAGGTTTGATGAACTCTTTGATCATCTATGAGGATCTCGCGTGTTCTCAAAGATTGATTTGAGGTCCGATTATCATAAGTTGCATGTTATACCATCAGATATACCTCTTACAGCCTTCATGAGTAGGTATGGTCTCTATGAGTATACAATTATGCCGTTCGGTCTCACGAATGCGCCAACAGTTTTTGTGGAACTGATGAACCATGTGTTCCATACATACTTGGATTCCTTCATCGTGGTCTTCATGGACGATATCTTGGTGCAGTCACACACACGACAATAACATGCTACCCATATTCAGATCGTTCTGAGTACACTGAGAGAGAATCGACTTTATTCTAAAATCTGGAAGTGCCACTTTTGGCTGGACTAAATTCACTTCTTGGGTCACTTCATCTCAGAGGCAGGAGTATCTGTGGACCCAGAGAAAGTGAGGGATGTAGTTTCCTAGGAGCATCAAAGGATCGTTTTTGAGGTAACGAGTTTCCTAGGTCTGGATGGATACTAAAGACACTTCATTCAGGTCTTTTGACGCGTAGTAGAACCTTTTACAGGTGTGACCATGAAGGGGGAGAAGTTCTTATGGTCATATTCTTGTGATTCATCCTTTCAGTAGTTTAAGGGAAGGTTGTCATCAGCATCGATACTAGTCTTTCCAGAGCTAGGAAATAGCTATACTATTTATTGTGATGCTTCAGGTATCGGTCAGGGAACTGTGCTTATGTAGGGAGATGGAGTCATTGTGTACGAGTCTTGGTAGTTGAGGCCACATGAGAGGAACTACCCAATGCATGATCTAGCGTTGGCAGCTGTTGTTCATTCCTTACGCTGTTGGAGACACTACCTTTTGGGAGAGCACATTGTAGTTTACTCCGACCACAAGAGTCTCAGGTACATCTTCACACAACATGATCTGAATCTGAGAAAGAGCAGGTGGGTCATGTATCTTTATTATTTTGATTTCGAGTTTGCCTATATGCCGGGAAAGGGAAATGCATAGGAAGATGCATTGAGCAGGATAACTCAGATTCGGGCAGTTAGGGAGGCCATCAGTGAGTCGTAGCTGATGGCTCTATTCTCTGAGATGCATCTGGAGGTGCACGACAGATATGGCCAGACCTTCCTATCTTCCTGTAGCTGTTACCTCTACACTACTTGATTGGGTAAGGATGAGGCAGTCATCAGACTCAGAAGGCTTAGTCCTGTGGGAGAGTGTGTCAGGAGTGGACACTCTTCCATAATGGATAGTGACCGAGGACGAGATCTTGCATTTCCAAGGACGTGTATGGGTTCCTGCAGACATACACGAGGAGTTGATGCAGGATTTTCATTCCTCAATTTGGGCAGTTCATCCTGGCGTCACCAAGATGTATTGGGATCTTCATCACTTGTACTGGTGTCTTGGTATGAAGAGGGATATTGCTGGTTTCATCTTGCAATGTTCTACTTGTAATCTGGTGAAGGCAGGGCACCAGCGACCAACATGCCTTTTATAGTAGTTACCTATTCTAGAGTGGAAGTGGAATGATGTCACGATGGATTTCGTGACCAGATTTCCGAGGTCTCCTCAGGGGAATGATGTTGTTAGGGTTGTCGTCGATAGACTTACGAAGGTTTCTCACTTATTTTCGATCAAGGATACCTTTAGTGTTGATGATCTTGGATGACTGTACATCCAAGAGATTGTACGTCTTCATGGAGTTCCACACTCCATTGTTTTATATAGAGATGCACGCTTTACTTCTCGGTTCTGGCAGGGACTTCAGAAGGACTTGGGTACATAGGTACTTTTGGGGACAACATACCATCCCCGGACTGGTGGCCAGTCCGAGTGTATGATCCATGTGCTTGAGGTTATGCTCTGAGCTTTTATCCTAGACTTTGGTGGTTCTTGGGAGAAGCATATCCCTCTGGTTGAGTTCTCCTACAATAACAGTTTTCAGGCGACTATTCAGATGGAACTGTATAAGGTTTTGTAGTGTAGGCCATTCTGATCACCTTTGTGTTGGCCGGAGGTAGGAGAGGAAGATTTACTGGGACCTCGTCTTATTTAGGAGACCTCAGAATAAATATAGTTGATTTGGACGAGGATGGCTACAACACAGTCTCAACATAAGTCTTATGCTGATCAGCGGAGACGACCTCTGGAGTTCGAGGTCGGGGATCAGGTTTTCTTGCATGTCACACCGAGGTTGGGACACAAGAGTATTTGGAGACAAGGTAAGATTTCACCACGGTACGTCGTGCAGTTTGAGGTTTTGGAGAGATTTGGTCTGGTTTCATATCGGTTGCACTTACCTCATAGGTACCGGGCCATGCACGACGTCTTCCACATCTCTCAGCTCTGACGGTACTTTTCAGACCTGTCTCATGTCTTTCAGCCCGAGGAGTTTGAGCTCAATGAGGATACATCATTTGAGGATCATCCTATCTGGATTTTCGATCATAGTACGAAACTTCTCCATGGGCGGTATGTTACTCTAGTACGAGTGCTATTGTAGCACGGGTGAGTACATGACGAGACCTGGGAAAGGGATACTGATGTAAGATCGCAGTGGCTGGAGCTGTTCGGGGTTTCTTCTTCTCCATCTCATTAGGGAAATTCGGGGACGAATTTCATTAAGGGGGGAAGTTTTTAAGAACCCAGATATTTATTTCAGGTATGACTTTCCTTTTCTAGATTTTCGAAGAAAAAAATGGGTTTTTGGGAAATTTTTTATGAACACGCCATGTACTTTCTAAGTACACGTTGTGTAATCCCTTGCTGCTCAAAGTCGTGTGATGGACATGTCCAGGCCACACACACAGTGTGTAGAGGCGATGTAGCAGCCGCTTAAAGAGGAGTATGGAAAAATAGAGCACACATCGTGTACCCCATAAGTACACGCCTGGTATTTTTTTTCATTAAACGGACCAGGGTCGCTCCTGACAGAGAAAAAACACTCCTTCTTCAGGTTCTTTTTCCGAGAGTGACCCATACAACTGTGATTCTTCTCTGGATTCCTGAGCCTCCGTTTGATCTTCGTTTCAGCTTCTGTTGATTGCGTTGGAACCACAGTGGTGATTTCTTCCTTCTCCTAGAGATTTGTTTTCCAATTTCTCCTCTTTCTCAAGATGCTATTTGTTGGTCATTTTTTGGCATTTTCATATATCCTTGACGTTATAAAGAGGATAAATCATCGTTGTTCACGTATATTGTTCTCCTAGAATTGAGGTAGGTGGTTGGTGTCTTTCTGTAGGAATTTTGTGAGTATTTTGTGCAAATTCCACCAATACCCTTGAACGAGGTATTGCGTGTTTCCTGTTTGGCCCTTATTATTGCCCCCTTTTATTGATTTCTTGAGTAGAGGAAATTGCTTGTGAATAGTGTAGTTTTACTATACTATGGATGCTTTTCCATGTTTTTTTTCTTGTTTGGAATTATTACAGTTTCCATGTCTAGTTGTAGGATAGTGGAACTACTTTATTGTTATGCTTTTGTGCCTTATAAAGATATACAACTAGTTATTGTGGTTTATATGGACCGATACGTATGAAATGCATGTTATTATACACATGGATACGATAACCTATTGTAGTGCACCATATGAAGAATGGATGTAAGGGCTTCTCCAGAGTGTCTTTAATTACAATGCAATACCACAGGGGGAATTGATGTTTAGTGCTTCCTCAGAGAGTCTCTAGTTCCTTGATGCGGGCCACAGGGGGAATTGACATTGAGTGCCTCCCCAGAGAGCCTTTAGTATGTTATGAGTCTATAGGGGGAATTGATGGTGAGTTCTTCCTCAGATAGTCTATTATTGTAGCTGAACCAAAGGGGTGAGACTGTGTGTGCCTCCTAGAGGGTTGCTAGTACTTGTAGGTTGAACCTTAGGGGTTAGGATGTGAGAACAACCCAAAGGTTACCTTTTTGTTCTACATTCTTGAGTGGATTTTCTCATTTGTAGATTATATTTTAGAAACTGTGTATTGTTACTGCTGTGTTGTATCCTATTTACTGCTTACATTATTTCTTTACAGCCATGTATTCACTGGATGTTAGGCACAAATTATTGGGTGGTTGCCTATTGGGACCTTGTCTCACACCCTCATTAGGTCATTCTTTTAGGCCCAAATAGATTTTTTTTTTCAAGTATAGATAAGGTCAAGCACTCGTCTACTTCAGGTTCTTGATTGCACTAGAGATGGAGAGCATGGGGCCAAGCCGAGGCTTTCGATGCTCAGGAGTTGATCATCTATTTTTCTTTTTTACATTGTCTTAGTACTATGTTAAGAATTGGGACTTATTTGGATGTTTTTCCTAGACATATATGTATCATGGATAATTTACATATTCTTATGGTCCAGTTGTTTATTTGTTAGTCTTTCACTGTTTATCATTTACTCAAGTATGTATGTCTACTGTTTTCTCTATTGTTGTTATTTGTTTTCTCTTCCGCTGTGTACTCTGCCAATGAGGGCATAATTTACCCACTATCACACCTAAGGCCCTCGCTGCTAGTCGGCAGCCTCTGGCATTTGGGGAAATTCTTTTGAGGTATTGTGACCAACTGGGTACAGGGCGCCTCTAGGTGGCTTCCAAAACTAGGACTTTACAATGTGACATAAGAAAAAAAAATCTCATTTTTGATTATTTCATCTTAAATCTCTTCTGTAACTTATAATTGTATGTACAATGACTGAGTTTAATTAGCCCCTTTAGTCAATCTTGATGGATCTTGATCCCAATAATATAGGATACATCCCCATTGAATTTCATATAGAAGTATTTTTTAAAACATTTAATAATATAATGTAGGGATATTATCTTTTTTATGATCAGTAATATATAATAAATATATACTATTAGTAAAAGGACTACACTCCCACTAATTATCTTTTAGAAACAGGTATAAATTTTGTCTTTATGAAACCCAATTATCTTATGTATTCCTCAAAATCATTGTTCCATGATCTTTATGTTTGAATTATCCCAAAAAAGGATGTCTAAAACTTCTATACATTATTTTCATGATTTGAATTCCCAAACTCTTCCATGCCTTCCATAATAAAATTATCCATATGGTTCATGTCATAGAAGGATATTATGAGAACCAATTAAAAAAATTTATAATCCTTGAATTTTTCTATGGTATATATAATCATGATGGATTTTATCATATAAATGGGTGAAAAAAGATTCATTACAGTTTATGACATGACAATAGATAAACCATATTAAACTATTTATACCTTATAGGTACTATATTTACTATACAAGCATTTTTTATTATTGAGTAACCAATTTCAACCAACATTAATTACATACACTAGATGGTCTACCAAATCCCAAAGTTGGTTTTGGTATATGGAAGCTATATTTGAATTCATGGCATATTTCCACCTTTCAATTTTGATATTATTACAACATAAATGAACAAAAAAGGTTCTTCACTATCAATTAATAAAGAGTAAACATTGTTGGTGACTAGAAAACAACATCCCTATAATTCATTAACATCTCTACTACTCTTACATGACACTTTTCTTACATGAATAACCATTTTCCATGAGGATTTTTGAAAATTATCATCATTCCAACTCTTGTTTTTCTTGACCCTTAACTTCATCAAAATTGATCTTACTCTGATCAACTCTTTTATATATGCCCCCTTTTAAGGAATACATTTTTTATTTAAATTATTATATTTTTATTAGAATTAATATAGATAATATCCCCATTTTTATTAGAATATCCTATAAATATAATCTTTATTCTTTGAGGTGTATGATTGTTTCAAAATATATCCTTAAAAATTATTCTAAATCCTCATGCATTCATGGTGGAACGTAGGTTTATATTTAATCAATAATTTAAATTTAATATATTTTACTCTTTAGTTTCCCCTCAGTTTATTGTGTAATGAATAGTATATAATAAATAACCCTCAAAGGATAATGTATGAATCCCATGACTCATCATCAATCTCATCATGTCCAGTAAGGTGAAGTTACTCCTTTCACTAACACTATTAATTAAATTGTGGACTCTAATTTCATCATCAGTTTCATCCATGTAAAACAAAGATTTTCATATGTAATTAAATCTCAATGATAACAAGGTCAAGTTAATGAAATTAATTAGTTATAACATTTTGATAATGAAAATCACCCTAACATAGGTCATTAGTGTACTCCAAAATATAGTTTCATTCTAACTTACAGAATAAATGTATTTTTTTGAATAATATTTTCATAAGGTATTTTTTTATGTTTATGAATAAATATTCATTATTTTTTTGTTTACATGATTAATATTATTGGGTAGTTGTTATATAATTTAATTAAAAATATATTGATAAAATAATTTATACATAAACCATATATTTTATTTTATCTTATTATGGTCATTATTTCATGTAACTTATGTTATCATGTTTTTACAAAAAATAAACAACACAATGTGTAAATAAACAAACACTGAAATGCATGAAAAAAATTAACATGTGTATGATCGGGATCTTTGACTACTTTTTGGTTTATCATGGAGATGATAAACTAAACTGTCTAACCTATGAGAATTACTCATGACAACAATATTGGAATGTTTTATAGTATTCTACCTTTAACCTATATATTCAATTAGTTGGTTTAACCTCAGTTAGGTCTTGAACCATATCATTTGGAATGACATAACCAACTTTTATATATACTTACTGACTCAATAGTGTGGGGAACCAGGGGTTTAAGACAAAATTAATAAACCATGGACATGTAATCATGAACATAATAAGGGGGGAGGGGTGATTCATAGATAAACATACCTAATTAAATAATAATTTTATCAAAAAAACCCATAAATTAAATAATTAAATGAAATAGAGTCCCAACACATTCATAGGTTGGTATACATCATGACCATCCCCACATAACATCAGTATATATTTAAACTAGACAACATTCATTTTAATACTTTCTTTACTATGAGAAATATGTCAAATAAAAAAGCAATTTTCTTATTTATCAAATAAGTAATTTTTCTTATTTATTCATCCAAACATTCCTTGAGAATTCTAATCTCTATAATATTTTTTAAAAATATAATAAATTAATGTAATTTTAAATTTAAATAAGTACACTGTGTGTACTGGAGGTGGTATAACATGTACCTTCTTCATATTGTTAAACTCATATATAGAGTTTAAATAAGACACAACATGTTATATCACACGACCTGATGTGTGACCCAAATTGTGTAAAACCTTCTTCATGAACTCTATAATTACATGGAATGAATGTGTAAATGGTGTGTAATAATATACACAACATGTTTTTCCTTGGACCACCTATGTAGTCTGTATAACATTTCTGACCACATAGCCTACATGTATTTAAGAAAAGTTCACCAATGAAAATTCTTGATGAGAACACAACATTAATGAAAACTATTCTTGAAATAAACCTAAAAAATAATTTTGGAAAAATATTTAATATATCATTTAATATCACACAAAACATACCAGAATCACTATGTATTCAATCCCTGAATAATCCACATTACATGATGTGTACAGCCAACTACACACAATGTAGTTCAGTTTTTCCAAATTTAATTAATTTATATATATATTGAATCACATGAAAAACCTATCTTAATGTGTGATTGGTATGACTATTATATAGTAACATGAAACGTATCACTATCTAAAAAACATGTGATTTTTTATGGGAGACCCAAAATAAATCCTAGGGACTCTACAAGTATTTCACATGGCTTATTACATATTCCATGGAATGTATAGACCACTACATTCCATTAAGTTCAAATAATTCCATTTTTTCCAGACTGAAGTCAATATATTTATGTATATTAATAACATTCCATGTACTTTGACCACCCAATTTCATTGATTAATGAAAAAAAACCATGTTGTTGTAAATTGCGTGTACACTAGCTAAATGTTATGTACTCCATATCACAACAATTTCCAATTAGATATCAATATGTGGAATGTAATGATTCCATGTACTGAACCTCCATATGATATGTTTTGATTTGTGTGACTCATGCTTATGTAGTTGACCTTGGGTACACGATAGTGATTTATTTTATTACATGATTTGTAACCATGTCATATAGTTTGAATCCTCAATGCCTCTAAATAATATTTCTTTGTTTTATTCATATATTCATGGAATTTTTGTAATCATAAGAAATTTAATTATCATATTATCTCCAATTTCAGATTTAAATAATGTTAACAAAAAATTAAAATCTATTAATCAAGTGAAAAATTGATCCAAAAATAATAAATACATATTAATTACTACGTGTCCAAATTGGAACAACATAAATATTCTATGGTGTTTTCAAAGTAGCTGACCTCTTTTTGAATAATGTTTTGACCAGTTTTCTTATATAAATTCAATGAACTGGATGAACACTACCATCTAATATTCATTGTGAGGGTGTTTTCATATATTTTGTATAATTAATTAATAATTGAATGACCTCATCCAAATAATGTTTTTTATCATTGATGATTAATTAAATTGACCTTATTTTCATGTAATCATTATGATGAAGAACTCAATGAATAATTTTTCTAGTGGTATCCATACCTTTTACATGATATTAAAATATCAGTAATGGAAATCTATGTGATAACATAGTGGTACCAATTGTATTACATCATTCACTGTTGATCACAACCACAATCCTTTTGGTCTTAAAAGATTATTTCTCGTTATCACGGTCATGAGAGGTATTATGAGTTTGATAATATCTCATTATTGAAATAATAATTAATAGGTTCTCTCTAGTTCTTTAGGATAATTCATTTGGCAAAATATCATTGTGTAATATAATTCAATCTATAACCAAGAAATGATATAAGTTAGGTAATGTATATAGGGATAGACAATTATTTAATGGAAAAATTACCATAACTAATTTATTAACTAAGAATAATCCCCATGTCATATAATAATTTTAATAATATTATTATTATATTCCATGACATGTGCTATTTTGTGAAAATTGAAATATCACTTGTTAAATAAATAAATTTAATCTTATTGAAATGATATTAAATAAAATATAACATTTTCATTGGGCCCCAAACTCATCCCATATAACCTCTTTGAAATTTATCAAACATTGAATAACGAATATTTATTAAAATAAATGTCAATATATTATTAAGTATATAAATAAATAAATTTTATATAAAAAACTTGATGATAAATATTTATTAAAATTCATATCATATGTATTATCAACTCAAATAAATTTTCATTGAATTTATAGGATCAATATAACATAAATAATTATTCTTCTTTTAACTTGAGAATTTTTTTTCATATTTTTAAATTAAAATTGAATTTAACTAGGGTTGTAGATACACATAGTGTGTGACACTTGATCACTCGTTCAGAGCGGAATTGTGTGGTGATACCTAAAGATTAAGATTAGCATCTTGAAAACGGAAAAAGAACCAATCTAGAATGATGATACCATAAAAAATAAAACAATATAATGTGAACACTTACTATGTAATATAATACCTTTACCATGATATCTCATCCAGAAGGTAGAAAAAAATGTTTCATCACTCTATATGCATGATATATCATTCTTTTACTACTTGAAATTAACTCTTGAACAAACTAATATGGAAACAGAAATAATCTGGTGGATTAATTTTAATCAATCGTACTAAGAAGTCGTTTTTTTTTCATAGAAGGGATAAATACATTTTTGACTTATTTAATTTATGTTATATCATTTATTATCTACCCAATGTATCCTACATCATCCCAAGTATATTTCATCACAATATTTAACAATATATTGAATAAGAATATTCATGATATATATTAATAAGATTATCAAGTATAATGACAAAAACACACATTCAAATATAAGAATATCCAATTATATATATTTCATGTGGAATTCCAATTGGTGACTTTATCCAAATAACTAACCTTATAAGATATTGCAAAGTGAGAAATTTATAAGAATAAGTCTCAATGTCACGAACCAACCTATGATGACCCCAAACTGGTCTCCCAACCGAGTTTGAGACAAAGGTCAAGAGGTGTTCCCGATCATCCTACGCTGGTGACTACTGTCGAGCATCAATGATATCACAATGGTAATAATGTCTCTAAATAGAAAACCATGAAAAAATAACCAAAAGGATCATGTGGTTGGAAGAAGAAATAACTAAACATATATGAATACAAACCTAGTTATTTATAAAATACAAATAGAGAAGAATGAAAATATAAAGAACAAAAAAAAACTAAACCGTAAGTGACAGGATCTGCATGTGGCCTCTTGGTCACCACCATCCATCAAGACCAGCCCACCCATTAAGAGATCTTGAACCAAAAACATAAACCTGCAAAATAGCTTGGTTATAATGATGTCGAGTGTCATAATTAGAGTGATATCCTAAACAATATAGTAGGTAAGAACCACACTGTCCATACATTACCATTCAAAAAATAGTACATAATTTCTAGATTGAAATTGATTTAAGAAATAAAGTTTTCTTTTATCATTTAAAGAACCAAACTTAGATTCGGATTTTTAAACAACACACACCAAATTTCACTTTTAAAAGTAATTTTAATGTTAAGAAAAATAATTCTAATCCAATGAAAAAATAAGAATCCAACAAGATAATCAAAAAGGGGATATGCTGACAATGATGTAAATTCAACTAGCCAACACAACCTAACAAAATTGTTAAATAGATGACAAAAATAAAATATAAGATACATATAATAATTAAAGGGATTTACTAAACATATCTGGAATAAATCCCTTGACATACTATGTTTTTATTGAACATCCAGTGTATGGTTAATCTTTATTGTATATAAACAATTGAACTCTATAAACTAGCTAATCTAGTGGAAAACCTCCGGGCCTCTTATTGAATCCAAGGGTACCAACCCATCTATTTAGGGTTGATAAAATACAAACACTCTACCCTCTAGATAACTACCATTAATAACATGAAAATATTAAACGGTGAAGGGGGAGGTCCTCAAACACAAGGTCAAACCAATAACTCACATCCACTATTCATTCCTAGCCCAAACAAGGAATCAATCTATGTGATGTCCCTCTATTCTGAGGGACCACCGTATATGTTCCCATAACAATCGAGTAAAAAAATTCACCAACACGGCATTTAATTCACATAATATTTATAAACCAATTCAAAAAGTAATAAGAAATACCTACTAAGCCTTGTAATTTTAAAATCAAAGTCTATTTTCCAAACCCTTCCCAAGACTGAGTTGAAATTATAAAACATCGTTGGAAAATTCCAAAAAAAGCCTTTAGATTATATTGAAACCAAACCTCATTTTAAAGATTCCAAATAGGTTAAAATTTCGGAAACAAATTTATAATCAACATTGAGACCATATGTGAACCATTTATCTATTTAGGAAAATATGGGTGGGGTGTTTGAAAAACTATTTTTTGGAAGAACTACCGAGCAAGATACGAAAGGGGAACGAAATGTTATTTTGGAATTCAGGTTTTTGGTGGACAATTCATCAAAAATCTAATATCATTTGTGTGTATATCCACATGTTCACCCCATGCACATATGGATTTTTCTGAATCCAATGAAAATTCAATGATGAAACATAAAAATGTAAAAAAAAATTAAAAAACAACCCAAATAACTTTTAAAATTCACAACAACTCATACATAGACACAAAACCATTAAATCCAACACAACCATTTATATAACTCAATTCATAATGTAAATCCAAATAAAAAACGCCCAAACTAGGATAAACACACAACAAATATTCCCAATTTCATTTATAAAAGCTATGTGGAAATTTAGAAATAACTTTTCATGTATATACTTATAATTATAACGAAATAAATCCATTTGGAAACCATTTTCCTAAAATTTTCAACATTGACATCCAGAAACGAGTCAAAATAGCACACCATGATCAGGGTTATAGAATTATAAATACATTAAGGAATGATCAAGAATCAATTTAATGCTCCAAAAAGGTAATGGATGAAAACACCTTCTTAAATGGACTGTACACGCAACAAAACCATTATTCAAGGTTGATATGTGTCTGAGAGATGATATACACCCCATTGAATTAATGGAACAAAATTCACACATTAATTATATCTTCTAGTTTTCAGCCCAGAGATAACCCACCAATGGAAAACTATGAAATAAATAAAGGATAAGATAAAGAGAAGCAAATTGGAAAAACCCACATCAACAACTCGCTATGAAAACCATAGAGAATATGTATTTGTGGAAGGATGGAATGGGAGGAGGGTTTTTCATATATCATTGGTTCACCTTTCCAATTATGAGGAGTAAAACCCAAAATGGTTTAAAAAGAGGGAGGGGAAAATGAAGAAATACCAAATTGTTTAAGATCGAGGAATGCGTCATGGTTTGGACACATGGTTTTCCAAATTATGTACCAATTGGGGAATACTACTAGATAAGAGGTATATTCAGCATGGTTTGGCTATATATTTTGAGAAACTAAGAACTAACCATGAAAAATGGTTAGGTCGAATTGTAGAACCTCCCCACATGCATTCCATATAGTTCCCCCTAACTATGCACAAGTTGTACGCCTTGTCCCAGACCCAAAGAATGATCTACACAATTTCCCATTGTCCTAGATTAGTTTTTTCCAAAGAATACACAATCCATGAAAAGAAAACCATTCATGAATATAGTGAATTATAAAGGACGTTACCCTCAACAGGTATTTTGGTTAACACCCATAACTTTCACATATATCGTATAGAATGAAAAAAAACCCACATGTAACCACTAATTCTTAGAAAATATATTGTAAAAATTGACCCAAACCGCAACAGAAAAATCCAAATATGAGAAAACAATAAGATAAGATAGAAGTTATCATTGAGGCATGAAAATTATCACCACCAAAAAAAATTTCCCAAGAAATTCCCCTAGTCACACGTGGAATGAAGAACAATACAAAAATGAGACAAGATTAAAAAAAAGGGTTCACAATGTCACCATTCAATCCATAAGTCACATCCAAACTCATACTTGGAAAACAAACACATGAAAAACCATGAATTAATAATACTGGGTTCTACCCACCACAGGAAACCAACTAACATCGATCAATTAGACAATTAGGAACTCCCAACACGGACCAAACAGCACTGCTAATGGGAACACCCAACACAATCTACAGGCCCATGATGAAACCCAGAAAAAGATCACGAGATAAGTAATGAACCATAACATTATCAATCATTTCCAAAATACATGATCATCATAATAATAAACAACACTAGAAACCAAAACCAAGACTCTTTCCAAAACAAAACTCATCATTTTTATAATATTTACACACTTGGAGGAAAAAATGATCAAATGATTGCATCCAAAAAGACGCAAACACTAGAATTAATAGAGAATGAGAATTCCAAGAATTTTTTATAACAAGAATAACTCAAAAATAATTAAAATAAAGAAAAAGAACACATATTTTTTACACCCAAAGGTTTTCCACACAACTAGGGATTACTTAGTATGTGATGAACATCACACTAAGGCCAATGGTTGGAGATTTGATGTCATGAAAAATATATTTCCCTATATCTAGGAGATTAAATCATCAAATAAAGACTTATTCTTGTAGTGACAGTACTTATTAAACCACTCTCGATGATCCTTGAGGCCACATCAATGACAAGACTTTAGAGGGCTATTAAAGGATGATATCATAAACCCTAATTGACCACACTAAATACACATGATTGAAGTATATGTCAAAATAGAATCTTGGATCGACCAAGGAGAGTCCCCAAGAATCTTTTTCTCTCGAACATGCCTCTTCCTATATGGGAAACCATCAATAGAACCCATGATTTTTTTTATAAACTACAATTGACTGTATTTTAGGGACAAAATACACTAGAAATGCCTGACCCACCTACATCTCAAACTTAAATTTTCTAGATGAAAGGAATCCCCCTTATTATCAGGATGAATAACCCAACTGAAGAAAGGAGAGTTCAATGTATCCTCAAATTATATATCACATAACAAAGAAACACCATTTCAAACTTCTTTATAGAGGCCTTCACTGTCCATTGACCTTGCTGAATACTCAAAAGCTCTCCAATTTCATCTCCTTCACTTCTCTGGGTATAAACTGTTGGATGACGGTGGTCTTAAACACCTCCTTTAAAATTTAATCCTATAATTATAATGGGATAGTCAACTACAATCGATCTAATAACAGGCCCACAAATGATCTCATAACTTCTTGCACGCTCATAGTTTTGTGAGTTCTCTCCTACCTAAAATAACTATCAAATTCATCAATAAATTCCACTAACTCAAACTATTCTCTATAACCATTAAAAAGGAAAACATCCTAAAAGAACTAGATTCCCCCAGTCCACATGGAGTCTAGAAAACAACTAGAAAAAAACTCACTAGAAAGCTATGGTACTATTCTAGGTGCATTACTCTGAGTAGAATAAAAACATATATGTACAACCATCATCAACCAACCCAACCAAAAGAAAAAATCTTTCCAAAATAACAATATTTCATAAAAAATTACCAAAACAATGTGAAAATCCTCTTTGAAAACCACCATTTCAATCTCACATTCAAAACCTATTTTCTGCATGGCCTAATTCAAAATACTATGACAAATTTTCAAAAAAAGCCACACAATTAGTCCCACCTTAAAAAAATGAATTCCAAAAAACCATTTTAATTTCAAAATAATATTTCTAGAAAAACATTTTATTTTAGAATCCACAGACATCAACAAATGAATAAATTAGAAAAAAACTCACATTGATCACCTGGAATAGGGATCTAGTTATAATGAATAACCTAATCACATGGTTTGGTGGCCCATTCCCCCCCAAAAATCAATCAATAGGAATTTCTATATCCATGAACCCTGATCTACATGGGTCACCACTCCATATACTACTATGATGTTTCACTAGATCACATCTATTTTCATTCCCTACACACAAAAACAAAAGAAAAATACTCTAGTACTACACTACACATTAAAAACTCGAGGATAAATATGAACATGGGTTCATAACATCCTTTTCAGACCTACCTCTTGAGTCTTATCGTTCTAATATCTAATATACATAACTCCCTAAATAAAAAAAGGACACTCTGATACCATATTGTCATGAACCAAATCTTGTCGACCCAGAACAGGTCACCTGACCCAGTCTGAGATAAGTTCCAGGAATCAATCCCTATCCTCTCAGGCTGGTGATTATAACCAAAAACGACTGATATCATAGTGGGAATTATTTCTACCAATAAACAACCATGGTCGAACAAAAAATAGGGAATAGAATAATAATAACACAATAAATTAACATCAATAAATAAAAAACCATATCACAATATAATGGAAACTAAGAAGATTGAAAAAAAAATAAATAAAACCAAACTGAAACTTATTATATCTCAATGTGAACTCTTGGTCACCACTATCCATTAAGACCATCCTACCTCACATACAAACTAGAACTCGAAACCAGAGACTACAAAACTATGTGGGTCTACTGATGTTTGGTGGTAATAGTAGGGTTTGATCCCAAACAACTCATTCAATAAGCACCATAGAGTCCATTAAGATGATTTACCAATAAAATCCATAAAAATCTGTTGAAATAAATTTAGGGAATTGGTTTTTCATTTATCATTTTAATAAATAAACCCAATATTCCTATTTTAAAACAACACATGCCACATTACACTTTTCAAATAGGTTTACATTTTAATATAATTGATTTTAAGAACCAACACCAAAATATGAATCCATCATGGGGATAAAAAATGGGATATAATGAAAAAATGGAAATAGATGAATTAGGCACAAGAAAACAGAATAGGTAAAACATGTGTAGAAAAATAAAACATATAATATAGATGGTAATAATGGGAGTTTCATAAAAATATCTAGAACCAGTCCCTAAATATAATCATTTTAGACTCACCTACTGGTGTATGTTGAATCTCCACAGTCAACAACCTACTGTCCACTCCAAACTGTCAAATCCAGTGGCACATCCTACCTAGACTCTCATCAAACAAAGGGGGACAAACACATATAATAAGTTTCGGTAGGGAACCATTAAAAAAACCTATATATGAATCCAATAAATCATGTGATAATATTACACGGTAAATTGGGAGGTCCTCACAGGCATGGCTCAATCCAATGACCAATATACACCATTCATGACTAGTCCAAACACTAAAAATTCATATGTGATGTACCTCCCATTAGAGGGTCCACCATAGATGTTTTCATCACCATCGATTCAAACAAATGTTCCACCAGTTCCTTTATATCACATATGTCTAAAAAAAATTCCTATAGAATTAAAAACAAAAACCATATCTTATCATTTTAAAATCCAATTCTACATTCCAAACCCTTTCCAAGACATAGTTGCAAACATAAAACATGATCAGAAAATTCCCAACAGTCCTTTACATTATCTAGAAACCGAACCACACTTTAGTCATGCCAAACAATATAGGCTTTAAGAAAAAAATTTAAAACCACAATGAAACCATTTGAGAACCATATAACTATTTATAAAAACAAACGGTGTTTAGAAGAACTATTTGGGAGAATAAGATATAAATAATAGAATAAAGGGTAAGTGAAGGTTAATTTAAAATCCATGGGTTTTGGTTAAGTCTTCAATATAAATCCATTATCATTTTTAATATACATTTGTTCACCATGTACACATATGGGTATTCATAGACCCAATTAACCTTCAAGGATAAACCATATAAATTTCCCAAAGAAAATATAGAAAAAAACCACTATCACTCCAAAAAATCACAAACACTCACACATAGGCTGAAAACCATAAGAAGGTATCACAACCATTTACATTACTAAATTCTAAATAAAAATAAATATCACCACCATTAAAACAATACCAAAAATATTTCTTCCCTATTTTATTTATAAATACAAAGTTTCATTTTATCAAACATATTGCATTCGTATAAATAAAGGTAGAACTATGGAAATCTGTTTGAAAATTTTTTTTATCAAATTTACAACATCGAAATCCCAAAACAAGTATCACTAACACACCACAAATAATATTATATCATCTTGAATCCATTAAAAAAATAGAAAGAATAAACATTATTTCCCAAAAAGGAAATGGATGGAATCAACTACCTCAATAATACGCACATGCAACAAAACATTCATTGTAGGAAGAATTGGTTTCAAGACATTATCATCACACCCTATAATAATTGGAACTCCGTCAACACATCACCCTAGATCCTAGAGTTCAGGAAAGAGAAAACCAACCAAAAGAAAACTAACAACTAAACATTGGATAAAAACAACAATAAGAGAAAATTGGTGAAAACCCAAAAAAAAACTCACCATAGGCACCTTATAAAATTTTCAGTGGTGGAAGGAGATAATTGGAAGAGGGTTTTCGAGACCCCCATGGTTCGCATAGGTCACGAAATGGGAAAAAAAAATGGGTAAAAAATGGGAGTGGAAAAAAGATAATTATATCCTTTTTAAAACCATGGAAAGTCACACGGTTTGGCCACACGGTTTTCCAATCTGTTTGACAGTCATGAAAAACCTTATAGAGAATAGGATGCCCAACATGATTTTTCCACATGGTTTGAGAAACCATGCGTAAACCATAATAACGGTTTTATCAAATTCATGAGCATCCACATATATTATCCTTATAGTTTCCCCTAACTATATGCAAGTTGATCACCATGTCCTAAAAACCAAAAGGAAGCTTCACAATTTCTTTTTTTCCTAAAATATTTTTTTCAAAACCATGTGAAGGCAGTGAAAATAAAACCATGGAAGATTAAATACAATTGGAATGGACATATGCCTCAACAGACAACAAGATTAACCCCCAAACCATTCACACAAACCATGTACAGGTCCAAAACTCCCTAGAAACCTCTAAATCTCAAATCTCTAACTGAAAAATTGACTCTATCATCCACCATAATATCTAAATACAAGGACTGAATATAATAAAATAAAAACCACCATCGAGGTGTGAAATTATATGTATTATGAGCCTCCAACATGTGATATTAAAACATCATATGTGTCTCATTAAAGAGATGTAATCTAGACATATGAAATATGTTTAAGAATATTTTCATAGTAATTAAATGTAACAACCCGAGATTTTATTAGATATATTATTTTTAATTTAGTTGATGTGTTCTATTATACATTACACCAGGATTATCTTGTACTATACGCAACACCGTATTAGCTTGCAGTATAAGCAACACTATTCTTGGATCATGTTACACACAATTTTGATAGAAGTTATTCTAAGAAACATTGAGTGTATATATATATATATATTCAATGTATAAATGAAAAATGGTTGGATACTGTTATACGAAACAATAGAGGAGTCTTGCACAACACGAAACCCTGACTTGTCTTGTATTACACACAATCGCGACCTTCCTTGATAGTGTGTGTTGTACACAATACCAGGATTCACTAAACAATGATATATGGTAATAATATTATTATGAACTAGCCGTTATGAATAGGATAAACTAAATTTTTAATTTTAAAACATTATTATTAATCTTACCCATTTTCTAGAACATGGTACGAGAACAAAATCAATTTTTCGAGTAAAATAAGTATTTTTCAAAAAATGTAGTTTTGCCACCTTTTGATGGAGCACCCACTTTAAATATAGTTTTTTACATGTTTATAAGTTAAATTTGAAAAAATAAAATTCTCCCTTGGAATCAAGATATAAAAATTTAATTTGGATAAAATTTTCATATTATTATGATAACTTTCATATTTTGATGAATAGTAAAAACACGCTATATTTTAATTAAAAACAACATTTTACATCGCAATAATTTATATGGTTAGATTATATTTTTAATTGGTTTTAAAATGTAATTAGAATATATTTCTACCATTTAATCCAATTTTGGTAATTGGAATTAATTTCAATTTGAAATTGGACATAAACAAGTATCCATCTTTTGACAGTTATTGTTTCTTAATGACACGCTATTTGTTTTGATAATGGGAATTAATTTTAAAAATAATTAATTATACTTTTATGTTTTGAATTTAGAAAAATAGACATAATTTTTAAATTCAGAATATCAAATATAGCTTCGGCTGAATTTTTGGTATTTTTCTGAAAAACATCAATTTTGGATAAATAGTGAAAACACTGAGTTTTTTGTTAAAACCGATGTTTTATTTAAATAATAATTTATTTGATTTAAATTTATTTTACGTCAAAATAGATACATAATAATTATATAAGTTCAATGAAATTCATTGGAGTCATTTTATTATAATTTTAGATTTATAAAAATTATATTGAACTTTTCACCATCTTTTACCCACCTACTAAGAGCTTTTTCATTTGTTCATAAAACATACTTTTCCCACTTCTGTGAGTTGAATTTAGAAAATCCGGGAGACACGGATAATATCAAGGAGTAAAATGTGGTTCAATTAGATAAAAATAATTTTTGGGGAATAGTAACTTTTTACTTTTATTTACCACGGTTAAAGGTAAATAGGGTAATTCAAGGTTAAAAGAATATTATAATAATTCAAAATTACCTTAACACTTGTAAAAACCTTATTGTATGAGTAATGGCCGACCATGGTATCCTTGGGTCGATTCTGGGACCCCATGGAGCCACTTATGAAAGACAATGACACATTAGATTAATTAATTTAATGTAAAGACAAAATTGGCATTAACAAAAATCATTTAGTAATTAATTTTTATATGGGGATATATAAACTATCATTTTGACTATAAATATTCATTGGAAAGCTAAAATTATTTAATACTGGTTGTTATTTTTATTATAATTTTTAAACATCAAATAAATTAACTTATTTATGACACAATAATGATGAAGTATTTACCTCCTTAATAAACGATTTAAATAAATTAGATTATAATGATTAAATTATTATCCCAAACATGTCCAATTACAATTGGATGATTTTATTTATACCCTGAGTCATCTTATATTCATCTCTAATTATTTTTGGACCTTTTAAAACCGAAGATATGTTTATAATAAACTAATATTTTCACACTTTCCAAAAGAACTCCTCCTCCCCCTTATAAAAGGAGACAATTTATATCCAATTCCTCACACCTCTCAAGCCATTTAGATCGTCCAACCTCTGCCCAATTTAGATACCTACATCCTTCCCCTCCCCCTTGAAGCATTACATTAGTCATAAGGCATTCCAATAAGTCCTTTTGGGTCAATCCAATTGAAGTTACCCAAATTAACGGTAACAATTTCTCTTAAGTTTCTTTCTTTTATTATACTTGTCCAACCCCTAAACTCTTTTTAATCCTTTATTTTGTAAAAAAACCAGTATCTTAAATATACTAGGATGTTTTTATGAGATGGATTCGAACTACACTTACACACACCTCTATCTAATGGATGAAGAACATAATGTTTCTTGTGGATGGAAAACTAACGCCTCACGAAACGATGATTGTTCGATTTTCTCCTATCGCCTCTCATGGTGGCCATTATGATGGATCTATATTTATATATGATATAATTTATGTTTATTAATTCCTTATTCTTCTTTACTTCCCAATTATATCAAGCCTTTATGGATTCCATAGTGGGTAAATACGATGATCTCATTTTAGGAAGTGCGGACTACTGCCCACTCAAAGTGATGTGATTCGTTAATGCCTTATGTGGGATGTATAAAGGATGGAGTTAATGATATTATATATGATATTATACTGTAATTATAATATACCAATTCCATTAAAATAATAAATAGAAATGAATGTAGCATTCATGCGTACGTACAGCTTACCGTCTCCATTAACGGTGCATTTCATTTCTTACCTCCATATGTTATGTACAATTATAAATACCTGTATATTCTGGATATATAATGAATATATATGATATATAAATCATGATTTACCTTATAGAAGTATGTAAATCATGATATAAGTAATAATAACTTCAAAAACAACAAGTCCAAACACGTAAGATAAATAAGATGATTTTACCCAAAACATTTCTTTAACATGGGATTTAAAAAATAACGGGTAATATAAAGTCATAAGTAAACAATATATGATATCATAAAAATGAATATGATTCGTTAATAATTCAATGACCTTATTTAAATCATTATACAAGAGGATCAGATACGTACGAAGAATATCGGACCTAATGTAAGGGATAATTATTCCAATCTCATTCTTATTCGAGATGGTTTATTCATAAGTATTTGCTGGGGTTATATTTATCATCCAAGTACCTGATTTCTAAAAATGTTTTCATTTATTTTAAAATTCCTTTTTACCCATTTTTGACTTTTACTACATGGTGTGTAAGGAATCTTTCTTTTACGAGGTACTTTTTGACTTTTCCAGAAAAAGTATGAGAAGAATGTTTTTTTAACTTATACGTCATGAAAGTATTTTTATGGTTTTATAAAGCCTTATTTTCATGAAGCATCCTCCAAAATATTTCATGAATATTTTCAAAAAAAACCTTTTATTTTAAAAATACATGACATTTTGTGAAAAGATAAGTATTTTAAAGATTGAAGGATATTTTCCTTAAGAATTAATTTCAACTGTTTTGTCAAAACCATTTTCCATCTAAGATGACATTATTTCATATATGTATGTTTCAAGTATAATGTCTCTATGATTTACATGGTTTCACTTTTCTTATTATGAAATGATATCCATGTCTTTTATATGGGTTGTGTGGTGATTATATGATGTTTATGAAACCCATTTTATTCGTTGGGTTATTATGAATGAAGTATGTTTATTTTCTGGAACAAGTAAGAATGATTTCATTATGAGATGGGTGGGACCTATATCTCCCATTAATGTATTGGATAAAGATTCATATCTCATAATATAGACATGGTAGAAACGGAAAGTAAATCCGGTTCAGTAATACAGGGCTGGAACGATAAGTAAACCCGGTTCAGTAAGGTAATTTTTCCACTAAGATGGTCTTGGATGCAATGCCTTGGCTACTATGGAAATAATATCATGTTCTTAATGGTTTCTACAATTAAAAGTTTTATTTCCATGATATTTTATCATGATTTATTTTTCTTTATGATCTATGCCTTATGTACTGCCATGTTTTATGTCATTTCTCAAAGTTTTGATGTTTAAACATTATGTCCATGTTTTTAAGTTGAAATGTATATGATTTGTTTTATTTTATACATGATTACCATTACTGAGCATTTGAGCTCACCCTTTATAGGTTTTATTTTCACCAGGATTTAGAGAAAGGTTTTAGGTAAGAAAAAAAAGGGGAAGATCTTTATGGGAGATGTTGAAGATCTTTCACCATGGTTAGAATATTATGTTCTGAGTTTCCAAAGACACTAAAATATTACGATCCTTGTGTGTCTGTTTTTGTTATGTATTAAGTATTCTGCAAAAGTAATGTGATGTCCATGTATGTAAAGACTTGGGACTTACAGTTGGTAGCAGAGGAAAGTTTTAGTTAACCTTTTGAAATTAGGATGCGAAAACTTTAGTGATATCCCTAGAGATATTTCTAAGGTATGTCTAGGGATGTCCCTAAGGATGAGTATAAGTATAGGTTATAGTCCTAGAATTATGGTAACAATATTAGAATTAACCCTAACATGTTATATATTAAAGGTACTCCCCCTTTATGATGATGTTTTCCCTAGCATGATTGTTGCCTCTCACGCTATTCTTTTTGGGTTTTAGAAAAAGGCTGGAAACCGGAAGATTCATGATAATGGAGAATATTATGGACAATGGAATGATATTATTTATGATCCAGAAAATGAAATGGGATTTGGAAGGGGAAACATCGTTATTATGGCTAATCAGCAATCTCATAATATGATCAATAATCTTAGCTTTGGTAAGTTTCCTGACTCAGCTAATAAGAGAAATATGGAGTATCATGATGATCATAGAGGAAAGAAAGTTCAATTTACCTCATGTAAGTCATGTGTGAAGAGGCATCAAGGATAATGTTTCAAAGGCACTGGAAGATGCTTTGGGTGTTGAAAAGAAGTACTCAAAGCAAGTAATTGTAATGTAAAAGGTTCAGTTAACACCACGTACAAGGATAATGGTATTGCTAAGACATCAATAACGGTTAAGTGTTTTAAATGTGGAATGTGCGGCCATTATAAAAACCAATGCCCTAAGGGAAAATCTCATAAACAGAATAAACATGGTCATATGGGTAGTATTTATGTGGATGATGATGAAGAGACTACAAATGATATATGAGATGGAAGAAATAATGATTCTCAATCAGTGGTTTATGAAGGTAGTGTAATGACTATATAATTATCTAGAATAATGTATAGTACTATAAAATAAAGAAAAATATAAGGATTGTTACATTGTTTACTTTTCTTGAGTTTTGAAAGTATATGATGAATGGTACCAGTAACTATGAAAGGTTATTCTGATATTTTTGGAAAATAGATGATATTCTCATAAATAAGGGATAAGTAGAAAATGAAATGTTTGACAGTATTCATGATCTAATGACTAATATAAAGACAATGTGATATCATGGTTTGAGTATATAAAATTTTTGGGATTTTGGTATGTGGAAAGAGTAAACTTTTGACAGCATTGAGGTTTTCACTAAGGTTAAATGGGTATTCATTTTTCAAAATAATACATGATTAAGGTATTAACAAGTTTGGAATGTGACCAACAAGATATATTTTATGTGGGAGATAAATGATGGTATTCAAATGCTTGGTTGATGATATTTCTAGTAACAATTTTCTTTATACTATAATATTGGATAGAAGTAATTTTGATAATCCTAAAGGTTGGAATGGATTATGTTGTACATCTGATAGAGTTTTTTATGTCTATAACTACTTTCGATATTATTTATGGAATGTTATAATAATGTAGTTTTAGAAAAAAGGACAACCTGTAGGACGGGCGACAACCCATCATGTCGGACAATGCTATGGGAATCGAACCCATAACCAAAGTGCGATATGCCTTTATCGCCAACCACTGGCCTACAGGAAGTCCCTAGTCAGTAGAAACTTGTTTTATTTTATTAAGCGGTATGATAGATGAAGTATAAGTTCATTTTTGGAATCATATATGATTAACCTCGCCATAGATGGAATTATATATGTTTGATAACTTTTGATGAACTTTTGTTTGAATCAAATGAAATGAACCTTCATTCTATCACATGATCTGCCAACACTTCACGAATAACAAATTCAACTTCATTTATTTAAGAGATGAAGGGTAAATTGTTCAAGGAATGAACAACAGTGAGATCGTACCAAAATCTTGTAAGTATTTCTTTTAATTCATCAACTTTAGGGAAACGATATTGAAAACCAAAAGATGTTGTCCTAGTTCCCTCACATCCGATGAATCATATGATCCTTTGATCATCACAAATTTATGGCCTTCTGATTGTTCGTGTTTTCATAGCCATGTTCTCTACCACTCTCCATCAGAATTTAATGGTTATATTTCTCTTCCATATCCATATTTTAACCTATGTCTTTATATGTGGAAACCCAGTGATTAGTTAATTTGGGTAACCGTTACGTTTCATAATTTAGATTTTAATGTTCAGTTTTGGTATTCCTTTTTATGATGTGGTTTTCTATGAAAGAAACTTTCAAGTAGTAAACCATTTATAACCCCGAAAAATTTCGAGGGAGAAATTTATTTTAAGGGGGGTATAATGTAACAACCCGAGATTTTATGATAAATATTATTTTTAATTTCTTTGATGTGTTCTATTATACACTACACCAGGATTAGCTTGTACTATATGCAACACTGTATTAGTTTGCAGTATACGCAACACTATTCTTGGATAATGCTACACACAATTTTGATAGTAGTTATTCTATGAAACATTGAGTGTACATATATATATTTATTCAATGTATAAATGAAATATGGTTGGAGTATGTTATACGAAACAACATAGGAGTATTGCACAACACGCAACCCTGACTTGGCTTGCATTAAACACAATCACGACCTTCCTCGATAGCATGTGTTGTACGCAATACCATGTTTCACTGAACAACGATATATGGTTATAATATTATAATAAACTAGACGTTATGAATAGTATCAATTACATTTTGAATTTTTTAACATTATTATTCATCTTACAAATTTTCTAGAACATGGTATGACAATAAAATCAATTTTTCGAGTAAAATTATTATTCTTCCAAAAATATAGTTTTGCACCTTTTGATGGTGCATCCACCTTAAATCTAGTTTTTTACATGTTTATAAGTTCAATTTGAAAAAAAATAAAATTCTCCATTGGAATCAGGATATAAAAATTTAATTTGGATAAAATTTTCATATTATTCTGATAACTTTCATATTTTGATGAATAGTAAAAACACACTATATTATAATTAAAAACAACTTTTTTCATCGTAATAATTTATATGCTTAGATTATATTTTTAATTGGTTTTAAAGTGTAATTAGAATATATTTTTACCATTTAATCCAATTTTGTTCACTGGAATGTATTTCATTTTGAAATTGGACATAAACAAGTATCAATCTTTTGATAATTATTGTTTCTTAAAAATACATTATTTGTTTTGATAACGGGAATTAATTTTAAAATTAATTAATTCCACTTCTATGTTTTTAATTTGAAGAAATAGTCATAATTTTTTAATTTGGAATGTCAAATATAGCTTAGGCTGAATTTTTGGTATTTTTCTGAAAAACTTCAATTTTTGATGAATAGTGAAAACACTGAGTTTTTGGTTAAACCCGACTATTTATTTAAATAATCATTTTTTTGATTTAAATTTATTTTAGGTCCAAATAGATAAATAATACTTATATAAGTTAAATTAAATTCATTGGAGTCATTTTATAATAATTTTATATTTATAAAAATTGTATTGAACTTTTCACCATCTTTTACCCACCTACTAGGAGCTTTTGTATTTGTTCATAAAACATAATTTTCCCGCTTCCAGGAGTTGAATTTAGAAAATACGAGAGACACTGATAATATCAAGGAGTAAAATGTGGTTCAAATAGATAAAAATAATTATTGGTGAATTGTAACTTTTTTACTTTTATTTACCATGGTTAAAGGTATATAGGGTAATTCAAGGTTAAAAGAATATTATAATAATTCAAAATTACCTTAACACTTTTCCAAACCTTATTGGATGAGTAATGGCCGAGCATGGGCATCTTTTGGTCGATTTTGGGATCCCATGGAGCCACTTATGAAAGACAATGACACATTAGATTAATTAATTTAATGTAAAGATAGAATTGGCATTAACAAAAATATTTTAGTATTTAATTTTTATAAGGGGCTATATAAATTATCTTTTCGACTATAAATATTAATTGGAAAGATAAATTGATTTCCTACATGTTGGTATTTTGTTTTATAATTTTTAGATATCAAATAAATTAAATTATTTATGACAGAATAATGATGCGGTATTTACCTCATTAATAAATAATTTAAATAAATTAGATTATAATGATTAAAATATTATCCAAAAAATGTACAATCCTGATTGGATTATTTTATTTCGACCATGATACATCTTATCTTAATATTTAATTATTTTTTGACCTTTTGAAACCGAAGATAAGTATATAATAAAATAATATATTCATTAATTCCGAAAGTGCCCCTCCTCCCCCTTATAAAAGGGGACCATTTCAATCCATTTCCTCACACCTCTCAAGCCCTTTGGCTCGTCCAACCTCTGCCCAATTAATTCTACTACATCCCTCTCCTCCCCCTTTAAGCGATACATTATGAATAAGGCACTCCAAGAAGTCCTTTTGGTTCAATCCAAATGAAGTTACCCAAATTATAGGTAACAGTTTCTCTTAAGTGATTTCTTTTATTCTACTTCTCCAACCCCTAAACTCTTTTTAATCCTTTCTTTTGTAACAACACCAGTATAAAAAATATACTAGGATGTTTTTATTATAAGTATTAGAACTACACTTACACACACCTCCATCTAATTAATGAAAAACATTATGTTTTTGTGGATGGAAAAGTAACGCCTCACGAGACGATGATTGTTCAATTTTCCCATACCGCCTCTCATGGTGGCCATTATGATGGAAATTTATTTATATATGATATATATTTTTTTTATTTCCTTATGATTCTTTAATTCCCAATTATATCAAGCCTTTATGGTTTCCATAGAGGGTAAATACGATGATCTCATTTGAGGAAGTGCGGACTACCGCCCCATCAAAGTGATGTGATTTGTTAATGCCTTATGAGGGATGTATAAAGGATGGAGTTAATGTTAATATATATGATATTATATTGGTATTACAATATATCTATTCGATTAAAATAATAAATAGATATTAAAGTAGCGTTCATGTGTACGTATGACTTACCGTCTCCATGAACGGTGAATTTCATTTCTTACCTCCATATGTTATGTACTATTTCAAATACAAGTATATTCTGGATATATAATGAATATATATGATATATAAATGATGATTTAAATTCTGGAACTAACTAAATCATGATATATGTGATAATAACATCAATAAAACAATTCCAAACATGTACGATAAATAAGTTGATTTTACCCAAAACGTTGCTTTAACATGGGATTTACAAAAGAATGGGTAATATAAAGCTATAAGTATATCATATATGATATCATAACAAAGAATATGATTCATTAATAAGTCAATGACATTATTTAAATCATTATAAAGGAGGTTTGAATACGTACGAAGAATATCGAACCTAAGGTAAGGGATAATTATTCAAATCTCATTCTTATCCGAGATTTTTTATTCGTAAGTATTTACTGGGGTTATATTTATCAACCATGTCCCTGATTTCTAAAAATGGTTTCATGTATGTTTAAAGTCTTTTTTACCCATATTTTACTTTCACTACATGGTGTGGAAGGAATCTTTCTTTTACAAGGTACTTTTTGACTTTTCCTACAAAAGTACGAGTAGAATGTGTTTTTTAACTTATACGTCATGAAATTTTCTTACGGTTTTATAAAGCCTTATTTTCATGATGATTACTTCAAAAGATTTCATGAATATTTTAAACAAAATCATTTTATTTTAAAAATTCATGAAATTTTGGGAAAAGAAAATGATTTTAAAGAAGAAACGATATTTTCGTCAAGAATTCATTTCAAGTGTTTTATCAAAACCATTTTCGATCTAAGATGACATTATTTTATATGTGTAAGTTTCAAGTATAATGTCTCTATTATTTACATGGTTTCACCTTTCCTATTATGAAATGATATCCATTTCTTTTATATTTATTGTGTGATGATGGGATGATGTTCATGGAACCCATTTTATTCGTTGGGTTATTATGAATGATGTATGTTTATTTTGTGGCACAAGTAAGAATGATTTCATTATGAGATGTGTGGGACCTATATCTCCATCCAATACATTGGGTAACGATATATATCTAATGAGATATACATGGCTGAAATGGAAAGTAAATCTGGTTCAGTAATACAGGGCTGGAACAGCAAGTAAACCCAGTTCAGTAAGGGACATCTTCCACTAAGATGGTCTTGGCAGCAATTCCTTGGCTTCTATGGAAATCATATCATGTGCATAATGGTTTCCACAATTTAATGTTTTATTTCCATGCTATTTTATCATGATTAATGTTTCATTATGATCTATGCCTTATGTACTGCCATGTTTTAGGTCATTGCTCTAGGTTTTGATGTTTAAACATTACCTTCATGTTTTTATGTTCAAATGTATATGATTTGTTTTATTTTATCCATTATTACCCTTACTGAGAACTTGAGATCACCCTTTATATGTTTTCATTTCCCCAAGATTTAATGAATTTTTTTAGGTAAGAAAACAAAATGGGGAAGATCTTTATGGGAAATATTAAAGATCTTTCACCACGATTAGAAGATTATGTTTCGAGTTTCCAAAGACGCTAAACTATTACTGTCCTTGTGTGTCTATTTTTGTTATGTATTAAGTATTCCTAAAAAGTAATGTGATATCCATGTACGTCAAGATTTGGGTATCTACATTCAAGGTTCTCAATTCAGTGGGAAACTATTATAGAATTTCGAGGTAATAAATATTTTTAAGTAAATATAACATTAATTTTTTTGTAAAATAACTGTAATCATGTGATAAAATATTTAAAAATATTCATCTCATTGAAAATATAATTAATCAAAGTAAAAATATAGTTAGATCTTAGGCCCTCATAGAAATAGTGACTCTATCATGTGAAATTGTTCACATATTCTACATCATCCACATCATCCATAATTAAATGCACCACCCTTTTCACACTCCACCGAAGATATTTATTTAGGTTTAGTTTATTGAGGAAATCATTAATATAGATACACATACATATATAAACATATAATACTCTATTCATAGTGACATTGACTAAATGGGAACTCCTTGATCCCTAGGGGTTGATGACTATCACTATAGATTTTACTACACTAATGGGGAATAATTTACGCCCCTCCCCTATGTAATTAATAATAATATAGGAATAGATCTTCTTTGGAATCCAATATGAATTATCCATATATTGGATTTTTATTTTGAAATAAAACATGATACCAAAAAATTCATACAATAATGGTTTACAATATATTATTTCATAAATTATTTATTAACGCATTTCAAACAATTACACACACAATTGATAATGTAAAAATAGACTATAAATAATTTTTTTAATCAAACTTGAAATAAATAATCAAAACTAAAAAGTAATATGATATATTCCAAACACCCCCTAAAACAAACCATCATCTAGCTATAACATTGATATAGAGGATAAACCCACACACATGTGGTGAAAAGTAAATCCATGAGAAAATAATGACGACCAATGTATTTTTTTCATACATGAAAAATAATAATATAGGTGTTTCATGTCCACCATGTTCACCAAGAATTGTATGAGCATAAATACTTATTAGGACATCACTAATAGCATACAAAAACACAGAGTAAATAGAAATGTGTATGAAAAGACATTCCTACACGTTTTTAAATAAATTTATAGAGAAAATATTTTATAAGTAAAAATAATTAAACATGGATATTGAAGCATAATAGATAATCAAGAAAATATGGTATAGTTGTATAGTTAGACATATTTTTTAACCAAAACGAAAAAAACTACAATGATGTATATAATAATCTAATTAATTCATCTAATACAACATTTATCTAAGATTTAAATATAAATAGGGATCATATTCATAATGATGGAATTTGTATTCAGAAATTCCTAACCAAAATCAAAATATATTTTAGGAAATGCACACACACACATGCACAAACATATATAGATATATATATACATAAATAGTAATATAAAATATGGGTTAAGACAAGTGTACATATATAAAAAATAATAATAGGAATCCTATATATACGGTAATCATAACAATACCGAAATATGGTTGTACAATAAAAGGTTTTGAAAAATTAATTATAAACATTATAATTAACCATAATAAATAAGATTTTTATAAACAATATACACTCTATTTATCAAAAATAAACCAAATTTATATCAATAATAACAATAACCTATAACAAGATGATTTTAGGTTCTATATCAATATAAATGGAATGTTCATTATCAAGTATTATACATTCTCAGCATAATAAAACCTTATAAATAAATAATACAGTCAAATATATCATGAAATTATATGAGTGGAATCAACACATTAGGTAAAGAAAACAAACTATTAAGATACTCCATTAAATAAAACATTATGGAAATAACATTAATGATAGTGTCCATTCATTTTTTTAAAAACAACGACGTGTAAACAATTTTAAACATAATACAGTCAGGGTGAAAAATGAAATAAGAAAGGAAAAAAATAGTCAATAGAGTTTAAACATTCTATTAATGGACCTCAAAACCCATAGAACCATTTGACAACACATGGGAAGTGTAAAGAGAGAATATCCAATCAAATAATGATGTTATAACTTTTTTCATTAATTTATGCATTTAAATATTCGATCAAGAATCCATTACTATCTACAATTTTAATGAATAGATATCATGAGTTATTTACTCATTAAAAGGTTTGGTAATTCATCATATAGATATATAACCCATTATAAAACCTTGTAAATTATGTTTTTGATACCTATTAACTGGTTCAATGTTTATTACACACATAACCTTTTTATCAAATAAGTATTATTTTCACTTATAAATTTTTTTTTGGGAATGATAGTATGTGAATGCCCTCAATCCATATATTTTAATCATAAAATCAAAATAGGACTGAGTCAAACTCCGCTCCCTTGTTAAATTAATATAAAATAATATCATCCAATTTTATTTTTAGTTTTTTATTAGATAAATTGGTTCCATTTCCTTCATTGTCAAAAAAACATATTAGAAAACATCTTTTAAATTAAACCCATTTTTTAAAAGGTATGACCACTAAGTAAGATTAATTTATGTTTGAGGGAAAACTCACCTTAATAATTGGTTTTTAAAGGAATGATAAATATCCCAAAGTATTAGTACTTAGAAAATATCCTCTTAAACTTTGAGGACTTATATAAGTCAAATTGGGATGAGATTCTATTTGTAAAAACAAATTTACAAGAAGTGAATAAAACACCACATTTTACTTGAAAAAAATACTCATCTATGTTCAGATCAATTTTCCCCACTCAACTAACCCAAGCATTATCTCATCATGTATAATTACTTTACATATAATTCATTTGGGAAAAATAGGGAAAATGGATACTGTTACGAGATAGTTATTTAAAAAAAAGGGTATATGCATTATTTAAGTAAGAGGATTTATTAATGATTTATCCTAAGGAAAAAATCTCCACTCACTCAAAATTATGAAAGTATTATGGTAAACAATCCATTTATACCCAATAGATAAAGTATATTTTGAATCATACTCATTGATGTTAAAATCCTATATACATGGAAAATATTGACAAGAAAATTAATTAATTAACTAATCCTATAAAATAATTTTGAAACCTCAAAGATAAACCAAATGAATTCATAGGATTTTCTAAAAACTCACTAGGTATATATATCTTAATATAAAAAAATACCATTTTAAAAATTCACATTATATTTTTGGAAAATATATATACTAACCGTTAATAATTCTGTGGAAATAAATGGAATACATGTAACACACATCGCTCAAGAATCACTCAGAGGGTTGAGACCACTTTCAATAGATTTTGAAAATTTTTCCAATTCTAATGACTATCAGGGAAACTCATAAAAATATATAGCAAATTTTCCATAACCATTTGATCCCAAATAATCAAATTTCCTAAATAAGGATCAAGAAACAACTAATGAATACCCTTGAAAATCAATGCAATCAAAATAAAAAATTTATTTAAATTATAATTTATTAAATATAAAATTAATCCCAACATAACATCATGAAAATACAATCCATAGTCACTAAATACATATAAAAAAATATATAACCCATCCATATTCTACCAAAATGGTGGTGAATAAAATACACACCACAACAATTGATCATGTTTAGTTAAGAGAAGGAGGAGGACCCGGATTTGAGATGGATTTCAACATGTCATTAAAAATAAAATTCAAATTAGTTAAGAAAAGGATAGATAAATTAATGAAAAATTAGAAGAAAAAGATAAACTAACACTTGGAATCTACATGAGATATGCTATCAGTTCCACATTGAATTATATTTAAATGTGGGAAGAAATATTCTCAAGAATGTTGAGAATTAGAGTCCATGATGGCTAAGAGTTGAAATTTATTGAGTTTAATCAAATATGAAATAAAAATAATTGGAGAAAATTTACTAAAGTTATTCTATTCTCAAATAGAATATAGAAGATTCTCCAATGTACCTGATATGGGGAAACTGGGTACCCGATGTCACGCCTAGCTGACCATGGCTTCTATCTAGCTCACTGGGTACCGAATGAGATACCAACATGTACATGATCCCCCCTACACTGTTAGAATTACATATTACTCTATCCATAACCTAAACTAAATCTCATACCCAAGAATAAAACCCAAAACCATATATAAAAACACCCAACATGGAATCAATAAACCTCATATTCTATTACCAAATTCCATAATTAAAAATGACTCCATCTCCCAAAATAGTAAAATTCCAACGTCTCCATATTTTAAACACTTAAAGACAAAAAAATTTAAATTATTGGGTCATTATTCTTTATAAGCTCCTTACTAAATGAATTCTCATCCCTAATATGTCTTATAAGACTCTCACCCAAGACTCACTATACTATTATGACAACAAGTCAAATCATTTTCTCCAATACCCTTACCCATGTATCTCGTAAATTCTAGTTACACAATTTTAATATTCAACACATATTAAAAACATACCAAAAGAAACTAACATCTATGATGTACACAGACATATAACATGTTAATACACATTCCAAAATAAAAAATCATTCAATATGTGCATCCAAAAAATGATATGTAAAAAAATCACAAAAATAGATCTACATCCAAAAGTCACATGAACACCCTCATGATATCATCCATACAGAAAACCAACTGATATTATCATATTATATGTTGATTCCAAAATGTGATTCTCCTATGTTATATCTATACATTTCAAGGAAATATGTTTTCATATTTATCAATGAATTCACTTATGATAATGTTTTTTAATAAAATAAATCCTCATTTTAATTCCAAATTCTAAGAAATTTTTCTAAAAAATCACACAATATAAAATAAATCCATTCTCAAAATAGCTTTGATAAAATAATTCTTATATATTTTTTTTCTAAAAAATTAACTTCTTCCAATTAACCGCCCATTTCAAAATCAATTCCAACTTTGCAACAAGGTATAAACTTCCAAATAATCATTACAATTCAAAATAAAAAATATTTATTAAAAAATAAATAAAAACATAGTTCTTGATAATATTTATTTAAATTAAAAATTCAAGAAAAAAATAACGACATTCTGAAATACCAAGTCTTTAATAAAATTTATCAATGTATAAAACCTGGTTTTACGGAAATAATCATCCATTTATTACTTTAATATAATGTATTATCACATTATTGAATAAAATGATTTATTCCAATTAAAAAATATTGAGGTTCATTTGGTAAAATTATAATCCCCACTAAAATAATATGTTATCATTGTTATAACCTTACCATTTCTTATGATTCTATCTAATTATTATAGAATATTAATAGGTTCTCAAAATATATTAAAAAATGGATGCATAGTACTCATAATTCTTGATGAATGATGACACATAAGGAATAAAATCATAGGAAGGATGTAATTTATAACAAACTCATTTAAATATATTATATAGGGAACAAGAATTATCCTCAACTAAAGATCATTAAAAAATTAAAATAGAATTCTTTATTGGAATTTCCATTTATAAATTATTATCTTGTTTACCGATTACAACATAATACAAACAACAATACATTATCATCAATTGAACAGTTGAGCATGTATCTGGGAACATTCTCAATAATATTATTTAATTATGAAACATGTCTTATAATTGTGACAGTATTAATTAAATTGTTCTAATTTTATATTAATTAATATAAAATACATAACATGATATACACTATTAATAATAGGGAACCAAATAAGTGAGAAAAATTATTTTAGCAATATCAGTAATGAAATATAAACTAGGAATAAGTAATATGCTCAACAATAAACATTAAACCTACATAGAAACATACCAACTATCAATAAGAATTTATAGATCACGCATAATAAAGTGAATAAATTTTTAATTTGTACTAACCAAATCATCAACAATATAAATATAAGAAATCACTATTTTTTATGAAAGATTCATTTAATATTAATATTTAACTGATTCTAAACACTATATAAAATGTCATGGGAAAGGGCATGACAAGATATTCCATAGAACCAACACCCACCAATCAAAATATATTCATGATGTGTGAACCCTTATATAAATTATCCAAAGAGTATGTGTTTTACTATAATATGGATGGAGAATTATTTAAAAAAAAATACAATTCTACAAGCCTCTCATAATATACTAATATGATGAATAATTGTACCAATATAATTAATAATGATAGTACTAAAAGGTTATGGAAAAATATTATGACATTCATTAAAACATGAACAACAGAATTAAGGAAATTTTAAAAACATGAAATAACAAATGTACACAATATATATAATAAAAAGATATAAAATATTTTAGAATATTATATACACAGTATACACATACATTTTAAAGTGATATTGACCATACATAAGGTATCCAAAACATTAAACTGACTATAAAGGGTTTTATTTTTTATCCGAGAAATTCCTTCATATGAATATTAGAAAAATCATTTATTTTCCAATCCATCATAACTCTTGAGCAGAATATAATAATAACCTATATATTCATTCAAAATGAGATCTATTGATCACAATGGAATAAACATAGTTATTATAAAATTAAAATTTCTTAAGTAATTTACAAAAATTAATCCACATATGAATTCATTAATAAAAATAAACCATAAAAGTAACAATGGAGTGCGGTCATGTAATATTATTTTACAAAAGCATCAAAAAAACATTACATTGTGGATGACACAAAATCTCTCTCCTCCAAAAATGTATATTTATAGTTGAATTGTTGATGATAATACTTTATATATATTTGAGTTAGTTGCAATGAAACCAGAAAAAATACTTCTTCACTTGAAATTTTTAGAAACACATCTCCATCTAATGATCCTTTTGAAAAAGAACCATTAAAATGATTTTAGATTTAATCCTATATATGAAGAAATTTTTTATGAGAATATATTATTTTTTCCATCTATTTTGATATTTAATGTTAATCCAAAAACCATGCATTCCTCCATCCCTCTACCACAATTTGATAAATTATTTTCAATAGATTTTATATAAATTCATCTAGAAGGAATTTTTTATAATTCATGTTCTTGAAATTATAAACCTATGTATGGTGAAATTTATATCCACCCATTTGATATTAAAGATACATGTTCACATGGTAATTAAGATTCAACTATTGGAAATATTATTCTCTACTTGGTAAAATAATTATATTTCCAAAAAAATATCATAATAACATAAGAAGTATAAAATTTTGAAATTTATAAACTTTTAAAGAAGTTGGTGTTGATTTTAAATGTAAAGGTTGGAAAATTTAGACAAATATTTTGCAACTCAACAATAATAAAAATGGTTCGCAACTAATCCCTATAACATATATCTTGTGTCACTATATCAAAATGATGACATCCTGACAAAAACATTACACAAACATATTATTCTAGATGGAAAAAATCATATATCCCTAGGTAACATGAGATTCAACCATAAAGTGGTTAATTTTTCTATTTAAGGGTTTACATCTCATGTATTTGTAATATTAACTCTTGTATAAGAAAAATAAAAATAATTAACATCTAAAAACACTACTCTAATATGAATAATAGTGAACATGAGAGTAATAAAAATACAGCACCATAGTAACTAAGAAATTAACCCAATAGACACTCTTAAATCACTAGGGGATATAAACTAGAGTTTTGGGTAATATTATACTAGGGATATGATTAATCTATTGTGGAATGAAATATAAGTCCAGACCAAAGAAGATTAAAAATATGGAATTACTTGTCCCTATTTCAGATATTTCAAAAATAAAACATGATACCAAACAATTCATACAAGAAATAACCTAAGTACAAAAGTCTCTATATGAATCCATATTAGAAATATAAACATGAAATCCATAATATATAAATATAATCTATATATTTTTTCAACCTGATATAGCCTAAGGAATATGAGGTAAAAAATAATAGATTATATCTGACACACTCACTCCACCAGACCATATTCTAGCTTTAGAACCAATATGGAGACTGAACCTTCACTGATGTCTGGTATAATAAATCTATGAAAATCCAATGGCTACCAAAGAAAATATTTATACATAAAAGTTGAAAAAGAGATTTTGTATGTCCATTAGGGTTTTTTTGTAGACTGTGAGCATAAATAACTTGTATGAAACCACCAATGGTGTCTTGACACACACAATGAATAAAAAGGTCCATGTAAATAAATTATACTTCATTTATATTTCTATTAAAAAAAGTTACATTTCAACCAAAAGACATGGAAGAAATTAAATAATAAAAAATATGATAAACAAGTTATAAATGTATAGTTATGTAGTTATCTATCAATAGTTAAAAAGAAAAAAAATAATGATGTATAAATAAATGTAGTGGAATTAACAATATGTTATTTAAGAAAATATCAAAATCCAATGAGAGATCAAGTCCATCATCAGGGAACTACTCGTTCGATGTTTCTGAAAAAAAATAATCCTCTATATATGTCACCACACACAGGAACCCATATATATTTATAATTAACAACCTAGTGAGGGACATGTACTTACACAAACATGTGAGGCCAACTAACCCTTTTATGGGATATATTTTTTCATTTACCCATCATCATTACAAAGGAGGTCGTGAATATATATCTATATATTAACCTGTATATATGTGTTTTTGTGTGTTTATAATTATCCTCCTAATTAGGAACATATACTCACTCTAACCTAGGAGTCTAACAATCCAATTTTAGGGAGTTGAATTGTAATAAGATTCTCATGTGAAATAATTTTTATATAGAGACAGATATCATAATCATATACATATACATATTCATTCATGTATATGAGGTAATAATCATAGGTATAGGAAAACACTTGTATAGAACTAGTATACATTCCACGATCATGATATTTAAAAATAAGGCTCCATAGTTGTATAAACAATATTTTGAAAGGAAAGGATACACATATGAATCATCAAAATATGTAACCTTTAGCTCAATATGTCATATAAATACCTGAAAATTATAACACAATATAATTTTTCCGAAACATAATGATACACATTCCAAATATCAAGAGAAAAATTATCAGTATAAATAGTTGAAATGAAATTTATTAATAAAAATACTTATTTATGTATAAAATAAAAATGATCTATAACAATCCACTAAAATTTATACATTAATATCATAGGTATGTTTTATAATAATCATTACACATACTGATCATAAAAATACATAAGAAGTTTTTTTATTCCAAACCTTAGAACCAAATAGCTTGTAGGGAATAATCATAGTAGGAAATAATATCAAACTATTATCCCAATCCCAATTAAAATCATGGAAAAACAAAAAATCATTCCAATAGTAGTACAGTTTTTTATAAGGACTTGTATTTAAAAAATTTTAAACAAAATTCAATCATGGTAAATAAGTAAATATTCAAGAAGTAAGAAATTACTAGAATAGTATGGATAATCCAAATGAGTTTCTACATACCCAAATCTCTATATGAACACACACATGTAACAAAAATAAGCCATATCCAATAAAAAAAGTAAGATTTTATTGATTTTTTTTATTTTATTCATTCAAATTGTGTTTCTTGATCCCCTTATTATCAATATGTTATTAGAATATCTATTAGTTGTCATTTACCCATCACTAAGGTTATTTAATAATAATGTAGAGATATAACCCATAATATTAATTTTTAAGTAATGATTTGAATACCTAGATAGTGGACCAAAGTTAATTACACACATATATTTTTCATCAATCATTTGTATACTATAGTTATAAAAAATATTAAAGGAAAATAGGATTGGGAAATTATTCATGTCTTGTTTTTAATAAATCATATCAAAGGAGGAATGGGGTCCCCTCCCATAACTATTTAAAATGTTATATAAAAAATTTTACACGTGTTAGATCTAGATTTATAAAATAAAAACCAATTCTCTTTACTTATGGGATAAAAATATAAGTTTGAAAAATAGAAATTATGGTAAAACAGTTTTTTTTTGAAAAAAGAGAGGTCATTAGGTTAAAAAATTTAATAAAGAGGTAAAAGCCCCCCAAAGGATTTGGTTAAAATGGAAGAAGAAATCTACCAGAAGGACATGTCTTTAAATAATTATATTTTCAATATATGTTTATTACATTACATGAATTGGTGTGAGATATTAGTTTTAAAAAATCAAAGATAAGTTCATGAAACTTCATTTTTAAATCAAAATAATTATTAGTACAAGTTTTTATTACTTTTCAACACTCAATTAACAAAAAAAATTGTTATTATATGTAATTAATAACATATAAAATGGTTATTATGGTTTATTGAATTATGGTTAATCAATGTTAAGTAGGGTGAAGTTATACTGTTATAAAATGTTATGTTAAAACCAAGGGAATATACTTTATTTGATTGCAATATCTTCTTAAATGTTTATCCAGATGATATATTATATAATCGCTCCAAATGATTAAAATATTATGGTACCCAAGAAATTCTAACATAATAATAAATATATATGTCTAACCATGCTCATTTATGTTATCCTCTTTTATGCAATGCATAAATTAACTTGAAATAAACTGATATAATTTAATCTATGAAATCATTATAAAACAATCATGATAAACCAAGAATATTCATGGTTTCACATGTAAACTCATCCTATATATACATATATCATATTATTAATACATAAAATAACGAAAATACACATTCGAATTTGAAAAATTATGAATGACACGTTATTAATGTTTTTGAAAACAGAATGAAGATATATAACCTGAATAACCAAAGAATAATTCAAAGGATAGAGACTAACTACCATTGATACTGGAGATATTTACAAAACCAATTATTTCCCAAGAAATAAAAAAAATCACAAGATGTTTTCAATAACTAATTCATCCTAAATAACGAAAAATTAAAAAAATATGTAACAAATACAAAAATAAATACCTTGATTACCAATTTCATCATATCCAAAAATTCACTTAATAAAATAAATGTTTTTAGAACAAATTAAACTCTACATAACCTCACTAAAATTATTCTATAACCATTAAAAAACTGAAACAATACATTCCCCATCTACATTATATTTAAGTAACAACAAATGGAATACAAAACCATGTGCTTGGTCATTAATATATAAGAAAAGGATAAAATCTATGATATAATATTAATTTAACCATTCCTTGGTGAAATAATCACCCAAATACCTCGTAAAAATAAGAGAAAGTTTATAAAAAGAAGGTAAATGGAAATATGATAAAAAATGGAAATTAGACATTAGATTCAGCTTGGTATATACAATTGGATAGACATCGATTCAACAAGAAAAATAAAGAAACAAATAGCATGGACTAGATGGATTTAATTATGGCTAATATGTGAAATTTTTTGAGTTGAACCAAATAAAAAATTACAAGGATATATAAAGAAAGATAAAATTTACCAAGTTTTTAAATAGAAATGATAAGAGGACATCTATTACTCGGTATCACGTCATTAGGTATATATTAGAATCCCTAGTCACCTAGGGGTTTTCATTAACTCATCGGGTCACTAGTGATCTCACACTATGTACTTTGTACTGCCAATGGTCTTAAGACTGTGGGTTATACCACCTAAAATATATATCAAACCATTAACCAAAACATAAAACCTAAACACACATGTAAAAGTACCCAATATTTAATCTACCGAACCATATTTTTATTGAAAAATTCTAAATGGAAATAAACAGACCCCCTTTGGGAACCCAAAAATTCAAATAGGATTCTCGGTTCAATAATTAATGATACAAAATTATGTTTTATAAGTCATGGTTATTACACTCTACCTGATCTATCACATATCTGAGGTTTCAAATAAATTATAATTGGATACTAATGATAAGTTCAATGGTGTATAACTTACTGAGGCTACATATAAAACTAATGAATCACATCCACTACCATTCAAATAGAACCATGTTGACTATTGAGAAAGGATGGACACATGAGCTACCAATTTCCACAGTCACTAAAAATATAAAAAATGTATCGAAAGTTATTGATAAAAGTTTAAGAACTACCAAGTCTAAATAAATAGGTTAATGAGGGCAATCATTAACTCCTTACAGGTAAAATACTAAATTTCCTTATCAAATGGGAAGCCACAAATATAAATCCATGATTTTAAAAGTTTTATTAACCTTTATTTAAAGAAGATTTCACTATTTAAATGGTTTTATTGATCACTTAAACATTAATGAGAACTTTGAACTATGATTATAAGGGAAAAGGGATGAAATATAGATAAAAATATGGACATAGGTTCTCAATAAAATTCCATGATCCTTCCAATCATCTGGTAGGAAATTGAAAGAATAATGGGGGAGGTTCATAAAAATCACCTCATAATCCCATACACTCTATCTCTCTTATGAGATGGTGAAATGATATTTATATCAGGATTCCTTAAAAAAAATTCAGTGATTGTTAGGGGCCTATTAACATTGTATATAATATTCATAAGAAATCACAATTCTATCCAAATATCACTTATGTACACAATAAATGAAATATATGAAAATATATTTGAGAAAATCATATAAATATAAAACCATAGATCTATATGGTAACACCATCACCATTATAAACACATGATGATGATAACATGATATGAATAATTGCCCCTCCTCTATGGTTACTTTATGGTTTAGTTGGATCACAACCCATATAAATGGATATGTCTCTCATCCTTGTTGTTATAGAACAACAATTATATATGAAAAAATGAGATATAACTTTAGGGTCTGAGTGTTTGACCATGAATTGTGTTAGAATATAACACCAATTCCTTTTCATTTAATTGATATTAATATTTCACTAAGGGCATTACATGGTGATAAAATAAAAAAACTCATACAGTACAACACATGATTTGATGATTTTTTCATGCAGCATATGGTTGAAAGATCCCCCACGTTACAACTCATGTAATCTTCTATAAATGATACACACCACTGATTGATTAATTTAATCATTAACTCTAAAAATATAGTTGGATAATGAATTTCATATCATTACCAAATAAAAAACATGATAAATTTAATAGAAAATAAATTTGTATATAATCTAAATTCATACTATATTTGAAACTAGAATCATACGATACAGATTACATGGGGGTTTAATGGGTTGTGACAAGGTTTCTACAAACAATACAGTATGATACCCTCCAATCAAAAACTATGTGTTCATATTCCAAGTTGTACAAAAATAATTTTAATGTATTATGATTAAATAATAATAATATAATATAATTAAATTTATATGTACATAAAAAACCCATTTAAATGAAAGGGATCATATTCATTGATTTATGTTTATCATACCATACTATATAATATATATTATATATATTCTTTAAGGAATATTTCATTCAATATACTATTCTCACTAAAGCCTCAAATACATTGTTCGATTTTAAATATATTATATAACACATGATAACTTGTGAAATCATATGCAAAAAACTTTTGGATATCTTCCAAATAAATTTTATAAAACTACTATTATGTTCAAATCAAATCACAACATATGTAATACCATATTAATAACCATACAAAAAACACTATTATATTAACTCAATAGTAATCTTATAGTATTTTTATATGTGAAACTCAATACCCATTTAATTAACCAATTTTTATGACCCCAAGGGACAATATAGCATTGAAAATAAATATAAATCACCATATACTTATTTGTAAAAAGATCAACCTAAAAAAATCATTAATTTTACTCAAGATACAGTAGGATCTAGAGTTATCTCCATTATACACATATATATCTATACCTATATCAACCATCCGCATTTGATATTGATATGTATTCTCAAAAACTATATTTTATCCAATACATCGTGGGATTCTGAATTAATAAATGTCAATCCCATATATACATCTCATATAATTTTTATTATCCAACTATTGATCAATATGGTCAATTAATATATCACATTATATTAATCATTATAAATTAATGTATCACATAACAGTCATATAAATAGATTATGGCATCATATGTAATATCTATATGTGATCATATATTTTTTAGTCTATCTCAATCAATGCCCTATATATCATATCCATCTTATGAGAAGGAAACTGCCATATTGGTTGAGATCAAACCAATGACAAAATCAAAAACATAACAAGCCTCCCAATGATTACAAAATCCATGTAAAGATTCATAATAGAGGTATAAAATTATGAATTTTCTCAAGGTAAATATGTCTCTATACCTAAGAGTTGGGGACCAAATATGATTTTTTCACCCCTAGTATACCATATAAATAGTATCTGAAACTTCATATGGTGTACATAGTGGGACATATGACACGCATAAAGAAAATGTTCCTTTTTGTGGGCCTCATGAGAATATTCTATATCACTATATGAGAATAATATTCATGATAAGACGAACATTTCAACATAACCTATAATACTCAATGAAAATCACTGGTTTGGTATAAAATTAAATTCATACTTTTAGAGGTCAATTATCATTACATTTCATGAAATATATATCTATATATAAATTTAAATTTATAATATGAATTAATTATAAAATAGATATTATAAATCATATATTTTGATTTTATATTCTTATAAATATTTTATGAGTACACAATAAAACATAGAATAAGAATAGATATTTCATATGATATATAACAATCTACTAAATTGGTCTTATGTTTGCTACCTTTTTGGTGGGTAATGAAAAATTATATTATCTATTATTAATTTCTATCACATATATATGTTACTACATAATAAAACCCACTCATTGAACTATTTAGTGAGTAACATCTATATAGAATTAATGATTGAAAAAATAATGATATTTGTGAATTATATTTCTAATAATAAACTCCTTGAATATATTCAAACTTCTCAACTCCAAAATATAAAATTTTATTATGTAATATTATATTTTCTACTTATAAATTATCTAATACTAAGACAATAATACTCAAAACCCATTCCATAAAATTTTTTCATTGAAATAATCTAACTATTTTCATTATTATTTACTAGCACATCTTAAACTCGTTTAGGTTAAAGTGATAATCCATTCATTACTGAAATAATACGTTAAAAAATTTGATATCCACTACAACATAGTAAATAAATATAACTCTTTTTATTTAATTTATAATTATATAACCTAAACTACAATAGGATATTTAGTGGTATTCTCCTATTTTACACTCATTTACTCTTTAACAAGATAAATTTGAATATCTCTTTGTCAAAATATACCACCAATAACCACTTAGAAACTATATTTTAATTACAATATCATGTTATGAAATTAAAAATATTTTTTTAGTAATTAAATATTATTTATCTTTTGTAAAAATATTTCTTAAATAAGAGTTATATCCATTTTATATATAGTTTTTTCAATATTTGGGGAACTTCTATTTGACATGAATAATATTTATAAAAATATACCATAGATAGGTGGGAAGAAAACATCCCTCATTTTTAAAATAAAAATTGGGTACAAAAATTATTCTAAATAAAAAAATTTATTCCATATTTTTTTCAAAACATATTATCGAATATGAGGAATCATAATGTGTGTGTATACTGTAAACCATATCATTTTTTATAAAAAAACTTCGTTAATGATCAATTACATTAATAAATTATGACTATTTTTTAATCTACACACCCTCTACAAAGATTCATCTAAGATTGATAAATTCATTTACATTAATATTTATGATGTAATAACTCTATCTTTTACCATTTTATTAAAAAAACATGATTTTAGTAATTAAATCATTGGTTTTGAAATCTGGTATATTTACCACATTTTAAAATTATCCTTTCGGAATCAAATACCCTTTAAAATCATAGAATTCATTTTGATAACACTGATATCTAACATGGACATTCCATGATGTTCGAGAAAATCATTTAGTTATCCCAAACAATTCCATCTTATGAAATAACTACCCTTACGGATTTGACCTTTATCTTTCAATGATATTTATTTGCTACTAGATATTCCATTAATAGTATTTCCAATTATATTTTCTTCTTCTAGTTTTAACTTTTACCTACTTTAACTATCTACATAACCCCAAAACATAGTCATCATATGACTAGTTTATCTATCCTCAATAATAATAATAATTTGTAAAAAAAAATTAATTCAATCATATTTTAAAGACTTTTCCATTGATGAAAATAAGGATGAATTTATTTATGAGAATAGGACATGAGGAAACCTCTTGTCACCCAAATTTATTAGAATACTGATTCATATTTGGTTTCATTGAAAAAAAATCACATAGATTATATGAGTGAAGAATAAATTTCATCTAGTCTTTTGAAATATATTTATATCAAAATTCATGGTGTATCAATAATTGAATTATACAATAATATATTGACATATTAAAAAATTTCAACACTTTTTTATTCAAGATGGTGTTGATCTAACACATAGAACATATTCTTTAAACATAAGATATTTTTAGAAGATAATGTTTTATAGTGTTTATTTCATTAATCTTATACCTCATAAGGATTAAACCCAAAGTTATATTTATGATGGATGATGCTGTTATATAAAAAAAATTATCAGATGAGTATCATGTCATATTACCATTAAAAAATATATTTTATTAAATTAAATCCCACTAAAATGACAACCCATTTAGAAAACATCATATCGATTAGTATGAGATGATCTATATTTCATCATGACTAACACATATTTAACCACATAAATAATCCAAGAATATATATATTTAACAATACATTCCAATAATATTATTTATTAATATTGTATAGTGGAACATATAACACCTTATCTCATCCTTCAATGGGAAAATAAAAACATATTCATATGATATCCTATCAATTGGTTTTTACCAGATAATTATAAAACAATTTTTTATAATAATTGGACACATAATAGTTAGGGTCACTTCATTACTTAATTTACTTACATAAGATAACTCAAGGACACCCAACATTAACATGACCTACCCAGTTGGTTGATCGAGGCCTTGGAAAGTGCCCCATTCGATGGGATATGAAAATTAATATGTTGGAGGGGATTTAACATCACTATATTATCTCATGTTGTCACGAACCGAATCAGGTCACCGCCAAAACCGGCACCAAACCCAGCCCGTGACATGACCCGAACGGCGTTCCCTTTCCCCACGGGCTGGCACAAGTGCCCGGGTATCATTTATTTAGGTTTGGGAACGATTTACCCGAATATGAAGGCATAAACCATTAAAATAATCAATAAACTGAATCTGAAAAATTTATACCAAACTATGTTTAAACAAAAACCATAAATGAATACATAGGTTTAGAGTCAATACAAAAGGTCCAAAGACACAATGGAACATAAACAAAATAGCCCCATGGACTCCACATGACAAGGGGTCATCACCCCAAGTCGTCTCCACTACTCCTCCCCAAGGATGAGGACTAACACCCTGAACCGTCAACACCCTTTGCCTTTCCTTTACCTGGGTCAAAAAAAAGGTCTACTTACACCCAAGGGGAGTAAGTAGGTTGTTATCCTATGCCCAATAGGATACCACCATATGATTCCAAAGTGCATGCAATACAAGGTGAAAAAGCAAGCAGTTTTAATATGCAATTAAAAGCGGTGACAAATTCCACGAAATGAAACATTAAATTGAAAAAAAATTTCAAGATAAAACTTTCAGAATGTTAACACATTTAAATATGAATATTAGATACTGCATTATAATTCCAAAGACACCCAAAAACAAGGGCAAATACCACAAATCCACTGAGCAACAAAACCGGGAACACCCCTAGGCACTAGATAGTCTCAGGCCCCATGTACCTCGTACCTCAGTGTAATGTAACCATAGTAAAATCCTTCCTTGTGCACGATGCACTAGTAGGGAACATACCCATAACCTAGTGGTCCCCAATCATCATCCACATATTTTAGTTAGAATTGTCGTTATCCAAATGCTAAGTGGAACAGGGACAAAACCCATCCGGTCCACTAGCCGTACTAGTACAAATCCACCCCACCTAGGTACCTGGGCTTCACCCTTTGTGCTCAAAAAATTTCAGGATTTAACACACCTACATTTTAATGTAAAACACCACTACTGGTCACATACACCAAATACAGTAGCTATCTCATTTTATACCACTTAAAACACACAACAAACTCTTTGAATTTGAATAAATCAATTTCACAAAATCTCGTGTAGTTTTGCACACAAAACCCCTTAAGAAACCCACTTGTACACGATGTTCACAATTGTAAGTTACCAAAACAGTAAAGGAAGCCCAATAAATATCAATTAAAACAACAAATCAATTTTTGGGCATCCTCATGTTAAAAAAGAAGTGTTATCTTTGTAAAACCTTCATTTTCACACAAAAGTGGAACCAAAACATCACTTTCTTTACAAACACAATTAAAACACATTTTTTTGCAGCAATTAACAATGGGGATAAACATTATAAACAGTATTTTATGCCTTATTACAGATCAATAAAAACAACTAAGAATTTATATGGCATCCCCAAATAAACAAACAAAACACTTCTTTGGAAAACCCCCAATTTCACACCATATTGGCATTTTAAATTCAATTGCAATGGAAACATCATTAGAGCCAATTTTTTCAGCAATAATAAAATTATATAAATTTGAAAATATGATAAATACAGCATGCTAATACACAAAGATTGCATCAACATTGGAATCACCTACCAAATCAAATGAAATCATTGAATCCTTTGTGCGAAAACACAAACGCACCACCGCCGCACCTCAAGAAGGGTAGATCAAACCTAAAAATAGAAAATTGGACCAAGAAAACCCAAGGTTAAACCTTAGGTTCGAACCCCTACCCACTGGTCATTGTTCACTTCAATAAAAAGCGAGGAAACCCTAAAAAAATAGAATGAAACCCTAATCAATTTGAAAGGGGAAAAGAAATGGACAAACTTACTTGAAAAAATCTAGAATTAATCTCCCCAAAACACTAGTATCTGAACTTTAAAACGGCCACAACTCAGGGGATGGTATCACAATAATTATTAGGTCATTTAGGAATTGTAATGGAGGGAAAAGATTAAGAATAGAAGAAGTTATGAACGGATCAATTTACCTCTCCAAAATCTGGACGATTTCTGAAATCCAGAAAGTTTCGACTATTTTCGCGACTCTATCGAGCTCCAAATTGTGGGAGGATGGCATGGGGTCGCGCCTGGGCTTCTTAGGGTAGATAGGGATGTAGAATCACCGAAAAATCCATTTTAATGAATACGATAGTAATAAATTAATGAAACAATTTAAAACTGGAAAATGGGCCTTCGGGTTGGCCCAATTCTCAAATAAAAACAAAAATCCCCCATGCTTATGGATTTATAAAGGCCCCAAATTTAAATTTGGGGTTAATATATCATGGGAGAACAATTAGGAGTTGGAATGAGTGAAAAATATTAAAAATTGAAAATGTTATAAATGAAACAAAAATTTATTTTTAAATCTGGAATTGGGCTCGCAGTTTGGCCAAATTCATGAAAACTCACCTATTCTCAATAAAACCTTTGGAAACCACCAAAACAAATCATAAGTGGAAAATAAATTTAAAATAACCCTAAAATAGGTTACGTACGTGACAATTATCCCCACCTTGAAAACTTTCCACCCCGGAAAGTCACAGCAAGGTCAAAGCAACAACCAAACCCAACTTAGAAACCAATAGGTACACCCTTGCCAGGTTTCACCCCCAAAGGTCAAAACACCTCCAGTGATCAATGATGGAAGGAATACTGTCACAAACCAATCTTACACCACTTTCCTGAAACAATAAAGTACATTCAGGATTTATCCCAAATGAAAACTCCTCAAATACAATCTGAACAATACTCAATCAATTTACCCAAAAAACAACAACAACATTGAACGAGGTTACACTTCCCTACTATAACTAAACCATTGGAAACTCTCCAATATCAATGTTTACACAATGAATATGTAGGTAGTTAGATATCTTCGAATGATAATACCTACTTCACAGACAAGTCCAAAGAAAAAAATATGAGTTACTCGTATGAAGAGACACAAATGGGCTCCCCACCATAAGAGACAACTTAAATTTTTTTTTCCCGAGACAGAATCAAGACACTAATAGTGGGAGGGCCAAACATACTCTCTAGTAAAAGGGATATACTTCCATTAAATTTTTATGAAGGAATATTCATGAGAATCATAGTTTCTCCCCCCACCATAAGAACTGACCATCTTAACCGACCAGCATGGGCCGACACAGAAAGACCCAAAAAGAAATCAATGATTTAGGAAGGGCGCAGGATTAGTCTGCATGGTTTGGGAAACTGTGCACTAACTATGAATATAATTCTTTCTACATGGCTTCCTAGCACACAGCCACTACTAAACGTGCACAAAATATGTGCTCAACCATGACGAAACCATAGGTTTGAACTATTCCCATCTTTCATACTAAGGATAGGACTTTGTACAAGGGTTTAAATGACACTGGAGTTTCCCCTGACTACGCGCCAGCTTCTCTCCGAGACCTATGGCTGGAGATCAAATGATTGAAGCATCTTCGGCCTCGCAGTTAGGCTTTAGAAACCCCATGAACGATAATTCTTCTTTCAATGAAACCAACAACTACAACGCAATCCCAGATAAGTTTTACAGACATAACACATTCCAAACTCACTTTAACCGATCACAATATTTCACTAAAACAAGGTCTAAGAAGATACACACACATCACACCTTGTTTCTTTAGATGAGAAACAATATAAGTAAAGAACACCAACACTCACCTTCGTCTAAAATGAATGATTTTGAAGTTTTTCCAAGGGAGACATTCTCACAACATAATAGGGACTCTCATAGGATTTCACGACATTCACCTCTATGGTCAATCGAGCACATGAAATCATAAGGCATCACCGAACATGACCATTGGGACTGATATAAACAATTCATGGAGAGGGACCTTATACAACATACCCAAACAACACACAATTCTAGAAAGTGGCCACAATATCCTATCGTGACCATATTTCCCACACCAGTGGCTTAACATGAATTAATGCATCAAAGAAACATTGAAGAACCCAAAGGTCTTCTTAGACACCATCGAGACACTCATCCAAACTTACAACCAAAGAACACTTCCACCTTCGACGAATCATGAAACTTTAGAAACTAAGGTTTCTTTCAACCTTCCACAATAACTTTACCACTACAATAGGATCCAAAAATCAACGAAATGAATGGGTGTAGACTCAATCAACAATGATCGATAAAATATTCCTTCTATTGATCAACAGGAGGATTTTCAAATGGAGAAACAATATGGATTGCACTTCAGCTGTGCATTAACCCTTAATGGGGGCATACCTTATCCAATGAGAGAACCCAAGGACCCAACCAAGCTGGTCCATTAGTCAAAACATGCCTCAAACCAGATCCAAACACATGAAGGGAACCACCGTAAAGGCATCCCAAAACATTTTTCAAAAGAGACCACTAATCGTCCCTACAACACAGCTCACCGACCAAACACAAACCCAAAACACAGTTCAAACAGGAGGGGTTCTTGGACTCAAAACATCCCACAACATCAACATTATCAAAAACCCATAATAAAAACTATACCAAACTATTCATCAATACATCATGTTTTTCTTTAAAACTATTTCTTTGAAAACAAACGGTTTTGCAGTAAGCGTATCCACCAATGGTACCCCATGGGCCTCACACATGCATGTTTTTGTGTCACACCGGGAACCCTCCTCATAACCATCCCAAAACTCATCCATTCATGCCATCAACCATCCATCATCCCATATAACCCCATGCATGTGGTCACTCATGGAAATACCAAAGGTTAAAACAAAAATTCCTTCCACTTTTCAAAAACAAAATGCTCAAACCAACCCAACCTTTTTCTCAAAACTGCTAACAATGAGATCAAAATCCCAATTCACATCTTACAAAACATTTCATAAAGACACAAAAATTTGGAAAAGAACCCACATTCAAGATATTCATATCAATATCAAAACATCTCATCCCATTAAAACACCGTTTTATTATTTAGAAAACTCTATTGGAAACACTTTTAAAAACCAACTTTAATATAGTTCCTTCTTTTAAAAGAGGTGTAAGCACACCATTTTACATTTCAAAACAATTCTGAAAATTCAATTCCTCAATTTCATAAACCAAACCATTCCATCTTTATTTGAAAATCATTTCATAAAAACTTTACGATTATTAAAACCAAGTTACCAGAAAACCAATGTTCCAGGATTTCAAAATTAAATCACAAAACAATATGAGAGGAAACTAGTTTCAATGGGTGACTTGGAAATATGGTTGGTAGCCATATTCCAATCACTTCACTGTCACAGAGAGTGTTTTAGGGAATATCCCTATCTTCACATGTCTTTCCAGGCCCTGCGAGCTCACTGAGACCATTAACCCAACTCTCTTTTCATTTCCCCTAATCATCATCAAACCAAGAAAACCAATGGAATTAGATAAATCCCGACATCCCATGGCGACTCGAATCCTGTAATGAGGTCTGGTGATCAGTAACACTACCCATAACCGAACTACCAAGTCCCAAAAATCGTAACTTTATACTATCCCGACTGTTCCCCAAATAACGTGACCCAAAGAGTTAACCAGAACCTTCCTCTGATACCATTTTGTCACGAACCGAATCTGGTCACCGCCAAAACCGGCACCAAACTCAGCCCGTGACATGACCCGAAGGGCGTTCCCTATCCCCACGGGCTGGCACAAGTGCCCGGGTATCATTTATTTAGGTTTGGGAACGATTTACCCGAATATGAAGGCATAAACCATTAAAATAATCAATAAACTGAATCTGAAAAATTTATACCAAACGATGTTTAAACAAAAACCAGAACTGAATACATAGGTTTAGAGTCAATACAAAAGGTCCAAAGACACAATGGAGAAGAATCAAAACAGCCCCATGGACTCCACATGACAAGGGGTCATCACCCCAAGTCGTCTCCACTACTCCTCCCCAAGGATGAGGACTAACACCCTGAACCGTCAACACCCTTAGCCTTTCCTTTACCTGGGTCAAAAAAAAGGTCTTCTTACACCCAAGGGGTGTAAGTAGGGTGTGATCCTAAGCCCAATATGATACCACCATATGATTCCAAAGTGCATGCAATACAAGGTGAAAAAGCAAGCAGTTTTAATATGCAATTAAAAGCGGTGACAAATTCCACGAAATGAAACATTAAATTGAAAACATTTTTCAAGATAAAACTTTCATAATGTTAACAAATTTAAATATGAATATTAGATACTTCATTATAATTCCAAAGACACCCAAAAACAAGGGCAAATACCACAAATCCACTGAGCAACAAAACCGGGAACACCCCTAGGCACTAGATAGTCTCAGGCCCCATGTACCTCGTACCTCAGTGTAATGTAACCATAGTAAAATCCTTTCTCATGCACGATCCTCTAGTAGGGAACATACCCATAACCTAGTGGTCCCCAATCATCATCCACATAGTTTAGTTAGAGTTGTCTTTATCCAAATGCTAAGTGAAACAGGGACAAAACCCATCCGGTCCACTAGCCATACTAGTACAAATCCACCCCACCTAGGTACCTGGGCTTCCCCCTTTGTGCTCAAACAATTTCAGGATTTAACACACCTCCATTTTAATGTAAAACACCACTACTGGTCACATACACCAAACACAGTAGCTATCTCATTTTATACCACTTAAAACACACAACAAACTCTTTGAATTTGAATAAATCAATTTCACAAAATCTCGTGTAGTTTTGCACACAAAACCCCTTAAGAAACCCACTTGTACATGATTTTCACAATTGTAAGTTACCAAAACAGTAAAGGCAGCCCAATAAATATCAATTAAAACAACAAATCAATTTTTGGTAATCCTCATGTTAAACAAGAAGTGTTATCTTTGTAAAACCTTCATTTTCACACAAAAGTGGAACCAAAACTTCACTTTCTTTACAAACACAATTAAAACACATTTTTTTGCAGCAATTAACAAGGGGGATAAACATTATAAACAGTATTTTATGCCTTATTACAGATCAATAAAAAAACAAAGTATTTATATGGCATCCCCAAATAAACAAACAAAACACTTCTTTGGAAAACCCCCAATTTCACACCAAATTGGCATTTTAAATTCAATTGCAATGGAAACATCATTAGAGACAATTTTTTCAGCAATAATAAAATTATATAAATTTGAAAATATGATAAATACAGCATGCTAATACACAAAGATTGCATCAACATTGGAATCACCTACCAAATCAAATGAAACCATTGAATCCTTTGTGCGAAAACACAAACGCACCACCGCCGCACCTCAAGAAGGGTAGATCAAACCTAAAAATAGAAAATTGGACCAAGAAAACCCAAGGTTAAACCTTAGGTTCGAACCCCTACCCACTGGTCATTTTTCACTTCAATAAAAAGAGAGGAAACCCTAAAAAATAGAATGAAACCCTAATCAATTTGAATGGGGAAAAGAAATGGACAAACTTACTTGAGAAATCTAGAATTAATCTCCCCAAAACACTAGTATCTGACCTTTAAAACGGCCAAAACTCTGGGGATGGTCTCACAAGAATTATTAGGTCATTTAGGAATTGCAATGGAGGGAAAAGATTAAGAATAGAAGAAGTTATGAAAGGATCAATTTACCTCTCCAAAATCTGGACGATTTCTGAAATCCAGAAAGGTTCGACTATTTTCGCGACTCTATCGAGCTCCAAATTGTGGGAGGAGGACATGGGGTCGCGCCTGGGCTTCTTAAGGTATATAGGGAGGTGGAATCACCGAAAAATCCATTTTAATGAATAAGATATTAATAAATTAATGAAACAATTTAAAACTGGAAAATGGGCCTTCGGGTTGTCCCAATTCTCAAATAAAAACAAAAAAACCCCATGCTTATGGATTTATAAAGGCCCCAAATTTAAATTTGGGGTTAATATATCAGGGGAGAACAATTAGGAGTTGGAATGAGTGAAAAATATTAAAAATTGAAAAATTTATAAATGAAACAAAATTTATTTTTAAATCTGGAATTGGGCTCGCAGTTTGGCCCAATTCATGAAAACTCACCTATTCTCAATAAAACCTTTGAAAACCACCAAAACAAATCATAAGAGGAAAATAAATTTAAAATAACCCTAAAATAGGTTACGTACGTGACACATGTTATTCCTTATATATATGAATTATTGTAATAATTTACATTTTGAATCCCATTACATCCTCCAGAACAATATTCTAAATCTATATGATGTCTAAATCATTAAAAACACACAATTTGGGTAACTCGCACAAACGTAGAAGCCAGACATATTTATACATATTCAAATGCTTCTCAAGAATAATGTACATGACCTATTCATATAAATTTATAGTGTACTATGAGATTTAAAATATTATCATGAGTAAGCATGGTTCCATTTAGAGATTACCCCCACCTTTCTACAATAAATAATAAGCCTCAAGGCTTTTGGGTAGGATGATACAAAGTCCCTCTACCCAAGGATATATTAAATTGGGGAGAATTAAATTCATCAATACTCTTAACTTAATATGAATAAACTATGTTAAATAATAATTTTTTAAGATCATAACATCAATTAAAACTGATGTTAATGCATATGAATAATAAATTTCTTGTCTATATTCATTGAATATAATGTGGGTTTTGGAAATTTATAAGAAATACTTTAAAAAATGTAAAATAAGAATAATATTGTTAAAAATATAGAAATAATTTATAATATTGAATAATAAATAAATGGAGGACCATTTAAATAAATGACAATTTCCTAAATTTAAACATGAGATTATATTCTATGAAAAATTTCATAAATGGAACCGAACTATAAAAATATTATTATCAACAGTTATTCATTATATAAATTAAATAAATCATAAATTAAAAAACATACATACATACCATATATTTAATTTTTCATATTATTTAATATATGTAATTTTATTTTAAGTATATGTGATATTTAATGAATTATAGTCATTTTATAATTCCATATATATTATATAAACTATTTCAATAACAAATATTTCATATACATAACCTTATTAAAACCATTCAGTAAATCAATCATAAAAACATTTTTGATGTGGTTTAAATATTTCAAAATGAGTATTCATTAAAATTGAAAATTTCATATTAATCATTTTGAACCTCTCATAATTTTATTAAATACAAACAGATTATATTATTCCTTATTTATTATTTTACAGACTATATATAATTTTTTTATGATTTGTAAGTAAAAACATTATTTATAAATCACTAAGAAATCCATATAATTTTATAAAATATATTTAATATTATCTCTTAATATTAAAGGAATATTTATTAATAAATTATTCATAGAAAAATGTTAATTAGTTTTAATATTTTATGATTTAACATATTACAAAATCTTTATAAATTAATAAATATACCTAAAAACATTTTAATATTACTTATAAAAAATTATAAATAATATATTCCATTAATAAGTGAATATAAAAAAAATTCATACTTGAATATTATTTTAGATTGATTCTATGTCATAAGATATAATAAATTACCACTCTCGATCTTATTTTCAATTATACATCCATATCTATTCTTGATACATACCGTGGTTCCTTCATATAGTATTTTTTGATACACCACATATCATTTATATGAAATAATTCACCATTTTATAAAACAGAGCAGAAAATAATATTTTATGAGATGAATTGGTCATAAACTATGACTATAATAAAATAAAAAGGATTAAAACATATCATATCTTATTATATCCTATATTTTCATCCATTATATGAATCTTGTTGAAAAAATAAAATTTCATATTTTATGTCTGCTTATATGATCCATAATATAATTTATATAAACATAATTTAAAACATGTTTTCATTAATATATTTAAATGGGATGAATTTGATACCACTGATGAGATTGTTACTGCCATATTATACCATTATAGAATGTGAATAAGTGATCAGAATCTCATCCCATCATTACCCATGTGTATTATAAATGAAATAAGTTAAACTAAAAAAATGAGAAATTGTTGAAAATTGTATGTCAAACTATTACATATCTACTATATCACATTTATACATGCTTGATAAAGGTTACTAGATTGGTATAATCATCCCTACTTCATGTTGTATCCATGAGTTGGCTATGTATTACATCATACCTAACATACTATCATTCATCCATAGTGTTCTTGAACCTTGGTGTACTAAAAAAGAAGAAAATAGATCTTTTAGGTCTAATAGTTCGGTCGAGCTTTTTGTAAGCATCAGACAACAAATACATAACATTCCAATGGTATTTATTTGTCTCAATGGATAATCTTCATTTATACAAGAATTAAATCATACATTATAATAAATGATTTGAATATTTAGTCAAGTGATGCATCATATTCATTAAATCTCTATCACATTACAATTCACGTAACACTTCCTCAAATGGTAGCCATAATAGATAGATAGATTTTATTGTTAACTATTAATATTTAGTTGTATTATGAATATTATATCCTTTTGAAATTCATATTAGGATGCCATTTTTTGAAAATATAATGGTATAAAATCTCATTATGTATTATTTAACAAACTAATCATAAGATACAATTACATGGGGTCTTCATGGGTGGGTGCATGGTTTCTAAAAACCAATAATTTTTATACCCTCTTAATAATACACTATTAATACCTATATACAGTTTCATAGAAACACTTTCCATTCCTTATAATTTAGATTTAATCACAACATATGATTCAATTAATATGTACCTACAAAATTCTTTTGCAGCGTATCAATTGTATTCACAAATATATTTATATAGTAATATTCAATATACTATATATAATATGTATGGGAGTTATTGAATATTCACATAATATTAATGATTTTAAATCATTATGACAACCATTTTTGAGTTCCTCCCGTGTATCACATTGGTCATCATGATAATTGAGATAAATGATCCACCATTATCAGGCCTAATTTCTAAATAAGATAATTACTAATGTGATCCAATACTCTATACTCATTCATATAAACATATAATTGACCTAAATTCCATTTATTCACCACTACATTTATTGATTCGAGATAAACCCCATATACCATGGAATAATTCTCCCCAAATTCTCTTCTAAGAATATACTCCATTTCTCATCCTCTTAGAGGAAAACTCATCTATGATTAAATAAATCATATTATATCACCTCACAAACCTCATATATGAATATTCATAATCCAAAAACCATATCATAATTGATAAATAATTTACTAAATCTATTGGATTGAATTTATTTATCTTATTCTCGTGAAATTGAATTTAATTTCCAAAAAAAATCGTAAAATTCATACATAGGCCCAAATAAAAATGATTAATCTAATAATACTAATTATATACCATGTAATTAGAATAGTATTATATAATAATGTTCACTTGGATATCAAAGTGGTTGAATTTCATTATAACATCTCTTCTTGGTCCATGTTATCCCTATAGTGCATCACATACTAAGATAAAATGAGTTGTTTACCAAAAATGTAATGAAATCCTCATCATTGACAACCTTAAAATCAAACTTATAAGAAAACATTAACTCACGTACAAATATTTCTTGACCTGTTTATATTATAACCCTTCCTGAGTTGGCAGTTAAAATGAGTGTGACCCCTAAATACCAATTCTAATATTTCAGGTGTTGATGACTATAATTGATGGTTTATAAAATATAATATGGGTTGAATTAAACTATTTATTCCATAAAAGGATAATCAAATCCCCCAATTAACACCAAATTCATAGATAACATAAAATCAAAATACCATAAATAAAAAAATGCAAGAAATGTCATACAAAATAACAGAATAATATCTTTTGATGTCAATACCCTTAAGAAAGGTAGATACCAAAAGATAGAAGGTCCCCTCACACTAACCAATCACGAAATCTTGATCTGATAATGTCAATGTCGGTCTCCAAAACAATTTATATTTTTTAAAAAAAGTATATATAATCACAGATGAACATATAAGTATACTAACAAGTTTTATCCCTAAAAACACTCATGTTAATATGGAAAAAGAATTGTTATGCCACATTGAATTAAAAAAACCCCTCTTCTGTTCCATCTAAGATCAATTAAAAACTCAACTTTCTAAAGTCAAACTCACTAAATAATATACAAAATAAGTATAAAAAACGATATAAATATAGGAATTAAGGAACCCTAAACCCAATTCCACATTGATTTATCACCTTCATATTCTAGAAATATATGTTCTATCACTCACATCCATTTTGTATGTGTACATAGAAAAACCATAATCAGGAACTGTATACCACATCCATATACCACAATCTCATAATAAAGATTCATTTTAAAACCTCATAACAAGTAAAATAAACCATATTTTAAAATCATTACCACCACAACATAACCTCACTGGGTATGTATGCTAGAGCGGGACAATTTGAGTAGTCAACCATCCGTATCACCCATATCCTAAATTTTTGGACATCACCATTTAACTAAAACCTTATATAGGTTTCAATCAGGTTATAAAACCTGTGTGGATATATATATTAAATAGAAAAATATAATGATATATAAAGCACAAAATACCATTTCAAGGTACACCTCTAATAAAAATAGAACTACGACCATATCCCATCACATATATGTTCACCGCCACACAACTACCAGTGAAATCTATAACCATACAATAGACACCAAATAAACCCCATATTTAAGAAACATGATTACTTTCTAGTTCTTTAATTTCTTAAGAAATCGTCAATTCATATTCCATAATTTTTAAAATTTCATTAATAACCGTCACATATGAAAAATTTCTATTAAATGAGATAATTCAATTCATTTATACACATTAATATTGAAATCTGTGAAATTATTAGTTTTATAATTTTTCAACCTTTATCTCTAATAGTTCGTTAATATAATTTACTCATCCTCTATAATTTCATTTACACACAGAATATTAACTTCCATATTAATAAATAAATTCAACACATTACTTAATCATAGCATTATTAATGAAGTATCTCCATTATGCCTCATATTGAATTTGTTGATTAATTACAATACACTACCGTATCTAATGAAAAAAACTCATTAATCGTGTTATCCGGACTATATCACTATATCAAATTATCTACACCAAATCCTCTACCATTAATACATTAAAATAAAGAATTATTTTATTACAACAATAATTACACAAACTTATTCAACCGTAATAACATATAACACATCCTATTTTAAAAAAATTAACAAAATATCACATTTACCACAATAAAAATCACATTACGTTATAAAAATTTATTTATCATTTATAATTATGTGGTTATAGTTTTAGTACAATAAGATCTTAAATAATGTTAATTACTCACTAACATCAATAATAGAAAAATGATTTTTTCGAATCACATACCTAAAATAATGTATTGAATCATCAATGAACTATAGTAATATCCCAAAATAATTAATCATCGATTTTATATTATAACATTACAAAAAACCTATATATCATTATACTCACATCAATATTCATTCATAGAAACACATAACACATTGTTTTCCAACACCTCATTATAGATGAAAAATATAATGAATATAAAAGAAATATAATATTACCACTAATTTTACTGATTAAATCCTTTGAGGTTAAGAGGCCAAAGCCCCAACAAAGGTGTTTTAAATCAGTAATGATAAGGTTATATAAATCTAGGACTGTAATAGGATGAAATATAACCAAATAAAATAAAAAGGTTTGTTCATATTTATATTCAAATTTAAAGGTACCAAAAAACGTTTGGTGGCCTAATAAAAATAATTTTTAGGTAAGAAAATGGAGATCTTAAAATGATTACTTAATACACCATTTATCTTAAATATAACCGGTTTTTTTCTTTCTAAAAACATGTCATTGAAAAAACCATGATATGGCTCTAAAACCATGATGTAATTTAGCTTAGAACCAAAAATTAAACTCTTCACCCAAAACTAATCACCAAACTCACTTACACCATCCTTAAAACCACAAAAGTACAATGTAGAGAACCATGTAAATTCAAACCTCTATAAATATTCTAATATTAATGAGGAATTTTTAAATAATAAATCAAAAATGGTAAAAGATAAAACATTTTGACCTCTTTTCCTATGATGATGATCAATTTGTAATGTCACAAAATTGTAGACAAACATTCTTTTACACCTAACACATAAGAGTAATAGTGGAAGTCATGATCAAACATGGAGAAATCAATATATCAAAATAACCTACCATGGTAATGCTAACATATATTGGAATATTAATATGACCCATCCCTATATTGAAAATACCTTACCTATGGAAAAATAAAAAAGGGATCAATAATAGAGTCACATAGTCATGTATATAAAATATAATATCCTATTAGAAATAAATCCATATATATAATTAAACAATTAAAAAGTATATAATAAATGACATAAAAAATTAACCTTTTTGAGGTATCATGCCATTTAAAATTTTACAACTGTTATATGTTTACTTCATTTATGAATGTTTTAGTGTGTAAGATGGATGGCGGGATTAAATAAAGGGTGTTAAAATATATTAGAGGTATGAAAATATTGAAACAATGATTTCATGATAGGAACTTGTTTAGTTCATGAATAGTGATAACCCTTTTCCCTAACCATTTTTGGGTGAGGATCGAAATAGTTCGTTTTACATTTTTGATGGACTGTTCTTCAAACCATGCTTGGCATCTGAGATACCATTCAAAACCATAAATATATTATATATGTATATTTATTTTTTTCTAAACCATGTGGCCTATATATCTGTGATGTGGGTTTTGTATATAGTAGGAAACAAATATTTGGAAAATGGTTTGGAAAACCATGTAAAAAACTATGTAGTATTCCCAATCTTTTTTTTTGAAATTACAAAAATACCATGATGATTTTTAACCCCTAAAACTATCTTCTTCACCCCAAAATTTAACTATTCGCCCCATCAATATCCTTATCCTTTCACAAATTTTCCTCTGAGTGTTTATTAATTTATCCTAGATGGATTTAATTATTTGTTATCATAAGGGTTTCCTAGAGCAACTTTAACAATCCTCTTACATTGATTATTTGTTTCCCTCATTGTTTCACAGTATTGTGTTGTTTACATTTTTTTATATCTTAATTCAATTTTTTTGTCTTTCATCAGTTCCTTACAATTAATAATGGATCATAGGAATATAGTTGATGAATATACTACATTGAGGCTATTTTTTGTGGTCCCTAAGCGGTCTTGGATAGTTTACTCCTTTTCCCTGTGAGTATGATGTGTGGTCGCACATACCTAACATTTTCTTAACCAAATATAAAAATAAAGAAATTGTATCCCTATTTATAGTTACTAAACATTCCCTTTCACCATGTGTACTCTTCTGTTGAGTATATACATATATCCTTATTTATTTAATCTGGTGAGATAGATTTCCAAAAGAAATATTTAATTTTAAAATGTAACTCTAGGGGATCCAAAAATAATTTGAGATTGAGAATATGTTTATGGATACATATAATTCCTCCTAGTATCTGGTGATGTAATCTAAAATGTGAATCATGATATAAATAGAATAATTAAATTAACTTATAGATTGCATTGGATTGTCTCCTAGGATCTGGTGTCTGATAATGATTATGGGATGCATGGGATTACATCATAGGATCCAACATAGCGTAGTTATTATATGATGATGAGGATTACCTCCTAGGATTCAGAAATGACTAATGAATTGGGATGTCTGGTATTACCTCCTTGGATATGGAGATACCTGATGTATATAAGATTCCATATATTACATCGTATGATTTAATGATGTTTGTTTCTTATGAGATTAATTGGATTAACTCATAGGATCTTCTGAGACCTAATAATTATTGGATTCCTAGGATTACATCAATGGATTTGATGTTATCTTATTATATTAGGATTAATAAAATTACCTCCTTGGATATAGTAGTTCTTGATGATAAATGAGATTCCTATAATTCCCTGTTGGATCTAGAAAACATCACTGATAATATATGAGATTTATGGGTGTTCCACAATTACATTTAGCATTTTTTTGACATGATTTCTTGTGATTAGAGACATCCTACATCGTAAAAAGAATGTATTTTCAATCCCATATTTCACATTACAACTAGAGTACCTACATTGGTTTATTTATTATCTTTCAAATATTTATTTTCACAAAAACATGTAATTTTTTCATTGTTCACATGTTTAGGAACACTATTGGTTGTTTCCAACTAACTAATACTCACACCCTTCATGGGAAACTTTTGGGTACTTGAAAATACATCAATATTGGAGGTAAGGAAAAAGTAACGGTCCTTATAAATGATGGTTAATTTAGACTATCTTTGGTGGATTAGGGGATATACGACCAGGTGAGGACTCAGAATTATTTTTATGGTTTCCTTATTTTTTAAAATTTTATTATTCCTATACCTTTTTATATATGATTGACCTATATAGAATCTTTATAAGATTCATATTCCTTTTATGACCTGTAAAACATCTATTTTGGATATATAAGGGGTTATGTATTATTTTTAACCCATTAGTGATGTTCTATTTTATTGGGTATATTTTTTTATATTGTTATGATTTTTGTTATTATTTCACTTTAATATAAGGATATAGTATCCTCACAGTATCACCATAAACCCTCACCACTATTTGATAGCCTCTAGCACATATCGAGGCTTTCTTGAGGTTATGTAATGAGATTATTATGAACATTGGTGAGTGGACATATGACATGGGTCTTATATAGTGGTATTAGAGAATTATTTTATATTATATTACAATTTCAGAATTATAATCAAGATATTGGATATTTTTTATGATTGGTATATAATATTTTTCAGGGAGTATCTATTTCACATATTATGATGGTTAACCTTTCCATCGATGGGATTATGATCCTTGGGTTTTGACTTTTATAGTTGATCTATTTCATATTATGTGACACACTTGACTTTGGGTTAATTGTTTATTGCTTTCCACTTTTTTCATAGATTGTAATGAATATGTGTGTTCATCTATTTTATAAGGCATATAGGATTCACATGTCATTCACATACTTTTTTTATGATTTTTTTTTAATTGAGATGTAACATCCCATTATAATGTAATGAACAGCTAGTGCTTACATTTTAAATTGGTCCAAGATACAAGGGATTACTCCTCGAAGGATCGACCAATTTATATATTTTTTTGACCTACATTCTTACTTGATTAACATATTATATTGAACAAATAGAACATAGAATGGAAAAAATTATTTCATCCTTGAATATCATTTAATAAGTCAACCTTTATATCTTGGGGAATGTCAAAAAATAAAGGGTGTGCTCGGGTACGTAGTAAGGGTTTTTATAGTGTAATCTATCATTAATAAAAAAGGAATAATTAATACTATTGACATGAAAATCAATACACAATACAATCAATCAACAACTTGAATTAAACATATATTTATGGATACTATCAATATAGTAACTAGAAGGACATTAAAAACATAATTCTAAATAAATGAAATGTGATATTTGGGACACTAATGATCTTACCATCAAGGACATGACTAAGATATCATGAATATTACCATCACGACCTTGGCCATGACACATTCATTATATGGGTACGTATAAATAAATAACCTTACAAATGTGTCCGCTTGTTTTGTCTCATTGGACCCTTCGAATCATCGGGGGAAATCCATAATTGGGACCCACACATTAATTTAACATCCAATGAATTCCTCGTGTGTTGAATGATTAAGAAAATAATTTCTCAAAATTTCATATAAATCAACATTTATACATATTGATTCAATAATACATAATATTTCCTTGATCAATGGAATAAATTTCATAATAACATTAATAAAATGATACTGTATATAGAAATGGGATATGGGTAAGGCAATATAAATGTTGTTGAATTAATTATATATAATTCCATGATAATTTTTATATATAAATGTAGGAGAAAATTATTTCCAATTAAATTATAGAGTGTGATCAGGAATGTGAACATTAGAATATTAATAACCACAAAATCCGAAATCAAAAGAAGATGAAAGAAGGTTATAAATTCATTATAAGTGAATGTTTTTAATAAAATAAATTCATTTGGTAATTATAAAGGACAACGTAAGATAATAATAAAGAATAAAATTCCATAAAAATTCCATATCTTTTTAAAAAACAATTTTATAAATAATTTAAAATTTTATTTTCATTCATTTATGAAAAAAATGAATTTTCCTTTTGATAAAAGTTCAAATAAAAATTGTAAAAATATTCAGAAAAATATTTTCATTGAAAATAAAAATGGAAAATAGTAAAGGAATCATGAAATAAAAGAATTATTATGATGGTGGGATATTACATTTGTGGGAAAAACATTAATAACATGATTCCATTTATAATTTTTATAATAATTCCGAAGGTATCTCATATAAAAATTTATAAGAAAAATACATTTAAAACATGTTAAATAAATTAAAATCTATTTGAAAAAGAATTTAAATAATAATTGATATTTAATGAAGAATATTATTATAATATATTAAAATATGTGACATGGAAAAAAGATTTGGAATGAAAACATTAAATCACGAGTTAAAAAAGATTTCCTTACATTCAACCTACATATTGACTAATGAAGAAAAAATCGAAACTAAACTTTTTGAACCTAAACATACTCCAAGGATATGAAAATATATTTTCTTAGTAAATTAAGATCATATTAATTTTCCAATTCAAATATGAACAAAAAACAAAAAATAAAATGAGATTATAAAAAATCTATTTCCTTGGTTATTTTTTTAGTATCATGTTTTGAACCTCATATACAATGAATTTCAATTTATCAAATACCTTCCAAATTAAAATTTTTAGCTATATTATTTTTTTAAAGTCCTTTTACCATCATTTGAAATCCATTCATTGAATTTTTATTTCTTACATTGACCACTTATGGTTGTTCGATCAATATCAATAAAATTTCAAAGGATACTTTAATTATTAAAGGTTTTATTAAATGGTTATCTCTCCTATATAATGTTAATAATTTCATTAATATAATTCTTACACATTTTATACTATTATATAATCATCAATTCACAATGTTAATAGAAATATGAATCACATTACATTATAGAGGCAATAATCCACATGTGATGTCATCATTCTACAATAGATGAAAGGGTAAAAAGGTATATTATATAATATATTTAAAGAATTATAATTATATCAAAAAAATTATATATATATATATATATATATTTATTTAAATTCTCTATTTATAATGATCTATGTATATTATTTATGAAAAATTAATTACAATTATATGTGAAGACGGTAGGTTGTAGATACACACGAGGAATATTTTCAATTTTTATAGAATAGAAATGGATATGAATAACGTTTTTACCATTGAAATAAAAAGATTTATGTATACATAAGTTTCTTATGTAGTTATATCAACATTTTTTATAAAATAATATAAGGTGTTATAAGTGAAACTAAAATGAAAGAACTCAGTTAAAATTTCTATTTGTTCTTTGGAATCCTCATTTAGATTACAGCTCAATCATGGTTAGGATGGTCTTAGGGAATGAAAATAATATTTGAGAATGTAGAGTCTCACAGTTTGTATCCCCATGTTGTACCTCAATGACTCCCTATAGGAGTGGAGGGGTAACAACCATCGACTGGGGGTATTATACTCTTCTCTTTAACATAATGATAACTCCAACAAGACTGACTTTTGAGATGCCTCATTCAAAAATAGTGAACTATATATCTTGTTGAGGGAATCTACCAACACCTTCACCATCCCAGGAGTATAGACAATCCCAATGTCAAAATCCTAGAGTAACTCTAGCCATCCCCTCCGTCTCAACTTCAGATCATTTTGAGAGAAGATATACTTGAGGCATTTTTTTGTCAGAGTACATGATAAATCACTCTCCCATAATGAAGTGTCACAAAATATTCAATGCGATTACTACTAATGGTAACACAAGATCATGGGTCACATAGTTATGCTCATGTGTTCTCAACTAGTGTGAACCATAGTAATAATTTCTTTCCTCTACATTAAGACATAACCCATCCTTATCCATGATACATATTAGAATACTATGCATTAAATACCCTGCCTTAGAATTCTCAAGATTAGGGTGCTCATCAAACACTTCCTCAAATATTGAAAATCTTTTTGTTACATATATGTCCACATGAATGGATGACCCTTTTCGTTCAAAGTTGTCATCATTACTGATATCCTTGAAAAATGAAGTATGAATATATTATAATATCCTACTAGCCCAAGGAACCTCCACGCATTCTTCACGGTCCAAGGTTTCTCCCTTGATAACACTTCCTCAACATTGTATTGGTCCACAACCAATCCATCTACAAAGATAACATGTCCCATAAAGTGTACTGCATAAATCCAGAACTGGCAATTCAAGAGTTTCCCATAAAGATGGTGCTCTTAGTGTACGTCCCAAACTATAAATAAGTGTCTTGTGTGCTCCTCCTAATATGTTGAGAACTTTTGGATATCATTGACGAATAATACAATGAACTTGTCTATGTAAGGCTGAGTGATCAGGTCCATGAGTCCCATGTACACTGCTAGGGTGTTATTCCGAACAAAGGGCATCATTATTCACTAATAGAGACCATAAAACCATCTAATTTCCTTCTTCAATATATCCTCATCCCATACTCATAGCTGGTGATATCCTAATTGATGGTCAATATTCAAGAACCTTTATATCCCTCTCAACTGATTGAAGAGGTCATCAATACTTGGTTGTGGATACTTTCTCTTCTCGATCTTCTAGTTTAGGCTCCAATAGACTACACAAAACCTCAAGATCCTATATTCCTTTTTGGGAAAAAATACAGGGGTCACCCACGGTAAAACACTGCCACCACAGCTGGGAACTGGCTACTAATAAAATCCATTAAACCATGGGTCAGTCTAGGAAAATGATTATTAATCAGCGACACCCACCTATGCATGAGTCTATCATATGTTTCCTTGGTTTCGTTTTCACCAAAAAAAGAAAACCTCATTCTATCACTACAGACAAAACACACAATTCAACTAAAATATTTTACCTAATAACGGACTATGGATTAATAATCCATAACATGAATGACTTCATAAGTCCTCAATATTTTCACCAAGTGGTTCTAACCGAAACTCTCACCTCCAAGGATCATGTCACACTATTAGTATAAATGTGTGACCACTGATCCTTCTATAGTAGGTGTGTCCAAGCGTAACGTTTGAGTAAATGGTTCATCCAAAATATTTAGGTATCGAATAAGATATGTGGTGAGAATGGAATGACTAGAACCCATGTCTATCATTACTGATACTAAATTAGAAAAGACACAGATTGTACTTTGAATCATTCCAAGATCTGATGGGTAAACTGCCTTGACTGCATGTCATTGTCCCCTACCGTTTCCTCCAGCTCCCAGAGCCTGATGTGGACCACATAGGGGTGGTGCTGGTAACATGTCAAAACATCAACCACCTACTAATTCTTTCTCAGCTCCTATTCCATTTCCTATAACCAAAGGATCTGTATTATACATTCATTATCACTACCTCAGTGGTATATCCACTGTATCGCTGTCTTCAGCATGATAGTTTGTAAAATCATGAGAGAGATTTCCCATATCGTCACATGAATATAAAATCCCCTACATATGATGATCAGACCAACCCAGTGATCCCTAATATAGAGATCCTCTATCTTTGGATCTCCTCCTGAAACATCTCCCATGTTTGAATCTCTGAGACTAACGTTGGCACCCTGATGCAGAGGTATCTACACATTCTCATCCATTTCTGACTTTATATGGGTGTATTTTTTAAACCATAAATCGTTCGACCACCAAAGATCACTCGAGTACCCCAACATATGTTGGAATTCACAAAGGGATAATTTTGGCTCAGATGTCTCTACGTAAACCACGTTCAATGCACTGAAACACGAATAACTGATGTCTAAATATATCCATCAAGTATTTGGAAAGGTAGGTGAACCTAATAGAATAATCAGCCACTATCATGATACCCTATTTAAGGTAAAGAACATGTTTTATATGAATAACTCTCAACAGAACCAGTGATAAAACCTCTAGGATGTGACGCACTAAATTTGTCCACGAAAGACTCTCCTCGGAAAGAGTTTGGATAGCCAAACTCAACAATCTATCTACCAAACCCTTTAGATTGATAACTACCATGCACAACATCTGATCTGATGGTGTCTTGAGTAGATGGAAAACACAGGTCACTACCTCAAGCCAACCCACATTCACATGACAATCTGTATCACCTCATAACCTGTGGGGTCTATTTATCTAAAAATTGTGATGCACGCTCAGCATGCTCTCCTCACCAACTGGTTCTGTAGGTACCACATGATTCTCTATAAATGGTGGTATGGATGGTGCACCACCAAGAGGTAACATCTAGGTAACTAGTCTCTGTATCAAAGCCTCATCGCTGAGGGGGTAATCCTCATGATCCAGATACTGAATCCTATATTGTATGTATCATGGATAAATCCTTCAGAAAAACAATATGAACCACAGTAATTGAGTATATCTATATAGATGACTCAAGAATAACATGGTAAACACAAACCACTCCTATATGATTCATTTACTACTATATCCCATCCAACCACTATTCACATGTTCTGAGTCCAAAAGAAGGTTATCAGAGTTCTACTATATGGATACATCATCCTCCCACACCAACACTAGAGTCCTTATCCTGAAGGCTGAACTCGAATCACTTAACTCTTTTTACCCAAACCAATCTCACACATCAAAGTTCTACTTTATAACCGACCAACTCTGATACCACTCTATAACAACCCATCCTAGTAAGGCCCATTCCATGAATCCCCCATTCCCATTTCCAATAAGCCAGGAGATGGTGACTGGCACTGAGTAGGATTATCAATAACATGGGTGGAATTTCCAATGTACCAGTACACATATAATCATATCTCTAATCCGACAAAATGATGAAATGTAAAAAACCCCTAAATAATTGCATGCATACCACTATATACTAACAAACAGAGTATGAATGGAATGTACTGTAATGTGAATCAGGGATAAATACTATCTCAGCAATGGAATTCTGTAACCAAAATTCCACCTTGTAAACAAAAGTACTTGGAATGACATCTCTAGACGTAGGAACACCTCATCCTACCTGATATCAAAATGTTCTACCTGGTCCAGGTCCTCCTAGGACTCCGTCCAAAGGCTGCTCATCTACACAAGACACGACACATGCTAGCCAAACATATGTAGGGTTAAATATAATAATACTCAGTAGGAAACCCCAAAAACACAAAACAATACATAAAGTAATGAAACAATTATCTCTATAAAACGTATACCTATAACACATATAGGAATTAAGTATAGATTACTAAATCCAAGAAATGGAGTCTAGATGTAAGTCAAAACTACCACATACCAACGCTAGGAATCCAGAATGAAGATTCCATGAAGCACTCATTTGTCAAAACAGACTCCTGAGTCTAATAGCACAAATAATGTATGTCTAAGATGTATTGTTCGTCAGGAACTGTCATGTGATGGATATGATGATTGATATAAAGGGAGCTATATGACACACATATGAGGATCAGAGCTAGTTATATTGGGTGATACAAACAAATCCATATATTTTAACCTTATAGGTAGAGGATTGAGGCCTAGTAGGATTGGTCTTGACAATACCAATGACTCTAAATATGGAAAGAAGATGAATAGTTTATCCCACACAGGACTTCCCAGTGGATTCCAACAACTCTATCAAAGATGAACATATGAATGGAACATACAATTATGAGTTGAAAATAGAACCCACCAACATTTAAGGATGTGATAATGGGAATGAAACCTAATTAACCATATCTAAGATATGGCGGAGAAGTTGCTGCAGCCATGTAGAATGTGCATACAAGGCATGTAGTTGAGTCACACGTCTTATCCCTTGACCTCGAGTACTACCCGTGCAAAAAAAACCCATGTTATCAGAGAAGTATGTGTAGAATATGGGTACATGTTGTGTAAAATGGTTCATATGCAATGTCCTTCCATCCAGAGTCCACCTGTGTACTCTGACCGTGTGCCTCTACTAGTGAACTAATACACAATGTTGTCTATGTGCATGATCCAGGCCAAGTCGTGTGGTGGTGTAGAGGCTTTTTAGGCAGCCTGTATACCCCACCCTATGTCTGTGTATCGCTTGAGATACACTCCAAGTCTCTAGGAAGGGACTAAATGTTGTGTGACTGGGTCACATGCCATGTGGAATTGAACTATCACTTGAAACCATAGCCATCTCTCAATGGGGGACACATACCATGTGGCCCCATGTTACATGTCTTGTTCATCAAGATTATCCATAATCCCTCTTTCTTCCCTCGCACACCCCAGATGATGATACGAGTCTCATTATAGTGATCTGTTAACCTCGACACTCTAGATCCTATGTCATTTAATCATCCTAACAACGAATTGGGGATTTCATGGGCTTCAATGAACTCACAAAACCACTTTAAATCCATCAAATAACAACCTCCAAAAGAATTATATCTCCCAAATTGCATTGATTTTTTCATCATTGTTAGTATGCAAGCTCTGTTATCTAATCCCGGTATTGGATCGTCAATTTCGGATCATTACACAATGAAATGAATGTGAAACAATTGATTGTTAAAAACAGAACAAATAACAATGAAGATGTGTAGATATAATTGGGGAGATAAGTACACAGAACAAATATAATGAATTCACCTCAACCGTTGTTTGTTCTGAACATGATATATTCCAATAAGAATGATCAATAATGAAAACTAAATAATAATTAAACCCCTAAAAATGCAATTAAAACTGATACCATAATAATGATCAAAACATGGATCCAACTGTTCATTGGTTGGTTAATGTTCATCGTTGAATCTAAATATGAGGAAAATAAATCCATATAACACATCCTAACTTTAATTTTGATTGCTCACAGAAGAATACCAGTCATTGTGTGGCCGTCATTGGTGAGATTAGTCAAGAAATATGTTCGACTATCTTCGATCTCTGATTACATCAACGTTTTCTTGAGATATTTATTAAGGGTTCTATATAGATCATCCATTTAATTTCTATGGTTATGATCCTATCCTTGGACAACTACCAAAATTCTAAATTAAAATAAAATGAATTGATGCATGTTTGCACCAACAAAATGGAATAAAAATTCACAATTTATTTTATTAATTAAAATCACATAGAACTATTTCTCACTTCCATATAATGATGGCTGATATTAGGAATAAGCTTAAGTAAATCTACTCTAAATACCATGGATCCAGAATATTTCTAATATAGGAACCCAATTAAATGTTATTATAATTTTACAGGAAAAATTTGTGTGCATGCTATTTTATTTTTTAATATTTTTCATGCAATTGTTCAGGTCACACTGGACGTCCGAATCGCATGATGTGTCCGCAAATTGTTTCAAATAAAATCAATATAAAACTCAAAAATAATAGATGAAAATTTTGTAACATTACACACAAATTACATAAGGTTAATTTTTGTTTTAGATAACCTTTTTTCCTTTTAATAATTCATAATATTTATATATTTTTTCAGAACCAAACTCTAGGACATCATGTGATTTTGAGGTCTGATGTGCCTAGATTTAATTTTGAAAGAATATTAAATATATTTTATACTACACTCTCAAGAGTTTATAAGTAAAATGATATAAATGTTAAATAGAATCTAGAATCAGAAAAATAAGTCCATGGTTGAGTCTAAAACATGATGTTTACCCTAGGTGTGACCTAAAAGTGTTCGGTGTGGAATATTCGGATAACAGTGTCGTGGGTTGGTGTGTTACTTTAAATAAATAAATAGATATTATTATTTAATTTAATTTAATTAGTGAAAAATAATTTAAATACATTTCTTGGTTTATCCGTATAGACATGGGATTTTTAGACAATGAATTCTTTCTCCTCTCATTGTAAAATCAGAATCTTATGATGATGAACCTAGGGATCGAGGAAGATTGACATGAAATGTACACAAAGACATATTTTATTCTTTTACAAGTACATTATTCAATAAATAATGATCTATAATCAGGTATATCTCTTAATTTTGGTATTCTTCTTCATTTTATTAAGGAATTGAGAATGATCACAGTTTTATCTTTGATATGTACCTATTTCTAGACTTTTCCTGCATATATGTATATATTTAAATTATTATTCACTTATTTCATACACCAGATATCACTTAGTGTTTTTGTTGGATGAGATCTAGGAAAAAAATTGTTTCACCTCTATTTCATATGAATGTATCCCTATGTTGTTTTATTTAGTCATCATTGGACCTTTGGGTCATGATTGAACATTTCCAAGTGAGACTGATCCCAATTAGACCCCTGAAATCATGATGAATTCACATTAAATGGATGGATCGGAAATTAAATGAATTCATGGGACAATTTTTGGGTATTGGGTGATCGATGTGATGATCAGAATTTAAAACGAAGGTGGCGTGACACTTGTTATGTACATGGTGCGTGTGAGAAGTCACAAACCAACCAGAATTTGATTTCTAGCCACTGAATGGCTGGAATAAACAAGCAGAGGCTAGATCGTTCAATTTCAGGAGGCGTGGAGGCAATGCCTGAGGTGGTGATTCTGAATTTTAAATTCCGAAGTATATTTAATTATTTTTTTAAAATACATGACCACACACCAGGTAGTCTGACAAAAATATGATGTGTATCCCCAACTGTAACATTTTTGACCTTGGAGCCACTAAACTAGTGCCCCAAGCCTGGTCACCATATGACTTCAAGCGCACCTCCACATATGCTAGAGGATGGAGACTAGTAGTGATGGTCTCATATGTCATGTGGGGAGACTATAACCTCTTTAGCATTATAATCCATGATAAAAAATAGAATAAATTGGAAAAACATTTTTAAATGACCTTTGAACATGAAAAATCGTTGATCTCTCAAAAATTGTGCACAATCAATAAAACAATAATAAATATTTCATGTCATGCTAAATAGTTAAAATGGAAAAAATATAAAATAAATTAAAATAGAGAAATCGCAAAAATGGACTTGAATCCTAGTCCAGAACCTCATCCATGAACCTATCAAATGTGACTCAACTCCCTAGGACATGGCCTTTTCCCTTATCCTAACCTGAAAGCATGAATCTGATTGGGGTACCCAATGGTGCATGAGCTAGGCATAAAAAATCAGAAGGTAACCACAAATGGTGTATAAATAAAATCCATTATAATGGGTAGTGCATGTAGGCATAAAAACAATGACATGTCAATAGAAATATAACTAGGGTGGAAGTAGCTATCAAAGTTCAGTTTAACCATTTTCTTCATTTTTACCATTTTCACCAGTTATTTTTTTTAGAAAACTCATTTCATCACTTGTCTGATGGGTTAGGCTATTAATCATTTACACAACGAAAAAAGCTAGAAACTATCACTCATAAGGTGAAAGACATGTTCCTTATCTCATTATGGATAAGGAATTCATAAAAATTTACCAAACATACCTTAGATCCATAGGCTAGGTAGTCTCAACAGATGCAACCATTAGGTAAAGAGATCATCAGTCCGACTTCCTATCCCACTGATTCCTTGGTTGGGTAAGAGCATCAGTCCAACCTGACCCATGTGAGGTGCCTCAGTCCTTTATTGCACAACCAATCCATGTTCACATTATTATATATTTATTTACCATTTATAACATATCCCAATCCATGAATAATAAATAATCATAACATTCAAATTCCCCAAATAATTTCAATACATACATAAAAATATTGACTGAACCCATTAAGTGTAACCATCAATTTTCAATACATTAGCTCAATATCATATTCAACAAATTTTTATACCTTTTTATATTTACACATTTACATTAAAATCAAAATCCATTTTACACATTCATAGTATTCCATTTAATCCATTTTTCATATCATTAAAAAAACCCTTATTCCATCACCAAATTCTAGAAACACAATCCATATTCCCTTTTTAAAACACAATATCATATCAACATGTTCACCATGGGCCCAACATTATTTAATTTCAAATATATTATTATCATTAAACATACCATGGTGAGGAAAGTTGGAACATACCATGGGTGGCCCTAAATCGATTAATTCATCCTCAACACATCCCATGTTGGTCATGAGGGGTTAAAATATTTATTTAGAAAACCATTTTACCATGTATTATGAAAGGAATTGAATGAATAAAAGTTGATGGAAAAAACCAAAATTCATCCAAATAACAACATAAAAACTATTTGATATAACTTGTATACCATTTATATTGAATCCATTGATGAAATGGATCTGAATCATAACCATATATCTAAATTCAAACAACATATGATGACACAACCCAGAGCTTCGTTCGGCTAACAACTATACTCTAAAAGGGTAATAATCGAGGGAGAACCACCTATTGTAAGATTGGGTATTCCAAGTTTGTAACATGGGATATAAGGGTGGAACCTTGGGAGAAAATTGGATAGATATCATTAAATCCAATGGGGGAAACGTGGAAATTCAAACTGTTAGTGAGGCACACAATATAGCCCACATTTTTCCAAACCATGTGCCAGCCACTGTCCCTAAGGAAAAGAACTACACAGTTACTGGGGAGCCTCCCACAATTTGTAAAATTGTCTTCCTACTATGAAGAACACCACTTTTTATGTTTGAGATGATTTCTTGGAAAGAAAATATGGTTTACATAATAATGATCCTTACACATGTTGCCCTGGTATCCATCATTTCAGGTCCCAACCCCACAAAACACCCTTGAGGACCCTCATACTCTCCTGAACATTTATCTATCAAAAATATAATAAAGAAATCAAAATTTAAACTAGTTCATACCTCCATGATGTTAGGAATTTTACAACATCCCCACCTTATAATAACTCATCCTTGTGATTCGTTCCCAAGAATCACTAAGATTCTGAAGGAATTAGATTAGGCCCCTTAGACTGTATATTTGATTCCCACTCCATCATTTTTTATTGAAAATCCCCATCAAGTAACAAAACAATAAAGAGAGGCGGAACCTTACCCTGAAAGACTTTATTTCTATGGTGCACAACACAAACCGAATACTCCTCAAAGGTTGCAACCACCTCAAGATGAACATCCTACATATCAATTATATGAGATGGGCCGTTGTGATACTATCAAAGAAGTGAGACATGAAAAACAAAATTCATTCCACTATGCTTTTGTGTATGTTCCAATTAGTATGCCACTAGTATGATTATATCCATAATCTCAAAAGGCCCCACATACATGGATTTCATCATTCCATGTTTTGGAATTAGACGGTGACCCAACAATTGTGACAGACAATTAAAAACACTATCACCCACATTAAACTCTAGTGGATGAAGATACCGATCTATATATGAGTTCGTCAAACTCCGATCGATTTCTATACATTTCTGAACAAATGTTCCTTTTCTTATATATACAGCATGACACTCAGTCTCAATAGACCATCTTCCCTAGTTTCTAATCATCACAATGGAGATATACATGTCCTCCTATAGAGTGTGTTTAATTGTTTCATTTGAATCAAATACTTAAAACAGTTTTTTAGAGAAATCAACATGTGACATGTTATTTTCCCATAAACCCTCAAATCCAAGACACAATAAATCAACATGTCCTTCTACACCTAAATCATATGCTCTGGGTTTCTATCCATCTATGGGTTAAAATCCAATCATAAAACCACATAAGTACTAGGAGTCTTCTGCAATAACTACAAAAATTGAGATATGAAACACATATCATGGTCTGAAACTATAGTTCTCAGTACATCATGAATGACAACTATATATACTACATATAACTAAACTAACTGATCAATAGTGTAAGCCTCACAAATTTCCATGAATTGAGCCACCATAGTCACTCAATCAACAACATCCATGAATGCATCATTCTTATGAGGTGTATTTAGAATGATGGCTACAAAATCCATTATTACATCATCCTAAATCCATTAGGGAATAGGGAATGACTGTATCAAACCACCTAGTCATTTTTGCTCTTCCTTCACATAAAAATAAGCGAGCCATCACTCCATTAAACCCACAACCTCTTTCTTCATTCTCGACCACCAATATTTCCCATGGATATCATGATATTTCTATGTAAACCCATGGTGAAAAAACAACCTTTATTTATGATAAGCACACATCAACTCTTATCATGTACTCTTTGGAACAACAACACGATGATGAACATACACTATCCTATCTTCCCTAATAGGAAAAAAAAGATGGTGAATGACCATCGTTAATGCTTTCCATCACAACCGAAAACTTCATATCCTCAAGCTGACTATTCTTGTCCCATCTAAATAGTGAAGACTCAGATTCTATAGATGAAAGGGTCATCTTCCCTTTTCCATATAGTACCTCCTGATGCATATCAATAAACAAATCTCTCATCTTCCAATCAGTACTAGATTCATGAACTACATGGATTTTATTTTTCCATATCTAGTCATTAGTAACACTATTCCCTTTTCCTAGTGTATAAACTAACATGAAATATTAGAATTATAGGCACTCAAACCATCTTCTGTAGTGAATATTTAGATCACATTGACATAAGATGCACTTAATACTTTTATGGTCAATATTCAGGGTAAAAACTTCTTCGATCATGTAATATCTCCAACATATCAAGGCGTAATCCTCAACACCAATTCAAGATTATTAATAAGGTAATTTATTTCATGAGGCATCAACTACGGTTTACCACATGAAACAACATTATCATCCATCACCAAACCTACCCCATGTCCAACACCAAACAAATTAAAAAAGTGGGTGTACCTCTTCCCTAGTTCGGGTATGATAAGGATTAGTTAGGTTGTTAGATACTTCATAAACTCTTTAAAAGAATTTTCGCATGCCTCATACCACTGCAATTTAACTCTATTTTTGTTTAATCCTAAAATGGTAACTATTATGTGGGAGAAATCACTAATGGACCTTCAATAAAAACCGTTCAATCCCAGAAAACTATAATAATTAGAAAAAATTAGGCTGCTCTAAAGATAAAACAACCCACACATCCTCTGGATCCACTACCACACCTTCCGTAGAGATGACGTAACCCAAGAAATGCACTATATCAATCAATAATAGACATTTTGATTGCTGGGAGTAAATCCTATGACCTCTTACAATAATCAAGATGATGTTAATATTGATCGCATGATCCTTACAAGTTACGGAGAACACAAATATGTCATCAATGATGAAGAATACAATCTGATCTAGATGTAGGTGAAATATTTGGTTCATTGGAGCCATAAAAACATTGGGATCATGGGTCATCTTGAACTACATCACTAAAAAACTCGTACAACCCGTACATGCTTCTGAATACTACATGAAATATGTTAGAAGGTCTCACTCTAAAATGATGTTATCTTGATCACAAATCTATCATGGATAACACCTAAGATCATATCAACTGAACATATAGTTAATCAATTATTTTAAAATGGAATTAGTTCACTACCACAAAAACAGTTTTTCGCAGCGCCCCCCTTTATCAGCGGTAACGAAAAAGTGCTGATAAAGGCACCCCTTTATCAGCGCTTTTTTTAAAAGCGCTGATAAAGGGTCGGCTTCAAAAAAAAATTAAAAAATATATTAATATATTAATATATTAATATATAAATATATAAATATAGTTATATTGTTATATAAATATAATATATAATTTTTAAATATATTTTAGATAATTATAAATGTACATTTACACTTATTATAATTAATATATAAGATATTTAGTGAAAATGGCTTCTTAAAAAATTTAAAAAATATTTTTATTTAATAATTTGATAATAATTATGGTGTAATAGTCATTTAATAACAATTTTAGGACTAAAACAATTAAAAAAATTAAAAAAAAGATCCAAAATATGTGGAAAACGCAACTCAAACATCAAACAGCCATAACTTTTGATCTGGGTGTCTATTTGAGCTCTACCACATATCAAATCGAAGCCTGCGACGAGCTCTACGTCACTATGACTGAGGGGAACCTAGGTCATGCATTTGTCGAGGCCAAAATAGGCACAAAAGGCCTCCAAAACTGAGTGTTTTTGTCGGGGTACCCAGATTTTTTAACATTTTGTGGATTTTCCAACTCGTTTAAGGGGGTATTATTTGCTTTTTTTGGCAGGGACTGAATTTATTCCAATGTATTAAATTCATATTGATATTATGTCTTTTAAATTTCATCCTTTTTTATAACTAACTGCTATTTATAATCAAATATATAACTATATGTACATATTTTTTATATATTCGCACCTAAAAATTAAATTTTTTAAATAAATAATTAAACATATTTACATATAAAATATATTAGCTTTATCTAAATAATAAATAATATTAATTTTACTTAAAATATCAATATATGAATATTTATATACCTATATATTAATCTAACTATATATATATACTAATCTAACTATATATATATTAATCTAACTATATATATATATTAATCTAATAACTATATATATATTAATATAACTACATATATATATATATATTATTATTACTATAAATATATATATTAATACCACCATAAATATATATATTAATATCACTATATATTTATTAATATAACTATATAACTATATAAATATATATTCATATAACTATATATATGTTAATATAAATATATATATGTTAATATAACTATATATATGTTAATATAACTATATATATATTAATATATATATATATATATTACTATACGAATAAATATAACTAAATATATATATATATATATTGATATATATTAATTCCACTATATATATATATATTAATATTACTATATATATTATAATATAACAATATATATATATTATAATATAACTATATATATATATATATTAATATAAATATATATTACTATACGAATAGATAAAACTAAATATATAAATATATATATATATATAAAGATATCATGAATTGGAAAGAAAATCAAAATAGAGTAGTGGTATGGGCTTAGGCGCGCAGGGGGGAGGTCTCGAGTTCAAATCCTGGTGGAGGCAGGGGTGCGCACGCATGGGGAATATTTGATCAGGCACTGTTAAAGGGTGGAGGGGGTGAGTGGGGTGTTGTATAGGGGCCGAAAAGCGCTGTAAAAGGGGGGGTGTTCAAGTGCTATAAAACCCCCCCGATTGGCAGTAATTTTTAATTTTTTTTACTTTTTTTTAACTTTTATCATTGATTTTTTAAAAAGCGCTGATAAAAGGGTCCTTTATCAGCGCTAAAACGAAAGCGCTGATAAAGGAAGCGTTGATATAGGACCCCTTTATCAGCGCAAAAAAAAAGCACTGATAAAGGGGTACTTTTATCAGCGTTTTTTTGAGCGCTGATAAAATACCCCTTTTATCAGGGCTTTTTTTAGCCCTGATAAAGGGGTCCTATATCATCGCTTTTCAGAGCGCTGATAAAGGGGAACCCCCTTTATCTATGCTAGCTTTATCAGCGCTTTTCTAGCACTGATAAAGGCCATTTTAGCGCTGATAAAGGCCGTGTTTGTAGTAGTGGTTATTGACCAAAATCATATTCAACTTTATATAGTTGGAAAACAATTGTAAACATCAATCATCCTTTTTAGAAAATAGCACCAGATATCCCTAAGGTTATGTACTAGGATGGATGGACCCCTCACTCTCCAACTCCTCTACCAATATCATGAGTTCCTTCAGTTTTATGTGTTTAATTTAATATGGTGGAATGGAAACTTGTTCTTCCCAAAACAATAACACTATAATTAAATAAAAATCTCTCATAGGTGGTATCCCCAAAATTTCTTATAGATACACATCATGAATTTGATCTACAATGGGAGGGAAGAATGTTTGTTATATTCCATCATATTCAATCATAAGGAAAGACACTTGGGATATGAGTTCTCACAAATAATAGAAAATAAGACCTACATGGCTTTCTCAAACATCTCACTAGCCACTTTCGGCATATGTGTCTCTATAAAGAGATGAGAATGTTACCCGACAACAATAATAGTCAATATGGGATGGGTACAATTCCAGAAAACCATACCCAAAATTAGTTAAAATCCTTAATTCTATAGGACAAACAAGTCCCAATGTAAATGGTACCCACCATGTACAGACCCCAAGCCTGACGTACCTGGACAATACAATACTTTTTCGGAATACGTAATACATAACAAAAACCAACATTCAAGGATCGTAATAGTTTAGTGTCTTTGGAAACTCGGAACACAATCTTCTAATCAGGGTGAAAGATATTCAACGTCTACCATAAAGATCTTCGCCATTTGTTTTATTACCTAAAACATTTTATTTATATCTTGGGAAAAAGAAAACATAAAAAGGGTTAGCTCAAATGTTTAGTAAGGGTAAACATAGAGAACGTAAAACAATCCATAAAATTTTGAATGCAAAAACATGAAGGTAAAATCTAAACATCAAAATCTTGAGCAAAGACATAAATATTGAAAGTACGTAAGGAATATATCATAATGGAACACCGATCACGATGAAATAGAATTTGAATAAAACATGTAATTGTGGAAAATCATTAAGCAGTTGATATTATTTCCATAGTAGCCAACACATTACTTACAAGACCATCTTAGTGGACAAAGTACCTTTCTCGATCGAGTTCACTCCATGTTCCAGTCCTGTATCACTGAACAAGATTAACATACCATTCATGAAATGTCTATATAATGAGATATAAATCTTTAAAAAATGCATTGGAGGGAGATATAGGCCCCACCCATCTCATAATGAAATCATTCTTACTTGTGCCACAAAATATACATAAATCATTCATCATAACCCAAAGAAAAAAACGGGTTTCATAAACATCATCCCATCGTAACATAATCCATATAAAAAAATGGATATAATTTCATCATAAGAAAAGTGAAACCATGTAAATAATAGAGATATTATACATGAAACAAACACATATGAAATAATTTCATCTTATATTGAAAATGGTTTTGATAAAACACTTGAAAAAAAATCTTGAGAAAAATATCCATTCTTCTTTTAAATAATTTTCGTTTCACCAAATGCCACACAATTTTAAAGAAAATGATTTTATTGAAAATAACCGTGAAATCATGTAGAATGAACTTTATGAAAATAGGGCGTTATGAAACCATAAAAATCCATTCATGCCGTATAAGTTTAAAAAACATTCTTCTTATAATTTTTCTGGAAAAGTCAAAAAGTTCCTCATATGGTAAACAAAAGAATGATTCCTTACATAAAATGTAGTAAAAGTCAAATAAATGGGTAAAAAAGAAATTAAACATACATGAAACCATTTTTATAAAACAGGGACATGGATGAGAAATATAACCCCAGTAAATACTTTGGAATAAACAATCTCGGATAAAAACGAGATTGGAAAGGTTATCCCTTACCTTATGTATGATATGCTTCGTATGTATCCAAAACTCCTGTATAATGATTTAAATAATGTCATTTACTTATTAAATGATCGTATTCATTGTTATGATATCATATATGGTTCACTTATGACTTTTTATTTCTCGTTTTTTTGTAAATTCCATGTTAAAGCAGTGTTTTGGGTAAAATCGTTTCATTTATCGTAGGTGTTTCGACTTGTTTTTCATGATATTATTACTTATATACTGATTTACATAATTCCAGAATGTAAAACATGATTTATATATAATATATATTTAGCATATAAAAATATATGATAGATCGATAAATGGAATGAAATACACTGTTCATGGAGACGGTAGGTCGTACGTACGAATGAACACTGTTTTCGTTTCCTTATTGAATTAAATGGAATTAAGTAAATGAAACTTATATAGACATAAATACAGTATCATTATTATGTAATATATATCATTATTATTTATTATATATACTTTATAATCATACATTAATCTTTAATCATGGAAAATGAATCTTATCACGTTCGTGGAGATGGTAGTCCGTACGTACGCATGAGCGATGATATCATTCCCATGATCGTGGAATTGTATTGAGGTGTATGTATAATATTTAAGAATCAATATAACTTTACAATAATCATATATAGTTTTTTATTTACACCATTATACCCATCCAAGTAAGGTGGTGGTGGAAAACAGATTACACCACGGCGTGGAGACATTATTCCGTACGTACACACGTGCGGTGATTTCATTTTCCGTGGATGGATAGAAGTTGAAATAGGGTTGTTTCATATTTATAATAACATATCAGTATATTAGGGCTACTGATGTCATTAATTTATGATGAAACAAATAAAGAATACTAAGTAGAATAAGAAATAAATTGGAAAGAATCAGTAAAGGATATCACCTCTTCTTTGACATGCCTCTTCTTAACCTCCTCTTAATGCACTAGAGTTGGTCATTTGAGGAGACCATAACCTCTATAATTTTTATAATAAAGTTTATAAGGTAAATGGTCAGGGTTTGTCCGAGCATGAATGCTCAAAATTGTGTAAAGAGAAGTGGGAGGAGGTAGACTCCAATGGGAACTGGTGCACGACAATTGGCCTTGCTGCACTCTTGGTTACGACACTCCTCGGGGATATGCTTAGGATAATTCTCATTTTATTTACAAACCACTATTCAGGGTTATGAGTATATACTTCCTCAAAGAAAACATTTTTATGATTATGGATTATATCCATAAACAGTTCAATTTATGTTAAGTGTTTTACATGTATGTAATTATATATTTTAATTCATATACTGACCTAGTTTATGCCATTGTATAGAAATGGCGCCCAGTAGAAGGATTGTGAACTCCAACAATACCTATGATCCGAAGAGTAAGAAGGGTCATATCTTTCATGGTATTAAGCCAACATTTAGAAGGGAAATAGTCTCCCATGTATTCTCAACATATGAAGAAATAGTATGATGTGTTAATAAGATAAGTAAAGAATTCTCTAAGTCCTATGGATTTGAAGGGAAGCAAGAGAAGAAAAGGATGATGGATAAAGGGAAGAGGGAAAAGAAGATTTTTCCGATATGTGATAACTGTGGGAAGAAACACCGTGGGACTTGCCTACAAGGAATGGGAGTTTGTTATAAGTGTGGAGAAAAAGGACACCAATTACGTGACTGCAAGGGTAAGAAAAAGTTTTCAAATGTACAATGCTTCATCTACATGGAGTGGGGACACTACGAAAACCAATGTCCAAATAATCAGTGTATGCCCCAAATGATGTTATTGGATAATAATCGAGTTATGATACTACCACAGATGAAGAGGAATGATTAGAGTTCTTATGTTGTTATTAACGAATTTTGTCATTTGAGTGTTGTATCAATGATGTACTGGTTATAATATTTATTGAGTATATAAGGATTGTACTACAATACTATTTCATCAAGGACTTGAGATTGTGTGGAACCAAGAAAAGTGACTCCACAATAGGTTAAATTTTTGGAAAATATATGATTGAGAGAAAAATAAACCATAATATGGTTCTGATACCGAGATAGTGATTTTAGAATAATACATGATTGATTTGGATAAATTATATTGGATACTCTTAACTTCCTTGAAACTGATAAATGATTTTTCTACATTTTTGGATAGAAGGAGTATATCTAGTATTCTATAAGGAATAAGGGATCATGAATGTATTCAATAAGGATTTATGGTAATTCAGGATGTTGTAGTGTTTTAAAAGAATACATGATGAAGGTGTTCACATGTTGTTAAGTGGAAAAAAGTATCTTCATTATGTTTAGCTTCCTTATAAAATTTTGACTGTGAGTTGGACTGTTTCCCTCGGAATCCGGGGATGACCGCCTTGATGGGGGGTTCAAACATTCCGATCTGTTTCTAACAGGTTTCTTCATAGAACCGGAAACATCCAATGATTCCACATCCATTCGGACCTACTTTCCAAAGGTAGGTGCTCATTATATTGTGGACTAATTAGGCTTAGGAATTTGCATTGGTCGAGAGGATGGGAGGTCAGACTCATCACACCTTTTTGAGGGGAATTATTGTCTACTCCGGGACTCTCTTTGTAGATTTATGTTATGTTCGTGAATCCTTATTACATTACCAAGTATAAAATGAGATTTCCTTCAGATATGAAAATCAATGATTAAATATGTTGGAAATTTAGAGAATCTATTATATGTATTCTAGGTTCTTCATCGATAGAGAATCATCTATATTTATTAGAGATTCTTGGTCAATGGTACCCTTAGACATATTTATACAGAAGTTTCTTGGTCATTATGATGACCATGATGGTTTTAAAGCCACTCCGTGGGGCACTTGATGTTTATTGTCATTCAAAAGGACATGGATTATTTTAGAGTTGGGATCGAACCCGTAGACGGGTTACCTACGTATCCTTTGTTTAGAAAAGGAATCAGAACCCACGTAGTTCAAGTAAGGGAGTATGATGTTTTTGATTGATGGCTCAAAGAAGGATGTCACAATTACTTTTACACTCTAAGCTTACGTGAGTCATGCTCGGTGTAAGAAACAAGAGGTATTGGTAAAAATTAGACAATTGTGCCATGAAAGATGCAATCATAAGAAATAATTTGGGTCTTATGTATGTATGACTTCCTAGATAAATGAAGTTTTAGGATTTACTTTAGAAGAGAAAATCCACGAATAGGGTCCATAAAGATATAGTGTTTCATGGAGATTTTGAATACTCTAACTTGGGGCTTACTCCTGAAAAGGAGGCCCAAATTAGGAGAAGACTTACGATTGGGTTTTACTCCTAAAAAGGAATCTCAGATCAAAGGTAAATTAGGACTGGTTAAGAGGATTATGACTGGGGCTTATTCCTGAAAAGGAGGCCCTGGTTTAAGACTGGGGATTACTCTTGAAAAGGAGGCCCAGGTTAAGGATTAAGGTTTGGGGCTTACTCCTAAGGAGGAAGCCCAAATTAGGGGTTTGGGGCTTTCTCCTAAGAGGATGCACAAGCTTGAGACTGGGACTTACTCCTGAAAAAAGGAAGCCCAGGTTAAGGATTAAGGTTTGGGGCATACTCCTAAGGAGGATTCCCAAATTAGGGGTTTGGGGCTTACTCCTAAGAGGATGCCCAAGATTGAGACTAGGGATTACTCATGAAAATGGAAGCCTAGGTTAGGGGATCTGGTTTGGGGCTTACTCCTATGGAGGATGCCCAAATTAGGGGTTTCGGGATTACTCCTAAGAGGATTCCCAAGCATGAGACTGGGGCTTACTCCTAAAAAAGGAATCCCATGTTAGGGGATCAGGGGCTTACTCCTAAGAGGATGCCCAAAAATTAAAGGACTTGGGGCTTACTCCTAAATATGATTCCCATATTAGAGGACTTATGATTGGGGATTATTCTTGAAAAGGAGACCCATGTTAAGGATTCTCTCATCTTAATGGATGAGGATGAATGAATGAAATCTCAATCTTTAGTGACATAAAGATGTGTAAATCACTAGGTTTTGAGAGATATTCCACAAAATTCTTTTCATATAAGGAAGTCAAATCAAGAAATCATGCCATAAAATGTCTTTGAAGAGTGTCTTGAAGACTAAATCTTGAATAGGAAAGGTGTAATGTCTTAATAGGGGTGAAATGGGCAAGAAAATCACCAAAAAAGGCAGGGGCGCGCAAGTCCTGGTAGCCGTGCAGGTACTGTGTGGGCGCGCAAGTCCTGGTCGTGCAGGTCCTGGTCGAGTAGGTATGCCTGTGCGACACATGGTGTACTTGTGCGATGGTTAACCAGCAGGGCAATACTTGAGCGACTTTAGGTTAAGGCCTTTAGAATCCTCTTGAGGTTCTTCCAGGAGAGGGGCGCGAAGGTTCTATTGAAGGAGTAAGGAGGCGCACAAGTGTGGCCATTTCCTCCACCTAGGTGTGCAAGTGATGATGAGTTTCAACACATAGGCCTTCCTCCCCCTCTTTAGATCTTCCGTTCTAGGTATGGAATTACCTTATAAGTGTCCCAGAAGCTTTGAGAAGAGACTAGGGCGCCGGAAGCTCAAATCTGGGTTTCTAAAAAAAATACTCTAGAATGGGGGGCCCACAGGGTCTATTTATAGGCAGTAGAAGACCCCCGGCGGTTATCGGGCAGTTATCATTTAGATCGCGCAAGTCACATGCGCGACCATAATGCGTCGCGTAAGTGGACTTGTGGGACAGTGATAGAACTTTCACGACATATGTGCTTTTGATCCCTTGTTCATGCCTTTGTCGATTTTTGATATTTTCTTCAAAGGCTGAATCACATTTCGCTTAGATATTCACCTTTTCCATTCTTTATATTCTGTGATGAAAGAAGCGTCAACAAAAGACCCCCCTCAGAATAGGATCCGAAAGAAATGAGGATTTGACTCTGAGGAAATCAAAGACATCCGAAGAAAAGGTGGTGCACAAGTCTTGATGGCGCAGAGGGTTGTGTGCAAGTGACCATCGTGCAGGGCTTGGGCACACTGGGTGTAGGTGCACAGGGTCCCGGCCGCGTCTATAAATAGAGGGTCTCACTTATGTACAAGCATCCGGATTTCCGGACTTCATACCTTCGAGCTCTCGCCATGTGAGTCACCTTAGCCGCGCATGTTTCTCTGTATTCCGGTGTTTTCCTTGATGTCACGCTATTGTATAGGTATTTGTACTTAGGTGGTTTATACTTGCGCGTCAAAAACTAGCGTGGCACATGAACACTTGCGCTTTATGTTTAGACTTGCGCGCCTTAATTCCTTATCCATTTTTTTGAATTTTTTCAAAAAATTTATGAAAAATAAACCCATTTAAGAGTTTAATTTATTCAAATTTTTTTGTGCAGATTAAATGGCTCTTAAGGGAATTAAAACGGCTGATGAACTGGCTAGTAAGCGGATTGATGACATGATGAAAATCATTGGCCATGATTATTATGATATCTGTGACAGCACTCTCCCAGATTTGGTTAAGTACTTGAAGAAATATCATCTTAATTTCCCACAGATCATCTACCTACCTCTATATGGTCATGGTCATCTGCACGGAGTCAATGTTCTAGATGAAAAGAACTATACGCCTAAAATGCAGTTGCACTGCTACTCCTCTATTTCAGTTATGATGTACATTAAGAGCAACAACAATGGTGTGAACTTTCAAATTCTTCCTCCATGTCATTTTCTTTCAGACATGAAAATGGCAAACCTATTGGCTGAAATGTTTTCTTCCGTCAGTTGGTGGAGAGAATACAAACATGGCATTAGAGAAATATCTAAAAAGAGTACTCTCTCAAAATGGCTCTTTACATCAAATGCTCCATTCTCAAGTCCATGTATCCATCTTCCAAGTCTCTTGGACAGAAACAGATTTACTGTTTGATCAGCAGAAAATTTTCTCAAACCGCACTGAAGAACATCCTTTTACAACTATTCCAAGAATAGCTAGTATTACTGCATATCTTATTGTATCCAGTTGAATGAATTAATTCCAAGTGATTGCGGATGAAGCTCGGGGTGCCGTAAATCAAATGAAGAGTTATGTTGAAAGACTCTTGTAATTCTTGAAAAAGAGAAGAGACTCCAGTCTGTGGATGTCCTTCTAACTCTTGTGCATCAATGAAAAACACTTTCACCTTCACTCATTTGTACCTGCATTCTCTTTTGCTACATGCTTTAGATTTTACCTAAGCCAATGGGCCAAGTAAGCATAGTTTGATTTTTACTAGGATTAATTTAAATAAACCTACAAACTTCGAACCTTTTAATTGCTCAATGTTCCCTAAATCATATAAAAACTGTATGTTTAGTGATCTGGGAACTTTACTTTTATTCATTGTTCCCCTGTATTTTGTGGGCAGTTAAAGTCATGCACGTCAGACATACAGAGGGTAATGTCTAAGGTCGAAATATCTTTGAACGAAATGGATTAGAATTGACTCAATTCCTTGAAAATTCATCTGAAAACATACTACCATACTCAAGTATGAGGGAAAATAGGTAAGCTATGACTTAAGAATATTTGAATCTGTGGAATGATATGAAAAAAGATCTAAAAGGCATTAGAAGAATTAGTTTCCAAGAATGAAGTTACCATTATTTAACAAACCCGTTAAGGGGTTGAATTATGCAGGGCCACCTAAGGGAATTGGCTGCATAGTTAAATAAAATGGTATCTTTTGGCTAACAAGTCTATTATGTAGACTGTTTATGCAAGGGCACCTATGGGCACGTGCTGCATTGTCAGGCAAAATAATTCTCAGAAATTTACTTTTCTAGTGCTAAAATCCAGTGAATGTTTATGGAGATTCAAATCTTCCAAAGTCTAGAGTTTTCTGTATGGAAACAGGTACTTGAATATGGAGAAAATATTTCCAAACAAGATTATCGAAGAACTGGATGAATATTACTCCTACGAAGGTCTAACCCAATCATAGGTAAGGAGAATATAAGCAATAGACATGAATAATTTCAGATCATGAAAAAGGATATGGGACAAGTATATTAAGGATGACTATTTTTGTAGGTCCCTACATACTGTCATTTAAGAAAAATGAGGACTAAAGAGGAATTATTCCCATGAATGAAGTTACTAATATCCGAAAAACCCGTTAGGGCGTTGAATTATGCAGGGCCACCTAAGGGTATTGGCTGCATAGTCAAATAATAGTATCTTTTGGCTAACACGTCTGTTATGTAGACTATTTATGGAAGTCCGCTTATGGGAACATACTGAATAGTCAGGAAATATAATTCTCAGAAATTTGACAGTTTTCTGACTAGAAGTCATGAAAAGGGATATGAGGATATGAAAATATTTAAGGTTAGGATTATGACACATAAAGATGGGTATTGTTCAATGTATACAGAGATACACAGATCCATGCTAACCATAATAATGTTGTGGCTGGGTCCTGAATTGAAATGTTGGACTTCACTACGTATCCCATAAGGATGAGAATCAAGACATACGTAGTTATTAAACTACGGTTTAACATCATGTGGAAAAAAAGGATTAGAGATCTTAGTTTAGGGCCATAGAGCTTGGAACATTGTAATAAATACACAGTGTGTGTTTTCATGGGGACTTTTCAGCCAAGGGACTGAAAGTGGAATTTGGGGTTAGGCCCAAAGACTTGGGGTTGGATTCAAGGGAAACTCTAATGTTCCTACGTATCCCATAAGGATGGGAATCAAGCCCACATAGTTCTAAAAATACCCTTTGTACAAATTTGGTTCGTACATATAAAGGGTGAAAGGGGACTTTAGTACAATGATGGTTTAACCCAATATAAAAGGTTTGGGCGTTTCCATGTATGCATGTAGTCTTTGAGATGAAACATGATTGAAAAATCAATGTAAATAATGGTTCCCTCTCAGGTGAGGGTATCAAAGAATATTGTATTTTATTGTCATACTGGAAAAAAGTGTTGTATAGTTTAATGCCGTATAACAAGGACGAATGTGAACCAATGTAAAGATATTGATTCTAGTGGCGGTTTCACGAATCAACATCGTATGAGATGGAGGTGAACCCATGTGAATAGATTGGTTTTGGGCTTGAACCTTGGGAGGTTGCCTACATACCCAGCCTAGAAGGAAAGTATCAATGTCCGTGTAGTTCAATTAAATAATGAATTAATGATCAAGTTGTTCTTGGGGACAATGACCTAAAAAATGATGTTAGGACATACACATGGTTAACGGCCCAGAGAGAGTGTTATGGTTGAGATTTTCTCTAAGCTCACGTGAGTCATACTCGGTGTGAGAAACAAGAGGTAGAAACAACCTTAATGATACACAGTTTAACGTCATGTAGGACGTATGAAGGGACTATGCAGTTTAAAGTCATGCAGTTAGGACTATTGGTGCTGCATAGTTTAGTGTCATGTAGCAGGGACAAAGTACAGTTTAATGTCATGTAGGACATATCACGAACTTTCTGTATAGTTTAGCTTCATGTAGTTAGGACGATGTGGACAATAGAGTTTAATGTCATGTTGGACGAAGGGGGGGGGACTGTGCAGTTTAATGTCATGCAGTGAGGACAAAAGTGTGCACCATTTTAACGTCATGTTGGACGCATTTTGGATTTTTTCTATAGTTTAACTTCATGATGGATGAAAGAGGGACGATACAGTTTAGCTTCATGTTGGACGAAATTGCGAATAGTTTATGGTCATATGCATAGACCGTGGATGGTGTAGTTTAAGGTCATACATGACCTTTGATGCTTATGTAGTTTAATGTCTTTCCGGACGTAAGGGACTTTTATACAGTTTACCGTCATGTAGTTAGGACGTCACAATTTAATGTCTTTCTAGATGTAAGGGACTTGAAAACAATTTAGGGTCATATGCATGGACTGTTGAAGATGCAGTTTAAGGTTATATAGGACCTAGTTGCAGTTTAAGGTCATACTGGACCATTGATGGGATCATTTTTCACAGTTTAACGTTGTGTGGGATGTGGTTGCAGTTTAAGGTCATACTGGACCATTTCTATATAGTTTAACGTCATATTGCAAGGAAAAACTGGTGCCGCACAGTTTAGTGTCATGTTGGAGGGACAAAGTGGTGAATAGTTTAAGGTCATAATGGACCAATGAGGATTTTAAGGTCATACTGGACCATTGCTGTATAGTTTAACGTCATATAGCAAGGAAGAACTGGTGCCGCACAGTTTAGTGTCATTTTTTAGGGACAAAGTGGTGAATATTTTAAGGTCATACTAGACCAAGGAGGAGTTTAAGGTCATACTGGACCATTTCTGTATAGTTTAACATCATATATCAAGGAAGAACTGGTGCCGCAGAGTTTAGTGTCATGTTGCAGGGACAAAGTGGTGAATAGTTTAAGGTCATACTGGACCAAGGAGGAGTTTAAGGTCATACTGGACCATTTCTGTAGAGACCCGAAGCTTGACGTACATGGACATTACATTACTTTTGCGGAATACTTAGTACAAAAACACACACACAAGGATCGTAATAGTTTAGTGTCTTTGGAAACTCGGAGTATAATCTTCTAATCGTGGTGAAATATCTTCAAACATCTCCCATAAAGATCCTCTTTTTTTTAAACCTAAAACCTTTCTTTATATCCTGGGGAAAATAAAACATAAAAGGGTGATCTCAAATGCTCAGTAAGGGTAAAAAAAATAAATATCAATCACATCCTATTCATAAGAACATAACATTTTTGAAATCTTAACCTGCAAAAGAGAGCATAATTTCATAACATGGGATAAATCATAGTAGTGAAATGAAATCCCAATAATCATAACTTAAAACATGAAACATTGTGGCATACACACATAATCATAGGTAATCATTTCTTGTTAGTCAAGACTCATTTCCAAGACTATCTTAGTGGACAAAGTCCATTTCTGAACCGAGTCACCCTCATTTCAGTCATGTTTCACTGAAACGGTATAACCTACAATTCCAGCCATGTCTATCTCACAAGGTATAAAATCTTTACCCAATGCATTGGAGGGAGATATAGGTCCCACCCATCTTATAATGAATCCTTTATTATGTGTGCCACATAATCATAAATCATACATCATCGCATAACACATGTAACAAAAATGGGATTCTTGAAACATCATGACATCATAAAACAAATCATATAATGTAAATGACTTCATAAAAATAAATCCCTCACAACATAATAAAATAAATGTAATAATAGTGATAAAAATAGAACCCTATATTATCTTAGATGGAACATAATTTTGATAAAACATTTGAACTCCATTCTTGAGGAAAATATCCTTTCTACTTTAAAAACACTTTTCTTTTCTTAACATGTCATAAAATTATAAACTAAAAGAATTTGATTAAAAATAAACTTGAAAACTTATAAAGGAAGATTCTTGGAAATAATGTTTTAAAAATCCATTCTTGTCGTATAAGTTAAAAAAACATTCTTCTCGTACTTTTGTCGGAAAAGTCAAAAAAGTACATCGTACGAAAAATGTCAAAAGATTCCATTCATATCTTTTACTAAAAACTCAACTAAGGGTAAAATAGGATTTAAAAAATTTTACGTGGATGGAAATAATATTACATATTGAGGAAACATGGATGGGGATGATAAAATACACCCCAGTAAATTCTAAAGTATAAACAATCTCGGATAAAAATGAGATTGTGACATTTCCCTTACCTTAGGTCCGACTTGCTTTGTAAGTGTCCGGACCTCATGTATAATGATTTAAATAATTTTATTGTCTTATTCCAGAATCATACATATTGATATGATATCATATATGGTCATATTCTTAGCTTTTTATTAGTAATATTTCATTGTTACTTGTTACTCAGGTCTTTATTGCCTTTTGTTCTTATGCGTGTTTTGCCGAATAAATTCTTATTCTTATTTTAAGGTTATAGATACCTTATATCCAGAATGGTATTAGTGTAACATATATCATATTTATTCATTCAATTCATTTATATAATTATTATGTAATGATGATCATGTAGAACGAGTCGCATCACATCGTGGAGACGGTATTCCGTACGTACGCACGAGCGATGATATTGTTCCCATGATCGTGGAATTGTATTTAAGTGTATTTATACTATTTCAGTATCAATATCACTTTATAATAATTATATATAGTTACTCATTACACCATTATACCCATCCTTGTAAGTTGGTGGTGGATAATAGATTTCACCACGGCGTGGAGACGGTATTCCGTACGTACGCACGCGCGGTGATTTCATTTTTCCGTAGGATGGATAGAAGGTGAATTAGGGTTGTTTCATATTTATAATAACATATAAGTATGTAAGTAATACTGATTTTATTACTTTATCATTAAACAACTGAAGAAGAAGAAGTTGAAGAAGAAATAAATTGAAAAGATCGGTAATGGATATTACCTCTTCTTTTAAACACCTCTTTGAATCCTCCACATAGGGAACTAAGCTTGGTCTTTGAAGAAGCCCAGGACCTCTAGGATTATTCTATGGAAGTGGAGAAGGGATTTTGGCAGTGGTTGTCCGAGCTTGAGTGCTCAAATTGGTGTGAGGAGGAGGGGGAGGAGGTGTCCTTTTATAAGGGAGGAGAGGGGCACCTTTAGAATAACTCAAACTATTATTTTATATTAAAGTCAAAATCGGTTTATAATGGTTCAAAAGGGTCTTATTTCGAAGGTAAAGCGGGGATGGGTCGAATTCCTATCAACCAATAGGATTTAGACATGTTTTGGTTATTATTTTAACCTTAGCAATTAGATTTAACTCTAAGTTAAATAATTTAACTTTTACCGTGTCTTTTTGTTTTCTTACACTATATGGTTAATACACTTACTATAACATGCCAAAATAACCCCAAATTGTTTATTATTAATATATATATCCTTATCTAAGTCATTTGGCCGAAACTTAGATTTTTATGAATAAAATAACAATTAATAATATAATATTTGATTTAAAAACTATTTTGTGTCAATTTTGACACTGTTTGATATATGATTTTTTTGAAAGTCATAACAGAATTATATGTTCGAACCAAGTTTATTAAATCAACAATAATATATCATAGTAACCTATAAAATTAGTGTAATTCATAAAAAGTCTCAAATTACATTTATTTTGGTGTTTAAAACATCAATTATGTCAATATTTCATTAATAAGATAATTACTGCATCATTGTTGTGTCATAAATAAATTAAATTATTTAATGCCTAAAAATTACAAATAAAATACCATTATGTAGGAAATCGTTTTATCTTTATAAGTAATATTTATAGTTGAATTTATCTTATGTATAACCCCATATTAAAAATGTTTTAGTAAATAAACATTGATTTTAACTCTTTTAACCCTTCTTTAAATAAATTAATAATAAATGTCATAATCTAATCCAAGTGGGCCTAAATGGTCATATTTAATTCCTAAGTTTGTTTTTGGTCGAATTACACTTGTCCAATAGAATTAGGACATGTGTTAGGGTAATAATAATTTCATTTCTACCCTTAATTACCGTATTTACTTTTAACCGTGGTAAAAAAAATAAAAAGTTACTATTTACCAAAAAATTATTTTCATCTCATTGAACAACATTTTACTTACTGACATCAACCGTGTCTCTCGGATTTTTTAAATTTCACTCACAGAAGCGGTAAAATTAAGTTTTATGACAAATTCAGTTTTTTTAACTACCACTTAGTGGTTTCACTATTCATCAAAAATTGAAAGTTTTCAGAAAAATGCCAAAAATTAGGCCTACGCTATATTTGATATTATGAACCCAAAAATGATTTCTATTGTACCAAATTCAAAACATATCAGTTGAATTAATTAATTTGAAAATTAATTCCCGTCGTCAAAACAAAAGGCGTGTTTTTAAGAGATAATAACTATCAAAAGATTGACACTTGTTTATAACTGGTTTAAATGTGAAATTACATCCAATGACCAACATTGTATTAAATTGTAAAAATATATTCTAAATATACTTTAAACCCATTAAAATTAATAATTTATCACTATTAATTATTTCGATTGAAAAAGTTGTTTTTAATTAAAATTTAGTAATTTTCACTATTCATCAAAATATGAAAGTTATCCGAAAATCACCAAAATTTCACCCTAAGCTAATTTCGATATTCCGAATCCAAAAATGAAATCAATTTTGAAAAATAAAATTTACATAATTTTAAAAAGTGGTTATTACTATTTATAACAGCTGGTTTTAATAATATTTTAATAGCATATCATTGTTTAGTGAAACTCGGTATTGCATACTACACACGCTATCGAGGAAGGTCGTGATTGCGTGTAATACAAGTCAAGTCAAGGATGTGTATTTTTCAAGCTCCTTTTGGTGTAGCGTACAACACAATACATTAATGAAATTAAAAAGAATATTTTTCATAAAATCACGGGGTGTTACATTCTACCCCCCTTAAAATGAATTTCGCCCTCGAAATTCGTCGGGGTTATAAATGGTTTACTATTCGAAAGTTTCTTTAATAAAAACCCACATCATAAAAAGGAATACCAAAACCAATCTTTAAAACAAAAGTATGAAACGTAACGGTTACCCAAATAAACTAATCATTGGGTTTCCACATAGGTGAAAATATGGATATGGAAGAAAAATCTAACCATCATGTTCTGATGGAGAGTGGTAGAGAACATGGCTATGGAAAAGACAACAATCACAAATCCATAAATTTGTGACGATCTAAGGTACCATATGATTAATCAGATATAAGAGCACTAAGACAACATTTTTTGTTTTCAAGATCATTTCCCTAAAGTTGATGAAATTGGAATTAGAAGAAATACTTTCGTGATTTTGGTATAGTCTCACCGTTTGTCATTATTTAGAAAATTTCCACTTCATATATTAAAGAAATGAAGTTGAATTTGTCATTCGTGATGTGTTAGCAGATCATGTGATAGAATGATGGGTCATTCCATCTCTTTCAAACAAAAGGTTAGCAAAAGTTATAAGTCCATCTTATGGTTAATCGTATATGGTTCCAAAAATGAACTTATTCGTCATATATCATACCGCTTAATAAAATAAAACTAGTTTTTAATAACCAGGGACTTCCTGTAGGCCAGTGGTAGGAGATAAAGGCCAGTCGCACTTCGGTTTGGGTTCGATTCCCACAGCCTTGTCCGAAGCGATGGGCTGTCGCCCGTCCTGCAGGTTGTCCTTTTTCTAAAGCTATATTACTATAACATCCCATCAATAATATAGAAAAAAGTTCTATCCTAACTTCTGTCCAACATAATCCATTCCAATCTTTAGGATTATCTAAAATACTTCGGTCCAAGCTCATAGTATAAAGAAAACGATTACTTGAAATGTCATCAACCAAGCATGTGAATACCATAATTTATCCCCCATATATCATTTTGGTCACATTCCAATCATGTGAATACCTTAATCATGTATTCTCTTGAAAAATGAATACTTAATAAACCTTAGTGAAAACATGAATGATTTCAAAAGTTAACTCTTACCACATACCAAAATCCAAAAATTCTATATACTCAAACCATGATATAACCTTCTCCTTATATCAGTCATGAGCTCATGAATACTATCAAACATTTAATTTTCTCCTTATCCCTTCATTATGCGCATATCATCTTCATTCCAAAAATATCTGAATAACCTTTCATGGATACTGGTAGCATTAATCACACACTTTCAATACTCAAGGAAAGACAAAAATGTAACAATACTTAGATGTCTCTTTATTCCATAGTACCATGAGATTACTTATACAACATTACACATGATAAACATGTCCTCATTCCACTACATTCCGAGCTTCAACAATTCTTTCATCTCACAAATCATTTGTAGTCTCTTCATCATCATCAACATAAATACTACCCATACGACCATACTGATTCTCTTCATGAGACTTTCACTTAGGGAATTGGTTTGCATAATGCCCGTACATTCCACATTTAAAACATTTAACCATTGTTGATGTCGTAGCAATACCATTATCCTCATCCATGGTGTTAACTGAACCTTTTCCTTTTCACTTACTGGCTTTGTGTCCTTCTTTTCCACACCCAAAGCATCTTCCAGTTCCTTTGAAACATTCTCCTTGATGCCTCTTCCCACATGATTTACATAGGGGAAATTGAACTTTCTTTCCTCTATGATCATCATAAAACTCCATCTTTCTCTTATTATCTGAGTCAGGAAACTTACCACATTTTACATTATTGATCATATTATGAGATTAAGGATTCGGAATAATAATGATGTTTGGATTTACAAATCCCATTTCATTCGGTTGGTCATGAAGAATATCATTCCATTGTCCATCATATCCTCCATTATCGTGAATCATCTTGTTTCCAGCCATTTTCTAAAACCCAAAAAGAATAGTGTGAGAGGTGAAAATCATGCTAGGGAAAACAAAAATATAAAGGGGGAGTATCCTCAATATCTAACTTCTTAGGTTAAATTATATGATCGTTACCATAGTTTTAGGACTGTATCTTATACGTATAATTATCCTTAGGGACATCCCTAGACATACCTTAGAAATATCTCTAGGGATCTCACTAACGCTTTCGCATCCTAGTTTCCAAAGGATGACTAAACCTTTCCTCTGATACCTACTGTAGAGACCCGAAGCTTGACGTGCACGGACATTACATTACTTCTGCGGATTACTTAGTACAAAAACACACACACAAGGATCTTAATAGTTTAGTCTCTTTGGAAACTCGGAGTATAATCTTCTAATCGTGGTGAAAGATCTTTAACATCTCCCATAAAGATCTTCTTTTTTTTAAACCTAAAACCTTTCTTTATATCCTGGGGAAATGAAAACAAAAAAGGGTGAGCTCAAATTCTCATTAAGGGTAAACAAAATAAATATCAATCACATCATATTCATAAGAACATAACATTTTGGAAATCTTAACCTGCAAAAGAGAGCATAATTTCATAACATGGGATAAATCATAGTAGTGAAATGAAATCCCAATAATCATAACTTAAAACATGAAACATTGTGGCATACACACATAATCATAGAGAATCATTTCTTGTTAGTCAAGACTTATTAACAAGACTATATTAGTGGACAAAGTCCCTTTCTGAACCGAGTCACCCTCGTTTCAGTCCTGTTTCACTGAACCGGTATAACCTACTATTCCAGCCATGTCTATCTCATGAGATATAAAATCTTTACCCAATGCATTCGAGGGAGATATAGGTCCCACCCATATTATAATGAATCCTTTCTTATGTGTGCCACATAATCATAAATCATACATCATCGCATAACACATGTAACAAAAATGGGATTCTTGAAACATCATGACATCATAAAACAAATCATATAAGGTAAATGAATTCATAAAAATAATTCCCTCACAACATAATCAAATAAATGTAATAATAGGGATAAAAACATAACCCTATATTATCTTAGATGGAACATAATTTTGATAGAACATTTGAACTCCATTCTTGAGGAAAATAACCTTTCTACTTCAAAAACAGTTTTCTTTTCTTAACATGTCATACAATTATAAACTAAAAGAAGTTGATTAAAAATAAACTTGAAAACTTATAAAGGAATATTCTTGGAAATAATGTTTTAAAAATCCATTCTTTCCGTATAAGTTAAAAAAACATTCTTCTCGTACTTTTTTCGGAAAAGTCAAAAAAGTACCTCATACGCAAAACGTCAAAAGATTCCTTTCATATCTTTTACTAAAAACTCACCTAAGGGTAAAATAGGATTTAAACAATTGTAGGTGGATGGAAATAATATTACATATTGAGGAAACATGGATGTGGATGATAAAATACACCCTAGTAAATTCTAAAGTATAAATAATCTCGGATAAAAATGAGATTGTGACATTTCCCTTACCTTATGTCCGACTTGCTTTGTAAGTGTCCGAACATCCTGTATAATGATTTAAAAAAAGTTATTGTCTTATTCCTGAATCATAAATATTTATATGATATCATATATGGTCATATTCTTAACTTTTTATTAGTAATATTTCATTGTTACTTGTTACTCGGGTCTTTATTGCCTTTTGTTCTTATGCGTGTTTTTCCTAATAAATTCTTATTCTTCTTTTAAGGTTATAGATACATTATATCCAGAATGGTATTAGTGTAACATATATCATATTTATTCATTCAATTCATTTATATAATTACTATGTAATGATGATCATGTAGAACGAGTCACATCACATCGTGGAGACGGTATTCCGTACGTACGTACGAGCGATGATATTGATCCCATGATCGTGGAATTGTATTTAAGTTTATTTATACTATTTCAGTATCAATATAACTTTATAATAATTATATATAGTTACTCATTACACCATTATACCCATCTTTGTAAGGTGGTGGTGGAAAATAGATTTCACCACGGCGTGGAGACGGTATTCCGTACGTACGCACGCGCTGTGATTTCATTTTTCCGTAGGATGGATAGAAGGTGAATTAGGGTTGTTTCATATTTATAATAACATATCAGTTTTTAAGTAATACTGATGTTATTACTTTATCATGAAACAACTAAAGAAGAAGAAGTTGAAGAAGAAAGAAATTGAAAATATCGGTAAGGGATATTACCTCTTCTTTTAAACGCCTCTTTGAATCCTCCACTTAGGGAACTAAGATTGGTCTTTGAAGAAGACCAGGACCTCTAGGATTATTCTAGGGAAGTGTATAAGGGATTTTGGCAGGGTTTGGCCTAGCTTGAGTGCTCAAATTGGTGTGAGGAGGAGGGGGAGGAGGTGTCCTTTTATAAGGGAGGAGAGGGGCACCTTTGGAATAAATCAAACTATTATTTTACATTAAAGTCTAAATCGGTTTATAATGGTTAAAAAGGGTCTTATTTCGAAGGTAAAGTGGGGATGGGTCTAATTCCTATCAACGAATAGGATTTAGACAAGTTTAGGTTAATATTTTAACCTTATCAATTAGATTTAACTCTTAGTTAAATAATTTAATTTTTACCGTGTCTTTTTGTTTTCTTACACTATATTGTTAATACACTTACTATAACATGCCAAAATAACCCAAAATTGTTTATTATTAATATATATATCCTTATCTAAGTCATTTGGCCGAACCTTATATTTTTAGGAATAAAATAACAATTAATAATATAATATTTGATTTAAAAACTATTTTGTGTCAATTTTGACACTGTTTGATATATGATTTTTATGAAAGTCAAAACAGAATTATATTTTCGAAACAAGTTTATTAAATCAACAATAATATATCATAGTAACCTATAAAATTATTGGAATTCATAAAAAGTCTCAAATTACATTTATTTTGGTGTTTATAACATCAACTATGTCAATATTTCATTAATAAGAAAATTACTGCATCATCGTTGTCTCAAAAATAAAATAAATTATATAATGCCTAAAAATTACAAATAAAATACCATTATGTCAGAAATCTTTTTATCTTTCTAATGAATATTTATAGTCGAATTTATCTTATGTATAACCCCATATTAAAAATGTTTTAGTAAATAAACTTTGATTTTAACTATTTTAACCCTTCTTTAAATAAATTAATAATAAATGTTCTAATATAATCCAAGTGGGCCTAAATGGTCATATTTTATTCCTAAGTTTCTTTTTGGTCGAATTAAACTTGTCCAATAGAATTAGGACATGTGTTAGGGTCATAATAATAATATCATTTCTACCCTTAATTACCCTATTTACTTTTAACCGTTGTAAAAAAAAATAAAAAGTTACTATTCACCAAAAAAAAATTCATCTCATTGAACCACATTTTGATTACTGACATCAACCGTGTCTATCGGATTTTTGATATTCCACTTACAGAAGCGGTAAAATTATTTTTTATAAAAAATTCAGTTTTTTTAACTACCACTTAGTGGATTCACTATTAAATAAAAATTGAACGTTTTCAGAAAAATGCCAAAAATTATGCCTAAGCTATATTTGATATTATGAACTCAAAAATGATTTCTAATGTACCAAATTCAAAACATATCAATTACATTAATTAATTTAAAAATTAATTCTCGTCGTCAAAACAAAAGGCGTGTTTTTAAGAGATAATAACTATCAAAAGATTGACACTTGTTTATAACTGGTTTAAAGGTGAAATTACATCCAATGACCAACATTGTATTAAATTGTAAAAATATATTCTAAATATAATTTAAAACCACTAAAATTAATAATTTATCACTATTAATTATTTCGATTGAAAAAATTGTTTTTAATTAAAATTTAGTAATTTTCACTATTCATCAAAATATGAAAGTTATCCGAAAATCACCAAAATTTAACCCTAAGCTAATTTCAATATTCCGAATCCAAAAATGAAGTCCATTTTGAAAAATTAAATTTACAAAATTTCAAAAAGTGTTTATTACTATTCATAACGGCTAGTTTTAATAATATTTTAATAGCATATCGTTGTTTAGTGAAACTCTGTATTGCATACTACACACGCTATCGAGGAAGGTCGTGATTGCGTGTAATACAAGGCAAGTCAAGGATGCATATTGTGCAAACTCCTTTTGGTGTAGCGTACTACACAAGACATTAATGAAATTAAAAAGAATATTTTTCATAAAATCTCGGGGTGTTACAATTGCTGTATAGTTTAATGTCATATAGAAAGGATGAACTGGTGCCGCACAGTTTTGTTTCATGTTGCAGGGACAAAGTGGTGAATAGTTTAAGGTCATACTGGACCAAGGATGAGTTTAAGGTCATACTATACCATTGCTGTATAGTTTAAAGTCATATAGCAAGGACAAACTGGTGCCACATAGTTTAGTGACATGTTGCAGGGACAAAGTGGTGAATAGTTTATGGTCATACAGGACCATGGAGGAGTTTAAGGTCATGCTGGACCATTTCTGTATAGTTTAACGTCATATATCAAGGATGAACTGGTTCCGCACAGTTTAGTGTCATGTTGCAGGGACAAAGTGGTGAATTTGCAGTTTATAGAAAATACATCTTCAAAAATCTGGCATTGGTTGGAGTAGTGATGAGTTCTCCATCCATTGAGATTAATGAATATGATCCATTGGAGTAGAACTTATGTATTGAATAAGGTCCTTCCCATTTTGTCTCAAGCTTGGGAGGATTCTTTCCAGGTATCATTGGTGTTCTGAGAACTAATACCAATTCTCCCTGAGTTAATGAATGAAGATGAACTTTTTTGTTAAAATATCATGCTATTCGATTCTGATAGACCTCCATGTGGTGAAAAGTGCACAATATTTTCTCATCTAACCATTCCAATTCATTCAATCACTTTTGATATTCTTCATTTGTAGATGATTGATCACAAATGGCAACTCTAAGCAAGGTTAGTTGAACTTCAATGGGAAAGACAGTTTCCATTCCATAAAACAATGAATATGGAGTTGACTAAGTTGCAGTGCAGGTGGTAGTCCGATAATCCCACAAAGCATGAAAGAGTTTATCAGGCCATGACCTATTATTTTTATCCACCATCTTTTGCAGTATATTTTAAAGAGTCTTGTTAAAGGCTTCTATCTGGCCATTGGCCACTGCAGGATATCAAGATGAATGGTTCTATTTGATGTTGTATTCTTGATACAACTTCTTCATCTCAAATGAACAGAAATTGGTGCCATTTTACATCAATATGGTATGAGGGACACAAGATATGGTAATTATGTTAGACTTGATGAAGCTAAAAATGCATTTAGAACTGACTTCCTTGAGAGGTATTGTCTCTACCCATTTGGAAAAGAAGTCAGTAGCAGTAAGAATATACTTAAACTGCTTAGTCGTAGCCGAAGGGTAAGGTCCCACCACATATATTCCCCATGTGGATAATGGCCATAAGTATTTAGTTGTATGGAGAAACTCTAGAGGCTGATGAATGATGTTGGAATGTATTTGGCATGAATGACACTTCTTTGTGAAATCGACACAATCTCGTATCATTGAAGGCCAAAAGTATCCAAGCCTTCGAACCTGATCAGATAGTCTATGTCCAGACTGGTGGGCACCACAGACTCCTGCGTGCAATTCTTTCATGACATCCATTATCTCTTCACCATCAATGCATCTGAAGAGAATTCCATCAAAACCATGTTTGTAGAGAATTTTCTCTAGGTGATCTGGGCTATCATAAAGAGTAAAATTGACCACACGTCTCCATGTTTGTTCTTTCTTGGCTCTATCAGTTTGAAGTGTTCCATTTTGAAGGTATTCCCTAATAGGTGACCTCCATCCTGTAGTATGACCATACAGTTCAGGATTGGGACTAATTTCATTAATTTACTCTGTTCTGATTCGAACATAAGGGGAAATTGCACGATGGTGGGCAATACTGATGGTTGTCTCGTCCCGATTTGGATCAGCCAGAGCTGTGGCTATATTAGAAAATGCATCAGCTTGAACATTTTGTGATCGTGGGACATAAGAAAATGTCAGTTCTGAAGGGAATTCTGCCATTAACTCTATTACGTAATCATACAACGAGATTAATTCTTCTTTTCTGATGGCATAATTCCCATTGACTTGTTCGATTACCAGGTCTGAATCACCTTTCACCTTTAAGTGATTCACTTGTGCTTGAAGTGATAATTCCAAACCTAAAATGAGAGCTTGGTATTCTACTTCATTATTGGTACCACCTTCCCACAATATGAAGGAATAAGGCAACACTGCCTTTTCTAGAGAAATGAGTACAATTCCTAAGCCAACTATGTTGAATTTAGGATTTTCCATTTTCTTCCCTGTTGGACTTTTAGAAGATCCATCAAAATACATTTCCCATGCTTGAGGACTTTCTTGAATAGATAAGGCTTCCTCATCAGGGAGTTCAATATTTGAAGATGTGTCTTCCACTGAAGGGTGATCAGCCAGGAAATCAGCCAGAGCTTGGCCCTTTATCACCTTTTGAGACACATACTGAATGTCGAATTGCTGTAATATAACTTCCCACCTTGCTAGGCATCCTATAAGCATTGGATGACTAAGGTTGAATTTGAGCGGGTTATTGTGAGATACCAATTGGACCTCGTGATGTTTCAGGTAATGTCTCAACTTCTGAACTGCATAGATTAATGTCAGGAAGCACTTCTCAATACTTGAATACCGGGTTTCTGCTTCAATCATAGTTCGATAGAGATAATAGAGGTTGTTTTCATTTCCAGCATCATTCTTTTGAACAAGAAAGGCACCCAATGATCGCTCTAGGGCTGTCACGTGGAGGATAAGTGGTCTTCCTTCAACATGTGTCATGAGTAACAATGGACTCAATAGGTATTTCTTGAGAATATCGAATGCTTGTTGACATTCTTCGGTCCACTGGTAGGTGACTCCCTTCTTCATCAATTTGGTAAAGGGTAAACTTTTACATACCAAATTGGTGATGAAACACCGAATATATGCTAAGTGTCCTTGAAGTCCTCTTAATTATTTCAAATTTTGAGGAGGTGACATACCAAGGATTTACATGGTCTTCTCAGGATCGACTTCAATACCACAATGGCGTACAAAAAAGCCGAGAAATTTTCCTGAGGTTACCCCAAAAGCACAACTTAAGGGGTTCATCTTCAAATTATGTTGTCGAAGCTTGCAGAATATGACTTCCAAATCAGCCAAGTGATTAGAACATTGTTTGGATTTAACCAACAAATTGTCTACATAGCATTCAACAAATTTCCCTAAGAAGGGATTGAAGATAAGATGCATGGCGCGCTGATGTGTTGCACCTGCATTCTTTAAGAAAAAGGGCAATAACCGGTAACAAGACACACCCTGAGGGGCTCTAAAGGTTGTGAATTCCTCATCTTCTGGGGCCATTCAGATCTGATTATATACAGAATATCCATCCATGAAGGAAAGTGCTTCATAGCCAGTTGTTGCATTAATTAGAAGTTCTATAATCAGAACTGGGAAATCATCCTTAGGACAATGCCGATTAAGATATCTGAAATCGAGGAAAACTCTAATTTGCCTGTTCTTCTTCTTTACAGGGACAATACTAGCCGACCACTTGGGATACTGAACTTCTCTGACGAAGTTAGCTTTGATAAGCTTATCCACTTCATATTCAATTTTAGAAGCATAAGTTGGGTGTGTTCTTCTCGCGGATTGCATAAATCCTCGATGTTATTTTGGTAAACCCAAACGATTAGTAGAAACATCATGATCAAGCCCAGGAATTTCTGTATAGTTCCAAGAAAAAATATCTCTATTTTTCTTTAGAAAAGAAATATACATCTATTTCTCTTCAAGGGTCATGGCTGCACTGATTAAACTGGGGTGTGGATCTTCCTTTGTACCCAGATTGATTTCTCTAAGTTCATCCATAGTGGTAGAGATACCCTCTTCAAATTCTGGAGGAACATCTCTGAGATCTTCCTATTCTTCTTCATCAATGTTATTTCTTCTATTTCTACATGTATAGTAGATGACAAAGCAGAATTTTTATGATCAGAAGAGATGTCAAAATTTGCACATTTTGAAGAGGAAGCTTCCATTTCCAATGCGATTAAAGATGAAGGGTCTTCTTTGGGTAATAAAGAGGAAATGATGGATTGAGAATCAACATCATTGTTCACCTTTGATGTTGATATAACTTTTTTTGGCCTAATTGGTGAAGCATAGACTTTCTGGATTTCAGCAGATGAAATGAAGACGTCACCATTTGTGCTTTCATCACTCCTTGGTAGATTACCAATTTCTCCCATGTTGTCTGCCTCGATTTCCGTAATTGACATTATGGATATTTCCATAAGAGTATTTTTATTTGAGTCTATATTTTCAATTTCACTGATATGCAACACATAATCTGTACTCACATGTGTAAATGGATTTACTGGAATTTTTTCCAAACCATATAGAGCATTAACTTTGGTAATCTCCTTTGTTATGGATTTCTCCCTTTTCTTCATGTGATTGAATTCTACCTCAATGTATTGAGACTCACATATCTTGAACAGGGCCTTATCACCATACAATGTCCCAACATGACCATCGAAACAATATTTGAGACATTGATGGTATGAAGAGGGGATAGCAGCATGTTGATGTAACCAGGGTCTTCCAAGCAAAATGTTGAAGGATGAGTCTTGATCAACAACCTTGAAATCTGAATTGGATACAAGATATCCAAACTAAGTTCTGAGTGTAACTTCACCCAGTGTTTCTTGTTCAGTTTTATCATATCCCTGTAGCATCATGGTGGAGGGAGATAAACCAGATTCCGTGAGGCCCAATCGTCGAAGTTTACGAATGGGCATGAGGTTGACTCCCAAACCATTGTCAATGAAAACTCTTCAAACATCCACGCCATTGACTTTTCCAAAAAAGTACAATGGTCTAATATTTACATGCACAACATCATCTTCATCTTCATCAGTAAAGGATATTATTGCATGGAATTATGCAGGATTATTCTCTATGTGATAGACTTCAGCTGCAGCAATTTCAGTTTCAAACTCCTAAGGACTTGACAAATCCTCGACGAGTGCTTCTTGAAGATCTTTTGACATATTCAAAGCATCTAGAATTGATAAATTGGCTGGTACGTGGGACAAGTGTTTCAATATATCATAATTTTGTTCCAGAGGTCTGCGTTTCCCAATAGGAATATGTGGTTTACCAGGTACCTTGTAAGCATATGCTTTGGAAGTTGATGCATCTTGTATTGGAGTTGCCAATATTCATGGTTTTGGAAGATTAGACAGATTAGATCCATTTACCTGCTGAGAGGAAGAAGATGGAACCTTCAACCGGTCTTCCAAAATAATTGTTCCAGGACTGAATTTGTTATTGGTAGAAGAACTTGATTGTTCTTGCTGAGCTCGGTGAAGGTCTCTACCACGAGTTTCGGCTGCGTACACAGTTCTAGCAGGGGTAGAATTGGAATAGTGGCTTATGAAAGATCCACATCTTCCCCTGTATCCTGAGCCCCTAGAACTTCCTCTGATTCCTCTGTTTGATACAAGGAATTCAGGCTCATTGAAATCGAAACTGCGACTGGCATATGGATCTGTTAATTGAATCATATTAATAGAACCAAAGATTAACTCTTTGTTTGAGGAAGACTCTACCTGATTAGCATGTTTAGGCTGTGCTGTTTGGTGGGGTGGTGCTCGTGGCTTTGAATTAAATGGCATGAAGTCTGCCAAAGTCAGTGACAATTTAGGCTTTGACATATACTCATATTCGTCTTATTATTTTTCTTTCTTTGAATCATGTCGTTTCATTGAGGACTTTCCCACGTACGAAGAGGGTTTTGCCGCAACATTTATGGCAGAAGACACAATTGGATTCCTTAATTGTGTTCAAAAAATAGCATGAGTTCGATTGATTGTATTTCTAACCATCCAATAATCATACTTTTGTGCATTTTTTCTTTTGACTTCCTGCCATTCATCTTCCTCCTCTGGAACTGTAGTAGTGACACATGCTACCTGGGCTGAGGAGCCTTTGAATGTGACCTGTCCCGAGTCGACCATCTTTTGTAGGATGTCTTTGAAAACAAAACACTCCTGGATGGGATGCCCCAACATTTGATGAAAAGGGCAATAATTCTGATGATGTTTATCTCCTTTCATGTTTGGCCTCTTGGGTATTGGAAATTGAACCAAATTGTTTTCCAGAGCCGAAATGAAATAACCAGGAACTTGTTCATTTCAGAAAGAGTATGTTTTGCTCTTAAAATCCTCAAATTGTTTTCGTATTTGATCTTTTTTATCATCTGGATGAAAAGGAATTTTTTGTTGGTGCTCAGAAGGTGGAGACCTTCAAGAAGATGAATGTTTTGAGGTAGAAATAGGTATAGGTGCTTGTTTAAGCATAACTGTAGCAGTTTCTGCCTTACCCATTCTCCTTCCTGGAGCTGATGGAATTACACGAGATTTAGCCTTAGCCTGTATAAGGGAATCTTCAATCTGCTGAGTGATTGAAGTAAGGTCTCAAAACCCTCTTGTGTATTTCATAGGGATTAACGGTGTTCATAATTCATCACGCAGATTTGCCACACATATTGGAAACAATTCTTCTTGAGGGAGTGCTAAACTCAAGGAATATGTTAATCCCTTCCATCGAGCAATGAAATCAGAGACCCTTTCATTCTCCCTTTTCTTACAGTTTTTATGATCAAAAACTGTTGTCTTTGGAAAAGTTGAGCTGAACTGAAGGAGGAATTTTTGGCGAAGATCCTCTTATCCGGTAATTGACCGGGATTGCAAGCTTGGATACTAAACAAAAGCTTGTCCTTTCAAGGTTCGCACGAAGCATCTGAGTTTCACTGCTTCTTGCTGCTCCGGAGTTCCTATCATAGGATCACAACAAGACACGTAATGTGTCAAATGTTGTTCTGGATCACCAGATCCATTAAAAATAGGGAATACAGGGTTCCCAAAACTAGATGGAGGAGAAATTTAATCTACCCATTCAGGGTAAACGTTCTTTTCTGGTTGACCTTGCGCATGCTTCCCTTCCATAGTTTCTAACCGAGCTGTTAATGACTCAATAGTAGTTATTACCTTTTGATAAAAATCTAGTTGAACTTGGACTTGGGTAGGTGAAATGATTGGATCTTGGACAGATGTGGTGATTGTTGCTGCAACTGATGGTAGTACTACAAACTGTTGTAGCACTTGACCCGTAGGATTAGACCTGTGAGGGTGTACTGATAGAGGAGGATATTCTTGATCCATCTCAGTAGCTGCAACAAATTACGTTGGCTGACTGACTCCAACATGCTTAAGAATAAGACTACTCTGAAGTAGTTCTGCATTCAACTTTCTTAATTCCTTCATTTCTTCCTCCTGTTGTGCAAACCTCTGCTCTAGTGTGAGCGATTGACCTTCTCCAGAGGAAGGATATGTAACCTGGTTCTTTCCTTTTCCCTTGTTGGATCCTTTTCGGAGAGGGGGAAGTGGGTTACTAGATGGATTACTTAAGTTCTGAGTAATCCTTTGACTTCGTGTACGCACACCTTCTTCATTTGTGTCAGTGCGTACATATTCTTGAGCAGGAACCTCTTCATCTGAGTCCCCTGAGTGAGCCTCATATGGTGGATCAGAAACAACGGCATTGATGACATTAATCGATGCATAACTCATTTCATCCCTTCTATCATCATTTCTGTGATATTGTCTTCTCCCATTAATTTGATGAGACATTGCCTTTTGTTGATGCAATCCCTCAGGAACTTCATTATGAACCGTAATTTGGAAGGAACCTCCTGATAATTTTGCTCTTCATTCCTCTGGATGTTTCTTCCCCAATTGAGAAAAGACCAACTTTCTCTGAGGAGGGGATTGATGATTTGAAAAAGTCCCCAGTCCAGTGGACTTGGGATGTTCCTGCTGTCCTCACTCAACTCCCCGAATCCTTTTTGTTGATTCCGAGGGTTGGTTTAAAAGAGTCCCCAGTCTGGAAAAATGGGGTGGTTCTTAACATGCAATGTCTAAGACTTTATTGAAAGTCCTCCCGATCTTGCGAACCTTAGTCCGGAAATTAGCTGGATGCGTTAACCTGTATCCTCTTTTCTCACCCGGTTCAAAAGACCTTTGGATGATTTCCGACACTTCTGTCACTTGGTGACGTGCTTTCTCCAAACAAGAGGCATGTTCAGTATTCTCGTTTTCTTTATGTAAGAGTAATTCAACAACTTTTTCTCTATATTATTGATTTTGAGAGGAACTAGTTGAAGCCTATCCATGGGCAAGCTTTTGATTACAATCAAAGCCCATTTACTGTGGCCGGCCATGGGAAATAACATTGCATGAGAACATTATCGGCAGGCTTTGCTGACTGGAGAGAACCGTGAAATGCAGTGCTCCATGAACACCCCATTTTCTGACATGAATACCAGATGGGGAATTGGCAATTAACTGAAGCAATTTTCTTAGTGCTCCAAAGCATGAACGTTGAAGTGCTCTCTGCTGCTTTTCATCCTTCGGATATCGAGAGACTAATAGAGACGCCAAATCAATCAGACGTTGTAACCCTTCTATTATCTTAAGATGATTTTCATATTCATCATAAGATAATACTTTTTTTTCAACTGAAAAAGAGTTTTCCATATGTTGAGACGAATATCATGAATTTCATCTTCCATCAACATTTCTGGAATATTATACTGAGATTCAGCCAGAGGCCAAAACATAACTGACACCTAACCTTTCTCCAGTTGTTTTCTCATGTTCAGCATTTCATCTTTATCATTTGATATAGATTCTTCTACCTGATTTAACTAGAGTTGGTGTTTCCTTGTTTCTTCATTTGATTCACCAGGATTGGTAGATAAATCCTTGATCAAACTAGAAGATGCATGACTTAGGGGTGGTTTGGAGAATGACCTACACCCTGTGCTATCATTTGATTGATAAATTATTTTACCTGCTAGCGATGAAGCTTCAAACATGACTGGCTTCGTATTTTCATGTGCCTCAAGATAAGAGGGCTTTCTCGGCACTACATTGTCCACTGGATCATTTTTTGGGAAATTTTCTTCACTACTGCGGAGAGGACTTTCGCAGCAAAATTCATCATCATGGGGAGGACCACCATAATGGGTTACAACAAAAGATGAGATCTCTTGCTCCTTGGTCTTCTGACCACACAGAGGGTTCATGTGGCTATCATCTGAATATGAAACTTCGAGATCGACATAATTGTCCTGAAGCAAGCCTTCATGAGGAAGTGTCTGTTGAAGACCTTCAGAATTAATGTTCTCACTATTGGGAACAGAGGGAGTATAATCTTGAATTCCAACAGATAATTGTCTGAGGGCTTCAAGAAATCCAGCATCGAGCAAGGCCTTGTTACAGATTGGAACTTGGTCTCCTGACTGTACTGGGAGGGTCTTTTTCTTATATGCCTTCTTAATCGCCTTGGAAACCACTTGTTGACGAAAGTGGCTACTCTGAGCAGGTGTATCTGCCCGATCAGGAAAGATAGCCAGGTTAGGCTGATGATCTCCTCTCAAATTAGGTGTATGTGCCTAAATTGGTTGTCCATATGATATGGGGGAGTATTCCCCATAACCCTCTTTGACTGGAAAAAATGTGTGTGTCTGTTACGGAGTGAATTGTTGATGTATCACTCCATAGGTAGGGATAGATTTATGTGCCTTTCCTTGAGATGCCGCTGAAGTTGTTATAATATCCTGGCAGGCATCCAGAATATGAGCAGGTATTTGCTTATGCTCTTTCACCATTGATAGAATATTCTTGGTGACTTCAGATGCCGGAACGGGAATATATGTCCATTCTGGGATTGGAGTAGGTGTATGTGCCTGCTCGTGTCCTCCTTTTCCTGTCAGTGAATCCTGACATTACTCAAGTGTGGGGGCATAGAGTTGAGTCTACCTCCTATTAGTTGTCGGGGCTTTCAGACTAACTTCTCTGAATGCTACCAAGAAAGGTTGTTGGTAGGATTTATTAAAACTAGCATGTGTATGTGCCTGCTTATTACACATCGCCAAACGTGGTTGACGAGATCCATAATATGTAGTCAGACGAGCCTACTGACTAGCTGATGATGTATAAACAGGTGTATGTTCCTGCCTATAGTACTCTTCCGGAATTGCTTGGCGGGATTGGTGTGATGCTGCCAGATGAGTCTGCTGGTCAGTGGAATTAAAACGGGCAGGTGTATGTGCCTTCTCATTGCTTTCCACCAAGTTAGGTTGGTGGAATTCTCCAGATATGGCATAGATGACAACATGATCACTTTTGACCAGATTCCACCTCTGGTGGTTCGTCTTGCTTGCTCGGGTTTGAGGAACCTGAGCCGAATGCCTGGAGTTGGTACCCTCATCATGCTGAGGGCGCACTACCGCACGAGTCTGGCAGAGATTGTTGGTGGGAGCCCTCAGGAAGGACTCTTGTCTATTTGAATTAAGGTCCTAAGGGACCTGCTCATTCACCTCCCCAGAATAAGGGAGTGAATGTTGATTGCGTTTTGGGGATAACGACCCAAAATAGTTGGAGATGGTATTCAACACCGCTTGTTTCTTGATCACTGGTCGTCATTGTCCAGTTGACCGATGTGAGTTATTTACTTGGAGGTCTTGTCGGGCAGCCTCCAGAGTTGGGATGGTACCGTGTTGACGGTACTCCTTAACCAGTGTGTTTGATACCTAGAGTTGAAGACATTGAGTAGGTTATATCGTCCTAAGAGCAGACGACGATCCAGTAAGAGTAGCAGCAGTGGCATTTGCAGAAGCAGTATTTAGAGGTGTGAATTTGAGGGCGGCCATTATGGAAATGCAGAAGATCATGGAAAAGAGTGCCTGTTTGATATGACAGACGTAATCAAGATAAATTCAGCTACTACATCTTTTGGATGAGCACATATGTTATTGACTCTCTTGTTGGACCTCTCATTGAGTTTAAATAAGGGCCTAACAAATAGGTAGGACATCATTTTTAATTTGGTTAAGTATTCACGTCGGGTTCACCATTATTGTTTCCCTCGGAATCCGGGGATGACCGCCTTGATGGGAGGTTGAAACGTTTCGATTGGTTTCTAACGGGTTTCTTCGTAGAACCGGAAACATCCAATGATTCCATATCCATTCAGACCTACTTTCCAAGGGTAGGTTCTCATTAGTTTGTGGACTAATGAGGCTTAGGAATTTGCATTGGTGGAGAGGATGGGAGGTCGTACTCATCACACGTTTTTGAGGTGAATTATTGTCTACTCCTGGACTCTCTTTGTAGATTTAAGTTATGTTCGTGAATAATTATTACATTACGAAGTATAAAATAAGCATTCCTTCAAATCTGACAATCAATGATTAAATATGTAGGAAATTTAGTGAATATATTGTATGTATTCAAGGTTCTTCATCGATAGAGAATCATCTGTATTTATTAGAGATTCTTGATCAATGGTACCCTTCGACACATTTATACCGAAGTTTCATGGTCATTAGGATGACCATGATGGTTTTAAAGCCACTCAGTGGGGCACTTGATGTTTATTGTCATTCAGAAGGACATGGATTATTTTAGAGTTTGGATCAAACCCATAGACATGCTACATACGTATCATTTGTTTATAAAAAGAATCAGAACCCATGTAGTTCGAGTTAGGGAGTATGATTTTTATGATTGATGGCTCAAATAAGGATGTCACAATTACTTTTACACTCTATGAATTCGTGAGTCATGCTCGGTGTAAGAAACAAGAGGTATTGGATAAAATTAGACAATTGTGCCATGAAGGATGCAATCATAAGAAATAATTTAGGGCTTATGTATGTATGACTACTCAGTTAAATGAAGGTTTAGGATTTACATTAGAGAAGAAATCCAGGAATAGGTTCCATAACGATATATGTGATTAATGGAGATTTTGAATACTCTAAATTGGGGATTACTCCTAAAAAGGAGGCCCAAATTAGGAGAAGACTTATGATTGGGTTTTACTCTTGAAAAGGAATCCCAAATCAAAGGTAAATTAGGACTGGTTAAGAGGATTATGACTGGAGCTTATTACTGAATAGGAGGCCCAGGTTTGAGACTGGGGCTTACTCCTGAAAAGGAGGCCCAGTTTAAGGATTAAGGTTTGGGGATTACAACTAAGGAGGATGCCCAAATTAGGGGTTTGGGGATTACTCCAAAGAGGATTCCCAAGCTTGATACTGGGACTTACTCCTGAAAAAACGAAGCCCATGTTAAGGATTAAGGTTTGGGGCTTACTCCGAAGGAGGATGCCCAAATTAGGGGTTTGGGGCTTACTCCTAATAGGATGCCCAAGCTTGATACTGGGGCTTACTCCTAAAAAAGAAAGCCCAGGTTAGGGGATCTGGTTTGGGGATTACTCCTAAGGAGGATTCCCAAATTAGGGGTTTGGGGCTTACTCCTAAGAGGATGCCCAAGCATGAGACTGGGGATTACTCCTGAAAAAGGAATCCCAGGTTAGGGGATCTGGGGATTAATCCTAAGAGGATGCCCAAAAATTAAGGGACTTGGGGCTTACTCCTAAAGAGGATGCCCATATTAGAGGACTTATGACTGGGGATTATTCCTGAAAAGGAGACCCAAGTTAAGGATTATCTCATCTTAAAGGATGAGGTTGAATGTATGAAATATCAATCTTTAGTGACATAAAGATGTGTAAATCACTAGGTTTTGAGAGATATTCCACAAAATTCCTTTCAGATAAGGAAGTCAAATCAAGAAATCATGCCATAAAATGGATTTGAAGAGTTTTTTTGAAGACTGAATCTTGAATAGGAAAGGTTTAATGGCTTAAGAGGGGTGAAATGGTCAAGAAAAGCACCATAAACGGCAGGGGCACAAAAGTCCTGGTATGCGTGCGGGTACTGCGTGGGCATGCAAGTCCTGGTTGCACATGTCCTGGTCACGCAGGTATGCCTGCCAGACACATGGTGTACTTGCGCAATGTTTAAGCAGTAGGGTAATACATGAGAGACTTTAGGTTAAGGCCATTAGAATCCTCTTGAGGTTCCTCTAGTAGAGGGGCGCACAGGTTCTATTGAAGGAGTAAGGTGGCGCTCCATTGTGGCCATTTCCCTTAAGGACTGGCCACCTAAGCGCGCAAGTGTTGATGGGTTTCAACACTTAGGCCTTCCTCCACCTCTTTAGATCTTCCGTTCTAGGTAAGAAATTACCTTAGAAGTGTTCCGGAAGCTTTGAGAAGAGACTAGGGTGATAGGAGCTCAAATCTGGGTTTCTGGAAAAAAAATCCTCGCAAATGGGGGGCCCACAGGGTCTATTTATAGGCAAGAGAAGACCCTGGGCGGTTAACGGGCAATTATCATTTAGGTCACTGTTTCGCATGGAATCCGGGGATGACCTCCTGGACGGGAGATTCAAACGTTCCGATCGGTTTCTAACGGGTTTGTTCGTAGAACCGGAAACATCCAATGATTCCACATCCGTTTGGACCTACTTTCCAAAGGCAGGCGCTCATTAGCTTGTGGGATAATGAGGCTTAGGAATTTGCATTGGTCGAGAGGATGGGAGGTCGGACTCATCACACCTTTTTGAGGGGAATTATTGTCTACTCCGGGACTCTCTTTATAGATTTAATTTAAGTTCGTGAATCCTTATTACATTACCAAGTATAAAATGAGATTTCCTTTAGTTTTAAAAATCAATGATTAAATATGCATGAAATTTAGAGAATCTTTTATATGTATTCGAGGTTCTTCATCAATATATAATCATCTATATTTGTTTATAGATTCTTGGTCAATGGTATCCTTCAAAACATTTATATAAAAGTCTCTTGGTCATTTTGATGACCGAGCTGGTTTTAAAGCCACTCAGTGGGGCACTTGAAGTTTATCGTCATTCAGAAGGACAGAGATTATTTCAATGTTGGGATCGAACCCATAAATGGGCTACCTACATATCCTTTGTTTTAAAAAAGGAATCAGAACCCACGTAGTTCGAGGAATGGGATATGATGTTTATGATTGATGGCTCAAAGATGAATGTCATAATTACTTTTACACTCTAAGCTCACGTGAGTCATGCTCGGTGTGAGAAACAAGAGTTATTGGTAAAATTTGGACAATTGTGCCATAAAAGATGCAATCATAAGAATTTGTTTTGGGGCTTATGTATAGATGACTGCCCAGATAGACGAAGGTTTAGGATTTACTTTTAGGGAGAAAATCCATGAACAGGGTCCACAAAGTTATATGTGCTTCATGGAGATTTGAATACTCTAATATTGGGGCTTATTCCTAAGGAGAATTCCCAAGTTAGGAGGGGACTTATGATTGGGTTTTATTCCTGAAAAGGGAACCCAAATCAAAGGTAATTTATGACTGGTTAAGAGAAGTTTTAGGGGACTTGGGGCTTATTCCTGAAAAGGAAGCCCAAGGTTATGACTGAGTCTTATTCCTAAAAAGGAGACCCAGGTTAGGGATTAAGGTTTGGGGCTTACTCCTGAGGAGGACGCCCAAGATTAAAGGACTTGATTGGGGCTTATTCTTAAGAAAGATGCCCAGATCAAAGGTAATTTATGACTGGTTAAGAGAAGTTTTAGGGGACTTGGGGCTTATTCCTGAAAAGGAAGCCCAAGGTTATGACTGAGTCTTATTCCTGAAAAGGAGACCCGGGTTAGGGATTAAGGTTTGGGGCTTACTCCTGAGGAGGATGCCCAAGATTAAAGGACTTGATTGGGGCTTATTCTTAAGAAAGATGCCCAGATCAAAGGTTTTATAACTGGGGATTATTCCTGAAAAGGAGACCCAGGTTAAGATTCTCTCATCTTAAAGGATGAGGTTGAATGAATGAACTCTCAATCTTTGGTGAAATAATGATGTTTAAATCACTAGGTTTTGAGAGATATTTCACAGAATTCCTTTCAGATAAGGATGTAAAATCAAGAAATCATGCCATAAATGGCTTTGAAGAGTATCTTGAAGACTGAATCTTGAATAGAAAGGGTGAAATGGCTTAAGAGGGGTAAAAATGGGCAAGATGGGCACCCAAAAAGATAGGGGCGCGCAAGTCTTGAAAGGCGTGCAAGTCCTGCGGCGGCGCGCAAGTATTGGTCGCGCAAGTATACTTGCGCGACATGAGGGGTACTTGCGCGATTTTCAACCAGTATTGAAATACTTGAGCGACTCTTTATTAAACCCTTTACCATCCTCTTGAGGTTCTTCCAGAAGAGGGACGCGCAAGTTATATTGAAGGAATTAAGTAGGCGCGCAAGTGTTTGATAAGTTTCAACACTTACGCCTTCCTTTTTCTCTTTAGATCTTCCGTTCTAGGTAAGAAATTACCTTAGAAGTGTTCCGGAAGCTTTGAGAAGAGACTTGGGCGTCGGGAGCTTCAATCCGAGTTTCTGGAAAAAGATCCTCTCGAATGGTGGGCCCACAGGGTCTATTTATAGGCAAAAGAAGACCCCGGGCGGTTACTGGGCAGTTACCAGGCGGTTACCATTTATGTCGCGCAAGTCCCTTGAACGAACATGAGGAGTCGCGCAAGTATTGAGGCGGCGCGCAAGTGTACTTGCGCGACCAAGAGGGAACTTGCGCGATATATGGGCAATGTTCTCCTTTTTTATCCCTTTGTCGATTTTTGATGTTTCTTCAAAGGATTAATCACTTTGAGCTCAGATATTCCCTTTTCCGATCTTTAGATTCTGTGACGAAAGGAGCGTCAACAAAAGTCCCCCCTCAGAGTTGGATCCGGAGAGAAAATGAGGATTTGACTCTGAGGAAATTGAATTCCTCAAAAGGAAAAGGGAGGGCGCGCAAGTCTTTCAGCGTCAGTGGGTGGCGTGCAAGTCTGCGTCGTGCAGGCTTTGAGCGCTCTGGGTGCGGCGCGCAGATAGGCCCCCTGGCCTATAAATATACCGCTTCCGGCCGTAGATGGCATCTGAAGTTCCGGATTTCTCGAGCTCTCGCCGCGCAAGTCTTCCTCGCCGCGCAAGTCTCTTGTTTTCACTATTTCTTCGATGCCGCGCTACTCTCAAGGTAATAGGGCTTGCGCGGTAATACTTGCGCGACCAAAACTTGCGCGGCACATGTATCACTTGCGCGACATCTCCATACTTGCGCGCCTTAATGCCTTAGCCATTTTTTTCAAATTCTTTCACAAATTTTATGAAAAATAAAACCCATTTAAGAGTTTAATTTATTCAACTCCTGTGAAGATTCAATGGCTCTTAGACCTGGATTAATTGATGAACTGGCTAGCAAGCGGATAGATGATATGATGAATATCATTGGCCCTGATTACTATACTGTCAAAAACAGCACTCTTCCAGATTTGGCTAAGTATCTGAAGAAATATCATCACGACTTTCCTCACTGCACTTACCTACCTTTGTATGGTCATGGTCATCTGCAAGAAGTCATTATTCCAGAAGTAAAGAATTATCTTCCATTTTCTTGGTTTCAGAATTATACCAATTTTGCTTCAGCAAATATCTCAGGCGGAGGATCATTTCAAACTGCTGGAACAGTGGAGAAGGCTTATGTGATGCATCATAGCCCTTGCACACCAGATCTGAAAAAACATACAGCTGAGCTTCAACCACATTGTCATCCTTCAATCTTCCGAAATGCTCAGATGGATCAATCCAAAGGCTGGAAGAAAAGTTGGGATTTCCGTCCTGGGGGAGGTGTGAAACCAACTTGGATGTGGGTATACTGGGTGCGACAGACTTGCGCAGAGTTTATTGAGGATCTGAAGAGAGCTGCAATATATGAGGCTGTTTGGGTTGGGCAAACATATATTTACAGACATGATATCTTCGTGCCAGAGATACTCAGCCATTGGAGTCTAGCGACTAATTCTTTCCACTTGACTCATGGAGAAGTAGGTATCAGTTTGTGGGATGTCCACAAGATTTCAGGAGCTCCAATCTTGGGCGATATGTATGATGAATTCATTCCTCCCAAGGTGACTTGGAATGATCCAGAGAAGACTCCTGCTTTGGCTTGAGAATTATTCAAAATCTTTCACAAGCTCAAGAGTTCAGAGACCTCATTAACTCATTTCAGAAAAGATATCCATCCGGAAGAATGGATGAATGTGTTTCTTACTGAGAAGAAAGGGATGGAGCCAAAGGAAAAAGGATCCAAGAAAAAGAAATCCAAGGATACCCGGCCCAGACGTCCTACCACTTGTCCAAACCCTGAGAAGAGAGGAGCTCCTGGCACATTCTGGCCAACTCTAGAAGCAGGAGAGTTTGAAAAATGGGGCTATGAAGTGAATCAAAGAATTCCAAAGAAAACTCGTCTGGCGGGTTTCTTGGCAATGTGGCTCAGTATTTATCTCTTGCCGGTCAGGGATTCGAAGGGAGGCGTTAGGCCAGGGACCTTCGTCATTGCGGCCAAGTTGGCTGAGGGAAAAATGGTTGGGTTAGCTACCCCCATTTTAGCAAAGATTCACAGGAGTTTACTTCACGTCTTCCAGGGTAAATCTCCTTTAAGAATAGTGGGACCATTCCAGGTTTTGTGGGGATGGATCGCCACTCACTTCAGGACTTACAATGTACAGAATGGATTACAAATTCCTGGAAGCTCTTTCATACCGTCAGTGCAAGCATTCTCTGGAATTGCTCCATTAGATGTCAATGGTTATGACATAAAAGTAAGACTAAGAATGTATAAGGAATTAAACTTCATTCCTTATGGAAGTCCGCCATCTGGGCGGTTTGTTGATGATGGGAAAGCCCCTTTGGATTTCAGGGCATACATGCTAGCTTGCAGGGATGGCGTGTTAGTAGCCAGGATTGATGGAGAAATCATATGCGAGGCCTATGCTCCATATAGATTTGCACGCCAATTCAAATGTTTGCAACAGATTGTTGTATCCCCTCCAGTACATGTCAGGTTAGAGCAACATCCGATGGTTGCTTGACAACTATGGTTGCTGACATCAAGAGAGAAGACTGGGGCAGTATTTGATCTACCAGTTGAAAAAGCGGCACATTATCTGACTACATTTTATGCCGAACACTGGATAGCATCATACCCTAAAGGGATATTGAATCACCCTGTATATCAAGTGGGAAAGAGGAAGAGAACTGTAGAGAAAGAAACTCTTCCTCATGAAGGTGATGCTTCTCCTCCTGAAATAGGTTCAACAGACTCCTCCTCTAGAACTGATTCCTCCGATTATCATGATGGGGATGATGAGGCACAACCGGCAGCAAAGCGGTTTCATGCCCGATATAATCCTCTGGCCAGAGTTAAAAGACCCACTCCATCAGCTCCTGGTGAGTTATTTGATTGTAATAACTTCAATCACTGCTACTTTATAAAGTAATAAGTCTCACTATCTTATTCTCTATCTGTAGTTGCAGGAGTCGGGAAGAAATTAAAATCAAAAATTATAGGACCTTCCTCACAGCCTTTATATCTAAGACCAGAGGCTGTTCAGCTATGGCAGAGCTTATACTGTGATACTGAGACCGCCTGGCTGGATTTGTGTGAGGGCCTACAACTTCCTGGGATAGGATATTTTCTAGCTTCTAAAGACCTTCAATACGGAGATAACCCCAATGAAGTGCGAGCTTACATCAGAGAGATGGAAATGCTCATATATGCCACTGATAATTCGGTTCCTATCACCAGGCGGGTGAAGGAAATGATTGATCGTGGCACCACTGAGGGGGCTGGTGGTTCTGGAGATGAGGAGTGGAAAGAGTACGTGGCTCCTGAAGATGTAAGTTTTCTTTCCTTATTTTCTTTGCAACTTGATTTCAGTTGAAGCTTTGTTACTTAAGAAAGTTATTTTCTTCATCTTGCAGCTTGCAAAGAAAGGGACCGGGGTTCCTTTGCCACAATATAGCCCTGGTGGTACCGCTGTTGGGGCTGCTGCTGATTCTCCTCGCGAACCAGGCGAGATATCTCCAGGCCAGCAGGCCATGAATGAGGCACTGTACATAGCCTTTCATTCGCCAATCCAAGTGCCAATAAAGGAGACAACTGAAACTCCAAAAAAACAAAAGAAGCCAAGGCAACGAAGGAGGAAATCCTTATCTAAACGTTTCATTAGCAGTGGTAAGTCCTTCGAACAATCATGAGTTTATACCCACAATCATATGGTTACTCATATTTCTGAGGATTGCAGGGGCTTCTTCAATTTCCCCCTTGAGGGAAGGGACTGATCCTTCTTCAAAGGTCGTGGAGGGTGCTGTAGAACAACCACAGACTCAAGCTAACTTGGTTGCTCCTAGAGAAGAGCTACCATCCATTCCCAGTATCCCTCCCACTACTGAAGATGTTGTCCAGGGTCAGGGGTTGCAGGACATAAGTCAGCAAGAAGACGTAGCAAATGCTCCCACTGGTGAGACTAACCAAGATTCTGAAGTATCATTAGATGAAATGATGAATCAAGGAATGACTTTTGAAGAATTTTATGATCATGCTAGATTGTCATGTGATTTAGAAGACCTTGGGCGTGAGTGTTACCCTTCGCCCAAATTTTTCTTTTAAAAACAAACATATTTCTAATCATGATGTAAAATAATATGCAGTTTCTTCCGTAGAAGCTGCTGAACTACCAATGCCTGAAGAGGGTGTGGACACTGATGTCAACCCTATCAGTGCAGAAACATTAGCTCAAGTAGAGCTAAATCCAATAAACTCTCCTGAGACCCATCTTGAAAATCCTGTTGAAACCGGGAAAGATGGGGAGAAGTCTTCTCATGTTGCTGAACCACCATTGGGTAAGGGATAACAATATTTGTGATTGTACTTTATTTGCAATACAATCCATTCTTTTGTTATCCTTTAAGATTCAACTAAAAATCTTTCAATTGATCATGTAGGGCCATCAACTGTAATGGCTAGATCCGGAGATGAGGCTTCAGCCTCTGCCCCAACGGGAATTGAAAGTGAAGAAACCCAAGTCAGAGGGGAAAGAGCAGGACGAGGCACTTCCTTAAGCATGTTAATTCCAGATTACATACCCCCTTCTGACGAAGATGTTGAATCAGATCCAGAGATGCTCAAAGCGTTCAGCTTTTCACGGCGTAAGGCATGGAACAACATATGGAACATCATATCGGGGGTGCCTTTAGAAGAGATACCATCAAAAATTTCCCGATTGTCATCCCAATTTGTTATAATGGGACTTGGTGGTTTTGGGTATGAAAAGATCCATGCTGCGGTGAAACAGATTATTTTCAGGAGGGAGCAAATGCAGACAAGTCGCGAAGATTTGACCAGAGTGAAATTGTCAGTCAACATAGGCGAATTTGAGGCTGCGATATCCCAGGCTGAAGCTGATTATACTGTCAAGATGAAGGATCTGAAGCACAAAATCAAAGAAAAGGTCGTCCAGTAGGTGCAACTCCAGCAACAGTTAGATGTTGTTACTGGGGAACTTGATCAGCTTAATAAATCATTGGATGAAACTCATATGAATGGCATGAAAGCCATTGCAGATGCTAAGAAGGCACTTCAGCAAGCTGAAAAGAGTGAATCTGGTCAAGTGCACGAGCTTCAAGTAACTGTTGATAAGGCTTAGGATGCTATACATCAAATGAAGACTTATGTTGACAATCTTCTGTAATTCTTGAAAAAGAGAAGAGATTCCAGTCTGTGGATGTCCTTCTAACTCTTGTGTATCAATGAAAAACACTTTTGTCTTCAATCATTTGTACTTGCATTCTTCCATTACCTGCTTCAAATTTACTTAAGCCAATGGGCTTAGTAAGCATAGTTTGATTTTTACTAGGATTATTACAAATAACCCTACAAACTTTGAACCTTTTAACTGATCAATATTACCTAAATCATACAAAAAATGTATATTTAGTGAGATGGAACTTGACTTTTATTCAGAGTTCCTTTGTCTTTTGCGTGGGCAGTTTAAAGTCATGCACGCCGGACATAAAGGGGCTAATGTTTATGGTCGAAATAGCTTTGACCGGAAATGGATTAAAAAAAATGGATTCAATTCCTTGACAATTTATCTGAAAACATATTACCATACTCAAGTATGAGGGAAAAAATGTAAACTATGGCTTAAGAATATTTGAATCTGAGGAATGATATGAAAAAGAGCTAAAAGGCATTAGAAGAAGTAGTTTCCAAGAATGAAGTTACTATTATTTAACAAAACCCGTTAGGGGGTTGAAATATGCAGGGCCACCTATGGGCATTGGCTGCATAGTCAAATAAAATAGCATCTTTTGGCTGACAAGTCTGTTATGTGGACTGTTTATGCAAGGCCACCTATGGGCACGTGCTGCATAGTCAGGCAAAAGAACTCCCAGAAATTTACTTTCCTAGTGCTAAAAGCTAGTGAAAGTTTATGGAGATTCAAATTTTCTAAAGCATAGAGTTTGTTGTATGGAAAGAGGTACTTGAATATGGAGAAGATATTTCCAAACAAGAATATCGAAGAATTGGATGAATATCACTCCTACGAAGGTCTGACCCAAACGTAGGGAAGAAGAATAAACCATAGACTTGAATACTTTCAGATCATGAAAAAGGATATGGGACAAATACGTTAAGGATGGCTATTTTTGCGGATCCCTACATACTGTCGTTTAAGACAAATAAGGACAAAAGAGGCATTCTTCCCAAGAATGAAGTTACTATTATTTAACAAACCCGTTAGGGGGTTGAAAACATGCAGGGCCACCTATGGGCATTGGCTGCATGGTCAAATAAATAGCATCTCTTGGCTGACAAGTCTTTTATGTGGACTGTTTATGCAAGGCCACCTATGGGCACGTGCTGCATAGTCAGGCAAAATAATTCTCAGAAGTTTGACATTTTTGTGACTAGAAGTCATGAAAAGGGTTATGAAGATCTGAAAATATTTAAGGTTAGGATTATAATATATAAAGATGGGTATTTTCCAATGTATATAGAGATACATAGGTCAATGAAAACCATAATCATGTTGTGGCTGGGTCCTGAATTGAAACTTGGACTTCACTACGTATCTCATAAGAATGAGAATCAAGCCATACGTAGTTATTGAAATGTAGTTTAACGTCGTGCAGGACGAAAGTATGAGTAATTCTTAGTTTAGGGTCATAGAATTCGGACCATAATAATGAATACACAGTGTGTGTTTTCATGAGGACTTTTCAGCCAAGGGACTGAAAGTGAGATTTGGGGTTAGGCCCAAAAGACTTGGGACTGGATTCGAGGGACACTCGAATGTTCCTACGTATCCCATAAGGATGGGAATCAAGTCCACGTAGTTCTAGAACTACCCTTTGTACAAATTTGGTTCGTACATGTGAAGGGTGAAAAGGGGACTTTAGTGCAATGATGGTTTTAACCTAAGATAAAAATTTTAGGCATTACCATGTATGTACGTAGTCTTTTGAAAAATAAAAACGATGATTGAAAAAAGAATCAATGTTAATAATGGTTCCTTCTCAAATGAGGAAATCAAAGAATATTGTAGTTTATTGTCGTACCGGACAAAAGTGTTGTATAGTTTAACGTCATATAACAAGGACGAAAGTGAATCAATGTAAAGATATTGATTCCAGGGGTGGTTTCACAAATCATCATCATATGAGATGGCGGTGAACCAATGTGAAGAGATTGTTTTTGGGCTTGAACCCTGAGAGGTTGCCTACATACCCAGCCTGGAGGGCAAGGATCAAAGTCTGTGTAGTTCAATTAAAGAATGAATTAATGATCAAGTTGTTCTTGTGGACAATGATCTAAAAAATGTTGTTGGGACTTACACATGGTTAGTGGCCCAAAGGGAGTATTATGGTTGATGTTCGCTCTAAGCTCACGTGAGTCATACTCGGTGTGAGAAACAAGAGGTAATAACAACCTTAACGATGCACAGTTTAATGTCATGTAGGACATATCAAGGACTTTCTGTACAGTTTAGCGTCATGTAGTTAGGACGATGGGGACAATACAGTTTAACGTCATATTGGACGAAAGGGGGATTATGCAGTTTTAATGTCATGCTGGACTTTTGATGATTATATAGTTTAACGTCTTTCCGGACGTGAGGGACTTTTATACAGTTTAGCGTCATGTAGTTAGGACGTCACAGTTTAACGTCTTGCTGGACATATTTGCAAATAGTTTATGGTCATATACATGGACCAGGGATGATGCAGTTTAAAGTCATACGGGACCATTGCTGTATAGTTTAACGTCATATAGCAAGGACGAACTGGTGCTGTACAGTTTAAAGTCATGTAGCAAGGACTAAGGTGAACCAATATGAGGATATCAATTCTGGGGATTTTTTTACAGTTTAATGTCATGCTGGACGATGAAAGTTCCACACAGTTTAATGTCATGTTGCTAGGACACAATATAGTTTAATGTCATCTCGGACAAAATATAGTTTAATGTCATCTCGGACATATACAGTTTAGTGTCATGTAGGACATATTAGTAACCAATGTGACAGTTTAACGTCATGTTGGACGATAAGGGAACTGACACAGTTTAACGTCATGTTGGACGATGAAAGTCCCACACAGTTTAATGTCATGTTGCTAGGACACAATATAGTTTAATGTCATCTCGGACAAAATATAGGAACTTCTATACAGTTTATTGTCATGTAGGACAAAATCAGGGACTATGCAGTTTAAAGTCTTGCAGTTAGGACTATTGGTGCTGCATAGTTTAGTGTCATGTTGCAGGGACATAAGTGCGAATAGTTTAAGGTCATATGCATGGACCCTACAGTTTATCGTCATGCTGGACGTATTATAGTTTAATGTCATCTCGGACAGAAGTGTGACACAGTTTAATGTCATGTTGGACGAAGTTGTAGTTTAAGGTCATACTGGACCATTGCTGTATGAACCAAATGTAAGAGTCTTGGTTCTGGGAACAATATTTTGTTTTTATACAAAATACTTCTTCAGAAATCTGGCATTAGTTGGAGTCGTGATGTGTTCTCCATCCATTGAGATTAGAGAATACGCTCCATTGGAGTAGACCTTATGTATTGAATAAGGTCCTTCCCATTTTGGTTCAAGCTTGGGAGGCTTCTTTCCTGGTATCATTGGTGTTCTGAGAACCAATACCAATTCTCCCTGAATGAATGAACGAAGACGAACTTTTTTGTTAAAAGCTCGTGCTATTCGATTCTGATAGATTTCCAAGTGGTGCAAAGTGCACAATCTCTTCTCATCTAATTGTTCCAATTCATTCAAACGCTTTTGGGATTTCTCATCTGTCGATAACTGATCACAAATGGCTATTCTGAGTGAGGGCAATTGAACTTCAATTGGCAAGACTGCTTCTATTCCATATACCAATGAATATGGAGTAGACCGCGTTGCATTGCGAGTGGTAGTCCGATAAGCCCATAAAGCATGATAGAGTTTATCAGGCCATGACCTCTTATCTTTATCCACCATCTTTTGCAGTATATTTGAAAGAGTCTTGTTGAAGGCCTCTATCTGGCCATTAGCCGCTGCATGATATCGAGATGAATGGTTGGACTTAATGTTGTATTCTTGATATAATCTCTTTACCTCAGAAGAACAGAAGTTGGTGCCGTTGTCTGTCAATATGGTATGAGGGACACCAAATCTAGTAATGATGTTATACTTGATGAAGCTAACAATGCATTTAGAACTGACTTCTTTGAGAGGTACTGCCTCTGCCCATTTGGAAAAGAAATCAGTAGCAGTAAGAATGTACTTAAACTGCTTGGCCGTAGCTGAAGGGTAAGGTCCCACCACATCCATTCCCCACGTGGAAAATGGCCATGAGTATTTAGCTGTATGAAGCAACTCTGGAGGTTGATAAATGAAATTGGCATATACTTGGCATGAATGACACTTCTTTGTGAAATTAACACAATCTTGTATCATTGAAGGCCAGAAGTATCCAAGCCTTCGAATTTGATCAGACAATCTATGTCCAGACTGGTGGGCACCACAGACTCCTGCATGCACTTCTTTTATGACAGCCATTGTCTCTTCACCATCAATACATCTGAAGAGAACTCCATCAAAACCACGTTTGTAGAGAATTTTCTCGAGGTGGTTTGGACCATCATAAAGAGTAAAATTGACCACACGTCGCCGAATTTGTTCTCTCTCGGCTCTATCAGGTGGAAGTGTTCCATTTTGAAGGTATTCCCTGATAGGTGACATCCATCCTGTAGTATGACCATATGGTTCAGGAATGGGACTAATTTCATTAATTTCCTCTGTTCTGACATGAACATAAGGTGAAATTGCACGACGGTGGGCAATACCGATGGTTGTCTCGTCCCGATTTGGATCTGCTAAAGCTGTGGCTATATTAGCCAGTGCGTCAGCTTGAGCATTTTGTGATCTTGGGACATAAGAAAATGTCAGTTCTGTAGGGAATTCCGACATTAACTCTCTGACGTAATCATACAAAGGGATTAATTCTACTTTTCTGATGGCATAATCCCCATTGATTTGTTTGATTACCAGGTCTGAATCACCTTTCACCTTTAAGTGATTCACTTGTGCTTGAAGCGCTAACTCCAAGCCTGCAATGAGAGCTTGGTATTCAGCTTCATTATTGGTACCACCTCCCCATAACAAAAAGGAATAAGGTAACACTGCCTTATCTGGAGAAATGAGCACAATTCCTAAACCAACTTTGTTGAATTTAGGATTTTCCATTTTCTTCCCTGTTGGACATCTTGAATCACCATCAAAATACATTTCCCATGTTTGAGGACTCTCTTGAATATAAAAAACTTCCTCATCAGGGAGTTCGATATTTGAATACGTGTCTTCCACTGAAGGGTGTTCAGCCAGGAAATCAGCCAGAGCTTGGCCCTTAATTGCCTTTTGAGACACATACTGGATGTCGAACTGCTGTAGAATAACGGCCCACCTTGCCAGACGTCCTGTAAGCATTGGACGACTAAGGATGAATTTGAGTGGATTATTACGAGATACCAATTGGACCTCGTGATGTTGCAGGTAGTGTCTCAGTTTCTGAACTGCAAAGATTAATGCTAGGCAGCACTTTTCAATACTCGAATACCGGGTTTCTGCTTCAAGCATAGTTCTACTGAGATAGTAGAGACTATTTTCATTCCCAACATCATTCTTTTGAGCGAGAAAGGAACCCAATGATCGCTCTAAAGCTGTCACATAGAGGATAAGAGGCCTACCCTCAACAGGTGGCATGAGTACTGGTGGACTTAAGAGGTATTTCTTGAGAACATCAAATGCTTCTTGACATTCTTCAGTCCACTGGTAAGTGACTCCTTTCTTCAATAATTTGGTAAAAGGTAAACTTTTGCCTGCCAAATTGGCGATGAAACTCCGAATATAGGCTAAGTGTCCTTGAAGTCCTCTTAATTCTTTCAAATTCTGAGGAGGTGACATACCAAGGATTGATTTGGTCTTCTCAGGATCGACTTCAATACCACGATGGCGTACAACAAAGCCGAGGAATTTTCCTGAGGTTACCCCAAAAGCACATTTTAAGGGGTTCATCTTCAAATTATGTTGTCGAAGCTTGTGGAATATGATTTCAAAATCAGCCAAGTGATCAAAACGTTGTTTGGATTTAACCACCAAATCATCTACATAGCATTCAACAAATTTCCCTAGAAAAGGTTTGAAGATACGATGCATGGCGCGTTGATATGTTGCACCTGCATTCTTTAAACCAAAGGGCATCACCCGGTAACAAAACACACCTTGAGGAGCTCTGAAGGCTGTATATTCCTCATCTTCTGGGGCCATTCGGATCTGATTATATCCAGAATATCCATCCATGAAAGAAAGTACTTCATAGCCAGCCGTTGCATCAATTAAGAGTTCTGTAATCGGAACTGGAAAATCATCTTTGGGACAATACCGATTAAGATCTCTGAAATCGATGCAAACCCTAATTTGTCCGTTCTTCTTCTTTACAGGGACAATATTAGCCAACCACTAGGGATATTGAACTTCTCTGACAAAGTTAGCTTTGATAAGCTTATCCACTTCAGCCTCGATTTTGGAAGCGTAGGTTGGGTGTGTTCTTCTCGCGGCTTGCTTGAATCCTCGATGTTCTTTTGGCAAACCCAAATGATGGGTGGCAATATCAGGATCAAGGCCAGGCATCTCTGTATAATTCCAAGCAAAAATATCTTTATTTTTCTTTAGAAAAGAAATATACATCTCTTGTTCTTCAAGGGTCATGGCCGCACTAATTAAAGTGGGGCGTAGATCTTTCTCTGTACCCAGATTTACTTCTCTGAGTTCATCCACAGTGGTAGAGATACCCTCTTCAAATGCTGGAGGAGCATCTCTAAGATCTTCCTCTTCCTCTTCATCATGTGTTATTTCTTCCATTTCTACTTGCAAAGTAGATGAAAAAACGAAATTCTCATGATCATAAGAGATGTCAAAATTTTCACATTTTGAAGAAGAAGCTTCCATTTCCGACCCTATTGATGAAAACGGGTCTTCTTTGGGAAATAAAGAGGAGATGATGGATTGAGAATCGACATCAACATTCACCTCTGGTGTTGCTATAACTTCTTCTGGCCTGATTAGCGAAGTATAGACTTGTTGGATTTCAGCAGACAAAATGAAAACGTCACCACTTATGCTTTCATCACTGCTTGGTAAGTTTCCAATTTCTCCCATGTTGTCTGGCTCGATTGTCGTAATTGATATTATGGATCTTTCCATAAGAGTATTTTTATTTGGGCCTATTTTGTCAATTTTACTGATAGGTAACACATAATCTGTACTCACATGTGAAAATGGATTTATTGGAATTTTTTCCAAACCATACGGAGCATTAACTTTGGTAATTTCCTTCATTGTAGATTTTTCTCTTCCCTTCATGTGATAAAATTCCGCCTCAATGTATTGAGACTCACATGTTTTGAACAGGGCCTTATCACCATACAATGTTCCAACTTGACCATCGAAACAGTATTTGAGACATTGATGGTATGATGACGGAATAGCTGCATGCTGATGTAACCAGGGTCTTCCAAGCAAGATATTGAAAGGTGAGTCTTGATCAACAATCATGAAATCTGAATTGGAAACAAGATCTCCAAACTGAGTTCTGAGCGTAACTTCTCCCAGTGGTTCTTGTTCATTTTTATCATATCCTTGCAACATCATGGTAGAAGGAGATAAATCAGATTCCGTGAGGCCCAATCGACGAAGTGTGCGAATGGGCATGAGGTTGACTCCTGAACCATTGTCAATAAAAGCTCTTCGAACATCTATACCATTTACTTTGCCAGATAGGTACAAAGGTTTAATGTGCCCATGCACAACATCATCTTCATCTTTATCAGTAAAAGATATCACTGCATGGCATTCTGCAGGATTATTCTCTATGTGATAAATTTCAGCTGCAGCAATTTCAGCTTCAAACTCCTGAGGACTTGACAAAGCTTCGATGAGTGCTTCCCGAAGATCTTTTGATAGATTCAAAGCATCCAAAATTGATAATTTGGCTGGTAATTGGGCCAAGTGTTTCAATATATCATACTTTTGATCTAGAGGCCTGCGTTTCCCAATGGGAATATGCGGTTTAGCAGGTACCTTGGAAGCTGATGCTTTGGAAGCTGATGCATCTTGTATTGAAGTTGGCAACATCTTTGGTTTTGGAAAATTAGACTGATTAGATCCATTTACTTGCTGAGATAAAGAAGATGAAACCTTTAATCGGTCTTCCAAAATAACTGTGCCGAAGCTGAGTTGGCCATTGGCAGAAGAACTTGCTTGTTCATTTTGAGCTCGCTGAAGGGCTCTACCACGAGTTTCTGCAGCATATACAGTGCTAGCAGGGGTAGAATTAGAGTAGTGGCTTCGGAAAGATCCACGTCTTCCCCTATATCCTGAACCTCTAGAACTTCCTCGGGTTCCTTTATTTGATACAGGGAATTCAGGCTCATCAAGACTGGAATATGAATCTGTTAATTGAATCATATTAACAGAACCAAAGATTAACTCTTCGTCTGATAAAGACTCTGCCTGGTTAGCCTGTTTAGGCTGTGCCGTTTGGTGGGACGGTGCCCGTGGCTTTGAAGTAGATGGCATGAAATCTGCCAGAGTCAAATACAATTTAGGCTTTGATATATACTCATCTTCTCCTGATTCCTCTTTCTTCTTTGAATTGCGCTGCCCTTTTGAGGATTTGTCCTTTGATGGAGGCTTTACTGCAGCTTTTGTAGGAGACACAATTGGCTTCTTCAATTGTGTTCGCAAAATGTAATGGGTCCGATTGATTGTCTTTCTGACCATCCAATCATCATATTTTTTCACAGTTTTGCTTTTGACTTCCTGCCACTCGCCTCCTTCCTCTGGATCTGTAGCGGTAATACACGCTACATGAGCTGAAGAACCCTTCAATTTGACTTGTTCCAAGTCGACCATCTTTTGTAGGAGGTCTTTAAAGACAAAACACTCCTGGATGGGATGTCCCAACATTTGATGAAAGGGACAATAATTGGGACGGTCTTCATCTCCTTCCTTGTTTGGTCTCTTCGGCACTGGTAATTGAACCAAATTATTTTCCAGAGCTGAAATGAAGTAACCAGGAACTTGCTCACTTCGGAAAGAGTGTGTTTTACTCTTCATATCCTCAAATTGTTTTCGTCGTTGATCTTTTTTATCAATTGGACGAAACAGCCTTTGTTGTTGGCGTTCAGGAGGTGGAGCCCTTCGAGAAGATGAAGGTTTTGAAGTAGAAATAGGTACAGGTGCCTGTTTAAGCATAACTGTAGCAGTTTCTGCTTTACCCATTCTTCTTCCTGGAGCTGATGGAATTACACGAGATTTAACCTAAACCTGCATAAGGGAATCTTCAATCTGTTGAGCGATTGAAGTAATGTCTCGAAACCCTCCTGTGTATTTCACATGGATCAATGGCGTGCGTAATTCGTCACGCAAATTTGCCACACAGATTGGCAACAATTCCTCCTGAGGGAGTGATAAACTCAAGGAATACGTTAATCCCTTCCAACGAGCAATGAAATCAGAGACTCTTTCATTCTCCCTTTGCTTGCATTTTGTAAGATCGAAAACTGTCGTTTTTGGCAAAGTTGAGCTAAACTGAAGAAGGAATTTTTGACGAAGATCCTCCCATCCGATGACTGACCGGGATTGCAAGCTTGTATACCAGACAAAAGTTGGTCCTTGCAAGGTTCGCACGAAGCATCTGAGTTTCACTGCTTCTTGCTGCTCTGGAGTTCCCATCATAGGATCACAACAAGACACGTAATGCATCAAATGTTGTTCAGGGTCGCCTGATCCATTGAATGTAGGGAAAATAGGGTTTCCAAAACTGGATGGAGGAGAAATTGAATCTACCCATTCAGGGGAAACTTTCTTTTCAGGTTGAACTTGTGCCCGTTTCCCTTCCATAGTTTCTAACCGAGCTGTTAATGACTCAATAGTAGTTATTAACTTTTGAGAAACGTCAGGTTGAACTTGGTTTTGGGTAGGTGCAATGAATGGAGCATGGACAGCCGTGGAGGTTGGTGCTGAAACTAATGGTAGTGCTGCCAACCGTTGTTGCGTTTGACCCGTAGGATTAGACCTCTGTGGGTGTACTGATAAAGGAGGATATTCTTGATCCATCTCAGTAGTTACAACAAATTCCTTCGGCTGTCGGACTTCAGCATTCTTAAGAAGAAGACTATTCTGAAGTAGTTCTGCATTCAACCTTCTTAATTCTTTCATTTCTTCCTCTTGTTGTGCAAACCTTTGCTCTAATGAGAGCGATTGACCTCCTTCAGAGGAAGGGTGAGAAGTAACCTGATTCTTTCCTTTCCCCTTATTGGATCCTTTTCGGAGAGGGGGGAGTGGGTTACTTGAAGGAATACCCAGATTTTGGGTAAGCCTTTGATTACGTGTGCGCACACCTTCTTCATTTAGGTCTGTGTGCGCTACTTCTTGAGCAGGAACCTCTTCGTCTGATCCCTCTGATTGAGCCTCATCTGGTGAATCAGCAGCAACGGCAGTGATGACATTAATGGATGCATATTGCATGGAATCCTTTTTATCAGCATTTCTGTGATATTGTCTCCTTCTATGTCCATGATAAGACATGGCATTCCGTTGACTTGATCCCTCAGGAATTTCTTGGAGAACCGTCACTTGGAGAGAATCTCCTGACATCTTGGCTCCTCGTTCCTCTTGAGGCTTATTCCCTAATCGAGAGAATACTGACTTTCTCTGAGAGAGGGATTGAAGATTTGAAAAAGTCCCCAGTCCGGTGGACTGGGGGTGTTCCTGTTGCTTCCTCTCAACTCCTCGAATCCCATTCGTTGATTCTGAGGGTTGGGTTAGAGAAGTCCCCAGTCTGGCAAGCTGGGGTGTCTCTTGACATGCTATGTCTGAGATCTTTTTAAAATCTCTCTTGATCTTGCGAATCTTAGTTCGGAAATTAGCTGGATGCATTAACCTGTATCCACTTTTATCACCTGGTTCAACAGACCGTTGGATGATTTCCGAAATTTCTGTCATTTGATGACGTGTTTGCTCCAGACGAGAGGCTTGTGCAATATTCTCGCCTGCTTGATGTAGGAGCAATTCAACAACCTGTTCTCTATATACTTGACTTTGAGAGGAACTAGTTGAAGCTTGTTCTCGAGCAAGCTTTTGATTATGAACAAAGCCCATTGACTGTGGCCGGCCGTGGGCAATAACATTTCATGAGACCATTTTCGACGGGCTTTGCTGACTGGAAAGCACTGTGAAATGTAGTGCTCCATGAACACCCCATCCTCTGATATGAACATTAGATGGAGCATTGGAAATTAACTGACGCAATCCTCTTAGTGCGCCAAGGCATGAACGTTGAAGGGTTCTCTATTGCTTTTCAGCCTTCGGATACCGAGAGACTGATAGAGATGCCAAATCAATCTGGCGTTGTAACCCTTCTATTAACTTAAGATGATTTTCATATTCATCGTAAGATAATACCTTCTTCTTTAATTGACAAAGAGTTTTCCATATGTTGAGACGAATATCATGGATTCCATCATCCGTCAACATTTTTGGAATGTCGTACTGGGAGTCAGCGAAAGGCCAAAACATGACTGGTACTTCACCTTTTGCCAGTTTTTTCCTCATGTTCAGAATTTCCTCTTTATCATTAAATGTAGATTCTTCTACCTGTTTGGACCAGAGTTGGTGTTTCCTTGTTTCTTCATCGGATTCAACAAGATTGGTAGAGGAATCACTATTCATGCTGGAAGATGAATGACCCAGGGAAGGTTCGGAGAATAACCTGAACCCCAGGCTATCTTCTGATGGAGAAAGAGTTTCACCTGCCGATAGTAAAACTTCAGACATGACTGGTTTTACGTTTGCAAGTGCCTCCAGATAGGAGGGCTTTCTCGTCACTACATTGCCTTCTGAAGAATTTCCGAGACAACGTGAATCACTACTGCGGAGAGGAATTTCGCAGCGAAGTTCATCACCATGAGGAGGACCATCATGATGGGTTACAGAAAAAGATGAGATCTCTTGCTCCTTGGTCTTCTGACCACACAGAGAGTTCCTGTGGTTCTCATCTGAAGAAGAAACTTCAAGATTGACCGAATTTTCATGAAGCAAGTCTTCATGAGGAAGTGTCTGTTGAAGACCTTCGGGATTAATGTTCCTGTTTTTGGGAACTGAGGGAGTAGAATCTTGAATTTTGACAGATAAATGTCTGAGGGCTTCAAGAACTCCGGCATCGAGCAAGGCCGTGTTGCAGATTGGCCTTTGATCTCCTGACTGTGCTGGGCGGATATTTTTCTTAGATGCCTTCTTACTCGCTTTAGAAACCACTTGATGATGAAAGTGATTGCTCTGAGCAAGTGTATGTGCCTGATCAGGAAAGATGGTCAGGTTAGGCTGACGATCATCGCTCAAATCAGGTGTATGTGCCTGACTTGGTTGTCCATATGATATGGGGGAGTAGGCCCCACAACCCTCTTGGACTAGAACAGATGTGTGTGTCTGTTCCGGAGTGAATTGTTGATGTGTCACTCCACTGCTAGGGATAGATTTATGTGTCTGTCCCTGAGATGATGCTGAAGCTGTTATGATATCCTGGCAAGCATCCAGAATATGAGCAGGAATTTGCTTCTGCTCTTTCACCATTGACAAAATATGTTTGGTGACTTCAGCCGCCGGAACGGGGATATACGTCCATTCCGGGCTTGGAGTAGGTGTATGTGCCTGCTCCTGTCCTCCTTTTCCTGTCAGTGAATCCTGACAGTACTCAAGTGTGGAGGCAGAGAGTTTAGTCTGCCTCCTGTTTGTCGTCGGGGCTTTCCGACTGACTTCTCCGTGCGCTACCAAGCGAGACTGTTGGTAGGCTTGATTAGTATTAGCAGGTGTATATGCCTGCTGATTACACTTCGCCAAACGCGGTTGACGAGATCCACCATATGTAGTCAGACGAGCCTGCTGACTAACTGGTGATGTATAAGCAGGCGTATGTTCCTCCCTATGGTACTCCGCCGGAATTGCCTGGCGGGATCGGCTTGATGCTGCCAGACGAGTCTGCTGGACAGCGGGATTAAAACGAACAGGTGTGTATGCCTGCTCGTTATTTGCCACCAAGTTAGGTTGGTGGACTTCTTCGGAGATGGCAGGGATGACAACCTGCCTATTGTTAACCGGGTTCCGTCTCTGGCGGTTCATCTTGCCTGCTCGGGTTCGAGGAACCTAAGCTGAATGCCTGGAGTCGGTACCCTCATCATGTTGAGGGCGCACTACCGCACGAGTCTGGTGGCTATTGTTGATGGGAGCCCTTGAGAAGGACTCCTGTTTTTTTGAATTAAGGTCCTGCGGGACCTGCTCATTCACTTCCTCGGAGTAAGGGAGTGAATGGAAATTGCGTTCTGGGGATAACGACCCGAAACGGTTGGAGACGGTAGTCAGCACCGTCTGCTTCTTGATTGCTGGTCGCCGTTGTCCGGACGACCAGGTAGAATTGTTAACTTGGAGGGCTTGACGAGCGGCCTCCAGAGTTGGGATAGTACCGTTGCGACGGTACTCCTTAACCAGTGCATTAGAAACACAGCGTTGAAGACGCTGAGTTGGTGATGTCATCCTCAGAGCGGATGACGTTCTAGCAGGAGTAGCAGCATTGGTTTTCACAGCAGTAGACCTCACAGTAGAGGTGTTTCCAGCAACAGTATTCACAGGGGTGAATTTTAAGGAAAGCCATTTTTGTAGAAGATCTTGAAAAAAGAGTGACTGTTCCATGTAATAGACATAATCAAGATGAATCCGGCTACTGCATCTTTTGGATGATCATATGTCAATGATTGCCTTGTTGGCCCAAGGGCCCTAACAAATAGGAAGAACATCACTTTCACTTGGTTAAGGATTCACGTCGGGTTCACCATTTTTGTTTCGCACGGAATCCGGGGATGACCTCCTGGACGGGAGATTCAAACGTTCCGATCGGTTTCTAACGGGTTTGTTCGTAGAACCGGAAACATCCAATGATTCCACATCCGTTTGGACCTACTTTCCAAAGGCAGGCGCTCATTAGCTTGTGGGCTAATGAGGCTTAGGAATTTTCATTGGTCGAGAGGATGGGAGGTCGGACTCATCACACCTTTTTGAGGGGAATTATTGTCTACTCCGGGACTCTCTTTATAGATTTAAGTTAAGTTTGTGAATCCTTATTACATTACCAAGTATAAAATGAGCTTTCCTTTAGTTTTAAAAATCAATGATTAAATATGCAAGAAATTTAGAGAATCTTTTATATGTATTCGAGGTTCTTCATCAATATAGAATCATCTATATTTGTTTAGAGATTCTTGGTCAATGGTATCCTTCAAAACATTTATATAGAAGTCTCTTGGTCATTTTGATGACTAGGCTGGTTTTAAAGCCACTCAGTGGGGCACTTGAAGTTTATCGTCATTCAGAAGGACAGAGATTATTTCAATGTTGGGATCGAACCCATAAATGGGCTACCTATGTATCCTTTGTTTTAAAAAAGGAATCAGAACCCACGTAGTTCGAGGAATGGGATATGATGTTTATGATTGATGGCTCAAAGATGAATGTCATAATTACTTTTACACTCTAAGCTCACGTGAGTCATGCTCGGTGTGAGAAACAAGAGGTATTGGTAAAATTTAGACAATTGTGCCATAAAAGATGCAATCATAAGAATTTGTTTTGGGGCTTATGTATAGATGACTGCCCAGATAGACGAAGGTTTAGGATTTACTTTTAGGGAGAAAATCCATGAACAGGGTCCACAAAGTTATATGTGCTTCATGGAGATTTGAATACTCTAATCTTGGGGCTTATTCCTACGGAGAATGCCCAAGTTAGGAGGGGACTTATGATTGGGTTTTATTCCTGAAAAGGAAACCCAAATCAAAGGTAATTTATGACTGGTTAGGAGAAGTTTTAGGGGACTTGGGGCTTATTCCTGAAAAGGAAGCCCAAGGTTATGACTGAGTCTTATTCCTGAAAAGGAGACCCAGGTTAGGGATTAAGGTTTGGGGCTTACTCCTGAGGAGGATGCCCAAGATTAAAGGACTTGATTGGGGCTTATTCTTAAGAAAGATGCCCAGATCAAAGGTAATTTATGACTGGTTAAGAGAAGTTTTAGGGGACTTGGGGCTTATTCCTGAAAAGGAAGCCCAAGGTTATGACTGAGTCTTATTCCTGAAAAGGAGACCCAGGTTAGGGATTAAGGTTTGGGGCTTACTCCTGAGGAGGATGCCCAAGATTAAAGGACTTGATTGGGGCTTATTCTTAAGAAAGATGCCCAGATCAAAGGTTTTATAACTGGGGCTTATTCCTGAAAAGGAGACCCAGGTTAAGATTCTCTCATCTTAAAGGATGAGGTTGAATGAATGAACTCTCAATCTTTGGTGACATAAAGATGTTTAAATCACTAGGTTTTGAGAGATATTTCACAGAATTCCTTTCAGATAAGGATGTCAAATCAAGAAATCATGCCATAAATGGATTTGAAGAGTATCTTGAAGACTGAATCTTGAATAGGAAGGGTGAAATGGCTTAAGAGGGGTAAAAATGGGCAAGATGGGCACCCAAAAAGATAGGGGCGCGCAAGTCTTGAAAGGCACGCAAGTCCTGCGGCGGCGCGCAAGTATTGGTCACGCAAGTATACTTGCGCGACATGAGGGGTACTTGCGCGATTTTCAACCAGTATTGAAATACTTGAGCGACTCTTTATTAAACCCTTTACCATCCTCTTGAGGTTCTTCCAGAAGAGGGATGCGCAAGTTATATTGCAGGAATTAAGTAGGCGCGCAAGTGTTTGATAAGTTTCAACACTTAGGCCTTCCTTTTTCTCTTTAGATCTTCCTTTCTAGGTAAGAAATTACCTTAGAAGTGTTTCGGAAGCTTTGAGAAGAGACTTGGGCGTCGGGAGCTTCAATCCGAGTTTCTGGAAAAAAGTCCTCTCGAATGGGGGGCCCACAGGGTCTATTTATAGGCAAAAGAAGACCCCGGGCGGTTACTGGGTGGTTACCAGGCGGTTACCATTTATGTCACGCAAGTCCCTTGCACGAACATGAGGAGTCGCGCAAGTATTGAGGCGGCGCGCAAGTGTACTTGCGCGACCAAGAGGGAACTTACGCGATATATGGGCAATGTTCTCGTTTTTTATCCCTTTGTCGATTTTTGATGTTTCGTCAAAGGATTAATCACTTTGAGCTCAGATATTCCCTTTTCCGATCTTTAGATTCTGTGACGAAAGGAGCGTCAACAGTCAGGCAAGTCACTCGCGCGACCATAATGCGTCGCGCAAGTCCACTTGCGCGATAGTGATAGAACTTGCGCGACATATGTGCTTTTGATCCCTTGATCATGCCTTTGTCGATTTTTGATATTTTCTTCAAAGGCTAAATCACTTTTAGCACAGATATTCCCCTTTTCTGATCATTAGATTCTGTGACGAAAGAAGCATCAACATAGACAGAAGTATTTTGGATTACTATAAAGGTTCGCATGGATTAAGTTGAACCTTGGTTAGTATTGTTTAATGTTAAAACATTTATAAATAATATTTTTTGAATGCTATAATACTGTAGTTTTAAAAAAGGACAAACTGTAGGTTGGGGGATAACCCGTCGTGTCGGACAAAGCTGTAGGAATCGAACCCACAACCATAGTGCAACAAGCCTTTATTACCTACCACTAGCCTACAGGAAGTCCCTAGTTATTACAAAAAAGTATTCCTAATTTAAATGGTATGTGTTAATATTTTGAACCTTATACAATTATGAATAATAGAATATTTTTTATTTCTGTTACCTTTTAGAGTGAAAGATGGGTTTTTGGTAAAAATTTATTAATGAATGAAAGTCTACATGACAAGTATGTATATTCCCTTAAGTTCTTAGTAAATATCCTAAATAAATTCCTCAACATTATAAAAGGTAACTTAAAACAAAAATGTTGCCGATAAACTTTTCCAACCGGGGATTCAATGACTGTTTAACCAATCACAATGTTTGTGATTTTCTTGTGGTTAACTTTCTCCTAATCATGTTTTCTACAACTCTCCATCAGACCTCGATGGTTTGTTTTTCATCCATATCCATATTTTCATAGAATCCTAATATGGGCTATCTCGGGTGACCTTTTTTACTTCTCTTTCTTTCTTTTAAGGTTATATTTTTATTAACCTGATTTCCGATGTTGGTTTTCCACAAAGGTATTTTCTATTTTCAACCTTTTATTTTCAAAGAAAAATTTCAAATTGCGACGACGCAATTTATTGAAGGATGGTAGAATGTAACACCCTGAGCTTCCATGATACACTTCTCTTTCAATAATGCAATAGCTTGCATTGTACGCAAGTTCGAGATTCTAACACACCAAGACCAATCAAAATAGCTATTATGAATAGTAATAACCAATTTTTGAAATTATATATATCTTATATTTCAAAATGGACTTTATTTTTGGATTCGGAATATCGAAATTATCCTATGTTGAATTTTTGGTATTTTTCTGAGAACTTCCAAATTTTTATGAATAGTGAAAAATACTTAAAAAAAAGTTTTTAATCCAAATAATTTATAGTGATAAATTATACTATTTATTGTTTATAAAGTTTAATTAGAATATATTTTTACCATTTTATCCAATGGTGGTCATTAAAATTAATTTCACTTTGAAATTGGACATAAACAATTTTCAATCTTTTGATATATATTGTTTCTTAAAAACACGCTATTTGTTGTGACAGTGGGAATTAATTATAAAATTAATTAATGCAACTTATATGTTTGGAATTTTGTAAAATTGAAATCATTTTTGAATTAGGAATAACAATTATAGATTAGGGTGAAATTTTGGCATTGTTTTGAAAAACTACAATTTTTGATGAATAGTGAAACCACTAAGTGGTAGTTAAAAAACTGATTTCTTGTTTAAATGAAACACTACCACTTTTGTGATTTTATTTTCAAAAATATGACATAAATGGTTTTAATTAGGAAGTAAAATGTTGTTCAATGGGATTAAAATAATCATTTGGGGAATAGTAACTTTTAAGTTTAATTAATCGTGATTAAAGGTGATTAGTGAAATTTAAGGTAAAAATGATATTATAAAAATATTATAATATCTTTACACTTGTCCTAACAATATTTGATGTGTCATGGCCGACCAATAAAATCCATTGGTCAACATGGGGACCCCATGGAGCCACTTTGGTAGGAAAATGACATAAATAACTTTTTATTTAAAGTTAAAATAAAAATCTCACAAACATAAGTTGTTTTACTAAAACAATTTTTAATTGGGGTTATACAAGTCATATTTTTTATTATAAATATTCATTAGAAATATAAAATGATTTCCTAAATCATGATATTTTTTTTATAATTTTTAGACATTAAATAAATTAAATTATTAATGACACCATGATGATGCAGCGATTACCTCATTAATTAACGATTTTAATAAAATGGAAGGATAACATAAAAAATAAGAATGAAACTCGTCCAATGCCTATTGTATGAGTATATTTCTAAACCTTATCACCTTATACTAGAAATATATAAGTTTGGGACCTTAAAATCCAAAACTCATTATATAATAAAGTAACATTTCATGACTTTCCAAGAGTGCCCCTCCTCTCCTCTTATAAAAGGCCCCCACCACTACCACTTTATCCACACCTCTAAAGCCTTTGGATCGGACAACCCCTTCCAAAATTGTCTATAAACTTCCCTCTATTACACCTAGAAGCCTCACTTTATGAATAATTCTTCCCAATGAATCCTTTGGCTCAAATCAAAAAATAGTTACCCAATTTTAAGGTATTGTCTTCTCTTATGTTATTTTGTTTTATTTTTCTTCTCCAACCCCCTAAACTCTTGTTATTCATTTATTTTGTAACAAAAACAGTATCATAAATATACTATAATTTTGTTATAAGAATGATTCGAGCTACACTTACACACACTTACATCTAATGGTTAAAGAACATACTGTTTCTTGTGGATGGAGAATTTCTGCCTCACGAAACGATGATTGTTCAACACTCATATAACACCTTCAAAGGTGGCCATTAAGATGTCACTATATTTATATATGATATATAATATTTTTATGTTTTACTTATGCTTCTGTATTTTTCATTTATGGAATACCTTTATGGTTTCCATTATGGGTAAACGCGATATCTTCATTTTAGGAAGTGCGGACTACCGCCCCCTCAAAGTGATTTGAATCGTTAATGCCATATGTGGGATGTATAATGGATGGAGTAAATGGTATTATAAATTATATTATATTGGAATTATATTATAACATTATATAATTATATCTGTATTCCATTAAATATGAAATATAAATGAAAGTAACGTTCATGCGTACGTACGGCTTACCGTCTCCATAAATGGTGCATTTCATTTCTTACAACTAAATGTTACGTAATATTATGAATGAATGTATATAATGGATATATATGATATATAAGATATATAAATCATGAATATAATTATGTAGATAATGTATATTCTACCACATAAACAACTTGTAATTATAAGAAGTTTATTTTTGACTCAAGTACCAAAGATCGACAAAACGACCGTTATTAACTTAAATGACTAAATAATTCTAGTAACATTGTAATAAGTGATATAAAAGGGATCATGAACTTAATAAAGGTTCTTAATAAATTAGAGATTAACTCTATTTTATTATCCAGGAGGTTAAAGAGCAGTCGAGTCAAGTTGGACACGAGGTAAGGGAACTTCTTAACCCAATTTCCATTCTTTCGGTTAATCTCCCTCTTTCAAATTATGTCATGATATTATTAGGTCCTATCTTGTATTTTTACTTCCTTTATGTTTAATTATAATTAATACACATAATAGATATATTTTATTTACAAAATGATCTTTTTAAAGGGCTTCATCTCAATCTTCTTTCATTGAGGCATATTTTGTTTTATACACAACATTATTTTATACAGTGCATAAAACCCTTTGACTTTTACGTTTATTCAAAAGGTTTTCTTTTATAATTATGTTATGTTTAAATGATTTCAAAAAATATATATTTCTCTCAAATATAGGAAAATCCAGTGTAAATGTATACATATTTAACGCAAGGTTAAAAATGTTTTCAGAAAACCCGACTCTCGAGTGTGGTAGACAGGAAGGGATTGTGCATGGACCCATTATAGACAGTAATGAGTCGAGCAGTCTCAGAATTTGTTTTTTTTTTCATAAGATTGCATAATGTTTTCAGAAAAACACTAGAGTATATTTTAAAATTTTTAAACATAATAATATTCTAAAAAATTGCATTGGCAGGTCTCATGAGACAAACTAGTGTCTTGGAACGAGGCCTTGACAAAATCTTATTTGTAGTCTTGGCACGAGGCCTTGCCTACGTGGTTATGATAGTCTGGAATTATTCATTCCATCATTATGAATGTGTTTATTGATATTTCATGTGATTATTTGACCATTAGAATATCCATGTGAATAAGTAAATGACATTATTTCATTTTACTTTTTCCATATTATGTTTAAGTTCATGTTTAAAAGGCTTTTGTTTAGTTATATATTTCCTTAAATGTTTATTTTTATTTATGAAAGATTCCGATATATTGTTATCCTTACCGAGCATTTCAGCTCACCCCTTTCAATGTTTTAATTTTTCCCAGGATGTGAAGAAATATTTTATGACTAACCTATAGGGATAGTCTGAAGGGGATAGACGTGTGGAATATGGAGACTATGTTATTGTGATTTTTCAATTTATGATGTAATGTAACATTTATGAATGTATCTAGTGTTTTCAAGGCTACTAAACTAATCGGTCTTTCGAGATATGATCTTTTGTGATCATGCCAATGTTACGCAGTAACGCACCGAATCTGGGTAACTTGGGTCGGGGCGTTACAGTTACAACACATTTGGGGGATTATTCATAGAATCATACTCTTATTTACTTACCGTAACATGTCTTTGTGATGTAATTTATTTAAAATTACCCACAAAATCATTAGAACCAATACCATAAATACTTAAAAGTTTATATAAAAGATGGTTTTCTAATAGACACGATCATTCCAATACACATATAATATCCCAGAGGTCATCATGTCCTCCACAAAAACTACACTCAACCATACCTATAGTAATTCATCACTAACATGTGCTAAACTGACATAAATTGTTACAAGTGTTACATTGGACAACATTTCAAAACTATTCTCTTATTTACAATGAAATCCTTTACTCCTAGGAATATTTACAATTTGAATTTTTTATAATCATCAATTTTATTAAACTAAAACCCTTATTTAAACACAATTATTTAACCATTATTCAACTTTTTATTTCCTTTTTACCCATTAACTTCATCACACTGGACACCATTTTCGTCACGTTTTCCAGGATGGTCAAAAACACTATACTTTTAAGACCCAGCACAACACTCTTGTGTGTGCCTACCATGATGCATGTATGTTATAAAGAAAGGTTCCTATAATGATGAATTATATATACAATACTGTTTCATTCCATGATGTGGCTAAATATCATAAAACTATCACATTACACAACAATTGGGTCACAAATTCTGAAATATCTTCAAATATAAAAATCACACATCATAAAAAACAATTCTTTCTATGGTAACATGACTTATTCAACATACATTGGATATATACTACCATTAATGAGTTCATTTCCATGTCCTTACACATCCCACTCTCCATTATACCATCCCAAATAATAATAACATAGAAAATAACTATTGTGATATTGATTTACAACATCCCGGACCTAAGAGCTAATAAATCTGTTCGTCGAGCTGGGTCACCACATGACCTCAAGCATGGCACCCCATATGCCATAGGTTGTCGACTAGTGGGGAAGATCACATAAGTCATGTGGGAAGACTATAACCACATTACCAGAGTAAGGAAAATATGAAAAAATTGAAGAAACATTTTGAATTGACCAGTGAACATGCACAATCAAACATCTACCAGAATTGCGGTATAATCCAAAAATAAACAATAAATATGTCATGTCATGCTAAATAGTGTTAGGTGAACAAATAACAAAATAAATAAAAACAATATAATCCCAAAAATGGTCATTAATCCATGTTTAGAACATCATCCATAAACATCCCAAGTGAGAATCAACTCCCAAGAGCAGCTCCTTTTCCCTTATCCTGACCTGTAAACATGAAATATGCTCAGGTACCCAATAGTGGCCGAGCAGGGTGAGAGTAAACATCCATAGTCCACCACCAATGATGTCTACAAAATATTCAGTCTAATAAGTGGTTCATGATGTGTGAAATAAATTATAATGCAATAGAAAATCTAACACAGGATCTACTAGGTAATAACATTCACTTTTACCATTTCCATAATTATTTCCATTTTCATCACATAACAAATCATTAGTACTAAACTCATTTATCACAATATTAATGAGTTAGGATATTACATCATTTGCACAATGGCCCATGCTTGAAACAATCATGCATAACGTGTAATTCAAGTTCCCTATATCAATTGGAATAAACATTTCATAACAATTCATCACACATACATTAGAACCTCAGTCCAGGTAGTCTCATCGAATGCAGCCATTAGTGGCATAGAGCATCATTCTGACTCTCTAACCTATGCATTACTAGGTGTGGTTAGAGAAACAGTCCAAACTGAACTGTGGGATGAGACTCAATCTTTTATACCACCACCAAGAAATGAGTACATGATTATTTATTCATTTACAACATATACCATATTGTAATCCTTGAAAAATCAATAATCAAAAGATTCATGATCCAAATTTCATATCAAAACATAAACCATCCTTATACCGTTACCCATTAAGCATAATAAATAATTCTCCTTACATTTTCCCATTTATCATATTCAAAATTCATATTCTTTATTCCAATAGCACATTTCTATTTCAATTCATAATCCATTGGACACATTCACATCATTCATTTTAGTGCCCTTGTCACATTATTCCAAACAATCCCATATTCCATCATCAATGTCTATACTCCCTATAAATATTCACCTTTTCACACACAAAAACATATCCACATTTTTACCAAGCGCCCTAATTTATTTCAAGTAAAATCAATACTTAAAATTCTATGTTCTATGGTTAGGAATGTATCACATCCCATGGGTGGTCCTAAATAGGTCAATCCATCCTCAACACATCCCATAAGTATCTTCAAGAGTTCCAATATTCATTTAGACAACCCTTTGAACATGTATTACTAATTTCACTATAATTAAAATAACTAGAGTGAATGAAATCCAACATGAAACCAAAAAAACTTCATCAGGAATATGGGATATAACATGTAACCACTTACCTCAAATCCTTTGATGGATTAACTCTTAATTATAGCCTTACATCTGGATTCAAACTCCCATTAAACCCTCAACTCATAGCATTGATCGACAACTGATAACGCACCAAATGGCCAAAAATCATGGGATAATCACCCTTGGGATGATTGGGAATTCTATGTTTATTACTAGTTCTAAAAGGTGGAAAATGTGTGAAAATCGGCTGGAGTTCTAAAAATAATATGGTGGAAGACAGAGAAATTCATTATTTAAATGAGGAACATAGTTTGGCCACATAGTATTTCAATATATTCAAAAACTATGCACCGACCACTATCCATAAGCAAAAAATCCGCACATTTACCAGTGCTTCCACACACAGTTTGAAAAACTATTCACTAACCACGTGGAACACCTCTATTTAAGGTTTCATAGTTTTTCTTGGAAGGCAACACAATTTACGTAACCGTTTTCCAACCATGAACCTTGAACAGGATGGCCTAGTTTTTTCCTTTCATGTTCTAAACCCCTAAAATACCTCAAAGTCCCCTCCCATTCCTAGGAACATTTCATTAACCAAAACATGACAATGAAACTATAATTTAAACAAGCACATTCCTCCACAATGTCTGGGATCTTACCCCAACAGTTGCAATGCAAGGTTTTTCATAGAATTATATATCTCACACACCATGTGGGACCCCCACATGACCTATAAAACATATTAAGGTGGCTGGTGGGTACTCTGGGAATACCTGAGTAAGGAATATCTTGGCACATGTCGTGTACCGATGTACTCGAACATGGGAAGGATACACAGACACATCCAGGGAACATGCATATGACCCCATGTTTCATTGACACAACCTTTAGTCCACCTACTTGTCGTATATGATTTCATGGCCCAAACATTGTGTATCATAAGGTACATGACCAGGTGATCAAGTGAGATCACAAGCCATGTTGTTTTCTATTAATGCTATGTACTACTTCCTCCCTTTCAAGAAACATCAACCACTAATATCTCCTTTGTTTGGACATGGATTTTGGAATGTGAGCATCCTATCTAGATTTTTTTCAATATAGAATGTGATGGAAGACTCCTCAGTGAATTGTGAGATATTATTCATGATTTTAATAGATGAAAACTTAATTATGTTTTCGTTGAAAATGGTAGTAGTTAGGAAAGATCATCTGGGGATTTAGTGTGGAACCTTCTACCCGAGCAGGACATGGGTCTTCTACCTTGAAATAGAGGTAAAACCTCTTAAAGGGTAAGTCATGGGTCCAAAATCTAATTATATAGAAGAACCCTTATATGATTCTTAGAATGGGTAAAATACATATCCAATGAGTACAAGCCTCATGTAGATTCAAAACATGGGCCCTTGATTACTAGAATGGAACCTTCCCACTGAGCTGGACAAGGGTCCTCGACTATGAGAGTTTCACCCTCCAACTGGGTGGGGATTAGATTCCCAATATTCTATTTTAGTGTCACCCTCCAGCTATTCTAGGAATGGGTTTTCTAAACAATACTAGAGTTACACCCTCCAGGTGGTATGAGAATGGGTTCTCCCCCAACGATTTGAGTGGAAATCTTCATCTAGGCTGGATATGGGTCCTCTACTAAATACATGAGTTCCACCCTCTAATTGTGATAATAAATGGGTCATCTAGATTTCTATGGAGTGGAACAATCCTATTGTATCAGGGCATGGGACCTCTACCTAGTGTTTGAGCCACTTGAATATGGGGTATAATGGAAAAGTGTGGATTGTCTTGGATGTATCTTCGGATAGATGTATGAGATGATGTGAATTGATGATATACTCTTTGAACTAATGTCACTCTTTCTTAGGTTGGGTTGAAAGCTATAGATCACATTCTCTTTCATTTGGGTTTCTTTGGTTTGATCATATATATATATATACATCCATGTCACTAGATATTTTACTATATTTCGTTGGGTTGAGTTGTCTATGGTCTATATTTTCCTATCATGTATCTTATTACTATCCCTTTAGAATTGTAGGCATCATACTAGTATTTATATACACACCCATCCTTGGGATTTTCCCACTCCTGTCATGTCTTATGCTGAAGATGAAAAATTCGATGGTGACTATATAGGATATTAGGGATACCTAGTTCATTGGTCCTTGTTTGGTTTTCATAGCATGGAAATATACATCTAGGATCAGTAACCACTTTTAGTTTCCACTTTTTTTAGGTAGGGATGTAAGAACCTATTTTTTTTACTCATGGGTGTCGAGAAGATCATTTGGAGCATGGAACCCAATTTTTTTGAACAAATGGCCCTGTCGAATGGTTTTCATAAACCATATATAGAAGATTCATGGTTAGACTAACCCGTGAGGATGGTCTACATTTTCCGGAAGATCTATATTGTACTATTTTTGCAAGGTTTCATGATGTATCCATCTTAACCATGTGAGTTCCCCATTTTCTCTAGGTACCCATGCATGGTTGGATCACAATTTGGAAAACCCTGCATCTAAATAGCGAAGAGGATGCTTTTGAGTTATTTTACAATTTTTTGCATAATGATATAATTAACTCAACCATACATCCCTATTATGAGTTACAATAGATGGATCCACATTTTCTTCTAATTTTAGAGCTCCTTGAAATCCTAAACTAAGGATTCAATGATATCCTTATTCTGTGATCTGATTGTTCTTCTATTTATCACATTGAATGCATAATAGTAATTAGTCAGTTATTTATAACCATTTATTCATTAGTGTGGGCCCCACTGATTTCAATGTGTTCTGTTTGTTGAATTTATATTCCCTGATTATATCCATTATAACCGTATGGTTATGAAATTTCCAAAAATGTGACTGGGTATTAGTGGTTGCATCCACAACTCCCAACACCCATTGTAGGGTGATATACCACAATTTAGTTTTTTAATGTTTTGAAACTTTTGATTCATCATTCGAGTGTGCTTGAAATTGACCACACAAATGGTTTGACTAATTATATTAATTTTCTATTTAATCATGAAATTTTTAATAGCTTGAACCTCATAACCTTCACTTGACACACCAAAGGTATGTGCGTAAATGTAATTAACTAATTTATATGGTATTATAGAAAATAGACATAAGTATAAAACATTTACTTATTAAATTTAAATACATATTTGGTTGCATGTTAAGAGCACACCATTCCTTGTTTATGGAAGGAAACTGAGTGAATTTATTAATTGAATTTCATTTAAGTGGTTTTAATTAAATGATGGCATGATACATGGACTTGTAAAACTAATGAAAGGAAATTCATGAACCATGTGAATTTATTGATTTTATAGTTATCATAATACAAGAATGAATTGTACTAAATTACGTTTAAGGTGCCCCTATATTCACATGGAACTTTCCGTCATTATAGGAAGGATTGACTTTTTTATCTTTTGGATTTATGAGATAATTTATTGGGTACTCGAGAATGTCATACAGATTCAATGATGCTGGTTTCCTTGGTTGATGAATACCTGCGAAATTTTTCCTTGTATACCATTAGATTCCTTGTATTACACCATAGGAGACATTCATTATTATTCTAGGATGCCTCAGATGCACTCCTTGGATATAGAGTTTCATTATGTGGCTTCGCTACATCCATGGTTCTAGCCATTTATTATCTCCCATTTAACCTTGGATGTATTCTTTAGACATAGATAGGAAAATTATTGTGTCATTTCCTATGATGATGGTCCTTGGATTACACTCTTACCCCAATAGTTATACTGAATTACTATTGAGTTTGCGTCCCCTATGGTCGATGTTTTTTTAGTGATTACCATCGAACCACCTCATATTAATTATCATTCATGGTTTAATTGTTACACCATAGAACTATAAATATTTAAACTATCATGAGGTGATGTCCGTAAATGAAATGAATCAAAAGAAATATTATAAATATTTAAAATTAATTAATTATTTAATTAGTTACATTCCTAGACACCATCTGATGGTTAATGTGGGTAATTTTTCATTTAGTAATTTTGTTCTTCTTTATTTTATATATTCTTGCTCACACACTTTTAAAATTTCCATTACAGATGCATAATTTTATAGACAATATTGGTGGGGGGGGACCATTGAGATTTATCTCACACCTTCTCTAGGAACCAATTGGTACTCAGGGTAGATTACATGCATGCAGGTGTTGATGAATGGAATCATACTAGTTTAAACACTTTATTGCTTGTTGTATTTATAAGGATCATTTATCAGATGATCAAGATGGAGCTTAGGAATCTTTGGATAATTTTTTTATTTTCCTTAGGAAATTTTTTTTATCATGTCTTCCTAATGATTGTATCCATGTTTTCTGTTTTAATAGATACATGGCATATTATCATCAGTTTATTTATGCATGTATCAGTTATTCCATCTATTTTTTTAATTTTTATCCTTGTCTCTGTATGTTGTGACATCTATTTACTTATATTTCTTATAATATTTTATCTCCTGTTGAATCATGTATTTTTTCTATGATGATGCAGTCTATTAATGAAGGCATTGTCACCCTATGGACACACCCTTGGCCACTACTTCTAGTTGGTAGCATATTACATTCGAGGAGCTACACTTGAGGCCATGTAGCCAAATGGGCAGGGGGACCCCCTAAGTGGCATGCTAGTTTGGGAGGTCACATGGGCCATATTTCTATTTTGGTGTGTATTTTTTCCATTAACATTCATTTTGTAATATCGTACATCAATACACCCTAGATGTTTTTTATATACGTGGTTTCCATCTATATATTTCATCTTTTTATTATTATACCAATGCACTTCTTTATTGAGAAGAATGGGTGTGTTAATGTAGGTACATTAGGAAAAATCCTCTCATATAAGACATTCCTTTCATCAGTTATTCCCATCTCCTAACCTATAGAGATGGGCATGGGTTAGTTGTAGCTCAATCCATATTGGGTTGATTCATGACATGTGTGATGGTGTTACATTCACATGATTGATTATTTGACTTTGATCTAGTGATGATCTCTACTAACATGAACATATCTCATAGTAGAATCCACATGTGCCTTAATTTTTGAATCATTGATTGGGCTTGCTTATGGGAAAGAAACATTGATTCTACCACCATCCCATGTTTTGATAAATACGATTTGAAAGGGATGATCTGACAGGTTTAGGTAATCATTTCCACCTCATTCATCAATAATATTTTCCCATTACTCTTTATATAAACTAATTTTAATGGTAACATTATTTCTCATGGTCATAATGCCCAATAAAAATATTGACCTATGATCATATCCTACTGGTAATTTTTCTCTTCATACCCTATATATACTCCACCATTCTCATAAAAATATACCAATTAATTTGATTACATTGGTTATAAATTTCCCATTCAAGTTACTAGGACTTTCTTAATTCTTATATTACTTTTTTGTTTATTATAGTTGGATCAATATTCATTGGATAATTCAGACCTATGTAGTATTACAATAGTGTGTGCATTATTCATTTTTTCATATCTACCTATGTTGTTTATAGAAATTATAGTCAATATTAGTTCTTGATATGTATTTTTAATATTCAATTTAATAGTATTTCTATATACTAATAACAAAATAATCATTTTGAAATATAATTTTTTAATAACATGATGGAATTTTCATGTTGTTACAATTACCATGGTTATTAGATTTTACCATGGTTATTGTACATTATGACTAAAAATGATATTGAAATTTTTGAATAATTTTATCCCCTTGATTACAAATTTTAAATCCACCTTTCATGATTTAATTATTTAAACTGGTGGAAATATTATTAATATATGAATTTAAAATTCATTGAAATCATTTTCAATAAAATTTTATTTTTACGCATAAAAATAAACAAATAAATAAATAAATTATAATGAATATTCTTATGGATTTAATTAGAAAAATTTAAATATAAGGGATCTTATGTAACTTTATAAAAACCACTATTATATTGGTAATTCTAAACTAGACGATTTATTTAAAAAATGACAGTTTTTTCCAAAAATAAAATTTTCATTATTGACCAAAAAACATCCTTTATAGAAAAAGTAGAAAAATGTTCATCAGAAAATTTTGACATTATTATTTTAATATTTTTTCATTTTTTCAAATAAAATATCAAAATTTAAAATAAATTAATCTATATACTCATGAATAAAATTCCTAAATCTCATTTTTAGATGAAACATATTTTGAAAGCATGAAATTAATTCATTCTTATTATTTTCATAGTTAAAAAATTTAGATGAATCGTTACATTATTGATTGAATTAATTATTTTTATTATGTATAACTTATCTTACATATATTTCATAACGTGTTTATTCCAATTTTTACCCACCAACATAAACACTATGTTATAACAATCATATTTAAGTATTATTTTTCAGTTCTTTTAAACACGGTGTTTCATATGGTTTACACTATAAAATATTATGTTCTTATTAAATATATAGGTATTACATGTGATTTATGAGTTAACTATTTAAAATATATTCATTTATTTATATTGCAGTTCCCCATATAACCAGATAGTGGCATATTATCTTACTTATTCTATATTTTTAAATGAAAAATGTATTCATTGATACATATATAGGATAATTTCAGGTGTTTGATCAATGTAATTACAATAATACATTATAATTTTTTATTTTATAGATATATATTTATATTTTATTTAATTCACCAAAGATATCAAATTATTGTAAAAAGTTGAATGAAATTTGATAATATTGATCATATGTATGTGATGATGAAAATGTGTATATTTTGTATGGCCTAGTAGGAGATCCTAAAATATGATAAATTCATGCTACATGATATATAGAATAGTGAGAAGATATTATTATTATTTATTTCCTTATGTTTTGATATTTAGGGATTTTGAATGAAAGTGTTCTAATGTGCGAGTTTCTAATTTTATAGATTTACCACCATGAAGACCACCAGTGGAGTATAAGGGTATAGAAACCCGACCATTTCTTACATTACTATTACATCGTTTCAAAGATAAAAAACATAATAGTATTACACATATAGGATCCAAAGGATTAGTGTCTTCGGAAAACTAGTACCATACACAAGAAATACAACATCAAGCATAAACATTCATTTAATTTCTTCTTCTATTACTTCTTATTGGAACTTGTCCTCTCCTTAGTACCTGTATCCACCTGAGGATATACATCAAAAGGGGCGAGCTAAAAGCCCAATAAGAGGATATATAAGAACAATATATCATGGGGTGATCATAATCATAACATAGTCAAAAGATCATGAACATGAGAGGAGCATAAATAATAGACTTGAAGTGTGGCAATGCATAAAAATGAAACATCATGTCTTAGTGGTTAACTACCACACATACTCGTGAACCATGATAGAATATTTTTCACACATAGTTTCTCATTTACTCATGAAATTCATCACTTTACCCAATTCATTGGAAATCTATATAATTCTAGGTGCACACGTCACATTTAAACAGTCATATTGCGGTATATAATTCTGGGTGCACCCGTCACATCATAACATTATCATTTATAATGATTGAAACAATGATCATATAACATAAATAAACATAATTAACCCATGAAAAAGAATGGGTTTCATCTCATAATCACACATTCATAAGCATTGGGTTACCAATATAATGAGGGAACAACATACTTGATACAAGAACCATCAACCTTTAATGAGATGTAAAAGGTGAGTTTATGAAAGAAGAGTTCTTTTGGAAAACATTTTGATGAACATAATTACCAATTACATACATTTATATCTCAGAAAAGAAAAGTCCATGATGAAAAAATGATCTTTTAGGAGTAACCATTTCAAAAAAGGAGTGAAAGAGGGAGAACCCGAAGGAAGAAAATTGGGTTCAAGATTTCCCCTAACCTTGTACCCGAATGACTCCTTCTATTTAAGGTCCTTTATAATGAAATTATATTCATTAATTAGAAATATGGAACCATGTGTACGTTAATAGGGTTCATTCTGGTTTCATTATGTCATATTATGTTCCTTTAGATGACTTATAGAGTATAAAAACATTGTTTGGGGATGTTCGTTTTTATGGTTTTTCTTTGGTGGTTCACTTGTATTCTTAAATTGAAGTTCAAGTAGAACACGAGTAAAAATACAGAAATGATATTAATTGTTATTATTGATATTACAGGAGATTTAATTATTTTATAATGAATTATATTAGATCCATGTGGGTGAATCATTAGATACGAATTAAATGATGATTATTTCGGTAAATTTGAGCAGTTTTTGGATCACAACGAACTTGTTTTAACTTTTAACATAGTAATATGTCCATATGTTATTTCCAGAACATAAAATAGAACATAATACATATAAAATATTCTGGATCAACCATAAAAATGGTTTCATGACCAGATCTGAAGGTAGAAATGGAAAAAGAGAGCATGTCGTTTTTGAAGGTGATAAATTAACACCTCATGAACAACGTTCTATTTAATAAAATAAAAGGAAGAGGGAAAGGGTGTGGGTGATATAATATTCCATTAGAATCATAAAATTACATTATATTTATAAAAATGGAGTTACAAAACAATTTGGATGAATATAGGTGGGTAGAGATCAAGAAAGGGACTTGAACTTGGAAGGAAATTAAAGGAGAAGAGGAAGGGAAATTACCTCTTAAATCTTCCTCTTGAGATCCTCCTTAAAGAAGCTAGTATTGGTCTTTTGATAATACCAGAAGCTTTTGGATTAGAGGGAGGTTATAGGGAAGATGTTTGGGCAGAGTTTAGAGAAGTCTTGGAGCTTGAGAGGTGTGAGGAAAAGAGGGAGTGAAGGGTGGCTTTTATAGCGGAGGGGAGAGGGGTTTCCTTAATATAAAATTCTTTAGATTATTAATTTCCCTCAAGACAAGGAATAGTGAGTCTTGGATGACCAATAATAGTAATTTTATAATATAATCCAGAACCAAGTGGTCTTACATCAGCAGAACATCATCGATGAATCAAATAATACATTATTTAGCATTTATTGTGAACTATCGAATTCTACTATTCATCAAAAATTCATGTATCTCAGAAAAATCACAGAAATTTACCCCAACCATTTTTCAACATGTAGAATCCAAAAATGAAGTCTATTTTTCAAAAATAATTTTCAAAATATTATTAATTTAATATATAGTTAAAAACATAATTTACTTAAAAAAACAGTTTTTATGATTAAAACTGATTTTATAGTTCTTTCAAAAATTACGTAGGGTCTTATAAAATTATCTAAAAACGATTAAAAATTGATTAAATAATTTATGAATACATTTCATGGAAATAAATATTCTTTTAAATTATTAATTAATTATAATTAAATATTTATGACTTATAAAATACCAAAAACGTTTACTAAGGTCAATTTGTCACTTTCTAAGATGTCTAAATTTTATTTTATTATTCATAGGTAATGTTACTATTATTTACTATTCATAAGGGTCATATTACTATTCATAAGGGTAGGTTTCTATTCATAAGGGTAGGTTACTATTCACTAAAAATTATTTTTGTTTCATTGGACTTCAAAAATCATCTTGAACATAACAGTGAATGTCGTATTTTCAATATTCCAAACATAGAAGTGACAAACTTATGTTTAAAGGTCACTTATCACTTAGTAGTTCATTTTGTTGTGTTTTCCTGTTATTTTATGACATATTTATAAGAAAGGAATTTCCATTGAAAAACTTTGGATCATTACATTCTTCCCCCCTTAAGAAACTTGCCCCCGAAATTTCACATTACAAAAACTGGTGAGGGTACTTCTCTTTCATTGCCTCATCTGGTTCCCAAGTTGCTTCCTCAAACTTATGGTTCCTCCACAACACTTTGAAAAGATGGGTTGTCTTGTTGCGTAGAACCTTATCTCTCCGATCCAGAATCATTACTGGCTGCTCCTCATAGGAGATATCATCTTCCAGCTGCACCACCTCTGAGTTTAGTACATGTGAGGGGTCTGGTATGTAATTTCTCAGTAGTGATACATGAAACACATCATGAACATGAGCCATATTCGGTGGAAGTTCCAGACGATAGGCCACGACTCCTATATGGTCAAGGATCTAAAAGGGGACAAATTACCTTCGGCTTAGCTTCCCTTTCTTCCCGAATCGCATGACTCTCTTCTACGGAGATATTCTATGGAAGACTTTATCTCCAATGTCGAACTCCAAGTCCCTTCGACAGTTGTTAGAAAATCTCTTTTGCCGTCTTTGAGCAGCTTTGATGTGTTTCTAGATGACTTGAACCTTTTCTGTTATGTCTTGAACAAGATTGGGACCAAGTAGCTTTCTTTCTCCAACTTCATCCCAACAGGTTAGAGTTCTGCATTGCTTCCCATAAAGAGCTTCAAACGGAGCCATCTGAATACTCGAGTAGAAGCTATTGTTGTATGAGAACTCAACCAGTGGGAGATGCTGATCCAAACCACCTTTGAATTCAAGAGAGTATGATCATAGCATATCTTCAAGTGTCTTAATATTCCTTTTAGATTGGCCATCGGTTTGGGGGTGATAGGCTGTGCTGAAATTTAATTTAGTACTCAAAGCATGTTGAAGGCTCCTCCAGAATTTAGATGTGAACCTTGGATCACAGTCAGAGACAATGGAGAGTGAAACACCATGCAGTCTCACCACTTCCTTCACAAATATCCTTGCAATTTGATCAAGCAAGAATTCTTCCCAAATAGCGATAAAATGGACAGTCTTGGTGATTCTATCAACCACAACCCATATTGCATTATTCCCCTTTGAAGTCTTCGGGAGACACGTGAAAAAGTCCATAGTTACATTTTCCCATTTCCACATGGGTATAGGCAATGGCTGCATCATACCTTTGGACTTTTTCCGCTCAGCTATAACTTGCTGACATACCAAGCACCTTGATATATATTCCGCAATCTGGTTCTTCATGTTATCCCACCAGAAGTGTTATCGGAGATCACGATACATCTTGGTACTCCCAGTATGGATAGAGAAAGTTGAGCTATGTGCATTACCCAATAACTCCTTCTTTATCCCGGGTGATGAAGGCACAAAATGCCACGTTCCAAACCGAATCACACCATCATTGTTGATATAGAACTCTTGAAGCTTCCCTTCCTTTACTGTATTCACCCTATTTTGTATCTCCACATCATCCGTTTGTGCTTCCTTAATCTTCTCTTGAATGGATGGTTGCACAATCATTTGGGAAAGGTAGGATGTATCTTCTGCCCTTATGATTTCCAAATCAATCCTTTGAAAATCCAAGAAGATTGGGTCTTTCTCAATCCGCAACATGGATAGAGTAACAGGTTTTTTCTGCTTAGAGCATCAGTTACCTTGTTTCATGTTTCCAGGATGATAGTGAATAGAGAAATCGTAATCCTTGATTAGCTCTAACCATCTCCATTAACACATTTTGAGCTCCTTTTGTGTGAATATATACTTTAGGCTCTTTCGGTCGGTCTATATGTCACACTTCTCGCCATAAAGGCAGTGCCGCCAGATTTTTGAAGCAAAAAATCACGGTTTCCATCTCTAGATCATGCGTCGGGTAGTTCTTCTCTTGGATCTTCAACTGTCGTGTGGCGTAGGCTATCACATTATCATTTTGAATGAGTACACAACCCAAGCCTTTCTTTCAAGCATCACTATATATCACAAAACATTCTCCACTTTTCGGTAGTGTGAGTACAGGTGCAGTGATCGGCCTTCTTTTTAGCTCCATGAAGCTTTCCTCACATTCTTCTGTCTAGACATACTTTAACCCTTTCCTTGTTAACTTTGTTAGCGGGCTTGAGAATCGTTAGAAGTTTCTCACAAAACATCAGTAGTACCCAGCTAATCAATGAAAACTATGGATTTATGTGACACTAGAGGGCCTGGGCCATTCCTCAATCGCCTTTGTCTTTGAAGGATCCACAGAAATTCCCTCACTTGTGATCACATGTCCCATGAATGTGACTTGATTCATCCAGAAGTAAAACATTCTGAACTTGGCGTACAACTTCTCCTTTATCAATGTCTCCAACACAAGTCTTAGTTGTTCTTCATGTTCCTCCTTGCTCTTGTAGTAGATGATAATATCATGGATAAACACTACCACAAATTTTCGAGGTAATGTCTAAAGAATCTATTAATCAAATCCATGATGATTTCCGGGGAATTAGTAAGTCCGAAGGGCATCACCAAAAACTCATAGTGCCCATACATTGTACGGAAGGTAGTGATCTGAATTTCATCCTTATTCACCTTTACTTGATGATATCCAGAACGAAGATCCACCTTTGGGATGTATTGAGCTCCTATTAACTGATCGAACAAGTCATCAATCCTTTGGAGAGGATACTTGTTCTTTATGGTGATCTTTTTGAGTTCCCGATAATCGATACACATCTGCATGGTTCCATCATTCTTCTTCACAATGAGCACTGGCACACCCCAGGTGATGCACTAGGGTGTATGAACCCTTTGTCCAGATGCTCTTGAAGCTGCTTCTTTAACTCCTCCAGTTCGATAAGATCTATCCTATAGGGGAACATCGTGATAGGAGTAGCTCCAGGTATGATTTCAATTGAGAACTCTACCTCACTGTCTGGGGGAATTCGGGGTAACTCTTCAGGAAATACATCATCGTATTCCCCCGAAATGGGAATTTCCTCAAGGTTGGAACATTCCTTCGACTCAACCATTTGGGCAAGGTATACTTCTTCATAGGGAACCAACACCCACACCATTAAAGGATATTTCAAAGGAGATTCATGATCTTCCTTGAATTTGTAGAGGAGCATGGGATAGTTCAGAATATGAAAATATATTTCCTTTCCCCGACAGTTTAAATGTGCTCTATATAACGAGAGCCAATCCATTCCCATTATAGCGTCGAATTACACCAAGGGAAGTATTATGATATATTCTGGAAGAATATTTCCACATACGTCAACAGGAGAAGAGTCAAACACTTGGGTTTCAATGATTACACCACTTGGTGTTTTTATAGATATCTCTACTTAAAGGTTTCGGGGCTTCAATTATATAGTTCTAGAAAACTTTCAAGATATAAAGGAATGCGTAGAACCAGAATCAAATAAGACTTTTTCCATTATTGAGTGAATATGCAGTGTACCTTGTACGACTTCAATATCATTCTCCACCTCCGCAGTAGTGATGTCTTAAGCCTTCCCTTGTTCCTTTGGATTTGGTGGCTGCTAACGCTGATTACCCTCGAGGTCTCGAGGTTCAGTGCACTGGTTTGCATAGTGCCCTAGCTCCCTACAGCTGTAGCATTGAACACGACTGGTTCTCTCCTTTAATCGTCTAAATTCTCCTTCCCTTCCTGTCTTTTCGACACTCTTGAGAATGGTGTCCTTCTTTCACACACTTGATGCATTTCCCCATCCCTTTGAGGCAGTTCCCATTGTGCAACTTCCCACATTTTTGGCATGCGGGTCGTTGATTTTTCTTCCCACCTTTGCCATTAGATCCACCAGCTTGAAAATCCATCTTTCTCTTATTATCACCATTGCCATGAGACCATTCTACAAACTCCATCTCCACTTTGAGAGCACACCTAACAACTTCTTTATAACTCCCAAAGTCTCGAATCACAAGATCCTTTCGAAGGTGTGGTTTTAATCCACTATAGAATCTATCAATTTTGCTATCATTGTTGATAAAAAAACCTGAAGCATACCTTGCGAGCCTTGTGAAATTCGCTTCATAGGTTGTGACAGATTCTCCTCCTTTTTTCTTGAGCTCTATAAATTCTCTCTCCATATTCGCGTGAAGATTTCTTGGGAAGTACTTATTATGAAACATTATCTTAAAGTATTCCCATTCCATCTCTTCAATTTCCTCCCTTGGCTTGGTGTTCTTAATCAAAGCCCACCATTGATCGACTTTTCCATCTAGTAGATAAATGGATAGAGTCAGCTTCTCCATCTCAGAACAGTGAAGTAAAGAAAAGATTTTCTCAATGTAGTTCACCCATTGTTCTGCAACTAGTGGATCGGAAGATCCACAAAACGTCGGTGGTCGTTGCCGCATAAAACATTCAATAGCTAGTTTCTCCCTCTTCGGTGAAGGAGGACGTTCCCAATTCTTATGGTAGTTATTCATAACCTGAGATAATTGGGTAAGAATCACCAAGAAGTTTTTAACTCCACCTCCCAAATCATTAGGGATGTCATTCGGGAAATCGTTGCATTGGACCTCGCATGAGTTGTTGGCCTGAATTGTCATGGTTCCCACCATTTTCTAAAATAGAAAAGGGTAGAACAAAACATAAGTAAACATGTCATGAATGACTTATTCATTAAAACAATTATACCAAAAATATAACATATGGGATACCTAGGTAAATATTCTTGTGTGCGTATTTTTACTTAGTCTCATACTAGAGGATTTCTCTAGGGTTCACTAATCATAATTCCCAAATTAACTAAACCATTCCTCTGATACCAACTATAGCGACCCGGCCTTTTCTTACATTACTATTAGATCATTTCAAAGACAAACATCATAATCGTATTAAACATAGAGGATCCTATGCATTAGTTTCTTGGGAAAACTAGGAACATACATAACAAATACAACATCAAGCATAAACATTCATTTAACTTCTTCATCTATTTCCTCATATTGGCACTTGTCCTTTCCTTAGTACATGTAGCCACTTGAGGATATACATCAAAAGGGGTGAGCTAATATCCCATTAAGAGGATAGATAAGAACAACATATCATGGGGTGAGCATAATCATAACATAGTCAAAAGATCATGAACATGAGAGGAGCATAAATAATAGACTAGAAGTGTGGCAATGCATAAAAATGAAACATCATGTCTTAGTGGTTAACTACCAAACATACTTGTGAACCAAGATAACATCTTCTTCACACATAATTTCACATTTACTCATGATATTCATCACTTTACCCAATGTATTCAAGCACTATATAATTCCGGGCGCACCCATCACATTTAAACATTAATTTTGCGCGCTATAATTCGGGCGCACCCGACACATCATAAAATTATCATTTATCATGAATGGAACAATGATCATATAACATAAAAATATTATCCCATGAAAAATAATGGTTTTCATCTCATAATAACACATTCATTAGCTTTGGGTTCCCAAAAATAAATTGGGAACAACATACTTGATACAAGAACCATCAACCTTGAATGAGAGGTAAAAGCTGAGTTCTTGAAGAAGAGTTCTTTTGGAAAACATTTTGATGGACATAAAAACTAGTGACATACATGTATATCCCAGAAAAGAGAAGGAATTGATTAATAAATGATCTTTGAGGAGTAACCATATCCAAAAAAAGAGTGAAAGAGGGAGAACCCGAAGGAAGAAAATTGGGTTTGAGATTTCCCCTTACCTTGTACCCGAATGCCTCCTTCTATTTAATGTACTGTATAATGACATTATATTCATTAATTAGAAGTCTAGAACCATGTTTACGTTAATAGGTTTCTTTCTGGTTTCATTATGTCATATTATGTTCCTTTATATGACTTATAAAGTTTAAAAACATTGTTTGGGGATGTTCGTTTTTATGGTTTTTCTTGGGTGGTTCACTTGTATTCTTAAATTGAAGTTCGGGTAGATCACGGGTAAACATCCAGAAATGCTATTACATGTTATTAGTGATATTACAGGAGCTTTAATGATTTAATAATTAATTATATTAGATACATGTGGGTGAATCATTAGATAATAATTAAATGATGATTATTTGGGTTAATTTGAGCGGTTTTTGGATCACAACGAACTTGTCTTCACATTTAACTTAGTAATATAGCCATAGGATATTTCCAGAACTTAAAATAGAACATAATACATATAAAATATTCTGTTTCAACCATAAAAATGATTTCATGACCATATCTGAAGGTAGAAATGGATAAAGAGAGCATGTCGTTTTTGAAGGTGATAAATTAACACCTCATGAACAACGTTCTCTTTAATAAAAAAAAGGAAGAGGGAAAGGGTGTGGGGTGATATAATATCCCATTATAATCATAAAATTAAATTATATTTATAATAATGGAGTTACAAATCAATTTTGATGAATATAGGTGGCAAGAGATCAAGAAAGGAACTTGAACTTGAAAGGAAATTAAAGGAGATGAGGAAGGGAAATTACCTCTTAAATCTTCTTCTTGAGATCCTCCTTAAAGAAGCTAGTCATGGTCATTTGATGATACTAGAAGCTTTTGGACGTGGGGGAGGTACTTGGAAAGTTGTTTGGGCAGATTTTAGAGAAGTCTTGGACCTTGAGAGGTGTGAGGAAAAGAGGGAGTGAAGGGTGGCTTTTATAGTGGAGGGGAGAGGGGTTTCCTTTATATAAAATTCATTAGTTTATTAATTTCCCCTAAGACAAGAAATAGTGAGTCCTGGATGACCAATAAAAGTAAATTTATAATGTAATCTCGAACCATGTGGGCTTACATCATCAGAACATCATCGATGACTCAAATAATACATTATTTAGCATTTATTGTGAATTATCAGATTCAACTATTCATAAAAAAGTCAAGTATCTCAGGAAAATCTAAAAAATTTACCCCAAAAATTTTTCAACTTGTATAATCCAAAAATGAAGTCCATTTTTCAAAAATAATTTTCTAAATATTATTGATTTAATATTTAATTAAAATAGTAATTTACTTAAAAAACAGGTTTTAAGAATAAAACTGATTTTATAGTTCTTTCATAAATTATGTAGGGTATTTTAAAATTATCTAAAAACTATTAAACATTGATTAAATAATTTATGAATACATTTCAGGGAAATAAATATTCTTTTAAATTAATTAATTAATTATAATTAATTATTTATGACTTACAAAATACCAAAAACGTTTACTAAGGTCAAATTGTCACTTTCTAAGATGTCTAAATATTATTTTATTATTCATAGGTAATGTTACTCTTATTTACTATTCATATGGGTCATATTACTATTAATATGGGTAGGTTACTATTCATAAGGGTAGGTTACTATTCACCAAAAATTATTTTTGTTTCATTAAACTCCAAAAATCATCTTGAACACAATCATGAATGTCGAATTTTAAAAATTCCAAACATAGAAGTGAAAAACTTATGTTTAAAGGTCACTTATCATTTTGTAGTTCATTTTTTTGTGTTTTCATGTTATTTTATGACATATTTATAAGAAGGGAATTTCCATTGAAAATATCTGGATCGTTACAAAGGGGGGTTGGGGTGTGCATAACCCAGTAACGGCATGGCTGTATTCACCAATGATGATGGGACATATTATGGATTTTCATATCAATGAGTTCATATTTTGAGTTATAAAATTAATTGAGAGAGGCATTGTGACCCATTTTTAGGATGTCAGGTTTAACTAGAGAGTTTTAGATGCAGTACAACTATTATTTAGGGACAAGGGTGGACTGTTGGATTTAGAGTTCTGGATAGAGTTTTTCCAAATGATATTTGATCATCATAATACACCCTTAGAGAGAAGGGTGTTTCTTAAATCCAATATACATTGATTTAAAAATTTCTATTAGTAGGATTTTATACTCAAAATAGATCATTAGATGGGGTTTTTATAGGAAGGACGTATAAACACATTTATTTTTTCATTTTGTTCGAAAGACCATAAGATTATACAAGTATAGTGTGTTTATAAAACTCACTCAAAGAGGTATTACATTGATAGATTATGTTGAATGCTTCACTGATACACAATATATTCCTCTAAGGTTATTGGGGATATTATGGAAGGAGAAATATATTTCGATGACAACATGAGGTAAAATATCTAATTTAGGTGAATGAATTTATCTTTCTATCCTTTATAGAGGTTGTGAACCGTTCACTTTTTATAATGATAAACCTGAGGGATGGCCTTATTTCAGGGAGTTTGTATTATATTGTAGCGAATAGTAGTGGGTATTTTGGTAGTAAGAATAAATGTTATGATGTTTTATTCTAGGAAGACAATGTAAACAATAGATGAATTATTATTCATTTATTATTCCTTAGGTAAGATGTTATGTTATGTGCTAAAAATCTTGTAGGACTGTCCAAATGCAACCTTATTTAAAAAGATATCTAGTTGAGTACATAATATGTTGGAGAATGTAACTGCTACAATGGTTCTACAGGAGTTCTCCATTGTAAACCACTGATTGAGGATATAATAAGGTATAGGGTTATAGATTTGGCTTATTTATTCCCTGAAAGATGATTAGTTATAGTTCTACCAACCATTCAGGCTGTGGTGTAGGATGTGTTTCATAGAGGATGGGGAATTAGAATAAGAAGAGTGGTTCCTCACAAGAAAAAAAAATAATGGTACAATGATCATGATGTAGGATACATATATTTTATTCAAGAAACCCCCACTAACTAGGAATTAAAACAATCTATTCTCCAAGGTATTATTTTGGGTATTCTACTATGAAAGATACCATAATTGAAATGAAAATAATATTAATTCATTTATAAATTCTTTTTAGATTCCTTGGTCATATACATATAGTATTTATAAAATGTGATTTGATTGACATGACTTCAAGAGTTTTATGTTTGGGTATACATTGATATAGGGAATGTGCCTTTATGATAGGTGGGTACAGATTCCTCAGGGTTCTGTTAGTGTGATAGTTGATTGGATTTGACTTGATCATCATGATAGATTATTTAGTACCATACTGAAGAACATATCAACTATTTCCATCAATATGTTTCCTTTATATCTCATGAGGGTGGTAATTGTGTTCATTTCAAAGAATGATACTATAATGAAGGTCACATGGGACTTGACCATTGGCTATTGGGAGGGATTATATTCCAGGTTTCTCAACACGTATTAGATAGTGGGGATAAGTATCAAGATGGTTTGACTTTTATTTTTTATATGGTTTAGTATTTTATATTGTCTATTTATTATTATTTCCACCCATGATAGAGGTTGAGATTACTATTAAGATCATTATATGTGTAGAGACTATTACTGTTCCACCATATCAGATGTATCCGATAAACCATTGGGATTTATAGGATTGGTTAGAATACATATAGTCCAAGGGGTTTATATAGAATGTACATATATTTTGGGTAATCAAAACCTATTTAGTAACAACATGAATGAATCAATGATGTTATGTGTCGACTATAATAAGTTAATCCATGTGACGATCAATTAACGATTTCTACTTATTTATATTGTTAATTTATTTGATCGTATTAGAGGATCCAAATACTTTATTAAAATTTATTTGAGAGCAGGTTAATACCTTTTAAAGGGGAGGGCTTCAGAAATACCTCATATATATTTCAAGTGAAGATATGGTCTATATGAGTAATTTGTGATAATTTTTGTTATAAATAATTCACCATTCGTATTTATTTTCGTAGTGAATCAAGTCTTCAACTTGACTTGTGGAACTCTTAAGGAATATCTTATCGAAGGATGGAGTTTCATTACACCCTTAGAGGTTTATGTCAGTTATATCATCCGAGATACCCAAGAAAATATTTGAGATCCAAATGTTTTATAGTATATGTGATTATTACTATATAATTTTTAAATAATTCCTTCACTTGAAGTGTTGATGATATAACTAAGTAGTCAAGGAGTGATTTTTTTGTATGAACCATATGATAGTTCTTTTTAGGAGTTGAAAAGGAAATTAAATTCCACATTGATACTGACATTACAATAAAACTATAATTATTATTCCATGTATTCTTATTCATTAATTGTTTAAATTAGAGTGGTTTGATGTAGTAGGGCTTGTGATCACTTGTGGATATAAGTAGTTGCAAATTAATCACTGTAAATACCTATAAATGACATATATTTAGTAGTGGTGGTGCATTCCTAGATATATTTAAATCAATAAAATTGGCATAGATATTTTTTGTGTTTTCATACCACAATATCATTACATACATTTTATAGTAGTAGGGACATAACATTTTGCAAGGAAGTTGGGAAGAATATTTATAGTCCCTCAATATAGAGCTAGCATACATCCATGGGATATGGATGTTATTTCATATGCATTGTGTAGTATTACCTAGACATAGGTGGTGTGGAAATCCAGTAGTAAGTGGAATATGGTGGAACTCTTAGTTGGGATGCATCTTGAAATTATGGAGTACTATGTCCAAATGACCGATACATCATTATCTATCACTTACTCACTCCTTAGTTGTGTAAAGAAAATTTAGATATAAATATTAGATAGTATTGTAAAAAATGACAGTTTATATGATAGGGAGATTACACAAAGCTGATCAATTGATCAAAAAGTGAATATATATAACTATGGTCATGTTTTGGAACCTATAAGATTGTGTGAGTACATGATGGGGGAATAATATGACGTTAGGTGGGATGAATATTATTTTTTTTACCAATATGTACCTTTATATACTTATTATATATTGGAAACAAAAGATGAAAATATATATTTTATGTTTTATCATGTGGTTCTCCGCCTATTAGAAGGCTAAGGATGAGAACGAGCGACCAACTGATAAAAATTATTCACTCCTCTTTCGTGAGTGGATGTGGTATGATATAAACATGGATATCATGATAGGTTTTCAAGGGAAACCCCAATCCAATGATTTAATTTTTATTATCATAGATCAACTAAACAATGATGCTCATTTTTTATGGATCTGAAAGACCATTTTAGTTGATGAGATGTGTAATATATTTATTAAAGAGATAGTATGACTCCCTGGGGTGCCTTAGATTATCATATCATAATAGAATCCCTATTTGATATCATTATTTTGGAATGGATAACATAAATAACATGGCATGATAGTGAATTCGATCATGGTTTACTAAAATTATTTAGATTGTTATCCCATGTGAACTATCTTGATTCTAGATGAAATTTCAAGAGCATGAATCCAAGAATTTATATCTTACTAGGGGAACCATTTTTACCATACAAGGTCCAATTATAATAATAGTAAACCAGAATAAAATCATATGGATCAATTTGAATCATTATATGTAATGCCTTGTCATTCAACCTTATGAAGTCTTGAAGATAGGGTGTCAAGGATTATGAGATTGGGTGTCACATAAGATATTTTGAAGAGTATATGATTTATTAATATGTAGTTTTTGACTACTATGAGTAGATAGAGGTTGTATTATAATTAGCGATGTCATCCTGGTCAGTTTGATGTGGGTTATAAATTATTCTTATGGGTGTCACCTTAATTGATGAATTTCCTAGTTCAGAGGAATGGGAAGCTTCCACTAAGATATGTGTGGCTATTTTATACAATCAAGAGGACTTGTATAGTTTAATATAGTTTTCACAAACTCATAATTTTTATTTTTTGAACAATGCATTCCATGTATTGAAACGTTTAAAATATTATATTGATCCTTCTCATATGATAAAAAATAATGATATCATGTATAAAATTGAAACATCAAATATAGATCACTATATTTTTAGAGTGTATTAGAGGTAGAAGGCCTTTCATATGGTTCAAGTGTATTGGAATCGCTGGTGTATATTTGAGGAGACTTGGGAGTATGAGTCAGATATAAGGGCCCAACAGCTAGCATTATTCACGAATGAGTCCCAATGTTGTTTGGAAGTGTATCATGAGAACATTATTCTAAATGGGGGTGATTTTGTTAAACAATCACCTTTATAGAAGTATTAATACAAACAAATTTTTATCAATTATTGTATATTTACTCTATTTATTAATGTTTTAATATCTATACTGGAAGATATTTTTATCTAGGTGGTGTTCTAGAGAGTCAGAGGTTCAGTAAAATAGAAATGGGGATTTAAATCTGAAAAAATTCCCAGCGTATTTTTTACTCCTTAGAATTTCTATTTTATGCACAATGGATTCCATGTATTGAAACTTCAATGATATTATCTTGATCATTATCAGATGATAAAAATTAATTATATCATGATTAAAATTGAGACATCTATTATTGATCGTTCAATTCGTATAGTGGATTAAATTAAGATGGATTTGCATATGATACATGTAAAGTGGTATCAAGCAGGAATATATGAGGATAGTTTTGTGTATGTGCTATATATATGGGCCAACTATCTTCCATTATTCATTGATGAGTCGTAGTTATATTTGAATGTGTATCATGAGAACAAACTTCTATGTGGTGGTGATTTTGTAAAACCATCTTCATTCTTGATGTATGAATCCATTTCATTTTTTCCACATTTTTTATTTTCCTCCCATTATGAATGAAATAATATATTTACTAGAATATGTGATTATCTATTTTGTGTTTTCAATGGGAGAGTATTAATAAAATATAAATTGGTATTTCAATCTGGGAAAATTGTAAGCATATGGTTAGGGATAACCATACACACAAAATGAATGATTTTTGGGAGATCATATTTCTATTATCATATTTGGTGAATATTCCATTGAACTATACAGGGAATCTTGGAAACCATACTAAATCCATAATAAATTGTAGAAATTACCACACAGTTGGTGTAAGGAATACCAAATTGTATTGCCTAACCATGTGGGGTATGGGTTCCCAAGATAGTGGAGATTTTTTTTAATGGGATGGGATACAATATGAAAAAACTATGCGGTGAAACCAATAACATAAAATGTATGAAATTTAGAAAACTCCTCTAGATATTATTAACACAGAGATCATATTTTTATCCTTTTTATTTGACCAGCATCCCAAAAGCATGACCCTATTCTCCCTCCCCTTTTCTATTGAATGGTTATTCATTTATCGTTGATAGAATTGATCATGGTTCATCTTGAAGGTTCCTTATATGTGACTCTAACACTATTTTCCCTTACTTCTTTATTTTTCTCACAATTTCATGGTATTACACAATATATAGGCAATTATTCCCTATTCCAGGGTTTTCATACGGATCTTTGATTCTTAAAATTTGATCTCAAATTAAAGGATGAATCATGATATTTCAACTCCTCAGATACTATGGTAGGTGATCCATTATATATCCCATAAATTCCAAAAAAAATTAATATGTATATGATTGGTGGTAATACCGACCAATCATGAGCTTTACCACAATTACAAATAAATGGATTGGGTCCATGTTTCTAGGGATTAAACCTTTCCATGTGCGATTGTTTTTCCATTGGTGTGTGTAGAACTAGGTCCTTTTCCATGTAGTATAGTTATCCATATTTTATAGAAAAATGAAAATTTAAAAAGTAACATTAGTGGTGAAACAAAATAATTAGAGACCGAGGACATGTATGAGGATGCATAAGATTCCTCCGAGGATTATTTGAAATAACATGAATTTTGAATCATTATGTAATTAAAAAATTAAATGGATTTATGTGAGGCCTAGGATTAAATCTTCGGATTTGGAAATTCCTGCTAATTATGGGATGTTTGAGATTTCCACCTTGGATTTGATGATTACTATTGTTTTTTTGTGATTCATAGGATTACCTCATAGGATCTAGTGATGTTTGATTATTATGGGATTCATAGGATTCCCTCCAAGGATCGTGTGATTCATTATGATTATGGGATGTGTTACATTACCACATGGGATCCATATATTCCTGATAATAATGGGATTCCTTGGATTACATTCGAGGATATATCTACACTATATTATTATGGGATTACTATGATTACCTCTTAGGATAAGGAAGTTAATGATGTAAAATAATACTTATAATATTCTATATAGGGTATGAAAATTATTCTCAAAGACACACTATATTTATAGGTAGTACATACTTTACCATGTCAGGTTGTTAACATTACATACATTTATTAAAATAATATGGCACTGGAATATGTGAGCATGGTCTATATCTGGTGATACCATGAAATATGATGATTTATAGTCATTAATTTATTATAATTCAGGTTATTTACTATGATCATTAGTATGAACATTTTCTAATAAAAGATATTTTTATGGATAATATTGGTGTGGAATACTGAGAAACCCTCACACCCTACTTAGGCCACCTTGGGGTACAAGAGAAGACTTCATTCTTGTGGGAAAGGACAAGGGAAAAGAACCAATGATTAATTGTTTATCTATATTTGTTTTGGTGGAGCATGGGATGTTGGACCAGACATGGAATCAAGCCTTTTTCTTATTTTTCCAAATATTTTGTTTTATCATTATTTTGGGACATTGATGTATATAGTCTACCAACATGGTATTTTGATATTTTTTATGACTTATTTGTTTCTAAATATATTTATATTTTGATATGAAATATGTTATATGTTATTTTAGGATGTTATCTTGATTTATGTTCCATTGGTAATCTATGTTGTTATTTTTTTAATTTCCAACAATTATATCACTTTAATATATGGGTATAGTCTCCCCAAAATAACAGCATATTCCCTCACAGTTAGTCACAAACCTCTATTGTATTTTACGGAATGCATGAGGCCACATAAGACATCAAATATAGACACTGGTGAGTGGTATTGGGATACATATATTATAATTTTTATATAATTAAATTGATATTTTGACCCTGTGGATAATATATATTCAATAAAATAAAATAATAATAATGTACACTACCCTCCAAAACAACTCCCTATAGAATCATGTGTTGAATAGGAACCCTCTAAAACACCACGCATCCCAATCTATATATCAAATTCAAGTGAATATCTGATACAATAACGAAATATTAAGGTATACCCATGTATATCAAAACCCTTGGTATGTATAAAGGAGGTGATGATTCTAATAAACCATTTAGATTCCCCAACCCTTCAAAAATTACAATGTTATAGTACTCAATGATATACATGTTCAATTATGTGATTTGGGTAACTCAACCCACCCTAAAAAATATCCCATTCATTCAAATTAGATATCAACATACCCATGTTGCATTGTGGTGTAAAAAATTTATTACCCTATGATACAAACTGACACTTCCCATCTATATGTCGGGACTAAATTGATTGTAACTAAAGATATATACCATCTTATACTCATATGTTACAATAATGGGGGAATTATATATCAGAAAACAATATAATTTATTTGTATTAACTCAAATATTTAATCACTCTATCTTAATATGGTAATTAATAATCATATTTACTATTAATAACCAAAAAAAGTATATAATGGATTATATTCATCCAAAAAATAATTAATTTTATCGGTAATTAGAATTTATAAGGTCCTATTATTGGAAAAAAGAAAATAATAAAATTCAATAAAGGTAGACCATGTGGAGTAGCTCTTTTCATGTTTTGGGAGGTGTTTTGGGGTATCATGGAAGTGTTGTAGATAGTTAACGATCATTACGGGGAAGTTAGAAGTGTAAATTGGTAATCTAGAGATATATTAAAAGATAACATGAATTTTATTTTGGAATATACAGCTAGACCATGACCATTAAATTGAAAGTGATCTATTTTTTCATGGAAGGATTTAACAGGATCTAGTACTATGTTGTTAGGTCATGTAATTATATAAATTTTCCCAAATTTGTAATTTTAAACCTAAAACAGTCATTTATTCTCCATTTAAACTCTTATTTGGAAGATCTTCTACGATGGGTTGTTTTGGGTGAATTTTGATGGATTCATCTTTCTAGATCTTTACCCCCTTGAACCTTAGAATGTTTTTATTTAATATTGAAGTTGAGTTGAATCTCATTCATAATATCATAACCTAGATCTAGTGTTTTAACATATGATTTTTTTAAGAAAATTGAAACCCATTTAATTAAATATGATTCTTTCTTTTCAGATTGAGGGAACTTTGAAGGTAAAGGATCATTGATTTTTAATATAGATCTATGTTAAATATATAAGGATTCAATACTCTCTCTTTTTCTTGATCTTTCTAATTGGAATCCCAAATTTAATTGTGGTTGGAGTTATTTTTATATTTATTACGAAAATAAGTTAATCTACATTGGCCATAAGGATTTGAGGGTCCTAAAGGGATATTGGATCTTGATTTTTATGGTGAAGATTGATGATATCAATGGAAGTGAGGCATTTGGTTTCTCACACACACTATTGTGTGAATAATAATTTGATCATATAATTAGAAATTTTAATAAATTATAATATGAATTTCAAACAATTTTTGTGGTAAATGTTTGATTTTTAAAGGTACTGAGTTTTGGAGTGAGGGGTTTTGGAGTAAATTAAAATAGTAGTTTTTTTTTGTGTGTGGTTTAAAAAAATTATGTAATTTGATCATAATTATTTGAATTGGGATGGTTTATTAAATATATTATTATATTTTCTCTATATTTTTTGTTTATTTTATTTATTATAGGATAAATAATTATTTTCCCATTAATTGACTTCAAAAACTGATGATATTGGTGCATCCATTGAATTATATGTTTGATTTCAGTTTCTATGTGTGTATATAATTTTATGATTGACGTTATTTGGGGTTGGTGCATTGTGTTACATATTGGATCTCATTTGGTACATGTATTGGGTTTCAAGATGGATATTATTATGTTGGATTCTATTTTAATTTTAAAGTGATTATGGTTTGTTATTGACATTTTATATTTGGTTATAGGTGAGGGATTAGACATACATTTGGTTATCTTACAATTGGGTTACTGACCTTTCTCAATTTGAATGGTGGTGTGGCGGTAAACTAGGACCTTAGTGTGGGGACATTTTCAATAGATATAAGGTGGGTTTTTGGGGTATTTAGACCACCCATGAGTTTGTGATACCCATTATTTTATATTAATCATATTTTAAGGGTTCCATCAGGTTTTCATCATTTATATTGGTTCATGGGTTATTTCATTGGGAGTTTTTAATATTATTATATTGTATTTAATAAAATATTTCTTATTGCTAAAGTGTAGATTTTTATTTCCACCTAATCAATTTTTTTATTTCTAAAAAAACACAATAATTTTTTTTGGGAAGTATAAAACCATATTAAAAAACAAAAATCAGCGTTCAAAACAACATACCCAAGCGCCAATTTTAGAATTCAAGAATCCACTGCTAGTTATAGAATCCAAATTTCAAAAACACACGAGGAAAGGATTGTCATATAATTTTATTGATGTTCATTAATTTTAATAATTTTTTTTCTGGAGAGATTTTAGTTAAAGGGTTTTATAAAACTAAGAATGTTTATTTTTGGGATTATTATTTTTTAATTCCACGTGTATTGATTTCTTAGGTGATGGTATTTTGGCTTTCATTGAGTCATAGAGTCGATTTAATTTGGTTTTTGCGCATCATGTTTAATTGTTGATGTTAGTTGGGGTTGTGGGACTATATTTCATGGTTAATTTCATTTCGATAATACATTTGGTTTAACAATGGAATTTTTTTTCTTTTATAGTTATGTTTTATTGGATTATGGATTGTTAATAATATTTTTTATTTATATTTGGGTGAGGGATTAGAAATAGGTTTGGTAAACTCGCACTTGGGTGTGGTGACCTTTCCAGATTGATAAGATGATGTGTTGTTAAACCCCTACTAGGGTGTAGGGACCATTCCAATAGATACAAAGATATTTTCAGCCATATTTGGCATCGCTATTAGTTATTTATACCCATTAATTAATATTTATCCTAGACTAAGGTTTGCCTCATGTTTGGGTTGGTTACATGAGTTCGTGGGTTTCCATTGGGAGGATGTTATTATTTTTGTTATATTTGATTTATTAGAAGCATGATTATTGTAAATTTTTATTTTTGAATTATAATTTATCATTTTCCATTCTGTTAAATGTCTATTTATGATAAAAATTATTTAAAATGGTAATATAAATATTATAATGTTCATTATATTGATTATAAATTCTTATTCTCCAATGCGTTGAGTTTCTTGGGTTATGCTATTTGGACATGAATTATGATTCACGGTTGATGCAGTTTTTTGTATTCATTGGGTTTTATAGTTAATGTTTTTTTTTGAGATGGTGAGTTGGGTTGCATGGTGAATATAATTGGCTAATGCATTGGGTTTCACAATGGACAATGTTTTGTTTGTTTTGGAATTAATTTTCACTATATTATGGTTTATTTTAGGTATTGTGTATTTGGTTTTTGGTGAGGGATTATTCATGTGTTTAGTAAAAATTCACTTGAATGTGGGGATATTTTTGGATTGATAAGGAAATATTGGGTTGAAATACAACTTTATAGTGGGGTCCTTTACAAGATCTACTAGGTGTGGTTTGGTTGAAGTCGATCCACCCATCTGTTGGTGATACCCATTATTTGATATTACTCAGAGTCTAGGTGGTCCCTTGAGTTTTAGTTATTTACATGGATGCATGGAATTTTTCATTGAGATCACGTTATTATTATTGATATATATTATCGATTAGTATAATGATTATTGTTAAAGAATGTATTTTCAGTCTAGATTATCAATGTTCATGGTTTTTTGTATGTTCATTGAAAGGGAATGTTGTTTAAAATGGTAATTTAACACTGATCTTGTTTTTATAAAATGTATTTATAATTTGATTTATTTTCACTATGATAGGGTAAAAGGGGAACATTGAGGAAAACCTACCAATTCTTATACCCATCCTCTATATGAGAATCCAAATTCTTATATAGATGATGTTACATGGGTTTCAGGTTGTCAATGGATAATTTTTTAGTGATAGGAAAACATTTATCTACCATTGTACTTGTTTTAAATATTGGTTGTATTATTCTATTATATGGTTTTGGTTATTTTTATTATGATTATATGCATTAAATTTATTGTTTCAACTGTTTACCTATAGGTATATGTTTTTTTTCGTGTTGAGTTATTACACCACTACCCCATGCTTCATATGGGTGTTTGTATTTATCTATAAAACATTTGATGGTCGGGGAAAGGTTCTATGAGTCTAGTAGCATTATGATTTTCTTGGGATAGAGTTGGAGTATTAGATCATGGTCGAGATGTTATAAATGAAGGTTTATTAAGAATCTAATATTAATTTTCATATCAAGCATATGTAGTTTAAAATACTTGTTTGAGGATGTCCATGAATACAATATAAAATTTCATTAAACATAAACGAAGATAATTTTTTTAATATGTGTACCTTACACTGAAGATCCATTTTATCATCTTCATTTTCCATCACATGGGTTTATGAATGATCTATATGTGAAAAAAAGCATCACACCTTCAATGTGTATTAGAAGGATGATCATAATCATCTTAAATTCAGATAGGATTTACATTTTTCTCTGTAGTATGATAGTACCTGACAATCTAGATGAGTATGTTGAAATATTGATTCATATTTCAAGGATTTATTGATTTAATATCCACACATTAGCATTGTATGGTAACATAATTTAAAAATACCAACAGAAAACTCCTCGGTAGTGGAATCAATAAATTATTATTATTTTAATTCACGAGTTAATAAAATAGCCATTCTTAATTGTATAAATAATAATAGAATACTCACTTTACATTAAAAATCATGTAATGAGTCAATAAATTATTATATATATGTGAGTTTTAATATTCTAATATTAGTACTCCTTGAACTATGATGGGTCATATGATCAAAATTAATATCTTGCATGAAATCTCATTTCCTCAATGAATTTTGATATATAATGCACTCTATAAAGACATGCATTATATACAAGTTTTTTATTTTTGGAATATCTCCATGAATATCCTTCTTTCACAAAATCCAAATAGAAATTGTTCCATTTCACCATATATTTTATTTTATATAATAACATGTTACCATATCCAAACAGGCTTTAGATATATTCCCAAAATCATTCTGAAATCTATCATTCACATCACCTTATATCACCTCACATGCAATACCTTGTCAATACACATCTAAAATACTGTTAGAGTAACCATAAAACATGTTTAGACTACCCCTTTGAGTCAAAATCGTCCCCATTTATTCAACCACAATGTGTGACCCCAAAATACATTATAAAACTGAAAACAAATATGAATCTATAGATCCAAATATATATATTAAAATTGTTTCCACTAAAAAAGCATCAATGATACAGAAGATATAATGGGATATATCATGATTTATATAAACCTAAAGTATCTTTATACTTGTGTTCACCTATCATCATCATATGAAAACATGTGTTCTCATATTTCCCTTTGTCAAAGACATCATGTTACAATGGTATAAGGATCTTGTTAATCCCATATAGAAAAATCAAATTTTTTTCTTAATTCAGTGAGTGTATACCGATATGACTAATGAATAAAACACATTTAATTCACATTTATGGATAAAATATCACATTTTCATTTTACAAATAGATGTAAAATATATATGCGTAGCCACAAATTGAAATAATATATCTCAATCGAGGTCCCATAATTTATACTAATCCTATGATAAGAAAAATCTCATCCTAGTTAATATTCAATTAAGTACATTATCAACAACATTCCCAACAAAACAAATTATTAGATAATCCAATATATATTTTTATTTAAGAATGGTATAAAAGTATAAAAGTTCCATTTATAAAAACATTATAACACAGTGGGGACTCAAAAATTTTCTCTTCATCCCTAGAATACCAAATACATATGTATGGCACTCCATGATATATAATTAGTGGGTCATCTGAAGAAGACGACGAATCATATTTTTTGTATTGTTCCTCTTTGGAATATTCTTTATCTTTATACAAGAACCCAACCCAATCCATCCTTAACATTTCCTTATAAACTATAATACTCTATGACATACATTTGATATGGAAAAAATCAACAATGTAATTTTAGGGGTCAATTACCATTAAAACTCATGAGATATATATCTATATATAAATTAGTGTAGGAAACATGAATGAATGGTAAAATAGAGGATTCCATTACTATCATATATTTTAATAACCATTAATTCCTAAAAAATATTTACAAAACAATCATAATCACTAGTTTATCATATCACATATGATAAAATTCTAAACCAGCCATATGGTTTCTATACTTTTCATGTTTTTTAACACATTAGATCATATATAATAGACATCACATTTATATGTGGCCATCTGATAATTCCTTCCCCCTAAAATCATTAGTTATAAACATCTTTTAGGAATTGTATTTTGAATAATGATGAGATTTATCAATTATATTACAAATTATCCAACGTATTCAATATATTCAATCTTATTAACTTTACAACAACAAATGTTATGATCTAATCTTATGTTGTCTACATATAACGCTTTCTATGATCATCATCATCTATCATGGAGCTATATTCCCTCTATATATTGACAGTAAATATTGTAATTACATGCATTATTGTAAATTTAAACATATTAATTCTCTTAAGTTATTATGTTATATTCATTCTAAAATTTGACTGTGCAATTAATTAGTTGTTAACCATGAACATGTTTATGTCCTAACATAATATTATAGTTTCATAAATATTAGTGTCTATTCAAAATATATTGTTAAGAGGCAAAATAACCCTTTAGTGTTAGGAAATAAAATTTATTTCCAATCATTGATAGTATTAAACAATAAATTAATCTCCCCATATCATATATGGTATAGTATGTGTTTAGAAATTTATCATTTTGAAAACAATAAAATCTCAGAATGTACTAATGATGGGTGATGGGACTGAATTTCCAAAAAAATTCCGTAACACATTGGAATGAAATTTAACCTACATAATCATATTATCAACATATTCATCCAAAAACATGTTATTGAAATTTATGAATCCTAAACCTCTTGTATAAATTTAATCATCCCATATATTACCATTAAAAGTCAATCATATTTAAAAAATTCGCTTATCATATAAGGTAGTTTATATGAAGATAAACATATTTTGATTAGATTCATTTGACAGTGATAAAATCCAATACATTTGAATCCTTGATGTAGTGACTATTAACATAATCCCATGAATATAAAAGAAAAATATAATTCAATTAATCCATGGGTTTTGAACTCCTGCATATTTAAAAAAGTTTTCAAATATACATTCAGAATTATTGATGCCATAAAATTCAATTAATGATAAATATTAGTGAATTCAAGGATGTTTTAGAGAGAATCAAAGTAAAATCACCTAAAATACCCCTATGGTTTTTTGTTCATGGAGGAAAATACCATATCAAACATGTTGTGCCTCTTAGATTATTCTAGGCCGTCGTAAAAGTCGAGGTAGTAAATTATATGGTGCGTTTGATCATTTTAGGACCTCTATATCCCATTTAATCCTTTGGGAATCATATTAGTGAGGTGTTATCTTCCTAAAAAAAATGGAATTCTATACTTTATAAATTCCTATAAATACCTACCCCCTTCTATATTTTAAGTTGATTTGAACATTGAACATCAAACAATGGCTCTTGATTTGTGAAACTCAGACATTTATGAGAAAAATACTATTGGGATTCATAGAAGGAGATATCATTCAAGAAATAGTGTATATTGTGTTCTTGATAATCATAAACCATGGCTGAGACACTATACTATGTGGTCCAAAACCTTCACATTAGAAGAAATCCCTTTGTGGATTTAAGGTTTTTAGGGAGAGTTATCCTTCAAGAATCTATCCCCATGAGAACCAAGTCTTTACTCCGAGGTAGAGGAATCATGTTTCACGAAAGTAACTCCTTCATGATACACATTCCATTTTTGAATCCTTAAACCTTCAAGAATCCATAACCTTCAAAAAACCCATCCACCATGCCACTAAATGGTTCCTCCATTCAAGAAACACCCTTTCATGAATGTTGAGTTCCCCAATCATTAGTCTGATTGGTATCATCAACCATTGTGTCCACACCCTATTATTTTAGAATTTTTTGGACGGTTAAATTAAATTCTTCTCCTAACAATTTTAACCCTAATTCTACATTCTCCTAAGTAAAGGCACCATAAAGCCAAGATCCCCTTTTTCCACATTATTTTAGTATTATTTATGCCACATTCAACCCAAAGGATCCTAATAAGTATACAAATAATCCCCAAATATTGAATCATTGATGTAAGTATATTTTCATTCCCTTTTAGTAGGGATAATGAAATATCATCCTCTCCTTCTTGGATATGGTATTATTATGTATATGCCCAAAATTGACTGAATTTTATGATATAAAGCTGTAAATAGAAACATCATATTCATAGCGCATTAAAATTATTGAAATTGGCCTCCAAAAATGAAATAAAACTGTAACATAACCTAGTGTGAAGAACACAAGATATTGTATGTGGCATCCTTTGTGGAATCATATTCCTCCCACAGTCATATTACTCCCATAGTCATATTCCCATGTTAACATCCTCCATATCATCCTCATGACTATGGGAAGATATTCCACTTGTACCCCCCATGTACACCTTCATATTGAGTCACTAATGGGGCCCAAATATTTAGGAAAATTGTTATTTGTTGTATGGTTCACATATTGATTTGTAATCCACCAACCCTACCAGTACCACCCCTTATAATTCCATGAGTTGTATAATTTTATCCACCATCCCCATGTATTCATTTATAATCATTCCATTAAGGTATCCGAATTGGTGGAAGAGGAGGATGAATGATTTCCTAATCCTCATTCTTCTACTATCAATATCCATATTTATAGGAAAACTCTTAGTAATGTTAAGCATTGATAGATAGAAGTTAATAACAGGGGAGATAGTATTTAGTTACTCATACTCCCATGTCTGTGGTGACCCGACCATACATGAAATGGATGTGCTAAAATATTTGGAAGGGTGTATTCCTCTGGAGGATGTTCCATAACATCTTCTATAGTTTCACCTACTCTATAACTACATAGTTAATATAAATACCCACTCAAATCATTTCCTCTATGATGAGTGTACTTGACCAAACCCCCATTTGTGCACCCTAAACCTAGAGTATCCAACCACATATGGGAACCACAATTTATCCCAGAAGTATGAATATGGGGGGCCTGAGTCATGATGTTGTATCCCCACATGATCCATAGATCACATCCATAATTCTCTAGTATTACTTATCCTTGCCTCACTGAGACACTTTCAAACATTGGAGTGGCCTCCATAGTAGTTCTTCTAATACATGTTTCAGAAAATAACCAAAACAATGATTGAAAGGGATTCCCTTAATCCCTATATTATTCCCACTCTCCACCTATATCAGATGAAAACAATACATTTATATGGTCTATATTTGCATTAGCTACTCACATATAACCTATGTGAGAAAGAAGTCATAGTAAATGCCCCCATTGGACTGGGAACCCAAATATCAGGTAAGTGTCCAACTATATGACACCAACCACCCCATGATATATTTGGAATTTATTTGTTTCTGGTTACCCCCTTCTATGAAGATCAAGCTTATTATTTGGGTGATGTTTGATGTGGAACATTGAAGTCCACAATTCTTCATATTGATCCACCCACTTCATATCCAACTCAAACCCATGAGAGATTTGGAATTCCTAGTATTCCCAGAACCACTCATCCATAACTTTTCTTCTATGGAATAGATCTCATTTCTCAGTCAACACCCATAAATTTTCTACCAAAAATACTTTGAGAATAATCTCATATTGATGGTGGGTGTTGTATCAATATTTAAGAAATCCCCATTGATATTTTTTAGTGGGTTATACAGTGATCATGTAGTGATTGACACATGGTCCTTCACAATGTGACTCACATTATCCTTGTTCCACTGGTATATCCCGAGAGAGATCCTGAACTAATAAGTGTGTGTGTCATATATCATTGGTGAAAAATACATCTTACCAGAGTCCAAATCAATATAATATTAGCCTATTGAGTATGTGATTCAACTATCATGCCTCTATCAGAAATTTAGTGATAGTTTTATAATTTGATATCCGTCAGAAGATCTTCCCAATCATAAGGATTTTATTTATTTCCCTTTTTCAGAAAAAATAACCTTGAATACATCAACAAATATCTTTCGAGAAATATAAGTTTTTCAAGAATTGGATTTTGATGGATGAGTCAGAAATATTGAGTTTCAAAATGTTGAATTTTTTTCACGTAATTCTCTCTATAAAGATGTATTCCTAGATGAGTAAGTGATTTAGTATGAAGAATGATCAAAACCAAAGAATACTAATGAAGATATAGATTTTTATGAAAATGAGATTTAGAATATATTTCATAAAAAGATTAGTGTCCCCTATAGGATCCCCATCCATATTTAATGGAATAAATTCTAGCAGAAATTTTAAAAGAGGCCACAATGATCTCAATTTTTGAGGTTTCCCATTTGATCACGACCCCACCAACCCAACAGAAACTCCCATTCCAAGGGGAGGGGGGATTTTTTATGCTGATAAATTCACATCATGAGAAAAACCAGGTAATGCACAATTAGTTCAATGAGAATCCAGTACAAAATAACAAAAAATTCACATAATAGTTTTGTTTCAAGAATTTAAAAGCCTACACAAACCTATTGTGCCTCATTAATGTTTCTAGTCCCCCATAGAAGTTGCGGTAGAAAAGTTTTCTCTGGTTATGTTCATTCGTAGAACTCCATATCTAGAACCCTCAAAAAAATTATGAGGTGTTATATCTTCTTAAATGGACGTATACCCATAAAAATGCCTATAAATACATACCATTATCTATATTTTAAAGGGAAATCAAATTTTTACATCCTAAAATGGTGTTGAATTTGTGAAACGTGTACCTTCACAATAGAAAGATGAGATGGCTTCACAGATGTAGCCATATTTCATGTAAAAACCACACATGGTTTCTTAAAATCCTCAAACCATATTGAAATTAACTTTTATGGGGGTCCATGTACATTGAGAATATATCAAACCCTTGATGGATCCTGGGGTGTTATGAGATAATTATCCTTCATAAAACTGATCATCCTTGGTTGGAACCTCCCTATCCACTATGGTAAAAACCCCAAACAGTAAGGAAGAAACCCCAACACTAGGGTCTCCCATATTTGTAATCCCCACACCATCATGGTACGCAACTCCATGTGTGGGATGAAACCAAAAAACCTGAGGGAATTTTATCCGCATAATCTCTATAATATTCCATTAAGTTTCTCCTTCAATGACCTAAGAAACTTTACTATAGAAAATTAAACTACACTGATCAGTTCCATTTTATGACCTTAAATTATGGCATCAAACTATGTGGGGTTTTATCCTTGTCTCTTAACATGTTATGTAGTACACCTCCAAGATGTTCAATCTCAACATCTCTATTTATCATGGATACCTCCATAAGGTCTAATCCATACACCCATACATTCCTATAAAATATACAGGTATTTCACATGGAATAATTAAAAGAAAAATGGTTATGATATTACCCATAGGAAAACATTTAAATCTAGCCAACATCTCCCCACATGATGTTAATATTCTGATCAACCTATCACCACAAGACATTAAACCTATGTCCCACTGTTCCCCAAAATATGTTGATTCTATGAATAGATTATCCAAAAAATTAAATAAACTCATGTCCCACATGAAATATCTACCCCATAAAATTAAAATGGGATTCATGTGGTAAACTATCATAGATTCCTTACAACCTTGGCATCAACTACCCTATGCTCATGATGAAATTACTTAGGTTCTATGCCTAATATTCATCACCCAAAATACGCAGTTGAATTAAAATTAAGAACAAATTAGGTTTTCCAAACACATATAATGTCTAGTAATATTTAGATATGCCCTAATTTACCATCTAATTCTACCACAAATTTCATCCCTATTGATACAGAAGTAGCAAAAAATAACTATTCGTGACCTGGACATAGAATCAGAAATTAGTAGCATGAACATGACAAAAATAATTTAGGGAGACAAGGACATGGTGATGTGCTCCATAGAGGAATCCATTTAAGGTGGAAACAACATCCAATTACCTCATACTGGCATAGGGTCCAACATCACCATCCCTAATTATAGAGGCTGATTTCCATTAAAATGTGGTAATGCTGGGGATAAAAAAGGTACGTCACCATTGATGATGTGTAGCCTCAGTGGAAAACATAATAAATAAGTATCATATACCATTCGAAACAAAAAAATAATTTTTATAAAATCAATAAATTACATGGAAATTACATGGAGATTCACATAATATATATGCATTTATTATAATCTATTCATAATAAATTTTTATTCCTACTTCCTGAAAAAACAACATTTCATTGACTTTGTTTTTTTTTTGAAGAAACACTGTTGAAATTTTAAAATAACTTTTTTGTATTATGATTTGAAATTTTACCCACTTATACTGCCCATAGTATATGAGAAACTAGAAATAAAATATCTAGTTCAACCATTCTTAATACTTTATGAATATTGTTTAATTTTTTTTAATCTAATAATATCTACAGAATATTTCAATATACTACAATAGGATAAATTACCTATCTAAAACAAGATATTTTTTCATATAATTCCTTTTAAAATTTGAATGAATATCTTTATGAATCCCTATAAATCTATATTCAGATGTTGAATAATTTTGACACATGGTTATAATGGAAGAAATAGTTATGACACATGAATATTTTCTTATGAACATTTCTTATATCACTATTATTTTTTAAGAACATTTCATAGGTTACTAGGTTTAAGTGTGGCATACATTAACCTTATCTATATCATGTTTTAAACATAAGTATTAGCTTGATGGTGATAATAATATTATCAAGAAAACAATATTTTACCAGATGAGTATCATAAAATATTAAAAATTTAATAAGGGTATTTATTAAATGGGATCCCAATAAAATTATTAAGATCTTTTAAAACTGATCATATCAATTAGTGGGACAAGATCTACATTTCACCATGAAAATTTTTCTTCTCTGATGTTTCTCTAACCACATAGTTATTTTTGTTGAGAATAATCCTAATCACATCATATATGAATCTCAGATAGTTGAGTGGGAATGTCTTCATCCAATGAATAATATATATTACCTCAAGTCTATTCCTCTAGTAACCTAATCGTATTAGGGTTTCCTAAGTAGTGAATCCAAATAAAGGACCAAAAGTAAGCTAAAAAAATAAGAAAACATGGGAACACATATATGTAATGACTTTCCTATGGATGATTTTATGTGAAAATGGCCATCCCACAACTTTATTGAGTCTTAAAGGCCATCCCTGTAGAGACTCGAAGCCTGACGTACATGGACATTACACTACTTTTGCGGAATACTTAGTACATAACAAAAACACACACACAAGGATCGTAATAGTTTAGTGTCTTTGGAAAATCGGAACGTAATCTTCTAATCGTGGTGAAAGATCTTCAATATATCCCATAAAGATCTTCCCTTTTTTTACCTAAAACCTTTCTTTATATCCTGGGGAAAAGAAAACATAAAAGGGTGAGCTCAAATTCTTGGTAAGGGTAAACAAAAGAAAAATCAATCACAACATATTCATAAGAACATAACTTTTGGAAATCTTAACCTGCAAAAGAGAGCATAATTTCATAACATGGGATAAATCATAGTAGTGAAATGAAATCCCAATAATCATAACTTAAAAAAATGAAACTTTGTGGCATACACACATAATCATAGAGAATCATTTCTTGTTAGTCAAGACTCATTGCCAAGACTATCTTAGTGGACAAAGTCCCTTTCTGAATCGAGTAACCCTCGTTTCAGTCCTGTTTCACTGAACCGGTATAACCTACCGTTCCAGCCATGTCTATCTCATGAGATATAAAATCTTTACCCAATGCATTGGAGGGAGATATAGGTCCCACCCATCTTATAATGAATTCTTTCTTATGTGTGCCACATAATCATAAACCATACATCATAGCGTAACCCATGTAATAAAAATGGGATTCTTAAACAACATGACATCATAAAAAAATTCATATAAGATAAAGGAATTCATAAAATATTTCCATCACAACATAATCAAATCCATGTAATAATAGGGATAAAAACAGAACCCTTTTATTATCTTAGATGGAAAATAATTTTGATAAAATACTTGAACTTCATTCTTGAGGAAAATATCCTTTCTACTTCAAAAACACTTTTCCTTTCTTAACATGTCATAAAATTTTAAAATAAAAGAAGTTGATTAAAAATAAACTTGAATACTTGTAAAGGAAGCTTCTTGGAAATAATTTTTTAGAAATCCATTCATGCCGTATAAGTTAAAAAAACATTCTTCGTACTTTTGTCGGAAAAGTCAAAAAGTACCTCGTACGAAAAACGACAAAAGATTCCTTTCATACATATTACTAAAAACTCACCGAAGGGTAAAAATGGATTTAAACATTTGTAGGTGGATGGAAATAATATTACATATTGATGAAACAAGGATGTGGATGATAAAATACACCCCAGTAAATACTTACGAATAAACAATCTCAGATAAAAATGAGATTATGATATTTTCCCTTACCTTAGGTCCGACTTGCTTTGTAAGTGTCCGAACCTCCTGTATAATGATTTAAATAATGTTATTGACTTATTAAAGAATCATATTCATTGTTATGATATCATATATGGTTCACTTATGCCATTATATTACCCGTTCTTTTGTAAATTCCATGTTAAAGAAGCGTTTTGGGTAAAATCGTTTCATTTATCGTAGGTGTTTTGACTTGTTGTTTTTGACATTATTATTACTTATATCATGATTTACTTAATTCCAGAATATAAAATATGATTTATATATCATATATATTCAGTATATATATATATATATATAATAGATAGATAAATGAAATGAAAAACACCGTTCATGGAGACGATAGTCCGTACGTATGCATGAACGTTGTTTTGCTTTCCTTATTGTCTTGAATGGAAGTAAGTAGATGAAATACATATATATATATACATAAATCCAGTAGCTTTATAATTTCATATATTTCATTATTATTTCTTATATATACTTTATAATCATTCTTAAATGGTTAACATGGAGAATGAATCTCATCGCGTCGTGGAGACGGTAGTCCGTACGTACGCACGAGCGATGATATCATTTCCATAAATATTGAATTGAATTGGAGTGGATTATACAATATATCAGAATCAATATGATGTTTTAATAACTATGTATAGTTATTCTTTACACCATTATACCCATCCATGTAAGGTGGTGGTGGAAAATAGATGACACCACGGCGTGGAGACGGTATTCCGTACGTACGCACGCGCGGTGATTTCTTTTTCCGTAGGATGGATAGATGGTGAAATAGGGTTTTTTCATACTTATAATAACATATCAGTATATGAGTGATACTGATGTTATTACTTCATAATTTTAATGCCCCGACCCCAGCTACCCAGAGTTGGTGCATTATTACATAACATTGGCATGATCACAAGAAAGATCAAATCTCGAAAGACCGATTGGTTTAGTAGCCTTGGAAACAATAGATATATTCATAAGTTTTACATTACATCATAAAATGATAAACTACTACAACAACATAATGTATCCATAATCCACACTCATATCCCCACATAATATCCCTGCAGGTCATTCATAATTTACTTCTTCACTTCCTGGGAAAAATAAAACATATAAAAGGGGTGAGCTCAAATGCCCAGTAAGGATAACAATATAGCGGAAACTTTCATAAATAAGAATAAACATTTAAGGCAATGTATAACTAAAACAAAAGCCTTTTAAATATGAACTTTCAACATGGTATGGCATAAATAAAATGAAATAATTCCATTTACTTATTCACATGGATATTCTACTAATCAAATAATCACAAGCAAAAACCAATAACCACTTTCATAATGTTGGAATGCATAATGCCAGACTATCATAACCACATAGCCAAGGCCTCGTGCCAAGACTACAAATAAGATTTTGTCAAGGCCTTGTGCCAAGACACTAGTTTGTCTCATGAGACCTACCGATGCATCGAGGAGCTATAGCGGGCTCCACCCGTCACTTACTAAGTCCAATGCATTCCCATATGAAAAGGTTTAAACATAACATAAACATTCGTATTAAAACTAGCATACGAAATGTCAATAATTTCACCATAAACTATGAATGGTATAAAAATAGCACATCCACAGTCAAACATATCACAAAACCTTCAATACAATATAGAAGTTTTGTATCACAATAGATCAAATTCAAATAAGCGTAAAATCCATCAAAGGATGTTGACATAGATGAAATCAAAATTCTTTTTAAAGAAATATCTCTTTTTATATTGAAATCATTTAAGATCCATATAAAATAACACATTTTCTTTGAAAATATTCTTATAAGCTTGTAAGGGAAGTTTTGAAGATTTTATAACGGCGGAAAATAGCCGCACCCGTCGTATAAGTTAAAAAACATTCTTACCTTAATTCTGTCGAAAAGGTTAAAAAGGACCTTGTTTTGAAAACGACCTAAAGATTCCATTATAAACAACTTATAAAAGTCAAAAAGGGTATAAATGACTTTAACTCATATTCTAGTAAATAGTAAAAATGTTTTGAAATGCATTTTTAAGAAACATGGATGTGGATGATAAAGAGATCCCAGTAGATTATTACGTATAAACAACCTTGGATAATGAAGAGGTTGTAAAGTAAACCCTTACCTTGTACTTTTCCTTGGTTGGGGTAGGTTAACCTCCTGTATAATGGTGAAATAGTTGTTATTAAATTATACAAGAATCATATATAATAATATGATATCATATATGATCTTTTAACATTTATTTGTTAATAATATCTTAGAATTATCGTCGTTTCGGGAGTTAACTTACTCATTTTATTTTATATGTTTTGTTACATAAGCCATGGTTGTTGTATCTTATTCATATCCAGAATGATATCTAGTCCTTAAAAATCATTTTTAAATCATCAAATGATAATTATACTTGAATGGATACAATGGAGAATGAATCTCATCACGTTCGTGGAGACGGTAGTCCGTACGTACGCACGAGCGACAATATCATTCTTTTGATATTAAAATAATATATAAATGGATGGTATATCATATATACAGAATCATTAACATGTTATATTTATTATTTACATGAGTTACACATCATTATTATACCCATCCAAATAATATTATATTGAATAACAATTACACCACGACGTGGAGACGGTAGTCCGTACGTACGCACGTATGGTGACATGTTATTCAAAGGGTGGATAGAATACTGAATATGGTTGTACCATATTTATAATAACATCACAGTATATGTGAGATACTAGAGTTATTATTTTAGAATGGTAATAACAAAGGAAGAAGAAGTGGAAGAAGAAATGAACTTGGAGAAGGGTGGTGAAATCATTACCTCTTCTTCGGGTTCTTCCTTTTGATTTGATCAAAAGGGCTCCTTAGGTTGGCTTTCTGATCAAACTAAGGCCTCTAGGTTGTAGTGAGGGATGTTGGGAGAGTATTTGGGCAGAGTTTGGCCGAACCAAAATGCTTTGAAGGTGTGAAGAAATGAGAAGGAGGAGTGCCCTTTTATAAGAGGGGTGAGGGGCACCTTTGGAAAAGCTAGAAATATTAATTTATAATAAATTCATATTCGGTTTCTAATGGATACAAAGCTTGTTATTCAAAGTTTAAGGTGGGGATAGGTCGAAAACCACTCAACCAATAGAATTTAGACAGGTTTGGGTACTTATATTAACCTTATCTTTAAGTATTAACTCTAAGTTAATTAGATTCACTTTTACAATGTCTCTTTGTATTTTTATATAATATGGTTAATAAACTTACTATATACATCCAAGCGACCCCCAAGTGGTCCATTAATGATGAACCGATCATGATATAAGTCTCTTGGCCTAACCTTATATTTTTAGGAATTTAATATCAATTAATAATATAATATTTGTTTTAAGAACTCTTTTATGTCAATTTTGACACTATTCAATAGTTGATTTTTGTGAAACTCATAACAGATTGATTACTTCGAACAAAGTCAATTAACTCAATCCTAATATATCATATTATCCTAGAAAATTAGTTTAATTCATCAAAAGTTTCATATTATATTTATTTGGGTATTTATAATATCAATTATTTTAATTTTTCACTATTATAGTAATTACTGCATCATCATTGTGTCATAAATAAAATAAATTATTTAATGTCTAAAAATTATAAATAAAATATCATTATGTAGGAAATCTTTTTAGCTTTATAATGAATATTTATAATATAAAATCCAACATATATAACCCTATGTAACAATTGTTTTTCTAAAAGATATATGCTTGTGTCATTTTTGTATTCATTTTAACTTAATTAAAATAAAGTGTCATTATCACTTACAAGTGGATCCATGGGGTCCCAAAATATACCCAAAGATTCCCATGGTCGACCATGTATCAACCAATATGGTTAAGACACGTTTTAGGGTAATTTAGTATTATTATAATATTATTTTGTAACCCTTATTTACCGGATTTACCCTTAACCATGGTAAATAAAATATATACCGCAGTAATTATTCAAAATGTCTAAAAATAAAAGTTACCTATTTACACAATTTGAACATCCTGATTCCAAATATGGAATACATTTTCCTAAATTCAAAACACAGAAGTGGCAGAAATTAATTTAAAATTAATTCCCGCTGTCAAAACAAAAAGCGTGTTTTTAAGAGATAATAACTATCAAAAGATTGACACTCGTTTATGTTCGGTTTAATTGTAAAATTATGTCCAATGACCAACATTATATTAAATGGTAAAAATATATTCTAAATATACTTTAAAACCACTCAAATTCATAATTTATCACTATTAATTATTTTGATTAAAAAAGTTGTTTTTAATTAAAACTTAGTAATTTTCACTATTCATCAAAATATGAAAGTTATCCGAAATGTACCAAAATTTCACCTTAGGCTAAATTCGATATTCCGAATCCAAAAATGAAGTCCATTTACAAATATAAAATATATATAATTTCAAAAAGTAGTTATTACTATTCATAACGGCTAGTTTGATTAGTTATGGTGTGTTAGAACTCGGTGTTGCATACAACACACGCTATCACATTATTCAAAGAGAAGCGTACCGTAGAAGCTTGGGGTGTTACATTATCCCCTCCTTCAAATAATTTCGTCCTCGAAATTTCTAGAATACTTATCACATGAAAAGACTCGGGTGGTTCTTCATCATAAGTTCCTCGGGTTCCCACGTTGCCTCTTCCATCTTATGATTTCTCCACAAAACTTTTACCAGACGTGTCGTCCGGTTTCTCAGTACTTGTTCTCTTGTATCAAGAATCTTGACGGGCTCTTCACAATAAGACAGATCAGGTTCCAGTTATAATTCCTCATAGGTGAGTACATGCGTTGGGTCAGGCATGTATTTTCTCAACAGAGATACGCGGAACACATCGTGAACTTTGGAGAGACTTGGCGGCATTGCCAATCGGTAAGCTACAGCCCCAATTCGATCTAGAATTTCGAAAGGTCTGATGTACCTGGGACTCAATTTACCTTTCTTACCAAAACGTATGACTCCCTTCCATGGAGATACCTTTAGGAAAACATGATCACCGACCTGAAATTCCAAATCCTTCCTTCGATTATCGGCATAGCTCTTCTGCCTACTTTGAGCTGCTTTGATGTGATTATGGATTACCTTCACCTTTTCCACCGTTTCCTCCACCAGTTCTAGGCCTACAAGTTTTCTTTCACCAACGTCATCCCAACAGGTTGGTGTACGACATCTCTTTCCGTATAACGCTTCATATGGTGCCATCTGAATACTTGAATGGAAGCTATTGTTATAGGAAAATTATACCAGAGGTAAATATTGATCCCACATACCCTGAAAGTCAAGTGAGCAAGATCTCAACATGTCTTTTAAGGTTTGAATAGTCTGTTCTGATTGTCCATCTGTCTGAGTGTGGTAAGCAGTGCTCAAATGAAGTTCAGTATCCAGGGATTTCTGAAGACTTTTCCAAAATCATGAAGTAAAACGGGGATCACGATCAGAAACAATCGATAGGGGTACTCCATGAAGTCTCACAACTTCATTAATGTATAGTCTTGCTAGACGTTCCAGGGGTAGATCTTCTCTTATAGCAAGAAAATGTGCTGACTTGGTAAGACGATCAACAATAACCCATATTGCATCGTTCCTTCTAGGAGTCTTCGATAGCCCCATGACAAATTCCATCATAACATTGTCCCATTTCCACTCCGGTATGGGAAGAGGTTGCATGACTCCTCCAGGCTGTTGCCTTCCAGCTTTCACTTGTTGACAAACCATACATCTTGACACAAAATCAGCAATCTCCCTCTTTATGTTGTTCCACCAAAAATGTTCCTTCAAATCTCTATACATTTTGGTGCTCCCAGGGTGTATAGAGAAATTGGAACTATGAGCATCATCCAGCAATTCCCTTTTTAGATCACGTATATTGGGAACACAAAGTCTCTTCCCGACTTTCAAAATTCCATCTTCATACACAAAGTCTCTCAATCTCCCATCATTCACAGCTTTAATCTTCTTTTGGAAGTCTTCATCATTGGTCTGAGAAGTCTTAATCTTTTCTAGTAAAGATGGGTTGGCAACCATTTGAAAAGGCATTGATGTTTCACCTTCCATGGTTATTCCCATGTCCATCTTCACTAGATCCATGAAAATTGGATCCCTTTCAATTCTCATATTGTTCAAAACTCCATGGTCTTTTCTACTCAAAGCATCTGCCACCTTGTTTGCCTTCCCTGGGTGGTAGTGTATCGTACAATCATAATCCTTGAGTAATTCAAGCCATCTCCTTTGCCTCATGTTGAGTTCTTTTTGTGAGAAAATATACTTCAAACTCTTGTGATCAGTATAAATCTCACATTTTTCACCATAGAGGTAGTGCCTCCATATCTTCAAAGCAAAGATCACTGCTGCTAACTCGAGATCATGAGTAGGATAGTTTTGTTCATGAATTTTCAACTGTCGTGATGCATAGGCAATAACTCTATCATTCTGCATAAGGACACAACCAAGTCCTTTCTTCGATGCATCACTATAAATAACGAACCCATCATTCCCCAATGGTAGAGTCAATATAGGAGAATTGACTAATCTTCTCTTCAGTTCTTCGAAACATTCTTCACACTCTTTTGTCCAAAAAATTTAACCCCTTTACGTGTGAGCTTCGTTAATGGGTTAGCCAATCGGGCAAAATTCTGGACGAAACGTCGATAATAACCTGCCAAACCAATAAAACTACGTACCTCAGTTATACTCGTAGGTGCTGGCCATTCTTGGATTTCCATGGTCATAGAAGGATCTACAGAGATTCCATCTTTAGAGACAATATGTCCAAGAAAAGAAATATCCTGAAGCCAGAATTCACACTTGCTAAACTTCCCATATAATTCATACCTCCTCAGAGTCTTCAAGATAATGCGCAAGTGATTTTCAGGATCTTCGTAGGTTTTGGAGTATACCAGAATATCATCAATAAATACCACCACAAATTCATCGAGATACTCCTTGAAAACTCTATTCATCAGATCCATGAATACAGAGGGTGAATTAGTCAATCCAAACGGCATTACAGTAAACTCGTAATGCCCGTACCTGGTTCGAAATGCTGTTTTCGGAATGTCTTCCTTCTTCACACACAACTGATGGTATCCAGATCGAAGGTCAATCTTTGAAAAGTATTGAGCTCCATGAAGTTGGTCAAATAAATCATCAATACGAGGTAGGGGATACTTGTTCTTTATCGTTATAGCATTGATCTCCCTGTAGTCGATACATAACCTCATAGATCCATCTTTCTTTTTAACAAAAAGAACAGGGGCTCCCCATGGAGAAACACTAGGGCGAATAAATCCCTTATTACTCAATTCCTCTAGTTGTTTCTTTAGTTCGACTAACTCTACAGTGGCCATTCTATAAGGGGTCTGTGATATAGGCCTTGATCCCGGAATCAAATCAATAGAAAACTCAACTTCTCGTTCTGGAGGATGTCCAGGTAAATCTTCCGGAAATACATCTACAAATTCTTTCACAACAGGTACATCCTCTATTTGAACATTCCATTCCTCACCGACAGTTATTTCATTCTCTTCCTCCCCAATAATTGAATTAAGTTGAGCTACTGGGGGTGGATCTAAATAAGAATTAGGTGGTGACGATTCTGCTCTAAAAATAAGGTGCTCCTTATCATTATCATCAAGAATCATAACCTCTTTCTTCTTACAATAAATCTTCGCATCATAGTCCGAAAGCCAGTCCATACCAAGGATTATATCAAACTCAATCATAGGTATGACGATGAAATCAGCAGATAAAGAAAATTTATGTGCTCTAATGGGGACTGATTCACAAAACTTTGTTGCAACGATACTTCCCTTAGGAGTTTTAACTGACAACTCCCTTATTAAATCAAATTGGAAATATCTAATTTTCTTAGCAAACTGGGAAGATATGAAACAATACAATGATCCAGAATCAAATAATGCATTTTCTAAATTTGAGGAAACCATTAAATAACCCGCCACCACATCTTTCGGAGCTTCTACCTCAGCAGTAGTGATAGCATAAGCCTGGCCTTGATCCCTTGGCCTTTTCTGAGGTAAGTTCTCCTGACGCTTAGGACATGCATTTACATAATGCCCCATCTCCCTGCAATTGTAGCACTGAACGTTGGTAGCTTCCTTCTTCCCCTTGCAATCGTGAGCTTGGTGGCCTTTTTCACCACACTTGTAACAGACTCCCATTCCCTTCAGGCAAGTACCAGGATGTTTCTTCCCGCATTTACCACAAGATGGATATTCAACCTTTCCCTTATTCCCCTTATTTCCATTCCCAGATTGATCAGCAGTTCTCTTCTTCTCTTGCTTTGCTTTAAAGTCATAAGACTTAGAGAATTCCTTTTCGGTCTTGATAGCACATGAGACAATGTCTTTGTACGATGAAAAGGATTGTGAGACTAACGCTCGACAGAGAAATGGTTTTAACCCATCAAAGAAACGATCAATCTTACTTCTTGGGTTACGAATATAATCACCAGCGTACCTCGCTAACCTTGTAAAGTTAGCCTCATACTTTGTGACATTCTCATCCTCCTTTTGTCTCAGACTCAGAAATTGCCTTTCCATATCTGCTCGATGGTCGCGAGGGAAGTATTTTTCTAAAAACAGATCATTGAACTCCCTCCATTCCATATTTGATACTTCATCATCTTCATTTGTATTTTGAATCAATGACCACCATTGATCAGCATCTCCAGTGAGGCGGTAAACTGCCATGATAACTTTTTCCCTTTCACTGCTCCCCAAAGCCTGAAATATTTTCTCTAGGGAAAATATCCATTGCTCAGCTACTAAGGGATTTGTATTCCCATTGAACGTTGGTGTTTGTTGCCTCATGAATCGATCTAACATTGATCCTCCACGCTGCGGATCAGGGTGCTCCATACGGGTAAGGTTATTATTCATAACCTGAGTAAGTTGTCCCAGTATGGTGATTAGCTGATCAGCACCAGTTGCATCACCAGCCCCACTATAATTATCTTGAGCAGGAGGGAAATCCCTACATGGAGTGCGTGCATTGATACGGTTTCCATTTCTTCCACTAGGCGCCATTTCTAAACAATGGCATAAACTAGATCAGTTTATGAATCAAAATACATAATCCCATACTTATAAAACACTTAACATAAATTGAACTATTTATGGATATAATCCATAATCATAAGAATGTTTTCTTTGAGGAAGTATATACTCATAATCCCTTCAAAATGATTTGTAAAGAAAATGAGAGTTATCCTAAGCATATCCCCCGGGAGTGTCGTAACCAAGAGTGCAGCAAGGCCCGTTGTCGTGCACCAGTTCCCGTTCGAGTCTAGCTCAAAGTGGTGTTTTCGGGTTTTACCCCTAGGTACATATGTGCCAGAGCCGCCTCTACCTGCTCGTATCCAGACAGGGATGTATTGCTTGGAAAACTCACAAAATCTCTACAATACCAAAATTCTAGGAAGTTCTTCTATACTAATCCTCAAAGTTCATCTTAGGTCTACGTGCTCTAATCAGAGTTTATCTAAATCTAGCTTCCAAGGTTTGTACTAAACTTCCTTTGATACCAACTTTAACGCCCCGACCCCATCTACCCAGAGTCGGTGCATTATTACATAACATTGGCATTATCACAAGAAAGATCAAATCTCGAAAGACCGATTGGTTTAGTAGCCTTGGAAACACTAGATATATTCATAAGTTTTACATTACATCATAAAATGAAAAACTACTACAACAACATAATGTCTCCATAATCCACACTCATATCCCCACATAATATCCCTGCAGGTCATTCATAATTTACTTCTTCACTTCCTGGGAAAAATAAAACATATAAAAGGGGTGAGCTCAAATGCCCAGTAAGGATAACAATATAGCGGAAACTTTCATAAATAAGAATAAACATTTAAGGCAATGTATAACTAAAACAAAAGCCTTTTAAATATGAACTTTCAACATGGTATGGCATAAATAAAATGAAATAATTCCATTTACTTATTCACATGGATATTCTACTAATCGAATAATCACATGCAAAAATCAATAACCACTTTCATAATGTTGGAATGCATAATGCCAGACTATCATAACCACATAGCCAAGGCCTCGTGCCAAGACTACAAATAAGATTTTGTCAAGGCCTTGTGCCAAGACACTAGTTTGTCTCATGAGACCTACCGATGCATCGAGGAGCTATAGCGGGATCCACCAGTCACTTACTAAGTCCAATGCATTCCCATATGAAAAGGTTTAAACATAACATAAACATTCGTATTAAAACTAGCATACGAAATGTCAATAATTTCACCATAAACTATGAATGGTATAAAAATAGCACATCCACAGTCAAACATATCACAAAACCTTCAATACAATATAGAATTTTTGTATCACAATAGATCAAATTCAAATAAGCGTAAAATCCATCAAAGGATGTTGACATAGATGAAATCAAAATTCTTTTTAAAGAAATATCTCTTTTTATTTTGAAATCATTTAAGATCCATATAAAATAACACATATTCTTTGAAAATATTCTTATAAGCTTGTAAGGGAAGTTTTGAAGATTTTATAATGGCGGAAAATAGCCGCACCCGTCGTATAAGTTAAAAAACATTCTTACCTTAATTCTGTCGAAAAGGTTAAAAAGGACCTTGTTTTGAAAACGACCGAAAGATTCCTTTATAAACCACTTATAAAAGTCAAAAAGGGTATAAATGACTTTAACTCATATTCTAGTAAATAGTAAAAATGTTTTGAAATGCATTTTTAAGAAACATGGATGTGGATGATAAAGAGATCCCAGTAGATTATTACGTATAAACAACCTTGGATAATGAAGAGTTTGTAAAGTAAACACTTACCTTGTACTTTTCCTTGGTTGGGGTAGGTTAACCTCCTGTATAATGGTGAAATAGTTGTTATTAAATTATACAAGAATCATATATAATAATATGATATCATATATGATCTTTTAACATTGATTTGTTAATAATATCTTAGAATTATCGTCGTTTCGGGAGTTAACTTACTCATTTTCTTTTATATGTTTTGTTACATAATCCATGGTTGTTGTATCTTATTCATATCCAGAATTATATCTAGTCCTTAAACATCATTTTTAAATCATCAAATGATAATTATACTTGAATGGATACAATGGAGAATGAATCTCATCGCGTTCGTGGAGACGGTAGTCCGTACGTACGCACGAGCGACAATATCATTCTTTTGATATTAAAATAATATATAAATGGATGGTATATCATATATACAGAATCATTAACATGTTATATTTATTATTTACATGAGTTACACATCATTATTATACCCATCCAAATAATATTATATTGAATAACAATTACACCACGACGTGGAGACGGTAGTCCGTACGTATGCACGTATGGTGACATGTTATTCAAAGGGTGGATAGAATACTGAATATGGTTGTACCATATTTATAATAACATCACAGTATATGTGAGATACTGGAGTTATTATTTTATAATGGTAAGAACAAAGGAAGAAGAAGTGGAAGAAGAAATGAACTTGGAGAAGGGTGGTGAAATCATTACCTCTTTTTCGGGTTCTTCCTTTTGATTTGATCAAAAGGGCTTCTTAGGTTGGCTTTCTGATCAAACTAAGGCCTCTAGGTTGTAGTGAGGGATGTTGGGAGAGTATTTGGGCAGAGTTTGGCCGAACTAAAAGGCTTTGAAGGTGTGAAGAAATGAGAAGGAGGAGTTCCCTTTTATAAGAGGGGTGAGGGGCACCTTTGGAAAATCTAGAAATATTAATTTATAATAAATTCATATTCGGTTTCTAATGGCTCCAAAGCTTATTATTAAAAGGTTAAGGTGGGGATAGGTCGAAAACCACTCAACCAATAGAATTTAGACATGTTTGGGTACTTATATTAACCCTATCTTTAAGTATTAACTCTAAGTTAATTAGTTTCACTTTTACAATGTCTCTTTGTATTTTTATATAATATGGTTAATAAACTTACTATATACATACAAGAGACCCCAAAGTGGTACATTAATGATGAACCTATCATGATATAAGTCTCTTGGCCGAACATTATATTTTTAGAAATTTAATATCAATTAATAATATAATATTTGTTTTAAGAACTCTTTTATGTCAATTTTGACACTATTCAATAGTTGATTTTTGTGAAACTCATAACAGATTGATTACTTCAAACAAAGTCAATTAAATCAATCCTAATATATCATATTATCCTAGAAAATTAGTTTAATTCATTAAAAGGTTCATATTATATTTATTTGGGTATTTATAATATCAATTATTTTAATTTTTCACTATTATTGTAATTACTGCATCATCATTGTGTCATAAATAAAATAAATTATTTAATGTCTAAAAATTATAAATAAAATATCATTATGTAGTAAATCTTTTTATATTTCTAATGAATATTTATAATCTAAAATCCAACATATATAACCCTATGTAACAATTATTTTTCTAAAAGATATATGCTTGTGTCATTTTTGTATTCATTTTAACTTAATTAAAATAAAGTGTCATTATCACTTACAAGTGGATCCATGGGGTCCCAAAATAGACCCAAAGATTCCCATGGTCGACCATGTATTAACCAATAGGGTTAGGACACGTTTTAGGGTAATTTAGTATTATTATAATATTATTTTTTAACCCTTATTTACCGGATTTATCCTTAACCATGGTAAATAAAATATTTACCGCAGTAATTATTCAAAATGTCTAAAAATAAAAGTTACCTATTTACACAATTTGAACATCCTGATTCCAAATATGGAATCCATTTTCCTAAATTCAAAACACAGAAGTGGCAGAAATTAATTTAAAATTAATTCCCGCTGTCAAAACAAAAAGCGTGTTCTTAAGAGATAATAACTATCAAAAGATTGACACTCATTTATGTTCGGTTTAATTGTAAAATTATGTCCAATGACCAACATTATATTAAATGGTAAAAATATATTCTAAATATACTTTAAAACCACTCAAATTCATAATTTATCACTATTAATTATTTTGATTAAAAAAGTTGTTTTTAATTAAAACTTAGTAATTTTCACTATTCATCAAAATATGAAAGTTATCCGAAATGTACCAAAATTTCACCTTAGGCTAAATTCGATATTCCGAATCCAAAAATGAAGTCCATTTTCAAATATAAAATATATATAATTTCAAAAAGTAGGTATTACTATTTATAACGTCTAGTTTGATTAGTTATGGTGTGTTAGAACTCGGTGTTGCGTACAACACACGCTATCACATTATTCAAAGAGAAGCGTACCGTAGAAGCTTGGGGTGTTACAATAATGAAACAACCTAAGAAGAAGAAGTGGAAGAAGAAATAAAGATGAATGAATTGGTAACGGTAATTACCTCTTCTTTGAAGTGCCTCTTTGAGACCTCCTCTTAGGGCACTAAAATTGGTCTTTGAGGAAGACCAGAACCTCTAGGATGTTGCTAGGGAAGTGGGGAAGAGATTTTGGCAGGGTTTGAACGAGCTTAATTGCTCAAATTGGTGTGAGGAGGAGGGGGAGGAGGTGTCCTTTTATAAGGGAGGAGAGGGACACCTTAGGAATACCTCAAAATATTATTTTATATTAATGTCAAAATCGGTTTATAATGGTTCAAAAGGGTCTTATTTCGAAGATAAAGTGGGTATGGGTCGAAATCCTATCAACCAATAGGATTTAGACAAGTTTAGGGTATTATTTTAACCTTATCAATTAGATTTAACTCTAAGTTAAATAATTTAACTTTTACCGTGTCTTTTTGTTTTCTTTCACTATATGGTTAATACACTTACTATAACATGCCAAACGAACCCCAAATTGTTTATTATTAATATATAGATCCTTATCTAAGTCATTTGGCCGAACCTTAGATTTTTAGGAATAAAATAACAATTAATAATATAATATTTGATTTAAAAACTATTTTGTGTCAATTTTGACACTATTTGATATATGATTTTTTTGAAAGTCATAACAGAATTATATGTTCGAAACAAGTTGATTAAATCAACATTAATATATCATAGTAACCTATAAAATTACTGGAATTCATAAAAAGTCTCAAATTACATTCATTTGAGCATTTATAACAACAATTATGTTAATATTTCATTAAAAGGGTAATTACTGCATCATCGTTGTGTCATAAATAAATTAATTTATTTAAAGTCTAAAAATTATAAATAAACTATAATTATGTAGGAAATATTTTTAGCTTTCTAATTAATATTTAAAATCGAATTTATCTTATGTACAACCCTATATTAAAAATGTTTTAGTAAATATACTTTGATTTTAACTCTTTTAACTCTTCTTTGAATTAAATAATAATAAATGTCCTAATCTAATCCAAGTGGGCCTAAATGATAATATTTTACACTTAAGGTTGTTTTTGGTCGAGATACACTTGTCCAATAGAATTAGGACATGTGTTAGGGTAATATTAATATCATTCTTACCCTTAATTACCCTATTTACTTTTAACCGTGGTAAATAAATGTAAAAAGTTACTATTCACCAAAAATTATTTTCATCTCATTGAACCACATTTTAATTACTGACATCAACTGTGTCTCTCGGATTTTTGAAATTCCATTCACAGAAGCAGTAAAATTATGTTTTATGAAAAATTCAGTTTTTTTAACTACCACTTAGTAGTTTCAATATTCATCAAAAATTGATGTTTTTCAGAACAATGCCAAAATTTCATCCTAAGCTATATTTCATATTCCGAATTCAAAAATGAAATCTATTTTACCAAATTCATAACATATAAGTTGCATTAATTAATTTTATAATTAAATCCCGCTGTTAAAACAAATAGCGTGTTTTTAAGAAACAATATCTATCAAAAGATTGACACTTGATTATGTCTGGTTTAAATGTGAAATTACATTCAATGACCAACATTGTATTAAATTGTAAAAATATATTCTAAATATACTTTAAAACCACTCAAATTAATAATTTATCACTATTAATTATTTCGATTAAAAGAATTGTTTTTAATTATAATTTAGTAATTTTCACTATTCATCAGAATATGAAAGTTATCCGAAAAGTACCAAAATTTCACCTTAGGCTAAATTCGATAATCCGAATCCAAAAATGAAGTCCATTTTGAGAGATAAAATTTCTAAAATATTAAAAGGTGGTTATTACTATTCATAACGGCTAGTTATAATAATATTTTAATAGCATATCGTTGTTTAGTGAAACTCGGTATTGCGTACTACACACGCTATCGAGGAAGGTCGTGATTGCGTGTAATGCAAGGCAAGTCAAAGATGCGTGTTGTGAAAACTTCATTTGGTGTAGCGTACAACACAAGACATTAATAAAATTAAAAAGAATATTTTTCATAAAATCTCGGGCTGTTACATTCTACCCCCCTTAAAATGAATTTCGCCCTCGAAATTCATCGGGGTTATAAATGGTTTACTATTCGAAAGTTTATTTAATAGAAACTCACATCGTAAAAAGGAATATCAATACCAATCTTTAAAAAAAAAAGTATGAAACGTAACGTTTACCCAAATAAACTAATCAATGGGTTTCCACATAGGTGAAAATATGGATATGGAAGAGAAATCTAACCATCATGTTCTGATGGAGAGTGGTAGAGAACATGGCTATGGAAAGGCAGCAATCACAAAGGCATAAATTTGTGACGATCTAAGGTACCATCTGATTCATCAGATATAAGATCACTAGGACAACATTTTTGGTTTTCAAGATCGTTTCCCTAAAGTTAAAGAATTAGAATAAATACTTACATTATTTTGGTATAATCTCACTGTTGTTCGTGCCTTTAACAATTTCCACTTCATCTCTTAAATAAATGAAGTTGAATTTGTTATTCGTGAAGTTTTAGCAGATCATGTGATAGAATGACGGGTCATTCCATCTGTCTCAAACAAAAGGTTAGCAAAAATCATATGCATAAGTCGATCTATAGTGAGATTAATCATATATGGTTCCTAAAATGGACTTTATACTTCATATATCATACTGCATAATATAATAAAACTAGTTTCTAATAAACAGGGACTTCCTGTAGGTCAGTGGTAGGCGATAAAGGCCAGTCGCACTTCAGTTGTGGGTTCGATTCCTACAGCCTTGTCCGACGCGATGGGCTGTCGCTCGTCCTGCAGGTTGTCCTTTTTTCTAAAACTACATTACTATAACATCCCATCAATAATATCGAAAAAAACTTCTATCCATAAACAATACTCACTTATGTCCAACATAATTCATTTCAATCTTTAGGCTTATCCATAATACTGCAGTCCACTCTCATAACATAGTGAAAATGATTACCATAGATTTAATACCATCGTTGATCCCCATATATCATAAGATATGTTTTGTTGGTCATATTCCAAACATTAAAAGTCCTTAATCATGTATTCTCTTGAATACCTTAGTGAAAACATGAATGCAGTTAAAATTTAACACTTTCCACATACCAAAATCCTCAAAATTCTATATACTCAAACCATGATATCACTTAGTCCTTATATCAATCATGAGCTCATGGATACTATTAAACATTTCATTTTCTCATTTTCCCTTTATTATGCGCATATCATCTTATTTCCAAAAATATCTCAATCAATTTGAATACCACATTAGACCAATACATAAATATTCCAATACTCCATGATACAATATTATTTTGGAATCCCATTACATAAACACTTAATCATTCCACCACATCGTTGTCATATTCAACATCGCCAATAGTGATTGCATGTGACTTCCCTTTGTCCTTTGCCTTCAGTGGTTTCTCATGTTGATCACCACTAACCCTTGGATTAGGGCATTTATTAGCATAATGCCCCATTTCCTTTCACTTGAAGCATTGAAGTGTTGGTGGTGCGTTCTCTGCAGTGTTTTCTTTATTCACATCATTAGAAAACCTTTTTCCATGACTTCAACACTCAGCTGCTCGATTACCTTTTTTTCCACACTTAAAACATTTTCTAGTCCCTTTAAGACAATCTCCACCATGCTTCTTTCCACACTCTGTGCATAAGGAAACATTCATCTTCTTTTCACCATTATTCTGAGATTTCTCCTTGAACTCCATCTTTCGTTTCTTGTCAAGACCATGAGATGGATATGTAACACCAACTTCCATTTCTACCTTGATAGCACAATGTACAATTTCTTCATAACTTTTGAAGTCTCTTATAGCTAATGCCCTTCGAAGACTTGGTTTTAAGCCACTGAAAAATCGATCAACTTTACTTTCAGGTTGGATGATAATGCCAGATGCATACCTTGCAAGTCTTGTAAAATTCTCTTCGTCTATACCAACAAATTCATCATCCTTTTGCTATAGTTCAAGAAACTCCTTCTCCATCTTTGTTCGAAGAATACGAGGGAAGTACTTATTGATAAATAAGTTCTTGAACTCGTCCCATTCCATGGACTCAATTTCATCTCTTTTCCTTGTATTCTTGATAAGATTCCAACATTGATCAGCTTCACCTTCCAAACGATATACTGCTAAGATTACTTTATCTTGTTCAGAACATTGAAGAACTGAAAATATCTTTTCAGTGGTACTGATCCATTGTTCAGCAACAAGTGGATCAGAAGACCCACTGAAAGAAGGTGGACGTTGCCTCATGAAGGACTCAATAGAATATTGTTCCCTTCTCTGCTCATTTGGAAGTCCAGAATGATTCATAGCTTGTGTAAGTATAGCAATAAGATTTTTCACTCCATCTCCCATAACATTTGTTTGTTCAGGAGGACAATCATTCCATTGTCCATTTCATTGATCAACATGGTTCCTTCGGGTTCCAGCCATCGTCTAAAACCCAAAAAGAATAGTGTGAGAGGCAAAAATCATGCTAGGGAAAACAACATAATAAAGGGGGAGTACCTTCAATATCTAACATATTAGGTTTAATTCTATGATCGTTAGCGTAGTTCTAGTACTATAACCTATACGTATACTTAACCTTAGAGACATCCCTAGACATACCGTAGAAATATCTCTAGGGATCTCACTGACGTTTTCGTATCCTAGTTTCCAAAGGTTGACTAAACCTTTCCTCTGATACCAATTGTAGAGACCCGAAGCCTGACATACATGGACATTACATTACTTTTGCGGAATACTTTGTACATAACAAAAACACACACACAAGGATCGTAATAGTTTAGTGTCTTTGGAAACTCGGAACGTAATCTTCTAATCGTGGTGAAAGATCATCAATATCTCCCATAAATATCTTCCATTTTTTTTACCTAAAACCTTTCTTTATATCCTGGGGAAAAGAAAACATAAAAGGGTGAGCTCAAATGCTCAGTAATGGTAAACAAAAGAAAAATCAATCACAACATATTCATAATAACATAACTTTTGGAAATATTAACCTGCAAAAGAGAGCATAATTTCATAACATGGGATAAATCATAGTAGTGAAATGAAATCCCAATAATCATAACGTAAAAAAATGAAACTTTGTGGCATACACACATAATCATAGAGAATCATTTCTTGTTAGTCAAGACTCATTGCCAAAACTACCTTAGTGGACAAAGTCCCTTTCTGAATCGAGTAACCTTCGTTTCAGTCCTGTTTCACTGAACCGGTATAACCTACCGTTCCAGCCCTGTCTATCTCATGAGATATAAAATCTTTACCCAATGCATTGGAGGGAGATATAGGTCCCACCCATCTTATAATGAATCCTTTTTTATGTGTTCCACATAATCATAAACCATACATCATAGCGTAACCCATGTAATGAAAATGGGATTCTTAAACAACATGACATCATAAAACAATTCATATAAGATAAAGGAATTCATAAAATATTTCCATCACAACATAATCAAATCCATGTAATAATAGGGATAAAAACAGAACCCTTTTATTATCTTAGATGGAAAATAATTTTGATAAAATACTTGAACTTCATTCTTGAGGAAAATATCCTTTCTACTTCAAAAACACTTTTCCTTTCTTAACATGTCATACAATTTTAAAATAAAAGAAGTTGATTAAAAATAAACTTGAATACTTGTAAAGGAAGCTTCTTGGAAATAATTTTTTAGAAATCCATTCATGCCGTATAAGTTAAAAAAACCATTCTTCGTACTTTTGTCGGAAAAGTCAAAAAGTACCTCGTACGAAAACGACAAAAGATTCCTTTCATACATATTACTAAAAACTAACTGAAGGGTAAAAATGGATTTAAACAATTGTAGGTTGATGGAAATAATATTACATATTGATGAAACATGGATGTGTATGATAAAATACACCCTAGTAAATACTTACGAATAAACAATCTCGGATAAAAATTAGATTATGATATTTTCCCTTACCTTATGTCCGACTTGCTTTGTAAGTGTCCGAACCTCCTGTATAATGATTTAAATAATGTTATTGACTTATTACAGAATCATATTCATTGTTATGATATCATATATGGTTCACTTATGACATTATATTACCCGTTCTTTTGTAAATTCCATGTTAAAGAAGCGTTTTGGGTAAAATCGTTTCATTTATCGTAGGTGTTTTGACTTGTTGTTCTTGAAATTATTATTACTTATATCATGATTTACTTACTTCCAGAATATAAAATATGATTTATATATCATATATATTCAGTATATATATATATATATATAATAGATAGATAAATCAAATGAAAAACACCGTTCATGGAGATGGTAGTCCGTACGTACGCATGAACGCTGTTTTCCTTTCCTTATTGTCTTGAATGGAAGTAAGTAGATGACATACATATATATATATATACATAAATCAAATAGCTTTATAATGTCATATATTTCATTATTATTTCCTATATATACTTTATAATCATTCTTAAATGGTTAACATGGAGAATGAATCTCATCGCGTCGTGGAGACGGTAGTCCGTACATACGCACGAGCGATGATATCATTTCCATAAATATTGAATTGAATTGGAGTGGATTATACAATATATCAGAATCAATATGATGTTGTAATAACTATGTATAGTTATTCTTTACACCATTATACCCATCCATGTAAGGTGGTGGTGGAAAATAGATTACACCACGACGTGGAGACGGTATTCCGTACGTACGCACGCGCGGTGATTTCTTTTTCCGTAGGATGGATAGATGGTGAAATAGGGTTGTTTCATACATATAATAACATATCAGTATATGAGTGATACTGATGTTATTACTTCATAAATAAACAACCTAATAATAAGAAGTGGAAGAAGAAATAAAGATGAAAGAATTGGTAATGGTAATTACCTCTTCTTTGAAGCGCCTCTTTGAGACCTCCTCTTAGGGCACAAAAATTGGTCTTTGAGGAAGACCAGAACCTCTAGGATGTTTCTAGGGAAGTGGAGAAGAGATTTTTGCAGGGTTTGGCCGAGCTTTAGTGCTCAAATTGGTGTGGGGAGGAGGGGGAGGAGGTGTCCTTTTATAAGGGAGGAGAGGGACACCTTAGGAATACCTCAAAATATTATTTTATATTACTGTCAAAATCGGTTTATAATGGTTCCAAAGGGTCTTATTTCGAAGATAAAGTGGGTATGGGTCGAAATCCTATCAACCAATAGGATTTAGTAAAGTTTAGGGTATTATTTTAACCTTATCAATTAGATTTAACTCTAAGTTAAATAATTTAACTTTTACCGTGTCTTTTTGTTTTCTTTCACTCTATGGTTAATACACTAACAATAACATGCCAAACGAACCCCAAATTGTTTATTATTAATATATATATCCTTATCTATGTCATTGGGCCGAACCTTAGATTTTTAGGAATAAAATAAAAATTAATAATATAATATTTGATTTAAAAACTATTTTGTGTCAATTTTGACACTATTTGATATATGATTTTTGTGAAAGTCATAACAGAATTATATGTTCGAACCAAGTTGATTAAATCAACATTAATATATCATAGTAACCTAGAAAATTACTGGAATTCATAAAAAGTCTCAAATTACATTCATTTGAGCATTTATAACATCAATTATGTTAATATTTCCTTAAAAGGGTAATTACTGCATCATCGTTGTGTCATAAATAAATTAATTTATATAAAGTCTAAAAATTATAAATAAAATATAATTATGTAGGAAATCTTTGTATCTTTCTAATGAATATTTAAAATCGAATTTATATTATCTACAACCCTATATTAAAAATGTTTTAGTAAATATACTTTGATTTTAACTCTTTTCACTCTTCTTTGAATTAAATAATAATAAATGTCCTAATCTAATCCAAGTGGGCCTAAATGATAATATTTTACACTTAAGGTTGTTTTTGGTCGAGATACACGTGTCCAATAGAATTAGGACATGTGTTAGGGTAATATTAATATCATTCTTACCCTTAATTACCCTATTTACTTTAAACCGTGGTAAATAAAAGTAAAAAGTTACTATTCACCAAAAATTATTTTCATCTCATTGAACCACATTTTACTTACTGACATCAACTGTGTGTCTCGGATTTTTGAAATTCCATTCAAAGAAGCAGTAAAATTATGTTTTATAAAAAATTCAGTTTTTTTAACTACCACATAGTAGTTTCACTATTCATCAAAAATTGATGTTTTTCAGAACAATGCCAAAATTTCATCCTAAGCTATATTTCATATTCTGAATTCAAAAATGAAATCTATTTTACCAAATTCATAATATAGAAGTTGCATTAATTAATTTTATAATTAAATCCCGCTGTTAAAACAAACAGCGTGTTTTTAAGAAACAATATCTATCAAAAGATTGACACTTGATTATGTCTGGTTTAAATGTGAAATTACATTCAATGACCAAAATTGTATTAAATTGTAAAAATATATTCTAAATATACTTTAAAACCACTCAAATTAATAATTTATCACTATTAATTATTTCAATTAAAAAAATTGTTTTTAATTATAATTTAGTAATTTTCACTATTCATTAGAATATGAAAGTTATCCGAAAAGTACCAAAATTTCACCTTAGGCTAAATTCGATAATCCAAATCCAAAAATGAAGTCCATTTTGAGAGCTAAAAGTTCTAAAATTTTAAACGGTGGTTATTACTATTCATAACGGCTAGTTATAATAATATTTTAATAGCATATCGTTGTTTAGTGAAACTCGGTATTGCGTACTACACATGCTATCGAGGAAGGTCGCGATTGTGTGTAATGCAAGGCAAGTCAAAGATGCGTGTTGTGAAAACTTTATTTGGTGTAGAGTACAACACAAGACATTAATAAAATTAAAAAGAATATTTTTCATAAAATCTCGGGCTGTTACAATCCCACCACTTTGTTCATCAAAATTTATCCCATTGTTCTATTTTATTCCATAAATATTCTAATTTTCCATTTATTATTATTATTATAGTATCCTTTATAGAATTTCAGGATCTTAGAGATGTTAATTGAATTTCCTTTTAGTTCTATAATCATTTTCAGTAATCATATTTTTAAACCACTCTCCAGCTTAACTATGTTCAATATCAGGTTAACTTATTAATATTGTATCTGTATTCATCCAATAATTCTTCATTTGAAGCATCTATTTTAAAATTGAATTGATTTAATGTGGCTTAGATGGAATAATAAGGATAAATTGTCTAATAGATACCTACATTAGACAACTTATTAACACTAATAAAATAAATTTCATTTTTTATGATTTTTGAAATGAAATTAGAAATCTCATAATGGGACACTACATAAATGGAATGAATATAAATTGAAGGCTCAATGGATAACATAGATCACTTACTATTATTTTGGAAGTGTACATCCTATCTATATTGATATATATGACGAAAAAATATTTTATCATGAGATTATTGATTTTTGGACTAAAATAGTTTGGAAATGATGTTGATATTTATCTTTCACCACTGATCGAGGAATTTAATTTTCTACATATGGTGGGTATTTTAGTTTTTAATTCATATATGGAATAATATTTTCTTTTTTCATGTTAAGGTAATGTTCACTATAAATGATAGTAATGACTATGGAAACTTATCTAGATATTGTGTTATGATACATAAAACTCTTCTAATTTGTGAGGAAGAGACTTCACATCAACAAGTAATGAATTGGATAAATATAGTGTACATGGTATATTAATTTTTTTAAATTATCATCATAATGGAGGATTAAAAAATATATTTAATGGTTTATAAGGGTATCATTCTTCCCTATAACTACATTTAATTGAAGAATATTCTAACAAGGTCAAAATATTAAAGTCACATTTTCAAGGATATGAAGTTCTTGTATTCAAACACATAAATGGAAGAAAATATCTATACTATTATATTTATAAAAAATGATATTTTTTATGTAAAAACCTGAAATTTATGTTATGAATGATGAGAAATTCATGTTTTACTATTGGCTGGGAAATTGTTTTGATATTATTGTAAATAAAAATGATGGTTTGAAATGATGATTGGACTGAATATCTATGGGAGTATGTTTTGAGTTTATTTCTACAATTAAAGGAACTATAAAGGTTTTACCACCATATTGTCACATGTTTAAAATGATTTATAAGACTAATTTTTAGCTATGTGTTTATGTTGATAATGTACACAATGGTTATTCTTAAAATCTACAAAACCTGGTTTTATTAAATGATTTAAATCTCATGATTATTATGTGTTGATAAAAAAAATACTATGGATTTTACTATGTGAAATATTTCTCTTTCCCATAAAAAATTTTATCATTAGGTTTTGTTAGTTCTTATATTCCATTTTTAGAAAATTATTGGAAGAAAATTTTCATATGTGTTGGAAAATGAGTCTTTACTCATATTTTCTCAACAAAATTTTATTTTACTCAATCCTTTATTTATATAGTGGTTTTTTTATTCCATTTATGTGGTCATCTTGTTTATTTAAATTGTATCTATCCATCTAATTGTGACATGAAAATATTAAAGGGATATGTTGAAATATGCATTCACCATAGGCTTATATTGTTTAAAAATATATATCAGAGGAGGTGATGTTGTTTTTTATATCTGATTTGGTTTATGTGGAGCATGTTCCTCTACATATATCAATATGATTAGGATTATCTATTGAATAAAACCTAACCCTTAGCTTAAACATAACATTAATTCCACTTTACGAAGTGATTAAGGAACATTTATACATTTTTGGACAACACGAGTGAGGTTCAATCAAATATATCATCAAATATTTTTAGATTCAATGTATAACATCCTAAAAAATTAAAAATGGTTGATAAATAAAGATTTAAATACATAGGCTTCGTAACATAAGTTGAAATTAAAATCTAATATCTCTTAATTTTAAAACATTAAATGGCTATTAGGGGGTCTATCTGTTGTTATGATCATATTATATATTTTTGAAATGAATGGATACATATTTTATAAGAAAATGTAGGACAATAAGATTCAAATGTAAAAGAGTGGGTTAATGGTCATATGTGAAGTATATAAATTTTCTAGTGACAATGCTAAATGACCAATTATTATATTAAGTGTATAATTTGGATTTGTTTAAGGTATGTTGAAAAAAAAATTAAATAAAATTTTAGTAAAATATGTGTAACAAGGTTGATAATAGCAGTGGTATGAAACATGATGATTATTTGATAATGCATTTTTGTGTAGAAATATTATTTTGTAATGTAGAATCATTAGTCATAATGACATGTTTAAAATAGATATTTTATGTTATTGACCCATCGAATGATTTAGGGTTCCACATTTTTAAAGGAAAAAATTCATTTGGTGGATAAAGATATTGTTGTGGTTGATGACTTATGTGATATTTATTCATCTATTGTGTGATTAACTATGGAATAAAATTATTTATATATATAACGAGTCCATAAAATACATATTTATTATATACAAGTGTGTTTGGAAACACTCTATTACTCTTTTAATTATTTAGGAAAATATATTTTTTTCGATGATACTTCAAGAGTTCAAAATTTTATTTCATTAAATTTGATATTTAGATATATTAATGTTTATAAATTATTCACTTTATGTTAGAATTTTTGAATTTATCAATTTTAGAAATCTATTTTTGGATGATGAAGTCTACCATCACCATTTTTTTGTCGAAATAATATTTATATTCTTCATTTTCATGTATGGTATTTTATTGAACAATATTAGTTAAGAGAATATTAATTCTTTTATTTAATTTATGAACAACAAAAAATTTCACTTATAAAAATAATTTATTTAAAACAATATATAGGTCCATAAAATTACACATTTTTATATGATAATAATTTCATTATTTATTTTTTTAATGTGTATATTCATTAGTTTTGTTAACCATTTCTATTTGAAAATTTTTACATTCGTATTATTGATTTATATTTTAAAGAATAAAATATTTATTAATAATAGTAATTTTATATAAATAAATCACATGTGCATGAAATTTTATTGAAGTAGAATACATCCTTCAAAATTGTGTAAATGGAGGTAGCGGTGTCGAGGTATGTGTATGTTTACATTATATAAATATATCAATAAAATTTATTTATTATAATGAAATTAAAATATCATAGTTGAATTTATTTGTGGATATTTATCATATCAATATAATATGATTCCTAATGATATGAGATATTATATTACACTTTTAATAAAATTATTACCTGTACATTGGATGTAGAGGTTGTAATATTAATTTTATGATAACAAAATCTTAGTTCGCCAAAATTTTAAGATGATTGGAGTTATATGGATATACAGTTCGACAATATGATTATAAATGTTTTTTAACCAAAGTACTATTGACTCATTTATGAAATATATGTCATGGGAGTTTGTAATGATAATATTTTAAAAATTATTTATTTATTTTTCCATTTTTTCAAATGTTACATATTAATATAAATAATATTTAATCAATTTAATTATAGATGAAAATTAATTTTTTGATAAAAATGTGATTAAGAAAATGTGGGTATTTTTTTCAGATATTAAATGCAGATATTTTCAGACAATGATGACATCATTTTATTCTGTTCAAAATAAATAAAATGAACTCGCTTGCATCAAGTATGTGTTTTAGAATACACAATCATGAGAGATGTTTTTTTCCAGCCGATTAGAGGAAACCTTTTGGTATTACATTTTTTTTCGAAAGTCTATTTGCAAAATTAATGTTAATTACATGATAATTCATTTATTTTTACCTTATCTAACCAAACACAAGGAAGTTGCACCTTGAGATATATTTATATAATTTATACCATGATACACTTTCACATGGAGGGTATTCCTTATTAGACAACTAAATGATTTCCAAAAAATGAAGATAAAATCAGATCTGGGTCAAGAAGAAACAATGAAGAAGCTCATATTCCACCTATATCCTCTCAAATTACATGAAATTGGAAAATCATGAGCATAAAAAAATGTGATGTTTCATAGTGATATATTAAAAGTTGTTGCTGATAAGATAGTACACAATTTTTTTTCCAGATTATTATAGTTTTATAAATTTATCTCACAAATATAACATTTGAAAATAATATTTCATGACAAAATTCAAGAGTAATGATAACATGGGAACTTTTACGTATATATTTGGATATATATTCTAGAAACATTATTAGGAAAGTAATAACACTTGGTGTAAGATCCTATTACTATGTTTAGGTACTCATATCCCTTTGTCTTTATTTTCCTTTGGATAGAACTTGGTTTGGGGTTATTTGGGGAAATTTGGAAATTTTTGTCGTATTTTATGGTTTTGTAGATTGGAATATTTTAAAATAAACTATGAGGGAAGGACCATGAAATTTTGTTTCTTGTAATGTGGTTTAAGAAGGGGTTTATGGTCTAAAAAACATGCATCCTCTACTCAAAACTATGTGGCATGGAACAATGAAGAGAGAATTGTTAGTGAATGGTTTTGATATAATACATCCACACCATCTACCCCATTTCTAGTAGCACATATGGTGGTAAAAGTTAATTCAAACCATGATACCTAACCTTTATTCACTCCCTAAAATCCCAATAATGGAACGCAGTTAGGTGCATAGTTATCTATAACCATGAAACCTAACTTAAGAAACCATGTGATGAGAATTTTAATTCCCCAAAATTTTTAATTAACATCCCAACACCCCCCCCAATTACAAATTATAAACAAATCATAACCAAGCCTAATATGACCCTTTTGATTTTAGAGGTTCTCTATAGAATATTTTAGCTTCTCCAACTCCTCTACTCCTAGATAAAAACATCTCATGGAAGAAACTGATCCATCCTTGTTATGTTTAATATCTCTGATTTGGATTCCCCATAGATGGACCCTGGCATAAACATTACATAAAAATGATTTATTTTAATAATTCACATTGAGAATCCATTCAAGTTTAGAGTTTTCGAGAATTAGGACATAACTATTACATATATACTCAAATTTTTAAAAAAATGGTCACAACTAAAATATCTCCATTTCATCCAAAATATAAAACTTTTTAAAAATATACATGATATATTTGATTTAAAACATTATTCTTGGATTTTACCATTCACTTTCCAATCCTTATACCATGTGTAAAAAATTTCAAAAACATTGGATGAACATAACAATCTCAGTATGGAATAAAAAATCAGGAATAAAACTATTAGTCAATTAATAGTTTAAACCAATGAAATCATTTAAAAAAAATTATATGTTTCCCCCATAAAACATAAAAATTTTAACATTCCTAGAAAAATAATAAGATTCCTAATAGAATTCTTATAATTGATAAATCAGAAAGTTAACTTGAAGAATCCATATCTTACTTACATTTTGGCTTTCATATCTATATAGGGACTAACCTTCATGGTCACGTATGGAATACAAATAATAGTATATTCCATAAATATATTATGAGAAACCATAAAATTTACTTCCATCTTATTACCAAATTAATTTTAGAGATATCAGGAGCTCACCCAAACTCAGATTAACACGTAACCACCTGTATACATAAACAACGACCAAGAACAATAACATAATCATAACACATAAAACAAGCATATTGGAAAAATAACATTTCCACATTGCAATCACAAGAGTTAATTTAAACATATTTACATAATAAATCCTTTATTAAAATTATTTTCAATAACAATATATTTGAATAGGTTATATTGTATTTATTTTTCTTTTAAAACATTACAACTTCTAGAGGAAGCCAAATATCAATTAATGGTTACGACAAAAAAAGTTGTTGTCACCGGATACATTAGAAAAACATTATTTTTTCATTTAGTAAAATGATTTGTAAAAAAATATACCTTTTTAAAACCATTAAATTAAATAAAAATTCAAAAGGGTTTATTATACACTATATAAAAGAAAGTGGTGTATAATATCAAATTAGGCCTCAATAAAAGGAGATTGAGACGAAGTCCCTTACAATGATTGTATCATTAGATTAAGGATAAATCAATGAAATAATTATTTGTGAAAAATATAAATACACCAAATATAATTTTATATTCAGTTTAAACAATATAAGGTAATTCAAATATATTATTGGAAAAATAAAACCATTGACATGGATATTTAAATCAATGAATGGAAATTGTATCTTGATTTTCCTTACATTGAGTCTGAATTGTCTCGTACATTCATTATTTTAATCAATTATAAAATTAAGTTAATTTATACTTTCATGAGAAAATTTTCATTTTCATTATTCCTTTTATATCCCTTATTACTAATTTATAAACATTACATAACTATTGATGTTCATATTGGAAGTTTTGTCGATATTCGGCACCTGGGTCAAAAATGAACTTGTATTGATGTAAGTTGTCGATGTAGTCAAAATTCCCTAATCACCATGAATATTACTCATGATTTAAATATAATACATATTAATGATATATGTATTTATAATAATCCACAATAATTGTATATAAGAAATGAAATTCACCGTTCATGGAGAAGATAGGTCATACGTATGCAAAAACAACACTTTCATTTCATTTTCATATTAAAAGAAAAGTAATTAAATGATATAAATATATTTAATAATACCATAATTATTTTAAAATCATATATGTATCATAGATTTAATAAAACCTTCCTTTATACATTCAATGTATTCTGCGAATGAATCATATCACTTTGAGGGGGCGGTAGTCCACACTTCCTTAAATGAAATTATCTTATTTACACAACATGGAAAGAATAAATATATGTTCTAAATAAAAATTTCATAAGAATAGATATAATATTAATATAATATGTAAAATTTTTTCCATTATAATGGACACCATGAGTGATGGTAGGGGAAAATTGAACTATCATCATTTCGTGAGACAATTGTTCATTGAACACATAAACAATATGTTCGTTAACCATTAAATGGAGGTGTGTGTAAGTGTAGATAGAAACCTTAGAATAGAACATCATAGTTTATTTAGGACACTAGTTTTGTTATGTAGTCATAGAATATTAATAATTTAGGTAGTGGATAATGTGATTTAAACTAAAAACCATGACAAAAGGAATTGCCAATTATTAAAGAATCACCTTTTTCTTCATAAAAAAGGCTTCCTTTGGAGGTTTTCGTCCCTATGGGATGCTTGTAAGATGAGGGTAGGGATTCTTATAAGAGTTTTGGGAACTTATTTGATGAAAAATGGATTTTTTATGTGTTTTTAGTAGAGAATATATGGTAATTTGTTATAGTAGTGGGAAAGGGAACCCTTGGAATCTCCTAAATTATTAAATAAATATAAATTAATTTTTTTATTAAAATGAATCAATCCAGAGATATGTCCATGATAAGAAGATTATAGTTCTCAATATTCTAATACAATAATATTTAGGTGTGTATTAATTTTATTTTAAACCATTTTTTTTAGTTTACTATTAATTATTCCCTTTTAATTTTAACTTTTGTAACTGCAATCTAATTATTAAGAGCCTATTAATTTTACTTATATGGGGTCAATATATATTAATTTTTCACTCAATAAATTTATAGACCTTATCATTGTAACTTTTTAATTTTCATTTATTTCTATGATTTATAAATAATTTAATAAATTACTATTTAAAAAAAACATTAATTATGTCAACTTTAATACTATTAATTTTATTGAATTTAAATAAAATCTAAATATATATATAACATCAAAAAACACATTTAATAGTCTTATAATATGTCATATTCACCTTTAAAAATCTGGTATGACATAAAATATGTCAAATAATATTTATATTAATATTTATAATATCATTTATTTTATTCTTTCATTAATAAGTATGTTATCCCATCATCATTATGTCATAATTAAATTCGATTTTATAAGTTCAAAAATAATTATAAATAAAATCTCATGATCTATTAAATCATTTAAACATTAAAATGACTATTTATTGTCAAGTTTTGAACTTATATAAATCAATATTAATTTTTTTAGATATACGATATATCATTTTAATATATTTTTATTTATTTTAAACTAAAAATTATAAGCATCATAATTACACACAAGTGGCGTACGAAGGCCTAATTTTCATCCCAAGAGTTTTCGTGGTCGAAAAAATCTCATAAAAGTTCATTCAAAAAACAATTAGGGTACTTTTAAATCATTTTAATATTTATTTACCCTTATTTACCTGATTTACCCTTTAATAGTGGTAAATTGAAATAATTACTAAAGTAACTATTCATCTTGTCCAAATATAAAGAGAAACTCTTTTAATAATTTGTATCTTATGATTCCAAATATGAAATACATTTTTCTAAATTGAAAACAAATTATTTTCAATAATTAATTTAAAATTAATCCATCTTGTCAAAACGAGAGAATGAGTTTTTAAATATGAAAATCATAAAAATATTAACATGTGTTTATATCAACTTTCTATGTGAAATTACATAAAATAATTAGGTTATTTGAAAAAAAAATTCTAGTTACCCTTTAAAAAAATTAAAAGGAGACCCTAACTATTAAAATAATTTAGACAAAAATGAATTTTTGAATTAAAATGTAGTATTTTCACTATTTATTAAACATGTCTTTTACAAGAAAAAAATCATCCAATTTAAATTTTGATGACCTAATTATAAATAAGAAGTTTATTTTTTCCAATTGAACATATATAGGTTTCAAAAACTATATTTAAAAATGGTTCACTATCAAAAGGCTCTAAAACTAACTATTAAAAAATATTAGAACATTTTAGGCTTAAAATTGAATTTATTCTCATTTTAAGACTCTAAAATTTATTCAATGAAATGAAAAACATTTAATATATATGTTTTTATAAAATATAGTTTTTTATGTTAAATCCCTAAAACACAACAGTAGGGAATTATATACCATTTTAATTAATAATAATAATATTGTATTATTTTTCAGTATAACTCAATATTATGTGCAACGTATGATTTCAGAGAAACCCATTGTTGTGTGTCTCGTACGCTGTCACACATAGATTCCCTTTTAAATGAAAATTAGTATCTAATTCATTAATATTAATATATTTAAAAATTTCTTATTTTATAACATCCTAGGATGTTACATTCCCCCACCTTTGGAAATTACTTCCTCAAAATTTGAAATCTATATCGGTAACTAAGGTATGACTTTTCAAAATACCATTATTGAAACAAAACATTTTAAAAATTGTCAATAAATCATTCTGTTTAAAATAAAGAATGGAAAGTACAAAGGACACCTGAGATGACACTTATTAGGATTCCATGTAAAATATATGGATATAGAAGAAAGAAATATCCTGTTTTTATGGAGAGTGATAGAAAACATTGTCCAGAAAAAATCTAATAGTGAAAAAATTAACTTTTTCATTGGTTAAATGGTATTTGACATTTTAGTACAAAAATTAAAAAATTGATTTTTTGTTTTAAGATCCTTTTCTTAATGTTGAGGAATGGTTTTACTAAATAGAATAAGAACAAATAGAAATACAAATACTTGACAGGTAGAGTTTTATCCCTTAATCAGTGTGCACCAAAAACTTTTATTTCACCAAACGATGAGTTTTTAAGATGAATTTTTCAACCATAAAGCACTATAATCGAATAATAAAAACTCATATCATCCAAAAAAGGTTAACTATATATTTCTACAACCATTATAAATCAACCAAAACCAAATGGTTATTATAGGATTAGATAGTTCCCCCAAAAAAAAATAAACCATTATATGAATAAAAACTACATTTAATCTCCAAAATTCAATAGTAATATCAAAATTTAAACAATGAACAATCGATAGAAATTTTCCTTAAAATTTCTCAAAATTATCCAAACTAAGATTGAAACCCAAAATTAAAAAGAATTTGATCACAATGTTTTCCAAGGAAAATTTTATCATTAATCTCCAAATAACATCAACCACTCTTATTGTCACATACAAAAAATCAATTAACCTAATCAAATTTTCACAAAGATAGGTTAATCACATCCATAAATACCATAATTCCCATCATTCCATTATTAAAAGAATATATTCTTCCTTAATATAAATCAAACACAACTCCACAATTAAAATCCCATATTATTCTATTTATAGTAATCATATAAGGATCCCAAAATTGTGAATGTCTTAAAAAAATATTTTTCACTTGATCCACAAATCATTTTCCAATTCCAAGGATATCCATATGATAAAATATATGTTCGAAAAAACAACTTTATCTATTTCTATAAAATATTTTAACTTAAAATTAAAAGTCTTATTAAACTATGCACATCATGTAGGCTAGTGGTAGTAGAAAAACCATTTCTCTTTTTAGTGGTTGTTTCGATTCCCACGGCCTTGTCCGACTTGATGGGTTGTAACCCTACCTAAGAGTTTTTATTCTTTAAAAATCTATATAATTACTATAATATTACCAAATTGACAACGATCTCTTCAAATATTAACATAATATGTTTTAACCTTAAAATTAGTCTTATACCTTTAAGTTTTATCTCAACTCATAATGACCTCAACATCTTAATTCATGAAGTCTTATATATTTTTAAACATTTTTTATTTCACCTCAAATGATTTAATAAAACGATTCTCAAAATAAGGAACATCATACCTTGATCACGGTGTCCACCAAGTTTCATTGTAATTTTGTTCACATGGATATAAGGTCCATGCATTACATGATGATATAGATATTCTACCAAAAAACGTGGTTCCATTACGCAAATACACATATTACAACATGGGTCTTATGGGATTTAATTGAAAAATATTTTTGGAAAATAAGCATGTAATACATATAATTTCATAACATCATATAGGAATTTCTTCTAATAAAACATTTGGACCATGTTTGATTTTAAATATTCAATTAGTGGTCCTATAATAAAATAATAAGAATGTGTTGAATGACTATAAATTAAAATAAAATATAAATATGTTATGAAAGGGTATCCTTATTCATAACCTTTTTCAAAATCATAATATGCTTCATAATAAAGTGATATGGTAAAATATCTATGAATTCCAAGATAATATTTACTGTTTTTGAAAATATGAGAATATTGTGAAAATAATATTTGATTAAAATGAATGATGATCCATGATGGTATCGAGGTATAGTAGAGGGGTTTGATTTTTCAAACAACTAATTTCAAGTGATTCAAATGTTAAAAATACTTTCTTAATAATCCAGATAAGACATCTCAATAATTATTGCAAGAAATTCACCAAGAAGAGATATGAATTTTGTTTGTGATCTTCCACCTTCCATTTTTAACTAACTTTCATTGATCTAAAAAAGTTATAGAACAGTGAATTAACCATATGAATAGAAAAATATAATGTTACCCTATGTATAAGAAAAACTCATAATCCCTAATGTTTTCCAAACCTTCCCTCTAATTCCAACTATAAGGACCCTACATTAAGCATTACATAATTTTTATTTAGGTCAAGAATTCCCATTTAGAATCTTTTCAGGATTATATTCATATAGAATTCAGACATAACAATTACAAAAAAACTCATATTTCAAAATGTGGATACATCTAAAACAGTATCCATTTCTTCCACAATATAATACTTTTTAAAAATAAACATGATATTTTTTAAATAAAATAATTCTTCACATCATCCTTTCTCTATCACATACTTATACCATATTGAAAACATTTACGAAACATGGGATAAGAATAAATATATTAGTAAGGAATAAAAAATAAGGAATAAAACCATTATTCCATGAATATTTTAAACCCATGAAAACATTTTAATGAAATCAATATTTTCACCTATTAAATATAATTTTTTTAGCATACCTCATGAAATTAAATGATTACAGAAAAACATCATAGAAGTCATAAATAAAAATACTGACATGTGGTATCAATATTATACTTACACTATAGCTTTCATAGCTGTATAGGGAATTACCTTCATGGTTACATTTGGAATACCCATAACAATATATTACCTAAAAAGCTAAGGGGAAACCTTAGTGCTTACCTCTTTATCATTACCCAATTCATTGGATAGCTATCACAGGAACACCCACCCTCAATTTAACATATATCAAACTATATATATAAACAATTCCCAATAACCATAACATAATTAGAACACATAAAATAAGAATTAAAGAATAATAACATTTCTATATTGCAATAACAAGAAGACTTTTCAAGATATTGATAAAATAAATTCTTTATCAAAACCATTTTAAACACCAAGATACATGAAAAGTGTATATGGAATATATATTTTTTTTAAACATTACGTCATGTAGATAAATCCAAATATCAAATAATGGTTATAGTGGAGAAAAAAGTCATTGTCGTCACATATATTAAAAAAATAATCGATTTTTTTATTACTAAAACGATCTTTATAAAAATATTTCTTCTTTAAATCATTGAATGAAATTAAAATTCAAATGGGTCTATTATACACCATATACAATTTAGTGGTGTAAAATATATAATTATGCCTCAATTAAAAGAGAATGAGTTGAAGTCCCTTATAAAGATCATATCATTAGATTAAAGATAAATCAATGACATAATTATGTTTGAAAAATATAAATACACCCAATATAAGTGCATATTATTACAAAAAAATTGAGTTCATTCAAACATATTCCATAAAAAACAAAACTAATGACATGGATATTATACTCAAGGAATGGAAATTGAGTTATGATTTCCCTTACCATGAGTCTGAATTATATGGTATGTTTTTTATTTTTCTGGATAATAATCACAAGTTCATTTATACATTCCTGAAAATGTTTTTAATTTTTATTATTCATTTTATATCACTTATTACCATGTTATAAAAATTACATAACTATTCATCTTCTTATAGGATTTTTTCTTAATTTTCAGAATATGTGTCAAAAAAGAACATTTTTTGATGTAAATTGTCAATGTGGTAAAAATTCCATCATCTCTAAAATATTAATCATTATTTAAATATCATATATATACATTATATATGTTTTTAAAATAATCCTTAATATTGGGAGATAAGAAATGAAATGCACCATTCATGGAGATGTTATGATGTACATATGCTTGAAGGCTACATTCATTTATTTGTCATATTAAAAGAAAAATAATTAAATTATATAAAGGTATATAATAATAAATATATTATATTAATGTCCTATATTTCTCATATGTTTAAAAACCCATTCTTTATATGTTTCATGTAATATAGGAATGATACATTTCGCTTTGAGGAGGTGGTAGTACACACTTCCTCAAACGAAATTATCTAATTTACACAACATGGAAATAAAAAACATATGTTATAAATTAAAATAATATAAGAAGAGAGAAAACATAAATATAATATATATATAACAGATAAAAATACTTTTCATTATAATGGCCTCTATGAGAGGTGGTAGTGGAAAATTGAACAATCATCATTTCATGAGGTAGTAGTTCACTGTACACAGAAATAGTATGTTTGTTACCCATTAAATAGATGTGTGTTTAATTGTAGGTATAAAAATTATCATATTTTATTTTATTTTATTTATGATATGGTTTTTTATGTATTCTTATAGTAATAAGTGTTTAGGGAGTGAAGAATGGAAATGAAATTAAAAAACCATGAGAGAAGGCATTACCTATTAATCGGGTAACATCTTTTTTTATACCAAAAGGCTTCCTTGGGAGGCATTATTCTCTATTGGAGGATTCTAGTATGAGTTTGGGAATTCTAGAGATAGTTATGTGCATTTTGTTTCTAATCCAAATTTTTATTGATGTAAGAGTATTAGAGAAGATATGTTACCTTTTGATATGAGATGTAAGGGGCACCTTTGGAAACTCTTAGATTATTAAATTAATATAAATTAATTTCTTCTTAAAATGGAACCAACCTTACATATTTAGATGATAATATGATTATAGTTATAAATCCTCTCATACTTGAATTTTTTACATTTATTTATTTTATTTTAAAACACATCTTTTCCATTTACCTTAAATTAATATTTTATAAATTTAATAGTGGTAACAACATATTAGTTAGTAAGATGATATTAATTTCAATTATATGGGGTAAAATTACCAGAATTGGACACTAAATGAACTTATAGAAATTATAATAGTCAATTTTATATTTTAAAATTTTTAAATTATTTTTAATAATTTAATAAAAAAATTATAAGACATCATTTATGTCAACTTTTACACTATTCATTTTATTTAATTCAGAAAAATTCTAAACAAAGGTATAAAATTGAAAAAACCATTTAATAGTCTTATAACATGTCATATCAACCTATAAAAATATTGGATGGCATAAATTATGTAAAATAATATATATTTTAAAATTTAGAATATCATTTATTTGTTTCTTTCATTTACTAGTCTATTATTCCATCATCATTGTGTCCAAATTAAATTTATTTATTGAATAATTAAAAGTTATAAATAATATACCATGGTGTATGAAATATTTTTATATTTCTAATTAATATTTATATAATAATAAATTACACATATAAACCCAAATTATAATTTATTTACTTATATGATATATGTTTATAATATATTTTATTTTGTTTTAAATTAAAATCTATAAGTGTCATAATCACACCCATGTGGCTTACAAAGGTATAATTTTCATCTCAAGGTTATTATTGGTCATAAAGATCTCATCAAATAGGTTTTGGAAAATATTTAGGTTAGTTTTATATTATTATACTATTATTTTACCCTTATTTACCAAATTTACCCTTTTACTATGGTAATTAAAAATATTTACTAAATTTACTATTCATCATGCCACAAAATAATAGGGATCTATTTACATAATTTCATCCTTATGATTCCAAATATAGAATCTATTATTCAATATTCATAACATATAAGTGGAATTAATTAATTTAAAATTAATCCATATTGTAAATATTAGAAACTAGGGTTTTAAAAGTAAAAACCATCAAACGATTGACATGAGTTTATATCAAATTTCATCCAATAAAAAATATTTTATTAAATTATAAAACCATAGTACAATCACACTTTATAACTAATTAATAGGATAACCTAACAATATAAATAAATTGGATAAAAAGGTAGTTTTGAAATAAGATGTTGCATTATTCATTATTAATTAAAAAATGAATTTTATCCAAGACATACCAAAATTCAACCAAATTATAATTCAATGTCCCTATTCTAAATAAGAAATTTATTTTTTTTCAAATATAACCAATAAAAGTGTCATAAAATATATTTTAAAAGGGATCACCATAAAAAAGATGTAAAATTACCTTTTAGAAAAAAGTGGAGTATTTTATGCATAAAATTATAGTTATTCTCATTTTTAGCCTCTAAATTTTATTGGATAGATGTAAAACATTCAATAAGAATTTTAAAAAATAATATATTTAATTTTGTTCATTCTCTCCAATACTACATCAAGTCATTAACTAAAATTTGAAATAATATTGTTAATATTGTATTATTATTTATATAACCCGGCCTTGTGTGCAACGTAAGACTTTGGAGAAATCCATTTATCCATGCTAGTTAATCAATGAAACATAGGGTCTCCTTCAAACTAAAATTAATATATAATTCTGAAATATTAATATATATCAAAAATTCATATTCTATAATTACCTGGGATGTTACACCCCCTCTCATAACTTCTCTCATTATTTGAGACTGATAAATACTCATGTTTTTTTGTATCTAATCCTTGATTTGACGGGTAATAATTATTTGGATTCCATTATTATATTCCATGGCCTAGAATCTAGGTTAGGGGTTCCCATTTTGGGTAATTTCTTAATCATATGTCAAAAGTTAGGTGGATCTATAAGGATTTTAAATACACTTGAAACAAAGAGTTTATTACTTTATTTGAAATGAAATTCCAGTGGTTTCTTTGAATTGATTAGATAAAATGTTTTACATTAGAAGGCATGGATTTTTGAAATAAAACTTTTTTTAAAATCTTTGATAAATTTGGATGATTTTGAGAAACAATTTCATTATATTTAATGTTTTTTGAAAAAATGATATGATGTTTACGGTGGAGGTAAAATTGATTTAATTGAAACATGATTATGAAAGGGCCTAAACTTGATGAAAACCTATGATTCTATTTTTAAATTGATATGGAATATTGAAACTTGAAACTAGGTATGTGAATTTTTAAATTTCATTAAGATGAAATATTTTACCAACATGGATTGATTGAATAATTGAAAACACATTTGATCCCAGGTTATTATTGAGTGATTATAACAATAACACTAGGAATCTTACTCCCTGATAGTTGATTAAATATGAAAAAATTAAATAAACCAAATATAAAATGATTTCCTAGATGGGGTGTTGATTGAATCTATCTTGATGGCTTAAACTATTGGGACATGAAAACTCACACATGTTGAGTCATAATGATTAACTGAATAGTGTGAGTATTTTATATCCATGAAGTGTCCAACCATATTATATTTACCCACGGTGATTTGTTCTAATATTATTATATTCTCATGTTTATATAATTTTTTATTAATTCCTTTTATTTTATTGAAATGTTTATTTCAACACTTTTAATATAAATTTTACATCTTCATTATTTGATAAAATGTTTTGACTAAAAATTATTAAATGATTTTTGATGCTGTGTTTATCTAAATTGAATCATAAATGGTTTATGTTTCATGTAAATACTAATGGAACATTTAGTGAAATCCTACTAGGCTATTTTCTTGACAGATTACCATGGACTTCATGGATTTGTATATTATTTTGTTATATGTGTTGGAAAAGGGAATGCACCACTTTGATGTGGTGGTTGTTCTTGTTTCATTTGACCTTAGGTGGTGGTGGTGATGGGTTGTAACAAATAGTTACCTTGATCGGGTTAATTTTTCCTGTTTATATGTTCCATTTTGGTTTTGAAAATCCTTAGATTTTTTCGGTCTTACTGCAGGTTTCAGAAAAGGTGCACATCATGTACTGGTTTCTAAAATCATAACGTGAATGGGTGATGACACTGTGAGCATGTACTGAGTAGGTACACATCGTTTACCAGATTGCACGTCTTGTAGTGGTTAAATAGAGGATTTTTAACCCAAGGTGATGGGTTTTTCTGCGTAATTTATCTAGTATAGACTACAGATCGTTACCCAGACCATGCCTGGTTATAAGTCACATGTTTTTCTATTTCACTCAATCTTTTTCCTCTCAAACCAATTGGCTATCCACCATCAACTTCTCCTATGAATTTTTTAGTGGCGTCTCACATTTCAAATAAATCCTATCGGCTCTCGTTCACCATTTCTTCTATGGATAATCTCTTCGGGTATGTGTTATCTTTGATTCATCCTTGTGATTGATCGAAAGCACCATAGCCTTGTATTATTAGATCCAATGATCTATTTTGGATGTTTCTTGTTGTCATCATCTAGATCTGTTTTGAGATCTTTTCTTGAAGGCCATTCTAGGGAAAGTTGTGTTGTATTAGACCTTCATTATTTTGGTACATGGGGTATCCTCTTTCTTCCAACCCATTGTCTCTTATTTTGAATCAGTCTTTGTGGTGAGGGTTTGATTCTAGGACATTCATTAAAGGTGTTGTTGGGTATAGTTTCTTTTGGATTCCATTGTGGGCATGTGCGACCTGAACTTTGAGGTAGGTGGTTCCATTTCTAGAATATGATAATGATCCATATTTCTATTACAGTATAAATTGATTTATTAAATTGTAATTATCTATTGTGTTGGTTGAAAATGGGTTTTTATAGAAAAATGGGGTTTCCATTGGTTTTGATAAATTGATGGTGAAGTGGTTTTGAATGGTCTTCAAAGCATTGAAATTGAATTGTGAAATTGACCACATGGGATATCGTAGGTACATTGGTTGGTGGTTTAGGTTGAGGCCATCGTCTAATGTTGTTATTATCAGGTAGGTTTGTATTAGGTCCCTCCTATGTTCCCTTTGATCATTGTTATAGGAGACCAATATTGACATTTAGCGGGGATTACTCTTGGGGTTTTCCTATGATTCCTATGATCGTTGTTCTAGTTTAAGTTTTGTGCTCTTGATTATTATGATATGAGTAGTCCGCGGCCTAGAAATATAGTATTCCTTGGTGATGTCATACCCATGCTTCTGTTTTTTACTGCTTGGTTTTCTGAGTTATCCTTTATATTCCTGTTTATGTGGGTGGAAAATTATATGGAAAATGTTCTTTGAACCTGATATACCTACTTTTATTAGAATTGTCAAAAATGGATTGTTTACAATGTTTTATATAAAAATTTTATACTTCTTATCATACCATGTTGTTAATTATAGATTCTCATATAGTTTGTCTACAAGGACACTCTAGGGAACACTCTGAGCCTGTTAGCTCACACACTGCACACTACTTCAGTGGTGTGTAGAACTTTGTACGTCTTCCAATGTAGGGAAAGGAAATTTTCCATAGTGGGGAATTGAGGTTCATGTTATATTGGATGGGTAGCTGGGGGTTATATGTTAGGATTTATTCCATACCATCATTGGAGTAGCTATTTGGTTTCGAGTCCCTTGCAGTTGGACATGTCGTATAGTGTTTTTAGCTGCTGTTTCAGTTTTTTTTCTGATATTTTTCTTGCAGTTTTGGAATATATATTAGTAGGTCTTTTATTGTTTCTTCTTTTCTCTATATATATGTTGTGTGTCCATTCCTGTTTGGTGACAATATTCCCCCATTTTCTTCGTCTGATGCCCAGGTGCTTGTCGTCGTCCTGTGGGGATTAGCAACGCCATTTGGATACATGATAGATCAGGTCAGGTGCTGGGTATCTAGGAAACCAGGGTAGTTTCAATAATGTTTTGCATATAAAGGGAGGTATTTACACAAGAATATTTCTTTGGGTTTTCTGTTAGACTGATTATAAGATTTTTGGGACTTGAGTGGTTTGTTGCGATGAATTACTGGCTAGCTCTTGTGGCAACAAGACTGATGTTACCCTGGGATGTCAGGATATGTGTTTCTTTTGTTGGATTTTCATCAAAAAATTACAATTTTGGCTTATAGGTTTTGTACATAGAATTGATATTTGTATTAAATCTGATCATTCTTATGTTTCAGTATGAAGTAGTATGCCTCTGAGATGTCTTCCACAATTTACATAGAAATTTTTGGTTGATTCACCTCAATTAAATCCACCTACGGATCATAATATCATCGAGATTATCATATGGGATATTTGTGCTATCGATCAGGATTCTCCATGAGTTCATAATGTAGTGGTTGAAGTACCTCCTACAGCTAGATGGGGAAGATATCGATTGTGGGAGTTCTTGTGTCAGAAGAAACCTTTCATTAAAGGGATGGATGAACCCCAAGAAGCGGAGGATTGGGCAAACATGATTGATCAAATATTCAAATTCTTAGAGACACCTGAGAATAACAGAGTTATGTTCTCAACATTCAGACTATAGGGTTCCTACAAGATTTTGTGGGAATCTATTGTCCTGGAAGATAGACATGTGGGTTTGGATTGGAAGGGTTTCAAAACCAGGTTCTATCATCAGTTTTGTCCATAGGCTCTGATGATGGAAAATTCTATGGATTTCCTATGTTTATTGTAGGGAGGGTGTTTTTTGTCAGCCTACACCAACCATTTTTCTAATATTTTCCTTATTTTTCTCTGTACATGGTAGGGAATAACCAACTGAAGGCACAAAAGTACATGCAGGGTTTGCGACCGGACATTACATCACATGTGTTCATTTTGATGATTTCCTCCTATGTAGAGATATTATATAAATCATTGATTGAAGAGATAGGTAGGGCATGGATAATAAGATTTACCACCTATTCTCATCAAAATAATTATTACAACAGTGGAGTACATGGGTAGAAGAGGAAGTGCCAAGATTGTTGCAGGAGTGGTGAAGGTGAGTCTCAGTAGTGAGCCTCCTCTACACTATTAATTGTAGCTGAAAATGTTCCTCTGAATTACTACGAGTGTGGTAAATGGGTTTCAAAATAGATGTTAGTTTCTTACTCCCATAAAGTCATGAATCTTTTGTTGTCACGTTTGTAATCTACAATGTTTCTGACAGGATATGAATATTCCCTTTCATTATCAGGTTATGTTGGATCCAAAGGCTACAACGATGCATTAAAAATAATTAAACACTATAGGGCTCTAGCCACAGGTTTCAGGAGTGAATCATTTACCTATGGTTGATGAGTTTCTAATGGAAGTAGAAGTAGGTCCTGAAACAATGATATGTAGGCTCCTTATTGAAACTTTAGTAGCTACAATGCTTTTTGATACCAGTTCCTCCCAGTCGTTTATATCTAAATGTTTTGTTGATATTCATAAAAACCCAATGGAAATTATTCCCTTTATAGTGGATTTAGCTAAAACACATGGAAATAGGAAATATTAGGGTTTCCAGTGATTTCCTTGTTCATTGACGATACCCGACACAGAGTTGGTCTTGGATTCTGTCATTCTTGTTCTCGATCTTTTTGACTTCATCATCAGTATTGATTAGAATTTCACTCATCGAGGTGATTTTTATTGTTACCATCAGTGTGTTTTGTTTCATGCAGTAAATGGGATATCCCATGTGTTTCAAGTTGAGTAGGATCCAAGATTAGGACATGTAGGGCCTTCCCGCCTGGAGCTCAGGATTTTATTGTCTGTCACTGTGTTTGATACCAATGATATTTATTCTATTGAGTATCTTTCTATTGTGGTTCAATACATTCCTGGTGTTTTCATAGAGCACTTATCTGGTATTACTCTAGAGAAGGAGGTAGAGTTTATTATTGTCCTGGTTTTGGGAATGAAAAAAATAACAATGAATTATTACTTTATGGAAACAGGAGAGGTGAAAGAACACAATTTTAAGTAGGAAACCATGTTATATAAGGATTTTGTTTTCCCTAGTGTTTTTCTTTGGCCATTCCCTATAATATTTACCAATAAAGAGGATATTTCACTTCTGTTATGTGCGGACTATCAGATGTTAAATAAAGAAATTTATAAGAACAAATATTATTTACCTCATTTGGATGATTATTTTGACCTGTTGAAGGGAAAAAGTGATTTTCAATGATCCTTCATCAGTTGGGTTATAATTAGCTCAAAGTCTAGGAATCTCATATTCCAACAACAAACATTAGGAGAAGGTATGAACATTATGAATATCTTTTGATACCTTTCAGTCTGACTAACTCTCATATGGTTTTTATTGCAATGTTGAATCAGATATTCCACCAATATCTTGAGATTTTCATGGAAGTGTTTGTGGATGATATTGTGGTTTATTCAAATACGAGAGTGAGCATGAGAACCATCTATGATTGTTTCTGGAAATTATGGGGAATCACTATATTTAGGGAAAGATTTCAAAATTCAATTTCTAGATTGGATAAGTTATGTTTTTATGGTATATAAATTCTTATCATGGTTTATCAATTGATATATAGAAGGTAAATGATGTGTTTTCCTTGAATGAACAATGGAATGTCAGTGAGATACGATGCTTCAATGGACTTCCTGGAAACTACTATGTATTCATCCAGGATTTTTCTAAGATTGAATCATCATTGCCTTCTCTTATGAAGAAATTGGTGAAATTATCATGGGATGGAATGTTTCAAACTTCTTTCGAAGAACTGAAATGACTGCTAACATCGACACCTATTCGGATCTATCCTGATCCTCGTAATGGGTATGTGGTGTTTTGGGCTTCATAAGGTGCTGGTTTGAGATCCGTGCTAATGAAGTATGATCTTGTGGTAGCATATGGTTGTCATCAAATTCCACCATATTATAAGAACTACCCCACTCGTGATTTAGAGCTTGCGGTGGTGATTCATGTTCTTATGTTCTCAAGAAACTATCTCTTTGGGGAGAAGTTCATGTAATTCTCTTATCATAAGTGTATGAGATATACCTTTTCCCAGAAGGACACGAATCCAAGATAAAGACAATGGGTAGAACACCATCAGATGTATAACAGTGACATCAACTTCACTCCGGGGTATGGGAATGCAGTTTCAGACGCTTTAAGCATGACAGTAACATCTCATACTCTTCCGGATTCGTGGGAGTAGTGGAATCTTAAAGATATTTTTACTCAGTTTAACTTTTATGATCAGCAGTATATCTCAGGTTTGATTCTGACCAGTTTTTAGTTTTCATCATCTCTCCTCGAGTCTATCATAAATATTCAACAACATTTTGATGAGTTTCATAAGATTTAGTAATCCTTTATTGTGTGGAGACCATTTCTGTTTGGTCTATTTCTTTAGAAGGCATACCTCACATCCCAAAGCAAGTTGTCATCCCTGTTTCTATTAGAAGTTAATTTTATTTGTTTTGTCATAGATTATCATGGTCCCTTCATCCAAGAGCGAAAAAGATGTATTATGACATGATAAAACAGTTCAGGTGGCCAGGTATGAAGCATGACATTATATATTATGTGTATCGCTGTTACACCTGACAAAAAATCACAGCAGAGCACTTGAATCCCTCTAGCTTTCTTCAACCGTTGCCATTTCTAATTTTTATGTACGATGATAATTAATTAGATTTTTTTGTTAGGTTTCCACATATTCCCTAATGGAAAAATGATATCCGGTTGGTTGTTGACCATTTGAAGAAGTCTTCTCATTTTATTTCTATCAAACACACCACTAGTGTTAAACATTTAGGTATGATGTATGTGCATGAGATCATGAGGTCACATGGGATTCCTTCTACCATTGATTCAAATTTGGATCCTAGGTTTACCTCAAGGTTGTGTGGAGACATCAATAGTTAATGGGAACTCAGGTCATGTTGTGGAAAATATACCATCCAGAGATAGATGGCTAGACAGAGCATGTAATTCAGATCCTAGAGGATAATCTTAGTGTTTTTGTCTTCGATATCTTTGGATTATAGGATATTCATCTAGGACTAGTTGGGTTTGTTTATAACAAAAGTTAACAGTCAAAAATCATAATCGCCCCCACCAATGCATTTTACGGTTGCTTGTGCAGATAACCTCTTTATTGGGTAGACGTGGGAAAATAATTACTTGTTGTACCATGTATGGTTCAGGAGACATCATCTAAGATTAATTATGTGAGAATACATGTGGTTACCTCCAATTTTGGAAAAAAATGGTATTCCGATCGGTATCATCATCCATTGGTGACGGTGTTTTCTTGAAATTTTATCCTCCGTTGGGTAGTCATAAACATGAAAAACATGGATTGTGGGAGAAAATATATGTTTTACCATTTGAGATCACTAAATGGAATGGTAAAGGTGCTTATTGTTTAGAAGTTTTGGCTTAGTAGATAGGAATTCATGATGTTTTCCACATATCACAGCACATAATGTATCACCCAGATCCCTATCACATTCTCAGTTGGTAAGTAATCGAGTTTGATCCAAATGATTCTATTTTATAGAAAAAAGTTTAGATCATTGAATCTTATATGAATTTATTTAATGGGAAGACAATTCTGTTAGTTAGATTTCTATGGAAATAGGGATCAGATTCTCATGAGTCTTTGGAACCCGATTTGCTAAAGAGGATGTAGTGGACTCATAATTTTCAAGACAATACATCTTCAACTTTACTTATCGGAGGTGGAAATTCCTTATGGTGGGGAGATTGTAACATCATGTTACCTTGAACAGGTGTGTTTTCCTATTTCTAATATTCCTTATGGTTTTTAAAATACTTATATGTGTTTTTCTGGATTTACTGTAAGTTGGAGAACAGGGACACGTCATGTACAATTTAATGGATTCATGTCGCGAATTGGGGATCATGCTTTGAGTAGTTACTAAGAGGGAAACATCTTGTACCTAAGATATACATCATGTAAGGATTAAATAGATGATTTTTAACCTGAGGAGATGGGTTTTTCAGCTTAACTTATCCATCATGGACTACATGTTGTGACCAAGGGGTAAAGGTCATGACTCATCCCCTGCCCATGTTTAAATCAATATTTTGTATATGTTTATCAACATTTTCCTCCCGAACATCTTTTCTCTCAACCCAGAACTACTCTTAGGCCTTTTTAAGAGGCATATCACCATACAGATCGATTTGATCGGCTCTGGTTAATCATTTTTTCTATGGTGCATCTCATTGGGTAAGTGTTCTCTCCAATTCATCCGTTAAATTGATCGATAGCAACCTAGCTTGTGTTATCATATATACTGTACCATGTTGGATTTATATTGTTTTCCTCATCTTAAACTTCTGTGTGATATTTCTATGAAGTTAATTCCTTGGCTAGTTGTGATGTTGCAGATGTTTTTTCTCGAGGAATGTGGTATTTCCTCTATTTTCCGGCCACCCTGGTGTCCTAAATTGAATCAATCCATTGTTGTGCAGGATTTATTCTAGGGACGTCGTTGACAGTGTAGTTGGTTTTCACTTCTTTTCATTGCCGTTGTGGGTGTGTGTGACCCAAACATTGTGGTTGTAGTTCCATCTCTAGCTTATGATAATGAGCCTTGTATCTATTGATTTATAAATTGAATTATTAAATTTTCATGATTTTTTGTGAGTGTTGAAAAAGGGTTTTGAATGAAAAATTTGTTTTCCCTAGCTCTTGAAAAATTGATTGTGAAATGGTTTTGAAGGGTTTTCAGAGCATTGAAATTGAATTATAATATTGAGAACATGGGTTAACTAGGGTACTTAGGTGGGAGATTTATCTTGATTCCATCTTTCATTATTATTATTATCATGGAGTTTTTTCTTGGGGCCATCTATTATTCCCTAGGCCCATTGTTCTAGGAGACCGATATTGACATTTTGGGGGGATTACTTTGGGTCTTTCCTTTGCTTCCTAGGACCATTGTTCTAGGATCATTTTTGGGCACTTTATTCTTATGGTACGAGTAGCCTTCTACCTATACCTATAGTACTGCTTGGTCATTTAATACATGTTCTTCTATTTTGTATTGCTTGTATTTCGGAGTCAACCTTGATGTTCATGTTTTTTCTTGTGGAAAATGATATAAAGAACGTTCTTTCAAACTGATATACCAATTTTTTTAGAACTGTGGAAAATGGAATGATAAAAATGTTTTCTATAGAACCTATTTATTGATTATCAATCCATGTTTTATATTATAAATAACAATCCATGAATTGGTATACAATGAATTTCTATGGAACACTTGGGTGGGACCATACTAAACCTGTTATCTCACACCATGTGTGATACTTCGATGGTTCATAGAATTTTATTGGTCTTCCAGGGTATGAAAAGGCAAGGAACCATTGTGATTTGGCATGGTTCTAGTAACATTGGATGGGTATCTGATGGTGATATGTTTTGAGTTTATCCATTCCATGATTAGAGTATCTATTTGGTTTTGAGTCCCTTGCAGTCGAACTTTTCATTTAGAGTTTTCAGAAACTATTTTAGTTGTTTTGTTTCAACTATTTTTCTTACAGTTATGACACATATATTTTTTACTCTTCAACTATTTCATCTTTTCTATATATATATATGTGGTGTGGTCATTAATTTTGGGTAAAATCATTCCCTTTTTTTTGTGTGTTGCACGGGTTCTTGTCACCAGCCCGTGGGGATTGGAAACGCCCTTCAGGTATGTGGCAGATTGGGTTGAGTGTCAGGTTTCAGGGAAATCAGGGTCGGATCATTACATGGGTTTAGATGTGATCCCTCAATAAAATAAAAACTTCATGTTTATATCTGGGAATATTTAAATCATTTATTTTTTTGATGTACCATAAAATCTTTATATGCATGATTATGATACTGTTTTCACCTTTTAGAGTGTTTGGTATACTAACTATTCATTTTGTTTTCTTTCATTTATATATATAAATATATTTTTTATTGTGTGAAAATTAATTCACCCAAAAGTTTTGAATCATCCATGGCAGGAAATTCCAACCGATGTGTATCGGGAATGATCTTTCAGTCATGTATGTGCTAAAAAGGGATTTGGTGTAACATAGTATTTAGTTTGGTTCATGAAAAATAATATTCGATTATGTTTAGGGATTTTTCGAGATGTTGGAATTTAGTTTAGGATGTCCTCACTAATAGTAGGTTGGATTATCAGGAATTACAGGATGTTTAAGAGTGAGTTTCTATACATCTCTCATCATAAGGAGCCTTATGTCACCATAGTGGTTAGGAAATGCATATTTGAGGAATAAAATGATTTGAATCAAGTTTTTAATACAATTGATCCATGTTTATTGAAATCCCATATATTCAATTCTATCTAATAGAATTGATATTCTTATATCTGTATATTGATTTAATGATATATGTACCATTTTTTATGTTTTCATATTTACACGATATATTGTGTAGTAATATTCCTCAAAGAACAGATTTGAACATTCATTTGGATGAATCTTCTAACGAACCCTGTAAAGTGACCCCTCTAGTTTATGAGATCCATTTTTAAATAGTATTTTGGGTAGTCCAAGCTATAGGATAGGTAGTTGTAACCATTCACATTCTGGTTCAAGTAGTAGAACCTCAGAGGGATTAAACTAGAGATCATAACCAAGAGGTTCATCATTGTGAACCACTAGTTTTACATGGCTTGAATAATCCGTAGAAGTTAAGGAATCAGTTGTAACGAAATGATGTTCCTTTTTTGTGCTTGGATAATCTTGTTCCAACAAAGGTAAATTTTATTACCTTCATTCTTGAATGGAAAAGTAGGAGGTTGTGGGATTTGATGTTTACAGACAATAAAAATAAAGTATTTTAGTGAAAAGTATTTAGATCTCTTTTCACTAAGTAGTGTTATTTAGATTTTATAGTTTTGGTAAAATATATTGTGTTTATAATCCATCAACAAGGTGATAGAACAATGACTCAGTATGAGAACTGATTTGTCTAAATAGTTCACATTTCTATTAACGGGGTGATGAAAAAGATGATGAATTCATAATGATTTTAGATGGGTATTTGATCTAATATTTGATCATAGGACTTCTTGATGAAGCTCACATCTTATACAAATGTTTTGGATAGATATTTTATAGTTGATCTTGAAATGAATGGTAAGTGGGAATTTAAGAGATTTTCTCTTACTATGAATGATAGCTAAATAAATTTATTAAAATGTAAGAGGGAGAAAGAAGAGTCTGTTGGAAGATCGTGATAACATGAATCATTCAGACCTTATACAATGTCTATAATATGACCATTTATGTTCCTTCAATGTGGGGATGTCAGGAATTATATGGTAGTTTTAACCGATTCACTAATGATATTTTATACGTTCTTTCGTTTGGGCCATCATTTTATGTTTTTTCATTTCATTTCTATGCCTCATAATGGAACATGATCATCCACAGTTAAAGGTATTATAGTGAAATTAGATTCTTCCAAAACAAAGGGGTTCCATCTAAAAATATCAAGAATGCATATTCTTCATGCATTAGATGAGTCTCTAATGTGAGCTGATATGGGCCAGGTGATAGTGAGAGGCACCACCAGTATAACTTCATCATTAGTGACTTTTTTTAGAAAATCAGTGAATCTTGTTGTTTTTTATCTACTCGTATTGTGAAAAAGCAAAAACATATTAGGGATATTATGTATTATATGATGGATATTTCTAAACACCTCAGAATGAATAGATACTATGGTATCTAATTTCCTTCTTATACCATGTCTCTATCAGAGATTGATCTCACATAATATTTTCTAGACATTCATATAAATCCTTAATATTTCACTCTTATGATTTGTTGGATGGTTTCCTATAAATCATGGATTGAATTCTATATTTAGAAACTATCATTTTATACCCATGATAGGGTGTTCAATTTTTTGTGGAGAACGAGACCTATGATAAAATTGAGCCATGCCACCTCTTCCAGAGTTAATTGTAGTGATATGTACATTATATTATGACATGGAGAAAGAATCCATGTGTGAAAATCATTCTACAGTTGTAGTTGAGCTTCTCAATCTTATTCAATCATAATACTATAGAATTATTTTAGTGATAGAAGTTGATATCTCCATTGAATTGGAATCATATACCAAGCCTATATCTATTATTTTATACCGAATGTAAATAGTTGGGCTGAATGATTTAATGAACTAGTAGGATTATTTTTTGGATAATTTAATTATTCACTGAAGAATGTCCCATTTGTAGTTCACCATTTTTTTCAAAAAAGGATGATGAGAGACGTCACCTTTTTGTTGATTGCTAAAAAAATCTATTGATTTATGGTAAATAACGAGTATCTGTTTCCTCATACTGATGAATTATTTGACCAGTTGAAGAGGATAAGTGGTTCCCAATTTTTTTTCATTAGTATGGTCATCACCAGTTGATAATAAAAGAATATAATATATGAAAGATAACCATTAAGTGTATGTATCGACATTATGAGTTCCTTGTTAACTGTTTTGATCTAACTAATGCTCCTACTGTTTTTATGGTGATGATGAACATAAAATTCCACAAGTGTCTCATTTTTTCCATGATATTATTTTCGGATGATATCATGAATCATTATTTATGTAATTAAGATCATGTGCATCCTATGAGGGGCGTTTTGGAAATTTGTTATATCTTTGACTTAATGCCCAACTATCGAAACATAATTTATTAAGTTAAGAAGTTAATTTTGAGGTATATGTGGTATTATAACATGGTATTTCAATTTATCATGGTAAGTTGATGTATTTTATGACATTGAAACAACCATAGAACTTTTTCTATGATATAGTTATTCTTGAGGTTAGAGTTGTATTACCTATGGTTCTTTTGAGGATTATGAAAATTTAATTCTCTGATGAACCCTCACACACATAATGAAGTAAATTTATAATGGTATTTTAATGTCCAAATTTTTTTTTTAATTACAGAGGATTCTAATTTATGTTCTTGGGTAAACTCTTATAGAGGAGTATTAGGGTTATATAGTATTTCATGACATATCTACTTTAGGTTTGAGATTACTTCCCATGAAGGGTGATCATGTTGTAGCCTATTGTTCTCGATATCTTTGGAAACCAGAGAAGAAGTAACTGACTCATGAACTAGAACTAGTAGTTATGATGCATGATATAAATGGGTGGAAACATTAAATGATTAGATAAAGGGTTACCATTTATTCCAATAAAAAAACCAGAGATTTATAGTATCTCAAAAATATTTTATTGTCTATCGAAGATGATGGATAGACTACCAAAAAGATTTTCATTTTGTCATTACCTACATCCCCATAAATGGTAATGTCATTGATGGTGATTTGAGAATGAAACCTTTAACCTTGTTTTTGAAATAATCATCAAAGGAGTATAATTTTATAGATCTATTTTCTTATAGGAATATGGGAGTTTAGGAGGATGAGAGTTAGTTTGACCTAAAAAGTGTTCAGTTGACCTCCTCTCCTCTCTGGATGATTCTTTAGGCACAATGACATGATGATGTGTTTTTTGAAATTAAGGACTGTCATTATCGATAATATACCATTAGTGAGTAATCATAAACCTCAGAGGGAATCTTATTTTTTCATAATTGGTACATCATTCCTTTTCAAATGAGAAAAGTTGTTACTTGGGATTTCAATAATTCCAAATGGATGGTAATTCTTGGAACCATAAAAAGAACCTGATTTGAAATGTTATGTATGAGATGAGATATCACATATTATGTTTCTCATAATTATAGAAATCATCATGCCAAATATAATTATAAAAAACCTTTTAGATTTCATCCACACCTTCTTTTTTGACATTGAAGTGGGATAACATTTCGATGGACCTTCTGGTTGGGTTTCCATATACCAATTGATAGAAGAATGTGATATGGGTAGTGATCAGTAAGCTAGAAGATCAATTAAATTCATCCCTAGTTATGACAGAACTATTGTTCAGGACATAGGAAGTCTCACTTTATAGGATATTATTATATTCCACAAAGATCAATCTATTATAGTTCATAATAGGGATACCCATTTTTGGATATGCCTCTAACAGGAAATAGGATATTATATTAGTTTACACATGAAATATCTTCAACGGGTCAATTTGTAGAAAAAATGAGCTATAAATATTCTTGAGGATATACTATTTTCTTTTTAGACTTAGGGGATTTTGGGATAATCATTTGGGACTGGTTGAGTTTTCCTATAACAACCATTACATGTATACCATTAGAATAGCACCATTTGAGGCCATGAATGTTCATCCATTTAAATATATATCATTTTGGTCATATATTTATTAAAATTACTTGATTAGATCTAAATTTTACCAAGATATTATGGAAAATATTTATTTGATTCTTCAATGGATGATTATTTCACAAAACGATATAAATCTAATATTGTTCATTTTCAGAGCCATTTGAGTTTATAGTTTGTTACCATGTGTTATTGAGACATTCAACTCTATTGGGTATCTAAGGATGAAAAAATAGGGGAAGAATGAACCAATATATATGGGACTATTCTATGTTTTTTATCATATTGGAAATGTTTATTACAATTTAGCTTTTCCACCATTGTTGATGTTGATTCATAACATGTTTCATGTGGCATAACATGGATAGTATCTCTATGACCATCTCATGTTTTCAAATGAGATAAAGCTGATGTGGATCCTAATTAATCCATGATTGGAAAGCTTTCTCAGATTTTTAATTATGAGATGATGTTTCATCATGGTAATTCCATTACATTAGTTTCTATGATTTGGCTTCATGATTCTGATTTTGATGAGGTTTGAGAGCTTGTGGAACTGATGAGATAGATGTGGCCTCATCTATTTTATATGGAGTCTTAATGACATTAATTCTGGTGGACTAAAATATTTATGTTGTGGATATTAAACCATCTAATTTATATATCCTATGTACTTCTAATTAATTTTTTTGATCACCCATTTCTTAGAATCGTTTTAGGTTCTTTTTAATGGTTTTATGAAATTTTTAGATATTTTCAGGGCTATAAATAGTTAGAACATGCTTAAGGAAACAATTTAGCTTGTATTAGAAAATTTATATCCTTTTAATGTAGATATAGAGGGGGGAAATGGTTAGAACAAACCATTTTTCGTCACCCCAAAACATTGTTGCATGATATAGAGGGGAGATAATTTTTGGAACATGATTTCCAAACAATGTACCCAAATCATGAACCCATTATCTATTATCCCTCGAGGGGGTTCATAGTTCTCATACATATTTTCGGACCATGTGAAACTCTCTTTAAGACTAGTAAGAGAATATAGTTTGGAAGATATTTAGATCATAAAGTCTGTCCAGTCCCAAGAAAACATGTGACTAGAATTTTAATCCCTGAAACATGTAGTTGATGTACCAATACCCTGTTATAAAATTAAAACAATTGTTAATAGATCATAATTCAACCATTTAGCATTCACAGGCTCTCTAGAATGAATTTTGGATTTTTCAACCCCTCTCCTCTTGGATCAATGTGCAGGAAGATGAAACCAATACCTCTTTGGTAGGTGTAATCCCCCTGTTTTTTGATTCCCCCTATATTCTCAAATCTCAATATTTGAGAGTGATGTATCATTATTTTGTTGACATAAAACATTATTTAATGGGTTATAATTTTCGGTATTCTACTTAGAACTTCCTCAATAATAGCGCATCGTTGGAAATCCTCAATTTGGGAGATTTCTAGATCATGTAAAAAAGGTAGGTTGTACCATAAGGCATTTACCAACACATGAAAACCTGATTTTCTGGTTATATTTTATATTTAATTTCTATTAGTCTCCTTGAATTCAGTAGATATAAATCTTTATTTCAAAGGAATTGGATTTGTGAAATAAAAACTGTTGTCGAAGGATTTGATTCATTGGGTGGATTAAATGATAATATATCTTGAAATTTGAAATTATTTTATTTAATTTATTTGATGTTGAATCATCATAAAAATGGATTTAAATGAAATATGATTTTTAAAATGGAATTAACTTAGTGATATCCTATGATTTAGTCTTGAAATTGAAATGAAAAGCTCAAACATTAAATTGGGAATGTGATTTTGTTAATTGAGTAGAAATAATTATTTTACTATTATTTTTTGATTGACTGAATGATTGAATGAAAATGTTACCTTGGTTTGTAAGTGGGAGATTAGGATAATAACATTATGACAATGACTACATAAAAATGGATCGATAATGAAAAATCTATATAAAAAATAATCATTATGATCTTCCTAATGGTGTGTTGACAGACTTTATCTTGATTTTCTAGGGGTTAGGGACACACACACACACACTGATCCATGATGATTGATTGAGTATTTCAAGGATAATATCGCATGGAATTAACATAAACCCCAGAATATGATCAAGGTTATTTTTTTTTATTTTTTTATTACATTCTAGTGTTTATAGAAAATTTTTTAACCAAACTCGGTTATTTTTATCAAAATGTCATTTATTACACATTTTGATATATTTTACATATAATTGATTTGAATGGATGGTTTCCCGAAAAATTATAAAATTATTTTCCATGCCTTTTCATATTAAAATTGTAGTATAATTGGATTATTTGTTATTGAAATATTTATATAACATTCAGAGAAATTATACTTTTATAATTTTTCCCACAGTTTATGTATTTCTTTAGGAATTTATAGATTATTTTATGCAAAATCTAGGATAAGGTAACATACCACTTGGTAGTGGTAGGTGTACTTGATTTATGGGAACTTGGGTGTTGTGGTGACAGGTGGATCTGTGATCCACTATTTACATAGGGATTTTGATTTTTTTTATTTGTATGTTTTATATCATTTATTAGGATAATGTACAATCTTAACATAATTTCTCCACTTATGGTACCCTATTTTCCTTCTTGAGTGTTTTGCATACTGTCGGTTCATTTTTTTTCATCCAATACAATATAAATTTTTTTTGGTTCTTAGGGACAAATCGATCCCTATGAAATTCTAAAGATGCCCTGGAACTTGCTAAAATCCCAGGGGGATTAGGAAAATCCTTTTTCTCATGTTAGTTCTAGCTCAGGTATTAGTGTACTGAGGTATTCATGTTTTTTCATGAAACTCGTTCCATTTATGTTTATGTGAGGTGGGTGTTGGTATTATTATTATTTTTAGATTTCCTAATACATCATTGATGGCAGAAGAATTCAGGGTGGAAAAAATTTCCTCGATGTCTCATATGTAAGATCTATCTCGTTCAATAGCTATTAGAATTTAAATATTATTAAAATAATAATATATAGAAATTGATAGACAGATGAAGCATCACTACCGTAATTTTTCACCTACTCATTCAGACTGTCCAATATACTACAAGTTTCATGTTAGGAATCCTTATGTATATACTGAATCATATATAATCATACATCATTTATGGGATTACACAGACCGTCCTCTTTTTCAGTAGGGTCAGGTAAGAGTACAATTAAATGATATTATTCATCCCAATAACCTAGTTTCGTTTCTTACCAAGGTGGTGGTCATAGTTGGACATATTCATTTTCATCTATTATAGTTTAAAAGTAGTATTTTTTTGTTATTTTTCTTATATGGTATGTGTTATTAATTAATGATTATTTTCCATTCATTTAAAAAGATATTTACTATTTCTGAAATAAAATGTAGAAGTATCAAAAATATATGGAATCACTGAATATTTAATAAATATTTTAGAAGCAATCACATTTATATACTCATTGTGTTTATTATGGGTTCCAAAATGTTTACATTGATTTTTTATATAGGAGAATTAATTTTTGTTTTTGATGACTACTGAAATATATGGGAGGCTCTATGCGTTAATTTTACTTAACTGTTTTGAAATAACTTAACTAAATTTTTAGTGTTAAATAAAGACCTTATAGATCAAATAACAAGTTTAGGTTTATTTGATTTATTGAAAGGTAAGAACAATTTTATAGTTAGAAACCAATATTCATTAATCTCTTATTAATGTTGTAATTTTCTATATTTTGGTAGACATTTTATGTTATGAATATTTTACCTTTATGAATGCAAGGAATATTGGTTATGATATTTTTTTTGTGTAGTATGGAAATTTATTAAAAAAAAATTATGCTTTTAATTCTTATTAAATTATATTATTTCATTTATCTTAACATTTTCATTAAACATATCTTTGATAATTAATATAATAAATTATGTCTGGTTATTGAAGGAGTTCATCATTTCATACATATCAGTAATGAAACAATAAAAAATTAAATAAGTCAATGTTCATGGAAGAAACATTTAATAGAAAATTATTATTTTTTCTTAATTAAAAAGAGTTTCTATTTTCGAAATTTTATTTCATACTTATAGTTTCACCCTCGAAGGGGAGGTGTTGATTGTGGTTATTATGTCTTAATATCCATTTTTTAGACCATAATGACTAGAATGATAATAGATTTTAGATATTTAGTTACATTATAGAAAATATAATGAAAAAATTATGTATAGTTATTAATTTCAATACAATTATTTTATTTTATATTTTTGATGAAATTAATCATATACGTCCAATATCTTAATCCACCTCCCAATTTTATATGAATGTTATTTTTTATATCTGATTAGTTTTTAAATATAGTTTTTTCTAGGATTATATTGTACATAAATATGTAGAAAAAAATTACAATGAGGTGTATATTGTCTTTTTTTCTATATTTTTTCTAGTTTTCATCTGCAATTCATTTTATTAGTTTGGGTTTAATGCATATATTTATACTTTTTAAAAAATTAATTAACCTTTATTGTAAATTTTTATAAAAACTAATGTTGAATGTATGTTTCAAAAATTGGTTTCCCAATAACCAATGTGGACAAATACTGTCATTGTCATGTTTTGACAATAATATTTGTTAAATATGATCCCATATGTCAACTTATATGAAATTTCCTTGTCGGTTTCAATAAAAACTGACATTGAAAAATTGGTTCAATGGTTGTTTTAAGGAAAACCAATATTGAAAGTCATATGGAATGGATTTAAATGTATATTTATGTAAAAAATAATGTTGAAAAACATTCTAAATATCATTTTAGAGGGGATTTTAATGTCAATTTTTAAAAAACTGATGTCAAAACCAGACTTTTAATGTTTCCTCCATTAACGACTCTTATTATCCATTACAAAAATAAAAATAAAAAGATGATAAATGGTTATTTATTGTAGTGGGAGTCGGCCGAACTGTCCATTCCACATATTCAATGTGGGATTATAGTTCCCTTTTTATAGTATATTAAAATAATGATGCATTATTATTAGTGAAAAAATTATAATAATAAATGCATTAATTAATAAGGTAATTATTATTTTTTTAAATTGAAATTAAATATAATAAATTATAATCAAAATTATATGTATTAAAAAATCATTACATTCATTAACATTATTATTAATAAAAATTAAGAGTGTAATTAAAATTAATAATGTAATTTGTATTATATTTATAAAATTAATTATATATTTAGTTATTATAATTAAAATTTTTCAATTCATTATAATTTACTATAAAAATTAAATTTAAACATATATATAATTAAGTAATAAATAATAAATATTAATTAATAATAATTAAAAAAATACTTTTTATAAAATAAAATTAATTATATATAAAAAATATTAATAGTGAACTACAACATAGTAATTAATATGATATATAAAAAATAGTAATAATTATTAAAAATTAACTACCTTATGAATAATATGAATAATTTTGTAATAATAATTTAGAATGGAATTTTTAATTGTTAATTAAATCATTAAAAAATTGTAATATGTAACATAGTCTATAATATTAATTATTAATTAATAATTTAATTAAAAATATATTTATTAATGTATTTTAGAATTATTATTGAAACATGCTAGGGACAAAGACACTTTGTTAATGAAAATAGAGGAGGATGGGGTCAAACAATACAATTCTTCCCTTAATCTACTATAGATGGAACAAAAACACGTACTAAAACAAAATTCATTGATACATGAACCATTACTAATACCAAGAGTGGCATACCATTCATATCTTTATGAATTTTAAGGCTTTTCAGATGATAGATATGATAATAGAAATGATCCATATGATAATATGGTCCCCACACAACTTCCATGTGGTTATGTTCACGTCTCCAAGACTATAGATACTATTAGAAAATCTGGATATTATCATCCAATGACCCCACCACTATATTTTACTCAACACCACAGTATTGAGAACACTCTTCCATGTCCATATCATGAACACCCCTAGATCAGTGACCCCCTCTATGGGTGAATCAGTTTTGTTAAGCACATCAAAGGTGTTCTGAGTTTGAAACCTATTGATCACCTATATGGGGGAGATGGTGTTTTCCTCCCAGGTCATTTTGGATGAATATAATTCCTTGTATAGTCATGAGAATCCTCCAAATCATCAAATTCCTCAAATAATTGTAATTGGAGAGATCTGAATGAAATCCCCCTTAAGGTCATCTCTGAAGAACCTATTAGCCATGAATTTCTCAAACCTTGAATAAATTGAATTATGAAATAAATTTTCCTCATATACTTCTTGGCCACATTTGAAACCATAATAGGTATAATTATATCCTATGAGACAAAAAAATTACCAAAATAATATTTAATGGTTTCATATTGATCTAGAGTTTGATGTGAAGTCCTAGATCAGCTAGGCAAAGTAGGATCCTATTAGTGCCCCCATCTCCCTTCCTGAGAAAGCTATTTGGGTAATAAATTATTGGTTGGAGAACTTCTCCCCAAGTTCCCAAAAAATAAATTTTTATGTGAATTACTGGAGACAACTGCATATATCTTCCCATTCCCTTGTCAATGCATTGATGAAATGATGTTTTTCTCTTACCATAACTAAAATTCAGCACCCTTTTGTGATTATAACTATAATTATTACATGAAATCATCATATTCATTACATGGGAAATCCCCTAAGACATTATTAAGGGACTTACCACAAGAGGATCCATCAACGGTCTCCCCAAAAAGGTCATCCAAATTACTATCAAACATAATATAGAGACACTTCGTGCCTACCTTACTCTTAGAAGGAAAATCAAAATAATGGATCCTAGGTTTAGAATTTATCCCCTATCCCCCTTACCACTTTGTCTAAGAGAACCAGAAAATAGAGAATCAACACAAGAACAACTCACTAGATGACATTCATTCCTACCCCAATGATTGTTGTGAGAAACCTGACCAGTTGAGGCCTTATTAAGGAAGGCGTTGGACAACTTGATCTTATCACCATATGTTATAAAATATAAATTCCAATGATAAACATACTTCAAATATCCAACTAAATTTCAGTCTAAACAGAATTTGGGTGGTCTCTCATTCTAGACCCTAAGATACAGATAATAAGTGTGAGTGGATATAACAATCATTTATACGATGGTGAAACTGAAATCCACCTCAACCCGCATTCTTGAATAGTAACCAAACAAGATTTGTCCTATCTATTTATCCTGATGAATTAGAGTCACATTTTCGTAAGCAATATCATAACTAACTTTTGGATGCCATATAATCCAATTGGTACCATTTATTCTAATCCACTCCTGAGAAGGGGTATTTCTAGCATTAAAAGGATGAAATCAGGGGACCACTTATGTTGATACAACATCCTTGGTTTCAATATCCTAGATCCAAAATTCGACTCCCACATCTTATTATCATCAAAGGAGTAAAATTAGTAAGGAAATCCCTAGTCGATGGGTACCAACCTCCTATTTAAGACCCCCTAAAATTGGAGAAACATTTCATAATAGATCTTCCAGATTCAAAGATTCTCAAATTTTGAGAAGAACATGTATTACAATGAGAGTTTTTCAGACCATGAAAAACCTCTCAAAAATAGCTTACTAGTTCAACTAAACATGTTCTATAGAAGACTTTCCAGAGCATCATACTAGTGGATGAATCCTTGAATGAAATAAAAGAGTGACTGGCTGAATCATGAATTCAATCCTAGAACACCCTAGATTTAGAAATCAAAGTCACATCTCTTAAAAAGTCCTCCAAATATCCTGTTGTTTTTGGACATTGCCTGAGATTTAAAATGTGATAGAAAACTGAATCCCACTAAATTTGGTAAATCCATGGATGAAAGAGATCCCTAGAGATCATTTAATGTGCGATCGATTGTCTCCTATCAATGGGTCATGGTTTCAGTGCTCTGCTTATGTATATAGCAGCTCTCTGGTCGAATCCTTGGTGATGATACTTTTTAATAGCCGATTGATTTTATTTGATTGTTTTATTATTGTGGGATTTCTTTGCAAAGATTATGAAATTATGGATTGATTAATATTGATTTAAAAAATTGATAATGATTTGTGTGAGTTCATTATTAGGGAGTTAATCTTTTGATATCCTTGATCTTGGATTTATATCTCTTTTAAATTAACACCAACTTCACAAGATAACGTTGATTGGAATTCCTAAGAGTTAAGGCTTTAATCATAGCTTTAACATAACATAGGGTTCTAATATCAATTAGATCATGTTTATGGTTGTATATATATGGTACCAATAATCCATGGAAACCATAGGTTAATCAATTTATGTCATTAATCCATGAAATTCTTTGTTTAACATACACAATGTTAATTTAAAGAATATCCATCGAGCTAATCCTCTCAATCACTTAATATCCCAAAATTATAACTCACCACAATGGCAGATTTACTCATCCATTTAAATTATTAATAATCTGGTTATAATTATTATGGTGATAAATTAATAAGAGAAGAAAAAGAAAGGGAAAAGAAAAAGAGTGGTGCACCGAACACCCACACAAGCGATAATTAGAATTTAAAATAGACTTTCGATTGAATGAGGAAGAAAAATAAGGTAAGGGGTTTTAACATGATTTAAACTATTTGAAGAAAATTAGTATTATACTTCATAATGTGGATGATAAAAATATATATAGAAGAAGAAAATTTCATTGAAACAGAAATAAAAATACAAAGTATTATAGGATTACAACGAAGAAGAACACAAAAGTAAATAAAAACGAATAGAGGAGGAAAGGTCTGTCAAGTGAAAACATGAGTACGGAAGGTCCTCCGAAGACTTTTTAAAGACATTGGTCGTGAAAAAATGTTCTCCAATATTTTAAAATGCCAAACCCTTTTAGGAGAGGAGGGGGATGTATTTATAGCCCAATGAAGTGGACCTTTTACATTCCTAATCTGTCCCTCCACTAGCATCCCCATTTTAAAAATTCCGAAAGACGAATCTCAAGATATGATCTTCATACAAGTTTATATAAATATATTCACTGTGTACTCTGAATATTTTTCGACCATGGGACTGAATGAGATAATTTTATGGTCGGTTTATAAACATTGTAAATCTGTCCATTTCACTCCATACGTTTTAGAATGATGAAATGTGAATGGGTTTATAAATAAGAAGATTCCATGAAATCTGATAACATTCTTCAACAAAGTCTTCAATCTATATATCCTATTTCACATTGAAAAATATCAGATTTATTGGATTAATAATTCATGAGAAATGTCATGAATAATGTACTAATTTTTTTTCGTGGCCATAATAGTGGCCCGAGTTTAAATGAATATGTTAGGACCCTTGTATTTGGATATGGGAATTAAAAAATTTATCCATGACTCCTTACATTGTCTCCCGATCCTTTTAAGAGAATGAAGGAATTTTAAGTTATATATTGAGCCCAGTAATTTAATCATTATGGTTGGTCCAGTTTCTTCATAGATTCTGTAGGCCTTCTTTTGTGGTCCATATGGGCCTTCAAATGGCAGAATTGGCCAATGATACCTTCTAATTAATTGTGTTGTATTAAATAATTAATACTAAAAAACATAAACCACACAATTTGGATCATTATTATGAGTTTAGTAAATAAAACAGTAAACTGACTAAATTAGGCTACATATAAAAATGCTCAAAAATTGTACATAGTATTAAAAAATTAATATTTCACAGAAATTATGAAAATTTTATATAAAATCAGTGTGGATAGTATATAATAATTCATGATACTATTAATAAAATAAAATCCCCCAAACATAGCCTTGTGCATGTCCTCATATGCAACAAATATAAAAACATGACAAAACCGATTTTCACTCACCAAAAAATATTAAACTTTTTTTCCCCAATCAGGGAGGTTTAAAAAATATCACTCATCCATATTAAATTCCAACAAAAATTTTTACAAAAAAAATTTTCAAAAAAAAAATCAGTTTTTTCTTGCTCAAATTTACAAATGGAAAATGGAAGCACACAAAACATAGTCCTCTCAAGATGATAAAATTAATTAATGGAGCTTCACTCGTTCACCAACCAAAATTGAAAATCATAGAGTTTGAAAGAGATCTTAGCTTCCACTCCCTATCCAATGTACACAAGAATCAAGAGGTCTTTTGAAGGGGTTTTTTTAGCTATGGGATGGTAGGAATATAATGTCCCAGAGAGAGAAGAAGATGGGTAAAGTACCAACATGGAAAAAGAAATGAACACATATTATTTTGAAATTAGATATGAAAGGAAAATGAAAGACATATTTACGTGTGAATGAAAATGTGAAATAAGACTCAAAAGAGAAATGAAATATGAAATTAATGAGAAGATAGAATATTAACACAACAAAAAACTTCTCCCAATAACATAAACAGATAATGCAAGTGTTATTTTTTTCTTTTTAATTCTTTTTTCAAAATATGAACTTGGAAAAGATCTCACAATCATTTCCCAACCCATGATTGATCTCCACACAACACTAATTGAAATATTTATAACAAGATCAATGGATGAGAAATAGTGATTTTTGACCTACCCAAGACATAACCCAATTACTTTTTTTATTTTCTTTATTTTTTTATTTTTTTAATTAATTTTTTTATTGAATAGTTGTCATTAAAATTTGAACAATATGCCATAAGAATATATACATTCCCAAACCCCACTAAATGAAAATCTCTCCCCCAATCTAAAATGGATGATTTCCCTCAAGCATATGATAACTCGTTGAAAATAAATATAAGGGTACCAAATAATGAAATCTAATCTGCCCACACGTAAATTTGAAAAATAAAATGCAATGAAAATCCATGTTGATATTGGATGGGATAAGGTATTGGTCTTGTAATGTGGCTATCAATGAAAAAGTTTTCATTGGCTCGAAGGGGATTTCAAAAGGAGGATTAATGTATGGTTAATGGGAGGCTATTTAGCTATTATAATTCTCATGTGGTTCAGAAAATGCCTCTATCATATTAATGAACACTAATGTAGGAAATTCAACTCGAAGGTCCAAAAACTATAGACTCAGAAATGGGGGTGAAAACACACAATTTAAAAAGATGACCTTAGCTGGCCTTGGCATGAAACCAAATGGTGTTCCTCAGATGGTGGGGAATATCAATTTCTGAATACAAAATTGAGCATTTAAAAAATGTTTGGATTGACACAATATTTTTAATCCAATTTTTTGAAGATACCAAAAACTTTTTGAGATGAAACCATGTGTTTTAACTCTAAAAAATGGATGGAAAAACATTAGAAAATTGGAAGGTGATTAAGTATGACTCGTGATTTTTCAGGTTATTATTATTTTTTGGATTTTTTTGTTTTTTAGGTTTTTTTAGTTTTTTATAAAGACACACCAACACCATAGAGGAAGATTAAATAAAAAAATTTGTAGAGGAAAGTGGTAGAAAAAATTAAAATGAGAAGGAGGGAGTAAGAAGAGAGAGAGAGTGAGAGAGAGAGAGAGAACGAGTACAATAAAAAGAGGTGCCCTGGTTTGGATTTGTTGGGTTGCCATCTCCATCCAGTGGAGGGTCGACTGCAGAAGTGGGGGATTCGATGGAATTCGATGTGGTTTCAGGATTGATTTTGCTCCCATGGTGATTCCTTAACCGATGTCTTTTAACCATGAATGTCCTTTTGAAAGAGGGGTCTTGGACATTCACTACATCAAACATGTGAACATTAGTAAAAACAAAAGGACCTTCCCAACGAGAATTATGCTTACCTTGGTCACGACAAAATTGATAATTGAAGAGTATTACCTTTTCACCTTCATGAAATAACATTCACAGGATGTGTTTATCATGGACTACCTTGTTTTTTCATTGTAGAGATTAGAATTCTCATAAGAATCAAGATGAAGATCCTCTAGTTCATCCAATTGAAATAATATTTCTTCACCGAATTTTTCAAGATAACCATTACATGTTTTCATAGCCCAAAAAGACTTATGTTGAATTTAAACAGGTAAATGTCATTATTTACCAAAAACTATCCTAAAATGAGACATCCTAATGGGTGTTTTATAGGCGGTTCGATAATCCCAAAGTGCTTCACGAAGTCTTTCAGGCCAGTCTTTTCTTGTGGGTTTTACAATTCTATCAATAACTCTTTTCACATAACTATTAAAAGATCATCCATGTCATTTGTTTGGGGGTGATATGCAGTTGATGTTTTATGTAAAACCCCATTATTTTTCAAAATAGATTACATAGTTTTATTACAAAAATGCTATATTAAGTCACTTATCAAGGCACGTGGATTTCCCAATTGGTGGAAGATGTGTGTCCTTAAGAACTCACTAACAGTATTTGAATCATCATTTCTAGTGGGTTTGGACTCAACCCACCTAGAAACATAATTAACCAAATGAAGGATGTATGAGAATACATTGGAAGGGGGATATGGTCCCATGAAATCGATGCCCCAAACATCAATGATCTCACATAAAATTAAATGTTTTTGGGTAATTTAATTTCCTTTTGAAAATGTGCCAAAAGTTTGGCAAGTTGGACATGATTGACATAAATCATGTGAGTTCTTGAAGTGTGAAGGCTTTAAGAATCCAGAGTCTATGACCTTTTGGGAGGTCCTTTGTGGTCCAAAGTAGCCACCTCCTGGCATTGAGTGATAGAATTCTAAGATGGAGGAATTTTCATCTTCATCAACACATCACCTAATTATCATGTCTGACCTAGTTTTCCAAAGTATTTTATCTTCCCAAAAATAGAATTTTGAAACACTAATCAACATTATTTTTTGTTCATTTGATAATTTTTTAGGAAAAACCCCAGAAACAAAGTAATTTACAATTGAGGCATACCATGGTATTTATGGAGAGCGAAATGAAAGGGGATTAGTTGGAAATTATTGATAAATTTTTTCATAATGAGATGAATTAGAAATTCTACTCAAGTGGTCAGCCACAAGGTTTTCTTTTCTTGGTCTATCTTTGATTTCAATGTCAAGCTCTTGGAGCATTAGGAATCATCTTATTAGGCTTGGTTTGGAATAATTTTTCATAAGTAAAATATTTATAGCAGAATGGTCTATAAAGATGTTGATTTTGGAACCAAAGATATAGGGCCATAATTTATCTAAGGCAAAAACCACTGCTAAATGTTCATTTTCAGTAACAATAGAGTGAGATTGAGTTTCATCAAATGCTTTTGAGGCATAATAGATAACAGAAAGAATTTTATCTCTTATTTGATCAAGAATATCCCCAACAGCTCTATCTGAAGCATCACACATCAAATCAATGGGTAAGGACCAATCTGGGTGTCAGATTATTCGGGAAGATGTAAGATCAGTTTTGAGTTCACTGAAGGCTCTCTTTCAAACCTCATCGAAATGAAAGGTGACATCATTTTCGATAAATCGAGTGAGTGGGAGGGAAATCATACTGATGTTATGGATGAATCATCGATAGAAACCATCATTGCCGAGGAATGACTGGATGTCTTGAATAGTAGTGGGTTCAGGATGTTATTGGATCACTTCAATTTTTTCCATGATAAACTTCAATACCCTCTTTTGAAACTATGTGCCCTTGAACAATCTGATTTTCAACCATGAAGTGACATTTTTTAAAATTTAACACATGTGAAAAACTTGACACACTTTTGTAGGACTAGAGATAGTTAATTAAATCACAATTTAAATGACTCACCATAAATGGTAAAGTCATACATGAAGACATCCATGCACTGTTTAATGAATTCAGAAAAGATACCCATCATACACCACTAGAATGTTGCAAGAGCATTTTAAAGGCTAAAAGGTATTCTATTATATGCATATGTTCCAAAGGGGAATGTGAAAGTAGTCTTATCTTGGTCATAAGGTGTGATTAGGATTTGTAAGTAGCTGGTGTATCCATCACGAATAGAATAGTGTGGCCTTCTTGCTAATCGTTTTAGCATTTGATTAAGGAATGGAAGTGGGTAGTGATCTTTTCATGTTTCAGCCTTAAATTTTTGGTATTCGATGCAGACACGCCATTTGTTCCTCACTAAATTTGTGATTACCTCCCTATGTTCATTTGTGACTACAAATATCCCACCCTATTTCCGTACAACTTGAATTGGACTAACCCATTCACTATCAGAAATTTGGTAGATAATACAAACATGAAGAATCTTGGTGATATCTTCCCTAACTACCTCATGTGTGCGTGGATTGAGTCTTCTTTATGTTTGTCTAATTGGTTTGGATGATTCCTCAAGATGGATGTGGTGTATGCAAAGAGCAGGGTTGATTTCTAGTATGCCATCTAGGGTCCAACATAAGGACTTTTTGTTTTCCTCAAACACTTGAACATGTTTTGACTCCTCAGTTTCAGTATGTGAAGAAGATATAATGATAGAATAAGAGTGATCATGGAAAAGGATTGCCTATTTTAAGGGTTCAGGAAGATGTTTCATATCAGTATCATCTTTCATTTGTGGGATACACAACTCAAGAATTAAGGAAGATACTTTAGTTGCATCAGATTCATTTTCCATAATACTTTTCAAGGTGGACTAGTAGTGATCAGAGTTGATTTGGGATTCAATAGAGTTTTCACGTTCCTATATATTAATGGAGTCTATGAATGAGAGGTCCACATCAAAATCAACATTTATGACTTGGTTAATCATAGGGAATTTTTCTCAAGATCCTTTATCATTATAACATGATGAAAATGATGGAATGGGGTTCAATTGACTATCAGATGTATCCTTAGATACATGGATTGATAATGCAGAGTGATCCTCATATGGGTATTGAATGGTTTGGAAAATGTTGAACTTGACCAGTTGGTCACCAAATTCCATAGATAAGAAGCCTGAATGGACATCAATCTTAGTTATAGCAGTCAAGGGGAACAATATTCCTAGAAATAGGGGAGATCAAAAATAGTTCGTCACACCTTCCATGTCAAGGACATAGAAATCAGTATGGAAGATAAGATCATTCACACGAACAAGGAAATCTTAAATTATTTTCTCAGGACATGCTGTGCTTCAATTGGATAATTGAATTACAACACCAGTTGTATGTAACGGACCTATACCAAGGTTGGAAAAGATGGATTTGGGAATGACATTAATTGAGGATCCTAGGTCTATGAGTGCATCATCAAAGTTGGAACATCCAATTTTCCATGGAACAATAAAGGTCCCTGGATCTTTTCACATTATGGGAATAGACTATTGGGTGGAAACATTTTCAAAAGTATTAAGTTTCCTCTTATGGGAACATGACTCCTTGAGTAACTTGGCATACTCATGAATTTGTTTAATGGAATCTAAGAGGGGAATGTTGACTTCAACATGTCTAAACATGTAAAGCATTTTAGGATCTAGTTCAAATGAATTCTTTCTCGTAGAAATGTCTTGAGGAAAAGGGAATTGGTTCCTAAGTAGAATTGAAGGAGGTGAGGAAATGGTTTCATATTCCTCTTCACATTTCTTTTTATTTTAATTTTCAAGGTCAAAATTTAAAGGGGTTTTGGAGGACTTATCTTGAGATATAAAAATTTGCTTTCATAATTTAAGTGCAATTGAACTTACATTACCCTTGGGTTTTGTTAATGGTTGAGCTAGGAGTTGGGATGAATTTGATTGTTGTTGATGGATCAGGTGGAATGCAAGTTGACCAATTTGGGATTCAATGTTATTGAGGCAAGAACGGGTGAAGGAGGTGAGATATTCAACTGCACTTTCTCATGGTTGATTGGAAGAAGAGGCTTGTCCCAAATTGGGATTACCTTAATTTTGGTTCTTGAGAAAGAGATTATATTGGTTTTGGAATATGGAAGGCTCAATAGGATAGTGTAATCTAGGAGGAGGATTGTTCCTTTATTTTTGAGGAACAAAAGGATAAGGTTGTTGGAAGTTAACAACTCCTTACCATATTGAAACTGGTTTGGAGTTTGAGGGGAATGAGAAAAGGGATTACCATACCTCAGGCCTTGGTTATATGAAGAAGAGAAGGGCTCAGAGTGAGGTTGGTTGAAGTTTCTAATGAACATACTTGATTGTTGAGGGTTGGGGTTCCACTAAGAATATGCTGTATTGAACTCCATTGGTCCATATGGATCAGATTGATCCTATTGGAGTTGTGGATAGTTGTCAGTTGGATGAGCTGGTGAGTTTCAAATTCGATAGTTTTTGACAGGTCCATGAAACATTGATTGTATAGAAGATGAGGCTGGGGCCTTGGATTCCACAACTAGTTGTCCCACGGGTACTCTAAGTTCACTCATCCACTCAGCCATCTTGTTCGGCTATATGGATTGATTGTCGTGGACTTTTTATACATGGTAATGTGCTCGAGTATGGAATTTTTGTGTGTTTCTAGCCATGATTCTTATATGATCTCTTGTAGCGGTAGGAGTTTTATCAGCAAAATCACAGCCACTTGCGGCATCCATGATAGTTCTGTCCATAGCCAATAACCACTAATTGAAGTATTGGATCAAGAATTGGTTAGTAATTTGGTGTTGGGGGAAGGTTGCAACAGGATTTTGGAACCACTCACATTATTCATGGAGTTATTAACATGGTAACTGATGGATACAACTTATTTACTTTCATATAGAAGTAGTATGAGATGCATGAACGAATTTCTCTATAGAGGGTCTCTTCATGTCATTCCATGTGGTAATCGAACCAGGAGGAAGGTAGTATATCCATGACATTGTAGTGTTATCTAGGGAGAAATGGGATTCATGGATATTGATTTGTTCATCAAAAACCCCTTGAGGCTTCATGGTAGAGAACACCACATTGAACAATTTAAGATGATGATATGGATCCTCCCCGGATAGGCCATGGAAATGAGGGAAAAGATGAATCAAGCCTGATTTGAGTTCAATGTCATCTTCTATGTTTGAATATTGAAAATCAAGAGGTTGGTAATTCATATCATGGGAAACATGTTCTTTAAGTGTTTTTTCTATAGGATTGGCCATATCTAATTCAATTGGTTGGAAAAGGACTAGTTCGGGAATTATTTGATTATCTCTTATGTTACTCCTAATTTGGAAAAGTGTTTGATCAATTTCATGGTCCAAAAAACCTGAGGGATTATATCGGAGTCCATGGTGAATTTATAATGATTTTGGAAGAAATTGGAAGGTGGGTTTTTCTTTTTTCTTTTTGTTTATGATTTTTAGGAGAAGATGAGTTTTTCTTTGTGTTTTTTCAATTTTTATTTATTTTGTTTTTTACTATTTTTTATAATAACCAGAAACTAAACACTATTTAATTTCCTCATCCCCAGAAATTGTGCCATTTGAAATCACGTCTGATTTTCACCTTTCTGCTGTTCAAGGTTCTGGTTCTCTGCAAATGTGTATAGCAGCACTTGCATAGAATCCTCTGCGATGATACTTTATAATATTGGATTGTTTTTAGTTGATTGTATTATAATTGAGGGGTTTCTTTTCAGAGCTTATGAAATGATTGATTGATTAATATTGATTTAACAAACTGTTAAGGATTGGGGTGAGTTAATTATTAGGGAGTTAAGCTTGTGATATATTTGAGTTGTGATTTATATTTTATTTAAATTAACACCCACTTCACAAGATAATGTTGCTTGGAATTACTATGTTTGGAGGCTTTAATCTAAGCCTTAACTTAATGTAGGGTTCTAATATAAATTATATCGTGTTTATGGTAGTGTATTAATGGTTCCAATAATCCATGAAAACCACACTTTAATCAAATTATGTCATTAATCCATGAAATTCTATGTTTAACATACACAATGTTAATTTAAAGAATATCCAATGAGATAATGCTCTCAATCACTTAACATCCCCAAATTATAACTCACACCAATGGAAGATTTTTTCAACCATTGAAATGATTAATAATCAGATTATAAATATTATGATTATAAATTAATAAGTGAAGAAAAATAATGGGATAAGAAAAAGAGTGGTGTGTCAAACAGACAGAAAATTGATAATTAGAATTTAAAATATACATTTGATTGAATGATGAAGCAAAATAATGGAAGGGGTTTTTACTTGATTTAAACTATTTTATGAAAATTATAATTATACTTCATACGGACTATGAGAAAAATAGATGTTGAAGAAGAAACTTACTTTAAAACAGAATTACCAAAACAATGTCTTACAATATTTCAACAAATAAGAACACAAATGTAAATGAAAACAAAGAGAGGAGGAAAGGTCCATCATGTGAAAAGGTGATTATGGAAGGTCCTCGAAAGAATTTAGAAAGGCTTTTTTCAGGCCAATATATTCTCCTATTTTCTGAAATTCCAACCCCCTTGAAGGATTGGTGGGGGATGTATTTATAGCCCAAGGAAGTGGACTTCTTGCATTCCCAATCATTCCCTCCACTTTTGATTCCATTTTGATAATACTGATAGCTGAATCTCAAGATATGATCTAATTAAAATTTGTAGATAAATATATCATCTGTCTACTCAGAAATTTGGTGGCCATTTGACTTAAGAATTCGAAGTTATGGATTGTTTTGTAAACAATGTAAATCTATCAATTTCACTCCATTCATTTTAGAAGGCTGAAATGTGAATGGGATTATCAATAGTAATATGCCATCAATTCCTATTAAATTATTCAAAAAAATGGCGGCCTATATCTCTTCTTTCACAGTGCAAATCGTATCTTGATTGGATGATTACATAGTGAGATATATCATGAATACTATACTGATTTTATTTCCTGTACTGAATGGTGTGACGAGTTTAAAAGAAACATTTGGGCCCCTTGTATTTGGATTTTTCCCTTGAATTTTTTATCTAAGACTCCATACATTTTCCTGAGAACCTTTTAGGAGAATGAAAGAATATTAACATCTAGATTTAGCCCAGTAATTCAACCTTCATGAATGGTCCAATTTCCTCAAAGATTATGTAGGCCTTCTTGGGAGGTCCATATGGGCCCTAAAAAGGCATAAATTTCCCATGATACTAACTAATTAAATGTTTTTTGTTGAATTATAATCCTAAAAAACAAGAACCAACAATTTTGTTCAGTAGGGTGAGAGTTGTAAATAAAATAATAAACTGACTCAATTGGACTACTTCTAAAAATGATAAAAAATTATACTTGGTATTTAAACATTAATATTTCACACAAATTATGCACATTTCATATAAAATCAGTAAGAGGATTATATAATAATTCATGAAACTATTAATAACATAAACTCCCCCTCACTTACTTTTGTTCATGTCCTCATGTGAAACAAATATAACAAATGACAAGAACCATTTTCACTCCCCTTAAAATATTAAAATTTTGTTTTCCCTAATCAGGGAGGTTTACACAATATCACTCATCCATATTGAATTCCACCCTAAGTTGTTACAGAATCATTGTTAAAAAAATTCATTTTTTCATGCTCAAATTTAGAAATGGAAAATGGTGCCCCATAAAACATACTCCCCTCATGATGATAAAAATAATTTAACGAGATTCACTGATTCACTAACCAAAATTTACAATCTTAGAGTTTGATAGAGCTGTCAGATTCCAATCACTACCCAAAGTGCACAAGAATCAAGAGCTTTTTTCATGGGTTTTTTCTGTGGCTTTGGGACAGTAGGAATATAATGTTCAAGAGAGAGAAAAAGATGGGTAAAACACCAAAATGGAAAAAGAAAAGCACGCATTTGTTTGAAATTAGACATGAAAGTAAATGGAAACACATATTTAGGAGGGAATAAAAATGTAAAATAAGACAAAAAAGTGGAAGGAAGTATTAGGGGAATGAGAAGATGAAATATTTACAAAACACAAAACTTCTCCCAATGACATAAGAATATAATGCAAGTGTTTTTTTCCTTTTTCGAATGTTGAACATGGAAAATATATCACACTCATATCCCAACCCATGATTGATTGCCTCATGACACTAATTATAATAGTTATAACAACATCAAAGGCAGAGAAATCGTGATTTTTGACCAACCCAAGACACAACCCAATTTATGTTTTTAGTTTTATTTTTGATTTTCTTTTTTCATTTTTTTAAATAATTTTTTTGAACACATGTCATTAAAATTTGAACAATATGTCATAAGCGTATATACATTCCCAAAAAACACAGACGGATAACCTCTCCCCCGGACTAAAATGGATGTTTTCCCTCAAAATTATGATAATTCATTGAAAATCAATAAAAGGGATCCCAAACAATGAAATCCATCCCCCACATAAGTTAATTTCAAAAAAAAATATGCAACAAAAATCCATGTTGTTATTGGGTGGGATAAGGTATTGGGATTTTAATGTGGATATCAAAGAAAATGTGTTCATAGGCTCGAAGGGTATTTCAAAAGGAGGATTAATGTTGGGTTAATGGGAGGCTGTTTGGCTATTATAATTCTCATGTGGTCCGGAAAATATCCCTATCATATTAATGGACACTAAAGTCAGATATTTAGCTTGAAGGTCAACAATCTGAAGACTCAATAATGGGGGTGAAAAACGCACACATTAAAAAGATGGACATAGGTCCCCTTGGAATGAAAGCAATTGGTGTTCCCCATGGGTGGGGAAATTTAGTTTCCAAACCAAAATTTGTGCATTCAAAATTTTTTGGGTTTCACAGAATATAAATTATCTAAATTTATTAAGAAACGACACTATTTTTTAGATTAAACCATGTCTTTTAAATTCAAAAAATTGTTAGACAAAATTTTATAATTGGAAGGTCCGTAAATATAACACTTGATTTTTCATGTTATTAATATTTTTTTTGTTTTTTTTGTTTTTTAGGTTTTTTTTAGTTTTTTATAAAGACACTGTCACACAAAAGAGTAAGTTTAAATAAAAAAATGATGTGGATGAAAGTGGTAAAAAAATAAAATGAAGAGGGTCTGAGAAGAGAGAGAGAGAGGGAGAGAGAGAGAGAGAGAGAGAAGGAGTTAAAAGGAAAGAGGTGCCCCTTGTTTAGATTTGGTGAGTTGCCATCTCCATCTAGTGGTGGGTCAAAAGTAGACGTTGGGGATTCGATGGAAGTCGATGTGGTTCTAGGATTGTGTGTCCTCTAATGGTGATTCTTTAACTGATGTCCATTAAGCATGAATTCCCTTTTGGAAGAGGGTTCATGGACTTTAACTACACCAAACAGGTAAACATTAGTAATAACAAAAAGACTATACCAATGAGAATTAAGATTACCGGGGTGATGCTGAAATCAAGAATTGAAGAGCATTTCCTTTTCACCTTCATCAAATACCTTTCTTAGGATTTTTTTATCATGGAGTGCCTTGGATTTATCTTTTTATAGATTATAATTCTCATATGAATCAAGTCGAAGCTCTTGCAGTTCAAACGATTGCAACAATCATTCTTCACCAGATTTTTCAAGATCAAAATTACAGGTTTTCACTACCAAAAAAGACTTATGTTGGATTTCAACTGGTAAATGACATGCTTTACCAAAACAAGCCTAAAAAGAGACATACCAATGGGTGTTTTATATTCTTTTTAATAATCCCAAAGTGCTCACTAAGTCTTTCAAGCCATTCATTTCTAGTGGTTTTTACAAGTATCTCAATAACTCTTTTCACTTCAATATTATAAAGTTCAGCAATGCCATTTTTTGGGGGTGATATGTAGTTGAAGCTTTATGTACAACCCCATTCTTTTTTTGAAATGTGATTCCATGGGTTTATTAAAGAAATGGGTTCCTATGTCACATATCAAGTCATATGGTGTTCTAAATTTGTGGATGATGTGTGTCCTTAGGAACACACTAATAGTATTTGAATCATCTTATCTAGTGGGTTTTTCCTCAACCCACCTAGAAACATTATTTACCGCAAGAAGGTTTTTATAAAATCCATTGGAAGAGGGAAATGGTCCCATGAAATTGATTCCCTAATCATCGATGATCTCACAGAAAATTAAAGGCTTTTTTGGCATTTCATGTAACACCCCAATCTTCCATGATACGCTTCTCTTTGAGTAATACAGTAGTGTGTGTTGTACGCAACTCCGAGATTCTAACACGCCACAATCAATCAAAGTAGTCGTTATGAATAGTAATACCCACTCTTTGAAATTTTATAAATTTTACCTTTCAGAATGGAATTTATTTTTGGATTCATAATATCAAAATTATCTTAGGATGAAATTTTGGTACTTTTCGGATAACTTTTATATTTTAATGAATAGTGAAAATTACTAAATTTTAATTAAAAACATCTTTTTTAACCAAAATATTTAATAGTGATAAATTATGAATTTGAGTGGTTTTAAAGTATATTTAGAATATATTTTTTACAATTTAATACAATTTTGGTTATTGAACATAATTTAACGATTAAACCGGATATAAACAAGTATCAATCCTTTGATCGTTATTATATCTTAAAAACACGCTTTTTTGTTTTGACAGCGGGAATTAATTTTAAATTAATTTTTGCCACTTATGTGTTTTGAATTTGGAAAAATGGATTCCATATTTGGAATCAGGATGTCTAAATTGTGTAAATAGACAAATTTTAATGTCAAACATTTTGAATAATTAATTTGGTAAATATTTTATTTACCATGGTTAAAGGGTAAATCCGGTAAATAAGGGTTAAAAAATAATTTTATAATAATACTAAATTACCCTAAAATGTGTCCTATCCTTATTGGTGGATAAATGTCCGACCATGGGCATCGTTGGGTCGATTTTGGGACCTCATGGAGCCACTTGATGGTGATAACGACACTTTATATTAATTAAGTTAAAATAAATTCAAAAATGAAATAAGCATATATCTTTAAAAAAACAATTTTTAAATAGGGTTATATTTGTTGGATTTTAGATTATAAATATTAATTATAAATCTAAAACAATTTCCTACATAATGGGATTTTATTTATAATTTTTATACATTGAAAAAGTAAAAATATATATGACAAAAATAATGATGCATTATTTTCCTTATTAATGAAACATTCAAATAATTGATATTATAAATGTTAAAATAAATATAATTTTAAGGTTTTGATGACATACACGAATATTATTAGTTAATATGACATTTTCTTATTGATTAAATGAATTTGTTTCTAATTAATAAAGTTTTTCAGACTTTAATAAAAATCAATTGTTGAGTCGTGTCAAAATTGACATAAATGTGTTTTTAAAACAAATATTATATTATTAATTTATATTCTATTCATAAAAATCTAAGGATCGACCAAAATACTAATATCATTATTTTTGTATCATTAATGGGCCACTTTGGGGTCTCTTGGATTTATATAGTATGTTTATTAACTATATATTATAAAAATACAAAGTGACATGGTAAGTGTCAAACTAATTAACAAAGAGTTAAAACTAAATGATATTGTTAATATAATGAACCAAACCATTATAAATTATATTTGTTGAGTGGTTTTCAACCCATCCCAACCATAAACTTTAAATAAACCGCTTTGGAGCCATTATAAACCGAATATAAATTTATTATAAAATAATATTTCTAGATTTTTCAAAGGTGCCCCTCCTCCCCCTTATAAAAGGACACCACTTCTAACAAATTTTTCACACCTTCAATGCCTTTTGGATCAGCCAAAACCCAAAAACATACTCTCTAAACTTCCCTCACATCAACCTAGATTCATTATTTTGATCATAAAGCCAACCTAAAGAACCCTTTTGATCAAATCAAATATAAGAACCCGAAGAATAGGTAATGTTTTCACCACCCTTTTTCAAGTTCATTTCTTCTTTAACTTCCTATTTATTTGTTGTTTCCATTCTAAAATAATAAATCTAGTATCTTCTATATACTATCATGTTATTATAATTATGTAACAAACAAATTCATTATTCTATCCAACTCTTTATTGACATGTCACCATACGTTCGTACGTATGGCCTACCGTCTCCACGTTGTGGTGTAATTATTATTCAATATATTATTAATTATATGTGTATAATAATGATGTATAATTAATGTAACTAATTAATATAAAATGATAATGATTCTTTATACATGATATACCATCCAATTATATATTATATTAATATCAAAAGAATGATATTGTCGCTCGTGCGTACGTACGGACTACCGTCTCCACGAATGCGATGAGATTCATTCCCCATCATATCCATTTTAGTATAATTCTCATTTAATGATTAAAAATAATGTTTAAGGACTTGATATCATTCTGTATATTAATAAGATACATCCTATCCATAATAATCATGTCTTACGTAACAAAACAGACAAAGGAAAACGAATCCATTAACACCCGAAACAACTATAATAATAAGATGTTACTAATAAATCAATGTTAAAAGATCATATCTGATATCATATTAATGTATATGATTATTCTATAATTTAGTAAAAATTATTTCACCATTAAACAGGATGTTAACCTACCCTCAACCAAGCAAATGTACAACGTAACGTTTATTTCACAATCTCTTCATTATTCAAGGTTGTTTATACATAATTATCTACTGGGAGCTCTTTATCATCCACATCCATGTTTTATAAAAATGTATTTCATATAATTCTTAATATTTTAAATACTATGGGATAGAGACGTTTATACCCTTGTTGACTTTTTATAGAAGTTTATAATGGAATCTTTCTGTCGTTTTCCAAACAAGGTCTTTTTTAACCTTTTCGACAAAATTTAGGTAAGAATGTCTTTTTTTAACATATATGGTGGGTGCAGTTATTTTCTGCCATTATAAAATCGTCGAAGCTTCCCTAAAAATCTTATAATAATATTTTCAAAGTAAATGTTTATTTTATAATTTTGTGACTTTTAAATGATCCGAAAAACGAGATATTTCTCTCAAATAGTTTTGATTTCATCTAAGTCGACATCCTTTGATGGATTTTAAGCTTATTTGAAGTTGATTTATTATGATACAAAACTTCCATATTTTATTGAAGGTTTTTTTGATATGTTTGACTGTGGATGTTTTATTTTTATACCATTCATGGTTTATGGAGAAATTATTCACATTTCGTATGCTAGTTTTAATACGAATGATTATGTTCTGTTTAAACATGTTCATATGAGGAATGCATTGGACTTAATTTGTGATGGGTGGAGCCTGCTATAGCTCCTCGATGAATCGGTAGGTCTCATGAGACAAACTAGTGTCTTGGAACGATGCCTTGACAAAATATTATTTTTATTTTTGGCACGAGGCCTTGGATACGTGGTGATGATAGTCTGGCATTATGCATTCCGCCATTATGAAAGTTGTTATTGATATTGCATGTGATTATTCGACTTGTAGAATATCCATGTGAATAAGTAAATGGAATTATTTCATTTTATCTATGCCATATTATGGTGAAGTTGAAGTTTAAAAGGATTTTGTTTTAGTTATACATTTACATAAGTGTTTGTGTTTATTTATGAAATTTTCCGCTATATAGTTATCTTTACTGAGCATCTGAGCTCACCCCTTTCAATGTTTTATTTTTCCCAGGATGTGATGAATTAATTTTTGACTGAACTGCAGGGAAAGTATGTGGGGTTATGAGTGTAGACTATGGAGACTATTTTGTTGTATTTTTCATTTTTACGATGTAATGTAAGCCTTATGAATATATCATGTGTTTCCAAGGCTGCTAAACCAATCGGTCTTTTGATATTTGACCTTTCTTGTGATCATGGAATTGTTATGTAATAATGCACTGACTCTGGTTAACTGGGTTCGGGGCATTACGGTTGGTATTAGAAGAAGTTTAGTACAATCCATGGAAGCTATATTTATATAGACTCTGATTAGAGAACGTAGACCTAAGTTGAAATTTGAGGATTAGTGTAGAAGAACTTACTAGAATTTTGGTATTTTAGAGATTTTGTGAGTTTTCCAAGAAATACATCCCCGTCTGGGTATGAGCAGATATAGGTGGCTCTGGCACAGAAGTACCTAGGGGTAAAACTTGAAAACACCGCATTGATCTAGACTTGAATGGGAACTGGTGCATGACAATGGGAATTGCTGCACTCTTGGTTACGAAACTCCTGGGGGATATGCTTAGGATAATTCTCATCTTCATTACGAACAATTATGAATGGTTTATGAGTATATACTTCTCAAAGAAAACGTTTTTATGATTATGGATTATATCCATAAACTGTTCAATTTATGTTAAGTGTTTTACAAGTATGAAATTATTTATTTTGATTCATAAACTGATCTACTTTATGCCATTGTTTATAAATGGAGCCTTGTGGAAGAAATGGAAACTGTATCAATGCATTCACTACATTTAGGTATTTCCCTCCTACTAAAGATAATTATTTTGGAGTTGGTGATGTAACTGGTGCTGATCAGCTTATCACCATACAGGGACAACTCACTCAGGTTATGAACAATAACCTTACCCGTATGGAGCACCCTGATCCACAGCGTGGAGGATCAATGTTAGATCGCTTCATGAGGAAACAACCACAAACATTAAATGGGAGTACAAATCCCTTGGTAGCTAAGCAATGGATAAATTCCTTAGAGAAAATATTCCATGCCTTGGGGAGTAGTGAAAGGGAAAAAGTTATCATGGCAGTTTACCTCCTCACTGGAGATGTTGTTCAATGGTGGTCATTGATACAAAACATGAAGGGAGATAATGAAGTATAAGATATGGAATTTATGGAGTTCAAAGAGATGTTCATAGAAAAATACTTTCCTCAAGACCATCGAGCAGATATAGAAAGGCAATGCTTGAGTCTGAGGAAGAAAGAGGATGAGAATATTTCAAAGTATGAGGCTAACTTTACAAGGTTATCGAGGTATGTTGCAGATTATATACGTAACCCAAGAAGTAAGATTTATCGTTTCTATGATGGGTTAAAACCATTTCTCCATCGAGCATTAGTCTAAAAACCCTTCTCGTCATACGAAGATATTGTCTCTTCTGCTATCAAGATAGAAAATGAATTCTCTAAGGCTTATGACTTTAAAGCAAAGAAATAGAAGAAGAGATCTACTGATCAATCTGGAAATGGAAATAAGGGGAAGAAGGGAAAATTTTAAAAACCATCATGTAGTAAGTGTGGGAAGAAACACCCCAATACTTGCCTAAAAGGAATGGGAGTCTGTTAAAAGTGTGGTGAAAAAGGCCACCAAGCTCATGATTGTATGGGAAAGAGAGTTGATGTCAATGTGGAATGCTATAATTGTTGAAATATGAGACATTATACAAATGAATGTCCTATGCTTCAGGGGAACATGCCTCAAAAAAGGCCAAGGTATCAAGGTCAAGTTTATGCTATCACTACTAATGAGGTAGAAGCTCTGAAAGGCGTGGTGGTAGGTAATTTAATGGTTTCCTCAAGTTTAGAAGATGCTTTATTTGATTCTGAATCATCACATTGTATAAAATCTTCCCAGTTTTATAAGAAAATTAAATATTTCCAATTTGTTTTAACAGGTGATTTTTCAATCAAAACCCCTAAGGAAAGTATCATTGCTACAATGTTCTGTGGATCCGTTCCCATTAGGGCATATAAATGTTCATTCTCTGTTGATCAATCGTCATAACCATGACTGAATTTGATATAATCCCCGATATGGATTGGATTTTGGACCATGATGCGAAGATTTATTGTAAGAAGAAGGAGGTTATGATTTTTGATGATGATGATAAGGAAAACATTATCATTAGAGCAGAATCTTCACCACCTAACTCTTATTTAGATCCACCCCCACTAGCTCAACTAAATTCAATTATTGGGGTTGAAGATAATGAAATTACTGAGGGTGAGGAATGTAATTTTAAAATAGAGGATGTATCTATTTTGAAAGAATATGTAGATGTGTTTCCCGAATATTTACATGGACATCCTCCAGAATGAGAAGTTGAGTTTTTTGTTGATTTAATTCCTGGATCAAGGCCTATATCGAAGAACCCTTATAGAATTTCCACTGTGGAATTAGTTGAACTAAAGAAACATCTAGAGGAATTGAGAATTAAGGTATTTATTCACACTAGTGTTTCTACATGGGGATCCCCTGTTATTTTTGTAAAAAAGAATGATGGATCTATGAGGTTATGTATCGACTACAGGGAGATCAATGCTATAACAATAAAGAACAAGTATCCCCTAACTCACATTGATGATTTATTTGACCAAGTCCATGGAGATCATTACTTTTCAATGATTGAACTTCGATCTGGATACCATCAGTTGTCTGTGAAGAAGGAAGACATTTTGAAGATAACATTTCGAACAAGGTATGTCATTAAGAGTTTACAGTAATGCCTTTTGGGCTGACTAATGCACCCTCTGTATTCATAGATCTAATGATTATAGTTTTCATGGAATATCTAGATGATTTTGTGGTGGTATTTATTGATGATATCTTGTTATACTCCAAAAGATACGAAGATCATGAAAATCACTTGAGAATTATCTTGAAGACTCTTAGAATACATGAATTATATAGGATGTTTAGAAAATTTGTATTCTGGCTTCAAGAGATTTCTTTTCTTGGCCATATTGTCTCTAAGGATGGAATTTCCGTTGATCCTTCTAATACCAAGGCAATCCAAGAAATGCCAGCACCGACGAGTATAATTGAGGTATACAGTTTTATTTGTTTTGCAGGTTATTATCAACGTTTCGTCCATAATTTTCCTCGATTAGCTAACCCATTAATGAAGCTCATATGTAAAGGGGTTAAATTTGTCTGGAAAAAATGAGTGTGAAGGAAGTTTTGAGGAACTGAAGATAAGATTAGTCAATGCTCCTATATTGACTCTACCATCGGGGAATGATGAGTACATTATTTATAGTTAGGCATCAATGAAAGAACTAGGTTGTGTCCTTATGCAAAATGATTGGGTTATTGACTATGCATCATGACAGCTAAACATTCATGAGTAGAAATATCCTACTCACGATCTTGGGTTAGCTACTGTAATATTTTCTTTTAAGATATTGATACATTATATATATGGTGAGAAATGTGAGATTTGTACCGATCAGAAGAGTTTGAAGTATATTTTCTAATAGAAAGAACTCAACATGAGGCAAAGTAGATGGCTTGAATTACTCACGGATTATGATTGTATGATACACTACCACTCGGGGAAGGAAAATAATGTGGCAGATGCTTTGAGAAGAAAAGATCATATAGTTTTGAAAAATATGATAATTGAAAGGGATCCAATTTTCATGGATCTAGTGAAGAAGGATATGGGAATAACCATGGAAGGTGAAACATCAGTGCTTTTCCAAATGGTATCAAAACCATCTTTACAAGAAAGGATTAAGAGTTCTCAGACCGATGATGAAGAATTTCAAAACAAGATTAAAGCTGTGAATGATGGCATATTGGGAGACTTCGTGTATGAAGAAGGAATTTTGAAATTTGGGAAGAGTCTTTGTGTTCCCGATATACCTGATTTAAAAAAGAATTGTTAGACGATGCTCATAGATCCAATTTCTATATACACCCTGGCAACACCAAAATGTTTCATGATTTAAAGGAACATTTTTGGTGGGACGACATGAAGAGGGAGATTGCTGATTTTGTGTCTAGAGGTATGGTTTATCAACAAGTGAAAGCTGGAATTCAACTGTCTGGAGGAGTATTGAAACCTCTTCCCATACCTGAGTGGAAATGTGATAATATCACGATGGAATTTGTCATGGGACTACCAAAGACTCCTAGAGGGAACGATGCAATATGGGTCATTGTTGATCGTCTTACCAAGTCAGCACATTTCCTTGTTATAAAGGAGGATTTACCACTTGAACGTCTAGCGAGAATATATATTAATTATGTTGCGAGACTTCATAGAGTACCCCTATTTATTGTCTCGGATCATGATCCCCGTTTTATATCATGATTATGGAAAATTCATCAGAAGGCCTTAGATACTGACCTTCGTTTGAGCACGGCTTACCACCCTCAAAATAGATGGAAAATCAGAAAAAACTATTCAAACCTTAGAAGAGATGTTGAGATCATGCTCACATTACTTTCAGGGTATATGGGATAAATATTTACCTATAGTATAATTTTCTTATAACAATATCTTCCATTCAAGCATTTAGATGGCACGATATGAAGTGTTATACGGAAAGATATGTCGCAAACCAACCTGTTGGGATGAAGTTGGTGAAAAAAAACTTGTAGGCCCAGAACTAGTGGAGAAAACGATGGAAAAGGTGATGGTAATCCAAAACCACAACAAAGCAGCTCAAAGAAGGAAGAGGAGCTACGCTGACTACCGAAAAAAGGATTTGGAATTTCAGGTTGGAGATCATGTTTTTTTGAAGGTATCTCCATGGAAGGGAGTTATATGTTTTGGAAAAAATGTTAAATTGAGTCCTAGGTACATCGGACCTTTCGAAATTCTAGAATGAATTGGGGATATAGCTTACCATTTGCCAATGCCCCCAAATCTCTCCAAAGTTCACGATGCGTTACACATATCACTGTTGAGAAAATACATTCCTGACCCAACACATGTACTAACCTATAAGGAATTAGAACTGGAACTAGATCTCTCTTATTGCGAAGATCCCGTCAGGATTCTTGATACGAAAGAATAAGTGCTGCGAAACCGGACGACTCGTATGGTAAAAGTTCCCTGGATAAACCATAAGATGGAAGAGGCAATGTGGGAACCCGAGGAACTTATGATGAAGAACCACCCAAGTCTTTTTTATGCATTAATATTCTAGAAATTTAGAGGATGAAATTATTTGAAAGATGGGAGAATGTAACACCCCAATCTTCTACGAGACACTTCTCTTTGAGTAATACAGTAGCGTGTGTTATACGCAGCTCCGGGATTCTAACAGGTTGCAACCAATCAATGTAACCGTTGTGAATAGTAATACAATATTTTTGAAATTTTATACATTTTATGTTTCAAAATTGACTTCATTTTTTGATTTAGAATATTGAATTTATCTTAGGATGAAATTTTGTTACTTTTTTGATTACTTTTATATTTTGTTTAATAGTGAAAATTACTATATTTTAATTGAAAAAAAACTTTTTTAATCAAAGTATTTAATAGTGATAAATTATGAATTTGAGTGGTTTTAAAGTATATATAGAATACATTTTTACCATTTAATACATTTTTGTTCACTGGACATAATTTTACAATTAAACCAGACATAAACAAGTATCAATCTTTTGATAATTATTATATCTTAAAAACACGCTTTGTGTTTTGACAGCAAGAATTAATCTTAAATTAATTTCTACCAATTATGTGTTTTGAATTTGGACAAATGGATTCCATATTTGGAATCAGGATTTCCTAATTGTCTAAATAGGTAATTTTTATTTTTAGAAATTTTGAATAACAACATCGGTAAATATTTTATTTACCATGGTTAAAGGGTAAATCCGATATATAAGGGTTAAAAATAATATTATAATAATAATAAATAAACCTAAAACGTGTCCTGACCTTATTGGTGGATTCATGTCCGACCATGGGCATCTTTGTGTCGATTTTGGGACCCCATGGAGCCACTTGTTGGTGATAAGGACACTTTATATTAAATAAGTTAAAATAAATACAAAAATGACAAATGCATATATCTTTTAGAAAATCAATTTTTACATATGGTTATATATGTTTGATTTTAGATTATAAATATTCATTAGAAAATCTGAAAATATTTACTACATAATGGTATTTTATTTATAATTTTTTGTCATTGAAAAAGTAAAAATATATATGACACAATAATGATGCTATATTTTCCTTATTAATGAAAGAATCAGATAATTGATATTATAAATGTTAAAATAAATATAATTTTATGTTTTGATAACATAAATGAATTTTATTGGTTAATATGACATTTTAGGATTGCTTAAATGAATTTTTTTCGAATTAATAATGTTGTTAAGACTTTAAGAAAAATCAATTATTGAGTAGTGTCAAAATTGACATAAATGAGTTTTTGAAACAAATATTATATTATTAATTTATATTATAATCCTAAAAATATAAGGCTAGATAAAAGGACTTATATCAATATTTTTTATCATTAATGGAACACTTTGGGGTCGCTTGGATGTATATAGTACGTTTATTAACTATATATTATAAAAATACAAAGTGACATGGTAAGTGTCAAACTAATTAACTAAGAGTTAAAACTAAAAGATAAGGTTAATATAATGCCCCAAACCTGTATAAATTCTATTTTTGAGTGGTTTTAGACCCATAACCACCTTAATCATTAAATAATCCACATTGGAACCATTATAAACCGAATATAAATTTATTATAAAATAATATTTCTAGATTTTCTTAAGGTGCCCCTCCCCCCTTATAAAAGGACACCACTTATAACCAATTCTCCACACCTTAAAAGCCTTTTGGTTCAGCCTAAACCTACACAAATACTCTTTAAACTTCCCTCACTTCAACCTATAGGCTTTAGTTTTATCAGAAAGCCAACCTAAAGATCCCTTTTGATCAAGTCAAAAGTAAGAACCCACAGAAGAGGTAATGTTTTCACCCACCTTTTTCAAGTTCATTTCTTCTTCAACTTCTTATTTCATTGTTGTTTCCATTCAAAAATAATAACTTCAGTAACTTCTATAAATTTTAATTTTATTATAATTATTTAACAAACAAATTCATTATTCTATCCATCCCTTGAATGACATGTTACCATACGTGCGTACATACGGCCTACCGTCTCCACGTTGTGGTGTAATTGTTATTCAATATATTATTATTTATATTGGAATAAAAATGATGTATAATTCATGTAAATAATAAATATAATATGATAATTATTCTTTCTATATGATATAAAATTCAATTATATATTATTTTAATATCAAAATAATGATATTGTCGCTCGTGCATACATACGGACTACCGTCTCCACGAACGCGATGCGATTCATTCTCCATCATATCAATTTGAGTCTAATTCTAATTTAATGATTAAAAATAATTTTTAAGGACTTTATATCATTCTGGATATGAATAAGATACAACCTATCTATAGAAAACATGGATTACGTAACAAAACAGACAAAGGAAAACGAATTCATTAATACATGAAACGATGATAATAATAAGATGTTATTAACAAATTAATGTTAAAAGATCATATATGATATAATATTAATGTATATGATTCTTGTATAATTTAAAAAAATTATTTCACCATTATACATGAGGTTAACTTACCCTCAACCAAGGAAAAGTACAAGGTAAGGTTTATTTCACAATCTCTTCATTATTCGAGGTAGTTTATACGTAATTATCTACTACAACCTCTTTATCATCCACATCCATCTTTCATAAAAATGTATTTCAAATCATTCATAATATTTTAAAGACTATGGGATTATGTCATTTATACCCTTGTTGACTTTTTATAAGATATTTATAAAGTAATCTTTCTGTCGTTTTCCAAAGAAGGCCCTTTTTAACCTTTTCGCCGGAATTAAGGTAAGAATGTCTTTTTTTAACTTATGCGGTGGGTGAAACTATTTTCCACTATTATAAAATCGTCGAATCTTCCCTTACAAGATTATAGGAATATTTTCAAATTAAATGTTTTATTTTATAATTATGTGACTTTTAAATGATTTAAAAAAATTGATATTTCTCTCAAATAGTTTTGATTTCATCTATGTCAACATCCTTTGATGAATTTTACGATTATTTGAAGTAGATTTATTATGATACAAAACTTCCATATTGTATTGAAGGTTTTTTGATATTTTTGACTATGGATGTGTAATTTTTATATAATTCATGGTTTATGGAGAATGTATTGACATTCTGTATGCTGGTTTTAATACGACTGTTTATGTTTTGTTTAAACCTGTTCATATGAGGAATGCATTGGACTTAATATGTGATGGGTGTACCCCGCTATAGATCCATGATGCATCAGTAGGTCTCATGAGACAAACTACTGTCTTGGAATGAGGCCTTGAAAAAAATCTTATTTGTAGTCTTGGAACGAGGCCTTGGCTACGTGGTGATGATAGTCTGGCATTATGCATTCTATCATTATGAAACTGGTTATTGATGTTCCATGTGATTATTCGACATGTGGAATATACATGTGAATAAGTAAATGGCATTATTTCATTTTATCCTTGCCATATTATGCTTAATTTGAAGTTTAAAATTCTTTTGTTTTAGTTAAACATTGCCTTAAATGTTTGTGTTTATTTATGAAAGTTTCCGCTATATTGTTATCCTTACTGAGCATCTGAGCTCAGCCATTTCAATGTTTTATTTTTCTCAAGACGTGAAGAAGTAATTTATGAATGACCTGTAGGGATAGTATGTGGGGATATGAGTGTGGAATTTGGAGACTATTTTCTTGTAGTTTTCATTTTTATGATGTAATGTAAGACTTATGAATATATCTAGTGTTTCCAAGGATACTAAACCAATCGGTCTTTTGAGATTTGATCTTTCTTGTGATCATGTCAATGTTATGTAATAATGCATTGACTCTAGGTAACTAGGGTCGGGGCATTACATTTCAGTTGCTTTTGAAATTGTACCAAACATTTCCCAAGTGGGACATGATTGAAAGAACTCATCCGAGTCCTAGAAGTGTGAATTTCAAAACAGTCCAGAGTATAAGACCTTTCGGGAGGTCCTTTGTGGTCCAAAGTGGCCACCTCGTGGCATTGATTGACATAACTCTAAGATGGATTAATGTTCATCTTCATCAACACATCTCTTAATTACCATGTCTGACCCTATTTTCAAAAGTTAATTATCGTTCCAAAAATAGAATTTTGAATCACTTTTCAACTTATTTTTTCGTTATTTTTAAAAAAAATCAGGCAAACACCAGAAACCAAGTAATTTACAATTGGGTTATACCATGGTATTTTTTTAGTGAGAGATGAAAGGTGCTCAGTTGGAAATTCTGGATCAATTATTTTAGAATGAGAAGAATTAGAAATTCCACTCAAGTGATTTGCCACAAGGTTTTATTTTCCTGGTCTATCTCTGATTTTAAGGTCTAAATCTTAGAGTATTAGGATCCATCTTATTATATTTGGTTTGGAATCACTTTTCTTAAGTAAAATCATTATAGTAGAATGGTCTGTGATGATGATGATTTTGGAGCCTAAGAGATAGGTCCAGAATTTATCAAAGGAAATAACCACTTCTAAAAGTTCTTTTCCAGTCACAGTGTAGTGAGATTGAGTTTTATCCATCATTTTTGAGGAATAATTGATAAAATAGGGAATTGTTTCTCTTATTTGACCAAGAACCGCCCCAACAGCTCTATCTGAAGCATTGAACATCAACTCAAAGGATAAGGACCAATCTGGGGGATGGATTATTGGGGCAGATGTTAGAGCAGTTTTGAGTTCAATGAATGCTCTCTTGCAAACATCATAGAAATGGAAAGGGATATCATTTTGGAGCAATCGAGTGAGTGGGAGGGAAATCCTACTGAAGTTATTGATGAATCTTCGATAGAAACTAGCATAACAGAGGAATGAACGAATATCTCGAATAATAGTGGGTTCAGGAAGTGATTGGATCACTTCAAATTTGGTAGGATTAACTTCAATAACCTCATTTGAAACAATGTGCCCATTAACAATCCCATTTTCATCCATGAAGTGTCATTTTTCAATATTTTACACAAAGTTACACTTGACACACTTTTGAAGGACTAGGGAGAGTGAATGGAAGCACGATTTAAATGACTAACCATAAATGGTAAAGTCATCCATGAAAACATCCATGAAATGTTCAATGAATTCACAAAATATACTCATCATACACCTCTGAAATGTTGCAGAATCCTTGAAAAGGCCAAAAGGAATTCTCCTATATTCATATGTTCTAAAGGGACATGTGAAAGAAGTCATTTCTGGGACTTGAGGTGCGATTGGGATTTGGAAGTAGCTGATGTATCCATTAAGAAAGCAATAGTGTGAATTTCTAGCTAATTATTCAAGCATTTTATTAAAGAATGGAAGAGGGTAGGGATTATTTCATGTTTAAACATTCAATTTTCAGTAGTCGATGGACACACACAATTTGCTCTTCACTCAAGTTGTGATTACCTCCCCATGTTCATTTGTGACAACAGTTATCCTACCCTTTTTATGTACAACATGAATTGGACTAACCCATTCACTATAATAAATTTGGTAGATAATACCACCTTGAATAAGATTGGTGATATCTTCCTTCACCACCTCATGTATGAGTGGATTGAGTCTTATCTGTGGTTGTCTAATTGGTTTGGATGATTCCTCAAGATTGATGTGTTTCATGAAAAGAGCACAGTTGATTCCATGAATTTCATCTAGGTTCCAACCTAAGGCCTTTTTGTTTTCCTCTAACACATGAACAAGTTTGGACTCCTCCATTTCGGAAAGTGAGGAAGAGAAAATGACAGGATAAGAGTGTTAATTTAAAAGGCATGAATAATTCAGGTGTTTAGGAAGATGTTTTAGATCAGTATCTTCTTTCATTTATGGGTTAGAAAACTCAGGAATGGAGGAAAGGACTTCAGTTTCTTTAGATTCATTTTCCTTAATACTTTACAAGGTGGAGTAGTAGAGATCAAAGTTGATGTGGGATTCAAGAGAGTTTTCATGTTTCTCTAGATTGTTGGAGTCTATGAATGAGAGGTCCGCATCAACATCCCCATTTATTACTTGGTTAATCATGGGGCATATTTCACAAGATCCTTTATCATTAGAACATGATGAAAAGGATGGAATGTGGTTCAATTGACTATCATAAGTATCCTCAGAAGCATGAATTGAGAATGTAGAGTGATCCTCATATGGGTATCGAATGGCTTGGAAAATGTTGAACATGACCAGTTGGTCACCAAATTCCGTGGACAAGATGTCTAAATGGATTTAAATCGTAGTTCTAGAAGTCATGAGGAATCGTCTTCCTAGAATTAGGGGTTTTCGGGAAGATTTTGTCTCACCTTCCTTGTCAAAGACATAGAAATCAGCAGGGTAGATAAGATCATTCACACGAACAAGAATATCCTAAATTATTCCCTCAGGACTGGTTGTGCATTAATTGGATAATTTAATCAAAACAGCAATTGGATGTAAGGGATTGAGACCAATGTTGGAGAAGATGTATTTGAGAATTACATTAATTGAGGCTCTTGGTCTATGAGTGAATCAGCAATGGTGGAACATAAAATTTGGCATGGAACTGTAAAGGTCCCTAAATCATTTCACTTTGTGGGAATATAATATTGGGTGGAAAAATTTTTAGAGGTCCTAAGTTTCCTCTTATGGTTACAAAACACCTTGAGAAACATGGCATACATAAGAATTAGTTTAATGGCATCTAAGAGGGTAATATTGACTTCAACACGTTTAGACATGTCAAGCAATTCAGGATCGGGTCAAATGACTTCTTTAGCTTCGAAATGGATTGAGGAAAAGGAATTGGGTTCCTAAGTGTAATGGAAGGAGGTGAGGGAATGGTTTTAGATTCCTTTTCATGTTTCTTTTTTTTTCATTTTCTAGTTCAACATTTAATGGTGGCCTGGAGGACTTATCATGAGGCATATCAATTTGCATTCTCGATCTAAGTTCAATTGCACATACATTCCCTATAGGGTTGGGTAATGGTTGATCTCAGAGTTGGGAAGAATTTTATTGTTGTTTCTGGCATAGGTGGGATGCAAGTTGACCAATTAGGGTTTCAATGTTTTTGAGGTTAGAATGGGTTAATGAGGAAATATTTTCTACTTCACATTCCCATGGTTTCATTAAAGAAGAGGCTTGTCCCAGATTGGAATTACCTTGATTTTGGTTGTTGGGAATGCGATTGTATTGGTTTTCGAATTAGGAAGGCTCGCTATGATAGTGGAATCCAGGAGGAGGATTGTTCCATTGTAGTTGAGGAAGCAAAGGATAAGGTTGTTGGAAGTTAACGACACTGTGATCATATTGAAGGTGGTTGGGGTTTGGAGAGGAATGAGAAACGGGATTTCCATACCTCATGCCATGGTTATAGGATGAAGAGAAGGGCTCATAGTGAGGTTGGTTGAAGTTTTTAATAAATTAACCTGATTGTTGAGGGTTGGGGTTCCGCTGAGCATATGCTGCATTGAGCTCCTTTGGTCCAGATGAATCAGATTGATCTTCTTGAAGTTGTGGACGGTTTTTAGTTGGATGAGATGGTGATTTGAAAATTCCATTGTTTTTGATAGGTCCAAGAAACATTGATTGTGGAGAAGATGAGGTTGGGGATTTAGATGCCAAAACTAGTTTTCACACACAAACTATAAGTTAACTCATCCACTCAGTCATCTTATTCGTCTTTATGGATTGATTTTCATGGACATGTTTTAATGGAGCATGTGCTCGAGTATGGATTTGTGGTGTGTTTCCAGACGTGTTTCTTAAATGATCACTTGCATATGCAAGAGTTTTATCAACAATAGCACTACCACTTGAGGAATTAATGAGAGTTCTATTCAAAGCCAATAACCCCTCATAGAAGTGTTGGATCAAGAGTTGGTTATGTATTTGGTGTTATGGGAAGGTTTCAAAAAGGTTTTTGAACCTCTCCCAGTATTCATGGAGTGATTCCCAAGGGAAATGAAGAATACCACTAATTTCCTGTTTGATAGAAGCAATAAGAGAAGCAGGAATGAATTTCCCTAAGAAGAGTCGCTTCATTACATTCCATGTGGTTATGGAAGAAGGAGGAAGGTTGTAGAGCCATCACATAACAGTTTCAGTTTGGGATAAAGTTAATGCTCATAGATTGAGTTGTTACATGAATCCCCGTGAGGCTTCATAGTAGAGCACACCACTTGGAACTCTTTAAGATGAATATGTGGATCCTAACCTCCTAGTCCAAAAAAATTAGGGAGAAGAAGATTCAAACCTAGTTTGAGATCGAATTCATCTTATCTGTTTGGATATTCAATACCAAGAGGATGGTAATTCATATTAGGGACAACATGTTTTTTTAAGTGTTTGTTCACTAGGATTGGCCATATTTAATTCAAATGGTTGGAGAAGGCTGGTTCAGGATTTATTTGATTATCTATTTTGTTACTCCTAAGTTGGTGAAGTGTTCGCTCCATTTCAGGGTAAATAAAGATTGAGGGATTGTTTGGGAGGCTATGGGGAATTCAGAAAGATTTTGGATGAAAGATGAAGGTAGGTTTTTCTTTTTTTTGTTATGATTTTTCATAGAAGGAATGTTTTTCATTGTGTTTTTTTAATTTTATTAATTTTTTTTACAATAACCAAAAACTAAAGACTATTTTATTTCACCATCCCTAGAAACAGTTCCATTTAAAAGCATGTCTGATTTTTACATATCGACCATTCATAGTTCTGGTTCTCTCATAATGTGTATAGCAGCACTGGGGTCAAATCCTCGGCGATGATAATTTTTAACAGCCAAATATTTTTAGTTGATTGTATTCTGATTAGGGGTTTCTTTACATAGAATATGAAATGATTGATTGATTAATATTGATTTAATAAATTGATAAATATTGGGGTTTGTTCATTATTATGGAGTTTAACTTGTGATATCCTTGAGTTTTTTGTTATGTTGCATTCAAATTAACACCCACTTCACAAGGTAATGTTGATTGGAACTCCTAAGTGTTAAGACTTTAATCCAAGCCTTACATAACATAGGGTTATAATTTCAATTAGAGCATGATTATGGTAGTGTATTTATGGTTCCTATAATCCATGGATACCACATGTTAAACAAATTATGTCATTAATCCATGACATTCTTTTTTTAACATACACAATGTTTATTTAATGAATATCCATCGAGCTAATGCTATGAATCACTTAACATCCCCAAATTATAACTCACCCCAATGGTAGATTTACTCATCAATTAAAATTATTAATAATATGGTTATAATTATTATGATGATAAATTATTAAAAGAATAAAAATAAAGGGATATGAAAAAGTGTCGTGTGTCAAAAACACACACTGATGAGAATTAGATATCAAAATGGACTTTCGATTGAATGGGGATGCCAAATAAGGGAAGGGGTTTTAACATGATTTAATCTATTTTAAGAAAATTAGTATTATAATACATAATTTTGATGAGAAAAAGAGATATTGAAGAAGAAACATGCATTAAAATAGAATTTCAAAAACAAAGTCATACAAGATTAAAACAAAGAAGAACTCAAAATTAAATGAAAACAAAGAGGGGAGTAAAGGTCTCTCAATTAAAAACAATAGTATGGAAGGTCCTCTCAAGCCTTTTTAAAGGATTTGGTCATGAAAATATTTGATCTTCACTTCATAAATTCTAACCAACCTGATGGAGAGGAGGGGGATGCACTTATAGCCCAAGGAAGTGGAATGTTTGCATTCCCAATATGTCCATCCACTTGCATCACCATTTTGATATTTCAGAATACTGAATCTCAAGATATGATCTTATTAAAAGTTTTAGATACATATATCCCATGTCTACTCTGAAAATTTGGCGGCCATTGGACTTAAGGATCCAATGTTATGGTCGTTTTACTAAAATAATATAAATCTGTCCATTTAACTCCATACTTTTTAGAAGGATGAAATGCGAATGGGTTTATCAATAATAATATCCCTTCAAATTCGATAAATTTCATCAAAAAAATAATCCTACTATTTCTCTTATTTTATACTTCAAAATATAATCTTGGTGGATGATTACATAATGTGATATGTCACGAAAAATGTACTTATTTTATTTCTTGGCCAGAATGGTTGGTTGAGGTTAAATGAATCAGTTGAGCCCTATGAATTTAGATTTGGACCTTGAAATTTTTATCCAAGACAACTAACATTGTCCCCCTAACCATTGAGGAGAATGAAGGAATTTTAACTTCTATATTGATCCAAGTAATTTAGTCTTTATGGCTGGTCCAGTTTCTTCACAAATGTTGTAGGCCTTCTTGTGTGGTCTATATGGGAATTCAAATGGAAGAATTGGCCCATGATCCCTTCTAATTAAATGTTTTATATTGAATTAGGAATCCAATAAAATAAGAACCACACAATTTGGATCAGTAAAGTGAGATTTTTAAACAAAATAGTAAACTAACTCCATTGGAATGCTTCTAAAAATGATCAAAAATTATACTTAGTATTAAAAAATTAATATTTAACAAAAATTATGCACATTTCATATAAAATCATTAAGGGGAATATATAATATGTCATGATACTATTAATAACATCAATAATCGATTATTCCAATGGAGATCTCTTAAACGTTCATTTCTCCTTTATCATTAAAATAAAAAATTAATATATTTAATTATGTACTTAATAATAATTAGAAAGAAAATTTAAATTAATAATATATTGAATAATATTTAGAAAATTAATTTTTATAATATTTAATTATGAAATTTAGGGTACCATATTATAATATTATTATTCATGTAATTAATAATTTAGATAATAATATAATTAAAAATAATTTTCCATAAATTCACGTAAAATGACTCATCTATTTATTACATGGGAATGAAAACATTTTGTCTGAAAACATGATGTTATGGATACATTCTAAGGGGAGACATGACATTCGACTGGTGATATGACATGATATAAGAAACAATGTATAGTATTTTGTTCCATGATTTACCTTTGGGATATTGGGCCTTCGGTACTTGTTGATTTTGGTATATGGGCTCCATGTTCCATCCAGTTATATTTGGTATACCTGTCAACACAATTTTAAAAGTGTAATTTATATTATTAATAAAACTAGATTTGGTACCTTGATATTAAAAAATAATAATAATTGACAATGAAACATGTAATTTGTAATAACAATTTATGTATAAATAGTATGTTTTGAATCAAAAATATTTTTTTGGATTATAATCATCAATGGATGAATTTCATTTAATTGGAGAAAAATACTTTTCTCATCTTTTATGTTCGAAAAAGGGCATGAACGCTTAGAAATAGAATATATTCCCAGTATTAATGATGTTTTTGTATGGGCCCCTATCTCCCAATTTCCAATCCCAATTAAGAATAAATTTTACATGAAGATAAATAACATGTCTAGGAACAATTGATTAAACTGTGGTTCGTCAATATTTTTTTAGTAAAAAAATTATGTGACTTTGAAATTTTATAAAATATCAACATTAAAAACAAGATAAATGTAATATTAAATATTGACTGATCCCATAAAAAATCAATAAAAATAAAAGATAATTTCATAAAAAATAAAAAAGATTAAAGTAATTGAAATGATCATAAATCATGTTGTTTCAAAACACAAAAATTAAACAGTAATTTTTTTAAATAAGTTAATTTAAAGGATCATAATATATAGACCATAAATATATCATAAATTAAATTTATAATACTGAATGGATTCATAATGTGTATTTGAAAATAATAATTATTTCATGAAAATACAATAAAAGGAAAATATAAGTTACACAAAACAGTATTGTTTCAAACTATAGAATCTATATATCAATATTTATTCATCAATAAGAGTTTGAAATGTGATAAAATATAAAATATAAATATACTTAAATTAAAATTTTAATCATTTAATTAACATAAAATTAACCAGAATAAAAATAAAAATAATTTTATAATAATGTATAAAAATTTATAAAATCCACAAACAATGTTTTTTCAATGCATAGAATTTATATACTATAAATATTTCATGTTCGTGAATTTAAATTATTATAAAATAGTAACTGTAGATACACTCCAAATGAAATTTAAAAAAAAATTATTGAATGAATATAAAATAATATACAATTTTTATTTTTATAAATGTCGTAAATTAAAAATTATTTCAATAAAAGAAAACAATTTTTCTTCAATACATACCATTTACGCATAATTCATAATAACATCCTATTTTTTTGGTCAATTATTAGTTATATCATTTATAATTATATATAATTATTTATAAATAAAATATTAATTATATAATTAACTAGAGTTTAATTCTATAATTTAAATTTATCAAAATTCATTTTTTAACTAGGTGGAGAGGGATCATTCACAATCACCAAAGGCCTAGAGGAAAAAAGGCCATAAAATTACATGGACCACAGGCCCAGAGGCACAAATCCCATTTATTTATTTTATACCCAATGATAGAAAAACAACACCACCAGAGTATGTTCTACAAGTCTGAACCAATCTCACCACTTCATGTTTCTACCATCTTGCAGTGCCCTTTGTAGAGTGGCACGGTTCTGATAAAATGTATTTCATATCCCTCCTTCAATACAAGGACTACTTATCTCATCTTGGAGAATAATAATTCATTGATATATTATCATGGTGTAGATCCGGCATAGTAGAACCTGATCTTCTCTATGTCCAAGAGGCCCTTTGAGTCGATGGAAAGTGATATCAAGATGGCCTACTTACTTGAAGGCCCATTTTTTGGCTCAAAATCCGATTTCATATGAATAGCCTTAAAAATATATATTTATTTGATTTTTGAAAACCAATTTTTGGGTGAGTAGGAACCTAAACATACATGAGATACTAAATCATTGAAGTCTAAAAACCGCGTAGATGAAAATTCAAATTTCAAAATAATGGACAGCGAAACACATTGGGACATGAAACCGTGATCATCCTCCTTGATTCGCACCCCCAACGCCATCATTACCGTAGTAAAATTGATAGAACACAAAAATCAACATCACCTTGGAACCCGATGCCATCGCCACCATCGACTTACCTCCAACGTCGCATGCGCCAACCTGATCCTTATGCCACCAACACCACCATCACCTCGATCAATCACCGCTGACATCATCATCAATGAGTCATACCTATCAGAAACTTCTCTGACGTTTGTCGTCAGTCTCTATCTCCATCCACCACCACTCTGTCCTCGTTGATCAAACATCCACCCAGAATGACAAAGCCATCAACATCATCAAACTCGACACTGACACATCTTCTGGCCACCAAAAACAAAAACATGAGAACGAAACCACCATCATAGAACAAATCATCCATTTCATATGAATAATACTACTACGATAGTACCCCACAGAAATACCTTCACTATTATAGTGTTATTATGGTGCCTTGTATATTAATACTATAATACCTTAGTAATTTTCCCCAACCATGTTTTGAATCCGGGATTCATATAGGATGGATTTACCACTTATGAATGCCACCTATGGTAAAAAGATTTGTTATTAAAAATTTAATTAATTAATGTACTATATAATAAGTTGGTATTGTAACTAACATTAATGAGTAGATCTACAATTTGAAAAATTGATTGAAAAAAATAATTTCAACAAAAATTAATTTCATAAAAATTAATAAAAAATAACATAATTAATATTTCCCCTAAATGGATTTTTTTTTTAAATTATACAATTTATATTTTGTGACAAATTTTTTTTATGTAATTTATATATTATTTTTATAATATTTTTGTCAATTATTTTTTCCATTATTGATTATGTGTTTAGTCATTTTTTAAAGCTTCTATTCTTGTGTATTTATGGTTTATATTTAATAATCATTCAAAATCACATACTTGAAGTATTATTATGGTCCAAGTATATTATTTAGAAAGATTAAAAATGAAAATTATAAACACACATAAAAATAACTTTAAAATATTAACTAAACACATAAATAATATGTAAAAAACTAAATTTCTAAAAATATTAAATAAAAATTAATTCTGACATAAAAAAAGAAAATATATTTTATATCAAACCATTTATACATATCTTTTCTCACATGACATGTTTTTCATTAAATTATTATCCAAAAAATTTCATATGGGCCAGTTCGAGAGTGTCTTTACCCTTGGAGGATGGGGTGGAATGCCCTTGTTGTTTGAGGGTTGTGTGTGTGTTTATTTCCTTTACTGTATCCTCTAATTTCTTAGTAAAATAATATCTATAATTCTTAATTATAATTAAATACATAAATAATTGATCACACATAACCTGTATAATAATTATTTTTTTAATAGAAATATTAATTATATTAAAAATTATAATTAATATTAATGATTATTAATTGGAATGGATAATCGGGATGCATATACCGTTACTAACAAAATTTTTAAAAATTCAAAATTAAAATGTAAATTAAAATCAAAAAATATATTTTTATAATATTTTTTAAAAGGGTGTCAATTATTAAATATTATCATTTATTTTAATGTACCATGATAATTATATAGTTAATTACTATATTAAAAATAATTGTTAGTAAAATTTTAAAAGTTTTATTATCTATATTTTTATAATTAAATAATTCCTAATTATTATGTTATTATTTAAATAATAATTACCTTATAATAATTAATAAATCATTTCTATAATATGCAAGTCTAGCTAGAAGATGAAGCTCCAAAGAATTTATTTTTAAAAATGAAAAATATATAACAAGCAGTTAATATGAATGATGGGGTCAAACAAGGACAAGCCCATATCCATTAGAAAAAATAAATCAAGAATCACTATATTCACGATCAAAGTCATGATCAAAATATTCAGAATTAGCATATTACTAATTTCAATGTCAATTATCCTAGTTAAAGAACGCAAGGTACTTCCCGATAATCTTCAACCACTCTAGGGTTATCCTGGAAGTTCTAGAAGAAACACATCATTCACTCCCTTTAGTTTCATCTGCTCAAACACATCCTTGACGTCTACCCTTTGGATGTCTACCTCATCTCTAGTTTTGATGAACCTGAGTTACATCATGTTCACCCTATTCACCATTAGGAATTTCATTAGACACCTGACATACATCATTATTATGACAATCAGAATCCCTAAATATATTAATATTAATGATATTTGAAATATCAAATTTCATTTCAGACATATTATGTGATTCAAATTGAAATCGAGTGTTCCATAAAATCTTTTAAAACCCTTAACAATCCACTTTCATTATCTGTTAATGAATCTCATCATCCAAGGAATGCATGAGTACTTCACTCTCAATGAGATTAATTCTTTCAGATAGTGTAGATGCATTTATAACATCAGTTTTTAAAAAAAAAACTTGTGATGGTCTAAAAAATTCATCATATTCATTTAGATTTTTATCAGTGAAAAAGTCTTATCAAAGTTTATTCATATCATATCGATAAATAGATGTTGTGATATCATAATGAGGGTTGTCCCTAGATGACTAAAAGTTTTTCCTCTAGTATATGGACAACCCTTTTCTATAATTATTATATATTTATGAACCTTAATAAATATAATATTTTTTACATTTCTAATTAATGTATTTAATTCTTTAATATATTTAATATTAATAACATTATTATAATTAATTATATATAATTTAAAAAAATAATGTTAATTACATTCTTAATTATATGATTTATTATTTATATTTTATTACTAATAATAATTTTTTTATTTTAATCTGTTGATAATGGAGAACCTGAAGCACACATTGAAAATGTGAAATCCTAGATTTCCAATGAACTTTTTTTTTAAACATTGTTCCTACATTATATTTATTAACTTTCATTTATGAACACTAAATTTATATTCATATTTCAATGCATGTTTTCCTTCAAATTTAAAATCTATTTATTTCAAACAACGATAAGTAACATGTTTCATAATAATACCAAAATTGGAAATATGTATTATTTTAATTTTATATTTTTTATTTGGAGTATATTAACTTCAAAAATGTTTACAATGTATAAATGATATATTTTCTATAAAAGTTAAATGGACATGGGAATAACATTGTAATAATGACATATTAAGGATATTTTAATAAAAATGTTTTCTCAATTGTATATTCTTATGAAATATTAAAATTAATTAGAAAAATAATTTCCTAAAATTTAAATATTTTACTTGTGTTGCTAATTATTTATAAATAATATAATTTTTATCTAATAATAAATAATTTAAATGTAACATCCTTTAATAAAAATAATAATATTAATTTTAAATGAACTATTTTTTCATGAATTATAAAATCTATATAATATTACATTTTGTAAATTTTGTAAATTTCATATGATAAAAGGGACATAATTTTTAGAATCATCACATATATATAAACTTAAGGATAATTGATTGGATTCGTCTAAATATGTTTTTTGATGAATGGGTATTTATAAAAAATACTGTAACATCTACGACATAATTACTATATGATGAAAAACTAAAAATTTAAGATGAATGATTATTTATAAGATATTATATTTATGGTTTAATATAATTAATTTAACAATATAACGTTACATATAGAAAATTTTGATTTAAATTTTTGATGCTATATAAAATCATTTCAAAAAACAATTTTATTGAGTAATACATTTTTTATTTTAAAATTAATTTTTTTATATTAAGAAATTTAATCAAGTAAAAAATGAATTTAATATTTATAATTAAAACTTATAGAATATGTGAAAAGGTAAATTTCATTTGAAAAATATATGATGTTGAGGTAAAATTTGATTTAGGATAGTAAAGGCAAACTATAGTAATTGGTAAAAAATAAAATTAAATTCTTAAGATACCTGAAAATCCATATATTAAATAGGAGGATATGGGATTACACGATATTATAGAACATTTTCATCATTAATTAGCATCCAAATTCAAGGAAACTAATTCCTCTCAAAAGTTGATAGATTTAATAACAAAAAAATAAATATTTTAACCATAAAATACCTCCCTCATAAAGTATATATACCCACCCCTTCTTCTCATCCACCCACACAAAAATTAATATTTATTATCCTTTAGATCTCTTAATGAGACTATTACATTACTCTATTTTAATTAGAGAAGAGTTTTGTGGGTTTGAAAGGTTTATTCTAAGCTAAAAATCATAAGATAAGTAACTAAATCTCACCATCTACTTTTTCATTCAAGAACATTCTTTTTAATATGCATTTTTAATTCCAATTAATTTTGTTGTATTGTGTTTATTATTATTCATTTACATTCAGAATGATTCATAAATAATGATTGACTACCTTATTTTTTAATTAATATATTCAATAAAATATTATGTATACCTATTGTGCAATTGAAATTATCTATAGATTTTCAATTCCATGAATTTTATGTTATAATTACACAACTCTATTTACATTCATGGGTATTCAAAAAATATATAACTATCCCTTATTGATTATAGAATCAATTTATGAGGCCCATATTCCATTAATGAGGGATCAAATTGATTAAATGTGATATTATGGTATATAATTGGTGTAAACACATAGTTTTAGACATATGAAGGGTGTTCCCTAATAGATCTCTAATTAATTTGGTAATATTTTTATCACATGAGATATGATGTGTGTTTTACATGTAGTTATCCTTAGAAAACATTACATTTCCATAAATTTAGTTAGCCTCAAATTATGCTAATGATTTCATGCTTATTTTATCTCCACATTCCTATGATTTCATGATAATTTTATACAATCCTATAATTTCTTGATTCAATGTTTATATATATCATTTGACCATTTTATGTTATCATTATATGCCTCTGAACTCACATGTATTACATTTTATCATCCTTTTCTTTATTAGTATCTTACCAATATTTATAGCTCACCCCTCATCTTATGAATATCCCATGGTTTTCCTAAATAGTATTTAGAGTTAAAAAATATTTTAACATAATCAAGATTTAAAATATTGTTTTTATTTTAAATTTTATGGTTTTTTAATGAATTCCAAATACACCAAACCTCTAGATTTATATGTTGTTTTTTTAATTATAATGTAACAAAATTTATAATGAATGATGGGCTTTTATAGTTGTTATTAGGGAATTATTTTTTCATTTTTGGGTATTATATTTTGAAAACTATTGATGCTTAAATTTATATGTCACTAGAAAGGTCAAGGAAGGAACACACTATATTTTAGCATCCGACCCCATATGCCAGTTAACAGTTCCTTGACAGAGGGACTACAAGATCTGAAGCATTCCTCCCCAAATTTTGGAGTCTTCTAGCTAGAAGGGGTGGCCTAGGGTGTTTCTAGACCAATAACTATATGAAATTTAGATTTTTAATAAGATGCACTAGAACTATTCACAATATTGTTAGAGAAGTGACCCATCATAGTGGAAGTAGTAAGAAGAATCATACAAAAATTAAAATAATAAATTAATAATATAAAAGATAAGTATAAAAAAAGTGGAAGTTGAAAAAATAATGTATACCAAATGTAGATTATTACAATGATGTGTCATATACCTGTACATAATTATTACATGTGGAACAGAGGATACAGTCATACCCAACATGATATCAAAATGAAAAAATGAAAAAAAGAAGCTACTATGAGGATCATGAGAATAGCCTTGTTCCCCTTCTATCAAACCCTATAAGAGGAAATTTAATCAAACATCAATTGTATGTTTCTTCCCCTTGTCCATCCCAGAAATCATATACTCTGATAGGGTGCCTAAGTAATCCCAAGAAATTTGTAATATATAATACCATTATGCCACCACCAATGGTGTCTATATTAATCAAGTTCATGAATTATAAAATGAAAAATTTAGGATAAGTGTAAATACAAGGAAATAAATAAATTAATTCTACTTTGGTTTAGGTTACTCAATTGATAGCTGAACGATACCACCAACATAGGCTTAATATGTATGTTTAAAACAATTGACCCTATTCATGTAATAAGTTGTGCATATGGTCATCATATATATAAATCATCTAGTGTAGATCAACCCCATGATTGTGTTTTTACATGGTTGATTAATCTCTCATACATCAATTAGGCATGCTAAAAATTTAGTAAAAGGAATCATGCGTAATACAAGAAAGGAATCCATCAAATCCAGTAATGGAATCATAAGTCCATCCAAGGCGATCCAAATGGAATCCCAATGGTATATACTGAAGCCTCTGATATATCCAATACTACAGAGTCTGTCCAAGGTGACCCATAATGATTTCCATTATATCAAGCTTGGCATGGTGACCTCTGATTCTGTACCAGTTATCACACATATGAGACTATGTATCACCCGAGGCATGGAATAGCCATATTATTAATGATCTCATCCACAGTTTCTCGTCTAGGGAATTGGTGTCGCCCAAGATCATACTAATCTTCCCACATATCCCATCCAAGGCATGAAAAGGGATACTCCTGACATGTCTAGAAGAATCTAGATACAGATCACAATGAGTCCATCCACGACATCCTTATTTCTGGACCAATGTTATCTCTCAGCCCATAGGCATGTAAGTCCTGACATTTACAATTATGTCCCAACATCAATAATTTCAACATCAAATACAGGAAATATATCCCAATAAATTAGTTAATGCTAATAAATAATGGAATAATAAATATTTAAATAATCACAAGGAAAAAGGAAGAAGATATCAATCATAAATATAAAGAATAAATGATACGTCTATAATCACAAGGATTGTATTGTCAATATAATCTAACTCGATTCATATCATTCAAGGAGTTCAACTATGGAATAAATCCTAGAATGAATTATGAGAATAAAACACATTCTATGGACCAAATCGTAGTGTATTATCCATATTAAGTCAGTTCATTAGCTATGATATTTATAAAAAGTAAAAACTCACAAAATGGTGGTCAATGTCTTATGGAATGGGAAAATATGTTGTTTAAGGTAGGAACTCCACAAAGGGGTGGATCCGGATAAGGATAAAATCCCAATAATGGATTTTTTATTTTAGGTTAATGTCACAAAAGTCATGAGAAACCATTTATTTTTATTCCTATAACATGTTAGAGGCTCCACTGAATGGTTCTAGTGCATGTAAAAATAGTACACCATATAGAACACAATGAAACATTAGGAACATATCTAGACCACATACTTTATCATAGTAGGACTCCACTCATCTATTGTTGATGCTTGAAATGAGCTTTAATGAGGGTTATTCAAGAAAACATAAAATTCCCTGATGTTGGGGAAAATGATCTTTAACATTAATACATTATATTAAAAGAGAGTAGAATCATGAAATATATGTAATATTATCATAGATATTACCATAATATATACAATTATTTCGAAGGCTCTTGATTTGGTTTCCAGATTGATGAGCTATGAAAATCCCTAGATTAGGGAGGGGAGTTCAATGTTAGTAAGGATGGTTGATCCTATACTAGAAAAGATATGGATAAATTAGGGTTATATTATTAGGATAATTAAGTGAAAATTTAGAATTTCACCCACATAGATAGGGGCACATACATTGATTGTACGGTTGGCCAAATTGTGAGCCAACCGTGAGAAGATCCACAATCCCAAAAATATTCAACGTCAAATGGAATTTTTTTGGGGTCACATGATTCAAAAAAAAATCAGTGCTCAACAACACACTGTATCCATCCCCCCAATATAGGGAACATTGTTGGTTGGGCTACTTGGTTTCTCCAAACAATGTATTCTAGTTTGTATCTCCAATTTCAAGGGCTCCGACTCCAAAAAAAATTAAACAACTATGTGACTTCCATGGATTTGTTAGGTAACATTATATGGGGGAATATGGAGTGAAACTAAAATATAATGATTCATTCTTTTTAGAAAATCGTGTATCAAAAATCCACCCCTCCTTAAGATAACAAATCCCCAAGTTTCCTTTTTGAGGGCATAAATACGTCTTTCGAGAAAATGTATAGTGACTTTACGAATCCATCAGCTTCCCACTCCTAGGTCTCATGATGAACATGTCTATGATTCCATAACACCAAATCCAAAGGAATTGACGAAACATATATATCGTTCATGATCCAATCAATGATACTTATCCATGATTATTCAATGTATGCATACACCTCTAACTATTTGTCCTTATGGTATAAAAAATGAGACAGGTGGACATGTTAGAGATAAAGCAACAATACATGGAAGAAGACATGTATGACATGGTACAACTGAAGTTATAAGAACCGAAGTGGTACCCGGGTGACTCTCTCCTTTATCATGAATGTCAAAAAAAATATGTCAAATAATTCCCTTTATCTACATTATTATATCTCCCAATCATGGAGAAACATGTCAAAATAACTAATTTCCCACCTCGAACAATAGAGGTCTACAATAATGATTGACATAAGAATTATTCCTAGATTGTGCTTTTTCAATACACTACTCAATCAGTTGGAATTTCAGTAATGTCTCTGGAATGAGATGAAGACTTTGTAGCACTACCAAACCTACCTATTACTAGCATAGATGTTAAGGGAATGGCTTACTATAATGGTTCATATAAAAATACTTATAAATAATTTCTTAATAGATGTTATTATAAAATACACCACATTACTTATGGGATTTTCCAAAAAAACCATATAAATCAACGACACAGGCTCAGATCATGTCCATTAACACTCGCATCACTCACTCAGGCTGCTCATCAGTCTGTGGGTTGTATTTTGTAATCAATAGCACTTGTGAACCTAGTTATTTCTGTACCCACTTCCATAACTGTGTTTTAATGTGGGAATCATTGTTTGAACGGATATAATGGGGTACACCATGACAGTGCACTATCTCATGGATATAAAGCCTCCCAATATTATCAACTATGAAGGTCTCCCAAATAGGTTGAAATTGTGTGAGCATGGTCATTCTGTCTGTTATCACACATACTACATCACTACCATGAGGGGGTCCCAAAATACAATCATGAAATCAATTGTGACATCATTAAATTTCAACATTAGAGTGTAATGATGCGAAAATTTTTTATCATGTCATTGGTTCGAAGCCATCACCTACCAATATGAACATAACTGAGTAATGAACCCCACAATATTCCTCCCCATATCTAGCCACTAGTTCTGATGATTCATGTCTTGGTACATCTTTGTAAGACTATGATGAACAACCCAAATGGATGCATGAGATTCTATTATATAATATTCCAAAATATCATAAGGAACCCAAACACTCCCTTATATGTGAAGAGTCTCATTCATATAAACAACACAACCAAGAGGATTGTTTTCACCAAAGAAAATTAACTTTAGAACGAGTCTATTGGGATCTGATAATAGTCTCCTCTGAACCCAATCAAGATGGTAGTATGTCATAGTCAGAGCTGCTAAAACTGTATGACTGTGATGGTCCTAAACCTCTAGGTGAAAAATTTGGAAATAATTATATCATCTAAAAATTATTATTGGCATCTAAGATGGCTTGGGTCTTAGTTTTCTAGCTCAATGTGTGACCCAAAACATGACACCTTTTGGGTGTATAAGGATGATCAACGTTAAAAATTTATTGATATTTACCCACCTGTGAAACCTAATAGTAAAATATCACTGTGTTGAGATTTATTTGAGAATATTATGATTCATTTAAAAAATAATTATTCAACTAAAAATTAGTTCCTCCAACAATGTAGGTCATAAATGAAAATCTCTATCTCATGGTCATGCATTGTATAGTTCCACTGATTAGGTCAATACTGGAGGGACCCACATTCTACAACCCAATCACCTTTAATAAAAACTAATCCTATTACAATCCCCAATGCAACATAGTAAAAAATATATCCTTTTCACATCTTAGGAATAATTAGTATTAGAATTGGCTTTACTCTCCCCTTTATCTCTTGAAAAATATTCTCATAATATTCAGAATAGGAAAATTAAACACCATTCTTAGTCAGGTCTGTAAGAGGAAGTGATTTTTAGGAGAAATCATGGAAAATGGTATTGTAATATCCTAAAATAACTAAAAAACTAAATATATCAAACACGTTCATGGGATTCTCTCCGGAAACCATGGTTCTCACCTTCCGGGGGTGAAGAGATACACCTTATTCTGTAATGATATGTTCCAAGAACTGAAGAATACTGATCTTAAAGTGGAATTTACTAACTTTCACATATAGTCGATGTTATATTTGTGTATTCATCTTGATTTCAAGATAGTTATCATTGTTGTTTCTATTTTTTAATACACTACGATGCAATCTAAAAATACTACCACAAATAAATAAACGTTTTGGTGAAAAAGACCTTTAATTAGAGCCATAAAGTCTGTCGATGCATTGATAAGACCAAAAAACATAAACAAATACTCATACAAGGTATACCAATTTCAAAAAAATTTACATGATATGTCTGATTGTCTAAAACAAACCTGATGTTAGCCTAACCTGAAATTGATCATGTAAAAAACTATCACTCCTCAGAGCTAGTCCAAGATGACTTTTATATAAAGAAGTGGATGTATATTCTTCACAAAAAGCTATATTAATTGTTTATAATCACCATAAAATCTAATAGAACCATCATTTTTAGTGAAAAGGAATGGTGAACCCCATGGTGAGGTGTTGTGTTGGATAAAACCCTTTTTTTAGATCTTAAAGATGGTTTTTTATTTCTTGGACGTCTGTAGGTGGAATCCTATATGGATGAATTGAATGTATTACAGCACCTGGAAAAATCATGATGGTGAACTCAACATATCTATCCGAAGGTAATACATGGATATATTTGTGGAATATTTCCCTGAAATTATCCACCATTTGAGGTAATTCCACAAGTTGCATTCCATAATTTATCATAAAGATACATTCGATCTATGTTGTCACTCCTTTCCCAGTATGCATGGTTCACCATTGAATTTTCTGGATATCCCTTTCTCCGTTATGGATATATATGGTTCCCTAGGGTTAGGTGAATGAATCACAATAAAAATAACAAAATATATAGGCTCCATATGGTATAAGATAGCCTTACTGGGAATGATATTGAAGCTCATCATCTTGAGGAATAAGAAACTACAAAGAAAACGGTATCAACCCATCTCAAGGGGAACTACTTCAACTTGTGTATAGCCTCTAATATGACCCCTAGTGGCATTTTAATAGACATAATTTTGTTGATGTACTCAATTTCGAGTCCCAATATTTACATAATCAGAATAGATAGAGAAGAGTGTGAAGCAGTCATATCCAAAAGTGATGAAAATAAAATATAGGCTACCAGAAAAGTACCTCTTACTGTAGATGGACATAGATAGTTCTCCTTGGGTGTAGGCTATACTGTATATATATGGACTAAACTATTTCTCTGAGATACTGCTTGGCTATTCTTTGCAGGCCCACTCTATGGGCACTGAAACATGGAGGCCTAATTACCTCAACGATGACAACTTCCTCAACATCATCAACCAGAAGACGAAAAACTCCAAACCTAAAATGGAATCAATGGTCTTGTATTTGAATATGGTATTGGTGTAGATCACCATTAACTAAAGGTTAGAGGAAAAAATTGACAAAAGAGATGAAGCTATCCAATCCTTCTATATGTTCAACACTACACTGATTTCCTCGGGCATTGAGGATTATTATGTCATGGAATTATATACTGGTGAAACACCCCAAGTCTATCATTTTGGGTCACCTGACTATCACTGACCCCATATTCACCGTAAAAAATGATTCTTTCCACTCCTAGATGAAGCTTCACCCTACCTTAAAACTGATCTTCCTTGGCCCACATTTCCAGATTTTATGAGGGTTTTTTCTATGATAAGGACCTAGTTCACTATCACTATAATGGTAGTCAACCTGAATATGTGATCCTATGATTGGATATTTTATACATGATCTTAACAAGTTACCTCACAGCCATGAACTCATCACCAATAAGAGATGGAAAAATAAGTTGGAGCATGGTGAAGAGAGCGGAATACCAAACCATTGTCACAGTTCCTTTCTGAAGATGTATAAACTCACTATCATGGTATGTTCTCGGAGTATGTGGAAGGAAGTTGTCATAGAAGTATATCTATATGTTTTCTCTTACTATACCTTCATGATTCTCTTATTAAGAGATGACGACCCATTAATGCCCGGAAGAATCACCCAACATGTAGGTAGGGAGCTTTTTCCTCCACAATAGATTTATATCATGATGGCTGAAGAAGAAAAAATGGAATTGATCCATGAATCAGTAGCATATGGTCCTCCATCTCTTTAGAATATGGGAGGTATTGTTATTGAAAATCTAATGTCAGCTTTTCCAAAGTAGGGGTTGGTTGGGGAATACCCTGAATAGACTACATGAACTAAAAAAAACTATCTTTGAATTGAGAATCAGTTCTGTATGTATGATCTATAGGAGCTACCTTAGGAAGAATTATAAGTTGTAAAATGGGAGGATCAAGGTACATATCCTCTACAGTATGCTCACCAATACTTTCTTGGAATGAAGAAAAGGAATTCATGGTTGAATAAACAAACTAATTGCCAAGTACATTCTTCAAATATGATTATAATAGATAGTAAAAGAGAGAAAGGAAGGAACATGCATAAGTTCTTCCAATACATGATATAACCATTATATAGATCGTGGATCTTGGCCTATATTAAAAATAATGGTCAAAGAAGGATCCTAGGAGACATGACCCACTTCCCACTACTAAAGTCAGATCAGAGTCACGGTATCGTATCACACATATAACATTACCTTTTTATTGTAATTGTTATATTCATTTTGTCATTTAAATCCCTTAAAATATGTGAATTATAAGGATCTCCATTTCCAATTTAAAGGATACATGCACCATATAAATTCAAATGTGGACTCCTCTTAATCCTTACCATAACACGTTCCCTCCCATGCGGCCAATGTTCTATGGCTCAATGTTCCATAATTGACATCTTAATGAGTCTTATTTAACCTGTATAGGAAAACACAACTAGGTTAAGGAATGAAAATTATGTGTTAATTATGTTTCTAATTCCTATTTGGAATTTCAAAACTATTCCATATAAAATATTCATGTCACTAAAAAAATAACATGCCCCATAGGCAATTCATGAATAAAATATAATGTGCCTAGGAGAGATGCATGAAATTTATGTCACTTGGTGAATAGTAATATTCATGAATTTATAATCCTTAATATCATCCATCCAAAGCTAAACAGTCTTTTATTTTAATAATTTTATCAATAATAATAACAACAGAAATAAATTGCATCATCAAATGGTGAAATCAATGAATCTATAAGAAGTTTAAACAATAGTAGCATTTAACCATTATATGTAATTTGGGTTTCCTGAGTATGTGGGTTAGCTATTCCAATCCCCATAATCATTACCAAATTCCTATACTCCGTATTTCCAATATAATCACAACTTGTTAGAGAAATGGAAATACCCTCTAATACGAATCTGCACCGTTAAGCTCCAGATGCCACATAACGGTTCCCCAGTACATCTCCCACATGACCTCATGTGATCCTCCCTAAATTCCAAAGGCAACATACTAGAATCATGGGACTATGGTTTTCCTATGGGGAGACTACTCACCCATCGATTAGATTAGAGTATATAAATATATAAATATATATTTAATAATAAGATATAGAAGAAGAGACTATGTGGCCAGACTAGTAACCAACCGTATTAGATGTGGTAAATGGAATCAGACGACATCAGAAATCATAAAAGAATAATATCTATGCATTGTATGAAATTTTTTTAAGTTGAATAAATAATATATAAAAATTTAATATGATCATAATGATGTTTCATGTACCAAAAAATTGAGTATATTGGGAAGACGGGATACATGTATACAACACATGCTATTCAAAATACAAAAAGGAAAAAATTTATCTTCTATAACCATCATGATCATATGCTCAATCCCTTTCTCCCATACTCCCTCAAACGAAAGTAAATCAAGAATTAGAATTTTGACTCTTCCCCCTGTTTATACATGAAATCAAAATGTTTGATTCATTGCCAAAGGCAGTCCAAGCAGGTTGTTACATATAATCCTAGTAGGCCACCCCCAACGGTGTATTTATCAATCAAATTAATTCTATATAAAATAAAAATTGTTCTAATAAGAGTAAATTCAAGGAAATAGATAAATAAATTAATCATTGGTCTAGGAACCATAATGGATACCTAACTAATACAATCTTCTTCCGACTAATATGGATGTCTTAACCAAAGAAACCTATACAACTAATGAGGTATGTACATGGTTATCATATATATAAGAAATGAAGTGTGGATCAACCATAGGGATTTGTTTTGGCTTGGTATATTCATCCCTTGTCAATAAATTTGGAATGATCATAATTTAATTAAACCATGACACATAGTACATGAAATAAATCCATCAAATCCAAAAAAGTTATCTTAGTCATGTCCTAGGAATCCATAATGAAATACCAAGGCTCACTACATTTTACAATGATATAACCAATACCCTAGAGTGTGTCCATGGTTACCCATAATGGAATCCCTTGTATTAATCTTAACATTGTTACCTTTGATTTCATTCCATTTATCTAACATATTGGACCTAGGATCACCTAATGCATGGAATTTCTATCTTTCCAATTATCCCATAAATGTTTTCCTCATAGAAAATTGTTTCAACCTATGAGAATAATAAAATGATCAAAGATACCATCCAAGGAATTTTATGGGTCTCTCCTAGCATGTCTAGTAGAATAAAAATACATAAAACAATGAGTCCTTTAATGATGTACTTATGTCATGAATTGTGAACTCTCCCATCTTATAGAAAGTAAACCATTCCATTTAAAATTCCATCACGTCATTAAACGTTGAAACATTTCATGATAATTATCTATTAATGTCATTTAATTAAAACAAAAAATTAAGTCATAATACATATGCAATAAGAAAAAGGCATAAGACAGAAGATATAAGGCATTAGAAAAAATAGCAAATGATTAGGCTATAACCATGTGAGTTTTTTTCAAACTAGTCTTACTAAATTCATTTCAGTCAAGGAGGTAAATCGGGGCATGAATCATAGTCTTTATATATCTTGCATAAGGAGGAAGGCACATAGTATAAAACATCTAAAAATAAGAATGGGAAATGAAGTATGAGAATAAGGCTAATGATAATGTTAAAATCAAGGCCTATAATTCCCATTAGGTCATTAATTAGTATTGAAATTTATAATAAGTTAATAACCCACAAAATGGTTGTTATAATCATAAATAATGGGTAAATAGGTTATTTATGGTACGAACACCTCAAAGGGGTGGCTCCCAACAAAGAGAAAAACCAAAAAACAGATTTAATCATTGGATAAGGTATACAAAATACATGAGAGACTATTTAGTTTTATATATTTAACATCATTCTTGTGTCTCCAGATTGTTCTGGTTCATGGGATAAGGGAGAGCCATATAAAATACAAAAAAACATTTCGAAATAAGATAAGCCGCCTACTGTAGTGTAGTAGATCTCCACTAATCCCTTTTTTATTCTTGAAACAAAATAGAATGAGGTTTGTGAAAGAAATCAGCAAATTATATGAATGTGGGGAAAATGATATTGCACTTAAATAGTGCAATATAGGAGTTGAGAAACCTGGAATTGATGGAAGAGGATCATAGAGCCTAACTCAAGCTATCCAACACTTTCAATAATTCTTGATTTGGATTCCATATTGAGGAGAATTACAAATCCCTATATTAGAGAGATGTAGAGTTAAATTGGATTAAAAAGGGTTATCTATGATGAAATATGGAGGGATAGTGTAGGGTTATATTTTTTAGAATAAGTAAGAGAAAAAACATAATTTCACCCACACAGACACGGGAGTAGGGTTTGGGGGATAGTTGGAACAACCATGCCCCAACCATGCACTGATCCACTATCCTAAATGTCAAAAACCATGGAAGAGAATTCAATTGGGTTCACATGATTTCAAACAAAATATTTTGCCCCCAACACCCCACTATCCCAAGCTACATGGTTTAGGGAACTGTAAGGACTAGATCATATGGTTTCTCTTAACACTTCATCCTAGTTCGTTTCTCAAATCTATATGGATCTGGATTCAAAAAATACCCAAACACCCATGTGACCTCCATGGATCAATTAGGTAATAATTTATGGGAAAACCAAGGAATTAAAATAAAAAACTAATGGTCCATACCATTGAAAAAAGTCAAGACATTATAAGATTAGATCATATATGGGTAAAATTAGAAAAAAACACACTTAAGGGCTTGTGATAAAAAATGTAAAAACATATTTAAATGGTTCCCCTTGCGAAGATTATCGGTAATTTAAAACTTTAGGAAATATACCCCATGTAGCATATGCTTGTTTAGCAACGTCACCTGGTCGTGGAGGTTGAGGTGGTAACCTCTAGGAAATATATTTATGTTCATGGAATTTCTATCCAATTATTAAATTCATAATATTATTAATAATTATTTATCTTTAATGAATCTAATGGACTCATCTCCACTATCCTAATAAATACAATCTTTGGTCTGAAATTTTTGTGGATGAGACCTTTGGAATTCCAAAAAAATATCTAAATTAGTGTAACTCTAACCATCACAATCTAAAGAGGATATTTATTTCTCTAGGAATCCATATTTAATAGACTGGAATCACATGGGTTCATGTGTTTATCAAACCATGATATACATTCTTTTAATGAATCCCCTCATCCTTCGGGAATGAATAAATCCCTTTTTGAAAATAGTGTTTTCATTATATAATTATCCTTCATGAAACCATCCCCATGGGAACCAAGACATTACTACAAGGTAGGGTAACCTTGTTTCATGAAAGATGATCCTTATGAGACCCCTATCGTTTTTGAGAACTATAACCCAAGTGAACTCTCTACCATGAAGAAAACCATTCACCAGGATTCTCTGTTGAGAATCATTTTTTTCCAACACCCTTTTGTGAATTTTGAGTCCCCAGGGACCATGTACTCATCAAGAACCAGTTCATCCACACCAAAAATTCCCATGAAACAAGTATAAAAAAACATTGGGTTTTCCCTTTTTTCAATAAAAATTTCCTACACCACATCCATTTCTTTTTATCTTAAATATTGGACTCGTAATTCGTATATCTCTTATGAAAAGACATCCTAATATCATGAACCTAGATTTCCACTCCACCATTATCATTTATACTCCATTCCAAATATAAAGGTGCATGAGAACTATAATTGTAAGCCTCACTGGTGGAATCATCAATGGAAATGTAACACATTTCATGGTATGTAGGCATTATAAAAAATCTTCCTTTTCTACCATGAAATGGTCTCACTGGGAATAGTCTCTAAAAACTTTCTACTTACATGATAAAAAATTGAATAACCAAATGGACATGTAATTTAAAATAAAAAATTATTATACCATACTTATAAAATGATGTAAAACTATATCCATACCCTTTTTGGTGAATGAAGGATTCCCTCGGTTGGACTATCATGGGATGAACCCACACCTCTTACCCTAAGTAATTAATACAAGATTCCTCATTTACAATCATCATGAGTTTCCACATAATCCCCCACAAAGTGATTATGTACAATCTGCATGAATCTATATTGGGTAATCCCCAGACCCTCTTCCATCACCATGGGATTTATCTTCACAATTGGGTTTAAAATCTACTCATGTGATAGAACCTGAAAACATCGCGGAAGATTCCATGCGTAATCCCCAAACCAACCCACTATAAAAAACCTTCCATTAAATGACCATCCATACTGAATGACGTTAAAATGCATAAAAAGTTTTCTCTAAATACCATAAACTACAATTTCAATCATCAGCGGTTTTCTTCATATTTCATAAATGGGTATGCAGTAAATCATCATGAGGATCAATGGTGACCTCCTAATCACATTCAGTAACTCTATGAGGTAGTATCCTAACACCACAATATTAAAACCAAACCCTAAAGTGTGACATATTTCGTTTGGGGACATACATAACAAAATCCACAATTTTCAAATATCCCTATTGGGGATACACATTACCAAACCCTCAAGGGTGAAATACTCCCCCTTGGGGACACACAAAATGAAACCCTCATCTGTGATATCATCCCATTAGAGACACACATAACCCAAACCTCAACTGTAAAATTTTCCCATTTGGGAAACACTTACCAGATATGTTACTTTTGATCATTAACCCCATGGGATACACACATAAACACAAAACTATCCCCACAAGACATTAAGAAGTTGACCCACTTCTGACTTCTAACCTATAAAATAAACATGGTATGCATATAGTTAAAATAATCAAATGACATAAACCCCTAACATCAACTACCTCATAGTCAACAAATAATTTCTTTTGTTATGTTACTATTATTCCTCGTATTAGGTATACCTCTTACATTAATGGGATAATACACATTCGATGGCTTAAATTCCCAATGTTAAGAGATTACCACACATGCCAAATATTACTATCAACTATAACAGGATGATTCTTCTCAATTGATATGGAATAAGAGTAATTAATTGGTGTCCACATCAAGATGGAGTTGATAATGAGTTTCATGAAAATTAATCAAATAATATATGAGGATGACTGGAACTGGGAGATGAGTTCCAAAGGGGAGCCCCTATAATGTGGTACTAACATCCCACTTTCCATTTTTGTTCAACGATCCAATTCCACTGATTGTGTTGATCAAAGTCAGCAACATTTAGAATGTGGAAATGTTAGAAAAAATCATGCATAATGCATGGAGACAATTAAAATGTTTTAAAAAAATAGTGAACCTGACATGAAAGCACATATACATCAATTGGGAGGACTAGTAACATTTTGGGATCCATTACATTTTTATGTCATCAGATCCATATATTTGGTGCCAGGCCCCACTAAAATGGTGGCAGTACCAACATGGAACTCCTCTTCTGACATAAAGAAGATAACATTGGAAATTTTTCTTTTGAATCATCATCAATGAGAATCTTTTAACTTCTTCAGAATTGATTGATGATTTTGGGTCATTGGGAATTTCATTCACCATATATTTTATGACAGGTGATACCATATGACTTTATGGACAAAGGATATAGGAGATCAATGACATAAAACTAATAGAAATGGGTGTAGGTTGAATTTTGGTGTGAAAATATAACAAAATTATGTCACTTCCATAAAAAACACCATGTATTCATCTATCAGGAACCCATGACTATGTCACCCAATGAGATTATCTAGAGGAGGGAAATAAACAACCTTGTTTCTAAAAATGAACTAGAATGGGTTATCACCACCAGTGATATGGCCCACTAGGATATCAGCAGCGTGGACACCTCACCATAACTACCTCTATTGATGGTCATGGAGGGGAAAACCACCACCCAATTTAATGGAAACTACTTCAGGAGTCATTACATATCATGTTCTGATAGCTCAATGCACTATGAAAAAGACATAGGGTTATTCGATAAATACCAATCATAGAAAAAACTCATGATACATCTAAGATGGCAACCACCCAGCTACATTAATTCCAAAACTAATGGTCCCACCATTCAATGAGAGAATCAATCCCATAATTACTCTGCTGGCACCAGTGTAGGACACCCCTCACTGACTCTGGGGGATGGCCACCAATCCTACCTAATAGGAGGAATACTTTTAGAACCAGTGGACCTATAAAGCAATATAATTCTGTATCCAACCCATGAGATAACATTATTGGTCCACTTATATATCTTATTAGGATTAAGACAAAAAAACCTCTCTAGAAAAGAGGGTTAACTCTCCCAGTCATCGGTGCCATCAACATCCTTTAAAGGACATCTCATGATGGTGATTCCCAATGAAAAGTTCATCCCAACACTACCACCAACCTATGCGGAGGTCCTCCCCACTATGAAGATAAAAAATATTTTGTATATCCATCCTTGGGGAGGTGGGATAACAACTTTTGTGTGGTTCATTCCCAGGGAACAAGTTGTAAGAAATGTGGAGGGAACCCAAGGGAATAATACCATCATATACTTAGAGAAGTACCACCCAATCAGAGGGTGGACCTAGGTGATCATCATGTTACTTTTGACCTCTCATATTCTAATACGATTGATGTCTCAATGAGGGAGCCATCACCTCTACTACTAGAACAGGGTGCGGAATCATGTTGACTAGACCTATAAATACCATAAGTTTTGGCCTATAAAATATCAAAATCTCTCCATATGTACCTATTGGTAGTGTATTTTTGGAGATCATTCCATTAAATCTTATTGAATCCACATCTTCCTTTATAAACCTCCCTCTACTATACCTACACAAAGTAAGTGGGAGAGTCATCTGGTTCTGGATTGATTCCTTCACATGTGGTTGAGAACTCGAATGATCCCAAAGGGATTATTCTTCTCTCACTCATGAAGTATTTATGGTTATGGGTATTGAATTTTTAATGTACATGGGACAATTGGACCCCCGTAACCCCACCTACTAAAAAATCAGTAGCGATGAAATCCTGCATCAGTGCCCCCATCAGTTAACATGAACACACCATTTGGGTTTTGTGATGATAAGGAGTCAGGAAAATGTACAATTAATGACAAAGATATCATATGGGGAATAATATCCAATAATAATCTATTTTCCACATTTTATCCACCCTCAACCACAAACATTTTCACCAAAGAATCCCTCACCTAGGGATTGACAATGTGAATCTTCCATAATATCATTAAAATGTTTAAATGCCTTCATGGATATTATTCAACTTACCAATGAAGAAATGATTTTCCAGTTGAAATTAAACAACAGTTCAATTTGGTTGTCATTATAGTGATCTAAATAGCTTCACAACCATAATTTTATGGTTGTCAATAGACTGTTCAACGAACCTGCATCACGATCAATACCAAACTCCAATGAGTAATAGTATAATTAGTTAAAAATGTACAGATTAGAGTCCAAGTAAAATATGTTATCTTCCATTTTAGCTTTACACTATATAAAAATGATACATTCAATTTTGACTAGGCAACGATAGTGAATGTTCTCCTCTGGAAACTACCACAATGAATGTGGTCACTATTGACCCTTCATGGATAATAGAAACTGGATTTCCTACATAGGGAATGATAGAGAGAATCTTACCCAAGGGGTGGTACAACACCAAAAGTATCCCCCAATATGTGCTCACAATGATCAGAAGATAATGGAACTAGGCCTTTACTGTCCCCCAAGGAAACATTGTTTCCTACCCACCAATAAATCATAAAGGGAAAGGGTATCACTAAGCTTACTTGCCTATCTATGACCATAATGGAAAGTGAGTTAGATACAATAATGGCTTCATTACTCTATAACCAAGAGGAAAATAAAAGTATCACTACCTATTTTAATTCTTAGATGCATTGGTATTATTATATTTTTAGAAAGGGCGATGCATCTCCTATAATTTGAAACCCAATATCTCATGGAAAGACACTCATATTAGAACTAGGTGGCCCCACAAAACTGATCATTGTAGAATATAGTTGATTATTTAATTGATTGATGAATGAATGAACCATTAAATATGAGATATGTTCATATCTGCCTAGTGATCAAGGATACAGAACCTCCTGTAATGATGTTCCAATCTGGGTTCTGGTGACCATAAATACCAACCAAGATTACATGATATATACTCTCACCACCTGCCTTGTGGCTCTAGATACATGACATGTGTCAATCCCACATTAATATAATTCATTTAAATCTTGAGTATAATAGATCTATCCACCATTAGAATTCAAAAACCCATGAATCACCACATTCAATGGAACCAGTTATCTGTTATAGCACCTAGCCAACTTCACCTCACAATGTGACCAAATTTTGGGGACATTGAAATTGTAGGATTCTCCCAAGATCCAATAATTTTCCAAATTAAAAGTGGAACTAAATTCTTGAAGAAAACCTCTCTAGTTATGGAATTCATCATGGGATGGAAGGATATTTATTGAAAATTCCTCGACATGTTCATCTTGAGCTCACATAATAACAAAATATTTGACCAATCCAAATGAAAATAGTGGCCCGATATGTGAGTAACTCACATAATTTCTAAATAGAATGGACTCACATAATCATTTGATAAGCTGTTTTATAAGGAACAGTTTCTTATGATGTACTTGGAATACATAAAACATTAAATAGTTCCCACCCACATCTAAATTAATTATCTGGATGAATTTTAGGAATTATTTTAAAAATATGTACATCTGGAAGAAGCATTATAGAAGACCATTAAATGTCCATGAACATTTCACATTATATCTCCCATGTGAATTCATTTGGAAGTAGATATTCCACTCTACACGTAGTGGATCTTGAGCAGGTACAACTACTATGCCCATTACAGGATGAACCTCACCATGTGAAGACTTCAAGGTGTATCATTTCCTAGTGTATCAACCTATTCCAAACCATTATTAAAAGAATGTTTACCGAGTTCCTTGTCTTGTCTAGGAATCCAAGGTTCCTTTCATTGAAATAAATAAATGAACATAATACCTCAAGGATTCATATATCTAAAGGTATTTCATATATACGCTAGAAAAATGGAATCTTAAATTGTCATAATTCAAGAGACCAAAAGTGACCAAACTCCCCAAACTCTTTAATAACTACCATTACCACAGGATCCTTGTTGAAACCATAAAATAATGCATTTTATTCAATGATTAGATCCATAACCTAGTGGAACAAGGTTAGTTAAAATTAATAATGTCATAGAACATGGTGCACAATTCTTCGTTGACCCCAATAATGAAAATGAAGTCTCTGGGGAGTGGTAGAAGGTTCCCATATGCAGAATCAAGAAGAAAATTATTGGTTCTAATAGAAGACAGTTACATGTGAACATGGTATCAACCATTCTTTCTTTAGAAGAAATTAAAATACCATAGTATTCACATATCCTCCTACCACATTATACATATTTGTGTTTCTAACATGAAAGAATCTAATGATAAGGAAACTATAGTAAAAGATAAATTAGAGTTCGCCACTCCTATGGAATTCATGCCTCCAAAATTGGGGGATGTGACTAGAGTTATTATGTCGATATAAAAATTCCACAAATGAGGATAATGAATAAATATAAATTAATTAAATAGAAAAAGTGGATCTTTATATGAATTTTAGTGATGAAGGACTTACATGTTAACACCTCAAGATCCTCATGATGATGTAGTTGAAGGAGTTTAAGGGGATATACAAGATAAACGAATATCTAGGATATCACTCAAAACAAGGTTGTTCAATCCAATGAGACCAGATAATAGGCTTCATGAATGGATCAACAAGCACAAAACTCCTAGTCCCCACCATTAGGTATTCCGATGAAGATATCATTTTTATTTGACTATAGGACCCAGTCATGACAACACTGTGATCAACTATACCTACCTGGTGATGACATCATTCATATTGTTACCAACCATTAGATGTTCTGAGAAAATTAGCCAACCAAAAATACATATAGTGGGTACTAGTCAGGCCCCATCACCTCATCCTATTATTCCCAATATACTTTCTTCTAAATAGTTACATTCATTACGAAAAAACATACCCCTTTAATGGAAGTATGATATGTTGAAGCACATTAGTAGCGAACTTGGGAATCAATAGATTCATAAGGTTATACACATAATAAAGGTGAAATGTGAGGTCCTTTTTGAATCCTTGAATTTCCCTATTTAATTAAAGACATAGATAACTACCGTAAAATCCTATTATGCATAAGAAGTGAAATATTAGGAATGTCAGGACATCATTTGTTTTTTCATAGAAGATGACTATGATATTATTCAAAGACCATATTCCCAATTTATATCACTAGAAAAATCAATATCATAGAAATATGCCACTTCTTAATGGATACAAGATTTGGGATCAATCTCATCCTAATCTGAACACTCTATAAGACAGGACTCAAGTAAGAGCATATTATACCCTCTAACATGAAAATTCACGGATATTAAAAGAGTCAGGGGAAGTAATTTGGAATTAATTGTCCAAAGAACCAATTTTTTATATAGGTAACAATAACTATATTTATGATAGTCCCATAGGTTACAAATCAAACTACCTTATTTGGAATGTGATGGTTTTATTTTCTAGCATTGGTCCCCTCTTTGTACCACAAATAACCCATATAACCCATTGAAGGTTCGGTAGGGGTACTCTTGGGTGATGATTCCCCTTCAACTATTGTGAGTCCCATTATCTGGTTTTCTGGTACAATAAAATTGAAGGTAATCATCCTCATATTGATGGGGTTTAATTGGATCAATGACCCAAATGATCGAATATCAAATAAAGAAATTATTATGTATACATAATGGAATAATTTTCCTCCCATTCCATAGGTTTGAACCTTCCACATTGGGCTTGTAATGTTTTTCACTCTCACCAATTAGAAAGAGTGCTCAGATATCTACTCATAATTATTCACCTAACAATAATGACCAATAATGGACGACCCTACACCTATAAAATGATGATTATTTCACACTTTATCCCCTAATTGACAACATTCCCATGTGTTATACAAAGAAAGGATTCCTCAATGTAATCTAACCCATAATCATTTTATTGATGTCAGGAGTGGACCTTGTTATATGAAGTTAAGTCAGACTGGATCATTATCCATTATCATTATAGTTTAAAAAGTGTAAGAGTCCCTTGTGGAAGACTATTCCCCATAATATTGGGTTCTGATTCCACCCCAAGATCTACATTTTCAAGATTTTTTATGCCAATATCCAACTTTCATATCTCAGATGATGAATATTATTTATAGTATTTACATCCGATATATGAAGTGGATATCTCCACCCCTCTTGATGAGTGTAATTCGGTTAACCATGGAAATAAGGATGCTCTGAGGCTGACATAAATTCGTGCAACCTTGTATCACGAAGAACAAAAATGATATGTGTATTTCCTAAAGAAACACTAGGATGTCTTTCTTTGAGAAATATAAGGATGTTAGGCCATGATACCCATATTTTCATTTATCATATTAGCCTTTGTAAAGGTCACTGATGATTCAAACAACCACCCATAGAAATAATCCCATCCCATAGTGTCGCTGTTGATGCTAATGTTGACTGGCTCAAGAAGGAAAACTTCTCCAGGGAGGCCTAGTATGCTTGATGGATAGATAAAATTTTATTAGATAGTATGAATAATAATAAAATCAGATTATGTATCAATTTATGGTACCTCACCGTCTATTTTATAAAGGATGACTTTCCCCTTACAGACACGTAGTTATTATCATATTCTATAACTAGATTCTAGGATATCTTCTTTCAAGGAGGGATAATCAATGAGGATTATGATTTGATTTTCCCTAGAAGATGTGGAATCAACCACCATTAGGGTTTCACAATGGAAATTATTCTATTAGGTGATTCCTTTCAGTATAAAGAATGCTGGAACCAATTACTAGTGAGCAATGCACCGTATCTTCAAATCGCTTCGCGTGTTATTATTGGAGCGTTACTTGTGTTACATGGTGGATAAATATCTATAGATCCAAGACCATATTTATGATATTTATAATTTTTTATCCTTGATCCATTACATCCACTTGAATGTAACCCTGTTTTAGTGTGAATTTTGGGTTACCTTTTAAAATATTCTTATCCTCATCATTACATACAAAGCTAAAGAGATTCACATTGAGAATATCTGGTCTATTAGCCTAATGTTTCTTCCAAAAAAACATGAGGAGTTGTGAAGCCTCCAAGGAAACTTATAATATTTTCACATATTTATTAAAAATATTGATGGATATTTTATTCCCTTATCAAACGTACATGAAGAAATTCACTTCTCTCTAGTGGGATGTGGAATTCCAGACTACCATTGAGGATATTAAGATGTATCTAACAGAATATTTAATTTTGATTCAACCCATATTGTTGAATCCTTTTTCCTTAATACGACCCAGATGTAATTGTACCTATAGACCCTTAAATGTCTGAAGAACAACGAGGAATGGGAAAATATCTTAAATTTTGTGGGCTGCATGCTCCTCAACATAGAGATGAGATACCCCCTTTGAGAAGACTTGTCCTGCACTATTCTTCGGAGTAAAAGTGTTATGGAATTACATGTAGATCCATGAGATATAGTTTTTGTTGTTGTTGATCCACTTAGTTACATCATCTATCACCCCTTCTATTAGGGTTATTGGAATGATTTGGATAAATCATCCTGCGAATCCACATCTGTTTTCTCTTATAGATATCTATCAAGGGACTGACTATAGAAGAATTCATGGAGGCACATTAGAACACTAAGGGACTACCCCTTGATGATTATTTTTATATAAAACCATTTTATTATTATATTAGGCTATTATATGTTGAAATGATAATTTATATCATTCCTCTTGGATTTAGATCAGTATAATTCTCAATGTCCTCAAACTCAATAAGGTAGGCATGATGATCATCACCATCAATTTGACACCTGTTGTTATTCCATACTCATTAATTTTATTAGAAGGATGAACTAATAATGAGGAAGAGTATCAAGATCTTATTACTAGACTGGTGTATAATGATGAGAATGATGTCCCATGTTTACACGTGATTGGAGACTTGAAGATAGTCATCTTGAAAATCAAGGGTGACTACATCGATAGAAATTAAGAACATGTCCACCTAATGGTGTGAACATTACATCTAATGGGATAGATCTATTCCTTTCCAAAGGAGACCCAGATTATTTAGAAATAAAATTAAAGTTTTAATGATTTTGAAAGCATGGTTGTTCCTTTAATGAGCCCATCTAGGATGATTTAGTAACTTAGCTGGAACACCATAGGGTTATCTCTCCTTCCACTCCAAATTATGGAAAAAATAGGTATATCAGCGATCCTCTCTAAATTCTATGCCGTGGACATAGAATTTCCCCATGTTCAACGAAATTCTTAATTTGATAAATCCATCCATTGAGTACCATCGACATCGAATTCATCTTCTCATTCGATCCTAGCATGAGAAAATCCACCGCCAAGTGGTCCAGTTAACCCTCCAGATAGGTCCAAACCATGAGTATGACTAGTGAATGTGTAGGTTATATGTTATTCTTATCCACTTCTTCCAATGGAAGGAGATAACTCAGGGCATGCAAGAGGTCCATGTATGATCTTGTGAATCCCATCAATAAATATTGAAGACATTCTACAAAATTATATGGTTATGTTACTATCATCTGATCATGGTTAATGAATTCATTGAGATCCCAAAAAGGATTCATTCATGTCTTATACATGCCATTATTGTGCATCAACCACCATGTATTCTCTACAAAACCAAGTACCATTGATCCATCTTGGTTTGGGGACATAATGTAGTGGGTCCATAACCACCAATGAAGGATTGATATTGAAGGATCATTCTGACTACAACATATTTAAACTCATTTTGGGAAGAATCATTTCCTCTCAAAAAAGATAATCTTCATTCAATGATTATGTTCCTGAACTATAAAATCATTCATTGGTTTGGTGCTACTCACAAAATTCAAATAAAAAATGAAACTAAAATATATATGATTCTATGATTATGTTATTCTATGCCATGTAAAACATTAATTCCATCCATACTTCTTGTTATCATACACAAGAGAATATAAAGATTGAGACATTTAAGAAACCATCTCAATCATTTTCAAAAGACGGTGATGTAGAACAAAATTATTTGACCTGATAATGTCCCTAAACCCATATGGGCCTATCAGAAAAAAACTAAAATTTCTTCCCAAGAATCCCCATACTCCATATTGTATGGAATAGAGGTACATTTAACTATTTAGGTTTAGTTTTGATCACTCTTAATGGATATTTATGACATGAAAAAATCAGATAGAGTAGCAAAAGTCCATCTAGTTGAGATGAAATATCTTGAGTAAAATAGGATTAATGCATTTCATAATATATGGAGACATAAAATCTGGGTAGTGAGGTCATTCAACAAGAAGGTATGTCTCCACTCCTACCTTCAGTGTAAAATGGTACTATATCTTAGATCATTGACGATACCTAGAAAAAATCCTTTGAATCAAGAACCTATGTGAGAATAATTATACATTATCAATAATGTATATTCCAATGGTGCAAATTATTTATTCACTATGGATGAAGAATGAATCACATCATCCACTAACATCATATTACTCTAGAATCATTTATTATGGTATCCTTGATCAATGCTACATGAACATCAATTTCCACACATCATGGTCCATTCTCTACAACCATCAACTAGCACCCAAGCCTTTGGTCTATACTCCACGACCATAAATTAGATGTAGATTTATGCTGATCTATATGAATATAAACTAAAAATCCCATCATATTTTTAACATGACATTAAACTATACACATTACCTATATTATCAATATAGGATTACTCACATAATAAATTTGAGATGATTGAGACTAACTTCCCCATCACATAACATTAAAATATATCCTTACACAATGAAATTAATGTTGGAGGATTCATGTGATAAATATGAGTTTTTTACATGTCCTTATCCTAAAATATATAAATACATGATACAATGGGTCCTCTCTAGAGAGGATAATATTCTATCCCTTGTAAAGTTGCTCATACCAAGCTGTACTCTAGAACTACACGTAGCTTGATTCCAAGAATTTTGGGATATGTAATGATGCATATGCCCTTTTTCTTTTGGTCCATCCATAATTATGTATACCAATGTGAGTTTCTCTTCAATAATAACCCTATATGAACACATTTCTAGAATTATGAAAGCAAACATGGATCCCTTCATTCAGTGTGATCCTTGATTATATCCTTCAATCCTTCCAAAAATTGATATTCCCTCATGTCCCTACATGAGGATGAAGGAATGAAATGCTCAATGTATAATCAATGAAATCATCCTCAACATAGTAAGTTAAAATTATTCATTACTTGATATGATAATCATGGTATTCCCTAGTATATCGTTAGATTAATTAATGTCCTTACCAGCGAGGATTCCATTATTTCTGCATTTTTCACCTACTATGCTATGTTCCATAACTACATATGGGTTTATTCCCATTAATATGTGACATGTAGTGACAATTATATCTCATGTATTGGGTTTAGCCCCATCACTATTAACTCATACCTTGTTATCACCACTTATGTATTGTTTCTATCCTTTCTCGCCCTTCATTTCAAACTCTATGATAATAAATATTATATTTTCATCCAGGAATCACATAATCAAATTGGGAATATTTATTTAGAATATTTCATGGAAAATGGTCTCATTATATACTATTCACATAATTTTATCTCTCATTACAACCATACATGCCTCTTTAAGAAACTAATGACCCTGGTACAAACTATATGACCATGAACTAGTATAAGCCATAGTTAGAGCCTTACAACTTTAAACCACAAAGGAAAAAGTCCTATGTACATGATGATAAATTGTAGTATTACCCCATGAGATTAATGTTGGTTGAATGATATAAAAAATATGATGTGGAAAAAGTTATCTTCCATAGAACACAATGTTAAAAAACAACCATGATCTATGTAAGAAACATTAAATTTCAACATATGGTAAATATGATATGGAAAAAATAAACAACAATAGAGAATGATGGTAGTCTATGTTCTTACCCAATTTGATGAACATAGGTTACATCATATGAAAAATAAGATACAATTCAATGCACTCTCAAGAAAGGTTGTCTCCCTCCCATCATTGGATTTCTATCACACTGTGTCCCTAAAGTATGTATGGCTAGACTTCCATTCCTAACAGGATATGTATTGATGCCTAGATCTACCATATTAGTCTCATCCTAAACACCAACCTTTTTTTGGGCTTCCCAATACCTTTTCATTCAACCACATAATTTGGGATAATCCATTTCAATCCCAATTAATTATGTTGTATTGTGTTTATGAATATTTTTTTCTCTTTCCGGATGATTCTTAAATAATGAGAGACTACCCTCCAATGTAATTGATCAGTTCCACAAGAATTTTTGTATACTTTTTATGGTACTCAAATTATATATTGATATTAAATTCCAATACTTTTATGATTTAGATACCCAAACAAATTTTCAATCATGAGTATTCAACTGGAGTTAACAATAATTCATTTATTTTAGGAATCCATTTTTTCTCCCACATTTCTTTAACATGGGTTCGAATTGATGAATTGTGTTATTATGTTTTACAATTGATGTTGCACATGTAGATAAAGACATATGAACGATGTTACCTGATATATGTGAAATGAATTGGGAAATATTTTCATCTCATTAGATATACAGTATGGGGCATAAGTATTTAGTCTAGGAAAACTATGGTATCCCATCAAGGTAGTTATGATCAAATTATGATTATGATATCCCACTAATTTTGTTTCCATGTTCATATGATTCTATTATCATATGATATAATCCTCTTATGTCATGAATAAATTATAATATATATCATTCCCACCTTATTATTTCATCATTATATGCCTATGGACTCACATATTTTACTCTCCATCATTATATGCATGATTATTCTCTTATCGAGCTTTATAGACCACCACTTTTCTTTTGAATATCCCCAGGATATAATATACAGTAAAAAGTGGTAAAAGAAATCTTGTAGAACATTATAATGATTTGAAATAATTTTTCCATTTAAATTTTAATGATTTATGTATCTATTCCCATGACACCAAACCTCTAGATAACATGGTTCTCTTTTTTAATTATGTTGTACTAAAATGTGTAACGGAATTTAGGTTTTTATAGTTGTTATAAGAGAAATATCTAGTTTTTTGGGATTTCAATTCAACAACCATTTATGTGGAAATATACATGTCATGGGAGAGGTTGAGGAAGCATGACTAGTTCTGTAGCATCACACCCCATATTCCACTTAACAGTTCTCCGAGACGATGACCACAAGACCTCAAACATTCTTCTCTGAATTCAAGAGGCTTCCATCTAGCAGAAAGGGGCTTGGGTGTGTTAGTGGGGAGACTATTCACACGTTGATCAGAGTGGAGAATAATAATATATAAATATTTATTTAATATCATTCATTAAAAGAAGACACTATATAGTTAGACCATTATCCCACCATAGTGAAAGCATTACAAAGAATGAGACAGTAGAAAAAAATAAATGTTTAACATCAAAACTATGTAAGAAACATGTAGAAGCTCAATAAACAGTAGATAAAAAGTAATTATGATTTTAATGATATATCATATACATATATGAAATGAAAATTTAGTGAACATGGGCTACAACCATATACAACATGCTATCAAAAATAAAAAAAAGAATCAAATCTACTAATAGCATCATGATACTAGGAACGATCCAATGCTCTTGTACTCCAACATTGAAAATTCAATCAAGAATCAGGTGTAGGACACTTCCCATTTTCTATCCCAAAAATCATAAATCCAAATTGGGCACCAATGGTCTCCCAACATGGGTGTTATATATATTCCTAGTAGTCCACAACCAATAATATCATTATATATGTAGTCTATGTAATATAAAATAAATAGTTCTTGATAAGAGTAAATTCATGGAAATAAAAAATTAAATGATTCTTCAATCTCGGTTCCTCAACAGATACATGAATGATACAAACTAATTCATCCTAAACCATATATCTGAACCAAATAACCCTATACATGTTATGAGGTGTTCACATTATCATCAAATATAAAATGCATCAATTGTGGATTGACCCCAATCTTATGTTTTTTTCTTGGAAAACAAATTCCTCTTAAATAAATTATAAATTTTAATAATTTAATAAGAGGTACCACACATATGTTGGGAAATAAATTCATAAAATCTAGTAAATGTATCTTAATATAGTCCAAGGTAATCCAGAATGGAATCCCATGGGTCTCTAGAAGATACTCTGATATAACCAATATCACAGAGTCCATCCAAGTAGACCCATAATGAAATCCCCAGTATCTCTCTTAGAATGGAAACCTATGATTTCATACATGGTATCTCATATAGGGGACTGATTGTCACCAGAGGCAAGGAATAGCTATATTTCCAATTATCTCATCGATGATTTATCCCTTAGGTAACTAGTGTCACTAAAGAGTATTGTAGACGCCAAAAATTTCCGTAACTCCTAGAGGATGTTTAGAAATAACGAAGTGAAGGAATATTTGGACTCAGAGGGCCAGTCCAGAGGGCCTGGGAGTGGTGCAAGAAATTGAAGGGTACTCGTGCGAAAAAATGGTGTTCACGTGAAGGATTCATGGGATTCACGAAAAATAACCGGTGGGGTGCGCAATTCTATGCGCCAGGTTACGCGCAAGGAGGACTTGTGCACCGACTGGTCTGGGCGCGGAAGATTCCGTGTGCCGCCCTGATTCCACGATAGAGGGGGCCTATAAATAGAAGGGGACACCAACCGTTTCATGGTTGAGGAATTCTGACCAGCTCCCGTGTGCGCAATTCGGACTCCCGCGCGCGCAATATGACTTCCAGGTAATAACGTTTTTCACGCAACATTGCCCCGCGGTTCGCCTTTGCGTGCAATCCCACTTGCTTAAGTGAATTTTCTAACTCCTCAGTGTTCCTCCTTCGCGCTCAATCCCTTCCAATTGTGCGCAATCCCTTCCAAATTGCATGTGATCCCTTTTTAGGATTTAACATTATTTAGGGATCGGTCATTCCCCCCCACGCACAATCCAAGCCCTTTGCACGCAATCCCTTAGCCATACGAAATCCCCCTGCCCCAATTCCGCGATGTCCTAGTGTTTTCCGCTCAAACCTCCTCTTTGCGCGCAAAACCCAGCATCCCTCACCTTGACGCCCCTAGGTGCATCTTTGCACCGGCACCCGATGTCTTCCATAAAGGGCATGAATGCCATGCGTTGTTTTCCCGTACAGCCTTCCAGACTCATATGAAGTAACCTTAAGGTCTTTATGGCGGTGTTTCCCATTGGGTTTCTTTGCTTCATACTTCTTTTCATAGGCACGATAATGGATATTGCTTCTTCTCATAGCCACGCTAATATGGTCCCCTCGATGGTTCGCCCTGCGACCCAATTTCACCATGGCCTTGCCGATTCCTTCCCTCCCACAAGGGGTAGAGGGTATTGGGCATGTAATCCCTAGGGGTGTGGAGTGAAACAAGCTTGTCTGAGCTGCAGGATGTTAAACATCCAAGGACCCCATCCTCAACACATGTCGTTAAACTATTATCCAACCTCGTGCCTCGCACGCAGGGTCCCTTGGCTCGGACATTCTATACGCCGCTCGCCTCCATGGGAATGGAATATTCCTCACATGGAATGATATCCTCCTATTGGAGTGGCGTTTGTCCATGGGGGATGTAGAGACCCATATCTTCACGTACATGGACATTACATTACTTTTTCGTACTTAGTACATAACAAAAACACACACACAAGGATCGTAATAGTTTAGTGTCTTTGGAAACTCGGAATATAATCTTATAATCGTGGTGAATGATCTTCAACATCTCCCATAAAGTTCTTCCCCTTTTTTTACCGAAAACCTTTCTTTATATCCTGGGGAAAATAAAACATAAAAGGGTGAGCTCAAATGCTCAGTAAGGGTAAACAAAAGAAATATCAATCACATCGTATGCACAAGAACATAACTTTTGGAAATCTTAACCTGCAAAAGAGATCATAATTTCATAACATGCGATAAATCATAGTAGTGAAATGAAATTCCAATAATCAAAAATTAAAACATGAAAATTTGTGGCATACACACATAATCATATAGAATCATTTCTTATTAGTCAAGACTCATTTCCAAGACTATCTTAGTGTACAAAGTCCCTTTCTGAATCGAGTCACCCTCATTTCAGTCCTGTTTCACTGAACCGGTATAACCTACCATTCCAGCCATGTCTATCTCATGAGATATAAAATCTTTACCCAATTCATTGGAGGGAGATATAGGTCCCACCCATCTCATAATGATACCATTCTTATGTGTGCCACAAAATGATAAATCATACATCATTTCATAACCCATGTAACACTAATGGGAATCTTAAACATCATGACATCATAAAACAATTCATATAATAAAAAGGAATTAATAAAAATAATTCCATCACAAAATAATCAAATCAATGTAATAATAGGGATAAAAACATAACCCTTTATTATCTTAGATGGAAAATAATTTTGATAAAACACTTGAAATGAATTCTTGAGGAAAATATCCTTTCTTCTTCAAAATCAATATCTTTTCACAAAACGTCATGAAATTTTAAAATAAAGAGATTTTATTGAAAATAGTCATGAAATATTTTGTAGGAAGCTTCATGAAAATAAGGCTTTATTAAACCATAAAAATCCGTTCGTGCCGTTTAAGTTAAAAAAAATTCTTCTCATACTTCTATCGGAAAAGTCAAAAAATACCTCGTACGAAAAACGACAAAAGATTCCTTTCATATCTTTTACTAAAAACACACCGAAGGATAAAATTGGATATAAACTATTGTATGAGGTTATAAATATTACATATTGAGAAAACATGGATGTGGATGATAAAATACACTTCAGTAAATACCAATGTATAAACAATCTCAGATAAAAATGAGATTGTGATATTTCCCTTACCTTAGGTCCGATTTGCTTCGTAAGTGTCCGAACCTCCTGTATAATAATTTAAATAATGTCATTGAATTATTACAGAATCATATTCATTGTTATTATATCATATATGGTTCACTTATGACATTATATTACCCGTTCTTTTGTAAATTCATGTTAAAGTAGCGTTTTGGGTAAAATCGTCTCATTTGTCGTTCGTGTTTTAACTTGTAATTATTCATATGATTACTTAGATCATTACTAATTAATTATAGAATATAAAACATGATTTATATATAACATATATTCAGAATATACATATATATAATAGATCGATAAATGGAATGAAATACACCGTTCATGGAGACGGTAGGTCGTACGTACGCATGAACGCTGTTTTCTTTTCGTTATTGAATTGAGTGGAATTAAGTAGATGAAATATATATATATATACATAATTCCAGTAGCTTTATAATTTCATATATTTCATTATTATTGCTTATATATACTTTATAATCATTCTTAAATGGTTAACATGGAGAATGAATCTCATCGCGTCGTGGAGACGGTAGTCCGTACGTACGCACGAGCGATGATATCATTTCCATAATTATTGAATTGAATTGGAGTGGATGATAAAATATATCAGAATAAAGATAATGTTCTAATAACTATGTATAGTTATTCTTTACACCATTATACCTATCCATGTAAGGTGGCGGTGGAAAATAGATTTCACCACGGCGTGGAGACGGTATTCCGTACGTACGCACGCGCGGTGATTTCGTTTTCCGTAGGATGGATAGATGGTGAAATAGGATTGTTTCATACTTATAATAACATATCAGTATATGAGTGATACTGATGTTATTACTTAATAATGAAACATCCTAAGAAGAAGAAGTGGAAGAAGAAATAAAGGTGAAAGAATCGGTAACGGAAATTACCTCTTCTTTGAAGCGCCTCTTTGAGACCTCCTCTTTGGGAACTAAAATTTGTATTTGAGGAAGACCAGAACCTCTAGGATGTTTCTAGGTATGTGGATAAGAGAATGTTTCAGGGGTTGGACGAGCTTGAAGGCTCAACGTTGTGTGAGGAAGAGAGGGAGGAGGTGTCCTTTTATAAGGGAGAAGAGGGGCACCTTTGGAATAACTAAATCTATTATTTTATTATAAAGTCAAGTTCGGTTTTAAATAGCTCCAAATTGAAATATTTAGAAGATAAGGTTGGTATGGGTCGAAATCCTCTCATCCAATAGAATTTAGACAAGTTTAGGTTCCTATTTTAACCTTATCATTTAGATTTAACATTAAGTTAAATAATATTACTTTTACCATGTCTTCTTGTGTTCTTATACTATAAGGTTAATAAACTTACTATAAGTAGCCAAAAGAACCCGAACTTGTTTATTATTAATATATATATCTTTATCTAAGTCATTTGGCCGAACCTTAGATTTTTAGGAATAAAATAACAATTACCAATATAATATTTGTTTTAAAAACTATTTTATGTCAATTTTGACACTATTTAGTAATTGATTTTTGTGAAAATCAAAACAGAATTATTAGTTCTAACCAAGTTAATTAAATAAATACTAAAATGTCATATTAACCTAGAAAATTATTGGGATTCATAAAAAGTCTTAAATTACATTTATTTTTGTATTTATAACATCAATTATGTCAATATTTCATCAATAAGATAATTACTCCATCATCTTTGTGTCATATATAAATTAAATTATATGATGTCTAAAATTTACAAATAAAATACCCTTATGTAGGTAATCCTTTTAGCTTTCTAATGAATATTTACAATCGAATTTATCTTATGTATAACCCTATATTAAAAATGTTTTAGTAAATATACTTTGATTTTAACTCTTTTAACTCTTCTTTGAATTAAATAATAATAAATGTCCTAATCTAATCCAAGTGGACCTAAATGGTCATATTTTATTCCTAAGCCGGTTTCTGGTCGAATTACACTTATCCAATAAAATTTTTACATGTGTTAGGGTAATAATAATATCATTTTTACCCTTAATTACCCTATTTACTTTTAACCGTGGTAAATAAAAGTAAAAAGTTACAATTCACCAAAAATTATTTTAATCACATTGAACCACATTTTACTTACTGACATCAACCGTGTCTCTCGGATTTTTGAAATTCCACTCACATAAGTGATAAAATTATGTTTTATGAAAAATTCAGTTTTATTAACTACCACTTAGTGGTTTCACTATTCATCAAAAATTGAAAGTTTTCAGAAAAATACCAAAAATTAGGCCTAAGCTATATTTGATATTATGAACTCAAAAATGATTTCTATCATACCAAATTCAAAACATATCAGTTGCATTAATTAATTTAAAAATTAATTCCCGTCGTCAAAACAAATAGCGTGTTCTTAAGAGATAATAACTATCAAAAGATTGACACTTGTTTATGTCTGGTTTAAATGTGAAATTACATCCAATGACCAACATTGTATTAAATTGTAAAAAAATATTCTAAATATACTTTAAAACCACTCAAATTAATAATTTATCACTATTAATTATTTTGATTGAAAAAGTTGTTTTTAATTAATATTTAGTAATTTTCACTATTTATCAAAATATGAAAGTTATCCGAAAATCACCAAAATTTCACCCTAAGTTAATTTCGATATTACGAATTCAAAAATGAAGTCCATTTTGAAAAATAAAATTTACAAAATTTCAAAAAGTGGTTATTACTATTCATAACGGCTAGTTTTAATAATATTTTAATAGCATATCGTTGTTTAGCGAAACATGGTGTTGCGTACAACACACGCTATCGTGGAAGGTCGCGATTGCGTGTAATTCATGCCAGGTCAAGGATGTGTGTTGTGAAAGCTCCTTTTTGTGTAGCGTATAACACAAGACATTAATGAAATTAAAAATAATATTTTTCATAAAATCTCGGGGTGTTACATTCTACCCCCCTTAAAATGAATTTCCCCCTCGAAATTCGTCGGGGTTATAAATGGTTTACCACTCGAAAGATTCTTTATTAGAAACCCACATCGTAAAAAGGAATACCAAAACAAATCTTTAAAAAAAAGTATGAAACGTAACGTTTACCCAAATAAACAAATCACTGGGTTTCCACATAGGTGAAAATATGGATATGGAAGAAAAATCTAATCATCACGTTCTGATGGAGAGTGGTAGAGAACATGGCTATGGAAAAGCCAGAAATCACAAAGACATACATTTGCGATGATCTATGGTACCGTCTAATTAATCAGATATAAGAGCACTAGGACAACATTTTTGGTTTTCAAGATCGTTTCCCTAAAGTTGAAGAATTTGAATTAGAATTAATACTTACTTTATTTTGGTACAATCTCACTGTTGTTTGTTCCTTGAACAATTTCCACTTCATCTCTTAAACAGATGAATTTGAAATTGTTATTCGTGAAGTGTTAGTAGATCATGTGATAGAATGACGGGTCATTCCATCTGTCTCAAACAAAAGGTTAGCAAAAGTTATTAAATATACATAAGTCATTCTATAGTGAGATTAATCATATATGGTTCCTAAAATGGACTTATACTTCATATATCATACTGCTTAATATAATAAAACTAGTTTCTACTAAACAGGGACTTCCTGTAGGCCAGTGGTAGGCGATAAAGGCCAGTCGCACTTCGGTTGTGGGTTCGATTCCCACAGCCTTGTCCGACACGATGGGTTGTCACCCGTCCTGCAGGTTGTCCTTTTTCTAAATCTATATTACTATAACATCCCATCAATAATATCTAAAAAAGTTTTATCCTAACTTATATCCAATATAATCCATTCTAATCTTTACGCTTATCTAAAATACTTCGGTCCAAGATCATAGTATAAAGAAAATGATTACTTGAAATGTCACAGAACAATCACGTGAATGTCATCATTTATCCCCCATATATCATAAGATATATCTTGTTGGTCAAATTACAAACATGTGAATACCTTAATCATGTATTCTCTTGAAGAATGAATACCCATTGAACCTTAGTGAAAACATGAATGCAGTTAAAAGTTAACACTTTCCACATACCAAAATCCTCAAAATTCTATATACTCAAACCATGATATCACTTAGTCCTTATATCAATCATGAGATCATGAATACTATCAAATATTTATTTTTCTCCTTACCCCTTCATTATGCACATATCATCTTCATTCCAAAAATATCTGAATAACCTTTCATGGATACTGGTAGCATTAGTCACACACTTTCAAAAATCAAGGAAAGACAACAATGTAACGATCCTTAGATGTCTCTTTATTCCATAGTACCATGAGATTCTTTACACTTGATAAACATGTAATCATTCCACTACCTTCTTAAACCATTGACCGAGATTCAACAATTCATTCATCTCACATATCATTTGTAGTCTCTTCATCATCATCAACATAAATACTACCCATACGGCCGTACTGATTATCTTCATGAGACTTTCCCTTAGGGAATTGTTTTGCATAATGCACGTACATTCCACATTTAAAACATTTAACCACTGTTGATGTCGTAGAAATACCATTATCCACATCCCTGGTGTTAACTGAACCTTTTCCTTTGCACTTACTGGCTTTGTGTCATTCTTTTCCACACCCAAAGCATCTTCCAGTTCCTTTGAAACATTCTCCTTGATGCCTCTTCCCACGTGATTTACATAGGGGAAATTGAACTTTCTTTATACTATGATCATCATGAAACTCCATTTTTCTCTTATTAGCCGAGTCAGGAAACTTACCAAATTTTACTTTATTTATCATATTATGAGATTGATGATTTGGCATAATAATGATGTTTGAACATCCAAATCCCATTTCATTTGGTTTCTCATGAAGAATATCATTCCATTGTCCATCATATCCTCCAATATCGTGAATCATCTTGTTCGCAGCCATTTTCTAAAACCCAAAAAGAATAGTGTGAGAGGCAAAAATAATAATAAAGGGGGATTAAATTCAATATCTAACATCTTTGTTTTAATCTAATATCATTACCACAGTTCTAGAACTATATCCTATATGTATACTTATCCTTAGGGACATCCCTAGACATACCTTAGAAATATATCTAGAGATCTCACTAACGTTTTTGCATCCTAGTTTGCAAAGGTTGACTAAACCTTTCCTCTGATACCAACTGTAGAGACCCATATCATGACGTACATGGACATTACATTACTTTTGCGGAATACTTAGTACATAACAAAAACACACACACATGGATCATAATAGTTTAGTGTCTTTGGAAACACAGAATATAATCTTCTAATCGTGGTGAAAGATCTTCAACATCTCCCGTAAAGATCTTCCCTTTTTTTACCTAAAACCTTTCTTTATATACTAGGGAAAAGAAAACATAAAAGGGTGAGCTCAAATGCTCAGTAAGGGTAAACAAAAGAAATATCAATCACATCGTATACACAAGCACATAACTTTTGGAAATCTTAACCTGCAAAAGAGATCATAATTTCATAACATGGGATAAATCATAGTAGTGAAATGAAATCCCAATAATCATAACATAAAACATGAAACTTTGTGGAATACACACATAATCATAGAGAATCATTTCTTATTAGTCAAGACTCATTGCCAAGACTATCTTAGTGGACAAAGTCCCTTTCTGAACTGAGTCACCCTCGTTTCAGTCATGTTTCACTGAACCGATATAACCTACCATTCCAGCCATGTCTATCTCATGAGATATAAAACCTTTACCCAATTCATTGTAGGGAGATATAGGTCCCACCCATCTCATAATGATACCATTCTTATGTGTGCCACAAAATCATAAATCATACATCATTGCATAATCCATGTAATACAAATGGGAATCTTAAACATCATGACATCATAAAACGATTCATATAAGATAAAGGATTTCATAAAAATAATTCCATCACAACATAATAAAATCAATGTAATAATAGGGATAAAAACATAACTCTTTATTATCTTAGATGGAAAATAATTTTGATAAAACACTTGAAATGAATTCTTGAGGAAAATATCCTTTCTTCTTCAAAATCAATTTCTTTTCACAAAACGTCATGAAATTTTAAAATAAAGAGATTTTATTGAAAATAGTCATGAAATAATTTGTAGGAAGCTTCATGAAAATATGGCTTTATAAAACCGTAAAAATCCGTTCGTGCTGTTTATGTTAAAAAAAACATTCTTCTCGTACTTTTTTCGGAAAAGTCAAAAAGTACCTTGTACGAAAAACGACAAAATATTCCTTACATATCTTTTACTAAAAACACACCGAAGGGTAAAATTGGATATAAACTATTTTATAAGGATATAAATATTACATATTGAGGAAACATGTATGTGGATGATAAAATACACCCCAGTAAATATCAAAGTATAAACAATCTCGGATAAAAATGATATTGTGATATTTCCCTTACCTTAGGTCCGATTTTCTTCATAAGTGTCCTAACCTCTTGTATAATGATTTAAATAATGTCATTGAATTATTAAAGAATCATATTCATTGTTATTATATCATATATGGTTCACTTATGACTTTATATTAACCGTTCTTTTGTAAATTCATGTTAATGTAGTGTTTTGGGTAAAATTGTCTCATTTGTCATTCGTGTTTTAACTTGTAATTATTCATATGATTACTTAGATCATTATTACTTAATTATAGAATATAAAACATGATTTATATATAATATATATTCAGAATATACATATATATAATAGATCGATAAATGGAAAGAAATACACCGTTCATGGAGACGGTAGGCCGTACGTATGCATGAACGCTGTTTTCTTTTCGTTATTGAATTGAGTGGAATTAAGTAGATGACATATATATACACACATAAATCTTGTAGCTTTATAATGTCATATATTTCATTATTATTGCTTATATATACTTTATAATCATTCATAAATGGTTAACATGGAGAATGAATCTCATCGCACCGTGGAGACGGTAGTCCGTACGTACGCACGAGCGATGATATCATATCCATAATTATTGAATTGAAATGGAGTGGATGATACAATATATCAGAATCAATATGATGTTCTAATAACTATGTATAGCTATTCTTTACACCATTATACCCATCCATGTAAGGTGGTGGTGGAAAATAGATTTCACCACGGCGTGGAGACGGTATTCCGTACGTACTCACGCGCGGTGATTTTGTTTTCCGTAGGATGGATAGATGGTGAAATAGGATTGTTTCATACTTATAATAACATATCGGTATATTAGTGATACTGATGTTATTACTTCATAATGAAACATCCTATGAATAAGAAGTGTAAGATGAAATAAAGGTGAACGAATCAGTAACGGAAATTACCTCTTCATTGAAGCACCTCTTTGAGACCTCCTCTTAGGGAACTAAAATTGGTCTTTGAGGAAGACCAGAACCTCTAGGATGTTTTTAGGGAAGTGGAGAAGAGAATTTTTCAGGGTTTGGCCGAGCTTGAAGGCTCAAAGGTGTGTGAGGAAGAGAGGGAGGAGGTGTCCTTTTAGAAGGGAGGAGAGGGGCACCTTTGGAATAACTAAAACTATTATTTTATTAAAAAGTCATGTTCGGTTTTAAATTTCTCCAATATGATATATTTCAAAGATAAGGTGGGGATGGGCCGAAATCCTCTCATCCAATATAATTTAGACAAGTTTAGGTTCCTATTTTAACCTTATCATTTAGATTTAACATTAAGTTAAATAATTTTACTTTTACCATGTCTTCTTGTGTTCTTATACTATAAGGTTAATAAACTTACTATAAGCAGTCAAAAGAACGCCAAATTGTTTATTTTTAGTATATATAACCTTATCTATGTCCTTTTTCCGAACCTTAGATTTTTAGGAATAAAATAACAATTACCAATATAATATTTTTTTAAAAACTATTTTATGTCAATTTTGACACTATTTAGTAATTGATTTTTTTGAAAATCATAACAGAATTATTTTTTCAAACCAAGTTAATTAAATAAATAATAACATGTTATATTAACCTATTAAATTAGTGGGATTCATAAAAAGTCTTAAAATACATTTATTTTTGTATTTATAACAACAATTATGTCAATATTGCATTAATAAGATAATTACTGCATCATCTTTGTGTCATAAATAAATTAATTTATATGATATCTAAAAATTACAAATAAAATACCCTTATGTAGGAAATCTTTTTATATTTATAATGAATATTTACACTCGAATTTATCTTATGTATAAACCTATATTAAAAATGTTTTAGTAAATAAACATAGATTTTAACTCTTTTAACTCTTCTTTGAATTAAACAATAATAAATGTCCTAATCTAATCCAAGGGGGCCTAAATGGGCATATTTTATTCCTAAGCTTGTTTTTGGTCGAATTAAACTTATCCAATAGAATTTGGACATGTGTTAGGGTAATAATAATATCATTTTTACCCTTAATTACCCTATTTACTTTTAACCGTGGTAAATAAAAGTAAAAAGTTACTATTCAACAAAAATTATTTTCATCACATTGAACCACATTTTACTTACTGACATCAACCACGTCTCTCGGATTTTTGAAATTCCACTCACAGAAGCGGTAAAATTAAGTTTTATGAAAAATTCAGTTTTTTTAACTACCACTTAGTGGTTTCACTATTCATCAAAAATTGAAAGTTTTCAGAAAAATACCAAAAATTAGGCCTAAGCTATATTTGATATTATGAACTCAAAAATGATTTCTATTTTACCAAATTCAAAACATATCAGTTGTATTAATTAATTTAAAAACTAATTCTCTTCGTCAAAACAAATAGCGTGTTCTTAAAAGATAATAACTATAAAAAGATTGACACTTGTTTATGTCTGGTTTAAATGTGAAATTACATCCAATGACCAAAATTGTATTAAATTGTAAAAATATATTCTAAATATACTTTAAAACCACTCAAATTAATAATTTATCACTATTATTTATTTCGATTGAAAAAGTTGAATTTAATTAAAATTTAGTAATTTTCACTATTCATCAAAATATGAAAGTTATCCGAAAATCACCAAAATTTTACCATATGCTAATTTCGATATTCCGAATTCAAAAATGAAGTCCATTTTGAAAAATAAAATTTACAAAATTTCAAAAAGTGGTTATTACTATTCATAACAGCTATTTTTAATAATATTTTAATAACATATCGTTGTTTAGCGAAACTTGGTGTTGCGTACAACACACACTATCGTGGAAGGTCGCGATTGCGTGTAATTCAAGCCAGGTCAGATATGTGTGTTGTGAAAGATCCTTTTGGTGTAGCGTATAACACAAGACATTAATGAAATTAAAAATAATATTTTTCATAAAATCTCGGGGTGTTACAGGGGAAGGGCTACCTCAGAGCATAAGCCCCTAGACACTCTCGCGGAAGGATGCACCCATGCATCTCCGTACTTCCCCACTGGCAAGGCAAGTGGAGGGTGTGATTGGGAATGAGGCTTCTACTTCGTTCGGTCCCAAATCCCTCTCCCTCTGTGCTTTTTCACACCACGGGCCTACATCCTGGAGTAATCCCCGACACTGAGGGCCGCTCAACGTGTAAGCCCCTCTCCGCTTCTCAAGGACGCACCCTTCGCGACGTGATCATCTGGTCCCTGCTGTCTATTGTTTCTCACACCAAGCATTTCTCATGTGGGATTAGAGTGATCATCGACCATGACATCCTCTTATGAGCCTCTTTATAGTGTAAGAACCATCCCATAGAACTACGAGGACTTTGATCCATGCTAACGCATGGTACGCAGGAAGCCTCCACGAGGTTCAAGCCCACAACCCGGTGGTTCTGACTTCTACAAATCAGTCCGCTAACCCTTTGGGCCACCTTAGAGTGTAATCCCCAAATTTCCCATCCCGCATGACGTTAAACTGTATGCCCGTCCATCATGACGTTAAACTGCATGCCCCGAACTATGTGTACTTTGATCTTTGCCAACACATGGTACGTAGGAAGCCTCTGCGAGGTTCAAGCCAAACACTCAGTTGTTCTGACCCCCTTTGCATCAATTCACCAACACCATCATGGGATTCCTTAGAGCGTGTTCCCCATAACCACCATCATGGGATTCCTCAGAGCATAAGCCATATACCCATCATTATGGGCGGCCTCAGAGCATAAGCCCCATATCCAACACCCACGTCCCATCCTGACCTCTTCCTCAAGCCCACGTTCCCCGGGAAGCTCATGCCCCAGCCCATAGGTCTTACTTCCTCTAGGCTCCAATCCACATGTTCAATCTCACAGGTTACCCCTTCTGGTGTCTCACCGTATCACCGAACTACGCGGACTTTGATTCCCTTCCACGGGGATACATAAGAAGCCTCCATGAGGATTAAGCCCCTCTTCACTCCATCACCCATCTTGATTCCTACCCAGGACCCCACATCCCTGTGGGGTCATGCCACCTCATTCCACTCCATAGTATCCAGGTAGCCGCCCTCGTGCTGGCCACAATATCGGTGTTTCACCTAGGGTGTCTTTTTATCTGATCCACTTTCAGTGTTCCGATTAGTCTGATCCATCTCCTCCAGACGTTAAACTTCCGAAATACCCTGTGTTAGACATGGGAAGCTGAGGAAAACCTCAGATGACACACAATTCCCTGCGTTCGATGTGTAATGCCTTGGGCTTCTGCACCCTTGAGAATCCCTATAATAAGGGACAGAATATAGACATGCCAATCCCCCGACGTCAAGACATGCCAACGACACCCCAGTGTGATCATTCTCCTCACCGAAGGTTGCTGCCCCGACTAGACCCCTTAGGGCATCTGGACGGAGGCGGCGTAATTAACTGGTGTCGATGAAAATATGGCACCAGGAACGAGGTTCACGAATAAATCTTAAATCTATGAGGGAGACCCGGAATAGGTGACGAGATCCGAGGAAGAATCCATTGAAGGAAGAACCGACATCTCATCATCCCTATTTCGATCAAGGAGCAGACGTCCTGGAACTAGGAATGAATGTCACCCGCCTTTGGAAAGCGGGAATGCGGGGCCTCATGCCGCGCATCCTCCCCTGCATGGCGGATGCATGCACACCCCGGCAAATGCATCGAAAACAGAAAATGGTGAACCCGACATGAATCTCTTCTCCTCAACACAGAAACTAGTAGTGTTCGGGGTGTTGGAATATTATCATGTCACCAGGTCTGGGCACTTATCACCTGGATGTGAAACCTACCAGTGGTTGAGGTAGTCAGGACGTTGGGCACTCATTTCTGTGACGTCGTCAGCGTGGATCCCTCTTACCGACCATAGAAGACAGAGTGGCACTGGGGTATTGGTTGTCGATTTCTTTATTCTTTTAGCGCTAATGGGTTCACCTCCCTACTTCCAAGAATCAGATCGATGCATTCGGTGCTCGATCACCACCTTCCCACTAGTGCAGGGGTAGGGGCAGTAACGATGCGACCAACTTGCGTGGCCCCGCCTTTTCCACTACTGCTCCGACTCCAACTGCCGTGACTTCCGGGTGCTCACACCCCCTATCCCCATCATAGATCATCCAACGAAGGGTGATCAACGACCTAGTTCATAGGTTTGAGGAGGAAGGGGTCATCCCCACCAGGGGGATGGCTCATTTGGAACTAGAGGCAGCTGCACCTCACCACTGTCACCGCCCCCGGGGGCCGTGCCTGGAGCCACTGCTTCCCACACCGACATTCAATCTTTTCAGTAGTTTATCCTCGAAGCACCTTCACACCTCCCTTACCTACACCGATGAGGTAGGGGATGTCCGAGTTCGCCCGATCGGAGACCCGTTCTAGGGGTTTATGGCAAGGGCCTCTACCAGGCTGTGTCGATGCTGCCACCCGAATCCCCGGGCCGCCGAGAAAAAAAATATATGTGCCTGCACCACTGGCTCCAACCCATATGACCCGACGCTAGCATCAGGTGCGAGCAGAAGAGAATGCCCGCCTTGGGGCATCAACATCAGCAACCACTGTGGCCCGAGCCACTACTGACCCTTGTTGTCAGACTCCCGCACACGCTGAGCAGGAGCAGTTACATGCTCGACCTAGATCGAGGCACCGACCGCCCCACAGGAAGGTTGGGTCGACTCTCTCGGTCGCTGGCACATGCAATGGCCACTGCAGACCAATTCGTGGTAGTGCCATCCACCATGGAGGCCTACTTCGTGCCACAATTCCTGAAAGCAGAAGGCTTTCCTGTGACAGCTATGCTCCGGGTATGGCTCTCTCCAGCGCTCACTACACTGGGTACGGTGTCACTCCCCCTACCACTGGCAGTGAGTATGGAGTCATTGCATGTCTAGTCGCTCACCCACATGGATATCCTCCCCATATCCCTTTCGACATCTCTCCTGGTGCTTCTTGCACCCTAGACTTCAGTCCTCTTTGCCCCAACACTATTATAGCCAGAAGACCTCATGAAGAAGATCATCCCTTCCCTGAAGAGAAACCCGGGGGAAGGAATGCGGGACATCGTCACCGTAAGAGGAATGTCAGGGATGTGCAGACAAAAATCAAATCAGTCCGTTTCTCGGACTCCGAGGTGGAGTAAGACTCAGCGATGGAGCCCTCCCCCTAGTCTTATGAGTCAAGGGTGAGGGTGGGGACATGGCGCATTAGACTCGTACTCCCCAAATGCAAGATCTGTATGATCCCTGCCTCCCTTTTAAGGTATATCCAGGAGGACGATGACTTGGCGTACCCCTAGGGGTCAAACATGCAGTTACCACTAGCCTCCCCGGAAGAACCTTCCACATCGGTCAGAGAGGGGGGAGAACTTTTCTGGGGACCGCCGGAAGAGTCGTGACATGGAATACTCTCGGAAAGCACCGAAACTGTGATAGGAGTCCCATTCACCGGTCCATCATATCGTAATGTGACATCCAGTACACTGCAGCCTTTGGAGGATGACTTAGGATTCAGTGGCCAATCGGTCGGCTTGTCATATTCTCTGCCGACTAGCCCACTGGCCTGGCGGACTGCTTCGACACCATTGCCAGTTCTCTGGCCATTCTCGGTTAATGAGAAGGGGGTCAAGAGCCGGATCCCGAACCAGAGTTTTGGAGCTTCTGGACCGTCCTTGTAGCAGGGCACTTCCCCGAGAAGTTTTGGCTGGTCGTAGGATCAGATTTTGATATACCAAAATCGCTTACCCCGAGAGAGTTTGAATGTTTCCTTCAGACTCTCCAGGTAACTAAATCCATTCTTCACCATTAGTGGGCGACTTATCCCAGGAGTCATGCACATCTCAATGATATCAGAATGCAATGTCGTCAGGTCGACCTGGCCGCGCTCCCCGCAGTTCGGCACCCTGAGTCACTTGGCCACCACAGGGCCCTCCAGCAACAATGCATCCAGAGTTTTAAAATACTCCGAAAGGTTATTGGGGAGGCTACCCCCATGCACACGTCCGTGGATGGGGGCACTACGCTGCCCTTATTTTTAGTGCGATTCGCCGATAGCCCGAATCACTCAGTGGCTCTGAGGGAATGCCGCCAAGGGTAGTGGCGGTCAACATGGATGAACATTCGGGTGAGGGAAACGGTGTAGAACTTCTTGATGGGTAATAACCCCCATAGGATAGGTCTCCACTAGATCCATCAGGGATAACTACTCGCCAGCAGAGGAACCAAATAGGCCTCCCCATGCCCACTGAAGCCTTAACACTACGCCGAAACGTCGGCAAGGGTAAAGTGAACGTCGGGGATGTCAAGCTCGCTGACCCATCTGCCTCGGTACAAAAGGCAGAGGAAGATCCAGAGAAGGCCATGCTATTCCAACAGCTTGCTGAGAAAAAGAGGCTGGTTGATGAGCTCTTGGCCGATTGCATTGCATAGCGGTGACCTATCTACGGTGATCCTAGGCCAGGACATCAGGGTCAAGAGAAACTACCCCTTGATGAGACACTCCTGGGAAACCACGATCATGGCGTGTTCTCCGAAAAAGTTGAGGTTGGGGCTCATGAAAAGAGGAAGCGATACATTTTGCTGAACCCTCCTGAGCGGCATGATCACCCAAGGGACCCCGCTTGTTTCCCTCCCCCTACCCCGAGAGTCGCTCCGCCAGCCGCTCTACGAGCGGCTGAGCTTGACTACCGGAATGAAGATCCCGAAAATGCACTTTTGGTAAGGGATCCCCGTCAGGACAGGAACCCACATCCGGATGACCCAATGGAAGCACTCATCACCCTCATAGAAGCTCTGGAAACTCAGCAGGTGGCAATCGCACCGGATGGTACGCCATACCCAGCATGGGTGGATGATATGCCGTCCCCTCCAGGATTTGGGAACCCCACTTTCACCCCTTTAACGTGACTGGGGACCCGCCACAGCACTTGGCCCACTTCAACTCGAGGTGTGTGCCTATGTTAGGAACTCCAGTGCAGCAGAAGGCCGTCAAGCTCCGTTGCTTCGTTCAGACACTAGAAGGACCAGCATTCGTCTGGTATAGCTAGGTCCCTATCGGATCTATGACTAGCTGGGAGGACCTTCACAGGAAATTCCTCTACCAGTTCAGTTCCACAACCCGGAAGACAAACATCGCAGACTTCTTCAGGTGAAAAAAATGGCCCAACAAGCGAGTCGCGGACTTCGTCGCCCGGTGGAAGGGGCTCACATACTCCCTTGACATGCCACTAACTCAGAATAAATTACTGACAATGTGCGTAGGAAATGTCAAGGCATAGTTGGTTCCTTTTCTGATCACTCAGAATTACCCCGGAGGGTTCTGGGACTTCTCAGACAAGGCACAACACCTCGAAGAAGCCCTACAACAGGCCAGTCAGGCACGCCCACTGCCTCCTGTAATCCATGCAAGGAGAGCCACTAGAGCCGAGCCCGCTGTTGTGGCCCAGATAGAGCCCCCCAGACAGCTAGAGTAGCTACCAGTGAGGCCATCTCTGTAGCCCCATAGGGGTCCTCCCCTAGAGGCATATCCTCCGGCCCAGCATCGACTGCCTAAAATTTAAGAAGCACCTCCGCAAAATGCACCGCCACCACCTAGTAGGAATGATCAGGTTCCACCTCCTCGGCATGATCCTCCGGCCCCGCCTCCGGTCCAGCCTCTAAGAGCCTCCTTTCCAGACAGAAGGAATCTGACTTACTCGTTTGACAAGGCCCAGGTCCCCGGTTATTTCTGTAGTGCCTTGGAGCAGAGAATCATGTGGCTGCCAGAGAGCCGAAAGCTAGAAGAGGCGCGTCTCACTGCTCACCCTAACTACTGCCCTTATCACCAGACCCTGGGGAACACCATCCAAAGTTGTTACATGTTCAAGTACTGGCTCCAAGACTAGATTGACAACAACATAGTCAGGTTGGGCCCAGCCCTGGTGCAAGTAGTAGGTGTCTTTGTGAGATCAGAGGGTAATAGCGGCGACAAGGATGAATGGAAGGCGGTTTCCGACCGTGGGTCCTGGAAGTATAATGACTGGATGGCCCGCAGGACGGTCACCTGCGCCCATGACATCATCTGTACCCACCTGAATCAGCCAGGGCCCTCAGAATCTGTGAGCGCTACCTCGGCATCGCCGTCCCAGCCTACCTCTTCCCAGAAGAGCAAGCGGTTGTGCAAGAAGAAAGAACACACCCTGCAAATTCCATCATCATCCCACACTCTTGGAAACTTTATGCCCCCAGAAATGGGGATCCCTCCAAGATTCTATCTGGTTTTGGATGACTCCCCGAGTGACGGTTCGGGGTACACTTCGGTTAACACCGTAGAGTTGGTAAATCCCTTTTTGACTCCAAACGATGAGGAACACCAGTTTGACCTTCCCAATGTCCCCAGACGTCTCCAACGTCAGCAGAGCCACCGCTACGTGAATCACCGGGGCATGGAAGTTGGAACCTCTAGCCAGTCCATGCACACCACTGAGACTAGGCATCAGGCACAATACAGAGCTCAGTTCATGTGGCCCCTTTATCCAGTGTCGACAATTCACTTCTACCACCGTTTGTGTTGTTGGATCAAGGAGAACCACCTCGGCCATGCAGCAACCAGCTCTTCCCTGCCACTAGCCAACCCCAGCCTTCCGGTCCTAATCCGGCAGCCACTCTTCGGGCTTTGACTGGTGAATAGAAAGATTTTCCTAGTACCAGTCAGCCACTGGTCCCGCTGACAGGGCCCGTCATGCCTCCAATCGCAGAGTGGCCTCGTGTAAGTAGAATAACTTTTTTGTCCTGAATGTATGATGTCCTAAAGCACCTAGCCGATATTCCAGAAAGTCTCTATATCCTTGAGTCTCTTGTACTGTCATCTGAAATGTTTGAGGCACTCTCCAAGTCCCTAAGGACCCCCCTCCTGTTTGAGACGGAGGTAGCTGCTGCAGAAGCCTTCCTCGCTGATGCGATTGAGAACGCCAAATATCAGGCAGTTATCTCCTTCTCTGGTGAAGATGAAGACCCCCCCTTATAGGGGAACATTCTCCCACTGTACATCACCAGCCAGTTCAATGGAATGGAAGTCCGACGCTGTCTTTTTTACACAGGTTCTGGGATTAACCTAATCCCAACTCGGACACTGTGGAAGCCGGGGTTGTCTAAGGATGATCTAACTCCCTCTGATCTCAGGATCTAGGGGTATGATAGGACTGAGAAAACTCCACTCGGCATGATTTGCATGAATACCCTGTTCGGTGGCCTAATTTCCAGCACAGAGTTCATGGTTGTCTCTCAGGACACCGCCTACAATGCGTTGATGGGAAGGCCGTGGCCCCACCTTCACACAGCGACCCCTCAACATATCACCAATTCCTCAAATCATCCCTTAATGGTCAAGTAGGCATGCTCCAAGGATATGCGTCTCCTTTTTCCTCTTGCGAATCCGGTTATCTGGATGCCGGCTATTACAAGAGAAAAGACAAGCAGATCCTGGCAGGTGAGTTCGAGCCCGCCACTGTTACAAGTGATCCCTGGGCAGGTATGGCTGACACTTATGTCTTCACAATCCATTGGTTTGAGGCCACAACCCCAAACATGGGGGAGGTGCTTTGTTGTTTTGGGTACCAGAGGAAGACATAATTCCGGGTCCAAGCGATGGTGGAAAATCATCTCGTACTCCTACTCCAACCAGGCCCAGGTAATTCACAAACCTCCTACCCCTGTACGATATCGGGACGTCAAGCTCATGGCAATGGTGGTACGTCATACGTGTTTCTTTTGTCGGGCCGGAATCAACCGGCTCAAGCCGACATGCCACTACTTATTTGATATCATAATGCATGGCTCTTTGGGCCAAAGACCATATGGCATTAGATCAACCACCTTTGTCTCCATGGTCTCTGTAGTGTGTATTTTTTTTGTTATGACAACCACTGCTGCCCAAGCTAGCACCAGCTTCCCATTAGGGTCTGGTATCCCCAAAGCATCTCCCCCCCCCCCCCGTGGATGATACCTCCACAAGTGGCGAGGACATGGAAGAAGCTCCCCCTTCCTTTAAGGAAGGTGTCCCCACCACGGTCGACGAGTTAGTGTAGGTGATCCTCGGTAGCGAGGCGGACCCAAGACCCACATTGGTCAGCGCCACTATGCCCCTCAAGGAGCGGAAACATTACGTAGACTTTCGTAGGCAGAACCATAATGCGTTAGCATGGAGTTAGGATGAGATACAAAGATTAGATCATCAGGTAGCCGTACACCACCTTGGCCCTCTGAAAAACCATCGCAGGTTAAAACAGCCTCCCAGAATGATGCACCCCTCTCACGGTGCCATGGTTGCGGCCGAAGTTGATAAGATAATCAAAGACAACATCGTCAATGAAGTTCCATACCCCCGGTGACTATCCAACATTGTGTCGTTCAAGAAGAATAACAGAAAGATCAAGGTCTGTATTGACTTCTTCAATCTCAATCGCCACTGTCCGAAGGATGATTTTCCTTTTCGAGTGAGAAAGTTGTTGATCGATGCCTCGGCCGGGATCCAAGCCGTCTCCTTCATGGATGGGTATTCAAGGTAAAACCAAATCTAGATGGCCCCCGAGGATGAATAGTTAACTACCTTTAGGTCCCCCAAGGTACTTTCTCTTACACAGTTATGCCCTTTGGCATGAAAAATGTAGGTTCCACCTATCAACAGGCCATGCATCACACATTCAAGCCAATTCTCGGGACACTTGTGGAGTGCTATGTGGATGATCTGGTGGTTAAATATCACCAGCGTCAGGACCATCTCAAAGACCTTGATAAATTGTTCGACTTCCTCTATTCTCGCCACCTAAAGATGAACCCATTGAAGTGTGCCTTCGGGGTCATCTCCGGAAAGTTTCTTGGCTTCGTTGTCAGATACCGAGGCATCGATATTGACCCGGATAAGATCAATTCCATTAGGTAGATTCCTACCCCAAGTAATATTCCGGAGATTAGAGGCCTCCAAGGCCACATAGCCTATATACACCGATTCATTGTGAATCTGGCCGGAAAGTGTAATCCATTTTCCTGGCTCATTATGAAAGGTGCCACCTTTGAGTGGGATGAAGAGTGTCAGATCTCTTTTGAGGAAATCAAGCAGTATCTGGTCCAACCTCCTGTCTTGATTCCACCCATTTCCGAAAATCCGCTCGTCCTTTACGTGACCACCTTAGAATGGTCCCTCAGTGTACTTCTCGCCCAGAAGAACAATGAGGGAACAGAGAAAACCCTCTACTACCATAGCCTCATGCTCCTCGATACGGAAGTTAGGTATTATCCCATCGAGAAGATCTGCATGGTGCTCATATTTTCTGTACAATAATTGCGGCACTACTTGCAGCACCACGAGGTGCAACTGGTCTCTCGGGTAGACCCGTTGAAAAACCTCATGAACCAACCTATTTTGACTGGTCAACTAGTGTGGTTGGAAGTGATCCTCTAGCAGTTCGACCTCAGGTTTGTACCTCAGAGGGCTATCAATGGACTGGCGTTGGAAGACTTCTTAGCTGCTCATCCAACCTCTGCAGATCAACCATTGGATCTAGGCATTCCGGATGAGGTAATCCTCTTAGTCGATCATGTCGTCCCATGCTGGTAGATTCACTTTTATGGTGCTTCTCAGAGCCCCACCGATAGAAGGCTCAACGATCCCAGTATCAATAGGGTGGGCCTGGGTGTCGTCTTCATCACCCTAGAGCAAGTCTTTCTACCTTATTCGTTCTTTTTTCAGAAGTTTTCACCAACAATGAGGCAGAATATCACGCCCTCATCACCAGCCTCGATCTAGCTCTCGAGATTGACGTGCCCCATATGCATGTGAAAGGGGACTCCGAGCTGGTCAGCAAGCAGGTCAATGGTGACTATGTGGTCAGAACGCCAGAACTTGTGCCATTACTGGAGTGTACCATTCGTCTAATCGCTAAGTTCCCTTCTCGGCCAAAGGTCTTTCATATCCCCCGGTCATAGAACAGTCGAGAAAATGCGTTGGCCAGCATGGCTGCATCACTTGTGGATCCAGAAGAGGAAGACCTAATCATCCACGTGGCACACCGGAGAGTCATTTCTCCCATTATCCCGAAGGATGATTGTGGCTCATGGGTGAACCATCTCACCGCTGGTGCCCCTACGCCAGGATCCCCGGGGACTTCAGATATGGTAATCGAAACAGTTCCTGACTAGAGGACGCCCTTGGTTGAATACCTCGAACACGACAATATGCCATTGGACCAAGACGAGCGCGAGCGAATCTGATGCCACACACTGATGTTTACCCTTTAGAGTGGTCCTAGCCTTGAGTAGGTTCTTTACAGGTGCAGATTTGATGGTGTTATCCTCTGTTGCGTTGAAGGTGTCGAGATCCCACATGTCATGTAAGAAGTTCATGCTGGTTCCTGTGGTGCCCACCAGGCCGGGTTGAAGTTGTCCCAACAGATTCAGAGGCCGGGGTACTTCTGGCCATCCATGATCTATGACTGCATCGAGTTTTCCAAATGGTGTCAAGCATGCCAATTTCATTCTATCTTTGTGCATCGGCCATTGGATCCTCTCCACACTACCATGTATTCTTGGCCCTTTGCAGTCTGGGTGCTTGATGTCGTAGGACCTTAACCGCCGACGACGAACCATCCGTGCCTGTTCATTCTGACCGCTACAGATTTATTTTCCATGTGGGAAGAGGCAATTCCACTCACGTAAGTCAAATCTTGTTCAATTTCTGACTTCATGGGTTCCAATATCATCTATGGATTTGGAGTACGTCATGATAACCTCAAGGATAACAGAACCAACATCCGAGCGGCCGAGCTGAAGAAATTGTACGCTAAATACAACATTCTCTCTAACCACACCTCCCACTATCATGCTCAAGCGAATGGACAGATCGAGGCATTTAACATAACCCTCTCTAACATTATGAAAAAATGGTTGGTTAGAACAAGAAAAGATGGCCATACAAGCTCCCCAACGCTCTCTGGACTTATCAGACGACGACTCGTAACTCCACCCAGGTGACTCCATATTCCCTGGTGTACAGAGCTGAGGCCGTCCTACCCATCGAGATTCAGTTTCCCTCATTACGCACGATGGTCTATGGACAAAAATATCCAGATAGAGTTTCTGAAATGCGTCTAGCTGAATTGGAAGCGCAGGATGAGAATAGGCTTCGCACATTACATAACCTAGAATGGAATCAGAGCAGGATGGCTCGAGCTTTCAACAAAAAGATTTATGTTCTCTCTTTCCTGTATGGTGACCTGGTACTAGCTCTCAGAGCGCCAATGATTCCTGGCAGGAAACCACCCAAATTGGAGCCCAAATGGGAGGGGATTTTCATCGTCCATAAGGTCTATCCAAATGGCGTGTATTACCTGGTGACTATATATGGTGAGCATGCCACTTCTCCTACCAATGACAAGTTCCTCAAACAGTATTTTTCATGAACCCTTTGTGTCCGAGTTCTAAGACCTAAAACTAAGATCTTTTCGCGGTCCTGCATGACCCTAAACTACACTCGGTCCTACCTAACCCTAAACTGCAACCACAGTCCCCCATGACCTTAAACTGGATAGCGGTCCCCCACGACCATAAACTAGATTGTGTTCTAGAACAACCTTAAACTACACTTGGCCCCATACTTGGGGCCCTTTGGCCCGAGTTCTAAGACCATAAACTAATACCCTTATGGTCTAGCATGACCTTAAACTGCATACCCGTCCTCATTGCAAGACGTTAAACTGCAAGTTGGTTAGGAATCCCTGACTGAGGCCCAGCCTCATGCCCCTTTTCCTTCTCGGGCCTCTCATCCCTATCCTTCACCCAGAGCGTGTAGTGCGGGATCATTACCTCATTCACGACGGGTTACCCGCCACGCCATGCACACTCCCTGGAAGAAATACATCTTATCGTCCTACATGACTTTAAACTGTTCATCCATAACTACATGCATCTTGATTTGCATCCTTATGGGATACGTAGGACTGCCTGAACACCTAGATTTCATGTCCATCCCCATCTCTTGAGAGATCCCATGATCTCCCGGTCACCTCGGTCTTTTGGCTTATCCCTCCCCGCGGGGGGATATATAAGTGTAGTACAGGGTCCTTGGCACCATGCCCCTCCTCCCAGGAATCCTCCTTCATTTGGACGCTCTCAAACCAAGCCCTTAGACCCTTTCCAATGGTCTTCTAATGTGTTCAGAGTACTCTTCTCTATGACCTGGAGTGTTAGATTCGACTTAGGCAATTTTTCTTCCACTTTCCAAGCTTCATGATCCATTTCATCCGGGCCACCGTTATCTCTCACACTCGAAGGGACCCCCAAGAATGGCTTGGATACAACGCCTAAGGGCTCTCCTACCATAACAAACCAATGCTCCTAAGGGTTTCAGTCAACAAGTTGATTCAAATCCGGCGTTGCGAATATGGTCAGCTGTTGATTCTCATTTGTATGACCCTATCTTTAGGCTAATTCAACAGGATGTTGTGTTGCGAACATGGTCAGCAGTAATCCTCAGCCATCACGCCGGATCCTTCGGGCCCTGAATGTTGGTTGCATGATTCACGTTATGTTCCACCCCATCGTGTCAAGGTGGAATATCGACACTCCTTTAACTAACCCCAAGAGCACCCCCACACGCCAGACGGACCAAGCTGCGTCACAGTGTCTCTCAGGGCTCCTCCGATCTGAGCGCTAGAGTATGTGCTTGGGTTTTCTCTAAGGATTGTGTGCAGCCTGACCCTCAACCCCATGGGGAACGAGGAATCACCCAGACATTGCGTTTTGGGCCCAGCTTAGCTGGGAGCTAGAATCTCCTGCCCCCCTGATTGTTGAACCCTCGCCGGCCCCTTGGCCCGAGGATCATCTCTCGAAGTCACACGTGGCGATGACATGGTATTATTTCCTCATTCACATCGGGTATGCCTCATCGCATCATGCGTATTCCCCAGGTCCAAGCCATATTAACTTAAACTGCGTTGTTTGTTCCTACCACAAGACCATAAACTGTGATGATATCGTCCTGGTCGCACGATGAAAAACGACTTTGCATTGTGGCGACCCCCCCCCGTAGGGGATATCACATTGGGTATTGGTCAATTGTGATACCATTTTTCAATGCCTGTTATGTCTAGATTATTGTGGCGACACCAAGGATTTCTAACCTAGTCTGGTCGCTCCACAAAAGAAAAACCATTCACCTTCAAGGAAAAAAAATATATATCAAATGCCGCTTCTTTTGGTGCAAGGGCTAGAACCGCACGTCTCCTTCATCCATTATGCACGCGCCATGTCGTGCCATGAAACCTCTCAAGAACAAAGTATGGATTGATTCTCATCCTTATGAGATACTTAGGTGTACCTGGGAACTTCCCCACGGGCCTAGCCTAACTTTTCGTGTTCGGTACCTCGGCCTAAACACGTCCCCAGGAGCACATAGTAAGCAGGGCATTGCCCTCATTCACGTCGGGTTTTGCAACCGCTTTATCGTGTGTCTCCCATTTCCCTTACCCTATGGGTCTGAGTTCTAATACCTAAATCTAAGATCCTTTTGTGGTCTCGCATGACCCTAAACTACACCCGGTCCTATAAACTGCATTTTATCCCTATATCTGGGCCCCTTTGGTCTGAGCTCTAAGACCATAAACTAAGATCTCTTAAGAACTACGTCTGGCTAGATTCCCATCCCAATGGGATACATAAGAAGGCCCATACCTCTTGTCTTTGGGTCCAACTAGAGTTCAACTAGTTCGTCTCTTCAGTCCCGCCTTAGGGACCCCAACTACGAGACTGTGTGGCGTAGTGCAGGATTATGTCCCCATTCATGTCGGGTTTGCAATAGCTGCACCACGTACACCCCATTCTAAGAATTATCCTTCCCATCTTATCGTCCTACATGATGTTAAACTGTGCTTCTAGAACTACATGTGGCTTGATTCTCATCTTTATGAGATACGTAGGAATTCCTGGACATTTCATCTTGGGTCCAGCCCCAGGGATTACCAAATCCCATCCCTCCTTACTATTGACACCTCGTCTTGGCTTCTGGGGGAGCGATGTAATTGCAACATCTACCCCAAATAAGTTCTGGATGCTGCATAGTAATGTTGGGAAGCAGAAGTTCTCTCACCAGAGAGGTCCTTCCTGAAAATTGGGACGATCCGTGACCAGGTTAATATGTCCACCTAATGCACCTCCACCACGGTGGCGCATTTTTGGGAGTGTTGAACTCTGTTCGAACAAACCACCACACCAATTTCCACTCTTTACGTGCCCCTTTATTCAGATCCTAATCCTATTTCATGTTTTATGGGACCCCCAAATAGTATGGATGATAGAAATTGGTCCGCCTGCTGCCACAATATGGATGATTGAACTTTGGTCTGCCTATTGTAGCAACATGGATGATTGACCCATGGTCCGCCTGCTGTCCTAGGCCAACGTCCTGGAAGACTAGTCATGTTTGATGGGACCCCCTTACAGTATGGATGATAGAATTTGGTCCGCCTACTATGGAAATATGGATGATATACCTTTGGTCCCCCTATTGTAGCAATATGGATGATAGACCTATAGTCTGCCTGCTGTCCTGGGCCAATGTTCTGGATGACTAATCGGCGATATTTGAGTTAGGCCTCGTGTTTCGAACATGGTCAGCGGTCAGCCCTCATTTATTGTCTCCATTTCAGGCCAATGTGATATGGATGCTTCATTTCTACCACGGTTAACAGTTATCCTCCATCATCGCGCCCCCATAGTGTTCCAAATTTGGGTAACGTAATTCGGCTTTTTCATCTCCATATATTCGGATAGATTTCAATACCCCCAGCGTTTCCCCACTAGTGTGTTAGAGCACATTGAGGAGATGATACATCGATCGGTCTGAGGTCCCCTCCCATCAGCTGGACCTCCCTCTTCTCCTCAGAAATCCAGGCCCAATTTTGGATTCCTGAAGCTTGGTTAACACCCAAGAGTTGAGCAAAATGATAACATGAGCATCCTTTATTTCTCAAGTAGGGTGCGACCCATAGGAGCTCAGGGGTGAGTTTTAATTTATTTCAGAATTATAGTGAGCATACTAAACCAAGGGTACAGGTAAATAGATTGATCCACACATTGGATCGAAATATTAAGAAGTGAAGGAAGAAAATTAATGAGATGGCCGAAACAGAGCCCTTAGGGATCAGTGTGCGGGATTGATCTTTCCAACCCTACTACCCTTTGGCTGGTAGACTGCAAGACTAATTCTTGCTCCTTGAAGACTCTCTCTTTATCGGCAGCCACATAGCGTAGCTCACCAACCCTAGATTGTGCCTGCTACCGCTCGGTTTGCAGTAAGGTCATCTAGTGACTCGCCTCCATCAGTTGTTCTTGGGCGTCAGCCAGTTGGGCGTTCAGTTGCTCCACAATCTCAGATCATTTTCCAATGAAGACCTCCTTCTCTACCGCCTTCCCTTCGAGGTGCCGGACCTTCTGCTCCGCCCTCAGAAATGCTTGACTGTTCGCCGATATTTCTCGACATAGGGCACCGTCAGTGTGCCGGCTTCTCTCGTGTATCTTCTCGGACATCTTATCACGGACCATCAAATGAAGGTGTTGAGCGTCAGCCCCTCTGGCGCACAGGAAGCACAGCCAGGTCTGGATTGATCCCATCCGCCTTAGCCAATCTGACTAGGCCTGCCTGAGAATGTGCTGGATACACTTCCACCCTTTGCTTCATGTCATCTGGCTCTCCTCGGCCACTTCTGAGTCCAAGTTGTCTACCTCCTCGGGATCAGCAGGCCGATATGCGGGAATGGCAGCCTGCAGGTTAGCAGCAGGGTCTGCCTCAGGGATGTCTTCATGAGGAATAGGATCCTCGACGTCCGGGCGACCTTCGTCTCTCACCCCGATAGTGACGGTCCCTCCGTCAGCTTCCAGCCCCACTCCAATGACAGCGTCGCTGATGTCCTCTGCCCACTACTCACCAATTTCTGGGGCTAACTCAGTGCGTGGATCATGTTCTGGATGTGGTGGTATGCCCGCCGCTGGTTCACTCACGGATGACTCAGGCTCAACAGCCCGACAAGCCTCTAATATCGAGATCATTGTGCAAGACGCCCCCTAATTAGTTGTGATATTTGATAGTAATAACCATTAGTGAAGCATGTAACCTACAAGAAACAAAAGCGTCAGCCTCCAATGTTCTGACCGCTACAGGAGCTGTCGTAACAAGAGACCCATCAGCACTTGTTAGTTCAATGATGGGCATCGAAGCCCCATCCTGTCCCACCGGTTCCTCTCCTCCATCTATTGGGGAGTCCTAATCAGCACCTTGGTTCTCCTTAGTGATATAAAGAGATGGGTTAGAAGTTGTAGAAGAGAATGGATGAAAAAGGAATTTGGATAAGGATAGTGATGGACCTCGAGCAGTTCGGTTATCTCCATGTCGGAGCCGAAAATCGCATCGCTCTCCTGCGATTTCCCTTGGTTGGCCGCCCCCTGCGACCCCTCACCTTCAGGTTCTCCTTCTCCATCACCTTCTGCTTCATCTTCTCGTTTGCCTTCATCTTCTCCAGTCTCCTCCTTCCCCTCCGATTCATCATCACTATCTCCTTATCCCAGCGGTATCACTTCTGAATCATGCTCTTGGCTGAGCATCACTTTCACTAGGAAATGTGGCTCCCCACGCCGACCCCTTTGGCGTGCATATGTTTCCATGGACATCAGATAATCATTCCTCTGATGGAAGTTCACTCTGTCGGTAACTCTAATGAGCCTGACCTCTAGCCGCTGGATCCCACTCTACATTATCTTTTTCCAGATGGCTTCAATGCCCAGTGATTATTGTAGGGTCATCCAGGGCGACCATAGTGATGGGAAAATTGCATCTTGGGAAGGTTCGAACAGGTATCTTATCTTCTTTCTGGCCAGTTCCCTGGCCGCCTCGTGTGTCCCCCTATTGGAAATGAGGTCGTGGCGGCACTGTGTGATGTCCCCGCTGCTGAGGTCCCGGCCTGCGTAGGCCTCGCTGCCTGGCGTACCCCTGGTTCTCCCCTTCTAGAAGCACCTTGCCTGCTCCCCCATAGCCCGGTTACTGCGTGGGTAGTCTGAAGTTTCCAGACTCGCTTGCGTAAAAGCCCCTCAGGGTACGCAATGGTCTAGTGCTCGGCATACTCGGTTGCTAGGCCAGCGTCAACCTCGGTGGGAGGATGGTTGATAACGTCACCAGAGCCAAAATTGGTTAACATCAACCACATCTCGTGCAAAACACAGAGATTATTCTCCTCCCAAATATCTGTAACTACTTTATTTGGCATCTATTGCAGGCCTCTGAATTTTCTGGCGAATCGGGATGACATGTAAGGCTCACAGATCACCTTCCCGTCGATCCGAGCCACAAGAACCCCACCCCAGATGCTATGAAAATACTCCTGCTGCTCCAGTGAGCCTCGCCCATTGTCCACCATCTGGAAAACCGAGGTGGGAAACGAGATGAAGTTGAAATTGGTGTGGTTAGCGATTTGGATCCTTTCACCCTCCTCACTGAGCGTCATCAGCGCCACCCCAGCGATTCTCAACAGAGATGGTCACAGGATGTTTCCTGGAGGACGGATGGAATTTGGGAATGTATAGCTGCCGAGATGAGTAGCCACATAGCCGTGAATGATCTGGAAGGGGCCACATACCCTCCGGGGTGACCCCCCTATGGAGATGCATCCCAGAATGGCATACAACTTTTCCAAAATGGGGAACCCGAAATTGAACCTTTTGTGGGCGGCCATAGTGCCCTCCATCACCAGTGTTGTTGGATGGACGCACATTCTCGCGTCCCGCACCGGCAGGAGAAACCCGCTCAGGAAGGTGACGAGGAACCTGGCGTACCGAACATTCGGGTCACAGGCCTCATTGATTCGATAGCCCCACGATTGGTATTTACCTACCTCCAAGGTCCTCCAATACAACCCATCCTTCCTCATTTGAGCCGCGGTGGGGCACCGTTTACCACGTCTCGGAATCTTGATTACCAGATCTTTTTCTAGGAACTGGCTGAACCATCCCTTGTAGGCAATGTCCTTCAGAATGTCCTTGACCTCTAGCCTCTCTTTGGCCAGCGAAAACATGTTCCACATCAGCATGGGTGTCTATGACCTGTCTTCTCATGTGTTCTTTGGATGAATGAACTCATCATATTGGTAACACTCCAGTGGGATACCTACGATGTAGTGAACGTCCCAGATGCTGATTCCAGCTTCCCCATGGTGATGTTGGAATGTGTTGGTATCAGGGGACCTCCGGGTGAATAGATCTGGCCCAAGCTCAGGTTGATAGTGGAAGTAGAACTGCGACGTCTATACCGCCTTGAACAGGCCAATATGCCACAGCTCGACCCCAAACTAGTCACAAGTATGGCGATCCCAGAATGCCTAGACCCACTCACTGGTAAAGTTTCCCTCAGACTGCATGTCCCAATCCTTCAGCCAGGCCATAGTGTCATCTGTGATGCTCTGACGGAACATGCTTGTGTAGAGGACCAGAGAATTCTCGGTGACCGGATCATCCCCGATAATGGTCCAGGAACTCGAGTTCAGGACATATACATCCATGAGCCTGGTTTCCCTGGAATAATGGCCATTGTTGGAAATGTTGTAATGGGGACGCTCGTCATCCTGGGTCACCCAAGACTGCGGTTTTTCCACCTCAAAGCCCAGCAGGGGAACCTCCTCCAGGATGCCGAAGCTCCAGAGCTGGAGGTAGTCAAATAAGGTATATTCCTTTTGGGTGGGGGTCAGTAGGTTGAACAAGGTTAGGTTGTTGTAAAAGAACACATTGGTGCCATAAACCTCCTCATTCTCCTCCATTTCAACTCTACGAGTTGCGGCTCCCCCCCTCATCAACTTGGTTTGTATCCATTCTGTGTTTTTGTGAGAGTTGCACGCAATAAGAACTTTTGGCGTGCAGTACCCCGAGTTTGCGGGGAAAAGGAACCTGAAATTCGGAAGGAATCACGAGCTGCCCGAGATTTTTTACGCACAGCCGCATAAGAAATTTCACGCACAAGGGCATTGAGCCTATCGCGCGGAATAACTTGTGTACGGAACGCAGGACCCATCATAACTTTTTATAGGCGAGGCCAGGGGTCCGCGCCACACGGAAACCGAATTCCGTACCGATCTGAAGCTTTGCATGCCCCGTGGGTTTTTTGCACCCAAAACGCCTAGGAGATCTACCACTTTGGCGTTTACCTTAGAATCTGATCGTTGCGACCTCTCGCTGATCCAATTCCGACGGGGGGAATTTGTAGAAAATGAAAAAGTCAGTAAATCCTAGAGGAAGTTTCAAAATAATGAAGCGAAGCAATATTTGGAATCAGATTCCTGGTCCAGAGGGCCCGGGAGTGGTTCATGAAATTGAAGGGTACTCGTGCAAAAAAATGGTGTTCGTGCGAAGGATTCCCGAGATTCTCCAAAAAGAACCGGCTGGACGCGCAATTCTGCGCGCCCAATTCCGCGCAGTGAGGAATTGCGTGTCGACTGGTCTTGGCGCGGAAGATTCCATGCGCTGCCCTGATTTCGTGACGGTGGGGGCCTATAAATAGAAGGTGAACACAAACACTTCGGGGTTGAGGAATTCAGACCAGCTCTCGTGTGTGCAATTCAGACTCCCGCGCGCACAATATGACTTCCAGGTAATAACCTTTTTCACGAAACAATTCCCCAGGGTTCGCCTTTGCGCGCAATCCCACTGGATTAAGTGATTTTTCGAACTCCTCAGTGTTCCTCCTTTGCATGAAATCCATTCCAATTGCGCACAATCCCATCCAAATTGCGCGCAATCACTTCGTAGGTTTTTACATTCCTTAGGGATCGATCATTGCCCCCTGCATGCAATCCAATCCCTTTGAGCGCAATCCCCTAGCCACGTGAAATCCACATTCCCCAATTGCACGCCATCTCGGTGTTTTGCGCGCAAACCTCCTATTTGCGCGCAAAACCCAGGATCCCCCACCATGATGCCCCCGGGTGCCTCTTTGTGCCGGCGCCCGATGTCTTCCATACCGGGCATCCACGCCATGCGTTGTTTTACCATATGACCATCTAGCTCATACGAAACAACCTCAAGGTCCTTTGGGCGGTGTTTCCCTTTGCATTTCTTTGCCTCATGCTTCTTTTCATAGGCACACTAACGGCTATTGCTTCTTTACATAGCCACGGTAACGTGGAACCCTCGATGGTTCGCCCTGCGACCCCCTTTCACCATGGCCTTGATGATGCCTTCCCTCCCATAAGGGATAGATGGTATTGGGCATGTAAGCCCTTGGGGTGTAGAGAAATCCATCCTCGTCCGAGCTGCAGGACATTAAACTACCAAGCACCCCGTCTTCAACACATGATGTTAAACAATGATCTGACCCCGTGACTCGCACGCAGGGTCCCCCCGGCTCGGACATTCATTAAACCACTCATCTCCACAGGAATGGAATCCTCCTCACATGGAATGATATCCTCCTTTTGGAGTGGCGTTGGTCCATAGGGAAGGGCTGCCTCAGAGCGTAAGCCCCTAGCCTCTCTCGTGGAAGGTTTCACCCATGAACCTCCGTACTTCCCCACTACCAAGGCCAGTGGAGGGTGTGATAGGGATCGAGGATTCTCCTTTGTTTGGTCCCAAATACCTCTCCCTCTGTGCTTTGTTTCACCACGTGCCTCCATCCTAGAGTAAGCCCCGACACTACGGGCCTCTCAACGTGTAAGCCCCTCTCCGCTTCTCACGGACGCACCCTTTATGATGTGATCATCTGGTCCTTGCTGTCTCTTGATTCTCACACTGAGCATGACTCGTGTGGGATTAGAGTGAGCATCGACCATGACATCCTATTATGGGATGACTTAGAGTGTAAGCCCCATCCCAGCGAACTACGGGGACATTGATCCGTGCTAACTCATGGTACGTAGGAAGCCTCAACGAGGTTCAATCCCACCACCCAGTCGTTCCGACTTCTTCACATCGGTTCGCCATCCCTTTGGGCCACCTCAGAGCGTAAGCCCCAAATTTCACGTCCCGCATAACGTTAAATTGTATGCCCATCCCGCATGACGTTAAACTGTATGCCCCAAACAACGTGGAATTTGTTCCATTCCAACACATGGTGCGTAGGAAGCCTCCACGAGATTCAAGCCCAGCACTCAGTTGTTCTGACCCCCTTTGCGTTCGTTCACCAACACCATCATGGGCTGCCTCAGAGCGTAATCCCCATACGCACCATCATGGACTACATTAGAGCGTAATCCCCATACCCATCATTATGGGCCACCTCAGAGTGAAAGCCCCATATCCAACACCCACGTCCCATCCTGACCTCTCCCTCAAGCCCATGTACCTCGGGATGCTCATGCCCTAGCCCGGAGGTCTTACTTCCTCCAGGCTCCAATCCATGCGTTCATTCTCACAGGTCACCCCTTTTGGTGTCCCACTATATCACCGAACTACGCGGACATTGATTCCCTGCCATGAAGATACGTAAGAGGCCTCCATGAAGTTCAAGCCCCTCTTCACTCCATCACCCATCCTAATTCCTACCCAGGATGCCACATCCCAGTGGGATCATGCCACCTCATTCCACTCCATAGTATTTGGTAAGCTGTCCACGTGCTGGCCCGAATATCAGTGTTCCCCCTAGGGGGTCCTTTTTTCTGATCCACTTTCAGTGTTTCGATCAGTCTGATCCATCTCCGCGAGACGTTAAACTCACGACATACCCCATGTTAAAAATTGGAAGCTGAGGAAAACCTCAGATGACACAGAATTCCCTACGTTCGATGTGGGATGCCTCGGGCTTCCATGCCCTCGAGAAGCCCTATAATAAGGGACAGAAGATAGACATGACAATCCCCCAGTGTCAATACATGCGAACGACACCCCAGCGTGATCATTCTCCTCACCGAAGGTTGATTCCCCGACAAGACCCCTTGGAGCATCTCGACGAAAGCACCATAATTAACTGATTTCCATGAAAATATGGAACCGGGAACGAGGTTCACGAATACGTATTAAATATGTGAGGGAGACCCGGACTAGGTGACGAGATCCGAAGAGGAATCCACAGAAGGAAGAACCAACATCCCATCATCCCAGTTTTGATTAAGGAGCATACGTCCCTGAACAAGGAAGGAATGCTGACTGCCTTTGGAAAGCGGGAATGCGGGGCCTCAAGCCACGCGTCCTCCCCTGCAAGACGGATGCACGCGTACCCCGGCGAAAGCGTTGGAAACAAGTATACTAAACCACCTACAGATCCCATCCATGTTGCACCATTGGTTTCTCCTAGAACATAAAGAAGTATCCTGATATAGAACACAGTTAGTCCAGCAACAACATCCTTATATTGGATCCCATGTTATCTCCCAAACCGTAAGCAAGTAAGGCGTGTCATTTAAAATTTCATCATATCATCATTCATTGCAACGTAACATGCTACCTGTATTTAATAGTCATTCAATTCACCAAAATCAACTATGAAATATTACCAATAGAAATAAGTAATAGAGATAAGGAACATGATTGATGGAATATGCATAAACCATAAACCATAAGTCTATAATTATTATTCTTGTGTTTTGATGCAATATAAACCAATTCATTTGATTCAAGGAGTTAAATCATGGCATGAATCCTAGACATTATACCACTGGTATATATGGTAAGGCACATTTCATAAAGAATAATAAAATAATCATGAACAATGATGTATGAGCATTATCCTCATTCCAAGGGCCAACTCATGGCCTACCATTCAACATAGGTCAAATGATTAGTTATGCTATTTTAGAGAACTGAAAAACAATAACATGGTGGTTATAGTCTTAAAGCAGTATAAAATAGGAATTTTTAATGGAGGGACACCCCAAAGGGGTGGATCCTAATAATGAAAAAAACCCAAGAATGGATTTTAGCAAAGGCTAAGGTCATGAAAGACAAGATAAACCATTTAGTATGTTTTATATAACATCTTAGAGGAATCGTCAGATGGTTTTGGAACATGTCACAATGAAACACCATATAATAACAAAAAAACTACAAGAAAGAAGGTAGACCACTTGAATTTGAATAGTATCACTCCACTCATCTATTGTTGATTCATTAAATGTGTTATAATGAGGGTTTTTAAAGAATGTATCAAATTACCAAAAGAAATAAAGGAAATGATCTTCCACCTAAATATAATAACATTTGATATGAGAAACATGAAATATAATGATGTGGATCGTTAATATTATCTCATGATAACCAATGCTTCTAAAGGATCTTGATTTGGAGTCTGAATTGAGGGGAAATGGAATTGCCTATATTAAGGAGGAGGGGAGTTAAATGTGTGTAAGGATGGATGATCCTTTGTGGAGAAATAGAGGGAGAATGGAGGGTCTGATTTTAAAATTCATTTAGGGTAGAATGAGGATTTCACCCGCACATACTGGGCTTCTTAGTTTGGAAACACAATTTCCTAAATCATGATCGAATTGTGTGAAGGGCCAATATCCCAAAATTATACAACCACACATTGGTTTGCTCCTAAGGATGCATGGTTTTAGAAAAAAAATTCAACCAATAAAACCCCATTGTCTTAGATGACATGTTTAGGGGAACCATGTGGGCTAGGATATTTGGTCTCTTATAACATTATAAAGCACCCTATATCTCCAATTTTCAGGTATTTGGATCTAAAAAACCCCAAGACACCACCATGACATCTATGAATCCATTAGGTAAGATTATAAGGGCCAAAAAACAAATTAAAATGAAAATATAACATCCATACTGTTGAGAAAAGCTAATATGTTACAGCGTCGCCTCCGTAAGATAACTCATCACAATGTTTCCCTTCTAAAGGTGGAAAATTTCATATCATAAAGGTTATGGTTACTATAAAAATACATTAGATTCACACTCCCAGGTCTCATCTTGAATGTTTTTATACTTCCATAACACTCAGACCAGAGTAACTAACTTATCTTAAGAATCTGTCATGCTCCAATCAGCAATATGTATCATATTCTCTTCAAAGATATAATCCAACTTCAGTTATGTATCCTATGGGTCAAATGAATGAATGAATTTGGAATGATAGGGACAAAACTATGATAAGAAGATGATTTCATGTATTTCAAGGTACCTGTGAGGTAACAACAACTTATAGTCTACTATACCTACTCTCTCCACTATATTGAAATGTTCAAACAAATGAAGAGAAATATTTCCCTATCTACAAATTCATTTCATTCCATATCATTGAGAAATATACAGAAATACATGATGTCCCCTCTCTTACACAAGAGGTCTATAACTGTGATATGTATAAAAATATTTTCTACACTGTGCAATTTTAATTTGCTTCTGAATTGGATAGAATTTCTATGAAGTCTCACGGATGATATGAGGAACCGGTAATACTACCCAACCTAACTATAACTAGTATATAAGTTAATGGAATGGCATACAATAATGTTTTTCATATATATTCATCTAAACAATTTCATAAAAGTTTCTGTTTTAGGAAAACGTCACTTAAGTTATGTGATATTCTATTAAACCTCTAAAAATACAGGACACATGCTAATAGAATTTCCTCTAACACCTATATCATCTTCTCCAATTTCTCTTCGGTCTGCAATTGATATTCTATACTCTAGAACACATGTGAACATAATGGTTTTTTTATCCATTTCACGAACTAGGGTTTAATGTCGGTGTCTATGTTTGAATTAATAAAATAGAGTACACCACGATGGTTCATTATCTCCTAAATATATATATCCATCGAATATCATCAACTGAGAAGGTATAATGAATAGGTATGAATTGTTATACCTTTTTAAACATATCAAAAATCACCCATACTGCATCACTTCCTCAAGGAAATATCAATAATATCATCCTGAAATTCAGGGAGACATCATTCAATTTCCCCGTAGGAGTGGAAATAGGTTGATGAATTCCAATAGGTCACAGGTGCTTATCCTTCACCTTTTGATAGGTGGAGCATTGATTAATGAAACCCCTAGTCTTCCTCTTCATAACCAACCATCAATAATAATTATGGTTGTCTTGGTATATCGTGGTATTTCTAGGATGAAATTCCAAAATAGAGGCATGCGATTCTCTCGTTAAATATTCCCCTATATCAAAAATAACCCAAACACACCCCCATAATATTAGAGTCTCATAAAAATCAACAACCCAAACAACAGTTGGGTTTTCAACTAAGACACTTTCTCTTAGGGGGAGACCCTTGGAATCTGATAACTATCGCATATAGTCCTAGTCTATAACAGAGGATGTCACTACTAGGGATTATAAAAATGGCTGTTAATAGTGATCCTAAATTTCCATATGCCACATAGAAAATAGATCCATCATTGTCTAATCACTACGATCCTCCCACATGGAATGAATTTTATTTTTCCAGCTCAAGGTGTCAGCCAAAAAATTAGCCTTTTGAGGTCTATAAGTAATTTCAAAGTCAAAATTTTTATGGAATTAAACCAGAAATTGATTCCATAGATTCAAGTATCACTGTGTGAAGATGCATTTAATAATTTTATTATCATTTTAAATAATTAATTACTCAACCAACAAGTAGATATTCCAATATTATAGAGAATGAACCACATTTTATAGCTTGATGGAATGCATGTAATTTTCTTCTCATGATGTCTCACCTGGAGGGACACACATGCTACAAAAAAACACTTTATATCATAAATACTCCATGACTGATCCCCAAGGAATCACAATACGCAATACATCTTCTTCCTAAATTAGGAATAATTAGGATCATCACAGAATTTAGTCTCCCTTTACCTCTTGAAATGATTTTTCGCAGGCTTTTGACAATTTGAATTACACACCCTTATTAGTTAGGGCCATAAGAGTTTATAATAAGCAGTATAAATCCTAGATGAATCTCATTTAATATATATTTATCTATAAGAAACTACATATACCAAACACAGTTTTTGGCTGCTCTTAATATAACATGATTCTCACCATCTCTGGGTTAATAGATACATCTTCCTATGAAATTAAATTACCCAAGAAGATCAATTTTCCAATACATAAGTAGACTTCTCTGAGATTCATATTTATATGATTTGATCTTAGTGTATTTAGCTTAATCTCATGATGGTAGTCTTGATAATTTCTAGTGCTTTAATACATTAATATATCATCTTCAAAGTATACCTAAAATTAAATCAAGGTACATGTGGAAAACCAAATTCATTAGAGCCATAAAGACATTTTGCACATTTATATGGACAAAAGAAATAACTAGATACATGAACAAGCTATAAGTACTTCAGAATGATGTGTGTAATATGTTTGATGGTCTCATATGTACCTGATGGTTGCTTGACATCAAATAGATATTGTAGAAAATTGTCGCATCTCAGAGCTGGTTGAGAGACCATTAATATGTGGAATTGGATTTTTTTTTCATCACCATATTCTTATTAAATTAAAGGTAATAATCACACAATATAAGGGTATCATCAAACTTTTTATTGAAAAGAATGGTTGAACCCCATGGAAATGTGATGGTTTAGCTAAAACCCTATTCTTATATATCTAAAAAAAATTTAGTTCTTGGAGCTCTGTAGGTGCCATCCAATATAGAGGAATGGACAATAGTTCTTCCCCTATAACTATCTCGACGGTGAAATCAAACTTTATCGTATGAGGAAAGATGGATAAAAAATCACGTAATATGTCCACAATGTAGTCCACCAAAAGTGGGAATTCCAAATTGTGTATTCCTTGTTCTCTCATAATGTAACATTCCATCTAGGGTATCACTCTTCCTGGACCAATATTAATGGATCCATGTCGAATTTCTCGAATAATCAATTTCCCCTTATGGTTATACATGCTTACCTTAGTTTAGGTGAATGAAACTAAGTGGTGATAGAAATCCTGATGGGATTGATAAGGAAAAACAAGTCCATTTGAAGAATGATGTCGAATTAGGGCTTCTAAAAAAACTCCATATGAAATGGTACCCTCCCATATGAAGTGGGAACTACTATAATTTTAATTGGACATTTGATCTGACCCCTAGTGACATTTAGAGAGATATAATTCTACAGATTTGAATAATTTTATTACCCAAACATTCCACAACAATAGTAGATAGAAAAGTGTGTGATTCACCATTATTAAAAGGATAAGAAACTAATGTAGAGCAACCAGAACAGTACCCTGAAGAATTGATGGCTTCAGGAACTTGTCCACATGTACATGATATACTACATAGATATGGCCTAAACAATGTCCCTCATATATTTCCAGACTAGCTTGGGAAGGTAAACTATGACGACTATAAAATTTTAAGGAATAATTTCCTATTCCATGACCATGTCATCAGAATGATTGGACGGTATAAGGAAAAATCATAGCCTAACATGGAGTCTATGATTCTATAAATGGAATATGTGTCAGAATGGATCCATGTTCACTAGAATCCAGAGGAAAATAATGAAAAAGTGTTGAAGTATAACAATCCTTCCGTAGTCTCAACACTCTTGGGTTCCTCGTGTACTGAGGCTTCGAATTTCCCAGCCTTATATAATTGGGAAACACCCCATGATAGACATTTTGTCTCACCAAGCTACCACCACTCCTAGTTCACCCTCTGAATGGTGCTTTCTATAACCCGATGAATCATCACCCTACCACAAAACTGAACCAACCTGGATTGCATTTCCATATTAATTGAGGTTCTTTTCTGTAATAAATAAAATTTTCACTATATTTGTAATGTTATTCAAATAAAATACATACAATAATGATTAGATGAAATATACAAGCTCATCCTAGAATTGCATCATATTCATCAACTCATTAATAGTCAGAGTTGATGAAAAACTCTTGAACTCGATGAAGAAAGAAAAACATTGAAGTGTGGTCATAGTGCCTTGAGAGAGATGCATAAACATATTAGTGTGGACTATTCTAAGAGTATTCATAATGAAGTGTTCATGGATGGATATCCAGAAGTCTACCTATACCATACCCCGATGACGCTCTACCCAAGAGATGATGTTCCACCAACTCTTAGAAAAATCATGAAACATATTGATAGCATGATTGACCATCCTCTAAAGAGGCATATCAAGATGTTCGAAAATCGAAAAAATTTACTCAATACAATAATCAACATCCTAAGAACTACCATCCCCTAAGAATATGGGAGGATGATGAGACAAAAAATCTGTAGCCAGTTTTTTCATAGTCAGGGAAGGCTGGGGAGTTCCTTGAATATAATTCATGATCCTGATGAATCATTCCCATAACTGAGCATCATAACCTATTGTTTGATTTGTGGGGGGTTACTCTAGTGGAACTATTAGAGGTAATATGGGTAGATTAGGGTCCATCACCTTTAAGTTATGCTCATCACCACTTTCATGGTGAGCATCACAAGGATGTGGTGGTGTCATAAATATAAAATTATCGATGATCATTCCTCGGATATTATTCAAACATATAATAATATTTATAAAGGATGGAATATGTACATGGCCTCCCTCTACATGATTTAACCCGTATAATACTCATAGAGCTAGTTCTATGCAATATGGTAAGTCCATTGATATATTATAGGAGACGTCTAATACATCAAACTATCGGGGAGGGGTTATGCTCAAGGTATCATATCACACACATAAGATAACCATTTCATTTAAAAGTTTATATTCATTTGTATTTTATTTTTATTATAAATTTTAATACCATTAAATGGTTGAATTATATAGATCACAATTTCCAATTTTCATTGGATTATATACATTATAAATTGGAATTTATAATCCACTTAATTCTAACAATAACATGTTATATCTCATATGACCTATGGTCAGTGTAAGAACATGTCGTAACTGATTTCTTAATGTGTATACATTATTCTCGGTATGAAAACACTATTAGGATAGGTAGGTAACTTTAAGTGTCATTTATTGTTCTCCATACATCCTGGAATTATAAAACAATTCCATATATAATAGTCAATGTATGACAAAAATCACATGGATAATAAGAAATTCATGTGTAAAAGTAAATATGGAAATTTATGAGGCGTAAAATTTAAGTCACATTATTCCTTGTATGATGAATGAACATATAAACCCTCATATCATCATGATAAATATAAAAAACCACTTATTATTATAATTTTATGAACAATAATAATAGTACAAAGAAAGTGAATCACATAATGGTAATTTCCATGAAACTGTAATACTTGTAAGTGATAATAGTAGTTACCCATCCCATTTAATTTTTGTTTCCCTAGCATGTGGTCTAGATAATCATATGAAAATACTCATTACCATAATCCAATACATTTTGTATCAAATATAAAATAAAATAGTTTGGAAAAATTAAAATAACATATAATGCCACATTATAGCATTCCACCCCAAATTCCACATATCGTTGCCCTGAGATAGTGGCTGGAAGACCTAAAGCTCGCCTCCCTGAATTCAATAGGCTATAAATTAGGAGTAAGGGACTAGGGAGTATTTGTGGGGGAGATTATGACTTCATTGATCATAGTGGAGTGAAATAATATATTAAAATATCTTTAATAATAAAAGACAAAGTAGACACTATATGGCCAAACTATTAACACACCATAGTTGACGCAGTATGAAGAATGTGACTTCCGTGGAAATTATAATTGAATAATATCTATGAGAAGTAACAAAAAGGTGGATTCTGAATAAAAAATAGATAAAAATAATGATATTGATAATTAAATTCATGTACTAATAAAAATGACAATATGGGGAATTGGGGATACATTCATATACCACATTCCATAAAAAAAGGCTAAAATAAACTACTAGTAGAATCATGAGAAAAGGATCAATCCATTTCTATTGTACACAATCATAATAATGTTAATCATGCATCGGTAGTAGGACACTTCCTGTGGTCTATCCATGAAATCATAAAGTCTTCTTGGGTTCCTATAGTGGCCTAAGAATTGTGTGACTTATAATACCAGAAGTCCACCAAATTCAATGTCTAGATCAATCAATTTCATGAAATATATAATGAATAATGTATGGATAAGAAAAAATGATGGGAAATAAATAAATAAATGATAATTTGGTCTAGGTTCCCCAAGGGATAATTGAATGATACTGAAGGACTCCAAAACAACTTGAGAGGGGAGGGGTGAATTAGGGGGTAAACATTTTCTTTTATATTGATGAATCTTTTTCCAATGTTGGTTAGATGTTTTTAAAATTATCTTTTCGAATCATGTAGTAATCGAACATTCCCAGGAAGATAGACAACACGACAATTTTTCATGGTTCACCACTAAGGGGTAATCTAAGGATCATATTCCCACAATGTGTCTAGGGTACCTAAATCCACTAATCATTACTATTGGGAGAATATAAATGTTCATACATAGATACTATATTCTAGGAACACTACCTTTATATGATATTATGTATAGAACTCTTCTTCACAAGGAAAACATCCATCGAATCCCCCTATCTCCATAATTTGAGTGAAGGCTCACTCAGTTAAATGAATTGAGTGTCACATCAATATATTGTTATTTAAGCATTTTTGTATAACAAGAATGGGACTCTTCTGGAATGTTAGTTATGATTTCATGCACATTGGAATCGTTTTTCACTGAAAACTGATGTTGAAAACCGCCTTTTGAGATGCTCCTTCGCGAATCTCAATAACGTTGTAAATAAAACTACTTTTATGGAACAAACTATATTCAAGAATCTCCCTATGTCTTCATAGAACACCCAGTCATGTAGAAACACCAATTAAATAAAAACATTAGTATCATTCGTGAAATAACTCAACTTTTTATGATGTTCAATATTGCATAAAAATCAAGATTTGAAAACCTCCCAACCTTCATGAAATCTGAACAATTATTGATTTTCTCGGATTATTTTCATATTGAATGAATTAGTGGTAGCCTCGTATATATAGTATTGTCCATTCATTAAGTTATGATGGCTTCAAATAATTTTTCTGAACCTTTAGAACATATTTTAAAGGAATCTCTATTCGTGAAGCTGGAGTGATATTTGTTGCAGTCATAGAGATGATCCTCAACTCATCAAGCATTCACAATGCTCCACTAATCATAGTCACCAAGAACATCTTCAACTCATCACCCACTCAAGAATATCCATACCATCATAAACTTAAATGTAGTTAAATATGGTCTCCATGAAACTCATTACTTTACGATATTTATAAACATTTATTTCTAGAAATCAACCTTTCAGGATGCTAGCATAGTGCTCTAGATTTTGAACCCAAAAATTTGGAAAAGATTGGGAAACGAATGAATATTTAATAAATTAGTTATCCTATACTATATGATCTCATTTATTAAAAAATCCTTTCTTATCCACGCGTAGATTAAAAAAAACACAAAATAGAATCCCTTACCAACAAAGAAAAAACTTGGTTTCAATAGATAACAACTTCTTCAGTATATATAATATTTCAATACTGAAAGAACCTATAATAGTATGGAGGTGTAAATTTGGGATCAATATATAATGAATCAATTGTGGATCGACACCAGGATTGTGTTTTATGATGGAAAACACATCCCACATACATAAATTAGGGATGATCATAATTTAAAAAAAGGCATCACACATAATCCTATCATGTTATCCATCAAATCTATAAATTGAATAGTGATCCTATGTAACTCAATCAATAATGTAATCCCAAGGGTCACTACAAGTGCCTATGATCTTACCAATACCACATATTCTATCAAATATTTCCTTTAATGGAATCTCTTGTATCACTCTTGACATGGTAACCACTAAGTATTCACTAGTTATCTTATATAGGGGACTGATTATCAACCGGGGCATACATATCCATCATTCTAATGAGACCATCCATATTTTATCCACTAGCGAATGGGTGTCACCTATGAGTATAAATAACTTCCCAGATATCCAATCAGTGTATATCCATGGGTCACTCCTGAATCATCCAAGGTGAGACCAACCACATCATCCCTATTCTAGGACACATGTTATCTCCATACCTAAAAGAAATTAAGTAATTTAATTTACAATTCCATCACATCTTCAGTCATTGAAAAATCACATGTTAACAAGTTATACATGTTATTAAGATAAATCCAGTCATCAATGTAATAATACATAAGTAAATAAGAATAAGATAAGCCATATGATGTAACTCAAAACTAGAAATAATAAATCATGATACAATGAGAACATGGATTTTTTTGAACCAATCTAAAAAAAATCATATCATTGAAGGATTTTATCCAGGGAATGAATCATAGGCAGTAAATAACATTCATATGGAGTAAGTTACATATTATAAAGAATGAATAAATAATCATGTAAAATGAAGTATGTTCATATGTGTTAATATTATGTCCAAATAATGTCCTAACATTTCTATTTAGTCAATTACTTAGTTAAGTCGTTTGTAATAAGTTCCACACCCACACAATGGTGGTTAAAATATTATCTAATTGGAAAATAGGCAGTTTAAGTTTGGAAAACCCTAAAGGGGAGGCTCTGAACAAGGCGAACAACCCAAGAATATATTTTTCCTAAGGCTAATGTGAAAAAGTAATGTGAAACCATTTGGATTGATTTATTTGACATAATAGAGGCCGGATCTAACTGTTTTGTAATTTTTAAGACAGACAAAAAATATTAAAAACAATGAAGCTTTCGTAAAGAAGCTAGGAACCATACCATTGTATAGTAGCATTCATCTTATCTTTTTTCAACACATGGATCAATATGTAATGAGGTTTATCGAAGAAATCATAATACTCCATAAAAACTGGTAAATGGGATTGAACCTAAATTTTAAAACAATGGAGATGGGAAACTTCAAATATAATGAAGATGAGCATAGATTTGACTATAAATTTTCTAATGATTCTAAAGGATTTTGGATTAGAGACCAAATTTTGTAGAAATTGAAATCCATATATTATGGAGGAGGAGTATTAAATGAGAGTAGGGAATCATGTTACTTAGATGGAAAATAGAGGGATACATGGGTGATATATTGTTTTGTTTGTTGAGAGAATAGTTTGAATATCACCCACATATATAGGGAAACATGGTTTGGATGCATGGTTATCCAAACTGTGTGCCAACCTTGTGAAGAGACACTATAAAAAAAATTATAAACCATGAATATGAATGTTCTTATAGTTTTATATTTGTAGAAAAACAGTGCATCCCCTAGCACCCCACTATCTCAGGCCGCACAATTTAATGAACCCTACCGTTTGAGAAGCAAGGTTTCTCTTAACTGTGTGACCCTGTCAGTTTCATCAATTTTTAGGGATCAAGCTCCGAGCATTCTCTAAACACCACTATGACCTTTGTGTCTCCCTTAAGTGATATTATAAGGGCCAAAATAAAGGATTAAAACAAAAAATTAATAGTTCATAACTTTGAGAATAGGTGTTATTTTATATGTTTGTTGCGTATCTAGGTAAATTTAGATAAACACTATGCATAAGGGTCCATGGTAATGATGGTAAAACCCATCATGAATAGTGGCCCGTCATGAAGATCGACAACCATGAAAAAAGTAAGGCATAACCCCCACATTGCATATGACTATTTACAGAAGTCACCCTGCCATGGAGGTGGAGGTGGAAACCTATACATATTGAATGTTTCTTTTTAGAATTACCATCATATCATAAATTTCCTAATATTATGATAAATTCATTATATTTCATCAAACCATGGAAATTAACTACACTGTGCCTTTAAATACCTCCTCTTATTAGACATTTCATGGGATGACTCACTTGATATTCCAACAAAAGATCTAAATTTGGTGAACAATAACATCCATGAGCCGAAGAAGAGATGTATTTCCGATGTCATCCATCTTTGACAAGCTATAATTCCATGGTTTCATGAATACATCAGATCTTCGTAAAGATTCCTTTAATGAATACCGTCGACCATCATGATAGAAGTAATCCCCTTTTGGTTCTTAGTGCTCCGTGATTTAATCATCATTTAAAAAACCACCCAATTGGAACAAAGACTTTTTTTCTTAGGTACGATTACCTTGTTTCATATAAGATTCACCATAATTATTCCCCTATCATTTATAGGGACTCTAACCTTCACTAACCCCATCCTTTAGCAAGCCTATCGACCAGGCCTCTCTATGGTTCATCTTAGCCAACACCCATTCATGATATTTGAATTTTTAAGGACCCTATACCCATCTTTAACCAGTTCATCCACACCCCAAATTCCCAAGATACTAGTATAATAAACAACTACTCCCACCCATTTTTCTTAAAACACGTTCTAGACAACAATGCTTCAATTTTCACTTAATTATTTTCACTGAAATGAATCTTTCATATAATAATTTTCACTATAACGACTTCACCCCTAATTTCCACTCTTCCAAAAACATATTTACGATATGTCACACCAAGAGGTTCATGGGAAATAGAATTGTAATCCCAAATGGTGGATTCATTAAGGGAAAATTTCCACTTTTCTAGGGTGTGAGGAATTATACTGGATCTTCTTCTACTACTTTCAAATGGTCTCACTGGTTTTAAGCTCTGACAACATCCATGATTCATGATTTAAAATAACCTATCATGATGTCATAGTCATATGAAATAAAATTTCATGATATCACCATTTGAATATGATTTAAAACTATACCCTTAATATTTTTAGTGAACAAAGGATTCCCTGTTTAAGACTCGCATGGGATGAACCCACACATCTTACTTTGTGGGAAGAACACATGATGCATCTTCAATGATCCTCATGATATGAATCCTCCTCCACCACCAAAGGATGAACTACCTACCATAGGCATATCCCATGCGTAAGTACCACACCATCATCCACCACATTAGAATGAAGCTCCACACTTGGGATGAAACACCACTCCTGGGATAAGACACAACAAAGATATAGGTAGATTCCATGAGTAATTACCAAACTATACCTCATCATCATTTATTCCATAACAATATAATTGTTACCCCATGACATTAAACATCAAGGATTAGTCCAATAAAAAAGCCTCAAACTGTAGCAATGAACTACATGAGTTTTGTTCCGTATTTCCTAACAGGGTATGCGAGAAACCTCTATGATGATCAATACCCATATTCTAATACACTTGGGATACCTCCATGATGTTAACTATTAACTCTCCAACATTACCCCCAAACCCTCAAGTGTAAAATCATGACCTTGTTGACACACATACCTAATTAATCAAGCGTGAAATATTCCTCCCATTGGAATAGGCATAACAAAACCCTCAAGTGTGAAATATTCTCCCATGGGGACACACTTATCCAAACCATAATATGTGAAATATTACCCCTGGATACACACTTAACGAAATCGTCAAATGTAAAATACTCCACATTACAGACACTCTTAACCAATACCTCAATTATGACCATCTTCCCCTCTAGGACACAAATAATCACCAGAATATCCCCAAAATGCATTAAAGATATGTCCAACTTGGATCCTCCACCATATATAATAAATATCGGATGCCTATAGTAAAAAGACTCAGATTACATACACGCCAAGAATTAGCCAGATCATGGTCGACACTGAATTCATTGGGTTCCACACCCAATATGCCTCATATGAGGGATACCTCCAAATTAAAAAGGAGAATACATTTTAGTTTCACAACATGCCCAATTTTTATATATTTTCATAGATGACCAATATTGTTATCTACTGTAACCAAAGGATGACATGCTGTTGTGATTGAACTAGTGTAATTTACCAGCATCCTCCTTATGATGGAACCAGAAATGAGTTTCATGAACATGACTTAATTCTAGGATGGAGACTTAAACTTGGTGATGAGTTCCAAATGGGAATCCATGTAAGGGTGAATCAACATCCCATCATAAAGTATCTATTAAGGATCCAAAATCACTGATTCTGTTGATGGGAAATTCCCACATTTTGAAACATGGAATTTAGGGGAAGAAACAGATGATGTATGGTCCTAGTGAGAAAGCATAAAAAATATTAAACCTAACTTTAAATATCTAATCCATAAATTGTGAGGACTAGTAACATTCGGGAACCATCATGATTTCATGTGGCCAAATAAAAATATTTAGTTTCATGTCCCAATGAATGAGTGGATAGCCGAAAAAGAAACTCTCTAGCATCTTGGGGAAAATAACATTGTGCATCCTTAGTTTGAAATATATTCAATATAGATATTTTCTATTCCTTATAAATAATGGATGAATTTGGGTTATTGACATTTATTTAACTAGATATGTGTTGATGGCTAATTACACATTCTTTATATAACTGAAAAACATAGAGATCTATGATCTAAAGCGAAAAATGGGTGGGGGTAGGAGAAATTTTTCAATTAAAATCCCAAATGATTATGTCCCTACTGCAGAAACCACCATATCATCAGCTACTAGGCTCCCATGAACCATCTCACACTCCAAAATTATTTAGGGGTGGATAATCCACACCAATGATTTATGATATGAAAAAATGGGGTAATCCCCACTAGGGATAGGGTCCAACGGGTTCTCAATGTAACAGCCCGAGATTTTATGAAAAATATTATTTTAATTTCATTAATGTCTTGTGTTGTATTCTACACCAAGATTACCTTGCGCTATACGCAACACCGTATTAGCTTGCAGTATACGCAACACTATTCTTGGATCGTGTTACATACAATTTTGATAATAGTTATTCTACGCAACATTGAGTATATATATATATATATTAAATGTATAAATGAAATATGGTTGGATTCTGTTATACGAAACAACGAAGGATTCTTTCACAACACGCAACCCTGACTTGGCTTGCATTACACGCAATCGCGACCTTCCTCGATAGCGTGTGTTGTACGCAATACCGGGTTTTAATAAACAATAATATATTATTATAATATTGTCATGAACTAGCCGTTATGAATAGTATTAACTAAATTTTTAATTTTATAGAATTATTATTCATCTTACACATTTTCTAGAACATGGTATAAGAACAAAATAAATTTTTCGGGTAAAATAAGTATTTTTCAAAAAATGCAGTTTTGCCGCCTTTTGATGGCGCACCCACATTAAATCTAGTTTTTCACATGTTTATATGTTCAATTTGACAAAATAAAATTCTTATTTTGAATCAGGATGTAAAAATTTACATTAGATAAAGTTTTGAAATTTTTCCGATAACTTTCATATTTTAATGAATAGTAAAAACACGGTATATTTTAATTAAAAACAAATTTTTCATCATAAAATCATATGTGGTTAAATTATAATATTGAATGGCTTTAAAGTATAAATAGAATATATTTTTACCATTTAATATAATGTATGTCATTAGCATTGATTTTACCTTGAATTCGTAGGTTAAATCAATTCAATCTTTTGCAATGTTTTATAGAAAAACCCGTTTTTATTCGACAACATGACTAATTTTAATTTAATTTCTGCAACTTCTGTGTATTGAATTTTAATAAATTGATTTCATATTTGGAATCAGTGGGTCCAAATTATGTTAATAGGATACTTTTTATTTTTGGGAATTATGAATAGTAACTACGGTAAAATGTATTTACCATAGTTAAAGGTAAATCAGGTAATTAAGGGTAAATATAATATTATAAAATTACACTAACACATGCCAAAATTCTATTTGATGGCTAAAAGTAAACCCATATCAACTAAGGGTCGGATTAGATTCATTTTATGGACTTTTGACCATGAAAATAATTTAATTATTATTAAAACCAAAGAAAGTGACAACATGTCACTCTCTTAAATATTATAAGTATAATAATTTTAACATAGTGATAAACTTCATGAAACATCGAAAATGAATAGTCTCCGGAAATCTAATACAATTATTTACATCATAGGAATTTATTTAGAATTTTTAGGGATTAAATAATTATCATTTATTATGACAGAAAGATGATGCAGTAATTGTCTTATTAATGAAATATTGACAGAATTGATGTTATAAATGCCCAAATAAATGTAATTTGAGACTTTTTATGACTTAAAATAATTTTATAGGTTACTATGATATATTAGTGTTGATTTAATCAACTTGGTTCGAACATATAATTCTGTTATGACTTTCACAAAAATCATATATCAAATAGTGTCAAAATTGACACAAAATAGTTTTTAAATCAAATATTATTTTATTAATTGTTATTTTATTCTTAAAAATCTAAGGATCGGAAAAATGACTTAGATAAGGATATATATATTAATAATAAACAATTTGGGGTTTGTTTGGCATGTTATAGTAAGTGTATTAACCATATAGTGAAAGAAAACAAAAAGACACGGTAAAAGTTAAATTATTTAACTTAGAGTTAAATCTAATTGATAAGGTTAAAATAATACCCTAAACTTGTCTATATCTTATTGGTTGATAGGATTTCGACCCATCCCCACTTTAGCTTCGAAATAAGACCCTTTGGAACCATTATAAACCGATTTTGACTTTAATATAAAATAATATTTTGAGATATTCCTAAGGTGCCCCTCTCCTCCCTTATAAAAGGACACCTCCTCCCTCTCTTCCTCACACAACTTTGAGCCTTCATTCTCGGCCAACCCCTGACAAAATCCCTTCCACACTTCCCTAGTATCATCCTAGAGGTTCTGGTCTTCTTCAAAGACCATCCTTAGTTCTTTAAGTGGAGGCTAAGAAAAGGCGCGTCAAAAAGAGGTAATATCCATTACCGATCTTTTTCAATTTCTTTCTTCTTCAACATATTCTTCTTTCGTTGTTTCATTATAAAGTAATAACATCAGTATTACTTACAAACCTATATGTTATTATAAATATTAAATAACCCTAATTCACCTTCTATCCATCCTACGGAAAAATGAAATCACCACGCGTGCGTACATATGGAATACCGTCTCCACGCCGTGGTGTGATCTATTTTACACCATCACCTTACAAGGATGGGTATAATGGTGTAATGAGTAACTATTTATGATTATTATAATTTAATATTGATACTGAAATAATATATATATACTCAAATACAATTCCACTACCATGGGAACGATATCATCGCTCGTGCGTACGTACGGACTACCGTCTCCACGACGCGATGAGATTCATTCTCAATGATTAACCATTCATGAATGATTATAAAGTATATATAATATGTAATAATGAAATATATGACATAATAATGATACTGGATTTATTTATATATTTATATGTATGTCATCTACTTAATTCCATTCAATTCAATAAGGAAACGAAAACAGCATTCATGCGTACGTACGGACTACCGTCTCCATGAACGGTGTATTTCATTCCATTTAATGATTTATTAAATATATGTATATCCTGAATATATATATATATAAATCATGTTTTATGTTCTGGAATTAAGTAATCATGATCTAAGTAATCATATGAATAATTACAAGTCAAAACACGGACGACAAATGAAACAATTTTACCCAAAACGCTCTTTAACATGGAATTTACAAAAGAACGGGTAATATAAAGTCATAAGTGAACCATATATGATATCATAACAATGAATATGATTCTGTAATAAGTAAATGACATTATTTAAATCATTATACAGGAGGTTCGGACACTTACGAAGCAAATCGGACCTAAGGTAAGGGAAATATCACAATCTCATTTTTATCCGAGATTGTTTATTCGTAAGTATTTACTGGGGTGTATTTTATCATCCACATCCATGTTTCATAAATATGTAATATTATTTCCATCCAACTACAATTTATTAAATCCAATTTTACCCTTTGGTGAGTTTTTAGTAAAGGAAAGAAAGGAATCATTTGTCGTTTTCCGTACGAGGTATTTTTTGACTTTTCCGAAAAAAGTACGAAGAATGTTTTTTTAACTTATACGGCATGAATGGATTTTTAAAACATTATTTCCAAGAAACTTCCTTTACAAGTTTTCAGGTTTATCTTTAATCATCTTCTTTTATTTTAATGTCGTATGACATGTTATGAACGGAAAAATGTTTTTTGAAGAAGAAAGGATATTTTCCACAAGAATGGAGTTCAAAGGTTTTATCAAAATTATTTTCCATCTAAGATAATAAAGGGTTCTGTTTTTATCCCTATTATTACATTGATTTGATCATGTTGTGATTGAATTATTTTTATGAATTCCTTTATCTTGTATGAATTGTTTTATGATGTCATGATGTTTAAGATTCCAATTTGTATTACATGGGTTATGCAATGATGTATGATTTATGATTATGTGGCACACATAAGAAAGGATTCATTATAAGATGGGTGGGACCTATATCTTACACCAATGCATTGGGTAATGATTTTATATCTCATGAGATAGACATGGCTGAAATGGTAGGTTATACCGGTTCAGTGAAACAGGACTGAAACGATGGTTACTCGATTCAGAAAGCGACTTTGTCCACTAAGATAGTCTTGGCAATGAGTCTTGACTAACAAGAAATGATTCTCTATGATTATGTGTGTATGCCACAAAGTTTCATGTTTTAAGTTATGATTATTGTGATTTCATTTCACTACTATGATTTATCCCATGTTATGAAATTATGCTCTCTTTTGCAGGTTAAGATTTCCAAAAGTTATGTTCTTATGAATATGATGTGATTGATTTTTCTTTTGTATACCTTTACTGAGCATTTGAGCTCACCCTTTTATGTTTTCTTTTCCCCAGGATATAAAGAAAGGTTTTAGCTAAAAAAAAGGGAAGATCTTTATGGGAGATATTGAAGATCTTTCACCACGATTAGAAGATTACGTTCCGAGTTTCCAAAGACACTAAACTATTACGATCCTTGTGTGTGTGTGTTTTTGTTATGTACTAAGTATTCCGCAAAAGTAATGTAAAGTCTATGTACGTCAGGCTTCGGGTCTCTACAGTTGGTATCAGAGGAAAGGTTTAGTCAACCTTTGGAAACTAGGATGCGAAAACGTTAGTGAGATCCCTAGAGATATTTCTAAGGTATGTCTAGGGATGTCCCTAAGGATAAGTATACGTATAGGATATAGTCCTAGAACTACGGTAACGATCTTAGAATTTAACCAAAGATGTTAGATATTGAGGATAATCCCCCTTTATTATGTTGTTTTCTCTAGCATGATTTTTGCCTCTCACAATATTCTTTTTGTGTTTTAGTTAATGAAGGGAACCCGAAGGAATTCGGTTAACATTGAATCCAATGGACAAATTGGTGACTATGAGCAACAAAATTGTGTAATTCCTAGAGAGAATGATATTGTGATTATGCCGAATCAGTCATCGCGAAATATGATTAACAAGGTGAAATTTAGTGGTATGCCTAATTCATCAAAGAAGAGGAAGATAAACTATTATTCATGTTCTCATGTTGAGGATCATAAAGAAAGGAAGATTGAGATTTCTAAAGAAGGGAAGAAGAACCTTGAGGAATACCTCAAATGGAGGGACCGATGTTATCTGTGTGGAGAAAAGGGTCATAGAGTGACAGACTGTTATGGAGTTCAATGTCTTATTTTTGGAGAACATGGGCATTACCCAACTCAATGCCCGGACCTAAAAAGGTACTTCTAAATCAAGGAAGGACTTATTCCGGGACAGTCATTGAAGTGGATGGACTGAAGTGTTTATGTATTGGTATTCAATAATAATGTTGTTGAGGTACATTTATGGTGTGTTGAAATATTTATGTATTGGTCTATTGTGGTTTTTCAATAATTTTAAGGTACCGATAACCATGAAAAGTGATTCAAATATTTTGGAAAGTAGATGATATGCGCATAATGAAGGGATAAGGAGGAAATGAAATGTTTGACAGTATTCATGAGCTCATGATTGATATAAGGACTAAGTGATATAATGGTTTGAGTATATAGAATTTTGAGGATTTTGGTATGTGGATGGTGTTAACTTTTAACTGCAATCATGTTTTCACTAAGGTTCAATGGGTATTCAAGAAAATACTTTACTAAGGCCTTTGAATGTTTGGAATGTGACCAAAAAAACATATCTTATGATATATGGGGATCAATGATGGTATTAAATCTCTGGTAATCGTTTTCACTATGTTATGAGAGTGGACTACAATATTATGGATAAGCCTAAAGATTAGAATGGGTTATGTTGGACATAAGTTAGGATAAAATGTTTTTCGATATTATTGATGGGATGTTATATTAATATTGCTTTAGAAAAAGGACAACCTGCAGGACGGGCGACAACCCATCGCTTCGGACGAGGCTGTGGGAATCGAACCCACAACCGAAGTGAGACTGGCCTTTATCGCCTACCACTGACCTACAGGAAGTCCCTGTTTAGTATAAACTAGTTTTATTATATTAAGCAGTATGATATATGAAGTATAAGTCCATTTTCGGAACCATATATGATTAATCTCACTAAAGAATGACTTATGTATATTTAATAACTTTTTCTAACCTTTTGTTTGAGACAAATGGAATGACTTGTCATACTAACACTTCACGAATAACAAATTCAACTTCATTTATTTAAGAGATGAAGTGGAAATTGTTCAAGGTACGAACAATAGTGAGATTGTACCAAAATAAAGTAAATATTTATTCTAATTCAAATTCTTCAACTTTAGGGAAACGATATTGAAATCCAAAAATGTTGTCCTAGTGCTCTTATATCTGGTTAATCGGATGGTACCTTAGATCGTCACAAATTTATGGATTTGTGATTGCTAGCTTTTCCATAGCCATGTTCTCTACCACTCTCCATCAGAACATGATGGTTAGATTTCTCTTCCATATACATATTTTCACCTATGTGGATACCTAGTGATTTGTTAACTTGGGTAACCATTACGTTTTATACTTTATTTTTTAAAGATATGTTTTGGTATTCCTTTTTACGATGTGGGTTTCTGTCAAAGAAACTTTCAAATAGTAAACCATTTATAACCCCGACGAATTTCGAGGGAGAAATTCATTTTAAGGGGGGTAGAATGTAACACCCTGAGATTTTATGAAAAATATTATTTTAATTTCATTAATGTCTTGTGTTGTATTCTACACCAAGATTACCTTGCGCTATACGCAACACCGTATTAGCTTGTAGTATACGCAACACTATTCTTGGATCGTGTTACATACAATTTTGATAATAGTTATTCTACGCAACATTGAGTATATATATATATATATTAAATGTATAAATGAAATATGGTTGGATTATGTTATACGAAACAACGAAGGATTATTTCACAACACGCAACCCTAACTTGGCTTGCATTACACCCAATCGCGACCTTTCTCGATAGCGTGTGTTGTACGCAATACCGGGTTTTAATAAACAATAATATATTATTATAATATTGTCATGAACTAGCCGTTATGAATAGTATTAAGTAAATTTTGAATTTTATAGCATTATTATTCATCTTACACATTTTCTAGAACATGGTATAAGAACAAAATAAATTTTTCGGGTAAAATAAGTATTTTTCAAAAAATGCAGTTTTACCGCCTTTTGATGGCGCACCCACTTTAAATCTAGTTTTTGACATGTTTATATGTTCAATTTGACAAAATAAAATTCTTCTTTTGAATCAGGATGTAAAAATTTACATTATATAAAGTTTTGATATTTTTCCGATACATTTCATATTTTAATGAATAGTAAAAACACGCTATATTTTAATTAAAAACAACTTTTTTCATCATAATATCTTATGTGGTTAAATTATAATATTGAATGGTTTTAAAGTATAAATAGAATATATTTTTACCATTTAATATAACGTATGTCATTAGCATTGATTTTACCTTGAATTCGTAGGTTAAATCAATTCAATCTTTTGCAATGTTTTATAGAAAAACCCGTTTTTATTCGACAACGAGATTAATTTTAATTTAATTTCTGCAACTTATGTGTATTGAATTTTAAAAAATGGATTCCATATTTGGAATCAGTGGGTCCAAATTATGTTAATAGGCTACTTTTTATTTTTGGGAATTATGAATAGTAACTACGGTAAATTTTATTTACCATAGTTAAAGGTAAATCAGGTAATTAAGGGTAAATATAATATTATAAAATTACCCTAACACATGCCAAAATTCTATTTGATGGATAAAAGTAAATACATATCAACTAAGGGTCGGATTAGATTCATTTTATGGACTTTTGACCATGAAAATAATTTATTTATTATTAAAACCAAAGAATGTGACAACATGTCACTCTCTTAAAACTTATAAGTATAATAATTTTAACTTAGTGATAAACTTAATGAAACTTAGAACATGAATAGTCTCCAGAAATCTAATACAAATATCTACATCATAGTAATTTATTTAGAATTTTTAGGGATTAAATAATTATCATTTATTATGACAGAAAGATGATGCAGTAATTGTCTTATTAATGAAAATTGACAGAATTGATGTTATAAATGCCCAAATAAATGTAATTTGAGACTTTTTATGACTTACACTAATTTTCTACGTTACTATGATATATTAGTGTTGATTTAATCAACTTGTTTTGAACATATAACTCTGTTATGACTTTCACAAAAATCATATATCAAATAGTGTCAAAATTGACACAAAATAGTTTTTAAATAAAATATTATATTATTAATTGGTATTTTATTCCTAAAAATCTAAGTTTCGGCCAAATGACTTAGATAAGGATATATATATTAATAATAAACAATTTGGGGTTCGTTTGGCATGTTATAGTAAGTGTATTAACCATATAGTGAAAGAAAACAAAAAGACACGGTAAAAGTTAAATTATTTAACTTAGAGTTAAATCTAATTGATAAGGTTAAAATAATACCCTAAACTTGTCTAAATCTTATTGGTTGATAGGATTTCGACCCATCCCCACTTTAGCTTCGAAATAAGACCCTTTGGAACCATTATAAACCGATTTTGACTTTAATATAAAATAATATTTTGAGATATTCCTAAGGTTCCCCTCTCCTCCCTTATAAAAAGACACCTCCACCCTCTCTTCCTCACACAACATTGAGCCTTCAAGATCTTCCAACCCCTGCCAAAATCCCTTATCCACTTCCCTAGTATCATCCTAGAGGTTCTGGTCTTCTTCAAAGACCATCCTTAGTTCTTTAAGTGGAGGCTAAGAAAACGCGCGTCAAAAAGAGGTAATATCCATTACCGATCTTTTTCAATTTCTTTCTTTTTCAACGTCTTCTTCTTTAGTTTTTTCATTATAAAGTAATAACATAAGTATTACTTACATACTGATATTTTATTATAAATATGAAATAACCCTAATTCACCTTCTATCCATCCTACGGAAAAATGAAATCATCACGCGTGCGTACATACGGAATACCGTCTCCACGCCGTGGTGTGATCTATTTTTCACCATCACCTTACAAGGATGGGTATAATGGTGTAATGAGTAACTATTTATGATTATTATAATTTAATATTGATACTGAAATAATATATATATACTCAGATACAATTCGACGACCATGGGAACGATATCATCCCTCGTGCGTACGTACGGACTACCGTCTCCACGACGCGATGAGATTCATTCTCAATGATTAACCATTCATGAATGATTATAAAGTATATATAATATGTACTAATGAAATATATGACATAATAATGATACTGGATTTATTTATATATTTATATGTATGTCATCTACTTAATTCCATTCAATTCAATAAGGAAACGAAAACAGTGTTCATGCGTACGTACGGACTACCATCTCCATGAATGATGTATTTCTTTCCATTTAATGATTTATTATATATATGTATATCCTGAATATATATATATATAAATCATGTTTTATGTTATGTAATTAAGTAATCATGATCTAAGTAATCATATGAATAATTACAAGTCAAAATACGGACGACAAATGAAACAATTTTACCCAAAACACTCTTTAACATGGAATTTACAAAAGAACGGGTAATATGAAGTCATAAGTGAACCATATATGATATAATAACAATGAATATGATTCTGTAATAAGTAAATGACATTATTTAAATCATTATACAGGAGGTTCGGACACTTACGAAGCAAATCAGACCTAAGGTAAGAGAAATATCACAATTTCATTTTTATCCGAGATTGTTTATTCGTAAGTATTTACTGGGGTGTATTTTATCATCCACATCCATGTTTCATAAATATGTAATATTATTTCCATCCAACTACAATTTTTCAAATCCAATTTTACCCTTCGGTGAGTTTTTAGTAAAGGAAATGAAAGGAATCTTTTTTCGTTTTCCGTACGAGGTATTTTTTGACTTTTCCGACAAAAGTACGAAGAATGTTTTTTTAAACTTATACGGCATGAATGGATTTTTAAAACATTACTTCCAAGAAACTTCCTTTACAAGTTTTCAAGTTTATCTTTAATCAAATTCTTTTATTTTAAAGTCGTATGACATGTTATGAAAGGAAAAATGTTTTTTGAAGAAGAAAGGATATTTTCCTCAAGAATGGAGTTCAAAGGTTTTATCAAAATTATTTTCCATATAAGAAAATAAAGGTTTCTGTTTTTATCCCTATTATTACATTGATTTGATAATGTTGTGATGGAATTATTTTTATGAATTCCTTTATCTTGTATGAATTGTTTTATGATGTCATGATGTTTAAGATTCCAATTTGTATTACATGGGTTATGCAATGATGTATGATTAATGATTATGTGGAACACATAAGAATGGATTCATTATAAGATGGGTGGGACATATATCTCCCTCCAATGCATTGGGTAAAGATTTTATATCTCATGAGATAGACATGGCTGAAATGGTAGGTTATACCGGTTCAGTGAAACAGGACTGAAACGAGGGTTACTCGATTCAGAAAGGGACTTTGTGCACTAAGATAGTCTTGGCAATGAGTCTTGACTAACAAGAAATGATTCTCTATGATTATGTGTGTATGACACAAAGTTTCATGTTTTATGTTATGATTATTGGGATTTCATTTCACTACTATTATTTATCCCATGTTATGAAATTATGCTCTCTTTTGCAGGTTAAGATTTCCAAAAGTTATGTTCTTATGAATATGATGTGATTGATTTTTCTTTTGTATACCCTTACTAAGCATTTGAGCTCACCCTTTTATGTTTTCTTTTCCCCAGGATATAATGAAAGGTTTTAGGTAAAAAAAAGGGAAGATCTTTATGGGAGATATTGAAGATCTTTCACCACGATTAGAAGATTACGTTCCGAGTTTCCAAAGACACTAAACTATTATGATCCTTGTGTGTGTGTGTTTTTGTTATGTACTAAGTATTCCGCAAAAGTAATGTAAAGTCTATGTACGTCAGGTTTCGGGTCTCTACACTCAAAGCATGAAATACACACCAAAACCCCAACCACAATGGTTCATATAGTGGGGGAAAACATCACCCATTTTAATGGAAACCTATTTGAGAGTATTTCCCTATAGAATTATGATAGATAATTCCACAATCAGAAGGATATAGGGGATGGTTATGAAAGAACCTCATGAAAAATACTCACGAGACACGTCATGGGGCTCACACCCAACTACATTATTGAAAACACAGGTCATCCCCACATGTCAATGAAAGAATTGATCCCATTTCTACTTCACTGGCCGTAATCCAGATAAACCAGAACTAAATTTGGGGGAATCCCACCAATAATACCTAACATGGGGCCTCTTATTCATCTTTAGTAGCCACATACACCTTTATCACAACCTTCCCTACCCCCTGTTATCACTTCATACAACAATTTATTCTTTTTCTTGGGGTCAAGACCACATACACCACTTAGGAAAAATGGTTAACTCTTACAGTCCTCAACTCCATCAACAACCATTATACTCCTTCTCAATTGGATGAATTACAATAATATTTACATGACCACTAAATAGTGTGAATTCCCACCCATTATAATGATATTTCATGTTTTGAAGAACTATCCCATGGGAATATATATAACAACTACTGATGGGTCAATGCTCATGACATATGATAGAATACTATTAGAGGGAACCATAGTTATCCCCAGAAACATAATCTTGGAGAAGTATTATACCTATAGACGAAGGATCTTGGGAAGCATTGGGTCACCATTAACCTCTCAGACATTGATATGATGGATGACTCGATGATGGATCCTTAAACTCTACTTCCAGATTTCGGGGTAGAAACTCATCAACTTGGGCTACAAATACATGAAACTAAGTTCCATAAATTACCCTAATTTATCCATAGGTAGCTATAGGTAGAGGTTGTTTGGACCTATTTAATATTTCTTATAGTGAAAACATATCTTCATCCATCAACTACCCTCCTCTCTTCCTTTAAAAAAGAAGTGGGAGTGTCATCATGTAAAGTAATGATTCTGTTTGATGATGTTGATGATTCTTCTAATGAAAAAATAGACGATGCTGCTCTAATTCATGAAGAATTTATAAAAACCCAATATTATATGGATATTATCTTGATGTTTTATCTTCCAAAAAAATACATTCTAATGTTCATGGGACAATTGGCTGGCTCAGAATACCACCAGTGATAAAATCAGTAACACAAAAGGTATTCATCTGTGCCACCAACAGTTTACTGGCCATCACTACTTGGGGTTTGTGCCAATAATGATTAGGGAAATAATTTTATTAATGATAAATAGGACTTATGGGGAGTCATATCCACTAATTATTATTTTTTCACATTCAGGCCACCTGAAACCGTAAACATTGTAATAATAGAGTGCCACATAGTGAACAAATGATGATCTTTTTCTAGAATATATTTAAAATGTTCACCAACATTCAAGACCATCTATCAACTTAACATAGAAGATATTATCACCTTGACACCATTAAAAAATATTTCAACTTGGTTTAAATCAATTTTCTCATAGAAGATTCACACCATTAATTGTATGGTTATCACGAGATTCTCTAAGGAACATATGTCAAGAGCCTCATCATGCACCAATGAGTTATATTAGAGTCATATCAACATGTATAGATCAAAGCATAGGGATACAATGATACCGTTCATTTTATCCCAATCCAATAACAACAATGGGACACTCAATATGGCCCACCCAGCAATAGTGAAATATATCCTTTGGCCACTACCATAGTGAATGTTGTCATTATTGAATTTTCTAATGATAATAGATAATGGACGATTGGCATAAGGCTTGATATGGATAATCCTCACCAAGGGGTGGAATGGTACCAAGGGTATCCCCAAATGGTTACTCAAAATCATCAATATATATTGGGGATTCGACATGGAATTCCCCCAATGAATGATTATTTTATACCAGCCGACACATCAAAAAGGGAAAGGGGTCCTTCTAAACTTACCAGTGATCAATGATCATGGAGGAAATTGATTCATATGAAAGTAAAATATCTTTAATATATAAGCTAGAGGTAAATAAGAGGATCATTGCTGAGTTTATTTCTAGGAACTGATGTGGTTGTAATAATTTTAATTGGGACCCCCTATCTCAACCTGTCAGGATACCAGTTCTTCGTGAATTTAAACTAATATTTGAACTACGTGGCCCCACACATCATTGAAAAATTCAGGGTCTATGACATAAAACTGAGGAATGAGTCACCCATTACATCTATGTTGTGTTCAAATCTTCCTATTTATCAAGGAAACCTAGCCTCTTGGGCTGATGATCTAGTTAGGGAAACTAACTAGGATGACATGACATTTACACTCACTACCCACCTCTAGGCTCTAGAAACATGACATATTTCAATACCACCTAAGGGAAAGTAATATCCATCATGGGTAGACTAGATTCACCTGGTATTAGAATTCATCATTCTAGGCATCACCCCATTAATCAAATAAGTGATCCACTGTAGTATCTTGACAACTTTATCTTGCAGTATGACACAACGTTTGGAACTCCAAAATAGTGAGAATATACAAAGATCCAATTTCTTCCAAAGACCCTCAACCGACCTGAATTCATGTGGTAATACTAAGTAGTCCTGGGATTCATTATGAATTCAAAGGATATCTGTAGAAAATTAATCTACAATTTCAAGTCCAACATGCATAAGAATAGCCTTTCGAGTATCTAAAAATTAAAATTTTGGACAATGAGTTAATAGATCAATTAATTTTCCAATGGAATGGAATCACATACTCATTTTACATCCTGAAATCACATGAATAGTTTTATATGATGTTCATGGAGGATAGAAAATATTAGCTTGTTCCAACCATCATCTACATGTATTATGCTAGTGAAATTTGGGAATTCATTGAAAAAGATCTGCATCTGAAAAAAGAATTACAATAGAAAATGAAATGGACATGAACATTACATTTTCTAGCTCTCATGTGAATGAAAAAGAAAGCATAGAATTATTCCGCTATCCTTGTAGGGGATTATGAGATTAGAAAACATGATAACCCCATTATAGGAAGAACCCCTCTTGGTTTAGCGTTTCTAGGTGTATCCTTACATGGTATAGCCTCATCAGTCCAAACTTTGTTGAGAGAATATTTCTATTTTCCCTTGTCAGATCCTAGCCCCCAAGGTAATATTCATTGAAAGAAATAAAAATTCCAACTCCTTAAAGAATACAACGGTGCCGAGTTATTCCATCTCATATCTAGAAAAATATATTATGAAACTATCATAATGAAAGAGAACCAATGTGACTGAACTCACCATTCACTCCTATAATTTAATGTACCATATGATACTTGTGTACACCATTAAAAATTGTGTTTTTATCAAATATTAGCTGCATAACCAAGTGTAACATGGTATATTTAAATTTGAAAATGTCTATATATAAGAAATACATGTCTCCGCTGACCCAAATAGTGATAGGGAAGACACATGGGAGTGGATGTAGGATCAAATATTAGGAACATAGAATTTCAATGACTAGTTCACTTATATGAAAGTCACCCACACATACGGTATCATCCATACACAATTGAGAAGATCAAAAACTCATATAGTTATCACATATCCTCCAATAACTGTATCCTTATACATGATGTGGCCTTACATGTATTAAAATGAAATGTGTCTATAGTGGAAGATAAATATGAGTTCCCCATTGATATAAAACTAGTTATCAGCCTTATCAAATTCATGGCTCCTAAATTGGGGGACATGGCAAGAATTTTCAAGGTCCTCGAATATACCATTGAAGAGGAGAATGATTACACCTCTGTGTACACTATAAAACTTGTGGATAATTACATAAATCATAATTATGATGCATTCCATGTAAACCCCTTATGATCCTTCATCAGGTGTCGTTGAAGGAGAGAAAGGGGGAACATATGCTTGAATAATATATAGGATATCCCTCCCAACTACGATGTTCGGGCCACCGAGACCATAAAAAAAGACTCATTAAAGGCTCAATAAGGACAACCCTCCAAGCCTTCTCCCTCAAGCATGGATCTGCATCAACTTATATTGGTTGACTATATGAATTAGTCAAGAATTCTCAGTGATCAACCGTGCCAACCTAGGTCATAAACTCAACCCTATTGTACCAAACCCAAATATGTAAAGAGAGAACCGATCCACCAAAAATAGATAATTTTCAATACTATCCAGGCTCCATCACATCAGCCTATGAATCCCATTATACACCCTTCTAACAAGATACCCTCTACAATAAGAAATTCCCCACACTAGGAAGGATGATATGTTTATGAACCTTAGTAACATACTAATGAGGCTCATGATCCTCGATGTTATCCATCTATCAATGATGATATGCGAGGCCCTTGATTAATCCTTGAAACCCCCTTCAATTGTAGACTATGGTAAATGATTCTGAATCCAATTACACATGATATGATAAATGGGATGAATGTAGGGCCATCATTTATTTTTGTGAAGAAGATGAGGGTGATAATATGAGGAGGAAAATATGACAACTTTATGTCACTGGATAGTTCAAAATCATGGAAATACACTACTACCTGGTTGATATGGGATTTGTAGCAATCAAATAATGGCAGGAAAACTCCACAAGATGGCACTCAGGGAAGAGGATATGACCCCGTCTAACCTGAAAATTCCTAGATATGACAAGAGTTAGTAGAACCCAAGTGGAAATATTCTTCTAAATACACAATTTTTTTGTCCTAGTCTCATGCATTGAATTTATGGTTGACCAATAAGATACTAACTACAACACCCTATGGAAAGGTCATGGTTTAATTTTCATACAGTGGTCCACCCTTTGTACCACTGGTGCATCAATTACTAACTTGATAGTTGAGTATGGGCACATTAGTGTGATGATTATCCCTATGAATCCTAAGTGTCACATTATCTAGATTTAGGGTAATATAATTTGGATGAAAAAATAATTATATTTATTTGTTTGAGCGTATCAATTCCCCCAATGATATGATAGATATTATAGAAAATCCTTAGGAATACATCAATGAATTCTTTTTCCTCCCAATCCATTAATTTAAACCCACCACACATGACTTGGGAAGTTGTTTCATAACCCATAATAAGAAAAGTGATCAGTAATTACCTATTACACAAACATTAGACTTTCCCAACGAATACTAGAAGATCCTACCCCTGTAAAATATTGAGATGTTCAGCCCATGGTCCCCGATCTACAACATTACTACATGTTCCACAAAGTAGGGATGGCTCGATGGAAGTTGACCCATAATAATATTATCAATGTCAGGATTAGACATTCCATCTAAAACCAAGTGGGACTGTCTCATCATCCATTATAATTATAGTTTCTGTAGAGTAAGAGTAACTTGTGGAAGAATCTTCCCCCATCATATTAGGTACTGATTCCTTCACAAGATCTACATTTTTGGGAGAGTTTATTAATACCAAAGACTCTCATATCATTGATCATGATGAGGATTTAGTGTGTTAACATCCCACATTTTATGATGCTGTCTTCACCATAATTTATGAGTTTTCTTAGCTAAAACTTGAAACTAGGGAAGATCTGAGGATGAAACAGATAAATGAAACCATGTCACTTGTTGAAATCATAATTATGTGTATTTAATTATGGAAAACCATGATACATTCTCTTCGAGTTATAGTAATATTCCATGCCTCGATCATCATATTTCCATTTATCACATTTGACTCATATTAGGTCATTATAGATTAAGAAAATTCCTATAAAAATAAACCCTTCCCAAAGTTCCATGGTTGAGGCTGGAGTTGACAAGAACAATAAGGCCAACATCATAGAGTAGGTCTAGAACCCTATATTGTTGGACAACATTTTTCTAGTGTAGAAGATGAATAGAAAATAATATTTTTTATCAAATTCTGGGATCTCAACCACTATTTTCCAAAGGATGAATTTTCCCTTTCAGTGATGGATATGTTTATTGATTCTATGATGAGATTCCATGAAATATCATTCATTGATGGATAATTCAGGGATATTCATAGTTTTATTTCAACATTGAATTTTCAATCCACTCCATTTATAGTACCCTAGGGGAAATTCATATTCTAGGTGAGGCCTTCCTGTATAAGGAATGATATATCCACTTTCCAGTTGGTGAAGAATCATGTCTTCAAACCACTCATATAGCTTTTGTTGGACTGTTACAAGGATGACATGGTGATTAAATCTTGCTACATCCCTATCCATATCAATGGAATTAAGAATTTCTTTAGCTTGATCAATTAAATCATCTTTAAAATTAACCCTTTGCTGTGTACATTTGTAGTTACCTTCAAAACGTTTCATGGCTTTATTATCACATACAAATGTATCATTACTGACCTAGAAAAAATCCTGGACATTAGCCTGGTTTTTCTTCCAAAAAAACGTTTGGAGTCTTGAATCCTCCAAGGAAGCATAGCCTATATTCAATAATTTTTTTTCAAATATAGATAGAAATTTTACAACCTTATTGAGGATTATGAAAATAATAAATGATATCTAGTGGGATGAGGACTTATTTACAACCATTGAGAATATTAAGAGGTATCTACTACAACAATTGGTTTTGATTCCACCCATATTGTAAAATCCATTGGACCACTACATTAACACCATTAAATAGTACCTAGACACCCTTATACCTCATAAGAAAATGTAATAATGTGATAATATAATATAATATCTTCGATTCATGTTCATCAATGGAGATACCAGATACCACCCACCCCCCAATTGAGAAGAGTTGTCTTACACCGGTCTCTAATGTTAGAAAGTAATGGGATTACCTATAGAACCCTATGATATATATGATGTATTCTATTGATCCTATTATTTTCATCCTCAACCGCCACATGATGTTATGGGAATCGACATGAATTGTATTAATCATCCAGTTGTTTAACATCGATTTTTCCCATAGAAATCTATCATGGGACAAACACTGTAATAAATCTTATCTACACATCTAACCCCTAAGGGACTACCCCATGATGTTCATTTCTGAGATGAAACCATTATATTATCATATTTGTTTCTGATATCTAAGAGTATTAATTCTATTGTGCATCTCATATTTAGACTCGTAAAAGGCTGAATGACCCAGAACTGAACATGGTAGGCTTGAGGATCATCACTATCACTCTAGAACATGATGTTCTTCCATAATCATTCTTATTATGAGATGGATGATATAATAATGAGGTAGAGTATCAAGCTATTATTATTGGTATCTATTTTTCCAATGATATTGATGTCCCATGTTTACATGTGAAGGGATACTCCTAGCAAGATATCCAAAAAATCAAGGGTGACAACATCAACCAAATGTAAGAACATGTGCCCCAAATGGAATGGACATGGTAGCTAATGTCCTAGTTCTAAACCCATAAAAAGGCGACCCTTTCTCCACAGTATTCAAATAAATTATTGTATTATTTGTAAAGCATTGTTATTCTCTTGAAAATCCCAACCATGATAATTTAGTCATTCATGTGGCGCAATATAGGGTTATCTCCCCGGGCAATTCTAGTGATGAAAACCAACAGGTATGTTAACTTCTCACTAGATAATTTATGAAATGTCTCTAAAATTTTCCTAGGGTCAAATTAATGGCCAATTTTATGCATCAATTCATTGAGAATCTTCATCATGGAATTAATTCACTTGGATGATCCATGAATGAACGGAACTTCGGGCATGCCGCACAATTGTTTTCTCTTTGGTGATTCCAACCACAAGTAAGCCATGTTCTGGTGTAGGTTCAATGTGATACATATCCACCACATCCAAGGTAATGATAATAATCTTTACTTGCAAGAGGTCCATACACGATCATGCAGATCACATAAGGAATGATTGAATGTATCCCACTAAATTTGGAGGTTGGGTTACTTTTGGCCCATTATGGTTCACAATTTAATTGGGTTCCCACAAAGGATTCATTCATGTTAGACTCATGAAAAAATAATGTATAAACCAATATATATTCTCCATAAAACCATGTAAAAAATATCAATCATTTTTTAGGGAGTTAACATTGTTGATCCCTAACCACAAGTTCTATATCAACAGTGAATGGTAATTCTGTATGAGATAGATTTCTTCTCAAAGAAGGAAAAATAATTCCTCCCAAAAACGTAAAAAATGGGTATGTGATTGAGTTCATGAGCTCTAAAATCAATAATATGATTGGATTTCCAAACAAATATATAATAGATAATGAAAATAACTTTCCTGATTCTAAGATGAATAAATTTTATTCAATGTAAAATATTCAGTCCAACCACACTTCTAGCTATCATGCATATGAGAATTTTTAGATTGATGAATTAAAAAACCCTATATCTTTATGAATAATAGGGTGCTCCACAACTAAATTACATGGATTAATCAATTCTAAAATTTCCTCCGTTCCTATTAAAAAAATCACTCAATGTATTATGTTGAAATCCCCATAATTCATGTCGTATCGAATGGAGGAAGTTATACCTATGGAGGTTCATCTTTTGTCACCATGAATGGATATTTATGTCAAAAAATCTCTTGAAATAATAGTACAGAAACATATAGTCGAGTAGGAATTTCTTTAGTAAAATAGTCTTTAGGAATATCAAAACATATAGAGACATAGAAATTGGGTAGTGATATCATTCAATAAGAAGGTACGTGTCCCTTATTATTTTAGAGTGATATGGTAATAGGTCTCAGAGCACTAATTATACCTAGAAAAAAGTCATCAAAGATGTAACTTAAGTGAAAAGAACTATAAACAATCACTAAATTATATTTCAATGGTGGATATTATTTATCCAACATGGACATGGAATGTATCATGCCTCTAACCAATACCATGTTTATGGAGAATCAAATCTTATAAATTTCATGGTCAATGCTATGTGAACGTAAAATTAAAGCACATAATGGTCCAGGGACTACAACCATTAACTAGTGGCTTCCCATTTTCTCTGATCTCTTTGACCATAAAATGTTAGATGAAAAAGTCTATGATATTGGAATGTAAACTAAAAATAAAAACAACCTTATTGTTTGACATTAAACTATATCATTACCCTAGGTGATTAATATAGAGTTCCTTATAAGTTAAATTTGATCTGATCGAAACTAACGTCCTCCTAACATGACATTTTACAATATCCTTACCTTATTTAATGAATATATGATTATTCATGTAATAGATATTTGTTATTTTCCTTTAATTAACATACAATGTAAAATATCTAGATACTATGGGTCCACACTTGAGAGGATAGTGTTCTACCCTTTGGAAATGTTTTTCTACCAATACATACTCTAGATCATCATGTGGCTTTATTCCAATCATTGTGGGATATTTAGTGATTTGTTGATCCTTTTTCATTGGACCCATCTAGGACTATCATTACCAACATGAGGTTATATTCAATAGTAATCCTCTATGAACACTTTCATAGAATGAGAAAAGCTACAATGGGCCTCTTCATTAGGTGTATGTATTGATCATACCACTCGATTAGTCGGCAAATCAAGGTTCCCTAATATCTTGGAAAAATTATGAATGAATGGGATGATCAATTTATAAGCCCTATAAACATTTTTAATGTAGGACATTAAAAAAATATACATACCATTTGTTATAAACATGGGACGCCCAAATATATCATTGTATTACATAATATCTTCACCCGAGAGGATTCCATCCTTCTGAAATTGGTCAGCAACTATTTCATTTTCTAAAACAACATATGGATTGATTCATATTCCCATGGGACATGTAGTGTCACCTACATTCCATGTCATGGGTCAAACCCAATCACTAGAAAACTATATTTCTATCCTCCCCCTTAGGTGCATGCTTATTCCTTTCATATCCTTCTAATAATTATGACCTTAAACTTGTTGTTTAACCCCAACATCATATAAATAAGTTTGGAATATTTTGTTCTGAAATATTCCACAGAAATTGATTACATTTTCTCTCTTTCACATTAGTTTTTCTCTCATTCCAACCATATAAGACACATTATGAAACTAACGAACATTTTTCAAACTCTATGAATATAAACTAGTATTGGAAAAAGTTCAATCCATATGAATTTAAAACACAAATACATTTATCTTATATATAATATTTTAAACTATTGCCTTACCCTATGTGATGAACCTAGTTGCATTGTATAAAAAAGATAGGATAAAAGAAACCAACATCCTTAGAACATGATGTTAAACTATATCCCTACCAATTGTAACAAACGTGGGATTTACTTATATGGTAAATATGAGATGGAAAAAAATAAACATCATCAGAACATGATATTAAATTGTATCATTTACCAATGTGATGAACATCAGTTTCCTCATATAAAAAATATAAGGTAATTCATTGTCCTCAATAGAGAAAACACCACAGTCCCATAATTAGTCTTCTATAAAATTGTGTCCTAAAACTATTTATGGCAAGATTTACATGACTAATGGAATATGTATGAATTCCTTGATCCAATATACTTGCAAAATCCTAATTTTTTTTCTATCCCCCTAGTCCAATCCTCAATAACGTAAACAAATTCAAACTATTTTTAGGATTTCCTTCTATGGAATAAGGCCTCCCTAGATCCTTCTTCAAGTTGAGTTTCAACTCCTTTTCAACATTCAAACATATTCAACGTACCAACACTCATTGAGGTTCATGAATTATGGCCATAAAATATTTTCATTTGGTCTCTATGAACCCTTATTCATATAAAATTTTCCACCCATGGTATTTCATAAAACCAATACTTGATTCTCCTTTTCATCGCTTCCTCACTCAAGGGGAATCCACCATCTTAGTCTGTTTATCCCACCAAGACCCATTACATAACAACATATGGCTCAATTCCCATTACAAAGGGATATAAAGAGATACCCAAATCACATTTCCAATACCTATCCACTACTGTAAACTCATTGTGTTGTCTCTACTCCCCTCATTATCATGACCTTAACTTGTGTGTACTTTCTAGTGGATTATTGGGTATAAATGGGTCTCCATGCACCTAGACCCACATTATTTTATCATTATTATGTTTCATTCAATTATTTTTAAGATACCCTCATTCTTTATCTTGAAATCCATGGCCTCATACTAGTAAAATATTTTGTTCAAGCTATATTTCTCGTAATTACAAATCCCAACATCGTTAACAAATGACATCAAACTGTATTTGTAACCTATGTGATGGAAAAAGAATACATCACAAGATAATTTTGATATTATAAAAAATATCTACCATATTACATGATATTAATTTTTATCCTTGCCATATGTGATGAACATATGATTCCTCATATGAAAATATGGGACTAGTCATACCTATTTCCTCAACACATTATGTTAAACTATAGCCTTACCATTTTTGATGAGCATAGGTTGTATCAGATGATAACTATTAGATGATCGATCATCCTCAACCGATTGGGAACCACCCTTTTAGCATTGGTCCCCTTCCAATCCATTTTCATTAAATTGTTGTTCCATGATTCATATTCTCATGGGAAACATAGTGATGGAAAAATATCATATCCTAGGTCCATCCTCACCGCCAACTCATTTCGCAGTATTCCCCCTCCATGCTATGATTGATCATTTCCTACCAACAAGTGAATCCATCATTTTCAAGTGCTTGGAGGTAGTTCTCATTGAGAACTAAAATCCCCTAATGACATTCAACACTTCCACATTTTATTTTGTAATACATTCTGTTTTGATCCTAATCATTTTTCCCGATCTAGATAACACCCCTTAATGGTAATGACCCATATCCACACTATCTATCCTACTGTCCTGGACACATTTCTATAAGGATCCCTAGTGTCTTATGATAGTTCTCATGATTTAAACATGGTCAATGGTCAATCCCATATTTTTCACCCAATTCATTACTATTTATGGTGTGGAATATATTTACCAAAAAAATTCAATAACAATTCCTTGTCTATCAGTCATCTATTTTTATGATCAAAATTTTGAATCCCATGATTTAATCTCCATAAAACTTATATTTTCTCTTGTGTATATCCCAAAAACATATGTTCTATTTCCAAAACACATGTTTATGGTGACTAAATAATTTGATTAATTTTGTGGACTTACCCAATTTATCTACTTTTACCTATTATTTTATTATCCCCTATATACAATTGGAACTATGTACCTTTTCTTGTTTATCACATCGATAATGGATCATGAGGTATTAAGATTCATGGATAAATTTCCCTATGAAAGGTTTAGTAGGACTTGCATTATTTAAAAAGATAATCATACTTTTGGCCCATACTCTATGACCTAAAACTAGGAGTCTAGGTCTATGCAACACCACCTTAATGTATGTGAAAATCTTCTCAGAGATGTTCATTGTGTTATCATGCCTTCATTACAATAAATTAATGTTGATTTAACTCTCATATATCACAAAAACACTCATTTGACAGATAGACTCTATTGTTCCAAACATTATGAAACTAAACTATTTATAACCTAGTAGTTGAATCAATCCATCCTTATACTATTTACAACCTCATTGTATAAGTATTTTCACATTAAACTAATTCAAACCGCAATCCAGAGCTATATGAAGACTATGTAACAACCCTCGGAAGATTGTGACATCCTTAAACTACCTTAATAAAGTTGGGCATATGTCAATCATTTTTAAAAACCATTGGGGAAACTTAATACAAATAAAAATTCCCACCATCCGGGATATGCTCATAACATTGGAAAAATTTAGGGCATAAATAAAAATGAATACTATAATGACCCAATGATTTATAAATGAAAATTCCTTTTTTATAAATATTTCATTTAATCACATAAAATCACAACATAATGAACTACTATGTTCTATGTGACCTTTAAACATAAGTTTGTCACGTTTATGTTTGGAATTTGGAAAATCTGACATACACAGTTGTGATCAGTAAGTTATTTGGATTCATATAAAAAACATAATTTTTGGTGAATAGTAAACTACCCTTATTAATAGTAATATACCCTAATTAATGGTAACATTACCTATTATAGTATAAAATAATATTCTATTGAAAGTATAACGAACCTATATTTTTGAATAACTAAATGAATGTTTCAAACTAGTTTTTTAATAATAAATTATGATTTCCATTAAATACAAAATTAATCATACATAGAAAATTATTTTTGAAAAATGGATTTAATTTTTTGATTCTACATGTCGAAAAGTGGGTTGGGTTAGTTTTTGGATTTTTTCTAAAATACATGAAATTGTGTTGATCAGTAAAACACATTGATTTACCCCATAAATAACTTATAATTAAAATATACTATTCCTAATATCACAACTGATGTAAGCACCCAAATCTAGAACTCACATACATTTATTTATTTTCTAGGTCATGTAATTATCACTATTTCTTTCCTTGTGAGGAAATAATAAATTAATTGTTATAATCTTATGAAAACCCACCTCTCCTCCACGAACAATACCTCCCATCCTTACCACTTCTCTTCACTCTTTTCAGGCCTTGTTCTATGCTAATACTCTGAATAAATCTCATCCCATGCTCCTCATACACGTCCAAAAACCCCTAGTCTATTAAAAATTCCAAAATCTCTCCCCTTATGAGCTTCTCAATGGATATATACTCAATTGATAAATTCCTCTTACCGATTCTTTTATTTCGATTCGTGTTATTTACATTTCTTATTTCTTTCCACACCTCCCTTCACCCAAATGGTGTGATAACTCTAGTGACATATATGAAATTTATGTCTATTATGATAATGGGATAATTCATTATCATATCTTCTTTCCCCACCTTTTATTTGAATGAAATGAAAACACCATTTGAGATGTGTTAATTTAGCACAATCAAGGAGGGCAACTTACCGATTTCTATTACAATCATAAATTCTAGTCATGAAACCATTTTTATTATTAAACTATACTATATTATGTGTTTTTTATATTATTTAATGTTCTATAAAATTTATCATCTCAATATGTAAAATAATAATACAAACCAAGATACTTGTGTGGAAAATATCTAAAATTAATTCATGTTTTTATCTTTAATGTTTTATAAAATTATTCGACTTCACTCTAAGTAACCAAATTAAAGTAGAAAAAATTTAATCTACTGGATGTTAAATAATATTGTACATATTAAATTCTTGAAAACAAATTTAATCTAACATGTTTATCCGAACATGAATATAAGTTAACGAATCATTAAAACTAAGTAAGCCAACATACCCGAAAAATGAAATTGAACATTATAACCAACTAAAATGGTTATATATGAACATAAAAAGATTATAATAAATCTTATAAATATAGAATATTTTTCATTAATTATTCCTTAATGATCCTAATTTGAATATCCAGGTCATTGATATCAATTGGAGAACACAAACAGACATAAGGTAAGGGATCCTCTCCATTTCACTTTTATTCAAAAATGTTCTCTTTGTAATACCATTTTATGTGATATCCCTAATGATGGGGTATGATTTCTCACCTCTCCATTACAACTATTATGATTTAAATGTTATGAGAAATCCATTTCTCCCTCATTAATTCCTCTTACGTACACCAGATACCATGCCGATAATCTATAAGGAATTCTACAAGATCCACCTTTATTCCTTCTGGTTGCTCTATCATTCTTTTTACCCAAATAATGTTGTATTTTAATTTTATTTAAGACTTTTAAATAACGTTTATTTGTTTCAAAATATTTTTTCATGATCCATCCCTCATTATCATTTTCTGATATACATGATTTTAAGTGATTCTCTCCTCAATACTTTTGGATTAACACATATTCTTTGAAGGGTAATTCCGAATTTTTATCCAATTTGTATTGCATTTTATGCTATAGTTTAAGCCAAATTTAACTTTATAAAATCATTATTTTTATTAAAAAACCTTATTGGTTCAATTTTTTTTATATAAACTATTTTCATCTTTTCTATTTTAATATCTCTATAGTAATTTCCATAAAACTGTACAAAAAATTATTGAAAGGTAAAATTTATCAAATTCATTTATTACATGTTGTCAATTATATTTAACATCACCTTCCAAGATATATGACTATTTTACCTTATGAACGTCCATGTATTCTCTAATTCCATTATTTCATGGACACTTTCATGATACACCCATTGGTTATTCTTTATGTCATGATTGTGGAACCCAATTCTATCCATGGGAAACCATTATGTTTATGTAAGATGTATTATTTATGATTATTTATGTGGAAAACCTATTCATGAATTGTATGATTGGTTCACCAAGATTTCACTATAATTCAATGAGTAATGTTAATTATCTTGAGATTATATGTGCAACGGCATTGGCGGTTAGCCTTGGCATGTGATACTATGGGAAACAGGATTGGATGTTATCCTTGACTCATACTACTATGGGAAACGGGTTTGGAGGTTGTTCATGGAACGTACTAAAGACATGTCCTATGTTTATACCACATTTTTATTATTCCATTTTTATATTATCCCATGTTTATATGTTATGATTCTATTTGTACCATGCTTTTGATATCATTATGTCATGATTCTTAACTCATGTTCTTAAGCATTATTCATATGTTGATTCCCTTAATAGAATTTTTTAGCTCATAATATTGTATATATGTTCCCAAGGGTACCCTATTCAGATGTAAGGGCTCAATGAAAGTTCAGATCTCTTTATTGATATTAAATTAAGAAGTGTTTTTTAGCCCCATGTTTTATTTTTTATGTTCCTAGTTTTTTAAGAAGCTAGAATTCACTATCATCAGCTTGTAAATTGATGTATAATTATGCTTAAACCCATATAATGTTATAGGTAAAAGGATAGGGTCAATATATTTGATATCAAATGATGGTCTAGTTATTTTTGTAGATTAGGAATAGAGAACTTTAGTGAGAATCATCAGGATTAGACTAAGTATAAGGAAAACCCCAATGTTTTGGAATGTATAGACTTAGTGGTTTATAATGAAATTATTTTTCTGTCTAGATACAAGCAGGTAGACGTGGATCTATCCAAATATACATAGGAGTGAAAAATCTGACAAGGTGTTTTGGGAATGACCTAGAGTAACCTGGTATATGAAAATGGGCCTTACTGCACTCTTGGTTTGACACTTCATAGGATATGCTTTGGTAAATTAATTATCATAGTTCCAACAACTTTTACTGGAAAAAATTCAACAAGAATATATTTTAAGAAAAATATCGAGGGTAACCAAGATTTAATCCTAATGAAATCACATGTTAGGATATACATATCCTCTACGTGTTTATCCTTTAATGTTCATTTTTTATATTAAATTACTATGTATTCAATCCCTCTAATTGTAAATACTTTTTCATAGTAAATGTCAGGAAATAGAAGAACATGTTCCAAAAACCAATTTGGTAGGAACTATAAATATTTCCTTAATGATATTCCTGATATGATGAGAGTGGGTGCTCAAGAAATTTTGACAGTACTTGCTCAGCTGGCTTTAGTTATGAATAATAACTAAATCATGTAGAACACCCTCCTCCTCCTATGAAATAATAAAGTTGACATATAATCCTTCATGAGGAAAAGTCATCCCTTGTTTCATGTATCTTATGATACCCTCATCATAGAATAGTGGATTAACTCCATTGAAAATATATTTTTTTGTCCTATAGTTCTTGGAAGAAGGGAAAGATGTACGTGCCATCTATCGTTTTTATGGGGAAGCTGATCCACGGTGGACACTGATCAATAATCCGACTTTCCATGTGAAAATTGATTCCATTGATTGAGAGGAAATCAAGAGGATGTTTTTTGATAAATAATTTCTTTGAAGCCACCATATCAAAATGAAAAGAGATTTCCTCAGACTCATGGAGAAAGAAGATGAGTCCATTGGGGCATATGAAGAAAACATTACAAGGATTTCAAGGTATGCCTCTATCCTTGTCCTGAACATCTAAAGAAAGGTGGATCTCTTCTTTAGCATGATAAAGAGAGTCTATGAATGAATTGGTGATTTGATACTTTATATAGATTTGAGGAGTTTTTTTGTAGTTCTCTCAAGGATGAAATGGAGATTGGAGACTCTCAGCGGTCTCATGGGCCTAGTGACAAGAAGCCAATAATGGAGAACAACATGGTTTGTTCAATAAAAAAAATCCGACGATGGAAGGATGCCTGACTTTTCCCCTTGTAAAATTTGTGGGAAGAAGCATCATAGTAACTATTTGAAGGGAACCAATAATAGCTTCAAATGTGGAAAATTTGGTTATCTAGCAAAAAAATTCCAATGGAATATGAAATATCCTGATAATATAGAAGAAGAAATGAAATTTCATATCAATTCTCATCCATTGGTGTAGTGCTAAAACATGTTGGAGCATGGGCATTATGTAAACAATTTCTCTATGCCAATGGTTGTCAGAAAAATCGGAAACAAACTCTAAGGAAATAATTAAGGGCTTATGCTATCACTACTACCGAGGTGGATCCATATAATTATGTGGTGGAATGTATGGTAGTTATTCATTCATGGAGAGTGAAGGTACTATTTGATTCAGTTTCTACACATTCGTTCATATCTTCCATGTTTACTAGAACTATTTAATAACCACCTCAAAATTTGGAGGAAAATTTATCATTGAGAATAGATAATGGAGAAATTATTGTGTCCATGGTTTATAACTCCTCCCTCGTTATGGTTTGTGGACTGAACCTCCTAGAAAATTTTATCATACATCCTTTAGTGGAATTCGATGAAATCCTTGGCATATATTGGATATCTTTATACAAGGACAACATCGACTGTTGGGAGAGGCAGATCAGTCTTCGCATCCCAAAGCATCATCCAATTATTTACAAGTGTGTAGAGAATGATGAATATCCTTTATAATCTTTGTCTGATTTGTGGATATTTTTTCCTTGTGTGAATTTATATCAAGCCCATGTGATAGAGATAAATTAAAGAATCGTGATTTAAAACACTCCCATCATGAGGGATTACACTAATGTATTTCCTGAAGAGTTTCTTGGTCTTCCTCCTGTCCAAGAGGTTTATTTCTCAATTGATAATATACCTAGATCTCTAACTATATCATAGAAACTGTAAAGAATGGCCACCATAGAACTGGAAGAGATGAAGAGGAAGTTACATGAGAATATAGAGAAGGGTTTTATACAACATAGTAATTCACCATGGGGTACACCAGACCACTTCATAATGAAGAAGCTTGGATCAATGATTCTCTACATTAATTATCATGAGCCTAATAAAATCATGATAAGGAAGAATTATCCCCTTTAACAGATAGATGAATTTTTCGGCCAACTTTGTGGCGCCTGTTATTTCTCAATGGTTGACCTTCGGTCGGGATATCACCCATTAAATGTGAGGAAGAATGATATTCCCATTTCTACCTTTCTAATGACGTATGGACACTATGAGTTCATACAGATGCCCTTCAGATACACTAATGCTCTAAGAATCATCATGGATAAAATTAATAGAGCCTTTAGATATTACCTCGAAATGTTTTTGGTAGTCTATATTGACGATATTCTGATATACTCCATGAGGAAGGAGGAACACTAGAAGAATTTGAATTCTATGTTAAAGACATTATGAAGGCCTAAGTTGAATGAAATGTAAAATAAATTTGACTTCTAGATTGAAGAATTATCATTCATGGGGAATGTTATCACTAGAAAAGGATATGTGTGAACCCTTTTAAGACAAAGTTAGTTGAATAGTGGCCTAGTTAAACATCTATAATGGACATCCACCACTTTTTGGTTCAATCTAGGTATTATAGATGATTTGTGAAGAAATTTTAATGATTGTCGAACCCAGTGACGAAGCTGACACAAAAGGGAGTAATGTTTTTCTGGACTCAGGAATCTGAAGACTATTATAAGGAGTTGAGAAAGTGTCTTATCATTATGGTAGTACCCACACTCCCAACAACTAGAGAACTCATTGTGGTATAAAATGATGCTTCAAAGAAGAGTTTATGATAAAAGCCCATGAAAAATGATAAAATTATAGTCTAAGACTCATGGAAGTTGAAAATGCATGAGAAAAACAATCCCACGCATGATCTAGAGTTAGAGGATGTGATCTTTGTGTTGAAAACATGCAACATTATATCTATGGAGAGAAGATTGAGATATATACTAATCACAAGAGTCTCAAATATATATTCACACAAAAAGAGCTTAATATTATCCAAAGAAGATGGATATAACTCATCAAGGATTATGAATCCTCAATCCACCACTATTCTGGTAAGGTAAATAAAGTGGTAGATGCTCTATGTAGAAATGATCCTCCATCTCTATCAATGATGATAATTGAAGAGGATCCGATCATATTTGATTTGTTGAGGATGGACATGGGAATCATTAAGGGATAGAATTCTTCAATAATATCTGAAATGATTGCTCAATAGTCCCTCGTGGATAGAATAAAGTATTCTTAATGAAAAGATGTTGAAATTCTAAAAAGGGTGGAAGCTATTAGAAATGGGAAATCCTCAGAGGTCATGGTTGAAAAGGATAGAGTTAAAAGATTTGGGACACATTTATGTGTACCATATGACCCATTGATAAAGATGGATATTTTTAATGATGCGCATAGATCGACCTTCTCTATGCACCTAAGGAGCACTAAGATGTATCGTGATCTCTGGGAAAACTTTTGGTGGGATAATATGAAAATGGAGATAGCTGAATATACATCAAAGATCATGGTATGTCAGCAAGTGAAGGCTGAGAGGAAACCATCTATAGGGTTGATGCAACAACTACTCACACCAACAAGGAAGTGGGGGAACATTACATTGGATTTTTCACTGTACATCCAAGGACATCGAGAGAAAACAATGATATATGAATTATTTTGGATCTTCTTGCAAAGACAACCAACTTTATCACAATTCAAGAGGAATTCTCATTGGATCAAATTACATGGATATAAATCAAAGAGGTGGTAAAGATTCATGGATATCCACTATCTATTGCATCCAATCATGATATGAGATTCTCCTCAAAGTGCAGGAAAAGTAATCAACATTCTCTAAGAATTGAACAGAACATCAGTACATCCTATCATTATCAAACTGATGGATAATCTGATTGAGCTTTTCAAACACTAGAAGATATGCTCACAGTATTTTCTATGGACATTAATAGATGATGGAACAACATCTTTCACTGGTTGAATTATCCTATAACAATAGTTTCCACTCGATCATCCAAATGGAACCATATGATTCCATTTATGGGAAAAGGGGCAGAACAACAACGTGTTGTGATGAAGTCATTGAACATAAGCTTCTATGACATGAAGTGGTTGATGTACTGGTGAAACAGGTGAAAAACAATTAGCAGCACATCAAGCCAGCCCAATTATGTAGAAATCATTATACAAAAAATCATTGGCGAGACCTTGAGTTCAATGTTGGAGACATTGTATTTATAAACATATATCTATGGAAGAATTTATTGATTTCTGGAAAGAAAGAGAAGTTAAGTCCAAGGTACATCGACCCCTTTATGATCCTTGATCTAGTTAGAACTGTGGCCTATGGACTAGAAATTACACCTCCAATGTATAAATTACATGATGTCTTTCATGTATCCCTCTTTTGGAAGTACATACCAGACCCATCACATGTACGCTTTTCAGAGGCGGTATAGTTGGTGGATGATATTTATTACAAGGAGTAACTGGTGAAGATATTGGATCATAGGGACAATGTTCTATGCAGCAAGGCTACTTATCTGGTCAAGTTACTATGGTGAAACAATAAGTACGAAGAGGCAACAATGGAACTGGAGGAGGAAATGAAGGAAAAGTAACTGCACCTATTTACGACATAGAATAAAAAATTATATTTCGAGGGAAAAAATTAATAAGGGGGGAATAATGTAATGACCCAATTTTTTATAAATAGAAATTCAATTCATATAAATATTTCATATAATCACATGAAGTCACATCATAATGATCTATTAAATTCTATGTGACCTTTAAACATAAGTTTGACACTTCTGTGTTTGAAATTTCAAAAATATGACATACATGGTTCTATTCCGTAGCTTATTTGAAGTCAAATAAGAAAAACATAATTTTTGGGGAACAGTAACATATCCTTATTAATAGTGATATACCATAATGAATAGTAATCTTCCATATGATAGTATAAAAATAATATTCAATTGAACAAATGTTGTACCTATATTTTAGAATAAGCAATTGAATGTTTTAAAATGGGTTTTTACAAATAAATTATGATTTTAATTAAATACCAAAATAATCATATTTAGAAAGTTATTCATGAAAAATAGATTTCATTTTTGGATTCTACCCATCGAAAAATGTTTTGGGTGAATTTTTGGCATTTTAGTGAAATACATTAATTTTTAGTGAGTAATAAAATACATTAATTTATCGTATAAATACATTTTAATTAAAATACACTATTCTTGACATCACATGTGATGTAAGCACCAAAATATTTAACTAACATGCATTTAATACTATTATAGGTCATTTAATTCCCACTATTTCTTTTTTTAGTAAATAATAAATTAATGGTAATAATATTATGAAAATTTTCCTCCCCACCACTACAAATACCACCCATCCTTACCTTTTCACTTCACTGTTTTCTAGATTTTTTCCTTTAAAATATTCTATGAAAATGTCTTCCCAAGATCCCACACCACATCCAACAGCCCCTAGTCTCTTCAAAGTACCAAATCATCTCCCCTTAAGAGGTTCTCAAAGGATATAAACTCAAGAGGTAAATTCCTCTTTCCAATTCTTTTATTTCCATTCAAGTTCTTTTCTTTTATTATTTCATTCCTCACATCCCTTCCAAAAAAAGGTATAAAAACCCTAGTGATGTACATGTAATAAAATGATATTATTCTAATGGGGTAATTCATTTTCATCTCCCCTTTCCCCAAAATTTATTTGAATGAAATGAAAACACCGTTTGAGATGTGTTATTTCAGCACAATCAAGGATGAAGAGTTATCGATTTCTATTACTATCATATATTCTAGTCTTGGAACCATTATGATTTTTTAACCAAACTATTATATGTGTATTTTATCTTATTTAGTGTTCTTTAATATTTATGACCACATGATATAAATTAATTTCCTAAAACAAGTTACTTGTGATAAAAATTGGAAAAAATAATTCAAGTGTTTATCCATAATGATTTGTATAATGATTCAAGTCCACTATAAGTAACCAAGTTAAATTTTAAACCATTTAGTCTAATGTATGTTAAATTATATCATATAAAATCAATTCTAGACAACCAATTTCATCTTACATGTTTATCCAAACATGAATATAAGTGAACCGATCATTAAAACCAAGTTAGGAAATGGACCCGAACAATGAAATTGAACCTCATATCAAATAAAAATGGTTATAAATTATCTTTTAAAGATTGTAATAAATATTATACATATATATAAGGTTCTGGAATTATTATTTAATGTATCTAATTTGACTATTCAGGTCATTGATACCATGTGGTGAACACCAATGGACTTATGTTTAGGGATCCTCTCCATTTTACTTTTATTCAAGAATGTCCTCTATGATATAACATTTTCTGTTAATACCTAATTATGGGGATTGATTTCACACCTCCCCCATACTACTCTTATGATATAATAGTAATGATAAAACCATTTCTCTCTCATTAATCCCTCTTATGTATACCTGATACCATGTTAACAATCCGTATACAATTTTACCTGAAAGGCCATTATTTCTTCAGGTATCTCTATCATTCATTTTACACAAATGAAGTTGTCTTTTCCATTTTATGGTGAAATTATAAATAAATATTAAATGTTTAAAATTCATGTTTCAATATCCATACCGCATTATATTTATGGGATATACATGCTTTCGCGTAATTCCCTCCTCGATACTTCCCGATATGATATCTTGTTTTAAAGGAACTTCCTAAAATTTTTACCAATTTCTTATGCACCCTATGGTATTTGTTAAGCCAAAATTTTATTTATCAAATTATAATTTATATATTTAAAACCTTATTGGTTAATTTTTGGTTTTATATAAAATATTTTCCTCTATTCCAGTTTAAAATCTCTATAGTATTTTCCTTAAAATTGCCTAAAAAATGTTTTAATGCTAAAATCTCTCAAATACATTTCCAACTTCTTTTCACTTATATTTGACATATATTTTTAGGATGTATTCCAATTTTAACTTGTTAACATCCATGTATGTCTTAATTCATTTATTTCATGGATACATTTATGATACGCCTATTGGATATGAATTAGTTCATGATTGTGGTACCAGATTCTTTCCAGAGGTAACCCGTATGTTTATGTAAGATTTATTATGTATGATTATTTCTGTTGAAAAATATTAATGATATTTAATATGGGTGCACCCATATTTTTCTCTAATTAATGGGATAAAGTTTTATCTCATGTGATACTATGTGCAACTGTCTTGGCGGTTATCCTTGACTAGTGCTACTATGGGAAACGGGATTGGCGGTTATCCTTAACCTGTACTACTATGGGAAATGGGATTAAATGTTATCCTTGAATATACTAATGAAATGTATTTTGTTTCTTCCACATTTCAATAATTCCATGTTTATATGGTCCCCTGTTTATAGGTTATGATTCCATTTGTATTATGCTTTTGATATCATTACGTTCGTCCTCCTAACTCATATTCATAAGCTTTATTCATAATTCTCAATCCCTTACTAGGATTCTTATCTCATCTATTTTTCATGTGTTTCCCTAGGTACTATGCGCATATTGACGGGATCAAATTATGTTAGGAGATCTTTATGGATATTAAATAATGAAGTGTTTTTAAGCCCCTTGTGTTATATTTTATGTACCGAGTCATCAAAGGCGCAAGACATCATGATCCCGGAAATGTACTGTAATGTAAAATTATCATAATAATCATGTACTGTTATATGTATAAGGATAGGTTATATATTCAACACAACTAGTAGGTCCAATCATGAACCATTAAAAAATCATGTATATGATCATTGGATCCAATTAGTATATAAAAAATATACATCCAAGTATTATCATCCCTTTTTTCATGGGTTACTCTATGAGGTGCCACCAATTTGTTTTCCTTTTCCATCATCCAACCAACATAATACAATGGGATATATTCAAATCAATTTAAATTACATGGTCACAAGGAATTAAAATGTACTATTAACATCTTAATCACTTGATATTTGTATCTATTATGCATTGTTCTCACAATAAGACATTGTACTACATGTTCAGCATCCTTACTTCAATATGTTAAACCACATTCCCCTTATCCACATGGAATGATACATTTTTCATATTTACAATAATTTTGTATATCATTCTTTTAGGGTTAATAAGTTAGATAAACCAAATAAAACAATGTGTAAATGGTATAAGCACTATGAATATATAAATTTACCATTTGGTATTACTAATTCGCTTTCTTTCTTTATTGATTTAATGAACATAGTCATTATAGAATAAATTGATTAATTTATGGTAGTATTTATGAATGATATTATTTTATATTCATTGATATAGGAAGATAATGAATATCAACTAAGAATTGTAATGAAGAGCGTATGGAAGGAGAAACTATATAATTTTTTTAAAAAAAGATTGACTTTTGGCTACAAAAAGAATCATTTTAGTGTTAAGTAATCTAAACCAAGGGTATATTTTTCGATCCATCATGGATAAAGAATGATTAAAATTGTCCAATACTAACTAAATTACATAGATCTATAGTTTCCTTTGAAAGGATGGATATTATCAATGCATTATAGAAATTTTTTTATGTCTATCAAATTCATTAACCTTGTATCTTACATGGGATAAAAGTTCCATCTGGCTGATGGATGTGAATATGGTTTCAAGGAAATAAAGGGAAGATATTTTAGTGAACCTATGCATAAATTAACCTATATTAGGGAAAGGTTTTTAAAATATAGTGATTCATCGAATAAGTGTTTGAGATTCATCGTCTTGTATAATGAAAGATTTAGGGATTATGACTCATGATAATTTATGCATTATGAGAGAAATTACCCTATTCATTATTTGGAGTTATCTAAGGTATTGTTTTTATTAAATATAAATATGAATCATCATTATGGAGGAAGGTGAGATATATATTTATTATAAGAGTTTAATGTTTATGTTAACACATAAAGAGTTGATCATGCTCCAAAGAAGATGGTTGGAGATATTTAAAGATTATGATTTCTCAATATATTACAATGGTTGGAAAGAGAAAAAGGTGTTTGGTTATTTGAGATGAAAAGATAATTCTATGTTATATATTATAAGGATAACAAAATATAAAATATTTTTGAATGTAAAGATCATAGATCTTGAAATTGGAATGGAAGATGGAAAATCGTATCTTGATGAAATAATTGTTCAATCATAAATCCAACTAAAGATTAATGAGGTGAATAAGATGTAGATATATAGAAAAAGGTGAGAAATAATAATACGATTAACCTTGGATATTAAAAAATTAAAACGTTCAAGAATTGTCTATGTTTCCCATCCATACTATATTTTAAGGATATGTTATAGGCATATCATAGTTCTACATTCTCTTTTAATCTATGAATTAAAAACATGTATAATGATTTGAATGATTATTTCTAGTGGAATAGATTCTAGATATGTATTTAAATGTTTATATATTGTTGCTGGGTATGTGAGAAATGTAATGTAATGAGACAAAAGTCTATGGGGACATTATAACCATTAGCCATACTAGAATGGAAATAGAAAAACATCATCGTATAGTTTTTTATCGGACACAGAAAAAAATCTAAAGGGAATTATACTATATAAGATCTTGTCAATTTACTGACAAATTATAAAATCATTGATAATATTAAAGAATATTTAACTGTTGATCATATTTTTAGTATATACATTGATAAATTGATATGGTTTCATTGTGTAGAATAATTCATTATCTTTAAAAAGGATATGAGGTTTACCTTGATGTATTGGAAACGTCTTCAGCAGGCCCTAAATACATAGATATGTTTTAGCAATTCACATCATCATCATACAGATGATCATAATCTAAAAATAATTCAAACCCTTGAGGATATTCCTAGATCCTTTTTTATATATTATAAATGGGGTTGGAATCAATACCCACCTCTAGTATTGTATTGTTACATCAATAGAAATCACTCAAGACTTCAGATGTCTCCTTATGAATCCTTCCATAGAAATAAGTTTAGAACACCCATTTTTTGATATGATGTTGGAAAAATAAGTATACTAATACTTTAGACAATTGAGTAAATGTAAGTGAATGTTAAATCTATTCATAATCACATCAAAGTAGCTCAGAACTGAATGAACAGTTAGGATAACAGTCATCGATGTGATCTTGAATTTGATGTTAGTAAGAATGTTTTCATTATGATTTCACCATAAAATAATGATATGATATTTGTAAATAAAGGAAATATAAATACTAGGTTTTTTGAATATTTCATGATTCTTGATCTATTGGGAATGTTTTCTTATAATTCTACACTTACACAAAACCTCTCCCATGTCTAGGATGTCTTCCATGTATCAATCATGAAGAATTAAATACCTAAACATTCACATGTACTAAAATCATATGGAATACCACAAGATCATGATATTTCATATGGAGAACAAACTTAGGAGATTCTAGATCATAGATACTTTTTTCTAAAAATAACCACGCAATCCTAGTCAATGTTTTAGGGTGAAACAACCAATTGTAAGAAGCTACATGGGAACCTGAGGTTATGATGAGGTAAAGGAATCGTAATTTGTTTTTATCAATGTAATTAATTTAATGGGATAAATTTATTTTATGTGGGGGGAGGGATAGTAAAATGTAACACCAAGAGTTTTTATGAAATATTTCTTTTTCAAATAAATTTAATTTCTTAAATATAATATGTTGCACGCAACACCATGTTTTACCAAACCTCAACATTCCATTAAAAATATTATTAAATCATAACTATTCTAACCATTGCATAAAATATTTTTGTGTTAATAGGAATAAAAAATTAAAATTATATATAATTTATTATAAATAAAGAAAAATATTTATATATTTTTACATAATTTATATTCGAGATATTAGTTTCTTTGGAAATATTCTTTCAAAAATAATATTTTCATTTAAAAAAATAATAACATAATTTTTATGAAAGTTCTATAAAAATTTTATAAATGAATGATATTCCATTTTGAAATACAAATATCAAAATTATATTAGTGTCAATTTTTATAAATTTCAGGTAATGACTAACATTTCAGTGAATAGTTAAGAATATTATTTTTTAAAATCTATATAAACGTTTTAATTATTTAAAAGGTTATATTTATAATAATTTATTTCAATGTACATTTAGTTTAGTTATTTTATTATTAAAAAAATTATTTTATTGGAATAAAATTAATGTTGACTTATAATATTAAAACATTCCATATTGATGGATATTTTCTCTTTAAGAAATTGTTTTTTCAGCGCATATATGTGTTTAATTTTAAATTAATATTTTATATCTATGTGACTGGAATTTTAAAAATTGTATTCCATATTTAGAGTGATCCTAATTAATATTATTTAATATGTTCAAAATAATTTTAGTCAGATTGAATTGTAAAAAGTAGGAAAATTTAATTACCATGGTTAAAGTTAAAATAGGTTAACCATGGGTTAAACTAAAAATACAAGGGTAGATGGACTAAAAACATGTCCATAACCAATTTGATGGACATATTTTGAAGCTATCTAATCTACTATTATATAATGTTCATTTTTGGTGATTTTTGGAATGTTTAAAACTTGGGTAAAACTTTTTCGTTTCTAACATTCCAGGTATGTCTTGTCCCCCTCTTATAAATGGGTACCCAATATCATGTCCTCTTATAAAAATTGAAACCCATTTTTTTAACAAAAAAATAACCATATATCTTTATTAATTCCTTAGTGTTTTCCTAGAGTGTTTACTTGGATTAGTAAACTCTATTAATAAGGCTTTTGGTGCTAACCCATGGAGGTTGTCTGAAGAAGAGGCATCATTAGAAACCAAGTATTTTCATGTTATTTATTCTTAATCCCCAAATTTTTTTGATTCAAATTTGATTATATAATAACAAAATTATCTCCCATATAATTATATGGTAATATTTTATTTAAATAACATATATCCATCTCCTCTTCCATCACATAAGAAAAAAAACACTCAATCATGTGCACAACAGAATACTACCTCCTGAACTAATGTAATTCGTTGTTCACCACCACCTATCATAGATGGATATATCTTCAGATAGTTTTCACCACTAGTGTAGGAATCATCATGGAGACACATGTTTCAAGCCTCACATTCCGACATTCCAAATGTTATTTATATGGGAACAACCTGTGGTTAGAGTAGATGGTAATGGAAAGTATGATTGTAAATTATTGGACAATGGGTGTTTTGGGAAACTATATTCATCCACATGAGAAAGAATCTCAAGGAGTCATATTAGGATATGAAGTTAAGTGATCCAATGTCGATCATGGGGTATCTGATGCCAATGGAATATATTACATGGTTTTCCTCGGACGTCCCATGATTAACATGAGGTAGTACTGTGTGTGGTCGTGAGTTTAAATTATTTTAGAGACGATGTATGTTGATAAGAGAACCTCATGGGGAGGATCATGGAGATACATCCCTATGATGGATAATCTTTATTGTTTACCAAGGTATTAATCAGAAATCCCCATTGAGTCATACCCTAGGAGGTTTGTCCCATAAAGTGAATTTTTCGCATCGTGAAGAATGATCCGAACATCACTAGAGGTGGATTTGAGAGGTTCACCACCTAAGAGGGTGGCACCAAGGTTTACCATGGGATGGATCAGAACACCACATTGAGGTGGATGTTTGAGGTTTGTCTTATAATGTAAAAAGGTCACACTGTGATGGATAATCTGGACACCCTCGGAGGCAGATCAGGGAGGTGCACTACTAGGAGGGAGAACCTGAGATTACAATTGTATGGATCAGAATGACTCATGGAGGTTTATTTTGGAGGTGTTCTCTATAATGGGAGGATTTTACTCCATGATGGTTTCTATGAACACCCTTGGCAGTGTATTAGTAAGGTGAAACCCTTGGAGGAGTTCCCTAGGATTACTATTGGAATGAATTGACCCTCCAAGGAGGCATCCTACCTTCTTTATTTAGAAGACATAGATCAAAACCCACATAGTTTGATAGATGGTGTGGGGATTACACATTGTGATTCTTTTATAAATAGAATTTATCCTGGATGGATTTTGTGGATCGTGTGGGGAATATGCATGGGATCTTCTTAGGTGCTTCTAGGAGAGATGACGGTTTGTTAATGGATTATGTGTAGGAACAACCCAGGTCGATGTCATGATCTCACTAGGATATGGTGGAGCTATTTAAATAAAAATGGATATGGATGAAGTGTTGTGTACAATGAATATAATTGATAGATTTTTTGGTCGTTTAGGGTTGTAACCTCAGGGAGGTATCCAACATATCCTAGTTTGTTTGAAATCTGCATCTGCATTGTTTTGGTAGGGAAGGTGAATGGAATAGGACACCCTATAGAGGTAGATGCAAGGGATGTGTCCGATAAAGGGAAGGTATCACATCATTATGGTATTTCCCTAGGAGAGAGAAGATGATTTAACCATTTTTTAGGATTGATCTTCATAGAGGAATCATATGTAGCATGGCTATGGGTAAGTGATCAAAACCCACGTAGTTCAATGAGTGACGATGGGATATTAACCTAAAAAGAAATCCCATAAAGGTGGGGAAAAATAGTTGGGGGTTACGTGTGTGAAATCCATGTACAAGATTCCCCATGTCATGTCATGAGGGCATCCCAACATTCTAGTGTGTTGAGGTATTGGAATGGGGATTACACTTGATGAGGAGGTCCATGAGGGATTCTTGGGGGTTGTAAGCATACACGTGGGGAATGAAGTCTTGGTATGCTTGGTCACCTTCTTCATGTTGAGTAATGAGGTTCTATCAACTCTATGGTGGGATAAAGAACATGGTTGGTGAATACACAAGATGAGGAGGCCCATGATTGTTATTCGGTGATCATATCATGATAGTTTGATGAGGAATCTTATTTCTGACACATAAGGATTATCATGTGTGTCATTTGAGGAATCCTATAATTATCATATAGGGTATTCTATAGTTTTAATTATTGTAGGGAGAACTACATGGTGAAATATTCATTGAAATGGATGGTTTGGGAGTTATGTTAGAGTGAACCTTTCTGGTTCAACTAAGCATTGAAGCAACATGATGAAGTTTTAGGACATTATTGAGGAATCGATTGATGAATTACTCAGGGTATCCAAGAAGATATCCTAAAAACATGACATGTTAAATGGTCTATGAGGATTATTTTGAATCAAGTTATTTTAGAGAGTGAAGAGGAGTATCATAAATCAAAATATTCTCATGGTGGATGTTGGGGTTACAGAAAGGTGCAAACCAAAATATCTTCATCCTAGCCAAAATATTCCTCAATTTCACTATTTATTTTTCATGGAGGTCAATGATGGTAGAAGAGGAATCAGGCCAGAGGTCCGGGAAAATAGTCTGACAATAATCCCGAGCGGGGGTGTGGGGTCGCATGCCTCGTTGTATGGACCAGTGACCATGGTTGTAGGAGATTTACAAATGATAGGGATTCATGAAGTATATTATTTCGCATAGAATATGGTCTTGAAAATATGGAACATCATGGAGATAAGGTCTCTCAATGTATGGGTCTTTATAAAGATCAGTGTCTCATGAAGGATATCCTGATTCCAAGGGGAATTTCATAGCAAAGGCTAACTACACCATGAAGTCAAATGTTCCTCATAGGGCTATCTTCAACCATGAAGGGTCCAAGCCTTCACGAAATGAATCTATAAATTGGGTGGAAGAATTCAATAACAAAAATTATGATAATTCATTATTCCTAGAGGCTTAATGGAGTGTTCCGTCAAGGGTTTGTGTAGTCATGAAGGGGTCCCTATGAATCGAACCTCAAAAAATCGGACCGCTAAAAAAGTTCCATCATGGATGGGATCCATGAATGGGACGAAAAACCCATTTTGGAAGCCTCAATTCGGATGAACCCATCTTCTAACACATAACTTCGTTTGGGGTCCTTGAGTAGTTAGATCAATGCATGGGAAACAAGCTACATTCTTGAATAATTTTCGACATCATTTAGTTCATCATATTGATGAATTGTTCATGTTGAAGTAGATATATTGATAGATTTGAAGAAATTATACTATATTTATATAATTATTATTATTATATAATAATTATACAACAGATATGATATTTACTTTCAATTATTGGGGAATATGATATCATCCCTCGTATATATGGAAAACTAGTGCATCATGAAGCGATGCGATCTGTTTTTCACATAAAATATATATGGAAGTTAATAAGGATAAATTTAATGAATATATTACATTATATATAATATAATAATGAATCTATAATGATGACATATTATTTAACTTCCATTCATTTCATCCTCAAAGAAAATGGAAATAACATTCAAGCGTATGTACGACCAACCATATCCATGAATCTTGTAATCAGTTTCTAAATCTACTAAATTTTTTGATGATTTTTTATATGTATATAATAAATATATATGATATCTATATCATGGTTATCATTATTTACATAATGGAACCATCATCTATGTAAAAGTATTGAAGCTACCGAATCAAAACATATATGAAATACAAAGTAGTTATTACCCGAAAAATGTTTTTAACTAGGAATTCATACTAAAAAGGTCATAAAAGTTAATAAGTTAATAAAAGTAAGTTATAATTTCAATAAACAATGTTATATAATTGATTTATAATAATCTTTTATTTATTATAGAAGAGGTTTTAAGGGTTAGAAACGAATTCATGAATCAAGGCAAGGCATTTTTATTTCACTTTTATTTCTTTGAGACAGATTCCATATTAAATGATTTTTTATTTTTCATGTTGTAGAATATTTAAAAAAAATTATTTTAAAGTTATTATTATGAAAAAAACATTTATTTAAATTTCTAAATATGTTTATTTCATTATTGGGGCTACCAATGTGATATGGGTTTCAAGTTACTATCTCTTTGTTTATTGGGGGTAGTTTTTGATTATGCAATAATGAAGTGATATTATTATATAAATATCAATGAACTCATAAATTTTATTATCCAATATCATTTATTGAAATAACATGATTTAATTTTCTTTTCCCCTCATTATGTACTCAATATTCGAAAATAATGTTTTTAATGACAAAACGAATTTGTTTCTCTCTTCGATAAAAAACACTTTTCAATCCATGTGTATGTTTTATAAAAATGTTTTAAATGACCTTTCAAATATTATAAAATTTTATTTAAAATAAAAATATAACCATTCTTTAATTTTTTCAAATTGTTTAAAATAAATCTTTTTTTCATTTCTAGAAACATTTCTCATGTTTTTTTTACCAAAAATTTGAATGGAATATTAATTTTGACATGTATGACATAAATGATTTTTTTCTAACATTATGGCTGCTCAATGATTTATGTATTCCTTTTAAAAATGTCCATGATTATTTTAAAATAAATTAATTTTTCAATATTAGAATGAAATTAATTTTTAAATATTTTTTTCAAAATGTACAAGATTTTTCTTCATGAATGTTTTAGTGGTCTTATTAGGGATTTTATTTTGATTAATGACAAAATCCTTTGGTGTTGTAATGTTTTTATGGGGATATGATCTAATTGAACCATACCTGTACATTCTATGATGGGTTTTTTTATTATGATGATATGTTCATATAACCCTTCCATTTCCATGGGTTATTCTATGATGAATTGATGAAAAAATTATGAAATTCATTTCCTTTATATGGGTTATTCTATGTTGAAATGTTTATTAAAATCATTTACCTCTTATGGGGAATTTTGTGATGAATGTTTTATGATATTATGGAATAACAAAAGATGGATTATGTTATTGGTGTGACCTATATCTCTCTTTTCTATATTCAGTAATGATTAATATTCTATGATCTCAGAGGGTACATGAGAGGATATCCCATGCTCGAAAGAGGGTATACTCATGGTTATATTAAGTCAAAAACATGCTTCATGGGTGGTTATCCAAAGTATGAAAGAGGGTGAATGGGACTTTATCCTATTTTCAATTTAGGTAAAAGGGATTTTATCCTAATACTAACAAGTTATGAATGACATGGTGGTTAACCATGAAATAATATTTTTTATGCTTATGTGTATACCAAAATATTAAATCTTATGCCAATGTTTAGAAATCATGGATCATGTTATTTGATTTGATGATGATTCATTTTTATAAACTACCCCAATTTTTTCAATAATTCATATTTATTTCCTATCATATATAGTGTATGGTTTTCAAATTCTATTATAATGTTTTCATAGCCTTATTCCAATGTTATATTGATATCTCTATTTTAACCCTACTCTGAATATGAAACCACCATTTCTTACATTTCCTTTAGCCAGGTTATGAAGGACGGTATTATGTATTATATGTATAAGAAGTTTATTAGTTATTAATAACATAGTGGGGGATGATATTGTTCTCTTATGGACTATTTTTTAATGTGTCGATGTTAACAATGGAACTAGACCTAAATGATTATAGATGAGATCATTATGTTATGTAATAAATACCAATAAATTAATATTTAATGTATATGTATGAGGTGTTAGGGTCATTACAGCTATAATTCCATTACTCTTAGTCGGTCACCCATCTTGGTTTCACCATGATGTTTTATGATGTACATCACTAGTTCTGGTGTCTTTGTATGAGATGAGATATAAATAACATTGTTTCTTGATGTTATATATGATATTAGTTTAAAGATGATATCCAAAAACCCCCAATATTAATTTATCCTCTCAAATTACTATATAGAAGTTAGATGTGGTAGTGATGGATTTCTTCATCGAGCTACAATATACACCCTTGGTGGAGAGCACAAATTTAGGTCGTTATCGATCAGCTGACCAAATCTTCACATTTTATCTTGGTAAATGACTCAATCAAAGTAGAGGAGTTAGATAGGATTTATGATCATGGGATTATGAGACTTAATAGAGTGAAATGTTCTATTTTCACTGATAAGGACACCAATTTTTCCTCTCTTTTATGTGGAGTCATTAATTATGAAATTGGGTTATAGATTAAAAAACATGACATACCATCCATAAAATTATGGTTAGATAGAGGAAAAAAATAGAATTTCGGATGATATGTTATGTGGATTCATATTAAAATTGAGTGGATATTGGGGCATTCATCGTGGAATGGTGTAAATATTTTATAATAATAGATACCAAACCTTATTATCAAGATTGATCCCATTGAAGAATTGTTTGGTCAGCTATATTGATTTCATATATGTTGGATGGAAGTGGGTGAAAATAACATGGTGGGACTAAGAAGCGTGAAGGAGATTTCCAATAAATTTCTAATGAATAGAAAACAATTTATGAAAACTGAATGTCGATATAATTCCCTTGTTGATAATTGATGTTGAGTTTTGTAATTATCAGCGGTGAACAGAATACTCAAGAAAATCATGAAGCATTAACATCTTTATTATAATCAATTCATGATTTATTCACTGTCTCCTAATTAAATAAGTATAATCTAGATCTTTCTCAAGTGATGATATCAGAGGATCATTATTTAGAACCTGATATTTTTATGAAGGGAAAACATATTCAGGTTGTTGATTCCATGTTTAAGGTGTTAAGGGGTAAATATATTCTATTAGTTATGATCATGAAGAATAATATGAATCATATAAATGAGATGCAGGAATAGAATTGTTGTGTATAAGAGAAGGACAATCATTTTTTCTAAGATCATAACATAGACTAACATTCCATGAAAAGAAAGTTCAATGGTGGGGATAATTATCACACACACTGTCTGCTTTTTATGTTTTTTATTTGTTTGAATTTAATATATTTCATAGATTTTTAAGGCGGGTTTTAGTGAAAAATAAATAAAACATTAGAGACATAGGGTTGTGCAAGGTTTTAACATAGTTTTTACAAACCATGGACCACCCCTCAATGAACCTAATATCCCAGAAAAATGCATTTGTGTCCCCACATAGTTAGTATAGAACCCCAACTTTTTGGTACATGATCCTTTAGTCATTTATTTTGAGTATATATTACGTTTGGGTAAATTTTTTAGAGTTATTGAGGGTGTGTTGAATGTTTTGGATTATTTTCTTGTGTTTCATGTTTTTTTAATGGTTATTAAAAACCATGGCCAATCTATAAGAAAGTGTTTAGTGGAAGACAAAAGTCTCTAGGTAGACGCATAGTTTGAGAATTATTTGGCCAAAAAAATGTGAGTTCTTAAGAGAATTCAGGATTCATGAAATATATATAAAATCATAGTTGATTTTAGATTTTTCTAAATGTGTGATCCAACCATGTGAGGGGTCACCTTGAAAAAGTGTCACTCCACATTTGAATTATAATTTTCCAAACCCTGTGTCCTTACTATGTGTCCTAAAATTGGACGAATAAAAAATGTGTATGTAGTTATAAAAAATTATTTAAGATCCATTTAATCACCTATTTTATACACAATCAAAAATCTTGTTTGTTATCATGTTTGAACAAATTTTCCTTTCAATCCAGAAGAAATTATAAGGTGATTCGACGTATGATGGATCCCATGATTCATCGGTAAATCATAATTATTCATCATCCTTATAATATCTATCATTCTTCTATATCTGGGAATCGTATATCGAATCTCTGTTAGATTGACTCATGTTACATTATGGGAATCTCAAAATTTTATCATTGGATTTATTTAATTTATAAAGATCCAAGGATGGATCTGTAGTTTCATCTTACCATTATTTGTTAATATTAACTATTGTGATGTAGGTGGATTATTTATCTTCCCCACATGACATAGTATTGGATGTCTTAGTTTAGGTTAAATTTATTGATTGAAATTATTTTGAATTCCTTGGGTGATTATTTGTGGACATAATGTTTGGTAATTAACATTGGAAAATTGGTGTAATTTTTTTTGTTTTTCATAAAACCCCTTTGGATTAATTTTTTTAAATGTTGATTTTATTATTTTGGGTTTTTTTATTCAAGAATATTGACTGATGAAATTACTTTTTGAAATAATGGTTTTTTAATTTTTTTACATTGATTTTTTCATACATTGTTGGTGCGAGTACATTTTTCATTTATGTGATCCTCTTGAAGGGGTTTTTACTATTGATTAACATGGGAATGATCACATTATGATATCTTTGTTGGTCGATTAGAGACCCCTCATGAGTATGAAACAATCAACTGGGAATGTGTAGTGTGTTTATAGACTTGGTTATTGGTATTCCAAATGATTATTTAAAGGGTTTCTTCTAGAAAATGTTTTACTTTTAAAAATTTTAATGGATGGATATATATAGATTAAACTACATTTAAAAGGATAATATATATTATGATAAAAATATTTTTCCTAGTGGTGTGATTTGGGAACTCATTAGGGAAAGCATACAACATTTAGAATCACAACTTTCTTAATAATTTTTGTGCTTTTTTAGATGTCATATAACGAGAAACTGGTAAACGAAAGTTATCATATTTATTTGGTGATTCATTTTCATATCATTATCATGGAATGTGGATTTAGATCTTGGAGTAGGTTGGGTGTTTCTAGTTGATGTAACATGGGAGTATTGATGATTCTTTGGTTCTCATTGAGGATGTATATTGGTTCCTTCTTTTATAATGATACAACTTATTGTTTGAGTGATGTTTTGAGTTTTATTTTGTATTCATGCATTATTTTGAGGTTTGGTTAGTTATTGTTAATGTATATTATATGTTTTATCTTTAAAAGCGAAAATAATCCCACACAATTTATGGAGTACCATAGAATTTGTGACTCTCCATTGGGGTGTTTCGAATGTCACTTAAGTCATAGTTTATCCTCTATAACTCATCAGAAAAATGAATAGGGGTAGGATGATAAAAATTAAATCAGCATGTTCGGTCTCTAAGAGAAGAAATGGTGTTAGTTTGTTTTGTTCTAGAATTGGAAATGATATCAGTCTATCATTAAGGATTTTTTTATGAATATGAGATTGTCAAAACATGAAATCTGAAGAATAAAAAGGTACAATGAACTTCTTTTTCCTAAACATTATGTTATAGGGGTGTTTGGGTACATGAGTGTTTTATGAACCTTCTATGATATTTTTCCCCTCCTCATCATGGGTTCATCTTTTGAGAGTTTCATGAAAAACATTGATTGTAGGAAATTCAAATAAGACTACATTTTTAATTCAATGATAAATATCTTATGAAAAGAAAAAATGTGTTGATTTTAGAAAATAATGAATATAGTGGTTTTAAATGAAAGGTAGTAGTATTTTAATGAATGGATAAGATATAAAAAATGGTTGAATTATGGGAAGAAATGTTTTGATATGTGTTGTTATGGTAAATCATAATTGCTAACAATTGAATTTATAATGAATGATATTAAACAAAACAATTTATTATAGTGAATGACATCAGGTATATAGTGTAAAAGGAAACTAGAGGTGGATATTATAAAAGTCATAACCCATGATCCCTAGGTGAACATGCATCTTATATCAATACGATTAATAAGGATGATGAACCTTATGAAGTGGACCACTCAGTTTGGTTACCAAAGTATAATACACCCATAATTATCAGGGATTCCAAACCAAAAAAAGAAAAGTCTAGTTTAATCAGATAAATCAAGGATCCTATTTCCTTAAGATACTAGAAATGTTGAAAATAAATTTTTGAACGTATATGTTCGATGATTTGGCACACCATTGGTATTAATTAGTTTTTCGTGCTAAATTATAACAAGGAATAAAATTTGATGATTTTTCTAAATTATTTTACAAGAAAACAAAACCTAAAACGTTTTTCATAATGTGGTAATAAGAATATTATTCATCATGAAACAAGAGAACCTCATAGTGATAGGTAATGTGGCTAAATTTATGATTTCAGACTGATTTTCACAGGAATGTTTTTTAATCTGTGTTTATGTAGGCCCACATTTTGGTCAGGTTAAGGTTGAATATGCTCTCAAATATTTTTTATTTTATAACATATTATACAACAATAGTCAATAGGGAGATGGTGGTAGGAATAGATAAATTATTAAATATGGTTTGAGGGAGTATGTTTCATCCAATATAAATATTTAGGAACTATAATAACGTGAACAAGTAGAAAAGGGAATCCTACTTCTAAAGAAGTGGTACACACCAGAATTAACCATTGAGATGAATAAACATTCTTCCTAGTCCAAAAATTAATCCATGATATCTTTAATGTGGTTCTCTCAAACAAATTAAGTGAGATTTTACAACACCACATAAATAATGTCACAGTTGCAACTATACGTTAAATATTTACTATTGTGGTCATAGTTCGACAATATCTTTTCCTAGAGACAAATATCATGTATCTCAAGAATATAATTCATTTATGGGATGAGTAAAATAAATTAACTCTCATCATCAGAATAGAGCGAGCCAAGGTTATTATAAGAAGACCATGATTCCTCAACTAGTGAAATCTCAATAGGGTAACGATGACAAAATTACGAGGATTATGAAATTTTATGAACCTAAGATAGTGATCATGGAATATCAATCAGGTCCTTTAATGATGAGCCGTATGATTATATTTAATTCATTTCATATTCAAGATTTTTTTGTTATGAAAATGTCCAACTCACTTATTAATTATTTCTTTGTTATAAAATTATTTTGCATATCGATATAATGCATTATATTTTGAAACATCAATATCTTCTTAGCTAAATGGAATGTCAAGATTTTTTGTGTAAATATTGTTCTCTAACTATCGATGGGGTTGTGTTTTTTTGGGATTTCACTATTCATGAGATGGATACCTATGACATGGTGTTTGGTTTGGATTAGATGACATCATTCAATGATCAAATCAATTTTTATTCCCAAAAGGATAGTTTCAAATATCTAGGTGGAGGAAAGAATATCATTAGAGGATGCTGGTATGTAAAGAAATGTAAAAGAAAAATTTGGTCACTAGTGGCTAGAACAATCACTTATAAGTTGGTAGTTCTTACATTTGAATCTATTAATGATAATTGTAATAGGTATTTCCCATCTATTTTTGTACAAATTCTGAATGATATTCTTGAAAATTCAATGGAGATTTCAAAAAAATATATCTGGATTTTAACATTACTCTCATACCAGAAAAAATGAAATCTTACTTATGTTATATAGGATGGATATAAAAAATTGGGATATTTGAATTTCTATTGGAAGAGTTTGATGGTGAAGTGTTCATTTGACCAAACATGTCTCTATTGGCAACACTGCTTCCATTTTTTGTATAATGTAGATGGAAATCAAAAACATTTAGTGGTTTATCATAAGATTATGGAAGTTGTGATAATGAATTTGTATCATATTCTAAAAATTTAGTATCTGGTTGATCAATTGAGGGGAGGTTGGTGGTTCTCTATAATTTAATTATTTTTGGGGTATCACCAACTACGAGTTCCAGATGAAGATATTATAAAAATGATTTCACCCGAATATATGGACATTATGAGTATGTGGTTAAAAGTTTTGGTCTTAAAAATTCACCAAATGTCTTTATATAGTTGAAAAATAAAATCTTTCAAAGGTATCTAGATTACTATTTTGATATGTTTGTTGCTTATATACTAGTGTATTCTACAAAAAAAGAATATCATGAAAAATAGCTATATATAATGTTGGGTATATTGCAGGAGAATATTTGTTTTGATAGGTTATCAAAGTGTTATTTCTTCATACAGGAGGTATGTTCCCTCAGAAACATCATTTATTAAAATTAAATTGTGTTTATATTGATAAGATATAAGCTTTTATCTCTTACCAAACACCAAATAATGTAATTGAGATTTTTATTTCAGATGACTTAGTGTGATACTATAGTTATTTTTTATGTGATTTTTCATGTTTGGAGTCACCACTAATAGCTTCGAAGAGGAAATTATTACCTCTATGGAACATGAAATTTTATAAATCCATTAAAGAACATATTATTAGACTAAAATTATCACATATCCTCGTGATTCTTAAGTCTGGCTGGGGCTATGTAGTCTACTCTGCTGAATCTGGATATAGGATGGGATGTATTCTAATGTAGGGAGATCAGGTTGGTGTTTATGGTTCATAACTGTTATAGTTGCATGACATGAACAAATGAACACCGAATTTAAAATTTATTTCAATGGTTAATGCTTATAAAACATGTATTTGTTACCTTTATGTTGTGAAATTCTCATTTTTTATAGATGATACGAGTTTGATCCATATTTTTCCCAAAAGAGATTTTAATTGATGGAAGTACAGATGGATAGAGTATCTGTATATATTTGAATTCAAATTGATGTATACACCAGGTATAGGGAACTCTATAATGTATGCATTGAGAATGTATTCATATGATCAGTTGTAAAAAGAGTATTTGGAGTAGTGGGATCTAGTGGATATCATAATGGATATGCATGGATAAGGATATGAGAAAGGCGATGTTTCTATTTTCTTTTTAGTTTCTTTTGTTCCTGATTTGGTTGAGAATGTCAAAAATACATAGACATCAGATCCGAAATTTTGAACCTTAAAGTCAAAACTCTACGGTGGGAGACCATTGTGGGATGGAAGATAGAGATCTTATGGTCATACCGTTTGGTAATTGGGAACATCATCTGACTGGGTACTACCATTCATGATAGGATATTCATCAAAGAATACAAAGGATGTATAATTTATTGAATGTAGTCTTTTAGTGGTTTGGAATGAAATGTTTTGTTGTATAATATCTCTTAATATACCTCATATTTTAGAATTTCAAGGAAGATCATCAACAACCAGTAGATTTTTTGTAGTCATTACAAATTCCCATATTGAAATTAGGGAAGACAACTATGAATTTTGTCATAGGTCTACCAAGGATGGTTATAAAACAAGATGTTATATGGGTGACAGGGGATTCGATCGTAAATACAATTCAATTAATATGGACTCATGAAACTAATATGGTGTAAGAAAAAAAAATCTTTATTATAATTTTTTTAAATATTAAGGACATCCCATTCATGATTGTACTTGACAAAGTCCCCATGTTTACATCTCATTTTTTAAAATCCTTTTAGTAATACATTGGAACACATTTCACTCTGAGTACATATTATCATACTCAAATGGATGGATTGTTTGAATAGAAAATAAAAAAATTGGAAGAAATTATTAGGGCTTGTGTAATAGATTTTGGTGTATCATGGAATGATAATTTTATATTATTGGAGTTATCATATAATAAAATTTAATTGTACTTGATACATATGGATCATTTTGAAGCCTTGTATTGGAGTCCATTTTCTTCTCCTCTTTTTTTAGGTTGAAATAGGATAAAGATAACTAATTAGACACAACCTTGTGAATTATTCAATATATTAGATTCAATTTATCAAAAAAATAACTGGATAGAGACAAAAAATAATCATCAAAATTTTTTTTTATAATATTCGTCAATTGTTGTCATTTTATGTGAGTGATCATGTGTTTTTTTGAATAACATAAGGGCTTGTTTATAATGATTTTGGTATATAGTGAATGTATTCAGCCTGAAACATAATATATTTAGAGATAATTTATTGATTTGATGAGGGGGAATATTGGTTAGATTTTCTACCAAAGGTTTAGTTCAGTGCATAATGTGTTTTATGTATCTTTTTTAGAAATGTTTAAACAGGATCCTAATAATTTTATTTGATGGATTCACATTGACCTAGAGCTAGATGAAAAATTTATTCATATTATATTATATATTTTTGATTTGCAATATAATATCTATAATGGGAAAATCATATATGAAGTGCATGTTTTATGGAAACATGGTCAGATTCCAAATGAAATATAGGATCATTTGATGGAAATGATAGATAGGTGGACCAAAATATTCTAATAAAACCTATTTTCTACTTTATAGGGATGGAAAGCCAAATTTTGGAGAGACTTTAGAACTATTATTTCATGTACATGAATATTTATTCATTTATTTTTAGTTGATATAATTTTTATGTTATATTATAGGTGGTTTTTAGGGTTTATGGAATGTTTTGGTGGATTTTATGGGGTTCATGGTTTGTTAGGGGTTAGTGTAGACCATTCCCCATATATATGAAAATATTAAATGGAAGAAATTTGACACTCATAAGGTGAACTGTTTTCACATAGTTTTCTCCATCTATTTGACTTCCCAAGAGAAAAAATATAGATTAAGATAGATGGAAAATAATGTTTGGTGCATAATTTTTCTAACTATGGGACCGAACCATGTGAGGGGTTTCCATTATATTTTAGAACCACATGGTTTTATAAATCATACATCCTAACCATGTGGTGTACATTTCACCAAATAAAATGGGTATCTAGTGAAAATTAATCATATAGACCCCCTCTAATTATCATCATTATCCATAACCCAAATTAAATTTTGTCCAAATGAATTGGGATAACATTCCATTCAATTTGAAAGAGATTCTTAGGAAAATCAATGTGTTTTGGTGGTTTGGATTCATATTTATTTCATTGTTATTCATCATCATTTTTAGATATATCCTTCTCCTCTCTCGTAAAATATTACATCTAATCCGTGATTGATAGATTCATGTTTTTTATGCTAACCATGATGTTTTATTTTTTTCATTTATTAATGGAAATTTGATCCAGGATCAGGTGTACATTATCATTATCTCATTATTAGTTTTTTCCAATAATTGCGATTTAGGTGGAATCTCTCTAATCTCAAAATTAATTATAACATAAAGTATTATTTTTAATTAAATTTAATTATTGAAATTATGTGTACTTCCTTGTTTCATTCTTGGTATAAATTATTATTGGTAACTTCCATTTTAAAATTTTGGGAAATTTAGATTGATTTCAAAAAAATAATTTGGTTTATAATTTTAAAATGTTGATTTTAAAATTATTGTTATATTTTTATAAAATGAAATTTTTGGATTAAATTATTTAAATAATTATTGGTTTTTAGAATGGAATTCCATCGATTTTGGTTTACATGATTGGTGTGGGTTTATTTTCATTATATGAAACCCTATGGAAATTGCATGTGCAACTGGAACACATGGTATTGGTCAGCTTGTGATGACTTGGTGGATCAATGAGGGTCCACTCATGACTATGGGAATTTAACATGTACATTCATGGTGTTTGTTGAGATAGGGATATGGGCATTCCAAATGATTAAAGAATGTTTTTTTGTATTCAGATGTTTTTTGTTTATAATTTTTGTGGTTTGAAATAATATTGTAAAACTAATTCTAAATATTTATATATTTTTATAACAATTTTTTTCCTAGTGGAATGAGTTTGGATGTAATTGGGGAAATCCTACTTAGTATAGAGTCGCCTTATTATTGGTAATTGTTTTACCTTTAATGATTTAATCTATTTAGAAACGTGTAATGACATGTAATTTAATTTTTTGTGTGATTATTCTTGATACCATGGGGATTATATATAGTGATGTATTTGGGAGTGGGTTGGGTGTTCTTAGTTGATGTAACTTGAGTGTTATTAGTTTTATAGTTTTTTTCTCCATGAATACGCATTTTTCATTACTCTTTTACATTGATATTATTTATTGGTTTGGAATGTTTGGAGTCATATTTTATACTCATCAAAAATTTGGATATTTGTATGGTTATTGTTTATTTAGTTTTAACACTTTATCATTAAAAGGAAAAATATTCCTCCAAATGTTATTATGGACTTTGGAATTTATTTCCAGCCTTTGGTCTATTTGGGATGCCTCTTAAGGACCAGTAGCTCCCCTATCAATCCAAAAACCAATGAGGATGGATGATATGTTATAGTTATGGGAATAATTTTTGAAACTGTGTAACCTAAATAATGAAACCACCACCTATTGGGAGAGAAGAACCGATATGGTTAGAACACATTCATGAAAACAATATAGACAAACTATGAAACTTATATAGTTCTAAAAGAAAACTATTTCTATTAAAAAATACCTTCTTTATTTTAATGACCATTCACCCCTATTTCCCCCCAATGAAATCATCCATCTTTTTAATGTCTCCCTTATCCTCTACCTACCTCTTGGGTTTAACCAATGTGTTATTTGATCATTGATCTTATTGTAATCATCATTTAAGATCATTTTCTTATTCCTCCTTGCTCTCATCTCCAATTCATTGTGGGTTTCCATCTCTCTTGTTTTTGATTTAACCTAGAGTGGGTTGAATATTTTTTTTCATGGTTTTTTATATTTTTGATATGTTCTTACATATATAGGATCACCTGTTATTTTGGCATTCAATTTTTAAGAGTTAAATGAGTTGTAATTTCAAAGGGAAAGGAACGAGGTTCCTTGTTATAATATTGCTTGTTGATTGAAATTTATTTGAGACTATTTTTATATATGTTCTATTGTAATTAGTGTGTGAGTGAAAATGGTTGATTTCCAAGGTGTTGGTGTGTAAAAGGCATTGAAATGGTTAATCCCCTATGGAAATTATTGGAAAATGGTATCATTTGATATATAATTTATTGAATTTTGGAAAAAGGGTATTTACATCATTAAATAAATGGGTTGAATCACATGGGAATCATCAGTACCTAGCTGGGAATAATATAACAAATATACTAGGAATGACCCACCGCACATTTAAGGATTACGTTACAATACTAACAAACATCTAATGATTCTTATTGGATATCATGAGTAGGAGAAAAAATATATATGTCTATGACAGATCAATGAGGGTATAATGATAATAAATACTTAATAACCCTATATAAAAATTGATTTCCCATGGTACGTATGATGTTTTTTAACTCCATAAATTTATGGTTTAATCATTTAATTTTTTTTCCTTGATAAATCATGATTAAAAATTAGAAATATTTATTCCATTCAAAATTAAAATCTTAAATATCTTATAATGGCTATGCATGTAAAATATGGTGTGATCCTACTAGAAAAGTGATCTCACACCCTATATACACCCCTGGAGTTAATGGAGGACCTATGTTGTTAGATTCATGTAAAGGAATGGAATTCCATGGAGGTGGAATATGGTACTATTTTTTATGGAATTTTTAATGGAATTTTTCGATGGTGGTGACATGGTGGGTGGTGTCCCACATTACATGAGATGTATTTTATTATTTATTTTGTCCTATCATTTTTTGATTATTTTTGTTTGGTTATACTTGTAAATGAAATCATTACATGAACCTTTTTCTTTCCCCTTTTGTATAACGTTTTATGGATGTTGGTTATGATGTTATGAAAATGATGTATTTGTGTTTCTCATATACATTTATTATTAAGATTATTGAAAAATAATTCCTAAAGGAGTTCGTTGATTTCCATGAACTAGTTTATATCATATCTGGATCAGGAATGTTCATTTGGTCCATGCCATAGTCTTAGTCTAGTGAGATGTTGGATGATATCCCAAACCTATTCATGTAACAATCTTATTAAGGATCTTGACTTTTACATCACATAACTTTTTGAATATCAATTTTAATTTCTATATTTCCTCTTAAATATAGGAAACTCCGGTCTAATTTTTTATGAATTTATACATTTGTAACATATATATTATGAACGATCCTTCTTATCATTTCTACATTTTAACTATTATCGATGATTATATAAGGAGTTCTTATCACTATCATGTTTGTTTATCAATCTTCATATATCAAAAAATTCATTTTCCCATTCATCCGATCTAATTTGATCTAAATTTTTACATTTATTTATCTTAGAAATGTGTGATTTTGAATCATTGGTACATGATGTAAATGAACACGAAAAACTATTTCAAGAATTAAATGAAAATTTTACTCCATTTTTCATTATCTCTTTTTTACAATCTATATTTAGCTTACTCCTATAATACATTAATGTTCTAATCAATCCATCTAGACATAATTTCATCAAATGTTTAGTGCCTTCTATTTGTATCCTTTGTAAATATCTTTCATTTTTCACTATATCGGTAATATTTTTGATAATATGATCATTTGATATATCGTTCTCACCCAAAGATTGTAAAATAATTATGATAGTAATAAAATGAAAATCATTTTTATTCCCATTTCACAAGGAAGAATATAAAATTTTTGACAATATCATGTAAATATATATACATTCATTTCCAAAAAACCTTATAAGTTCCAAAATTAATAATTTCAGGATTTTTCTAAATTATATTCTCTATATTAAAAAATTATATAAAGATATAAATGTTATTTTTTATAGTATATATTAAAGTATTGAATACTTGATGATTTATATGAGATCACATATTTTAATCATGAGAAAAAGAAACATTTCTTTCTTTAAATCCTTATAATTACCATTCATCAAAACAATTTCTTTAAATTTTTATGTTAATAATAAAATAATTCATAAAATATTTAATGTAATCATAATATTCGCCAAAAAACAAAATAAGTAGTTTAGTCGAATTTAATTTTTCAAGAATTCTTACCCAAAAATCTACCATCAAATGAAATATATTCTCTCTAAAAATAAATCGTGGGAAAGTAATATAAAATTATTATATGATAATGAAATGGAAATAAATATGAATATAGAATTGTGTAGAGTGAATATATGATAATTTTTTTTCCTAAGGATATAATGCATGTAATTTCTAAGAGGTTTCTAGGGGTAAAATGTAGTATTAAATGTATCAACAAACATTTTCCAGTCCCTCAGCTTTTAGAGTTTCCAGATTTTTGATATACCAATCATTTTAAATATAAGCGTAAAAAAACATCATTCAGCATACATATAAATAATAATAATTATAGTTATCACAATAAAACTATTTCTGTCAGATGTTTATGAAAATATATAAAAAATAATTAAAAACAGAAGAAATTGAGAATTTAAACACATTAGTAATATAAAAATGAATATTGTAGAATTTTGAAAACAATAAATGTAGTATTGGTTGAAAATATACACACTCTATTAAAAAAATATTATAATCCCATATTCGTTAACCGTAGTGTTATGAATATTTGTAGAGATCAATGTAGGTATCTTCAATTTTTAAACATTGAGAAGGAATCACTGATTTTAAACGTAAGAGAAGGAATATCATTCAATCATTAGAATCCATTAACATATCATGTCATTATGTATAATGTTATAACACTGAACACTTAGTATACATATCTCTAAAATTATTTAATCATGAAGGATAAATAAATCATCCTCCCCATATCCCTAAAATACCTTGATCATGTTGGATTTGTAAAATAAAAATTAATAGATAAATATTATGATATTAACATAAAATCCACCCATACCATAGCTATATGTGATGATATAAAAAATAAAATAGCCAAAAGTATAATAATTCAAAAAGTTGTTAATGATATCATTTGATTGATTGCTTTCTTGAGTTCTCAACATGTAATTTTTTTATTGATACTAGAGGTTATAGATATTTTTGGAGATGTGATTGTAAGAATATTAATTTGTTGAATTTTATAAATCTATAAGTTTTTTGAATCATGAATAACAATAGTTTCATCCTTTACTGATTCACTTTTCAATTTTATTTATCTTCTCATGATTTAGTCCAAAACCACTATAATTATCTTGAATATAGGGAGAGCAATCTATTTTGAAATGTTAGAGAATTATATTTTGAGAAACCTATTAATGTTCTATAGTATTTTAGTTTCTAGAAAATCACTTTATAAAATCAAAACAACTAAAACAATGCTATGATGAAATTAAATTCATCAGATGTGTATTGTGATTTCTAAAAAATTATAGGAAGTGAGTTATTAGCTCAAAATACTTCATGAAGGAAAGGTTACATATTTTCCATTGTATAAAAAATTTGATATTATCCTTAAATTTCAAAAAAATTTGAATATTTAAAACAATTGTGGAGTAGAGAGAGTTGTTTTATTCTCATATTTAACACTATGACTATGAGTTTTCCCTCAACCAAGGACACTCTTTTCATCAAAACATAAAACTAATTATTTTTCATAAACTAGAATATGTATCGTTTTCATCATTATTAAATGATATTAACTAGTTTTTAGAAAATATTATATACCTACAAGGTCAATGAAACTATATTTCCTTATCTTTGTATCATCTATATCAGAAAAGCGTGTTGGGTTCAATAGAATTCCATATATACTTTTGTTCCATTCCCATACTATCCACACATTTTACATTGCTTTCTTTCAGTTTTTAGATGAAATAATACTAAAAAACTTCTCATAATTACTTATATATTACAGAAAAACCACTTAATTTTAATTACAAGTACCATTGATATGTTCAATCTCTATTTTCTATGTCCCTGCCAACTAATCTAGCCAAATAACAATCATTAATTATTAAAACTCTCATCTTAGAAGGATTTCTCACATTCTTTCTTATAATCATCATCATTTCATTATTTTTATTTTGTTTTATTTTAAAATATCATCCATTTGACATCATAGTGATAATATATTGGGATCATAATCACAAAATAATTAGATTGGTGAACTTTTTGATAAATTTTTTTATATTTTTATTCAAGACACCAGAGTATGTTCTGGGTGGATATATTTGATGATTTCATGAAACATAGTTGATTATTCTATAGATCTGTCCCCAAATTATCATGAATGATAAACCTTCGATCCTTACTAATTTCTCGTAATGAGAAACTAAAAAAATGGAATTGTGTCTATACCTTCCAAAATAAAAAAAATTCACAACGTTAGATTTCATAAATAAATTCAATATTTTTTCAAATAAATTTTCCTACTCTATAAGTCTGTATTTTTTTCATGAATGAACTCTCCTAGGGGTTTATTGTAAACCATGAAATGTATATGTTTAAAAAACACCATATAAATAATAAACATTCAAAAATTATAAATGAAATATAATATATTAAAATATCCAAAAAATAATAAATAACATCTAAAATTGTATCACCACCAGATCATCACCGACTTCTACATTTCCAAATCATGGATTCTATAGAATATATATACCAATAATTTACCCAAAATATTATTCAATTACTCAATAAAGATATCAACTACTACAGATAAACTAGATAAGATAGATCCACATTAAAATAACATCATTCTTCATTTTTTAATGTATTCTTTAAGAAAAAATCATGTGATCTATATACAAGAAAATATTAAACATAAAATATTAGGAATTTCATCCAAATGAATAAAAAAGGTTAACACGTTTGTCTGGAGGGTCCATATAGGTTCAACCATAACTTTTTCACGTAAACTTTTGGAAATAAGAGAATATTTTTTTGACTGATTAGGTGAATATTTTTAGTCCGTATTTAAACATTTTATTTTACCAACATGAGAAGATTATTTTTTAACCTTACCATAACTTAATAACTGTTTTTTAATTATAGTCAAATAATTTTGGACACCAATACATTATTATAGTGTCTCTTTAAAACTTTTTCTATTACATCAATATTTCTTCATGTTCTCTATCCATTTCTCTTAATAATTAAAATTCAACATATTTTTCTTGATCTCACTAAAATAGCTAGATTTTTTATAATATTATTTTTCAATAATTTATGATTTTTTTAATCTTTTAGAATCATTATATTCTTTTTATAATGATGTGTTATTTTTCTCAATATAATCTTTCATTTCACTTTATAGATACCAATAATGTTTTATACTTTATTCACTATCATTATCATCATTATATGATAAATCAATACCATTCCTAACATGAGACATGAAATTGAAATTACCATATGATGAAATACATGAGTTATCATGATACATATTCTTCATCAAAATACATTTATAGAATCAAAAGTTTTCAATTTCTCCCCATTTAATCTATTGATGTTTATCATCATCCACAACTAACTTTGAATCATCAATCTTCTTCCTAGTAATTTCCTTAGATAAAATTTAAATGTAATTATATTCATAGAATATAGGTGGATTCTTTCACATTCATTTACATACTAATTTCTCAAATGTTTTTGAGAGATGGTCAACAATTTTTTTGATGTCATCATCATTCTCTTCATCAACTAAAAAAATATATTTGAAACATATTTTTTTATGCTATTTATTTTTCCCATAGCCAAAAAATCCATCTCATTATTTTTTTGTCCCTAAAGGAGTGTCCTTTTTATTTTAACAAACTATGAGAATGTTATGAATATATACATTAACAAACAAAAAAACAAATTCCATGGAAACATTATTGGGATACAACTTATCTGGAATGTTAGGAATTTTATTTTGGATTGTTTTTGAATCCTTTAATTTGTCATGAAATTATTGGTTGTTTCTTCAAATCTCATTTACCCTAGATATGTTGTATTAGATATTATTATTAAGAAGAATATTTATAAACTCAAATATAATATAATAGAATTTGATTTTAGATTACTTGACTTTAAAATTATCTTCTTAGATACTTCTAATGTTTTTAAAAATATCCATAATTGTTTGATTCAAAATTATATTTTTAGGTAGTTTTTTGAATGATGTGTCAAGTTACATATTTTTTTTATTTTCTATCATCCTCTAATTTTTCTTCTTAGATAATTTTAGAGAATAAAATCAGTGATGGGTGGAAAAAACATTTTATAATTATATCTCAGTTATATGTTAACAGATATAGTTATTCAATTAACCAATTATTATAGTTTTTGAAGTTATTAAAATGAAACCTAGTAACACCATTTTTGTTTATAGATTTATGATTCCCTATAATTTGTAACTTCATAGATCTTTAAGTGTCAGATACCAACATATGTAAAATCTAAATTATGAACCCCAAGTGGACCTGTGGTATGGTCTTAAGGGTTTCCTCAATCTGAATGTGTTAATAAAAGCACCATCATGTCATGAATAAAAAATTGGAATGATTTAAACCTCTAATAACATTAATAATTCCATGGGATTATACTCAAAAGTATTTTATAACCCATAAATTCCCTTAAAAATAGAGGCTTAAAATTTTATGTTTTATTACCCATGTCAATATGGTGAACCTTTCTTTTAGAGATCATACCTGATTATTGATATATAGGTAATTGTTTTTCAACTAGATTTGTTTATAGATTAGGGTCCACCATTGATATTTTCTAGGGTTTTTATGAGTGAGGAAAAAGTATACTAGAAGGACATGTGTTTACCTATGAGGGAAGTCATTAGTCTGATAAGTGATTTCAATGGGTAATATCCTATGGTGTGTTGATAAGGAAGCCATGATATTAAAGGAGACCCATGGGATTAGATAAGAAAATTCATGACATTGGTAATTTGTGTCATGATAAATGATATCAGAGACAACACTTTTCCATATGTTATACGGAATATTATGGGTTTGAGGTGTGGGGTCTAAAGGGAGCATGTTTTTTAAAAGTAAGAGACTATTAAAATACTGATCCAAAATCATAAAAACTGATATTATATCATATTTTATTAAATTTCATTACATTACAAAAGAAACATTCCCCAAGGACTATAATTTTTTAGTGCCTTTATAATCATGGAAACAAATACTCTAACCTAGTTAAAGGACATCAATGTATCCCATAACGAACTTCTCATTTACTAATCCTAGTTAAAACTTTTTTTCATAACATGGGGAAATGAAATATAATAAAGGGTGATCTTAGATTCCCCTTAAGGGTAAATATGGGAGTTAGGTAAAAATTGCAAGAATATAAGGGGATGATAACATGAACATAACATTGGAAATTGATTCCCTGTATATAAAAGATCATAATATTAAATAATGAAAAAACTCATGGTGGTATAGAAGAAAAGAATCATATGTAATATAAAGAACATTATCCATGAGAGGATTACATTTTTATAAGGAATGTAATTTTATTCATACACATAGGAATAGAAAATTATTTTCATATTAGTAATGGCTCACATCCATGACCCCCATAGTGGTAAATTAATTTACTATACTGAAAGAAATCCTCATTTAAGACCTATATTATTCTACCTTGTTCCCTACCCATTTTATCAATGTATTACAACATTGGGTTCACTCCCCATTTTAGCCATTTCTTAATATATTGGGATCACTCACAATTACATTATTGTCTATCTCATTAGATATATAAATATATATCCAATTTATTGGAGGGAGATATAGGTCCCACCAATCACATAATGAATATCATACACTTGTTTTCAATAAAAAATCATCATATTATAATTCATGGAAACAAAGTGGTTTCATAAACATTTCATCATATCGTAACACGTTAAAAAGAAAAATATTTTTTAATCATCATAACATAACCCATGGAAATAGAAGTGACATTCATTACAATATTATTATAGCACAACCCATGTAATTGATAGGACATTCATTAACATCATGAAATAATAATAAGACAACACTCATAGTGATAATAATAATTGTATCCTTGGATTACACCCCATGTAAGGCATAGGTAACATCAATGTTTGTAATCATAGAAGGAAAGTGATTTTGTTAATTTAAAAAATTTCTGCAAGGAATTATTCTTTCCTATTTGATAAACACTTTTTTAAACATAAAATATTTTTTAAAATCATTTCCTGAAAATTTAAATTTAAGGATTATAAAAGAAAATTTTATATTCATTTTAAAAACAATTTAAAAGAGTACGCATTCCAAAAATACCTTTCATTAAAAATAATATTAAAAATTATTAAAATAATATTTATAAATAATTATTATAATTTTTAAAAAATAAAATTCTCAAAATCATTTTCTTTGAAAATAATCTTAAACTCTATTTTAAAAACTATTTCATATTTTTTATAAATCATGGGTTTTGAGGAAAACAAATTTTATACAAAAGAGATAAATAAAGTCATATTTTTTATAAAAGAATTTTCATAATAAAATAATATAGCAATGAGTAGGATAATAGTACAATTACATGAAGATATAATGAATACCTACATTAGAATAAAATTCATGTAATATATTGAGTGGTGTATCTTGATATTTCAACATATGATTCTTATTCATAAACAATTGTGATAAAGGGTTAGATTGTTACAAAAAATAGTTACCACTATGGAAACATTACATCATAATGACAATGAAGGATTAAAATAAAATGTGGCAGAAAATACCATTATTAATAATATAATAATGATATGACATGTCAAAAGGGGTTATATATATATGTACTGAAAGAATATATGTGCATAACATAACATACCTCTCAAATATGGACAATGGAGAACAAAATCCTTTACTTCGTTGGTAACATTGAAATCATAACCCCATAAATGTGAGATCCTAAAATTAAGATGTAAATACGAAAAAAATTATATATAAGATTAATAATTAAAATTTCTGGTTATTATATAATCCAAAAAAAATATGTGGATAATGTAGTATGTGTCTCATGAATGTAAAAATTTAGATGAGAATATCATACCATAAGTCATGACTTTTATTGTACACATTTTAACTTCCAGTATAATATATATATATGTTAATTATACATCTATAATATAACCATATTAATATATATCATATAATATAAGATTTTTTATTAAATTATATTACAAATTTATTGATAATTCCCTGTTAATGTTACGTTTCAGGTAATAAATTCTTTGTTTGTCATATATATTTTGACTTATCATTTTTGGTCCCATTATGTTGATCATGATTTAATTATATCCAGAATTTAGGCAATGATATAAATATCATATATTTTTAGTAAATATTTATTTAGTGTAATCCATAAAATTTAGTTATAGGAAATAAAATTCACCATTAACGGACATGGTAGGCTATAAGCACACATGAGCACTATTTCCATTTAATTTCATATTGAATGAATGAAAATTAATATATATATATATATATATATATATAAATATATACATATATTATCATACAAAAATCATTAATATGTAATTTATATCAAAAATTTTGTTTAAAAAAATTCTTATGACATTTCACATAAATCATGAACGAATCACACCATTTCATGGGGTTTTAGTCCTCTGTACACACAAGAGACGTTATCATATTCCCAAAAAATTGAAAAAATGAACTTATGTGATATATAATAATCCATAATCCTAATAAAATCCTATATAATATATATATATATATATATATCACATATAATCTATAAATCCATCTTTATTACCAACTATGAAATGTGGTAATGTAATAATGAATGACATCAGCTCATGAGGTTGTAGTTCATTGGACACAAAAACGATGATTTCATAACCCATTTGATGGAACTGTATGTAATTTTAGGTCATAAAATTTAAATAAAATTATATTAGTATACCTGAAATACTTAGTTTATTATATAATACTGGTATAGGCTTAAATTTATAAGGTGGATAAAAAATATAATAATGTCATCCAATGAAGAAAATTACATCTTCTTTGGGTATCCTACATATGTTTTCAATGAAGACTCCAAAGGATAGATTTATGCCCCAAATAAAGATTCCAATTTTATTGGGGGATCTGTAATGTTATATTTCAATATCTGGGTTGAGGAAAATATTTTGGGAGGTTTAAAGAGGATAGGAGATCGAGTTCCCTTATATAGTTTAGGAGGAGTGGTATTCATGTAAATACTCAAAACTATTCACTATTGAGAGTTCAATCATTCCAAAAGTGGATAAAATATTGATAATTAATGGAGTGGATGTATGACATGATCCGGATAAACCTATACCACATAATTTAAAACGTTTTTAAAATATTTTTTTCCTTAACTTCAATGTTTTCCTATTTTTACCATTTTGGATTTTTTACTGCGGTAACTAGTTTTCTAACCGCCGTAATTAATCTTTTAAAGATAAATTAGAATAATAATTATTTATATATTTATACCCAATGATTAAAAATATTAAAAATATTATTTAAAATATAGATCTTAGGTTCTTTGAAAATTAATTTTAACATTATGGCAAGTAATGCGAAAAAAATCTCATTAATCTTACCCACGCTAACAATGTTTTACCTATTTGACTATCAATATAATATTTATAATAGAATAATTCAAAAAATAATGGACTATATTTTGTATTTAATAATATTTATAAATAACTTATTATAAGGTATAATTTTTAGTAATTTTAAATAAATTTATAACGTAGAATTATTCATAAAATGACATTAATGATAATTATGAACTAATTTATTTTATTGAAATTTAAAAATATCATGGAAAAAATGTAATTACAATATATTATGTTAAAACCTATGTAAAATTTTATATTCATGTAATAAAATATTGTAACACAATAATAAATTCAATTTCCTTCAATTTTCTTATTTTTAGTATCACTCATTTAATTTATTTTTTAACTAAATAATCATTGTGGTGGAATATCATATAAATTTTAAGTCGGTAATTCATATCTAAAAATAAATTATAAATAATTATAATAAAAAGAAAACATTTATATTTAAAAAATATATATATAACCTATCGGTGTTCTTTTTCTCAATAAAATAGAATTATATATATTAAATGTAAGAAAAGTATCTTTTTTGTATTCATCATTACATAATTATTATATGGGTCATATTCAATGCCAATCTGTATGAAATTTAAATATTTCATAGGATTAGATATTAATGTCTGAAATAAAATCATATAATAAAATTGATATAATAATTTAGTTCATTTTATCTTTTATCTTCTTAGTTTAATCCCACAATAATTATAGTTTTATATTAAACATGGTAATTAATTAAAACTATGTTGAAAATTAATTTTGGTAAAAAATAAAGCTGATTCAATTATATATTAAAAATTATTATGATTCAGAATATTAAATGAATATTTCATAAATAAATCTACATAACTAGAAAAAATTAATTTAAAATTAATATTGTAGACGCGATGAGAGAGATGGGGTTTAAAGTGAAAATGATCAAAATTTTACAAGGGGGTTTTAATATAAATTTTATATAAAAATTCCTAATATGACCTTAATTGGAATAGAATATTTATAATTTTATATATAAAAATAATTTAATATATAATTTCACATTATAACTAAATTACTCAAAATGGCTTTTTTCAATTAAAATTCTACAATTTCACTAGTCATGAAAAATAGAACATTTCGAAGAAATCCCAAAAATTAAACATTATATAATATTGAAATTATTATTTACATAATGATATTTAATTTATTTTATTTTTTTACAAAAAATGTAAATATTTAGTTTTAAACTATGTGTTACATAAAAATGGGATTTCTTTTAAAAAAAATACATTTTTTAATCATAAAATTGGATTTATTATTTTCTCTTCCCAGGAAAAGATATAAGATACATGTTAAATTTTTACTGAAAATATATTAAATAAATATCATTAAAATATTTACCTAAAAGTTATTTATTTCATTTATTAATATAAAATATAGTTTTACAAATAAAAATAGTTTTTCAGAAAAAAAATTCCTTTAATTTTCGAGTGGTTTTTATTTTCATTTATAATTATTTCGTCACCAGAGAACCATGTAAAAATGTGTTAAAATATATTAATACTTTAGCTAGTCCTATTCTTACCCATCATTAAAAATACTTGTAGATAAATATTATATTAACTAATAATATTTAAATAGTATATCTTGTTTCGTTTAAACTCAGTTTTGCATTAAAAAAAAGCTAAATTTAGAATTATGTGTAACAAGAGTAAAATATTATTTTTTGTAGTGAAAGGTATATTGTACGTTATATTTATTAATAAATATCAAAAATATTTAATATATTTAGAAAAAAGTCTTTGTGTGTTACATTCTACTCCCCTTCAAATGAATTTTTCACCCAAAATTCATATTTTTCCTCAAAGGATTAAAATTTGATTATTCATTCATTTAATAAAACACCAGATTAATTATTAATAAAATGTACCCTGAAAATGGAAATTTAAAAACATGTGGTTACCCAATGTAACTCATAACTAGGTTTCAACATATGAGAACATATATGGGAAATGAATACATGGTCATAGAAGAAAAGCGTAATCAATTACAGAGATTCATAATGATAACTGATCACAAGAATTTGAGTGATACATAGTGAAATCTAATGACCCCAAAACCATAAATAATATAGTATTGAAAATTTCATCGATATCATACAAAATGAAATTAATAGGAAAAAATTGTATTTCAGGAACTTTTCATAAATTTTGATTTTTTAGAAGATACACTCACTCCATTCCATTTCATAAGCACAATATCACTATTTGGTTGTGTCTTGATCAAATTACACTTGATCTCTCACTCTAAGAAATGAATGTTGTGTTTTTTTAAATGTAATAATGTTTCATAATATCCATAATAATACTGATACATTATTCCATCTATCTTTAGGTATCATCATAGAAAAATTGTTGGCAGATGTTTTTCATAAATATTCATACATTGAAATTATACATTATTCTCTAAGGCCTCATCCAAAGTTCATCTTAAACTATTTCATAAATGGTTACACTTGTTTTGATTCCAAAATATTAAAATAATTAAAATAGAAACAAGGTCACTAAATTTATCAAAATAAAGTTAACATTAATCCCCTATATATCATAATTTATATCATGATGGTCACATACCGAACATGTTAATACCTGATCGCGTTGTCGAGTACGTCAAATTAGATGTTAATTTTTAACTAGATTTTTTGGAGTATAGTAGAAACCCTAGATCGTCTTTTGATGGAGCCTTAGATCATTAATTAAAATAGTGGGGTTTGATTATGAATGTAGAAGGGGGGATGAGGTCTGGTAAAAAATGGGGTTTTTATTATTGAATATGAAAATAGAAAATGAAAGTGATAAAACAAAATAAAAATTAACAGAATTAATTAAAAGTGATCATACCGGGGTACTCTAATGGTGATCATCATTCATCGATTCATGATATAAGGTTATGATATTTTAATACAATATTTTTAACACCTTTAACCATCTGTTTACTAATTTTATACAAGTATTCCTCCTATGGTTTAGTAAAAAACAGACAATGATTCACCGGACACCGCTGATGATTAGGTGACTTGTGTTCGACATCATCATCGAAAATCACCAAAAAAAGACATGAATAACTCTATGTTCTCTCAAGGTTTGTATGTTATTTCATTCTGATACCGTGAAATATATTTACATGCCCTTTATCGTGATTATGTGAGTTCAATTTTCCAATATGAATCACAAAAACAAAGCAATTGAATGAGGGAAGAAAAAGGGATGAACGGTGTGTGAAACATCATCTGAAAGGGTACTCGCAAACATGATCACTTGAGATTGAGTATAACATACCAGTATATAAATATATTAAATTAAAATATTGGATGATGAAAAACATCATAAAACATGGAATTAAAAATATCATTCAAAATAATACAAACATGAAACTCAGGATTACATCACATTCCTCCCCGGGTGATCACAAGAGGTTTAGAAACCCATGGGAGAGGAGGAAGATAAATATGTTGAGGTAGAACATAAATTAGCCTTCCGAACATAAAATATTGCTGGGAGGAATCTTTTGGGGCAAAAAAATGGAAGCACCTTGCCTCTGGTTTGAACTCCCAAATGGTGATCCCAAGGCACCATTTTATAGGAAACATTGAAAGTGGTTTTGGGAACAAATATTTATTCAAAACAATTGTACCTCGGGTTTCGTCCATTATAAAATAGAATCTCACATTCTAAAAAACTAGAAAATTGTATCCCCACATCTGTAATATCTCCATATAATATTTGAAATCAATTAGACAAGTGGATATGTAGATATGGACTTATTACACAATGACACTTCTGACTTCACAAAAATCCATTGTTATGGAATGACCTGGTTAGTTGGGCACATTTATTATAGAATTAGGCATGGGTTTGTTTATAATTGTTGTATACAATTACATTATGGACCATAATTCAAAATATGAGCCCATTTTAATGCAGATAATTTTATAAACAGGAAAAACAGTGGACATGTCTTCTTCGATCCAAGAAATTTTGCCCCATTTTTCTTCCTCTTCATCATAGGCTCTCCAAATCTCCTCCAACTACAATAAATTATCCAATAATGTAACATTTCACTTTTTAATAGTGTTAAACACAAAATAATTGAATCAAGCATGGAATGAAATTTGTTATTATACTATTAATTTTCAATACAATACCAATTTAAAACATTGGTATAAGGGTGAAAAAAAACAGTGGATCGTGGTATGATCACACTGCCACACCTAAACATTTCTTCTCCTGGGAAAAGTATAATATCATAATCATGTACCATTACTACATCAATGGATTTAAAACATACAGGATTATTTTGAAATGAAATTCATCATGTCTCACTTGTGGAATCAATTTTCATATCATTTTTTCTTTTCTCACATACAAATTTGATCAACTTCATTCTTTCACCCACGCACCATGTTGTAGCTTACATCACTTAACATTTTCCCTATTTAGTCAAGGATCATATGAATGTGGATTTATTCTCTTTTCCAGAGATCATGTGATCATATCATATACTTTCCATGATTCTCAATTCTTAACCGGAAAAAACAAGTGGGCTACTCAAGAGGACATCCAACATGTTTTTCTAATGCTCAAGGGTTGGAAGGATTTATTTTTTAAAAATCCAAGGAAGAGAGGTGTTTTTGATCTCTTATGTACAAAAAATTTCACGAATTCAGAAAGTGTTCGTAATGAATGTACACACTCAACCCCTCACAATGTATATCACATCCAACTCACTCTCCCCCTTGTCAATCTTTTTGGGTCAAAACCATGATGTGAATAATAATGAGGAAACATATTTTTTTCTCTATTTTTTTCGTTTGTTCTATTATTTTTATAAACATAACTATTTTTTAATGAATAGATTTAATTGCAGATAAAGAGGGAAACTTGTGTGAAACTATGATGTAATGTGTCTTGTGAACCCATTGCCCAAGGAAAATGTAGGCACCCTTTATATCAACCCATAACAATGATTTATACCATGAATTCTCATCGATACACCCATTCTCCCACACTTTTTGAAAATAAAACAAGAATATACAAAAGATATGGGTGGGTTGGGATAAATTAGCTGGTAATGTGGCTACCTAACATGTATTTTATGGTCACTAAGTCATAAGAATGAATAAAATGTAAAGGTGGATGAAAGTATATTATAATTGTAAAAATGGATTTTTAATGATGCATTGCCTCTATCATGAATGTAGTATACTTGAATCATATGGCTTCAAACATAATCAAGGAATGGTCTAGTTTCACTACATGTCCCAATAATCTCATGGAATTGATTAAAAGGAAGAATATGAAATAATGGGATTAGAATGTCTCATAGATAAGGGATTAAAATATTAGTTTCTCCTATTGAGGCTTCAGATTCAAAAATCAATTAAACACCTAAGAATGATTTGAAAATAAAAATTCTAGAAAAATATTTCATATCAACATTCATTTGAAAAAAAAATTCCATAAAAAACCTAATTTTCCACAAAATCGACTCAAGATTGAATTATTATTTTGGACATACTTTTTACGATAAACTTGTATCTAAAAACATAAAATAAGGAAAAAGAAATTAAAATTAAAAGCACATTTTTTATGTATTAATTTTTTTTATTAATTTTTTTGTTTAATCCTAACTATTACATGTCACCCTCCCACACAACTAAAATTTATATTGTCCTCAATGAAAATAATTTATATAAATACACAATAAATAATAGTAGGGAGATAGGACAACCTGCTAAGTGGTGTCATATGTGGCATCTATCCGTTGGAATTCACCCATGAGATGCTTTGAAAATCCTAATTGATGTGTTTGAGCCTCTTCCCATTAACAGTAATAATTTTTCCACTCTTCTCATGAAAAACATGTGTACCACCATAAGGATAAACATCAGTAATGGTATAAGGACCGAGAAATCGAGAACAAAGCTTACCTGGGTAGACCTTTAGATTAGAATTATACATGGGAGCTTTTTAACCAATATGAATCTTCCACTGATGAATCATGCTATCATGGATAGCGTCTGTCTTCTATTTATAGATCTGGGAGGTCTCATATGCATCACGTTGAATTTCTTCCAACTCTTGAATCTGTAGCTTCCTATGCTCACTAGCATTTGAAAGATTCATATTTCCTTGTTTAGCAGCCCGATATGTATGGGGTTCTACATCCAATGATAGGTGAAAATCCTTTCAAAATATAATCATGTATGGTGACATTCTGATTGGGGTTTTAAAATTTATACGTTATGCCCAAATCGCATCATCCTAGGGAAAATTCCAATCTTTCCAATTGTGTTGAACCATTTTTTCCAAGATTCCTTGAACATCCCGATTTGAGATTTTTTTCTTGTCCATTAGTTTGGGGGTGATATGAAGTGGAGACTTCTTTATCAACCCCATACTTACGAGGAAAAATTATCACGTTGCGATTGAAAAAATGGGAACCCTAAACAATAATGATGAATCATAGCAAACCGAATGGACTAAAAATTTGGGTCCTCACAAAATCAATAACAAATTTAGAGTCCTCGATCCTGGTTTACATTTGTTCCACCCATTTAGAAACATAGTCCATAGATAACAACATTTAAATGTATCCAAATGAATTTCGAAAAGGCCCCATGATGTCAATTCCCCATGCACCAACGATTTCACTAAATAACAAGGGTTATTGTGGAATTTCATTCCTCTTTGAGATACTCCCTGATAATTGAAAATGAATACATGACATGAAAATTATATGGGCATACCTATAATATTTCGGCCAACAATTACTTGAGTCATGGACCTTTCAAGATTTACGTTGGTAGACAAAGTGGCCCGCATAGGCCAATGTCTGGAATAAGGTCAAAACATAGGTGAACTCATGGTCAGGGACACACAAACGAACTACTTGGTCACCACAAATTCTCCAAAAATATGGGTAATACCAAATTTTCAACTAAGAATCATTATTATGTCTCTGGGATTGTAAAATACTCAAATTTGTGGGTACCCTAGATGTTACTAGAAAATTCACAATGTCTGAATACCATGTGGTAAGGTCCACAATATCACAAAGGTTCTTCTTAGGAAAGAATTCTCCAATGGGGAGGGGTGAGTCAACATGATCCTCCAATGGTGCGGAAATCCTACTAATGTGGTCAACTACCAAATTTTCCACTCCCCTCATTTCTTTAATCTCACGTTCAACTCTTTGTGGAGGAGTATCCACCGTATGAGGTGGGGCTTAGATTCATGTTTCTTTAAGATGAATCGAAGGGTAACATGGTAAGAAAACACAATAACTTTTTACCCAAGAGGATATAAACAAAATTTCTACAAGGAAACACAATATAAACTAGTTCATTTTCATTGGCTATGTACTCTACCTGGTCATGGTCAAGGGTACGTGAGGCATACACAATGACATGATGAGCCTTCTCAACCCTTTATGATGAAACTGCCCCAACTGAAAAGTTAGAGGCATCCCACATAAGCTTGAAAGAGAGATCCCACCATGGTTTTTGGATGGTGGGTGGTGATGTGAGTCTCTATTTTACTGAATTGAATGAATCCTCACAATTTTTATCAAACAAAAACACGGAATCTTTTTTCAATAATCTGGAAAATTGAAGTACAATATTACTAATGACTTTAATGAATCAGCGGTAAAAACAGGCATGACCCATGAAAGATCGCGCATCTAAAACATAATTTAGATATGGAAGGGATGAAATTAATTCAATTTTATATGTATCCTCTCAGATTCCAAATTTTTAAATAACATTTCCATGAACTATGACTCGTTCAACCATGCAATGAAATTTATCGTAATTTAATACAGGATCCTTTTATATGCAAGGACGCAGGATAGAAACTAGGTGAGACAAACAGTTATCTAAGGATGTTCCATAAACTATGAAATCATCCATAAAAAATTCAATGCAATTGTATAGGTTCTCATAAAAAATACTCAACATACAACATTGAAAAGAACCAGGAGAATTAGAAAGACAGAAAGGTGCCCTTCTATATGAAAATGTGTCAAATGGACAAGTAAATGTGGTCTTTTCTTGATCCTTAGTGGCTATATGGATTTTTAAATAACCCAAATAGCCATCAAGGAAACAATAATGGGTCTTATCTGCCAATAATTTTAACATTTGGTCAATAAAAGGATGACGAAAGCGGTCCTTCCACCTAGCTTGATTTAGTCAACGGTAGTCAATCCAGACTCACCAACTATTTTTCACACATGTTGGAACCAATTCATTCCATTCTTTTGACACAACAATTATTCATGATTTAAAAAAAAATTGAAATGGGATAACACATTTAGAATTATATATAGGATAAATGATCCCCAACACAAGTAATTTACTGAAATCCAATTTTTCCACATCATTGAGAGTGGTATTCAAACGACATTGAGATTGTCTAATGGGCTTAGCCTCATCATCCATATGTATACGGTGCATAAAAATAGACCGGCTAATCCCAATAATATTATCCAATTTCTATCCTATTTACATTTTACACTCTCAAAAGATGAGGCAGTTTCAATTCCATCTGTTGAGAGAAGTTATTGGAAATTATGATGGGGAATTGTCAATACCCTCAGGATATACGCATTTTAAATTAGAAGGATGTGGTTTATGTTCCAATACTATGGGTTTTTTGACTGAGGGAGGGGATTTAGGGGGAGTGTGGTCCATTAAACTATCTAAATGCTCATGTTTATTATCTAAATATAGAGAATATGTTGAAATGAGATTTGAGGAATCATCAGCAGTCATGGGTACCTCCGAATGAACACACTCATCAATTAAAACACAAAATTTACACATTTCAGAACCCACACAACACACAAAACATGAATGAAAATATAAAAAATCCAATGGTGAAGAAGAAGAAAATGAATCCGAGTATGGGTTGAGGAGAGAAGTGTGTGTGTGTGCATCGTTTGAGAGTTTCTTCCATCGAATAGACATGAATAGTGGAGTGATTTTCAACTGGGTGTTTTATAGCCTCAAGGATGTTAAAACATACCTTTTCTCCACCAAACTCCATGGACAATTTACCATTGTGAATATTTATTTTCATCTTTGTTGTTTTAAGAAATGGCCTCCCATGAATGAGAGCGGTATGTCCCTGGGTTCAGGTATCTTTCATATAAAGAATGTATAAATAAGCGGGGAATATAGGATTCTTTACTCTGACGAGGACATCCTCAATCACTCATGTTGGATGTGTTGTAATTTGATTGGTAGGTTTCAAGACAATGAAAATTGATTGAAGCTCTCCAACCTATATAGTATAATACACAGATTGAGGCATTACATTAACAGAAGAACATAAATTTAATATATAATCTAGAAATAATGTCTCCTCTATGGTACATGATATTGTGAATGTTCCCGGATACATGGATTTGGTTGGCATTGCTGGTTGAATCTATGCTGATACATTCATTCCCATGATGACTCTCTCATTCCATTTCATCCAACTTCTAAGGGTGCAAAGAACATTATGAAATTTAGTATAATGGGGAATTTTCGTGACTGCATCCTGTAAAGGAATATTAACATTATCTATTTTAAATGCATCCATTATTTTAATATCAATCTCATTTTAAATAAATTTCTTACATTTAGAGAGTCTTTGGGGAAATGTAAGAGGAATGGACTGTTCATTTGGATCTTCAATGATATTTGGATCACTATTTTTATTTTTTTCTTCATAGGTATCTTTTTTGAGTGGATAAAGAGTGTTTTTAAGGGGGGTCATACCCGTTGCGTAGGATCAGTAGAAGGAGAAAATTTTTTACCACTATAATGTGTAACTAAACATACGTAACCTTTGTCCTTCATATTGGCCATGGGTTGGGATGGTAGTTGACCAAAACCTTGCATATTAAGCTCACGGATAGTGTTCTCCAATTGTCCCACTTGATTTTGTAGGTCTTGAATTGCGGATTGTGTGGTATGTTAGAACTGTAGGTTCTATGTTTCCCTTTATTTCACCATGTATATGAGGGTTGGTTCAGATTTTGGAGGAGGAAGATGAATTTTTTGAGAAGTTGGAGGATAATAAGGTTTCATACCTTTCCCTTGATGATACCAATTTTGCATGGGGTATCTTGAGTGTCTTCATTTTCGGTACTAGGGTTGTGCTTTCCACCTGGGGATTGGATTTGGCCTAAATGGTTCTTTCTTGAAGGTATGTGATTGTTGGAATGGATGCCTTGGGAACACTGATGCAGAAGACTCAGGAGAATCTTGATGTTGTGGGAACTGGTTAGAAAAATGAGTATTTTCAGAAAAATTAACAAAATGTAATGGAACTAGAAGAAATTGTGAGTTACCTTCTACTTGAGATAATTGCCATATAAGGGTATGCATCTAATAAATCTTGTTATCTACCTATTTTTCTGGAGATTAATTACTTACATCATGAACTCCTCTGATTTTTGCAATAGCTCATGTACCAAATTGTTGTGAATGTTGATCCATGTTGTCTATTAAGTCTCAAGCTCTAGAAAGAGTTTTATCAACTAGGGCACCACCATCTATAGCACCAATCATTACCAGATCCATGGGATGATGTCCCTCATAGAGGTATTGAATTAATAGTTTTTCACTAATCTATTGGTGGGAGAAACTTGAGAAATGTATTTGGAATCTCTCCAAGTATTCATGAAGGGTCTCTCCTAGTGATTTCCTAATTCCATATATTCCTTTCATAATTGATGCAGTTTGGGAGTTTGGGATGAAATTCTATAAAAATAGTCTTTTAAGGTCATTACACTCCCCAATAATTTTAAGAACATTGTATATCTAATCTTTTTCTACAACATCAATGGAGAAAGGGAAGGCCCTAAACATAATTAGGTCCGTAGATACATTTTGGTGCTTCATGGTGGTGAACACTATATGAAACTAATTAAGGTTCTTAAGAGGGTACTCACTAAGAAGGCCATGGAGTTTGATATTTTGGTGGATGAGGCATGATATCATCTCAAATTTGGATGCTTCCTTGGGATATAGGATGTATGCAGGGTGGTACTCCACATCCGTGGTGGTCAATTCTTTTAAGGTTCCATTATTTATAGCCATGCTTTCTTGGATTTGATAGGGTTCAATTTTTTATTGGTTTATGGCCACATGAGGTTCAAAAAGGATTTCCTTAGTATTAATTTATTGACCTTCTCAGGATTATATTATTTGTAAATGGAGTTATTTTTCAATTTTAGGGTCAAATTCAAGAAGTTTTTCTTTTTATGATCGGGCCAAGAAAATAAGTTGTGAAGATTGTATTTTTGTGATTTAATATGGATAAAATCACATAAGAAGGGTGAAAAGATAATTGGTTGTTATAATACAGATTTATAGAGAGTGATGGAAATGATGAATAAGAGATAGAGAGATAGAGGAAGAACACACAAAAACTACCAAGAATAGAAACCGAAAACCAAAACCAAAACAATAAAATGGGGGTGGGGTATTTAAAGGTGTACTAATTAAGTAGTAAAATAAATAAATAAAAGGAAAAAAGTGGAAATAAATGATTTTATCTCCCTGTCAATGGACCCAAAATTTGATCTCATTGAGGAGTGCATCAAATTCGATGTTTATTTTTAACAAGAATTTCTGCAGTATAGCAGCAACCCTAGGTCGTCTCTCAATGGATAGTTAGATCATAAATTTAAAAGGTGGGGTTTTATTATGAATGTATAAGGGGAATGAGGTTTTGTAAATCATGGGTTGTTAGATTATTGAATATGATAATTGAAAATTAATGCGATAAAACAAAATATAAATTTATAGAATTAATTAATCCTGATCAACCCGAGGAACTCTCATGATGTTCATCCTTCATCACATCATGATATAAGGTTATGATATTTTAATCCCTAGTTTGTAACACATATAACCCTAATGTTACTAATTTAATACTAGGATAACTCATAGGGATCAGTCAAATACATACAATGATTCACCGAACACTGCCGATGATTGGGTGATTTTTATTCGACTTTATAACCGAAACTCACTAAGGAAACACAAGAATAAATCGATGTTCTATTAAAGTTTGTATTTTATTTAATTGTGATAACTTGACTTAAATCTAAATTTTTGTGAAAGTCATTATATTATTTAAATTGACAAATATCAACCATACAAACACCACAATTGAATGAGGGACGAAAAGGGGATGAACGGTGAGTGAAACATCACATGAAATGGTACCCACAAAAATGATCATTTGGGTTTGTGTATAACATTCCAGTATATAACAGAATAAATTAAAAGGGAGGATGATAAAAAACAAAATACAACCTGGATTTAAAAAGATCATTCAAAATAATACAAACATGATGCTTGGTATTGCATCAAGTTCCTCCTTAGGTGATTACAATGGGTTAAGAAACCCATGGGAGGGGAGGAAGATAAAGATGACGAGGTAAAACTTACCATTGCCTCTAGAACATCAAATATTGGTGGGAGGACTCCTTTGGGACTCAAAAATGCCAGATCCATTCCTCTGGTTTAAACTCCCCAAGGGAGATCCAAGGTGCCATTTTATAGGAAATGTTGAAGGTGGTTTTGGGCACACATATTTCTTAAAACCAATGGTACCGCGTGTTTCGAACATTTGAAAATCGAATCACCATTTTGAAATAACTAAAAATTTGTAGCCCTACTTTCTAGAATATCTCCAAAGAATGTTTGGAATCAATTGGAAAAGTGTATCTAGTGATATGGATAGATTATAGAATTCCACTTTTGACATCACACAAATTCGGTGTTCTAGACAGATCAGATCAGTTGGGCCCCTTTATGAAAGAATTGTGCTAGGATATTTTCATATGATTTGTAGAAAATTACATTTTGCAATATTATAAAAAATATGATCCCATTTGGATGCACATAATTTCTTGAATAGGAAAAACATTGGACATGTCATCATGGATCCAGGAAATTTTGGCCCATTTTTCATCCTCTTCATCATGGGCCCTCCAAATCACCTCCACCAATAATATAATTATCAAATAAAGTAACATTTACCTTTATAATTGTGTTTAAAAAATTCAATCAATAAAAGGAGTGAATTTAATTATTATACATATAATTTTCAATACATGACATGTTTAATACATTGGTAGAAGTGTGATGTAAAATAGTGATTCGTGGTATGATCAATACCATCATCATGTATTATCTTCAATCATGGTAATAACATGAATTACCACAAAAACATAATAGAAACAAGATTTTTTATTCTTTCAACAAATTAAAAAATATTACATATGTTTTATTGATTCAGTAATTCGTTTGACTCTATTACCGGTAACATAATCAACTTTTTTAACAAATATTTTACGAGTTCTGAGGACATCGATACTATCAAATTCAATTAATACAAATAAATAATCCCATTATGAAAACTAAAAAAATATATATCATAATCTAGAACACATTAATGGGTAATATAACATAATCAAAATATCTACTCAAAATTAAATCAGTTTTTCATTACATAGAATCATTCAACATATTTAATATTATCCTTAATGAAAAACATAAAATAATAAGTCCTTATATATTTCACGATTCATAATTCATGAATCCAAAAAACTAAATACATTAATGATTCAAATAAATACATGGAATGGAATATTCCCTTTTTCTCTCAGAGATAATTATTTGGTTTGGGAATTGAGTTGGGTAATTCACATGTTCTCATATATTGTACATTGAACTGCTCGATTTTTTTCTCTATAATCACTTTTTCCACAATGATAACATCTTTGCCATTTGAGATATTCCACCATAATTTTTTTCTCACATTATTGATATGCAAGAAACCATGTATTTATTAATCATTATCTATTAAAACATGAAATGTCAAAAAAATTAAATATTCCTCTTATATTATGTTTTGGGAATCTCATTGAAGCTCATGTTGTCAATCATATATCACAAAAGATGTTTAGTAATAACCACAATATCTTTTACTCTATTTATTATCCAATTTTTTGAATAATTTTCACCTAATTTTTTAATAGATTCAATGTTATTATGATTCTTCCTAGTTCCAACCATTGACAAAAACCATAAATATAGCGTAGCAAACACTAATCATAGTGGAAAACCACATAGTCATGTAAAATCTTGAATATGATAAGTAAATAATAACAACTACTTTTTAATCTTTGAGACCATTGGTTTATCCAAGGTTATTCAGTGGAATAATATGTTTAAATTCTTTATAATGTTTTATAATGTGTTTTTATATTTTAAAAGAATATCCCCAAGGTGTGTCAATCTAGGTGTCTAGCAATGCCCCATTGTCATGATCAGGTTCTAGATTAAGCCTATCACAATATAGTGTTTTAGAGTTTGTTACACCTAGGTTCATCAATACCAATGACACATAAAATCATAGTATCTATACAAGGATTTTCTTATAATAATCCACTCACTCTACCCTTAAAAAAATTTATAGGACATTTTCCTTTACACAATATAATCCATACATTTATCCTTAGTGAAATCAATTGACATATCCTTAGAAATATACCTAGGTATCTCACTAATGATTTCCCATCCAATTTTACAATGATTAATTAATACATTCATTTAAAAACATATATAGAGATACAATATTTTCATACATGGATATTAAATCATTTATGATGAATATTTATTATTTTACATAGATACATCCTCACGGACGGTAATTTTTAGTGCCTTTGGAAACAAGGAAACACAAACATCTAGCATTGGGTCTACATCATCCACCACAATTTTTATCCCAAAAAAACATTAATAGATATATCATACATAATGCATATCATAAAACCATGGGTACATGAATCATAAGAATGTGTAAGCTCAGATACACTGTAAGGGTAAATTTACGGAGATATATAAGAAAGGAATGGATATAATTGTATAGGACAATGAGAATAATATTTTAAAAGAATACCCTCAATATAAATTTTTGAAATATTAAATTAGGTAATAAATATTGGATGTTTATAATACAATAATCATAAAGAAATATAAGTACATGAGTGATGAGAGCATAACCTTTGTATAAGGCATGAAATTTATGGAATATATATAACCATTGAAAATTGTTCTTCATATTAGTCAAGGCCCATTTCTATGATCATCATACCCAAAAAAATCATTATTGTACCAAGTTGACTCCTCATTCTAATCATTTCTTAATGTAATAAGCTCACTCCCTAATCCATCCATGTCTTACCGTACCAGGTTCACTCCATGTTCTAACCATGTCTTACAAAACCGGGGTCAATCCCCATTCCATTCATATATATCTCGCGATATATAAAAATATTTATCAATGAATTGGATAGAAACATAATACTAACCCTTCACATAAATAAAATCATATATATTTGTAAGGAAAAGATTATAAAAAATGAATCCTATCATAACCCATGAAAATAAATGAGTTTAATAAACATTTTATTATATCATAACCTATGGAAAATAAATATGTTTCATAATAATAAGAGAATAGACCATAGAAAAAAATAGGGTTTTGTAGGAATATTATCACTGTATAACACATGGATTGGAATTGGTTTTCATAAACATTTTAAATCATAAAAATAAACCATTGAAACAAATAATAATAATGGTATCCTTGAATCAAATTCATTATAAGGCATAAGCGATATCAACAGATGTAATCTTAGATAGAAAATGATTTTTATTCGAAACATTTAATGAGGAAAATATCCCATTTCATTAATAAAATCATTCTAAAATGTAAAATAATATTAAAATATTTTTCTTTGAAACTGTTCATGAAAAATTATAAATTAATCTTTTAAAATCATTTAAATCACTTTTCAAAACATATAACATTCTAAAAACATTCTCTTTGAAATTAATCTTGAAAACATAAAAAAGAATCATTGAAAATAATTTAAAACATTTTTTAAAATATAAAAAATTTCCAGATATTTTTATTTGAAAATTATCTAAAAAATATAATATTAATAAACATTTTATTTTTTTTCACAATTAATGGGTTTCAAAGAAAACATATTTCTGATTGAAGAGAAACAAGTCAGATTTTAAAAAAACATTTTTTTATTAAATTTATGTACTAATGAGTTGGAAAATAGTACCATTACTAAAATATTTCATGAATAACCATATGATAATAAAATTTATGATAATTATATATATTTATATCTTATTATTTTTTTATCAGATTCTTAATCATTAAAAATTTCTGATAAGTGATCAGATTATAACATAAATTATTTACCACTTTTTTAATATTAAATCATAATACCCATGAAGTAATAACAAAAAATTTTACTTATAATATCATTATTATAAATATATTCATGATATTAAATTTAAATTGGACTTTATGTAAACTTCATGAAATAATATACGTGCATAACATAACGTACATCTCAAAGAAATAAAATTGATAAAAAATCCTATACCAATTTGGTAACTTTGAAACTATAACCCCATGATAGTGAGACACTAAAATGGATATCTAAATACCAAAAATATTAATTATAATAATCCAAAATTACATTCATGGTAATTTTATAAACCACATAGAATAAAGTGGTGGTGAATATAGCTCGTGTCTCACAATAGTAAAAAGAGGGACGATAATCCCCGACCATAAGTGTTGACTTCCATTGTACTCATTCAAACCACCGATATAATAAATATATTTTTATAATAAATATATCAGAAAACTATATTCATATATATAATAACAAATATGATTTTATATTGATATTATATGACAGATATTGTTAACAATTCCATGTTAGTGTTACATACCTAGTAATATCCTTTTGGATTTTTCTTATATATTTTCAATTGTAATTTCTGGTCCCCTAACATAGATCATAGATTCACTATATCCAGAATTTAACCAATTATTTAAATATAATATATATTCATTATATAATTATTTATACGAATCCATAAAATATTGTGATAGGATATGAATACACTGTTCATGGAAACAGTAGGTCGTATGTACGCATGAACACTATTTACATTTTATTTTTGTATTGAAAGGGATAAATGCCAATTATATATACATATATATATATATATATATATATATTATCAGTAAAATAAAATTATCATATTTTATATATCACATTTTTATATTATGGTTTCCCTTAATACATTCCATGTAATTTGTGAATGAATCACATTACTTCCCAAGGTAGTATCCCTCCATACAGATGAGTGACATTATCATATTCCCAAAAATATATATCATGAAGTTATTTTTTTTATAATAATTAAGTATTCATAAAAAATTATAATTAATATATATATATCAAATATATACTATTTATCCATTATTATTCTCAATATTGAAAGGTGGTAATGAAAAAATGAATGAAATCAGTCCCAAGGGCTGTACTCCACCATACACATTAATGATGATTTAATAACCCAAATGATGGAAGTTTGAATAGGTTTACGTAATATTATTAGAATAAAAAAATTCATAATATTTATGATACTGAGGTTATTATATAATAATTCTTGTTTCCATGGAATTATGTCGACAGATTTTGTATGGTGGTCTAATTGTGGGGGGATCAATGTTTGGAAAAATCATTCAAATATGGTCCAAAATTTTTTAACACTTCAAATAAAATACCAATGGTTCCTACATCCACAACTAGGTACAAAACGTCTTTCTTAATGTAGGTATCCTGTTACGGTTTCAAACCCCAATGATTCTTAAGAACTCACATTGGTCAAGAGGAGGGGAGGTCGATCTCATCAATCCCTTATGAGGGGAATTATTTCCTACTCTGGGACTCCCATATAGATATAAGACATGTTCATTAAAATATTCCTAATAACAATACAAGATATTTTTTCCTAACACAATGAGAATAGGTTATTTATCATTATTTTATAAGAGAAGGGCGTTCTTGGTTGAAAATATATCTATATGTATCTGAGGGTTTTCATCCATTTTCATTTAGGGTGTTGGTACTTATATAATGAATCTATATAACCAAAAAATCTGTCATTTTTCAATATCTAGGGAGTATATTAATAATTCAAGGATGGTATTGATCCATTATGTGGCTTCATAAAAGTCATATTTTATAATATGAATCAAAACCCACATAGTTCATTAAACATGTGATGTTTCACATCATATAGAAAGGACATATATGTGGGACATGGGAACCCAATATTTGATATAGAGTATTGAGGAGTAATCCTTTGTATATATATTATTCTAAGAATCATAGACATCATTTTCCATTCACACCCATGGGTTTTTTCCCAAGGTAGATACATTTATATGTTTAGTAGTTTTATCCTGAAACTAGTCAGGGCTTACACTTGGAGGTTTACCTAGCTGGTGGGGAATCATGATGGAAATGATATGGTCATTGAAACTTCCTATGCTCATTTTATCCATGATCAGTGTGAGAAATAATGAATAGTGTGTAATCACCATCATTACATATTGATGTAGGGATTACATTCCAGGAAATTCCATTGGATGCTTAATATATAGGTCCGACATTGGAAGAAATCCTACATGACTCGGTTATGAATGGAATCCGATTCATCATTTTTTAGAATTTTCAAAATCCATTGGTGGATGAGTAAGAATGATAAACCCATGGGAGAGATTAGGTTCCGATGGTTGGAATATCAGATAAATGGTGTGGAACTTACACCGAAGTGAATTCTTATTTGATATTGGGACATAGGAAGGTTTAATGCATATCATTGTTATAAAAAGGATTTGACTTCTATTAGTTCATTATTACTTATATTACATACTAATATTTCCTTTATATAAAGGAAATACACTATTATTCTATTGATCATGGATTACACACTATGGATTCCCAAGTCGAGATAATAGTCTTATGAAAGAAATTGTTCGTTGCGACTTCATAATCACATGTGAGAAATAAAAGGTTTTAGAGAAAATGGATATAAAATAATCCACCTCATTACTTGGGTTTGTATGAATTATGCACTGCAGAAAAACCTTTGGAGGTTTTATATGGAGATAATTCCTTAGGAAGGAATCCTACATATCTAGTTATTGTAGGAATTAGAGTACTCATAGTTTGTTATATTGGGGATTACACATTGGGATTGTTCTTACATGTGTGAAATATAATATTATGATATTTAGTGGGCCTTATACACCGACTTTTCTCTTGTATGGGTGATAAATCATATTTTTCCACTGATCAGGGCTTACATACTGTGGTTTACTATATTCGAGATATATCATTTTATTCCTCTGATCATGGAATAAAAAAAATATTTCCATTATATGTAATAAAAATCATATTATTCCACTGACCAAGGCTTACACATTGAGGTTTCCCTTATATGTGTTATATATTATACTACATATCATGGCTTACACACCATGTTTTCCCTTAACTATTATTAGAACAATGTTATCATGCCATATAATTCCTCCGTAGAATGGGTTTGTTTTCTATCCAATATTCTTTTATTGACTACCTGACATGCCATGGATTACTACATGACTTGTCGAAGAATATATGCATGACATGTCACAATAAAATTACATTACCCAGTTGACTTTTCCCTGATGTCTCATAATATAGAGGGAATTTTTGGAGGTTGTTACTCGACCAATGATGAATTTTCTGTAGGACAATACAAGACTAGGATGGTTGATTCTGAAATCCAACACCTGATCTTGTATTCCATTCATAGATGGAGTTGCATGATCCCACTGAATTTTCCAGTATCAATGAAAAATATGGATGACACACTTGAAGGGTTTAATGAGAGTCAATGTGACATGAATGGAGGGTTCTGCATGTCATGGGTGATTTTTTGGTCTTATCGCATAATTAGGATAACATCCCAAGGGATGTTGCAAGATCCGATTCAAATGCCCATAGTGTGTCATGAGATCTATCTGTCTTGACTGGAGAATTTCATGAGAGCCGGTTGACATGCCCATATGGTGTCGTAAGATCTATCTAACTTGTTTTCTTGATGTCTTGATATACAATTAATAGGTGTTTATGATATCACCAGACTTAAATGACATACAATAGTGCTATAAAATGATCTAGGTGACACATCTAAAGGAAATACAATGGTCCCAATAGAGATCCTATAATATTTCATGAGACTCAGGTGGCTTGCTCGGGGAGTGCCATGTGACATTATCTGACATGTATTAGGTACTTCTCATGATCCCAATAGTTTTCCAAATAAAATTACATGTGATCTAGGGAACATGATTTGTTGTTGTCACATGACATGGGTGGTTTACCTTAGATATATGATGATCAACATATATTTCATTCGTAAAGTCTCCTATCATTTTAGTATTTGTTAAATCATTTTATTGTAAATGGATTAGATTTTGTAAAATGATAATTTATTTTTTTCTTGAATGACTAATCAGATATGTGTGGTGTCCTTTACAAATTCTTCCCAATGTACTTTAAATTATCTATGATTGATCATGAGGATTTTATATGCATGCCACATGATCTGTATAGGTGGTTCCCAATATTTTATCCATCAGAAATCATTTTTGTTCATGATATTAGCTACTCTAATGACCTACTTATAATGTCTTAGTTAGAATATGCAACTATCCAATTATGAATGTTTTGTGCTGGGTGGGGATATATAAGCTCTTCCACCTCGGTTATTCGCAGATATGCACAGTGCATTTTACACAAATATAGGTTGGAGTTGGTGGAGTGAGTCTAGGTTATTCATATTAAAGGAAAATACCGTTGGTCATTGTAGGGGAATTACATGATTTCATGGAACCATGATATAATCATTTCAATGCTAAATTTATGGGATTATATCAAATTAATGGGGTATTGTCAAATAATGTTGGAATGAAAAATTTATTTCATAAATTCTGGATGAAATTTCCTCGGAATTTCATGAGATTTGGGATCATGTTGAAAGGATATCACATCATATGTTATTTCTTATGTTGGTCCTTTCGCCAGATAAGGATAGATTATTAGTGGGATATCATGAGATCATTCCATCACGTTGAAGGGATTTTCTGAGGTCTTTCATAGTCTACGAGCACAACAAATGATGTTTATGAACAAATGAGGATATTTCCTTTTCTCTTTCATTTACTTGTTTTATTTTTCAAAGGCTTTGGGATCTTCTGAGATTGCATGTGTGTTGTGAAAGTGAATCACTCACCCAATCAGTGATTTGTTGGGTGACGAACAAATGTTCTTATGGTGATGCAAAATCATGTCATGGATAAACCTATGTGTTTGGCTTATGGATACTAAGGGTGGGAGTAGGACAACCTGGACATGTCCAAGGTCTTCTTTGTGATGAAGTTGACATGCCTGTAGGCTCTTAAAAGGTGAGGTGGACATGTTGATGGAGATTTTTTCTCTCTTGAGTTCCACTAGTGGAATAAATACTGATTTTTATAACCACATGGGTCTCCATACTTTTCCCCTTTTAATTTACTTGTTTATTTTAGAAGTGATTGTGGTGTTATTTATGTTCTTAAGTGTTTTTTAGGATAATCATTCTCCACATTGGTGATGCTTCTAATGACCAAAAAATGGTCTTTTTGGGATGCATTAGAATTATCATTGACAAAAACTTCAATATATATTTGGAGGCATTGGGGGAGAACATTCCATCTTTGGCATGTTCTATGACCATTCACGTGACAAGGGTGACATGTTGTAGCATTCATTAGATAAAATGGATATAACACCCAGGGCTTGCAGAATCTTAGGAACGACTAGAACCATCACATGATATTTAAAACAAAAATTTCCTCCCACTGTTTTTATATTTTACTCCTATTTTAAAATCATTTTTGGATTGATTTTAATGTTTCTTTTGATTGACAAGTCCTGTGAACTAGGGGTTCTAATCCTGATTACTAAGAATAGATACTAATTGTATGTGATGCCATTAAAAGTGAATATGGAATTTTCAAAGGGTATCTAAACGATCATATGTAGGTTACACGATGTGGATGGCTCCTTCGCATGACCTTCTAAAGGTATCGTGACTATGTGTCTCATAAAGGCTATGCAGACTATGAGTTCTTTCCACCTTTTCTTCCTTTTTTCCTATAAAATAAAATATATATTCCAATATATCATCCCTTATGAATTTTTCGATTGGAATTTCATGGGTGCCAACAAATCCTACACTTTTGAGTGACAGACATAGGGATAATGGGTCACCTATAAAGAAACTAAATGCTCTCGTAAGGCTCTGGTGTTGTTTCTAATTGGTATATTGGGAGAAATGTGGTCTTATTGGCTATGTTTTGCATTCCATGGAATTCCCAACTTATTTGGGAGTAGTTAGAGGTTCATTCTTTAGATACATACATCTACAATGCTCTTGTTCCATCCGTCCATCATGTATTGCTTTCACATTTTCTTTATAAAATAAATTATTGTGAGTTTTATTTGTGAGACCTTCCATGATAACTTCTTGGAATGATCTTTTTTACCATGTTTCATGCTTGAATAAATTGATTTTTTTATTATCCTGAACATCATCCAAAGGGATCCATGGCTAACATTGATGTTTTATTATGATCTTTACTCTCAATAACATCATTCATTTTATTGACTATTTTACAGCTCTCCTAACCATATTAAGGTCGAACAAGATCAATCTAACTGAGGGGTCACATGGTTGCACGATGTTATGAAGGATTATGTGATCCATGAGATCTTCACAAACTAGGAGTTTAATAATTTTTTTATTCTAGAATTCCCTTTTGATTCATATAATTTTCATGAAGCTACTATAATTTTCTGTCATTCCATTGACATGATTTTACTTTATGTCACTAAAATATACCAATTATTTTTGTTATGATGCATTTTATCTCTCATCATAGTTCCTCTTCTATAAAAAATCAAAGGGTCATGATTTATAGAAATCATAATGATGACACTTGATACCTTTTGAATTCTGATATTGAGGTTCTAAATTGGCTTCTTCCATTTGAGTTTCATAATAATCCTTTATCACACTAACAATATCTGTACGTGGTTGGATTTCTGTGGGAATAGTTATTCCATCTCTAAAAATCAATTTTCCACCTATCCGGGTGTCACATTCTTCTTACTATATTCATATGAAAATTTCAATGGATGGAATATTGGTCATATTTAAATCTCAGGGGTTGTCTTATATGTTGAAAAAATATCCCTTGGATCAATACGACTATGTTTTTTCTCACCATCCCATCACTCCGAGCTATTTGTGTAAATTAGTCACTTCTATGAACTACCTATATAGTAGATGGATATTGAAATGGGATCTATGTTCTGGTGGTAATATTTCTGATGAATGGGAAAGGCTATTGGGGGTTAAGAAAAGATACATTTTGTTTTTTTATGATTAATATGTTGTCCTTATTTATAATGCCGAATGGATTTCCCAATTTTCATTTTATCATCAGTATGATAAACATCATGATCTAGTTAGTAGTTTTTGTCCTCGAACCAAATTATTTAATCTTTCCCGTCGTGAGATTGAAAACATCCTATGATATATCTACCAAGTGAGTGGGATACCCCCTCTCAGAGAGATGTATGATGAGTTACCTCATAAATTATATGTATAGGATGTCTCATTGCATACTATAGTCTTTGAATGGTACATGATAATAATTGTGATGTACTAGTTTTGAATAGAATGTAAAATGAGATCATTTATCTCTTTATAATATTAGAACAACATTCTTTTTATATAAATATAGAAAGGACAACTACTATACACCCCCATCAGTTACATTCATGATAGGTTTGAGATAGATCTGGTCTTTATTTGTTCATTTTGGAAGTTGGGGATCAGAATTTAGGGGGATGCCAAGTTAATCCTTAGATATATCCATGAAATATTCTAGAGGGATTAATGGAAATGTTCTGAAATGGGGGGATTTTCAGAGTTGGGGACACGTATTCACCAATCCATGTCAGTACGGTGGTTATGAAAATGTGATTAGGGGAGGGATGAAAACATAATCCGGTGGTTCCAAACAACTCACACCCTTTCCATCTGTTAGCCCACATATATCCAGACATAGTAATCTATAGGATCATTGTCCCTCTCCAATTTTTATTTGGCTGGATATGGGAGAATTTTTTTCTATTAATACCACAATACAACTAGGAACCATGGTACCTTATTTAATCCCATGTTACTAGACATATCTAGGGTTTTTCTATGTCACTACGACCCTGATGAGGTTATTGATGTGTTTTTTTATTTAATATATTTTATTTCACCCCTTATATAGAACCGACTAAGACAAAAATTTATAATGGAGGTGGATCTCTTTACAAAAGCTGTTAAATGATATCCCATTATGATATGGTTCTTATAGCCAGGATGTGGAAGCTAGTAATATGTGATCCATATACACCTTATTAGTTTTTTCATTAGTTTGGAAGCACTTAAATGGTCTTACCTATTACCTCATATGACCTGTGTGGATAATGACACCATGTGAACATTGTCCAGTTTTGGATAATGATGGAAGATGAAGACACTCATTTTGAGATCATTAATTCATATAATAACATTATTACCTATCATTATCATGATTATTCATATTCATGGGTAGAAACCAGACTGAGTGGTGTGATTAGATCACCGGTACATCAAGTGGAAAACCATATTACACACAAACCCCTTTGTCTATAGAAATGATGGAATTGATTCAGGACATAAACAAGATACCAAGGAATCACCCACTTTCTCGTGGTGACCATCCTTACCATTGGATGGAATCTATAAAGGAAATTATCACTTTAGCATAAAAAATGGGAAATTCCTATATTTTGGGATGAATATAAAGGAACTAAAATTTTGCTATCCTCGATAACAATGGATTTTCAAACACGACACAAGCTGTTATAGCATCAGATTCATGCCTTGATCATAGGGAATCCACTTGAAACATTTAGTGTCCAATGAGAACAACTTCATCATCTATTTAATGGGTTATGGGATGATGTTTTAAATTAAAAACTATTGTATGAAATCATGAGAAACATTATTCAGACTTGGAATGATTTTCCCCCAATAATAGTAGATTGGGTGATCTTGAAGATGCAGTTCCCCTTAGCGAATATATGAGGGAGGACATGGAGAAATTTGAGTAGAGTCGCAAATTTATATCTTATTTTCAAGTCCATATAGATTCATAGAATATGAAAATATGATGTTATTAGGAAATCATAGCTTTCTTGAAGCCATACCACTCAGAATCACCATCCTCATTGGAAACCACTAAAAAAATTTCAGAGAGGAATATTTTTTTGAGGCACTCTGCCTCTGAGAAGAAATATAATGGGTAGGGGGACCGGCACATCAGTGTTCAATGGGTGGTTCTTGTTGGACTATTTCCTACTTTTCCAACACTATCGAAAACATATTATTCCTGTTTAATCATTGAATAAAATTCAATTTCTTATGTGTGTCATGGAGAGGCTCCAAAATGTAGATAGTCCTCCTATTTCATTCAATCAATGAATTCATTTTATGAACCTGTCATATTATTGTTTAGGTTTTATTTCATTCATGATATGCAAGAATTTTCTCTGATCCAATGTTCTATGAATTACCAATGAGACCCATTATTTTAATAATGTCATGTACACCTGAATGTTTGGATATAAATTTCAAATCATACCATAATCTTCTTTAGAAGTTCTCATGATTTCCCACAAATCACAGGATTCATCATTGATCTATCTATTTCACTTATCTTATGATTACCTATTTTACAATAGGATAATTGGATACTATATATGTCATGTTTGGATAGTGCTCTATCTTTTTCCATAGTTGATTGGATTTTCAAGCGTTGATTGATTTTTTTCCAATGACATATGGTAGGACATAAAATATTTTTCATTCACGAGGACTAAATATCTATTTTTATGTAGTTTATGTCCTTTTATCTGAGACCTTCTATCAATATATATTAGTTTTTATAACCCGAGACCTTCTATTGTTGTTTTTTAGGTCCTTTTAGCTCTGACATTCTATAATTGTAGTTTACGGTCTTTTAACTAAGATCTTTTATCATTGTATTTTAGGGCCTTTTAGCATGAACCATATATTGTTATTGTTTAGGGTATTTTAGAAAAGAACCTATATAACTATAGTTTATGATATTTTATCATGAAACATAGGATTCCATGAATTTGAAAGTATTAAAATGTAGACATTATTAACGATCTGAGAATATCCTGAAGACATTCCATGAATGACTGAAAACACCCTAGGGTATTAAGTTCGGTCGTAGTGTTATTGAGGATCATGAGGGTAAGAGATCCTTTCCTCTAAGGATGATGTAACTCTAGTTGGTTGTCCCAAGATCTTATTCCTCTATAATGTTTTCAAATTTGGGTGTCTCCAACCTTTTTAAAGGGTAATTTATTATTTGTGGGTGTAATATCAGATAAGAGTGAAATAATAAGAATTCTAGGTCCACATGGATAGCTGTAATGTGGATGATTTAATTAATAACATAAAACATTGAGTTATTGAATATGGAATGGGGAATACATATGTGGATAATCCATAACACTTTAGGTTCTATGTTCCACCATAGTGTTTCTAGGGCTCCCAATGTTGGGTGTTCCATTCCATTTAAGAGGAGATGCATTTAGTTGTTTGTTCAATGAACTAATGCAACTATAGAATGACCAAGAATATATTATCTTTAATACTTTAAGAAGGTCATAAGGGAGTCTCAAAGACTCAAATGTCCATATAATGAGGTTTGGTATGGATTGAATCTATACAAAAAGGAATTTGGAACCCCAGGATGGTTCAACTATTAATTGTGAAGCTCATTCCCTACATCCCATGGTTTTGAATAATGAGTTGAGGACCATAATAGTTTTATTAATGGAGTGTATCATTCTAGATTGGAGAAATGGTAATAAACACAGTGATGTCACATCAATGTTGTTGAAACTTCCTGGACAATCCGATACAAGGACTGATAATCATGGTCTAAAGTACTCAGTCCAAAAGGATGATATGGGAAAATTGTAACACCCCAAGCTTCCATGGTATGCTTCTCTTTGAGTAATACAGTAGCATGTGTTGTACGCAACTCTGAGATTCTATCACACCGCAACCAATCCAAGTAGCCGTTATGAATATTAATACCCACTTTTTGAAATTTTATACATTTTATCTTTCAAAATGGACTTTATTTTTGGATTTGGAATATCAAAATTATCTTAGGATGAAATTTTGGTACTTTTCAGATAAATTTTATCTTTTTATGAATAGTGAAAAATACTAAATTTTAATTAAAAACAACTTTTATAATCAAAATAATTAATAGTTATAAATTATGAATTTAAATGGTTTTAAAGTATATTTAGAATATATTTTTACCATTTAATAAAATGTTGGTCATTAGACATAATTTCATAATTAAACTGGACATAAACAAGTATCAATCTTTTGATAAGTATTATATCTAAAAAACACGCTTTTTTGTTTTGATAGCGGCAATTAATTTTAAATTAATTTCGGCCACTTATGTGCATTGAATTGGAAAAAATGGATTCCATATTTGGAATCAGGATGTCCAAATTGTGTAAATAGGTAACTTTTGTTTTTAGACATTTTGAATAATTACTTCTGTAAATATTTTAATTACCATGGTTAAAGGGAAAATTCGGTAAATAAGGGTCAATAATAATATTATATTAATAATAAATTACCCTAAAACTTGTCCTAACCTTATTGGTGGATACATTTCAGACCATGGGCATCTTTGGGTCGATTTTGGGACCCCATGAAGCCACTTGTTGGTGATAAGGACACTTTATATTAATTAAGTTAAGATAAATACAAAAATGACATAAGCATATATCTTTTAGAAAAACAATTTTTACATAAGGTTATATATGTTGGATTTTAGATTATAAATATTAATTATAAATCTAAAAATATTTCCTACATAATTGTATTTTATTAATAATTTTTAGAAATTGAAAAAGGAAAAATATATATGACACAATAATGATGAAGTATTGTCCTTATTAATGAAAGAATCAAATAATTGATATTATAAATGATAAAATAAATATAATTTGAATGTTATGATGACATACACGAATTTTATTGGTTAATATGACATGTTATGATTTCTTAAATGAATTTTGGTAGAATTAATAAAGTTTTTATGACTTTAAAAAAAATAAATTATTGAGTAGTGTCAAAACATACATATGTGAGTTTTTAAATAAATAATATATTATTAATTTATATTCTATTCCTAAAAATCTAAGGATCGGCCAAAAGACTTATATAATTAATTTTGTATCATTAATGGACAAATTTGGGGTCTCTTGGATGTATATAGTAAGTTTATTAACTATATATTATAAAAATACAATGTGTCATGGTAAGTGTCAAACTAATTAACTAAGAGTTAATAATAAAATATAAGGTTAATATAATGAACCAAACCTGTCTAAATTCTATTTGTTGAATGGTTTTCGACCCATCCCCACCCTAACCTTTAAATAATCCACTTTTGAGCCATTATAAACCTAATATAAATTTATTATAAAATAATATTTCTAGATATTCCTATGGTGCCCCTCCACCACCTTATAAAAGGACAGCACTTCCAACCAATTATTCACACCTTAAAAGACTTTTGTTTAGGCCAAACCCTGACTCAATACTCTCTCAACTTCCCTCACTTCATCTTAGAGGAATTATTTTGATAAAAAATCCAACCTAAAGATCCCTTTTGATCAAATCAAAAGGAAGAACCCAAAGAAGAGGTAATATTTTCAGCACCCTTTTTCAAGTTCATTTCTTCTTCAACATCTTCTTTCTTTGTTGATTCCATTATAAAATAATAAATCCAGTACCTTTTATATAATTTTATGTTATTATAATTATGGAACAAAAAAATTCATTATTCTATCCATCCCATGATTGACATGTCACCATACGTGCGTACGTACGGCCTACTCTCTCCACGTTGTGGTGTAATAGTTATTCAATATATTATTATTTAGATGGGTATAATAATGATGTTTAATTCCATGAAATAATACATTTAACATGATAATTATTCCTTCTATATGATATAACATCCATATATATATTATTTTAATATCAAAAAAATGATATTGTCGCTCGTGCGTACGTACGGACTACCGTCTCCATGAACACGATGAGATTCATTCCCCATAATATCCATTTTATTATAATTATCATTTAATGAATAAAAAAATTTCCAAGGAATTGATATCATTCTGGATATGAATAAGACACAACCTGTTCATAACAATCATGGCTTACGTAACAAAACAGACAAAGGAAAAGGAATCCATTAACACCTGAAACGACGATAATACTAAGATGTTATTAACAAATCAATGTTAAAAGATCATATATGATATCATATTAATATATGATTTTTTTAAAATTTAATAACAATTACTTCACCGTTATACAAGAGGTTAACCTACCCTCAACCAAGGAAAAGTACAAGGTAATGTTTATTTCATAATCTCTTCATTATTTGAGGTTTTTTATACGTAATTATCTACTACGACCTCTTTATCATCCACATCAATGTTTCTTAAAAATTTATTTCAAATAATTATTACTATTTTAATGAATATGTTATAAAGTCTTTTATACCGTTTTTGACATTTTATAAGATGTTTATAAAGGAATATTTATGTCGTTTTACAAACAAGGTCCTTTTTAACCTTTTCGACAAAATTAATGTAAGAATGACTTTTTTTAACTTTTACGGTGGGTGCGACTATTTTCCGCCATTATCAAATCGTTGAAGAATCCCTTATAATATTATAAGAATATTTTCAAAGTAAATGTTTTATTTTATAATTATGTGATTTTTAAATGATTAAAAAAAAGAGATATTTCTCTCAAATAGTTTTGATTTCATCTATGTCAACATCCTTTGATGGATTTTAAGCTTATTTGAAGTTGATTTATTATGATACAAAATGTCCATATTCTATTGAAGGTTTTGTGATATGTTTGACTGTGGATGTGTTATTTTTTTACCATTCATGGTTTATGGAGAAAGTATTGACATTTGGTATGCCAGTTTTAATACGAATGTTTATGTTATGTTTAAACCTATTCATATGAGGAATGCATTGGACTTAATATGTGACAGGTAGAGCCCGCTATAGATCCTCGATGCATCGGTAGGTCTCCTAAGACAAACTAGTATCCTGGCATGAGGCCTTGACAAAATCTTATTTGTAGTCATGGAACGAGGCCTTGGATACGCGGTGATGATAGTCTGGCATTATGCATTCCGTCATTATGAATGTGGTTATTGATATTGCATTTGATTATTTGACTAGTAGAATATCCATTTGAATAAGTAAATGGAATTATTTTATTTTATCTATTCCATATTATTCTTATGTTGATGTTTAAAAGGCTTTTGTTTTAGTTATACATTACCTTAAATGTTTGTGTTAATTTATGAAAGTTTCCACTATATTGTTATCCTACTGAGCATCTGAGCTCACCCCTTTCAATGTTTTATTTTTCCTAGGATGTGAAGAAGTAATTTATGAATTACTTGTATGGAAAGTATGTGGGGATATGAGTTTGGACTATGGAGACTATTTTGTTGTAGTTTTCATTTTTATGATGTAATGTAAGACTTATGAATATATCTAGTGTTTCCAAGGCTACTAAACCAATCGGTCATTCAAGATTTGATCTTTCTTGTGATCGTGCCAATGTTATTTAATAATGCACCAACTCTGAGTAACTGGGGTCGGGTCATTACAGTTGGTATCAGAAGAAGTTTAGTACAAACCATGGAAGCTGTATTTAGATAAACTTTGATTAGAGCACGTAGACCTAAAATGAACTTTGAGGATTTGTATAGAAGAACGTCCTAGAATTTTGGTATTATAGAGATTTTGTGAGTTTTTTGAGAAATACATCTCTGTCTGGATACGAGCAGGTAGAGGCAGCTCTGGCACAGATGTACCAAGGGGTAAAAACCCGAAAACACTGCTTTGAGCTAGACTCGGACAGGATATGCTGCACGACAATGGGCCTCGCTTCACTCTTGGTTACGACACTCCTGGGGGATATGACTAGGATAATTCTAATTTTCATTATGAACCATGATGAAGGGTTTATGATTATATTCTTCCTCAATGAAAATATTTTTATGATTATGGATTATATCCATAAACTGTTCAATTTATGTTAAGTGTTTTACAAGTATGGAATTATGTAGTTTGATTCATAAACTGATCAAGTTTATTCCATTGTTTAGAAATGGTGCCAAGTGGAATAAATGGAACTGTATCAATGCACGCACTCCATGTAGGGATTTACCTCATGCTCAAGATAATTATAGTGGAGCTGGTGATGTAAATGGTGCTGATTAGCTTATCACCATACTGGGAAAACTCCCTAAGGATATGAACAATAACCTTACCCGTATGGAGCACCCTGATCCGTAGCATGGAGGATAAATGTCGGCTCACTTCATGAGGAAACAACCACCAACATTCAATTGGAGTACACATCCCTTGGTAGCTAAGCAACAGATAAATTATTTATAGAATATATTCCATGCCTTGGGGAGTAGTGGAAGGTAAAAATTTATCATGGCAGTTTACCGCCTCGCCGGAGATGCTGATCAATGGTGGTCATTGATACAAAACATGAATGATGATGATGAATTATCAGATATGGAATGGAGGGAGTTCAAAGAGCTGTTATTAGAAAAATAGTTTCCTCAATACCATCAAGAAGATATGGAAAGGAAATTTATGAGTCTGAGGTAGAAAGAGGATGAGAATGTTGCAAAGTACGTGGCTAACTTTACAAGGTTAGTGAGGTATGCTGAAGATTATATACATAACCCAAGAAGTAAGATTGATCGTTTCTTTTATGGGTTAAAATCATTTATCCGTCGAGTATTAGATTCAAAAACCTTCTCGTTGTATAAATATATTGTCTCATGTGCTATCAAGAAAGAAAAAAAATTCTCTAAGTCTTATGTCTTTAATTTAAAGAAAGAGAAGAGGTGATCTTCTAATCCGTCTGGAAATAAAAATAAGGGGATGAAGAGAAAAGTTGAAAATCCATCCTGTAGTAAATGTGGGAAGAATCACCCTGGTACATGATTAAAAGGAATAGAAGTCCATTACAAGTGTGGCGAAAAGGGCCACCAAGCTCATGATTGCAAGGGAAAGAGTATTTTTTTCAACATGGAATGCTATAATTGTAGAGAGATGGGACATTATGATAATTAATGTCCTAAGAGTCAGGGGAACTTGCCTCAGAAAAGTCCAAGGGATCAAGGACAAACTTATGCTATCACTACTTCTGAGGTAGAAGCTCCAAAAGACGTGGTGGCAGGTAATTTGATGGTTTCCTCAAGTTTAGTAAATTCTTTATTTGATTCTAGATCATCGCATTGTTTCATATCTTCCCAATTTGTTAAGAAAATTAGATATTTCCAATTTGATTTAACAAGAGAGTTGTCAGGGAAAACCCCTACGGAAAGTATCATTGCTACAAAGTTTTGTGGATCTGTTCCCATTCGGGCATATAAATGTTCTTTATCTGCTGATCTTATCATCATAACCATGACTGAATTTGATATAATCCTCGGTATGGATTGGCTTTCGGACCATGATGAGAATATTTATTGTAAGAAGAAGGAGGTCACGCTTTTTGATAATGACGATAAGGAACACCTTATCTTTAGAGAGGAATAGTCACCACCTAATTCTTATTTAGATGTACCCCAAGTAGGTCAACTAAATTCCATTATTGGGGTGGAAGAGAATGAAATGAATGATTGTGAGGAAAGAAATGTTCAAATAGAGGACGTACCTATTGTGAAAGAATATGTAGATGTGTTTCCGGAAGATTTACCTGGACATCCTCCAGAACGAGAAGTTGAGTTTTCCATTGATTTAATTCCTAGATCAAGGCCTATATCAAAGACCCCTTATAGAATGGCCATTATAGAATTAGTTGAACTAACGAAACAACTAGAGGAATTGAGTAATAAAGGATATATTTTCCATATTGTTTCTCCATGGGGATCCACTATTCTTTTTGTTAAAAAGAAAGATGGATCTATGAGGTTATGTATCGAATACATGGACATCAATGCTATAACAATAAAGAACAAGTACCCCCTACCTCGCATTGATGATTTATTTGACCAACTTCATGGAGCTCAACACTTTTCAAAGATTGACCTTCGATCAGGATACCATCAGTTGTGTGTGAAGAAGGAAGACATTCTGAAGACAACATTTCAAATAAGGTACGGGCATTACGAGTTTACAGTAATGCCTTTTGGGATGACTAATGTACCCTCTATATTCATGGATCTAATGAACAGAGTTTTCAAGGAATATCTCGATGATTTTGTGGTGGTAATTATTTATGATATCTTGGTATACTCCAAAAGCTAAGAAGATCATGAAAATCACTTGAAAATTATCTTAAAGACTTTGAGAAGACACGAGTTATATGGGATGTTTAGAATGTTTGAATTCTGGTTTCAAGAGATTTCTTTTCTTGGACATATTGTCTTTAAGGATGGAATTTCCTTTGAACCTTCTAAGACCAAGGAAATCGAAGAATGTCCAGCACCAACGAGTATAACTGAGGTACACATTTTTATTGGATTTGCAGGTTATTATCGAAGTTTCATCAATAATTTTTCCCGATTAGCGAACCCATTAATGAAGCTCACACGTAATGGGGTTAAATTTTTCTGGACAAAAGAGTGTGAAGAATTTTTTGATGAACTGAAGAGAAGATTAGTTAATGATCCTATATTGACTCTACCATCGGAGAATGATGGGTTCGTTATTTATAGTGATGCATCAATGAAAGGACTAGGTTGCGTCCTTATGAAAAATGATAGGGTTATTTCCTATGCATCACGACAGCTAAAAATTCAGGAGCATAACTATCCTACTCATGATCTTGAGTTAGCTATTGTAATCTATTCTTTGAAGATATGGAGACATTGTCTCTTTGGTGAGAAATGTGAGATTTATACCGATCACAAGAGTTTGAACTATATTTTCTCACAGAATGAACTCAACATGAGCCAAAGGAGGTGGCTTGAATTACTCAAGGATTATGATTGTACGATACACTACCACCCTGGGAAGGAAAATAAGGTGGAAGATGCTTTGATCAGAAAAGAACATGGAGTTTGGAAAAATATGAGAATTGAAAGGGATCCGATTTTCATGGATCTCGTGAAGATGGACATGGGAATAACCATGGAAGGTGAAGCATCAGTTCCTTTTCAAATGGTTTCCAAACCAACTTTACAAGAAATTATTAAGAGTTCTTAGACCAATGATGAAGAATTTCAAAAGAAGATTAAAGCTGTGAATGATGGGAGATTGAGAGACTTTGTGTATGAAGATAGAATATTGAAATTCGGGAAGAAACATTGTGTTCCCAATATACCTGATTTAAAAAGGGAATTGTTAGATGATGGTCATAGTTCCAATTTCTCTATACACCATGGGAGCACCAAAATGTATAGATATTTAAAGGAACATTTTTGGTGGGACAACATGAAGAGGGAGATTGCTGATTTTGTGTCAAGATGTATGGTTTTTCAACAAGTGAAAGCTGGAAGGCAACTACCTAGAAGAGTATTGCAACCTCTTCCCACACCTGAGTGGAAATGAGATAATACCGTGATGGACTTTGTCATGGGACTAACAAAGACTCCTAGAAGGAACGGTGCAATATGGGTCATTGTTGATCGTCTTACCAAGTCATCACATTTACCTGAAATAAGGTAGTATTTACCACTTGAACGTCTAGCGAGAATATATATTAATAAAGTTGTGAGACTTCATAGAGTACCCCTATCGATTGTCTCGGATCGTGATCCCCGTTTTACATCATGATTCTAGAAAAGTCTTCATAAGGCCTTGGAAACTGAACTTCGTTTGAGCATGACGTACCACCCTCAAATAGATAGACAATCAGAACGAACTATTAAAACCATAGAAGACATTTTGAGATCATGCTCACATGACTTTTAGGGTATGTGGGATCAATATTTACTTATGGTAGAATTTTCATATAACAATAGCTTCCATTCAAACATTCGGATGGCACCATATGAAGCGTTATACGGAAAGAGATGTCGCACACCAACCTGTTGGGATGACATTGGTGAAATAAAACTTATAGTCCCAGAACTAGTGGAGGAAACGATGGAAAAGGTGAAGGTAATCCAAAACCACATCAAATCAGCTCAAAGTAGGCAGAAGAGCTATGCTGACAACCGAAGAAAGGATTTGGAATTTCCCGTGGGAGATCAAGTTTTCATGAAGGTATCTCCTTGGAAGGGAGTTATATGTTTTGGAAAGAAAGGTAAATTGAGTCCCAGGTAAATAAGAGCTTTAAAATTTTTAGACCAAATTGGGGCTGTATCTTACCATTTTTCAATGCCGCCAAATCACTCCAAAGTTCACGATGTGTTCTACATATCACTGTTGAAAAAATACATTCCTGACCCAACACATGTAATCACCTATGAGGAATTAGAACTAGAACTTGATCTCTCTTAATGCAAAGATCCCGTCTGGATTCTTGATAAGAGATAACAAGTGCTGAGAAACCGTACGACTGGTCTGGTAAAATTTCTCTGCAGAAACCATAAGATGGAAGAGGCAATGTGGGAACCCAAGGAACTTATCATGAAGAACCACCCAAGAATTTTTATGCTATAATATTCTAGAAATTTCTAGGATAAAATTATATGAAGGATGGGATATTCTGACACCCCATGCTTTCCCGGTACGCTTCTCTTTGAGTAATACAGTAGCGTGTGTTGTACGCAACTCCAAGATTCTAACACGCCGCAACCAATCAAAGTAGCAATTATGAATACTAATACACAATTTTTGAAATTTTATATATTTTATCATTCTAAATGAACTTAATTTTTTTATTCGGAATATTGAAATTATCGTAGGATGATATTTTGGTACTTTTCGGATAAATTTTATATTTTGATGAATAGTGAAAATTACTAAATTTTAATTAAAAACAATGTTTTTAATCGAAACAATTAATAGTTATAAATTATGAATTTGAGTGGTTTTAAAGTATATTTAGAATATATATTTACCATTTAATACAATTTTGGTCATTGGACATAATTTCACAATTAAACCGGACATAAACAAGTATCAATCTTTTGATAGTTTTTATATCTTAAAAGCACACTTTTTGTTTTGACATCAGGAATTAATTTTAAATTAATTTCTTCCACTTTTGTGTTTTGAATTTGGAAAAATGGATTCCAAATTTGGAATCAGGTTGTCCAAAATTTTTAAATAGGTAACTTTAATTTTTAGACATTTTGAATAATTACTTCGGTAAATATTTTATTTACCATGGTTAAAGGATAAATCTGGTAAATAAGGGTTAAAATATAATTTTATAATAATAATAAATTAACATAAATGTGTCCTAACCTTATTGGTCGATACATGTCCAACCATGGTCATCTTTGGGTCACTTTTCGGACCCCATGGAGCCACTTGTTGGTGATAAGGACACTTTATATTAATTAAGTTAAAATAAATACAAAAATGACATAAGCATATATCTTTTAGAAAATAAATTTTTACACAGGGTTATATATGTTGGATTTTAGATTATAAATATTCATTAGAAAGATAAAAATATTTCATAGATAATTGTATTTTATTTATAAATTCTAAAAATTGAAAAAGTAAAAATATATATGACACAATAATGATGCAGTATTTCCTTATTAATGAAAGAAATAGATAATTGATATTATAAATGTTAAAATAAATATAATTTGAATGTTTTGATGACATAAACGAATTTTATTGGTTAATATGACATGTTAGTATTTCAAAAATTAATTATTTTAGAATTAATAAAGTTGTTAATACTTTAAAGAAAACAATTATTGAGTAGTGTCAAAATTGACATAAATGAGTTTTTAAAACAAATATTATTATATTCTATTTCTAAAAATCTATGGCTCAGAAAAATGACTTCTATAATTATTTTTGAATCATTAATGTACCACTTTGGGGTCGTTTAGATGTATATTGTACGTTTATTAACTATATATTATAAAAATACAAAGTGACATGGTAAGTGTCAAACTAATTAACTAAGTGTTAAAACTAAAATAAAAGTTTAATATAATGACCCAAACCTGTCTAAATACTATTTTTTGAGTGGTTTTCGACCCATCCACAACTTAACCTATAAATAATACACTTTGGAGCCATTATAAATAGAATATTAATTTATTATAAAATAATATTTCTAGATTTTCCTTAGGTTCCCCTCCTCCCCCTTATAAAACGACAACACTTGTAACCAATTCCTCACACCTTAAAAGCCTTTTTGTTTGGACAAAACCTGCCCAAATACTCTCTCAACTTTCCTAAATTCAACATATATGACATAGTTTTATCGGAAAGCCAACATAAAGAGCCATTTTGATCAAATCAAAAGGAATAACTCGAAGAAGAGGTAATGTTTTCACCACCCTTTTTCAAATTCATTTCTTTTCAACTTCTTCTTTCTTTTTTGTTTCCATTATAAAATAATAACTCCAACATCTTCTATATATTGTGATGTTATTATAATTATGGAACAAAAAAATTCATTATTCTATCCATCCCTTGAATGACATGTCACCATACGTGCGTACGTACGGCCTACCGTCTCGACGTTGTGCTGTAATTGTTATTCAATATATTATTATTTAGATGGGTATAATAATGATGTATAATTTTTTTAAATACTAAATATAACATGATAATTATTCTGTCTATATGATATAGCATCCAATTATATATTATTTTAATATCAAAAGAATGATATTGTCGCTCGTGCATACGTACGGACTACCATCTCCACGAACGTTATGAGATTCATTCACCATCACATCCATTTGAGTATAATTCTAATTTAATGATTAGAAATAATGTTTATGGACTTGATATCATTTTGGATATGAATAATATACAACCTATCCATAACAAACATGTCTTACGTAACAAAACGTACAAAGGAAAATGAATCCATTAACACCCGAAATGACGATAATACTAAGATGTTATTAACAAATAAATGTTAAAAGATCATATATGATATAATATTAATGTATATGATTCTTTTATAATTTAATAACAATTTTTTCACCATTATACAGGAGTTTAACCTACCCTCATCCAAGGAAAAGTACAAGGTAAGGTTTATTTTCACAATCTCTTCATTATTCGAGGTTGTTTATATGTAATTATCTACTGGGACTTCTTTATCATCCACATTCATGTTTCTAGAAAATGTATTTCAAATAATTTTTACTATTTTATAGACTATGGTATAATTTCATTTATACCCTTGTTGACTTTTTATAAGGTTTTTATAAGGTAATCTTTCTGTCGTTTTCCAAACAAGGTCCTTTTTAACCTTTTTGATAGAATTAAGGTATGAATTTCCTTTTTTAACATATACAGTGGGTGCGTCTATTTTCCACCATTATAAAATCGTTGAAGCTTCCCTTACAATCTCATAAGAATATTTTCAAAGTTAATGTTTTATTTAATAATGATGTGACTTTTAAATGATTTAAAAAAAGAGATATTTCTCTCAAATAGTTTTGATTTCATCTATGTCAACATCCTTTGATGGATTTTAGGCAAATTTGAAGTTGATTTATTATGATACAAAACTTCCATATTATATTGAAGGTTTTGTGATATGATTGACTGTGGATGTGTTATTTTTATACCATTCATAGTTAATGGAGAACGCATTGACATTTCGTATGCTAGTTTTAATACGAATTTTTATGTTATATTTAAACATGTTCTTATGAGGACTGCAATGGACTTAATATGTGACCGGTAGAGCCCTCTATAACTCCTCGATGCATCGGTAGGTCTAATGAGACAAACTAGTGTCTTGGAACGAGTCCTTGACAAAATATTTATTGTAGTCATGGCACAAGTCCTTGGCTATGTGGTGATGATAGTCTGGCATTATGCATTCTGTCATTAAGAAAGTGGTTATTGATATTTCATGTGATTATTCGACTAGTAGAATATCCATGTCAATAAGTAAATGGAAATATTTTGTTTTATCTACGCCATATTATTCTGAAGTTGAAGTTTAAAAGTCTTTTTTTATAGTTAAACATTGCCTTAAATGTTTTTGTTTATTTATGAATGTTTCCGTTATATAGTTATCCTTACTGAGCATCTGAGATCACCCCTTTCAATTTTTTATTTTTCCCAGGATGTGAATAATTAATTTATGAATGACCTTCCCGGAAAGTATGTGGGGATATGAGTGTGGACTATGGAGACTATGTTGTTGTAGTTTTCATTTTTATGATGTAATGTAAGACTTATGAATATATCGAGTGTTTCCAAGGCTACTAAACCAATCTGTCTTTCGAGATTTGATATTTCTTGTGAACATGCCAATATTATGTAATAATGCACGGACTCTGGGAAACTGGGGTCGGGGAGTTACAAATATAATACCAAGAATGGTACAATACACACTAGGTTGATGTTTTATACTATGGTGACATCAAATATATCAAGCATAAGAAATCCTTTTTTTTAGACTGACACATTCTTTTGATGACTATTACTGCATATGTTGGATCCATATATATAGATGCATAGTCAATAAAAGTCTCTCGTGAATCTGGTTATCCATTCTCAAGGATCATGGAAGGCTTACGATGATGTAAGGAACTCATATCATGTTGTGTGATTTGTGGAGATATTAATATCCATGAAAGTTTCGAGTAAACTAAATGTTATGTCACTTCCAAGAGAACATATTCTCATAGTGAGGATATGTGATAAATCATTACTCTATACTTTTTATGAACAAGGGGGTTGAGTGAGCATAGATTGTATTTTATTAGGGGTAAAATTTTGATCCTATGTTGTTTATGAATTATTTATTTGATCCCTAATTAATTATTAAAATATTTAGATGATGAGTTTATAGAGAAAAGAATTTACTTTTACAAAGGATTCCCTTTTCGGGTTTCAACCTGATATGTTTCTTGTATCCTTCACAAGTAGAATAAGGACATTGAATTTTGAACATTATCGGATAGAGATTATGGTAATACACACTTGATCGGAGTGATGGAATTTTAAGGTAATGATGCTCAGGGACCTAATATGGGGGATTATACTCAAAATGCCAATTACGAATCCATGGGTCAAGGGCACTCCAACATCCTCCTATGAAGGAGATGGAAATATTTTATGTCATGTATCAAGGTTCTCAGGTAATGAGATGTGATATGGGACAATATTACTAGGGATATCCTAGAACTCCCATAGCTACTGAGATCTTCCACAATAACACCAGGCTAACATGGATAGAAAATCCCTCATTACAGAGGCAAGATTTCTCTAGTTGGTAGGTATGAACCCATATGAATTGATTTCATAGTAATAAAGATAGATCTCTTGTCCTTTCTATGTTATAAGAATGTTTTGTGGTCACATGAGGTGCTAGATACATGAAGTGTGATTTATGAATTTATGTTCTTAAAAGATGGAAGAAGCACTCATACTATAGCGGACTGGGGTAAGGCTCTTGTGGTACCATTAGTAGTGGTGATAATAGATGATGGTATAAATAATTTAACATCATGTAGTTGGGACGTAATTGATTCCGTGAATTCTAAAATTACACAGTAAAGAAATTCTCCATGATTTTTAATGTCAAGTTCTAAGGACATATTTGTTGTGTTATTTTAATGTCATGAAACATGAACATTTTCCATACAGTTTAATATTCATGTTGTAATGACATTGGAACTGATTTGAAAATTAGTTCAAGATACATTACATGTTCAAGAAGTCCACATAAATATTTGACTTATTTTTAGGCAAATTGTTCTTGTATGGATCCGTCCCAACGTAGTTGTGGTGCACATATTCTTAGTTGATGTAGTGAAGACCATGATTAGAGATCTAGGAATATCTATATAGGCTGTGATAATAGGAATCTGGATACACATAGTTATTTAATGGGAGACTCTCTACATAGGTCTGAAATAAAGGAAAAGGTTTCCAATTTGTTTGTGGATTGTTGTTGTTGGGAACAAGATTGAAGATTTGTGTATCACTATATATTATTTGATGAATGGAATAAAGCCACACATAGTTCTCAAGAAACCATGTAATTTAACATCATGAGCCAATTATATGGGATTCTAGACAAGAAATTGGATATTGTGACTGGCCCCAAAGATGGAAACCTAGGAATCAATCTGTATACTCTAGTAATAGGAATCAAGCCATACATGGTTCATGAAACGATTTCTACATGGTAATGTATAAACTATACACATGGAGGGGGCTTGTTTATTTTTATTGGTTATGAATGGACATAAGGATAGATATATTGGCATCTATATGTATCATGTGATTCTTGGAATCAAGTCACACATAGTTTGTGAATGGTGGTGTGGCAGTAGACTACACCAATAATAGTGGTTCTCTCAGGTGAGGTCTTTAGGAATGTTGAATTTTTTTCATGAAAATGTAATATACCATTCAGTTTAATGTATTGGGGAAAGGAAGTGGGTCACCCGATGTAAAAGCTAATAGACACATTGGTTGGGCCAAAACAACTGAGGATCATGCATCACTATGTATCATGTGATGGTAGAAATAGAGATATACATAGTTCTTATATGGAGGGACTCCCTATGTGGAGTTGACTCTCATATAGTGATAGGGTATTTTCATCCTTCCTTCACATAGACCTATCTCATGTGTGGTTATTCGTCACTAATATGGTGCTTCCTATGGAATTTAACATCATGTGTATAGGGCGTATTCCATTCATTTTAATGTTTTATGGTAAGGAAGTGATCTATATATTTTAACTTCATATGGTTAAGATGTGATACGCCATGTAGTTCAAATAATTTCTATCAGGACATGTTTCACCTGATATAAATAATGATGAACCATAATAGGATCTGTGAAGTTTAACAACATGAAGTGGGGAAATTCGTTGTATCATTTAGGAAAATGTGGTATGGATATTCTTGTGCTATTTAACATCATAAGGATGAGTCCCCATTGTATAATTTAATTTCATACAACCAGTATATCTTTATATTGTTTAAAATTAGGTGGTTAGGATGTGAGGTGATGTGTGTTTTAATGAATTTATTTCAGGACAAGTATCTTGATGTCCTCAATGTGATATATTTCCTGATAAATATCTCATTGGTGGGGGTTTTCATATCAGTTATATCCATTGTATCCAATTAGTAGGATCCATTGTGATAGACCTTATGAATGATATAAGGTCTCTTCTACATGGTTTACAACATTGAGGAATTATTCTATGTTATTATTGGGGATCTTAGATCAAATACCAGTTCTTATCAGAGGAATGAATGTAGGTGAAACTTTTTACTGAAGTATCATATGATACGATTCAAAAGGACTTCAAGGTTGTTCTATATACCTAACCTATTATCATTGAGCTGTTCTGTATCATCCAACCACTTTTGTGATTTATCATCATTTGAGAGTTGTCCAAAAATTGATATTCTTAGTGAGGGAATCTATAATTCTAGGGGAAATGTTGTATTAGGATCTTAAACAAATTAGTATGTATTTTCTTGTATATAAGTATGTGGTGTAGTACAGTAATCCAATAATTCATGGAGGTGTTTATCTGGTTAGGAATTCTTGTATTTATTCACTCTATTTCTCTTTTTTGTTTGAAAAAGATATTTTTTAAGGACTATATTTTTTCATTTCCCAATGTAGGATATTGAGATGAGTGATTGGACTCGATTTTGTACTCATGGTAAAATTCCATCAATTCTTGGGAATAGAATTATGTGTTGTTGTACATCAATATTGTTTGAGGGACCCCAATTATGTGGATGATATGTGACATTATGAACATGATGAAATTGTTTCTCCCACCATCTTTGTTGGGTATTGTATCATCCCATTTAGAGAATAAGTTGGTAGCAGTAAGGATGTACTTGAGCTACTTATTTGTGGATGGGGGATATGACCCCCCAAAATCCATTCCCCAAATAGACAATGTCCATGTATATTTTATTATATTTATAATTTCTCAGGGTTGAGGGATAAAGTTTTAATGGAACACACATGTATGTCATTTCCTGGTGAATTTCACATATTCATATAACATGGTTTTTGATTAATAACCCAACCCCCTAATTTGGTGGGAGTTCCTAGTCCCAGACTGATGATCACCCCAATAGCATGAATATAAAACTTCCATGAATGTGTAAATCTATCTTTCTACAATTCATTTGAGGATGATTTGATCAAATTCTTGCTTTTAGAGAGTAATTTTATCATTTGTGTCATCTCATAGTGAAAAGTTCACAGCATGGGGCCTAATCTGTTTTTTTTCGGTTTGTCTAATGGGAGAGTCTGGTTATGGAGATAACCAATTATAGGCGAAATCCATATAGGTGTGGATATATATTAATCATTATATGATTCATTTTTACCTTATTTATTTCTTCAATATAATAGACGATGATCAACAATAACATTCTTCGGTCCGAGATACATTAGAGTAATTCATTTTAGTTAGGGTCAACTAGGACAATGGATGCTTTATCTAATACATCTGTATGGGAATTCTTGGATAAGTGAACATGATTTAGTGTTGTCTAACGAGGATATACAACCATTTCCCCCCTAAAATTGCTAGTTATAGGGGTTAATTATTTCTTTTGGATGGAACATTTTCCATTTATATTCATTATCACTTATTATGAATCCACATTGATATTTTTGTAGGTTATCTTCAAATGTAAGACCAATTTGATGCTGTTGATGAGGGGTTAGTATTCTACCTCATTATTTTAGTGGCCTTCAGATAATGAAAATGAGCTGGTAAATATTTTCTTGGTCTGGAGAGACTAATATCATACATATACCAACCCAAATGAGATATAGATTTTCTATCCTTTTTTTCAATAGGACTTTAGGATGATCCATCAAAATATATGTCCCATTCATGGGGTGTTTCATGAGAATAGAACACCTCCTAATATAGGAGTTTGGTTTCTATAGGTGTACATTTTGTGGAGGGATGTTCCCTTAAGAAATCATCCATGTATTTCCTTTTTATTTACTTTTGTGACCCAAATTGGATGCTATATTGTTTTAGAATTGCCAACAATCAGGTCAGACACCTAGTTAGCATGGGGTGGCCAATGATGTACATGATCATACTGATATGTGATACCAGATGGACTTCAGGTTTCTTCAATAATGCCTCAGATTCTATATAGCAAAGATATCTGTGAGACTATTCGTCTTGACATATGGGTATCATGACTCATTTCCCTCTATTGTTCGAGTGAGGTAATATATATTTGTCACACTCTCCACAATGTTCTTATGTGAAAGGGGTCATCAGTGAACATTCCATGGTGGACACGTATTTGATGACTATCATTCCATCCACTAGTGGCATCAAGACTACTGGGTTCAGCAGAAACTGATTGAAAATTTTTAATGCTACATGGTAGTTCCAATCCCATTGGTATGCAATTACCTTCTTCATTATCCAAGTGAAGTTGGATATTTTTCACCATGTTGGTTTTGAATCACACTATGTAAGGGAGGTTCCATTGGATTCCCCTATGTTCATTAAGAATAATGGAGGGTTACATATTTAATATAGAACTAGTATTTTCAGGGATGAACTCAATGATGCAGTCGTATACCACAAATCCATGGTACTTCCCTAAAGGAACCCCAAAATTGCATTTTAGAAGATTAGCCTTTTGATTATGCTACCATAGCTTTTTGAAGACTATTATATGATATATTAATTTATCTCATCATTGTTAGGATTTTAAATCTTTGCCTTTGATTAAATATTTGATTATCCTCCCCATGATTGGATTAATGATATGATTCATGGTACACTGATAAGTCACGCCATCATTGTTTATAAAAAATGGCCCAACCTCTTAGAAAAAGATAAATTGGGGTGATCCAATGGTAGGTGAATCATCATATTTTGGGCCTATATTTATCTTGGTGTACCATGAATACCCATCCATGAATGAAAGAGCCTGAAATCCAAAAATTGCATCAATAAAGAGATCTGTGGTCAACAATAAAATGATGTCCTTTAGGGAATGTTGATTAATGTCCCTATAATAGATGAAAATCAAAATGTATTCTCATTATTTTAATTGATAGAGACTATATTGGGAATCCATTCTATGTATTTCATTTCTCAAAAAAAATATTATTTTGACCAATTTATCAACTTCTTCCTCTACAATGATAGAATGAGAGGGGTTCATGCTCAAGGATTCACCCTTAGATCCTCGATGGTCATTGTGTAAGCCGATAAGGAGTGTTTCCACATCCAGATTCAGTAATGGTGTGTCTGTGTAGTTCTAGGAGAAATCATATTAATATTTTATTATAAACATAATGTACATCACTTTATCTTCTAGGAGAATGGTAGAGCAATTTAGTGTTAGGAATGGGTCTTCTTCTTTATCCATATTTACCTTTTAGATCTCATCAATGGCGGTGGAAATAACTTCATTGAAAACAAGAGGGGCGTTCTTTATATAATCCCCTCACTACAAAAAATATCCAATTAATATTGGGTTCTTAGATGGGGTTATGCACAAACCCCTTAAAAATTAATTTTAGAAAAGGTTAAGCATAACCCCTACTAATCATAAAATATTTAGGGGGTTCACAACCCTGTCTAAGTTATTTTTCAACTTTTCATTATAATATTATGTTTGAATTTAGAGGAATAGTTTTTCAAAAATAACTTCTTATTTAATAAATAGTATCCATATATGTTCGGTTATATTTTAATGGTTTTATATTAATATAATATTCATTTTCATATTAGAGTATATATATAATGGAAATATGTTAATGGAAATATTGGGGGTTCTCAACCCCCTCCAATATAATATATTATAGGGGTTCATGGAAAACTGTTAATCACTTCAATTTGTGAGGGTTTTGAACCCCTTCTCAATTAATAAATAAGAGGGATAGTGAACCCCTATAATATATGACTTTACATGGGGTTTTTAACTCCCTTTAATTTATCAAATTAGAGGAGGTTGTGTACCCTATCTAATTTGTTACATTAGAGTGGGATCACAAACCACCGCTAATCTCTTTGATTATAGGGGTTCTAACCCCCTTTATGTTTTTTATTTTTGAAATAAATCACATATAAATTCATGTTTTATAATGTATATGTGTGGGTGATCATGTGTGTGTAAATATATATATATATATATATATATATATTACCTAAACACATTATATAAATGTGTTTAAATGTATTATAAACATATATACACACACTATATAAATACTTTCAATAAATACATATACATTCAAAATATATATACACTTATAAATACTGATATACACAATATAAATATAATAATAAATATATTTATTCAAATATATAAAATTAATATATGGTTTTGCAAAAAATATAAATTTATATTATGATTTATACTATATATCTATTATATTTAAAACATCTTTATTATATATATATATATGTATAAATACATTTATATTATATTATGTATAAAAATAAATATAATATAGATAAAAATAAAAATCAATATATATTTTTTATATTTATATTATATATTTTATGTCATAAATATTTTATTATATATTAATTTATATGTATTATATATTATATAGATATATATATGTATATTATATTAATTATAAATTAATTTAATTAATATATATATCATTTAATTATATTATATATTTATAAATATATTATGTTATTTAATTTTACTTACTTCTATACATAAATATAATTGTTTTATTTGATGTACATTTATATATATATATATATTTGATATAAATTTTATTTTATATAATATTAAATCTATATAACATAAAAGCATAAACACGTTATATAAATATATACATAAATTTAATTTATTTTAAAAATATATCATATAAAACCCCAAGAATGTAGTTTTTATAATTTATATTATAATAATTATAAATATATTTTTAAATATTTGTTTAGAATTTTATATTATATATATTTAATATTATATGATATACAATTTATAGAAATAAATATATATTAATGTATAGAATATTATATAACAATATTTTTTTGAAATACATATATATTGTCGTGCATACTAATTAATATATATATTTAATAACACTATTAAAATATTTCTATAAATTGTATTTCATATATCATTAATTAAATATTTGTATAAGTTTTATATCCTATAGAATATTTTTATAATTTGTATTTCATTTAATATTCATTATATATAATATAAATATTTGTATAATTTGTTTACAATTATATGTGTTTCATAAAATGTTAATTATATATAAATTATATATTATATTATACAAGTTATACATATAAATATATATTAATGTTGATAATAATAAATATATATATTGAAATACATTATTTGAATATATTTTAATGACAATATATAAATATATTAAATATTACATAAATATATATATTATATAAATAAACATGTACATAATATATAAATATGTATTTAAGTATATAAATAATATACATAATTATATATATAAATATAAAAACATATGTGTATAGACATAAGGAAATAGAATTATAAAATAAATTTTGTCAAATATATTTAAATACAGGTATGAAACATATATTTTATATAAAATAATAAATTTAATATAATATAATTTATTATATTATAAATTCATTCTCACATAATATAAAAATAATTATACATTTATATATATTAAATCATCAAAATATATATTTATTTTCTTTAATTATATGTCATTACATATTTATTCAAATTTGATTACTATCATATATATTTTTATATATATAGAAATAACACCTACCTTGGGAGAAGAGGAACTGAATATTGCCTTTGAGATGAGTGGTTCGAAACCTGCTGTTTAAATTTTACGAGTCATGTGTCAAGGCATGGTTAGTGTGCCTGTGTAACATCCCTAGTTATTATAAAATGATACCTTTTCATATTTATCAATATTTATGAACTAGACATTTATTTTAAATTAAAAGAGACTCTTTGTCCGATAGAGTACGAGACAAGCAACAATGGGTTTCTCAAAAATTTCATGTTGTACACAAGACATAGATATATCAAAAAATAAGACATTATGACTATTAATATTTTAAATGGTTGTTAACTTCTAGCCATTGCACTAGAAGGAATGAACATAAAATAATATATTATGTTTATACCTGTTTGATAAATGTTTTTACATTATTTTAATTAATATTATAGGCTCTTAGTTAGAACAAATCCAATTTTATGCAAAAAACACTTTAATATTTTAATAGTTAGTTTTTCCAACTTTTGATGGAGAACCATTGTTAAATATAATTTTTGAATCTTTAATATGTTTTATTTAAAATAATAATCATTTTATTTAGAGTCAGGCTTTAAAAATTCACATTGGTTTAATTTTTTCAATTTTGTGAAAAAATTCATTTTTTAATAAATAGTGAAAATACTGCATTTTAAATCAAAACTGTCATTTCATTTAATATAAAAAAATTTATAAAGTGTCATTTTAAATGGTTTAGAGGTATAATTTTTTTTAGGTTTTTATCATTAACGAATGTTTTCCATTGTATGTAATTTCACATTTAAATTGGATATAAACACTTGTTAATCTTTTGAAGGGTTTTACATTTTAATAACATGTCTCCAAAATTCATCAACGAGATTAAAAATAAATTTATTTTAGTAATGCTAGAGGAATTTGTTTTTATATATGGAGATATATGGTTGAAATATATAATAAAAATATGATCTAACACAAACCAAAATGATTTTTGGTTAATAGTAACCATAGTATTTTATTTACCCTAGCTAAAGGTAAATAAGGTAATTAAAGGTTAAATTAATATTATAATAAAATAAAACCACCCTAACACTTGCCCTAATATTACAGGATGAGTTATGGCCAACCCTTAAAATACCTGGGACTAAGTGGTGGCCTTTGGATTCCACATTGGTGTGATTATGACATTTATAATGATTACTTTAATGAAAATAATTTTTTTCATTATGAGGTATCATCATATTAAAAAATTATAATATGTGTTAATATAAGTAATATCATAGATTAAAAATATTCATTAGAAATATTAAAATATTACCTACATCATTGAAATTTAATTATAATTTTTATTAAATATATAATTTAATTTAATTATGACACAATAATGATGTAATAATAGATTTATTAATTGAAGAATAAAATATATGATAGTATAAATTAAAAAAAATATTTTTTCACATAATTTATTCCATACAATATTATTCTTGGTTTTTATGAAACTTTATAAGTCTATTAAATTTATTTTTTTGATGTTATCTCTCTATTTTGATTTTTTTAATTTTAATGAAATTAATTCTGTAAAAAATGATATAATAGATATTTTATTAGAATAATGATTTATTAAATTCTGTAGAAATCAAAAAAAACTTTTAAAATAAAAAAGTAACTGGGATAAAGTCTAAAAGTGTATTATGTTTCCAATTATTGAAAATTTACCACATATATATATAATTTATTGCCTAATAATATTTAAAATATTACTACCACAATTGAAATTAAAATCAAATAGTTATAGGTAAACCAACGATATAAGGTATAAAATAAAATCAATATATTTATAATAATTATTTTATTTTAGGATTTAAAACTATACATGTACTAAATTATACATATATCAAATTGGTGTTATTTGGAAAAAAAAATTTAATTTTTTTTGAATATCAAATGGTACCCCTCCCATCTCCTATAAAAATGTATCTACTCTACTATAATACTCACAATTAAGTTAAAATTTTGTTTGGCCAATATCCACCCATACCACTTCATTTCATCCCTCCCCACATTCCAGAGGACATGGTTTAGGAGGAACATTCTCTTTAGAGGTCTGAAGGTGCTATTCAAAGTTGATCAACTGAAGAATGTGTATCATTTTCTTTATGTATTTCTGTTTTATTTCATCTAACACATCCTTCAAATATCCAACCACCATGATGAAAAAATAACTCCAATACAATGAATTGATTGTTCCTATGTACGTGTGAACTATCACCTCTACGAACAAATCTAAATTGTTTTCCATAACTATCTCTATTTAATAGTGGTAATAATGGAATTAATGTTCATATGTGACATTTATGACATATTTATCATTGTAAAATAATAATATTTCAATTGTGTTCTTTAATACCTTGCACATAAAAACCATAATTTCGTTCGTGTGTACGTGGGAACTATCACCTCCACGAACTGATGTGAATTGTTTTATTCAAAAAATCACATGTATGATATATATATATGTATATTTAAATTATTATTATTATGTTAATAATATTGTTATAATTCTTGTAAGGTAAAATAATAATTACCTAATTTCTATAATGATTAATGAAAAATGGAAAATGGTATTCATGAGTACATATGACCTATCATCTCCATGATAATAACATTCATCATTTGGAAAACCATATTTAATGATTTTATTTAAAAAGTATGGTTAATGTATAAACGTGATGATTATATACTGAATACTATTCTTGATATTATGGACTTATGACCACATGTAAAATTTACCTCATAACAAGTTCATTTAAGACTCATGTACCGAAAATCAACAAAACAACTGGTTGAAATTAAATAATTTTTCATGTAATATAAAGTGCCAATAAGTTATAAAAAATTAATAATAAAATTTAAAATTCCTATTAATATTTTAATATTATCCAACTTTTATTATTCAGGAATATAACGATTGTATGTGACGAGTCATACTAAAGGAAAGGGACATCATCTCAGTCTTATTTTATTGAGGCATATTTTGATAATATGTACCACCTCTGTTTTATAGGGTATATTCAATAGCATTGACTATAAATTACAATGATTTTTTTTTCAGAATGAATACTTTTATAAAAAGTGTTTTACTAAAGGACAAAAGGAATGTTTTTTAATGTATGTGGCGACAAGGAATTTTCTACCACAGTAAAAATTATCTGATATTTGGATTGATCTATAAGGTATATTTTTTTTAAATCAAAAATAAATACCATATATAATTCATAAGAATTTTGGTATTTAAAATATATTTGATAATGAATTTATTTTTATCAATATCTTAAATATAATACATTGCTATTGCAATGTGGAAATGTTATTTTTCCTTTATTCAGGGTTTATGTGGTATGATTATGTTATGGTTCCTGGGAATTTTTAATTTATATGGTTGGTTCTGTGATAAATAGTTGTGGGTGAGCCCATGATAGCTCCCCAATTCATTGGACGGCGAGATGGAGTTAAATAGTATGGTTTCTCATAAAAGATTTGAAGAATATACTATGATGGGTATTTTAAATGTATCCTTGAAGGTTACTCACTTTGTAGCTATGAAAGATACAATCTAAGTATGATATGGATGAGACAAGTTACATTTAGGTTTTATGGTTGTTAATATGTTTTTTTAGGAATGTTATATTTTCATGAGGTATGATAAAGAGTTTTTGTTTTATGTTTGAAAGGTATGATTTTTTGAAACAAATATCATGGGTTAAAAATATTCATGGACTAACAATATCATTACTTGAATTATATCCCTTAGTATGATTTTTATACTCAATCCATGTTTTTTAATTTTTTTTCCACAAGGTATAAGGATCATTAAGGGGAATGATCAAATAAAAATAAATGTTAAGAATATTTTTATCAAATAAAATAAATAATGTTTTATTTCCAAAAGATTAATTTTGTGAAAAAACATGAATAGTGAGTAGTAGTGTATACATTGTAATATTTTAGATGTTATGTACTCTTTATGGCGTAATTTTATAAAACTCTAAATCTAAAATGATCCTCAATGTGAATGAATGTAAATTCAGGATTAAAACTCAATATTATGTAATTTATAAGTCATGGGACATATAGTTGTTATTGATGGTAAGGATTAGAAAAGAATATGGATTAGGTGTTTTGGATAAACATATGTTAAGATTGTATATGCATTTTATTATAGAAATCCTTAATCATTAACTTTTTTTATCTCAAGGATATTATGTTTTGAATGGACGAAGGAGGATCTCAAACAACATTCATATCTCTTCCAAATGACATGCATGCAATAATTATTGCAATGTCATGCCCAGATGATTCTAAAACATTGTCTAAAATAAAACCCACCAAAAATTAGTTGACTTAGATATCAAAAACCTATACAACACTTCAACACCCTTGTGTATCAAGGGTAATTTTTAATCAAATATTATTTTCTCTTTATTGAAATATTTTTAGTAAAGGTAAATATTATCAAAGAATTTTTAGAAAAATTACCTTATTATAATATTAGGAATTATATAATGATTTTGAAAAATCTTCTAAAGAAGGAGATCCTTTTACAACCCCTTTATATTTACATTTAAAATATAGTCATTCAGTATATACTTATGCTATTTTAAAAGGACCATTGATTGAAATTTTTAACTCAAACTCATCAGGAATGGTTTATAAAAATAATGTTTAATTAGATGTTTCGAAATTATATTTCATACATTATTTTTATCTAAAACTATTTTTCTATGAACATACATATGAACCAAGTTTTAGAGGGTGTATTTGGTTAAAAAAGCAAGTGATTTTGATGGATCTCTAAATCCTTGTTGCAATAGATTGAAATTTTATCTACATGAAAAAATGAAGATTAATCTTGGTGGAAACAATGATCTAGGTACAATTTTCATTCTTTTGGAAATAACCTTGTATATTATTTGGAGGTGAAATGAAAAAAAAATTATTTCAATTTTTATAATACTTAATGAATTGAGATTTTTATGTCATTATGATTTGGGATGAAAATAATAGTTATAAGAAAACCTATAAGGTTAAAGCATGTAATGGTTAATTTTGAGGATTTTATCTCATATAAGGAGTATTTTATAAAAATTATGTACTTTTAGAAAAATAAAAACACATAGGATGGGTGATAACCCATCACATCTAGTAAGGTTGTGGGGATAAAACCGACAACTGAAGGGCGATAAGGATGCATCTCCTACAACTGGCATACGTGAAGTCCATAGTTACTATAACTTAACTTTTTAAATTAAACGAGTTGATAGAATAATTATAAGTTGATTTAAGAATTTATTTTTTTATCAACATAATATCCTTCATATTGGAATTTGATTTGGGTATTGAGTGATAAATTGTATTTTGGAAGACGTTCACTGTTTTCGGACCCCTATATGGCTAGTGAAAAATAGAATAACATAGGATTTTATTTGAAGAGTAAAAGTTTAAATATTTTTTGGATGAATCTATGTATTTATTATAGAATTATGGGGATTATGTTTATTTAGTGAAATGATTAACCTATCATGGGTAATATGTGATTAGGAAATTAATTTTTCTTGTGATACATTACGAGTGAATTACGTTATTTGGAAATAAATGTCAAAACATATCTTGGCTGTTTATGTAATAAAATCCTTCTATATTTTTTTCAGTCCTAGTTATGATTATTTAAAGACTTTTAAGTAATTTTATTTATTGAATGGTCTATGTTGGACTTAAGGTATGACATTTTAATTATGAACATTAATAGTATGTTTTCAGCATCCTATTCTTTATAGTTTTTTTAAAAATTATGTTATCTTATACAAACCATATTGGTTTTGGTTAATGTTTTAAGACAAATGAAATAGATAGTAAATCTTTTTTTGGTAATTTGGTAATTTAATAAGTTCATTCTAGTGCTATTAATGGAAAAAATCATCTTAAATACTCATAATTTGGAGAAAAAGATGATTTTGTGGGGGAATATGATTAATGGATGAATGTATAATTATCAGGTGTGTGTATTTCCTTTTGTTCATATTATAAGTAGTAAAATAATTCCTCAAATATGTGAAAATGATCCTAAAACAAAAAAACAATTAATTTTCCTACAATAAATCAAAGATCGTTTAACCCATCACATTTTTGTTGTTTTCTAATTATTATCTTTATCTTAATCATGTTTTCTGTCACTCTTCATCCAAACATGATGGCACATTTTTTCGTCCGTATCCATGCCTTCCTAAGTTGAATTATATTACGTATTATCTCAGGTGACAATTTTAATTCACATTCATTATTTTAATGTGGATGTTTTATTGACATTTTTTGTGATGTGGTATTTCAATGAAGTAATTTTCAGAAGTGAGACCTTAGTTACCAAGCCGAAATTTAAGATTGTGATGATGTAATTTTCAAATGGGGGATGGATGTAATATCCCTAATAATTATAGAATTATATTTTTTTCATATTTACTAATATTGATGTGTATAAATATTTTTACTTTAAAAGATATGCTTTGTCCTATAGCAAACCAGAGACACAACAATGGATTTGTCTGAAATATTATGTTGTACACAAGATTGAGATATACAAACAAATAAGACGTTATTTTTATTTTTTAAAATGGTAGTTAAATCCAAACAATTTTACTAGTGTTAATGAACATTACTACCTATATTATTATTATATATGATTATTAAATGTTATTACATTTTTATAATAAAATTTAGAGGCTTAAAATGAGAATAAATCCAATTTTAAGCACCGAACACATTATTATTTTTAAAAGGTAGTTTACAGACATCTGATAGATAACGTTTTCTAATATAATATATGTCACATTAATATATTAAATTTGAGAAAATAAAATTATTCTTTAGAATAGGGACATAAAAATTCTTTTTTGTTGAATTTATGGTATTTTAGTGATAAAATACATTTTTAATGAATAGTGAAACAATACTGCATTTTAATTCAAAATTACATTTTCGTATAATTTAATTATATAGTTAGATTATACTTTTATTTGGTTTTATGGAATTATTATATTATTTTTCTATCATTTAATACAATTTTTTCCATTCAATGTAATTTTATATTTATACTAGATATCAATACATGTCAATATTTTGTTGGTTTATACTTTTTAAAAACTCGTTTCCTCCATCCATCAATGATATGAACATTACATTAATTTTAGTCACTTTTCGAAATCTTATTTTTAAAAATGTACAAACATGTTTTTAATCAGTATTAATAATGTTATCTAATAGGATCAAAATATATTTTTTGAATATTGAAAATAATATTTTATTTACTACAGTTAATGGTAAATTAGGTAATTAGTGGTAAAAATGGTATAATAATATAAAACTACTATAAAAACATTATTAATCATATTGTATGATTTATTGACTAAAAATAAAAAAATTTCTTTGAAATTGTGTGCTTTTTAAGCCACATTGGTCTGATTATGTCATTTAAAACATTTAATTTTAAGAAAAGGCAACAATTTCAAAATCATGTCACTTCTCACTTAAACAATTTTAATAAATGTTTATGTAAGTGAAATCTTAGACTATAAATAGTAATTAGAAGGATAAAAATTATATATAAATCATTGTTTTTATTTAAAATATTTTGAAAAAAAATTTGTTATGACACAATGAAGAAGGAATAATAGATTTGTTAAATAAAGAAATAAATAAATTATATTATAAACATTAAAATAAATATTAAATTAACTAATTTATGTCATAAAAACTTTTATTGGTTATTATTACATGTTATAAGACTATTCAACTAAGTTTTTAAAAGTTATCTCCCTTTTTTTATTTTATTTAAATTCAATGAAATGAATAGTGAAAAATTGATATAATTGATATTTTATAAAAATACTAATTTATTTACTTATTAAAAAGTCCTAAAAAACTTTTAAAATGAATAATTTATTATTATATGGTCTATAAGTTCACTATGGGTCCAATTATTGGAAACTTACCCCATATGTGAAATATTTACCTCCACTTAATATTTCATATTTTATTTCCAAAATTAATATTAACAGAAAATAATGAGCTCTAAACTGAAAACATAATGTTTAAAATGAAACCAATACATGTATAAAAATTATCAAATGAGAGGAAATATAAATATCCTCATTTAATCATATTCATATCTCATGGTGGTGTAATTTTTTAAAAAATAACTAATTTATATTTATTTAATATTTTATGATTTTCCAACGTTTCACCTCCCTGATCCTATAAAAAGGTATCCACTCTTCTCTAACAGTAAAACTTAAAGAACCATTTGGTTTTTCCATGATCGTTCCCAAAACCATCAAAAAATCTATCCCCACATTCTTAAGGCCTTATTCTAGGCACAACACTTTGTTCGTAGTTTTTAAGGTGTTCTCCAGGGGTGATCTACTGAATAAGATGTATCATTTTCATTAAGTATATCTATTTTATTCCTTCTTCAAAATCATTCAAATATCATCCAACCATTATGAAATAATAAATACATTTTTATAAAGATACTGAGATTCTGTTATTATTATTTCATCACATGAACACATATCACTTCTATTAAATGAGATAGTAATTAATCCTTCATGTGTACGTGTAAACTATCACCTCCACGAACCGATCAAATTCGTTTTCCATAACTGTCTCTCATTAATGGTTATAATAATAGAATTATGGTTAATAAGTGTTATTAGTTAAATATTTATAATTATAAAATAAAAATATTGTAATTAAGTAATCACCTTCCATGCACATAAAAATGATAACATTTTTTGTGAGTACGTGTGAACTATCGCCTCCACCAAGCGATGCGAATTGATTTTATTCACCACTTCAATTTTATGATATATATATACATATATATTTAAATTATTCATATTATTTTAATAATATTAAAATCACTATATAAATATAAAATAATAATTACCATTATTTTCTTAATGATCAATGAAAAATGAAAAATGTTACTCATCCGTACGTATGACCTAACGTCTCCATGATTATAACATTCTTCCTTTTTCATAACCATAATTTACATTTTTATTGAAAAAGAATGATTAAATTTTAAATGGAGTTATTATGTCATTAATACACTTATGAAGATGATGAACTTATGAAAAAATTGTCAATTTACAACAGAAAAAGTTCATTTTAGACATATGTGACAAATATCAAAAAAAATGTCTGATATAAACATCAATAATTCTGGAGGTTTTATAACATGGTATTAAGTAATAAAAAGTAATAATAAACATTAAAAACTTCATCAAGGTAATATAAATTAAACTATGTTCATTATTCAGGAACATAATGATTGTACGAGATGATTTAAACTCAATGTAAGGGAATTTCTCTCAATCATCAATCATTGAGGGAAATTTTGATAATATACACCACATTCGTTCAAATAACATGTTATAAACCCCTTTTATGTTTTCCTTAATTATATGTATTTCAAAAAGAATATTTATATACAATACATTTTAATAAAGGGAAAAAGAATTTTTTTAATGTATGCGGTAACAATGATTTTCCATTTTTTTACCATTATTTAAAATTTTTATTTCTATAAAATCTATAATGTCTCTAAAAGTAAAATAAATACCATAAACCATCTCATGTTTTTTCTATTTAAATTTGTTTTTTATATTTTTTTTATTTTTAAAATATCATTAAAATTATATTTTGCGATTGTAATGTGGAAATGTTATTTTTCATTTATACCTTTTTTATGTGTTATGACTATGTTATGGTTCATGGTAATTGTATATATATTTTATAGGTTCTATAATAAATTGGGGGTGGGTGAGCCTATGATATCTCTATAATGCATTGGGTAATGAGGCATAGATAAATTGTACGGTTTTTCCTAAGAGAATTAGGGAATCTCCTATGATGGTTATTTCTAGCGTAACCATGAAGGATACTCCCTATGTAACATTGAAAACTAAAATTTAAGTATGATATGGATGCCACAAGTTACCTTTATGATTTATGATTGATCAGTTGTTTTTAATATTCTTAGGATTTCTTTAGGTGTTATACATATTTTATGTTTTGTTAGGGAAAAATATTATTTTTTGAAAATGTTTTCATGGGTATAGAATATTTTTGGACTAACTATTTCATTCTATATTTTATATCCCTTGCTGATAATTTTATTATCATTCAATGTTTTTGAATTGTTTTCCACATTTTATAAGGATTTGAAAGAGAAAATAATAAATCAAGATGAATGTTATAATTATTTTTATCAAGAAATAAAAATAATGCTTTATTTTACGGGGTTTTATTTTTTTTTGAAAAAATTTGATAGTGAGTTGTGGTTCCTACATTGAAATTATTGAGAAGTTATGTAATATTTATGGCATAATTCTAAAAAAATACTAAACCTGAATGAATACTCATTGTGAAAGAATGAAAATTGTTTATTGAAACTCAATATTATTTATTTTATAAGGCTGGGGCCTTATTGGAAGTGACACCTTGCACAGAACCGGTATGAACAAGTGGACACATGATACACAGGTGGGGAATGAAATGGGAAATGTTTGGGATGATAGAGATCATAATGAATTTGATGGTGGGTGGGGATCAAATGGGGGGGGGGCTTTAGGGAGGGTATAGAACTAGTCGAGACTGTAGGGAGGATGGGTGGTGTGTGCCACATAATAAGGGAACTTGTGATGTGTGGGGGTTTCAAATCAGAATTTTAGAGGATGGGATGGGGTGTTTTATTTAAAATTAAAATAAATAAAATTTGTAAAGTTTGATTGAAACCCCCTATAATCTAGATATAATATGTCTAAATTAGAGGCGTCTCAGACCACCTCTAATGTAATCTAAAATAGGATAGGTTCAATAACCACCCAAAATATATAACATATAAATCCATTGCTGAAGGTTGGAAACCACCTATAATTTAAATTATACATTATAGTGGTTACAACATCTTCTAAACTGGTATTTTATAGTGACATTAGTCTGTATTTTAACCTCCCCTAATACAATTGCTTCTACATTTTATGTCACAGTTCCTCAAAACCACCTCTAATAATAGAATATAGGAACATTAGTAGAATTTTCTCATAACTACAACTAATGTTTTTAGAAGTGGTTATAACTGATTATAAACTAAAAAATAACCCCCTCTAAAAGGGTTATTTTTGTAGTGTCTTATTATTCCACCTATGATACTTTAGAGTAATTCTATGATAGAAACAGATCATGGGGAATATCTATTAATTTTAACATGAGAGAGGCCACAAGTGGAGGCATTATCATCCCATAATGATAAATTCATTATATAGAGATGTTAGGGTTTCTTTTCTTTTACACTTCTATTGGGGAAATGAGGGTCTTGGTCCACCAGGACTAGGACGTTTACCTATACATAAATTTTGGGGAGGATATAGTCACTGTTGACCATACTCCAGGGATTTTTACGGGTACTCCCCAAGAAAATTGGGGTAGACACATGTATATCATCATCCACCATTTTTTTTGTTTTATCCCATTTTGTAGATGAAAGATTCAACATTTTTGGATTCAAATATCACAATGTAGGTACTGTGACCTTGTAGTATTCTAGCATTTTCATCAATGGGGTGTTTCATACATTAATGATATTTTTAAGGTACTTCCATGTGACTATAGAGTCATGGCCTTCTGTGTTGTACTTTTTATATGGTGAATTTTTGGATTACAATAAGCTCATCTATAGATGTGAGATCCCAAAAATAATTAATGTGTTTTTTTTTTCAGAGAGGGATTTTCCTAAGAAAATCATACCATTGAATGATATTATTTTTTGGAGAAACATTCCATTCACTATATCCCAAAAATAGGAGGGATTGAATCAGTATGGGATTACTATTGGATGCATTGTCAAAATATCCCTTCAGATGACGAAATTATTATGTACTCTCAAAACATATATGGATTTGATGTGTCGATGGACGCAATCTTCCTATTCATGATTTGTGAACGAGATTGTGTCATGGAATTTTTTTGAAATGGTCTACATTTTATAGACCTCAGTTTTAGTGACATAGGACTGAATTTATTTTCGGATTTTTAAGGCCTTTATATGTGAATATATATGTTATCTAGAAGGATGGTGTGAATCCATGAATGATAGTTTTGCTTAGAGAAACCCCAACTATTTAAGAATGTTATACTTTCGTTCTAGAGTTATGATCATCCCAAGATGGGGTTACTCATTGAAACTTCAGTGAGAAGATGAGGAATTTGAGGGGTACAAACCTAGTTCATTTTTACAGGTTGAGGGAGCATCTTCCTCTAGTAGTGTGGATCATGACGGCCTTCTCCCATGCATCAGATAATGAGGTAAATGAAATCCTAATATAAGTTCATGCAAGAAAACTAGGTGTAGAAAACTGCTTGAGGGTTGTGAGACACCTCCATGTCTTTTATGTGCTTGTTATAGAGCATTCACATGAGTCTCCACTACATATATGTTATCTATGGGTATGTGACTGAAATATTGGGTTTGAAAATGCTCGTGTTGTCCACTGAATATGCATTTCATACACATGTGGCCTCTTATTCAATGATTTGATTCCAGGAACTCATACTCGGAGGTCGATTCCTCATAGTATAAGGGGTTTTGAAGTGTATGATTTTCATAGAACTAAATATGTACTCTTCATTTGATGAGGGTTTCATTTAGTGGGGTGGTTCCCATGTATCAGTAAACTATTTTTTGATTCATCAAGTTGATGATGTTCATTCCATCCCTAGATGTATCTTTTTTCCAATCTCCATATTCTTTTGACCGGGTAATAGTTATGCACATCACCTAATAAGAGGACTTATCTAACATCACATTTAAATAATCAAACCTAAATTTGGAATTTCTTTTAAGATGAATCAATCCTTGATATTATGACTCAGTCTTCCATGGAAAGGTATTTAGTAAGGATGCATGGTGATATTTAACAAAATGGGATTCCTGTGTTGTGCTACCATGAGCATGTTTTTTCAATGAATGTGAAGAAATAACTATGGACTTCTTAATTTAAGAAGGAATATGATTTATATATCAATTTATCAAATCCCAAGAGACCCAGATTTACATGTGATTCTCTCCAATGGATTTATTTCCCACTCAACTAGTGCCACTCGGTGGTTTGAGACAAAGATTGGTGCTTAAATAGGAACTGATGTCAGTGTGGGGTTAAAGGTGGGAACTTCTTATTTTCTAAGAATTTTCACTTATATAGATGGAATAATCTACGATTTTTCTAGGATTCACTGAATTTATTCATTCATAAATAGTCCCACTTTTTAAAACTCAAATAACTCACCTGGATACAATAGAGTGATAATTTGTGTGTATAAATCATCCAAGATAATTTCACAATAGAGTTTTAGAAATTGTCCCTATCAGACAGGGATATTGATTTAATAATTTAAACCCTTACATATGAAAATTATTTTATAAACCCTCTCATTTTCACATTACATGAAGTTATTTAGGATGAAAATTTACATTTTCATCACTGTGGAGTAGAACTAGTAAAGGAATTGACAAAGAAGGACTTAACATAATGCAACTAAACCTTCTAGAAGGAAATTATACAAAAAAAAATATTGACCAATCAGATTTTGTACAAAAAACCTCATCTTTCTTGCCTCCTATTGATATTAAGGATCCATTATCAAAACACACATAGATATGATGTCTATGAGATAATGTTTAGGGTCTCTCATGAAATCATAGTAGTAAAGAATGTATTGTAAAAAGTGTGTGGTGGTAATGTTTGATTCACCCATTTGGGATATGGATTCATCTCAGGAATCATAGTTGCACTTCTCTGTTCCATGGATTCCATTCAAATAGTCATTGTCTTAATGGAAATGAGTACTTCCAATGGTACTAATGTTTGATCCTCATCACATCTATGAAAAGTGGGAAAGTTGGAACAATATCCTTGTTTTTGTCTCCTACAGATTCTTGACCCATGTGTAAACTAAATGATAAACCTGGTGAGGTAGAGGATGTTGCAATAATGGATGTAAATTATGATCATTTTCAACATAATAATTTATTTAGAGAAGATGCTTGGATTCAAAGAAGATTTGATCCTCAGAAAAAACATTTACTGGTGGATCAACAATGGGAGGAAGCATATTTGTCACTTCTTGGAAATGATACACAACAAGAATATTTCCCATGATTAGCTCATCATCGAGTTTTCTGAGTGATTGTATTTCTTTCTCATTTTGTGAAAACTCTTCCTCCATGTAAAAAATCTTGATATTTGGGGTGGTTATTTGGATGTTGATACCCCTTTTATCATTTCTTTGGTCGTGTTCTTCTAGAGAGGTGGAAACTAGTTATTTGGAGGGGCCATATTTTAGAGACTTCAAAAGTTCTGTTTGCATGATGTCTATGTTGGTGCATCCAATTCACCATCCTCTCAGGGAATTTTATCCATAGTGAAACCATTTAAATAATCATCCTGATCCTTCAATTTTTTTGACTTAATAGTGATGAATTTTTTTGAGGTATATCTAGATATGGTGGTTTTACAATTAATTTTAACACAATATGATTGTTCTATAATGATTTTATTAGGGTTGTTCCTCGATCCCTTGGACATATTGGTCTATTTTGGATTAGTCCCTAGTGAGACTAATTTCAATCATCTTACAGTCTACATCCCTAGGTCTATGAGTAATTACATTGAAAGATATGCAAATCATGATTGACGAACATATCATGAATAACATAGAATAGTATTATATCAGGATGAACAGATGGGATGATAGTCATTGGTATTTACCTCCCTACCAATAAAATATTGATTCTTTATGTGGTGATGATGATGATGATGAAAATTACCCCATCCATATGTTTTATGGGTTATCTGGGGACATAATTTTCATTTATTGATATTTTTGTAAGAATATGATTCCTCCAACTGTGGATTTCCTGACTCATATGATGGTATTTGAGATATAAATTCCTATAGACCACCACACTAGGGATGACCAAGAATATCTATTGATTTACCCCATACAATTTTAAGGGATGATAAACCAACAAATAGATATTATGATATAAATGCCCCTATCATCGTAGGTTGGTGTTTGTTAGATGTAGATGATGATATATACTGAATCATCACGAGAATTAGCAATCTGAGAGGTAGAGGCCATCATAGATATACCCCTGGACCAGTGAGTCGGGTCCTCTTTTGGATGAATTTTTTGTAAGCTTCTACTAAAACCTATTTAATAAGGAAAAATTGTGCCAATATATGAGCTAGGTGAAATTGAAGTCGATGAAATGAATCATTTTATATAGGATTCATTGGGTTGATAGAAACCTTATATTTTGTGTTTTACATGAATTCTTTTTTCTTTTAAAGGCCCATCCTCTTCCAGTGTAATTGATTTCTAGGAATCTTTGAAGTGGGGGAAATCTATTGTAGTGGAAAAATGGCATAAGGGTTACCCAGTTCTCTATTTACACTATAGGTTATAACAGTCCAATATTCCATATCTATATAACTCTATTATTCTAGGGGTTTATAGAAGTGTAATGCTCCATAAATTCTTCATCATCAAATGTTGATACATGGTGTTGCTTTGGCCATCAATTGCAGAAGTACTCTGATGTAATGGAATAATAAATGTTGCAGATTTTCATTTTTGTTTTCCAGTTTTGGATCATAGTCCAAGGATATTTCATGAAAGTCTATAATATGATAGTGGACTTTGATTGTCTGATGGTGACCCACATATCTTGGAAAAGGAACATGTCATGTCTATATTCACTGATGAGTTGCCCACATATTTTTCCTTAGATAAGGTATGGAATCCTTTTACATATCATGTGGGATCTCACAGTATGAAGTGGAAATATGAGAGAACATTATGGGGAGGTTGATCCCTACTAAATAAATCTATATATAAATTTTGAATTCCTCTTTATCAAACATACAATCCTCCATCACATTAGACCACATATGTTTTTTCTATGGCCTCCCACTAACTAGAGTAGAGTGTTGTTGAAATTATCTATGGAACTATATATAGTTGAACATGATGTTTCGAGGACCTATGTATAAGAAAGTTTCTATGTTCAGAATACCACTTTTTAAGGAGTTCTCTGGTAATGTGGAGGAATTCCATGTCTATAGAAGATATCATAATGGGGAGGTTATAATGGATGGGTTTCAGAAGTAGATCCAAGTGATCCATCTCCACAATACAATGGGGAGGACTATCATAGTGATGAATATCTTCTTCTTTAGTTAAAGAGTTGATAGAACTTTGGGGTTTTGAGAATATTTCTAAAACAACCTCAAGGACACTAACATTGAGAATGTTTTGTACATGACCCTATTTCTACATGGTTTATGGAATATGATGACCTACCTTCGGTAATTGTGCATGGATATGGGAATTCTCTATGATTGTTAATAGGCTTTGTTTATAAACATACGGTGTTGTGTGAGTATGATATCACTACTGAGATACCTATGGATTATTCCAGTGAGATACGTTCATATTGATAAGAATATGAGCCTGTTTTGAGGCATGTTTCATTCTCACATGGGGAGACACGGCCAGTATTGTAGTATGATCCTCATCCTGAGCCATTGAAATATGATGTATGTCTTTTTTTGTAGGAATAGGAGGATGAACTGAGGCATGTGTTGCTCTCACTTGTTGAGCCCCAGTTCAAACAAGACAATGAGCCTAGTCTGACTAAGAATTCCCTGTAGGAATATCCTGATGGGACTCATGAATGGGAGAATGACTATGATCCTCCTCCATTATTTCTTCAGAATTATGGTGGTTAAATCACTCGTTGTAGAAAGTATTAATATTTTCCTTACATTTTTGATTTGATGGAATATTCCAGTTAGAGTCATAGATATGAATATGAGACTATCCTAAGGGTTTTTCTATTCTCACTTGGTAATACTCGTATAGGAAAATGATATGAGCCTGAACCTAGGACTTTGTAGTATTTAATTGGTATTTTCAATAGGAATATGAGCCTGTCTTGAGGCATGTTGTCCTTTAAAATGGTTATCTCTATCTGGAATTGTGATATGATCTCAATCTAGGGCCTTTGGAATATGTCCCTATAAATTTTTAACTGACATGTACCCTTGTCCCGAGGCATGTGATGTAACACCCTTATATTTTTTCAAATATATTGTTTTTAATTAACATAATCATTATTATATTTTTTATTTAAAACTACACAAAATATAGCTTTTTTATATGGAATCACTAACATTGAAATGCATTATACAAAAAACCATGTTAAAATTTCCTTACATGCAACACTTATATTAGTGTGTGACACATACGACAATATTTTTATCTTATGTTTCACATAATACTGAGTTTCTTCAATAGATTTTTTTACACAGAAGAAAAATTATTTCAAAACAACAATATATTTTAAATATTATTATTAAAATAATTATCATATAGCTTTAAAAATTATTTATATTAATGAGATTGATAAAATTATGAAACTATGGTGTACACATTTATATAAAATTAATCCTTTAATTATTAATTGGTTATAAATGAACATAATAACTATTCGATTATAAATAAATCCCTTCCATAAGATAAATATTATTCTATATACAAACCAAGTCTTATCTTAATAAATTAAACAAAATTATATTTATGAATGTTGTTAACAAAATATATATACTATATTTAAAAGAATTTTTTTTACACTCATACAATTATTTTTATAGGTATAATATAAGAATAAGTCCAATTTGATTAATAAAAAGATAATTTTTTTGAAAATTTAATTTTTTCATCCTAATGGAGAATCAATTTTAAATAGATATTTTTCCAATTTTATAGTTTTTATTTGAAAAATTAAACATCATTTTTGTATGTGGGATGTAAAATTTTACTTTTATGAAATTTTTGGTATTATTTAGAGATGTTTCATTTCTTGATTTTTTTTGAAAAAGACCGATTTTTTATTCAAAAATAAATTGTCATATAATTTATATATATTGCTAAATTTTATTTTAATTTGTCTTTAAATTATAATCAGTAAATTTTTAAATATATTTAAAATGTTTATATCATTAGAACCAATTTCACATTGATAGTTTATATAAAAACATTTCAATATTTTGGACCTTTCCACTTTAAAAAAACCATCCTCTTGTCCTCTCTGTGGGGATTAATTTTAAATTAGTTTCTTCCAATTATAAGTTTATAAATGTTAATAATTGATTCGTGATTTGGAACCATAATAATTTATAATTTATATATTTCTAAATTTATTTTATTACCGAGAACAATAGTGAATGTAATTAAAAATAAATTAAGTGGTTAGGGAAAAAATTTTTACATAGTTGTTAAACTAGATCATTAGTGGATAAAAAACTCCAAAAACATGTCATAAATACATTTAATAGATATATTTATACAATATATTCCCTTTTTTCAAAAATAAAAATTATTTTAGTCACATGATGTAATGGAGACTTCTTAATATTTTTTACCATTTTAAATTGGCCATAATTCCACTCCTCCTCCCCTGTAAAATGGGACTCACCTCCCTCATTTCGTCACACCTATCAATCCAATTTTTCTTGTACAGAACTAAGAATATATGATCATAAAATTCCTACTCTCAACCTAGAAGAATAACCTTGAACATAAAGAAAACCAAGGAATCCCTTTGGGGAAATCCAAAAGGAGTTACACAAAGAAGAGGTAACAACCTTCCACAATCTCTTTTGTTTTATTTTCATTATCCATGAACTTAATTAATCATATTACATGACTATATAATTAAATAATTATCATTAATATATTTATATTTTTTATTTATATTGGTTTTACCTACAACTAACATGCATCAATCAAATGGGTAATGAACATATTGTTCGTGTGTATGACGAACTACAGCCTCACAAAATAATTTTGTTCAGTTTTTCATCACCACATTTAATTATTTATAATTATGATGTAAATACATGTTTTTAATGATATATATGATATTTTGGAATAATTTATTCTTTTTTATTTATAATATTAAACATACCTTCATGATTTCCATTTTTATAAATACAATTACTTCATTTTTGGGCATGTGGACCACCACCTCATCAAAGTGATATAAATCATTCACATTTTACATGTTATGGATTATTAATGGTTTAGTAAAATTATATTATATACATGAAAAAACTAATTCTATTATAATTATCATATATATAATCAAATAAATTTCATTCAATTTTATTCATTATGATTAAAAATGAAATCATTTTTCATGTGTACGTATGGCCTACAGTCTCCATTAACTGTGTATTTCTTTTCATATTTATATATTTCATAGATTATAATAAATATTTATATATGTGATATATAAGATATTTAAATTCTATTTTACATTCCATAAATAAGTAAATCATTATCTAATTAATAGGATTTTGAATAATAAGTCCAAATATATATTGAAAACAAAGAAGATATTACTTGAAACGTAACGTTAGTAAGAAATTATTAAAAAACAAATAATAGAATGTTTTAATCAAATAATATATGGTCATAGGAAATTTTTTTATCTTGTATATTTATAATTATTATATATGTGTTTTTAACATGTACGATGAAAGTAACTTTTTATGGTAAGGGGTTTCTTATCTCACTATTATTTCCATGATATTTATGTCTTATTCAATAGTCATTTATTTTGTTTGATTTATATGCATCCCATTGAATATATTATATGATTATTTAAATTAATTATATGAATATTTAGATATCTATTTGATGATGTCTCCTTCACGGGGATTAAGGTTCCAATGTTACCAAGTCGTTAATGTAATTTTGTCTCAATTTCCATTCTTTGAGACACATGCCATGTTATATACCTATACTTATCTAAGAGACATATAAACTACCATTTCAAAAGTTATATATTATATATAATTATTTTCATGATATTTTAAGCTTATTTTAGTGTTATTATTTCCTGGGGAATATGATTCAATGTTACCAATGTGGTAACATTTTATTGCAACAATTACATTACATATCTGTATTGTTTATGATTATGAATCCATTGATGAAATATTTTTTATACAATATCAAGAAAAATCATGAATTTTATTATCCTCTATTTATTCATGATATCTTCAAGTAATTGTACCATTTATAAACTCATTATTACAAAATATGAATAAGAAAACTATTTTTTGAAAATTTGACTTTATTTCAATTTTTTGTGGAAAATCTATATTCTTTGAAAAACATGTTTTATAAAAATTCTTTAAAATATGTTATAATATTATCCTATGATATATAAAAGGAATTATTACCAATTTTTTACCATTATTTGTTTTAAAATTTAACCTTTTTTTCTTTTTTGATTGAGGAATCATTCAAAACTTTTTACAGTGAAATGTAATGCCTTACATGTATGAATTTATTCACCATCGTGACCATCATAATTTGAATCTTACATTAAATTTTTTACAGATTTATTTCTAATAATGTTTTTTACAAATATTATTTACATTTATCTGTTTCAAATTCTTTTTAAATAAAATGTTTCAAAAAAAATTTAATATGTCAATATATGTTACACATTATATTCTAAGAAAAAACCTTAAAAAAACATTTAAAAATTTCTATACTATTATTATAAGTATTTTCATTGATATATTTTATCAATTTTTTTAATCTATATTTGTATGTTCAAAATGGCATTCAAAGCAGAAGGTTTTTATTATGATTTTATACTACATTTAAATGATTCTGAGTTAATTGTTTTCTCAAATAAGGAATTCAATCACCATGTATATGTTTTAAAGGATAAAATTATTCATAATGGTTTAAAACATCATTGATAAGTATTTAAGAAAAAAGGTTTTCTAACTATTTTAATGATTTCCTCATATGTTTACTAGGTTAATTACAATGAAAATAGTTTTCAAAACGTTTTATGTTTCAAAAAGTAATTTATTCCAAGAAGAGAGGATATTTTCATTAGGAAATGTTTTTTAAATATTTCTCACAAATTAGTATCCATCTATGATGAAATATGTTGGTGTTACCCATTCCTTATTGGTTATTTTAACTTATGGTTCCATAAATATGACTTCATTGAATGGTTTATATTTTTATTGAATTTTTTCAATAAAATTCATTTATCTTAAATGGGTTATATGATATTAAAACATTATTCCTTTAATTGGTAATGATATATTGATTTGTTTAATAAGCCTATCTCTTTTCTACATGTTATGATAATATTACTTATTTAAAATACCCTTTTCATTTCTGGGGTTATGATATGATGAATGATTATAAATCTAGTGGAACACATATTAATGATTTCAATATGATATGGGTGGTACATATTTCTCCATCCAATGCATTGGGTAAATATTTACAACTCATGAGATTGAAATAGCTAGAATGGGGAGTGAAATCAGTTCAATAAATTAATTTTTCATCTAAGATGGTCTTAGGAGTTATCCATGATTATTAATATACTCATGGGAGTTAAAACATACTACTAATATTGTATTAGGAGTGAACACATAATACAAACATGGCCTTAAAAATAACCTTTGAATACTATAGAAATAATTTTATATGAATTTGTGTCTACCCCAATTCCATATCTTATTCCTATGAAATGATTTTATGGATTACAATATTGATTAACTAATAACTCATGTATTATAATGTTCACATATTAATTCCTGGATTCATGTTTTTGATCATTGACATGCATGGTTTGACCTTATAATGTTATGATTATCTTTTCACACCCTTATGAACATGTAATGCTTATGTATCTCTATTATTTACCTTTATTGATAATCTAATATCACAATTTACAATGTTTCTTTTACCATGCTTATGAATAAAAGTTTTATGTCGGAGTTCTATTGAGGAATATAATTAGGAAATTTTTTGATGATCTTTCAACAATATTGAATATTATGTTTTTACATTTACATAGGCATTAAAATATTATATTCCTTAGACATATAATTTTTTAAACTGATGAATATTCTACTAAAATGATGTAATATCCATTTATGTTAAGCCTAGGTCGCTATAGTTGGTATCTATGGAAAAATTTAATCATCCATCGAAAACTATGATGATAAAAAATTAGTGAAAAACATATAGATATTTATAAGAATATTTATAGTGACATATATATGGATGATCCTATGGAATCATTGATTTTAAAGTACATATAATTATTTCGACATCCTATAAGTGATTTTTCAGGAATATGTGGTTTTATGATATGACAAGTGTTCCTCATGTTATGCTTCCTAATTTCATTCAATGGAGGGTACTATAAGGAACAAGGTTAATGTGGAATGTGAAATATGATTATTTAATGAGTATTCAAATTTGATGGTCACTAGAGTAATGTATGTTGTGATCATGAATAATCAATTATCATGGAATTTAATTAACAATTTTTATGATAAAAAAACTATTGTACATTATAATGAATAATAGTATATATTTTTCTAAGAGTTTGGGTAATGAAAACCATCATTGAATGAATATTAATTTTCCTATATGTTGAGATTGTGGAAAGAAACACCCCTCTGAATTTATTAGAGTAACATAAAAAATTTTGAAAATGGTAAAAGAATCCAATAAAGTATTTGAAAAGTAAAAATGATGAGTTTATGTGTGAAAATTGGCCTCATCATGAAATAATAAATGGTTAAATTTGATAAATTTATAATTAATGACCATTATGAATGTCATTATCCTAAATGGAATGATCTAGAAGAGAATCGAAAATGTGGTTTGATTAGTGGTTAAAATTCTGATAATGATGAGACTATAGATGAAATGTGAGAGGAAGGAGGTATTATGAAATAGGATGTAGAATCCTTTATAATCAATTAAGGATGAAATAGAATAATCTAGGGTTTTTTGTATCATAATTCATTAAATATTAATTTTGAAATATATAAGGATTTTTTAGTTTATTTTTTCCGCTAATGATATGCAATATTATGTTCAATGGTTCTGATGGACTAGAAAATCAATTTAATGGAATGGTGAAATTCATTTAAAACACAAGATTAATGGAAATAAAACCATTAATATGACCTATATGTAAATATAATGGTTGGATAAATCTCTTTTAGATATGAATAAGTAAATTGGATGGTAATTATTACCTAGAAACTAATTAAGGATTTGTTGATATGTTTATATTACTATCAATGAAGAATAATAATATTTTTGGACTTAAGGAATCTATCCAATAAACTTTGGAATAAGAAATTTTTTAGTTTTCAATAAGGATTATTGGTAATTTAGGTTATTACTATGTTTTAAGAGAATACATGATGATGGTATTGACTTGTATACTTTGCGAAAACTATGAGCTAATTTTTTTTATACAAGGGATCAATGTTGAGATGTTTTTTTAAAATTTAGTGACATTATTTTGAAATTTTTGGACTTCCATATTGGATAGGGGTTATAAGTTTAACCATTTATGGAAGGGTTTAAATCAATATTTTGATGTGGTTTTCGATATAAAATTATTATATCAACAAATGAGGATTTATTCATATTTTATTGAATGGGATAACCTTATTATTTTAATAACTAAACACATATGGAAGAACATATAATTATATTTATTGATATCATGATCTGATAATGTTTTTCAATGGATGAATTCACCATTATTTAATAGAATATGGGATGAAGTGGGAAATTATCAATGAATAAAAAAGGGTTAAGTTTTCCACAAATAATGTATGTATATATTATCATGAAAATTATTCACTTATATAAAAATTATCTTGAAATAAAAACTTCTCTTATTGTCATCATTTTTTGACAATATCAATGACCTCTTTCATTTTTCTTCAGTTTAGGTTTTTGTGAATGTTATGTTTCTTTGGATAACCCATTGTATTGTGATCATTGATCCATACCAATCATAATGAATATTTAATCTTTTCTTCGATGTCTATACTTTCACATTCCACCTATGATCACATATTTGGCCACCAATTTATGAGTATTTTTGTCTAACTGTTGTGATTTCAACTTTCCTTATTTAAAACAAGTTTTAGTATTCATTTTTACACTTTGTGTTTTTATGAATGAAATATCATCATCTTAATCCTTTGATGACATAGATAAATTTTGTGGTAGAAAATATTTTTAATTGGGAAGAATACAACACACTGTGATTTTTTAAAATATATATTTTTTAAATAATTTAAACATTATGATATTTTTAATTTTCACAAAATAAATATAGATTTAATAATATGAAATAAATAATTATACACTTCATTATATGGAATGAAATATATTCTTAGACTATAAGAAACACAGATTTTATCCAAAATTACACATGACACTATGTTTGTCTTATTTTACACACAATACTATTTTCAATTGATATCTTTTTATACATGGAAGATAATGTTTTGGTGAAACACAATATCATATCAATATTAATATTAAAATAATTATCACATTTCCATTAGAATAGATGATATGAATGATAGTGAATAAATTATGAAATGATAGTTTATACATGTATATAAATTGAGTCCATTAGTAATTAATTAGTTAGAAATTAATGTTAAAACTATTCAAGAATAAAGAAATTCATTTTCTAGGAAATATATTCTTCCATGTACAAACACCATTTTATATAAAAAAATAAATAAACAACTATTTGTTTATTTTTTTAATAAAATTTAAATATAATATATTCCATTGAAAAATTAATAGTCATATAGAAGGATTTATATATAAAAGATAATAATATGTCTGATTTAAAGAATTAAAAGAAGTATTTTTTTGAAAGGTAATTTTACCACATTTTAATAGAGAAACCATTTATATTATATTTTTAACACATTAACACATTTTATTTGAAAGAAACTTCTTTATTATTGATTGCGGGATATCATAATTAACGTTGATTGAATTTTTGGTTTTTTAAGAAATGATTGATATTTTGATGAATACTGAAAACATTGAATTTTAATTCAAAACTAAATTATCTTCAAACATAGTTATATGGTAAAATTGTGTATTAATTTTGTTTTAATGTATAATTAGAGAAATTTTAAATAAATTAATAATATTTATTTAATGGGAACCAATATACATTGAAATTTTATTTAAAAACATATCTAACTTTTGGACCTTCTCCCTTTAAAAACATGTCATGTCGTCCTGTTCATGGGATTAATTTTAAATTAATTCCTCCAAATTATATATTTATTATTTGGAAAAATAAACTAATACTTTGAATAATATTTTTTTATAATTTATTGTATGTTAAATTTATATTTTTACCAAAAAAATTAATGAAAGTAATTAAAATTATTTATTTTTATTAAGCTAAAAACGAGTTTACTTAGTAATTAAACATTAACATAAAGGGAAAATACCCCATAAATAAGTAAAAAATATATATTTTGGCCATATTAGAACTATATTCAAAATTTTATCCAGAATGGAAAATTATTGGTGGCACATGATTTAAGGGAGACCTCTCAATTGTTTTTACCTTTTTAATTTATATAACGGTCACTCCTCCTCCCCTGTAAAATGGAACTCAACACCATCACCTCCTAAAAACTCTCAATACACATTGTGTCCTCCAAATACATCAAAAATAATCTACAATATTCCCCTATCTCAACCTATAATCATCACCTTGGGAATATGGCCATAAAAGGAAGGCCTTTGGTGAAAACTGAAAGGAGTTACCCAAAGAGTAGGTAGCATCCTTCCACAAGCTCTTTGGTTTTATTTTTTTATACTCAAACTAAATTATTCTTAATAAATTATATAAAATAAACTATTCCTCAAATATTTTCTCAGATTTGTTTATTATAAGGGTTCTTACTAAACCTACACAAACATACATCTAATGAGTAATAAAATTTCCATTCGTGTGTATGGTGGACTACTGCCTCACGAAACAATGTCCTTCTTTTCCTTTAATGCTTATAATGGTTGGAAATTTTGATATAAATACTATTTTTCAATAATATATATGATATATATGATATATATGATATATTTATGGTTCTGAAATTATTTTTAAAACATTACTTCATGATGTCCTTTTTGTGTAAATATGATATCTTCGTTTGTCGATGTGTGGACTACAACCTCCTCAGAGTGATGTTCTCATTTAAAACATTATATGGAATGTGTTAAAGTTTATTTTATTAAATATATATGATATATATAAAATAATTATTATTCTGTAATGATACTATATAAATATATATACATATACATCATTTACATTCTTTCAATACGATAAGAAAACGAAAACATCGTCTATAGATACGTACGACTAATCATCTCAATGAATAGTGTATTCCATTTCATATTTCAATATTTGATATATTTTTATAATTATTAATATACTAAATATATATTATATTGATATTATTTTTTACATTCTATATATACTTAAATCATGATATAAGAAAGTGGATCCAGAATAAGAAGTTAAAACATATATGGAAAACAGAGAAGATATTACTTAAAACATAACATAAGCATGAAATTGTTAATAAATATTTAATATAAGGTCTTTAAAAAATAATATATGGTTATATACAAAATTATATGTTCTTTTTGTTGGTTTATAAAATATTTATATCCATTATAAATTATTTTTTATCAAGTACAATGAAATTAAAAACTGAAGTTAACGATTATCTAATCTAACTTTTAATTTTAAGATATTTATGACTTATTCACCACTAATTTATTTTGTGTGGTGTATATACTGCCCATTAATATATAATTTACTTTTTAAACATAAATTAATGTTTATTTACATATCCATTTTATATTATCTCTTTCATGGCGGTTATGGTTAGAAAGTTAGGAAATCGGTAAAGTAAATTTGTCTCAATTTTCCTTCTTTGAGACAAATGCCTTGTTATGAACCAATATTCTACTATGGGGTGAATAAAATATAATTGGACATGTTTTATCATAAATATATTTATTTTAATGATATTTTAATGTTCATTTAATGTTATTATTTCAATGGTATTATGATTCAACATTACCAAAGTGGTAATAGTTTATATCTATATTCTCATCATTTATCATGATTGTTTATGATTATGCCTCCATTGATGAAATATTATGATACATATATCATGAAATACCATTAAAATTATTCTCCAATGGTTATTCATGACATCATTATGTTTTGTTTCTATTTTCCCATTCCTAGGTATTTACGATATTTAGGAAAATAGTTTTGTGAAATGCTGGCATTATTTTTCTTTTTGGTGTGAAATATATGTTTTTTTCAAAACCATGTTTTCTAGAAATATTTTCAAAAATATTTTTCAACTCACCTATGATCAATAAAAGAAAATATGACCCACGTTTTACCATTTAATCAATATGTAATTTTTTTTAAATGAATCTTGTTTTCATTTTCAAATCGAGTCACCTTTCTAAGAACTTTACGGTGAAAAATAAATTTTAGACATTTAGAATTTTATGAATGATCATAAAGTTGATTTATTTGTGAAAAACATTTATATTTTAATATAATTATTTTTGAGAGAGATATTTACCAAATATTTTGGACATTTATATCATTTTGAATTATTTTCAATGAAAATGTTTTAAAAATATTTTCATTATTTTATTATAATAATTAAAATTATATTGAATTAAAAATGTTTTTAAATTTTTTTAAATATTTATTTATACACTTTAAATTTATTTAAAAATTTGTTTTCAAAATAATTTCACTACTTAATTATTATTTTTTAAAATATTTCCAATGAAATGGTTTTTCAAATTTATTTCATGTTTCTCTTATATTTTTTCAATGATTTTTTTTCAAAAGGTATTCAAGATTCATTTATATGATTTCAAAGAATGAAAATTTAAAAAAAATTTCAACTTTGTTTTAAAATATTTTATAAAAAAAGATTTCAAATTCTTTTCAAGATTAGATAATTATATTTCTAGGTTTTTTTCAAAGAAAATGTGTTTCAAAATGTTTTATTATTCAAAATGTTATTGTTTCAAATAAGAAATGATATTTCCCTCAATAAATGATTTTAAAAGATATCTCTAAAATTATTCTCTGAATAAGATGAAATCCAATGGTGTTACTCATTCCTTACTGTGTGTATAATAATAGGGTTTCATTCATATTATTTCTAGGAATGATTTATGTTCTTATATAATTATTTTTATGAAACACATTTATCTTTCATGGGTTATATACTTATTAACCTGTTTCTTTTCACAGGTTATTTTTTATGAAATGATTATGAATCCTATAACATTCCACAGATCAATATATTATTACATGTTTGTGATACCCATATAATTTCATGGGTTATGATATAAAAATTATATTGATATAGTGTTAAAATATTTTTGATTTCATTATGATACGGGTAGGACCTATATCTACCTCTAATGCATTGGGTAATTATTTATATCTTAGGAGATAATCATTACTAGAATGGGGTGTGAAATCCATTCCGTAAAAGATTTTTTCCCTTAAGATGGTATTGGGAGTGAACCTTGACCACTAATATGGTCATAGGTGTGAATAATTACTACCATGATAGTATGTAGAGTTCAACCATATTTTTCAGATGGCCTTGGCCATAATCAATATCAAATATGGAAGTAATTGTATATATTAATGTGTCTTCCTCAAATCAATGTCTTGTTCCTATGTTATACATACATGGATAATGCTCTTGATTCCAATATGATTCATGTCTTATCATCATAAAATATTCATTTAATGACTCATATTTATGATCTTTGATATGTAGGTTATGACCCTCTAATGTTATGATCATCTTCTCAAACCCTTATTATCATGTTATGCTTATGTATCTGTATTATTCACCCTTACTATTACTCTGAGCTCACTATTTCTTATGGTTCAATTCCCTAGTATATGAGAAATAGATTCATGTAAGAGTACTAGTAGGGAATATCATTAATGGATATGGTGAAAATATTTCAGAAATATTGAATAATATGTTTCCATGTTTCCCAAGAAATTAATCTATTATGGCCATCAGTCATGGACTTTTGTATTATTCTAAATATTCATATAAATTATATAATATCCTAGTATGTCAAGTATAGGTATCCATATTTTTTTCTGTCACTTGGTGTTCCATTATTTTAATGGGAATATGATCATGGTCCGTCAACTCATCCTTTTCTAGTGTAAGCTAATAATCCACCTTGTCAGGATCAAGAAAGTATTCTTTCTTAGTAGTAACCACTATTTCATAATGATTAGAGTGGTGATATTTACCGGTTGTGGGGATAAATGTATGTGCATGTACCTTTATTTATACCATTTTTGGAACATGTTCGACTACTTATTATGTTTTTTCTATAATACAATGGCATGTTACAAAAACGTGTCCTTGGAAATAGGCCTTCACAATTTATATATCTAATATACCTGTAGATATATTTGATTTTATCAAGGATAAAAGACCAAATTTTTCTTCATTCTTCCTATGAAATATTCCATTGGATTTATTTATTGGGGATACAAATATGGGTCAAATCCATTCATGTTATAGAAATATGCCAACAGAATTTTCTCAATGAGTAGGGATACGATCATTCTCACTAGATACTTACAAAATATGCTAGTATAGATATTTGGATGGAACATGGATATGATCTCACTCATGAAAATCTAAATATTTACTATATGTGTCTTCCTTATAACCTTATCATGGGTGCCATAGGTGTTCGTGTGTCAGGTGGTTCCTTTGGTAGGAGACTAGTGGGTAGTTTGGGGATAATACTTGTGATGAAGACCGATAGGAACCTCCTAATTATCCCTTGCACTAGAGGGCACCATAGGTTTCCCCATGATCCAACATCATTAGAAACTGAATGTGGTGGGGGTCATGATATGAGGATAAACTTATGAAGGGTTTGGTTGTGGAAATGAGGGCCACTAGATTTATTGTAGCATTCAGTGGATGATGTAGACTCATCAATTTTAGCACCTTAATAAATTTATTCGAAGCCTCAACCACTATTATTGATCCATGTTTATGGTATTCCTAGACGATTACATTCACCACCCTATATTAAATATTTCAGGTGGGTGAGGTAATTTTGAGGCCCACAAGGGTTGTACTTGTAACTGATTTTCACGAACTATCACTATATTAAGATATTATATCATATCAGGGTGTTTTGATGATTGAAATATCTGTATTAATGTATATAACAAGTAATAAGGACCCCGATTATCACACCATTGTTGTCATGATATGTTATCAACTAGATATTCATGTGTAACGCTATTATTATTTTACACATGATCAGACTATTGTACTTGTGTGTACTTATCAAACAAATGATGGAATTTTTTCATGAGAACCCTAGCTAAATAGGATCTTTTGTAAGATCCTTTTCATGGCCAACTAAAAATCATTTTATTTGATATTTATACATTGGTTCTTCCATTTTTCATTGAATTTGATGTGAAATAAAAACTGGCATCTGGATAATAAACCAATAATTTTCTTATTAGAGTGATTCATGTTGGGTTCAACATTCTTATATCATCTAAAAGAGGTGGACGGATTTTGTCTACTAGTCTAATTGTGGGGGATCAATGTTCTACATAAACCTTGACATCAGGTTCACCATTTTTTATCATTTCATTGAAATTGTCAATGGTATTCTAATTCATAAATGTGTAAAGAACGTCTTTCCAAAGGTAGGTGGTTAGTTGGGTTTTAGACCCAATGTCTATAATGAACCCTCATTAGCTGTGAGGATAGAATTGCAGGCTCATCACACACTTTTAGTGATAAATTGAAACATACACCCATAGTCTCTAATAGATTTATGATTTGTTTAATAATAACTTCCTAATACTGATATGGGAAGGATTACCCTAAAAAAACCATCATATATTTTTTATTTTTTTGTATATAGATAGATGTGGGTGTTGTTAGTGAATCAATCAATATGTATCTGAGTTTCTCCATTAATTTCTCATTTGGTGGGAAGATTATTATATCCTTAATCCAAACAACTACACACTCCATAGTTTGTTGTTATCAATGGAGGTGGTTAATATTTTGAATATGGGACAAAGACACTAAGAGGCATAATAAGTATCACATTTTGTAATAGGAATAAAAAAACTATATTGTTTTTTAACACATACAGTTTAACATCATACTGAATAGACATATATGTTGGTACTTTTTCCCCTGGTATTAATGCTCGACTATCAAGGATATAACTAATATATCTTTTTATGAAATGAATTAGATTTATCATAGTTTATATACACCATTGGAATTTTCCCCATGTAGATAACCTTGTATTATGGGTAGTTATATCATTCCATTGGTTGGGTATTATACACTATGGTTTCCCTAGCTGTTGGTGACTCATGATTCATAAGATGTTCTCATTGCGACAGCCTAAAATTACATGAGCTATGTTTGGTGTGACAAACATGGGTTAATAAAAATCATCCAAATTAAATATGGATTTGGGGATTATGTTCAATGATATCCCTTTGGATGATTAATATAGATCTCAAGGATTTGGAAGGAATCATATGTTTCCTGGGTTTTAATGGAATTAGAGTCAATGTAGTTTAGTAATTTCTAAATCAGTTTGTGGATGTAGAGGATGGTCATCCCATGGGAGAGATTGGTTCTAGGTGTTTTGAATTTCAAATACAAGGGGGGGGGGAAACTATGAAGTGGATTTTTATTTGAGATCAGGCTCTATGAATTCATAGTACATATCCTGGTTAGGGAATGAATCCTAGTTATCATAGTTAATTATTTTAGAGATTACACAATGAGGCTTACATTATATGCAAGACATATCATATCATGAATCTGATCAAGGAATACACACTATGGCTGGCCATTCTTGATAGATGATTATAATGTGAATGATATGATTATTATGAATCCTTAAGCCCATCTGAATTAGGCTCAGTCTAAGAAAAAAGGGATAGGAACAAGTCAATATCATTAGTTAAGGATACATGACCTATGTACTAGGGAAGATGTCATGAACCAACCCGAGTCGACCCTGAACCGGTCACCTGAGCCGGTCCGCGGCATGGCCCTATAGGCGTTCCCAATCCTCTCGGGCTGACGACAAGCACCAGGGCATCAAAGAGAAAATGAGGGAACAATTTTTTCGAAAGAAAAAAAATAGAGCAGTGGAATGAAAATAGAACAACACAATGTAAATAAACAACACGGAAAGAATGACCAAAAAACAACAACAACTAACCTGACCATGAAAAAAAATTCCTCTCAACGTCGAGAGGTGCTCACCAGTCTACAACCAAATCTCGCCCACAATGAGAGAGCTCGAGTCAACCTGCAACAGAAACTAAAAACAGGAAAACACTATATGCGTGAGTATTAAAACATAGTAGGCATGCCCAACAAACTATTCCCAATGCACTACCTTTAAATAACGGAATTACTAATTCCAGGCTTGAACTAAATTATATAAAATATTAGTTTCCACACACACTTTTATTTCTAACACAAGTACCAGTCCATTGCCCTTTTTAATTTAGAATAAGTTTAATCTTGAAAGAAACAGGTGCATTACATTTTTAATACATTTTTACGAACAATTTAGAAATCCAAACTTTAGTTGTTAGTCAAAAGGAAAATAACACACAACACACACTAAGGGAAATGGTAAAACTGGAACACATGGGTCAGCAACCAAATTCAACCTCTCAATCTTCCGCCACATACAAATAAACACTAAAAGAAACATGGGTCGAACCTAGGAGATCGTGAAAAAACCAGAACGTACTATACATGTGACTCATCCTGAAGGAATGCCTACTCTCGATGACGTCATAACGCCCAAATGCTCGGTATAGCCCTACCTGGCCTAACCGAGGGGCCCAATCCCCTAGCGGCTCCAACCACACTAAGGGTCACTAGCCAGTGCGTAACCTAAACTAGTGCAACAATCAATCTTAGAGAATTCACTCACTATGACAGGTTCCCATGTCAACATCTATAATAAAAGAGGGGTGAGTCAACAATTCCAATCAATCAGTCACAATGAAGAAACATCACATAATGCTCACACAATCAAAGCACACCAAAGATCACCCCTGAATGGGTTTTCCAAAATAATTTATTTTATTAAAGTTCCAAACGGGCCTTCACAAATTTTAAAGCAAAACCTAATTTTTCGAGAAATCCCAAAAAACTTATTCAGAAGAAATCAATTATCTTTAAAACTAAAATTACATTTGAAATTCTGTGAATTATGTTTAAAGACCAAATGGGAATTCTTTCAATACTGGGTGTCCGCTCGTCAAGAAAATGTTTCAAGTGTTCGGTATAAAATAAACGGCTCTTTTCAAACCAAATAACCATATAAAAAATAATTATATTACATTATTTCCAATTTATTAAAATTAATAAAACATCAAGAAATTAATAAATTCTAAATCTAAATGTAAGTGCAGTGGGGGACCTACCTCGGTTCGTAAACCAAACACGATGATGCGACATGCCTCACGCGGGCACACATCCACGTGCAAACTGACGACCACATTATCACGGAAATGCCTTGCCAATGTGCTGCAACCGAAAAGATAACTAAAAATACATAAACACAGATTTAAAACAATCCAAACAAAAAAGATGCAAAAATAACTATCTCGACATGTTTCAAAACATAGTTCTCATCACCTGCATTATTTCCATTCCACTTTATGATTTGGGAAATAATATTAAAAAAAATGAACTCATATTTTTACACACCCAAAACTCAATTATTTTAAAAATAAATTTTCACCAATATAAATAAACAAAACACATGACAAAATAATCATTTAATACTCGAACAAAAACAGCGCAACCCTTACTTTGGCACAGAGACGTGCTCGACGAGTGGTGTGGCACGATCGTCCGAAAGGGGCGGCGTGCACTAGCAAGGATTGTCACTATCTGGACGGAGCAATAAAAGGGAGAACGACCTCAGTGACTCAGCAAGGAGCGCACGGCAGTTATCGGTCAATGTGACATGGGGGGCGTGGGGCACCGCACAACGTTCAAGGAATGACAAAGGGATCACGCAGAGACTGCACGGCTGGACAAAAGGTCCACGGGGCGATGCACCGCTGAGCTGGAGGCGCGTCGGGTCGGGGATGCATTTTGCGGTCAAAAAGGAGTCCGGATGGTGGGTGCTCGCTTCCTATATGGCTGGTGGGTGCTGACGGGAGGAGCCTATGGCTGTTGCGGTGAAGGGGGAGGGTGTCGGGTTTCATGCCTCCACTGGCCAGACGACGTAGGGGGGATGCGCCGCTGCTGGTCGGCCGGAATAGGGAAAAGGGGTGGCCAGGTGGTCGGTCAGGATAAGAGGTCACAATACCGGTGCAACCGAGAGGAGTTCTAGCGCGTCTGGGGTACGGTTCAGGTTGAGGGGAACCGGTAGATAGGCAGGGCCAAAGCAGGATTTCCGCTAGGAATATGAGGGTTCCATGTAGCAAGGAGGACGTGCTTGGACGAGGGGTCGCACACCAGATGTGTGGAGCAGAGGGGCTGCGTGCAGGGGAGTCGGGAAAGAATCATGAGGGTGGAATGGAGTGCAAAGGAGGCGTAACAGTCGGGCATGTCGTTGGAGGGGCCGAGCATTGCAAGGAGGAAGCTGGGACGCCAGACATGGAGGTGCGGTGCTGTTGGACTTCAAGTGAGGCAATAGCTGGAGGTCAAGCATGTCGGGGAGATAGCACATAGGACAGGAGGGGGGAGCTTCCTCTGGGGCATGGTGGAGGTCGGCGGCTACGGCTAGGAGGCATAGTAGGTTGTGGGGTCACCGAATCATGTAGGAGGGGGGTTCGGCGGTGCAATTCAGGTCCGAGGGAGGTGAGGCATTGTGCGGAGGAGCAAGCATGGCAGGGGCGTGGGATGGCCAGCAGGGGAGGCGGGTTGTCCAGGGAGGGGCGCTGCAAGGCTGAGGCGCAAGAGGGAGAGAAGGGTGGAGGTGGCGGCTCGCGTGGGGAGAAGGGGAGAGAAAAGGAGAGAAGGGGGGAAATAAGGGTGGCATCTTATGTTAGAAGGGTAAGGAAGAGAATGAAAGAAAAAAATATGGGACAAAATAAAAGATAAAAAATGAAAAAGAAAAAGAAAATAAAAATAAAATAATGCACATAAAATAATAATAAAACTAAGAGTAAAAATAATAATAATAATAATAATAATAATAATAATAATAATAATCAACATCTTTAGAAACCACATATAAATGATAAAAAATTACAATTCTAACAACAACACTTCTATAATAATAATATAATATTATTATTCATAAAGAGAAACACTATTATTACATAATTTTATTTATTTAATTTTTTTTCACTCATTCAATTCATATTCATTTGGCCGATTCAAATACAGTAATTGTGCGATATTCGGGCTGACCGCAAAACTTCAGCAAGCCGTGTGGTGCCCGTGCACTGGCCCAGAATAAAAGTAATTATAATAAAATTAATAATAATATTTATCATTTCATCTTTAATAATAAATATAATATTATTAACAATGCTAAAAAAAATTAAATAACATAATAAATCAAAATATTTACTCATTTTAATTTACCGGAGGCAGGAAAATCATGTCAATGCCTAAGCAGGGCCGCGCGGGGTTTCCAACACGGGCTCCGCCCATGCGTTCAGCAATGTCAGCTAAAAAACACCCACCTTTTAACATAATTCAAGAAAAAATATTTCGCCTGGGACTCAACCCGAACCCCAACATAATTTTAACATGTAAAAGAAAATTATATAATTAAAATAAAAGATGGTGCAGGGTGTGACAATTCTCCCCAGCATAATGCTTTTCGCCCCCGAAAAGCCACGATGAAGTCAAGACCCAAAGATGAAACTCCTTAAGTGTCACTCACCCCAAAAAGTTTAAGCACCTCCACCTGATCGATCCAAACAGACACTAAAAACCCATGAAACACAACTCATCATTAAAACAAGATCACCTTAATTGTCTCCAAGCAGAACCCAAACCATCTGTTTCAACAAAGGAATGAACAATCTTAAATCACCTATAATACTTATCCCTATAATCTTCATCCAATGAAACTGTTTGGTGTAATCAAATCTCAATGTTTACTCAAGAGGACGAACTCAAGATTATGTGGTTCTGCACGATACCACTTACCACCAAAAGATACATGAAAAGAAGCCCTAATACTGACACGAGGAGGCCCAAATGCACTCCCCACCTTAAGGATTGGGCTAACTCCAAATTAAATTATGCACAACTTTGTGAGACCCATTGTGGGTCACCCCACCATAAGGACTGATGAGATTAACTAAACATGAAGACTTTCTGCACGGACCAAAAACCCCACCATAACAGTAGGGGAGGGAAAGGAAGGGCCTAACTGGTCGAGCATTCAAAACATCCACCATTACTATATGAATGACATCACACCCCGGAATGAAACAAACCAAGACATATTAAGGACCAAGGTTAAACCATGGCCCTTTTTCACCATTGGGAATCTCCTGACTACGTGCCAGATTCACTCTGAGGCCTATGGCTAGAGCACCGATGATTGAAGCGTCTTCTGCCTCGCAGTCAAGCTTCAGAAATTCCCAAACACAACACACAAACCATAATTTTACCAAACACACTTATAATAAAAATAAAGGTTCCAAAGAGGTTCAACCACAACAATTCTTACAACTGAAAGAAAAGGAACACTAAAAAAACTACAAGAGACGATTACTACTCCCAAGAAGCAGTACAAATAGAAAACCTCAAACCGACCCCAAACATCGCCTTACTCCTTCTGACGGGCTAAGGAGACCTTCGACGATCCAAGTCTAGCTTCAACGCGTTTCATGGAAACTCCACGGCAGAATCACTGCAAGTGACTTAGACGTCCACAGGGGTGGCATGGTCTTGGAGCACTTGGACATGTCGGCCTTTTGTGACCCTGCCTACCACACTGGTGACAGATCACAACATTGTGCTGTGAAGAAGATGAATGAAGGTCTGAAGGCCTCTTGATTCCTCTACCTGTACCACCAACATCAGGTCGCTTCTCACACTTTTTATCAGAATCCTCTGCAATGCTTCCCAAAGCTGGAGGAATCTCCACCTCATGTCCTCCTACTAGCTCAACTTCAGACAGAATGGTTTGCTCGAAAACATCCGAGAAAGTGGTTAGGTTGAGATCTTCCACTCTCGATCGCAGCTCAGGTCGGAGTCTAGAATCAAATTTTCGAGCCTTCCTGGGATCATTCTCAACAAACCACATATCATACAGAACTAGATCTATGAAGCTTCGATAGAATTTTAGTACCGATTCAACACCCTGCTGAAAACAACACAACTCCATCCTCTTCCTGAGCTTCGTCAACTCAGAGAAGTGTTGTTGGATAAATGATGACTTGAAAAACTCCCATGTTAGAACTTCCCGAGGCTTATTTTGAGACACGAACTTCCACCATTTCCATGTTGGGCCTTCAAGCATAATGGTAGCCAACTTCACCTTTAAGGACTCAGGAAACCCATCAAAACTGAAATTCCTCTCAATATTCTACAACCACTCCTCTGTATCAAGAGGCTCTTCTTGTCCATAAAAGAGAGGAGGGTTCAATTTCAAGAACTCCAGAACATAGTCTATTGGCTGATCAACTGGAGGATTTTCCAGGGGTGCACCACCCGAAGCTTCACCTTGGGCATCCATCAAACTGTCGTGGGGTTGAACACTAAGGAACAATGAAACAAAGGACATAATCAAAACATTGTCATTGCCATTTAAAATTCATCTTTTCACAATTTACAAAACAAAACTTCACAAAACAATTATTAAAATTAAAGAAGACCCAAAAACCCATAGAAAGAAACTAGTGGCGATTGCTGACTCTGACGTATGGTTTGCGGCCATACGCCAGTCATGCCACCATCATAGGAAGCACTCTAGGGTAATGTCCACGACTCCACATGGCTTTCCAGACCACGCGAGCTCATGGGGTTCACTTAACTGGATCCCATTTTATTTCCCAATACAAAACAAACCATATGAAAAACCAAAAGAAACCAATAACCCGAACATCTCATGGTAACCCGAGGTTCCAAACGAGCAAGGGTTCGTGACGTCCTTCTCATCCGTATGCCTTCAGTCCCAACAATTTTACTCCTTATACGATGACAACACCAAATAAAAATGGGCACTCTAAAAAACAAGGTCCTCTCAAGAACCAACCTCCTCTGATGCCATTTTTTTACAAACCAACCCGAGTAGACCCTGAACCTGTCACCCGAGCCGGTCCGCGGCATGGCCCGAGAGGCGTTCCAGATCCTCATGGGCTGGAGACAAGCGGCAGGGCATCAAAGACAAAAAGAAGGAATGATTTCTCCCAAAGAAAAAAAATAGACCAGTGGAAAGAAAATAGAACAACACAAAGTAAATAAACTACACTGAAATAAAGAACAAAAAACAACAAAAACTAACCTGACCCCGACAAAAAAAAAAGATTCCTCTTGACTTCGAGAGGCGCTCACCAGTCCACAACCAAATCTCGCCCACAACGAGAGAGATCGATTCAACCTGCAATAGAAACTAAAAATAAGAAAACACTATAGGCGTGAGTATTAAAACCTAGTAGGCGTGCCCAAAAAAGAATTCCCAACACACTACCTTTAAATAAAGGAATTACTAATTCCAGGTTTGAAGTAAATTATAAAAAATATTAGTTTCCACACACACTTTCATTTCTAAAACAAGTAATAGTCTGTTGCCCTTTTTAATTTAGAACAAGTTTAATATTGAAAGAAATAGGTGCATTCCATTTTTAAAACATTTTTGTGAACAATTTAGAAATCCAAACATTATTTGTTAGTCAAAAGGAAAATCACACACAACACACACTAAGGGAAATGGTAAAAGTGGCACACATGGGTTAGCAACCGAACTCTTCCTCTCAATCGTCCGCCACATACAAATAAACACTAAAAGAAACATGGGTTGAACCTAGGATATCGTGAACAAACCAGAACGTACTATGCATGTGACTCATCCTGAAGGCATGCCTACTATCGATGACTTCATAATGCCCAAACGCTCGTTATAGCCCTACCAGGCCTAACTGAGAGGCCCAATCCCCTAGCGGCTCCAAAGACACTAAGGGTCAATAGCCAGTGCGTAATCTAAACTAGTGCAGTAATCGTTCTCAAAGAATTCACTCACTATTCCAGGTTCCCTTGTCAAAACGTATAATAAAAGAGGGCTGAGTCAAAAAAGTCCAATCAATCAGTCACAAATCAAAAACATCACATAAAGCTCATGCAATCAAAGAACACCAAAGATCACCACGGAATTGGTTTTCCAAAATAATTTATTTTATTAAAGTGTTGAACGGGCCTTCACAAATTTTAAAGCAAAACCTGATTTTTCGAGAAATCCCAAAACACTTATTCCGAAGAAATAATTTATCTTTAAAAGTAAAAGTACATTTGAAATTCCATGAATTATGTTTAAAGTCCAAATGATAATTCTTTCAATATTGTGTGTCTGCTCGTCAAGAAAATGTTTCAAATGTTTGGTAAAAAATAAACGGCTCTTTTCACACCAAATAATCGTATAAAAATTAATTATATTATATTATTTCCAATTTATTAAAATTAATAAAACATCAAGCAATTAATAAATTCTAAATATAAAGGTAAGTGCAGTGGGGGAACTACCATGGCTCGCAAACCAAACGCGACGACGCGACACGCCTCACGCGGGCGCACATCCACGTGCAATATGACGACCACATTATCACAGAAATGCCTTACCAATGTGCTGCAATCGAAAAGATAACTAAAAATACATGAACACGGATTTAAAAAAATCCAAACAAAACAACAACTGAAAAATAACTATCTCGACATGTTTGAAAACATAGTTCTCATCACCAGTATTATTACCATACCAATTTGGGATTTGTGAAATAATATTCAAAAAAATGAACTCATATATTTACACATGAAAAACTCAATTATTTTAAAAATAAATTTGCACCAATATATAAAATCACAACACATGATAAAATAATAATTTACTAGTCGAACAAAAACATCGCAAACCTTACTTTGGCGCGGAGACGCGCACGACGAGTGGTGTTGCACGATCGTCAGAAAGGGGAGGTGCGTATTAACAAGGATTGTCGCTAGTTGGAAGGAGCAATAAAGTGTTGAATGACGTCAGTGACTCAGCAAGGGGCGCGCGACAGTTATCGGTCAGTGTGGAATGGGGGGCTCAGGGCACCGCGCAATGTTCGAGGAACGAAAAAGGGGTCGCGCAGAGACCGCATGGCTGGACAGAAGGTCCACGGGGCGACACACCTCTGAGATGGAGGTTCGTCGGGCCGGGGATGCATTTGGAGTTCAAAAAGGAGTCCAGATGGAGGGTGCTCGCTGCAGATACGGATGATGGGTGCTGTCGGGAGGAGCCAGTGGATGTTGCAGTGAAGGGGGGGGTGTCAGGTGTCGTGCCACCACTGGCCAGATGACATAGGGGGGATGCGACGCTGCTGGTCTTCCGGAATATGGAAAAGGGGTGGCCAGGCGGTCGATCAGGATAAGAGGGTGCACTACCGGTGCAACAGAGAGGAGGTCTAGCATGTCTGGGGTGCGGTGATGGTAGAGGGGAACTGATAGATAGGCAGTGCCAAAGAAGGATTGCCACTAGGATTATGAGGGTTCCGAGCAGCGAGGAGGACATGCTCTGATGAGGGGTCGCACGCCGGCTGTGCGGAGTAGAGGGGATGCATGCAGGGGAGTTGAGAATGAAACATGAGGGCGGTGTGGAGTGCGCAGGAGGCACAACGGATGGGCGCGACGTTGGAGGGGAAGGGCTTTGCAAGGAGGAAGAAGGGACGCCAGACATGGAGGTGCGGTGTTGCTAGACTGAAAGGGAGGCAACGGCTGGAGGTCGAGCATGTCGGGGAGATGGCACACAGGCCAGGAGGGGCGCTTCCGCTGGAGCACGGTGGAGGTCGGCAGCTACGGCTAGGAGGCATGGCAGGGTGTGGGGTCGCCAAATCATATAGGAGGGGGTTCGGCGGTGCAAGGTAGGTCCGATGGAGGCGAGGCATTGTGCGGCGGAGCAAGCATGGTAGGGGCGTGGGATGGCCAGCAGGGGAGGCAGGTTGTGCAGGGAGGATCACTACAAGGCAGAGGCGGAAGAGGGAGAGAAGGGTGGAGGTGGCGGCTCGCATGGGGAGAAGTGGAGAGGAAAGGAGAGAAGGGGGGAAATAAGGGTGGAGACTAGGGTTATATTGTCAAGGAAGAGAATGAAAGAAAAAAAATACGGGAAAAAATAAAAGATAAAAAAAATAAAAAAAAAAGAAAAAGAAAATAAAACTAAAATAATGCACATAAAATAATAATAATAATAAGAGTAAAAATAATAATAATAGTAATAATAATAATAATAACCAACATATTTAGCAACCACATATAAATGATAAAAATTACAATTCTTACAACCAAAATTCTCTAACAATAATATAATATTATTATTCATAAAAAGAAACACTATTATTACAGAATTTTATTTATTTAATTTTTTCTTTACTCATTCAATTCGTATACATTTGGCCGTTTCAAATACCGTAATCGCGCGGTATCCGGGCTGACCACACAACTTCAGCTAGCCATGCAGTGCCCGCACACTGGCCCAGAATAAAAGTAATAATAATAATAATAATAATAATAATAATAATCTTTTCATCTTTAATAATAATTATAAAATTATTAACAATGCTAAAAAAATTTAAATAACATAATAAATCACAATCTTTACTCATTTTAATTTACCAGAGGTAGGAGAATCATGTCAATGCCTAAGCGGGGCCGCGCGGGGTGTCAAACATGCGCTCCACCCATGCGTTCAGCGACGTCAGCTAAAAAGCGTGCACCTTTTAACATAATTCAAAAAAAAAATTTCTGGGACTCAACCCGAACACCAACAAAAATTTAAAAAGTCAAATAAAATTATATAATTAAAATAAAAGATGGAGCGAGGTGTGACAGAAGATAATTGGAGGTTTGATATGGATCTCAAGAATAAGGAAGATTCAATATGTATCCATGTTATTTTAGTAATTAGATTTCTTGTAGTTTTTTAAATTCGGGCTTGCACATTGAGACTTCCCTTATATGTGAGGCATATCATATTATGATGCAGATTGGATATTACAAACTATGGATTACTTTATATGTGGTAAATAACATATTATTCCCCTAATTATGTCTTATATATTGAGTTCTCACTTATATGTAAGACATATCTCATTATACCATTGATCGATGCATAGACAATAAGTGTTCCCTTACATTCAATACATACCATATTATGCCACTGATTGGGGATTAGACACTAAGGTTGACCTTATATGTAGTGCATATGATATTATGATGTAGATCAAGGCATACACATTTTGGTTTCCAATATCATTAGTCCTTGAAGGGTTATCTTGTCCTAGATTTCCTATATTGTTTGGTCTACATGTATCTCTATGATACATTGATTATCTACATGACATGCCTTTATTTTCTACAAGATATGTCATATAATATCTACATAAAATTTAAAAAGATGATTGCATGACCATGTTACTTGTCCAGGGGATGCAACTTAATCATGATAGAGTGAATGATTCCATCGCATGACCACAGTTAAATTTTCCAATGTTTATTTAATGACCAGACATATTGATCCATGAAGCCATCAAATGATCTGAACTGACATGCTTGGAAGTCATTTCATGGTTGAACTGACATGCACCAATGGCATAGTGAAAGATGGTTGATATGCTTGTAGGGTTTTGTGAGATTCAATGTGACATGTATGGAGGGTCCCACATGTCATGGAAGACTTTTTTGGCTGTCATTACAAATTATTTCATAAATCCTCGTATATTTGACAAGATGGAGTAGACATTCTCAAATGGTGTTGTGGGATCCATATGGGTTGTTCGCAGGACATCACGATAGCCAGTTGATAAGACCAGAGGGTGTCTTGAGATATGGATTTCTTGTTCAAAGAACAACACAAGATCCACTTGAAATGTCTTGATTCCATCATGAGACTTAGATGACATACACAAGGGATAACATAAGATTTGGGTTACATGTTTGATGGACATTACATGGTACGGATGAGGAGCCTGAAGATTTCCAGGAGACTCATTTGGCATGTGTGGGAATTCCATGGGAATTACATTGAAATGTCCAATGGAATTTTAATGATCAAAACAGACTAAAAAAGAATTTCTTGTGATCTAGGTGATATAACATGGTGATATCGTGGGACCTGGTTGTTTCACGCATGGTTTATAAGTAACGTCATATACTTTCATATCATAAGTTTCATACATTTTTAGTCTTTATTATATCATTTTTCTTCATGTTCTAATGATTGGTTCATTGTTAATTTTTTATGTATCATGTGATTAATTAGTTATGCAGGATGTCCATAACATAATCAACCCAAATTAATTAATGTGGATTATGATTGATCACAAAAATTTCATATATTTTTTCCACGACCTACATAGGTGGGTCACTATATATTACATATTGAAAAACTTTTTCGATTGTGAGATATGATTTTGTGATAATGTTAATCTAATCCCAGAGTATGCCAATGTGATGATCCAAGGAAGAATTTTTTGATGTTGGGGTAGGATATTTATAGGCCTCTATACCCTAGTTATTACATAGTTTGCATGGATTTTATCATGAAATTTTAGAATGGAGTCATTAGAGAACTTTTATATCATGCATTTCTCGAGATCCTATTGAATGTCATTCAGGGGCATCACATGATTTTCATAAACTGTGAGATCATCCTTTCAACACAATAATTTTTGGATTATATCTCATTATTGCGGTCTTGTAATATTATGTGGGCATGTAAATGGGATTTCATTATGTTTGATTGACATGTATAAGGAATTTCATGAGATAAAGGTGCTTATTAAAAGGAGCTCACATGATCATTAACGCCTTGTCTGGGTCCTTTCATGAGATAAGGATGACATTCAAATTGGAATTGGTGATATCATGTTTTCATGCTAAATGGATTATTCAAGGTCTTGTAGAGAGCATGAGCATGTCACCTAATGTTAATGACCGTAAGAGAACTCACTTTTTCCCATTTATTTCATATATTTATTATTAAAAGGTTTGGGGATTTTGTGATATTTCATGAGTGTTATTGAATATAATCACAGTGCTCATAAATGATGTGTCATACGAACAAGAATAGGTATTATAGAGATTCAAAATCATTTCTTGGATAAATCCTTTTTTCCTTATAGAGCGGAATTGAATGAATAGGCCCACCTAAACATGTCTGAAGCCTTTTTCATGGTGAGGATTACATGAAAATGGGATCTCCAGTGAAGAGCTGGAATTTTTTTTGGTAGTTCATGGTATCATCAATGATTATAAAGGAACTTCTCAGGATGTTTAATACAATAAGAGGTTCCCATATTTTTCCCTTATTACTTTCTTGTTTATTTTACTACATCAAGGGTAATCATGAGTGTTATTGAGTATTGTCAGGGAAAATAATTATCCCCATTGGTGATTCATCACATTATAAAAATTGGTCTTATGGTGATGTGTGAGAATTATCATAGACAAACCCCTCTATTTGTCATCTGATCCATAGGGGGATCATAATCCCTCTTGGGAATTTTCCAAAACCCTTCACATCGTGAGGGTGACATGCTCATGGGCATTCATGAGATAAAGAAGATATATCATCAGGGGATTATTGAGTCATGTGAACCATATCGGCCAATTTCATGATTTTTATAACCATAATAGGCTTGATGCTTTTGGATATATTTTCTCTTATTTTCCTAGGAGTTTAATATGGATTTTCATGTTTCTATTGATTGGAATGTCGCATGACCTGGTGGTCCTCATATAGGAGATGTTGCGTGATCATTGATTTTCTAGGATTCCTTATCTAGAGGATATATAATTTTTAAATGGTATCCAATAGATATTTTGTATTTTCCGAAATATACATGGCACCTTCACATGACCTTGATAAGGTGTCGTGATTGTATGTCTTCTGGAGACCTATACGATCTGTGATTTATGGAAACCTTTTCATCAATTATTATTATAGGGAAAATAATAACCATATTTATGTATTTATCCACATGTGAATTTTATTATTCTAATTATGATTTTTTCAATAATTTTTTTATATTAATATATGGAATATGAGAAATAAAGAAAATTACAATGCTCATGGTAAATCATTAACTCTCCATTGGGTATCCTCTTTAAGATTGCACTAAATCCATAAAATAAAGGGTTTATGAAAAAAATAAGGATTCTAGGATAATGGGATGTAAATTTTAATTTTATTTGGGAAGATCTGGGTCAATCCAAATGATGTTATTAGTGTGAATAATAGCGGACATTGAGTTTTGTTTTATTGTTTAGGAGAAGTGACATTTTTGTAAGTACTCAAAATTATTCACTATCAGGATGCCAATATTACCGAAAGTGGATCTAAGATTGATAGTAAATTGGATTTAGGGATGATAATATATATAGACACTGACACCACACAATATAACAAAATTTTTAGTAAATTAATTCGTTAACATTTATGTTTCCCTGTTTTACCATTCTAATTTTTTTCAAAGGTAAATACTTTTCTAACCAAGGATGTTTATCATTTAAGAATAAAATATAGAGAGAAATATTAGATAGTGTGAAACCAATATTTATAAATATTATACCAAATTTTAATATTATAATTCATATGGCTTTCATAAATTAATTTTAACACAAGCGTATATAACACGAAAAACACTACTTTTACCTTAACCACACTAACCGAGTTTTTAATATTTAATGTTTTAAATAAATGTTATAGTATAAAAAGTGGTTCTTAAATAGAAAATAGGTTATATATATTAATATTTTATAATAAATTTACATAACATATGATTTTTATTCATTTTACATAAATTAATAAAAAAATATTTATTTTAAAATGAAATTAATGTCAATTTTGAAATTATTTATTTTATTCAAATTTTAAAATATCATGAAAACAATGGAATTTAAATATATTGTATTCAAACCTTTTTAAAATTATTTACTCATCTAATAAATGAAATTAATACAATAATTTATTCATATAAATCTATTTTTTTATTTTTAATATCGGTTATTTATTTTTTTGTTAACTAAATAATTATTGTGTTAGAATTTGTTATGATTTTAAAGTTACTAATTGATCTATAAAAATATAATGATAAATTATTATGATAAAAATAACACATTTACATTTCTATATAATATTTATAACCAATCCTATTTTGTTTTTTCTATATCTTATAATATTATAGATATTAAAAGCATAAAAAATATATTTTTTGTATTTTTCTTTACCCAACATACTATATGGTTCATATTTAAAGGAAAGTGGTAATAAATTTATATATTTCAATTTTTTTTAAAGGTATAAATAATATCATATAATAAAATTATTATAATATTTTAGTTAAATTTATCTTTTATGTTTTTTGTGTAACCATGTGATTAACTCAATTTTACCTTAGGCGTTGAAATTAATTTTTAATATATTGATTATTAATTTTGATAAAAATATATATTGATGTTATTAGAAATTATAAATAATCATTTTTACATATATTGAATTTATTTTTCCAAACCCAATTAAAAAAATTTAAAAAAATTAAATTAAAAATATTGATGTAGACGTGACATGGAAGAATGTTATTAAAGAGAAAATGATCAAAAGTTTACAATTTTTATAAATATTTTTTGACATCAAAATGATTCAAATGACCAGAATTGTATTAATAGATGTAATATTTCCTAATCATACATTAAAGTAAATTTAAAATTTAATCTATCTTAATAAATAAATTAAATTAAATGACATATTTCAATTGAAATTATGTATTTTTCACCATTCGTCAAAAAAAATAGACTTTTCAGAAAATTAATTAAAATTAAACCTATTATAATACTGATATTAAAATAAAATTTTTTAATAAAATTTATTTTCGATGTCTATTATTTTTTTTATTAATAATAAGTGTGTTATAAAAATGTGATAAAAATGTTTTTTAAACTATTTTTTTATTAAAATTTGATTTATTATTATAATTAAATAAGAAAACATATAATCTGATTGTAATTTTTTTGAATATATATTTTATATATTTATTTAAAAACATTCAAAATAAAGTTATTTTGTTAACGTATTGATATAAAACATTATTATTCTCATAAAAATAGTGTTTTAGAAAAGGATTTCATTTTGGTTTAAAAAGGGTTTTGTTTCCATTAATATTTAATTTGTACATAAATAATTACATGACCATGTGTAAAAAATTATTTTTATAAATTATATAGTCTTATTCATACCCTCCATTCGATTTTATTCTTGATAAATATAATTTTAAATTACAATATTTAACTATTATGTCATTTTTTGGTTTACACTCGATGTTGAGTGTAATGCAAGCTAAAATTGGAATTGTGTTTAACAAAAAACAAAATTAGTATTCTGTGTAATAAAATATAAAATCTACGATTCATGTTACTTAAAAACACATAATATATATATATATATATATATATATATATATATATTAAAAAATTCACAAAATATAGGGGTGTTAAAATAACACCACTAAAAAGTGAGACATAAAAAACTATATGTTAGTACCCATGTCAAGAGGGTTAAAATTACCTTTTGGGAGCCTACCGAATTAGAAACATATACTTATTCATAGTTTTATTAGAGTTGTGTTAGGATGGGTGTACTTCTGTGATATTTGTTTGGTGGTGCGTGTGTGAGTGAGGAAAAAGAACACCGAGTAAACATGTCTTATCCTATTAGTAAAATAATTAGTATGATAGGTAATCCCAATAGGTAACATAATATGGATTTTGTGGAAGGTAAATTGGTTATCCCCTGAGTCCAATGGATTTTAAAACGTGATTTATGACTTAGGTATGTTGGGTCAGAACATTAAAAGAGATCTTTTGATCTAGAACCATTTATGATTCCCAATGTTCTATCGACTGCGGGGGGGGGGGGGGGGGGGGGACGTGGAGGGATGAATCAATGGTTTTATATTATGAATTAAATATTTTTATCATGTTAAATTTATAATAAAATCAATATGATATCTTTAAAATAATTTTATATTTCTAAGGGTATAACCAGGGCATAATAAACAATGATTTAAAAGGCATGGTGTAAAAGCCTACTCCTTACTATTATTAGATAGTCTCCCAAATCATGGATTCACCCTATATGCCTAGGTGGCTATAACCATGGTACATCCCAGTCTAATCAACATAGACTCAATTGTCCTTTCTACCCCAAATCTCATATGAGAGCCTTATTGTTTCACAGTATCCCACTATAATTTGTGATCCAATGTAACAATGATCATGGTACAATACCAGTTTCATCAGTTCCACATAAATGCATTATTTTTCTTTTTAAAAATACTAATAAACATGTATTATTGTGTGAAACATCAACTAAATATATCCATTTATTATTTAGAGCATTAATATATAGTTTAATTATCTTTACAGACCCTCACTAAATCTAGTTATCCTATGTAATTCCACGACCCAAGATGCTCAGAGGCGGAGCATTATTTTAACAAATTGGAATTGTTAGATGGAATTGAATCCCAAAAGAAAAATTTTTGTAGCATTATTGGAAAATATATTAAATATATGAATAATTCATTACAAATCAAAACATAAAATACAACATAGATAAAATTTTGAGAAATCAATTATTCCCCTATCTTAAAACTGGATACCATTCACAATACATATCATGTAATCCTGTAAAATAAATCATAATGAATGGTAGGGCCTAAATGCTCAGAATTATTGACATAAAATATAATATATATTAGATAAATAAGCATAAACATTAGGGAAATATGAAAAACTGAAACACAATCCCTTTAAACAACATCAAGATCATAATTTGGCATGAATAATTAATACCATATAAAATAAGAATAACCATGGATATTATTGTAGTCGAATAATAACATTATGTATCCATATATAATATAATAAATAGGGAATTCATAATTTTTTACATCCACACTATCACGATATATTCTTAAGACAACTACTATAAAAATTTATATTCATGAAAATTTATGTTGGTGGGTAGAAACATGTCTAATTTGTGTCAAGATCTACCCTCTTGAAAAAGATAAAGTAAATGAAAAAAACAAAATAGGATTGTGGAAAGATAATTTCTTATCATGATACCTACTAATTCATATATGGGATATATCATGCCCCACCCGTCACTTAATAAGTCTAAATCATTCCTCTTATGAAATGGGTAAAACATTATATAAGCATTCATATTAAAACCATCATATGAAATGTTAATACATTAACCATAAACCTTGAATTGTATCAAAATAACACTTCCATAGTAAAACATATCATAGTCCTTTTAATACAATATTGTATATTAAATCAAAATAAAACAACCACAATAATGGATAAAATAAAAAATGATGTTTAAATAAATGAAAACAATTAAATAAATTCATTACAATATTTTGAGAAAAATAACCATTTTTAAATGAAATCATTTATTAAAAAGTGACGAACATATAAAATAAGAAATTTAGAAATATTTTCATGAATCAAAGTTTCCTATAAAACTTTAATAATATTGGATTTTATTAACATATTACATAATTCATGTCCATATAAATAAATTCAAAAAAACATTTTGAAAACATGGACATTAATGACAATGATTTAGATGAATTAATAACTAAGACCCTAAAAACCTATTTTAGTTCACTATTCCCTTACATAAATCCTTATAATTACTCCTTTGGAAAAAATATTAATATAAATGTACATAGATGATAAATATATCCTAGTAAATACTCACATAGAAACAATCTTAAATAATAATAAGATTTTGACATTAACCATCACATTCTTATTTCCTTTAGTAGAGGGTGTGTTGACCACCTGTATAATGGTTAAATAATATAATTAAATTTTACCAGAACTATATAAATATATTTGATATCATATATGACCGAATTATTTGGTTTTGTTAATAATATTGTAGTTTTACCATTATTTTGGGTGTTAACAACGTCATTTTCATATGCATGTTTTGTCATGTAGATCATGTTAGTTATTAATAGGATGTATTTTTATTCATATAAAAATTGATATAATTTTTATTTTTATCATTTATTACTCATCATAAAAATTTTATAAACATTTTTGAATGGTTATCATTGATAATGAATCTCACTGCGTTGTGGAGATGGTAGGTCGTACATCTGCAGAAGTGATGATATCATTCCCCATATGATTAAATGTTATATAATTGGATATTATATTAATTAAATAGATTATTTATCATTTTATACTCATTATTTATATATATTATAATAATAATTATACCGATCAAAATAATTTACTGTTGAATACAAAATTACACCACGACATAGAGGCGATAAGCCGTATGCACTCACGCAGAGTTATATTATTATTCATATGATGAATAAAATGAGATATATTGTTATAAAATGATTATATTATCATATTATTATAAGTATGATACAATAAATTTTACATAATTATTGAAACTATATAGATAGAGGATATATAATAAGAAAATAAATTTGAAAGAGAGAATGAAACAATTAACTCTTCGTTGTGTATCTCTTTTTGATTTCCAAAAAAGGACTCAATATGATGAATTTAGGAACAACATTTCGATTATAAGATGAATTTATGGAATTTGTTCGAGGAAATGGGCAGGTTTTGGCCGAGACAAATGGATTTGGAGGTGTTAATTAAATATAATGAGAGGTTCCCTTTTATAAGACCGTTGAGGGAAACTTTTGGAATATCATTAAATATTAATTCTTTATAAATTGATTTTCAGTTTCAAATAGATAAAAAGTTATTTATTTGAATGATATGATTATTATCGGTTGAAATCCCCTCATCTAATCAGATTTATACATTTTTAGATCATAAAAAAATTATATTTTGGATTTAACCCTTAGTTAAACAGTTTTACTCTTACCTACCTTCTTGTATTATTATATTTTAGGGTTGATAAAGTTACGATAAAATGAAAAAAGAACCCCAATTGGATAATTTATAAAATAATTTACATTATCCATGTTATGTTTCCAAAAAATATATTTTTTTGACTTTTATATCATTTAATAAAATATAATTTATTATAAAATATCATTTATGACAATTTTTATATTAATTAATATTATAAATTTATAAAAACATCAAAACAACTTGATAAAATCGAAAAAATACTTCCAATATTTCAATAAAATGATTATTTTATCTATATAATTCTTGTAGATCATTAATTAACTCAAAATTTATATATTATAATATTTTTAATATCATTTAATTTATATTTCTATTAATAATATGATTTCAGCAACATTATTTTGTCATCATTAATGGTAATTATTTAATCTCTAAAAAATTTAATTAAATTTTTATGTTATAGATAATTATTTTAAATTTACAAATAATATTTATAATATATTTTTCATCATGTAAATCTCTATATTTGTATTATTATACAAATAATAAATTAGAGTGTGATAATTAGTAACATTAATTAATTATAATAATATTAAAGTCATGTTAATGGAAAAAGCTCCACTAAATGACTACATTTGTAAACATAGGTGATAAGGGTCGAATATAGTCATAAAATATGATTTTTTAAATGTTTTAGGTTAATTTGGTAATATTATTTTTACCTTTAACTATCTAATTTACCCTTAAAAGCTATAATAAAAAAATTTAATAAAGTTGTTATTCATAATGCCCAATAATAAATGGAATCTATTTACATATTTTGGACCCACTGATTTTTAATATGGAATTAAATTTAAAAATTAGAAAAATAAAATATTTAGTAATTAATTTAAAATAAATCATGTTTTGGGAATGAAAAATGGGATTTTTAAAAGTTAAAATTTTCAAATGTTTGACTTGTTTTTACATTTGACTTCTATGTAATATTATTGATAATTAACAACATTATATTAAATGATAAAAATTTTATAATATTTATACAATAAAAAAATCAATAAAATAATTCAAGGACATGAATTATTTCAATGAAATAATTTTTTCAATTTAAATATAGAATATTTTTACTATTCATCAAAATGTAAAAATTGTAAAAAAATCTAAAAAAATCATCCAAAGTAAATTACTTATTATGATTTCAGGTAAGAGGTTATTTTTTCAAAATATATTTATAAAAGTATCAAATATTAGATATAAAATTGGTTCTCCATTAAAAGGCGAAAAAACTGCATTTTAAAAAAAATACATCTTTTATCTGAAAAATAAAATTGTTTTCTTATATCATTAATAACTAATTATTAAGCCTGTGGATTGAATTATATGGAAAATATAAAATTAAAATTTTGGTTAATAATATTCAGAAAATCTATTTTAATTTCTAGGAATTATATTTTATTAAATAATAATATTTTTTTAATATATTGTTGTTCAGTAAAACTGGGCCATGCATGTAACGCAAGAGAACTAATAATTTTGTATAGAATACGAATAATAGTGTGTTGTGAAAAAAACAAGAAAGACAAAAAATTAAAATTATTTAGAAATGAGAATATTTGAATATCTCAGGGTGTAACATTCTTCCTTCCTTCAATAAATTATGTCCTCGTAATTTGGAATTTCACATTGAAAACAAAAGTTTGATACAAAAAAATTAATTTGACTAAAACCAAAATATAAAATAGTGTTAAGAAAATATAATATTTATAAAATGAAAAGTAAAATGTGAAGTTCACTAAAATATTATGATTTCAAATAATACAACATTAGTGGAAATTAGAGATATTGACCTTGAAAAAAAATGTAAAAATTTATAAGGAGTGATTCTGGTCGTCCATCACAAACAAGTGAAAATCAAGAGAAATTTGAGGGCCTCAAATATATAATTAAATGATGATATAAAATAAAATCGGTTCAATTAAATTTTAAATTGAGATATGTATTTAGGGTAACAGAATTACTTAGATAATTTTCGATTGTGTTTAGGGATTACTTTACTATACATATAAACCCTTAATTGATTTAATTCAATGACATAATCATAATCTCATATTTTTGTTGTTCTTAGATCCATTTTTTACTTCATCTCTTACTCATGAAAATGATACTTCAAAATATATTTTATCATACTTGACACACTTTTATTAAATGATAAGTCCCAAAACTATTTCATTCATCCTCTAAATGATTACTTAAACTAAGAAGGTTAGACCAAAGTATCCGATAAATCATACATTAATCTCAAACAATAACTTCTAATGTTAAATATATTCCAGTACAACCTTAATAATTTTACAAAATAAATCTTCCCAAATTCAATTTAAAAAGGTCACTAAATTTCAAAAAACAATCTTAACATCAGATTCTCCAAACAATCTAATTTAGCACTTATTGTCAAACACTAAATATTTGATCACATTCTAATCCTAAATGAAAAATATTATGCTTACAAATCCTTAATGAATAAGTACAATACTCATGAATCATATAACCATTGATGTATTAATTCTTGATTCCAAGTCCAACATAACCTTGGTCATTCGACATCACTATTAATTCATTAACTATGCTTAAACATATTATTCCATAATATCTCATTTATCTCAATTTTCTTTTTAATCATTTTCATTATCAGTTGTATAAAAATTTCTTCCATAACTACATAGATTCTAATAATTGACCAAAACCTAAATCATAGTCTCAAAACACGAATCATAGTGTTATAGTCTTGAAGAATCATTTCTAGGGTCTATAATTGATTTAATTTCTTTATTAGTCCATAAGTCCATAGGGTTATACTAGGTTATCCACTACAAAATAAAAATAATGATATCCGGTATTTAGACTAATCTCCAAAGTCATCCATTAGGTCATGTTTTCAAATTGGTGTTTTCCAAATATAATTTTAATGGTTGTTTTTAAACATTTTTTTGATAGCAACGGTAATTCCCCAACCCTATATTTTTCGTTGTTTTCCAACGGTAGAGACAATTCATTATTTTAATACATTAGAAATATTATAAGAAAGAAAATACCAAATTTTCGATCAGTTTAGCATTATTTGAAAATAGAAGGCATATATTTACATTTCATTATAATTAAAAACATAAAATATAACATATATAATCCTTTGAGAACAATATTATTCACCAAGCATAACCTTGGATATCATTCTAAATACACTTCATGGAATCCGGTAAAATAAAAAATTATAAAATGGTGGTAGTTAGATTCTCCATAAGGGGAAACATAATACCTAAGTTATTAATCAAAAAAATTAAAGAAATATGTATAACTGAAACAAAATCCATTTGACCACAATATTGATCATAATAATGAAAGAATAAATAATTCCATATAAAATAAGAATAAATATGGATATTATACAAGTTGAAATATCACAAAGAAATATCCATCATTACTATCATAATGAGGGAATTCATAATGTTGAAAATCTATGAAATCAAGATATATCCTCAAGATAGAAACTGTCAAGATCTATCCCTATTGTAGTTTATGTCAGTGGGTAGAAACCCATTTGATTTGTGTTAAGATATATCCTCCTGAATTTCATAAACATCTTATAAAACAAATGAAAATGGATTTCAACCAACTAATTTTATATCTTGTAACCAACTGATTCATCGAGGGACCATAGTAGGCCCCACTCATCACTTACTAAGTCCAATTCATTCCTCTTACGAAAGGGGTAAAACATAACATAAACATTTGTATTAAAACTAACATATGAAATGATAATACAATAAAAATAAACCATGAATGGTTTAAAAACAACATATCCTTGGTCAAATATACCATAAACCCATCGACAAAATATGGTAGATTTTATCATAATAAATAAACCTCAATTAATAATATGATCTATCAAAGGATGTTCACATAGATGAAAAAAATATAATAATTTTTTTAAAAAAATCTTGTGAAAAGTACCCCTTTTTCATTGAAAACTTTTTTTAGAAGTAACACTATTATAAAAGAATATATTTAAAATCATATTTTGAATCAATGTGTCCCATAAAACATTGAAACTTTTAAATGTAATTAAAATTTTAAAACATTCATGTCCGTATAAATAAATCCTTAAAACAATTTTGAAAACATGGACATTAATCAGAACGAGTTAGAAGAATAAATATTGAAAACTTTTTAAAAAATAATTTAGTTAAAGGGTCCCATACATAAAAACATAAATATAACCCTTTGGAATTGTTTAAGAGACATGTACATGGATGATAAATATGTCATAGTAAATAATTATATGTAAACAATCACACATAATTATGAGATTATGAGATAAACCATTACCTTGTATGTTACTTTAGAATAAGGTGTGTTGACCTACTGTATAATGGTTAATTAATGTTAACAAATTTTATTAGAACCATATACATATTTAATATATCATATATTACCCTCTTATATTGTTTTGTTAAAAACATATCACTATTACCACTATTTCGGGTGTTAATTGCTTCGTTTTCCTATGCATGTTTTGTCGTGTAAGTATTTTTTGTTATGAATAGGATGTATTTGTTGATATCTATAATGATAAAAAGTTCCTAATTATTATTTTTAACTCATAATAAAAGTTATAATCATTTTTTAATTTTCATCAAGGAGAATTAATCTCACTGTGTTGGGGAGACGGTAGACCGTACGTACGCACAAATAAAGATATCATTCCCTTGATGGTTAAATGGTATTGAATTAGATGTTATATTAATAATTAAGAATAATAATTATGTAATAATTATTATTTATATCCATTATACTCATCATCACACCTTTCCAAATAATGCAGTGTTGAATAAAAAATTACACACATGGAGACGTAATGCCATACATACACATGAATAATGATATTGTTATTCATATGAGGGTGAAAAATGAATAATATTGTTGTTAAATGATTATTATAACATCTAAATATATGTTGGATACTAAATTTTTTAATTTGTAATGAAAAAAACATATAGAGGGGAATTAGAATATGAAAAGAAAATTCAAAGAGTTCAATAAACAATTACCTCTTTTTCAGGCATCTTATTTTGATTTTAACAAAAAGACTTCATAGGAGGTATTCCATCCCATAGTGTTGTCTATAGTATGAATTCAAGGATATTGGGAGAGGAAATGGTCAGTTTTTGTCCAATACAAGGGATAAGGAGGTGTTAATTAAAGAGAAGGAGAAGCGTCCTTTTATAAGGGAGCCATGTGGCGCTTTTGGAAGATCTTAAAATATTAATTAATTACATTATTTTCAATTTCAATTAGATTCAAAGTGATTTATTTAGTTCCTATGATGAGTATGGGTCTAAATAACCACAAAAATGAATTTTAGACATGCTTAGGCCATAAACATAACCATATCAGATGGATTTAACCCTTATTTAAACACTTTAACTCTTAAAGTGTATTCTTATATTTTTACACTATAGGGTTAATATAGTAACAATAGAATAACAAACTAACCACATTTGTTTCATTTGTGAAATCTTATACATTATTTAAGTTATTATCCAAAACTCAATTTTTTATGAATGTTTTATAATTTAATTAAATAATAATTATTTTAAAATATCATTCATGTAAATTTTAAAAATATTAAATTTTTTCATTTAAAAAATTGAAACAAATATGATAACATAGAAAAAATATATTCAATATATTTTTAAAATGTCTATGTTTTTTTTAATTTATTAATATAACTAATTATTTAAATTTATATCAATTTTAGAATTATTAATATAATATAATTAATATTTTTATTAATAAAATAATATCTGCATCACTGTTTTGTCACAATTAATGATTATTATTTAATATCTAAAAATTATAAATAAATTTCTATGATGTAGTTAATTATTTTATATTTACATAAACAATTTTAAATAAATTTTATCTTCTATATATCTCTAAATTAAAATTATTATACATATAAGAAATGAGAGTGTGATATGTTGTCACATTCATTAATTATATAATTTTCATGTCGTATATATGGAAAAGGGCCCATTAAATGACTCAATTTAGAAAAATATGTGATAAGGGTCTAACTTAGTAATGTAATAAGATATTTACATGTGTTAGGATTATTTTATATTATTATTTTTACCTTTAATTACCTGATTTACCATTAACGGCAACAACAAAAAAGCACTAATGTTAATATTCATAATTCCCAATAACAAAATATGCATATTTAAATAATCTGGACCTAATTATTCCAAATATAGAACCAATTTTCCAAAATTTGAAACATAGAAGTTATTCTAATTAATTTAATATATTTCATATTGTTGGAATGAAAAATAGGTTTTGAAAAAGTTTAAACATTGAAAATGAATGACACGTTTTAACTTCTCACATCAATGTAAAATTAAGGACAATGAACTAAATTATATTAAATGATAAAAATATTATATTAATAACTTTAAAACATTAAATAAAATAATTTCATCAAATTAATTATTTTCATGAAAAAATTCATTTTAAATTAAAATATATTATATTTTTACTGTTTATCAGAATGTCAATTTTTCAGAAAAAAAATATAAAATATTAAACCAATGTTAATATATATATTATGATTTAAAAGAAAGGTTTAATTTTTCAAAATAAATATATATTATTTTAAAATATTGGTTTTAAAATGGGGTCTCCATTAAAAGGTGGAAAAAAATAATTTTTTGATAAATTCTTCTTTTATATAAAAAACTGATTTTTTTCTTAAATAATGTATAGAAAATACATAATATTATTGTCAAAATTATATGGAATATATAAAATTAATAATTTCATTATTAATATTTATAAACATTAATTTAACATTTTTGTAATATATAATATTAAATAATATTATTATTTAGCCTATCGTTGTTCTGTAAAACTGGGAATTTTGTTTAAATAATTCCAACACATTGTTGTGTATAGAAAAAGATTTAAATGGAATTGTTTAAAAATGAAGAATGATAAAAAAAAATTTATTTAGAAATGTAAATATTTTAATATCTCCAGGCGTTACATACTATGCACTTAGGGGTCATCTATAGTTTGATAAGTGACCCAAATGGGTAATTATATATGATGGGATGAGAAGGTAGCCTAGGTACCATATGAGAACCATGGTTTCATATTACTATGTTAAATACCCAAGTAAGTTACTTCATGACATTATTATGGGAATTGGGATATAATAAAACTTTTGACACCCTATACCTAATTTTCCACTCATAGAGTGTGGGGAGGCGAATCATTGATCTTGTATAATGAATTATACATTTTTAGTTATCCTATAAAAAATTTTATGTTAAAATAAAATGGATAATATTTTTCCACCTCGCATAATATGAAACATGATATAAAAAAGGCAGAAAACGAGGATTTTTAAGGATTGGGTTAAAATCAATCTACTTATCTTATTCTATTTGTCACCTTAATAATGGATAATCCACTAAATGAACAAGTGGGTTTAACAATAGATGTTACATGTTTGATCAACATAGATTCACATTATATTTGAGTTCTTGAGTACCACATGAGATTCATTCAGCATTACACTACCCCAATATTATTTATGATCCAAAGTAATAAAGTTAATTGTATGTACCAAGTTTCTTATAAACCACTTGAAATATTGATATCCCACCATGAACATGCTGTATCAATAAGCCTACTCATTCATGAAATTGATTCATTATTTCAATTTATTATCTAAAACATGAACATCTATCTTACTCAACATTAAAAACAATCTGATGATCTATTATCCTCGTAACTTAAAATACATAGGTACAAAAGTTTTCTCCTTTATGAATGGATCCACGATTTTAAATTCCCTATTATATCTTCATTATAGTGATGTATTGTGATCTTAGTACTTTTGAATACATTCAGTCAATTTTTCTTGTTCTATTAAAATCAGTAATAACATTTTTCTTCTTCATCAAAATTATCAATTTAAGAAATATTTAATTTTATTTACCATATTTGAGTTTTGGAATATCCCAATAGAATCAGTTATTATAAAATATTCTCTTTTATTTTTTTATGATGTTTTTATTTTAAATTACCCCTTGAAATATATAAAAATTTACATTAAGTCTTACCATTTAAATATCATAAATTCCTATGATACTTTTCTTCATTCTTTTTTTAATATTCGAGTATTATTCATTCCAAAATATCAATATCATTGTTTTATTAAAAATTTATATCATTTTTTTCGTGAACATTTTCTTTGTTGATGTGGATCCCCTTCCTTCTATGTGGAAGTATTCATTCCATCAGTATTTCCCCAGTCGTTCTACCTACTAACATTTATTAGAGAATGATCATTCAATTGATCATTTAGTTTTTAATATAAGAAGAATAGTTATACTTAAATAAAATTATTTTATTATCCATTAATTTATAATATTTATTTTCATTATTTCTTATACCTTCTATAAAAATATTTATTATGCTGTTTTGTTTAGTCTATAGTTTTTTCAAATTTAATTTAATTATTTGGTGCTTACAAGCATCATGAATGTATAGGTAATTGTAATTCATCATCATGAATGACTTTTATATATAATAGTGATTACATAGATAATAATTATATAGATCATGAATATATAGATTAATATTATGTAGACTCAGGGGTTATGTTTACAAAAAAATAAAATGACCCATGACTAGAATAATGTGTAGGAATATGATCCTTACAAAACCAAAAATTATTTGTACGTAGACTTAATATTGTATATAATAAACTTATTAAACACCTAAAATGATTCTCAGATAGGCTCATGCTCAAGGATGGTATTTATATAGATGGAAAAAAAATTCTAAAACAATACAATTATCTTATTTTCATATTGAAAACTATAACTCGTGGATTTCCTCATTAAAATCCTGAACCTTTTCAGGTTTCTCCATTATTTATAAAAAACATAGAATATCATTAAACCACATCCAAAGTCCTTACATCATCTGATGTATATATTCACTTACTTTAATAATGTGCTTACCATGAAAGAAAACCAATTCCAACACATACATAATCTATAAGCTTCTAAAATTATCCACCTCTAATGTTGATTGTAATTTCAACAAAATTTCAAGTATTTATCTTAAATAACCAAAAACAACCCTCAAATTTGAATTTATTATTTCTCTTGAGTCTTTAAAATTAGATACTCATTTTTTAGCCTGAAACATCATTTTCCACTTAACATGGATACACATTTATCCATAATAAATGTTCATTGTTAAATCATTAACACGTATTGATATAATGAATATTCATTATGGAATCACATAAAATTGATGAATATAAAATTTTTCCCAATGTTCTATTCACCCATGTTTTGTGGTTTACCCTTACCATGCATATGCACAACTCTCTTCCAATGCATTGTATTTTTATAGAATTTTCTAGATTGTTTACATAACTTTTTTTGGAACAACCTACATAGAGTTTATTTCACCCACAATATGTCCCATACCCTTTACAACTACCAAATTATAATATATAATAGTTTATTGTTCCTCCTCTTCCAACATCAATGCCTTTATGGATTCAATATATCTACCTCAAGCTCTATAGAAATTGAATTTCCTTGAAAATTCCCAATAAGAATCTATGTGATGGTTCATATATTATATTTAATGTTTAAGGATATAAAGTCTAATACTACAATGAAATATTTATAACTAATGTTTTTAGTTTGTGTTATTTTTCATATAAACATTGAACATGTGAGTTAATAAAATATAAAAAAGAATCATAGAGGGCCAAGAGGAAAACATTCTCACTTATGCTCATCTAGTGGGATATTAAAGGAGTCATTATTCTTTTCCTCCTCAAATACATTTTTATAGATCTATTAAAAATTGTAATAATTAAAATTCATTGATTTATATAAATGAGTGGGGAGTATGGGATCTTACCTCAAAAATGATTTGGGTATCATGATGACATTTCCTAATCCCTAATCATGGAGAAAGATAAGGTTCCAACATTGTCTCACATTACCCAATGAATAGGTAAACACCATTATCATAAAGAAATATTTGTTCAATAAGGGGAGGACATTAAGGAGTTAAGGAGGCTCAATGTAGATTTTCTCTAAAGAAGCATTCCTACCAGAAATGCTCAACAAGAAGTTCCTCATCTTGCACTTCTAGTTGGATCACCTCTGCATAGAGGGTTTGTCGCCACTAATGATGTCGATAGTGAATAATTTAAATTTATTACACAAGAATAACAAGGTCAAGAACATCATTACAGTCCTTCCCCATGGGGTTTTCAAGAAATATTACAACAGAACAGCCACTGGATTTCCTACTAGTTGTCACGCCAATTCAGGCTCTAGCTACTGTACATGTACTGGTCCCATCTCATACAGATGTTCCTTGAATTGTTATGAATACTATTGGGTCATTGACGACTCAATTGGAATCCATGGAATGATGGAGTGAATCGGAACATCCAGAAAATATGCCTCACCCTGATTGGGTAGATCTGATTCCTTCCCCACCAAAATTGTAAAAAAAACACACATTACACATCCTTAACAGTTGGGGACATTTATAGAAGAACATGACACATTTTCTTTCTCATCATTATATGATTTTGGGGAACCATAAAAAGAAGATTTACTTATGTTTAGATGTTTTGTGAAGTCAATGTAGTGGCTAGACTTTTTCTTGTATACAATATCATAGTATCGATCGATTAATGGGTGGGAAAACCTCTATTAGTAATTCCATGCCCAATTCTGCATAACAGTGTAGTAGACAATAGTCATTGATATTACAAAATAAAAACAACAGGATAATGAATGTGTTTAATATTTCATTTCTTAATGGAAATAACTATCATATTCCTTAAATATTCCACTCTCTCTAGAAGAGATGTTGTAAATATATGTGGTAAATATCTCAGATGAGTTATATACACCACTAATCCTTATGAAATACACAAGAGGGTTTTGAAACCTTGTTTAGATCACCGAAAAAGTGTATATTTCAATCAATGAAACCAAAGCTATGTATTATTTAATCCCATTATCTTTGGGAAGAAGAATAGTAAATGAAGAGGATACTATAGTTACACTGAAGCAGGAAACTGTACATACTCCTACATTAAAGACCTCATCATACCATAAGGATCCACCTCCTAAGTTTATCCACCAATGAATGCCTCATTATAATGATAAAAATCTCAATGATGAGGATAGTTTGAGGAGTTTAGAAACAATTTTTAAATTAAATTCTTTTATTACTTAATCTCATATTTTGAAATCAACTTAGACTAGTTACCAAGGCCCACGAATCCTAAAACAGAAGGGTATGAGGATATCCCAAACTATTTCACCTTCCATATAACTTTGGAACACCACATCCTGTTCTGTTATGTTTTTAATCAATACCTATAAAAAATATGGTGGATCCCGAGAATGTGAAGCTGAAAAATCCATCGGGCTTGGTAGCATGTGTTTCTAAACTGGGCATAGATGAATTAGGAGAATTGAATAAAGAAAAATAAATAATTCCCAAAAATACAATTATTGGATTGTTTAGAAGATAATCAACTAAACTAATACCATTCTACGAACACAATTGATAAAACCAATTATTTATCCTTCCACTTTCACTTCAAGGACAAATTTTTTCTTGACCTTAGAGTATTTCTTGCCATCTATCTCAAAAACACGACTACCACCCCACCAAACAGCACAACAAGAATCAGCCTCTCATATAGAATCCTAATCTGATGAGGAGTTGTTATGTGGTTCCATTAACGTCATTCACAAAATGTATCCCTATTAAAATTATATTTATTTTTATGATCCTGAGTTCTATGTACATTTTTGGGTAACTGGGGCAAGTGTTAGTCTGGGATGAGAATATAGGGGAATATATGGGTATGATAGATTCCACTATTTCAGTTACACTCGTTCATGAACTGTTTATAGAGTTGAAACTCATGGGAGATCCCTATAGTGGGAACATTAAGAAAAAGGGAACTCTCCCACATATGATTAGGTCAGACCAGACATGATCATATTGGAAGATTGATTATAGGCTTTACAAACACATTCTTTGCAAGTGGGAAGACCTAGCCATCTTAACCCACTAAGAGAGGAAGTATTTACAACTTCTTCCCTGAAAAATGGTCAATACACTTCAGGATCATCAACATAAAATTCACCTACAAAACAACATCTCCATACAGGAATACGAAAACATTTAGATCAAACGTATGATGTCATGATGAAATTGGCACAACTACTATCCATACTATCAATCATGAAAGCTTTGAATCTATTAAAAGATTTCTGAGAAGTACTTATTGCGGCATTGGCAAGCTCTCCAGAATTTCAAACAAAGGATGCTGCTATAGATGTTTAACATTTTGAGAATAACCCAGTAGAATGAAATGTAGTCATATTATTCATTGACTAAGACGAGGATGATGATCTATGTGGACACCTTAGGACATTTTACATATCTAGATTAACTGTTTTGAAATCTAAAGATACTTCATTGATAATGGATCTTAATTCAACCTCATTTCCATCTGTTCACTTCACTTGTTGGGTCATACTAAATCTTAATTGCCTCCATCTACACTGATTTTTCATGTTAATTACAACAATTTAAAAGAACATCTTGGTGAAATTAAATTCAAAAATTAGTTTGGGGAGCATGTATATGATTCACATTTCATGTTTGTTCAGTAGGGAATATCCTTCAACATTCTACTGAGAAGGCCTTGGATACATAAAAATGAAGCCATTCATTCCTCACACGCCCAAATTCTCATGTATTTCTATGAAGTTCCAATTGGTGAATTTCAAACTTACAAGTCCCCAATCTAAATATGTGAATCTCAATATATTGAGGCATTGTTCTATTAGACAAGGGGAATAGAGTATGTGGTAAAGGATATTAAAAGAATCAATGCTCTGAATGATCTCCAAAAGATCCAAGATAACCCATTTAAGAATCTCGATGTATATTTGATGCTTCTTTACAATTAAATTGAATTGGTAGACCCAAATACAAGAACTCGTTTAGTAGATTCCATTTTGTTAGTTGTAGAGATTGATCATGAAATCAAATGATAATGAATTAGTTCATCAAACAATGACGGAATCCTAAATGGTGAGGTATTTATTCCCTCTACTGATTATTAGAATGTCATAGCTTCATCATCTTGGAATGAAGAAGTTATTAAACATATAGAATAAATAGTTATGACAATTCGAGTCCCACCATATTAAAATTAGAACTAAAAAATGGACCCTTTATCCTCAATTGGGATGGATATGGATACCTCCCCTTTAGTATTTTCAAATACGGATTCCTCCCCATGTTCTGACAATCTTATTTCAAAACATTCTCTTAACACATAGCAATAAGAAGAAAAACATGATGAATTGGAAGAAGAGAAGGACCTCAGAAATATCCCTCCATCATTTGAGGTTGGTAACTCCACCACTATTGATGAACTCCTAGACTTAAATTTTGGTATAGAGGAAAATAAATGCCTCATTATAATTAGTGATTACATGACTCAGGAAGATCAAGAAGTGCATACTTACTTTTTAAAGAAAATTTTGGATGAGTTTTCATGGAATTACATAAGGATTCAAGGTCTTGACCCCAAGGTGTCCATCCATCATTTGGGCTTACCAGAAGATCATCGGGGATAAAAACAAGTAGCAATAAGAGCACACCCAACTTACTTCTCCATGATTGAGTTTGAGGTTGATAATCTTATAAAATATAATTTCATCCTCGATGTGAAATATCACAATTCGTTACCCAATATTTTCCCAGTTAAAAACAAGAATGGTAAAATTAGTGTCTTCATTGATTTTTGAGATCTAAACTAGTATTTTCCCAAATATTTCTTATCGGTTCCAATAACATAACTCTTGATTGATGAAATAGTTCTATAAGAATCTCTATTCTTCATGGATTGATATAGTATGTGTAACTAAATCTCTATGGACCAAAAATACGATGAATATTTGTCCTTCATATCCCACAATGGAATATTTTTCTATTGGGTAATTCCATTTAGCGTGATGAATGTTTGTGTGACATATAAATGTGAAATCCACAACATCTTCAAAACCATCATGGGAAAATTCATTAAATGGTATGTTGATGATCTAGTAGTTAAATCTAGATTGCATTATGATCAGCTGAATGACATGGAGACCATATTCAGCAAGGTTTAACAACATAAGTTGAAGTTGAACACCTTGAAACATTCTTTTGGGGTATTCTCAGGAAATTTTTTTAGTTTTTTACCCCATCATGGTATCAATGTCGATCATGATAATAATAAATCTTTTCATGTCATGTAACCCCCTTGAATCATAAAATAGTTAAGAGGAATATGAATAAATGTGTTCTATATTTGGGGCTTCATAGCAAATCTAGTAGGAAAGTGTTTTATTTTCACCAAATTGATAAAGAATTGGGTCACATATAAATGGCCCAATGACTGCCAAAAATCATTTGATACCATCAAAATGGAACAAATGATACCATCAGTATTAATTCCACCAAATAGTGGAAATATAATCTTTCTTTATGTCAATGCATGAGAGTGTTCATTTGGATAATTACTAGCACAAAAGAATGATTCTATAAATGAAAACAACATTTACAATCTCATTCGATCCATGTTCGATGTAGAGTCTCTGTATTCCGATATTGAGAAAAGCTATGTCACATCAATCATTGTAGTTTATAAACCGAGTCACTATCTGCAACATCACAATGTTCACTTGGTATCTCATAATAACCTATTCAAATTTATCCTCATGTGTATTATAATTACGATACTTCTAGCATAGGGTGCGGTTATTGTATAGTAGTTTGATATATAGTTTGATCCTTAGATATAAGTTAAATACCATGCCTTAGAATACATCCTTAATATGTAGCCATATCTGGAAGAGACATTCTTGTATACTGAACTTTGTGATGAAGAAATATTCTTTATAATAGTTAATCCCAGAATATGGGAAATGTACATTGACGGTTCTTCTAAAAGACCAGCACTGAAAAGAGTGGGAGATGCAAATAACAATAATTATGCTTTATGAATTGTGATTATCTCCCTAGAGACGGTAGTATTTTTATAATCCTTCATATTATCATTAGGTGGTACCAACAATGAAGCAGAGTATTAGGATCTCATTTTAGTCTGGGAATTTGAACTTTATGTACCATTAAATCACCAAGAAGGGAATGAAAATTCATAATTGGTAATCAAATAGGTCAATGGGGATTGTGCTATCAGAAAAGAATAGTTAATTACCCTATGTGATTATTTATTAGGGTTAATGGCCATATTTTTCTCAGAGCCATCATTTTCTGACGACCTGTGATCTCAAAATTCCCATGTTGATGCATTTGTAAAGGTATCCAAACCACTAGAAGATACAAATCAATATGAAACAAGAATAATCATTGACCATCTTGATGTGGTTTCACCTTTTGTTAAAATCAAAGAAGAGGAAGTGAATGAAATTATTCCCATTTATAATCCATTTGATCATACCATGGGATGTATGTATACCATCTTGAAATATCTCCAAAACAGGGTACTTTCCCTGGATATAGTTAGAAGAGATCATATCTAATGAATATTGGTTAATTCCACTCCTTATGATGGCCAAAATCACTAGAATATCCTTTACAAATGAGGATTTGATGGAATTATTCTCAGATGAATTGACATAGAAGGTAAAATAGCTGCCATGAAATAAGAATATGTATGAGAATGATGTTCCCACTAGTCAAGGAATATGTATTCAGATAAAATCCAAATGCATGGATAATTTTGGACCCAAGGATGCATGATTGTACAGATTTCACTATGAAGTGTAATCCCTTCCAAGTGCATGCCGACTTCATTCATCAATCCCCAAAGTTAAAATACACATCTAAATACTCTGGGCCATTTTATATAAGGGGAATTGATGTAGTGGGACCTTATCCTCTAGTTGCAGCAATGAAGTTCAAGTAAATTCATAAGGATACTAATTTATTATCTAAATGGGATTAGGAAATACACGTTAGAGAATTTAGGGAAAAAAGAATTATCAGAATTTTCAATGAAATTATAATCACATTATTTGGTGTCCATCATACCGTATTGGCAGAAAAAAGAATGAATTTTTATTCTCTTGAGGTAGGTATGTTATATCAGGAACAGAATATCAAATCCATCCAATCATCTCGCTATCACGCAACGACCAATGTATATACTGAGGATTTAAACATGAATCTGTCAAATATTTTCCAAAATATGGTGGATTATGTTAAGAAATATTGGTATAATAAACTATTACTTTTTTGTGGGCCTACAGGACAACTACCTATACTACCACCTGAGAAACACTAAATTCATTGGTATATAGAACAAAAACTATCCAGTCCATTGTTTCTCAATTTCCTTCACTCCAGGTTGTCTTCTGTGGCCAGTTATATACAAATGAGAAATCCTATATGGGACTAGATTATTTGGAGAAATTAGACTAAAAGAAATTCCATACCTTGAATTACATAGTGGTTTATCAGAATAGAATAACATGTTCTTTTATCCAGAGAGTTTTCCACCGTTAATTTCTTTATAGAGAATTGGTATTAGACATCTGATCTCCGATGATACTAGGAATGAAGCATCCAAAGCTCAAGCCAAAGTGGGAAGCACCTTAATACATACATAAATTACACTCTAATTGAGATTTTACCTAATATAAATGGATGGAGAACCCATTAAAACATTATCCAATGAATGGTTCTTGATGAAATAATTTTTTTAATCACATAGAGTTTGTCCTAGAATCTTGACATCAATCTGCATAGAAACATTTTATTCACCATAGCATGTTAAACATGCTATCACAATACACATCAATGATGCATGACACTAAATTATATAGAACATTCATCCTTTTTATGTAACGTTAAACTGTACAAAACCATTTATCCTATATATATGAAAGTCAATTGTATGATTAATGTCTCTTTCATTTGATTTAAATAAATCCACCATGATACTATAAATTTCCATTCCTTTTGGTCCCTAAAAATATTATTAACTTCGATTAGAAATAATTACTCACATCATGGCCAATTAATAGGGGAAAAATATCCTTATTTATACTTATGTCTGATTTAGATCAATATGGAGACCCCATTTTAAGAACAACATGTGTCTTGATTATTTCGTATAGAAATATATGTAGTGAAACCTGGGTCTTATTACCCAGTCTAGCAGCAATGATTCTTCATGGTCAGGTGACTTATGTCCTTCCCAAAACACATTAAACTGTATAATTATTCATGAACTATGTGTGGATTGATTCTCATTGCTATGATTTATGAATTGACACCCAAATCTCCAATCATGGGCCCATCCACAACAATAATGAAATTTACTTCCCCTTTTCCTATATATGAAACAAAATTATACAAATAAATCTTTTGGAATACATTGTTTTATTCTAAAAAAATCATGTGCCTTGAGATTAACTATTATTCTGGAATGTATCAAAAGCCTGGTCTCTCACATCAACCTCAGTTAGTGTGGGGAAAAATATTTTCAAGAACTATATATGGCATGGTTCTCATTTCAATGAGACACATAGTGACCCAATAATCACTAATAATCGGTCGATTCATAATAAAACAAAACCTTAATTCATTATGTGTAGGAATCAAACCTATAAAAGGAATCTTTCATGAACTACACATGTCTTGATTCTCATTCCAATGAGATACATAGTGACACCTATTTCATATCCCCTTGTCCAGTAAAAATATTTCTATATTTTCACATCGGTTCAAATTTTTCTTTACCAAATGATTTCAAGAAGAATGGACCATTTCATGAACTATGTGTGGATTGATTCGTACCCCTTTAAGGATACATAGTGATTCCTAGATTATTTATAATTTCTCTTTTCATAATTTTGACAATGTCCCTCCACCCCTATGCATATAAAACCTACATATTTAGTAACTTTATGAACTATGTGTCGCATGATTATTTCCTCAAAAGAAACATAGTGACATCAGGATAAAAAACCTCAGACCAACCGTGATTTTGGATGAGAATCCCCCATCATTTTCCCCATACATGAATCAGGTCAGTATAGGGATTCCTACAATGAGTATTGGATTAATTCTTCTTACAGATATATATATATGGTGCTACCTATACATAATTATTTGGACCCAACCATTATCATAGAAATTATAAAAATTTCTCATCCTAATGTCAAAACATGATGATGTGGGGAACAATATCAAGAACTATGTGTGGAATAAATTTTTCCCCATTAAATATATATAGTGAATCATGGGCCCTATATCTTGGCCCAACCACCTTTTAATCATTAGACCCCAATACTTCATTTTTATTACAATTTTGTTTCCCATGAATCTTTTACCACTCTTTATTTCACACACTGAGCACATTTCACGTGGGATTAAGAATTGGGTAAAGAGTTTCTCTACATAAATAAGGTATCATGATTAATTTCTAGGGTTTTCATTGGTCCAAGATGAAAGACCATAAAATAAAGAATAAAATTCCTCATTATATGATGATAAACTGCACGATCATCCCATTTTCATTAGTTGTGTAGTAATTTCAAGTCATATTTCCATCGTCTGTACAACCTGACATTAAAATTCATGGATATACAATGAACCATGTGTGGCTATATTCTCATTATATTGAGATATGTAGTAAAACCTGTATCTATTATCTCGAGTCCATCAATTGTTAAAAAAATCCCCCACTCCCTATGTATGGATCAGATCTACACAAGACACCTTTTCATGAACTATGTATGGATTTATTCTCAACAATTGTAGTTATGTAGTGATGTATAGTCTTTAAATATTGGACCTAGATGAAACATCATGCAATTGATGCCTCTTTTAACCTATATATGAGTTAGATCAACATGTGGAAATCAATATGAGTTCTCATTATATGAATTAAACCATATTAAGAAACCCTACATTATTCTCCACTTTTGAATTCAATTAAGATGGGGGTAAAATTATAAATGAAATTTGTGTGGATTGATTAATTCTCTAACAAGATATGTACTGACACTTGTTTCATATCCCCTCATCCATATACATTTTTCCTCTTCACATAAAAATCACTTCACGTCCTCACCTCATGATGATAAACATTAAGAACTAATAAGAACTACATGTTTATCGAATCACATAATTATGAGATATGTAGTGGAATCCATATTTTCAATCAACGAAAAATCAACAACACGATATGAAAAAACGACTATTCTCCCATGTATGAGTCAGATCTTCATTAAGATATCCAATATAGGTTCTCACCTAATACATGAACATGTATCTGATAAAAACTAAATGTCTCTTTATTCTATCATTAACATGATAGAATGTGACACATGGGACCTATACCCTAGTCTATCCCAAACATTCAATTTCACTTCATATCAATGTCCCAAATTTCATTTCTATATGACTCTAAACTACCTGACACAATATCCTTGCTACAAGAATTTATACACCACATTAACCTAAGAAATAAGTATGGCTTGATTATTATCCCATTGAGATATGTAGTGAAGACTATGACCTATATCTTAGTGTGAATAATATGATGAAAGACGATTCCCCCTCCAGAATATAATAAAAAATATATGAAAGACCTTTTATTTTCAATCATCTCGTTAGAGAGCCTACCCAGGAAACAAAATATGTCCCCATTATACATATGATTAAGATCTATGTAAGGGATCCCAAACTCGGGGCTGATATCATTCCAAATAATTCCCTTAGGCATTGTACATTGTCCCATTTGTGTTTCATAATCCAAATTATGAATAATTTCACATCTTCGGGATCGTTCCCCAACATCTAGTGACTGAATGTCTGATGCTTTAGACCACTTTTTCTTGGCAATGTAGTATGTCCTCCTTGGTGTCCTTGCAAAATCCTCCCACATAACTGTCTTATCGGCTGAATGATTCCACCACTTGGCTATGCAGAATATTCCTCGATTGGTACCATATAATATAGCCCCCATAATGAGTATGTAAAATTGTGGTAACCTCATTCATGGGATAATCCTCTTCTATACCCTCTAATCTTCACTGACGGTATTCAAAAACACATATTTTAATATGGTAATCCTTTTCATATGTGTCCCATATCCATCCTCCTCACCAAAAATGTCTTAATGACTGTGGTTTACTTCACTCCCCTTCACTTGTTCAAAGAATACTATAATACCATTGTGTCATTCGACCACATATCAATTTATCCATGATATTATGGTCTTATTCATATGGCCAAAAACTATAGACTCCACAATTCTTATGTTCTAGTCATTCCTCTATAGAGAGTCTATTTATATAATTCTCTGGAAATAAATAATGGAAATACCCCTTCTACATTAAATTACTTTTCTCTATGAAACAAAACTATGTTCTTGAGAATACATGAATATCCATAAACATTCATTTCCTTTTAGAAGACAAAATGTAATAATTCTTGAGAGATCATTTATCTAACTACATATTACATTCCCACAATTGGCTTTGCATTAGTGACCTACATAACAAGACTGTTAGCCAAAGGATTCTATTTTTTTCTATTAAACACATTCCCTTGTGGGACATGTGTAATAAAAATTATATAACAGGTTTATCAAATAGTGGCAACATCTTTAATGGAAGTGACCTCCTCCAATTCCATATATCCCTTTCTCCCATATCACTATTTACACTCAAAATTCCCCAAATCACATCTTAAAAGTTTCCTTTTCCATACTTAAATAAGTCAACACATTTCCATTAAGATTATAAAGAATTGTAAAACCATCAGATCCTTATTGAAATCTAAAAAACTTAAGTCAAAGCCACTAATGTCCTTATCGTGTGACTTAAAACTACAAAGCCTCAAATTTCATTATTTCATGACTTTAAACAGCACAACATAATGTCCTCGAAACCTGACTCTAAATATCACAACCCCCCAATGTCATTTTTGAATGTCTTGAAACTGCATAACATAATGTCCTTACGGCATGACTTAATCTGGACAAAATGTTATCATAAATCTCATTTCTGACAAATGTACCTTCCTTCACACATCAAATTCATATAGGAGTGGCTTTTGATTCATGTCCTATATTGGAACAAGTGGCCCCTTCACATCCAAATATCAGTCCTTGAAAAAGTCATCCACTATGGTATTAAGACATGAAAATCATAAACCCCATTGTTTATCAGTAGTATAATTTTAAAATTCAAGGGAACTACTTTACATGACTATGTAGTATGTTACCCTATATAACTTATTTAATTCTTCCACATAATTAGTCTTTCAGCATAAGGATTCCACTGTTGGTCATGCATCACATGCCCTAGATGGCCCAGCATAATACATCCCCCATAACGTGTTTCTTAAAATAATGGTAAATTTTTTAATTTAAGAGACCTCCTTTTTTATCATACTAAAAAAATGTTATTTTAGCTTATAAAAATCATGTCCCATGATTCCCCTTGGAACTATCTATGAAAATATCTAGACATTCCTATCCATCACGTAGTGATTTCATTTTAATCTCAAAATTCATCGACACAAATGTATGACCTAAAACAATAGCCATATTAGTCTAACTTGCAAGAAATTGAATTGAAAAAAATAGTACTCACCATGTTGAAAACCCAAAATGGGAACTCTGGAAAAAATCCATGTCTCAGCTTTCTATACCAACACATTGTATGGATTAGGCATTATCGAGAAATAAAAAGTAAAAAAGACATAACTTTTTTAGGTTATCTATATGACCATATAAAAAGTCAAACTATGTTGTCTATGCCCCATGTATTAGAAAAAAACTATAGCATCCTTTTAAACTTTATTTAGGTCCATTTCTAAACAAATGATGTTGGAATGCCTTAATGATCTGTAAAGTTAACATAGAAATTGATTCTTCTCATTATAAATGAAAATAATTTAGGGGCATTTAATTGACACTATGGAATATGATCCATGCAATTTTCTATAGATACAAATATGTGAACCTCAAATAGACAACAAATTATAGGTCTGAGTAAAATATTTCATCAACTGGGATATAAATTTTCATGGTGTGACTCTCCGTTTTTCATAGTAATCAATTATGGTAGTGAAGGCACCAACCCAAAGGTTCGAGACCGCAACCCACCACCGATCTAGAATATGGTTGTGGGAGCATGTCCCCCCATTGTATGGAGATGTATGTTTTATGACGGTGGTTCTACTTGCCCTCATGCATGGTACACCTACACATACCACCTATACATACCACCTATGCATCAAGCTACCGTTATAGGTATTGCCAGTGCAGCCCAATGTGTTTCCCCCTACACTGAGGACCTACATGGAATAACTACACTTGGAATACACTGTAGTGTAATTTTTTTCACCGCTACGTAGAAGTTATATGATGTGGAGCTACAATAAGGACCTATGTGGACAACCTCATTATGACCAGGCCCCATCATTTCCTATAAATATGACTGTTGGCCTCCGTATTTCAGAATTTGAAAAATTTGGAAGAACTCTTAAAGCTATCATTGCAACACTCCCTATCCTTGGTCCCCTTAATTTTCTCATGTTTCTCTCTAAAACATGAGAGGAGAGATAATTGAAATTGATAAGCAAGATAAAAGTCCCTTCATGGTCTAAAATATAAGATACTTATATAAGGAGCCTCCTTCCTTAAGGAGAAGTCATATACCCATGGTCATTTACATAAGAAAAGACCTATGAGAGACTCTTCCATGGAAATCAAGAGACACCCAGGGTGTTTATGTTATAGCCTCACCCAAGTGTTATTGTCCTTGAAGTCTATTAGCCAAGGAATATTAGGCTTTCAATGTCTTATAGTTCATATGTCATGCTTTTTTCAATTTCTTTTAGTATCTTCCTGACATACATACATGACACACTTACATGATATACCAACATGAAATTGCTGCATGGACCACCTATGAGAGATAACATTTAGGGCTTGTTTTAATACCACTCATGGTATAGATTTTTCTTCATTGGATCCCTTTTTCTGAAATTGATCAATTTGAAACCTCCACTATGTCATCATGATTCATCAAACATATTGAAATGGAACATCTATGTGACTCCCATTATTATTCAGATATCTATGGATGGAGGATTTCAATTAATTTTTGGCCAGTGGGTACGAATATTCAAGGTATCCATAGATTTTGTTATCTATGGTCACATAGAACCTTACCCCAAATACATTTTATCAGTTTCCCGATTATGGAGGATTAGTGTTTGGACCATGTCCACCCCTTCATGTCACTAATATATTAAGTCTCTGGTCTCTAGTAAGAATATTTATGATCACGCTTGTTTTCCCTTCTATAGGGAATGATATCATCCTCCCAATATGGGACCCATTTATGGAATCCTTCTGGAATAATACCCTAGACATTTGGTTCGGACCTAATGTCCTTCAAATTCATTTCACATTGTCAGGTTCATTGCTCTGCACCCTCATCCACCATCAACCCAACTTCATCTATTTTATGCTCAACCTCTTCCATCAGTAGAAGAGAAAGTGCTAGGTTTTTTGAATATTTTTTATTCTGTTGTTTCTCACCCAATGCATGACTCACATGGGCTTTGATATTTGACATGATCATAAAAAGAACACAATCTACATAAAAAATGAAATAAGATACTCTAATTCGCTCCCATCCAAGGAAATGTAGGAAGCCTTTTCAAGGATGACATCCATTCCATTTCATCTATGAAATGAGAAGTACTACCCCCCTTAATCTGGGGAACCTCTTCAGAAGTAATCCCCAGTCCTAATTCACTTGATCTTGGCATAATTCTTATGAGTAAGCCCCTAATTAATCCCCCAAATATCTCGGGACTTATGTAATCTCATTTAGTCAATGTTTCAAGGTAATCCTATTTAGGAGTAATCTTCAACCAATTTCTTTCAATGTTCCCTGTATAACGGCCCATACTTTACATAAATTTTTAATACTTCTAAATTGAAGCACACTTATTAAAACATATGAAAGAACCACAAAAGACCGTATAGGTATAGTGTCTTTAGAAACTGGGAAACATAAACAACTAGTTCATAAATCTTCTACAGTGTCTCCCATTTATTTCATCATATCTATGGTCCCTTTTAGCATATTCTACTTAATATCCATCTTCCTGACACGGGGAAAAGAAAACATAAAAGGGTGAGCTCAAATGCTCAGCAAGGGCAAATAAAGGAAATAAAAATCATATCATATCTTTTTGAAAATCATAACCTGCAAAAGAGATCATAAAATCTTAACATGGAATAAATCATAGAAGTGAAAATGAGATCCCCATAATCATAACATGAAACTTGAAACTTTGTGGCATTCACACATAATCATAGAGAATCATTTCTTGTTAGTCAAGACTCATTTCCAAGACTATCTTAGTGGACAAAGTCTCTTTGTGAATCGAGTAACCCTCGTTTCAGTCCTGTTTCACTGAACCTGTATAACCTACCGTTCCAGCCCTTTCTATCTCATGAGATATAAAATCTTTACCCAATGGATTAGAGGGAGATATAGGTCCCACCCATCTTATAATGAGTCCTTTCTTATGTGTTCCACATAATCATAAATCATACATCATCGCATAACCCATGTAATAAATATGGGATTCTTAAACAACATGACATCATAAAACAATTCATATAAGATAAAGGAATTCATAAAAATGTTTCCATCACAACATAATCAAATCCATGTAATAATAGGGATAAAAACAGAACCCTTTTATTATATTAGATGGAAAATAATTTTGATAAAATACTTGAACTTCATTCTTGAGGAAAATATCCTTTCTACTTCAAAAACACTTTTCCTTTCTTAACATGTCATAGAATTTTAAACTAAAAGAAGTTGATTAAAAATAATCATGAATACTTGTAAAGGAAGCTTCTTGGAAATAATTTTTTAGAAATCCATTCATGCCGTATAAGTTAAAAAAAACATTCTTCGTACTTATGTCGGAAAAGTCAAAAAGTACCTCGTACGAAAAACGACAAAAGATTCCTTTCATACATATTACTAAAAACTCACCGAAGGGTAAAAATGGATTTAAACAATTGTATGTGGATGGAAATAATATTAAATATTGATGAAACATGGATGTGGATGATAAAATACACCCCAGTAAATACTTACAAATAAACAATCTCGGATAAAAATGAGATTGTGATATTTCCCTTACCTTAGGTCCGATTTGCTTTGTACGTGTCCAAATCTCCTGTATAATGGTTTAAATAATGTTATTGACTTATTCCAGAATCATACATATTGATATGATATCATATATGGTCATATTCTTAGCTTCATTTTAGTAATATTTCATTGTTACTTGTTACTCGGGTCTTTATTGCCTTTTGTTCTTATGCGTTTTTTACCGAATACATTATTATTCTTCTTTTAAGGTTATAGATACCTTATATCCAGAATGGTATTAGTGTAACATATATCATATTTATTCATTCAATTAATTTATATAATTACTATGTAATGATGATCATGTAGAACGAGTCGCATCACATCGTGGAGACGGTATTCCGTACGTACGCACGAGTGATGATATCATTCCTATGATCGTGGAACTGTATTAGAGTATATATATATTATTTCAGTATCAATATTAATTTATAATAATCATAAATAGTTACTCATTACACCATTATACACATCCTTGTAAAGTGATGGTGGAAAAATTGATTACACCACGGCGTGGAGACGGTATTCCGTACGTACGCACGCGCGGTGATTTCATTTTTCCGTGGGATGGATAGAAGGTGAATTAGGGTTGTTTCATATTTATAATAACATATAAGTATGTATGTAATACTTATGTTATTACTTTATCATGAAACAACTAAAGAAGAAGAAGTTGAAGAAGAAAGAAATTGAAAAGATCGGTAATGGATATTACCTCTTCTTTGGAACGCCTCTTTGAATCCTCCACTTAGGGAACAATGATTGGTCTTTGAAGAAGACCAGGACCTCTAGGATTATTCTAGGGAAGTGGAGAGGAGAAAATGGAAGGGTTTGGCCGAGATTGAGTGCTCAAATTGGTGTGAGGAGGAGGGGGAGGAGGTGCCCTTTTATAAGGGAGGAGAGGGGCACATTAGGAATATCTCAAAATATTATTTTATATTAAAGTCAAAATCGGTTTATAATGGTTCCAATGGGTCTTATTTCGAAGATAAAGTTGGGATGGGTCGAAATCCTATCAACCAATAGGATTTAGACAAGTTTAGGGTATTATTTTAACCTTATCAATTAGATTTAACTCTAAGTTAAATAATTTAACTTTTACCGTGTCTTTTTGTTTTCTTTCACTATAAGGTTAATACACATACTATAACATGCCAAAAGAACCCCAAATTGTTTATTATTAATATATATATCATTATCTAATTCATTTGGCCTAACCTTATATTTTTAGGAATAAAAAAACAATTAATAATATAATATTTGATTTAAAAACAATTTTGTGTCAATTTTGACACTATTTGATATATTATTTTTGTGAAAGTCATAACAGAATTATATGTTCGAACCAAGTTGATTAAATCAACATCAATATATCATAGTAACCTAGAAAATTAGTGTAATTCATAAAATGTCTCAAATTACATTTATTTCGGTGTTTATAACATCAATTATGTCAATATTTCATTAATAAGATAATTACTTCATCATCATTGTGTAATAAATAAATTAAATTATTTAATGTCTAAAAATTACAAATAAAATACCATTATGTATGAAATGTTTTTATCTTTCTAATGAATATTTATAGTCGAATTTATCTTATGTATAACCCCATATTAAAAATGATTTACTTATTAAACTTTGATTTTAACTATTTTAACCCTTCTTTAAATAAATTAATAATAAATGTCCTAATCTAATCCAAGTGGGCCTAAATGGTCATATTTTTATTCCTAAGTTTTTTTTTTGTCTAATTACACTTGTCCAATAGAATTAGGACATTTGTTAGGGTAATATTAATATCATATTTACCCTTAGTTACCCTATTTACTATTAACCGCGGTAAAAAAAAGTAAAAAGTTACTATTCACCAAAAAATTATTTTTATCTCATTGAACCACATTTTACTTACTGATATCAACCGTGTCTGTCGGATTTTTAAAATTCCATTCACAGAAGCGGTAAAATTAAGTTTTATGCAAAAAATTCAGTTTTTAACCTACCACTTAGTGGTTTCACTATTCATCAAAAATTGAAAGTTTTCAGAAAAATACCAAAATTTCATCCTAGGCTAATTTCGATATTCTGAGTCCAAAAATGAAGTCCATTTTGAAAAATAAAATTTATAAAATTTCAAAAAGTGGTTATTACTTTTCATAACGGCTAGTTTTAATAGCATATTGTTGTTTAGTGAAACTCGGTATTGCGTACGACGCAAGCTATCGAGGAAGGTCGTGATTGCATGTAAAGCAAGTCAAGCAAGTTTTGTGTAGAAAAAGATTCCTTTGATGATTCATATAACATAAAAGTATCGGGTGTTACATTCTACCCCCCTTAAAATGAATTTCGCCCTCGAAATTCGTCACTTTGTATCAAACAGATGAGGATACTTCTCCCTCATCATATCCTCAAGCTCCCATGTAGCTTCTTCAAGTTGGTGGTTCCTCTATAAAACATTCACCAATCGAGTGGTCTTGTTTCGTAGGACTTTTTCGCTACGATCCAGAATCTCTATCGGTTGTTCTTCATAAGAATGATCTTGTTTCAGTGGTACATCTTCTGAGCTGAGTACATGTGAAGGATCTGGTATGTACTTTCTCAGGAGAGATACATGGAACACATCTTGAACTTGAGAGAGATTCGGTGGAAGCGCCAATCGGTAAGCTACCTTCCCAACACGATCCAGTATTTCGAAAGGACTGATATATCTTGGGCTCAACTTCCCCTTCTTTCCAAATCTCATAACCCTCTTCCAGGGAGATATTCGTAAGAACACATTATCACCCACTTCAAACTCTAGGTCTTTTCTTCGGTTGTCGGCATAACTTTTCTGTCGACTCTGAGCTGCTCTTATGTGTTGTTGAATATATATGACCTTTTCTGCCATTTCATCAACAAGATCAGGTCCTAATAGCTTTCTTTCCCCAACTTCATCCCAGCAAGTTGGAGTCCTACATTTCTTTCCATAGAGAGCTTCATAAGGATCCATCTGAATACTGGAGTGAAAGCTATTATTATAAGAAAATTCCACCAAAGGTAGGTGTTGATCCCAACCTCCTTTGAAATCCATAGAGCAAGCTCTCAACATATCTTCTAGGGTTTGAATTGTTCTCTCAGACTGACCGTCTGTCTGGGGATGATAAGCAGTGCTGAAACTCAACTCTGTATCCAGAGTATGCTGAAGACATCGCCAGAACTTCGAGGTAAATATCGGATCTCGATCAGATATAATAGAAAGTGGTACTCCATGCAATCTTACCACTTCCTTTACATATATCCTGGCAAGCTGATCTAGAGGGAAATCCTCTCTAATAGCAATGAAGTGTGCAGACTTTGTAAGACGATCAACTATGACCCAGATATCATTATTTCCTTTGGATGTTTTAGGAAGTCCTGTGACAAAGTCCATAGTAATGTTTTCCCATTTCCATTCGGGTATGGGTAATGGTTGTAACCTCCCCTTAGACTTTTGTCTCTCAGCTTTAACTTGTTGACAAACCAGGCATCGAGAGACATATTCAGCAACATCTCTTTTCATGCCATCCCACTAGAAGTACTCTTTCAGGTCCCTATACATCTTCATGCTTCCAGGATGAATAGAGAATGAAGAACTATGAGCCTCATCCAGCAACTCCTTCTTTAATTCGGGGATGGGAGGAACACAAACCCGATTCCTAAACTTTATTATCCCATCACAATCAAGGTTGAATTCAGGAACATTTCTCACCTTCTTTTGTAACTCGACATCTTCTTTCTATGCCTCTTTAATCTTCACATGTATAGATGGTTGAACATTCATTTGAGAAAGATAAGATTTTCCCCTTCCATTATAATTCCAAGATCCATCCTTTGTAAATCCATAATTATTGGATCTTTTGTGATCCTCATCATGGATAAACTAGCATGGTCCTGTCGACTTAATGCATCTGCCACCTTGTTTGCTTTCCCAGGGTGGTAATGGATTGAGCAGTCATAATCCATAATTAGCTCCAACCATCTTCTTTGGCGCATATTCAGCTCCTTTTGTGTGAAAATATACTTTAAACTTTTATGATCAGTATAAATATCACACCTTTCACCATAAAGGTAATGCCTCCAAATCTTTAATGCAAAGATTACTGCAGCCAACTCCAAATCATGTGTTGGGTAATTTTGATCATGGATTTTCAACTGTCGTGAGGCATAAGCTATCACCATATCATTTTTCATAAGAACACACCCCAATCCCTTCTTGGATGCATCACTGTAGATCACAAACCTTTCTCCACTACAAGACAATGTGAGCACAGGTGCACTGGATAACCTTCTTTTCAACTCCTTGAAATTCTCTTCACATTCCTCTGTCCAAACAAACTTAACTCCTTTCCGAGTCAACTTGGTGAGTGGATTAGATAATCGTGAAAAATCCTTTACAAAACGTCCATAATATCCAGCCAAACCAAGAAAACTTCGGATCTCAATTACTGTTGTTGGTCTTGACCATCTTTCGATAACCTCTGTTTTTGCTGGATCCACAGATATCCCCTCTTTTGAGATTATGTGACCCAAAAATGCAACTTTTTGAAATCAAAATTCACACTTGGTAAATTTGGCATAAAGCTTCTCCTTTCTCAGGGTCTTCAATATAATTCTCAAGTGATCTTCATGCTCTTCCTTGCTCTTTGAATAGACAAGAATATCGTCTATAAAGACTACCACAAATTGATCAAGATAGTCTCTAAAGACTCTATTCATTAGATCCATGAAGATAGAAGGGGAATTAGTAAGACCAAATGGCATCACAATAAATTCATAGTTTCCATACCTTGTACGGAAAGCCGTCTTTGGTATATCCTCCCTTTTGACCCTTAATTGATGATACCCTGAACGAAGATCAATCTTGGAAAAGTATTGAGCTCCGCGTAGTTGGTCAAATAAGTCATCAATGCGTGGGAGAGGATATTTGTTCTTGATAGTGATCTTGTTAAGTTCTCGATAATCAATGCAGAGTCTCATTGATCCATCTTTCTTCTTAACAAATAGAACAGGTGCTCCCCAAGGTGACGCACTAGGGCGTATGAATCCCTTATCAAGATTCTCATGGAGTTTCTTCTTCAACTCCTACAACTCAATTGGGGCCATTCTATAAGGTGTCTTTGAAATAGGCAAAGCACCCGGTATGAGTTCTATTGAAAACTCAACTTCACGATTTGGTGGAAGACCCGGTAATTCCTCCGGAAAGACATCATCAAACTCTCGTACAATGGGCATATTCTTAATTGTGAGTTTCTCACCAACCATTTGAGATAAATAACCTTCATTTAGTAGAATCAAGACCCATAAGATGGAAGTAATTTCCACTGGAAGGTTATGTTCATCCTTGCATTGATAGACGATCGTAGATTGATCTGGAATATGAAATGTGACTTCCCTTATTTGGCAATTGATATGAGCTCCATGTAGAGAAAGCCAATCCGTGCCAAGAATCACATCAAATTCCACTAAAGGAAGAATCACAAGATTTGCAGGAAGCACTTTCCCACAAACTTCGATCAGAGAAGAATTATAAACTTTTAATGCGACTGTTGTGCCATTAGGTGTTGTCACAGCTAACTCAACATCTAATTGTTGAGGTAATACGGTGATACCCTTATAAAATTATTTAGAAATAAAATAGTGGGTGGATACAGAATCAAATAAAACATTTTCTACTTTAGAGTGGATGGTAAGTGTACCTTTCACCACTTCGTTATCGTACTCCACATCGCTGATAGAAATTGCATGTGACTTTCCTTTGTCTTTAGCCTTAAGATTTTGTTGACGTCGACCATCATCATCAACCCTTGGATTTGGGCATTGATTGGCATAATGCCCCATCTCCTTGCACTTGAAACATTGAAGTGTATTAGGTTCATTCTGTGTATCCCTTCCTTTGTTTGCGTCATTAGACATCTTCTTCCAATTATCACGACATTCAAATGCCCGATGACCTTCCTTTCCACATTTAAAACATTTACTTGTCCCTTTAAGACATCTCCTTCCATGTTTCTTTCCACACATTGAGCATAAGGGAAATCTCATCTTCTTTTCATTGTGCTCTTTAGATTTTCCTTTGAATTCCATCTTCCTCTTCTTATCAAACCCATGTGACTGATGGGTTACTCCAATCTCCATCTCGACTTTGAGAGCACATCGAACGATTTCCTCGTAGCTATTGAAGTCCCTTATGGCTAACTCCCTTCGGAGACTTGGTTTTAAGCCACTAAAGAATCGATCGATCTTACTCTCAGGTTGGATAATAATACCAGAAGCATACCTTGCAAGTCTTGTAAAATTTGCTTCATAGGTACCAACAGATTCATCATCCCTTTGCTTCAGTTCAAGGTACTCTTTCTCCATCTTTTTTCGGAGAATACGAGGCAAGTACTTATTGAAAAATAAGTTCTTGAACTCGTCCCATTCCATAGACTCAATTTCATCCCTTTGCCTCGTATTATTAATAAGATTCCACCATTGATCAGCATCTCCTTCCAAATGATACACTGCTAGGATGACTTTATCATGCTCAGAACATTGAAGAACTGAAAATATGTTTTCAGTAGTACTAATCCATTGTTCAGCAACTAATGGATCAGTAGACCCACTAAAAGAAGGTGGATGCTGCCTCATGAAGGATTCAACAGAATGTTGCTCCATCCTTTGCTCGTTTGGAAGTCCTGCATGATTCATAGCTTGAGAAAGTTGTGTGAGCATGGCTACAAGATTTTGCATTCCAGCTCCCATATCGTTTGGTTGCTCAGGGGGACAATCATTGCATTTCCTATCGCATTCCGCATTAACACGGTTCCTTCAGGTTCCATCCATTGACTAAAACCAAGAAGAATAGTGTGAGAAACACTAATTATAATAGGAAAACCACATAATTCAAGAATTAAATTTTCATGCTTAAGGTCTTATCCTAGGTTAGTCAAGGCCATTTCTAAAACACTAAGATTGTGTTCTATGCTTAGACTTATCCTTAGGGTTCTTACTAAGGCTTTCACATCCTAGTTTCCAAAGGTTGACTATACCTTTCCTCTGATACCAACTATAAAGACCCATACTTTACATACATTGTTAATACTTCAAAATTGAAGAACACTTATTACAACATATGACAGAACCACAAAGGACCGTATATGTATAGTGTCTTTAGAAACTGGGAAACATAAACAACTGGTTCATAAATATTCTACAGTGTCTCCCATTTATTTCATTATATCTAGGGTCCCTTTTAGCATATTCTACTTAATATCCATCTTCCTGACCTGGGGAAAAGAAAACATAAAAGGGTGAGCTCAAATGCCCAGCAAGGGAAAATAAAGGAAATAAAAATCATATCATATCTTTTTGAAAATCATAACCTGAAAAAGAGATCATAAAATCTTAACATGGAATAAATCATAGAAGTGAAAATGAGATCCCCATAATCATAACATGAAACTTGAAACATTGTGGCATTCACACATAATCATAGAGAATCATTTCTTGTTAGTCAAGACTCATTGCCAAGACTATCTTAGTGGACAAAGTCCCTTTCTGAATCGAGTAACCCTCGTTTCAGTCCTATTTCACTGAACCGGTATAACCTACCGTTCTAGCCCTGACTATCTCATGAGATATAAAATCTTTAACCAATGCATTGGAGGGAGATGTAGGTCCCACCCATCTTATAATGAATCCTTTCTTATGTGTGCCACATAATAATAAATCATACATCATCGCATAACCCATGTAATAAATATGGGATTCTTAAAAAACATGACATCATAAAACAATTCATATAAGATAAAGGACTTCATAAAAATGTTTCCATCACAACATAATAAAATCCATGTAATAATAGGGATAAAAACAGAACCCTTTTATTATCTTAGATGGAAAATAATTTTGATAAAATACTTGAACTTCATTCTTGAGGAAAATATCCTTTCTACTTCAAAAACACTTTTCCTTTCTCAAAATGTCATATAATTTTAAACTAAAAGAAGTTGATTAAAAATAAACTTGAATACTTGTAAAGGAAGCTTCTTGGAAATAATTTTTTAGAAATCCATTCATGCCGTATAAGTTAAAAACATTCTTCGTACTTTTGTCGGAAAAGTCAAAAAGTACCTCGTACGAAAAACGACAAAAGATTCCTTTCATACATATTACTAAAAACTCACCGAAGGGTAAAAATGGATTTAAAAAATTTTAGTTGGATGGAAATAATATTACATATTGATGAAACATGGATGTGGATGATAAAATACACCCCAGTAAATACTTACAAATAAACAATCTTGGATAAAAATGAGATTGTGATATTTCCCTTACCTTAGGTCCGATTTGCTTTGTACGTGTCCAAAGATCCAGTATAATGGTTTAAATAATGTTATTGACTTATTCCAGAATCATACATATTGATATGATATCATATATGGTCATATTCTTAGCTTCTTGTTAGTAATATTTCATTGTTACTTGTTACTCGGGTCTTTATTTCCTTTTGTTCTTATGCGTGTTTTGCCGAATATATTCTTATTCTTATTTTAAGGTTATAGATAACTTATATCCAGAATGGTATTACTGTAACATATATCATATTTATTCATTCAATTCAATTATATAATTACTATGTAATGATGATCATGTAGAACGAGTCGCATCACATCGTGGAGACGGTATTCCGTACGTACGCATGAGTGATGATATCATTCCTATGATCGTGGAACTATATTGGAGTATATATATATTATTTCAGTATCAATATTACTTTATAATAATCATAAATAGTTACTCATTACACCATTATACCCATCCTTTTAAAGTGATGGTGGAAAAATAGATTACACCACGGTGTGGAGACGGTATTCCGTACGTACGCACGCGCGATGATTTCATTTTTCCGTGGGATGGATAGAAGGTGAATTAGGGTTGTTTCATATTTATAATAACATATCAGTATGTAAGTAATAATGATGTTATTACTTTATCATGAAACAACTAAAGAAGAAGAAGTTGAAGAAGAAAGAAATTGAAAAGATCGGTAATGGATATTACCTCTTCTTTGGAACGCCTCTTTGAATCCTCCACTTAGGGAACTAAGATTGGTCTTTGAAGAAGACCAGGACCTCTAGGATTATTCTAGGGAAGTGGATAGTAGAAAATGGCAGGGGTTGGCGGAGCTTGAGTCCTCAAATTGGTGTGAGGAGGAGGGGGGGGGGAGGTTCCCTTTTATAAGGGAGGAGAGGGGCACCTTAGGAATATCTCAAAATGTTATTTTATATTAAAGTCAAAATCGGTTTATAATGGTTCCAAAGGGTCTTCTTTCGAAGCTAAAGTGGGGATGGGTCGAAATCCTATCAACCAATAGGATTTATACATGTTTAGGGTATTATTTTAACCTTATCAATTAGATTTAACTCTAAGTTAAATAATTTAACTTTTACCGTGTCTTTTTGTTTTCTTTCACTATAAGGTTAATACACTTACTATAACATTCCAAACGAACCCCAAATTGTTTATTATTAATATATATATACTTATCTAAGTCATTTGGACGAACCTTATATTTTTAGGAATAAAATAACAATTAATAATATAATATTTGATTTAAAAACTATTTTGTGTCAATTTTGACACTATTTGATATATGATTTTTGTGAAAGTCATAACAGAATTATATGTTCGAAAAAAGTTGATTAAATCAACATTAATATATCATAGTAACCTATAAAATTAGTGTAATTCATAAAAAGTCTCAAATTACATTTATTTTTGTGTTTATAACATCAATTATGTCAATATTTCATTAATAAGATAGTTACTACATCATCATTGTGTCATAAATAAATTAAATTATTTAATGTCTAAAAATTACAAATAAAATACCATTATGTAGGAAATATTTATATCTTTCTAATGAATATTTATAGTCGAATTTATCTAATGTATAACCCCATATTAGAAATTATTTACTTATTAAACTTTTATTTTAACTATTTTAACCCTTCTTTAAATAATTTAATAATAAATGTCCTAATCTAATCCATGTAGGCCTAAATGGTCATATTTTTATTCCTAAGTTTGTTTTTGGTCGAATTACACTTGTCCAATAGAATTAGGACATTTGTTAGGGTAATATTAATATCATATTTACCCTTAGTTACCCTATTTACTATTAACCGCGGTAAAAAAAAGTAAAAAGTTACTATTCACCAAAAAAAATTATTTTTATCTCATTGAACCACATTTTACTTACTGATATCAACCGTGTTTGTCGGATTTTTGAAATTCCATTCACAGAAGCGGTAAAATTATGTTTTATGCAAAAAATTAGTTTTTCACCTACCACTTAGTGGTTTTACTATTCATCAAAAATTGAATGTTTTCAGAAAAATACCAAAATTTCATCCTAGGTTAATTTCGATATTCTGAGTCCAAAAATGAAGTCCATTTTGAAAAATAAAATTTATAAAATTTCAAAAAGTGGTTATTACTATTCATAACGGCTAGTTTTAATAGTTTATTGTTGTTTAGTGAAACTCGGTATTGCGTACGACGCAAGCTATCGAGGAAGGTCGTGATTGCGTGTAAAGCAAGCCAAGCAAGTGTTGTGTAGAAAAAGATTCCTTTGATGATTCATATAACATAAAAGTCTCGGGTGTTACAACCTGCTTCCCTACGTGACTTACCAATCTATGTGGGCTTTGATTCCTATCTTGTGGGATATGTAGGATGTCTCCCTATGGTTCAAAATCAACACTCAAAATCAGAACAATTCCCTTTGGAAAACATTCTATAATACCCCAATCATCCTTGGTACATTTCCATTTGAATAACTAAATAGAATGTGATGTACACAACTTGGAGTTTTAGAACACCACAAAAAATTAAACTAACGATTATAAATAGTAATAAAAACTTTTTATTATTTTATAAATTTTAATTTTTAAAATGAACTTCATTTTTGGGTTTGTAATATCAAAATGAGATTAGGGTAAATTTTTGGTATTTTTCTGAAAACCTTCATTTTTTATGAATAGTGAAAAACACTGTGTTATTGTTTAAAACAGACATTTTATTTTAAAATTTATTTATTTTATATAGAATTATTTAATGTAAAAATAGATTCATAATACCAATATAATTTGAAAATAGTTTATTGGTGTCATTTTATAATAATATTACATGTATAAAATTTATGGAACTTTTTACCATCTTTTACCAAAATTCTAGGCACATTTGCTGATTTGCAAAAAACATAATAATAACGCTTCTATGAATTGAATTTCAAAAATATGTGAGACAAGGTTTATGTCAGAATGTAAAATTTGGTTCAATAAGATGAAAATAATTTTTGTTGAATAGTATCTTTTGACATTTATTTACCACAATTAAATTAAAATAGGGTAATTAAAGGTAAAAAATGATATTATAATAAACCGAAAACATATCCTCATTCTGTTGGATAAGTGTATTTTAACTAGAATAAACCATTGGAATAAAATATGATTCTTTTTTTACACTTGTATTAGAAGAGTACATTTATTATTATTTTATTTAAAGTAGAGTTACAATATTTAAATTCAAAATTCAATAACTAAAACATTATTAATATAGGGTTATACATAAGATAAATTCGACTATATATATTAATTAGAATGCTAAAAATATTTTCTACAATATTTTATTTTATTTATGAAATTTATACTTTAATTAATTAAATTTATTTATGACACAATGGTGATGAAGTAATCACTTTATTAATGATTTATTAAAATAATTGATATTAAAAATATCCAAATAATTATAAATTGAGACTTCTGATGAATAAAAAAAATTTAATAGGTTACTATGACAATTTAGGGTTGAGTAAATAATTTTTTATGTGATAAAGTTGTTACAAATTTCACAAAAACAAAATACTATATAATGTCAAAATTGACATAAATGTGATTTTGAAATCAAATACTATATTATTAATTTATATAATATTTCATAAAATCTACAATTCGTCCAAAAGACTTATATAAGGTTAGATATGTCAGAAAAGAACCACATATGGTTCTCTTGTATTTTTATTGTAATTTTATTAACCTTTTGTTATAATAATACATTAATACATGGTAGAAGTCAATCTATTTAACTAATAGTTAAATCTAAAATATAAGGTTAATATTGTGACCTAAAACTGTCCAAGACCTATTGGATGATATGTTTTCGACTCAATACCACATTATCTAAGAAAAAAATAATTTTGGAGCCATTATAAGTCAAATATAATTGTATAATAAAATAATATTTTAATCTTTTTGTAAACTGACCCTCACATCTCTTATAAAAGGCTACTTCCCCTTCCATCAAAATCACCACTCCAAATCCATTTGGCTCAGCCAAAACCTACTAAAATATCCTCCCAACTATCTTCAATTCCACTTAGATGGCATACATTGATTATAAATCCATCATTTGGATCCCTTTTGATCAACTAAAAAGGAAACACCCAAAAATTATGTAATAATTTCACCACCTCTTTCAAAGTTCTTTTCTTCTTCCACTTCCTCATTCTTTGTTGTCTCCATAAAAAAATAATAACTCGAGTACCTTATACATATTGATAAGAAATTATAAATATAATACAAATATATTCATTATTATATCCATCTTTTGAATAATAAAGTCACTATATGTGTGTCCAAACGACATACCATCTCCACGTCGTGGTGTAGTTTTTTATTCAAAGTTTCATTATTATGATGGGTATAATAATGAGTATAATTTATGTATATAAAATTTATAACAAGTAAATTATTCTGTCTATATGATATAACATCCAATTACATATGGTTTCACCATCAATATAATGATATTGTCGCTCGTGTGTACGTACAGATTACCGTCTCCATGAACACGATGTGATTCATTCTCCATTGTAACCAGTCAAGAATAATTTCCATTTGATGATTAAAAATAATGTTTAAGAACATAATATAATTCTGGATATGAATAAATTACATCATATCCATACCAAACAATTCTAAAAAAAACTAACACTGTAAAATAAATCAGTTAACACCAAAAACAATGATACTACTAAAATATTATTAACAAAGAAATATTAGAAGATCATATATGATATCATATTTATGAATACAGTTCTTGTAAAATTTGATAAAATGTTTTAACCATTATATAGGTTGTTAAAATACAACCGAGTAAGGAAAATTATAAGGTAACTGTTTATTCTACAAACTTTTCATTATCCGATGTTTTTTATACGTGGATATCTACTAGGACCGCTTTATCATCCAAATTTGTGTATCTTAAAATTTTATTTCAAAGAATTTTTTCTATTTCTATGACTATGGTTTAAAGTCATTAATACCCTCTTTTGACATTTTATAAAAGTTCTATAATGGAATATTTTCGTCTTTCTCCAAACATGGTCCTTTACACCCTTTTCGACAAAATCATGGAACGATTTTTTTTAAAGTATATGGCGGGTGAATCTATTTTCCTGCATTATAACATCTTCGAATCTTCACTTAAAATATTATAAGAATATTTTGAAATTAAATTTTTTCTTTTATATTTACAAGAATTTTAAATCATTTCAAAATATAAAGAGATATTTCTCTCAAATAGTTCTAATTTCATCCATGTCAAGATCCTTTGATGGATTTTACACGTGTTTGAAGTTGGATTATTATGATAAAATCATCCATATTTTATTGAAGATTTTTATATTTTTTATTGTGGATGTGTTATTTTTATACCATTAATGTTTTATGGTAAAATTATTAACATTTCTTATGCTAGTATTCATATGAGTGTTTGTGTTATGTCTCAACCTTTTCATATGAGGAATGCATTGGACATAGTAAGTGATGGGAAGTTCCCATTATAGATCCTCAATGCATTAGTAGGTATCATGAGACAAACTAGTGTCTTGGCACATGGATTTGATAGAATCATATTTATAGTCTTGGAATGAGGCCTTGAATATGTGGTTATGATTTCTAGAATTATGCATTCCATTAGTATGAAATTGGCTATTGATATTTCATGTGATTATTCAACTAGTAGAATATCCATATGAATAAGTGAATGGAATTATTTATTTTATCATTTCCATGTTAGGATAAATCTTATATTTGAAAGGATTATGTTTTTTTTTCGTATACATTTCCTCAAAATTTTAATCTTATTTATGAACGTTTCTGCTATATTTTTATCCTTACCGAGCACTAGAGATCACCCCTTTCTATGTTTTATTTTTCCCAATATTCGAAGAAGTATATTATGACTGACATTCCGGGATAGTATAAGGTAGATGAATGTGTTAAAAGGGTACACAATGTTGTTGTTTTTAATTTCATATTGTAATGTAAAACTTATGTTTGTATCTAGTACTTCCAGTGATACTAAACTGACAGGTCATTTGGGATTTGATCCATTGTGATCATGCCAAGGTTATGTAATAATACACCATTTCTGGGTAACAAGGGACATGTAATTAAAGTTGGAATCAGAGTTCTAATGGTACAAACCGTGTAAGATATATATACAAAATCCCTGATTAGGGAACATTACCCTAATATGGACTTTGAGGATAAATATAGAAAAGAATCCTATAATTTTGGTAATGAAGAGATTTTGTGTATTTTCTAAGAAATACTCCCTTTCTGGATATGATCAAGAAGAGGTGGCTCAAGAACCGATGTTCCTAGGAGTGAAAACTCTTAGAAAGAGTTTTGGGCTTGACATGGTGTATCCTAGTACATGACAATGGGGCTTGCTGCAGTCTTGGTTACAAAACTCATAGGGGATATGCTTAGTATAATTCATATTTTCATTACAATCCTCTATGAAGAATTTATGTGTAAATACATACTCAATGAAATCATTTTTTATTATAGATTACATGAATAAACTATTAAATTTATGTTAGATATTTTACTAGTTTGGAATTATATATTGTGAATCATAAATGAATCTAGCTCATGCCATTGTTTATAAATGGATCCTAGTTGAAGGAATGTAAACTATATCAAAAAACGTAATACATGTAGGGATTTCCCTCCAACACATCTTAATTATAGTGAATCTAGTGATGAAACCGGTGATGAATAACATATAACCATATCGGGACCACTCATTCAGGTTATGAATAATAACCTTACCCGTATAGAGCACCCAGATCCACAACGCGGACCATCAATGTTATACCGCTTCATGAGGAAACAACCACCATCATTCAATGGGACTAAAATTCCATTTGTAGCTGAGAAATTTATAAATTCTTTAGAGAAAATATTTCATGCATTGGGGGTAACAAAAGGGAAAATGTTTTCATGGATGTTTATCACCTCACAAGAGATGCAGATTAATGGTGGTCATTAATTAGAAACCCAAAGGATGAAGAAGAAGTATCAAATATGGAATTGAGTGAGTTTAAAGATATTTTCTTATAAAATTACTTTCCTCGTGACCATCGATTAGATATGGAATGAAAATTTTGGAGTCTACGGAAAAATGAGGATGAGAATGTCACAATGTATGAGGCTAACATTACAAAGTTGTCAAGCCATGTAGTAGATTATATACATTAACCAAATAGTAAGGTTGATCGATTATTTGATGGGTTAAAACCATTACTCCGTCGAGAATTAGTATCATAATACTTATCATTGTACGAAGATATGTCTCATGTTCTATAAATATAGAAAATGAATTCTCTACGTCTTACAACTATAATGTAATGTAAGAGAAGAAGATATCTGCTAAAAAATCTGGAAATTTAAATAAGGGGATGATGGGAAAAGTTAACATTCCATCCTGTATTTAATGTTAGATGAAACCGCCTGGTACATGCCTGAAGGGAATGTGAGTCTATTAAAAGAATGGTGAAAAAGGACACCAAACTCGTGATTTCAAGGGAAGGAAAGAGGGTATAAAAGTAGAATGCTAAAATTGTAGAGAAATGATGCATTATGTAAATGAATTTACTATGCGCCGAGGATACCTACCTCAGAAAACAAAAATGGAGCAATGACAAGATTATGTGATCACTACTACTGAGGTTGAAGCTCTGAATGACATGGTGGCATGTAATTTAATGGTTTCCTCAAATTTAGACAATGAATTATTTGATTTTTGATCATTGCATTGTTTCATATCATCCCAGATTTCTAAGAAAATTAGATATTTTCAATTTGATTTGACAAGGATGTTTTCAGTCAAAACTTCTAAGGAAACTATCATTACAACAATGTTATGTGAATCTGTCACCATTAGGGAATATAAATGTTGTTTATATGCAGATCACATCATCATACACATGATTTAATTTGATATAATCCTTGGTGTGGATTGGCTTTTATACCATGGACCAAAAATTTAATGTAAAAAAAAGGGGGTTGCAATTTTCAATGATGAAAAGGAGTACCTTATATTTTAAGTAGAATTCTCAACACTTAATCATTATCTAGATCCACCCTAGTAGCTCCACTAAATTTAATTATTGGGGAGGAATATAATGAAATAACATTGGATGATGAAATGAATTTTACAAAAGAGAATGCACATATTTTCCAAGAATATGTTGATGCGGTTACTGAGTATTTACCTGGAATGTTTCTAGAGCAATAAATTGAGTTTTCGATGGATTTAACTCCTGGTTCAAGGCCCATATCGAATACCCCTTATATAATGGCCACAGTGGAATTAGTGTAACTAAATAAACAATAATAGGAATAGTGAAATAAATAAATTATTCACCCTAGTGTTTCTCTATGAAGACCCCTTATTCTATTTGTTAAGATGAAATAAGAATATATGAGGTTGTACATTGACTACAAAGAGATAGATGCTATAACAATAAAGAACACTTATCCACTACCTTGCATTGATGATTTATTTGAACAACTTCATAAGTGTCAACATTTTTCAAATATTGACCTTCGATCTGGATATCATCAGTAGTGTGTGAAGAAGGAAGAAATTCCGAAAACAATATTTCAAACCAGGTAAGGGCATTATGAGTTTACAGTAATGCCTTCTGGACTGACTAATTCACCCTATGGTTTCATAGATCTAATGAATAGAGTTTTCAAGGTATATCATGATGAAATTACAGTGATAATTATTTATTATATATTGGTTTACTCTAAAATCAATGAAGATTTTAAAAATCACTTGAAAATTATTCTAAAAACCCTCAGAGGAAATGACTTATATGGGATGTTTATCAAGTGTGAATTCCATATTCAGAATTTTTTTTCATGGACATATTGTCTCTAAGTATGGAATCTATGTTGACCCTTATAAGACAAATGAAATTCAAGAAGCGCCTGCACCGATGAGTATAACTGAGGTCCACAATTTTTTTAGTTTAGCAAGTAGCCGAATTTCATCTAGAATTTTGACTTATTGGATAACCCATTAACAAATCTCACACGTACTGGGGTTATTTTTTTTGGAAAAAAGAGTGTGAATAATTTTTTTAAGAACTGAAGATAAGATTATTCAATTATCTATCTTCACTCTATCATTGGGGAATGATGGGTTAGTTATATATAGAGGTGTTTTAAAGAAATGAATTGGTTGTGTCTTTTTGCATAATGATCTAGTTATTTCCTATGCATCATGAAAGCTATAAATTCATGAAAAAAACAATCCCACTCTAGATCTTTAGTTACCAGCTATAATATTTGATTTGATGATATAGAGAAACAATCTCAATGGTGTAAAATGTGAGATATATAATCATTCCAAGAGTTTGAAATATATTTTCTCACAGAATGAACTCAACATGTAAAAATGACAATGGATTGAACTACTCAAGGATTATGATTTCATTATACACTACCACCAGAGGATGGAAAATAAGGTAGAATATCTTTTGAGAAGAAAGGATCTTGGAGTTTTGAACATGGTGATAGTTGAAAGGGATTTTATGTTCATGTATCTAGTAAATATGGATATTGGAATAATAATGGAAGGTGAAACATTAATAAATTTTCAAATGGTTGCTAAACCATCTTTACTAGAAAGGATAAAATGTTCTCAGACTGATTAAGAGGAGTTTTGAACGAAAATTAAATCTTTGAACAATAGATGATTCATCAAATTAGTATATGAAGATGAGATTTTGAAATTTGGGAAGAGACTTTGTGTTCCTAAAATACATGATCTAAAAAGGGAATTGATGGATGATTCTCATAGCTCCAATTTACCTAGAATCACTTCTGGCACTATGATGTATAGATATTTGAAGGATCATTTTTGGTAGGACAACATGAATAAAGAGAATGCTGATTATGTGTCAAGATGTATGGTTTTTTAATAGGTTATTGCTGGAAGACAACATCCTGGAAGAGTCATGAATCCTATTTCCATACCTAAGTGAAAAAATATGATATTAAGATGGACTTTGCCATGGGGATACCAAAGGCTCCTTGAAGAAATGAGGAAATATGAGTCATTGTTGATTGTCTTACCAAGTCATCACTTTTTATTGCTATAATAGAATATTTACCACTTGAATGTCTAGAAAGACTATATATTAATAAAGTTGTTAGACATCATGGAGAACCCATATTGATTGTTTCTGATCATGATCCCTATTTTACATCAAGATTATGGTAATATCTTCAAAATGCCCTAGATACTGAACTTCTTTGAGAACTTCCTACAACCCTCAAACTGATGGATAATATGAATAGACTATTTAAAAATTTCAAGACTTGTTGATATCATTCACACTTGACTTTCAAGGTTTGTAGGATAAGTATTTACCTCTAGTATAATTTTCATATAATACTAGCTTCCATTCAAGTATTCCGATGGAACCATATGAAGCGTTATATGGAATGAGATGTCACACACCAACATTTTGGGATGTTGTTGGTGAAGGAAAACTTATAGGCACATAACATTTTGATGAAACAATGGAATAGATAAATATTATCCAAACCCATATTAAAGAAGCTCAAAATATGCAAAAGAGCTATGCTAATAACTGAAGGAAGGATTTGGAATTTCAGGTAGGTGATTATTTTTTCTTGAAGGTATATCCATTGAAGGGTGTTATACGATTTGGTAAGAAGGAGAAATTAAGTCCTAGGTACCAAAGACCTTTCGAAATTTTAGAACGAATTAGAGTTGTAGCTTATCGTTTGAAAATTCCTCCAAGTCTCTCCAATGTTCATGATGTGTTCCTTATATCGCTATTGAGAAAATACATTCCAGCCCCAATGCATGTACTCATCTATGAATAAATTTAACTGGTACATGATTTGTCTTATTGTGAAGAGCCTTTAAATATTCTTAATAGAAAAGAACATGTTTTGAGAAACTAGACGACACGTATGGTAAAATTTTAATAGAGAAATCATAAGATGGAAGAGGCATTGTGGGAACCTGATGAACATATGATAAATAACCTCCTAAATATTTTAATGCGATAATATTCTAGAAATTTTATGGTTTATATTATTTGAAGAAGATTTGAATGTTACACCACATGCTTCCATGGTAGGTTTTCCTTTAAATAATGCAATAGCTTGCACTGTACGCTACTTGGAGTATTAACACACCACGACAAATCAAACTTGCCGTTATGAAAATTAATACCCCCCTTTTAAAAATTTATAAATTATACTTTCCAAAATGGACATCATTTTTGGGTTGGGAATATCAATATTAGCTTAGGGTGAATTTTTTGTATTTTTCTGAAAACATTCATTTTTTATGAATAGTGAAAACAGAACGTTATTTTTTAAAACTAAATTTTTATTTAAATAATTAATCGTTTTATTTAAATAAATTTTAAGTAAAAATAGAAAAATAATACATATATATCTGTAATATTATTCATTAGATTAATTTTATAATAAGATTAGATGTATAAAATTTTATCGAACCATTTACCGTCTTTTACCTACATTCTAGGCACATTTCAAATTTGCATAAATCATAATTTTAATATTTCTGTGAATTTAATTTCAAAAATACAAGATACATGGTTGATATGGGTAAGTAAATTTTGGTTCAATTAGATGAAAATAATTTTTGGTAAATAATAACTTTTGACTTTTATTTACCACGGTTAAAAAGAAAACAGGGTAATTAATAGTAAAAATGATATTATAATTACCCTAACACATGTTATATTTCTATTGGATAAGTTCATATAGATCAAAATCATCCATTGGAATAAAATATGATCATTTTTTCCATATTTATTAAATTAGGGCATTAATTAATATTTTATATAAATAAGAGTTTAATATGATAAATTCAATGTTTAAAAAATAAATCATTATTAATATAGGGTTATACATAATAAAAGTTAGATTATAATTATTCATCAGGAATATAAAAATATTTATTCTATAATGTTATTTTATTATTAATTTTTAGACATTATATAATTAAATTTATTTATTTAAAAATGATGATGCATTAATGACGTTATTATTGACTGATTGAAATAATTAATATTATAAATATAAAAATAAATGTAAATGGAGTCTTTTGATGAATTACAAATAATTTTCTAGGTTAATAATGTATATTAGGGTTTATTATATTTCTTTATAATTGATAAATTAGTTATGACTTTCATAAAAACAAAATAACCAATAGTGTCAAAATTGACACAATTGAGTCTTTTAAAACAAACACTATATTTTGAATTGGTATAATATTCATAAAAATATAAGGGTTAGAAAAAGGACTTATATAAGGTTAGATATATCAATAATTAACCATGTGTGGTTTTCGTGGTTTTTTATAGAAATATTATTAACCATTTAATATAATAATACAAGAATAGATGGTAAAAGTTAAACTATTTACCTAAGCGTGAAATCTAAAAGTTAAGCTTAATATGGTGACATAAGACAATAATAATTCTATTGGTTGAGTTTTTTTCAACCCAGACCCACCTTAGACTCGATATAAGTCCTTTTAGTTCAATTATAAATTTAATATGATTGTATAATCAAATAATATTTTAAGAATTTCTTAAAGTGACCCTCACATCTCTTATAAAAGGGTACTCCCCTTCTCAACCAATAACACGTCTAGGGCCATTTGGATTTGCTAAAACCTACTCGAATATCCTCCCAACATCCATAAATCATACCTAGAGGAAATAATTTGATCTGACAGACACCGTATGGATTCCTTTGGATCAACTCAAAAGGAAACACCCGAAGAAGAGGTAATAATTTCACCACCTCTTTCAATGTTCTTTTCTTCATCCAGTTCCTCTCTGTTTGTTTCTTCCATACTAAAATAATTACTCTATTTCCTTCTATATTCTATTATGTTATTATAAATATGGTACAACCATATTCAGTATCAAATCCATCCTATGAATATCAATGTCACCATACATGAGTACGTACGGCTTACCGTCTCCACATCATGGTGTAGTTTGTTATTCAACACTTCATTATTTGGATGGGTATAATAAGGATAATAATTGATGTATATAATAAATATATCTTTTCAATGATTCTGTATATATGATATACAATTCAACTACATACGATTTCACTATCTATATAATGATATTGTTTCTCGTTCATACGTATGGATTACCATCTCCATGAATGTGATGAGATTCATTCCCCATGGTAACCATTCAAGAATAATTTTCATTTGAGAAGTAAAAATAATGTTTATGAACTTAATATTTTTCTTTATTGGAATATAGTACACACTATACATAAAAAACATTACTTATGTAACAAAATATATAATGTAAAATGAATTAGTTAACACCTGAAACAATGATACTATAGAAATTTTATTAACAAAGAAATATAGAAGATCATAAATGATATCATATTTTTGTATATAGTTCTTTTATAATTTAGTAACAATGTTTTATCAATTATACCTGATGATAACATACCATGGAAAAAGGAAAACTACAAGGTAAGGGTTAATTCTACGATCTCTTCATTATATGAGGTTATTTATAATTGAGTATCTACTAGGACCTCCTTATAATCCATATCCATGTGTCTTAAATTGGTAATTAAAAACATTTTTACTATTTCCTAAAATATGGGTTATGTTCTTTTATACCCTTGTATGAATTTTTATAAAATGTTTATAAAGAAATAATTCCGCCGTTTTCCAAACATTTTCCTTTACGACCTTTTCAACAAAATTAAGGAAAGAATGTTTTTTAACGTATACGAAGAGTGAAATTATTTTCCACTGTTATAACATCTTTGAAGCATACATTAAATTATTATAATAATGTTTTAAAAATAAATGTTTTCTTTTATTTTTACATGAAATTTAAATAATTTCTAAATAGAAAGTTATATTTCTCCCAAATAGTTTTGATTTCATCTATGTCAATATCCGTAGATATATTTTACACCTGTTTGAAGTTGATTTATTATGATTAAATTATCCATATTGCATTGAATGTTTTGTGACATGTTTGACAATAGATGTGTTATTTTTATACCATTCATGGTTTATAGTTAATGTATTAACATTTTGTATGCTAGTTTTAATATGACGTTTTATGTTATGTTCCAACCTTTTCATATGAGGAATACATTGGACTAAATAAGTCACAGGTGGAGCCTGCTATAGATCTTCGAGGCATTAGTAGTTACTAGGAGACAAACTAGTGTCTTGGAATATGTCCTTGACAAAATATTATTTCTAGTCTAGGCACGAGGTCTTGACTATGTGGTTTTGATGTCCGACATTATGAATTCCATCATTATGAAACTAGATATTGATATTATAAGTGATTATTTGACTAATATAATATCCATGATAATAAGTAAATGGAATTATTTTATTTATCTTCTGAATATTATTCTGATGTTTAAGTAAAAAATAATTGTGTTTTATTCTTATAAATTTCCTCAAATGCTTATGCTTATTTATGAAAGACTGTGCTAAATTGTTATCCTTACTGAGCACTTGATCTCATAGCATTCTATGTTTTATTTTTCCCAGGATGCAAAGAAGTATATTATGACTGAACTACAGGGATTGTATAAGGGAGATGAATGTGTTAAAAGGAGACAATGTTGTTGGTTTTCATTTAATAATGTATTATAAAACATATGATTGTATCTTGTACATACATGGATACTAAACTGATTGGTCTTTCGGGATTTTATCCCTTGGGATCATGAAAATGTTATGTAATAATGCCTCCACTCTGGGTAACTAGGATCATGGAATTACACATTCTTAGTAGGTTATAGTAAAACAAGGTAACTCATAAAATTTATGGGTTCCTTTTGATTATTAGGCATAAGTCCCACACCATGCGTTGACTAGGAACCTTCATCGTAGATTTCCATTCCACAAGACGTTAAACTATATTGTTGGGTCCTTATCACATAACTATAAAAGGTATGGTGTGTCTCATTAAGCAGTGCCAAACTACAAGGGTTCTGATTCCATTCAAAATTATATTTATGAAACCCATCAATGGGTTCTATCCCAACATCAAAATAACTTTTTTCTTCCTACATGACAATAAATTTTAATGTGCCTCACTAAGTGGATTAAAAAACAAAATTTTCCGAAATAAAAATTAATAATCTCTATGAAGTATATAATAGGATACCATTTATGGATAAACTCAAATACATATAGATATCTCCATTGATGAAGAACCTATAATACATATATATGATTTATATTTTGATTAATGATAATGATTGATTACAAATCTCTAGGGAAATCAACATTACTCTTGTTAAATTAATTAGGATTCCTAAACAATTATTAAATTTATATGAGAGTTCCAGAGTATGCAATAAATCCCTTCAAACGGGGGGGGGGGGGGATGATCCCGACCACCCATCCTCTCAACCAATGTGAGTTCTTAAGAATCATGGGTAAAAATCCTTAGCGAGAGCCTGAGTTTGGAATTCATGCCCCTTTGGATATAGAAACATTAGTCGATTCTGGTTCCATGAATAAATCTATTGGAAAACATACAAAAATAGTTATTCTAAACCAGAACACACATATCAGTAGAAACAGTCACTCATGCAAACAAATTTAGTAAATGAATTTTATTTACATATGCATGTGATATGTGATCTCACAACATAGGGTGATAGAACCTTTGACTAAAGTAATTTGATTCATTAAAAATAAATGAATAGAAATAGATAATGAGATTAGGGAAAAGATTGACCCTTGTGCATAGGGATGGTGTCTTGTCCATAAATGGTCAATTCATTGATTATGGTTATATAATATGAGATATATTTACCCAAAGGGGTATAAATTAAATTAAACAAAATAAAATATTAGATGTAGTATAGGAGCCTTAGACTCTTCCCTGTGGAGGGGAGTGATGGATCAGAATAACAAGACTATATAGGCTATGAGGGAACCTTGAGATGGCTTGAAACCTATGTGCGAGTTTATATGAGTTTTTGAAAAGTGTTCCACCCCAATTGAGATTTTATTTCCCAGGTTGGAAGACCATGGTGAGTTTCATTTATAGGTTTGGTGTGATAAAAACCTATGATGCGGGATGTGATATGGGAGTTGTAACAATTTTATGGTGTAAATCTAGTGATAATTCCTTTGCGAGGCTAGTGAGACTATGATGCAATGATTAAACTGTCAAAGGAAAATATTTCCTTTTAATTATGGTTTTGGACTCATGTAATGAATTTGAATGGGGATCTAATGAAGGTTTTCTTGGATATGATGAGACCGCTGGTATTTTTGTGGGTTCCCAAGTGAGATATTGACACCAGTGAGGGAGAATATGGAAAATGAGTACTGATGGTTGAGGGTGATACATTAAGACCTAGACCGATGATGTGATACTGTTATGGTTTTGAAGATGTTTGGTTTCTCTCATTAGTGGTTGGTATATTGTTTTTGGGATGGGTTCAGGTAGATAGTCGACCTATTGAGATTTATTATTTGATATTATTGAGCTCCAATTCTCTCCCCTCATTGATGTATTATGATACATGAAATTATGTAGTTTTCATCCATTAATATAGACTTCATATGTGATATTATTTTCAATTTACATAAGTACACACCATTTTTATTCATTTAAATATTCTTATTGAATTCCATATAGTTAAACCATATAATTAGTGTGGGGGATGTGACCCTCCATGGATGCATATAAAGAATAATTTGGAAATCCAGGGTCCTAGTCATCAGATTCCGATGTGCTGTTTATTTGGATTTCATTTGAATTCTTCCTTTGAGTCGTGGAAGTGGGTGTGTTCATCTATGTTGTCATATAGTCCATAGTTTTTAATTCCATGGATGAATTAAATGGATTTATATGTGTTGTTGATTTTTATACCCCTGTATTAGATTTTTAGAATCGTGGTAGGGGATACGACACAACCATGTGTCCTAGGTGTGGAATTTTTAAATTCCTTAGAACTAGTCCTCATATTGAGATTTTTTTTAATTTTGAAACTAAATATAAAATCTCCTTATTGGGATAGACAATATCATCATCCTAGGTGTCCTATGTGTTGATGTTTAACACCTTAACAAGTTAATGGGATACAAGACTAAATGTTACTACCAATGTTAACATGGTTCATCATTCATTTTAAGATCCTACCAAATTAAAACTCCAAATTTAAGCATGATTTTCCTAACATAGTTTTTGGATTAGATACCAAATGATATATATTTTCAAGGTGCCTATGAGTGATGAAAAAATAAACAGAAATAAAATGTTTTTTCCTCAAGGGAAAATCATTATTATGGTAGGTAACCCTTATGAGTAATAACATGTCATGTTCTTGAAGAAAACCAATGTATTATATAATAGTCAAGGGGTTAGATGAATTTTTTTGTCCCATTGTGTTTGGGTCACAAAATATTATATCAGAGTGGTACATAGGAAGAAGTCACATTGATATACTTTGGATAGACATTAGGGTTCATGATGAGGATGTTGTTCTCTAAAGTAAGGGAGAATGAAGAACCTGATATTGTTAAAGGGGTAAAAGAATTATAATTATTACCATTGTCAACAAGGTGCACCTCTACTTTCAGGTGTATTCCTTATTAGAACTCCATAGTTATGTATTCATAGACTATATTGGTGTTGGGATGGATGCCCACCTTGTTGGATTTTCAAGGTGTGTGCGAGTGAGGATAAATGATTTTAAACGAAAATTTGTTAGAATATGTGTATAGTCATTAGTTTAATAGGTTCCCCCATTGGTTAATAACATGTGGTGTTCTTATATGGAAACCATAGTTTTACTTAAGACCCATGAGGTTATATGAACTGGTTCACAAAAAATAGAGGTTAGGCCAGGAAATACATTATGGATAGCCTTGGACATGGTTTTTGTATTCAATTATGCTATCATTTAAGAATTTATTAGAAATTATCCTTGGATTCAGATGTTATATTATTTATTTTCCAAGTACATGAACAATATAATCATTTTCTGAGAATGGAACTACATGGTTTCGACACAATTACTCATAGGAGTCATCTATGGATATAAATTTGGATGGAATGATTATGTGATCTTCTCAATGACTCCCATACCCTAGATAAAGATGGTTTAGGTTAATCCCACGTTTCATGTGAAAACCATATGATTAAAATTTAATATGGATTTATGTTTCTATGGGTATTTCATATTTTATCTTATATTGTCACATGTTCATACCATAACATTATTGTTTATGTATAGGACCAACTTATTGGTGAACTATTTAGTTATTCATAGACCTCACTCAAGTATCCTAGACACATGGATTCTCAAGAAGACATTACTGATCACTTGTTCTAGTTAGATAGAATCAGGGTATTTATTATTCAACTGTATATCTTATATGAAGTCTATTTATGGATGATGTGTGACTTCAGGTTAATAATATAGTTATTTTTATTTCCTTTTATTTTATATTAGTGTAATGTGATAGGACTATTGGGGGACTAGCTACTGTGTGAAAGGATGACCATGATTCTCAATGACTAAATTCTTCAACATGATCATTTATTATTGTTTTTTTATCAAACTTTGAGTTATTTGGTTGAATGTTTTTTATTTATTAGTATTATATTATTACACACTTAGGTATGGGGGTATAGACTCCCCACCACAACACAATACATCCCCATGTCTAGTTAGAAACCATTAATTTATAGGGATGAATTCTTATTGTATAGTTTCTCTCTAATCTAATAATTTTTCATTTTCCATAGGGTGAGGATGTTACAATGGTGTATCATGTTTTTTATCTTAATAGTACTACATGTTGTATAAGAGTTTTTATTTGGTCTTTCTATTTGGGGAAATTATGGAAATGTGATTTAAAAGTGTGTCACAGCTTTTGATAGTCCTTTGAATTAGTTTATTTCATACACATTTTCTAATTGGAAGTTCAGTTACCATGGATATTGGAGTGTTTTTCTTATATTTTTATGTTATGGTTGTGTGGATTTATCTAACATAATTAACTTGAGACATAACATTTATGATTTATGGTGGTTTTGAATCTTAATCACCTTACAGGAGGACTGCATAGATGCATCATATTTATGACATTATATTAATTTGATAGTAATATATATATATGTGTGTGTGTGTGTGTGTGTGAATTATTGATATCACTAACAATTAGGGATCAATATTTCCAAGTGATAAAAAATAAATTATATGGAATTTTTCTATATTAAATTTTGGAACCATTCTAAACAAGTATACCACGGTATATTTTATTCCGATGATAGGTTGTGTGGTTTTTATGGAGATATTCTCGTAGATGTCAATTATAGAATCCATCTGGAATGGGATGTGTAGAGGGAAATGTAAGTGGATATATGAATTGGTTGAATTCCTGATATAATACTTGAGGGTTATCAGAAAACATGATATGTTATATAAACTATAAAAAACAAACTATATATTGTCTTCCAATATAGATTCTTTGGTAGAATTTACTGATAGAGACCACATGATTATGGTTAATGAACACTGATCATGATAGGAAGATACTATTACATATAGGTATGTACCCATGTGATATCACGATCCTTGATTGGGTAGTATCATATGTATATTCTTAATGAGGATTGATGTTATATTAGGCATATTACATGACATGTAATTTTTGATAGACATATAAAAACTATTAGTGGGAATATTGGAAAATAAATAATCATGTGGTATATGGGATTGTATTGGGGGTATTCATAAATATATGTGATCTATATGAGATTTAAATGACTTGATATATGTTTTTTGGTATAGCTGAGAGAGATTTGTACCATGAGATGTAGCTCAGGATACTATTGAGTTCGGTATTATTGTTGAGATGTTGTATGATATGTATGGGTAAGTTGAGTGATGGGTTAACATAGGATTATGAATTCCCTACAGTAGAATTCATGGGGAGGGTGTGATTGATGTTCTATTCGGTACAAAGTATGTTCATTGTTGTTAGTTGATATTTTTTGGATGTGAAGTATGTAGAGTCCATTTGATATCAAATTCCATTCTCGATGTTCAGATTAGAAGGATTCGTGTATATACTGATTTCTTGTGTGGTTCTAGATGTGGGAAAAAATTGTGATACTATATTGTCAAATATAAGATGTATATAGTATGGTTTTATGATTATAATTTTGAGATAACTCATGGATTGGTGGGTGATATCATAATTACCATTTGAAAGTGATGGATGATAGTCATTTTGGATTAGATTACAGATGTACATCTTTTTAGATGAGATAGACATACATGAGTAGAATGGTTAGTGGGTTATGTGAAAGAACCTATACTTTTTAACTACTGACTCATTAGTTCATGAATCACATTTTGTGTTAGGGTTGTACCAATGCGTAAAACTATTGTTTTTGTTTGATACCAAGATGGTACACACTATTTATATATGATTTCATTGTTTATAGATCAACAAGCAGTTATGTGTAGATGAGGAATAATGAAATAAATTAAATTCATGGGGACTTGTATGCCATTTTTTAATGAGTAATATATATTCTAGGATGGAGATGACACTATGGATGGATACTATCAGTATCGATAGGATGGGTGACTGTTGATCTAGAGGAGTGGCATTTTGGATTGATATAACCCAATAACATTATACTAGAGGAGTGTTATAACGAAAACATAAAGGTTGGGAGTGAACAATAGGTTTTTAGATGATGTGATCCCCATTATGGATAAAAAATTCAGCAGGTTTCAAGCTTGTTATTCCCAGGATATGGCAATATGAAATGTTTTATTTTTTTTTGAAGCATGAGTTTGAGTGGTACAATCACAATGAGTCATTATGTGATGTAATTGATTGAATTTGTTTTGTAGAGATATTAAACCATGTTGTTAAGGTCATGGGGGTAATGATATAAGTCATTGGATGGTCGTGGTGGTTCTTAGATACTAGTGTGAAATTGGATATGGCCTTATCTAATTTAATGGTGAATACTAGATTTGGGATACAAATTTAATTTTACAAATTCTCTATGTGTTAAAACTAGGAAAAGGATGTTTTTATTTGATATTAGGGTGGGTTTAATTGAGGATAAGGAAGTTATCATGAGAGGAGTACAATAAAATAATATGAGTATCAAATAATGGAATTGCACCTAGAATTAGGTTCTAAAATTGATGTGAGTGCTAGGATGATCTTGAAATTCCTTCAGGAAAAGAGGAATCTGAACCGGTTGATGTGGTGCTGCTTCAGTGTGTGTTACCATGTTTTTTTGGGATTTGTTGTCTTGAGGATGTTGGACCAATTTTTTATTATATGATTGGGTGTGGTCAGATGAATGCCACACTGAGATGGTTGAAAGAGAAATGTAAATGTGTTCTTGTATGTGATAATTATGGAGGGGGAATGATGGATCAAAATTGACAAATATCAGTGGATACATTTAGTGGAATGATATTTAAAAATATATATGAGCTATAAAATGACATCATTGTGTAATGTGATATATATTTATGGGTAGGCATCTATTGGGGTTTCTGTTATGATATAAGTATAGGCTCTACATTTTATAAATAATGCATCAAGGGTTTGGGAGCTATGTACTAGAGATTTATTCAGTGTTCTGATATAGAATATGACATTTTGGCTAGGAGTTGATGAAAATGAGCAGTCATTTTTTATAGATAAAAGTCCACTAAGGCTTATTGAGTATCATATGTGATATTTTGTGGATGATATAAAAACAATTTTAGGTTTTCGATAATGGGGTGAAATTTGACTTTTTTACATTGGAGTGAGTTTATGTTATAGAAAATGATATTGGATCAATATTATAAGTATTTGGGAATCATACAAATGATTTTTTTGGATGTGTATAAAGGATCGGTAGGTGTCTTGGGTGTTAATGGGGGTGGGGGTGGCGGTGGCGGTGGGTTCAAGAGGCTCATGAGGTGCATCCGGTTCCTAATGGCCACAACAACATGGAACATTCCATGGTTTCCCTTGTTTCATTTTTAGGATAATAATCTTATACTCATGATTTAGGTTACCTCATAGTTCCAAAAGGTTTCAATAGTGAAAAATGAGATAGAACAAAACATTTACAGATTGATAATAGGCCGACTACGATGGAATCCTAAGGATCTATGGAGTGAAATGTGGACTAGCTATGTTATGGTCCCAATCCATTGTTAATTTCATATGGGATTCCTTGTAGTTAGAAATTATATGTAGGTTATTTGGCATGGTTTTAGGCATTTTAGGCTCTTGAGGGATGACTGATAGGTGCACCCATATGTAGGGAATGTTTTAGTGAAATTCATTTTTCCTTGTATGATTTATATTTTTGGACATTTTACCCACTTTTTCCTTTTATTATTTATGGTATAAGGTCCTTACATTATTCTGCACTCACATTTTATGTTTAGGGTATCTCCTCCCATAATTTCCAGTCAACACCATTTGATTGTTGTTGGGATTGGATATGGTTTCCTTGATGATTAAGGTGACTTCTGATTCCATATCCTTCTGTTATTCCACTTATTTGTAGACATTAATATTTTACTTTTTTATTTCATATAGGTTTTTTTATCAATTATCACTATACAATAGTTTAAATAATCCCACTTCGTTGTGTTATTATAGGTGATGGGTTGAGGATTACCCAAAATGATTATTTCATGTCACTACACTCTATTTCATCAAACATATGTCTCCCTATGAATGTATCTGATATTTTTGTTTAAATTAATAGAATTTGTGTTTGGAACATTGATCAATGATGATTATTATGTGTTTCATAGGTTTGGAGGCATGTCAATAGTGGAACACACCCTTTTGCTCGAGGTTTCTTAGAGTGTTTATTTACCAGTGTGTTTTAGGAATTTATACACAATTGATTTAACGTATAAATTAACTATAAATTTTTTAAAAAATTGAATAATAAATCATAAATTTTAAAAAATTTCTATTGTACATTATCACATGATATAGGTTCTCCTAGGTTGATGTGATTCATTTATAGACCTAGTAAGTGATGGTCGTGATGTGATTTAAGGGTAATTACTCCTAAATTGATGTAGGTAGTACCTAGATCTCATATATTTAATAAATTTAATTTAATTTATATATGAATGTGATATGTTTTCTCACCACTGATAGAGATAGAATGTTTTTTAAAATTTATTGTTTATGTAATATGAAATTTAGGGAATTACGAAAAGTAAAAAGGGACAGGGAAGAACATTGATCACTAGATTGATTCCTATACTATTGATGACGTAATCCTTGACTATGATAATATTCCATGTGATACATGGTACATTATGTGTAAAAATATAAAGAAGTCAATATAATATATTTCAAATAGTATAGGAGCCTTATGAACCTCTTTTTATTGGAGAGTACTGCTTTAGGATGATTGGAGGATGTATTCAATGAGAGAACATTGAATTTCTTTTAAGCCTTCAAGATGGTTGATATGTGTTTGGGGAGAGTCCCCCCCCATATGAGATTTAATTACCTAGGCAGTTAGACCATAAGCTGTTTTATGGATTATTTTGGTGTGAGAACAAATTTGTGATGTGAGACACGAGTTGAGAATTGTTCCAGCCTATAAGAGTGATACCAGAGAGGCTTACCTTATGAGGCTAAGGCAACCCAGATATAACCAAGTGGATGTTAGGGGATGTTATTCCATTTTATTGATTGGATTATACTAGAGTTAATTGATGGTATTAATATACAGAGTATGGGGGTTTTAGCTATGGTGATACCATGGTGGACCTTAGGGGGTTATCTTGTGAGATATTGACCCTATCAAGGGAATATTTGGGAAATGGTTATTAATGAATGTTATTGATACCATAAAACACAAATAGATTATGAAGGAATATTACAGCTAGTATAATGATATTTCATACACATAATAGTCCATCCCCACAATTTTTGGATGGTTTCAAGAAGAAGATATACCCACTGAGATGTATATTGAAACATTAATCTTGTTGAGACCAAGAGATTTTTGAGATATTTATTACACTATGGATGAAGATCATTAAGAAAAATAAGTTTTAATTTTGTCATTTTTTATACTTAAATAGCATATTAGGAATGTTGATACTTTTTATGTGGTTTCTAGTTGGAGTGTTATAAATAAAATAGAATATTACTCTTAATAGGTAGATAAATATACCTTTATCAGAGTAAGGTGGTCAGATAGAGGACAATAGATGTTATTTTACCAAAACTATTCATATGGATTTCATATTAGGTTTATCGAAAAATGTAAATCTAGTGATTATTTGGTATTCTTCAATGTACCAAACCTTGTGATTATTCTATGATATTCAAGATTCAAGATACATTTTTTTCAATGGAAGGAATTTTTGGAACATGAGTCTTTTGTATATAGTCTTATAGATAGTGTCACAAAAACAATATTCCTTGAGTGTTTTTGATAAAGTAACTCAAAAATTATATAAAAATAAGAATCATGTAAATAAGAAATTATGAAAAAACATGAGATCCTAATACAAGAGGATTCTATACGGGTTTTTTATGAAAATGAATAATATTGATTTATTCTAGTTCACCTTACAGATAACCATATAAATATAATTGAACATACATATTTTTGTGGAAGTTCTAAACATAAGTTGGTCTTGAGATGTATATCATGGAGGGACATGGATGATCTAAATGATGTTATATATATATATAAATTAGACACATAAACATGTATTTTTTTATGCTAGAAAGATATTGTGGGTTATTTAAAAACTATTAAATGATGATCTAAAAATGGGAGATGCTGAATATATTGGTGATTTCATTAAAAGGATTGATTACATTATAAGAACTGTAAATTTTTTAGTGATAAATTTAATGGTTAAACTTTTGTTGAAATGATTTTAATAATTCTTCCTGATTAAATTGACACCAAGGATTCATAATTAGAATATAGATATAAAAAACAATATCTTTGGATTTTTTTTTTAATATTATCATCATATATTTAATTATATATGAGGAATATATCAATAATAAGGAAAAGAATTATCAATAAATATCTCTAAAATATACTATGAATCGCAAGTATATGAATTTTTTTTATGAATAATTTAGTGACTTTGAATCTGAGGTTTAAGTGAGTAAATGTTTTGATGAATTTTTGTCAATGTTTCAAAAATGGTTAAAACTGGCACAAGTAATTATAAATAAATGTAAAATTTAATTTTATTTGTCTAAAATTACATTAAAAATTTCACATTAAACTATCTAAGTGTAATATTAATTAAATATAGTGATGAAGACTGTGTAAAATTAAAAAATATATATGACGTAAAATAACTAAAAAACAAGGTTATATTTGAAATTAAATGATAAGAATTTATTTTATAAAAATAGAATATTCTTAACAAATGTGAAAATATGGTGGTAGTGAAATAAAATCAATACATTTGAGAGACAATGATGATGAACCGTTTCTTAATAAAAATGTTAATGTAGTGTTTATTACGTGTGATAAAAGTATCCTATCGTAAAAAGAGGAAGATGAATCTCATTTTGAGTTAATGCTTAAAGGATAATTGCAAAATGTGTTTAAAAAAATTATTATACATGAGATGGATAATTTTATTAAGAAATAAGTTTTATAAAAAAACAATTTAGAATAAATACTTGAATTAAAATATAGGTCATTAAAAAAGATCATTCATCCAAATAAATTTATTGATTAATATAAAACTATCAACAAAATGATAAAATAATAATTGAAATTAAAGGAGAATGAATTTGACTATGTGTAAATAAAAATATTTTAACCTAAATGAGGAGTAAAAAACATCCAAAATTCAATTATTGTATACATTTAAATTTATAAGATGTAAAAATATTAGTATAAATATATCACCCTCATATGTTTAAAATAAGGATGAATATGTTTATAAGTAAAAGAATTTCATGAGGACTGTGTGTGTAGATAAAACAAGAAACTTAAAATGTTATGGAATTTTTGAGAAATAAAACTGTAAATAAGATTGATAAGAAAAGAAACACTTTTAAGGCTCTGAATATTTCAAATTTCAAAAATAATATGTTTTGAGTTAACTATGATTTTCATTCAGAACATGGATCTATGTTTGATGGTAAAAAATATAGTCTAAAACAAATACATATTCATGAAAAACCTAAAGTTTAATAGGGAAAATATTCATTCTATGTACATTTATTGTATTTTAGAGGCTTTAGGAATATATAATATTACTGGTTCAATCATTAATAATAAAAAGATACCAGAATGTATTGGAGGTATATTTTAAGGGTCACTAAACCCACTAAATAATGACAATCTAAAAATTATGGTTTAAAAACAAAAAATTAATTTCAACCAATTTAAACTATTTTTGAAAGATGTGATTAGCCCATAAATCATGATAAAGGATTCTGTTTAATACTAAAAACACAATAAATATTAGTTTTGAAATATCAAACGTATCATGTGAAGCAAGAAAATGAAAAATAAAAGGCATTAGTAATTGATAATGGTCTTATGGAGAAAGTTGTTGAATTAACATGGATATCAGATAATATTTTTTCTTCATATATAACCAATTATTTGAAATTTTTAGAAAATATGAAATTCTAAAAAAAGGATAGTGACATTAGAAAATTATAAGTAACATAGAATCAAAGGCATTAAATCATCCTTTCTAAGAAAGGAAATTAAAATCTAAAAACATCTTATTTTTATGGGGAACTGAAACATAATTTTTTGAGTTATTCACATCATTATGATAAAGGAAATGAAGTAGTTTTCAGATAATATGGAATTTTTATTAAAATACTTGAATGTTGTACAATTATAATAATAGAACAATGTACTAATTGAAATATATTTTTTGTTGGAGACACACAAGTGTCCAGTTATTTCATAATGGTATATGAAAATCATATTAGAAAAACAACACTTAGATACATCTTCTAGAAGAATATTAACAAGTTAAAAACAATGGAAGTGTTGTTTATGTTCTTTAAATGATTAAAACAAGATAATTATCTTATTTGATATTATATAATTTTAATTTCATTATTGAAGTGTATGAAAATAATATAACTCATCCATTAATGCTTATTATTCCAAAAATATATGGGCCCATGATAAATAAATAATAAATAGAGATAATTATTTTATTTCCATCATTCATTATTTTGATCATATTACTTTTGTTTTGTTTTCAAACTAAAATAAGTGGTTTTTCAAATATTTAAAAATCTTAGGAGATGTTATACCATTTAGTGTAACACTCTATAAAAAAATGAAACTGATTTTAGTACAAAATATAAAAATGGGAAGCCTATAAAATATCTTTAAATGTCTGGGATTTATCATGAAAATATTACACCATTCATACCACTATAAAATTGTTAATCTAAATGAATTAATAGATTTTTGGTTAAAATGAATCAAACCATGGTGATTAAACATGATACTTTTAAATTATCCTAGTGAAATGATTTTTGTGTGTAAGTTAACATTCATATTCATTGTAACAATAGTACACACTATTATATGGCTCTATGTGATATATATTTAAAATAGTCCCCATGTATAAGATATATAAGGGTTTTTGGAGGTCCTGTTAACATCATGATCCACAGTTAGAATCATTGTAATTTTGATCTTAGAGTTGTTTATGGTATATTCCTTGAATGATCACATAATGTTATATGATACAAGTGATATATCAATGAATCTAGAAATATATTTGACTTTTAATATGTAAAAGTGCTTGAAAATAATGATAAAAAGGATTCACAGTCAACTATATTTATAGTAGGATGTGTGGATTAATTTTTTTTGTTAAACAACATTAAAACATCTCTATGAGTGGTTTAAAAGATGATGATTTTGATCCGTCCATTTTAGGTGATGAGAAAAAATTGCGCTCATCCCACCTAAAGCATGGGAAGCATGTGGAGGTCAAAAATATCAAGGGAGTTTAAAGGAAACATGTACAATATTGAAGAACATTGACAATAGTTTCAAATGCCTCATTATTCTAATAGGTCAATCTGTGATATGATGAGGAAATTTAGAGAAAAATGATTGTAATGATTCCATGAAGGAATAATTAGATTAGTTTTAGAAAAACATAGACGTGAGAAATATTACGAAAACATGAAGTTAAAAAATGTAATTTGAATGAGGTAGTGTTTTTTGAATAAGTTGAATGAAATAGGAAAGGAGGTATCAAACAAGGGATGAATGGTTTGTAAAGGATAATCACTAGTTAAAGGAAGTGATTTTGGTAAAATCTTTGACACGGTATAAATTCTTAAAATAATCATGAATCTTTTATTCCATTACTATAAAAAGAGGATATAATATATTCCAAATGGATTTTATGTCAGATTTTCTCAATAGAGAGATAGAAGAATATGTTTATATTGAACCTTCAAGTAGATTATTGTTAGGAGAAGAAGAAATATATGTTTTTAAATTGTGGATGTAAATATATGCAAGAAATCAATCCCGAAGAAATTGTTATTATAAACTATATTCACAATTTAGGAAGCTGAACTCTAAGATGGGAATATTTGACAAAAACCACTACATAATTGAAAGTCATAAGTTTTATCTCAATGTTATTTTTTATGTTAATGATATAATATATTTTCATAATAATGAATAAGAATATTAATGATTTTGAAATGAAATTTAGTTTTTTTAAATGTATATTTTCGGTGAATTAGGTTTTATTTTTGGATTTCGAATTTATAAAGAGAAGGATAACATTTTATTATCAAAAGAAAAATATTCTAATGAATTAATTAAATGATTTGGTTTGGAATACTCAAAATAAATTTACACACCAATATTTATATTAAAAATTCACTATAAATATGAATTTTAAATGAATATTGACCACGAAATCTCTTTTAAATTTTTTTAAGCCTGGTATATTTAAAAGCCTTTAGACCAGACTATGTTTACATTGTTACAATGTGTGATAGATTTCAAAGTGCACCAAAAATGAAATATTTGTTTTAGGAAAATTCAATTAATATATAAATTAAATTCTCTAAATATTTTGGGATAATGTATTGTAGGTTGAAAATTTTAATTTGTTTTGGTTATACAGATATAGATTGGGATGATTTTGTGTATGAAAGATAACCCATATATGGTGATGTCTTCATTATGTGTGAATGATGTGTCATTTGGTATAAAAAAAATTAATTTCATTGAAATTAGTTACTATACATTCTAAGTATATTTTTTTCAATCAATCTACAATATAGTTAATTTGGAAAAAGAAACATATAGAATATTAGTTTGTTTATGTGATGATCCCCATCTCATGAGTTTTGAATATAAATTTTTAATAAATATTATATAGAATATACATACACATTCAATAAAAATGAAAAATAATAATAAATACCATTTTATCAATGAATATTTGGAAATAACGGAACTAAAATATAGTTATTATCTACAATAGATAAGGTACTATATATCATCACTAAACCATTGTCTAATGAACCATTTCAAATGATGGGGATGATTATAGATATTAAACATCACTATATAAATGGATAATCTATATAATATCATTTTCCACTCACTTAGTATATTTTTATATATTTTTTAAGGGGTGGATATGACATGATTAAATCCATTAACATGTTTTTACCCACTTTAGTGAGAGAATATATTTGGTGGGATATATTAAAAGTGTAATGTTGTGATGTTATCATATGGGAATTATTTTAATAGTATTGTGGATGTGAATACCTGAATTTGTTATTTATAGGTTAAAGTATTTTTTAGTTTGTGATTTGGATGTTTTCAGGTCATGATGGTGTTCATAATGATTTCTAAATATGTTTTTTAGAAATTTTTACGTTTCTATTCAAATTTTATATTTCATTCACCAAGCTTGGTCACATAGGATTAGATTAATTTTATTGTAAGCAATATATTGGGTTTATATTTTTATTAATTTATGTTATGTGGTTGAAAAATAATCAAAATAGGGAGATTTTTAAGAAATATAGGTTATTGCATTATTATTGAACCGGGAAACAAGTTTCTTAACTAGAAGAAGGTTTGGGGGTATCATTTTTTTCTTGTAAATAAATCACATGAAAAAGTTTAGTTTTGTTATGAATTTTTTGGACATAGTTTTCTAATCCAAATAAAAACACATTTGATTTTAAATGAAAAAATATGTATTTATTGAATCAGGCTGATCAAATGAAATAATAGAAACGTTTTTTGTTTGAAATTATTTAGTGATATATAAGATTGAGTATTTTAGTAATTTTAAATCAAAATATTATTTAATATTATTAAATGTACAAAATACCTGACTAATATATGATATTCAAGAATATATCTATGTTTTATTAAAGGATGGAATTTATATAAATGATTCTTCAAGATGGTGTCTTCTTGAAATAGTTATTGTATATCAAATTAGTGGATTTTTTGGAAAAAGAAACCTGAAAAACATTAGATAGTGTAAATATAAGAAGTTCACTGCATGAAAAAAACATGATTTCTTGATATAAAATGCTTCTATATAGAGGATTTATTTTGAAATATAACTAGATTATTTTTATAATTCACTTGACTATGAAACATGTGATGGTCATTGAATAGATAGGTTTTTTGGAAGTTATATTTTGACGAATGTCTTAAAAATTATTAGAGTAAGTGACAAGGATGTTCTAGATGATGTGACCATTTTATGTACTAGATGAAGAAACATGAGTTATTGAACACAAAATAGAGTTTTAAGGATCCATACCAAAATTTTTAAGGTCATACATTGTGATGATGCGATGTTGGAAATTCATCAGCACCATAATCATGAAGGGAATATATTGATTCTAGCTAATATTTTTGGAAAAATTTAAGATCATTGTTTTTATGATTTAAGGAAAGTTAAAAAAAATTATTATAACCCACATAATAAATTAATGAGTTTTTTTAGGAGAGGGGTGAATTAGGGTTTTAAACATGTTTGTCTTTCCCCACATGCTCGTGATATTATATTTATATTATCAAATCCAAAGGTCACTTTTTAGTAGGGTCACTCTTTTGTTCATATGTAATGTGATGATCAGATTAACATGGGAATATATCTTAGACTTATTTAGAAAAGATACATGATTTATCCATCTACATATACTTATTTTCATTTTCCATAAGATAAGTAAATAATGTTCTTAATACACTTGAATTTTACTTTGTTCACTCACAGTAGGTTACATTCAAGGCGAATACTCCTATATCATATCAATGATTAAAAATACAATAATAATCATTATTCTGATGATTTAGGTTCGACCACTCCTATTTCTAGGCCATTCACATTATAGAGATTTAGGGTCAAACGACATCCACAAAATGGTTACTCTCTTTGACCACTCCGTTATCTCACTACTTCAATTGGGGAATATTTTTGTATCATGATCAAATTCAGGACTTCAATGTATTTTATTTGATGGTGTAATTAGTAAAAATTGGTATTCACACTTCTATTTTACAACATGGATGTTAAATTTATCATTTAAGTATATTAACATTCCATGTTGCACATTTATTCAATGAATATCTCGTTTTGAAAGGACTACAATAAGAGAAAATAACATTATTAACTATTTTCCTAATGAGAATTCCCAAAAAATCACTTTCAATAAACTCTTCATTTTTTCGTTAAACTATTGAAATTTAGGAAAAATATTAACCTTTCACACAGAATTCTGTATGATTTAAAAATAAACCTTTTTTTCATAAATCTTGCTACATCCAATATCTCCCGACATTTGTGAGACTTCTAGTCTTTCATGAATCTCACATATTTCATATATAAAAAAGTTACTTTCATCTCAAAGATGATTTCATCATTATTTATTCATAGAATAAATGAATTTCATGCAATATATTTATACATTGTTGCATTCAGAAATATTTATTAATCAATCAAACACAAATATGTTCTTCATGCAATGCATGTTTGAATGAATTTATTATACAAGATATGCCTTCACCCCACTATTTCATTAATTGGATCCATTATCTCTTCAAAAACCCCATATTATTAAAATATGTCTATGTGGGAGGGTATCTACATAATAAATATGTTTATGTCCCTCTGTGTATCTACCTTTCACACCAAATACAGTGTGTAATATTCTAGGTTCAATGAACATTTATTATTTGATGTATCCTTTAGCAATTAAATCACCTCCAACAAATAAATGTATCTGTATTTCCAATGATCATTAAACCTCATATACTTCATAAAAATACACCATCCCAATCCCCCAAAAATTTATGAAATCAGTTCTTTTTACAAATATAAACAAGTACACTTAAACCAAATACTTTCATGAAACATTGAAAATTTTCATGTAACATTTCTCTCCATGAAAAACTAATTATTAACATCATAAATTTTTCATATTTTATTAAGTACATGTAGAATATTTAATTTCACATAACTTCTTAAAACTATTTATACCTTTTGTGGAAATTTTTCACTTGAATGAAAATCCTTCCACAACTATATTTTTTAAGAGGAAAATTGGATACACCATATTCACACAACTTCTGGATCATGTCAACTGTATTCATTTTCACTTTTTTCCTACACTAAATTACCAAAATTACTCAAAAACATAGAGGAACATTTTTTCATAATAATATATGGGTATTCAATTTCATGAAATTTCTCAATGGACATTTCATGATGCATGTCTTCTTTGGATATTTTATTTCATGGATAGATATAACCAATCTCATAAAACTTTCACAATATATATTTTAATCTCACATATTGATTCATGAAATACACCACATTAAAACTAATAGATGAAAAAATATTCTCATTAAACTATCACCATATTACCATTATCAGTAACCTCATAGTTTTATGCAACAATTGACATGGAGGACATAAAACATAATGTGACCCACTACACAATGTAAATGGATGAACCATATCTCACAAACCAACCACCATGATCTATTATGATATTATCAAAAACATATCCTACATAGAACACCTAGAAAAACCAATTCTCATTATTGTATAACAACCTCATCCTTTTTATTTATATGAAACAATTTCATTAATCCCTATCCAATATATAACTTTCACCTGATAAAACATTTTTGATACCAACTATCCATGAATAACAATACGAATTTTTAATTGTTTTTGGTAGTTGATATCAATTTTTTAATGAAGCATGAAGAAAAAAAAATACAACTTCTTTATCCTCATAGAAATCTACATTAATAACAAAGTTAATCAATGATTTATGTACAATGAATGAACATTTTCAACATATTCAGACTAAAATCCATCACATATTACACCCATTATTAAAGGTTGCATAGGAACACACATAAATCCAAGATCATCTCTCATCTAGGTAGAAACTACCCTTGGATTCATCATCCTTTCTTCTACCACTATTACATAAAATTCAAAGTGTACTTTGTTAAATTATGAAAAAGATATAAAATCATGAGAAAACAAATAAATTGCGAAATAAGGATACCATTTTTACATTCACATCATCCTTTAAAAGTTTTCATGATGTTATATTGAATAATATTCGCTACATTCCATAATATTGAGAACATAAATTATACCATTAAACTTTTTCTCCTTCATCAGTGATATTCATAGTGGTATTTTAAATTCTCCCGATTTAAAAAGATAGTCATTACATCCAATAATATTTTTAATAGGAGAATACAACACTTATATAAGATCCATAATAAACCCCTATAATCATTATGATTCATGAATTTTTTTGGGGAACAAGAGTTATGTATAATAACATCATAATAATCTATTTCACTCACTTACTTCCATACCTCTCATGAAATGCAATAACATTATACTATTTAATGGAATTATTTTATATTTATTCTTCATGTATTTTCACAAAGATGATGTTTTTTTAAATTGATTAAAACTATATCTAACACCAATATATTTAATGTTGCCAATTGTTGAATATTTCATGATGATAATTATTGAAATTATGACTTGTTTTTTCAGCTTTCGAGACCACTTCCTAAATTTTACATGGTAACTGATTTCTTATCTCATCCACACTGACTTTTTCCATAATTCTTCATGATACAAACAATCATATTTACATGACATATATTCCCATTAACTCTAAATTTTTCAACCAATTATAATATTAAAATTCACAGTGATAGTTATCCATCCATAGTATCCTCTGATACCCTGATAATAGTTAGATGATACCACTTGTTTAATAAAACATAAATAAAACATAAATAAAACATGAGATCTCATTTTATAACAACTTCCCTATTTTTTCATCTTCATGATCTGATGGTAGAGATATCATGTTATCCTAAAATTAATACTACATGGATCTGGATACCACATGACATAAAATGAAATATGATTTCTAATATATTAATTCCAATTACTCTGACTCCTTATTACATCTCCTATTTTTCATCTAATATCATTCACTTCAATTCCAGTTACTGACAAAACATTGTTTTATTAATTTTAAATATTTAGAACATTAGAGCCTGTCACAATACAACTTTGAATCTATTGATGAAACTTACTCATAAACTCTATCTCCCCTTATAACTGAAACACTTAAAAATATGTAAATAGAATTTAGACCCATAGAAACAGGGTATGTTTTACATACTCATGTTTAGGAATGAGGATGATCTCAATTAACATACCATTAAGTATCAAATATTAATTTCCCCGATTTTTAAATTTGAGGAATGGAATGTCATCACCTTATCAACCTCTTATTCTTTATGTTCATTCATCATTATAACATTCTTCAGTGTCTTAAAAAATGATCTACTTTTTGTGATACCCCTATCAAAATATAATTTATTAATTTTTTCAATATAATTAAAATATAATAACTTCGGAATTTCTTATTCTTTTTATACGTACTTGCTAAATAACATTACATGGGTACTATTACCAATTAGGACCAACTCACGCGTTACTATTTGGATCCATTTCTCTACATGATCATGCAAAAATTTTTATCTCTTTTTGAATTATCAACATTAATAACCCTTATATTTTCTTGTGATATATCCTTCACATTAGTTTTTTATTGACTATTTAGTTTTTATATTCCTTTTCATTTCCCAAAAAATATTCATGTTTAATATCACATTTGGAAGTACTCGGAAAACTATTGTTTTCCCTTTTGATAAGAACTCCCACTTTTTATTTTTATTCATTATATTTGATACATTTTTCAATCCCACATTGGATAAACTCATTTATATCCTTGTTGAAAATAAATATATACAAAATTGAATTTTTCTTTGATGAGGGATCACTATTTTCTTACTCATCCATATTTTTCTCCTTTGGAATGGTTTATTTCTTTATTCTCCAAATTTATTTTATTTCTTTACAAGGCATATATGGTGATGAAATAGATGTTGGTTTCTTATGATCTTTTCATTTGTATCTAATATTATCCAACAAATTAGTAAATATGTTCCCATGTTGATATAATTTATTAGGATGAAAACATTTTTCAAATTAGTTGTTGGAATAATAGATTTTATAAATATAGTTTAGTAACCTTTTTCTAAAATACCAATCCATGTAACCATGGTTTTAAAAAATAAAATATATCTCATAATAAAACATACCATACATAATAAAACCATAGATGATATATTTTTAGTAGATTGTATGTATTCCAATGATCCATTGGACATTGAAGAAGAATATCATGTCATTTCCCATTTTTTCCACAATAGTAGGACTAGTGGATACCTTCCTCATGAATCATGTTGTTTAGAATTGGAATGATGCTTCTCCGTAGATGTTGACTCTGGAATTTCACATTTATTGTCTCCACTTTTTCATGCTCCCATGGAAGGGATCATTCTACTCTCATTTGAGTTTTTTATCCTCCCCATGATCTCATTAATATTCTCATCCTTCTCATTTAGAAGGGTTATCATCCTCCTCATACACGATCTTGTTTCTTTTTATGATTTTATCCTTTATTCCAACTCTGTTTTGAGATAGAAAATGATTTCTGAAATATAATTATAAATGGCCATTTAAATTTCAACTTCATGTTAAATTTATTCTTTTATTTCACATTGACTATTCATTTATTCACCCATCATCTGAATTTCATCATTCTAGGATCAATTTTGGGAACCCTAAAACTAATCCACTCTATGTGCAATGAATTGAACCTTTTTTTGTTGAGTCAATAAGGTTTTCCTTATGAATTTTCCATTCCTTATTGTTTTGAAAATCACAAACACCTTTCTTTAAGGAAAATCACTTTTATAAGGAAAATCACTTTTATAGGGAAAATTTCTTTTATAAGGAAATTTTATTTTATAAGGAAAATCACTTTTGTAAGAAAAATCATCCTTATCATATTTTCATACATATTTTTCTTAAGTATAAGATTCAGATTCATTTTTATATTCTCGGAATTGTTTGAAACTTTGATATGAAGTATTCTGTTTTAGGATCCGAATTCTGGATAAGAACTATAATAAAGTTCACTCCGAATTCCAAATGAGAACTGTAATAAAGTTTCATTCCCAATTACGTATATGAACTCGGATTAAGTTCTACTCCGAATTTAGGATACGAATCCTTATGAAGTTTGACATCGAATTCTCATTATGAATATTGATGAAGAATTCTCACTACGAATTCTGCTGACAAATTATCATTATGAATTCTAATGACTAATTCTCATTACGAATTCTGATAATGAATTCTCACTACGAATTCTGATGACGAATTCCCATTCCGAATTCTCATTCTGAATTCACCTATTATACAGAATCTGATCATCTTTGTTTTATAAACTCTAAATTTATTTAGACTCTGAAAATTATTTTTGGTTAGACTCCGAACGTTCATTTTGCTCATGATTTTATAATTTTTCTACTCTTTAATATATTTTTACACTCCGAACATTCACTCCGAATCGTCACTTCGAACTTTTTAGTTAGACATAAAACGATGTCGTACATTATGTTACATTTGTTTTGGTATAAAACGATGTCGTCTTTTCTTTTAGAAACTAATGGTTGGTTAAGTTACACGTGTATAGGCCCCTCCGATTTTTTAGGAAAATATGACCGTTGGAAAGGAGGCCGAACTTGCCTATAAATAGGAGCTCATTTGAAAGAGCTTAAGGCTGAATGGCTGACTGGTGACTAATGTACTGTGCATACATGCTATTGAAGTGATTTCTAGAGAGAGAGGCTCTTATTAACTCTCAAAGCTTCTTGCGACTCCGAATGTTAGTGATTACATTCGAGGACTTCTGGGGATAGGAAGACAGAGGTTTCCAACACCTTGATGTTGAGGGATTCCTTGCTGAGGAAGACAGAGGTTTCCAACTACCTTGAAGTTGAGGGCGTGTGGGGATAACAAGACAGAGACTCCGAGCTTCGTATCGAGGGCTCACCCTGGTGTGGGTAAGATAGACTTGCATTAAAGTATAAATCAAGGGACCTTTATCCATGGTTGTTGGATACCATTCTCTTTGGGTTAAAAGACTTATATCTTGTTACTTGTAGTTTTACTAATTATTTGTTTCCACTGAATTTTTTATTATAAGGAAAGTATAACTTTCTTATACATCCTTACTTGTACTCTATTTCATTTAGATTCTATACGCTTTAAGGTAGAATCTCCTATTGTAATCTTTTGTTTAGTTTCAACTTCCAGAACCTACTTTCGGAATCACTTTCCATGTTTTCATTTGGTGTTATAGGTGTTGTGAATTTTCTTAGTTTAATCTTTGTTAAACTTAGCCCTTTAGTTTTCTTAAGGAAACCATAGTTATTCATAACTAACTTTAATGGTTCCAAAGGAATTTTTAAAATATACAATTCACCCCCCCCCCCTCATGTATATTGAGCATCTACATCATTTTTTCGATCCTACAATTGGTATCAGAGGAGGTCTATGGAATAATTGTACTCACATATAAGTTTTTCTTGCTCATTTTCTCATTCCGAACATTTCCATTCCGAACTTTCTCATTCCGAACATTGTTATTGCGAATCTTTTCTACTAACAAATTTGTTTTCCGAAGGTTTTTGAGTATGGCAGGAATTATTGTTGGTTCTATTGATAATCTAAATCCTACAAGACCACCAATCTTTAATGGTAATGATTATGAGTACTGGAGAGATCGAATGAAAACTTTTGTTATCAATAATGAAGTAGACAACTTTGTTATGCTTACTGGTGATTATAAAATTCCTGATAATAAATATAGAACTTTTACTAACCAGGAAAAGCAAGAGTATGAACTCAATTATAAGGTACGCAATACTTTACATTGTTCAATGACTAGAAATATATATAGCCAAATTTCTTATTGTGAAGCTTCTAATTGTATCTGGAATAAGTTAGAGGTTACACACTTTGGAAGTTCTAAGGTGATTGAGACCAGGAGAGCTATGCTTAGAGCTGAATATCATGGCTTTAATTTTCCGTATGGAGAACCAATATGTAAAGTTCAATAGAGATTTATGACTATTGTCAACAGCCTACATTCTATGGGAGAAAAAGGGTTAGGTGATGAAGCACTTGTGGATAAGATAATTGATATTATTCCCAATGAGTGGGAATCCAAAAGAACTGCTATAGATGAGAACATGAAGGTCACTCAAATTTATCTTGATGAGCTATTTGGAACTCTTCTCCAACATGAAACTAGAATGAAGAGAGATGCTGACAACATCAAAAAGAAAAATGGAAATGGTACTGTTTCTTTTACAACAACATCAAATCATATGAATGCTAAGACCCCAGAGAGAGTAACCAGATCCATGTCTAAGAAGATAGTTGTTCAATCAGATTCTAGTGAGAGTGATTTATCAGAAAATGAGTAAGCCAATCTTGCTCGAAGGATGAACAAGATAGCTGGCCATAGAAATTTCCAATCCAAGTATAAGAAAAAGGACATGAAAGATAAGAAAGATGGAGAAGTTACTTGTTATGAATGTATGAGAGCTGGACATATTAGACCAGATTTCCCTTTGCTCAAAAAGAAATAAAGGAAAGAAATACATTCAGACAGGAACAGAAAGAAGTATTATAAAGCTAAAGATAAGAATGTTCTGAAAGGTAATGATACCTAGAGTGCCAGTGGTGGTGATTCTTTAGATGAATCTTCTGATTACGAATCTTCATGATAGAAGAATCTTGGTCTTATAGCCAGATTACCTATTCATAATCATTGTTTCATGGCTAAGGTAAGAAATACTGAATCATTGACCAATGATTCATTAAATTCTAATGATATTAAGTATTATAACTCTTCTGATGAAGAATCCTCTTCTGATGAAGAAAATACTTTACCTACTTATGAATAAGTCTCTAGGTTTGCTGAACTTATTGAGATTGAGAATTCTAAACTAAATAAGAATGTTGATAAGGAAAACTCTAGGAATTCTATTCTTACAAAAGAGATATCAGATCTTTCTAAAGATCTTGATAGGAAAAATGCTGATTTGGAAAGTATTTCAAAAAATCATGAGGAAGTAAGTCTTGAGAAGAACAAACTTTCTAAAGAATTAGAAAAAGTAATTTCTAAGAAAAATGATATCGATCCTAGCTCGAGTTCTAAAACTAATGATTTTAAGGATAAAAACTTGGTTATAAAACTCAAGTCTGAATTTTTTTCCTTAAAGATGTGTTTATCAAAATTTACCCATGTAAGGAAAATTTTGATAAAATGTATTCCCAAATACGACCTTTAAGAAATAAATCTATATTTGGTTATACCCATACAAAACCATTTTTTAGTAACAATTATTTTGTTCCTCAAAGTGCCCCATTTTGTACCAAGTGTCAATGTGATGGTCACTGGGTAAAGAATTGTTCCTTAAACAAAACCCAATCATTAGGTTTTCAAAAAGCTTACGTTTCCAAGAAGATGTGGGTTCCTAATTTTTTTTTATCTGGTAATCTTGGATCCAAGCAAGTTTGGATTCCGAAAGTCTAATTCTCTTCTTGATTTCAGGAAAATAAAGAGAGTACCAGCAAAAATTCATGGTACATCGATAGTGGATGTTCCTAGCACATGACTGGTAACAAAAGCTATTTTGAAAAGATTATCAAAACGAAAGGAGGAAAGGTAACTTTCGGAGATAATTCTAAAGGTGAGATTGTTGGTATTGGTAATATTGTTCTTTTAGGTAAAACGTTGATTTCAAATGTTATTTTTGTTAAGGGTATTAAGCATAACCTCATTATCATAATTCAGTTATGTGATGAAGGATACCTTTTGAATTTTAGGAAGGATAAGTGTTTAGTTCACAATTCCAAGGAAGAATTTATTCTCTCTGCCAATAGGCAAGATAATTTTTACACTTTGAACCTATAAGACCTAAAGAGTCAAGATTTACCTTGCCTAAGTGCAATGGAAGATCATTCATGGTTACGGCATAGAAGACTAGGTCACTGTAACATTAGAAACATATTTAAACTCTCTAAGAAGAAACTAGTTAAGGATCTACCAGAGCTTAGATTTGATTCTTCTAAAGATTGTGATCCTTGTCAATATGTCAAGCAACATAAATATAGTTTTAAATCAATTAGTGAAGTCTCAAAAACTGATGTATTACAGTTAGTGCACATGGATCTTTTTGGTCCAACACAAACTAGAAGTATTGGAGGCAAATACTATGTGTTTGTTCAAGTTGATGATTACACTATATTTACTTGGGTCTATTTTCTAGCAAAGAAGTCTGAAGCTCTTTATTATTTCAAAAGTTTTAGAGGTCAAGTTAAAAATGAGAAAAACCTTCCTTTGAAAACTATTCATAGTGATCATGGAGGAGAATTTCAAAATTCGGATTTTGAAAATTTTTGTAGTAGAAACGGTATTACTCACAATTTCTCAGAACCTAGAACTCCTCAACAAAATGGTGTAGTTGAGAGAAGAAATATAATTTTTCAAGAGAAAACTAGAACCATGTTGATTGAATATTCTATAGCTAGAAATTTTTGGGTTGAAGCTATATGTACTGCTTGTTATACTATAAATCGAGTTTTGATTAGACCATTTCTTAATAAAACTCCTTATGAGTTATGGAATGGTAGAAAACCAAGAATATCTTACTTCAAGGTTTTTTGTTGCAAAGTATTCATTCTAAATACAAAAGATAACTTACATAAATTTTCTCCAAAATCTGATGAAGGAATTTTCTTAGGTTATTCAACAACTTCTAAGGCTTATAGTGTTTTTAATAAAAATACTTGTACTGTTGAAGAAACAGTGCATGTAAAATTTGATGAGTCTGATCCTTTTGTTTTTAAACCATCCCAACCTACATCCTTGGATGTGTTTTCAAAAACAGATTTTCAACCTTTGATATAAGAACCTTCTGATAAGGATAATATTCAAGAATTTAATTCTGAAACATTTACCCAGGAAGACTTTCTACCCTATATTGATGAACATGATTTTCAAAACCCAAATCAGGTGTTTCTTAAGAATCATCCCAGTGATAGTATCATTGGTGATGTAAATAAACCTGTAAGGTCTAGAAGTTCCTTAAGAAATGAAGTAGAACATCTAGCATTTCTTTCCCAATTAGAACCTAAGAGCACTGATTATGCTTTAGGTGATGATGATTGGATCAAAGCCATGCAAGATGAACAAAATGAATTAGAAAGGGATAATGTCTGGACTTTGGTTGAATGACCTAAGGAAACTTCTGTTATTCGAGTAAAATGGGTTTTCAGAAATAAATGTGATGAAAATGGATTCGTAGTAAGAAATAAAGCTAGACTTGTTGCTAAAGGTTATAATCAGCAAGAGGGAATAGACTATGAAGAAACCTATTCTCCAGTATCCATACTTGAATATATCTATATTCTACTTGCCTTTGCAGCATTCTTTAATTTTAAACTTTTTCAAATGGATGTGAAATGTGATTTTCTTAATGGTTATGTTCAAGAGGATGTTTTTGTTGAACAACCTCCTGGCTTTGAATATACAAAACATCCTGATTGTGTTTTTATACTTACCAAAGCTCTGTATGGCCTTAAACAAACCCCACGAGCATGGTATGATAGACTCACTGGATTTTTGCATCAAAATATCTATGTTAAGGGAAATGCAGATCCAACCATTTTTATAAAGAAAGATAAGAAAAATGTTTTGATTGTTCAAATTTATGTTGATGACATCATATTTGGTTCAACTCGGCAATCTTTGACTGATTCTTTTTCAAGTCTAATGAAATTTGAGTTTGAAATTAGTATGATGGGTGAGTTAACTTTTTTCCTTGGTTTTCAAATTTCTCAAAAACCAGAAGGCACCTACATATCTCAACATATGTATATTAAAGATCTTCTCAAAAAGTATGGTTATGAAAACACTAAGAGTATAAGTACTCCTATTAGTTACTCAAACTCTTTAGATCTAGATGAAGGTGGGAAACCAGTAGATCAAACATCTTTTAGAGGTATGATAAAAAGTTTACTTTACTTAACAGCTAGTCGACCAGACTTAATGTTTTCAGTATGATTATTTGCAAGATATCAATCTAATCCTAAGGAATCTCACTTAAAGGCAGTAAGAATAATTTTTCGCTACCTTAAGAGAACCATGGATTTAGGATTATATTATAATTCTGGAAATGATTTTGTTCTAAAAATCTTTTCTGATGCTGACTTTGGTGGATGTAGAATGGATAGAAAGAGTACATGTGGAACTTGTCATTTCTTTGGAGATTCATTATTTTCTTGGTCCTGCAAGAAGCAACATTCTGTAGCACTCTCCACTGATGAAGCTGAATATGTAGCAGCTGGAAGTTTTTATGCTCAAGTGTTGTGGATGCAACACACACTCACAGACTATGGCTTGAGTTGTACTAAAACTCAAATTTTGTGTGATAACACAAGTGCCATTGCATTTTGTAAGAACCCTGCACATAACTCTCATGCAAAACACATAGATATTAGGCATCAATTTCTTAGGGATCACACACTTAAAGGAGATATTATTCTTCAGTTTATCGGAACGCAAGATAACCTTGCTTATATTTTCACAAAATCTTTGCCTTCTGATAGATTTGAATACATTAAATAGAAGTTAGGAATTATAAAAGTAAGGTAATCCTTCTTAATTAAATTTCTGTTGAAAAGCCTCCTTACAGAAATAAACTCCTTTTCATAGGAGGAGTACATTTTTTTGTTAGAGTAACTAAATTTTTTCAAAGTTAGTTTTCCAAACTTTTCGGAACTAAAATTCCGGAATGGGAATTTCCGGAACTAAAATTTTCCAGAATGGATATTTTCGTATAGAAAACTTCTGGAATGGAAATATTCGTATTGAAACATCCGAAATGGAAAATTTCGTACTGGTATTTTCATAACGGGATTTTCGTGCCGAATCATTCATAATGAGTTTTTCGTTTTCAAAATTTGTATTGAAATTTTCGTAATGAGTTTTCCGTACTGAGTTTGTTTTTCGTAGTGAGTTTTGCGAACTATGTCTTTTTGTAAGAAATATTTTTCGTAGTCATTTTTATATTACCCATTATGAATAATCCTCCCAAGCCAATCCGAAAGTTATGATTTCCTTACTCAAGTTTTCGTAGTCATACTTTACATGCTGGAATTTTCTTATACTTTGTTTTCGGATTATAATTTTCTTAAATCTTTGTTTTAATAAAACCTCAAAAGATCGGATTCATGTTTTCATGATAATTTGTTTTCGACCGTCAGATCTGATCTTAGCTTGTCACAACCGTTCGATCCACCATGGAAGATGAACCGTTTTCTCATTTCCTATATAAAGGGGACCCCAAATAGTTGTCCCACATTGGTTTTCAAGCTCCAGTGTCTCGATGCTCTGCCTCTCTATTTTAAGACCGTTCCAAACTTCAGCTTTCTCCATTCCAAAATTCTCAGAAGTCTTCAGACCCGAATTTCTATGGAATTAGCTTGTCAAGAAATGTCATCCTCCAAGACAATTTCACAATGGTTAGTTTACAGAGAAAGGCTGGTTGATTCGGATTACTTTAACCACCATGATTCTCTTATTTCGAAGAACATAAAGCTGAACGGATGGGACGATATTGCTGTGTCCAAATCAGGGAATCAAGATGATGTTTTTTCGGAGTTACTTTTTGAATTCTATGAAACAGTTTCCTTCATTAAGGAAGATAATAGGGAGACATTTTCTTTTAAGTCTTCTGGAAAAACTTATAAGCATTCTTATATTAAGGCAGCCAGCTTGGTAGGGCTGACCTATGAAGGAGAAGCCGAGTTTATATCTCACATATTGCCAGATTCTAAAGAAAGATTCAACAAGGAAAAATATTTGAAGACTCACGGACTGTCAGACGACAAGGCTCCGATGATTTCTAGCTTGTCTACAAATTTACGGATTCTAGAGTTGTGGGTACAAGGACTTATCGTTCTGAGGAAAGGTGATAAAGATAGTCTGAAGAAGAGTGAAATCTATATTTTAGATTTTCTGATAAATCTAAGGAATTTTATCTTCATGAGGCACATTCTTATAACTATTGAGAATGTTAAGAAGGGAAATCTCAGAGCCCAAATCATAATGTACCTAGCAATTTTATCAAAGTTAATAGTTTAGTGCCTTGAGTCTTTCAAGGAAGCTTCCAAGACTAAGCCAAGGGTTTGCAAAATTTTGTTGGTGAGTGATGATACACTTAAGAGGATGGATGTGGCTTTCAACAAGGATACTGGTGAGTTCTTGGATTTTCCAGGTCAAGAAGAAGTGGTTCCGAAGGCTGCTGAATCGGAATCATCTAAGACAGTAATGAAAAGAAAGTTGAAAGATGTTGCAGCTGAAGCAGAGGATCCTAAATCTAAGAAGTTCAATCTGCACCTCCAAAACCAAAGAAGAAGAAAGCCTATCCTGATGAGGTAGTTGCGAAGTGGATAGTAGATAAAGAGAAAAGGAAAGAAGGGGATCCGCAGTTCGGATTGGATCATGCGGAAGCTAGGGATTTGAAGGAAAGGACAGAAAATGAATTGGTAAAACTCGCAAAAGAAAAGAAGCTCAAGAATAAGATGACAGAAGCTGAGGCAATTCAAGCTTTGTTAAAATTTAATGAGATGGTTTCCAGAAGCATTCTAGTTCCGAGATCTTTATCCTTGTAATCTCTACCTGAGACTCCAGGAAGAAACCTTGATTTTCCGGAGGAGATTATAGCTCAGTATGTTGAGGAACTCCAGCAGACTCAGCAAGTGGAAGAGGAAGAAGCAGTTTCTGAAGGAAGTGGTGAAATTGGAGATCTGTTGAAAGAAGTAGAAGATTATAAGGGTCACCATCGGAACATCTGTCACTCCAAACTTCAGAGGCTGAATCCTCTAAGTTAGTAACTCTATAGAAGGATAAGAATGAAGAAGATGTTGTTAAAAAAGTTGTTGATGATGTTATTCATGTATCTAATAGCGAACAGAAAACTCTAGAACAAGAATCCATTCCGAAAAAGGACAAGGGAAAGGAACTCTTTGTTGATACTCCGAGATCAGTGGAAAGCAAGAAAAGAGAATTTGGTGATTCGTCTAAAAGGAAGTTGGGGATTATTGAGGAAGAACATTATCCAGGAAAAATCTCAGATTTGGAGTCATCCTCATTGGGGCATGAATTTGTTGTTCAATCATTGAGGAAGATGGTGGGATCCATTCCGACCATCTCGACTATAGATTCAAGATTCCAGATGCTCCAACATGCTTTGAATCAGAAATCAGATTCCGTATCCATGGTTATGGTTATGTGTGTCGAGATAGAAGCTGAATTCAAATCTTTTCTTCTCAGCTATGAATCCCACAAAAGATCTTGCAAGAGGATGACTAGTTGGCCGAGGAAGACTGTGGAAGAGATGAGGCTCTTTGATGAATTCCAAGACAATGTGAAGGATGACTTTGAGATAGAAGACAAAAATTTAAAAGATCATTCATCGTCCTTTGAAGAAAAATTGATAGCTGAGAAAAATTCCCAAAATCATGAAGTCAGAGATCTGAATGGAAAGATGAATTCAGTTGCTCAAAACTAGAAATATGAAATGGATCATTAGATTCAGTTTGATGAAATGTTCTTAAATCAAGAACAACTATTGAAGGCTCATGAAGAAAAGATTCAGGCTCATGAAGAAAAACTTAAAGATGAGGAAGAAAAGATGGAAGCTCAAAGTGCAAGAATAGTGGTCTTAGAGAAGCAAGATGAGGAAGACCATAAAGACTTAAAGAAGATCAAGACTATTCTTAAGGGGCTCATTTCGATGAAAAAATATCTGAAATAGTTAAATCCGATTTTTTGTTGTATCTTCCATTCTTTAAAATTAATGAAAATATTGTTTGCTTGTTTTTTGTTATTATTACTAATTTTTCCGGTACTTTGTTATATTTTCCATTCCCTCGAATTCTATTTGAAAATCACAAAGGGGGAGAAGGAAAGGATCCTTAAGGAAAAATAACTATAATAAGAGTTTATCTATGGGGGAGTTTTTCATTAAAGAAATAATTCTTATTCGTAATGAAATATCTTTCCAAAAAAATAGAATACGATCCTTAGAGTTTCAAAGCCTAAGGGGGAGTTAGTCGTATTCATCTACATCCATAAGCAAAGGGAGATAAGTCTTAATATTTTCATTCTTCTTAGACATTATTTTTCATAGGGATGTTTGTGCTTTCCAAAAAGGGGGAGATTGTTGAGTCAATAAGGTTTTCCATATGACATTTCCATTCCTTCTTGTTTTGAAAATCACAAACACCTTTCTTTAAGGAAAATTTCTTTTAAAAGGAAAATCTCTTTTATAAGGAAAATTTGCTTTTATAAAGAAAATTTCTTTTATAAGGAAAAATTTATTTATAAGGAAAATCGCTTTTGTAAGAAAAATTATCCTTATCATATTTTCATCCATATTTTTATTAAGTATATGATTTGGATTCATTTCTATATTCTCGGAATTGTTTGAAACTTTGATATGAAGTATTCTGTTTTAGGATCCAAATTCTAGATAAGAACTATAATAAAGTTCACTCCGAATTCCAAATGAGAACTGTAATAAAGATTCATTCCGAATTCAGGATACGAACTCTTATTAAGTTCTACTCCGAATTCAGGATATGAATCCTTATGAAGTTCAACATCGAATTCTCCTTACGAATTCTGATTACTAATTCTCACTACGAATTCTGATGACTAATTATCATTATGAATTCTAATGACGAATTCTCATTACGAATTCTGATAATGAATTATCACTACGAATTCTGATGACGAATTCTCATTCCGAATTCTCATTCCAAATTCACCTATTAAACAGAATCTGATCATCTTTGTTTTATACACACCGAATTTATTTAGACTCCAAAAATTATTTTTGGTTAGACTCTGAACATTCATTTTTCTTATGCTTTTATAATTTCTCTACTCTTAAATATGTTTTTACGCTCCGAACTTTCACTCCGAATCTTCACTCCGATATTTTTAGTTAGACTTAAAATAATGTCATACATTCTGTTACATTTGTTTTGTTTTAAAACGATGTCGTCTATTCTGTTAGAAACTAAGGGTTGGTTAAGTTACACGTATACGGGTCCCTCCAATTTTTTAGGAAAATATGACCATTGGAAAGGAGGCCGACCTTGCCTATATATAGGATCTCATTTGAAAGATCTCGAGGTGGAATGGATGACTACTGACTAATGTACTGTGCATACATGTTGTTGAAGTGATTTCTAGAGAGAGAGGCTCTTATTAACTCTCAAAGCTTCATGTGACTCTGAATGTTGGTTATTACATTCGAGGACTTCTGGGGATAGGAAGATAGTGGTCTCCAACACCTTGAATTTGAGGGAATCCTTGCTGAGGAAGATAGATCTTGCCAACTACCTTGAAGTTGAGGGCTTGCGGGGATAGCAAGACAGAGACTTCGATCTTCATATCGAGGGCTTACCCTGGTGTGGGTAAGACAGACTTGTTTGAAATTATAAATCAAGGGACCTTTATCCATGGTTGTTGGATACCCTTCTCTTTGGGTTAAAAGACTTATATCTTGTTACTTGTTGTTTTACTACTTGTTTGTTTCCACTGCATTTAGTATTATAAGGAAAGTATAACTTTCTTATACTTCCTTACTTGTACTCTTTTTCATTTAGATTCTATATGCTTTAAGTTATAATCTCATATTGTAATCTTTTTTTAAGTTTCAATTTCCGGAACCATATTTCTGGAACCTACATTCGGAATCTCTTTCCATGTTTTCATTTGGTGTTAGAGGTGTTGTGAATTTTCTTAGTTTAATCTTTGTTAAACTTATCCCTTTCCTTTGCTTAAGGAAACCATAGTTATTCATAACTAACTTTAAAGGTTCCAAAGGAATTTTTAATGTATACAATTCACCCCCCTCTTATATATTGAGAATCTACATCATTTTTTTATCATACATATTTGACCATGGATTTTGAACCTCCTTTGGGTCAAGGATCTTCTTTATGGAACCAGATTTAAAATCATTTACTCTTGAATTAATTTACTCTAACCCCTTCGACTGAGTATCATTATTCTCCCTTGGATATGTAAAAACATATGTTAAAATTTTATTGAGGATTTTCTATTTGTTAACATCTATTTCCAAAACATCAATAAGGATTACATAAGATTCATGTAACGACCCATACTCGGCCAGCCACCCGAACCGTGCCGAAGGGGTCAGGTGTCACTACCTTAGGCACAGCTCCCCTAAATGCCAAAAGCTTCTAACTAGCAGTGCGGGTCTATTAGGTATAGTGGGGAGGCTATACCCTCTCGTAGGATCATAATCAGGGTACTGGTCTATGTATAATAGTAAAGATGCAGCAGAAAGAAAAACTCAACAGACTCGAACCAGACCCGTAGAGTGGAAGCATAGACAATATAGATAAACAATAGAACTAGTAAATATAACAACAACATCGAAAATAAACACAAAAACATTCTGATAATATTTAACTACTACTGAATAGTAAAACATGCATACAAATCAGGTCATACACAACTGAATACAAAAAAGTGGAAATGGCTAACCAACAGTAGCTACAACAAGTATGCATGCCATTTCAGAAAAGTAAACAAAACATTGTAAAACCCAACAAGGCATGACATCATGGTCCATACCATCTCCATGAAAAAAATAACACTACACAGCTCCTGAAGCTGGCCGCTTTCCTTCATGGGAATTCACAATGTCCGCACGCATCCTGAAGGGCCCGTGCAGGGTGTCAGACAAATCTCAGTTTGATACCAACCAACGATGCATACCAAATATATGCGTTTAAGTAGTCATGAATTTCTAAGGAAAGAAGTAAACAGTACAATGCAAAAATAAACAGAAACTCCACTGGTGCTCAATAGCCACCATGGAGCGTCACCCGCTTCGGCCAATGATGGAATCTCTGTCGTGTAACATGGCACCACATGCCACCTGACACCTCGTGTCTCAATTACCAACGTCTCGAAGTCACGCCCAAGAATAGTAACCCAACACCATGTGCCTCCTGACACCTCATGTCTCAAGTACCGATGTCCCTAAGGCTTTCCCAAAAATAATAACCCGGCACAATGTGCCTCCGGACACCTCATGTCCCGAAGGCACACCCAAGAAGTAACCCGGAGGAACAACGATATTTGCCAACAAATCACGATGAGCCTCATCCCCCAACCCGATAGTCTCAATGCTATCCCCTGAAGGCTCCTCACCTCCCATGTGGATTTCAATGGCAAGAACCCCCAAAAAAAATACATAACCACAACAATGGGGGCCTCTACCAACATGATTGGTCAAAACCACCTCATCACGGAGTATCTCTGTATGCACACTACTCAAAGTCCCGAGTGAGAGGTAATCACAAAATTAGTCCTAAGACACCAACACAACTGACACCTCGTGTCCCTACGTCCATGTTTCTCAAGTATGATGTCCTCGCCATCCATGTAACCCAGGCCATTCCCAACCTGACAGTCGTACTGCCTTAAGAAGATGACCATGATGCCCAATCCCATGGTCGAAACCACCAAAAGTTACCCGGGCAATGCCCATCCTTTGATCCACATCACTTAAGAATATTCGGGCCACACCCATCACCACCCAAAGGGTCCAGCAGATGCAATTCCTCAATTGAATATATAAAATGTTTAAACAGAAAACATAAACCGACAAAACAAACTAAACAGTTGAATTTCACTATACCTAGTGATGTCCCATACCAGCATTGAGGTCTTAAATTCCTTTAACAAATTATAACAGGCTTTTATAAATTAATCTAAATAGTTAAACGCATTAATATTTAAATTAAAACCATTTTGGCCTTCCTCGGCCAAAATACCTCGATGAGCCATGACCCTTAACCTGGACCTCTCATGCAAATTGGTAACATGGCATACTGAATGGCATCTTATAGGTCCCACAATCAATTCTATATGAAATAGCAGATAAAATGGGTCCCGCTCAAAATAACTGAAAATGCGCTGAAGGCCGCATCACCCAAACAACCATGAAAACACAAAATGAGGCATGCACCACCTACCTGAGACTCGTATGACGCTACTCCTCCGGTAACAGTTGCCAATTCAGTCTAAAACTTGGTAGATATAAAAAAGATTCAAAAATGCTCAAATGCCTATAACTCCTTCTAGAACGAAAATCAGACAAAACAACCAAAGGGGAATTGAGGCCTTTCCTAGGGGGTTCCAATGCACTAATAATAGTTTGAAACGGGTCTTAGGTAGATAATCGGGACAAGGAAATAGGTTCAACTGGCTTTGTTCGAAAACCGGGTGATGAATGAGTGTTCATCCTCAAAAACGAGCCTACTGCCCGTTTTAGTGCAAAAAAAGAAAGTACACAGCGTGTACATCATTACTACACGCCGTGTATATATCATTTAACAGTTAATTTAGTAGCTGGGATTATTTCGATCTTCTGACAATAGTACACGACATGTACCTATTGGTACATGGCGTGTACCGGGTTTCCTTTATCTTCCTCACTGACTTACCCACAAGACATGTATATCCCTCATACATGGGTAAAATATACTGCGTGTCCAATGGGAACATGGTGTGTACCTGGTTCTACCCAGCTGACAGGACTACACACCATGTATGGCCAACACACGGTTGGGGTTACATGGCGTGTTTAAAACTACATGCCGTTTAGTAAGAAAATTCTACACGGTCACCACACGGAATGTAAATGGTGAGCACACAACCAAGACTCGCTTAACCTATACATGTAAAGTACTTAAAAGTACAAGGCGTGTAGTCTGAAAATTTCAAGAAACTTCCCATTTTCTCCAGTTTCCTCCAAAACTAGTCAAAAATTTAAAACCAGGTCGGGATTTTGACCCTTTCGAAAAACCTGGGTTCTTACAATCTCCCCACCTTAATATAGATCGCCCCCGAGCTATCAAACAAAACCTAGAGATGGCACCGCACATTCTACCTCAAACAAAGTAACCCAAACTCCCCCGGTCTCAAGGTTCCGACTAAATTCCTCAAGGATATCCCCACCTTAGGAATCGCTTAACCTAGTCTCAACCTAGTAAAACAGAAAGAAAACAAGGTTTACTAACCTGTTTTGTGGATGCATAGCCCTCCTGTGATGCATCGTCATCCCTGCACCTCACTGGTGCTCATGTGTCACTTTCGACACCCAACGTATCCCGCACCGCATCAGTGTCTAACTCTGCGAGGTCCTGGTTTCTATCACCTCAACTAACCCACATCCTTGATTCCCCAATGCCCAAGGCACCTCATGTAACCCTCATCCTCGATTCCCCGATTCCCAAGGAACCTCTAGTAACCCGCATCCTTGATTCCCTAGTGCTATGCATCTCAAACATACAAATATATATACCAGGCACCCGATATGGTTTCAATCCCACTAACTATCATCTAGTCAGTCCACATAGACCCTATGCACAACATGCACTCAAAACTGACATGCCTCTATAGGTCATACCAAAAAGGAAACATGGAGATCATGGCCACACTGCGGTGAACCTCTAACTGTCATCTGATCACCGTCCTGCTCAGCCTCTGGCAGCTCCATGACATGCACCTAGCCTGAAACACGAATTCCTGATGTCTGATATCCCAGTGATGTTTCTCCAGTCACCAGCCACTAAACTCTCAGTTGGGTCCCACCGTTTCTATCATGACCACCGCGCACAATTGAACGTTGACTACCCTCTCCGGGTACCGAACCTGATCCAACTCTAGATACTACAATCTGTCCTGGTCCCTGCCTGTCGGCTATATGAGAAGGATGACTGCAAAACCTCTCCAGATGCACATCCTGTCCACATGCCTGGCACTCTTTCGGAGGCCTATCGCACTTCGCCTGAACATGTCCCGGCTATCCACATTCAAAGAAAATCACAGAAGAACTACCACGAGGTGGTCTAGCTGAATCCCTAGCATGAATGCCCTATTAGAACTCATCTCGTCCTCTCTTTCTACTATCTGACCCATCACTTGAAGTTGTCACCCTGACCATGTGAGATTTCTCTCTCTCGTTGCTATCAGCTATGAGTGCCTAATTCACTACTTTAGAGAATGAACCCACCCTGAAGATATTCACCTGGACCCGAATAGTGTGTCTTAAGCCATCCTCAAAGAACCTCACCCTAGACACCTCATCACTCACCATACTAGGAGCAAAGTGAGACAACTCTATGAAAGTAGCTGCGTAGCCCATGATGGACATGTCTCCCAACTGAAGACTCATGAACTCAAAAGCTCTCTCAGCCCTCAGTGTCTCTGGATAGAAGTGCTCAAAGAGCCAGTCCTCAAAATCCTTCAAAGCCAGTCCCTCATGCCTACGAGCCTGAACCTGTACGTCCCACCAATGCTTAACTGGTCCTCTCAGCATGTACATCGCCAGCTTGACCCTCCACCCTTGAGGCATCTCGAGCTTCTTGAAGATCATATGCATACTCTCCATCCAGTTCTCAGCCTCCTGTGAACCACCCTCACCCTGAAAAAGAGGCGGGTGTTGTGACTGGAACTCCCATGTTAGATATGCCCTAGAAGGATCTATACCCTGCGTGCCTCTGTCAATTCCCTACAAGACACGTTCTAGGATAGCTCGAAGATGCTCATAATGCCATGGTCCAAACGTTCCCAAACCCGGCTGTTGTCCTTCCTGCACTGGATCCTGAACCTGATCCTATCCCAGAGCATGTACCTGTCGCTCGTGCTCTACCTGTACAGAATTCTGACCCTGATTCTACGACACTGTATCATCTCCTGCCTGAAGCTCCATTGAGTTGTGAAAGAGTAACCTGATGAATACCATAAATGGTCAGACAACACATACATATATTACAATATATTCTATGCATATAAGGAAACCAGTAGAATGCAGTGCATAACAAATACCCTTACTCACCCTTACCGCAACCCATGCCCCACGGCATCCCGACCTCATGGACTCCTTACCCGCCCTCAATAGAGCTGGTTATCAAAAGTACCTCGTCCCATGCCCATCCTAACAACTCATGTATCCTCAAACTGACAACCAAGTCTCCCAATCCTGACAGTTAGACCGAATCATTCAGAATACCTTCCTGCTCTCATAAGAGTCAGACCCAATATCCCACCACATGAAATTTTTACAAAATATAATGCATGGAATACACATTGCACAACTAGAAATTCCATCATGAATATCACCAATTAACATTTCAAATCATATTAATCATGGCAATTGATTTTTATTCACAAGGCATTATCACTTCACAAAGCATACATGCAATTTTGAAATTGAAATACCCTAAAAATGTGCTTATCAAAATCCAACAACAAGCCTTTCCATATCGGTCCAAGGTCTAATTCTCCCTTACCATACCCGGTCAAGGGTCACATCTCACAACCAAGAACATCACACACCAAGTGAGCCACCAAGGTGGAAATCATATAAATCATAATTTGAGAAAAATAAAACAGTAATTACCACCCATGGAAACTTGGTCCATCCCTCATACCTGGGGCTGCAGGCACCCAAGCACAAGCTAGAAACCCATTTCCAGTAACAAACTATCTCCTGTCTACCATATCACAAATAGTGAAATAAGCAGAAATAAAAAAAGAAGTCTCAATCTCATTAGTAGACAGAAAAACACTGCTACAAAATCCTTGTCAATATCTCCTCTGATACCACTTTGTAACGACCCGGACCTAGCCAGCCACCCAAATAGTGCTGAACGGGTCGGGTGTCACTACCTTAGGTGCACCTCCCCTGAATTCCAAATATTTTCGACTAGCAATGATGGTCTATTAGGTATAGTGTGGAGGATATACACTATGAGAGGATCATAATAAGGGTACGGTTCCAAGTATAATGGTAAAGATGCAGCAGAAAGAAAGACTCAACATACTCGAACCAGACCCACAGAGATGAAGCATAGTCAATATAGATAAATAGTGGAAGCATTAAATTTAACAATAACAGTAGAAATAATCACAACAACATGCTGATAACATGTAACTACTACTAAATAGTAAAACATACATACAAAGTATGTCATACACAACTAAATTCAAAAAGGCGGCAATAGATAACCAATAGTAGAGACAACAAGTAAGCATGCCATTACAGAAAAGTAAACAAAACAAATTAAACCCCAGCTAGGCATGACCTCAATGTCCATACCAACTCCATGCAAAATCTAACGCAGCCCAGCTCTTGAAGTTGCTCTCATTCCTACACATAAATCCATAAATTCTGCACGCATCCCGAAGGGCCTGTGCATGGTGAGAGACAAATCTCAATAGGATACCACCCAACGGTGCGTACCAAATATATGTGTTTAAGAATTCATGCATTTCTAAGGAATGAATTAAACTGTAAAATGCACAAATAAACACAAACTCCAATGGTGCTCAATAGCCACGATGGAGCGTCACCTACTTCAGCCAACGCCGGAATCTATGTCGGGTAACCCAGCACCATGTGCCACCTGACACCTCGTGTCTCAAGTATCAACGTCCTGTATGCATGCCCAAAAATAGTAACTCGGTACCATGTGCCTCCTGACACCTCGTGTCTCAAGTACCGACATCCCTATGGTACGCCCAAAAATAATAACCTGGCACCATGTGCCTCCTGACACCTCGTGTCTCAAGTACTAATGTCCCGAAGGCACTCCCAAGAGGTAACCTAGAGGAACATCGATATCTGCCCTCAAATCATAGCGAGTCTCATCCCCCAACCCGATTGTCTCAACCCTATCCCCTGAAGGCTCCTCACCTCCCACGTGGCTTTCTATGGAAAGCACCCCCAACCAAAATTCCTAACAGCAACTACGGGGGCCTCTATCCACATGAGTGGTCAAAACCACCTCATCACGAAGTATCTCTGTGTGCACACTACTCAATGTCATGGGTGAGCATTAATCACCAAAGTAGTCCTAAGTCACCAATAGATCTGACACCATGTGTCCCTGCGACCATGTCACTAAAGGCTAATGACCTCTCTATCTATGTACCCTAGGCCATGCCCAACCTGACAGTCGTACTGCCTCAAGCCGACGTCCATGACGCCCAATACCGTGGTCAAAACCACCAAAAGTAACCAGGGCCAAGCCCAACCTCTGATCCACACCACTTAAGAATATATGTGCCATGCCCAATACCACCCAAAGGGTCCAGCAGATGCAATTCAGAAATTTCATATATAACATGTTTAAACTAAAAACATAAATCAGAAAAACAAACTAAACAGTTGAATTTCACTATACCAGGTGTTGTCCCATACCATCATTGAGGTCTTAAATGCCTCTAACAAATTATAACATGCTTTACTAAATTAAACTAAACAATTAAACACATTAATATTTCAATTAAAACCATTTTGGCGTTCCCCGGGGAAAATTCCCCGATGAGCCACGACCCCTCACCCTGCCCGGTCAAGCAAACTGGAAACAGGGCATACCCAAAGGTATCCCATAGGTCCCACAAGCAATTTAATATGAAATAGAAGATAAAATGGGTACCGCTCAAAATACCCAAAAACGAGCCGAAGACTGCGTCACCCAAACAACCACAAAAATACAAACTTAGGCATGCAACACCTACATGTGACTCGTACGACGCAACTCCTTCGGTAACAGCCACCAATTCTGTCTAAAACGCGGCATTTCTACAAAATATTCAAAGCCGATCAAATGCCTATAACTCGTTCTATAACGAAAATCAGACAAAACCGCCAAAAAAGAATCGAGGCCTTACCGAGGGGGTTCCAATAAACTAATCAGAGTCCCAAACAAGTCTCGACTAAAAGATCATGAGAAGGAAATAGGTTTATCCATCTTTTTTTTGAGAAATCAGGTGAAGAATGAGTGTTATGCCTGAAAAAATGAGGCTACTACCCGTTTTAGCGCAAAAAATAGAAAGTTCACGGTGTGTACTTCATGACTACATGTCGTGTATATATCATTTAACTGTTCATTTGGTGGCTTGGATTCCGATGACCTACCGACATGAGTACACGGCGTGTACCAATGGGTACAAGTAGTGTACCAGGTTTCTCTTCTCTTCCTCACCGACTAACCCACATGCCATGTCTATCCCTCATACACAGCTAAACTACATGGAATTTCCAAGGGGAGCACAACGTGTACCTGGTTCTACCCAGCCAACAGGCCTACACGCCATGTATGGCCACCACACGGTCGAGGTTACACAGTGTGTTTAAAACTCATTCCATGTAGTAAGAAAATTATACACGGTCACTAGACGACATGTACATGGAGAGAACATGACCAACACTAGATTAACAAATACATGGCATGTACATAAAAGTACACGGCGTGTAGTTTGGAAATTTCCAGAAACTTCACGTTTTCTATAGTTTCTCAGAAAACAGTCAAAAATTTCAAACTGGGTCAGGATTTTGACCCGTTCCAAAAACCCGGGTTCTTACAATTCATTCCTCTTTATTTTCCCTATGTTTTCCTCCTTCATCCCTTGATGAAGTTTATTTAATATTATGAAAACAATCACCTTCAAATTTTTTGATATATAATTAGTGTCACTAGTTTTGAAATCACATTGAATCTCATGCTCCTTGGATAGTCCAAGAAATTTACTATATAAAAAATTTGATTAAAAAAAATTCACCCATACATTTTTTTTTAAATATTAGGATCTTTTATCTAAATCACACACTTCCCAAAAAATATTCCATCATGTGTAATTATTTTGTAGTTATTTTTGTTATTAATATTATTTATATTTCCCATGTTTTAAGACTATAAATAATTTCCCCAATGACCTATCATATCAATGTATTTAAAATATACATCAATATAAACCATCCCTTTGAAACAAAAGTTTGCACCCATATTCGATTTTAGTGAGAAACCCCCTGAGGGGGGAGGGGGAGGGGGTCGAACCATGTTATGAAGTTCATTCAGGTTTCCCCATATTACCATGAAAATCACACAATTTTAACTGATATTAACCTCATTGGTTAGTAGGGTCACTCTTTTTTCACCCATTTTGTGGTGATCTAATTAACAATTACCCTTATGGAATCCTTATTGAAATAATATCGATGAAAGATCAATCCACATAAAATGTTTTTCATGTTCTAGAATATATGTAATGTGATCATAGATGACAAAATTATTTTATTAGGTTCACCTGTACTGGGCTACATTCAAGGACCCTACATGACCTCGTTTCAATGTGATAAAATCCAATAATAACAATTATATAGTAATTTCATTGATAGGTCACTCATATTCCTGGTTTTATTACCATTATAAAATTTTAATTTAACTCACTTACACCAAAGTATAGTACCTTTTCCAAATCTAGTTTATCACTACTTCATGTGGTAATATTTTTGGCTCAACTTCCAGTGCACAACATCACTATCTAATAATTAACGTATTGATAACTGATCATTTATTTTCACAATTACCTATTAGAAACTCAATGTGACAACACTTTGGGAAGGAGGATTTAATATACACTATAAAGTTAGTTTCATTGAAAGAATTTTTGTGACCTCCATATAAGTTCAATAATGGATTTTCCTCCATTGGACCTTCTACCTAGTTTTAAAAGGATCCATTCCACCCTGAATGAGAGAAGTTGTTTAATGACGTGGGTCATGATCCTCCCATGATCAATAAATATATCTTCAATAAATTAAATATTATTACTGATATCATATCCATTACAATCAAACAGATTTATTTTGTGGATGCAAAATATGGCACAGATCTATTGGAGGATGACCTAACAAACACTTATTCATTTATAAAAGTGGATGATGATGGGAACTTAATTGTTACCAATCTTGATGAACTTCAACAGCTACATTATCTATGCATGTTCTCTATCCACATACATATTACATACTCCATGGGTGGAAATACACGGTATATCTCATGTTGTAAATTTAAAATTTTGAAAAGATGGGGATAAGTGAATGGTAAATGTGGCCGATTAGAGGGTTGTTATTCCACATCCTGATGGGGATCTAGAAATATATCGATTTGGTGTAGCGATATGAAAATTTTAATTTGAAACCTATCAACATCAGGATTTCAGATTGTGGAATGAAATTTGATCCATTCAATCAATGAAACTCCATATCAAAATGATCAGTTTGGCTTGACAGTTTGAATTTGGTATTTTGGCACCCAAAAATACAGAGTAACCCTAATAATTTCACTGGAATTCACATGAAATTGGATATACGTAGATTAAATGGAGATCTTGACCTCTATTCATGGATAATGGTTGATTTAAAAACTGATTCAAAGCTTCTAGAGATGATAACCATCATTTATAATGATTAGAGTACTATTTTTAAATAATAATATTACTATAATTCATCATTTTATAATTTTTTTATTATTATTGGGAAGTCCATTAAAAAATATAGTTTCATCCAAAACTAGTGAAGATACCCAATTAACCTAATTCTTATAAGGATGTAAAAAATAGGAATGTTGATGCTCCTATTTGTAACAAAGATGATCCCTCAAAGAAGAATGATATTGTAAAATGGTTGAGAAAAATCTCATTTCTAATGACTGTAATAACACAAAGAGGGGATTTTGGTATTCTTATTGATGAACAAGAAAGGAAAAATTAAATGGAGGTGGAATCTATTAATCTAAAAAAAATTTATGCATCATACGGATGAAATATATTTCTCTAGAAGGTCTAGTGGTGACTATAATATCATTGAATTATAGTTAATCCACAAGTGTGTTGATACATTCAATGATAATGTCCATGTGCAGGAAAAACATAAAAATATTGAAACTGTTGTTTCCCTGATAGACTTAGAGACTGAAGATGAAATCAATATGAATCCTCCTGAAATTATAACATCATATAATTCCATAGGTGATGGTAAAGATCTGATTTTTGTGAATTTAATATCTTCTATTGGAATTGGTGAAGATAAATGTAGGTATTTTTCATAACACTGGAGTTATTATTCCTCTAAGACAACTCCAAAAGGTGGTTTTAGATAGAAATTAAGGAAAAATAAATATTATTAATCCTCCTTCTAAAAACTCCCAAAATAATAAATTGGTGACAATTGGTTATTCTAAATGAATTTGTTTTTCTGTGGATCCAAATGCTTAGATAATCCACAATACATGGTTACATATTAAAAAATGGAACCCTGAATGTTATCCTAACTCAATATGCCAACTACCTAAAAGATACACCATCATATGGAATCCTTCATGAAAAAAATAATTTATGATATTATCATGAATACTATTGAGGATCTTTATTCTATATATGAAATTTTATAGGAAAAAAATTGCCAAAAGGGATGGAACTATAAAGATTCCCCCTTCTCAATCTTCTAACTCCACGAAGTGTACACCCTCTCAGGAAATCCCTCATGTTATTTCTATTAAGAATTTCAAAATATTTATTCAATAATCTCTATAAAATCATTTTGATAATGCATATATTTATATGGGAAACAAGATTCCTACTATTATTGAATTTTGTGTTGTTATAGATAGAATATTAGACGAAGGGAAAATGTCCATTAGTGAATGACATGATATCATAATCAGATATAACAATAATGTATTTACACTAGAAAATAAATATGAAAATGGCAATTTGAATACTGAAGAATGATCCAAGACCATTCTACTTTTTATAAATTTCCACTCATTTAACTCTTCTTCTAATCATATCATGTAGTGGACTTCTCTAGTCCTAATATTCAATGTAAGGATAAAGTTGATTGTCCTAATCATCTTGAGAAAATATCAGTTGGAAATAGGAGATCTTCCAGATATTGAAACACTTGGTTAAACAAAAAACATGGCTTTTGATTCAATCCTATTTTTTAATGATCATCCTTTTTGGAACTATAATGGATTAGAAAACACTAGAATAATAAACTCCATCAAGATTTTAATAAATAGGAATAATCCTAATCTTCTAGGTAATTAAGAACATAAAAAGAAGTTTTTTATGTGGGGATTTCTTACTATAATAATATTGGTAAAAAATTCATTAGCAAAAATTTTTCTAATAGTGAAATATAAAGGCTTTGAGTCCTTTCTAACTCAATATTTGATGGTATCTCAGATTTCCCTTTTAGAGGGAAAACAGTCACACTAATTACAAGTGTATTAGTTTAAAGAATGTCTTCCACTTCATCCATTATTACAATGGATATCGAGAGTGAAGAGAATTATGGAATAATATCTAGATTTTAAGTAGGTCAATAAATAACTCATGGACTCTTATTGGATACATTAATGATGTTATTAATCTCGATGAGAGGCTTGGAATTTTCAATTCCTCCACATAAATTATGAAATTAATTTATTTTATTTTGAATAATAGTCTTCATTATGTAGACATGGTGGTTTCCAAATACACATGGTATAGGAAATATCTAATTAAAATGGTGTCCAGAACATTGGATATGCATTTTTTTAATCCCTTTGTCTTGGATTCTTGGGCCTCCATTTCATACACTACCCTTATGAGGGTTAACTCGGATCATCATCCAATTTTGTAAAACCATGAAGCTATAGAGGATAAATATCCCATTCCTTTTATATTTAATAATTCTTTGGGATTCCATATTGATTGTAAAAACATGGTGAAAGGTACCTGGAATTCTATGAATTATAAGGATGATGTTCCTAGATATGTTATTCATCCTAATGTGATAAAATTGAATATAAGATTTCAGAGTCGATAGATCCTAAGTCACATAGATGTAAATATTTCCCAAATTAAATCATTGTTTCACTCCACTAAAGAGAAAAAAAGTATATTTGATTTCTCCATAGGTCTTTAGTAGGAAAATATGATCACTCATGATCTCAATACCCAGATAAATATCAAATATGGTATACAAAAATGAATATGGAAAATTATATGGACTAAATAAGGTTATTTAAATACCATGTTAATTAATATCATCTAAATTTTAGAAATATAAATAAACTATTTGATATTAAAAATGTAAAAGGGGATATTTTTTAGGATATGGAGGATCTGGCTACCAACATTGCCTCTTACTATATGAACCTCTTTTATGAACCGAACAATAACATAGATCTAATAGAAGTCATAATTCCCATGATTGTTAATAATGGTGATAACATAAGTTTTATTGCACTTTATCTATAGTTTTTTATTAAAGAATTAATTTTTTGTTAAAAGTATAGATTCCCTCTAGGACCATATTCTTTCAAGTAACATTTTAATAGTCTTTTTGGTAGATTTTACAAGTGATGTCTACATAACTACTTATCATTTCTTAAAGGTGTTAATCTAACAGAAGGTTTCAATGCTCAATTTCTGGTGATTATTCTAAAAGTGCAAAATCAAAATGGCATTCACATCATGATGTATATTTCTCTTTTGAGAAAAATTTAATCAATCACTAGAAAAATAAATCAAAGAGACTATAAAATATTTCCAATAGTTCACACTACTTTTTAATGTGTTAATATTCTTATTAAACCTATAATAGTAGGTAATTTGTCTCTAAAACAAGATCTGAATAATATTACAAAGATACATTATAATGGGGCATCATCTGCAAGGATCCTTCTGGTTTTTTCTTTTTAGGATTATTTTATCAAATGGGTCAACAATCTTCTAATATCCATACATTTTTTAGTTCTCATCAATGACTCTCTAAAAGGATACTTAACTTGTACTAAGGTGGTTAGACAATGTACTCCTCTCTCAATGATTATTTTCCCCATTAATGAGGATTATTTAATAATTCTAAATATTAACATGTTAAAAAAACACATTTCAATCAATGTTATCAGTGGCCTTTCCACTCCAATTCATCTACTGCATGCTAAAGAAATTACTCAGTTACTCATCCGGATTAACAAAATCTAATAAGTATAAAAACTTCTTTAAATCATTATAAAGTATTTTTAGTGTGGGATATCAATTAGAAATAATCACATGATTACACTGGAAATAAATTATATATCTATATGATTAAATATAATTAACAAGTTAGGGTCCAGTGAATGTATTCTTCTTTTTTTATCCTAGACTCCTATTTTATTAGGGGAAATTCCTGTTTTTTAATTATTCTCACTTTGTGAGCTATATTATAAATTAATAGTTTTTATGGAAGGGAAAGGCCCTTTTGATAAAAATTATGATTAGTCATGTGAAATATTTAATTTTGACTAAATTTATTTACCTTTTTATGGTTTATAAAAGTAATTTTTCTCTTATCACAAGTGTTGATACCTCAATTATAAATTCTATTTGAAGTGTATGTACTCTGAAAAAACTTGTAACCATTGCATAGATGAAACCTCTTCAACCCAATAATTCTAGATGAATTTTTATTAATCATAACTGAAAATTTAGTCAAGATTTAAAACTCAACATCATGTAGAGACTTATCATTTGGAATTCATAAATTCGATCCATTCAGGGATAAAATTATTGAGGGATATCAATGATTGAAAACCAAATTATATAGATTCCTCTATATAGCCTTCTATCATGGATTTATATGCTAAAATTTATTTGAATTCTCACTTGATTGATAATATTATATCTTCTATTGATTATTCATTAGAAAACATGACATTTATACATTTTCATAATATATTATACTCTATGAGTCAATTTCTTCAAAAAAAAATATTGATCACAGAGAATATGGATAATCCCCTAGACATTAATCCTAATGAAATCAATAAAGTGGTTATGAATTGTGAATTCCTGAATGGTGATGAATTCTATGATTGAATACCTTCCTCTAATGGAGAATCCCTAATAAATCATTCTTATAGGAGGAATTATAAGGGAATAGAGAAGATGGGAATTTAATTTAAATAGAAGCTGGATCCTCCCATCAAAATTCACTTTTTGGTGTGTGTTGATTTACAAATTACCCGCATATATTTTTATGTAATTTTTAAAAATTAGTCTATACAGATGGTGTGCCTTATTAAATCAACACATTGATGTTACTCAAAATCTTTTCGTTGTGAAACTCCTATATATCTACAGAAGGCATTTGTTTCTGTTTTTGTGGTGGTAATCCCATACACAACCAACATATAAGAGAAAATTATAGCCTGTATCAAGCTACCTTAATCAAAGAAGATATTTATCCTCTTCTTAGTGTCATGTTCTGAAATTATACATGTCATTTGTGATATATTGAAGATTCAAATTCATGAAATTATTTCATTCCGTTTACACCATGCCCTCTCTCAAATTATCATTTTTGTGAGAAATGAAAACACCTTAATAATTTATTATTGTGATAATTGTATTAAATATATGATAATGATTAAGTTTCATGACATCATATGAAATTGATTTACTCATTCTAGACCATTATAATTCACATTTATCCCACAATTCCATGGGTAGATAAATTCTAATAAATAATGAGCTTTGAGAGGTAATTCAGGTCCTTATGAATATATTGAAATTTATCAAAATAAAAATGGTGATGCAATAATATTCCTCTAATTTCATTGTGGAATAATTACATTTCATGAAGATTAAATTATTTATATTATAAATTTTTTATAAATAGAAAAGTATATTTGATGCTCAACATATGGATTGAATGTAATTAAACCACTTTTTCATTCTATATAAAATGGAACTATTCATCTTTTATGCATGTTGACAACAAAATGGATTAAATGTATGGAATATATCGTGTTCATTAATTTATTCAACACACATACATATAACGAAGAAAATTATCTAACTGAAGGGATTGGAAATAAAATGGTTGATTCTGTGAGGTTTACATGGCTAAATGATGTTCTGAGTGTGCTATCATTATTTTTCATAAATTAAATTTTTTAATAAATATTTAGTCAATATTTTATAACATTATATATATATAATAAATGGGGAATTCTATTTTTGTTAATGATCTCATTTTAAAAAATAATTATTGTGAATATCACCTTTACAACAACTTTGTATTCCCTATTGGGTAAGTCTTAATCAAATATATCCTTTTCAAGGATTCAAATAAGTACAAATAAATTTATATATTATTCACACTATACGAATGACCATAAAAATATTATTTCAAATATTCACTTTTTAATGTACCTATTGAACATTCATTTAACTTCCTACATTTCATTTTGCTTTCGATGATTCGTGAAAGTCCACCCTTTCATAAAACTGTTATTAATTGACAAATCTCCCAACATTCACAAGATTTGTAGACTTTCTTAAATATCACATAGTCTAAATTAGAACACCTTTATTTTTTTTGAATTTTTTTTGAACTACTGATTCGTAGGAGAAATATAATTACGCACAATAGAATGTCCATGTCAATGAAATAATGATACATTATTCATCAAATTGGCTAAGGTCTTTTTTTTTTCAGGGACCATGTTTCAATGCTTTCTTCAGGAATGAATGCTTCATTCCACTCTATCTCAAATAATAACCATAATATATATAGAGAGACTTAAATTCCCAAATGAGGTGGTATCCCCAATTTATAAACATTTATATCCCTTCACGTATCATCCAAATTGCAACAGTAACATTGCGTGAAACATTTTATGTTCAATTAACATTGATTATTTATCATATTCATTAGCATGTGAGTCACTACTATTGTGGAACCCAATCATTATTTCTATGGTTCATGAAACATTGACTAATTTGATAAAATCCAATATTGAAAACACTCCACACATTTTTAAAATATTTCATTTTTTAAAAATATGATCAATGAAACATCAAATCACTATTTTCATGCAACATGCTACATGTTTACAAAATTTTCCATCATAGAAAAAATATTTTCTGAAAATCAATCATATTTCATTTTATTAACAAGGACCTATCAAATCCTCTATTTTGTGTATGTTTGTAAATATTATGAATTATTTCACACAACATTCTAACATTCATGAATCCCCTCTAGTTTACATATTATTTGTGGGGATACTCTAAAATACATAATATCCACACATCGAATTTGGGTGAACGTTCTTCCTTGGACCAATTTTCCTTCAGGAAATTCCTAAGCATACTCATAGACTTCCAGGCCCATTTATTATTGAATACAACATGGTATTCAATGTCTAGGTACATTCTCAAAAAATTCACATGATGTCACTTTTCCTCAGTGGTCCTCTTCCACGGATAATATCTATCTGACTCACATTATTATCATGAATTACATTCTTATATTTCACATTGCATCATGAAATATTCCACTTTACTTAAATTGGATCCACCATATCCTCAGGAAATTTTCACATCATTCTCTTTAGTGGGATCATCATGGTCTCATGAAACTATTAACATGGTGAAAAATGTCAATACTAATACCCCACACACTGTAAATGGAAACACCACATCTAATTCACCAACAAATTAAGGGTTGAAATGATAGTGTTGTCAATTATTCTGAACCAAAAGACATGGAAAAAAAATCTCACTAGAATCCAAAAGGTTTATTAACTTAATTTTATTCAATGGGTTTGAATTGTGTCAACCAAAGCGTTATTTGATTTGGAAATTAAAATTTGGTGTTCACAATCCACTATTATTTTCTAGAAGAATTATGATTATATAGAGGGGAGCATAATTACTATGTGGTAGCTGTTGAAGGAGTGAGGTGATGACTAATAATCATAAGATATTTTTTTATTAGGATGATGTATCAGAAAAAGGGTTTTAGATGTATAAATATCGACCAAAAGGTGCCATATAGTGATTTACTTAATGATGATTTGTCATGATGAAAATGGTACCAAATAGTGAAATGAGGCTTCTAATGACGTAGCTTTAGATGGATAGGTACTAGAAATATAAGAAATAGATGAAAATTTCTGGCTAATGTTTTTTAAGAAAAAGACTTTCAATATATTTTCCATGTTATATAAGAATAAATATTAACTTTTAGTAGAAAATATGGGAAGAAACATTAGAAAAACAATGAACATTTGATGAAACATATTGGTAAAGGAATATTTTATTGATTGAAAACACTTTCAAATGATTCTAGTGCAATGAATGTGACTGATATTCCATAATTGATGTAAACCATGACATATTTTTTTATAGTGTATAATTGGTTGTTGTATTATTTATAGATCATTACATGGACTATATACTCTTAATGAGTATTGATCCATGTAAATTATTTCACTCTTATGGGTGTGTCCTTTTTTCCATGTTGACTGATTTCTGTCTAAATAGAGGGGAAGATAGTTATAAAATAATAAAAAAACAAAATAATTACTCTTTGATATTCCCCACATAGGGATTATATAGATGCCGACTTCACATTACAATTTGGGAGGTACACTCTTCCCATCGATTTGTACTGAGATACATGAGATTCCTTGGACAATATCCTTGGATATGACCTTTTTTCCTGATACATATTTGGGTTACATTAGAGAACCCCCCATGAAATCATTATGTTCTCATTTAGATCGATTTGGATTATTTATATGGAACTAATGTGGGGATATAACCCTCCCAAGTGGAATATTAGTCGGACTTTGGAATTCGTTGTACATAGTGGTTAGATTTCTATTAGATTCTAATTTTTATTTCCTTATCCAAAATTCTTGGAATTAGCGAAAAAGATGTGATCTATCTTGGTGGACTATGAGAGGAAAATTGGAATACCACCATAATGGTCCTTGGATTTAGACATGATGTCGATTTGGATTTCCTTGAACAATATTATAGGAATTAGGGATGGGAATGAGACTCTCTAAGGCGTCCTAGTAGTCAATGTTTTGAATGTATTGGAAAAAATACATGGATTTTGATATGATATGGTTTGGATCACCTTGGAAATTCACATTTAGTGGGGGAAGGGTATCAAAACCACCACAGGGGCCAATGGGTAGTTGTTTGTAATTTCAAAGACATATTTATATTATTTCATTGTGTCATCAGTTTATTATTGTTTAGACACCCTATTTAGATTTAAATGTTATATGATATTGAAAACCTAGGACATACAGTGAGGAATAATTTTTAGATTAGTATTCTATTTGATTTCTTATTAATTTCCAATAGTAATTGGACATGGGAATGATATTGGTTGATAAGACTTTGTGATGTGCTTAGAGAATCATTATCACAAAATGTAGTATGTTTGGTATAATCCAATGTTTTATGTGATAACTCAATTATTGACAATAGTTATGTATAAATTCATACTATTATATATTATTTTTTCCAAGCTTGTCAGATACAGATAATCATCATTTACTGTTAAGGAATGAGATTGAATTGTTGTTTCCCAATTGATTTGTACTCGAAATATAATTTGGTTTCTATAACATGTGTTTACCCAAAGATGTCATACTTGATTGATGGTTTAGGTTGTGTAGAGGTATCAGATTGACATTTTACCAAGATTTCCAAGGAAGAGTTTGGAAATAGATGAGGTACAACATATAATTAATGGTCGATCCATTATGTATTTATTTTATTTTATTGTATTTTACAGGGATCATCTTCGGGGGGGGTGCTCAGATGCTATGTGATTCCATGACCATTAGTCTATATGACTATGTTCTTATATATGTTCATTATTTATAGATTTGTTTTCTATTTAATTCTTCAACCCACTTATAGTTATTATTTTGGATGCTTCTTTATTTTACTATACAATTATAAAATCTTGTATGAGGGTATAGTCTCCCATGGAAATAGTTTAGAATTTTGATTCTAGTCCATAGTCATTGACTTATGTGTAAGTACACTTGTGGTCTAGTGGCTCTAATTTTTTGACCTTATTGAGTAGATACATGCCATGGATATTACAGTTATAAGAAACAAAATATATTTTTGAATAATAATGAATTCATTTAGATTTATTGGAAGATCCAAAAACCTTAATTATGAAATCTTATATTTATTTTTCATTAATGAAAAAACAACATCAATAAAATCAATAATAATTATAATAATAGTAATAATAATAATTTTAAAAAATATGAAATATTAGGTCTGAAACCCCTATAACAAAAATATTCTTCTTGGATATGATGCCCCACATTCCTTAAATATGTGTATTACATTACATTATATCATTATAATCATCTTAATATTATTACTCTCTAATAAATTAAAATTTTAATTATCTTTTCCTATTTTTTCCTATGTATCTTTTTTAGCAAAATAGTCTTTAACCCATTCATCCTTATTATGTTGCCCCATGATCTTCTAAAAACCATGTTGTATAACCTATCCCAGCATAGAAGTCCATTAATCCTTTTGTGAATCCAAATGTTATCCATGCTTGAACGTCTTACCGCCACCTCCTATTAATCATTAAGGTTCTCCAGATATACACTACATGGCCTCCATGAACAAAATAGTCTATTCTGGCTCCCTTAATCAAAAAACTCATTTTGACACATTTCATAAAATGGTTCTAAAATAATTAATAAGAAAGTATATTTTGTATTTTAAATAATATAAATATATTAATTAAAATAATTTACTAATCTCCAACCTAATTAAATTAGAGTCAATAAAAATAATTAGGAGGAAGATGAGGGATTAATGTTGATGATGGGTTCCCCAAAATACTATCATATGTCCACGATGGTCTATATATATAGTGTTTGGGATCTCTTTTATCGGTTTTAGGTACTACATGGGTTCTATGCCTCTGAGAAGATTTAATCAAGTATATTTTAGTTTTTATATGTATTACAAAAATAATAAGTTAAAATATTTTTTTAAATTTAAATTATTTTTTTATTATCACATTAGCTATGAATGAGTCTAACCATCACATAATATCCAATTTAGGGAAAGGGAATTCTTTGGCGGTGGGGTTCACTTGTATTTAAAACTAATTTTATGCTTATTAATACAAAATTGAGTAGGGTATTAAGAAAAATAATAATCGAAATCCAATTATGAAAAAACTTCCTTTATGATTTTTTGAATAACTAATGAAAAATAAAAACAATAATTATATGTGATTGTGGATTTAAATTGGTATTATTTCATTAACAATATTTGAAATAGGGTAGTTATAGACCATGTTTAAAGGGGTTATAGTTATGTTTAGAGTAGTTAATATTTAAATGGATTTGGTGTGGGGGATCCCCAAATGGGAAGGTACACGACTCATTTCCATCCCAAATTGGAATGATCCTCAAGCCCAGAATAATATTGATATAAGATAAAGAACCACATTCCTAACATCATATAAATTTTATTTTGAGATACGTTTTATGATAAAATTAATATATTTAAATTACACATATGTAAATGAATAAATAATTCATTAATTTTAATATAATAAAATTAATATAAAATTTTAATCCTATTGAATTCACAAAACATACATATGAAGTTAAAAAACATAATTTTGGGATCAATGGCATGGGAAATAAATTTATTCTTGATCTTACATATTGGAAAATAACCACAAAAAGAAATATGTGTTTTTATGGAGGACTAGTTGCAATGAAATTTTCAAAAAAGGTAATTATGAAACAATTTTACAAGAAAAGGCCATCATAAGAAATAATGTTTCAATTAATAGTATTTTTTATGAAAAAACATAATTTTTCATCAAAAGGGATGTAATTTTTGATGAATTTATATTCCACAATGAATAGTAACGGGGGCACAAATTTTTTTTTCATCAATAAATATTTGGCTTCCATGCTATTAGAAACAAAATTTGAACATCCATTGATAATTCATTTTGTAAAAAATTGTTATTATCAATTTAAAATATTTATTTTTGAAAAATTTAATATCCTGTATCGAATTTATTTAGAACAAAATGTCACTAGAAAATTAAAAATGGGAAAAAATTTCTTAAAATAAAACATATATATTAAAGATAATTTTATTAAATTAAAACATCATAATAATGTCACTAAGGGGGTGGGAGATCATCACCATCAATAAGTGACAACCCCATTACAAAACCATGTTTCTGTAACCAAGGATACAATATACGTTGGTCATGTGGCTGACAGTACTGCTCCTGCTGATGTAACTACTCTTCGGGAAAATATTTCTACTATTCAATTACTCTAACCAATATCTATGTATACATGTGATGAGCTTGAAACCTTACATTATTATATGAAATAGGAAAAGGCGATGATCATGATAAATATCCCTTCATGGTATGGAAAAAATAACTTCATTGCCATAGTAACTAGCTGGACTTGATAATGGACCAATATTGATCACTTTTTCTTTATGAAAACCACTCATCGTTGCTCACTACTAACTTACATGATAACATGTTACTCATGCAAGGCCTCCTTTTCACCATCATTCATATCTCAACTCTTCTCATTTTGATAAATATTTCTCCTATATGGATCCTACAATTGTATACATAGATATTATAAATAAAAACTATTATGTTAATTTTAAACAATATTCAAAAAATATTAACAAAAATATTTTGATGTATGTCATTTGTAATATTTTCAATACAATTACTACACATCCTTTTGTAGAATTCAAAATATTTATTAGATGGATCTTCTGAACTCTACTTAATATTATCAAATATTTAGAAATATAAATATATAAATATAAATATATATATATATAACATTATTAAATGATATTACATACTGAGTGTATATGATTTATACAAAATGTATGACACCTAGACTAGTGAAAAAAATCATGTTACCCTTGATTCTATCGACCTGATGATAAACTCTTGAAAGTATCCCATATCTAGTAAGAAACAAATCCATCCTAGGCATGAGATAATATCTAATCAAATTGATGGGGCACATAATACTTGACAAAGATGACCAAAAATTCTCTATCCATTGCTCTCATATGATCTTAATATAAAAATTGATTGAAATGTTCACAAATGCATGCCTACCATTATTGTAAATTAAGGGTTTCATTCTCCAATCATCAAATTATTATCAACATGTAAATTTATTCTAGTTGGTATTCTATAACCATCATTTTATAGTTTATAGTTCATTTATATTCAAAAAATAAATTATTAGTTAAAATGTATTATAACATATCTTTCATAGTTGATCATTATTTTTATGTATCAATTTTCTATAGAATATTTCTCATTGAAATTGGAAAAGTGTTTCACGGCTATGTTGAGAACCTTAAAATTATATAGAGATATTCATAAAACTTATTATACGATTTGATAACCTTTTATGATGGATAGATAATATGTTGAATGTTTGGTGTGAGTACTCATAAATATATGAGAGTTTATGTCATTACATCCACACATGGTAATCTCAAATACATGATACTGTGAGAACACACCCACCTTAAAAAATTATACATGTGTATGTTTCATTTGATAGACATATCTAGGAACATGTGTAAAATCCTTGAACATAATGAATATTATTAATATTGGTCATGAAAAATTATCATTTATATATTTTGGAATCTATTAAGACAGATGAATACAATGAACATAATAATGTTTTGTGAATAAAAAATGACATATTATTAAAGAATAAGTTTAATAAGTATTTTTGCAATCCTTATTTATGGAAGATTATTAATCTAACCATTAATTAGAATGGAACCATCAAAATAAATTACAATTCCTTTGTGATTTTGACATTTTCAATAAGGATATTAAAAAATTATATATGATGCATTTATATTCATGAAACAAGGGTGGAATCATTTTGACGAGATATGAAAGAAAATATATTATATTACATTGTGGGTGTTTGTATTTTTTATTTTCATTGAGTCGTATCTTCTTCTTTTATGGGTTCCTTTAAAAATTTCTAGACAGTAATCAGGGACTATAGGCAAAACCGCATAATGTGATTGAGGAAAAGGCCTAGAGGGTCACAGAAAAAGTGGTTCTTTTATTATCAATTAAAAATTATTTATATATAACCATTGGAAGAAATATTATTTTTCAAATTGGGATTTTTTTCAGGATTTACTAAACTATATATAATATGAGATAAATATTTTTGGACAAAGAGATTGTTAAAATTTAAAAAATTCATAATATTTACTTATATCATTCCAATAAATCTATAATAAACACTAGTTTAACTATTAAATAAATAATTTATTTATTCATGGGAATATCAAAAAAAATATTTATTCACAATTATGTAAATAATATTTATTTATTTATATTTTGAATCTATATTTTATAAATATATTTATCTGCATGTTTAGTATATTTCAAGTAGGATGAGAGGACCAAGTTCAGGTACGATGATAAATATTAATTTTCAAGACTGTAAACATAATATTTATTGTTACACCATATTACGCACAAGATGATATAAAATAAAATTATTATTTTATTACCTGGAAAATGGATTCTTGGTGTTCATTATTTTATTAAATGGACCATGTGAAAATAATTAAATATTAAAACCCAATCTTTGGTCCATAAATAGATTCCTATCATATAACAAAGAATGGTAATTTTTGTGCAGAATAGATTCCTCTAATGATTACCCTCGTCCCTTTACAAAAATGGAAAAAAGGGGGTTTCATATAACTAGGAAGTTATAAGAAGAAATCAATGGAAAATATGAAATTATTAATAATCCAATATAATAGTACCTGATAGTTCAATAGATCCATTCAGATATTGAAGATAAATATATTGACTACCACAGTAGGGGCTCTTTTTTGGGTCCTCACAAAACAGAAATGTCATGTTGATCAAGTTATAATGATCAATGTCTTCAAAACAGAATTATATCATGTTCATGGGAAAATTTATTATTCTTTTAAAATTAATTATATATTTAACAAGAAAATGTATTATCTTGGTTATAGTGACATTATTTTTCATGATATTTGAATAAAAATTTATTCTGAGGTTTAGTCTTTTTAAAATTGTCAAATGGTCCATCAAATATGAAATAAGATGTTTTTTCCATAGGTCCATATTACACTTCTATTATTACCATAACCATATTAAGGTATCAGATGAGAATTATCATATTTATAATTTGTATTTTATTGTTCACCATTGCACATCTTAAAATAAAAGATAATTCCATGTTTTCTTTTTCATCATTTGTGATCAAGACATCTTGTTCTTATTATTTGATTATTTTATACATTACCATGATCAATTAATAAATTATGATGGTGACATATTAAGAAATCATCTAAAGGATTCATGAAATCTGATTGGATAACATCTGGTTATACAACACGTTCATCTTCATAACATTTTATGTATTCATGTTAACTATAATAGGGAATAAACATGGAAAATTAGTTATCGTGTGATGAATAAAATCCACATGAATTAAATACACCATTTCTTGATAAGACAGGGTGGAACAAAATGTTTCATGAATTCAGGCTATTTTTATTTTCAACACACTGTGAAGTCTATGTGTTTTCATGATGGAAAACAAAACGTCATAGTGTTTTATGAAATTAATACACCATGTGTATTTAATATGCGATGCGTACATGCTAGTTTCTATGAAACATGAAGTACAAACATTTAATTGTCCATATACATTATATTCATCATTAATGTCAAGAGGAAGTACACACCGAGTCTATAGGCATGTACTACAGACATCCATTGAAGCTATATACTCACCCTATGGGCCACTTCCACAATCCGTGTACTTTACCAATTTATACAGAAATATAAAATTTAATTATCTAGTTTTTAAAACCCATTAACCCTTGATCTTTGATATAATAAATTAGATTTACATTTCAATTATTTGATTTTATATTATAGTAAATTATTAATTAATTATGAATAATATTCAAAATACAAGTAAACTAAGGTCTTTGTGTTAAATTATTCTCACCCTTTACATGCGGTCAATTACATCTTGTTTTTTAAATATGATTTCTTCTTTTGAGTCACCATTACATGAGTCTCATATGTACCATTACGTGGGGTTTTTGGTTATGTGGCCTACAAATATATAACCTTAGGTATATACTTATATGAGAAACTAAAGACCCATACTTGAGCACTACTTCCCTTTAATTACTCTTACATGAGGCTCAATTGACCCTTACATCGGATTTGGATCCATGACTGTACCCGTATATTTGTTTATATATGTTTTTTGTAGTATTACATGGATTTTTTATTAGATCATTTTACCCATACATAGCCATGATATACCCACACATAAGTGGCTTGTACCCCTATATGAGTAGTTTATTACCCTTATTTGGGTTGAGCACTAGTGGTATTAACCATTTCTATGGGGAATATTACCCATATGAAGTGGTTATAGTACCATTATGTGCTACTATTTTTTCTAGTGGAATGACCATTACACTATAAAATTTATGGCTAGTTTTCCCTTACACTATAGTTCTAACCCTTATATAACATGGTGTCTACCCTTTAGTAGACATTGTCCACCATTACATAGTAGGTGACTCCCCATGAAAAAAATAACCTTACACAGGGGGGGGTGATTTTACAGTTAAAATAATTCTCTTTTAGACTTTATGTGGTATGTTTCCTTGATTTATTAAGCTCATAGGGTTTTTTCACCATTTCGTTTCACAATTTTTCAATTCATTGAAACAAACCCCTCAGTTCTTGTGGTTATTTCTTCCCATCATTTTTTATATTAAAAAATTATCATGTTGAGATATCCTATTCATCCTAGAGAGAGATAGAGAGATTGAATATTGAAGGAATAGCTCTAGTGGCCCTTTCTTCATGTATCATGGGAGGATAATTAATGTGAAAGATAGTTCAATGTGTTTTACATCATATCCTATTGTAATTAAAACTCCTCGATGATTGGTGACATGTGATATTTGATGATGATGATTTTGGAAATTATAGATGAACATGGGTAATATAGAGACCACTATTTCAGCAGCTTCATAGACCATATTACTTGATAAAGGATAAAATGATCTCTAATAAAGTGGTCATGGTGCCAATTTTGATTTCATTTTTTATTTTTTGAGGTTTCATATTTTCACTTAGTTAATATTTTATATGTTTCTTATATATGTCTTTATCATGTATTTTTCATGTATATGTAGTTTCTAATACTTTTCGTTTTTACAGTAAAACACCCAAGATGATCATACCTCGTGCACATAGTCCAATTTTCTAATGAATGTAAATGAACGTGTCTATATTTTTATTCTTTTCAAATCCACTTTTATCTACCATTATTTTATAATTTGAATCCAATATATTTTTGTTTATTCCAATATTGTTTTTTGAAATTTTGTGTTTAAATATATTATATTTTTGATAATTTGATTCCAATTTATCAAAAATTTCTTTTTATACATTTTTATATGCTTTTTTATTTTTGATTATTCTTATAGTAGAATAATTTTTTGGTTCTGGAAGTATATAAGTTAAATCTACTATACATAATTCCAATGTTGTGATATATGAATTGAATAAGAATAGTTTATATTGTTCTGGTCCTATACATGTACAGTTGGAAATGAATTTTTACGTTTCAATTTCTTGTTTATGAGAATTATGATTTTTTTATTTTTATAGTTTAGTTTGTTACATAATTGGAACATCAAATGTTTTTCTCTAACATTTCAATCATTTTAGCATGGCTTTTGTGTAATGGATTCATTATACTAAAGCAAGATTTTGTGATATTTGTAATAATATGAAAAAATATTTTTGGATAATTAGTTTTTATATTATACACTATGAATAAACATAATTGTTCAATTTTTGTTTTTATGAACCAATTGAACCAACTATATCCTTAACAAATGAATCTAGACTTTCTAATATAGATCATCCTACAAAATAGTGGTATTAAAGTAAAATCAGAATTAATTTATTGTTTCTAAATTTCATAATTTATTTTTCATTTACATAAATTGTTTATGTTGATGTTTGTGGTAATAGAATGCTTTAAAATTTATTTCTCTTGGTCTTTTACACTATTTTGTCTATAATGTTAAAATATATTACTGATTTTATATCATTCTCATTTCCATTTTTCTTTTCATGTATTGTAATTAAATATTAATTTTGTAGGTTTTACAGTTGTGTGTATTTTGATCTTGGATAGTTATGGGATTTGTGCGAGGTAATCCTTTTTGAGAATATTCTAGTCAGAGGTGAGGTGTTTTAGATGAGTATTGTGCCCCCAGTTCCTTCCATTTTCATAGGAGTCAGGCTTTTAATAGATCTGTTGTGTTCCAAAATATCCAATAGGGATTTTGGACCTGGGTATGGACCTATATCATGTTCAATTTTTGGGAATAGGTGATTTGTGTTTGAAATTTTATTTTTCGATGTATTTCATTCCACTAAGCTTATTGGATTTCATGTTTTCCCCTTTTAGCGTCTTTTTTGTTTTTCTTAGTGTTAGGAACTATGTGATTTTTGGATTCTAGATTAGGATGTATTCTATTTTAGTGGTTTATTTCCCATTTTTATTCAGTTGTATTCCCCCATTATCTCTTTTTTAGTAGATTCGTAGGATATTTGTAAGTCTTGAATTTAATATTTTTATTATATATTTTGTAGGTTATATCCTTTTGATTTTTATTTCTCCAATATTTTCCATCAATGGAGACCAACAATTTAACATTTAAGGATCTTCTTGAAAATTGTATTGAAAGTATTTAATTTATATATAAGGCATCGTGTCCCATCATAAATCTAATGGTGCTCGGTTAATTGGGATTATTATGTTTTTATGGGTTTAAGTGAACAATTTTTAAATTAATTATATTTTTTTAGAAATTCAGTCTATTTTTCATTTAATTACACTAGTTTCATAATTTAAATGGTTATATTGATTTATAATATTTGTGATTTTTCTAGGATTCTTTTATTTTCCCTTTTTTATTTTCAGATGGTACTACTATATTTTTTGATGTTTTTTAGGCATTGAGGATAAATTTCAGGGACCTATTCTAGAATGTGATTTCCAGAACATAAAATCCTCACTAGAATAACCATACAGTGAGACTTAGTTATGTGTTGGAATATTTTCTATTTACATTTAGACTATCAATTATTCACATATTTAGCAGTTTACAAATATTGTTCTATTATAAGAAGCATATGTCACATTTGATGCATGGATGGGGGAGTTTTTTGGTCATTAATTATAGGTGATTTCCTTTTATAGGATGATATAACCATGTTGATTATATGTTAAATTTTGGAGAATCATTATGTGGTTTAATTTATTAATTAGGAAGGTGGGGATATCTAATTTTCTTTCATATTAAATCCCTTATTCATTTAATATCCACGCTATATATTTCTTTTTTCATATAAAAATTTATATCTTTCAATTTTCAAAAAATTTGATGTAAAACCATCATAACACATGATTATTTCATCACTTTTTCTTTAAAATTGAATCATCATCAAGTGGAGAGTTTCTATGATACATATAGAGAGATAAATAGAAATATATTCTTTAAAGGTGTGCTCTGTTGTTCAATTATTCTTGGTTTTATGGAGGAGAAACAATGTGATGGATAGTTCATGGGGTATCCCCTTATATACCAGAGGTGTTGTAACCCTTAGTGTCTTGTGGAATGTTCTCTTGGACAATGATAATTTTGAACAACCTAGATCATCCTAGAATACTATATAATGACTATTTCAACAACTTATGAGATATTTTTCCTTAAAAATGTTAAACTGATCCCTTATAAGGGGGTCTCATCCTCTTTAGGTTTTATTTGTTCATATTTTTATAGTTTTCATGCTTTTTATTTTTTAGTCATCATGTGTCATGTATTTGACTCAATATATCCTTGTTTGTGTCTCTATTAAATTTTGTACATAGTTTATTTTTATATTATATAACACCATTGATGTCACTACACCACTCATGTAGGAAAATTTCATGATGCACATAAATCCATGGTACATTTTTTAACTACTATCATTTTCACACTTTTTGACTTTTAGTTACTGAAATGAATCGAGATTCGTAATTTTTTTTTCAAATCATGCTTTAAATTCATGTTTCTAAATTAGATGTTTTTTTAATGTAGTGTTTCACATTTTTTATCATTATTATAGATGTTTTGTACTTAATTGTTTCATTAGGATTCTTCATGTTTTGAAATACTTTTAGGTTATGGAATTATATATGTTGAATTTATTATATATAATTCTCATATTGTGAATATTTTATTATTATATAATATGTTTTATTTATATGGTCATTTAAAAATAAAGTATGTAAATTAATTTTATTTTTTTTGTTTATTGTTTATGAGAATTGTCACAGTCAATTAGATTTTCAAGTTTTATTTCTCATTTAATTTGAATATTATTTTATTTTCACTAAAGTTGTAATCATTTTGACATTAATTTTTTGTAATGGATTTTCCAATTCCAACATGTTTTTCCTAATGTATTCAATGCAATGTGAGTATGTTTTCTATTTGTTGGTATTAATATTATAAACTACAAATAAACATCGTTATTCACCTTCTGATTCTACAAACCCCATAACCCATGAAGAGCATAGGATATTGAATGTTGCTGTCCTCCTATAGAAGAACCCACAACATATGGAATACTAATGATTAAAGACATGAAATTTTATTGAAAACATAATAATAAATTGTTTCACGTGTCATTAATTTCATATTACATGCCAAGATATTATGAAACATTCCATGTACATGATATGTCATATGAGTACATCGAATAAAACAAGAAAAATATGGATTTGTCCTAATAAAAATTCATTGATTTCAATTTAATAACAAATATTTCTACTAATTTAATAAAAAATAAATTCTTTTATTTTAGTTAAAATCACACTGGATGGGAATTTCCATGATTATTTGATGGAATAAGATAATGGAAAAAATATTTTTTAATAAGATAAATAATGAGTATAATTTTTATGACTTTTATATTATCAATGAAATAAATAAAATATATTCTAGATAGATATTTTAATTTCTTAGTCATTGAATGTGTATGATTGACCAGGGGATTTGACCAAACCTATGTATTTGTTGGTTTTGTTTAATATAATATTATTACTTGTGTTTGTAATTATAAATTATGTTATTTATGTGATGAAAATTGTGTCATACCTATGTCCTTTTTTATTCATAACCAACATATCTAATGATCATTGATATAGTTACCCTTTAACAATCATTTGGCTCCCTTCGCCTGCATTTGAGCTATAAAATAAATGATTGAAAGGTGTATTTGAAGACGCATAGAGTCTAAAGTGGTGGAGTCAAGTTGAAGGAGGTTATGTATGGGATGTAGATAAAAACAACATAGATACATAAGTGGAAATGTGGAATGCTGCAACACGTTCAAGGACCAACACAAATATTTTTTCACTTACTTCATAAGTTGAATTATTCTCTACCCCAGAAATCAACCATTATATAATCTCATGACAATAAATTTTATTTATTTATTTATTTTATTTTGTTGTAGTCATGATTTATTTTATGGATTCATGACCACAATCACATAACGTTTTAGTTTAATATGAAAATATAAAATTAAAATAATGAGAAATAATCAATTAAAGGAATATGGAGTTAATAATATAATGAAACTGCCTTTTGATATGTGCCTTAAAAATCACCTAGGGGAACATCATATTGAATTTGGTAAATGATGTCAATGTAGTGTATTTGGTCATCTTGATAACGAATGCAACGAAAATGATCATAATATTTTTATGATAGATGATGAATATAAAATGGTTAAATGTTTTAATTATAATTATTTATTAAATTAGAATAATTTGTGTTCAAATATAGTCACTCATGGTTGAAATCATCAACAAATGAATAAAAATGGTGTGGTAAAATATTTTTCTGCCACTATTGTTTATATTGGGCCTTAAAATGGATTCAAGAAATATATGAAACCCAATTACTAAAAGTATATCAATTTCATATTGGGCTCTAAATCCTTTCATTATTTCATTGCTATTAATTTTTAATATAAATTGAGAATATCACTAGAATAGAATAATAAAATTTTCATATATTTTAGAAATGTTAAAAAACAATGATTAATTTTATATAGTTAGTATAGATATGGTTTTTTAAAAAATAATTTACATCTTCCCATGGTAGAGTTTTATATTATTTTAAGAATGAATTTTCATTAATTTTATCCCAATATGATAAATTTCAGTGGTAAGAATGTTTTATTCAATGATTTCATTCCTTTGATTACATACGAATAATATACATATTTTATTTGAAGTGACATATATAATGTTATTGAAAAGAAATAAATTATTGAAATTAGTGACGTTATAGTAGTGAATGAATATGTTGATCTATTTCTGGATGATTTTCATGGTGTTATTTCTTATAAGGGGGTTAATTTAATATTGAATTGGTGTTTGATGAAAGTACTATTTTGAAACCCCTTATCAAATAAATCTGGTAGAAATTATCGAACTGGAAAAGTAGTTATAAGATTTACCAGAAAAAGGTTTCATTCATCCTAGAACATCACAATAGGGTGATCCAATATTATTTATTAAGAATAAATATGGTTCAATAAGACATTTCATTAATTTTGGAGCATCAAATAACATAATGGTTAAGAAAAATCAGAATATTCATCATATAGATGATTTGTATGATGATATCCATGGAGAAAAATTTTATTCAATGATTTATATGAGGTCTTTGTACAATCATTTGATGGTTAAGAAGGAAAATATTATGATGATTATATTTTAGACTAGATATTGGAATTATGAGTTTGTACTTATGACCCTCGGGTTGTCTAATTCACTTTATGTTTTCATATATCGTTTTTATAATGTTATCATGAGTTCATGGATAATTTTATTATTGTGTTTATTCATGATATATATTTATATTCTAAAATTAATGATGATCATTAATGAAACTCATGGATTGTTTTTGAAAACCATAAAAGAAAAGAATATATATATATATATAAGACATGTAAATTTTAGATGTTGTTTTTCATTCGGATTATTATTTTTATAAGATGATAATTATTGACCTCATTAATACTAACATTTTTTATGAATTTATAAGGCTTTAATTTTTTAGAGAGATACTTTTTCTCAGAATATAATGTTACAAATGATGGTTTGTTGAATATTTTCCAGTATTTTATCCAACTTAAAAAGGAAACATGAAAAGGATTTAAAATTCTCTAAATGAAATTATTAATTGAATGTTTTCTAGAACTCTAATTAATATTACTGAATTATACAGTTTTTTCATAAACCCTAAAAAATTTGACTTATTAGTTGAATATGATTTTTTTAAAGGGAAATGGTTGTGTCTTGATAAAAAAAATTAGTTAATTTCTTATGATTCACATAAAATAAAACCTCCCAATTTTAATTACCCTATATTAGTCAAGGAATTATCTACTATGGATTTTTCCAAAAAAATTAGAGGAATAAATTATATATAGAAAAGTGTGAAATATAAATTTATAAATAATTTTTGAAGAATATAATCACATAGAATGAGTTGAAAATGTGTTAGAAAAGATGGATGGAACTCATCAAGGATTGTTATTACATTATCAATTACGATCATTGAAAAGAATAAAAAGTATTCGATGATTTCATTATAAAATATCATACATCACTAATCATGTAACATTTGGAACAAGACCCTTTAGTTTTCTTTGGTGTGAATTTTTTCCTTCAAATTTTTCATATAATAAAATCTTATTTTTTGGTTTCCAGTGTCAATATATTCATCACTGTTATAATGAATTATGTATGCTCTGATGGAACATAACGTGTTTTAGAAAGAGGTGGATTTTTTCATAATGTGTATTTTTTTAAAATTTAATATTCTTAACGAATTTGTTCTCTGATTTTGAGATAGATTATTCATGTCGTTTAACTCATAGTTAAAGGGATAATTGGTGATTGAATCTAATAATTGCACATTTAACATTCATAATTGAAGTAATATTATTTATAGAGAAATTAATAGTATTAATTGTTGTATGGAAGAAAAAATTATATTCCAAAAATTACCATTTAGTGTTTGTCTTATCAATTGGATAATGTAGAAAATAATTAATGAATGGGACGCTCTAACCTTTTACAATAGCTAAATAGAAATGTAAAGATATATTTATGGATTTAATGGTGGGAATTATTAATTCCCCACAATTTAATAATTAAATTTGGGTTTTTGTTGACCTGTTAATGAAATATATTCATTTGCATCGTATTATATGAAATATGACTTCAGATCAACTTTATCAACTAGACCTCAAAGTGATAGTCATGTTTTGAGGGGTTATTGTTTCAAATTTATCTAACTATGATTACATGATTACATCTTAATTTTAGAAAGGAATTTAAATTTCATTATGTATTGAATTAATTTTTAGTATAACCATTCATCTTCAATCTGTTGGACTATCTGACTGAACGATTCTGAAATCAGAATACCATACTCATGATTGTTTAATGGATTACTATGGATGTGGGTATAAAAATATTTACATGGTTGAATTTATTTTATAACAACAGTTCCAATTCTATTATACATATGACACATTTGGATTCATTATGTACAAATTGGTGTTACACTCCAATTTTTTGGGAAGATTTCAAAGAAATAATGTTTTTGGGAATAGATTTGGTAAAGGAAATTGATGAGAAATTGAATATGATTCCGAAAAATATGAGGATTTCTTAGAGTGGGAAAAAGATAAAAGGATAAACAAAATATAAATCATTCTTTTAAAATAGGTGATCAAATTTTTCATAAACTGTCTCCATGGAAGAGCATTAATAGTTTTATTAAAAACTGGCTAAAAAGAATCTGGATCATGGAAACATATAAAATATAGTTGAAATTCAGACCATTTTACTACTGAGTGTACTTGCCTATGAGTTTATCACATATACATAATGTATTTAATATTTTATTGTATGAAAATTTGTGTGAGATTCAAATTCATATTTTTATCCTTAGTGTAGTTTTGTTAGAAGATATACTTTCTTATTATCCAAAAAAATTCAAATACCTAACCATAGAGATATATTATTTTGGAATATGTTAATTCCCAAGTTTTAAGTTTTTATGAGAAACTATATGGTTTATATATCAGTAGGGGAATTTTAAAATTCTATATTGGAATGATGTCCCCACTAGATTAATAAGTGAATCAAATTATGTGAAAAAAACGTCCAAAAGGGGAGAAGAATGTAAAAACGCATGAAATAATGTGATAAATCATATCTCCATAATAATTAATTTGATTTAATATAGTTATATTAATATTATGGATTTTAGAAAAAAATACATTCAAAATTAAATTTATTTATTTTAAAACAAATACCATTTTCATGAATTGTATTATTTAAATTAAAAGATTTTTATAAAAATTAAGAAATTTAATTTTATGAAATTTACATCATTTTTCGGTCATAAAATTACAATTATCTTAAGATGAATTTTTGAGAAGATTCTAAAAACATTGATTTCTCAATAAATATAGAATAAATAGGGATCATTATTGTAAATTTTATAATATTATTTGGTATTGACATAGTGAAATTATATTTTTATTTAGTAAAAAATATTAGTTAGTTTATTCATATTAAAAATAATTTAAATATAGTATTTCATAAATTTTATATTTGAATTTGGTATATATTATTTTAACAAAATGGTTATTTTTCTAAAAAAACAAATTCATTGTATTTTACTCATATAATTTTCAACTAAATTATGCCACTTATTTGAATTAAATTTTAATAAATGGATATAGTATTTGTAATAATGGGGTATATATTTTTTAAAAAGGTCCGTTTTATTTTTGATCATTTTAAACAATATCATATATAATTTTTGTTATAATGTTAAAGGGTAAATCGAGTAATTATGGTTAAATATAAAATGATAAGGACTAAAGAATAACCCTAACATATCTCTTAATTTAATTAGATGAGTATATCACATCCATAATCATACAAAAGTGCAATATATTTCAGTTTATTTCTATTTTTCTATGATTTTGATCTTTATATTATTATATATAATGAAAAGTAAAAGTTGGTAACTCTATTCGTTTTATTATGTATAAATTTAGTAAAATGGGATAAAAAGGTGATATTTAAAGAAATAAATATTAATTATAAATCTATAATATTTTTTTTGTCATTTATTTTTATATATAATATTTATTGTTGAAATAATTAGCTTAAATACTTATGAAAAACGACACACTGTATGTTCAAGCAGAGTTCAAATTCAATTGATTGATATTAAAGTAATAAAAAAATTATTTTAGTAATTTATAGATTCCCAAGATTTTTTGTAATAATTATAACATATTTAATTATTTTAAAATTTAATACTGGAATTATATCTTTTTTCACGTTTTTTAATGTCAACTTAATTAAATGGTGTCAAAGATGACATTGATGATATTATCTGTTATATAATATTTCATTAAATGAATTTCAATTATAAAAAATCATATCATATGAAATGTGAATTGTATTTGTATGATAAAATCATCCATTATCCATTTATGGTAAATTTATCCATCATTGGTGATTATATTGACTCCCATTGTGTAAGAAACATTATTATTATGGTAATCGTCAAAAGGTATAAGTGATGGTTTAATCCCAAAAGATAATGGAGAAAACATCATCTAAAAATTTCCAAATATCATTCTATGATATTATTTCCCCCCTAAATCGTTATATATTTTTTGTAAATTAGTTTATGTCCTCTATTTTAAGAAAATGAATTTATTTTAATTTAATATTTTATGAAAAAAGAGCTTCTCTCCTTATCTTAAAAAAGGGACCCTCCAATATTCTTTTCATATAACTTATAAAGAATTATAGTTCATCCATTACCAGACATGACCTTTAATTACATACCCACCCATTTCCTAAATTCCTTCTTTTGATCATAAATTCATCCTATGAATACATTTGTACAATCCTTAATATGGTGTCTAAAGAAGAGGTTTGGTTCTTAACAAAGCATTTTATTATTTATTATTCCACCTACTTATAATATTATTTATCCATTATGATATAATAATTTTATTATCTCCCATGAAAATAAATTTTTTAAATTTAATGCACTAACAAACATTCATATCCTCTTTAATAAAAAGGGAATGGAAACTTGTCTTCATGTGTACAACAGACTACCTTCTCATGAACAGATGAAGTTAGTTATACATCATCATCTATCATGGATATTTACAAATATCAATCTAATATTTCTATATATATATACATATATATTAACAGAATAGTCACCAATCTAGATAATTAATATATCATCTCATTTATTATCTTTTCTTTCACTGAGAAATGATAATGTCATTACTGCGCATGTGTGGATTACAACCTCCATGAAGATATATGATTCATTTTTTATCACCACATCACATTGATGATATATATAATAGTATATAAATAAATAATATTATATTAAAAATATTATTATATTTATGAAAATATTAAATAATACTTACCTTATTTTCATAATGATTATTAAAAAATGGAAACCTTACTCATGCGTACAAAAGAACTACCATCTCCTTGATTGAAACAAATTAAATTTTTAATAAAAACCATTCATGGTAATATATAAAAGTAGAATTGATGTATAAAAATGAAAATTATTTTATAATTATTATTTTTTAGAAGATAAAATATTGACCCTTTGGCTATTTTCAACCTAATGAATTCATTTTGGAATATAAACCAAATATCTTCAAAACATCTGATGTGAATATCATTTTTTACTTAATTAAATATAGCATTGAAATATATAGAACAATAATGACAATGAAAATTGAAAAAATACATTTATAATATAAATAATTAACATTTTTTTATTATACTTGGAGATAAATAATAAATGTTATCATTCAGTCTCATTGTATGATACTTTCAATTAGAAAAACCCGATTAAAATTTCCTATAGAACACTATTTAGTCAATGTACATATGTTTTCAAAATAAGTTATTATTGAAATTATATGTGGGTAAAATACATGTAAAAGAAATTTTTTATTTATTTTTACTTTCTTTCCTACATTTTCAAATGGAATATTTTTTAGATATTATTTTATTTTTTTAGAAAAGACAAAAGTAATGTTATATTTTAATAAATTTTTTGACGATGAAATTTTATACTACCATATTAAGATTTCATATTTGGATTCCATTATAATAATTTTTTTATCACGGAAAAAACAATGTTCCATTATTTTTGGAATTTATCTTTTAAAAATGGGGTTTTAAAAGAAAATAATATTTCAATATCAAAAATTATTTTTCATATGGATTAAAAAGTGTTTTTTCTAAGGTTTTGTGATGAAATTTATAAAAATAATTATTTTTCAAGATATAGTAAATTAAAATTATATATTAGAAATGGGTGAACCCAATACAACCTATATGATTGTTTTAGCTCCATTATAGTTCATAAAGATGGGTGGCCCTAATATATTTTATATGAAGGGAAACCCCCATTTTTCATCTACCATGCATTGGGTAATATTTATTTTCATAATAGGAATTAAGGAGAGAGTTAATCATCATGGTTTATTCTATAGAATTGGAAATTAACCATCTTAGGATAACTAGACAAGACACCCAATTAAGACCATCATTCTTGTGAGGTGCATCAAGATAATTGATACAAGTCTCACATAATAAAAAACCATACATATCACAAGAGTTTAATTTATAATAAAAATATACAACTAGGTACAAAAAAATAGTGCCATAATATATGAAATAATAAATTATATATCATAAAATACAATGATTTATCCATTGTACCAACTTCCACTTTTAAACCTTCATAAACCAATGGTTGCGCCAATAATGTATGAAATAATATAACAATATTCCCTTTATGTTTATCTAGATCCTATAATAAAACATCTAAAAAGTGGAAGGAAAAGGTTGGGCATGAGAAGAAATCATAGTAGGATACCACCATAGATTCAATCATAACTGCAACATTCCTCAATGTAATATATCAATATTTAATTACGTCCTACTACAATCCAAAGGAAGACACATCTTAAGAAATGGGAGAGGATTAATATGAATGAAATTGAAATTTCCGGGGTTCTTGAGCATTAAAATGAATTGTGTAAAAGGGTACAACCCATATTTTTTTAGTTTTGAGTGAGGTAGCAGGGTTACATGGAGATTTTACAATGGATAAAATAATTGTTCAACCATAAATGTTAAGCACTATAATACATTATAACATGGGAGATATCAATTTTTATTGGGGACACAAGTTTTTTTAACCATGATTGAACCATGTTAAACATTTGGACAACCACTAGAAACCCTATATAATTATTTCAGAATGATGAAAGGTTTGACTAATTATGTGCAAACCCTAATAAACACCACTAGAAACTCAACGAGGAATACCAAATGGTTCTCACATGGTTAAACTAATTGTAGACATTTCTAGATTTCCTTAATATTTCTTTTTTTATCCCTAATCTCGTAAATATTTGGGGACCAAAAAATAAAAAAAATCATGTCTCAACTAAGAAATAGCTCAGAACTGGATGGTGTTACAATTTTACCCTCCATATTTGCATTCTGTCCCGGTAAATTCCCCATGATTATGGACCCACAAAGACAGAATTCCAACAGTACCTCATAAAAGATTACTTCTCCCACACATCGTGGATATCCCATCTGCATTTCCATAATACTGGGACCAAGTAAACCATTTTAACATGTAGTAACATATCATAGAAATAAATAATCGGAATATGTTACTCAACAATAGTTGTATCTAAATCAATATAAATTTCCTCCCATCCAAAAAAATGTGATGGATTCATGTGATACATTCTTATCTTGGAAACATGAAATATTTCATGAATTTAATTCATTTGAAATGTTATGTGAATGTGATATTCCACTATTCAATATCATTTTATGATCTGAAAGAGGTCAATAAAAATAAGTTTCATGTTACTATTATTTATCAACAGATGTTGTCCCATGTGATGTAAAACACTGAGAAAAATCTGATCACTAATCTCAACTCATGTTTCTAACGATTACTGTATGCATATGATTTTTGAGGGTTATGTGAAATGAGTAACATCTTCTTGAACAATTGAATCGTTTTCAGTTTCTCTTGAAGGAGACATGTCCCAAAAAAAGAGTACTCTTAAAAATATACCCATTAGAAAATAGATCTATATGACCAAACACAAAAAACTTCAAAGGGAACCATATTTATCGAATCCTGATCACTAATTTATAATAAAATTCAACTCTTTGTAAATTCGTTACCCAAGAGCTTCCAAAATAATAAATGCAAGCTGGATGAATATGATCATGAACTTGGATTGATCAATATATTATTCCATGGATATATAGATGATAATTGAGGATCAATTTCATCATGCAATGCTTCACCTCCGATAAAAATTTATAAAACCAATATGTGAACCTTGGGACCCTTTCAGATAAAAAAATAGGGAACACAGTGAATTTTTTCAATTTATTTGGTATACATGTTCTTGAGATTTTCCACCTTCATCATCTCTTTGATTGGAATGAAATGAGATGATTTTTATATTGATCATTGGTCACCTAAATTGTATCATTCTGACTTCGATTGCCTAGAAAAAATGATGAATTATATTGAAATATCATCCCACATCCATACTAAAATGGGTAAATGATTCAGAAAACCCACGTGTCTTTTATAGTTCACCACCATATTTGTAAAAGTGTGACACCGTGAAACAAAATCTGCAATCGAATGCCTAATCCCTAGCCACTTATACTAGAAGCCCTTATGTTGAAACATATTGGTATCCCCATGGTGTATAAGCAACATGATTTATTTCCACTATCCATGAACTCCTAACACATATAAATTGGAGCAACCATCCATCTCTGGAAAAAAAATCTATTTGGAGATTGAGACCACTCAAACGATGTCTTCCCACCATAAAGGCATTTACCCATGCATTGGCATTTGGCGCCCTTTACCTACTCAACCAAAATTACATTATTAAAATTTGATTCAGCTTTTATTGAATCTATAAACACCCACCCACCATCCTCTTCCACTCTCTAGATCATCTCAACAAACAAACACATCATAGAAAAGTCCTCAACAAATTCATTCCTGAATTGTGTTGGTAATATTATTCTAAATGAATCGACTAGAAAATTCATTATCCCAAGTGTGTTTGACATATTGGAATCATAAGTATAAAGTTACCCAACCTAACATATCTATTGAATGTCCATATACCTATGAATAAAAATATATTTTTTCTCTTATAACCAGAAAACAATATAATCCACTCCCCAAAGAGATATTTACTCATTGTTTTGAGTTTTTCAATAACCACTACAAACTTATGATCATGGGTTTGGTAGTTCATATAATCTGGTTGCATCTATAAAGAGTTATAGTCCCCCACCAATTCCACATGAATCAAGACAGATCCCAAATCTATAGAATAATCATTATTGAAAATATAATCACCTAAAACCTATCCTAGAATAATCAAAACAAGTGTTGATGTAAACTGCACCATCAACTCTTCATAATATCTACTCCATTTGGAATTACTTTCAAACAATTCACCCGTATAGGAAAAAAGTATCATTGAAGATTCATGATTTGATAAATCCTAAACAAATATTCGATAGTGAACAATGATACCAAAGATAATTTATATCTCAAACTCATTTCTAGGATACACTTATTACATTACATTATGTATCTTTTCTTTATCCATTGAGACCCTCCTATAAGATATCAAATTCCATTTAAATTTCACTTCTTGGATCCAAAACTCACATTTATAAATCAAACTAAACATATGATTTTCCTTTAATGATCTAATATTGATATATAAATTTCTCCCATAATTATTTTATGCCTTATTGTACACCAAAGTATCATCCATGAACACAATAATGAAAGTTTCCATGAACCAATGAAATATTCCGTTAATAAAATCCATATATATTGTAGGTGAATTAGTGAGACAAAATGGAAAAAACAAAAAACTATAAAATTCCATACCAAATCCAGAATTCCCTTAGAGGTGTATCCTTCAGTCATATTCTCACCTAGTTGTACCCTGAATGATGTTCAATCATAGAAAAACAAAACATTACTCTAGGTAAATAATTTAATCAATCCAAGGGAAATGATATTTTATATTAAATGTCACACTATTTCGCTTTATAAAATCCATCTAAATTATGAGAATCCCATATTTTATCCTTTCCAATAAAATAGGGGAATAACATTGTGAAACTCTAGGATGAATAAATAAATTTTCTTCTGTATCCTTAAGGTAGTCCTCAAGTTCAACCAAATTAGCATGTTCCATTTGATAATATGTCATAGAAATGTGGATTGTACTATTGAGTAGTCAATAATAAACTCGACCACTATCTATGATGGTAAACTACAATTTTTTAGGAAAACATCAGTGTATTCACAAACCACTTTTGGAATTAGACTACACTAGAAAGGATCAACACCATCGAGAAACATCTATAAAAACAAGCATGAGATTACCCCAACATAAGGAAATAATTGCCTTTCCCTCCCCGATATAGTGTCCTGATCACCATGAAAAACATGAGTGACAACATCAAAAGATAAAAATTGAACCCGAAAATGATAACATAATATCTTTGACTAAATGGTGGTATTACAATCCTTTCCAACAATTAGGATGAATATTAAAATATTGTGGACTCCAAATACCCATATCACCTCATAGTTGGATATCATCACCCGCCATGTGGGACACCTAAAACCTTACTCTGACCACTTTTATATAGTAATAGAATGATTAAAAATAATGGAATATGCAATGAAATTAATCCTAATGTATAAAATTACATTTACGATATAAAATAATTAGTATCACCTTCATAAAGAAAAGATAGAAACATAGAGGATGAAATATACACCATATATCTAACGATAAATCGCTCTAATTCATAATCCTATAGAGCATACACATTTTCAAAAATAAATCCATTTTTAGCCACATGAACACCACCCATTACCTAATGACTATACTTCACACCATTGATGAATCTGTAAAAACCTGTGAACACATGGTGAATTTGGATTCATCCTTACTCAACTGACAATTCCATTCACAAAAACACTTCAGATAGACAAATAATCCAAAATAATCACAAGTAATAGGAGACATTGTATAATTAGTCTTGGTATGAATAAAACCTATACACTAATAGTAATAAAACTGAATATATCTCCATAAATCACCTAAAATTATTCTAATAGAAAACTTTCCACCCTTGTGTTTTCTTTTCTACCCCAAAGAAACAACCTGGCTAAAAACTACACCAATTGAAGCATCAACCGGACATGTATCTCCATATTTTTCAACCAAATCCAATGATTAATTAGTGAATACCTTTATAAAGGTTGGAAGTCACATGTGAATCAACATTGACCAAATATTTGACCTCATTCCAAACTCAAAACTCAAATCCATTAGGAACTCATTTGTAACTAAATATAGTTCCAGATGTACAAGCTCTGAAAAGTGGGTGTAATATCAAATAATAGTATTCTCCTCATTTCAAAAGGATATAAGATCCTAGGTCTTCTATGTAACAGACATATTAGGGTTAAAATAATGATTAAATATTTTCATAAAATAAGTATATATAATTTATGTGTGAATGTTATCTTACATGATGGGGTCCCACCATCTCCTTCCTGATTATTTGAGTATATACATGGATATAATATTCCATAGAGTCATTATGTGTGTTAAATATGTTAAATATACTCTAAATATACTCAATATACCCCTCAAATTTATATGGTCCACTTTCACCACAGAAAATTGAAGGATGTTTCTTAGTTTGTTCAACTCCATGATCAACCACACAACCTAGGTTCCCAACACCCACATGATTTAGTTATTAAATTGTTCAAATTAAAACTTCAACCAAATAAGATTCAACAAGAGTATTTACCTAATTATTCAATCATATAGTTTCCTCTCTCAAATATGGAAGATCCCTTTTTCGATGCATTTGGAATTAATCATATGATAATAACCAATAAAAATTAGGGAATATTAAAATATATTTAGGCCAATAATACTAATTGAAAACATTTCTTTAAATGATTGGAAATTCAATGTAATTATGAATTCCAAAAAATAAAATATATGATTTATGAATGAACATTTCTAGTTTAATAAACGTCCCCTCCCATTCATTAAATTTCCTTAAAATAAGCAGTCTCAAACATGGTAAAAAAATTGATCACCCATGGTAACTCATGTTAAGTCAATGAAGTGAGTGAGGATGTCAGCCTTCTATACATTCTAACCATATTATGATGGTTTTAAATACAATCTACCAAATACACAAAACCACACATTGGTAGTGTTAACTCACTTCAAGATAAGCACCCATTTGAGAAATTTCTATAACGAACCAAATATTGTCAACTGGAAAATACACCTGATATGCCTTATCAGGGTAGCGAGGAAGAATTAGATAATAGAAATATGTATCATTGAAATCAATACAATATATAAAGCCTTAGTTTTAAATAGAATAAAATGATACAACCTGGTCTAAAAAAATTCAACAAAACAATATAAACGAGGAAAGTATTAACTAGAAAAGAAAATAAAATCTATGTGACCTACCATTACATCAAAACAATCTATAGCTAATGTTTGTGACAACAAGAGAAGATATATTACAAAATTATACCATTCCATTTACTTTGATCTTTTAATAAAACATCTAAAACAGCCTAAAGAAAAAATTATTTGTGTGACAAAAAATCCCGGTTGGATACAACCATTTATTATATGGAACTGTTGATATAAATAATGAACCATTTCCATATATTAAAACAAAAAAAATATACTGAATTTTTTAAAATAAAAAGAATTTTTTTGAATCATTTTCCATTTTTAAAACACATTTCATAATAAAAATGACATGAATATGAAAATTATATGTGTTAATATAGGAAATAATATCAATACACCATGAGGTTAGAAATTAAAAACACATCCTTAACATAATCCATAATGTGAATTAAAGTGATAAACACTCATGTGAAAAATTGTGAGAATTAATCCTTGATAAAATTCAGCTTGTGATAAATAACCATTAATGAAAAACCACTTTGTACTGGGACTAAAAATATTTGGAGACATAGTACACAATATAGAGCATAAATAATGAATGGGTTGGTACCAAAGCAATCGTATCATGCCACATAACCCCAATATCTTGAAGGCAAACCCATTACTAATTATTTAGTGAATTCAAACACATTTTCTTTTAAAAAACAATTTTCAATCATTTAATCTAACATATAGTTTACAAAAGAACATTTTTAAAGAAAACCCAATGTAAAAAACTTGAATCATTCAAATAAATGACTTGAAAATAGAAATAACATTAATTAAATAAATAAAACATTGTAATTTAATAATAACTATAATAAATTATTATTTTATTATTTTATAATAAAATACACCTTTAAAACGTAGTTTGAACTACTCCCCTTCAGAATCCATGACTATGGATGACTAGATATGGTTATATAAATCCTAGATCCGTAATAAAAACCATTAATCCACTATGAAACACATTATGTCCAGAATAATATCCCAATTGGGTTCCAAAATGATTATAGGATAAGGGGTTTAACATAAATCTATAATGAAAAGGACAGACCAGATCGTTACCGAAACATACATCTATGTGATCCATCAAGAATGAAGTATTTTCACCAATAATCCATTGGAAGAGACTTCTAAATCACTAAAGAATGGTCATTAATATCATAAATGAAATTAAGGGTGATTAGGAATTAATATGACCAAGGGAAAAAGCTAAACATCCATATTATGAATTTAGGAGGTATGTCACATAGTTTCTCGGAGGTGATCAAATGGTTAAAAAAATAATATACCTTAACCATGTACCCCAACTATTCATTGTGTCTATGTGGTGCACAATTTTCATTATAGGTAGCATACATTTGGAAAATTGTTCAAAAATAGTATAACACCCTAATAAAGCCTCCAGATTTAGCATGTGGATCCTTGGTAATGTTCCAAATTGTTTATGATCATGCCCAAACTGTGATAAATGCCACTGGAACCTCACAAAGGCTTAATTCACTATCAAAATAATATTGTTCCTTAACTATGTTCCTTGACCTTTTCTTCTCAAATACCTATGTTTTCATCTTATGATGCCTTTAATCTTTATTAACCCAAAAAGAGAAAATCTGATTCTAGAATAAGGCATACATGTGACCTAGATGTCATAACTAATTTATGTGGGATATAGTTATTTCTAACACGATATTAAAATGGGATATGAATATAATTCTCTATGTCACAAAATAGGATTCTATTTTTTAAAAATGAGATTAATATTTTTCTTTGAGAAAAACTTCTATTTTTTATTAGGAAACTATTTATTTCATACGGTCATATAAGTTGGTGATAAATGTAACATAATTTTGGGTTTTCCTATTATTTTATATAATGCTAGATTTATTTATTTTATATACCTTATTGATCCTTTTATTATCATCCAACTATTTTGAAATGTTATTATAGGATTTATGGACATTTAAGGGAAAATAATAAGTTATTTTCTAATTAAAGAATATTCTTCATGATGATAAATCATGTTTAATTTTAATTTTGTATATTATGAGAAAATTGATACTAATTATAGTGTACACTTTATAATATATTAAATTTTTTTTTATGATTTATGGCCTAATTCACTAAATATTTATACCAAAATGATTTTTGGGAAATAAAGATCATGAATTATAGTATAAAGTCACAATATTGTGTTATATTTAAGCTTATTTCCTTATATATCACTTATTACATAGGTTTCACTTATGGAATTATCATTCCAATTTTTTTATTGGGTGGATGGGTAGGATTGATTTTATAAACATAATTTATTAAATCACATAAATTTTAATGGAGATGGGGTAAATCTCAAGTTATTTACTCAATTTCATATTATTTCATATATGTTGAAACTTCTAGTTTGACATTATTATTCTACAAAATAATTTTAATTTTAGTGAAATATTTTTATTTTCTTCAATATTAGTTTATTCGCGTATTTTTTTTAGTGAAATTGAGATATTAATTATTTGGAGTTATTGAACTTGTTGTTTATGAATAAAATACTAAACGGATATGAGAATATACATAATTTTTTTTGTATAGTACTCACTGATGATTTTATTGTTCTATTTTTTATAAATATTATTGGCTAATACATGCTTATATGATATCTTTTTAAATTTTTACTCATATTCTATTCACCTTCATTATTTACTATATTGGATAATATTTTCAATGAATTGACCGTGTGGAAGATTAGAATTAGAGTGTGGATGTTTTTAATATGAAATTCATATTTCGTATGAATTAATGGTTAAATGGAATATCATTAACATGAATTTTTTCTATGTTTACTCTAGTATTCTAATATATGTGGGGTCAAACATTTTTTTGTGAAAATGGGGGCCAGTCATTCATTAAGAGTTATTGGGAGGATCTGTTTTTGTGTGGTGGTTCTAGTGATAGATGGGTTGTTTTTTGTTTATAGTATTATTGTAATGGATTGAAGTGTGTAAAGAATGTTATTTTTTGGCTATTATTATAAATTTTGGAATAGGTTGTTTGGTGTTTTTTGAGTGATATGTTTGGTTATTGTAGTGTTGTGTTATAGTTTACATTGGGTAGTAAATTTGGGTAGAATAAATGAAATTGGTAATGGGTAAAATGATGGAATTGATAATTGGTGGGTTATATATTGGATAATAATTATGTTTGGATTATATTTCTCCTATAAATAGTAATTTTTAGAATTAAAATTAATCATGTGAATAATGAATTTATTTAAATGAAAAGTGGATTAATGAATTGAATAACATTAAATATTACAAATTGAATTTAACATAGACTTGAAATTATTAGTTTATAACTACTAGATGACATTTTAAATTATCAATTGATTAATGAATATATGATTATTTTGTAGTGTAAAATGGGATTTGTTTGTGTTATAGTTATTACACATGTTTTTGGATAAATTTTAATGATATTTATTTTTATATTTTTTTGGATTTTATGATGTGTGTTTTTAATCTGAATCATTAGTAATGGATTTTTTGTGACTTTTATAATCATGTATAAACTTGTTATATCTTGTGAACCACAACCTATTTTTATCAAATTTACTGATACACATATTAGAACATAGGTTATATTTATTTTCCATAACTTTTAGGTGGTATAGAATTTAGATGGATGAAATCTCAATCTTCTCAAATCTCCCTTCATACAGAAAATTAACTTTTATAGCATATGGTAGATTTATATATACATGATAATATTGTTATTTGTTAGATTATATAAATCGTGGGTGATTTCATTTTTTATTTCGATGATAATGCATGGTGGGAGTCATCCATGTTAGGAAAAGGTAATGTGGTTGATTTCCTTCATTTTAATGATATAATTCTATCATGAAGATGTCATATATGATTATGATATGTTTCTGTGGTATGTGGATTTAGTTATATGGTTATGGATCATATGTGTTATGTATTTATGAGGATATAAAGTGTTTGAAGAAAGAAATATATTGTTGTGAGATAAATTCAATTAGTGGTGATGTGGTTGGGAGAATATTTATGATATAATATATATATTATTATTTTATACCTTGAAATTGTCATTGGGTGAGTGATCCATGGTTAGGATGTTTTTCTATTTACCTAATATTATTATCATTTTTTACACTATTTATACATTGAGGCATTAGTATTGTTTTCCCAAATTTTAGTATGAGGTTTTTAGGTTCATCCTAATGAGTATACATGTAAACACACTACATTATATATTTATATCTCTCTATGTGTGTTTTTCTTGTTTTTGAGTGATCCTTTGTTCATGGACTGGATATCACTTGCTCATGCAGTTCATGGTGGTGGATCATGAGTTTCTACAATATAACTAATTTTTTAGATTCAATGAGAATTTATTTTCTTATTACATTAAATGAATTTTGAGGTAAAATTTATATTTTACACTAAATATATTTATGGGGTTTTTATCTTATATTTGTGGGATTATGACTCCAATTCCACCCATTTATTGATAAATATAAACTTAATACTGGTCTCCAAACTGAGAACATATTTCGAAAGGAATTTAGGGTCACTCTCATATTAATTAAAATACCATGAGGGGTTCTTTGTGGGGATTATTCATGAAAGGGTTCTAATAATTATATGACTTACAGATTTGATGGCTTTGGAGTTAGGAATTGGGGATAATTTCATGGATTATAAGGGAAACATTATTAGTTGTAAATAGAATATGACGTATCTAGGGAGACCAGTTAGAAAATAAGATATTATGGATCATTAGGTTATGATTCAAGGAATCTAATCTCACTAAATATTCTGAGAAAATTGATACTGGTTATATTATAGATAACGAGGTGCGGTATATGGTTCATATTTTTTAGAGCCAATGTTTGAATTTGGGTGAATATAGAGAATGAAATACATGTAACTAAATGATTTTATATAGAATTTAATTTTTTAGAATATATAATAATTTAAATCATGAGACCCTTGTTATGGTTTTAAGGTAATGAATGGTGGTAATTGAAGTTCTCTTTACAACTAGTTTATATATATCATGAATTTTTTGGTATAGTTCCTCCTTATGTACCATGTAAATTCTTATAGGAATTTATTTTTATATATTGCAACTGTATTTATTATGATATATTTTGGATTTTACGAGCCTATGTTTTTTAAATGGATTTCAATATATTACTAAATTGAAAATTTATGAAGAAATGACATTTATCTTGAGTAAACGGTTAATAAAAATTGTAAACCTAGAAAATAATCAAATAAACAACGGTTTTATATTTTTATTATATAATATATATTATTAATTTTTTACCATAGTGAATTATTGACAATTAACGAGAGGTTATTAATATAAAATTCCATTTAATTGTATAAGATTATCTATTTCATCTATATGTTTTAATTTTTTTAAAACATTATATATGTTAATCAATATTTTTTATTTTGATGTTATAAATGTCTATATTGATTTCCCAGTGATTATATAATATATATGGATTCTAATCTAATTTTTTATAAAAATATTAAATTTCCTCAATTTTCTCCTATGTGAATTATTTAGGAAATAATTTTAATATGATATAATTGTCATCGTGTTTAGTATATCTCTATATACATAGAGTAGTTAGGTAATTTTGCTGAAATTAAATTTAAAATATTTGTGTACTACATTATGAAATATAAATAAATTATCATACATGAAGAGTTAAATCTTTTAAACATGAAATAAAGACTATTTTATTATTAAATAAATATTTCTAGAATCATTATTTAAAATTTTGATCTTGTTTATTTTAAGTACTTTCCCATATTTTTTAATAATTTGATTAGTATTTTATATAATGTATTGTACTCTTTATTAAACAATTATATTCTTTATATTTATATATTTTACTAAATGAATGAAATATTTAATTTTTTATATAGGTAATGTTGATTTATTTTGATCTTATTGAATGGTTTGGCACACTATTAGAAAGTTTTTTATTGTACAAAAATTTAATAAAGTATTAAATAGTTATATATATGTATTGTTTTTAAGAAAATTATTGTTGAAGTTAAATATGTGGTTGGTTTGGAATGTTTTAACCAAATTATTTTCAATGTGTTTCATCATTTTTTTAATTATTGTTATTGGATATGAGTTTTTAATAAATTTTTAATATTTTAAATTTATATGAACTGAATGTTTTTCCATGGGAGGTGTTGTTGAGGACCTTTATATAGGTAGGATTAATATGCCAGTTTTTGGTAGAAATTATTGTTGGGTTGAAGGAAGTGGTTGTTTGATTACTCGATATTTTAGTTTATACTGGCATGGGATGGATAATGTTTTTGTATTGTCTTAGAAATGGATGTTTTTGACTGGAAAATATGATGACAACATATATAGAGGACGAGTTACAGTAACGATTTATGGGTGTGGGAGAGAATATAATTCAGGTAATGTATTTAATTTTTCCCAACAATGGATGTTAGATCTAATTTTTTTTTAAAATAAACCAGTTGATTTTGATGTTTCAGTTGATGAGATTAAATCGTTGGATTGTTAGGGAATATTATATGTGAAGTATAAGAATGAGACATTGGATAATGAGCTATATATATTTCGACGATCAGAAGTATTAGAGATACTTAGTGAATTTTTTATCCATGAGGTTAATGAGTGGTTAGAATATGATATATTTCCTTCAAAATTAACAACGAGTATGTATCAATTATGATATTTATTAGTAGTGGGTATTCCTTGTGGATTAGATCGAGTGGTAGGGATAATGATCCATGGTTTGTTGAAATATTTTTCTTTGGAAAAGATCATTATCATTATTAGAAATGATTTTACCCTCAATATAGTGAAGGATTAACATATAATGGTGATCTTTTATTTACATCAGGTTTATTCCAATGTGAATGATCTAAATATTAACTTTATCACAATTATTTTCCAATTTTGGGATAACATATCTGATAAAGACATTTGAAAGTGATGTTTTAACTATTAATTGAGGTCATACATATGATAGGGAGTGGAGTGTTTTCAGTTAGAGTTTTGGTTTGAGATGTAAAATCATGTTGAGATGATGTGGGGATATATTATCTTATATAAATTGATATCTAAATATGGGTTCTTTAGTTTTGGTTCTTTCGGTAGGATAATTTTAAGAGTGAGATGATATTTTTGAGTTTTATCATTGCATCATGATTTGGGTTTTAATAGCTATATAAATATTGTATTAGGTAAACATATATTTAGACACTATGATGTAGTGTTACACTAAGTCTGTGAGTGTCCCATGGTTCAGGGTGTTCCATTGATTTGGTGATGTTTTCATTAGGTTGAGGGGTTAAATTTCAGTTTTTAATCACTTATAGAGGTGTGGTTCAAGATTTATAAATTCTAGAGTGTGAATTTTTCAAGAATGCGGCCATAATACTTTTTATTATGTTCATTAAATTAAATATACCAATACTATTTAAATTTCCCATCATATTCTCAATTTATTTCTTTTAAATTATTCTGGAAAATTTGAACATATTTTTTTAGTTAGAAAGATGGTTTATCAATTTTTAGTTAAAATTAATTTTAAAATAGATTTATAATTTACATTAGAGGCATATTTGGTTTTGTAAAAATATGATGGCTTTTAGAAATTGTAAATATATTCTTATTAAAATTAATGGTTTTAGTAATATACTCTAATGATATGTATTTTTATTATTAATAGAATAATATTTAGTAATAATGATGATTTTTTAGATAAAAAATTTGTTTTTTATTAATTTTTATATAATATTCTGCACTTTTTATACCATAATTTTTATTTGAGACATATCTCCTATAATGGTTGGGTTTTATGAAATAAATTTTTATTGTGAATTTGATGAGTTGAGGATAATTAATCTGAGGTTGTAGTCATCTGTTGCAATCAAAATGTATCCAAATTAGTGTTATAAATATTCTTTGTATTTAGTGGGTAAATATTTGGATATTTTTTGTCTCATTTGAGAGTTATCTCCAAGGGATGTGAATGTTCATAATCATTTTTGTATTACATTATATTTTGGTTTCATTCTCACGAATGATAATCATTTGACAACCATCTAATGTAATGTCATAAGAACCTCTGGACACTTATGTAACATTGTTTACGTGTTGGAGATGTCAAGTGATGTTTTGAATATGACTTGAAGGTGAAAGGTTGAGTTTTTGAATATTTTAGCACGAAAGGCCTATTTTCGGAAGGATTTAGTTGTTTCAATGGGAATGGTTAGGTAACAGGCCGGGTGGATAACATTTTTAGGTGGACACATATAGGTTCTACAATTTTAGGTATTCTTATGTTCATTTTGACAGTCTACGGTGTATATATTATTGTTATAGGGTGTGTTGTTTTTATATTCCTAATGAAAATCATTTGTAAAATTATAATAGCATTTAACACCTATTTGGGTGGAAATTCAGTCTCCCCTTCCTGGCCCCTGGAGGTTTTCATCATGGTCAGTCATATTGTGAATATGGAAACTTCAGGGAAAATTATTATATATTGTGATGGATCATCAAATGGAGCTAAAATCTTGGTCAATTTTTAATTTTGGGTAGCACCATTCCACATCATCAACCAATCCAACTTTTATGATGGTTGAAATGACCACTAAGGAAGGGTAATATTCAATTTTAAAACCCAAAAAATCATATCTAATTTTTTAGACTATATATGTTATTCTAAAACTCTTCACATTGTGGAAAATGAATTTTGGATGTTCCATATTCTCATTTAGTTTGAGATTAATTCCTTTCTATTTATACATATTTTACTCTAATTTATTCAATATTCATTTCTAGTAATCCAAATAAAGTTCACAAACCCTCCAACCATGTGATGATTTCTTCTTCTATAGAAGGTTCATATTTCTCCCACCTATAATAAATATTGGATTCTTCTTCATCACATAGGGTTATTTATGTAGGTTCATTTAGTAATTGGTATTTTTTTTCTAAGTTATTAATGATATATTATTGGTTTCTTTATCCACAATTGATAATTTTTTGTTTATTGAATTTTTTTCCATGACATCTTCACATTTTCAGTGTCTCGTGATTGACGATTCAATGTGGCATGGGATTAAATAAATTTCAATTATTACTTTAGTGTAATTTTTGGAATTATCAAAAAATTTATTTCATTTTTTCGATGGATGAAATTTAACTAATTAATAAAATTTACTAGATCAATTAAATTGGAATGTATAATGGTAATTATCATGTGATTTACTTAATTCCATGATAATACATATTTGATGATATTTATTATTAATCTTATTGATGTGGAAAACATAATTTCTACTAATGAAATTATTTAATTACCTTACAAAATAAGTTAATCACTTAATTATGGTATGTGAATAAATATTTATAAAATATAAATTGTTTATATTATTATTGATGCCTAAATTGATAAATTGATATCATAGGATTCCTAGTGGAATTTTTTTAACATGGTTTTCCGTAGTGATTATAATTATTTACGATTTAAAATATGATTAATTTATATGTTATACAATGATAAATTTTGATACTTCTATGGATATAATTTTTAACTTTAATAATTGGGTAAATCATGTAATTTTGGAAATTAGTCAATATTTTAGAAATAATAAATTATTATGTTGACGTTTGAATATGAAATTTTTATTCTATATAAAATAATGATTAACGATAATTTGTTCAATGAAATCTGTTTATTTTTTTAATTATGTTTTATTTGGTATGTAGGGTCTTCCTTATAGTGTTAAATGGTTTACTGGTCGGTTGTTATGATTCATCGATATGATGTGGTGTGGTTTGTTTGGACCGTGTGGAATGGGTTATTTTGTTATTATGATATTGGGGATATAGATGGTTGTGTTGATGAGATTTTTTTATATTTTTGTGTTATAGTATCTTATTGGATTGTAATGTTATTGGAGGAAATAAAATTGTAATTTTTTAAAGGGTTTCAATTGATAATTGGTGAGCTAAAAATTCAAAAATGATTTTCATTAGAAAATTTAGATACATAAGAAGTAAAAATACCCATAAATGTAAACAAGGAACATATTGAATCATAATTTTTTTAATAAATGATATTCTATTAAATAATGAAAATCAATGAAAAGAAAGATTACACATGATACATATATTATTTTTAAATTACTTTGTGAAATGGGATGTGATTAATGTTGTTTTGACTTTTTTTAGTGGAAGAATGGGGATTGGTTGTGTGATAGTTGGGGAAAAAATTTGGATAAGAGTTGTTGATGTTGGAGTGGTTATTATGGTATATTGGGGGGTTGATTTTTGATTTGAACCCATTGGTATATATTTTTTAATATTATATTCATATATGTTTTTTTTATTTTTATATGATTCCACCTGTGTTGGGAAACCACACTAACGCCTATTTAAAAAAATGGATTCATGGTGTTTCCCCCAAAATGATAGTTTTAGAGGGAGTTTATGGATAACAAATCCCACTACACTACAATAATATTTGGTGTATTAATTTATTTGAAGCCTCATTGTAGGTGTATACATATTGGATTTAATGACTAGTGGGTAGTGTATATAAATTTGGAAAATTTTGACTGGTATGACGATGAGGAGATAGTGGGGGTCGTACATGGTAAGAGGAGTGAAAATTGATTATGTCATTAATTTTTATGAAATTAATATATTATGAGGATATGATAATATGTTGTGATGCAGTGATGTGGTATGTGGCTAGGGATCTATTTTTATGGATATTATTCGGTCAGTGTTTATGATGATAAGTGGGTATGGAATGATTTTAAGCATAAGACATTTTCTATTAGGGCATAAGAATAACCCAATCAGTGGGGAATTGGTTTCATGGAATCATCGGGATATATTACTTTATATAATGTTAATATACCTTGGATGGAATATTGGGCTTCTGAGGCTTAGTGAGGATAGGTTATAGTTTCCCTAATATAGGTGAATATTGGTTCAATTAATTTTCGAAATGGTATTAATATGATTCATCAGAAATTTTACGAGAGGTGTTGTGGATGACCCTACTAAAAAAACATAAACGCACTCCCCATTATATATATATGTATGTATGTATGTATATATATACTTATATTTTATACGATTGTGTTGATCAAGGATATGAAAATTACTATCCCATTGAGTTATTGGAAGTGGATTGTAATGGATAAGACCCTCTTGCTCCATTACATAGAGAAATTATGGTGTTTGGGGAGTCCTAGGGAGCATTAGTGACTCATTAAAGTGTAATTCAAATTTTAATATTCAATAAAGGGTGGCACCGTTGGTTGTCGGTCGCACTAATGGTTATCGGTATCACCGATTCACCATCCATAGCACCATTTGGCATCAGTGCCAGGGAGACGATGCCAGGGCGATGGTGTTAGGACGATGATGCCAGGGCGATGGTGCCAGGGCAATGTTGCTAGGGCCACAGTACCAGGGTGGTAGTGTCAGGGTGATGATGACTCACTTAACAGCGTGTCCTTCCATATTTTTCTAGGACCTTCCAGTTTTTCCCTAGTAACATATATTTTAACGTAAAATTGTTTTAATACCCTTTTCGACAGCATATAAAGTTATTAAAATATTTTTTAAACCCCCAACTGTTTGGATTCTCTTGAGTTACAAAAATCATGTGGCCATTTTCCTTGGTGTCCCACCTTTGAAATGTTTTCTAGTTTCACACCTATTATGCATTTTTCTCCATTTAATTGAAATCTATTAACTCACAGTAGTTATCCCTAACATCTATAAGGCGAATTACTAAATCTCAATTAATTCCAAAGTGTGAAACTGTACAACTGCGTGGTTGATCCACGATCCAAATTTTATGTACTTCAAAATCATCTCCCTGATTTTAGGATCTGGAATTTTCTTATGCCACCACAATCTCTTAATTTTTCTTTATGGTCACTCTTACTGTTCCTCGAGGATTACATCTAATAAGAATCATGCACCCGGGTTGGATCCCTTCCCACATAGCCTTGAAGCGCATGAGTTTTTCATTCCACAAGTCATGCACCCTCAGTTCTTGACTTGAAGATAAAATATTCGATAATTAGTCATCCATGTATCGTTTTCCTTCATCCCTCTTTAATGTGTATCACACAGGGTGGGTATGATAATGTTTCCTTAAGGATATAGATATATCCAAAAATTATCAAAGATAATAATGAGACTTTGAAAGAATTCACGTGTGTTGATGATGATGATGTTGTTTTTTACATTTATCTTCATTTTTATGATGTTAATTGTATCAGAATATGCGCACTAAAAATAGTAGTCATTGGGGGTCTTATCTTTCACACTAATGAACCTCTTTTTTCTAAATAATCTAGTGACTGAATGGATGTAACATAGAAAATATTTAATCATGTAATTTTGGTCGATAAAATGGATTCACTAGGAATTAGAATCCTTATGTTATCAACCCATTTAAGCAAACGGAATGAATGAACTTGATAATAGGTGTGGTTAAAATCTAAAAACTCTCTTTCTATGTTCTGCTAAATAGAACGTGGTTCTTCTTCTTGATTCTTGTGGGATGACATGGACAGAGATGTGATCTCATGTTGTTCATTTTTTGGTTTGTCGATCTATAGCCATGTGGGTATATTCGTTGGGGCTTGGTTTGTTTCATGTACATCAAGGGATCTCACGATTCTCTTTTGATGTTGTGACATTACAGGAGAACTAGGTGCGAATGACTAAATTGTTTCTTGGATATTTTTCTATAGCTGTTTACTTGGTCTGTGGCCAGGACTATTAGTTTCCCAGTAGTAGAGAATTATTTTCAGGGAAATTACTTGAACATGACAACAAGAACGAGTAAAATGATGGATTTTTTTCTAGAAATTGGTTGAACATGGGTTGTGGATATTGGGTATTCATGAATGTAGTAATAGTAATGAGAGTGTTAGTGTATGGGATGGTTTCAGAACCCTTATGTTGGAATGATTTCTAGTTCAATTATATATGTATAAATTTAGTTCTTGTGTTTCTTATTCTCAACCCACCCATGTTGGGGGCTTTATGCCGATCAACCCCATTTTCATTGGGGATGGTGTTTTTTCCAACATTCCTATGGGTGGTTTGTAATTAGCTCCTTTATTCTCCCTCTCCCATGTATTCCATGACAATACGAGCATGTTGTGACTGCCAATGGTTCATTATGGTCCAAGACTCTTTGATAACAGTTTGTTGTGGTGGTTGGCCCATGTGTGTGAGGGCAGGATTGTTTCCCATGAATCTTCGGGATGACGTCCAGATGTCTATGGGAATGGAAGCAGTTTTTCAATACAAGGTGTCTTCAGGCATGGATGTGGATATTGTTTCCCAGGTGTCTATGGGTGGGTTTTTTTGTGGTTGTGGTGTCCTAGGTCTGGGTGGGAAGGATTCATGGTGATGTCCCATAAGGGTGTCATTTTAGTGGTAATGGGAATGGAGTGAGTCTTGTGGGGGGGGGGGTCAAATATGTAGTATATCTTAAATAACCAGTGGGAAAGTAGTGTGGGGTACCAAAATATTGATGTGTTGTTACTATTACATTACCCGACCTGCATTATTTGGGGAGTGTGCCTTGTTGAGGCTAGGTGGATAGATTCTTTAAAAGGTACATTGTTTATCTCTATTTCTCAAAGAGCACTAGAATGCCTCCCCCTTGTGAATGAGCGAATATGGTTTTCCATGATATGTAAACCCGTATACTCACCCTATGGATATAAAACTGCTTTTAAAATTTCAGGAAGACTTTTAAGAACATGTCATACCTTAATAGTTCAGTATTTGGGAGTTGTCATTACTAATTTCTTCATTTTGGTATTCTTTCATCAAAATTTTCTTGTACCATGTATCACTTTATTTTGAACATGAATATGAGAATGGATTTTTGGAATTACTTTTACTTTTATTTTTTGGATTTGTTTGGGATTTACCATTATATCTCTCTATCCTAATAAATAAAAAAGTGTAGTCCATTTTATTACTCATTATATTATATACCATAGGTGATAGTTTCTACACTGGGGCCTTTTGAAGGACGGACTTGGCTGTCATTATCTCTCCTTCAACTTGAAGAAGGAAGGGTCTGGCAGTTTTCTGTCCCTCTTGTCATCTTATGTGAATGTGGGTCATGACAGAATTGTATCATAGTAGATGGTTGAGAGATAAGATGGATCTCAGGGTTAGGGATAGTGAATATTTCATTTAATGGTAGGGAAATAGTGTTAATAAATATTTGAGTGTGAAATAGGCTAAGGAATACTTGCTAGGAAATAGGGTTTTAGGGCCCCCATGATCCGATGCAGTGAATATGGACCAACCGAACAACCATGTGGGGCTACACTGATTTCTTGGTAGTGACACTAGGAAATTTACATACATCACAATGACTTGTGTTCTTGTATGTTATGGGTGTCTGGTGAGTTCTAAATAAACAAAAATTTTAATAAAAATTTAAATGGAATATTCTACACTACTCGAGATTATGAATTCCTTGTTTACCTTTCAGCTATGGAACTCGGACGATGACCATGAGTAGTGCAAGAGATTGTGGCCCAAGAGCCTGATTTGGCTTATCAGAGGAGGTTTGATAAAGATGAAGAGGATGACAAGTGAAAGAATACACTTTGTTCCTTTCAGCGACATACCCATGTGAAGTACGAGGGATGTGTCCCAAACATGGTGAAAGATAACTATCTCAAAGAGTTGGTGATAGCTTTCATCTTCATATGTGCTCCATCTAAGTTCTCGGTTCCTTTGGCAATAAACCAGATGATGGGAGCGTTGCTTTTGTAGTGGATTATCTATCTTGGGTAGAAGTGGGAGGTTGAGGTTTCATGGAAAGTCTTTGAGAGGGATTTCCACAAGATAATTCATTTCATCCATGATGAAGGATGAGAAGAGGAAATTTATAATATGCCCTCAATAAGGGACTATATCAGTAAGTAAATGGGGTATCAAGTTCCAGGATCTCCTTATTTCTCTCTTGTACTCTTCTCGGAAGAGGAATCATGGGAAAGGTGCTCAAATGAGACACTCCAACCATCCATGCATTACGTTGTTACTCCCTTTACTCTACTGACGTACATAGGGGTTCATATGATGTATGAAGTGGTGGAAAGGATAAAAACACAAGGATGTGTACCATGATAGGCGATCCAGTTGTTCTTTTCAAAGGGGAAGCTCGTTGGTAGCAGTCCTCCAGCCTCAGGGCCATCCATGTTTTGGCCGATGGGAAACAAACTTAAGTATTTCCAGTTTCAATAAATCGAACCTCTCAGTTTCCCTACAAGAATAAGACCACGCTGATTTTTCTATGGAATCCAATAGAATCTTCGGAAATTAGTGCCGAGATAGAATGATTTACGATGAGGGTATCCAAGCTCAGCACCCACCTCAGCAGCACTAGTTTCTAGGCAGGACCTTTCAAGTTCCACAGTAGGGACGGTGAGCTCTTTAATTTCAAAGAGCAGATGTTTCAGGAGGACGCTGACAATCAGGATATCTTTAGGGACCTCATCTAGGGCGTGGTTGGTGAGGGGACCGATAGCTAAGGGGAAGAAGAGCCAGGAATGGGATGTTACATGCCATAGTGGTAGCTGTTCTAGTAGGTCCAGATATCATTTAATGTACGATCAGCTTGTTTAATACTCTTGCATCTTCCTTGATTGATTTAGGAGACTTTCACTCTTTCTTTACACCATGTCTAGCCCATGCACTCAGTCTATACATAAAGAGTCATCCAATTCCCCAGTTATGGAGTATTCCAGTTAGAGGTCAGACAACTTGTCTTTTGTTTGATGGGGATGTAGACTGGTGTTGGGGCCACATCAGTCTAGTAGGGACCTTCTTTTTCTATAGATGCAGCCATATTATATCAATTTATGAATTTTCTAGGTGTAACATGTGTGTTCCATTATCGACTGATATTGTAGAAGGGTTGTGTTTTAATATATGGGCGACCAACGTGTAAAATTCGTCAGAAAGTGGGGTTTCCAGGAGGGAAACTAGCAGGGGGATTTCCTTCATTCCTTTTTGATTTGAGCTTTAAGTGGATTAAAAATACATAAATATGGTGGATTTCCTAGGGATATTTAGTGAGTTCCTATAAATCTTCCCATTAGAGGTGGTGACTCTACCCCCTCGATTTGATTTTAAGTTCGGGATAGACATACAACCCTGTACTCATCCAATTTCTATGGCTCCCTATCACATGGAACCTTATGGCATGCTGGAGTTGAAGATGAAGGATTATGACCTGATGAAGAAGGGTTATATCTAACGGAGCACGTCAACATAGGGTTCTCCATTATTGTTTGAAAAGAAGGATGATGGTTGTCTCATGCTTTGTGTAGACTACGAAAAGCTGAATCAGGTAATGGAAAAGAACCATTACCCCCTCTCAAGGATCGATAACCTATTTGACTAGTTGAAGGTTTTAGGTTTGTTCTCTATGATCGTCCTGTGGTTGGAATATCACCAGTTTAGGGTGAAAGAGCGTAACATATCGAAGAATGCTTTCAGATGCAGATATGGGCACATTGAGTTCGGGGTCTTATCGTTCTGCGTTATGAACACACCGACGATGTTCACAGTGATCATGAACTCTATATTCCATGAATATCAACACTAGTTCATATTCATGTTTATCAACAACATTAGGATCTAGAAACGATTAGAGAAGGATCACACCGAGCATATGAGGATGGTTATAGAGATCTTCCGACCCTACCAACTCAACTAGGTGTCACCCAAGTGAATGTTCTGGACACAATAGTTAAATATCCTGGGACATGTGGTGTCCTAGTACTGAATAACTGTGGACCCATTGAAGTTAAAAGAGGTTTTTTCTTAGGCAGCTCCCATGAGCATTTAAGAGGATTATAGTTTCCTTGGTCTAGTTGGTTAATAAGAGTGGTTCATTGAAGACTTCTCTCGAGTTGGAGCACCTTCTTTATCATTGAAAAAGAATGACCAAGCTTTCGTTTGGAGTCTGAAGTTCTAGAAAACATTTGTTTATTTGAAGATGAAGCTAGTTAGTGCCTTGGTGTAGAGGTTTCCAGAGAAAGGGATAACTTTTAAAGTGTCTTATGATTCTTCTGGTCAAGGCATGGGGTGTGTGCTGATGTAGGAGTGGGGAGTGATATCATATGGGTCTATGATGATACATCCTCATGAATTTAACTATGGCACCATTGACCTAGATCTTGCAGTAGTAGGGTTCTCACTGAAGTTGTGGAAGCATTACCTCATTTTGGATTGCTTTGTGGTTTTCACAATTCACAAGAGCATGTGGCATGTCTTCTCCTAATGGGACCAGGACTTGGGGCAGCAGAGGTGGATGGATTTTCTTCAATACAATGTATTTGATATCTCTTAAAAATAAAGAAAGGGGAATGTGGTGGTCGATTCCTAGACCATGAAGTCACAGAAGGAAGTGGTTTGGGAGTCAGTAGATGCTTGGAATGCAATGGAAGAGTTCGATGCTTGACATATGAAAATTTTAGTGGAGGATTGTAGAGTATGTATGTTCCAGATGATGGTGCATTATCGTTTATTATGACATGTGGAGGAGTCATAGTTGTTGGACATAGAGGTAGAACTGATGTGTGATAGTAAAATATAGGTTGATGCTAGGGAAGGATGGTTGGAAGATGGTCAGAATCAGATGGTGTTTCATGGAAAGTTGTTTGTCCTAATGTAAATGTGCGAGAGATTTGTCAGTGAGTTCTATAAATCACCCCTGGTGGTACACCATAGAGTTTCCAAGGTGTAATGGGGCTTGGGAGTGCAGTTTTGGTGGCCGAAAGTGAAGTGTTATATGTCATAGTTTGTGGAAAGGTGTCTAGTATGTCATCATGTGAAGGCTAAACACCACATCCAATGGGGTTTGTTGCAACCTTTAGATGTCCCCGAGTGGAAGTGAGATGACATCTCAATGTAAATTTTCATAGAGATATCCTTGTTTCTGGATGTTGTGATGCTATCTGGGTAGTGGTATATTGGGTTACCAAGTCAGCTCACTTCTTAGAGATCAACGAGTTGAGTGTGGTGAATTCATAATGATAGAGATATGTGGATGAGGTGATGCAGTTTCATGAATATCTGAGTTCCCTATTCTCGGACCGGGATACACAATTTATCTCACTTTTTTGGAGGGTATTACAGTGTTATTTTGGCACCCATCAATGATTTAGCATTACATTCCACCCTCAGAAAGATGGGAAGAATGAGAGGACCATCCAGAGGCAGATAGATATTCTATGAGCATGTGTACTGAAAATTGGGGGATTGTGGGTATGACACATACCTTTGGTATAATTTCACTACATAAATAATTATCACTCTAACATTGGAATGGATCCATTCAATGAATTCTTTGGATGGTCATTTCGTTCATCTGTGTGCAGGATAGATGTTGGGGAAACAGGTTCTCTTGGCCCGAATGCGGTGTAGAGCATGACGTAGAAGATCCAGATTGCACTTGAGATTATTAAGGTGGCTCAGGACCGACAGAAGTCATATGTCGATCATAGGACGATAACCTTGGAGTTAGAGGTTATGGACCATGTGTTCATAAATTTATCTCATTTTCAAGGGAAATAGAGGATCAGTAGGGGGAGTAAGATTTATTCTAGGTTATTTAGTCCCTACGAGGTGCTGTGATAGGTCGGAAAAGTGTCTTATCATATGTAACTACCACGACCATTACATAGGGTCCACATCATCTTCCATGTGTCTCAGCTCTGTCGGTATGTACATTGTGAATTGCACGTCCTCGACTTGGTGGACATGAATATTGAGGATGATTCGAAGATTGTGAAGAAACCAGTGAGGATAGAGGATCGTGATGACAAGTGGCATCATGGGCATACCATTTCCTTGGATCGTGTGTTTTGGAGGCATGGTGGACTTGAGGAGATTAGCATGGAATGGTAGGCACATATATGTGAATAGTACTAGGATGTATTTTGATTTTGGTTTTGAGGTTTTTTTACAAGACTATGATGTTGCAATTGGCATTGATAACTATAATATGGGATGGTTTCCTTACTTAGAATGAGTGTAAAGGTCCTCCATGTTGGTAGGGGAGGACCTGATCCCTAACATAACATCATATTTTTTTAATTTTCCCCTGGGTCCACAAGAATAGAAAACTCCTAATGAAAAATAAAAAAGGATCACCAATAAATAATATTAAGGGAGTCTAAAGTAATGGAGGATGAGAGCATCCCCTCTCAGAAGGTTGAGGTGCTCTGGAGGTAAGTCATACACATAAGAAAAACATGTATTCTGTGTACGTTGATCTACATTATATGCGAGAATTTCTACCATTGCCATGACCCGTCCCCCGGGGCCCTGTGTCGTATCTACCCCAATCCAACCTTACATAGGCCAGGGGATGGCGACTAGCACCAAAGGAATAAATCCCCAAAATGGGAAGGAATTTCCTTTATAACGACAAATAAACACAACAGGAGAACAAGTGGAAGCAAACTCTAAGTAAAAACTGAATACAGAAGAAGTTCTAGAAAGTACAAGGGCCAGAAATACAAGCCCAATAGTAAAGTAATATTAAAGGAAAAATGGGTACAAATAAAAATACAAACAGGTGGAAGGTGCCTAGTAGCTCCCGGATCGTCCACCACAGATCCTACATGAAGGATAGGTACATATAGCCTCCCCAGTTCTCCACGTCCGACCGTCTCCTCCGGGTACTGACTCGCTATAAGGTCCTCCTCCGGGTACCATCCAATCCTCATACAATCCACCTCGGTCAGCACTTTCTGTCGTCTACATCCAGCACAACAAGGTGCGGGCATAGCCCGTTTTGGAGTGAGTATAACAATACTCATTAGGGAACCCGAGACCCTCAAGGTCTCAAAACATCCACAAAGGAAAAACCATAGTATAAAGATACAATCACAATGTACCAACTAACCCTACATTGGAATATTCCCATACATATACGTAAGTTATCAATCATAGTTCGGTTCCAACTCTCAATCCCAAGAACAAAGAATTCCACAAAGGAAGTAAATTCAATCACCACGTTGATAATGGTTGAAATATATGACTCATCTCACACAGGTATAAAACTCACGTGGTGGGATAAAGATGAATAGATGTATCCTCTAAATCATTTCCTCTGTCAAACCCACGTAGGATCCTGGAACAATATCAGTGTTGTCGAACCCACATATGATCCTGGCATAGATGTCATCATTGTCGAACGCCCATAGGATTCCAGTGCAATATTCATCATTGTCGAACCAACATAGGATCCTAGTAAAGAAGTCACTACTGTCAAACCCAAGGTGGATCCCGGTACAGAAGTTGTCACTGTCGAACCCACGTAGGATTTCGGTATATTAGTCATCGATGTCGTACCCACGTAGGATCCTGTTATAGAGTTCACTACTGTCAAACCGATGGAGGATCCCTGTACAGAAATCGTCACTATCAAACACGCAAGGGATTCTGTCATCTCAGTTGCAGCCAACATCAGGGTTCCTCCACATAGCATGCTCGATTACAAGAGTGTCCGCTCCTCGAGCAAAGTGTTGATAAATCAACTATCACAAAGTCCTGAGTTGATGTATCTTGTATTTCCATCTCGTCATATAGAACCCAATGCGAATGACAGTGCATCAATCAGACGTCCGGTCTGTGAGTTATTGACATTTCAATTCCACGGGTCCGGTTAGATTTTAGGGTCAAAGCAACCCGACCGTATCGTATCTTCATCCAAAACTAATGTGAAGTATGCCAAAAGTATTTCTCTGCTCCAATCCTTCCATTGTCGTAGATGGTTCATCAATCAAACACTTGTATCCCATGTTACAGATGAAAGAGGGATTTAGGGTTAAACGGTCCGGACAGGGGTCGGACACGGTCCATGGGCCCTACCCGACCTAATGGGGCTGCCTGGCCTGGTGGCGTCTCAGCCCGATGTAGCAGCCTGGGCCGAAGTGGCGGCCCGACCCAAAGTGGTGGCCCATCCAGAAGTGGCGGCCCTGCCCGCATGGGCTAACTGGACTGGCTGGCCATGGGGCACACAGCCCGGCTGGCTATGCGGCGCCCGATCGACTGGTCGTGTGCCGCCCGGCCGGCAAGCCATGTGGTCCCCGGCTCAGATGGTCGTGTGGTCCCCGGCCCTGCTAGCTGACCCGGTTGGCCTTCCTGATGTGTAAAGGGAGGGGGTACCCCTCCTTGTGGTTCATAATGGCCGACGCGAGGCGCTGGACCTTGGTAACCGCAGGGCCCGAAGGGTCCCGCCTTGTGGAGCACCTCCAGTGGTAGGATCAACCAGCTTCCCTCGATCATTAGTTGTGGCCCATTGGTCACGGTCCTCTCTATTTCCATGGTGACCAACCCAACTGACCGCCTCCTCACCTCTACTACGGAGCGACGATGCCACGGTTCTACTACCCTCCACGTGGTACGACGGTGCCACAGCACCACCACCACGGCCTGACCTGGTCGTGGATTTCGGCTCCACCGTGTGTCTAGACGACACCACTGCCGTTCGCGACCCGGTGGCCCTTGCACCGCCGGTTCCTCTCACGGCTGACCCGTCACCGGGAACCGATGCTCCACTGCGTTCCTCTCTTCTGTTGGGGATGTTGCGCCATCGCCATTGTCAACCATCCAAGAAATTACAGAGGGTTGTCGGGCGGTGTTTGTTCAGCCCGCACAATCTGCGTTAGGTGATAGATGGACAACATTGAAACAGAATAAACGATGATGGATTAAGATTTAAATCATTAAAAACGACCCCTACCTTTCAATCGGTGATCGCTTGACGGAGTCGTGAGAAGGTGATGTCGTTCCGTTGACATTGGGAGGAGATGACATTCTCATCAGCGTCATTCATCGTGTGCGACATCTTCCCTTTCTTTCCATATTGGAGAGGTTGAAGAAGGTGTCATCATTCTTCGTTGGAATATTTCTCTCACCCAGAACTCCAAATATCTCTCAAAAGATTATCCAACCACCATATTAATAAAGTATTGTCTTATTAAATCTTTGGAACAACACCACAATATTGTGCATAATTAAATGTATAAAATCAGTTAATTAATTCTATGGAATGGTTAAAATTCCAAATATTTTAGGAGGTGAAAGGTTCCAATTTATGAGGAGAGTTTTCCATATAATAAAGGGGACTTAGTGGGGGGTGAAAACTCTTGGGGGACCCACATAATAACATCCTCTCAAAGGAGGTTATGTGCAGGTGGGCCCCACCACCATAATCTATCGTGAGAGGTTCTAGTGTGGTGGTCCCCACCACTATCCTCTCTTTGTAGGTTTAAACTACCTTCAAATAAAAATATTCTAGACATATTTTTATTTAATTTGTTTAGAAAACCCCCAAAATTAACTTCTTCTCTCGATAAAATGCAATTGTGGTAATGGTCTCCATATGTGAATAGCAGTGCTACGAGTTCATCAGAGCCCTAAGATTTCAATTCCGAGAACCGGTTCAAAAGATATAAAATTCTACTCGTACGTTTATGGAACATACCCGAAAAAAACTTCCTAAATTGATTCAGGGCATACCGAGCCTCAGAATCAAGAGCCATCGGAAACTGCGCACTCGCAAAATTCCCATGTATTAAAGAAAAAAAATTTCCCAAAGGATTTCCAGGTCATTAAATTCACCCCAACTAAGGGATTTACATCCCCGTAAGCTACAAAACACAGTAGGGAATCAAATGGGGGTACTGATCATGCATCCGAGCCTCCCGCTCCCATTTTCTCTCATTGAGATTCCCGTGCTGCCAGCAAACACACACCAGAGGAATCAACCGTCCATGAAGGACCTGACCCTATCAATCTTCAATATACACTAGAACATCCTTGAATTCCACCCCATCATCGATGTCCAACTCCCCATGGTCGATGATGTGGGATGGGTCATGAACATATCTCCTCTACTGAGATGCGTGGAAGACATCATGCACCCGGTGCAACTGAGGTGGAAGAGCCAGGCAGTATGTCACCTTGCATACTCTACTGAGAACTGGGAATGGTCTAATTAATCGCGGAGATAACATTCCGCCTTGGAAAAATATTTGTAGACCTCATCGAGGTGAGACTCGTAGAAAGACGTGGTCACCATCCTCGAATTCTAAAGGCCTCTATATATCCTGTCAGCATAGGACTTCTGCCTGATCTGTGAAGTCTTCAACCAATGCACTGATGATCTGCACCTTCTTCGTGGTAGCTCGTTTCATCTCTGGTCATTATGAAGTGGGCCGACATGGTGAGTATATCGACGATCACCCAAATAGAGTCATGTCCTCTATATGTACGTGGAAGACTCATCACAAAGTCTATGTATATCTCTTCCCTCTTCCACTTTGGGATCTCTAAAGGCTGAACCAAGCCTGCTGGTACCTAATGCTCTACATTAACTTGCTGACAAGTGAGGAATCAAGAGACAGAATCTGCTGCTGCCTTCTTCATACCTGGAAACCAGTGCTGTCATTGAAGGTTCTAATACATCTTTACCACTCCTAGATGTACCTCTAAAGGGGATGTGTGGAACTCCAGCAACACTACCTCCTAAAGTGAAACTGGTACCATGGTACATCCTCTGCAAGTAATGATGTGCTCCCCACCTTCTTCAAATCCTTCGGGTTCCTGCCCTAAGGATATCTGAGCACGTCACGTCTCACAGTCAACGTCCCCATGCTAAAGAAGTGTATGAGTGACTGTAAGAGACTGTATAAAGGCTGGTCCGTCTCTATCCACAAAGGATATATGCAAGGCGACCATCTGCTCTTTCACCTCTCCTAGTAGTTGAATTCCTGATCTCCTGCTGAGATCATATTCTACAACGTTCCCCTTTCCAGGAGTATACTCTATCTCTATGTCATACTCCTGGAGGAACTCAAGACATCGTCGTTGTATCTGGTTCATGTCCTTCTACGTGAAAATGTACCTGAGACTCTGGTGGTCGGAGTATACTGTAAAATGTTCTCCCAATGAACTATGGGTGAGACTAGCAAATTTAAAAGAATTTTCCTACACCCTTCTTTGCCTACGTCCTTCAAGAGCTGCTACATTTTTTCCATTTCCGAAAAGAGAAATCTGGTCTGATCCCCGTGATGAACCATTCCCATTTCCTAATATTGTTTATCCTAACATGAATGGTACTAATTAATGCCATGGATGATGTCGTAAGGCCTCAATGCTACTACCAAGAGATTCAACTGTTACTCTCACCTCCAAGGTTTGAGTCACATTGTCGGTATCAGTGTGTGGTCACTGGGTCTCCTCCAGTAGGAATCATGAATGTGAGGGTCAACTCAACGGTTTTATCCAGAATCACATAGTATTATCCACACATAAAGGTAGGAAATAAAACGTCATAAGGACAAGTGACTTTTATTATTGCAACACAATGTACATAGACATAAACCAACCACAAACAATAACATCAACGAAGATAGAAGTTTCATGAACAAAGGACTCTCTTCATGGAACTTGTCCCGCTCTTATCCACTTACTCTCGGAGCACTATGGTCATAGGCCTCAACTACCTGAATTTGAGATCTCCCCTGTCCACTCGTTCCCTACTATTAGGGTGGACCTCCTGGTGGTGGTGGTGATAGGGCCTCGAAACATCCTCCACCACCTACTACTCGTCCAACTCCTCTACCACCTTCACATGCTTCCGACAGACCAGCACAGTTCATCCTCCACCTCTACTTGGAAGGTCCCTCTACTGCCTGATGCTCATCTACAGGGTGGGTCGGGCAGTCTCAAGCAATGTGACCCTGCCCACCCCATGCATAGCACGACCTGATCCTCGTATGGCTAGCTATGTCTCATGTGCCCCGAACAACCGAAAATGAGTCATTTAGTCGTCCACCTATGGGTTTGGTCCTCTTGGACCCTTGTGTCATCTGTCTACTACCAGATACAGAAGACTCTAGTGCATTTCGTCTAGTGGTAGGTCTCGCTACTAGAGACTGCTCAACAATGAAATTCTCCACTACGAGGGCTCTCTACTATACCCCCGTCTACGTTAGGAAGTTCAGGGAGATCATCAAAGCCCTAATCTCATGCATGAGTCCCTGCTCAATTGTCTAGGACCTGGAAAATGGGTCCTATAATATATCTGTGGAGTAGCGTGAGAGGTCGGTGAACATCGATGAGTACTGAGCTACTATCTTGTTGCCCTGCTACAGATGGAGTAACTCCTGAATCTGCACTTCATGAAGTGTTTCTCGTACAAACTCTGCCCGAAACAGGCTCTCAATATCTTTCCAGAGTAGTGATGCCTCATCATGTACCTAGAGAATCAGGCTCCACCAATAGCCTGCATACTTCTTGCAGGAGACTTGCTGAAAGGATCACCATGAGGTCGGGTGGTGTCCCTACCAATATGAAAACTCACAAAACAGTCTCTATCCAATCCTCAAATACTTTTAGGTTATATGCCCTCAAAACCATGGAGTTCTATTGCACTGGACTTGTGAAACACACTTAGACAGTGTGCACTCTCTACTGCTGGAGCTGGTGGTATCGATGGCCCAACGGGTTGTGGTATCGATGGTACATCCACTGTGATTGGGCCCTATACCAAGGCCTCATCGCTCGACGAGCTTCCATCTCGTATGTAACTCAGAACCATAGATGGCTACCTTCGTGGGGCTATCATAAAAAGAAACAATTGAGCCATAGTTAGAACAGTATACCTGGTGAGATGACACAAATTAATAATGAAGAAAACTTTTCCAAAGGAAACACACACGCAATCAGTGTTTTCGTGCACTGCGTCAGAAATCAGTAGTCAGAGTCCTAGTATATGGATACGTCGGACACCTCACTAACACTGGTTTCCCTAAACTAATAACCAAACCCAAAACACTTAACAATATTCCCATTAAAAGAATCAGAGTCTATGTTCTGCGATTGAACCGACCCCTCTGATACAAATTTGTCACGACCCGTCCCCTGGGGTCCATGTCGTAACTACCCCATGCCGGCCTTCCATAGGCCAGGGGCTGACAACTAGCACCAATTTTGTAAATCCTTGATCTGGGAAGGCATTGACATTATAACTTCCAATAAACAAAACCAATGAACAAGAGGAAGAAAACTCTAAGTAAAAACTGAATAGAGAAGAAGTGATTGAAATTAAAAGGGCCAGAAATACAAGCCCAACGGAAAAGTACAAGGAAAGGAAAAACATGTACAACTAAAAATAATAATAGCTGGAAGGTGCCTAGAATATCTTGGATAGTCCACCACAAATCCTACCTAAAGGGTAGGTACATATAGCCTACTCAGTGCTCCACCTCTGACCGTCTCCTCTGGGTACTAACTTGTTGTGATGTCCACCCCCGGGTACCGTTCAGTCCTCGTACACTCTACCTCGGTCAGCGTTGTCTATCATCTGCATCCAACACAACGAGGTATGGGAATATCCCGTGCAGTGGTGAGTATAATGATACTCATTAGGGACCCCTAGACCCTCATGTTCTCATAAAATCCACAAAGGATAAACCAAAATAGAAAGATACAATCACAAAGTATCTTCCAACCCTACAATGGTATATGCACGTACATATAACTACGTTATGAATCACAGTCCTGCTCAAACTCTTGAGCCCAAGAACAAACCATTCTATAAATTAAGTAAAGTCAATCACCACATTAATAATGGTTGAATGTCATGACTCACCTCACGCAGGTATACAAATCAGGAAGAGGGATAGAGATGATTAGATGTAGCCTCTAAATCATCTCCTCTGTCAAACCCACGTTGGATCTTGGAACAATATCAGTGTTGTTTAATCCACGTAGGATCCTGGCACAGATGTAGTCAGTGTCGAACCCATGTAGGTTTCTGGTATAGTAGTCATTGCTGTCGAACCCATGATGGATCCTGGTACAGAAGTCACTACTGTTGAACCGAAGGAGGATCCCGGTAAAGAAGTCGTCACTGTCGAACCCACATAGGATTCTGGTACAGTAGTCATCGATGTCGAACCCATGTAGAATCCTGGTACAGAAGTCACTACTGTCGAACCCACATAGGATCTTGGTAGAGTTGACATCACTGTCGAACCTGTGGAGGATTTCGTCATCTCAGTCACAACAAGCCCTTGGGTTCCCGCACACCGCACACTTGATATTGGGAGGGTATGCTCCCCGAACCAAGTGTTGATACATCAACTATAAAGAAGTCCTAGGTTGATGTATCCCTTGGTTCTGTCTCATCATAAGGAACCCAATGCGACAGATGGTGTGTCAATCGGATTCACTGTCTATGAGTTATTCACATTTCCATTCCAAGGGTCAGGTTGGTTTTTAGGCTCATACCAACCTGGCCATACCCCAACTACATGCAAACCTCAAGTGGAGTATGCCAAAATACTATTATTCTCCACGCCTTCTGTATCCATAGATGGTTTTTCAATCGGACACCCATAGCCCATGTTACAGACGAAATAGGGATTTCGGGTTAAACGGTCTAGACTGGGGTCCGACCCGGTCCGCGGGGCCGACCCTACCCGATGGGGCAGCCCAACCCGAAGTGTCGGCCCGACCCGCATGGCGGCCGGGCCCATATGGTTGTGGGGCGCCCTGCCTGGATGGTGAGCTGGCCACATAAAGGGAGGGGTACCCTTCCTTATGGTCCGTAACGGCGGGAGCAAGGCGCCTACCCTTAGTAACCACATGGCCTGAAGGGTCCCGCATTGTGGACAGCTGTCGGCGGCCGGCTCAGTAGGCTTCCCTCCTTCATCTACCGCAACCCTTTGGCCGCGGTCCACTCTAGATCCATGGCGGCGGGCCTGGACAGATATCTTTGCACCTCTATCGCGGTGTGACGACGTCGCGGTTATGTTGCCCTACGCGTAGCGCGACGACGCAGCGCTATAACCGCCACGACCCGACCTGGCCATGGATTTCGGCTCCAACGGGCAGTACGACGGCACCGCGGCCCTCCTAGTAGTGGTTCCTCTCGTGCATGGTGCGACATCACTGCTCTGCTTCAGTGACCCGGTGGCCCTTGCACCGTCGGTTCCTCTCACGGATGACCCGTCGCCGGCCGCCGATGCTCCACCACGTTCCTCTCTTCTAGTGGCACTGTTGCGCCACCGCCATCATCAACCACCCATGAACTAACGGAGGTTCATCAGGCCGTGTTTGTTCAGCACACACCCTCTGTGTTAGGTGATAAAAAATGGCTGACATCGATCCACAATAAATGATGAGGAACGATGATTTTTGTTAATCAAAACAACCCCTACCTTATAATCGGTGATCGCTTGATGGAGTCTCGGAAAGGCGGCGTCGTTCCATTGACGCCGGGAGGAGATAATGTCGGCGGTGGAAACATTCATCATGGGTGGCTTCTTCCCTTTCTTTCACCTATTGGAGAGGGAGAAGACATCTTCGTCATTCTTTGTTGGAATATGTTGCTCTCCCAGAACTCCAAAGCTCTCTCAAAAGATTATCCAACCAACATAATAGTAAAGGATGGTCTTATTAAATCTTCGTCACAACACCACAAAGTTGTGCTTAATTAAATGTGGCGACTCATTTAGTTAATGCTAAGGAATGGTTCAAATTCAAAATAATTGAGGAGGTTTAAGGTTCCAATTAATGAGGAGAGTTGTCCAAATAATAAGGGGGAGTTAGTGGGGGGTTTAAGCACGTGGGGGCCCCACCTAATAACATCCACTCAAAGGAGGTTATGTGCATGTAGGCCCCACCACCATAACCTCTCATGTGATGTTATGTTGTGGTGGTCCCCACCACTAACCTCTATTTTTAGGTTTTAACCGCAATCAAATAAAAATATGCTACATATATTTTTATTTAATTTATTTAGAAAACCCCCTAAAATAACTTCTGCTCTCTATAAAACGCAACTGCGATAATGGTCTCCTTAAGTGAATACCGGTGCTACGAGTTCATCGGTATCCTCAGATTTCAATTCCGAGCACTAGTTCAAATGATATAAAATCCCACTGGTACGTTTACTGTATATACCCGAACTAAACTTCAAAAATTGATTCTGGGCATATCGGGCCTCAAAATTAAGCACCCCCAGAAACTAAGGAGTTGGAAAATTCCTATGTATTTATGAAAAAAAAATTCCATAGTATTCCAGGTCTTTACAGCCACTTTATTACCCTCCCTCTAGGTTTGTAGAATAATCATCTAATTATTAATTAGGCCCGTGTACCTTTGAATGATCTATGAAATAGACCATGGAGTAATGCCTTAACCATGAAAGGACTTATAAATCATCATGGAGTGTATTTATACCGTTGCATGGTTGTTGTTAGCATGATCAAAAAGAATAAAACATGTGTTCAGAGCTCTAGCATCGGCTTGAAGTAAATCTCCATGACCATACAAAACAATAAAGGACGAAATAATGAATCCTTGAGAGACCGTGACCACTCCACCTCCTTGCATGACACCTGAATAAAAGGAAAAATCTGTATTCAACATGGGGCCCACGTTGTGAGGGCACCACCTGACCCATCGTCCTTGGTAAATATGAGAGCTCGAATGAGATAGGGAAAAGAAAGAAGCAGGATAGTTGAGGGTAGGCACTGCCATCCAATTTTTGAAGAGTCGTACCAGGTCCGCCAGCAGGTTATGGGTTCTGAAGACAAGATTCCCCCCAGAGCATGAAATACCTTTAAATCTAGATTTGTTCTGAGCATTCGAAATACACCAATAGCTGGTGGAGAGGAAAAATACCCTTGATTTCGATTCCGTACTAGTTTCACCAGCACCATGAAACCATTTCTTGAGGATGGAAGACTCCCGCTGCTTCGGAGAGGAATAACCGGTGAAATCCCCAAAAGCTGACCAAAGCTCACGATCCCAACTTCAATTGAAGAAGAGATGGTCCAGACTCTCTTTCGGTAGAACAACACCACACACACACACAGAAAACAAAAAAATTCATGTGCACATAATGAGCTCATCAGTAGGAATTTCTTTATTACAGATCATCGACATATGAAAATTATACTTTGTAGGTATTTCCTTGAACCACACCTTCATTCCCCACTTGTCCATCTACCCGACCGAAAGCATAGTACAGTAAAAATCCTTTACATAGAAGAATTCCGATGATGATATAGTAAAAAAACATTTGTCAAGCATGCTATTGAGATCAATACACTATAAAACAGCGCTTTTCTGCTCATCCAAAAAAGTATTAATGAAACCCTCATGTCTGGTTGCTTGATTGAAGGATATATCTAGGATAGGAAATCCAGGGAATCTGAGAAAGGAGCCTTACCAATATGATTATGGAATGATATCTCACATTTTCCCATAATCCACCAAGATCAGGAGACCTTTATATGATTGTGTGATATCTCAGGGGAGAAGATCAGTAGTATATTTGTAATTTTCTAGGAGATAGACGATGGGGAGGTGTTCCTAGACATTATGGCATGTTCCCACTTTTGAACAACTCTATGGTGGTTTTCGTGAGAGGAATTTTGCGAGGTGGTTGTTTGGAACCCCCTATTTTCTTCGGGTTTACTCTTGAAATATCTAGGGAGAGAATAGTTTGGGAGGTATCAGATGTAATGGCTAAAAAACTTCTAGTCCATTCCTTTTCCAAATTATTCTATTTGTGGTGTCCTGGGGACCATCCGGGACTCATTAATGAGTTCCCAATGTTTTGTATTGAACGAACTGTAACACCCCAAGATTCTATGGTACGCTTCTCTTTGAATAATGTGATAGCGTGTGTTGTACGCAACACCAAGTTCTAACACACCATAACTAATCAAACTAGCCATTATGAATATTAATACTTACTTTTTGAAATTATATATATTTTATATTTGAATATGGACTTCATTTTTGGATTCGGAATATCAAATTTATCCTAAGTTGAAATTTTGGTACATTTCGGATAACTTTCCTATTTTGATGAATAGTGAAAATTACTAAGTTTTAATTAAAAACAACTTTTTTAATCAAAATAATTAATAGTGATAAATTATGAATTTGAGTGGTTTTAAAGTATATTTAGAATATATTTTTACCATTTAATATAATTTTGGTCATTGGACATAATTTTACAATTAAACCGAACATAAACGAGTGTCAATCTTTTGATAGTTATTATCTCTTAAAAACACGGTTTTTGTTTTGACAGCGGGAATTAATTTTAAATTAATTTCTGCCACTTCTGTGTTTTGAATTTAGGAAAATGGATTCCATATTTGGAATCAGGATGTTCAAATTGTGTAAATAGGTAACTTTTATTTTTAGACATTTTGAATAATTACTGCGGTAAATATTTTATTTACCATGGTTAAGGGTAAATCCGGTAAATAAGGGTTATCAAATAATATTATAATAATACTAAATTACCCTAAAACGTGTCTTAACACTATTGGTTGATACATGGTCGACCATGGGAATCTTTGGGTCTATTTTGGGACCCCATGGATCCACTTGTAAGTGATAATGACACTTTATTTTAATTAAGTTAAAATGAATACAAAAATGACACAAGCATATATCTTTTAGAAAAAAAATTGTTACATAGGGTTATATATGTTGGATTTTAGATTATAAATATTCATTAGAAAGCTAAAAAGAGTTCCTACATAATGATATTTTATTTATAAGTTTTAAACATTAAATAATGTATTTATTTATGACACAATGATGATGTAGTAATTACTATAATAGTGAAAAATTAAAATAATTGATATTATAAATACCCAAATAAAAATAATATGAACCTTTTAATGAATTAAACTAATTTTCTAGGATAATAAGATATATTAGGAATTATTTAATTGACTTTTTTCGAAGTAATCAATCTTTTATGAGTTTCCCAAAAATCAACTATTGAATAGTGTCAAAATTGACATAAAAGAGTTCTTAAAACAAATATTATATTATTAATTGATATTAAATTCCTAAAAATCTAAGGCTCGGCCAAGAGACTTATATAATGATAGTTTAATCATTAATGGACCACTTGGGGGTCTCTTGGATGTATATAGTAAGTTTATTAACCATATTATATAAAAATACAAAGAGACATTGTAAAAGTGAAACTAATTAACTTAGAGTTAATACTTAAAGATAAGGTTAATATAAGTACCCAAACCTGTCTAAATTCTATTGGTTGAGTGGTTTTCGACCTATCCCCACCTTAAACTTTTAATAATCAACTTTGGAGCCATTAGAAACCGAATATGAATTTATTATAAATTAATATTTCTAGCTTTTCCAAGGGTGCCCCTCACCCCTCTTATAAAAGGGCACTCCTCCTTCTCATTTCTTCACACCTTAAAAGCCTTTTGGTTCGGCCAAACTCTGCCCAAATACTCTCCCAACATCTCTCACTACAACCTAGAGACCTTAGTTTGATCAGAAAGCCAACCTAAGGATCCTCTTTGATCAAATCAAAAGGAAGAACCCGAAGAAGAGGTAATGATTTCACCACCCTTTTCCAAGTTCCTTTCTTCGTCCACTTCCTATTTCTTTGTACTTACCATTCTAAAATAATAACTCCAGTATCATACATATAATGTGATGTTATTATAAATATGGTACAACCATATTCAGTATTCTATCCACCCTTTGAATAACATGTCACCATACGTGCGTACGTACGGCTTACCGTCTCCACGTCGTGGTGTAATTGTTATTCAATATATTATTATTTGGATGGGTATAATAATGATGTGTAACTCATGTAAATAATAAATATAACATGTTAATGATTCTTTATATATGATATACCATCCATTTATATATTATTTTAATATCAAAAGAATGATATTGTCGCTCGTGCGTACGTACGGACTACCGTCTCCACGAACGCGATGAGATTCATTCTCCATCGTATCCATTCAAGTATAATTATCATTTGATGATTTAAAAATGATGTTTAAGGACTTGATATCATTCTGGATATGAATAATATACAACCTATCCTTTACAAACATGTCTTACGTAACAAAACATATAAAAGAAAACAAGTAAGTTAACACCCGAAACGACGATAATTCTAAGATATTATTAACAAATCAATGTTAAAATATCATATATGATATCATATTAATATATATGATTCTTGTATAATTTAATAACAATTATTTCACCATTATACAGGAAGTTAACCTACCCCAACCAAGGAAAAGTACAAGGTAAGGGGTTTTCATCTCACTCCTTATTTCCGTGAGATTGATGCCATATTGCCACCATCACCTTTTGTGTGGTGTATGTACTGCCCATAATTATATTCTTTGTGTAATACACTCTAATTTATGTGTATTTACATATTAATTGTATGATACCTCTTTTATGGGTTGTATGTTTCATAATTTACCAAATTGGTAAGGGTTATTTCACAATCTCTTCATTATCCGAGGTTGTTTATACGTAATAATCTACTGGGATCTCGTTATCATCCACATCCATGTTTCTTCAAAATGTATTTCAAAACATTTTTAATATTTAAAAGAATATGGGTTAAAGTCATTTATACCCTTGTTTGACTTTTTATAAGAGGTTTATAAAGGAATCCTTCCGTCGTTTTCAAAACAAGGTCATTTTTAACCTTTTCGACAGAATTAAGGTAAGAACGTTTTTTTTAAACTTATACGGCGGGTGCGGCTAATTTCCACCGTTATAAAATCTTCAAAACGTCCCTTACAAGATTATAAGAATATTTTCAAAGAAAATGTTTTATTTTATATGGATCTTAAATGATTTCAAAATAACAGGAGATATTTCTTTAAAAAGAATTTTGATTTCATCTATGTCAACATTCTTTGATGGATTTTAAGATTATTTGATGTTGATTTATTATGATACAAAACTTCTATATTATATTGAAGGTTTTGTGATATGTTTGACTATGGATGTTCTATTTTTATACCATTCATAGTTTATGGTGAAATTATTGACATTTCGTATGCTAGTTTTAATACGAATGTTTATGTTATGTTTAAACCTTTTCATATGGGAATGCATTGGACTTAATAAGTGACAGGTGGAGCCCTCTATAGCTCCTCGATGCATCGGTAGGTCTCATGAGACAAACTAGTGTCTTGGCACAAGGCCTTGACAAAATCTTATTTTTAGTCTTGGCACGAGGACTTGGCTATGTGGTTATGATAGTCTGGCATTATGCATTCCAACATTATGAAAGTGGTTATTGATTTTTTCATTTGATTATTCGATTAGTAGAATATCCATGTGAATAAGTAAATGGCATTATTTCATTTTATTTATGCCATACCATGTTGAAAGTTCATATTTAAAAGGCTTCTGGTTTAGTTATACATTGCCTTAAATGTTTATTCTTATTTATGAAAGTTTCCGCTATATTGTTATCCTTACTGGGCATTTGATCTCACCCCTTTTCTATGTTTTATTTTTCCCAGGATGTGAAGAAGTAAGTTATAAATGACCTGCAGGGATTTTATGAGGGGTTAATAGTGTGGATTGTGGAAACATTATGTTGTTGTAGTATTTTTTCATTTTATGATGTAATGTAAAACTTATGAATATATCTAGTGTTTCCAAGGCTACTAAACCAATCGGTCTTTCGGGATTTGATCTTTCTTGTGATCATGCCAATGTTATGTAATAATGCACCTACTCTGGGTAACTGGGGTCGGGGCGTTACAGTTGGTATCAGAGGAAGTTTAGTACAAACCTTGGGAGCTAGATTTAGATAAACTCTGATTAGAGCACGTAGACCTAAGATGAAATTTGAGGATTAGTATAGAAGAACTTCCTAGAATTTTGGTATTGTAGAGATTTTATGAGTTTTCCAAGAAATACATCCCTGTCTGGATACGAGCAGGTAGAGTCGGCTCTGTCACAGATGTACCTAGGGGTAAAACCCGAAAACACCGCTTTGAGCTAGACTCGAACGGGAACTGGTGCACGACAACGGGCCTTGCTGCACTCTTGGTTACGACACTCCCGGGGGATATGCTTAGGATAACTCTCATTTTATTTAAAAATCATTTTGAAGGGATTATGAGTATATACTTCCTCAAAGAAAACATTATTATGATTATGGATTATATCCATAAATAGTTCAATTTATGTTAAGTGTTTTATAAGTATGGGATTATGTATTTTGATTCATAAACTGATCTAGTTTATGCCATTGTTTAGAAATGGCGCCTAGTGGAAGAAAATGGAAACCGTATCAATGCACGCACTCCATGTAGGGATTTCCCTCCTGCTCAAGATAATTATAGTGGGGCTGGTGATGCAACTGGTGCTGATCAGCTAATCACCATACTGGGACAACTTACTCAGGTTATGAATAATAACCTTACCCGTATGGAGCACCCTGATCCGCAGTGTGGAGGATCAATGTTAGATCGATTCATGAGGCAACAACCACCAACGTTCAATGGGAATACAAATCCCTTAGTAGTTGAGAAATGGATATTTTCCCTAGAGAAAATATTTCAGGCTTTGGGGAGCAGTGAAAGGGAAAAAGTTATCATGGCAGTTTACCGCCTCACTGGAGATGCTGATCAATGGTGGTCATTGATTCAGAACATGAATGAAGATGATGAAGTATCAAATATGGAATGGAGGTAGTTCAAAGATCTGTTTTTAGAAAAATACTTCCCTCGCGACCATCGAGCAGATATGGAAAGGCAATTTCTGAGTCTGAGACAGAAGGAGGATGAGAATGTCACAAAGTATGAGGCTAACTTTACAAGGTTAGTGAGGTATGCTGGAGATTATATTCGCAACCCAAGAAGTAAGATTGATCGTTTCTTTGATGGGTTAAAACCATTTTTCCGTCGAGCGTTAGTCTCACAATCCTTTTCATCGTACGAAGACATTGTCTCATGTTATATCAAGACCGAAAAGGAATTCTCTAAGTCTTATGACTTTAAAGCAAAGCAAGAGAAGAAGAGACCTGCTGATCAATCTTGGAATGGAAATAAGGGGAAGAAGGGAAAGGTTGAATATCCATCTTGTGGTAAATTCGGGAAGAAACATCCTGGTACTTGCTTGAAGGGAATGGGAGTCTGTTACAAGTGTGGTGAAAAAGGCCACCAAGCTCATGATTGCAAGGGGAAGAAGGAAGCTACCAACGTTCAGTGCTACAATTGCAGGGAGATGGGGCATTATGCAAATGCATGTCCTAAGCGTCAGTAGAACTTACCTCAGAAAAGGCCAAGGGATCAAGGCCAGGCTTATGCTATCACTACTGCTGAGGTAGAAGCTCCAAAAGACGTGGTGGCAGGTAATTTAATGGTTTCCTCAAGTTTAGCAAATGCATTATTTGATTCTGGACCATCGCATTGTTTCATATCTTCCCAGTTTTCTAAGAAAATTAGATATTTCCAATTTGATTTAATAAGGGAGTTGTCAGTTAAAACTCCTAAGGGAAGTATCGTTGCAACAAAGTTTTGTGAATCAGTCCCCATTAGGGCACATGAATTTTCTTTATCTACTGATTTCATCGTTATACCTATGATTGAGTTTGATATAATCCTCGGTATGGACTGGCTTTCAGACTATGATGCGAAGATTTATTGTAAGAAGAAAGAGGTTACGATTCTTGATGATAATTATAAGGAGCACCTTATTTTTAGAGCAGAATCGTCACCACCTAATTCTTATTTAGATCCACCCCCAGTAGCTCAACTTAATTCAATTATTGGGGAGGAAGAGAATGAAATAACTGTCGGTGAGGAAAGGAATGGTCAAATAGAGGATGTACCTGTTGTGAAAGAATTTGTAGATGTATTTCCGGAAGATTTACCTGGACATCCTCCAGAATGAGAAGTTGAGTTTTCTATTGATTTGATTCCTGGATCAAGGCCTATATCGAAGACCCCTTATAGAATGGCCACTGTAGAGTCAGTCGAACTAAAGAAACAACTAGAGGAATTGAGTAATAAGGGATTTATTCGCCCTAGTGTTTCTCCATGGGGAGCCCCTGTTCTTTTTTGTTAAAAAGAAAGATGGATCTATGAGGTTATGTATCGACTACAGGGAGATCAATGCTATAACGATAAAGAACAAGTATCCCCTACCTCGTATTGATAATTTATTTGACCAACTGCATGGAGCTCAATACTTTTCAAAGATTGACCTTCGATCTGGATACCATCAGTTGTGTGTGAAGAAGGAAGACATTCTGAAAACAGCATTTTGAACCAGGTACGGGCATTACGAGTTTACTGTAATGCCGTTTGGATTGACTAATGCACCCTCTGTATTCATGGATCTGATGAATAGAGTTTTCAAGGAGTATCTCGATGAATTTGTGGTGGTATTTATTGATGATATTCTGGTATACTCCAAAACCTACGAAGATCATGAAAATCACTTGCGCATTATCTTGAAGACTCTGAGGAGGCATGAATTATATGGGAAGTTTAGCAAGTGTGAATTCTGGCTTCAGGAGATTTCTTTTCTTGGCCATATTGTCTCTAAAGATGGAATCTCTATTGATCCTTCTAAGACCAAGGCAATCCAAGAATGACCATCACCTACGAGTATAACTAAGGTACGTAGTTTTATTGGTTTGGCAGGTTATTATCGACGTTTCGTCCAGAATTTTGCCCGATTGGCTAACCCATTAACGAAGCTCACACGTAAAGGGGTTAAATTTGTTTGGACAAAAGAGTGTGAATAATGTTTCGAAGAACTGAAGAGAAGATTAGTCAATGCTCCTATATTGACTCTACCATCGGGGAATGATGGGTTCGTTATTTATAGTGATGCATCGAAGAAAGGACTTGGCTGTGTCCTTATGCAGAATGATAGAGTTATTGCCTATGCATCACGACAGTTGAAAATTCATGAACAAAACTATCCTACTCATGATCTCGAGTTAGCAGCAGTGATCTTTGCTTTGAAGATATGGAGGCACTACCTCTATGGTGAAAAATGTGAGATTTATACTGATCACAAGAGTTTGAAGTATATTTTCTCACAAAAAGAACTCAACATGAGGCAAAGGAGATGGCTTGAATTACTCAAGGATTATGATTGTACGATACACTACCACCCAGGGAAGGCAAACAAGGTGGCAGATGCTTTGAGTAGAAAAGACCATGGAGTTTTGAACAATATGAGAATTGAAAGGGATCCAATTTTCATGGATCTAGTGAAGATGGACATGGGAATAACCAGGGAAGGTGAAACATCAATGATTTTTCAAATGGTTGCCAAACCATCTTTACTAGAAAGGATTAAGAGTTCTCAGACCGATGATGAAGAATTACAAAAGAAGATTAAAGCTGTGAATGATGGGAGATTGAGAGACTTTGTGTATGAAGATGGAATTTTGAAATTCGGGAAGAGACTTTGTGTTCCCAATATACCTGATCTAAAAAGGGAATTGCTGGATGATGCTCATAGTTCCAATTTCTCTATACACCCTGGGAGCACCAAAATGTATAGAGATTTGAAGGAACATTTTTGGTGGGACAACATGAAGAGGGAGATTGCTGATTTTGTGTCAAGATGTATGGTTTGTCAACAAGTGAAAGCTGGAAGGCAACAGCCTGGAGGAGTCATGCAACCTCTTCCCATACCGGAGTGGAAATGGGACAATGTTACGATGGACTTTGTCATGGGGCTACCAAAGACTCCTAGAAGGAACGATGCAATATGGGTTATTGTTGATCGTCTTACCAAGACAGCACATTTTCTTGCTATAAGTGAAGATCTACCCCTGGAACGTCTAGCAGGACTATATATTAATGAAGTTGTGAGACTTCATGGAGAACCCCTATCGATTGTTTCTGATCATGATCCCCGTTTTACTTCAAGATTCTGGAAAAGTCTTCAGAAATCCCTGGATACTGAACTTCATTTGAGCACTGCTTACCACCCTCAGACAGACGGACAATCAGAACGGACTATTCAAACCTTAGAAGACATGTTGAGATCTTGCTCACTTGACTTTCAGGGTATGTGGGATCAATATTTACCTTTGGTAGAATTTTCCTATAACAATAGCTTCCATTCGAGTATTCAGATGGCACCATATGAAGCGTTATACGGAAAGAGATGTCGTACACCAACCTGTTGGGATGACGTTGGTGAAAGAAAACTTGTAGGCCCAGAACTGGTGGAGGAAATGGTGGAAAAGGTGAAAGTAATCCAAAATCACATCAAAGCAGCTCAAAGTAGGCAGAAGAGCTATGCCGATAATCGAAGGAAGGATTTGGAATTTCAAGTCGGTGATCATGTTTTTATGAAGGTATCTCCGTGGAAGGGAGTCATACGTTTTGGTAAGAAAGGTAAATTGATTCCCAGGTACATCGGACCTTTTGAAATTCTAGAACGAATTGGGGTTATAGCTTACCGATTGGCAATGCCGCCAAGTCTCTCCAAAGTTCACGATGTGTTCCACGTATCTCTATTGAGGAAATACATGACTGATCCGACGCATGTACTCACCTATGAGGAATTAGAACCGGAACCCGATCTGTCTTATTGCGAAGAGCCCGTCATGATTCTTGATACGAGAGAACAAGTGCTGAGAAACCGGACGACGCGTCTGGTAAAAGTTTTGTGGAGAAACCATAATATGGAAGACGCAACGTGGGAACCCGAGGAACTTATGATGAAGAACCACCCGAGTCTTTTTATGTAGTAATACCCTAGAAATTGCGAGGACGCAATTATTTGAAGGAGGGGAGAATGTAACACCCTAAGCTTCTACGGTACGCTTCTCTTTGAATAATGTGATAGCGTGTGTTGTACGCAACACCAAGTTCTAACACACCATAACTAATCAAACTAGCCATTATGAATAGTAATACCTACTTTTTGAAATTATATATATTTTATATTTGAAAATGGACTTCATTTTTGGATTCGGAATATCGAATTTAGCCTAAGGTGAAATTTTGGTACATTTCGGATAACTTTCATATTTTGATGAATAGTGAAAATTACTAAGTTTTAATTAAAAACAACTTTTTTAATCAAAATAATTAATAGTGATAAATTATGAATTTGAGTGGTTTTAAAGTATATTTAGAATATATTTTTACCATTTAATATAATTTTGGTCATTGGACATAATTTTACAATTAAACCGAACATAAATGAGTGTCAATCTTTTGATAGTTATTATCTCTTAAAAACACGCTTTTTGTTTTGACAGCGGGAATTAATTTTAAATTAATTTCTGCCACTTCTGTGTTTTTAATTTAGGAAAATGGATTCCATATTTGGAATCAGGATGTTCAAATTGTGTAAATAGTTAAATTTTATTTTTAGACATTTTGAATAATTACTGCGGTAAATATTTTATTTACCATGGTTAAGGGTAAATCCGGTAAATAAGGGTTAAAAATTAATATTATAATAATAATAAATTACCCTAAAACGTGTCTTAACCCTATTGGTTGATACATGGTCGACCATGGGAATCTTTGGGTCTATTTTGGGACCCCATGGATCCACTTGTAAGTGATAATGACACTTTATTTTAATTAAGTTAAAATGAATACAAAAATGACACAAGCATATATCTTTTAGAAAAAAAATTGTTACATAGGGTTATATATGTTGGATTTTAGATTATAAATATTAATTAGAAATCTAAAAATATTTCCTACATAATTATATTTTATTTATAATTTTTAGACATTAAATAATGTATTTTATTTATGACACAATGATGATGCAGTAATTACTATAATAGTGAAAAATTAAAATAATTGGTATTATAAATACCCAAATAAATATAATATGAAACTTTTAATGAATTAAACTATTTTTCTAGGATAATATGATATATTAGGATTTATTTAATTGACTTTTTTCGAAGTAATCAATCTGTTATGAGTTTTACAAAAATCAACTATTGAATAGTGTCAAAATTGACATAAAAGAGTTCTTAAAACAAATATTATATTATTAATTGATATTAAATTCCTAAAAATCTAAGGCTCGGCCAAGAGACTTATATCATGATAGGTTAATCATTAATGGACCACTTGGGGGTCTCTTGGATGTATATAGTAAGTTTATTAACCATATTATATAAAAATACAAAGAGACATTGTAAAAGTGAAACTAATTAACTTAGAGTTAATACTTAAAGATAAGGTTAATATAAGTACCCAAACCTGTCTAAATTATATTGGTTGAGTTGTTTTCGACCTAGCCCCACCTTAAACTTTGAATAATCAACTTTGGAGCCATTAGAAACCTAATATGAATTTATTATAAATTAATATTTCTAGCTTTTCCAAGGGTGCCCCTCACCCCTCTTATAAAAGGGCACTCCTCCTTCTCATTTTTCACACCTTAAAAGCCTTTTGGTTCGGCCAAAATCTTCCCAAATACTCTCCCAACATCCCTCAATAGAACCTAGAGGCCTTAGTTTGATCATAAAGCCAACCTAATGATCCTTTTTGATCAAATCAAAAGGAAGAACCCGAAGAAGAGGTAATGATTTCACCACACTTTTCCAAGTTCCTTTCTTCTTCCACTTCCTCTTTCTTTGTTCTTACCATTCTAAAATAATAACTCCAGTATCTTACATATACTGTGATGTTATTATAAATATGGTAAAACCATATTCAGTATTCTATCCACCCTTTGAATAACATGTCACCATACGTGCGTACGTACGGCTTACCGTCTCCACGTCGTGGTGTAATTGTTATTCAATATATTATTATTTGGATGGGTATAATAATGATGTGTAACTCATGTAAATAATAAATATAACATGTTAATGATTCTGTATATATTATATACCATCCATTTATATATTATTTTAATATCAAAAGAATGATATTGTCGCTCGTGCGTACGTACGGACTACCGTCTCCACGAACGTGATGAGATTCATTCTCCATCATATCCATTCAAGTATAATTATCATTTGATGATTTAAAAATGATGTTTAAGGACTTGATATCATTCTGGATATGAATAATATACAACCTATCCTTTACAAACATGTCTTACGTAACAAAACATATAAAAGAAAACAAGAAAGTTAACACCCGAAACGACGATAATTCTAAGATATTATTAACAAATCAATGTTAAAATATCATATATGATATCATATTAATATATATGATTCTTGTATAATTTAATAACAATTATTTCACCATTATACAGGAAGTTAACCTACCCCAACCAAGGAAAAGTACAAGGTAAGGGGTTTTCATCTCACTCCTTATTTCCGTGAGATTCATGCCATATTGCCACCATCAGCTTTTGTGTGGTGTATGTACTGCCCATAATTATATTCTTTGTGTAATGCACTCTAATTTATGTGTATTTACATATTAATTGTATGATACCTCTTTTATGGGTTGTATGTTTCATAATTTACCAAATTGGTAAGGGTTATTTCACAATCTCTTCATTATCCGAGGTTGTTTATACGTAATAATCTACTAGGATCTCGTTATCATCCACATCCATGTTTCTTCAAAATGTATTTCAAAACATTTTTAATATTTAAAAGAATATGGGTTAAAGTCATTTATACCCTTGTTTGACTTTTTATAAGAGGTTTATAAAGGAATCTTTCCGTCGTTTTCATAACAAGGTCATTTTTAACCTTTTCGACAGAATTAAGGTAAGAACGTTTTTTTAAACTTATACGGCGGGTTCGACTAATTTCCACCGTTATAAAATCTTCAAAACTTCCCTTACAAGATTATAAGAATATTTTCAAAGAAAATGTTTTATTTTATATGGATCTTAAATGATTTCAAAATAAAAGGAGATATTTCTTTAAAAAGAATTTTGATTTCATCTATGTCAACATCCTTTGATGGATTTTAAGATTATTTGAAGTTGATTTATTATGATACAAAACTTATATATTGTATTGAAGGTTTTGTGATATGTTTGACTATGGATGTGATATTTTTATACCATTCATAGTTTATGGTGAAATTATTGACATTTCGTATGCTAGTTTTAATACGAATGTTTATGTTATGTTTAAACCTTTTCATATGGGAATGCATTGGACTTAATAAGTGACGGGTGGAGCCCGCTATAGCTCCTCGATGCATCGGTAGGTCTCATGAGACAAACTAGTGTCTTGGAACAAGGCCTTGACAAAATCTTATTTGTAGTCTTGGCACGAGGCATTGGCTATGTGGTTATGATAGTCTGGCATTATGCATTAAAACATTATGAAAGTGGTTATTGATTTTTGCATGTGATTATTCTATTAGTAGAATATCCATGTGAATAAGTAAATGGAATTATTTCATTTTATTTATGCCATACCATGTTGAAAGTTCATATTTAAAAGGATTTTGTTGTAGTTATACATTGCCTTAAATGTTTATTCTTATTTATGAAAGTTTCCGCTATATTGTTATCCTTACCGGGCATTTCAGCTCACCCCTTTTCTATGTTTTATTTTTCCCAGGATGTGAAGAAGTAAGTTACGAATGACCTGCAAGGATTTTATGAGGGTTTAATAGTGTGGATTGTGGAAACATTATGTTGTTGTAGTATTTTTTCATTTTATGATGTAATGTAAAACTTATGAATATATCTAGTGTTTCCAAGGCTACTAAACCAATCGGTCTTTCGAGATTTGATCTTTCTTGTGATCATGCCAATGTTATGTAATAATGCACCGACTTTGGGTAACTGGGGTCGGGGCGTTACACGAACAGTGGCATAGATGTGTGTCGGTGGTACTGATCAGCATATGTGGAAACGATGAGCGTCGGTGGCACTGATCGGCATCAGTGGTACCAAGGAGCATCGGTGTCACCAAAGGGCATCAGTGGCACTGATGGTTAACAGTGGAACTAATGGGTCTTCCATAGCAACAATCCGTATCAAAGTTATAGTGACGATGCTAGTGCAACAGTGTCAGGGAGACGGTGATAGGGCCACAGTGACTCACCTAACAATGAGTCCATCCCTGTTTATCCTGGACCTTCTTTTTTTCCCTATTAACACATATTTTTCTGTAAAAGTGTTTTAAACCCTATTTTAATTAAATTTTAATCCATAAAAATATTTTTTAAACCCTCAGTATTTGGGAGACCCTTGAGTCACCAAAATGTGTGGCATTTTTCTATAGTGTCACACCTTGACGTGTTTTATAGTTTCACCCATGTTACACATTTTTCACTTTTTAAAGTAAACCTATTAACTCAAATCTCTTATCTCCACCATCTCTAAGGGAATTCACTAAATCTTTATTAATCCCAATGTGTGAAACCTCCCAACCATGTGGTCATGCCACAATCCAACTTTTATGTAATTAAAAATCACCTCCTAAACTTTAGGTTCTGGCCTTTTCTTAAGCCGATATCATCTCTTACTTTTTATTTCTGGTCTCTCTTAGTGATTTTCAAGACGTTCATCAATGAAAAATCATGTTCCAAGGCTGGAGCCCTTCCCTCTCAGCATTAAATCCTTCATGTTTTACTTTCTGCATGTTTGACACCCTCATTGCTTGACGCGAGGATAAAAACTTCAATAATTGAACATGAAAATAGTGTTTTCCTTTATCTATCATTGTTTTGTGTCACGCAGGGTGGGTATAAAAACGTTTCCCTAGGTACATAGACAATAACGAACCATAACAATGATAATAAACAAAATTTTAAAGAATAAAGGGGTGTGTATCATGATAATGTTGCTATTTTTATTATATAATGATTTTTAATTTTTGAAATGTATGGGCTTATTCCAAATAAAAATGGTGGCCTTTGTTGGTCATTTCTTTTTCACTAATGAATACCTATTTTTCTGGATACTCCAGTGATTGAATGAGTGTATCCTAGAAACTGGTTAATTAGGTAATGATGGTCGATAAATTGGATGCCCAATGAATAAGAATCCTTGTGTGATCACATTAGTTAACCAAATGAGAATAGAGAAATTGATAAATGGTGTGGTTAAAATATAACAAATCCCTTGCTCTATTCTTCTAATAAGAATATGCTTATTATGCTTTATGCTTGGGTGTGACTTGGATTGGTATTAGATCTCTTGTTGTTCATTTGTTAGTTTTTTGGACCTGAGGCTTCCTGGGGTTGTACGTTGGGGCATGGTCTGGTTCTAGTACTTTGAGGGATCTCACAGATCCCTATTAATGTGGTGACATTATAGGAGAACCTGGCCTGAATTCTTCAATAGCTACTTGGATGTTTTCCTTCAGTTTTTTACATGGTTTCTAGCTATGCATGTTAGTTTCCCAGTAGTGGAGAATTAGTTTCACTTAAAGCACTTGAACATAACAACATGAACAATTAAAATTGGGGTTTTTTCAGATATGGGTTCTTCTTGGATTCTGGATGTTGTGAATTTGTGCATGTAGGAATCAGAATGAGAGTGTTTCAGTAGGGGATGGTTTTGGAACCCTTAGGTTGGGATGAATGATCGTTCAAAAATAGATGTATAAATATAGTTCTTTTGTATCTTATTCACAGCCCATTCACGTTGAGAACTTCATGTTGATCACCCATATTTCATGGGGTATGGTTTCTTCTCAACATTCATATAGGTGGAAGGTTATTAGCTCTTTTATTCTCTATCTCCACGGAAGTCTAAAACTCCTCGGGAAAGTTGTGATGGCCTAAGGATCATTATGGCACAAGAATCTTCATGAAGGATGTGTTGTGGTTGTCAGCCTAGGTGTATGCGGGTAGGATTATTTGTGAAGAATCTTCAAGATGAGTACCATCCATCTTCGGGAGTGGTAGAGATTGTTCTATCCCAGGTTTCTTTAGTTGTGGTAGTGGTTTTTGTGGCCCATGTGTCTATGGGAGGGGATGTGTGTGTTTGTGGCGGCCTATGTGTGTGTGGGAGGGATGCGTGGTGATGGCCCTTACGGTTGTTATTGGGGGGGATATGGGACTACATTGAGATTTGTGTGGGAGGTCTAACATATAGGATGTATTAACTAACCTATCCAAAAGTGGTGCGGGTAACCCAAATGTTTATGTTCTATTACTGTTAAATTACATGAATTTCATTATTTTTGGACTGTGCTTTGGTGAGGTCGGGTGGATAGTTTCCTTTTAAGGATATTTGGTTATCTCACTTTCTCAAGGCCCATTAGAATGCCTCCCCTCATGTGCATGAGAGATTTTGGTTGTCCCTATTGAGTATACCTGTATACTCACCCTATGTATATGAAATTACTTTCAGGTTTCCAGGAGGACTTTGAGGACCATGTCGGACCATAATAGCATAGTTTTTGGGAGTTTGTGTTGCTTATTTTATTTATTTTGGTATTCTTTCATCAGATTTTTCATATAACTAGTATTAGTTTATTTTTAACATGTATATTGGATATGTTTTTTTATTTACTCTTACTTTTTGTTTTTGGAGTTGTTTTTGATTTACCGTCTTCTATTTTGATCCTGTTAAATGAAAAGGGTAATTCTATCCATTTTACATGAGATTATATTCCCTTAGTGCTACATTCCACTCTGGGGCATATTGAAGGATGGACTCTGGGGGGGGGGGCATTATCACTCCTTCAACTTGAAGAATTAAGGGTTTGGCAGTTTACTATTCCATTCCTCATCTTGGTGAATGCAAGTTGTCACTTGGTTGTTGAGTTTCTAATATAAGATTTGCTTTTGGTAATTAATGTTTTATTTATTTTGTGTAAGAATATACAATCATGTGTAGGTTAAATGTTTTTTTCTATATTAAAGATAGCCAATTGGTGGTTTATATTATATCCCTAGGATTATAAATGTGATTCCTCTCATTTCACTGTGATTGTTCCATCTATTATAGTTTCCATCATGTGGCCTATGAAGAAGATGTTTTGTGGTCACTCTATTCATCACTAAAATACCATGAGGGGTATGTAGTTTGGGTAATTTAGGGTATATAATATTCCATTATACTATCCATGGTTATTTTTTTTGTATTTAATCATTTTATTGATCATTTTATTTTAGAAATTTATGGAATGATATTAGATGTTTTATTATTTTACTTTTAATTATTTGAATATAATTTTAGTGTTAATTTGATTTATTTTTACAATATTACGGTTCCTTTGTTTGGTTGGTTTTATTATGATGGATTTCATTACCTGATTGTTACACAACTACCATAATTCCTTATTATATAATTGATTTCATTCCATATTTTTTCTGATCTTTTGGATTAATTTAAAGAAAATTTATAAACATTGAGTTAGAGGACATGACCCAAGGATAATAATAGTCATGATACTGACTGTACAAAGTCTATAGTTTGATAAAAAATTAATTTTTCTTGGAGGTAAAATGGTTTATGAAACACTATATCTTAACAGTATGGTATGACCCTCACACATGGAGATACACAGTGATGGTAGAATAGTTGGTGACAGGTTTTTTATAACCATGTGGTTAAACATTGTTTATAATGACCCTTACATCGCGATGTTTCTCAGATTAAGGTACACAATTAAAAAATGGTTTCAAAAACTATTTAGGAGAACAATGAGACCAAAATTGGTATATTAAAATATAGGTTTTACAAATTCTTCCATTATAATTTTTTTTTAAAATTAGGTCCCTCTTCTCCTCATTTATCCATGTCTCACATAGGGATTCCACCTCCTCATCCCCCATGTTATTTTAAGGTTCCTTCATTTATTCATGGTTGTTTATTAAATGGTTAACCCTTCATATTTTCCTATTTACTTCTGGATATTTTTATTTCGTAATGCATGTCTTAGTTTCATATTGAATGAAACATTGGGGGGTTTTTTTTAATATTTATTACTAGAAATTATGATATTAGGTTGCACATATCAATCTTCGAGTGTCATACTTCCATATGTGAAGGTTCTGTGATATCAATACACATTTAAGGTAGGTGTTTTCATTTTCTTCATTAAAATATAATGCAAGGAGAAGATTGGAAATTTATAAATTTATTTTAATTGAATTTTTATATGGATTGAATTTATAATTGGGTTTTATAAATATGATGGAAAATGATTTGTTTATTAATGTTGGTTTATATGGGGATTCAATTTTTATTCCTTTTTGTTAAATTTATATATATTATATGTGTTTTTATAAAATGTTTAAGAGGCTTCTTTTAGGAAAAATTACATTTTAAATTATTACATTTGTATTAATTTTTTTTTGTTCTTTATTTTGAATTGTGTTTTTTGATTTTATTGATATTTTGAGGATTTAGTGATGTTACTCTGAGGATCTTATCTTGTGATATTTACATGAATTGTATATATTAATTTTTTCCCATGCCAGTCCCTTTAATTACCCACATATAAATTGATGTGTGTAAACACAAACTTTTATTTACATTCATGAATATATATATATATATATATATGTGAATATATATATATATATTGTTTATAGCATTACTTAATTAAAAAATTGGTTTTCAAAATGTCACTTTATTTAAAAACTCGTTACATAAAGGTATATAAATGTGTGTGTTTTTGAAGCAGGATATAGAAATTTTTTTCTCATTCTATGAATGATACTTTGGTTTTACCTAGGGGTTTTAATGGTTAGTAATGAAAATTAACATTATTATAAAATAAATACTAGTTTAAAAAGATAAGCCTAGGATGGTACATTGAAATGTTTACACTGAAAGAGTTTACATCCATGGAATCCATTTCACTTATAATTACATTGGGATGTTATTAATATCTTTTATAGAGTGGTTTTACAAAGATGAGTCTTGGGAGGGGGGTTGAACCAATGTGTTTGAACTTTGTTTACTATTTATTAATATATTTTATATGAAATATACTACATATCCCATTATTATCATCATTGGGATTGTAGGAATATTAATGAGAGATGGGAGATGGATAATATACAATCCCAAATAGAAGATAATGATCTCACATAGTATGTGAGGCCATAGGGTAGTTCAACAATTAAGCCTTGTTTAGTGAAACTCGTTGTTTATAAGTCTTTAGAATACATGTAACACCCGAGACTTTTATGTTATATGAATAATCAAAGGAATCTTTTTCTACACAACACTTTCTTGGCTTGCTTTACACGCAATCGCGACCTTCCTCGATAGCTTGCGTCGTACCCAATACCGAGTTTCACTAAACAACAATATGCTATTAAAACTAGCCGTTATGAATAGTAATAACCACTTTTTGAAATTTTATAAATTTTATTTTTCAAAATGGACTTCATTTTTGGATTCAGAATATCGAAATTAGCCTAGGGTGAAATTTTGGTATTTTTCTGAAAAATTTAAATTTTTGATGAATAGTGAAACCACTAAGTGGTAGGTTAAAAACTGAATTTTGCATAAAACTTAATTTTACCGCTTCTGTGAATGGAATTTCAAAAATCCTACAGACACGGTTGATATCAGTATGTAAAATGTGGTTCAATGAGATAAAAATAATTTTTTGGTGAATAGTAACTTTTTTCTATTTTTACCGCAGTTAATAGTAAATAGGGTAACTAAGGGTAAATATGATATTAATATTACCCTAACACATGTCCTAATTCTATTGGACAATTGTAATTCGACCAAAAACAACCTTATGAATAAAATATGACCATTTAGGCCCACTTGGATTAGATTAGGACATTTATTATTAATTTATTTAAAGAAGGGTTAAAATAGTTAAAATCAAAGTTTAATAAGTAAATCATTATTAATATGGGGTTATACATAAGATAAATTCGACATATAATTATTCATTAGAAAGATAAAAATATTTCCTACATGATGGTATTTTATTTGTAATGTTTAGACTTTAAATAATTTAATTTATTTATGACACAATGATGATGCAGTAATTATCTTATTAATGAAATATTGACATAATTGATGTTATAAACACCAAAATAAATGTAATTTAAGACTTTTTATGAATTCCACTAATTTTCTAGGTTACTATGATATATTAATGTTGATTTAATCAACTTGGTTCGAACATATAATTCTGTTACGGCTTTCACAAAAATCATATATCAAATATTGTCAAAATTGACACAAAATAGTTTTTAAAACAAATATTATATTATTAATTGTTATTGTATTCCTAAAAATCTAAGGTTCGGCCAAATGACTTAGATAAGTATATATATATTAATAATAAACAATTTGGGGTTCTTTTGGCATGTTATAGTAAGTGTATTAACCATATATTGAAAGAAAACAAAAAGACACGGTAAAAGTTAAATTATTTAACTTAGAGTTAAATATAATTGATAAGGTTAAAATAATACCCTAAACTTGTCTAAATCCTATTGGTTGATAGGATTTGGACCCATACCCACCTTATCTTCGAAATAAGACCCTTTGGAGCCATTATAAACCGATTTTGACTTTAATATAAAATAATATATTGAGATATTCCTAAGGTGCCCCTCTCCTCCCTTATAAAAGGGCACCTCCTCCCCCTAATCCTCACACCAATTTGAGCACTCAAGCTAGGCCAACCCCTGCCATGTTCTCCTCTCCACTTCCCTAGAATAATCCTAGAGGTCCTGGTCTTCTTCAAAGACCAATCTTAGTTCCCTAAGTGGTGGATTCAAAGAGGCGTTCCAATGAAGAGGTAATATCCATTACCGATCTTTTCAATTTCTTTCTTCTTGAACTTCTTCTTCTTTAGTTGTTTCATGATAAAGTAATAACATCAGTATTACTTATATACTGATATGTTATTATAAATATGAAACAACCCTAATTCACCTTCTATCCATCCCACGGAAAAATGAAATCACCGCGCGTGCGTACGTACGGAATACCATCTCCACGCTGTGGTGTAATCTATTTTTCCACCATCACTTTACAAGGATGGGTATAATGGTGTAATGAGTAACTTTTTATGATTATTATAAAGTAATATTGATACTGAAATAATATATATATACTCCAATACAGTTCCACGATCATAGGAACGATATCATCACTCGTGCGTACGTACGGAATACCGTCTCCACGATGTGATGTGACTCGTTATACATGATCATCATTACATAGTAATTATATAAATGAATTGAATGAATAAATATTATATATGTTACACTAATACCATTCTGGATATAAGGTATCTATAACCTTAAAAGAAGAATAAAAATGTATTCGGCAAAACACGCATAAGAACAAAAGGCAATAAAGACCCGAGTAACAAGTAACAATGAAATATTACTAACAAGAAGCTATGAATATGACCATATATGATATGATATCAAAATGTATGATTCTGGAATAAGTCAATAACATTATTTAAACCATTATACAGGAGCTTCGGACACGTACAAATATAATCGGACCTAAGGTAAGGGAAATATCACAATCTCATTTTTATCCGAGATTGTTTATTTGTAAGTATTTACTGGGGTGTATTTTATCATCCACATACATGTTTCATCAATATGTAATATTATTTCCATCCACCTACAATTGTTTAAATCTATTTTTACCCTTCGATGAGTTTTTAGTAATATCTATGAAAGGAATCTTTTGTCGGACGAGGTACTTTTTGACTTTTCCGACAAAAGTACGAAGAATATTTTTTTTAACTTATACGGCATGAATGGATTTTTAAAACATTATTTCCAAGAAGCTTCCTTTACAAGTTTTCAAGTTTATTTTTACTCAACTTCTTATATTTTAAAGTTGTATGACATGTTATGAAAGGAAAAATGTTTTTGAAGAAGAAAGGATATTTTCCTCAAGAATGGAGTTCAAATGTTTTATCAAAATTATTTTCCATCTAAGATAATAAAGGGTTCTGTTTTTATCCCTATTATTACATGGATTTGATTATGTTGTGAGGGAAACATTTTTATGAATTCCTTTATCTTATATGAATTGTTTTATGATGTCATGTTGTTTAAGAATCCCATTTTTTATTACATGGGTTATGTGATGATGTATGATTTATGATTATGTGGCACACATAAGAAAGGATTCATTATAAGATGGGTTGGACCTATATCTCCCTCCAATGCATTGGGTAAAGTTTTTATATCTCATGAGATAGACATGGCTGGAACGGAGGGTTATTTCGGTTCAGTGATACAGGACTGAAACGAGGAGTGAACTCGGTTCAGAAAGGGACTCTGTCCACTAAGATAGTCTTGGCAATGAGTCATGACTAACAAGAAATGATTTTCCATGATTATGTGTGCATGACACAAAGTTTCAAGTTTTATGTTATGATTATGGGGATCTCATTTTCACTTCTATGATTTATTCCATTTTAAGATATTATGATCTCTTTTGCAGGTTTTGATTTTCAAAAAGATATGATATGATTTTTATTTCCTTTATTTGCCCTTGCTGAGCATTTGAGCTCACCCTTTTATGTTTTCTTTTCCCCAGGTCAGGAAGATGGATATTAAGTAGAATATGCTAAAAGGGACCCTAGATATGATGAAATAAATGGGAGACACTGTAGAACATTTATGAACCAGTTGTTTATGTTTCCCAGTTTCTAAAGACACTATACCTATACGGTCCTTTGTGGTTTTGTCATATGTTGTAATAAGTGTGCTTCAATTATGAAGTATTAACAATGTAAGTAAAGTATGGGTCGTTATAATTGGTATCAGAGGAAAGGTATAGTCAACCTTTGGAAACTAGGATGTGAAAGCCTTAGTAAGAACCCTAAGGATAAGTCTAAGAATAGAACACAATCTTAGTGTTTTAGAAATGGCCTTGAATAACCTAGGATAAGACCTCAAGAATGAAAATTTTATTCTTGAATTATGTGGTTTTACTATTATAATTAGTGTTGCTCACACTATTCTTCTTGGTTTTAGTCAATGGCTGGAACCCGAAGGAACCGTGTTAATGCGGAATGTGATGGGCAATGCAATGATTGTCCCCCTGAGGAACCAAACGATATGGGAGCTGGAATGCAAAATCTTGTAGCCATGCTCACACAACTTTCTCAAGCTATGAATCATGAAGGACTTCCAAATGAGAAAAGGAAGGAGCAACATTCTGTTGAATCCTTCATGAGGCAGCGTCCACCTTCTTTCAGTGGGTCTACTGATCCATTAGTTACTGAACAATGGATTAGTAGTACTGAAAATATATTTTCAGTTCTTCAATGTTCTGAACATGATAAAGTCATCCTAGCAGTGTATCGTTTGGAAGGAGATGTTGATAAATGGTGGAATATTATTAAGAATACGAGGAAAAGGGTTGAAATTGAGTCTATGGAATGGGACGAGTTCAAGAACTTATTTTTCAATAAGTACTTCCCTCGTATTCTCCGAAAAAAGATGGAGAAAGAGTTTCTTGAACTGAAGCAAAGGGATGATGAATCTGTTGGTACCTATGAAGCAAATTTTACAAGACTTGCAATGTACGCTTCTGGTATTATTATCCAACCTGAGAGTAAGATCGATCGATTCTTTAGTGACTTAAAACCAAGTCTTCGAAGGGCATTAGCCATAAGGGACTTCAATAGCTACGAGGAAATCGTTCGATGTGCTCTCAAAGTCGAGATGGAGATTGGAATAACCCATCAGTCACATGGATTTGATAAGAAGAGGAAGATCGAATTCAAAGAAAAATCTAAAGAGAACACGGAAAAGAAGATGAGCTTTTCCTTATGCTCAAAGTGTGGAAAGAAACATGGAGGGAGTTTTCTTAAAGGGACAAGTAAATGTTTTAAATGTGGAAAGGAAGTTCATCGGGCATTTGAATGCCGTGATAATGGGAAGAAGATTTATAATGACGCAAACAAAGGAAGGGATACATAGAATGAACCTACTACACTTCAATGTTTCAAGTTCAAGGAGATGGGGCATTATGCCAATCAATGCCCAAATCCAAGGGTTGATGATGATGGTCGATGTCAACAAAATGTTAAGGCTAAAGACAAAGGAAAGTCACATGCAATTTCTATCAGCGATGTTGAGTAGGATAACGAAGCGGTGAAAGGTACACTTACCATCCACTCTAAAGTAGCAAATGTTTTATTTGATTCTGGATCCACCCACTCTTTTATTTCTAAATAATTTTCTAAGGGTATCACCGTATTACCTCAACAATTAGATGATGAGTTAGCTGTGACAACACCTAATGGCACAACAGTCGCATCAAAAGTTTATAATTCTTCTCCGATCGAAGTTTGTGGGAAAGTGCTTCCTGCAAATCTTGTGATCCTTCCTTTAGTGGAATTTGATGTGATTCTTGGCATGGATTGGCTTTCTCTACATGGAGCTCATATCAATTTCCAAAGAAGGGAAGTCACATTTCATATTCCAGATCAATCTACGATCGTCTATCAATGCAAGGATGAACATAACCTTCCAGTGGAAATTTCTTCCATCTTATGGGTATTTATTCCACTAAATGAAGGTTATTTATCTCAAATGGTTGGTGAGAAACTCATGATTAAGAATATTCCCATTTTACGGGAGTTTGATGATGTCTTTCCAGAGGAATTACCGGGTCTTCCACCAAATCGTGAAGTTGAGTTTTCAATAGAACTCGTACCGGGTGCTTTTCCTATTTCAAAGACACCTTATAGAATGGAACCAATTGAGTTGCAGGAATTGAAGAAGAAACTCCAAGAGAATCTTGATAAGGGATTCATACGCCCTATTGCATCACCGTGGGGAGCACCTGTTCTATTTGTTAAGAAGAAAGATGGATCAATGAGACTCTGCATTGATTATTGAGAACTTAACAAGATCACTATCAAGAACAAATATCCTCTCCCACGCATTGATGACTTATTTGACCAACTACGCGGAGCTCAATACTTTTCCAAGATTGATCTTCGTTCAGGGTATCATCAATTAAGGGTCAAAAGGGAGGATATACCAAAGACGGCTTTCCGTACAAGGTATGGACACTATGAATTTATAGTGATGCCATTTGGTCTTACTAATGCCCCTGCTATCTTCATGGATCTAATGAATAGAGTCTTTAGAGACTATCTTGATCAATTTGAGGTAGTCTTTATAGATGATATTCTTGTCTATTCAAAGAGCAAGGAAGAGCATGAAGATCACTTGAGAATTATATTGAAGACCCTGAGAAAGGAGAAGCTTTATGCCAAATTTACCAAGTGTGAATCTTGGCTTAAAAAAGTTGCATTTTTGGGTCACATAATCTCAAAAGAGGGGATATCTATGGATCCAGCAAAAACAGAAGTCATCGAAAGATGGTCGAGACCAACAACAGTAACTGAGATCCGAAGTTTTCTTGGTTTGGCTGGATATTATCGATGTTTTGTAAAAGATTGTTCACGATTATCAAATCCACTCACCATGTTGACTCGGAAAGGAGTTAAGTTTGTATGGACAGAGGAATGTGAAGAGAATTTCAAGGAGTTGGAAAGAAGGTTATCCAGTGCACCTGTGCTCACACTGCCTTGTAGTGGAGAAAAGTTTGTGATCTACAGTGATGCATCCAAGAAGGGATTGGGGTGTGTTCTTATGCAAAATGATATGGTGATAGCTTATGCCTCACGACAGTTGAAAATCAATGAGCAAAATTACCCAACACATGATTTGGAGTTGGCTGTGGTAATCTTTGCATTAAATATTTGGAGGAATTACCTTTATGGTGAAAGGTGTGATATTTATACTGATCATAAAAGTTTAAAGTATATTTTCACACAAAAGGAGCTGAATATGCGCCAAAGAAGATGGTTGGAGATGATTAAGGATTATGGCTTCTATCCATTACCACCCTGGGAAAGCAAACAAGGTGGCAGATGCATTAAGTCGACAAGACCATGCTAGTTTATCCATGATGAGGATCACAAAAGATCCAATATTTATGGATTTACAAAGGATGGATCTTAGAATTGTAATGGAAGGGAAAAAATCTTATCTTTCTCAAATGAATGTTCAACCATCTATACATGTGAAGATTAAAGAGGCACAGAAAGAAGATGTCGAGTTACAAAATAAGGTGATAAATGTTCCTGAATTCAACCTTGATTGTGATGGGATAATAAAGTTCAGGAATCGGGTTTGTGTTCCTTCCATCCCCGAATTAAAGAAGGAGCTGCTGGACGAGGCTCATAGTTCTTCATTCTCTATTCATCCTGGAAGCACGAAGATGTATAGGGACCTGAAAGAGTACTTCTGGTGGGATGGCATGAAAAGAGATGTTGCTGAATATGTCTCTCGATGCTTGGTTTGTCAACAAGTTAAAGCTGAGAGACAAAAGTATAAGGGGATGTTACAACCATTACCCATACCCGAATGGAAATGGGAAAACATCACTATGGACTTTGTCACAGGACTTCCTAAAACTTCCAAAGTCAATAATTCTATCTTGGTCATAGTTGATCGTCTTACAAAGTCTGCACACTTCATTGCTATTAGAGAGGATTTCTCTCTAGATCAGCTTTCCAGGATATATGTAAAGGAAGTGGTAAGATTGCATGGAGTACCACTTTCTATTATATCTGATCGGGATCCGAGATTTACCTCGAAGTTCTGGCGAAGTCTTCAGCATACTCTGGATACAGAGTTGAGTTTCAGCACTGCTTATCATCCCCAGACAGACGGTCAGTCTGAGAGAAAAATTCAAACCCTAGAAGATATGTTGAGAGCTTGCTCTATGGATTTAAAAGGAGGTTGGGATCAACACATACCTTTGGTGGAATTTTCTTATAATAATAGCATTCACTTTAGTATTCATATGGCTCCTTATGAAGCTCTCTATGGAAAGAAATGCAGGACTCCAACTTGTTGGGATGAATTTGGGGAAAGAAAGCTATTAGGACCTGATCTCGTTGTTGAAATGGCAGAAAAGGTCAGATCTATTCAACAACACATAAGCGCAGCTCAGAGTCGACAGAAAAGTTATGCCGACAACCGAAGAAAAGACCTAGAGTTTGAAGTGGGTGATAAAGTGTTCTTACGAATATCTCCCTGGAAAAGGGTTATGAGATTTGGAAAGAAGGGGAAGTTGATCCCTAGATATATCGGTCCTTTCGAAATACTGGATCGTGTTGGGAAGGTAGCTTACCGATTGGCGCTTCCACCGAATCTCTCTCAAGTTCACGATGTGTTCCATGTATCTCTCCTGAGAAAGTACATACCAGATCCTTCACATGTACTCAGCTCAGAAGTTGTACCGCTGGAGCAAGATCTTTCTTATGAAGAACAGCCAATAGAGATTCTGGATCGTAGCGAAAAAGTCCTACGAAACAAGACCACTCGCTTGGTGGAAGTTTTATGGAGGAACCACCAACTTGAAGAAGCTACTTGGGAGCTTGAGGATATGATGAGGGAGAAGTATCCTCATCTGTTTGTTACAAAGTGACGAATTTCGAGGGAGAAATTCTTTTTAAGGGGGGTAGAATGTAACACCCGAGACTTTTATGTTATATGAATCATCAAAGGAATATTTTTCTACACAACACTTGCTTGGCTTGCATTACATGCAATCGCGACCTTCCTCGATAGCTTGCGTCGTACGCAATACCGAGTTTCACTAAACAACAAAATGCTATTAAAACTAGCCGTTATGAATAGTAATAACCACTTTTTGAAATTTTATAAATTTTATTTTTCAAAATGGACTTCATTTTTGGATTCAGAATATCGAAATTAGCCTAGGGTGACATTTTGGTATTTTTCTGAAAACTTTACATTTTTGATGAATAGTGAAACCACTAAGTCGTAGGTTAAAAACTGAATTTTGCATAAAACTTAATTTTACCGCTTCTGTGAATGGAATTTCAAAAATCCGACAGACACGGTTGATATCAGTAAGTAAAATGTGGTTCAATGAGATAAAAATAATTTTTTGGTGAATAGTAACTATTTACTATTTTTACCGCAGTTAATAGTAAATAGGGTAACTAAGGGTAAATATGATATTAATATTACCCTAACACATGTCCTAATTCTATTGGACAAGTGTAATTCGACCAAAAACAACCTTATGAATAAAATATGACCATTTAGGCCCACTTGGATTAGATTAGGACATTTATTATTAATTTATTTAAAGAGGGGTTAAAATAGTTAAAATCAATGTTTAATAAGTAAATCATAATTAATATGGGGTTATACATAAGATAAATTCGACTATAAATATTCATTAGAAAGCTAAACAGATTTCCTACATGATGGTATTTTATTTGTAATTTTTAGACATTAAATAATTTAATTTATTTATGACGCAATGATGATACAGTAATTATCTTATTAATGAAATATTGACATAATTGATGTTATAAACACAAAAATAAATGTAATTTAAGACTTTTTATGAATTCCACTAATTTTATATGTTACTATGATATATTAATGTTGATTTAATCAACTTGGTTCGAACATATAATTCTGTTATGACTTTCACAAAAATCATATATCAAATAGTGTCAAAATTGACACAAAATAGTTTTTAAATAAAATATTATATTATTAATTGTTATTGTATTCCTAAAAATCTAAAGTTCGGCCAAATGACTTAGATAAGGATATATATATTAATAATAAACAATTTGGGGTTCTTTTTGCATGTTATAGTAAGTGTATTAACCATATAGTGAAAGAAAACAAAAAGACACGGTAAAAGTTAAATTATTTAACTTAGAGTTAAATCTAATTGATAAGGTTAAAATAATACCCTAAACTTGTCTAAATCCTATTGGTTGATAGGATTTCGACCCATCCCCACCTTATCTTCGAAATAAGACCCTTTGGAGCCATTATAAACCGATTTTGACTTTAATATAAAATAATATTTTGAGATATTCCTAAGGTGCCCCTCTCTTCCCTTATAAAAGGGCACCTCCTCCCCCTCCTCCTCACACCAATTTGAGCACTCAAGCTCGGAAAACCCCTGCCATTTTCTCCTCTCCACTTCCCTAGAATAATCCTAGAGGTCCTGGTATTCTTCAAAGACCAATCTTAGTTCCCTAAGTGGAGGATTCAAAGAGGCGTTCCAAAGAAGAGGTAATATCCATTACCGATCTTTTCAATTTCTTTCTTATTCAACTTTTTCTTCTTTAGTTGTTTCATGATAAAGTAATAACATTAGTATTACTTACATACTGATATGTTATTATAAATATTAAAAAACCCTAATTCACCTTCTATCCATCCCACGGAAAAATGAAATCACCACGCGTGCGTACGTACGGAATACCGTCTCCACGACGTGGTGTAATCTATTTTTCCACCATCACATTACAAGGATGGGTATAATGGTGTAATGAGTAACTATTTATAATTATTATAAAGTAATATTGATACTGAAATAATATATATATACTCCAATACAGTTCCACGATCATAGGAACGATATCATCACTCGTGCGTACGTACGGAATACCGTCTCCACGAAGTGATGCGACTCGTTCTACATGATCATCATTACATAGTAATTATATAAATGAATTGAATGAATAAATATTATATATGTTACACTAATACCATTCTGGATATAAGGTATCTATAACCTTAAAAGAAGAATAAGAATGTATTCGGCAAAACACGCATAAGAACAAAAGGCAATAAAGACCCGAGTAACAAGTAATAATGAAATATTACTAACAAGAAGCTAAGAATATGACCATATATGATATCATATCAATATGTATGATTCTGGAATAAGTCAATAACATTATTTAAACCATTATACAGGAGCTTCGGACATGTACAAAGCTAATCGGACCTAAGGTAAGGGAAATATCACAATCTCATTTTTATCCGAGATTGTTTCTTCGTAAGTATTTACTGGGGTGTATTTTATCATCCACATCCATGTTTCATCAATATGTAATATTATTTCCATCCATATACAATTGTTTAAATCCATTTTTACCCTTCGATGAGTTTTTAGTAATATCTATGAAAGGAATCTTTTTTCGTACGAGGTACTTTTTGACTTTTCCGACAAAAGTATGAAGAATGTTTTTTTAACTTATACGGCATGAATGGATTTTTAAAACATTATTTCCAAGAAGCTTCCTTTACAAGTTTTCAAGTTTATTTTTAATCAACATCTTTTATTTTAAAGTTGTATGACATGTTGTGAAAGGAAAAATGTTTTTGAAGAAGAAATGATATTTTCCTCAAGAATGGAGTTCAAGTGTTTTATCAAAATTATTTTCCATCTAAGATAATAAAGGGTTCTGTTTTTATCCCTATTATTACATGGATTTGATTATGTTGTGATGGAAACATTTTTATGAATTCCTTTATCTTATATGAATTGTTTTATGATGTCATGTTGTTTAAGAATCCCATTTTTTATTACATGGGTTATGCGATGATGTATGATTTATGATTATGTGGAACACATAAGAAAGGATTCATTATAAGATTGGTGGGACCTATATCTCCCTCCAATGCATTGGGTAAAGATTTTATATCTCATGAGATAGACATGGCTGGAACGGAAGGTTATTTCGGTTCAGTGATACAGGACTGAAACGAGGAGTGAACTCGGTTCAGAAAAGGACTTTGTCCACTAAGATAGTCTTGGCAATGAGTCATGACTAACAAGAAATGATTTTCCATGATTATGTGTGCATGACACAAAGTTTCAAGTTTTATGTTATGATTATGGGGATCTCATTTTCACTTCTATGATTTATTCCATGTTACGATATTATGATCTCTTTTGCAGGTTTTGATTTTCAAAAAGATATGATATGATTTTTATTTCCTTTATTTGCCCTTGCTAAGCATTTGAGCTCACCCTTTTATGTTTTCTTTTCCCCAGGTCAGGAAGATGGATATTAAGTAGAATATGCTAAAAGGGACCCTAGATATGATGAAATAAATGGGAGACACTGTAGAAGATTTATGAACCAGTTGTTTATGTTTCCCAGTTTCTAAAGACACTATACCTATACGGTCCTTTGTGGTTTTGTCATATGTTGTAATAAGTGTGCTTCAATTTTGAAGTATTAACAATGTATGTAAAGTATGGGTCGTTATAATACATCACTAAATTGAAGATAGTTCCAACCTTACTAATTCTAGAGTCACTTAAAGGGATATTTAAGAATCATCCATGCTTACATACTCTTTATATGAAACTATTTAATTATAATTTAGCTCTACTTCACATATCTGTTATTATTAATTCATAATTATTTCTTGAATGTTCACATTCAACATTTAATTCAATTTATTTACTCATTAATCAAATTAAAATAACTTTTAATTTATTATTGAGTTTATTTTGGAATAAAGTTTAAAATGTGGATTTCATAAGATGTCTATTATTAATGAACTTTTTAAATGGGGATTTATGGATGTTTGGATCAAGAGATGAGTTTGTTTTAGAAATTTATGTAAACTCCACATCCAACATTATTTTATTAATCTATCAATTACGGTGTACTTCCATAATGGAAATTTTGGGACTCAGTGGTTAATAAATTTTGATTTGAATTATGTTAAACAAATTTTTATCCACTCAGTGTTGGTAAACCCGATTCTATGTTTTAGGTTCATGTTAATTTTTTTGATTGATCATAGAGGGAATTATAATTTTGGATGGATGGTTTCATTGAAGGTATAATTGAGATTATATTAGGTTTTTTTCCCATTATACCATATATTTATATTCCATGTTGGCTCCCAAATATTCTATACATTACATTTATTCCATATCGTTTTTATATTTTTATTTCCTGTTTTTATTTATTCAGGTTATACATTCATTGATTTCTTTTATTTCATATCTACTAATTTGTTACAACACATGGACCTTTAATTTATTAGGTGATAAAATAATATTTATGGGTGCAAGTTAAATTTTTTTATTTTTTATTGAGTGAAATAAATATTTTTGACCTTTAATTTGATTCCTTGCCTCATGTTTTTATCCTTTATCAATAAAAAACAGGCATAGGGTATGTCACATGCCTACTCAGGTGCCCATTTATGTGGTGGCACACAATTTGTTTGGGAAAAATGGAATTAGATAGTAGTTATTTTAGGAATAATGTTTTATAGTACACTTAAATATTTCGATTATGATCATATATTGGATTTTGGATTATTTGAACATGGGTGATTGGAATAAAAATAGACTAGGTAGCTCTTACTCATTACGATCCTCAATTTTTCATTGGATTCCTTGTTGTAAATAATCAATTATGTTTTTTCCAAGTTTTTAATTGTATTTCTATTCATATGGATTGAATGATGGAATATTAAATGTATTTATATGTTATATGGGATGAAATAAATGTTCAAATTAGTGTTATGTGTTGTGATTACATGGATGAGAAAACCACGTGGAACCCAAGTTCTTGGTTATTCATTACTCCAAGTTGATGTTGAACAATTATCACAATGTCTACTAAACCATATGACTATTTCATACACAACCACTAATATCTCTTAAAGATTTTTTTGATTTTTTTGATGTTATTTATATCAATTTGGATATTATTTTGTAATTAAATTGATAATTTTGAAATAATGAAAATTTATTTGGATTTTTGAAATTGGTAAAAGGATTTTATGATGACAAACTTAATTTAATGAAAAACGTTAAAATTTTGGAAAATGTATTATAAGATTTATCAAAATGGGAATTATATTTAAATGGTGATTGAATTTTTTTATTAAATGAACTTGGGGAATTTAAAAGGATTTTTGAATAGGATTTTTTAGTTGATATAAAAATAATACTCTTGATTTTCTTCATATTGTGTTTCTTTTGATTATGAATGTGATTTATTGATATGGTTGCGATTTAGGATGATATAGTTATTTATTTAGTTATATGTTTTTATAATATTTTTATTTTTTCCATGAAAATACTAAAGGGATCACATGATCTGTAGCTTTGGTAGTTTTAGTTCTTTTAATCTAGTTGTTAACTTGACCTAGACATAATGTAGAGTGGTGGAGGTAGACAAAAGCTCAAATATATTCATTCATTTTTGGGAATCGAGGTCCACCAGATACTATGGACTAACATGAACAAATCAATGGAATATGAAGTTCCATGGGAACTACAAACACAATAAGGGTGAAATTTTTATTTTTTGATCAATTAACCAATTCTAAACTGCTAGACAGATGTCATCCTATCTTTTTTGAAAGAAAAAATGATTTTTTAATTCATTAAGAATGTATTTTTTCAGTGATTTTTATTTAAATAATTTAAGGTATGTTCTATGGAACATCTTGTTCATATTTAGTAGTACTAACATGATGTAATGGTGTTTTTATACAACTTTAATTTGAAGATTGCCTTTTCTTCATAGATATCGTCCAGTGATTCATTAAAGAATTATCTTATATGAAGGGTATTTTCTTAGAGATTAGTGATCATGTTATTTAATCTGAGTATTTTTTTAAGGAATTGGTTGAAATGGTGTTAATTATTGATTTGGTTTTTATGGGGATCAAAATTATGGTTGGAACTCCCATTATTTTATTATTATTCTTATTTTCCATTAGTTCAGGTGTGGAATAAAGTGGTACCTAATTTGGATGGTTTTTTATTCCTTTTCTCCATCATATGAGATGATGTATTACCACATGTGATTATAGTGTGGATAAAATAATCATTCATATACAACATTATTTATTAATACAAAGACTAATCATCAATGGGGTCAACATGGACATATTAATAAATTCCATGAGTTGGGATATATGTTGAAAAAGTATAATCCTTTATTAAAATAGGAATAATTATATCAGATGGGTCTGATCTATTGTGGTTACCCTTATTATAATTTTTTTATTTTTTATCTTTTCAGTTCGATTTTTTTCAATTATTTTGGTATTGTGTAATCAATGACTTCACATCTTATGATTTTTTGTAGAGTTAGATGTGTTTTATTATCAGGGATTCGTTTTATCTTTTGTATTGTATTTGAGTTTGATTGGTTAGAATATCATGTTGTTTCTAGTAGTGGACATATTGAGTAATTGTTATATAAACCATTTTAATATTGTTTTAAATTTTGGGTAGATCCAATGTGGGTTTTAACTTCCAACTGATTCATTATAGTGGCCAGGTGTGAGTAGTTCTTGAGGATTTAATGATGGTTGGTATTTTTTAAAATTGTTCCACTATTTTTGTGATATTTTATTTTTGACATGTTTGGAAGATAATGAAATGGTTTTAAATTCCATTATTTTTGTGTAAAATTTCTTTATTTTTTAAAATAATACTATATTTGATATTTTTTTATGAAAAATAACATTGAGCACACATGAATCATGAAATATTATTAATTAAATATGATTTTTATAACAATTATGTTGAATTGGTTGGTATGAGAAACAATAACTTAATTATGAAATATATATAATAGAAAAAAAATATTTATAAATTATTAATAAGAAATCAATTTTTAGTAATGTTATTTATTCTTTAAAAAATATGTTTTCTTAAAAAATTGTTTTGATTTAATTTTTTAATAAGATAATACAATTAATTTCAATAAATTCAAGAAATATTATAATTTAAAATGGATACAATTTTAAAACTCAAAATAAAAAATATCTTATATGATATCATTTTATTTTTGTAAAGATATTTTTTCAGTGAATAGTGAAATATACTGATTTTTATGGAATTTTTTTTCCATAATGTACAAAGTACCATTTTTTAAAAGTGATTTAAATATAGAATTAGTTGATTTATATCATTAATAATCCAATTAAAACCATCAATATCATTTTATTATTTATTTTGGAATAAATACTTTTTAAAAATAAGAATACATTTTCTTAGAAAATCAATCATCATCGTTTATATAAATATTCTAAAAGAAGTATAGAAATTAATGTAAATGATTATAAAAATAAGATATTTAATATTTTTTCTATTTACATATGTAATCCTATGAATTTTATGTGTTATTTAAATGTATCGTTTAGTTTGAATGATTTTATATTCAACTTATATACTTGTATTATTTTTAATGGAAAATTTTTTAAGTTGATTTTAAAACGACATTAATGATATTTCATGTTATATTATATTTTTTAAATGATTTATAAATTAAAAAAAATAATGAAATCAAGTGGAATTGGTTATTTTCAATTTTGATATATATAAACAACCTAAAACCAATTTTTAACTTATTAGTTAATTTGTAATACTTAATAATTGAAATGATTGTTACCTCTATTTAGGATTAAAAGAGGTAAAACTGGATAAACAAAAGAGATAAAAGTTAAAATGACCTAAAAACATGTCAAAATGAGAATTTATTATTTTATACGATTCTATATAGTATTTAATTTGAAATTAATCTTATTATCATCCACTTTTCCATGAATGTGACAATATAATATTTTAATGTATTTTAAAATTACAAAAGTTCCCTCTGATCACTTATAAAAGGGATACGCCTTTATGTTCTTCCTCACACCTTTTGTGAACACTAGTTCTGCCAATATCAGGCTAAATACAAATTTATATTTACTACATATTTCATTGAGGCCCTATTTTCGGAATAATACCAACCTTAGATGGAATAATATGTATAGAAAATATGGTTTACTAAAGAATATGTGTATATCATAACTGAATGATTTTATTTTATTTCTTCTTCTACCTCCTTGAAATTTATTTAGACCACTCAGATATAAAAAACTAGAATCTCCAATATAATAATATATAATTGTTACTATGTATTAATCGTAATCTATTTCACTATATCAAAGTTTAAATGAAACCACCCTTCAAGTGTACAACAAACTACCCAGTTAGGAACCGATGCAATTCATTTCACATGAAAACCACATATGGATGGTTATAATGATGTATTTAATATATATATATATATATATATATTATTAATGACATAATTAAAATTTTATAAAGATAATATACCATCAATTTTATTACATTTCCATCTATTAAAAATGATAATGTCATTCGTATGTATGTGTGGATTACAACCACCAAGAAGTGATGTGATTTATTTTTTCATCACCACCTCAAATTGATGGTACATATTAGAGAATTTAAATATATAATATTAATTTTAGGATATAATATTTATTCTGGAATTATGAAATGAAACCTAACTTGTTTCTCTCATGTTCGTTGAAAAATAGAAATTTTACTCATTTGTACCAATGAACTATCATCTTAATGAACGTAATGTAATTAATTTTTAATAAACATCATAAATAATTGGTTATAAATATTTAATTAACATAAAAATTTATAATTATTTTAAAATTAAGATTATGGATATGATTAAATAATAACATATTTGGCCACGATCAATATTCAAATTGAGTAATTAAGTATGTCATTAAAATAAATTAAATAAATTTTTTAAATAAGGGATTAATACCTAATATGTTTTTCAGGACTATAAATAATTTGTTAAAGTTTATTATAGAAAATAAAATTAATTTATATGACATGAGAAATTCATCTTAAGGTATACATTATTTAAAAACATTTTTCAAATATTTTAATCATCTTATTACTATATCATTTTCCCTTAAAAACATTTTTATGAAATTATTTTTGATTCAATTTATATAGAAATAAATGAATTACGAATGAAATTGTAAATCTTTTTTGACATTACTTCAATGTTTATCAAAAGTAATAATTTTAAATATTTTATATAGAGTATTTATAAAAATGGAGAAGGACTGTTTTATTTAAACCCATATAGTTTCACTGGTATTCCCACTTCCATAATAATTATTTTATGTTTGAAATGGTTTTTATGATTTTATTTTCCCTTCATTGCGAAACACTCATTCCATTTTTTCTTGGTGTCTTAGAAAAATTAAATTTATTGAATATTTTGGTATAAAAATGTTTCCCTTGTGGGTGCAAAAAATGTTTTTTAATATAGTGGTACTGAAATTGAACTATTTTAGGTTTTATGTTTATGTTTTCGATCTTTGATTACTTTTATGATTATAGGTGATCTTAATTTATCTCATGATAATGGGAGATCCTGATATTTCTCTAGATGAAATTTGAGTCGGATATAGCTCTCCAACACATTTTGAAACGTGATGAACTTAACTAGCTATAGGTTCCTCCAAAAAGAATATTGAAACATACCAGGTTTATTATTCTATTTTATTAGTTGTTTTATGAATGATATGAAATTACAACCCCAATTAACATTTAATTATTTTCTAATATTGATAATTCATTTTCATGGAAAGCATTTTATTTCATAAGGTAATATAAAGATAATTTATATTAAAATAATTATTGTGACAATTTTTTTAGAAAGTTTGTTTTATAAAATATTTTTAAGGGTTCACATGTTTTCAAAAAAAATCCCAATGACAATAGTATTTCCATCATTTTTTTTAGAATGTGTTTAATTAAATTATTTTTGTGTTAAATTGGATTTCATGTCTAATAAATGATTATTTTAGATCATTGTTTGTTATGTAAATAGGAAAACTCTCTTATATGACATCATGGTTTAGAAATACACTAACTGATTTCAATTATTGTTTTATATGGACAATATTGAAACATTTTTTCGTCATCCATTTTTATCAAATGATTTTTCACTGGGATTAATAATGAGTTGAAATTTTAATAAATTTATTGTTTTAGAAATGATATAAACCTTATGTGAAGTAAGAATGAATTTTTAAAGAACATGATTTCTGGAAAAAAATAGATATTTTATGGAAATTTTATCATTGAAAGGGTTTTCTCTAATTCTTTTAAAAAACAAACATAAAATTTCATTGTTAATATATATGATCCAATATTTTCTGATGATGTTGTATGATTTCGATGAATAAAACTGGGATATATTTATTTTATCGTATCTGTAAATGAATGGATTATATTTTTATCATCAAATCTCCCATAACTAAATTGGGGTTGTTATAGTTGCTATCTGATTTGGGTTTATATAAATTTGGATATTATGATTTTTTCAAAATATAATAACATAATATTTATGGATACCATAATGAGTTTATATGTTAAAGGTTTTTTATATGTTAAAATGAATAGTCAACCATTATTTGGTTTCAATTAATGGGGTTTTTAGATGAGTTACTGTATTTTGGGAGGAATTTAGGGAAATTCCAACCATCAGATTTATTCAATGGTATTTGAAGATGATTGAGAGTATTTGTTTTAAATTAAGAGTTATTCTGACCACCATTGGATAAGTATTTGTGTAATGGACATATGTTCCAAGGTATTTATATCCTTTATGGTATATAATATATCTAATGTTAAGGTAATTATAGTTTTTTGGGATTAATGGATTATTACTTGTTGGGAAAATATGATTTATTTTATAGATCACCATGGGATTTAAAAGTGATTTATTAATTATTTGAGTAATTTTATTTTTCAATAATTTCACTATTTTTTGGACATTATATGAATAAGGTATATATAAAAACTTTTGTACAATTTATTTTTATATTTGAGGAATAAACGTTGATTTATATTTTTTTAATAATACATGATTTTATTGAGACATTATTTTTAGTAAAGGATTAGTATATTTTGGATAATATACTACTATGGAATATAAAATTTTATATGATATTTTTACAATGATTTATCTTATTTAGAGATAAACTTTATATTTATCCTTTAATAATACTTGATCAAATCATTCTAATTTTTGTGTTTGAATCATAGTTAGTAGTATTTTGAAAATTTTAAAGGACAATTATATATATGATGGTTATTGTTAAATAGTGGGTATCATTGTTGGGGATTTAAAGATTAACATTTTATTTATTAATATAATATTTTATTCCTTTTTTATATTATATTACTTTATGATAACCATTTTGGGTTCGATTAATGTTTAATGACAAAAGGAATAACTTCTCATCCATTTTTCGATAATGTGACCAATTAGGAGTTGATTTAAGTACATTAGGTATTAAAAACTACTCTTAATATTCATTTATTGTAATAAGATATGATATATAAGTGAAAATATATTTCACATCAACTAAAGGATTAAACATTACTTCTAAATTAAAATAAAATCAATAAATTATATTTCATTATGTTTATAGTCGAGGTGGTAATTGAATTCCAAAAATCTTATTAAAAAATAATTAAAAATGTTATATCAGTTACATAATTTATGGGGAATTAATATGCTTCTTAATCCTATATTTATATATGTTTTCTGGCTATTAAATCTCTTGTGACCACATTCTTAGTCACTTTCCACCATTCAGTCAACTACATGTTCGAATTTTTACTTCCTACAAATGTTGTATTATTTATAAACTTATCTATGTGGTATTCCAGATGACATTCCTATTTTTCATTCAATTTATTTATGGATATTATTTTATCCATATTTATATGTGGGGTTTCAATTATTGTTTTTTAATAATTATTAATAAAATTTCCCTTTATAATCATATGTTTTATCTTCCACTCCCTGTAATTAATTTTTTTTTAATTTTTTAAACCATTTTAATTAAGGAAAAAATAAAATAGAGAGGATAAATTTTTATAAAGTGGGTATAATGTAACACCAATATTTTTTAAAATAATAATATATTTGATATTTTATATGTCACACAACAATGAGATTAGATAGTTCATGAAATAATAGAATTTAAATATGACCATTATAACATAACCAATAAATTGGATGTTTTGAATAAAAATAACCCAATTATTTAATATATATAATGGTCCTAGTAAAAAAATGTTGATTAATTCATATTAAATAATCACTAAATATTTTTTGAAATAATTTTATCATTCAAAAATACATTTTCCAAAAAAATGGTTTTAATTATTTCTATGAGTGAATATTATAATTAATTTATGCCATATATAGAAGTAATATTTGATAAAAAGGATATAAATATTGAAATAATAATATCAAAATTAACATAGGAAAATATTTTTAGAAATATCTAAAATGATTAATTTTTTCTAAATAGGGAAAAAATTATTATTTTTGAAATATATATTTTTTAGTTCAAGTATTTACAAAGATAAGTACTATATTAAAATGTTAAAAAATTAAATTCAGTTCATTTATATCACTAATAATCTAATTATGATTATTCAAATCAAATTTAGACTTCATTTTTTGTATGAAAATAATTATAGTTTAGAATAAATTTTATTGGATTTTTTTTCCCAGATTTTCTTTTATTAATTTTAAATCAAAATCTACTATTTCATTGTATTTAATTTTTTTGGAATCTTTATAAAAAATATTTATAAATATATTCAATTTACGTTTTTTTCCTAGTTAATAGTAACTATATTAAATAATGGTAGTATAATAAAGGTAATATTGGTTAAATAAGGATTAAACTAATGTGAAATAAGCCATCAAATATACCTAACTCTATAATTTACCCTATTTTATGACAAGAATTATCCTATACTAATATATGAGTATAATATATGTCCAACTACACCCTTAGATGATAATGGAACATATTATATTTTAATTTAAGAAAAATAATTAATGTAACACAATTTATTTTAAATTTCACATATATGTTCACATATGGAAAAAAGTACTTTTTGAATGAATGTTAATGTTTTTTGGATTAATTAAAATATTTATATTTTTGTAATCAATTTCTAATTTTTAGTGATTATATAACAATATTAAATGCTTATATAATTCTAACACATACCATGTGCATGTAATTTAAAAAGTAATAAACGGTTTTAAAAACATCCAAAGTAATTTTTTTAGATATATAATGGTGTAACATGAATTTGATGGTTTATATTATTATATAATTGATGATTATGTATTTTCTATTCTAATTAAATAAATTTATTGTTGTTTTTAATGTCAAAATAGTTGAACAGTTCTTAAAATGACATTAATGTTATTTTATGTAATATATTATTTTTTAATTCTCCAAAAATCATAAAATTATTTAAATATGAAATTTTGAATGATAAATGGATTAAAATTTTATCCATATACCATTTATTACCATATTTTAATATTAAAATAAAATATATGATATTTAATGAATGAAAAAGTGTTAAGATGTTAAGTATAAAAATTGGTAACAAGGTGATTAAATAAATAGATAAGGGTTTAAATGAAATAATTTTTTTGTAAATCATTTTTTTATTAATTGATACCAATAGTATAGAATAATTAATTTAAAATAATCCAATATAAATCAAATTTTTCATTAATTATATTTTTAAATATTTTAATTTTTTTGAAAATTTCAACTGTGTCCCTCTCATACAATATAAAAAGGAATGCCTATACCTTATTCCTCACACATTTGAAACACTACCAATCATACAATACCTTCCCAAATAACTTAATAACATCCTCACATTCCTTACAGGTCTTATTTTCTCAATAATATCACCATTTTATGAAATCAATTATAATGAAAAAGATGTTGTTTGGTGACTAGGTATAAATTTTAACCGAATGTTTTAGTTTTTCTGTATTTATAAAACCTTAAAAAATATTACAAATTTTTTATATAATAATATCTTTGTCTTCCATATGTAATAATGTTATTATGTTAATATCTTGACATTAATACTTCTCCTTTATCCCTCAAATGGGTAACAGAATCATCATTCATGGGTATGATGGACTGTTTCCTTACAAACTGATGTAATTAATTTTCCAATACAACCATTTATAGATGGTTTAATGATGTATTTAAATTATATATATTATATTAATAAAATAATGATTTCTCTATAAAGATAATATATCACCAATTTTCATACATTTCTATTAAATGAAAAATGACAACTTCGTTGATGCGTTTATATGGATTACCAAATCCATAAAGTGATGTCACTCTTTTTATCATCACCACCTCACATGGATGTAAAATATAAATGTAAATAAAAAATATAATAGAATATTGAGAATATAATCATCATTTTGGAACGATAAAATGACACTTCCTTTTTTCCCACATGTTCGTTGAAAAATGGATACTTTACTCTTGGATACGTTTGACATACCATCTCCATGACTGTAATATATTTTCATTTTTCATAACCATCTAAAATGTTTATTCATAAATGTATAAATAATTTATAAAATTCAAATTTATTTCATCATTATAATTATTTAGATGATGCAATGAGTACTAGTTTACCATACTCAATAGGCCAAATTCATTTTATGATTATGAACTGAGTATTCTCAAAACACCTGAGATGGATTAATCAACTATGTACTTAAATATGTCCTTAAAATAAATGATCTACATTGATTAATGATAATGTATTAAACCTGAAAAATTATCTTATGAAATTAAATAACAGATATTATTTTATAAAAGTGATAAATAAGGTATGTGACATGTTAGACTCAAAGTAAGGGACATGTTTTCTAGAAACCACAATTTAAATATTTTAATGCATTATTTTATAAATATTTTCCTTCAATTAAATTTTTATAAATTTTTTAACTACTATTTTCATATCGAAATAAATTAATTATAAATGAAATTTTATGTCTCTTTTGAATTTCTTCAATGTTTTTCCAAAAAATCCGTTAACATATTTTATATGAATAATTTTGATAAAAATGAAAAGTAATGTTATATTTTAATGTATATGAAATAAAAAGTTTTTACCACCACTATAACCATTATAATTTTATCATAAAATATTTAATATTATATTTAAAAAACCCCCACCCAATTATTCTATATAGTTTCAAGAAGGGTTTTAAAAAAATTGATTTTCTTATAAACATACATGGTATCCTTATAGTTAAAAGTAATGATTTTATATGTGTGATAATTAAAATGCAATTCATAATGTGTTATGATTATGTTATCGTTCAGGGGAATCTTTTATGATGAATGCTGAGCCCAATATAGCTTATGATTATAGTTGTTTCCGATATATCTCATGATGTTGGTTGATCTTGATATTGATATCCAATTCATTGGGTAAAGGGATAAAAATAACAAATTATATTTTTCTCTTAATATATTAATGGAATATATAAGGTAGGTTATTCTATTTGTATGATTTTTTTTAAGAGTGTGTCATTCAAATGAATTTTTTGCTGTATTTTTCATTAATTATTTTCTTATCATTCTTCCGGGAGATTTTGGAGGTAAATGGTAAAAAATTTTGATTTTTCTGCTTTATAGCATGGTGCACAAATTTGGTGCAATGTTTTCTAAATTATGTGCCCATTCCTTGGTAACCTTGTAGCAAATGGGTCTTTTTGAATAGATTTTTATCACACTATTAGTACATGTTTTGTATATAGTGTGGGATAACCGTGAAGTATGTCCTTATTGTAAAATATTATGGTCACATGTTTCCTGTATATTTGGGAAAACTTTGTGGGAAAACCTTATGTCCTTTCCAAGCCCTTTAAAATTTATTTTTACTTTTTATCACTCCATGATTTTTAACCCTAAAAACACATTTTTATCCCCCTTGGGATTTTGCTACCCTAAGAACCTCTTCCAGTCCTCCCTCTTCTATTGGAACACTTATTTTGGTGGACTTGTTTCAATTTATCATCTATTATTAAATTATGTATCCTCTTTACTTGGTTTGTTCTCCTTCTTTAGGGCTCCTCTTCTATAATGGAATTATCCTTTCTTAGTTGGTCGATGTCTAATTTATGGTAATATTTTAATATTTTGGGATTAATCATGATGTTTTACATTCAATATATCCAATACACACTGCTATTATTGTTCATTTGATTTTTTCAATAGATTTCTGATGTTTCACTAGCCCTGGTTGGTGGTTACATGATTAAACATTATTTGAAAAATTTGATATAATTTCTAGATTATTTAAATGTGTTTTATGATCCATGTGTGTTGTTCTAAATGTGTTTTATAAAGGTTTTGATATGTGTATCAATTGAAAGATATTTTTTAAATCAGTTTTGTGTTTATCTCAACTTTGAACCATTGTTTTTAATTTGAATATATTTTATAAATTATAAAACATCTTTGATAAATCACCGAAGTGGTGTGGAACATGTATTCAAATGGTGTTTGTGTGTGTTTGGTTTTAAAATTTTTTTATTTTAAAGGGTGTTTTTGAATGTCTGTATAAATTGTTTGCAATTTATTATATGTGGATGTGACATTGTATGTGATATGTGCAATGGTAATTGAGTAAAAGAGTGAAACTCAAGTATCTAGTTGGGTAGACTAGTACTATAATGTATGTTTATTCAGAAGTGGATTGCCCTAGTTTCCTCTAGAAGGATTGATGACAACAACACTAACTAATTAATGATGATTTGGGACCACTAGGATCATGGGATGTCCCCTCATATGGGATAGTTCACAAGAACATTGTGTTTTGTGGTTTCAATTCCATATTTCACTATGAAAGGATTAACATAGTTTCCAATTATTGTTTAGTTCTTATAGGTTATTCCCATTACATAGTGATCTATTGGTGAAATTTCACTTAACATTATTATAATGTGAACTAGGTTCGTTAATTCTAATGAAATAATGTTTTCCTTTAAAATGATTCCCTAAAAATGATTCTATTCATTATCTGAAAAAGAACTCATGTTTATTTATCTCCTAATGATTATATCATGAAACCAGTTTATTGGGTGGAATCCTTATGGACTTTGGCTCAAACCCTACCAACACCCTTGGGTGTATGTAGTCATGTTTATGTTTGACACATGTAAAATCAAGATGTCTGGAGATAGTTTTTCAGGATGCTAGTGCTCTTTCCATCTATGTAATGCGGAGGTGGTTGGAGGATATCACACCTCTTGACATATGGTTTGTTTGGTGATGTGGTCTAGTTCACTTTTTATTGTGTATCTATTCGGGGTTTTATTTAAGGTTGTAGACATGAATTAGAAAAATTATATTTCCATGTTTTGTTATTAATGTTCAGTTTTGGTTCATTTATAATTTTTGGTTACTTATGTTTTTGTGATTAGGTTAAATCATTCCAATGATTTGTTATTGATAATTTGAAACTTATTTCTAGCTGATGGGGATAATGGAAACCCTTATAGCCATGCCATAGAATGTGTGTGTGTAATAACCTAGATCTTCGTTTCAGGTATGATTTTCCTTTTCTGGTCGTTTTTGAGAAAAAGAGGAAAATCTTGAAATTTTCAAAGTACATGTCGTGAACTTCGATGTTGCACAAGGCTGTCTAGTGGCCGTGTCCGGGCCACACACATGGGGTGTAAGGGCGATGTGGAGGCCGCTTAAAGTGGAGTACAGAAAGGCCTAGTACACACAGTGTACTCCATAAGTACACGCCGTGTACTTTCTTTTTATCATTAAACGGACCGGGTTCGTGCCTAATCGACAGAAACGTCTTCTTCTCAAGGTTATTCGATCGAGGGAATTCATATGACCAAGAACATCCTCCAAGACACAGAGCCTCTGTCTATATTCTGAATCGACCACCGTCAATTGCGTTGGAACCATAGTGGTCAGATCTTCCTTCATCATGAGTTTCATTCCATGTTTTTTTCCTCTTTCTCATGATATCATGGGTTGAAAATTTTGTGCGTTTTCATAGATAAAAAACGTTCAAAGGAGAATAAAGACTTTTGGTTCAAGTATATTGATCTCCTAAAAAAGGTAGGTGGTTTGTGCCTTACCGTTCGAAGTCTTTGAGTATTCTGTGAAAATTCCACCAATACCTGTGAACGGGGTACTGTGTGTTTACCGTTTTCCCCCTATTGTTATCATTCCTTGCTTGTATGCTTGTGTAGATGTAATTTGATCATGTATGAGGATAATTGATGTTCTTGGATGTTTTTTCCCTTCCTTTTTTTGTTTAAGACCTTTGGGTCTTGTTAGCCTTTTTCCGTTATAACTGTTTTCCATGCCTTGTGACCGTAGTATGGAATGATATTCTTGCCATGCTTTTTTCTGCATACTGGTTAGCTATGTAGCTTAATAGGTGTACTTTGGCCTTATAGCAATATTATGCACTGACTGGAATGGTAATGTGAGAACCTGGTGCTATAGATCATAAGGGATAGACCAAGTGAGCTTCCTAGAGAGTCTTGGACATAATAAACTACAGGGGATAGACCTAGTGTCCTTCCTAGAGAGTCTTGGACAATATAGACTATCAGGGATAGACCGAGTGAGCTTCCCAGAGAGTCTTGGATATTATATACTATAGGAGGTTAGACCGAGTGAGCTTTATCAAAGAGTCTTTACATGTTTCAATTTACTTAAACCATTCCAGGATAGAGGTGGAATTGACCCAGCGAGCTTCCTCAAAGAGTCTGTGATAGACCAGAGACTATAGGAGGAATTGACAGAGTGAGCTTCCTCATAGTGTTTCTAGACCTTGCGGTTATAAGAGGGTTATACCACGCGATCTTCCCCAGAGTGTCCCAAACTACCCTAGACTATAAGGGGAATTGACTGATAGATCTTCCCCAGAGAGTCTTATAATTATGTATGACAAATCCAGAGGGGTTAGGCTGGGTACACTGCCCAGAGGGTTGTTGGTACTTCTTGGATATGACCAGAGGGGTTGGCTGTGAGTACTTCCCAGAGGGGTTCCTATTATGGTTAGCTGTTTGCTTCTCTACTGCTTGTTGTTCTGTGGATTGATTACTGTTTCATATCATCCTATTACTGCTTACTGATTACTGCATATTAATTACTGTACTATTACCTGCCATATGCTCAATTACTGTTATACATAGATCTTTGGGTGGTTGCCTACTGGGATTTAGTCTCACACCTTGATTGGGCCATGCTTTTGGGCCCAAAAATAATATGTTTTTGCAGGTATAGAAAAGGGAAATCACCCTTCTACTTTGGGTACTTGATTGCTTTGGAGAAGGAGAGCAAGGGACCAAGCTTAGGCTTGCGATGATGCAGAGTTGTTTATCTTTTCTTTTCTACTTGTTTTGGTTCTATTTGCATTTCTAGAATTATGACCGGTTTGGATTATTTCCATGATATGTATCATGAATCAATTCATATATACATATGTGCTCCAGTTTATTATTTTTTTAGTCATACAATGTTTATTTATGTTTGATATTTACTGCTTCCGCTATTGCATGGTTTATCTACTTCTTCTATGAAATCTCCCATTGAGGGAATAGTTTCCCTACTATCGCACCCAAGGCCCTTGCTTCTAGTCAGCAGACTCTGGCTTTTCGGGAAATGTGCTTGAGGCCATGTGACCAACCAGGTACGGGGCGCCTCTTAGTGGCTTCCTGAACTGGGACATTACAAAGTGGTATCAGTAGAATTATTTTCTCTTGATTTACTGTTTGGAGCCTTTATCCAGGGATAGGACAGATTTTTACTTGGTAATAAGCTATGCATGGGAGTATCTAACCTGTGTAAAGGGAATATCTAATCTACCTCGTTTATTTCTGTTTTCTAGTTCTGATATTTTACTGTTGTTATGATTTCACCTTGAGTGACTCACATGATTTGTGTTGTCATTGTTGTTGCTATTGCGGTTCTATTTTTGTCGCAACCCGATGAGATGAGGGTATTCCATCTCATGCCTCATTAGAAACATGTTAGAAATCATATGCCATGAATTATAGCCATCCCATATAGGGTGCATTATCAATTGAATTTTGTTGTTATAGACATTGTGTATATTATTCATGTTGTTGTGATAGATGCTTTGAAATAATCCCTGTAGTTTGATAGAGAAATTCTTTGTATTGTACCGTGCTTAAATGAACGCCAAATTTTGGTTCTTGAGTATTTTTTCCCTCATTAATCGGAACATGGTGAATCATTGACTTGTTTCTCATGTATATGACTTGTATAAGATGTGAAGCTTTGATTCTCTGGGAGTATGTTCCCTCACGGACCGGAATTTGGGACCTCTATGTTTTTTTAGTGTTTTCTGGGTTTTGGGGCAGTTTCTGAACTACTCCCCAAAAAAACAAAGAATATATGATGTGTAATTTTTTACTACACACAATGTTGTATTTAAACCATGTCACTAACTGTGTAAGAAGAAACACGGGGTTGTAAAATGTCTTCAGGAATACACCATGTACGGTAGGTACACACCGTGTAATAGTGAGTTGTGTACCCTAGCATGTCACAAAAAACACGGGTCAAGGAATCATGTTTAGTACACGCCATGTTTGGTATGAACACGCCGTGAAGCCTTATTCTAGGTTCTCGGCCGTGTCACGAACAACATGGGTTAGTGTTATCTTCTCTTATTCACGCCGTGTTTGTTCAGAACACGCTGTGTAAGGGTCATCCATGTAGCCGGTTGTGTAACTAACAACACGGGTTGCCGAAGCCTTGTCTAGTAAACACCGTGTCCTTAGAGAACACACCATCTATTCTAGGGTTAAGAGGACCATGTGAGTTAGCCATGTAAAGAGGCTCGTGTAGGGGACTGGGGTTCAAGTACGTGCCATGTGTGGGGACAACAAGTCATGTAGTCTTGGGTGTTACACGACGAGAGGTGGCAGAAGTACACACCCATGTGTCTGGCATAAGAGGAGACACTGTGTAGTTTTTATACATGCCATATATTCATGTTTTGTAGTACATGAATGTTTTTTTATCATGTTCCCATTTTGTACACTTGTGTTCTCTGTCCATTATAATCCTGATCTAAGGTTTGGTTTTAATATTTCAGAGATATGCCACTAAGACTTCCTCCAGTTTTACGTCAGCTACCAGATGATGATCAGACACCAGATATGGCCGATCAAGGACCTCCTATAGATCCTCCTGTTGTTCCATACTTTTCACCAGTAGTTATACCTATTGTAGGCACCGATGTGCAGTTTAGGGAGGACTTTATGAGGATGATGCAGACCATTCAGGGAGCACTGCCTCCTGCCCCGTCGATGGTTGAGTTGACGTGGGTTTCCCAGCAGCAGCACACTTTTACATTCTCAGGGGATGGAGGATCCCAGGATGTAGAGTCATGGATAGAGGCCATGATGACGATCTTCGAGCACTTGGAGATACCTCTAGAGAAAAGGGTAATGTTGGCTACTTATATGTTCCGAGACACTTCCAAGAGGTGGTGGGAGGTGATCTCACAGTCATGGTGCCATCAGAGTTGACTTGGGAAGAGTTTTATCACATCTTCTACAATTACTTATACCTATAGACCTTGAGGGCTGAACAAGACCGGGAGTTTATGTGTCCCGACTAGGGTACTCTTTCTTTTATGGTTTCAGGCAGGAGGTCCATTCCCAGGTAAATATATTCAGGTTGAATTTGATATCTTCTCTCTTCAACCAGGCGCTGATCACTAAGTGGAATCTGAGTGATTCTGGAGCAGTGGGATAGGGCGGTTTGACATCTATAGTTAGTGTTCCTCCTTCTGATAGCAGGAAGTGACGCATAGAGTCTGCTCGAGGAGATCATGGTAGGAAAAATTTATCTTCGGGATGCTAGGTAGTATGCTACCAATGCAGGAGGAGCAGGCATACTCGACCTCAGTACTAGAGAGACCCGATGGAGTGTCGATCTTGTGGAAAGATGGGCCATGTTCAGCATTTTTTTCAGATCTTCTCACCTAAATCTAGTGGTAGGGGTTCGTCTATAACCCAACGTATTAGAGATGTATTGCCAGTTTCTCACCCGTCAGGGAACATCTGTTCTTCCGGCAGTTCGGGATGAGGTGGAGGTCGCGGCCATGGTGGTCAGTCACCAGGTTACCAACAACAGTAGAGTGCATCAGCTCAGAGTGGTCAGAAAGGGGTGCAGGGCCGCGGTACATGCCATAAATTCATCGTGGAGCATACCTATCAGGGGGAGGATCTCGGCCGTTCCACAGTTTGAGGTACAGTCTTAGTAGACGAAGTATTATCTTCATCCCTTTTCGATACTGGTGATTCTCATAGATTTATCTATGTTTCTGTTGTGGACAGCCTTGGACTCTGTATCTTTTCATCTTCCTACATGTTGACTCTTGATGCACCATTGGGAACGAGGACGTCTAGCATATGTCAGTGCAGAGAGATCCCTCTTTAGGTTGCAGGGTTTCACTTCTTATGGGACCTCTATGTCCTAGAGATGACATGTTATTCTTTCATTCTCGGTATTGATTGGTTAGTTCCCTTCCATGCAGACGTCGATTTCTCTCTCCGTAGGGTGAGTTTCGTATCACTACTGGGCTGATCTTTTCATCATATAGGTTAGTGGGATGTCCAAGTGGGTAGAGGTGGACCAGAGAATCATGGGCAAGGGGGAGTTACAACCCAAATTTCCAGTCATTATCTGGATGACTAGTGGACTTCACAGTTAGACTTTTCTCCAATGGTGGATCGTTTCTGGGATGTATTTCCAGAGGAATTTTTAGGATTTCATCTAGAGCGTGAGGTAGACTTTTCTATTAAGATTGTTGTAGGAGCGGCGCCAGTGTCCATTCTTTCTTATAATATGGCTACACCTGAGTTGGTGGAGCTCAAGAAGAAGTTAGAGGGGTTACAGGCAAAGGGTTTCATCCAACCCAGTACTTCTTTTGGGGATTCTCAAGTCCTATTTGCCAAAAAGGAAGACGAAACACATTGGATTTGTGTGGATTATCGGAAGCTGAACCAACTGACGTTCAAGAACCGATATCCCTTGCCAAGGATTGATGACCTCTTTTTTCAACTTTGAGGATCCAAAGTGTTCTCGAAGATCGATTTGATGTCCTGTTATCAACAATTTCACATTCTACCATCGGATATACCTCTTATAGCCATATGGAGAAGGTATGGTCTATACGAGTATACGGTCATGCCATTCGGTCTCACGAATGAGCCAACAGCTTTTATGGCACTGATGAACCGAGTGTTCCGTCCATACATGGATTCTTTCGTGGTGGTTTTCATGGATGAAATCATGGTGTACTCTCACAGTCGACACGACCATTCTACCCATGTTGAGATCAATCTGAGTACACTGAGAGAGCATCAGTTATATTCTATGCTCTCAAAATACCACTTTTGGATGGATTAGATTCACTTCATGGGTCACGTTATCTCAGAGATAGGAGTATCAGTATACCCAATGAAAGTAAATTCATTGGTTTCCTAGGAGAAGCCGAAGAATGTATTTGCGGTGTGATGTTTTCTAGGGATAGCTGGATACTAATGGTGTTTCATACATGACTTTTTACGCCTAGCAGCACCGCTGACAGGTCTGACCAAGAAGGGGGGAAAGTTTTAATGGTGAGATTCTTGTGAGTACAACATACCATCCCCAGACAGATGGTCATTCCGAGCGTATGATCTAGGTTCTTGAGGATATTATCTGAGCTTTCATTCTAGAATTTGGTGGTTCTTGGGAGAAGCATATTTTCCTTGAGGAGTTTTCCTATAACAACAGTTTTCAAGCGACTATTCAGATTAAACCATACGGGGCTTTGTATGGTAGTCCATGCCGATCACCAAGGTGTTGGATGGAGGCAGGAGAGGCATCTTTGATGGGACATTGTCTTGTTCAAGAGACCTAAGAGCAGATAGAGTTTATGCGGAATAGGATGGCTAAAGAGTAGTCTCGACTGATGTCTTATGCTGATCAGCGGAGATGACCTCTGGAGTTCGAGGTCAGGGATCATGTGTTCCTACGTGTCGCACCGAGGTTCGGACACAATAGGATTCCGTGACAGGGTAAGCTTTCACCATGGTACGTCGGGCCTTTTGAGGTGTTGGAGATAGTTGGGATGGTTGCCTATCGGTTGCAGTTACCTTAGAGGTATCGGTCTATGCATGATGTCTTCCACGTCTCTCAGCTTCGATGTTACTTTTCAGACCTGTCTCTTGTCTTTCAACCCGAGGAGGTTGATCATGAAGCAGATGCATCATTTGTGGAGCATCATATCAAGATTTTCGATCACTTTATGAAGGTTCTTCATGGCCAGTCTGTTCCTCTGGTATGGGGGTTATGGAAGCACGGGCGAGTATAAGGTGAAACAAGGGAGAGGGAGGCCGATGTATGATTGTAGTGGCCGGATCTGTTCAGGTTTTCTTCTTCCACGCCTCGCTAGGAAAATTTGGGGATGATGTTTTTTAAGGAGAGGAGTTTTTAAGAACTCGGACCTTCATTTTAGGTATGTTTTTCTTTTTATGGTCATTTTTTAAAAAATAGCAAAATATTGAAGTTTTCAAAGTACACGTTGTGTACTTCGATGCCGCGCAAGGCCGTGTGCTGGCCATGTCCGGGCCACAAACACGGTGTGTATGGGTGATGTGGAGGCCACTTAATGTATAGTATGAAAATGACTTGTACACGCCATGTAATCCAGAAGTACATGTCGTGCACATTCATTTTTTCATTAAACAGACTGGGGTCGTGCCTAATCGACAAAATCATCTTCTTCTCAATGTTATTCGACCGAGAGTGTTCATATGGACGTGAACATCTTCTGAGCCCCCGATCCTCCATCTATTTTATGAATCGACCGACGTTGATTGTGTTGGATCCACAACGGTGAGCTCTTCCTTCTTTTTGAGTTTCATTCCATGATTTTCCCTCTTTCTCAAGATATCGCGGGTTGAACATTTTGTGAAATTTCATAGATCTATGACGTTCTAATTATAATCAAGCCTCGTGGTTCAAGTATATTGATCTACTATCATCATGGTAGGTGGTCTATGACTTACAGTTCGATGTCTTTGAGTTTAATGTGAAAATTCCACCAATACCCGTGAACGGGGTTTTACGTATTTACCGTTTTCCCCTGTTGTTCTCTTGCCATGGTTGTATGCTTATATAAAGGTAATCTAATCATATATGAGGTTAATTTCTATATTTTTATATTTTTCCCATGCCTCATTCTGTTTATGACCTTTGGGTCTTGTTAGAATTTGGTCGTTATACTTGTTTTCCATGCCTTGTGACCGAAGGATGGAATGATATTTTTGACTTGCTTGATTTATGTGGACTGGGTTTCCATGTACCTCTATAGGTGTAGTTTGGCCTTATAGCATTATTATGCACGTACTGGAACTGGAACATGAGAACATGGTGCTATAAACTATAAGGGATAGACCGAGTGATCTTCCCAAAAAGTCTTGGACATTATAGACTACAGGGGATAGACCGAGTGAGCTTCCTAGAGATTCATGGACATTATAGACTACAGGGGATAGCCCGAGTGAGCTTCACAGAGAGTCATGGATATTATATATTACCAGAGGGTATACTGAGTGAGCTTCCTCAGAGAGTCTTTACTTGTTTGAATTTCCTTAAACCATTCCAGGCTAGAGGAGGAATTGACCTAGCGAGCTTCCTCAGAGAGTCTGTGATAGACCTAAGACTATAAGAGCAATTGACCGAGTGAGCTTCCACATACTGTTTCTATACCTTGGGGCTAGAAGAGGGTTAGATTGCACGATCTTCCTCAAAGCATTCCTGAATTCGCTAGAATATTAGGGGAATTGACTGAGAGAGCTTCCACAGTGAGTCTTATAATTCTGTATGACCAAACCAGAGGGGTTAGGCTGAGTGCACTGCCCAGAGGGTTGTTCGTACTTCTTGTATAGGACCATAGGGGTAGGTTGCGAGTACATCCCAGAGGGGTTTCTGTTCTGGTTAGCTGTTTACATCACTGATGCTTGTTGTTTTGTGGATTGATTACTGTTTCATATCATCCTATTATAGCTTACTGATTACTTCCTTCTGATTACTATACTATTACCTGTCTTATGATCACTGACTGTTAGGCACAGATCATCGGGTGGTTGCCTACTAGGATTTAATCTCATACCTAGTTTATTCCATTCTTTTGGGCCCAAATAGACTATGTTTTTGCTAGTATAGACAAGGGAAGCACCCTTTGACTTTGGGTACTTGATTTCTTTGGAGCAGGAGAGCATGAGACCAGTCGTAGGCTTGCGATGCTGCAGAGCTGTTTATCTTTTATTTTCTACTTGATTTGGTACTATTTTCATTTACAAAATTGTGACCTATTTGTATTCTTTTCTAGGTATGAATTATGCATCATTTTATATATACATATTTGCTCCATTTGTTTATTGTTTTAGTCTTACTTTGTTTATTATTGTTGGATATTTACTACTTCTTCTTTTTCATGTTTTATTTACTTCCGATGTGTACTCTTCCAATGAGGGAATAATCTCTCCAATATCACACCCAAAGCCCTCTCTACTAGTCAATAGCCTCTAGTATCTGTGGAAAAGCATTTGAGGCCATGTGACCCACCTGGTATGAGGTGCCTCTCAGTAGCTTCAAGAACTGGGACGTTAGGTTGTGCAACAGCTTTGATAATGTCCCATCTTAGTTCGTGACAAAATGGTATCAAACGAGGTACACTATATTTGGTGTATAAAATTTGTGGAGGGTCTAGATATAAAAGAGCTAGGACTATTGAGGATTGAGTATCTGGTTACAAGTGTAGTTCCTGGACATCGTACATCGTGAATGTTATTGAGTCATCATGGGATGTTGGATATTTTTGTATGACTTTTCCTATAGGTGATGCATACAAGATAAATTCTATATGTGGACACAAGGTATATGTTTAGTGATTTGGTTGTTAGGATATTTTTAAGGGTTTGATCTGTTTGGCTTTATAAGAATGTTGTATTTTTCATCATTGATAAAAAAAATTGAATGTTTCTGTTAATGATTTTTCTATGATTATTTCATTTTTATAGACAAATACCTCCCCATATAATTCATGTACAAATGTGAGAAGATGATATGGAGAGATATCCCTCACCAACTAATCAGAGATTATTGGATGATATGGCATGATTTGTTTAGATTTTTGGATAGAGAAAGGCTCCTAGTCATGCTTCAGTTTTAGGGGCTGATCATTTTCCTATAAAAGAGAAATCCAAATAGATTCTAAAGTACACATCTCCTCCCTTTTGACATAGTACAGAACCTCTGGAAGATAAAGAATTGTGTGATTAAATATAGAATAAGTTTCAATTCCTCTAAACTCCAGAGGATTTCAGTGTAAAAGTCACCTCATTTTTTTAAAAGGTCCTAGTCTGAGGTGTTATGATTCAGTAATCAAAACTGAACAGCATAAAAGATGAACTGCAAAGACATCAAGGTTATCATCAATAACTATTATTTTTCAAACATCGTGGCTTATAACTGATCCTAATAATTTATGGATCTTGATAAGGGGGTCCATTAATTGTTGGAGTATTCCAACCACTTTTCTAAGACTATTAATTTCATACCTAAATCTTTTCCATGGAACATATGAAGGCTCAGTGTTTTTAATGGGTTCTGTATCCATATATCTATTCATAGGTCATTTTGTTCCATCCAAATACATATAATTAAGTGTTTGACCATGATTTTACGGTTGGTAATTATCCCAAGGGCTTTTAGGGATCTTCTAGGGCTACATCAATATTGGTCAGTGACAGTTCATTTGAGAAAAAGAGGATGTGTGATGAGTAAGGGAAGAAGGGAGGTCATAATTCATGACATCATTCCCAAAAGTCTTCTTCTTTGGCTTCTCATGATGGGTCAATTTTTATCCAAAAATGTACGAGGGTAGGACCACATGGCCTATTTTTACATCTCCTCTAAAACATTTCCATCAGGGTAAAGCTATGGGAAAAATGGTTCATTTTATAAAGTGATTTGACCATATCCGAGTAGTGTAGGATCTATAGCTTCTAGAGAGATTTAAGTTCAGTCAGATCCATTTAGGATGGTGGGATCTCAATTTAGTTTTCATGGATGTAAGAAAAAATCATCATATGTGTTGATAAAATTTATGTCAAAACATTATTTGAGTGGTCGTACTCAGTATCAGGCTAAGACAAAACATATTTTTGTAGTGGACCAGGAAAATGCAGGATCCGATGAGGGGCCTTCAACAATTTGAGGAACAATTCAGATTGAATCATCTATAGCTACTGTTTTGTTTGATACTAATTATTCTATTTCATTTTTCTATACCACTTTTTTAATCTATTGAATTTTCTAACCAAGATCATGTATTTTGGGTTGGAGTTAGTAATTCCACTGGGATTAAAGAAAGAGAAAGGTTGCAGGTGTCCATCAAGTAAACTTGCCTTGACATGAGTCTATCTGAAATGGGATTTCAATGTTTTTTATATGGGACATTTTCGCATAATCCTATATATAGAATGCCCAATTCACTTTCAGTCCAATATCACCTTCTATAGGCAGTGGTTGAGCTTCATAGAACCTAATGGAAGTAGGAATGATTTTCTTGGAGAACGAAATCCTTATTAAGGTCACATTGGACCTCCCCTCCCATAATTAGGTAATATTTTATTGTAGTTATCATCACATTTCTTATAGGATGCTGGTGTCTTCCCTCAGGATAGATTACCTCTAGTTGTGGTTGAATTGTAAAATGTTTTTATGATCATTCTTTGGGGTTGAATCTGGAGATAGATGTGGAGTTCTCAATGGATTTGGCATAGGAAACACATCATATACATCTTTTCCCATATCATATAGACCTCCAGGAATTGAGCTAATTAAATGTGAAACTATATTATTTTTAATCCTAGTGATTCATACACCTGAGCATACTTCCATGTGATTCCATAGTTCTATTTTTTGATGAAGGTCGATGAATCTCACCTTTTTGTATATATTACCAAAATATGAATAAGGTAACCATCTTAAATATGTATCCTTTTGTCTGAATCAATGACCAGTTTGATAAGTTAAATGGGAAATGTGGTTTATCCATGATAGACTTGCATTATGGATATGTCCATTTTTGGGTGATAAAAGAAGATTCCCTGAAATTGTCCTTCCAATGTATATACTTCCACTGGGAGTAAATTTTCATGCCTTTCGGGTTGACGAATACTCCATTAGTCTTCATGGAGCATATGACCAGAGTGTTCCACAAGGATCTCAATTCAATTGTCATGGTATTCAAGGATGACATTATAGTTTATTATTGACCAGAGGAGGAAGACGAGTGGAGTTTTTGGATCATGTTGGTAAACTTTGGGACCATGTAATTTATGCCATGTTATCAAAAGAAAAATTTTGGACTAAATATCTGATGTTTCTAGGACTTGTTATTTTGAAGAAAGGGTTATTGTGGACCCTTATAAGATCAGTTCAGTTATGTCATTGGAGAAGTCAAGGAATGTGTTTGGGTGCAAGACGATTCTATGCCTAAATAGATATTACAGTCTATTTATTCAGTACTTCTCTCAGCTTGCTTCTCCCAGGATGGATGTCACCCAGAAATGGGTGATGTATGAATGGAACCAAGAATGCTAGTCCTCCTTCGTGGAGAAAATTTAGTGATTGAATACTAATCCAATATTGTTTTTTACACAGTCGGGAAAATTTTATGTTGTTTATTGTGATTCCTCATGTATAGGTCTTAGGTGAGTGCTTTTAACGGATGATCATGTGGTGGTTTGTGGTTCTCACAAACTCTAACCATAAAAGAGAATTACATTACCCATGACCTGGAGTTAACAGCAGTGATTCACATTTGAAGATGTGGTGCCACTATTTATTGGGGATAAATTTTGGGTTTTTATTATTATAAGATCTTATATAACATCTTCTCCAAAAAGGATTTGAACCTGAGGTATCACCATTGGGTTGCGTACCTTCATTGATTTGACTGCGATATAGTCTATACCCCATGTAAAGTTAAGGTTGTGGTAGATGAATTTTGAATAAATGTTGATGTGCATGGATTGAAAGTGTCCTATGAAGAGTGGAAGTTTATGGGTCTTTTCTTCCTAGTTGCTTCTGAAGAAAAATTAGAATTGTAGATGTGCTTTCATGGACAGTGTTTATATGACCCATTCTCTTTTGGATTTCATTCAGTTGGGGTATCCTGGTGATGAGTTATGGTAGTAGTCTATGATGTTTCTTTAGTGTGGGGAGAGACCTTGCGATTGTTCATTTCAATTCGATGGAATTTTGTTCCATAAAGGTAGTTTTTGTAGTTCCATTGTCTCTAAGGAATGTGGTGATGTATGATAGCCACCATTTTCAGTGGGATGTTCCTCCCGAAGCCACCAAAATGTATTATGATGTGCATTGAAAGTGATAGTGGCCATGTATTAGGTGGGTTGTAGCTTACATTGTATTAATGGGTTATAAATGTCAGAAAGTGAGTGAAGAGCACCAAAGTCCCTCTGGTATTCTCCAACCACAAAAAAATTCCTACATGAATGTGGGATGATATCTCCATGGATTGTATATTTGGATTACCTCGTATGCCACCTGTAACAAACCAAATAAATAAGGAATAAGACACTCTGCATATTTAGTAATATTTGTGAATTAAATATTGATTTTACATTAAATGGTACGCTATGTTCAATGGTGTACCCTATACGCAACAAAGCGTTTCTTTGAAATCTTAAGTTGCACAATAATAATTTAATATTATTATTTTAAATGGTAGTTAATGCCCAGCTGTTGTATTGGAGATAATTAATAGAATTCACTAAAATATGATTATATATGTTTGTTAGATGTTTTTACAATTATCTCATAAAAGTTAGGGGCTTAAAATATGAATAAATCTAATTTCAATCCTGAACACTCTAATATTCAGTAAAAGGTCGATTTTCCACAATTTGATGGAAAACCCTCTTTAAATAAAATTTTGGTCATTTTTATATATTATATTTGACAAAATAATATTATTTTTCAGATTTGGGACATCAAAATTTACTTTGGGTAAATTTTTTTTATTTTTCTGATAAAGTTCATTTTTAATGAATATTGAAAAAGATTGTATTTTAATTCAAAATATCCTTTTAATCTAATTTATTTATATGGTTAGATTATATTTTTAATTGGTTTTAATGTTTAATTAGAATATATTTATACCATTAAATGTAATTTTTGTCATTGTAAATAAATTCATTTTGAAATTGGATATAAATAAGTGTCAATATTTTGATAGTTATTATTTCTTAAAAACAAATTATTTATTTTAACAACGAGAATTAATTTTAAATTAATTAATGAAAATTCAATGTTTTGAATTTTTTAAAATAGACAACATTTTTAAATTCGGAATATCAAAAATATCTTCGGATGAATTATTTCTATTTTTCTGAAAAACATCAATTTTGATGAATAGTAAAACCACATAGTAGTAGTTAAAAACGGACTTTTTCATTGAAATGAAATTTTACCACTTATGTGAATTGAATTTAAAAAATCTTACATACATGGTTGTTATTAGTCAAAAAAATTTGGTTTAATAAGATGATTTTTTTTTGAATAGTAACTTTTTACTTTTATTTACCATGGTTAAAGGTAAATATGGTAATTCAAGGTAAAAACAATATTATAATAATTCAAAATCACCTTAACACATGTCCAAACCTTATTGGATGAGTCATGTCAACCATGTTAATCTTTGCGTCTATTTTGGGACCCTATGGATCCACTTAAGAGTGATAATGACACTTTAGATTAATTAATTTAATGTAAAGGAAAAAATGACCAAACAAATATCTTTTAGTAATTTAATTTTTTCAAGGTGTTATAAACGATATATATTTTTACTATAAATAATAATTAGAAATCTAATAATATTGTTTACATCATGGTATTTTTTTATTATTTTTAGGCAACAAATAAAATAAATTATTTATGACTCAATAATGATGCATTATATACCTCAATAATAAATGATTTAAATAAATAAGATTTTAAATATAAAACTAATATCCAAAACCTTTAAAATTCTTATTGGATGACTTTATTTCGTCCATTAGTTTTCTTATATTAATCATTAATGATTTTTGTATCTTTAGAAACTTAATATAGTTTTATAATAAAATAATAATTTGAAACTTTCCTAATGATCCCCCACCCACTTATAAAAGTACAGCACGTATAACCAATTCCTCACAATTGTTAAGCTTTTTGGCTCATCCAAACTCTGCCCAATTGAGCTCCCTAAATCCCATACCTACTACTAAATGCCTTACCTTAGGCAGAAGGCACTTCAATAAGTCCCTTTGATTCAAACCAAAGTAAGTTACCCAAATTAAAAGTAACCGTTTCTCTTAACTTTTTTTAATTTATTTTACTTCTCCAACCCCTAAAATCTTTTTATTACTTTATTATATAACAACACTAGTGTCCTAAATATAATAGTATGTTTTTATGATAAGGATTCGAACTAACCATACACTCACCTCCATCTAATGGTGGAAGAACATACTGTTTCTATGGATGGAAAACTAACGCCTCACGAGACGATGATTGTTTGATTATCTTCTACCACATATCATGGTTTCCATTAAGAGGAAACTATATTTATATGTGATATATATTATGTTTATATTTTCTTTAAGTTTCTTTATAAAACATTTATAGCCTACCTTTATGGTATCCATAATGGGTAAACACGATAATTTCATTTGAGAAATTGAGGACTACCGCCCTCTCAAAGTGATTTGACTCGTTAATGCCATATGTGAGATATATTAAGGATAGATTTAATGATATTATATATGATATTATACTGGAATTATAATATACCTATGTGTCATTATGTTTTTACTCAATTAAAATATAATATAGAAATGAATGTAGCATTCATCCGTACGTACGGCTTACCATCTCCATGAACGGTGCATTTCATTTCTTCTCTTCAATTATTATGTACTGTTTTAAATACATATATATACTGAATATATGTGATATATATGATTTCCAAATCATTAATATAATTCTGGAAATAACGGACTCTTGACCACATGGAAAACTTGTAATTGTAATGTGTTCGTTTTTTTATTCAAGTACCAAATATCGACAAATTACCCTTATTAACATAAATGGTTACAAAATGTTTATAACATGGTAATACGTGATATAAAGGAATAAAATAATTTAAAAAGGTTTATTAATCAATTATAAAATTAACTTAAGTTAATTATTCTGTAATAACAAGGAACAAACAAGTCAAATTGGACACAAGGTAAGGGATTTTCTTATTCCACTTTTAATTCTGTTAGATTTCCATTATTTTCCACTTATTCATTGCATGCGGTGTATTGTGTACATAAATTTTATATATATTATCAATATTAACATTATATTCATGTTATTTATTGATTCATTTGGTGGTTATTAACTATTGTTCATATGAATCAATTGATTACAACGTGTCAAAGGGTTTCATCTAACTCTTTATTCCCATGAGATTCACGCTATATTTGCCAGTATTTCCTTTTGTGTGGTGTATGTACTTCCAAAGATTGAAATATATGTAATTTAATTTCATTTATTAGTATTTAAATCTTCATTGTATGATCCTTATTTCATTTGGCCTATGTTTTTGTATGTTACCAAATCTGTAAGGGAACCTTTCAGCCTCCTCTTTTTAGAATACATCTTTTTGTTATGTATTTTAATCTATATTTTATTATGTTGGGATATGTTCTTATATATCCTTATTGATTTAAAAATTATTTATAAGTGCTGAGATACCCTTTTTATCTCATCAACTCATTTTGAAAATTCTAATGTGACGTTGTTAGGATGTCAAATTTTTACAAGGTAACCTCTTAAATCAAATTCAATTCATTGGGTTCAACTTATACTTCGTGAATATGTCGTACTATGAATATGTGTGAATGAAAAATGATTTTTTTACATTTAATATCCAATTATATTGGGTGCATTTATTTTTTTCACACATAATTATGTTATATATTTATCCTTAATTTTAGGACACCATATTTATAAGGGATTTTACCTCAATTTACTTTTCCACTAAGACTTCATTGTTGTTATACACCAATTCACTATTATATGGTGTATATACTATCATTTGACATATTATATCAGGAATACCTTTATTCTCATGATATTATAATTTTCTGATTAAATGTTATTTATCAATTATTTGTATTCAAGCGTCTCTCTTTTTGTTAGAAAAACTCAATCTTAAATATCGTTTTAAATGTTTTAAAAATTTATTCTTTTAAATATTTCTCATTCATATCCATGTTTTAAAAATGGGTTTTAATATTTATTTATCTGGAAATTAATGTTTTTCAAATGATAATTCATTTAAAATATTCAAAGTGGTATAGTACACTTTGATTAAAATATACCCCTTTAAATTGTTTTGAAAATTATTTGATAAAGCATTTGTTTATTTCAATATCTTTATTTGATATATTGGAGTGTGGAAATGTTATATTTCACATATACATGTGTTGCATGTTATGATTATTTAATGGTTATTGGGAATTTTTTACCAATATGGGTGGTTCCATGATAAACCTAGGGCGGGTGAGCCCGAGATATCTCTCCAATGCATTGGGTAATGTGACAGAGGTAAACACGATGTTTCTCCTCTGAGATTTAAGGAATATACAATGTTGGGTATTATAAGTGTAACTCCCTACATAGCTATGATAGATACAATGTATGTTTGATATGGATGCCATAATTATCATTTATGATTTATGATTTGTCTGTGTTATTCAAAAATCTTTTGATTTCGTAAGGTATGTTATGATTGAAAAGTATAGTTTCATTGATTTGTATTTATTGATTAGATAATGTTTTCTTTCCATATTTTATAACCCATGATGAGATTTTTATGCTCATCCCATGTTTTTGAAATTTTTTCCACGGGACTTAAAGATGAATAGGGTCAAGGATGGGATCAACGAAAAGTCATGTTGTCTAAAATATGTACTAGACCTGTTTCTTTTTAATAGTGTTTATTTTATGAAATAAATGGATATTGAGTAGTACTATCTACATGTAATATTCAAGTTGTTATGTAAATGTTATGGCCTAATTCTCTAAAACTATAAACCTGAAAATATCCTCAATGTGAATTAATCATTCATTTCAATATTATTTAATGTTTTATGTCTAGGTCATTATAGTTGGTATCAAATGTCGGTTTAGAAAACAATAGGGATTAGGAGTTTTTGTAAAACACATGGTTAGTCACTAGGTTTACTTATTCAGTTAAATCCTTATTTTATAAATTTTTCAGATCAAGGAAAGTCAGTTACAAATGGAAGGAAGAGGATCTCAAATGACATTCCTATCTCTTTCTGAGGACATGTTTTCAATAATTATTGCAAAGTAATGTTTGGATGATTGTGAAACATTCTCAAGCATACAACTCACTTAAAATCAGTTGTTTGAGATATCAAACACCTCAACTATATCTCGTTATTATCGTGGATCATGTGTTGTATTTAAAAAAATCATATTTTCACAATATTCTCATATTTTCAAGAATGGTAAATATTATCAAGGCATTTACAAATAATTTACCTTATCCTATGATTTTGAAGCATACATTGATTTAAAAAATGGTTCTAAAGAAGGTGACCCTTGCGCAAACTATTTATATTTTCTTTTCCAATATAGTCTCTCAACACATACTTATGGTATTTTAAAAGTACCTTCAATTGAAAATTTCAACTAAAATTCAGTCCGACAATTTTATAGAATTCTTCTTTTATTAGATGTTTTGAAATTATATGTCAAACATGATTATTTTTCAAAACTGTTTTTCTATGAACAACAATATGATCCATGTTGTACAAGGTGTATTTGGATGGAGGAAGCAAATGATATTAAAGGATCTTGAACTCATTGTTGCAATTCATGGACCTTCTACCTATGTGAACAAGATGACGATGAAACCAAATGGACACCATGGTCAAGGTATGATGTTCTTCATTTGGGGGATCATTTTATTTTATCATATGGTGGTGAAATAATACTTTAAGAATGAAGATGTTGAGTTCATAATGAATTTTGATGAAAATGAGAGGTATAATGAAACCATTTAGGTTAAAACAAGGTAGGGCTATTTTTTATTATAAAAAGGACATATCATAGGATGGGTGACAACCCTTTACATCCGGAAGGGCTGCAGGAATCAAACCCACAATTGAAGCGTGACAAGGGTGCATCGCCTACCACTAGCCTACATGAAGTCCCTGGATAGTATGACTCATTATTTTAGTAAAATGATTTTATGTAAAAAGAAATGTTGATTTTTGGAACATGTGTTTTGTCAAATGGATATACAAAGAATAGAAAATTTATTTATTGATTTAGTGATAATGGTTTTTGTGGAAGACGTTCTCTCTTTTGAGGAAACACTATATGACTTAAGAAGATAGGATACTATGGGATTTCAATTGTGGAATAATGCTTGAAATTTTAGTTTGAATGAATTTATTTTTTTATGGACATATGCTGATTTGATTTATTTATTAAATTGATTCACCTATCATGGGGAATATTTGATTAGGTTAATTACTTTTCAATATGAGACATTATGAGTGACTGGTGTTACTTGGAGATAAATGTTAAAAAGTATCCTGGAATTCAATTTAATTAAATACTTTTGAGAATTGGGTTACAATCTATGATTGGATTACTTTTGATGAATTTTTGGTAAAATAGTTTATTAAATGGTCTTTGATAAACTTTGGGTATTATTAGACTAATTTTGGAGATTAAGAGTATTTTTTCTTTAAGTAAAAGTTTATCCTTTAAGGGGATTATCTGATCTTGTACTAAAATTTTTTGTTTTAGTAAATGTCTAAAGATATGTAAAATATACAGTTTATATATATTCAGATTATGTGAGACCCTAGAAGTTTATTCTAGCACTTTTAATGTGACCATGTGAGTTTGAATACTCATCGTTTGGAGGAAAGATGCATTTGATGTAGAAATTTAGTAATGGGTGAAAGTCTACATGACAAGTAAGTATGATTCCTTATTTTTTAGTTAAGCTCATAAATATATTTCTCAATGAAAAGTAACATAAAACAAAAACCATGTATGTTAAATTTTTCTACTGGGGACTCGAAGACTGTTTAACCCATCACAATTTTGTAATTTTCTGGTGGTTAACATTCTCTTAATCATGTTTTCTATCAGTCTCCATTAAAACTTGATGGTTTTTTTTTCTCTTCCATATCAATGTTTTCATGGAAACCTAGTATCTATTATATCGGGTGACCTTTGTAATTATCTTTGAATCTGTTAATGTGAATGTTTTTACTGACTCTTTTCTGATGCAGGAATTTTAATGATGTTTCCATGCATAGTTTTAAAATTTCGAGGACGCAATTCCCAAAAGAGGGGAAGGATGTAATGTCCCAGATAAATAAAGAATAATACAATTTTCATATTTATTAATATTTTTTAATTAAATATTAATTTTACATTAAAGGGGAATATAGGTAGCAAGGCGTACCTGATACACAACAACAAGTTTCTTTGTAATCTTACGTTGTACACTAAAAATATAATATTATTATTTAAAATGGTAGTTAATGCCTAGACATTGTATTGGATGGAATGAATAAAACTAACTAAAATATTATTATATATGTTAGTTAAATGTTTTTAGAATTATTCCATAAAATTTATGGGCTTAAAATATGAATGAATTTAATTTTAAGCATGAATACTCGAATATTTGGTAAAAGATCTATTTACCGCCTTTTGATGGAGAACCCTCTTTAAATATAGTTTTGGTAATTTTTATATATTATATTTGGAAAAATAGAATTCTTTTTTATATTTGGGATAACAAAATTTACTTTGGGAAAATTTTTGGTATTTGTCTGATAAACTTCATTTTTAATGAATAATGAAAAATACTGTATTTTAATTCAAAAGTGAATTTTAATCTAATTTATTTATATTTATAGATTATCTTTTTAATTGGGATAAAAGTGTAATTATAATATATTTTTACCATTTAATCTAATGTTGCTCATTGGAAATAATTTTATTTTTAAATTGGACATAAACAAGTGTCATTCTTTTGATAGTTTATATTTCTTAAAAACACGTTATTTGTTTTGAAAACATGAATTAATATTAAATTATTTAATGTGACATCTATGTTTTTAATTTTTTAAAATTGACATAATTTTTGAATTTGGAATATCAAAAATAGCCTAGGCTGAATTTTTGGTATATTTCTGAAAAACATCAATTTTTGATGAATAGTGAAACCACTTAGTAGTAGTTAAAAAAACTGACTTTTTCATTTAAATGAAATTTTACCACTTCAATGAATTGAATTTTGAAAATCCTACATAAATAGTTGTCATTATTAAGTAAAATGTGGTTCAATTAGATGAAAATAATTTTTGGTGAATAGTAAATTTTGAATTTTATTTACCATTGTTAAATATGGTAATTCAAGGTAAACAAAATATTATAATAATTTAAAATTACCTTAACACTTTTCCTAACCTTATTGGATGTGTCATGTCCGATCATGGGCATATTTGGGTCTATTTTCAGACCCCATGGATCCACTTAAGAGTGATAATAACACTTTAGGTTAATTAAATTAATGTAAATGCAAAAATGACACAGAGAAATATCTTTTAGTAAATTAATTTTTACATGGGGTTATGTAAGTTATCATATTGACTATAAATATTAATTGGAAATATAAAACCATTTTCTACATCATCGTATTTCTTTATATTTTTTAGAAAAAAACAAATTAAATTATTTATGACACAATAATGACGCATTATATACCTCATTAATAAATGATTTAAATAAATAAGATTATAAATATTAAAATAACATCCAAAACCTATCAAATTATTATTGTATGATTTAATTTCGACCATTAGTGATCTTATCTTAATCTTTAATGGGTTTTGGATCTTTAAAAACCGATTTTTGGATTATAATAAAATATTATTTGCAAACTTTCCTAAAGAGCCCCTCCACCCTCTAATAAAAGGACACCACATATAACCAATTCCTCACACCTCTAAAGCCATTTTTCTGGTCAAAACTCTACCAAAATAATCACCCCACATCCCTCTCCTTCTCCAGGAAGTCTTACATTAGGCAAAAGACACTTCAATAAGACATTTTGGTTGAAACCAAAGGATGTTACCCAAATTAATGGTAAAAGTTTTTCTTAACATTGTTTCACTTATTTTACTTCTCCTACCCCTAAACTCCTTCTATTCCATTATTTTATAACAAAAAAAGTATCATAAAAATACTAGTATGTTGTTATGAGAATTATTAGAACTACACTTACACACACCTCTATCTAATGGGTGAAAAACATACTGTTTTGGTGGATGGAAAAGTAACGCCTCACGAGAAGATGATTGTTTGATTATCTCCTACAGCCAATCACGACAACCATTAATATGACACAATATTTATATATGATATATATTATTTTTATATTTTCTTTATTTTTCAGTATTTTACATTTATATCCTACCTTTATGGTTTCCATAATGGGTAAACACGATAATTTCATTTTAGGATGTGCGGACTACCGCCCCCTCAACATGATTTGACTCGCTAATGCCACATGTGGGATGTATAATGAAGAGATTTAATGATATTATATATGATATTATACTGGAATTATAATATATCTATGTATATTTATGTTTTTATTCAATTAAAATACGAAATATAAATGAATGTAGCGTTCATCCGTACGTACGACTTACCCTCTCCATGAACGGTGCATTTAATTTCTTATCTTCCAATGTTATGTACTGTTATAAATTCATATATATACTGAACATATATTATAAATATGATATCCAAATCATTAATATCATTTTGGAAGTAATGTAATCTTGACCTCATGGACAACTTGTAATTATAAGGTGTTAATTTTTTACTCAAGTACCAAATGTCGACAAACGAACTTTATTAACCTAAATGATTAAAAAATGTTCATAACATGGTAATAAGTGATATAAAAGGAATATTAAAATTTTAAAAGTTTTATTTATCATGTATAAAATTAACTTATGTTTATTATTTAGGAATAACAAGGAACAAACAAGTCAAATCGGAAATAAGGTAAGGGATTTTCTTATCTCACTTTTAATTCCGTGAGATTTCCATTATTCCCCACTTATTCATTGCAAGTGGTGTATTTTGTAGTACCATTTGATATATATTATAATGAATTTAATTATATTCATTTTATTCTGTGATTCATTTGGTGGTTATTAACTTTTGTTTATACGGCGTAGTTGATTACAACGTGGTAAAGGGTTTCATGTCACTTTTTATTCCCGTGAGATTCATGGTATATTTTACACTATATTATTTTTTATGGTGTATGTACTTCACAAGATTTTATATTATGTAATATACTATCACTTATGATTATTTATGTCTTCATTATATGATCCTTCTTTTATATGTCGTATGTTTAGTAAGTTACAAAATCAGAAAGGGTGCCTTTCTCCGTCTTCTTTTTAATAGACTACTTTCTGATATCTCTTATAATTTACATATTATTATGTTTGGATATATTGTTATATATAATTATTGATATAAACATTATTTGTAAGTTATGAGATACCATTTTAATCTCATCAACTAATTTTCATAATTTTAAAGTGACGATGTTATGCTGTCAATTTTTTACAAGGGAACTTCTTAATCAAATTTCAATTCTTTGGGTTCAACTTGTACTTCTTGAATATGCAATCCTTTTAATATGTGTGAATGAACTATTATTTTTTTACACTTAATATACAATTATATTGGGTGTATTTATATTTTTCACACGTAATTATGTGATTGATTTATCCTTAATTTTCGGACACCACCTTTATAAGGGATTTTATATCAATTCAATTTTCCACTAAGAATTCATTGTTGTTATGCACCAATTCACTCTAATATGGTGTATATAATGTCCTTTGAAATATTATATCATGAATACCATTATTTTCATTATATTATAATGTTTTGATTAAATTTTATTCGTCAATTATTTGTATTGATTCATCTCACTTTTTGTTAGAATAACTCTTTAACTAAAATATCGTTTTAAATGTTTTAAAATTTTATTCCAATAAATATTTCTCATTAATGTACACGTTTTCAAAATGGGTTTTATTATTTATCAATATGGACATTAATTTTTTCAAATGATAAATCATTTAAAATCTTGAATGTGGAATGGGACACTTTGATTCAAAAATCTATTTTTAAATTGTTTTGGAAATGATTTGATAAAGCATTGTTTATTTCAATATATTGATTTGATATATTCAAATGTGGAAATGTTATCTTTCCCTTATACTTGTTTTTTGTATTATTGTTATGTTATGGTTATTGGGAATTGTTTTTGTATACAGGTGGTTCCGTGATAAACCTAGGGCGGGTGAGCCCAAGATAGCTCTCCAATACATTGGGTAACGTGAAGGAGGTAAACAAGTCATTTCTCTTAAGAGATTTAGGGAATATACTGTGATGGGTAATCCAAGTGTAGATCCCTATGTAGACGTGATAGCTACACTATATGTTTGATATGTATATCATAAGAAACCTTTAGTATTTTTGATTTGTGTGTGTTATTCATTAATCTTATGAATTTCGTAAGGTATGTTTTGATTGAAAAGTATTATTTCATTGATTTGTATTTATTGATGGGATAATATTTTCATTCCTTATTTTATGACACTTACTGAGCTTTTTATGCTCATCTCAAGTTTTTGAAATGTTTTCCATAGGACATAAAGTTGAATAGGGTCTAGTATGTGATCTAGGAAAAGTCATGCTATCTAAAACATGGATCTAGACATGTTTCATTTTAAGAGTTTTTATTTTATGAAAAAAAATCATTACTGAGTAGTTGTTTCTACATGTAATATTCAAGATTTTATATAATAGATATGGCCTAATTATCTAAAAATCTAAAACTGAAATGATCCTCAATATGAATTATTCATTTAATTAAATATTATGTACTGTTATAAGGATGGGTCCTTATACATCAAGAAGGAATTCCATTCTGGTGGGGGTTGACAGTGTAACAAAATCAACCATCTTTATTCTAATCGGTGATTCATCAATGTTGGATGTGCTGGGAAGAATATACGTTCTGGTGGTCGTGAGGCTTCATGGTGTTCCATAAGCAATAATTTCAGATTGGAACCTATGTTTTAACTTATGGTTTGGAGAAGTACTTATATAGTCATTGGGATCCTAGGTAAAATTGATCCTACCATACCACCAACAAATTGATGGACATAAAGAGAATGAGAATCGAATATTGGAGGACATGATCTAAGCACGTGTCTTGGATTTCATTAGGACATGTGATAACCATTTGGGATTGGTTGAGTTTTATATAACAATATTTACTGATCTTCTATTTGAATGTATCCCTTTAAAGTGATCTACAGTCAGCCATATCAGTCTCCTTTGTGCTGGGATAAGGTAGGAGGGACCTCTTTGTTGGGACCGAGCATAGTGCATTTGAAATCTGAGAAGGTTGAGCTAATCAGGAAGTGGTTATTAATAGGTTAGAGTCTCTATAAATCATATTTCAACCAGATACGCCATGTTCATGTGTTTTCATGGGGTGACAAGGTGTTCTTGAATGTGGATCCTCACATGGTTCATCGTCTTTTTTGAATGAAGGGGAATCTAACATTGAGAAATATCAGTCCTTTCAATATCCCCAGGAAAATTGGCATGATGGAATTATGGTTTGATTTTACATCATAGTTGACACCAATCCTCGATTTTTTCCAGGTCACCGAATTGAAATGTTATAACATATATCCATATCATGTGCTGACAAACAATGAGTGCGAGTTGGAACCCTACTTATTAGTTTTTCAATTACTAGTACATCATATACATGTCAAGGAAAATGTGTTCTGAATGAATTCTTTTAGATTGGTTCATGTTCTTTGGTAGCATGATGGTGATGAACATGAATGGGGGAGGAAGTCATGGGTTGAGAATAATTGTTTTATTCATTGATCATGTTTCATGTTTACGTTTCGGTGATGGAAGGCTTTCATGGTGGGGAGAATTATAACCCCCACGAGTTTTTTGAGTTATTTTACAATTAATTTTTTTCTTTTTTGTTTCCTTCATAATTTCGAGGAAATATTCTGAAAAATTATTTTTTTTTGTTTCAAAACATTCTTCAAATGACTCGCACATATTTTTGAAAATTGTGCACCCTTACCAAGGTAACCATGTGTCTAGATTGTTTTTTTGGATAAAGTCTTATGGTATGGTTTTCACATGATTTTTAAACTACATGTGCTAACCATGCGGCATGTGTTGCTTAGACAGTAAGGGGAGAAAGATTTCAACTTGGTTTGGAAAACTTTGAAATCCAACAATGTGGGCTTTCCAAGACATTAATATTTTATTTATCATTTTTCCCTCCTTTATTTTTAACCCTAAATAATTATTTTTCAACATTCTAGGGATGTCCTTCCCAAAGCACCTTTCCCTCTCCTCCCTCCACAATTGGAACTCTATTTTGGTGGTGCATTTGGAGTGATTTTTCCTCGCCTCATAAAGTATGTCTCCTCCTCTTTTGGATTCTTCCTCCTCTCTAGGGTTCATTATCCTCTATCTTGATTTTTTCCATTTTCACTAGGTTGGGTGTCCGATTTAGTGTTAGATCATATTTTTTCGGTTTAAATAATTATTTTCTAGGTTCAATATTTTTTTAGGGTGCGATTGAGTTATGGTTGATGTTTAAATTGAATTTTTGATGTTCCACCACCCAACATAGGTGGTTATGTTTTCAAATGATATTTGATGATTTTGAAGTGATTTCCTGAGTATTTAAATGTGTTTTATGATCCATGTGGGTTGTGTGAATTTTTTTAATTGGTTTTGATATGTATGTGGATGGAATGTGATTTTAACATGGATTTTATGGTGTATTTCCAGTGTGAACCCTTATTTTGAATTTGAATATGTTTTATAAATTATGAAACATGTTTGATAAATTCTCTAAGTAGTTTTGGAACATGTTTTGAAATGGAGTTAGTATGGATTTTGTTTTAAAATAGATTTTTTATTTTAAAGTGTGTTCTTTATCATGCGTGTTTACAATTTTCATCTTTTTTGAATATCAAAGTGGTGTTGTATGTGATATGTGGAATGTGAATTGAGAAGAAATGATATATCCAAGAATCTATGTGAGACAACTTGAATTAGTATGCTAGATGATTTAGAAGTGGATTGTCCTGGTTTATTAAAGTAGGATTTACGATAACAGAACTACAAAAATAATGATTATTGGGGGCCACTGGGACTATGGGATTCCACTCCCAGTGTCTCATGCATTAGAACCCTATTAGTTTGTGTTGTAAATATACATTTCATTTTGATACTATGTAACGAGAGTACCATTACTGAGATATTCCTATAGGTTTTTCTTGTGACATAGTTCTCTTTTAGCAACATTTCTGTACCTATTGTCATATAGTGAAATTGGTTGGTTATTCCAAAAGAAATCATGTTTTCTTTTAAAAATTTTCCCATAAAACAATATTTACTATTTATTTTATAAAACATTCAGGTTTTTTATCTCATAATGATTATTTCATGAAATCTAGTTATTGGGTGTAATCCTTCAGGGATTTCTCTCAAAGCCTACAAACACCCTTCGGTGGAAGTTGAATATGTTATGTTATTTATAGGTAAACTCATGATGTTTAGAGGTGTAGTATTAGGATGTTAGTGGTCTCCCCTTGCAGGTGTTTTTGTGGTGGATCGAGGTTGGAACACCTCTTATCATATGGTCATTTTTATGATAGTTCCCAATTCTTTTTTTCTTGTGGGACTTTTGTTCTATTAGTAATGTTATGAAATTTAATCTGATTAATTTTAATGCCATTATTGGTTATGAATGTAAATTTATTATCATTTATAATTATTTGATTCAAATGCTTATGTGATTGAGAAAAAATCATCTACGGTTTGGTCGTTTATCCCAAGACACTTGTTTCTTGCCCGTGGGTATCAGGAATGCCCTTCTGCCCATTCCCCTGACTTGTTTAAGCACTTTATTGGATGACTTCCCATATTGGTTAATGATTTGGTGATATTAAAATGATATACTATGATTTATAGAATATTTATTTGATTTCAATGGATTTTTTTATGGAAATATATTCATTTATCAATGTAAAATAATGATATATTCATTCAATAGATGGACTATGAACATTTTGTATAAAAATTATTATTTTCAAGAAATATTTTTAGGGGTTCATATATTTTCATAATTAAACATTATGATTATGATTTGGACATTATATTTTCTAATTATGTTTTTATGAAATTATCTGTATAAGACCCCAGCCTTAAACCTTACTTAATATTGAATTAAATGAATAATTCACATTGAGGATCTTGTCAGGTTTAGAGTTTTAGAGAATTAGGAAATAACTATTACATCTCAAAAGATTACAAAGTAGAAACTTCTACTAAGTTTCAATAAAATAAAAACTCTTAAAAAGAAACATGTCTAGTTCCATGTTTTAGGTAGCATGAATTTCCCTTGATCCCATCCTTGACCCTATTCTACGTTATGTCCTGTGAAAAACATTTCAAAATCTTGGGATTAGCATAAAAAGCTCATTAAGGGATACACAATGAATGAAAACTGTTAGTTTTTCAAAACAACAAGTAAACCATGTATACTTTATCAAAGTAATACTTTTCACCTTTATGAAGTATTAAAAACTCTTCACTGAATAAAATATCATTACTTACCCTTTTGTAACCAAAAGATTACCATAAAACCCATATAAAGAACACATAACATATAAAGGTAACTTTTGACATAAACATACATAAGTGGAATAACCATAAGGTCTACTTCCACACATATCAATTAATGGAATAGCCATTCGGCCAACTTCTATACATACTAAATGGAATATCCATACGAACGACTTCCATACCCAATGCATTGCAGGTTATAACGTAACCACCCGTCCTGGTATTCACGGCACCACCCGTCATATGGTTTATCATGTAACCACCCGTAAAATGTCCAACTACCATAATTACACATAAAATACTGAAAATATAAACATTTTAATAACATAATTTGATTTTAAATCACAATCAGTAATTCTAAAATATTGAATTAATCAATCCATTTTCAATAACCATTTAAAAGAGATTTTTGAATCAAAGTGTCCCATACCACTTTGAATATTTTAATGGAATTACAATTTTAAAACATTAATGTCCATATAAATAAATACTCAAAACCATTTTGAAAACATGGACATTAAAGATAAAGATTTATAATAATGAATCATTAAAACATTTAAGATGATATTTTTGTTAAAGAGTTTTTAAGAAAATGAGAGACTCTTGAATACAAATAATTGTGGAATAAAATTTAATCTGAACTTTATAATATCATGAGAAAAATGGATTAATGATATAATATGTCAAAGTACAGTATACACACCATATAATAGTGAATTGGTGCATAACAACAATGAAGTCTCAATGGAAATGTAAATTGAGATTAAATCCATTATAAAGATGGTATCCTTAAATTTAGGATAAATCTATCACATAGTTATGTGTGAGAAATATAAATACACCCAATATAAGTGGATATTAAGTGTCAAAAAAGAATAGTTCATTCACACATATTAATATGATGACATGTTCAAGAAGTACACGTTGAACCCAAAGAAATATAAATTGGGTTAAGACGTTCCCTTGTAAAACTTCGACAGCCTAACGGTGTCACTTCAAAATTCATAAAACTAGTCGATGAGAGAGTGAATGGTATCTCATCACTTGGACATAAAATTTACATCAATAAGGATATATAAGAACATATCCCATCATAATAATATGTAAATTAAAAGACATAACAAAATATGTCTTTTAAAAGAGGAGGGTGAAAGATTCCCTTACCGACTTGGGTAACTTTCGAAATGTACACCGCATTGAAGAAGGTTCATACAATGAATATGTAAATACCCATAAATGAAATTATATTACACAAGGTGTATAATAATGGTAAGTACATACACCACTCAATGGAAATTGTGGCACATGTAGCATAAATGTCACGGGAATAAAAGTGAGATGAAAAATCCCTTACGAAAACTCGGCAGCCTAACAGCGCCACTTAAAACTTCCAAAAATGGAATTATGAGATCAAATAGGTTCTATAATCATATTAAAATAAAATTTTCAGAAATAGTAATATAAGATAACATCCCCAACATAACAAAGAGGAGCTTAAAATAAGTGACGTAAAGGAGAGTACTTAAAAAGAAAGAGAAAAGTTGGATCCCTTACCTTGTGTCCGACATAAATCAATCATTCGTTAATCTCCTGAATAATACAATTTGGTCAATTTATAATTTATTAAGGACCTCCTTTAAATATTATTATTTAGTTCATATAACATATTATAATGTTATAATAATTGGTTTATAAAGTGAGTTCATATCAGACGTTTTTGTCGATGTTCAGTACATGAGTAAAAATTGAACTTGTTGGAAAAGAATTTTCCATGTAGTTATAGGTAAATCATCTCCAGAATAGAATTGATGTTTTAAATATCATATATATCCAGTATATATTCATTTTATACTATTCTATTGCATTTGGAGATAAAAATTAAAAGCACCATTCATGGAGATGGTAGGTCGTACGTACGCATGAACGCTACTTTAATTTTTTGTCATATTAATGGAATTAAAACAAAATGATATATATATATATATGTTATAATTACAGAATTATATCCATCATTTAGATGTAATATATTACATATATATCCATTATATATACGTACTTATAATAGTACATAACATTTTGAGATAAGAAATGAAATGTACCATTCATGGAAACGGTAAGTTGTACGTACGCATGAACGCTACTTCCATTTCTATTTCATATTTAATGGAATTAAAACATAATTATACATAATATTATTCTAATTATAGTATGGTATCATATATAATATCATTACATATATTCTTTATACGTACCACATATTGTATTAACGAATCAAATCACTTTGAGGGGGCGGTAGTCCGCACTTCCTTAAATGAAGATATCATGTTTACCCATAATGGAAAACATAAAGGTATGCCATAAATGAAAAATAGAGAAGCTTATGTAAAACATAAACATATTATATATCATATATAAAAATAGTGTAATCTTAATGGCCACCTTTTAAGGTGTTAGAAAAATGTTGAACAATCGTCGTTTCGTGAGGCAGAAATTCGCCATCCACAAAAACAGTATGTTCTTTAACCATTAGATGTAGGTGTGTGTAAGTGTAGATAGAATACATCTTATAAAAACATCCTAGTATATTTAAGATACTGTATTTGTTACAAAATTAATTAATAAAAAGAGTTTAGGGGGTTGGAGAAGCAAATTAAAACATAGGAACACAAGAGAAGAAACTACCTTTAAATCGGGTAACTCCTTTTGATATGAGCTCAAAGGCATCCTTGTGAAGACTTATGCCCAAAGTGAGGCATGAAGGAGTAATATAGGGATGTTTAGAGACATAATGGGCTGGGGTTTTCCGATCCAAAGGCTTTGGAAGTGTGGGTAAGGTGGTAGAGGTGGGGGCCTTTTATAAGAGGAGAGGAGGGGCACTCTTGGAAAGTAAGTAAATGTTACATTATTTTAGAATGAGTTTCGGATATAAATGGTCCATCATTGATTTGTTTCGAGGATAAGGTGATAAGGGTTCTAAATCCACTCATCCAATAGGCTTTGAACATGTGTAGGTCTTATATTTTACATTATCTTTCCATTTTGTTTAAATCGTTAAATAATTAGGTCATCGTTGCATCATCATGATGTCATAAATAATTTAATTTATTTAATTTCTAAAAATTATATAAAAACTACTATGATTTAGGAAAAACATTTAGCTTTCCAATGAATATTTATAGTCAAAAATCTGACTTTTATAACCCCATGTAAACATTGTTTTAGTAAAACAACTCATGTTTGGGACATTTTAATTTTAACATTAAATAAAAAGGTATTAATGTCAGTTTCCAACCAAAGTGGCTCCATGGGGTCCCCAAGTTGACCAATGGATGTTCTTGGTCGTCCATGAGACATACAATAAAGGTAGGACATGTGTAAAGTTCATTTCATATTATTAAAACATTATTTTTACCTTAAACTATACTAATTACCTCTAATCGCGATTAAAAACTTAAAAATTACTGTTCACCAAAAAATTATTTTAATATCATTGAACCACATTTTACTTCTTAATGACAACTATGTATGTCGGATTTTTGAAAATCAAATCACAGATGTGGCAAAGGTTCATGTAAATGAAAAATCAGTTTCTTTAACTACCACTTAGTGGTTTCACTATTCATCAAAAATCGATGTTTTTTAGAAAAATACCAAAAATTCACCCTAAGAAATATTTGAAATTCCTAACTCAAAAATGATATCTATTTTAAAAAATTCAAAACATATAAGTTGCATTATTTAATTTAATAATTAATTCCCGCTGTCAAAACAAATAGCGTGTTTTTAAGAAACAATATCTATTAAAAGATTGACACTAGTTTAAGTCCAATTTCAAAGTGAAATTAATTCCAACGACCAATATTGGATTAAATGGTAAAAATATATTCTAATTTTAAACTAAAACAAATTCAAAAGATAATCTAATCATTTAAATAAATTAGATTAAAAAGTTTTTTTGAATTAAAATACAACATTTTTCACTATTCATCAAAAAATGAACATTATCGGAAAAATATAAAAAATTTACACAAAGTAAATTTTGATGTCCTGATTCTAAAGAAGATTTTTATTTTGTCAAATATAAGACATAAAATTTTCAAAAATTGGATTTAAAAGAGGTTCTCCATCAAAAGGCGGTTAATCAACCCTTTAAAGAATATTATAATGCTTACGCTTAACATTGAATTCATTCGCATTTTTAATCCTCTAACATTTATTGTAAAGAGTAAAAATATTTGACAAACATATATAATAATTTTTTAGTTATTTCTGTTCATTCCAGCCATTACAAAGGCTAGGCGTTAACTACCATTTAAAATATTATTATTTTATTATTAGAGTGCAACGTAAGATTTCAAAGGAACTCGTTGTTGCGTATTGGGTAAGCCATCGAGCATAGCGTTTCCTTTATATTAATATTAACATTTTTTTCACAAATAGGTATAAATATAAAAATGTCATATTATTTATTTACCTGGGGTGTTACATCCTTCCCCCATTTTGGGAATTGCATCCTCGCAATTTTAAAATTGGGTTTGGAAACATTCTTGAAAGTCCCACATCGGAACAAGAGTCGGTAAAACAATCACTTTAAAATAAAGAAAGAGAAGTACAGAGGTCACCCGAGTTAACCCATACTAGGATTCCATGTAGGAAAACATGGAAATAGAGGGGAAAAAAGGTCATGTTCTGATGGAGAGTGATAGTAAACATGTCTAGGAGAAAGTTAACCATAAAAAAATCACAAACTTGTGTAGGGTTAAACGGTATTCGATTCCCCAGTAATAAAAGTTAAAATACAACATTTTTGTTTTATGTTATTCATCACTGAGTAATTTATTTTTGAGCTTAAAAAATCATAATGAAACATACTTACTTGTCATGTATACTTTCAACTCTTACTATATTCCCTAATCAAACTCAAAATTTCTCCAAAATACGAGTATTTAGGAAGACTTGTTCGCTTTAAGAGTACTATAATCAACTTCTTGAGAATCACCTAATCCACTAAAGAGTAATATATATTTACCATGTCATTATACAAAATCCAAATCCAAAATTGTTAGTATGAGATCAGATAATCCACAAAAGTATATTCCTTTATAAAAAGAAAATCTATTATTAATCTCCAAAATTTGACCCAAAAAAACCCAAAGTTCAACGAAGAACATTCGATAAACAATTGTCCATACAATTCTTCAAAGTAAACCAAACTAATATTGAAACCCAAATATTTTAAGGATTTAATCACATAGTCTTCCATGGTACAAATTAACTTTTATCTCTAAATAACATCATTTTCTCCTAAATTCTCATATTGAAACGTAATTAACCTAATCACATATCCTCCATGATAAGTTATTCATTTCCATAGATAACCCAAAATAAACATACTCTTGATTCCTAAAATCATCTAACTAAAAAGAATTAGTCAAACTAACCAGGGACTTCACGTAGTCTAGTGGTAGGTGATAAATACCAGTCGCACTTTGGTTGTGGGTTCGATTCCCGCAGCTTTGTCTGACGCGACGGGTTGTCACACTTTCTACGAGTTGTCCTTTTTCCAAAACTATATCATTCTTAAAACATTCCACAAAACGAGATAAAATATTAAAAAATAATCATAACATATTTTAACCTCAAGTTTATCTCATGCCTTTCATTTTCCATCATAACATATAATAACCCATAACTACCTCAAAAGTATGGATCATATAAACACTAATGGTTTCCATTATAATTATTACCTGAACTTCCACATAGATTGGTAATCTCGTACATGATGCAATACAGAACATACCAAGGTTCAAGTGGTTGATCATGACTCCTTGATAGATGGTTTAGAACAACAATGAGTTTTCTCATTGAAACCCCATTTTATCTAGTATCTTAATCAGAGAACCACCAAAGTTTCCTTCAAACCTGTTGTCCCTTTGGTGCCTGCTAGATCCATCCATTCACTAAAAACAGAAATGTTAGTGTGAGTATGTCAAAAAACCATCATGTACTAACGAGGAAGGTAATCATTAAGATATACTTACTCATTCTCATTATCTAAAACTAGGACTCCTTCTGAAATCCTAACCATTATGGTATTTTCACTTATCATTAGATAATACCCTAACCTCTAAATTTATCTAAATCGACCTTTGATACCACATATAAGACTCCAGCCATAAACCTTCATTAATATTGAATTAAATTAATAATTCACATTGAGGATCTTTTCAGGTTTAGAGTTTTAGAATTTTAGGACATAACTATTACATCTCAAAAGATTAAAAATTAGAAACTTCTACTAAGTTTCCATAAAATAAAAACTCATAAAATGAAACATGTCTACTTCCATGTTTTAGGTAGCATGACTTTCCCTTGATCCCATCCTTTACCATATTCCATGTTAAGTCCTGTGAAAAACATTTCAAAAACTTGGGATTAGCATAAAAAGCTCAGTAAGGGATACACAAAGAATGAAAACTGATAGTTTCTAAAAACAACAAGTAAGCCATGTATACTTTATCAATGTAATACTTTTTACCTTTATGATGTAGTAAAAAATCTTCACTGAATAAAATATCATTACTTACCCTTTTGTAACCAAAATATTCCCATAAAACCCATATAAAGAACACATAACATATAAAGGTAACTTGGGACATAAACATACATAAGTGGAATAACCATAAGGTCGACTTCCACACATATCACTTAATGTAATATCCATTCGGCCAACTTCCATACATACTAAATGGAATAGCCATACGGCCGACTTCCATACCCAATGCATTGGAGGATTTAATGTAACCACTCGTCCTAGTATTCACGACACCACCCGTCATATGGCTTATAACGTAACCACCCGTAAAATGTCTATGTACCATCATTATACATAAAATATTGAAAATATAAAAATTTTAATAACAAAATTTGATTTTCAATCACAATAAGTAATTCCAAGATTTTGAATTAATCAATTCATTTTCAAAAACCATTTATAAGTGATTTTTGAATCACAGTGTCCCATACCACATTTTAGCTTTTAATGGAATTAAAATTTGAAAACATTAATGTCTATATAAATAAATACTGAAAACCATTTTGAAAAAATGGACATTAAAGACAAAGATTTATAATAATGAATCTTTAAAACATTTAAGACGATATTTTTGTTAAAGAGTTTTTAAGAAAATGAGAGACTCTTGAATACAAATAATTGCGGAATAAAATTTAATGCGAACTTTATAATATCATGAAATAAAGGGATTCATGATATAATATTTCAAAGTACAGTATACACACCATATAATAGTGAATTGGTGCATAACAACAATGAAGTCTCAATGGAAATGTAAATTGAGATGAAATCCATTATAAAGATGGTATCCATAAATTAAGGATAAATCCATCACATAATAATGTGTGAGAAATATAAATACACCAAATATAAGTGGATATTATGTGTCAAAAAAGAATAGGTCATTAACCCATATTCATATGATGACATGTTCAAGAAGTACAAGTTTAACCCAAAGAAATAGAAATTGGGTTAAGACATTCCCTTGTAAAAATTCGACAGCCTAACAGTGTCACTTCAAAATTAATAAAATTAGTCGATGAGAGAGTGAATGGTATCTCATCACTTGGACATAAAATTTACATCAATAAGGATATATAAGAACATATCCCAACATAATAAGATGTAAATTAAAAGACATAACAAAAGATGTATTTTAAAAGAGGAGGGTGAATGGTTCCCTTACCGACTTGGGTAACTTTCGAAATGTACACCCCATTGAAGAAGGGTCATACAATGAATATGTAAATACCCATAAATGAAATTATATTACACAAGGATTATAATAATGGGATGTACATACACCACTCAAAGGAAATGGTGGCACATGTAGCATAAATGTCACAGGAATAAAAGGGAGATGAAAAATCCCTTACGAAAACTTGGTAGCCTAATGGCGCCACTTAAAACATCCAAAAATGGATTGATGAGATCAAAAAGGGTCTATAGTCATATTAAAATAAAATTTTCAGCAGGAGGAATATAAAAAAACATCACCCAACATATCAAAGAGGATCTTAAAATATGTGACGTAAAGGAGAGTACTTAAAAAGAAAGAGAGAGGTTGGATCCCTTACCTCGTGTCCGACATGAATCAATCATTATTAAATCTCCTGAGTAATAAAATTTGGTCAATTTATAATTTCATAAGGACATAATTTAAATATTATTATTTAGTTCATATAACAAATTATAATGTTATAATAATTGGTTAATAAAGTGAGTTCATATCAAACGTTTTTGTCGATGTTCAGTACATGAGTAAAAATTGAACTTGTTGGAAAAGAATTTTCCATGTAGTTATAGGTAAATCATCTCAAGAATAGCATTGATTTTTTAAATATCATATATATCTAGTATATATTCATTTTATACTATTCTATATAATTTTGAGATAAAAATTAAAAGCACCGTTAATGGAGACGTTAGGCCGTACGTACGCATGAACGCTACTTTAATTTTTTGTCATATTAATGGAATTAAAACAAAATGAGATATATATATATATATATGTTATAATTCAAGAATTATATAAATCATTTAGATGTAATATATTACATATATATCCATCATATATATGTACTTATAATATTACATAACATTTTTAGATAAAAAATGAAATGTACCAGTCAAGGAGACGGTAAGCCGTAAGTACGCATGAACGATACTTCCATTTCTATTTCATATTTAATTGAATTAAAACATAATGATACATAATAGTATTTTAATTCCAGTATGGTATCATATATAATATCATTACATATATCCTTTATACGTACCACATATGGTATTAACGAATCAAATCACTTTGATGGGGCGGCAATCCTCACTTCTTTAAATGAATATATCGCATTTACCCATAATGGAAACCATAAAGGTATGCCATAAATTAAAAATACATAATATTAAGTAAAAAATAATAATATTATATATCATATATAAATATAGTGTCATATTAATGGCCACCTTTGAAGGTGTTAGAAAAATGTTGAACAATCATCGTTTCGTGAGGAAGAAATTCACCATCCACAGAAACATTATGTTCTCTAACCATTAGATGTAGGTGTGTGTAAGTGTAGGTCTAATACTTCTTATAAAAACATCCTAGTATGTTTAAGATACTGTATTTTTTACAAAATAAATTAATAAAAAGATTTTAGGGGGTTGGAGAAGAAAAATAAAACATAAGAACACAAGAGAAGACACTACCTTTAAATCGGGTAACTCCTTTTGATTTGAGCTCAAAGGCTTCCTTGTGAAGACATATTCCAAAAGTGAGGCATCAAGGAGTAAGATATGGATGTGGAGAGGCAAAATGGTCAGGGGTTGTCTGATCCAAAGGATTTTTAAGTGTGGGTAAGGTGGTAGAGGTGGGAGCCTTTTATAAGAGGAGAGGAGGGGCACTCTTGGAAAGTAAATAAATGTTTCATTATTTTAGAATGTGTTTAGGATATTAATGGTCCCAAATTGATGTGCATAGAGGATAAGGAGATAAGGGTTCTAAATCCACCCATCCAATAGGTTTTGGACATGTGTACGTCTTATATTTTACAATATCTTTCCATTTTCATTAAATCGTTAAATAATGAGGTCATCGCTGTATCATCATGATGTCATAAATAATTTAATTAATTTAATGTCTAAAAATTATAAAAAAATACTATGATATAGGAAATTTTTTTATATTTCCAATGAATATTTATATTAAAAAATCTGACTTGTAGAACCCCATGTAAAAATTGTTTTATTAAACAACTCATGTTTGTGACATTTTAATTTTAACATTAAATAAAAAGGTATTAATGACATTTTCCAACCAAAGTAGATCCATGGGGTCCCCAAGTTGACCCATGGATTCTATTGGTCGTACATGAGACATCCAATAAGGGTAGGACATGTGTAATGTTCATTTAATATTATTAAAACATTGTTTTTACCTTAAACTACACTAATTACATCTAATCGTGATTAAAAACATAAAAGTTACTATTCAACAAAAAATTAATTTAATCTCATTGAACCACATTTTAATTATTAATTTCAACCATGTATGTCGGATTTTTGAAAATCAAATCACAGATGTGGAAAATTTTCATTTAAACGAAAAATCGGTTTCTTTAACTACCACTTAGTGGTTTCACTATTCATCAAAAATTGAAGTTGTTCAGAAAAATACCAAAAATTAACCCTAAGCTATATTTGATATTTTGAACTCAAAAATGATATCTGTTTTACAAAATTAAAAACATATAAGTTGAATTAATTAATTTAATAATTAATTCCTACTGTCAAAACAAATAGCATGTTTTAAGAAACAATATCTATTAAAAGATTGACAGTAGTTTAAGATCAATTTCAAAGTGAAATTAATTTCAATGACCACTATTGGATTAAATGGTAAAAATATATTCTAATTTTACTTTAAAACCAATTAAATTTATAATCTAATCATATAAATAAATTATATTAAAAAGTGGTTTTGAATTAAAATACAACATTTTCACTATTCATTAAAAAATGAACTTTATCAGAAAAATACCAAAAATTTTCACAAAGTAAATTTTGATGTCCCGATTCTAAAGAATAATTTTATTTTGTCAAATATAACACATTAAATTTTCAAAAAGTGGATTTAAAATATGTTCTCCATAAAAAGGCGTTTAATCGTCCCTTTAAAGAATATTAGAATGTTTACGCTTAACATTGGATTCATTGACATTTTTAATCCTCTAAAATTTATTGTAAAGAGTAAAAATATTTGACAAACATATATAATCATTTTGTAGTTAGTTCTGTTCATTCCATCCATTACAATGGCTAGACGTTAACTACCATTTAAAATAATATTATTTTATTATTAGAGTACAACATAAGATTTCAAAGGAACTCGTTTTTGCATATTGGGTAAGCCACCGAGCATAGAATTCCCTTTATATTAATATTAACATTTTTTCCACAAATAGGGATAAATATAAAAATGTCATATTCTTTATTTACCTGGGGTGTTACAATTGGTGTAGTAAAGATTATTCCGAGTGTAATTTATTGATTATTTGAGTTTAAATGTTATTATGTTCGAGGAAACCAACTCTTTTATGACCACTTGGTTATGGAAAAGACTAATGGGTTTCCTTAATTTTTTCTATATGTCTGTTAATGAGATTTGTTCCCATCATCCCATTTTTTAAAAGGTTTTTTTGTATTTATTGATGATGATTATAAAATTTATTAATGGTAGTGTTCTAGATAAGGGAATTAACTTACACGGAGGTAGAATGGCTTTAAAAAAACTTAATTTGAGGAAAAATGGATACAATGTTGATTTACACACATTTAATGATTGTTTATTAATTATCTAAAACATTATACCTAAAAGGTCCTTGGGTATGATGTTATATAGTATCATCCAATGATTTTATATGTTTTGGATGATTGAAATATATTCATGATTTTTATCATAAAAGTAATAAATTTAAAGGTTATGTTTTTAGATGTTCATGGAGAGTATGTTAAGTTCTATAATATTTTTATCTCCCTTTTAGGACATCCATTATGTTTAGTTAATTTTTTGGTTATATTGTTTTATTGTGTGAATAATTGGCACACACTGAACACATTTTTTCATATTAAATTATTTATTTATCAGGTTTTCTAATTTTCCACATGTTTTGGGTCAAATTTTCATGACAATTTCAAAATACGAAGTTATAGTACTTGCAGAATGGTTTGAAACTAGTTTTTAATCACTATGTCGTTAGCCGTGAAAAGCCTATAGTATGTTAGCATAGTATTTTTTTTACAATTGAAATTTATTTTTCCTACCCATGATACCAATCCATGAAGTATAAATCTTAGGAATTGATCCACTATGGAATTTTCACATGTTTAAAAGATTATTTTCCAATTATAAAAGCCCAACCATTATTGACTAAAACATAGATAGGATGTTCAAAAATTGTGGTGCATAGTTGGCGTATGATTTCAAAAACTATGTAGCCAAACCCTAGGACATATAATGGTTTCTTAAAAAGAATATTTTCCCCACTTTCCCTATATTATATAAGGAAAAATGTGAAATTTTTACTCCTTATTTTACATGGTTCACAAAGAGATTACTATTCCTCTGGTTTTTAGGTGATTTTGTGGTTGATCTCATGATTATTGGTGGATTCTTCAATGGTTATGTCATCCACTTCCCATATTTATTTCTTTATATGGATTTATATTCTTTCACAGCCTTGTTATCATGTTGGTCAAATCCATGGGAGATTTTTTCAACTATTATTTTCGGATTGTGATGTTATGGGTTGAATATCATGTTTTGTGTCCTCTTTGATCCATATTTTAAGGTTTTTTTTCCTTTATCACATAGTTTGATTTGTGTTTCCATTCATTAATAACCTATAGAACTCCATTACAATCTTCGGATTTTTTATATTAAATTTAATAAAATTTAACGTTTTTATTGAATATAAATATTTGTATTAAAACACTGGAGGGATAAAATTTTTATTAAAAGGGAATCTATATAAGGGTTTTTAATTTTTATTTCATTATTTTAAAAGAATATTACTGACATGGTTTTAAAAAAAATATTAGAGGATATTTCCAATAATATTGATATTGATATTTATTATTTGTTATAATAATTTTTATAAGTTTCTATGTGATCATAATTCTTTATTTTTTTGGTTTATTTTAATTTTTTTTCCTTAGTTGTGCTAATTTTAGGTTCTTATATTTTTATACAATACATTAATTTTATATCATTCCATGTTCCCTTTATACTCCTTATGTACATCAATATATACATGCATGTGGATTTGTATATATACATTTATTTTTTTATAATACTAATCAATATATATATATATACTTGTATGTGCATATATATAAATAAATTTCATACAATTATTTCATTAAAAGTTGGGTTTTCAATTTGAACCATTGTATCCAAATTGATTTCAAAAAATAAATTAAATGTGTCTTTCCTACAATATGACAAAGGTGCCTATTTGGAACTATGGGGGGAATGTATGAAATTTCATTTAGTATTTTGAATTGTTCAAAAAGAATGATTCGTTTCTTATAAAATCATTTCTTTTTAAATATTACAAGGCTAAATTGGTACATTTATATGGTCTCATTAAAATATTGAACCTTTATGAAGTCCCTCTCCCTTTTCATTCCATTGGAATATTTTTTAATTCATTTTTTGAGTGGGTTCACGTAGATGAGTATAAAAAGGTTGTGTGAGAAAATGTAATTTGTTTATGTTGATTTTAATTTTACAACATTATTTATAACTCGACTATCATTATTATCATCATGTGGAAACTAGTTTTCTTATTGAGTGATGAGTGAAAATTACTATATATTCCTAATTTGATGTAATAGATTAACTATTGTATTAGAGTCTATGTACGAATTCCATGGGTGAGGCTAGTTTATAGTATCATGTAGGTTATATACATAATAATGAATCATTAATTCTATAGATGGTTTGATACTAAATATGTATGGGTTCACCTAATGGGATGATTAATAATTTTTCATGAATAATTACTAAAGTTCCAAATGATCTAATTATAAGTTGGAAGGCTGTTTGAATTAGTTGTTCACTTTTACATTTTATACAACTTTTATAAACATAAACCATCCAACCTATTATGATTTATATACATATCATCATTTTGAAAATACTCATGCAAGACCAAGGAAGAAATAATGTAAAGCATAAAAGATTGACAAGATATGGCCTCACTATGAGAACCTACAAACATACCATAGCCACTACTTTGGGTCTATAGAAATCCATTTTTTGGAAGATGTTAATACAACCTATGTAAACTCTCATTAGAAAACTTATATCTATCTATAGGTATGTTTATAGTTACTCCCACTTCTTTACATTTATTGTGTATAAATAAATTGAGGCCAAAATAGAACTAAAAATTTATTGAAACTTTGACACAGTTGCCCAGTTTGATTTGGATGGATTTTATTTTTTGCAATCTGATGAGTCTGGATCTGATTCTCTCAATATGATGAGTCAGGATAATATTCTCTCAATATGATAGACCCAATATGAGGAACACATTATGACTATTCAAAACTAAGCCTCTAATGAAATGCTCAATATGATCAATATTAGTCTAATTGAATGAATATAGTTGACTAAATACGATCTTCTCATTATAATATTTCTCAATCTAATTAACGAACATTTAAATATCTACTACTCCCCATGATATATCTGAAAGGTAATGACTTTCACTATATTTCATCAGTGATCCTCCTTTTCCCCTTGGGTAAAAAATCACTGTCAAATGAATAAACTGAGAAATAATTTATAGGTGACTTAGAAAGAAAAAGAATAACACATGAAAACATTTCCCAAATCCTCAAATATATTTATCTCCAAAAATCACTAACATTTGAACATATACCGTGACATCTTCAAACATACTAAAATTTATCCAAGATTTTTGAAAAATTTAATTTAATGTTTTACCTCTTAGAATATTAACAAAACATAGAGATGTTTATATTTGATTCTTCTTTGTAATCAGCTCTATATGAATATGTTTCCTTCTCAAATATTGTGAATTATATTTCCTTCTATAACTCATTACAAATTTCCATTCAATCCCAGCACATTAAAACCTACCATTAGCTTCACCCCAATGGAATAATCATAATTATGGAATTCTCATTATGAATAAATTCCAATAATGATGGAATTTAAATTATATTGGAAATACCATTATGATGAAATTTGTATTATGATGGGATCTCTATTCGTAAACATTGAAATTGTTCAATCATCATTAGCTTCTAATATAATGACTTTTAGAACTGTTCTATTGAATCATTCTACCTTCGATTGATTTATTTATAATAATGGAATCCCAATTACACTGGAATATTCATTATTAATAAATATAAAATTATAATGGAATTATTCACTTTTTATTTATGAATTTCTTCAAACCTATCCAAGATTTCTCCAAAATATCTTTTCAGGAATGTTTTCATGATTTGTTTGAACTTCTTGACTAGAAAGGAATATTCTGAGATGATTTAGAATGCAATAAAATAGTCTAATGTCTAATTTCAAAATATTCTTTAAAACCCTATAGAAATAAGAGAACTTATTCACATAGAAAATTCATTTGTTCTATTATTACGAAAAAGAAAAGCTTCTAGAATAAAAAAATTATACCTCGGATTATTTTGGATCTGATGATCTGAATCCAATGCAGATAAATTCACAACTCTAAAACTGACTTTGTTTGGTCTGATTACATCTTCATAATGGATTGATTCCTATTGCGAAAAAACATTCTTATACTAAAAGGATATTCGTCAAGATATATAAAAAAATGTTAAAAAAATTCATCAAAAAGATTCTTTAGTATCCCCCTTTAGATTTTTTGACAACCCCGTTAACAAATTTTTCCAAATCGTGGAATTGTTTCCCAACTCAATTTTTTTCATTTATGAAAACATAACCTTTTTCAAAATAGAGTGTTCTAACACCACACTAATATATAAAGTAATGTTTTTCATGGAATTAAATACCTTGGTGGAACATAAATCTTATTACCATTTATAGATAAACTCTTCCTCTTTTTTACCTTTTCCTCTCTCACTTTTCATTTTCTCTCACATTTTATTTTCTCTCAATTTTCCTATTTTCTCTATCCCATTCTATGATAATCATAACTACAGATTCATAAAATAATGATATGTAAAACTTCGTGAAAAGTAATATGTTTTCACATTATCTCCCTATTTATCAACATCCTCCATAGAATGGTGTGGGTTGTTCCTTATGAGGTTCAGGAAGACACGGGGGGTAGGATGATCATGAAGTTACATCCTAAATTCTGCAATCCTTTGTTTAGGAATTATTTTTCTAAATATATCAGCAATTTGATAATATTTTAAATGTACTATACCAAAATATATCCCTAAATATCATTATAGTTTATTAATTTAAACATTATATTAATATTTTTTGATCGTAAATGTTAGATAGGATTATTAGGAAGATAAATTTCACACTGATTATCGCAAAGTATAATTAATGGTTTCAAAACTTTTATTTTAAAATCATCCAGCAAAACATTCCTCCACAAAATTTGAGTACATCATTTTGTATCTGCAATATATTTATATTTAACTATGTTCAATGTTATTGAACATTGTTTTTTTCTATGACATCTCACACAACACTCTCCCTTGAAAAATGACCCCTTAAGGTTGACTTTCTATTAGTATAATCTCATACCTAATGAAGAATAGTATAAGAATGAAACATCATCTCACTATTTGTTTTTTATAACAACCCATTTGAAGTTGTTACATTAAAATAACTCATAATCTTCTTTTCTGCCAATATATGTGATTATGTAGGATTACATTTAAACCTGATGCAGAATGTCATTGCATAAACAGTATCACACCTTGCGGTAGTGTGGTTGAGAAGAAATCCTATCATCTTTTGAAAGTAATTATGATTCGCACATATTCTAAATTCATCATTACTCAACTCATTTCTCACTAAAATAGGAGTTGTAAATTATTTTTATTTCTCCATGTAAAATATCTTCAACAATTACCTCATGTAATTTTCATAAGATAAAAAAATTTAATTATTTTTTTGATAAATTTTTATTCCTTGGATGAATAACAATTCATCCCACATTGAAAATTTGATATTCTTCATAATTTCATCAAAAAATTATTTTCAATCATTTTTCTTTATCCATTTAAAAAATAATATCATCCTCATAAACAATTAAAATTATATTCACATAGTTAAAATATATCACATAAATGTTTCTATCAACTAATCATTTGAAAAATTCACCATTTCCAAAGAGTTTTCACCCATAGAATACCAAACCCATAGAACATATTTAATCCCATAAAAATATTTTTTCAACTTACAAATTTTTTTAATCCTCATTATGTATAAACTCAAACGGTTTCTCAATGTGAAATTCTTCCCCAACCTAACCATTTAACAAATATAACTTTATATCTGTCTAATAAACACTATAATTTTGATGAGATGGATCAACAAGAATCATTATAATAGTTTCTTTCCTTGGAATAGTGTAAATGGTTTAATAAAAATCCACACCTTGCACCATTTAATATACATGAAAAACATGTATTTCATTGTTTCATGAAATATCTTCATGCCCAGTCATTTATTTTCTATAACCACACATTGTTCAAGTGACATTTTTTTGATGGGTAGGGAATAATTTCACATGATTCATTTTTATCAATCTGATTTATCCCTCCATTCATAGCATACACCCATTCTTTTTCATAAATAGATTCAAAAACTACATCTAGTATAACGTTTGAGATAAGTGAATTCAGATTTTCTAACATCACCTACCCACTAGTCTAAACCGCTTCCTTCTGATTCACAATAATGTTTTCGAATTCAATTTTTTTGTATTGTATGAAATTTCACTGTAGCTTTCCCCGGTAAAATTTATTCATCACAGTAATCTTCTACATCTAGATAATGTTGTTTTGATTTAATTTCAATATTTTTGGAAATCTCTAGTTTATCCTCATCATCATTCCCCAAAATACTTTTTTACTTTCATTGATTTTCAATTACCTTTCTATTATATGAGCCAACCAACTTTTGTAAACACTTTTTCTAATATTTTTATCTTCTACTTTTTTGTGAATAACGATGAAAGTTTCTTCTGCATAGTACTCAACAAACAATCCCAAATCGTAATATTTGATTTTGACAAAACATAGGCTTATGAATAATTAATGTATTTCAATTATGGTTTTTTGTTATTAATCATTTCATATAATGTAATGATAGTTTCTGGTCACAACATGTATCTATTTTTATCATGAATATTTTCACTAATAATAATAATCAAATAGAATTGTGAATTATTGCATTCTTATGACATTATTCATCCAATTTCCAAAGAAATCTATTTATTATTTCATCTACACAATTTTATTTTGGAGTTTACAGAGCTCTATACTCATGTTTGATACCGTGTTTTCTTATATATTCTTAAAAATCATATCTTGTGAATTTAGTAAAATTATTTATTCTCAACATCTTTATATAAACCCCAATTTAATTATCAATTTATTTTCTCTAAAAAAAATTCATAGCCTCTGACTTAGGTTTCATAAACCAGATGTTTTTCATTCGATTGAAATCACAAATCAATGTGAAAAAGTATAAATCACCTTTTTGATTAATGTCTAATCATACCAAATAAATATGAATGAATATGTTAAATAGTTATGTTAGATTAAATATCAATTATATTATGTCTTTTTTAGTCATATTAATTTTATGGAATCTAATAAAAACATGTTCATATCTTATTCTGATTTTTGGGAAATTTCGGACAACATCACCTTTGGAATGTTTATTCTTTTTTTGTCGATGTTCCCCAAGTCCCCAATGCCAAAATTTGTTTTCATCCTCTATACTAATGTAATATGTTTTGTTGAATTCACTTATTTGGATGAGATTACCACTGGATATTTCTGCATTTTTAATAAGTTTTCTATCATAAACAAATTTTATAATACTAAAATAATTTCTAAAAACAACTTCTTCTACATCGTCACAAAGATGACTTAAACTATGTAAGTTATATTTTATCCCATAAAAAAATAAAGCTCTCTTATCTTTTAACATTAACACTTCAAAATGATCGGTAATGATTCAGGTGATTTTTATAGAACATTCCTTACCAAAGGTAAATAATCCTCCATATTAAATTTTTCATGTTATATGATTATTATATCAACTGTTATAGGTGAAGATAAACCACTATCTTGTATGCATGTTTTATTCCTTTTATTTTCATTCATAGTTGTCTCAAAAACAAATTCTCATTCCCCAACATTGTTATTTTATGATTTCTTTTCTTTTCAATAATAAGAATCATGTTTTCGAATAAGATGGATACATATTTTATCATGATGAACATCCTGATCATATCATCCAAGAATTTCATTCAAACATTCAAATTTATATTTTATTGTAATGTTTCCAACATCTCAGGAATTCAATTTCTCAACTCTTTATAAGCTAGTAAATTTACCCATTCTACTATCACAATTTCTTCCTATTTTCATAAACATTCTTTTGGGTAGAGATATGGTGTTCCCTAAATTAAAATATGTGTTCCATTATATTCTAGAACACCAACAATTACCATACAATCTTGAATTTATATTCTATAAAGATCTTTATCTATAAAAAATTGTTGATGTTGGTAACTTATTTCAGCATTAACATACTCTGGATGGGAAACAACATTTATTTTCAGGTTGTTTTCTACTATTGTAGATTTAAGGGGTTTCAAACATCCTCTATCCAAGAAATATTTTCTAATTTTTTTCTTGAAACCTGATATGTTAAAAGAATCAAATGAAAAATTGTTTTTTTAAGAAAATATTTCATTTGATTCTCATAGTGTAATGTCTCAAAAACTTATGAAGACTCATATTTTTATTCAAAATCTATGTTAAAATTTTAATTTATCTTCAATAATGTATTTTTGGACATATGATGTTCTGATTGAAACTTGATAAATTCTTCTTCATTGGGTTCCAATTTCTTACTAAGATCATTATTCATCCTTCATTGTTCATCAATTATATGTTTTTAAAACATAAACATTTAAATGTTTTCATCTTCTTTCTTGATGGCATATTTTCATTCATTAGTTAATTCATCAAAATATCTATTTGTTACTATTTTTTTCCATGAGAGTTTTTTTCATGATATGCCACAAGCTCTATTCTGAGTTTATAATAGTTATAATATTTTGCATCACGTTCTTCACTCTCTGAGGAATATTTTTATTTCTCAATTTTTACAATGAAGGCTCGGAATTTTTATCAAAATTCATCTTCATATGAGTTTTTTATCAGTTTAGTTCGATTGAATTATATTACTAAACACTCTTATTTTTTTCAAGTAAACATATTCTTGTATCTATTGGAAACATTTCTTGTATATAATTTTCATTCCACTTCTTCCATCGATGTTTTTCATTGGAAGCATCTTAACATTTTACCAATTTCTCTTTAGGGTAATTCATAGATAAATGAACAATTCCTCCACACTCAACACATTTGAGAGTAATTTTAAATCCATTCGTTACCACCCCCCCCCCCCTCTTCAAAAGGTTAGGGATATAAGAGACATAATTTTTTTTAATTCAACACATCATCGCCTTTGTCTTCTTCCTCATAAGGATCAACTTATTCAACATCACAAATCTTTATCTTTAGCTTCAAAATCCATTTCATAATTAATCTTCTTTTGAAAAATTACTAATTAATTCATTCCATATGAAATTAGAATATTATCAAATTCATTATGAGATAAATCATCATTATCATCTAAATTATAAATATTATTATCAGACCTGTCCAGAATGATCCTAATATGATTATTCACAATTATAGAATCTTCTAAGACATATCTTAATCCTCTGATGTTTCAAACAATTTCATTTACTATGGTTATGTATTAAAAAAAATTCATCTATCATTCTAATGTCTTTATAATTACTATTCCATATTTTTGGCTCTGCTTCATTTGCTTTATTATTTCTTTCGAATACAATTTGTAGCTTTTTTCACATACATTTTGAATTTTTGAGACCCATAAACTACTAATATTTTTTATAAGGACATTAGAATATAATTTCTATCCATTCCCAATACTTATATAACTCTTTTATCACAAATGTCCATTGTGGAATTGTTTTCAATAAGAATAAACCCAATAGTAGCAGCATCGAAAACATATATACTAAAAGATAGGAGATTAAGAACATCCTAATTTTCTATTTGTATGCAGTTTTTTTCCAAACATGAATTCCTATACTAACGAAATAATATATATTATCCATGATAAGGTTTTGTCCATGGTAACTACATCTAATAAAAATTGACCTTCCAAAGGATATATAACAACTAAAAAGGGGGGATGATTTGGTTGTTAACTTTTATAACATTCTATACGTTCCTAAACAAAACCATGTAACCTATTTATAATTATATCAGTATATACTTTTAGTAAATACTAATTCATGGTAATGATGGAACGAATATAAAGAACACTATATTTACAAGGTTTAGCCTCTTTCTGAGAACAAGCATCCTTTCCACAACCACTTTATTTGGGTCTATGGAAATCAACTATTATGAAAAGTGGATGAAACCTGTGGAAAATCCCATTAGACACCTTTTTATACAAATATAATGGATTATACTGACCTCACATAAAATTTAAATGTGTTTTTATATAAAAATTGTTCCATAAAAAGAAAAAATTACATTGTTGAATCTACTCTATAATTTCACAGTTTGAGTCCTATTTCAGATTGGGGTAGATCTAATTTTCTCAATCTAGTGAGCCGAGATATGATTCTCTCAATAGGATGAGTTTGGATCTGATTCTATCAAAAATATAGATTCAATACTATGAAACCATTCTCAATATGAAATCTTAAAACAATTTTCAAAGGATCAATATGATATTTCTCATTTCAAATGACTCAATCTGATTGAATGTATATGATCTGCTCAATGTGATGTTGCTAAATTTCATAATCAAACATTGAAATATTTGGTCCTCTATAAGATATATTTGATTTCAAATAACATTCACATGATTTCATCACTTATGAGACATTCCTTATTTCGTAAAATATAACTACTTCTTGAATGATCTCAACATGTATTTATAGGTGATTCTGAAATAAAAAGTGGATAACTTGAATAATTTTCTTGCTTCCCCAAATTCCAAAATCTCCAAAAATCTATCTCATTCAATCCAGGACTTTTACTTATTCAACCCTCATTATAATTATATTATATTTTTGAAAAATTGAATTTAATGTTTTACCTATTTTCAATATTTTTTTGTTTATTATTTACCATAATCATATCATTAAGAATGTATTTCCTTCTAAGTGATTAAGAATTACTTTTCCTCATTAAGCTCATTATTAATTTCCTCTCATTCATTGTTTATTACAATCTACCTTTAGCTTTATCCTGATGGAATCCTCATAATGATAAAATTCTCATTATGAAGGAATTACCATTAAGATGGAATTACTATTTAGAGGGAAATTTCATTATAATGATATCCCCTTTATGATGGAATCTATATACTTAAACATTGAAATTCTTCAAACATCATTACCTTCAAAAATTCTGACTTATGGATCTGATCCTCGGAAACATTATTCCATAGATGGATTTCTTTATAATTATAGAATCCTAGTTATGATGAAATCCTTATTATGATACATTTTCTCATTATATTTAAATTATTCAATATGTAATATTGAATTTCATAAAACCATTCAACTATTTCGTTAATAGATTTTAGCATGAAGGATTTTGATGATTAGTGATATCTTCTTGATCAGAAAAGATTCATTTGATTTGTTTTAAAAGAATGAAAACATTAAAACTCATAAAATCAAAATCTTCATTGATAACTCTTTAAAAATAATATGTCTTATTCGCATAATAAAATTTATCATTCTGTGATTACAAAAAAGGAAAACTTCCACAAAAAAACTTTTCTACCCCTAATTATTTTGGATCTGATGATACGAATGTGATATAGAAGAATGTGATGATATGAAATCTAGGATGGACAATTTCATTTTCTCATTATCATGGATTGGGTATGATTCCTGAAATAAATAGTCTTTCTATAAAAAATGATTGTTTCCATAATACATAAAAACATCATTAAAACAATTTGTCATAATGGCTATTCACATAAATTTATTTCATATTATTTACATTGATAATAAATACAATTAAATTCTCAGTTATTTTTTATTCATCCTGATCACCAATATTTTTTATATTGTTTATTATATTTTATTTATTTATTCATTAATTTGGTTTTTGTTTCATTTACACTATTACCATGTTTATATTTTATTATGATTTTAAAGGTGGATTGTATCAAATGGCAATTTTAAAAGAATAATTTAATTGAGGCCTTAATGATTTTTTTTTGAGAAAGAGATGTTATTTTTTTATAAAATGATGAGAACACTAAATTAAATACTATTTTTCAAACTTTAATGTGGGGGTTGTTTTCATAAAGAAAATACATGGACTCTGGGGTTCTTACCTAATAAGTTGTCTTATGATCGTACCATAATTGTTATGCTCTATTTGGTAAAATCAATTATGTTTTCTAGGTAATAGATTTATTTTAGGATCTATTGTAATGTCTACTAGAGTTATAGATTGATGTTGACCATGTAGTTCACATAGATATTATGTGAACTATTTTTCTTTTCAATTTTTCCACTGATATATCAGCCATGTAAGACTCTTGTATTTTGGAAGATTTCCTTATTTTGTTGTTGTGGGATATTTTTATATATTTTTTTTCTTCCATTTATTCTTCCATTTTTTTTATTTTGTATCTACTAATTGGTTTTTAGGAATTTATCTTTTATTCATAGGATAATTAAGATGGAATTATGGGTGGAAATGTTGTGTTAATTACTTTTTTTTGGATGAAATCATTCCCATATATATTTATTTGATGTAAAGGAATGTTATTAAATCCTAATATAGTCATGAATATGTTTTTTATAAGTCCAATGGAATCTTATGTTCCCATTAAATGGGTGACCAAAGGTTGGGTCACTACATTGATGAGAAAAGTTCCCTATATAATTTTTTTAATATATTAAAACTTTGATTTATTTATTTTTAAATTCTATAGGTGGAATTATCATTTCATTATCATGTTAATTTATTATGTTATTTCATGGTAATCATGATACACTTGGATTATTATTTTTTGTATCATATTTTTTACCTAATTTTTTCATAATTGGTGAAATAATTTAATTATATTTACTTCTTCCATTTTTATATTTTTTATGTTTAAATGATTTTATTGTTATAAAAATTATTTTATTATCAATTTAACATTATTTCCAAATGGATCAAAATATTTCTCTATTATAGATATCTATATAAAAGGGGATGAATATTAAGAATCTATTTACCACTTAGATATTATTGATTTAATATTTAAAAAAATTACTTTATTTAATTATTTTAGATTTATTTTTTACCTTATGAATTATTATTTTCATATATATATATATATAATATAGGTTGATTATATGTTATTTTCTTATTATGTTATTTATCTTCATTAAAAAAAATTTAATGTTTTTATTCATCATCATAATATTGCATGAATACCAAAAAATTAAATTACTTCATTTAGCAGTATTTATTAACAAATATATATTTTAAGTAGTTTTTAGAAATGTATTGCATCACCTTGAAACTATATTGGGTTATGAAATGTGGGTTGTTGAGTATCCAATGTATACTTGGCTTCAAATACAGAAGGTGTTGATACGAAGTCATGAGATGAGAAAAAGTTATTGAATATGATGTTAAAAGAGTAAGTTCCTAATTAACCAAGGTAATGTTTATACAATTTGTTTTTTACAGTGTTTCTATAGAATATAGAATTTATATAGAGTAGTTATTTTATAGATGGATTGAATATTTTTTTGGTAGAATTAATTCCTTCAATTTTATTATCAATAAATAAATCATATTCAAACATCAATGACATGGTTATTCTTATGTGAGTTCATGGGTTTTTTGAAGTATTTTATGAGGTTTTTAAATAATTAAGAGATGTTTTGATGTGATTCTATGATTTTATTAAGTCTTTTGGAATATAGAGATTAGATAAAAATTAGTTATTTCTAAGGTACACAATTGTTATGAATATATATTAATGAGTTATTTGATATTGAAAAAATCAATTTAATATTTGTGTATGGGTCATTAATGCCTTTTTAGGAGTACATTTTCTATGTGTGTGATCTTTTTTAGTCTATATATGAGGATTTTATTCTATATATTATTATTTTTATATGATTCATGGATCTATATATATGTTTCATTATATTTTGTGCATGAGTGATTTTGTTATTATGAGTTTAACACTTAGAAAATTTATAGAATCTCTTCATGATGAATGATTAAAATAAATTCAAAAAATAAATTAAAACGAAATTATAAATGGTTATTTGTTCATAACGGTATAAATATCACAATAAAAGTTTTTTATAGAAGGTGAAATTTAATTTAGTCATCAGTAATTTGTGTAATGATCTATTATAAAATTAAAACAAATATTATTATCAGTGTATCATGATTCCAAAATACTTTTAAGAAAGGATAAATCATAGGTTGATTAATGAAACAATATAATTATAAAAAACTAAAAAAAATAATCCATTTACACATGGGTACAATAATGGATACTGAGCAAAGAATGAGGAATAATATCATGAGGTAGGAATGTTTAAGAAACCAATGGTTGTATATATCTATTTTTTGTTATGATAATTTATAAAGACAAAAAACAATATTTTTTTAACAATGTGTCTTTAGGGATCTAAAATTTTAATATTTTTAAGGAATAATTATTAATAGTGGATGATCATAAAGCCTTATATATAGAGAGAAAAATTCTCCATCCAGATTATTTGAATATATATGTAAATGTACTGTATATTGAAAAGGTGTGTTTCTAGATGAACCTATGATCAAATTGTACAAAATTTAATCGAGAACTTTTTTTGAAGGTGGCTATGTGAGTTTTTTGTGAATTTCACGCAAGAAAATGTGATAAATAAGAAGTTACATCAACCATATTATTTGAATAATTCCTTTAAAAATTAATTTCAATTAATAGTATATTAATATATGGGTTTTCATGTTAACTAATTATAAGTATTTCTATTTTGATGGAATGATATAAGAATAAGAACTCAACACACTCGAATTCTGGATATTATTATATAGGAGGGAGATTTATTACTTGTTTCCCAAAAATTTTATCATTATAAACCATATGATGAAATTATGTATGGTAATTATTGAATCATAGTTAGGATACATGAAAAAATGACTTCCAAGGCTATACTATATTTTATTACACTAATAGTATCATTATATTGGGTAGTTTCATATTATTGGAATCCATATCACACATACGACTAGGATTTTCCCATTGAGAGGTTAACATTGTAAATTTTTTTCCCAGGTGTTGGTATGTATTTTGGTGTGATAAAAACATACATAACTAATCTAAAATAGGTTTAAATGGTTATATCAAAGGAAACATAAAAATAACAATGTTAAATGATTATCCCCCATATAGTGATATTCGAAAGAACCAATTGGTTGTTTCACAAGTGATATTAAATCCATGATACATTTTTCATCATTTCATATTTCAATATTGTATTTTTATGTCTCATAAAGGAAGATTACTTTTTTTATAATTTCTTTTATCTTCTATACATAAAAATACATTACTAAACATTAATGGGATTATCATATTTGATGGGATTGTTTAGCAAGTATGATAGGGAAAGTTTCTACCATAAATTTTATCAATATGTTATGATTTATTAGAAGCTTCATCTGAAGGAATATTCAACAACCCATAGTTTATATATCAAGTATTTTATGAAATAAATGTCTACTATATTATTCATTGATATACACATACAAGACATAGATAAATAAAAATCACATTATTTTATTAATGAAAATCATTACTTTAGTAATAAATTAAATCAATAAAAATATAAATATGAACATGGGGATAAAATTCAAATTTTACAATGGACCAAATATAGATCGACCCAATTTTCTAGATTTATCACTCCCACAAACAACACTACGGAAAAGACAACAAATATAAAGAAACTAATCAAAATTTCAGAAAATTAAAATATAGAACTTTAAGAAACAAATTCGTGTATGTTTAATTATGGAATTTTATAGTATTTATAGAAGGTTATTTGAATGATTCAATAGTAATTTTCCAGTTAGAATAGTAACTTGAGTGTTTGTAATAGATAATTGACCATTGAGAATAATTACTTAAAATTTAGAAAAATAATTTGATCTCAAAATAATAAAATGTTATATTTATAATATTTATTATGATTTTTCAAGAAATCATTAATTCTAAAATACCAAAGAATTTAAATAATTATTTAAAAACTGAAATGATATATATTCTATTTTTTGATAAATTTTATTTTAAATTATTTTATATTAATCCTCAATTTAAAGTTAGAAAGTAAAATTAATTTTGTTGGAAGATTAGTTTAAAAAAAATCATAACATTGATATTTTTCAAGGGTTATTTTTTTTGTAATTTTATTGAATATAATAATGTTATGTTGAATAGTAAAAATATAGTTTTTTCAAGAACCAATTTATGTTAAATTAAATCATTCATGATATAATAATGACCTAATAATTAATTGAAATTGAGTATCAAAAAATATATATTTAATTTTATAAATTTTCTAATGAAATACTATATACATAATTTATAAATGTAATAATAAATTTATTATCCTTAAGGTTGAAAGGTTTTGATTAAAATTTCAATTTATTTTTATTTTTTCACATTCCATTTTTAATAAACTTATTGAATTAGAATTATATAGGTGTTTAAAGAAAAAAAACCAATATATTATATTTATATATGATTTATATTTTCAAATATTCATTATTGAATGTTTTATATTTGATGTTGTATTTTATTTAATTTTTTTAAAATATCATTCCCCTAAAGTATTAATAACCACTATACCAACATTTTGAAAACCAATCATCCCTCTCCATAAAAAATGAAATATATTCCCAAATACTCTATATTTACCCTCATAGATCACCAAGGGACATTTTAGAGCCACTGAACTCTTATAATCACATAACTATATTGTTGTAGAGAAGAATCCACACTAGGAAGATGGTAAACACTCACTATTTTTTCCTCTCGTTATCTTCTACTCTTTATATTTTTCTAAACACATTTTAATCCCATATATTATAAGGAAAATTAATTAGTATATTAAATTTATATTAGTGATATTAACATATGTGATTCATTATATTGTTGACATATTAAATTTTCACACCCCTCATTCCAACTCTTTTGACAATGTCCTATTAACTGTCAGTTATCCTCCTATTGGGATATTGGCAATTCATTTATTCTCGCTAATATTATGGATATTAAACTAATTTATTAATGATATATAAATATATAAATATATTATATTTCTCTTTCTTATTTTAATAATATTTATGATTAATTTAAGTCAAACAAAATAGAAAAATCATAGAAAAATGATAATTTTTTTAGGAAAGCATGATATCAATACATTTCAACATAAATAAAATAAATTAAGAAATATAATCCAATATAAATAATTAATAAATAGTCACATAAGATAACATAATTAACTTATGGTTATATTATTTAATAGACCATAATATATTTTTTAGGAGGAATAATATTGATGAAATAAATCGTGATTTAAGGTAAGGGGACTCTTGATCTCGATTCCATTTCATTGGGTTGTCCCTCTTTCGTATCATTTTAAGTATAGATATTACTTCGTTCACTATTTGTCTATTTTCTTTTCTGGGTCATACTGGATTTTTCATAACGAAAATGATATTTCACCCAAATATTATGATTTTACAAAACAAACTTTTCATTCCAAAACACATCATTAAAACCTCATGTGTTGTTTCTTATGAAAATTAAAATTATATTTTATTAATAATTATGATCCATCCATTTAATTTGGAAACCCAAATGTTTATTCATGAAGGTATTCATTATGAAACCTATATAAACCCATTAATTTACCTACATTATTTCATGATAATGATTTGTTATACATGTTATATGTTTTGCTGATTATGTGAATAAAATGATGTGACAAGTGGGCATATAATTATATTAACCCCCAATTAATTGGTTAATGAGAAATATCTAATGGTATTACGTATATGATGTGTGAAAATCATTATATATTTATCCACAATGATGATGATATGATTTATTCAAATATGTTATTCCTAAATATGATTCTAGGCTTTTTCACTACTATGTCTGATATTTGATCATTATAACACGATGGATAATTTATATTCATATTCCATATACGATGACATTATCAAAATTTTCCATCATGATTTTGATTATGATCCTATAATATTTATAATACGATTATTGTTATTCACACCCATGTTCAATTGATCCATGTCCCTTATTACTATAATTATTTTTATTTCAGATAACCCATTTCAATGATTAATATCATTAGGTGATTACATGAACTATGTATGAAATGATATGGTATAATAATAAAAATGAGTACTTAAAAAATTTTATATCTACTATTTAAAATTATTTTATGGGACCCATTTTCCCAAGAAACTAGGTCTTTGGATCATTTCACGACCCACCTTCATCAATGAAAGGGAAGGGACAACCAATTTCCAAACCCTTCTTTATTCATGTTTAAGGGGAGATAATGACCCCCGATAACCTCCTTCAATAGGTCATAGAATGTTGACTAGAACTAAGGGTATAGAATCACACACAAAATTGAAGGAATTAAACTTTTTTCTCAGTAGAATCAGGTGAAAAGATAGTAAGTCACAACCAACATCAAAGGTGGAAATAAAAGCAAATCCCAAACAATACCTTTCCAATATGAATGTTTCAAATAATAAGTTCTATAATACAAGAAAATTCCAAATGAAAATTCCAATGAATAGAAAACAGAAAAACCAAATGTACCAACATCTGAACTAGTATGGTAACATATGGTCCTTGAACTCCCCCTGGAAACCTGAAAGCAGTTTTATATACGTAGGGTGAGTATACAGGTATACATAGTAGGGAAAAACAAAAGTTTTCATCCACAAGTGAGGAGGCATTCTAATGTCTCATGTGAAAATGAGACAACTAAGAACCTAACAAGGAAATAATCCACCCAAACCCTAATAAGCTACACTCTCCAAATAACATAATTCAAGTAAGTTAATAGTAATAACACATCGATGATTGGTTACCCCGCACCACTTTCCCAATGGTTATTAAATACATCCTACACATCAGATCTTCCCTACCATTTTAACCACAGTCCCACAACTATTCTCTGCCCGCACACACCCTGGCTTCCAAAACCACTCACCCCGCCCAAAAACTCTTGGTCCACAACCACAAGTAACCATGATCAAGGACACATGGTTCTGAACAACTACTTCCACACCCGAAGACACCTCAGCCTCATCCCGAAAAAACATAGGAACAACATGTCCGCACACACATGGGATAACCACCACAACAATCACTACCCAAATTATCTTGGGCAATAATGGACCTCCGACCATCACATACTGCCCGAAGTTTGTTGGGATACTTGGGAAAGGAGCCGAAAAAGAGCTAATAAAAAACCACTCATAGGAGTTTTGGAAAAAACACACTCCCCCATTGAAATAACGATGTTCATAATGAACTGCACAACATGGGTGGGGAAAAAATAAAATACATAAGAACTAAATTATACATATAGGTAAACAAGAACTCATCCAAACATAGCAGTTACAAAACCATCCTATACAAAAACACCATCGTTAATATTCATTCTTAAAAAAAAAAGAACAACACCCACAACCAGGTCACAACTCATTCCCATTAAACAACTTCCCATTAAAACAATTCTTGTTATAACAACCAAGTGGTTCTATTTTAAATAATTCTTCACTAATAGGAAACTAATAGGCATAGCCATAAGCAATGAAAGAAAAACAAACATGTAGTAGATTAAGAATTTACACCTGGTTATGTTGTAAACTCACAACAAAAAATGGATCTCGGAGATCCCTTAGAGTAATAGAACCAAACCAGGCCCAACCTTATGGCCTCAGACAGCCTTAGATCCATAAACCAACACCTACCCCACGATAGGAGATCCCTTCCCCATCCTTGTCACCGAAAAAGAATCAAGCAGAAGAACCACACATATTTCCAAGACAAAGTAAGAGAGTTTCCAGATTCTATCACACCATTCATTGAGATTATTATTTTTGTTTAGATAATCGAGGTGTCCACATAAGGATTCCTATTCACTGGACATTCATTTAATCAAACGAGTTTATGTGATTAACCAATATACTTGTTACATCTATTAAATCATCAAAGAAGACATGGGTCCATTGGTGCACAAGGAAAGACAACCAACAACCATGATATGAATCTCATATAGAATAATGTGATGATATGAAATCTAAGATGGCTAGTTTTATTATATCATTATCAAGGATTGGGTATGATTCCTGAAATAAAAAATATTTTTATACAAAAAGTATTGTTTTCATAATATATAAAAACATCATTAAAACAATTTGTCAGAATGGCTATTTATATAAATTTATTTCATATTATTGACATTGACAGTAGATAAAATTAAATTCTCAGTTATTTTTTATTTATCCTGAATTCCAATATTTTTTATATTGTTTATTATATTTTCCTTATTTGTTCATTAATTTGGTTTTTGTTTCATTTAAATTATTACCATGTTTATATTTTATTATGATTTTAATGGTGGATTTTATAAAATGGTAATTTTAAAAGAATGATTTAATTAAGCCCTTAATGATTTTTTTTGAGAAAGAGATGTTTTTTTATTTTAAAATGATGAGAACACTAAACTAAATACTAATTTTCAAACTATAATGTGGGGATTGTTTTCATAAAGAACATACATAGACTCTGGGGTTCTTACCTAATAAGTTTTCTTATGATCGTACCATAATTTTTACACTCTATTTTGTAAAATAAATTATGTTTTCTAGGTAATAGATTTATTTTAGGATCTATTATAAAGTGTGTTGGAGTTATAGATCGATGGTGACCATGCAGTTCACATAGAGATTATGTGAACTATTTTTCTTTTCGATTTTTCCACTAATATCTCAGCCATGTAAAACTCTTGTATTATGGAAGATGTGTTTATTTTTTTGTTGTTGTGTATTTTTATATTTTTTTGTTTATTCTAGTTATTATTCATTTTTTTCTTTATTTTGTATCTACTAATTGGTTTTTAGGAATTTATCTTTTATTCATAGGCTAATTAAGATGAAATTGTGGGGGAAAATTTTTTGTTAATTACTTTTTTTGGATGAAATCATTCCCACGTATATTTATTGGATGTAAAGGAATGTTATTCAATCCTAATATGATCATGAATAAGTTTTTTATACGTCCAATATAATCTTAGGTTCCCATTAAATGGGTGACCCATGGTTGGTTCACTACATTGATGAGAAAAGTTCACTATATAATTTTTTTAATATATTCAATATTTGATTTATTTATTTTTAAATTATATAGGTGGACTTATCATTTCATTATCATGTTCATTTATTATGTTATTTCATAGTAATCATGCTACGCTTGGATTCTTATTTTTTTTATCATAGTTTTTGCCTAATTTTTTCATAATTGGTGAAATAATTTAATTATATTTACTTCTTCTAATTTTATATTTTTTTTGTTTAAATGATTTTTTTGTTATAAAAATTATTTTATTATCAATTTAACATTATTTCCAAAGGGATCAAAATATTTCTCTATTTTCAATATCTATATAAAAATGGGATTAATATTAAGAATCTATTTACCGCATTGATATTATTGATTTAATATTTAAAAAACAAATTACTTTATTTTATTATTTTATATTTCTTTTTTACCTTATGAACTATTCTTTTATTATTTATATATATATATATAATATAAGTTGATTACATATTATGTTATTATTATGTGATTTATCTTAATTAAATATTTTTTAAAGTTTTTATTCATCATCATAATGTGGCATGAATACCACAAAATTAAATTACTTTATTTAGCACTATTTATTAACAAATATATATTTTATGGAGTTTTTAACAATGTATTGCATCACCTTGAAACTATATTGGGTTATAAAATGTGGGTTACTGAGTATCCAATGTATTCTTGGCTTCAAATAAAAAAGGTTTTGATATGAAGTAATGAGATGAGAAAATGTTATTGAATATGAAGTTAAAAGTGTAATTTCATCCTCACCTAAGGTAATGCTTATACGATTTTTTTTAAGGTGTTTCTAGAGAATATAGAATTTATATAGAGAAGTTATTTTATAGATGGATTGAATATTTTTTTGGGTAGAATTTATTCCTTCAATTTTATTATCAATAAACAAAACATATTCAAACATCAATGACATAGTAATTCTCATATGAGTTCTTGGGTTTATGGAAGTTTTGGAAGAGATTTTTAAATCATTAGGAGATGTTTTGATGTGATTCCATGATTTTATGAAGTCTTTTGGAATATAGAGCTTAGATAAAAATTATTTATTTCTACGGTACACAATTGTTATGAATATATATTAATGAGTTATTTGTTATTGCAGAAAAGACATTTAATATTTGTGTATGGGTCACTAATGCCTTTTAATGAGTAATTTTTCTATGTGTGTGATCTTTTTTAGTCTATATATGAGGATTTTTAATCTATATATTATTATTTTTATATGATTCTTGTATCCGTATATATGTTTCATTAGATTATGTGTATGAGTGATTTTGTATTTATGATTTTAACACATAGATAATTTATATAATCTCTGCATGATGAATGATTAAAATAAATTCATAAAATAAATTAAAACCAATTGATACATGGGTAGTTGTTTATAACGGAATAAATATCATAATAAAATATTTTTATAGAAAGTGAAATTTGATTTAGTCATCAGTAATTTGTGTAATGATCTGTTATAAAAATAAAAAAAATATTATTATCAGTGAATCATGATTCCAAAAAACTTTTAAGAAAGGAGAAATCATAGGTTAATTAATACAACAATATAATTAGAAAAAACTAAAACTAATAATCCATTTACACATGGGTACTATAATGGATACTGAACATAGAATGAGGAATAATATCATGAGGTAGGAATGTTCAAGAACACAATGGTTCTATATATTGATTTTTGGTTATTATAATTTATAAATAGAAACAACAATATTTTTTTTTAACAATGTGTATTTAAGGATCTAAAATTTGAATATTTGTAAGTAAAAATTATTAATGTTGGATGATAAAAAAACCTTATATATAGAGAGAAAAATTCTCCATACAGAATATTTGAATATATATTTCAATGTACTATATATTGAAATGCTGTGTTTCTAGATGAACCTATGATCAAATTTTATAAAATTGCATCGATAACATTTTTTGAAGGTGGATATGAGAGTTTTTTGTGAATTTCACGCAAGAAAAAGTGATAAATAAAAAGTTACATCTACCATTTTATTTGAATAATTCTATTAAAATTTAATTTCAAATAATAATATATTAATATAGGGTTTTCATGTTAATTAATGAAAATTATTTCTATTTTGAAAGAATGATATAAGAATAAGAACTCAACACACTCTAATTATGGATATTATTATATAGTAGGGACATTTATTACTTGTTTCCCAAAAATTTTATCATTATAAACCATATGATGAAATTATGTGTGGTATTTATTGAATAATAGTTGGGATACGTGAAAAAATGACTTCCAAGGCTATACCATATTTTATTACACTAATAGTACCATTATATTGTGTAGTTTCATAATATTGGAATCCAAATCACACATAGGACTAGGAGTTTCCCATTGAGAGGATAAAACTATAAATTTTTTTCCTAGGTGTTGGTATGTATTTTGGTGTGATAAAAACATACATAACAGATATAAAATAGTTTAAATGGTTTTATCAAAAGAATCATAAAAATAACAATTGTAAATGATTATCCCCCACACCGTGATATTCGGATGAACCAATTGGTGGTTTCACAAGTGATATTATATCCATGATACATTTTTCATCATTTAATATTTCAATATTGTAGTTTTATGTCTCATAAAGGATGAATACGTTGTTTCTAATTTCTTTAATATTCTATAGATAAACAAACATTAGTAAACATCAATGGATTTATCATATTTGATGGGATTGGTTAGCAAGTATGATAGGGAAAGTTGTTACCATACATTTTATCAATATGTTATGATTTATTGGAAGCTTCAACTGATGGAATATTCAACAACCCATAGTTTATATATCATGTTTTTTATGAAATAAATGTCTACTATATTATTCATTGATATACACATACAAGAAATATATAAATAAAAATCACATTATTTTATTAATGAAAAGCATTAATTTAGTAATAAATTAAATCAATAAAAATATAAATATTAAAATGGGGATAAAATTAAAATTGAAACAGTACAATGGAACAAATATAGATCGATCCAATATTTTTGAGTCATCACTCCCACAAACAACACTACGGAAAAGGAAAAAAATATAATGAAACCAATCAAAATTTCAGAAAATTAAAATATAGAACCTTGAGAAAAATATTGGTGTATGTTTAATTATGGAATGATTCAATATTTATAGAATCTTATTTGAATGATTCAATAGTAATTTTCCAATTATAATAGTAACTCGAATGTTTGTAATAGATACATGACCATTGAGAATAGTTACTTAAAAATTAGAAAAATAATTTGATCTCAAAATAATAAAATGATATATTTATAATATTTATTATGAGTTTTCAAGAATTCAATAATTCTAAAATACCAAAAAAATTAAATAATTATTTAAAAACTAAAATGAAATATATTCTATTTTTTAGTATATTTTATTTTAAATTATTTAATATAAATCCTAATTTTAAAGATAGAATGTAAAAATAATTTTGTTGGAAAATTAATTTCTAAAAAAATCATAACATCAATATTTTTTAAGGTTTTTTTTGGAATTTTATGAAAAAAAATAATTTTATGTTGAATAGAAAAAATATAGTTTTTTCGAGAACCGATTTATGTTAGATCACATCATTTGTGATATAATAATGACCTAATAATTAATTGAAATTGAGTACCAAAAAATATATATTTAATTTCATAAATTATCTAATAAAATAATATAAACATAATTTATAAATGTAATAATAATTTTCTAATCCATAAATTTAAAAGTATTCGATTAAAATTTCAATTTTTTTTATATTTTCACATTCCATTTTTAATAAACTTATTAAATTTGAATTATATAGGTGTTTAAAGAGAAATAACCAATATATTATATTTATATATGATTTATATTTTCAAATATTCATTATTGAAAGTTTTATATTTGATATAGTATTTTATTTAATTTTTTTTAAAATATCCTTCCCCTAAAGTATGAATAACCACTATACCAACCATTAAAAAACCAATCAACCCTCTCTATAAAAAATGAAATCTATGCCCAGATACTCAATATTTACCCTCATAGATTACCAAGGGACATTTTAGAGCCACTAAACTCTTATAATCACAGAATTATATTATTGTAGAGAAGAATCCACACTAAGAAGATGGTAAACATGCACTATTTTTTCCTCTCTTTATCTTCTACTCTTTATCTTTTTCTCAACCCATTTTAATCCCATATATTATAAGGATAATTAATTAGTATATTAAATTTATATTAGTGATATTAACTTATGTGATTCAATATAATGTTGACATATTAAATTTTCATATGCCTCATTCCAACTCTTTTGACAATGTCCTCTTAACGGTCAGTTATCCACCTATGGGGACGTTGGAAATTAATTAATTCTCACCAATATTATAGCTGTTAAAATAATTTATTAATGATATATAAATATATAAATATATTATATTTCACTCTCTTATTATAATAATACATTTTTATAAATTTAGTTAAATAAAATAACAAAATCGTAGAAAGACGATAATTTTTTTACGAAAGCATGATACCAAAACATTTCAACATAAATAAAATAAATTATGAAATTTAATCCAATATAAATAATTAATAAATAGTCACATAAGATAACATAATTAACATATGGTTATATTATTTAATACACCAAAATTTATTTTTTAGGAGGAATAATATTGATGAAATAAATTGTGATTTAAGGTAAGGTGACTCTTGATCCCGATTCCATTTCATTGATTATCCCTCTTTTGTATCATTTTAAGTATGGATATTACATCGTTCACTATTTTTCTATTTTCTTTTTACGATCATACAATATTTTTCAAAAAAAAATTGATATTTCACCCAAATAAAATTATTTTACAGAAAAAAAAAATTTGATTCCAAAACACATCATTGACTCCTCATGTGTTGTTTCCTATGAAAATTAAAATTATATTTTATTAAGAATTATGATCCCTCTTTTTCATCTAGAAACCCAAATTTTCATTAATGAAGTTATTCTTTATGAAATCTATATAAAAACCATTAATTTACCTACATTATTTCATGAAAATTATTTTTTATACATATTATATGTTGTGTTGATTATGTGAATAATATGATGTGAAAAGTGGGCATATAATTATATTAACCCCCAATTAATTGGGTAATGAGAAATATCTAATGGGAATACGTATATGATTTGTGAAAATCATTATATATTTATCCACAATGATGATGGTATGATTGATTCACATATGTTATTCCTAAATATGATTCTAGATTTTTTCACTAATATGTGTGATATTTGATCATTATAACATGATGGATAATTTATATTCACATTCCAAATCTGTTGACATTCTCAAATTTTTCCCTCATGATTATGATTATGATCCTATAATTATTATTTTTTGATTTTTTTTATTCACACGCATGTTCAATTGATCCATGTCCCTTATTACTATACTTATTTTTTTTTCAGATAAACCCTTTCGCTGATTAAAATCATTGGTGATTACATGTACTATGGATGAAATGATATTGTAGAACAATAAGAATGAGTACATAAAAAACATTATCTTTACTATTTAAAAGTATTGTATGGGACCCATTTTCCCAAGAAACTAGGAATTTGGATCATTTCACGACCCGCCTTCATCAAGGTGAGGGAAGGGACAAAATATTTCCAAACCCTTATTTATTCATGTTTACGGGTAGATAATGACCCCAAAGAACCACCTTCAATAGGTCCTGGAGTGTTGACTAGCACTAAGGGTATATAATCACACATGAAATTGAATGAATTAACCTTTTTGTTTAGTGGAATCAGGTGAAAAGATAGTATGTGATAGTCAACATCAAAGTTGTATGTAAAAGTAATGTCCAAAGAATCCATTTCCCATATCAATGTTTCAAATAATAAGTTCTACAATACAAGAAAATTCTAAACGAAAATACCAACGAAAGGAAAACAACAAAACCAATGTACCAACATCTGAACTAGTATGGTCCCATATGGTCCTCGAAGTACCCCTAGAAACCTGAAAGCAGTTTTATATACGTAGGGTGAGTATATAGGTATACACAGTAGGAAAAACCAAAAGATTTCATCCACAAGTGGGGAGGCATTCTAATGTCCCATGAGAGAATGATACAACTAAAAACCTAACAAGGAAATAGTCCACCTAAACCCCAACATGCTACACTCCCAAAAAAAATAATTCAAGAAAGTTAATAGTTAAAACACATCGATGATTTGGTACCCCACACCACTTTAACAATGGTTATTAAATACATCCTACACATTAGATCTAACCTACCATTTTAACCACAGTCCCACTCATATTCCCTGCCCTCACACACCCAGGCTTCCAAATCAACTCACCCCACCCCAAAATACCTGGTCCATAACCACAAGTAACCACCCCTGAGGACACATGGGCCTGAACAACTATTGCCACGCCCAAATACACCTCAGCCTCATCCCAAAGAAACCTAGGAAACTACATGTCCGCACACACTTGGGATAACCACCACAACATTCCCTGCCCAAATTATCATGGGCAATAATGGGCCTCTGTCCATCAAATCCTGCCTGATATTTGTTGGGCTACTTGGGAATGGAGCCGAAAAGGAGATAATAATGAACCACTCATAGGAGTGTTGGAAAAAACACACTCCCCCATTGAAATAATGGTGTTCAGAATGAACCGCACGACATGGATGGGGCACAAATAAAAAACATAAGAACTAAATTATACATATAGTAAAACAAGAACTCATCCAAACATAGGGGTTACAAAACCTTCCATTACAAAAACACCATCGTTAATATTCATACATAAAAATAAAGAACACCACCCACATCCAGGTCGCAACTCATTCCCATTAAACAACTTCCCATTAAAACAATTCTTGTTATAATAATCAAGTGGTTCTGTTTTAAATAATTCTTCACTACTGGGAAAATAATAGGCATACCCATAAGAAAAGAAGAAAAAACAACCGGGTAGTAGATTAATAATTCACACCCGGTTATCTTGTAAACTCACAACAAAAAAGGGATCTCTGAGATCCCTCAAAGTACTAGAACCAAACCAGGAAACACCATATGGCCTCAGACAGCCTTAGATCCATAAACCAACACCTGCACCACGATAGGGGATCCCATCCCCATCCATGTCACCGAACAAGAATCAAGAAGACGAACCACAAATATTTCCAAGACAAAGTACGAGAGTTTCATGATACTATCACACCATTCATTGAGATTCTTATTATCGTTTGGATAATCGGGGTTTTCACATAGGGATTCGTGTTCACTGGACATTCATTTAATCAAATGATTTTATGTGATTAACCAATTTCCATGTTACATCTATTCAATCATCACAGAATACATGGGTCCATTGGTGCACAAGGAAAGACAACCAACAACCATGATTTTCAGTGGACAGAAGTCCATACAGTTCACAACATATCCGAAAGGGTAAAAGAGTAAAGAAGCATCATCAAAACACCACATCATTATTTAAAAGTCCATTTATTATATTCATGAATGTCCAGTTTTATCTATTCCCATAGAAACATTATCATAAATGACCCACAAGATACACAGGAAAGGGAGACAGAGGAATAAACCTACATGGATGATCAACAATCGATGTTTTTTCTCCACGTGCCAAGAACTAGTGATGTACGACTTATAGGGGAGGTACTACAGGGGTTCTAATAGTGGGATGGAAAGGTTCTATCATAAACACACCACTTTCCTCGATAATGGGGACTCCAAATGCACCAAGGAGAAGAAGTAAAAGAGACTATCCCCAAAGAAGAACGAATTATCGTGCGATGAAAAGGTGAGATCTTGGAGTTAAGGTATATCAAAAATCTTGAACGGATTTAATGGAGAATCCATGTTTTACTATGTAGTTTGGTGGTTACATACAATGGAATTAATTTTCATTTAATAATTCTCATCAGAGAGGTGGTCATAAAAGAGGTGTGTTAAATGGTTTCCATTAATTAGTGGAAAATGTGCATCAGGGGCGAAACCGGAAAGTACAATAGAAGGTGTGATTCTAAGGGAAAGCCACATGTTTTGGTAATTGAAGGGTTGATCGAATCATGGGGGATATCTTATATCTCAATTGGATTAAAATGGATTTTAAAGGGGTATTTAAAACTCTCTTACGTCAAAAGATATGTAGTTGGAGAGGAATAAGATAATGAAACAAGGGTGGGAGTCCTCTTTGTGATCCACCGTCAGTGGCGCCACGACTACAATGACACCATCACAGTGCCACCATTTTGGTGTGCGACCGTGACAGTGTGACCATTATGGTGCAACCATTTTGGTGTTCGACGGTGATGGTGTGACCGTTACGGTGCCACCGTCATCGTACCACCCTCACGATGCCACCCTCATGGTGGCACCATTTTGGTGTCAGACCGTGACCGGCGCCACCATTTCAGTGGAACTGTTCGACGGAACTGAGTTTTTGGAAAACTCCATAATAATTCATTTAGTGGTAAATTACATCTTAAACCTCTCTAACAATTCTTTCCCTCGAGAATTAAAACTATACCAAGAGAAAAGAGAGGGGTCTGAACAACCACCTCCAAAGATACCTCTCATGAGTAAACCTAATAGACATCAAGGAACAACTCACTCTCACGTAACAAAAAAACATATAAATGTGACACTATCCAGACATATGGAATAGGGATTCCATTCCCCCCTGTCATGATACTATCCGCTTTGTGCAGCATTGACTCGCCACATGAGTTTAATCGCATCCACCTAAATGTTTCATAATTAGGGATCAGGTCCTCCCTTCCCAACAGTCAGCACTCTTCCCACACATTTGGAGAACAAGCAAAAAACACATTTCATAACTAATAGGGTCAAGCAATACACTACATACATGTAAAAAATAGAACAGAAAAAAATTCAAAACAAATCTGATTACTGAGCGTGCATTTGTGCCTCCTATTCCCAGGTACTCTCCTCAAGGCCACCATGCCTCCACAACACAAGAACCAAGGGAATGGTTTTTCCATGAAGCAACTTCTCTTCACGATCCTTGGTCATCACTGGTCGCTATAAAAATTTCATGTCATCCTCGATATCCATTCTTCCCCAACCGAGGATGTCTGAATCATCATGAGGATACCGACTGAGCAAAGACACATGGAAGAGGTCGTGAACTCTTAGTAGTGGTGTTGCTAGCACCAGCGGATAATCCACTTCACGAAACTTCCGCAACACCATGAAGGGTCCAATGAATCTAGGAGAAATATTACTCCCCCTGCTGAACCTATTTTGTCCACACCAAGGTGAGACTTTTAAGAAAACGTGGTCCTTGACCCTGAACTCCAATTGTCTCATCCTATTATCATCATACGACTTATGCCGGTCATGGGCCACCATTATCCTCTTCTGTATAAGATGAAACATCTCTGTCATGTTTCTCACCTCCTCCTAGCCAATAACATATGATTCCTTTACCTCTATCCAGCACATGGGCGAGCGATACGGCCTCCCATAAAATCTTTGAATGGAGCCATGCCAATGGTATAGTGATAACTATTTTTGTTGGAAAACTCTACCAGAGGCAAGTGTCATACCCACGATCCCCAATGTTCAATACACTTTCCCATATAATATCCTTCAACTTCTAGATGGTGCACTCTATCTTCCCATCTATCTAGGGGTGAAAGGCAGTGTTGAGGCATAGTTGGGTGCCAAAAGGCATGTTGTAATCTTTTCTAGACCTGTGAGGTAAACTGGGTGTCCTGATCGGAGACAATGGACCTCATAACTCCATGAAAGTACACCACATCATCAATTTACCATTGTGATAGGGAATCCTCCACACTCGACTCTTCAATTCTCATGAAGTGAGCTGATTTCGTCAACAAGTCCACCACTACATAGATGGAATCACAGCCCCCTTGAACTCAGGCTAGTCCTGTGATGAAATCCATAGAGATGTCATCCCACTTCCACTCGAGGACATCTAAGGGTTGTAATAGACACCCCATTACATGATGTTCAGCCTTCACATGCTAATATACGAGGAACATTCCCACAAACTCCGCCACTACCCGCTATACCCTATTCCACCAAAACTAATCCCTTAATCCTCGGTACATCTTGGAATCTCCTGGGTGTACCGGCATGGGTGATTTGTGGAACTCACCAAGAACTCTATTGTTTATTTCCACCAAGACACACAAGTTTTCGCAAAAAAGCATCTGATTCAGCCCGTATTCGGACCATCCACCAGGAGCATCAACCTAACTGACACGATTGTCGATCACTTCAGCCTAAAAGTCCCCCCCCCCCCACTGAGACTCCTCCACCTGCTGCAATAGAAATTACTGCACTGTCATCATGAAAAAACATCCTCTTCCATTCTCCACCCTTGAATCCATGTTTAGGGATTCCAAATCCTCCATCACCATCCAAACAACTATCAGCTGCTAAAAAACATCCTTTTGTGAAATCTTTCTCAAGGAATCTGATACCACATTCCCCTTACCCTCAGTGTAAGATATTTCTAAATCGTAGTCCTGAAAAAACATCATCCACCTCCACTACCTCAAATTCAAGTCCCACTGGGAGAATATATGTTTCAAGATCTTGTGATCTTTGTAGAACAAGAAGTACTCCCCTATGTGGTAATACAACCATAACATTAGTGTGAACACAACTGCTGAAATATCCAAATCATGGGTGGCATAGTTACGATCATTGGGATGTAACTTCCAAGACCCATAAAAGATCACCCCTACAGTTGCATCAGTAGAAACCCCAAACCTCGGCCTGAAGCATCACATAATACCTCATATTTAACTCATTTTCTGGAAACCTCAGCACTGGGGAAGCAACCAGCATCCCCTTCAGATAACTGAAGGTTGCCTCACACTGCCTATTCCACATGCAATCTTTGTCCTTCTTGGTCAAGGATGTAAAAGGTGCCACATCTCGAGAGAAGTTGGGCATGAATCTCTAGTAGTAACCTTTCAGGAGTAGTAAATTATGAACCTCCATCACATTCTTGGGTTCCACCCAAAAAACAATCGCATCGACCTTTGATGGGTCCAAAATTATTCCTTGCTTAAAGACCACATGTCCATGGAAGTGTACTTCTCGCATCCATAACTTGTGCTTGGACAATTACCCATAGATTTGGTGTGGTCAGAGGACCTCTAAAACCATCCCCAGATTCTTAGCATGATCCTTTTCTGATCTTGAGTAGATAAGTATGTCTTTAATAAACAAAACCACAAACCGGTCCAAATATTTTTGGAAGATGGATTTAATGAGCCCCATGAACAAGGTTGGTGTGTTAGAAACGCTGAATGGAATGACTATGAACTCAAAGTTCCCATATCTACACCTGAAAGCAGTCTTAAAGATGTCACCCTCCTTCACTCTCAAATGATGATATCCTGACCATAGGGCTATCATGGAGAACTATTTGTCCCCCTTCAATTGGTCAAAGAGGTCGTCTATACTCGAGAGGGGGTAAAATTTCATGATAGTTACCAAATTCAGTCTCCGGTAGTCTATGAACATCCTAAGACCACCACCTTCCTTCTTCGCTAACATGACCGTAGCGCCCCATGGTGACATGCTTGGTCAAACAAAACCCTGCCTCATTAGATCATCAATCTGAATCTGTAACTCCCACAGATTAGACGGTGCCATATAATAGGGAGACATCGAGATCTGACAGACACCAGGTTGAATGCCTATCCTGAACACAACATCACATCGAGGGGTAGATTCACCACCTATTTAGGGAAGACATCCATGAACTCACTAGAAATCCTTGATGCGTCCACCATCTCTAAATCCTCTGACTCTACTGATAGATTGGCTAACAAAGAAATATTTCGATAAAAACAAATTTTTAGAATAACCACTTGATGCCTAGAATGAAATCATGCAGCTGAATGTGCAAGAAAAGAAACTACCCACTGGACTGATGTGGTCCCAACATCAGTGTACTTTATTGGCAAACATGAGACAAGATGGTCTGTCCTCTGACTGGGGTACGCAAAACTAGGGTTATAGAAAGAGTTTCTCTGTCTAGAACCAAAGAATTGGACAAATTGGATAAAAAAATGTGTGGGATTATCTTGAATCAAACAAGGTTCATGAATGAGTACTAAATAAGAGGATCATACCTCAAACGACATCTGGCCCAGCTGGAACTACTACAACTACACCGTGAAACTTCCCACACCCAGCTCCCCTACACCTAAGCTATCAGCCAATTCCCCAACCACACCCTGATTGAGGTCCCTGAATAGTGCCCTAAGGTTGGACTCCTCCTACAACTTCTTCCATTTCAAGAGAGGGAGCTCGATGTACCTGGTGATACTGCTGAAAGGGCGTAGCTATAAACTACTAATTTTGTGGTTGGAGATGAACTAGACCGCCCACATTGTACTACACTCGGACAGGGCACTGATTCTGAAGGTGCCTAAAGCTTCCACAAATGAATAATCTTGGTCTTGGGACAGAAAAAATGTGAGAGGACTGGGAGATCGAAACTGGAACTGCTGGGGCCTGCTCCCCACTGGCCGAAACTGAGAAGGCACTTATGTTAGAGGTATGATTTTAATGGCCTTCCCCTTGGACAAGCCCAATTGGCTCCACTCTCATGGCACACATACCCGTTTTTGTATCCTCTCTACCACATAATCCTTCTTCTAGTACTCCTTGTATGTCGGTAGAGTGAAGGGAGTAACAACATACTGGAGAGAAGGTCAGAGTGCCTCCATTAAATGTCTCTCCAATGTCACCTCATCCAAAAAATGGTCCGGAGCAAAGAGAATGAGATCTATGAAGTTTATCACTAAATATCTCATTGATATACCACATACTGAAGGGATAGTATCACCTGCCTCTTCTCAACCATGATTGTGGAAGAGAGGAATTCCACCTGTAACTCCCTCTCAAGGACAGTCCACATAGCCTCAGCCTCACTCTTATTTCTTAGATAGAGAGTCAACCACCAACACTCTATTCCCACATCTGGTTTATAGCTAGAGTAACCCAATAATCCATCATATCCCAGATCATGCTAAATTCTATCACTAGATCCTCAATCCATCTATTTGACTCCATATCCAAGATGTTTCCCTCGTATTTCGTGATGGTCTGTCGCTAAAAGGCACCTAGCGTCCTCTACCACTTATCATCCCCCCCTCTTGGTCATCCCTCTACCGATCGTCCAAATCAACCTCATAGGACACGATCACCCACACTACATGTGGTCATCGTCTAGGTTCCAAAGGTACAAGGTAAATAAGGAATTCCTAACCCGGAGTTGTGTAGAAAATTGCTTTTATTTTTTCGTAGAATTTATATTCATTTCAAATCCCAAAAATTCCCAAGACACAAAAGAACAAAAGTCATTATGATGCATGTACATTTCGTAGGATATCTACCCTCCAATCCATATAGCCTCACTTGGTTATTCGATAGGCCTAGGTTCCTTTCATTAGATCACGAGGGGGGCCCTAAAATCCCATGTCTTGGCCAGAATTCCCTAGACAATTTCACATAGAAGGATTGCCTAAAACAGTTTTCCCTATCATCCAATGCAATCCTCACAGTTCCTAAACCTGAGCTCCATCCTACCTATCAACCTCACCTTTGATACCATTCTGTCATGACCCAACTTCACCATGGTGAGGGAGCGGACAAAAGATTTCCAAACCTTTTTCTCTCCTTCAACTTAATGAAGGAAGGGTTTGTCAATCTATTGACCCTTCCCTCACCGTGGTGAAGTCAGTTCATGATAGATATTTTATTTTTAACATTATTATTTTACATATCTTAATAATGGTGAAATAGTAATGGAAGGAAAATTTGGTATTCTATTATTGGTTTTAGTTCATGTTTTAGTATGTTTGCAGATTATTATTTGAACATTTTATTGAAACCCAATTGTATATGTATATGTATAGGTTTGAATGCAAGAAGAATCATTTTATCAAAAGTTTATACATTGGAATCCCATAAGATATTATTTTAAAATTAATTATAATAGAATAATAAAAAAATTATTCATTCATTTTGACATATTTTTTTAAAATAAAATTCTATTTTATGAAATAGTGGAAACTAGGAGAAACATGGTCAATAGATCATTTGAGGAATAATGAAATTATTTTCCAAAACACATCCCCAATGCCTTGAAATGTGGATTTAAACCTATTATAGAGTTTCTTACCTTGATTTCATAAGAAATAACCAATAACATAAACCATGTGGAACATATGTATTCACCTAAGAAAGAGAATCTAGATATTTATTAATTTATGATGTATTAAATACCAACATTTAGTAGATCTTATAATGAACCTATTATACAAAAATGGGAAAAATCAATAGATGATATATTTTTTGTGATACAATATTCTATAATGGATATTGGGACTTTTCCCATATAACATTTTGATAATGAATACGATCAGTGGTGGACATTGAAAATTAATATGATATCAATAGATGAAATAGTTTAAATGGAGTGAGAATACATTAATAAATTTTTATTATTAGATATTTCCCTGTAAATATTTGAACGAAGATAGAGAGTCAATTCTATGGAATGTAGGACTATTAAGTTCAGTCTTTCTTAAGCTGTGATATAAACTTCCCCTATATCCTAATATTTCCCTAATAAGTTTTTATCAACAATGATAGAAAAATAATATAGATTAATTAGTGGTTTAAAATCAATAATTATATATTTTCTATAAATCCAAGAAATAAAGATTTTTGTAGGATTGGTTTGATTTTCACTCAATGTAAAGATGGTGTTTGGATATTGGCCATATGGACATTAAAATAATAATAGAGGAATGAAGTTTCAATATGGCGTGTCAAATGATAATAGAGGAAATAGGATAAAACCACTCACATATATGAATGTTGGAAGATTAATAATGGCAATTCCCTCAAATGTATGGGGAAATGCATCAAATATAGGAGAGAAGGACACAATGATCCTGAATATCAAAGAGGCATACAGAAGTTGAACAACATGGTAGACTAAGGGAGGTAACCTCAAAATTAATTACTCATGGTTCAATTGTTCATCTTGATATAGAATGGAAACTATATAATCTAGTGAACTAAACCATGGGCCCTTAGGGGTAATCAATTTCATTAACCACGAAAGACAATAGGAGAAAGGGGAATATTATTACATCAATAATTATAGAGTGGAGCTTGATAACATAGTCTTATAATGTACACTTACTATTTATTTAGGAATTGATAATTTGTTATTTGATTCAAGTTCTAAGAATTCTATTATATAATATATGTTTTCCTAACTATTGAATTAGAATCCTTGAAACCATTATGTAGATATTTCTATAAAAACACATATTGGTACGATCATTGTAACCTAAGTGTTGGAACTTCTCCTATTAGAATATGTGAGATGATTCTTCCAGTGAATCTCTATACACATCTCTTAGAGGAATATGGTGCTATAATAAAAATTGATTAGGTATAATTATATATATCTCACATCAATTTTTTATAAAATGACATCTCTTATAATATTATAAGAAATTCTATTATCCTCAAAAAATGAATGGAAGATCTTGAATCTTCTTGGGAATATATCTCAACAGTGTAGATTTTATACAATTTGAGGAAGATAACCTTTCACAATTTGTTGATTCGAAGGATAATTTTAACCTTGAAGAAATTATCATTATTATGTAATACACAGATGTATTTTTTGAAGAGATAAACAAGCATCCCCCAGATTGTGAGGTATTGTTCTCAAAAGAACTTATACCAGGAGTTACCCCAATCCCCAAATTCATCTATAGGATGGACCTAACTAATTTAGATTAGTTAAATATGAATCTATAAGGGAATTTGGAAAAGGATTCATATTCCTTATGAAGTAACTTGGGGTGTTTCAGTGTTGTTCATAAAGAAAAAGTATAGATCAACGTGACTATAAATATTTTACATGGATCTCAACCTGATATCCATAACGAAAATTATCTGAATACAATAATTGATCACTTTTTAGGTCAATTACGAGTAATGTAGTACTTCTAAAAATTGGATATTCATTTTGGATATCATTAGTTCAAGGTAAAGAATTAATATATTTAGGACAAAACCTTTCTTATGTGATTTGGGAAATATGATTTCATAGTGGTTCCCTTCAAATATATTTATAATCCATTATCATCATGGATTTTATGTATAGTTTCTTTAGAGAGTATTTAAGTATTTTTCTAGTATTCATTTATGATATTGACATTCACTCATTGTGAAAGGGGGAACATGAATGGAATCTAAGGATTGTTCTGGAAACATTAAGGGGAAAATGTAAGATATGTTCAACATGTTTGACATTTGTATATAGAATTTCACATTCTTGGGGAATGTGATCACACGTTATGGAATTAATATAGACCCTTAAAATTATAAAGCAACTAAGGGATGGTATAATCAAATTTTTTTTATTAAAATAAATCTTTTTGTTAGAATTATAGTGTACTAATGATGTTTTATGAGAAATTTCTCAAAGATTTATAGTGGTATATATTTGTTATCCTATAAAGGGGTAAAGTATGATTGGAATAAATAATGCGAGGAATGATTTTAATAACTCAAGATGTGTTTAATAACTACACTTATACTCACACAACCATCAAGTGGAGAGGTTTCTGGAATATATAATGATTCTTCAAATAATCTATTGGGTTGTGTACTCATTCATAATGAATAAATGATATCCTAAACCTCATGAAAACTGATAAATCATATGCAGAACTATCCAATGCATCACCAGGAGTTTGAAATTGTGATCTTCTACTTAAATATTTGTAAAAAACTACATCTATCGAGAAATTTTCGGCACATATACATATCGAAGGAGTCTAAAGTACATATTATCACAAAATTAGCTCAACAAGAATCAATGAAGGTGGTTAGAGTTTATAAAATACTATAATTTCTATATTCACATCTATAAATAAAATGATAACAAGTTAGTTTATTATATTAGATGAAAATAAATTATTACTCCATCTATGATGAAGATTGTGAAATTACATCTCCTAATGCATATGTAATGGATGGATTTTAAAATAATTATGGATGGAATACATTCTATGCTTCCCAATTAATTACCTGACCACCAATCCAGTATGATATCAAGGTTACAATAAGTGATGATCAAGAACATCAAAGTAATCTGAAATTAGTAAAGGAGTGGAATCTATAAGAGTATAACATTTATGAGGATGGTTTCATTTGATTTGGAACTAGACATGTAATTCCTTAATGACCAAAAATAAACAATGAGATATTGGAAAATGCAAAATGATATTCCTTCTGAATCCATCCAAGAATTAATATATTGTACTACAATTATTTAGATCACTTTTTTTGGGATAACATGAAGAAGAAGATTGAAAAATATATCACAAGATTCTTGATATTTCATAAAGATAAAGTAGAGTGAAAAAAGTCAAAGAGGATTATAAAATAAATACCTATACCCACATAATAGTTGGAGAACATCTCCACGAAATATTTTACTGGTCTCTTGAGGAAATCCCAATTCAACATTCAGATATGGGTTTTGGTGGATAAATTAACCAATACTACCCACATAATTTCTCCTTTGGATGATTTCTCACTTCAACAACATGTTAATATATATATAATGCAAGGGACCAAGATTTATGGGGTTATAATTTTAATCAACTCTGACCATGATACATGGTTCAAATATAATTTATGGATAATTATTTAATAGTATTTTAATAATGAATTAAATATCAGCATATCTTTGTCACCCCCAACTTATGTACAATATGAAAGGACTATTCTAACACTCAAGTATGGGTTGTTAGACAACAAAATGTAATTTAATGGAGGATAGGAAAAATATCTCTCATTAGTTGAGTTATCATAAAATACAACTTATACTAATGTATTCAAATGGATCTATATGAATCTTAGTGTGGAACGCAATTCTGATATCCTACTTGTTTAGATAAATATGGATAACATTTTCTAATTTGACATGATCTTACGAAAGGAATGAGAGATATGATTCAAGCCATCTAAAAACAAATAAAATATCATGAGTGTTAGGAAAACAGATATACTAAAAACCATCTAAGGGACTAGGATTTTGAGGTTAGAGATAATTGTTCTTTTAAATATCTCCATTAAAGAGTGTTATGTGATTGAAAAAGAAATAAATTATTATAAATAGTTACATTGTCCCCTTTGAGATAATTTATCAAATTTAATAGGAAAAATATAATATTTCACATTCATAAAATTTGGATCTTGTTGATCATGTCTTCCATGTATCTCTCATGAGTACGTACAGTTCCAATCCCTCAAACATTTTGAATCCAGAGATCATTCAAGTAGAGAATGAAATCTCATTTGATGATCATCCAATGGAGATAGTGGATTATAGAGACAATGATCTATGTAAAAAGATACTTACCCATTCAAAGTACTATTGTGGAACCATATGTATTATGTAGAAATGTGGGAACCAGAAGAAACAATAAAAAATAAGTATCCTAACCTATTCGAAAACAATAATTTGAGTAAAAATTTTGGTGGAAATATTTTTTATTGGGTTATGGATGTAATAAAAATGAGTTTATAACTGACTATTATTTCATGAAATAATGTTTTATTATATAATATAGTAATACACATATACAATTTATAAATAAACAAACAACAATATATTTTATCGGCAATAATTATTATATCAGTCAACAATTAATCACTTTAAAATTAAGAACATTACATGGGGGAATATGTGAAATAGAAATAATATAATGGGAAAATATGGATCATATAAATATTCTAGAATCATACCTCCCATGAACATCACTATTTAAAATAAATCAAATATTAGAAAATTAATCGTCTTTTTCAAAAATGAAAATATAGAACATTGAGATAAATTATAGTGAAGGTTTAATAAAAGTTGTATGTAGTATTTATATGATTTAATTTTACTATTTTAATAGTATTGTGTCTATTGGAATAGTAACCTGATCATTGGTAATAGTAACATGACATTTGCGAATAGAAACCTAATAGTTTGAATAATAATTTGACTTGATAATAGTAACATGTAATATGAATAATTTTTATCCTGAGTTATTTAATTAAATAGAAATATTATAATTCTGTAAAAATGATATCATGAATAAAAAAAATCAATGAATATATTATCACATTCTTAATAAACAATATTTTTAATTATTTTTTAAAAATAAAAATATTCTGATTAAAAATTAAAATTTCCTATGACAGAAAATTATATTGATAAAATAAATTTCATTTTTGAAATCATCGTGTCAAAATATTTCAAGGGTCTTTTGTTTTAATTTTCAGAAATACTTCAATTTTCAGATGAATAGTTAAAATGATGTTCTGTCCGTAATTGGTGTATCTTAAATTACATAATTCATGACGTTATAATGACCTAATTATTTATATAACATTATGCTCAACCAAAAAATATTTAATTTTTGAAATGTTTTATTAAAATATATTAATATTATTTTCAAAACTGAAAATGCATTTTCCAAATCCAATAGTCAAAATCGTTCCTTTAAAAAAAATTATCTTTCCCGGATTCCATTTTATAAAATATGTGTATTATAAATATAAATGGATTTAATGTCCTTAAAAATAAATTATAATGAAAAATTAACTATATTTTAAAAAATTCACAACTACATTTTATAAATTTGATATAGTATTTAGAATAATATTTTATTCAAAAATACCCCTCTCCTATGTTATAAATTATCTCTCTCCTTAACCATAGAATCCCAATCCTCCCACAATTTAAAGACTAATAAAATTTCCTAAATATTATTTTTCCAAATAGAATGCCTATGGATTTTCTTGATCCATTTGACTAAAAGAATCAAAGGATTATAGAGTTTTAGAGATGAAACAACACAATGAAAAGTGTATGCCCACACAAATTCGTCCTATCAATATCGTATCCTCTTTCTATATTTATCAATCCATTTCAAACCCAATAAATATAAGGATAATTATGTTGAAATATAAAAATTGATAAATTATTTCAACCAACTATGTGTATTATATTTACAATATATTATATTTCTATAATCCATATTCCCTCTTTTTGACAATGTCATTTTAACAGTCAGTTAACCGCCAACGAGGATGTTACCAGTAAATTTATTATCTAAAACAATAGGGATTGTTTTGATAAATTATATACAATAAATAAATGTATAAATATATGTATTTTAATCATATGTAATTGATTATTATTATGTGTAAATGACCCGAAATGGAAAACCAAAATCAATGAATAATTTGAAATTTTTATGGAATGAATTATTGTAAAATTCATGATCATGAATAATAGGAAATATGAAATTTAATATAGTCCTTATAATTAATACTTGGTAAAAAAAAATTATGTAATAATATTCATTTAAATGTTCTATTCAACAAATTTCTATTATTGAGGTTCTGTAAAAGTGATGAAATAAAGAGGGATTTAATGTAAACGGATTCTCGAAGCCAAATCCTTTTATTTTGGTTGTCCCACATCCACATCTTTTTTGGTATGGATATTACTCTATGGTTCTATAAAAATAACAGTGACTATTTTCCCACTTTATTTTTGGGGATATTCATTTCTTTCCATTCCAAAATGTTTCTTAATAAAAATAAAATAATTTTCCAAAAAGACTTATCTTTACAAAACACATCATTAACTCCTCTTTTGTTGTTTATTATCCAAACAAAAATGATCATTTATTTTAATGTTTGATCTCCAATATTTACTTAGGAATATAAATTTTTAATAATTAAGGTATTTTTTATGAAATCTATTAGAATCACATTCCTTTCTTTTGGTTATTTCATGAAAGATTATTTGAGTATTTTGATGTGACGGGTGGGAGAATAATTATATATTCCTCTAATTACTTGGGTAATTTTTTTTATATAATGATATTATTTTTATTATCTTTTATCTTAATTCTATCTTGGTTCACAATGATGATGATATGATTTACGCACATATGTTCTATGTGAACATGATGTTATCATTTTTCAAAACTATGTCCATTGTTTGACCACTACAAAATGATCTTTCAATTTTAAAGATATGAAACAATTCATGAATTAATGAAATTATTCCATCAGGAATATGATGATGATCATAATAAAATTATATGATGACTATTATTATTCTCAAACGTATTTTATTAGTTCATGACCATTATTCACCCTCTTAATGGGAATTTAGATCACCCATTTCATTTATGTATGTCTTCATGTGATTAAAAATACTAAAGAGGTCAACAAATTTCATAAGTAATGGAAGATATCTTTTATTAAATTTTTATAATATACTATTTACATGTGATTTATGAGCCTAATTTTCCTAAGACACCAACACTTTGTATCCAAGATGTGTAACACTATTCTTTAACATTTCTTTTAAATGATCTAATATTTAGGTAAGGAAAACATATTTCTCTATATATTTCCCATATGTTAGGAATATGTTTCCTTAATTGTTAAATACATAAAAAATTGATCATTAGAGTCATTCTATTAATTCTAATTTTCCTTATTTTTAACAAGTGTGTTTTAGAATGAAAAATGAAACTTAACATATAATGATTTTTAGGAAAAATGAGAGAACATATATGTATTCAAAACCAAAGTAAGTCAATAAAGTAAACTGATGTGTAGATTTATGTTTTATGATCATCATATTCATGATTTTGAAAAAATGACAACTTATTCACAAGTGTAATTTATGTTATTAGCATTATCAAATTATATGGTGACATGTTTGAAGAATATATTCGGTTAAATAAAATCTTGAATATCTTACCTGATTTTTTTAGTGACATGGTATCTACTTTGGAAGAAAATTAGTCATGTGATATCCCATTTGATGACTTACATAATATTATGATTACATCTGAGATGAGAAAAATATAATGTTTTCATCTTTAAGGGTAAAATATTCCTCAAAATAGAAAATTTGAAAATTATTTTTTGAAAGAAACAGAAGGAAGTGAATATAAAGGTGTTGTTGGATATTATAGTGGCGAACATGATGAAACATTTATCAATAATAAAGTAAATAATTATATAGATACAAGTGATTAAATTTATTTTTAATCTGAAAAAGAATATTCAAATATAGAGTTCATTATATAGGGAAAATTGAAATACTTCCTCTCAAGTATCTCTAAAATATGGATAGAAATAATAATGTTTAAGATTGATACAAAGCTATAAATTATTGAAAAATTATTTTTTAAAAAACAAACATCCAAATTTCTCGATAAAATTGATGAAATAAAGATGTTAATTTATGTTGAGAAGAATTTTAACAAACAATATGTAATAAATACCGAATGATAAAGGGAAAGAGATTGAACACATTCAATAGAATTTTTCCAAAGATGAATAATAATAGAAATATTATTGATCACTTTTTTATAATTATATTATAGAAAATATAGAATTATAGTTACCCTAAATTCTCATATATGGACAATACATTATGTTTAAAATAAATAATATAACAGTAATACAATCCAAGATGCAAAGGTCTAGTGGCTTCGGTAAATTTGTAACATAACTCAATTTTATATAATATATATATATATATTATATTCGTTAACCCTATCATTATAAATATCTCATTATATATTTAGTACGTATTGTCACCTGAAGATATAAATAAATAAAAGAAAAGAGCTAAAATCCAACTATGAGGATGAATAAACGACATGAATCAACCATACATGGGTGATCATAATCAACATCATCATATCATAAAAATATGATCATCAACTTAATAAGGAGGGAATAATTTTATAAAGGTCTCAAATGTGTAATATGAATAATAATGAAATAGTATAACATACTTGACAAATACAACACATAGTTGTGATAAATCTAGCATCATGTTCACACAAAACATATGTTCCTAACAATAAAATCATAAATGTGAAATAATAGGATAATTTCCATGAATAATACTCATTATATAATTATATTTTTCAAATTACCAATTTTATTTGAGGGATATATAATTATGGGCCCACCCACTACAATATAAATTCTCATCAATCATGTATTCCACATAAATTGTAAAAAATATTCATTAAAGAAAGAGATTTAAAGAAATGGGTTTCATAAAATATTACACATATCATATATCATGGTATAAAAATTGTATATTCCCAAATTAAAATGGGAGATTTTATGTTAGCATAATAAATTCTTTTTCGTTAAGGAAGAAAAAACTCAATCTAATACCAATATATGTTTCTCAAATAAAAAATCTTTTTGAGTTTTATTAAAAAAAATAAAAAATATCTTAAAATTTATATCTAAAAAATGTAATGGGTATTGAAAATTAATTTTAGAGATGTTATAGTAACATCCATTCTGAAAATTCTGTGACAGTGAAGATAACATGAAAATTAGGAATAAGATCTGATCATTCCCTTACCTTATATCTAGATATATGTCATCAATTTCACTTCCTAAATAATAAACCTAGGATTACTAAAAAAATTAAATAGAAGTTAGTTATATTCATTTTATTCGTTTTTTCGACTATAATAATTGGTTTTATAAATAAATTTCCATACAAAAAAGGGGAAAATTTATTATGTTTTCCTTAAAATGTTCCCATTTAGTATTAATTATTCTATCTTGTTCTATGTTATTAACACATAATTAAAATTAAATATAAATTAAAAAATTCACTATATTTAAGAATTTATATATCATAAATTATATTTTATACCTAGTAAAATTGATGGTGATGAGGAACTAATTGGGAACATCCTTATTTCCAGTTAACCGACCGTTAATGGTAGATTATTAAAAGACTGGGTGTTCGATTTTTAATATATTGTTATATTAAAAAAATTACAGTATATTAATATTATCATGACCATTTTTACATAATTTATAATTGTATTAATAATTTCTTAATTAGAAAATATAATGGGGGTTTTAAATTAGAAATGGAAAATGAAATTAAAGGATGGAAGGACATTACTTCTTTCATGAAGTAGTTTCTCTTCTATGGATAGTAACTTCTCAAATTGTTATATTTTGATTAATAAATAAAATACATAAGGATTAAAAAGGGTTTAATAGTGATTATATTGGTATATTTTTGGATTTGGTATGTAATGGAGGGGTGGTTCTACAAAGGGAGTAGTGTTCTTTATACTGGAGGAGTGGGGAATTTTTAGAATAAAATATTAATTAAAATATTATATCCAATATAAACTCTTTAATTCTGAAATTAATTAATATATGAAAAAAATATAAATTAAACATAATGGTTTTATGTATTTAATTTGTTTTATATTTATAATTCACTAATTTATTAAAAATATATGTAAAAAATTGAATTTTCCTTATTTTAATAGAGTTCATTTGGCTTTAAATTGTGGAAAATACTTTATTGGTTTGGATAACATATTTATTTCATTTAAATGAAGAATTTATCACATATAATATATTATTGGTCAAGATTAATTTTATATAATTAATTCATTCATTTTAAAATCATGAATGATGTAATTTAAAATACAACAGTTTGGAAAAAAACTATATTTTTACTAATCACCTAAAATTTGATGTATTTCAAAAAATAAAAAAATAAAACCTTTTAAAATATTTATCATGATGACTTAAAATATATCATTCATTTTATATAAATTATTATCTATAATATGTCATTTTACCATATAATATAATTTTTTATATTTAAAAAATACCTTAAATACAGTTTAATAAAAATATGATTATATTTTGTTTGAGTTTTTAATCTAGATATTTATTTTATGGAATTATGTTATTTATATATCAATAAATTAGTCATGATAAATAATATTTATGTTATATTTTATGATTTTTAGGACAAATTATAGTGTCGTCCAAGGGAATGATGATTCTAACAGGTTAAAAGTGTCTGAAATTTCCAATTCTAATTTTCAACATTTATATTTTCTCCTATTCCAATAGTAGTAATTTTCATTTTTATAGTTGATGATTTATGTATTTATTTTTATTTATGAAATATATTATCTTATTTAATTAATGTGTTGTATGTTTAGAGTCTTATATAATATAATATTACAAAATATTTATTTTAATATATGAATATCATTTATAATATATGGGTTATTACAAGAATGTATTATGATGAATGTGGTTTATAAAGATACAAAAATATCATTATATAAGGTGAAAAAGGTTTTGAAAATGTTTTTGTAGATCTAAATAATATTGAAATTTTTATGAATACATTGTTTGCTTCTGAATTCTGTGACATTCAGAAATCTAGAAATTCAACGAACACTAAATTGGTGTTGAAAATGACTAGGACTCATCAGTCAATAAATTATAAAAAGAATAATTCTGTAACAAAAATTATGTCAGGAGTTCACAATATTATTTTCATAAATTTTTCCATGATTTTATACCTAAATATTAAACAAGCTCAAACTATAAATTTTTAATGGCGTGATTCATGCAATGGTAGATATGATTTTAATGGATTTTATTGCACACTCTTTGATTTAAATATATGTATAGTATGTGTTATATTAAATTTATACATCATAATATTCTTATAAGGCTTGATAAGAAAGTCGTTATGGGGATTCATCCCTTTAAAAGAAATAGAAATCGGAAACATATTGGAAATTAAAGAAAAAATCATAGAATAAATTTAATATCCTTGATGAAGTCTACATAATATTTTACCAAAATATTCTTCATGAGAAATAATGCCTCATCGATCTACCTAACTATAATACATCATGTTTAAATTCAAAACAAATTTTTAAAACAAAAATTTAAAATGGAAGTAGAAATATTTATTTTATGTAGTTAATCTCAATGTATCCAAATGGGAGAGTTCATGGATTTTAGAAGTTGGATTTTCCACTACACTAGAAAAATTATTTAAATCATTTAAAATTTGATTAAAATTAAAATATAACCTCAATGAATATGGTATATTATAGTTATGTTAATGTTAAATGTATTAGTTTAAGTATTATTTGGAAGTAAAATATGAAATTAAAAAACAAAATATATATTAACAGATTGAAACACAATTTATTAAGTATTTAACATATTTATTATGAAATAAATGAGATGATATTTTAGAAAATATATGTTCTGGGTTATGAACCTTGAATATGTAAGAGTTTTGAAAGAATGAAAATCAACACAAGGGAATTTATTTTATGTGGGTGATGCTATAAATTCATTCTCTATATGGATAAAAGAATAAAATGAATTTTTGAATATAAGTATTAGCCTTTTATAAAATAGTATGTATGTGATCTCCTGATGATAAATTTTCCCCGATATAACATTTGTTAAAATATAAATATATTGCATTTTAGTATCTTTTAAAAGGTAAATATTAATAAATCAATACAGAAGTTGGTAGAGAATCAATCTACTGACAAATTTTTCTCATTTATTTATATGTGTGAAATACCATAATGAATATATAAAGAAATGTATATAAAGAATGTATTACAATTATTGATGAATATACTAATATTAATTATGTTACATTTATGAAACACGGGTATGAGTCCCTTAAAATAATAATTATTTTATTGAATATGTGGTGAACAATATTATGAAGTACCTCAAAATATGATCTAGAAAGGTAATGAAACTAATTATATTAATTGAAAGTTAAAAGATTATCATGAGAAGAATATAATCCAACATGAAATTAGTGAACCATACAAGGCACACACAAAAAGTGTGACAAAAAATATTACAAGATTTTTGGTGGAGATGTAAATGAAAATTCCATTTATGTATGATATATATCGATATGTTTGGAGGCAAGGGATTTGTGTAATGGATAAAATCAAAAGGGTTCTTTATATATTAAAATAACCAAAATATATTACCATATGAGATATTTTACAATAACTTTATTATCCTAATGTGTATTTAATTTTTTCTGGAATCCCTTGTATTATCATGTTAGAATGTAAAAGTCTTGGTATGTTTGAAAATCATGTATTTCAGGGGATATTACAAGGATATACTCCAAATGGAAGGGGATACCACAATTATAGTAGGGATATAATATTAATATTTTATACCACTAATGTGAATTCCTATAAATATTCATATACAAAATTTCTACAAGCACAAAAGTTATATATTATTGATAATATTGTTTTTATTAAATTCGCAGAAGAAATTTTTGATTAAAATAAAAGTGATGAAGAATTATTGGTTGAATAACAAGATTCGTAAATTTCAAATTATGAGGAACATCACAATTTATCTCATCCTTGGATGAAAAGGATAGTATTCATTCATCATATCATCGGAAATTGATGAAAATAGGTACAAACTAGTGAAACATTGAGTAAAATAGATCATACCTCATTTTTACCTAATGTTAAACCAAGAGATATTGAGTAACCATTAAACACAAGTTTAATTTGATGCTATAAATAGAAATTTGGAATAAATTAAGAATATGAGTCATTTAGGTGTTTATCCAAGAATATTGTTGATAATTTCATTCAGAAAATATAGTTCTTTTGAATCAAATTTATCAAAAAATGTAAAGTGATGATTAATAAAGAAATATTATTAAGTAAATAATATATAATTGGTTAAAGAGTGTACATTACTGAGTGAAATGTAATTTTTTTTAAAAAACACTCTTTATAAATCATGATAAACCAAAAAGGAAATTCAAATAATAACCTACAACAAAAGGATCTAACAATGTCCTCATTGAAAAATATAGGAATTCTAGATTCCACTACTCTAAAAAAACCCATTTACACATAGTTAAATTGGTATATATATTGACTTGTAAACTATGAAGGAGTGGATTTTAATTATACCATTTCATTTATTTTATTGATTGACGCTAGTATACTACTTCTTCATTTTGTACAGAAAAATAAATAAAAATTTATGAAATGGATTTCATGGTTTAGTTATTCAATTTTGAGTTATAATAGGAGGTATTAAATGATAAACTTGTGGATTATTTCTTGGATTAGTGATGAATCATGTCTATTGGTTAAAAAATTCTTTATATGTGATGAAAGAATCCCCAACTTATTAGTATTCTATCCTGGACACATATTTCAAAATTTGAATTTTAGAATTCGAAGAGTTGACAAAAATCATTAAATCAATGATGAAAAATAGATACCACTTATTGTTATATTTATATTAAATTAAATTATATTATATATTATTTTTGAAGATGTTTAGGTTAATGATTCCCTAGAAAAGTTGAAATTTTTTTAAATTTTTATTATTAAATAGGTGAATTACATTATTGTCCTATAAATTTATCAAGATAAATATCACAATTTTCTTCCTCGAGAAAAGTATGCTTGGGAAACATCGAAAACAATTGTAATTCATGAATAATTCTTTTTTCCAATACAATTATTTTTAAAAAAATCTATCTTCATATGAAAAATGAAAACAATTTGATCCAATAGAGGTGGGGAACCTTTTGGAACTCTGTTTTATTAATAACATCATGGATACATTGGGTATATACTAGTACACTTTATTACTTTAATCTAATAAAATAAAAATAATCCCATTTTAGATATACTATGTGGATTCAAGGATACAAAAATGAAAGTAATGATTTTTTATTAAATTATAATAGAAAATGGAAGCATGATGTGTTTAGTTACACTGATGAAAACTCAATAGGTCGTACTATTGATAAGAATTATAAATTTCATCATGGTTAATTCCATAAATAGTGGTGGGTTTTTTGGAACAAAATTAATAATAAAATAATTTCTCCCTATGGTTTTCCAAGGAAAAGTATTATTTTTTTCTCTTTCTATAAGTCACCTAATGCGGATGAAAGACTCAATTGTATGATTTCAAATGAAAATTGAAGCTACCACTAAACATATTTTTTAATGACTAATGTGATATAGATTTATAATAGAATCATATTTATAATTATATTAGAAATAATATTAACATAAAATGTAAATTTATAAAAGGATCATTTGGATAAAAATGAAATGAATCTGAACATTGTTCCTACGGTGGAGAAAATAGAAAGTGTGTTCACTATATCATTATATTAAGATCCATTCTAGATTTTTAGATTGATTTTAGGATTTCATCCTCATCCATTTTGAGTGTATTTTATGTTTATTAGTATCCTATTTCATCTTATATTTTAAATAGTTTTCACAGGTGGAGAAAAAATATATATATGAAAATTTATTTATGTATTCGTTGGTATGCTTTTATTTTAAAAATGATGAATATTCATTGAGTGTGTATCTATTTAAATGTGTTTCTTTTTAGGGGGAGAATATATATGGATATTTTTTTTAAATTGGAATGTTATGATTTCAATATTTCATGTGAATTATTTAAACATGGATGATGAATTTTATGAATGAATATGTTCTTTATAGGTTCTTATATTGATTTTTCAATATGATTCTCAAATGTATTGTTGATTTATTTATTGAATAAATGTTCATTTCCATATTTATTTCCAAGAGGTATCTTCTCATCAAGAATATTTAAACTAATAATGGTTAAAATGATGAAAAACTATCACTATTTTTATAATCAACATGTTATTTTTATGTAATATTTTCACTCATATGATGATTTATCTCATTTAGGTTTATAATTTTTTAATGATGATTTAGGGATATGTTCTTTTACTTATGTTATTATTTATATTCCATGGATGAAATAATAAAAATGTGGAGGTTGTTAATACCATTTATTTTGTTTTATAAATTCATCAAAAGATGATGATCATTTGGTAATTTTGTGAAGATCAATGTAATGGATCCCTGATTAGAGTTTTAAGGTATTCTTCAAGAATAAAATAATTTTCTACAAAAGTTATTTCAAATAATTCATTAATATTAGTGTGTGTTTTTATCTTTTTCTATTTTGATATAAATTAAAAATTCATATTCAATACATTAGTGATATTACTATTCTCATATGACATGAGGCCTTATGGATGCTTGTAATAGTACTTAATATCATATTGGAATATTTTCATTTAATTTAATAATTTTTAAATAGATTATTTTTTGAATTTCTACATAGGATGAAAATTGGATAAATTTTAGGTGGGCATGTGTCTTGGTGATATACATATGAATGGTTTGATCTTTTTTAAGAGTAATTTATTATCATCATATCGGATATTAAAATATACACATTATTTATTTTACTCTAAATATGATTCATTTTATTCTATGTATGATTATTTTGATTCTATATTTGGTTAATTTTCCTTTATGTATGATGTATTGGTCTCTCCCTTCATATCCATTTCTTATATGTATGTGTTATTTTGGTTTTTATAGGATTCTAATTCATATATAAATATCATAATTCTTGTAGACATAATGTTAAATATTTCCAAAATATTTTTCCATATGAATGTAAACACAATATATACCATGTGATTTTTTATTCCTGGTATTAAAAATTATAATTAAATATTGTGAATGAAGATAATAATGGATGTATTCAGTGACAAAGATTCATAATTCACGATTCTAAATTTAAAAATATATCATGATCATTATATCATAATCCATGAAATATATGAAGGAAGACGAAATTAAATGTTTCATTGTGTAGTGAAATAAATTTCCTAAACTACATGCATGAATCTATGCATATAGGGATGAGGGTTTTAAAAATTTGGATTCTATGAAGAAAATTTCATGATTTGGGAAGGAAGTGGAACATAATATCATCTTCTCATTATTAGAATTTATAAATAGTAGTTGGGGGATACTTTTAATACCAAATATAAAAATATTTATATTAAAATATCTAAAAAACTATTTTATTATGGGTGGATGGCCAAAAATAAGTAGACGTTGTGAGTATTGTTATTTATTTTATATCTTTTAGAAAATATTTAAAGCACGAAAAAAATGAAATGAAGAGGCTTTAAATACTAATAATTGGAAGTAATATATATTATTTAGTTGATAACATTTATTTATGGAGAATAAAAAATTTTACCTTGAAGTACATCTGATATATAGAGAGATAGAATAAGTTTCTACATTCACATGACTGGATAAATCAAAATAAAAATTATTTTATAGACAATAATATGTTATTATATTATTTTATTTGAAAATTAAATATAATTATTTCTATTATGAAAGAACATAAGATGAAAAATAACTCATCATATCGAAAAATAGATATAAGTATATATGAAGAAGGTGTATCATTTTCTCGAAAAATTAATTATCTTTGTAATGTAAAATATACAATTTTGTGGACCATGAATTAAAATATATTCCAATGAAATGAAAATGTTTGTTTTAATGATATTCCCTTCTTTTTTTACTTACATAATTATTTTAGTTTGTAGTGATATCTAAATGGAATCCATATCACACGGCGGATTAACCATATAACCTTGAGAGGTGAACCAAATAAGAATATACCAGGTTCCCTTATCATGGTTTGTGTTTGGTTGTGACAACAAAAAAATAACTATACATTAACATGTGGTGAAGGTGCATTTGAAATTCACATAATATAATCATGTATCACTGATTCATACACCTCTCAGTGATCTCCCAAATATCCTTATAGTGATTTCATAGAAGGTGTTTTCACTAACAATATAATTGGGTTTTGATTATCTATATTTTAGAAAAATAATTAATTAATTCATATACTCAGGTACTATCATAAAAATTACATGATTCAAGATTCTTTTAAATTTTGAAAATCATATCTTTATTTTGTTGAGCTACAAGTTTCTCATAGTAGAACATTATTATATTACAAAATCATCCTGATGTTATTACTATTTTTTCTAGATATATATGATTTTATATTATGTTCCCTTTTATTTTCTGATGATATCTCATGCTATATATATTGGGTTTGAGTGATATATGATAAGAGGTATATAAAATATATGTATTCCAATATTATTGATTTAGAGAAAAGGATTAATATTTTATTTAGTTACTGAAAAGGTAATTTTTAATACACATTAATTTATCCCATATGTTTTTCAATAAAATGCATGTTTTATAATAGTATTATGGAAATAAAATAATATCCATTATGTTGTTCAAATTTTTACATCTTTTATATAAATATATTATTATGATTTGTGTTGGAAATGTTAATATTTAAATATTGTTTATATTAAATTTATTATCCGTTTTGAATTTTATTAATAAATTCATTTTTTAATGCTCATTTGGAATAATTTTGGAGTTTCAAAATATGTGTAGAAGAACAAGAATAGTAATGATGGAATTATAGTGTTAATTATTATAATAATAAAAATTTAAGATGACAAATTCAAAGAGGATATTACTTATTATGAAAAAGATGTTATAATTTCAAGATTAGTTCAATTTATAATGTGATTCTTCTGGTAAATATTGATATGAGTTTGTTATGAAAGGGGGAACACACTTAAAATAATGTAGAAATTTTTTTACCAACATATTGATGTAAACAGTGTCATAAATCTTCACTATATAGTGATTTAACATAATCTATCACATGAAGAATATTTCCACAAGTGATAATAATAAAAAAACCATAGGATGATAAAACTATATGAAGTGTGAATATTATAGATAGATAAAATTAGTTAACTACTTAGAACACAACTCCATGGTTTTAATTATAACATATAAATTCATTATTTTTTTATATCTATCAATTATATGATATAAAATTTTGAAGAGAAATGGACACAATGATCCTTACAGTTAACTCTATAATTTAGGTATTTACTTTAGGATCCAAATAAAAATATATAATCCATCATTTCAAACATTAACATTTTTCATTGTGATTAGAAGGTAAGTGTGATATTGGAACTGCATCTACTGGTTTGAAGGAACTTATGTAGTTGAATCTTAATCATTTAAACATAAATCCTTTATAAAAATATTTTCAAGTTTTTTATTATTAATATCTTAATTTTATATTTTATTATATAATATTTTATTTGTATCAATTTTTTTATAATTAAATAAAAATAATGAACACTTAGTAATGCTTCCAATATAAAAAATTGTATAGGCATTGTTTTTTCTCTTCCTATAAAAATATTGTCTAGTTATATCTCCACCAAAAATTATATGGTCTGTTATGACATAATGAAATTAATATGTCATGTGACATGACCTAACCCACTTGGGTCCTTCCTGGGTTTTTGGTGGTATGAGAGTTCCACCCAAAACTAATCACCAATTTATCCGAAACTCGTGACTAGCACCGAGTTGGAATGTCTCACAATAAGGGATGCTTTATCATATAATAAAGTACTATAAATACATCTCTAAAATCCATTTAAATAAAATTTAATAGAGGTATATATATATTATACTGAATAATATAAAATATATATATGAGAAAATATTTACAAATATATACCAAAATTTAAATATAAGGGATTAAATACATCTTAAATTCTTATAAAACATAAGGAATGAAGAGCCTCCTCACTAAAACATGTGACCATGGGTAATGTTATATTTACAGTAATCATCTCTACTACCATCACAAATCATCATGCTCTATAATTAATCCTTGAGAATCTCTAGTATTCAACTCTAAACATGCCGCACCAAATCTTCATTTATCCAACCTATTTCTAAACCTAAGTGTCACATAAAATAAATGAATGTGTTAACGTGTACCTTGTAGAGGTGGGTATAATAATACATAGTAAGAATTACCAAAAAACTAAATGGAAACAAAAGGTATAAGTTAACTTGTTGAGTCAATAATATTTACTTCTTACATTTCCATTCCTTCATGTTTTGAAAATCATTAACAACCTATCATAAGGAAAATTTTATTTCCCATAAAAATTATCTTAATAATGAAATGTTTCCTTCCCAAAGGAAATGTTACCCATATATATATTTTCAATGTTAATTTTATAGTTTCTCTTATTCTAACTCACTTTTTCCCAAAAATCTAAAAATTGGTTTCATATCTAAAACCTTGGATCCTCTAAAACCTTAGATATAGAGTATTCTGTTTTAATATTCTGAATTCAAAGAAATTCAGACACTGTGTTCACTGAAATTCAAGCATTGAATTCACTGAAATTTAGACTCTAAATTCTCTAAAATTTGGACAAAAAATTCCTCATAATTCATATTCTGAATTCCTTATAATTAATATTCCAAATTTCTCAGAATTCGGTTTCCAAATTCCTCAGAATTTCTGTTCTGAATTCCATAGAATTCAGACTACAAATTCATCAGAATTCTGACTCTGAATTCCTCTAAATTCCTCATAATTCAGATTCTGAATTTATTATAAATAAGACATCGAATTAAATAGAATTCAGAATCTGAATTCCGTGGAATTCAGACTCCAAAATATAAAGAATTCTGGTTCTTAATCTTTTGGAAAATAGAATCAGAACATCCATGATTTATAGTTTCCAAGTGTTTATTTACATAGACTATGAAATTTGTATTTCTATAGACTCTAGAAAATTGAATTGGATAAAAATCTATATTATTCTTACACTTTTTATTTTTATGAAATGATGTCATACATTCTGTTTCTAACTAACCGTTGTATGAGTGACATGTGTACAAGTCCCTCCAAAATAAAGGAAGAATATGACCGTTGTGGGATGGAGCTGACTGTTGGAGAAATTCCTATAAATGGGAGCTCATTTGAAAGAGATTACAACAACTAATCCATCAATCTAGAGATTACATGATGATAAAGTAATTTCTAGAGAGAGAGACTCTCATGCCTTGTGTGTACTAAACATATTATTCAGTCTGTTTCATGCAACTCTGATTGTTGCTGTGTAAAGAAATTGACATTCAGGGAAAGGAAGGAAGAGGTTATAACTACCTTAATGTTTGAGGACTTCCCTGGATAAGATGATATTGGTTACGAATACCTTAATGTTCGAGGGATTGCCGGGATAGCAATACAGATTCCAATATTCATATCGAGTGATTACCATGGTGTGGGTAATACAGAGTTTCTTGAATGTATAATTCAAAGGACATTTATCCAATGTTGTTGGATACCCAACTCACTGGTTTAAAATATATCTTACTTGTTACTAGTTTTCTTTCAATTCTATTTTTTTTTTAGTATTTTGATAAAGAAAGTATAACCATCTTATACTTTTTCATACTTATGTACTATGATAAATAATATTCTATACACTTTAATGTAGAATCTTTTCCATGTAAACATTTATTAGGTTTGATTTCTGGAACCATATTTCTAGAACCCAGTAAGTTGTTGATCTAATAGGTCTTTTTAATTTACATTGTTTAACTTTGATAAGCATAGTTTCCCTTCATATTAAAAAGGAATTTTTTTAAACATACAATTCACCCCCTCTTGTAATTGAGCATCTACATTCCTAATTTGATCCTACAATTGGTATACAAGGAGGTATCTGAAATACATATATTCACATATATATTTTATTTCTCATATTCTTATTATTCTAAATAAATATTCCCTTCTTAGGATTTTTATCCTAGTTTACAAACTTTTTCTATTGACATGTTTCTATGGAATGAAATTTTTCTTTAGATGGCAGGAATAAATATCGGTTCGATTGAAAATCTTAATCTTACTAGACAGCCTATATTAGATGGGAATGATTTTAAATATTGGAGAGATCATATAAATGTTTTATATTAATACTAGAGTGTGAAATTTTTTTATGCTTACTGAAGATTACAAGATTCTCGATAATAAAGTCAGAACTTTTACTAATCAAGAAAAGTCAGAATATCAACTAAACAACAAGGTACACAATACTTTTTTGTCTTCTGTGGCCAAGAATATATATATATCCATATTTCTTCATGTGAAGCTTCAAATTGTATTTTGATGAAATTAGAGGTTAATAATTTTGGTACATCCAAGGTTATAGAAATAAGAAGGGCTATTCTTAGGGAATAATATCATGGATTTCAATTTCATTATAGAGAACCAGTGTGAAATGTACAATAATGGATTATGACTAATGTTAACAGTTTAATATCCATGGGTTGGAAAGGTTTATATGATGAGGCACTTGTGTACAATATTATAGATATCATTTCTATTGAGTGGGAATCTAAGAAAATATCAATTTATTAGAATAGAAATGTTTCTCAACTTACTCTTGATGAGATTTTTGGAACACTTCTTCAAAATGACACCAAATTGAAAATATATGTTTATTTAAATAAGAATATGAATGGAAATGTAAGTGCATCCTTTACTTCTACTAAATTCAAGACACCTGAAAGAGTTACACGATCCAAGTCCATGAAAGTCACTGTTTTCTCTAAATCCAGTGAAAGTGAACCTACTGAGAATGAGCTACCTAATTTTTCTCAAAGGATGAACAAGATAGTTGGAAATAAATACATTCAATATAGTTTTAAATAAAATTAATGAAAAGACAAGAAATAATTTTAATTCAAATGTTATAAATCCAAAAGAGTAGGGAAAATAAGGCTAAATAGTCATATGTTATAGACAAAGTATAGAATGGATAAGCATTAGGAGAATAATAGAAATAAGTACAATAATGATAAAGATAAGAATGGTTTGAAAGCTAATGACACATAGAGTTCCTGTGGTGGAGACTCTACTGATTAAACCTCAGCGTACAAATCTTCTGGTTGGAAGGATCTTGGTATAATTGGAAATCAACCGATTGAAAATCATTGTCTAGTGGCCATGGTGCAGAATGCTGAATCCATAACTAATGTATCCTTAAATACAAATTATAGTGAAAATAAATATTATGAATCTTCAAATTAATAATTTTCTTATGATGAAGATAATATTTTTCATACTAATAGAGAAGTATCCATGTTTTCTAAGCTTCATGAGAGTGAAAATTCTAAACTCATGAAAATACATGATAAGGAAAATTCTAGAATTTCTATTCTTAATAATAAAGTATTATATCTTTATAAAGATCTTGATATGAAAGTTTTTTATTTTGAAAGTATTTCAAAAAACCTTGAGGATGTTAATCCTTAAAAGGAAAAATTTTTAAGTATCTTGAAAAAAAAATTTCTACGAAAAATATTATAAAGACTAACTCTACTGCTAATAAAAAAGTTTTTGAGGATAAAAACATTGTTATTAGACTTAATTCAGAAATATTTTCCTTGAGGAAGTGTTTTTGAAATATTACCTTAGGTAAGACAATCTTTGAAAAGATGTATTCCCAAATTTTACTTCTAACAAATAATTCTATATTTGGTTATACTCATTCTAAAATAGTTTTTAGTAATAATTATTTTGTGTCTCAAAGTACCCCATTTTTCACTAATTATTAGTGTGGTGGACACTGGGAAAAAACTGTACCTTAAATAAAACTCAATAATTATGTTTTCATAAATCCTATTTTTCTATTAAAATGTGGATACCTAAAATTTTTTCTAATGTTTCCTAATACAAGAATGTTTGCGTTCTGAAAGTCTAACACTAGTATTTTTATGAAAATAAAGAATTTACCAACAAAAATAAATCTTACATGGATAGTGGATATTCTCAGTATATGAATGGTATCAAAAACATCATTGAAAATATTATCATGTCGAAAGTGGAAAAGTAACATTCATAGATAATGCTAACAGATAAATTATTGTTATTTGTAAGATTTTTTTTCTTGGAGAAATATTGATTTCAAATGTTTTATTAGTTAAAGCTCTTAAGATAAAACTTTTTAGAACATGTCAATTATGTGATGAAGGATTCCTTGTGAATTTTAGGAATGAAAAGTGCGTAGTACACAATTCTAAGGAAGAGTTTATTCTTTGTACCCAAAGGTAACATAATGTATACTCACTAATCTTAGAAGACCTTAGGAACCAAGACCTACATTGTCTTAGTGAAATGGATGATCTTTCTTGGTTATGGAATAGATGAATAGGAAACTGTAACTTTAGGAACCGATGAAATATCCCTATGAAAGGACATGTTAAGGATCTATCAGAGCTTATATTTGATTCTTTAAATGTTTATGATCGTTGTAAATTTGGAAAGAAACATAAATCAAATTTTAAATCATTTGGTGAAGTCTCAACTACTGATGCATTACATTTGGTGCATATAGAAATTTTTGGTCAAAAACAAACTAGAAGAATTAGAGGAAAATATTAGGTATTTGTCTTAGTTTATGATTACAATTTATTTACGTGGGTCTATTTTCTAGAAAATAGATTCGAAGCCTTTTCTTATTTCAATGTTTTTAGAGCCCATGTTAAAAATGAGAAAAACCTTCCAATTATAAATATTCAAAGTGATCATGGAGTAGAATTTACAAATTATAATTTTAAACCTTTTGCAGTTGATTAGTCATTACTCATAAATTCTCACCACCAAGAATTCATCAACAAATGGTGTTCTTGAAAGAAGAAATAGAGTTCTTCTAGAGTTAACCAGAACTATATTGAGTGAATTTGTGATAGATAAACACTTTTGGGATAAATCTATATGTACTTATTGTTATTCTATAAATCATCTTTTAATTAGACCTTTTCATAATAAAACACCTTATGAGTTTTTGAATGGTAGAAAACCCAAAATTTCCTACATCATGGTATTTGGATGAAAAGTATTCATTTTGAATACCAAAGATAATTTATATAAATTCTCACCCAGATCTATCGAAAGTTTTTTTATAGGCTACTCCACAACTTCTAAGGATTATAGTGTTTTCAATAAAAACAGTTGTACAATTGAAGAAACCGTATATGTTAGATTTGATGAAAACAATCCATTTGTTTTTAAAAAACCCCAACTTATATATTCTGATGTGTTTTGAAATACAGATTGTCAATAATTGATATAAGATCCTTCTGATAAGAAAAATGTTCAAGAAAATATTTCTGAAGCATTTACCCCTAAAAATTTCCTATCATATGTTGATGAAGAAGTTTTACAAAACCAAAATCAGTTTTTTCAAATAAATCATCACTGTGAAAACATCATTGGTGATGTAAATCAACCTGTAAGGACTAAAAGTTCCTTATGGAATGATTAGAACGTCCTTCATTATTTTCTCAATTAAAACGTAAAATCACTGATGATGCTTTGGGAGATGATGATTGGATTAAATCCATGCAAGATGAGATAAATGAATTATAAACGAATAAAGTCAGGACCTTGTTTGAGATACCTAAGGAAACATCTATTATTGGAGTAAAATGGGTCTTCAGAAATAAGTGTGATGAAAATGGAACCATAGAGATAAATAAATATAGATTAGTTGATCAAAGATATAATCAACAAGAATGAGTAGACTATGAAGAAACCTATGGTCCAGTATCTAGGATTGAATCTATTTGTATTCTACTTCACGTTACAGTATTCTTTATTTTCAAAATTTTTAAAATGAATTTTAAATGTGATTTCAGTAATGGTTAAGTTCAAGAGGATTTTTTTGAACTACCTCATTGTTTTAAAGACAAAAAACATCATCAACATGTTTTCAAACTTACCAATGGTTTATATATACTTAAACAAGACCCTAGAGCCTAGTATGATAGAGATATAAGATTTTTGTTACAAAACAATTATATTAAGAGAAATGATGATCCGAACTTTTTTATTAATAAAGATAAGAAATTTTTTTTCATATTTCAAATTTATGTTGATTAAAATATGTTTGGTTCTATTAAGTAATCTTTATCTGATTGGTTTGTGAAAATAATGAAATATGAGTTCAAAAATAGTATGATGGGTGTGTTAACATTTTCCCAGGGTTTTCTAATTTCTCAAAAACTAGATGTAATTTATATATCCCAACATAAGTATATTAAATATATTAATAAAAATTATGGATATACAAAAAAAAGAGTATTAGTACTCACATTGGTACCTATATTTCACATTATCTAGATGATATTAGGAAACTAGTGGATCAAACATCAATTAGAGGTATGATAGGATGATTACTTACTTGAAATATTGTCATCCAGACCTAATATTTTCTATGTTCTTATGTTCATGGTATCAATATAATCCTAAGGAATCTCATTTAAATGCAGTGAGTAGAATGATTCCCTATATAAAGAGAACTATGGATTTAGGACTCCTTTATTCTTCATAAAATGATATTTTTTAAAAAAGTTTTCAGATGCTGACTTTGGTGGATGTAGAATGGATAGAAAAAATTCATCTGGAACATGTCATTTCTTAGGAGATTTATTAGTATCATGGCCATGAAAAAAACACTCTGTATCACTTTCTACTAATGAAGAATAATGTGTAGCGGTTGATAATTATTATGATCAAGTGTTGTGAATGCAACACACACTCACAAACTATAGTATAAGTTTTACCACCACAGAAATATTGTTTAATAATACTAGTGTCATTTCATTATGTAAAACCCCTTCACATCACTCTCATGCAAAACACATAGATATTAGGCATCAATTTTTTAGAGATCACACACAGAAAAGGAGTTATCATTCTTCAATTTATGAGAATGCTAGATCAAGTGGCTGATATTTTCCCAAAATCTTTACCTTCTAACAAATTTAAATATATTAAACAGATGATACGAATGATAACCAAAATTTAATCTTATAAATTAACATCATGTTGAACCATATCTACTTATAGTAAGAATCTCCTTTTCAAAGGGGGGGGGGGTACATTTTCATATTAGTAATAAAATCGTAGTTAAAATTTCATCGTAGATAAATTTTTTCATAGTCAATATTTGTTGTCGTCAAAACAGCTCAAAATAAAATTTTTTGTAATTACGTTTTTTCATAAATTTTTTAGAATCTAATGTCCCTCTAGATGAATTTATCTCATTGCAAATAATTTTCCAAGCAATCCCGAAGGGATGTATTCTTTCTTAAATTTTCATAACTATCATTTTACATATTATTATTTTATATTTAGCATGAATCCTTTTTAGATTCATTTTTTTTCTTTCCTTAAATTAAAACATTTTATCTTAAAAACCTCAAAGGATTGGAACCTATAAAAATCATTATTCTGTTATTATCTCAACAGTCACATCAGATCAAGAGTATTTCAACCATTGGTTCAAGTAAGGACGTTGAACTGTCACTTCAATCGCCCATATAAGGACCCCCTGATGGTTTTCCAACATCTATATTCAAGATCTGGTATAAGTCCCCAGCCTTAAACCTTACTTAATCTTGTGTTATTACAAGATTACACATTGAAGATATTTTTAGGTTTATAGTTTTAGAGAATTAGATCATGAAACTTGCATTACATTCCACATTTAAACAATGTGGTTACATAAAAGACAATATTCATTCTTCCCATCAACGGAAACATATTTAAAATAAAACACAAATTCTTTCTTGACACATCTTTGACACTATAATCACATCATGTACCTTTCCCTTGACCTGTGAAAAACATTTCAAGAACATGTGATGAGCATAAAAAGCTCAGTAAGGGTTATAAAAATATGGAAAGGAAACATGAGTTCATATATACATAAGAATGAAATCATAATTTACCCATAAAAAATAAGCACTTTAACATACCTCATCAAACCATGAATAAATCATAGAAATCATAAGACATAAAATGTAACTTGAGGCGTTCATAACATTCTTACGTAGGGAGTAACCCTCTTGGTTACGTTTTGGAATACCCATCATAGTATATTCCCTAAATATATTCGGAGAAACCTTAACGTTTCACTCCTATGCATTACCCAATGCATTGGAGAGCTATATCGGGCTCACCCACCCTTAGTTTATCACGGAACCACCCGTTTTCATAATAATTCCCAAGAACCTCAACTTCATCATATCACATAAAACATGCATAAAGGAAACATAACATTTCCAACTTTCAATCACAAGATATCAATACAACACATTTATATAAAAACATTATGAAAACCATTTTTAATACCAAAATAAAAGAAAAGTAAAAAATGGTATTTATTTTTCTTTTAAAAAGAAGGTATGGCTTATAGAGGAAGTCGAAACTCAAATAACGGTCACGGCAGCAGAGATGTCATTGTCGCCGCATACATACGATAAAAACATTTCCTTTTGGCGTTTAGTAAAACACTTCGTATAAAAAATATTACTTTTGGATAAATGGAAAATTCAAAGGGGTTTATACACCCTATAAAAGTAAGTTATGTATAAAATAAAATATGCCTCAATGAAAGGAGATTGAGACGAATTCCCATCCGAAGACGGTATCCTTGGTTTAAGGATAAACCAATTACATAATAATGTGTGACAAACGAATACACAAAATATATGTGGATATTAAGTGTAAAATAATCAAAGGTCATTCACATATATTCAAAGGATGACATATTCAATAACTACATGTTGAACCCAAAGAAATCGAAATTGGGTTAAGAAGTTCCCGTGACAGCCTAACGGCATCACATCAAAATGAGTTGATGAGAGATAAAATAAAGATATCTCATCACTTGGACATAAAATTTAAATCAATAAGGATATATGAGAACATATCCCAACATAAAAAAATGTAAAATAAAAGACCCAACAAATGAAGTCTTTTAAAAAGATGAGGGTGAAAGGTTCCCTTACCGACATGGGTATCTTTCGAAACGTACACCTCGGGAAAGAATGAAAATACAACATTGATGTAAATAATCATAAAAGAATGTATATTACACAATGAGTAAAATAATGGGTATTAAATACACCACTAAAAGGAAATTGTGGCAAATGTAGCATAAATCTCACGGGAATAAAAGTGAGATGAAAAATCCCTTATGAAAACTCGGCAGCCTAACGACGCCACTTAAAACTTCCAAAAATGGATTGATGAGATCAAATAGGGTCTCTCATAGTATTAACATAAAGTTTACAGAAATAGGAATATAAAATAACATCCCCCAACATAACAAAGAGGAGCTTAAAAGAAGTGACATAAAGGAGAGGACTTAAAAAGAAAAAGAGAGGTTAGATCTCCTACGAAAATTCGGCAGCCTAACGGCGCCACTCAAAACTTCCAAAATGGACTGATGAGAGGAAATAGGGTCTCCCATCATATGAAAATAATAAGTACAGTATGATTAATATAAAATAACATCCCAATCATAATAAAGATGAGATTAAAAGAAATGACATAAAAGAGTGTACTTTAAAAGAAAGAGAGGTGTAGGATCCCTTTCCTCAGGTTTTACTTGACTCGATCGTTCTTTAACGTCCTGAATAATAAACTTGAGTTAATTTCCACTTTTTTAAAAACCTTTTTCTAGTTCATTATTCCTTTTATATCACTTATTTCCATGCTATAAACATTATGTAATCATTTAAGTTAATAATGTCTGTTTTGTCGATATTTGGTTCTTAAGTCGAAAGTGGACTTCTTATAATTACGTGTGGTCAAATTTTCATTATATACAAAATTATATTCATGATTTGGATATAATATATATCATATATATCCAGAATATACATGTATTTATAATATTACATAATAATTTAGAGGTAATAAATGAAATGCACCGTTCATGGAGACTGTAAGTCGTACGTATGCATGAACGCTACTTTCTTTTCTATGTCATATTAATGGAATTAATACTAAATGAGAGGTATGTATATTTTAATTACAGAATTATATTCATCATTTAGATTTATCATTCATCATATATATCCATTATATACATGTACTTATAATAGTACATTACATTTGGGGATAAGAAATGAAATGCACCGTTCATGGAGACGGTAAGCCATACGTACGCATGAACGCTACTTTCATTTCTATTTCATATATTTATGGAATGGAATAATAATGATATAGAGTTATATTATAATTCTAGTATGACATAATATATAATAACTTTAAATCCATCCTTTATATGTCCCACATATGGCATTAAGGAATCACATCACTTTGAGGGCGGTAGTCCGCACTTCCTTAAATGAAGATATCGTGTTTACCCATAATGGAAACCATAAAGGTATGCCCAAAATGAAAAATACATAATCTTAAGGAAAACATAAACATATTATATATCATATATAAATATAGTGTCATCTTAATGGCCACCTTTGAAGGTGTTAAAACAATGTTGAACAATCATCGTTTCGGGATGCAGAAATTCGCCATCCACGGAAATAGTATGTTATTTAACCATTAGATGTAAGTGTTTGCAAGTGTAGCTCAAATACATATTATAAAAACATACAAGTATATTGAGGATACTGGAGTTGTTACAAAAGAAAAGAATAAAAAGAGTTTATGGGGTTGGAGAAGCATAATAAAACAAAAGGACTCAAAAGAAGACATTACCTTAAAATCAGGTAACTCTCTTTGGTTTGAGCTCAAAGGATTCCATGGGAAGACTTATACCCAAAGTGAGGCTTCAAGGAGTAATATATGGAAAGGGAGAGACAAAATGGTCAGGGGTTGGCAGAGCCAAAGGCTTTGGGAGTGTGGGTAAGGAGGTAGAGGTGGGGGCCTTTTATAAGAGGAGAGGAGGGGCACTCTTAGAAGGTAAAGAAAAGTCACTTTATTTTAAAATTCTATTCGGATTTAAGAGGTTACACAATGATGTGTTTCGAGGATAAGGTGACAAGGGTTCTAAATCCACTCATACAATAGGTTTTGGACTTGTGTAGGTCTTAGATATTGCATTATCTTTCCATTTTATTTAAATCGCTAAATAATGAGGTCATCGCTACATCATCATGATGTCATAAATAATTTAATTTATTTAATGTGTAAAAATTATAAAAAAATACTATGATGTTGAAAATATTTTTAGCTTTGTAATTAATATTTATAGTCAAAAATCAGATTTGTATAACCTCTTGTAAAAATTGTTTTAGTAAAACATTTCATTTTTGTCTCATTTTTACTTTAACTTTAAATAAAAAGATATTAATGTCATTTTCAAACCAAAGTGGCTTCATGGGGTCCACAAGTTGACCCATGGGTTTTCTTGGTCGTCCATGATACATAAAATGAGGTTAAGACATGTTTCAAGTTCATTTCATATTATTAAAACATTATTTTCACCTTAAACTACACTAATTACCTCTAATCGCGATTAAAAACTTAATAAGTTACTATTCACCAAAAAATTATTTGTATTACATTGAACCATATTTTACTTCTTAATGACCACCATATATGTCAGATTTTTGAAATTCAAAACACAATGATGGAAAAATTTCATTTAAACGGAAAATCAGTTTTTATAAGTACCACTTAGTGGTTTCACTATTCATCAAAAATTGATGTTTTTTAGAAAATTACAAAAAATTCACCCTAAGCTATATTTGATATTCTGAAATAAAAAATGAAGTCTATTTTAAAAAATTAAAAATATATAGGTTGAATTAATTAATTTAATAATTAATTCCCGCTGTTAGAGAAAATAGCGTTTTTTTATGAAACAATAAGTATCAAAAGATTGACACTAGTTTAAGTCTGATTTCAAAGTAAAATTAATTCCAACGACCAATATTGGATTTAATGGTAAAAATATATTATAATTTCACTTTAAAACCAATTCAAAATATAATCTAATCATATAAATAAATTATATCAAAAAGTGGTTTTGAATTAAAATACGACATTTTAAACTATTCATTAAAAAAAGAACTTTATCGGAAAGATACCAAAAATTTACACAAAGTAAATTTTGATGTCCCGATTCTAAAGAAGAGTTTTATTTGGTCCAATAGAATGTATAAGAGTGTACAAAACTATATTTAATGATAGTTCTCCATCAAAAGGCAATAAGTGAGCCTTTAGTGAAAACTAGGGCATATACTCCTAAAATTGAATTCTTTCCGTATTTTAAGCCTTTATCTTTTATTGGATAAATGTAAAAACATTTAAAAATATATATAATCATATTTTAGTTATTTATATACATTCCCTCCAATAAAACAGCTACATGTTAAATACCATTTAAAATAATATTATTTTATTATTAGACTGTGACGTAATATTCCCAAGAAACTTGTTGTTGTGTGTTGGGTACGCCATCGAGCATAGCGTCCCCTTTAAATTCATATTAATATTTTATTCACAAATATGGATAAATGTGAAAATTTTATATTCTTTATTTACCTGGGGTGTTACATCCTTCCCCCATTTTGGGAATTGCGTCCTCGCAATTTTAAAATTGGGGCTTGGAATCTTCATTGAAAATTCCACATCTGAACAAGAGTCAGTGAAACAATCACTTTAAAATAAAGAAAGATAAGTACACAGGTCACCCGAGTTAACCCATACTAGGATTCCAAGTATGAAAATATGGACATGGAGGAGAAAACATAGGGTCATGTTCTGATGGAGAGTGATAGAAAACATGTTTAGGATAAAGTTAACAATAATAAAATCACAAACTTGTGATGGGTTAAACGGTGTTGGGTTCCCCAGTAAGAAAAGATAATAGACAACATTTTTGTTTTAAGTGACTTTTTATTGAGGAATTTATTCATAAGGAAACATAATCAATTATCATGTTGACATTCAAGTTTTATTAGATTCCTTACACAAACTCATATTTTCTCCAAAAGACGATTATTTAGGAAGACTTGTTCACATTAAGAGTACTATAATCAATTTCTAGAGAATCACCTAATCGAAAAAAAGAGAACTATATAATTCCCATGTCTTTAGGCTTTAACCAAAACCAATACCAAAAAGTTTAGTATAAGGTCAGATAATCCAGAAATGGCTAACCCTTTAAAAAGAAAATCTATGCTTAATCTCCAAAATTTGTCCAACAAAACCCAATGTTCAATGAGGACCATACGATAAACAAATTTTCCATAAAATTATTCAATGTAAACAAATCTAACATTGAAACCCAAATATATGAAGGATTTATTCACATAGTCTTCCAAGTTAAATCATAAAATTTATCTCCAAACAACATCAGTTGCTCCTAAAGTCTCGTATTGAAATGTAAATAACCTAATCACATATCCTCCATGATAGGTTAATCATTTTCATAAATAACCCAAAATAAACTTACTCTTAATTCATAAAATCATCTAACTAAAAATAATCGGTCAACCTAACCAGGGACTTCACGTAGTCCAGTGGTAGGCGATAAATACCAGTTGCACTTTGGTTGTGGGTTCGATTCCCGCGGCATTGTCTGACGTGACGGGTTGTCACACGGTCTGCGTGTTGTCCTCTTTCCAAAACTGTATATTTCTTAAAACATTCCCCAAAATGAGATATAATCTTCAAAAATAATCATAACATATTTTAACCTCAAGTTTATCTCATGCCCTTCATTTTCCATCATATCATATAATAACCCATAATTACCTCAAAAGTAAGGATCATATAAACTATAATGGTTACCTTTATAATTATTACCTGAACTTACACATCGATTGGTCATCTTGTACATGATGCATTACAGAACATACCAAGGTTCACGTAGTTGATCATGACTTCTTGATAGTTGGTTTAGAACAACCACGACTTTCCTAATTGAATCCCCCATTTTATCATGTATCTTAATCAGAGAACCACCACAGTTTCCTTCAAACCAATTGTCACTTTGGTTACTGCTAGATCCAGCCATTTACTAAAACCAAGAAAGTCAGTGTGAGTATATCAACATAACCATCATGTACTAATGAGGAGGATAAACACTAAGATATACTTACTCGTTCACTTTATCTAAAACCAGGACTCTTTCTGAAATCCTAACCATTATGGTAATGTTAATTATGCTTAAAGAATACCCTAACCTCTAAAGTTATCTAAACAGACCTTTGATACCAACTATAAGGACCCATCCTTAAACCTTACTTAATCTTGAGTTATTACAAGATTACACATTGAGGATCTTTTTAGGTTTAGAGTTTTTGAGAATTTGATCATGAAACTTGCATTAAATTCCACATTTAAACAAAGTGGTTACATAATTGACAATATTCATTCTTCCCATCAACAGAAACATATTTAAAATAAAACACGGATTCTTTCTTGACACATCTTTGACACTATCATCACATCATGTACCTTTCCCTTGACCTGTGAAAAACATTTCAAAAACTTGGGATGAGCATAAAAAGCTCAGTAAGGGTTATAAAAATATTAAAGGAAACATGAGTTCATATATACATAAGAATGAAATCATACTTTACCCATAAAACATAGGCACTTTAACATACCTCATCAAAACATGAATAAATCATAGAAATCATAAGACATAAAAGGTAACTTGAGGCGTTCATAACATTCTTACTTAGGGAGTAACCCTCTTGGTTATGTTTTGGAATACCCATCACAGTATATTCCCTAAATCTCTTCGGAGAAACCTTAACGTTTCACTCCTTCGCATTACCCAATGCATTAGATGGCTATATCGGGCTCACCCGCCCTTAGTTTATCCCGGAACCACCCATTTTCATAATAATTCCCAATAACCTCAACTTAATCATATCACATAAAACATGCATAAAGGAAACATAACATTTCCACCTTTCAATCACAAGATATCAATACAACACATTGATATAAAAACATTATGAAAACCATTTTTAATACCAAAATAAATGAAATGTAAAACATGGTATTTATTTTTCTTTTAAAAAGAAGGTATGGCTTGTAGAGGAAGACAAAACTCAAATAACGGTCACGGTGGCGGAGAAGTCGTTTTCGCCGCATACGTACGAAAAAAACATTCCCTTTTTTCATTTAGTAAAACACTTCATATAAAAAAGCTTCCTTTTGGATAAATGTAAAATTCAAAGGGGTTTATACACCGTATAAAAGAAAGTTGTGTATAAAATAAAATAGTCCTCAATGAAAAGAGATTGAGATGAAGTCTCATACAAAGATGGTATCCTTTGTTTAAGGATAAATCAATTACATAATAATGTGTGACAAACGAATACACCAAATATAAGACAATATTAAGTGTAAAATAATCAAAAGTCCTTCACACATATTCAAAGGATGACATATTCAATAACTACATGTTGAACCCAAAGAAATCGAAATTGGGTTAAGAAGTTCCCTTGACAGCCTAACAACGTCACATCAAAATGAGTTGATGAGAGATAAAAAAAGATATCTCATCACTTGGACATAAAATTTACATAAATAAGGATATATGAGAACATATCCCAATATAAAAAAATGTAAAATAAAATACCCAACAAAAGAAGTCTTTTAAAAAGAGGAGGGTGAAAGGTTCCCTTACCGACATGGGTATCTTTCGAAACATACACCTTGGGAAAGAATGACAATAAAACATTGATGTAAATACTCATAAAAGAAATTATATTACACAATGAGTAAAATAATGGGCAGTACATACACCACTCAAAGGAAATTGTGGAAAATGTAGCATAAATCTAACGGGAATAAAAGTGAGATGAAAAATCCCTTACGAAAACTCGGCAGCCTAACGACGCCACTTAAAACTTCCAAAAATGGATTGATGAGATCAAATAGGGTCTCTAATCGTATTAAAATAAAGTTTACAGAAAGTGGAATATAAAATAACATCCCTCAACATAACAAAGAGGAGCTTAAAAGAAGTGACATAAAGGAGAGGACTTAAAAAGAAAAAGAGAGGTTAGATCTCTTACGAAAATTCGGCAGCCTAACGGCCCCACTCAAAACTTCCAAAATGGATTGATGAGAGGAAATAGGGTCTCTCATCATATGAAAATAATAAGTACAGTAGGATTAATATAAAAGAACAACACAATCATAAGAAAGAAGAAATTAAAAGGAATGACATAAAAGAGTGTACTTAAAAAGAAAGTGAGGTGTAGGATCCCTTACCTCGGGTCTGACTTGACTCGATCGGTCTTTAACGTCCTGAATAATAAACCATAGATAATTTCCACTTTATTAAGAACCTTTTTCTAGTTCATTATTCCTTTTAGATCACTTATTTGCATGTTATAATCATTATGTAATCATTTAAGTTAATAATGTTTGTTTTGTCGATATTTGGTTCTAAAGTCGAAAGTGGACTTCTTATAATTACGTGTGGTCAAATGTTCATTATATAAAGAATTATATTTATGATTTGGATATCATATATATCATATATATCCAGAATCTACATGTATTTATAATATTACATAATCATTTAGAGGTAAGAAATGAAATGCACCGTTCATGGAGACGGTAAGCTGTACGTACACATGAACGCTACTTTCTTTTCTATGTCATATTAATGGAATTAAAAATAAATGAGAGGTATGTATATTTTAATTCCCAAATTATATTAATCATTTAGATTTATCATTCATCATATATATCAATTATATACATGTACTTATAATAGTACATTACATTTGGGGATAAGAAATGAAATGCACCGTTCATGGAGACGGTAAGCCGTACGTACGCATGAACGCTAGTTTCATTTCTATTTCATATTTTTATGGAATGGAATAATAATGATATAGAGGTATATTATAATTCCAGTATGACATCATATATAATTACTTTAAATACATCCTTTATACGTCCCACATATGGCATTAACGAATCACATCACTTTGAGGGGGTGGTAGTCCGCACTTCCTTAAATGAAGATATCGCATTTACCCATAATGGAAACCATAAAGGTATTCCCAAAATAAAAAATACAGAAACTTAAGGAAAACATAAACATATTATATATCATATATAAATATAGTGTCATCTTAATGGACACCTTTGAAGGTGTTAAAAGAATGTTGAACAATCATCGTTTCGGGAGGCATAAATTCGCCATCCACGGAAACAGTATGTTCTTTAAGCATTAGATGTAAGTGTGTGTAAGTGTAGCTCTAATACTTCTTTTAAGTAAATCCTAGTATATTGAGGATTCTGGATTTGTTACAAAAGAAAAGAATAAAATGATTTTAGGGGGTTGGAGAAGCAAAATAAAACAAAAGGACTCAAAAGAAGACAATACCTTAAAATCGGGTAACTCCCTTTGGTTTGAGATCAAAGGCTTCCTTGGGAAGACTTATGCCAAAAGTGAGGATTCAAGGAGTAATAGAGGTAAGGGGAGAGACAAAATGGATAGGGGTTGGCCGAGCCAAAGGCTTTGTGAGTGTGGGTAAGGAGGTAGAGGTGGGGGACTTTTATAAGAGGAGAGGAGGGGCACTCTTGGAAGGTAAAGAAAAGTCACTTTATTTTAAAATGGTATTCGGATTTAAGAGTTCCCACATTGATGTTTTTCGAGGATACGGTGATAAGGGTTCTAAATCCACTCATCCAATAGGTTTTGGACATGTTTAGGTCTTACATATTACATTATCTTTCCATTTTATTTAAATCGTTAAATAATGTGGTCATCACTCCATCATCATGATGTCATAAGTAATTTAATTTATTTAATGATTAAAAATTATAAAAAAATACTATGATATAGAAAATCTTTTTAGCTTTCCAATGAATATTTATAGTCAAAAATATGATTTGTATAACCTCATGTAAAAATTATTTTAGTAAAACATTTCATGTTTGTCTCATTTTTACTTTAACTTTAAATAAAAAGATATTAATGTCATTTTCCAACCAATGTGGCTTCATGGGGTCCCCACGTTGACCCATGGGTTGTATTGGTCGTCCATGACACATCAAATGAGGTTAGGACATGTTTCAAGTTCATTTCATATTATTAAAACATTATTTTTACCTTAAACTACACTAATTACATCTAATCGCGATTAAAAACATAATAAGTTACTATTCACCAAAAAATTATTTTTATCCCATTGAACCACATTTTACATCTTAATGAAAACCATATATGTCGGATTTTTTAAATTCAAAACACAACGATAGAAAAATTTCATTTAAACGGAAAATCAGTTTCTTTAACTACCACTTAGTGGTTTCACTATTCATCATAAATTGAAGTTTTTCAGAAAATTACCAAAAATTCAACCTAAGCTATATTTGATATTCCGAATTCAAAAATGAATTCTATTTTAAAAAATTCAAAACATATAGGTTGAGTTAATTAATTTAATAATTGATTCCCGTTGTTAGAGCAAATAGCGTGTTTTTATGAAACAATAAGTATCAAAAGATTGACAGTAGTTTAAGTCTGATTTCAATGTGAAATTAATTCCAACGACCACTGTTGGATTTAATGGTAAAAATATATTCTAATTTCACTTTAAAACCAATTCAAAAGATAATCTAATCATATAAATACATTAGATAAAAAAGGTGTTTTGAATTAAAATACAACATTTTACACAATTCATTAAAAAAAGAACATTATCGGAAAGATACCAAAAAATTACAGAAAGTAAATTTTGATGTCCCAATTCTAAAGAAGAGGTTTATTTGGTGCAATAGAATGTATAAAATTGAACAAAACTATATTTAATGACAGTTCTCCATCAAAAGGCGATAAGTGAGACTTTAATGAAAACTAGGGCATGTACGCCTAAAATTGAATTCTTTCCGTATTTTAAGCCTTTATCTTTTATTGGATAAATGTAAAAACATTTAAAAACATATATAATCATATTTTAGTTATTTCTATCCATTCCCGCCAATACAACAGCTACATGTTAACTACCATTTAAAATAATATTATTTTATTATTTGAGTGCAACGTAAGATTCCCAAGAAACTCGTTGTTGCATGTTGGGTACGCCATCGAGCATAGCGTCCCCTTTAAAGTCATATTAATATTTTATTCAAAAATATGGATAAATGTGAAAATTTCATATTCTTTATTTACCTGGGGTGTTAAATCTGGCATGTTGAATTCATGCTTCTCTACTAATGTTAATTCCGAATATTCATGGTTTTCTTAACTCCGAATGTCTGTAAAATCCTCTCCTTAGAAAGAAATGACTTTTGTAAAGGAAATATCTGAGTGGAAAATATACAGAGGGAGTTTGTTGAGTCCAAATTCTTTCCTAAGTATGATTCCATCATTTCAAAAAAATATTAAGCTGAATGGCTGGGCAAGACTATGTATTTGAAAACCAAGGGCACATGATTCGGTTTAACTAGAGATTTTAGTCGAGTTCTATGAATATGTAATATTTTTAAACGAAGGAGGGGGTCATATGTTCTCTTTTAAAACCAATTGAAAGACCTACACCCTTTCTTATAATATGGATGCCAACCTGATTGGAATTCCTTATGAGGGAGAAGTAGAGTTTTTCACTGACAAGTTATTTGATGTAGCAAGATCTTTTGATGAGGATAAATCTATAGAGTGTATTGGCTTGAAAGAAGTGAATTCTCTGAAAATTATTAATCTCCCAACAAATCTTTGTATTCTTTAATTATGGGTTCAGGGATTTCATATTCCCAGAAAAGGGGACAAGGATACCCTGAGGAAATGTGATATCTATGCATTAAATTTTTTGACGAATCTTATGAAAATCAATTTGGAAATTTATGTTTTGATAAAAATAATTAATATCAATAATGGAAAAATAAAATATCATATTATCATGTATCCAACTATTTATTTAATGATTATAGCTCTTTTTCTTCATTCTTTTAAAATTCCATGTAGTTCAAATTCAGGGAATTTTAAAGTATTTTTGCTCAGTGATGATACTCCAATAAGAATGAATGTTTTGTTTTTTCACTGAATCAAGAGAATTTTCTAATTTTTCGGAAGATGAAATCCATTCTCTATAAAACAAACTAGTGGTTGCTGAAACCTCCAATAAGGGTGGAAGGAAGAGGAAGGAAAAGGAACAAGAAAAGAAAGAAAAAACTCATTCGGATAAGTTAACTCAATCCTCACCTCAAATTCTAAATATGAAAAAGGATTATCCTGAATAAGTAGTGGTTAATTAGAGATAATACATGAAAAAAGAGTATGAAGGGGATAGTAAATTTGGCTTGGTCCTAGATAAGGAAAACTTCTTTAAGATAACGGTTGCGGATGTTCTTAAGAAGAAACAGAAATAAAAGAAGCATAGGAAGAAGTTATCAGAGGCTAAAAATTTTCATTCCATTCTCAAAGATGCTGAGAAAGAATCTAAACAAATCATAGTGCTAGAATCATTTTGGATAGAATCACTTCCTTATAGTTTGGGAAATAATGTGGTGATTTTGGAGCTTGAACAAGAAGAAATAATTGTTCTAGAAGAGTACGAGGAAATAGAAGAAGATGCCAAAGAAAAATTAAATGACACATATGATGTAATAATGAATGTTGACGATTACCATGATATGGAAAGTCCCTCTATAAAATTATCTATCCATAATTCTCAAGATGAAACCTAAAAACTTGCTACACCAATGCATGAAGAGAAGGGTCAAGAATAAAAAAAAACCTAATGAAGAAGAAAAAAATAATCATGATTTTGTTCAGATCATGAGTATGAATCACTTAAATTATAAGAATTAATTCAGACAGTTGATAAGGGAAATCAGGTGTTGGTCCATACTCATAGAAAATCTACACTGAAAAAAAAGTTGTTGGAAGTTCGTTGAAGAGGATAGATGAAGAGTTAGAAAAATAACCCTCACCAACCAAACATTCTAATTCAAAATCATCTGCTCTTGGACATGATTTTGTGGTACAACATTTAAAAATTATTTATGGTATTATTCCTTTGTTTCTATTTATTGACTCAAGGTTCTAGTTTCTTCATCATTCATTCAATCAAAAATCATATTGGGCTTCCATGCTTATGAAAAATGTTTTCATACCTGGGGTATATTTCAAAACATTTCTCATTGGTTATGAGGCTCATAAAAGATCTTGCAGAAATATTACATGTTGGTCAAGGATGATAGTCGATGACCTGAGTTCTATTTATGAATTTCAAGTTAATCTCAAATATGACATTGACACTGAAGATGTAATGATTAATGATATTACTAAGAGCATTTAGGTAAAGCTAACTCTCCAATAGAAAAATCATAAGAAAAAATTCATAGATTTAAATGGAAAGACGAATTATGTGGCTATTAATTGGAAGAGAGAAAGGGATATCAAAATCTAATTTGACGAAAATCTTGATAATAATGAATAATTAATGATGGTTTTGGCAAAATATCATATGGCTCGGGAAGGAATGATTAGATCCTTGGAGAATAAAAGTGAAGATTAGGATCAGTGGCATAAACTTATGGAAAAATATCACAAGGAGATAGAAAAGATGAAAACCATATTCAATAAGTTTATATTGAAGGATAAAGAAGGATAATTTTTCCATTTCTGATCTTTTTTTTATTTCATCCTTGTACAAATTATTTCTATCATAATGAAATTTTTGTTGTTCTCTATATATTTGGTTGTTTGGTATTTATTTTTGAGGTTCTATTTTTTTCTATTCCTTCTATTCCTTTTTGAAAATCACAATGGGTGAGAATGGAATGATACAAAGAATACTATGAAAGAATAGATTTCCTTATGTAAGGGGTAGTTCATCTAAGGGGAAGTTCTTATCAAAGAATATTTTCATATTCACTGAAAATGTAAAATCTCATTGAGGAAATAAAGAATACGATCCTTATGGATTTCAAAACCTACAGGGGAGTTAGTCATATTCACTATGATCCATAACTAAATGAGAGATATGTTTTTACATTCAATCCCGTAAAAATTATATGTCCTTATATTCATTTTTTCTTAAAGATGTGTGTGAATTCCAAAAAGGGGGTGACTATTGAGTAAATAGGATTTATGTTAGACATTTTAATTCCTTCATGTCTTGAAAATCAAAAATAGACTATCTTAAGGATAATTTTATTTACCCTATAAATTATCTTTATAAGGAAATGTTTCATTCCAAAATGAAACTTTATCCGTACCTATGATTTCATTATTCATTTTATAGTCTCTCTTATTATAACTCCTTTTATATCTAATGTGTAAAAATCATTTTTATATCAAATGACTTAGAATCTGATGAATTCATAGATATAGAGTATTCTACTTTCAGTTTCAGAATTCTCTGAAAATTAGACTCCGAGTTCTCTAAAATTAAGACACCAAATTCTCTGAAATTCAAACTCTAAATTCTCTGAAATTCAGACTCCAAATTCTATAAAACTCAGTCTGCAAATTATATGAAATTTGTACTCCGAATAACTCATAATTCATAATCTGAGTTCATCAAGAATTCTGATTCCAAATTCCTCAATATTAGGATTTTGAATTCCTTAGAATTCTGGTTCTGAATTCTTCAGAATTCAGATGCTGAATTCCTCTGAATTCTGACTCCAAATTCCTCAGAAGACAGATTCTGAATTTTGAAGAATTATGACTCTGAATTCCGATGAATTCAGACTCTAAATTCTTGGGAATTCAGACTTAGAATTCATCAGAATTTAGACACCAAAATCTATAGATTTTAGGTTCTAAATCCGATGGAAAACAGAATCAGAACAACAATGATTTATATTTTCCATGTGTTTATTTACATAGACTATAATCTTTATTTTTCCTAAGACTCCAGAAAATTGATTTTGGTTAAGAAAAAATATTTTTCATACAATTTTAACTATTATGAAATGATTTATTACATTCTTTTCTATCTAACCGTTGTATGTGTGACACGTGTACAGGTCTCTCTAAAATTCAAAGAAAAATATTACAGTTTGAGGAGGGAGCCGACTGCAAGAGAAATACCAATAAATTGGAGCTCATTTGAACCTGTTTACAACAACTGATCCATCAATATAGATATTACATGTGGTTTATGTAATTTCTAGAAAGAAATACTCTCTTTCCTTGTGCGTAGTGAACATATTTTTCAGCTTTCTTCATGCGACTCTGATTTTTCTGTCTACAATTGAGGACTTCTGGGGATAGGAAGTCATAGGTGCCGACTACCTTAATGTTCGAGGATTTATATGGATATCAAGATAGAGGTTCCGACTACCTTAATGTCCAATGGCTTGTGGGATAGAAAGACAGATTCTGATATGGTTATCAAGGGAATAACATAGTGAGGGTAAGACAGAGGTTCTTGATAGTATAAATCATAGGACCTTTATCCATGGTTGTTGGATACCCTACTATTTGGGTTAAAATAATTCATATTTTTTACTTGTTTTATATCACGTTAATTATCTGATGTATATTTATAAAGGAGGAAGGAATAACCATTTTATACTTTCTTATTCTTTTTTACTCTACAATGTAATATTATATATGCTTTAAGGAATTATCTTTTCCTTATAAACTTTTATTATATATCATTATTGAAACCATATTCCTTTAATGCATCATGTTTTTAGAACTAAGAGGTCTTGTGAATTTACATTGTTTAACATTTTTAAACATGGGTTTCTTTAATGATAAAAATGAAAGTTTTTAAACATTAATATTACCCCCAATCTCTTGTAATTGAGCATATATATTCATATTTAGATCATATATAACTAAACTCTTGTTATGAGAGATGAACAGGGGAGACGGGAAAGTGAAAACCAAAACAAATATTTTGTTAAAATTACCTATTACTAAAGATTAAACAACAAATTTGGATAATCTAGACATAGTATTTAGTAATAAATCCAAAGGTTATAATAAATATCTAAATCAACAATACTCTAATTCATGAAAATTCATACCAAATGAGAATCAATGAAGGCTTGGTTCAATAATTCGTTTAGAAATACTATGTGAAATTGAAACTATATAAAAAATAATGAATGAAAACCATAGGATGACAAGGAATCTGTAGTATGCAATGTTATATAAAAAAATCAATAACCATGCCATAAAAGATTAAACCTCAGTTGAGGATTTTTAACCAATAGATCAATGATCTAATCCTAGGGTCACATAGTGGTACTTGAGCTACTATGTTTGGACCTGTATGTGGGGGATTACATGAATAGTTAATGTGGAAGGGATATGTGTCCCTACCCATGGGATTGAGTATAGGATCCTACTATATACCAATGAGGGTATTACAAACTATATTCATAACTTACTTATAGATAGTGGATCACAGACTCGAATAATGAATTGAGGTACCTAACCATATCTAGGGTATATTAATCTTATTGCCACTATACCTACACCCTTCATCATCCCATATTATGATAAATATAGATAGTACTTATTTATCTATAAAAACGAATTCAAATAGAGAAACATATCAAACCATTGTGACCTATGAAAAATAATACACTGGATAGTTTATTTACAATCAAAAAATGACGTCATGGTGGAAAATATAAATCTATTTAAATATACACATTTTTATCATAATCTGGACCAGATACATATTATTATGGGATTTAGGGCTTCTACCATGTGTCTAAATAATTTATTTATTATGTGGATGGAATCTTTTTTTATTAATTTTAGTGACCCAATTCCCTATATGGTTCATCAATATGACACCAAGGTAAAAAGTTATAATCGAAAATGAATTTTATATTAATATGTAATATGTTATATCCACCAACATAGAATAGAAGAAAACATAAGAAACACTCAATGGTACCTGAACCTAGATGTTCCATGACCGCCCCCATCATTTTCACACATGTGTTAGATTTGAGTGTATTTGAATCCCCAACCACTATTTCCACACTATAGGGTATTTACATGCCACCCTCAACAATAATTTATTTATTTAAAATATTTTTCCTCACTCTATATTATTAATATTATAGTAATTATTTTTTATTCCTTTCATTGAAAATTCCCACATGGACACTACATGTAAAATTGGTTCCCATCATGATTATGAAAAACCACATTCCAAATTCCTCAGAGATACCCTACAAACCACCACACATGGCACCATTAAATAGAGAAACATAACTAGATCCTTCTATACAATCATTACAACAATCATGCACCTCCATCACAATAACACAACCATTGTAAAACCTCATGTAGTGGGTCTCTAGACCATAGTGCATAAATTTTTTGGAGAAAGAATAAAACATACAAGATATAGAATGATAATATATGAACATAATAATGTATGTATCTCATTCAATTTTTTTCCATTAATGAATTCTACAAAACAAAAAAAGTTACAATTAAGAAACTTTGTTCTAAAAATTCTTGGTTAATGTATTAGGATTTACTAATGATAGTTTCAATAATCACATCAGGTTGTCAATATTTCAATGATATAGATATATTAAAAATATAAAAATAATTCATGATTAATCATAATGGGGTTTATTCAAATGAAAAGAAAAAAAATAGTCATGAAAACAATGAATAATGGGAGAAAGGAAATGATTTAAAATATTTTTCCTCATAGGAAATCCAAAAGGCTTCAATCCATCATTTAGATCATGATTATTTTCTTCATTGAAACATGATCTGATGATTTATTTTTATTGATTCCATTATGTGTTATAATTCCATAATAACTGATGTCCCAACCCTCTACTATCCATATTGATTTTTTAACGTAACGATGTTATGCCATGATAGAGTCTAAAATATTTGTAATAGTTAGATTTTATAGGAAAAGTAATTAATTAATTACATTAATCAATTATTTTATTTATTCCTTTATCTTAGATCATGATAGTATATAATCATGGGATCTGATGGGAATATAACAAACATCATTCCTAGGGTTAATCCTTTTTTCTTTTTTTAACCACATTCTCATTTTTTCAATCTGGGAATAATTAATGATATATAATAATATTTTCAAAAAATACACGTATATAGACTTATTATTAATCCACCTGTTATAGAAATGACCCGAGGATGATAATGGAAACTCAAATGAAACAGTCCATATTATAAGTTCAATATTTTGGAATAAATAATTGTAACAATTTTCCCATATAATGCATCATTCAAGAGATATAATAAATTACTCCCATGAATGGGTTTACAGGCTAAAAATATAATTTTTATTATTAATATTTTTTTCTAGTCACTTTTATGCATGTAATTTACAATTGGTTGACCTTTTTGGTAAACCCCACACATCAGAATCAATATAACCATTATATAATTTTAATAAGATTAGTTTCATGGGTAAATTTACCATTTAGTCAGTGGGAAAGTCTCCAGACTTCTTAAAACATAAATTGAGAAATGTCATAATGAAGAGAAATCTAGGATCCTAATTCCTCCCAACCTTGAAACATTTTCATCATTGAAAAATAATCATTAGGAACTTTAAAAAATAATGTTAATTGAAAAATCCTCACAGAACATCCTGGATTATAAAATGATTTTTTGCCATAATTAATGAGATCACAATGAAATCCCAATTCACTAATGAAAAAGAAGTATAAAATCATATTTTACACACCAATATAATCTTCTTATTCTTATTTATGAATAATCTATATTTGAGTACACATTCTTCAACAATGTATATTTCCAATAAAAAAACTCCCACCCCCATCTGAGAGTCATCTCAGCTAAAAGGATAAAAAAAATTGCAAAAACACTATCATTTTCGAAAGAATTGTTTTTGGAAAAGGATAAATCCAGTGGGACTAACTAAATATCCATTTTTAATGTTAATTATATATGGTCATTAAAAAGAGTGTCCCATTTTTTCAATTTAGAACACTGAGGGAATTACCAAATTTCATGCTAATGTCATAATGGATGCAAGGTCACATTCTATTTTTATTTAATGATAACCCCTCGAATCACACAATCACATAAGGCTCATGATCCATCAATACTCAGTTTTGTTAAAAGAAAAACATGATATATATTTTTTGAATCTTAATACAATACCAAAAAAACACTGATCGTATAACAATGTCAAATTAACTATCATCATTATTTATTAAAAACATGATAATGTTATCATCTCTCATTTATGTATGATACTAATTAGTATATCATACATCACTAAATCATAAACCAACTTATTAAAATCGTTCTCTTTCTTCATAGTTGGACCAATATACCATTATCTAAAGATGATGGTCCTGACCATACATATAACCTTGCACTGTTGGCTTTATAAATAAAGGATGAATCCAGATAAGATATCAATATATATAATCTATCAATAAAACTATTCTTCAACACTAAAATAAAAATGAATTAATTATATGGTAATATCCACATAGATCTACTAGAGATACCATAAATAGGACCATTCTTTACTAGAGTTGTCTTTTCACAAAATTTCCATAAAAACTCATTATCATAATCAAGGGATAACCACTATCCCCCATCACCATGACACAAGGACACCGAATAGAAAATTCTCGCCACCCTTCCACTATCATTATACTAGGATCTCAACAACTTTCACAAAAAAAAATATATAAATAAAAAATTTCAACACGAATTTGGGTCACACCCCATAAAAGTTTGCTACCACTTTCATGGAATTACTAGAAAAATCCACAACCAAATGAATCAACCTTGAAAAATACCAAGGGGGTATTCAACCATACACTCCAAAAAGGAAAAAGGTCTACATACTTACATTCTAAAATAATCAACTACCATCATTATAATTCATGGATAATGAAACATTAACCTCTCAGTCATTCTCAACCATGAATCACTCTTACAAATGCATTCATTTATTCCTCAAAATTCAAAATTGAGGTATTATTATTCTTCAGATCCATAGGACAAATATAAATTATTAATAATAGATATACAATAATCTTTAAAATTAAAAGGTCTCCATATTCTCAATACAATAGAGGGTTATTTCTCTTTTATTTTTATAGACCCTTCCTCATTAATACAGCCACCGAAAGCATGAGATACCCACAGTGAGTAACAACTCATTTTGGGATGGGTAGAATCAAAAAATTAATTTAAAAAGACGTAATACTAGGAAAAGTTCAATCTACATGAAATTAAACCTACTTCACATGAAGGGGGAAGATAAAGACATTCAAACTGAATATAAGATCCTTAAATGGCCAATGTTTGTCCTAAGGTTCCACCGAAATCACCATCCCCCGAACATGAAACAATAGATAAATGTCTCACACATGTATCAACTTATATGTAAATATATGGTATAATGTACATGAATTGTATTTTATTTAAAAATATCTATTTCAAAATCATGCGAACCATCGGTGCACATCATTTCAAAACTAAAACTATTAGCACATTATGTTATACATGAACTAACTAGAGGTGATATTTTTTGAAATAAAAACCATAGCTCGTAATATATCCCATTAGAGTTATTATCCTAAAAAAATACTCTAAAAAATTACAACCTAATAAATACCGAAAAACACCCAATATGATTTCTAGAAACTCAATTCATACTCGATGGCAGTTTCACTTATCAAATGAATGGTTCTGCATCACCGATAAAACTCCATCCTATATAAGGGATATAACTAAAACCATAGTACATTAAACCTTCAATGGGTTCTCTAAAAGTAACAGCATTCCTGAATGTTTCATAGTATCATATAAGTATCATAGAGAACACATTTGCATCTGTTTAGTGATGATATGAACAAGATGGAATGAGAGCCTATGACTATTGGTGATCCTCTATTTCATTAGAAATATGATCTCCATGATCATTAGAACATGGACAACTAAAATGGAAAATGGTAGTTCTATAGTGATGATTTTACTAAGTATAAATGAGAGATAAGATATCTCATATAGATTGGAAAATAAAACATTCAATATATTCCATAAAAACAATGACTTGATTCTTGACAATTAGTAAGGGGGAGGGCCAAATATAGGCATGAACTCATCAAAAACCCACCTAAAAAAATCCAACTATAAGTCAATATCATTTTTCATTGATAAGTTAAACCCTAAATGTGTAGATAATATATATATTTCTTATATAATAAGGATATTAACAAGAATAACAAACTAGTATATGTGTAATATACCAATATTAGTTATACCACTCAATAAATGGCATGGTGATTATGGTTGACTATCATGTAATTGATATTCTAAATAAAGGATAAACTGGACCCCACACATACTATGGTCTCCCTAGTCCAATATCCAAACTTAAGACCGCTTTAATATCATTCCCCTAAATTTCAAAATGAATCCTTAGATTTAAAGTAACTATAAACTCTTTAACTAGGATATTCCACTGTGATGATAATCTAGCACATCCTGACCAGAATGGGACCTTATTGGGCTAATGGAATGATTTTACTACCACCAATCCCACCTTTAATAGGCAATGGGTTAGCCTCCATAACAGATTAGGAATATCACACAGTATAAGAGGACTTAACCTATAGAGCCTACTTCAGATACATCTATATTACAAATGGTTAACCAATATAATATATGTATATATATCTATATATATATTTTATTGAATTTTATATTATGTACGCATGATATAACAAATAAAAATATATCTCAGAAGATAAAAGTAAGTGAATAATTACATTTTAAATGCCTATGAAACATATAGTGCTCTAAATATCCTTTATTCAACATGATATACTATTTCATAATCATGAAAAAATGATCTGTAACACTATTATAATGAATTAAAATGTACAATAATGAAGTTTAATCTATCATTGGGAAGAAGATCAAAACTAGGCACATAAACTCCACATATATCTATCCCATATATAACCATGTGTGTTTCCCACAAATACAAAACACATATGGTAACATGAACTCTGTTGGTGTGAGTATAAACATACTCTTAATGAAGAACCAAAACATACATTGGAAGAAAATACAATTAAAATAAAATCCTTATATGGGAGATGACTAGGGGAGATATGTTTGAGACAAATGAATCCACAAGTCTTATCATTGTCTCTAGTACTAAGCAGTAACCAAGTGAAAGTCAGAAAATGATAATAAAGATATTATATAATGAAATTATTCTCAAGGATGCAATTAATGTCCCAATCATCAATGTTCATTTTCTTGGAAAATCATTCCAGAAGAGAAACAGAAAATGCGACGATCACTTATGTTTCTATAATGAATGAATTCAAATATAGGCTATGTACCCCAAAAAAAAGAAAACCCATGTTGTGATGAGGAATCAAAATTTTAAATTATTATATAATAATAATAAATTATAATAAACCATGAAGCATGTATTGACACCTAAATAAAATATTTTTAGCCACATATAAAGGGTATCTCCAAAGGGACAAAGAGGGATACTTGGCCATATCAATTTCATCCTATAGGTTGGGGATCACACTCAAAGGTAAAGGGGATGAGATATCTAACCCAAAACAATGGATAATATAGGGGTTATAAACTTTGGTACATAGGGTATAGCACAATATACCTCTAATTTAGGCATAGAAAAGGGATCACATACTTGAGTAATGACATTGAATACATGACCTTATCTAGTGGATAATAATGATCTCAATGCTATTCCCACACCCCTCACTGACCCTATGGTTATGAATATGAAATCATCCCATCCCACCTAAATTATAATTTTAAATTTCTAAATATATCAAACCATTTTGATCTATGGAAAATAACCCATGATAGGATATATACTTTTCCATAATGGACAGTTAGTTAACAATTTACATCTGGTAAAAAAATATACATTTTTATCATATCACGGGTGAGATGATTAATTTTTTGTGACATGGGGCACATGAAATTATTTGAAAATATTTATTTCATATGTTTATTGGAATAGCTATCTTAATTATAGGGTCATGATTCCACATAACAATCAATATGTTGTCAGATTATAAAAGTTATATAACCCAAAAAAATTATCATCAATGTATAATAGGATAGATCATCCACTTACGAACATAAAACCACATATGAAACACTTTATATTACATGATCTCATGAATTATATGAACATAAACTACCAATATCAACATGTAATTAAGATAAGTTTATTTTCCCCATCACCAACTATTTCCACGAAATATGGGATTCATACTCCCACTACATTCAACAGATTATTGATTTGAAATATAATTCATCACAATTTTTTATTTATAATGTATTTATTTTATATTTATTTCCCATAATTTTATATATTCAAATAAAAACAATATCAGAAATTTGTTCCCACCATGTGGATGTGAAACCACATAACCCACATTGCCCCACTAAACCTTAAAACCACTACACACAAATCATATCGATTAGGTAAAACATCAACCTCCCTATTTTATGGAGAATTCATTACACAATGCCTCTACAATAACACCAAAATTGGAAAACCGTTGGATGATGTTATATCTCCCTTAGTATATGAAAAAGAGTGATATTGAATATAATTGAGGAGAGAAGGGGTAAATAAAATAAGTTCACTTCGTATCATTTCTATCTCAATCATTTTCATTCAATCAAATAATTTTCACAAACATAACGATGATGGGATTAAAAAACTCCTTCATAAAAATAATTTTCACAAATTTTAGTCATTCAATATTGGAAATTTCAATTATCATATTGGGATGTTAATATATACCATTTAATGAGAAAATTAATAATAATAATATCTTAGAATTAATCATCCATGGTGTAATTAATGAATTAAAGAGACCATATACAATATAGGAATCATGAATAAATGAGTGGGGAGAATAGGTATGAAACAATACCTCAAGAAGAATCATCAGGGATTCAATCCATCATTAGCATCAGGATTTCAGTCATCATCGACATGTGATCCTATGATCAATGTCATCATGATTCTATTATTCATCTACTACCATAATCATATACTTCAAAACACTCTCCTATATATATATATATTTCCCATGTGCTGATGAAAATCCCAGATGGGATCTAAAAGTGGTTTAACCAGAGGAATTTTATATTTTTGATTATTAATAAAACATGTTAGTTCAGTATTTTGTTTCTTCTTTTAAATATTCCCCATTAATAAAAACTATCATGGGATCCAATGAAAACAAGATGTATATCATTCATAGGGTTTATTCATTGTTTTTTATTCATCTTTGGTATTAGATATCCAATAAAATATATCATTTAAGAGATATATCCATTTTATAAAAATTATCATGAAAAAACTAATTAAATAATATATATAGGACAAAAATAAACCAATGGTATGAATATGAACTAAAATGATGTTATCCATAAGATAAACCTAGTATTCCCAAACCAAATGGTGTGATGGTTTTTAAATGAAATGATTTGGTTAATATATATAATAATTATACCCTAGAATGTGTGTGTTGGATAAAAATTATTTATTTTATAATTAATATTTCTTTTAAATGTCATACCATTATTTTAATTTCATGTTGACTCAAATTGGGCGTAAACACCACACCTTGGAATCAAGGTAACCATTATTTCAAGAATATTTTCTTGTATAAATTTAACATTTGACCCCTGTGAAGGTTTAGAGTAATTTGTATTATAATATTAAAAAAATTACTGTCTTGAAATAAAGGAGGTCTCTGCATCATACCATAAAGGAAATAATGTAGTATTTTTTAAATTTCCTATATCCCATTAAATTCATTTGTATTTTACATATCCATTCTCCTTTTCATTTTTTGGTGGAAGAGTTGAGTGGGATTTTTATTCCAATAAATTATAAATTTTTTATTCATTATTATTTATTATTCAACTTTTATTTTTTATTATTTCATAGTTACATTTAATTCTCATTACACCTACATTTATACTCACAATTCTTGAAATGTTATATATTTTTTTCATAAAAATTCTCTAAAATATGTAATCTAATTTTTACTTATTGAATATTATTTTTATGGACAAAAATTCCCCCTATCTTTTCATTTGTTTATCATCTATTATCCTAAAACAGGGATTCCTAGATGAGATGCTAATCAACGTGTTCCTATACTATACATTATAAATAAACTAATATTGATATAAATCCATTAGAAATAATTATATTTAATTGATCTCAATCTATGTTTTTTTATGTTTTCAGAAAGATCTTATTCTTATTTTTATCAGTTAAGAAAATATTTAATGGATATCAAAGATTACCTCGGTTATAATACCCTGATCTTACTTTGTTTTTTAATCATTAATTGTAAAAATACACCCATCATGTGGTAACGCAAACCATATTCCCTTTTGGGGTTAATATATCTCTCATCCAATTGATTTTCCCCTTATGTTTATCTTTATATCCCAAGAAAACATTTTTTATATGAATATGAATATTATTAAACTAATATTCCACTTTATTTTTTATTCAAAACACATTAAAACCTTATAAATTTGATAATTTCATTACTAAATGTTAAATTTATTAAAATATATTTAATATTTTTTTTCTAAATTTTACTATATTGAATTCATGTAAGATAATTGTTTTCCCTAATTTATGATAATAGAAATCAGTACATTTATTATTCCCAAATGATCTTATAATTTTGGATTTAGTTTCAATATTTTTTATAGGTTATGAATTAATATATGTTAAATATGTAGAATCTCAAGTAAATAAATTAACACCCTCTTACTATTGTTGAATGAATTCGTTGCAATCACAATAAATTGTGAAAATGTTTTTTATTTCCCTATTTTGTAGTTAATCTCATCAGACATTACCTCCAATTATACATTGACATCCACCTATACTTAAAATTTAACAACATTATATTTTTCATATTAATAATAATTATTTACAATAATAAGATCAACATGTAAATAATCAATCTCTATATCAATAATTTCTTATTAGAAGAAACTCTCTTAGATTAAAATTTTATGTTTTGAATATTTTACTCTTGATTATTTCTTTAATTATACATTATCCAAAAATAAATACTCAATGCATCATCCTCTTCATCTTACTCTTCCATTTTTTTTGTATATTTAACTAAAATATGTCCCCTTGGTCTATATCTAAATCCCACAAGAGGAACTATTTCCATTATTTTATCATTATCATTTTTGAGATTTAATATGAGGGAATCCATTATATATTCACCATTACCATTTTCAACATCAAATTTGATTAATAATTTCATCAAGAATATGAATAAAATATAATTATGAATATTTTTATTTAAGGTAAAAACTTCCTTCAAAGAAATATCATATGAAACAATGGAAAATTTTAGATATCCAAACACATAATTTTGTTGTATATCATTATTCAATTATAAGAATCTTTTGAGGGAAGTGTGTTGGGTGTTTGGTCAGACTTCTAATAAAAAATTTCACATCATCAATGGTTTTTCCTAGACCGAATATACTAACCAATAATTCAATTATTTAGAGGAGTAATGAAATTGTATTAATCAATTAATTAATCCTGTAATATTTAAATTCCTTTCACATAGTGGGAATATCTATTTTCTGATATTTAAATCATATTCAAGAATACTTTTTAGAATTTCCCCTGACACCAAAATGTTTTAAATCCCACGGCCTTCAGGTATAACATATTTTATAGTGTTATCCCAAAATAGTTAATCTATTTAAACTTATATTTTAACATTTTAATATTCTATATTAGAAAACCTCATGTTATATCTCCAATTGAAATTTCGTGTATAACATAAACATATACCAAAATTTTTGGTGATTGGATGTAGTAAATAAAATAATTTTATCATATATTAGATTTTTTATTATAAAAAATGGGTATTTTTTATTAATCGAATTTAACTTCACCAGGATAATTATTTTTTGTCGAACACTATAAAAAATATCTTTCATTTTTATAAATTTTTATGTCATACAGATAAATACCATAACAAGGGTTCAAGGGGGAAATTTGGCATATATAATTGATTCTATTTTAATATCATTCCATCTTTCATGTTATATATCTTTATTACTAATAATGTTTCATTATAAATATTGAATCAAAACCATATATAGGAAATCAAGCATAAATCAAAAATAAAATTACTTTATTTTTTCATATTATGGAGTTTAATCAGTGGAAAATGAATAATTCATTCTTTCTATCCACTAATATAATATGTGATAATAACTGATGGTTTTAGGAATGATAAATCTTATAAAAGGCACAATGTATTTTAAATTCTATGAAACAAAACATAATAAATTTTTTAAATTAATCATCTTCCACTCAATATATAACACATCTAATTATAAAAAAATCACAGAATATAAATTATATCACCCTCTTAATTTAATAACAATTAAAACTTTTCCGTTATTTTTTTGGATATACATCTTCATTTTCCATTAAATAATCTTATAGGAAAGTATATTTCAAATATAATCTCCATATATGAATCTTTCTTCATTAATTCCCATTTTTATCTTCATAATAAATAATAGAAGTTTTTTATAGTAAAACATTTCGTTTATATAGACATTTGACATCTAAATGTTATATTTCTAATTATTTCTTGATTTCAACCACATGTCTTCTTCATTATTGGGAGTTAAAACTCATATAAAATTGTTCAAACAATTATATAAGATTGTCTAACATAAATGTAAAGCATTCCTCATACTAAATAAGTAAAAATAATATTATGTAACTACTTTTTCATAATCAATAATTCATTAATAATAATTATAACATATTATATTTTATTCAAACCCAATTCTATAAAACCCCTCTCTATACAATGATCTCCTCTGAGAAATAAATATATAACCATTTTATAAAATTAATTACCATCAAATCATATTTTAATTCAGGTTGTAATAATTTTTTTGTTGGATTCATTAGATTGTTAAATCTATTGGAATTACTAAAAATTTATTTGTATAGTGTTTTATCTTGTAAAATTTAATTACCAAATGTAAAAAACTCAAATATTTTTTCCATTATATTTTACAGACAAATTATCCTATTTTTTGGCTACTTAGTTAATGTATATATTTAAACCAATAATTATGTACTCATTATTTTTTTCATACTTCATGTTGTTTATAATTTATCATTCTATAAACAATATACAAATATTCATTATAGTTAAACCTGGATATATACTTATCCATTAATTCAAATTATCAAAATAATGTTTATAACATTATCTTTAATTTATAACATGTATTTAATCCTCATTAATATTACATTTGACCAATTTGATAATGAAGTATTGTAATTTAAAATAAATCACTAATAAGGTGACTATTTCTATTATGGTCACATTAAAATTTAATAGTCACCAATGCGATGAATTTTTAAAATTTAACACATTAAAGTCACTAAAATTTATATACACAATGAATTGTAATTTGAAATATGTCACAACCCATCCCCCAGGGCCCATACTGTAACTACCCCAAGCATGCCTTCCATAGGTCAAGGGATAGAGACTAGAATTGGAAAAAATTATCCCTAAAATGAGAAGACATTTCCTCAAAACTTGAACACAAACAAACTAAGAATACAATGAAATCTAACCACATAGTATAACTACTGAAGTTAAAAGTATGTAATGAATGTAAATGGGCTAGTATACAAACCCAACCAAAAAGAAATTACAGAAAAAGGAGAAATAGATCATGAGGTCGTCTATCAAGGATCCTTTCTGAGGGGTATTTGTATCTCGTCTCTACGGCTCACCAAACAAACCGGCCACATCCGTACACCATCAATTAATGGCTCCCAAGTCCCATTCAATGCTTCCCGTTATTTGCAAAAGGCATAACTAGTTGCGGGTGATGCACATGGAGAGGTGAGTATAGAAATACTCAACAGGGAACCCTAGGCCCCAGAAGGTCTCTCATAATTCCACAAAAGAAAAACCTATAGGCATGGTCTCAATCAAAAAGTAAAAATAAAAAGACTCAGCTCCAACTAGGTATATAACACAAAGAATAGGAATAGTGTTTATTAGTCATAATGATAAATCAACATTATTAAATTGAGATGTTCCACTACTGAACCATGAAGAAGTTGTTCTATCACCGATCCACATTGGGTCGTAAGTCACCAATCCATACAGGGTCATAAGTTGTTGATCCATGATGGGCCGCTCTAAGGATTGTCCTCATCGGGTAGCGCTATTGCTGATCCACACTAGGTTGTAGGTTGTCGATCAACACATGGACATATTCTGTCTATCCACACAGTGTCGTAAGTAGTTGATCTACGGAAGGCTGCTCTATGGATGTATTTTGTCAGGGCATTCTACTGAAAACCCACATAGTGTTGTAAGTCTTCGATCCAAACAAGGTTGTATGTTGTCAATCCACAAATGGTCGTAAGTCTCTGATCCACTACGGCCACTCTATGGATGGTCCACATTGGGTAACTCTATTGCAGAACCACACAGTGCTGTATGTCATTGATGTCGATCCAAAATGGGGTTTCTCTTCACAAGATATCCAACCACATGATTCCCATACTAGGTGTGCTTGAGTCCGAGAGGATCCTCTCATCAAGCCATCATTTGTACCTCAACATCCAATAAGTCTAATGAATGAGTAACACAAAATCATGACATTTAATAAGGGTTATAATGCAACCGAAATCACGTCAATAGGACGCTCAGCCTGTTTGTTAAAGGAATTTTAGTGTCGAGGGCCTAGTGGGATTCAGGTTCGATCCATCGTGGTCATAATCCAACATTCTCCAAAACTCAAGTGGTTTATCTCAGAAGGACCACCTCATCTTCATGGTTTTAGTTCCACAGATGGTTCATCAAACGGAAGACCGGTTTAAAAGATATGACTCTTTATGAGAAATTAGATTGAAATGGGTCAGGGTCCGGTTTGACCTGATCGGACCAACCAGAACCGATCAGTTCAAGGTCGAACCAAATCAGTATGGGTCGAACCATGTCAAACATGGACTAGACCGGTTGGACCTAGTTTGTTTCATTGTATGGGTGCGAACCCAGCTACCCACCAAACGGACAAAGTCCATTCAGTCTTCTACCAGGGGCGCAAGGCTGGCGCCGCCCCTTCACCAGACCAATCCCGTGGACCGATCAAGGGTGGGACACATGGTCTGGGTCCAGCTCCATCAAGGCCGAAGGTGCATCATGTCCTATATGGTGTCTCACCTACCTTCAAGGTGGCTGGCATCGTTCGGTCTCCGGTGCCACTACACTGGTGGTGCTGCACTGATGGAGCTTCCGCAGGCCACCGGTGAATCTCCAGTGGTCCAATTCTATTTCTATTGGCGCCTATGGGCCTCTCGAGATTCCACCTTGACTGGGTGGCTTCCGTTCCATTTTTTTGACATGTTGACCATTTTCGCAAGAAGAACACATCATGATCTATTTCGGTGAAGGGTTCATGACTTTTTCAGATTGGCTTGCACCCTCTATGTCATCATTATAACATGTGGGTGAAACAATAATCATCATAAGATTTAATAAAACCCTAAAATGAATTCCTATGACAACTTTATGAAAAAACAAATGAGTTATGGATCAACCCTTTAGTTGGTTGATTCACATTATTCATATCAATCGTGAATGGAGAGGGTAAATCATTTAAATTCTTAAACAAATTTAAACCCCCCTACTGTAGAGACCCTAAGCTTGACGTACATGAACATTACATTACTTTTGCGGAATACTTAGTACATAAAAAAAACACACACACAAGGATCGTAATAGTTTAGTGTCTTTGGAAACTAGAAATATAATCTTCTAATCGTGGTGAAGGATCTTCAACATCTCCCATAAAGATCTTCCTTTTTTTAACCTAAAACCGTTCTTTATATCCTGGGTAAAAGAAAACATAAAAGGATGAGCTCAAATGCTCAGTAAGGGTAAAGAAAATAAATATCAATCACATCTTATTCATAAGAACATAACATTTTGGAAATCTTAACCTGCAAAAGAGAGAATAATTTCATAACATGGGATAAATCATAGTAGTGAAATAAAATCCCAATAATCATAACATAAAACATGAAACTTTGTGGAATACACACATAATCATAGAGAATCATTTCTTGTTAGTCAAGACTCATTGCCAAGACTATCTTAGTGGACAAAGTCCCTTTCTGAACCGAGTCACCCTCGTTTCAGTCATGTTTCACTGAACCGGTATAACCTTCCTTTCCAGCCATGTCTATCTCATGAGATATAAAATCTTTACCCAATGCATTGGGGGAGATATAGGTCCCACCCATCTCATAATGATTCCATTCTTATGTGTGCCACAAAATCATAAATCATACATCATAGCATAACCCATGTCATAAAAATGGGAATCTTAAACATCGTGACATCATATAAAAATTCATATAAGATAAAGGAATTCATAAACATAATTCCGTCACAACGTATTCAAATAAATGTAAAAATAGGGATAGAAACAGAACCCTTTATTATCTTAGTTGAAAAATAATTTTGATAAAACACTTGAAATGAATTCTTGAGGAAAATATCCTTTCTTCTTCAAAAACACTTTTCCTTTCTTAATATGTCATACAATTAAAAACTAAAAGAACATGATTAAAAATAAACTTTAAAACTTGTAAAGGAAGATTCTTGGAAATAATTTTTTAGAAATCCATTCATGCCGTATAAGTTAAAAAAACATTCTTCGTACTTTTGTCGGAAAAGTCAATAAGTACCTTGTAAGAAAAATGAAAAAAATTCCTTTCATATGTTTTACTAAAAACTCACCGAAGGGTAAAATTTGATTTAAAAAAATTATAGGTGGATGGAAACAATGTTTCATATTGAGGAAACATGGATGTGGATAATAAAATACACCCCAGTAAATACCAAAGTAAAAACAATCTTGGATAAAAGTGAGATTGTGATATTTCCATTACCTTAGGTCCGACTTTATTTGTAAGTGTCTAAACCTCCTGTATAATGATTTAAATAATGTTATTGACTTATTCCAGAATCATACATATTTTTATGATATCATATATGGTCATATTATTAGCTTCTTAGTAGTAATATTTCATTGCTACTTGTTATTCGGGTGTTTATAACTTTTTGATCTTATGCGTGTTTTGTCGAATAAATTATTATTATTTTCTTTAGGTTATACATACATAATTTCCATATTGGTATTAGTGTCATATATATCATATTAATTCTTTCAATTTATTTATATAATCATTATTAAATGATGATCATGTAGAACGAGTCGCATCACATCGTGGAGACGGTATTCCGTACGTACGCACGAGTGATGATATAATTCCTATGACCATGGAATTGTATTGGAGTATATGTATACTATTTTAGAATCAATATCACTTTATAATAGTCATATATAGTCATTATTTACACCATTATACCCATCCATGTAAGGTGGTGGTGGAAAATAGACTACACCACGGTGTGGAGACGGTATTCCGTACGTACGCACGCGCGGTGATTTATTTTTCCGTAGGATGGATAGATGGTGAAAGAGGTTTGTTTCATACTTATAATAACATATCAGTATATGAGTGATACTGATGTTATTACTTCATAATGAAACAACTAAAGAATAAGAAGTGGAAGATGAAATAAAGATGAATGAATCGGTAACGGACATTACCTCTTCTCTGAAGTGATTCTTTGAGACCTTCTTTTAGGGCACTAATATTGGACTTTGAAGAAGACCAGGACCTCTAGTATGTCTCTAGGGAAGTGGAGAGGAGAAATTGGAAGGGGTTGGCCGAGCTTGAAGGCTCAAAGTGGTGTGAGGAAGAGGGGGTGGAGGTGTCCTTTTATAAGGGAGGAGAGGGGCACCTTTGGAATAACTAAAACTATTATTTTATTATAAAGTCATGTTAGGTTTTAAATAGCTCCAAATTGATATATTTCGAAGATAAGGTGGGTATGGGTTTAAATCCTTTAAACCAATATAATTTAGACAAGTTTAGGTTCCTATTTTAACCTTATCATTTAGATTTAACATTAAGTTAAATAATTGTAGTTTTACCATGTCTTCTTGTGTTCTTATACTATAGGGTTAATAAACTTACTATAAGCAGCCAAACGAACCCCAAGTTTATTATTATTAATATATATAACCTTATCTAAGTCATTTTCCCGAACGTTAGATTTTTAGGAATAAAATAACAATTACCAATACAATATTTGTTTTAAAAACTATTTTATGTCAATTTTGACACTATTTAGTAATTGATTTTTGTGAAAAACATAACAGAATTATTAGTTCCAACAAAGTTAATTAAATCAATAATAACATGTCATATTAACCTATAAAATTAGTGGGATTCATAAAATTATCAAATTACATTTATTTTGGTGTTTATAACATCAATTATGTCAATATTTCATTAATATGATAATTACTACATCATCATTGTGTCATAAGTTAATTAAATTATTTAATGTCTAAAATTTACAAATAAAATACCATTATGTAGGAAATATTTTTAACTTTATAATGAATATTTATAGTTGAATTTATCTTATGTATAACCCCATATTAAAAATTATTTACTTATTAAACTTTGATTTTAACTATTTTAACCCTTCTTTAAATAAATTAATAATAAATGTCCTAATCTAATACAAGTGGGCCTAAATGGTCATATTTTTTTCCTAAGTTTGTTTTTGGTCGAATTACACATATCCAATAGAATTAGGACATGTGTTAGGGTAATAATAATATCATCTTTACCCTTAATTACCCTATTTACTTTTTACGGTGGTAAAAAAAAGTAAAAAGTTACTATTCACCTAAAAATTATTTTCATCTCATTGAACCACATTTTACTTACTGACATCAACCGTGTCTCTCGGATTTTTGAAATTCCACTCACCGAAGCGGTAAAATTAAGTTTTATGAAAAATTTTGTTTTTTTAACTATCACTTAGTGGTTTGACTATTCATAAAAAATTGTAAGTTTTCAGAAAAATACCAAAATTTCACCATAGGCTAATTTCGATATTCCGAATCCAAAAATGAAGTCCATTTTGAAAAATACAATTTATAAAATTTCAAAAAGTGGTTATTACTATTCATAATTTCTAGTTTTAATAATATTTTAATAGCATATCATTGTTTAGTGAAACTCGGTATTGCGTACGACGCAAGCTATCGAGGAAGGTCGCGATTTCATGTAAAGATATCCAAGCAAGTGTTGTGTAGAAAAAGATTCCTTTGATTATTTATATAACATAAAAGTATCGTGTGTTACATTCTACCCCCATTAAAATTAATTTCGCCCTCGAAATTCGTCACTTTGTAACAAACAGATGAGGATACCTCTCCCTCATCATATTCTCAAGCTCCCATGTAGCTTCTTCTAATTGGTGGTTCCTCCATAAAACTTTCACCAATCGAGTGGTCTTGTTTTGTAGGACATTTTCTCTACGATCCAGAATCTCTACCGGTTGTTTTTCATAAGAAAGATCTTGCTCCAGTGGTACAACTTCTGAGCTGAGTACATGTGAAGGATCAGGTATGTACTTTCTCAGGAGAGATACATGGAACAAATCGTGAACTTGAGAGAGATTCGGTGGAAGCGCCAATCAGTAAGCTACCTTCCCAACACAATCCAGTATTTCGAAAGGACCGATATATCTAGGGCTCAACTTCCCCTTCTTTCCAAAGATCATAACCCTCTTCCAGGGAGATATTCGTAAGAACACTTTATCACCCACTTCAAACTCTAGGTCTTTTCTTCGGTTGTCGGCATAACTTTTCTGTCGACTCTGAGCTGCTCTTATGTGTTGTTGAATAGATCTGACCTTTTCTGCCATTTCATCAACGAGATCAGGTCCTAATAGCTTTCTTTCCCCAACATCATCCCAGCAAGTTGGAGTCCTGCATTTCTTTCCATAGAGAGCTTCATAAGGAGCCATCTGGATACTGGAGTGAAAGAAATTATTATAAGAAAATTCCCCCAAAGGTAGATGTTGGTCCCAACCTCCTTTGAAATCCATAGAGAAAGAAATCAACATATCTTATAGGGTTTGAATTGTTCTCTCAGACGGACCGTCTGTCTGAGGATGATATGCAATGCTGAAACTCAACTTTGTATCCAGAGTATGCTGAAGACTTCTCTAGAACATCGAGGTGAATCTCGGATTCCGATCAGATATAATAGAAAGCGGTACTCCATGCAATCTTACCACTTCCTTTACATATATCCTGGAAAGCTGATCCAGAGAGAAATCCTCTCTAATAGCAATGAAGTGTGCATACTTTGTAAGATGATCAACTATGACCCAGATAGCATTATTGCCTATGGATGTTTTAGTAAGTCCTGTGACAAAGTCCATAGTAATGTTTTCTCATTTCCATTTGGGTATGGGTAATGGTTGTAACATCCCCTTAGACTTCTGTCTCTCAGCTTTAACTTGTTGACAAACCAAGCATCGAGAGACATATTCAGCAACATCTCTTTTCATGCCATCCCACCAGAAGTACTCTTTCAGGTCCCTATACATCTTCGTGCTTCCAGGATGAATAGAGAATGATGAACTATGAGCCTCATCTAGCAGCTCCTTCTTTAATTCTGAGATGGGAGGAACACAAACCCGATTCCTGAACTTTATTATCCCATCACAATCAAGGTTGAATTCATGAACATTTCTCATCTTCTTTTGTAACTCGACATCTTCTTTATGTGCCTCTTTAATCTTCACATGTATAGATGGTTGAACATTCATTTGAGAAAGATAAGATTTTTCCCCTTCCATTATAATTCCAAGATCCATCCTTTGTAAATCCATAAATATTGGATATTTTTTGATCCTCATCATGGATAAACTAGCATGGTCTTGTCGACTTAATGCATCTGCCACCTTGTTTGCTTTCCCATGGTGGTAATGGATTGAGCAGTCGTAATCCTTAATCACCTCCAACCATCTTCTTTGACTCATATTAAGCTCATTTTGTGGGAAAATATACTTTAAACTTTTATGATCATCATAAATATCACACCTTTCACCATAAATTTAATGCCTCCAAATCTTTAATGCAAAGATTACCGCAGATAACTCCAAATCATGTGTTGGGTAATTTTGCTCATGGATTTTCAACTGTTGTGAGGCATAATCTATCACCATATCATTTTTCATAAGAACACACCCTAATCCCTTCTTGGATGCATCACTATAGATCACAAACCTTTCTCCACTACAAGGCAGTGTGAGCACAGGTGCACTGGATGACCTTCTTTTCAACTCCTTGAAATTCTCTTCACATTCTTCCGTCCAGACAAAGTTAACTCCTTTCCGAGTCAACTTGGTGAGTGGATTAGATAATCGTGAAAAATCTTTCACAAAAACTCAATAATATCCAGCCAAACCAAGAAAACTTTGGATCTCAGTTACTGTTGTTGGTCTCGACCATCTTTCGATAACCTCTGTTTTTGCTGGATCAACAGATATCCCCTCTTTTGAGATTATGTGACCCAAAAATGCAACTTTTTGAATCCAAAATTCACACTTGGTAAATTTGGCATAAATCTTCTCCTTTCTTAGGGTCTTCAATATAATTATCAAGTGATCTTCATCTTCTTCCTTTCTCTTTGAATAGACAAGAATATCGTCTATAAAGACTGCCACAAATTGATCAAGATATTCTCTAAAGACTCTATTCATCAGATCCATGAAGATAGCAGGGGCATTAGTAAGACCAAATGGCATCACTACAAATTCATAGTGTCCATACCTTGTACGGAAAGCCGTCTTTGGTATATCCTCCCTTTTGACCCTTAATTGATGATACCCTGAATAAAGATCAATCTTGGAAAATTATTGAGCTCCGCGTAGTTGGTCAAATAAGTCATCAATGCACGGGAGAGGATATTTGTTCTTGATAGTGATCTTGTTATGTTCTCGATAATCAATGCAGAGTCTCATTGATCAATCTTTCTTCTTAAAAAATAGAACAGGTTCTCCCCAAGGTGATGCACTAGGGTGTATGAATCCCTTATCAAGTTTCTCTTGGAGTTGCTTCTTCAATTCCTTCAACTCAATTGGGGCCATTCTATAAGGTGTATTTAAAATAGGCAAAGCACCCGGTACGAGTTCTATTGAGAACTCAACTTCACGATTTGGTGGAAGTCCCAGTAATTCATCCGGAAAGACATCATCAAACTCCCGTACAATGGGAATATTCTTAATCATTAGTTTTTCACCAACCATTTGAGATAAATAACCTTCATTTAGTGGAATCAATACCCATAAAATGGAAGAAATTCCCACTAGAAGGTTATGTTCATCCTTGCATTGATAGACGATCATAGATTGATCTGGAATATGAAATATGACTTCCCTTCTTTGGAAATTGATATGAGCTCCATATAAAGAAATACAATCCATGCCAAGAATCACATCAAATTCCACTATAGGAAGGATCACAAGATTTGTAGGAAGCACTTTCCCAAAAACTTCGATCGAAGAAGAATTATAAACTTTTGATGCGAATGTTGTGCCATTAGGTGTTGTCACAACTAACTCAACATCTAATTGTTGAGGTAATACGGTGATACCCTTATAAAATTCTTCAGAAATAAAAGAGTGGGTGGATCCAGAATCAAATAAAACATTTGCTACTTTAGAGTGGATGGTAAGTGTACCTTTCACCACATCGTTATTGTACTCCACATCGCTGATAGAAATTGCATGTGACATTCCTTTGTCTTTAGCCTTAAGAGTTTTTTGACGTCGACCATCATCATCAACCCTTGGATTAGGGCATTTATTGGCATAATGCCCCATCTCCTTGCACTTGAAGCATTGAAGTGTAGTAGGTTCATTCTGTCTATCCCTTCCTCTGTTTGCATCATTAGACATATTCTTCCCATCATCACGACATTCAAATGCCCGATGACCTTCCTTTCCACATTTGAAACATTTACTTGTCCCTTTAAGACAACTCACTCCATGTTTCTTTCTACACTTTTAGCATAAGGGAAAGCTAATCTTCTTTTCAGTGTGATCTTTATATTTTCCTTTGAATTCCATTTTCCTCTACTTATCAAACCCATATGACTAATGGGTTACTCCAATCTCCATCTCGACTTTGAGAGCACATAGAACGATTTCCTCGTAGCTATTGAAGTCCCTTATGGCTAACGCCCTTCGAAGACTTGGTTTTAAGCCACTAAAGAATTGATCGATCTTACTCTCAGGTTGGATAATAATATCAGAAGTGTACTTTTCATGTCTTGTAAAATTTGCTTCATAGGTACCAACAGATTCAACATCCTTTTGCTTCAGTTCAAGAAACTCTTTCTCCATCTTTGTTCGGAAAATACGAGGGAAGTACTTATTGAAAAATAAGTTCTTCAACTCGTCCCATTCCATGGACTCAATTTCATCCCTTTGCCTCGTTTTCTTAATAATATTACACCATTGATCAGCATCTCCTTCCAAACGATACAATGCTAGGATGACTTTATCATGTTCAGAACATTGAAGAACTGAAAATATCTTTTCTGTAGTACTAATCCATTTTTCAGCAACTAATGGATCAGTAGACCCGTTAAAAGAAGGTGGATGCTGCCTCATGAAGGATTCAACGGAATGTTGCTCCTTCCTTTGCTCGTTTGGAAGTCCTGTATGATTCATATCTTGAGAAAGTTGTGTGAGCATGGCTACAAGATTTTGCATTCCAACTCCCATAACGTTTTGTTGCTCAGGGGGACAATCATTGCTTTTCCCGTCACATTTCGCATTAACACGATTCCTTCGGGTTCCATCCATTGACTAAAACCAAGAAGATTAGTGTGAGCAACACTAATTATAATAGGAAAAACACATAATTAAGAATAAAATTTCACACTTAAGGTCTTATCCTAGGTTATTCATGGCCATTTATAAAACACTAATATTGTGTTCCGTGCTTAGACTTATCCTTAGGGTTCTTACTGAGGCTTTTACATCCTAGTTTCCAAAGGTTGACTATACCTTTCCTCTAATACCAACTATAACGACCCATACTTTACATACATTGTTAATACTTCATAATTGAAGCATTATTATTACAACATATAACAAAACCACGAAAGGACTATATAGGTATAGTGTCTTTAGAAACTGGGAAACATAAACAACTGGTTCATAAAGCATCAACTTTGCCTCCCACTTATTTCATCATATCTAGAGTCCCTTTTTGGCATATCCTACTTAATAACCTTCTTCATGACCTGGGGAAAGAAAACATACAAAAGGGTGAGCTCAAATGCTTAGTAAGGGTAAAAAAAATAAATATCAATCACATCATATTAATAAGAACATAACATATTGGAAATCTTAACCTGTAAAAGAGAGCATAATTTCATAACATGGGATAAATCACAGTAGTGAAATAAAATCCCAATAATCATAACCTAAAACATGAAACTTTGTGGCATACACACATAATCATAGAGAATAATTTCTTGTTAGTCAAGACTCATTTCCAAGACTATCTTAGTGGACAAAGTCCCTTTCTGAACCGAGTCACCCTCGTTTCAATCCTGTTTCACTGAACCGGTATAACCTACCATTCCATCCATGTCTATCTCATGAGATATAAAATCCTTACCGAATGCATTAGAGGGAGATATAGGTCCAACCCATCTCATAATGATACCATTCTTATGTGTGCCACAAAATCATAAATCATACATCATAGCATAACCCATGTAATAAAAATGGGAATCTTAAACATCGTTACATCAAAAAACAATTCATATAAGATAAAGGAATTCATAAACATAATTCCATCACAACATAGTCATATCAATGTAAAAATAGGGATAGAAACAGAACCCGTTATTATCTTAGATGGAAAATAATTTTGATAAAACACTTGAAATGAATTCTTGAGGAAAATATCCTTTCTTCTTCAAAAACACTTTTCCTTTCTTAATATGTCATACAATTATAAACTAAAAGAACATGATTAAAAATAAACTTGAAAACTTGTAAAGGAAGATTCTTGGAAATAATGTTTTAGAAATCCATTCATGTCGTATAAGTTAAAAAAAACATTCTTCGTACTTTTTTCGGAAAAGTCAAAAAGTACCTCGTACGAAAAATGACAAAATATTCCTTTCATATCTTTTACTAAAAACTCACCGAAGGGTAAAATTTGATTTCAAAAAATTATATGTGGATGGAAAAAATGTTACATATTTAGGAAACATGGATTTGGATAATAAAATACACCCCAGCAAATACCAAAGTAAAAACAATCTCGGATAAAAGTGAGATTGTGATATTTCCCTTACCTTAGGTCCGACTTGTTTGTATGTGTCCGAACCTCCTGTATAATGATTTAAATAATGTTATTGACTTATTCCAGAATCATACATATTTTTATGATATCATATATGGTCATATTCTTAGCTTCTTAGTAGTAATATTTCATTGCTACTTGTTATTCGGGTGTTTATAACTTTTTGTTCTTATCTGTGTTTTGTCGAATAAATTCTTATTCTTTTCTTTAGGTTATAGATATATCATTTCCATATTGGTATTAGTGTCATATATATCATATTAATTCATTCAATATATTTATATAATCATTATGAAATGAAGATCATGTAGAACGAGTCGCATCACATCGTGGAGACGGTATTCCGTACGTACGCACGAGTGATGATATAGTTCCTATGATCGTGGAATTGTATTGGAGTATATGTATACTATTACAGAATCAATATCAATTTATAATAGTAATATATAGTCATTATTTACACCATTATACCCATCCAAGTAAGGTGGTGGTGGAAAATAGACTACACCACGGCGTGGAGATGGTATTCCGTACGTACGCACGCGCGGTGATTTCTTTTTCCGTAGGATGGATAGATGGTGAAATAGGGTTGTTTCATACATATAATAAAATATAAGTATATGAGTGATACTGATGTTATTACTTAATAATGAAACAACTAAATAAGAAGAAGTGGAAGAAGAAATAAAGATGAAAGAATCGATAACGGACATTACCTCTTCTTTGAAGTGCTTATTTGAGACCTTCTTTGAGGGCACTAAAATTGGCATTTGAAGAAAACCAGAACCTCTAGGATGTCTCTAGGGAAGTGGAGAAGAGAATGTGTCAGGGTTTGGCCGAGATTGAAGGCCCAAAGTGGTGTGAGGAAGAGGGGGAGGAGGTGTCCTTTTATAAGGGAGGAGAGAGGCACCTTTGGAATAACTAAAACTATTATTTTATTATAAAGTCAAGTTCGGTTTTAAATAGCTCCAAATTGATATATTTCGAAGCTAAGGTGGGGATCGGTCTAAATCCTTTCATCCAATAGAATTTAGACAAGTTTAGGTTCCTATTTTAACCATATCATTTATATTTAACATTAAGTTAAATAATTTTACTTTTACCATGTCTTCTTGTGTTCTTATACTATAAGGTTAATAAACTTACTATAAGCAGCCAAACCAACCCCAAGTTGTTTATTATTAATATATATAACCTTATCTAAGTCATTTGGCCGATCCTTAGATTTTTATAAATAAAATAACAATTACAAATATAATATTTGTTTTAAAAACTATTTTATGTCAATTTTGACACTATTTAGTAATTGATTTTTGTGAAAAACATAACAGAATTATTAGTTAGAACAAAGTTAATTAAATCAATACTAACATGTCATATTAACCTAGAAAATTATTGGGATTCATAAAATGTCTCAAATTTCATTTATTTTGGTGTTTATAACATCAATTATGTCAATATTTCATTAATAAGATAATTACTGCATCATCATTGTGTCATAAATAAATTAAATTATTTAATATCTAAAATTTAAAAATAAAATACCATTATGTAGGAAATCTTTTTAGCTTTCTAATTAACATTTATAGTCGAATTTATCTTATGTATAACCCCATATTAAAAATTATTTACTTATTAAACTTTGATTTTATCTATTTTAACCCTTCTTTAAATAAATTAATAATAAATTTCCTAATCTAATCCAAGTGGCCTAAATGGTCATATTTTATTACTAAGTTTGTTTTTGGTCGAATTACACTTATCCAACAGAATTAGTACATGTTTTAGGGTAATAATAATATCATCTTTACCCTTAATTTCCCTATTTACTTTTTACTGTGGAAAAAAAAGTAAAAAGTTAATATTCACCAAAAAGATATTTTCATCTCATTGAACCACATTTTACTTACTGAAATCAACCGTGTCTCTCGAAATTTTGAAATTCCACTCACAGAAGTAGTAAAATTAAGTTTTATGAAAAATTCAGTTTTTTTTAACTACCACTTAGTGGTTTCACTATTCATCAAAAATTGAAAGTTTTCAGAAAAATACCAAAATTTCATCCTAGGCTAATTTCGATATTCCGAATCCAAAAATGAAGTCCATTTTGAAAAATAAAATTTATAAAATTTCAAAAAGGGGTTATTACTATTCATAACAGCTAGTTTTAATAATATTTTAATAGCATATCGTTGTTTAGTGAAACTCGGTATTGCGTACGACGCAAGCTATCGAGGAAGGTCGCGATTTCATGTAAAGAAAGCCAAGAAAGTGTTGTGTAGAAAAAGATTCCTTTGATCATTTATATAACATCAAAGTCTTGGGTGTTACACCTACCTCGAGTAAGATGGATTGACTAAAGACGAAGGAGGAGAATCTGTTGTTTGAAGGTGTGAATCGCAGTTCGTCGTCATCTGTCGATGTCAAGTTAGAAACATTAATGGCGTCATCGAATCTCTGTTCTTCATTGGAGGAAGACGTTGTAAACGTTTCATCATAGGTTTCTCATGTGGGTATCCAAAAACCATTCCAAATCATTTTTTAAATAAGTGGAAAAAAACCTCTCTCATTGCGTTTCATTAATGTGGTACATTAATGATCCACATCGAATGTTCCATTAAAACCTATAAGCATCAGGGTTATGCAACCTAGGTTCATGTCATAAAATGAGTCAAATTAAACCATAAAATTACAATACTATCCCACCATTGGTTCTCAATGGTTGAATGAAAATAAAATAACTCATGGTGTTATTTTATTATTTTTTTAATGTCTAGAAATTATCATTTTAATCTGATCATTTTCAGTCAAATATAAGATTCTCCTAAGATAATACCAGCCATAATTATTCAACGGTACACTTAGATTTTCAATTTGAGTACCAGTTCAAAATATTGAAATCCATACTCCCATTATTACTGAACGTACATTAAAAACGCTAAAAAATTATTAACAGTCACCCTCAACACGCATCGGTCGAGGTTAGGATCCATTTAAGGGGAAAACGCCCTCATGAGCTCAATGGTACTCTCATATTTCTTTACCTGAGTTACCATTTAGATGTTAAATGATTTAAAAATAAACTAATTATAATTTAATTATTTTATTAATGGACAAAAAGAAGATTCCAATATTGGCCCGTACCAGCCATTTCTATGTTCTTCCATAATTAATAATACCCTCACGATCTTATCAGTTGTCTCAAATTTTTAATCTGAGTCACCGTTTGTGAGTTATAGGAATTTGAAAAATAAAATATTTTTTTTAATTATTTTATTTAATGTTAATCCGTTTTTGGGTTTTCTCATTGGAGGCATTCTCCGAATATACATAATATAGACCTTGGGTAAACCTACCATATTGAATGCAACGGTGCCCTCTGATTTCTTATCCAGGAAACTGTTTAAGATTTATTCCATTTTTTCCAGGAAAAATGCTCATTTGTGGTATTTAAATATTAACATTGTATTTCAATAGATCATCCGGGGAAATCTAGCCCTCAGAATCACATGTCATCAATTTTCATAGTCTCATAATAATTCTATATTAGAAAAAAACATAAACAGAAATTATGGGACATTACATTCTCCACAGCTTATGGATTTATGTCCCTGAAATCCAAGAAAAAGGAAAATCCAACATGAAGGGGTACTGAGTAAGAATATGATTCTCCCTCTCCCGTGTGCTCTCCTAGAGATTACCATGCTACCACTGAATACACACTAGAGGAATCAACCATCCATGAAGGAATAACACCTATAAAACCTCAATCTCCACCGGGAACTCTGCAAATGTCACCCCATCGTCAATGCCCAACTGGCCAAAGTCGATGTAGTGAAATGAATCATGCACATGGCTCCTCATCTGTGACATGTGAATAAAATAATTCAACCATTGCATATGTGGGTGAAGAGCTAGTTGGTATTCCACCTCACGAACTCCACTCTGAAACTAAAAATGTCTGATGAATCTTTGAGATAGAATGTCTCTCCAGCCAAATCCCCACAATCTCTTTTGGGTTGATACCTGAAAAAAACATGGTCACCCACCTCAAAATCCATGGGTCTCTATCTTCTATCTTCATAGAGGTTATCCACATTGACACCCGTACAAGTACTCAAATGGTGGCATTCCATTGGTGGAGTGATAGCTATTTTTGTATGCAAACTCCTCAAGTGATGGGTGGTCCATCCAACTATGACTAAAACCAAGGACAGAAGCAGAAAGCATTTCCTCCAAAGTCAGTATGGTCATCTCTGTCTGACCATATGTTTTGGGGTAAAAGGTGTGCTCATATATGCTGGAACCAGATGCTCAACACTCACTTGCTAATAAGTGAAGCACTGGGGAGAAAACTCGGCCACCACATCCTTCATCCATGGGAACCATTACTGACATCAGAGGTCCTAGTACATATTGTCCACAACTGGATATATCAGAAAAGGGGATGTATTGGATTACCTCAAAACCTCCACCCATAACTTCACTATTACCATGGTACATCCTATTAAAATAATGAAATGATTCCCCCCTATCGAAAATCCAACAGTAGCATGTCCAGAGTATATCTGAGCATGTCAGGCTTCACAGTCATCATTCAAAAGTTTCCCTATCGAAATCGCTAAAGGAGTAGGGGAGTGAAAGTCATGGACAGGAGGTAAGCTTCTCTATCCTCATCTACAAATAATATCAGCAATGCGGGAAGATGCTCTATCACCTCACTCAGCACCTATAAACCTGACCACATGCTGAGTGCATCTGCCACGATGCCCCCTTCTCATAAGTATATAATGGATCATGGTCATAGTCCTATTAGAACTCCAACCATCTCCATTGTCTCAATTATTGAAAATCCTATAGGCACCATTACATCTACGTGATAGGCTACCCATTTTAACTGATTGATGTAACCATCAATAATTTGGTAGTTGGTACTTGCTCTCCATTGCCACTTGGTTATGGTGCGAGTAGTACACACATAACCATGAACACTGGGTATTACTGATCCCTTCCTATGAAATTCCTCCACCAATGCACCTTGCATGCGAAGCTCTACGAAGGCCCTCTGATATACTGAATCTCATATCAGTTGCATCTTAGGGTGTAGAACGATACAGAATTCCCTCCCCCTACGGGGAAGTAATCTAGAAACATAATTTTTATGGATGTTCCCACACTTCACCATGATAGTTGGGAACTGAAAAATAAAAACATATGCTTCCATGGTGGTAGGGATGGCCAGCTCAAAAGTGATCAGGTGCACCCTCCAATGCTTTATTTTGTCTCGTGCTGCATGGGTTTCCTTTTTCGCCTACCAAGGAAACCCCATTCCAATGTTGTGGACATATCACATTCTATTTTCTTAAAATATTCAATATAATCCTGAAATGTGGATGACCATTCACCACCAAGACTAAGGTTGTAAGGCCTCAACAATTCCACCCATATGATCCAACAAAAATACTCATTTCAAGGGTTAGATCACATCGTCCGCATAAGTGTGATTATCGAGTCACATCACATAGGTAACTCTAGATGTAAGGTTCATGTCAACGGTTTTAGCAGAAACTCTAGTTCTTAATATATATTAATGATAAGAAGGAATGATTGGTACATATTTTTATTCATAAGGAAGCTGGTAATATACATATACAGTACCTCGAGTCATTCTTATAGCCCTTGGGAGTCACACTTCTTGACCACAAGCAGCTAATCCCTTCCCATTTTTCCTAGATCCCAGATCCTAGTGGGGAACACATTGGGGTGGTGGTTTTAACATGTAGAAATGTATACCACCTCTTGATGCTCTGCAGATTCATCTATCACTGTCACTTCCTTTTCCATAAATATTTTTCACATCCATGTCTCTAAAAATGTTCTATGTTTTCTGCTTTAGGACTACTAACATCCATTGGCTCTATCTACTCATCCTATAGACTTTCAACCACAAAATGTTCTCTAAACCACCCTAACCTAAGTTGAAATGAACACAGGTATAGTTATGGATCATATGTCCCCAAACACCACTCTCTTGGAAGTCCTAACCTTGAAGCACTGGTCGTATCATATTCATCGAGTTCTTAGAATGGTCGGTATGCCTTGAATAATACTAACTACCAACATTTCATCCTATCGAATCTATAGAAGATCTTTGGAACACATAACCATTATATTTTTAGTTCCAGGGACCCCTTTTCTAAGGAAGGTTATTAATTATTCTCCACAGAGAAGTCACCTCATCATCAGATTGGTGTAATTTTGACGCTTCCATCACCCTGTTGATCCATGTATAATTCTCACTACGAGGACCACCATATGATCTAATGGTTCCCTAGCTAGATGGAAAATAGATTACCACCTCAGGCCAGTCCTTATCCGCCTGTGATTCTGTCTCACCTCGGATCCAATGGGGTATCTTTCACTACATCTCGTGTAATGAATGAAGCCTAAATGTTTCCCCTACCAGTAGCGTCAGTAGTAACTACTAACCAATGGGAAACAATATCGTTGGGACACAACCTGAAGGTACCTTCTCAGGAAACAGTTCTTGTAAAAAGCCCCATCACTCTGTTGACCATCCTCATGGTCACGCTTTAGAATCCTAGATGGATGTCTACATGGTGGCATCTTGAATGAGAATCAATATGAACCACAATCATTAAGTTATACCTGGTGATATGACTCAAAATAGATATAGAGAAAAAAAATTCAAAACAATTGAAACTAGTGTTTTTGTGTACCGAGTCAGAAAATAGAATTCAGGGTCCTAGTGTTTGGATATATCAGCCTCCGCACCAACAGTAGAGTCCCTCCTATGATATATGATCTCAAGAAAAATGAAATTATAGCACCCATTTAAAATATAGACTCTTAGTTCTTCTGGTTGAACAGAACACCTTGGATATTGCTTTGTGGTGACCCATCTCTCAGGGCCTATGCCATAACAACCCCAAACCCACGTCCCATAGGTCAGGGGTTGGCAACTATCACTTGAAAGGATTATCCTTAAAATGGGAAGGCATTCCCATAAAACCTCTACACAAGCAGAATAGGTATAGAATGAAAGAAAACCACATAGTATATCTTCTAAAGGTAAAACTATGTATTGAATGTAAAGGGGTTAGTATACAAGCCCAACTATATAGAAATTACAGAAAATGGAAAAATATCTTCAGATGTCATCTACCAAGGATCCTATCTAAAGGGTAGTTAGATTTCTTCTCTGCGGCTCACGCTATCAACTGGTCAACATTGTACACCATCTAGTTCAGGTACCCATGTCTTGTTGAAAGATTCCCGTCATATGCACAAGAAAAAACAAGGTGCGGGCGAAGCTCGTTCAAGGGTGAATGTAACAATACTCTATAGGGACCCTGAGAACCTCGATGTTCTCTCAGAATTCCACAATGAAAACACCAATAGGCATTATCTCAATCACAATGTAAAAAAGAAAAACTCTTATCTCAAACTAGGTATATAACATAAAGAATAGGAATAATGTTGATTAGTCATAAAACTAAAAAAAATTGTTCCATTGAGAATTTCCACTGCTGATCCATGAAGAATTTGTTCCATATCTGATCCACACAAGGTTGTAAGCCACTGATCTACACAGCTTCATTAGTTTTTGATCCATGATGGTTGGTTTTAAGGCTGGACATTGTTAGGTCATCCTACTGTTAATCCACGCAAAGTCATAAGTCGTCGATCCACAAAGTGTCATAAGCTATCGATCCACATAATGTCATAATTAACTTGTCCACAATTGGCTCCTCTATGGCTAGTCCTCGTCAGGTCGCACTACTGCAGATCCACATGGGGTAGTAAGTCATCGATCCACATAGGTTTGTAAGATGTTGATCAATATAGGGTCGTAAGTTGGTGATCCATAACGGCCCGCTCTAAGGTTGGTCCTCATTGGGTCACACTACTCCTTAACCACACAGTTTCTTATGTTGCTGATGTCGATCCACAAAGGGATTTCTATTCACCTGACAGCCAGCCACAGGAATCCCACACAAGGGGCACTTGATTCCGATAGGATTCGCTCCTCAGGCTATCATTAATACATCATATTCCACAAAGACCCACGAAGGAGTAATCAAAATAATCTCCATGTCATAATTGTTCTAGCGAAATAGATGGATCATCAAATGGAAACTCGGTCTGCATGTTGCAGGGATTTTGGGGTTGAATGCCTAGTTGGATTCGGGTTCAATCGAACCCACTTGTCCTCCATCATTCCCAAAAACTTGAGTGGACTATCTAAAATGTTCCGCCTCTTTCTAATGGTTACAAATCAGCTAACTGTTTGTCAAACGGACGTCCGAATTTAAAAATATGCCTGTTATAGAGAAAAAATATTTAAATGGGTTTGGGTCCAGTCCAACCCGGTCGGACCCACCCGACTAGACATGGTATGGACCGACCCGACCCAATATGGGTCGACCTAGGTCCGACCCAGCCCGGCTCAAACCGACTGGGCCCAGCTAGACCTGGTCCAGTCCACCAGCTGGGTGGAGACCCTGCTCCCCAACGAACAGACAATGTTCGTTTAGTCTTCAACTAGTGGCACTGTTCTACCACCGCCCCATCAACTGAATGGTCCTGTAGACTAGTCTTGGGAGGGACCCACGTTCCGGGTCTACCTATTTAGTAGCCGGAGACACTACATCTCCTCCAAAACACACCTCCTACCTTTTGCGAGGTCGACATCTGCTAGCTTCCCATGTCCGCAATGGCACATGCAGGTGCCACCACCTCCTTTCTTCACCACTGGTTGCTGGTGCTGCCACACCAGTGGTTTCACACTGGAAGAGCTACTGCATGCCACCATGGAAGCTCCAATGGTCCAATTCTCTTTCATTTTTCACCTATGGGCCTCCCGGGGTGCCACCATCACTATGGGGTGCTCGGTTCCACGTTGCCGACAAGTTGACCATTCTCCCAAAAAGAACGCATCCAGAACAAGTTCAGTGGAGTGTCTGGGACTTGTCTGTTTTAGTCTGTTCCCTCTGCGTTAGCATTATAACATATGGGTGATACAATAATATTCATAAGATTTAATAAAACCCCGAAATGAATTCCCACGACAACCTCCTGCAAAAACCAATGAGTCATGGAACACCCCGTTAGTTGGTTGATTTGTGTTCTTCGTATCAATACTATTTAGAGAGGGAAAATCATTTAAATTATTAATCAAATTTAAACCCCCTATCTTAAATACACTGGAATCACCGAATATGAAGGGGGAGATTCCGTTTTTCGATGGTGTGCGTAACTGTTTGTTGTCTCTAGTTGATGTCTGGTTCGAATCCTTAGTGGCATTATTGAATCTGAGGACATTGTTGGAGGAAGTTGTCATAGAAATTTCGTCAGAGGTTCCTCTCATGGGTATTCAGAACCCATGCCAAATCATTGTTTAAATAAGGGGAAAGGAATCTCCCTCATTTTGTTTCATAAATGTGGTTCATTAAATATCCACATTGAAAGTTCCATTAAAACCTATGAGTGTCACAGTTACTCATCCACATGTCATGTAATTAAATGAGTCCCATTAAAGCCTGAAATTACACTGTAGTCCCTCCTACATTTCCCAATGGTTGAAGGAAAATTAAATAACTCTTGGAGTTATTTTATTATATTTTTTTGGAAAAGTCGAAAAATTATGATTTTCCTACGACCCTTTCCTATTGATGTATGGATTTTCCTATGCGAATACCGGTGTTGTGAATTCAACAGTTTTCTTGGATTTACATTCTGAGCACTAGTTCACGAGATACAATTCTCCACTCACACGTTTACATAACCTATAGTAAAAGAAGTTAAAAAATTATTAACAGTCACCATCGACCAGTGCTTGTCAATGTTACGCTTCACCTAAGGGGATTACGCCCTCACGAGCTCAACGGTACTCTCGGATTTCTAATACGAGATTATGATTAGGATTAAGACAATTTAAAAATAAAATAAATTTTACATAATTATTTTATTTGCACCCAAAAAACTAACATCCACTATTGGACCATGCAGACTAATAATAGGATCTACCTAAGGAATCCATATGATCATGAGTTGATTGGTGGTATCAGTTATTAAATCCGAGTCAACGTTCATGTTTATTAAAGCATTTTAAAAAAATAATATTATTTTCTTTTTTTATTTATGATTATTCAATTTTTGGTTTTTCTCACTAGAGGCTTGCGCTAACTAAAATTAAGTCACGCTTAGGGAAAACCAGCCATCTTGAACGCAATGTTGCCCTCAGATATCTAATCCAAGAACCCATTTAAGATTTATTCTACTTTTTCATTAAAAATGGGTACACATGAAATTTATAGATTAACAACTTTATCAACGGATCTTTTCCGGATCTCTGGGCCTTAGAATCATGTTCTGTCTATTTTCATAATATCTTAATAAATCCATATAATCAAAAAAATTATAAAGAATTTCCAGGACATTAAAATATATAACAAAAATTATATGTGAAATTATGTTGAATTATTTTACAATTTCATAGTTAGCATCATGGTTATCCATGTTCTAATTTATGATCTATAGTGTTATTTTTCATAGTTACCCATTTAATAAGTAAGAGGAACGCATGTTTTTAGACATGGTCACCCTTTACTATTTTATCCATAACATTTACATACAAATTATAAATACGTAATAATATATTAGTTAATAACATATTTTAATTCCTATTATATTTCCATATTTGATATAGTATCAAATATGGATTTATATTTCTTCATATACTACTAAATCAACATAAAAAAAGAAACTTCATATGTTAATGAATTATAAAATATTCATAGATATTTATTTCATCACATATTTTAATATTAAATTTTTATACAATTACATCAAGATATTTTATTCATTTATTTAACTAATTCTAAAATTTCTCAATAAGATTTAACATTTTTTAATTATGCGGTTGAAAAAGAACAACTTCACACAAAAAATTCATTGAGTTAAATAATATAAATTTAATATATTCAACTAAAATAAATTTTAAAATAATATTTATTAATATCCACTCAAAATAATATTTTTTATCCTATTAAATTGATGTCCTAAGATCCCTTACATTCATTATATTCGAATCAACCCCTATTAGTTCAACCTGAATGAATGGTAGAAATGAATGTTTTAATATATATATATATATATATGATATTCAAGGTATAATTAAAATTTAAAAAGATAATATATAATATATTTTATTGAATTTCCATTAATTTAATAATGAAAACATCATTTGTGTGTACAAATGGATTACCACCTCGAGGAAGCAATGTGTTTTGTTTTTATCACCATATCCTGTGACTGGTGTATATTGGTGTATACGGAGAGAAAGTATTATATTTAATATATAATCATAATTTTATAATTATTAAATTATTCTTACCTTTATTTGTTAATGTTCACGGAAAAATTGAAATGTTACTTATGCATATGTACGACCTACCATCTCCATGATTGTAAAATAAATCATTTCTCATAACCATATTTATATATATGTTTTAAAATTAAAATAACTGAATGAAATTAAAAATTATCGCAATATTATTATTATTCTATGAATAATTGAATAATGGTCTTTCTATCCATAGTCAATATAATAGATTTGTTTTGAAATTTGGAATTGAGCATCATCAAAATACTCATAGTGGATTTAATTGATTATGTAGAAAAATATTTCATTGAAATAAAAACATTAAATAATTTAATGATAATATAATAAACCTATAAAAGGTCATAATTCATGTAAAAATTAATATATTTATATTATAAATTAGTTAATGGACATAAATATATTGTCTGTACTTATGGTAATATTTTTCATCTCAATTTCCCTCCAAGGAATATTGTAATGTTATTCACCTAATTTTTTTATATTGTACAAATTCTGATGCATTCAAATGTTATATTATCAATCCTTCATAAATTTTGGTATTTTAATTCTCATCCAAAATTATTTCATTAAGGGTATTTGACTTGAAATTTACCATGTTGGAGGGCTTTCTAAACCCATTTTCCATTCATTTGGTTATACCAATACCTAATAGATCATTTAATTCACTGATTGTGAGGAAGGAAAACATAGTAACCTAAAGAAAATTTTTCATTTATTACACTGTTATAAGATACAAAGGACCTCAAATTCAATGATCAACCAGTTTAGTGACATTTGAAAACATGATTCATAATTTATTCTTTATATTATAATGTAAATATTGAAACACCCCAAGCTTCCATAGTACGCTTCCTTTTGAATAATTCAATAGCGTTTGTTGTACGCAACTTCGAGTTCTAACACACACCAGAACCAATCAAACTAGCCGTTATGAATAGTAATACCCACTTTTTGAAATTTTATAAATTTTTTCAATCAAAATGGACTTTATTTTTGGAATCAGAATATCAAAATTATCTTAGGGTGAATTATTTGTATTTTTCTGAAAACATTCATGTTTTGCTGAATAGTGAAACAATGAGTTATAGTTTAAAATCTAATTTTTATTTAAATAATAAATTATTTTATTTAACTTTATTTTAGGTCAAAGAAGATACACAACACCCATATAAGTTCAATGTAATTCATTGGAGTCAGTTTATAATAATTTTAGATATATAAAAAATATTATTGAACTTTTCACCGTCTTTTACACATCTCCTAGGAAAATTTACATATTCACATAAAACATAATTTTACCGCTACTATGAGTGGAATTTTGAAAATATGAGAGGAAAAGTTAATATCAAGGAGTAAAGTGTGGTTCAATATGATAATTTTTTTGGGTGAATAGTAACTTTTTACTTTCACTTACCACCGTTAAAAGTAAAGAGGTTAATTAAGGGTAAAACTGATATTATTATTACCCTATCACATGTCTTAATTATATTGGCTAAGTATAATTCGACCAAAAACAACCATAGGATAAAATATGAACCTCCTTGGTCCACTTGGATTAGATTAGCACATATATTATTCTTTAATTCAAAGAAGTGTTAAAAGAGTTAAAATCAATGTTTAATATGTAAAAATTTTTAATATAGGGTTATACATAAGATAAATTAGATTATAATTAATCATTAGAAATATAAAACGATTTCCTACATAATCTTGTTTTATTTATAATTTTTATATTTTAACTAATTTAATTTATTTATGACACAATGGTGATGTAGTAATTATGTAATTAATGAAATATTAAAATAATTGATATTTTAAATATCCAAATAAATGTAATTTGAGACTTTTTATGAATTCCAATAATTTTATAGGTCAATATGACATTTTATTATTGATTAAATTAATTTATTTAGAATTAATAAAGTTTTTATATCTTTAACGAAAATTAGTTATTAAATAATGTCAAAATTGACATAATGGAGTATTTAAAACAAATATTGCATTATAAATTGATATTATAATCCTAAAATTACAAGGTTCTTCCAAAGACCATATGTAATGATATGAGTATCATTAATGAACTAATTGGGGTTCTCTTGGATGTATATAGTAATTTTATGAACCATATAATATAAAAATACAAAGAGACATGGTAAATGTCAAACTATTTAACTAAGGGTTAAATATAAATGATAACGTTAATATAGTGACCCAAAACTATTTAAAATATATTTTTTGAAAGGATTTAGACCCATACCCACCTTAGCCTCGAAATAAGTCACATTTGTTCCATTAAATCTGAATATAAATTTATTATAAAATAACATTTTATGTTTTTTCAAAGGTGCCCCTCACCCCTCTTATAAAAGGGCACTCCCCCTTCCCTCAAATTCACACCATAAAAAGCCATTTGGATCGGCCAAAACCTGCCCAAAAATTCTCTCAACTTCCTTAAAATCATCCAAGAGGCCATCCTTTAGTCATAAATCTATCTTAAGGAGCAATTTTGATCAAATCAAAATGAACTACCCGAAGAAGAGTTAAATATTTTATAACCCACTTTCAAGTTTGTTTCTTCTTCCACATATTATTTATTTGTTATATACATTATAAAATAATAACTCATGTATCTTCTATATACTGTAATGTTATTATAATTGTGGTAAATCCATATTCACTATTCTATCCATCCTTTGAATGACATGTCACCATATGTGCGTATGTACGGATTACAATCTCCACGTCGTGGTGTAATTTTTATTCAATACATCATTATTTGGATGGGTATAATAGTGATGTGTAATTGATGTAAATAATCAATATAACATGATAATGATTCTGTATATATGATATACCACCGAATTATATATTATTTTAATATTATAAAAATGGTATTTTCGCTCGTGCGTACGTACGGACTACCGTCTCCACGAACGCGATGAGATTCATTCCTCATCGTAACAATTCCAGAATAATTCTAATTTTATGATTAAAAATAATGTTTAAGGACTTGAAATAATTCTAGATATGAATAATATAAAACCTATCCATAACAGACACGACTTTTGTAACAAAACATATAAAAGAAAACTACTTTGTTAACCCCCGAAACGATGACAATACAAAGATATTATTAGCAAAGAAATATTGAAAAATAATATATGATATCATATTAATGTATATGATTCTTGTATAAATTAATAACAATCATTTCACCATTATAAAGGAGGTTAACCTACCCTTGACCAAGGGAATGTACAGGGTAAGGTTTTATTTCACAATCTCTTCATTATCCGAGGTTGTTTATACATAATTATCTAATGGGACCTCTTTATCATCCACATCCATGTTTATTAAAAATTTATTTCAAATTTTTTTTCCTATTTACTAAATAATGTGTTAAAGTCATTTATACCCTCATGTGTTTTTAAAGGAATCATTCCGTCATTTTCCAAACAAGAAACTTTTTGACTTTTTCGACAAATTTATGGTAAGAATGTTTTTTAACTTATACGGCGGGTGCGGCTATTTTCTGATGTTATAACATCACTGAATCATCCCTTACAAGAATATAAGATTATTTTCAAAATAAATTTTTTCATTATAATTATGTGACTCTTAAAAGATTTTAAAATAGAAAGAGATATTTTTCTAAAAAGGGTTTTGATTTCATCTATGTCCACATCCTTTGATGGATTTTATGTTTATATGAAGTTGATTTATAATGATACAAAACACCAATATTTTATTTAAGTTTTGTGATATGTTTGACTATGGATGTTCTATTTTTATACCATTAATGTATAATGGAATAAGTACTGACATTTCATATGCTAGTTTTAATACTAATGTTTATGATATGTTTAAACATTTTTAATGAGGAATGTATTGGACTTAGTAAGTGACGAGTGGAGCCCACTATAGCTCCTCTATGAATCGATAGGTATCATGAGACAACTAGACGTGGAATTGGCTGAGGACCTTTCCCAAGTTGATATATAGTTTTGGTCGAGGCTTTAATCATTTTTAGATGTCTTGGCTGAGGCCTTGACAAAATGTTTCACAATGTATGGCATTATGAATTCCCTCAATATGAAAATAATATTGATGGTTCATGTGGTCATTCATCTTGTAGACTACCAATGATTATGTTTTATTATGTTATTATTGACTCAAATTGTATTCTATCCATAAAATTATTTATGTTTATTATTGGTAAAGGCGTGTTGTTTCTATTATTCACCATGCTTAATATTTATGTCATTTTCCACTGTATTACATACCCTTACTGAGAGTTTGAGCTCACCCCTTTCTTATGATTCATTTTCCCAGGATACTAAGAAGTTAGTTATGAGTGACCTGCTGGCATAATCTTGAAGGATTTTATTTTATAATGAAATATATTTGTGTTGTATTTATTTTCATGCGGTAATGTTGATCTTATGTATGAATCTTGTTCCCAATAATGCTAAACGGATCGGTCGTTCAATATTAGATTTCATTGTGATCATTCCAATGTTATGTAATAATGCAATGACTCTGGGTAACTGCGGTCAGGGTGTTACAGTTGGTATCAGAGAATGTTTAGTATAATCCTTGGAAGCTAGATTTAGATAAACTCTTATTAGAGCACATAGTCCTAAGATGGACTTTTAGGATTAGTATAGAAGAACATCCTAGAATTTTTTTATTGGGGAGGTTTGGTGAGTTTTCCAAGAAACACCTCCCTGTCTAGATACGAGCAGGTAGAGGCGGGTCTGGAATAGATGTACCTAAGGGTAATATCCAAAAACACCACTTTGAGCTAGACTTGAACGGGAACTGGTGCATGACAATAGTCCTTGATGCACTCTTGGTAACGAAACTCTCAGGGGATATGCTTAGGATAATTCACATTTTTTAAAAACCATTATGAAGGGTTTATGAGTATATACTTCATAAAAGAAAACATTTTTATGATTATGGATTATATTCATAAACTGTTCAATTTATGTTTACTGTTTTAGAAGTTTTCAATTACATATTTTGATTCATAAACTAATCTAGATTATGCCATTGTTTTAAAATGGTTCCTATTGGATGGAATGGAAACCATATCAATGCACACACTCCATGTAGTTATTTCCATCCTGCTTAGGATAATTATAGTGGAGCTGGTGATACAACCGTTGCTGGTCAACTTATCACCATACTGGGACAACTCGCTGAGTTTATGAATAATAAACTTACCTGTATAGAGCACCCAGATCCACCGCGTGGAGGATAAATGTTAGTTCGCTTCATGAGAAAACAACCACCAAAATTCAATGGGAGTAAAAATCCATTAATAGCTGAGAAATTTATAAATTTCTTAGAGAAAATATTCCTTGCCTTAGGGAGTACTGAATGGAAAAAGTTATCATGTCAGTTTACCGCCTCACTGGAGATGATGATCAATGGTGGTCATTGATTCGAAACACAAAGGAAGATGATGAAGTATAAAATATGGAATGGAGGGAGTTCAAAGTGATTTTGTTAGAAAAATATTGTACTCATGACCATCGAGCAGATATGGAAAGGAAATTTCTGAGTCTGAGGAAAAAGGAGGATGAGAATGTCGTAAAGTATGAGAATAACGTTACAAGGTTAGAGGGGAATGGTGAATATTATATGAATAACCCAAGAATTAATATTGATCATTTCATTGATTGTTTAAAACCATTTCTCCATCGAGCATTAGTATCACAGTCCTTCTTATCATATGAAGATATTGTCTCGTGTGCTATCAAGAAAGAAAATGAATTCTCTATGTCTTTTGACTTTAAATCAAAGAAAGAGAAGAAGATATATGCTGAACACTATGGGAAAAGAAAATAAGGAAACAGGTCAGAAGGAATGAATTGATTTTCCACCCTGTGATAATTGTGGAAGAAAGCACACCAGTGCCTATCTAAAAGGAAAAAGAGTATTCTACAAATGTAGACAGAATGGCCATCTAGCTGGTGATTGTAAAGGAAAGAAAGATGCTACCAATATTCAATTCTACAATTGTACGGGGATGGGAAATTATGAAAATTAATGTCCTAAGGGTCTGGGAAACATACCTCAGAAAATGACAAGGAATCAAGTCCAATATTATGCAATCACTAATGCTGAGGGTGAAGCCCCGAAAGATGTAGTGGCAGGTAATTTAATGGTTTCCTCAGGTTCAGAAAATGCATTATTTGAATCTAGATCATCGCATTGTTTCATATCTTCCCATTTTGCTGATAAAATTAGATATTTCCAATTTGATTTAAAAAGGGAGTTGTCATTCAAAACTCTTAAGGGAAGTATCATTGCAATAATGTTTTTTGGATCGATCCCCATTAGAGCATATAAATGTTCTTTATCAGCTGATCTCATAGTCATACCCATGATTGAATTTGATAAAATCCTCGGTATAGATTGGTTTTTAGACCATGATGAAATTATATAATATAAGAAGAAGGAGGCTATGATTTTTTAGGATGATGATAAGGAACACCTTATCTTTATAGTAGAATCACCACCACCTAATTCTTACCTAGATCCACCCCTAGTAGCTCAACTAAATTCAATTATTGGGGAGGAAGAGAATGAAATAACTGTGGGTGAGTAAAAGAATGTTTTAATATATAATGTACATATTGTGAAATAATATGTTGATGTTTTTCCTAAAGATTTACCTGGACATCCTCCAGAAAGGGAAATTGAGTTTTCCATAAATTTAATTCTTGATTCAAGGCCCATATCGAAGACCCCTTATAGAATGGAAACTAAGGAATTAGTTGAACTAAAGAAATAACTAGATGAATTGAGAAATCTGGGATTTATTCGGCCTAGTGTTTCTCCATGGGGAGCCCCTGTCCCTTTTTTTAAGAAGAAAGACGGATCGATGAGGTTATGTATCGACTACAGGGAAATAAATTCTATAACAATAAAGAACAAGTATCCCCTACCTCACATTGATGATTTATTTGACCAACTACATTGAGCTCAATTATTTTCAAATATTGACCTTTTATTTGGATACCATATGTTGTGTGTGAAGAAGGAAGTCATTCTGAAGACCAAATTTCGAACCAGGTACGAACATTATGAGTTTACAGTAATTCCTTTTGAATTGACTGAAGCACCCTCTGTCTTCATGGATCTAATTAACTGATTTTTCAAGGAATATCTCGACGATTTTATAGTGGTATTTATTGATGATATCTTGGTATACTCCAAAAGAAATGAAGATCATGAAAATAACTTTCCCATTATCCTAAATACTCTTAGAAGACATGAATTAAATGGGATGTTTAGCATGTATGAATTCTGGTTTCTGGATATTTCTTTTCTTGCCCATAGTGTCTCTAAGGATGGAATTTCCATTGATCCTTATAAGACCAAGGCAATCAAAGAAGGGATATCACCAACAATTATGACTGAGGTACGCAATTTTATTGGTTTAGTAGGTTATTATTGGCATTTCGTCCAAAACATTGCACGATTGGCTAACCCATTAACGAAGCTCACACATAAAGTGGTTAAATTTGTTTGGACAAATGAGTGTGAATAATATTTTGAAGAACTAAAGATAACATTAGTCAATGCATTTATTTTGACTCTACCATCATGGAATGATGGGTTTGATATTTATAGTGATGTATTGAAGAAAGGACATGGTTGTGTCCTTATGCAGAATGATAGAGTTATTGCCTATGCATCACGACAGCTGAAAATCCATGAGCAAAACTATCCTACTCATGATCTGTAGTTAGCAGCTATAATCCTTGCTTTGAAGATTTTGAGACACTATCTCTATGGTGAAAGACGTGATATATATACTGATCACAAAAGTCTGAAGTATATTTTCTCATAAAAATAACTCAACATGAGGCAAAGGAAATGGCTTGAACTAGTCAAGGATTATGATTTCACTATACACTACCACCTGAGGATGGAAAATAATGTGGAAAATGCTTTGAGTAGAATGGATCATGTTTTTTTGAACAAGATGAGAGTTGAAAAGGATCTTATAGACATGGATCTAGTAGAGATGGATATGGGAATAACCCTAGAAGGTGAAACATCAATGTTTTTTCAAATGGTCTCCAAACCATCTTTACTACAATGGATAAATAGTTCTCAGACCGGTGATGAATATTTTCAAAAGAAGATTATAGTTGTGAATAATGGGATATTGAGTGGCTTTGTGTATGAAGATGGAATTTTCATGTTTGGGAAGAGACTTTTTGTTCCTGATATACCTGATCTAAAAAGGGAATTGTTGATGAAGCTCATAGTTCCAATTTCTCTATACACCCTGGGAGCACCAAAATGAATAGAGATTTGAAGGAACTTTTTTGGTGGGACAACAAGAAGAAGAAGATTTCTGATTTTGTGTTAAGATTTATGGTTTGTCAACAATTCAAAACAGGAAGGCAACAACCTAGAAGAGTCATGCAACCTCTTCCCATACCGGAGTGGAAATGAGATAATATTATGATGGTCTTTTTCATGGGACTACCAAAGACTCCATGAAGGAATGATGAAATATGGGTAATTATTGAACGTCTGAACAATTCATCACATTTTCTTTCTATAAGAGAAGATCTATAACTTGATCATCTAGAAAGACTATATATTAATGAAGTTGTAAGACTTCATGGAGTACCACTATCGATTGTCTCTGATCATGATCCACATTTTACGTCAAGATTCTGGAAAAGTCTTTCGAAAGCCCAGGATACTGAGCTTCGTTCGACCACTGCCTACCACCCCCAAACTGATGGAAAATCAGAACAGACTATTCAAACCTTAGAGGACATGTTGAGATCACTCTCATATGACATTCAAGGTATGTGGGATCAATTTTTACCTCTTTTAGAATTTTCTTATAACAATAGCTTCCATTAATGTATTCAGATGGCACTATATGAAGAGTAATATGGAAAGAGATGTCGCACACCAACCAGTTGGGATGATGTTGGTGAATAAAAACATGTAGGCCCAGAACATGGTGAGGAAATGATGGAAAATGTAAAGGTAATCCAAACCAACATCAGAGAAACTCTAAGTAGGAAGAAGAGCTATGCCGATAACCAAAAAAATGATTTGGAATTTCATATAGTAGATCATGTATTCTTAAAGGAATCTCCATGGAATGGTGTAATACATTTCAGTAAGAAGGGAAAATTGAGTCCCAGGTACATTGGACCATTCGAAATTCTGGAATGAATTGTGGTTGTAGCTTACCGTTTGGAAATGCCGCCAAGTGTCTCCAAAGTTCACGATGTGTTCCACAGATCACTGTTGAGAAAATACAAGTCTGACCCAACGCATGTGCTCATCTTTGAGGAATTAGAACTAGAACATGATATGTCTTATTGTAAAGTTCCTGTCAAGATTCTTCATATAAGAGAATAAGTGCTATGAAACTGGACGACTCGTCTGGTAAATATTCTATGGAGAAACCATAAGATGGAAGAGGCAACGTGGGAACCCGAGGTACGTATGATGAAGAACCACCTGAATCTTTTTATGCAGTAATAGTCAAGAAATTTTTGGGAAACAATTACTTGAATAAGGGGAGAATGTAACACCCCAAGCTTCCATGGTACTCTTCCCTTTTATAATACAGTAGCGCGTGTTGTACACAACTTCGAGTTCTAACAGACACAACATCCAATCAAAATTGCTGGTATTAATAGTAATACCCAATTTTTGAAATTTAATAAATTTTTTCTTTCAAAATGTACTTCATTTTTGGATTCTGAATATCGAAATTATCATAGGGTGAAGTTTTGGTATTTTTCTGAAAACATTCAATTTTTTATGAATAGTGAAAAACACTAAGTTATAGTTTAAAACCAAATTTTTATTTAAATAATAATTTATTTTGTTTAAATTTATTGTAGTATAAAATAGATATATAATACCTATAAAAGTTCAATGTAATTCATTAAAGTCATTTTATAATAATTTTAGATATATAAAAAAATTATTAAACTGTTCACGGTCTTTTACCAATCTTCTAGGAGAATTTTCGAATTCACATAAAACATAATTTTACCGATTCTGTGAGTGGAATTTCAAAAATCCAAGACACACAGTTAATATCAAGGATTAAAATGTGGTTGAATAAGATAAAAATAATTTTTGGTGAATAGTAACTTTTTACTTTTATTTACCATGATTATAAGTAAATAGAGTAATTAAGGGTAGAACTGATATTATTATTACCCTAACAGATGTCCTAAATCTATTTTCTAAGTAAAATTCTTCCAAAAAACCTTAGGAATAAAATATGAACCTCTTTGGTCCACTTGGATTAGATTAGGACATTTATTATTATTTAATTCAAAGAAAAGTTAAAAGAGTTAAAATCAATGTTTAATAAATAAAAAAATTTAATATAGGGTTATATATAAGATAAATTAGATTATAAATATTCATTAAAAAGATAAATAGATTTCCTACATAATAATATTTTATTTATAATTTTCAAACATTAAATAATTTAATTTATTTATGACTCAATGGAGATGCATTAATTACCTAATTAATGATATAATAAAATAATTGATATTATAAATTTTCAAATAAATGTAATTTGAGACTTTTTATGAGTTCCACTAATTTTATAGGTTAATATGACATGTATTGATAAATTAATTGAATTTATTTCGAATTAATAAATTTTTTAGGACTTTAGAAAATCAATTATTAAATATTTTAAAAATTGACATAAATGAGTATTTAAAACAAATATTATATTAGTAATTGATATTATATTTCAAAAAATATAAGGCTTGGCCAAAGGAATTTTGTAATGATATATGTTTAATTAATTAACCACTTGGGGTTCTATTGGATGTATTTAGTATGTTTATTAACCATATAATATAAAAACACAAAGAGACATGGTAAATGTCAAACTATTTAACTAAGAGTTAAATATAAATGATAAGGTTAATATAGTGACACAAAACTGTCTAAAATATATTGGTTGAAATGGTTTCGACCCATCCCCACCTTATCCTCTAAATAAGTCACTTTGGTGCCATTAATAACTGAATATGAATTTATTATAAAATTTTATTTTAAGTTTTTCCTAAGGTACCTGTCACCCCTCTTATAAAAGGGCACTACCCATCCCTCTAATTCACACCTTCAAAGCTATTTGTCTAGGCAAACCACTGACAAAAATATACTCTCAAATTCCATCAATTCATCCTATAGTCCTTTCTTTGTTCAGAAATCCAACTTAAGGATCCAGTTTGATCAAATCAAAAGGAAGAACCCGAAGAAGAGGTAAATATTTCACCACACTCTTTCAAGTTATTTTCTTCTTCCACTTATTCTTTCTTTGTTTACTACATTATAAAATAATAACTATGTATATTATATATAATTATATGTTATTATAAATATTTTAAAGCCATATTCATTATTCTTTCCATCCTTTAAATGACATGTCACCATATGTGCGTACGTACGGATTACCATCTCCACGTCGTGGTGTAATTGTTATTCAATAAATCATTATTTAGATGGTTATAATAATGATGTGTAATTGATGTAAATAATAAATATAACATGATAATGATTCTGTATATATGATATACCATCCAATTATTTATTATTATAATATCAAAAGTATGATATTTTCGCTTGTGTATACGTACAAACAACCATCTCCACGAACGCGATGCGATACATTCCCCATCGTATCCATTCAAGAGTAGTTCTAATTTTATGATTAAAAATAATGTCTATGGACATGATATCATTCTAGATATTAATAATATACAACCTATCCATAACAAAAACAGTTTATGTAACAAAACATATAAAAGAAAATGGGTAAGTTAACCCATGAAATGACGATTATACAAATATATTATTTTCAAATCAATATTTAAAGATCATATATGATATAATAGTAATTTATATGATTCTTTTATAATTATGTAATACTTATTTTACCATTATACAGGAGGTTAACCTACCCTCAACCAAGGAAAATTAAAAGGTAAGGGATTATTTCACAATCTCTTCATTATCTGAGGTTTTTTATTCATAATTATCTACCGGGACCTCTTTATCATCCACATCCATGTTTCCTAAAAATTTATTTCAAAACATTTTTACTATTTACTAAATAATTGGATAAATTCATTTATACCCTCATGTGTTTGAAATGAATCATTCTGTCATTTTCCAAACAAGGTAATTTTTGACCTTTTTAAAAAATTTAAGGTAAGAATGTTTTTTAAACTTATACAGAGAGTATGGCTATTTTCTGCCATTATAACATTATCAAAGCTTCCATTACAAGATTATAAGAATATTTTAAAAATAAATGTTTTCTTTATAGTTATGTGACTCTTAAATGATTTCAAAATAGAATGTGATATTTCTCTAAAAAGGGTTTTGATTTCATCTATGTCAACATCCTTTGATGCATTTTAAGTTTATTTGAAGTTGATTTATTATGATACAAAAAAATCCATATTGTATTGAAGGTTTTGTGATATATTTGACTATGGATGTGCTATTTTTATACCATTCATGGTTTATGGTTAAGGTATTGACATTTATTATGCTAGTTTTAATAAGAATGTTTATGATATGTTTGGAAATTTTGATATGACGAATGTATTGGGCTTAGTAAGTGACGGGTGGAGCCCGCTATAGCTCCTCAATGCATCGGTAGGTATAATGAGACAACTTGACATGGAATTGGATGAGGACCTTTTCCAATTTGATATATGGTTTTGTCCAAGCCCATAATCATTTTTAGACGTCTTGGCTGAGGCCTTGACAAAATGTTTCAGAATATCCATCATTATACATTCACTCATTATTAAAATAATATTGATGGTCCATTTGGTAATTCTTCTAGTTGAATACTCATGATTATGTTTTATTACGACATTATTTACTCAACTCATATTCTTTCAGTAAAGGTATTCATGTTTATTATTGGTAAATGCATGTGGTTTCTATTATTCACCATGATTAATATTTATGTAATTTTCCGCTGTATTACATAACCTTCCTGAGTATTTGAGCTCACCCCTTTCTTATGTTTCATTTTTCCAAGATATTAAGAAGTTAGTTATGAGTGACCTTCATGCATAATATAGGAGTCTTGTATTTTTTAATGAAATATATTCATGTTCTATTTTTTTTAGGTTGTAAAGTTGAACTTATGTATGAATCTTGTTTCCAGTAATACTAAACTTATCGGTCTTTCGAGACATGATTTACTTTTGACCATGCCAATGTTATGTAATAATGCACCGACTCTAGGTACCTGGTCTCAGGGAGTTACAGTTGGTATCATAGGATGTTTAGTACAAACCTTGGAAGCTGGATTTAGATAAACTCTGTTTAGATCACATATACCTAAGATGGAATCTAAGGATTATTATAGAAGTAATACCTAGAATTTTGGTATTGTAGAGAGTTTTTGAGTTTTCCCAGCAATACGTCCCAGTCTGGATACGAGCTAGTAGAGGTGGCTCTGGCATAGATGTACCTAGGGGTAAAACCCAAAAACAACACTTTGAGCTAGACTCGAACAGGAACTGGTGCCCGACAATGGGCCTTGCTGCACTCTTGGTTATGACAATCCCGGGGTATATGCTTAGGATAATTATCATTTTATTTACAAACCATTATTAATGGTTTATGTGTATATACTTCCTCAAAGAAAACATTTTTATGATTATTTATTTTATCCATAAACTGTTCAATTTATGTTAAGTGTTTTAGAAGTCTAGAAATATATATTTTGATTCATAAACTAATCTACGTTATGTCATTTTTTAGAAATGGAGGCTAGTAGAAGGAATGGAAACCATATCAATGCATGAACTCAATGTAGCGATTACCCTCCCAGTATAGATAAGTATAGTGGAGATGGTGATACAACCGGTACTGATCACCTTATCACCATACTGGGACAACTCACTCAAGTTATGAATAATAACCTTACCTGTATGGAGAACCGAGATCCACAACGTGGAGGATCAATGTTAGGTCGGTTCATGAGGAAACAACCACCAAAATTAAATGGGATTACAAATCCATTAGTAAGTGAGAAATGGATAAATTCTTTAGAGAAAATATTCCATGAAATGGGGAGTTGTGAAGGGGAAAATGTTATCATGGAAGTTTACTGCCTCATTGGCGATGCTGATCAATGGTGGTCATTTATTTAAAACAAAAAGGAAGATGATGAAGTATCAAATATGGAATGGAGGGAGTTCAAAGTGCTTTTCTTAGAAATTTACTTTTCTCGTGACCATCGAGAAGATATGGAAAGGAAATTTATGAGTCTGAGGAAAAAGAAGGATGAGAATGTCTCAATGTATGAGGCTAACATTACAAGGTTAGCGGGGCATGATGCAGATTATATCTGTAACCCAAGAAGTAATATTGATCGTTTCGTTCATGGGATAAAATCATTTCTCCGTCGAGCATTAGTATCATAGTCTATCTTATCATACAAAGATATTGTCTCGTGTGCTATCAAGACAGAAAAGGAATTCTCTAAGTCTTATAACTTTAAATAAAAGCAAGAGAAAAAGAGATATGATAAACACTATGGGAAAGGAAATATTGAAATAGGGACAAAGAGAAAAATTTATTTTCCACCCTTTGATAATTACAGAGGGAAGAACCCTGGTGCCTGTCTAAAAGGAAAAGGAGTATGCTACAAATGTGGACATAAAGTCCATATAGATAGTGATTGTAAAGGAAATAAAGACGCTACAAATGTTAAATTATATAATTGCAGGGATATGGGACATTATGCAAATAAATGTCCTAAGCGTTAGGGAAACATACCTCAGAAAAGGACAAGGGATCACGTCCATGTTTATGCAATCACTACTGCTAAGGTTGAATCCCAGAAAGACATAGTAGAAGGTACTTTAATGGTTTCCTCATGTTTAGAAAATGCACTATTTGATTCTGGATCATTGCATTGTTTTTTATATTCCCAGTTTTCTAATAAAATAAGATATTTCCAATTTGATTTAACAAGGGAGTTGTCAGTCAAAACTCCTAAGGGAAGTATCATTGAAACAATGTTTTGTGTATTGGTCCCCATTAGAGCATATAAATGTTCTTTATCTGCTGATCTCATTGTCATACCAATGACTGAGTCCGATATAATCCTTGGTATGGATTGGATTTCAGACCATGATGCGAAGATTTATTGTAAGAAGAAAGAGGTTATGATTTATGATGATTATGATATAGAAAACCGTTTCTTTAGAGAAGAATCACCACCACCTGATTCTTACCTAGTTCCACCCCTAACAGCTCAACTAAATTCAATTATTGGGGATGAAGAGAATGGAATCACTATGGGTGAGGAAAAGAATGTTTGAATAGATAATGTACCTATTGTGAAAGAGTATGTTGATGTGTTTCCTGAATATTTTCCTAGACCTCCTCCAGAACGAGAAATTGAGTTTTACGTTGATTTAATTCATTGTTGAACGCCCATATCGAAGACCCCTTATATAATGGAAAATGAGGAATTAGTTGAACTAAAGAAACAACTAGAGGAATTGAGTAATAAGGGATTTATTTTCCCTAGTGTTTCTCCATGGGGAGCGCTGTCCTTTTTGTTAAGGAGAATGATGGATCTATGATGTTATGTATCGACTATAGGGAAATCAATTCCATAACAATAATGAACAAGTATCCCCTACCTCGCATTGATGGTTTATTTGACCAACTTCATGGAGCTCAATACATTTCAATGATTTACCTTCGATATGGATACCATCATTTGTGTGTGAATAAGGAAGGAATTTTGAAGATAGAATTTCGAACTAGGTATGGCTATTACGAGTTTACTATAATTCCTTTTGGATTGAATAATGCACCTTCTGTCTTCATGAATCTAATGAACAATGTTTTCAAGGAATATCTCGATTATTTTGTAGTGGTATTTATTGATTATATCTTAGTATACTTTAAATTCTACGAAGATCATAAAAATCACTTGTGTATTATCTTGATGACTCTTAGAAGACATGAATTATATTGGATGTTTAGTAAGTGTGAATTCTAGATTCAGAAGATTTATTTTCTTGGATATATTTTCTATGAGGATGGATTTTTTGTTTATCCTTATAAGACCAAGGCAATCAAAGAATGGCCAGCACTGACGAGTAGAACTGAGGTACGTAGTTTTATTGGTTTAGTAGGTTATTATCGGAATTTCGTCCAGAACTTTCCCCAATTGTCTATCCCATTAATGAAGCTCACATGTAAAGGGGTTAAATATTATTGGACAAAAGAGTGTGAATAATGTTTTGAAGAATTGAAGAGAATATTAGTCGATGCTCATATTTTTACACTACAACAGGGGAATGATGGGTTTGTTATTTATAGTGATGCATCAAAGAAATAACTTAATTGTGTCCATATGAAGAATGATATTGTTATTTCCTATGAATCATGAAAACAGAAAATTTATGAGCAAAACTATCCTACTCATGATCTTGAGTTAGCAGCTCTAATCTTTTCTTTGAAGATTTGGAGACACTATCTCTATGGTGAAAAATGTGAGATATATACCGACCAAAAGAGTTTGATGTATATTTTTTTCACAAAAGGAACTCAAAATGAGGTAAATTCGATGGGTTGAACTACTCAAAGATTATGATTTCACAATACACTACCACCCGGAGAAGGAAAATCAAGTGGTTGATGCTTTGATTAGAATGTATCATGGAGTTTTGAACAATATGAGAGTTTAAAATGATCCTATATATTAGGATCTAGTAAAGATGGATATGGGAATAACCATGGAAGGTGAAACAATAAGGCTTTTTCAAATGGTTTCCAAACCATATTTACTAGAAAGGATAAAGAGTTCTCACACCAGTGATGAGTATTTTCAAAAGAAGATTAAAGATGTAAATGATGGCAGATTGAGTGACTTTGTGTATGAAGACTGAATTTTGAAGTTTGGGAAGATACATTGGGTTCCCGATATACCTGATCTAGAAAGGGAATTATTGGATAATGCTCATAGTTCCAATTTCTTTATACACCCTAGGAGCACCAAAATGTATAGTGATTTGAAGGAACATTTTTGGTGGGACAACATGAAGAGGGAGATTGCTGATTTTGTGTCAAGATGTATTGTTTTTCCATAAGTTAAAGTTGTAAGGCAACATCCTAGTGGATTCATGAAACCTCTTCCCATAGTAGAGTGGAAATGGGATAATATTATGATGGAATTTTTCATGGGACTACAAATGACTCCTAGAAGGAACGATGCAATATTGGTCATTGTGGATCGTCTTACGAAGTCAGCACATTTTCATTATATAAGAGAAGATCTACCACTTGAACGTCTAGAAAGACTATATATTAATTAATTTTTAGGATTTAATGGAGTACCCCTGTTGATTGTTTCTGATCATGATCCACATTTTACGTCTATATTTTGGAAATGTCTTCTGAAAGACCTGGATACTGAGCTTAGTTTGAGCACTGCCTACCACCCCCAAACCGATGGACAACCAGAACATAGTATTCAAAACTTAGGGGACATGTTGATATCATTATCACATGAGTTTCAAGGTATGTTGGATCAATATTTACCACCGGTAGAATTTTCATATAATAATAACTTCCATTCAAGTATTCAGATGGCACCATATGAAGCGTTATATGGAAAGAGATGTCACACACCAACCTATTGGGATGATGTTGGTGAAAGAAAACTTGTAGGCCCAGAACTGGTTGAATAAACTATGGAAAAGGTAAATGTAATCCAAACCCACATCAAAGAATCTCAAATTTGGCAAAAGAGATTTTCCGATAACCAAAGGAAGGATTTGGAATTTCATGTAGGATTTGGAATATCAGGTATGAGGTCATGTTTTCTTGAAGGTATATCCATGGAAGGGTGTTATACGTTTTGGTAATAAAGGATAATTGAGTCATGGGTACATCGGACCATTCAAAATTCTAGAACGAATTGGGGTTGTAGCTTACCGTTTTTCAATGTAGCCAAGTCTCTACAAAGTTCACGATGTGTTCCACATATCACTATTGAGAAAATACATGTCTGACCCAACGCATGTGCTCTCCTATGAGTAATTAGAAGTGGAACACGATCTATCTTATTGTGAAGTGCATGTCATGATTATTTATACGAGAGAACAATTACTGAGAAACTGGATGACTCGTCTGGTAAAAGTTCTATGGAGAGTCCATAAGACGGAAAAGGCAACGTGGGAACCCGAGGAACATATGATGAAGAACCACCAGAATATTTTTATGCAGTAATATTCTAAAAATTTTAGGACAAAATTACTTGAAGTAGGTGAGAATGTAACAGCCCAAGATTCCATGGTACGCTTCCCTTTGAATAATGCAGTAGCCTGTGTTGTACGCAACTTCGAGTTCTAACACACACCATAACCAATCAAACTAGTCGATATGAATAGTATAACCCACTTTTTGAAATTTTATTAATTTTTCCTCTAAAAATGGACTTCATTTTTTGATTTTTAATATTGAAATTATCATATGGTGAATTTTTGGTATTTTTCTGAAAACATTCAATTTTTGATGAATAGTGAAAAATACTGAGTTATAGTTTAAAACCGAATTTTTATTTAAATATTAATTTATTTTATTTTAATTAATTTTAGGTCAAAATAGATACATAATACCTATATAAGTTGAATGTAATTAATTGGAGTTAGTTTATATTAATTTTAGATATATATAAAAAATTATTGAACTTTTCACCGTCTTTTACCAATCTCCTCGGAGAATTTGCAAATTCACATAAAACATAATTTTACAGCTTCTATAAGTGGAATTACAAAAATATTATAGACACGGTTAATATCAATGAGTAAAATTTGGTTCAATAAGATAAAAATAAATTTTTTTGAACAGTAACTTTTTACTTTTATTTACCACGGTTAAAAGTAAATAGGGTAATTAAGGGTAAAACAGATATTATTATTACCCTAAAACATGTCCTAATTCTATTTGATAATTATAATTTGACCAAAAACATCCTTAGGAATAATATATGAAACTATTCGGTCCACTTGGATTAGATTAGGACATTTATTATTATTTAATTCAATGAAGAGTTAAAAAAGTTAAAATCAAATTTATATAAATAATAATTTTGTAAGATAGGGTTATACATAAGATAAATTCTATTATAAACATTTATTAGAAATATAAAAATATTTCCTATGTAATAGTATTTTATTTATAATTTTTAGACTTTAAATAATTTAATTTATTTATGACCTAATGGTGATGCAGTAATTACCTAATTAATGAAATATTAAAATAATTGATATTATAATATCCCAATAAATGTAATTGGAGACTTTTTATTAATTACACTAATTTAATAGGTTAATATTACATGTTATGATTGTGTAAATAAATTTATTTCTATTTAATAAAGTTGTTTGAACTTTAACAAAAATCAATTATTAAATAGTGTCAAAATTGAAATAAAGGAGTATTTGAAACATGTATTATATTATTAATTGATATTCTATTCCTAAAAATATAATGTTCGTCCAAAGGACATATGTAATGATCATTTTATCATTAATGAACCAGATGGGGTTCACTTGGATGTATATATTATGTTTATTAACCCTGTAATATAAAAATACAATGAGACTTGGTAAATGTCAAACTATTAAACTAAGAGTTAAATATAAATAATGAGGTTAATATTGTGAGACAAACCTATATAAAATTTATTGTATGAAAATATTTCGACCCATCCTCACCATATCCACGAATTATGTCACTTTTGAGCCATTATAAACCGAATATGAATTAATTATAAAATAATATTTTATGTTTTTCCTATGGTGCCCCTCACCCTAATATAATAGGGAACTCCCCATTCCCTCTAATTCACAACTTCAATGCAATTTGGCTCGGCCAAAACCCGACCAAGTATTCTCTCAACTTCCATCACTTCATCCTTGAGGGCTTCATTTAGTCAGAAATCCATCTTAAGGATCCCTTTTGATCAAATCAAAAGGAAGAACACGAAGAAGAGGTAAATATTTCACCCCCATCTTTCAAGTTCTTTTCTTATTCCATTTATTCTTTCTTGGTTAGTTAAATTTTAAAATAATAACCCATGTATCCTATATATACTATTATGTTATTATAAATATGGTACATCCACATTCATTATTCTATCCATCCTTTGAATGGCATGTCACCACACATGCGTACGTAAGGATTACCGTCTCCAGGTCGTGTTGTAACGGTTATTCAATACATCATTATTTGGATGGGTATAATAATGATGTGTAATTGATGTAAATAATAAATATAACATGATAATGATTATTTATATATGATATAAAATCCAATTATATGTATTTTAAAATCAAAAGAATGATATTTTCACTTGTGCGTACGTACGGACTACCGTCTCCACAAACGCGATAAGATTCATTCCCCATTGTATCCATTCAAAGACTAATTCTAATTTTAGGATTAAAAATAATTCTTAAGAACTTGATATAATTCTGGATATGAATAAGCTACAACCTATCCATAAAAAACATGGCTTTTGTAATAAAACATATCAAATAAAATGAGTAAGTTAACGCCCAAAACGACGATAATACAAAGATATAATTAACAAAGAAAGTTTAAAAGATCATATAGGATATAATATTAATGTATATGATTCTTTTATAATTAAATAAAAATGTTTTCACCATTATACAGGAGGTTAACCTACCCTCGAACAAAGAAAAGTACAAGGTAAGGGTTTATTTCACAATCTCTTCATTGTTCGAGGTTGTTTATACGTAATTATCTACTGGGACCTCTTTATCATCCACATCCATGTTTCTTAATAATGTATTTGAAAATTTTTTACTATTTACTAAATAATGGGTTAAAGTCATTTATACCCTCATGTGTTTGAAGGGAATCTTTCTGTCGTTTTCCAAACAAGGCACTTTTTGATCTTTTCGACAAGTTTAAGGTAAGAATGTTTTTTAACTTATACGGCGAGTGTGGCTGTTTTCCACCGTTATAACATTATCAAAGCATCCCTTAAAATATTATAAGAATATTTTCAAAAAAACCATTTTCTTTAGAATTATGTTACTATTAAATTATTTCAAAATAGATTGAGATATTTCTCAAAAAGGGTGTTGATTTCATCTATGTCACCCTCCTTTAATGGATTTTATATATAGTTGAAGTTTAGTTGTTATGATACAAAACTTACATATTGTATTGATGGTTTTTTGATATGTTTGACAATGGATGTGGTATTTTTATACCATTCATGATTTATGGTTAAAGTATTGACATTTTGTATGCTAGTGTTAATACGAATGTTTATGATATGTTTAAAAATATTCATATGAGAAATGTATTGGACTTAGTAAGTGACTGGTGGAGCCCGTTATAGCTGCTTGATTCATCGGTAGGTATCATGAGAAAACTAGATGTGGAATTTGTCGATGCCCTTTCCCAATTTGATATGTGGATTTGGTCGAGGCCTTAATCATTTTTAGACGTCTTGGTCGAGGCCTTGACAAAATGTTTCAGAATGTCCAGCATTATACATTCCCTCATTATGAAAATAATATTGATGGTTCATGTGGTCATTCTTCTAGTAGAATACCCATGATTTTGTTTTGTTATGGCATTATTTACTCAGCTCATATTCTTTCTATAAAATTATTCCTGTTTATTATTGGTAAATTCATGTGGTTTCTATTATTCACCATGCTTAATATTTATAGAATTTTCCACTGTATTACATATCCTTAATGATCATTTGAGCTCACCATTTTCTTATGTTTCATTCTCCTTGGATATGAAGAAGTTAGTTATGAGTGACCTGCATGCATAATCTAGGAGGCTTGGATGTTTCTAATGAAATATATTCATGTTTTATTTATTTTCAAGTTTTAAAGATGAACATATGTATGAATAATGTTTTCAATAACACTAAACTGATCGATCCTTCAAGACATGATTTCCTTGTGAGCATGCCAATGTTATGAAATAATTCACCGACTATGGGTAACTGGGGTCAGGGCATTACAAATACAAAATATATGTCTTAGAATGTTAAAACACCATTGATAATATTCATAGGATACTCCCTAATATATCATAGAAAATACATAAAATAAATTATGAGATGATATTCCTCTTAATATTTATGTACATCATAAACTATGATGATTAAATAAGGAATAATAAATATTACATGGTAAATAACTAAATAAAATTACCATTTATTTAATAACATGACTTCAAAGTCAATATAATTATAATATCAAATAAAATTATTTCATGGATAATAATAAATGAATGTTTTATAAAGTAAATGCTTAGTATTTGAATTCATGTAATTAGGAATCATGTTGTCACTACCATTAAGACCATATGCCAAGATTGATTAATCAGTGAGGGATTTATACATTCCATACTCATTTCATTTGGATAAATGAGTCATCACATGAGACTATCAATTCATATATGTGTTATATTTAACAAGGATACACTCACTACATTGTGTACGACACATTACCAACATATTAAAGGTTCAATTTAATTCATAAACAATATTCCTTATCAAAAATATCAACAATTGGTATGGAATAAAAAACATATATCGTTCTCCACAGTCAATCAAATACACTAATAATAGAACTCTATATAATGAAATTTTATAAACTTTATGAAATAATAATATAAATTATAAGTAATATTTATATTGAAGAAAAATTTATGGTCTAATGACCATATAAAAGATAATTATCAATAGAAAATCTAATGTCTATGAATTAATCTTGAGATGAGAGATGACCATATGAAATTTTCATTTATAGATAAAACAATTATTTTAATGAATATAAATTAATCATTTAAAATATATTTCAATATATATTTATTATGAAAACTAATTGAAAAAATGCATATCAAGATAAAAATAATAAAATGGTTATTATAGCAGGAAAACCCATGAAGGTCGTGTACATTAAAAATAGAACATTCCTTTTGTGTTATAAAAAAAAGAATGAAAATGGAACTATAAGTGAAAAATTAGAAAAATTAATTTCAAATATTTTAAAAGTAATGGATAACATAAAAATTACATTAAAAAAAATTCAGTAATAAAAATAAAATCTATAAATTAATTTTTAAAAATATGGAAATTGATGAAAATAATACCCAATCAATGAGGGAAAAAAGATCTGTTTTTATTTCAAAGGATCTTCTTTACATAGTAAATTGTATTGAGTCATTAATCATCTGGGAAAAATACATATTCCATTAAATTAATTAAATGGGTTGTATATGAACCATAGAAATGTTAATGGGTGAATTATACCATAAATATCTACGTGTTTTAGAAATTCAGAAAACTTCCATTACAAATATAATTTCAATGAAATTAGAATAGGTCAATGAAGTGATTATGTGTAATAAATATTATTCAAAAAAATAATATGTTGATATTTATAATCAATCAATAAAATTACATTTCACACATAATCATGAAATAATATATTCACTATAGAAGTGATATAACCTAGTGAAGTGAAATTGGTATAAGAAACCCAAATTCCCAAGGTGACCTAATCATGAATGATTTTATTTTTTTAAATAATAAAAATATGTAATTTATTTAAAATATTAAAAAAATTATATTTTATATTTATTTTCATTTCTTTATTACCATGTTATATTTTATAATGTAATCATCTATGTTCATGTCATACATTATGACGATATTCAGTTCATATGACCAAAATGGCTTCGTTAGGTTGACCATGGTAATATAGGTCATTATTCTATAATATCCAGAATAATTATATTTTAATAGTTATAATTATTATACAGAAATTATTCTTTTATAACAAATCAATAAATATGGATATGAAAATTTAACTATTTTACAATCCTAGAGACAATATGACGTACGTATGAGTGGGTAACTTTCACACTTTTCAATGATCATAATGGAAATAAATAAAATATTATATTATCATATTATAATTATAATTATATCATAAATATAGTTTTATTTATTTAAATAAACTCATATATATAGTACATGATATGTGTTTGTGAAAAAAAAATCACATCGCTTTGGGGAGGTGGTAGTCCAGACATATGCATGAATGACATTATCATTTTTCAATGAGTGAAATGGTATAAAATATATAAAATATATAATATTATATAATTATAAAAAAATAATGATAGTAAATATATTAATATTAAATCTATAATTTCATCTACTCTTAAGATGCGTTTACCAAAATTTAATTACATCGATTTGAGAGGATGTTGCCTTCCATAAATGTGAACAATGGTTTTGTTTCCCATTTGATTCAAAAAGATAAATATATATAGGTTATTCCATAAATATTGTAATATATAATAATTTTAAATATACTATTTTTATTATTTCAGAATTGGGGGTGAATATTTGATTGTGGTAAAAGATGAAATCGAACAAGAACAGATAGTTAAGAACTATACCTGTTTTTCAGACAACTTCATAGGATTATACCAAATGACTTCACCAGATTGTTTTATGATCAAAAAAAGGACCCTAGGTAGTACAAAATGAGTTATTGAATGTATTTTTTAGACTTTTCCAAAAGAAAAAAGGTTATCTAGTTTGTATATGAGACGATATATAGTGCCCATTTATAAGTGTGGGAGAGGACACTGATGGAATTTTTAAATGGAATAAATTATATTAATGTTTTACTCAATAAATATTGTTCAAAAAAGAACTATTATCCAATAAATGATGATATAAATATTAAATAAGGTCATATAATATAAATTATAGATGTTTTTGGTCATATTATATCATTTAACATTAGTTTAATCACCAGAGAACATGTTTTTACATTAAAAGCAATAACAGATTTTTGTTTTTTTACTATTAATCTTAAAAAAATTTATGTTTTCCATATTAAATAGTATTAATTATGTTAATTACAAATATAGAGTAAATTTTATCAAATTAAATCCATATGAGTGAAAGTATTTAATTTAATGTTATACTTTTTAAATGCGATGAAAAAATATTTTCATAAAAATGTATTTTTAGTTATAAAACTTTTTTAGACCTAATTAATGTAAAAAATAAATTAAAAAAATGGAATTAATAATAATATTGTTAAAAAAATTTACATTAAATATTTTATTTTAAAAATGATCTTTTTAAATTCATGAAATAAAAATATATAATCAAATAAAATCAATATTTTTAACTATTCCTTGAAAACTAAATCAATGAAATAAACGTAGAAAGGTCACCGTATTAAAATTTTTACATGATGATTTATTAATTTATCGTCATTTTATAAAATAAATTATTATAAGTGGAATAATTAAATTAAGTTATTTTTTTCATAAGGAATAATAAATATTTTTGAGGAAAATGTATTTTTTGAAAAATGAATTAACTAACAATATCGTGCTAATTTCTAATGAATTTACCAATATATTTTTATTGAGTAGTTCTTTAATATATATTTTATAATTTGGTTAGTTATATTCATACAAACTAATTCAATTATTAAGTTATAAATTTAATTTTTAAATATTAATATTCTATATTCTATTTAGCCTTAGGGTTACATGCCAGAGAGTCTATTAAACATACTGTTATTAAAAATTAACAATATGTTAAATTATTTCCCCTTAAATTAAGTTCTTCTTTTCAATTTATAATTTCGATTAGTAATAAATTGTTTGAGAGTTAAAAATTTATTTATGGAAAAATTATAACGTAAAAAAGTTTAATAAAATGACTTCTTAAAAAGATGTAATGGGAAATACAAAATCCATTTACAATAAAAATAAACATGGATTCTTAATATAATAACATTATTGGGAAGTGAAAATATAGAAATAGAGGAGAAAAATATTTTCCAAGGACTAATATAGTGTGATATTGAATTTGGTTGAGTGAAATTTAATGACCACAAACCCATAAATCTAAGATTGGTGAAAAGACCATCAATTCAATATAAATGATTATAAAAGAATAATTTTTTTTATATTAATTTACAATAATTGAGGATTTATTTTACTATATTGATTAAGAAAAATAATAAATATACATACATGAAAAGTAGATCTTTATCCATTCATCCATTCTCTAAAAAAATAGTATTCATGGTGAATGTTTTCAATCCTAAGTCACAAAAATTAATTATTAATGCATCATAAGATCCATAAATGAATGATAATTTATTTCTTATTTAGAAAAATATTTAACAAATATAAATATATACCACATGTTATCTAATACAATACATTAATTTTTAAAAACTCATTACTAACCCCTAATGTTTAAATGTATTCCATTCAATAAATGGTTAACTAGAACACTATACAAATATCGATCACAAAAAAATAAAACCCAAGAATAAAAAATATTTTATCAAACCTAAAACAACCATAAATTATAAATGAAAAAAATTATATTCAATAATTTATGAAACATAGAAGAAAAATATTAAAAATCCCAAATAATATGATTATCTAAATTTAATCTCTTCGATTTCTTGCAAAGAACAAAAAACTAAGTCAAAATGAATAGTAATATAGTATACCATTATAAAATTAAATTTATATTGGTTGTATGAAAAGTAAAAATATATTAATAAATTATTTGATATATATTGATTATAAAAAAATTTATAATCATGTAAATGAATAATAATTTTTTTCTACAAAACTGTATTGTTTTTCGAAAAGATGGTTTTCTTGAACATTTCCCACATAATTTAAAATTAATTTTTTCAACATTTATAAAATTTAATCTAATTTTTAAATTAGAATATCGACATTATTTTTGGGTGATTTTCTATTATTTTTCTGTAATGAATGATTTTTTTTCTAAATACTGAATATTATTTATTTTTATTCATATATGATTCTTTTTTAAATAATTTAAAATGGTAAATTAATTTTTAATGTGATTTTAATTTAAAATTAGTTCAATAATATTTCATTTTAACTAATTTGTTTCGGTAGAACAAATTTAATTTCTAATTTTTATATTAAAACCTTATATACATATCTGAACTTCTTATTTGAACACCCACTTTATCATCATGTCCATGGGTATAATTTTAAATTAAATTATTAAACTTATATGAGATTAATTTGAAAAAAAAGGATTCCATATTTTTACATAGAATAATTTTTATTTTCTGATAATATCAACATAATTTTTTTACCATAATTAATAGTTGTAATAGTTAAATTTTTTTACCGTGGTTAAGGTAAGAAAATATTTTACAGGGGTTAAGCTAAAAAGAAAAGTGTTAAAATAACCTACTATCTTTTAAAAAACACATTTTTGGACCATATTTTGACATTATATTTTTTTGGTTCTATAATGACCCATTCTAGAGCATTATTTATACTACAAAACATGGGAACTTGTTTTTCTTTCCAAAAATTAGAAGTGTTTCCCTCACCTCACTTATAAAAGGCCACCCAATCTAACCCCCTTATCACACTGTCAAAATCACATGCCTCATGAAATAAATAACCTAATAACTTACATAATTACGTTCCAACATCATAGATCCAGTGGATCGATTAGAACAAAAACCAAGGAAGCCTTTTTTTAATCCAAAATAACTAGTTTGCAAACTAGGAAATGTTCTTCAATAAGCATATTTATATTGATTCTTCTTCCACCACTTCAAATATTACTAAACCATTATTATATAATAACATAGTTATTTTATATACCAAATATATTATTATATTCAGAGAATTACCAATATCAATATTAGATTATATTTAATGGAAAATGAAACCATCAATCATGCGTGTAGCGGAAAACCACATCATGAACCAATGTAATTCATTTTCCATCACCACATATAAATGATGTATATAATGATGGAATAAACACATAAATATGATATTTATGATATTATTATACTTATAGAATATAATATATCTTAAACGTTCTTACTTAACAGACACTTTAATATATGATAACATCGCTCTTTTGTATAGAAGAATACCACCTCACGAAGCGATATGATTCGTTTTTATGTTATGCATTACAAGGAAAGTAATAAGGAAGAATTTAGTGAATATATATGACATATATGAAATTATAATGATTATTTATGACTAATAAAACACCTACTTACTTATCATTTTATTCATTAACGGAATAATATGGCTGCCCATGCGTATATATGACCTACTATCTCCCCAAAGCATTAAAATTTATTTTCATTGTCAAAACATGAAGGAATATTATAAAAATACATATATTGATTAAATATTATATGTATAAAAATAATATATTTATGAATATATTTTATCTATATCCTATACCCGTGATCGAAAACCATCATGAAAAACATGCATGAAAAAACAAGGAAATTAACACCCGAAACACTGAAAATAATCAATGATTAATAAAAAATGGATGATAAAGTATTTTAATATTATCATATATAATATTATAAATTATAATTTTTTTATGGAATAAATTAAAAAATTTCTTTAATCCAATATATATCATTTTAAATGAAATCTAACCAAAATGAAGCATGAAGTAAGGGACTTTACATCAATTTCTATTCATTTTGGGATATCATAATGTTATTCCCCTAATTTATTTTATATGGTTTATATAATTTCAATTTATCATGTTATATCATGATTAATTCATAATAAATATTATTTTTTGTTTTTATTTTTGAATTATTTCATCTAAAGAGTTTTTACATTAAATTTACGCTGTGTACAGAATTTCAAAACTCAATTTAATTTTATTGGGTTTTATTAATTAATCATTTTTTAACATTTTATTACTGTGTGTCTAAATACATATTATTTTATTATGTTTTATTTAGACATTTTTTATGTGGATTTATATTTGATACAAATAATAGATTCCTTGATTAATTATCACTTAAAAATTATGATCTTTACAATGGTTTATTTCAAAGCCACATTTTCATGGTGATTGATTATCATTGAATTTACATTGAATGTTGTTTTTTTATAGTTATCTAAAAACCATTTAATTTTCACCCCCTATATTTATTCATGAATTTTAAGTAATAGTACCAATTTTCAATTCTTTGGTACATAAAATGAATGAGAAAATGTTTTTATTAAAATCCTTCCTCATTTCTCTCTTTAGTCAAAATTCCATTTTCATCCAACCCCATGTTTTCTGAAAAGGATTTAAATTTATTTGAAACCTTCTAAAAATGATTGATTGTAGAAATTTTAATCAATTTTTATGTTTTAAAAAATCAATTGAAATTAATATTCCTTTATTGTTTAAAAAATACAGATTTGTATTTTAGTCAAAATGGGAAAAGAATCACTGATTTAAAATGCATGAATTGAACATAATTTCAATATATCAGAAATATTAAATGTTTTAAAGACTACTTGATATGTTTTAATAGTATTTTTAAAGGAAACTATTTTCCAATTTTTTTGAACATCTAGTTTTAAATGGTTATTTTCAAAATGAATAGGATTCTAGTCTCAAGAATGTTTTAATGACCATTTTATGGTATTTATATTCATCAAGTACATTAATACAGTATTTTTCATATACTCTAATAGGGATATGATGAATTGATACTATTCTTATTATTTTTCTAGATTTTCATATGATTATTTGGACCATGGATTTTAATGACATTCACTTCCTTGATTTATTTTTGTTGTTATTAACATTCCCTTGAATTATTCACTTTCCTATGATCACTGGACATTAAATTATCACTAAATATCACCATAATTTATCATTTATATAATTATTTATTAATTTTTACATCATTTAAACATATATTATTTTATTTTAAAAGTCATAATATTGACTCGGGGTATTTTTTTTAATATATATTCCTTATTATATATTGTAATTTGTTGATAAGGAATATTTTTTTCTATTAAATTTATTATTACATATCTGAGGAATGATATAAATATGTATATATTTGTGGGGATCATGTAATGATATCACCTTGATGAATCATTAGTATCATGAGATGAATCAGTAAACTATCATAAGTCAAATGGGATTATTGTGTATACATCACATCAACTATAAAATTTCTTGAGAAATGACTTAACAGTAGAGGTATCATGGTTCCTAAGATCACGATTTCCAATAATTAACCATTTTTATTTTTAATAAGTCAGTTATTATTATCTATGATATTTTCTCAATGATATTATATCTAGAAACATTTCACAATCCTTTTATTGGTTAAATTTTGTGTTTTATTTTATTTTACAACATTCCATACGGATAATCCATTATCCAGTTATGATAGTCATGTTATTTTTAAAATGTAACATGTTTTTAGTTATTTAAAATAATATATTTGTTATTTCATATACATCATTTATAGTCATGATGTTTATTGAGTTAAATGGTATTTTAGTTATTTATCATTCCCTATTGATTATTATTCCCAAAATATTTAAGTGGAATATGTGTTTAGTTATTTACCTTCCCATGTTTATTATGCTTATTAATTCATGATATCTTCCATGGTACATAATACAATATAAGAATTTGATCTCACCATTATTTTTTTGTTACCACGAGTCCATGAATTGAACTATGATTGATACAAAATGATATAGTAGTGGGAAAAATTTTTCTTGAAAAAAAATTATATTCTACATTTTTTATTTAGATTAAATATATGAATCATGTGTGTATATTGTTTAATATGAATAATATTATATCTTGTATTTTGGTATTTTACTTATTTTATCATATTCCAATGTAGCAGTGTAGACAGCAGATTTGGGTTATTGGGGTTATGGTCAGTATAGTTGGTACCATATAAAGTATAGTGAAAACATTGTGAACTAGATTAATGAGAACCTTGATTAGTAAAAGTGATAGAACGATAGACATTATGGATACATGTAGATAAAATTCCTAATATTTTTTTAATATATAGATTATGTGTTTTTTGGGAAATAACACCCTATCTAGATTCTAAAATTCAATTTTTAATGGAACATATTTTCCTAGGGGTAATGACTTTGAAAATAGAGAATTATGATTGTATTGAGTGTTACATAGTAAATAAAAATGTTCCTTTATACACACCAACTTTGACACACAAAGAGGATATGATTTGTATAATTCAAATTTTATTTTTAATCCATTAAAAAGTATATCTAACTAATAAGAAAATGAATGACCATGTTTAACCCTAATGTGTATTGGATTAAAAATTATTTCTCATTATTTTTAAAACATATAATTCATTTAGTATTTTAAAGCTTCAATCATTCTTTCTCACACTATGAGTTTTCATTTTAGTCAATTGTTGGAACCCAAACAAAAAATGTCATTATTGAACATGAAAAACAATGGGGTAGCCATGAGAAACAAAATAGGATAGTGATAAGAGTTAAATATATCATCATTATGCATAATTATTTATCAAAAAATAATATTAGAAACCAATACCATAACCAACTACAGGACTCGCCAAATAATTTCATTATTGAATTTTATAAGAGAACGTGTGATAGAATCCATATGGAGATAACTATTGATATCCTTCATGTTAGAAATGTAGAAAGATATTCTTATTATTGTGTATAAATTTAATATTAAAATGTGTTTTATGTTGAAAATGAGGGTATAAAGAAATGAACCAATTATGAAAAATGAAGAGTACGATGGAAGGAAATAAGTTTCATCATAGGGATCAATTTATAGTTTATTGCAAAAATTGTGGGGAACCTAGGAAAATACTAATTCAATTCCACATTCTATAGGTTAACCCATATATCATTGATTGAAATATTTGTAAATAAAATGAAACAACTAATTTTATAATGTAATTCAATAATTAAAATATTGATTTTTTTTACAAATAGAACCCTAGTGAGAAGAATCAATAAATATCAATGGATTGTGCAAAATTTTTGAAGAATATATATCTTTATTGTTAAAAAATTTATAAACACCTTAATGGGATTAGATATTTTGTCTTTTCATACGTTCAAAATCATAAACAACCATTTTGGGATTTATTTGTTTGGAGACAACCATGATTATTGATACTTTAGGAGGAATTTATGGAAATATAGCACCTTGGTTTAGTATATGATACAGTAAAAAAGATCATTAACGAATAATTCTATTAGTTTTAGTGGGAATGATATTAAAGTAATAATTATCCTGTATGTTTTATTTTTTCATTTATAAAGTAGTAATTATGGGTTTCTAAACATTAGAGACATTATAGGAATTTAACACCGCTGGAAAAGTGAGACATAAAAGGCTATAAGTTACTACCCATGTCAACAAGGTCCTAATTCATTTTCGGGAGACTATATAATTAGAACTCCATAGTTAAACATGCTTGTCCTGGAGTAGTAATTAGGATGGGTGACCTTTTGGGATGTTTCCCAGGGTGTGTGTGAGTGAAGACAAAACACACTGAAAGAACATGTGTTGGTTTGTGGGCACATTCATTAGTCTGATGAGAGAACCTAGTGGGTAATAGAGTATTGTGTGCTGGAAAGGCATCCAAGGTATTAAAGGAGACCCATGGGGTTAGATGAAAAGGTTCATGACCCGGGGAGGCGGGTCGTGACAAATTGGAATCAGAGGTGTATGATCTACCACAGAACATAGGACTCAGATCTATCTTACTGTGAAGCAATAGTGTTAAGAGTATTGAGTGTGGATTTTTGTCCAGGGAGTCCAGTGTTGGTGCAGCGTGTGTCCTATCCATACACCAAGACCCTGGCCTCTGATTTCAAACTCAGTGCACGAAAACACTGATTGCGTGTGTGTTTCCTTTGAATAGTTTTTTTTGTGATTACTTTGTGACGTCACAATAGGTATATAGTTTTGAACGTGACACACATGTTTCTTTTTAGGATGGCCCGACGAAGGAAGATATCAAGGGTTCCGAGTTACGTGTGAGATGGTAGCCCACCGAGTGATGATGCCTCAGTGTAGGGCCCCATCACAATGGAGGAACCAGCAGTACCACTACCCACTGAGCCACCGATACCACCAGCCCCAGCTTCAGAGAGTGCACACAGCCTGAGTGCGTTGCACGAGTTCCAGTGATAGAGGTCACCCAGGTTCCGCGGAGAGATGGACCCACAGGCAGGTGAGGACTTGCTGGAGGCTGTCGTCAGAGTTTTCAGATTGGTTGGGACACCAACCGACATTACGGTGAACCCTTCTGTGAGTCTTCAGCACATGGAAGCATGTAGATGGTGGAGCCTGATTATCCAAGTCCATGATGAGGCATCTTTACTTTGGATAGACTTTGAGAGTCTCTTCCTCTCGGAGTTTGGTTCTTCCACCCTTCATGTGGTATGGATCCATCAGTTACTTCATCTGCAGCAGGGTAGCATGACAGCTGCTCAGTACTCAACGACGTTTACTGACCTCTCACGATACTCCATGGATATGGTATGAGACCTGTTCTTCAGGGCCAAAACTTTCGAGCAGGGACTCAGGCATGAGATCAGAGCTTCGACGATTCCCCTTAGAATTCCCACACAGGCAGGGGGGCTGGAGAGAGCTCTTCTAGTAGAGAGTTTTCTCGCAGAGTAGACACCAGCTGCAAGACCCACCACAGGGTGACACGTAGTGGATTCTTTTGAAACCGACAATAGACAGATGTCACCAAGGTCCACGCGGAACATGCCATCAGGTGGGCGACCTCAAGACACTGGTTCAAATGTGCGGGGAACACGAAATAGATCCATCCATATGAGGGGCAGGTAGTGCTATGCATGCGGCGGGTAGTGAGACATGGCTTGTGACTGCCCGACCCACCATTCATATGAGAAGTAGACAGTATAGGGTCCTCCCAGGAAGAGTAAGAGGTTCGACTGTGGTGGTATGTCATGAGCAGGCGGACGAGGCAGAGGAGTTGGCTGAGCAGTAGGTGGTGGATGGAGTTTCATTGCTCTACAACCACCACCACAAGGAGGACCACCCCAACTAGATGGAGCTTGAGGACAGAGGTGGGATCAGCTCTAGGCAGTCAAGGCCTATGACCATAGTGCACCTGAGATGATTCTATGTATTTTTTGTGTATACTCCACCATTGATGTTGTACTTATATGTACAAGAGAAAGTCATTACTTTATTGTTGCGGCCCTTGTTCGGTGCTCGAATATTTCGACGGAGCTGTTGGCTCAATCTTTATGGCTAGAGACTCCTACTGGAGTAGACTCAAAAATTACACACTGGTACTGGCAGTTTGAGATTATTATATAAGGCGAGAGCTTCGGCTGGGATATTCTTCTAGTGGCGTCGAGTCCTCACGACGTCATCTTGGGTATGGAATGGTTATCTACAGTTCATGCTCAGATCGACTGTATTAGGCACAATGTGCGGTGTGTCCGCATGGATGGGAGAATGTTAACCTTCACAGGCGATAAGGGACCCATTTCATCACATGATGGACATACACAGAGGAGAGGGTAGTCGATCAATCTTCAGTTGGTATGTCTAATCCTCGTAGCGGTTGATGTGCGTAGTACGTGTTTTCCTATTGTGGTGGATCAGTATGCAGAAGTTTTTCCTGTCAAAGTTCCAGAAATACCTCCTCGTAGAGAGGTAGACTTCTACATTGAAAAATTCCCAAGGACAACACCGATATCTACTCAAGCATATCGGATGGATCCCGTCGAGCTTCGTGAGCTGCGGGTACAGCAAGATGACTTGCAGGGGAAGGGATTTATCCGACCAAGTGTTTCAACCTGGGCATCACCGATTTTGTTCGCCAAGAAGGCGGATGGGAGCTTGTGACTATGTGTCAACTACTGTAACTTGAATCAGGAGTCCGTGATGAACAAGTACCCACTCCCAAGAATTGAAGACCTCTTTGATAACCTCAAGGGAGCATGATGGTTCTAGAAGATAGACCTCAGGCCAGGCTATCACTAGCTCAGAGTTCGAGATGAGGATGTTAGTAAGACATCCTTCTAGTGTCAGTATGGTAACTACGAGTCCTTTTTTATGCCTTTCGGTGTAACCAACACACCCACAGAGTTCATGAGTCTCATAAATACGATCGTCCAACCTTACCTCGATCATTTTTTTCGTATTCTTCATCGATGACTTACTGATTTACTCGACTATTGAGGAGGAGCACGCCTACTACCTGCGGGTTGTACTGGACACATTCCGAGAGCACCAGCATTATAATAATCTCTTGAAGATCATGTTCTTGATTCGAGAGGTTCACATTCAGGGACCTTCATCTAGGAGGATGGATTCGCATTAGATTAATCGAGGATCGAGGAAGTACTTTCTTGGGAGACACCTAGGAGTGGGACAGAGGTGCGGAGTTTCCTGGGTCTGGGTGGGTACTATCAGTGATTTGTGCCTAACTTCTCCAGAGTTACAGAACCAGTTTTAGCCTTGGCGAAGAAGGGTGAACCCTTCATGTGGTCAGAAAGATGTCAGCAGATCTTTCAGTAGCTAAGGTATAAATTGACTAGTGTGCCCATCATGAGGCTACAAGAGGAGGGCGTTGGGTACGTAGTGTACTGTGAAGCACCAGGGAACGAAATCGGGTGTGTCTTGATGCATGAGCGATAAGTGATCTCATATGGTTCGCGACAGTTGAGAAAACATTAGAAGAACTGTTCTACCTATGACATGGAGTTAGCAGTAGTGATATTTTCCTTGACGATGTGGTGGCACTATCTGATGGTTGAGCGCTTTAAATCCCACATTGACCAACAGAGTCTCAGGTACATCTTCTCACAGAATGTCCTGAACCAGAGACAACGGTGATGGATCGAGTTCCTTGACATTGAGATAGTCTATACTATTGGGAAGGGGAATGTTGTAGCACATGCTCGCAATAGAAGATCGGGCATTCAGCTACTAGGAGAGGCGACACAACATCTAGCTGCATTACAGATATCCTTTATGGATAGAGATAGAGCAGCCTTTCTACAGTCACTCAAAGTCACTCCTCCACTCCTTCAGTGAGTCAGAGAGGAAAAACGTGGGCACGTTGATAGTGAGAAGCGACGTGCTCAGATATCCATAGTGTAGGTTCCAGATGAATTTTATGAAGGAGGGGAGCACATCATCCTCTAAATAGTACATACTATGGAACCAGTTGCACTGTTCGATGAATTGTTGCTGGAGTTTCACACTTCTCTTCTAGTGGTACATCCAGCAGTGGAGAAGATGTTCCAGGACCTCAGACAACAGCACTTGTGGCCGTGTATGAAGAAGGTTGTAGCAGACGTAATTTCATGATGCCTCACTTGTCAGTAAGTTAAGGAAGATCACCAGGTGACAGCGGGCTTGGATAGGCCCTTAGAGGTCCCGGAGTGGAAGCGGGATGGGATATCCATGGATTTCGTGATGGAGCTTCCACATACATCACTAAGACACGTCTCTATTTGGGTGATCGTAGACTGACTCACCAAGTCGGCCCACTTTCTAATGATCAGAGAGCAGGGCTCAGTAGAGATCTTGGGATGCCTTTAAATTCGGGAGATCATACGAATTCCTGGAGTACCATTATTTATCATTTCAAATTGAGATTCACGTTTCACTTCCCAGCTATAGTAGGGGTTATAGGAGGCTTTTGGGACACATATATTCTGAGTACTGCCTTCCATCCTCAGACGGACGAAGAGAATGAGAGGACCATTCAGACTCTCGAGGACATGCTCCATTCATGTGTCCTTGACTTTGGTCGCAGTTGTGAGGATCACCTACCCTTGGTGGAGTTTGCGTACAACAAAATCTATCACTCCACCATTGGGATGTCACCTTACGAGGCACTATACGACCAAACTTGTAGATCACTACTGTGCTGGACTGAACCTGTGGAGTCAGCACTTATAGGACCAGATATGGTTCATACTACGACAGAAAAGGTTCAGATTATCCAGGAGCAGATGAGGAATGCATAAAGCATACATAAGTCCTATGATGATAGAAGACGGAGACCACTGGACATCGAGGAAATGCGACCAAATTTTCCTATGGGTATCACCTCGAATATGTCTATGGAGATTTGGCCGGGGCGGAATGTTATCTCTGCATTTCATCGGACCTTTCCAGGTCCTCAACATAGTAGGCGAGGTGGATTTCCACCTGGCCCTTCCACCTCAGTTGCTCCGGGTCCAGAACAACTTCGTTGTATCTCAACAGAGGAGATATGTGAACGACCCGTCCCACATCATAAACCACGTGGAGCTGGACATCGACGACAGGGCGACATTCCCTAAGGTCCTGGTAGAGATCAAGGATCGACAAGAGCAGGTCCTACGTGGGCAGTCTATTCCTCTGATGCGCATTCACTGGTAGAACGAGAACCTCAAGGAGATCACATGGGATAGGGAGGCTCATATGCATGTACAATACCCCCATTTGTTTCACTAGTGTCTATTGTATCTTTAAGTGGATGTAAAGCCCTGATTTGGGAGTAATTTAAAGACCCAGAAATTTCAAGGAATCTTTCTACTTAAAAACATTGGAATTTTAGGATTCTGTGGTTTCTAGAGGCACATGATTCCGAAGCCTGGTGTGCCCGGAATCAATTTATGATGTTTTGTTCGAGTATGTTCAGTAAACATATGTGCAAGTTTTCCTATATATTGAACCGATGCTCGGATTTGAAATCTGAGGACACCGATGAACTCGTAGATACGGTATTCGCTTAAGGGGACCTTTACCGCAGTTACGTCTTATATGGGTTGAGAGTTAATATTTTGGGATTTAGAATAAAATAAATAAAATTTGTAGTACACAATTTTATTTCTAGATGGTGGTTGTTTACTCCCAAGGGGAGTTGGAGGTGGGGCCCAGACCCACATGACCCCTATTGAGAGGATTTACTGTTGTGGGACCCACACGTGACCTAAACATTTCATCTCCCCATAACTCCCCTTAACTCACTTAAACCCCCTTTAATTAATTTGTTAACTCATCTCTTTTAAATTTAATCTCTCGACCTCCCACTCATTAACTTTGCTAACTCAATTTATTAATATCATTCTCAAATAATTGGCACAAATCTTATTTTTGAATCTTTTTAATTGGATTTCATTTCATTACAGTTAGAGAATTCTAATTAATTATTTGGATAGAAAATATTTTTGGTGGGTGGTCCTCTGGATAATTAGAAGATCTTCGTTCTTCAACAAAGAACATCGTCCTTCTAATGCAGAACCACTGAAGAACGACAATAGTCTCCTTAGATCTTCAGACAAGCCAATGGAGAAGGACACGGCCGGAAGGAACGCCGATGATACGCCCTCCTCGGCTCCTTCTTCCCCGACGTTAATGAGTTGACACCATCTTCCCGCAACGCCGTCTTCCGCGACGCCCGACTACCGTGAACCTTATTTCGATGTAGGGGTTTGTACAATTTGAATTGAATATTTTTGAACCCCATTCTTCATTGAGAGTCATATATTGTCTTTGGCTTAATGATAATGCCTAACTAGGAGGGCATGGGAAGAACAAACATGGCCTGATGACCCTACGATGCTTTCTGTTTTGGTTCTTAATAAATTCATGTTGGAAGAGGCAGCGACATGAGAAGGTGGCGGCCATGTGCCGACTGCGTTCGGAAGAACCGCGACCCGCAACCACAGCCCGCTCGACCGAAGGAAAACAGGCCGGCTAATTCTGGATGGGCCAAAGGGAGACTGCGGCGCCAGAAGGGGCGTTGCACTGTGAAAAACCGGGGCCCGCACTCCGCGGGCCGCTTCGGTGGCGAACCAGCCGGCTCGTCAGTCGGTCGGGATGAACGGGTTGCGGCCCGTCCGAGCGGGTGGCTAGTGATAGGAAGACTGGTTGGATTTTTCCAAATGGAAAGGAGGATGGTGCCGCTTGGGGTCGCCGGTTCAGGAGAATGGGTGGCCACAACCCCCGCAGCACTCGTCTGGCCGGGACGCACCGCGTCAGGCCACACCACGCAGGGCAGTGCCGTGCCGGGCCTGGACGAGCCCCGACGAGCATGGTCGTGACCTTCCGGGCCAGGCCACGCCCCCTCGGGCAGGGCCGTGTGCTTCATTGGACTGGTCAAACCCTCTACCGGGTCAGACCCACCTGCCCAATGGGCTTAACGGGTCAGGCCTGCTTTCACTTAAACGTGAATAACTTAAACATCCGGCATCCGATTGACGCGCCATCTACAGCACTAGGACCCTCGTGACGAAGTGGTCATTTTGTGATTCTATAAGTGAGGTTTGGACGACTGTGGAAAAATACGAGGTCTGGAGCGAGCATATTTCCAACCGGACCCCTGGAATGGAAAAGCTAATATATCTCAAACCGGGCGTCCGACTGACGCATCGTCTGTCGTGTTGGGTTCCTTTTGATGAGAAAGATCTTCATGATAAATCAAATCTGTACTTCGTGATAGTTGATGGATCATCCCCTTGGCACGAGGATTAGACCCTCTCGGAATCGAGCATGTTGTGTGCGGGAACCCTAGAGCTGGCTGCGACTGCGACGACTACCGTACTGGGATCCTCTGTGGGTTCGACTACGATACCTACTGTACTTGAATCCTCTGCGGGTTCGTCAGCGATGACTACTATACATGAATCCTCCGTGGGTTTGGTAGGGATGACTACTATAATTGGATCCTCCATGGGTTCAACAACGAAGACTTCTATACTAGGATCAGATGTGGGTTCAGTAGAGGAGATGATTCAGAGGCTACAAATAATCATCTCCACCCCTCTTCGTGAGTTATATACCTGTGTGAGTTGAGTCTTGACTTTCAATCATTAACATCAATGTGATTGACTTCTTTCCTGTGTGGACTGGGTTGTGATTGGGCTCGAGAGTTGGAGCCGAACAGGAATTGATGACTTAGGTATATGTATGGTCATATATCTAAGTAGAGTTGGTTGATACTTTATGTTTGTATATTTTCTTTGTGGTTAATTATTTGTTGTTTCTAGGAGACCTTTGAGGGTCTCGGGGTCCCTAATGTGTATTGTTATAATCACCCATGCACAGGTTATGCCCGCACTACATTGTGTTGGATGTAGACGACGGACAATGCTGGTCGTGGTAGAGACTTGTGGAGCTGGACGGTACACAGAGTTGGACAACTCGACAGGATGTACACTGAGCGGATGGACCCAGGGTGCTGAGGAGACCATCTGTACCCACCCTTTAGGTGGGATTCCTAGAGGACGAATCTGTTGTTTCTACTTTACTTTATTGTTGTGGGACTAGTCTTTCAGTTGTACTGTACTCACTGTTGGGCTTGTATTTCGGTCCCCTTTCTTTTCAGCACATACTTTTGTATATAGTTTTACTTGTGCTTACATCAGTTGCGTACTCTGTTGTGTTTTTTTACTTCTATAAAGGTAATTCCTTCCCAATATAGGGATTTACTCCTTTGGTGCTAGTCGCCAGCCCCTAGGCTATAGAAGGTGGGTTTGGGGTAGTCACAACACGGGCCCCGAGGATGGGTCGTGAAAAATGTAACACCACTGGAAAAGTGAGACATAAAAGGCCAAATGTTACTACCCATGTCAACAAGGTGCACCTTTATTTTCCAGATCATGTCTGATTAGAACTTCATAGGTAATCATTCTTGGCTTGGAGTAGTAATCAGGATGGGTGACCTTCTGGGAAGTTTCCCAGGAAGTCTGTGAGTGAGGATAAAACACACTGAAAGAACATGTGTTGGCCTGTGGGGATGGTCATTAGTCTGATGAGTGTCCCTAGTGAGTAATATCCTATAGTGTGCTGGGAACGCAACCAAGGTATTACAGGAGACCCATGGGGTCATATGATAATGTTTAGGACCCATGGAGGCGGGTCGTGACAAATTTGTATCAGAGGAAATACCCAGCCAGAAGTGCATACACACTACTTGGGTTTGAGGCTTGGGGTTCGCAACGTGGGCGTTGAGCTTTAAAGGGCTGGATAATGTAACACCATTTGAAAAGTGATACTTAGAAGATAAATGTTACTACCAATTTCAACAAGGTGCACCTTTCTTTTAGGGAGCCTATCTTATTAGAACTCCACAGTTAAGAATGTTTGGCCTGGAGTAGTAATTAGAATGGGTGACCTTATAGGAAGTTTCCCAGGGTGTGTGCTAGTGAGGACAAAACACATTGAAAAAACATGTGTTGGCCTGTGGAGACAATCATTAGTCTGATGAGCGAGCCTAGGGAGTAATAGCCAATGGCGTGCTGGGAAGGCAACATAGGTATCACAGGAGACCCAAGGGGTCAGATGATAAGGTTCATGACCTGGGGAGGTGGGTCGTGACAAGGGACTATATCAATATAGTTTTAGAAAATGAACGACCTACATACCGGATGACAGCCCATCACATATCGCAAGGCAGTAGGGCTTGAACCCCAAACTAAAGGACGATAAGGGTTTAGCACATACAAAAATACTATATGATATCTTTGTTAATATTTCATCCTTTTTACTGAAATGATTTTAAAAATAAATATCAGTGATGATCCAATGGAGTTACTATTGAGGATTATAGATTAATGTATTATATTAGATAACATATGGAAAATACATTTGTTTTGAAAAATAGTTACAGAAATATAAATATACTAGTCACACTTTTATATAGAATAAAACAATTAAATTTTTATTTTACTACTTTAAAAAGAAAAAATTCATTTTTGGATATTCATATATTGGAGTAATAGATGAATTAGAAATTAAACGAAGAACAACCAAATAATGAAATTGCACATATAGTTTAATGTGTATCAATATAGTATATTTCCATCTATTCATAGAAAAAACAATAATTACTCATCATTAAGAAATTAATGATAAGTAAATATTACCCTATTACCTTCATATCAAATGAATCAAATTCACTTCTAAATCACCATAGATTTATGGTTTTACGGTCCTTATTATTTCATTGATGATATATTTCCATATAATCAATGACCTCTTAAACTATCTACTATTCCATTCATATAAATCCACATGGATCAAAATTTATTCTTCTATGAGACATATTGAAGTGTTATACCTTTTGACCATTGTTCATACCATTCTGTCTTATAAAATGGATATTTTATTAACTATTTCCATTCTGTCGGTTTTCAACAATGTAATTTTCATATATCAATCCCATGATATCTAAGCGTAAGATCAAATTAAAAGGATTAAAATTATTTTTGGTGGGTATAATTTAACAATAAAAAAATTATAATAGAATAATATTTTATTTAATAGTTTATGCAGCATGAAACAAGGAGATTTAACAACCCATAAAATAATGTGCATTAAATATAATATATTTGATATATTTTATAACATTCATCCTAGAGTCAAAATGAGATGAAATATAGTATACCATTATAACATTAAAATTAAATTGGAATATATAAATTATAAAAAATAAATTATGAAAATTTTGGTTCTCTATTTATTATTAATAAAATATGATTCATTCAAATGAAATTTTTTTTACAGAAAAATAGTATTTTTTCTAAAATATATATTAGTTTCACATTACATGAATTATTTACATTTTATTTTAACAAACTTTTGTATGAATATTTAATAATATAACCTTAATTTTTGAGATATTCATATAAAAATAAATATAGATATATTTTTTTATTTTTTCTAAAATGATACATTTTTTGATGAATAATGAAAATACTGGTTTTAATGGAAACCTTCATTTTCATTTAAATAATTTAAAATGGTAAATTATATTTAAAATATATGTTGATGTAAAATTACCTAAAATATACTTCAATTTCACTAATTTTGTTCATTGAAATCAATTTCATATTTAATTTTGATATTAAACCAATTTATACTAATGATAAGTTTCTATTTGAAACCACTTTTTTCCTCATGTCAAAAAATATAATTTTAAATAAAATTTTGCCACTTATATGTTTTTTATTTATAAAAATATATTCTATATTTTTAATCTTAATAAATAATATTCGATAATATTTATAATATAATTTTCATCAATACTTATTATTCAAACAGTAAAAATTATTTATGGTGGTTGTGGTAAAAAATGATTATCTAGGGTTAATAAAAAATTATAAGGTTTTAAATGACCTACCAAAATTCAAAAAATCCATGTTATGTAACTATTTAGACCTTATCTCATATATTTTCTATAATTGGACATTTTTATCCTTTTGGAATGTGGTAAATGGATATAAATCATTTTTCTATGAAAAAATAAAAGTGTACCATTCACCTCAATCATAAAAGGCCAACCTATCTAATCACCTATTCACACTTCCAAACCCATTTATTAAGAAATTAACATCCCCAATAAAATCTTTATTTTCCATCCCAAATCAAAAACCACATTTTATTATAAATCCAATATATAATGTATTTTTGTTCAATCCTAATGATGTTTTTTAAAAATGAGGTAACGTTCTTAAATTAGCATTTTTATTTGGTTTCTAATTTTTTCACCTAAAATATTATTAAACCATCTTATATAATATATTAGTCATCCTAAATATTTTGATATGTAATTATGTTAATAAAATAACCGATATTAATATCTTTTAGATCAAATGGGAAATAAAACCTTCAATCATGTGTACGGAAGACTACCTCCTCGCGAACCGATGTAATTTTTTCCCATAACCACCATTAAATGTTTGATTAATAGTATATTGAAATAATTATTGTCAAATTAATTACATATTTATAATTGATGAATTATTATTTTGAAAATTCCTTCTTACATTGCATTCAATTTAAAATATAATAGCATCTGTTTAATCTACGGTGGACTATCACCTAATGAAGCGACGCGATTTTATTTTCTTGTATGATTTACATAGATATTAATAATGAAAATTTAATGAAGATATTTGATATATATAAGATTATATAGAATATAGATGACTAAAATATCACCCTATTCTATACACATTCACTCGTTAATGGAATGATATCGTCACTCGTGCGTACGTAAAACCAATGGTCTCAATAAAGCAATATGAGTGATTTTTCAAGTCAAACATTTAATAATGATTATTAAAAGGTATATATTGAGTAAATATAATATTTAAAAATTTATATAATCATTTATATTATATATATATTGTATAACCATGAACACTAACACTCATGAAAAAATACATATGAGAAAACAACACAATTTAACTCACAAACAATGATAATAATGAATGATTAATAAACAATAGGTGATATTAAAACACAAGAAAATCACATATAATATTTTAAATATGAATATGGTTCATTAATAAATTAATAAAATTATAAAACCCATTACACTTGAGGCTAAATCATGTTGAAACAAAAAAATTGTGAGGTAAGAGACATCATGTAAATTTCACTTCATTGAAAAATATTTTATTTTATACCCCAAATTTAATTTAAACCGTGAATATAATTCACATTTTAAATATATTATAACGAATAATTTATACATCATGGTATTTAATTTTTTAATTTTAATTATTTCATCTAAGGGGATTTGACATGAAAATTACTTAGTGGTAATGAATTTCAGAACTCAATTTCTTTTCATAAGGTTATATTACATATTCATTACTTTTAACATTATAAGATTATGATTGAATATAATTTTTTTCAATGTATTATTTATACATCTTTTTTGGGTATCTAAATTTGATATATATAATTCATTCAGTTATTAATTCTCAAATCAATTTTATAATGATTGTGACGGTTTATTTACCAATATCATTTTTATCCTGATTGTTTATTCTACAATATCTATTAAAGTAAATAATTTTATCCGTGGATAATATACCAATTTAATATAATTATTAATTTTTAATTAATGATTTTTAAAGTAATATTACCTTTTACCACTCTTTGATACATAAAATTATTGAGAAAATGTTTTTTATAAAATCTCGCATTATTTATCTCTGTAGTCTAAATTCTTTTCCCCTCTAAACCCATGTTTTTAGACTATATTTTCAATAATATTTTTATCATTATATTTATGATTTATTAAATATATTTTTACATATATTTTACATGTTATAGAATATTTTGAATGGAATATTCATTACATTTTCAAAATAAGTCCCATTTGGCTATTAACAAATATATTAAATGAATATTTTTTAATGTGTATCACATATTGAGAATATACATACATCATCAAAACTCAATTTTTTAAATATTACATAATAAATATAAAATTTCATTTAAAAAATAAAATTTCTTTTAAATAGTTTTTTGAAATATATGTCTTAAATGGTTCACTTCAAACTAAAAGTATACTTTCCTCCCACAAAATAATAATGTCATTTTTATGGTATTTCTGTTCATCAATGTAAACAACCTTTTGTTTTACATATACTCAACTGAGACTATTTTATATTTATATAATACATATAAATCCTATTGATGGTTTTGTATAATTTTTAGAAATTATATTACTAAATTTTACTTCCATGATTAATATTTGAATTCATTGATATTCCCTTGAATTATTCACATTCCTAAAATCATTGGTCATTAAATTTCTTCTAAATTTTTCTATTTTTTTATGTAAGTGATTTTTTAATAAAACATATATCATTTCCACATAAAATGTTATATGTTTGGAGTTATATGATTGACTACGAAAATATTTATTAATCTGTATTATTTACTCAATAAAGAAATTTGTTGATAAGGATTAATTTTCATGAATTAAACTGATTGTTAAATATATGAGGAATTCATTGGACATGAAGATAATGGTGAGGCCCAATTATATATATCCCCTTGATAATTTAGTAGTAAAATTAGATGAATCAATTATCAATCCTTTTTTAAATTTCTTTCTTGTGTATACCGACCTATCAGATTTAAATAGTCTTTAGAAGTTCATGATTATAGAGGTATCATGATTTATGAGATCAAGAAATCAATGAAATAAGAATTAACTTCATTAAGAATTCGATTATTATTATCTATAAAATTTAATTCAATGATATTATATAGGGGTAGAATTAATTCTTAGTTTATTTATCAAATATCATGTGTTTTGTTTTATTGAACATTCCATATTGATTATGTCTTATGCATTTCTTATAGTAATGTTATTTATTAGATTATATTTGATTTAAATTATTTACATTTATATATTGATTTTGACTTATCTTGATTTGATATTCATTTTATTGATTAAATGGAATGTTTTTATTTTCATTACCTTTCCATATTAGTAATGATCTTAAGTTATTTAAAAAGAATGTGTGCTCAGTTATTTACCTCCTCATATTTATTATTATTATTGATTAATGATTTATTATATTTTACACAGCCCTTACTACAATTTTTAGGCCCCCCGTATTTTCTTCCTTTCCTAAGAATCCATGTACTTTTCCATGGTCGATACACAAGGATATTCTAAAGGGAATAATTTTTTTCTCAAAAAAATTATATTTTAATTTGTGTTTTCAAATAAAATATAGGAATCATGTATGTATCTAGCATACGAGTTCAACTAAATTATTTGCTCAATAGAGATGTGATTACTTGTATCAGATGAAATTATAATTATATTAACACCAGGTTTAGGCTACTGGTGAATGTGTTATTATAATGCAGTTATCTGTCACAACTTGTCCCATGGGGCATGTGTCATGATGACCCCAAGCCTTCCTCTTGAATGCCAGGGGATGGAGACTACCACCGAAGGCATTAACCGGTATGTGTGATTAATTTTCATGGGTAAATGTAAGAAAAACACACCTAACCGTGTCCCAATATAGAAAATGGAAACAACATACCACTGAAAAATTGAGTACAAATATAGTTGAATATAAAAGGGCCATAATACAAGCCCTACTGAAATGGAAAAATAGAAAAAATGGAAGACCACTCCTGAGGTCATATTCCAAGGATCCAAACCAAAGGGGGAGGTACAGATGATCACTATGGATCTCCATGTCAACCATAACTATCTTTCACCATCCGGTCTGGGATCCCCGATTCTTTGTCAAAGTTGTCTGTCATCTAAACAAGACAATACAAGGTGTGTGTGAAGTCCATGCAGGGGTGATTATAACAATATTCAGTAGGGATACCAAGACCCTCGATGGTCTCCTAGAATTGCACAAAGGAAAAACCACATAGCTTAATCTCAATTACAATAACAATGGAAATACAACTCACACCAGGTATATTCTATGGTTGTAAAAGTAGCATCACCAGTCACATTGTCGAACACCTCGGATACTTGAGAACTCCTCCAATATTGAGTTCTATGGTCTTTCCATCTCACACAGAGCCACTTCCGAGTAACCTTAAACTGCTTAGCCACTCCTCCCCATCACTTACTGTGGGTCAACCGGGTAACACATAGCCGCTCCCGCATGTGGCATACTGTGGTACTACTCCTGTCGAGTATCATAGGTTTTCTAAGAAACACAAAGGTGTTCCCCACCGTGGGAATTCTATATCACACAAAGGTGCTTCCCACTGAGCGGTTGAGTCACAGATAGTTCAAAATAAACAGTCTTTAGGTCTCTTCCATTAGTAGGGTTATGTGCGTCCCTCACATGATATAATTGAACGTCAAGACATCAGTCGTATATCAAATGGATTGATGTCTGAAAATTATGAAACTTTATTATCCTTCATGTCATAATGGTTCCAATCCCAGATGTGGTGTGTCAACCAGATGATCGATCTGTATGTTATAGGCATTTACGTGTTGAAGGACTGGTTGTATTCGGGTACAATCTAAACTGGCCAAATTCCAACATTCTCCAAAATTTGCGTGGAGTATTTCAAAATGACTGCCTCATCATAAAGGTTTCAACACCAGTGATGGTTTTCCAAATAGACATTCAGATTAGGAGTAAATCCCAATTAAAAGTAATTGCGCCGAAAAGGGTTCGGGACCCCTCCAACCCGGTCGGACCGACCCGTCCCGACCTACTAGGCCCAACCCGATGGGGTTGGGCTCAGCCTAGTTCGGATGGGCCTGGTTCGGCCCACTGAACCGCAAGACTGGCCTGACCCACCTGGCAGGGCGCAGCCCACCGGGCAGCAGAATCCCTCTGCCCGCTGGCCAAGCACGAGTGGGTTTTCTCCACTGATGAACAACTAATTCCATTGGGGAATTCAAGGCAGTTTCCACAGTTGGTGCCACAACCCCTGGAATGTCCTGCTGTACAGGTCACAGATGGGACCTGCAGACTGTGGGTCCTCCCTCCACAATGACTAGATGCTGGGAACTTCCTCTTTGGTGTTCCAACATAGCACGCTGCCCGACTCAACAACAATTTTGTATGGCACGACAGTCCCCTTGGTGGTCTGTGTGGACTAGCCCACAATGGACATGCGAGTGCGGGTCCACCATCTATTGTTTCTCGAAGCCGCGTCTTTCCCTAGAGTTTTTCTACCATAGTGCACCTCCATGCTTCAATGTGCCCTCAATTGGTCGGCCGCCCATTCTCCTTCATGGCACCTTCCAATACTATCATTCCTTCATGGCATGTGGCTATCGGCCACTGCCTCCCTTGGTCGTTGGAGTTTCCATGCCGATGAAGCCTTCGCAGGCCATCGATGAAGCTCTTGTTTTCCACTTTTATTCTCGTTTGGTCCTACGGCCCTCCCAGGACGGTGCCTAGGCTATGCGGCCCTTGGTTCCACCTTGCCGCCAAAACATCCAGTTGTCCACGAAGAACACCACCATAACTGAGTTCGATGGATGGTCCGGTCCTTCTTAATTTGGATCATTCCCTACATGTTAGAATTACAACCTGGGAATTATATTTTAATTTTAATGGCCCTCATAATGAAAAACCAACTATATCCTCCGATTTATATAACGAAACACGGATCAACCCGTTTGATGTTTGATCGGTGTTCTTTATAATATTCATGAATGGGGTAAATGGGTGAAATCAAGCATATAACCCCCTACCTTGTATATATTGGATGGTTTTTTAGAATAGGATGGAGTTTACACGTCTGAATGTGTTCATCGTTTCTTGTCGTCGCCCATCGATCCCCCCACCATTGGTCGATCGATCCCGTTCTTCGTCGGAGTGGATGTTCATCAATGCTATGTCAGAGCTTTCTCTCGTAGCTCTCCCAAAACCATATCCCGATCTCAAATTAAATATATGGGAGGAGAGGATCTACGCACTGCATAATTAATAAGTTACATTAATGACTATAATTAATTAACCTATTTAATTATCTCGATGGTGCGGCTACTCATTCTTATAATATCCCACATCAGTGCTATTACACAACATGAGAGTCAATCCCTTAAATGGATTGACGTTGCACCATGGTCCCACCAAAATTTTCCAATGATTTCAAAAATAAAAATAAAATATTATACAATTATTTTATTAGTTTTTGTAAAGTCCAATAAATTAACAGTTCTGTTCAACCCATACCAGTCGAAGTTATGGTTCCCATAAGCAAATATGGGCACAATGGATTCAAAATTTCCCTCAGATTTTTAATTCGAGCACTGGTTCAAAAGATAGAAAATTCTGCAGGCACCATTACTAAATGTAACTTAAAAAATATAAAAATTATATTCTAGGCTCTCGAGGCCACTGAATCACATCCCGTCAATTTTTCAGACTCTTAATAATACCAAATAATTTAAAAACCAAATATATGGAATTTACTGGTCTTTAAATTCTCGCCACCTTACGGAATTTCATCCTCGATGTCTACAAAAAATCTAGTGCAACAAATGGGGGTACTGAGCATGTATCTGAGTCTCTCACTCCCATGTACTCTCCTAGAGATTCCCATGCTTCCAACGTAATCATACTAGAGATCTCCCATGAAAAAACCGCTCTTTTCAATCCTCTATCTCCCCTAGGAACTCCACAATCTTCACCCCATCATCAATTTCCATCACGCCCTAGTTGATAATGTGTGATAGATCAAACACATACCTCCTCAGATGTGACACATGGAAAACATTATGCACCTGGTGCATTTGTGGTGGAAGGGATAGATGGTATGCCACCTCGCTTATTCTGCTGAGGATCCAGAAATGATAGGTGAACCTCGGAGATAGCTTTCCACTCCGGAAAAACCTTTTTACTCCTCATCGGGGTGGGACCCATAGGAAGACATGGTCTCCCTCCTCAAATTCAATGGGTCTATGTCTCCTATCAACATAAGACTCCCACAAGCTTTGTGCAGTCGTCATCTTCTCCTAGATGATATGCACCTTCTCAAGGTAGCCTCTACCAACTTTGGACACAAATTCTTGAATGCTTTGTATCTGTACATCATAGTGGTGACCTAAAAAGTCGCCCGTACAAGTCATCAAACTGATCCATACTGATGGTGGAGTGTTAAATTTGGTTATAAGTGAACTCCACCAGTGGAAAGTGGTCCTCCCAACTGCGGCCAATATCATGGACAAAAGCATGAAGCATTCCCTTGAGTGTTTATATGGCCTGCTCTATATGAACATCTATTTGATGATGAAAGGCGATGATCATACATAGTTGAGTCTTGAATGACTCCCTCAACCCCTTCCTTAAGTGGGAATTAAAATGTCAGTTTTGATATAATACAATCATCGAAGGAACCTCGTGAAGTCGAAAAATATCTTGTATGTAGAGGCATCTAATGCTCTCTACTGATCCAATCTCTCATATGGAAGGAATTGGGCCAATTTGGTGATTCAGGCAATGATCACCAAGATGTTATCATGGACCCTGGATGTAAGTGGTATCACTATCATGAAGTGCATTGATATAAAATCCCAATTCCATTTTATCACCTCATGTTTATGGGATAATTATGTTGTTACATGATGCTCGACCATCATTTTCATAAAAGTGAGGCATTATGATATGAAATCTGACACTGCTTTATTCATCCCTGGCCACCAGTTCTGACACTGGAGGACCTGGTACATCTTTGCCACTCTAGGATATACCTCCAAAGGGGATGTGTGGAACACTCTCAACACCTCCTCTCGTGGAGTCACATGTACCATAGTGCATCCTCTAAAGAAGAGGAATTTCTCCCCACCTTCATAAAATCATTCAAGAGATTGTCTTGAGGATATCTGAGCGCGTCGGGCCTTGAAGTCCACATCCCCATGCTGAGCCTCCCAAAATCACTGATGGTGTGGAGGAGTGATAGTTATAGACTAGATATAGGCCTCTCCATCTCAATCCATGAAGAATATCTGCATCAAAGATATCTATGTTATCGCCTCAGTCTGCAACTATAGACCAGACTACCTGCTAAGTGTGGATGCTACTATGTTCCCTTTCCCAGGGGTGTAGACTATCTCACAGTCATAGTTCTAGATAATCTATAATCATCTTCGATGTATCATGTTCATGTCCTTTAATGAGAAGATATACCTGAGACTCATGTGATCGGAATACACAGTTATCCATTCACCTATCATGTTGTGCCACCACATCTTCATCACAAAGACCACTTCTTCTAACTCTAATTCATTGGTCAAATTGTTCTGCTAATGTTTCATCAACTTCCATGAGCCCCAGGTGATCACCGCTCACACCTGCATCAGGAAACAACCTAGTCTGGTCTCTGATGTGTCACATCAGACTACATACCCAACACCGTATTCTGGTAGCCTCATGATGGGGGTACCCGTTAGTCTCCTCCTCAGCTCCTAAAAACACTATAAGCACTTCTTCATCCCCAAGAAATAATTCCCATTATTCATCAAATCTGACAAGGGTGGCACTACCCTGGAAAATTCAGGTACAAATATCTAGTAGTACCTATCCAATCCTAAGAATCATCGCACCTCCGTCACACTCCTATGTGGCTCCCAAGAATGCATTGCCTCTATATTTTCTAGATCCACTGAAAATATAGCCTTTATGATAATGTTCTCTAGGAAGTGGACTTCCCTATCCATAACTAGCACATAGAGTGCATTCCATAAAGCTGTTTATGTTGAATTGTATCCTGAACACTCTCATGGTGTATGGTGTGCTTCTCCTCTAACGATGAGTACGCCAAGATATCGTCAACGAAGCCTTCCACGAAGCGTTGACGGTAATGTTGGATTATCATATTCATGAGCCCCATGAACACTTCTAGAGCATTGTTCTTTCCAAAGGGCATCACCAATAACTCGTAATGTCCATACCTACATCTGATGGTTGTCTTTAGTACGTCATCGTCTCGTACCCTGAGCTGATGATAGTAGGATCTGAGGTATATCTTCGAGAACCAATGTGCGATCCTAATCTAGTCGAATAGATCGTTGATCTTTCGCAGAGAATACTTATTATTCATGACCACCTTGTTCAGGCACCGATATTCCACAGAAAGCCTCAGACTCCCATCTCCCTTCATGGGGAACAAAATCGTGGCTGCCCATAGAGAAACACTCGGACTTACGAACCCCTTCCTTTGATAGTCTTCCAACTATAACCTCATCCCACACATCTCCATATGAGTTATATGATATGTTGGTTTAGATATCTATTCCATAAAGAGGTACATGTCTATGAAAAATTCAACCTCTCTAAGTGTAGGTAGTCTAGGAAGATCGTCAGGGAAGACATCAGCATACTAGTCCAAAACTACAGGATTTCTTAGACTCCACTCATCTACTACACCAAGGGTGTGGCTAGCCACCTGATGAGTGATAGGATGCACCATCATTCTAGGGATCCCATCATGTTCTGAAAAGTAATACTCCACACCTGTAAAGGAAAATCGAATCACTTCCTCATGGACAAACTGAACAATGGGCCTAAAATAGACGATATAAGCAAGTTCTGTGGATAGCCAGTCCAAACCCATGATGACATCTTAATGCCATGACGTTGCTACTAGGAAATCCAATATGAATCTCTTGCCTCCTAGAGTGATATCACACTTCCTACACTAATGTGTAATCGTTGAATCCTCTCTCATAGGATACTTTAAATCTAAGGATTGAGCTAACGGCTCCCTCGGAATATCTGAGCATCGAACGAGTGTTGTGGAAATGAAAGAGTTACTAAAACCTGTGTCTACAATAACCACATATAGGGTAGAATAGAGATAGATAGTACCTCTAATAATCTCCGAAGAATCATGGTCACAGTCTTATGCTGTATGGAGCTGTGATCGCCCTGGTCCACCATCTCCCTGTGGTCACGGTGGACCACATGGGGGTGGAAGTGGTAGAACCTAAAATCATCATCCACCACCTGCTACATGAATTTATCCTCTTACACATCTTCCACCTTGTGGACATCCATGCATGAACCTCATCCACTTCCTCAGTGGTCCCTCGACCATCTACTGGTCATCTATACGGTGGGTCAGACAGTCAGAAGCCATGTGTCCCTACCCACAACATGTAAAGAAAAACGTGGCCCCAGTCTGATTCCCTCTGGCCTAGGAGCCTCGCACTATTGACCTTGAGTCTAAGGGTTGGCCTCCAAATGACCTAGCCTATGGGAGACCACACGTCTACTTTCTACTACCTACCAAAGACTCTGCCGACTGGGGTCTTCGGGATGCTCTAGCTGTGGGAGCCTTCTTTGCAAAAAATATCATTATTAGAATGGATCGCTCCAGCACCCATGCCTAGTTAGTGATGCTGAGAGACACTACAAAAGCCTTTATCTCCCACCCGATGCCCTACTCGAAGGCTCGATGGATTAAAAAGGGTCTCACACCATGTTTTTGGTGTAGTGAGAAAGGTCACTAAATATAGCCATGTAATGGACCATTGTCATGATGCACTTTTTAGGTGAATCAACTCTTGAATGTACACAGAGTGCAATGTTGTGTAGAAAAATCATACTGTAACAGCCTCTTGAAGACAACCCCAGCGAGGGTCACCTCATCGTGAGTCTGAATGGTCATGATACACCATCTCCATACTGATCCCTTCAGAAGAATCACTTCCAAGATCACTATCTGGTCAGGTGGTGTCCACACATAGCGGAAGCCCCATGTCACGCCCTCATACCAGTCCTCAGGGACATGAGATTCTAACTCTCCACTGAACCTGGGAGGTCTCTGTCTCTAAAACTCATGTTGGTAACTTTGCCTATGAACATCCTCTGGCTGAAATACTGACAATAGAAGCTAACCATTGGGTATTGGTAGCACCAGCGCACCACCTAGTGGAGGAATCTCAAATAGTGGTCCCTTAACAGATTCCTCATCACTAGGTGGGCTATCCTCTAGACCTAATATCTAGATCCTGGTTTTTTGTACACATGGAAATATCCTGAGATAGATCATGATGTACCACAATTATAACATTATACATGGTTAGAATACACATATTCAAAATCACAATACACTTATTCAACATGTGTTTTCATTTATTAAGCTGAAAATAGAATTCATGGTCCTGGTGTATGGATATGTCGGCTGTCGCACCAACATTGGACTACCTGAATATGAAAGAAGAAATTGAAACCATTAACATTGTTTCCCAAAAACTAATCAAAGACTACCTATCTTTTATGGGGAACTGACCGCCCTCTGATTCCACTTTGTCAAGACCCATTTATCGGGGCCCGTCTGTGACTACCCCAAGCTCGCCTCCTGAAAGCCAGGGGATGGTGACTAGTGCTGAAGGTGTCAACCTACAAGTGGGAGGAATTTTACTGGATTCCTATAGGCACACACATTCCCCAAAAAGTGTCAAATCACCAAAGTGAAACTACGTACCACTGAAAAACTATGTACATGTACATCTGAAATTAATGGGGCTAGAATACAAGCCCAACTGAAATGGAAAAACAAAAAAAGAGAAAAAAATCATGAGTTAATATATCAAGATTCCAAATAGAAGGGGTAGGTACAGTTAGGCACTGCAGGTCTCCACATCAACCATCACAACCATCCACCATCAGGTCCTAGCTCTCTATGTCTCAGTCAATGATGTTAGTCATCTACACAAGACACAATAAGTTGAGGGTGAGGTCTGTGCAGGGGAGAGTATAACAATATCCTGTAGGGACCCCAAGACCCCCATGGTCTCCAGTAATTTCACAAAGGAAACCCAACATATCATAATATCAATCACACATAAAAATAAAATACAACTCACTACATGTACATTCTAGGGTAGTAATGGTGGAATCACCTATCACATTGTCGAACACCTCGGCTATTGGAGAACTCCTCATATATTGAGTACTGTGGGCCTTCCCTGTCCCAGAGTGCCACATACCACTGACCATGAACTGCTTAGGTACTCCCATGCTTCGTGTTCCATGGGTCTGTCTAGTCACAGATAGCTGCTCCCCACTATGGCCTGCGGAGGTTCTCCACCTGTCCAGTATTGTCGGTCTGCCAAGTCAAATAGAGTTTCTCCCCATTGTGGGACTACCAAGTCACATAGTGGTGCTTCCTGATGGTCCGTCAAGTCAAACAATGTTGAAAATTAGTAGGCTTCATGTCTCAGCTGGTCATTGGGTTCCGTAAGTAGCGCGCTTAGGAGAACTACTCCTCGATCAATTTGTCTTTTTTCCACTATCATGAAATCTCAAAAATAAGTAACCCAATGATCTGTCATATCATAAGTGTTATAACACAACATACATCAGTTCAACGAGACACCTGATCTGTATGTCATAGCCATTTTAGCATCGAGGGCCCGGTTGGATTCGGATACAATCCAACCTGGAAAAACTCAAACATTCTCTGAATTTCATGCAGAGTATCTCAAAAGTACCACCCCATCATTAGGGATATGGTTCCACTGATGGTTCATCAAATAGACGTCCAGTTTAGGAGTTACGCCCAATTAAATGTAAGTAGGAGGAAAGGTGCCTCGATCCAGTCTGACCCGATCAGACCGACCCGACCCGACCCATTGGGCTCTGTCAAAGGGGATGGGCTCGGCCTAGTTGGGATGGGCCTGGTGTATCCCACTGAGCCATCTCTTCGGCCCAACTTACCCACCTATGCATGGCCCATAGGGCCGTGGAATCACTCTGCCCTCTAGCAGAGCGTGGGGGGGGGGGGTCTGCCCCTCTCCCAAACGGCCTAAGGTGTTTGGGACTTCAAGGCAGCGGAGTTGGTTGGAACAACCTCACCCAACTAGTCTCATTGGACCGGTCATCTGTGGGAACCATGGAATTAAATTCCTCCCTCTATCGCGGCTAGAAGCCACTTAATTCCTCCATGGCGCGCAACTATAGAACACCCCCTACTCAATTAGGACGCCATATGGAACTGCACTCCCCATGATGGTTGGTGTGGACTGGCCCGCAATAGAAATGAGTGTGCGAGTCCACCCTTCTCCATGACATGAAGCTGCGAACTTCCACAACAGCGCGTTGTACCAGTGCTTCGCCCTACTTCAACGTGGCCGGTGACAGCCGACCACCCCCTTGTCTGTCGCGGCGCCTTCAAGTGCCATCGTTACATCATAGCCTTTGGGTTCCGTTCACCACCTCCATCAGTCTTTAGGGATGCCTTGCCGAAGAAGCCTCCATGTGCCACTGGTGCAGCTTTGGTGGTCTTATTTTATTCTCTTCTGCACCAATGGCTCTCCTGGGACATCATTTATGCTGCGAAACCCTTGGATCCACCTTGCCGCAAAAACCAATTGTTTTCCACAAATAATTCCACCACAACCGAGTTCAGTGGAGGTTCTGGGCCTTTTTTTGCCCAAGCCCTTCAAGTTGGCATAACGACATGGGAAGGATATTTTAATATAAAAAACTCTCATAATGAAAACACCTCAATATCCTCCCACTTTAAAGATAAAAATATGGATAAACTCATTGGACAATTGATCCATATTATTAATATTATTCATGAATGGTGTAAAGAGTTGAAATCAAGCATATAACCCCTTACCTTGTATACATTGGAAGATGTTGTAGAAGTGGAGGGAGTGTACACGTCGGAAGGTGTTCGTCGGTGATTGTCATCGCCCGTCGATTCCCCCTACGTCTGTCACTCGATCAATTTCTTCATCGGAGCAGAAAGTTGTCAGAGCATCCTCTCATAGATCTCCCAAAACCCAATCCCGGGTTCAGATTAATTTAAAGGGAGAAGAGGATCAATCAATTGTACAATTAATGAGGTTCTTTAATGGGTATAATTAATGAATCACTTTATTTCTCTCAACGGTGTGGTTATTCATTCTTTTAATTTCCCCCATTGGTGTGGTTACACAAAAAGAGAGTAAAGACTTTAAATGGATTGACATTGCAATGCGGTCCCACCACCTATTATCCAAAAGTTGCAAAAAAAGAAATAATCTTCAGTTATTTTATTATTTTTTTTATAATTTCTAAGAAATTAATGATTTCAACTGAACCTTGCCAGTAAATGTTAATCATCTCTTAAGTCAATCTTCGGGTAATACATTCAATGGGGCCCTTTGATTTTTAATTTGAGAAGATATTCAAATGAAATAAAACGTCTCCTTCACATTTATTTTATGTACCATAAAAAGGTTGAAAATTCATTTCCAGACTCTCAAGGCCTCTAAAACGTGTGCCATAAATTTTTGTAGACCCATAATAATCCCTAATTATTTTAAAAAAATTATATGGTATTTCCATGTCTTTGCATAATCCCTTGAAACTATGCAGGATATCATAATGTTACATAAAAAACATGTGAATATATTCATCATAAATTCCTTCAAAACATAATAATGACCTACATCATTATAAAACCATAGTGAGAACATTACTACATAAAAAAGTAATGTATTCATATATATTATACATTATAAAATATATTACATATATAAAAAATGTAATAAAATTATACAATTTGTCTTAAAATAGCTATACAATTTCAAGGAAACCAACACTATCCCATTTACATCATTAGTTTCAATCATTTATTAATCCCAAATAAACATTATTAACTCAAAATGAGGAACATTATATTGGTTATATTTTCTTAATTCATGTATTATGAAAAAATATCACTTGACCACTAACTCACTTTTATAGGTTATTGATACCATTCAATACATTCTTTCAAATACATAAAGAAAAAATATTACACTACAAGCCATTTACGATTCCTGATTCAAATAAAATGAATATCATTAATAAATAAATTCTAAAACATTATTCTTGAATACCAATAATAATATAGTTAAATAATTCCAAATAAATTGTATTAATAGTATAAGCTTCGAATTCATCCCTCATCTTCATAAGTTTTATGTTACCTTGATGCTTTGGATATTCTTTTAAATAATTACCCATAACAAATAAATGAAGAATTTTGAAAACGGGATTTTTTTATTTTCCTTTCATCCCAATTTTTTATGGAACCTAAATCCTCAAATTAAAAAAAAACTAATTTTCCCATTAATAAATTATTCGGGTATTTTACTTCATAATTATAATAAATTTAATATTATATCCTTCCCATATTTTTTATGTCCTCTTTTTTGGGTCTTCCATCCTTTTAATCTCTTGATTTCCCGTGAAAATATATTTATTTGATAATTAATTATTCATAGTAATGGAACTATATAACATATAATCATATGATAAACAATGTTGATATATTTATACCCTTTAGAGACTTTTATTTATCACAATTATGAAAGGACGAATAATAATTTTTTGGATTAATTATGTTGTTCAGTTCATTATTTTTTAATATTGGAATGTTTTCCTCAAAATCATTAACCAATTATAGTTAATTATATATTATATTATGGAATTTATTTTCCATATTAGCTCTACTTTTATGATGGAATTATTTCTCAATGAAAATCAAAAAAAATAAAATTTCCATTCCATGTTTTCTATTTTATAAACCTCATTATTATTCTCCATCAATTCAATAACATTATATTCTTAAAGGGGAACATAATGATCGATGGTGTATATTACATGAAACAAAAATCAGTAAATAAATTTTATCACCCTATAAATTTATGCTTTATTCAATCCCTTCTTTATAATGATATTTAAGCAACATCTAGTTTAAATAAAATATAATACTCTATTAAAATATTATTATTCAAACAAGATCATTTTAACCTAGCTGTTAATATAGAGGATATGAATTCAATTAAATAAATAATAAATATTACATGGTTTATAAATTTTTGAAATTAATTTAATATTTATATATATATTGTAATAAAATAAAGAAAATTTGAAATAATAATAAATGATTCCTAAAAATTGTATTATATAAAATCTAGTTTTGTCATCCCTTGAAAATATATTTGAAAAATAATTTTTATCAATTTTATTAAAATTATTTAATAAAATTATCTTTATTTTTTAAATAATATCATAAAAAAAACTAAGGGGAATTTTTTTGTGTTTTTATAAAAAGATTCATTTTATGATGAATAGTGAAAAATATTGGTTTTTATTGAAAACATCAATTTTCATTTATGTAATTTAAATTTTACCCATTGATTTAATTTTTTTTACAAAATAGCAGTTAAATTATATAATATTAAACAATTTTCTGGTTATTTGAATAAATTTATTATTTTATTTCTATATTAAAACTTTATATATATATATATATTAATATTCTCTCATTGGAAAACCATTTAATCGTTGTTTATGTAGGTTTAATAGTGAAAAAATTCAAATTATATGTGTTTAATTTCATATATTTTTTATATATTTTGAATCATAATAATTAATATTGTATAATAATCTCAACATAATTATGTGTCTTAATGAATATTAATATTTTTAATAAAATTGTTTCTATGGATAGGGAGAAAACAAGTTTAACATGGTTTTAAACTAGAATATGAGGATTAAAATGAAATTAAACATTATAATATTACTATTATATGGCCATATTATAATCCATATAACTATAGAATCTATTTTTATTAGTTTATGGAAAATTTTCAATTAAAGTGTCATGTAGGATAATTTAGGTAAAGAAAAATATAAAATATCCCCATGTTTCTGTTAAATATTAATTATGTGTTCACATAGGAAAAACAATATGTGAATAAATATGTACCATAATTTTGATACTATGTATATGAACTTCATGTGGGAAATATATTTTTAAATTTTATTAATATTTTAATTACCATATATGCTTAAGAAATGCAAACACTATAATTATTTTATTCCGAGAAAAATTGAAGCAGTGATACTAAATATATTAATATTAAATTAAATGCAATTAGATATTGAGTTTAATTAATTTTTAATTTAAATATATATTAGTATAAAAGTTTTAACATAATATACTTGAAATATATAATTTCTTGTGTGTTTTTTAAATTACAATTAAATGGTTAGTTTCAAAATTAATATTATTTTAATTTTATAATAAATGATATTTTATTCAATTAATTTAAATTATGAATAATCTTATATCATGCCAAGTGATTTGGAAATATTTAAAAAAATAACTAATGGTTTATTAGTGAACCATATTTTTCGTTTATAGTGTATATATTGACCCCTAATGTGTAAATACATAGATATCATAGTTATGGATGAAACTTTGTTTTTTCATATTACAAGGGATTCAGTTAAAAATATTTTTCAACAGTCGGGGAAATTAATTTGATAAATTGGATTTCATTTTTACAATAAGATGGACCAAATTATGTAATAAGGTTCATTTTTTATGATTTAAGGATAAATTTATTTTTTTAAAAATACTAGTTTACATAGAGAAAAACTAAAATGGATATTGGAAGGAATCGTTGAAGGTAATTACTGACACATTTAAAACATATTTTTTAGTGTGGTTGAATTGTGTATCGACCATATAATCCATCCAAATTTTAACCTCTCATTTTTGAGCCACATGTGATGAATTTACTTCCCATTAAACAATATTTTTTCTATTAAAAAATTGCCACTCCTCAATAAAAAGGACACTCACTCCCCTCAATTCCTCACATATATCAAGAAAATTGGCACTAATAAAACCTAATAAAATATCTCCACAATATCCTTCATAACACTATATAGGTTTTGTTATTCCAAAAATTCCAACCCCTGGTTTCTTAAGAGGTGATCCAAATGATGTTTCTCTAAGAGATGGTCATTTACATTAAAAAGCCCTTTTTTTTATTCTTGTTTTGCATCATTTTATTTTTTTGGAAAAACAAAAACCTAGTACCAACTTTATTTAAAATCTAAATATATTATATATTTTTTATAATATATATCCATCTAATATTCTATCGAATGGGTAACAAAATCATTGATCGTGTGTACAACGGACTACCTACTTGCTCACCGATATAACTTATTTCCCATCAACACCTCTTATGGATGTATATAATGATGAATTTAATTTATATAAAGATGTATATAATATTTATGATATAAATATTTTTTTAGTAAATTTAATATCACTTATACAATTTAACATTCCATTCCTTTTAAAAATATGATAATGTCACTTGTTTGTATGGAAGACTATGGCATCACGAAGCAATTTGATTCATTTTTCAAAACCTCTTTACATGAAAGGTAATATGGATAAATTTAATAAATATATATGATATATCGTAAATGATATAAATTATATAAAATTATTATATCATAAACAAACACACCCTTTCTCCCTTTAAGTGAATGATTTTTTGTCTTGTGCTTACTTTCGACCTACCCTCTCCACTAAGTGTGGCCAATCATTTTCTGTATCATGTTTTCAGAAATGATTATGAAGTTATAGATAATGAATAAAATTATATAAATAAAAATATTATAATTTGTTTTAATATGGATCTATATCCTATATACAAGTACCTAACCTTTCATGATAATACACGCTTCACAAACCAAGGCAATTAACATCTGAAACAATAAAAATAATGAAAAATTATTAATAAACAAGTGGTAAAATGATACAATTTGGTTCATATATGGTATTATATATGTGAATATATTTAAATAAGTTATTTTATGATAAAACTATATTTATTATAAATTAGTTTGGGAGACAAATGAATGGATTCAAACCTAAGGTAAGTGTTTCTCTGGTCACTTTTACTTCCACGAGACGTATGATATTTTCGCCACCTAATTTTTTATGTGGTGTATATAATTCCTATTTTGAAATGTTATATAATTAATATTTTTTTTTCATTGTATATTATTTTTAATTATAGGTCAATTCAATTATGGGAGTTTTTATTCAAAATTTACCTAGGTTGTAAGGGTTTGTTTCATAATCAAACCATTAGTCAGTATTTTTTTTGAAAAAATATCCCCATGGATAATTATATTATATATATGTCATTAAAAATATATATTTTATTATAAAATTTTCATTCATGAATAATTCATGTAATATTTCTATATTATACTCTTCGATACTTAAATTAAACAAGAATGTGTGTTTAAAAAAATATTACCATTAAATATCTATTCGGTCAAAAATCATTCTTCATCTAAAACCAAATTTTGTAAAAATATTTTCATAAATGATTTAATCATTATAAAAATGATTTATTAAATTAATTTTTCCCATGATTTAATTTTTTAAATTTTTTATGAATTAATATTGAGATCATTTTCCAAAAAATACATGGTAAATTTTTTTCATAAAATGTTAATGAAATTTTTGTTTTAACATGTGCGACATGAAAAAGATTTCTCTCCATCATTACCATTCAATTTTTTCATGATTAATTTGTATGTTTCAAAACTTATTTTCAAAAAATGTTATTTTCAACAATGTTTTTTGATATTTTACATATAAAAAAGACTTTTGAAATGAAACTTTCATTTTCCTCGGGAATGTTATTGATGATCTTTTTAGGGTATTTATAATAAACAATAATATCAACTATTTATTTTAATTATGATCGATTTGGGATATTTTGTATTATAATAATTAACATTTTTTATTATAATGGATTTTGATCATTTTTACTTTTTATGTACAATTTTATTACCATTCACCATATGACTATGGATGGTTTATGATTTTTTTATTAGGATTGATAATGAAATTTATTGTAATATTTTCAATTTAAAAAGATATGGTGATTAATTTCCAGACCATTCATATAAATAATTAGTTGTAATTAGGTTGGATATGTTTGTAGATATCCCCTCAATGTATAATCATTTTTAATGTGAAAAATTAATTTCCTAAATCAGATGGGTATTTAAAAATAGTTTAATCTATGTAGTGAACGATGGTGAAATTATATTTCATATGTCTGAAATTATTCATCACATAATTATAATATTATTTAGTTACTTACATGTGATTATTATATTAGTTAGAATCAAAATGGATTCGTTTCATGATCATATTATTATTTTGACGGTTTTATTTGATCGTAATTTGTTCAAGAATTATTATAATAAAGTTATGGTTTAAATGGAATGTGTTTCATTTATTTACCATTATATATTGATTTTGCTTACTTATTTATGTTAAATTATTACATAAATAAACCCTTACTAATCATATGAACAAACCCCTTACTTATGTCTTATTTTTCATAGATTACTCAGAAGTGTGTTTTGGTAGATATCAAGGGATGTGATAAGGGGAATAAAAATAATCATTAAGAAAATATTTTTTGTATATTATGTTATAAAATGTATTGTGTATTTATTTTATGTAACTATTTTTTCAGGACAACTAAACAATTCAGTCATTTATGATTTGATTTATTTATCTAGTTCCAACGTAATAAATTAAAGGTTACTAGACCCATGTTCATTATATATGGTATCAAATTAAATATATTAGAAACCATGGGATATATATATTATAAGACATAGATTAGGGAATATAATAATTTTACATGCATTAAGGATAATTCAAAGAATTTGATATCAACCTAATGTTTTGAAAATTTATATACTTTATGGTTTTTCTAAAATAAATTTATGTCTAGATACTACCGGTGGAAATGGTTCAACAAAATATATACCTAGAGATAATAAATCTCAATAAGATGTGTCATGCTTGACTCAAGAATTACATTGTAAAAGGAAGTGGGCCTTACTAGAAACCTAGTTTGACACTCCTTGGTGATATGATATGATTAATTAAAATTTTCTATAATAAAATTATAATTTATTTGAAAATATTTTTATGATTTTAAAACATTTACAAAGAAACCATGTCTATGATTAAAATATTATCCAGATATATATTTTTAGATTTATCCTGTGTGTTTCAATAGTTTTGATATTATATATTACGAATCAAAATATTATAATTAATATTGTATATTTCATTACATATAAATGGTTCCTAGAAGAAGTAATGGGACCCGTATCATTGCATATAATCCATACATTAAGAATGATCATTTTATTAATTCCCTAAATACAATATGTCAAAGAGAATTACTCTCACAAACATTATCAACATATGAGATCATAATACCATATTATTTTAAGATATAGAAATAATATTCCAACTATTCTGTATTTGATGGGAAGTAAGAGAAAATATTGAAGAAAAAGAAAAAGAAAAATAAATAGAATAAGGTAAAGAATGATTTTCCCCAGGTGATTATTATGAAAAGAAACATATAGGTAAATGCTTAAAGGGAATGAGAATTTTCTATAAGTGTGGAGATAAATAACACCATTCAAGTAATTTTAAGGGTATTAAATAAATATTTTATGATAATTGATTAATCTATAATAATATGGGTCACTACAAAAAATAATCCACAAAGAATAAAGAGAACATACCATAGAATATTTTAAGGGATAAAGGGAATTGTTATTCAATTAATATATGATATGTGTGGTGATTAATGATCCTGTGAATTTATATTCAAGAATTATTTTAGTAAATTATTTTTTCATTAATATTCTCGAAATATATAAGGATTATTATTCTATAGTTTTTTTCTATAAGGAATTGAAGACTTTTTTTGAATGATACCAAAAAAGTGATTTAGCGATATGTTTATCATTCAGAAAACATATTATTGTGGTAATATTACCCTAAAGAAGAGCATGATGTTGAAATAAAAATTATAATGACCTTATTCTTGGATAATAAGTGTAATTTTTTAATTTTTTAGTGTTATGATGTTTTATGATATGTTTGTTGGAGTTTACTACTTGTTTGGATTGATAGAACACATTCAATAATCAGATATTTTATTTCTACAATAATAAATTTTTTAATTATAGTTTTATGGTGTCCAAGGAATTTACATGTCTGTAATGTTACATTCAAATCCACTTTATATTTTATGGGGGAATATAGTTTTTATTTAGTGACCTATTTTATATGTTTTAGGGATTTTTATTTCTTTAGAAATTTTATTCATGGGGTATATGTTTAATTATTTATGGAATTAATTTATTATAGCATTAGGCTTAATTAGATAACATATTTTAATGATTTTGGTTGTGGAAAATACCTTGAGATATGATGATTTACTTATATTTAATTTATTGATCTAATTGACTATTAAATGTTAATTATAATGATTTTGGGAAAAAATAATGTTGGATATTAAATTACTAGAGTTAAATATTGAGTACGAATTGATAAATTCTAAATCAAAGGATTAAATAGTAGGTATATTTTCAAGTGATCTATATCATAATATTAAAGAAATACCGTTACTCAAAAAAATGATCATGGAAACAAATATTTATGAAACGAACATCATTTATGATGAATCAACGCGCCATTTTAACTCATCACAGATTTATGGTTTTTTTCCTTAACATTCTGTTAATCATCAAATTTATTATGATCAATGATCTTTATCACTCTTTATTAATATTTGGGTGTTAGTATTCTCTTCAATTTCCATATCAACATTTCCTACCAATGTTCTCCTACATGGAAATCTAGTTATGTGACCTTTGTAATTCCCATTTTCTATTACCAATAGGAAGTATTATTAACGATTTTTATGATGAGGGATTCTAATAAAAATAATTTGTAATCCCATCGCAATGATTATTGAGATCATGATTAAATTTTGATAAAACAATTTTTTTAAGGACAAATAATGTCACCCATAAAGATTAAAAAAGAGGAAAATATTTTTCAATAGATTATATTACACATAACACCAAGATTATAAGAGAATATGACACCATAATTCTTTATGATATATCAAATCACATCAATGGATTAAGATGTATGCAAAACCTAGGTTAAATAGAACCCAATAATCTATAAAGATATTTTTATTTAAAAATTATCATTATAACCGAGAAGTTAAAATGGTGTGTATGAATAGGAATAAAAAATTAGAAAAATTATATTGATTACAAATGTATAAAATAAATTCATTATTTAATTTTTGATTATAAATATAATAACAAACATTTAAAAGGAAAGTAATGTTTTCTGAAAAAAAATATTTTTTCTAAATGTCAGTTTCATCGTGGGTTGCACATATATATTTAAATTGATATTTTTAACAATTTTATAAAAACAATTTGTTAAAATTAAATTTCTTTTATACAATCAAATAAAAATTATATTAGATTAATTTTTTTGGAATTTTCTGAAATGTTTTATTGTTTAAATTAATATTGAAAATAAATTGTTTTTAATCAAAACAGTCTTTTTGATTAAATTATTTAATTGTATAAATTTAATTTGGAATTTTTTACAGTAAAATTAGTTAAAAATATTATAATTAATAATTTTTAGGTTAGTATATTTTTTAAAATATAATTATTATATTAAATTTTCTATAAATATTATTGTTTTCTCCGTGGAAAATAGATTTTTCATCATGTGTACAATATTGAATTAAATTAATATTATCACTTATGTGAGATGAATTTCATAACAGGGATTCCATATTTGTAATCACACTAATTAATATTATATTAATTTTTCAAATTAATTTTTTCTTTTAATAAAAAGTAATAATTGTAAAAAAATTAATTATCATAATTAATGATAAAACGAGTTTACAGTGGAGTTAAAATAAAATAATAGGTGAAACAATACCCCAAATACTTTTCAAATTCATATTTTCAATGAATAAATCTAATTGTATCAAATTAGTCTCTATTTTTATAAATTTTTTGGTCACATTTCAATTAAAGTGACCAATATAATAATTTTTTTTATGAAAAGACAAACTGTCACCCTCATTCATTTAAATTTTTATTGTGTGTTCACAAGGGGAAAATATCATGACGTGAGGGAATATGGTTGGTAAGCATTTGAGTAATTCCATAATTTTGATGAACTTATTTTATTTTTAATTTTTAGTAGTTTTATAATAACGTTAAATGTTTATAAAAATCTAACACACTAATTATTTAAATAATTGAAAAAATAAATAAATTATAAAAAAATACTAAAAGTAACATTAAAAAAATGAATTATTTTTTAGAAATAAATTTAAAGATAAATATATAATTTTATACATTTTAGAAAAAATATATCTTAATTCCATCAATTTCAAGAGTTTTTTAAATTCAAATTGAATGAATAATTTCAAAATAGAAATTAATGTTATTTGATAATAATTTTTATTTTATTTAATGATTAAAAATTAAAAAAACATGAACCTAATTGAGAAGAAAAATTGATTTAGAGCATGAGGAGGTGAATGAAGTACAAGATATTATTTCCAAACATTTCTCTTTTTTACCAGCTAATTCACATATTGTAACAATTCATTACCGACCCTTTCTCCATTACTATGTTGTTGGGCCTAGTAATAAATCTTTTTTAGAGTGCATTAATGGAACTCGTGAAGGGAATGTGTGGGGAAAATTTAACCAAGTGTAACATAAACCATATCACAAACATGATGATAAATATGTGGTTTCTAATCATAAATCTGTTACTTTGGTAACAACCAATACACAATTGGATGTGGAGGAATTATTGATAACATATTTTGATCACAAGGGGATTTAAGAAAGTGTTTTTAAATATTTTTGGGTTGGTTAAACAATCTAAAGTGGTTATGAAAAATAGGTGAGACACGATTATTGAGGAAGTCCTAAAATAGACAGGTGTAGGGCAATACTTCTTGGGTCAATATATTTCAAGAGGGTTCTAGTGTCCATAGTCATAGTAGAAGGAATTCTGGTAAGAACACTATTATTTTATCCAATATTGTAAATATTTACAAATGTAATGAGTTATAAAATGAAGAATTTGTATTCTCCCATGGTAATATCACTATTTATGGATTATGTTCAGGAGGTGAGATTGTTATATCAATCATGAAGGGCACATGTCTTGTGGGATATCCAATTATATCAAATGGAAATGAAGGTGAATGGAATTAACCCAAAACATAGAAGAGGGAACATGATATGAGGGGATGGTTTTTTCTTGATACAATAGATGATTTTATATTATTTTTAAGGGGGTTATTCACATCTTCATAATCGTCAATTCCATTTTCCTATCTACTTTTCATCTTTATTTACAATAAATTTTAGAATCATGGGTTGTAACTCATGGTTTAAACCGTTATGAGTAAAAAATTCCTAGAACTCCTATATTCTAAAACGTTATTGTTAAATAATTAAATATATCAATTTTGATCCATTCATGGACCTCTAATTATTTAACATTAAATAAAATTTCCCATTAAAATTTAGAAAAAAAATGTTACTATGGTTAAGGATAAAATGATGTTTTTGCATGTTGCATGATATTGTATTAAAACTACATTTCAACACACATTGGATATTTAGTGGACAAATTGTATTTCATCTTTATAATAATTGGTTCAAATTTATCTATTTGGTCTCATTTTCATTATTTATTGAAGGATAAATAATTTATGTCAAAATATTTTTACCCAACTTAAAAAATAAAATGGTAAAAGTAAGGAAACATAGATGTCAAATAACAACATGTATAAAACACTTTTCCCTACCATGGATGTTTGGATCAAACATATCATCCCTAAACAATTTTATCGTCTAAATTTTTATCCAATATATATGAAATTTAATTTCCTTTATTTTATATTTTTATTTATTTATATAAATGACACTCCATTTAATTTATAAAAAAACATTCAATTCGCTCACTTCATAAAATCTAGGATGCCATCCTGATAATAATAAAAAACCAAAATTTCTTTCCCAAAATTGTTATAACATTCCTATATTATATTGTAATCCAAAAATTCCAACCACATGTTCCTTAAAAGGAGATCAAAAGGAGGTATCTCTAATACATGGTAATCATCTTAATGAAGACCTTTATTTATCATTATTTTTTTTAAAACCACCAAAAATGTCTTATGAAATCCACAATAATAATATATTATCTCCCAATTACAGATACTTTATTATGTTTATTTTATAATATATATCCATATTCCCTTCCATGAAATAGTAAATGAAATCGTTGATATTGTGTATAGAGGACTACCATATCACAAACTGATGCAACTGGTCTTCTATAAAAACCTATCATGATTAGATATAATGATGTATGTAATATATATATATAATATTTATTAAATAATTATAATAGAAAATTTTAATATCACATATACTCTATTACATTATATTCCATTTAAAGTACTATTACGTCTCTCATTTGTACGGAAGACTACCTCCTTACGAAGCAATTTGAATCATATTTCCTATAATCATTAATGGAAGGAAATAAAGATATATTTATTGAATATATCTGATATATAAAAATTATAAAAATTAATTAAAATTAATTTATATTAAACTTCATTACCATTTAAAACTTTTATGGGATTATATTTTTGCTCTTCTATTCATACAGTCTATCATTTTCAGAAAGTGATGTGATTTATTTTCTTTGTCTAATTTTCAACAATGGATCAAATTGCGAGTATAATTTAAAAAATTTTAACATTAATATAATCATGGCGAATATTTAAATATATCCTATGTACATAATCCCATACTTTCCTGAAGAAACACACATGAGAAAAAAAGTTAATTGACACCTGAAACAATAAAAAAATGAAACAATATTTTCAATTGGTTGGTAAAATATAATATGTGAATCATATATGGTATTAAAAATACTGTTGTTGTTAATTAATAGATTTTCTAATTAAACCAATATTTTTAAAGAATAATTTTTTTAATGTTATGATGGGTTTAGAACCTAGGCTAAGGGTTTCACATCTCACTTTTAAAAATGGGAGACATAGGCAATATTCCACACATATTTATTTCTGTGGTGAATATAATTCAAATTATGATATATTATATAATGATTCCAGTTATTCTCCTAAAACTTAAATTTTGATTTTATGTAATATATTTAATAAAATTATGATTCAAATGTCACTAAAATGGTAAGGGTTTATTTAAAAATGTCATCATTATTAAGGATCATTTTCATTTATGTCTCTATTGGGGTAATTATTTCATGATTTTATTATAAAATGAATCTATTTCCTTGTACAATATTTATTTATGAACAATTCAATTAATAGTTTAATTTTTCCAATATTTTGAATATAAAATAAATGATAATTTTCAAAAAAAATTGAACTTATTTATCTCTTTGATCGAAAACCCTTTTCATCCAAACCATTGTTTTTAACAAATTATTTTAATTTTATTTATCAAAATGATTTATTAGAGTAATTTTTAAAAATGTTCTGATTTTTATAAAAAATTTGAAATGAATATTCATGTATTTTTCCATACAAATAATTATTTTCTTTTCCCAAAATTTTGAAGGGAATTTGTTTTCAATTGTGTGGCTTGAACAAAATTCTGTGACTTCATGACCACAAAATTTTTTATATATTCATATATATGTTTCAATGGTTATTTTCAAATAATTTTGTCTTTATATTTTTGTGTCATCTTTTTTAAATGTTATTTTCATGTTGTAAAATATATCTTATTCAAGATTGTTTTTTTTTGAAATATTCATTTATTTAAATTCATCATTGTCATAAAACATTTATTGTACATGTGATCCATTGATGATGTGTTATATAATAACATCCTCATTATTTATTTGGATTTTCTTAGGATTAGTTATAATGAGGATATAAAATTTTATTAGCACTCACTATATTAACCTTGATGGTTTTAGACTATGTTTATTTTATTGGTGTGAGTATTAAAATTTCAATTGTTATTTTTTCCGTATAATTTTTATGCTTACATTGTTTCACAACCATTTTAGGATGAATGAATTGTAATTATATTTTAATTTGTGGTGACAATATTTATATTTACCCTAGAGTAATCAATAGGTCTCAAAAGACAAATAATTTTGAAAATTTAGACCGGGTTTTACCCAGTGTTTTAATCTATTTTCTAAAAGGTCATCACAATTTGATTCAGATTCTCAACATTATAAATTCTCCCACTATAAGATGATTTATTGGTGTAAATGAGAATATTATATTAGTAATAATATCCATATATATTTTTCATTATCATGTGATTATTTTTATGTCTCTATTTGATCTACATTTATTCCAACCATATAATCCATAACTTTTGGTTTAAATCGAATTTATATCTGTTATTTACATTTCTATATGAAGTATTCATGTTATTGATGATACATTGTTATACACATATATAATTAATGAGAATCTATGATCACCCATTTATTATGTTTTTTTCAAAGGTTGCATCATTTATTTTGTTTTTGATATGAAATGATACGTGAAGGGGAATAATGGTGTTATCAATGGAATTAATTTTTTTATTTGATATTTTAAAATGTAATGTGAATTTAAAGTATATATATATTTTAACAAGGCTACTAAACTATTCAGTCATTTGGTATGTGATTTCATGTATCTTTTTCTAATTTAAAATGTTGATTCCGGCTCTGGTTCACTATAATTGGGATCATTACAATCAATTAACACCATTTTTTTAAATCCCCTTCCATGAAAAAATACTTATAATAACCTTTTAACATTCAATACAGCCTAATGTTATGAATACCTTTTCAATAGACTAAATACATTTCTACGATACCAGTATATTAGTTATTTTATTATAATATGAATGGTTATTTAGCATGAAGTGAACAAACAAAGAGAATCAAAATATAGAACAATCAGATGTTCCATTCGAGCAATGTTATTCATGATAGCACATGTAAGCTTCCATAATATTCCTATGATCTTATCAGTTCTAATATTAGATGTATTTTTCTACATGGTTGGGAAAACATTGTAATTCCAATGTGTGTTATTTCCTTATCTTATGTTAGGTGCCACTCTTGAATAATGGAAGACATTGAATTATCTTGTAATCATCATGAATATTTAGAAATGAAATTCAAATATTTTTTATGGGAAATTTTTTTAATAATATTTGTGACGAATAAAATTCATATGTTATTTATGTTTATTTAAAATATAGTTCTCATGGTTTCTATTAATCCTCCTTAGATACAAACAATAACAACCCCAACTCAAGAACCCTATATCTCTTGTTAACTTAATTACATTAGTATATGATACTACGAATCATATCGCAAATGATATATCAATTTAGTTGTCTTGTATTACATGATACATACATGGTTCCAATATTATATTTTAAATATAAAATATAAATTTTTTTCATATCATTTCAAATTTTAATCTATTTTTATTATCCTTATGCATATCCTACCGGTAAGGAAAAATAAAGGGTGACATCAAATGCTTTGTAATTATTCTTTACAATATAATCTGTCATGAATAAATTAGTCATACTCAATATGGAATGGATAATAATAGAAAACACATTCTACAAAATCCAAAAATTGACCATGAAGTGCATCCTCGAATAATATACAATGTTGAAATATAATGGATATTCATTAAAAAAATTACAATGAATGGTATAAATAATATAGGATATCAGGATCTATGAAATCGTGATATCTATAACATCAAGACCTTATTTGAAAAAAAAATTAATTTATGGGATTTTATACCACCAAAATCAATTTAATTGGTAACATAATTAATCTCATGGGACTATTGTTGCATCGAAGGACTATCAATAACTATTACTAATGTGTCACTGAATTTCAAAATAATTACTTTATATTGAATGTTTATTTTAATTTATATACGATATAACTTTTCAATAAAATATTCATTAATTAAAGAAGATGAATTTCTCTTGTTTTCCATACCCAATTAAATTACTTTAATTGTATAAAACTGTATGTAGTTATTTTATATGGATTAATTAACAATTATATTCATGATAATGAATATCGATATTTGTGATATATGTAATGTCCAATGAAAAAATTAATATTAATGTTTCATGTGAATTTTAATGTCAGGAAATTAATGAAGTTATGGGAGACGACCATTAAAAAAGAATATTTTTTGTAAAATAATTTTTTCGTAAATACTTTCCGCTTAATAATCATTTTAATATTATAATACATAAAGGGTGTAAAATCATTATAAATGTTTGAATGTTATTTAGAACAATATATATTTAAAAGAGAAGAAACCTTTTTTAATTTTTATTAAAATGGTTAAAAATGAAACTATCATTGAAAATGATAGAAATATCACATCCATACCACGTAATAATTCATGGATAACATAAAATTTTCTTAATATATAATTTGAGTAATAATAATGAATTTTGTAATATATATTAAAAAAAAAATTTAATTGAAGAAAAAATATACCTCATCAAAAAGAGAAATAATATAAGTTTTTATTTTAAAAAATCTATTTTATAAAGAGAAAAAAATTAAATCATTAATCGTCAGGGAAAAAATATATTGATATTATATATCTAAAAGAGGAATTATATGTACCACATATATTTAAATAGGTGCTTAATTCTAAATATGTCTCAATAGAGTGGAAATCGAGATAGAATCAAGTATAATGATCATATCATTGAAAGAGAAACTAGTCAATCAATTAATTATGTTTATAATGATCTTTAAATGTCATAAATTGATATTAAATCAATGATAAAGAATATTAATTAAAAAATATAGAAATTCCATGGCTAGGACGTATTGGTATTGTGTCTTTAGAAACAATGAAACATATGCAACTTGTTCATAAGTCATCTACATTATCACCCACTTATTTCATCATTACTTGACCGATTTTTTAAATATCTTACTTAATAGCCTTCTTCATGGCCTGAGGAATTGAAACATATTAAAGGGTGATATCATATTCTTAGTGAAGGTAAATAATTGAAATATCAATAATATCATATTCATAATACATATGAACATAACATTTGAAAATCCTATCTTGTATATAAATGATTGTGATATCATTTCAAGAGATAAATCATAAAAATTCATAAGAATCAATGATCATAATACCAATAGGCAAAACATAAGGCAAGTTTTTCTTTGGAAAACAAATAATTATAGAATTTAATTTCATATTAGTAAAGCCACATTTCCAATACCATCATATAATATAGAGTCCATTACAGGACTGATCTCACTCCTCGTTCTAGACCTGTATTACTGAATCGAGATCATTTCACATTCCATCCATGTCTATATCTTGAGATATAAATATTTATGCAATTAATTAAATAGATATATAGGTCTCATACATCTCGAATTAAAATCAAACTTACTTGTGCCAAGATAACAAAAATAATTCCTCATAACCTAAGGAATAAAATGGGTTTCTTCCAACAACATTCCACCATAACATATTCAATGTAAATAAATTTTATTTCATAAATATAATTCAATCTTTAAAACAATAATATCATAAGAAAAAAAGTACATTATACTTGGAATATAATACTAATAAATAATTCCATCTTACATAAAAAATAATTTTGATATTACAATTGAAATTAATTTGTGAGGAAAATATCATTTCTTTTGTAAAAAACATTTTTATTTCTGAAAATTCATGGAAATATTTAAAGACAAAAATTTATTTGGAAATTAAAATGAAATTGTTAAGAGGATGCTTCTTGTAATATTCATGGCAGTAAGTTGTTATGAAAATGTAAACATCCATTCATGTCGTTTATGTAAAATTATCATTATCCTCATAATTTTGTCGAAAAAGTCAAAAAGTACATCGAATCGAATAATGAAAAAATTTTCCTTTCATTCCATTTAATAAACATTTACCAATCAATAGAATTGACTTTAAAAAAATTATAGAATAATTGAAATAAAATTAAATTTTTATTAGACATGTATTTGGATGATAAATATACCTTAGTAAATACTTATTTATAAACAATCCAGATAATAATAACATTGTGAAATTATCCCTTACCTTCAAGATGATTTCCATTTTATATATATGAAACTATTTTATAATGATATAATTAATTTTATTGAATAATTTCATAGTAATATTTATTTTATTGATATCATTTATCATCAATTTATCATATGGTTATTAATAAAATTTCATTATTACTTGTCATTTGGGTATTAACTACTTTATTTTCTTATGCATGTTTTGTTGAATATATTTCAGTTCTTCTTCATATGACAGATTTATTTGATTCAAAAATAATATTAAAATTATATATATCATATTTATTCATTATATACATTTATATAATCATTATTTAATTAAGAAAATGTATAATGAATCACATCACGGCGTGGACATGATTAGTCGTATGATTTCTCAAGCAGAAATATTATTCCCATAATTTTGGGAGGGTATTTAATTGATTGGTGTTTCATATTTAACAAATAGTATTGTGTTTTAATAATAATGTATAGTTGTTATTTCCATCACTATACCCATCCAAGAATGGTGGTGGTGAAAAACATATTAGATGACATCATGGAGACAGTAAGATGTATGTATGCACGCGTGATGAATTCAGTTTTTGAAAGCTGGATAGAAGGAAACATATGCATGTTTCACAATTATAATAACATATAAAAATATAGTTGATACTGTAGTTATTACATTTTTATGAAACAAAACATGAAAAGGAAGTAGACGCACAAATTTATTGGAATGAATCGGTAGAGGATATTAACTCTTTATTGACGTGTTTCCTCAAAATATCCTCTTAGAGCACTACAGATGTTGATTGTGGAAGACCAGAACCTCTAGAATGAAACTGGGGATGTTGATAGGGGAAAATGAGAGGGTATGACTGGGCCAGAGGGCTCAATGTGAATTTAATATGTGTGGGAGCAGGTGACCTTTAATAATTATTATGAGGGAAACTTTTGGGATCTCCAAAAATATTAATTTATAAAAAATAAAATCACATGCACAAACCTAAAAAATGACCCCAATTCATAGATGAGATTAGATAATTTTGCAATCTCATTAACAAATAAATTTCTAAAATGTTTTTCTAACTAATTAAATCATATAATTTTAATTATTACTGAGTTATTCAATTTAATTTTTAACAAGTATTAAATGTATTTCAAACTAAAAAGGGTGAAATATTTAATTATTTGAAGTAAAATAGAAAATAAATAAATACAATAGAAGATTTTCTACCATCAAATAATTATTATATATTTTTTAAAATGTATTATGATTTTTATATAATTTAATAAAACATTATTTTGATAAACAATCAATAATGTCAAATTTAACACTATTTAATTAATTGATTTTAACAATATTAATATAAAAAGTTAACATCAAAAAATCTATCTCATTATATTACTAAGTGGTAAATTTCATCTTAAAAAATTATTATAAATATTAATTAACACAAATTATTTATATTTTATCAATTATTTTTATATATATTAATATGATAATTACTACATCGATTTTGTGTAATTATTTGATCTATATATTTATTAAAAAAAATTACAAATAAAATACCATAATGAATATAAATCTATTAGATTTTATAAAATTATTTTTATATGAATTTTTCATCTATAAATTCATTTATTTTAAATGTTTTACTTATTAAATTATTAATGTGACAAATATAACATCACTTAAAATAAAATTATATATGTGTCACAATCTCTTCTTTAAGGCACTAAATGGTCAATTACTCATCTAATCATTGGTTATAGTTGAGATATACTCAACCAATAATATTTGGTCATGTTTTTGGTCCTGTTATGGTTATTAAAATTTTAATAAATTTTTTTTATTGATTTCGTATCAACTATCTAATTTTTACATCATCATAATATATTCCTTTATGGTAAATATTTATCTCATAAAAATTGAAAATAATTTACTAATATAATGAAAAACATTTTACCTTTAAAATGAGCATTTTAATTGAATTTATCTTCTGTATAATCCTATTTAATGAATAATATAGTTATTAAAATTTGAGTGAGACATTCGTAACATTATTTAAAAAAATATATGTCATAATCACATCCAAGAGGAATCCAAAAGACACTATATTGACCCAAGGATGGTTTAGGTTAGCAAAAACTCTAAAATTAATTTTTTGACAACTTTTAGAATAATTTAATAATAGTATTCTTACCCTTAATTACCTAATTTACCCATATATAATTTTAATGAAATTACTAATGTTACGATTCATAGTTCCCAAAAATAAAATAAAGCAATTCACATAATGGGGACCTACTAATTCAAAATCAAGAATACATTTCTAAAAATTCTAAATATATAGGGTGATTTAATTAATTAATAATTATTCCCACAGGGGAAAAGAGAGAACAATTTTTTTAAAAGTTAAAACATTTCAAAATATTGAAATATTTTTAAATCAGAATTGAATATAAAATTAATGTGAATGACATAAATTATAATCAATGCTAAAAATATATTCTATTTACACAGTAAAAACATTCAATATTATAATGTAACCGTATAAATCATTTCGATTAAAACCCATTTTTTCAATTAAAATTTATTGTATATTTACTATTCATCAAAATTTGAACGTATCAGAATAATTATAAAAATGTATCCAAAGTAAATTTGTATATCCCATTACCAAATAAAAATATTTTTTTTCATTTAAAATTTATTAATGTGTAAAAATATTATTTTGAAATGGGTTCACCATTAAATGGTGGTAAATTTTCCCTTTTAAAAATATAGGTTTATATACATAAAATATTATTTATACAAAGCCAATGAAAAAACAATCTAATGGGTGAATATAAAAAATATTTTATAAAGTATTTAATATATATAATTCATTTGTTTTATTTACTATTATTAATTCATTCAATTTATTAAAAATAGAAATATATAATTGATTTTTATTTTTTATAAATAATTCATAGTGAATGACATCACCATAATGTTTTATACGTTTGTTATATTTACTCCCACTTGCCTAATGGGTAGGTTAAAATAGCCATTTTATACAAATGTATTCTTTTGGTTATTTTAAACTCACAATTTTGTAAGGTGAATTCTATTGAAGAATTAAAATTATTTAGCGAACATGTTTCAAAAAAAACATAATGGAGCTAAATTCTACACCTTTAAACTAAATTTTTCCCTCAAAATTTATCACTTGGATAAAAATAGATGAGGATATCCCTCCGTCATCATATCCTCAACATCCTATATAGCTTCTTCAAAATGGTGATACCACCACAAAACATTAACCAAGCATGTGGACTTATTTCACAAAGCATGTTTGCTACTATCCATAATCTTTATTGGTTGATCCTCAAAAGAAAGTTCTTTATCCAAAGAGATAATTATTAATTTTTTACTTGGGAATGATCATTTATGTACTTTATGAGGATATATTCAAAGAACATATCATGAACCTGAGAGAAATTCGCTGGAAGTTCCAATTGGTAAGCACCATTCCAAACATGTTATAGAATTTAAAAAGGATCGATATACCAAGGGCTCACACTTCCCTTATTTTGAAAGCTAATTACTCTCTTCTATGGATATATTTGTAGAAACAAATTTTCACCCACATCAAAATCTTGGAATGTCCTTTATTTTCATTAGAAATGTTTTGCCGACTCTGAGATTCTCTTAGGTGCGGTTGAATAGATCTAAATTTTTTGGCTATTTCATCAACAAGGTCTGATACTAATACTTTTGTTTCTCAAACATCATCAAAGAAAGTTATATTTTTTTAATAACTTATATATAGGGATTCATAATGATCCATCTAAATACTATATTGAATGTTATTATTGCATGAAAATTCCACCAAAGGTAGGTGTTGATCCCATGAACCTTTGAAATCCATAGAGAAAGCTCTCAACATGCCTTCTAGACTTTTAATTTTCCTCTTATAATGAAAATCTATATGGGGATGATAAGAATTGATGTATCTTAAATCTTTATCCATATCCTACTAAAGGATTTTCTAAACTATGAGGGAAACCTCGGATCTTGATTAGATATATTGGAATGTGGTACTCCGTGCAATCTTACCGCTTCTTTTAATTATATCCTAGAAATATGATAATGAATGAAATCCTCTATAATATAAATGACGTGTGCTGACATAATTAGGAAAGAAAACTACAAAACATATATAAATTTGACCTTTTAATGTTTTTTGAATTTTGAAGATAGATTATATAGTGTCATTTTCCAATTTCCATTCTAATTTAGGTAATAGTTATAAAATTCCCTTATAATTATATCCCTCAGACATATCTTATTGAAAAATCAATCAATGAGAGTCATATTTGGAAACATATGTTTTTATTCCATTCCCCCAGAAATATTTTTTTTGTTCCTTATATATATTCTTTCATCCATTGTGAATAGGGAATAAAGATATATGATCCTCATAAAATAGAAACTTTTTTAATTCTGTTATGTGAGGAATACAAACCTTATTAATGAACCTTATTATTCCATCACAATCAACGTGGAATTCAAGAACATTTATCACCTTCTTCTCTATCTCTACATCTAACTTTTCTACTTATTTAATCTTCACGGGTATATATTTTTGAATAATATATTGGCATAGATATGATTTCTATGATTCCTTTGAAATATAATTATCCACCATTTTTCAAATACATAAATATAGGATCTTATGCGATCCTCATCCTGGATAGGATAGCGTTTTCCTTTCAACTGAACTCATCTGCCACATTGTCTACATTCACAGGGTTGTAATGTATTGTGAAGTCTTAATCATTAATCAACTCGAAACATCATCATTGGTTCATATTCATCTTTTATAGTGTGAAAATATCCTTTAAAAATTTATGATCAGTATAAATATCACACATTTCACCATAAATATAGTTCCTACATATATATTATGAAAATATCATAATAGTTATCTCAAAATAATTACTTGTGTAATTTTTTCTTAAGGATTTTCAATTATCGCGAGGCATAAGCTATCACCATATCATTTTTCATGAGAACACATACCACCCCCTTATTGGATGTATCATTGTATATCACAAAACATTATATTATATAATTAATTTTAAGAAAATGTGAACTAGCTAACCTACTTTTGAGTTATTTTAAATTCTCTTCACATTCCTCCATTTATGTGAACATAACTCCATTTCGAGTTACCACGGTGTGTGGAATATATAATCTTGAAAATTATCTCACCAAATGTAGATAATATCTAACAAACACAAGAAAACATTGGATCTCAGTTAACATTGATGGTCTTGGTCAACTCTTAATAACTTCTAATTTTTTATCCATAGATATCACATCTATTGAGATGATGTCTCCTCTAAATGAAACTTTTTTAATCCAAAATTTACACTTGGTAAAATTTTCATAAAGCATCTAGTTTATCAAGGTATTTAGTATAATTATCAAGTGATAATAATGTTCCTACATGCACTTAGAATAGAAAATAATATAATCTATAAAGAATACAAAAAACTAATGGAGATATTATTTATGTAACTATTCAATATATCCATGAAGATAGTGGGGGAATTAGTAAGACCAAAAGGAATCACTATAAATTCATATTAACCATACCTTGTACTGATTGCCATTTTTGATATATCATCCTTCATTAAACATAATTGATGATATATTGAACTAATATCAATCTTGGAAATGTATATATAACTATATAGTTTTTCGAATAAGTAATCATTGACGGGACCCATATATTTTTTCTTAATAGTGATCATTTTATATTCTCAATAATCAATGTAAAGTCTCATTGATCCATCTTTCTTCTAAAACTTAATAACATGTTCAACCCATGTTGATGCACTAGGTTGTATTAATACCTTTTCAAAATTATCTTGTATTTTCTTCTTCAATTACTACAACTCAATTGGGGTGAGTATAAAAGTTATCTTTCAAATAAGAATAGCACCCGGTATGAGTAATGTTGAAAATTAAACATCAGAATTTTCTGGAAGACCTTGTAATTCTTCATTCAAGACATAATAAAACTCCCACAAATGGTTGTATTCATAATTTTGAGTTTCTCCCCAACAATTTTCGATAGACCACATTCATTTATAGAGATCAGGACCCCTAAGATGGAAGAAATTTTCACTAGAAATTAATACTCATCCTTTCATCTATAGATGATCATAGATTGATATGTAATATGAAATGTAACATACATTCAATGGAATCTGATATTATATCTATTTAGAGAAGTCTAATACATTCCAAGAATCACATAGAATTCCACAATAGGAAGGATTACAAAATTTATAGGAAGCATATTACTACAAACATCAGTAGGATAAGAATTATAAAATTTTGATGTGTCTATTGTGCCATTAAGGGTTGTCACAAATAACTCAACATATAATTTTTGATGTAATATGGGTATATTCATAGAAAATTTATCAGAACTAAAATAATTAGTGGATATATAATGAAATTAAACATTTTATACTTTCGATTTTATGGTACTTATACCCTTTACCACGTCAATATCATACTCCAAATCACTGGTAGTGACCTATTGTGACATTCCTTTATCATTTTCCTTAAGTGTTGGCTGGAATGGATCATCACTAACAACCTTTGGATTATGAATTGATTTTCATAATGCCCCATTTCCTTGCACATGTAAAATTTTAGTGTTGGATGTTCTTTTTATATGTCATTTTCTCTTTTTTCATCATTAGATATATATTTTCCACCACTTCTGCATTCAACTACACGATGTCCTTCTTTTCCACACCCTAAACATTTAATAGTCCCTTTAAAAAAATTCCCCATTTTTCATTCCACACATTTAGCATAATGTAAAACTCGTCATTTTTTCACTAAGTTTTTTTTATTTACATTAAAGTTCCATTTTTCTCTTCTTATCCAATCCATAGAGCAGATGGGTTACTCTATTCCCCATCTCTACCTTGGGTGAATATGAAATGATTTCATCATACCTATTGAAGTCCCTTATGGAAAATTCACATCGGAGGAATTATTTTATGCCATTAAATAATTGATCAATTTTTCTGTCAAGTTATAAAATAATTCCATAATCATACCTTGAATGTTTTATAAAAAAATTCATAGGTACCAACTGATTCATCGTCCTTTTTTAAGTTCAAATAACTCCTTCACTAAAACAGTTTAATGAATACAAGGAATGTTATTATTGGAAAATAATTTTTCTCACTATCACCATTCCATGGAATCAATTTCATACATTTTCATTGTATTATTGATTAGGATCCACCATTGATAGGATTCCCCATCCAAATTATATACTGGTAAGATGAATTTATTAGATTTTGAACAATATAGAACTAAAAATAACTTTCCAAGGGTAATGATGTATTTTTCATCAACTTATGGATTAGAAGTCCCACTGAATAATGCTGCATGTTTCCTCATGAAGGACTCAATAGAATGTTGTTACCTAAATTTCACTTTTGGATATCCTGTATGATTCGTATTTTGAAAATGTTTTTTGAGAATAGCTATAAGGGTTTTCATTCTAGATCACATAACATTTGGTTACATAGGATGAAAATCATTGCATTGCCCATCACATTCAGAATTAATTTGGATCATTCTATTTCTATCCAATGACTATGTCCAAGAATTAAAGTGTTATAAAAACTAATAATAATGGGAAAACCACATAATCAATAATAAAATTTAAATTTCAGAATCTTTAGGTTTTATCCTAGGTAATTCATGATCATTTAAAAACACTATGATTGTAACCTATACTTCAATATTACCATTTGTTTATTTATATGGTTTTGTTATCCTAGTTTCCAATTGTTAACTATATCCTTCACTTTGATACAAACTAAAATTATACATTCATTTCCTACATTTATCATACATAAATTTTGAACAATATTAATTACAAAATATAACAAAGTTGCAATATGATCATATAGGTATAGTTTCTTTAGAAACTGGGAAACAAAAAAAATTGGTTCATAAGACATATTAATATTCACCCACATATTTCATCCTAACATGAATTTTTTTGAGATATCTTACCTAAAAACATTCTTCATGACATTTGGAAAAGAATTATATGAAATAGTGAGATCAGATTCTCGATAAAGGTAAAAAAGGTAAATATAAATAATGTAATAATCATAAGACATAATAACCTAAAATTGTAACATATTATCCTGCATATGATTGATCTTGTTATCATACCATGGGATAAATCATGAAAGATACTAAGATTCATGGAATATAATCCTAAAATTCATTACATAAAACATGATGTTTTTTGGAATAGACATAAGCATAGAAAATAATTTCATATTAGTCAAGGCACATTTCCCATACCATCATAGTGGAAAAAATGTATTACTAAACTATGTTCACCCCTCATTATAGCCCTGTATTACTAAACAGTTATCATTTCCCATTCAGAAATGTCTTTCTCATAAGATATTTATCTTTACCCAATGAATTTGAGGGAGATATCAGCTTCACATATCTCATAATGAAATCGTTCTAACTTGTGCCACAACAATATAAATCCTTCATCATAAACAAATGAATAAAATGGTTTTCTTTTAACATTATTCCACCACAACAAAATCCATTTAAAACAAACGAATTTCATAAATATAATTCCATAATAAACACAATAGAATAATGGGAAACATAATAATATTATACATAAAACATCACCATATTAAAAAAATAATCTTAGATGGAAATTAATTTTAATATAATTTTTGAAATTAATTCATGAGGAATATATCCTTTTTTCATCATAAATGGTTTCTAAATTTGTCCTCAATTTTTTTGAATAATAAAAACTTAATTTTAAGTCAGTATGAGTTGAAAAGGCATAATCCTCATAATTATTCTGGAAGAGTAAAAAAATTACCTCATATCAAATCACGATAAAATATTCCTTTCGTTCTATTTTATAAATAATACACAATGGTTAAAAATAACTTAAATATTATATAATAGTAGGAATAATAATATATATTTTGGAAACATGTACATGGATGATAAATATACCCCAGTAAACACTTACATATAAACAATATTGGATAATAATGAGATTATGAAATCATCAATTACCTTAGTTCTGATATCCATTGTATGTATCTGAACCTCATTTATAATGGTTTAAATAATTTAATTTACTTATTTAATTATAATATTCATTTTTTGTAATCATATGTTATCATATGGAAATATTTTTGTCAATAAAACCTCATTATTATATATTATTCATGTATTAACTACTTCATCTTCTTATGTATATTTTATCGAATAACATATTGTTATCATTCATAGATCATTTTAATATCATAAAAAATGATATTAACATTATATATATATATCATATTTATTAATTCTATTCATTAAATAATCATGATATAATGAATAATAGTTAAAATGAATCGATGCACATCGTGGAGATGGTAGCTCATACGTACGCAAGGGAAACGATATTATTCCCATAAATATGGAATGGTAATGAAGGGAATGGTGTATATTTTTTTAATATAAATATAATTAATAATAATAATATATACTTATTATTTACAACATTATACCCATCCATGTATGGTGGTGGTGAATAACATTTTACACCATGGTGTTGATACGGTAATTTGAACGTACGCAAGTGTGTTGATTTTGTTTTTCGTACGATGGATAGAAGGGGTAATATGTTTGATTCAAAATTACAATAACATATAGTTATATAAGTGATTCTAGAGTTATTAATTTGTAATGAAACAACTCATGATCAGTGAGTTGAAGAATAGATAATTTTGAAAGAATCAGTAGAGGAGATTACCTCTTCTTCGATCTTCTTCATCTAAATCAACTATTAGAGCACAACAATTGGTATTTGAAGAATACTAGAACCAATTAAATGTAACTATTAAAGTATATATGGGAAAATGGGTGGGGGTATTTCTAGGATTTAAGGCTCAATTTGATGTGAATTGATGAGGTAGAAGGTGCCCATTTATAATTGAGGTGAGGGGTACTACTGGGATCACCAAAAATATAAATTTATAATAAAATAAAACCCCATAAAACATCCTAAATGACAAAAAATTGTAGATGATATTAGATTAGGTTTAAATATAATAAAACAATAAATTTTTTACTAGAATTTTTGTCAATTTAATCCTTATCTATTTAACAAACACTTAGTTAATCAATATAATTTTTAACTAGAGTAACAAATGACTCAATATTAATATAGATAAATATTTACTTCTTTAATGAAACATAATCCATAAATAAATGAATTTATATTTTTTTACAATATAATTATTATTATTTTTTAAATGTTATTTTATATTTAAATATAGTAATAAAATATTGTTTCTATAAACAATCAATAAAGTCAATTTTGACACTATTCAATGCATTGATTTTAGAAAAATTAAGATAACTATTTAACAATAAAAATCTATATAATTATATTCATATAAGCTAAAGTTAATATATAAAATTAATTATCAATATTATTTCACCAAAATTATATTTATTTAATCACTTTTAAAAACTTTTATTCACTATATCTTTTACAAAGATAATTACTACAGTAATATTTTGTAATTATTTAATATATTTATTTGAAAAAAAATAAAAAAACACTATGATGAAGATAAACATTATAAAATTTTTTAATAATATTTTTAGCCAAATATATCAACTAGAAATTTCAACATTTAAGTTGGTATACTTATTAAATTATGATTGTGACAACATTAATATAACTTTAAAAATTTAATATAAGTTCTGAAGGCACTTCTATAAGGTTATAGTTGGTCACTAAATCAACTCTTGGATGGTTATGGTCGATATATACTAAAAAATATGATATATTCAAGTGTTTGGGTAATTTTATGGTTATTATAATTTTAATGAAATTTTTTTTATTGATTTCATAACGATTAATTAATTTTTTTTACATCATCAATGCATTATCCTTTAAGGAAATAATTTATTTTCTAAAAATTACAAATAAATTTCTATGATAAATGAAAAAAATTTAGATTTAATGTGATTAATTATAATAGAAAATATCTTATGTGTAAAATTATATAAAAATAATATTACTATTAATATTTGATTGAGGGATATTTAACTTTTTGATAAATAAATTAAATTAAATATCCAAATCTCAACCAAGTGGAATCCAATGGACACCATTTTCTACATGTATTATTTAAGTAGAAAAAACATATCCAATTATATTGCGATAATTGTTTGGGTAATTTTATAATAATAAATTTACCCTTAATTAACTGATTAAAAAATTTAGTACATTAATAAAAATTACCGATGTTATTATTCCTATTTTCCAAAAATTAAATAAATATATGTACATAATTTAGAAGTAATGATTAAAAATATGGAATACATTTTAAAAAATAAAAAATACAAAATTTTTAGTGATAAATTTTAAAATATTCTCATTATCAAAAAGAGGGAACAAATTTTTCTAAAGATAAAACATTGTAAAGGAAAGAAATGTTTTACATATGAAGTCAATGAAAAATTAACTCTTATGAAATGAATTATATTTAATAATAAAAATATATTATTTTTATACTATATAACTATAAATATTTTAATTTAACTATATAAATTATATTGATGAAAAAAGTTGTTTCTAATTAAAATTAATATTGTTTTGTCTATTCTACAAAATTTGAATGTTATACGAAAAATATTAAAAATTAATAAAAATAAAATTTTTATATATCTCTTAAAAATAACAGGTTTTTTCATCATACAAAAAATTATTAACGTGTCAAAATGTTAATTTAAGTTGGTTATCCATTAAAAGGCTATAAAATTTCACTTTTAAAAATGTTGGTTTTTATACATCAAATAGGTTTTATTCATACCCTATGAAAAAATATCTATTGGATTAATATAAAAAATTATTATGTCTATATCATATATATTTCATTGATTTCATTTACTAATACTAATTCACTAAATTTATCATAAATATAAATATATAATTGACGGATATTTTTAAGAAATAATTCTTAATGCATGAATTCACCAAAAAAAATTTATAAGTTTGTTATATTTATTACATATAACCTAATGGATAGGTTATAATGATAATTTTATACTAATGTTATCCCACTATTTTTTAACAAATTATTGCATGAAATAGAATCTATTGATGTTTTTATATTTTTTAGAGAAAACATAGTATAAAAATTTTTGGGGGATGCAATGTGTAAAAAATATAAATAAAAAATCTGTGTGCAACTAAAACATAAAATAATAAAATTTCATTTCACACATAATAATAATATAATATAATCAATGGAGACATGATATATGTAAGTGAAAGGAAATTCATTTCTGAAATCACATCACTCAGTTCTGATTAATCATATATCTTTATTATATTATTAAATAATAAAATAATATTGAGTATTTACCATATGTAGAACCTTTTTTGTGTTTACTATTGTTATTATTTTACTTATTACAATGTAATATTTAATTACCTGATCAATTAACATCTCGTGAGTTGTTTTGGTGGTATTTTGTTCGTATGTCCAAAATAAATTTAGTTGGTTGAATATTGTCAAGTAATCTTATTTCCTATAATCTCCAAAATAGTAATCATAAAAAATAATAATCATTTCACCAAAATTAATCAATTTAATTGAATCAATTAATATTGTTATGAAAAATTAACTACATTACAATCCTTATGATTTTGGGGAAAATGTACACATGTGTAACATTTCCATTTCTTAGTGATCACAATTGAAAAAAGGTAAGTGTTGTAGTATCATTAATGATTCGTAATTATATCATAAATAATATGAAATTTATATAAATATATTATATTTACCATCATTGTGATGAGAGGTGAAAATATAATCTCATGACATCGTTGAGGTGGTAGTCCCTTATATGGATGAATGATGTTATCATTTTTCATAGAAAGGAAATGTATGAATATATATAATATATTATTTTTCTCTAATGATAAATATTTCATGAATATCATATATAAGTAAAAAGTAAATCCATCATTATTATTATTCTTGAGACACATTAATGGATGAAAAATGCATTGGTTTATGTGGAAGAATCCCATCATACAAATGAATTATTGTTTCATTTTCCATCGATGGACTATTAGTTTGATATGGTTAATTACATTTACATAATAAAATATTTGTATATGTAATATACTAGTGTTATTATTTTATCTGTATTGAAAAATATTTCTATGAGTAAGTGGAATCAAAAAAATGAAAACATAGGGTTATAAACAGTACATATTATTTAGACAACATGTTTAAGATTAACCATAAATAATTCATAGGTTAGTTTAATGTTCAAACCCGGTTCTCTGGGATATGGTTAGGTATTTAGTATATTTATTTTAGTAGGCATTGATGATCCAAAAGGGTATTTCAATGTGGAGATGAGTGGATAGTGTAAAGACCCCAACCCCAGTTTCTTAGAGTTGGTGACTTACTTTAATACATTGTCATAGTTACAAGACTTGAATACCGAAGGACTGATGAGTTTAGAACTTATGGAATCCATATTAAATAAATTTACTTTACATAACAAATTTAAGGAAAAAATATATATAAAAATCATCAGAAACATTAACAAACACATATATTAACATTATAAGTCATTTATAATATATTTATTCACATCCTAGGGATAAATAAAACTAAAGAAAGAGATGAGATAATAGGTTTTTTAGGGTAAACAATAAAACATTATCTTTCCTAATAATAACTAAAAATGAAATTTTAAAAATTGGAACATAATTAAATAGAACGTAATCCAGATCATAATATGGACCGAATAAAAGATGAATAAATAATTCCATGCAAATAATCATCGGAATCTTAACCAGGTATATTGTACTAGTAGAATAATCTATTGATTTATCAATTACTAATATCTTAATTAAATAAATCATAGGATTGAAATCATAAAGATACCATCTAGTCCTTGACCATGACTTCTTGATATTAATAGGTATGTCCTACTCCCAAATCCATTTCTCATTTTGTATCATGAGACATATCAATGAATCAAGTGGATAAAGCGGGCATCTCCTATCACTTACTATGTCCAATGTATTCCTCATATGTGTAATAAAAATATATCAATAAAAAAATTTCTCATACCACCCTGAAATATAATAATCGTGATTATATATGAAAATATTAATAAACTATAATAAATTGATGGGGAAAATAAAAATTATACATTCCAATGTGTCCTATACAACTTTGAAACATTTAAATTTTAATCATTAAATAGTAATAACATTAAATGAAAAATATAATATCTTAAGAACAAGAATATTCATGATTTGATATATCATATGGGATTACATTTAACACAAGAAATAAATAAATATTGAACAAGGAATATATCTCACAAAAGTAAAAGTGAGACTGGATACCCATTTTTTACTCTAGAAAGAATAGTTCTTCTAGAAAAATCATTTGTTTTTGTAAAAAAATAATATTCTAAAAATATATATCCTATATAAGGAATGCTAATTGAAATTAAAATATATTTCAGGAATAATATATGTACGAATGATGCGAAAACATAAAAAATATTTTTTAAGACTCTTCAGAAATGAGCCACTATAATGCGGTTTAAGGAAAATATTATAGAGTCATTAAAATATAAATGAATAATTGTTCATATATAAATAGAAATTAAAAAAAATATTTTTTCAATATAATTTTTTTGATTTTATAAAGAAATTGGAATCTTAAAATTGATTATGGGTGGTCATTAAAATTGGTATGAAATTGGGAATTTAACATTAATCGGGTGTGATAGTTAGTATGAATTGAAACTGAAAATTTATAAAAGATGAATTTTCACTAAAATGAAAGATTAATAAAAATGGATACATGGTTTTGAAACAAACATATATAATTTAGAAGAATTTAAAAGAATAAAAAATTGTATTTGGGTAATGAGAGAGATTTCGTAACCCGAATGAAAAAGCATGTTCAGGAAGAAACTCTTATCACATTGTAATAAATCATATCATATGCACCATAAAGTTAATATTCATCAAATGAACCATTAAATAACATGATTAAAAATATATTCATGATTTTATTCATCAAAGGGATGTACACATACACCATACTCAATAAATGGTGTTGAATATGGTATATCTCAAAGAAATGATGGTGTGATGTCAAAACCCAGAAATTGTGTCTAAAAGTGTTCTAAACATTATCATAATGACCTAATAATCAAATTAAACACATTAATTAAATAATTAATATCCAATTAATCAATTTATTTAATTTAATATAAATTTGTTATGTTTATTTTCGTCCTTTTTACATGTTATAAGATACAATTTTATCATTCTGGGTCATTAGTTTCCTTGGTTTTCATGATCAGTTTACTTGTCTACATTTATTGATGTTATTTAATGATGAGAATAAATATACATAATTGAAGTCAAAAAATATTATTGAAAATATATAATATTAAATATTTATATAATTAATTTGAATATTTGTGGTGAGGATGAATCATTAAGAAAGACATTAGTGATAATCATTTAGATTATTTTGGCGGTTTTTCAGTCATCAAAAACTAATATGGTTTTATTATTTAACTCCATGTGTATATAATGGTTCCATAACATTACATAGGTTGTAAAAAATATATTATAAAATTTTTAACTCTAAAAATGGGTTTACGATCAATATTGAAGGCTTTAATAGATCATGAAAATGCATCATCCATGATGTCTATAAATTAACACATTAGAGGTGATATTTTCGTTAACAGAATAAAAGAGGGAGATAAATGAGTTTGATGATGAATATTAGATTAATATGATATAATAACTTTATATAAATGGTTTTGGGGTTATCATGTTTCATTAGATATGGTATGTGAGTTAAGCATAAGAAAATAAAATAAATTATAGAGAAAATAAGACAAAATAAAGAGGATATTTACCTCTTGACTCTCACCCTTAAGAATCTCTTTAAAGGGATTGATTTTGGTATTTTTTGAGACCAAAATACCTGAGATGTATATGAGTTACATGTGAAGATAATTGGGTTGAAAATTGAAAAGGATCAAATCATGTATGGTGTGTGGTAAAAGGGTGGTATTTAATGTGGATGGGAGGGACCTTTTTAGAATATTTTATTAATTTATTTATTTTTTTGGCTCAAGAATATGAATATATTGAGAATTATCATAAAATATAATAAAATAATGAATTATAGTTTGTGATTATGGGTTTATATCATCTATACATTAATAATGAATCAATAGTACATTTACTTAATATTATTTGTAAATTTTTATATTTTACAATTCACCAAAAATTCATGTATTGTTGAAAATCCAAAAAAGACACCCTAAATATTTTTCAACATTTTTAATTGAAAACTATACATCATTTTTTCAGAATAATTATATAAATTTTCAGAAATTTAAATTTAAATTAAAATCCTCATTTACTCAAAATAATATAGATTTTAAATTTATAACTTAGTTTATAACACTTTGAAAAATAAATTATTGTCTCATAAAATTATCCTAAAATCATTAGAAATAAAATATTAATTTTTTAATATATTTTATAGAAATAAATTTTTTATGAAATCATTTTATTAATTTTAAAATTTTAATTAAATATTTATAGCTTACAAAAATACCAACACATAAATAATAATTTTTTAATAGTTCCTTTACTTATAATATCATATAATTTTAAAATAATTTCATTTATAATATCCCTAAATATTATTTGTAACTTCATCTATGTGGTTACAATTAATTTTTCTATTTTACTACTAATAAGGGTCATATTACTATTCCTATGGTAATGGTAGTATTTCTTCAATATAAGTTTCTTAACTTATCAGAATACCTCTTACATTATTCCTTAATTATTTATAATGTTTTTATTTTGTTATCTAATATATTTTATATGATTTGTACTATATTAAATTATTATAAGGGCAATTTAATTGAAAAATTATCGGTTGTTACATTCTCCCCTATTATAAAAATGTTTCATCCTCATAATTTGAAATTTCTATAAATAATCAACCATGTATACATGAAAATCATTTTATGGGAAACCTACATCAGAAATAGGGTTATTAAAATTTACACTTAATAAGTGGTAACGGAAAATGCAGTGGTCACCACAAAACTAGGATTTTTATTTGGAAATAATTAGTTGAAAGTGATAATAGGGAAATTGAAGTGAAATAAAAAATATTATGTTCTTATTATGAGTGATAGAGAACATGGTCATTAAAAATTTTACATATAAAAAAATATAAATAATTTTATTGGTTTAAAGACCATTTATTTCTCAGAAGGAAAAGTAAAAAAAACACTTTTTTTTGTTCTAAAATATTTTTCCTATAGTTGATGGATTATTTTATTATTACGATATAACTTTAGAAAAAAAATAATTCATTCATTTCAATGTCATTAGTATTATATTGTCCCTTAGTTTTACATGAATATTTTTTAACATTATGCCTTACACCTAAAAATGAATGTTAAAGATGATTCTTCCATACCTAAAGAACTATTAAGGAATCATGTGGTCTTTCATACATACATTAAACCATTAAAAGTTTACTAAAACCAAGAAAGTTATCAAATTCTATCACTAAGATATTATTTCTAAAGAATTCCATGACCCATTCCATATGTATTTACTAATAAGATTCATCTATAACATATTTTTCCATAATCAATGACCAAAACACTAGAGGTAAGGTCACTAAATTTCCAAAATAAATTTACATAATATCCACCAAATAATTTATCCAATAAACCAATATACCAAAATATGAATTCATTAATCACCATAAGACCATAATGAAAATGTGCATTCATCAAAATATAAAACCTTATATTGTTTTCAAATCAAAACATCTAGGAATTCTAGCATAAGATAAACCATTAGATCATTATCCGCCTTCGTGGTCACAGATGAATTCCCATAAACATTTATATATTATTTTCTGAAACATTATGTAGATATTTAATGTTCTTATTCCCAAGTAATGTGTTTTCATAAAGATATTCCTACCACAAAACCTCTTCTATTGATTACTGGTGTTATTCAAATCATGCATCCAATATCATAAAGAAGAAGTACTATAGTATAATCCTTAAATATCTCATGAAAATTAAAATAACATATTTCCTAAATCCAATTTGTAGAATATTAATCATTCATCGTTGTATAAGGTATTTTCATAATCATTACGATTATCCCTTTTCTTCTAGTATGATATATTATTTTGTTGCATGTGAAATTAATTTTTTTAGTTCCCCATATCCTTATAGTTGATGCATTATGCACTTGAAAACTTTTTCAAACCCTTTAAATTATATCACACTCTATGACTTGATTATCATGATAAAAACATGGATATTCTTCATTGTTAATATAAATTTAATAATATCACTAAACAAAGAATATTTGATTCAAAATATACTCATAACTTTTTCCAGGTCTTCAATTTTGGTGTCTCTCATTATGAGAAAGTAACCAATAATTCCTAAGGTACATTAGGGAATCCTATAAATCCTTTTACCCCTCTTTCCAAATACAACATGGGAAGTTTAGAAGGAAATTATGGGGAAAATTATAAATATTTACAGAAGTTTTATTTTTATTAAAAAATTTCTGAACAACCTCTTGAACACATGATTTACAAATTAATCATATCTAGTTTTCCTCAAAGGTATCAAAAATATTTTTGAAAATTATAAAAATACAAACATTTAAAATTTGATACATACAAGATTCTCATAAGTTTTCATCTTCTAAATATCTCTCAATATTGATGATTTGTTTTTATAGTTTAATTATGGTGAAGGATTCAAAAATACAACGGTAATACATTCAATGCCAAGAGTAAAAAATACGAGAATACATGATTTTTTTATATAAAATCGATGATCCTTGGATCAAATGGGGAATAATAGAGGTAAGGGATGCCTCTTAAATTTTGTTTACTATATCTTGGATGTTGATAATGGTTTTAAAATCTTCTGATCATTACTTATAGATTATCCTTGAAATTTAATCCTCAAGAAGAGGGAGAATAGTTGTTCATTTTCGTTCTCCTTCAATTTCAAGGATTTTCACAAAAGAAAATGAAACATGTGGAAGAAATGTTTTACTAAATATTATATTTATACAATGAAAATTTATTCCATTTTTAAAAAAATTACTACATGGTTCCATTTATAAATAATGGAATATTATGGACTAGTTCATAAAATCAGAAATCGTAATTTATAACTACAAACTAGAAAGATACATAACATAAACTGAATATTTAGGTATAGCTAATCCCGTAATAATAAACACGATATCATTTGGGAAATATTTAATTTCAAATCCTTCAGAATGGTTTATAAATAAAATGTGAATTATCCTATGAATATCCCATAAGACTTTCAAACTAGGTACATAGAAAAGCCTATTATATGGTTCCCAGTTTACTTGATTCTAGCCGAGGAGAAATTGTCAGAGAAGTTACCTCGAGGTAAATATTTTTATGTCTACATCTGCTTGTAGTATCCAGAATAGGATATATTTCATGGATTAACCACATAATATCCACCTAAAAAAATTATTGATTGTTCTTCTATTCCTTTCCAAAAATCATATTATATTGTTATCTTCTCTAATCTATGTTTTCTAAATCTAGTTTCAAAGGTTTCTACTAAACATTCTATGATACCAACTATAAAGTCCCTAACCCCAGTATCCGAGAGATGATTCATTATATAAATATATTTCCTTATATACAAAAATTGTATCCCAAAAAACTGACCATTTTATTATTTTATTGAAACCAGATTATATACATGAACTTTTAATTACCACATTAAAGGAAAAAACACATGAACTCCATTAGAACCACCCACAACCTCCAAGATTTTCCCTATAGGGAACTCATAAAATACATCATCGCATCATAGGGAAATAAAAATCATATGGAATGGGTGATCATAGATGCTTAGTAAGGGTAAACAATAAAGTGAAAGCTATCATAAGAATATTTAATAAATATAGGTGAATAATTTGAATAGAAACCAATGGAACATAATATTGATCATAATATTGTATGAATAAATGATCAATACATTATTCCATATAAATAATCACTTGAAAATTAAAAATAAATATTATAATAGTCAAATAAGCACAAGATTTATCTATTAATTATATCATAATTATGGAGTGAATATGACAAACATAATAAAAATTTCATTGATTCCTAGACCATGTCTTCTAAAAATATATGAGTAGGGCCTTGAACAAAATAAATTTATTTTAAGTCTCATGAGATGTTTCAATGTATCGATGGTCTATAGTGGTCCCCATAGATCAATTACTAAGTCCAATTCCTTCCCAATATGTACAATAAAATTATATTTTTAAATAAATGTGTCACATACAACTTTGAAATATTATAATAGAAATCATAGAAAATAAATACTATAATAAAGGCATTGATAATTTCTTGACGAAAATAATCCTTTAAATGTTCCAATGTATATCATACCACTTTCAAGAATTTAAATCTAAAAAATTATGTAGGAATAAAATAAAATGAAACACATAATATCAAAAGAATAAATATAATAATAATTTTATATATCATAGGGTAGTGCATAAACCACATGAAAGGCATAACTGGTGAACAATGAATACATCTCCCAGACGTAAAAGTGAGATTAGAAAACCCCTTTTTTACATTGGAAAGATGATTTATCTTGGGAATAAAATTTTATTTTGTTATATAGTCAGATTGTAAAAATTTATATCCATGAAATGAAACGATACATAAAATGTAATTTTATTTTAGAGTTAAATTATCTATGACTACTATGAAAACATGTAAAAAGGGTGTTTAAGAAAATTTAAAAATGACCATATTTAATGCAGTTTAAGCAAAATATAAGTGTTTCATTAAAAGAGACAAATGCATAATTATTTGTTTAAAAATGAAAAATTAAAAATATTGTTTTTATGATAATAATAGTGATTTTATAAAAATATAGGTGGAATAATAAACATTATGGATGGTACTTCAAAATTGGTGTGAAATAAGGATGTTCCCTTAAATTATGCTTGCTTATCTAGATGAATTGAAATGGAAACACATAAAACATGTACAAAAAAATAAAAGAAAACTGAACTGATACATGTTCAATACTGTGAAATATATACATTGAATGTATAATAACTAAGATTAATAAATAATTACAATGTGGTAAAGTGAAAGATGGCATAGCCAGAATAAAAAATTGAGGTTCGGGAAAAACTCTTACCACATTGCAATCAATCGAATCATACATAGCATAAAAAATAATATTTAAAAGAAATATTCAGTAACATAATGAAAAAAAAGATTAATTATATGATACATCAAAGATATATACACATACATCATACACCTAAAATGGTTTGGAAGAAGACATATATCACAGAAATGAATGTGAGATGATAACACCTATAACTTATGTCGAAAAGTGGTCTCAACTTGATCATAATCTTCTAGATAATAAAATTTAATTCATTCATTAATTAATTCATAACATTTCTTATAAATTCTTAATTTAATATATGTTTTTAATGTTTATTTATGGTGTTTTTATGAGTTATATGATATAATTGTTTTATTCCGGACGATTCATTTCCTTGAGTTTCGTGTTCGATTTTCATTTATATGTGTATATGGGTTCTTATAAATAGTGAGTAGATATCCATAATTGATTTCATAAGATAATAATGAAAAAAAAGTGTAATATAAAGTTATAAAATTTATTTTTATATTTGGGGAGAGTATTAATCATTAAATAAGACCTTAATGATAATTGTTTAGATTATTTTTATGGTTATTTTATCGTCAAAAACATGTTTCATTTTATTAATTTACACCATGTGTATATATTGGTTGCTTCACATTACTGTAGGGTCCCGGAAATTTTGATAAGGTAATTAAAATACTCTCTCAAGTTGTGAGAAGTGAATAAATTCAAGTTGTATTGAAAATTTGGGAAGAAATTTGGAGAAATCAAATTTTCCAAAGGGATCCATACAATACGCATAACGAATACTGGGAAAGGATCGGGGATGGAATAAACCAAGAAACACTAGCACACATATGGCCTATGATGCACTATCTTGTGAGGCGTTGGACAACGAATGAAACAATTCGTGATAATTTTCCATCTACGAACCGAAGACGTCACGAACTGTTGTTCCTGGAGAGAATCTGATGGATGTACGTCCTTCATACCATGCCCACAAATGGAGTTGTTTGCGGATGAGTTGAAGTTGGTGGTACCATGTGAATTTCATATCCAAAAATCACGGTTGACCGAGTCATCTATAGGATAGATTACCTCTATGGGTTCAGCTAATGGTTCCACATGAATTACAAATATAGCTTCCCTGACACTCTATAAATATACCACCTGGGGAACTAAAAAATAATAGTTGAAGTGGAGGAGAAAGAGTTCCAAAAAGGATTATCTCTATTGGATATGTGAAGATTGGGAAAATATCATAGAGGGTGTGGGAGAAATTTCTCCCACACCTGATGATATTCTCGGGACTCAATCTCGTACCTGAAGCAGTTCACAGACACAATCCCACGAAACTTATATATAATTTAGTCCATAGGATTCCTCTCAGCGAATCATATTCAGAAGAACCTCCACAACCAACCAGTAGAAAAATAAAAATTATTATAATATTTTTTCACACATTATCATATGCGGGCAACACAGATTTCGGTGTCACTTAGTGGAAGACAGTACGAAATCTCCCTATATAGAAGATAGTATGTGAACAACCCTTTGTAGAAAACAGTTCTTGTTCATCTCTTATTCGAGAAAATGGTTTTAGAAGCTCATATGCCAAAAATAGTTCATGTTCAATCCTATGTGGCCAGTTTCCTTGAAAATAACATCCTTATCAAACTGATAGTTCACAGATAGCTACTATGCGGATTCTCCTATGTGGACTGCCCTATGCGAAAAACCATTCTCACCCACTTGTTCATATCATAGGGTCTTCACCCCCACACCACCACTCGAGGTCCCTTCTAGGCTGCGGTTCTGGCCCTATAGTCTGGTCCCTTCACTATAATTATTGAACCCCTTGAAAAATAGAGGGTCAAACTGTGAACTTTTCAATCTATGCCAATGACATTTTCCATTGTCCCATTATTATTCCCAAACAATAATTCCTTAAATATGATGAGACAATACATTCCTCAAGAACCACATGAAATCCCAATAACCTCCCTCCTATGCTAGGTTGACCTTGAATACTATGGCAAAGAATAGCCTGAATGTTTCTTAAATGCCCAGACACATCCTTTGCATCTATCAAACTCGGTGTCCTAGGTGATGAGAAAATAATCATAAAACTCAATGTCCATCATATATCAGTAGCCATTTTTTAAAGAATCATTTTCTTTCCTATTCAAATCATTCCTTAGCATCTCTGCATAATTTTCATGAAAAAAATAGCTGATCAGCCGTAGGAAAGTTTATCCTCATGAGAGGTTTTTCCTAATTTATTATTCCTAATGGATCCCATTCCCCGTATCATTTATCCTAATTCAAAAATCCCCAGAGTCAGGGATTACACATTCCTTCCCTCTCATGTTCAGAGAATTTCATAACATCCTAGAACTATTATCCTCTATATAATCATTGATTCAACAACAGTTGGTCCAAACTCCACTACCATAAACAATTAGATATCATTTAGTCCACATGACGTTAAACTGTATGGTATTATTCCATGAAACATGATACTAAACTATAATTCCATTGTTCTAAACACTATGTACATAAACTATGAGTTATATTTCTATTAACATGACATTAAACTATATGGTATTGGTCTATAAAACATGACAATAAACTGGGATTCTATCGTCCAATCTATATCACATTTAACTATAGTATACCCTATAACCATATTTAGGGTACTCCCACTATAGTAAGCCCCTAGCCTTTGGAGAGCCAGAACAGTTGACATTAAATGTCAATACATATTGTAAGGTTCATTACTTCGTACCCTCACCCACCAATGGCTTGACATAGGACCATGTGACCTAATCGACACACCCAATGCTCTTTCCCTCTCCCATTGTGCTCATATCCACGACCTCTTCTTCAATCATTAGTCCTCCTTTCTATTACTAGAAAACAGAATGTGTAACCTTGTTAAATCTTCCACATTCTTTTTTTATTACACTAAGTATGAATAATGTGATCTTAGAGGAATATTATGATAAGAAATTGGAAAATTCCATCAATGAACTATTTGAACTCTGATTCCCACAATAATTGATATATGTAGGATGCCTACTCAAAGCTAGAGCTCAATGTGGTAACCATTATTAAAGTTTCTCCCCCAAAATTACCATAAAAAATGGAATCCTCTTTATGAGTACGTCCTAATTCGATTATCTCATACTAGAATCTACCATGCGTAATCCCTAATAAAGTCACAACCCATAAATGAACTATGATAAATTTGATTCATGCTCTAACTAAGATACAAAAGATGCCTGTCCAAGGATCGATCTCATGGGACAATCCCCTCAAATAAAATTCCTCATAAAATGTCCCCCCAAATTCAGAAGGGCTCTCTCTGACGTGAAAGTATTAATAATGTAATTATGAGGATATTGTTTCCCTACTTGATCCTATTAAATAGGAAGCCTCCCTATGTTCAAAATAAGACCCTTACAGAAACCCCAATGTTCAATGAGCCGAACTCTCGATAGGTTCATGTCCAACCAAGAGACTACGAATCTCCTAGGAACGTCGGGCTACCTCGGCATGATTCCCACACAAAATAGTGGCTAAGAACATTTTTCCTAGGAACCCTCACCATATAAAGTTAAACTGAATGGATTGAACATTATCACATAACCCTAAAAGATTATGTGTGAAATTGACTAGAGCCGAACTATGTGGATTCTGATTCTTCTCATGAGGATGAATTGTAAGTCCATCTCATGGGTTCTATCCCAACATCGATGTAGATCTTGTCATCCCTCATTAATGAGAAACATCAGAGCACCTCATCACATGGCCCACACTAGTGTTGTCTCAACAATTCATGACCCATACATATCTATGATTGATTTTTCACCCAAGAGGTAACCTATGTATAAACGTTTTGATAATTAACAGAGGATTCATGAACATATTAACATGGAATTAATCTATAATAGAGTCCCTTAGTAAGGAATTATTCCCCCCAAAATGGTACCATGATCCCGACCTCCATTCCTCTTGACCAAGGGAATCTTCATGTGTTTTTGGAAAAACCATCCAACAAGAACCTTCTTTTCGAATGATTTCCATGAATCATGTATCTAAGGGTAATTGGGTGTTTCTGGTTCCACAAATAAACACTTTGGATACCATTCGAAGAAATCATATCATAGGAGGAATGATTGCACACATACATAATTCGAAATAATCACCCGTTGGGACCATTCGACTATGACACCACCATTGTAATTAATATATTTATAAACTACCCCATCCCCATGGGGTAAATACAATTCCCACTAATGTGTGATGACACAAATCTAGTTTGAAAAGAAATTGTGACGTGAAAATTTTTATGATCACATACAAATTCTTGTCAACCGTTACACCATTTTATTTCCACCAAAATGATCACCTCTGATCAAATAAATTATATTGGATAAAATTTATATATTAAAATTTTCTTTAACTATAATAATGTTATTTTGACCATCCTTCATGGATTTAATGGAAAATGAAAATGCATCATCCATGATGATTGTAAATTGACATGTCAAAAGCGATATATTCATTTAAAAAATAAAAAGAGAGTCAAAAGAATATTTTTATGGACCATACATTAACATGATATAAATATTGTACATAGATTATAATGGAGTTATTATTTCTCTTTGGATAGGGTAGGTGATGGAATGATAGGTATATAAATGAAATTTAGAGGAACATAAAAAAACAAAGATGAGTTCACCTCTTGAATATCCTCCATGAGAACCTCTATAAGGGGATTGGTTTTTATCATTTGTTGAGACCAAATTCCTTTATAAGTGGTAAATTTTATTACAATGATGATTTGGTATAATTTTTATAGGGACCAAGTCTTGGAAGGAGTGAGTTGAAGAGTGGTGAGTGGTGGTATTTATAGTGGAGGAGAGGGGTATTTTTTGATATTTCATTCATTTGATTACTGTTTTGGCTAAATAATGTTAATATTTGCGGATTTATAGTGAAATATATTTGAATAATGAAGTGATTTATGATATTATGGGCTTACATCAGCCATAAATCACCTATGACTTTATTATTGATTTGTTTAACCTTTATCCTAATTTATGATATTTTACAATTCTCTAAAAATTCCAGTATTTTAGAAAAAACCCAAAAAAACAACCTAACCATTTTTTATCTCTATAATTAATAAATTATGTCATTTATTTTGAAAATATTATTCTATGTATAATATAATTAATTTTTAATTAAAATCATTATTTACTCAAAAGTTACAAATTTAATATTTATAACTGATTTCATAAGACTTCAAAAAATTAACTGAGGTATCATAATTTATCCTTAAATCATAAGAAAACAAAATATTAATTTTTGTACACATTTTATATAATTAAATTTTCTTTTTAAATCATTTTATTAATTAAAAAATTCTAATTAAATATTTATGACATGAAAAAAATACCAATACTTATTTAATAAATTCTAAAATATTCATTTACTTATACAAAGATATAATTATATTATACATTAATTTATAAGATTTGTAAATATTATTTATCATTTTATTGGTCTGTTTACTATTCACATGTCTAGTTTACTTTTCATAAGGGGCATATTACTATTCCTAATGTCAAGTTACAACTTCATTTGTGTAGTTTAATTATCATCTTGAAACACATCTTATTTAATGCATGGTTGATTTATAATGTTTTTATTGTGTTCTATTTGATATTTTATATGATTTATACTATATTCAAAAATTAAAATAATGTAAATATCATCAATATAATTTTGCGTTGTTGTATAGAGTTGGTTTCCTTCAATAAGTCGGGGTAAGGACACAACTGAATATTTTAAATGAAATAAACATTATTAATGCCTTACTCAAGAAAAATCATTCCAAATTGGACCACTAAAATATATTTGAATATATGGGGTCAAAATAATGAAATTAAAATTGAAATTATTCATATCTTTTCATTTTTACTTTTATCGTTTGAGTTCAAACACCGCTAAACCTATTTTAACCCATACCGTGGTAACACATTTTTAGTATTTTAACTGCACATTGAAAAAAAACTATGTTGAACAAATAAAATAATTTTCATTTTTCCAATTCAAAATATGGAATCCATTTTATCAAATTAAATTCACATATGTGGTATAATTTAATTTAACATTAATCCTATAAAATGATATGAAAAAAATTTATTTAGAAAAATGTATTTTAAAGAATAAAACCATTTTCATACAAAATTAATCGATAAAATACAATCTAATTTGCATAATTTTATTGTTAGTATTAAAATTTTTCAAATATGTCTTTAAAAATAATTTGAAAACATAACGTTATAAATTCATGAAACCAAAGGATAGTTTCCAATAAAATCAATATTTTTCACTATCCATTGAAAAATATCTTTTTAGAAAAATTAAGAAAAATATCCATAACATATATTTGATATGATGATTTAAAAATGGTTTTAAATTTATCAAATAAATTTTCACTATGGGTAAAAAAAATTTATTATTTTATTAGAAGATAAATAAAATTCAATTTAAAAAAATTATGAGAAAAGAAATTACAAACAATTGAGTTCATATTTCATAAAAATTAATAAATAATTATCTAATTAGTATGAATCTTATTAATGTTTCATAGTTCTATTAATCTAATCATTTCCCACCAATTTCAGGACAAGGTTATAATGTTCATCTTATAAAAATAATATTTGGATATTTTTGTAGACTTGGTGTTCCATCTAATATATTCTATTAAATATTGGGTTGTTTTAAAATGCTATGATTTTACTATGATTATGTGTGAAATAAAAAAAATTATTTAAATTTTATTTCCATTTTTGTTATGGTTTAATATTTGTTATACATAATTATACCAGTAACTAGTTATCAATTCCGTTATTTGATATATTTAATGGTTATTCATCTCAAATTTTTATTCCATGTGATATATGATTATGTTATGAAGATATATTATTTAATGATAATTTATATCCTTAAACAACTGTTATATTATATTTCCTTATTAATTCATTTAATTCATAATCTCATAATTAAAAATTTAACAATATAAAGAATTTTTTATTTATTATCATCTTATTTAGGGAATGTCACTTTTAAATGTTCTATTAGTAGGGATAATATGCTATTATTTTATTGAACCACATAACTTTTTCATATATTTTTTAATTCACTTTACATGTTTGATTTCTAAATCCCCCATTATTTATTAAATAAACATCAATAAATACTTGCATAATAGATACCCACCATGTATCATTTTTTAGATCATGAATCATTCTCTTACATATCCACTTTTTCAAAGAAAAAACAGAAATGTAATTATTTATTATACAATAAATTCATAAGGTTGCTTTCAAGTTTGATTATATTCATTTATTAATTTTTTAATAAGTAATATTTTCATCATTGTTTATATATCACATTTATTCTTTTTAAATGATGTGTGAATGTAATTTTATAATATCTTACATTCAGTTAAACTACCTTTTCTATAGTCATTAATATTTTTTTCAAGATTCCATTGAATTATTACAAGGATGTTTTAAAAGAAAATTTTCCATTATATTATGGAAATTTTTAAATTTTTAAAATTGATTCCCGATGGGGAAAGTGTATTTTCCTGAAGAATGTTGTTATTATATTTTAATTGTATTTCAATACATCAAATGCATCAAACACTGATATAAGTTATGATTCAATAGGGAAATATTGTGATGATACCATAACTATTATTTATCTAGATGGATTATTATAGTTTCAATGATATTTTAATTGAAACTATTTCATTTCCATGGTTAAGAAAGATTTAAAGGAATGATTGAGTTTTAAAGGGTATTATATTCAAAAAAACATGATTCTAATTGTATTATTCAATATATTGTAATTAGAAATTATTGATAGTGATATGTGAGATTACTTAAAATCATAATGATGGGTGACCATGACATATATAATGAAGACACATTTGACCAATATAGTTCTCCAATGCATTGGGAAATGAGATAGAGTTCACCAGTTATAGGTTTAACCAAATGGATTATATTATTTTACTAGGAAGTTTATTCCATTTGTATGATTGATAATAATATTGATATTAAATTGATGTTCAATGTTTAAATTTTTTTTCTTTATGTGTTCATCATGTTTTAATTTTTCCTTATCTCAATTCATTCATTGACATGGCTCATTATGGTTGAATTATATGAGAATTATCATGTTTTATATTTATATATATTGTATCATGAAGTTTATATTGGTTTTGATGCATATGAAATCTATTATATTATACACATTCACATTGATTAGGTCATAAATACCTCATAATATTCTTATTCTCACTAATGATATTCAATTTTCAATGCTTATGGTTTCCCTAATCGAGTGGTTGAGCTCAACCTTCATTTATTTTCTATTTCCCATGGTGAGGATGATTTCTGTTAAGTGAATTTTTTCATGAATGGATTCATGTGTGAAATTTTTTGGGATATTTTGAATTCATATGATGAAATAATAAAGAATATATATTTGAGGAAAAATTATAACATAATGATATTGGTTTTATTATGACAGGATTTGTCCTAATTCTCTATAACAATAAACCTAAAACATCATTTTTTAATTAACTGATCCAATATTTTCTATTTGATGTTTTCTGTATTGGATATATTATTTTGGGACATATTTATCTATATCAATGATATAAATGTTACTATATGGTTTTTATCACTAGATTGATGATTATAGGCTCAATGATGTTATAGTTTGTATCGGCATAGGGTTTAGAAAACATTGGAGATTATGATGTTTTCCATTTGAGGTTAAATTACGAATTTTGGATACCATCATGAGTTAATAATCTTTAGTTTTTATTATACGAAATTACTTTTGATGATTTAAATGATGTTATTTGAAGGCGTTTAATGATATTATTGGAGATTTTGTAATTAGTTGAGTTATATCTACAGCATAATTTTAAAATGAAGGATTATTTATGAAGAATTATATAACGTTTTTGAATATGTAAGTTGAATGGTATAAGAAAAAAATTGAGTTTAAAACAATAATAATTTATTATATTAATTCTGATATATGTTTACTTATTTCCCAATTGATTAATGTTAAACATTGGGTATTATTGTATTAATGTTTTAGATAAATGTAATATTACCTCATATGATGGTTTTTCTAGGTTGGGTATTATAAGACCTTCTCAAAAACATTTTAGTATATGTAAACATTGGAAGAAATTATTTTCATCCACTTATATATCTCATTGTTAATAAAAAGATGATTATTATGATTTAGGAATTAAATATTCAAGCACATACACCTATATATCTCACGGTCAATATTATTTATTTTCTAAAATGGTTGATTTTTTTAGTAAATAAGGAAAATAGATATTTTTATAAAACTATAATTTACTTTTGTTAAAAATATAATTTTTTATTTTTATTTTATCTGAATGTAAGATAAGTATTTATTAATTATATTTTTTTTCTAATTAATTAAATTTTATTCATCATTGTATCTTATTTTTTATAAGTCTAATTTTTTGGCTTAAAAACAATTTTTTTAAAAGATATTTTTGATTGAATTTTATGTATTTAGATTAAAATTTATTTCTGACACATATATGAAATGAATATTGAAAAATGGATCCCATTTTTGGAATCATGGAGGTACAAATATAGTAATTTAGTCAAATTTATTTTTGATCTTTTTGAATAGTATATATAGTAAATATTTTCATATTGGTGTGAAAATTCATGTAGTTTAGGTTAAAAATAATGTGTCAATAACTAAAAATAACCATAATACATGAATTTAATCTATTTTATGATTTTTTTTATCTTCCTCATTTAGGATTCCAATTAATGGAAATATTGCTGTCATTTTAATTTTGAAAATGATTTATATATTATTTTTAGTAAATAGAAATAAAAAATTTCATTCTCTTTAAAATTTATCATATATGATCAAAAAATGATATGATTAAGTTAGAAATGATTATCAATGTTTATTTTTAAAATGGTTAGTAAATTTTTGTGTTAATTTCTCTATAAATATTATTGAGTATATTAATTCATTAGACACAAGTACAGTGCAAACAAAATGCCTGTGCAAGTAGTAGAAAATTAATGTATATAATTTTTCAAAAAAAATGAAATTAATTTGCGATAGATTATTTTTTCACATGAATTTTACTAGAAATAATAATGTACCATTTATCATATTTTATTTTATAATTGAATTCAATATGTGCCCTCATATTTTTATTGCCAAAATATGTGAATAGTTCTTAAAAATATGTTTACAATGTTTTATAATATATATTATTTTATTAAATTATTTAAAAATAATAATAATATATATACATTTAGAAGTTTTACCCATTTTACATTTATGATACAATTTTAAATTGTAATTAAATTAACCCTTTAATACTGAAAATGTTGTTACCATAGTTATCATCTAACATTCTTAAGAGAGGTGTTATTCCCAATAATAGGTATCCAAATGAAATGTAATCCTATAAAAATATTATTATAAAATTTAATGAAGTTGATTTCATTTTTATCTCCAAATAAATTTCATTTCTAAACCATGTTTCATTAGTTCAACACATATTTTTTAAATATTTCTTATATTACAAAATGGCGTTATGGATCGTGTATAAAAAGACACCCCCATTTGTCTCCACTCCACTCTTCAAGAGAATTTTTTTCATAGTCACTACCAAAATAACCATATAATATAACAAAAAAATCCAAGGGGTCTTAGTTTCTGAATTATACCAAACATTGATGGATTAATGTGTAAATCAATTGTGGGGTTTCGAAGAATATATATTTCTTTCATCTGAATGCTTTAGAATTATTTTTCTTACATGTCCATCAAAATTATTATAACCATTGTGAAATAAGATTATATGTGTCTCCCATACACTGATATGTAACTATGTTAATGGTTTAAACTAATCAACATCCTTATTTAGTCAAATGGTAAATGAGACAACAATTTGTGTGCATGGTGGACTCCCGCCTCATGAACGGATATATTTCATTTTCTATCACCACCTGTCATTAATGATCATAATGATTGATTTAATATAAATATAAATATATATTTAAAAAATAGTTATCATTATTAAAATATAATATATCATATACTTTCATGCATTTCGTTCTATTTCAAAAATTATACTGTCGTTCATGCATATGTGTGGATTATTACCTCCACAAGGCGATGTTCCTCGTTTTTCATTGGAACATCACAAGAATGGAATATATAAGTGTATTTAAAGAGAAAATATTATCTCAATAAAATAATTATCAATTTAAGGATTAAATTACACTTACATTATTTCCTTCATTTTATTTGAAATATGGGACCCTTACCCATGAATATGTAAAACCTACTATCTCAGTGAGTGAAAAATAAATAAATTTTGATAACCTTTTTCATGGTTAGTTATAAAATTATAATTAATGTTTAAATATTATAATTATTTCATTATTATTAATTTTGGATTGATGTGATATTTTCTTCTTTGTCTATAATAAATGTACCAAATTCATTTTGAAATAATTAACTAAACACCCTCATAATACCTGGTCTTCACATAATCGATAATATAATTAAATATTTAGTCGAATTAAATGAAATAAATGGTTTAATGATAATGAAATAAAACCAGAATAGTTTCTCTAACATATAAATAATTACTATAATTTTATTATTCCAGATTTAGTCGATATACATTGTAAGCCGAGACTAGACGTAAGAGGTTTCGTCAAAATTTCTATTCATTGAGGAATATTTTAATATTATAAACATAATTGATTTTGTATTATTTATTAACTGATTATTTTACATTTTATATCATGAATCATTCATATATAAATATATTTTTTGTTATAATTCAATATATTTCATCCACATGGGTTTGAAATGATATTTTCCAAGTGATATGTGGTTTCTTACGTGATTTTATAATCAATGGGTTATATCACATCATAAATGATTATATTATTTGATTACCATTTGTGAAATTAATTTTTAATTAATTGTTAATTTAAATATTTTTGTGGTTTTACATTTTTTAAAAAATAATATGTCCATTGATTAATTATTCATTCAATGATATGATATTTATAAGGTTTATTCCCATAAAAGTTTTCTTCTTTAGAACATATGTTCATGTCTTTATGTGATATTCTTTTATAAGTTGTATATAGTACCCACTAAAATTTATTATCTTATATTTAATTATAATCATGGTATTTAATGTTTCATATTTATTCACTTTTAGATTATAATGTTGTTGACTTGTTTAATTTACATATCATCTCTTTATGTTTTAAGAAGGATAATTTTTTTCCCAGTGATAGAGATCCAATATATTTTTTTAAAATTTGAATCTTCCTCTTCCATATCAAAATTTTACAAAATGTTTTCATTGAATTTTTTATTGACACATCCAGGCTTTATAATGTTAATTTTCATTTATTGGTGATTTTGATTACATATTTTATAAAAAATAATCTTTTTTATCATTGTTTATATAACACCTTTTTATATTTTTTACCAATGTGAAATTAATGATTTTTTTAGAATATTTAGAATGATCACCTTCTTTTAAATCATTAATAGTTATTTCAGATAGTCCATTTATTTTTTCTGAGGTTATTTTACCTGATTTATTTTTCTATATTCTATAAATATACAGTTTTATAATTTATTTATGATGTGGAAGGGGTATTATAATAAATATTTTTTTAATGATCCATTAATGGTATTTCTATTTCTTAAAGACATAAACCCTTGAGGATAACGAAGATCCACAAGGGATGTGTTGTGAAGATACAATCCCTTTTATTTCTACGGATGGAATACGATTGTTTTTAGGAGATTTTAATAGAATTTGATTACATTACATGTGTTTTCCAATAAATAAAGTAATCATGGGTTTTTCATGAATTTTAGTTTGAAAAATGAAATATTAAAAATATATTATACATCATATGGTATATAGAAATTACTAATGATGAAATTTGAGATTAATATTGCTCTAGATTGTTGAATAGATGATATATCTCATGAAGACTGGCGAGGCTGATATATCTCTCCAACTAATTAGGTAATGGAATTTAATTAACATGGTATATTTTTCTTCTAAGTTATTATTAGAAACTTCTATGTAGTTTATTCCATTTATAACAATGATTGAAATTGTGATATGGAAATTATTTTCCATGTATCCAACTTTTCTTTTTTTCCTTTCATTATTTTATAATGTATTCCTTCTCTCAAGGAACATTTTCACATGGTTTGTGAAATAAATGTACCTTATCATATAATAAATATTTATTCCCTAATGCATGAATTATTATACATGTTTTGATGGGTATAAACTATATTATGTTATGCTCATGAAATTTCATTATTTCATCATACCATTATATTTGAGTTATTCACAATGATGAAATTCAATTGTTTCTTCTTATATTGTACATTTTTTTTAATTTAATCTCACCATTATTTTGTTTCCGATTTCAAAATTTTATGAAGATTAATTCAAAATAAATTATGTCAACTGAGGAATAATTTGTAAATAATTTAATTGAAAATTTTGAAAACATATTGAGAAATACGAAAATAAATTTATAGTACGAAAAATGATTACTCTACTAAATAGTTATTTTTATGTAAGAGATTATATTAATTATCAAAAACATTAAACCTAAATGTTCCATGGGTATGTAAGTGAACAACTATTGTTTGAATGCTGTTTTTTTGGATTGCAATAATATGGCCATGATTATTTGTATCAATATCAAAAAAGATAATATTATTTTTTGAGAATTGGTTTCAGGAGTTTGGGTTTGGGATTGTTATAGGATAAGTAAACCCTAAATTCCTACATTTCTTATGCATATGGATGTTTTTTCTAATGACACAGTTATAGAGAAATATGCATTATTCTTTAGTGATTGACTATATTCACTTTTTGGAGTTCTGAATATTATATTTAATATATATATAATTTTATTTAACCCAATGGGGTATTTTTATGTCACTTTTATATCTATGTTGAGTTTTTATTATATGTTTTTAATTGTATAAATTTATTTTTGATTTTAATAATTCATGGTTAGTGTATTGTTGATTATTTATTTAAAAGAAAAATAATAGATTATGTTGTCTCAAATTTATATACTAAGGATTGTATACTCAAAAATAATAATTGGGAGAATGATTCCTTATTTTATAATGTTATGATTAACTCTATTGTATGAGTTTCTCACGAAATTCTATTAATACTTATAATGTGGAAATAAGGTTTAATTTAAGGGAATAAACCTTAATTTTTTAAGCCATGACAAAATTTTCAACCACTCCTAATTAAGTGATTCATCTATGGTTTTCTAAATTCCTAATTCAGGTATGAGATAAGTATTAAAGGAAACTATAAAATAGTGTAAAATCAATGTGACATGTTTTAGGGAATTAATTTTCATGTATATAGATTGGGGTGGGTTAGAACACAAAATAAAATAAATAAATAAAATTAGTTAACCCATACATAGTGAACGATGAGTTATCATGGAGTTTGGATAAATTAATACTTAATTAATCCTATATAGGGGTTTTCCATTTAGTTCTTTCTTGATTTTTGTTTTTTAAAAAAATAACCCAGTAGGGTAATTGGAATCATATAACATAGTTGGGTTGGATGGGGATAACATGTCATTTGTTTTATTTTTTACTGATTTGAGGTTTTTATTTTTTAAAAATTATCAAAATAAATTAATTTAGAAGTTATAAAGTTATACCATTTATATCAACTACATGAATATATTTTGAAAACATATTATCTAAGAGGGTAGTGTAGATAACTATTTTTTGTATTTTAATATAATATTGGTGCTAAATAATAAATAATTTTTTGAGTAATAATTACTCACTTTTTTCATTTAGGGTTTCGATCACGGGGTTCGAAATAAATGTTGGGAAGTACTTGTTTTGTATTGTTTGGTGGAATAATTTGTAAATTATATGACTCAATAGAAGGGAATTTAAAATTTTGTTTCAAGTTTTTAAAATTAATTTTCAACTCACTAATCTCAATAAAATAACAATGGAATGATTTTTGTACAAAAAAAATTAAATTATTCAACATTATCAAATATATGGGAAATCACCAATTATGTTTCCCAATTTTTTAGTATTTTTTAATGAATATTCATTCCTTAAAATAAATGTAAACATAATCAATTTATTTTAGTTTCCACCTATGATATATAAAACTATTATTTATAGACTTTAAACCATTTAAAAATACTTGAAACCATGTATGGAAAATATTCATTACTTATTAAATAAATTTACTCAAAATTGATACCTCACTAACCATAAACTGGGAGTTACATATAATTTTATAATGTGTGATTCAATTACAAATAAATAGATCGTGAAAATTTATTTTTTTTCCCATCAATTACTCGTACGGTACCTTTAAAATGATATGAATTAGAATATTGTTTGATATTATGATTATTTAATGTAAAATACACCTTTGATGAGAGTTTAATGGAGACCCTATGAAGTTGAAGATGAGTTACAATAGATAAATTTTATTTTTATGTTCCTCCAGTCACATGAAACCTCCAAAATTATTTTGAAATCATATATAATAATAGAAAATTATAAGGGGTGGTGGGAGTATAATTTTCATTAAAATCTATATAATAGATAACTATAGATTATTTTAAAGAATACCAAAAAATAGTTCAATCGTAAACCACTATAGTTAGAGAAAGAGATCGAATTTATTAATCATTAGAAGATATTTTTTATTCAACTTAATGTTTTTATTTTATTCAATTATGTCCTGTGATAATTGATGAAAATATTTTTAATTATTAAATTATCAAAATAATAACTAAAATAGTAATTCAATAAATTATGAATTTTTATAGCTTACCCATCCATGTATAAGTGGGTATAAAAGTTGACAATGATATTGAAAATGTAATGTTTACTTAGTGTATGCATTATTTTATTCCTCCTTCTAGTGGTATAAAACAACATCATGAAATCAAAATAAAAATTTGGGAACATTCATATATGATGTCATGGGTATTTTATAAGATCAATAAGTGAACTCACTCATACTACACAAGGGGATGGAAATGATATGCTTACATTGTTAGTTCCCTGGGACCATGAAATTATTTTTTGTTAATAATCCATTTATGTAAAATGAATGTGTCTGTGTAGTAATAAGAAATATCTTCCTTAATTACCCACCCTATGAATTTATTGTTGATAGATTTGAATAGAAACAAGGTCTATTGGTGAAAATAAGGAATCCAATGATGGGAAAATATTAATATTAGACTAAAAATGATATAAAAAACATAATCTATTACACTAAATTATTTGAGATAGATGGCAATATTCTGAATGATAAATGAATTTCTTATACATATTAGAGGTGGATCTAGTAAAATTAGACATATAAGTTTTTATAATACATACTACATTATCAATTTCAAAAAAAAAATTCTTATTATTTTTATTATTTAATATAATATAATTCATTTATCTCTACATGCGTATTGGAAAAACTATTTTATAATATTTATTTAATTAAATACTCAATGGATATTATATAACTAATATGAGAGAAGAGTTTCCAATGATTTAAAATCATTTTATGTGCTATCATGATTTTTAATATACAAGTCTACTAAGAATTTCTATATATGTAGATGGATATATTTATAAATGTTAATTGAATGTATTATCTAGGGAATAATAAGTCATACATTAACTAATATATTTAGAATGTTTCTTTCCTCTCCGGTAATGAAATTAATATTTTTTTAGGTTTATATGAATTAATTTATGAAGTGTATGAAAACAATTCAGAGAATCTATATCTCTATAATTTCAATAAAAATAAATTTTGGTGGATGAAATGAAAAGTGGATATATAGAAAAAAAATTCCTTGATGGTTAAAAGGAACTATGGAAAATTTTCTAAATAAATATTTGATGTATCATTAAATATGTATATTGAGTATTATATATATCTACTATTTGGAACCCATCTAATTTCTCTATCATTATATCATTTATATTGAACGAAATTAAGGATTTTAAAATGTATAAATACAAACATTGTGAGTAAAATATTTAATATACTAGATAACTCCCTTGTATTATTTTCTTATTTTTGGAAATTAATTATATCACAGTTCATTATTTTGGATTTATTTTAGGGGGGAAATTCAAGAAAATAATATGGAAAAAATTCTTCTTCCAATATTAATTATTATTTAAATTAGATCATATATGAAAATTAGTTTTCAAAAATTTATATTTTATTTTAATACAATAAACTTATAGTAAGAGAGTAAGATATTCCAACAAATGTTTTTCAACGATAGAATTAGAATTACAAGTAACAATAAATTTACATAATTCTTACTACATCAACTATGATTTTCATGGTACTGATAAACCATATATTTTATAAATACATCGATTAAATTTTTATAGTAATTATGTATTTTTTTTATTTTTTCATGATCCATGGTATATGTTATAAAAAATTAAGATATTTTTTTAAAATTATGTGAACCCCAGTTTTATTCTTGATTAACTATATACAACTTCTAAGTTCAAGAGGTGAACATTTTGTGGCACATTATCTCATATAAAGAAACATATTTATAAAAATGAGGTTAATGTTTTGATATAATGGGAAAAACCTAATAATGAATTTTAGATTCATAGTTTCCATTATATTTCTAGCAATTATCAATGGGTTGTTTAGGATTTTTTCAAATTGTAATGACATATGAAAATGATAACGGGGGAATTTGTGAATTTTCAATGGAAAAGATAAATGATATGATTATATTTATGATACAAAAATAATACATAGATGTTATTTAATTATATATTATCAGCAAATAAATATGACTATGTTTCATATTATCACCTAATGATAGAAAGATTTAGGTGTCTTTTTATAATATGAGATAATATTACAACCTATAGATCGTGAATTTTGAGTTCAAATGAGAATAGTATTCCTATGCGAAACCTTCAATTATTGTAACCAATTCATGTTTTAAAATTCTCTATAAATTAGTTATTTATAAATAACTTTATATTGTATATGTATCATAAATGATTAAAATTAATTTTTAGTGGTTTTTAAATTTTTCGGTGGTAAATATGGGTTATTAAATTAAAACCATATATTTTATATTTATGAAAATACCATTAATGGGAAATTATGAGACCCAAAAAATTTTGATTAGATTTATTATTAATTTTCTTAATAGGGGCTTGATAAATAATAATTGATGATCATTATGGATGATTTTCACATGGTGGTGGGAGAATAAAGTGTTTATATGGTGCTATCATGAAATTTCATCACCCATACAGTCATAGGTTATGAAATATAGGTAAACTTTTCAGAATATAACTATAAAGGGACATTTAATATTTTAAATTATGGGATACTATAAAATATTTTATCACGTAAAATATCATAGAATATTACTTTTAATTTTGAGTGGTGCATCTATATCCTTTGAATGGGAAATTTATGAAAATGTTCTAAAATATATATTATGTAATTAATTAAGAGAAACCAAAATGTATTATGATATTAAAAGATTAAAATTCTACTGAATATAATTATGAAATAGATACATATTTCATTCAATATATTACCATACAATAAGTTATGTTTGAACACTAGTCACCAAAAAGTCTGTTTAAACCTTTTTTATAGAATAATTTTTAGTAGGATAAAATATTAATGGAGAATGTTATTAGATTTTTGATATCCTTTTTGGGATATGATATCATGGGTGTTGTTGAATAATTACATACCAAGTTGAAGCATTGTTTTTTCAATATTGGGTGTCTAATTTTATAATAAATTAAAAGGATTGATAAAATGGAAGTGAATATTAATCGTGATGATATAATGTCTATAACATTGTTCTTATGCCCTTATTTGAATTAATATTTTTGAATGTACTTTAATTTTATAGTGATATATAATTGATTTTTATCATAAGTTTCAATCCCAAAACTAATTTTGAGTCATATAAGATGATATATTCTTTGTTTTATATGTTAAAGTATTAGGATTCAATTATTAATAGATCATTGAAATATCATCAACATTATTCATGAATTTCAATTAATAATAATTATTATGTTTAAATATAAATGAAACATAAAGTGATAATTATTTATGATTATCCAACACCCCAAATTTGAATTTGTATAATAACATTTTAATTTTAATTTTAAAAAAACTGTATTGGCTTGTTAGAGTAATAATGGCTCACTCGTCTCTTTAATTATCTAATAGGACATTATCGATGAAAGTGAATACATAGACACAATAAAAAAGGATTTCAAGGTTCACTCTTAAAGTGGTTGATGATATCCTTTCTATGTTTGGAATATTTGAAATAAAAAAATAAAACAATAATATAATAAAGAATAATATAGTAGTTTATGATAATGTATCACAATTTTTCGAAAAATATATTTCCCTCCAAATAAATAATGATCCCAATTGATTATAAAAATATAATTATTGAATAACATGGACAATTATTAAAATTTATGATTTTGTTAGCATAAGAAAATTTATTTTTATATAATATTAAATGATTCCAAAATATCATCTCAAGAGTTCTTCAATATATTGACATGGAATTTTTATTTATAAAAAATTAATATTCAAAATGTGATTAAAATTATTATCTATATTTTATATACTAGAAGAACATTTACTCAATTTTACTATTTATTCAGGATCTATATTCATCATATTAATTTTTTAGTATCCCAGATTTTCAACAAAAAAACAACTTTTTTCGTCCAAAATGTTCTTTGATATATAAATTCCTCAAATCAATGAAAGTTTTTTTGAATCATAATATAATTTAAACATACATTAATATGAAAACAATCATTACTCTATATAAATTATTTTATTCTTTTTAAAATATTTCATCAAAAATTAATATAATATTTTAAATTTCACACATAATGTATAGATCAAGTAAATTCATCATTCCAATTGATATGCAAGAGGAATGACTCACCAATCAATGAAATGCACTAAATTGATTAAAAGGATTTAATTTTTTTATATAACATGTATATGTTGTGGGAAAAATATATTTAATTAGGTATCATTTCAAACTATGTTTAAGGAGAGATACACAATTCTGATTTTATCTAGTTAAAAAAAATTTGATGTTATTTTAAACATTTGGTAAATTAAGCATAAAATTATAATTATATTATTATGGATGAACAAGGAATAATTGTTGTATAACGAAATTTGACTTAGAATATCATGTTAACATTCGATATGAATTTAGAAGGAATACATGATAGAATGACTTTTGAAAATTATTTTGATTTATAAAATTTATTTATTTAATGAGATGGACAGAAATGGAATTTGGAAAAGAATAATTTTAACAACTATAATTTGGAATTTAATTCATTGTTTATGTTTGTTTGGTTATAGGTTGAATATAGAGGCTACGAAATAATTCTTTCAAATTCATTCATAGATATAGGAATGACTAACTAAATTGATTAAAAAGTTTTTTAGATAGATAGAAATGCATGGATAGTTTCAAAGATAAGTATATATGCATTTTAATTATTCATACTATATAAAAGAACCAAAAAATTTTCAATAAAAGTTTCCATAAATCCGAAATTCTACACCCTAAACCATATACACTACATCCTTAACCCAACACCTAACACAATAAACCCTCTACCCTACACCCTAAAAACTATAATCTATAACAAAAAGCTCATTCACTACATCATAACCCTTATAACCTATATCTAAAACCCTATACCAAACACCCTAAACTCAAAACCATATACCATAAACCATATTCCCTACCTCATAAACCCAATAGCCTACATCCTAAACACAAACCCTACACCATAACCCCAATACCCTATACCCTAAACCATATACATGACATCATAAACCCTATATCAAAACCCTAATCCCTAAAACAAAAAACATGTACCCTACACATTAAACTATATACCCTACCCCCAATCCTTATATCCTATATCGTAAACCCCACACACTAATCCAAAACCCCTCCATCCTAGACCCTAAAACAATAACCCTAAACCCAGTACCATACACCATAAACCCATTACCCTACAAACTAAACCCTATACCACGAATCCAAAAAGCTACAACCTAAACCGATAACCCTTAACCCTACAGATGAATCCTCATACCCTACACCCTACACCCTAAACCATACACCCTACACCCTATACCCTACATGATAAAACCTAAACACCACATTGTAAACCCTATACCATACAACCTAAAGACAAATCCCTACACATTAAAATATATTCCCTACACCCTGAACCCAAAACCCTACACCCTAAACACTAAAACCTACACCCTATACCCTACACCATAAACACTAAACCCTACTTCCTAATCCATGCACCATAAACCCTAAACCACGCACCCAACAGCCTAAACCCTAAATCATATACAATGAACCCCATATCATACACTATAATCCATTCACCTTTTTCCATATTCCCTAAACCATATACCCTAAGTCCTAAATCAAATATCCTATACCCCACACCCTAAACCATATACCCTATAGCCTAAGGCCTGTAACATGCACCCTAAACATTATACCCCACACCCTATTCCCCATTCAATACACCGTACACTATAAAAACTATACCCTAAAATTTAAACCCTATACATTATAACTTAAATCCTATATCATACACCTGAAAATCTATACCATACACCTAATCCCAAAATCATAAAAACACTAAAACAACCCTAAAAACACTAAAAAACCTAAAAACCCCCATAAATCATCAAAAATTGGAACATTTATTAAAAAAATATTATAAATAAATAAATAAACTCGAAAAAGATAAAAACCCCTTTAATACATAAAACCATAAGAAGGCACATAAAATGGAAAAAACCCCAATGAAAACCCTCAATATCATAAGAAGTCATAAAATCTTATAACCCCTTACAAAACACAGAAAATGAAAAAAAAAACACTAAAAACTCTTAAAACCCCTAACAAACCCTAAAAAACCTTAAAATATCCTAAATCTCATAAAAACATAAAACATTTCAAAAACCCTAATCCCTAAAATACATAAAAAATCATATATAACCCTAAAATCTCCAAAATCCTTAAAATAACCCTATCCCACCTCCAAATATAAGAATCCCTAAATAAACACTAAAACACCTAAATTCCTAAAACCTAATAAAAACCTAGAAAATTCTAAAACCCCTAAAATCACTAAATCGATAAACACCCTTGAAACCCTTAAAACACTAGAAACTCATAAAAACAGAAAAACACAAAAACCGTACCCCCACCACCACAAAAAAACAAAAAATTTAATGATAATTGAAACCCCCAAAAAGAACCCTAAAAGGACCTAAAACCGATACAATCCTTTAAAAATGCTAAAAACCCATAAAAGAACTTAAAATATCTCAAAACCATGGAGAGAAAATAAAACCCTAAAAACCCTAAAAACCCTAATACCCATAATATCCAAAAAAACTCACAAAGACCCAAAAAAAATTAAAACCCATAAAACCCATAAATGATTGAAAATCCTTAAAACCCCTCAAAACATATTTAAATCCTTATAATCCTGAATTCACAAAAAACAATAAATCACTAAAAACAGTAAAACCCCTAAAAATTCTAAAATCCAATAAATGCTAAGAACCCAAAAACACCCTAGAAAACCATAAATATAAAAAATATCATTAAAGACACCAAAATAATAAAAAACCCAATAATCCAAAAAACCCTTAATATACTATAAAACCCCTAAAACTCTATAATACACTAAATAGCCCTACAACCTCTAAAAGACTGTAAATTCCCCAACAGACCTTAACACCCATTAGACATGCTAAAACCTAAAGGACCTTAAAAAACAAAAAACATCAGAAACCCCCTTAATCCCTAAAACCCTGAAATCCATAAAATGTGGAAAAAAACTAAAATAACCCAAAAACCAAAAATACCTTGAAACATAATAAAAAAGAAAAACCCAAAAAAAATTAAGAACCCTAAAACCACATATACACAAAAAAAACCCTAAAACAACTAAATCCCCCTAAAAACCCTTTAAAACTTTACAAACTCTAAGAAACCCAAAATCCAATTAAAAACACTAATGTGATAAAATCTGTAAAAATCCAAAAACCAAAAAATAACTAAAAAACATAAAAAACCCCTAAAGAAAACATAAAATCATAAATGCTTCAAATAACCCAAAACCTCTAAAAAATTAAACCCTAAAAATCATAGAAAAATCCTAAACCCCCTCAAAACCTTATACCCTAAAACCCATAAAAACTGGAAAACTTCTAAAGACACTTTAAAGTTAATAAAAGACCTTAAAACCCCTAAACACCTACATGACCATAAAACCCCAAAAATATCATAAAACCCTAAAACCCCTAAAAACCATAAAACCCTAAAGAACCTAAAACCTCTAAAAACCAAAAAAACACACTTAAATAAAAAATACATAAATTCCCATAAGGTATCCTAAAATTCATAAAAGTTCCAGAAAACCTTAAAACACCTAAATATCCCTAAATACCCTAAAACGCTAAAATTATCTAAAACATATAAAAATCCTAATTGACATAAAATCCCCATTCAACCCTAAATGACTGTAAAAATGTAAATAATCATAAAACATAATAAAAAGAAAATTAAATATATAAAATAACCTAAAATACCCTAGTACCCAAAAAAACATAAAAAACCTATAAAAAAATTAATATCATACAACTGTAAAAAACTGTAAATAGCCTAAAATGCTAGAAACTGTAAACACACTAAAAACTATAAACCCCTAAAACCCTCAAAAATATAAAAACACTATAACTAATAAAAATCCATTAAAAAATTCCCATAATCATAATAAATGAATTTAAGAAACCCAAATACCCCTAATACCCATGAAAACCGAAGTTAACTAAAAGCACTAAAAATCCTTTATCCCACTAAAAAATCTAAAACCCTAAAAACCATTGAAAACGAACAAAAACCACAATTAACCCAAAAAACACCAAAACACTATAAAACTACAAAAAACCTATTAAAAACAAAAAATTCTAAAAAACCACAAAATTAAATAAAATCTAAAACCCATAAAAAGTCAAAAAATAAAAAAAATAAAAAAAACATAAAAACCGAAATCCAATAAATATTAAAAACCATAAACACTGTATAATCACCTAAAACACCCTAAAACCCATACAATTTTCTAAAAGATAATAAAAGTCCATAAAAACCAAAAGATCCAAAAATTCATTTACAACCCCTAATGATATGTCGAACCCAAAAAACCCAAAAAACTATAATAAAATTAAATGTCCCTAAAACCTCTAAACCCCCAAAAGACACTAAACACCATAAATGAATGTAAAATTACTTCAAAAGCCTAAAATTCATATATATTTCTTAAAAATTAAAACCCCTTAAAGGCCCAAAAACCACTAAAAACATTATTGACCCTACAAACCCTTAAAAACTATAAAAAACCCTAAATCCCCTAAAAATATTAAAAACCCTAAAACAATAAAAACACCTAAAACAACCTAAAGTCCCTAAAAACAAAAAAAAACCAAAACACCCACAAATCCCTAAAAATGCTTAAAAATCTGAATAAAAATAAAAAAATAATTATCCATATAATTTATAAAATCCCTAAACACTCTAAAGACCTTATAAATCATTAAAATAACCAATAATCCTAAAACACAAAAAACTATAAAAACCCTTAAGATTGTAAAAACACAAAAATTCATAATGAAACCTAAAACACATTAAAAGACACTAAGATAACCTAAAAAATCATAAAACCATAAAAACCATAGAACTATTAAAACCCTAAAAAAATTAAAATTGTTAAAAACCTAAAAAAAACTGAAACCCTCCTAAAACCCTAAAAACCCTAAACGCTCTAAAAATCCTTGAATAACTCAAATTTCAAAAAACCCACGAAAAAAATTGAAAACGCCATAACCATCATAAACCATAAGTCCCAAAAAACACTAATATATCCAAAAAAACCACTAAAATACTAAAAATAGTAAAACCCACAAAACCCTAAAAACCCATAACAACCCTAAACCCCCTAAAACCCCAAAAAACTCAAAAACCATTTAAAAAACCTAAAAACCAAAAAATAACCCCAATACCATAAAAACCAAACAAAACACTAAAACCAAAAAATACCCTAAAAAGTATAAAACCATAAAAACTAAAAAAACCAAAATACAAAAAACACCAAAATCCCTAATCCTCAAAATAAAACATAAAAAATTAAATCCCTACAACCACCAAAAAACCAAAGAATCCAAAAAAAACCACTAAAATCGTTACTATACACTCTCAACCAATAACCATATACCCAAACCATAAACCCAAAACTATACACCGTAAACCCTAAACCCTACACATTAAACCTTATAACCAATACCCAAAACTCAATACACAAAAACATAAACCCTAAAACCTAATTCATAAACCTTAAACCTTACACCCTAAACCCCAAAACCCTACACCCAAATCCTTAAAACATACATCCTAAACCCTAAAACATAAACCATAATCCCTACAACCTATATTCTAAAACCTATAACATATAATCAAAAAGTCTCTCAAATCATGAAAACTAAACTAAAAGAACCTAAAAACCCGGAAACCCCTAAAAACCTTAAAACCACCTAAAATCCTATGATTCCATGAAAGCATGGAAACCCTAAAAATAAATTAAATACCAATAAAATATGATGGTTTTGAATTTCCCAAAAAAATGCTAAAACCCCAAAATCCAAAGAAATCCTTAAAACCCCTTAAAACAATAAAACCCAAAAAATAATAAAAAACATAATCCCCATTAAAAAGTATAAAAAACATTAAAATTCCTAAAAATTAAAAAAACCATAAAAATAGAAAAAGATAACAAAAACCTGAAAAATCCCTTAAAAGACATAAAATTTATAAAAATACCCTAAACCCCTAATAAATACTACAAATACATAGAAAGACCTAAGAACCCAAAAACCATTAAAGGTGATACATCCAATTAAAAACCATTGAAATATCTAAAAACCATTTAAAAAATTAGAATGAACCTACCCCTCTCCAATATATAACATTTAAGAACCCTGAAACTCTTTAAAATCCAAAAGAACCCAAAAACTCTGAAAACCCTGAAACCCCTACCAACCCTAAAACCATAAATATAATAAAAGACCGAAAATAAACCCCAATACTCTATAAAGACACTAAAATACTCTAACATATATCATGTGCTCAATGGTACAATTACATTCAAACACACATACACACCCAAACTAGAATGGAATGTCGAACCCCCAATAGATAACCCACCAATATGTGGCTATTTATTCATAAATTAAAGGCTCGTTTGACTAGCATTGAGTGTCCTAAAGAACCTTTGTTTTGATGGCCTAAAAATCTCTTCTTACAACATCATTCCCATGGGTATCCAACCCTTTCATATGACATGAATACATCACTTCCACCTATGTTAGTACCCTCGTCAGCACCTACATCAAAAATACCAGAAAAGAAATTCATGGATTCAAACCCTAATCCTAAGTATGCAATATTAATGGAGTTTCCACTCATGAACCACCCCACCTAAACACTAAAACACTATAAACATAAACTAAAATCCTAAATCAATTAACAAAAAAAATTTCCAAACCATAACATACCCTAAACATCATAACCATCCCCAAAAAGAATAAAAAACTAAAACCCTGAAAACATTAAAAACCCATAAATCCATGAAAACCCTAAAACCCAAACAAACCCTAAATGACCATAAATTATTTTGAAATACCTAAAAACACATAAAGCCCAAAAAATCACAATAACTCAAAACAACTTGAAAGAAACATAAATTCTTAAAAACCCAAATAAAACAAAATTTAATAAAAGCCCCTAAAATCCAAAAAAGATATTAAATAACCCAAGAACCCATAAATCCAGTAAATACCTCAAACCCCTAAAACCATAAAACCATGAAGACCGCCAAAAGATAGAAATATACCTCAAAAAACATGACAAGAAAAAAACTCTAAAAATACCTCAAAACACTAAAAATCCCTAGAAACCAAAAAAAACAGAAATACATTTAAACCCCTTTAAATACAAAAATACATTAAAACCGTATAATAACCATAAAAACCCATATAAGACACTAAAACACTAATATGAGCATGAGACTCTAAAATAACATAAATTTCTCACAACCCCAAACACTATAAAAACAATAAAAGACATCAAAACCCCCCAAATTGATCCAAAAAACGCCTAAAAGACCGAAAACCCCATAAAAACCATAGAAACCATAAAATTTTTTACATCCCCTAAAATACCAAATAAACCATAAAACCCCTAATAGAACCTCAAACCCTAAGACCATAAAAGACACTAAAACTTCGAAATCAATTAAAATGACCATAAATACACAAAAAAACTCTTAAACCCCAAAAATCCTTAAGGACCCTAAAACCCTTCATTCTAAAGGACCCTAATTGCCCTTCAAAATATAAAGTAGCCTTGAACAATCGTAAAAACCCTAAAAATCCCTAAAACTCTAAAATCATAAAAAACACTAAACATATTAAAACCCCAAATGCCTAAAAATAAAAAAACCATAAAAACCTAAAACTCCCTAAAATTATAAAAACACTGAAATCACAAAAAAGTCAAAAAATTCTTAAATCCCTAAAAACACAAAAAAACTATAAAACCCTAAATACACAAAAAAACTAAAAACCTCCAAAAAAATAAAAATCCTAAAAACCCAAAGAGCCAATAAAACCCAAGAACCCAAGAACACTAAAACCACTAAAAACCACTTGAAACACGTAAAACACATAAAATACATAAAATATCAAACAAAAAAATAACTCTTTAAATCCCCCAAAGTTCTCAAAAATACAAGAAAACCCACTAAAAAATATCTTTAAACCCCTAAATTTCAAAAGACCAAAAATTCTCCAAAACAACAAAAAACCCCAAATCCACTAAAAACCCCAAAACCCCATAAAAACCCAAACACATGATAAAAACATAAAACCATAAAAACAATAAAACCTATACTATAAACTAAAAAACCTAATCTGTACACCCTAAACATAATACTCTGCACCTCAAAAAATACAGCAAAAACCCTATACCCAACACCTTAAACCAAAAAAACCAATGCCCAAAACCATATCCCCTACACCCTAAACCATAACCCCTAAACCTCAAACCATACAACATAAAACATAGACCCTAAACCCTAAATCCTATACCCTATACATTAATCACTATACCCAACACATTAAACACTAAAAACTACCACCTAAACCCTAATTGATCATAAAAAAACTAATAGAACATAAAAACCATTAACTTCATAAAACATAAAACCCCCAAAAGATCATAATATAATAAATACCCATAAATACAGTTAAAAAATCGAAAAATCATAATGGCCAATAAATCTAAGGACCCTTAAAACCAATAAAAACCATAAATTCCCGAAAATATCCTAAAACACATAAAACATAAAATTTCATGAGTTTCATAAAATTAAAAAACCTTAATCCACTAAAAACAGTACAACCACTATAAACCCTAAAAAAGCATAAAACCCCTAAAACATAAAAACCAACAGAACCCATGAGAACACCATAAAAACCAAAAATCACCAAAAATCCTAAAAACCATAAAACCCTAGAATGACATTAAAAATCCCAAAACCAAAAAATACCCATATATCCAAAAAAACATGAAAATACTAGAAATATAGAAACCCAAATTACGTAAAACCTTAAAACCACAAAAAAAATAAAAAAATTAAAAACTAGAGAAAACAAATTAAAATTTTAATCCCAAAACAACACTATAAACACCCTGAAAATTCCCTTAACCACCTAAAATGCCATAATAATCCTAAAAACCTAAGGAACATTAAAAAATTCAAACACACTAAAACTATTAAAGGGGCCTAAATGTCCATAATATCACTAAACCCTAAAAAACTCCCAGAACATTGAAAACCCTAACAAACATAAATACAATTAAAACATATAAAACCCATAAACCCACCTAAAAACTAAAAAAATATTCTATGAAATAAAAAATCTGAAATACCCTACAAAACCCTAAAAGACCATAACCCCCAAGAAGTCCCTAAAACCCCTAGAAAACCAAAAATATCCCATAAAAGGATAAAATCAATCTCAAAAATGCATAAACACTCTACGAACATTTAAAAACTATCAAAATCTAGAAAAAAAAATATTCAAAATTCCCTGAAAATTCCAAATAATAATTTAAAAAACCCCAAAATCCTTAAAAAACCCAAAAATCTCTATAAATCCCCAAATCAAGAAAAACAAAAGAAACCTAAAAATTCTAAAACCCTAAAACCCCTACAATAACCTGAAAACCCCCATATCCAAAAAGAAACTAAAACCCCAAAAAGGCAATTAAAACCATATATGTCCCTAAAAGACCCAAAAACCCACAAAAGACCCTAAATAACCTTAAAAACCATGAAAACACAATATACCATAAAAACCATAAAACCATGAAAAATGTAAATATCCCAAAAAATATTATTAACCATTAAAACCCAAAAACCACTATAAAACCCAAAACCTTCAACAATCATTCAAAACCTAAAAACCATTAAAAACCCATCAAAACCCTTAATGGGCCTAATGAAATTTAAAAACACACAAAAAACCCAAAAAATACAAAATGCTAAAACACATAGAAGTATACAAAACACTAAAAAAACTAAAAACTCTAAAACCCCCTAAAGAACCTAAAATACTATAAACCCCAGAAAGGACCCAAATAAATTTAAAATAAATCTAAAACCTATAAAAATCAGAAATGAATCCTAGAATCCCATATAAAAACTAAAACCCCTTAAAATAATAAAAACCATTTAAACCACCAAATACCTAAAAACCCATAAAAATCCACAAAAACATAAATCCCCTAAAGTAAATTAAATCATAAATAACCTAAAACCACAAACTCTGACCCCTATAAAACACAATAAAATCACGAAAAACACTATAAATCATAAAATAGTTTAACCCCACCCCCTAAAACCCATAAAATTAAAGAAACCCCTATAATCTCTAAATATTTTTAAAACCATAAAAATCCAAAAAATTCCATAAAACCCTATTAACTAATGAAAACCCCTCAAAACCATAAACTCTAAATACAAAAAAACCCTAAAACAATAAAAGCCTATAAACTATAAAACCCCAAAAAAGACTAAAAAAACCAAAAAACGAAACAAAACCCCCCTAAAACCATAAAAACATAAAGCATCTCAATAAAAATTATAACCCGAAAATAATACTAAAAACACATAGACAACTAAAAATCAAAAAACCAACAAAAACGCCAAAAAACTCTAAAAATCAAAAAACAGTCCCAAAAACATGGAGAACCCCTTAAAACCCATAAACCAGTTTAAATCTTTAATACCCTTAAAAAACATAAATTCCAAAACCCCATAATAACATCTAAAAAACCAAAAAAAACCCTATGACCCATATAAAACACGTAAACTATAATAACCATTAAATTCATATACACATAAAAACACTATAAACACCAAAAACAAACAAACAGGCTAAAATCCATAAAAACACTAAAAAATGAAAATACTTTAGAAAACCCTAAATGATCATGGAACCCAAAAATAATTAAAAAAAACTCCATAAATCCCCAAAAGGCCCCAAAAACCCTATAAAAACATAAAAACACCTACAATCCATGGATACCCTAAATTCCAAAATTACAATAAATACCATAGAACCCAAAACACCGCTAAATCCCCCTAAATACCATTATAACACTAAGACCATAAATACCTAATATCCCTAAAACCCTACAACCACATAAAATACCTTAATAACACTTAAACCCCGTAAATGATCCTAAATTGATTTTCAAACCCTAAAAACTCAAAAGACCCTAAAACACAAAATGAACATAAAACCCCTAAAAACCCTAAAATACAATTAAATTATTAAATTCCCAAAACTAATCAAAAATTAATAAAACAACATAAATACCCTAAAATCTTGAAAACCCAATCAAAGACTCTAAAAAACCAAACCCCCATAAGGCCCCAAAAAAACCCAAAAACCCTAAAGATATATAAAGACCCTAAAAGCCCTAATGGTCATAATGAATCCAAAAAAATTATAAACGGACCTTAAATAGCTTAAAAAATCTAAAGGACCATAAAACACTTAAACAACATATAATCCTTAAAAAACAATAAATACCCAAAAGCCCATTAAACCAATTAAAAGACTACAAAGCACATAAAACCACATAATCCCCCAAAAAAAATTTAAACCCTTAAAATAGAAATATTCTTTAAAACCGTAAAATCCCATAAAACATTAAATGACATTAAAAATCATAAAATCCCATAAAACCTCGAGGACCCCTTAAAGACTCTAAATGTCTAAGAACCCTCTAAAACACTAAAACCCATAAAAACCATAAGAACCATAAAAACCCAAAAAGTTTAAAAACCTAAAACCCTAAAACACCTAAACATCCAGAAATCCCTAATATAATCCTATAAAACCAAACCCCTTAAAACCTTAAATCCCATAAAAACATTAAAAACCCCTAAAATCCCATCAAACATAAACACAATTAAAACCCTGAAAATCATAAAAACCCTCTAAAACAATAAACCCGAAGACCCAAAAAGTCGTAGATCCCTAAAAACTAAAATATAGTAACTAACTATAAAAAAACAAGATACCCTAAAAATCCTAAACAACCCCTCTAAATGGCCAAAAAATATGAAAAATCCTAAAAATCATAAAAACCCTAAAAACCAAACAAACTAAAAACACCTAATAACTCTAAACCCCCTAAAACGTAAAATTATTAAAATATTTTAAACCCCTAAAACCCTTAAAAACCAAAAACACCCAAAAAAACAGTTAAAAATTTAAAAAACAAGAAATAACCCAGAAAACCCCTAATAGCCTAAAACACTAAATCTATATAAAACCCATAAAAACCCTAAAAAAAGAAATACATAAAACCATAGAAGATCTTAAAACCATTAAGCAACCAAAACAATCATAAACCACTTAAAATACCTTAAAAACATTAAAACCCCCTAAACCCTTTACAATTCATAATCCCCCATGAAATCCTAAATTCCTCAGTGGCGGTGCTCTCTAGGTGCGTTCATTGGATCCCAGACGACAGTGGTATCCCATCTTCGGCAGTTTCCTTATCCTCGTCCTGTGCTTCAGCTCTCATCTTCCGAAGGACTTCTTTGCAGATGCGTTTGGGTTTCGTCAAGCTTGGAGCTTGTCCATGCTTTTAGGGGCTTGGATCGGGTGGATCTGGTCTACGGAGTTGCTGATGGCTCTTTGGCGGTCGGATTCCTTGATGGGAATCCGCTGTCGTTCAGATTTGACTTTGCAGATCTGGGTTTTCCTCGGGCCGACCGATGCTGGGTACCTCAGCGACGATGCGATCTTGGCGAGGAGGTGCAAACGAGTTCGGTTTGGTAGAGGTTTCTGCAAAGTTTAGTGCTTGGGTGGATCTGTGATGCAATATCACGCTTGAAGCTTGATGTTGCGGGAGTTTCCGGTACTTCACCGAGGCTAAAGGAGACACATTTGAAGTGGGGGAGGGGATCACATAGGCGGTGTGGGCTATGGCCTATTTGGATGCCGGTCAACTCTCCTATTTTACCACTTCGGTTCCGTTTCAAGGATACTTCCTTGATGTCGATGCAGATCCGGTATGTTTCCTCATTCATGGCGTTGTTTCTGCTATTTTTCTCTGTTTGTGGTGTGCTGTTAGATCGTGGTTTATTGATCTATGGGTTTAATCTACTTCTATGGTTCGCTTCGCTGGTGGCATGGTTCGTTGGTTGCGTGCAGGTTATGGTTCTGAATGAGATGCTGGATGTGATGGTTTCAATTTTTATGGGTTTGATGCTTCTATGGGGTTCGGAGTGGGTTGTTGTCGTTAGTGATTTCTGGAGTTGGAGCTGTTGGATGCTTGATGCGTCCTGGATGAAAGTGGTATGGTTGGGAGTTTTTGATTTCTGTAATGAAAATGGTGGTAGCTGGCTTGGATGTGATGCTGGATGTGGCTGGATATTTGGCTGCGAGTTGCTAACATCGATGGATTACTGTGGAGGGTCTGGCAGTGGGAATCCACTTGAGCTGGCTGTTGGTAGGGAAGAAGAATTGTTGGGGTCTAGAAGTTTTTTGGTGTTATGGGATGCTTGTTCTGTTTGGCTGGGTGATGCGGTTAGAGATGCTACTAAGCGATGTTGTGGCTATGATGACTGGATTATGCTGGATGCTAGACATGGTGAGATTGGAGGCTGGTCATTGCTTGGTTGTGAGAAGCTGGTTGCTGGTAGATGAAGGTGATGAAGAGGGTTGCTACTTGTTGTTGTGTGTTTTTCTGCTTCGGTTTATTTTTCTTATTTTCTTTTTGATTTTCTTTTTTGGCGTGGGTTGTAAGGGGTTTTGGGTGTGGGTTGATTGAACCCTCCCATCCCTTGTCTGTTGAGTCTCTTTTTTCTTTCTAATAAATTTGGGGGGGGGGGGGCGGGAATTGCCCGACCCTCGAATCTTCCTTTCCCTAAAACTATAAAACCCATAAAAACCAAAAATCCATTAAAAACCCTAAAAACCTAATACTCTAAAAACCAATAAATCCACTTAAACCCCAAACTCATAAAATCCTAAAATGCCATGAATATTCCCTAAACAATCCTCATAAATCATTATAAGACAATAAAAACATAAAATCCCATAAAGTCCCTAAAAACCAAGCACCCTAAAAACTCTATAAACCTAGAAATGATCCTAAAATCTACAAACTACCTAAAAAATTATAAAACCCCGAAACAAACAAAAAATACTCCAACACAATAAACACTAAATACCCTAAAACCCGTAAAATCTATTAAAACCCTAAAACACCTAAAAGCCTCAAAAACCAATTGAAACCCCAAAAAACAAAAAACAAAATTAAAACCCAAAAAATACCCTATAATCACTAAAACCCTGAAAGAACCTAACACTTTTTAAATAAAACCTCTAAAACCCCTTCAAAATTCCGAAAACACATAAATCTATAAATAACCCCCAAAACACAAAATCCCTTACAAATTCTGAAAAACCCAAAAACTCAAAACCAACCTACAAATAATGAAAATCATAACAATGTTAGGTCCCATTGAAACAATAGGAAACTCTTAAAACCATAAAAACATTCAAACCCCAATAAACTAAAATAGTGCTAAAAGAACCAAACACAAAATTAAAATCCTAAAATACCAAAAAGCCCTAAAGGGCACTAAAACATAACAAATCCCGAAATCATAAGGAAAAGAATGAAACCCATAAAAAATAAAATCCATATAAAAATAGTACAATAAAATAAAAACTCCTTAAAAACCCTGAATACAATAAAACACCATAAAAAATAATAAAAACTGTAAAACCCATAAGAGACCATAAAATCCAATAAAACCCCTAAAAAATAGTTAAACACCATATAAACCCTAGATACCAAAAAAATGAAGAACCCAAAAACAACCATAAAACCCTAAAAACCAGTGAAACCCAAATCAATCTATAAGATATTTAAAACCCCAAAAAATCAAAAAAGAAAACAAATACAAATAAAATATCAATAAAACACTAAAACCCATTAAATATGAAAAAACTAAAAAAACAAAAAAAACCCCAAAATTCCATATGAAATCCATAACAAACCCTAATAAAAATTATGAATACCACCAAATACCCATGATACCATAAAACCCAGCCCACTAGTCTGAAATCCCATTCAAATCCCTTAAAACCCATAAAATTACTTTAAACCCCCAAATTTACGTAAAACCCTTAAAACACTAAGAATCCAATAATGACACTAAAAACCCTATAAAAATCTAAAAGGCCCATAAAAAATTTATAATCCCAACACTATATACCATATACCCGAAACATTAAACCCTACTCCCGAAACCCAATACACTACAACATAAATAACTAAACCTAGGAACTACACACTAATACATATAGCCAACACCCAAAACCCAGAAACTGCACAATCAACCGTCAACCCAACACCCTAAATCCTAAATCCTACTCCCAATACCCTAAAACATACACTCTAAACTCTATAACCTACACCCAAAATCCCATTCCCTACACCCTAAACTGTAAAACCAATAATGTAAACCCTATACCTTATAAACTAGACAATATTCCTCAAACCCTAAAACATTTACCCTATATGCTAAACCATAAACCCTACACCATAACCCAAAAGCCTGCACCATTATCCAAAGAAACTAAACCCTACACCGTACACCCTAAACCTTATACCAAACACTCTTAACCCAATACACTACACCCTATACCTTAATCTATAAACCCAACTCCCTAAACCCTAAACCATACAGACTAAACCCTATAGCGTACACCATAATCCCTATACCATAAACCGTAAAACCTATACTTGACACCGTAAACAATAAACCATAAATCAAAATCCAAATACCTTGCACCATGAAATGTAAACCTAAGACAGCATACCTAACATCCCAAACTAGAAAACCTACTCTATAAACCCTATACCAGATACAGTATGCTCTAAAACCTAAACCATAATCCCTAAAACCTAAACATCAAACCTTATACGCAATACCCTGAACCCTAAACACTACACCCTAAACCCTATATGCTACACCCTAAATAATATATGCTACACCCTAAACACTATACCATACACCTTAAACCCTATACCCTATACCCTACACTCTAAATCGTATAACCTTAATGATATACTCTAAACTCTACACACTAAACCATATACCCTACAATTAAAAACCAAAACCTTCACTCTAAACCATATACCTTACAACGTAAACCCTAAACCATACACCCAAAACACAATACCCACACCCAATAACCAATACCCAAATACCTAAAACTTTTACAGTATACCTTAAACCCTATACCCTATGTCCAAAAACATTAACCCAAAACCCAACACTGTAAAAAAACCCTATACCAAAATATATAAACAGTATTTCCTGCACCATAATCCCTATACCATAAGCCCTAAAACCTAAAGCTAAACCCCAAAATAGTAATCCCAAAACAATATACCCTAAACCCTACACCCTAGACTCTATAACCTATACCCTTTACCCTTTACCTTCCACAATAAACTATAAATACACCACCCAATACAAGATACCCCAAACCCTAATTCCTACAACAATAACTTATACCCTACATCCTAAGCCCTAAACAGAATAGCCTAAAATTTAATCCCTAAACCCAATACCATAAACCAAATATCCTTGACCTTAAACTGTAATCCCTACACTCTATACCCTAGAACCTTCACCCAAAACTCTTTTCCAGGAACCCTAAACACAATACTCTACACCCTAAACCCTAAACCCTATACCATGCTCCCTAAACATTAATACTGAAATTCGAAACCCAATACCCCACTCCCAAAACCCTAAACCCTAATCCCTATACCCACACCCTAAACCCCATAACAGACACCCTAAACCCTATGCACTACACATTAAACCATAGAGCCACACCCTAAACCATAAACACTATAGCATAAACTCAATACCCTAAACCATAATCCTTAAAATCAATACACCAAATCCTATTCCACAAAATAAATAAACCCCATATCTACACCCTACACCATAAATACTAAACCCAAACCCTATTCACTACACACTAAAAACTATAAACTATACCAGAAACTATATATCATATACCCTAAATCCAATACCAATCACCATAATCCCTAAACCTATAAACCCAAGAACAATCATGAACCACTTAGAACCAAAAAGAAAAAAGAAAAAAACACTAAAAACACTACAATATATAAAAAAACTAATGAAACTAAAATACACTAAATCCCCCACAACCCCATTAAACCCCCAAAAACCTAAAAACCCATATGAAAATCCTCAAAACCAAAAAATCATCTTAAATACCCTTATATTATAGATTTACTTAATACCCCTATAAAACCATAAATACAATAAAAACCCTAATATCCAAAATAACTCATAAAACCCATATGTAATCCTAAAACCCCAAGAAAATCCCAAAAACATAAAAATCGCAAAAACCACGTCAAACTATAAAAGAACACTAAAACCCATAAAAGTGTCCTAAAACCCCTAAATCCCATAAATGAACCCCAAAACACAAAAAACTGTAAAAGAACCCTAAAAACCATTAAAATCCCGAAAAAACTAAAAAAACATGAATCACGTAAATACCCATAAATCAATGAAAACCCAAAAAACCTAAAAAATAATAAAAACCCCTAAAATATTTTAAAATATATAAATAAATTAAACGATTAAAAACCAAAAAACAATAAAAACCAAATTTCCCAAAACCCCTAAAAACTAAAAAATCCATTATAACCCAAAAACATTAAAAATCATGAAAATCCACTCAAATAACCTAAAACTATAAAACCCAAATGGCCCTAATAACAACAAAAACACCGACAACAATAAAATCCTTAGAAACATGAAAGCCCTCAAAACACAAACAATTAAAAAAACATACAACCAAAAAAGATCCAAAAAACCTAATTCCATAAAATCCTAAAACCATGTAAGATGCCAAAACCCCAAATATCCCAAATAACAACAAAAAACCAAAATTCCTTTGAAACCCTAAAATTAATTACAACCCCTAAAAACCATAAAACTCTTAAAAAATATTAAAACATCTAAAGACACCAAAAAACATAAAACTAAGAAAACCATACAAAAACATTAAAACCCCAAAAAACCACTAAACTAATGGAAACCCCTACAATAATCTTAAACACAAAGTACCCAAAAATATCCTAACAAATTATAAAAACAATTACGAATCCTAAATACCCCTAAAATCCAAAAAACCCCCCAAAATCCTAAAACCAGTAGAAATGATAATACCGATAAAGGACCCAAAAAACATACAACCCTTAAAAGAACATAAAAATCATAAAAATATTAAAAGACCATAAATTCTATAAATACCCCAAAAATATAATAAAAATCATAAAAAATTAAATTCTTAAAAAACATAAATACTCTTAATACACTTAAACCATCTAAAAAATATAAACATTCCAAAGAACGTAAAAGAATTCTAAAAACCCTTAAAAATACTAAAAACCATTAATCCCCTAAGAACACTTAAAGCCTTGAACCCCCCCCCCTAAAAACATAAAATCCCAAAAATCCTTAAAAGGCCATGAAAAACTCTAAAAACTGTTAAAACCCCCAAAACACCCTGAAAACCTAATAAACCCTGAAAACCTAAAAAATTCTAATACCCCTAAAGACCATAAAAATCATGAAATATCCTTTCAAATCAAAGAGACCAATAAAAACCCTTAAATCTCCCAAACCCCAAGAAACCCTAAAACACCAATAAAATCATTAAACCCTTATGAAATTCACAAAAAAACAACTGACTCTAAAAACAGAAACACTCAAAAACCATAAAAACACTACGAAAACTAAAAAACCTAAAAATCCTAAAACCCAACAAACCATTGATACTAAAAATAATTAAAATACCATAGAACGAATAAAATATATTAAAATAACCAAAATATTATGAAAACCGAAAATACTGTAAAATTCACTAAAAAATATAATCACATAAAAACACATAGAACCCAAAAACCCCAAAAAACACAAAAAACCATAAAAATAAAAAAACACTTAAAACCCCTAAATGACCATAAAAGATCTTAAAAACAAACTAAAACCCTAAAAACATAAAAACATAAAAACTTTAAAAACCATTAAAAATAATAAAAACCATAAAATCAAATAAAATATAAAATCATAATCCTCCTAAATACCATAAAATTAATAAATCCCAATAAAATTAAAATCCCCATTAACACTAAAAAATATAAAACCCCTCAAATCCTGAAAACTGTAAAACCATATAACCCCCTTAAAATCCCTAAAATTAGTATAAACCCAAAAATATGATACACACCGTAAAAGACATAAAAACCTCTAAAACCCAAAAAAAATCCTTAAAACCCAAAAGGCCTTAAAACCTAAAAGATTATAAAAATATGTAAACCCCCTAAAGGACCATATTTAGTATAAAAACCCTAAAATATGCCGAAAACCCCTTAAATAGAATGGTCTAAAAAAGACCTAGAAACCGTAAAAACTGTAAAACCCCGAAATACAACAAAAATACGTTAATACCCAAAAAGACTACAAATACCCTAAAAAATGAAATACCTGATACCCCTAAAAACACTAAAATAAAATATGACCCCTAAAAACCAATAAATCATAAAAGGCCTTAAAACCCCAAAAAATGACCAACAATCCTAAATTCCCCTAAAACCCATTAAAACATTAAAATTGTATTGACCATAAAACATTGAAAACAATAAATACCATTTAAAACACCTAGAACCCTAAAAAAATTTAATCCCTAAAAACACTAAACTCATAAAAACACTTCCACTCTCTAGAGACATAAAAAACATAAAAAGGCTAAAATCCATAAAACCAATAAATTCCTTAAAATCCCTAATGAACCAAAAAACACAAAACCCCAAACAACCCTTAAAACTCTATAACCCAAAAAACACATATAACCCTTAAAAACAAAAAAAATTTAAAAACCAAAAAATATCCATAAAACTCATATAATAAAAAAATATGCTAAATTAATAAAATAAGAAAAACCATAAAAATACCAAAAACCATAAAAATACCAAAATCCATAAAGAATCCCCAAAAAAACTCTAAAATCCTAAAACCATAAAAACCCTATAACCCAAAAACCCTCATAAAAGTCCCCTAAAACCATACAGCTTATACCCTCCACTATAAACAATAAACCCTAAACCATAAAACCTATACTCTACATCATAAACCCTAAACCCCATACCCAATACCATATACCCTACACCCTAAAACCAAAACCATACACCCTATAAAGTAAAACCTACACCCTAACCGCTAATATATAAACCCAAAACCCTATACCCTAAACCTAAACCATAAACCCTACACCCTAAACCATAAAACCTAGACCTTAAACCTTAAACCCTAAATCCTAAATCATAATCCTTAAACCGTAAACAATGCTCCTTAAACCATAAACTGGGAACCCTACTAACAAAAACACATCTAATCCCATAAAACAACACAAAATAATGCTTATAACCATAAACCATTAAAAATGGTAAAATAACGTAAAACCCCCTAAAAATAGAAGACATTCCTAAAAGCCCAAATAATTCGAAATATACTAAGATCTCCTTAAAACCATTTATCAAAAAAATCAAAACCCCAAACCCCTTGAAACCCCTAAAATCCTAAAAATTCATAAATATCCCTAAAAACAAAATCAATCCATAAATTAATAATCCCCAATTAACTATAAAAACCCAACAACCTCATAAAACCATAAAAACCCATCAATTAACCTTGGAAACAAAAAATACCCAAAAACTCCAAAAAACACCTAAAGCCCTAAAAACTTGAAAAGAACCTTTATAACAAGAAGAAAACATAAAAAATTGAAAATAATCAAAAACCCAAAAAAGACCATAACACCCCACAAAAACTCCAAAAATAACCTAAAACCCTATAAAACACAAACACATCCAAAAAATCATAATCACCATAAAGAACCCTAAAGATAAAAAAAATAATAAACCCAAAAAACACCCCAATAAAATGCCTAAAACCCAAAAAGTCCTCAAAAGACACTCAAACCCATAAAATACACTAAAAACCGTAAAGACCTAAAACCATAAAATGATATAAAATCCATAAAACCATAAAAAACACTAAAACACAAAAAAAACCCCAAAACCCAAAAAACCTAAATTATCTAAATAGACAAAAAATTCCTAAAAAATGAAATAAAACCCATAAATTTTAAATAAATTCCAAATAAACCCAAATTACCAAAAAACACTGAAACCATTAAAAACACTATAACCCCTTAAAAACTTAAATCCCATAAAAAACGTAAAACTCTTAAAAACCATAAAAAACATAAAATCCTAAAAATCTTCATAAATCATAATATCCCCAGAAACTCCAAAAAGAAAAAAGACCATAAAATCTCCAAAAAAAATCTTAAAAATCGTATGAAACCACTAAAAATAACCAAAATTCCTTGAAAACAAAAGAAAACATAGAATTCCATAAGAATGATTAAAAACACTAAATATATAAAACCCCTACAAAAACATAAAACCCCAAAAAGTACATAAGAGGTATATAATCTTTTAAAATCCCTAAAAAGATATTAAGAACCTTTAAGACCGTAAAACCCACTAAAAACCCAAAAATAACCTACATACACTAAACACCAGAAACACCCAAAAGACCCTTAAAGACCCTAAAAACCATAAAAGGTTTGAAAATCCAAAAAACCCTAAATAATCTAAAACACCCAACAAACAATAAAAACCTATAAAAACCCGAAATCAAATGAATACCATAAAAGTGTCTAAATTCCCTTAGACTCTAGAAACCCCTACAAATCCATAGAAGGCCCTAAAATCTAGAAAACCATATATAATCCCAAAAAACTATAAAGGAACCTAAAACCCATAAAACCATGAAAAGTCCCCCAAAACCCTAAAAAATTAAAAATGGTGCAAAAACACAAAAACACCCGAAAACCAAAAGGACCATAAAACCCCAAAAAATTTAATATCCTTAAAATCCATAAGGACACAAAAAGAAAACAAAAAACAATTACAAACCCAAATAACATAAAAACCCAAATAACTATAAAATCAATTAAAAACCTCGAATATACTCTAAAATCTAGAAACCCATTGAAAAATAAAAACCCAAATAATTGAAAAAAAATAATAAAATACTATAAAACTCTATAAACCCCATTAATATTAGAAAAAAATCCAGAAACCCACAAAACCATAAAAACCACTAATAATTCTAAAAATATCCATAAAACCCACAATAACCCGAAAAAATAGTTAAAAAACCAATGAATCTAATAAAACACTTAACAAACCTTGAGCCCCAAAAAATCCATAATGCCTCTAAAAAAAACAACAAAAACTATAAAACCCCCTAATACACTGGAAAACACTAAAACATCTTAAACCCTAAAAAACATAGAACCCTATAAAACTAAAGTCTTATAAACCATAAAAACCCTTAAAAACATAAAATATCTAAAAACATAAAAAACATAAAACAACTAAAAACCAAAAAAATGAAAATCCCTAAAACCATAAACCCTACACCCTACCCCCCAAACCCTAATCACAATATCATAAACCCTATAACATATACCCTATACCCCAAACGATACACCTAAAACCCTATACCCTACACTTAAAAGCATGTACCCTACACCCTAAAAAATTTCCTACACCCTAAATCCAATACCCTACATACTAAACATGATTCCCTATATCCTAAACCCAATCCATGCACCCTAAACCTTAAAATGTGCACCCTAAACCTTTTACTGTAGACCATAAACCTTGCACCATACATCATAAATTATAATCCACGCACACAAAACCCTAAAATAACCTATAATACCCTAAAACCCCTAAACAATCTAGATACACTAAATGATACTAAAACCCATTAAAAACAATAAAAGTACCTAAAATACCTTATTGAAACCAAAAATAAATTAATAATGTGTCAACCTCTAATAGACTATTAAAACAATGAAACACATAAAAGACCGTAAAAAACTAAAACCGAAAAAGAAAATAAAAACATAGAAAATATTCAAAGGACCGTTAAAACAAAAAAAACAGGAAACACACAAAATACCCAAAAACCACTAAAAATAATAAAATCCATAATGCCATAAAAACCATTAAAATCCTATAACCCGTAAAAATATAAACCCTAATGATCCTTCATAAACCATAAAATATCTAAAAAACTGAAACCCCATGCCCAAAAAACCTATAATTACTAAAACCCCAAATACCCAAATGTCCTACAAAAATCAAATCCCCTAAAAACCGAAAAACACACAAATTATATATATCCTAAACACCCAAAGCCCACGGCTAAGACCATAATGCCCAAAAAACAATTAAATGAACTATAAAATTATATAACTCCTTAAAACCCCAAAACCCCTAAAAACCATAAGCACATCCCACCCTAAAGAGACTCTAAGACCCTAAAAGGCCTTATAGAAACAAAAAATAACCCAAAAACTCCTAAATATAGAATACCCATTAAAATTACATAATACTCAAAAAAACTATCATGATTCCAAAATGATTTAAATACTCTATTAAACCATAAATTTGTTTAAAACCCTCAAACTGCAAAGAATCCTAAAAACATTATAATCCATAAAAATGGTAGAATACTCTAAAAACCCAAAACACCACAAACATAAAAAACATAAAAGATGATAGAAACCCAATATGATTTTAAAAGAAACTAAACACACTAAACCCCGAAAAATATAAAAACATGGAATCCCATAAAAACTATAATATTTCATAAAAAACATAAAATAATTCTAGAACCCAAAAAAATCATATAAATCCAAAAGAAACAAAAAATTAAAAACACTAAAAACCCAAAAAAAAACTATAAGATCCCTAACACCCATAAAAACACGGATAACCCCAAAAACCATAACCAACCTTTGAAAATAACAATACCTATAAAAAATTAACCACAAACCCCTAAAATTTATAAAATCCCCTGTAAAACCCAAAAAACCCCCTTATAACCCTCAAGAATCACTAAAAATATTTTAAAAATGAAAAAATCCAGAAACCATCTAAAACCCTAAAACCCCTAAAAAGAGCTAAAAACCACTTAAAACCATAAAAAACATAAAAATAACTATGTGGTTCATTAAAATAGTTAAAAAATAAAATATGTAGAACCCCTATAAGACCCTAAAATCACTAAAATATCATTAAAACATAAAAACCTCTAAAAGTCCCTAAAACCCCTAAAAGGGCTAAAATCCCTAAAACACCTAAAATTGTAAAAACCATAATAATATTAAAACCCTTACAACCCATGAACTATATAATACCATATAATACAATTCAAACAATTATAAACCCTAAAACCACTAAAAAAAGAAGCCTACAAACCCTATAAACCCGAAAAACATTAAAAATCCTAAATCCACAACAACCATAAAACCCCTTAAAACCACATAATAAGAGCTAAAAATTATAAAAATGATATGAAATAATAAAAAACCATAACAAACCTATAAAATATGTAACTTACTAACTTTAATCAGGAATACACAGTTTTAGATTTTGTTGTCTAATTCTTCAAAGTGACCCATGGAGTGCATCGGCACACCCTGTTGTGGGTCCAAGGTAGTTATTTAAATAATTTAAATAACTATAGAGGTTTTAGGGAAAAAAATTATAGCACTTTTGTGTGGTGTTTGGGATTAAAATAATTATTGAAGGATTGAAAAATATAAGAGATTTAATGAAAATTTAAAATGAAGTAATAATGGATAAAAAGAAATTTAGAAATAAAATATAAAGGGTGTTATGGGAAAAGATAAAAAAATTAATATCGTAGATTACCATTTTTTTAATTCTATCATTTTTTTCCAACGTTATTATTCTATTTAATTTTTTTTATATTTTCCCTTTTTCTTTCCCTTTATTTTTCTCTTTTTTTTTTCTTTTTTTCCTTTTTTGTCATTATTTTCCCCCTCCTCTCTTCCTCTCATCACTCACACATAGCACCTCCACCCTATCTCTAGGTGGCACACCCCATTACACCCTCATCGGAAGATCTAAGTGCCTCTATTCATCATCTTTATTCTTCACCATTAGGTGAGTTGTAACCTTTATGTAAAGGCTAACCGTACAGATTTGGAATTGTAGGATTTCGGTGAGTATCCTTCACGTAGTTCGTCACGGAAGGATTTTAGCCTATATTTTGTTTTATCTAAAATTATATGTTTTATTCCATTTTATTTTAAATAAAAACCTAATGGGGATATTATAATCATATATAACAATAAGGTATGGTTTATACTCACTTTTCTTTAGTTTCATTGTGATTTAAAAAAATGCACAGTTGTGCCATTCATCGGTTGCTACAGACTTTGTGCAATTTCACCCAATTTTTTAAATTTAATTGTTTTGCATAATTACTGCATAGGTTTTTATTAGAAAATAAATTTTTTTAAACAGTTGCAAAATGGTCAGACAACCCTTTGGGCATGTCGATATTGTCAGTATAAATTTTGTTTTCCTGGGAAATCAATTTAACAAACAAAAAGTGTTAGACATCCCATTTTTGTTGTGTTTAAATTAAATAATTAGTTATGATTAATTATGAACCTTGAATTGTTTGATATTTGTTATTTGTTTGTGTAGATTTATTTATTTTTTAAAAAGTTAATTAATCTTTTTGTGCTGATATGGTATCTTTCCTCATTAAGTTATTATGATGTAATATTAAATTAATACCATGTGTTGCATGGGTGTATTAGCATAGATTTAAAGCTGCAATTACAAATTCATGCTATGTCATATCTGATTTTTGTGAAATTGTAATTAAAATTAGGGCTGGGGGAAAAGGTGTGTCCTGTATTAAGGTCCAAAGTAAGACCCTCTGTTCCTAACTGGTTACCACTAAATGTTGGGGGGCAGTGTCTTTGGATTTTCTAGATCGAGACATCACCGGGATTTCGAAATACTTATGAGTTATACAAGTTCCAAAAGGTCCCATTGAGGATGGATCCATTGAAAATTTGGCTAAGCTAGCCTCAGTTGATGCTCAACCCCTTTTTCAAGATTAGTACAAACTCATCGTAATGCCATTCCTCAAGTAATACTTGGCCATTCGAAAGATTTCCTTGGACATGCTCAATGGTATTGGATAATTTGAAGGATGTACCACAGTGATGCCTTCAGAGTGGGATGAGACTCTAATGCTCAACAAGAAAATTAATAATGATCCACTTAAGGTTTATGTTAATACCACATTGATCTTCTTTAAAATTTTGATATTTTATATGTATGTTGAACCACACCTGGTTGAAACATGTTTTGGAATCCATGTTATAGCACAAAATTGGGGGTATGCATCTCCCGTGTTTTACGATTTTTTCCAACCTTATATATATACATATGTGCATCATGTTTGTTACAATTACTCTTTTAAACTTATATCTTAGGCCGAATCAAGTGATTAGGAATGGGTACCGTTGGGAACCTAGGAAGAGTTATTTATTTTATTGCACTTAATTAATTGTATGCATTTGTTATATAATGGTACATTGCATTTGGTTACTACGTGAAATAGAATGGTTTTGATACTGTGGTTGCCAACCTACTGATATTTTATCTCACACCCTACTTGGGAGTCATTGGCACCTATTTAGATTACATGATTGCATGTATTGACAAAGGGAAGTAAGTCACTTCTGATGCTAGATTGTTTCTTACTGTTTAGGATGGAGACTGGGGCAGAGGACCGAGTCTTTCTCGTGTTGTAGTTGTTACACATTGTGCCATTTATTTTTAGATGATAGTATTCTGGGGTTTCTATTTTCCGTACATTCATTTTAGACAGACATCATATCATGGAATGGTTTTTTGAGATTCCTCACTAAATTATTATTCAGTTAGATTACTCATATTGCCTCTGATACAATTTTTTAATTTATATGCTTTGGATATTTATTATTAATTGATTTTTTACTTTCTTTGTGATAATAACTTTTACCTCTATGGAAATAATCTACCCCACAGACATGAAAAAGCCCCTCACTACTAGTCGTAATCCTCTGGAATTTGGGGAGATGTGCATGAGGTTATTGGGCCGACCTGGCTCAAGGTACCCTTTGGGTGTCTCCCAGGATGGGGACGTTACATATTGGTTTCAGAGGTGGTTTTCTATTGTGTATTACTGTTTGGGTTAGACAAGAGACTATGATATATGGATTTGGATTGTACCCATGTGTGTGAACGTAGATAAACCATGTATAGGGGAAATCTGGATTCCTATGTTGGGATTGACATTATTGATTATGCCAGTTATTGTTGATTTGATTTCACCATTGGATGAGTCACTTGTTTTGAATTGTTATCAGGGATTGTATTGTTGAGATAACTATTTTCTACCATTGCTGCCTGGTATATGAGGGAAATACATTACATGCATCATATTAGGCACCATGAGAATAAAATTACATGAATATTTCCATTCCATATCTAATTATAAAGTGAATTTCATGTATTCTTGTGAGTGTTGTTGTGCCTGCTGGTAAATTTTTTAAAATGTTATTGTGTTGAATTATAATGTTGTGATAGTCTGTTATATGTTCAAATGACATAACCTCGGAATGGATAGTAGACCTTGTTTAGTAAACCTTTTACCTTTTCTCTTCCATATCAAAACCCATCGCTTGAAGAGGGTTATATGTCATTTAGTGCTCCGAGGAATCCCATATACCTAACCTCTTTTCGCTTTACCATTATCCTCATCTTATTTAACTTTTTTTATAATGGTGTGTGTTTGGATGTTGTATACCAATGTCGTTGTGACGTCTTCGTGATGTGCCTGATGAGAGTGGAAATGAGCACATTCCAGAAATGGTGGGTCCCGAACACCCAGTGGTAACTCATGTAGTTCATTATGTGCTTCTACCTCTTGCAGACATTCTGAGGTTCCCTGATGCTAATTTTTGGATTATTACCTCAGGTTTATGTAGTCAGTTCATAGTATCCTTAGATTAGCCCTGTCTATTGAAGACCTCACGTGGGACATTCTCTAGCACCACTCTAGCACCTTCTCAGGGAGTGGCGGCCCTAATGCTTCAAATTAGTAGATATAATCCATAAGGTATATATTTTCCCACCTCAAGATGCTTCCAAAAACAATGGGTCAAACTAGAATTTTACAGGATTCGTGACACCACCAAGTGATGGTCAGATGTTTTTTAATAGGCTGATTAGACCATTTACAAGGTTTGGTCTGATTTCCAAGCATCTTTCTAAGATAACTATTTTATACAGACTCTGAGAGATGATCATTCATAGGAATTCTTACATCTTATGTCGGGAACAATAGATATGTTAGAGTACTCTTCTTGTTTCATAGAACTTCATCATTTTTTCCCATCTCTGATTGGCGGATCACATACAACTGCGAGACATTTTGATGAGAGACTTTAGTATTATATTCGCTCATAGGTGAACGTCTTCTTTTTGAAAGCTTTCCAATTGATCGTAAATCAGACTCTAATTTCAGAGAAAGATTTTAGGGAAGATAAACCGGTCACCTAGGGTGGTTTTGATCCGAGATACGGTGACGACACTTCTAGCCACAGGAAACACCATTTTGAAATTCCACATGGGATAAATCCTAGCCAAACAACATGTTTTGATAGCTCTATCAGATGTCATCAGTGTGGTATAGATGGTCAAATGAATCCACATCACACGAGAGTCTCAAAGGAGTGCCGAGATTGCGGCAAGATGGGTCACCTTCAACGTTTCTTCTAATCCTTCTCTTTAGCATCCAGTGGTAGGGATTCTGCACTTGCACCTCCATCGGGTATGAGATATATGACTCCATAGCATTCTGGATGTTCATTTTCCACTACCCGACCAAGAAAAAGTATTATTGGATGTCGTAGTCAAGGAAATCATGTTTTAGATTATGGCTGTCAGCAGAGAGGACCTGCTCTGGCCAATCAGGAAAAATCTCAGGGCTATGGATTAGATCTCATGTATGCGGTCTAATCAGCACCAGAGGAGCAGTGTGTAGGACTATCTACTATTAGAGGTACTATTCTAGTAGCCTCTACATTAGATTATTCCCTTTTCAATACCGGTGTATCAAACTATTTTTTATCTGATGATGTTTTTGAAAGTCAGGGTTTTCTAATTGAGTAACATTGCATTGTCATTTCTCTCAACAATCCACTTGGAGTCAGGATACAGGGTATCAGCCAGTGCCATGAGATCCCCCTTGGGATCAGTGGGTAATATTTAGTTTGGAATTTATATATCCTCAATATTTCTAGCTTTGAATTCATTCATTGTATGAACATGCTTTCTCATTATATAGCTCATGATGATTTCTATATCCATCATGAGTCATTTACATCCCCTGATGGAAAAAATATCTACAAAAATGAGAATGTGATATGTATGGGGAATGAGCTAAGCCTAAATATTCAGGGTTGGGCAGTGTGACAGCTCATTTAGCTTGAATCATAATGAGCGAATAAGGGAAACAGCTAGTCTAATTTACTCCAGTTTTAGATCTATTCAAGGAAGTTTTTCATAATGATTACCCTAGATTATCTCCTATGAGGGAGGTGGAGTTCACTATAGATCACATTCTTGGTGTGCCACCCAGGTATATTCCTCTTTATATGATGGCACCAACAGAGCTATCAGAAATCAATAAGCATCTTGATGACCTCAAGTCTAAGGGTTTCATCAGACATAGAAAATCAACATAGGGTTCACCTATTCTTTTCTCCATGAAGGTAGACGATAACCTCACATTATGTATGGATTAACAAAAAACTCAACTAGATCACAGTAAATAATTGATATTCATTTCCTCGTATAGATGACATCTTCGACTAGCTCTGGGGAGAAACTGTTTCCTCCACGATTGATTTGAGGTTGCGATATAACCAGGTGCTTGTGAGACCATCAGACATTCTGTATACACTATTTTAAAACAGATACGACTTGTATGAGTATCTGGTTATTCCATTCAGCCTCACAAATGTGCCAACAGTCTTCATGGATCTAATGAACTGGGTTTTCATCCATATATTTATTTCTATTTTGTAGTCTTCATAGAGGAAATATTTTGGTATTCACATTCCAGACACAGCCATGAAACCCATCTTGAGATCGTGTTGAGTACACTAAGAGAGAACTAGCTATCCGGTAATCTCAACAAATGAAACATCTGGATTGATAAATTTACCTTCGTAGGTCATATTATATCTGAAGTAGGATTTTCAATAGACCAAGAATAGGTGACTGATGTAGTTTCATGGGAGAGGCCCAAGAGTGTCTTTGAATCCCATAGTTTCTTGCAGATTGTGGGATATTATAGGTTCTTCATCTAGTATTTCACCCTCTTATTAACACCTCTTACTACCCTAACTATGAATGGTTAATAGTTCATCTGTTCAGAATATTTTGAAAAGTATCTTCAAGAGTTAAAAGGAAGAATAATCTCAGCACCGTTCATGATTATTCCTGAGCATGGGAAATGCTATACTATTAATTAATATGCATCAAGAATCGGAATGTGTGATGTTTTTATGCATAGTGATAGAGTCGTGGATTATGGATCCTAGTATCTAAGACCTAAAAGTAGAAATATCCTACACATAACCTTGAGTTGGCAGCTATGGTTCATGCTCTATGATGTTGGAGACACTAATTGTTGGTGGTAAGATTCATTGATTAAATGGATTAGAAATGCATAGCATATATCTCCACTCAACGATTCATGAACATAAGGCAGGTAAGGTGGGTTAAATACTTGCATTTGTTGGACATGGAGTATGCTTATACCCCTGGTAAGGGTAATGTTGTGGCAGTTGCTTCAAATAGTAAGACATAGAAACAAGATGTTATGGTAGCTAGCAGTGGGTGGAAAATGATATGATTGTTTTTTGAGATGCATCAAGATGTTAAGGAATAGAACATGCAATTAGTACTAGAAACTCTTATAGTGACAACTTCTCTTCTAGAGAAAGTCTGTAGGTGACAGTTCACTGATCATGAGGGGATCATTTTTAGGGAAAGCGTTGTAGGAGAGAACCCACATCCTAGTTTGATTGTTGATAGTGGTGAAACATACCTTTACCATAGACGTGTATGGGTACCTTTGGGTATAAAGGAAGAGATAATGAAGGAATATCACACCTCCATTTAGCCACTTCTTCCTCAGATGACCAATATGTACGGAGACATGTGTTGACATTTCTGTTGGTTTGCTATGAAAACGCAAATATCGAGGGTCATCACTTAGAGCTCTACCTACCAACAGGTGAAGGCATAGCACCAGCGACCTGCTGGACTCCTGCAGCCTCTATCCATTTTTGAATGAAAATGGAATGAAATAACCTCGTATTTCGTTATATTATTTCCATGATCACCTTGAGGCAGTGATGCAGTACGAGTGGTTTTCGATATGTTGAAAAAGGTTTCACACTTCTTATCTATTTATGACACCTTTACAATTGATGATTTGGGAAGGATGTATATCAAGGATACTGTTTTACTTCATGGTGCACCTCTTTCTGTGGTCTTAAATAGATATTCCCACATTACATCCCAATTCTGGTAAGGGTTTCAAAAGGCTATGGGTTCAAAGGTACTTATAGGCACTACATATAATATTTAGACCAATGGGTTGTCTGAGATGAAAAAAATGAGTGTTAGAAGATATATTACGGGCATGAATCCTAGATTTTGAGGGTTCCTTGGAGAATCATATACCACTTGTTGAGTTTAGCTATAATAACTGCCTCTAGGTGACAATTCAAATGGCTCAGTATGAGCCCGTCTATGGTAGACCGTGTCTTTGACCATTATGTTGGATTGAAGAAGGTGATGCAACTCTATAGGGTCCTCATCTCATTCAGAAGACATCTGATCAAGTTCATCTGATTTAGAAGCTTATGACTACATCTCAGTCCAGAATGAGATCTTATATTGATCATCGCAGCAGACCACTGGTGTTCGAGATTGGACAATGAGACTTTGTATGTATTTCACTGAGGTTAGATCACAGTAGTATCGAGAGATAGGGAATCTTGTTCACCGATATACACTAAGAAATTTGAGATAGTGTAGGTAGTTGGGAAAGTAGCCTATCGGTAGCTGCTACCTCATAGGTACCATGCCATGGACGATATTTTCCATGTATCTCAGCCTCAACAATATAATCCAGACCCGTCCCATTTGTTTGACCCTGATGACAACAAGATTTAAGAAGATGCATCATTTTCAGAGCATCCTATCAATATCGTCGACTGTATCATGAAATTAATCCAAGGAAAATCATTCCCATTGGTCAGGGTGTTATGGCCACACAGACATGTTCAGGACGAGACATGGGATTGAGAGACAGATGTACGTGCGCAGTGGATAAAACGTTTCTCTGACGACGTTCCACTACCCTCAGAAGGGAAACTCTACGATGGTTTTTCATAAAGAGGGGAGGTGGTAACTTCCCTGATTTAATTAGTTAATGATCATTTTAAATATTTTGTCTAATTTTATAAAGGGACCTAGGGTGCGCGTCGACGCACCTCGCTGTGAGTTTCAAGTAGCTAATTAAATAATTTAAATAATGGTGATAGTTTTATGAAAAATGTTATATCACACATTATCATGTTATTCAATATTAAAATAATTAATTAAGGATTGATATGAAATAATTTTGGAATTAAATAAAATTTTAAAGAATTCAAGTAGCGATAAAAAGAAATTGAGAAGTGAAATATAAAGGGGGTCCTGAAAAAAGTAAAAATAATTAAAATTGAAGATTATCATTTTTTATTATTTTTAGCCTTTTTCATTTCCATATATTTGATTTTATATTATTTTTCATTTTATATTCTCCTTTTCTTTTCTTTTGTTTTTATCTTATTTTTTTCTTTTCTTTCTCTTACATTTATTTCTTTTTTTCCTTTCCTCTCTTCATCTCCTCCCTCTCACATCGTGCCTCCCCCATCTCCTTAGGTGGTGCATCCCCTTACCCCCCCTCTTCGGAAGACTGTTGTGCCTCTTTTCTTCATTTTCTTACCTATCCATCAGGAATGTCATAAACATTAAGGAAATGATAACCGTGTACATTTATAATTGTAGGATTTTGGTGAGTATCCTTCGTGCAGTTTATCACGGATGGATTTTACCCTATTTTAAGTTTATTCTAAAATCATATGTTTTATTCCTTCATTTTTTCAAATCACAGATTACCAAAGATCATAGAATCATATTTGACTATAAGTTAGGGTTTATACTCGCAATCCATCCATTTAGTTGTGATTTAAAAAAATTCACAGTTGTTTCATTTGTCGGAGCCTACTAACACTGTGCAATTTCACCAAATATTTTCAATTTTATTGGTTTTCATAATTTTTGCACCAATTTCAATAATAAAATAAATTTATTAAATATATTTAACATGATTTCACACCACCATGTGTGTGATAACATGGCCAATATAAATTCTGTTAGCTGGGTAATTTAATTTAATTGATTGCATGTGTTACTCAACCCATTTTTTGTGTGTCTAATATAAATAATTAATATTGATTATTAATGAACCACGAATTGTTGGATCTTTGGTTGTTTTTTTTGTTGATTTATTTATTTATTAAAAATTCAATTTATCTTATTGTGTTGAAATAGTTGAATTCCTCATTATGTATTTATGCTGCAATATTAAATTAATACCTTGTGTTTCCCGAGTGAATCTTCATATATTTAATTTTTAAATTAAATATGCATGCTTTGTCATATCTACTATTGTGAAATTTTAATTAAATTCATGGTGGGAGAGTTGGTGGATCATGTATTAAGTGCAACGCTTAGACCCTTCATTGTTGACTGGTTAACACTACACATCGGGGGCAGTGTCTTTGGCTATGCCAAACCGAGACTTTTCTGGTCCTTCTAAATACGTATGAGTGATACCATTTCCAAAAGAGCCCATTGAGGACAGTTCTGTTGAAAATATGGATAAGAGAGACTCAGATGATGCTCGACCCTTTTTTGATATATCATGACAGACTCATGGTACAGTCATGCGTCAAGTGATACTTGTTCATTAGAAATATAACCCTGGACCGGCTCGGTGGAATTGGATAATTTGAAGGATGAACCGTAGTGATACATTTTAGGCAATCTTAGACATTAACTCTCAACATTAACATTAATAATGATACATTGAAGGTTTAGGTTAATTCCAATTTGAGTATATTGGTAATTGAGATATTTTTCTGGTATGTTGATGTACACATGGTTGACACATTATTTAGACCCCATGTTAAAGTACAATCTTGGGGATATGCCTCTTCATTTTTTACCTTGATTTTACAGGCTTATATATATATGCGTGTGTGTGTGTGTGCGTGTTTTAATAATAATTATTATAGTTACTCCCTTCAGACTTCAGTCCTAGGACAAAGCAGATGATTAGGGATAGGTACTGTTGGGAACCCGGGCCGAGTTATTTATTTTATTTCACTAAATTATTTATCTGAAATTTTTTATATAATGGAACAATAAATTTTATTACAGAATGAAATGGAAAGGATTAGACACAATGGGTGCTGGCCTACTGGGATTTTTTCTCACACCCTCCTCGGGAGTCATTGACAGCTGATTAGATTACATGCTTGCAGGTATTGACAAAGGGAAGAGTGCTACTTTTGATGGTTGATTGTTTCTTGCAGCTTATGATGGAGAGAGTTGAAGAAGACCAGACCTTAATTGGGATTCAATTGTTAGACATTGTGTCTTTTTTTTAGTCGGTAGTGTTCTTGGGTTTCTATTTTCTGTAATTTCCAATTACAAAGACATCATAGCATGGATTTGTTTTTTGAGATTCCAGAATTGATTATTATTCAGTTGGACTATTCATATTACTTCTGCTACAAATTGTTCATTTATATTCTTCTACTATTTATTATTAATATTTTTTGAATTCCCATGTGATAATACCTGTTACCTATGAAGGCATATTGTCCCCCGCGAACACGAAAATGTCCCTTGTGGCTAGTCAGCAGCCTCTAGCATTTGGGGAGATGCGCTTGAGGCAATATGGAAAACTCTGCATGGGGCACCCATTAGGTGGATCCCGAGGAAGGGATACCAATAAATCAAAAAAAAACTTTACAAAACACTAAGACACATAAAAACCCCAAAAATTATTAAAACCCATAAAATATCCCTAAAACATTAAAAAACCCTAAAACACCTCAAACAAAAAAAATCCATCAATACCCTAAACCAATAACAACCCATAAAACCATAAAACCATACATCACTAAAAAACAATAATAATTCCAATCCCTCTAAATCCATAAAACAATAAAAACCATAAACCCTCAAAAATACATTAAAAGACCCTAAAATTTTAAGACCTCCCTAAAACTCCATCAAAACACTAAAATTCCCTAAAAGTCCCTTATATCCCATAAAAGAACCTAAACCACATAAAAATCCCTAAATGACTCTAAAAATAATTAAATATCCAAAACCCCTAAAACTCCCAAAAAACCTAAAAGCCATAAAACCCTAAAAACCATACAATACCCATAAGAACCCTAAAACTGTAAAAACCCTAGAAATCACTAAAACACTAAAAAAAACCCTAACACCCAAAAAACATTCAAAACCATATTAAAATGCTAAAAAATCCTAAAACCACTTAAAACCATTAATAATATAAAACTCTAATGTTTCCGTAAAAACCCTAAAAAATCTAAAAACAATAAAACTCAAACAAAACACTAAAACCCTCATAACCACAATAAATTTCTGAATACCCTTAAAACCCTAAAAATACATTGAAACCCCCTAAAAACTAATAATCCTCCTAAAAATTCATTAATAACCCAAATTTTTTTTGAATACCTCGACATTTTAAATACCCAAAAAACACTATAAATAATAAATACCTCTTAAAATCAACCCCAATAAAATAAAAATCTAAAAACCCATAAACACAAAAAAAATATAAATACCCAAAATAACCCATCGAAAATTAAATTAATCAAAATAATCCCTATAACCTATAAAAACCATATATATTCATAAAATACCAAAAACACCTAAAATATATAGACAGCCTAGAAGACCCTTAAAAGATTCAAACTCACTAATATACAATAAAATTCTACAAACAACAATAATATCATAAACCTCCTAAAAAACCAAAAAACATATAACCCAAAAAATATAGATACCCTAAAAATGATAAAATCCCTAAAACAACTAAAAACCATAAAACTGAAAAAACCCTAAAATTTTACTAAAAACCATTAAAACTAAAAAACATCTTAAAAGCCCTAAAGACTGACAAAAAAGAACTAAGAACCCTATAATTTCTAAAAAATTCATAAACACCAATAAAAATAAACTTAATCACCTTAAAATATCTAGAATCTCTAAAACCCCTTAAATACCATAAAAGGAACTAAAATCCATAAAACCCATAAAACCCCTAAAATCCATAAAACACTAAATCTAAAAAAACCTTCTAAAACCATAAAAAAATATAAACCCGAAAATCCATAAATGTCTACAATGCTCGAAAACCCAAAAACCCCTAATGAACCCCTAAAACCCCCTAAAAACCCTAAAAATTTAAAACTAAAGAACCAAAAAACCAAAAAAACCTATAATATCCCTAAAGGTCCTTGAAAACCCTTAACCCCTATAAACATTTAAAATCCTGACAACCAAATAAATATTTAAAAAAAAATCATTTATAACACTAAGGTCCCCTAGATACCAATAAAATCTCAAAAACCCTAAAAGACCCTAAAGACCATTTGGAAACCCTAAAGTCCCCTAAAACCGAAGAATTCCTAATGGCCCCCAAAAAACCTAAAAAACTAAAAATGACCCTAAAACCCAAAAAGATCATAAAAACTCTAAAATACCCAAAATATTATAATCACCATACAAAAACCCTTAAATCTCCTAAAAAACTCTAAAAATATTGAAAAAAATATTAAAAAAACCAAAAACCTTTAAAACCCCCTAGGACACCCTAAAACCCATTGAAGTCCAAGAAAATATAAAATACCTAAAATCTATTAAATTATTAAAAACCCTAAAAACTCATTAAAAAATACACCTTAAATACACTATAAAAAAACTCCCTAAAAATTAATACCCCAAAACCCTAAAAACCTAATCCCCCTGAAAATCCCTAATTCTATAAATGGTCATATTTACCCTAAATCCCAAAAAATCCCAAAAACCCCATAAAATCTAAAAACATAAAAATTCCCTAAAAACAATAAAAAAAAACTAAAACCCACAAACAACCAAAAAACACAAAACCCATAATGCTCATTTAAGAACCCCTAAACGTCCTAGTAACCTTAAAACCCAAAAAAACTATAAAAAACTAAAAAACTAAAAAAACCATATCATTCGATTTATTTCTCCAATAACCCCTTAACCCCCTTAAAATCCCTAAAAAACTCTAAAAATCCTAATAACCATAAAATCCTTACAAACCCTTAAACCCCATGAAATCCCATAAAATCCTATTTACCAATGAATCATTAAAAAATAAAAACATACAAAAACCCATAATACACTAAAATATCATAAAACCACCAAAATCCAGAACACCGAAAAAATAATAAATTTCCTTAAATCCCAAAAAAAGTTTTTAAAACCCTAAAAAATCATAGACCGCCTAAATAAAACCCCAAAAATACATAAATACCTAGAAACAGTAACAACCTTAAAAACAAAAATATCCTAAGGTCCCCTAAACACCCCTAAGAGACCATGAAAATTCGTAAAACAGCATAAATACATTAAAACTCTAAAAACCATAAAAAATCCTAAAATCCAAATAATAACAAATGACACAGAAACCCTAAAATCTGTAAATGGCCCCAAATAACTATAAATCCATTAATGACCCTAAAACAGTTAACACACCTTAAAAAGTCTAAATCCTTACAAACATGATACCGCTTAAATTCCCGAAATCCAGTAACTGAATTTGAAACCTAAAATAATAAAAACACCCAAAAACACTATAAAATATATAAAAATTCAAAATATCCATAAAAACATAAAACCCTAGAAGTACCCTAAAAGACCTAAAAACAAAAAAAACACCTAAAAACATTAAAACACATAACAAATTAATAACCATAAATCCCTTTAAAAAAATAAAAAACCATAAACCCTAAACACACTACAAATCACTAGAAATCTAAATATCTAAAAAACCAGAAGACCCCAAAACCCCCCCTAAAACCGCATGACATTCATTGGAAGTCCTAGAAAACACGAATGTCCCTAAATCTGATAAAAAACCCCTAAAACCCATAATACTATAATAAAACCCATTAATCCCCAAAGAAACACTAATAAACCATAAAAACTCCTAAAAACATAATAACCAAAAAGCCCTTGAAAACCCTAAATACACTAAAATCCCTAAAACTACATAAAAACCATTAAGACCCCCCCCCCCAAATAAGCAACATAAAATCCTAAAAACAATAATAACCATAGAACCCCAAATACCCTAAAAATCTAAAAACCATAATGAAATCTAAAACAAAATATCCCTAAAAGATTATAACTATTGTATTAAATCCTAAATGACCGAGAAAAAACCCCTTACTAACCGTAAAAACTCATTAAAATCCTAAGACAAATTAAAACCATAGAACCCCCAAAACCATAATAAGCACTAATAATACTAAAACACCATAAATTATAAAAACACTAAAACACCTATAAAATCTTATGACCCAAAAAATTATTAAAAGTATAAAAATCCCTAAAATCCTGAGGACATTTAAAACCCTAAAATCCCAAAATACATTTAAACCATTAAAAACCCAAAAACCTCTATGAAAACTAAATACCAAAAATATATAGTCTCTAAAAACATAAAAAACCCAAAATCATAATACCCATAAACCCCATGAATCTTAAAAACCCCTAATAAAATTTATAACCCTAAAACCCAATAAACCCTACAACCCAAAAAATATCCAAAAACCCTAAAAACCTAACCAGTTAAAAAATCCTAAAAATTGAAAAATCCATATTAAATCATTAAAACCCCTAACAATTATCATGTAAAGTCATAAAAATCAACAGAATACCCAAAAAAATAAAGAACCCAAAACACCTAAATTTTGTAAAAAATTTAGAAACCACTTAAAAATTAAAAAACCCATAAAACCCAAAAAACCACTAAAAACATACAAAACCCTAAATTCCATAAGAAAACCCAAACAAATTTATACACTAAATGTCCCATAAAAACATTTATATACAATTTAGTATACACCCCAATCCCATAACCCTATAGAAGAAAACAAAACCATTTACCCTTAACCCCAAACCCAAAACCCTACACAATAAACCCAATACACAATAACTAAAACCCAAAACCCTATACCCTATACCCTATTCCTTATAACTGAGACCAAAAACCCTAAACCCAATTACATAAACCATAAACCCAACACTTTACTCCCTAAACCTCATATCTTTCATTTAAGGAACAAATATTTACATACATTGACATAAAATATCCTTTACAGAATACTTAACTCATTATTCTAACAGACAATCATGGCCCATAATAGTCTAGTGCATTTGGAAACATGGAAACAAACACACTATTAAATATATGATCTACATTATCTCTCAATAGGTTCTTCATTAATAGTTCCCTTCTTATACACATCAAACATAATATGTATCTTCATGACCTGGGAGAAAGGGATCATAGAAAGGGGTGATCTCAGATTCAGAGTAAGTTTAAACAAGGGTGTATTATAAGAATAATTTTGATCTTAAAGGTATGATAACAAGATCAATAATATATACAATCCTACACAACATATCATTGATAATAAACTTGAATCATGGAATGAAGTTCTGTAGTTCATAAGACTTCAATCTTAATAAAATAAAGAACATAAGAGATGAATGAATAAGATAGGAACAAATCATCCATTTTTGGAAAACATAGAATAATATAATATAATTTACATAGTATTCAAGAAATCTCTTCCACGACTATCATTGTGGGAAATGTCCTTTACTAAAACAGGTTCACTCCCAATTTCTTCCATGTATTCTTTAATAGAGTCCACTCCTAATTATAGACCTAAAATACTAAACTGAGTCCGCTACCCATTTTATCTATTTTTATCTCATGATATAGATATCCTTTCCCAATACATTGGGGGTAGATTTAGGTCCCACCCATATAAAAATGAAATCACACATAAAAGTTCCTAAAATTCCTAAAAGATAATATGATTACCAAAAAATGATATTGGTGTCATAAAGATGTAATAACTTATTATCCAATTGAAAAATATAAGTTTCTTTGTCATTTCATCAACGAATAACTGGTTAAAGTTATCAGTATCCATAAGTATATAACCTGTGAAATAGAAACGTGTTTCATACATATATAACTTATAGAAGAAAAACATGTTTATAAACAAAATTCCAAAAAAACATATACTATTAAGAGAATTAATATGAGTGTATTAATTGAATAATTTTCCTACATAGTAATTAGTTACAGAAACATATGTCATCATAGATGGGAAATAATTTTTAACAACCTTTTAGAAACATTTGTTTCATAAAATACCCTTTATTCTTTGAAAATAATTTTTAAAAAATAAAACATTTTGAAAACATTTTCCCTTGAAAATATTTGTGAAAACAGTTAAAGGAACCCTTGAAAAAAATAAAATATTTTTAAGAACCTTTTTTCATGAATTTTTTTTTTCAAAACATTTTTTAACACATAGTTTTCTGAATTAAAACAAATTTCCAAATGAAGAGTGATATGTAGCCATATTTTTTAGTAAAAATAATTTATTCATATTAAGTACTAATGAATAATAAAAAAGAACATATGCATGTAAATATATTTAATAAACATAGGATAATAATTTTATTTAGGTTTCTTCTGAGATGTATCATAATATTTCATCAAAGAAATCTTAATCATTAACAATCTTGATAAACAATGATAATGTTTCAATAAACTCTTACCACATTGTAACATGGGTTCATACTCTACATGTAACAAAAAGAAATTTTGTGAAGAAAAAAAATATCATTAAAATAAAGAGATTCATGACATAAAATTTCTATTTAAATTTTATTCACCTTGAAAAATAATATAATTTCATAACTAAACATGTGTCTCCAAAAAAAAATTGACAGGAAAGTATCTTACCAATTTGCAAACCCTTGAAACATAAAATCCACCGAACTAATATCATATAATGGATGGATAAATACCCAAAAGATTAATAATTTTGATCATATTATAAATCTATGGTCAGTATATACAATACACCAAAATATGGGTGGTTAATAAAGCATGTATCTCACAGAAATAAAAAGTTAGATGAAATTCACTTAATTAGTGTATTTACTCTCATCATACTTATGAAATACTTCAATATAATGAATATAAATTTATTATACCTCTTTATCAGTAATTTCTTGTAATATTTTATACTATATATGGGTTTATTATAAATTTATATTGCCCTCTTGTTATCAATTACATTTTAAGGGTACGCTTCGGGGAATATTCTCTTTTTTCGCATGTGTCTTAATTTGTTATATATTTGGTCCTTATACTTATATAATGATTTATATAATTTTAAACATATATATAAATACCATTTATATTCCATATAAATTAATTATAATAATCTATAAAATATAGAATAATGAAATTGAATTCACTATTTTTGGAGACGGTATGCCGTACTTGCGCATGAATGCTGTTTTCGTTTAATTTCTATATGTAAAAAATAAGTAAAATTACATACATATATATATATATATAATTAATATGATATAATAATTATATCATATATATCATATAATTTCTCTAAACCCATCCTTAATTCATTCTATGTTGTGCGTGAATGAATCAAATCCCATTGATGGTGTGGTACAATACACATACTCAAACGAAATTATCGTATTTAAAATGAATGGAAAGTATAATGATTTGTGCTGTAATAGGATTTCAGAATAATAAATTCTTAATAAATATAATATATGAAATATATAAATATATTTTCCATCCTAATGTCCAGCATGATAGGATGTAAAATAAAAATGAACAATCATCATTTAGTGAGGCAGTAGTTCATTGTACACATAAAGAGTATGTTCGTTACCCATTAGATGGGTTTGTGTGTGTGTGTGTAAGTGTTGGTAAAAACCTTATCATAATAATATAAATATATTTTTGATACTAAGGTTTTTTAATCATGTAATATGATTAGTTGAGGTAGTGGAGAATGAAAATATGATTATTGAACTTGAGGGAGGGTGTTACCTCATAATTGGGTAAATCCATTTGGTTTTCCCCAAAAGGATACCATGGAAGACTTTCTACAGAATGGTGAGATTCAAGGAGGAATATAGAGTTTTTGGAAGGATATTTGAGAAGATACTAGATGAACCTATTTACTTTTTTATGTGTAATGTATTGGAGGAGAGTTGGAATTTTTTATAGTGGATGAGGAGTGGCACTCTTGTAATATGTTGGAAATGGAATTCAATACACATTTTTTTAATTTCAACTGGATCCAATAAATGAAAAAATTAGATAAAAGTTATTTTATTCTATAATTATTACTATATAATGTCTCTTTTATAAGTTTATAGGTCATTTTATGTTTTAAATTTTTTGGTTAGTCTTTTGTGGAGAATTATTTTACCTTAAACGATGTAATTAGTTTTAATTACATTCACTAATGATTTTGGTCGACACCTAATTTTAAAATATATAACATTATATTTATGTTGACTCAAAATATGGAATCCATTTTCCCCAAATTCCAACCACTAATAGAGATGAAATTATTTTCAAATTATTCATGTTGACCGGATACACTCCAGGGTATTTAAGTAAAAATGATCAAAAGTTTTCTACGATTTTATATCCAATTTCAATTTGAAATTAGCTCCAAGGACCAAATTTGGATTAATTAATAAAATTATTTTCTAATTATACTATGAAACCAATTCAAATTTTATTTTTACCTTATAAATAAATTAGATTAAAAAGAACTTTTTATTTAAAATTCAATAGTTTAACTGTTTATCCAGAAATGATGTTTCTTAGAAAAACTAAAAAAACTCGTCCTAGGATAAGTTTATCATTATAAAATAATTAATAATAATTTTACGATATCATATTAAATTCCTAAATGTGTCCAATATTAATTTTATTGTTTTTCAAAGATGGAAATGAAAATATGTTTATTTGAGAAAATTGTTTTTCAAAACATATAAGTGATTCCGAAAATTATATCTTTTGTTATCAATAATTTTTATATATATAAGAAAATTATTAACAAAATTTGAAAATTGGTTATCAAAAATTATATTACTTTGTTTCCTGGATAGGTAATAGCTATCTCATTTAAATAATTATAAGTAAAAATAAGTTTAATAACCATAAAAACATGAATGGAACCTAAAATAAAAAAAATACACTAAAAACCCATGAACACCCAAACAACGTGAAAAATATTATAAAAATTATTAATACTCTAAAACCTAAAACCCCCTAAAGATCCCAAAAAACCTAGAAACCCCCCTAAAACCTCAAAAATATGAATCCCCTACAAATAATATGAACAGTTGAAAGCCCCTCCACAACTATATACCCTAAAAACAATAAAACCCCATAAACAACTAAAAACATTGAATACATTAATACACATGAAACACAAAAACATATAAAAACCATAAATAATATTATATATGAAAAAAAATTAAAATAAATTTAACTCCCACGAAATTATTTAGAAACCCATAAAAACATTAAAACCTATAAAACCTGATAAAAGTCCCTAAAATACCTAATGCCATGAAAACCCAGTAAAACCATAAAATACAATAAAATACACTAAAACCCCTAAATCCCATAAAATACACAAAACACCCATACAGAAGCCCTAAAAGACCACAAAAAAACATAACCTCTCTAAAAACACTAAAACCCCAAGATTGACTAAAACACCTACAAACCAAAAGAAACATAACAACTACCAAAACCCGAAAAAATTCCAAATTTTTTTAAAAAACTCAAAAAATACAACAAAATCAACCTAATCCCACAAAATAATACTTAAACCTCCTACAAAACCCAAAACACTTTAAACTGTAAAACCCCTAAAAATACTAAAAATCTCTTAAAACCCTAAAACCCTAAAACCCCTTAAATTACCAAAAAATCATAAAACACACAAAATATTCCTAAAAACCCAAAAAATTATATAAAAACTAATAAAATCTATAATGACCCTAAAATCATAAAAAACGAAAAAATCTTAATGACTCTAAAACCTCTAAAACTCATAAGAATGCCTAAAAACCTAAACACCAAAAAAAAATCGTTAAAAGCCTTAAAATTCACATAAACTCAAAAGACCCTAATTACCTATAAATAATCCTAGAAGTATTAAAACCACTTAAAAACTATGAATTCCTAAAAATCTATAAACAATTATAAAACCTAAAAACATTCAAAACATTAAAAAATAATAAAAACACTATAAACATTTAATAAATCCTAAAAACCATAAATCCTCTAAATACCTAAAATCCCTAAGTGCACCTAAAACCCCATAAATACCCTATAATCCCTTAAAACCCTTAAAAAAAATACTAAAACCCATTAAAACCCTAATACTCAAATATCCCTTAATTAACCGTGAAAATACATAATACACATAAAACCCTAAAAATAAAAAAAAACTCTCTAAAAATCTAGAAAACCCTAAAAACAACTAAAAAAATCTAAATCCCCCGAATATACCTATAATCCTAACACCACCCATAAAAATCCATATAATTCCCTAAAAATGAAAAGAAATTAAAACCCCCATAAACCCTTATAACCCCTAAAACATCCAAACTGGCCCGTAGGAGATGGAAGATGGTTTTTGAGCTTCTAAATGAGTTTTGTAGCTGGTTGTTGGTTTTTTCTTGAGTTACTGCTAATTATTTTCTAGATCTTGCATTGTTGGACATTGATCAGCTGGACATCAGATGTCCTCAAGGAATGGAGGTGGTGGGTGATGGAATTTTGTTATGGTGGGGTTGAGAGGAATTGGTGATGTAGTTTGCTGAGGTGGAAGCAGGCTGCAGGGAGATGCTTGTTTTAAAGAGGAGCTGGTTGTCTGAAAATGGGGTGCTGGATGTTTGTTATTATATGGTTTGGTTGTGATAAATCTGTTTTTATGATTCTGTTGTTGGTTATGTGATGTGTGCGGTGATTATGATTGGCGAGGAGGTGATGGAGGCTGGAGACAATGAATCTGGGTGATGGTTGCTACATGAATGGGAGGTGCGGAAGGTGCTGTTTTTGAACTAATGTTGGTTGTTGTTTGGATGGGTGATGTTGGGGACTTTTTGGATTATATTCATTGTTGGGCTTTTGGTGTTTTCTCTTTTTCTTAATTTTCTTGTATTGGTATGGGTTGTAAAGGGTTTTTGGGTGCGGGTTGTTTGACCCCTCCCCTCCCTTGTCTGATATGTCCCTTTTTTTTGTTATAATAAATTTGGGGGGCCAAGAATAGCTCGACCCTCACAACTTTAATGACCCTAAAACATCCAAAAATCCCAAAAAATGATTAAAAACCTGAAACCGTAAGAATCCAAAAAATCATAAACAATTCATCAAAAACATACCAACACTAAATACCGAAAACCCCCAAACCCCCAAAAACCTCAAAACCATATAAACCATTAAAAATTTATAAAACCCCCAAACCTAAAATATTTTAAAAATCAATAAAAATAAAAAACCCTTAAAAATTGTCATGCACTAAAAATCCAAAAAACCCTAAAATCGAAAAAAAACCATAAATCATAAACCCCTGAAAACCCCTAAAAACAAAAATACCCTAAACCATAAAACCCTAAAACACCCTATCGGACCCTAAATTCCCCCAAAATAATGAACCCTTCACATCCCAAAAACCCATAAATTCCATAAAAAAATTAAAACCCTAAAAGCCTAAAATCACATTGAAACCCATAAAAAATATATATAATCCTATAAACCACTAAAAATCCAACAACAACCCAATGTGATAAAACATCCATAAGAGACAATAATATCATAGAAACATGAAAAATCCTAAAACCCCTTTAAATAAACAAAGAAAATTTAAAAATCCCGAAATACCCTAAAAAAGCTAAAAACCCTAAATATCAGAAAATAATCGTAAAATCATTGAAATACATTAAAACACTAAAACAGTAAATGATAATAAAGAATATAAATAATAAATACGATAATACACTCCAAATCCCTAAAGTTACCTATAACCCATATAACCCATAGAGGCTGTTAAAAAGCCTTAAATGACCCTACAACCCTATAAAACCCAAAGGGACCCTAAAATCCCCCAAATCCAAAAAGGACCCTAAAATTAAAAAAAATACCCAAAGAACCATTATTCCATTAAAACCCCAATATTTATCAAAACCCTAAATACCCATAAAAACTAAAACCCCTAAATCCCCATAAAAATTGAAAAGATCTGTAAAAAAACATAAAGGACATTAGAAAACATAAATTCCTAAAAGACTCGAGAACCCCTAAAACACATAAAAAACCATAAATCCGTAAAGAACAAAAAATGATATGAAAATACCCAAAAATATTTAAAGACCATAAAAAATAAAAAAAAAATAAAATCCAAATAAGCATTAGAAGACCCTAAACCCTAAAAGAAGAAATTCCATAAATTAATAAAACCCCATAAAAACACTAAAACCCATAAAAAAAATTAAAACTTATAAATTAATAAATATCCTAAACCCCCTAAAACCATAAAATCCCTAACAGAAAATGAAACCCTCAAAACCGTAAGAGTCACAAAAATCCCTAAGGCCCCCAAAAACCATAATATATAAAGAAAACACAAAAGAAAAAACATTATGGACTCTAAAAAACTTACATGAGTATAAAAAATAAAACCTGTAATTGAACATTAAAACCATAATACCCCTAATGGTCCTTAAAAACCCTAATACCGTAAATGACCATAGAAACCATAAAAACCCATAATGACCCCTAAAACCCCCAATGACCCAAACAATCTTAAAAGACCAAGAAATCATAAAGGACATTAACACTCTTAAATACCATACCTCCCCCAAAAAAACCTCCAAAACGAACATAAAAAATCTAAAAACATTAGACACCAAAAAATAGTAAAAATCCATTACAAACCCCCAGAAAACATAATGGCCACAAATAACCTATAACCCATACAACCAAAATAACTGCAAAATACAAAAAAAAAACCCGAAAACCAATAAAAATTTACTAAAAACTATAAAAACCATAAAAAAATTTGAAAACCCCTAATAAACATTAAGATCCCTGAAAACTATAAAACCCATTAAAAAAATAAAACACATAAAACCATTGAAGGCCCCAAAAATAAAAGAAATCTGAAACAAAAACTCCTTAATCCCATAAAACCCCTCAATCACCATAAAACCAAAATAACCAAAAAATATATATTAAATCACATATATCCCTAAAAACCCCTAATACCAATAAAACGGTCAAAAATCCCAAAACCAAAAAACCATTAAAAATAATGTATACCATAAAAAACATAAAAACCCTAAATAACCCAAATATTCTTCAAATAAATAAAATACATAAGAACCCTAAAAAAATAAAAACCATAAAACATGTAAACCCCCATAAAACCCCTTAAAATAAATAAAACCCATAAAAAACTTAAATGACCCTAAAATCCCCTAAAAACCAAAATACAGAAAAAATACTAAAACCCCAAAACACCCTAAAAACCAAATAAAACTTCAAATGGAACTAAAAACCTAAAATCCCTAAAATATGCTACCCCCCAAACCTGCAAGGACCCAAAAACCCTAAATGACCGAAAAAACATTAAAAATAGTAAAAATCATATATAACTAAAAAAGAAAAAAAAAGAAAAACCCCCATAAAAATATAAATGAAAATAAACCCCTAAAAACCATTAAAGGACCCAAAAACCATAAACCAAAAAATAACCCTAAAGAAACCTAAATCCCAAAAAATCTCTAAAGGAAACCAAAAAATACATAAAAAATAACTATCCTAAAACCCCTTAATTGTCCATAATAACTCTAAATGATCCTAAAATCATTTGAGCCTAAAAATGACAATAGAAACCCAAAAAACCAAAATTTATAAAAATCATAAAATACCTTATTTACAAAAAACACCAATAACCCCTAAAACACTAAAAACCACTATAAAAAAAACCATAAAAGACTATAAAAAACCCTAAAAGACATTCAAAGATAAAAAACCAAAAAAACCCAAAAAAATAATACCCCTAAAATACCCTGAATCCCATAAATACTATAAAAACCATAAAAACCCAAAACCGCAAAAAATCATTTAAAAACATAAAATACATAAAGACACTAAATCCCTAAAACCACTTAAAAACCTAAAAAATATTTGAATCCCCTAAAAACACAAAATTCTTCTAAAACCCATAAAAACCTACATAATACATATATAACCCAAAAAAACAAAGGGAACCACTAATAGTTCTAAAAACCACTAAAAACCCAAAAAATACTAAGAACGATAAAAATACTAAAACCCCTAAAACCCATAATTCCCCCCAATATAAATCCATAAAAACCAATATAACCACTAGTACCACTAAAAACAGCTAAAAAAAATAGAAATAATAAAACCCATAAAACTCTTAAAATGTCAAAAAAAACTGTAAACCCCTTCAAACTGATAAACACCCCTAACAAACTAAAGAATCCATTACAATCCATAAATTCATGTCAAATTCCCTAAAAACCCCTAATGACACAAAAAATACATAAATGGCCCTAAAACCCTATAAAATTATAAAAAGACCCTTAAAACACACAAAAAACCTAAACCCCTGAAAATTCTAAGAAACTAAATCCGTTAAAGTCGCAATAACACTGGAAACTAAAAATACCTACAAAAACCCCTAAAAATATAAAATCCCTAAAAACCCCTAATACCCCCTGAAAACCATAAAAAACCTATGAAAACCAAAAAATACACTAAAACCCTTAAAAACATTAACAAATGCAAAAAACCTAAAAACAATTAAAAATGTAAAATACCCTAAAATTCATAATAAATAAGAAAAAACACTTAAACCCTAAAAAATAAAAAAACTAAAATCCCAATGGAAACCCTAAAAACCCTAAAAACAATTAAAACATTAAAAACACAATGGAAACCCTAAAAACCTAAAAATATTTTGAAATACCATAAAATTGATAATAAAAACACATTTAAACTATAAGAACCCTAAAACTCATAAACACGCTAAAAACTATTAAAATAGTATGATACCTAAAAGACCTAAATGACACTAATATTCTTAAAACAATTAAAACTGCAAAAAAACTCTAAAAAATAAAACCCAAAAATACCTAAAAACAGTAAAACCCCTAATAATCCAAAAAACCAATCAAACAATTGAAAATGCTAAAATACAGAAAATATTAAAAAAACAATAGAAAATATAAAATATCTTAATCCCTATAACATTCACCACAGACTCTAAACCTTAAACCTACACCCTTTTACCTATACACTACACATTAGACCCTAAACCCTACATGACGAACCCTATAACCTACACCATAATCCTGAAACACAACACCCGAAACCTTATATCCTACACAATAAAAAACCTACAACGTAAATCCCATACCATAAAACCAAAATCCTAATCTAAGCACCCTAAAGCCTAAACCATACACCAAACCCTATATTCTAAACCCTAAACCTTAATACATTACCCTAAACCCAGACCCTATACTATATACGATAAACCCTAGACCATAAATACTATAACCTACAACATAAACCCTCTAACCTACTCCCAAAATTCAATAAACTAAACCATAAACCATAAAACATACACTATAAATTCTTTATCCAGAACCCTAATCCACATACACTACAGCCTCAACCTTATACACCATACACTAAATTATATACCCTATAATGTAAAACCTTAACCCTATTCCCCAATACCTACACTCAAAACCCCAATCCATACATCCTAAAACATATAACCTAAAATCATTCACCCTTAATCATAAACCCTACACCCTACAAAATATACATTTAACCCTAAACCCTACATCATAAACCCAATACATTACCCCACCCCTCAAAACCTAAACCCTACACACTAAACTATAAACCATATACCCTACACCATGAATCTATTACCATACATCCTAAGCCCAATTGCCTTGACCCCTAATACAAATCCTTACACAATACTCCCATAGCGAGACAGCCTAAACCCTATAACCTAAACCCCAATCAATATACCCTACTCCCTAAAACCAAACCCCTGTAACCAAAAAAATAAACCATACAGCCTATTATGAATGCACTATTCCTTACAACACTAACCCTACATCCAAAACCCAATAATCTCAACCCTAAACCCTAAAATCCAAACCATAAACCCTATACCCTACACCATAAACCCTAAAACATACACCCTAAGCATGATACCCCACCCCCAAACCATAAAACCTTCACATTAATCACAATAACCTACACATTAAACCCCATATCATACATCAAAATCCCTAAACCTTACACCCTAAACCCCATACAATACACCCCAATTCATAAACCCTACACCCCAAACCCTATACACTACATCTTAAACACAATACCAAATACACTAAACACTACACCCTACAACATAATCCATAAACCCTAATAACCCTAACAAACACTAAAATCACCAAAAAAAACTTAATAAACCTAAAAACACATATATACTAATAAAAACTATAACACCCCCAAAAAAACCCTAAAACCCCTAAAAACCCAAAAAAACTCTTAAAACCCATAAAAAATTCCTAAAACCTAAATTAATATAAAACCCCAAATGTACATAAAAATATTAATGTCCCCAATAACTCTAACCCCTCCACCAAATCCCCCAAAACCCATAAAAACACCTCAATAATCCTAAGAACCCTAAAACCCCGTAATAAACCCCAAAAAAACCAAAAACCCCTTTAATAAACTAATAATATCAAAAATATTAAATTGAAAAAAATATTAAAAACCATTAAAATAACATAAAATGTATAATATCCCTACAAAACCTGAAAACCCTTAAAAACCCCAGAAACCCAAAATCGTAAAACAATACTAAAAACAAAAAATTTTCATAAAATACCTAAAACCCTAAATCCCAAAAAAAAAACCCTCTAAAAGAGCCATGAAAACCCCTAAAACAGCAAAATTAATAAAAAACTCATTATAACCACTAATAATACTACAAATCAAAAATCACCTCACAACCTATTAACCATTAAAAATTCCAAAAAACCCAAAAAACCAAAAAACCCTAATAAACCTTGAACCCCCCCTACAATCCTAAAAAAACCTGAAACCCCTAAAATCATTAAAAATTACAAAAACTCTAAAAACCCCTAAAAATCATTAAAACCATAAAAGCATAAAAACGCTACAGAAACCATAAAAACACTGAAAATGCTTAAAACTTCTAAAAAGTCCAGAAAAACATAAAACACGAAAAAACACTAAAAACCATAAAATCCATAAAAACACACAAAATAATAAAACCCCCAATACCCTTTATTCCCATTAAAAATGATAAAATACCTCAATCCATAAAATCCCATAAATAAAAAAAATCATAAAACCCTAAAAAACCCAAAAAATTGACAAAAAACATATAAACCCTAAACCTTTTAAAATGTTAAAACCCCTAAAAATGGTGAATTTCCATAAACACACAAAAAAAAACCAAAATTACACTAATGCCTAAAAAACCACCCCCCCCAATGCACTAAAAACCTATAACACAAAAATCCTATAAAAACCCCAAAAGTACACTAATGTCCTAAAAACCATAAAAGACCCACAAAAATATCCCTCCCACCTAAAACCCCTAAAACACCAAAAAATTAATTAAAAATCCAAAAACCTAAAAACCCTAAAACACAAACAACATTAAAAATAATAAAAACCCTAAAATACGTAACACATTAAAAATACTTAAATACCCTATAAAGTCACAAAATTTTATAAAAATGATAAGAACCCTTAAAACAATAAAAACCCAAAAAAATCCTAGACAATCTATTTTACATAGAAAACCAGTAGAACTCTAAACCCTTAAAAACCGTAATATCCCCAGACCACTAAAACACTTAAAACCTCATAAAAACATAAGATCCCTAAAATCCGTAAAAACCGTAAAAACCCCTAAGTCACTAAATAGAACATAATGCCCTTTTGAAAACACTAAAACACCTAAAATCCAAATAAACCCTTAAAACTCATGAACTACCAGAAGACACATAGAGACACTAAAACCAGTGAAAATCCCAAAAACCCAAAAACCTTAAAATAACCCTAAAACACTACAACTCATAAAAACCCAAAAACCCCATAATAATATAAAAACCCTTAAAATCCTAAAAAAATACCTACACCAACTATTATCTGTAAACACCCCGATACACTAAGAGATTATAATATCCAAAAAAACATAAAAACACTAAATCCCTAAAATATTCTAAAAACAAATAAAACAACTAAAACCCCTTAAAAACAAAAAATCACATAAAACCCCTAAAGCAACATAAAAATCATAACAACCCTAATCCCCTAAGAATAATAAAAAAACCCCTCTAAGAAACTACACCATTAAAAACCACAAAACAACATAAATCCAATAAAAATTAAAATTACTACAAAACCATTAACACCCATAAAAACAATTAAAACCCTAAAAACTGATAAAAACATAAATAAAAATTAATACCAATAAAATCCATAAAATCTATATTGACAGATGAGGACCCAAAAACCCATAAATATCATTGAAACCCAATTAAATCCATTTGTTCTACAGAATCATAAAAATAATTTAAAATCTTAAAAAATACCTAAAACACTTAACAAACGGAAAAAACCATGAAAAAACTAATATCCCCTAAAAAACATAAAAACCATAGAATTCATTAAACACTTAAAACACTATATAATCCTAAAACCGATAAAATAACCTTGAAACCATAAAATCCATTATAACTCCCAAAACACATAAAAACTATATAAACCCTAAAAGTGCCTAAACCCCCTGAGAACCCCATAAAAGTCACCATAAGACCAAAAAACTACTGCAATCCATCCCAGGATGACCAGACCCATCACCCTATCCAACTCAAAATAAGGTCTCATGTGCACCTTCCCATATGCTACAGTCATTGAAATAGTGATAATGGACTAAACAGATATAGTGGAGAGAATACATCCTCATGTTAGAGTAATATTGTATTTGAAAAAAATCATAGCACATCCATCTATGAACAAAAGTGATTGGATAAATAATTAACTAAAAAAATACATATTGAATGAAATTAAGAATATATACTCCTGGAAAAATCATATAGATACGAATCTCCAACTAGGTTAGAAACATATATAATAATAATATATAGAAAATAAAGGCACAAGGGTCTCTAGTTACTCTAATTAAACCAAAATACTCAGTCTCCATATCTAGCACAAAACAAAGACTCACATGTGAAAGCGCACTCGATCATGTAACACAAGGCATCTGCTAGATCCACTTCATTATGTACTGAACATAAAACAATAAATAAGTTATGAATGCACAATGATGTGCATGTACAAGGGATGAGAAAAAAATCTCAGTATGCCACTCCCAATAGAGGTTATAACATATGCCATCATAAAATGTTCATGAAACACATGATATGAAAACCCTATCAAAATGAGAATAATATCTTAAAAAAGTAAAAAAGTATAGAAATGAAAAAACTAGTCTAAATAAATCGAAAATAGAAACTCATGGGTTCTAGACTATCAACTGATGTATATATCCCATCTCTCTAGAAAAAAACAGAAAAATAACAAAACACGGATCAAGCAACCACACTATCAATGGTGTCTATATGATCAAGAAACATCTCTTGATGTCTAAACCAATGTAAAACACAATGGACAAACCCTATAACTTCATTATATGAATCTAAAATAATGATGAGGATATATACGGCTCTAGAAATCTAATAAAATGGTATGAAATTGTTGTAGAGACTCCCCGTTGATCTCAGTCAGATATTACCATGTCAAAAAATACTTTCAAAACAAATTCTTTGTTAAAATCATTACATCATGTATATGGGCAACATGACAATACCAAAAGTCAAAATTACTGCACCCCATGACTGTAATTTCCTCCACAGTCCACTAACCATAGCCAAAGTGATTATCTAAATTAGGGTGGATACATTCATTGAGAGAATCCATTAGCTCGGTAGGCCGAACTACAAATAACCAACCAATATAAGTGAGAAGTATATTCAATATCTGAGAAAAATACCATTCCATCGATATCTTAATGGTATCATGTCGCATCCTTTCCTAAACAACAGTAGCATAAAACCTGCCCAACCCATGACCTTAATCACTAGGGTTTACAGCACCCAAACCAACCAACTAGAGGTACTGAGACAAGCATCAACCATCTCACAAGCCAATATTAATGGGTATATCTCCATTGTACACAAAATCTCATCCCAATAAGGAAAAAATATCATGGGATCCTCTAGAAAAGACAATCCCATAAAAAGAAACCACAACTGTCCTTATTTCTCACAAACCAAAGATCATCAGTTTATGAAAGGAAACATTAAACAGTTTCTTAAATTGAAGGGAAACCTATAAACACACTACCATTAAAATAAAATAACTCATGAAACAACCCTCACTTATGTGAATTCTTAAAATGGGTCTCTTAGACAAATCTCAAACTCTCACATGGAACAATTCTATACTTAAATTAACATATTATCCTTCGAATATGAAAGATACTAATGAAATACAACTAAAGAAACATTCTAGTGAAACACTTCCATAAAACACCTGACACCTCAGTCCTCAATCTCTGCAGATAACCTTATGTGAACTCACCTATAATCCCCAATCTGTGATGAGTAGAATGATCACAACCCTCCCACGGACTCACAACTCACAACCCCACCACAGAAAATAATTCTAGAAGAAAAACATCAATGGAATCTTCATAAAAAAATCTCACAAAAAAAACTCTCCATATGTACTTTGAATTAAAAAAGGGTTCCATCATCATGATATTGCTGAAAAATGCACAGAATGGAGTCCTATTATGTCCAGTTTTGACACTGGGTCCCAAATATATAAAAAACACATTTGGGAAAAAAAATGTATGTGAAATTCTTTTTACACGATGAGTACTCTTGAAGGTTCACCTAGATGTTTAATTTTAAACTTCTTAAGTACACTCTTGTTCTGTCCATATACTAGTAATTTTCCATTTCCACCTCACAACAGTAGTCTATCTGAGTACCCAACCACATGACCATGTACCACAACATGGAATATACTCTAAGCACACGATGTGTAGTTCAAAAACCTCCACCTTCTTATGTACTTAGATACATTGTCATGTTTAACTACACGGTGTTTACTCCAGGTACTCATCCTATAGTCCAAATTACTCTTCAAGCACATGTTACAATACACGACATAAAATTAAATTACACATCATGTACATATAAAAACATCATCTTTCTTGAACATGGAGACCAATTGTTGTGATTAACATGAACCATGTGTCGTGTGATTGATATTTCAAAATCAAAAACCCATGTGGACCTCTTGAAAACATAGATTATCCCCCAAAACCACAAGATTGACTACCTATGGGTCCTTGAAATCCAAAATTGAATATTAAAATATTCCAAAAAATTGAAATATGGGTAGTTATGATGAAAATAATAAATGTGCCTACCTTCTATATGAAACAGTTGCAGTATTGATCAAATCTAGATTTGGTTTCTGTGACATGAATATCTTGCGGGACCTGAGCTCTATGATGGATCCTCTATATCCCATATATCTCATTCTCTCTAACTCTCTATCCCTATTATCAATATCAATTTAAGACATTAGATGGGATATCCACATGGGAATGTGTGATTAGAAAACTAATGAATGATAAAACATGGGAAAACCGGGAAACCAAAAGGAAAAATGAATGGAAACATGAAACGGTACTCGGGACCAGCCCCCAGAACCCTACATAGTGTTCTTCTACACCAAGAAAAAACTCTTTATTCTATAATCAACAATATAGTCACAATTTCATGTTGGCACTCTAAATAGAAGGTATCAATAAACTAACATTCATGAATAAATATAAATAAAAAAATTACAAATTAAATATTCTTCCAAAATTTGAATGGGTTGAAATTCCACTAATCTCTAGTTGTTCGGTAAGAACCCTATTCTAGGAGTAAAAGATTGGTCAGAAAAATTCTCCCAGATATGATGGCTTGAGAGATTATGATTCCCCCTGACCAACATCGAAGTGAAAACATTCATATTTCCCCAGTTTTCATCAACATATCAAGACGAGGTTCGTTAAAAAGAACCTAAATGTCAATAATTAACCCCAAAAAAACAAAAAAATCCCCTTAAAACAATAAACATCATAAAAATGAAAAACCCGAATCCCCTTAATCCCCTTAAAGACCCAAAAAAACCCTTTACCTAAAACCACACCATAAAGATAAAAAACCCATAAAACCCCTAAAACAACATAAAAGACCATAAAACCCCTAAATACACTAAATGAATCAAATGAAACCCCACAAAAAACGTAAAAGGAACCTAAAAACCGTTCAATCACTATAATATCCTTAAAACCCCAAAAAAACAAAAACCACTAAAACACCAAAAAAATAATCCAAAAAACCCATAATCCCCTAGAAAATCCAAAAAACCTCTAAATTTTTTTACAAATCCTTAGAAACCCTACAGTCCGTTTAAGAAATTAAAACTACAAAACCCATAAAAGGGCATGAGAACCACCTCCAAAACCCAAAAACCATGAAAATATGTAAACTCATAAAATATACTAAAACCCCATAAAAATATCTAATGAGATAAAACACTTCAACCTATACCATATAATATATTCTCCAATATAAAAATGTCTAACCTAAACCCTATACCCAACACATTAAACCCTAAACTATAAACCCAATACCCAACACCCCAAAACCAATACACAAACCCTAATACCATAAACCATAAGCCCAAAACCCTACAACATAAACTGTATTTCCTACACCCTAAACACTATTCCCAATACCATATACCCAAAACCCTACACCTAAAACCCCGTACAGAACACCCTAAACCCTAAACCCTTCACTAGAAACCATATACCCTACACCCTAAAACCTATACCATAAAACCTATAAAATCCACCCCTAAACCATAAACATTATACCAAACACCATAAACCCAAATCCCAAAACCTCAAACCCTATACAGAACACCCTTGACCCTAGACCATAAACAGAAAACCCTAAACCCTATCCCCAACACCCTAAACCCTATATCATAAACCCTAACCCCAAAACCATACATCCTAAACCCTATACCCTATCCTATATACCCTAAACCCTAAACTATAAACACAATACCGAAAAACATAAAAACTAAGCCCTACACACAAAAAAATATACCCAACACTATAAACCCAAAACCCTACAAGCTAAAGGCTATACCCTGTACCCTGAACCTTGAAACCTAATCCCAAAAATGTAGACCCTCCACACTAAATCCCAAATTATTTACTCTAAACCATATAGCCTTAATAATAAACCCTAAACCCTACACCCTAATCCCTATACCCTAGACCATAAATCCTCTACCCTACACACTAAATCCAATACCCTACAACCGAAACCCTATACCCCTGACCTAAAAACATATACACTACAACCATCGCCCAAAACCCTAAACCATACAACATAAAGACTATACCCAACACCTGAAACACTAAACCATTGAACCCAATGAAAAAAAACTAAACACTAAACAATATACCATACACCATAAACCCTATAACCTAAACCAAAAACCCTATACCTGACACCCTAATCTATATACCCAACAACTTCAACCATAAATCCTAATCATATACTCTAAACCCCAAACCACAAAACCTTAAACCTATACCCTATATCCTAAATAGTATACCCTACACCCTAAACCCTAAACCATAAACCCTAAACCATATACCCTAAACCTATAACCCTTAACCGTACTACATATAACCTACACACTAAACCGAAAAAACCTACACTATACACCCTAAAAACCCTAAAAAAACATAAAAAACCACAAAACCCCAAGTAAACCAAAGAAAACCCGAAAACCATAAACCCCCTAAAAACACTAAAACCCCTGAAACCCCTAAAACCCTAAAACCCATTAGAACTCATAAAAATACCTAAATATCCTAAATCACAACGGTTCCCTAGAAGTACCTAAAACCCTCTATAGCCCAAAAACTCTAAACACGCAAAAAAACAATTAAAACTGTAAAAATCGTAATCGTAAAATCCACAAACCCCACAAAACCCACAAAACCTATAAAACCCCTAAAAATCCTTAAATCACTAAAACCCTTAAAAATATAAAAAAACATAAAATACAAAAAAAACCAATTTAACCCCCCTTAAATCCCTAGAACTCCAAAAAACATTAATAACCCCCAAAATGAAAAAATATTAAAATAAAACCCTAAACCACTAAAAACTATTATTCCCCATAAAACCCTTATAACACCTAAAAATACATTAATCCCACAAAAACCCTATAAACCGTATAAATATATATAAAAAATAAAACCCAAAAGGATCCTAAAATACCATAAAACCCTAAAAACATTAAAAACCAAAAAACCAAAAAACCACTAAAACCCCCAACAACCCGAAATATAAGTAAATTACCCTAATCATTATAAAGACTCCTAAAGGGCCCTAAACACCCTAAAAACACTAAAAGTATCTATAACCCATAAAATCATACAAAATAATAATGGACAAAAAAATTATAAAATCCTTAACATGAACCAAAATACCCTAATCCCCCTAAAAGGATCTAAAAACCCTAAAACCTATAAAGGACGTAAAAAACCATAAACCCCTAAACTACACTAAAACCCATGAAATCATTAAAAACACATAAAGTAATTTTAATACCATAAAACCCACTAAAATTCCCTAAAAACACAAAAAAACATACATAACCAAAAAAATTGAAATGACCATAAAAAACCCTAAAACGCTATATAAGAACATAAAAACCATAATGAACCATAAAAACCACAAAAATAAAAAAAGTATCCAAATACCCATAATTGGATATCAAATTCCTTACAAATAAAAACAACCCAAAACCTCATATTTTTTTTATAAATACCTAAAAACCTAAAACCTTATACCCTAGACCCTAGTCTATATAATGTACATCATAAACCCTATACCCTAGCCCCTAATAGTTAAACACTATACCCTAAACCGTAATCTATAAAAAATAAACAATACATGTTAAACCCTAAACCCTACACCCAAAACTCAATACCATAAACCCATAAAACCCTAAATCCCTAAAATTTCATAAAAAGAATCTAAAACCCCTGAAAACCCAAGAACCCCTTTAATACCGTAAACCCCTAAAAATACTTAATGTCCCAAAATGGATTAAAAAATAATAATGACCATAAAAATCCAAAGAGCCCCCAAAAGACCCTAAAAGCACTAAAAACATGAAAGACCCTTAAAACACCTTGAAACCCTTCGAACCCCATGAAACACTAAAAACCCTTAAAAACTCTAAAGACCTTAAAAATAATAAAAACACTAAAAACCCTAAAACTACTAAAACAATTAATTCTCCTAAAATAATAAAAACCATAAAAAATATTAAAATCCATTTAAACCCTTAAATAATCCATAAAAATCCAAGAAACCATAATAACCCATAAAATACCTAAAACAAATAAAAATCCTAAAAATAACTAAAACCCCATGAAAAGACCTTAAACCCCAAAAAACCCATAAAAGTCCCCAATGAACCCAATTAACACATAAAGACAAAAAAAACACTATAAACACTAAATAGTTCCAAAATCAATAATATTCCTAAAAAATATAACAATCCCTAAAAACCCCTAAATAATACTAAAAAACTTAAAAATTTTAAAATAACCTAAAAATTAATAAAAAACTATAAAATGCCATAAATGTTCCAAAAACTAACTAAAAATACCTTATAACCCAAAAAACATTAAGAACCCTAAATAACTATAAAAAACCCAAAACACCAATAAAAATAAAGACAATAAAAAACCAAAAAGCTCAAGAAACACTATAATCTCTATAAACCACTAAACCCCATAAAATATCTAAAACCCCATAAAATATAAAAAATCCATACAAGACGGAAAATTACCTAAAAATATAAAAAAGAATAAATACCCTAAAAACAGTAAACCCAGACAAGAACCCTAAAAACCACGAAACCCCAAAAAACCAAAAACCCATAATCACATAAAAACCATAAAACCCATGAAATGTTCCTAAACCCCTTAAAACCCCTAAAACCCTAAATCCCCATCAAAACCCAAAAAACCCATGGACACAAAATATCCCTAAAACACCTAAAATCCCGAAAAATCCCCACAATCCATAATAAATGACCCCCATTAAATCATAAAACCAATTTAAAATCCATAGAGATCCAAAAAGGACATACCAAACCGAAAAGATCCTAAACCCCCTAAAACATTAAAATAATATAGAACCCAATGAAGACCCTAAAATCCAAAATCCCCTAAAACCGTAAAATATTCTAGAGTGCCATAAAATACTCTAGAAGACTCTAAAATACCAAAAATATCATAAAGCTGCAAAATTACCCTATAACCCCTAAAACCTATAAACATCACTAAAACATTACATAAACTGTAACGACCGTAAAACCCCTGAAACATCTAAAAGACACTAAAACCTCTAAACACATTATAATCCTCTAAAATAACCTAAAAAATTAGAAGACTAAAAAAATCCCAAAACCCATAAAGGAACCTAAAAACATTAACAAAAAATTAAATGACCTTTAAAACCATAAAATCTACAAGGGCCCCAAAAACACTTAAACACTTTAAAACCCCAATTAGACACTTAAAACTAAAAACACATTAAAAGAACATAAAAACATAAAAATCCCTAAAATGATAAAAGACAAAAAACCTAAAAATCCCATAACCCCTACAAATAAAAAACCCTGGAAAAGCTCCCCAGACCCCCCAGAACATGAAAACCACCTTAAAAATATAAATTCACAAAACCCCAAAATATCCTAATAACTATGAAAACCATGAAAAAACTAAAAAAATACATAGACCCCCAAAACCTGAAAACTCCAAAAAATATAACACCCATAACACACTGGAAAAACCTAAAAAACCAAAAACCCCTAATAAATTTTAGAAGCTGTAAAACCCTAAATCCCAAAAAAAACCTTAAAAATAAAAAAGCCGTAAAATAGTAAAAACACTAAAATCCATTAAAATGATTAAAACAATAGATATATTTAAAAAACATAAAACTAAAAAAAACTCTAAAAACCCTAATACCCTTAAAACCCTAAAACCCCTAGAAACCCTAAAAACCATATAAAGTAATAATCCCTATAAAACTAAAAACCACTAAATCCAATACCCTTAACCCTAAACCCTAATCCTCAAACACAAAACTATATCCCTATGTACAATACCATCTAAAATAAATGAAATACCCTACACTATCAACCCAAATCACTACTCTGTGAACCATAAACCTTGCACCCTAAAATATATACCCAACTACGAAACCATAAATTTTTCACCTAAAATACAATACCATGAACCTTAACCCCTAAAACCTAGACCCTAAAGCATACACACTAAACTTTGAAACACCATAAAACATTAATACCAATAAAATAACACAAAAAAATACCATAAAACACATAAAATACATAAAAGGCCCAAAAAACTAAAACAATTAAAACCCCCCAAAACCCATTAAAACCCAAAAGACACAAAAAAGTCAAAACAAATATAAAATACAATAAACCCCTAAAATATTTTAATCACCCAAATATCATATAAAAGGCCTTAAACCCCTTAAAATTATAAAAATATAAAAATACCCTAAAAATATAAATATAAAAAAACCCCACAAAATCGAAATAAATAATAATACCCTTTAAAGACTGAAAAAACCTAAAAATATAAAAACCCTAAAAACCAAAAAACCACCACAAAACCTAAAACCCCCAAAAATCCAAAAAATTATAAAAACTCCGAAAACCCTAACCACCCAAAAAACATTAAAAAAACAAAAATTATTGGAAACCCTAAATAACATAAACCCTATAAAGACCCAAAAATTAAAAAACCATTCAAAAGATAAAAAAAAATCCCAAAAATATTTATAAGATGAAAAAACAAAAAACAATAAAAAAATAAAAACTAAAAAAAGACTTTGAAACAAACTAAAAATTTCATAAAACCCTAAAACTCCAAAAAACCATACAAATATTAATAACCCATGACAAGATTAAAGAACCAAAACCCAATAAAATCACAAATTAACCCTAAATATCATAAAACACTAAAACCCCTAACAACTAAAAAAATCTAAAAAACAACTAAAAAAATTACGATCACAAAAAACAAAAATAACGCTAAAAATACCAATAAAATTTAAAAAACAATTAAATCTAAAAAATTAACAAATTACTCAGAAATCCCTGACAAAACATAAAACCTACTAAAACACCATCAAAAAATAAATGCCAAAAAATCCCTAAAAATCCCTATAAACTAAAAAACACTAAAACATTAATAAAAACACCTAAAAACTATAAAAACCCTAAAAAATAAATATCCAAAGACATTAAAAAAATAAAACAACTAAAATAACCATAAAAACATCTACAATCACCTAGAACCCCATAAAAACTCAAAAACCCGAAATCCCGAAAAAAAATTAAAAACTCCTAAAACAATTTAAAATAATAAGATGGTTCTCTAATCCTGTGTTCTCAATTCGGCGCATTGACCTTAACCTAGGTTGTGTGGCAATGAACATCTCCTTTTTCCCTCCCCCTCTCGTGTGTAGGGGTTTCCGCTCCACATTGACAAATCTTACCCATTTCATTATGTTCATGAATCCCGACTTTATTCCTTCATGCCCTTAGATTTACTTAAATAAGATGGTCCTCTATTGGTTAAAGGGTTCTCATAACCTATAAATATCATCTCATGAATTAATTTATTCATATTTTCTATTAAATATGACATTGATTGTGACATTTAGGCAACATCGGCCTTCAATGGATCTCCATGATCGTCATATTTTTTATTCGTGTGGTCTGCAAGATCATGCTACTCTAGCTTTCCTTGAATTTAATTATTTCATGATTATATTTTCATAGGAAGATGATTTTATTTTTGCATGGCAAAATTCCTACTGAAGATATAATAGATCTTGTATCTTCCTACTCAAATGATCTTACGATTTTCAAATGAATAGTGATTCGTCGACGATTGGGATTTGGTGGAGACTCCATGAACTCCGACTTCCATTATAAAATGATTCCATTCATAAAAAACTACATAATCTTGTTGGATGTTTTATCAACTTGGATATTTGGACCGATTATTTTTTTCATCTGATCTAACACAGATTATATGTTTAAGTGGATGTATCAAAGATGCATGTTGATTATTTATTTATTACTGTAATTAATTAATTTATTTAAATATAATTAGATATTTTTGAGGCTTGGTGTGATTTATATTTGTCATGTAAAAGCTATGTCATATACCGGCAGTGTGAAAGCATGAGATGATATAGACAAATGCACATGGTGTTGTAGTTCGTCACATGAAACCAATTCCTATTGAAGTCTCTTTGGATCGAACATGATTTTTTTTCATGTTATTGATGATAACATACGTTTTTTATATAATGATTGAGAGGTTTCTCTTACTTTCATTATCCTAGCATAGGTTGTTATGAAACAATAGAATCCATTACAGGATACATCGTATGATCCAATGGCATCTGATGTTTTTAATTGATTAAAATCTTATTCTGGTGATTTTGTTCCTAATGAGGATTATTTGAATTTAAATAATAGTGTATCATTTTGTGAATATGATTTTTTTAATTGATGGTGCTTCTAAGAGTGATGTGAGTGCATTATTTGAGGGGGTGAGCGATGATATTGGTTTTCCCACAAATTGTTGGGTTGGGAAGGAGGATTGTGAAGTGCATGTGTTGTATATGATTAAAATTTTATGTGTTGGGCATGAAGAAAATAAGTCGGGCCACAATGCAAGTGTGGTCATGTGGAAAGGAAATCAGCTCTGAATAATTTCTCTAGGATTTAAGAAAAGAAGTTGGGTACTAGGATAGAGGATAGGAAACTGGAGCTGTGGAAATTAGACCAGATTTCTTGTGTTAATCATGAGGTGAGGGAGGTTCAGGTCATGATGTTGGTTCAAGTGGTGAATGAAGGGGTTTCATTATAAAATTATCCCTATTTTCATCTGGAGGACAGAAAATGCATCCATAGTTCATGGAACACAAAATAGTGCAGTCGATTGTACTTGACAAGACAGTGTAGGTTCTAGGTGATGGGGATCTTGTAAATGAAATAAAAAAATATAATTTCTAATATGAAATATAGAAACTCTCTAGTTGTTCGTAAATCACTGATCAGTGGGAATTTGTCACTGAGGATGGGAATATATATCAATGTATTAAATCTATGTCCATGAAAGGTGATAAATCCCCATCTAGTAATTTCACCACACAAAGGATATATAAGGTGTTTAAGGGATTCATCTCTTCTCCCCAAAAGTGTAGGTCGAGGAAGTACTATTTTAATTTCCCAATGCCCATGTCTATTAGGAATCTTATAAGGCCACTAAGAAGAATGTTACTAATCCCATGTGATGGTAGTCTAATAAGATTTCTTCCAAATATCAACTTACATTGGAGCAACAAATGACTTGGGTGATGTATTTTGCGCCCTTTAAGAAACAAAAATAATTAAAATATGAATGGGGGTTGGCAGATGCTGGTGTAGCTTTTGATTATGGATATGGTGTAGAATTTGACCCTTTTGAAATGAAGCTTTATTTTTGTGGGGTTTTTTGACACTGCAACATTCTTTTTTTTTCTTTTCCTTTCTACTTTTTAATAAATTTTGGGGGCCAAGGATGATTGTTCTCGAACCTTCGCATCCCTAAAAACACTTAAAAATCCAAAAAAGCATAAAATCACTAAAAACCATTGAATTCCCAAATAATCATAAAAATGATTTAATATCCAAAAAATCCTAAATAACTAAGAAACCCCAAAATAAAAATAAAAAACGTAAAATTCCTCTAAAATTCAATAGAAATAATAAAAAAACCCTAAAACAATAAAACACCTCAAAATTATCTAAGCCGCAAAAAACACCATAAAAATCATAAACAAAATCAAACACCCTAAAACACTCAATGTCCATAAAAACAAATAAAAACTCAAATGTCCCAAAAATACATAAAAAAATTAGAAAACAAAAAATACTGTAAAACCCCTAGAAACCCGAAATATCCTTAAAACAATATAAAATCCAAAACCCCCAAAAACCTGGAAAGACCAAAAAAACCCTACAAAACAATAAAACACACTAAAACCGTAAATCCCTTAAAACTCCATTATAATCACAAAAAAACATAAATAACAAAATAAACATATAATACCCTAAACATGTATCAAATTCCTACAAATCCATAAAACCCCCCAAAATTCTGCCAAACAATAAAAGATGATAAATACCTACATACCCTAACAGAACCTTGAAAACTAAAAAAAATTACCTGAAAGAACCCTAAAACCCTAGACGATACTTAAAAACTAAAAAAGTGATAAATCAATCCTTTAAATCCCTAAAAACCAAATAAACTGTAAAATATTGAATACTGAAAAATGCTAAAAACCACAAAAGAATAAAAACCCCATAAAACCCTTCATAACCATAATATTCCTAAAAACTATTAAACCACTTAAATCCCCAAAACCAGTTAAAATTTTAAAGACCCAAAATCCCTAATCTCCTCGAAAGAACCTAAAACCCATAAAGTCCCTAAAACCCAAAACAATATTTTAACCCCCCAAAAGACCCAAATAACCCTATATACCTTATAACATTCATAAAAGACCCTAGAAACACATGAAAAACCTAATTCCCATAAAACACCGAAAACCTTGGAACAAAAATCAGAACCTAAAAACCCTAAAAACAAAAACACCTTAAAATTAAAAAAACCCTTAAAAAACTAAAATAATTATGAAAACCCTAAATTCATTAAAACCATAAAACCCCTAAAACTGTAAAAGAAATGAAAAACATTAAATGCCTAAAACCCCATAAAACCCTAAAACCCATAAAAATATTTAAATCCACCCAAACCCAAATAAAGCACTACAAACCATCATAATCCTTAAAAAACTAAACAATGCTAAACCCTAAAAACCTGAAAATCCATTAAAACTATAAAACTTTGGAAAAACCTAAAACTGCAAAAAAAACCCTAAAAACACTTAAAACCATTAAAACCACTAAAAACCATAAAAATAATTAAATCCCCTAACCACCCAACCCTAAAAACCGCAAAGACAAAAAAACCCTAAAACCATAATAAATATACAGACGCTTAAAAAATAAAGAAAACCTAAAAACCATAAAAACCCCTAAAAGAAAATAAGACCCTAAAAACAGTGAAAACCCTTGAAGACACTAATAACACTACATCCCCTATAAAATGGCCCTCAAAAACCTCATTCATCGTAAATAAAATAAAACAAGTAGAACCCCTAAAACATTAAAAATACAAAAAACAATTACAATCTTTAAAACACACAAAACCAATAATACCCCTAAAACCATAAATTTAACAGAAGTTACTAAAAAGCTAAACCAGTAAAACACCATGAATAAATTTTAAAAATAATAATAAACCTTTAAAACTGCTAAACCCCCTTTAAAAAATAAACACTTTGAATATTCAGAACAACCCTAAAATCACTGAAAAAACCTAAAACCCCTAAAACACTAAAAATACCCAAAAACCCAAAAATCCCAAAAATACCGAAAACACCATAAACCAAATAAACATCACACCAATAAAATACTAAAACATCCAAAAACCCAAAAACCCCCCATAAAAACAAAACCCCCCTAAAAAATCTCTAAAACCCCTAAAGCACTAAAAATACCAAAAAATCTTCAAACCCTCAAAAACCACAAATTCCAACTAACCAATAATGACCACAAAAATACTATAAAATCGTGTAGACCCAAAAAACCATCAAAATTTAATGGTACCTAAAACCATATGAACCCAATATTTCATAAAACACAAAAACTATAAAAACCATAAAAATCAGTAAAACCCCTAAAATCATTAAAATATAGAAGAAATGCGTAAAAATATCTAAAATACCCTAAACCCCATAAGATAAAATAAATAAACTCGGGTAAATGAAAATAATCTAAATCTATAAAAATTCCAAAAAAATAATAAAACAACTAAAACCCCTGAAAGACCCTAAAATATCATAAATAATAAACGACTATAAAAACATCAAAATTATCCTAAAACCCCAAAGGACCTTAAAACCCCAAAATAAATGTAAAACATTAAAATCCTTAAATGACCCTAACAAAAATAAATCACCCTAAAATAGCTAAAAATAACAAAGGATCCCAAAACCCATAAGAACCATAAAAGAAACTATAATCCATATAAACTCTAGAATAACATAAAAGACATAAAAACCATAAAAGAACCTAAAATCCCTTAAAACACATAAGTATACTGAAACCCCATAATATTTAATGAACCATAAACCCCTTAATACACATTAATGAATTATTGAACCAAAAATTTTTCAAAATCCCCAAAAAAACACTATAAGACCCTACAAACCCTAAAAACAAAATGACGTGAAAAACCCCACAAAATCCATAAAAATATTGGAAAATAAAAATACACTAATAATTAAAATAAAATTAAAACAAAAATTACTATAAAATCAATTAAAAAGTGTAAGAAATATTAAAATCCAATTAACCCATTATAGTCCCTAGAAATAGAAACACAACTAAAAACCTGAAAATCCAAACAAACTAATAATTCTAAAACCACATATACCCTAAAATACCCGAAACCTATAAAAGATCATTAAAACACATGAAAAAACAAAAAAACCATAAAATATTATAAAATTATATAAATGAAAAAAAAACCAAAAACACTATAAATAATAAAAATTCATTAAAAAATTATAGACCCCTAAAAACATAAAAAACCTAAAACCCCATAAAAGCTAGTAAAATCACTAAGAACCCTAAATTCAAAAAACAATAAAAACTATTTAATCCTTTAAAAATACAAAATCCCCTTAATAAACCTACAAATAGTAAAAATAACTCTAGAAATCACTAAAAACCCCAATGAAAACGTAAACCCACCTAAAAGTCCCTAAAAACCATTAAAATATGAAAAGACATTAAAACCCCCAAAAGACCCTTAAAATCATTAAAAATTAAAAGACCCTAAAACACTAAAAAATATCAAACCATATAAAAACACTAAATGAAACTAGAATCCCATAAACAACATAGAAAATTAAAATGAATTAGAACCATAAAACATCTAAAAACCATATAAATATTAAAAACCAAAAAAAATCCATTTAAAACACTAAACCCCTAAAAAAATTAAAAACTATAAAACCGACTAAAATAACCTATAACACAAATATAACACTAAAAACTTAAAAACACTCAAATTTTTTAAGATTTTTATAATTAATTAAGAACTCTAATACAACCCAAAACCCATAAAACAACCTAATACCCCTAAACCCCCAAAAATTTAAAACCCCTATAGGAACTAAAAATTTAAAACACTGAAAAACCATAAACCCAAAAACCCATAAAAAACTCAAACCATAAAATCTATAAAAAAATCACAAATACATTAAAATACCTAGAATAAACTAAATACTATAAAACCTCTCCAAAAATATAAAAATCTAAAATACATTAAATATAATAAAATTCCTACAAAACCAATGAAAAACCAAAAAACCATACACCCCTTTATAATCCTAATGAAATCCATAAATCTATAAAACCAATAATCCCCCTAAATCCCTAAAAACTATCAAACCCCTAAAACCACAAAAATATATTTAATCCCCAAAAAACACTTCAAAATACACACTAAAAAAACTATAAAAGACCTTAAAACACCTAAAACACTGTAAAACACACTAAATCTCTAAAATATCCCTAATAACCTAAAATCCCATAAAATAACCTAAAAACACTAAAAACAAAAAAGACTCTATAGTACCTATAAATTATATAAAAGAAACTAAAACCAAAAATACATTAAAGAACTCTAAAAACATAAAAACCCAAAAACCCCAAAAACACTAAAAACAAAAAACCCCTAAAACCCATAAAATAATAAACACAACTAAAATCCATAAAACATCCTGAAAACTCTATAAACATTAATACCCTATGTAACGACCCTAATCAAGAGCCACTAAACTGGTGCCCCATACCCGGTTCACCACATGACCTCAAGCGTGTTTCCCCAAACTCCAGAGGCTACCGACTAGCAGTGATGGCCCTAGTGAGTAATTGGGGAAACTATGCCCTCATTTGGTAAGGTATACAAAGAAAGGAAATAACAGTCAATAGTGGAAGTAGTAAACAATAAACAATAACTAAAACTAAATAGAAGAAGAAATATATAATATAATAATTATGAAAATGATTTAGTAGGTACAAGTATCTATGGAAAGCAGAAAACACAACAATGTGCTTAAATACTACTGAGAACATAGTACTAAATGTAAACAGCAACTCCAACATCATCGCAAGCCTAGGATCGGTCCTATGCTCTCCATCTCCAACCAGAAATCATGTACCTGATGTAGAAGGGAAACAATACCTATACACACCTGCAACCATATAAATTGTTTGGGCTGAAAACAAGGACCCAAATAGTTTGTGATACTAATCCCAGTAGGAAATCACCACACTATATGTGCCATACTGTCAGTGAGTAATATAGAAACAGTAAAGAAAATAAATGCAGTAGAGAAACATGAGTACTCTAAAGTAAACAATCCTACAAATATGCATTCATATTTATTTATAAATTTTAAAATAATCATTTAATTATTAACCATGTAATATTTCCACAACTCTATATTTCCACGGAAAAGAAAGTAACACAACAGGTATCTCAGCAGACTGCCTAAAAAGCAAGCAGTATAAAACCCAAGATTGTTCTTTGTCTTGTTGGACTCTTCAAAACCAACCAACAACAATCATAGTGACTCTCTGGGTGGTTCACACTGGCATACCTCTCTAGTCAAGTAAACATAAAAATGCACAGACACTCTGGGAAGCTCTCACCGTTAATTCCCATGCGGTCTTGCAAATATTTCTATAGAATCTCTGAGGAAGCACTTACGTCTAATTACCTCTATATTCTTGATATGTAACTAATGAAACTCTAAGGAATTACAATTTCCCATTCCCATAGGTCCTGATAATGATACTAAAATGTAGCAAACTCTCTAGAGAAGCCCTAATCGTCAATTCCCCCTTTAGTCTACCGCACCAGGTTTGCACAGCCCTGATCAGTTTAGTCATGAGTAATAGACTATTAGAAGCCTTGGTAAGCTCAAAAAAATACTTTTATAATAGCTAAAATGCATCAAAAGCATATAAACAGCAGTCAATACATGCAATCAACTATATCAAGGCAATCAAGCAATGCAACAATGTCTCCATCATAGGAAACCCAAGCCAAATGGCAATAAACAGCCAAAACAAGGGAAACACCCAACGGGTGATCCTCAAAAATTCTAACAAGAAATTATTATTCATCTAATAACATCAAGCATAGATTCAATATAAGGTATATAACAAAACAGAATCAGAAACCTAACCTGAGATACCCGATACATGGGTATCTGGCACTTTTGCACCACAAAATCAAAGACATTCATCATAGGGAAACAAACCACTTACCTCGATCCTAGTAGATCGATATACATGAACCACAGAGATTGATTCTCCTTAAAAAAGAGTAGATCTAAAAAAGGTACAAAACTCTCAACACTCGATAACTTGAGAAAGAATAGGAATTTGGAAACAATGATACACGAGAGGAGAGATCTTACCGCTGTCGTTCCAATGCAATTGACGGTGGTCGATTCGGTGAACGGATGGAGGATCAGAGGCTCGGAGAAGATCCGTGGAAGTACAGAATGCTCTCGGTCAAAGATCATGTAGAAGAAGGTGGTTCTATTGATGGGGCGTGACCCCGGTCCGTTTAATGAAAAAAAAAAATACACGGCCTGTACTTTTCAAGTACACATCATGTACTCAGATCTTCCGTACTCAGCTTTAAGCAGCCTCCACATCACCCCTACACCCCATGTGTGTGGTTCGGACATGGACATCACACTATCTCAAGTGGAAAGGGTGTTCAAGGTGTGTACTCATTAAGTACACGGCATGTACTTCAAAATTTTTTAGAAACTCCTATTTTTCCAAAAAAAAAAGACCAGAATGGGAAAAACGTACATAAAAAGAAGGGCTCGGTTCTCAAAAACTTCCCCCCTTAAAGAAATATGTCCCTGGATTTCCATATCAAGGTGGAGATGATGAAATCTTGAATATGATCGCATATCTGACTCCCTATCCCATGTCCCATCCTACACACAGTCGTGCTGCCATAGCACCCATACCAGAGAAACATCCCGACCATGGAGTACCTTTGCACTATGATCACCAATCCTGATAGGATGCTCCTCGAATGATGCATCATGATCTAGATCAACCTCCTCTGGTTGAATAACATGATATGGGTCTGATAAATAGCGTCGAAGATAAGAAACATGGAATATGTCGTCCATATCCTGACATATCTGAGGTAACTGAAACCTATAAGCAACCAGTCCGACTCTCTCCAAAACCTCAAACTGCCCAATGTATCTCGGTGAAATCTTACCCTGTCTCTTGATCCACTTGTGTCCCAACCTCAGGGTAACACATAAGAAAACCTGATCTCTGACCTTGAACTACAAAGGTCATCTTCGCTGATTGGCATAAGACTTCTATTGAGACTATGTTGTAGCCATCCTCTTCCGAATCAAACCTATCTACTCTGAGGTCTCCTGAACAAGACGGGGTCCCAGCAAAGCTTCCTCTCTTAACTCCAGCTAGCATAATGGTGATCGACATGGCCTACCATACAAATCCTCGTAAGGTTACATCTGAATAGTCACCTGAAAATTGTTGTTATAGGAAAAATTCACAAGAGGAATATGCTTCTCCCATGAACCGCCAAATTCTAGAATGTAAGCTCAGATCATGTCCTCAAGCACCTGGATCATGCGCTCTGACTGGCCATCTGTCTGAGGATGGTAAGCTATACTCAGAAGTACATGTGTACCCAAGGCCATCTATAGCCCCTACCAGAAATGCGATGCAAATAAAGCGTCATTATCTAAAATGACAGTACTTAGAACCCAATTCAAGAGCACAATCTCACGGATGTACAACCGTCTAAGATCATCGACACTGAAGGTCTCCTTTATCAACATGAAGTGAGTAACCTTCATGATCATGTCAACGACAAATAACACTACATCGTTACCTCATGAGGATCTCGGTAACCCTGTCACGAAGTCCATCCCGATATCATTCCACTTCCACTCAGGAATAGTTAATTGCTGAAAAATCCTTACTGGCCACTGGTGTTCCGCCTTCACGTGATGACAGGTGGAACACCTCATGAGAAAACCAGCCACATCACTCTTCATACCTGGCCACTAGTACCGGTGGTGTAGATCACAATAAATCTTGTTGACGCCAAGATGAACTGCCCAAACTGAGGACTAAAATTCTCGCATCATCTCCTCATGTATATCTGTTGGAACCCATATGCATCCCTGGAAACACAAGATTTCATCCTCTATAACGGTCCATCTGGGAACAGGGTCCTCTCCTAACACACCTTCCCGTAGTGCTAGGCCTTCAGAATCTTCAAGATGCCTCATCCAAACTCGGTCACGAAGCGTAGAGGTAACAGCTGCAGAAGATAGGAATGTCTACCCCTGCCTGTCGTGCACCTCCAAATTCATCTCAGAGAACATAGCCATAAGATGCCACTCACTACTAGCCTCCTGATCTTCTTGTATCTGAGTCCTTTTACTAAGTGCATCAGCCACTGCATTTCTATTCCCAGGCATATAGGCAAGCTCAAAATTGAAGGACTGGAGATACTCAACCCACATCCGATATCTCAGATTTAAGTCATGCAGCATGAAGATGTACTTGAGGCTCTTGTGGTCAGTATACACCACAAAATGCTCTCCCCAAAAATAATTCCTCCAATAATGCAAAGCATGGACAACTGCAGCTAACTCCTGGTCATGCATAGGATAACTCCTATCATGTGTCCACAACTGCAGAGATCCATATGCAACAACACGATCCTCTTGCATAAGTGCTGCTCCAAGCTCGATGCCAGATGCATCACAGAAAACTGTGTAACTCATGCCTGGGGCGTGGAAAAACTAGAATCGGTGCTGAAGTCAATATCCCCTTCAGCTCATGAAAGGCTGAATCACAGGCTTCTGACCAAACAACCTTCACCACATTCTCAGTCAATCCCGTCAACGGTGCTGCTAAGCATGATAAGTCTTGTATAAACTGTCTGTAGTAACTAGCCAACCCTAAGAAACACCGTACCTCAAAGACATAATTTGGATTCTCCCAGGTAACTACTTCTATCACCTTCTCTGGGTCTACTGATACTCTTTTCTCCGAGATAACATGACCAAGGAAGTGAATCTCGTCCATCCAAAGGTTGAACTTTGAAAGCTTAGCATATAACTGATGCTCCCTTAGTGTACTCAAAACGATCTAAAGATGGGTAGCATGGTCGTGTTGAGTGTGAGAGTACACCAAGATTTCGTCCACGAAAACCACCATGAAGGAATCCTAGTAAGGATAGAAAACATTGTTCATCAGCGCCATGAAGAAAGCTGGCACGTTCATGAGACCGAATGGTAGGACTGTATACTCATATAGACCATACCTGCTCCTAAAGGCTATAAGAGGTATATCTGATGGTCTAACTCATAATTTATGATAACTGGATCTCAAGTCGATTTTCGAGAACACCCGAGCTCCTTGAAGCTAATCAAAGAGGTCACCGATCCTCAGCAAGGGTTATCAGTTCTTGACCGTCAAATGGTTCCGCTTCCGATAATCCACACAAAGCTGAAGGGTGTCATCTGCCTTTTTATCAAATAGTACAGGCGAACCCCTAGGAGATTTACTAGGTCGGATGAAACCCTTTGCCTGTAACAACTCCAACTACATATTGAGCTCCTGAAACTCAAGTGTAGCAATCTTATAAGGAGGAATGGACACTGGTGGCACTCATGGCACATGGTCAATCGAGAAGTCTACCTCAAGATCCAGAGGAAATCCTGAAAATTCATCGGAAAGACATCCTTGAAACGATCCACCACTGGAGGAAAGTATAACTGTGAATTCCCCTAGTCATCCAGATATAGAATAGAAATCTGGGCTGTAACTCTGCCTAGCTAATGATGCTCGGGTCAAGCTCTACCTTCCTGGACATCCCACTCGCCTCTATGTAGAAAAGACCATCCATCTGGTGATACGAAACTCACCCAACGACGATAGCAATCGACAACTACCTAGAAGGGAACCAACCATTCCATCCCGAGAATGAAATCATAGACTGTCATCTCTAAGACATAGAGGTCCCATAAGAATGGACACCCTATAACATTAAGAGTCCACTCTTTGCACTGACGTATGCTATATGTACTCGTTCCCATGGGCGTGTCAAGAGTCAACATGTCAGCTGACGAAAAGATACAGAGCCCATGGATCTCCACGACATCAACGAAGATAAATCTATGCGAAGAACAAGTATCGAAAATAGTTGAAGATAAAACTGAGGCTACTAAGATCGTACCTCAAAATGTAGAGGGTTAGGGATAATTTTCCTAATGAATCTACTCTACTGCAAAATTTTGGAATGTACCGCGGCCCTGTATAGTAGCGTGAGATCCTTAAGATGACCCTCCCTGAGCCTGACCACTGCATCCACAGCCTCTACCCTAACCAGAATGACCTAAAAACTCTAGCCCCCAGTCTGTTGCGGAACTGGTAATCCTGCTCCTGCATGCGGAGTCAAAACTGATCCTCCTTCACCAGCCGCTGGAAGGGGAACCTTGCAGAAGCGCTGTAGATGACCCATCTTGCCAAAAGATCGACATTCCAATAGGTCTCTCAGGTACTGGGGATTCTTATGAATAATCCTCCCACAATGACAACACACCACTTGGGTACCAGAAATAAGATCTTGTCTACCAGAAGGAACACCTCGCTTCCTCGGAGCACCTCGTGTAGACTCTCGATGGCTCTTTCTACTGTATGCCTGAAAAGAATCAGCCATGGATGCTAAACCGCCCTGGTCCACAGCTCCAGTCTCCCCCAGGTTCCACTCCTTGATGAGTGCCTAGTTAACTAATAGAGTAATATAAGTCAACTGAAAGACATTCACATGTGATCTGATGTCCGGTCTGAGGCCTTCCTCAAACTTCCTTGCTAAAAAGAGCTCTACATTTCCCAGAACGGGAGTGAAACGCTTTAACTCAGTGAACCGGGAGGAATACTCCAAAACTGAGAGAGTACCCTGCTGTAGGCTCATGAACTCTCTGGTTCTGTCAGCCCTCAGCGTCGCCGGGTAGAAGTAGTCGTAGATCGTATGCTGGAACTCGTCCCAAACCATATCTTATTGGTGCCATGTCTACAAGACCACATCCCACCATCTTTTGGAGGAGTCTCGCAGCATATAAGTTTTGATATTCACTCTACTCTCTGGAGGAATCTCTAGATGCTTGAAGATGGATATCATGGCTTCTAGCCATGAATCCACAACCTGCTGTCCTCCATCCCCTTAGAAAGTGGGAGGATGTTGTAGTTGAAAACCCTTTGTCAGCTCTTCCATAGTTGGGGCAGGATGCTGAGCTCCCTAGAAGGTCTTCCTGAATCTCATGAAACCCTACCAGAACTGTGCGTCGACACCAGTGTCTATAATTAATTTAGGTGCCATGTCCATAATGATATTAGGAACTATTGGTAGTCCTTGATCTTCCGTATCAGGTGTACGATCACTGACCGGTCCCTGACATGCAACAGGAGGACGTCTTGGTGCCATAGCTCTGGAAGATCAAACACACACCTTCATTAACAATGAACAAAGTTGCAACATAATAGAGTAAAATAGAACAGGAGGGAAAAAAACATTAAAATTTGAAAAAAAATGACTACACGGCGTGTATTACTACTACACGACATGTTTCTTAAAAGATTACCCTGGGCGTATACCTGGGCCATACATGGCTGTGTAAACCACCCGGCTACATGGAGTGTTCTTAAACTACCCTGCGTGTACTAACCCTTTTCTCCCTTCAAGTTCACTCCTACACAGCTAGGAACACGGACTTTAATAGCAGGAAACTACACGGCATGCTTGTCCACTACCCGACGTGTTTTTAAGATCTCTCCCATGTCCGTGTCATTAGTCACACGGGCTGGTACACTGACCACTAATACACGGAGTGTCAAAGGAGACACAATGTATACTTGACAATAATTCCCTGGCCCGTGTTGTTAGTGACACGGACTGATACACTGTCGACACTACAGGAGTGTTCTATATGGACATAGCGTGTACGCGGAAGGATAACACCAACCCGTGTTGTTGGCAACATGGCCGACTACATGGTCAACTATACACGACGTGTTCTCAAGGGACACAACGTGAAATTGATGGAAAAACACGGCCCGTGTTGTTCGTGACATAGATGGATACCTATTCTAGACTACACGGTGTGATAAGCTGGTACACGACATGTTCCTACAATATTTTCCAGGACCACGTGTCCTTACCCACACGATCAGTAACACGGTTAAAAACAATACTGCGCGTATTCATAATGTACATGTCGTGTATTCTGGGTTTTGATGGACAGTAACCTCAGAACTACGCTAGAGCCCAGAAAATACAGAAAAACCAGTGTTAAGGTGCCAAATTCAGATCCGTGGGGGTCCCATACTCCCCGCGAATCAAAGCTTGGCATCATAACCATTCATATAACAAGTAAATAGTATAACCAACTCATGACGCACCAAATTATAATCCTAGAGGGCCCATAACACCTCTAATACCAAATTTTGGAGTTCTTGATAAAGAATCTCAGAACAGCCGATACCCTATCAACATATCAGGTATTCTATCATAGCAGTTATCACAACAACATTCATTTTTTATCACAAATTCTATCACAATAGCATGCAATTTTTAATGCAACCAAGATGGCATGAAAAAATGCATGACATATGATTTTCTAACATGTGCCTATATGATGAATGTGATGGAAAACCCTCATCTCATCGGGTTGAAACAAAATAGAACCACAATCTTATAAACAGTTATAGCACAAAACAAGTGCACCACCCAATGGTGAAATCAATTCAATTGTAACCTTTGAAAAACTCAAAAATTGAAATATTCGAGGCAATCTAGATTTTTCTCTATACACGGGTTCTAGAACACCCGGGCACATCTATTTACCATTTACATATTCCATCCTATACCTGTCTAATGCCGCTAAACAGTAAATGAATAGAAAAGGAAAGAAAATCCTCTGATACCACTTTGTAATGACCCGAATCCAAAGCCACTCAGCGGGTGCCCCATACCCAGTTCACCACATAACCACAATCACATTTTCCCAAACACCAGAGGCTACCGACTAACATCGAGGGCCCTAGTGAGTCATTGGGGAAACTATTCCCTCATTTTTTAAGGTATAAAAAGAAAGAAAATAAAATTCAATAATGGAAGAAGTAAAAAATATACAATAACTGAAAATAAATAGTGGAAGAAAAATATAATATAATAATTATGAAAGTGATGCAGTAGGTACAAGTATCTAAGGAAAGAAACAAACACAATAATGTGCTGATATAAAACTGAGTACACTGTACTAAAAGTAAACAGAAACTCCAGCTACATCGCAAGCCTAGTCTCTGTCCTATGCTCTGTAGCTCCAACCAGCAATCATGTACCTGAAGTAGAAGGGTCACAATCCCTTTACACACCTGCAACCATATAACCTATTTGGGATGAAAAGAAGGACCCAAAACGAGTGTGAGACTAATCCCAGTAGGAAATTACCACAAGATATTTGCCCTACTATCAGTGAGCAATATATAAAAAGTAAAGAAAATAAATGCAGTAGATAAATAGGAGTACTTTAAAGTGAACAATCCTAAAAATCTCCATTCACTTTTATTTATAAATTTTAATACAATCATTAAATTATTAACCACTGAATCTATCAACATCTCTATATATCCATGGAAAATTATGTAACACAATAGGTATCTCCGCAGACTATGTAAACAAAAAACAGTACAAAACCCAAGCTTGTTCTTTGGCTTGGTGGACTCCTCACAACCAACCAACAATAATCATGATGACTCTCTGGGTGGCTCACACCGGTAGACCCCTCTAGTCAAGTAAACCTAAAAATGCACACACACACTGGGAAGCTCTCACCGTGAATTCCTCTGCTGTCTTGCAACGATAGCTGTAGACTCTCTGAGGAAGCGCATACGTATAATTACCCCTATAGTCTCGATAGGTAACTAAGATCACTATAATGAAGAACAAAGTCCCATTCCCATAGGTCCTACTAAAGATACTAAAATATAACATACTCTCTAGGGAATCCCTAATCGTCAATTCCTACTTTAGTCTACCACACCAGGTTTGCACAGTCCTGAGAAGTTTAGTCATGCGTAATCGACTGTTAGCAACCTAAGTAAGATCAAATAACTACATGGATAATAGTTAAAATGCATCAAAATATTATAAACAGTAGTAAATACATGAAATAAACTATATCAAGGCAAGAAAGCAATGCAATAATGTCTGCCTCACAGGCAACCTAAGCCAAACGGTGATAAACAACCAAAACAAGGGAAACACCCAAGGGGTGATCCCGAAACATGCTAACATACAATTATTAATCATCAAATAACCTCAAGAATACATGAAATCTAAGACAGATAACAAAAAAGAATCAAAACCCTAACCCGAGATATCCGATACAAGGGTATCCAACACTTTTCACCAAAAACTCAAAGACATTCAACGTAGGGAAACAAACCACCTACCTCGATCATAGGAGATCGATATACATGAACCACGAGGCTTGATTCTTCTTAGAAGAGAGTTGATCTACGAAAACACACAAAATAATCAACCCCCGATAACTTGAGAAATAAGAGGCTTTGGGATTCAAAGCTCTTGGAGAAGAGAGAGCTTACTGATGTGGTTCCAACGCAATCGATTATTGTCTATTCGGAGAACAGATGGAGGCTCAGAGGCTCGGAGAAGATATGTGGTCGTACGGAGCGCTCTCGGTCGAGGAACCTGGAGAAAAAGATGGTTATATCGATGGGGTGCGACCCCGATATGTTTAATGAGAAAAGAAAATACAAGGTGTGTACTTATCAAGTACACAGCGTGTACTCTGCTTTTCTGTACTATGCTTTAAGCGGCCTCCGCATCACCCCTACACACTGTGTGTGTGGTCCAGACACAGCCAACACACAGTCTCGATTGGAGAGGGAGTACACGACGTGTACTCATAAAGTACATGGTGTGCACTTAAAAAATTTCTAGAAACTCCTCTCTTTCCCATAAATGACTAGAAAGGGAAAGATGTACCTAAAATGAAGGTCTGGTTTCTTAAACCGTAAAACCCATTAGTGAACCTAAAAGAACTTATGAAATTAAAGAATCCTAAAAACCAAAAAAATTAAAAATCCTAAACCCCCAAAACAATAGTAAAACACTAAAAATTATATTAAATAGAAAAACCCTAAAAATACCTAAATATTCTCAAAACCCTAAAAACCAAAAAACACTAATAAAATCCTTAAATTATAATAATTGAAAAAAATACCAAACACACCATAAAACCCCATAGAATAACATATAAAAATCTATGATCCCAAAACACCCCTCGAAACCGTATCAAAACCTAAAAAACATCATAACATTACAACCCTAAAACCCCTAAAAACCTACAAAACCCTATAACAACCTAAAAACTATAAAAACATAGAAAAACTGAAACCCCCCCCCCCCCAAAAGCCTAAAATAACCATAAAATCCATAAAAATCATAAAAATGCTAAACCCTTAAACCACTAAGAACAATAAAAAATAAAATAACATTTAAAATGAAAACCGTAAACAATTAAAAACCCAAATATATAGAAAAAAACTCTAAAATATAAAAAAACATTAAACCCGTTAAAAATCTAAAAACACAAACAAACCTAAAAACTCTAAAACCTATAAAACCCAAAAAAAACTAACCCCAACCAAAAGACATTTAAAAACTATTCAATACCACTAAAAACCAATTCAAATCCAGAAACAGAGAAAAAATACGAAGAAAGCTAAATATTCTAAAAACAATCAAAGCCCTTATATTTCCAAAGACCCTATATACTCTAAAAATGTTACTAAAACCCCTAAAAACAAATAAAACCCCTAAAACCCCAAAAAAACATAAGAAATAAAAAACACAAGAAAGAACACCTAAAACCTAGAAAACACCTCAATATAGACAAATGTTCATTAAACCCCCTAAAAACATTAAAAAATCTCAAAAACCATAAAACCATTAAGGACTCCAAAAAAACCTAAACCCCTAAAAACCTTGAATACCATAATAAAACAATAAAAATCCCTCTAATCCAAATGTATCCAAAAAACCATAAAAAACAAAATACCGTAGAACCCATAAAAACCCTGAAAATATAAAAACTTTAGAAACCCCCAAAAAATAAAAACTAATAAAATAAATAAAAAGAACATAAATCCCTTAAAAACCATAAATACCAAAAAATCATTGATACCACATAAATTACAATACAACCCTCAGAAGCATTAAAAACTAAAAATAGTAAAATAAACTAAAACGATAATGTCCATAAACCCCTATGAAAACCCCTTAAAAACCAAAAATGCTTAAACTCCATAAAAACCCTAGAAAACAAAAAACCCAAAAATCACCTAAAACACACAATAACACTTAAATTCTCTAAACCCCTAATCAGACCCAAAAACCATAAAAACATAAAACCCCTAAAGCACTAAAACTCTAAATATCCTTTATACAATCCTAAAAACCTAAAAACACCAAAAAACCCTTTCAAATGATGATAAATCTTAATAATTAATAAAAACCTTAAGAACCTTAAAAAAACATGAAACCCTAAAACCAAAAAACACTGAAAATATTTAAATCCATTAAACAAGTAAAAACCCTGTAAAAAAATAAAGTCCCCAAAAGCAATAAAAGTCCAAAATACATAAATATGGTAAATATATTAAAGATCCCAAAAAACATAAAAATATAAAAAAATTATTAAATTCATAAAAATTGAAAAAAAATATTAAACAATAAATACCCATAAAACCTTAACAAATTAGAAAGATTCTAATAAATACAAAAAACATTATTACCACAAAAAAATCTCCTAAAACCCTAATAACACTAAAATGCCAAAAAAACATTAAAAAACTCTAAAGGTCCCTACAAAACCTTAAACACCCTTAAAATCGTAAAAATCATAAAATTGATTAAGAAAAATAAATTTTGAAAAATCATAATAACTTTTAATACCCATAAAATAAGAAAAAAAAATTAATAAACCTTAAACCCCTTATTAAATCCTAAAAAACTCATAAAACCCCTAAAACCACTTAAAGCACATAAAACCCCTAAAACACAAAAAAATACGTAAAACACCTAAAAACCATAAAACCCATAAAACCACTAAAAACCATTGAAACTTTAAAAATATTGGACCCCTAAATTTAATAAAATACCAAAAATCCCAAAAAATCATAAAAACCCAAAAACGATTTAAAACCCAGAAACAATAAAAATTCTAACCCCCCTCCCAAATAAAATTTTAAAAAATAAAAAACACTAAAAAATATTAATAACCCATTTAAAATTATAAAATTCTAAAATCCATAAAAACCCTAACATATCAGGAATCCCTATAAACATTAATACTATGAAGAAACTAAAAACACCATAAATCCAAAAAAACACCTAAAAACTAATGAACCATAAAAATCATTAAAAACACTAAAATACCCTAAAGCCCATAAAAACCCAAAAAACCCTTGAACATCCAAAGCGACCCTAAAAAATATAAAATATTCTAAAATTCATAAAATCCATAAAAATAAGAAAAAACCCAAAAACCCTAGAAACCATAAAACCCCTAAAACCCTAAAACCCTAAATACCTAAAAATACCATAAAAACATAAATCCCACTAAAAGACCCCAAACCCTAAAAAGTCTAAAAACCCTAAAAGAACCCAAAACCAAGAATGCACTAAAAGAATATAAAAACCATTATAAATTTCAAAAAACAATAAAACCACTAAAACACCATAAAAAATAAAAAACCTTAAAGAACCTAAAATCAATAAAACCCGTAAAAAAATAAAACCCCAAAATGATTGTAAAACACCCTTAAAACCCTCAAAATATGTTTAAACCCATAAAACAAAAAAGGTAAATAAAACCCTTAAAAACTTTAAAAGACCATCTAAACCCCCAAAAACTCAAAAAAGGATCAAAAAATCCTAAAAGACCAAAGAATACGCTAAAAGTCTAAAATTCCCCAAAAATACTAAAACCCAAAAATAACCCTAAAACATATAAAACCCTTATAGGACACTAAAAACCCACAAAATCCCTTAAAGAACCGAACCCCCTCTAAAATCCATTAAAAACAGAAACCATAAAAGACCATAAAAATTCCTAATATACACTGAAGACCTAAATCCACAAAAGACCAAAAAAATTCCCTTATCACCTAAATTCCATAAAACACCAAAAACCATTAAAACCCCAAACAAACTGAAAACCCTAAAAATCCTAAAAATAATAAAAATAATAAAAAACCTAAAATTAGTATTATAATAAAAATACATAAATACACTATAAGACTAAAAAATTATAAAAAACTAAAACCCCTCAAAACATTAAAACCCCTAAAATAAAAAACACTATATATGACATATAAAATCCTTAAAATGCTAATCCCCTAAAACCCTGATATCCCATTATCCCAAAAACACCTAAAACCCCATTAAAACATAAATATCCTAAAATCCCCAATATCCCTAAAAACCCCTAAGACACAAAAATGAACCAAAATCCCTTTTGAAAACACTAAAACACCTAAAATATTAAGAAACCAATAAAACTCGTGAAAAATCAAAAAACACATAGAGACACTAAAACCCCAAAACCACATTGAAACCTAAAACACTAAAATAACCCGAAAAACAATAAACCACCAACAAATCCAAGAAACCCTAAAAAAATCTAAAAACCCTTAACACATAATATATTCATAAAAGCACTAAAATCTATAAACATACCTAACCCCTAAGATATTCTAAAACCCTTTAAAACATTAAAATATTGAAAATACTAAAATACCCTAAAAACTAATAAAACACCTAAAACCCCTAAAACCCCTAAAACCCCTAAAACCCATAAAAACCCCAAAACACCATAAAAATACAGTCAAACCTAATCCCCTAAAAATTATACAAATATCCTAGAAACCAAAACACACAATGAAATCAATTAACATCCTAAAACCCATAAAAACATAAAATTACACAAAACCCCCTAACACCCATAACAACCCTGAAAACCCTAGAAACCCCTAAAACCTAAAAAACAATCAATACCAATAATTACCCATGAAACTACATAAACACGTAAAAAACCTAAAACCCCAAGAAAACCCATAGAACTATATGTCCCTTTAAATCATAAAAATCATTTAAAATCCAACAAAAATCCCTAAACCCTTAACAACCTGAAAAAACCATGAAAACCCTATAAGCCCTAAAAAACCAAAAACCCCTAAAAACCATTGAATCCCTAAAACCCCTAAACCATAAGATAACCCTAAACCTACTAAAATAACCCTGAAACCCTAAAATCAATTATAACCCCCAAAATCCCTAAAAATATATAAAACCTCTAAAAATGCCTAAAACCAATGAAACCCCCTAAATTACCCCATAAGACCAAAAAAAATGTTGTGAACCTTCCCAAGATAACCTCACCAATCACCCTATCTAGATCGAAACAAGGCCTCATGTGAACCTTCACATCTATTCTAGGCCACTGAATAGAGATAATGGCCTAAACGGATATAGTGGAGAAAATACATCATCATGTTAGTGTAAAATTACTTTGGAAAATTAAAAAAACATAAATATATGAACACAAGTGCGTGGATAAATAAATAACTAAAACAAATACATTTTAAATGAAATTATGAATATAGACTCCTGGATAAGTCATATATAAAAGTGTCTCCAACTATGATGGAAAAATAAATAATAATATATATAAAATAAAGTCACAATGCTCTACAGTTACTCTGATTAAACCAAAATTATCGGTCTCCATCTCCATCACAAACCAAAGACTCACAAGTAAAATCCAACATGATCATTTTACACATGGCCTCTTCTAGATCCACTTCATCATGTACTCAACATAAAAGAATACATAAGGTCTAAATACACAACGATGTGCATGTACTAGGGGAGAGAAAAAAATCTTAGTAGGCCACCCCTAATAGTGGTCATAACATCTACTATCATAACATGTGCATGAGACACATGATATTCCAAACCTATCCAAATGAGATTACTATTGTAAAAAAGAAAAAAATTATATAAATGAAACAAAATGGGCTAAAAAATTGTAAAATATAAACTCATGGGTTATAGAATATCACCTGATGTATAACTACCCTCTTTGTAGACAAAACCATAGGAATTATAAAACATGAATCATGAAACCACACCATCATTAATGTATACCAGATCAATACGGATCTATAAAACTCTAACCCTAGGAAAATGACAATCTACAAACCCTGTAACCTCATACTAGGAATGTAAAATAATGATGAGGATCTATATGGCTCTAAGAATCAAATTAAATGATCTGAAATTGCAATAGGGAATCCATGTTGACATCAGTGGGGTAATAGCATGTACTAAAATTTATTCAGAACTAACTGGGTGATAAAAACATTCCATCACATATCTAGGCTACATGGAAATACCCTAACACAAAATTACTTCACCACATGACTATAATTTCCTCCACAATCCACTAACCCTATATAGAGTGACCAGGTGAACAAGGGTGGCTACATTCATCTAGAGCATCAATTAGCTCAGTTGGCCCACCTAAAAATAACCAACCAATAGAGGTGAGAAGTATTTTCAATATCGTTAGGGTATCATGTCGCATCCTTTCCTAAACAAGAGTAGCTTAAAACCACCCAACCCACAACCTGAGTCACTAGGGATAACAACACCCAAACCCACAATCTAAAGGTATTGAGACAATAATCTACCATATCATAGGACAATATTAGTGGGGAACACTACATAGTTTCCAAAAACTCATCCCAATAAGGACACCCTATCTTGGGATCCTTCAGCAAAGCCAATCCCTTCAAAAGAAACCACAACTGGCATTATAGCTCAAAAATCAAATATCATTAGGTCCTGAAGGGAAACCTTATGAAATGCATCGACCAGATGGGAAACCTGTGAACACACCACCTTAAAAATAAAAAACTCATGAAACACCCCTAATTTATGTTAATTCTTAAAGTATGTCACAAAGCCATATCTCAAACTCCCACATTAAACTATGTTCTACCTAAAATCACATATTATCTTTGTAATGTACATGATCCTAATGAATTACAACTTGAGCAACATTCTAGTGAAACTCATCCATGAAAAAATTGTCCCTTCACTCTGGAATCTATGCAGATAATATTTAAATAACTCAACTATAATCCCCAGTACAAGTGATCAAAAAGCTCACAACCCTCACACGGCCTCACAAATCACAACCCAAACCCCAAATGGATTAGAGAATAAACACCTCAATGAAATCCTTAGAAAAATAATTTAGAACAAAAAACTCTCCAGATGTCCTTTAAATTAAAAAATGGTTCCATCATCATGATATTCATGAAAAAATTCTTAGAATGGACTCCTATTTTTCCCATCATTGTCACTGGGTCCCAATGATATGAAAAAAACCATGCGGGAAAGCAATAAAATGTGTGAATTTCTAAGTGCACGATGTGTACTCTTGAAGGTTCACATAGACATGTACTTTTACACTACCTTGGAACAGCTTGGGATTGTCCTTGTAGTATTAATTTACCAAGTCCACCTCACATGAGGAGTGTACTGGAGTACCCAACCAAATGGTCGAGTACCACTACATGGAGTTTACTATGAGTACATGGGGTGTAGTTGAAAAACATATATCTTCTCATGTACATGGCTACATAAAAATGTACCAAAACATGGTGTGTACTCTAGGTACTCTTCATATAGTCCAAAATACATCACAAGTACAAGTAATAGTACACGACGTAAACTCAAATTGCACATCATGTACTTATAGAAACATCAACTTAATTGAACAAGAAGAAAAAATGATGTGAGTAATTTAAACCACATGTTGTGTGATTCATATTTCAAAACGGAAGACCCATGTAAACCTCTTGAAAACCTATATTAACCCCCAAAACCACTAGGTTTACTCTCTAGGTGTCCAGAAAATCCGAAAAATAATATTATAATTTGAAAAAAACTAACATATGGGTAGCTATGCTGAAAACAATAAAAGGGACTAACTTAAATAAGAAACAGTTGAAGCATTGATCAAATCCACATTTATTTGATGTTACATGAATATCTTGCATTACTCAAGCACTATGATGGATTCTCCATCTCTCCTATATCTCATTCTCTTTGTCTCTCTATCTTTATTCTCTATATCGATTTAACACCCTATAGGGGAGATACCCATGAGCATGTGTGATATGAAAAAATGGTGGAAGATAAAAATCATGAAAAAGTGGAAAACCAAAGGAAAAAAAGAACAAAAAAATGAAACGGTACTCGGGACTGTCCCGAGAACCTGACCTAGGGTTCTGCCTCACCTGGAAAAAGCCCTATATTCTAGAGTCGACCCCATAGTCATTATTTCAAGTAGGATCTCTAAACTGAAGGTATCACTGAACTAAAATTCAAGAATAACTAATAATTGACCAATTAAATATTAAATATTCCTCCAAAATTTGAATAGATCAAAATTCCACCAATCTCCAGGCGTAGGGTATGAACCCAATTCTAGGTCCAACAGATTGGACATAAAAATTCTCCCAGATATCCTAACCTAAGAGATAATGATTCCCCTTGACCACACTAAAGTGAATACATTCAAATTTCCCTTGTTTTCTAAACCTATTAATATGAGGTTATTTAGAATGACCGTAAATGTCACTAATTAACCCCATAAAAACCAAAAAATACACCAAAAAAATTAAACATCCAAAATCCTTAAAAACAATATACCCCTTAAACCCCCCCCCCCCAAACCCCTAAAACCTGAAATACATCATAAAGGTAAAAAAACCCCTAAACACCTGAAACAACATAAAAGACCCTAATTACCCTAAATAAAAAAATTAACTTCAATAAACTGTAAAAAATCAGAGAAGATCCTAAAATCCATTGAAACACCCTAATACCCCTAAAACCGCAAAAAAATTAATTACCCTAAAACAACCAAAATAATTCGAAGACCCCTTGTCTAATAGAAAACCCAAAAAAACTAAAATCCTTTACAATTTCTTATAATCACTATAGATCATTAAAAAATTAAAAAAATGAACACCCAAAAAACTAGGAGAACAACCCCAAAAACCCAAAAACCCTAAAAATATGTAAAATTATAAAATATACTGAAAACTCATTAAAATAAATGTAGAGATAATACCCTACATCCTATACCATATACCATATTCCCTAACCCATAAACATTGAACATACACAATATACCCAACACCTTAAACACTAAACTGTAAACCCAATACCCAACACCATAAACCCAAAACACAAACCCTAATACCACATAACATAATCCCCAAACCCCACACCATAAACTGTATTCCCTACATGCTAAACCAGATTCCCAATACCATATACCCAATACCCAAGAGTTGAAACCCTATACAGTACACCCTAATCCGTAAACCCTAAAATTGTAACCATACTACCTACACCCTAAAACCTATACTCTAAAGCATATACCCTCCACCCTTAAACCATAAACCCTATACCAAACACAATAAACCCAAAAACCTACACCCAATACCCAATACCAAACACCATTAACCCTATACCCTAAACACAACACCCTAAACCCTATCCCATACACCCTAAACCCAATACCCTAAACCCTAAACCAAAAATCATGCATCCTCAACCCTATAACCTATCAATTAAACCCTAAAACCTACACTCTAAACACTATAACCAAAAACATAAAAACTAAAACCTACACACCAATCATTATACCTTTCACAATAAACCCTAAACCCAACAAGCTAAAGGCTATACCTTGTACCTGGAACCTTGAACCCTACACCCAAAAAACCTAGACCCTCCACACTAAACCCAAAATTATATACTCTAACCATATATTGTTATCCCTAAACCCTAAACCCTAAACCATAATCTCAATAACCTACACCATAAATCCTATACCCATCACTCAATATCCAATATCCTACACCCTAAATCCTACACCCTAGACCTACCACCCAAAACACTACAACCACCACCCTAAACTCTAAAACCTACACTTTAAATACACATCCCTACACCATAAACCCTAAACCATACACCCTAAGAAAAAAGAACTACACACTACACACTAAACCAAAAAACCTAAACCCTATAACACAAACCCAAAACCCTATACCCGACACCCTAATATATATAACCAACACCTTTAACCATAATCCCTAATCTTATACTATAATCCCTTATCCCTGAACCCTAAACCCTATACCATATATCCTAAATCATATACACTACACCCTAAACCACAAGAACTACAACATAAACCATATACCGTAATCTCGAAACCCTATACCTTACACCATATAACATACACATTAAACCTTAAAACATACACCCTACACCCTATAAAACCTAAAACACATGGAAAACCACTAAACCCCAAATAAATCAAAGAAAAAACCCAAAAACATAAACCTCTTAAAAATACTAAAACACCAAAAATCCTTAAAACTCCTAAAACCTATAAAAACCCACAAAATTCCATAAAGATCTTAAATAAGTATGGTTCCCTAAATATTCCTAAAATCCTATATACCCCTAAAAATTGTAAACACACAAAAAATAGTTAAAACTGTAAAAACTATAACAACCCTGAAATCCTCAAAACCCACAAAACCCACAAAACTTCTAAAAAACCTAAAAACCATTAAATCACTAAAACATTTAAAAATATAAATAAATACATAAAATACTAAAAAACCCCCTTTAAACCCCTAATAACCATATAACTCCAAAAAACATTAATAACCACCAAAACAAAATAATAATAAAAAACCAAAAACGACTAAAATCCATTAATCCCCTTAAAACCCCAATAACACCAAAAAGTCCTTTAAAACCCAGATAACCCTATAAACCATATAAATCCATTAAAACCTAAAAACCACAAAGGATCCTAAAATAACTAAAACATAAAATCATTAAAATTCATAAAACCATAAAACCACTAAAAACCCCCAAAAACTGAAAAATAAAACAAAAAACCCTAAACCTTAAAAAGACCCCCTACAATACCTTAAACACCGTAAAAACACAAAAATACCCTAAAACCCCTAAATGCCTTTAAAAACATAAAGGACTGTAAAAATAATAAAAACCTCAATATGAACAAAAAATACACTAAAATCCTTAAAAAAGATCTAAAAACCCTAAAAATCACAATGGAAACAAAAAACCATAAACCGTTAAAATACACTAAACACCTAAAACATTAAAAACAAATAAAAGAATTTCAATACCATGAAACCTTCTAAAAGTACATAAAAACAACAAACATTAAATGAGGCAGAAAAAATTTCCTTAAAAACCCTAAAAGACTCTATAGGACCATAAAACCCCTAAAGGGCCATAAAACCCCCTAAACTAACAATAGTCTCCAAAAACCCATAATTTGATATCAAATTCCATTAAAACACAAATAACCCAAAGCCCCATAATTTTTTTAAAAACCAACAAACCCAAAAGCTTATACCATACACTCTAATCTATAGACCCTATATCATATACCCTATACCCTACCACATTATAGTTATACCCTATACCCTAAACATTAAACCCTAAACCCTAAATAATACACATTAAATCCTAAACCTTAAACCCTAAACTCTATATCATGAAAAAAACAAAAAAACCCATAAAACTGCATTAAAAGAACCTAAAACCCATGAAAACCCTAAATCCCCTTAAAAAACAAAAATCCCTAAAATTCCTTAATGTCCCTAAAAGTATTAAATAAACTAAAGACCATAAATACCCAAAATATCCTCGTAAAGACCTGAAAATAACTAAAAACATTAATAACCCTTAAAACCCCTTAAAACCTTAAGAAATACATGAATCCATAAAAACCCAAAAAAACTATAAAACCCTTATAAATAATAAAAACCCAAAAAACCCCTATAACCACTAAAACCCTAAAAACCCAAAAAATCAAAAAAAAAATAGTAAAAATATTAAAAACCACTAAAAACACTAAATAAACCATAAAAATCCAACAAATAATAAAAACCCATAAAATACCTAAAACCAATAAAAACAATAAAACTACTAAAACACCACTAAAAGATCATAAAACACGAACACCCCTAAATGTACCCAATAAACCCAATAAACAGTTAAAGACCAAAAAACACAATAAACACTAAAAATGTTCATAAATCACTAAAAATCCTTAAAAAATCCCTAAAAACCTAAAAACCCTTAAATAACCCTAAAAATCATAAATAACTAAAAATATAAAAAACAAAAAAAATAATTAAACTCTAAAACTCTTGAAATGTCATTAAAATGAACAAAAATTACCTTATAACCCAAAAAATTAACAAATCTAAAAAAATCTAAAAACCCAAAACACCACTAAAAAGAAAGACACTAAAAACTGAAAACCTTAACAAACACTAAAATCTTTATACACCACTAAACCCATTAAAATATCTAAAACCCCTTAAAATTCCAAATAACCATAAAAGACCCTAAATCTCTAAACCCTCTAAATAAAGTAAATTCCAAAAAAAACCTTAATCCAAAAAAAACCCAAAACCCATAAAAACCCCCAAAACCCCAAACAACCCAAAAAACCTAATAACATAAAAACCATAAAAAGTTCCTAATCTGATTATAATACACAGAACACTAAATCGCCATAAAAACCCAAAACCCCCGTTTAAACAAAAAAATCCCAGAAACTCCCAAAATCCCTAAAAATCAAAATATACCATAAAAAATCAACCCCCCATTAAATCCTAAAGAAATCTATAAAACAATAAGATACCCAAAAAGACCTTACCAACCCTAAATGACCCCAAAACCCCTTAAACCTAAAAAAGAACATAGAACCCTAAAAAGACCCTACAACCCTAAAACCCACTAAATTACCTTAAAAACGCAAGAGTACTATAAAATACACTAGAAGGCTCTAAAATCCCAAAAAACCCAAAAAATCATAAAAACCCTAAATTATCCAATAACCACTAAACCCCATACACATCACCAAAGCACTAATAACACATTAACTACACTAAAACTACAAAAACATTTAAAAGACAATAAAAACCTTAAACACCCTTAAAGTAACTAAAATAATCAAAAAAATTTACAAGACTCTAAAAACCCCTAAACCAATATTCGAGCATAAAAAAATAAAACATTAAATGATAATTAAAACAATAAAATCCTAAAGGGACCTAAAAAATTCTAAAACCTATTAAATCAACAAAATGATTCTAAAACCTACAAAAAATTAACATAACACAAAAACATGAAAATCCCTAAAATCGCTAAAAACATAAAAAAAATAAAAATCCTAAAAACCCATATTAATACTAAACCCTAGAAAAAATCCCCAAACCCCTTAGAAACATGAAAACCCCCTTAAAAATCTAAATACCCAAAGCACAAAAATGTCCTAAAAACTATAAAAACCATGAAAACACTCGAACAATACATAAAACCCCCAAAACCCAAAACCCCTAAAACTCTAAAACCCATAACACTCTTGAAAACCCAACAAAATATAAACCAATAACAATCCTTAGAAGTCATGAAACCCTAAAACCCTAAAAACAGAAAAAATCCTAATACCACAAAATAGTAAAAAACTTTAAAAACACTCCAAACACTAGAAATAGTACAAAAACTAAAAACCCTAAAAATAAACTAAAAACCCTAATACCCATAAGACCATAAAATTTCTATAATCCATAAAACCTATAAAAAATAAAAAAACCCTAAGAAATGAAAACCCCTAAATATTATACCTTGCATTCCGAACCCTAAACCTTAAACACAAAACTGTATACCCTATATCCTAAACCATCCATAATAAATGAAGTACCCTAAATTCTCAAGCCAAAACACTACACTGTGAACACTAAACCCTACACACTTAAATTTAGACCCAACCAAGAAACCATAAACTGTACACCCAAAATACAATACCCTAAACATTACCCCTTAAACCGAAGACCCTAAACCAAACACACTAATCCTTGAAACACCATAAAAACCAATAAACCCATAATAGGACCCAAAATACCAAAATTACATAAAACACATAAAAACATTAAAAAGTCAAAAAAAATTAAATCATTTAAAACCCACCAAAAAAAATTAAACCCAAAAGAGAGAAAAAACATCTAAAAATAATAAAATAACCTAAACCCCTAAAATAGTGTAAAAATTGTAAAAGGATATAAAATTCCTAAAACCCCTTAAAATCCTAAAAACCATCAAATAACTAATAAAATATAAAAAGAATAAAACCCCCTCAAAATCAAAAAAAGTAAAACCATTAAAACACATAAAAACCCTAAAAAATAAAATCCCCAAAACCATAAAAATCCCAGAAAACAATTAAAATCCATGAAACACCCAAAAAACCTAAAACCCAAAAAAACCCAAAAAAATTAAAATAACTGTAAATCCCCTAAACACCCAAATTTTTTTAAAAACACAACATGTTTGAAAACCGCAAAAAATCTAACCCCAATATAGATGTAAAAATTAAATAACCATTAAAAATTCAAAAAAATCTATAAAATGATGATAAGAACCCAAAAAAACCAAAAACCCAAAAACACGAAATACTATAAAAATACATTAAAACACAATTAAAATAACATGAAACCTTAAAATGACCGAAAAACCTTAATTTTTTTAAATCCCATGAAAATAAAAAAGACCCAAAACACCATAAAACCCCAATTTATCTTTAAAAATCAAAAACCACTAACAACACTAATAACCCTAAAAATCTAAAAAACAAATACAAATATTAATACACTAAAACGCAAAAATAACCCTGAAAATCCCAAAATAAATCAAAAAAAAAATAAAAACTAATAAACCATAATTTACCTTAATAACCCCAAATGAACCTAAAATCCTATAAAACTAAATAAAAACACATAATACCAAAATAAAAAAAAATACCTAAAAAATAACTATAAAACATTAAAAAAACGTAAAAATCTAAAAACCCAAAAAAAATAAAAAACTAGGACATTAAAACACCAAAACCACTAAAACGTCCATAAAAACCTCTAAAATCACCTAAAACCCAATAATAAACCTAAAAATCGTATATCCTAAAAACATTGAAAACCCCTAAAACCCATGAAAATAAAAAAGATGGATCTCGAATCTCATGGTCTCATCTTATCAATTTGACCTTAAGATATGTGGCACTGCGATGGCCATCACCTTTTCCCCTCCACTTCTGGTGGGGAGGGGCCACACCTCTTCATTGACAATGATTCCTCCTTGAATTTCTTTCTCGCATCCTGATTTTATTCCTACATTCCCTTATATTTCCTCATATGTAAAGGTTCCGGAATGGTTTAAGGGTTCTCCACACCTATCTTTATCATCTCTTTAATTCATTGATGAACATTATTTTTTAAATATGACATTGATTGTGAGATCCAAGTAACATAGGCCATCAGTGGATCTCATTGATCAACTTATTTTTGATTTCTGGGGCTGGCATGATTATGCTAATCTTGGTCTCCCTGCTCCAATCATTTCATGAATAGATTTTTTTGGAGGAGGATTTTATTATGGCATGGTCCAATGCCTCTTTATGATGTAATAGATCTTGTTTCATTCTTTTCAAATGGTCTTACCATTTTCATATAAATATTGATTTTTGGACAATGGGGATTTGGGTGAGACTCCATGAACTCTGGATTATATTTCTCAATGCATCCATTGTTAAAAATACTATGGAATCATGTTTGATGTTATCTCTACTCGGATAGTAGGACATTTTTTTTAATCTGATCTCATCCAGATTCCATGTTTAAGTGGATGTATCGATGATTCATATTTATTCCTTATTGATTGTTAAATGTAACTAATTTCTTTAAAAAAATCAGTAATTTTTGAGACTTGGTGTGATTTCTATTAGACGTGTAAAATCTTGGTCATATATTGGAGGTGTGAAAGCATAAAATGATGTAGATGAATTCATATGGTGTAGTAGTTCCTAACGTGTAACCAGTTCTGATTGTAGTCTACGTGGATCGAACATGGTTTTTTTCATATTATTGATGGTGGCATAGGTCTGGCAAATAATGTTTGTGCAGTTTCTCCAGCTTCTATTATCCCAAATAATGTTGTCAATAAACTGCATAAGCCATTACATGTTACATCACATGATCCAATGGTATCTGTTGTTTTAAATTGATTAAAATATAATTCAAAATTTTTTGTTCTTTTTGGGGCTTATTTTTATTTTAATAATTCTGTTTCTTTTTGTGATTCTAATTATTTTAATTGATGATGCCTCTCATAGTGATGTGAGTGAAGTGATTTATGGAGTGAAGGATGATATTTTTTTGCCACCAAATTATTTTTTTGGGAATGAGGAGACTGAGGTGCATGTGTTGTATATGATTAAAATTTCATGTGCTGGGCATGAAGAAAAGATGTTGGTCCAGAATGCTAGTGTGGGATGAGGAATGGAAATCAGCTTTGAATTCATTCTATAGGAATGCGGAAAATTAGTCGGGTACTTGGAAAGAGAATTAGAAATTGGATGAGTGGAAATCAGACAAGATTTCTTGTGTTTATCATGAGGTGAGGGAGGTTCATCTCAATATGTTGGATCCAGTGGTGAATGAAGGGGTTTCTTTAAGAAATTCTTATTTACTGGTTCTAGAGGACACCAATATGTTGCCATAGTTCATGGGACACCACTTTGTGCAGTCGAGTGTATTTCACAGGATAGTTTAGGGTCCATGTGATGGAGATCATTGGAATGAAATACAAAAAATTAATTTCCAAGAGGAAATACAGAAACTCAATAGTTGTTTTCAAATATCGGAGAGGTGGGAGGATGTCACTGATGATGATAATAAGTATGACAGTAGTAAATATAAGACCTTGAGTTATGATAAAGCCTCACACAGTGATGTAATCATACATGGGAGGTATAAGGTGTTTTAGGGATTCATCTATTCTACCCTAAAGCAGTGGTTGAGGAAGGACATTTCAAATTTTCTAAATCCCATGCCATCTAGGTCCTCTTTTAAGGGATCTAAGAGGAATGTTACTGATCATATGTAAGGGTAGTATAATAGGGTTTCAACCAAATATTAGCATAATTTGGAACAAAAATGGCCTAAGGGGTGTATTTTCCACTCTTTAAGAAGCAACAATATTTATAATCTGAATAGGAGTTCGCAGATGCAGGTGCAGCTTCTGATTATGGATATGGTGTTGATTTTTTCCCTTTTTGAAATGTAGTTTTATTTGTCGGTGGGTTTTTGACTCTTACACTTTTTTTATTCATGGACTTATCATTTTTTAATAAATTTAATGGGCCAAGCATGCTTGGTCTCGATCTTTCTTTTCCGTAGAACAATGAAAAAACCATAAAACCATAAAACCCAAAAAACCCCATAAATTGTAAAAAATCACAAAACCCTTTAATATCCCTAAAAACCCTAAATAAACATGAATTCACAAAATAAACCTAGAAATCATAAGAACTCTCTAAAATTACCGAAAAATAATTAAAATCCCCTAGAACCATAAAACACATCACATATCTCTAAACACACTAAAAGATCATAAAATCATAAAAACACTAAAAAAATCAAAAACACAAAAAATCCTTAAAAAAAATTACCAAAATGTCCCAAAAATACAAAAAACAAATAAAAAACATAAAATACCATAAATCCCTAAAAACCGTAAATATCCTAAATACCCTTATAAAGCCCTAAAACACCTAAAACCCTGAAAACCCCTAAAAACCTACAAAACACTACAACAAACTAAAACCTTAAAACCCTTAAAACCCCAATTATAAGCACTAAAAACCATAAATAACACAAAAACCATACAATAAAAAAAATTACTCAAAACCTTACAATACCATAAAAACCATAAAATCCTACAAAAAATTTAAATCCCACAAAATCCTACATACCCTAAATGAAGCCTAAAAAGAAAAAAATTACCAAAAAAACCCTAAGACCCAAAGTGTTCTCTAAAAACCTAATAGTGATAAAACAATCTTTAAAATCCAAAAAACCATTTATTAGTAAAAAATTAAAAGCTATTAAAACCCCTACGAAATTACAAAAGAATAAATACCTCTTAAAGAACTACAAAACCATACGATTACTAAAAACTTTAAAACCCTATAAAACCCCCTACACCAATTAAAATCCTAAAGACCCTTAATATCTAATATCTTCAAAAGATCATTAAACCCGTCAAATTCCCTATAACCCCAAACAATCTTTAGAACCCCCTCATGATCTTAAAAACCCTATACACCTTATAACACACATAAAAGTCCATAGAAACACATAAAAATCCTAAAAACCCATAACACCCCGAAAACCTCGGAAAAAACATTGAACAAAAAAACAATAAAAATAAATAATACCGTAAAACTCTAATATAATTATAAAAACCCTAAAAAAATTAAAACCCTAAAAATCTTAAAACTGTAAAATCAATAAAAAAATATTAAACCCATAAAACCCAAAAAAACCCTAAAACCCATAAAAATATCTAAAACCCAGAAAATCCAAATAAATAACTAAAAACCATAAAAATCCAAATAAACACAAAAAAAAAACTAAACCCCTAAAACCGTAAAAATCCATTAAAACCATAAATCATTGGAAAACCCTAAAACTCTTACAACACCAAAACCCACTAAAGCCCATAAAACCAATTAAAAACCATAAAATACTTAAATCTAGAAACTAACCCAACCTTAAAATCCTCTAAAACAAAAAACCCTTCAAACCCTAATAAATATACAGACCCTTATAAAATAAAAAAACCCTAAAAACCATAAAACACCTAAAAGACTATAAGACACTAAAAACCACAAAACCCTAGAAGTCTCTAAAAAACAAAACACCACTATACATAGACTCCAAAACCTTCAATTGACTTAAATATCCAAAAACCACTAGAACACCTAAAACACCATAAAATTACAAAAAACATTTAGTGTCCTCAGAAACACCGAAATCTAATAAAACACCAAAAAACCGAAAAATTAATAAAAGTCACTAAATTCGCTAAACTAGTAAAACACTATGAAACAATATTAAAAATAAAAATAAACCATTAAAACCCGGAAAAACCCCTAAAATAATAAACACCCTAAAATCCAGAAAACCCCTAAAATCTCTAAAAAACCTAAAACCCCTAAAACATTAATAATACCTAAAAACTCAAACAAATACCTATAATATCGAAAACACCATAAAATCCTAAAAACATAACAGCCCTAAGATCCTAAAACACCCAAAACCCCCCAAACATTTAAACCCCATAAAAACCTAGAACCCCTTAAAAATCCCTAAAAACACTAAAACACCTAAAAATCCATAAAATATTCAAAAACCCGATAAAACATTAAAACTCAAAAAACCCAAAATAACCACAAAAATACCACAAAATTCTAAAGAACCAAAAAACCCACAAACACTAAAGGTTCCTAATACCCTATGAACCCTAAATTTCATAAAACCAAAAAACCCTAAAAATCATTAAAAATCATTAAAACCCCTTTAATCATTAAAATCGCAATGAAACACATAAAAATATCTAAAATACGCTAAAAACTGTAAGGAAAACTAAAAAAACATAGGTCAATTAAAATAATCTCAAACCATAAAAATATGAAAACACACAAAAACAACTAAAACCCTTAAATGACCCTAAAATACAGTAGAAATTAAAAAAGTATAAAAACCATAAAAATACCCTAAAAATATAACGGGCGCTAATTACCCAAATTGGTCTTTAAAACCTAAAAATAACTAAAGGACCCTAACAAACCTAAAGGACCCTAAAAATAGAAAAAAAAATTATACAGGATCCCCAAATCGCTAAAAACCATAAAACAACCTACAAACCCTATAAACTCTAGAAAACCCTAAAAGTCATAGAAAACCCAAAAGGAACCTAAAATACCTTAAAATACATAAAATTTATGATACCCTCGAAAAATTTAATGAACCTTAAACCCCTTATACCCCATTAATGAACTAGAAAATCATAAATTTCCCAAAAACCCCAAAAACCCCTATAAGACCCTACAATCCTTAAAAATAAAAAAACCTAAAAAACCCATAAAAACCATATAACCCAAAAAATATTAAAATTACAAAAAAACCATGATATATCTAATAAAATAAAAACACAAAAAACCATAAAAAAAATAAAAATCCTAAAAACTATAAAAAAAACTCTCGTTATATTCTTAAAAAACACAAACAAAAATAAAAAACATAAAACCCCCAAAAAAACTAATAATTCTAAAACCCCATATACACTAAAATACCCTAAAACTACAAAATATCATAAAACCCCTGAATAATATAGATAACCATTAATAATTAAAATAACCTACAAGTGCTATAAAAATACAAAAAATCCCCAAAACCCTAAAATAATAATAAATCCTTAGAAAACCATAGACCCCCTAAAAAACCTAAAACCATGTAGAAGCAGGTAAAACACTAATCACCCTAAAGTTCAAAAACAGAAAAAAAAAACCATAAACACACCTAAAACAACAAAAACCACTTAAAAACCTACAAATATTAAAAAATAATAGAAATACCTAAAACCCCTATAAAACCCTAAACCCCCTAAAAGTACCTAAAACCCATTAAAACATGAGAGTCATTAAAATTCCACAAACAACCATAAAAATTATTAAAAATATAAAACCCCCTAATATCATTAACTACTATAAAACCCTCTAAAATACCCTAAAACACACAGATACCCTAAAAACACTAAATACTCTAATTTTTTTATGAATTGTAGAATCAATCAAGAACCCTGAAACAACCCTAAACCCATAAAACAACCTAAAACCGCTAAACCCTGAAAATTTAAAAACCCTAAAACCCCTAAAGGCAGTAATAACATTCAAATATTCAAAATCCTTTAAAAAACTAATACCCCTAATATCCTAAAACCCTAAAATCAATAAAAAAAACAAAATTCTCTAAAATAACCATAATAATCTAAATACTCTAAAAACCCTCAAAAAAATATAAAATACATTAAAAACAATAAATACTTACGAGAGCCCTATGAAAACCCTAAACCTCTAAAAAACATAATAATCCCAAAGAAATCCCTCAAACCATTAAACCTATAATCCCTCTAAGACCCTAAAAACCATCAACCCCCTGAAACCCCTAAAATCCTTAATCCCCTAAAACACATCAAAAATAAAAAACACACTAAAACACCCATAAAAGACCCTAAAACCCCTAAAACACTGTGAAACACTATAAATCTCTAAAATATCCATAAAAAACCAACAAAACCTTAAAATACCCAAAAAACCTAAAAACAAAAAGGGCCCTACAATACATATAAAATCACTAAAAGACTATAAATCACAAAATAATTTAAAGAACACTAAAAACAATTAAAAACCTAAAAAACCCAAAAAACCAAAAACATAAAACACCTACAAACCCTAAAACCCATAAATCATAATCACACCTAAAACCCATAAAAAACCTAAAAACCTAATACCATAATTCCCCTAAAACCACATATTAAACCAAATAACCCTTAAAAATATTGAAGAATCCTAAAAACCAAAAAATCCTTAAAACCCCACAAACCCCCCAAACAAACTAATACCCTAAAATCTATAAAATCCCATAAATTCTGAAAAGTACGTAAATATTTTTGAAACCTTACAAACAAAAAACACTAATAAAAACCTTAAAAATTATATGACATTTAAAAATCCCAAACACACCCCGAAACCCCATAATATAATCTATAAAAATCTATGAACATAACAAAAACCAAAAAACCCCCATTAAACTATATCAAATCCTAAAAAACATAAAACAAATAAAAACCATAAAACCCCTAAAAACCTAAAAAGCCTATAATAACCTAAAAACATTAAAAACATAGAAAAAATGTAAAACCCCCAAATCTTAAAAGAACCATAAAATTCCTAAAAACCCTAAAATTCATAAACCCTTAAACCCCCAAAAAACACTAATAACTCAATAAAAAATTAAACATGGAATCCTGAATTAATTAAAAACCTAAAAAATAGAAAAATACCCTAAAAACCACTAAAAACCAATAAACCTATTCGACCACTAAAAATCCATAAAATTATGAAAACTCTAAAAACCTGTCAAACACCATAAAACTCTAACCCCCTACCACCATAAAACATATAAAAATGCTTCAAAGACTCTAAGAACCACATAAAAACTGGGAAACCACCTATAATACTAAGAATGATAAATATCCTTAAAAACCAAAAAACCTTTATATTTCAAAAATCCTATAAATACTCTAAAAAATGTTATTAAAATCCCAAAAAAATATAAAACACCTAAAAACCTAAAAAATATTAAATTCAATAAAGAACCCCTAATAAACTAGAAAACACTTCAATGTAGAAAAATGTTCATTAAACCCCCCCCCCCAAACATAAAAAAAATCCCAAATACCATAAAACCAATAAAAACTCCAAAAAACCTTAAACTCCTAAAACCCCGAAAACCATAAAATACAATAAAAATACCTGTAAATGAAATATATCAAACTACCCTAGTAAAATAAAAACCATAGACCCCATAAAAACCCTAAAAATATAAAAACCATAGAGAAACCAAAAAACATAGAAAGCCATAAAACCATAATAAGAACTTAAATCCCCAAAAATGCATAAAAATAATAATAACATAAAGTGCACATAAAAGACAATAGAAACCCTAATAAACATTAAATCCCTAAAAACAGTAAAATTAACTAATACCATAAATTCCCTAAACCCCTATTAAATCCACAAAATAACATAAACCCTTTAAAGTCCATAAAGACCATAGAAAACAAAAAACCAACACTAAAATCACCTAAAACCCAAAATAACTCTTAAAATATCTATACCACTAATCAATCCCAAAAACCCTAAAAAACCTAAAACCCCTAAAACAGTAAATTTCTAAATAACCTTCAAAAAATAATAAAATCCTAACAAACACAAAAAAATCCCTTTAAATGATTATAAATCTTATTAATTAATAAAAACCATAGAAACATTAAAATACCAGGAAACCCCTAAAAACAAAAAAACACTATAAACATTTAAATCCAATAAACACCTAAAAACCCTGTAAAAAATAATGCCCCAAAAAACACTAAAAGTACTAAAAACCATAAAAATTGTAAAAATACTAATGACCCTAAAAAACATAAAAATATAAAAAATTATTAAAATCCTAGAAGAATTGAAAATCAATTAAAATATAAATACCCTAAAAACCATAAAATTCATCAAGACCCTAAAAAATACTAAAAAATTCTTTTATCCACATAAATACTCTTAAAACCCCTAAGAACAATTACACACTAAAAAAACATTAAAACCCCTAAAGGTCCCTTAGAAACATAAACTCCCTTAAAATTGTAATAATATTTTATGTTATACATAAAAGTAAAGGTTAAAAAAACCGTAAAACCATTGAAAAAAGTTAAAAATACAAAAAAACAGAAGAAATATAAAAAAACCTAAATCCCTTATTAATTCCTTAAAATCATCTAAAAACACTAAAACCACATGAAACTCTAAAAACTCATAATACCCTAAAAAATCCACAAAACACATAAAAACCAAAAAACCCTGAAAACCCATAAAAAACCTTAAAATAATAAAAATCATAAACCCCTACAAATCAGAAAATACATAAAACCCCTAAAAAGAATAAAAACCCAAAAAACCATATAAAACCCTGAAATACTAAAAATTCCAACCTCCCAAACCCTAAACACAAAAATAAAATAAAAAAAACTGAAAAACCCTAAAAAATAATAGTAACCAAATTAAAACACTGAAATCCTAAAAACCATAAAAACCCTAACATACCCAATAGCCCTATAATCCCTAAAACCATTAAAAACCCTAAAAATCCATAAATCCAGAAAAAACCAATAAAAACTATAATATCATAAAAATCCTTAAAAAAAAGTACCCTAAAACCCATTAAAACCATAAAACATAAAAATGGACCCTAAAGGCCATAAAATCTAATAAAACCCTTAAAATCTCTAAAAATAAAAAACCCTAAATACCCTAAAATCCCTAAACCCATAAAACCCTAAATACCTAAAAACACCATAAAACCCCTAAATTCCACTAAAATACCCCAACCCCTTAAAAAGTCTAAAATCCATAAAAACCCTAAAGGAAGCAAAAAACCTGAATACCCTAAAAGAACATAAAAATCCTAACAAATTCCAAAAAAACCTTAAAACCACTAAACCACCATAAAAAATTAAAAACCATAGGGACCCTAAAGACAATAAATACCACAAAAAACTAAACTCCCTAAATGATTTAAAAGACCCTGAAACCCCTAAAATACATAAAAACCCATAAAATACATAAAGTAAATAAATCCCCTAAACAGCATAGACGACTATAGAAACCCTAAAACCCAAAAAATGTTCAAAAAGAAAAAAAACAGAAAATGAAAAAAGAATACACTAAAAACCGAAAATGCCACGAAAATCCAGGAACCCAAATATAAATATAAAAACCTAAAAATGATACAGTGAACTCAAAACCTTAAAAACAAAATTACTTTAGAAATACATAAATCCCGCAATGGACACTAAAATTCCAAATAAATATAAAGTGTCCTAAAACAGAAAAATCCCTAAAACCATAAATACCCACATAAATCCTTAAAACCCCTAATACATCCTAAATCATAAAAGAACTAATAAAACACTAAAAATACACTTAAAAACATAATTAAATCCAAAATGATCCTAAAACATTAAAAACCCTATAACACCTGAATAACATAAAACTGTAAAAGGCCCTAAGTACCCTAAAAACAATAAAAACCCTAAAATTTTAAAAACCATAAAAATATAAAAACTTAAAAAAAATCATAATACTATAAAACCCATAAAAACAAAAAAAATATCCATAAACCCCAAAACAACCCTAAAATTTTGTAAAACACTAAAAACCTCAATATTCCTAAAAATCCAAAATAACCCTACTAACATTGAAGACTCTAAAACCCTTTAAAACCTTAAAAACCCATAACGGACTAAAATAACATTAAAACCCCAAAAAGACCGGAAAAATACTTTAACACCTAAAAAATCCTCAAAGAACTATAAAAAAACATAAAGGACACAACAAACCCGAAACCCATAGAAGTCACTAAAACACTCAAAAATCCCTGAACCCCTAAAACCCAAAAATCCAAAATATTCTAAATGTTCCTCAAAATCATAAAAAAATTATAAAAAACATAAAATACCATAAACCAACTTATAACACAAAAATGATAATATGAATTAAAAAAATAACAGCCCAAAAATATTAAAACCCTTTAAAAACCCAAGATTGACTATATAAACCCTAAAAATCCAAACAACATTAAATCCCTTAAAACTCCTAAAAACATTGAAAATCCTAGAATCCCTAAAACCCCAAAAAACCATGAAAACCCAACAAAATCCTTAAAACTACCTAAAACCTTGACAAACTATAAAAATACCTAATCCCTAAAAAACCTGAATCCAATAAAATCCTTTCAGACAAATAAAAACACTTAAAACACCATAAAAATCACAGAAAACCCCTTATAAACCTCAAAAAACCCAAAAACACCAAAATAACCTAAATCACCTAAAAATAACAAAAAAAACTATAGAAATCACAAAAAACCTAAAACCATTACCCCGCCAAACCATGAAACCCTTATAAACCCCTAAAACCCTAAAACACCTAAAACCCGCTTAAAACCACTAAAATTCCTAAATGATGCTAAAATCCCAAATGGAAACTAAATATTGGAACCTAAAACCATAAAATTACTAAGGGACCATATTACCCAAAATTCCCTTAACATAAATAAAAATCAATAAAACCCCCAAAGACCCGAAAATACCAAAAAATAAAGAAACCCTCAAAACAACAAATGATCCAAATATCCCAAAATGATCCTAAAAACATGAAAATTATAAAAAAACCCCTAAATATTATTAAAAACCTAAACACCAATAAAAACATCAAAAACCTAAGTGACCCTAAAATCCCTAAAAACCCTAAAACCAATAAACCCCCAAAATCCCAAAAAAACCCTAAATATAACAAAATACATTTAGAACCCATATAACCTAATACTCTAAAAATTATTAAAACATTAAAAAACATATAGACTATAATATTACATAAATGACCAGAACCATAAAAAATAAACAAAAATCATAGTAAAAACAAAAAAACTATAAAAACACTAAAAATACATAAGCATTATAAACATCTTATAACCCTAAAAACACTAAAACCCAAAAACCCTATAAACTAAATGCCCTAAAAACAATTAAAAAGTTCAAATCCATAAAAACCAATAACAAACTGAAAACACTAAAAATCATAAAATGTATATAAAAACAAATAATAAATTAGATTGTTGAAACCCAAATAAACCTAAACACATTAAATTAACACAAAAAACCATAAAAACTCAAATCCCCTTAAACCCTAAATCCCTTAAAACCATAAAAACCCATAAATACTAATACAGTAAAAATCCAAAAATAACAATAAAAAACATAAAACCACATAAAAACCCATAAAAATCCTGAAAACACTAGAACCTGTAATAACCTCTGAAATACATTAATACCCTACAAATTGTGTAACAGTATAAATGTTAAAAACATAAGAAACTCGTACAATGCTAAGAAACGTTTCTACCCTAAAAAACACTAAAAACACCTAAAAATATAACACACCATATAATCCCTAAGTTACGCATAAAACAAAACTAAAATTCTTAAACCCCCAACAACCCTTGTAACTATAAATCCCTAATACACTAAAAAACCCTAAAACACAATAAAAACCATTAAAACCCATAAATACCCAAAAACCTAGTAGAAGATCCTAATACATTTAAAATACTCTAAAAACAATAAAAACCACAAAATACCCTATAATGCCTAAAAATACCTAAAAAGCTTGTTAAACCCCCTAAAATAACCTAAAATCCCTAAAAACATTAAGCATTCTTAAAAAAACCACAAAATACCCCTAAAACGACCAAAACCCTAAAAATGATAAAACATCATAAAAATTCCAAAACCCCCTAAATTACCTAAATATCAAAACCCCATAAAAATATTAAAACCCCTAAAAGAAACCTAATATCCTTATAATCCCTATATTACCTTTTTAAACAATTAAAAAAAATGAAAAAACCCCAAAACTCTAAAATAAACCTTAACAAAACATAAAATTCATTATCGGATTTAAAACCCACTAAACCCACAAAAAAACTCTTAATAATTTAAAACCTAGGAATCCTTAAAAACAATAAATAACCCCGAATACCCTATAAGCACTAAAAAAACTATGAAAACAATAAAAACCCTAAAACATGGAATCTTGAAATCCTAAAGAACAAATAAACACCATAAAACCCCTAATAACTATAAATAAACTAAAATAATCATATAACACTAAATATATTGTAGAATCATAAAAACATTGATTTATAAAAAACCATAATATCTTTGAAAACAATAAAAACCCTAAAATAACAATAAAACCCCCAAAACCCCAAAAAATACCAGAACCCCTATCACCCTAAAAAACCCCAAAACACCAAAACCCTTAAATCCAATTAAAACCTTAAAAAATTAAAATATCCTATAAAAACTATTAATACCCCAAACCCCCCAAAATATCCTTAAATCTTGTAAACCACTACAAACCCTAAAAAACATAAAATATACTCAAAATAGTATAACATCTAAATATAGATAAAATCCCAAATATAGTAAAACCCTATAAAACCGTTACAGCCCATAAACCCCGTAAAAATACCTACCCACCCCAAAAATTATTTGTATGTCTTGAACTAAACATGTTTTGATGTTCAAGAGACCACATGTGTACTAAACCTACCGCACATTGAATATCATATGATCTTATAAAGGATTCGTCATTCATTGTGAATAAATGAGGTGATCGTACTATGAAATGAATCCATTGAAAGAATAAATCACATAACCATGTGAGGTTAAAATTTTAATTCAATAATATAATAATCTAAAACATGAATTAATAATGTGACCATGGGAAGAAACAAAGTTTCCACATGAATAAATGAAGAGACTGTATATTGAAAATAAGTTTCCATAAGAACAAATAAAGTGATCGTTCCTAGTGGCTATTCCAAGTTACCTGCTGAGTGACCCTATCAAATTTATCATTGAATGTGTCCAAGGAAAGTACATATTTTATGTAACTAGGAGGAAAATTAATTTTACACATGGTAAGACCATGTGACCATGTCTAACATAAGTAGTGAGGAATTTTCAAATCTCTAATGGAAAAATTTTGAAGCATTAACTACAGTTTCAATGTATTTATGGTTTAAATTTGTATGATAATTAAATTATGAATATACTATAATGAATAATTTTTAGATTCTCTATTTAATATGTTGATCCACTTTGGAACAAATGAACTATTGAATGCATGAATTATTGATAGTTATAGTGACTTTTCAATATACCACACTAAACATTTACAATGATACGCCATTTTTATACCCTCTCAGTGGAAACTCAGTTGAATCATTTATAGGATTGACTAAATGGAAATTTTTCATCCAAAATAGATCAGATTTAAATTCATTAAACCATCTCATTACCTATATATAGATCTCTCTATTTTATCTTACATTGTAAGATGTGTTTGTTATATTTTATTTATTCATTAACATATGGTCCTATATTTTACTGGAGAGTCCTAGAATCTCTATATCTCATTATTTTAAAAATATTATTCCAGGCTGAATATTTGAATATATTTTATGTAATTTGGTATTTATGTTTTCATTCGTATCATATAAAACATTATGTAGATTGTGGATCAATTTATTCTTTAATACACTCCTTAATAGGGGTTGATTTCTATGTGGGGATGAAGAAGTCTCAACTTGATCCTAAACCTATTGTTTTATTTTCCTATGAGTTTTATAATTTTTTTTTTCTGTGTTATTTTAAAATGTATTTTGTTTATTTTACAAAACTATTTATTAAAATTTTTCTTTTACAATTTTCATTAACAAGTACTTTATATATGATGATTAATACAATTAAATTTGTTTCCAAAGAAAAAATAGTTTTAATACTAATTTTACTTGTGTTGTGAAAAATATTTAAAAATGAATTTTAGAAATATGAAATTATATACATCTATGGATTTAGTCATATGGACTTTCTAATTAATATTTTTCATTTATTATTAAATCATTCTTAACAAAAAAAAATAATTATCGGTAACCCACATAACCACCTCTTGAGTTTTCCTCTTTAAACCATGTTTTTTTGTATTTTTAGAGATTCTAGGACATTTAATGTAATTTATGGTTTTTAGTATTTTTAGGGTTTTTAATTTCTTTAATTTGGTTTCTTGGGGTTATATTAATTTTAGGGTTTTTATATTCTATATAATTTTGCATTTAATTTAATTTTATTTAATTTCATTGGTATTTTAATGGTGTTTAAGAGTTTTTTTTGTTTTTAGGGATTTATTAGTGGATTTATAGGGATTTAGAGTGTTTTGTTAATTTGATGTCCGTTTATTATTTTGAATTGGGGTTTATAGTTTTTATAGTTTTGTATGGTTTTAGGATTTTATGGGGTTTTTGGGTGTTTTACTCATTTTAAGGGATTTTTGGTTTTAATGGATTTGCAAATGGTTTTTTGGGTTTTTTGGGGTTTTAGTGTTTTTAAGAGGTTTTAGGGTTTTATTAGGTTTAAAGGGTTTATAGGTTTTTTATGGGAGTAATTCGTTTTAATTGTTTTTATGGTTTTATTGGTTTTAGGGTTATTAAGGTTTTTAAGAATATTTTTGGGTGGTTCTTGTTATTAGGGTTTTAAGGGATTTTTGTGGTTTTAGATTTCTTGGGTTTCTTTATATTTTTAGGGTCCTTTTGGGAATTGAGGGCGCATTAAGGTCTTTTAGAGGTATTATATGCCTTAAATGTATTTTAGTTTTTTGGGTTTTTATATAATTTTTTGTGTGTTTTATGTTTTATGTTTTTTTTGTGTATTTATGGGTTTCTAGGGATTTTAAAGGTTTTAATGTTATTAAGTGGTTTAGGGTTTTGATTTTTTTTTTCTTTAGGGTTATAGGGATTTTGCGGTATTTAGGGGGTTTTAGGATTTTTATGTTTTTCCTTTTTTTGGGTTTGTGGGGGTTGTGTGGGTGGGCTAAGGAAATATTTATTATTAGGGGTTATAGGGTTTCATGGTCTTGGTATTTTAAGGAGATTTTTTTTTCTAATGTTTTTAGGGTTTTAGGATGTTTTTCAGGTTTTTGGAGATTTTAAGGCTTTTTTTTGGGTATTATTATGGATTTGTTACGAGTGTTAATATATTTAGGTTTTTTTATATTTTTCTGTTAATTTTAGCAGTTTTAATGGATTTTAAATTATTTAGAGTTTTTTGGATTTATGTTTTTTAGTGGATTTAATGAAAATTGGGATTTTAGGGATTTCTGTGATTGTTGGAGGGTTTTTAGGGTATTTACTGTTTTTAGGTTTTTTTGTGGTATTAAGTGTATTTTGGGGTTTTAGGATTTTATAGGGTTGTAGTGTTTTTATTAATTTTATGGGTTAAATAGTTTATATTGGTTATAAGGGTTTTGATGGTTTTTAGAGTTTATCGTTTTTTAGGTAGATAACTATTTTTATGGATTTTTATTATTTTCATTCACATTATTATTTTTTAGGTTTTTTAATTTTTTATCATATTTTGTGTTTTTGGCATTTTGGGGTTTTAGTTTTGTTATGGCCTTTTAGTAAATATCAGTGGTTTAGGGTTTATAGGTTTTTTAGGGATTTATTGGGGTTTTAAGTTTTTATTATTCTAAGGTATTATGGGTTTTATGATTTTTAGGCTTTTTGGGTTTTTTATATTTTCTGTTTTTTTTTATTTTTTGAGTTTTAGACATTTTGCTGTAATCCTCAATGGATTTTTGGTTTTTTATTGTTTGTACTTTTCTTTTTGGGTTTTTATAAAATTATAGATATTTTAATAGTGTTTTTGGTTTTTTTTGGGTCTCTTGGTTTTTTGATAGTAATTTAGTTTTTTATGGATTTTGTTAACATTTTTTGGATTTATGATGTTGTTTAGCGTGTTTATGTGTTTTTAATATTTTATAGGGTTTCTAAGGGTTTTTAAGTGTTTTTTTCTATTGTTTTGATGATTTCATTGGATTTTGGAATTTTTGGGTTACTTAGGGTTTTATTGGGTTCTTTTAAGTTTTATGATATATCGGGTTTGTAGTAACTTTTTTGGTTTTATGGTGTTTTATTTTTTTAAAGGATCTATTAGAGTTTTTGGGGTTTGTGGGACTTCGAGGGGTTTAAATTTGATTTATGGGTTTTTTGAACATTTTATGGTTTTAGATTACTTTATGGGGGTTTAGGTTTTTTTGATTTTTTTTTTTTTGGATTTATGGTATTTGTAGGGTGTGGAATTTATGTGCTTTTATGGGTTGTATTTTTTTTAGATTTTATGTTTTTTTTTTGGATTTTAGGGTTTCTGAGCCTTATAGGGTTAGGGGGGGGGGTTTGAGTTTATTTGGTTTTTTAAGCCTTTTAGGTTTTTATATTGGGTAATCATGTTTTTTATGTTTGGGTGGGTGGGTTTTTATGGGTTGTAATACGTGTTTATGATTTTGGGGAATTAGGGTCTTTAGGAGCTTTTAGTTTTTATTAGGATATTTTATTGTTTTAAGGTACTTTTAGGGTATTATTAATATTTTAAATAAATATAAGGGATTTTGGGATTTTATGGGATTTTAGGTTTTCTATGGGGTTTTAGGGTTTTATGGTTGTAATTGATTTTATGGTTTTTTTAATAGATTTTTTAGGGTTTTAGATTTTTTTATTTTTAGGGGTTTTACGGTTGTTATGATTTTTATGGGTTCTAAACGGTTTTAGGTTTTTAAGGGGTTTCCCAGTTTTGTGTATTTTAAGGGTATTTTAGGTTAATTTGGACCTTCATGGTTTTTATAATGTGTTTATGGATTATAGATATTTTTTTATTTTTGGTTTGTAGAGTTATTGGGTTTTTGATGGTTTTTTGGTATTTATTGTTTTTATTGTTTTTTGAGTGTTTAGGGTTTTTAGTGGTTTTTTTGATTTTTTGGTTTGTTATGTTTTTATTGGTGTATTGGTTCATTTATTGATTGGGGGGTTAGGTTTTTTATATGGGGTATTATAGTGTTTTAATATGATTTTTTTAGTTTTATTGTTTATTGGGATTTTACTATTTTTGGATGTTTTCTTGGTTTTGACGGGTTTTTAAGGGTTTTAGAATTCATAGTGGGTTATTCAGGATTTATTTAGGGTTTATATAGTGTATAGTAGTATTTTTTGGGTTTTATGGTATCTAGGGGTATTTTATTGTATTTGGTATATTTAATGATTTGGTATTTGGGTATTTTTAGGATAATTTAGTGTTTTTATTTTTATTAGTGTTATTTTGGTTTTGTAGTATTTTTAGGGTTTTAATGTTTTTATTGGTTTTTATTTTTTTGGGTTTTAATGTTTTGAGATGGTTTTTTGGGTTTTAGTGTCTTAATTTTTTTTGTGTTTTTTGGAGGTTCTAGTATTTTTAGTTTTTTGGGGTATTTTAGGATTATTAGATGTATTTTAATGTATTTTAATGTATTAAAAGGCTTTTACGGGTTTTATATATATTTATGTTTTTAAAGGGTTTATAGTTATTTACAGAGTTTTCAACTTTTAGAGAATTTTAGGGTTTGGGGTTTAGTGTGTGGGGTCTTGGTTTTGGGTGTAGGGTTTAGAGTATTGGAATTAAGGTTTCGGGTTTATGTTATCATGTTGAGGCTGTATGGTTTGTGGTTTATGTTGTAGGTTATATAGTTTATGGTGTAGGTATTTTGGTATAACAGTTAGGTATGGGGATTAGGGTCTATGATTTATGGTTTACGGCATAGGGTATAGTGTTTTATGGTGTAGGGTTTAGGGTGAATAGTACAGAGGTTAAGGTTTTTGTGTGTGTTAGGAATGAGTTTTAGAGTTTTATGTGTTTTACTATTTTAGAAATTTTAAGGGGTTTTATGGTTTATGGGGTATTAATGATTTTTAGGGTTATTATGGGTTTATTTTTTCTGGTTTTTGTGTTTTTGGGATTTTTGTAGGTTTTAGGGTTTTAATGGTTTTAGGGTTTTAATGGTTTTAGGGTTTTATGTATTTTAAAAAGATTTATCAGTTTTTATGGGTTTTTATATTTAATTAGGGATTGTGTTTTTCGGTTTTGGGTGTTTGAAAGGATTATTTTGGGTTTTATTGGGTTTATGGGTTTCATGGGTTTTTAGTGTTTTTAGATTTTTATAGTTTTAGGGGTTTAGATATTTTTTGGGGATTAATGTTTAATTATTTTTAATGATTCAATTAGGTTTTGGAATTTTTAAGTGTTTTTATGAATTTATGTTTTTAGATTTATGGTTTTAGGGGTTTTGAATTTTTTTTTATGTTTTTATTGGTTTTATGTTCTATTAAGTGTTTCATGGTTTTTTAGGGTTCTTATGATTTTTAGGGTGTTTTACTTTTTTTTTGGGTTTTGCAGAATTTTAGGGATTGATGGGTTTTTTACAGTTTTTGGGTATTTTATGTTTTTATGGATTTAGGTTATTTTAGGAAATTAATTATTTTCTAGTGTTATTCAGGTTTTTATTAATTAAGGGTTTTAGGGTTTTTATGGATTTTTAGTGTTTTTTGGTTTTTTAGTTTTTTAAATAGTTCATAGAGTTTTAAGTATTTTAATGGTCTTGTAGGGTTTAATGATTTTATACAGTTTAGGGATTTAGGATTTTTAGGGTTTTATTGTTTTGAATGGTTTTTAGTTTTTTAGGGGTTTAAGGTGTTTTATTTGTTTTATCAGGTATCTTTTATTTTTAGGGTGTTATAAATTTTATGAATTTGTAGGATTTTTTGGTTTTTAAGTGTTTTAGGGATCTTTAGTGTTTTTAGTTGTTTTAGGGTTTTTGAGGGTTTTTGGAGATTTAGGTTTTTTCTATTTTTTAGAGATTTAGGGTTTTCATAGTTTTTATGGTTTTTAGGGATTTTAGCGATTCTTATTGTTTTATTTTTTATAGTAGTTTAGTTTTTCTAACAATATTGTAAGTTTTTAGGGTTTTTAGCGTTTTAGGGTGTTTTATACTTTTCTTGTTTTTATGGGTATTTAAGGGTTTTATGTGTTTTATAATTTTTTAGGGTTTTGGGTTTATTTTTTATATATATTTTTTAAGATTTTTTAGTGTTAATATGGGTTTTTTGGTTTTTATGGGTATTAGGGTTTTATTTTTGTAGAGGCTTATTTAGGATCATTAGTGTTTTATGGGTTTTAGGGACTTGTAGGAATTTGGGGGATAATGGTTTTGTTATGTTTTTGGTTCTTTTATGGGGTTTTTTGGTTTTTTTGTGGTTTTAAATTTTTAATGGTTTTTATGATTTAAATGGTTTTATGTTTTTTGGGTATTTATGGTTTTAGGGTTTCTGGGGATTTTACATGTTTTACGGTTTTTGTTGTTTTTATGGAATTTTTTTATCTGTTTTAGAATTTTTAAGGGTTTTCAACAAGGTTTATGGGTTGTTAGTGTTTTTAGGCATTGGGGTTTAATGGGGTTTTAGGGTTTTGTTGGTATTAGGGAAATTTAGGGTTTCTTGGAAAAGTAGGCTTAAGACTAGTTTATTTGTGGCCCCCCATAATTTATTAGAAAAAAAAGACAGAGCAAACAAGGGTGGGGCGGGGTCAATCAACCCACACCCAAAAAACCCATAGACACCCCCAAAAAAACCCCAAATCCCACAACAAACCAAAAGGACACACAAATAACCATACATAGAAGAAATTCACAATCATATCCATCAACACCTCCAAGAAAATTAGCAACCAGCATCCTACAATACAGTTTCCATCATTCATCGCCTCCTTGCCAAGTTGATCCTCTATCAGCAACACATTCCCACCAACATCAAAATCTAAAATATCACATTAATCACATCCCATCCTAGAAAAAACCATCACCCAACAACTCATATTTCACCAACCATCACTTCTAACCAGTCATCTTCAAGATTTTCACACCAAGTAGAATAGCTAGAAACACAGGACCACTAGCACCCACACCTAGAACCAATCCGCAGAACAAATAACTTATTGTTCAAACAGAGATCCGTGAAATCCCTTCAGCGATACATTATTAGCACATCCTATCTAGATAGCTCCCATCACCTCACAAAAAAAACCCCATATGTTGCACCAGCAATGACTCACAACGAAACCAACCAAAAATCATAAATCCACATTCCAACGTAGAAACTAGAACACAAAACTACTTAAACATGTCCTCATCAACAGTGTAAAAATATAAAGCTAAGGAAACCAAAACATGAACATGTATATTCTACACAAACCAATGAAAAAAAATATGAAATCCCAAATAAGAGAACCGATCACGCCACCAACAAGTAACATCAATCAAACAAGAACCATCTCAAACAAAAACTCAATCAGAATACCCATGCCTAGATGTATAGCCAAAAAACATAATGAATACACTAGAAAAACAATCTATAACAGTAAATAAATCATGAACCCATGATGTAGTATAAGGCTAAATCCACGATCCATCATGTTTTTTGTTTTTATGGACTTTTTGTGGTTTTAGATTTTTAAGGGTTTTAGGGGTTTTATGATTATTTTATGGGTTTAAAAGGACTTTCTTTGTTTCAGTGTTTTTTTAGGGTTTTATGGTTTTATAGGGTTTCAGGGTTAGGGTTTTCAATGTATTTTTGAGTTATTGTAGTGTTTTTAGGGATTTATATTATAAGGGGTTTTAGGTTTCTAGGTGTCAGGGTTTTAGGTTTTTAAGGTTTTATTATTGGTTTAAAGGTTTTTTAGTTTTTTCATACGATTCTTTATGATTTTCATGTTTTTTTTTGTTTTTTAGTGTATTACAAGTTTCACAATTTTTAGTGTTTTTAGTATTTTTTAGTGTTTTTGGTTTTTAGAGTTTTTTAGATTATAGGGATTTTGTGGTTCTTAGGGTTATAGGTTTTTAAGGGGTTTAATGTGAAATTTTTTTTTATATATTTTTAGGGACTTTTAGGTGTGTTTAGGGGTTTTAGGGTCTTTTAGGGGTTAGGGATTTTTAGGGTATTTAATGGGGTGTTAGGTTCCTTTCAAGGTTTTTAATTGTTATTTGGGTTGTTTGGATTTAGGTGTTTTACTTATTTTATGGGTTTGCGGATTTTATGATTTTTTTCGTATTTTTATGGTTTTATTGTTTTTAGGGTTTTTAGGGTTGTAGGGATTATAGTGATTTTAGTTTATTTAAATTTTTATTTATGTTAGGGTTTTAAATTTTTAATAGTTTTAGTTGGTTTTTATGATTTTTAGTGGTTTTAGGGGTTTTAGGGCTTTGGGGTGGGGTCAAGGCCATTTTATGGGTTTTTGGTTTTTTAATTTTTTTCTTGTTCTTATGGTTTTTATTATTTATGATATTTTATTATTTCTATTTGTTGTTTTAGGGATATTTGGGATTTTGGGGTTTTTAGGGTTTTCATGGTTTTTTGGAACATTTTAGGGCATTTGGGTTTATTTGGTTTTCAGGGATTTTATGCGTTTTAAGAGTTATTTAGGGATTCTATGGTTTCTTATAATTTAATGGGGGGGGGGTTATAGGTTTTTTTTTGTAATTTTATTGTGTTTTTAATTATTTTTGGTGCTTTTATGTGTTTTTATCGGTCTGTTAAGGTTTCTATGGTAGTTATAATTTTTAGTGTTTTTAGGTTATTTTGGGGTATTTTGATTTGGGGGGGATTTTTAGGGATTTTAGGGATTTTAGGGTTTTTAAGGGTTTTTAAGGGTTTTATGTTATTTAGAGTTTTCTAGGATTTTACGTGTTTTATTCTTGATTTAGGGTATTTGTAGTTATAATAGTTTTAGGTTTTCAATGGTGTTTTAGTGTTATTTAGGATTTTAGGGTTTTTATGATATTTTTGGGTTTTTTTAGTTTTTAGAGTCTTTATGGTTTTTAATTTTTGGGGGTTTATAAGGTGGTGATTATATTTTATTGGTCATTATGGTTTTTATTCCTGTTTTAGTGTCTTTTTTGGGTTTTATATTTTCTTGTATTTTTAAGGATATTTATATTATTTGAAGGGGTTTTTTTTGTTATTAGGTGTTTATGTTCTTTTATGGTTTGGGGGGGGGGGGGTTGGGATTTTATCGATTTTTTGGGGATTTCGGGATTTTAGGGATTCTTTAGGTTTTAGGGGATCTAGGGTTTTGTATGGTTATAATTGTTTTTGTAATTTTTAGGTTTTTGATGATATTTATCATTCATGTTCCTTATTTGGGGTTTCTGTTTTTAGGGGTTTTAGTGTTTTAGGATTATAGAGGTTTTATATTGTAGGTTTTTTTTTTGTAGGGATTATGGTCGCTATTGGGGGGGGGGGTTGGTTTTTATGGTTTTTAGATAGGTTAATGGTAAATTTATGTTTTATGTATTATATCAATTTTTAGAGAATTTTGGGGTTTTGTGGGTTAGGGGTTTTAGGGATATTATGGGTTTTTAGGGTCTTTCAGTAATTTTATTGATTTTTTATGTTTTTGGATTTTTTTATAGTTTAAATTTTTTTGGGTTTTAGAGTTTTTAGGGTAATTTTATGGGTTTTAGGGTTATAGGGATATTTATTTTTTAGGGGTTTTTTCTGATTTTTTGAATCATTTGGTTTTTTTTGTTAATATTGTGTCTTAAGGGTTTTTTTTTTTTTCGGTTTGTTGGCTTCTTTAGATTTGTAGTGTTTTATGGGTTTTTTTATGTAATGAGCTAGTGTTTTATTAGTGTTTTTCCTTTCAAATAATTATGTCATATAATATTACCCACATAAAATCTCTTTGAGAACACAATAGAAACATTATAAATGAATAATAAATTATATAAGAATTAATTTGAGAAATTAAGGAACCTATATCAATGGAATAGATACATTAATTTATAATAATAATGTTACCATTAAGAATAGTAATTAATCCAAAAGAATTTTATCCTCATATATGAATGAATAGATAAATTTCAGTCATACTCTATATGGTAATATGATATAATTATATAATATTATAAGTAAATAAGTGATTAAAAATTATTAATTAAATGTTGTAATTTTTATAAGACATAAATGCTAATTTATAATTTTATTAATAATTTAATTATTTAATAGAAACATTATTATAATATAATATATTCATGAATTATTATTTTCTTTATTACTCACATATAAATTTATGAGACATTAATTTTTTTTCAAAATGTTATAAAATTTGTTATAATTCTAAAATCGTTATTTTTGAACTAAATGATGATTTTAATGAATAATTATATTTCTCATAATAAAAAATCTATTTTCATAAAATAGATTTCATTTTTGAATTCAATATTTTGAATCAATTTTCTAGTAAATCTATATGATTTTTATAAAAGTATTTAATTTTTGGTGAGTAGTGAAATACTATAGTTTATGGAATATAACAGTTAAAGATAAAATCATTGTTTATTGAGTCATGAATGATTCAAGCACTATAATATAGAATAATCATTATTTATTTGATATATTCTGTTTTAAGGTTCAAAATATTCATTTTCTGGAGAGAAAATAAAAAACTAATGAATAAAACTATAAAAAAACCCTCTCATCCCCTATAAATACCACCCATCATCACCGCTTCTCATCAAAACACCAATTCCTTGAAGCCTGTACAATTTCTACTCAATATTATTCTCAAGCATATCCTCCACATCTAGTATAATTTTTATTCAACAAATGACCAAAACCAACTTCCCAATGGAGGACATCACATATAAGAAATCAAGAGATAAATTCCTCTTTCATTTTCATTTAATTTAATTTCATTTTATTTTCCCTTATTATTCTATCCTCATCACCCATTATAGATGTGGAATTATAACTCTATAATATTATATATACTTTAATTTTATTGTTTTATTGGAATAATTCATCACCAATAATCTTCTCCTCTCTCTTTTATTCTAAAACATCATTGTTCATGATGTGTTGATTTCTCGCCATTGTGGATGATGAGTTTTTTATTTTCATTTAACACATTAAAGTCTAATAACAAACCATTATAATGGTTGAGAAATATTTTAAACTCTTTTTAATGTCTTTTTTATTTTTTTATCTAACATAAAAACATATTATTAAATAATAAATCAAATTGAGTTTGTTGTGATTGAAAACCACCTAAAATAATGTAAACAATTATCATTAATTTTTTATCTATATAATTTTCCTTATATATTGAAATAATAATTAGTGGGAAAAATTAAACATTATTAAGTTCATCAATAACATCCAATTTAATTCTGGAAAATTATCCCGTTTTTACATGATGTTTCATTCATGTATACAAATGAACTGCTCATGAAATCCATGAAAACAAACACCCTACGAATGATAGAATCAAACTCTACCACTCATAATAATGGCCTAAAATGCACTTAATAATATTTTAAATTAAATAAAATTATAATAGCTTCTATATTTTTTATCTAATAAATCTAATTTTATTATCTAGTATGTTAAGGTTTAAAAGGAATTTGGACATATCGTAAGGGGATTCTCGAACACAATTTTCTTTCATTGGGTTATTCTCTCTTCCATGTTATGAAAATTCATATTATATTCTTCAATTGTCATTATAAATTTATTCTAAATGATATAAATATTCCCATTGTTATTTATTTAATAATACAATGAATTTCCCGAAATAATTATTCTTTCTAAAAAACACTCATTTTTCATATGTTGATATTGTTTCATCATTACTCATGATTGATGATTCCCATACCAAGTATGTAATTAACTTTTAATTAATGAAACCCCACATTTTTATTAATGCATTCTTTATGATATTATCATAAAACCCATTTACATTCCTTGAGTTATTCTATAACCAGGATTGACATACATTCTAAGTGGACTGCATTATTATGTAAATGTTATGAGGTGACGAGGCTTCTCAGAATTATATATATATACAATGCATTGGATACTGTGATGTATTTCATGAGATAATTTTCAATATTAATGAAAAATATTCTATATTTTTTCACAATGATGATGTTATGATTATGCACATATGTTATGCATGAACATGATGCTAGCTTGGTTCAAAATATTGCATGGTTCCTTGAGTTATTTTATGACCAGGATTTTTTTATGCATCACAAAATTTATTTCCATTATATAATGATTCCTCTCATGATTATGATGTTGATACCATGAGTATGTTATGATAATATTGTTATTATTCTCACCCATGTTAAATTGATTCATGTTCTTATCTATCATTTTACTAGAATTTTAGGTCACCCCATTGTTGGATGTATATCCATAGGTGAATACTAATAATAAAGAGTAAACGATGTCCAATAAGAATTTATATAAGAAAGAAATACATAATTTTTATTTTTTATTATGACAATGTTAGGTTTCTTCCTAATTTCACCAATACACTAAAACTTTGGGTAAATATTTTGTATTTATTTTATGTTGTTTATCTTTAAAATGATGTAATAATAATGTATTTAAAATTTGAGTTTCTATAGTTTGTATCATATCATGGATTATTTAATTTTGGATTTATTATTAGATAACATTAGTTAAACCCTTAGTATGAGACTAAGTATATTAAATCACCCAAGTATATTTGTTTTAAAAAAAATATAAAAATAGGGATCCCATAAGATATGACTTTAGATTTAATTTCACGAAGTAATATATTATATATTCATAAATTGTTGACTTTTGAATTTTTCAAACATTTTCTATTTTAGAAAATGGTGGGAACTAAGAGAAACCACTTCAACAATACGTTTAAGTGATAGTGTGGTGATTTCCTAAGTGACATACCCAATTCCATGGGAGGTGGTGTTAAAAATATCATGGATATTATATCCTTGAAGTATCAGGTTATGAATAATAACTCGAATAATGTGTGAAGTCCTCTTTTCGTTAAGAGGGAGCAACTAGCTATATAATATTTTATACATCAACAACCACCAACATTTTTTTTATCTTCTAATAAAATATTCATGGAATAGTTTGTCAACTAAATGGATAATATCTCCTATATGATTCACTGTTTTGAGAAGGATAAGGTTTATATGACCATATATCATTTAGATGGGGTGTCTGATTGATGGTGGGAATTGATTAAGAACACGAAGACGAAGGACATAATCAAATAGATGGGGTGGTAAGACATCAAGAAAGTAAATATTAAAAATTAGTTCCCATGAATTCAACATATAATGAAGGAGAATTAATTATTAGAATTGAATTAAATGGAATATGAATCTATCTGGGAATACAAATAAAATTTCACAAGTATTTTAAAGAACACCTCAGGTTTTGTTACCATCAATCACAAAAAAAAATTGATGTATTCTTTAGTTGTTTAATACCACACCATCATTACAACATAGAAATTAGGGACATTGAAAGTTATGAAGAATTTTATTGATGTTCTCTCAATGTGGGTATGTTGTTTGGATAATATTCCCATGTATATAATGATACTAAATGAATGTTGTAGTAACATGCTAAAGGATCTAATGAAAAAGGTGGAAAGAAAACTCATCAAATAAAATGTAAAAAATCTATGAAGATGTATCTAGGAAATTTCTTAAAAGTGAAGGGGAAATTATTTATGTGTTGGGGAGAAGTTCACAAAGCTCATGAATGTTGAAGAGACAACCTAAATATAGAAAATGTGGTGGAAGAATGGAGAGAAGCACCCACTTTCTTGTGATTCAACTGTAGGGATCAAGGAAACTATTCAAGACAATGCACTAAACCTCAAGTCCTCATTGGTAATCAGCATTAGTAGCCAAAAAATCCAAATGAGTAAGGGAAAAGTTTTGTCTTTGCTAAATATTATGTCGATCTCAAAAGTGAGGTTGTTAGAGGAACACTGTTAATTAGTTTTTTAATAGTGAAAAACTATTTGATTTTAGTTCTACGCATTATATCATATATGATAAGTGAAGTATATATATAATAAACCACCTCAATATGATTATTATGAGTTATATGTGAGAAAAAAATTGAGAAATTATTTCATCAAAAAAACATAACTCCTTCCTAGTTAATTTTTTTGGAATAAACCTCCCATAACATCTAGTCTTACATTACCTTGTGGACATTGATGTTATTATGAGAATGTATTGGTTATATTTAAAGAATTACTACATCAACATTCTGTAAAGGAGGATCTCCCTTCATATCCCGAGGCATCCAAAAATTCAATACAATTGTAATTAAATGTAAGAATATCCTTTAGAATCATCTTTATATGGGTGGATATTATATCTTTATCATAAATCATACCTAGATCAAATTATTGAGACAAAGGATAGAATCATGATCAAATACATGCCCATTTTAATGGACTACAATATTGTGTTCCACAATGAATTACACTATATTCCTTTAAAATGAGAGGTTTATTTCTCAATATAACCTATTCCTGGTTCTCTACCAATATCATAGAAATATTATTGAATATACACCAAGAAGATGAAGTAACTTATGAATCCAATATAAAAGTATATAGACAATGGTTTTATACACCTTAGTTCTTCCCCATTGGGTTTACGATACCTCTTTGTCATTTAGAAGGATGGATCAGTACACCTTTTCATTAATTATCATGAAATGAAGAAAATAATGATAATGAAAAATTATCCCCTTAGATAGAGAGATGAATTGTTCGTTTGGGGCCATGAATTTCTTTAAGGTGGTCCTTCAATCATACCATCATCAATTAAATTTTAGTAAGGAATATATTCATAATATGTCTTTCAAATGAGGTATGAACACTATGAGTTAATATTAATGCCTTTCTATATCAAAAATTCTCAAGAAGACCTAATGAATTGTGTATTTAAATATTATTCTAAATGTTTATGGTAGTCCTTATATATGATATTCAAATATACTTAAAGGGAAAGGAGAAAGATGATGATAATTCGAATAATTTGATAAATAATATGAAAAGGGAGAAATATTATGAAAAGTATGGTAATTGTGACAACTATATGGAGGAAGTATCATTATTTTTGTATGTTATCACCAAAACTATAATATTCACAGATCCTTACAAGATGAAGGTAATCAAATAGTTTCCCATACCAACAACTGTAAGAGAGATCCATAGGTTCCTTTGACTATTTGGGTATTGCCACCAATTGGTAAATAAAATATCATGATTTTCAATCCCACTAACCAAGCTGAGTTTGAAGGTAGAGTAGTTTTTATAGACTAGTGAATGTGAGGACTGCATAAAAAAGTTAAATGAGATGCTTATCACCATGCCAACACTCACACTCCAGAAAAGTGGGGATCTATTTTTGGTATACAGTGATTATTCAAAGAAGTTATTAGGACATGTACTATTTAAAAATTAAAAATTGATAGACTACCTCTTGCGAATGATTAAAATTACTGAGAAAAAATATCATATGCATGATCTAGATGTGGATGCTATGATATTTGGATTGAAAGTATGGAGAAATTATCTCAATGGGGAGAGGTGTGATAAAATACTGAGCATAATAAACTAAAATATATTATCGTATAGAAGGATCTTAATATGTCCTAGTGAATCTGGTTAGATCTCATCAAGGATTATAACTACTCCATAAATTACCATCATGTAATGAAAAATATAGTTGGAAACTGTCTAAGAGGAAAAAAGAATAAAAATTAATCAATGATGATAATTTAGAAAGATCAAATATTCATAGATTTGAAAAGGATTGATGTGGAAATCCTTAATTAAGGAATATCATATATAATTTAGCAAATGATTTATCAACCATCCCTAATGGAGAAAATAAAGGATTGACAAATAAATTACGTCGAAATTTAGAAGAAGGTGGAAGCTCTAAGAGAAGAGAAATTCTCACAGTTAGGACTATTGAAGAAGGAGTTTTGGGTTTTCTTTCTTGACTATGTGTTCCATACAATATAGAGATAATGAAATATCTATTGAGTGACGCCCATAGCTCAACATTCTATATTCCCACATAGAGAACAAAGACGTATAATGTGCTTTGAGAGATCTATTAGTGGTTCAATATGAAGAAGGATATCACTTAATACACATTAATGTTACTTATATTTCATCACGTGATGGCTGAAATGATACATTTTTAGTGGAAGATGCAACCATTACCCAAACTGCCATCAAAATGAGAAAACATCACCATATACTTTGTCATCATGCTAACAAAGACATCGAGATGAAACAATGCGACATGTGTTGTTTTGGATCGTCTTACAAATATATCTCACATTACCATTAGTAAAGAGGACATCACATTAAATAAACGATTACATATGTAAATTATAGATGTGGTATGGCTTCATGGATTACCAATAACAATTTTATGTAATAGATATCAATGACTCACCTCCATGTTCCAAAAAAATCTACAAAATGATTTAAACAGTGATTTGAACTTCAGTATGGCTTATCATCCTCAGAATGATGTCCAATTTGAGTAGAAAATTTATACATTATAAAAAACTGTATATATCATGTTATATGAACATCAATGTTTGAAGGGACCAACATATACCTCTAGCTTATTTCTCTTAGAAAAACAGTTTCCAATTGAGTATCAAAATGTCTCCCTATGTATCCATTTATGGGAAAATATTCAGATCACTTACATGCTGGGATGAAGTAAGTGAACATAAGGTGCTAGGACATTATTGGCCAATGAGATGGTGTAAATGGTGTAAACGATTCCTCATCACATCAAGGTAACCCAAAAGATTAAATAATTACTATGTAGACAATCATTGGTGATAACTTTGAGATTGTTTTTAGAGACATGGTATTCCTCCACGTATCGTTATGGATGTGGACTATGAAATTGGGGAAGAAGGGAAAGCTACATCCTAGTTATATCGACCTATTAGAGATTATTGATCATGTTGGAGCTATGGAATATCGAAGTGAACTTCCCCCACCCATGTATACATTACAAGATGTATTTCGTGTATCCCTCTTGAGGATGTGCATATGAGATTGATTACATGTAGTAAATCAAGAGGTTTTATAGTTTTAAAATTAGATCTCTTATAAGGAGTAGATAATGACTATCTAGAAACATAGAGATAATGTTCTACACAACAAGACTACTCACCAATTGAACATACTCTACAGAAACCAAAAGTAAAACGATGCAACATGGGAACCTTATAAAGTGATGAAGGAGAAGTACACTCACTTATTTTCAACAATAAATTTGAAATGAAAAATCAAGGGAGAAATTTCAGAATGTTGGATGAATTTAACGACTTAAAATTTTATCCATTGAAATTAAATTCTTATATTTATTTCATTCCATATAACCCACATAAAATATCATTAATAACTCAAAACAAACATTAAAAATGGGTAATGAATTGAATTAGAGGTATTTACAAAAATTAAGGAACCTATACTGATAGAAAATAACATTACTTTTGGAATAGTAATGTTACCATTTGGAATAGTAATTAGGCCTAAAGAATAGTAATCTCATATAGGAATGTGTAAATAATATTAAGGCATCTAATAAATAAAAAAATTATATAATTATATCATAGTATAAGTAAATAAATTTGTTAAAAACTTTTAAGTGTTAGTATTTTTATAGAACATAAATGTTTATTCATAATTTTATAATTACTGTAATGATTTAATAAAGTTTTTTTAAATAAAATTCATTCCAAAATTAATATTTTTGCATATTATGATTATAATATATTTTTATGGGACATTAAATAAATTTTCCAAATGTTATAAAGTTAGATAGAATTTTAAAATTTTTATTTCCCGAGTAAATCTCAATTTTAATTAAAAAATTAAAATTTATTGTATTTATAAAATTATTTTCGTAAAATGGATTTTATTTAATTATACACATAATAAATTGGTTAGGGTGAAAAATTTTTATTTTTCTAAAATACTTGAATTTGTTGTGAATAGTGAAATAAGGTATTTTATTGTATATAACAATATACAGTTGAATAACTATTTAATGAGTCAATGAAAATGTTATAATGATAATATAGTGTCCTCATTATTGATTTAACATGATTATTGGTATGTTTAAAACTATTCAGAGCCTTGAGAAAAAATAATATACTGATGAATAAAATAATCAAAAAACATCCCTCTACTCCCCTATAAATACAACCCCTCACGCTCCCTTCTCCACAAAACTCCAAATACTTTAAGATTGTAGAATTTTTGAACAATAAACTTCTCAATCCTTTTACCCACATATTTTATACATTTATCGCATAAAAACACCAAAATCATTTATTTCTAAGTAGGCCCTTAAGGAGAATAATTCCCTAGGTAAAATCCTCTTTCATTTTCTTTTATTTTTTTTTAAATTTTTATTTTTCATATTTCATCCTCACATACCATTATACAAGTGGAATGATTTATATATTATCTTATATATACTATAATGATATCAGGTTAATGGAATGATTCATCATTAAAGCACTTCTCCTTTCCCTTCTTTTGGAAAATTGTAATCATTATTCATGATGTTTTAATTTACCACCGTCATGGATGATATGTTATCATTTTCTTTTACTTCCATCAAAGAGTAGTAATAAAAACATCATAATTCCTTATATATATTTTTTAATGTATATTATATCTTTTTTTATGTTATGTAAGTAACTCAAATATGTATTATTAAATAAAAATACCGAACAATTTCATTGTAAAAAACTGACAAAATTAATCTAAACGATTTTCATTAAGATTTTATCGAATTAATCATCCTCAATTATAGATAAATAATAATATATAATACCAATTAAAAATATTTTTGTTCATTAACAACATACAATTTTATTTCATGATAATTATCCCCATTTTACTTGATCTTCCATGCATGTATAAAGTGAACTGATCATGAATTCCCAGAAAATGAACAACCTAGCAACAGAGAAATTGAACTCTAAAAATCATAAAAATGGACAGAAATGAACATAATAAAGTAATAATGAATCATATACATGTATAAGAGGTTATATATTTATTAATTAAGGAATATAATTTTATTATACTGTATAATAAGGTGATAATATCATTTGTAAATACGGTAAGGGGATTCTCGATCCGAATTTCATTTTGTTGGGTAATTCTCTCCTCCACTATATGAAAGTTCATATTATTTTCTTAAAATGTAATTTCTCTTTTATTTTCTAGGATATACATGTTACAGATACGAATTTTTTTCAGATGAAAATATTTTTTAAAATGATCTCTTCTTTCTAAATAAAAACTTTTAATTCTCTTGAGATTATTTCTTCTTCCCCGATGATTGATGATTCTTATACCAATTATCTTATACACTTTTTTTGTAACCCACAACATTGTCCTTGAATTTTTTTTTATGAAATTATACTGAATCCAATTTCATATCCAAGGGTTATTTTACCTCCAACATTGATATACGTTCAATGTAGAATGCATGATTATGTAGATGTTATGATGTGACGTGTGCACCTCCAATTATATAATGCTTTAATTCACTGGTTAATTTGATTTACCTCATGAGATGATGTAATATATTTTTGGACATGATGCTATCTTTTTTAAAAATGATGATGTTATGATTAATCATATATCTTTTGCGTGAACATAATACTATATTTGTTCATAATTATGTTCAGTATTGACCATACCGACATGATGTTTCTTTCTTATTCATTTACACATTCCATTACATTATATAATGCCTACTATAATGATTATGATTATGGTCCCATGTTTCTATTATGATGATGATGATTTTTTCCACTATAGTTATATTGATTAATGTTCTTATTTGTCGTCTTACTGGGATTTTAGCTCACCACATTCTTTGATGTATATCATCAAGAGACTAATTATACTAAGAAGTACACGAGGTCCCCTAAAAAGATATAAAATACAATAAAAAATTTCTTATGTTTTAAATTGTAATTATTATGATTGGTCCTAATTTTCCCAAGATACTAAATCTTTGGATTCTATTTTTGTAACTCTTTTACTTATATTATCAATAAATTGAGGTTTTTGTAACGTTAAAAAATTGGTGGGTTTTTATATTAGGGGTATTACTCTATTTTATGGGTTTTAGGGATATTTATGGAATTGTAAATATTTCCAGGTCTTTTAAACTCTTTTATGGTTTTAAGATACTTGTGTGTTCTTTTGGTTTTCAATTTTTTAGGGTTTTTGGGTGTTTTAGGATTTTAGTATTATATTGTATTTTTTGGGTATTCAAAGGTTTTAGGATTGTTTTTATTTTGTAGGTTTTTTTGGTGTTTTAGAATCTTAAGTGTCATTTAGAGTTCAATATAATTTTTAGGATCAATAGATTTTTTGGAAATTTTTTAAACAATTTATATTTTTTAATATTTTTAGCTATAGATAGGGGTTTTTTGGTTTTTTTGGTATTTTTATGCTATTTAGGGTTTTTATGTTTATTATGGTTTTTATTGTTTTTAGGGAGTTTCTAATTCATAGGGTGTTTAGGATTTTTTATATTTTTTCTTATTTTTGGATTGTTAAGGTTTTTAGGGTTTAGGTTTTTAGGTATTTTTAGGGTCTTAGTGTTTTTTGACTTTTTATTTTTATATAGTTTTTAATGACTTTTATCTTTTAGTATTATTATGGTTTTAGGGGATTTTGTGTTTTGATGGTTGGGGGGTCTTATAGGTGTTTTGGGGTTTTTTATGGTTTTTAGGTTTTCCTATGTTCTTGTATGGTTTCTATGGGGTTATTTTATTTTACATTTTTTCTATTGATTTTATAGTATTTTAGGGTATTTAGGGTCCTTTGTGGGTTTTTGGTGATCATTGGGGGTTTTTGGTTTTTTTGGGTTTTTTGGCCCTTTAGGGATTTATTATAGTTTTCAGGTCGCTTTGGGGGTTTAGTTGTTTTTTTGGTTCCTTTAGGTGGTTTTAGATCTATTATGGGTTTCAGGGATTTTAAGGATCATTTTCGGTTTTTAGGGTTTTAGGGTTCTTTATAGTTTTTAATGCCTTCTTAGGTTTTAGGGTATCCTGTTTTATTTTTTGTATTTTAATTTCTTTAGGGAAAATTATGGTTTTTTGTCTTTTATGGAGTTTTAGGGCATTTAGGGTTTCAAAATTAGTTTAGGGTCTATTAGGTTTTTCCAATATTTTAGGTTTTGTTATGGTTTTTTAGGGTTTTAGGTGTTTTTTTTGTGGTTTTGGGGATTTTTATAATATATGGGGTTTAAGGCTCCTTGGGATTTTTTGGGTTTTTGTGTTTTTAAGGGTCTTTAGGGGTTTAATGTTTTTAGGTTTTTAGTGTTTTTAGGGTCCTTTAACAATTTTAAAACAGTTTCTATCGTATTTATGTGTTTTTAGAGTTTTTAGGGTTGTTTTATGATTTATGGTTTTAGTTTTTTTGGTGTATGATATAGGGTTTAGGTTTTTGTGTTTTGGGTTTATGTTGTAGAGTATATGGTTTAGGATGTATCATTTTGGATTTAAGGTGTAGGGTATAGGGTGTAGGGTGTAGTGTGTTGGGATTTGTGTGTAAGGTAAAGGGTTTATGGTGCAGGGTTTATGATTTTGCAACAGGGAATATGGTTTAGTGCGTGGGGTTCAGTTTATAGGGTGTAATGTATATGGTTCAGGGTTTAGGTTTTACGATGTGGGGGAAATAGTTTTGCGTATAGGGTTAAGGGTTTATTGATTAGGGTATAGGGTTTAGGGTGTCTTGTTTTGGGTTTATGTTGTATATTATAGTGTTAAAGGTTTAGGGTTTAGTGTTTAGGGTATATGATTTATTCATTAGGATGTAGGGTATATGGTTTTGGGTGTAGGTTTTATTGTTTAGGGTTCATGGATTAGGGTTTAGGGTTTATGGTGTAGGGTTTTAGATTTTTGGAGAATGGTATATGGATTAGGGTGTACGAGTTTGGGTTTAGGATATAATGTTTTGGATTTTTTAGGGATTAGGGTATATTATATAGGGTTTAGGGTGTGGGGATTATGGTTTATGGTGTTGGATAGAGGGTTTAGGGTGTAGGATGCATGGTTTAGGGTATACGGTTTAGGTTTTATGGTGAAGCATTTAGGAAACCAGGTTTAGGGAATTGAGTTTGGGATGTATAGTTAAGAGTTTAGGTTGTTGGGTATAGGGATTTGGGTGTCAGGTTTATCATATAGGGTGTTAAATTTTGGAATTACGGTTTATGGTGTAGGGAATAGGGTTTAGGTTTTAAGGTATAAGATTTATGGTGCTGGGTATATGATTTAAAGTCTTGGGTCATGGTTTCAGTTTGTATGGTTTAAGGTGTGGGGTATATGGTTTAGGGTAAATGGTATAGGGTGTACGGTTTTTAGTTTAGGGTTTAGTGATTAGGGTTTTGGGTGCATGGTTTATGGTATATGTTGTGGTGTATATGGTTTAGTGTATAGAGTATTTTGGTCACGGTGTAGGGTATAGGGTATATGATATAGGGTTTATGATTTAGGGTCTAGGTTATAAGCCATGCGGTATAGGGTATTGGAATAAGGAAGTAGGGTTTTTGGATTATGGTGTAGTAAATTGTATTTAGTTTGTATGGTTTAGGTTTTATAGTGTAGGTTATATGGTTTGGTGAGTATATTTTAGAGTTTAGGGTGTCAGGTATAGGGTTTAGGGTTCTGTGTTTGGGGTGTATTATATTGGGATACAAGTTTTGGGTTTGGGCTGTATTGCATATGGTTTACGGTATAGGGATTACTATTTATAACTTAGGTTATAGGGTTTAGGTTGTATATTTTTGGATTTAGGGTGTTTTTGTAGGTTTTAGGGTGTTGGGTTTAGGATTTAGTGTGTAAAGTATAGGGTTTAGGGTGTATGGTTTAGGGATCAGGATGTGGCGTGTAGGGTTTATGTTTTAGAGTGTAGGGTATTGGGCATAGTGTGTATATTTTAGTGTTTATGAAATGGTGTTAAGAGTGTAGGATCTGCATATTAGAGTGTAGAGTATATAGTTTGGGGGGGGGGGGTTATAAGGGTTTAGAGGTTTTATAGGATTTCGGGGTTTTGCGGTTTTCTGGGGTTTTCCTGATTATTTTTGAAATTTTAGGTTTTTTATGCTTTTATGGTTGTTATGATTTTTATGTATCATGATATTTTTAGGATGATTATTTATTTTAGGGATTTTAGGGTTTCTATGGTTTTATGGTTTCTTAGTGTTTCTATGTTTTTCATAATATTAATAAATATTTAGTGGTTTTAGAGGTTTTAGAGATGTTAAATATTTTTTAGTGTTCTATGGTTACTATTTTAGGTTTTTAAAATTATTGTTTACATTTTGTGTTTTAATATTTTTTAGGGGTTTTATGGAATTTTTTTAGGATATATAGTAGTTTTCAGGTTTATAGGGTTTTGTGGGGTTTTATAGTGTTCTTATGGATTGTATATTATAATCGATTATATGTATTTTAGGGTTTCATATGATTTTTGATGTATTTTTAGTCCTTTTAATATTTTATGGGTTTCATTTTTTGTTTTCAATGGATTTTATGGATTTTATAGTTTTTAGATTTTTTCTGATCTTAATAGACTTTTAGGGTTTTTATGGGTTTTATGGTTTCATTCAAAAAATTTTACGGTTTTTATGGTTTTATGTTTTTGGGGTTATTTTGGGGTTATGGGGTCATTAGGTGATTGGGGGTTTAGGGTGTTTAAGTTGTTTCATAAATTTTTAGGGTTTTATGGTTTTTATGGATTCTTACTGTTTTTAGGGTTTATAGGAGATTTAGTGATTTTAATGGTTTCAATTTAATTTTAGTGTTTTATACTATTAAGGGTCTTTTAGGGTTTTAGCTTTTTATGTGTTTTAGCGTATCAATTTTTTAGGGGGTTTTATATTTTTATTTTTTTTAGGGTTCTCTGGGGTTTAAGTGTTTATATGGGATTTTAAGGTAATTAGGGGTCATAGGGTTTTTAAGGGTTATGGTGGTATTTAGTATTTTTAGGTGTTTAAAGGTTTTTAGTTGTTTATGTGTTTAGGATTGTTATGGTACTGTACGGTATTTTGGAAATAATATCGGTTTGGCTTGTTATTATTTCTAGATTTATAGGGTTTTTCGTTGTTTTTTAGTGTTCTTTTACTTTTTTGTGTTTTGTGACTTTTAGTGTTTTATGGGGTTTAGGGTTTGTACTATTTTTTATTATTTTATTGTTTTATGGGTCATTAGGTTTCTTGTAGCATAATAATGTTTTAATAGTGTTTTATGTTTTTTATGGTTTTACTGTTTTATGGTTGTTTATGATTGTTTTAGTGTTTTAGGGTTTTAATTATTTTTAGGGGTTATTAGTTTTTTATCTGTATTATAGGATTCATGGTGATTTTAGGGATTTTTTGGGTTTTCAGGGGTTTTCAGGATTTCATAATTTTTAGGGTGATGAATTGTTTTTAGGTCTTTAAGGTTTGTATAAGGTCATATAGGGACTTTTCATGTATCCGTATTTTTAATTTCATTTACGGTTTTATAGGGGTTTTATGGGTTTCAAGGGTAATTACGGTTTTTAGAGACTTTCTATAGTATTTTTTTTTCTTCATTTTAGTTTTTAGTGTTTAAAGGGTTTTTTGTTTTATAGGGTTTCAGGGGGATTAATTCATTTTTTAAAGGTGTAGAACATATTTTAGAGTTTCTAGTTTATTTACAGATTCTTTGTTTTGGGAATTTTATGGGTTTTTAGGGATTTCATAGGGGTTTCTCGGGTATCTGGTTTTTAGGGGTTTTAAAAGTCATAGGAATTTTTTACGATTATGACGTTTTTTGTGGGATTTTATGGTTTTTGAAGATTCTGAGTGAGTATTTAGGTTTTTTTGGGTTTTAACGGTTTTTTGAATTGTTTCATATTTTTAGGAGTTTTTAGATTTTGTATAGTTTTAGGGGTTTTCCGGGTTATTAATGGAGGTTAAGGGTGTTTTGGTATTTTTAGGGGTTTTAAAATTTTGTGATCCTTTAGGGGTTTTTAATGGTTTAGGGGTTTTAATCGGGAATTTATATTTTCCTGGGTTTTTTTGTTTATTAGGGTCATTTGATTTTTTTGGGTTTTTAGTGTTTTTAAGGGTTTTGAGTTGTTCATTTTTTAGGGGTTTGTATTGTTCGTGAGGAATTTTTTGGGATTTATATGAGTTTACATGGGTTTTAGGGTTTTTATAATTATTGGGTTAATTTATTGTTTTAGGGTGTTTTGGGGTTTCAGCATTTTTAGGATTTAAAGGTTTTTTATGGTTTTCGTGGATAAATATGGTTTTTCGATTGTTCTTAGTGTTTTGGGTTTTTAAGGAATATAATATTTTTATTGGTTTTTATATATTCTAGGGTTTTTATGGTTTTTAGAAATTTTAGGGTTTTATTATATATTAGGGGGTTTTAGAGTTTTTTTAATATTTTAGGGATACATTTGGTTATTATTAATATAATGATATTACTGTAATTTAGGGGTTTATGGTTTTTAGGTTTTATGGGATTTTATTTTATTAGAGTGATTATCCGTTTTTATGGTTCATTTTTTTCTGTTTATATTTTTATGTCTCAGTTGGTTTTTTTGTGTTCTTTAGTCTTTTAGGAGTTTTATGTCTTTGTTAGGGTTTTATGTTTTTAAGGATTTTTTGGGGGTATTCTAGTTTTTAGGCGATTTCAACATTTTTATGGTTATTTATAGTATTGTGGGTTTAGGGTTTTTTATCATTTTATGATTCATAGGATTTTCTATTGGGTTTTGAGAGATTTTACAGCATTTAGTGTTTTTTATTGTTTAATATATTTTATGAGGGTTAAATAGTTTTCTGGGTTTTTTTGTTTTTAGCTGTTTTATGGTTTTCTGTGAGTTTTGGAGGTTTTAGGGTTGTCCTATTTTTTACGTCCATTTTTTAGATTTCTATTTTTTCTCATGGTATAACGGATTTTTAAAATAACTTAGTTTTTTAAAGGGATTATTAAGTCTTTAATGGTTTTATGTTGTTTTTGGGAGTTCTATATTTTTAGGTATTTTTTGGACCATTTAGGGTTTTTAGGAATTTTACGATCTTTACGTTTTTTGGGGTTTTTTTTGTTTTTAGGGTTTTAGATTTTTTATAGTTTTTAATTGTTTTTATGGGTTTTTATAGTATTTATTGTTCTTAGTGACTGTTAGTGTGTTTTGAATTTTTTATTGTTTTTTAGTCTTTTTAGGTTTATAGAGGTTCATAATGGTTTTATGGGTTTTTGGTATTTTAATGTTTTTAGGGTTTTTAGGGGTTTTGTAGTTTTAAGGACTTTTGGGGATTTTCGGGGTTTCTTGATTTTTTAGGGATTTTGGGATTTCAAAGGTTATTTAATGGTTTTATGGATTTTCATGCTTTTTTGTATTTTGGAATTTTGGGGGTTTTAGGGGTTGCTTGGATTTTTTATTTTTTCTTATGGTTTTCATGGGTTCAAGGTTGTTTTGGGTTTTTTATAATTTTAAGGGTTATTGTGAGTCATTAGAAACGTTTATGGTGTTTTATGGACTATTGGATTCTATGTATTTTTAGGGTTTTGGGTTTTAGGGTTATAGGTTATTTTAGTGTTTTCTTTAATTTTTTGGGGAGTTTAAGGATATTTTAGTTTCATTTATGGGTTATATAAATTTTTTAATGACTTTTAAGTTATTTTAAGGGTTTTAGGTAACTTTTTGTGTTTTTGAGTCTTTGGGGGATTTTATGGTTTTTGGGATTTTAATGGTTCTTTAGGTTTTTAACATTTTTAGTATTTTTGGGGAGTTTATGCATTTTATAGATTTTTTGGGTTTTAGGGTATTTATGTATTTTCAGCGGTTTAGGGGGGTTTATTATTTTTTATGTTATTTGGGTTTTAGTGTTTTTAAGGGTTTTATGGTGTTTTTGTTTATTATGTTTTTATCAGATTTTTGGGGGCTTGAGGTTTTTTTTGGGATTTTAAGGTTTCTAGACTTTTTATTTTCATTAGGTTTTTTTTTATTTTAGGTTTCTTATGTTTGTATGGGGTATAGAGATCATTAGGTGTTTTGGATCTATTTTGGTTGTTTTGCAGGGTTTTGTTTTCTGATTTTTTTATTTTTTAAATGGTTTAGGGGGTTTTTAATGTTTTGGGAGTTTTTAGGGGTTTTAGTGTTTTTATAAGTATTAGGGGATTTTGTATTTTTTGGGATTTTATTGGGGTTTTCTATTTTTAGGGGGTTTATGGGTTTTAGGTCTGTTTTAGTGTTTGTATATTTTTTAGGTTTTTTAGTATTTCTTTCAGTTTTTTGGGGTTTTAGTGTTTCTAGGTTTTATAGTGATTTTTGGGTTTTCATGGTTTTTTAAAGATAATTATAGTTTTTATGGTTTTTATGGTCTTTATGGGTTTTATGTGTTTTTAATGGTTTAGGGTTTAAAATATTTTTATGGTGTTTGAGGTTTTTATATGTTTTAGTGTTTATTGCAGTTATTTGGGTTATTTAAAATTTATAGGTCCATTTTTTTGATTTTTTTGATTTGTTAAGGTTTTGTGTTTTTTATATTTATTTTTAGGGTCGATTAGGGTTCTTAGGTTCTTTAATGGTTTTTTTGGGGTTTTAGTTTCTTTTAGAATTTTTTAGAGTGTTGTATGGTTTTTTGGGATGTTAAGATTTTTATGGTTTTTTGTTTCTTCAATGGTTTTATAAAATTTATGTAATTTTAGGGATTTTAGGGTTTTAGGTTCATATAGGGGTTATTTGGGGGTTTTAGGGTACTTCATGGTTTTTTTGGGATTTTAATGTTTTCAGTATTTTGGGGATTTTTTTTGTTATTCTTGATTTTAAGGGATTTCTTTGGGTTTTTGGGGTTTTAATGATTGTTGTTTTTTTGTGTTTTTGTTATTTTTAAGTGTTCTTTTGGGTTTTAGGGGTTTGATTGGTGTTAGGGTTTTCTTATTGTTTTTGGGGTTTTTGGGTTTTTTGGGTATTTAGGAGTTTTAGGGGTTTTATGATTTTTAAGGTTTTTACGGTGGTCCAGTCATTTTAGGGTTTTTAGTTTTTTATGGTTAAATGGTCCTTTCATGTAAGTTTTTTCACTCCACACATTGCACATATACATTTGAGAGGATACTTTTTAATAGTCGAAACTCTATTACATTAAACTAAGAGCAAAATTTGTATGAGATTTAATACCTTAAACTAATATTCAACCTACGGTCCATGCAACATGACTTTAATCTATTATCAAGTCTCTGAACTCTATGACCATATACTAGTATTCCATGTGAATTCCTAATGATATTAAACTATATAATGGTTTTCTCAGGAATGTGTTGTGTGTAGTTGGTCCTCCTTGGTCATCATTCACTTCCGGGTTGTCATGACACCACACTACATATACCCATTCGAGATGTTCCCTCATCATAGTCTGAATTCTACTAACTCAAACTGTAATTTAATGTTCTCATTTCAGGATATAGAACAACATTCCTACCTTGATATTGTTTAGGATGCCTCCTAAACACATAATAGATGATGTTTACCCCATCCTGTACCGGGATTCCTCATAGATTAGGGATGGAATGTTTAAGAAACTTTAACACATGTGTCAAACATGGGATACATCACAATAATAATGGGTTTAATGAATATTCTTATTAGAGATGATCATATTCATCAATGTTGTCCTTTTACCATGCATGGTTCTAGAACTACGTGTTTCTCGATTCCAATAGTCATGGGATATGTATTGATGCCCATAATTTTCATCTCTAGGATGAGATAAAAATTAATGAACCCTGTTTCCAATTTACCTCAGTTCTGGTACTAGGCATATGACCTTAAACAACATTATTTTTTTCTTCCATATATTTATTTGACATGAAGACCTCTTTTTTCCTCATTCATATTAGGTTTTACCTTCCTTTCACCACACATGAACCCTTGAAGAAAAAAAACATTAACATTCCATGTATCAAGACTTTACAATAATTTTTCATGGTCTAGAGAGCATTATCTTAAATATTGTGAAAATGGATTTAGGATTACATTATTTGCTGCATGGCCTTCTCGGATCATTAAGGTTGGGTTATCGTTCTTGAACTGAATAAACATTCTTGAATTCCACTCATCCAATGGTCCAAGCCTTATAACCGAAAACTATATATATTCACTTATATAACTATGTGTGGGTTCATTCACATCCTTATGGGATACATAAAAATTCCTAAACTTCTCATCAATGAGCCTAGCCATAGATTCAGTAACCCTTTAGCTGCATGGCCTCTTTTACTATCAATGGGTTATGACCTTTTACACTACGTAGTTTTCATACTGTATGTATATAGTTTTGGGACTCCTTTTTCTTCATTCATGTTTGGTTTTACCAATTGCGTGTCATATATATATATCCATGGATTGAACATTCCCCTTTGTCTGACCAACATGACTCCGAACTACTTTCCATAGTTATAACCATTAAACAATAAATTGTTTGTGTCACCTTCCAGAACAATATGTGGCTGGATTACTATAATAATGGGATGCATATTAATGCCCAATATTACCATCTATGGGGCCATAAGTGAATTCAACAAATTATTTATCCCCTTAGCCCCAACATTGAATAATCATTATGAATGTAAACTAATATCCACACTTTTTCCAATAATCAGGACATAAATATGAATACAGGTCTTCATGGGAGTTCATTTTGTGGTGTTGGTCCTCCTAAGTCCTCATTAATATTGGGTTTTATACTGATCCATGATACGTATGTCCCCTTTTGAGATATGTCTCGTGGTTCAAACACTATAACCCTACACCAATATATCATTGTACGTGATTCAAGACCATAAACTAATAGCCATAATCTATATAGTATGACCTTTAAATATTTTAAATAACTAGTTTTGAATACTACATTTTGTTACACCCTATTTTCATGCATTGATTTGTTATGTTGTGAACCCAAGGATATTGAACCATGCATATACATTCCCTCCTTCCATTCCACACATTCAGTATTTATCGGTTAGTATTTTAACTCTCATTCAAATACTAATGGGCTTATATAATGGTGATAGTGCAAGGAAAAAATGGAACACCGACTATCATGGGGCAGCACCATGATGGATATCTAGAAACAAACTATTTATTATGTGTTTCTAATTTTGTCAACAGTCAATCCTTCATTTTTTCAACCCATTCATCTCTGCTTCATGTGTGGGTTTTGTGTTTAGAACATGGCCAATAGTCAATACATTCCCATCAGTCACCCCATTATCCAGGCCTGGAATTTATTGACTTACATCCCTCCCAAATCCTTATGTCATGGTGGATTTGTAACACCCTTGCTGTCACCATTCCATGCATCCGCAAGTTTCAGGAAAGGGGGCCAATATCATTGGGATATTCTCAATTGGACCTCTCATCATCTCTGTAGTGTGATCCCACATACCAAGGAAATTTTATCACCTCTAATTGTTTCCAGCATCAATAATGACTCATGTAGGATTAAGAGTCCTTGAATTAACTGTACCAATGTGGTCATGTAGCACAACCCATATTTTCCAAGAATCATTACACTAATCTATATTCCTGCAATCTTTTGAATTTTTTATGTGGTATTGGGGAGTTTTGGACTCATTCACTTTGATTTTTTCAACTCATCGTGCTATGAAAATCCATTCATTGTATTCTGATGCTCCCAAAATTACGACCATGAACTATTTACTCATGGTCCAAACTCTATAAAAATAAACATTTACCTGATGGTCTAAGATTTTAAATCATAAACTAACAACTCACCATGTATTCCATGCCACATGGATTTAAAATATATAAAGTAGGTCTACGTACTATGACCTTTTTTGAATATTTTTATCATTATATAGTTTTCAATCTTCTAGGTTAAGCGACCCTATAATATGTGCCCTATTATTCCTAATACTTGTGTGGTACAGAAGCATGTTTTGGATCATTCACATTGGTTTATCTCCTTTGTGCCACACAATTATGTTTGGACTAACAATTTTATTTTCCATGCACCATGAAATTAAAATAATTTTCCATAGTTAAATAAAAATGACTCTAAACTATCTTTCATAATCAAGGACTTATGACATTAAACTATCTGAAAAGTCCAACTCATACAACATTAAACTATGGGATATGTCCTATTCACCAGATGAAAAGTTGTATGATGCATCATCGTCACTGTATGGTGTTGAACTGAGTGCCCAACTTCCTTAATGTACATTGTTAAAATACATTTCTATCGTCATCATTTTATTATTTAAACCATTAAGACATCATAGGACTTATCCTAGCAGTCATATCTAATGTTATCAGTCATCTACCACCATGTTCACATTTTTAGTTGATTCTCCACATCTGATATGGTGCTTCCATTAGAATGTGAGTTTTTATTTTTTTATCAAAATGGTACACCCACACCAATATTCTTTATGCTACGATGCCGTAATTCCAGGAGGGTTTGAATGTATTCAAGCATTCCATAAATTCATTTTCCCAATTATTCTACCACTTGTTTATATCTTCATCCCTTTTTCATCTGAATTAAATCCCTAATAGAATGTGATTACGGTAAGGCTCACCAACCATCCTGGGATAAGCCTCAGAAGTCAATGGAAGAAATTTCATAATAGGTCGTGATCTTTTAACATGGTCAGTGACCAATCCTCAATTTTTCCCCATTTACCAGCTAAGAGATATGGATTTTTTCTTTCAAACATGGTAAAAAGATTCCCAATATAACAATTCCACTCTCCATGTGAAATTTATTTTTTGAATTTTTTTTCACACTCCTCATTCCCCTTTAATTATGTGGAATTAAACACCCATGGAATTACCGCATTCATTTACTATCCCACATTGGAGAAGAATGTCATCTATTATGAGACAATGTTTCTCCCATCACAGCATCTCTTAACCTAAAAACTATTGATGGTCAGTGAAAAATAGAATACCTCATGTGATTGATGGTTATCTGTGACTCTCATAGAAAAAAACATTAATATCATCGTCCTTTGTTTCACAAACTGATCATGACTCATGTCATCTTCGTGATAGGTTGTGAGTTTGATAAATATTATTAAGATGAAATAATCAATATCATAAACCGGAAATATTTCCATGAATGAAACAATTTTAAACCCGAAATGTTAGGTGGTTAGAAAGGTTCATCCCCACATTGGAGCCTCTCACAAGTCCCATAATAATTTCCCTTTTTGGATCTGCCCAAGAAATCGAGTGTTGCAGCCTCCACGGACTATAGTGTGTTGAAACCAAGGTATGAAGCCACCTCTTAATCTATGCTTAATCCTCATCATCTACAGGAAAATGATCATAATATCTGATCTTCTCTCAATCCCCCTCAATTAAAAAATCATCTATTTTAGGTGTCTCTTGCCTCATGTGCCTCTCGATCTCCTCCATATGAGCCCTCAATTGGACGACAACCACAGATTGTGTGTTGAGGAAATAAGAATGTGTGTTTGTAAACTCTAATAGACACTAGCTGTCTTGTGGAAATTTTTTGAGATTCCAAAGTCTTTCATACCTCTACTGGTGATATGAAACCATTAAATTCTGGCTTCTTTCACAAAACATGTCAACAAGAAAGTAATAGATCAACACATGGAGACTAATATCTTTCACCCCTATAGTGTTTTGGTTAGGTATCCAATGGAAGAGGGACCCTATATGACTCCCCAGGTCCAGTACATGGATATGGGAAATGAAATGATTAATGTGCCTCTATGATCTATATGAGACTATGTGATTGTATTCATTGTCCCTAGACAGAAAAACTTCTTACTCTTCTAGAGTTTAAGGTTCATAATGAGGGGAAGATACATGAATGTCAGTAGTAGGGTTCCCCTTAGGAATACTCTTGGATGGGTTGGTCTCATGATCATGAGGGTTCTCATCCTCATTTGACTATTACTCACCATCTTCTACAACACCAGCCAGTATTTCCACACCACTAGTGGCATCACTCGCGGCCATATAAAACATATAGCTTGGGAGTAAGTTTGGGTCAGTATGAATGACCAGATGCTGAGGAACTATGAAGACTATTAGGGATGGGCCTTTAGATGCTCCGGCCTCATCATATTTTATGGAATGAAATATTTTTAAATCATCCTGAAATTGGAACACATAAGTCAATTTGATCAAAAAGTAACCATTTGAATTTACCTGATAATAAAAAGATTAATGTATATTATAATTGGAATTTTGAGTCTGCAAAGCTTAATAGGGAGCTCCACCATTGGACACCCCTCAAACCCATTAGATATATCAACAACCAACACAATATCCTCTTTATTTGAATCATTGGGAGCCATATGGAATAGAAAAACGTGTTGATATGACGGATCCATGAAAATATTATATTTTCTAAGTTACATAAAATCTATTCTTACCTTGGGTAAGATGTATTTAAATGATGATCCACCCTTGGCATGAAACGTCCTCTGAAGTGAGATCCACTATCAAAATGATAGAACTTCTCCCTATTTAGATAAATGGGAGGACTTGAGGCTCTAAGGATATCACCCTAGAATTCTATCCCATCACACCAACTACTTCAACCTCATGCATAGACTTTGGATAATTCACTTCAGTACTCATTGGTTCACCTTCAACCCTCTATCTTCAGGGGCCTCTTTCACATCAACATGATTCTCCTATATAAAAATGATTAGGTCAGAGAATCTAGATAATGAATGGGAAGGATTAAGGGTGGAATTTAAGGTAAGTCTTACCTCAGGTGTCTTAACCATGTATTCTATGGAGTCTGTTATTTATGTGGTTTCATGGGGAATCCATTTATTATTGGATGATCCCATAGATTATTAATTGTTACAGTCCTACACTACTTCATCAGTTGATTCCCTCTCATATAATGAGACAATAATAGTTGGCATTTCCTCATGTTCTAGGTCATCACGAAGAATCACCCACAATTAAGAGGAAAAAGGTTCATACCACCCACGATGACTCCCATAAGGTTCCATAGAAATTTGATAAAATTTCCATAATTGGAAGCCCATGTTAGAGGTTATTTGGACCTGCCCATCCTCTAAAAGCTCGATTCCATCCCAAAACATATTTTTTCATAGTTCCACCATCGACCTTAATGTTCATTGTTGCGTCCATGAATACCAAATAGTGGGGAATACCACATCGCTGAATGAAATTAATAGGTACCTACGATTACAGGTTTTCTCCTCCATAAAGATCCCACATGATTATTCAATAATTGAGATCCTCGCTCTCTTTCTTGAATATCTGAATGACCTTACACAGGATTGACTTTGGATACTATTCCACCTAGTTTCTATCACAGTCCCATGATATGCCATCATTGACATTGGTTGGAGAAAACATAAACATTTCTTATGTGCCTGAATTCACCAAAATACACCATATCTAATGAAGGATACAAAGGAGTAACTCCTCATCGACCCCCATGTAGACTCTATTCACTGGTCACTGGAGGCACCCAAACTTTCTAGAAAATTGGGACGACATATATTAATCACTATAGACATGGTCATCAATTATGAACACTAGAACTCCACCCCGGATTCTCTGAAGGTACTCCTCTTGTTCTTATTCCCCATGCATGTTGTCTACCATCAGACCACCTAGATTTGATAAGGGGTGGATGTTTTATTGTGTAATATCAACTCCAAATCCTAACCTCAAACTCATCAATCATCACTATCTAGACCACGAAAATGTTCATCCGAACTGTAATTATATTGGCATTTGGTGCCATAATGGAATTTGGAAAATCATAAACCCTAAAGATCGCCATGATGTTTCAAAGTAAGAACTAGAATGGCCTGAAGAACCTCCTCATATTGTTTCCACTTTTTAAATGGCCCAATTGGAAATAGAGACTTGAAAAACATAGGAACCCAAAGGTTGAATTTATTATCGGCCCCCCAAAATTGCCTCCATCACTAGTGTCCCTAGGAATACGCCCATCTGCAAGTCCCCGACTGACAACATCCAACCAATTATAAAGGTAGCACGAAACACAGTATTACCAACTAGTGCATCCCAATCACCCAATGTGTTGAACCCCCACTACCCAAACTACCCTTTATCCAGGATCAACCAAAATTATCACGATCTTATCTTGTGTGGAATTTTTGGAAACTTCATTCCATTCCCTAGTATCCTAAAATTTTGTTCCATCTTCAAAAACATTTCAAACCATTCAATGAACAAGTTGTCCATATAGAAGATGAATGAATGTTTCATCTTTTTCTTCAGTTCCTCCAAAAGGTGTTGTTTTGGGATAGGAGTCTAATGCCAGTAACTCCAAGTGTTTGCTAACATACCTAACATTTCGTACTAAAACCATTATAGTGGAATGCCCCTGATTTAGTGGATGACCTACAAAATGATGAGAATTTTCGTTGATTATGATGTAACATTCTAATATCTGGGGACCATCTACTGAGGAGCTCGTGAACCAGCTCCAATTGATGGTTGAAGTTTAATTTTAATTTCCACATGGACCCATATAGTCTAAAATTTTGAAACTCTTCCCAATAATCTAATAAATTGTAGCATACAAAATACACCTAGGCCTAATCACTGGTAATGTTGATACCCAATGGAAGGTCCAAATCTTTGTGCTAGTCCAGGATATTATCTCTCATGTTTATCTAAAAAATGGTGGCATTTTGGGAAGTAAATTATTCTACCTCTAGATCCTTGCCCATGATTGTCTTATTCTAACTTTTCAATTCGTGGAAAAAATAGGCCCATGATCCCCCACAGGATGTTTACGAATAGACATATTCTAGAAATTTAAATCATCCTCACATGTGGACCAGGATGAAAACATGTTAACCATGAATGATGGGATGTTGACCCCTTATTTTTTCACAAAGATTTATACTTGGAGGTATTTTCTCTATAGATAGCTCTTCCATTCCACTTTCATCATGACCACAATCTCTTGATTATCCGAGATGGCCCTCATAGATTGAGGGATCTGATGTTTTTTATCCTTTTAATGTCACTAAGAAAAATACACTTCAATATCATATCTGTTCTGTTAGAGGTCTATTTTGGATTATCATGAAAATTGTATGTGAGACGTTCCCAAAAAAATATTCTTCACCCAAAATGAAATGGTGTAGGCAAGGATGGGAGCAGGCACACATGAAAGGTACTTATTTATAGAAAATAATGAGTGAATGAAGTTGTGAAGCATGAATGAATTGGATCAAGATCAATCATAGTTTTAAAAGGGAATACATACATGAAAAAGATAATGTTTATCATGTGAAAAGTAAATATTTCATACAAGGGTTCCCCTCCACCAATTTTTCGGTGTGGACTACAACCATGAACATGAACATATTCCTTGTATTGATAAAATCGTGATTCTTTTTTGCACCCAAGAAAATTAGTACCAATATTAATAATTTCCCTCATAACTTAACCTTTTGGTCCCCTTTTAGTACAAAATAAACAAGGGGGATTTTTGGTGCTGAAATTTCACCTGATCCCACAAACATCCATCTTTGGAAAAACCAAAGCTACCACCCAACTCAGAAGACCATTGGCGTCTTGAAAAGGATGTTGTATCAATTTTATATTGAGTGAGTGTAAGTAAAAACTCCTCTCTCAATAGATTTTAGTTCCATGTACTATGATATTTATTGAACCTTCATGGATGAACACTAGGAATTCCATCAAAATATCATTCACGGTGGAAGGCATTTTTTTCAAGAAATCATCATTGAATGGAATAAGTTAATGTGAACAAAAATATCTTCCATGTAAAACATGAAATAAAATTATCATCATGAATGGGTGGAATCCCATGAAAAATCTCAAAGCTATGTGAAAATCATTGTCTGTGACCATAATCTAGCTAACTCATCACCAAATATTTTTGTTATAAATTGGAATTCACACCATTCTTCAGGGTGACTATCTAGAAGATGAAGTGTATCTCTTCTACATGAATATCCAATATTTTGAAAAATCATGAATGCATGGATCAGTAAATCTATAAAATCATTCTTTGAAGGTTTTATATGGTTCCTCTAGAAACTATTTCATGCAAATCTCAGAAAGTGAATGATTCTTTTATATGCAACCCTCAACACATGTGCACTAAAATTTCTCAGACCCTCTTGTTATGTTACTTATTACTAAAGTGAACACATTTAAATACCTCTTATATATCGTTAAAAGTGTTGTATCCCCTATTGATTCATAAAATAGGGTCCATAACGTTGACATCATTAGTTTCCAATCCTCACCATCATTGCATTGTGGAACTTACAAATTCATTCGTTGGCGAATGGCATATGAGACGTGGTCATGTAAGCGCCAGCGGTGAGGAGTGAATCCCTGATGTCTACGTTTCCTGAAATTAAACTAACTGCACTGACCATCCTCAAAACATGTTGAGAAAATATTAAATTACTTTTTTAAATAATAAATGGATGAGCTGTGTATGAGTGGTTTGAGATGGTCCCCACACCCCTTCCCTCACATGGAATGAGATCCTCCTTGAGAAACATTCATACATAAGCTCCACAACATACCTCATTAGGTTTACATACATTACAAGAGTCTTATATCTAATACTTAATCTTATTTCACATATTGGGAAATTATCATGTTTTAATAGAGGTTAGTGGAGATCATGAAACAACATGATCCCATTACCTCCATTGGGAATCATAATCGATATAATCCCCAACCATCCACCGAAAGGGCCTATTACTTAATGTAAGACCTAATCATACTAAACTATGTGGACTTTTATTCCATACCAACTGGGATATGTAGGAATCCGTCCATGGGTCCAAAACCAACATCCACATCTTCAACAATGTTCTTCAGGACATAACACTAGAATTATCATTCCCCTTAAAAAATAGATCAAATCTCTTCTAGGTCCCTCAAACAGCTCAATGTCTAATCCCCAAATCATTCCAACAAAGTGAAATACACTTTTAAAGGATAGCTCAATGAATAAGACTCATATCATTCCAACCATGATAAATCCTTTTTCAAAAGGTAACATTTCATGCATAATCCCAACACTATCCCTCATCAACGGTAATTCTATAACATGAGAATCATTTATGAATTACATTAAACATCATGGATCGGTCCCATCACATGAACATAAAATAAATCCTCAAACTACATGGGTTTTGATCCATATTCTCTAAACACGATACACAGTAGGCCTCCATGAGGTTCAATCATGACCAATAGTAAACTTTTTTGATTCCTCTTAGGGATGTACCAACCCATATCCACATCTATAAGGAATTACCATCCTAGTTCTTCCTCCATGGGGTGTCAGATCCCACCATCATGGTTTCACGTCCACTGGGAATTAGATCCATCCATCATGTTTCCACCTCCATTGGGTGTTAGATTAATCCATCATAGTTTCACCTCTATAAAACATTACCATCCATTGTTAAACCTTTCACGTGTTACATCATCTCTCATATGGACACACATCCTTGATCCACCTCTATAAGGTGTTCTGATCAACCAAATTCATCTCCACATAACATTAAACTTGTTCCATGATCCGTATTAATCAAATGTTCCAATATGTCTCCAAATGACATAGATCATCTAAAATAACACCAAATAAAAATTCCATTCCCAGCATGTAATGCCATAGGTGAATGTCATGGATGATTTTCTCCCACAAAGTCAGCGAATTCAATCCAAAACAATAGATTCTGAAGGTGAAAGACTTATATGACTTTCAGCGTGAAAATAATTACCTCATTATCCACAGAGGGGGCCTTAAATTTTGAAACCAAGATTCATCACGTAATTTTCTTTCACAAGAGGATGAATATAGGTCACCAATGTCCCCAGCGTCCTCATTTTCCTATGATGCCAAATGTGACTAAACATTTTACTAAATGTTTCTTCCCTATAAAGAAAAATATAATATCAAGATGTATGTATAATAAATAAATGGTGTTCAAAAATATATGGCACCGTGTATGAGTTCTAAAAAAATTTCTTAACTACACGAGGGAGACCCGGACTAGGGGACTAGTTTGTAGGATGAATAATTTGAGGGGGGAACATACATCCCATGTTCTAGTTTTTATCAAAGTGTATATATCACCATTAAAAGAGATGAAAGAATCCAAAATAAGTAATAAGAGAATTAATGGAAACAAGATTATCTAGTTCATGAAAACCCATGTGAATATGTGAGATCACAACATAATGAAAGTGTCTGAAACTATGGATGTCCACACAACTGATTGGGATTATTAAACATGGAATTCCTTATAACCTTATATATTGTTGTACTGGTGATAAATTATTTAAAATATGTAAACATTATATATATGGATCATATTTATTACATTGGATGGACCAGTTTTTATTGTCTTGGGTGTTACATCAATCCTAAGGGATAAAGAGGAAAATTAAATACTGTTTATTTATGAAAATGATTTTAGAATTACTATATTTTATAATATTCCTATGAACATCTTCATGCAATATTTTATTCGACTATATATTTCTTTAACCATCATTCGTGGTGGCCTACTATGTTGTACTGAACCTTTTCATAGGCTGCCATTGATATGTGTGAAAAAATCATGGTTGCTTGGCTGAATAAGTGAAAAAGCCGTGCTTTGCATGGATGATTTGGGAATTGGGAAAAACAATGGATGAGGGAACCATACATGATGTTGGGACTCATTTTTTAGAATTACCAGTTTCCTTATTTTGGGTTTAATTAGACAAATTACACTATTATGGCATGACATATTTACAACACCAGTTTTTGGGAATTTACCTAGTTTTTGTGTTTATTTATGTGATATGTTCATTCCTTATAATTATCATTTATTATTGATTTTTTAATTTATGATTATTTTTTTTCATAATCTAGTAAAGTGGTTATAGCCTCCTCATAATCCACATTACACCCTCGATGATAGATAGCAGCTTTAGGTGTGCTAGTTGGAATTCCTGAGGTCATGTGGTGAACCAAATTGAGACATGGGTTTAGTGGTTACATGGATGGGATGTTACAAAGTAGTATTAGGGGGTTATTTTCTATTACTATAATATTTAGGAATGGTAGAAAGGTGATAAGGATGTGTCAGGACCTGGTAATGTAATTGTTCAGTGGAGTAGGCGATCAATGTGCGGGGAAAACAAAGTACCTAGGGTGGGAATATGATTCATAATGTTTACTTATTACAGTTGAAATGTTAATTAACCATGTGTGATATTCTTATTTTATGATATTAACAATTTTTTAGATTTTAATCTTGGTCTTCTAATTCATTATTTTTATTAATCATGAATTATTTTTGGCACTGTAGGATTTATGTGACCTGCATCTTATTAGGAACACATAGAAATGTATGTTACAGTTTTTTTGGGAAAACAAAAATAGTTTTATATTTCCTATTTAATTTTAAATAAGTAGTGACTAATAATAAATTTGTATCTAATTAAAATTTCAAATGGGTTAAATGGAAATGGTTAAAATGGTTTCAATTAAAAATCATGTAAATTAGAAGATTATTTTACCCTAAGATATAAAGTGCCAATATATAGGGAAGGTTGGTTGTAATAAAATCCTTATGATTATGATCAACAGGATATTGAATGTGGATTAACATGATATGTCTAGTTGTTAACCCTAATTTATTAAAAATCAAAATTTTATTTCATGTAAATATTGATGGGAATTTATCAATGTAGAGGAATACCACCATAGTAATTCTTAGTGGTAGGGAGATAGGAGGTCATTTTTGAGAATGAACATATAGTAGGGGGACCAGATACCCCATTGGTTCTAGGATATGTGATGGAAGAGTGGTTTCATGAGAATTTTCATCACATTATGTAGTTTATAATGAGATACATAAGGAGTGATATGCTGATTATATTTAACCTATGCAGGGAGTTCCAGATATATCATGCACCATGGTTTTTTAGAGTCAATGGACCATAGGTAGATAAGATATAGATTGACTATAACTAGAAGATTATAGATCATTTAGATATTCTTTGAAAGATAATGGTTATGTTCGTAGCCTATATTCTGTGAGGACTAGTTAACTAGTGGTGGTATATTCAGGTTCATAATGATAATCAATATTGAATAACTTGAAGGTATTTTAAAGATATGTTCATAAAGAATTTTTACCTAGAAAAATCAAAGATGATTGAGTTCTATATAGTTTTGTAATTTTAATTAGGGGAATATTTCAGTCGAAAATTATTTATTTCATTTCACTGACCTATGCCATTTTACCCAATGTTAGAAGGAAATGAGGTGGAAAAAAGAAAAAGTAATTTGGATGAAATTATTTGTTTAATTAAGTCCCTTTTAAAAATCATTCTTCCAAATAAGGTCACTCTGGTGTTAAATTAAGATCTAATTTCTGAAGAGATCCTAAATGAGGCTTCTAGTGGTGGATGTATGATTTAATATGGATTATCTAGATATAAACCCTTAGATTGTATGAAGTTTCATTATGAATTCATTTACTATGGGGTGTAGAGAATCTATTAGAGAAAATCAATCTATCAGGGAAGCGACTACATGGTCTTCTTTCCGTGTGGTATACATGGTCATATGTATGGCCAGTTATTTTGACCACCAATGGTGTGTCGATCATCTTGGAGAATGGGACACATATATTGGTTTTGTAGGAACCCCATACATATGGGTAGCGACGATGGACCAAAGTATATATAGAGCGCTAGAAGGGAATCATCTACTATGTATCATTTTGGATGTTAGTTCCCTACTACCCATACTGATCGGGGTATGGGTAGAGGTTCACTAGGACCAGAGTGTTCATATAGTTGGAGTAGTGAAAGTCATTAGGCATATATAGGGGGTCCATTTAGAGGAACATTTCAACTAAATACAGTTTTACCCACACATATTGGTGGTGGGGTGGTGTCAACAACAGTCTGAGGAATGGTTCTTTTAGATTCCACACATTCTAGTGCTTAAATTGAATTAATATGATCTCATTATTTTATGTTTTCTCAGATTTTTTAAATTTTTGGGTCTGGTGGTGTAGTTATTATGTGTGGTTATATAGACTAACATGTTTTTGGGTGTGTAATTAGAGGGGTCGAGATTTGTAAGGGGTGTTCCCTTGATATTGGTGAGTACTATTTTCCTTGGGATTTGTATATTATTGAGATTTATGGGTTTAATTTTATATTTGGTATGGACTAGCTATATTAATATCATGTTCTTATAGATTATTACAATATGATACTAAATTCCACATCTCTTGAGGGTGATAACTATATTCATCACATGGAATGGAATATTCAAGATGGTCAAGTAGGTCCAGTTCATCTGTAATTTTGTTTAACTCATATCCCAAGATTAATATTTATATATATATAGACAAATAATGTAGATATAGATCATGATGTATTTCCTCTTACAGTTGATCATTTTAAATATCTCTTTCCTAATGAGTTCATATGGTTTCCACTTATGAGGGATGTTGATTTTACAAATGATATGATACCTAGGGATGAGCCAATTTCCATTCCCCCTTATTGACTGGAACTAGAAATAATTCGTGTCATAATATTTGACTGGTGGAATTTGAGGATAATTTTTTCATCCATCCAAGAATGTCCGCATAGGGATCACCAATTATATTCACTAACTAGGTTAACATAACATTTCTCTTATGTGTTTACTTCTAATAGATGAATTTGATGAAAATCAAGAATTGTTATCATCTTTCACCTTTTGAGGATCTAATTTAACAGTACTAGGGTTCTTGTGTGTTCTCAAAGACACTTCTGAGATAAGGGTATTAACAATTTATTGTAAGATCTTTTGATATACCATGGACTAAATTCAAAAGGAAATATGGATTGAATTTGTTTTATGATTTTTATTACAAACAATACTCTGTCTATTTTTTGGACATGGTGAACTAAATATTTCTCCCATTTATTGAACAATTCATTGTTTTCATTGCTTATGACATATTTGTGTAATACTACACCCAAGATGATCATTTCAAACATCTTGAAATCTCTCAGAGTATATTTAGTGATCATAGGCTATATTCTAAGCCATCTAAGTGTAATTTATGGATTGGCAATGTAAATTTATTTCGGAGTAACGTATAATGAAAAGGCCTATTAATGAGCCTGATAAGGTTTGAGTTGTTTTTTTGGTAGTAAGAAAAGAATAATATTTACATATGAAGCTTATACAGTTTGGCAGGTTATTATCATATTTTCATCAAATAATTTTATCACATGGATATGTCACTAACATGATTGGCATGGAATGAATTAGTGTTTGAGTGTTCTGAAGCATGTGAGACGGATTTTCAAGAATTGTACAGGATTTTTTCCAAAAAATTGATACATATTTTATCTAAATCATGTAACAAGTATATGTTTTATTGTGATGCATTAGTGATTAGACATTGGAAAGTGTTGATGTAGGGAGATTTATTTTTGGCTTATGGATCAAAATAGTTTATGCCACATAAATAGAACTATAATACGCATGATCTAGATTTATCCATTGTATTTAACTCCTTAAAATGTTCACAATATTATTTCTTTGGTGAGGGGTTTGTTTTTTATATTGATGATAAGTTCCTCACATATATATATTTTCTCAACATGGTCTAAAACACCAACATCAGTTATGGGTTGATTATATGGAATCCTTATAATTTATGATACTATATATATTGTCTAAAAGATACATTGGTGTTAATGTTTTGAGTAAGAATACATAGAATCAGGATATCTAGGAGTCTTGTTCTGAAGAGAAGATGATTATATTTTTCACTGACAACTATATAGGTGATTAAATGTTGTTGGAACTGATGAAACTTGTGTCATTATCAATTTCACCATCTCTTGTGAACCAAATTAATATGAGTATGTATGAGGATCCATAGTGTATAACAATGAGGGATATATTTGATTTAATAGAGATACCAATAGATTAGACCATCAATGGAAATGTTATTATTCATGTTCATTTCCTTGTTATTGTGCATACTTGTATGAGGGAGATGCTATTGTGTGAGTTTCATGATTTGATGTTGGTGGTTCACCTAGGATACAAAAAATATATACTATGGTGTTTGAAGAAATTATTGGTGTCTATGAATGATGAAAGAGATAACAGGTTGTGTGATATGACATTGAAACTTTCAGTGGTTGACGGATGAGAAAAAATTGGCTGATAGTCTTTTGTAGTAGTTTCCCATTCTAGAATGGATGTGGGATGATGTTACTATAGGGTTTTGGGTATTCCTCTTGAAGATTCCTCAAATAAAAAATTCTATATGGTCGAGTATGGATCAATTAAAACTGAAATATCATTTATTACTAATTCAGTAGACTTTCACCATCCATAAATTGGGTGACTTGTAAATTTGGGATATAACATGTTTAAATTGGGTTCCTTAGAGAATTGTCTTCGATCAAGAACTTTATTTTACTTTGTGCTTCTAGAAATCATTGTTGAAGTTTTTTGGAACTCATGTGTTTTTGTGTACATATTCTCACCAAAAAATTGATGGCAAATCATAATTTACTATCTAGGTGTTCAATGTATTATTGAGAACATGCATCCTAGATAATGGTGGAACATGGGAGAATCACATAGTTCTAGTCTATTTTTACTATAACAAAATAATATTCATAATTCACTATATTATGTACTTTATAGAAGTCCATGCAGGTCAACTTTATGTTGGAAGAATGTGGTAGGGTCAGAATTATTGTGGGTATTTATTATACATGAAACATCAGAGCATGTGAAATTGACCCGGAAGTGTATATCTACCACATAATGTTGAAATAATTCATACAATGATAAAAAACATACACTTATAGAGTTTTTATTGAGTGATCATGTGTTTCCTGGGCTATCACTAAGATTGGGTCACCATCATATTCAGATATAGGGAATGTTGGTAGTCTGGTATGTTAAACATTCAATATTATAGAGAGGATTGTTAAGGTGGAATATCAATTGACTATTCCATAAAATTATTTCACTATTCATGGAATTTAACATTTTTATTATCATTAATTATATCACCCTGACCCTTGTCCCATGTAAATCATCATACACGATTTTCATAAAGTTTTGCATTATAAATTGTTTGGGGTGGCATTATGTTCTACACTCTCACACTTATTGGTCTACCATTATTACATGAGAATCTTCAGTGTATAATGTTTGGATATGGGAAAGGGTATTGTGTTACATGAATGATTTTGTACTTGGGACATATCATAGATTAGGGAACTTTTCATGAATTTTGAACCCATTTAGATAATTTTTAGTGTGACCTTATTTTTAGTTTCATTTTATATTTGATACTATTATGACATAATATATTTAATATATTATTTTTTCAGATTTAACTAGTTTTTGGATTCAGTTATGAGATATGTTCTTACCTTCAATTTATCATTTACTATTTATATTATTTTTAGTATGATTTTAATTTTTTCTTACTCTAGTAATGATTTTATAGTCTACCAGCATTCCTCATTAGACCCTCACTGCAGTTCGAGAGCCTCGGGTGTATATGGGCGTACAGATGAGGTCATGTGTAAATACGGGTTGAGGCGTAAATTTAGTATATCTTGGACCTGGACGTTACATTTTGGGGTTTAAAGTTTTATTAGGGATTTCATGGTTTTTTTTAATTTTTTGGTGTTTTCAATGATTTACGATATTTTAGTGGGGATTTAGGTTTTAGGGTTATTAGGGGTTTTAGGGTTCTTTTGGTTTTAACATTTGTGAGAGTTATTTAGGGGTTTCATGGTTTTTATTGTTTTAATGGTATATTTGGGTGGATTTGGGTTTTTGGGTTCTTATGGAGTTTTGTGTTTTTTTATTTTTTAGTGTATTTTAGGGTCATATGAGGTTTTTTAGGATATTAAATATTTTTTAGGGTTCTAATTGTTTTAATAGATTTGAGTTTTTTTAATCAATAAGGTATTTTTAACGTTTTTAAGGTATTTTAATGTTTTTTTGTATATTTAGGGTTTTATGGGATTTTAGAATTTTTATCGTTATTTTGGGTGTAATTGTTTTTTGGGTTTTAGGATTTTAGTTGTTTCTTAGGTTATTTTGAGGATTTTTATGTTTTTAGGTGGTTTTTAGATATTTTAGTGGCTTGAGGATTTTTTAGTATTTTTAGTGTTTTATAGTTATTCTTAGATTTTTTTAATTTTAATGGTTATTAGAGGTTTTAGGGTATTTAGGGTTTTATTGTTTCTCTAGGGTTTTATATAGGTTTTAGTTAATTTTAGGGTTTTAATGAGTTTATGGGACATTTAGTGTTTTTAGGATATTTTAGCAGTTTTAATGGTTCATTAGGGGTTTTGTGTATTTATGGTTTTTAGGGTTTTTAGTTTTATCGTGGAGTTTTATGGTATTTAGGGTTTTAAGGGAGTTATGTTTTTAGGGATTTTATGTTTTTTAGGATTTCATAAGATTTTATAGGTTTTTTATGTTATTTTATCTTTTTTAGTTGTTTTTAGGTTTTTTTGTAGTTTTTATGATTTTAAGTGTTTTTCTTGGGAATTTAGGGGTTTTAGGGTTATTTAGGGTTATATGGTTTTTCATTTATCATAAATTTTTTATTTATATGGACATTTATAGGTGTTTTCATATTTTGTTTCTTTTTTAGGGTTGTTTAGTGGTTTTACTGGTTGAGAGGTTTATGGGTTTTTAAGGGTGTTAATGAATTTTTAGGTTGTAAGTTTTTTTTGCTTTGGGGTGGGGGGGTTAAAGTTTTCTTTGTTTTTTTTTTGTGTTAGGGATTTAGTTTTTTAGGGGATTTATTGTTTTAGATGCTTTTAGGGGTTTTATTGATATATAGGGTTTTTTTAGTTTTTCTATTTTTTAAGGTTTACTACCGAGTCTAATGATTTTATGGTTTTAGGGGTATTTAGGGGTTATAAGAGTTTTAGTTATTTTTAGGGGTTTTATGCATTTGTATAGTGTATTGTGTTTTTAGGATTTTTAGTGTTTTTACAAGGTTTTAGGGTCAATATATGTTTTTTATATTTTTAGGTTATTTTAATTTTCTTTGAGAATTAATTAGTGTTTTTGGACCTTTCAAGTTTTTGTAGGGTTTTAAGGGCTATTTATGAATTTTTTGGTTTATTCGTTCACGTAGGGGGGTTTAGGGGTTTTAGGTTGTTTAATTTTTTTGTATCCTTTTTATTAGTTTTTAGGTTCCTATAGGTGTTTGAAGGGTTTTTAGTGTCCTTTGGTGTTATTAGGTTTTTGGGACGTTTTGGAGTTATTTGGTGTTATTATATTATTTTTGGGTTTTTAATGGGGTTTACTATTTTTATTGTTTTCAGGGGTTTCAATTGTTTTTGTATTGTTTAGGTCATTTTAGGGTTTATAGGGTTTCTAGTGTTTTAGGGTTTTTTAGGTGTTTTGATGTTTTTAGTGTTTTAGGGTTTTTTGGTATTTTAATGTTTCAGGGTTGTTTAGTGCCCTTAACTGGTTTTTTTGGGGGGGGGGGGGTTTGATTTTGTGATATTTTTATGTTTGTAGGATTTTTTGGGGTTTTATATTATTTTATATTATATTTTAGGGTTTTTAGTGTTAAATACAGGTTTTGGGGATTTTACGGTTATTTAGGTATTTTAGAGGTTTTTTGGGCCCTTTAGGGGTTTTAGGGTCATTTAGGGATTCAAGTATTTAGGTCCATTTCTTGTTGTTTTTTATTTCCTTTATATGGTATTTCTATTTTTTTGTCTATTTGGGTTTTTAGGGGTTTAAGGGTCTAGTAGGGTTTTAGCGGTTTTAGGGTCATCTAGGGTTTTAAAAAAAATTTATTGTCCATTCGGATTTTTAAGGTTTTCTAATATTATTTATGTATTTTGTAGAGTTTTTATAATCTTTTAGTCGTTTTATGGTATTTTATGGTATTTTGGGGGGTTTTATGTTTTAGTATATTTTAGGGTTTTTATTTTTTGTGGGGTCTCTTATGGGGTTTTGGGGGGTTTTGGTGTTTTTGGGTTTGTTATTATATTTAGCGACATTTAATTATTTCAGTCTTTATTTGGGTAATTTAGGTTTTTTGGATTATTTGACATCATTTAAGGGTTTTGTTGTTTTTAGGAATTTTAGGGTTTTCTTCGGGGCTTTAGTTTTTTTCAAATTTAAAATTTTTTTGGTGATTTTTATGGGATTTAGTTTTTTTGGATATTTGGGTATTTTTGGGATGTTTTAGGCGTTCTTAGAGAATTTAGAGGGTCTAAGAGGGTTTAGGAGTTTTTACGGTTTTAAGGGGTTTTAGGTTTTTTCATATTTTAGTTTATTAAGGATATTTTTTATTTTTTTATTTTTTTAGTTTTTAATGGTTTTTAGGGTTTTTTTGTTTAGTTGGGTATTTAGGGGTTTGGAGTATTTGTTAGTTTTTTTTAGCAATTTTTCATGTTTTATATTTTTTAGTGTTCTTAGTGACTAGTGTTTTTTTTATATGATTGTTTTAGGGTTTTTGGGGTTTTTATTTTTTTTGGATATTTTTGGGTTTTATGAGTTTTTAGATTTTTATGGGTTTCAGGGTTTTCAACAATTTTAGCGATTTTCAAGAGTTTTTCAGTATTTTGGGGTTTCAATGTACATTATGGTGCGTAAAGGGTTTTATGATTTTTTTTATGGATTTAGGTGTTTTTAGTTTTTTAGGGGTTTTCATGTATTTTTAAGAGTTGTATAGTTTTTATTTTTATATGTTATTAATGTTTTAATTGTATTAATGGTTTTAAGGGTGTTATGAGTATTAAGGGTTTAGGGTTTTAGGGGTTTTAGGGTTTTTAGAGGTTTTAGGGTTTTAAGAATTTTTAGGGTTTTTTTAGGGATATTAAATGTTTTTAGGGGTTTTATTTTTTTTTGATTTTTTGGGGATTTTATAATTTTTATAGGTTTTAGGTATTTTATGTATTTTTATCGGTTTTAGAGTATTTTGGTTTTTTATGGATATTTTTTTTTGTTTTTAAGGGTTTTTAGGTTTATAGGGTTTTATCATATTTTAGGGTTTCGGGGTGTTTAACACATGTTTATGACTTTGGGGTTTTAGGGATTTTATGGTATTTAGAGTTTTAAGGAAATTTAGTATTAAATTATGGTTTTTTGGATTTTTACAGTTTTTAAGTGTATTTAGATTTTTTTGGGAATTTAATGATTTTAGTGGTATTAAATTTTTTAGGGTTTTAGTGTTTTAAGAGTGTTTAAGGTTTTCAATGGAATTTTAGTTTGTTATACAGTTTTAAGGGTTTTTTAGGTTTTTTGGATCTTGTAGTGTTTTAGTGTATTTCGTGATTTTATGGTTTTTAGGGACCTTTTGGGGTTTGAAGGTATTTTATGTGTTTTTTGGGGTTTGGTGATTTAGGGTTTTATGGGGTATTAGGGTTTTTATATGTTTTTTTTGGGTTTTTATGTGTTTTAAGTATTTTTAGTTTAATCTTTTTATATTAAAGGTTTTTTTTGTGTTTTTAGGGTTTTCATGGGTTTAAAGGTTATTAATTATTTTTTGGCTTTTTGGTATATTTTTGTTTTTACTTATTTCTAGGTTTTTTAGGGTTTGGGGGGTGGGATTCTAGTATTTTGTTCTGATTTGGGAGGTTTTTGGGTTTTCTAATGTTTTAAGGGTGTTTTTGGGTTTTGTAGGGTTTTAATGGTTCTTAAGGATTGTTAGTTTTTATAAGGACTTTTTGGGTCATCAGGTTTTATTATTTTTATGGTTTTTATTTTTTATTTTTTTGAGGTCGTTTATTGTGGTGTAGGGTCTTTTTGGGGGGATGTTTTATTGTTTTAGCATCATTTCTGTGGTTTTAGGTAATTTATTATATTTATTTGTTTTTTGTTTTTTTTATATTTTATGTTTTTTAGTGTTTTTATTATTTCCGTATTTCGGTTTTTGGGTTTTTAGGGACATGTAGAGGAATTATGATTTGTTTAATAATTTTTATAGTTTATATGTGTTTTCAGGTTATTGTAGGGTTTCATAGGTTACTTTTAGGTTTTCATGGTTTTTTGGGGGGTTTATAGGATTATAAGCGATTTAGTGTTTTTAGGGTTTCCAAAAAATTTAGTGTATATGTTTTAATGGGTTTTAATTGTTTTTATGATTTTAGTGGGTTTAGGGGATTTATGTTGTTTTATATATTTTTAGGGGTTTTTTATTTTTTACAATTTATTAGTGTTGTAATGGGTTTTAAGGGTTTTTCAACCTTTTCTGGTTTTTTTGTGTTCTATATTTATTAATGTTTTTAGGGGTTTTAATGATTTTAAGTGTTTTGGGTAATTTATTTTTATTTTTGATTATAGCAGTTTTAGTGTTTTAAGGGTTTTGAGTTATTTGTATTATTTAGGACTTTATGGGGTTCTATTTTTTTATAGTTTTTAATGACTTTTATGGTATTTTTATTTTATGGTCATTTACTGTTTTAAGGATTTTAGAGTTTTTAGGTTCCTTTTCGAATTTAGGGTTTTTATGGTATTTAAAAATTTTATAGTTCCATCAATGTTTTTAGGGTTTTATATTCATTTATTGTTTTTATGGTCTTTTAGGGTTTTTGGGTTTTTCTTGGCATTTAGGGATTTTTTGTGTTTTTTAGGTCTTTTCGAGTTTTTAGTATTTCACTGTTTTTAATTTGTTTTAGGGGTTTTAGGATATTTAAGCGAATTTATGGGTCATTATGGTCATTAATTGTTTGTATGGTTTTAATTCCTTTTAGGGGTTTATGTTCTATTACAGTTGTGAGGGGTTTTAGAGTTTTTAGGGTTTTAAGGGCTCTATGGTCTTCTAGGATTTTATGGCCATTGAAGTGTTTTTTGGGTCCTATAGTGTTATTCTAGTGGTTTTAATGGGGTTTTATAGGGTTTTTATGATTTAGGGTTTTAGGAAATTTTATGTTTTATGGATTTTATGTAGTTATACATATTTTGGGGGTGGTGTAGGGTTTTTATGGGTTTTGGTTTTTTAGGGAATTTAGTTATTTTAATGGGGTACCAGTGTCTATAAGATTTTGGATGTTTTAGAGTTTTACAGTTTTTAGGGGGTTTTAGGGGTTTTAGGTATTATTGATGTTTTTTTGTTGTTAAGGGTTTTAGGCTTTTAGAGTTCAATTAGGGGTTTTAGGTTCTATCATGTTTTGAGGATTTGTTAGGCATTTTATGGTTTCTAGTGCATTTTAATGTTTTTCAGGTCAATTATCTTGTTTTAGTAATTTTAGTGTATTTTAGGAATTTAATCTTTTGTTAATAATATGGTTTTTAAGGGATGCAATTTTTAGGGTTTTTAAGGGTTTTTGGGGGTTTTGGATTTTTAATGTTTTTAGGGTTTTTAGGGTTTTACTATTTTTTAGTAATAGGTGGTTTTATTATTTTTATGGTTTTTAGAATAATTTTAGGGTTTTTAGGGTCTTTTATGGACTTTTTTTAATTTACTTTTTATGGGTTTTGAGGTTTTTTTGTTTTTGATTGTTTTAGAGTATCATATTGATTTTTTGCCTTTAGAGTTTTTAGGAATTGTTTAGTATTTTCAGATGTTTTTACCGTTTTATAGAGTTTTTGGACCTTTTTTATATTTGTTATGGTTTTATGGAATTATTTTCTTTTTGTGTCTTCTTATGCTTTTTTGGTTTTATGTTCTGTTAGGGGTTTTTGGGTATTTTATGAATTTTAATGTTTAGGTGTTTTTAGGGTTTATTTATGAGTTTAAGAGTTTTCATGTTTTTAGGTGGTATTATGGGATTTTTAGATATTTTGGGTTTTTACTGTTTTAGGGATTTTTTGGATATTTAAGGACATTTAGGTTATTTGGGTTTTTTGAATCTTATAGTGGTTTATGGTGTTTTTATAAATTTTGCTTAATTTACGGACTTTTAGGGGTTTTAGTGGATTTATGTTATATTATGGTTTTATGGGTTTTATGGGGTATGAGGAACCTATATTGTTTTTGGGTTTTTTTTTCTTTTATGGTTTATGGTATTGATTTTAGGGTTTAGTTATTATGGATTAGAGTTTAAGGTCAAGGGTTTATTTTTAAGGGTGTAGGTTTGATGGTATAGAGTTTATGGTATAGGGTTTAGTATGTAGTGTTTATGGTTTATGGTGTAGTGTATAGGGTTATGGGTGAGGGTTTTCTATTTTTGGGTGAACGGTATGGTGTTTCATATGTGAGATTTAGTGTGTGTGGTATAGCGTTTAGGGTATAGGTTTTATTGTGTTGTGATTAGGGCGTAGGCTATATGGTTGATTTTTTAGGGGTTTTTAGAATATTTTTTGGTTTTTCAGATTTTTCATGTTTTAGGGTTTTTATGGTTTCTTGAGTGTTTAGGATTTTTTGTGTATTTGGAGTTTACTGTATTTTTTTTGTGAAATTTTATTGTCATTAGGGGTTCATAGGGGTTTTATATTTATAGGTATTTTAAGACTTCTCTGGGTTTTGACTGATATTTTTGGGAATTGGTGGAATGCATGTTTTAGAGGGTTTTAATGTCCTTAGGGTTCTTTATAAATATTTGGGTTTTATTGTTTTTTGGGTTTTTATAGTTTTCATGGAGTATTAGTGACTATAGGTCTTTTTTGGTTTTCTTCCATGTTAAGGGTTTCTAGGTTCTCAAGGGGTTTCCATGTTTTTTATGATTTTTAATATATTACAAAATTTTATGAGTTCATAGTGCTTTTTATGATTTTTATGATTTTTATAATTAAGTGTTTTTCGGGTTTTATGGTTTTAGGGGTTTTGAATGTATTTTAGTGTATTTTGACGTATTTTATGGTATTTATATTTTTTATGATTTTTTAGGATTTTTTTTCAGTTTTTAGTGTTTTAAATGAGATTTGGTTTTTTTTGTTTTTATAGTTGTATTATTGTTTGGGTTTATCTATGGTTGTATGGCTATTATAGGTTTTTTGAGTTTATGGATATTTTTGTTTAAATTATGTTATTATTATTTTTATTATATTTAAGTGTTTGATGGGGTGTTTGGGTTTATTTAATCACTTACTTTTATTTAGTTTTATTATGGTTTTACACCATTTTATGGTTTATATGGGTTTTAGGTTACTTAATGGGTCTAATATATTTTTAGCATTTTGTAGGTTTCTTTGTTATTTAGAGTCTTTTTAGGGTCTATTAGGGTTTTAGGGTCCTTTATATGTTTTAGGGGTTTTAAATCGTTTTAGAGGTTTTTGGTTCTTTTTTCCATTAAGGGTTTTAGGGTTTTTAGTTTCTTTTTGGTGGTGTTGGGGTTTTTAAGGTCTTTTAAGGATTATTGGGATTTATGGTCTCTCATTATTTTAAAGCGTTTATAAGGGATTTTAGGTATTTTAGGGTCTTCTAGGGGGTTTTATTTGTAGGGTAATTTTTGGGTTTTAGAGTTTTTAGAGACTTCTGGGGGATTTTGTTGTTTTTATGGTTTTTTGGGTTTTATGGAATTTAGGGTTTATATGTTTTTAATGGTTTTAGGATTTTTAGGGTTTTACGGATTTAATTGGAATTGAATTCCTTTAGTTTTTAGGAGCTTTTTGTTTTATAGGTGTTATAGGGGATTTTATGTTTTTAAGTGGTGGGAATGGTTTTTAGGGTTTTTTGGGCTTTAAGTTGTTTTATGATTTTTAGTGTTTTAGGGTTTTTTAGGGTTTGATGGTTTTTTATGATTTTAAAAGTTATTCGAGGTTTTAAGGGTTTCAAATATTATTTGGTTTTTTATGTGTTTTATGTTTTTTGTGGTTTTATGTTGTTTAAATTTTTTAGGGGTCCTAGTGATTTTTTAGGGATTTTGATGGGTTTTAGAGTTTCTGTTGATTTATGGTTTTTATGGTTTTTTTATTTTTTATTTCTTATTAGGTTATTCAAGTGATGTAACGGGATTAGGGGTTTTTAATTTTTTTTGTTGTTTTTTATGTTTTTAGGTTAATTTTTAAATTTTAGGGTTTTAGTAATTTTTTTAATATTTTTTTTGGGTTTAGCTATTTTAGGTTTATTATGTTCATGTGAGATTTTTAGGGTTATCTAGGGTCATATAGTGTTTTAAGGGGTTTTCGGGTATTTTATGTTTTATTTAGGGGTTTTATGGTATTTAGGGTTGTTCATGGATTTTAGATATTTTTATAGTCCTTTTGGGTTTTTAGATTCATTTAGGGGTTTTTGGGATTTTTAGGGTTGTTTATGGTTATTTGGGATTAATGATTCTGTAGGGTTTTTTGGATTTTTAGGGTCAATTATGTGTTTTTGCGTTTTTAGAGCCCCTAAGTGTTTGTAGTGCTTTCAGGGAGGTTTTTAGGGTATTTTATGGTCTCTTGGGTGTTTTGGGTTTTATGTGACTTTTAGTATTTTTATGGATTGAACATTTTTTAATATTTTTAGGTGTTTTCGGTTTTTTTTTTATATTTTCTAGTGTTTTTAATGGTTTTAATTCTTTTAGGGGGTATAGGTTTTATAGGATGTCATTGTTTTTTTGAGGTTTTGGGGATATATTTCTTTTAGAATCCTTTAGGGTTTTTTATGGTTTTCATGGGTCTTATATTATTTTTGGCTTTTAGAGTTATAGGGGTTTCTATGTTTGGGATATTTTAGCATTCTATGGGTTATATGGGATTTTAATTATTATTGTGGTTATATAGGAGTTTTAGTGGTTTTCATGATATATATGAATTTTTAAAGTCGTTTTAGGGGATTAGGTTTATTTAGTGTTTTTAGGGTTTTATAGTGTTTTATGAGTATTTTTTTGTGTTTTTAGGGTTTCAATAGTTTTTAGTGGGTTTAAAGGGATTCTTGAATTTTAGGGGGTTGTAGCATATTAGGTGTTTGTGGGTTTTTATGGTCAATTTAGATCTTTATGGATTGTAGGGGTTTTCAGGATATTATAAATTTTATGGTTTTTAAGGATTTATGGTTTTTATGTAATTTAGGTGTTTTAGGGTATTTTATGGTATTTTAGGCCATTTAGGGTTTCAATGGATTTTAGTTATTTTTCAGTGTTTTTTTTCAGGGATTTTATGATTTTTCTATAATATTTAGGGATTTAGGGTTTTCATCTCAATTGTGATTTTGAGGGGAATTAGAGGTTTATTAGGGTTTTTAAATATTTCATTATTCTTCATAGAGTTTTTAGGGGTTATATGGTTTTAATGTATTTTCTGTTTTAATGGATTTTTTATATTTTAGGGGGTGTTATGTTTTTGGGATTCTGGTTATTTAATGGTTTTTATCAATTTATGTTTTTAGTGATTATTGAGGGTTTTATAGGTTTTATAGTTTTTACATTTTATTCATGTTTTGTTGTGGTATTTAATCATTTTTATCATCCGTTTAATTTTTATATGGTTTTTAGTGTCTTTTAGATGTTTTTAGGAATTTTACGGTCTTGTCTTGGTTTTTAAGTCCTTTTAGGGTATATTTGAGGGGTTTAGTGTCTTAATGATTTTAGCATTTTTTAGGGATTTTAATTGTATTTAGGGTTTTTGGATTTTTTTTATTAATTTTATGATTTTAGTGGTTCATGGGTTTTAGGCATTTTGGTTTTTTTGGGTCATCGTGATTCTACGATTTCTAGTTATTAGGTTTTTTCTAGGTTTTTAATTATCTCGATTTTTAGGAATTTTAGGATTATTTTATGGGTTTTAGGATGATTAAGGTCTTTTATTCTATTTAGATTTTTAAGAGTTTTTAGTGATTTTAGTTATTGTTTAAGTGTTTTATGGGTTTTTGGGGTTTAATTGGGGGGGGTTGGGTTTTGGGGTTTTTAAGGGTTTGGGTTATTATGAATTTTAATGTTTTTTTGTGTTTTAGGGGGGTTTTATGTTTCTTTAAAATTTTAATGGTTTTGTGGTTTTCTAGTAGTTTTGAGTGGTTTCAGCAGTTTTAGTGGCTTTCAATGTTTTTTTGGGTTACTAATGGATTTCCGATTTTTATGGGTGTCTAGGATTATTATTATTTTTCAGGGTTTTATGGGTTTTAAATTTTTTATGATTTATATGGAGTTTTAATTGAGTTTTATGATTTTTATTGGTTTTGGGGTTTTAGGGGTTTTTACAGTTTTTATGGTTTTTTGGATTTTTTTGGGTATTTTGGGGTTTTATTTCTTTTTACTGGTATTCAGGATCGTTTAATGTTTTCTGGGGTTTTTTGGGTGTTTTTTGGTTTTTTGGTTTTTAAGGGGTTTTAGGTTTTTAGGTTTTTTTGTGTCTTTTAGGGTTTAAAATTTTTTATGGTTTTTTATAGTATTTTAGTACTTTGGTGTATTATAGGGTTTTTAAGAGGTTTTATGATTTTAGAGGGTTTTACGACCATTTATAGTTTTCATGGTTTTTACGTATCTTTTAGGTTCTTTAGTGTTTTCTAGGTTATTAGTGATTTTAGTGGGTTTTGGGATTTTAGGGGTTTCACATTTTTTCTTCTTTTTTTAGTGTTATTTCAGGTTTTTATGTTTTTGGGGTTGTTATAGATTTTTGTGTTTAGGGGTTGGGGATTTATGGTGTTTTAGGATTTTAGGGTCTTTTAGGGTTATTATGAATTATTATGAGTTTTAATGAATTTTTAGGTTCAAGGCTCCAAATGTCTTCCTGGGTTTTGTGGGTTTTCAAGGTTTTTTGGGATTTTATGGGGTTTAGGTTTTTAGGTTTTATATGGTAATTTAGGGGTTCTTAGTATTTTCAAGGGTCGTTTAGGGACTTTTAGGGGGTTTTTGTTTTTATTATGTTTTTTATGTTTGTAATGTTTTTATGTTTGTTTAGGAATTTTTCGGGGTTTTTTCTATTTTATTATTTGAAGTGTTTTTTAGTGTTTTACGGGTCTTTATGGATTATATGGTTGATTTGGTCATGTAGGTTATTAGGAATTTTATGGCCCTTTATTTTGGGTGGGGGTTTTAGGGGCCTTTATGGGTTTCAGGGGTTTTGAGGGGCTTTTAGGATATTTGGGTATATCTATCATTTATGGTTTTCAGAGGTTCTTAGAGATTTATAGGGTATTTTATAATCTTTTAGGAATCTTGGGGGGGGGTTAAATTTCTTTTAGGTGTTACTATGATTTTTAGGGGTTTTAGGGGTTTTTTGTATGATGGTTATTTATGGTATTGGGGTTTTAAGTGTTTCATAGAGTCTTTTAGGTGTTTTTTGTAGTTTTAGGTACTTTAAAGAGTTTTTGGTATTTTTTGGGGTTTTAATGGACATTAGGAATTTTTTTGTTTTTAGGGTTTTATGGGTTTTATTGTTTTTTAATGTTTTTTCGATTTTAATGGGTTTTTGGGATTTTTTTTATTTCTTAAAGGTTTTAGTTTTGTTTAGTTTTTTAGGGTTTTTGTGATTTTTTGGATTATTAGGTTTTCTAGTGTTTGTATGGGATTTAGGATTTTATTATTTTTAGGGGATTTCAATGTTTAAGGGTTTTTTTAGTTTTTATCCATTTCAAGGGTTTTTTTGGTTATTATGGATTTTAGGGTTCTTTTAGGGTTTTTTGTTTTTTGGGGGGGGGGGGTGTATGTGTTTTTTAGGTTTTATGGTTTTTATGGTTTTTAGGGCTTTCAGGGGTGTTATGTTTTATGAGATTTTTGGTGTTTTATGGGTTTTTATTTTACATAGGGAATTTATGTATTTTTTAGGGTCTTATGAGGATTAGTGTTACTGAGGTTTTTAGGTTTATTTTAGGGGTGTCTAAGATTTTTCAAGATTTTTAGTGTTCTTAGGTATTTGAGGCTTTTAAAGGGTTTTAGGGTTTTTAAGGTTATTTTCAGGGGTTTCAATTTTTTCATTATTTTTGGTTTATAATTTATTTAAATTATTTTTTATTAGATTTATGGTATTTCTGGGGATTTATGTGTTTTAAATGTTTTTTTATTTTTAGTTATTTTTGAGAATTATTGTTCTTTAGTCGGTTTTAGGGTTTTATGTAATTTTATGGATTTTTATTTGGTTTTTAAGGTTTATAAATGTTTTTATGGTTTATACGGGTTTTTTATTTCTAGGGTGTTTCATGGATTGTTTATGGGTATTATGGGTTTTAGGTTTTTTAATGTTTTTATTTGTTTTCATGGGTGTTTGGGATTTTCTTTCCAGTATTTACGGTTTTTATGATTGTTTTAGTCTTTTTAGTGGTTTTATTAGTTTTTAAGGTTTTCTTGGTTATTAGGTTATTTAGGGGTTTGATGGTTTTTAGCGGCATTGATGGTTTTTAGTGGTCTAGGGTTCCATGGGTTTTAGGGGGAATAAATATTTTTAGAGCAGGGTTGGATCAGGACCAGGCTATTCCTAGCCCCCGAAATTTATTATAAAAAATACACATCAAACAAGGGATGGGTTTGGTCAATCAACCCACATCAAAAAACCTTGGACACCCCCAGATGACCAAAAATACCCCAAAAAACCCAACAGATACACAAAATTAGACAAATCAGAAATTCCAAATCATATGCATATGCATCACCTATCCAATACGCATCTAGCATCCCGCATCATAGTTTTCATCATTTATCACCTCCTTTTCAATCATATCCAAAGAAAAAATATAAAATAAAGAAGATACATTCCATAGAGATCAAAATCCCCAACACCATCCAAATAAGAAGATGCACCGTAAGGGTCTCCCTCAGCACCATATCTGGAGTTTGCATTAATATCCACTGACTCCCACTCAAATTCATGTTTGTTAAATAAGTTAAAGTATTTTTCGAAGAGACTTTTATGCACCCCATTTTTCTACACCTTGGCAGGATTCTCTCCCCTATCATAATTTTTCATTGGAGGCTTGGAAGAGGCTCTGGTGGAAACTATTTTGAGAAAATTAGACTAATCATTCATCAGCTTCCCTTTTCGGAGATCTAATGTGACACTTAAATATTTATTTTACTTCCCATATGGAATGATCTCCTCTATCAAATCCCTCTCCTTAATGATAGCTTCCATGTTAAAGCTCTTCCTCTACCCTCCCCCTGGAAATGACATTTATGTTCAGGGATGTAGGTATCTTTCTGATTTAACAAACAGTTAGCCATCACATCATATTTTATCATGTCATGGAACAAAAAATCTTGACCAGGATCACCAGCACTCTTATCCAAAGGAAAAACATCAATTCTGTAACCACCAAGAGGCTTCAGAGCCACCGAACCATGCTCAAAACTAGAACCACTTCTAACAACCTCCGAGCCAGTGTGACCTATATTGACTAGAATAAAATGAAATCCCTCATCCTCCTCACAAGCAATCTACCAAACATGTACTCCCCCTGAGTAGTAATGTAATCTTCTACCAGCCTCGTCTCACACCCAGATCAAGCATCAAAACTGGGTAGGGGAACCAGCGCATCGACCTTTACAAACTCATTCTCATTACAAGCTGACTGAGCGGCCATCACTCCCCCAATTCCAAAAGAATTATTCAATACAGTCCGAACCATATATCCAATTATACCAACACTGGTGTTATATAAATTAGAAAAAATTTCATACTCTATAACAGCCAACACACCCTCATCACAAGTCAATACATCTTGTATCAAATTACCCCTATCTTTAAAATCATCACCCCTAGCCAAGAGCAAGCAATCTATTGAGATTTTTCGTCAATGTCACAGTCCTGCTTCATTTGCACAACATGTTGCGCATGGAATTTTTCCTTAGAGACCATGACATCAAATTTATTGTTAAATAAGACACCAAGACTACCATTATGCACTTCTAGTTGATCTAAAAAATCCCTAGCCTCCTTCAAACCTCCATAATTGAGGCACAACATTGGTGGGGACCTCTACCATGTCTCCACCAACCTCATAATATTTAATCCTTATTCATTTCCCAAAACCCCCTCCCAATTCACTATTACCGGGTCATGATTCAACCTATCAGACACATCACAGACCCTCGGTTCGGGTGAAGACCACCGTACAACCATTAATGGAACAACCCCCTCCACTATATCAACATAATCAGAATCCAGAGGCACATTATTTTGCCTAGAAGGTATACCTACAAAATTTATTTCATGACCCTCCATATAGAGGCGAATTTGGTCTATTATGAGTTTTATGGTTTCTAGGTTCATAATTAATTAGAGATTTTTGGGATTCAATGAGTTAATAGGGTTTTAAAAGGATTTTTATAATTTTTCAGGGATTATAATGAATTTCCTATATATATATATATTGGGTTTTTATTTTTTTCGTGGATGTTTAGGGTTTTTTGGGGTTAAAGTGGATTTTCGAGTTTTTAAGTGATGTTGTGTTTTTTGGTGTTTTCTAGGATATGAGGGTTTTGTGTTTTTATTGGGTTTAGTGTCCTTAAAATTTTTCAGAATTTTTTAGGCTTTATGTTTTTTGTTTTTTATGGGTTTCATGTATTATGGTGGATTTTATTTCATTTAGTATGTATTTTTGGTTTTTAATGGTTTTTTAGGATTTTTAGTTTATTTAGTTGTTATGGGAATCAATAGTATTCTGGATTTTATGGTATCTATAGTTTCTTGGATTTTGAGGATTTTCATTATGGGTTTTATGGTTACCTAGGTTTTTAGGGGTTTTGGTATTTTTTATAGTTTTAGGGTTTTTAGGATTTTTATGGGGTTTTAGTGTTTTTTGTTTCCTTTTGAGTTTTTAGTATTTTATAGGGGTTTTAATATTTTTAAATTTTCAAGGTTATTTTAGGATTTTAGGGTTCATTTATATTTTTTAATGTTTTTGGGTTTTATGGGTTTGTTTGGGTTTTGTAGTGGTTTTATGGGGTTTTGTTATTTTTTATTGTTTTAAAGGTTTTTTGTTGTTTTATGGGTTTCCTTGGGGTTTTCTGGGTTTTATGATTTTCTGGGGTTGTTAGCATCTTTTCATTGTTTTTAGAATTATTGGGGTTTTAGGATTTTTTATTAAATTTAGGGTTATTAGGATTTTATAAATTTTTAAGGTTTTTAGGTTATTTAATGATTTTTTTTTATTTTTTTATATTTTTGGTTATTGGGTTATTTGGGGTTTTTTATTGGATTTTGGATTTTATAAAAATTTTAGTGATTTTATAGTTTTTTTGGTTTTTAATGGTTTATTGGGTTTTTTATGTTTTTTGGGGTTTTAGGGTCTTAGGATTGTATGTTTTTAGGTATATATTTGATTTTATAATGATATCATAGTGGGTTTGGTGGGTTTTTAGTTTTTTTCTCATTTGTAAGGATTTTTAAGATTTTAAGGATTCTGTTATTTTTAGGTGTTTTATGATTTTAGGATTTTTTAGGGATTACTTATGGTTTTTAAGGATATTTAAGAGTTTTTGGAAGTTGGGGTTTTATAGGTTTTTAGGGTTTTAATGTTTTTATCTAGGATTACTACAAATTTTTAGGTATTTTATAATTTTTTTTGTTGTTTATGGGGTTTATCATTTTGTGGGGGTTTGGGGGTTTTAGAGTTTTTACAATTTTTTATGATATTTTAGGTTTTTATTATTTTTCCGAGCATTTATAGGTTTTAGGGTTTTAAAAACATTATAAGGATATCTGGGTTATTTTTTATTTTTAGTTTTTTAGGGTCTTTTAGGGTTGTTTTATGGTTCATACTATTTTTAAGAGTTTCAATTCTTTAAAAAAAATTGATGTTCAAGGTTTATTATTTTTTTAGGGTTTTTAATAGTTTTTAGGGGTTTTAAAAGGTTATTTTGGTTTTTATGTTTTTTAATTTTTTTATGATTTCATGGGATTTTAGGATTTTTAGGTTTTTTAGGGATTTTTATCGGTTTTCTGGTATTTAAATGGTTTTTTTATTTTTTAATTATTATGCGAATAATGGTTTTTTGGGATTTTTTAGGATTTTAAGGTTTTATAGCTTTGTATTTTTACATGACTTTTATGATTTATAGGGATTTTATGGTCAGTTTTGTTATTTGGGTTTATTTTGGGGTTTTAAATTTTCATGTATTTTATGGTCTTTTAGGGGTTTTACGTGTTTTTTTTTGTTTTTTATGTTTCTAGTGATTTGTAGTGTTTTAAGGGTTCTTAGTGTCTTTTATGGTTTTAATGGTTTTTAGTTATTTAGGATTTTATGGTTTTTAAGATCTTTAGGGATTCTTTAGAGTTTTAAGGTTTTGTGGGTTTTTAATGCTTGTTAGAATTTTTAGGGGTTTATGGTATTTTATAGGTATAGGGTTTGTAGGGGTTTTAAATGTTTGAATGGTTTTTTGGGTTTATATTGTTTATTGGTTTTTTTTGTTTTTAGGGTGTTTTAGGGCTTTATGGGTTTTTTGTTTTTTAGAGTTTTTATGGTGTTTAAGAGTTTCTTGGGTCACTTGGCGTTTTTGTAGAGTATTTTCTGGGTTTAGGGTTTTTTTATGTATTTTATGGTTTTTTGTTTCTTTTAGTGGTTTTTCAGGTCATTCAGGGTTTTTATAGTATTTTGAGTTTTTTTGGGGGGGTTTTTTGTGTAACGCCCCGACCCTAGTTACCCAGAGTCAGTGCATTATTACATAACATTGGCATGATCATGAGAAAGATCAAGTCTCTAAAGACCGATTAGTTTAGTATCCTTGGAATAACTAGATACATCCATAAATTTTTACATTACATCATAAAAAAACATCTTGTCTTCATATCCCCTCATACTATCCCTGCAGGTCATTCATAAATTACTTCTTCATAATCCTGGAAAAAAAATAAAACATTGAAAGGGGTGAGCTCGGATGCTCAGTAAGGATAACATTATAGCAGAAGCTTTCATAAATAAGCATAAACACTTAAGGCAATTTGTAACTAAAACAAAATCCTTTGAAACTTGAACTTCAGCATAAAATGGCAAAGGTAAAATGAAATAATGTCATTTACTTACTCACATGGATATTCTACTAGTCGAATGATCACATGCAATATCAATAACCACTTTCATAATTATGGAATGCATAATGCCAAACTATCATAACCACATAGCCAAGGCCTCGTGCCAAGACTACAAATAAGATTTTTCCAAGGCCTTGTGCCAAGACACTAGTTTGTCTCATGAGACCTACCGATGCATCGAGGAGCTATAGCGGGCTCCACCCGTCACTTATTAAGTCCAATGCATTCCTCATATGAATAGGTTTAAGCATAAAATAAACATTCGTATTAAAACTAGCATACGAAATGTCAATACTTTAACCACAAACCATGAATGGTATAAAAATAGAACATCCACAGTCAAATATAATTCATTTGATACAATATGGAAGATTGTATTGTATCACATTAACCTCAATCATGAATAATGAAGGATATTGATATAGATGAAAATAATCATCAAAACTATTTGAGAGAAATATCCCCCTTTTCTTGAAAACATTTAAAAGTCACACTATTTGTCAAGAAGCCATTTAAAAATAGATTTTTGAATCAAAGTGTCCCATACCACTTTGAAACCTTTTAAAAGGATTTTTAATTTCTAAATTTTAATGTCCATATAAATAAATCCTTAAAACCATTTTTAAAACATGGACATTAATGAGAAAGATTTAGATGAATTAGTCTTTAAAACATTTAAAAATGGTATTTTAGTTAGAGATTCTAACCAAAAGAGAGACACATGAATGAAAATAATTGAGGTAATCAAAACTTTGTAATTTCATGAGAATAAAGGGAATTCATGATATACTATGTCAAAGTACATTATATACACCACATAAAAGTGATTTGGTGTATATCAACAAAGAAGTCTCAATGGAATGTATGTTGACATTAAATCTCTCATAAAGGCCATATCCTTAGGTTAAGGATAAATCAACAACATAATTATGTGTGAAAAATACAAATACACTAAATATGATTGGATATTCAGTGTAAAAAAATCAAAGTATATTCACACATATTCCTGTAAAAACAACACCAACGAATTGGATGTTTAACTCAACAAATGGTGAAAGAGTTAAAATTACTCTTATCAAATTCATATCAATGACTTGAGAATTTTCAATGGAGTGATTATGTGTATCAAAAGTATATCCACAGGAAGGGGAGTGGAAATTATGACATAATAAAATGAATAGTGATTCCACACATAATCTTGGGGTAATATAATCAATGAAATATGCGTAAAGCCAAATGAGTGGAAATTGAAATCTCAAATTCCCTTATTGATTAGGTAACTTAAGAAACAAACACCCATGAAAGAAAGATCATACCATGATGATGTAAATACCCATAAAATAAAGTATATTACACAATGAATACAATCATGGGTAGTACACATACACCACATGCAATAATTAAGTGGTGATCAATGGAATTCTCACGGAATTAAAAGTGAGACAAGAAACCCCATACCACGTTAATCAACTGAGTCGCATGGCCAAAAGTTAATAACCACCAAATGATTTGTAGAATAACATGTATATAAAGTGAATCATGATAATATATATCAAATGGAAGTACACAATACACCACTTTCAATAATTTAGTAGCGAACAATGGAAATCTCACGGAATTGAAAGTGAGATAAGAGAATCCCTTACTTTGTACTTTTTCCTTGGTCGATGGTAGGTTTACCTCCTGTATAATGGTGAAATAATTGTTATTGAATAATACAAGAATCATTTACTTTAATATGATATCATATATGATCTTTTAACATTGATTTGTTAATAATATCTTAGAATTATCGTCATTTCAGGTGTTAACGGGTTCATTTTACTTTACATTCTTTGTTATGTGATCCATATTAGTTATTAATGGGATGTATATTATTCATATCCAGAATGGTATCAAGTCCTTAAAAATCATTTTTAAATCATCAAATGATAATTATACTTGAATGGATACGATGGAGAATGAATCTCATCGCGTTCGTGGAGACGGTAGTCCGTACGTACGCACGAATGCTACATCAATTTAATTTTTATTTTAAAAGAATCAAATCCAAATGATACATAGGTATATTACTATTCCAGTAAAATATAATATTTTATATATGTTACTTAAGTTCATTAACACCATCCTTTATACTTTCCATGTGTGGTATGAACGAGTCATATCATTTTAAGGGGGCGGTAGTCCGCACTTCCTCAAATGAAATTATCGTATGTATATACAACATGAAACGAATAATTGTATGAAATAAAATGGAATTAAAGAAGCTTATATATAAAATATATATCATTAATATCATATTTAATTACAGTTCCATCCTAATGGCCACCATGAGAGGCAGTAAGATGTATTTGAACAATCATCGTTTCGTGAGGCGTTAGTTTGCCATCCACAGAAACATTATGTTCATCATCCATTAGATGGAGTTGTGTGAACGTGTAGTTTGAATCCATCTTATAACAACATCCTAGTATATTGTGGATACTGGTGTTGTTACAAAAGAAAGGAAATAAAAAGATTTTGGGGGTTGGAGAAGCAAAATAATTGAAAATAATTTAAGAGAAAATGTTACCTTTAATTTAGGTAACTCACTTTGGTTGGAACCAAAGGACTTATTGAAATGCTTTCTGCCTAAGGGGAAGATTAAAGGAGGAGGAGAGGGATGTGGGGAGATTAGTTGGGCAGAGTTTGGACGAGCCAAGTGGCTTGAGAGGTGTGAGGAATGAGTAGAAGTGGTCTCCTTTTATAAGGGAGAGGAGGGTCTCTTTAGGAAAGAGTGAAAGTATTACTTTATAATATAATTATATTCGGTTTATAATGGTCCAAAAATCATTGAGGTCAAAGATAAGATGACTCATATTCTAAATAACATCAACCAATAAGAATTGAACAGGTTTTAGATAATATTTTAATCATTATAATCTTATTTATTTAAATGATTTATTAATGAGGTAAACATTGCATCATTATTGTGTAATTAATAATTTAAATTATTTGATGTCTAAAATTTATAAATAAAATATCATTATGTAGAAAATCGTTTTAGCTTTCTATTGAATATTTATAATCGAAACCCCAACATGTATAACCCTATGTAAAAATTGTTCTTTTAAAAGATGTAAGCTTATGCCATTTTTGTATTCATTTTAACTTAATTAAAATAAAGTGTCATTATCACTTACAAGTGGATCAATTGGGTCCCAAAATTGACCCAAAGATGCCCATGGTCGACCATGTATCAACCAATAGGGTTAATACACGTTTTAGGGTAATTTAGTATTATTATAATATTATTTTGTAACCCTTATTTACCGGATTTACCCTTAACCATGGTAAATAAAATATTTACCGTAGTAATTATTCAAAATGTCTAAAAATAAAAGTTACCTATTTACACAATTTGAACATCCTGATTCCAAATATGGAATCAATTTTTCTAAATTCAAAACACAGAAGTGGCAGAAATTAATTTAAAATTAATTCCCGCTGTCAAAACAAAAAGCGTGTTTTTAAGAGATAATAACTATCAAAAGATTGACATTTGTTTATGTTCGGTTTAATTGTAAAATTATGTCCAATGACCAAAATTATATTAAATGGTAAAAATATATTCTAAATATAATTTAAAACCACTCAAATTCATAATTTATCACTATTAATTATTTTGATTAAAAAAGTTGTTTTTAATTAAAATTTAGTAATTTTTACTATTCATCAAAATATGAAAGTTATCCGAAAAGTACCAAAATTTCACCTCAGGCTAAATTTGATATTCCGAATCCAAAAATGAAGTCCATTTTGAAATATAAAATATATATAATTTCAAAAAATTAAGTATTACTATTCATAACGGCTAGTTTGATCGGTTGTGGTGTGTGTTAAAACTCGAAGTTGCGTACAACACACGCTACTGTTTTATTCAAAGGAAAGCGTACCGTGGAAGCTTGGGATGTTTTATTTTAAATTTTTTGATGTCCCCATTTAGTCAAAAAGTTTAAAATATTTTATTTAAAAAGGGTTCACTATTAAAAGTTGGTAAAACTACAATACTGAAGATGAATTTGTTCTTACATTATGTCTAAGAAACTCATAATATGGATTCTAAAATTATAAGGATTATATAAAGTTTAAAATTTAGTTAATACTATTCATAACCTTTTTTGAACGGCTTGTTTGGTATGTCATGGTGCGCTTGAACTCGGTGTTGCGTGTAGTGCAAGTTATTGAATTATTTTGAAGAAATAACACACTATGAAATCTTGGGGTGTTACATTCTCCCCTCCTTCAATAAATTGCGTCCTCGCAATTTGAAATTGTTCTTCGAAAATAAAAGGTTGAAAATAGAAAATATATTTGTGGGAAAACCCACATCAGAAATTGGTTTACTAAAATTTAGTCTTAATATAAGGAAAAGAGAAATGAAAGGGTCACCACCAAATTATGATCTCGATTAGGAGAACATTGGTGGCAATTAGAGACATATAATTGGAGGAAAAACGTAAATATTTATAGGTAGTGGTTGAGGTCATCAATCACAAACAAGTATAAAATTGAGGTCCTTAAACTCATCAATCTATGATGATTTGAAGTACCATCGGTTCAACAAAATATAGGGTATTGGGATCACACATTTTTGACATCTCAAAATATCTTAGTTGAAATCCCACATCGAAAAATGAATTAATGAGGCCTCTATTTAAAATAAAGAGTGGAAAGTATGAAGATTACCGAAAATAACACATACTAGGGTTCCATGTTGGAAAATATGGATATGGAGGAGAAATCTAACCATCAATTATCTGATGGAGAGTGGTAGAGAACATGGCTATGAAAAGGCCAACAATCCCAAAGCCATAAATTAGTGATGATTTAAGGTACCATCTAGGACAACATTTTTTTTTAAAGTTACATTACATAAGGAAGAGGAATTCATTTATGATATTGACTAAGAACATTATGAGATATACTTAAATTTTAAGTAGATTTTCATTCTTTAATAAATTTCCACCACTAACTCAATTTTTTTAAACGATGAGTATTCAAGAAGACTTGGTCACACTGGAAGAGCTAGAATAAACTTCTATAGAATCACATGATCCATGCAGGATAAACCATATATTTACATTTTCTTTGAAGATTAATCAAAACCAAAATGGTTAGTGAATGATCTAATGATCCCCCAAAAGGATATTCATTGAGATAAATATGCACTAATCTTAATTTCTAAAATTAAACCAACAATACCCCAAAGTTAAATAGATACCATTCAATAACCAATTGTCCTTAAAATCCTTTAATATAATCCAAACTAATATTGAAACCCAAAACATAGAAGAATTTGATTATGTAGTCTCCCATGTTACATTTTATCTCCAAATGACATCACATACTCTTAAAGTCACATACTTAAAAGTAATTAACATCATCACATATTCTCTGTTATAGGTTAATCATTTCCATAAATAACCCAAATCACTATAAATCAACAATAAAAATGTAGATAAAAATCCACCATTACTCTAAAAATGAAACCTCATTGTATTCTATTTTCCTTGGGCATATAGTGTTCCTAACAAAACGAACATCTTCCAAAATAACATTTATCACTTAATCACCAAATCATTTCCCTATACCAAGGGTATTCATTTGATAAGACATAAGAACCCAAATCATCTTATTATTGATCAATAAAATCATTTAACAAAATAAATAGTCATATTAACCAGGGACTTCACGTAGTCCAGTTGTAGGCGATAAATCCCAATCGCACTTTGGTTGTGGCTTCGATTCCCACAGCTTTGTCCGACGCGACGGGTTGTCACACGGTCTACGTGTTGTCCTTTTTCAAAAAACGTTATTCTATAATATTACCAAAATGAGATAAATTTTTCAAAATAACATAATTTAACCACAAATGTTATATCATACTTTGCATTTTCATCCCAAATTATAATAACTTATCATTTTCTCAAACCCCAATGATCATATAAAACCAAATGGTTATTTATACCTTTATCCACAAGAGAAGAGACAATTATTCCTCAAATATCATTCTCACATGGCAAACTGAGGGGTTACAAATACAAGAGAAAATTATTCCAAAGTAAACCCATCAACAAGGAGTGCTAATACTTTTTAAATTTTTCTCCAACCATTTATTTCCACATACCTTCTTCTTTGAGCAAGAAAATATCCTATAAAATAGGACATTCACTCGGGTAATGGCTAGGTCCCCTACATTTACGGCAAATGACTGTAAATGGACTCTTGGGACCATTTTTATCTTCTTCCATAGTACTCTTCATTTTTCTTCGGCAATTCTTCACTTTATGTCCTTCCTTCCCGCACGTAAAACATTTCGTTGTCCCATTGAGACACTTTCCTGGGTGTCTCTTTCCACAATTCCTGCATGATGAAAATTGAGGTTTCTTTTCTCCATGGTCTCCATTGCTGGAGATCTTATCATTTATCACCTTTATCTTCCTTGTCGAGTCTGGGAGTTGGTTAATATATATGTTGTTGATCATATTTTTGGAAAACTGATTTGGCATAAAGAAGATATCTTTTACGCCTATCAACATTCCATTTTGTTGCTCATTTCCACCACCGTTCCCACCTTGTACATCATTCTCAAAGTCACTATGACTTCCTTGGAATCCAGCCATTGACTAAAACCAGAAAGCATTGTGTGAGTAATAGTAGTTGTAAAATCATTTAGATATTAAAATGTCACCATATTCTCAATTTGAAACATATTAGGATTAACCAAGGTCATTTACTCTCATATTATGTATATATTACTTAAATCGGTTTGTAAAGAAAATGTAAATTATCCTATGCATATCCCCCGGGAGTGTCGTAACCAAGAGTGCAGCAAGGCCCGTTGTCGTGCACCAGTTCCCGTTCGAGTCCAGCTCAAAGCGGTGTTTTCGGGTTTTACCCCTGGGTACATCTGTGCCAGAGCCGCCTCTACCTGCTCGTATCCAGACAGGGATGTATTGCTCGGAAAACTCACAAAATATTTACAATACCAAAATTCTAGGAAGTTCTTTTATACTAATCCTCAAAGTTCATCTTAGGTCTACGTGCTCTAATCAGAGTTTATCTAAATCTAGCTACCAAGGTTTGTACTAAACTTCCTCTGATACCAACTGTAACGCCCCGACCCTAGTTACCCAGAGTCGGTGCATTATTACATAACATTGGCATGATCATGAGAAAGATCAAGTCTCGAAAGACCGATTAGTTTAGTATCCTTGGAATAACTAGATACATCCATAAATTTTTACATTACATCATAAAAAAAACATATTGTCTTCATATCCCCTCATACTATCCCTGCAGGTCATTCATAAATTACTTCTTCATAATCCTGGAAAAAAAATAAAACATTGAAAGGGGTGAGCTCGGATGCTCAGTAAGGATAACATTATAGCAGAAGCTTTCATAAATAAGCATAAACCCTTAAGGCAATTTGTAACTAAAACAAAAGCCTTTGAAACTTGAACTTCAGCATAAAATGGCAAAGGTAAAATGAAATAATTCCATTTACTTACTCACATGGATATTCTACTAGTCGAATGATCACATGCAATATCAATAACCACTTTCATAATGATGGAATGCATAATGCCAGACTATCATAACCACATAGCCAAGGCCTCGTGCCAAGACTACAAATAAGATTTTGCCAAGGCCTTGTGCCAAGACACTAGTTTGTCTCATGAGACCTACTGATTCATCGAGGAGCTATAGCGGGCTCCACCCGTCACTTATTAAGTCCAATTCATTCCTCATATGAATAGGTTTAAGCATAAAATAAACATTCGTATTAAAACTAGCATACGAAATGTCAATACTTTAACCACAAACCATGAATGGTATAAAAATAGAACATCCACAGTCAAATATAATTCATTTGATACAATATGGAAGATTGTATTGTATCACATTAACCTCAATCATGAATAATGAAGGATGTTGATATAGATGAAAATAATCATCAAAACTATTTGAGAGAAATATCCCCCTTTTCTTGAAAACATTTAAAAGTCACACTATTTGTCACGAAGCCATTTAAAAATAGATTTTTGAATCAAAGTGTCCCATACCAATTTGAAACCTTTTAAAAGGATTTTCAATTTCTAAATTTTAATGTCCATATAAATAAATCCTTAAAACCATTTTTAAAACATGGACATTAATGAGAAAGATTTAGATGAATAAGTCTTTAAAACATTTAAAAATGGTATTTTAGTTAGAGATTCTAACCAAAAGAGAGACACTTGAATGAAAATAATTTAGGTAATCAAAACTTTGTAATATCATGAGAATAAAGGGAATTCATGATATACTATGTCAAAGTACATTATATACACCACATAAAAGTGATTTGGTGTATATCAACAAAGAAGTCTCAATGGAATGTAAGTTGAGATGAAATCTCTCATAAAGGCCATATCCATAGGTTAAGGATAAATCAACAACATAATTATGTGTGAAAAATATAAATACACTAAATATTATTGGATATTTAGTGTAAAAAAATCAAAGTATATTCACACATATTCCTGTAAAAACAACACCAACGAATTGGATGTTTAACTCAACAAATGGTGAAAGAGTTAAAATTACTCTTATAAAATTCATATCAATGACTTGAGAATTTTCAATGGAGTGATTATGTGTATTAAAAGTATATCCACAGGAAGGGGAGTGGAAATTATGACATAATCAAATGAATAGTGATTCCACACATAATCTTGGGGTAATATAATCAATGAAATATGCGTAAAGCCAAATGAGTGGAAATTGAAATCTCAAATTCCCTTATTGATTAGGTAACTTAAGAAACAAACACCCATGAAAGAAAGATCATACCATGATGATGTAAATACCCATAAAATAAAGTATATTACAAAATTAATGCAATCATGGGTAGTTCACATACACCACATGCAATAATTAAGTGGTGATCAATGGAATTCTCACGGAATTAAAAGTGAGACAAGAAACCCCTTACCACGTTAATCAACTGAGTCGCATGGCCAAAAGTTAATAACCACCAAATTATTTACATAATAACATGAATATAAAGTGAATCATGATAATATATATCAAATGGAAGTACACAATACACCACTTTCAATAATTTAGTAGCGAACAATGGAAATCTCACGGAATTGAAAGTGAGATAAGAGAATCCCTTACTTTGTAATTTTTCCTTGGTCGATGATAGGTTTACCTCCTGTATAATGGTGAAATAATTGTTATTGAATAATTCAAGAATCAGTTACTTTAATATGATATCATATATGATCTTTTAACATTGATTTGTTAATAATATCTTAGAATTATCGGCATTTCAGGTGTTAACGGGTTCATTTTACTTTACATTCTTTGTTATGTGAGCCATATTCGTTATTAATGGGATGTATATAATTCATATCCAGAATGGTATCAAGTCCTTAAATATCATTTTTAAATCATAAAATGATAATTATACTTGAATGGATACGATGGAGAATGAATCTCATCGCGTTCGTGGAGACGGTAGTCCGTACGTACGCACGAATGCTACTTCCATTTAATTTTTATTTTAAAAGAATCGAATCCAAATGATACAGAGGTATATTACTATTACAGTAAAATATAATATTTTATATATGTTACTTAAGTTCATTAACACCATCCTTTATACGTTCCATGTGTGGTATGAACGAGTCATATCATTTTAAGGGGGCGGTAGTCCGCACTTCCTCAAATGAAATTATCGTATGTATATACAACATGAAACGAATAATTGTATGAAATAAAATGGAATTACAGAAGCTTATATATAAAATATATATCATTAATATCATATTTAATTACAGTGCCATCCTAATGGCAACCATGAGAGGCGGTAAGATGTATTTGAACAATCATCGTTTCGTGAGGCGTTAGTTTTCCATCCACAGAAACATTATGTTCATCATCCATTAGATGGAGTTGTGTGAATGTGTAGTTTGAATACTTCTTATAACAACATCCTAGTATATTGTGGATACTGGTGTTGTTACAAAATAAAGGAAATAAAAAGAGTTTGGGGGTTGGAGAAGCAAAATAATTGAAAATAATTTAAGAGAAAATGTTACCTTTAATTTAGGTAACTCACTTTGGTTGGACCAAAGGACTTCTTGAAATGCTTTCTTCCTAAGGGGAAGATTCAATGAGGAGGAGAGGGATGTGGGGAGATTAGTTGGGCAGAGTTTGGACGATCCAAGTGGCTTGAGAGGTGTGAGGAATGAGTAGAAGTGGTCTCCTTTTATAAGGGAGAGGAGGGGCTCTTTAGGAAAGAGTGAAAGTATTACTTTATAATATAATTATATTCGGTTTATAATGGTCCAAAAATCATTGAGGTCGAAGATAATATGACTCATATTCTAAATAACATCAACCAATAAGAATTGGACAGGTTTTAGATAATATTTTAATCATTATAATCTTATTTATTTAAATGATTTATTAATGAGGTAAACATTGTATCATTATTGTGTCATTAATAATTTAAATTATTTGATGTCTAAAAATTATAAATAAAATATCATTATGTAGGAAATCTTTTTAGATTTCTAATGAATATTTATAATCGAAAATCCAACATGTATAACCCTATGTAAAAATTGTTCTTTTAAAATATGTAAGCTTATGCCATTTTTGTATTCATTTTAACTTAATTAAAATAAAGTGTCATTATCACTTACAAGTGGATCAATGGGGTCCCAAAATTGACCCAAAGATGCCCATGGTCTACCATGTATCAACCAATAGGGTTAAGACACGTTTTAGGATAATTTAGTATTATTATAATATTATTTTTTAACCCTTATTTACCGGATTTACCCTTAACCATGGTAAATAAAATATTTACCGCAGTAATTATTCAAAATGTCTAAAAATAAAAGTTACCTATTTACACAATTTGAACTTCCTGATTCCAAATATGGAATCCATTTTTCTAAATTCAAAACACAGAAGTGGCAGAAATTAATTTAAAACTAATTCCCGCTGTCAAAACAAAAAGCGTGTTTTTAAGAGATAATAACTATCAAAAGATTGACATTTGTTTTTGTTCGGTTTAATTGTAAAATTATTTCCAATGACCAAAATTATATTAAATGGTAAAAATATTTTCTAAATATACTTTAAAACCACTCAAATTAATAATTTATCACTATTAATTATTTTGATTAAAAAAGTTGTTTTTAATTAAAATTTAGTAATTTTTACTATTCATCAAAATATGAAAGTTATCCGAAAAGTACCAAAATTTCACCTTAGGCTAAATTTGATATTCCGAATCCAAAAATGAAGTCCATTTTGAAATATAAAATATATATAATTTCAAAAAATTAAGTATTACTATTCATAACGGCTAGTTTGATCGGTTGTGGTGTGTGTTAAAACTCGAAGTTGCGTACAACACACGCTACTGTTTTATTCAAAGGAAAGAGTACCGTGGAAGCTTGGGATGTTTTATTTTAAATTTTTTGATGTCCCCATTTAGTCAAAATGTTTAAAATATTTTATTTAAAAAGGGTTCACTATTAAAAGTTGGTAAAACTACAATACTGAAGATGAATTTGTTCTTGCATTATGTCTAAGAAACTCATAATATGGATTCTAAAATTATAAGGATTATATAAAGTTTAAAATTTAGTTAATACTATTCATAACCTTTTTTGAACGGCTTGTTTGGTAAGTCATGGTGCGCTTGAACTCTGTGTTGCGTGTAGTGAAAGTTATTGAATTATTTTGAATAAATAACACACTATGAAATCTTGGGGTGTTACATTTTGGCTTTTTTATGTTTTCATGTTTTTTTTGGGATTTTCCTATTCTAAAATAATATTAAAATTTTAATTTTTTTTAATTTATTTTTAGGGGAATTTGGTTTTCAGGGTTTTAATGTTTTTATGGATTTTTAGGTGATTTAGGGATTTTATGGACTTCTAGGGCTTTTTTGTTGTTATGGTTATTACAGTTTTTAGGATATTTTAATTTTTTAGTGGATTTATGTTAATTTATGGTTTATCAGTGTATTTCATATGTTTTATGGTATTTTAGAGTTTTTATTTTTTTAGGGGGTCCTTTAGTGTTTCTGAGTGTTTTTAATGTTTCGAGGGTTTATAGGGGTTTTTGGTACTTTAGGGATTTTTATGTTTTTATAGGTTTTGAAGGGTTTGTTTGATTATTTTTTTGGCGGTTTTAGGGTTTTATGGATTTTAAATGTGTTTTTATGAATTTATGAACTTTTAGGATCATTGAAGGTTTTAGGGTCCTTTATGGGTTTAGGAGATTTTAGGTATTTATTGTCCTTTAAATGTGTTTCTGGTCATTGAAAATTTTTACAGTTATTACGACCATTTAGGGGTTTTAGGACAAGTAGGGTTTTAGGTTCTTTAAGGGTTTTTGGTAATTTTAGGGTATTTAGGATTTTTATGGTGTTTTAGGGTCCTTTTTGATTTTATGGGTTTTAAGAGTCATTGAGGGTTTTAGAGTATTTTATGTTCATTTAGTTTTTTTTTTGTTTTTAGAGTCTTTTGTGGTATTCAATGGGTTTTTTTTGGGAATTTTAGGGGATTTAAGGATTTTAACTTCTTTTGGGGTTTAGGGTTTGGAGGGTATTTAGGGTTTTTATTTTTTTATCCACATTTAGTGGTCGTTAGGGGTTTTTTCGAAGAAATATTCATGGTGTCCGGGGGTTGATTTAAGCAGATGAAATTATGTGTAGTCTTTAATGTTAGGTACATTATCTTCAAACAGTCTTCAATGGGTTTTGTTCGTGAAGACCAAAATGATCACTGACTCTCATATCCATGAAAACTCATGGACTAAATTCCAAAGGCAGGCGTTCGCTTGGTGAAACGAAAAAATAAACATCATAACTCTCATTGGTCAAGAGGAAAGCAATTTGGGCTCACTAGACCCTTTTGGGAGGGACTATTTCATATTCCCGAAAACTATTATAGATTTCTTATATTTCTAGTATTCCTTTGTTCATTATCAATTATGTATAATATAGATCAACTTGAGGAAAAGATAAATTATGAAGATTTGGGTTTTAAATCATCTATATGTATCTGAGGTTCTCCATCAATGGATCCTTTTTTTAAATGGATTGGAGATTCATTGGACATTCATTCAGATGACATGGGTTTTAAGCTACACAGTGGGGTACATTGATGTTTACCAACATCTTGGAGGGAAGAAAATTTTTTTGATGTAGGGAACGAACACATAATATGGGCTTCCTAGGTATCCTCATGAGAAGAATCAAAAAATACATACTTCAGTTCCACATAAAAAACACATCACCTTTTAAGATCATGTGGCGAGGACTAAACCATAATGTTTAACGTCATGTGGCAAGGATGTAAAAGAGAAATGTGTGTAGCCAATGTCTGGTGTGGGAAATACGATGAGGAGGCCCGAAAGGCATGAAAGTGATTTAGTCTCCCATGTGGATATGATCCTACCATGGAGGTAGCTCGAAGACATTAAGGTTAATTTTGGTGTTGTGTTTGGACCTTAGGGAGGCTTCATACATATTCATGTTTGCTGGGAATCAAATCCCGCAACGTTTGGTACGGTTATGGCTTATAGATATGGAGGAGGACCATTTTAGTGGATGTGATTGGGGATTATATCATATGAATGGATCATAACGTGCATCTTCATTTATAATATATCCCTTTCGAGGTTGAGGCACAAGATTGTAGATTATATACTATAGTAGTCCATATTGAGTTGATATGGATGGGGATTCCACCTATGAGTATTCCTATAATGTATGGGATCAGGTGGATTTCATGATTTTCACTAACCTCTATGACCAGGTGAGTCATGATTAGAGTGGGAAACAAAAGTAAGAAGTTGATATTAAGATCACACAATCCTTTTTTTTCAGTAGGTAGATGGAGGCTAGAGAAAAAAGGTAGAAAGATAGGGAATTGAATGTATATGTATAATATTTTTATTTCGAAGCTACGATAGTCACATTAGGTTATCCATCCAGATATTTCTTGTACTAAGAAAAATAATAGAAAGAGTGCATCCCCCACATGAGAGGCTAGGGGAATACTATAGTTGGGATTCCCTATCAGTCCCCAAGGATATGTGGATTGTCTGACACTGAACCTCATCCAATTTAAATACATGTGATTCCCTTAAATACCTTGAACGAGGAGGTTTACAAGACCACCACCAGTTCATAAACCTCATTACCATGTTAAAGTAGTCATTAAAACATTGTTTTGGTTTCTTTTTTTATGAGGTTTCACACATGAATCCACCTACCAAAAATATGTAGATCTGGAGGACACACTGATGTATCTGATGATCTAGTCAAACTTATCAATAGGCTATAGATGAGGCCTTAGCCAGATTCCAATTGACTAGTTCATGGAGTTTCCTATGTGGGGTCGAATGAAATGATTGAAGGTATTGATGATAAGTGATATTATAACATCATAGAATGACCCATTCTTTGTGGAAGGTACTTACATAAGAATGTGGTTCCCTGACATAGAATTTTTATACATGGGGGTTGGTACCATCCCTATAGAATTTTGCTATTCATACCTATGATCAGACCATGTATCTAATTTCTACATAGCTCCAGGTTCTTCCTGTGTAGGTTTTTTATACACTAGGTTAACTTCCCCCTTTGTATCATTTTTTCAACCTGGGGAAGGGATCCTCTCGCATTGAATTTTTCAATAAGGTTTTCAATTCCATAAAAAGTCCATCAATTTTTCCCTCATGTAATGGTTTTCCAAAAGTTTTTTATGTTTATAGATGGTCAAATGAGATTATTTTCCTTCTTAGAGGTATGTGGATGGATTCACCTAATGGGAATTGACTATTCTCTCACAATTCTACTACACATTTTTTGTGTCACCTTCTCCCCAAAATTATTTTCTATATCTATCATTAGTTTTTTATTTTTCCATGGTGGATCTTATATAATAATTTTGGAAAAAAATACCTACATGGTCGGCCATATATGGTGGATTGTTGGGGTTTTTTTTGCAGAATCCTAACGAGGACACCCCCACCCATGAATCACATTTTCCACTGAGTGTGGTTATTTGTGGGGATAGAAATGACCATCTGGGCCATCAAATTATTTGATTCCATTCACGAGGTCTGATTGTCATGTCCGTTCTAAAAAAATATAGCTCCCCATAGAAAAAGTCATTCGCGAGCTTGGGCATCCTTCTTGAGATCCTACAAAAAACCCCACAACGCACCATAGATGACTAGACATGATGATATCTGGTCCCCCTATTTTTGTAGAATATTAAATCACGGGGAAATAGAAAAGGGATGAATGATATTATTGTGATTAGCAATTAGAATCTAACACAATAAAATTGGAGCTAAATTGGGAGAGAGACATCAATTCAAATAAGCTAAATCATACCTCATAACATTAACAAGGAAAAAAATTCATCCAGACATTCTCATATATAATACTAATTTGATAAAAAAATCCAAGAGGAAAAAATGGATGGATAATTTGTAGAACATCACCTCAAACAGAAAAATGTTATGTGGATAGAATCATGTCCAATGTAGAAAAATGATTCCTGGTAGGATGTTGACCCCATGTAGAAAAATGATATGCGGGTCGAACCTATCACTGCATAGAAACACATTATGAAGGCCGATCCGAAGGAAGAATAGCACAACACTACATGGATGGTACCATCACTCACATTTCATTATTCTACATCCAGGGAACCCCATTTTAAAAAATAATGTACCATGTGGAATGGGGCATCCTTGGGCATTATACTCTCTACCACCCATCACTCCCTTATATTGTATCATTGGGACCCAAATTGGACCATTTAAAAATAAGTCCGACTACATCATGCTAATCCCTCTTCCTATACCTCCTGAATGTATGATCATATCATTGGGCTCATCAGTGTGCTCTCTCATGCCTACATGCCCTTGGTAAGAGGAGTCTTGTGTGTAACCTCCTAAACAAGGTCATAATGTTTTCAAGCCTACATTAACATGGTAATGAGGGTTCTGTCATTTCAAGTTCTCACATGAACCTCTCCATTCTAGGGATTGATGGGAACCACTGGAATTTTCCTTCAATGAGATCGAGTATCGGATATTCCCCTCTTCCCAAAGGGAAAGTAGGGAATCCATTTTGGAATACACCTCTATCATTTTTTGTGGGACATGGCGTCTTTCCCCTCTTCTACATAGCTTGGTATGTATTTGTATGTGTTAGTATATGTGACTATACTAGATACAAAAATAACAAAGAATATGGGAACATTAAAATTCCACTTTCTCTCCATTTGGTCTCTAGCATCTATCCAAAAGCAGACAATAATGGATTATATGATCCCTAGATCTTCTAATTCCTAATGATTCTAAAAATGATCGGGACTCATCTGAGCATAAATGTTAGAAATGATCAATAAAACCACACAATCCCAAACATTATGGAAATCTTTACGAGTGTACAACACAACCATATCCACTCAATCTGGAATCCTATATGTTATAATCCCCAAACCCTTGACTTAACCTTCAAAGGTCCATATTCCCAATGAATTATCACATTATGGGAATCATATACATTCTTATATCCAACCCTTTCCCCTATAATGGCCCTCCTCCATCGGTGTAATCCACAATCTCAACAAACAACATGGGATTTTACTCCCTACTAACTGGTATACATATGATGCTTCAGTAAGGTCAAAAACAAATATCCATGTTCACCCTAATGTTGTATAAGTTACATTAATGGAATTTTCAAATCCAGCTAGGTGAAAACATCTCCTCAAGTTCCCTTATTATTCCACATCATATGTCCCAAACTAAACATTTTCTAGGAACCTTTAACCATGACGTCATAATCACATGATGTTAAACTATATTGTTTGGGCCTCATCATACGACCTTAAAAGGTGATGATTCATTTTATGTTGAAGTGAACTACCTGAGTTTTAATTCTTCTAATGATGATACATAGGATTCCAATATTATGGGTTCAATCCTGACATAAAAATAATTCCAATAAACATTGGATGAAGGTAAAATCAAAAGTGCGCAACTGAATGGATTAAACCCTACATAATCCAAGATAATAACAAATGAATATACCAACCCTAAAGAAAGGGGTAAAATTTATTGAGAAAAAAAATACATATTGATGATTACAAACCCATTCATGTTCATAATTGATCATTACATCATGGTGATCTATATTATACATACCTAGGAATGAATAATGGATTCAAAAACATATCATAAATCTATATTATAGTCCTGGTATAGTGAATACCCCCATAAGGGTGCGGTGATCCCAACTTCTCATCTCCTAAAAAATGTGAGTTGTTATGTAATGATTTCTATTTTACCTAATGAACACATACCTTAAAAAATTAGGTCCATGAGTCTTCTGGGTTATGAGACTCATTGTGTAATTCTGGATCTATGAAATCCCCATTGGAGACCGTTAAAAGATAATCTTTCTAATATGAGTGATTGCACGTAATTTAAACCCCTACAAAGTCGGGATCAAAGAATCATTTATAGAATATAAAGAGTATTATATTTGGTTCTAGAAAATATGGATTATGAGAAATGGACTGAGTATTAATTTCCATTTACAAGATGTTTTTACTAGCTTCTGGGTAAGAAATTGAAGAATTTCACTTGAATATCATTCCTATGAAAGTTGATCAAGAAGTACTGTAACATGTTTTTTCAAAAATATTCCTATATAATTTCATGCTACAAAAAGAACATACTCTATTTTGTTGATCATAGTGAAAAATCAGTTTAAATAAATATATTAATCATTTTATTCTACACAAAATTATTTTTTTCTAGTGGATTGTGAGGTATTAGATCATTTACAAACCATACCAAGGATGTAGCTATTCTAGATGAATAGTAAATATTGTAAATACTTGTGTTCCTTTGGATGTATGTTTATTTTTATTTCAATGGGGAATGAAATATTTAATAGGAGGAGAATATTGTTTCATTTTTGAGTAAACATAAAAGTTAAAATATCAATTATTCACCCTCTCCCCCTCTTAGTGATTGAACAATCCTGAATGGGCACTGTCAACAAGTATCGAAGTTGATGGTTCCCTTTTGTGATTATTTACTATAGTTGTTAGGAAAAGATGATGGAGTTTCTGAATTGTGTAAATATTAAATTTATTATAGTTTTCTATGAAAATAATTATCATATCTAGAAAGATATAATTATTCCTTATTTTATGTCTATTGGGTATAATGTTCATGAATCCGCATTAGATAGTTTTTATCCTATTGATGATAATGTTAATCTTACATAATTTGATGAGAATAATCTTTGGAATAATGGAATTATTAAAAATTCCTTAAAATTATAATTTTATGAATGTTAATTTTATGGGTGAAAGGTGTTTCTATATCTAAAGGTGTATGGGATTACCAGGAAAAAAAATAAAGAGGCAACAAAAAGTGAATAAGGAAAAACAAAAAATCTAGAGCCTGAATTATAATGATTTTAAAAAGGGTGATTATGAATCTATTCGGGACTTCATTACAAGGGAAAATCAAATTTTCAACACTTTCATATTCCATTTTTGAAATGTTATAATTTTATTCATTTTTTGAAAAGACCTTTATAATCCTTCTTGAAAAGTATGATGTTAAAGTTTCTTCGTTAGAAAATAGATATCATGAAACATTATCTATTGATTATTTTCATAGCACCATCATCACTTATGAAATTAGAAGGGATAAATATATGAATAAAATAACATTTATAGAGAAATTTATTTCATGTAATACAAGAAAAAAATTCAATGAATATTATTAATGAAGATGAAGCTGGTTATTATGATTCTGAAAATGGGGTATGTAAATTTTTTATGAAATATTTTCAATGTATTCAAGAAATTAGATAATAGTTACATGTAAATGTAAAGGGATACATCCATTGAAATGTTTTTAATTTTGATCCATTATGATTTTTTAGAAATTTTTTCTTGAATAAAAAAATAATAAGATAGAGATGATGAAGAAATAAGGCCATGCAGTTATGGAAGAAAAATAGTGATAAAGATTAATATTTTTCCAAATGGAAAGATAAAAATTTCTTCAAATCTAAATGAATAATATTTTTGTCTAAAGATGATTAAGAATAGTATAGTGATGTTTAATAATAAAAATATTTTCCTAAGAAATATGGAGAAAATACTTTTAATGAAATAGTTAATAATGAAGATTTTGTAAGTAGTAGTTCTTAAGAAGAAGAAGAAATGATTACTGAATCTCATATGAAAGTAGAATTGAATGAATGTATGAGAATGATTAGAATGTTTGGCAAGGAAAATTGAAAATTGATAAATAAAAATTCCTCATCAAACAATCAAGAAGGTTTTATTAATGATAATTTCAAGATATTAAAATAGATTGATTATTTGAATAATTCACTTGGGGAATAAAAGAATCTTAATTACCATATGGATGATAATATGGAGGGAAAAAGATGATGAGTTGGATCTTCTCCAATAAAATCATTATAAAGATGGATAGAAAGGTGAATGTTTCAGAAAATTTATCATTGAAATTGATGAAGTTTCTCATAAGAGGAAACCTAAAAAGATTCAAAAAAATTTACCTTAAATTGTTTAGAATAAATTTGGAATTTTTATTGATGAGAAGAAATATGGGAAAGTTATGTATGTGTCCGACATTAAAAATGTTGACAATTCAGAAGTTACTAAAAATCATCAGTAAAAAATTATTCTAAAAATTATCATTAACAAATTGTTTCTATTACTTTGGGTTTTGATTTCTATATAAAGAAATATGTGTTAAATTATAATGTTACATTTCAAAATACAATGGTTTGTGGTTAAAAATGTTCTATTAATAATCTTGCGGAGTATCATACTCATAACACCAATGAATCAAAAAATTGTAAAGAAAAAAACTATTTCCAAGGATATTCTGGGTATTGTGACATATTTCTACATACACAATGTATATGTTGGTTCAACAAACAGCATTACTCCTATTCCATAGGTTTTTGAAGTCAAGGGTTTAGGGTGATTCAATCCCCTCAAAAGAAATCGTTTGAGATGGATGTTATGATGAAACCTGAGGATGTTGTTGTCAATGTTGAGAATAGGATTTAACCCATAGAATCTATTTGTGAATGATTTGAAAAAATGGACATCTTGAAAGTGTTTAATTTCTTTATTAGCATCACAAAAAAAGTTTTTTATCCATCCTTAGATGCATGAGGTGATGAAAGAAAAGGTAGATGAAAATAATCCTATTTTGTAAACCAACTTCAATGTTATAAAAGAAGAATGACAATGGAATCTTCATAGTGGGGTTTCTTACCATATGATAGGAGAAATATTGGTTTTTAAAAAATGTTATAGACTTCAATGAAGGATATATCACATTCGGCACTGTTGAATCTCTGAGAACAAAACATGTTTGTTCAATAATAATAGGGAACGAAATATGAAATGCAAGAGAAATTTGTTTTTTTATGGGATAAAACATAACCTAATGAGTGTTTCATAAATATTTAATGATGGTAAAAATGTTATATTTAGAAAAGATATTTTTTGTGAAAATTTACGAACATGGAAATATAGTTACAAAAGGACAATTAGAAAAGGATACTTATTTCATGTAAGTGATATACAAAACTCTTATAACTTGGGCATGGTGGAGGATAATCAGTTGTGGCATAAAAAAATAAGAATTCAGTGTCGAATAAATATTATAAAATTATAAAGTATGGATAGTTTTTGAGACTCTCTGAATTTTTCATGATGAATATATTTTTGTTACACTATTTTTCATAAGGTAATGATTAAAAAATTATGTACAAATGAATGTTGAAATTTTATCAAAACAACAAGTTGAACATATTCATTCTGATATATGTGCTACAATGAGAAAATAATCAACATATGGACATAATTACATCATCACATTAAATCATGAATTATCTCATAGAACTTGTGTTATGTTTATGAAACATAAGTTATAAGATTTCAAAATATTTAAAAGTTTCATCATGAATGCTGAGAAGGAATGTGAGTATTCCGTAAAGATGTTGGAAATTTAAAATAGTGGTGGGTAGAATATTGAAGAATTTGATATTATCTTTATTACATGTTATTTGTCATATGTTTGTTTCTCCATATGACTCTAAATGAAATGTTTTATTTAAAATCTCAAGGTTCAAAACACAATAAATTGTATGGCAGTCCATGTATCATAAAAAATAGAGGCAGAAACCAATGATAGTTTAAGGAGACAGATGAAGATGGAAATTTTCTATTTTTGGTTTATAAGGAAGAGGATACATATATTTCTATAGGGAAACATGATGAATTTTTTATTCTAGTGATGTAATTTTTTTTTGCAAAGATGACGAGGATTACCAAACATATCAAGATAAGGATATTGATAATGATAAAAAAATTATTAATTATTTTCTCAAATTTATGGACAATTGTAATCCTACTCGAGGAGAAGAATCATACTCAGTTATTTATAGTGATGAGTATTATACACCAAAATCTATTCCTAGGCTTAGGAATAAAGTTTGAGATCATAACATTATTAGTTATCAATATCAACAAAATCAAACAAGAGGAACAATAATTACAATTACACATAATTCATTGTATCCAAAAGAATAAATGAAATATTATGGTGATGATTTGGAGCATATATATTGGGTTCAATACATGAATGAATAATTTTATCACATAAATAAGAAGGATACTTTGGAATGTGTACCAATTCCAGATAACAAAAATTTATTTGGTATAATTTTGGTGTTCCGAAAAAAGATGAATGAAGAACATGAAGTGCTAAGAAACAAATCTAGATTAGTGTGGAAAGGATACAAAAAAAATTAAGCTATTGACTTTCATGAAACCATTTTTCTGGTGTAAATATTATAAATAATTTAAATATTTGTTTTTATTGATTCATTAGTAAGTTAAAAAACATTTCAAATAGATGACTAATCTACTATCTTCAAGGAGGAATTTGATGCGAATTTTTATATTGAACAACCATGTGGCTTTGTTAATGGGAAATGATAAATTTATTTTTTTTAACTGAAGTAATACTTATATGGGCTATAGATTTCATCTAGGGAATGGTTTTTAATGATATATACATGCTTAATGAGGATGAGTTTCAATAAAGGAAGAGTGGATATCCAACATTATATTAAATAATTTCAGTAGTTTTCTCTCATCCTAATTGTTATATTTGAAGACAATATCTTTGTTGGGAATGATTAAATAACATGTGAAATAATTTAAATTGAAATTATGATGTTTTTTGAAATTTCCATTATTTTATAAATTAAATACATTCTTGGAATTCACATATTACAATTAAAGGAAGCACATTTTTATCAACAAATGTATGCTAATGAAGTCCTTAAAATGTTTGGCATGGAAAATTCAAAACTATTTTCTAAACCAAAATGAATTGGAACCACATTGTCCAAAGAGGGATAACGAAAATAAGTTGATCAGCCATAGTATAAAAAAATGATTAAGATATTTTTATACTTAACTGCCTCAATATCAGAAATTCTTTATGTTATTTCATTATATGCAAGATATCATATTTCACAAAAATAATCACAACTGAATGAAGGAAAAAGTATTCATATATGTTTCAATGGAATAAATAGTTTTGGGATCAGGTGTGATAGTTATGATAGTATTTCATTGCTTAGGTATTCAAATGTTGATTTGGTTGGAAATGTTGATGATATAAGATCTACATCTGGTGGTGTTATCTATCTTGGGAAATGTTTTGTAAGTTGGTATTCAAGGAATAAAAACCATGTAACACATAATATGGATAAAGGTTAGTATGATTCTATCACTCAATATGTTATTCAACTTATGTGGAAGAAAACTCAGTTGGAAGATTTTCATTTTCAGGTAAAGTTACTCATGCTTTTGGGTCATGAATGTAAATGAGAAATCAAAACAACCAAGAATATGGTACAAAATTATCATTAAATAAGTATTTATATCATATGTGATTCCAAAAAAATGGTATACATAGATGAAATAATTGAAGATTTCATATGTTCCTACATCATAACTAGCTACTAACATTTTTACAAACAATAACTAAAGGATCCTTCTCGCAAATTGAGGTAAAACATAGGAATCCATCCTCATTCTCATTAAGGATGAAGAATGTTTTTTTCTCCCATATCTTTCTATATCCTTGGATAGTTTTTTCAAATAGGGATAATTGTATCATTATTTTATCTTTAATATGGATTGTAAAAGAGGGAGTTGCAGGTATGTTTTGAGTCCACTATGATATATGGAACTACTCTCACAATTTACTTCAATGGTTGTAGGAAAAAAAACTATTATATTCTAAGGATGTTGTAAAAGTTGTGAAGAAAGATGAGGATGAGAATGTTGAATATATGTTTTAATGAATGCTGACGAAGCTTCATGATCACTACATTTTGACAACATTATTTTTCTCTCAATAATTCATATTCCCTATAATGATTTCTCTCACATTGTATTAGAATTGTTGATAAGTAATTCATTCTACGAGGATACAAAATTCAATGATTTATGAATCATTGTTGAAAACATAATCCAAAGGGGGTATAACTGGGACTATTTTTTTTTATAGAATTTTTATGATATTGATACATGTTTTTACACGTATTTTTTCTTTTATTCTCAAAGAAAAGGAAATAACCTCACTTTGTAAAAGAGGGCAATCAATCTCAAAAATCATGTTCTGAAATTCTGACTCAAAATTTTATTCATGAATTCTAACTCAAAAAAAATATATAGTAATTAATCATATTTATGAATTCTAACTCAAATGTGTATTCATTAATAATATCTCAAAAATCATATTCCATAGTTCTAAATCAAAAATAATGTTCAGAAATTTAGACTCAGAGTGCTTAAGAATGTCCATTGTTTTTTTAAGACGTTTTCAAGAAAGAAAATTTCATTAGGCTCACCTTCCGTCTATCATGATCGGAATGGGAATATCTAATACTTTTTTTATAAATCTAATTATTCTTTGTTGCCTAGTATTTATATATAATTATAAGTATGTTGGAAAACATGTCATGACAACATGATGTTATAAAGGGGGAGTTAAGGTGTTGTAAATCATATTAAGACATGGTTGGTTTGGCAGGAAAGAAAGAATGTTTTTTGATGAATGGGAAATTCTACTAATTTCAATTAGAATTTAGATTACGCTAAAGACAATACTCATTATATTCAAAATCCTTGATGTAAGTCATGCTTAGAAGAATTTTTTTATAAGGAATATGTTTTTTAAGATAATGTTTTACGGTCTCAAGACCATCGGTATGTGAAAAAAATATTATAATTTTCTAATAAGGTTGAATCTATTTATTTCTTCATATAATTTAGTGGTACTGGATAATCATAATGTATTAATAATATAAAAAAATCGTACCGATAAAAACTTACTACGAAAATAAGGAGGGAAATATTATAGAAGAAAATATTACAGGGGAATCATAATAAAAAATGATTTTGGGAGAATTTTACTAAGAAATATTACTGACAATATCATACCAGGATAAAGGTACTGCATAATTTGATGTTTTGAAAAGAATCATGAAGGATCCATAATAGTTTAAAAGCATTGAAAAATTGAAACAGTACTAGGGGTTTAAGTGTTTTAGGGGGTTTGTATTTTAGGGGGTTTAGGGTTATTAATGGTTTTTAGAATTTATGATTTTAAAGGATTATTGTGTTTATATGGTTTTGTGATTATTTTTCAGTTTTTAGGGTTTTAGGGTCTTTAATTTTTTGGGATGTTTTTTTAGAGTTTTTTTTGGGGTTTTTGGGGTTCTTTTTTATTTTAGTTTTTTATGTAGTTTTATTCATTTTAGATTTTTGGGGGGTATTTGGGTATAATGTTGTTTTTGGGTTTTTTGGTATTTTACGTTTTTTTATTTTTTTTATTTTTCTTAGGTGTTTTATGCTTTTTACTGGGTTTATTTAGTTTTTATTGAGGTTTAGGGTTGCATTATGATTTTATAATTTTCCTTGGATTTTAATGGTTGTTGACGCTCCTTTTCTTCACAGAATCCAAAGATCGGAAAAGGGGAATATCTAAGCAAAAAGTGATTAATCCTTTGAAGAAACATCAAAAAATCGACAAAGGGATGGAAAAGGAGAACATTGCCCATGTATCGCGCAAGTTCCATCTTGGTCGCGCAAGTACACTTGCGCGCCGCCTCAATACTTGCGCGACCCATCATGGTCGTGCAAGGGACTTGCGCGACCCATCATGGTCGTGCAAGGGACTTGCGCGACAGATCTGATAACCGCCCAGTAACCGCCCGGGGTCTTCTTTTGCCTATAAATAGACCCTGTGGGCCCCCCATTCGGGAGGATCTCTTCCCAGAAACTCGGATCAAAGCTCCCGACGCCCAAGTCTCTTCTCAAAGCTTCCAGAACACTTCTAAGGTAATTTCTTACCTAGAATGGAAGATCTAAAGGGAAGAAGGAAGGCCTAAGTGTTGAAACTTATCAAACACTTGCGCGCCGACTTAATTCCTTCAATATAACTTGCGCGTCCCTCTTCTGGAAGAACCTCAAGAGGATGGGAAAGGGTTTAATAAAGAGTCGCTCAAGTAATTCAACTCTGGTTGAAAATCGCGCAAGTATCCCTTATGTCGCGCAAGTATACTTGCGCGACCAATACTTGCACGCCGCCGCAGGACTTGCGCGACCTTCAATACTTGTGCGCCCCTATCTTTTTGGGTGCCCATCTTGCCCTTTTTTTCACCCCTCTTAAGCCATTTCACCCTTCCTATTCATGATTCAGTCTTCAAGATACTCTTCAAAGCCATTTATGGCATGATTTCTTGATTTGACATCCTTATCTGAAAGGAATTATGTGAAATATCTCTCAAAACCTAAATGATTTAAACATCTTTATGTCACCAAAGATTGAGAGTTCATTCATTCAACCTCATCCTTTAAGATGAGAGAATCCTAACCTGGGTTTCCTTTTCAGGAATAATCCCCAGTTATAAAACCTTTAAACTTGGGCATCTTCCTTAAGAATAAGCCCCAATCAAAGTCCTTTAAACTTGGGCATCCTCCTCAAGAGTAAGCCCCAAAACTTAATCCCTAACCTGGGTCTCCTTTTCAGGAATAAAACTCAGTCATAACCTTGGGCTTCCTTTTCAGGAGTAATCCCCAATTCCCCTAACCTAGGCTTCCTTCTCAGGAATAAGTCCTAGTCATCAATCTTGGGCATCTTTCTTAAGAGTAAGCCCCAAGTCTCTTAAAATTTCTCTTAACCAGTCATAAATTTCCTTTGATTTGGGTTTCCTTTTCAGGAATAAAACCCAATCATAAGTCCCCTCCTAACTTGGGCATCCTCCTTAGGAGTAAGCCCCAAGATTAGAGTATTCAAATCTCCATGAAGCACATATAACTTTGTGGACCCTGTTCATGGATTTTTCTTCCTAAAAGTAAATCCTAAACCTTCGCCTATCTAGGCAGTCATCTATACATAAGCCCCAAAACAAATTCTTATGATTGCATCTTTTATGGCACAATTGTCTAAATTTTACCAATACCTCTTGTTTCTCACACCGAGCATGACTCACGTGAGCTTAGAGTGTAAAAGTAATTATGACATTCATCTTTGAGCCATCAATCATAAAACATCATATCCCATTCCTCGAACTACGTGGGTTCTGATTCCTTTTTCAAAACAAAGGATACGTAGGTAGCCCATTCATGGGTTCGATCCCAACATTGAAATAATCTCTGTCCTTTTGAATGACGATAAACTTCAAGTGCCCCACTGAGTGGCTTTAAAACCAGCCTGGTCATCAAAATGACCAAGAGACTTTTATATAAATGTTTTGAAGGATACCATTGACCAAGAATCTCTAAACAAATATAGATGATTCTATATTGATGAAGAACCTCGATTACATATAAAAGATTCTCTAAATTTCTTGCATATTTAATCATTGATTGTTAAAACTAAAGGAAAGCTCATTTTATACTTGGTAATGTAATAAGGATTCACGAACTTAACTTAAATCTATAAAGAGAGTCCCGGAGTAGACAATAATTCCCCTCAAAAAGGTGTGATGAGTCCGACCTCCCATCCTCTCGACCAATGCAAATTCCTAAGCCTCATTAGCCCACAAGCTAATGAGCGCCTGCCTTTGGAAAGTAGGTCCAAACGGATGTGGAATCATTGGATGTTTCCGGTTCTACGAACAAACCCGTTAGAAACCGATCGGAACGTTTGAATCTCCCGTCCAGGAGGTCATCCCCGGATTCCGCGCGAAACAAAAATGGTGAACCCGACGTGAATCCTTAACCATGTTAAAGTGATGTTCTTCTTAGATGTTAGGCCCCTTGGGCCAACAAGGCAATCATTGACATATGATCATCCAAAAGATGCAGTAGCCGGATTCATCTTGATTATGTCTGTAATATGGAACATGCACTCTTTTTTCAAGATCTTCTACAAAAAATGGCTTTCCTTAAATTCACCCCTGTGAATACTGCTGCTGAGAACACCTCTACTGTGAGGTCTGCTGCCATGAAAACCAATGCTGCTACTCCTGCTGGAACGTCATCCGCTCTGAGGATGACATCACCAACTCAGCGTCTTCAACGCTGTGTTTCAAATGCACTGGTTAAGGAGTACCGTCGTAACGGTACTATCCCAACTCTGGAGGCCGCTCGTCAAGCCCTCCAAGTTAACAATTCTACCTGGTCGTCCGGACAACGGCAACCAGCAATCAAGAAGCAGGCGGTGCTGACTACCGTCTCCAACCATTTCGGGTCGTTATCCCCGGAACGCAATTTCCATTCACTCCCTTATTCTGAGGAAGTGAATGAGCAGGTCCCGCAGGACCTTAATTCAAAGAGACAGGAGTCCTTCTCAAGGGCTCCCATCAACAATCGCCGCCAGACTCGTGCGGTAGTGCACCCTCAACATGATGAGGGTACCGGCTCCAGGCATTCAGCTCAGGTTCCTCGAACCCGAGCAGGCAAGATGAATCACCAGAGACGGAATCCGGTTAATAATAGGCAGGTTGTCATCCCTGCCATCTCCGGAGAAGTCCACCAACCTAACTTGGTGGCAAACAACGAGCAGGCACACACACCTGCCCGTTTTAATCCCGCTGTCCAGCAGACTCGTCTGGCAGCATCAAGCCGATCCCGCCAGGCAATTCCGGCGGAGTACCATAGGCAGGAACATACACCTGCTTATACATCAGCAGTTAGTCAGCAGGCTCGTCTGACTACATATGATGGATCTCGTCAACAGCGTTTGGCGAAGTGTAATCAGCAGTCACATACACCTGCTAATACTAATCAAGCCTACCAACAGTCTCGTTTGGTAGCACACGGAGAAGTCAGTCGGAAAGCCCCGACGACAAACAGGAGGCAGACTAAACTCTCTGCCTCCACACTTGAGTACTGTCAGGATTCACTGACAGGAAAAGGAGGACAGGAGCAGGCACATACACCTACTCCAAACCCGGAATGGACGTATATCCCTGTTCCGGCGGCTGAAGTCACCAAACATATTTTGTCAATGGTGAAAGAGCAGAAGCAAATTCCTGCTCATATTCTGGATGCTTGCCAGGATATCATAACAGCTTCAGCATCATCTCAGGGACAGACACATAAATCTATCCCTAGCGGTGGAGTGACACATCAACAATTCACTCCGGAACAGACACACACATCTGTTCCAGTCCAAGAGGGTTGTGGGGCCTACTCCCCCATATCATATGGACAACCAAGCCAGGCACATACACCTGATTTGAGCGATGATCGTCAGCCTAACCTGACCATCTTTCCTGATCAGGCACATACACCTACTCAGAGCAATCACTTTCGTCATCAAGTGATTTCTAAAGCGAGTAAGAAGGCATCTAAGAAAAAGATCCGCCCAGCACAGTCAGGAGATCAAAGGCCAATCTGTAACAAGGCCTTGCTCGATGCTGGAGTTCTTGAAGCCCTCAGACATTTATCTGTCGGAATTCAAGATTCTACTCCCTCAGTTCCCAATAACAGGAACATTAATCCCGAAGGTCTTCAACAGACACTTCCTCATGAAGACTTGCTTCATGAAAATTCGGTCAATCTTGAAGTTTCTTCTTCAGATGAGAACCACAGGAACCCTCTGTGTGGTCAGAAGACCAAGGAGCAAGAGATATCATCTTTTGCTGTAACCCATCATGAAGGTCCTCCTCATGGTGATGAACTTCGCTGCGAAAGTCCTCTCCGCAGTAGTGATTCACATTGTCTCGAAAATTCTTCAGAAGGCAATGTAGTGCCGAGAAAGCCCTCTTATCTTGAGGCACTTGCAAACGTAAAACCAGTCATGTCTGAGGCTTTACTATCGGCAGGTGAAACTCTTTCTCCATCAGAAGATAGCTTGGGGTTCAGGTTATTCTCCGAACCTTCCCTGGGTCATTCATCTTCCAGCATGAATAGTGATTCCTCTACCAATCTTGTTGAATCCGATGAAGCAACAAGGAAACACCAACTCTGGTCCAAACAGGTAGAAGAATCTTCATTTAATGATAAAGAGGAAATGCTGAACATGAGGAAAAAACTGGCAAAAGGTGAAGTACCAGTCATGTTTTGGCCTTTGGCTGATTCACAGTATGACATTCCAAAGATGTTGACGGATGATGGAATCCATGATATTCGTCTTAACATATGGAAAACTCTTTGTCAATTAAAGAAGAAGGTATTATCTTACGATGAATATGAAAACCATCTTAAGATAATAGAAGGGTTACAACGCCAGATTGATTTGGCATCTCTATCAGTCTCTCGGTATCCGAAGGCTGAAAAGCAACAGAGAACCCTTCAACGTTCATGCCTTGGCGCGCTGAGAAAATTGCGTCAGTTAATTTCCAATGCTCCATCTAATGTTCATATCAGAGGATGGGGTATTCACGGAGCACTACATTTCACAGTGCTTTCCGGTCAGCAAAGCCCACCGAAAATGGTCTCATGCAATGTTATTGCCCATGGCCGGCCACAGTCAATGGGCTTTGTTCATAATCAAAATCTTGCTCGAGATCAAGCTTCAACTAGTTCCTCTCAAAATCAAGTATATAGAGAACAGGTTGTTGAATTGCTCCTACATCAAGCAGGCGAGAATATTGCGCAAGCCTCTCGTCTGGAGCAAACACGTCATCAAATGACAGAAGTTTCGGAAATCATCCAACGGTCTGTTGAACCAGGTGATAAAAGTGGATACAGGTTAATGCATCCAGCTAATTTACGAACTAAGATCCGCAAGATCAAGAGAGATTTCAAGAAGATCTCAGACATAGCATGTCAAGAGACACCCCAGCTTGCCAGACTGGGGACTTCTCTAACCCAACCCTCAGAATCAACGAATGGGATTCGAGGAGTTGAGCAGAAGCAACAGGAACACCCCCAGTCCACCGGACTGGGGACTTTTTCAAATCTTCAATCCCTCCCTCAGAGAAAGTCAGTATTCTCTCGATTAGGGAATAAGCCTCAAGAGGAACGAAGAGCCAAGATGTCAGGAGATTCTCTCCAAGTGACGGTTCACAAAGAAATTCCTGAGGGGTCAAGTCAACGGAATGCCATGTCTTATCATGGACATAAAAGGAGACAATATCATAGAAATGCTGATAGAAAGGATTTCATGAAATATGCATCCATTAATGTCATCACTGCCGTTGCTGCTGATTCACCAGATGAGGCTCAATCAGGGGGATCAGATGAAGAGGTTCCTGCTCAAGAAGTTGCGCACACAGACCTAAATGAAGAAGGTGTGCGCACACGTAATCAAAGGCTTACCCAAAATTTGGGTATTCCTTCAAGTAACCCACTTCCCCCTCTCCGAAAAGGATCCAATAAGGGGAAAGGAAAGAATCAGGTTACTTCTCACCCTTCCTCTGAAGGAGGTCAATCGCTCTCATTAGAGCAAAGGCTTGCACAACAGGAGGAAGAAATGAAAGAATTAAGAAGGTTGAATGCAGAACTACTTCAGAGTAGTCTTCTTCTTAAGAATGCTGAAGTCCGACAGCCGAAGGAATTTGTTGTAACTACTGAGATGGATCAGGAATATCCTCCTTTATCATTACACCCACAGAGGTCTAATCCTACGGGTCAAACGCAACAACGGTTGGCAGCACTACCATTAGTTGCAGCACCAACCTCCACGGCTGTCCAAGCTCCATTCATTGCACCTACCCAAAACCAAGTTCAACCTGACGTTTCTCAAAAGTTAATAACTACTATTGAGTCATTAACAGCTCGGTTAGAAACTATGGAAGGGAAACGGGCGCAAGTTCAACCTGAAAAGAAAGTTTACCCTGAATGGGTAGATTCAATTTCTCCTCCATCCAGTTTTGGAAACCCTATTTTCCCTACTTTCAATGGATCAGGCGACCCTGAACAACATTTGACGCATTACGTTTCTTGTTGTGATCCTATGATGGGAACTCCAGAACAACAAGAAGCAGTGAAACTCAGATGCTTCGTGCGAACCTTGCAAGGACCAGCTTTTTTCTGGTATACAAGCTTGAAATCCCGGTCAGTCATCGGATGGGAGGATCTTCGTCAAAAATTCCTTCTTCAGTTCAGCTCAACTTTGCCAAAAACGACAGTTTTCGATCTTACAAACTGCAAGCAAAGGGAGAATGAAAGAGTCTCTGATTTCATTGCTCGTTGGAAGGGATTAACGTATTCCTTGAGTTTATCACTCCCTCAGGAGGAATTATTGCCAATCTGTGTGGCAAATTTGCGTGACGAATTACGCACGCCATTGATCCCTGTGAAATACACAGGAGGGTTTCGAGACCTTACTTCAATCGCTCAACAGATTGAAGATTCCCTTATGCAGGCTAAGGTTAAATCTCGTGTAATTCCATCAGCTACAGGAAGAAGAATGGGTAAAGAAGAAACTGCTACAGTTATGCTTAAACAGGCACCTGTACCTATTTCTACTTCAAAACCTTCATCTTCTCGAAGGGCTCCACCTCCTGAACGCCAACAACAAAGGCTGTTTCGTCCAAATGATCAAAAAGATCAACGACGAAAACAATTTGAGGATATGAAGAGTAAAACATACTCTTTCCGAAGTGAGCAAGTTCCTGGTTACTTCATTTCAGCTCTGGAAAATAATTTGGTTCAATTACCAGTGCCGAAGAGACCAAACAAGGAAGGAGATGAAGACCGTCCCAATTATTGTCCCTTTCATCAAATGTTGAGACATCCCATCCAGGAGTGTTTTGTCTTTAAAGACCTCCTACAAAAGATGGTCGACTTGGGACAAGTCAAATTGAAGGGTTCTTCAGCTCATGTAGCGTGTATTACCGCTACAGATCCAGAGGAAGGAGGCGAGTGGCAGGAAGTCAAAAGCAAAACTGCGAAAAAATATGATGATTGGATGGTCAGAAAGACAATCAATCGGACTCATTCCATTTTGCGAACACAATTGAAGAAACCAATTGTGTCTCCTACAAAAGCTGCAGTAAAGCCTCCATCAAAGGACAAATCCTCAAAAGGGCAGCGCAATTCAAAGAAGAAAGAGGAATCAGGAGAAGATGAGTATGTATCAAAGCCTAAATTGTCTTTGACTCTGGCAGATTTCATGCCATCTACTTCAAAGTCACGGGCACCGTCCCACCAAACGGCACAGCCTAAACAGGCCAACCAGGCAGAGTCTTTATCAGACGAAGAATTGATCTTTGGTTCTGTTAATATGATTCAATTAACAGATTCATATTCCAGTCTTGATGAGCCTGAATTCCCTGTATCAAATAAAGGAACCCGAGGAAGTTCTAGAGGTTCAGGATATAGGGGAAGACGTGGATCTTTCCGAAGCCACTACTCTAATTCTACCCCTGCTAGCACTATATATGCAGCAGAAACTCGTGGTAGAGCCCTTCAGCGAGCTCAAAATGAACAAGCAAGTTCTTCTGCTAATGGCCAACTCAGCTTCGGCACAATTATTTTGGAAGACCGATTAAAGGTTCCATCTTCTTTATCTCAGCAAGAAAATGGATCTAATCAGTCTAATTTTCCAAAACCAAAGATGTTGCCAACTTCAATACAAGATGCATCAGCTTCCAAAGCATCTGCTTCCAAGATACCTGCTAAACCACATATTCCTATTGGGAAACGCAGGCCTCTAGATCAAAAGTATGATATATTGAAACACTTGGCCCAAGTACCAGCCAAATTATCAATTTTGGATGCTTTGAATCTATCAAGAGATCTTCGGGAAGCACTCATCGAAGCTTTGTCAAGTCCTCAAGAGTTTGAAGCTGAGATTGCTGCAGCTGAAATTTATCACATAGAGAATAATCCTGCAGAATTCCATGCAGTGATATCTTTTACTGATAAAGATGAGGATGATGTTGTGCATGGGCACATAAAACCTTTGTACTTATCTGGCAAAGTCAATGGTATAGATGTTCGAAGAGCTTTCATTGACAATGGTTCAGGAGTCAACCTCATGCCCATTCGCACACTTCGTCGATTGGGCCTCACAGAATCTGATTTATCTCCTTCTACCATGATGTTGCAAGGATATGATAAAAATGAACAAGAACCACTGGGAGAAGTTACGCTCAGAACTCAGTTTGGAGATCTTGTTTCCAATTCAGATTTCATGATTGTTGATCAAGACTCAGCTTTCAATATCTTGCTTGGAAGACCCTGGTTACATCAGCATGCAGCTATTCCGTCATCATACCATCAATGTCTCAAATACTGTTTCGATGGTCAAGTTGGAACATTATATGGTGATAAGGCCCCGTTCAAAACATGTGAGTCTCAATACATTGAGGCGGAATTTTATCACATGAAGGGAAGAGAAAAATCTACAATAAAGGAAATTACCAAAGTTAATGCTCCATATGGTTTGGAAAAAATTCCAATAAATCCATTTTCACATGTGAGTACAGATTATGTGTTACCTATCAGTCAAATTGACAAAATAGGCCCAAATCAAAATACTCTTATGGAACGATCCATAATGTCAATTACGGCAATCGAGCCAGACAACATGGGAGAAATTGGTAACTTACCAAGCAATGATGAAAGCATAAGTGGTGACGTTTTCATTTCGTCTGCTGAAATCCAACAAGTCTATACTTCGCTAATCAGGCCAGAAGAAGTTATAGCAACACCAGAGGTGAATGTTGATGTCGATTCTCAATCCATCATCTCCTCTTTATTTCCCAAAGAAGACCCTTTTTCATCAATAGGGACGGAAATGGAAGCTTCTTCTTCAAAATGTAAAAATTTTGACATCTCTTATGATCATGAGAATTTCGTTTTTTCATCTACTTTGCAAGTAGAAACGGAAGATATAACACATGATGAAGAAGAAGAGGAAGATCTTAGAGATGCTCCTCCAGCATTTGAAGAGGGTATCTCTACCACTGTGGATGAACTCAGAGAAGTAAATCTGGGTACAGAGAAAGATCCACGCCCCACTTTAATTACTGCGGCCATGACCCTTGAAGAACAAGAGATGTATATTTCTTTTCTAAAGCAAAATAAAGATATCTTTGCTTGGAATTATACAGAGATGCCTGGCCTTGATCCTGATGTTGCCACCCATCATTTGGGTTTGCCAAAAGAACATCGAGGATTCAAGCAAGCCGCGAGAAGAACACACCCAACCTATGCTTCCAAAATCGAGGCTGAAGTGGATAAGCTTATCAAAGCTAACTTCGTCAGAGAAGTTCAATATCCCAAGTGGTTGGCTAATATTGTCCCAGTAAAGAAAAAGAACGGAAAAATTAGGGTTTGCATCGATTTCAGAGATCTTAATCGGTATTGTCCCAAAGATGATTTTCCAGTTCCGATTACGGAACTCTTAATTGATGCGACGGCTGGCTATGAAGTACTTTCTTTCATGGATGGATATTCTGGATATAATCAGATCCGAATGGCCCCAGAAGATGAGGAATATACAGCCTTCAGAGCTCCTCAAGGTGTGTTTTGTTACCAGGTGATGCCCTTTGGTTTAAAGAATGCAGGTGCAACATATCAACGCGCCATGCATCGTATCTTCAAACCTTTTTTAGGGAAATTTGTTGAATGCTATGTAGATGATTTGGTGGTTAAATCCAAACAACGTTTTGATCACTTGGCTGATTTGGAAATCATATTCCACAAGCTTCGACAACATAATTTGAAGATGAACCCCTTAAAATGTGCTTTTGGGGTAACCTCAGGAAAATTCCTCGGCTTTGTTGTACGCCATCGTGGTATTGAAGTCGATCCTGAGAAGACCAAATCAATCCTTGGTATGTCACCTCCTCAGAATTTGAAAGAATTAAGAGGACTTCAAGGACACTTAGCCTATATTCGGCGTTTCATCACCAATTTGGCAGGCAAAAGTTTACCTTTTACCAAATTATTGAAGAAAGGAGTCACTTACCAGTGGACTAAAGAATGTCAAGAAGAATTTGATGTTCTCAAGAAATACCTCTTAAGTCCACCAGTACTCATGCCACCTGTTGAGGGTAGACCTCTTATCCTCTATGTGACAGCTTTATAGCGATCATTGGGTGCCTTTCTCGCTCAAAAGAATGATGCTGGGAATGAAAATAGTCTCTACTATCTCAGTAGAACTATGCTTGAAGCAGAAACCCGGTATTCGAGTATTGAAAAATGCTGCCTAGCATTAATCTTTGCAGTTCAGAAACTGAGACACTACCTGCAACATCACGAGGTCCAATTGGTATCTCGTAATAATCCACTCAAATTCATCCTTAGTCGTCCAATGCTTACAGGACGTCTGGCAAGGTGGGCGGTTATTCTACAGCAGTTCGACATTCAATATGTGTCTCAAAAGGCAATTAAGGGCCAAGCTCTGGCTGATTTCCTGGCTGAACACCCTTCAGTGGAAGACACATATTCAGATATCGAACTCCCTGATGAGGAAGTTTTTTCTATTCAAGAGAATCCTCAAACATGGGAAATGTATTTTGATGGTGCTTCTAGAAGTCCAACAGGGAAGAAAATGGAAAATCCTAAATTCAACAAAGTTGGTTTAGGAATTGTGCTCATTTCTCCAGATAAGGCAGTGTTACCTTATTCCTTTTTGTTGTGGGAAGGCGGTACCAATAATGAAGCTGAATACCAAGCTCTCATTGCAGGCTTGGAGTTAGCGCTTCAAGCACAAGTGAATCACTTAAAGGTAAAAGGTGATTCAGACCTGGTAATCAAACAAGTCAATGGGGATTATGCCATCAGAAAAGAAGAATTAATCCCTTTGTATGATTACGTCAGAGAGTTAATGTCGGAATTCCCTTCAAAACCGACATTTTCTTATGTCCCAAGATCACAAAATGCTCAAGCTGATGCACTGGCTAATATAGCCACAGCTTTAGCAGATCCAAATCGGGACGAGACAACCATCGGTATTGCCCACCGTCGTGCAATGTCACCTTATGTTCAAGTCAGAACAGAGGAAATTAATGAAATTAGTCCCATTCCTGAACCATATGGTCATACTACAGGATGGATGTCACCTATCAGGGAATACCTTCAAAATGGAACACTTCCACCTGATAGAGCCAAGAGAGAGCAAATTCGGCGACGTGTGGTCAATTTTACTCTTTATGATGGTCCAAACCACCTCGAGAAAATTCTATACAACCGTGGTTTTGATGGAGTTCTCTTCAGATGTATTGATGGTGAAGAGACAATGGCTGTCATAAAAGAAGTGCATGCAGGAGTCTGTGGTGCCCACCAGTCTGGACATAGATTGTCTGATCAAATTCGAAGACTTGGATACTTCTGGCCTTCAATGATACAAGATTGTGTTAATTTCACAAAGAAGTGTCATTCATGCCAAGTATATGCCAATTTCATTCATCAACCTCCAGAGTTGCTTCATACAGCTAAATACTCATGGCCATTTTCCACATGGGGAATGGATGTGGTGGGACCTTACCCTTCAGCTACGGCCAAGCAGTTTAAGTACATTCTTACTGCTACTGATTTCTTTTCCAAATGGGCAGAGGCAGTACCTCTCAAAGAAGTCAGTTCTAAATGCATTGTTAGCTTCATCAAGTCTAACATCATTACTAGATTTGGTGTCCCTCATACCATATTGACAGACAACGGCACCAACTTCTGCTCTTCTGAGGTAAAGAGATTGTATCAAGAATACAACATTAAGTCCAACCATTCATCTCGATATCATGCAGCGGCTAATGGCCAGATAGAGGCCTTCAACAAGACTCTTTCAAATATACTGCAAAAGATGGTGGATAAAGATAAGAGGTCATGGCCTGATAAACTCTATCATGCTTTATGGGCTTATCAGACTACCACTCGCAATGCAACGCGATCTACTCCATATTCATTGGTATATGGAACAGAAGCAGTCTTGCCAATTGAAGTCCAATTGCCCTCACTCAGAATAGCCATTTGTGATCAGTTATCAACAGATGAGCAATCCCAAAAGCGGTTGAATGAATTGGAACAGTTAGATGAGAAAAGATTGTGCACTTTGCACCACTTGGAAATCTATCAGAATCGAATAGCACGGGCTTTTAACAAAAAAGTTCGTCTTCGTTCATTCATTCAGGGAGAATTGGTATTGGTTCTCAGAACACCAATGATACCAGGAAAGAAGCCTCCCAAGCTTGAACCAAAATGGGAAGGACCTTATTCAGTACATAAGGTCTACTCCAATGGAGCGTATTCTCTGATTTCAATGGATGGAGAACACATCACGACTCCAACTAATGCCAGATTTCTGAAGAAGTATTTTGTATAAACACAAAATATTGTTCACAGAACTAAGACTCTTACATTTGGTTCATACAGCAATGGTCCAGTATGACCTTAAACTACAACTACGTCCAGCATGACGATAAACTGTATGGTCCGTGCATATGACCTTAAACTATTCGCACTTATGTCCCTGCAACATGACACTAAACTGTGCAGCACCAATAGTCCTAACTGCAAGACTTTAAACTGCATAGTCCCTGATTTTGTCCTACATGACAATAAACCGTATAGAAGTTCTTATATTTTGTCCGAGATGACATTAAACTATATTTTGTCCTAGCAACATGACATTAAACTGTGTGGCACTTTCATCGTCCAGCATGACGTTAAACTGTGTTAAGTCCCTTATTGTCCTACATGACACAAAACTGTATTCTGTCCGAGATGACATTAAACTATATTGTGTCCTAGCAACATGACATTAAAACTGTGTGGCACTTCCAATGTCCAGCATGACGATAAACTGTAAAAAGATCAGAACTGATATCCTCATATTGATTCACCTTAGTCTTAGCTACATGACTTTAAACTGTACAGCATCAGTTCGTCCTTGCTATATGACGCTAAAACTATACAGCAATGGTCCAGTATGACTTTAAACTGCAACTTCGTCCCACACGACATTAAACTGTGAAAAAGTTCCATAAACAGTCCAGCATGACCTTAAAACTGCATCATTCCTGGTCCATGTATACGACCATAAACTATTTGCAAATATGTCCAGCAAGACGTTAAACTGTGACGTCCTAACTACATGACGCTAAACTGTACATAAAGTCCCTTTTTTATGTCCTACATGACATTAAACTGTACATCGTTAAGGTTGTTATTACCTCTTGTTTCTCACACCGAGTATGACTCACGTGAGCTTAGAGCGAACATCAACCATAACACTCCCTTTGGGCCACTAACCATGTGTAAGTCCCAACAACATTTTTTTTAGATCATTGTCCACAAGAACAACTTGATCATTAATTCATTCTTTAATTGAACTACACAGACTTTGATCCTTGCCCTCCAGGCTGGGTATGTAGGCAACCTCCCAAAGGTTCAAGCCCAAAAACAATCTCTTCACATTGGTTCACCACAATCTCATATGATGATGATTTGTGAAACCACCCTTGGAATCAATATCTTTACATTGATTCACTTTCGTCCTTGTTATATGACGTTAAACTATACAACACTTTTGTCCAGTACGACAATAAACTACAATATTCTTTGATTTCCTCATTTGAGAAGGAACCATTATTAAACATTGATTCTTTTTCAATCATGGTTTTCATTTTCAAAAAGACTACGTACATACATGGTAATGCCTAAACTTTTTATCTTAGGTTAAAACCATCATTGCACTAAAGTCCCTTTTCACCCTTCACATGTACGAACCAAATTTGTACAAAGGGTAGTTTCTAGAACTACGTGGACTTGATTCCCATCTTTATGGGATACGTAGGAACATTCGAGTGTCCCTCGAATCCAGTCCCAAGTCTTTTGGGCCTAACCCCAAATTTCACTTTCAGTCCCTTGGCTGAAAAGTCCTCATGAAAACACACACTGTGTATTCATTATTATGGTCCGAATTCTATGACCCCAAAAACTAAGATCACTCATCCTTTCGTCCTGCACGACGTTAAACTGTATTTCAAGAACTACGTATGGCATGATTCTCATTCTTATGAGATACGTAGTGAAGTCCAAGTTTCAATTCAGGACCCAGCCACAACATGATTATGGTTTTCATTGACCTATGTATCTCTATATACATTGGAAAATACCCATCTTTATGTATTATAATCCTAACCTTAAATATTTTCAGATCTTCATAACCCTTTTTCATGACTTATGGTCACAAAAATGTCAAACTTCTGAGAATTCTTTTGCCTGACTATGCAGCACGTGCCCATAGGTGGCCTTGCATAAACAGTCCACATAACAGACTTGTCAGCCAAGAGATGCTATTTATTTGACCATGCAGCCAATGCCCATAGGTGGCCCTGCATGTTTTCAACCCCCTAACGGGTTTGTTAAATAATACTAACTTCATTCTTGGGAAGAATGCCTCTTTTGTCCTTATTTGTCTTAAACGACAGTATGTAAGGATCCGCAAAAATAGCCATCCTTAATGTATTTGTCCCATATCCTTTTTCATGATCTGAAAGTATTCAAGTCTATGGTTTATTCTTCTTCCCTACGTTTGGGTCAGACCTTCGTAGGAGTGATATTCATCCAGTTCTTCGATATTCTTGTTTGAAAATATCTTCTCCATATTCAAGTACCTCTTTCCATATAACAAACTCTATGCTTTAGAAAATTTGAATCTCCATAAACTTTCACTGGCTTTTAGCACTAGGAAAGTAAATTTCTGAGAGTTCTTTTGCCTAACTATGCAGCACGTACCCATAGGTGGCCTTGCATAAACAGTCCACATAACAGACTTGTCAGCCAAAAGATGCTATTTTATTTGACTATGCAGCCAATGCCCATAGGTGGCCCTGCATATTTCAACCCCCTAACGGGTTTTGTTAAATAATAGTAACTTCATTCTTGGAAACTACTTCTTCTAATGCTATTTAGCTCTTTTTCATATCATTCCTCGGATTCAAATATTCTTAAGTCATAGTTTACATATTTTCTCTCATACTTGAGTATGGTAATTTGTTTTCAGATAAATTATCAAGGAATTGAATCCATTTTAATCCATTTTTCGGTCAAAGCTATTTCGACCTTAAACATTAAGCCTCTTTATGTCCGGCTTGCATGACTTTAAACTGCCCACACAAAAGACAGAGGAACTATGAATAAAAGTCAAAGTTCCAGCTCATTAAATATACATTTTTTGTATGATTTAGCTAATATTGAGCAATTAAAAGATTCAAAGTTTGTAGGGTTATTTGTAATAATCCTAGTAAAAATCAAACTATGCTTACTAAGCCCATTAGCTTAAGTAAATTTGAAGCAGGTAATGAAAGAATGCAGGTACAAATGATTGGAGACGAAAGTGTTTTTCATTGATACACAAGAGTTAGAAGGACATCCACAGATTGGAGTCTCTTCTCTTTTTCAAGAATTACAAGAGGCTTTCAACATAACACTTCATTTGATTTACGGCATCCCGAGCTTCATCAGCAACCACCTGGAATTCATTCATTCAACTGGAAACAAAAAGGAGATGCAGTGATACCAGCTCTTCTTGGAACAATTGTAAAAGGATGTTCTTGAGTGCGGTTTGAGAAAATTTTCTGCTGATCAAACAGTGACTCTGTTTCTGTCCAAGAGACATGAAAGATGGATACATGGATTTGAGAATGGAGCATTGGAAGTAAAGAGCCATTTGAAGAGAGTACTCTTTTCAGATATTGCTCTAATACCATGTTTGTCTTCTCTCCACCAACCGGTAGTGGAAAACATTTCAGCCCATGGGTTTTCCATTTTTATATCTTCAAGGAAATGGCATGCAAGGAGAATTTGAAAGTTCACACCATTGTTGTTGCTTTTAATGCACAGCATAACCGAAATGAAGGAGTAGCAGCGTAGCTGCATTTCAGGTGTATAGTTGTTTGCATTTGGAACATTGACTCCTTGCAAGTGACCATGACCACATAGAGACAGGTAGATGCTCTGTGGGAAATTAAGATGATATTTCTTCAAGTACTTAGCCAAAACTGGAAGAGTGCTGTCGCATGTGTCATAGTAATCAGGGCCACTGATGTTCATCATATCATCAATCCGCTTGCTAGCCAGTTCATAAGTCGTTCCAATTCCCTTAGGAACCACTGAATCTGCACAAAAGATGAATAAACTAACTCTTAAATGGGTTTATTTTTCATAAATTTTGTGAAAATTTTTTGAAAAAATGCCTAAGGCATTAAGGCGCGCAAGTCTACAAAATGGCGCGCAAGTGATCACGTGTCGCGCTAGTTTTCGTCGCGCAAGTATAAACCGCGCAAGTACGAATACCTTTACAGGAGCGCGACATTAAGGAAAAACAGAGCAGACTTGCGCGGCTTAGGTGACCTGCGCGGCGAGAGCTCGAGAAGGTATGAGGTCCGGAAATCCGGATACTTGTACGGAGGTGAGGCCGTATATTTATAGGCCAGAGGGCCTATCTGCGCGCCGCACCCAGAGCGCTCAAACGCTTGCGCGACGAAGACTTGCGTGCCGACTGGAGACTTGCGCGCCGCCCTTTTCCTTTAGAGGAATTCGATTTCCTCAGAGTCAAATCCTCATTTCTCTCCGGATCCAACTCTGAGGGGGGACTTTTGTTGACGCTCCTTTTCATCACAGAATCCAAAGATCGGAAAAGGGGAATATCTAAGCAAAAAGTGATTAATCCTTTGAAGAAACATCAAAAAATTGACAAAGGGATGGAAAAGGAGAACATTGCCCATGTATCGCGCAAGTTCCATCTTAGTCGCGCAAGTACACTTGCGCGCCGCCTCAATACTTGCGCGACCCATCATGGTCGGGCAAGGGACTTGCGCGACCCATCATGGTCGTGCAAGGGACTTGCGCGACCCATCATGGTCGTGCAAGGGACTTGCGCGACAGATCTGATAACCGCCCAGTAACCGCCCGGGGTCTTCTTTTGCCTATAAATAGACCCTGTGGGCCCCCCATTCGGGAGGATCTCTTCCCAGAAACTCGGATCAAAGCTCCCGACGCCCAAGTCTCTTCTCAAAGCTTCCAGAACACTTCTAAGGTAATTTCATACCTAAAATGGAAGATCTAAAGGGAAGAAGGAAGGCCTAAGTGTTGAAACTTATCAAACACTTGCGCGCCGACTTAATTCCTTCAATATAACTTGCGCGTCCCTCTTCTGGAAGAACCTCAAGAGGATGGGAAAGGGTTTAATAAAGATTCGCTCAAGTAATTCAACTCTGGTTGAAAATCGCGCAAGTATCCCTTATGTCGCGCAAGTATACTTGCGCGACCAATACTTGCGCGCCGCCGCAGGACTTGCGCGACCTTCAATACTTGCGCGCCCCTATCTTTTTGGGTGCCCATCTTGCCCTTTTTTTCACCCCTCTTAAGCCATTTCACCCTTCCTATTCAAGATTCAGTCTTCAAGATACTCTTCAAAGCCATTTATGGCATGATTTCTTGATTTGACATCCTTATCTGAAAGGAATTATGTGAAATATCTCTCAAAACCTAAATGATTTAAACATCTTTATGTCACCAAAGATTGAGAGTTCATTCATTCAACCTCATCCTTTAAGATGAGAGAATCCTAACCTGGGTTTCCTTTTCAGGAATAATCCCCAGTTATAAAACCTTTAAACTTGGGAATCTTCCTTAAGAATAAGCCCCAATCAAAGTCCTTTAAACTTGGGCATCCTCCTCAAGAGTAAGCCCCAAACCTTAATCCCTAACCTGGGTCTCCTTTTCAGGAATAAAACTCAGTCATAACCTTGGGCTTCCTTTTCAGGAGTAAGCCCCAATTCCCCTAACCTAGGCTTCCTTCTCAGGAATAAGTCCTAGTCATCAATCTTGGGCATCTTTCTTAAGAGTAAGCCCCAAGTCTCTTAAAATTTCTCTTAACCAGTCATAAATTTCCTTTGATTTGGGTTTCCTTTTCAGGAATAAAACCCAATCATAAGTCCCCTCCTAACTTGGGCATCCTCCTTAGGAGTAAGCCCCAAGATTAGAGTATTCAAATCTCCATGAAGCACATATAACTTTGTGGACCCTGTTCATGGATTTTTCTTCCTAAAAGTAAATCCTAAACCTTCGCCTATCTGGGAAGTCATCTATACATAAGCCCCAAAACAAATTCTTATGATTGCATCTTTTATGGCACAATTGTCTAAATTTTACCAATACCTCTTGTTTCTCACACCGAGCATGACTCACGTGAGCTTAGAGTGTAAAAGTAATTATGACATTCATCTTTGAGCCATCAATCATAAAACATCATATCCCATTCCTCGAACTACGTGGGTTCTGATTCCTTTTTCAAAACAAAGGATACGTAGGTAGCCCATTCATGGGTTCGATCCCAACATTGAAATAATCTCTGTCCTTCTGAATGACGATAAACTTCAAGTGCCCCACTGAGTGGCTTTAAAACCAGCCTGGTCATCAAAATGACCAAGAGACTTTTATATAAATGTTTTGAAGGATACCATTGACCAAGAATCTCTAAACAAATATAGATGATTCTATATTGATGAAGAACCTCGAATACATATAAAAGATTCTCTAAATTTCTTGCATATTTAATCATTGATTGTTAAAACTAAAGGAAAGCTCATTTTATACTTGGTAATGTAATAAGGATTCACGAACTTAACTTAAATCTATAAAGAGAGTCCCGGAGTAGACAATAATTCCCCTCAAAAAGGTGTGATGAGTCCGACCTCCCATCCTCTCGACCAATGCAAATTCCTAAGCCTCATTAGCCCACAAGCTAATGAGCGCCTGCCTTTGGAAAGTAGGTCCAAACGGATGTGGAATCATTGGATGTTTCCGGTTCTACGAACAAACCCGTTAGAAACCGATCGGAACGTTTGAATCTCCCGTCCAGGAGGTCATCCCCGGATTCCGCGCGAAACAATGGTATTGGATTTTTTATATGTTTTTTCATTTTGAATTGATTTTTAGGGGTTTTAGTGACCTTTATGAGTTTTTAGGATTTAGTTTCTTTTTGGGATTAAATGTTTTTATATTTTTTTATATTTTTTATGTATTTTTGAATTTTAAGGAGTATAATGTTTTCAAATATTTTAGTGGTTTTGTTTGGATTTAGTTTGTTTTATAGGATTTTAGTTTATTTATGGTTTTTAGGGTTTTTACGAATTTTAGGGTTTTGGAGTTATTAACAGTTAAAAAAAATTATGGTGTCCTTTGAATTTTTAGGTTTCTATAGTTTTTATGGTTTTTATCTGGTTTATGGGGTTATAATGGTCCTTTAGGGGGTATAGGGGTTTTAAGAACTTCAACAGTTCTATGGGTTTCATGAGTTTTAAGGGTTTTTATCGGTTTCTTGGGGTTTTAGAGTTTGTTGGGAATTAGCAGGGTTCAAGGTTTTTGGTGTTTTTAGGTATTTTAGGGGTTATATATTCATTATAAAGTTTTATGTTTTCAGGGAGTTATGTTTTTATGGTTTTTATTTCATTTTTGGGTTTTGAATGTTTTTATGGATTTTATAGAATTTTTTGTTTTTTATAGCATATTTAGTTTCATTTTGGGGTTTTATGTTTTTTAGGATTTTTATGGTTCTTTATGGTTTTTATGGGTTTATACGGGTTTTAGTGTTTGTTAGCATTTTTAGGTATTTTTGGCGATTTTAGGGGTTCTGAGAGTGTTTACGGGTGAATGGGTTTTCTAGGTGATTTAATAAAAATTTGGGATTTTTATTCACCTTATGGGATTATTTTTATCATTAAGGGAGATAAGAAATTATTATGGTGTTTAGGGGGTTTCAGATTTTTAGACATTTTATATGTTTTTGAGTTTTTAGTGTTGTTTAGGGTTTCTAATGGTTTTATATTGGTTTTATTGGTTTCGATGGTTTTAATTGTTTTTTGTGTTTTTTTGTTTTAGTTTTTTAGGGTTTTTTAATTCTTGTGTAGGGTTGTTATTTTTTATTATATTTTTTAGGGTTTTGATGTGTTCTTTCTGATTTTTATGGTGGATTTGGGTCATTCTGGGAGTTTTATAAGGTTTTTATGGTTTTGTGTGTTATAAGGTTATTTTGGAATTTTAGAGGATTTTTTTGGTTGTTATAAATTTTATGATTTTTGGGATTTTTAATGATAATAGGGTATTTAGGCATTCTATTGGGTTTTACGGTATCTTAGGGCTATTTTGTTTTTTATAGACTTTTATGTTTTTTATTGTTCATCGTTTCTATTAGGTGTTTTATAGTTTCCATGGTTATTAGATATTTTTATTTTATCTTACTTGTGTTTAGGGTTTTTCGGGATTTTTATGGGTTTAATGTATTTTAAGTGTTTTTTATGTTTTTTATGTTTTTTAGTATATTTATGGTTTATAGGTTTTTATTGGTTTTTATGAGTTTTTATGGAATTTATTATTTTTATTTTTTTAGTTCTTGTAGGGGTTCAATGGAGTTTAGGGTTTATTACATTCTAATAGATTGTTTTTGTCTTTTTTGTTTTTTTGGGGTTTTTGTTGGTTCTGTTAGTATTTTTTGATTTTTAAGTTATTTTGGGAATTTTTATGGTTTTTAGTATTTTTAAGAATTTTAGGGTTCTAGCGTGTTTATGGATTATGGGTGGATTTTTGGTTTTTTTTTTTGGTTTTAGGGGTTCTCAGGGTTTTTTTGAAGTTTTTTACTTATTTCTATGGTTTTTTGGGATTTTATTTGTATTTAGGATCTCTATATTTTTTAAAAATTTATAGGAGTTTTTTGGGTTTTTGGATTTTTTGGGGTTTTAACGGTTTTTAATAGTATTAGAGGTTTTTTGGTTTCCAGGGTTATAATGGATTTTATGGTATTTATATAATTTTTTTTTTGTGGGTTTTCTTAGATTTTTTGATTTTTTAGTGGTTTAGGGTTTTTAAATGTCTTTTAGGGTTTTAGGGGTTTTTAGGGTGTTATAAGGTTTTTAGTGTTTTTATGGTTTTTAGAATTTTGTGAGGTTTTGGGTATTATTGGTGTTTTAGTGTTTTTAGGGGGGTCATATTTTCTTAACTGTATTTTACTTTTTAGGGGGTTATGTATCTTTTGATGATTTCAATGTTTTTATTGGTTTTCAACTATTTAAAGGGTTTTATGTTTTTAAAATACTTTTTAAGGTTTTAAGTGTTTTTTGATTTTTATGGTTTTATGAATTTATTGGGGTTACATAATATTTTTTTGTTTTTTGGGGTTTTAGTGTTATTAGGGTTGTTTTGGTCTTCTTTTATTTGTTGTGCTTTAGGGTTTTTCTAAGTTCCTCTAGGGGTTTTAGGGTATTTTGAGTTTATATGGGTTTTTAGGGTTTTACTGATTTTTGAATAGTTTTTTAGGATTTTAAAGGGTTTTAGACATCTAAGAGTTTTATAAAATTTATGTGTTTTGGGTTTTTTATTAGTTTTTGTGATAATATGGGTGTTATATTGTTTTTATATTATATTTTGTTTTTTAATGTATTTTGTTTGTTTTTGGTTTTTAGGGTTTGTTAAAAATTTTAGGTCTTTTAGGGTTGTTAGATATTATAATAGTTTTAGTGGTTTAAAAGGTTTCCAGGGCCATATTGGGGGATTTAGGGGTATTAGGGTATTTTAGGGGTTTTTATAGGTTTTTACTATTTTATTACAATTTTTAGACTTTTTATTATTTTAGGGATATTTATGGGGTTTATGGGTTTTAGGTTTTTAGTGGTTTTTGATAATATTATTGGGTTTTAATGATTTTATTATTTTTGTGTCGTTTTGGGTTTTAACATTTTGAGGGTTTTTTATGACTTTTACTGTTTTGGAGTTTTTATGGTATTAGTTTTTTTAGGGGTTTTAGGGTTCATTTAGGTTATTGTGGTTATTTTTTGGAATTTAATGGGTATTGTGCATTAATGGGTTTTAGGGGTTTTTAGATTTTCCTATGGTTTTTTGGGTTTATATGGTATTTATGGTATGATAGGGTTTTAAAGTCTTTTTTGGGGTTTTTGGGTATTTAATTTTTTTAATATTTTTAGGGTTATATAGGATATATTAAGGTTTTTATGATTTCTTAGGGTTTCTATTGTTATTTTTTTCTCTTTTGGGTGTTTTAGAGTTTTTAGGGACATTCAGAAATTTAGGAGATTTGTGGTTTTAAAAAATTTCCTTTGGTTTTAAATTTTAATATGGTTTTTAGATATTTAATGTTTTTCTTGGTGTTTTACGGTTTCTTAGGGTTCTCGGTTTTTAGGGTTTTTGGGTTATATGCTTTTATAATTCTTTTAGGATTCTGATGGTTTTGTCCAATTTTGGGTTCTCTTTGGGGGTTTTTTAGGGTGATTGTTATGTTTTTTTTGTTTTTTTCCTTTAATTGCATTTTAGGGTTATCTAGGTTATTTTAGAGTTTTATAGAGTGTTTAATGGTATCAGTTTCTTTTTAGGTTTTTAGGGTCTTGTATGAATTTTGGGACCTTTTACGGGTTTACTATTTAATAGTGTGCTTCAGGGTTTTTTGATTTTCTTAGGGTCTTTTAGGGATTTTAATATTTTCATTGAATTTATGGGTTTTGCGGTATTTTTTTAGTGTTTTATGGGTCTTTAGGGAATCTAGTGATTTTGTAGTGTTTTTGAATTTCTACATATTTTAGTGTTTTTTGGGTTTCAGGTTTTTATTGTCTTATGGGTTTTAAAGTATTTTACTTGTTTTGGGGTTTAGGTTTTTTTGTTATAGGTTGTTTTAATTTGTCCTTAGAGTTTTAGTAATTTTAAGTATTTTACGGGTTTTAGTGGTTAATATGGGTTTTTATTTTCGTGGGGGGGGCACAGTTTTTAGGAATTGTATGGTTTTAAAGATTTTAGGGTTTTTCCATTTTTTTGGATTTTTAGTGGTTTTATGGTTCTGAGGTCTTTAATGTATTAAGTGTGTTCTAGAGTTTCATGGGTTTTTATATTTCTTATGGTTTTTATGGGTTTTATGATGTTTTATTGTTTTTTTGTTTTTAGTGTTTCATGGTTTTTAGGGGGATTTAGGGTTTAGGTGTTGTAGGGGTTTCTGGGGATTTTAAAGGCCCTTATGGAATTTTTCGTGTAGTTTAGTGTTTTTTTTGTTTTAGGGGTTTTATTTTTTAAAACAATTGTTTTAGGATTTTACGGTTGTTTTATTACTCTTATGTGTTTTTTTGTGTTTTTAGTTTTTTTTTTGTTTTTTTAGTTTTTATGGGTTTTGGAGTATTTAGGTAATTTTACATGTTTTTCATTTTTTAGGATTTTTAGGTATTATGGGTTTTATGTTTTTATGTTTTTTTAGGGGTTTTATGTTTTTTGAGGTTATTAATGAGATTTTAGGGTGTTTATGGGTATTTAGTTTTTATAGTGTCTTTTAGAGTATTTTGGGGTTTTTAGATATTCTAGAGTGTTATGAATTTAAGGTATTTTAGGGGTTTCAAAGGTTTTGAGGGTATTTTAGTTGTTTTTTTATGTTTTATCTATTTTAAAGGGTTATGAGATTTTTATGGTTTTTAATATTTTTATTATAGTTAGGGTTTTAGGGTATTTTTCAGATTTTTGGGATTTTCAGGTTTTTGGGATATTTTGTGGGTTTTATTATTATTTTTTGTTTTTTTAGTTTTAATGTTTTTTACGATATTTTAGTGTTTTGGGGTTTAAAATGTGATTCAATATGGTTAGAACATATTTTAGGAGATTTATGAGTTTTCTGGGATTTTGGGTTTTTAGGCATTTTGGGTTTTTAAAATGATACTGAGTTTATTAGGTGTTTTTGGGGTGTTTAGGGTTGTTAGTGTTTTTGTGAGTTTGGGGATGTTTGGGTTTTATTTTTTATTTTGTTTTATAGGGTTTATAGGTGTATTTTGTTCTTTTAGGGGTTTTTGGGTTACGGGGGTTTATTGGATTTTTAGGGGTTGTTATGGTTTTTTTCATTTTTAAAAGGTTTTAGGGTTTATGAAATTTAGGTGTTTTTAATATTTTTAGTGGTTTTAGAGGGGTTTTATGATTTTTATAGGGTTCAGTAGTTTTATATGCATATATAGTTTTTATAGGGGTTATAGGGTCTTTTATTTTTTTTATTAACTTTCACGGTTGTAGGGGGAATTAGGGTTTTTAGGGGCCTTTAGGGGTTTTAGGGTTTTCTATGATCTTTTATGGTTTTTGGGATTCTATGTTCCTTTATTGTTTTTAGGGGGTTTTGGGCCCTTTGGGTTTTTATTGTTTTTAATGCATTAAGATTTTATGAGGTGTTTTGTTTTTTTTTATGTTTTTAAGGGTTTTTTAGGTTTTTGGGTGTTTTGGGGGGTTTTTTTGGTTTTAGGGATTTTATGGATTTTTATGGGTTTTTAGTTTTTATAATGGGTTTTTCGTGTTTGTTATTCTTTTATAGTTTTTTGTTGTTTTAGAGTTATATTAGGGTTTATATGATCTTTAGGGTTTTGCAGGTTTTCCATTTTTAGGGCGTTTTAATGTTCTTATGTGTTTTTAAGAACTTTTAGGCTCATTTTAGGGTTTTTTGGGTTTTTATTATGTTTTTGGGATCTAGGATCTTGTAGGGTTTGTTGGACAAGTTAATTATTTTTAAGGGTAACTACTGTCTTTTTGGGTGTTGAGAGGGTACAATGTTGAAAGTTTTTATTATTATTTTAAGGTAATCTAGGGGTTTTCAGGGCCATTTTGGGGTTTTGGAGGGGTTTTAGGGTCCTTTAAGGATTATGGGGTTTTTTTGTTTCCTTTATTTTTTATGGATTTATAGGGTCCTTTTTTGTTTTCAATGTCATTAGGGGAATTTAGGTATTTGAGGGTTCGTTATAGATTTTCTTATTTTAGGCCCCTTTTGTTGTTTTAAGGTTTTTGAGATCATTTAGGGAGTTTTTAGGGATTCTAGTGTTTTTCAATATTTTGGGGGATTAGGGATTTAATTGAGTTTTTGATTGATTTATGTGGTTTTTATTATTTTAGGGATTTTCAGAGTGTTATGGAATTACATGTTTTTTAGAGTTTCTTAATCTATTTTTAGGTTTTTAGGGTCTTTTGGATTTTATATTGTTTTTTCGGGTTTTTACATTTTAGTGTCATTTGGGGGTTTTTAGTGTTCATAGGGCTTCTAAAGAATTTTTGTGTTATTAATGGATTTTAGGGTTTAAGGGGTGTTTTATGTTTTTTTAGGTTTTTAGATTTTTTTATATCCATTATAAGGTTTAGGGGGATTAGGCTATTTAGGGTTTTTAGGGATTTAAGGGTTTTGTGTTTTTATGCATTTTAAGACACAACTGGAAATTAAAGAATTTGTGCTAGTCTATTAGCAATGGGATCCCGTCAGAAATAGCCTTTATCAATGGGGTCCCATTGTAAATGGAATGTTGCTGAATGCCATGTGCCAAATGGTATTTTTTTGAATGGGTACAGTTTCTATCACAAATAGTGCATCCATTTTTATTAAAAAATCTTTTACTATGGTGTCATGTATCAATCACAAAATATGTTAAAAAATAAATTATAGTTATTAAAAAAGAATAATTTTAATATAATTTTATAAACTATGAATTATATATTTATTAAAGAAATAAAAAATAAAAAATTATAAAAAAATAATACTAAAAATTATAAAATAATAAAACAATAAATTCAATAAATATAGAATAAATGTAAATAAAATATAGTAAAAATAAAATATAAATTAAAAAAATTAAAAATATAATATTGATAATAATAATAATAATAAATTAATAATAAAAATTAAAATTTATTACAAAACACAACACTAGATATAATATAAAAAAATATTAATAATTAAAAAATAATAATAATAAAATTATTGAAATTATAAAAAAATAAAAATATTAAATATTCATAACAATATAAAAAAATGAACTTGGTATAACTAAAAAGGTATGAATTAAAAAAATATTATAGGAAATATGTATGTTCAAATGTTTCAAAAAATTACATAAATCATTGAAGGGGTCATCTAGAGGAGTTGGTGTAGGGAAATCCAACCCTAAACTTTGACTCAGATGTCACATATACTCCATCTTATGCTCATGTTGTTCTGCCTTCCATTGACACATCTCCTCTTGTTGCTACTATTGCTGTCGGAGGAGATCCTCCTCCTCCCAACCCATGGTCTTGATAAACTCACCTTGAGCACAATGCTACTCCGGATATTGTGTAGTAGGTGATGACGACTCTTCACATTATCCTCTTGAGGTGGACGTCATCATCGCAATGAAATCATAATTTTTATCATTCATCAACTGATAGTCTATACCTGCCAGATGTCATTTCTTGAATTCATACTTTGTCAGCTCCATCTATATTGAGTCATTAAATACTGATGCGTTAGTGGTGTAATCCTTGGACTCAGCATGACTCTCATCTAATGTCTGAAAATTTGTGGCCTCATATTAATTATTCAATTTCAATTTAAAATTTAAATATTATTTACAGTTAATTTTAAAACTAAAACTGATAATAATTTCCATAATATGCTTATGGTGATCACGTATAATATCTCTCATGACAGGTTCATTGTACATCCTCTATAAATAGTGAACTTTGTAATATCATGATGTTTGAATGCCAATATGAGTATAAAATAAACAATTAAAATTTAATATTATATAAATTATTAAAAATGTACTTACTAAATGAATATGATGAGTACTGAATATATGACTTCAAACTCTTTATGTCCCCACTTTCCACCCCCGATTATGTCGACCCAATTACGACCTTCTCTAAAATGTATATGTCATCCAGTATGAACATAATACATTCCAAACATGATATCAAATGTTATTTATTTAGTCGGTGAAACATGACTAATCAAATCAAGTGAGATCTTTTTTTAGATGGTTCTCCTCCTTAGATTGTGAAAAAACATACAGCAATGCTCACACATACAGATCCATCATGCCTCCCAGATAGTGTCTAGATTTATATCATCGGAACAAATCAATAAACCCTATAAATAATTAATAATATCATATTTTTTATGATATAAATTTTAAATTTATTATTATTAATTTATGTACCATCTAGTGGTCAAAATGATGTTTTGAACATCAATGGGAATCTAATACCATGTCTGCCATGTTTCAAAAATAAGAATTCTGTAATACAAAACTCCCAAGTCCAACAACTATATACAAAAAGCAATGAATAAATAGAACAAAAAATCAAACAATTATTATATAAATAAAATAATGGAAATTAATGAAAAATAAATAAAATACACAACTAAAATTATCTTTTTTGTGTGGTTCGAACTCAATATATGAACATCACTCAGGGATATGTTTAGCATTCATTAATCTATCAAGACCATGACCCCTCCGAGTCATCGTTGAACCACAAATAGTATAAGGATTAGATGATGAAACATCATGCTCTTCACCAGGTAGATCAGCCACCTCCAAATCACAAAACAATTTCAAATATTGATTCTTGGTCATTCTAAAATCCAAAATGACTATTCTTTTAAAATAGTTGAAGACAACTATTATATATAGATATATAATATATATATATGATTATATGCATCATTTAATTGTCTCAAATTTCATCTACATCCTCATCTTCGTATATGAGGTTCTCTATATTTTGATATTCCTCCTCAGAGTGATCAATTTTCGTAGGAGTTTCATCTTCATCATCCATTTGTATATAAAATTCATTTCTTACATCAATTACGTCATCATCACCATCAACCCATAACGACAAGGTCTCATCATCATTATTCATGTCTCTTTGTGGAAAATTTGGATTTGGATTTGTTTCAAGAAAAATTTCAATTTCATTCCCTTTAATGGATCCACATTCACTTTGGATGAACTATTTTTTCTTAGAATTCATTTTCATTCTTCTCCACCAATCACTAAAATCTCTTGAACTAGCACAACAATTTTTATTATAAATTTGATTTTCCTGATTCTATAATAAAAGTGTATTATTTTCAACAAGAATACTTTTATATTTAATATTAATGATTCTATGTTACATATGAACATGAAATCATCTATCACTATACTACCAATTAAATTTAAACACTTACGTAATTCTATCCCAAATAACACAGTTCAATTTTATCTTCCAACATGCAGTAAAAGTCAACCTCGCAATCCATATTATTAAATCCCCTAAAAAAACCCCAATATTCATTGTTTTTTTATTCCACATATACACATGTCTGAAATAAAAAACCATTGACCACATATTTATAGCAATATTTGACCATTTTGGATGGTGTGTTACTCATAACACATAATTAATTATCAATTTTATTATCATGTTGAGATACCTAAAATTTTTAAAATTAATTATAAATATTTCAAGTAATAAATTGATTTTATATGTTAAACCATAAAAAATTTTGTAATATCCTTATTGTTAAATGACAACAAAATCCATATTTAATTAATAAATTACAATTATTTTGTTATGGAAATTTAATTCTTCAATACTTGCATATATTAATGATTTACAAAAGGGTAAAATCATTCTTTAACACAATATAATATTCTATGAAATAATTTTAGAGTTAAACGTTGATTCAGCATTGGAATATGAGCCCCATAGGTCATCGACGTAGATGGAATAAAAATATTAAATATATTTTACGAATACCTGAATGGGATTTTTTCTGAAAATTTTTATAACAACCAATTGGTGCATCTCATGAAATATCTGATAGCAATGTTATGTCCAAAACATGGGTTATACTCTAGGATGGGTAAAAACTTTATGCATGTCACATATTTGGAAACATACCATGTGGTAATACTCTAATTATTTTTAATTAATATTGTTTTTTTATTCAATAATTAACTAATTTCACATGAATGGTGAATTGTATGAGATGTTTGAGACCACTATTTGGTCCCAAAAGTGAGGTTTACCCTAATAAGAGTATTACTTAAATGTGTTTCAGGTGTTTGGAATCCACACAAACAATAATACTTTTTTTATATAATTAAATTATTATTCCACTTTTTAAATAATAAATAAATAATATTTCTTAAACAGAGTGTCATATGAGAAATTTGATACCGCCATTAGGTTGGGACGCGGGTTTACCCTAGGTGGGGTCTAAAATTTGCGAGCATCGAACGTTTTTTCACATTATACCAGAATATAATTTAATTAGTTTATATATAAATTTTTGGGTAGCAAGAAGTAATAATATTTTTATTTTTATTTTTATTTGTGTTCAAACAAAAAAAAATTAAAATATACATCCGCAATCAATAAACTCTGATGCGTTGTAAATAATAAGTTGTAAATGTAATAATTTTGATATTATTAATTGTGAAAATAAATATAAAATGTTCAATCAATTTTAATTTAATATGTATTATCGGTTTTCTATTTTATTAGTTTTTAAAATACTAATGGTGTCATTGAATGGTTGTATTAAATAATAATAATTTTAATTATAGTTAATATTTTTATACTGATACAAAGACATTAGTGTTTATATATATAATATATATATATAAGGTAATTAAATATATATATGTATATATAAACATGAGCATGTGTATATATATGTATATAATGATGTGTGTGTGTCTGTCAATAAATATAACATGCATATATATATATATATATGGATCGATAATTATTTTTTGGTTAGATAAAAAACTATTAAATGTCCCACATAAATGCTATTGTGTGGATAATTTATTAAATTCAGAGTTTTAATGAATGTATTGTTTGAACTATTCATGGTTGTAATTATGGAAATGATTTAATAATAATAATAAAATATTGGAGTATCTATTGTTATTATTAAATTTTAAATAAAAAATTGGGTGAGTAAATATAAAAAAAATATGTGTATATATATGAGGTATATATCTATATGTATAAACATGTTTGGTCTGTGTGTGAGTATATATATATATATGCAAGTGTATAAATGATCTAAATAAATATATTATATAAATATTTTTGGGTGTAAATACATATATATGTGGGATAAATAAATTAGTATATATATATATATATTCATGGGTATATATATGCATAGGGGACTATATATATATGATATATATATATATATATTATAATTAATTTCAATATATTTAATTATATTAAAGAAAAAATAATGGAAAATAAATTGTAATAGGATGGGAGTGTTGGGAGTTTCATGGGTGGTTCCTAGATGTTTTTTAAATAACCATAAATGAATTAAACAATTAATAATAATCATTAAAAGAATACAATTTAAATTTTCAAGAAATGTAGATTTATGAGGGGAAAATGAATGGGGAACTTATTTTGGGTTTTACATAGGAAAACCCTCATGTCTTAAGACATCTCTCCTCTCCATCTCTCCATCTCCCCAAATATCATTTTTATTTTATTTTTATTTTTCTTACCAAACATCATTCAATGATATATCCTATAATATTGATTGTATTGATGAACCATTGATTTCATGGGATTTGACTCAATTAGATAATTCATAAACATAATTTTAGTTAATGAAATAAATAAGGTTTTATTGGTTCAGTTTAACACAATCATTAACCCTCGTCTCTAGTCATCATTGCACTAAAGGTAGGATCCCTTCATATTCCCTTTGATGTTTTAGAATGCATTAATTAATTAATAGAAAATTATTTTAAATTTTAAATGATTTTTTTATAGGTATGATAGTTTGTCTAAAATTATTTCCTTAGAAAATTATAAGTAATGCTCAAATAAGATAAATCATTTCTTTGATAAACTAACTAATTAATTTATAATAAAACTCTCCATTGGAGGTGCTCTATCTTTAAGCGTGAATGTAGTGATAGTTGTTTATATCATGATTAGTTATAGTTTGAGTTTTCCATCTTCCTTCAAACCGGTTCTTGTTATGTGGAATGTAGGTATTTCCCCCCTTTGATCAATGTGAATTGATTTTCCCAATAGGATTTGATTATATGGTATGAAAGAAATTGTTAGTTTTAAATTGAACTGAATAGGGTGGAATGACAATTCCTCTGGTTAATTTAATATGCATCTCTTATGAAAACATAATGGTTTAAATTTTTTAAATATATGTAGGATGGATAAACAATTTTTTTTAATTGAATTAATTTAAATGAGAGTTATGCATGAAATCTAAACTAAATACCTTTTTTATGATTTAATTATTTAATTTATTTGTAATATATTTCACTGCGCTGGCACATCGCGTAGGAAAAAATAAATCAAATAATACATATAAAACTATAATTTTTCATTTAAAACAATATCTTGGATTCCCTAGGGTATATTGGTATTAATATTGTGACTTACAACCAACCGATTGGTGTTCAAGCCTTATAAATTATTAATACATTAATTGTTTGACGTTAAGGCCCTATAATAAATTGGTTATATTTATTGATTTTTTCATAGGCTTTTAATGTGGGGTGATAATAAATTTTATGATTTTTTATTATAGAATCACCTAGAATGAATTTGTTAATTAATATTAATGACTATATGGTCGATCGATTAATTAAATAGGATTGATATAATTATGATGGTAATTAGAAACTTGGATAAGAGAACCCAACTAATAAAAAGATGATAATTTTTTGTATAAATTGGCTGTCATGTCTTTTGATGATACATATAGTAAGTTTGATAATATTTTTTTTATTATATATATTTTGACCTTATGCGATATCAATGTGACTGATACCTAAGGGTTTGATAGTATTTGGCTTGCTGAGTTTGTTTGGATAGAACTCATGTTTAATGTGGATTCTTAAGGGCTTGGTGTATGTTCTCGTATGGCCTGACAGCTAGGTGCACTGGTACTCATTTAATAAAGGAATATCATATGTTTATGTTGTATGCTATAGGGTTAGATTCATAGTCACATGATGTCTGAGGGTGAGATTTTGGTTAGCATGAGTGTATATGACACTTTTTATGTTATTTTTTTTGAGTGATTCATCCTTGGAAGTATAATCTTACAACAATTTGGGGGATCCATCATGATAGAGGATGCTCTACCTACAGACTTAGATACTCAGCAGATCACTAACCCAGGTATACCAACTAGGTTTCCCTTTCGAACATGGGCGAGTAGATTATTTTTTAAACACTTCTTGTTTATTACTTATCTACACTGGAACACAGTTTAAATTTTAGTCACTGTCTATATTAGTCTAGGCCCTAGTGGTGATAGCCTACATAGATTTATATCTCACACCTTACTTAGGCTTCCATTGCACTGAGGTACCCAAGTATACCTTTCTGGTTTATAGGAATATTGACCTTTGTTGATTGCTTGTTGTTGTATTGGTTGTATATGAGGATTCAGAAGCACATGACTTAGCAGTATGGTGTAAATTATAATACTTATATCTTTATGATATTTCTTTAATTTCACCCAGTCTTCATGTAGAATGGATAAAGAATTGTATGCATAATAATAGGAATATAGAAAATCACAATCCATTCATATTCCATTCCATGTAGATTCATTTGAAGGATTCTTTTGGATTACATTTTTATGATTTGGGTTCTTTTACATTCTTCTATGTTTATATAATATTTATCTATGTTATCTTCTTCAGATAAAATTCTTGCTTTTATATATTAATGGTTGTGAGATCTAAATAAAATTGGTTTTATTGGTTGAATTAATTGCTTACAATTATGATGAGATCCAATTTTAATTTTTATGTTGTACGAGAACATTTTGACTATGAAAATTTAACACATGCAGTTGAACCATCCATGCGATATATATTTATATATATGTGGTTATAAAATTGAATGTTGTTTAGTTTTTGACTGAAATAATTTTTTTCAGTCATCTTAATGCTCAACCAGAACAAATTATGTCAGTTGGGGAATGCATCATATGAGATAACCCTTAATGGTTGTTTTTAATTTTAATAATTATCCAACTGATATTGGGTTTCCATCTGAAGATCCTAGGTCTGCTTAATGGGACCCTCATAGGTCTCCATTTATGTTCAATGGAATTTATGTCAATAAATTTCGTAATTTTGATAGGATGTGAATAAATGTTAAATGTTATAAAAAGGAAGTTTTTTGAGACTTTTATAAATTTCATTGTCGTCTAATTTATATATTATAATTAGTTAAACATTAAAATATTAATAAATGTACTATCCTTAAAATGGAACATGTATGCGGTGTCCTTTGATCAAACCATCATGTATAGGTGGCATGATATTTTCTTTTTCGTAGCATGGAATGAAAATGTGATCATTTTCTATTTCATGTTTCCTATTTAGTAACATATCAAATGATCAGCTATTTATCCAAGTGTTTTTTGTTTTTCGTGACCTAGTGTTTGGGTAATTCTTGTTCATTCGTAAGGGGTTGGCCCATATTACGTAGAACCCTTATAATTCAAATGAATTTCTAAATCCTGTGATTTTTTAATGTTTGGTGATGTTTGGGTGACTTTGTCCCTTATATAACTCGTAGATACTAATGAAACAGTTATTTGTATGGGAGTTCATTGTATTATTGACACTTTGATTTCCTCAATGATGGATGACTTGATATAGCAATGGCCATTTTAATGTGCGTTTTGGGTAATATAACATAGGATTAGATATCTTGTATAGACGATCTAATTCTTGAATGAATCTTTTGGAAAGCCTATGGATATTATTCAGGAGGGGTCATCTTTTGGCACCTTAGTGTAGTATTAGTTCACATATGTTGAGCCCATCATGATCTAAATGATGCAATGAACCGGTTTATTTTGGATTAATCATTGAGCCTTGTGTTGTTGTGTATTCTATCAGTTCATCTCTATCGTAATGCGACTAGAGAGTTAAATAAATCATTTCATCAAAATTCTTGGAATTAATTCCTTGTGACTCAAGTGTTTTAACACACTGATCCATATAATTATCACTTTTATGTCTAATTATTGACATACGTGATAGTGAATTGAAGGAGTTTCACATGTATGCATAACATGGATCTGATATAATGTACATGCGAGGGGATATGATCTCTTCTTTCAAATAGTAGGACTCTCCTATAGTGGGGAACGTAACTTCGGTTTTGGTAAACGTGCCCCTCCCAGTAGAAGGAACACAACCGACAGGACCATTCAGAGATGGTGGGGTTTTCATGAATGCCTTTAGGGCATGAATGTTTTGAATCATGTCAGTGCTTACACAACATCAGGACATTGGTGTGGTTGATTATGTATTCATCCTATGAAAAAAACGTGGGTCATTGGTGGAATTTGGTGGTTAATCATGAATGATCATGGGATGCCTCGATTGGTAAAAGCTTAGTGATTGATTAATGAATGTTCATCATTATGTGAAGATGATAATCTTCTCAGGTATGTACAATTTGTCGTTTGGACATTTTATTTTTGATAAACATTAAAATCCTTATAGTGTAATCTTCTATGAGAGATGAGAACTAACCATCTCTTTACATCTTCCTTGAAACACTAAGAGAGTATTGGTCTTATACCACTCTATAGTTTAAATTTTTTTGGGAAGTTTAAGTGATCTCCTAGTGAAGCATGTCATTAGGTTAGAGAAGGAGTGGTTGAAATGTCGGAATGGTCTTTATGGAATTATTTAATGAACAATACTCTTTGTTTAATCTAGAATTAAACCATTTCATTATTATCAGGTCCCTAATAAGAACTCATATGTAATTGATAGCGTTATGTTAAAGAAAACCATGCTCAGAGTGTTTCTCGAATGCTTAGAGTTGTGGTTTTTAAGGGATTTACGAAGGGGGAGATGTGTATCCGAATTCCCCCACCCCCTTAAAAGATTGACACCTATGGTGGGAAGAACCTCAAGTTAGTTTCTTCCAGTATATTACAACATGATCATGTGTCCTACTAAATGTGATCAGATAATAATTGTTTTCGTGTTTCGGTTGAACAAAATGGGCATTCACATAGATCATAATGACCTCAATGTTGCTTTCCTAATCAATGTTTAAAGGTGTCTTCAACATTTGGAAATGAAACACGGTCGTCTAAGTGATACTTCATGACCGTTTTAGCTCGTGTTATGTTTTCATTGTTCACCAAGGATTCTTGAGGATGATATGATCTAAGGTGGGGGGTTGTAATATCCTTAACAATACCCCATATTTTTTATTTAATAACATGAATTTTGGTGTGAAATTTTAAATTTTCAATAATTGTATCTATTATGGTTTTACTAATGGATTAAATCATTTTTTTCATTTTTAAAGATTCAATAAAATATTTTCACAGTTTTGAACTGTGTCGGCATGGGATTATGCGGCCCGTAGACCATCGATTTTGGGAGAATAAAAATATAAAATATATTTTATTCATACACATATATGATTGTTTCTTAAAAAAAGATATGACTCCCAAACGGTGCATCACATAAGAAATATGGTTCTACCATTAGTTTTGAAATGTTGGTTCTATCCTATATATGTTATAACCTTTTTGCGCATAAGAGATTTTCCAACATCGCATATTTATTCTATAATGAGTAATTAATTTCTCACAAATGGTGAGTCGTATAAGAAATATGAGACCAAAATTATGTCCTTAATGTGCGGATTAACATAGGTAAATCATAAAAGTAATGTGATTCTGGTGTATTGAAACATCACACCTAATAATACTTTTTTTATATCATTAATTTATTATTCTGATTGTTAAATAATAAATAAATAATATCTCATAAATAAAGTGTTATATGAGAAATATGATACCACTATAAAGTTTGGGACACAGGGTTTACCCTAGGTACCAGATTGAATTCATGAGCATTGGTTGTTTGGTCATTCTCGATTTGTTTAAATGGTTTTAATATAGTGGTTAGTTTTAAATGGAACTTAATTGCGTGGTATGACCATGCATCTAGTTAATTTAATAAGAACCACTTATGAGAACATAATATATTAAAATGATGATATATAGGTATGATGGTTAAAAAATGTCTTTTGTTATGTTTATTATAATTAATTTAAATGATATTGATGTAGAAGGTGTAAACCAAATCCCATTTTTATGATTTAATTATTTAAAATATATGCAATATATTTGATCATGTTGGCATACCACGTATCACCAAATAAATTGAATAATTACTACTAAATTATATTTGTTCATTTAAATATTTCCCTTATATTCCCATAGGTTTATATCCTATGAGACTGAGAAGTAAAACCAACCAATAGGTGTGACAACCTTAGAAATTATTAAGACATGGTTAGTATGACTTTATGTCCTTATAATAAATTGGATAATTTTTTTTAATGATGGTTTAGACTTTTGAAGTGAAATATTAATAAAATGTGTAATTTATTTTTGTATAATTACCTTCGATAAATTGGTTAATTAATATTTACGACTATAGGGTTTATGGATTAATTAAACTGGTTTTATATAATTATGATTATAATGAGTAACCGGGATTAATGAACTGAATTGGTTGAAAGATGGTAATTTTTGTATAAATTCACCATTGGGTCTTATGATGATAAATCTACTATATTGTATACTATAATTTTTATTCTGATTTCATAGATTCTGTGCCTATGAGATATCGAAGTGATTGATACATAAGGGTTTCATATGTTTTGCATGGCGAGTTTTTTTGGATAAGAATCATGTTTAATGTGGGTGTCTGAGGGATTGGTGAATTTTTTCATTCCACCTGAGGGCTTAGAACATTGGTACTAAATTCCTAAGGGAATATTATATTTTACTATTAGATTCATTAGGGATATATGAATAGTAACATGATCCTTGAGTGTGAGAATCTAGTTATGCATGAGGGAGAGATTTTAGTTAACCCAAGGGAATAGGATTTATGAAATGGAATTTTTCAAAGTTATTCATCCTTGTTGGGAGAGTATGCTACTAATTTGGGTGATACATCAAAATGAATGAGGAATTTCCCACAGACACAGATACCATGTAGGGAATTGATGTGGGTATAACTACAAGGACTCCCTTAGGAACATGGACATGTAGTTTATTTTTGTAGCACTACTTGTTTATTAATTAACTATACATACACGCAGTTTATATTGTATTCACTATCTAGATTGGGATAGACACCATTGGTTTGGACCTACATAGATTTATATCTAACAACCTACTCGGGATGCCATTGCATGAATGTAACCAAGTAGTATTTTATAATACACAAGACTGCAAACCATGGTTGACTACTTGTTGGTGTATTTCTTGTACCTTAGTAGTTTAGAGAACATGACTGAGCTGGATATTAGGATTCTCAAGGAGATCACCTTTGGTATTTTTAGTTCATTTCATTACTTGAGTCATGTATTGTAATGTATTTTAAATCATGTTGTATTTTTTTATGAATTATCATGTTCACCACTATTTGTCACACATTACCTATATAAACTAGCATTGGAATCCTTTTAATAAATTGTTACTTTCTTTCTTCTTTTATTATCATTCTTTCCTTAAAGACTACTACCACTATTTCTATTATTTATTCTGAATGTACCATGATATTACTCTGATGACAGAGTATTGTCTCCCAACTATTTCCTCTTGTGAACCTCCCTACTTGTCGGAATCCTCTAGTGTATGGGGATACATTATGGAGCCCATGTGACCCACCGATCTAGCTACCAGTTTGATGGTGATTCGGGTCAAGATGTTACAAAGTGTTATTAAAGGTTTCTTTTTTTATTTTTCCATTTTTCTTAATATTTTGGGATGGTAGAAAGGATACGAAAAATGTGTTGTTCCTTGGTTAATATTCATGACTTGGAATGATCACCCCATGTGTAGGAAATGACCATGTGTCTAGGGAATGAATTGTTGTTCTTGATTTTTTCTATTATAGTTGATGTGATTTCACCTTCGGTGAATGGTGAACGTTACACTAATTATGGATTTATGAGATTTGTGATATTTTACCCTTGGCATAGTATGTCAAGAATGAATAATTTCACAAATCATAATATGAACATTGAAATTCACATGGCATGAATATATTACGCCATGTAGTTGCATTTGTAGGTTCCTTATTGATTTGATGTGTATGCTTTGTGTGTTATTCCATCCTTCAATGTGTATATCATATTTCTCTATGTTATTTTATTTTAATAGAATTATTTTTTTAATATATAAATGGTATTATGGTATAAATATAGTTGGTTACATTGGATAAATTAAATGGTTGTGATTATGATGGGAGGTTGTTTTCAATTGTAAGGTGTATAGGAACTTTTTGATAGGGAAAAGGTCACACATTCAATAAAACCATCCTTCAGATATATATATATATATATATATATATTAAGCTTGTTATAAAATGATGTTTTTTTAGTTTTTAAATGAAATAAATTTTCATAATATTCTAAATGCTCAACTAGACCCAAGTACATTAGATGGGGAATTGTTCTTACAAGATAAAACATAATGTGTGTTTTTAATTTAAATAATTACCCATCTACTATTGGGATAATTTCTAAACAACCTAGGTTTTCTTAGTGGGACATTCGTAGGTCACCTTATTTTTTAAAAGAAATTAATGTTGAAAAATTTCCTAATTATGACAGGATATCAATAAATGGTAAATGTTTAAAAAATAATGTGTGTTGCAACATTCTTGATTTTCCTGGATTTTTTAATTAAGTATTTTAAATGTATAAAAATTAATGTGTTACTAAATTTAATGTCCTTAAAAATAGAACTTTTAGTTGGTGACCTTTGATCCAACCATCGTGTAATGAAAACATGGTCTTTTCTTTTATGTAGCCTTTAAATGAAAACATTATCATTTTCTGTATGAAGTATACTATTTATAAATGGGTTAAATGATCATATATTGAGCCTAGTGTTTTTATTATGGTGTGATGTAGTGATAGGTTCAACATGTGTGCCATAATAAGGGGTTGGTACATAGTAGGTATCCCCTTTAGAATTCAAATTTCAGGTGAAATATTGTGACTTTATGATGTTTGGTGATGTTGGGGTGCTTTGGTCCCCTGTAGAACTCCTAGATACAAATGAAAACCTTGTCATGATGGGTGGTTATGGTAAATTTTACCCTATATTTTCCACATTTATGGATAAATTAGTATAGTATTTTCTGGGTAAATGGTCATATGGGGTTATATGACTTTGGATTAAATCTGTTGTGCAGACTATATGATCCTTGAATTCATAGGTAGGATAGCCTAAAGTTATTATTCAGGATGTGTTTTCTTTTAAACCTTTGGGTAGTATTCATTCAAGTACATGGTTCACATCGAGTGATAAAAGAAGCAATGAAAAGGTTGATTTTAGTGTAATCATTGATACTTGTACCGTTTTTTATTCTCTTAAGTCGTCTCTATTATAAAGTGACATGTAGGATAAAGAAATAAATTCACCACAATACTAGGGAAGAATTCTTTGATAATCAGCTGTATTTACATGATGATCTATTTGTTTCTCACTATTATTTATACTTCTTGAAATACTTGTGGCTGACTTCGAGGAGCGTTGGGTGTTTGGTTTTGTTGAAACTGATCTTCCGTGCTTGTGAAGTGATATCTTCTATTCTATCAAAAACTATGACTGTACTAATGTGTAGAGAATCACATCAGTTTTGGTAAATTAATCCTCCCTAGTAGAAGAATCCCAAATGATGGTACTATTCAATGATGGTCAATTTTTCATAAATGACTTTCAGGATTGCTTGTTTTAAATCATCTCAGTGCTTTCAGGGTATCACGACATTGTTTTGGTTGGTTATATATGAAACCTTTGATAATAATATTTTTTGTGGGTTAAATTTTGTGGTTAATCATGAAAGTATGGTGGAATGCCTCAGTTGTTAAAGGATCGGTTGTTAGTTAATGACGGTGTATCAGCAGGTAAAGTATAGTTTCTTATAAGGTATAGGCCAGTAGTGGTTCGGCCATTTTCTTTATGGTTGACATTATAATCCTCTTAGTGTAGTCTTACTTTAGAAATGAACATGTCCCCTATCAGGACTTCATCCATGATATACTAAGAGAGAAATGTTCATTCACCATGATGTATTTAAGATGTTTTGGTTGCTTTATTTGGTCTCCCAGTGAAGCACATCATCGGGTTAGGGTGGGTGTGGTTTAAAGGTCAGCACTATCTTCTTGGAAATCGTGCGTGGCATGTTCTATGATTTGGTTTGGAATTAGACAGTTACATAATGATGAGGTCATCTATATGACTTCAGAAGTAATCAAGATCATTCTGCTAATGAAAATCCAGACTAGAACATCACATTAATGAATATAAGGGTTCCTTTGAAGGAAATTCTAATGGTGTAGTTGTCATGGTTCAGAATTGGACTCTCTTTTTAGAAGGATGACACATATCATGGGAAAAACCAATAGTTATTTTTTTAAGAGTTGAAAACATGGTAATATCTCTATCTAAATGGTATCAAATAACCACCATTTAAATTTTTTGTTTGGAAAAAAATGGTTTTGTCTCAGATCTTAATAACTTTAGTGTTTCTTGACTAATCAATGCTTAAATGTTTTTTGGGTGTTTGGAAATGTGACCCGATCATCTGAGAGAGAATTCTTGATCCTTGTAGGATGACTGATGTTTTTGTTATTACCCAAGGCTTCTCGGGGACAAGAATTTCTAATGTGCGAGGGTTGTAATATCATCATTTTAAAATGATATCAGAACCCCACTTTTGATAATTAATTAGATTTATTTTTGTGGGAAATTTAATTTTTCATTAATTGTATCTATAATGGATATACCGAAAGGTAAAATCCATCTTTAGAACTTGAAAATATTCTATGAAGTATTCTAAAAGTCTGAAGAAAATTTAGTGGAAGATTATGTGGGATCTAAAACATAGATGTTAACAAAATAAAAATATAAAATAAATGTTATTCATAAATGTGGGTGATGATTACCAAAAAAATGATATAACTCCCAATCGGTGCATCACATAAGAAATTTGAGTCCACTGTTTGGTCTAGAACATGGTGTTTACCCAGGGTAGGGTATAACCATTTTGTTTGTTGGGTATTTGGAAACATAAAACGTGTTAATAATCAATTATTAATTAATATTTTATTCCATTTTTATATAATAATTTATTAATTTCTCACAAAAAGTGCTTCATAATAGAAATATAATGCAACCTTTAAGTCAAGAATGTGGATTTTACCCAAGATGGAGTATAACTTTAATCTGTTTTGGGTGTTTGGAAACCTCACATGTGATAATACCTTTTTAATTTAATTAATTTATTATTTTTTTATTAAATAATAAATTATTAATATCTCATAAATGGTGAGTCATATATAAAATCAGATACAACTATTAGGCTCGGGATGCGGGGTTTACCCTAGGAAGGGTATAGCATTTATGTGTGTCTGACATTTTCCTAGATCGTAATGGAATATAATTTAATTTCTTTATAAATTTTTTGCTGGGAAGTTAGATGTAATAATGATTTTCTTACTATTATTATTATTATTATTGAATACAAAAAAATTAAAATGGACTTCAATAATACATAAATTCTGTTGCAGTGCAAATTATAAGTGGGAAATGTAATAATTATGATATAATTATTTTTTTAAAATTAAATTAAAAGGTAAAATGAATATTAATTTATTAGGTCTTATCGGTATTCAATGGTTTTTTTTCATTATAATACTAATATTTTCATTGATTGGTAATATTAAATAATAATATTTTTAATTATTGTTATTATTATTATATTGGGACAAAAACATTGGTATATATACATAATGTATATATATATATGTGTATATCATGATTAAATATATATGTGTGTATATATATACATGTGATGGTGTATATATATGTATATAAAGATGTGCGTGTGAATATATATATATATATATATTGTATATATATAAATGGATGGATATTTTTGTTGGGATAGAAAAAGCATTATAGATTGTCCCCACATAAATTCTATTGTGTGGAGAATTTATTAACATCACAATTTTATTAAATATTTTGACCGAACTATTCATTCCAATAATTATGACATATATTTAATAACAACAATAAAACATTGTTGTTATTATTATTATTAAATTGAGAAAATAAAATTTGGTGTGTGTGTGTATATATATATAATATGTGTGTGTGTGTGTGTGTGTCTGAGATAAATATCTATATGTATAAACATGTGAGGGTGTGTTTGTGTGTACATATATACGAAGATGTGTATATGTGATCTAGATAAATATATATTCATATATATTTTGGTATAAATACATATATATGTGGGTTAAATAAATAAGTACAAATATTTATACATATATGAATGGGTATATGTATTCTTATGTGAGTACATATATATGTTAAAAATATACATTATATTTAATTTCATTATATATATTTAATGATGAAAAAAATGGATACTAAATGGTAATTGAAGGGGGGATTTGGGTGTTTCATGGGTGGTTCCTTAATGTTTTTAAAATAACCTTTATGGATTGAAAAAATTAATAATAATCATTAAATGAATATAATTTCAATTTGATAATAATTAATATATATAGGGGAAATTGAAGGGGGAAATTCATTTGGGTTTTATAAAGGAAAACTCTCACGCCCCAAACCCTCTCTCCTCTTCCTCTCTCCAATTATCAATTTTATTTTTTTTATTTTTCACCCCACAATTCAATAATCGATATCTCTTACAATATTGATCAAATTGAAGTGTATTCAGTATCATTGGATTCTTCTAAAAAATAATATGAATAATATTTTATCTTATGAAATAAATTACGGCTTTATTTGTGAATTTTAAAAAGAATTCAACCCCATCGCCAGTCATTGTTGCACCAAAGGAAGGATCACTTTCCTTGAAATTTTAACATCAGAATACATTAATTAATTAATTGTAAATTTTTATCACTTTTAATTGATATTTTTCTTTGTAGGATGGTTTTTCTAAAATTCATTCAATGTTAATTTTTATGTAATTCTAAAATAAGATAAATTATTTTATTGGTAAACAAAGTCAAGATTTTATAATTAAACCCTCGTTGGGTGTTCTCTATCTTTAAGATAAAATGTAGTAATTATTGTTTATATCATGCTTACTTATGATTCGAGTTTCCAATATTCCTTCTTGTTATTTCTTGTTATATGTCGTGTTAGTGTTTTCCCACATTGAATAATGTGAATTGATTTACCATTGTCTATTATTTTAAATGGTATGAATTAAATGGTTTGTATGAAATGGAATTGAATATGGTGGCATGACCACACCTTTGGTTAATTTAATAAGAACCGATTATAATAACTTAATTGTTTAAATGGATGAAAAATACGTAGTATGGTTAAACTATTACTTTGGTTATGTTGAATTGAATTAATTTTAATGGGATTGATGTTTGTGGTCTAATTAAAATTTCATTGGTCTGATTTTATTATTTGAAGTTTATACAATATATAATATCACGTTGGCACACCACATGTGACCAAATAAATTGAATAATTATTAAAATACTATAATTTTTCATTTCAAATTATACCTTTGATTCCCTTGAGTCCATATGAAAAGAGACAGAGACCTATAACCAAACGATAGGTGTTCTAGCCATGGAAATTATTAAAATTTCTTCTGTTTGATTTATGGCCCTATAATAAATTGGATTAATTCTTTGAAGGATGTCATATATTTTTGTATTGGATTAATAATATTTTATTTTATTTATTATGCTATAATCAGTGTGGTTAAATTGGTCAATTAATTTTAATGGCTATAGGGTCAATAAATAAATTAAATATGTTTGATATAATTATTATGATAACTAGTAACATGGATTTGTCAACTGAACTAGTTGAAATATGTGACATTATTTATAAATTAACCATTTTGTGTTATGATAATAAATTAGGTATGATTGATACTAGAATTTTTGTGTTTGTTGCTTAGCTTTAGAGATTATGTGATATCAATGTGATTGATACCAGGGGGGATTGATACTATTTAGAATGTTGAGTTTGTTTGTGTATGAATCAGGCTTAATGTGGATGCCTAAGGGCTTGGTGCGCGTTTTTATACTACTAGAGGGATAAGTAAACTAGTACTAAATGCATCAGGGAAGATTATATGTATATGTTGGATGCATGAGGGCTACATTCACAGTTACATGATCTTTGAGGAAGAGATTCATGTTGTGCATAAGGGCGATATTTTTTTTTCTTTAGGTAAGATGATGTATATCATGGTATATTTTTGAGTGATTCATCCTTAGTAGGATATTTTTCCACAGATTTGGGTGATCCATCCTATTGCAAGAGGATCTACCCACAAATATTGATAACCGGTTGAGCGCCGATGCAGGTATAACTACCAAGAATCCCACCAGAACATGGTTGAGTTGTTGGTTTTTACATCACAAATTCTTCATTACTTATCTATACATACACATAGTTTAATTTTTTTTCACTGTCTTCATTGGGCTAGAGACTGGGTGTGTTGGCCTGTTGAGATTTATACCCTACTCAGGCCACCATTGTACATGGGTATCCAATTAAACCATTATTATTTGTTGGACTGCATACCTTGTGTAAAGACCCAGAATTTCCATGTAATATTTTATAAATAAATGGGAATTTTTCGAGTTTGTGAAAATTTACGGTGCATCATTCTGAGGCCCGGAGTGCCCGGAATGTTTTTTTGAACATTATTTTTGGTATGTTCAGTAAACATGTGAGCATGTTTTTATAACATTTTAACCGGTGCTCGGAATTGAAATATGAGGGCACCATTGGACTCGTAGCGCCGATTTTCACTTATGGAGACTTTCACATCGACGTTAGTTTGTGCTGGGTTAAGGTTAGTTTTTGGTTTTTTCGTGTAAGAATTAAATAAAAATAAAATTGTGCAAACATTTTATTTTTATTTCCAACACCCATGTGGATGTTTGGAGGTGGGGTCCACCAGAACTAAACCTTCATGTGGAAGTTGGTAGTGGGGACCACCAAACATTAACCTCCCCTGATAGTTTATGGTGGTGGGGACCACCTGGGTTTAAACCCCCCTTAAATTGGGAGAAAAACCTCAACTCCCTCATTAATGTGGAGGAGCCTCTTGAGCTACCTTTGTATTAATTGTACAAATGTACATACAATTAATTGTGTCTCTTAGTAAATTGGATTTCCCCCATTTCAAATTAAGTAATAGCATTATTGGAAATTGGGAGGGTTCCTAATAAATTAACAGTCATAAATTCCACTATCATTACCTACCTTCACCCATCTCCTATATATATAGAGATTGGGAGGTGGATTTGGGATGACTTCACCATTCGACGAAGCACTAGTAACGTGATGTGACGCCCAACACTTGGAGGATTACGCTCTCCAACGAAGAATGCTTCCTCCATGAAGAATGCCGACAAGGAATGTCTTCGACTGTGATGAATCAGTGCACAATCCTTGTATTTGTGGTGTGTGGAGGATTTGACGAACATCAACCACTTCCCCTTCATCCTCACACCAACACCAACAATGAACATGTTAGGGGTATATTTGTTGTATGATTATATTCCAACGTTCTTCCTTTATTTGAAATGAAGAAAGCAGATGTTTTCTTTTATGGGTGAGAAACAATCATTGCGGGAGTTTTGGGAATTCTTCACTCTTTTTTATGATGAGCCGCTTGCAACTTCGCTAATACGGAGAGTGCGGGGAAACTAACCTGATTTATCCACTCCATTATCCTTGTGTTGAATTTAGGTGTTCTTAGATATAGAGGAAGGAAAAAATGTTAACGACGCTCTGCCACCTGTGGCCTCCGTTGCTCTGCACCGCCACCGAACAACCATCGTGCTGAGCCTCCGAGCCGAGCCGCCTCCATGCCCCTTGAGGTGCCCCGACCTAACTAGACCACGCCCCGCGCAGGGCCCCGGTCGACCAGACCGCGCCCCCCGTCGCGCCCCTTCCAAACCGGCCCACACCCCCATGGCGCTCCGTTCGAACTTGCCTATGCCCCAGAGGTGCCCTAACCGAACTAGCCACGCGCCCTCACGGCGCTCCGACCAAACCGGCCCACGCCCTCACGGCTCGCCGCAGCCAAGCCGCCCCATGGCACCCATGGCTCCGCGGCCCCTCACGACCCTCACGGCTTGTTGGAACCTCAGCGGACCCAGACGTATCAGGGGCCTGGCAAGACCCAGCGGGTCGGTCCTGGTCGACCTAAACCGGGTCGGTCTGACTGGGTCGGAACAGACCTAGGGCCACTTCGACCCATTTACGCACTTTTGGCCATATCTTTGGCACCGAATGTCTACTTGAAGAACCATTTATAGAAATGGAACTCTTGGAGTGAGACAGTACCTTTGAGTGTACTCCACTTGAGTTTTGAATTGAAATTGGAAACGGTCAGGTTGGATCGAGCACGAATCCAACTGGCCCCCTGGACTAAATGGATAATAACTCATAGATCGGGCGTCTGTTTCACTCGCCATCTATTGCATTTAGACCCCTATGACATGGATGACCTTTGAGATAATTATTCATGGGACATAGTTAATGTTGCTATATCGACCAGTAGATTGTGGAGCAGATCCTCCCAAGGATGAGTGAGCAGAGTGCAGAGACCTAGTAGGTAGCTGAGACCTAATGACTACTGATCGTTTCGACTCAGAGTGACTCGACAATACCAGTGGGGAGGGACTTGGTGTCGCGGTAGGCCCATAGTGGGGAGAGACTTGGTTTCATGGCAGACCCATGGTACTCAACAAGAGAATTACCTTAGCACTCTACGAGGGGAGAAACTTCATGACATGATAGACCCACGGTGGGGAGCGCACCTGGTGATGTAGTAGATCCACGGTACTCGGCTGGAAGAGTACCTCAGCAGTACAAGGTTTGTGGGAAGTGTGCTTGGTGTCACGACATGCCCACTATACTCGATAAAGGAATAGTTCTCCAGCTGTCGTCGTTTCAATAATGTGACTGGGGATGTTACTTTATGTACCCCTGGAATAAAATCCTGGTTGATCTGAGTAATTTTTTCTATTTTTTACACGTGATTGATGTGGATCACATGATATCATAGGTATATGTTTGGGAATATACCAAAGTATGGTTATCTATTGATTTCATTCTTTATTTTTTATCCTTGGTGGATTTTTTTGGACCTTTACAGTCTCGGGGTCCCTACTTAGTATAATTATACTCACCCCTGCACGGGATATGCCCGCACCTTGTTGTGTTGGATGCAGATGACAGACAGCACTGACTAAGGCTAAGAGTACCAGGACTGGATGGTACCCGGAGGTGGACCATTCGGTGTGTTGGTACACAACAGAGACAAACAGACGTGGATTGTTGAGGAGGTGATATGTACCTACCCATCAGATAGGAATCCTAGAGGACGGTCTAGTAGATGTCTTCCCTTTTCTTTCAGTTGCATTGTATCACTGTTGTACTTGTACTTTCCAGTTGGGCTTGTATTCGAGCCCCATTTACGTTCAGAACTCTTTTGTTATATAGTTTACTTGGTGTTTCGTATCTAGTTGTATTTTTTCTTGTGTGTGTGTTTACATGTTATAAAGAAAATTCCTTCCCTAGTTTTGTAAGTTACTCCTTTGGTACTAGTCTCCTGCCCCTATCCTATGGAAGAAGGGCTTGGGGTAGTCACGGAACGGGCCCGGGGGGATGGGTCATGAAAAATTGGTATCAGAGGAGTTAGTTCTAATAAATAACATAGGATTATGATCTTTTCTATGAAGCTATAGTGTTTAGGGAAGTGAGTGTGGTTTTCAGTTTAGGGAGTCAAGGGTTGGTGAGGCGGCTGACATATCCATACACCAGGAAGCTGACTTTTGATTTCCGACTCATTGCACGAAAACAATGATTGCGGGTGTGTTTTCAATGGTTTTATTTACGTCAGCTGACCAGGTCCTCTCATCACATATACCTTTTTAACCGTAACACACCTGTTTTTTTTTCAGGATGCTTTCATGGAGACAACCAGCTAGAGTTATGATATTCGTACGCACTGATTGCCTACCGAGCGATGAGGCCTCAATGTAGGGCCATTTTCCAGCGGAGTCCCTAGTGGCACCACTCACTATTGGGCCACTGATTCCACAAGCCCCAGCAGCAGATGATGCACACCACTTGAGCGTGATTCACGAGTTCCAGCACGAGAGGACACCCAAGTTACAGGGAGAGATAGACCCACAAGCGGCTAAGGATTGGTCGAAGGCTATGGTGAGAGTCTTATTATTGGTAGGGACACTAGCTGATCTCTTGGTGGTATTTCCCGCCAGTCGAATATAGGAAGCAGTAGGTAGATGGTGGAGCTTGATACACCATGTTCATGAAGAGGTGACCCTTCTCTAGGAAGACTTCGAGAGCCTGTTTTGGGCAGAGTATGTTCCACCAACTCATCGCGTAGTGCGCATTCATGAGCTACTTCATTTGCAGTAGGGCTGCATGAGTGTGGCTCAGTACTCAGCGAGGTTCAATGACCGTTCACGTTACTCCAAAGATATGGTGTGGGACCCTTTCTTCAGGGCCCGAACCGTCGAGCAGGGACTCGGGCGAGAGATCAGGGCTTCTGTGATCTCACTCAGCATCCCGACGCAGGCGGGGGTGTTACAGATAACCCTCAATGTGGAGAGTTTCTTTTCTGATTAGTCTCCAGCAGTGAGATCAACCACCACTAATCATGTAGTGGAGTCTTCTGCATTTGGTAGTAGAGAGACATCACAGAGGTCCAATAGGACCAGACATACATGTGGAAAACCGAAGGATTTTGAATCAGTTCGGTAGGGAACTCAAGGCGGAGACAGACATGCCAGGAGTGGGCATTGTAAAGCATGCATTGGGCAGGGTTACATGGCTCATGACTGTGAGACCTTCCATTCGGATGATCAGAAGATGGTCGAAGGACCGCCCGCACAGAGATAGATATTCGATCAAGGTGGTCCACAGGGAGCAGGCGGATGTGGCAGAGGAGCTGGTCGTGTAGCTAGCAGTGGGAGACGATTCGAGATATTAACACCACCACCACTAGGAGTTCCATCCGAGCCGCATGGAGAAGATGGACAGAGGAGAGATCACCACCATGAAGTTGAGGCACACGATCATGGTGCTCCGATGATGATTCGATGTATGATCTGTGTCTACTACAACATAGTTTCAGTACTTATAGACACATGTGACTTCCATTCTTTCATTTCCACTAACCTCGTCTGGATCTCTTAGACTTTTAAGGAGTCGTTGGCACAATCTATACAGATAGAGGCTCTTATGGGAATAGATTCGACGATTACGGACTGGTGCCGATAGTGGGAGCCTACTCTAGTAGGTGAGAGCTTTGGTTGGGATCTCCTAGAAGAGGGGTCGAGGCCTTATGACTTCATCTTCGGTATGGACTGGTTATCTATAGTCCATGCTCATTTTGACTGTATTAGGCACAATGTGTGGTGTGTTCGCATAGATGGGACCCGGTTTACCTTCACCAGCGAGCAGGGAGCCTTGGTAGTGTAGGATGGACATACCCGAAGGAGATTCCAGTCGATAACTCATCAGTTGGGTAGCCTTATCCTCAGAGGCATTGATGTGGAGAGTCTTAGTTATCCTGTAGTGGTGGACCAGTACGCAGATGTCTTCTCTAATGATGCTTCGGGTCTACCTCCTTGCCGAAAGGTGGACTTCTACATTTTCTTTTACCATGGTATTCCATCGATATCTGCACCAGCGTATCGAATGGTTCTTGAAGAGCTACATGAGTTGCAGGAACAACTAGAGGACTTGCAGGGGAAGGGGTTCATCCGGCCTAGTGATTCACCTTGGACAGCCCTGATTCTGTTCGCCAAGAAGGTGAATAGAAGCTTTAGTCTTTGTGTCGACTATCGGTGTCTGAACCAGGTGACCTTGAAGAACTAGTACCCACTCTCGATGATTGACGACCTCTTTGATCAGCTAAAGGGAGAATGGTGGTTCTCAAAGATAGAACTCAGATCAGGCTATCACCAGCTCATAGTTCGAGACAAGGATGTGCAGAAGGCGACATTTAGCTGTTGGTATGGTGATTACGATTTTTGGTTATGTCATTCGGCATGTCCAACGCTACAGCAGTGTTCATGGGACTCAGGAACATGATCTTTCAGCAATACATTAATCACATTATAGTGGTCTTCATCGAAGAAATTCTGATCTACTCGACTACTAAGGAGGAGCATGATGATCATTTGCAGGTAGAACGGGACACACTCTTAGAGCACCAGCATTATGTTAAGCTCTCAATGTGCCAGTTATGGATATGAGTTGTTCACCTCCTAGGACATGTCATATCGGACACTAGAGTTGTAGTGGATCCAATGAAGATTGAGGCAGTAGTTTCTTGAGATCCACCGATGAGTGTGACGGAGGTATGTAGTTTCCTGGGTTTGGTTGGATATTACTAGAGGTTTGTGCTTGAATTCTCCATAGTTGCAGCACCACTATCAGTGTTAACGAAGAAGGGGAAACACTTCATGTAGTCGGAGAGATTCCAGTTGAGCTTTTAGGAGTTGAGGCAGAGGTTGACTTGTTCCCCCATAATGAGGATTCTGGAGGAGGGTGTTGGGTATGTATTCTACTATGACGCATCAGGGGCAGTACTTGGATGTTTCCTAATGTAGGAGTGGGAATTTATTGCTTATGGTTCTCAATAGTTGAGATATCATGAGAAGAACTACACTAACCCTGACCTAGAGTTAGCAGTAGTGGTCTTGGCCTTTAAGATGTGGTGGAACTATATGATGGGAGAATGTTTTACAGTGTACTCTGATCACAAGAGTCTCAGGTATATATTCTCTCAGAAGGACATGAACCTCAGAGAGTGACGTTGGCTTGAGTTCCACTAGAACTATGACTTCCAGATAGTCTATAATCCTTGAATGTGAAACATTGTTGCAGATGCATCAGTTTGAGGTCTCGTATATAGCTGCTAGGAGAAGCAACAGAGCATATGGCCACATTGCGGATAATCTTTTTGGATAGAGATGGAGCATTTTCCTTCAGTCTCTTATAGTCACTCCCCAAATTTTCAGAGAATTAGGGAGGCGATGTGTGGGGATGCAGAAATCGAGACACGATGTGCTCAGTTATCCACATGATAGGAACCTAATGGATTTTCTGAAGGTAGGAAGTATGTCATCCATTTTAGAGGACGTTCGGTGGTACCAGTGTCACTTCAGGACGAAGTGTTGAGGGAGTTCAACACATCCCCTTTAGCGGTACATCCAAGAGTGGAAAATATGTTCCAGGACATTTGGTGATAGAACTGGTGGGCGAGAATGAAGAAAGAAGTAGTAGAGTTTGTTTATCGGGGCCTCAATTGTCTGCATGTGAAGCCGGAGCATCGGGTACTAGCAGTCTTGGTTCAGGCTTTAGAGGTCCAAGAGTGAAAGTTTGATAAGATATACATGGACATCGTGACGAGACTCCCACATATATCCAGGGGACATGACTCTATCTTGGTGATCGTTGACTGACTCACCATGTTGTCCCACTTCCTACCGATCAGAGTCCAGGGTTCATTTGAGAGCCTGGGATGCATCTATATGCATGAGATTGTGATGATACATTGAGTAAACTTGAATATTGTCTCTGGTCATGATACATGTATTACTTCATGGCTATGTAAGGGGTTGTAGGAGGCTTTTGGGAGGCAGCTTAATTAGAGAACCACCTTTTATCCTCAGACAGATGGTCAGACTGAGCAGACCATTCAGACCCTTGAGGACAAGCTACATGCTTGTGTCCTCGACATTGGTCGCAGCTAGGGGTATCACTTACCATTGGTAGAGTTTGCGTACAACAATAGCCATCACTCCACCATTGGGATGTCACCTTTTGATGCATTTTATTGGCGACCATGTAGATCTCCCTTGTGCTAGACTGACCCCGGGGGGTTAGCACTCGTGGGACCAGAGATGGTACAGGCTACCATAGAGATGGTGAAGATCATCTAGGAGCGGATTAAGACTGCATAGAGTAGGCATAAGTCATATATTGAAAGAAAATGGAGACTTATGGAGTTCGAGGATGGAACCCACTTCATTATACGGGTCTCACCTCGACAAGGTTTGCAGATATTTGGATAAGGCGGCAAGTTAACTCTGAAATTCATCGGACCTTTTATGGTCCAAATCAGAGTTGGTGAGGTGGCATACCTCTTAGCTCTTCCACCTCAGTTGCAATGGGTACACAGCGGCTTCCATGTATCCCATCTGAGGATATATTTGCAGGAACCTTCTCACATAATCGACCATCGCGAGTGGGATGTCAATGATGTGGTGTCTTTTATAAAGGTTCTACTAGAGATTGAGGATCGACAGGTGTAGGTATCTTGTGGATGGTCGGTACCTATAGTGTGTGTTTTTTGGAATCATGGGAACCTTCAGGAGAACACATGGGATCGGGAGGCCTAGATTCATGATCAGTACCCTCACATGTTCCCTCAGTTTGAGTTGTGGCTTATGCGGATGTTAAACCTAAGGTGGGGGTAATGTAAAGACCTGGAATTTCCAGGAAATGTTTTAAAAAAATGGGAATTTTACATGTCCGTGAAAATTTACAGTGCATGATTCCGAGTCCCGGCATGCTTGGGATGAATTTCTAAACATTATTTTCGGTACGTTCGGTAAACCTGAGAGCAGGTTTTTATAACTTTTGACCCAGTTATTAGAATTGAAATGTGAGGGAACCGTTGAACTCGCAGTTCTGGTTTCACTTAAGGAGACTTTCACCTCGACGGTAGTTGGTCGAGGGTGAAAGTTAGTTTTTTGGTTTTTCATGTAAGAATTATATAAAAATAAAATTGTGCAAACATTTTATTTTTATTTGCAACACCCATGTGGGTGTTGGGAGGTCGGGTACACTAGAACTAAACCTCCACGTGGAAGTTGGTAGTGGGGACCACCAAACCTTAACCTCCCATGAGAGGTTATCGTGGTGGGGACCACCCGAGCCTAATCTCCCATTAGAGGTTATGGTGGTGGGGACCACCCAGGTTTAACCCTCATTTAATTGGGAGAAAAAGCTCAACTCCCTCATTAATGTGGAGGATCCTCTTGAGCTTTCTCTAAATTAATTGTTCCAGTGTGAATACCTTTAATTGTGCCGCATAGTTAATTGTATTTCCCCCTTTTTAAATTAAGTAACAATATCGTTGGAATTTATGAAGGTTCCTAATAAATGAACCATCATAAATTCCATGATCATTACCAACCATACCCCATGTCCTATATATATGGAGTTTGGGTGGAGGATTTGGGACATCTTCATCAGGAAACGAGGAACTGATAAAGTGACGTGACACACAACACATGGAAGATTACGCTCTCCAATGAAGAACACTTCTTCAACGAAGAACACCGAAAAGGAAAATTTTCGACTGTGATGAATCGACGCACAAGCCCGGGATTGGTGGTGTGTGGCGGACAAGACGAACGTCAACGACTTCCCCTTCTGTATCTCACCAACACAAACAATGAAAAAGGTAGGGGTTTATTTTGGGAATGATTATATTTCCCTATTATTCCATTCTTTAAAACTAAGAACGCTGATGTTTTCTATTACAGGCGGGAAACAATAATTGTTGTATGGTTTTATGGTCTTCACTATTGTTTATGATGAGTCTCTTGCTACCGCCCTAATGCGCAGAGAGAAGGCCAAACTAGCAAGGATCGTCCTCTCCGTAATCCTTGTGTTGAATTTAGGTGTTCATAGAAATGGAAGAAGACGACAAAGGCAATGACGCTCCACCACTTGCAACCTCCACTGCTCCGTACAGCCACCAAACCGTCGATGTGCCGAGCCACCAAGCCGAGCCGCCACCCCGAGCTGAGCCGCCTCTGTGTCCCTCACGGAACCCTTGTCGAACCGGCCCGTTCACCTCGTGGAGCCCCAGCCGAACCAGCCCACACACCTTACAGTGTCCCTGCCGAACCGTCTCATGCCCCCCGCGGTGCCCCGACCAATCTGGCCGGTGCCCCCCAAGCGCCCTGGTCGAACCGGCCTGCTCCCCTGCGTCACCCCGGCTAAACCGGCCCCAGGCCTTGCGGCCCTCCCACAGAATCGGCCCACTCCCTCATGTCACCCCCACAGCCGAGCCACCCCATGACACCCATGACTTCACAGCCCCTCACATCAATCGTGAATTGTCAGACCCTCAGCGGACTAGGAAGTATCACGGATCGGGTCTGACCCAGTAGGTCGGGCCAGGTCGACTTGAACTGGGTCGACCCATGCCAGGTTGGGCCATGTCGGCCCGATCGAGATGGATTAGACCCATGCCCACTTTGACCCATTTTCGCTCCATCGACCATATTTTTGGCACCAGACTTTCTTTTAACGAACCGTAAGTGGGGATGTATGTCTTAGAGCGAGACGTTCTCTTTGAGTATACTCTACTAGAGTTTTAGATTAAGATGGAAAATAGTTAGGTTGGATCGAGCATGAATCCAATTGGGCCCTCGGAACTAAATGGCTAATTACTCACACACCAGGCATCTGTTTGACACACTATCTATTGCGTTGATACCCCTATGATGTGTCAGACAATAGAGATACTTCTACATGGGACTTAGTGAAATTTGGAGTATCGACCAGTATCTCCTGAAGCGGATCCTCCCAGAGTTGAGCGAGTAGAGTTTAGAGACCTAGTAGCTGGCTGAGACTTGATGACTGCTAACCATTTCGACTCAGAGTGACTCAACTAGCCCAGTGTGGAGCTCATTGGTGTTGCAGTAGAACCATAGTGGGAGGGCCTTGGTGTCGTGGAAGATCCACGGTACTCGACAGGAGGAGTACCATAGTAGGCTATGAGGGGGAGCACGTTTGGTGTCACAGTAGACCCACGGTTGGGAGCGCGGTTGGTGATGCAGTAGATCCATGGTACTCGAAAGGAGGAGAACCTTAGTAGTCCAAGGTCAGTGGGAAGCACACTTGGTGTCGTGGCAAGCCCACTATACTCGAAGGAGGAGGAGTTCTCCTGCAACCGTGGTTTTGATAATGTGACTGAGGATGTTACTTTATACTACACCAAGATTAAAATCCTTCTTAAGATGAGTCAGTTTTTCTGTGTTTTCCTCATGATTGAGATGGATCACATGATAACTTAGGTATATGGATGGGCATATATATAAGTAAGATAATCTATTGATTTCATTCTTTTTTGCTTTATCCATGGTGGATTTTGTGAGACCTCGAGGGTCTCGAGGTCCCTACTATGTATTGTTATACTCACCCCTGCTTGGGCTCTACCCACACCATGTTGTGTTGGATACAGACGAAAGACACCACTGACTGAGGATGAGAGTACTAGGACAGGACGGTACCTAGAGGTGGACCATATGGCTTGTCAATACAAGGATGAGACTGATAGACATGGAGTGTTGAGAAGGTGATCCGTAGCTACCCTTCAGGTAGGAACCCTGGAGGATGATCCAGTAGTTGTCTTTCGTTTTCTTTTAGATGTATTATATCATTATTGTACTTGTACATTCCAGTTGGGCTTATATTCCAGCCCCTTTTACATTCAACACTATTTTTTTATATAGTTCACTTGGTGTTTATTATCTAACTATGTGCTTGCTTTTGTGTGTGTTTACAGGTTATAAAGGCAATGCCTTCCCAATTTTACGGACTTATGCATTTGGTGCTAGTCGCAAGCCCATGGCCTATGGAAGGCGGGCTTGGGGTAGTCACGACATGAGCCCTGGGGGATGTGTCTTGACACCTTGGTTGATTTCTTATTGAAATATTTCTTGTACATGAGGAGTTATGAGCTTATTATTGGGGAGGATCTCATGGTGCTCGAGGAGACCGCCTTTGGGTTTTTTAGATATTTTCCTTAAATGTGTGCTGTATTGTACTCTATTGTCAAGAATGTAGTATTGTTTGATTCTTTAGATTTCATTCCATATTTTTTCATGTATTCCTTGTATAAACTAGTGTTTGACACCATTTATTATATTGTTACTTTTTTCTTCAACTTCTATATACATTTTTATAAATAATAAATCTGTTGATTCTATTATTTATTCTGATTGTACCACTATGCTACACTGATAATATTATATAGCTTCCCAATATCACCTCTCGATACCCCACTGTTAGGCAACAACCACTAGAAAATAGAGAGAAAATCCTTCGACGTTGTTGACCACTAGTCCATCTACCATTTTGATGGTGACTCATGTCCTGATGTTACAAATTTACATTACAAATTTCTAAAATCACTTGGAAAAATTAATTTTTTGATGTTCATCAAGTGATTAAACTATAATTTTGTATATTTTTTCTTCATATGGTTTGCATATTATCTAAAAATAAAATAATATTAATTTTTCCAGAAAAAAATATAATAAGGGATAGGATCACTCATATTACAGATGATGTCATTTTTTTCACAATTGAGAAGAACATATGAATGTTCTCTATGATGTTCATACTCTAAAATCCTGCATTCATGAACTCCACAAATTCCTCGTACAGTCAGATTAGTGACTAATAATTGATTGTTCATTTCCACATCATCATTTCCCTCATTATATCCCACACAGTTATGTTTTGATGGATATTATGACTGAAAATAATGACAGTAGAAAGAGAAATTCCCTCCTCTAAATAATCTTCTTTAATTGATCTGTCAACTGTTGCTTTATTACATACATTTTTTATAACGACCCATAATTTACATACATTGTTGTTACTTCAAAATTGAAGAACACTTATTACAACATATAATAAAACCATGAAAGGACCATATAGGTATAGTGTCTTTAGAAACTGGAAAGCATAAACAACTGGTTCATAAAGCATCCACTTTGCCTCCCATTTATTTCATCATATCTAGAGTCCCTTTTTGGCATATTCTACTTAATAACCTTCTTCCTGACATTGGGAAATAAAACATACAAAAGGGTGAGCTCAAATTCTCAGTAAGGGTAAAAAAAATAAATATCAATCACATCATATTTATAAGAACATATCATTTTGGAAGTCTTAACCTGCAAAAGAGATCATAATATCATAACATGGGATAAATCATAGTAGTGAAATGCAATCCCAATAATCATAAAATTATGGCATACACACATAATCATAGAGAATCATTTCTTATTAGTCAAGACTCATTTTCAAGACTATTTTAGTGGACAAAGTACATTTCTGAACCGAGTTCACTCCTCGTTTCAGTCCTGTTTTACTGAACCTGTTTAACCTGCCGTTCCAGCCATGTATATCTCATGAGATATAAAATCTTTACCCAATGCATTGGAGGGAGATATAAATCCCACCCATCTCATAATGATACCATTCTTATGTGTGCCACAAAATTATAAACCATACATCATAGCATAACACATGTAATAAAAATTGGAATCCTAAACATCGTGACATCATAAAAGAATTCATATAAGATAAATGAATTCATAAAAATATTTCCATCACAACATAATCAAATAAATGTAATAATAGAGATAGAAACAGAACCCTATATTATCTTAGATGGAAAATAATTTTGATAAAACTCTTGAACTCCATTCTTGAGTAAAATATCCTTTCTACTTCAAAAACATTTTTCCTTTCTTAAATTGTCAAACAATTATAAACTAAAAGAACTTGATTAAAAATAAACATGAAAACTTGTAAATGAAGATTCATGGAAATAATGTTTTAAAAATCCATTCATGCCTTATAAGTTAAAAAAATCATTCTTCTCATACTTTTGTCAGAAAAGTCAAAAAGTACCTCTTATGAAAAACGACAAAAGATTCCTTTCATATCTTTTACTAAAAATTCACCAAAGGGTAAAATAGGATTTAAATTGTCACAACCTGACCCTACTCGGGCTCGAGCCGCAACTACCCCAGGCCCGCCTCCAAAGGCCAGGGGCTGGCGACCAGCACCGAAGGCAAAATAACTCGGGGAGGCCTTTTCCTATGAACCTGTACACACACACGCAACAAACTCAATGAGAAAGTGAAGAGTAAAAGTAAATAGAAGCAAAGAAAAGGAAAGGGAAACTGCTATATAAATACAACAAAGTGCATCGACCTCTACAAGTACAAAGTACAAACTGAAAAGAAAAGTAAAAAAACATGCGCCCAACCAAAAAGTGCCACAACCCAGTAATAGGTAAACAAAAGAAACTGCTGATGGGTCTCCCACCTAGAACCCGGCCACGACCACCGCCCACGGTCCAAGCTCCCAAGCTCCTACGCTCCACTGAAGTCATGCTCCACATGTCCATCGTCTGCAAGGGAACACCAAGTGTGGGAAAAGCCCAAGCAGGGGTGAGTATAAAAATACTCAGTAGGATACCCCGAAGGCTCGAGGGAGAAACAAAAGGAGGTACCGAAGGGTGAGCAGTAGAGAGAACAGAAAAGTAAAGGAGTACAACAAGGAGTGCAGTAAAGAGTCCATCTCAGCCCAACAGAAGGAAATAAGGTAGACTCATCCAGACACAAGAAGCTGGAAATGGTGAGAAGATGAACTTCTCGTTGAGTCTTCGCTACCTATAGTAGGAGAGTAGACTTGTCCAACCACGAGAAGCTAGACACGGAAAGCACGTGGCATACCCCGCACGTCTTCGCCTCTCCTGGAAGGAGAGTAGCCAAACCCAAGAAGTGGGTGCCGGAAACAAGGTATATACATTTGTACGCTCTGTTAAGAAGCCCAAACAAACTCATAAGGGGATCTCTGTCCCACAGCTCAGCCCAAGAAAGAGTATCCAACAGTCCCAGAAGTAAACACCATCGATGCCCAGCATCCCGCACGTCTGCCCCAAACCGCAATCCAAGGGGCTCAATCACCACAACTCGACACTATCCTCTTTGGGTGGCACTAACTCGCCTGCACGGTTTTTGGTCGCGTCACAAGGACGCGTCTTGGTGGGGGAAAGTTCTCCCCGTTCTTGAGAGTTCTGGGGGAACGTTAACCACAACTCGTCACTGCCCCGCAGTCGAGAGTTCTGCTCAATGTCGACAGGAGACCCCCTGCCCAGCCCCGCTAGAGGATCCCTGGAAGTCAATGGGTTCCCACTACAGGGATACCCGGAATGTCGACGGGTGCCTCACTACCCAGTCCCGTAACAGGGTAATCCGCTGGAGGGTGACCCAGCTAAAGTTGGCGACGGGACCACTGCCCATCCCAGCTGGAGGTAACCCGGCATTGGGGACCACTGCCCTGCCCAGCTGGAGGTAAGCCCGGCATCGGGGACCACTGCACAGCCTAGCTGGAGGTAAGCCCAGCATCGGGGACCACGGCCCAGCACCGCTGGAGGTAACCCCGGAATTGCTCGGGCCTTCCTTGATGGATGGTACTGCTCAGTAAACACCATTGTACTGGCCATCCCTGCTGGATGGTAACCCACTGGCGAGCCCCGCTCGAAACAACCTCAGCTCTGCTGGAACAACCTCAGCCCTGCTGGAAGAACCTCAGCCCTGCTGGAACAACCTCCTGGGTAGAGGATCAGTCCCCACATAAAGTGTTGGTCACACCGAAACCACAAGATCTACCAGGGGGCACGGAGCAACGGGAGAAACTCCACATTCCTCACAAGGCGATCTCGCTCCAATCCGCTGATTCACTGTCGAAGCGGACCGAGACACCTCATCCCAGAAAGTGGGGAAAACACCCACATTGCATGAACACCCGTAGTCGCAGATGGTGTCGCAGTCTGGTGAAAGGGCACAGTACTGAAACCCCTCACAGCCAAAGAAGCAGAGGAACCAAACCATCTCTGCCAGCCAAACCATCGAGCACAAGACCAGGGGGAGACCGTTCAACCCTACTGGTCAGACAAAAGAGCACAAAGCCAGGGGAACTCTCCTCCTTGCTGGTCAAACAAATGAGCGTAGAGCCAGGGGAAAACTCCACCCTGCTGGTCAAACAAACGAGCGCAGAGGGACCCTCTACGTCGAGAGAGGTCAAAGTACGTAAAGAAGATCACGGCACGCATGCAGGGCCCACACAACATGTGGCCCCAAGTCAACCCCAACTGAGCGCACAACATCCTCAGGTAAAAATAACCACACGTACCTCCAAGCGCTCCTGTGTATTCCCAGAGCACACCTCGATCCATCCCAAAGGATATCGTGCACACGACACCCAATGTCAATGTGAAGGAATGACATAACAACTCCACCTCAAAGGCCCAGGCATCGCCAACCACAACTTGTGAACAATTTTTATCACTCTCATAAGAGTGCACGATCACTCGCCAAGGGTCCGCTACAAACAAGGTAGGGCGAACCACCACTAGAGAACCTTTCATGCTCCACATTTAACAAGATCGCACAAGAGGCTCCGCACAACTGAACAGATTGCACCGTTGTAATCCTCGCGGAAAAACACACGAGATCGACTACTTACTCGCCCCGAACGGATATCCGACAGAAAAGTCACTAATACCGCCTCACGCCCGAACGGTGTCCCGTGATCCCGAGCCTCGGCCCCGAAAACAGTCGGGCGCATCACACCATTGCGATCCCCTCGGGAAAACATGTCAAAAGAACTACTCACTTGAGTGCCACAGATATCCAGAGAAAAAGGTGCATCCCGGCGCACTGCACACGAGCGGTGCCACGTGGGACCCGCATCTCGGCCCCGAAACTCAACAAACGGATCACACCTTTGCGATCCTCTCGAAAAAGTACACGAAAAGGACTACTCAATTGACCAAAACGGTCGCCCGGTGATAATGCTAGAAATCACCATCAACTCCCGAAACGGCCCTCGCGGGGCCCGCACCATCGTGCGAAATTACATCGGGCAGACTGGGCCAACGCGATACCCTCGGAAAAACACCCAACATTGACTGCTCGCACGCCCCTGAACGGACATCCGAGGAAAAAGTCGCTAAAAGCTACACGCAGCTCAAAAGACGGGTCATGGGGCCCATTCCTCAACTTCAGCCTCAACGCCTGAAACAACCCTGGAAAGCTCTGCCTCGATGCCAGGGTCCCAACGCCACTGACGGCGCTCAAAACGGACGTCGGACGCGTCCGCGCCATCCAAAACAAGAATCTCGGGGATTACGCTCGTCCACTTAAGGACACGTCACGCCTCCGCGACCCCTCGTTTCAGAAATTAAAAATTCCCGAAACCATCTCAAAAAGACCGTCTCGTCAATACGGTTCCACCGCTGCAGACGACGCTCAAAACGGACACCCGTAGCGGAAATTATGGGTGTCCGAACACCGAGGGGGCAAGACCCCTGGGGCTGGACCGGCCGCGGACAGGCGGTCCCCGCGCAGACAGGCCACAAGGGCCTGTCGCGGCCGCCGTGTGAAGACCCGCGCAACACGGGTCTTTTTCGCAGCACAGGGGTCGCGGGACGCGACCCCAGGGTCGTCGCTCCCTGGTGACCCACCGACGCGCCGAGGTGCTCCGCCTGGCGCCAGCCTCCTCCGGACACCCGCGGACACCACGATGCCGCACCATGGACACTCATCCAGACACCCCTGCTGCACCCACCGCCTCCACCGGACACTCGCGGACGCCCCTGCCGCGCCATCCGCCCTCGCGCCGTTCGAACCTGCCGGAAACCGAAAACCCGCCAAATTCGGCGGACGATTGCGAACGCCTCCGATCTCCGATTCCAAATCCGAAACAAGAGTCGGAAAGAGAAAATTGTATTCTACTCATTCATGGGCTTCGTTCAAAAATCCGACAGAGTTTCAATACAATTAATCGAGTTCGATGTTGGTGCGGTGAATGAAAACGCAAACGACAAATCCTACCTCGTGGGGCATCGCTCGAAGCTTCGCGATGATCCGTCGGCACCACCGCACCTCGCCAGAGTCGCCTCATCGGACTCTCACCGGAGATGGAGGAGGAGGAGCGGGAGAAGAGGGGCTTCCAGGGGGAAGGGAAAGGAGAGGAGGGAGGAGGGTGTGTTAAGCATTTAAATAGAAAATGCTTAACCACCCGCCCGTCGGCCCGGACCCGAACTCTCAGCAGGGTCGAGGTTAAGCCTCCCCTAGGGTAAACACCACCTCCTGAGCACAACGGCTGTCTCGGAATTTTAATCCGAGATCCTGTTCAAAAGTTATTAAACTTGGCGCCCGAGGCAGGCAAATTACGAAAACACCCCTTGGACCTTTTTTTCACAAACGGCTCGCGCCCGCGAAACTTACACCCCTCCTAGGGTAAACGGAACGCTCCGAACTCAACGGTGCCCTCGGTTTTCCAATCCGAGCCACCGTTTAGGAGATACCTAGGTTTCTCCATTAAAATAATAATTTAATTTTTTTATTTATCTGTTTAACGTTCTGGGAGCGGGAGACGGGGTCCAAACATCCCGCGCTGACAAGTTTTATATCGTTCCTAGGGTAAACACCCCATTCCGGACCCATCTGTACACTCAGATCCCAGATCCGGAACTCCGTTTAGGAGTTATCTCATTTATTTAGCGTTTCTAGTGTGAACGCACTGAAAATTTAATTCCGGCCACTCCGGGGCTCGGAATCACACGCCGTCTGAAGGCACTGCTCTAGAATATTATAAAGAATATTCCAAATTATTTCTCAACAAAAACCGGGTTCTTACATCATTACATCATTTAAGGTTTTTTTCCCCGAAAAGAAAAACTAGGGAGCAACACAGGGTACTAAGCCCACACCTGGCTTTCCCATACCCAAAAGAACCCACGCACAGCTCTGCGTCACCGCACACAGACCAAATGATTGATCTGTTCGTGCAAGGCCAGCCCTTGCCGATGTCGTGCACCCACTCTAGACTTTGGGGTTAGGGTAAGGCGGTAGGGTACCTCTCCATCCCTTTGCATGGTCTCAAACGGCCCGAAGGCCCTCGGGGATAGCTCACCTCCCTGGTCAAACCTCTACGTCACATTCCACGACTGGAATCACCGCCCGCACCTGAAACAAGGCCCGGTGATTCCCTCCTTCAGAATATCCATATAGTGAAACACCCAAGGATATCTGGTCATGCAAGGTTTCACTGTCGATGCTCTCTTACTCGCTCAAAAGGCGAAGGAGTCAACACCATCGGCTAAAGGAAAATGTGTAACGCCCTTTTTCCTTACCAACACAGGGTTACACCCGATGCCCTGCGTCACCCTGGTAACACATCAAACAAGGTGCAGGGAGGAAATCAGTTCACACACAGAGTCTAAAAATTCTACTGCAAAAAGGTATAAGAGATTTAGAGCGTACCTCTTATCATGTCATGCTCTGCTGGATAGTAGACATCCAATGTTCGCAGCTACCCGCGGTCCCAACAGTCAGCTCCTGGAGCCTGACGTGGACCGCCTAGTGGTGATGGGGAGACCTCGTAACGTCGTCCCCCACTACCAGCTCCTCCTGCTCCTCTGCTAGAACCACCTCTCTGGGTACCACACCGATCACGGTGCTGCCTCTGCCATGGTGGTGCACCTCCTTCCTGCCCGAAGCTCCCAGCAACTCGGGTCGGGCAGTCTCGTGCCAATTGACCTCGGACGTCACAAGCATAGCACCGACTCTCTCTGGGCTACACTGGTGGCCTCCGGCGCCACTGTGGTGTACGACCACGCCCCTGAGTCCGGTTGTCAGTAAGCCACCTGCATCGAGGTCCTTCTTGCCGACGCCCACTAGATGCGGAAGACGTCTCGGATCCAACGTGTCTGCTGCCACCACCAACTCCAGAACGTGAAAGGAAGTCCTCTATCACCAGTGCCTGATCTAGCACCCTGGCATATGTGGAAATGCCCAAGGGTACTGTGACAGTAAAAATTTCTCGGCGGAGACACTGCTCAAACTTCCGCGCTCGGAGGTTGTCGTTATGGACCAAGTCCGGGTAAAAGCGTGCACGATCTGCAAAAATAGCCGCGTACTCGACCACCATCATCCCTACCTACTGAAACTGCAGGATCTCCTGAATCCGAATGGAGCACAAGAAGGAGGGGAAAAACTCCTCATGAAACAACAACTGAAAGTCATCCCACAAAAGTGACGACTCGTCAAGAAAACTGAGTCACCAGACCCCACCAACGCCAAGCTGATCCACAAAAAGGGTGGCTGCCAAAGCCACTCTCTGATCTGCCAGCGCCTGCACAAGCCTGAAAAGGCAAACCACTGCCTCGAGCCATACCTCTGCTGCCTGAGGGTCTGGCTCACCACTGAACCTCAGCGGTCTCTGCCGTTGGAACTCACGGTGCACGCTCAACCTGCGCTAAGGCTCAGCATGCTCTACTGAAACTGCCTGTTGTTCAATAGGTGGGGGTGCTGCTACCGGCCCACACAGAGAAAGGGGATCGCATGATGGGTCCTAGACTGTGGCCCGTAGCTCACAGGGTCATCGTCACGATCCAATGCTGGTATCTTGGCTGGCTGTCCTCACGGAGACATCCTGAAAATTATCAAGGAGTGTCACGGTCAGATGAGCATATATATATATATACCAATAACAAAAACGATGGGGATATGACTCAAGAAGGAAAATGACTCAGACCTATGTGATGCATAAACAAATTTTCCCTGCAACAAGTGTCTCAACATGCCGAGTCAACAAGAGGGTTATCAAGGTCCTGATGAATGGATACGCCAGTCATCGCACCATCACTAGACTCCCTGGCCTGAGAGCCACTCTCGAGACACGTTAACACTGTTGCCCTAAATCCAAACCAATTCCTCTTTTAGGGACGTCCAAACAGCGTCCCAAGGAACGAACCACCTTCGATACCACTTTGTCATGACCCGACCCTACTCGGGCTCCAGCCGCAACAACCCCAGGCCCGCCTCCATAGGCCAGTGGCTGGAGACCAACGCCAAAGGCACAATAACTCGCGGAGGAATTTTCCTAAGAAACTGTACACACACACGCAGAAAACTCAATGCAACAGTGTAGAGTAAAAGTAAAGACAAGCAATAAAAAGTAAAGGGAAACTACTATATGAATAACACAAATTACATCGACCTCTACAAGTACAAAGTACAAACTGAAAAGAAAAGGGGAAAAACCCGCACCCAACAAAAAATTTCCACAACACGGAAACAGGTAAACAAAAGAAACCACTGATGGGTCTCCCACCTAGAACCCGGCCATGACCACCGCATGCAGTCCAAGCTCCCAAGCTCCTATGCTCCACTGAAGTTAGGCTCCACCTGTCCATCGTCTGCAAGGGCACACCAAGTGCGAGAAATGCCCAAGCAGGGGTGAGTATAAAAATACTCAGTAGGATACCCTGAAGGCTCGAGGGAGCAACAAAATGAGGTACCGAAGGGTGAGAAGTAGAGCGAACAGAAAAGTAAAGGAGTACAACAAGGAGTGTAGTAAAGATTCTAGCTCAACCCAACAAGAGGAAAGAAGGTAGACTCATCTAGACACAAGGAGCTGGAAATGGTGAGAAGATGAACTTATCATCGAGTATTTACTACCTATAGTAGGAGAGTAGACTCGTCCAACCATGAGAAGCTAGACACGGAAAGCATGTGGCAGACCCCGCACGTCTTCGCCTCTCCTGGAAGGAGAGTAGCCAAACCCAAGAAGTGGGTGCTGGAAACATGGTATATACATATGTATGCTCTATCAAGAAGCCCGAACAAACTCATAAGGGGATCTCCGTCCCAAAGCTCATCCCAAGAAAGAGTAGCCAATAGTCCTAGTAGTAAACTCCATCGATGCCCAGCATCCTGCACGTCTGCCCCGAACTGCAAGCCAAGGGGCTCAATCACCACACCTCGACACTATCTACTTTGGGCGGCACTGACTTTACCGCACTGTTTTAGGTCGTGTCACAAGGACGCGTCACGGTGGGGGAAAGTGCTCCCCGTACTTGAGAGTTCTGGGGGAACGTCAACCACAACTCGTCACTACCCCACAGTCGAGAGGTCTGCTCAAAGTTGACAGGCGACCCCCTGCCTAGCCCCGCTGGAGGATCCCTGGATGTCAACCGGTTCCCACTACAGGGATACCCGGAAAGTCGACGGGTGACTCACTACCCAGTCCCGTAACAGGGTAATCCACTGGAGGGTGACCCGGATAAATTCGGCGATGGGACCACTACCCAGCCCAGCTGGAGGTAACCTGGCATCGGGGACCACTGCCCAGCCCAGCTGGAGGTAAGCCCGGCATCGGGGACCACTGCCTAGCCGAGCTGGAGGTAAGCCCGACATCGGGGACCACTGTCCAGCCCCACTGGAGGTATTCCCGGAACTACTATGGCCAACCCTGCTGGATGGTACTGCTCAGTAAACACCACTATACTGGCCATCCCTGCTGGATGGTAACCCACTGGCGAGCCCCGCTCGAAACAACCTTAGCTCTACTGGAACAACCTCATCCCTACTAGAACAACGTCAGCCCTACTGGAAAAACCTCTTGGTAGAGGATCGGTGCCCGCGTAAAGCGTTGGTCACACCAAAACCACAAGCTCTACCAGGGAACACGGAGCAACGAGAGAAACTCCCCAGGCCTCACAAGGAGATCCTGCTCCAATCCAATGAGTCACTGTCTAAGCGGACCGAGACACCTCATCCCAGAATGTGGGGAAAATGCCCACGCTGCACGAACACCCGTAGTCGCAGAGGGTGTCTCAGTCCGGTGAAAGGGCATAGTAATGAAACCCCTCACAGCCAAAGAAGAAGAGGATCCAAACCCTCTCTGCTGGCCAAACCATCGAGCACAAGACCAGGGGGAGACCGCTCAACCCTGCTGGTTAGACAAAAGAGCCCAAAGCCAGGGGAACACTCCACCTTGATGGTCAAACAAACGAGCACAGAGCCAGGGGAAAACTCCACCCTTTTGGTCAAAAAAATGAGCACAGAGGGACCCTCTAAGTCGCGAGAGGTCAAAATACGTAAAGCATATCACAACACACACGTGGGGCCCACACGACATGTGGCCCCAAGTCAACCCCAACTGAGTGCACAACATCCCCAGGTACAAACAACCACACGTACCTCCAAGCACTCCCGTATATTCCCAGAGCATACCTCACTCCAGCCCAAAGGTTATCATGCAGACGACACCCAATGTCAATGCGAAGGCGTGACATAACAACTCCACCTCAAAGGCCCAGGAACGGCCAACCACAACTTGTGAACCATTTTTATCACTCTCCCAAGAGTGCACTATCACTCGCCAAGGGTCCGCTACAAACAAGGTAGGGTGAACCACCACTAGATCACCTTCCATGCTCCACGTTTAACACGATCACGCAAGAGGCTCCGCATAACCAAAAGGATTTCACTATTTTAATCCTCGTGGAAAAACACGCGAGATCAACTACTTACTTGCCCCGAACAAATATCCGACGGAAAATTCAGCAACACTGCCTCACGCCCGAACGACGTCCCGTGATCCCGAGCCTCGGCCCCGAAAACAGTCGGGCGTATCGCACCATTTGTGATCCCCTCGGGAAAACACGTCAAAAGCACTACTCACTTGAGTGCCACAGATATCCAGAGAAAAAGGTGCATCCCGGTGCACCGCACACGATCGGTGCCACGTGGGACCCGCATCCCGGTCCCGAAACTCAACGAACAGATCGTACCGTTGCGATCCTCTCGAAAAATTACATGAAATGGTCTACTCAGTTGACCAAAACGGTCACCCAGTGATAAAGCTGGAAATCACCGTCAACACCCGAAACTGCCCTCGCGGGGCCCGCACCATCGTGTGAAATTACAACGGGCAGACTGTGCCAACGCGATACCCTCGGAAAAACACCCAACATCGACTGCTTGCACGCCCCGAACGGACGTCCGAGGAAAAAGTCGCTAAAAGCTGCACGCAGCTCAAAAGACGGGCCATGGGGCCCACGCCTCACCTTCGACCTCAACGCCTGAAACCACACTGGAAAGCTCCGCATCGATGCCAGGGTCCCAATTCCACTGACGGCGCTCAAAACGTACATCATACGCGTCCGCGCAGTCCAAAACAAGAATCTTAGGGATTATGCTCGTCCACTTAAGGACACGTCGCGCCACCGCGACCCCTCGTTTCGGGAATTAAAATTTCCCGAAACTATCTCAAAAAGTCCGCCTTGTCAATACGGTTCCACCGCTGTAGAAGGCGCTCAAAACGGACACCCGTAGCACAAATTATGGGTGTTCAAACACCGAGGGGGCAAGACCCCTGGGGCTGGGCCGGCCTGGACCGGCCGGTCCGCCCAGCCTGGGTCGGCCCGCGGCATAGCAGCGTGGGCCGGCCGCGGACACGCGGTCCCCGCGCAGAAAGGCCACGAGGTCATGTCATGACCGCCAAGTGAAGACCCGCGCGACGCGGGTCTTTGTCGCCGCACAGGGGTCGCGCGACGCGACCCCAGGGTCGTCGCTCCCTGGCGACCCGTCGGCGGGCCGAGGCGCTCCGCCTGGCGTCGGCCTCCTCCGGACACCCGTGGACACCCCGCTGCCATGCGGTGGACACTCCGCCAGACACCCCTGTTGTGCCCAATGCCTCCACTAGACACCCGCGGACGCCCCTGCCGCGCCGTCCGCCCTCACCGCGCCGCCGCTCGAACCTACCGGAATCAGAAAAACCGCCAACTTCGGCGGAGTATTGTGAATGCCTCCAATATCTGATTCCAAATACAAAAGAAGCGTCGGAAAGAGAAAATTGTATACTACGCATACATGGGCTTAGTTTGAAAATCCGATAGATTTTCAATACAATTATTCGAGTTCGAAGTAGGTGCGGTGAATGAAAACACAAACGACAAATCCTACCTCGTGGGGCTTCGCCCGATGCTTCGCGACGATCCGCCGGCACCACCGCACCTCGCCGGAGTCGCCTCGCCAGACTCTCACCGGAGATGGAGGAGGAGGATTGGGAGAAGAGGGGCTGCCATGGGGAAGGGAAAGGAGAGGATGGAGGAGGGTGTGTTAAGCGTTTAAATAGGATACACTTAACCACCCGCCCGTCGGCCCGGAACTGAACTCTAAGCAGGGTCAAGGTTAGGCCTCCCCTAGGGTAAACACCACCTCCCGAGCACAACGGAGGTCTCATAATTTTAATCCGAGATCCCGTTCAAAAGTTATTAAACTTGGCGCCCGAGGCCGCCAAATTACAAAAACGCCCCTGGGACCTTTTTTTTACAAACGGCTCGCTCCCGCGAAACTTACACCCCTCCTAGGGTAAATGGCACGCTCTGAACTCAATGGTGCCCTCGATTTTCCAATAAAAGCCACCGTTTAGGAGATACCTGTGTTTTTTCATTAAAAAAATAATTTAATTAATTAATTTGTCCGTTTAACGTTCCGGGAGCGGGCGAGGGGTCCAAACATCCCTCGCCGACAAGTTTTATGTTGTTCCTTGGGTAAAAACCACATTCCAGACCCATCCGTACACTCGGATCCCTGATCCGGAACTCCGTTTAAGAGTTATCTCATTTATTTAGCGTCCAGTGTGAACGCACTGAAAATTTAATTCCGGCCACTCCGGGGCTCGGAATCGCACGCCGTCTGAAGGCACTGCCCTGGAATATTATCAATAATATTCCAAAGTCTTTCTTAATAAAAATTTGGTTCTAACATAAGCAATTGCAGGTGAATGGAAATAATATTACATATAGAGGAAACATGGATGTGGATGATAAAATACACCCCAGTAAATGCCAAAGTATAAACAATCTCGGATAACAATGAGATTGTGATATTTCCCTTACCCAAGGTCTGATATGCTTTGTACGTTTCCGAACCTCCTGTATAATGATTTAAATAATGTTATTGACTTATTCCATAATCATACTCATAGTTATGATATCACATATGGTCATATTCTTAGCATCTTATTAGTAATATTTCAGTATAACTTGTTATTCGGGTGTTTATTACTTTTTGTTCTTATGCGTGTTTTGTCGAATAAATTCTTATTCTTCTGTTTAGGTTATAGATACCTCATTTCCAGAATACTAGTATTGTAATATATATCATATTCATTCATTCAATTCATTTATATAATCATTATGCAATGAAGATCATGTAGAACGAGACGCATCACGTCGTGAAGACGGTATTTCGTACGTACGCACGAGCGATGATATCATCCTCATGATCATGGAATTGTATTGGAGTGTATGTATACTATTTCAGAATAAATATCACTTTAAAATAATCCTATATATTCATTATTTACACAATTATACTCATCCAAGTAAGGTGGTGGTGGAAAATAGATTACACCACGGCGTGGAGACTGTATTCTGTACGTACGCACGAGCGGTGATTTCATTTTTCGTAGGATGGATAGATGGTAAAATAGGGTTGTTTGGTACTTATAATAACATATCATTATATGAGTGATACTGATGTTATTACTTCATAGTGAAACAAATAAAGAAGAAGAAGTGGAAGAAGAAATAAAGATGAAAGAATCGGTAACAGACATTACCTCTTCTTTGAAGTGCTTCTTCGAGACCTCCTTTTAGGGAACTAAAATTGGTCTTTGAAGAAGACCAAGACCTCTAGGATGTCTCTAGGGAAGTGTAGGAGAGAAAGTGTCAGGGTTTTTTCCGAGATTGAAGGCTCAAAGTGGTGTGAGGAAGAGAGGGAGGAGGTGCTCTTTTATAACGGAGGGGAGGGGCACCTTTGGAATAACTAAAAATATTATTTTATTATAAAGCCAAATTCGGTTTTAAATAGCTCCAAATTGATTTATTTCGAAGATAAGGTGGGTATGGGTCGAAATAATCTCATCCAATAGAATTTAGATAACTCTGGGTTCCTATTTTGACCTTATCATTTAGATTTAACATTAAGTTAAATAATTTTACTTTTACCGTGTCTTCTTGTGTTCTTACACTATAAGATTAATAAACATACTATAAAAATCCAAAATAACCCCAAGTTGTTTATTATTAATATATATCCTTATTTAAGTCATTTGGACTAACCTTAGATTTTTTTTGGAATAAAATAACAATTAATAATATAATATTTGTTTTAAAAACTATTTTATGTCAATTTTGACACTATTTAGTAATTGATTTTTGTGAAAATCATAACAGAATTATTAGTTCAAAAATTGTTAATTAAATCAATAATAACATGTCATATTAACCTATAAAATTATTGTAATTCATAAAAAGTCTCAAATTACATTTATTTGGGTATTTATAACATCAATTATGTCAATATTTCATTAATAAGATAATTACTGCATCATCTATGTGTCATAAATAAATTAAATTATATAATGTATAAAAATTACAAATAAAATACCATTACATATAAATATTTTTATCTTTCTAATGAATATTTATAGTCTAATTTATCTTATATATAACCATATATTAAAAATTATTTACTTATTAATCTTTGATTTTAACTATTTTAACCCTTCTTTAAATAAATTAATCATAAATGTCCTAATCTAATCCAAGTGGGCCTAAATGGTCATATTTTATTCCTAATATTGTTTTTGGTCGAATTACACTTATCCAGTAGAATTGGGACATGTGTTAGGGTAATAATAATATCATTTTTACCCATAATTACCCTATTTACTTTTAATCGTGGTAAATAAAAGTAAAAAGTTACTATTCACCAAAAATTATTTTCATCTCATTGAACCACATTTTACTTAATGACATAAACCGTGTCTCTCGGATTTTTGAAATTCCACTCACAGATGCTGTAAAATTAAGTTTTATGAAAAATTCAGTTTTTTAACTACCACTTACTAGTTTCACTATTCATCAAAAATTGAAAGTTTTCAGAAAAATACCAAAATTTCACCCTAGGATAATTTCGATATTCCGAATCCAAAAATGAAGTCCATTTTGAAAAATAAAATTTATAAAATTTCAAAAAGTGGTTATTTCTATTCATAATGGCTAATTTTAATAATATTTTATTAGCATATCATTGTTTAGTGAAACTCGGTATTGCGTACGACACAAGCTATCGAGGAGGTCGCGATTTCGTGTAAAGCAAGCCAAGCAAGTGTTGTGTGTAGAAAAAGATTCCTTCAATGATGTATAAAACATAAAAGTATCGGTTGTTACATTCTACCCCCCTTAAAATGAATTTTGCCCTCGAAATTCGTCACTTTGTAACAAACAGATGAGGATACCTCTCCCTCATCATATCCTCAAGCTCCCATGTATCTTATTTTAATTTGTGGTTCCTCCATAAAACATTCACCAATCGAGTGGTCTTGTTTTGTAGGACTTTTTCGCTACGATCCAGAATCTCTTTCGGTTTTTCTTCATAAGAAAGATCATGCTCCAGTGGTACAACTTCTGAGTTGAGTGCATGTGAAGGATCAGGTATGTACTTTCTCAGGAGAGATACATGGAACACATCGTGAACTTGAGAGAGATTCGGTGGAAGTGCCAATCTGTAAGCTACCTTCCCAACACGATCCAGTATTTCGAAAGGACTGATATATCTAGGGCTCAACTTCCCCTTCTTTCCAAATCTCATGACCCTCTTACAAGGAGATATTCATAAGAACACTTTATCACCCACTTTAAACTCTAGGCATTTTCTTCGATTGTCGGCATAACTTTTTTTCGACTATGAGCTGCTCTTATGTGTTGTTGAATAGATCTGACCTTTTCTTCCATTTCATCAACAAGATCGGGTCCAAATAGATTTCTTTCCCCAATATCATCCCAGCAAGTTGGAGTCATGCCTTTCCTTCCATAGAGAGCTTCATAAAGAGCCATCTGAATACTAGAGTGAAAGCTAATATTATAAGAGAATTCCACCAAAGGAAGGTGTTGATCCCAACCACCTTTGAAATCCATAGAGAAAGCTCTCAAAATATCTTCTAGAGTTTGAATTGTTCCCTCAGACTGACCATCTGTCTGAGGATGATAAGCAGTGCTGAAACTCAACTCTGTATCCAGAGTATGCTGAAGACTTCGCCAGAACTTCGAGGTAAATCTCAGATCCCGATCAGATATAATAGAAAGTGGTACTCAATGCAATCTTACCACTTTCTATACATATATCCTGGCAAGCTGATCCAGAGAGAAATCCTCTCTAATAGCAATGAAGTGTGCAGACTTTGTACGATGATCAACTATGTCCCAGATAGCAATATTTCATTTGGATGTTTTATGAAGTCCTGTGAAAAAGTCCATAGTGATGTTTTCCCATTTCCATTCGGGTATGGGTAATGGTTGTAACATCACCTTAGACTCTTGTCTATCAACTTTAATTTTTTGACAAACCAAGCATCGAGAGACATATTCAGCAACATCTCTTTTCATTCCATCCCACCAGAAGTACTCTTTCAGGTCCCTATACATCTTCGTGCTTCCAGGATGAATAGAGAATGAAGAACTATGAACCTCATCCAGCATCTCCTTCTTTAATTTGGGGATGGGAGGAACAAAAACCCAATTCCTGAACATTATTATCCCATCACAATCAAGGTTGAATTCAGGAACATTTCTCACCTTCTTTTGTAACTGGACATCTTCTTTCTGTGCCTCTTTAATCTTCACATGTATAGATGGTTGAACATTTATTTGAGAAAGATACAATTTTTCCCCTTTCATTATAATTCCCAGATCCATCCTTTGTAAATCCATAAATATTGGATCTTTTGTGATCCTCATCATGGATAAACTTTCCTGGTCTTGTCGACATAATGCATCTACCACCTTGTTTTCTTTCCCAGGGTTGTAATGAATTGAGCATTCGTAATCCTTAATCAGCTCCAACCATCTTCTTTTACTCATATTCAGCTCCTTTTGTGTGGAAATATACCTTAAACTTTTATGATCTGTATAAATATCACACCTTTCACCATAAAGGTAAAGCCTCCAAATCTTTAATGAAAAGATTACCGCAGCTAACTCCAAATCATGAGTTTGGTAATTTTGCTCATGTATTTTCAACTATCGTGAGGCATAAGCTATCACCATATCATTTTTCATAAGAACACACCCCAATCCCTTCTTGGATGCATCACTGTAGATCACAAACCTTTCTCCACTACACGGCAGTGTGAGCACAGGTGCACTGGATAACCTTCTTTTCAACTCCTTGAAATTCTCTTCACATTCCTCCGTCCAAACAAACATAACTCCTTTACGAGTCAACTTGGTGAGTGGATTATATAATCATGAAAAATCATTCACAAAACGTCGATAATATCCAGCCAAACCAAGAAAACTTCGGATCTCAGTTACTGTTGTTGGTATCGACCATCATTCAATAACCTTTGTTTTTGCTGGATCCACAGATATCCCATATTTTGAGATTATGTGACCCAAAAATGAAACTTTTTGAAGCCAAAATTCACACATGGTAAATTTGGAATAATTCTTCTCCTTTCTCAGGTTCATCAATATAATTCTAAATTGATCTTCATGTTCTTCCTTGCTCATTGAATAGATAAGAATATCGTCTATAAAGACTACCACAAACTGATCAAGATATTCTCTAAAGACTCTATTCATTAGATACATGAAGATAGCAGGGGAATTAGTAATACCAAATGGAATCACTATAAATTCATAGTGTCCATACCTTTTACGGAAAGCCATATTTGGTATATCCTACCTTTTGACCCTTAATTGATGATACCCTCAATGATGATCAATCTTGGAAAAGTATTGAGCTCCACGTAGTAGGTCAAATAGGTCATCAATGCGTGGGAGAGGCTATTTGTTCTTGATAGTGATCTTGATAAGTTCTCGATAATCAATGCAGAGTCTCATTGATCCATCTTTCTTCTTGACAAACATAACAGGTGTTCCCCAAGGTGACGCACTAGGGCGTATGGACCCCTTATCAATATTCTATTGGATTTTCTTCTTTAATTCTTGCAACTCAATTGGGTCCATTCTATATGGTGTCTTTGAAATAGGAAAAGCATCCGGTACGAGTTCTATTGAAAACTCAACTTCACAATTTGGTGGAAGTCCCGGTAATTCCTCCGGAAAGACATCATCAAACTCCCATACAATGGGCATATTCTTAATCATGAATTTCTCACCAACTATTTGAGATAAATAACCTTCATTTAGTGGAATCAATACCCATAAAATGGAAGAAATTTCCACTGGAAGGTTATGTTCATCCTTGCTTCGATAGACGATCATAGATTGATTTGGAATATGAAATGTGACTTCCCTTCTTTGGAAATTGATATGAGCTCAATGTAGAGAAAGCCAATCCATGCCAAGAATCACATCAAATTCCACTATAGGAAGGATCACAAGATTTGCAGGAAGCACTTTCCCACAAACTTCAATCGAAGTATAATTATAAACTTTTGATGTGACTGTTGTGCCATTAGGGGTTGTCATAGCTAACTCAACATCTAACTCTTGAGGTAATATGGTGATATCCTTAGACAATTATTCCTAAATAAAGGAGTGGGTGGATCCAGAAACAAATAATACATTTTCTACTTTAGAGTGGATGGTAAGTGTACCTTTCACCACATCGTTATCGTAATCCACATCGCTAATAGAAATTGCATGTGACTTTCCTTTGTCTTTACCCTTAAGAGTTTGTTGACGTCGACCATCATCATCATCCCTTAGATTTGGGCATTGATTGGAATAATGCCACATCTCCTTGCACTTGAAACATTGAAGTGTAGTAGGGTCATTCTGGGTATCACTTCCTTTGTTTTCATCATTAGACATCTTCTTCCCACCATTGCGGCATTCAAATGCCCGATGACCTTCCTTTCCACATTTGAAACATTTACTTGTCCCTTTCAGAAAACTCCCTCCATGTTTCTTTCCACACATTGAGAATAATGGAAATCTCATCTTCTTTTCAGTGTTCTCTTTAGATTTTTCTTTGAATTCCATTTTCCTCTTCTTATCAAACCCATATGACTGATGGGTTACTCCAATATCCATCTCGACATTGAGAGAACATTGAACGATTTCCTTATAGCTATTGAAGTCCATTTTGGCTAACACCCTTCAAAGACTTTGTTTTAAGCCACTAAAGAATAGATCGATCTTACTCTCAGGTTTAATAATAATACCAGAAGCGTACCTTGCAAGTCTTGTAAAATTTTCTTCATAAGTACCAACAGATTCATCATCCTTTTGCTTTAGTTCAAGAAACTCTTTCTCCATCTTTGTTCGGAGAATACGAGGGAAGTACTTATTGAAATATAAGTTCTTGAACTCGTCCCATTCCATGGACTCAATTTCATCCCTTTTCCTCATATTCTTAATATGATTCCGCCATTGATCAACATCTCCTTCCAAACAGTACACTACTAGGATGACTTTATCATGTTCAGAACATTGAAGAACTGAAAATATCTTTTCAGTAGTACTAATCCATTGTTCAAAAACTAATGGATCAGTAGACTCGCTGAAAGAAGGTGGACGCTACCTCATGAAGGATTTAATAGAATGTTTCTCCTTCCTTTGATCGTTTTGAAGTCCTGCATGATTCATAGCTTGAGAAAGTTGTGTGAGCATGGCTACAAGATTTTTCATTCCAGCTCCCATAACGTTTTGTTGTTCCGGGGGACAATCATTGAATTTCCCTTCGCATTCCGCATTAACATGGTAACTTCGAGTTCCTGCTATTGACTAAAACCAAGAAGAATAGTGTGAGAAACACTAATTATAATTGGAAAACCACATAATCAAGAATAAAATTTCACACTTAAGGTCTTATCCTAGGTTATTCATGGTCATTTCTAAAACACTAAGATTGGGTTCTATGCTTATAATTATCCTTAGTGTTCTTACTAAGGCTTTCACATCCTAGTTTCCAAAGGTTGACTATACCTTTCCTCTAATACCAACTATAATGACCCATAATTTACATACAATGTTATTACATCAAAATTGAAGCACACTTATTACAACATATAACAAAACCATGAAAGGACCGTATAGGTATAGTGTCTTTAGAAACTGGAATGAATAAACAACTGGTTCATAAAGCATCTACTTTGCCTCCCATTTATTTCATCATATCTCGAGTCCCTTTTTGGCATATTCTACTTAACAACCTTCTTCCTAACATGGGGAAATAAAACAAACAAAAGGGTGAGCTCAAATGCTCAGTAAGGGTAAACAAAATAAATATCAATCACATCATATTCATAAGAACATAACATTTTGGAAGTCTTAACCTGCAAAAGAGATCATAATATCATAACATGGGATAAATCATAGTATTGAAATTTAATCCCAATAATCATAACTTTGTGGCATACACACATAATCATATAGAATCATTTCTTATTAGTCAAGACTCATTTCCAAGACTATCTTAGTGGACAATGTCCATTTCTGAACTGAGTTCACTCCTCATTTCAGTCCTGTTTTACTGAACCGGTTTAACCTTCCATTCCAGCCATGTCTATATCATGAGATATAAAATCGTTACCTAATGCATTGGAGGGAGATATAGGTCCCACCCATCTCATAATTATACCATTCTTATGTTTTCCACTATATCATAAACCATACATCATAGCATAAAACATGTAATAAAAATGGGAATCTTAAGCATCGTGACATCATCAAATAATTCATATAAGATAATGGAATTCATAAAAATATTTCCATCACAACATAATAAAATCAATTTAAAAATAGGGATAGAAACAGAACCCTATATTATCTTAGATGGAAAATAATTTTGATAAAACTCTTGAACTCCATTCTCGAGGAAAATATCCTTTCTACTTCAAAAACATTTTTCTTTTCATAACATGTCAAACAATTTTAAACTAAAAGAAGTTGATTAAAAATAAACATGAAAACTTGTAAATTAATCTTCTTGGAAATAATGTTTTAAAAATCCATTCATGCCGTATAAGTTAAAAAAACATTCTTCTCTTACTTTTGTCAGAAAAGTCAAAAAAGTACCTCATACGAAAAATGACAAAAGATTCCTTTCATATCTTTTACTAAAAACTCAGCGAAAGGTAAAATAGGATTTAAAAAATTGCAGTTGAATGGAAATAATATTACATATTGAGGAAACATTTATGTGGATGATAAAATACACCCCAGTAAATGCCAAAGTATAAACAATCTCGGATAAAAATGAGATTGTGATATTTCTCTTACCTTAGGTCCAATATGATTTGTTCGTATCTGAACCTCATGTATAATGATTTAAATAATGTTATCGACATATTCCATAATCATACTCATTTTTGTTATATCACATATTGTCATATTCTTAGCTTCTTATTAGTAATATTTCATTACAACTTGTTATTCGGGTGTTTATTACTTTTTGTTCTTATGTGTGTTTTGTCGAATAAATTATTATTCTTTTCTTTAGGTTATAGATACCTAATTTCCAGAATGTTATTAGTGTAATATATATCATATTAATTCATTCAATTCATTTATATAATCATTATGCAATGAAGATCATGTAGAACGAGTCGCATCACATCATGGAGACAGAATTCCGTACGTACGCATGAGCGATGATATCATTCCCATGATCATGGAATTGTATTGTAGTGTATGTATACTATTTCAGAATCAATATCACTTTAAAATAATCATATATAGTCATTATTTACACCATTATACTCATCCATGTATGGTGGTGGTGGAAAATAGATTGCACCACGGGGTGGAGACGGTATTCTGTACGTACGCACGCGCGGTGATTTCATTTTCCGTAGGATGGATTGATGGTGAAATAGGGTTTTTTCATACTTATAATAAAATATCTATATATGAGTGATACTGATGTTATTACTTCATAATGAAACAACTAAAGAAGAAGAAGTGGAAGAAGAAATAAAGATGAATGAATCGGTAACGGACATTACCTCTTCTTTGAAGTGCTTCTTTGAGAACTGTTTTTAGGGCACTAAAATTGGTCTTTGAAGAAGACCAGGATCTCTAAGATGTCTCTAGGGATGTTTAGGGGGGAATTTATCAGGGGTTGTCTGAGCTTTAAGGCTCAATGTGGTGTGAGGAAGAGAGGGAGGATGTGCCCTTTTATAAGGGAGGAGAGGGGCACCTTTGAAATAACAAAAAATATTATTTTATTATAAAGCCAAATTCGGTTTTAAATAGCTCCAAACTGATTTATTTCGAAGATAAGTTGGAGATGGGTCGAAATACTCTAATCCAATAGAATTTAGACAAGTTTAGGTTCCTATTTTGAACTTATCATTTAGATTTAACATTATGTTAAATAATTTTACTTTTACCTGGTCTTCTTGTGTTCTTACACTATAAGGTTAATGAACTTACTATAAAAATCCAAATGAACCCCAAGTTGTTTATAATTAATATATATAACCTTATACATTTCATTGGGCCGAAACTTAGATTTTTAGGAATAAAATAATAATTAATAATATAATATTTGTTTTAAAAACTATTTTATGTCACTTTTGACACTATTTAGTAATTGATTTTTGTGAAAGTCATAACAGAATGAATAGTTCAAAAAAAGGTAATTAAATCAATAATAACAAGTCATATTAGTCTATAAAATTAGTGTAATCCAGAAAAAGTCTCAAATTACATTTATTTGGGTATTTATAACATCAATTATGTCAATATATCATTAATAAGATAATTACTGCATCATCATTGTGTCATAAATAAATTAAATTATTTAATGTCTAAAAATTACAAATAAAATACCATTATGTAGGAAATAGTTTTAGCTTTATAATGAATATTTATAGTCTAATTTATCTTATATATAACCTTATATTAAAAATTATTTACTTATTAAACATTGATTTTAACTATTTTAACCCTTCTTTAAATAAATTAATAATAAATGTCCTGATCTAATCCAAGTGGGCCTAAATGGTAATATTTTATTCCTAAGTTTATTTTTGGTCGAATTACACTTATCCAATAGAATTAGGACATGTTTTAGGGTAATAATAATATCATTTTTACCCTTAATTACTCTATTTACATTTAATCGTGGTAAATAAAAGTAAAAAGTTACTATTCACCAAAAATTATTTTCTTCTCATTGAACCAAATTTTACTTAATGACATCAACAGTGTCTCTCGGATTTTTGAAATTCCACTCACAGAAGCGGTAAAATTACATTTTATGATAAATTTAGTTTTTTAACTACCACTTAGTGGTTTCACTATTCATCAAAAATTGAAAGTTTTCAGAAAATACCATAATTTCACACTAGGATAATTTCGATATTCCGAATCCAAAAATGATGTCCATTTTGAAAAATAAAATATATAAAATTTCAAAAAGTGGTTATTACTATTCATAATGGCTAGTTTTAATAATATTTTTTTAGCATATCATTGTTTAGTGAAACTCGGTATTGCGTACGATGCAAGCTATCAGGGAAGGTCACGATTTCGTGTAAAGCAAGCCAAGCAAGTGTAGTGTGTACAAAAAGATTCCTTTGATGATTTATATAACATAAAAGTCTCGGGTGTTACATTTTTCTTCAATTTTTGCATGCCTCTCTTGGTTAGGTACATCCATCCTTACAATACCGACCATCCATATATTATGTCATGAAGAAAATGTAATATCAAATGTTCCACTGAATTAAAGAAAATCAGTGAAATTTTTCATTCAAATTTAAATAATATTAAAAAAACATCATATCACCGTATACTTTTTACATCGTAGTATGTTTTCACTAAAAAAATGGATCAGAATAAATATGAATTTTTTTAGTGAATCTAGAATCATAAATTCAGTATACCTCTAAATACATTTTGTACATTTATTTCCATTATAGAATGATAGTCATGAATTTTTGATCTTTTAATTTGACCATTTCTGACATATCCCACCATCATGGAAACATAACCATATGGAAGCCTAAAATATGTAATCCACTGACAAAATAATAATCAATTTTATTTGGAAACTATTGAATCCTCTATTTGCTTCATTAACTTCTATGATCTGAAATTTTAATATAATTCATGTTTTTTCCATCAGAAAATTTGGGTAACATATAATCATGCCATTATATTATCATTAGTATTACATGGTGGGTCCCTAAATGTATAAAATATATTATCAAAATAGTTCTTCTCAATATGATGTCATCTAACATGTGACAGAAGAAACAAATTTAGACCAAAATGGAAAATCACAAAACAATGTTATGTTTTATCAAATTCTGTTATTCCATAAAGCTATTATTTTTATTTGTTTATAATCATCACAAATGTAATGGGTGGTAATGTGGAGAAAAAATATTTTAACTTCATTCCTAAGATCGTTATTAGAGGTTCATCACATTCAGTTGTTCCTTTTCAAAAAGTATATATGATCCTCCAAAAAGGATCCTTACTTGGAAGAAATATGTGATGATGGTAAAACAAATCATCCATTAATGAGAATAAATTATTTCATGACTCTCATATAATATTGGAATGATTTTGGACCGTGTGTACTCTAGCTAGATAACGTTTCGTGTGATGGAAAGTCTCAAATTACCCATATCAGTGCAGCTTTCAATATACAGTTTTGTTTCACAGTAATATCATATATACTAACACCATTAATCCATAGAAAAAATGAACTCATCAATAAATAGATTCAAATAAAAATAAATATTTATTTGGATGTTTATGAATTAATAAGGTAAAAAATAAATATGTATCATTCTGTAACATCCAATGAGGTAAATTGTAAGGAGTAATGAAGATTGGCCAACTAGAGTATATCCTACAATAAGAACCAAATATATAGAATCCATCACTAGAAAGGGTAAATCACATGTTTTAGGCATCTAAAGAAAAATATGGATTCAATAAGTGAAAATGATTCTATTAATCAACATCACATAGATAATTTAAGTGTTTACAAGTTGCAATATTAGTTTTGTGCCATGAAGTCAAGATGTTGTGTTCTGAGATAGAAATAAACATTTTATTTTGGGTGTAAGTGGGAAATTCATCAAATGTTTTAAAGGAATCAATCAAGACATCCCAATTAAATCCTATTTGTAATTTGATTTTAAACATATATGAAAACTAACAAACAAATAATTTTCACCATAATATAATGTGAAATCTTTCGAACATGCATGAATCATCAGATAAACCTATACATGATTAAAAACTAGCCTCTTTATCTTATATAAATTTAAAGGAAACAAATTTTCATCAGGTAACATTGATTTGACCATAGTGAAAATATGATCAGAAGATCTATTTGAAATTACATTTTCTAATTTAATAGAAATAAAATTTTCAACCACTTAAATTTTACTTTTCATGAAAATAATATATAAGGAAACATAAAAAAACATAAAAAACATATAAAGTTGAGATGTTTCCTTCTCAAGAGTTAAATAAATATCATCTCATGCATCAATTTTTAGAATATATTGAACTACCAAATCATCTTCTAAATTTTGAGACTACGGGGGATCTGGAACTAAATTATTATTATCTTCTCCCAAACCACATTCAACATATTGATACCAAAAACTACAATCTATTATCAAACCAAAACATAGTAGATAAACTATAATGTTTACCAATTTTTCAAACCACCTCATGCCACATTTCATACATGGCCACTTAATTTCCACTTCTAAAACAAATTCTATTTTTTATGATGAAGATGATAAAAATAATTCCCCAAGCGCAAAATATAAAGGATTTTTTTCTAGAACTATTGAGATTCCTACAATGATTAATCTATTCACGATAATGTAATAAAGAATATTATTAAATCATTTCTCCAATTTTCTATAAAAATTATAAAATTACTAAATGGTTTATGAATAATTTGATTGAATAAAAAGATGAAAAAAGTAGAATGTTAACAATAATTAATTTACAAGTATGTTATGTGAATGTTATATTTTTACAACTGATTATAAATAATGTCCAATAATAATTACTAATATGTTAGAGTTTATAATAATTCATGAATAATTATTACTTTTTATACCAGTTTTTACTAATTTATGATTTTTGTTGTTAAATACCACTAATTATTAATAATTTATGTTCATTCTTACTTAATTATAGATATTTTTGGTTAATTTTAACTAAATAATCCTACTTTATGATAATTTTAACTAATTATAGTGATTCACCAGAAATGTTTACAAATATCCTATTGTTGTTGAATCTCTCATTGCTATTTTACATCCTTCATCTTCATATATTACAAATTATTACTAATTATTACAAATTAGCACTAATCACCAATAAATATTATTAATTACATCTAATTACCACTAATTTTTACTAATTTTAATAACAAACACTTATTTTTACTAATTTTAAATTAGTGTAATAAATTTTACTTTTTAATTACTAATTATTTCTATTTATTATTAAGATCATAAAAATTAACACTAATTACACTAGTTATTAATAATTATCACTATTTTTTACTAATTATCACTAATATTTTACTAATTATTACTAGTTAGTAATAATTTTTGCCAGTTACCACAAATGATTACTATTTAACAATAATTATAACTAAATTGACTAATTATTATTTATTATTTTTATGTATAACTAATTTTTTTCTAATTTTTAATATTTTTTAGTAATTATTTCTAATTTCTAATAATTATTTCTAATTAACATTTATTAACAATAATTACAAATAATTATTAACAATTCCATCTAATTTTTACTAATTATTACTAAATATAATATATTATTAATAATATCATGAATTTTTACTAATTGCTACTATGTATTACTAATTACCATTAATTATTACTAATTGCCATTATATATATTACTAATTCTCACTAATTCTTTCTAATTTTTAATAATTTTTACTAATTACATCTAATTAATACTAATTACGACTAATGAATACTAATTATTACTAATTACCACTAATTGTTTTCTAAATAAAAATAATTTTACGAATTATTACTAATTTTTACTGATAATTACTAATATCCACTAGTTATTACAAATTAACACTAATTAATACTAATTACCACCGATTACTACTAATTGCCACTAATTAATCAAAATTATTTCTAAATATTTCTAATTTTGTAAAATTGCCAATAAATACAAATAATTACCACTATTTACCAATAATTACTAGTAATTATTACTAATTAACAATAATAATTATTAGTTGATAGAAATTATTACTAATTACCACTAATTTTTAAAAATTACACCTACTATTTTACTAATTATTACAAATTTTTAATAATTTTTTCTAACTGCTACAAATTACCACTAATTATTACTAATTATTCATAATTTTAACATGTTTTTACTAATTAATAATAATTTTAACTAATAGTAACAAATTATTACTAATTATTACTAATTTTTATAATTTTTTCTTGTTACAAATTATTAGTAATAATTATTACTAATTATTACTTTTTATTACTAATTTTTTTTAAATATTAATAATTTTAACTAACTGTTTCTAATTATTAATATTTATTACTAATAATAATAAATTACAACTAATTAACACTAATTATTACTAATTATTACCAATTATATCTAATTATCAATAATTATTAATAATTATTACTAATTATTAATAATTAAAACTAATTACGACTTATTACCACAAATATTAACAAATTTTTACAAATTTTTATTAATAATAATTAATTATTACCAATTATTTCTAATTATTAATAATTATTACTAGTTATTACGAATTATTAAAATATATTACTAATTATAACTTATTATTACTAATTACTACTTTTTTACTAATTACCACAAATAATTACAAATTATAACTTATTATTTTTAATTATTACTAATTATTCCTAATTATTACTAATTAGAACTAATTTTAAATATTTACTTCTAATTTTACTAATTATACCTAATTATTTATTATTATTTAAATTACTACTAATTATTACTAATTAGCCCTAATATTAACAAATTACCTATAATTTTAACAAATTTCGAATCATTTTAACTAATTAATGGAAATATTTACTAATTAAAAATACTTTTTAAAATTATTTCCAATTTCCGCAAGTTAATAAAAATACTTAATAATGTTTATTAATTATTAAAAATTTCAAATAGTTTTTCTCATATTAACTAATTATTACAAATTATTAAGATTTTATAATAATTATTACTAGTTACCAATAATTATTATCAATTATTAAATGTAATTTTAAATTATTACTAATTATTACAAATTATTACAAATTATTACTAATTATTACTAATTATTTAAAATTAACACTAATTACCAATAATTACCACTAATTATTAGTAATTATTTCTAATTATTACTAACTATTACTATGTAATACTAAATATTTCTAATAAAAAATATATACCACTAATTACTACTAATTATGACTACATATTACTAATAATCCATGAAATGGCCCGAATACCTTAATTTTTTATTGATTTATGATAATCCACCTTTCAAAGGGTGAGGTGGAACCCTTTCAAGGCCCATAGTCATAAGTATTATATGGACCATAGGCCTCAAAATAATTCATTTTCTCGTAGGCTTCAAATATTACATACAACCCAGACTCACTACTTGGAAATACTCCTCCCCAGCATCTTCATCGTGAAATCATCTCTCCACCTTCGCATGGTTGTTTGGCTAGGCATTCCCGTGCATGCACAGTCTTATTCATATTGTAGGTGCCATACCCTCTCATCCATTCAATCCATTTAGTTTTTGCTATGGTGAAAGCTCCTTGTTCATTCTCCTTATAGAGATGGTTCCTTATAGTTTATTTGGTTTGAATATGCTCTTAAGGTGGCCTGAAGGCCTTGAGGTGGCCCGAAGGCCTTACTAACCTGAAGGCCTAGATGGCCCGAAGGCCTTAAAGGACTAGGGGACCAAATCGGTGGCCCAAAGGACTAAACGGGGGCATATTCCCAACTGCTACAGTGCCAAATAGTACATACTAGTGTACTGCTACAGTACCCAGAAATAATGTCTCAACCTTGATTTAATCCAGATGTACTTACAGAGTCCTTACCAACTGAGCTAAGTCTCATGAGAACCTATTACTAATTATGACTATTTATAACTAATTATTATTAATTATTACAAATTACCACTAATTTCCACTAATTATTACTAATTATTACTAATTATTAATATTTTTTTTATTATTACTAATTATTACTATTTATTGAAAATTATTTCTAATTATCAGTAATTATTACTAATTATCTCTAATAACCACTAAATACCACTATTTTTTAAAAACAATTACTATTCACCACTAATTACCACAAATTATAACTAATTATGACTAATTATTATTAATTTTTACTTGTTATTAATAAATTCAATAATTTTTACATATTTTTACTAATTATTACTAATTAACTCTCTTTTTTCTTAATTATTACTAATTAATAGTAATTATAAATATTTTATAACAATTTCATACTAATGTTTACAAATTATTTCTAATTATTACTAATTACAAATAATTATGACCAATAATAGAATTTTCTTACTAATTATCACTAATTATTAACAATTTTAACAATTAAGAGTACTTTTTAGTAATTGTCCCTAATTTTTAATAATTATTACAAATTACTACAAATTACTATTAATTAATAATAATTATACTAATTTATTTATATTCAAATATATAATATTTGTATTAATTTATAATATATTATAATAGTTTATAGTATTTTATGAAAATTCATTACTAATTTTTAATATGTTATTAATAATTATCATAAATAGTACTAATTACAACCAATTATTACTAATTACAACTATGTAATTATAAATACAAATGATTTTAAAAAATAATTACAAATTAAAAATATTTAATTTTATTTATAATCATTACTGTAGATAAAAACAAAATATTTCTAAATATAATTAATGAAAAATAAAACTAATTATTTCTATTTAAATAAATTTATTTCTAATTTTAAAAAATAATAATATTATTATATAAAATAAATAAAATAAAATAAATATAAAATAAATATCTTGAAACTGAATCTCTTAGTAGATATAAATCATGAATGTTGATCCCTTGTAATGTTTAATACTCAGAAAAGTTTAAACAAAATAACAAGGGAGAAAAGACGATTAGAGAAGATTAGAGAAGATGTGAATAAAAAAAAATTAGGGGGTTATATATAGGTTACATTAGTTGTGACATGACTATTTACAATGGGATTCTTCTTGTAAGTAGTTTTATAGTTATCAATTTCAGCCGCAATAAAAAATAGTAATTGTGATGAGACCCGCCACAAATATTATTCGTCCGACAATTCATTTGAGATGGTACTAATCCAACATCGCAAATAAAAAAAACAGGTTGAGAATTTCTGGTGGGGTTTAACCTCGGCAAAAATTACAATCCTGCGCTTTGGTGTGCAAAATACACCAATATTTTTTTTGACAAGAAAAACATTGCATCACAAATATGTTTTGGTTTGACTATTTGTGGCAACATACGACTCCAATTAAAATATTCTATTTCTTGGATTATTTCTAGAGAGTCTTCTACCCATTGTAAATTGACCATTTCATAAACCAGAAAATCTCCTTATGGTGTTTTTCGATTTTAATTTTATTTTAATGTTTTAATTGTTTTTATGGTTTTATGGTTTTGATACTTTTTTTTGGTTTTTAGGGTTTTTAGGAATTCATATATATTTGGGGTGTTGGTTGTTTTCATAGTTTTTAGCGATTTAGGGGGTTTTAGGATTATTGGTGAATTTTGGTTGTTAGTGGTTTTAGGGTTTTCATTGGGGCGGTAAGTGGTTTTAGGTTCTGTATGTGTTTGTAAATTTTTAGGGGATTTATTGTCATTTATAGTTTTAGTGGTTTTATGGTTTCTATGGGTGTTTAGAGTTTTTATGGTTTTAGGGGTTTTAATAGTTTTTAGTGAGTTTTTAGGGTTTAATGGATATTAGGGGTATTTAGGATTTTAAGTGTCTTTAGGGTTTATAGGGGTTTTACGGGTTTTAATGTATTTAGGTTTTTAAGTATTTTTGGGGTTTCATTATTTTTAGGGTCTTAGGGGTTATTTGATTTTTTAGAGTTTTAGGAATTTTTTAATGTTATTTTAGGTGTTTTTCAATTTGTAAGGTTGTTTTGGTTTTTTTGTATTTTCTGCAGTTTTAGGGGGGTTTTGGGTTTTCTGGGTTTTCTGGGTTTTGTAGGATTTCTAGAGGGTTTTATAGTTTAATAGGGGTAATTAAGGGTTTTAGTATATTTAGTGTTCTCTGGGATATTATGGTTTTCATTGTGACTCTTAGTGATTTTATGATTTTCATAGGTTTTTTTGGGGTTTAAATTGTTTTTAGAGATCTTACAGTTTCATAAGGGAATTTGTGTTTTTTTTGAAGATTAGGGATTTCAAGGGTTTTTTGGGTATTATTATTTTTAGGTTTATTAAATGTTATTTTGGGTATTTATTAGTTTTTAGGGGTTTTCTGGTTTTGTTAGGGTTTTTTGGGATTTTAAGTGTTTTGGGGGTTTTACTGTTTTTGGGTATTTTGAAGGGTTTTAAAAGGGATTTATAGTTCTTAGAGTTGTTTAACCATTTGAGGTTTTTATGATCATTTAGGGTTTTAGGGTCTTTATGGGGCGTTAGGTGTTTTAATTTTTTTTGGGGTTTTAATAGTTTTTTGGGTGTTTGAGGGGTTTTAAGTGTTTTTAGGTTTTTGAAGTTTATTTAGTTTTTATGTTTTTTAGGTTTTTAAGAATACTTTTGGATTTTAGGGATTTTAAATTTTTAGGTATTTTTCAAGGTTATGAGTTTATACATAATTATGGTATTTTTGGTATTTTTGGGTTTAATTTTCATTTATTGTTTTAAGATCATTACGGTTTTTAGGGGATTTAGATTGTTTTGGGTATTTTTTTGTTTTTAGGGGTTTTAGGGTTTCTTTGATATTTATGGGTTTAAATTGCTTATAGGTGTTTTAGTGTTTTATATGACTTTATTGGTATTTAGAGTATTTACGGTTTGCAGGCATTGTAATGATTTTTTTTGTATTTAGTGATTTTTTGGGCCTTTCATAATTTTTAGCATTTTAATAGAATTTTTTATTTGTATTTACGATTTTAGGGATTTTATGGGTTTTATGGTGTTTTAATGTTTTTAGGGTTTGTTTATTTTTTTTATTTTTAGTATTTTTTGGGTTTTAACCATTTTTAGATGTTTATAGTGTTTTAGGCTTTTAGTGTATCTACTGTTTTATTTGGGGTGTAGTGTTTTTTTGGGTTTTTAGGCCCTTTATGTTTTTTAGTATTTTTTGTTCCTTTAGGGTTATTTACGGTTTAGGTTCCTTTAGTTTTTTTAGATTCCTTTGTTTTTTATGTTTTTTTAGATTTTTTAAATGTTTTTAGGGGTTTTATCGGTTTTAAAGAATATTTATTGTTTCAGGGGTGTTATGTTTTTTGGGTTTTCCGGTATTAAGGGTAGTGCATGTTTTAAGTGTTTTTAGGTATTTTATTTGGTTTACATTTTTCTTTTTTTGGTTTTTTTACGTTTTTAGGTGTTTTGGGGATTTGGGGTTTAATGGTGTTTTTGATTTTTAGGGTTTTTTTGGGTTTTTATGGATTTTACAGTCATTTAAATTTTTTATTTTTTTAGGGACTTTCAGGGCAATTTTATTTTTTATGTGTATTTTGGGGATTAAGGTCTTTTTGGGATTTTATGTTCTTTTATGGTTTTCCATGGGTTCCAAGTGTCTTTTAGGGCATGGAAGATGTGAGGGCAGGCTATTTCTGACCCCCCCAATATTTATTAGAAAAAATACATCACAAAAAAGGGGACGGGAGGGGTCAAACAACCTACACCCAAAAAACCTGGACACCCCCACAAAACCCCAAAGTCCCAAAAAATTCCAAATGACACAACAACCTAAAAAAGAAGAAAAACTAAAGCATTCCAAACAGAATCACCCAGCCGAACAACATATGACATCCCACATCACCATTTTCATCACCCATCGCCTCTTTTCCAATCATGTCCACCACTAGCATCACATAACCACCATCAACAAAGTCATAAGTCTCACATTCGCCACCTCGCAGCGATGTGGCCACCACCACCAATCACCAGCACCTATCATCACATCCTAGCCAAGAGTCATCCATAAACAAGCGACATAGATTCCAAAAACCCTCACCTCTAATCAAATTAGCTTTCTACAACTCACTCCAAGTAGGACACCCAGGAACATATCTGCAGCACCCAAAGGCAGGGCAACATCCAACACCACTCAAAAGAACCAATATCAAACATCCACAATGATTCAAAACCAAACCAGCACCACAACCATCAACCTCCACATAATATTGCATCAAATCAAGCACGAGGAACGACTCCCAACCACACCATCCATAGCTCAGAGGACCACATCCCAACATATCAACCAGAACGCAACACAACTTTCCCCAAACTTCATCAGTAACATAAACCAACGAGGAAAATGAGGAACCAGACACAAAAACCTGCATTTTCACTCTCTACAGCCACCAGATCCCGTCAAGAAGCCATGAGATCCAGAAAACCATTCCCATACTCAGATATAGAAAGATATATCCAAGAACGGGAGCGAGCACATCGCTTCCAAGATTACACAGAGCCCTCCGCACACACCATTCACCGTCGCGAATCCAGAGAGTCTAGCATAACCCTCTCAAGCCAGGAACTAGTTGCTTTGCCGACGACCATGAAGGGCTAAAAAAACACAGCCAGAACAAATCATCGAACCGTCTACAAGAATAGCTGCTCCAAACACTATGAGAGATGGACTGCATCATCTACTAGACCTCCATTCTGAGAATCCACTGATGAAGCTGGGAGATCCCTACTACCATGAAAATGAAAGTGGACGTCGACGCCCGTCACCGCTGAGAATTCACCCCACAGAAGAAAAGAGATAGAGATCATAAAATCCACAAAATGTAGTTCTCATATCTGTCCCACACCTCCATGGAACTGAAGTGTTTCACGACCAATGTCCCAGGTTTGATTGGCTCCACCAATATCCTGAAACGATGCGCCGATGAGTGACCTGAATAGGACCTCACCTCCATGGATCAACAACAACACAAGCCAGGGAGACCAGATTTGACCTACTCGTTCGAGGATGAAGACTTCTTCTGATTCCAACAAACATACGACCGGAGGAAGTGGCAGCACTGTGTAGTCTAATGCCTAAGAGTCCTTCGTCGTAGAGAATGCACCACAATGCCGGAAGAGACGAACCATGAGAAGAGATCTCAAAGGAGAACCCAAGCATGAGAGGAGCCTGGAGATTCGGCTGCCATCCCTTTCTAGGGTGTTTTAGGGGTTTTAGATGGATTTATGAGTTTTAAGTGGTTTTTTCTGTTTTAATATCATTTACAGATTTTATGGTTGTTGGGGTCATTTAGGGTGTATTAGAAGATATTAAGGTCAACTAGAATTCTGTTAGGGGTTTTAGTTCCTCTAGGAAGTTTGGATTTTTATGGTATTTAAGGGTTTTTTGGGTCCTTAATGGGTTTATGGATATTTTAGAGTCTTTTAGAGTCTTTATGGTAATTTATAATCTTTTAGGGTTTCATTGGGGGATTTAAGTGCCTTTTCGGGTTTTTAATTTATTTTTTGGTCTTTTAAATTTTTTAGGGTTTTAGGGCCTTTAAGGGGGCATTAAGGTTATTAGGGACTTCTTAGGTTTTTAACATTTTTATGGTGTTTAAGGGGTTTTAGTGACATTTATAATTTATAAGTGGTTTTACGGTTTTTGGTTGTTTATGGTTTTTTTTAGTTTTTAATGGTTTTATCGGTTTTTGTGTATTTAGGGTTTTTTTTCAATTTTGGGGCCCTTAGGTTTTATGGTTTTACGGGTTTTTATAGTTTTTAAGGGTTTTAATGGGGTTTATTATTATCTAGTATTTCTTATATATTTTACTATTATTTGGGATTTTATGGTTTTGGGAAATTTTAAAATTTATATAAATTTTAAGGGTTTTGGGTTTCTAGGGACCTTTATGTGTTTTTAGGGTATTTAATGTTTTTATAGGATTTAATGGGTTTTTAGTGTTTTAGGCTTCTTTACGGTTTTTATTTATTTTAGGTTTTTCGGGGTTTTATATGTTTTTGTTATTTTTAGTGTATTTTGGGGTTTTTATTATGTTTAGGGGTTTTCTAGATTTTTTTTGGATTCTTAGGATTTTCTTGTGTTTTTACGATTTTTAGGTGTTTTTGTGTTTTTAGGTATTTATATGGTTTTAGGTTTTTAAGGGTTTTCATGGATTTTAATGGGGTTTTACAGTATTTTTTATTTTTTGGGATCATAAAGAATTTTAGGATTTTTAGGGTATTTATTGTTTTATAGTTTTTATATATTAAATGTTTTTTTATTTAAAAGGGGTTTTAGAGAGATTAGGGAATTTTCGTTTTTAGGATTTTAGTGGTTTTTTTGGGTTTTAGTGCCTTTAGTGATTTTTATGCATTTTAGTGGACTTAATTTTTCAGGGTTTTTCATGTATCTTAAGGATTTTTATAGTTTTTCATGGATTTATAGTGGTTTATTGTGGTTTAAGTGTTTTTAGAATTTTTATGTATTTTTGAATTATTATAGGGGTTTTAGAGTTTATTTAGGGATTTTTGGGTTTCATATTTTTATTTCTTTAAGGGGGCCTTAGGGATTGGGCTGTATAAATAGGATTTTAAGGGTTTTATGGGGTTTTATGTTATTAGGGGTGCAGGGTGTTTAAGGGGTTTTAGATAACATTAGGATTTTTATAGGTGTTTAGCTACATTAAGGTTTTTATTATACTTTATGTTGTTTTATGGTGTGTTGTTTGGGTTTTTTGTGTTTTCAGTGATTTTATGGGATTTGGGGTTTTATTGGGTTTTATTGGGTTTTTCGGGTTTTTAGGGATTTTTTGGTTTTCATATTATTTTAAGGGATTTTCTATAATTTAAATGATTTAATGTGTTTTAGGGTTTTTGTGAAATTCTTATGGAGATTTTTGAATTTAAATATGTTTAGGGTTTTTAGGGATTTCCATGTCTTTTTAGGTTTTTTACTTTTTTTGGTTTTGCAGTTTTTAACTATTTTTACGGTTTTAATGGGTTTTTGGATTCTATAGGATTATTAATGATTTTAAGGGGATTTATGGTTATTACGGTATTTTAGGGATCTATAGGGGTTTTAAGTGTTTTTATGTTTTCTATGGTGTTTTTTGAATGTTGAGTGTTTTATGGACTTTTCATGGATTTTAGGTATTTGAAGCATTTCATGATTATTAGGTTCTGTAGGAATTTTTAAGGGTTTTAGTTGTTATGGTGGTTTTAACGATTTACTTGAAATTTAGGGACTCATATGTATTTTTTAGGGTTTTAGGTTTTTAGGTTTTTTAGTGTTTTTCGGGCTTCTTACTGTATTTTGGGTTTTAGTTTTTTTTGTATTCTCTAGGGGTTTTTTTATTTTATGGGTTTTAGGATTTTTAGGGTTTTTAGCGATTTTAGGCGGTTTTATTTCTTGGATTCACAAATTTTATGTGTTAGAGCATTGAGATGACCTTTCCCTTGTTTTAGATGACCGAGAAGGACACCCCTCTGGTGTACAAGTTATCATACCCAAGGTAAATTCTGGGTAGCCAAGGGCGGAGCAGATAACTGTTGAAATCATCTATGTAGTATGCCCACTCCAAGATGAGTGAACTACTATTAAAAATTCCCACGACCTAAAATAGTTCTATAATTGTTTTAAATTATTATCCTATTCTCCATTATTACAAAAAAAAATATGTCATTATGTTCTTACAGATAAATACTCAATACCCCATTGGGCATACCAAAAAGAATGACATTATCATGCACTTTCTAGGTCGTCTCTAACCTTTCATGATGTTTTTCCTAATTTTTTTTATATTTTAAATACAAAGGATTTACTTGTTACTAATATTATATCATAATATTATAAATAAAAATAGGAATAGACATTTCTCGATCACTTTCCATGATTCCTCTAGAATCATCCTTTCAAAGTTTTAATTTCTTCATTTTGAATCTGGGTTCTTCTAATAAAATGTTATTTTCCTTTCTTTCTATATTTTCCCTTCCATTATTCTCGATGTCCCATAGTGCTTTCTTGGACCCATTTTATTATCATATGATAATCAACATATGTTATCCCATCTTACTCTTCATGATCGACTAAAGAAATTAAGGAAAATAAAGAAAAGGTAGCATTGAAATATATTTTTATTAATCAATCAGAATTGTCTCCTAGGATCTATAATTTTCTCAAAAGTTTAAAAATACAGACAATATTGAACATCTTGAATAATAATTAATGTATTTTATGTTTTTTGGATATATAGATATTTTTATGGTCTTATGGTATTTTAAAAATTTATGGGTTTTTAGATATTTTACGGTGTTTCAATTGTTTTAGGGTTTATAGGTATTTAGTTGTTTTTAGAGATTCTATTGGTTTTTTATAGTTTTTATGGTCTCTAATGGTTTTAACATATTTTTAGTGTTTTTTTAGTTGTTATAATTTTTAATTTCTCTTAATGTTTTATAAATGATTTACTTTATTTTAGATGGTCATTAGTAGTTTAGGGTTTTAGGGGTCATTTTTGGTTTTTTTTTGTTTTTTTGTGTTTTATGGCTTATAGGATTTTTAGAGGTGATAAATTATTCAACTGATACCTTATTATAATAATCATAAATCATGTGTATGTTTTTTCTATTTCATTTTATGTTTAATTTAAAAAACTATTTTTTTCAAAGTAATGAAAATTCTTTAGATTCAACCGCATGAAAAACTAATAAATCAGGGAAAGAATATGAGAAAGAACCATGTGATCATAAGAAGAAATGATGTGACCATAAGAAGAACTAGTCAATTTTTCATTGTATCAAGTTATCATTGAGATAAATTTTTCAATGGAATGGACCAACCACAAGAAAATTGGATCACACTCATTCCAAATAGATCGACTACACGAGAAACCATGTGACTACAAGATCATGTGAAAACAATTGTCTCTAATGTATGGACTTTCATCAAATTAAATATTTTACAGTAAGTCCTAATTAATAAACCATGGTCATTAGTCACAAAATTAGAAAATTATTGGATTGATCTCTAGTACAAGGTTATCGACCCAATGTTCATCTAATAAGAATTAATAAAAAGTGTTCTACAATAAAGCCTATTAGGAGATCCATAGATAAATATTGTAGTGTTGATGTGACAATATATTCTAATGTGGGACATATGAAATAGACCACCATAGTGGATGATGACATAGAAAATATTAGATCAAAATTTTCTGAAGTTATGTATTTTATTATTATATTATTAAATATTTTAATCCAAAAAAATTTCTATATAGAATTACCCATTGATTAATAAAATTTAATGATTCAAATTTTCTAAAATGTATGCAGATCTTCATAATTATATCTCAATATATTTTTCATGAGAGATCAATATTCTTTAAAGTAACACTGATGATAGTGAAAAATCCATGGACATAAAAGTGTGAACACAGAGAGGCGAGAATTTTTTCTAAATGAAATCAAAGAATATTTACATTGTTTCAAATGAATATGACACAAAGTTCTCATCACTTCTTCAATGAATCATTGAATAAATACTTATTGTTATTTCTCAAAAATTTACGAATCAAAATAGGAATGAAATAGACGATGAATATTATACAAAACAATATAATAAAAAATATAATATATAGATTTTATTCAATCTATTACTCTATTTTATTATATTTTGGGTTTATTTATTTGAACTCTATTTATTATTTAGAACAAATAAATGTAATAAAAATGATATTACAATAAAATATATCCCTAATTTAACTATATTTACTACAGAAAATTACTAGAACAGTTTGTGTTTCTTGTACTTCCTACACAAAATTGTTATTTTATCTTCTCTTACATATTACAATGGAAGATACTCCATGAAGTATCGAAAGCCCTGTTTTTTGTTGAGTAAAACCAAATATAGATTGTAGATCAGATTATTTTATAAAAAAATTCATTGAACTTTTTTACATCCATATAGATGTTTTTGGTTCTTTTCTTGACAAAAAATATTTTTCTTAATTTCACTTTTTCATTTTCTAGCTATTTTTTACTTTATTTTTCAGTAAAAAATGTCTCTATTTAAAAAAATATATAAATTTTTTTAATTGATAGTTATATATAATTGTTGTTTTATATACCGTGCATGATACTATTAAATTATTTTTAAAATTTAACGTATTTACATAATTGGTTTAACTGAGTTGTGTTGAATCTTTGATTAGATTTTTAAAATGATTCGATTATATAAATCTACTATATTAATTAACATGGAACACATTATACATCAATGAATTTTCAATTTAATTTATTTTAAATTGGACTTTATTTGGAAACTCAATTCACACCATCAGTACTGTTCCACTCCGACCCACATTTTTTATGATATTATTTTTTTAAATTCATTTTATTGTTATCTAGTTTTATAAAAAGATCAAAATTTTTTTTGGTTATAAATTTTCATCATTAGGGATAATAATCATCACATAATAATTTCCATTAGTTGAACTAATTATTTCAATGGACCTAATTTTTCTCATTGGAATATCAAGATAAAAATACATATAGAGATCTTGGGCTTTGATATTTTGATAGATATTGAGGACCATTATGAAAAACCCAATGTTTCTAGAGATGACTGCACCGATGCCTCTATTGATACTTTTTAATTCCCTATAAAGATATATTGGAATTACAATATGAATTATGAGAAGATAGATTTAATATAAAATATTCTTGTTATACAATTTTTTTTAATCTTGGGATATTGTTTCAATATTTCATATGGAAACATAAATTGTTAATTATATTCTATTGAATTGTTAAACCATTATTTTTGATACATTCAAGATGAAAATTGATTAATCAATTTCCGAAATTTATCTCATTTTCCATGAAATTGTGAACAATATGAATGAACATGAGAATAAATTATAAACAAATATCACGTGATGAGACTTATGGGATTCTGAAATGATAAGTGGAGAGGAACCTTTGTTTCAATCAGAGAATCGTTTGACATATGCAAATTAACAGTAAATGAGTTTATTATAATGTGTATTATTTATGATCGGGAACTCAATGACAATAATGCAGTAAAAGAATATCCAAATAGAAAATCAGTATATTTCAAATCATCATGCTCAAAATTGAATTAAAAGAACAATTATGATAGTTAGAGTGATGATGAATCACCTTTGGGATTTTATATGAATATTGATCATCTTCCAAGTTGATTCAAAATTTTCTACATGATCAATAAATTAATCACGAACAAAAATTATAGTGTTAAGTTTGGAAATAGATGAAATTTGGGGAAATAGTGGAAATATGATGATTCCACTAATGAGATAATCTTTTATGAGTGAAGAAGGAAAGGATATATCATGAAATATTATACCAAATCAAAATATTAGAAAATATATGAGTACAAGTGGAAATTTTATAAAATGGGTATTAAAACAACATGGAGAACCTTTGAAGACAGTTCCAGTGACCTTACTCAATAATATAATAGAAAAATTGTAGAGCTAACATGTGTTTAATGAAAAAAACATCTAAGGTAATAAATACTAATTATGTATCTCCATTTCATATTCAAATATTTTTAAAAATTAATACAATGATAAAAAATTATAACTAATAATTTATTCAATGATTTTAATATGCTAAACAAAACATTAAATGAACATAAACATCAATAAAAAGTTCTAATGATATAAGTCCATAACTCCTCAATTGAAATATGAAATAGCAATACAATGGTAAATATTATCAATTTCTATAGGAAAAAAATGAACTAATAAATTACAAGGATTAATTCGCAAAGGATTTGGGTAGATTAAATTTTTTTAGAAATCCTATTAAAAGGATTCATGGAAAAATAAAATAAAACCATGTAAACAAGTTGGATCTATTACCAACATGAATAAAAGAAATTTTATAAAAAACAAATTTGATTCAGGATCAAGCTCTATAAAATAAATAAATAACTATATTTTTGTAGACATCATATGTTATTTATTTTTAAAATTATAAACTATGATTATAAAAAACTAGTTAAATAACTTGGGATATCTAAATCTATTATCAGTAACATTTATGGACCTAGGAAAATATGTGTACCAATGTCATTTCTTATTTAAATTTTTTGAAGGAAAATTGGTTGAATATTACAATTAATCACTTATAGTATTTAGATACTGGATGTTCCAAGAACATTAATGGGGGATAATAATTGTTTAATAACATTATAAATGTAATGTTGGACATGTATCTTTTGGTGTCAGTTCCAAAGGAATAATAATTGGATGTGGTCAAATCAATAATTGTTATAACTCTAGGATTTATAATGTTTTAATTTTATTTATATTTAATTATAAATAGATTCCATTATCATATATATGATATGATGTTTAACCTATTAAATTTAAAAGTAATTCTAACAACATTTATTAATTTAAGAATTCTTTTTTTACCACCACACATAGTGGAAATGTTTTTGTAAGTTATTTTAATTCATTATTTACCAAAATTATTTATTATTTATATGACATTTATAAAGAGTATTGGATTTAATCTAAGAGACTAGGCCACAATAAACATCACTCATTTAAGAACCTATGTAGGAGAGTTTTAGTAGAAGAACTTATTAAAATACAATTCCTAACATAAAATGTTTTTAACCCATGTAAAAAATGGAAACAACATAAAATCACATTCAAATCGAATAAGAAGGTATCAATTACTCATCCCCTAGAGTGGGTTCACTTGGACTAGTTTATAAAATCTATATTTTATTGAATAAATAGGGAGAACTATGATTATGTTCTAGTTGTTGAATTTTCTAGATACACCTAGGTATTCTTTTCAGCTCAAAAAAGTGATGGTTATAACTATTTTTCCACGAATAAAATATAATTAAAAGAGAATACTATACTTATAAATAATTCCCCAATAAGTGAAAATGTTTTTTAGTTTTAAAATTTTAAAATTTTATGTTTATACTCTCAACATGGATACAATATAAAATTATATACTCCAAGGACTCCATATAAGAATGGTTTTATAAATAGAAGAAATGTAACTCTTCAGATTAGTTATGGACCATGATAATTGAGTATGACTTATTTGTTTATTTTTGAAATTTTTTTTAATATAATCTTCCACATTATAAATTCATACCGTATTAGTTAAATTTTAATGAAACAACATATGAGTTATGGAATGGAAGAGAAAAAATATTTATTTAATAGTTTTTGGATATAAAGTCGTTATGCTCCACACAAAAGTAAATTTTGAAAATAGATGCATCCAAAAGTGATGAAGGAATTTTCCTTGGTTACTAGTTATCTAATAAATCACAAGGGGTATTAAATATTAGGGCCGAAATTGTGTAATACTATATACATGTTAAATTAAATGAAACAAATCTATATAAACTGAAGAACTATTAAGAAAACAATTAGTATGAACCTTGAAATTTAGATATAGATGCTAAAACTAGTAATAATGTTGTCAACCCTATTGTTGAAAAACCATAAAATTTAAAGGTAATGTTTGAAACAAAACCTATTGATGAAAATGAAATGTCAAATTCTTTAATCTCAATATTTTTTTGGACCGATAGTGACTATCCCTTAATTTATATATGTGGAGAACTGGATAGAGGAACATAGACTGTATCTTATCTTTGAAACAATGTTGAACATAAATCATTTTTGTCACAATATGAACCTATCAACATCACTAATGAAATATATTTTAAATTATAGATAATGTAAATGAAATAATAATTTAATTTCCTTGATATATACAATGTGTGGGGGTTGGTAAAATGACCAAACGTCTTACTATAATTATTCACTAAGTGTGTATTTAAGAAGATGGTATATGAGCGATGAAGTATTATTAAAAATTATTCAATATTGGATGGAAAATGTTATAGTACAAAAGAAGGTATTGATTGTGATGAAAAATTTACACAATTATCTATAATTGAATCGGTCAAAATATTTCTTTCCAATGAAACACATTTTTATTTCAAAATAATTCGAATTGGATTCAATATTTCACTTAGAATTGGCATATAATTAAGGATGTATTTGTTTAAAAACACCTTTTATTTAAAACCCCACTTTTTTGAAATCATTTTTTAAAATTGAAATAAAATTTATATGGTTTAATACATGCTCATAGAGATCTGTATGTTATGCTCTACACTTTTATAATTTAAAATGAATTTTAAAAAGGGTTTTTTGAACCTAATAATTTTATAATGATAATATAAAAGTATTTTTTATTTTTAAAAATCTATATTGATGATATTATTTTCAGTTCATAAAAAAAATCCTTGTGTAATGAATTTTCTAAATAGATGAAAAATTAATTTGAAATAATCTCAATGGGTAATTTAAAATATATTTATGGACTTAAAATTTTTTAAGAAAAAATAAGAATTGTATTATTTAAAAGAAAATACACAAATGAAGGTTTAAAATATATTTTATGGATATAACTCATGGAAATGATACTCTCATGAATTCAAGATGCCAACTATATATATATATATATATACGAAAATAGAAATAAATTAGATCAAAGTACATACTGAGATATGATTGGATGTTTATTATTATTAAATATTACATGAATAGAAATTGTGTTTAGTGTATTCATTTGGGAATTTTTTTAATAAAAATATTAATAATATCACTTACTTATTGTTAAAAGAATTATTAAATACCTAAAAAATAAAACAATTTTTGTATTTTTTTACCCTAAAAGGAATGAATTTGAAACTGCATATTTCATCCAATGAACTCATGAATGAAATATAAGTAAATTTTTAATGGTTTAAAGTAGTAAATCATTTATATGGGGATTCATGTCATGATATAATTGGACCAGTTATATTATAGATGAAAATCGACCCTCATCTCTATGGTTCTTAATGGAGTTTTATTTTATCGTGTTGTTTTATGTTTTGGAATATGAAAATGTGATTAAAACAGTCATCGATGGTCAGGAGTGAATGTTTACCGTGACCATCTAGTCTAAATATTATAGAGTCCCACATATTAGATAAATTGTGGAATACTAGAGATCGTACACTATGAACCATCCCCAAATCGAGACTGGAAATGTAATGGAGGAACTAGACGATGAAATAAATGATAGAAGAAAAGTAGTGAATGATATCTATGTAGAATATATACTATTTTAAAGATTATCCAGCACTCCATTTTCCAAAAGAAGGAATATTTATATTCTATGAGGTATCAGGACTTGTAATTTCAATTCCTATTGGTGTATGGAATTCATATTAGTATGAATCATATCATAATGAGACATATAGAAGAGTTAACTAAACCCTCATCAAAATTTAACTCCCTTTCATATCTGATTTTCATTCCTTTTTCTCCATAATAGATGAATATAGTCACCATTATAGTTGAAATACTATTTTTATGAGGGGACAAGATTTTAATCAGACTACCTATAAAAGGATGAATATTAACTAACATAATTTTAAAAGGATGTATATATCATAAGAGGAAAATTTTATGAGATGTTCAATCTAATTTAACATCCCTCTGGACCATGATATTTAGTCGACCAAATTTTATAACTAGATGAGATTCTAGATGATGATTATTCCTATTTTTAGAACGAATATAAAGTTGTGGATATAGATGAATAAGTTGGAATGTATTTTTAGGAATTCATATAATGTAATACCATTCTAGTAAATCCATATATAGTTGAATCTATGAAAGAAGTGATGTATTTTTCTCTCTATGATTAATGGATTTTTTAAGTTCATGTTGAAGTTGAAAAATAATATTAAGTACTCTTATTATTCAATCCTTTAATAGAATATGTACCCCATGATGGGGGAAATTTTAAGGTTAATGATGTTTGGAAATTACCTAGATTATTAATAGAGTGATTTGGATATAGATACTACTATTGTTTTGTGTCAACCAATGTTCGATATATCGGAAATCCCATTTTTATCCTCTCCTTCTGATAAAGATGACCCAATAGAAAACCCTTTATTTTTTGCGGGTGTATCTTCTCCTTGTTTTATTATTGGAAATAAGAATGATAAATACGATGTAATTGATGATGTAAAATTAGAAATGAATTATAGGGATGATCTAAATGATGGAGAAGATAATAATGATGATAATTATAATCTAATTCTAGATTAACCTATTCTTGTTGCTGTTGAATTGGAATAAGGATGAATTAAGGCAAAGCAACCTGTTACTCATATTTTAGAGAGTCCTTTAAGGATTTAATATATTGATGATCTATTTATGATGATGGATACCCCTCCATCTCTTAATAATGCTAATATTAACTTTTTCAATAATATCCTATTTTTGGCCACATATGATTATAGTGAATAATCTAAGGCATATTTCATGTTAATTTTGATACAAACTATAATACTCTCTCTTAAAGAATAATAATGGAGTGAAATTAATGAGTTATATGTCAATTATTATGGTCCAGAAGATGATTTCGTTTCGAAATTTTATCCTCCTCAATCATGGTCTACTTAATATCTAAGAAGATTGACCACCTTCTACTCTATACTCATTAATAACCTCTAATGTATTCATTCATTTTAATAATGATATTTGGATGTCTTAAAAGAAGGTTTTTTGAATATTAGTTTTGATAACATTCATAATAGATATTTGTAAATTTCATAAACAATTCAGTGTGTTGTTTCACACATTCAGCCTAGGGTATTTCTAAAAATATATCATTTACACCAAGAATTTATTCCTTTTAGAAAGGACATGGATATTTTTTGATTTCATATTGGGTAATTTCAAGATAATATGTTAGAAATGTTGTATTCCATGAATGAACATTTCTCTCAATGAGGAAAAGTCCATTAAGACCTTTAACATTTACATTAGAACCTCTACTTATTTCAGTTTTGTTTAGGAGGATAAAAATTAAATACTACATCATGAAGGGATTAGGTATGTCATTTATTGTGTTAATGATTTGAAAAATAAAATTTAAACAAAAAATGATGTTTATGGTGAAAATTAATTTTATTTGATTTAAAGAAATAAATAATGAAATTGATAAAATTATAAGAAAGGGTTTTATAAAATACCATCAAAATAGAATTTACACCAATGATGATAAAATAATCAGTTACTATCTTTAGGAATAGATTTGAAATATCACCTATGGATTCTGATTTCAATGATATATTAGAGATTTTAATGGTAATGAGTCCATTTATTAATAAATTCATATCAAAAAAGGATGGTTTACATCAATTGGTTGAACGTAAAACAAGAATTTTGGGTATTATTAAAATAATCGTTGATTCTTACATGTGTGTGTCTAATTCCCATATTCTAGAAACTCTTTATCTATATATAAATAACTTTTCTACTAATTCCATTCAATCCAGAATTTCTAATACATTTATACAAACTACTACCTCTTAGGATCCTCTTGTAGGAACATTTTTCCTTTTAGTCTCTCAAGTGGTTGGACATATTAGGCTAGTAGATAAATCTTCCAGAAAATATATAGATCATATTACTCCTAGGAATCCTTCTTCTTCTCATGTTGTTATAAAACGGGAGGATATATTTAACCCTTATACCCATCCAATTAATTTGGATTAAAAATTTTTTTAGACAATGATAGGGATTACATATATATTTTAAAATAATAATTCCAAAAATCATTTAATTATTATAAATTAATCTATATTATTTTTATTATTCCCTGTGATTTACATTATGGTTATTTTTATTTTAATCATTACAAAATTTTAATTATTTATGATAACATTAAAGGGGTATAAAATTATAGTACAAAAACACATCATGACTTTATCCTTAAACATGACTGAACTATAGAAGATCATAATAATTACATCATAATCATTGACTATTTGGGTAAATAAATATTCAATGGGTTTTTATCAATAAAAAGTGGAAATTTCTTGTCCTTTTCTAAAAATTTCTTATTTTTATAATCAGAAATCATGTTTATGTTATTTGTAATCCATTTTATGATTACTGATAGAAAATACATTTTCTTGAAAAAAAATGAAATTTTCATAAGTATAAAATTGACCAAATGGCCACATGATCATCCATAGAATGTATATGTAAAATTTACAAAGTAATCATATGAAGGATGAAAACAACCATAAGAATAATTAAAAACATCACATTGTCTCGTGCCACTTTCACAATCAATTTTTCAAGGCCATGGAAAAACCGCATGACATGTGGAAAAAATACATGCCGAATAAATTGGTCATATGAGTAACCACATGAACTCAAGATAAAGTTAACACTACCATCTCTGAAGTACAGACTTTCAAAGAAGTAGTTTATTAAAAACATGACCAAATGAAGTTATTATGGTCAATAGTAAAAAATTATAAAATGTATGGGATTTATCATAAGTACTAGGTGATCAACTACAAGTACAAGGTGGCCAAACATAATTCAATCCAATCAAAAATAATATCAAGATGTTGACAGTATGTCCTGTCAATATATACGACTAAAAAATCTTTCATTGTTGAAAATACCATAGATACAGACGTATAACATTTTAATTTGACCTTCACCATGGATTCTGAATTAGAAATAATTAAATTAATTATGTTTAGTGTTATTTATTATATTTTAATATTACTAATTATAATAATTCAACCACTTTTATTTACATAATTAAATAGTATTAAACAATATTTAATGGGATAGATTCTCTTCCAAAGCATGAGGATCCTCAGGATGATTAATTTGGGGAATTTTCCTATGATATCCATAATTTGAAAAAAAAATGAATATGGACAAATCATATTATACACATACATGGATTAAAAAATAGATGTCCTAATTTTTCCTAAACAAAAATAATTAATAGTTAATCCCTTTCAAATGTAAGTAACACACTATTATCCCTAAACCATTAAAGATGCATCTGAGAAATATTTAATAGCCTTGTTCATAAAATTCTAAATCAAAATATTAAAATTATTAGAGATGAATATTCTAAATAAAAATAGTAAAACATAATATAATGCACATAATTATTTCTTTCTCTTAATATATTTTATTTTATTTCATTCTACATGTGTTGTACTCCATTTATTAATTATAACTATATCATATACTAAGCTAGAGTGTGAAATAAAATATCTACCTTATTTCTTCATCTTCAATTCAAAAAATAATTGTGTTTGAGTATACATAGCCTTTATTTCATATATTTAGTTGTTATTTTATTTTCTCTCATAAAAAACAACAGAAAAGGATCTATGAAACCAAGATACCCTTTAATAATATTCTATAAAACGATAACCAAGATATAGAGAAATATAACGTATAATATGTTTCTTGGTAGATTGTGATTTTCATGTGTATTTTATTAGCTATCATCTTAATACTGAACCACATTTTTATTTTCTTATTGTGTGTTTTTATTTGTTTTGTTTATTCAGTTTTCCAATCAAAATAAAATCTTTATTACAATCCAAATAAAAAAATAAATTTATTTATAGCTTTTATTTTAGATATTCATATTAGGTTTGATACTCATTAATTAGTTTAAAAGGATAAGTTAATTTAAAAATTATTTTAACTCAGTGGTGATCAAACATTGAGATGCTTTTTCAAAAGGCCAAAGTATATAACACTACTATTTTTTTTAATCTGGAAATATTTTATAACTTTTGGCATTTGGATATCTCATATTTCATTAAAAAAATATATTTTGAATCTAATTTCACCACCAATTTAGAGTTCCACTACAAATAACAAGATAGTTTTTAGAGGTTTATTGTTTTATCCAAGGTTTTATGGGTTTTAGGGTATTGTGGATTTCATAGTGTTTTTTTGTATTTTTATGGGTTTTCTATTGTTTTCAAATTATTATTATTGGAATTTATAAATTATTGTAGGTATTGGGGGGTATAATTGTATTAGGTATTTGTAAATTTTTAGGGTGTTTTTAGGAGTTTGGTTATTTAGTGGTTTTGAAGGACTTTTTATCAATTTTTGACTTTTTTGGGCTTTTATTATTTTTGGTATTTTAAGGTTTCTTAGAATGTTTATATTATTTATGGTTTTTTGATTTTTTGGTTCATTTATGGATTTTTAGGGTTTTAGTGTCTTTTAGGGGTTATTTACAGTTTTTAGTATTTTTAGTTTTTTTAGATTGATTCTAGTTTTTAGGGTTTTAGGGTGCTTAGGTATTTTTCGGTATTTTTGGGAGTTTAAGAATTTTAGGGATATTATGGTTTTTAATATCTTTATAGTTTTTAGTGTTTTTAATATATTTTTTATAATCTTTATGGTTTTTAGTGTCTTTATGGGGTTTGAGGTTTTAGGGGTTTTAGGGTTCTAAGATGTTTTCTCTTTTTAATGGGGTTTTATGGATTTTAGGGTTTTATGGATTTTATGGTTTTTAGGGGGTTTTATGGATCTTTTCTGGGTTTTAAAGTCTTTTTAGGGGTTTTTTATTTTCTTATGGTGTTTAGGGGTGTTTTGTTTTTTAGTTTTAGGGGGATTTTGGTTTATTTCTGTTTTTTAGAGGTTTTAGGTGTTTTTAGGGGTTTCTTGGTTTTTAATGATTTTACAGGATTTTAAGGTATTTTTGTTTTTTATGGTATTATGTTTTTATGAGTTAAGATGTTTTTATTATTTTTTTAGTTTTTATAGGATTTAATTGGAGGGATAATATATTTTTTTAGTTTTCTTAAGTTTTTTAGCAGTTTTTATGGGTTTTAGGTTTTTTATTTTGTTTTAGGGGTTTTCCATATTTTTAGGGTATTTAGGGATCTTAAGGGGGATTATGGGGAATAAAGGGTTTGGAGGGTATTTAGATTTTTATGGGTTTTTATGGTTTTATTCTCTTGTAGGGTCTTATATGGTTTTATAGTTATTTTGTTTTTAGGGTATTTTAGAGGGTTGTCAGGGTTTTTTTAGGATCATTTATGGGTTTTTATTATTTTTATGTTATTTTGGGTGTTTAAGAGTTAAGGGTTTAAAGGGGTGTTTTAAGGGTTGTTAGGGTTTTTCTAGGGGTTTATTTTTTAGGGGTTTTAGGTTTTTAGGGTTTTCGAGATATTTTTGGCTTTTTAGGCTTTAGTAGCTTAAGGATCTTTTAGGGGTTTAGGGGTTTATGGGTTTTTGGGATTGATTGTTTTGTATGGGTATATTATATATATTGGGGATTTTAGTGTTTTTTGTGGCATTAGGTTTTTTGGGGGTATTATATTTCTTTTTGGTCTAAGATTTTTTTTTATGGTTTTTTGGGTTTTAGGTTTTCCTAGGTTTTTGGAGTTTTAGGGGTTTCGAGAAATTTTCATAAGTTTTTATGGAATATTAGTGCTTTTAGGGGTTTTTGAGTTTATGGGTTTAGTGGTTTCATGGTTGAGGGGTTAGAGATTTTTAGGTTCATTTGATTTTTTTGGTGTTTAAATGTTTTTTGGGTTTTAAGGTTATTTAGGATTTTTATGATTTTTATGTTTTTCAGTTATATAGTGAGGTTATAGGTTTTTAGTATTTTTAGTGGATTTAAGGAATTTTATTTTTTCTTGATGGTTTCATGATTTTTAATGTTTTCTTAGTGTATTTGGTATTTTAGTGTTGTTTAGTTGTTTGTTTTGTTTTTAGGGTTTTAGGGGTTTTAGGGTTTTTAGGTTTTTTGTGATTTTTTGTGTCATTATGGGTTTTTTATGATTTAGGATATTTAGGATATTTATGGGGATTTCGAGATTTTTAGTTGTTTAAAAGCTCTTTTAGGGTTTCTTGGGTGGTTGTGGGTTTTTACGGGATATTATGGTTTTTAATTAGTTTTCAGTGTTTCTATGGTTTTTAGGGGTTTTAAGGTTTTTCAAATTTTTGGGGTTTTAAGATATTTTAATTGGATTTCGAGTTTCCCATAATTTTATGGTGTTGTAGGGTATTAATATTTTTTAATGATTTTTCAACAGTTTTTAAGGATTTTAGGTTTTTCTATTGTTTTTAGGGGTTTTTTAGTGTTTATGTAATTTTAAGTGTTTTTATGGTTTTAGGGGGTTTTATGTTCATTTAGGTTGTTGGATGGTGATTCAGTGTTTTTATGGGTTTTCATGGTTTTATGAGTTTGTCACTGGTTTTTTGGGTTCTATGGTTTTTGGGTACTTTATGGTTTTTATAGGGCTTTTAGGTTCTATTATGGTTTTAGGGGTTTTAGGGGCTTTATTGGTTTTAAAAGGTTTTAGGGTCATTTATGGATTTTTTTGGGTTTTACAGTCCGTTTGGGTTTTTTGGGGTATTATAGGGTCCTTTATGGTATTATGGATTCGTGAGTCATTTAGGGGGTTTAGGTTTTTTAAGGGTTTTAGTGTTTTTAGGATCCATGAGATTTTTTAGGTTATTTTGAGTCTTTTACAGGTTTTATGTTTTTAGGCCTTTTAGGTGGATTATTTTTTTATTCTCATTTATGGATTTTAAGGAGTTTAGGTCCCTTTGTAGATTTTAGTATTTTAGGGAGATTTAGGATTGTTAGGGGTTTTTATGGGTTTTTGGTTTTTGGATATTTTAGGTTGTTTATCATTTTTAGGTCCCTTTAGCAGTTTTAGATATTTAAGAGTTTCTAATGTTTTTAATGGTTTTAATGTAATTGGGGTTTTTATGGTTTTTAGGCTCCTTTAGGGTTTTAGGGGTTCTTAATATTTTAGTTTATTTAATGGTTTTATGGTTTATAAGTGTTTTAAGTGTTTTTGAGGGTTTTAGTGTCTTTAGGTGTCTTAAGGTTTTTTATAGTAATTAATGGTTCAATGATTTTTAATTTTTTTGGGGTTTCCAAATGTTCTGGGGCTTTTAGGGTATCCTATGGTATTTTAGTGGGATTATGTATTTTAGGGTATTTTTATGGGATTTTGGGTCTTTTGATTTTTAATAGTTTTTAGGGGTGTTTAGTGTTTTTAGGGACTTTTATGGGTTTAAGGGGATATCAGAGTTCTTTAGTGTTTTTTGGATTCTTTAGTTCTTTTAGAGTTTTTGGATTTTTATGGTCATTAAGGTTTTTATTGTTTTAAGTGTTTTTATAGTTTTTAGGGTTTTTGAGTGGTTTTTAGGATTTTTATGATTTTTAGGGTTTTTATGGTTTTTATGGGTTTATAGGATTCGTGTATGGGTTTTTAATTTTTTTAGTGTTCTTTGATGATTTGTTATCATTTTAAGGTTATTTTATGTTTTTTTGGTCTTATAGTTTTTAGGGGTTTTAAGTTATTGTGTTTGTTTATAGTTTTATAGGGATTTTAGGGATTTCAGGGGTTTTATGTGTTTTTTGGGTTCGTTATGGTTTTATGGGGTTTTATGTTTTTTTATGTTTTTTAGGGTTTAAAATATTTTTTTAGGGGTTTTGTAATGTTTTTAGGGTTTTAGGGTGTTTGAGATATTTTAGGATTTTAGGGTTTTTATGGTTTTGGGTATATGTATCTTTTAGTATTTACCGTTTTTTGGGACTATTATGGTTTCTAAATGACATCTAGGTTTCTTATGGTGTTTTAGGGGTTTTAAGGGTATTAGGAGTTTTAGAATCATTTTAAGGGTTTTGGGGGTTTAAGGTATTTTAGAGGATTTTAAGGTCTTTTGGAGTGTTTGAGGGATTTTATGTGGTTTTTAAGGATTTTAGTGTTTTGTAATTTTGTAGAGGCTTTTAGGGTTTTAGGGATTTTCGGGTTTTTAGGGCATTCTAGTGGGTTTGAGAAATTTTTGGTTTAATAGGGTTTGATGTGATTCTAGTGTTTTTTGGTTCATTTGATTATAGGGTATTTTAGGGGTGTAGGAATATTTAGGGCTTTTTAAGGGTAATAGATTTTTTTAGACATTTTAGGAGTTTTTACTTCCTTTTTGGCCTCATAGGGCCTATAGTGTTTTAATAGTGTCTTTTGGGGTCGTTTACTATTTTTAGAAAAATTTTTAGGATTTTTAGTGGTTTTAGAGATCTTTAGGGGATTTAAATTTTTAAAAGGTTTTCGGGTGTTAAGGTGTTTTTATAGTCTCAATGGGAGTGGGGTTGTGTGTTTAAGGTTTTTAGGTTTTTTCATTTTAATAGTTTTAAATATTTTTAGGGTTATTTCAGTGGTTTATGTATTTTCATGCGTTTTAGGGTTTGTTATGGTTTTTAGGGGTTTTAAAAGATTTATGATTCATTTAGGGTTTTAGGATTTTTAGGTATTTTAATGGGTTTTATGGATTTTCAGGATTTTAGTGTTTATATGGGTTTTAGGGGGTTCAAGTGTTATATATTGTTCTAGGGTCTTTTTAGGTGTGGGGGGGGGTTAGGGTATTTATGGTTATTTTGGGTTTTAATTTTTGTGTGGTTATTTTGGTTATTGATTGTTTTAGGGGGTTTGAGGATTTTATTGTGTTTTTGGTTTTTTGGGTTATTTGTTTTTTATGGGGTTTACAACTTTTAGATGATTTTAGGGTATAAATGGTATTTATGGGGTTTTTGGATTTATGTTTTAAGTATTTTTTAGGGAATTGAGGATTTTAGTTGTTTTATGGTATTTTTGATTTTTGAGAGGTTTTAAGGTTCTTTATTCATTTTTGGGTTCTATTGGTTTGTAAGTGTATTTTAGGTTATTATGGGTTTAGGTTATTTTATGGGGTTTTATTAATTTTATGGAATTTTGTGATTTTAGGTTTTTTCATTTTTTTGGGATTTAGGGGTTTTTATTGTTTTTAGGATCTTTTATCATTTTAGGTTATTATATTATTTTTGGCGTTTTAGGATCTTTTAGGATTTAAAGTGTAGGTATTAGGGATTAAGAAGTATGTTTTAGGGTCTAAGGTTCATATTTTATGTTATAGTATATATGTTTTATGGTTTAGGGTGTAGGAAATTGGGTTTATGGTGAAGGGTTTAGGTTTCATGGTGTATGATATTGGTTTTAGGGTGTAGTTTTAGGTTTTATGGAGTAGGGTATAGGATTTCAGATGTGGGGTTTAGGGTTTAATATGTTTGGTATATGGTTTTTTTTGTAGGTAATGGAGTTTTTGGTGTATGGTATAGGTTTTAGAAACATTTATGGGTTTATACGATATTTCAAGGTTTTAGGGTTTTAAGGGAGTTAAGGGTTTTATTGTTTTTTTGGGTTTTCATGGGTTTACTAGAGTTTTATGGGATTTAGGGTTATATTTGGATTTTATGAATTTTAAGGTTTTTATTGTTTTTAATTGTTCACAGTTTCATAAATATTCATGGGTTTTTAGGGGTTTAGGTTTTCTAAGGGTTTCAGGGTTTTTTCTATATATGGGTATTTTGGGTTTTGGGTGATTTTGGGATTTTGGGATTTTTATGTGTTTTGTGGGTTTTAATTTTTTATGGTTGTTTTTATTTTTTGAATGTTTTCAACGGGTTTAGGGTTAAAATGTTTTGTAGGATCTTTTTAGATTTTAGTTTTTTTATGGTTTTATTTGTATTTTTATCTTTTTAGGTTTTTATGGTTTTACGGTGTTTTAGGGTTTTATGTTATTTTATGGTTTATATGGGTTTTAGGTTTTTTTTGGTTTTTCTGGTTTTTTTATGTATTTTAGAGTTTTTTTATTTTTGGATTTTTGGTTTTCTTATAGGGGTTTTAGGGATTTCATGTGTTTTAGTGTTTTTATGGTTTTAATGAAGTTAGTTATTTTTTGGAATTTTAGGTGATTTTTGTGATTTTTATGGATTTTAGGGTTTTATAATTTTTAGGGATTTATCAGGATTGGGAGGTTAGGTTTATTTTAGGGGGTTTTTGTTTTTAGAAGTTTTAGGATTTTTTATAATGTTTACTGGTTTGAAGAGTTCTTATGTTTTTAAGGTTTTCTAGGTTATTAGGTTTTTCTGGGTTTTGGGTGTTTAAGCGTTTTTATGCAGTATTACGGATTTTTATGGGTTTTTAGAGTTTTCAATAGCATTAAGAGTTTGTAGTATTTTTTTGGGTATTAATGGGTTTTATGTTTTTAGGGACATTTATGTGTGTTTAGGTTTTTATAGTTTTCTAGGGTTTTAAGCTATGAAAGATATTCTACATTTTTATGGTTAATATATTTTAAATTATTTTAAGGGTTGTTAGTGTTTTTAAGGTTTTTAGGGGTTTCTCTTTTTAAATGGTTTTTAGGGTTTTTTATGATTACTAATATTTTTAAGGGTTTGTTGGATAATTATTTTTCGGGTTTTATTATTTTTAGGGTTCTTTTAGGGTTTGTTACGGTTTTTAATGATGTTTTTGCTTTTTCACGAGTTTTAGTAGTTTTTATGGATTTATTGGGTTTTTGTGAATTTTAGAGTTTATAGGGGTCTTATGGATTTTCATGGATTGTGGGGGTTTTATGGGTTTTTAGTGTTTCTTATGGTTTTAATGGGTTTTTAGGGTTTCTTAGGGGTGTAAAGGTTATTAGGGTTAGTATTTTTTTGAAGTGGTTTTTAGGATTGTTTGGTATGTTAGGATATTAAGGGGTTTCGGGGATTGAATTGGTTTTAGGGCCTTTTAGTGTCTTTCATGGGGTTTTTGGGGTTTTTGTATATTGGGTTTTTTAGTCCATTTGGGGTTCTTAGGTAGTTTTATGGAATTTTATAGTTTTTATAGTTTTTTGGTACTTTTATGTTTGTAGGTATTTTAGTTTCTATAGGGAAGTTATAGAGTCTTTTAGTGGTGTTAATGAATTTAAGGGGTTTAATGGTATTGGGGGTTTTAGGGGTTTTAGGTATTTTATTGGTTTATAGTGATATTAGAGAATGATTGGGTTTTAGGGATATTTATGGGTTTTTATGGTTTTATATGGGTTTGGGGTTTTTAAACATCTCTATAATTTTTTGTTGTTTTGGTTTTTTGGTTTTTAGCTTTATTTCTTGGATTTTTTGGTTTATTTGTGGTGTTTTTGATTTTTTATGGGGTTTAGGGTATTTTAATGAGTTTTAGGGACTTTTAGGGTTTTACTAGGATCTTTTATTGTATTTTTGGGTTATTTCTGTTTTTAGGGATTTTTATGGTTTAATGGGTTTTTTATTATTTTATGGTTTTTGGTGTTTTTTTTGGGTTTTAGTGTTTTTAGGTTTTTTAGTGTTTTTAATTTTGTTTGTGGTTTCTATGGTTTGTAAGAGATTTCAATGTTTTTAGGGTTTGGTTGGGTTTTAAGAATATTTTGGGGTCTTTTAAGGAATTTATGACCTATTTAGATGATAAAGGGGTTTTTATGTTTTTAGGGGTGCTTATGATTTTTCGACTTATAAGTCCATTTATGGTTTTACTATATTTAGGGGGGTTTTAAGAGCTTTAGTATTTTATTGGGTTTTAGAGTGTTTTAGTGGTTGTGTTGTTATTGTATTTCTATGCTTTTTTTTGGATTTTTGGGTTTTTGTGGTATTAGGTTCTTTTATAATATTTAGTGGTTTTCATAGGGTTTTAGGATTTTGAGATTTAGGGTCACTTACATTTTTATGTCTTTTATGTTTTCTGGTATTTTTAAGGTGTTATATTGTTTTTAAGGATAAATAACGTTTTTCTGGGATAGTGGGGTGGTATGGGTTTTTTGGTTTTTAAGGGACTTTTATTTTTTACATTTCTTAGTGTTTTAAGGATTTCAGGGATTTTATGCTTTTTTGGGTTTTAGTATTTCTCGTGTTTTTAGTGTGTTTGTAGGGGTTTAAGGGGTTTTAAGGTACTATAGGGTTTTAATGTTTTGTAAGGGTATTCTAATTCTTCTAGGGTTTTAGAATCTTTTATTTATTATTCATGGTTTTTTGGGTTTTTATAATTTTTATAGTTCATTTAAGGGGTTTAGAGTTTTTTATGTTTTTTAGTGTTTTTATCCTATTAATTTTTTTAGTGTCTTGTATTGTTTGGGTGTAGGGTTTAGGTTTTAGGTTGTGGGGGATTAGTGTATATGGTGAAGTGTAGAGGTTTTATAGTATATGGTATAGGGTGTACGTTTTAGGTGTACGGTATAGGGTGATAGGTTTAGGGTGTATGGAATTTGGTTTATGGTGTAGGTTATTGGGTATATGGTTTAGGGTTTAGGGTTTCAGGTGCAGGGTTTAGTGTTTTATATATTGTGTATATAGTTTAGTGTGTAGGGTTTAGTTTATATGGTTTTTTTTATTTTTATGTTCATTTATGGGATTTAGATTTTTTAGGGATATAATTTTTTCTGTGGCACTCATGGGTTTTTCTGTTTTTATTGGTTTTATGTATTTTGATATTTCTTAGGCTTTATGGGTTTTAGTGTTTTCAGGATTTAGGGTATTTTTAGGTTTTTGGGATATTATGGTTTTTCTGGCTGTATGATTTTAAGGAGTATTGGTGGGTTCTAAGGTTTTTAGTGGTTTTAGGGGTTTTAGGGTCTAAGTTTATTAAGGAGTTCGTGGGTTTTTGCTGTTTTCCGTGTTTTGGGGTTTATGTTTTTTTGGGGTTTTATGAGTTTTTTTGGGTTTTTACGGTATTTTAAGTGTTTTATGTTTTTTAAATGTTATTAGGAGTTTTAGTTATTTTTATAGTTTTTATATTTTTTAGGTTTTTAGGGATCCTCAAAGGTTCTAGAGACTTTTATGTGGCTTATGGTGTTTTAGTGCCTTTTATGTGTTTTAGGATCCTTTAGGATTTTTATGGATTTGGTGGATTTTAAGGGTTTTAAGGATCATTTGGGTTTTTAGGATATTAAGAGTATTTAAGTCGTTTTATTGGTTATTTTAGTGTAATTAATGGTTTTTTTGGAAATTTAGCATCTTTTTGTGTTTGTAATTTATTCTACAGCTTTTAGGTTTTGGGATTTTTAATATTTTTAATGTTTTCATTTCATGGTTTTAGTGGCATGTAAAGTTTTTAGTGTTTCATGTTCTTTTAGGGATTTTATAGTATTAATGGTATTTTAGGGTTTTTTGGTATTTTATTGGTGTTACGGTATATTTAGGGACTTTTATGTCTGTTTTGTTTTTTTAGGACCTTTTAAGGTTATAAAGAGTTTGATGTGTATTTTATATATTATAGTGTTTGTAGGTTCTTAGGGATTTTATGAATTTTTTGTGGTTTTTGTGGATTTAATAATTTTTATTGGGTTTGGGTGTTATAGGGTTTTTATAGGATTTAGGGTTTTCAGGGTTTTTATGCCCTTTAGTATCTTTTAAGAGTTTTAAATCATTTTTAGAGTTTTAAGGTGTTATAAAGTCTTTTAGGGTTTTTGAGTCATTGAGATTTTGTTGGGTTGTTGGGTCTCTTTGGGTTTTTAGGGTTTTAATGATCATTTAGTGGTTTATGTTTTAAGTTTCGTTTAGGGGTTTGAAGGTCTTTTAGGTGGATTTTTGCTCATTTTAACATTTTTATCGAATTTTAGTGTAATTTTGGGTTCTAATGGGGTTTAAGAGAAATTTATGTTTGTAATGGTTTTTATGTTTAGGTTTATGTATTTTTATGGTCTTGGGGGTTTTATAAAATTTTAGGATTTGTAACGGTTTTATGTTTTATAGGTGATTTAGGAGGTTTTAGGAGTTTTAGGAGTTTTATAGTTTTTATGGTTTTAAAGTTTTAGGGGTTTTTAGGGGATTAATAGTTTTTACGGGCTATAGCGTTCTTACAGTTTTTTGGTCTTATTTTTTTTTGGATTTTATGTGGTTGTAGGATTGTTTTATTATGTATTGGGGTTTTATGGTTTTTAGGGTTTTCATTGCTTTTATGTACATTTTGTATCTTTTAGGTTTTAAAGGTCTTATATGGGTTTTTGGTTCTTTTAATGTTGTTATGGGTTTTTATGTGTTTATAGGTTTTGAGGGGGATTTAGGGGTTTTAGGGGTTTTAAGGTTTTTATTTGTTTTTTAGGTGTGTTTTAGGGTTTTATTGTATATTTATTATTTTAGTGTTATTTAGTGGTTTTATAATTTTTAATGGTTTTGAAATTTTTATGGTTTTTGTAGGTTATAATTGTTTTCTATTATTTTGATAGTTTCTAGGGTCATTTATGGTTTCTAAGGGATTGTTGTATTTTTAGAATTTTCTAGGGGTATTAGGGTTTTATGGTGATTATTTTGGGGTTTGGGGGTGTTGGGTTTTTTGGTATATTTAGAGGGGTTTTGGGTTTTTTAGGTTCTTAGGGTCTTTTAGGTGTTTATAGTTTGTATGCGTTTATGTATTGTAGGATTTATTACGGGTTTAGTTTTTTATTTTGGGATTTGTATTTTTTTAGGTGTTTTATGGGTTTTAGTGTTTTAAGGATTATAATCCTTAAAGGGATTAATTATTTTTTAAGGAATTATCAATAATTTTAGTTGTTTTATCTATTTTGAGGAACTTTTAGGGTTTAAATGGTTTTACTAGTTTTTTAGGGATTTTAGGGAATTCTAGTGTATTTTAGGGGGTCAATGGGTTTTAGGGTATTTTAGAGGATTTAGTTTCTTTTAGTGTTTTTGGGTATTTTAGGGTTTAGTTTATCAAGTTTATGGTGTAAGGTTTAGGGTTTACGATGTGGGGAATATTATTTAAGGTGCATGATTTATGGTTTAGGGTGTAGGGTATTGGTGTTAGTATGTTGGGATAATAGTGTATGGTAAATAGTGTTTTTTTGGCTTTAGGTTATAGGGAATAATGTTTTGGGTGTAGCGTTTAATGTTTTGTGTGTTTTGTATTGTAGTATGATATATAATTTATGATATATGGATTAAGGTATTGGTTATAGGATATAAGGTATTTAGTATTTATTTTATATTTTTAGGAGATTTATGGTTTTATGGGGTATTTTAGGTTTTATGGTTTTATTGGTATTACGGCTGTTTAGGGATTGTTTTGGTTTTTATGGCTTTTAGGGTGTTTTGGGATTTTTTAGAGTGTTTATGTTTTTATGGGTTTTTATGGTTTTTTGGTGTTTTATGGGATTTTTAAGAATTTTAAAGGTTTCTAATTGTTTATGTGTTTTTAGTGTTTTTTGTTCTTATTGTTTTTTAGGGATTTAATAGTTTTTATCATTTTACATTTTCACTAGTTATTTAATGATTTAATGTTTTTTAGTTGTTTTATCATTTTTAATGGTTTTAGAGTTTTTTAGGGTTGTGTGGTTTTAGAGTTTTTTGGGGTTTTATTTTTTAGTGTTTTTAGGGTATTTGGAATTCAATGGTTTTATGGGTTTGGGTGTTTTAGTGTTTTTTAGTTTCTATATGAAGAATTATGGATTTTCATAGTTTTTAATGTTTTTAGGATGTTTTTTAGATTTTTTTATATTTTTACTAGTTTTATTGTTTTTAGGGGATTTTGTGATTTTCTATTGTATTTAGTGTTTTGTGGTTTATAGTTTTTTTCTGGATTTATGGGTTTATTAAAAATTTTAGGGGTTTTAGAGTTATTTGTATATTTTTGGGGGTTTATGGTATTTTAATGTTCTTAGGGGTTTTAGGGATTTTTCAAACTTTAATGGTTTTATGGTAATTTTATTGTTTTTTGGGTTGTTGTGATTTTTTATGTTTTTATTAATTTCTATTGTTTTTTAAATTTATTTTTACTTTTGTTGAATTATATTATTTTTAGGGGTTTTATGGTATTTTAGGGTTTTGGGTATCATGGATTGTTTTGTTCTTTTGTGGTTTTAGGTATTTTATAATTGTTTTTTTTGTTATTATAGAGTCTTATATTATTTAGTTGGTTCTGATTTTTTAGTGTTTTCAGGGTTTTTTATTGTTTTAAGGGTTTTTATGTATTTTAGGTTCTTTGGGTTTTTAGGTCTTTTAAGGTATTTAGTGGTTTTAGGGTGTCTAATGGGGTCTTAGAGTTTATTAGTGCATTTTATATTATTTGGGATTAGTAGGTTCTTTTAGTCTTTTAAGTATTTTATGATCTTTTTTGGTTTTTAGGGGTTTTAGTTCCTTTTAAGGGGTTATATGTTATAATGGTTTTTAGGATTTTTTTGATATTTATGGATTGTTTAGGTTTTTTGGGGTTTATAGGTTTTAGGGGATTTGAGTGGGGGATAATTTTCTAGTAATTTCAATTAATTTTTGATATTTTATTAGTTTTTAATGTTTTTTATAGTTTTATTATGTTTGTTAGGGTTTAGAGTTTTTTTAGTTGTTCAGGAGAGTGAGTGTGTTTTGGGATATTTATGGTTTTTAGTGGTTTAAGGGATTTAATTTGGTTTATATTTATAATGGATTTTTGGGTTTAATGTGAGTTTTAATTTAATTGTATTTTAAGGGTTTTAAGAGTGTTTTGAATGTTTAGGGCTATATGGGTTTTTATTGATTTATTAGGTTTTTTGATAATTTTTTGATATAATGGGTCCTTTTTGAATTCATAGGTTTTTTGAGGATTTATTATTTTATATAATATTTAGCGTTTTAATGTGTTTTTATGGTATTTATGATTTTTATGTGGTTTCGGTGGTTTTAGAGCTGTTTAAAAGTCCTTTAGGGGTTTTACGGTCATTTATGTGTTTTGGGTTCGTACGGTTTTAGGGATTTTATAGTATTTTTAGGGGTTGTAGTGTTTTCAAATTTGTAGGGCTGTTAGGGTTTTTAGGGATTTTAGTTATTTTTTAGGGAGTTGGGGTCTCTGTTGGGTTATTTATGGTTTTAGTGTTTTAATGGTTTAAGGTTTCGTTTAGGTGTTTTATGGTATAGTAAGAGTGTTTTGGGGATTTTAAGGTTTTATAGGGTTTTTCAGTTTTTAATGGTTTTGTAGGGGTTTTCACCATTTTTTTTGTTTTTCGTGATATGTAGGGTTGTTATATTTTTAGTTATGGTTTTAACAGTTTCTGGATTTTTAGTGTTTTATATGAATTTTATAGATTTATGGTTTTCTGTGTTGTTGTTGTTTTATGGGGATTTTCGGTGTTTAATGGTCATTAAGATTTTAAGCGATTTTAGGGTTTGGTTGGGTTTTAAGGATCTTTTGGGGTTTTTAAAGGAATTTAGGACCTTTTTAGATGTTAAAGGGTTTTTAAGGTTTTATGGGTGCTTATGATTTTTAGATTTATAAGTCCATTTATGGTTTTGCTATATTTAGCGGGTTTTTAAGAGTTTTAGTATTTTATTGGGGTTTAGAGTGGTTTAGTGGTTGGGGTGTTATTGTATTTCTATGCATTTTGTGGATTTTTGGGTTTTTGTGGTATTAGGATCTTTTATATTATTTAGTGTTTTTCATGGGGTTTTAGGATTTTGGGATTTAGGGTCATTTACATTTTTATGTCTTTTATGTTTTGAGGGATTTTTTAGGTGTTATAGTGTTTTTAAGGATAAATAACGTTTTTCTCGGATAGTGGGGTGGTATGGGTTTTTTGGTTTCTAAGGGACTTATATTTTTTTTGATTTTTTAGTGTTTTAAGGATTTCCAGGATTTTATGGTTTTTGTGGTTTTAGTCTTTCTCGTGTTTTTAGTGTGTTTTTAGGGGTTTAAGGGGTTTTATGGTATTATAGGGTTTTAATGTTTTCTAAGGGTAATCTAATTCTTCTACGGTTTTAGAGAATTTTATTTATTATTCAGGGTTTTTCGGGTTTTTATAAATTTTATAGTTCATTTAAGGGGTTTATATTTTTTTATGGTTTGTAGAGTTTTTATCCTATTAATTTTTTTAGTGTCTTTTATTGTTTGGGTGTAGGGTTGAGGTTTTAGGTTGTCGGGGATTTGTGTATGTGGTGAAGTGTAGAGGTTTTATAGTATAGGGTATAGGGTGTACGTTTTAGGTGTACGGTATAGGGTTAAAGGTTTAGGGTGTAGGGAATTTCGTTTATGGTGTAGGTTATTGGGTTTATGGTTTAGGGTTTAGGGTTTCAGGTGTAGGGTTTAGTGTTTTATATATTGGGTATATAGTTTAGTGTGTAGGGTTTAGGTTATATGGTTTTTTTATTTTTATGTTCATTTATGGGTTTTAGATTTTTTAGGGATATAATTTTTTCTATGGCTCTTATGGGTTTTTATGTTTTTTATTGGTTTTAGGTATTTTGAGATTTTTTATGCTTTACTGGTTTTAGAGTTTTCAGGACTTATGGTATTTTTATGTTTTTGGGATATTAAGGTTTTTCTGGCAGTATGATATTAAAGAGTATTGTTGGGTTCTAATGTTGTTAGAGGATTTTGGGTTTTTAGGGTCTTAGTTTATTAATGGGTTCTTGGGTTTTAGCAGTTTTTAGTGTTTTGGGGTTTAAGTGTTTTTTGGGGTTTTATGTTTTTTTGGGATTTTAGGGTATTTTAAGTGTTTTATGATTTTTCAATGTTATTAGGGATTTTAGGTACTTTTATAGTTTTTATATTTTTTGGGTTTTTAGGGTTCTTTAAAGGTTCTAGTGACTTTTATGTGGCTTATGGGGTTTTAGGGCCTTTTATGGGTTTTAGGATCCTTTAGGTTTTTATGTATTTGGAATATTTAAAGGGTTTTAAGGATCATTTGGGTTTTTAGGATATTTAGAGTATTTAAGTAGTTTTATTGGTTATTTTAGTGTAATTAATGGTTTTTTGGAATTTTAGCATCTTTTAGTGTTTTTAATGTATTCCATAGTTTTTAGGTTTTGGGATTTTTAATGTTTTTAATGTTTTCATTTCAGGGTTTAGTGTCATGTAATGTTTTTAGTGTTTCATGTTGTTTTAGTTATTTTATGGTATTAAGGGTATTTTAGGGTTTTGGGTATTTTATGGGTGTGATGATATATTTAGGGACTTTTATGTCTGTTTTGTTGTTTTTAGGACCTTATAGGGTTTTAATGAGTTTGATTTGTATTTTATATATTATAGTGTTTATAGGTTTTTAGGGATTTTATGGATTGTTTGTGGTTTTATTGGATTTAATAATATTTATTGGGTTTGGGTGTTATAGGGTTTTTATAGGTTTTAGGGTTTTCAGGTTTTTTATACCTTTTAGTATCTTTTAAGTGTTTTTAATCATTTTTAGAGTTTTAAGGGGTTATAGAGTCTTTTAGTTTTTTTTGGGTCATTGAGATTATCTTGGGTTGTTGGGTCTCTTTGGGTTTTTAGTGTTTTAATGATCTTTTAGTGGATTATGTTTTAAGTTTCGTTTTGGGGTTTCAAGGTCTTTTAGGTGTATTTTCGGTCATTTTAATATTTTTATCAAAATTTAGTGTAATTTTGGGTTCTAAGGGGTTTTAAGAGAAATTATTTTTTAATGGTTTTTATGTTGGGGTTTATGGATTTTTATGGTTTTGGGGGTTTTATAAAATTTAATTATTTGTAACGGTTTTATGTTTTATAGGTGAATAAAAAGGTTTTAGGTATTTTACAAGTTTTGTAGTTTTTAGGGTTTTAATTTTTTAGTGGTTTTTTGGGGATTAATATTTTTTACGGGCTATAGGGTCTTTACAGTTTTATGGAGTTTCTTTTTTTTTGGATTTTATGGGGTTTTAGGACTGTTTTATGATGTATTGGGGTTTTATGGTTTTTAGGGTTTTCATTGGTTTTACGTACTTTTAGTATCTTTTAGGTTTTAAAGGTCTTTTATGGGTTTTTGGATCTTTTAATGTTGTTATGGGTTTTTATGGGTTCATAGGTTTTGAGGGGGATTTAAGGGTTTTAGGGGGTCTAAGGTTTTTATTTGTTTTTTAGGTGTGTTTTAGGGTTTTATTGTATTTTTATTATTTTAGTGTTCTTTAAGGGTTTTATATTTTTTAATGTTTTAGAATTTTTTATGGTTTTTGTAGGTTTTAATGGTTTTATATTATTTTGATAGTTTCTAGGGTCATTTATGGTTTCTAGGGGATTATTGTATTTTTAGAATTTTCTAGGGGTATTAGGGTTTTATGGTGATTATTTTGGGGTTTGGGGGTGTTGGGTTTTTGGGTATATTTAGAGGGGATTTGGGTTTTTTTGGTTCTTAGGGTCTTTTAGGGGTTTATAGTTTTAATGGGTTTATGTATTGTAGGATTTATTATGGGTTTAGTTTTTATTTAGGGATTTGTAGTTTTTTAGGTGTTTTATGGGTTTTAGTGTTTTAAGGATTATAATATTTATAGGGATTGATTATTTTTTAAGTAATTATGAATAATTTTAGTTATTTTATGTATTTTGTGGAACTTTTTGGGTTTCAATGGTTTTTCTAGTTTTTAGGGATTTTAGGGAATTATAGTGTATTTTAGGGGGTCAATGGGTTTAGGGTACTTTAGAGGATTTAGTTTCTTTTAGTGTTTTTTGGGTATTTTAGGGTTTAGGTTATCAGGTTTACGGTGTAAGGTTTAGGGTTTACGATGTGGGGTATCTTATTTAAGGTTCATGATTTATGGTTTAGGGTGTAGGGTATAGGTGTTAGTATGTTGGGATAATAGTGTATGGTATATGGTGTTTTTTGGCTTTAGGTTATAGGGAATAATGTTTTGGGTGTAGCGTTTAATGTTTTGCGTGTTGGGTATTGGAGTATGGTATATGATTTATGATATATGGATTAAGGAGTATTTTATAGGATATAAGGTTTTTAATATTTATTTTATGTTTTTAAGATATTTATGGTTTTAGGGGGTATTTTAGGTTTTATGGTTTTATTGGTATTGTGGCTGTTTAGGGATTGTTTTGGTTTTTATGGTTTATAGGGGGTTTGGGATTTTTTAGAGTGTTTATGTTTTTATGGGTTTTTATGGTTTTTTGGTGTTTTATGGGATTTTTATGAATTTCAAAGGTTTCTAGGTGTTTATGAGTTTTTAGTGTTTTAGTGTTCTTATTGTTTTTAGGGATTTAATAGTTTTTATCATTTTATTTTTTCACTAGTTATTTAATTATTTAATGTTTTTTAGTGTTTTTATCATTTTTAATGGTTTTAGTGTTTTATTAGGGTTGTGTGGTTTTAGTGTATTTTGGGGTTTTATTTTTTTTAGTGTTTTTAGGGTATTTGGATTTCAATGGTTTTAAGGGTTTTGGTGTTTGAGTGTTTTTTAGTTTCTATATGATGAATTATGGATTTTCATTGTTTTTAATGTTTTTAGGATTTTTTTAGATTTTTTTATTTTTTTACTAGTTTTATTGTTTTTAGGGGATTTAGTGATTTCCCTTTGTATTTAGTGTTTTGTGCCTTTTAGTTTTTTTCTGGATTTAGGGGTTTATTAAAAAATTTAGGGGTTATAGATTTTTTTATATATTTTTAGTGGTTTATGGTATTTTAATGTTCTTAGGGGTTTTAGGGATTTTTCAAACTTTTATGGTTTTATGGGAATTTTATTGTTTTTAGGGGTGTTCTGATTTTTTATGTTTTTATTAATTTCTATAGTTTTTATAATTTATTTTTACTTTTGTTGAATTATATGATCTTTAGTGGTTTAATGGGATTTTAGGGTTTTGGGTTTCATGGATTGTTTTGTTCTTTTGTGGTTTTCGGTATTTTATAATTGGTTATTGGTTATTATAGAGTCTTATATAATTTAGTTGGTTCTTATTTTTTAGTGTTTTAATGGGTTTTTATTGTTTTAAGGGTTTGTATGTATTTTAGGTTCTTTGGGTTTTTAGGTCTTTTAAGGTATTTAGCTGTTTGAGGGTGTCTAATGGGGTCTTAGAGTTTATTAGTGTATTTTATATTTTTTGGGATTAGTAGGTTCTTTTAGGGTTTTAAGTATTTTATGATCTTTTTTGGTTTTTAGGGGTTTTATGCCTTTTACGTGGTTTTATGTATTAATGTTTTTTAGGATTTTTCTGATATTTGTGGATTTTGTAGGTTTTTGGGGTTTATGGGTTTTAGGGGATTTGAGTGGGGGATTATTTTCTAGTAATTTCAATTAATTTTTGATATTTTTTTATTTTTTAATGTTTTTATAGTTTTATTAAGTTTTTAGGGTTTAGAGTTATTTTTTGAGTTTGTAAGGTGAGTGAGTGTGTTTTGGGATATGAAAGGTTTTTTAGGGGTTTAAGGTATTTAATTTGGTTTATAGTTTTAATGTATTTTTCGGTTAAATGTGAGTTTTAATTTAATGGTATTTTAAGGGATTTAAGGGTCTTTTGAATGTTTAGGTCCATTTGTGTTTTTTAAGATTTATTAGGTTTTTTGAGAATTTTTTGATATAATGTGTCCTTTTAGAATTCATAGGTTTTTTGTGGTTTTAGTATTTTATATATTATTTAGGGTTTATTGTGTTTTTATGGTATTTAGGATTTTTATTTGGTTAAGTGGTTTTAGAGATGTTTAACAGTCTTTTAGGGGTTTTATGGTCATTTATGTGTTTTCGGTTTGTATGGTTTTGGGATTTTAGAGTATTTTTAGGTTTTGTAGTGTTTTCAAATTTGTAGGGGTGTTAGGGATTTTATTGGTATTAGGTATATTTTTTGGAAGTTGTGGTCTCTGTTGGGGTATTTATGGTTTTTGTGTTTTAATGGTTTAAGGTTTCATTTAGGTGTTTTATGGTATAGTTAGAGTGTTTTGGGGATTTTAGGGATTTATAGGGTTTTTAATTTTTTAATGGTTCTGTAGGGGTTTTCACCATTTTTATGTTTTTCGTGATATGTAGGGTTGTTCTATTTTTAGTTATGGTTTTTAACAGTTTCTGGATTTTTAATGTTTTATATGAATTTTAGAGATTTATGGTTTTCTGTGCTGTTGTTGTTTTATGGGGATTTTATGTCCTTAATGGTCATTAAGATTTTAAGCGATTTTAGGGCTTAAGGGGTTTTATTGGTATTTCATGGTTTTAAGGGTTTTAGGGTTTTTATATATTCATGGGTGATGAAGTTTGATTTTAATGATGTTTTTTATTTTTATAGGTTTTTGAGTGTTTATTGGATTTAGGGTTTTGATGGGACTTAGGTTTTCAGGGAATTAATCTTTTTAAGGGTTTTTACATATTTTTTAGGTTTTTTAGGAGTTTTAGGGATGTTTAGTGTTTTTTAGTGTGGTCTAAGGGTTTTAGGTTTTTTAGGAATTTTATGGAATTTAATGGGTTTTGACTGTTTTTTAGTGGTTTTCGGGGTTATAGGGGGTTATAGGGTTTTTATAGTTTTTCCATGTTCTTTAGAGGATTTGGGGTTTTTAGTTTTGAGGGGGTTTTAGGGTTTTTTAGTGTTTTATGGGTTTTTTTTGAGTTTGTATAATTTTTCGGGGATTTATGATTTTGATGATAATTTTTGTTTTATTTTTGTTTTCATGGTTTTGAATTTTTTGGGTTTTTAGGGTTATAAGGGTTTTCAGTATGTTTTAAGGTTATTATAGGTTTTTAGGGGTTTTAGGGTTCAAAAGGTTTATGTTTTTATAATATTTTTGGCTTTCTGAGTAATGATAAAGTTATTTAGTGACTTTTATAATTTTTAGGGTTTTTAGGGTCTTTTTTTATTTTTAGGGGTTTTAAGGGTTTTTGTTTTTAGGTTCTTATAAAGGTTTTCATAGTTTTTAGGTTTTCAAATTTTTTAATTTTTTTTTATGTTTCTATGGGTTTTATGGTTTTTAGTTTTTTCAAGGGTTTAGGGGTTTTTTAGTTTAAAAGGGTTTTGGGTATTCTATGATGTTTAGGGGATTATAATGGTTTTTTAGTGTTATTTGGGTTTTTTAAAGGTTATTCATTTTTTTCCTTTAGGTTTTCAGTGTTTTTAATGTTTTTAGTATTTTTAGTTGTTTTAAGTGTATTAATAGGTTTTATATATTTAAATTTTTTAGTGGTTTAAATTTATTTTTATTTGTTTTTAGGTTTTCATTGGATTTTAAGGGTTTTGGGGTTTTGGGTTTTTTGGGAATTGTTTCGACCTAAGGTACATGTGTGGGTGTGAATGAAATTGACCGAGAGATAACATCTAATTGAATCTTGTTATAGAGAGTTTCACGACATGTTCACCATTTTTGTTTTGACCCGAGGTGCATGTGTGGGTGTAGATGAAACATTCATATGGAAAACAACTAATTGTATACTAATATAGATAGTTTCACATTAAAATCAACATTTGTTTGACCCAATTCGCATCGCACTGCGGTGGGTGACAAGAATAGCCTGACGGGTAGTAACCAGTTGTCCATTACTATGAAGGGCTCACTTTGGGTACAATTTCATTACATGGTATCTATTGGGTTTATTCATGGAGCTAGAAAAAACCCAATGGACATGGTATCTAGGATTCATGGACCTACATTCCAAAAGAAGGTTCCCTTTGGATGATGACTTGGCCAACGACACCATTGGTCAAGAGGATGGGAGGTCGGGCTCATCACAACCTTTTGTGTGAAATATTACCTACAATGGGAATTTCTTATAGACATAAGCAATGTTCATATGTTAGTGAATTCAAGGTTTTTATGAAGAATCTGTCCTTGTGTTACCAATGGGATTCATGATTTACTATATATGAACATGGGTTAGGAATTGTTGAGATAATGTAGTTTTAGGTCATATGATGAGGTGCAATAGAGTTCATTTTCATCCATGAGTGAATGATGTTGTTTTGTTCCCACAATCAAACCCATAAGATTGGATTCTTATATATCCCTCTGAGAGGAATCATAACCCTCGTTTTTTGATGCTTCTTAATTGGACACATCACCTTTAGGTTCATGCAATGAGGAACCATCGTAGTATATTAACGTCATGATATAAGGAAGCCTGGGTGGAGGGTTCCTAGTCAATATTTCATGTGACGCTTATGCCAAAGCATCCCAGGACACTCAAGATAGGAATTGTCTCCTAGTTTGATATGGCCCTAATGGGGATATGACTCGGTGAACACTAGGGTGATTTGGGTGATTGTTTTGGACCACATGGAGGCTTCCTACATATCTTACTTAGTTGATAATCAAATCCATACTAGATCGGTTAATGTTGAGGATTATATCATATAGAAGACCCATTTACGAGAATTACATTGGGGAATACTCATGAAGAGGATGAATTTTATGAGAAGACATGATTGGGGAATACACTATATAGAGGGAATTTCATGAAAGAGTATCATTGGGGGATATTCCTAAAAGGATGCACTAGTGAGTCAGGGTGATTTTTATTGGAACTAACATTTAAGGAGAATGTCATGTGGGCTCTAGGACTAGGTAGACATCCTACGTATCCTGGTTAGAGATGGAATCAGAGTTGTTGAAATTGAATTGACTGGGGAATACACTTTGAACATGACCAATATGAATGGGTGGGAATGATCAATCATTTCAGGGATGATATGATATGGAGACCAGGCCTCGATAAATTATTCCTACATACCCCAGTTTTGTTCGTAATCATATTTTTCATCGTTTGTGACTGGGATGTGCGGATGTCTTATCATTGAAGACCTTTAAGACCACGTGTTTCTTGATCAATGGGAGAAACATGAGGAAGTGATAGATCATACAAACCAAAAACATTCCCATATCCCATGGTGGAAAAAGGTGATCCAAAAATAGAATATTTTGGGGCGGAAGTGGAAGAGGGAACGGAGAAACTAACCCATTAATATGAAATTAATGTTAATGTCATCAGGTCTGTCCTGAATGGATGGGGTCTTACTCCATTTGGGATTCTTGAAAATAGGTTTTTGAGAAAGGGTAGGCATGTTCAATATTATAAAATGTAAAAGAAAGTGTGGTTAGTTTGAAATATTGTTGTCCCTCATTTAATGGAAGAACAATTTATCACCCTTGATACCTATAACAGGTAGGTTCACATCGGTATCCCAATGATCGATTCATGGTTACCATGGGAATGTATAATTGAGAACATTCTTAGGATCTATAACAATGGTGGTATTACCTTTGTGACTCCACTTACCATGGGTATGTAGACTCAAAAGGGAACACTAATGCACCTGATGACCTGTTCATATGGGTTTGGTGGCATAGGAAGAGACAATTTTCTGACACTTAGGGACTAGTTTGCAGAGATGATTTGGAGGATGGGATGGAAATGGAAGGGCATGATTGGAACTAAAATATGGGAAAATATTAGCCACCCTAGTTTTCACAGCACTTGTTCATGCGAGGGGATGTTCCCTACACATAACATTTTTCTATGTAGGTGGAGGGGTTATATGCATATAGGGGTGGTATGTAGACCTATACATCATCCATTTATCGGGGTGGTACACACATATAGACATCTTCTGCGTAATGGGATTGTATGTGGACATAGATGTTGTCGCGTATCGGGGTGGTATGTGCGTCAGGATTTCATCCATGTATGGGGGTGGTAAATGTATCTAGATGTTTTATAAGTGGAAGAAATCTGCGCATGCGTAGGGTTTCGTCCACATAGAGTTGTGATATGAGGTATGTCAGTATGAAGAAGGGGAATTGGTTATATAGTTCATAGGAAGCTCATACATAAAGGGAGTATGGTTTGTGGTTCTCCATTTCAATTCACGGTTTTCCCATATTATTATGATTTCATATTATTTTTTTTTCCGAATGTATATACCTATTAAAATTGTTTTTGGTTCCTCACATCATCATTTTTTCCTTCGATGTTTTCGGACCAAGAATTACATAATTTCCCCAAAAAATCTGATCTTTTTCCTCATCTCCCATTGTGTTCCTTTTATAGAGTGTTAAAGAAGATGTATCAATGGACACAAATCAAATTTTTCAGAAGCCCGTGGGAAAATTTATCGGCCCATAGATTACTCATTCAACTTATATTTTTGGTATTACAGTTTGTGGTTGCAGAAATCATCACCCCACTTTCTCTAAAGACAAGGTTTTCTTGATGATTTCAGTCCTGTCTCATCCTTAAATAGCTTAGTCTATGGAGACTGTGCGTGAATACATAATTATAGATCACATATTCACCAACAATGTGGTTCATGGGGTTATGAGTTGTGGTTTCAATTTATCCACCTCCATTCCAGCAAAGAAGTGGCTCGTGGTTGATTAATGTCATTCATCATTAATTCTACAAACTATATGGTTCCATGTAAAATGCTTCGCATGCCAACATTTCGCAGACCATCCATTTAACACTTTGTTTTCGGTCTCTTCCTTCTTCATACCATTCCATGTGACTAGTATGTGAAAAAATTTGGGTTCTTTTCCAAATTAGATTTCTTTCTTATTTTCCTCACAATTTCACCCCCCTTGTATCTCATTTCATTATCAGACTTGCAAGAGTATTTTTTTCCATTGTGGATTCTTCGGGACCCTACAAATTCCCCAAATTATAATATGGTCTGGTTGGAACTATAAGGAGGCTATTCCAATGTAGAAATAGGTCACAAACCGAACTAGTTTGTAGTAGAAAGGTGGACCCATTATGGGGACAACACCTATATATAGGGTCACTATGTCATTTATCTTTTTCATTGTTTCCCAACTAAAAGATCATAGTAGGGATCTCTAGGAACCCGTTACATCCATATACTAGGTCCTTTTCAAAATTTATCACCCGCGAACCATGCCTTGCATTCCACAAAAATTGTACTCCCCATAGTTACCTCTAACACAAACCAGACATTTAATACATAAACCAATCTATGGAATTTTAAAACATAAGATGAAATTTATGCATGGTAATATGCTATGCACCTTTCTTGTCCTATGGATTTAACATCAATTCAGAGAACTGAAATTTGAATTTATAAATCGAAATTTAAATATCTGAATCATGAACATTGAATATCTGCATAGCGATGCTTGGTATGCGAATTTCCCATTTTGTGAACCGATAGGATCAATGGGAAATGTTTATTGGGCTAGCATTTCACGGGTATTCCGAGCACTTTAGGTTCAAGGAGAATTCATTCTGCAAACCATTTCTAGGTTTCAAAACATGGATCCATGCTTTTGGAAGTCGTCTTTGGTCCTTTTAAATTTTTTCCTTTTCTTCCCAAACAATGTACTAACCCTTTTTGTGTTTATCTTCCTCTTTTAGGATGAAATGGCTCTCCCCCATGTTTCCGCTAATGATGTTGTTTTTGATGATGTTATCCCTACACCCCTTTTCAGCAGCCGATGAAAGGAACAAGTCTATGATGAAATATATAGATGAAAAAATTCCTATGGCCCCACAACATCGGTCTTTTGAGAAATTATTCACTGTGGGTCAAAAGGAATATATGATCTCAGGTAGGCTTTCAATATAAATATCTAGCTTGTTGTCTGACACACCTATCCCAGAGCCATGTGTAGTTGACCAACCCACATCTTGGATACGTAACAGCACCATCCCTAAGTCTCTTATCTCGTCGATGGGATGATTCATATCAAAGTATACCTGTATCAGGGCCTTATTGAACTATGACCCTCATACATTAGAGGGGGTATGATGAATGACAGATGAAATGGCTGATTGTTATCATAATATTGCCTAGAGGGCCATAGAAAATGAAAAACGTTGATTGTACTCAAAACAATCCCTTCACTCTAGGGGTTCATTTGGTTTAGATTGGGGGTCTCTTTTCTGGTTTCATTGATAGTGGGAGGAAATATGGGTCAAATTACAGATCATGGGGATATATAAGGATGTATGGGTATAAAATACATATACATACCGAACCAAGGCCCTCATCTCACATATTTTGAGTAGGTGGAGACTATAAACCAATATTTTCCATTTGACCCATAGGTAGGTCGGAATCATCCTATGTTATTTTCGGTGGGATTCGAGGGTCCCGATTGAGGAAGACATGTACGATGAGTATATACCCCTTATTTTACTAAGGACAATGAAAAGAAGACTCCTATGTTGGATAAAATTCGCATAGACCAATATGAGAAAAATTTGCAAGATGGTGACCTTTGCCCAAAACAAGACATGTCTTTATTGAATCGGATAAGTTCCTCTGCCAAGAAGAGTGTCCTGGAGCCTGGAATGCTCATTTCCAGCTCTTGTCCATCCATGTAAACTCAAATAAATGTAGCATGATAGTTTCTCATCATGGACGAGGGTCAGTTCTATGAGTGGTAATGGGAACTCGTCTCTAATGTGGACCATTTTCATTGGTTGGGGGCCTTCTTTTCCTTGTTTTCGAGCAGGTGTCTCCTAACAGCACAAGAATTTTCTAGCTTAAGTGTAACAACCACTGTTATGGTGGCTCATATGGCCCTGAAAAAATGTATCATCCTGGTTATTCCGATTTTGGCCAAAATTTAAAGCATACTAGGCCGGGTCAGTGTATGAAAGACAATATCATAAATGAATGGGATATTTTTAATACTATGTATTTGGATATGAGCCCACATGTGAGGCTACAAATTTATCAACTCCTTACTAATTCCTTAATATGTTTTACAACCATATCTTCAGAGTACCAGTGGGGTTATGATAGAAGGATGTGCTATAAAGGTTGACCAGACTAAAAATAATGATCAAGAGATGATGACCTGAATCTACTTCCATGATCTCTTCACATATCGTCCTTATGATTCCACAAATGGAGCCATCCTGAATGCCAGATTTGAAGAATTATTCAATCGAGGGTATGTCTTTTCTTTGAAGAATGTTATCATGGTTTCTTATATTAATGGGGAGATTATCTATGAGGGATACACACCCGACAAACATAGTCGTCAGATTAATTGCGTTCAAATGTTGTGTCACATGACACTTAACAATACATGTCTGGAGAAACATCTTATTATTTCCCATCAATTGTGGATAATGTTCACCCCAGAGGTCACCCTGTTAAAGGTTATGTTCCTTGATTCTGAGGTTTCTATTCCCTTCCTTACAAATGGTTATGCTAATGCTTAGATTCAATCATATCTACCTGTTCATTTGTCATGTTTATCCCCCACTGTTACCAATCCCATGGTGTCTAAGAATAAGTGTGGGATGAAGCAGAAAGTGGATACTAGGCACTCCCAACTAGGGAAAGATCTTCATAAGCCTTTCCATCATCCCCGAGGAAAGTATTGAGGCCTTAGGGTGAGCTCAATATCGTTCCAAGCCGTCGTTGGAGAAAAACCACCCATCCCATATGATCCATATTTTCTAGCGGTATAAAGGAAATGGTAAAATTTGGGGGACCACCAATATTTTTTAGATGAGTCCCCTCATTCCTTGTGGTAGTTCCTGAAGGATAGGGTGGGTTCCCTTACTAATTTTGGCCATGTGTCAGCACCATCTGACATCTCTTTTGATAATGTTCCAGAGTGGGTAGGTCTCTAATTTTGGGGCCTTGAAATACTGATCTATTACAATAATGGTCATCAAAAATACACTCATTAGGTAAATTCTATGATATGACCATAGTACAAGAGATATGGTGATTATATTGTTGGTTTTCCTACTATGGATGAGGTAGGGGATACTCCTTTCTCGTAACCAGAGCCCTGTAAGAACTCAACTCCTAAGGGTCCTGGGACTGGGAATCACCCTGGATGAAACTATGACTAATGTGACCTGCTTCACATCACTAGGATAACCCTCTAGGGATTGGCATTCATATTATAGCCTATTATTCTGATGCTTGGAGGGTCTGTGATTAATTGAGGGAGAATTCCTCCAATGAGGACATGGGGAGGCTGCTTCAAGAAGGAATCATTGAACTCCCAGGTTCATGGGTATTCTTCACCCCCTCATTTATTTCCATATATTAAGATCCTTATAAGGTGGGTTTTTACCTACGTGAAATGGAAAAATTCTTTCATGATCCCAAAAACATACCTTAGTAGTCCAACATAGTGGAAAGAATGGTGGTACTCTTGTGACCAATGAAGATTGAGGGAGAGGTGGTTTGATTTAAGAACCCATAATTTAATTCCTATTGTTGTGAAGATTATAAAACGTCCCTCCATTACTTCTGTAGGATCTTCAGGAGTCTCAATATTTGATTCCTTCCCCAATTTACACCCATTAAGGCACTATAGTTGAGGGTATGAACCTCAGATGTGGGGGTGCTGGGGAAGGTTTTCCGGGTGTTTCCAAACATATGGAGGTAGTCATTACAAACCCTTCCAAGAAGTTTCCTCCCCCAAATCCACAAGATATTCCCACTAGATAGATATCCATAAGTCGTACCAAGAAACATCGACATACATCTCAACTATAGATGCATATCAAGTATCAGATTACAAGTAACTACCAAAATTATTTATATGATTATCATTCCATGAAATTTTATATTGATAAAAAAATTTCATGCACATATTTTGATTCAAGAAAAATAAGTAACCATGTGGATATTATCTAGGAATTTATAGCTCATACCCCTTCCATAGTAGAAGAGGGACTACCAGCAACTACAGCTACCCTAGACCAAAGTATTTATGTCTCAACATTGATGAAGACATTAGATGATAACATCCAAGCTGAATGTGTTGATCCCACTACAATAGAGGAAGATAGGATAATCCTGAAAGTAGTAACTATAATGGTTGAGGATCCGCGATCATTCTAAGACATTGAATGGATTCTTATATCGGTGCAGTCAACTGCTCAAAACATGATATACATCTCGTCTGTTGAGATAACACATTTAGAAGCAGATACATCAACCGAGAAAGTTGGTCCTACATCCTTAGTGGATTCAAATATAGGAAACGATGCTATCCTAGATCCTGAAAAATAGAACGGGCTACTGTGTAGTTTCATCCAATCACAAGAGAGACCATTATCCTATCCCCACGAGGATTAGTGATGTCTATCACACATTTTTCTATGCAAATTATCCTTGAAATCCTGATCATAGTAATTGATCAGTTGGGGAATACAATGGATTTCACTAGCTCAGCTGGGTATGACCCCAAGACACATATGCATCTGAATGACTATGTGTATCAACTGCTTATAGAGAATTTACTACCATCAATACCAAGTAATGATATAACCATAGAGGCTAATGTAATAAATGATTCAGTAGGTTGATGTTAGTTTTACTGTCATTGTACCTCTCCCCATTTTCCCCTTTTTTATAGGATCAATGATTTTTATTGGTTTCCATTAAGATTTTATGATTGCAACTCCATGCACTAGCAATTACGATATATTATTCAATGTAGCCAGTTGCCGCAACTGTTTGGGATAGTGCCACTAAGGGACCTATTCATGTTGTATTTGTTAAATCATCCACCACCTAGAGAGTTTATTCCTTGAATATATATCATCATCCAGGAGTGATTTTGAGACTGATCGAGGAAATTTGGATAGTCCTCAACATGTCTACCAAACGTCATGGAGACAAATCTGGAGGTTATTTTCTCAAACACAACATGATAAAATTCCAACGAAGATGTCCAAGTTACACTCCCAGTTTGTGGATCTGGGTTAGGGAGTGGTTGATTATCATGAAATCTATAATGTAGTGAAACAGTTGGTTGTTTTTAGGGTGGTTACTAGTACAATATAGTATCATCTTTCGACTATATAATTTGAGTCTCTTCATTCCGCTACTAGGAAAATCCGTATGAATGAAGATGCCGATCAAGATGGTGTAGTCGTGAGGCTGTCAAGCGAGATCACAAAGTATATAACCCTATAATAAATTCTAGACAAAGCGAGTGGACCACTTTGTAATGGAATTAGATAACCTTAAATAAGAACATTCATGTGTTGTGGTCATAGTTGATGTGGGGAAACAGTGAGTGGATGAAGGGGAAATGTGTAGGTTCGATGGAGCACCGGAGTTGGAGGCCTTGCGGGAAGGGGCTAAGGATGAGAATGAAGCTTCGTTAGACCATTGAAGTGTCAAATAAAACACTTACACAACTTTTCAAATATACCAAATTTATTATGTAATATTCATTTCCTACCAATACCAAGAGGCTACGAATTGTGGGTTCCCACCATATGTTTATTCCATTAGATGAAAATATTTTTCTCTCCAATACCCCTACTTTATCATTTTCCTATAAAATTAGTCATTTATGATCAACTACATTTTAATAAATAATGATGACTGCATATCATTTTGATTTGAAATCCAGGATAAAGGAATAATAAAGGAATGCTCTATTTTTTACTTGAACTGAGGGGTCATCAACCACAGTTTGACTCTTACTAGGGTCTCATGGATTCCCAAACAAACTTTGTTCCTTTTTCATTATGAGAAATTATTTTTCTTAATCTTGTTGTGTTTTTGTCCTTGAGGTAATAACTATACATTTTTAGGAATGACTTTTGTGGTATTTTGACTTAACAAGATTTGTGTCACATGATTTTTTGTTCCTCAACATATTTTCTGAAAACATATTTTTCATATTCTTAGTGAGCTAACAATTGAATTTTATCCATGGTTCCCTTTGGGTGTTTTCTCCTTGGAATGGGTAATGTCTCTTCTACTGTTTAGTTTAATGCCTTTATAATTATGCAATCTTTACTGATGCTTTAGGTCAAACAAAATGGATCATAAATGCACTGATGTTTTATGTGGAAAAACATGGACCATAATTGTAGGGTAAGGACCCCGATTTAGAACTCATTAATTGGGAATTCCCCGACAATATTCAGACAAGGTTGACTGATTTTTCATGACCATGTCTTGTGATTTCAAGATATGGGATGCAATTTAGCGAATAGACTCCATGAGGTATAAGAAGATAGGGAAGTCCTATCTTCAGGACATATTTTCTTTTGGTTGACATAAATTTTTTTAGGAAACATATGTAGAGTCACAAGGGAATGATGGGCATAGTCAAACATTTGTGTTCAAAAGACATTGGCCTTCCATATCTTATTTCCATGAATATTTAATTGAACTTTGAGTTAATTTTTCTATTTGGGGACCACAGTGGGTGGCCCATTTAAGGAATGATGTCTTAATTTAATAAAGTCATTTTCATCATCTTTGGATGAAAAACCACTCCCATACAAATATTTCTTATGTAAAGATGGGTTGAAGAAGGTGTAGTTTAATATTTTTGAACAATGACATTAGGGAAATGTTTTGGGAAAATAATATTACTCTGACAAGATGACGATAAATGATTCACATCTTCTAATATAGTTTGGCCAAGAACTTCCTTGACCTTCATGAATTGTGTGGGGAAAATATTTAAGCTGTAATCCAAAGGGGTTTCTAAATCCATGGAATGAGGTGGGACATAAGAGTCATAATGGAATATGGATGTAGGAAGAGATTACCTGGATGATAAAGTATCTTTTTTAGAGTCTATTTTTGTGGGAAACATAATAGATGCACCTCAACATGATGTTCATAGTCAAACAATGTACATGTATCCTCTGTTCATCCAAGGGGAAACCTTTACCACCATTTATATGATCATGTTAGCTATGCTTGGTGAGAGAAATAAGAAATAGTTTGGGATTCCTCTCATGATGTAGAGGTATTTAACATAAATATAGTGGCATTTTGTTACCATGTGGTGGTTTGAACATGATCTTGTATTGAGGCATCTCTATGTATCTCGTCATAATATAGGAATCATGTTGTACATAGTATTCAGAAAACATGTTCTATATACTGGTCTAACACATGCAACGAAAAGGGGATCCTTTTATATGGTTTTGGTGACTAAAACTGGATTTAGGATCTAGGGGTCACTATATATCCTATTGATGGATGTGAATCAAGCCATACATTGTTTTAGGGTTCCCTCCCTATGTCATTCTACCATATACTCAAAAGGGGGGGGGGAATTTTTATCATTATTTTATAGAGATTTGACTAATGTGAAATGAGTAATTGTTCATGAAAAAATGATCACCATGAGGTTTACGATCCAAAAATATGGATGACTTCTGTTTAGTATAGCCTCATATGGAATGGAAATTGTTCTATATAGTTTAGCATCGTGTTGAATGGAAATTTTTTCATTCAGTTTAACATTATGTGGGATGAAAATTTTCTTGCACCATTCATTTTAACGTCATGCACCTAAGACCAACTTGATCATGATTAAAAAAATTACATTTTTTGGAACCACTCATTAGTGGGGGATTTGGGGAGCTATCTGTCCATTGATATCGGGTCATATGCTTCATTTGAGTAAAATTTACGTACAACATATGGTCCTTCCCATTTTAGATCCAACATTAGAGGTTTCTTCCTGAGTATCATTGGGGATTTGTGGACCAAAACCATTTCTCTTTTGAGGAAGGATCATAGGAAAACATTCTTATTAATGGATCATGAAATGTGATTTTTTTAGACTTACATATGGAATAGAGTGTGTAATATTTCTAATTCAACCACTGCAGTTCATAAAACCATTTTAAGGATTGATCATCTGCAGATATTCGATCATAGATAGCGACACAGAGTGATGCAGGTTCAGTTTCAATGTGCAGATCTACCTATGTACCATATACTATCAAGTGCAGGGTTGCTTTAGTTGTGGTACTAGTTTTGTTCTGGTAAGACAACAAAGCATGTAGAAACTTTTCTATCCACGATTTCATATCCATGTCTACCATCTTATGGATTATTTTGTATAGGGTATTTTGGAATGTCTCTATTTGTCTGTAGGCCACTACATGGTATCATAATGAATGGTTGGGTTTGATACTATACTACGGGTATAGTTTGTTTAGTAGAGAAGAAATTGGTGTCTTATTCCATCAATATTGTGTGAGGAACCCCAAACCTGGTGATTTTACTATCTTTCACACTATTTACAATGCATTTCACCCTGAATAAATTAATGGGTACAACTTCCTCACATTTGGTAAAGAATTTGGTAGCTGTGATAAAAAATTTGAATTAAATTACTGTGGTGGGAGGACATATTCCACGACATCCCTTACCCATATGATGAATGATGAGGATACATAGTTGGTTGAAGTAACTCTGGGGGTTGATGGTGGAAATTTACATGGATTGGGTAGGAATGACACATTTTTTTTGAAATGGGAACAATCAAGCATCGTGGTGGTCCAATAGTATCCAAGCCTTTGAATTTGAAGAGAGAGTTTGGATGCTAACCGGTGTACCCCACAAGTTTCAGCATGAACTTATTTCACGACGATGAATATCTCTTCTCCATCAATGCAATTATTAATGACTCTATGATGGGGCATCTTATAAAAAAGATTTAGTTAGTTTGTTCCATCATATAGCTTGAAATTGACTACTCTTCTTCGGATTTGTTCCCTTCCAGTTCTATTTAATTGGATTTATCCCTTTTGAAGACATTCCACATTGGGTTTCATCCAGACAATGGTATAACCATATGGCTCAGAGATGGGATTGATCTCATTTAATTTATTCTTTGTTTGTTTGAATGAATTGTTAGTCCAACTATAGGTGGGCGATACTGATGGTTGTTTCCTTCTAATCTCGGTCAGCCAGAGCTGTGGCTACATACACCAATGCATTCGTTTGGGCATTTTGTGACCGGGGGATGTAGTTCCATGTTGGTTTTGATGTGAATTCTTCCATCAATTCTCAGACACGGTTCATCAAAGGGATCATCTCATATTTATTAATAGTATAGTTACAATTATCATTCTTGATGAATAGTTTTTAATCGCCTTCAAACATCAACTGTTTGGATTGCAGTTGGATTTGTAGTTCTAACCTATAATGAGGGCTTGGTACTCTGCATCAATGTTCGTTAATCCTTTTGATAGAAATAATAAATAGGGAAGAAATTCTTTTTGTGGATATGAGTATGACTCCCATACCAAATTTGTGAAATTTGGGGTATTCCTTTCTTAATTATATAGGGGTTATGGAGGCACCGTTGAAGTTCATTTCCCACACATGTGAGTTCACATGATTAGAAAATTTATCCTTATCATGTAGCTCGGCATTAAATAGGGTCACCTCTTTTGAGGGATTCTCTTACAAGAAATCTGTTACTACATGGACATTAATGTCTTTCTATGGTATAAAACATATATCAAACTATTGCAGGATGAACGTCCACTGTTATAGGTGTCCAGTTAACATTGGATGATTGAGAATGTACATGAGTAGGTTTCTAGGTGAGAAAAATGGACTTTTTGGTGATGTTAGTAATGCCTCAGCTTCTAGATTTCAATTAGTAATGAAATTAATCTATTCTCGATATTTTAATAATGAGTCTTAACATCAATGGTGGTTTGTATTGGATGATATAGACTATTATCACTGTCAGCACCATTCTTTTGTATGAGGAAGGCACCTAGGAATCTCTCCAAGGAAATTACGTACAGAATGAGTAGTGTTCATTCAATAAGAAGAATTTTAACTAATGTAAACAAGAAATATTTCTTGATATTTTGAAATGATTCATGAAAATCATCAGTCCATTGATATTCTTCCCCTTTCTACATCAACCGGGTGAAGGGAAAAAAACTTTCTGTGAGGTTGGCTATAAAGTACCGATTATAGGACAAGTGCCTTTAGATTCCTTTCATCTCAGTGAGGTTTTGAGCTAGTGGAATGCCATGTATGGACGTTTTCAAAGTTGTTCCAACTTTGAGGCCCATATGGTGTATGAATAATCCAAGTAATTTCCCTGAGGTGACATCAATAGAATATTTCACAAGGATCATTTTTAGACTCTGAATTCATAGTTCATTAAAGATGATTTCAAGATACACCATATTGTCCTAGAATTTTAGGATTTGACCACCATATCACCAACATAAAATTTGAAAAACATTCATAGGAAGTTTTGAAAATTCAGTTCATAGTGTGTTGATATGTGGTGTTAGCATTTTTCAATCCTAATGGAATCACCCGAAAGAAAAAAACTCGATTTGTATATCTGAAGATGATTGATTCTTCATCTTTTTAGGCTATTAGGATCTTGTTATATCCTAATTATATGTCCATGAAAGTGGGATCCTTATATCAAGTAGTTGAATCAATTAGAAATTATGTGATCGGGACTGGGAAATCATCTTTTGGGTTGTGATAGTTGAGGTCCCTAAAATACATGCATACGCTAATATGCCCATTTTTTTCTTGATAGGAACAATGTTATCTAGATAGACTGCATATTGGACCTCTTTAATGATGTTATATATAAGGATCTTGTCTTATCTAGAATTTATTTTGGGATCATGTGTTAGGTGAGTCTTCCCGAAAACATTCTTATAACCACAGTGATCCTTCGGCAGACATAAGTGGTTAGTTGCCACATTTAGATCGAACCCTATAATTAAGTATAATTCCATGTGAAAAAATCTCAATTCAGCTTCAGGAAAGGTGTGTATATATCATTCACTTCAGAATTCATGGCCACATTAAGTAGATTGGGCCTTGGGTCTTCTTTTATACCCACAATTATTTCATTGATTTTACCAACAGTGGTGGAGAGGACTTCCTCAAATGCTGGAGGGGAATCACTTAGGACTTATTCTTCCTCCTCTCTTACATCCTCATCATCTTCCTCTGGGTCTTCTGATGGGGAAACAATCCTTGAAATTATTTCTCCATATTTGAGGGAGGAGTTTCAATTTTGGTTCTTGGGAAGTGAATCTGCCATCATTGGAAGAGGATTCTATAAAAAATATTTCATTAGGGGTGAAATATTTTCCTCATCTTGTTTTAGTGAAGAGACATTTCCTCCTATCATAGTGGGTGTGGTGGAAATTTCCTATTAGTTTGACAATAGTTTGAGGAAATTTTTACCTAAACCTTCCCTATTATCTCGAGAATCAATGAGCCTATCATAAATATCAGGCTTGGTAGTCATAATAGAAATGAAAATGACTAATGAATACACAACTGAATTTGGACATGGGATTTCAATCTGATTGATGGGAAGTACATATTCTTCACTAGGATTCTTGAGGGGATTAGTAGGAACTATCTAAAACCCATTTGGGGTGGCTACCCATTAAATTCCATTAGCCAAGTGTTTCATTCCCTTTGGTTAATAGAACCATGTATCAAAATAGTGTTACTCATAGGACTCGAACGAGGCCTTATCAGCAGGCGGTGTCACACTCTAGTAAAAGATTATGTATTTCATTCACTTAGTGTAAGAGGATGGGATTACTGAATTTTTATATAGCCATGTCCTCTCCCTATATGATCCTTGATGGTCGTATTATTTCAGACCACAAGAATTTTCTGCTGAGCAATGACATCACCAAAACGGGATACGAGATTTATTTGGAATAAAATATTATGTATGCTTTTTTCATATACCAACATGGTTTTTGTGAATGGTGTCGTATCTTCCTCATTGCAGCCAAACACCAGATGTGTCCACGGTTGGAAGAGATACACCCTAGATCCATTGTCGATGATGAATTTTCGGATATCGATGCCATTTTTTGAGCCAGATAGATATAAGGGATTGACGTGTCTCTCCATGATGAAAGATTCATCCTGTTATATTAAGGAGACGGAAGAATTTCATTTTTTAAGGATTACCTCTATCGGGTAGACTTTAGTGGTGGCTATTTTGGAGTCAAACTTCTAGGGGCTCAACAAAGCATCTATTAAAGCTTCCCTGAGATCTGCTGATAGATTCAGGAATCCATGATTAACAGCCTTGCTGGCACTAAAACTATATGTTCCAAAATGTCATAATTTTGATCTAAATTTTGGCGCTTCATAGCTTGTGGATTATTTTTCATAGTAACATTAGGGGATTGAGAATTTGATGAGGATGGGTCATCCCTTAGTGTCGAAGATAGGGGAAATTCAATCCCTCATCAATCAGACAGGGAATATCTACTCACACAATGAAGGAAATGAATCATTTTATCTTCCTCTGATGGATATTTTAGAAGCATTGGACCATGGAAGCTTCTTGCAGGGGAAGGAGAATTTTCCCACCATAATTATATCCACTTGGGTGGGACCTGTCATGGGTTTCCACAACCCTAGTTGTTTGAGTGGGTGTAGAGACCCGATGCCTGACATACATGGACATTACATTACTTTTATGGAATACTTTGTACATAACAAACACACACACAAGGATCGTAATAGTTTAGTGTCTTTGGAAACTCGGAATATGATCTTCTAGTCGTGGTGAAATATCTTCAACATCTCCCATAAAGATCTTCCTTTTTTTACCAAAAACCTTTATTTATATCCTGGGGAAAATAAAACATAAAAGGGTGAGCTCAAATGCTCATTAAGGGTAATCAAAATAAATATCAATCACATCATATTCATAAGAACATAACATTTTGGAAATCTTATCCTGCAATAGAGAGCATAATTTCATAACATGGGATAAATCATAGTAGTGAAATGAAATCCCAATAATCATAACATAAAACATGAAACTTTGTGGCATACACACATAATCATAGAGAATCATTTCTTATTAGTCAAGTCTCATTGCCAAGAATATCTTAGTGGACAAAGTCCATTTCTGTACCGATTCACCCTCGTTTCAGTCCTGTTTCACTGAACCGGTATAACCTACCATTCCAGCCATGTCCATCTCATGAGATATAAAATCTTTACCCAATGCATTTGAGGGAGATATTTTTCCCACCCATCTCATAATTATACCATTCTTATGTGTGCCACAAAATCATAAATCATACATCATTGCATAACCCATGTAATACAAATGGGAATATTAAACATCATGACATCATAAAAAAAATTCATATAAGATAAAGTAATTCATAAAAATAATTCCATCACAACATAATCAAATAAATGTAATAATAGGGATAAAAACAGAACCCTTTATTATCTTAGATGGAAAATAATTTTGATAAAACACTTGAACTCCATTCTTGAGGAAAATATCATTTCTTCTTCAAAAACATTTTTCCTTTCTTAACATGTCATTCAACTTTGAAGTAAAAGAAGTTGATTAAAAATAAAATTGAAAACTTGTAAAATATGATTCTTGGAAATAATGTTTTAAAAATCCATTCATTCCGTATAAGTTAAAAAAACATTCTTCTTGTACTTTTGTCAAAAAAGTCAAAAAAGTACCTCGTTTGAAAAACGACAAAAGATTCCTTTCATATCTCTTACTAAAAACTCACCGAAGGGTAAAATAGGATTTAAACAATTGTAGGTGAATGGAAATAATATTACATACTGAGGAAACATGGATGTGGGTGATAAAATACACCCCAGTAAATACCAAAGTATAAACAATCTCGGATAAAAATGAGATTGTGATATTTCCCTTACCTTAGGTCTGATTTGCTTCGTAAGTGTCCGAACCTCCTGTATAATGATTTGAATAATGTCATTGACTTATTACAGAATCATATTCATTGTTATGATATCATATATGGTTCACTTATGACTTTATATTACCCGTTCTATTGTAAATTCCATGTTAAAGAGCGTTTTGGGTAAAATTGTTTCATTCGTCGTCCGTGTTTTGACTTGTAATTATTCATATGATTACTTAGATCATGATTACTTAATTACAGAATATAAAACATGATTTATATATATATATATATTCAGAATATACATATATATAATAAATCAGTAAATGGAAAGAAATACACCGTTCATGGAGACGGTAGGTTGTACGTACCTATGAACGCTGTTTTCGTTTCCTTATTGAGTTGAGTGGAATTAAGTGGATGACATACATATATATACAAATAAATCCAGTATCATTATTATGTCATATATTTCATGATTACTTATTATATATACTTAATAATCATTCATGAATGGTTAAAGTGGAGAATGAATCTCATCGCGTCATGGAGACGGTAGTCCGTACGTACGCACGAGCGATGATATCATTCTCATGATCGTGGGACTCTTTTGGAATGTATGTATACTATTTCAGAATCAATATCACTTTAAAATAATAATATATAGTTATTATTTACACCATTATACCCATCCAAGTAAGGTGGTGGTGGAAAACAGATTTCACCACGGCGTGGAGACGGTATTCCGTACGTACGCACGCGCGGTGATTTCGTTTTCCGTAGGATGGAGAGATGGTGAAATAGGATTGTTTCATACTTATAATAATATATCAGTATATGAGTGATACTTATGTTATTACTTCATAATGAAACAACCTAAGAAGAAGAAGTGGAAGAAGAAATAAAGGTGAAAGAATCGGTAACGGAAATTACCTCTTCTTTGAAGCGCCTCTTTGAGACCTCCTCTTAGGGAACTAAAATTGGTCTTTGAGGAAGACCAGAACCTCTAGGATGTTTCTAGGGAAGTGGAGAAGATAATTTGGCAGGGGTTGGCCGAGTTTGATGGCTCAAAGCTGTGTGAGGAAGAGAGGGAGGAGGTGCCCTTTTATAATGGAGTAGAGGGGCTCCTTTGGAAAACTAAAAATATTATTTTATTATAAAGTCATATTCGGTTTTAAATAGCTCCAAATTGATTAATTTCTAGGCTAAGGTGGGGATGGGTCGAAATCCTCTCATACAATAGAATTTATACATGTTTAGGTTCCTATTTTAACCTTATCATTTAGATTTAACATTATGTTAAATAATTTTACTTTTACCGTGTCTTCTTGTGTTCTTATACTATAAGGTTAATAAAATTACTATATCAAGCCAAACGAACCCCAAATTGTTTATTATTAATATATATAACCTTATCTATGTCATTTGGACGAACCTTAGATTTTTAGGAATAAAAGAACAATTAATAATATAATATTTGTTTTAAAAACTATTTTATGTCAATTTTGACACTATTTGGTACATGATTTTTATGAAATTCATAACAGAATGATTAGTTCTAACCAAGTTAATTAAATCACTAATAACATGTCATATTAACCTATAAAATTATTTTAGTTCATAAAAAGTCTCAAATTATATTTATTTGGGTATTTATAACATCAATTATGTCAATATTTCATTAATAAGATAATTACTGCATCATCATTGTGTCATAAATAAATTAAATTATTTAATGTCGAAAAATTAAAAATAAAATTCCATTATGTATGAAATCGTTTTAGCCTTCTAATTAATATTTATAGTCGAATTTATCTTATGTATAACCCCATATTAAATATGTTTTAGTAAATAAACTTTGATTTTAACTCCTTTAACCCTTCTTTAAATAAATTAATTATAAATGTCCTAATCTAATCCAAGTGGACCTAAATGGTCATATTTTATTCCTAAGTTTGTTTTTGGTCGAATTAAACTTGTCCAATAGAATTAGGACATGTTTTAGGGAAATAATAATATCATTTCTACCCTTAATTACCATATTTACTTTTAATCGTGGCAAAAAAAGTAAAAAGTTACTATTCACCAAAAAATTATTTTCATCTCATTGAACCACATTTTACTTACTGACATCAACCGTGTCTCTCGGATTTTTGAAATTCTACTCACAGAAGCGGTAACATTAAGTTTTATGAACAATTCAGTTTTTTAACTACCACTTAGTGGTTTCACTATTTATCAAAAATTGAAAGTTTTCAGAAAAATACCAAAAATTAGGCCTAAGCTATAGTTGATATTATGAACTAAAAAATGATGTCTATTTTACCAAATTCAAAACATATCAGTTGCATTAACTAATTTAGAAGTTAATTCCCGTCGTCAAAACAAATAGCGTGTTTTTAAGAGATAATAACTATCAAAAGATTGAAACTTGTTTATAAGTGGTTTAAATGTGAAATTACATCCAATGACCATCATTGTATTAAATTGAAAAAATATATTCTAAATATAATTTAAAACCACTAAAATTAATAATTTATCACTATTAATTATTTCGATTTAAAATGTTGTTTTTAATTAAAATTTAGTAATTTCCACTATTCATCAAAATATGAAAGTTATCCGAAAATTACCAAAATTTCACCCTAAGCTAATTTCGATATTCTGAATCCCAAAATGAAGTCCATTTTGAAAAATAAAATTTAAAAAATTTCAAAAAGTGGTTATTACTATTCATAACGGCTAGTTGTAATAATATTTTAATAGCATATCATTGTTTAGTGAAACTCGGTATTGCGTACTACACACACTATCAAGGAAGGTCGCGATTGCGTGTAATGAAAGGAAAGTCAAGGATGTGTGTTGTGAAAGCTCCTTTTGGTGTAGCGTACAACACAAGACATTAATGAAATTAAAAAGAATATTTTTCATAAAATCTCGGGGTGTTACATTCTACCCCCCTTAAAATGAATTTCGCCCTCGAAATTCGTCGGGTTTATAAATGGTTTACTATTCGAAAGTTTCTTTAATCGAAACCCACATCGTAAAAAGGATTAGCAAAACCAATATTTAAAAACAAAAGTATGAAACGTAACGGTTACCCAAATAAACTAATCACTGGGTTTCCACATAGGTGAAAATATGGATATAGAAGAGAAATCTAACAATCATGTTCTGATGGAGAGTGGTAGAGAACATGGCTATGGAAAATCCAACAATCACAAATCCATAAATTTGTGACGATCTAAGGTACCATCTGATTAATCAGATATAAGAGCACTAGGACAACATTTTTGGTTTTCAAGATCGTTTCCCTAAAGTTGATGAATTTGAATTAGAATAAATACTTTCTTTATTTTGGTACAATCTCACTGTTTTTTGTGCCATGAACAATTTCCACTTCATCTCTTAAATAAATTAAGCTGAATTTGTTGCTCGTGAAGTGTTAGTAGATCATGTGATAGAATAACGGGTCATTCCATCTGTCTCAAACAAAAGGTTAGCAAAAGTTATTAAATATAATTCATTATATAGTGAGATTAATCATATATGGTTCCTAAAATGGACTTATATATCATATATCATACTGCTTAATATAATAAAACTAGTTTCTACTAAACAGGGACTTCCTGTAGGTCAGTGGTAGGTGATAAAGGCCAGTCGAACTTCAGTTGTGGGTTCGATTCCCACAGACTTGTCCGACGCGATGGGTTTTCGCTCGTCCAGCAGGTTTTCCTTTTTCTAAAACTATATTACTATAACATCCAATCAATAATATTCAAAAAACTTCTATCGTTAAAAAAATACTAACTTAAGTCCATCATAATCGATTCTAATCATTAGGCTTATCCATAATACTTCAGTCCACTCTCATAATATAGTGAAAATGATTACCAGAGATTTAATACCATCGTTGATCCCCATATACCATAAGATATGTCTTGTTGGTCACATTCTAAACATTCAACGGCCTTAATCATGTATTCTCCTGAATACCCGTTGAACCTTATTGAAAACATGAATGCAGTTAAACGTTAACAGTTCCCACATACCAAAATCCTCAAAATTCTATATACTCAAACCATGATATCACTTAGTCCTTATATCAATCATGAGCTCATGAATACTGTTAAACATTTAATTTTCTCCTTATCCCTTCCTTATGTGCATATCATCTACATTCCAAAAATATCTGAATAACCATTCATGGATAGTGGTACCATTAATCATACACTTTCAAAACACAAGGAAAGACAACAGTGTAACAATCCGTAGATGTCTCTTTATTCCATAGTACCATGAGATTTATTATACAACATTACACATGATAAAAATGTAATCATTACACTACATTCTTAAACCATTGACCGAGCTTCAACAATTCTTTCATCTCACATATCATTTGTTGTCTCTTCATCATCATTAACATAAATACTACCCTTACGACCATACTGATTCTCTTCATGAGACTTTCCCTTAGGGAATTGGTTTGCATAATGCATGTACATTCCACATTTAAAACATTTAACCATTGTTGATGTCGTAGCAATACCATTATCCTCATCCCTGGTGTTAACTGAACCTTTTCCTTTGCAATTACTGTCTTTGTGTCCTTATTTTCCACTCCCAAAGCATCTTCTAGTTCCTTTGAAACATTCTCCTTGATGCCTCTTCCCACATGATTTACATAGGATAAATTTAACTTTCTTTCCTCTATGATCATCATGAAACTCCATATTTCTCTTATTAGCTGGGTCAGGAAACTTACCAAATTTTACTTTATTGATCATATTATGAGATTGCTGATTCAGCGTAATAATGATATTTAGACTTCCAAATCCCATTTCATTTGGTTGATCATGAAAAATATCATTCCATTGTCCATTATATCCTCCATTATCATGAATCATCTTGTTTCCTGCCATTTTCTAAAACCCAAAAAGAATAGTGTGAGAGGAAAAAATCATGCTAGGGAAAAAAACATAATAAAGGGGGAGTACCCTCAATATCTAACATCTTAGGTTAAATTTTAAGATCGTTAGCGCAATTCTAGGACTATAACCTATACGTATACTTAACTTTAGAGACATCCCTAGACATACCTTAGAAATATCTCTACAGATCTCACTAAAGTTCTCGCATCCTATTTTCCAATGGTTGACTAAACCTTTCCTATGATACCAACTGTAGAGACCCGATGCCTGACGTACATGGACATTACATTACTTTTGCAGAATAATTAGTACATAACAAACAAACACATAAGGATCGTAATAGTTTAGTGTCTTTGGAAACACAGAATATAATCTTCTAGTTGTGGTGAAAGATCTTCAACATCTCCCATAAAGATATTCCTTTTTTTATACCTAAAACCATTATTTATATCCTGGGGAAAAGAAAACATAAAAGGGTGAGCTCAAATGCTCAGTAAGGGTAATCAAAATAAATATCAATCACATCATATTCATAAGAACATAACATTTTGGAAATCATAACCTGAAATAGAGAGCATAATTTCATAACATGGGATAAATCATAGTAGGGAAATGAAATCCCAATAATCATAACATAAAACATGAAACTATGTGGCATACACACATAATCATAGAGAATCATTTCTTATTAGTCAAGACTCATTTCCAAGACTATCTTACTGGACAAAGTCCATTTCTGAACCGAGTCACCCTCGTTTCAGTCCTGTTTCACTGAACTGGTATAACCTACCATTCCAGCCATGTCTATCTCATGAGATATAAAATCTTTACTCAATGCATTGGAGGGAGATATAGGTCCCACCCATCTCATAATGATACCATTCTTATGTGTGCCACAAAATCATAAATCATATATCATTGCATAACCCATGTAATACAAATGGGAATCTTAAACTTCATGACATCATTAAAAAATCATATAAGATAAAGTAATTCATAAAAATAATTCCATCACAACATAATCAAATCAATGTAATAATAGGGATAAAAACAAAACCCTTTATTATCTTATATGGAAAATAATTTAGATAAAACACTTGAACTCCATTCTTGAGGAAAATATCCTTTCTTCTTCAAAAACATTTTTCCTTTCTTATCATGTCATACAACTTTAAAATAAAAGAAGTTGATTAAAAATAAACTTGAAAACTTGTAAAGGATTCTTATTGGAAATAATGTTTTAAAAATCCATTCATTCCGTATAAGTTAAAAAAACATTCTTCTCGTACGTTTGTCGAAAAAGTCAAAAAAGTACCTCGTACGAAAAATGACAAAAGATTCCTTTCATATCTTTTACTAAAAACTCACCGAAGGGTAAAATAGTCTTTAAAAAATTGTAGGTGAATGGAAATAATATTACATACTGAGGAAACATGGATGTGGATGATAAAATACACCCCAATAAAAACCAAAGTATAAACAATCTCGGATAAAAATGCGATTGTGATATTTCCCTTACCTTAGGTCCGATTTGCTTAGTAAGTGTCCGAACCTCCTGTATAATGATTTAAATAATGTCATTGACTTATTACAGAATCATATTCATTGTTATGATATCATATATGGTTCACTTATGACTTTATATTACCCGTTCTATTGTAAATTCCATGTTAAAGAGCGTTTTGGGTAAAATTGTTTCATTTGTCCTCCATGTTTTGACTTGTAATTATTCATATGATTACATAATTCCATAATATAAAACATGATTTATATATAAATATATTCGGAATATAAATATATATAATAAATCAGTAAATGGAAAGAAATACACTGTTCATGGAGATGGTAGGCCGTACGTACGCATGAACGCTGTTTTCGTTTCCTTATTGAGTTGAGCGGAATTAAGTTGATGACATACATATATATACAAATAAATCCAGTATCATTATTATATCATATATTTCATGATTACTTATTATATATACTTTATAATCATTCATGAATGGTTAACGTGGAGAATGAATCTCATCGCGTTGTGGAGACGCTAGTCCGTACGTACGCACGAGCGATGATATCGTTCTCATGATCGTGGGACTGTATTGGAGTGTATGTATACTATTTAAGAATCAATATCACTTTAATATAATAATATATAGTTATTATTTACACCATTATAACCATCCATGTAAGGTGGTGGTGGAAAATAGATTTCACCACGGCGTGGAGACGGTATTCCGTACGTACGCAAGCACGGTAATTTCGTTTTCCATAGGATGGATAAATGGTGAAATAGGATTGTTTAATACTTATAATAACATATCATTATATGAGTGATACTGATGTTATTACTTCATAATGAAACAACCTAAGAAGAATAAGTGGAAGAAGAAATAAAGGTGAAAGAATCGGTAGCGGAAATTACCTCTTCTTTGAAGCGCCTCATTGAGACCTTCTCTCAGGGCACTAAAATTGGTCTTTGAGGAAGAACAGAACCTCTAGTATGTTTCTAGGGAAGTGGAGAAGAGAATTTGTCAGGGGTTGGCCGAGATTGAATGCTCAATGTTGTGTGAGGAAGAGAGGGAGGAGGTGCCCTTTTATAAGGGAGGAGAGGGGCTCCTTTGGAAAACTAAAAATATTATTTTATTATAAAGTCATATTCGTTTTTAAATAGCCCCAAATTGATTTATTTAGAGGCTAAGGTGGGGATGGGTCTAAATACTCTCATCCAATAGAATTTAGACAAGTTTAGGTTCCTATTTTAACCATATCATTTAGATTTAACATTAAGTTAAATAATTTTACTTTTACCGTGCCTTCTTGTGTTCTTATACTATACGGTTAATAAACTTACTATATCAAGCCAAAAGAACCCCAAGTTATTTATTATTAATATATATAACCTTATCTATGTCATTTGGACGAACCTTGGATTTTAGGAATAAAATAACAATTAATAATATAATATTTGTTTTAAAAACTATTTTATGTCAATTTTGACACTATTTGGTACATGATTTTTATGAAATTCATTACAGAATTATAAGTTAGAACCAAGTTAATTAAATCAATAATAACATGTCATATTAACCTATAAAATAATTGTAATTCATAAAAAGTCTCAAATTATATTTATTTGGGTATTTATAACATCAATTATGTCAATATTTCATTAATAAGATAATTACTGCATCATCGTTGTGTCATAAATAAATTAAATTATTTAATGTCTAAAAATTACAAATAAAATACCATTATGTAGGAAATATTTTTATCCTTATAATTAATATTTATAGTCGAAATTATCTTATGTATAACCCCATATTAAAAATGTTTTAGTAAATAAACTTTGATTTTAACTCTTTTAACCCTTCTTTAAATAAATTAATTATAAATGTCCTAATCTAATCCAAGTGGGCCTAAACGGTCATATTTTATTTCTAAGTTTGTTTTTGGTCGAATTAGACATGTCCAATAGAATTAGGATATGTGTTAGGGTAATAATAATGTCATTTCTACCCTTAATTACCCTTTTTACTTTTACCCGTGGTAAAAAAAAGTAAAAAGTTACTATTCAACAAAAAATTATTTTCATCCCATTGAACCTCATTTTGTGTACTGACATCAACTGTGTCTCTCGAATTTCTGAAATTCCACTCACAGAAGTGGTAAAATTATGTTTTATGAACAATTCAGTTTTTTAACTACCACTTAGTGGTTTCACTATTCATCAAAAATTGAAAGTTTTCAGAAATATACCAAAAATTAGGCCTAAGATATATTTGATATTATGAACTCAAAACTGATGTCTATTTTACCAAATTCAAAATATATCAGTTTCATTAACTAATTTAAAAATTAATTCCCATCGTCAAAACAAATAGCGTGTTTTTAAAAGATAATAACTATCAAAAGATTGAAACTTGTTTATAAGTGGTTTAAATGTGAAATAACATCCAATGACCATAATTGTATTAAATTGTAAAAATATATTCTAAATATACTTTAAAACCACTAAAATTAATAATTTATCACCATTAATTATTTCGATTGAAAAATTTGTTTTTAATTAAAATTTAATAATTTCCACTATTCATCAAAATATGAAAGTTATCCGAAAATTACCAAAATTTCACGCTAAGATAATTTCGATATTCTGAATCCAAAAATGAATTCCATTTTGAAAAATAAAATTTCAAAAATTTTAAAAAGTGGTTATTACTATTCATAACGTCTAGTTTTAATAATATTTTAATAGCATATCATTGTTTTGTGAAACTCGGTATTGCGTACTACCCATGCTATCCAGGAAGGTCGCGATTGTGTGTAATGAAAGTCAAGTCAAGGATGCATGTTGTGAAACCTCCTTTTGGTGTAGCCTACAACACAAGACATTAATGAAATTAAAAAGAATATTTTTCATAAAATATCGGGGTGTTACAGTGGGGGTGTGTCCATAAGCTTAATTTCTTCCCTGGCTACATCTCCCTTGACATCCTTGGATTTTGTGACCTCTTCCTATGAATCCACAGTTATGTTTAGCGAATTTTGGTTGATAACCATACTCATAATCAGAGAAGGGATCCATAAAATAGTAGATATTCATTGTAGAGACCCGTACTTGACATACATGGACATTAAATTAATTTTGTGGAATACTTAATACGTATAAAAAACTAACACTAAAGGACCGTAGTAGTTTATTGTCTTGGAAAACTCGGAACATAATCTTCTAATCGTTGTGATAGATCTTAAACATATCCCATAATGATCTTGCCCTTTTACTTACTTACCTAAAACATTTCCTTAAATCCTGGGGAAAAGATAACATATAAATGTTGAGCTCAAATGCTCAGTAAGGGTAAGCATAGAGAAAATAAAACAAACCATATACATTTGAACTTCAAAACTTGAACATAATGTTTACACATCAAAATCATGAGTTGTGAAATAAATCATGGTTGTACGAAGGAATAAGTAATAAAGGAACATCAATAATGATAAAATAGAATTGGAATAAAACATTTATTTGTGGCAAACCATTAAGCACATGATAATATTTTTATAGTAGCCAAGGCATTGCTTCCCAGACCATCTTAGTGGACAAAATCCCTTTCTAAATCGAGTTTACTCCTCATTCCAGTCCTGTATCACTGAACCAGATTCACTTACTGTTCCATCCATGACTATCTCATGAGATATAAATCTTTACCCAATACATTTAAGGGCGATATAGAACCCACCCACCTCATAATGAAATCATTCTTACTTGTTCCACAAAATAAACATAAAATAGTCATCATAACCTAAAGAATAAAATTGGTTTCATAAACATCATCCCATAATCACATTATCCATATAAAACAAATGGATATCATTTCATCATAATAAAAAGAACACCATTTAAATAATAGATACATTATACTTGAAACATAAATAGGCTAAATAATGTCATCTTTGATGAAAAATAGTTTTTGATAAAACACTTGAAATGAATTCTTGAGGAAAATATCATCTTTTCATCAAAATAATTTTCTTTTCACAAAATGACACACAATTTTAAAAGAACATGATTTTATTGAAAATAACCATTAAAACATATATAGGAAGACTCGTGAAAATTAGGCATTATGAAAATATAAAATTCTATTCATGTTGTATAAGGTAAAAAAACATTATCCTTGTACTTTTGTCGGAAAAGACAAAAAAGTTCCTCGTATGGTAAAAAAAAGAAATATTCCTTCAATAACATGTGGTAAAATTCAAAATGGGTAAAAAGGACATTAAAAATACATGATTGTTTTTTGAAAACATGGACATAGATGATAACAATAACCCAATTAAATACATACTAATAAACAATCTCAGATAAAAACGAGATTGGAAAAGTTTTCCCATACCTTAAGTCAGATATGCTTCGTACGTATCAGAATCTCATGTATAATGATTTAAATAATGACATTGAATTATTAATGAATCATATTAATTGTTATGATATCATATATGGTATACTTATGACTTTATATTACCCATTCTTTTGTAAATTCCTTGTTAAAGCAGCATTTTGAGTAAAATTGTTTTATTTATCGTACGTGTTTGGACTTGTTGTTCTTGATATTATTATTACATATATCCGGATTTACTTACTTCCAGAATAATAATAATCATTTATATATCACATATATTTAGTATATATATATAATAGATATATAAATGAAATTAAATAACCCGTTCATGGAGATGGTAGGTCGTACGTATTCATAAACGTTGTTTTCCTTTCCTTATTGACTTGAATGGAAGTAAGTAGATGACATATATATATATACATAAATCCAGTAGCATTATAATTTCTTATATTACATCATTATTCATTATCTATACTTTATAATTGTTAATGAATGGTTGACATGGAGAATGAATCTCATCGCGCCGTGGAGATGGTAATCCGTACGTACGCACGAGCATTGATATCGTTCCCATAATTATTGAATTGAATTGGAGTGGAGGATATAATATCTCAAAATCTATATGATGTTATAATAACTATATATAGTAATTCATTACACCATTATACCCATCCATGTTAGGTAATGGTGGAAAAATAGATTACACCATAGTGTGGATACGATATTCCATACGTACGCACGCACGATGATTTCTTTTTCCATAGGATTTATAGAAGGTAAAATTCGGTTGTTTCATATTTATAATAACATGTAAGTATATTATTGATACTTATGTTATTACTTTATAAAGAAACAACTGAAGAAGAATATGTTGAAGAAGATATAAAACTTTAAAAAAAATCGGTAAAAGAGATTACCTCTTCTTCGACGCAGCTCTTTTAAGCTTCCTCTTAAGGCACTAGAGATGGTATTTTTAGGAGACCAGAACCTCAATAATGTTTCTAGGGAAGTTGAGCAGGTAAATGAGTAGGGTTTTTCCAATAATGAAAGCTCAAAATTGTGTAAAGAGTAGAGGGAGGAGGTGCCCTTTTATAAGGGAGGAGAGGGGCACATTAGAAAAAACTTAATATATTATTTTATAATAAATTTATATTCGGTTTATAATGGATCCAAATTGATTTATTTAGAAGATAAAGTGGGTAAGGTTCTAAATCATTTCATCCAATAGGTTTTAGGAAAATTTAGTTTACTACTTTAACCTTATCATTTAGATTTAACTCTATGTTAATCAATGTTAGCTTTTACCATGTCTTCTTGTTTTCTTACACTATATGGTTAATACGCTTACTATAACAAGCCAAAAGAACCCCAAGTGCTTCATTATTAATATATGTAACCTTATAAATTTCATTTTTCCGAACCTTAGATTTTTATAAAAATAATAACAATTAATAATATAATATTTGTTTTAAAAAACAATTTTATGTCAATTTTGACACTATTTGGTAATTGATTTTTGTGGAAATCATAAAGAATGATTAGTTAAAAAAAAGTTAATTAAATAAATAATATCATGTCATATTAACCTTTAAAATTAATTTAATTCATAAAAAGCATCAAAATACATTTATTTGGGTATTTATAACATCAATTATGTTAATATTTCATTAATAAGGTAATAACTGCATCATCATTGTGTCATAAATAAATTAAATTATTTAATATATAAAAACTATAAATAAATTACCATTATGTAGAAATTTATTTATATTTATAATCAATATTTAATGTCGAATTTATCTTATGTATAAGCCTATATAAAAAGTGTTTTAGTTATTAAACATTGATTTTAACTCTTTTAACTCTTCTTTAAATAAAATAATAATAAGTGTCCTAATCTAATCCAAGTGGGCCTAAAGGGTAATATTTAATTCAGAAGGTTGTTTTTGGTCGAATTAAACTTGTCCAATAGAATTAGGACATGTTTTAGGGTAATAATAATATCATATTTACCCTTAATTACCCTATTTACGTTTAACAGTGGTAAATAAAAATAAAAAGTTACTATTCACCAAAAAATATTTTTATCTTATTGAACCATATTTTACTCCTTGATATTAACCATGTCTCTTGTATTTTTGAAATTCAGCTTATAGAAGTGTTGAAATTATCTTTTTTGTACAATTGTAAATGCTCCTAGGAGGTGGGTAAAAGACGGTGAAAGTTCAATAAATAGTTTATATATCTAAAATTATTATAAAATGACTCCAATTAATTACATTGAACTTATATAAGTATTATGTATCTATTTTGACCTAAAATAAATTTAAATAAAATAAATGATTATTTAATTAAAAATTCTATTTTAACCAATAACTCAGTGTTTTTACTATTCATCTAAAATTGAATGTTTTCAGAAAAATACCAAAATTTCACCCTAGGCTAATTTCGATATTCCAAACCCAAAAATGAAGTCCATTTTGAAAGAAAAAATATTTAAAATTTCAAAAAATTTGTATTACTATTCATAACAACTAGTTTATATAATATTTTTATAACATATATTTGATTAGAGAAACTCAATATTGCGTACAACACACGTTATCATAGAAGGTCACAATTGCATGTAATGAAAGCCATGTCAGGGTTGACTATAGTGCAAGATCCATTTGTTTTTGCGTATAATAGAATCCAAACATAATTCATTTTTACCTTGATATAAATATATATATACACACACACTCAATGTTGAGTAGAATAACTTCTATCAAACGAACATGAAATTATGTGTATCATTATCCAATAATAGTGTTGCGTATACTGCAAGCTAATACAGTGTTGTGTATAACACTAGATAACACAAGACATCAAATAAATTAATAATAATAATTCTCATAAAATCTCGGGGTGTTACATTACACCCCCCTTAAAATGAATTTCTCCCTCAAAAATCGTCGGGGTTATAAATTGCTTACTACTTGAAAGATTATTTCATAGAAACCCACATCGTAAAAAGGAATACTAAAACGTAATTTTAAAAAGTGAAGTACGAAACATATTGGTTAACCAAAATAACACATCACTGGGTTTTCACATAGGACAACATAGGTGAAAATATGGTCATGGAAGAGAAATATAACCATCATGTTTTGATAGAGAGTTGTAGAGAACATGGTAATGAAAAAGCCAACAATCACAATGCCATAAATTTGTGATGATCGATGGTACCATCTGACTCATCAGACATGAGAGCACTAGGACAAAATTTCGGGTTTTTTTAAGATCATCTCCCTAATGTTGACGAATTTTTGAATTAAAAGAAATAATTACTTGTTTTTGGTACAATCTCACTATTATTCAAGCCTAAAAAAATTTCCACCTCATCTCTTAAAGGAATTATGTTGAATTTGTCTTCCGTGAAGTGTTAGCGGATCATGCGATAGAATGATAGGTCATTCCATCTGTCTCAAACATAATGTTAGAAATAATTATATACATAAGTCTATAAATGGTGAGATTAATCATATATGGTTCCAAAAATGATCTTATACTTCATCAATCATACGGATTAATAATATAAAACAACTTTCTACTAACAAGGGACTTTATATATGCCAGTGATAAAGGATTGTTGCACATCGGTTGAGGGTTCGATTCCTGCATCCTTGTCCGATGTGACGAGTTGTTGCTCGTCCTATGGTTTGTCCTTTTTCTAAAAATATACTGTTATAACATAACCAAAAGTTCTAGAGTTAAACAATACAATCTGTTGTAGAACTTAATCTATTACAATCTTTATGTTTATCCAAAATACTTTTGTCCAATCTCATAGTATAAATAAAATGACTACTAGAGAGGTCATCTACCAATCATATGAATACCATCATTTATCACCCATATATAATAAGATATATCTTGTTGTTGGTCACATTCCAAACATGTGAATACCTTAGTCATGCATTCTCTTGAAACATGAATTACCATAGAACCATAGTGAAGGCATGAATTCTGTCAAAAGTTAACTCTTTCCACATACCCAAATCCAAAATTTTATATGTACTCAAACCATGATATCACATTGTCCTTATATTATCCATGAGCCCATGAATATTGTCAAACATATTATTTTCTCCTTATCCCTTCATTATTCACATATCACCTTCTTTCCAAAAATATTTCAGTCACTTTTCATGGTTACCGGTACCATATAATTATTTAAAACCACAATGGACCAATACATAGATAATACAATATACCATAAAAGTACCTCAACAACATTATTCTTGAATACCAATACATAAACACTTCAATCCATTTTCTTTAATGATTTTCATGGAATAAGTCCTTTGATTGAGAAGTATCCTCTTAGGTCAGAGCATTGAGTTGGGTAATTCCCATGTTCTCCACAGATAAGATTGTGAACTCCATAACAGTCTTTCACTCTATGACCCTTCGCTCCACACAGACAACATCATTCCATCCATTTGATGTATTCATCAAGGTTCTTCTTCCCTTCTTTAAGAATATCTATCTTCCATTCTCTATGCTCCACCCCATGATAATATGCATAAAAGTATATCTTCCTCTTATTTGATGAATTAGAAATACCACTAAAGTTCACCTTGTTAATCATATATCGCGATGACAGATTCGGCATAATAAAAAAAATTATTTCTAGCAATTACGCAATTTCGTTGCTCATATTCACCAATTTGTCCATTGGATTCAATGTTTACCGAATTCCTTTTGGTTCCCTCCACTGACTACAACCAAAAACCGTGGTGTAAGAAACAGTTAAAATAACAAGGAACCACATAATCATAAAAATTCACTTATGGGATGTCTAAATTATAACAAATTCTTCAATCCATGACACCCTAGGTTCACACTAGGTTATTCATGATCGTCAACATAATTCTAGGAAGGTAACATATAGTTATACTAGACCTTATGGACATCCCTAGACATACCTTAGAAATATCTCTAGGGATCTCACTAAAGTTCTAGCATCCTAGTTTCCAAAGGTTAACTAATCCTTTCCTCTGATACCAACTGTAGAGACCCGTACATGACGTACATAAAAATTACATTACATTTGCAGATGACTTAATACGTAACAAAAAACAACACTAAATGACAGTAATAGTTCAGTGTCTTTGGAAACTCGGAACATAATCTTCTAATCGTTGTGAAAGACATTCAACATCTCTCATCAATATCTTCCCCCTTTTTTACTTACCTAAAAACTTTCCTTAAATCCTAGGGAAAATAAAAAATATAAATGGTGAGCTCGAATTAAAAGTACGGGTAACCATGGTGAAAATAAAACAAACCATATACATTTGAACTTCAAAAACGAACATAATTTTTACACATCAAAATCATGAGTTCTGAAATAAATCATGGCCGTACGTAACGAATATGTCATAAAGGAACAACAATAATGATAAAATAGCATTGTAATAAAGCATTTAATTATGTAAAATCATTAATAACATGATATTATTTCCATATTAGCCAAGGCATTGCTTCCAATACCATCTTAGTGGACAAAGTCCCTTTCTAAATCGAGTTCACTCCTCGTTCCAGTCATCTATCACTGAACCGGATTAACATATCGTTCCAGGCATGTCTATATCATGAGATATAAATCATTACCTGATGCATTGGAGGGAGATGTAGGTCCCACCCATCTCATAATGAAATCATTATTACTTGTGCCACAAAATAAACACAAAAAATTCATCATAACCCAATGAATAAAATGTGTTTCATAAACATCATCCCATCATCACATAATCCATATAAAACAAATGGATATCATTTCATCATATGAAAAATCACAACATTTAAATAATATAGACATTATAAATGAAACATAATAATGCTAAATAATTCCATATTAAATGGAAAATAGTTTTGATAAAACACTTCAAATGAATTCTTGATGAAAATACCATTTCTCCTTCAAAATCATTATCATTTCACAAAATGACACAAACTTTCAAAAGAAAAGGATTTTATTGAAAATAACCATGAAAAATTTTAGTGGATGCTTCATGAAAATTAGGCATTATGAAGATGTAAAAATCTGTTCATGCCGTATAAGTTAAAAAAAAAATCTCCTCGTACTTTTTCCAGAAAAGTCAAAAAAGATTCTCGTATGGTAAAAAAAAGAAATATTCCTTCCATAACATGTTGTAAAACAAAAAATGGGTAAAAAGGAAATTAAAAATACATGAAAACATTTTTATAAAACATGGACATGTATGATAGAAATAACCCCAGAAAATAATTACGAAAAAAAATCTAGGATAAAAATGAGATTGGAAATGTTATCCCTTAACTTATGTCTGATATGCTCCATACATATCCGAACCTCCTGTATAATGATTTAAATAAGGTAATTGTCTTATTAAAGAATCATATTCATTGTCATGATATCATATATGATTTACTTACGACTTTATATTAGCCGTTCTTTTGTAAATTCCTTGTTAAAGCAGCGTTTTGGGAAAAATCGTTTTATTTATTGTACGTGTTTGGACTTGTTGTTCATGATATTATTATTACTTATAACATGATTTACATACATAAATAATGTAAATCATGATTTATATATCATATATATTCAGTATATATATATAATATATAGATAAATGAAATGAAATACACCGTTCATGGAGACGGTAAGCCGTACGTACGCATGAAAGCTATTTTCTATTCCTTATTGACTTGAATGGAAGTAAGTAGATGAAATGTATATATATGTACATATATATATATATACATAAATAAAGTATATTTATCATGTCATATATTACATTATTATTCATTATATATACTTTATAATCATTCTTGAATGGTTAACATGGAGAATGAATCTCATTGCGTCGTGGAGACGGTAATCCGTACGTACGCACCAGCGATGATATCGTTCCCATAATTACTAAATTGAATTGGATTGGATGATATAATATCTTAGAATCCATATAATGTTATAATAATTGTATATAGTTATTATTTACACCATTATACCCATCCATGTAAGGTGGTGGTGGAAAAACATATTACACCACGGCATGGAGACAGTATTTCGTACTTACGCACACGCAGTGATTTCATTTTCCATAGGATGGATAGAAGGTTAAATGGGGTAGTTTCATATTTATAATAACATATATTTGTATTAGTGATACTTATTTTATTACTTTATAATGAAAAATCTAAAAAAGAAGAAGTTGAAGAAGAAATAAAACATGAAAAAAAAATCGGTAGAAGAGATTACATCTTCTTCGACACAGCTCTTTTAAGCTTTATCTTAAGGAACTAGAGTTGGTTTTTGAGGATACCATAACAACTATAATGATTCTAGGGATGTTGATAAGGGAAATGGGTAGGGTTAGGCAGAGGTTGAATGCTCAAAATCATGTAAAGAGAAGAGGGAGGAGGTTCCCTTTTATAAGGGAGGAGAGAGGCACCTTAGGAAAAACATAAAATATTATTTTATAATAAAGTCATATTCGGTTTATAATAGCTCGAAATTGATTTCATTCAAATATAATGTAGGGATGGTTAAAAATACTCTCAACCAATAGGTTTCAGACAAGTTTAGGTTAATATTGTATCCTTGTCATTTAGATTTAACTCTAATTTAATTTTTTTTAACTTTTACCATGTCTTCATGTTTTCGTACACTATATGGTTAATAAACATACTATAACAAGCCAAAAGAACCACTATTTTTTCATTATTAATATATATAACCATATCTAAGTCATTTTTCTGAACCTTATATTTTTAGAAATATAATAACAATTAATAATATAAATTTTGTTTTAAAAAACTATTTTATGTCAATTTTAAAACTATTTGGTAATTGATTTTTGTGAAAATAATATCAGCATGATTAGTTAGAAAAAAGATAATTAAATCTATACTAACTTGTAATATTTACCTATAAAATTAGTTTAATTAATAAAAAGTCTCAAATTACATTTATTTGGGAATTTATAGCATCAATTATGTTAATATTTAATTAATAAGGTAATTAATGCATCATCAATTTGTCATAAATAAATTAATTTATTTAATATCTAAAAATTATAAAAAAAATACCATTATGTAGGAAATATTTTTATCTTTATAATTAATATTTATAGTTGAATTTTTCTTTTGTATAACCCTATATTAAATTTTTTTTATTTCTTAAACTAGGATTTTATCTCTTTTATCTCTTCTTTAAATAAAATATTAATAAGTGTCCAAATCTAATCCAAGTGGATCAAAAGGGTAATATTTTATTGATAAGGTTTTATTGGTCGAATAACTCTTATCCAATATAATTTGGACATGACTTAGGTAAATAATAATACAATTTTTACCCTTAATTACCCTATTTACTTTTAACAGTGGAAAGTAAAAGAAAAATGTTACTATTAACCAAAAATTAATTTTATCTTACTGAACCACATTTTACTCCGTGATATTGACCGTGTCTCTCGGATTTTCCAAATTCAACTCATAGAAGTGGTAAAATTATGTTTTATGTACAATTGCAAATCCTCCTAGAATGTGGGTAAAAGAGGGTGAAAAGTTCAATAAAATTTTTTATATATCTAAAACTATTATAAAATGACTCCAATGAATTACATTGTTATTATATAAGTATTATGTATCTATTTTTACCTAAAATAAATGTAAATAAATTAAATTATTATTTAAATAAAAATTTAATTTTAACCAATAACTCAGTGTTTTCACTATTCATCAAAAATTGTATGTTTTCAGAAAAATAACAAAATTTTAACCTATGATAATTTCGATATTCCGAATCCAAAAATGATGTGAATTTTGAATGATAAAATTTTAAAAATTTAAAAATGTTGGTATTACTATTCACAACATCTAGTTTATTATATATTTTAATAATATATCATTGTTTAGTAAAACTCTGTATTGCATACAACACACTCAATCGTGGAAGGTCGTGATTGCGTGTAATGAAAGCCAAGTCAGGGTTGTGTTTAGTGCAAGATTCATTTTTTGTTTCGTATAATAGAATCCAACTATATTTCATTTATACATTGAATATATATATACACACACACACACTAAATGTTACATAGAATAACATCTATCTAATGAACTTGAAATTGTGTGTAACACGATCCAAGAATAGTTTATTGTATACTGCAAGCTAATACGATGTTCCGTATAGCGCAAGATAACACCAGACGTCACATAAATTAAAAATAATACTTCTAATAAAATCTCTGGGTGTTACATTCACAAATATAAAGAACATCTCACTCTTTGAATGATTAATTTCTATCATCCCCATCTTCTAGTTTTACTATGTTGTGGGGTAGTTCAAGTTGTATTGTTTTGTAGGGTGGTTCCAGTTGTGTTGTTTGGTGGGGTGGTTCCCGTTGTAGAATTAGGTGGGGGAGTTCCCATTTTTTATTTGATGGGGGCGGTGCCCATTTGTCCTTTTGGGGGGGTGGTTCCCGTTGTTCCATTTAGTGGGGCAGTGCATGTTGTGCAATTATGTGGGGTGGGGCCTATTGCTTTATATATTATAGCATGAAATCTATGAATTCCCATACCAACCATAGATTTTTTGTAGGTTCATCATCATGCTCTTTCTTTCCACCCATTTCATTGGATTCTTTTTGTGCGGTTTCCTTGTGGGTAATTATGGAGTCGAGGATGATGGTAGTGTTTCATTAGGAGCTGTTAGAGGAATGACTAGTTTCTTCAACTTTTCCCAATGTAATCCACGATATCAGATGACTATTTCCATGTAATAAAACTATCAAAATTCTACTCCTTTTTGTTAATAACTTATTTACAATCCCTTTATTCGTCTAGATTGGTGGTGGAAACATATTCCACTTGCATTGGCGGTGGTCCCATCTTGAGCTGTATGGAATCTTTCAACATTTATAGAAGGTCCTTGATGACAAAGCACTCCTAAATGTTCTATCCCAATATCTGACGAATGGGATTGTGATCTGACCATTCATCATGACCTACTTCACCACCCCTCTTCATCTCTCGTAGCCAAATTATGTTTCAATCCACGACGTCTATGAAGAATACATGGACTTGATCTTCCTAGAATGAGTAGACTTTATTCATGTGTTCCATAGATGGATATATTTTAGACCCATTCCCTCATCATGATGGGGTGGGGGTGTCTGCTGATGATTGGAGGGCCCAACATAGTTTTTGGGGGAATTGGAGTTGGAACTGGGGTATGGTGGCTTAATCCTGACATAAGCTTCTTCATCTCTCTGTGCACTCTTTACTAGGGCTGACGAGGATGCCATGGACTTGAGATTAGTCAGTTTCAAGGAATCTTATATCCTTTGAGCGATGGAAATGATGTCATAGAACCAACTTGTGTACATCATAGGAATGAGTGTCGTTTATATCTTATCTCAAATATTATTGATGCGCATGAAAATAATATCATCTTGGTGGAGTGTCTAATTTGAGGAGTAAGTTAGACCTTTCCATATAGTGAGGATGTCTGAGACTCTCTGGTTCTCTTTCTATATTCAGTTTATGAGATTGGTGACTATTTTTTTCACAATAATGATCTAAACTGGAACATGAATTGATGTTGTAGATCCTCTCATCCTATTACTAAGTTAGAATTGAAGATTTCATTCAAGAAAAAGGATAAACCTTTTATAGTTATCACAAATCAAATGATATTCACTACCTATTGTTTCTCTTGGGTTCTCTATATGAGATAATAATAAGGAGATTAGTGCATTAGAGGATTCTCTAGGACCCCTAAGCCATTGAACAATGGGAATACGTTATTCCCAAAATTAGGTGGAGCTGGAATTTTACTCACTAATTCAGTGTAGGACCTCTATTATGGTTGTATTGAATCATGTTGTCATTACATTGCTTCCATTAAATTTTATAATAAATTGATTGTATTCCTGATACATTGAATCATGTCATATTGGACCTTAGTATGAGCCGGTTTAGTAGGGGGGATGATTGGATGTGTCGATGGTACTAGACCATGAGGTGGATACCCAACCAGAGGAATCCGTTTTGGATTCTCCGGAATATTTTCTGGTTTCTAACCTAATAGAGGTATTTAAGAATTTCCTCTCTAGATTGGGTTTATGTAGACTGAAGGTCCCAACACCTACTTAAATGATCTTTTGAGACATGATCTATTCATCGGGATGAGCCCGTCAGGTAGAAGGATGTATAATATAAGTGTGTGTTGAAGCTCCACCTGTTGAACATACCATGTAGTATATCTTTCTCTTAATAACCCGGTGTTGAGTCACCTAATCACTTTCATTTATTCCTCTTCTAGAGATAATCTCTCCTAGAACATGGGATAATCATATTCATGGGGAGGAGGAGGTAGTAAATAGACCTTTCTCTTAGTCTTATCATTGTTAAGGTTTAGAATAGGAGGTAATGGTGGATTGGCTGAGGGGCCACCAAAATTTAAGGAAACTCTTTTGTTTCTAGTGTGCACTCCTTCAGCCTCTATGTAAACCATCTCTTATAAGAAACCATGTTCTCTGATTTTCCCATTATTTAGATTATTTTAGATAATATTTTGGATTTTAATTCTATTATATTCACAAATTCATATCATATGGGGGGTGGTATACTAGGTGATGAGTAGAAGGAGAACATCTTAAGACCTTTTTTGGATCATCTCCATCCATTCTGTGATACTCTGAGGGGTTTTTTGTTGAAGAGTGACATAAAGAGGGACATGATGAAAACTTTTATTATACCTCCATTCTGAGGAATTTATGTTATGTGGTGGGATGGACTGGGTGACTTCGTTATCCACTGTTCTCCCTATGTGGGAGAATAAAGGCATTCAGGGAGATCAAATTTGAGGTAAATAAATCCCCATACCCTACAGGATGAGGTTTCTCCAATTCATATTTTGATGTGCCTCAGACCGGACATTCTGGTCTTATAGGGGTATTTTTAGTTAAAATACCCCCATCCTTGTAGGTTGGGGGTGTTCTTGTATTGCTGCAGATATTGCTGCAATTTCTACCTTCTTGATCTAACACAATCACATGTGGGTGGTAGTTTAATATAGTGTTGGTTCTACATGTGGATTACATGCTTCAAAGGACATAAAAAATACTCGTTTGTTGGCTTCTACTAAATGGGAGTATGGCTGGATGTTCTCGGAGGCCTACTTTGGGAGCTTGTCGACATATTCATCTCATCGGGCCTAACGCTTCTAAGACTTACTCATCGTTGGTTCATGTTGAGAGTTACACATTTCCTAGGTATGGAATTTATATTATTGCCATCTTGTAATGAATAAATTAAAGGCTTTCATCTCAAGAGAGTTATTCTTTATGGGATGTGTTGTGAATTGTAGTTCTCCATGTTCTCCTCATCCTCGAATATGTACACTAGAAGGATAATTTCTGATAAGGTAGTGAAACTTGTGCAGTTCATAGAGGTAGGTCATCCCAACGTCTTTCACACACATTTCTAATTGTGATGTCCATGCATATGGAATGGATTAAATTTCTATTTGATGGAAAATTTCTATCATGAGGGTAACATAGCCTGTGTACTATTCATAGGGAAAAAATTTCTTTTAACTAACGTGTGGTTGTCTAGATATTGAGTTGAATGTTATGCATACATTTTTATTAAAACACCTTTTGAATGTTTAACTGATAAGTTCTCATAGGCCAATACATCACGGGTATTTCACCCCTATCTAGTTGTCATCTCACACTAAAAACATCTTGTTGTTGTTCCCCTAGGTACTCTTCTCTCTGATCTTCCTAGTTTGAATGCCCCTTATTGATATCATTCCAATAAATGGGGATGGTGGGAGTCTTATTACCTTTTGAATAGTATGAGGGTGACTCGGAAGCAGAGCATAGACCCATGCCATCATCCAGTTGAGGAGGGATATTTATTTTCATGGAGATAGTATCTTGGACATCATACTCTATTTTTTCTTGTGCCTCCACTTATGAGAGAATTATTACATATGACCCGACGAGGGGAAGACCTCTTCACTAGTGTAAATTTAAGACATGGGGAGGACCTTCGCTGTCACTGTCATGATGGCGAGGACTACTATCATAGCTTAGTGTTTGTACATAGAGTGTAATTCTATTGTGTATACCCAGGGGAGAACCTTCCTGGTGGAGGAAAAAAATGGGAGGAACTTTTTGGTGCTTATAGTAATTGAATGGAGGGCCTTCACAAGGATTGCTATCATGAATAGAACTACCATCATAGTGTGAAGTCGGAATATAGGGAGATACATATCTAAAACATATACCCTAGGGATGACCATCAGGGAGGACTATAGTAAGGGGAGGTCCTTTTGGATGTATGATCTTCTGGTCATAGGGAGTGCTACCCTGAAAAAAATCACGGGATATTCTCTCATGATCAATCGATTCTATCCAATGGAGTAAGACCTCGTGCATTCTCTAGGGAGGACCATTAGATCTTTTGGTTGAGACTTTGTATTGAGGAAATTCAAAAATACTACCCCACATCCATAATTTGTTAATTGACTAACAGGATCTTGTACCTCATTTGATAAATTTTTGGTGGCACCAAGAATGAAAGCTTCAAACATGGTAGAATCATTAGTAAGCTCTTCATTTTCCGATTCACATAGGTTTAGTTCATTTTTTAGTGCTCTCTTTTAAGCTATTGGGGTCGTATTCTACTAGTAATTTTTATTATATATGGGTCATTATTTGGTTGGTTCCATTGATATCACCAGGGTACGCCAATGAACATCTGCAGTTCTGGCAGGGATATATGCATATCCTAGAGTGGCCACCATGTGGGATCTGTGTCACACAGACAGAATAGGTATTTTTCAGGATCCATTTGTCCTTTTATTGTAGAATATGAATAACAACACTCATGGACTATACTAGGGATTCTATTCTACTCGAGAGTAATTATAGGATTTGGTGGATAGATCACCCCACCTAGGGATATCAGATTGTGGGTCTGATTCCTCAATTTTCCCACTGACACATTGATATCTTTACATGTACAAAGGATATAGTCTAGAATCAATTTTTGATACCCCATAATTTCCAATATATGTCGAGATACGTCTTTGGATAGTGTTGGTATTAATTACCCTTCAAATGTTAAGGTATAAGTTTTTTCTTTCTCTAGTCCTCCATGAGTTTCCAGTGGGTACTGGTGGTTCTCAAGTGTCAGGTTAGAGGAACAAGTCTCCTATAGGATGTTTTATCATGTTTCTACTATATCTGGTTGGTGGGTTTTTAATTTTCTACCTAGAATTTATGTCTTCTAATTTTCCAATGTATTTATCTCACATGCTTGATTATCATCCATAGGAACTTGATTCTACTCATATTTTATTTCCACTATATTTGATTGTTGGGATTCACTATGGTAGGAACAAATTTATATCTACCAATTGATTTCCACCATATTCGGCTAGTGGGATTCACATTCAATTGCAGTTTTGTATGAATACCAACAATTTATGGTACTATTTTAATAGAGGGTTATTTTTGGGTATTTCGGGATTTGTGGCTACTTATAGCTGGGTTCTATCTTTTTTGGATGATGGGATTCTTTTGAATTGGGAAAGATTTGCATCTGATTATAATTTAACATTCTGATTTTGCGATGAGACCAGAGAGAACTACCAGTAATGTGCTTTTTTAGGTAATATGGAACCGTATTTTTGTGGTGGGCTTCACATGAGAAAAAAGGGATATGAATCTGCTCATAGATTTCCACTGTGCTTCCATGGTGGTATTTCGTAGGAGGGGTATGATTATATTACCTCCCATTATATTATTATACATTTGTGTGGAATACCACTTCCTCTAAAATGAGGGTGATATAATATTCTTGATAATGCATTTCTAGCATGGTTTTGTCGCAAGAGGGGACCATGTACTTTGGACTTGAGAAGGTTCCCTCATCATGAGATCCTCTTCAGAGTGTCGAATTCAGGATGTACACAACTTTAGGTGACATCCTCTGGTGGGGGCCCTTGTGTGGGGTTAATATGCATTTGGGAAGAATTCATTAGTGTCGACCTCAAATGAATCCTTAAGATAAGAGAGGTATTTTTTGTCATGATTCGATGATAGAATCCCAAAATGATTTGAGATGGCCATCAAGTTCATCCTGTGCGGGATCATCGTCCATGGTGGAAGAGGCATCTGGTGACCTTTTTCATATTGAAGGGCATGTATTACAACCTCCAATGTTGGGAGAATAAACTTTTTATGGTACTCTTTGGTTAGTGTGTTTAAAATATATTCTTGAATAAAATGGGTAGGTTATTGAGTCTCATTTATTATTGGGGATCCAGCCACCTATGTGGTCGTTTAAATTCTTGTCTGAGAAAATTTTTTAAATTCCATTTGGTTCAATGAGAGATATGAAAATTTACATTAATATATATATGACATATAGAGAAAAAAATTCATGAATGTATTACATCCTGATCACTTGAATAATTGATGATATTTCATGGATTACCAATAGGGTAAAACCTCCACCTTAGCCAGGGATTCAAATTGGATTCACCATTTTTTTGACCTGATGTAAGTGTGTGGGAGTGTAATAAATGGTCAAATGGATAACAACTAATTTTATACTATTATAGATAGTTTCACAATGGGTTCACAATTTTTTTACCAGAGGTTCATGTTTGGGAGAAAACAAAATGGTCTAAACGATAAAAACCAATTATACTCTATTATAGATAGTTTCTCTTTGGGTTTACCATTTTTATTTTGTCCCGATTTTCGTTGCACTGCAGTGGGAAGCTAGAATGGCCTGACGAGCATTAACTAGTTGTCTGTTACAATGAAGGGTATCACATAGGGTACGACATCTTCAAATGGTTTACAATCTTATTATTCGTGGATCTAGAAACAACCAACGACCTAGGTATTCATGATTCATGGGCCTTCATTCTAATGATCGGTGCTCGTTGGATTAAGATTTTTCCGATGACACTTAAGGACTCTATTGGTTGAGAAGATGGGAGGTTGGGATCATCACACCCTTGGTAGTGATATTTCCTACAAAGGTACACACTTATAGATTTATGAAATTTTTATGTGTTGTTGAATCCTAGTTCTTTCCCATGTGTGTGTCTACAGGTTTACCAAGGTTGCAAGATTAACAAAATATGTTCATGCATTAACTATTGGTGAGAAAACATAGGTTTAGGACATATGATGAGGTTATATAGAGTTCATTGTCATCCAGGGGTGGGAAAAATGATGTTTTCCTTCTGGGATTGAACCCATAATATGGGATTCCTACATATCCCCGTGAGAGGAATCAGAACCTGCATAGTTGGGTACTTCTTAATTGGACACATCACCCTTTAAGGACATGTGACAATGACCCATCATATAATTTTAATTTCATGTGGTATGGACACCTAAGAAGAGGGTTCTTAGACAAGATTTAGTGTGGGACTTTGGCCAAAGAGGCCCAAGAATATCAGGATAGGCATGGAATCCTGGGTAGATATGGCCTAATTAGGGATATTTCCTAGTGAACACATGGGTGATTTGGGTGATGAGTTTTGACCTTAGGGAGGATTTCTTTGTATCCACATTAGTTCATAATAAATTCCCTGGTAGTTCATTTTATGTTGGGGCTTACATCATAGAGAAGTCCCATTTTCAAGAATTCCATTAGGGATTAGTCCAAAAGAGGACAAACTTTTATGAGGAGACATGATGAGGGATTACACTATACAAGAGGTCATTCTAGAAAAAATCATGTCGGGGATTATTCCTAAAAAGGAGTACCCAGTGAGTCGGTGGGAATTTTTATTGGGAATAAATTTAAAGAAGAATATTATTTGGGATCAGGCCTTAAGAAGGCATCCAACGTATCTTAGTTAGATGAGTTATCAGAGATCTCATTGTTCAATTTACGGTTGATTACACATAGAGGCTTCCCAATATGAAGGGGGGAGGATAATTTATTTCAAGGATGAAATGATATTGAGCTATGTAGAAGATATAGTCTTCATACATATCCCAGTTGTGTTGGGAATAATAGTTCTCAGTGTTTATGAATGGGTTGTGAGAATTTCGTATCATTGCATATCTCTAAGCCCATGTGATTCATTCTTGGTGTGAGAATCAAGAGAAAGAAGTAGACCTGAACAACCACACAATTTCGCATCTCCCTTAGTAGAAAAATAGAATCCCACAGTGGCAGATGTCAGGGCAGTAGTGGATGATGGAATGAATCAATAAACCCATCAATGTAAAATTATTGCAGAGGTCCTTAGGGATATCCTGAAAGGCTAGGGGTTTACTCTAGGAATGATGCCTAGAACTAGGTGTTGGGAAAGGTGATGAATGTCTCTTCTAATCAAAATGAAAATCAAGTGTGATTCCATTAAATGATCACTGTACCTCATTGAATGAAAAATAAATTGATCACCATTGAGCTGTAGAACGGGGTGGTTCTTGTCATTATCCCATGGTTTCACCCTGAGTTACCATTGGAATGTATACTTAGGATCATTCATGTGGTTCGTACTGATGTGAGGATAACGTTCATGACTCCTCTTTCTGTGGAATTGTAGACTCAAAATGGTGCATTGATGTTACCAATGGTTTGTTCATTCAAGTATGGTGGATTAAAAATATAATTAGCCCTAAAGTTGATGGATTTTTTTATAGAGAGGATTTAGAGGATGAGAGAGAAATGGAAGGGCTTGATTGGTACTCGAATGTGGAAAACTGAAGGTACCCTACTCCACACACCACTTGTTCATGTTAGGTGGGGTGCCCTCTACATAGAATTTTTCTATAAAGGTGGAAGGGACATATGGTTACTAGGGTGGTACGTGGACGTGGATGTAATCCTCATACCAAGGTGGTATGTGGACCTGGATGTTGTCTGCATACTAGGGTGGTATGAGGACCTTGACTTAGTCCATAAATTGGGGTGGTATGTAGATCTGTATGAAGACCATGTATTTGGGTGGTATTCAAACCTATATTCTATACATGTAATAGGGTGGTACGTGAAACTGGGTGCTGTCTCTATGGTGAAACGTCTCATAGGGCCTGGTTTTGTCTGTATAGATTCATGCTATGCGGTACACTGATTTGAAGAAGGGGAATTGGTCCTATAGATTGTGGTATGTTCATCCAAGAAGGAATTATTATTTTTTATTTTCGGATCTTATTATTATTTCATATTTTTATGGTTTACGACATGTTTATACATGGTGGAAACTATTTTTGATTCCTCAAATCGTCAACTGTTTTTATTCAATGTCTTCAGCCTGTGAATTCCAATATTTCCAAAAAAAAATATGATCATTTTCCTAATCTCTCCATGGGGTCCTTTTATAGAATTCTGAGGATACTATATCTGTGGGAACAAGATATATTTTATGGAATCCCATGGAGAAATTTCTTGTCCCGAGGATGAATATGTCAAATGATATTTGTAGTGTGGTGGATTGTGGTGGAGAAATCCCCAAAGTAATTTTAGAAATGAAATGGTTTTGGGACACCTCTAGTATTGTTTTTTTCAAAAACAACCTCGTCTAAAGATAAGGTTCACGGGGGAATAATTCTTTATCTAATTTTTTTCAATGATGTGGTTCGTGGGCCATGGGTCACGGTTGGAATTTCTCAGCCTCCATTTTGTAAACAACGAGGTCTGTAGTTGATCAGTATCATTCCTAATTCATTCTAGGAACAATGTGGTTCTATGTCTAATTCTTAATGGGATATAATTTCATAGGCCATCCACATACCACTTGGTTCGTAGTCTATGCCTTCTGTGGAACTTTATCGGTAAACATTATGCGAACCAATTTGGATCCTTTTCCAAGTTATATTTCATTATTTTTTTCCTTAAAATTTCACCCCCCCATGAATATATTTCATTTATCAAACATGTGGGAGTATTTTCTTTTCCATTACGGATTTTTTGGGACCATAAAAGTTTTTCTTATGTTTTGGGAGTTTAATGATTTTGTTGTCCATTTTAGGGGTTTTAGGTTTTTAGAGTTTTTAGGGGGTTTAGATGTTTTAATGTGTTTTAGTTCTTTATATGTGTTTAGGGTTTTAGATTATTTTAGGGTTCTTAGGGGATATAATGGGGTTTAGGGTTTTTAGAGGCTTTAAGATATTTATTGGTTTTTTTCTATTTTAAAGTTATTTTAGGGTGTTTTGGGGATTTAACTTTTTTTTAGGGTTTTTTTAGTTTTTAATGTGTTGGGGTTTTTATTATTATTTTGGTATTTTGGGTTTTTAGAGGTATATTTATTTTATTTAGGGGTTTTAGGTATTTATAGGGTTTATTTGGATTTTACATTTTTTAGGGGTTTTGGGTCTAAATGGTTTTTAGGGGTTTTATTGAACATTATGGGAATTAAAGGGTTTTCAAGGTTGTAATGGTTTTTTTCCCAATTTTTTAATTTTTTGGTATTTAATTATTTTGGGGTTGTTTTAGGTTATTTATAATTTTTTTTGTTTTTTTAAAGGTATTTAGTGTTGTTTATATTTTTCTGGATTTTAAGAGTTTCTAGGGTTTTATGGTTTTTAGTGTTTTATTATTGTAGGGTTTTAGTAATTTTTTGGGGTTTTAATGGTTTTGATGGCACTTTTATTATATTCATTGGTTTTTAGTTCCCTTTTAATGTTTTAAGTGTTTTTAGGTTCTGGTAGTGTTTTTATGTGTGTTAGGGTCTTTTAGGAGTTTTTAAATTCGGAGCAGTTTTCTGTTGTTTAAGGTATTTAGGAATTTTATGTTTTTAGGGATTTAGGTTACTTATAATTATAGGAATTTTTAGTGTTTTATTAGTTATATATATTTTTTAGTGTTTAAGTGTTTTGGTGTTTTAAGGGGTATGGTGGTTTCTGAGATTTTCGGTTTTGTGGATTGTTAGGTTTTTATGGGTTTTTAGAGTTTTTAGGATTTTTATGGTTTATTAGGGTTTTATGTATTTTAAAGTTTTTATTGGTTCTGGGGTTCTAGAGGTTTTAAGGGTGTCGGTGGTGATTTCAAAAGGAAGTTTATTTTCCTCAATATTTTTCTCATATCATGGTGAATTTAATCGTTTATTTGGTGAGAGAAATAATATTTTTCAGAACTATATATCTATGTTGTATATACCATTTTGAATATTATAAGAAGATATTTTAGGGGTTTCTTAAAAATCCATATCGACATGAATCCTCTATTATTGAGATGTATATTTCTGTGTATATTGTAGAGTTTTGTATAAGTTACTTTTCTGAAGTGGAGTACATTAGTTTGACTACATATCACTATGAATGAGTTAATTATGTGGAAAAATTGATCTATGGCTTGAAATTAAAAACATTAGAAGGTGAATAGAAAAGGAAGTTACATTTATACAACCTTAATTACATAGATGATTCCCAAACATATATAACATTAAATTTTAATTTGAAAAAACAATATTATAAAAAGTGTAAATATATGATGATTTTAAATGAGCATAACAATAATTTTTTACATGGTTTAGAGATATCATTCATGGTATATTTGACGCTTCTGAAATATTGAGTTGTTTACTCGGTATTCCATGTCTAAATTTGATAACATGTTCCGGTTATAACATTAATGGATATAAATTTCTTATGAATATTTTGGACAATAGAAGTGTGGTTTAGAATAGTAGTGTATTGGTTTTCATAGAAGCAATGCATTTATCGAGTTATAAAGACAAAACCCCAATATATTCATCAGGTTAGTATCATGGTGTCCTTGAAGAAATATTTGTGGTTGTTTGCATAAAATTTCAATTTCCAATGTCTAACAGAAAATGGTGTATCGGTAAAAACATTTCCCCACATGATGAATTTTTAATGGCAATAGATAATATGAATAGATTGGAATACACAGCTGAACATTTTACTACGACATCACATGAAAAAAAAATTATATATTCTTGATAATATTGTTTGTAGTTGTATATTTGTTTACAAGGTAAAATAATATGTCGGTGATGATATACTTGATTAATATTCAAATTTATGTGAGTTTCCAACTTTCTTGGAAATATTAAGACATTATATTTATGAGCATATAAGAGACATGGTTTGGACTATATAGAATGATCGTGATGGAGGAAATTTGGAAAAACATTCTTTGATACATTTATAATATTACTGGTATCATATGTTTAATTCTCATTTTCATTTTTAAATTTCATAAAATTTAATATATTTTAATTTAATTTTCCTTATTAAAACGCATTTTATAACTAATAAGTTAAATTGTTTGTTTATATTTGTTTTGTTTTGTTTTGTTTACCCTGATAATCTTTACATAACATATATATTAATTTATATTATTGAAACAAAATTATTTTAAATCTAATAACTTAAATTAAGAATATTGTATAATAGTATGTTAAAAAAATATTTTCTTCTAAATAATTATATATTAAACTGAAGAACTTTTACTATTCACGCACCATTTTGGATTTGTTTTCAGTTTTTTATATATCATAACATTTCTCATTTATTTTCTTAGAAATTTATTAACATTAATAAATTTGAATAGGAATGTGTTATTTTTAGTTTAGTTCAATTATTATTTTGATACTTTTTCATTTTCTATTTACATTATTATGTAATAGTTGAATTTTTATATTTCTGTATTAATTTTTTATTTCTTTGATTTGTTGGATATTAAAAGATCAGTCAACTGATCCACCACATACTCTGAAAGATGAATACACTCATCACATTGGTGAGTAATGTCCACATGCTCCAGTTTATGGTCCCCATCCTTCACTATAAGAGACATATACTCCCATAGGTCTAATGAATAGTTATAGGGTTGGTCAACATGGTAGCACACATTTACCAAAATTTCCAATCTCTAATATCCAAGTCTAGAGGATACTAATAGACCTGGATGATAATGATATTCCATGAGGTCCATATTTACAATAAATCTAGAATATTATATCTGTGTGGTATAAAAGAAATGTAACTATTTTGATTGATTATTTTGAGAAGTGTTGAAAAATTGACAATATCTCACATTTAGGAGACCATTTTGGCTTGATCATTTGTTATTATTTTACTTATCTAGAAATTTATATTGTAATATATGTTCCCCCATTATTATTAGATAAAATATGAAATACCTGACAGCGTAGGAGTCAGGAGAAATTTTTTATAATTTTCTTATTGGGGATGGTGGGAATTAAAATCAACCCTCACATTAAATTTAAATTTGTCATAAAGGAAACATCATAATACATGTGATATATATCCCTTTACATATTAATATACATGTATGAATTTTTTGTGAATTAAAAGATGATAAAACAAATTAAGAGCAGTTTTACCTTTTAGAATATTTTCTATCTTAATGATCTTATTAAAGCAATATTAATGATTTTTTATTCTTAATTTATAAAATTCATGGAAATCCAATTAGGAGACCTAATCTTGAAATGTGTACCCCAATACATTATCTTATGGTGGCAATATGTTACTGGAAGAAAAAATTATGGATACAATATTTCAAAAACTAAGTGTTCAGTCTTCATGGAATATAGAGTTTTCCCCTCCACACCCCACTATACATGACAAATGTAAGAAGGGTTGAATAAGAAAAAAAGGAAAATTTCGTATGGAATATTAAAGAGTTATAGATGAGAGGTTTATAAGATTATTACACTATATATTTATTTACATTAATCCAAATATTTATATATTGTGGATCATTATAAATTTTTCCAAATATTTCATTTAGATTCTCTTGAGAAGAAGAGAAAACAAGGGGACTTTATAGATGACAACAGAAATGATATTTTAGCAAAAAAATTGGGAAATCTAGAACACCGATCTTTTGAATATGGATACCTGGTAGGTGTATCAGTGACATAGCTATTTCCACATTCTTATTCTTCATTAGTTGACGTTGTTTATAAAAAATATAATATATTTAAGTTGATGTTTGATATATTCATGTGATGATAGAGGACATAACCAGCGCTTCTATATAGTCGATATTTTCAGACATGCACAGATATTTTCAAACTACATCTCCCACTCATCCACCTCCTCTTGTATATCCCACTCATCCAACTCCTCCTATGAACCCAACACCCTATTTTCCTAATCCTACACCTCCTCCCCTATATCTTACCAGTTATATTATTTATATTTGGATGATTAAAAACAACATATTATCGAATTTGGTATGACATTTTATATTTCAGATATCATTCATTATAGACAGATACAGATGTCCAATAATAAATTCACTATACCAGATATTATAGATAAATCAACAAGATATATGATACAAAAATATGAGGAGTGTATAGTTAGAAAAAGTATCAGCCAAATTTTAGTTTTTCCATCTATAATTTTTTGACAAACAACCATAGAGTTATGTGTATATTTTATCTTTTATTTAAGGTTGATATTAATTTTTTTATCATTTTTATGTTATATATTTATCTATTTTCTATAGGAATACATAAATTATAAATAAATAGTATATAGAAATAAAAATACCATGTTTCATGAAATTAGATAAAAATTTTAGTAGTCCTGATAGATTATTAAGATACTAAAATGTTTCGTTGGATATTTATTAGATTTCAATTGAATATGGTGTTTTTTGGCGTGCAATGAATGTGGTGGTTTTGAAAAATGATATCATGGTTCTTGTAACTAGATTTATGTTCAATATCTACAAGATGCATGTTTCTCCATGTAATTATTAACATAACCATTATATATGATTAATTTATTGAAAATTTATTCTTATTTTTGTTTTTTATTAAGTATATCTACAAAATTTGTTAGGACTGTTACAATGCATATGTATAAAGATTTAATCATCCAAAACATACATCACCCCTAGTGATTATAATGATTTATAGAGAAAAAAAATTAATATTGCTGAAAGATTTCAAAATAATGAAATTATTCATTGTTGGATATTTTCTTGTCTTCAAGAGTATGAATCATTAATCTGAAAAAGTTTTTTACATATTTAAACAAAATAAACACTAATAATAAATATTATTTTATCTATAGTTTCCATTGGATGTTGGGTATTTATGTCAATGGGGGAAGGTGAATTACTAGTAATTGTTTATGCAAGATGAAGTGCTAAAAATATGTATGAATGTATTGGAGATGTATGTTTGAATTTTTAATACTTATTTATATTTTACTAACATTAAAATTCATTTCATTCATATTATTTTAAAATAGTGAATGAAATTTATTTTGAGATACCATATGAAATAAGGTTACCATGATCAAATAAGTAATGAAAATGGTGAATTATAATATACAATAAGAAACTTTTTGATATATTACATATTAATTTTATTTTAAATTAAAAAAATATTTTAAACAGAATTATCAAAAACAAGAAGGCGTCAAAGAATGTGGATATTTTGTTTCACGATTTATGTATTATATAATTTCAACTGGGACAATTACGAATTTCAACCATGTAAGACATATTTAAAATTATTTATGTCATATATTATTTTTTATTAATAATACATGTTAAAAGATTTAATTTAAATTTATATATTTTTTATTAACCTTATCCTTATAGTGCATATAACATGATATACATACAAATTGAAATGGAAAATAATTTTACAGGTCTGATTGGATTTTATTTTGTTTGTATTATCTAATATAATGATGAATTTTCTAATTCTAAATTTGTTTTTGTGTGATTTATTTTTTGCACAATATATTTTAATCATGAAGTGTCTAATAGTAAATGAGCATTTCTAGTTATTCTGCTACTATTTCTACTTGTTTTCTTACTTGGTTTCCACTATTTTTTCAACTTGATTTATATTCATGGTGTACAGTGGAGATGAGGGTTGGGATAAATTAAAAAAAATGGGTTTTTCATATCAATTATTTGATATCAAATGTGAAAAATCATTAATATTAATCTTTCATTAATGTTATAAAATTTACGACATGAAAACCACATTATAGAATAATTTTTTCATAATGGTGATTTGATAACTGATGTGATAAACCCTTTGTCACATCCAATTTTTATGTTGGTTATTAAATAATATCTATGAAAACTATATTAAGATTTTGTTTCCATGTCCTTTACAAGATAAATTCCATGAAGCAACAGTCCATTAATTAATTTACAACATCAAATATTTTATTCATCAATAATAATTATCAATGTCCCATAAAATAAGATCTCATACTAACCACCATAAAAATGAAATTAAAATCCATATTTTGCACTAATATTTAGATTTTTTGAGGGGTTTTAGGGTCCCTTATGATTTTTATGGGGTTTTTAGGAATTTTATGGTTTTTAGAGTTATTACTGTTTTTTATGGTTTTAGGGATTTTTTGTGTCTTTTTTTAGGGGTTTTATATGCTTTAAACTCTTAGTGTCTTTGGATTTTTATGTCAATTATAGTATTTTAGGGGTTTTTAGGAGTTTTATGTTTTTAGAGTTTTTTAGGTTTTGGGGATTTTAGGGATTTTAGGTTGTTTAGTTATTTTTGATTTTTTATTTTTTTTGAGGTTTTTTGTGGGGTTTTAGGATTTTTAGGTTCTTTTAATGTTTTATATGTTTTAGTTTATTTTAGGGTTTTTTGGGTTTATGGGTTTTTATGGTGATTTTGGGGTCATTTTGGTTTTCCAGATCCTTTTTTGGGGTTTATGGGGGGTTTGTTTTGTATGGTATTTAAAGAGTTTTCGGTTATTTTTTGTTTTTTAGGTTTTTTATTGTATTTTAATGTTTTTATGTGTTTACGGTGCATTCGGGGTTTTAGGATTGTTTTATAAAATTTAGGGACTTTTAGGGTCATTTATGGATTTAATAAATTTTTATGTCCAATAGATTCTTTTTTGGTGTTTTAGTGGTTTTCAACTATATTAGGTGTTTTAATTGTTTTTTAGTCTTATAAGACATTATAGGGTATTTTTTGTCCTTTTGGGGTTTTAGTGTATTAGTGTATTTTTGGGCTCTTTATGATATTTAGGGATTTTTGGGGGATTTACAGTCTTTTAGTGTCCCTTAGGATTTTTTAGGGAATATTATTGTATTTAAGGTATTTAGTATTTTTATGGGTTTTAGGACTTCTAAGGGGTTTTAGGTTTTTTATAGTCTTTTATATTTTTTATAGGGATTTTAGTGCTTCTAGAGTTTTTATGGTTTTTAGGGTTGTATGGAGTATTACGGGTTTTTTGGGGTTTTAGGGATTTAATGGGTTTTAAGAAATTTTCTGTTTTTTTTTGGATTTTTAGATTTAATATTTTTTTAATGTTTTTAGGTTGTTTAGGGTTATTATTGATTTTTAGGATATTTGGGGTTTTTATAATTTTTAGGGGCTTAGAATTTCAATAGAGTTTTCCTGGGTTTTAAGGGGGTTTTTACTATTATGGTATATTCTAGTGTTATAGGGTTTTTATGATTTTTAGGTATATTTAGGGTTTAATGGGGTTTAAGGGGTATTAAGGGTTTTTAGGATTGGGGTGGTCGGGTTTTAACTGTTTTTAGGATTTTTAGGGTTTTTAAGGTTTTTGGGTGTTTATGTTTGTAAGGGGGGTTTTCATGTATTTTTATTGGTTTTAGAGACTTTTTTGTATTTTTTTTTGTTTTTATGGATATTTTTTGATTTTAGTGATTTCATGAGGTTTTAGGGTGTTTTATGGCTTGTTTTTGGGTTGTTTGGATTTTTAGGGTTGTTTAGCAGTTCTAATGATTTTATTGTTTTTCAAGGATTTCGAGATTGATAATTTTTTTAGGGAATTTTTGATTTCGAGGTTTATAAGTTCCAGGTTTTTAGTTTTTTTTTTGGGTTTTTGGGGTTTTTGGTTATTTATGGATTTTATAGTGCCTTAGGGGTTTTAGGGTTTTTATAGGGTATTATGTTATTTTTTGTCTTCAGAGTGTTTTAGGTGTTTTAATGTTATTTTTAATCTTTTTAGTGGTTTTAATGATTTTTTCTGCATTTTATAGTTTCCTATAATTTTCTATGATTTTAACGGTTTTTAGAGATTTAAGGGGTTTTCTAGGTTTTTAGAGTTTCATAAGATTTTTACTATTTTAATCTGTTTTTAAGAGTTTTAAAATTTGTAGGCTTACTATACATTTTGAGTTCTTATGGATTTAAAGGTTTTTTAGTGTTTTTAGGGGTTTTATTTTATAGGCTTATTATGGTATTTAGGGTTTATGTGGATTGAAGGGTATTCGGTTTTTTATTCAATTTTTAGTATTTTTAGGGTTTTTAGGTTCATTTGGTTTTTTTATTTTTAATCGATAATTAATATTGTTTTGGTGTTAAATGTATTTTTAGTATATTTTTGGTGTATTATAGTGTTTTATATTTCTTAGGGAATTTATTTATTTATGTTCTTTTGGGTTTTTTTGGGTTTTTAGAGTGTTTTTCGGGTTTAAAGTGGTTTTAGTGTTTTAGGGTTCCTAGTGGTTTTAGGTATTTTTTGGATTTATAGGAATTTTTTTTTATTTTTTGTTTTATAATGATTTTGGGTTTTAATTAGTATTTTTAAGGTATTTTGTGTATTTTTTGGATTTCAAGGAATTTTAATACTTTTTGGGGTTGTTAGGGACCTAAAGGGTTCGTGCATAATTTTAGTGTTTTTTTTGTTTTTTTTTTCTAATTATTTTCAGGGTCCATATTGTTTGTTTATATTTTTATGGTTTTTATGGTTTTTTGTGAATATTTTTGGTTTTTTATGTTTTTTGAATTTTTAATTGTATATGGGGTTTTTCTGTGGTCTAGGGGGTTTTATGTATTTTATGTTGATTAGGGGTGTTTTAGTGTTTTTTGGGAAATTTAATGGATTTTAGATATTTATGGGGATTTGAAGTGTTGGTTATGGTTTATGTTTTTGAAGGGTTATAGTGTATTTAAGAATTATTAGGGTTTTTAAGGTTTTGGGGTGTTTTAGGGGCTGTATGGTTTTTTCTATGTCTTTAGAGTGTTTTGTTGTTTTAAGGAGTTTTAGGTATTGTCATGGGATTAAATGGTTTTATTAGTGTTTTAGGATTTTATGGTTTTTTTTGGTTTGTAGTGTTTTTAGGCATTTTTAGTGTTTTTAGAATTTTTAGGGCTTTTATTTTTTTTAGGGTTTTTAAACGATTCTTTTATTTTTATATTTTTTTAGGATTTTGGTTTTTTATTTTATTATATACTTTTTAGTACATTTAAAGGTTTTATGTGTTTTAGGGTTTTTAGGGTTTTTTAATAATTTTTATATATTTAATGTTATATTCAGGGCATTATATTTTAATGGTTTTTATGATTTTATGGAAATTGTATGGTTTATTTGGGATTCTAGAGTATTCTAGTGTATTTTTTGGGTTTTTGGGTTTTTGGTTCTTTTAGGGTTTTAAGGGGGATTTAAGGGCTTTTAGAGTATTTTTTGAGTTTTGGGTGTTTATATTTTTGGGTTCTTTTAAGGATTTTGAATGGGATTAGGGTATTGGGGGGTGATTTAGTGTTTTTAGTGTTCTATAGTAGTTTGAGGGGTTTTAGTGGCCATTATAGTTTTTATGGTAGTTGGGGAACCTTTGTGTTTTTAAGAGGATTAGGGTTGGTTATGGGTGTTATGGTTTTTAGGGATCTTTTATAAATTTTAGGTTTTTGGGAGTTTTAGGGAACTGCAGGGTTTTATGGCTGTTTTAGATTATTTTAGTGGTGTTTAGGGGTTTTAGTTTCTTAGAGTCATCTATAATTTTGTATGGATTTATGATTTTTAGGCATTTTATGGTGGTTTAAGGTCTTTAGGGTTATTATGGGGTTTATGAACAGTAATGCTTTTTTAGTATTTTAGGATATTTTAGGTCATTAAAGGTTTTAATGGTATTTCAGTATGTTTTAGGGTTTTTGGGCCTTTTAATGTTTTTAGGTTTTTTTATTGAATGTTTTTGGTTTTATAGGGGTTTATGTTTCTTAATTATTTTCTTGTATTTTTAATATTTTTAGAGTTTTTAATATAATTCTTTATGTTTTAGGGGATTTTAATTTTTTTTTTGGTTTTTAGGTCTTTTTTTATTAGTGTTTTTTGGGGTTCTTAGTGGTTTTTAGGTTCTTTAAGGTTTAATTGTTTTTATAGTGTTTTAGGAATATTATGGTATTAAAGGTCGTTTAAAGTTATTTTGGTGGTTTTGAGGGTTTTATGGTTTCTAGGGATTTTTTTTGGTTTTTTGGGGTTTTAGGTTAATTCCATATTTTTTAATTACTTAGGGGTTTTATCGAGTTTTAGAAATTTTTACATGTTTTATGGTTCTTATTAATTTAATGGTGTTTTAAGTGTTTATCGCATTTTTAATGATTTTATGGTTTTATGGGTATTATAGGTTTTCAGGGTTTTTTTTACTGATTTTAGGGTTTTTATAGTTTTAGTGGGTTTTGGTGTTTTTAGGGCATTATAGGAGTTTTAATTATTTATAGTGCTTTCATTAATTTTATATTTTTAATGATTTCTTTTGTTTCTTGGACTTTTTTAGGGGTTTCATAGTTTTTTATGGTTTTTAGAAATTATTACTTTGATTAGGGTGTTGAATGGGTTTTAGATCATTTATTTTTTCAGTTGCCTTTTAGGTTTTTAGGGATTTTAGGGTTTAAAGTGTTTTTTAGGGATTATAGGGGTTTCTTTTATTTATGTGGGGGTTGTGAGTTTTTATGGTGTTTAGTATTTTAATGTATTTTATGCTTTTTATGTTTTTAGTGATTTTTTTGTTTTTCATTTTATGGCTTCTTCGGTGTTTTAGGGGTTTCATGATTTTTTAGTGCTTTATGGTTTTTATGAGGTTTTCTAGGATTTTTGGTATTTATAGAGATTGGGGGAATATTTTATTAGTTTTTTTTATGGATTTTAAGTGATTTTAGGGTTTTTTGAAGTCTTGGTATTTAAATGTTTTTTGGGGTTTTGATTTTTTGGATTATTTATGATTATTTTAGGGTTTTATGGGGTTTTTAGTTGTATTACAGTTAATGGGTTTTTAGGGGTTTTCTTGATTTTGGGGTTTTAGGGGTGTTTTGGTGATTTAAGAGTTTTTAGTTGGGGGATTAGGGGTTCTAGGTTTTTTTGGGTGTTTATGGGGTTTTAGTGTTTTCTAGGTACTTTTTAATGTTTTGAGAGTCTGAAATTGGGTTATAGGGTTTTTATGTATTTTCAAGGTTTTGGAGTTCTCAATGTGTTTTAGTGGTTATTTGGGTCTTGTATTGGTTTTATGGTTTCTAGTGTATTTTATCAGGATTATGATTTCATGGAGTTTTTTTAGGGGAGGGGGTTATGTTTATGGGTTTTTTGGGTTATATGGTTTTTGGGCTTTTGGGTTATCTTGATATTCAGGGATTTGGTGTTTTTATCATTTTTAGTGCATTAAGGGTTTTTAGTGTCCTTATGGTATTTTTGTTTTAATGGTATTTTACAATTTTTTGGCAATCATGTGTTTTAGGGGTTTTACATTGTTTTCTAGGTTTTTAGGGATATTTAGCAGTATTATATTTTTAGGGGTTATAGGGTTTTCTTGGTTATTAATGGATTTAAAGGGTTTTATTGGTTTCGTAGAATTTATTTGTTTTAGGGTTCTTAATGGTTTTTATTGTATCAGTGCATTTTTGGGGTTTTTATGGTTTTTGGATTGTTAGTATTTTAGAACTTTTTTTTGTTTTTTTGGTTTTTAGGTTTTTAAAATAATTTAAGTTCATTTAGTATATTTTAAGTGTTTTTAGGGTCTTTTAGTGTCATTTAACTGGTTTTAATTGGTTTTAGGGGTTTAAAGTTTTAGTTTTTTTAGGGTTTTTAGGGTATTATTGTATTCTTATATGTTTTAGTTTATTTTCTTTTTCTGTGTTTTTATGGGTTTTTTCGGTTTTTATGGTTTTAAAGATTTGTAGGGTTATGGGGATTTTGGTTGTTTTGTGGGTTTTATAATTTTGTAAGATTTATCTATGGGATATAGGCGTTTTATGATTTATTGGGTTCTTTTAGTGTTTTTAGTGCTGTTATGGGTTTTCAGGCTTTGGTAATATTTTAATCGGTTTATGGTTTTTTATGGGATTGTTGAGTTTTTAAAATTTTAGGGGATTAAATAGTTTTTTATGGACTTTTATGGGCTTTATATATTTTTTAGGATTTTTATTATTTTTTTAGTTTGGTAGTGTTTTTATGTGTTTTAGGGGATTTAGGAAGGTTTTTCTATTTTTGGGTTTTTTAGGATTATTATGGTCTTTTAAGGTCTAAATGGTTTTTACGGGTTTTGTGGGTTCTAGGCTCTTTTATGTGTTTTATGGTTTATGGTCTTTTTATGGGGTGTGGGGTATTTGTATTATATTTAGGATTGTTTATGGTTGTATGGACTTCATGGATTTTTAGAGTCTTCTACTATATTTTTATAGTTTTATGGGTAGTTAGGGGTTTGGGGGTTATTTAGATTTTTTTCAATATTTTATGGATTTTAGTTGTTTTATGAGTTTTTAGAGGTTTTTAAAACATTTATGTGTTTCTAGGGGGTTCTAATGCTTTTTGGGGTTTTCAATGGTTATTAGGTTTTTATAGGGATTTATTATTTTTCATATTTTTAGGGATTATTAGTGTTTCTTATTTTTTTTAGGTTTATAAGGGTTTTTAGGTATTTAAGGGGTTTTAGGGTTTTTAGGGTTTTAGTATTGTTTATGTGTTTTATATATTTCATTATTTTTAGTGTTTTAGAGGTTTTTAGTGTCTTGTAGGATATTTTATGGATTTTAAGGTAATTTATCATTTTTAGAGACTTTAAACTTGTTTATTGGTTTTAGGGGTTTTTTTATTGTTTTAGTTGTTTTTAGGGGGGAGTTTAGGTTTTTTATTGTTGTTTCAGATCATTTAGAGTTTTAGGGTTTTATGTTTTTAGGATTTTAGGTGTATTTTTTGGAGTTTTTTTGTCTTTTAGAGTTTTTATGGTATTTAGGGTTATTTTTTGGGGTTTTATGGAATTTATAATATTGAGGAATTTTTAGGGTTTCCAATATTTTTACAGTTTTAGTGTTTTACATGGTTATTGGGAAATTTTATTCCTTTTTGGGATTTTAGGGTATATTTATTAGCCTTTTTATTTAGGGTATTTTAATGTTATTTAGGGTTTTAGGGTTTTTTCTGAAATTTTAGGTTTTCAGTGATTTTTTATATTTGGGATTCATGATGGTTTTTACGGTTTTTTAGGGGTTTAATGGGTTTCAGGAATAAATTTATTTTTGCGTTATAAGTTTTTTTTAATATATTGTATGTTTTTTTTGATATTTTCATGGGTTACTTGGTTTTTATGGTTTTAATGGTAATTTAAATTTTTTAGATTATTTTAGTTTTAAAATTTGCAAAGGGTATTTTTAGTTTTAGGTTGTAGGTTCCATGGTTAATGATATAGTGTTTGGAGTTTAAAGATTACATTTTAGGGGTTAGGTTATTGGGTTTATTGTTTAGGGTGTAGTGTACAAGGTTTATGGTTTTTGTTTTGGGGTTTAGGGTTTTGTTATTAGGGTTTAGGGTTTTGGGTGTAGGGTTTTAGGTTTGGGGTGTATGGTACAGTGTTTTATGTGAAGGGTTTAGTGTGAAGGTTTTAGGGTTTAGGGTGTAAGTTATATGGTCTCTGGGCAATAGAATTTTTTTACAGTTTTTAGGATTTTTATTGTTTTAGGGTTTTGAGGGTTTCTAAATTCATTAATATTTTTTCAGGGATTATTTTTTTATGGTTTTTGGTGTTTTATCATCTTTTTTTATAATATATTTCGGGTTATTTTGTTTCAGTTATTTTAATTACTTTAATTTTTTTGTGGAATTTATGATTTTTTAGTTAAATTTTGGTTTCGGGGAGTTGTTGGGTTTTTAGGGTTTCTTATAATTTTTTACAGGTTTAATATTTTTAGATGTTTTAGGGTTTGATTGGTATATTTTTGTGCTTGGAAGGAGTTTTAGTGTTTTAGTGTTTAAAAGGGGGGTTTTTTATTTTTTTTAGTTTTTAGTGTATTTAATGTTTTTAAGTGTTTTATTTATTTGTTTTTTATGTGTTTGAAATGGGTTTTATGGATTATAGGGTCTTAGTTTTTTTATGTATTTTTATTTTATATGGTTTTTAGCGTTTTAGTGGGTTTAGATTATTTTTATGGAATGTAAAGGTTTTATAAATTCATTTAAGGTCGTTTAAGGGTTTTACTATTTTGTAGGGTTTTAGTGTTTTCATGGGGTCTTTGGTTATTTTGGTTTGTAGGGGTTTAATGGCATCTAGGATTTTTAGATGTTATGGTTTTTATGGTGTTTCAGTCTTTCTATGGGTTTACAAGATTTATGGTGATTAAGGTGATTTTAGGTCTTTTGGGTTTTCAATGTTTTCTAAGGGTTTTACAGGTTTTATTATAATTAATGGGGTTTAATTGTCTTTACTTTCCCTTTTTCGTTTTAATATTTTTAGGGATTCTTGGTGTTTTAGGGTCCTATAGTATAGTTTATGGATTTTAATGTCATTTATGGTTTTGAGGGATTATGGGGTCCTTTGTGTATTTTAGAGTGATTTTGAGTATTTCAGGTTTTTCTTGGAACATTACGGGATGTATAGTTTATTAGTGCCTTTTAGGGGTTTTACTGTCTCTTGGGGTGTATTTTGGGTGAATAAGGTGCAGAACCAGGCATTTCCTAGTGCCAAAAAATTTATTTGGAAAATTAAAAATCATACAAGGATGGGGAGAAGTCAAACGACCCAACCCAAAAGGAGTTACATGACAAAGAGGTTAGCATCCCCACCACCGTCATATTAAGAAGTTGCAAAGTAAGGGTCTCCATCAGAACCATATCTGGAGTCCTCATCCGCACCATATTTGGGTTTTTATGGGTTTAGTCTTTTTAGGTTTTTAGGGGGTTCTAGGTTTTTTTGTTTTTGGGCTTTTACTATTTTTAGGGTTTATAGTGTTTTTGGTATTTTAACAGTTTTGGGATTTTAATAGATCTTTTATTGGTCTCTAGGTGTTTTATATCCTTTTAGGGTTTCTAGGTTTTATTGTTGTGGGGTTATTTAATAATTTTAGTTGTTTTATGGTTTTTAGGGTCTTTCCACAATCTCAAAGGTTTTTTGGATTTTAGTGTTTATAGTTTTTAGAGTTTTCTTGGGTTTTAAGGTGTTTCAAGGGTTTTTATGGGTTTTCATGGTTTTGGGGGGATTTAGGGTTTTTACGGATTTTTAGGGATATTAATAGGTTTTTATGGTTTTGTGGTTTTTATGATTCTTAGCATTTTTTGGGGTTTTTAGTTTTTTTAATGTTTTTAGGATATTATATTTTTGTGGGTTTTGATGTTTGATAGGGTTTTTTAAGGGTTTTTATGGTTTTTAGGGGATTTAGGGGTTTTTTTGCTTTTTATTGTTTTGTGGTATTTTTGGGTTTTATGGTTTTAACGGTTTTTTTGGTGTTTTTGGTTTTTAAGGATTTTAATGGGATTTTAGGGACTTTTAGGGTATTTATAGTTTTGGGGACTTTTAGGGATATTGGGGGTTTTCGTGTTTTCGTGTGTATTATGGTTTTTAGTGGATTATAGTGTTTTAGTGGTTTTCTGATCTTTTAGAGGTTTTAACCATTTTTAGGATCTTTTGGAGGGTTTAATGGTTTTTAGAGTTTTTTTTCTTTTTGGTTTTATTGTTTTTATGGATTTTATGTTGTTTAATGGGATTTATGTGTTTTTATGCTGTTTAGGATACTTAGTGTTTTAGGGTATTATTTATTTTTAAGGATGTGGTTTTTTTCTAGTTTTCATTGTTTTTATTTGATTTCTAAGGTTTTAGTGGTTTAGGGTTTTTATACAATTTTTTCAATTGTTTAAGGGATTTTGATTTTTCTTGGGTGTTTTAAATATTATTTTGATAATTAGGTTTCTAGGGGTTTCTAGGGGATTATTATTATTTTTGGGATTTTTAGGGTATTTTGGGTTTTTACGGTTTTTGGGGATTTTACATTTTTAGTGACTTTTAGAATTTTAGGGATTTATGGTTTTAAGGGTTTTTAGGATTTTCTTTAATAGTAAGGGTTTTTATGTTTTTTAGTGGTTACAAGAAATGTTTTTCCATTAGGATGTTTTTAGTGGTTTTAGAGTCTTTTACATATCTTTTAGGGTTTTCATTTTTTATAGTATTTTGGGTTTTTTGGCTTCTTATGGTATTTAGTTAGTTCAGGTGTTTTAGTATGTTTTTAGGTTTTTTACTATTATTTGGTTTCAAGGTTATTTTTGAGTTTAATACATTATAAATTTTATTTGTGTTTTAGGGTTTTAGGGTTTTTAATGGATCATTTTTTCGTTATTTGGTGTTTTAGGGTTTTTAATAGTTTTTAGGTTTTGGGGTCATTTTACTGGTTTTTGTCTTACTTTTGTGATTTTTAGGGATGTGAATCCTTTTAGTTTATTTATAGTTTTATAAAATTATTGGTTTTTGTAGGGTTTTTAATGATTTTTAGTGTTTTTTAAGTATTTACAGTTTTTTAGTGTTTTAGAGGTTTTCATATTTTTCTTATGGATTTGGGTGTAGCATGTAGGGTTTCGAGTTTGGTGTGTACGTTATAGGATATAGGGTGTTAGGTTTACGGTTTATGGTGTACAGTATATGGGTTGTCCATTTTGTTTTAGGGTTTAATCTATAAGGTATAGAGTTCAAGGTGAAGGGATATGGATTTTCGGTGTTTTCTATAGGGTTTAATGTATAGAGTTTAGGGTTTAGGGTATAGTGTATAAGATATAGGATTTCAGGTTGAGAGGATGTGTTATCATGTAAAGGGTATTAGTTGTAGGTTTTAGGGTTTATGGTGTTGGGAATAGGGTTTTGTTTTTAGGGTATATAATTTTTGTGTTGGATATAGGGTGTATATATAAGTTTTTAGTATAAAGGGTATATGATATAGGGTATGGGGTATTGGGTTTATGGTATACAGTTTAGGGTGCAGGGTCTAGTGTTGGTGATGTTAGTTATTGAGTATAGGGTCTAGGGTTTATTGTGTGGGGTATAGGGTTTAGGTTTTAGGGTTTGGGGTGTTAGGTAAAGGTTTCGGGTGTAGGGTATAGGGTTTGGGTGTTGGGTATGGGGTTTAGTGTTTAAGATATAAGGTTTAGGGGTTGGGGTTTAGGTTTTTGGTTGTAGGGCTTAGGGATTGTAGTGTGTGGTGTAGGGTTTATGGTTTTGGGTTTAGGGTGTCCAATTCTGTGTTTTGGGTGTAGGTTCTAGGGTTTAATGTGTGAGGATTAGTGATTTGGATGTACGGTATGGGGTTTCAAGTATAAGTTTTTTAGTTTTGGTTGTATGGTATAGGGTTTAGCATATAGGGCATGTGGTGTAGGGTTTGGGTCTTAGCGTGTATAGTTTAGGGTTTATGGTTTATGGAGAAGGGATTAAAGTTTTTGGAAAACTGTACTGGTGTTATGGTATAGGGTATAGTGTTTTAATATTCGGTTTTGGGATTAGGATGCAGGTTATAGTCTTTCAGCTGTAGGGCATGGGGTTTAGGGTGTAGGGTACTTGGTTTTGGGTTTGGGGTGTATAGTTGAGGGTTTATTTTATTGGGGTCATTATTTGGGTGTATTTTATATGGTTTTGGAAGTATGTTGAGTGTTTAATGTGTAGGGTAAAGGGTTTAGGGCGTATGGTTTTAGGTTTATGGTTCTGTGTCTAGTGTTTAGTGTGTATGGTTTAGTGTTTTGGGTGCAGGGTATAGGGTATTTTGTATGTTTTATAGAGTTTTCATTGTATGTTATAATGTTTATTGTGTAGGGTTTAAGGTATACATTGTTGGGGGTATTGAATAAGGTGCATGGTATTGGGTTTTGGGTGTAGGGTATTAGATTTATGAAGTTGTGTTTGTGGTTTAGTATGTATGGTTTTGGATTAAATGTGAAGTGGGTAGTATTTTGTCTTTATAGTGTTTGGTGTTGGGTTTAATGCAGAGGTTTTATGGTTTCTGATTTATCGTATAGTGTTTCCACTCTAGGGTTTTGGGTGTAGCGTATAAGGTATCGAGAAATGGGATTTTCATTATGATTTTTAAGGTTTTTTGTGTTTATATTGGATTTAATATTTTTTTCTGTTTTAGGGAATTTATTTATTCTTTTGGGGTTTTATGGGGTTTTAGGGTTTTCCGGGTCTCTTAGGGGTTTTTATTATTTCGTTGGTTGGGGTGTTTTGGGGTTTGGAGATGTTATGTTTTTTTTTGGTTTTAAGAGTATTTAGTGGTTATTAGGTTTTAATGGCTATTAGGTTTCAAGGGGTGTTTGAGTTTTTTCTGGGTTTTAGGGGGTTTTAGGGTTGTTTTCGGGTTCATAAGGGTTTTTACGGGATTTATTGGTGTTCAAGGAATTTAGTTCCTTTTAAGGATTTTCATGGGGTTTTAGGTCCTTATGAATGATTTGGGTTTCATGGGTTTTATGTGTGCTCTGGGTTTTTTGGGAAATTTTTGGGTTTTTATGATTTGTTGTTTTTTATGATTTTCAGGGTTTTATGTTATTTTTATGTTTATTGGGTTTTAGGGGGTTTTTTATTTTATTGTGTTTTTATTTTATTTTAGGTTATTTTTGGCGTTTTAGTTATTTAATATATTTTATAGTTTTTTAGAGGATATAAGAGTTTTTAAGATCATTAGGGGATTTAGGATTTTTATTGTTTTTGGTTTTTTGGGGATTTATTTTATTACTAGTATTTAGGGGTTTTTAAAATTTTTAGAGGTTATATGGTTTTCAATATTGTAGGTTCTGTTAGAGTTTTGTGTTTTTAGGGGGATTAGACTTTTCAGGGGTATAGGGTTTTCATAGGGTTATAGGAGATTTTATATTTTTCCTAGGTTTTTTAGGTTATTTTTATTTTTTAGGGATTGTAATGTTTTTTTTTGGTTTTTATGTTTTCACGGTTGTAAATATTTTTAGAGAGTTATGCTGGGGTTTATGCTTTGTTCATTATTTTTGGAATTATAATTGGTTTTTAGTTTCTTACGATTGTTTTAGGGTATTAAAAATTTTAATAGTTTTTTTGGATTTTTAGGATTTTTAGTGGTTTAGGGTGTTTTATGGTTTTTATGGTTTTATGGTCTTTAGGAATTTTGGGGTTTTTAGGGTTTTTAATGGTTTTATGGGATTCTTGGGGTTTAAATGTAGTTTTTGGGTCTGTTATAGTTTTTCAATGTTTTTCCATTCATTTAGGGTTTTTAGGGTTTTCCGGGTCTTTTGGTTTGTTATGGTAAATTTTAGGTTATATTTGAGTTTATTGGGGGGGGGGGGGTTGGCTATTAATGATTTTTATGTGATTTTGGGTTTATGTGTTTTTTCAATTTTTAGATGTTTTATTGTATTTGGATTTTTTAGAGTTCTTAGGGTTTTTATTGTTAATTGTTTTTTCAGGGGGGTTTGGGTTTATTGGGGGGTTTGGGTGTTTGGGCGTGGTTGGTTTGTTATTTTAGGTTTATTAAATGTTTTTATTGTTTTTTTGGTTTATGTGTTTTATGCATGTTTTTGGGGTTTGAGTGGTTTTTTTTAGTTTTTTTGGTTTTCCGCGAGTTTTAGGGTTTTAGGGGTTTTAATTTTTATTAGGTTATTTATTTTTGTTAAGGATTATTGGGGTTTAAATCCATTTAATAGTTTTATATTATTTTAGGGATTATTAGGTTTTTTAGGTGGTTTTAGGGTTTAAGGGTTTTTAGTATTTATCATGGGATTTAAATTTTTTATGGTTTTTTTATATATTTTTTGGTATTCTTGACATTTTTATGGTATTTAGGGTTTTTATGATTTTTTAAGATTTATAGGGTCTCTTAATGTTTATCATATTATAGGGTTTAATGTGTAGGGTTCGACTTTTAGGGTTTACTGTCTATGGTATTGGGTTCATGGTATGGGGTTTAGGGTTTAGGCCTTAGGGTATAGGGTGAATTCCTTACATTTTAGGGAATATGTTATATGATATAGGGTGTAGGGTTCAGATTTTTGGGTGTATTGTATAATAATTATTGTGTCGAGTTATTCATTTTTGTTTTTAGTTGTGGGGTTTTAGGATTATGGTGTAGCGCATAGGGATAAGGGTGTAGGTTTTGTGTTTAGGTTATATGGTTTTCTTTATAATGTAAGGGTTTATCATTTTTAGGTTTCTTTAGGGGGTTTAAGGGGTTTTGGGTTATTGTTATTATTATTAATGTATTTTTAGTTTATAATTGGTTTTATGTTTTTGGGTTTTTTGTGGGTTTTCTATTTTTTCTAAGAATGTTTGGTTTTTTAATGTTTTGCAGGTTTTCATAGAATTTTCACATTATCTTAGTGTTTTCAGGGATATACTTTTTTTATTGATTTTATGATTTTTATGGTTCTAATGGGTTTTTGGTTTTTAATGGTTTTTAGGGATTTTTAGGGATTTTTCATATTTTAGGGTTTTTTGGGTAACTTTTAGTTTTACTATTTTGGGGGAAATTTTATGTTTTTAGGGTTTTTATGGGGGATTGTTTTGGTGGTCTTATTTTATTTTTGGTTTTTAGGAATCTTTAGGTTTTCATTGGCTTTAAGTGTTTTTTAGGGTTTTAGGGTCTTTAGGATGTTTAAAGGGGTCTAAGGGAAATTAATGGGTTTTATTGGTGATTTAGGGTCCTTTAGGTTATTAGGGATTTTAAGGTTTTTTTAGGGTTTTCATGGTTTTACGAAATTTTAGAGTTATTCATGCCATTTAGGGGTTTTATGTTTTCTAGGGTTTCTTATGGTTATAAGATATTTTTTGGGTTTTCAGGGTTTTTTTGGACTTGAGGTTTTTTGGGTTATATGCTTCTTTGATGGTTTCTAATGTTTTAAGCGATTTTAGAGGGGGGGGTTGGGTTTTTAGTTTATTCATGGTTTTTATGGTTTTTTCCATTATTAGGGTTTTAAGATTAATTTATGCTTTTGGGGGTTTTAAGTGTTTTTTGGTTTTTTGGTCCTTTGTGGGTTTTTGTGGATATTTCAGGATTTTTATAGGATTTAAGGGTTTTTTGTGTTTTTATGGGTTTTTGAGTCTTTTAGTGTTTATATGTGAATTTTATAGAGATTTCATGGGCAATTTAATATTTTTGGGGATTTTGGTTATTTTAGTGTTTTAAAAATTTAAAGGCTTTTAGGGTTTTGGGTTGTTAGGGTTATTAGTTTTTTCATTATTTTAGGTTTTTTATTCATTTATTGGTTTTATGGTTTTTATAGGATTTTCGAAATTTTATGGTGTTTTAGTGGGTTTTATGGGTTTTAGGTATTTTTTGATTTTTTGGGTCTTGTCGGTTTATGGATTTTAGGGGGTTTATGTGATTTTAGATTTTGTTTTAATTTTATAGGGATTTATAGTTTTTAGTTTTTTTAGGTTTTCTATGGTTATTTTTGGAATTTGATGGGGTTTTGGTTTTTTGGTATTTTAAGGGTTTATGGGTTTTAGTGGGTTTTAGATTTTTTTGGGATTTTTTGTCCTTTTAATGTTTTATGGCTTGTTCATGTTGTTAGGGGTTTTTAGTTTTTTAGTGTTTCCAAATTTTTTATGGGGCTTTACAGTGTATAATGTTTTTTTGGTTTTAATAAGTATTGATGAGGGAAGGTTTTGTGTAATTTTTTGGTTTTTATGGTGTTTAGTTTTATTAGGGTTATTATTATTTTTAATGGTATTCAGAGTTTTGTATTGTTTTTAAGGGTTTTTATGGTTTTTCATATTATATGGGTTTTAGGGTTTTTCGTGGTTTTTGGGTAATCAAAGTGTTCCTAGTGGTTTTATTAGGTTCTTAATGGGTTTTATTTTATTTTGGATCTTTTACATGTTTTAGGGGTTTTAAATATTTTTTTAGGGTTTATAGTGTTTTTATTGTTTTTAGTGTTTGATAGTGTTTTTTAGATGTTTATTGTCTTTTCTGATTTTATGGTTTTTATGGTTTTTATAGGTTCTAGGGTTTTTGGAACTTTTAATACATTAATGAGATTTATGGTTATTATGGGTTTTCAGGTTTTTAGATTGCTATTCTATTTTTAGTGTTTTAATGGTTTTTATGGTTCTGGAGGGTTTTAGTGTTTGGGGGTTACTGTTTAAGGGTTTTTAGGGTGTAATTTTTTTTTACGAATTTTATGGTTTTTGATTGTTTTATTTTTTTAGTGTTTTATATTATTTTTATGGGATTATAGCATTTTAGGGACTTTTAGTGATTTTTTTGGTTTTTTAGAATCCCTTAGAGTTTTTAGTGTGTTTATGTTTGTTAGGATTTTTATGTTTTTTATGTTTTTTAGTTTTTTTAGTTTATTTAGATTCTTACAATTTTTAGGTGTCTTAAGGAATTTTTGGTTTTTAGGGTTCTGAGGGGCATTCTGGATTTTAGGGGTTTTTTGGGTTGTTTTGGTCTTTTATGTTTCTCTGGTTTTTTGGGTTTTTAAATTTTTATGGTTTTATGGGTTTTGTTTTATTTTCATCTTTTTATTTTTTTTGTTTTTTGGGTTATTATAGGATTTAGGATTTTCTGGGACTTTGGGCTTTTCGGGTGTCTATGAATGTTTTAGATATTTCTGATTTTTTTTATTTTTGTGGATTTAGATACTTTTGTCATTTTAGTGGAGATTTAGTGGTTTCTATATGGTTTTAGTGGGTTTTAGGTGGCTTATGGCTTTGTTATGGGGTTTTTTAGAGTTTTATGGATTAGAGGGGTTTTTTCATTTTGGGTTTTATGTTTTAGGTTTCCTTGGTTTTATGTTTTTTTGGGTTTCTAGGGTTCTTTAGGGCTTTAGGGTGTTTACATTATTAGGATTGTTTAAAAAAAATTATTATTTCATAGTATTCTCAGGATTTTAGGGGGATTTATATATTTTTATTGGTTTTAGGGAATTTAATGAATTTAGGATAGTAAAAGGTTTTAGAGGGTTCATGGTCTTTTATGGGGTGTTTTGTCTTTTTGGGGAATTTTCGGATTATAGTGTCTTTTAAAATATTCATGGTTTTATGATATTTATATATTTTTAAGGATTTTATCTAACATTATATGTTTTATATTTTTTTAGGGTCCTTTTGTGTTTTTAGGGTTATTTATATTTTTTGAGTTTCAAGTGTCCTTTATGGTTTTAATGAATTTTTAGTTTTCATTGGGGTTCTTTTGGGGTTTTAGTTCCCCTTATTGTTTTTAGTTTTTCTAATTCTTTTATTGTAATTTTATGTGTTATGTAGTCTTTTAGAGTTTTCATGGTCCTTTATGCTTTTTAGGGTTCTTTAGTGACCATTAAAGATTTTAGGGTTTTAGGTTCTTTTAGGGGATTAAGGTATTGAGCGTCTTTTAGGGTCTTCAGTGTCATTCAGGTTTTTATGGGTTTCAGGGTCTTTTATTGATTTTATTGTTATAGGGACTTTATTGGTTTTAGGTTGTTTAGGTGATTAGCGTTTTTATCATTTTTTGTGGTTTTTGTGGTTTTGGTGTTTTTAGGTGTTTAAGGGGTTTGGTGGTTTTATAGTTTGTAGGGGATTATATGATTTTTTAGGGTCATTATTGTTTTCGGGTCTTCAATGGGTTTTGGATGGGTGGGGTTATGGGATTTATAATTTCATATGGTTATTATAAAATTTAGGTGTTTAGGGGGTTAAATGTTTTTTATTTTTTTATTTTTTTAGGTTTAATAGAGTATTTAAGGTTTTAGGGTTTTTAAACAATTTAGGGTTTTTTAATATTTTTGTGTTTTTCGGGATTTATGGTTTTAGGAGTTTTAGGTAACTTTTGGATTTTTTTGTTTTTTAGTTGTTTTATACAGTTAGGGTTTTTATGGTTTTTAATGTATTTATTGTTCTATGTACATTTAGGGTCTTTAGGGGATTTTATGTTTTTTAGGTTTTCGGGGTTTTTTCAAAAGTTTTTTGTTTTTATTTTTTACACGAATTTTAACGTGTTCTTTTTTTTTGGATTTTTACTGGGGTTTTGGTGATTATTTTTTAGGACTATTTTATTGTTTTATGAGTTTTTATCATTTAAGATGGTTTTAGCATTTTTTTTATTTTTTGGGTTTTATATGGTTTATTATTTTTTTAGGATTGTAAGATTTTAATTGTTTTTAGAGTATTTATATTTTAATGGGGGTTTTATGACCTTAAAGTTCTTTAATAAGTTTATATGGGTCCATTTATGTCATTATACATGCATTTTTCATCATTTATAGTTTGATGGATTTTATATTTTTAGGGGTTTTATACAAATTTAGGGTTATTTTTTTTCTTATATTTTTAATGGGTTTAATATTTTTTTGTTTTTATTGATTTTATCTGTTTTTGGGGTTTATTTGTGGTTTTATAGTTTTTTCACAATTTTTAGGGTTTGTAGGGTTTTCATAGTATTTTAAATGTATTTAAGGTTTTAAGGTTTCTTTTGTTTTTTAAGGTTTTAGAAATTTTAAGACTTTTTAGAATATTTTTATCATTTTTGTGGGTTTAGGGTTTTTTAGGGTTTTAATGTGTTTTGAGGGGGCATTTCATAGTTTTTTAGTGTTTTTTCTATTTTAAGGGTTTTTAGAGTTTTTTGGGTTTTAATGGTTTTAATTTTTTTACACTTTTTAAGTATTGTTAGAGGATTTTACGGATTTTAGAGGGTTCTATGGTGTTAGTCTTTTTAGGGGGTTTTAAGAGTTTTTTTGTTTTTAGGTCTTTAGGGTTTTCAATGTATTTAGGGTTTTTATGGTTTTATGTTGATTTTTTGGTTTTCGGTTAATTTATGTTGTTAAGGGGGTGTAAGATTTTAAAGATATTTTTTAAGTTTTAGGGCTTTTAAAAATTTAATTATATTAAGGGTTATCTTGGTATTTTATATTTTTAAGAGTTTTTAGTGGTTTTATGGGTTTTCGGGTAACTTACGGCTTATTTTTGCGTTTTTTTTGTTTTTATTTTTTTATGGGTTTTTAGTTATTTTTGAGTTTTTATGGTTTTAGGGTTCCTTATAGGTTTTTAGGGTTTTAGGGTTTCTTAGGGGTATTAAGGGCAATACAATATTTAAGGTTATTAGGTGTTTTTTGTGTTTTAGTGGTTTTAGAGGTTTTAGGGTTATTATGAGGTCTTTTATGGTTTTAAGGAATTGTAGGGCTTTAGGGTTTAAAATGTTTTAAAGTATTTTTAGTTTCTTTGGGGTCTTCTACGGTTTCATAGTTTTGTTAGTATTAATTGGGTTCTAGAGATTTTGGTTATTTTTGGATTTCTTATTTCTCCTAATAGTTTTTATTATTTTTGGATTTTTGTGTATTTTAATATTTTTATTGTTGTGTGGATATTTTTAGATTGTTTACTTTTTTTTAGGATTCAAAATGTTATTATGGTTTTAAGGGTCCTTTATAGTTCTTTGGTTTGTTTTACTATTTTTAGGTTTGTCTTTGGATTTTTGGAGTTTTTAGGGTTTTTTGGGTCCTTTAGGGTTTATAGGTTTTTATGGATTTTAATTTATTTTTTTTGTTTTTTAGGAATTTTAGGGTTTGTTATGATTTTTAAGAGTTTTTACTATTATTTATGGTTTTCAAGGTCTTTAGGGTTTTATAGGTTAATGGGGTTTTTTGTGTTTGAGGAATTTTTTTTGCTTTTAATGGGTTTAATCATTTTTAGGTAGCTTTATGTTTTTATTGTTTTTTTATTTTTCGGGATTTTAGTGTAGGTAGATGCTTTATGTTTTAAATTGTTATTTTTTGGTTTTAATGATTTTTATAGATTTAGCGGTTTTTTGGTCATTTGGTTTTTATGGGGTTTTTTGGGTTTTGTAGGGGATTTTTTTTGGATTTTCTAGGGTTGATTTAGGTTTTTAATAGGGTTTAATTTTTATAATGTAGAATATAGTATTTAGGGTGTAGTGTGTAGGGTTTAGGGTTTACTGTATATGGTTTAGTGGGTAGGATATAGGGTATAGGGTTTAGCGTTTAGCGTTCAGGATTTAGGGTGTAGGGTATAGGATTAAGGGTGCATGGTTTAGGGTTTATGGTGTATGGTATATAGTCTAGGGTGTAGGGTTAACGGTTTGTAATGTGTGATATAGTGTTTTGGGAATTGGGTTTAGGGTTTTCGGTCTAGGATGTATGGTTTATGGTGTAGTGTTTGGGGATTATGGTGTAGTTGATAGGGTTCAAGGTGTAGGGTTTATAGTTTTAGTGTACGGTTTATGGTTTATGGTATCAGTTGGAGGGTATACGATTTATGCTATGGGTTTTGGGGTGAAGAGTATAGAGTTTGTGGTGTACAGTTTTGGGTTTTGGGTTCATTGTATATGGTTTAGTGTGTAGTGTTTTGGGTTTAGGGTGCAGGGAATAAGGTTTAGGGTTCGGGCTTGTAGAAATTAGGGTTTAGGGTGTCCGACTTATGGTTTAGGGTGCACGGTTTAGGGTATAGGGCTCATGTTATAGGGTTAAGGGTGTAGAGTTGTGTTTTTTTGGTGTAGGGGATTCGTTTTAGAGATTGTGGTTTAGGGTTTCAGGTGTGTGGTATAGTTTTTAGGGTGTAGGGTTTAGGGTTTAGGGTTTAGGGTTTAGGGAGTATCTTATAGGTTATATTATTTATTGTTTAGAGTCTATGGTTTAGGTTATATGGTTTAGGGTGTTGGGTTTTAGAACTATGGTATAGGGTATAGGAATTAGGGGACATGGTTTAGGTTTTAGGGTTTAATCTGTTGGTTAATGTTTTTAATGTTTTTGGTATAGGGTTTCGGGTGTCGGCAATATGGATTAGGGGGTACGGTATAGGGTTTCCATTGTAGGATTAAGGGTTTAGGATGTAGTTTTTAGGGTTTACGTTGTAGGGTTTAGAGTTTACAATGTTTGGTTTACTATTTAGGGTGTAGTGTCTAGGGTTTAGCATGTAGGGTATAGGGTGTAGGGTGTAGGGTGTATGGTTTACAGTGTATGGTATAGGGATTATGGTGTTGGGTATATGGTATAAATATTAGGGTATTAGGTTTAGGGTGTTGGGTATAGTGTTATCGTTTAGTGATTAAGGTTTAGTTAATAGGGTATAAGGATTATGATGTGGGTATTAAGGTTTCGTATGTAGGGTATATGGTTTTGAGTTTTGCGTTTTGTGTTCTGGGTTTAGGGAATAAGGTTTAGTGGTTAGGATTTACGTTTTTGGGTTGACATTTTAGGGTATATGGTTTATGGTTTAGGCTATATGGAATTAGGTATAGGTTTTATGGTGTAGTTTTACCATATAGTGTGTCAGTTATAGGGTTTAGGGTGCGGTATTTAGGGTTTAGTGTGTATTGATTGGATTTATGTTATAGGTGTTGGGGGTATAGGTTGTTGGATATAGGGTTTACGGTGTAGGGATTTTTTTGGGTTTATGGTTTAGGGAGTAAGGAATAAGGTTTATTATTTATGGTGTAGATTAGAGGATTTAGGGTGTCAGGTTTCAAGTATACAGTTTAGGGTATAGGGTTTAAGGTGTAGGGTTTAGGGTTTTGTGTATTGTGTAGAGTTTATGGGGTTTGGGGGTTTGTTTATTGTTTTTAGGTGTTATTGGGGGTTTCAGTGTGTTTAGTATTTTTAGTTTTTTTAATATTTTATGGGGTTTATGGTTATAGAGATATTTTAGGGTTCATAGGGGGTTTACATGTTTTTTTTTTGATTTTTTATAGTTTATTTTTTTATTTATTTTAAAGGTGTTTTCTGGTTACTAGAGATTTTAATATTTTTAGGGTTTTCAATAGTTTTTATTGTTTTTAGTGTTTTTAAGTTTTTTCATGGTTTTTTGGGTTTTCATAGATATATATTTATATTTTTGGGGGTTTTATGGTTTTTATGGGTTTTTCTTGTTTTTAGGTTTTTTGGGTTTTTAGGTGTTTCAACGATTATCTGGGGTTTTTAAGGATTTTAGTATTTTAGATTATTTATAGTTTTCTCAAGGGTTTTAGGTATTTTTAGAATTTAATTATACCTTTTTAGGGTTTTATGTTCATTATTGTTTTTATTTATTTTAGGTACTTTTATGGGTTTTACTTGTTCTAGGGTTTTCAGTCGTTTTGGGGTTTTTAGGGGTTTTTTGGTTGGAGTGTTTTTGGTATTTTAATGGTTTATTATATTTTTTGGGGTTTTTAATTATATTTTATTTTTTTCGGTTTTAATTTTTTTTGTGAGTCTAGGGGGTGTAGTGTTTTAGGGGATTTTAGGATTTATATGGATTTTAGGGGTTATGGTTTTAAGGTATTTTATGTGGTTTAGTGGTTTTAGAGGGTTTTATTTTTTGCTGGGGTTAAATGGTTTTTAGGGGTTTAGAGGATTTGGGATTATTTAGGGTTTTTGGGTTTTTATGGTTTAATGGGTTTTTGTGTTTTTATCGGTTTTATGAATTTTAGGGTATTTAGTATTTTTATTGTTTTTAGTATTTTAATGTGTTTTTTGGGTTTTAGGGGATTGATTATTTTTTGGTATTTTTATATTTTTTATGTTTTATAGTGATTTAATTGATTTTTATAGTTTATTTGTGGTTTTCTTGGGATTTTTGGAATTTTTTGGGTTTTAATAAATTTTTATGGTTTTTGGTATTATTGGGTCTCATTGGTTAATATGGGTTTTCTTGTTTTTTTCATATTTGGAGTTTTATAAATTTTTTGGATTTTTAGTGGTTTTAGGGGTTTTAGAAATTTTAGGGAATTTTAGGGGTATTATCGCCCTACACCGCCTCCGAACACACGAACTGTGAGTAAGTAAATGCTAATTCATATAGCAACAAAAGAAGCTAAGTCAATCATTGCATCAATATCATATTTGACATTGTAGCTTCAGTTCTTATAGTAACTTCTATCAAACATAGGCCAGTATGTGCTCGAACTACCCCAGTTATCTACAGAAAGAAAAATAGTAGGCCATCCGCAGCTGGGACCTTTTTCTATTTATTGGTTTGTAAAAGGCTCCCATCCACACCCCATTATGAATATGTTTCTTATTTTTATGTAATTTCTTTGCTATTTTGAATAATTCATGAACCAAAAAAAGTGTTCTGGTAACATTACCCCATGTTTTAGTTGGAAAAATAATCTCATCATACATTTCCCCGAGAATGGGAATTCCAGTTATTTGGTAGATGTCCCAAAGGCTAATACCAACTTCACTATGCCTCAAATATAAGGGAATCATTTGTGGACTCCATCGGCTCAATAATTCAGGAATTAAATAATTTTAAAAAACATATGTTTCCCTATCCAGACCGCTTCATTTATATGAACATTTGACAATTCCTTCTGGAATTCTGCACGAGTCCAGCGCACCCAAAATTCCCACATCCATTCCGTTTTCACACCTCCTCCAGAACAAATTTTGCATTGTTCCTTCATACCATTAGACTAATATGTCTGAGAAGCCCAAAAGTTTGAATCATATAAATGTGGCCTTGACTCTACAACATGATCCTTCATATCCAAAGTACAATCACTATGATGCATAATGCAACTAATAGGGGTTGTTCCTTCATGTACTAAAACACCTACTACACTAATATTCATGCAATTATAGTTTCATTGTTGAGTAAACCAATTCTTTAGAAAATTCCTCTTAATATATGGAACATGGGAATCTTGTGAAATACTATGCCCATACAGGGGTTGCTATAGACTTTGATGATATTCACATTGATATTGAATTAAATCCTTCCATAGCCCAGGAAGATTACATTCAACAATGTCGTAAGAGACTATTATGATGATCTTCATCATTTTATTTTGATGTGAATCAGCTTCATCAGAAGAGGTTATCAAATGATCCATTTTCTTACAAACGAATTATCAAACCTTTCTATTAGGTTGTGACTTTTACTTAAAATTCTGCTTAATGGAAATGGAAGTCAAAAATATTTTTGAAAAGGAAACTGTTTGCATAGGTCCTTCAATGAGGTCTGTCGCATTGGTCCTTCGACAAGGATCTTCATTCAAATCATATGATTAAGTCCTTCCACGTAGCTCCATCGCCAAGGTTGATTTACCTTGAGAAAATTTCAAGGAGACTACGTGAGAGCACAATACATTAAGGATAAAAAGGGGCTATGCAATGAGATATGGAAAATTTGGAGGCATGGGTGAAAAAAATCGCAAAGGATGGAAACTATTTATAGCCAGTCGTGAACCTGAATGACCTACCTACGTGATAACACTATGGGGAATACCTAAATAAAGTTTCTCACTTGAAAACCTATGCTATCTAGAAATTAACCCATAGTGGTTTCCCCATTATTTTACCTCCAGACTCAACCCTCTTTCTAGTCAGATCCAATCCTGGGGGGGGGGATTTTTTTGACACAATTTAAGAATACAAAAATACTATGAAGATAAAATTGGTGATATCAAAATCCCAAGGAAATATTCGATGAATTAAAAGGAAAGAAAAATTCTACAAAGGGCTGCATGGAAAATATACACCACCAACCTAGGCCACAGACCAACGTGGCAATGTTTCGTGATTGAGATGCACACTAGAATTGTGCCACAGACCTGCGTAGAAATGCTACATGATAGAGCTGTGCAACGGAATAATTTCTACACCCCTACGTGCTAGATCTTCACGAAGAAGCTGCACTGAGGATCTAAGCAGACCATGTTTTTTCGACCAGGCCCATCAATGCCTATAAATAGGACACCTAGGCTCTCCATTTCAACGACTGAAAAATTTGAAAGATTCCCAGAAGCTCCCAATGCATAGCTATTTCAACAAGATCCCTCAAATTGTCTCAGGTAGCACTCTAGTGTATGAGAGAATAGATAATTAAACGGGAAAATATAGTTTTTAATGTCTGTTCACAATTTATACAAAGGTTTGGTTCTTCTATGTGAAATACATTCTTCAGTCATCACACACCTACATGGCATACCTGTGTGTCACACCTACGCATCATACCTACACGACATACTAGTGTGTGATACCTGAATGGTACAACTACATGCTACATCAATGAGGGGTACCTACACAACACACATGAGTGAGGAACCTATGTGGTAGATCTTGTTATAAACCTTACATAACATCTCAAGTATCCTCATTAAATCCATTCATGGTTGGGTATCTCTTTCCTTGGTTCACTTATATGAAAGGAACTAAGTTGAAGCCTCCACCAAAACCTCCGGAATTATCAAACCATTGGGAAAGGCACATTATTGTGTCTCATATTTGGGTTTTTACATCCATAATCAAGGGATTCCCACATTTGTTTCATAATGGTGTTAGGGTTCATAGAGTTTCTGTGGGTTTTTATATCCACAATCACATGGACCTTTCTCCTAGGAACTGTGCTAGGAGATTACCAGTTTTGAGGAGGGTTTGTGTCTTGGCCTATCCCTTCTCAAAGTGATGAATCGGAACCTCATGTATCTTGTAGGGAAGGTATGGTTCAAACATTCATTTCCACGAAAGCATAGGTGATGTATCCCTCCCCTACCAAGATCAATTTTAGGGAAACCATCTGGGAATAAGCCCCTAGATATTCTTGTAGGAGGTAGCATCATTGCTTCTTCTCTCTTATTCAGATCCAAAACCATAGGGGAGATGGGAACATGGACTTTTGTTACCCATTCCCTCTCCCATTGATATTTGTCACCATGGGCATCCATCATGGTGTAATCCCCTAACCTTTATCCCTTCCTCCTTTCATTAGACTGTTGTCTAATGTAAAGTGAATAATGGGATGTCTCCTCACCTCACCCTCATATCAGGTCAACTATTGCCTCGTCCACTTTCCCACCATAGGTGTGCCCTCTTCCACCAGTGGAGGATGAAAATGCATGTTTCATTGTTGAATCTTTATCATCATCTTGTTTCTCACGCCAAGAATGAATCACGTGAGCATTGAAATTCATGATGATTAGAACAAGTGAAAAAACACTCTTGACTCATGGAACTATGAGAAACCTGATTCCCAACGTAATTAGGATACATAGGAATCTCTTTCAGGGCTTGATCTCACCAGATATCCTCTTTAGGAATCCGACCCTAATTCCCTTAATATGGGAATCCTCCTATATAATAATTCCCAAATTAAACCCCCAAAATCACCAAGTCATCTTTATTCATGATGTAATCCCCAACTCATTTCTCTTAAATGACTATAAACTCCTATGAGACATATCAAACATTGTGGGATTTGATTACCATCCACATAGGACACATAAAAAGGCTCCATGAGGATCAAACCCAACATTTCAAATCTACTCGGTTCTCCTTGGACCATATTTCCAATAGGGTCGAATCTAACTCAGAAACCCGTATCCATTCCAAGTTCATCGGGCTGTTTCTGCATAAGTCTCACACCAAACATTTCCTAATAACCTTTCTCTTAGATGTCCTTACCACATGACATTATACTATATGGTTATGTCCTTATCAAGTAACCATAATAGATATGACGTGACCCATTAAGTGGCACCGAACTACGAGGGTTATGATTTATTTCACAAGAAAACTTAGGTAGCCCATTTCATGGGTACAATCCCAATAGAAAAAAAATCCTTCATCTCCCTAGATGACGATAAATTCTAGGGTGCCCAACTATGGGGCTTAAAAAACTAGTATCATCAAAATGATGATTAAAAGAATCTCAAAAAAGTATATTAGAGGATACCATTGATGGAGAACCACGAATACATACAGATATCTCCATTAACAAGGATCCTTGAATGCATAATGATGATTCTAAATTTTAAATATGTTAATAATTGGTTGAAAATTCCACTTGAAACATGTGTTATGGTTGGTAAATTAATAAGGATTCAAAGAAATATCTTAAAGTAGACAATAATTCCCCCCAAAATGGTGAAATGAGTCCTAATACCCATCCTCTTGGACAATGTACGTTCATAAGTGTCGTAAAGTACAAACATAATGTACAACAACCTTTGGAATGCAGGCCCCTTTCAATAAAGAACTATTGTAAGTTTCTGGTTCCATTAATAAGTTCAATGGAAACCGCCGGAAATAATTGATACTTAAAACTAAGAAACACATTTCAAGGAACTAAGAAACATACAGTTTGTATGTTTTTTAGGTTTTTTGTTTCTTTTAGGGTTTTTATAGAGTTTTAGGGGTTCAATGGGTTTTAGGTTGATTTGTGTTTTTTCAGTTTTTTGGATTTTTTAGTGGTTAAGGTATTAAATTATTTTCATATTTTTTTAGGTATTTAGGTTTTTTAAATGGTTTTAGTACAAATACGGTTTCATGGGGATTTTATGGCTTTTAGGAATTTAGGCGTTTTTTTGTGATCTTATATTTTTTATTGTTATTTTTTGTTTTATTGTTTTTAGAAGATTTTACGTTTATTAGGTTTATTGGGGTTTTAATAGGTTTATGGGTTTTAGGTGTTTTAGGGTTTTTACATTTTTACTGGTTTTTGGGTTTTATGGATTTTATAGTGTGTTACAGGTTTTATGGTTTTTAGGTATTTTTGGGATTTTTTGGGTTTCTACTTTTTTCTGCGTTTTCTAGGATTTTTTGGATTTTAGGATCTTTTTGGTTTTTAATGTTTTTAGCGGGTTTATTAATTTATGGGGTTTTGGGTTTTATTGTGTTTTTTAAGGGTTTTATGTTTTTATCATATTTAGTGGGGGGTTAATGGGTTTTTGGGGTTTTAAAGGATATTTAAGTATTTTAAGATTATTTATGTATTTTATAGAGTTTTTAGATTTTTAGGGGTTTGGGGTGTAGAAGGTTTTATTTGTCTTATTGTTTTATATTTAAGGGTTTATTTTTTTTAGATTTATAGTTTTTTTGAAGGTATATAGGGGTTTTAGGGGTTCTATGATTTCAATATGTTTTTGGGATATCTGGATTTTAGGTTCTCTTGGGGTTTTATGGCTTTTTGGGGTTTTATGTTTTTTGGGTATTGTAATATTTTTTAGTTTTTATGGTCTTCTAGGTGTTTATGGGTCTTTTATGGGTTTATAGGGTTTTTAGTGTATTTAGTGTCTTTTAGGGTTTTAGGGGTATTTAGGGTGTCTTATTGTTTTTAAGGGTTTTTTATGGGTTCTAATGGTTTTTAGGTTGTTGTATGGATTTTATGGTTTTAAGGGTTTCTTTGGTGTTTAATGTTTTTAGGGGATTTTTTTGGTTCTAGGGTAATTTAAAATCCTTTAGGGTTTTTAGAGATTTTAGGGTCCTTTAAGGGGTTTAGGTTTGTTATGTTTCTTCATGTTTTAAGGGGTATTTTGGTTACTTTAGTGGTATTGGTGATTTTTTATGTTATATGCTTATTATTTTCTCTTAGGGTTTTGGGTTATTAGGGTTATTTATGATTTTTATTCATTTTAGGGTTACTAGGGATTTTAGGTGTATTTAGGATATTATTAATGCTTGGGAGTTTTAGGCTTTTAAGGTTTTTTGGCGTGTTAGGGGTTTTGGCGTTTTAGGGGCTTTTATGGGTTTTTTGGGTTTTTACGGCTTTATGGCCTTTTATTGTTTTAGATACTGTTATGGTATTGTATGAGTTTATTGGTTTTATGGTTATTATTTTTGGGGGGTTATTGGGGTTTTTATGGGTTTTATGGTCATTAGGGGTTTTAAGATTTTATAGGGACTTTTAGTATGGGGTAGGGGTTCTGGTAGAATAAGGGTTTTAGTGTTTTCAGGCATTTAGGCGTTTATATGGGTTTATAGGATTGTTTAGGGTTTTAGGGGTTTTAAGGCTCCTTTAGGGTTTTTAGGGTCCCTATGTTTTTTATGGGTTTTTAATTTTTTTTGGTTTTTAGGGTTTTTAGAGTTTCTTTGGGATTCTAAGAGATTTTTAAGGTCTTTTAGACTATAGATTTCCTTTTAAGGTATTCATTGTTTTTATGTTTTATGTATATTTTGGGGTTTTTATTTTATTTTCTTTTCATTTAGGTTTTTTGGGTTTATTATCATTCATGTTTTTTATTTTTTTTAATTCTTTTAGGGTCTTTAGGATTTCTAGATTCTTTTAGTTGTTTGTGGGTTTTATATTCCTTTAGTGATTTAAAGGGATTTAGGGTTTTTTGGGATTATATGGGATTCTTGGTTTTTTTGGTTTATAATTATTAATGGGTTTTAGTCATTTTAATTGTTTTTTGGGTTTTAGGGTCCTTTATTGGGTTTTAGTATTTTGGGTTTTTTTTTATTTTAGAGTTTTTAAGCATTTTAGTAATTATTAAGTGAATTTTAAGATTTTTATGGTATTATACATTTTAGGGGTTTATTCTAGTTTTTTAATGCATTTATTGGGTTATAGGATTTTTATGGTTTTCAGTCTATTTATGTGTTTTCATTGTTTGGGGGGGGGGTTTACTATTTTATTTCCTTTTATGGTTTTTATGGTTTGTATGGTTTTTATTATTTTTATGGTTATTTTAGGGGTTTTATTGTATTTAGGGGTTTGATGTTTTTAGGGTTTTTTGGGTTTTTATGGTTTTAAGGGGGTTTTATGAGTGTTTAGGGTTTTTTAGAATTTTCGTCATTTAAGGCATATTATTGTTTTTATGGGATTTTAATGATTTTTAGGGGTTTTTGAATTTTTATCTGGTTTAATATTTTTTATGGTTTTAGGATGATATAGAAATTTTAGGGGTTTTAGAGATTTTAAGAATTCATATTTTTTGTGTTTTGGGTTTTTAAATGTTTTTAGTGGTTTTCATGTTTTTCAGGTTTTTTGTAGGGTTTTCTGGGTTTTAGTGTTTTATGGGTTTTAGGGGTTTTAGGGATTTTAGGTGGTTAGAGAGTTTTGTGGTTTTATAGGGTTTTATAGGGTTTTCTTATTTTGTTGGATTTTAGGTATTTTAGGGTTTTACGTATCCTCATTGATTTTTAATGTATTATTATTGTTTTCATATATTTTTTTGGTTTTATGGGTTTTCGGGTTCTTAGGATTTTTAGAGTTTATTTATGTTTATTATGGATTTTTTATATTTTTTATGATTTTAGGGGATTTAGGGTTGTTAGGGGATTTTTAGAATTTAAGGAATTAAGGGTTTTAGAGGATTTTATGGTTTTATAGGTTTCTATATTTAGCGGGTTCAGGGTTATCTTATGAGTTTTAGGTTTTTTATTGTTTTTAGTGTTTTTAAGAAGTGAAGGATATTTAGGTAGTTCTAGGGGTTTAGGGTCTTTTAGGGGTTTTAGGGACTTCAGTGTTTTTTTGGGGTTTACTAGTTTTACTGTATTTTGGGGGGATTAAATGGTTTTTAGTTTTTTATGGGATTTTAGAGATTTTGGGGGTTTTAGGGTTGGGCGGAGGGTTAGTGTTTATTTTATCTAAGGGTTTCTAGGGTTTCATAGGGGTTTAAATTATTTTTTGGTTCTTTATTTTGGTATTCATGTTTTTTATGGAATCTAGGTTCTTTTTCGTTTTTAGGGGTTCTTAAGGTTTTATGGTGTTTCTGGGAGTTTTTAGGGGTTTTAGGGGTTTTAGTGGTTTTTATTTTTTTATGGTGTTTTAAGTTGTTTTTAGGGGTTTTTATGTTTTGTTTATTTTTTACAGTTTTGGAGAGTTTTAGAGCATTAAGGGGTTTTTGTGGTTCTAATGGGTTTTGGGATTTTTAGGGTTTCATATAATTTTTATTGTTTTCCATGTATATTGTTTGGTTCAATAGTTTTCAGGGTCTTTTCTTCTTTTTACGGTCTCTTATAGTTTCTTAGGATTTTTTATTATTTTATGGGTTTTAGAGTTATTAAGATATTCTATTTTCGTTTAGAGTTTTAGTGTTTTTACAATATTTTTTGTGTTCTTGGACGTTTATGTGTTGTATGGTTTGTAGGGTCCATAAATGGTTGTTAGGGGTTCATGAGGTTGTAGGTTATTATGGTATTTTTACTCGTTTAGGATATATAGGGATTTTATGTTTTTTTAGTATTTTCTAGTGGTTTTAGGGTTTTATGGTCTTTTAGGTTTTATATCAATTTTTTGTTTTTCATTTTATTTTCTATGTCTTTCAAATTTTTTCAAGGTTAATTTGTGTTTTTAGGTATTTTGGGGTATTTTGTTATTTTTTTTTGGGGGGGGGGTTCTTAGCATACTGTGATTCATATATGCTTCATTAGAGTCTTTAAGTGTTTTTAGGATTCATCATGGGTTTTAAGTGTTTTTGGGTGTTATGATTTTTTAGGGTTTTAGGGGTTTTACAATTTTTATGGGTTTTAGGGATCCATTGGGGTTTTGGGGGTTTAAGTTCATATTTTTAATATTAGGGGATATACATTTCTTATTGGGTTTTTGGGATCTTCTAGGGTTTTTAGATTATAATTTTCTCATAAGTGTTATATATGAATTTTTTCACCTTTTATGGTTATGTTGCATTCATTAGGTTTTTACGATTTGTAGGGTTTGTTGGAATATTTAGAATTTTTAGGGATTTTATGGGAGTTTATAGATTTGTATGTTTTTATAGATTTGAGTTTTTTCTTATGGGTTTTAGGGGTTTTTATGGGTTTTATGGGTTTTTACTATATTAAGGAATTTAATTTTTTAACCCTATCCAGTGATTTTTGTTGTTGTTTTTTATATTTTAGCGTTTTGAGGGATTTTTAGGGGTTGTAGGGTTTTTTAATGTTTTTTGTTTTTTTGACTATTTTTTATTATTTGGGTTTTATTTGAATTTTTATTGTTCTTACAGTTTTTTGGGTATATGGTTTAGGGTTTATGTTATAAGGTTTTTAGATTATGGTATAGGGTTTACGGTGTATGATATAGGGTTTAGGGTGTATGGAATATGGTTTAGGGTGAATGGTATTAGGTTTATGGTTTGTGGTATAGGGTTTACGGTGTACGATATAGGGTTTAGGGTGTAGGGAATATGGTTTAGGGTGTATGGTTTAGGTTTTAGGGTGTACGGTAAAGGGATTAGGGATTAGGTAGAATGGTGTAGGGTTTAGGGTGTAGGTTATAGGGTTTAGGGTGTTAGTTATAGTGATAATGATGTAGGGTATATGATGTAGTTTATAGGTTTTAGGGTGTACCATATAGGATTTAAAGTTTGGGGATACGCTTTAGGGTGTAGCATTTATGATTTAGGGTGTCAGGTATAGGGTTGGGGTGTGGGGTTTGGGGTTTTCTGTATAGGATAGAGTGTTCGTAGTGTGGGTTTTAGGGTTTTGGGTGTAGGGTATTGGTTTTATGGTGTAGGGTGTAAGATGTAGCGTATAGGGTTTAGACGTATGGATTAGGTTTTAGGCTGCATGGTTTAGGGTTTAAGGTGTAGGGTATAGGGTTTTGAGTGTCATTTTTTGGGTTTGGGGTGTAGGGTTTACTGTTTAGGGTATAGGGTATATTGTTTTGGGTATATTGGTTTGGGTATATTGATATGGTTGTAGGGTTTTGGGTTTAGTGTGTAAGGCACTGGGATTCAGGTGTAGTGTTTCAGGTTTATTGTGTTCGGTGTTGGGAATATGGTGAAATGGTGTGGGGTGTAGGGTTTATGATTTTTGGTGTATGGTTCATGGTATAGTGTTTATGGTGTAGATTATATGGTTGAGGGTATAGGGTATATGAATTATGTTTTATGGTATAGGGTTTTTGGTGTAGGGTATAGGGTATTTGTTTTTGGGTGTCGAGTGTGAGTTATAGGGTATTGGTCACAGGGTGTGGGGTTTAGGTTTTAGTTTGTAAGATATGAGGTATAGGGTATAGGGTATTCTATTCATGGTGTTGGGTGTAGTGTATAGGTTTTACGGTTTAGTGTTTAGGGTGTAGTGTATAGGGTTTCTTGTACCAGGTTTATGGTTTGAGGTGTAGGGTATTGATTTTTGGGTTTTTGCGATTTGGGTGTTTGGTATTGGTTGTAGTGTTTATTGATTAGGGTGTTGGTTATATGGTTTTAGGTGTAGTGTTTTGGGTTTTGGGTCAATGGAATAGGGTTTAGGGTGTTGGGTTTTGGGATTACATTTTATGGAGTAGGTTATTGTATTTAGGGTGTATGATATTGTTTTATTGGTTTACGATGTAGGAAATAGTCTTTAGGGTGAACTATTTAGTGTGCGTGGTATAGGGTGTATAGGGTTTTATAGTTTTAGTGTTTATATGGCCTTTTCAGTTTATTGGGTTTTAGGGATTTTTAGGGTTTTTAGGGGTTTTCATGTTATTTAAAGATATTAAAAGCTTATTATGGTGTTTGTGGTTGGGGGTAGTGGTTTTTGGGTTTGAGGGAGTTTTAGGAGTCTTGTATGTTTTGGGGTTTCTATGGTTTTAAGGCGTTTTATGTTCTATTTAGGGTCAAATGGTTTTTATGAATTTTTATAGTATTTAGGGTTTTGGGGTTTTTCAATGTTTTGTGTTGTTTATGATTTTAGGGGTTTAAGGGTTTTTTGGGTTTTTTATGTGTTTAATGGTTTTTCAAATGGTTTTAACACTTGATAGTGTTTCTTAGTGTTTAATAATGTTTTATTGTTTCAAAGGATTTAATTTTTTTAGTGATTTTTTAGTGTGGGTGGGAGGGTGGTTATTGGTGTGTTTTAGGGTTTTGGTGGGGGAGGGTTAGGTTTTTATAGATTTTTTTTGGTTGGGGGTGTTGGGTTTGGTGGGAAGGTGTTGGGTTTTAATGGGGTTTTCTTATTTTTAGGGTTATGGGGGTTTTAGGGGCTTTAATGGTTTTTTAGGTTTTTTGGGGTTTTAGTGTTTTAGGGGTTTTTGGCGTTTTATTGTTATTTTGTGATTTTCAATGGGTTATAGAGGTTTTAGTTGGTTTTTTGTGCATTTAATTGTTTTTGGTGTTTTTATGTTTTATAAGGGTTTTAATTTTTATATGTTTTTTTTATGATTTTTAGGATTTTAGGGCCATTGTGGGGTTTAATTATTTTTATGGTTTTTAGGATTTGTAATGGGGTTTTAGTATTTTTATGATCATTAGGGATTATAGAGTTTTGAATGTATTTTATGGGGTTTGGGGGTTTTAATGTTTTTAGAGTTTGTAAATATTTTGGGTTATAATTATTTCGTGGGTTTTTTATGAATTTTTATGGGGTTTTAAACACTTTAGGGTGTTTGGGGTTTTATGGGTTTTATGTTTTTAAATTTTTTTAGGATTATTTTTCATGTTTTTAGGGATTTTTAAGTTTTTTAGTTGTTTATAGGGATTTTATGTGTTTTAGGGTTTTCATGTATTTTTAGTGTATCTTGATGTTTTCATTATAATAAATGATTCACTAGGTTTTAAGGATTTATTGGGTTTTATTGTTTTTTGGGTTGTCAGGGTTTTTATGATTATTTTATCAATTTTAGTGGTTTTTTTCTGGTTCTTATGTGGTTTTGGGGATTTTTTTGTCATTAATATGTTTTTTGGGTTTTTTTGGGTTTTTTTGGGTTTTTAGGGTTGTAGTATTTTTAGTGTGTATTAGGGGTTTCTTTGGATATTATGATTTTTTTTGGATTTTTAGGGGTTAGTTTTTATGGTAAATTTTATGAATTTTTAACATTTTTTTATTATTTCTATGGTTCTATGGTTTTGAGGGTTTTAAAGCGGTTTCAAGGGTTTATTAGTTTGTTTGGTCTTTTTGAGGATTATCATCATTTTCATGGTTTTTAATGATTTATAATATTTTTATTTGTTCTTAACGGATTTAATATTTGTAGGGTGGGTTTATATATATATATATATATATATATATATATATATATATATATATATATATATATAGGGATATTTAGGGGTTCTGGGGTTTTTCTAGGTTTTTAAGCTCTATTTAGGGTATTTTATTATTTCAAAATAATAGGTTTTTATAGTTTTAGTTGATTTATATTAATTTTTGGGGTTTTTGGTTTTTAAGTGTTTGGGGTGTTTTTTTGGATTTTTTGGGGGGGGGGAGGGGTTATATATTTTTAGGGATTTTTAGGGTATTAATTTTTACAAATTTTAATAGTTTTAGGGTTTTAGTGTTATTTTAAATTTCAAAATGGTTCTTATGTTTTAAAGGATTGTTTGGGGGTTTTATGATTATACATGGGTTTTTAAGGCTTCATGTTTTTATTTTCTTTTTATGGGCTTTTGATGATTTTTAGAGTTTTGGGGTTTCTATAGATTTTTTTTGGGATTTGGGGAGTTTAGGTTTCTTACGGGTTATTAAAGATTTATCATTTTTTTGGGTTTCTGAATGTTTTTAGGGATTTTAAGAATTTTGAGGGATTCTTTGTCATTTTAAAATTTATGGATTTTTGAGGTTTTTTATGGTGTTTTACGCTTTTTGGGTTATTATGGGTTGTTATAGGGATTTGGGGTTTTATAATGCATTAGGGACGTTTGTGGTGTTTGGGTCTGTTAGAGTTTTTTTTGGGGGTTTTGGGTTTTTGGGGTCACTTAGGGGTTGTTAGGGATTTTAGGGTTTTTAGAATTACTAGGGGTTTTAAGGTTTTAAGGTCTTTTGTGGTTTTAGTGTTTTAATGGTTTTCATTAGATTCGAAATTTTTAATGGTTTTATGGGATTTAGGGTTTTATAGAATTTTTTTTGGGTTTTTAAGTTTTTTTGGGGTATTGGGGGTTTAAGGGAATTTTTGGATTTTAGTTGATTATTGGATTTTTGAGGTTATTAGAGGTTTTTTTGTGATTTTTAGGGGGGTTTAGAGTTTATTTGGCCACTTTTAGGGTTTTGGGGTTGTTTATGTTTTTTAGGTTTTTTTAGAGTTTTAATTGTATTATGTTTTGTAATGGTTTATAGTGTTGTTTTCATTATTTTTAGGGTTATAAAATACTTTTAGGGTTATTAAAGGACATTAGGATTTTTCGGGAATTTCAGGGATTTTACATATTTTCTAGGATTCTAGGTTTTGGGGGTTTTTAGTGTTTAAGGGGTTTTTAAAAAAAATTTCTTTTATGTTGGATTTATTATATTTTTTTATTTCTTAAATGTTCTAACCAATTTTTCATATTTTATTACGTTTATTTGGGTTTTAGAGTTTTAATGGGGGTTTCATTATTTTATGGGTTTTCAGGGGTATTATTTTTTTCATAGTGTTCGTTGGATTTTCGGGTTTTTAGGGTTTTTATGGTGTTTTTATTTTCATTGATTCATTTCTGTGTTTTAAGGGTTCTAGAGTTTTTTTGAGTTTAGAGTTTTTTTTAATGTTTTTTGGGTTTCTTTGTGTTTTATGATTTTTTAGGTTTATTATGTGAAATATTAATTTTTAGGGGTTTGTTAGGGTTTTTATGTCCTTAGGGTTTTATGGTTTATGCTATTAAGGTGTATAAATGTTTTTAATGGTATTTTTTTTATGGTTTGAGGGGTTTCAGGTTTTTAGGTGTTTTAGGTTTTAGTTGTTTTTTGTTATCATCGGGTTTTTTGGATTTTATTGTTTTTAGTGTTTTCAGGGTTCTCAGTGTTTGGAAAATTTTTAAGAGTTTTAAGGGTATTAGTAGTTTTTTCGGTTTTAGGGGGTTTGGGGGGTGTAGTGTTTTAATGGTTTTATTGGGGTTTTTCGGGTTTTTCGGGGATTTTTGGGTATTTTATGTTTTTATGGGTATTATTTCTCTTAAGGGTTTTCTAGGATTTACGTTGTTAGAATGATTTAATGTTGTTGGTGTTTTTACTGTATTTGAGTGTTTTGGGGGTTTATTGCCGATTTACGGTGTTTGTTCTTTCAGAGGACTTTTAATTTTTTCGCTGTTTTAAGTGGTTTTCGGGGTTTTTAGGGGTTTTAGGGGGGTTTAGAGGTTTTTTCGGGGTTTATATGATTTTTTTATTTAGTTAGGGTTTTAATTTTTTTATGTCATTAGGATTTTTGGCATTTAGGGTTCTTGTTGGGGGTTTCAGGTTATTTAATGTTTTTATAATTTTTTGGGTTTTAGGTTATATATATATTTTTTGGTTTAATAAGGTTTGGGGTTCCATAGGTATTTTGTGGCTTTTGGGGTTTATATGATTTTTATGGTCTTTTAAAGTATTTAGTATTATTTGGGGTATTATTAGGATTTTATAATTGTTTTTCATTTAAGGATTTAATGGTGTTTGGAGGGTTTTAGGGTTTTAGCGTCACTTAGATGTTTTAGTGTCCTTTATGTTTTTCGGTATTTTTATAGGAATTCAGAGGTTTTATAGAGTTTTTGGGTATTTTAGGGGTTTTATTACTTTTATTGGTTTTTTGTTTTTAGTGTTCTTTATTGTTTTTGGAGGTTTTTATTCTCCTTTATGGATTTTAGTGGTTGGGGGGTTAAATGTTTTAGGGGGTTTATGATTTTTATGCTTTTTATGCTTTTTTTATCATTTTTAGGGGTTTTAGGGGTTTTAGAATTTTTATGTGTTTTTTTGGATTTTAGAGTTTTCTATGATATTTTGGGTCTTTAAATGATATTTATGGTTTTAATGTTTTTATTTTTTTCATTGTTTTTAGGGTTAGGGTTTTATAGTGGGTGACTTTGTGTTTTTAGAGATTTTAATGCTTCTAGGTTTTATGTTTTTTACTAGGTTATTTAGGGCTTTTGGGTTTTTTTAGGATTTTTTTTGGTATTGTTACGGGTTTTACATTTTTTATGGCCTATTGGTTTTTAGTGTCTTTAAAAAAATTAGGTGTTTATAAATATTTTTAGGGTTGTCTTAGGATTTTCAGGGTTTTTAATGAGTTTTAATGGGGTATTCAAGGAGATTTTGGGTCCTAAGGGGTTTTAAGTTTTTTTTTTGAAATTTTTATATTATTTAGTGGTTTTGGGATTTTTTTATTTAATATTTTATTTGGTTTTTAGTGTTTTCTAGATATTTGGATTTTTTTGGGTTTTTTTAGAAAATTAGGGGTTTTTTATTGTTTTTTAGGGATTTATGTATTTTACAGTTTCATAGGTGTTTTGGGGATTTTAGGGTATTCTATGGTTTTTTATAGTATTTAGTGTTGCTTTGGGTTTTTAAGATTTTTTGTGTGATTAAGGGTTCTAATGGTCTTCGAGAGAATTTATTGGGTTTTAGGGACTATTAGTTTTTTGGGTGGTTTTGGGTCTTTAGGGGTTTTGGATCTTTTAGGTACTTTGGATCATCTGGGGGTTTTATGATTTTGGGGTTTTTAGGGGAGAGTTATGGATTTTATGTTTTTAGGTTATTATTGATTTTATGGGTGGTCATGGTTTTTTATGGTTTTATTGGATTTTTATGGGTTCTTTGGGTTTTCAGATTCTTTTCGGTTTTTTAGGGTTATAGGGTTTTAATTAATTTAAAGGGGATTAATGTGTTTTTATGAATTTTCTGTGGAATTTAGGTTGTTATTTGGGTTTTTAGTGTATTTATTATTTTTGAAGTATTTAATGGGATTTTATTAATTTTTTTATTTTAGGGTTGTAGGGTTTTTATGGTTCTTGGTTTTTTAAGGTTTTATGGTATGTTGGGTTTTAATGGTTTGTTAGTGAATTTAGGGTTTATTTGTGTTTTTTATATTTTTTAGGGATTTTAATTTTTTTAGTGTTTTAGATATTTGTGTTCTTTTGGGGTTTTTAGGGTTTTATTAGTGTTTTATGGTCTCTAAATTTATTTTAAGGGGGTTAGTTTTCTTGTATGATTTTAGTGCTTTTATGAGTTTTTGGGTTTTTCATATTTTTAGGGGGTTTTAGGGCTTTCATGGGTTTTATGGCATTGTAATACTTTTTTGGGCTTTTAGGGTTTTATATAATTTGTTAGCATTTTTTTTGTGTTTAGGGTATTTTATTACTTTAAGGGGTTTTTATGTTTTCTAGTAATTAAAGTCATTTTAATTTTTGGGGTGAGTTATAGGTTTTTTAAAAATTTATATGGAATTTTACGGGATCCTTATGGGTTTTAAGGTTTTATAGTATTTTTGTTTATTTAATTTTTCAGGGGTGTTATGTTTTTGGGATTTTAGCATTTCATTAGGTATTTCTATGGATTTCAATGTTTTTTATGGTTTTTATACTTTATTGATGGTTTTTAGTGTTTTCACGATTTTTTTTTTGTTTTTTTTGGGATTTTAGGGGGTTTAGGGGTTTGGGTTCGATGTGTAGGATATAGTGTTTAGGGTGTTCGGTATAAGGGTTGGGGTGTACGGTATACGGTTTTCGATTCTGGTTTTAGGGTTTAGGGTATAGGTTTTAGCGTTTACAGTGTTGGGTATAGGGTGTAGGGTTTATAGTTTAGGGTGTAAGGTATACGGTTTGCAGTGTGGGGTTTAGGGTTTATAATTTTGGGTCTAGGTCTTAGGGTGTATGGATTAGGGTTTAGGGTTTATGGTGCAGGGTATGGGTTTTAGGTTTTAGGTTTTGAGTTTAGGGATTAGGGTTTAGGGTTTAGGATGTACGGTGATGGGTTTATGTTATATGGTTTAGGATATAGGTTTTATGGATTAGGAAATACAGTATAGGGATTGGGGTTTCTGGTGGTGGTTATTGGGTCAAGGTTTTATTGTACAAGATATAGGGTTTAGGGTTTACGGTTTGGGTTGTATGGTATGGGGTTTAGTTTTTATAGTTTAGGGATTTAAGTGTATTTTAGAGAGTTTATGGATCAGAGTTTAGGGTTTACGTTGTAGGGTATATGGTTTCTATAATAGGATTTAGGGACAAGTGTATAGGGTATAGAGTTTAGGGTGTAGGGTTCAGGGGATGGGGTTATTGGGTTTTGGTTGTATAGTGTAGGGTTTTTGTATAAGGTACAATGTATTTGGTGTTTGATTTATAGTTTTGGGTTTATGATGTAGGGTATATGGTTTATGGTTTAGGTTTTAGGGTTTGTGGTGTAGGCTATAGGGTTCAGGGTGTAGGGATTAGGGTTTAAGGTTTGGGGTGTAGGTTTTAGGGTGCTTGGTTTAGGGTATAGGGTCTAGGGTTTTGGGATTTGGTTTTTTGATTTTGGATATTTCTTATAGGGTTTATGGTGTTGGGTATATGGTATAGGGTTCTAGGATTAGGGTTTTGGGTTTTGGGTTTATGGTATATGGTTTAGGGTGCAGGGTTTTGGGTTTTAGTTTTATGGTATAGTGTTTATGGGGTTGTATTAGTGTGTTTGGTATAGGGTTTATTGTGTATTTTTTATGTTGTATGGAGTATGGTATAGGGTTTAGGGTGTAGTTTTTAATATGTAGGGTATAGGGTTTACATTGTAGTGTTTAGGGTGTAGTGTTTAGTGTATTGGGATAAGTGGGTTTTCATGGTTTTTAGGGTTTTCAAGAATTTTAATTTTTTTTAGTTTTAATTGTTTTCTATGTTTTTATTGGATTTTAGGTTTTTAATGATATTTATAGATTTTATGGGTCTTCATGATTTTTTATGGTTTTGGGTTTTAATGTGGTTTTAGGGTTTGAATACAGATCTTTAGAGATTTTAGATCTTTTTTATGTTTCAAAATTGGTGAGGATTATAAAGGGTGTTTTGGGTGTTTTGGGTTTTTATAATTTTTAGGGGTTTGGGGTATTATCAGTTTTTGTGGTTGTATTATATTTTTAAAGGATTTATGTTTTATTTTGTTTTTTACGATTTTTAGAGTTTTTTTTTTGTTTTTTGGGTTTTTTTTGGGGGGGTTCTGCTTTTTTGGTATTTAGGGGTTTCTATGGTATTTTGTGGAATTATGGTTTCAGGTTCTCATAGTAATTTTTAACATTTTTATAGGTTTGGGTGTTTTTTAGATATAATGATTTTTTTGCTTTTTATTACTTTATATGCGATTTTTGGGGTTTTTGGGTGTTTATGGTTTTAGTGTTTTATGGTATTTAATTTATTTGGGTTATTAGTTTTTAATGAATTTTTAGAGTTTTTAGTATTTTTGGGATCATTTAGTGGTTTTGGGCCATCTTAGTGTTTGTTCGGTTTTTAGGGTATTAAGGGTTAGGAAAGTTGTTAAGGGATTTTATGGGTTTGAGGGTTTATTAAGGGATTGTTGGGATTTATTTTGACTTTTTATAGGTTTTAGGTTGTTTAGTGAACTTTATGAGTTATAAGGTTTTATGGGATTTATATGGTGTTTTTTAGTTTTTTTTGGTTATTTTGGTTTCCGTAGGGTAATTGGAGATTTTTTGGTGGTGGGGTTTTAGATTTGTTAGTGTTTTAGGGGTTTTGATGGATTTAATGGGGGTTTAAGGGTTTTTATGGTTTTTTGGAATTTTTTAGTTTTTAGAGGTTTTTAGGGTTTTAGGGTATTAGTGATATTTAGGTGTTTAGTGTGTTCAGTGTTTTAGGGGATTATGGTTATTGTGTTTTTTTGGGGGTGTTAGTGCTATCAATGATTTTTAGGGTTTTTTATAATTTTTCTAGGTCTACAGTTTTTCAGATTGGTAGGGTTTTTTTGGTTTTTAGTGGTTTGGGTATTTGGTGTTTTAGTATTTTCACAGGTTTTTTAATGTTTTTAGGGATTTTTATTTTTTTGGGCTTTGGTGGAATTTTTTGTTTTTCAGAATTTTAATGTATTTTAGGGTTTTTTCATTTTAATTTTAAAATTTTGGTTATTAAGGTTTTATGGGTTTTAATGGCTTCAATGAACTTGTATGGTGTTATAAAATCTTTAGGAACATCTAGGGGTTTTTATATTAAGAAACATTTTTTTTTTGTGTTCTTAGGGTTTTTAGGGCCCTTTTGTTGTTTTTTATTTGTTTTCAGGGTTTTTAGAGGTATTAATTGCCTTAGGGTTTTTATGGTTTATAAGATTCTTCTAGGTTGATTAGGTTTTTAAGGGGGTTTTTGTTTTTATTGTTTTTATGCTTTTTTTAGTTTTTACGTTTTTTTAGTTTTTATGAGCTTTATGGAGTACTAGGGTACTTAGGAAATTTTTTGTGTTTGATGGTTTTCTTATGGTTTTCATGGATTTCAGGGGTGTTTAGTGTTTTTAGGGGTTTTCAAGGATTTTATGGGTATTAGGTTTTTATTGATTTTTCAGTTAGTATGGGTTTTTAGTTTTTTAGGTGATTTATGGATTTTTTGGGTTTTAGGGGGTTTAAATGTGTGTTTTTTGTTTTAAGGGTTTTATGGTTTTTAATGTCTTAAGAATTTGTAATGGTTTTTATAGGCATTCAATGTTGTTATGACTTTTTGGGGTTTTAGGGATTTTTACTAGTTTTAAGGGTATCAAGGGTTTTTTATTGTCTTTTTGGTTTTATAGTTTTTGTATCTTTTAGGGGGTTTATGTTTTTTATGAGGTTCATGGTTTTTACAGTATTTTAGTATTTTTTAGGGGTAATTAGTGTTTTTTGTCTTTATTGAGTTTTAATGAATTTTAGGAGTTTTAATATTTTTATATTTTTATTATCATTTAGGATTTTTAGTATTTTTTGGATTCTTAGTGATTTTTAGGGGTATTAAAATTTGTTGGGTTATTTGAGGGTTTGTTGGGTTATTTTATGGTTTTGCGGTTTTTTGCTATTTGTAAGATTTGTAGGGGTTTGAGGGGTTTTGTATGGATTTTTAGGTTTTTGTAGGGTTTTTATTATTTTTTTTAAGGGTTTTTTTGGGTGCATTATAATTTTTATGTATATTCAGGAATTGGGGTTTTTAGATAATATTTTTTTATTATTTTGAGAAATTATAGGGGTTTTTTTGTTTTATAAACCATTTTTTGGGTTTTAAATGCTTTTGGGTTTATATATTTTTTAGGGGATTTTAGAGTATTTTAAGGTATTTTTGTTGATTTTGGTTGATTTTGGTTTTTTTTTTTTGATTTTTTAGTGTTTCAGGGTTTTAAATTGTTTTTAAGTTCTATTTTTGAGTTTTATGGACTTTTAGGGGGGGTTTTGGTGTTTTATTATTTTAGTGTTTTTATACGATTTTTAGCTTTTATAATTTTTAGGGGTATTTAGGACCTTTTATGGATTTATAGGGTTTTTAACGTCTATTAGGGGTTTAGTTAATTTGGATATTTTAGCTTTGTCATAGGGGTTTTTTAGTATTTGACGAGGATTAAGAGTTTATATGGTTATCATGATTTTTTGAATTTTGTGCAGTTTATTGGGGTTATATATATTTTTATGGTTTTTGTGGGGTTTTGTAGGGTTTTTAGGTTTTTAATGGTTTTAGGTTGTTTTACTCTCCTTTAGGGTACTATGGGTTTTTAGGTTTTTTAGGGGATTAGGTCTTTAGGGTTTTTTTGGTTTTATGGGTTTTGGGGTTTTAAGGGTTTTTTGGAGATTTTCAAAGTTTCAAATGGGTTTTATGAGGTCTTAGTGTTTTGGGGGTTTTAGTGTTTTTTTCGATTTTTTTGGACTAATTAGAGTTTTTTGAAAATTTTACGGTGGTTTTGTGGTTTGTAATGTTTTTTTTCAGTTTTTAGTGTTTATTGGGGTTGTTAGTGTTTTAGTTCATTTTTTGATTGTTATGGTTTTTATGGGTAAATGTGTTTTTGGAATATTGGAATTTTTTTAGAGTTTTTATTGGTATTTAAGGTTTTTTAGTTTTTTGGGTTTTATGGGTTTTAATTGTTTTTTAAATGTTGTATGGGTATTTATATTTTTAGTTTTATTTATGGTTTTTCATTTCATTTATGTCTTCTTGTGTTTTTAGAATGTATTAGTGTATTTAATTTTATCACTGTTTTGAGGGTAATTTTGAAAATGTTAGTTTTTAGGAGTTTTACTTGTTCTTAAGATCCTATAGGTTTTTATGTTTATAACCTATATTTATGGTTTTTTATATTTTGAGGGATAATAGGGTTTCCCTTGTTTTATTTGGTTTTTACTGATTTTTGGTTTTATTTTTGTCATGGCTTCTTGGGTTTTTTGGGGATTTAGGGGTTTTATGGTTTTTTATATTTTTATGAGATTTTAGGGTTTTTTGTATTTTATCGAATTTTAGAGAGATCGTGGTTTTTTTCATATTTTTAGTAGCTTCCATGGTGTTAAGGTATTTATTATTTATAGTGGTATTATGGTTTTTAGGGTGTTTTATGGTCTTTTATAGTTTTTGGGGTTTTAGGTTTATTGTATTTTTTAGGGTTTTAGGGTTATAGGATCTTTTAGTAAATTTAGGGTATTTTATTATCATAATGGTATTTTAGGCGATTTTAGGATCTTTTTTGTTTTTTATTATTTTAATATGGTTTTAATATATTTTAGGGTTTTGTAGGGTTTTTTATGGGTTTTTATGATATTTCGGGTTTTAGGTGCTTTTAGGCTTTTAGTGTATTTTCAAGTCCATTGGTGTGGTTTTTAGGATTTTAGTGTCCTTCGTGTTTTTATAGTATTTGGGGTCCTTTAAGGACTTAGATACTTTAGGTTCATATTTTCTTTTAAGGATCCTTTACGGGTTTTTAGGAATTTTAGTGTCTTTTATGGTTTTTAGTGTATTTTATGGCGATTTATATTTTTAATGGGTTTAGTGTTAATTAAGGATTTTTATGGTTTTGTTGGGGACATTTAGGGTTTTTTCGGAATATGGGAAATTTAGTTGTTCTTAGGTTATTTTTTGGATTATTAAAGGACATGAAGTGGTTTTAAAGGACATATGGTATTTAAGCAGTTTTAGGGTCTTTTGTGGGTTTTAATTGTTTTAGGGTTTGTCGGGTTTGTGTGGAAGTTATGATTGATTTTATGGGTTTCATAGGGGTTTTATATATTTATGCTATATTAGGGATTTATACAGATTCTATGGATTTTATGATATTTTAGTGATTTGGGGGGTTGGGGGATTTAGGTTATTATTTCATTTTTAAGGTTTTTCACATGTTTCGTAGTAGTTTTATGGCTTTTTGGTTATTTCTGGGTTTTTACATATTTTTGGGTTTCATAGGGTTTTTTTATTTATTGTTCTTTGAGGTTGAGGATACTTTTAGGGTGTTTTTTGGTTTTTTTTTTATTTTTTAGGGTTTTTTAGGGGTTTTAGTGTGTCCATGGTTTTTTACCTTTTTATGCTTTTAGGGTTTAAAATGTTTTTATGGTTTTGAAATGAATTTTTGGATTTTAGGGGTTTTAGTATTTTAAGGGGTTTTTTTATATAGTGTTATTAATGGCGATGTTATGGTTTTAATGTCTATTTTTGCTTTTTAGGGTTTTATTTATATTCAGTATTTTAATGATTTTTTGGGTTTTTAGTGTTTTGAGGGCGGGTTTGGCTTATTAAGGATCTTACAGTTCTTGGTATATTTTATAGGATTTAGGGGTTTTTAGGGTTTTTATTGTTTTAATGGGTTTTTTGTTTTCTTTGGGGTTTTCAGTTTTAAGGGGTTTTATGGTTTTCTAATAGTTTTAGGGATTTTAGTGAATTAGGGTCTTTGTGAGATTTTATGGTTTTTTGGAGTTTAAATGTTTTTACGGTTTCTTTTGGATTTTTTGGGTTTTAAGAAGTATTTTGGGATTTTTAGATATTCATGGGATTCTATGGGTTTTTATTACATTCTTGTGTTTTTAATGGATTTATTTTTTTAGTTCTTAGTGTATTTATGTATTTTAAGGATTTTATAGGGTTTTAATGGATTTTATGAGTTCTTATGGGTTTTAGGGTTTTAAGTATTATTAGGGGTTTTTCATAATTTTTTGAGGGGTTTTATGAATTTTATGGGTTCTATAGTGTTTAGGAGTTCTATGGGTTTTTTGGGTTGTTAAGGATTTCTAGGGTTTTATGGGTTTTATGGTTTTTAGAGGTTTTGGGTGTTTTATGTGTTTTATTAATTTTAGGGGGTTTTACGGGATTCTGTGGTTTTCAGATATATTTGCGATTTTTTTGGGTTTTTTTTAGTTTTTACGATCCTTTTGGATTTTAATGTATTTTCTAGGATTGTTTGGGTTTTTAGTATTTTAATGGTTTCCTAGGGGGTTTTTAGTTTTTTTTTTCTATATTTAGGGTTTTAGTGATTTTTATGGTTTTTTTGGTGGTTTAATGGTTTTTTTTGGTTTTTGGGTTTTTTGGGGTTTAATGTATTCTAGTGTTAATAGGTATTCGGGTTTTCTATCAGATTTAAATTTTTTATGGAATTTAATTGTTTGTAGAGTATTTTATATTTTAGGGGTTATTTTTGGGTAATTTATTTTTTTATGGATTTATTGGTTTTTAGAGGGTTAAAATATTTTAGTGAATTTAGAGTTTGTAGAATTTTGTGGGTTTTAGGGGTTTTAATATATTTGTTGTTATATTTGGTAATTAGGGTTTTCTCAATTTTTTAGGATGTTATAGGGATTTATATTGTTCTTAGTGTTTTTTAGTTTTTTATACTTTACGGGTTTTAAGAGATATTTTTTTTTTGGGTTTATGGTTACAATTTTTTGGGGGATTTTGGGTTCTTAGGGATTTATAGAGTCATTGTTTTATTTTAGGGTTTTATGGGTATTGAGCGACTTTTAGGTTATTTATGTTTTTAGTTACTTTTAGATGATTTTGTAGTTTTTAGGGTTTTTAGGGTTTTAATGGGTTTTTGGGGTTTTTTGGATTTTAAGCTGTTTAACAAGAATTTTATATATGTTTTTGGTTTTTAGGGTTTTCTGAGGGTTTTAGGGGCCTTTAGGGGGTTTCAGGTAATTTGGGTATTATTGATTTTAAGGGGTTTTAGGTGATTTAGGGTTTTTATGTGTTTTATGGTTTTATGTAGTTTTTTGAGATTTTAAATATTTTTTTGGGATTTTAGGGTCTGTTAGAGTTTTGGGGGGTTTTATGTTTTTTTAGTTTTTATAGTCGTTTAGGGTTTGAGTATATTTGATAGGTTATCAGGGTTTTATAGGGTCTTTTATAGTTTTAGTGGGGGTAGAGTTTTTTAAATGTATTTATGGGTTTAAAGGTCTTTTAGGGTTTTGGGGTTTTTAGTATCCATTAGATTTTTTTTTGTTTTTGAGGTCCGTGTAGTGAATATTCTAGGATTTTAGGTTCTATTAAATATTTTTAAGCTTTTTTAGGGTCATTTATGGTTTTTATGGTCTTTTAGGGTTTTAATGGTTTTTATAACCCTGTAGGGTTTCTTCATCCCATCAGGAATTTTGGAGTTTTAATGGTTATTTAGGGGTTTTATTATTATTTTTTGTGATCTTTTTGGTAATTTTAGAATTCTAGGGCCATCTAGTGGTTTTTGGATTTTTTAGGGTTAAATTGGGTTTTAGTATCCTTTTGGATTTTTAGGGGTTTTAGAGTGTTTTTAGGGATTCAGGGTATTTTATGTGCTTTTAGGATATTTCATCACTTATAGTGCCTTTTATAGTATTTTTAATATTTTATTGTATTTTACTGGTTTTTATTGTTTTTATGGTCTTCTAGGTGTTTAGGGTTTTAAGGTTGTTTGAAGGGGTTTGGGTTTATATCTTTTTAGTGTTTCAGAGATTTAGGGCAATGAAGATGTGAGGGTCAGGCTATTCCTGGCCCCCATAAATTTATTAGAATGAAAAAAGAGACACAACTGACAAGGGAGGGGTGGGGTCAAACGACCCAAACCCGAAAAACCCCTTACTACCCAAGATGCGAAAGACCCCAAAAAAGGAAAATGAAAAGAGAAAAAAAACAAATCCAAGCAACCACCACCACCATCCAGCATCAACCATCATCCAGCAGCTCACAGCTAACCAACGACCAGCATTCAAACACAAATAGAAATATGTATCCAGCAGCAGCACTATCATAAACCACAACATCAGCTACTCCCATCTTAGTAGCAACCAGTATCCAGCATCCCAATTTCCATCATCCAGCACATTCCAGCATTTAGCAGCACCGCATCCAATCATCACAGTAACATAGCAGCAGCAACACGTCCAAACCAACCAGCCCCAGCAACCAACAACACCAAAACTGACATTGCAACCAATCACAACTAGCAGCATGAAACCAAATCACGAGCACCGCAACCAAATGTGGCCATCATCACCTCCCAGCAAACAACGACCAGCAACTCCATACACACCATTTCAAGCAACTAGCATATTAACCACCAGCAACATAGGTCCACCATCATAATCAGCAGCCATACCACATCCTAGCCAAACAACCAGGATACATTGACTCATTATTAAACAGAAAACATCTCTTTCGATTTCCATGCATCTCCCAGCACCCTGCATTATTTATAGCAAACCGAAACACCAATTCCAAACCTCACTACCATCGCAATCTTTCTTCACCCACCACCTCCAGTCCTTAATGATAGCGGCGGCCAAAAAACAGTAGCACAACATCCAGCAGTCACTCCCAAGCCAAACAGCATCCAACAACCAGCTACTAGCGCCCACCAGCACCCATGAAAAAGACAAAACAGGGATAGTGGTGCCCACATCCAGCATACCACAGCAGACCATTCCGGAACCAAACCACTGTATCTAGCGCCCCAACATCAAGAACCAAAACTATTAGTGGTTCTCATTTGATCCATCCATATCCACAAAGCAAAAAAACTTGTGATGAAGAGGATTCAATCCAGAGGATCCAGTAAAGAAACCATTGACAACCAAATGGACCAGAAAATAGCAAAACCAAAGAAAAACCATATTATCGGGATGAGATCACAAATCCGAAGAATAAGCTCGAGAAAGAAGCCATACCAAAGCACATACCTTAATTTTAGACACCAGTGGAGATATAGAGACACTGAACCACACCGACGCGACCAGATCCGCACCAGGAGAAGCCAGAACAGCCAACTCACCCAGCAATGATAACTAGATCTTGATCTGCCTTGTCTCCACTGTAACCAATCCACTCCATGCATAGGCCCCTTCCGCAGGTAGGAAGACTCCTAAGGAGAGTAAAACCAACGAAGATTCACCCAGATATGACCCCAGCCGACGACGTCATGTCCTGCACAAGCACCGCCAAAACTAGACATTCTCGAGCGCACCCTCACACCAGGGCCGTATGGTGGCAGCCGATCTTAGGGAAGCACGATGCGATGTTTACGGATTTCTTGAGGGTTGGGGGGGGATTAGGATTATTTATGGAATTTTTGGTTTTTTGGAATTTTATGGATTCTATTTATTTTAAGGGTTTTAGGCAGTTTTATTGTTTTAGGTGTCTTTTTTTTATTTTTAGGGGTTTTTATTGTTTCTAGGCGGTTTTAGGGCTTTTTGGGTTGTAAGGGATTTTAGTTACTTTTTAATAATTTTAGTGTTTTTATGGTATTGAATGTTTTTTTATATTTTTTGGGATTTTATGGGTTTCTGGATTTGGGTTTTTAATTTATTATGGGTGTTAGGGTTCTTTTATGGTTTTTAGAGTTTTTATGGGCTTTTGGGGTTTTTAGGTGTTTTTACGGTTTTTATAATTTTAGTGATTTTAGGGTTTCTTCAGTGTTTTTAGGAGGCTTTAGGGTTTTATTTGATATTTTTGGTTTTTAAGGATTTACATATTTTTAGGTTGTTTTATGGAGATTAAGAGTTTTAGTGTATTTTAGGGTTTTTAGGTTCCTTAGGTGTGTTTTTTAATTTTTCTTTTCATTTACTGGTTTTATGGGGTTTATGGGTTTTAGGGTTTAGTGAATTATTATGGTTTTTAGGGTTTTAAATATTATTTTGTTTATTTTTGGGTCTTTTACGGGTTTATATTCTATTTAGGGGATTTATATTTTTTATTGTTTTTATGGTTGTTTATGGTTATAGTGTTTTAGGGGTTTTAGGGTTTTTTTTGTGGTTTATGGTTATTTTAGGTTTTTGAGGGTTCTTTTGGGATTTTTTCTTTTTTTATGTTTTTTATTATATTAGTACATTTATAGGGAATTTGTTATAGTTTAGAATTCATAAGGGGTTTTAAGGAATGAAATTTGTTTTTAGGGTTTTTTATGGGTTTTATGGAATTATATATTTTTTGGTTTTTATGGTTTTCTAGGGATTTCATAGTGTTTTTTAGGTTTTTGTTAGGGTTTTTCGTTTTTTTGGTATTTTTGGGTTTTTATTGTTTTTAATGGGTAATTTTTTTCTATATACTTTATGTGTTATAAGGGGTTTTTGGGATTATTGGGGTTCTAGTGGATATTAGGGTTTTTAAAGATTTTAGGGATTTGGAAGATTCTTAGGGGTTTCTAGGTTGTAGGGTTTTTAATGATAATTTATTTTTATTTTGGTGTTTTGGGTTTTTAGTGGTTTTAGGGTTTTTAGGGGTTTTAGGGGTTTTAGACTTTAGATTTGTATGGTGTTTATGGGTTTTTATGGTCGTTAGGGGTTTTATTGTGTTGTTATGGTCTTTAAAATGTTTTTATTAGGGTCTTTTAAGGAGTTTTACTGTTTTATGATCGATTGGTATTTTATGGGTTGAGGAGTATTTTAAGGATTTTAGGGGAATTTTAGTGATGTTTAGTGATCTTTAGTGTTTTTTTACTATTTTAGTGTGTTTTGGTATTTTATGTTTTTTAAGAGTTTTTATGTTGTTATTGATTCCATGGTTCTTTAGTTTTTTAATTAGATTTAGGGTATTTTTGTGGTGTTTTAAGGATTTTGGAGTTTTTAATGTTTTATAGATTTTTGGGTTTTATGGGGTTTTTTCGATTCTTAGGGGTAATTGGGATTATAAGAGTTCTTAAGGGTTTCAGGGTTGTCTATTTTCTTAAGGGTAATTAGGGGTTTTTACTGCCTTTTTTGTAGTAGGATTTTTATTGTTTTTAGGTTTATCATAATCCTTATATATTTTTAGGTTTTTTTGAGTTGTTAGGGTTTTTATGTTTTCTGTTTTTTTTATATTTTTTATAGGGGGGATTTAGGTTTTTAGTGTTTTAGGTTTATTGGGGGTTGTTCAGTTTTTTTTGTGTTTTTCAGGGGTTTTCAGTTAGAGGGGTTTAGGGGGTATATAGGGTTTTAAGGGAATTTATGTTTTAGACGAATTTTTGGGGTATTTAATGGGTGTTTGTGTTTTTAGGGTTTTGGTGAATTTAATGTTTTTTATGGTTTCAGTGATATTTAGGAGGTGTTTTTTATAATGGTGGTTTATACACTAGACTGGGATATATGTCTACATATATGATCTTATAGAGACTGGGAAGTATATAGTTATTGTCTTGCATATGAGGTGCCTCAGTTAGGTCATTTGTGGTGGGATGATTTCTATTTATATTGTAATCGAACGTTCTTCAACGGGTTATTTTGTAGATCTAGAAACACCAAATGGTTCTCATATCCATGATCTATGGGCTTAATTTCATAACGAAGGCTCTAATTTGGGAATGTGTCCCAAGAAACAAAATAACTCATGTTTGTTGAGCGGATGGGAATTTGGGCTTCTCACACCCTTTGGGGGGGAACTATTTAATATTACATGAATATCTTAATGATTTAAGTCATGTTCATAAATACTTGGTTCATTCCCTAGTGTGTATATTTGGGATTAAAAAACGGTAATGATCCTTCTTGGTTACACATGGGTTCAGATTCACTTTTATGTATCTAAGGCTCTCAATCAATGGGGGCCTAAATATATATAGGTTCTCCATCATTGTTACCATTTTGTTGATAGATTTGGGATTAGTCATTCTATACTAGTTTTAAATCATGCGATGAGGCATTCTAATGATTATTATCATCCATGGGGGAGGGTACTTTTTTGATGTTGGGATTGAACCCTTAAGTTGGGAATCCTACATATCCTTGTGAGAAGAATCTGAACCCATGTATTTTGGTTCCATTTAACAAGACACATCACCATTTAAGGCCTCCTGGTGAGGATCCAAACATATAGTTTATCTTCATGAGGTAGGGACATCTAGGTGAATGGTTCCTATTCAATATTGATGTGGGACTTTTGCCGAGGTGGTCCAAGAGACTTAGAAGAGATGTGTTCCCCTAAGTGAATATAAAACTATTGGGGATATGGACTAGATAACATTATGGTATATTTGGAATCTAGTTTTAGACCATAGGGAGACTTCCTATGAATTATAGATATCAAGTAATCAAATCCCACAATGTTCATTATGACTGGGTGATACACTTTAAATGAAGCCTATTAAAGGGTCATGTTTGGGGATTATGCATTGGAGCTTCCCATTTGGGTGGAAATGATATGTTTGTGGCTTACATGTGGAAAAATCTTAATTGATTTATGGTATGGGCTTATATCTGTAGAGAAGCCCCATGATCAGATGATTGACCTGGATCATATTCATCATGGCAATTACATATGAGTACTGACCGTTTGGTTCTACCTCATGGAAAATATTGACTTTTAAAGATTGAATTATGGTGTCGAGACCTATATAGAAAAGGAGGAATATTTGAGGTTTGATTTTGGGAAATACATTTGTGGAGAATTTCTATTTTTGTTCAGGGCATATGCATGGTAGATACCAATTTGGTGTGTTCAAGATTGTGCGAATTTCATGATCACCAATAACCTCTGAGACCATGTTTGTCAAGAAATGTTGAGAAACTAGAGGAAGCAGTAGATCTGATGATCACATAACCCTCATCATCCATTGTGGATGGCGATATAGACCAAAGGGATTGGGAAGTGACTTTGAGTGTTCCCTCCTGCTGTATTATTTTGGAAACTGGGATGATCAAATCATGTGATTCATTTGGATACCTCCTCAGCTAAGGTGAATAGGATAAATACCCCCATCTCCCAATATAAATTATAGGGGATTAGGTCGAGAGGAGTTCCATGAAATAGGTTCTAGTGAAAAGGAATAATGTTCAATATTTTCCCCCATCGAAGGAAAATTCTAGTGATTGCCCTAAATCCCTAGAATGGGGAGGTTTTTTTGTCAACCCCAATATTAAAACCCAGGTTTCCATGAAAATTTAATCCTATCAAAATTAAAAGGTTCTAGATTATTGTGTGAATTTCACACATAACTATACTTACTATAAATATGTAAACTCAAAAGGACGCGTTGCGTGCCCCAGGATGTTATTATATTTGTTCGGTGGATTTAGAAAGGGGCTTGTCCTGATGTCATTATACAAGTTCGTAGAGGGGACAATATGGATCCCATCATTATAATTGATGTGTGAAATGAGAGTTTGTTGTTGGAACACTATAGGATTACCCCTTTCTTGTAGTAAGTTCTTACACCGGAGGAGGTTCCCTTAACATATCATGTTTCTACACTGGCGATGGGACCATCTGCATCATGTTGTTCTATGTGGACCACGAGTTAGACAACATAACATATTGTTTCACGGGTCTAGGTTCCACCCATGTAGCATATTTGTACATGGGGACAATATCCATCCTTGTAGTGTTTTATTAAATAGGGAAGGGTTTCAAAAAAAATCATTTTCCAATGTGAAATTTTCATTTGCAATGGATGCATCGGTTGTATGCCTTACAAGATAGCATCTGTAGAGGTTTTTTGGTTAATGGACCACCATATGTTTTATTATTTCCTCATTAATTATTTGAGGATAATGATTCTTATTGTGAATCATCGAATGGGCTACGAGTTTTTCAGTGTATTGAATTTACTAAGCTCAAAAGATTCTCTATTCCATCATCATATCACTCTCTCCCTGTATTGGGTCTCCCTTGGGGTCTTATTTATAGAATATTGGACGAGTGGAATAGTGTAATCTTCAGTATTCAGTTGTATCCTGCATAACATCTATTTCGGGATAACATGAATGACATAGTTATTGGGGGCGTCCTTTGAAAATATAGGAATCCCCACCTAGTCTCTCAAACGACTTCATTATGTTTTCCTGATCCAATGTCACCCCCTTGCCCTAAAAAATTTATTTCATGGGGATTGGTCATTTGTGGGGGAGAAAAACAGTATCTTTTCCCACAAATTAATTTGATTCAATAGAGAGAAGTAGTGGCTCTGCCATATTCCCTGAATAGTTTCAATTCATTAGTGCTTCATAGAGTGGAATAATACCTTACAGAGTGATGGTCCATGGAGGAACAACTACTTCTTGGCCAACCATTCGTTGAATGTTTTCTTCAAACATCATATGGATGATTTTTCTCCTTTTCCAAATAAATGGAAAAAATTTGATCTTGTTTTCCAAAATTTTGGGACCCAACAAATGCCCCCATTGGAAAGGGGACCGATCGGGACAAAAAAGGTATTCTAATGTAATGAGTGGTGAGATTTTGAACTAGATTCCATTATACAAGTTGACCTAGAAGAGGGGACAATACCTATATATAGGGGCCCAAGCACAATTTTTGTTTGTGGAATCCCTCAGTGAACCCAGGACTCTCATGAACCCTCATCCACATATGGTGTCCTCAAAATGACATCCTCTGTGGAAGGATCTTATCCCAAAAATAATACCCTTCATCAAAAAAAATTAGTCTAATCCATGAATAGTAAATTTTGTTCATCCACCAAGCAGCTGACTGCGTCCTTGAAGGCTCATCCCTTAGCTGTTTTCATTCCTTTACAACACATAGTAGGCCAGTGATTCTGAAACCTAATAGTATATGGGTGATGGATTCTGTGAAATTATAGTCTTCAGGTGATGGTTTTTGTGAACACCTTGTCTATAGACCAGTACTCTCCTGAATGAATGGTCCATAAATTTTGTTTGTGGATTCCAAACAAGTTCAATTTTTCAGGGAAATTGCATAATTAACTTCCAAATCATGATTCCGATAATAGGATCAACCCATCAATGGATGCTTCAACTATAGAGATATCTTGTACTATAGGTGACTCTCTCTCAACTATTAATGAATGGAATATTACTCTAGTCGATTCCGTTGAGAATGGAGTCACTGTCAAAACAATTCATCATATTCTTGTAGGATTTATTTTTTCCAGTAAAAAACATATTTTTTTTAAAATATTCCTCCCCTTTACATTGTTGGGATGTTGTATTCCATTGAGATCCCAAAACCATGATATAACATTCTACCTACCTCCTATATCTCATTCAATGACAATATTACCTGGGCTATCATTTCATAAAGGGTTAATTTATCAGAATGTACTATTGATGATGGGAATCATTTGAATTATTCTCCCCAGTTAGTGAAGGAATCCCTACTAGGGAAAGAATATGTAATCCATTGATAAAATTGAATTTAGTTGAGGGATACAGTGAGTGACAAAAAAACGTATAGTTCAATGCGGGACCATCATCCCGGGGTCACCTTTGGTTTTGACTGGGGATGTAAATTTCGTTTTCTCTAGAGTGGTGAGCAATTCATTTTCAAACTGAAAGTTTCCGGGATATATGAGGTTGTATTAGTTTCATAGAACTTTTCCCACTGAATATAAACATCATCCTATAGTTACTGAGATGGTGGATCATGGACACCAACACCTTCCACCTGGAGCATGGGGAGTTCGGTGTTATTCATTGTTATGTGAAACTAATTTCAGGAGTTCCCATTATTAGTGAAATTTTTGATGAGCATATGGATCCCACTAAGTCTAGGAAAGATGAGGAGAGAACGTCTCCACTTTCCAATACACTCACTACCAAGGAAAAGTCTATTTTGAAAAAGTATCATTGGACAATGAATGTAACTCCATTTTCAAATTTTAACAATGTAGATACTACAGGAACTGGATAAGATCCTGGAATGTGAAGACAGAGGGTTGACAAACTATCAATACTCATTGGCAGATGAGTTCATAAGAACCAACTTTTTAAGTGGGATGGATTAATGAATGGTTATAGAATATCCATTCAAACAATGATCAGATATTCTCATTGGTAGCCTTATTGGGAATGTTTATGGGTTGATATAATCGGCCAATGTGTGATTCTGATACGGGGGTCAGAGTCACCACTTTCATCATTGTGGATAAAATCTCCACTTCTAGGTGCATTAATATATATATCGTTACACTGGATATAATCTACCATTTACTAAGATGTATTAGTGAAGGGAATACACAATAATAGGTGGCATGTCCCCTCCATATTATCTAGGGCTAGGTAGTAGCTCATATAGTAGACTACACATTTATCAACCCTTATTACATCCCAGGGGATTCTATCCTACAATACCTCAAATGTATGAGTGGGTTAATTCTATAAAAATAGAGTGGCTAGGATGTCATGGAAGATCTCGACTACCACAAAAAATTTACTTATTTTCCATACACCCCCCTAGGATCTCTGTTAAATGTTGTATATAGGAAATTCTATAAGAGATGATACAGCTTGTTTTTAAGATATAGTGTTTTGATTTCTTAGATCGATAGAGAACATATCTGTAAGGGGTATACACCCTACATATTTTATCAATTTTTCAATTTGATCCTAGTGAATTGTCCTCCATCCCCCCATAGAATACATTTAGAGACTCATTTAATGATAGATTGAAAAATTTGGTTGATGCTTACTCGGGAAGACACCCAATATAGAATTGTGATTCCCCCATTGGAAAATTTTCATCTTTCCCTTACCATATATTAGGTGGAGACTTGGAATCAATCATATCTCATAGATCAAATGTAAATACTCATTCTTTTTATCAAGACCTGAAACACATCTATGGTTAGGGGGAAAAAGAATAAAATAGTTAATATGGTGGTAATCCTATATCCTAAAGATCTTATTGAAGAGGTAATTACATTTGTATATATCTACATGCTTCCTTTTTTTCTTTGACATCAAGACCCTAATCCTTTATTCATGGTGCTGGTATGAAATTGGGGAGTCCTAGGGGACAACTACTTACCGTAAATACTACCCTAGGGGCACTACAACTATGTAGAGTGTCACTTAAGATGAGGGTGATTCTAGATAGGGTTACCATCGTGACATGGAATGTATAGAGGTGGTCCATTCTGATCTGGTCGAGGTATTTCTACCTCCAACCCCATCCTCAGTTACACTTATGTGATCATCCTCGTGGAATACCATGAAGCGCCGACAGGTATCCATGCTAACATTACACATACATTTGGGTATAATAGATTAATGGAACATTTATTTATTTAACTACTATGTTAATAATCATTCATCGTTAACTACTCATCGTATTCATGATTTCATGAAGGTCCTATAAGTAGTCAGATGGTATTTTCTTGGATGTCCAAAACTCATACATCCTCAGAAGTAAAGGTGGAACCACCGACAGTTTCAGCTAAAGATGATCGAGAATCTAGACCGATTTAGTTCATTGGGGGTCCCGAGCCTGAGGAGGGCACTTTTTCATGATCATGTCGACCACATACCTATAGTGTGAGAGTATTTAGAGATTTGATATTTACCTGATCATGTTTATCCTTCTCCTAAAGAGAAAAATCTAATATCTTCGCTGGTGGTTGTCAGACTGGATGAGAATCCCTATACAATGGAGGTTTTCAAAGAGGTACTTAGTCCCATACGGTCAGATACCGCATAACAAATATCATTTTCCCTCATAAAGGGGGTTTCATAAGTATTTGATGTTCCTTCAATGAACACTAATCTCATTCCTCTAGAGAGAATAACCATAGAGGAGGGAGAGACTCAGACTCAAGTAAAATCAGAATTTGTTGTCAACACTAGATCTATGATGATTATTAATACAAGTCCATTTATTGTGAGTGATCTCTGGAAATCTACCGACCTAGGTGAGCATGGTCCCATACCACGAGTGTATTTGGAAAATATTAAGGTCTATTCGTGGGTGGATAATGTAACCTTCATCTTTCTTGTTGATAATGGGGGATTAACAATCAGTGATACTAATGCTCCTGGTGGCGAAGGTAAATCTACAAACATCGAACCATTACATTTCTCTTTTAGGACCTAGATATGGACTGTTTCGATCTTTTGAATTCATAATTACAAATGGCTGTCCTTATAGTTACGACCAGTGTATTGACATCCAAACATTCCATCATTAAAAGGGAGACTACTATTGTGGAATAAAGCTATACTAGGTCTGTATAGTTAATTCCGTATCTAGTGGAACATATTATTAATTATATACCATCTTCTTAGAGTGACTATAATGTGTATCCTGAGGACATATATGACCTCTTCACTACCCACTAGAAACTATATAAGGACACTTGGAAGCTGATTACTTATACCCCCTTGAAAACTATCCATCATAACTGCTGAAATTACACCATGATTTTTTATTTCCTGGATATGGGTGGTTTGACTTTCACGCCATCAATGAAATCATATTCTATGAAGTTGATTCCTGGGAGAGAACTGGCATTATCCAAACTCATCATTATTCTATAGGGTACATTTATGTCCTTTTACCCTCTATATAGATCCTTATAAATGTTTCTATTAAGCATGTTGGTGTAGCTTCGAGGCGATAAAGAGAAATCAGGTAGAAAATGTTCATTAGTGGAGATGATTTATCAAATAGTGGATAGAATTATAAAAAAACATGAGAAACATAAGAATGAACTGAAGCATTCTATGGTAGTAGTTGATTAAGGAAAGATGCTAGTGGAGGAGGATGAATAGACCGGATTTGACGCGACTGAGAAGGTAAAGTATTTGAAGGCCAATGCAGATGCTGAAATTGAATCCCACTCAGTGCTTCTTCGAGCCATAAAGGACTAAGACTAGGTGTTATTAAATCATTTTGAGTTTTTTTAGTGACTCTTACAATATCCATATCCTGATCATATGGAGAGGATCCTGATAGTGGATGATCCTCAATTCATATTCAATAGACTGAAAACTTTTTTTCTCCACAGTGTTTCTCCATTATATTTTCTTGCTATGCCAACCAGTTATAACTGGTTTCATGTTGAATGTTTTCCTCTACATGAAATTTTTAAATATAAAAATCTGGGATAATAAAATTGAAATGATCATGTCATCCTCTAATTTTTTCCCAATAAAATCAACCTAGTGATTATTGTTTTTTTAAATTTTTAGTGATATATAGAGAACACTACAAACATTTTTTATTTTCTGTTATAGCCCCATTTGTTTCCTAATAACCCTATGGTTCAAGCATAGTAGGAAAAAATTTACTTTTTCTTAGGTCGTCCTTAATGGGTTTTAGACTAAATAACATTGTCTCCGTTTTTTATTTTTATTTCTCAATATTTTTCCTAAACCAGGTTTTGTATAGGTTTAGTAAGCACAAACAAGACTCTGTCCAAGATGCCATTTTGTGGTTTCTACCTATAGAGTTTTGTGTCTCTTTTCATGGTATTTTTAGAGAAATGGAAATCAGAATAATGTAACTATTGTTGTATGTCTAACAACTTTGATCATGAGATATAGAGTGAGGGATGTGATAGTGTTTAATAACAGAGAATGTCGCGGTATTTTCCAGACATGCATGATAGATTTATATTATCCCAGATTTGTGATTAATATATATAAAAAATGATATTGGGAATAGAATCTATTGGGTGTATAGTGGTAGTACATTACTATCCTAGGGATATATTTTCCTTCGGTTGATAGACCCCTATCATTGTGGGGAAATTACGCAGAGCCATTAGGGAAATGTTTTTCATAGTCAAACAATGGTTTCCTCCAGACATGTTCCCTCCATTTTCAATGGCCATAAAATTTATGAAACTTTTTAATTTTTTTTTATTTTTTTGTATAAAAACAATGGGTGGCCTACTTGGGGAATGATGTATGAATATAACAAGGGAATCTGTGTCAGCATTATCCTTGAATGAGAAACCACCCCTACAAGAATTTTATTAGTGTATGGGAGGGTTGGAGAATAATATTGTTTAACATCGTGGAACTAAGACATAGGCCATATAGTTCAAATTCATAAAGTAGGAAAATCTGAAGATAATGGATTAGGGGTACATGACATTTTACTAAGGGATAAATGATTTTCCACTTTCACAGTAATCCAACTATGAATGTTTAATTATTTCTAGATATAATAGAGGAAGTTTGTAAGATATAATTCAGGGGTTTCTGAAACAATAGAATGTTATGGGGAATGGAATCCAGTGGGGTGTAATGAATTGGGAAAAGTATCATGTGGGGATGAATTTTCCATTGGTTGAGAAGAATTTTGTGTGTGAGAAAAATGTAGATCCAACCACAGTGTATTATGCCTTGTCGAGCAATGGTTTCTTAGCACAATGGCCCGCTATCTCTAATGTAAGGATAATATTATGGGGATTACACATTTATTGACACTGATTTTAGTTTTTTGATGGGGGGACCTTCAAGTGAAAGGTTCATTTTAAATCGATATGTTCTAGGAATGGGTGGAATGATTTTCCCTATTCATGTATGAGAAGATTCTACAAACAGGTCTATCCAGTGCACAAGAGAGTGTAATCATTAAATTTTGTTGTAGATGGACCTATAATTTGATATTTGGGTTTAAATACATAACCTATGGTGGAAAAGAACAATCCACATGTAGTTCTAGGAGTGTTTAACTATGTATTCATTGCTATTTGAAATTGGAAAAAATAAATCTTCCTATGAATATGAGATCACATAGATGGGGTTGAGACACATGATGTGATCTTATATGTGTATTTGGCTCACATATAGAAGAGTGGGGGATTTTGTCTTATTTTGTCCTAATCGGGATATAAGGTCTTAATGTCACTATGTATCCTTTTAAGGTGAGAATTTGGAATTACATAGTTCTTAATTAAGGATCCATGGATAGGTGTACCCCATATGCATGGAGGGGAATTTGTGAATTGGTGGTGTCTAGACCATGGAATAGAGTCCAAGAATTACAAAAATAAAGACTCATATACTTCCATAACCATGGAATGATGGAAAACCAATGCTAAGGATGGCTTTTTCTCAGGTGAAATCATAACAACGTTGTGTTGTTTAACATAATACATGTAAGAAATTTATTTTTTAGTTTAACAACATGAAATTAGGAAATTTTTCCTATAATTTAGCATCATATGGAAAGAATAATGTTGATATGTTTTTTATAATCATGTCGTTAGGAATATTTTTTATAGAAACCCAGAATAAATGGAGTATATTCATAATAGGACGTTTAGACATGACCTGAATATGAAGGGGACCGATGGTGTAAACCATGATCCTAGGTATTTTTGATTTAGGAGAATTGATACGGGGGATGGAAGCCCTTTGGGACGTTTGGAGAAAGTAAAATCTTATCATGTAAAGAGTGTGACTTTTTTTGACATGCCTTTTTTGTGGGAAACATACCCAGATCCATCTTCTATGTATTGTACATAGTTAAATAATTTTGTCCTTGTGAAACTAGCCCTCATTTTACAAAGTATAAAGGGGCATTTTGAAGAAATTAAATTACTCAAGGAACTAATTTTGGATGATGGATGGGATGTATCTAGACATGAAAGAAAAATATAGACAACGATTGTCCATGAATTATGAATTTCATTACATATATTAGATTCATACATAAGAGCGGAATTTATATCCCCTGACAGAACTCATATATGTAATCAAAACATGAAATATTCTTCATAGATTTGTGTTTATTTATAAAATATTGTGTAAATTTTTCATTTTCATTAATATATGGTCTGGATTAGAATTCAAGGCCAATATTTCACTATGTATCTCATAAAGAGAGATTCAATCCATATGTAGATCTTGTTGTTTCCTGTAGTTTATCATCATATAAAGAGTGCATTTGTTCCCCATTGTGAAGGAGAGATACATGGTGTTATTTTTCAGGTTATTCTTCTAAGGCCACTGAAACACCTCCATGGATCAATATCCCTTGATCATGTGGGGAATTCCCAAAAAAGACTCTTAATCCCACTTTATTTGTGCTCGATGTGAGGAATAAGGGCGAAACAAGGTTTATTTCACCACACAATGGTGAAAATACAAAAGGCATGGGTTTTTTTATGTGGTGGATGGGCCCTATATGTAGAGCCTGGGTGACACTACGTACCTAACTGAAATAATGATCAACCCATATGTAGTTCATTGAAATCTCCTTGGGATGATCTGACATGTACAAAAAGAGGTGATATTTTGATCCGTTATTGCAGAAAGAACCAGGATTGGAGATCCTGGAATCACTATGTATCCTATAGGGGTTGGAATAAATCCACACATAGTCCATGATATGCTTACATTCATAGATATGGTTCACACATAGGATGAGGGTTCAATATTAGAGATATTCTGATGGATAAGACCTATTTTGGAGTATAACACATCAATTTTTTTTTATATGGGGGAGGGTGATTTTTCTCTAATTTATGGCCTCACCTAGGCTTTGGGTATGGATTTCACAATATATCTCATTATGATGAGTATCATATTAGAGGTATTTCTATGAAGTTACCTATAAAGTTATAACCCATACATAGGGAAGAGATATTTTTTAAATTTTTCTTTGGGGTGGATGGACGATGAAATAAAATCATGACATCTACACATATACTATGTGGATAGGAATCAGTCCACACATAGTTCTCAATAGAGATTATCTATACAGGTTTGGCCCATACACATAGGATGAATATTTCCCATGTCCTTCTACTAGAACCAGATATAAGTTCTATGAATCAATATGTATCTCAATATAATGAGAATCAAGCTGGACATATTTCTTAAGAAAGGGGGATCCCTTTGCAGATCTGGCTCATACACAAGGAGGAGGCAATTGTTGAGAAAACATGGAGGGAAATACAATTTCGAGTGTGATGTATTCTCATGTGAGGCTATTGTGATGCTACATTTTAGGTTATTGTCAATGGTCTAAGAATATTGAATCTTAGAATAATTTTATTTCATGAGGAAGAAGGGTGAATAAATGTTCCAACGGGAGGTTCATAGCGCTTCTAATGTAAATCAACAAGTATGGTGACCAAAGGGTCCATATTTGACATTACATACTCCTAAAAGAATATTCAGGCTTGGGGATAGAAATTTGAATTCATTTTCTGCTAGTACTAAAGGCCAAATGTATGGGTGCCACTACATATCCCAATATATGGGATTCAATAGACACATAGTTCTTTGTATAAAAATCTAGGTATCTAGTCACCCCATACACAGGGAGTGGGGAATTGTTTTATCTCATTTGGACCAATGATTGGATATTCAAGAATCTCTACTTGTCCTTTATGATTATAATAAATACACACATAGTTTATAATGAAAATCCATGCATAGGTCTGATCCATGTGCAAAGAGAAAGAGACATTATTAACAATTCTTTTGGGGTGGATAGACCCAGATATAAAATATTGGCATCTCTATGTATCATATGTGTATATGAATAAATACAAAAATTGTTATATAATATAGCATGGTGGATCTGCAATGTTGGGGGAAATTACCTCTTGGTTGAGGAAACTATGGTGCTGTGTAGTTTAAGGTCATGTAGTTAAGAAATTTATCGTGAAATTTAATTTCATGTAATTAGAGAAATTTCAAAATAGTTGGGTGTGATGTGGAATGGGTGAATATTTCATGTCGTTTATCATCACACGGTTTGGGCGCAGACACTATGTATTTTAGTGTCTAGAAAATAGAAAATTTATCATGTAGTTCAACTTTATAAGATTTGGATTTGGATGTTATGAATTTTAGTGACATGCAACTAGGAAATCCACCCATGAATTTTGACATCATGTAGTATGTATGTAGAGGTAATACATTTTACTATCATGAAACTAGGAAATTTACCATACAGTTAAATGTATAGTGGTTAGGATGTAGATGTTATGCAGTTTAGTATCATGTAACTAGGATATCTACCATGTATTTTAACATCATGCGATCAGAGGGTTGGTTCTTTTTAGCTACATGAAATATTTCTTTAGGAACCTCACATTGGTGGGAGTTTTAGTGAGTGGTCCATCCATTGAAATCTTGGAATATTCTCTGTTTGAGTAGAATTAATGTATGTTGTAAGGTCTCCCTCATTTTGGCTCCATCATTGGAGGATCCATTCCAAATATAATCAACGTCTTATGGAACAATACAATTTATCCCTCAAGGAATAATTTGAGGAATACCTTTTGGTTAAAGGCTCACTGAATCTAGTATTTCTGGACCTAAAAATGATATAGGGTATGAAATCTTTTCTCATAATGTTTCTCTAAATCATCCATTGATTTATAGGATTTCTCATCTATGGATAATTGATCACAAATGGTCATGATGAGTGAGGGAAATTGAATTTCATGGGTAGGACCACCTCTATTCTGTATAGTAATGAGTACAGGGTAGTATGTGTTGTAGTGTAGTTTGTTAAATAGTAATCTCACAAGGCATGGAGAATATTTTCTCAACATGCATTATTATCTTTATTTACAATATCCAAAAGTATATTGGATATGGTCTTCATAAAGGACCCCATCTATCAATTATCCAATGCTGGATATCAATAAGAATTGTTATTCTTCATACTATACTCTTGCAATAGTTTCTATAACACACTAGAATAGAGATTGGGGCCATTATCTGTAAATATGGTATAAGGGAAAAAATCGAGCGATGATGTTTTATTTTACAAATATGAAAACATATATTTCCCTATAAATTTTGGGGTATGTATTTGGACCACTTGGAGAAGATGTTGGTTGTAGTAAGAATAAACTTCAAATGATTGGATATAGCGAGAGAATATGGCACCACAATGTCTATCCCCCATATGGACTATGTCTAGGAGTACATAGATGTGTAAAGTAGCTCTAGAGATTGGTTAATTAAATTGTCATGGAATTCGTGTGAATGGATCATTTTGGTGAAGCTAGTGAAATCATGTGTCTGAGTGCATCATTAGTATCCATACCAATCGATTTAGTGGGAAATTTTAAATCATAACCAGCGATCTCCACAAGATCCATCCTTCATTTCATTAATGATAATGGTAGTATTTGTTTATCAATTCACCCAATAAAAACCCCATTGTGGCCTCATTTATAGTATTCTTTATTGATGGTTATTTTCATTATATACTATGAAATTAATTCCTAGTCTACAATGTTTTTCTCTCATGGCTCTGTCTAGTGGGAGTTCTCCTTTTAAAAAGAATTCTGTAATTGGTGTCATACAACCGGTGGTAGGGAAAAATGGTTCATGGATAAGGATAATTTCATCAATATTATCCATGTTTTTTCAATGAAAGGTGACCCCATTCAACATTATGTGATGCTGATAAATATTTCCCCTCAGTCTGGAACTATCTAGGATATGGATTCATGTTCCTATGTGTCAGCCTATGCACTTTGTAATCGGGGGAAATGAGTCAATGTCCATTCCAAAGGGAATTCTTCAATCAGTCCCTGGACATGGTTCAATAGGGGGATTAGTTCATCATTTTTTACAGAATAATCACCATTTACTTTCTTAATAAAAAATTAATAATCTAATTTATTCAGCAAGTGTGTTATTTTTACATAAAGGTCCAACTCTATCCCTATAACAGGGGCATGATATACTACTTTATTATTTTTTCACCCCTATAACATCATGAAGTAATAAGTCAGGGACACATTTGTTGGGGATATAATGATGGCCCCCAACCCCACTTTTTGGGGGTTGGTGTCTCCCATTCTTTTTCCATTCAGGATTCTAATTGCTCCTTAAAAATTCATCTCCCACATTAGTGGGTCTTAATGAATGGAGAAAACATATTCTTATGGTAGTTTGGTGTCAAATAAATTTATTTATGGTGAAGTGTTTTATTCAAGAAAATATGATAATTCTAGACCATTAAAAAAATTATGATGCAAGTACAACATGTATAACTATCATAGGATGACTTCACACTGTTAGAGACTCCCATTCAATATCGAACACGTGATAATATTATTTAATGGGTTACGTGGAGAAACCATATGGACCACATGGTGATACATATCATGTTTCACATTCTTGAAATAAAATATCAGTGTCAAGCATCTTTTATTGATTCTCAAGTAATGATTCTCAACATAGATCATCTTTTGGATGCGATGTTAAAGGCTTCTTTTGCAACCTACATCGTTCTTCTGTTTGAGGAATGAACCTAGGGATCACTCTAAGAAAGTCACATAAAAAATGAATTTTATTCATTATAAAGGTATCATTATCATTGGTGGACATTATATATATATCCTAATATTATCCTATTCCTCTATAAAGTAATCATTCATTTGATATATAACCCCATTTTTCATCAACAAGGTGATGTGAAGCATTTTCCAGCAAGGTTTTCAATAAAGAGACTAATGTAGGATAGATATCTTTGAAACCTTCTCAACTATGTGTGGTAGTGAGGAGGTGACATTCCATGGATATAATTTTTCATATTAGGGTCAACATAGATTCTATAATGGCATATAATGAAGTCGATAAATTTTGATTAGGTAATTACAAAAACACACTTTAAGGGGTTCTATCACACATTATGTTGTCAATGTTCGCTAAATACGATTTCAAGATCTAAGAGGTGTTATTATAATTGTAGATATTTAACCACTAGGTAATCAATATAGTATTCTATGAACATTCCCATGGATGGTTTGATTATGTGATTCATGGCATGTTGATATCTGGAATCGACATTCTTCAAACCAAATGGAATCACACGTTATAAAAAAACTCATTGGGGACCCTTAATTCAAAGGATTCATTATCTTATAGGTCCTTATATATCTGACTATATCATTAATTTTTTTCCATTAATTAGGGAGACTGGTATCATGTAGTTGTGTCGATCAACAGTTTGTTGATAAGGACTCGGATTTCATCTTTTGAGAAATGACTGTTGAGATCCCTATAATCAATACCAGCTATGATATATCTAATTTTCCTCTTTATGGGGATGATATTTTGCATCAATATAGGAGATTGAAACTCCTAAATTAATTATACTATAATGATCTTGTTTACATCAGACTCTATTTTGGAAACATGTGTCGGGTGTGTCATTAGGGCTCCTTGTTTGTTGCCCTGATGGTCCTTTAGCATGTCTAAGTGGTGAGTGGAATCATTGGGATAGAGACCTGAATTTTTTGTGTAATTATAGTAAAATAAATCTTGATGATTCCTTATAAATGAGGAATATACCTATTGTTCTTAAAAATAAATTGATTCACTAAAATGTTTTGGCCACATATCTTCCTCTGAATCAATATTTATTACTCTGAGTCTATAAGTATTTTTGGAAACACCCTCCTTAAATGATGGAGGTATGTACATAATATATTATTCATATTCCTTTTCTTCTTCTCAATAAATTATTCTTCTTCCTCAAATTGGGATACATTCCATTGAATGAGTTCCCCATATTTGAGATATGAGTCAACATCCCATGAATTAAATGATGGAGCGATATCCGTGGATCTGGATATCAGCTTGGGATCTCCTTGAAACATTATTAGGAGGGGTTATGGGTTATGGGTGTTTCTTCACCCTCTTTGGGTAACATAATCTTCCCTAATGTTTCCATGAGTGTGGAAAGAGTCTCCTGGAGCTTTGGGGGTGGATTGAAGGCATTTCTATTCAAGATTTCACCATTGTCTAGGGAATAAAAAGATCATTCAACACTACTAGATTTAGTGGTTATAACTGAAATCATGATGATTTTAGAGTGTTAGCCTACCCTTGAGATCACATACTCCACATAGTTGAGAGTTTTAAAAAATTCTTCACCAAGATGTCTGAAAGGGTTGACTAGGATCATTTATAGAGAGGCCATGGTTGTGACCCATTCAACACCATCAACCAGGGCTTGTTTCTCTTTCCCTTGAATGAATCATGCATCTATATAATGTGACTATTAATATTCTAATGGTGTCTTATCTGTAATAAATTCATTTATTTTTCTGTTGGTGCATTTTCCGATTCATTGATGATATGAGGAAGGAATTTTTGCATGTTATTGCAATAAGGGCCTTCCATACATGATGTTGAAGGTTGTGTTCTGCCAAATAATAAGGAATTCTAAGTCTCCTATGAGGTATCCTAATTTTTTATTTATTTTGATTTTTCCCAATATAATATATGAATTTTTTGTATCTCGTTTATGTCATGGAGGAAGGTGTTAGGATCTTCTCATCACACACCATCTATTGAAATGTTCATACTTTAAATATGTTAACTCCAGAGCCATTGTCACGAAAACTATGACGAACATCGACACCATTTATCCTACTAGACACATATAGGGTCTGATGTGACCTTGAATAATGGAATATTCAACATGATTTTTGGTGGAGAAAACTGTGTGACATTCTATGGGATAAATCTATATTTGATAGAACACTATACTGGCCACTTTAGCTTCAAACTCCTGAAGGATTTTCAAAGCGTCTATGATTGCCTCCCTAAGATCATTTGAAAAACTCAGGCCATCCAAGATTGATAGTTTGTATGGTACTAAGGACAAATATATTAGTATTTAACACTTCTCTGGATCTTCTTAAATTTTTGATGTTATTTCAATGGATCTTTAGGGGCTGGGTAATTTGAAGAAGATGGATTAGCCCTCGGGGATAGAATCTAGAGGTATATCCATTATTAGTGGGTTAAAACTGGTAGGACATCCTAATCATCAAGGAAAATATGATAAATTCTCATCCACTAATTGATATTACAATGATATAATGTCAGAGTTGCTTATTATATGTGCATGGAGATTTTTCAATTGCTTTTGAGCCCACAAATGTGTTCTTCTACAAGTTTCTGTAACATTCATGGTGTTCATAGGTGCATTTCTAGAGGTCTAGATCCTACCAAGAATGGTCCTTCATTAATATACATTTCTCTTATGTCCTCATCCTATTGTTCCCAGATTAGGTGTAGGTAACATGGGCACATAGTCATACAGATTGTCAGAGAAGGGATCCATTTCGTTAGTTGCATTAATGTAACCAAAAATCAATTCATCCTATGATGATGAATCTTCTTGGGAAATAACCTCTGATGGTTCAATTTGGTGAGGATTTTCCTTTTGTTTACGTATTGGGGGAAAAATATGAGTGTCATAGAACCTTTGGTCTGGGTGTTAGTTCATCCTCTTTTACTTTCTCTCTATTTTTAAGGTAGGCTTCTATTTTAAGGGATGTAATAATGTGGTTTGTGGAACTAATGAAAACATCTATCTTGAAATGGAAAATGTTGGGGGAATGGTAGGGTTTTCAACTATTCTTGGAGTATTTCATGAGCTCGTATGATAGTTTTATGATTCATCCAAATTTCCAAATTTTGCGCCCATTTGGTAAAAGCTTATTACCAATCACATTCTTCCTAGGTCCAGTGGTGGAAACATAACCCACTTGTACAAGCCTTGGTATGAGTTAAACATTCCCAGAATATTTAAGTCTATGTAGGATCTATTTGAAAACAATAAACTCTAGAATGTTGTGTCCCAGTATCTAGAGAAAGGGGATCTAATTTGTCCAGTTGTTGAGAACCACCTCATTGGCCCTTTTGTTCAAGAAAATGGAGTATGTCACGGTATACAGTGGCCATTAAATAGCCATATATTGTATTTTATAGGAAGGAGTAGTATTCATTTCTTCATTCCTCGAATTTATTCCATCTTTCAACCCTCTTCTTATCTTGTTGAGGTTGGGGTTTCTGTTGATTTCCAGGGGTTGACATGATTCAGTGTGTGCCTTGGAGATGGAGTAGGTGTATGTGGTGGCTTAATCATGAAATATTTTTCTTTGGATTTTCATAATCTTATTTCTAAGGAACAGTGATGTTACTCAGGACTTGAACTTATACTACATTATAAAGTCTTCCATTCTTTTGGAAATGGTGGAGAAGTCCTAGAATCCACATGTTACTTCACTGGGATGAGAGGCCTTCATAGGTTGTCCTAGAAATTATAAATTCACATAGAAAGAATCTCGTCTTGAGGAAGTGGTCAGTTCAATGATTGGGTCAGATATATCCATCTATAAATGATGTCTTAGACCCTCTTGTTGTCATGATGTATTCAATTTGAGTGATCGGAAACTATTTTGTTTGGAAGTTTTTTTGATGAACTAGAAAAGAAATAGCTGACATAAATCTTCCCAACATTTTATATAATGAGCCATAAAATTGGTGTATTATATAAATTCCAACTCTAGAATAGTTAGAACGAACCATATGAGTTTCACTACTTCTTGTTTCTCTCGGTTTATAATCCTTTGATCAAAATAAGATGCATAGTGCATCAATTTTTGTCTTATGTCCCATAAGCCATTGAATATTGGGAACACGAGACTGTCGATATTCGAAGGTGGCATAATGTCACTCACCCAGTCATTGTAAGGTTCAAAATATTACAATACTGGTGCATTCTTCTCATCAATGTATTGTAATAAGTCTACTAATTAATTGATGTTATTGATAACTCCTTGATATGGTTCCAGTTGAACATGAGATTGAAATGATGCAGTGGGGGTAGAATTTTTCATGATGGTTATTCTAGTACATGTTTTTGATATTCGTTCAAGGGCATCTTTGGAGGACTTTCCTACCCTTTTCATGATTTTTCCATAGTGGAGGTAAATCTTGATAGCTGTCTGTGACTGGGTCCTATTATATTTATGTACATGACACCATATGGAGAAGAAGTCCTAGCCTTTCTTTATTTTCAAGGTGAAACCATTATGGATGTGGCATGCCTTCATGAAATGTACATTGATGATATAGTCTAGTAGCATATTCGATGGGATGGATACACTAAAGAATCCTAACATTTATTTATCTCAACTATTTCATTTATTCCTATATCTAAGCGAGTATTTCTTCGATCATAATGAATCATTTTTCCAATGTGGAGTTCACAGATCATGTGAGACCTTGATTTTATTCTTTCCTAAATTAGGGATTCATGGAGGTGGTGGAGGATGATTGATCTTAGGAATAACAAAATTTTAGGAAGTCCTCTAGTTTTGGGTGAGGATGCCGTCATTTTCCAGGTTGATCGGATCAAGGGTAGAACCATACTATCCCTTATCATTTATATTTTAATCATTTTTTTTCTATACATTGGATTTATGTCCATGAAGTTAAATTATTCATAACACATTATTGAATTTGTACTGACTATTGGATAATAAGAGTATTATTTATTACATTTGTTGGACTTCTCCATTCCATTCTGGGATCCTCTTTTGGATTCTTTATGAAGATTCACTCGAAGGGATCCTCTATGAAGTCTAGTCACACACCTCCCCTCAAAGGGGACTAGATCATGACATGGTATGAACTGGGAGACCCCTCTACATATCATCATACCTATGCAGGAAATGTACGATGTCTGTTTGGTGAGTGGTTGGTGGAAAAATGACCCCATTCCGGTGGGATGGGGTTTCTGCCACTCTATTTCTATTGGGAATTGTCCCGGAATTTTTTGTCCTTACATGATCATTTTGTGTTAAACATTACCCAATACCTATGGTATAGGTTTGATCTTTTATTTTAGGAATGGATGTTCCAGTTGCTGATCACTGGATGTTTCACATAATCACTCAAGTGTGGGGTGGATATGATGTCAGGTCTGCACATGAACTATTTGCTTATGAGAACATTAACAGTGCATGATGATTGGCCTCCCATAATAAGGATTGTTTTATAATGATCTCATTTTCAGGACTCTGAAGCTATTTGATGGCTTGATATCTTTGGATATGACTCTTTTCAAATCTATTATTGGACATTTATTTTTGGTCCTGGTACCTTTCCACAACAAGTGATTTTTCAAATATCTACCTTAGGATAATGACATTGTAAAACATCATTTACAGTGGGCTCTCCTTGATGGGGTTTGGGGATAAATGTAATCATACATCTTCCCTGACCTAAATATGTGAACACTGGATGGGGCATCAGAGATTAGATAATTCAACTCATGGAGCACATTGAAGCAGGTCAGTTCAAGATCTTTCTTTTTTCATCTCTAATTGTTGTTTCTACAAAGACTGAAGGGATTCTCGGTCAATTTCACAACCATTACCTACAAATAATATGAAATGTTATTTCATAACCATAATTGTAAAGGATTTTGTCTTTTAAGAGGATGGGGTTTGTCCAGATATTGAGGCAAATTTTATGTATTCAATCTTTTGATGATGCCCATGGTATATTAAACTGGGAAGTGGCTGAGGGACCAAACATAATGAGTAAATCATCTCAGGGAAATTTTCTCCACATAATAATAATATCAATTTTTTATTCCTTGAGACACTTAAAGTCCTGATCCGCCCAACATGGATGCCTCTTTAAAATTTCATTGCATGCAGCGGGGCTGATGGGGTTATCACTCCTATAAGAATGATATGGGATGTTTCATAAGAGGAGCATTATCTCGGGAAATATCTTGGTTGAGAAAGGATGTCACTATTAATTAAAAGGGTTTTAATGTGTCTTACCAAATCCTTCTAAGCACCTCATCATATGAAGGATTTATTGTTTTAGAATTAGAAAGGGGAGAACCACCTTCCTGATATGACATATTTCTAAGGGGATGGACATCGACGTTGATTCAAAAATGTATCTGACTACCATCATAGCATGATTTATGACCTATGGGAGATTTTTTATAGAATATAACCTAGAGTGGAACTTGAGGTTGGATGATAGAAAGGGGAGGACCCTCTTGCTAACATGAGATTTCACTATGGGGAGGACCTTCACAATTGATGCAATCATGGCGAGGACTACAAACATAACATGATGTCAAACTGTAGGATAAATATATACAGTGCCTGTCATTTATGGGACCATCATGGTATATGAAAGAAAGGGTATGTCTTTCTTACTATTCAAAATTTCTTCCATGTAGAGGGCTACCATGACACACATCAGGGTATAAGCTCCCATGATCGTTTGTTTCTTGTCTAAAAAGTAATCATTAATTTTATGTTATCTGGGGAGGACCTTCATAGATAATGTTAAAAATATAATGGGGAGTTCCATCACAACTATTATTTCCACTTCCTTAATTTGGTAATAGGTTGAAAAAATCATGACTCACCATTGATAGATGCTTGATGGAATCAAGAAGCCCTAATTCCAGTAGAACATGGACATGAATATGCTTATTATTTTCTAATTTCCATTGGTGTGATTTATTTTTACACATTTGCATGTGGGAAACTGATGACACTTGATGTGGGTGACGAAATTCATATCTATGTTCATGTTTGAGTGGATTCCATGGTGTTTTTAGGATACGATGATGAGAATATTCAATTCTTTTAGGGACATATGAATGCCTTAGAGTGGTCATCATGGTGGACTAATGTCCCCTAGTTGGAAGGTGTATTTTTTCACAATACAATTTTCCATTTATCATGACATATTTCTATTGATCCTCTTGGATTGGAGCATGGATGCATGTCTACTCCAGAGTGACCACCTAATTTCATAGATGAGTCACCCCACCAGGGAGGTGAGGTTGTTGTCCCAAATCCATTCAGTTTCTGCAGATGTGGTTATATATTGACATGTTTGGAGGATACAGTCAGTAATTTATATATGGACCACTATCATTTCTAGGATGAGTTGAGAGGTTTCCATGGATGGAATGGGAACATATTCCCATTCCAATGTCAGTGCAGGAATATTTTCTTACTATGGTCCTCCATTTCATGTTAGTGAGTAGTAACATTTATCACATATTAGGTCATAGATATGGGTCGTTCCCTTATTTTTAGCTGGGATAAAGCAACGTTTTTCTCCAGTTTCAATCATATTTGATAGATCAAGTTCAAATTTGTGATCTAGAATTTTGCATCCTCTCATATTTTGATATATTTGTTTTATGGGATTCTTATGAATCAATTAGAATTTGGATCATCATGTATTTGGTTTCAGCCTTATTTGATAGGTGAGATTCATTTTTCAAAGTAGTTATTTTCATCTTCTCATTTTTCATCTTATTTCGATGAAGGGATTGATATGTAGAAATAGTAATTTCCACTTTCTCAGAGCCTGTTTTACTTCTATTTAGTTGACCAGATTTTTTTCTTTGGTATGGATTTTCATCTACCTATAACTTTCTTACCTACATGTTCCTCGGGTTTTGTGTTCATTAATTGAAATTTGTGATTGCTTGTAATTTTCCACTATATTTTCATAGAGGGCTTCATAAGTGGGGGAAGTAATATAAGTATACCCATAATATACCATCCAATATATATTGTGTGTTTATTCAATAGGAATTTGGGAAATGAAGGATTCTTCAATGTCCTATATTCACCCTTGGTGGGACACTCGAGGGACCAAGGTCTATTAGACATCCAAATAATATATCAGGGTGATATCCTCTTTAGAATCGGTATACCAGGAAATATTGTGTTATGAAGATTATTTCTACTAGGGGAACTTAGTTGAGAACCCTATTCTATACGGTTAAAATCACTTGTGAGGACTTCATCAGCCACCCTAATGTAAGGGAGAAACTCATTTTCATGTTCTGGGGATAGTATCCTAAAATATTTGAAGATAACAAAAGGACCCACCTATCACTAGGTAGTTTACTTTCACTGGTTATATGGATGAGGGGGATTTATGGAATTAAGGTTCTACCTTAATACCTCCATGGTGGGAAGAGAATAATTTTTGTGGTACTACCTAATCAGAGGATTTGAAACACAGTAGTGGAGACACTAGGTGGGAGATGGTCACATCTGCTTTATTGAGGGCCTAGTGGCCTTTGCAGTTCCTGAAATTTCGAATAAATCTCTCAAGATTCCATTTTATTTATGGAATATACAAAGATTATATGAAATATTTTTTGATGGGATCAGAAAACAAAAACACATAAATGTATTATCTCATTATCACATCAATAAATTATTGTCTTATCTGGCATTCTTTCACTATGGATTCAAATGGGGCCGGACTCAGGGTAACACCACCTTTTTGTTTAAGGATTCACGTTGGGTTCACCATTTTTTCAAATGAAGGCGGTTTATACCCTGGACTAGGATTGATGCTTGTATATATGGTGTGATGGAGACTAGGTGTTATATCCATTTTTTCTGACATTGGAGTTTTTTCAGTTAATTAATTCTTGTCGGGCTGATTCTAGGTTATAACATCATTGAATGGTCTCCAAATGCTTGATTCATAGAGCTAAAATCACCCAACAGTTCTCATATCCATGATTTATTGATGTTATTTCAAAATGAAGGTTCTCATTGCGTAACATGTCCAATAAAACATAATAACTCATATTGGTCAATATGATGGGAAGTCGGGCTCGTCAAACCATTTTGGGGGAATTATTTCCTTTTCTAGGACTCTCTTATACCTTAATGTCATGACCATGAATCCTTTTTTCATTCCCATGTATGTATATAATAGATTACCATATGGTAACAATCCATCATGATTATGTATGTGTTTGTTATCACCATTATATATCCAAGTTTCTTCACCAATGGAGGGAACTATATGTATACACGGTTCTAAATCAAAATTACCCTTTTGTGGATAGATTGAGGGTTAGTTAGTTAATACTTGTCTTAAGCCACGTGATGAGGAACTCTATATTTTTTCATCACCTAGTTGGAAATGATGTTTTTTTATTTTTTATTGAACCTGTAAGATGGGATTCCAACATATCCTCAAGAGAGGAATCAGAACCTAGGTTGTTCAATACCTCTTAACTAGACACATCACCTTTTATGGTTTTCTGAAGTTGAAATCTAGGTGGAAGGTTCCTAGTCAATATTTTATCTAGGAATTTCACTAACACGAGCCATGATTCCAAGAAGAGATGTGGTCTCTTAGATGAGTATGACCCTACTAGGGATGTGGCCTAGAGAAAATTAGGGTGGATTTACGATCTTTGTTTGGACTCCAATGAGGCATCCTATATATCCTAGTTATCTATGAATCAATGGCTATATTGTTCTTTATGACATAGACATTCACATTAAATAAATACCATTAAACGGGAATGAATGAGGATTATTGATGGGAGATTCCCGTTTTGGTGGAGATGATATGGTTGGGGCTTACACATGGAAGTGTACCATTTAATATATAGTGGGGGCCTATATTTTTATAGAATCACCGTGGAAAGGGGATTTTTCTTGATCAGATTCGACATGGGACATAGGCATGGGAGCTTCCCATTTGGTATGTATTCATTGGAAATATATACCTTGGATGATTTATTTATGGTTTAGGGACTTCTAACATGAGGGTTTACAATTTTAGGATTGAATTTGGGAATTATATCTATGTATAAGGAATGTTTTTTGTTGTGGTTCACCCATGGAAGCTTTCCAATTGGTGCACTCAGGATCATGCAGATGGCATGATCACCACTAAACTCTAGGTCCATGTGAGTTGTGCTCAGTGTGATTGACAAGAAGAAGTAATAGATCTGATTATCATACAAACCTCATCATCTACTGATGGATGGCGAAAATTCCCAATGGGACAAAGTTAGGACATTTATCACGTCAATCATTTATGAATAATATTCCCTTCCTTTTAAAGTCCTATAGATATAGAAACAAATGCACACTTTTTTTATTATTTGTTGTAAATGAACAATATGTATCATTACCATTGATAATATAGTCGTTGAACGGTGATCACAAAACTGATATAAATATAATGGTTTTTTAAAAATCTTCTCAACAAAAACAATTGATTGGATGACCTCATTCAATAGACTCAGGACGTACGAAGCTCGTTTTTCGGAGCTCAGAAAGGAGGTAATTTCACCTGGATTTTCTATTGACCATGCTCAGGTCAAGCTTCAACATGGTAATCTTGAATGTAACCTCCAATGGGATAACATCATTTTAGTAGAGATTACCACCCAGGCAATGTTTTCTAAACCTCCCCAAGAGTCTATGACCATCGAACACCTTACCCTTAGTGTCTATGCGGGTATTATAAAGGGTTATGTAATATGGTATTAGTTACTTATTTTTTTAATAATTTTTATAAATAAAATCCTTATTCCATCAATTCATTTATGAGAATATTCATTCATTTAAAAATTGAAGAAATTGATAAATTGATTTTTTAGGTAAAAATTGATAAATATAAAAATTAATATATTAATCAAAGCTTTTTATTAATAATATCAAAAAAAATTCTTATAAATGATGATTATATCCAATTTGTATCAATAAATGAAAAGTTAATCTGTTTGTAAGAGTTGTATTTTTATATGATAAAACAGAAACTGTTATTTTAATGAATTTATTTTAAGGAATTACTGAATTTTTTTAATAAAAAATATTTTAATAAAATATTATTTTCAAATTACTTTAATTATTAATTAATCAGTATATAATTTTAATGAAGTCAAATGTAATTTTTATTAAGGTTTTAAAACAGTTTTTGTCAAAACCCTTCAATTTTCAACAAATGTTGGTTCTCATTTTAAAAGTGATAATTCATATATTTAGAAAATTATTTATATTAAATGAATATTATTTTTGGAAACATGATGTTGAAATTATCCAGCGATGAATGTGTCATAATTTTTGGAGATAGTTGTACTTTTTGGGTTTATATTAAATAATACATAAATATATAGTGTGTTTTATGACAACATAATGACCCAATAGTGATGTAATAAATACCATAAAAGATAAATTCATCAAAATATATTTTTTAAATTTAATATAATGTTATTTTAAAATTATTTGGCTTATTTTATAATGCCTTAGTGAATCCAAAATAATGTATAATACATTTTAGAATTTTAAATTCATATTCCTTGAGAGTGTTACTCACCTCCCCATAATAAAGGCTAATATAATATTATCTATGGATATTGAACTTCTAAAATAATTATACCAATTATCCTGGATAGAAATAATTGGCTAAAAACATTGGTTGGTTTCTGGTTTTGAATATTTTAAGGTGTAGTGTCCAAAAACTAAATAATAATGAATTCCCCATCCTTTACTAAATTAACCAACCCAAGAAACCATTCCTCTTCATTAAAAATCTGTGAATCACATCCTCACTCATCTATAAACTCCCTAGTGTCCTACCATGATTCCCCCAAGCTCCCAATGAGACTATCTGATTCCTTTGGGTTTAGACATCTAAGTAATAGATCCTCACATTTATTCCTTTTTCATTTTTGTCCAAGTTTCCTAATATGGTTATACTCTATTATTTTTCAATTAAAAATGATGGTGTATATTTTCTAACCTCCCCATAATACCATTAATATTTTTTAATTATGATATACCCATTCCACTCTAATTAGTCTCTCCAATATGCATCCATTACAATGCCGAAATTTTATATTGTATTTCTCTCTCCTCATTTCCATTCAAGCATTTCTTTTATATTATGCATCTCAAATTACATTTTATATGATGGGATATTATTCTACCAAATCCCTTTAATAAAAATTTCATGTCTAAATTTTGAAAGACCCATTTCTCTCTCCTCGTCCCATTTTATGTATCCCCATGTGATGTCGTTATGTTGCCAAAATTGCACAATGATTTTCCATGAAAAAATCATCATGTAATGAATTCCATGTCCATTTATATATCATTAGTATTCACCATTATTCACATATACTTATTTATTGGTGACATAAATGTATTTATTCCACATTCTATGATGGTGGAATAAATCATGATTTCGAATGAATCAATGTTATATTAGTTATGTGCCACACTTAAGCATAGGATTGAATTTTTTATGAATGGTGCACCATGAAAACACTCCAATGCATTGTGTAATTTTTATTATCATGATACATCATGTTTGGAAAAGGTTTTTACTTAATTTTTTATAGGAAATTGTTCCACCGTGGTTGGATAGGGGTTTCCAGATTCCTTAATTTTTATGATAATGTCTTTTATGTTGTTGAAACAATTCCATGTTATGATGATCATGCTATATCATGCCTCTATGTTTGGGTTTCTCTTATTCTCCATTGATATATATATTTCCTAACATGCATTTTATTCTTCATCTTATGCAATCATTACTCCCTTTCATGGGTTTATATCTCACCCTTTTCTTATGTATGTCCTCAGGTGATCCCTTAAAATACTATGTACGAAGGAATGTTGTGGTCATGTAAAAGATGTTTTAAAAATATATGTTGTACTATATGTCTTAACTTTTCATGTAATGTTTATAAGACCAAATGAAACTACACCATTAGATCATATAGGTCATATTAAGTGAAATTTTATGTAATAAATAATGTTTAAATTTGTTAAAAAGACTAGGGTTGTAACAGTTGGAATCAATGGAATGTTTTAGTTATTTTTGGGATTAGAATTAGAAAACCATAGTGAAATCCTCTAGGATAAGACTGTGTATATGATAAAAATCCCTAAATTTTGGTGAGTGTAGAGTAAGAGGTTTATCAAGAAATTATATCCCTCTCTAGATAAAGACAACTAGAGGTCTCACTATAATTGATGTATCCAGGGGTAATACCAAAAAACACCCTTTTGGGATAGACTCAAATCGGAACATGTGCACCAGAACAGTCCCTACATCACTCTCATTTTGACAATACTGGAGGATATTATTTGGAGAAATCATAATCAGAGTATAAAACATTATCAATGGAAAAAATATCTCCTATGAATATATGTTAGGAAGTGGATCATGGATAAACTAGATCTAAACCTGGAAATTCATAAGTTAAGGAGATAAATGTAATTTACTAGTTATCCCTTTAATGTCCTTGGATTCCCCATTATGTGTTTAATTATTCAAAAACATATATCCCCATGTCTCTAATGGATATAATACAACTAGAATCAATAATTGAAAGGTAGGGTTATCGTACACTGTTCTATGAATTCTTTTATATCTGAAAAGTTTAGTTGAGCAATCTAGTCACAACAAAAAACCAAGGATGTAGAGATGTCAATGAGAATGGAAAATGGGGAAATTTTTGAATCCAATGAATATAACATTCCTTATCACAATTTAGGTATTCGAATTTCTAAATAACCTCTTCATAATTCCCTTGGTGGAATTTGATGTAATTATATTTATGGATTGGCATTCCCTATATAGAGCCAACATAATTTGTCGTGATAGAGAAAGAACTCACTGTATTGTGAATCGACCCCCAATTCTGTAAAACTATAAGGAGGAGGAGGGGTCTTTTTTAGCACCATCATCTCAAGAATGGATATTACATCACTATAAGAAAATGTATCTTTATAATATTATTGAGTATTAGGAGGGATCCATTCTTCAATACATGCCTATTGTGAGGGAATTCACTGATGTGTTTCCTGAGGAATTTTCAGGTCTTCCTCATAGAAGAGATATTGAATTCTTGCTTGATCTTATTCCTAGGGAATTTCCAATATCCTAGAATTTGTATATAATATAATTTGTGGAGATTGTGGAGGTACGGAAAAAACTACAAAAGAATATGGACAAAGGGATTATACACCCAAGTGTTTCACCATGGGGTGCACCATTCATATTATTCGAAAAGAATGATTGATCAATGTACCATTGCATTGATTACAGTGATCTCAACAAAATCATGATAATGAAAAAGGTTCCTTTTCCATGAATTGATAACATATTGTATCACCTATGTGGATCACAATACTTATCTATGGTGGATCTGCGGTCATGACATTTCTATGTATTGGTGAAGAAGGAAGATATCCCTAAGAATACTCTTCGTACATGGTTCAAGAAATATGAATTCTTAGTAATTCCATTCTAAATCACTAATTATTTATAAATATTCATTGACATGATGAATAGAGTCTTTAGAGATTACCTCAAACAATTTGTGTTTGTCTATATAGATGATAATCTAATATACCCTATAACCTTGGAAGAGCATGAGGAGAAACTAAGAATTGTACTAGAGACCTTGAGAAAGGTGAAGCTCTATGAAATGTACATCAAGTGTGAGTTATGGTTGATGGATGTCTCATTCTTTGGGAATATCATCACAAGAAATGGGATATCTATGGATCCTCTCAAAAAAATAAATTAAGGAATGACATAGGCTATCATATGTGATAGATATCCATAGCCTCCTTTATTTAGACAGATATTATTGCCGATTTTTGAGAAATTTATAATGATTTTAAAACACTCTTACAAAGAAAACTTGGAAGGCAGTCATATTTTCTTGGAATAATGAATGTGACAAAAGCTTCATGGAGTTGAATAAGTGTCTTATCATTTCCCAAGTTCTCTCACTACCCAAAAGGGTGGATCTTTTCAGAATCATTATTGGTGCTTCAATGAAGGGATTGGGTTGTGTGTTGATGTAGAATGGAAATTTCATCACCTATTCCTCAAGAAAGATGAAAATTAATGGAAAAACTATCCCACAAATGATCACGAGTTGAAATATATGATCATTTCATTGAAAATATGTTGAAATTATCCTTTTGGGTAATGGTGTGGAATATATACAGATCACAAAATTCTCAAATATATATTCACAAAAAAATTGTTGAACATGTGCTAACAATGATGGTTAGATGTCATGAAGGATTTTGACTCCTCAATCCATTACTATAATTTGATGGAGAAAAAGGTGGTGGATTCCCTAAGTATAAAGGACCCAATGATTCTATTATTGATGTGAATTGAGAAGGATCCAATATTCATATATTAGATGAAGATAGACATGGGAATCATAAATAAGGGAACACAATGAATCAGTTCACAAATTATTTCTCAACTATCTCTTTTGGAAAGGTTAAAGGATGATAAAAAGATGATGTGGGAATTAAGAATAAAGTGGAAACTATCAGAAAAGTGATATCCTAAATGTTCAATGTTAAGAAAGAGAGAATTGTATGATTTGCGTCAAGACTATGTGTTCTATAAAATCCATAGTTAAATAAAGAACTTTTGGAATGGCACATAGTTTGAATTTCTTCATTTACCCAAAAAACACAAAGATGTAGTGGGGTATCCAATAGAATTATTAGTGGTATAAAATGAAGATGGATATCGCTGAATACTCATAAATGTTCCTAATATGTTAGAACATCAAGTTTGATAGGTAGATGTCTAAGAGGATGATGCAACCATTACCCATACCAACATGAAAATGGGATAACATCCTAATTGACTTTTCCACCAGACATCTCAAAATATCTAAAGGAAACAATGCTATTTTTTTATTGATCATCTTACAACAAATTCATAATTTATTACAATTCAAGATAATTTATCTTTTGATCAACTGACAGAGATATAAATCAGATAAGTGGTAAGGACACAAGGTGTACCACTATCAATTGTATCCGAATAAGAACAATGATTCACCTCTAGGATCTAGAAGAGTATACAACATTCTCTAAATACCGAGCTGGACATTAGTACAGCTTATCATCCTCTTACTGATGACCAATCTAAGTGGACTATCAAAACACATGAGGACATGTTGAGGAAATTTTCAATGGATTTTAAAGGATGATGGGATCAATATCTTCCTTTGGTTGATTTCAATTGAAACAATAGGTTCTACTCATGCATCCAAATGGTTCCTTTTGAATCCCTTTCTGGGAAGAGGTGAAGAACACCATAATGTTGGGATGAAGTTGGGGAAAAAATATTCTTGGTCCTGAAAGGCTCGAATAAATGGTGGAGAAGATTAAGACCACCCAACTACACATCAAAGCGGCATAGAGTTGACAAAAGAGCTATGCCGATAATCATCGATGAGACCAAGAGTTTTGTGTTTTGATATATGGTATTCCTCGAAATATCTCCATGGAAGAGAGTGATGAGATTTAAAAAAATGGAGCGCATTTTCAATGTTACATTGGCCCTTCTGAGATCCTTGATCACATCGGATCATGGGCCAATCGACTAGAACTCCAATCAACCATGTATCATATACAATATGTAATCCATGTATCACTCCTAAATAGGTAGATACCATTACTGTTCTATGTAATCAATCCATAGGTGGTACCATTAGATAATTACCTATCCTATGAACAGAATCATGTGAAGATCATAGATCATAGAGAAGATGTTATAGAAAATAAGATAATTCCCCTCATCATGGTGTTGTGGAAAAACTAAAAGGTTGAATTATAAACATGGGAACCAAAGGAAGTAATGACGCAGTGATACCCCCTTCAATTTTAGTGTGGGAAAAGGTAATTTTTATGGAGAAAATTATTAAGGGGGGAATGTTGTAATGACATGATCATTTATAAATAAAATTATCTCTCTTTTAATGTAGTCTGGATATAGAAAACACATGACATTTTTTAATTATTATTGGGCATAAATTATTGTTATGCATCGTTACCAATGGTACAATAGCCACTAAAAAATGATCGCACATCTCATATAAATATATGGTTTAAAAAATTCTTTTGAAATTGACAATGGATAGGATGGCCTTATCCCACTGACTCAGGCTATACGAAGCTCATTTATTGGAGCACCAAAAAAGTCTATCTTCATTGGGATTCACTCATGACCAAGACCAATCTGAGCATCAACATTTTAAGCTAGAACAGAATTGCCTATGAGAGATGTTCAAGGTAATAGAGATTACCACCCGGGAGATTTTATCAGAGCTGCCCCAAGAGTTTGTCACTATTACTCACCTTACCCTTAAGTCATATTCGGGTGTTATATGTGGTTATGTAATAAGGTATTACAAACTTATTGTGTAATTATTTTTATAAATAAATGTCATATTCCATCAATTACTTTGTGAGAATAGTTTTTCTTGAAAAATGAGGAATTTTATAAATTGTTCTTTTGGGTAAAAATAAAATTTTTGAGAAATATATATATATATATAATTATATTAAATTAAGGTTTTATTAATTAAATAATAAAAATATTCTTATAAATGATGATTATATCAGTTGCTGTTCTTTAAATGACAATATAATTTTTTTATAAGAGTTATATTTTATAAGATAAAATAGAAATTGTATTTTTAATGAATTAATTTTGTGGAAGTATGGAATTTTGGAAATAATTAATATTTTTATCAAATATTATTATCAAATTACTTTTATTAATAATTAATGAGTGTAAAATTATTATGATGTCCAATGTAATTTTTATTAAGGTTTAAAAATTGTTTTTCTCTAAACCCATTAATTTTCAATATAAGTATATTCTCATTTTAAAAGATAAAATTAACATATTTATAAAATTATTCAGATAAAATGAATACTATTTTCAGAATTTGGATGTCAAAATTATCCTTCAGTGAATTTTTCATAATTTTTTGAGATAGTCAAACATTTTGGGAAAAATTAAATAATATATAAATATATATACTCTGTTTGAGGACATCATAATGACCCAATAGTAATGTAATAAATACAATAAAATGGATCATAGGAGAAATAAGTACTTTAACTTTAAAATAATGTTATTTTAGATTTATTTTTTTTATTTTATAATACCTTAGTGAATCATCCTAAATGTATAATATATTTTATGATTTTAAATTGATTTCTCGAAGAGTGTGACTCACCTCCACATAAGAAATGATACTATTTTAATATATACTTTCCATATACATTTAAAATATTTTTACGAATCCCATTGGCTAGAATCCATTGCAAAAAACCATGGGTTGGATTGTGGTTTTGAGTATTTTACTGTGTTGTGTCCAAATCCTTAATAATAAATAATTACCCCTACTTTCATATATAAACCTACACAATCACCAATTCCTATAGACTAAAACTCCTCTTATATTGTCCTCAATCAACGCTACACTCCCTAGAGTCTTCCCAAGGAACCCACAAGCATCCAACAAGCCTCTACCAAGCCTTTGGGATCACACATCCATGTAAGGTTTCCTCACTTACCTTCTTTTCACATTTTTTCAAGATTCCTTATATTGTTATACCCTTTTCGATTTCAATTAAAAATGATGGGATATGTTTTCTAACCTCCCCCATACATCTATTATTATGTTTTAATGATATGAGACTCATTTAAATCTCATTAATCAATCCCATGTAAACCTATTACCATGATATAATTTTATAAGGTATTTCTCTCTCCTCGTTACCTTTCATGAATTTATTTTATATTATGATTCTAAAATTCTATTTCATAAGTTGTGGTATTATACTTTATCGTCCCCTTACTTCAAATTTAATTTCTAAATGTTGAGGGGACCCTTTCCCTCTCATCAACCCATTTTACGATTCCCCATGTGATGTCATTATGTTTTCTATATTGAATCATTCGTTTCCATGAAAAAAGAATCATATAGTGAATAACAAGTTCAATCCTCTATCAACGATATTCACCTTTATTAACATATACATTTTGACTAGGGGCTTACCTGTATGTATTACAAATTTTTTATCGCGGAATAAATGATGATGTTGAATGAATCCATGTTATATAATCTATGTGGATCACATAAGAATTTGATTTGAATGATTATAATGGTCCACCATGATAGCCCTCCAATGAGTTGTGTAATATTTAGAATCATCATACTTCGTGTTGGGACATGGGTTTACCTGATTCCTTTTTGGAAATTTTTCCACCATGTCGGGATAGGGGTTACCTAATTCTTTTATGTTTATGATGTATTGTTTTTTTAATCCAAATTAATATTTTATGATGATCATGGAATATCATGACTTTATGTTCATTTTTCTGTAATGGTCCATTGATTTGTCTATTTATTAACATGTATTGTATTCTTAAAGTTATTCTGTGATTACTCTCTTACTAGGATTTATATCTCACCGTTTTCTTATGCTCTTCCTCAGGTTATTCCTTGCAATTCAATGTATGAATGAATGATGTGGTCGTGTAAAGGAAGTTTTCAACAATGATGTCATATTTTATGTCTTAAGATACCTTGTAATGTTCCATAGAACAAAAAAATCTACACCTATAGATCATATAGGTTTTATGAAGTTCTATTTTATGTAATAAAATATTTGTAAATATGAAATTAAGATGAAGGTTGTTATATTATCACCTCTTTAATGTTGGTAACCAGGATCATCACTTTGGATGATTCATCCGACTATATCCTGGGCTGAGGCAAGGAGGGTCAAGAGAGACACCTCCTACAAGAAAGGCTAGGGTCTTTCTGTATAAATAATACACTAAAATTATTTATGGGTAAAATGGAATAATGTTCAACTTTATCCCTCATCAAATGGAAAGGCAAGAGATTCCCCTTAATCCTTATAATTGGGAGGCCCCCATGAGATCCCTAAGATTAGATCTCAGGTTTCCTTGTGAATGTAAACATTGAAACATTCCATGTTTACACCTTATTTAGATAATAAATCACAATATTACATTTACCATGGTTATGGAAACTCATAAGTACACACTAGTGTTCCCAATGATTTTACCACAAATGTCTGGTGGCTTTGGAAGTGGCCTTGTTTTGATGCTTCTACACTAGTTCTCAGATTGGAGAATGTGGATCCAATCATCGTTATTTATGTGATCAATGAGATCTATAGTTTGGAACACCCCTAGATACCCTATTCCACATTGTAGGCTCCTATACAGGATGGGGTTCGCTCTGCGTATCATGTTGCTACGTGGTTGAGGGGAACAACTATGTAGCATTGTGCTATGAAGACTAGGGGTTAGACCACATAGTGTTCTAAAACATGGGACCAGGTTCCACTCATATAGAATATTTCTACCTGGGGATGAGTTCCATCTACATAGTGTATTACTAAGTGGGGAATGGTTTCAGCTGCAGAGTGTTTTTCTATGCGAGATGTTAATCCCCAAAGGGGCCACTAGTTTTTTTTCATTGTGAGTCCATGTCCATAAAGGGATTTTTGGTTTTTGGTCCTCCATATGTTTTATTATTTCCTCCATATTACTACATAGTGAATGATACCTCCTCATAGTAATCAAAAGGGATCATAGTTGTACGATCCATTTCCTTTATTCAGCTCATTATTCTCTCTATTACATCCTTATATCCCCTATCACAATCTTGGGTCCAGCTTGCGATCTTATTTATAGAGTATCAAAGGGACTAGATAACTTCATCACTGGTCGTCTGTGTTGGTCATAGAGCATATTTTACGAGATACCATGAATGATTTAGTTAGAACGGGGGATCATTTTTTGATTCAAATATCCACACATAGTAATGTAAATGACTTATTTTCGTTTGTCGGTGCCGATGGTATAACCTATCCCTGTGAAGGATTTAGTTTGTGTGGTCGGATCATTAGCATGGGAGAAAACTGTCACCACTTATTTAAAAAAAATTATTTCGTTCGTGGGTACTAGTGGCATAATGATTTTTCAAAAAATGATTATATTCATAGGCAATCTCTCAGTTATATAAATCCATACATAGAGGGAATCCATGGAGGAATTCATTATTTGCGGTCACCCTTCAATTGAAAATTTCTTTCTTTATTCTTATAGATTTTTTTTCCTTTTACAAATCAATGATCTTATTATGGTCATTTTTGTGCAAATTTCATTACCCAATTGGGTGTTAATGGGATTTTATATTTTTAGGGTTTTATGGTTTTGATGGTTTTTAGGGTGCTTAAGTGTTATTTTTTGAGTTTTTCGAGGTTTTATAGGGATTTAGGTTATTGAAGGTTTTAAGTGCTTTTTTGGTTCATTTAGGGTGTATGGTCCTTACAAATTTTCATAGGTTTATGGGTTTTATATATTTCAATGGTTTTAGTGTCCTATGGGGTTTTTAATGGTTTTAGGGTTTTAATGTCATTTTGTGGTTTAAAGAGATTTTTATGGAGTTTAGGGATTTTAATGTTTTTTTTATTTTTAGGGTTTTAGTGTTTGTAGATATTTTTAATGTTTTTTTGGGTTTATAGTGTTTTAGGTTCATTTTTAGGGTTTTGAGGTTTTGGGGTACTTTATGGTTTTAGGAGTTCCAGTTTTTAATGGATTTTAATATTTTTACGGCTTAATGGGGGTTTCAAGTTGTTTTAGGGGTTTTAGGGGTCTTTAGGAATTTATGGTGTTTATGGAATTTAGAATTTTAGGTTTATTTTGGGATTTTTTGGGATTTGAAGGAGTGATATGGTTTTTTATTATTTTAGGGGTTTTGGGGTTTTAATATTGGGGGGGGGGTTATTGGGGTTTTAGGGTATTTTAGGGTGTTTCAAGAGTTTTTTCCATTTCTAGGCTTTTTTTACAGTTTTATGGTGTTTTATGTATTTTCTAGGTGCATATTGGGTCTCTTTATGGAATTTATACGGTTGTAGAGATTGTTATGGTTTTTAAGGGGTTTGTGGATCTTTTAGGTGATTTTGGTGTTTTTATGGTCATTCAGGGTTTTCAACGTGGTTGTTTCGGTTCTTTATGGGTTTTTAAGTTTTCATAATCTTTTAAGGTCCTTAGATTTTATAGGGTCCTTTAATTTTTTAATGGGGTTTTAGGTTAATTTTTTGTTTTATGTTTCTTTAGGGTTTTTTAGATTTTAGTGTTCTTCATGTTTCTTCAGGTTTTAGGGTAAATTAGTGGTTTAAAAATAACTTTTTGGTGTTTAGATTTTTTTTATTTTAAGGAATTTTATGTTCTTTTAGGGATTTTTGGTTTTGACAGTGTTTTTTTGGTTATTATGGTTTTTATCGTTTTAGGGGTTTTAATTCTTTTAGGGTTTTTAGGGTTTGTATGGGATTATAGGTTAATTTATGGTTGTCATGGAATTTTAGTGATTTTATAGTATTTTATTATCTTTTTTAATATTTATGTGGGTTTAAGGAAATTTTAGACTTTTTTTAGATGTTTATGGATTTTTGGGTCATAGGGGTTTTTGTGATTTAGGGTTTTTTGAGTTATGGTATTTTAGTTTTTTTGGGTATTATGATTTTTAGTTTTATTTTTATTTTTTTGGATTTACAAGGAAATTTATGTGTTTTAGGGTTTTGGAGATTTTTTGGGTTTTCTGGTTTTTTGGGTTATCAAATTTATTTATTGTTTTCCAGCTTATTAGGATTTTTTATTATGTTAGGGTTTTATGTTTTATCTGGGGTTTAAGGGATTTATTTGGATTTTTGAGTTTTAGGGGTTTATGAGTTTTTGGGGTTTATGTGTTTTTATTGATTTTTATGGTTTTTTGGTCTTAACGGATTTTAGTGTTTTTAGAGATATAAGTGTATTAGGTATTTTTACGGTTTTTTGGTATATTTAGGGTTTTCAAGGTTTTATAGATTTTAGGGTTTTCATTTCTTTTATGGGTTTTAATGTCTCTCAATGGTTTTAGTGTTTTAGTGGGTTTTAATGGTTTTAGGATTTTTAAGGTTTTTAGGGTTCATAAGGTTTTTAGAGTATTAAAGGAATTAAGTGTTATTATGGTGTTAGCAGTTTTATGGGGTTTTTGTGGTTTTAAAATTTTCATCAATTTTTAGATGTTTTAATGATTTTTAGGTCTTTATAGTAAATTGTTCTATAGTGTTTAGTTATTTTTTAGAGATTTCATTTATTTTTATAGATTTAGTGTTTTTATAGTTTTAGGGATGCTATGGATATTTAGGGTGTTTTGGTATTTTTTATTGGTTTTAGGGTTTTTAGGGTGTTTTATTTGTTTTAGTGTCTTATAAATTTTATGGTGTTTATGGGTTTTAGTATTATTTTAGGTATTTTAGGATTTTAGGTGTTTTTAGTGATTCATTGGGTTATAGTTTTTTTTAATTTAATGGGTTTTCAATGTGTTGATTGGATTTTATGAGATTTAATGGCATTTGTAGAGGTTTTAGGTTATTTAAGGGTTTTCATTATTTTCAATGTATTTTTTAATTTTTAGGTTTTTTAGGGTTTTAGGAAATTTTATGCGTTTTAATGAATTTTACTCTATAATGTGGGATTAATGTTTTAAGTGTTTTTAGGGTTTTGATGGTTTAAATTTTTTTAGAGTATTTTTATGGTTTTAAAGTTCTTTGGGGTTTCTTTCTAGGATAATTTTTTTATTTTTATGTGGTTTGGCAATTTTTGGGTTTTTGGGATTTTATTAAATTTAGTATTTTTATGGTTTTTACTGTTTTTAGTGTTGTTTAATGTTTTTAGTGGTTTTTGTGACCTTTTGTGTTTTTAGGGTTCTTAGGGTCCTAAACTATTTAAAATGTGTTTTGGGGATGTTTAGGGATTTTTTAATAATTTTGGGGGATTTAGATCCCTTCAACATTTTTTGGGATGTTTAGGGTTTTAGGGGTTTTATGGTCATTTGGGGGTTTTGGGGGGTTTCAACAGTCTATTAGGCTTTTAGGGTATTTTACAACATTTTATGGGTTTGTGGTTTTTAAACTTCATTATGGTTTTTTTATTTTTAGGGTTATTTAGGGGTATTTTTTGTTTTTATTATATTTTATATTTCTTTGTGTTTGTAGGGGTTTTTTTAGTTTTTTTAGGTTTTTGGGTTTTTACGGTGTTTTATCAGTTTTACTGTTTAATAGGGTGTGTTATGGTGTGCAATGTTTTTTATGGTTTTATGGATTTTAATTATTTTTAGGATGTTTTTATTTTTGGGTTTTTGTGTCATTTAGTGTTTTTAAAAGAATATTGAAATAGAATATTACAGGATACCATTGATGGGAAACCTTGAATAAATACGGATATCTCCATTGATGAAGAACCTTGAATACATAATGATGATTATAAATTCTACACATGTAAATAATTGATTGAAAATTCCAAGGGAAACATATGAAACACTTGGTATATTAATAAGGACTCATGAAAATATCTTAAATTTATAAAGTGAGTCCCAGATTAGGCAATAATTCCCCCCCAAAATGGTGTGATGAGTCATACCTCCCATCCTCTCAACCAATGTTCGTTTTTATGTATCATAATTTTTAAACATAACGAAAAAATGTATTTTAAAATAAATACCCTCTTTGTATAAAGAACTATTGGAAGTTTCTGATTCAATTATTAAATCCAATGGAAATTACGTGAAAGTAGTGATTCATAAAACTAGAATACACGTTTCAAGGAACTACAACACAAAAATAGTTAACCCGACATGTATCCTTAACTATGTTAATAATGTTACCCACCTATTATTCCCCAATAAATTGATAATGGAATTCCAGACAAAGAAATCAGTCACACATGTATCCATATAAAATGATGTTTCATTAATGGATTATGTTGTTGTCTCATTTTTTCTCACAATTCCCTTCACTCTAAAATGGATTTCATTAAAGAAAAATCTATGAACTTCTAAACCATTGTTCAAGATGGATCCCCATCCAAAGGAAGAACTTCATCACCAACCCAGCATATTCAATGTTGGGTCTCTAATATTTTGGTAAAGGAATATCACTATCATGGTACAATCCCGACTTTGGAAACTGCTCGGCAGGCCCTCCAGGTCAATAAAAATCATCGATCATCTGGAAAACGACGACCAATAATCATGAAGTAGACAATTTGAAACACCATATCCAACGGTCTCTGGTCTATATACAAGGAATGAAACAATCAATCCCTCCCATACTATAGGGAGGTGGAGAAAGAGGCCACTGAAAGCCTCAATTCAAGAATTCTGGAGTCCTTGCAAAGGAAACCCACCAGCAATCGCCATCAGCAGAATCGAGTGGTAGTGAACCCCCAACATGATAGAGGTGTTGACTTTGGACATTTGGCCTAGGTCTCTCAGACCTAGGAATGCAATATGAAACAATGAGGACAATGTCCGGTCAGCAAGGAGATAGTTCTTACATCTACCCCATCTGAAGAATCCCATCAACCTAACTTGATGGGAAATAACAAGTGGTCATATACACCCATTCTTCCTAACATTTTATTTCTCAAAAGACTCAATTGGAAGAAACCCACCAATACCATCTGATAAATCCAGTTGAGTGCTACAAACAGGAACATGTACATTCTTCAAGTTATCAGCTAGCCAGCAGGCTCGTCTGACTACATTTAATGATGGCTGCTAATCTAAGGGGGTGGAAACTGCTAAACATCAACATACACCTGTTTACAATCACCAATTATATCAGTAGTATCATATGTTATTATTGAAGGAAGTTTGTCAACAATACTTTATGGGAAAGAACCAGCAAACACATATACCTACCAATGTTCATCGTGTCTAACAATAGTCTCATTTGGTAGCACCCAGAAAAGTCAGTCAAAATGCTCTGATGAAAAATATGGGATAGACTCAACTCTCTTCCCTCATGCATGAGTACTTTAAATACCCATTGACAGGAAAAGGAGGAAAATAGTAGGATCATACACCTACTCTAGATAAGGAATGGAAAAATATTCCTATTCTATCTGCTGAAGTTACCAAACACATCTTATCAATGGTGAATAGGCAGACGTAAATCCCTACCCATATTCAAGAAGCATGCAATGATACTATAACAACTACATCTGCTGTACCTAGGGAACATACACATAAATCTTTCCCCATACATGAGATTAGACATCGAAATTCCATCCTAAAGTAGATACACATCCCTGTTCTAGTCTAAGAGGGTCAAGGGGCATACTCCCCAATATCATATGAACTACAAGATCGAGAACATAGACCTTTTCCAATTGGAGATAATTGGTCTATTCTAGTAACCAATCCAAGGAAGGAACATACACATGACCATGATAACCACTTTTCCATGAAAGTGTCCACAACTAAGTATAAGATAATATATAAGAAGAATTATCTCCATGAACTATACGAAAATTAAGAGTCAAGCTTCGATATGGATCCTCATAATTCTGGAGTTCTTGAAGCACTCAAACATTTATCTGTTGCAGCTCAAGATCCTATCCTCTCATTACCAAATTAAGGGATTGGTATTTTTAATTCTGAAGTTCCTCATCGTACACTTCCTCATGATGTATTTTTTCCTGAAAATTAGGCCAATCTAGAACACCTCTCTCTGGATGGGAGCCATAGAAACCGTTTTTGTGCCCAGATTACCAAGAATTAATATGATTTATCCCTTGGTGTAATACACCATGGTGATGCTCCCTATGATGGAATTATCTAATAAATTCCTCTCCGTAGTAGTATTTCCCATTTTCCAGAAAATTCTATAATTGACTATGTAGCGAAGAGAAAGCCCTCCTATCTCGAGGCACTTGCAAACACAACGCCAATCATGTCTGATGACTTTTCATTGACAGGTGAAACACATTATCAACCATAAAACATCTCAATGGAATGGTTATTCTCCAAACCTTACTTGGGTCATTTTTCTTCTAATATAGATCATCTACTTTGGTCCGACAAAGTGTAGAAACCTCTAGTGAAATACGATGAAGATATTTTAAACATGAAGAAATAATTGGTTACGGGAGAATTACCAGTCATGTTCTAGACCTTTGCAAATTCTCAGTATAACATTATAGAATTGATGACAGAAGAATGTATTCATGATATTCACCGCAAATTATGGTAGTATCTTCTTCATTTCAAAATCAATGTATTACCATATGATGAATATCAAACTCATGTAAAGAAAACAGAAGTGCTTCAATGAAAAATTAACTTGGTGTCTCACTTAGTTTCCCAACATCCAACGGTTCAAAAACAGTTGAGAATCCTTTAGCATGCATTCCTAAATGCATTAAATAGGCAGAACTAATTAATTTTGGATTTCCAATCTAGTGTCTGTATCAGAGGATGTGGTTCACATATATATTTTCATTTCACCGAACTCCAAAAAAATAAATGTTCACCAAAAGTGGTCTCATGAAATGTTATTTCACAAAGTCAGCCACAATCAATAGATTTTGTTTGAAATCTAATATATTCTCAAGAACAGGCGTCATCAATCCCTCATTAGAGTTAGTCCCAAAGAAAAAAATTGGTTTATTTACTTTTACATCATGCATCTGAGAATATAGAGAAGGCATCCCACATAGAATATTTTAGGCATCAGAGAATGAAAATGTCATAAATAGAACAACTATCATCTAAAACATGTGATTTGAGTGGTTGTCGGATAATGCACCTAGCTAATGTCTGAATCAAAATTCTCAAAATCATAAGAATGGTTTCAAAAATTTCAGCAATAGATGTTCAATAATAACCCCATCTTGAAAGGTTGATGGCACATTTAATTTAGCCTTAAAATTCAATAAATAGTGTTTAGAGATTTGAAGATAAAGAACAAGAACAGCCCTGACCTGTAGGTCAGGGGGCCTTTTAACATCTGAAATCCCCTCATCAATTGAAGAAAATTTTCTCCCGATTAGGGAAGAAGACATATGTAAAGAGTACAATTGAACTATCCAAGGATTTCCTTCAGGTTACTTTTCATCAAAATGTTCCCAAGATTTCATCATATAGGAGTATATGGTCTCATAGAAGATACAGAGGTAGAAGATATTAAAAAAATACTAGCGAAATTCCATTGATTCATTATGCGTTAGTTAATTTCATTAACACCGCTATAGATGATCATCCTGAAATAGATTCTTGTTCGGGGGAATCAGAAGATTATGTTCTTGTCCAAAATACGGTACACACTGAAGAAAATGAAGATGGTGTGGATATCTGAAATCATAGGTTTACCCAAAATCTGGGTATGATTTCAAATAACCAACTCCCACCCCTTCGAAGGGAATCTGACAAGGGTAATGGAAAAAAGTTAAATTTCATCTCAATTTTCCAATGGTGAAGGTCAATCTCATCCACTTGAAGAGAGATTTTCATAGAAAGAAGAAGAAATGAATGAGTTGAAAAGACTCAATACAGAGTTACATCGAAGCTGCATTTCTACTAAGTGTACACCCCAGGCTGGTCCTCAACTTGAACATCCTATAGGACCTCCTCAGCAAATAGGATTTTTTGTAACTATAGATGCAAATAATTAATTCCCTCTACTGGGTACACAATCAAGGAAGATTCTGACCCATCCCGACATGCCTTTTATTATGTGTTATTAATGGAAAATATCATCACCACAAATAGTGGTTTTGTCTGTCATTGCACTAGATCAAGCTCCAGTTTCTATACCTACATAGATTCCATCTCATATAGTTGTTACCCAAATGATTATCAATACAATTGATGCATTAACGACTTGATTGGAATCTATAGAGGAATGTCGTGCAACAGTTCAGCCAGAAAAGAGAGCTTACCCACAATGGGTGGATGCAATTCCACCCCCACCAAATTTTTTGAATATAGAATTTCCAATGTTAAATGGTTCATGAGATCTGGAACAACACTAAACACATTTTTTTTCTTATTGTGATCCCCTGAAGGTAACCCCTCAACAACAAGAAGTGGTATGGAATAGGTCTTTTGTGTAGTCATGATAGGGACCAGATTTTATCTGGTATACAAGTTTATAATATTGATCAATTACTGGATGGGAAGATCTCTGTCATAAATTCGTTTTTAAATTTATCTCAATTCTACAATCGATAAATGTGTTTCATCTTACCAATTGAATATAACAGAGAATGAAAGAGTTTCATATTTCATCGTGTGATGGAAAGGATTAACATATTCCATATGTATATCTCTCCCACAAGAAAATTTTCTATGAAATTGTGTGGAAAATATACGTGATGAGTTATGAACACCATTCATCCCTGTGAAATACATAGGATAGTTTCAAGGCCTTACTTCTATCTCTCAAAAGATAGAAGACTCTATTATAGTATCTAAGGCTTATAAATTTTTATTTTCTTCACCTCTAGGGAGGAGGATAGGAAAGGCAGAAGCTGCTAGAGTTACAATCAATCAAGCACTTGTACCTACTTATACTTCAAGACCTTCATCATACCAAAGGGATCGGCTTCCGAAACATCATCAGAAATGACCACCTCATCAATATGATCATATAGATTTAATGCGGAAACAGTTTGAGGAATTAATGAAAAAATTTTATTTATTCCGGAATGAAAAAGTTCTGTATTACTTCATCTCTGCTTTGGAAAACAATTCGGTTCAGTTGGAAAGGCCGATGAAACCAAAAAAATAAAAAGATAAAGATCTTCTAAATTATAGTCCCTTTCACCAAATTTTAGGGAATCCAATCTCAGAGTGTTTTGTTTTCAAGGACCTCATGCAAATTATGGTAGACTTTGGACAATTGAAACATAAATGTTCATCATCTCAAGTAGTTTATGTTACTGCTACTGATCCAGAGGAAGATAGCGAATTTTAGGAAGTCAAATGAAAAAAATGTGACAAAATATAATGATTGGATGATATGAAAAATGATTAACTAGACTCATTCCATTTTACAAACACATTTAAAACAACCGATTGTGTCTTCTTACACTCCTCCCACAAGAAAACCATCATCATCAATAGTCTGTTCCTCAAAGAAATGAGGTAATAATAAAGTCAATGCGAAGTTGAAAAACATTAGATCATGTCAATTCCCAAGTTGTCCTTGAACCTGGTAGATTTCATGCCATCTGGTTCAGAATTACAGGCACTTCCCTGCCAAACGGCACAACCAAAATTAACCCGTCATGAATAATTTTTATCAAATGATTAATTGATCTTTGGTTCAATCAACATTATCCATTTAATGGATCATTATTCCACTGGATATTCGGATTATAATGATCCAGAATTCCTTAAACCTAATTCAGGAACCCGAGAAATAGGACATGGTCATGGATACATGGGAAGATGTTGGAATTTTAGAAACCATCATTTTAACTCTACCCCTACTCGAACCATATATGAGGTAGAAACTCATGAATGTTCCCTTCATTGGGCTCAACAGGAACAATGAATTTCTCCAATATAAGGCAGGTTTTGTTATGCCATGATTATTTTGGAGGATGGATTAGAAGTCACACCATCTTCCACTCAGAAATTGAGTAGACCTAGTTAGTCTAATCTACCAAACCTAGGAGTATTTCTAGCATCTAATCCGACACAGAGTACGTCGACATCAGAAGCATCAACTTTAAAAACACCTACAAAACCGCATCTTCATGCTGGAAAACACAAAACATTAGACCAAAATTATGATGTCTTGAAGCAATTATCCCATCTATCAGCCATGTTATCAATTTTAGATGCTTTTAATCTATCAAAAGTCCTTCGAGAAGAACTCATTGAGGATTTTTCATGTTCTCAAGAGTTTGAAATTGATGTTTCTACTGCTGAGGTTTACCATATTAAGAATGATCCTTCAGAATGTCATGTAATAATATCATTTACAGATGAGGATGAAGATGATGTTGTACATGGACATATCAGACCTTTGTATTTATCTGGAAGTGTCAATGACATTGACGACCACCAGGCCTTCATTGATAATGGCTCAGGAGTCAACCTCATTCATGTTCATACACTTCGTCGATTAGGGCAGAGTTAATCTGACATATCTCCTTCAACATTAATATTGAATGATTATGATAAAAATGATCAGGAACCTCTTGGCGAGATCACATTAAGAACTCAGCATGGGGATCTTGTGTCTAATTTATATTTCATGGTTGTTCATCAGGACACAGCCTTCAATATTCATCTTAGAATTCCTTGGCTGCATCAACATGCAGCCATACCTTTGTAATAACACCAATGTCTGATGTACTATTTAAATGGTCAATTTGGGACATTTTATGGTGGCAAGTCTCCGTTAAAAACAAATATATATTAATACATTGAGGCAGAGTTTTATCACACAAAAGGAATGAAGTCCATGACAAAATAAATGACCAGATATAACTCTCGGAAATGACTGGAAATGAACCCAGGAAATCCATTCATACATCTAAGTACAGATTTTGTGTCACCCATCACTGAAATTGAAAGGTTAAAGCCAAATTCAAGAACTTTTCTAAAGACTTCTATAATGTCTATTGCAGTAATTGATCCTGACAACATGGGAGAAACTATTGATCCATCAAGCAATGATGGAAACCTAAATGGAGATATTTTCATTTCATCTGCTGAACTAAACCAATCCTCTACATTGTAAATCAGAGTATAAGAAATTGTTGCAATGATAGTGGAAGAAAAATATGTTGATTCTCAATCCATCATTTACTCTTTATTACCATAGGAAGACCCATCGTCATTAGTAGGGTCAGATATGGTGGCCTCTTCTTTAGGATGTTCAAATACTGACTCCCCTATAACTTTGGGAGTTTTTCCTAATCATCTACTATGAATGTGGAAATACAATAGGTAACATGTAATGAAGAATAAGAGGATGATATTGGGGATTCTCCTCCAGAATTTGAGGAAGGTGTCTCTACCACCGTGGATGAGCTCATAGAAATAAATCTGGGTACAAAAGAAGATCCACATCCCACTCTATTTAGTGCGGCCATGACCTCTGAAGAGAAAGAGGTGTATACATTATTTCTAAAGCATCATAAATATATATTTTATTGGAATAATATAGAAATTCCATGACATAATCCTGATGTATCCACCCATCATTTGGGTTTTCCAGTATAATATAGTAGATTCATGCATACAACAAGAAGAACACACCCAACTCATGACTCTAAAATTGAAGATGAAGTTGTTAAGATTATAAAGGAAAAAATTTCAAGGAAAGTTCAATATCCCAAATTGGTGGCCATCATTTTCCCAATGAAAAAGAAGAATTGGAAAATTAGAGTTTTCATTGATTTGAGAGTTCTTAACAGGAATTGTCTTAAAGAGGACTTTCTAGTTCTAATTAAAGAGCTTTTAATTGATGGAACAGCTAGCTATGAATCTCTTTCCTTCATGTATGGATACTCTGGGTATAATAAAATCTATATGGAATAAGAGGATGAAGAATATATATCCCTAAGAGCCACACAAGGTGTCATTTTCTATTGGGTAATTCCCTATGGCTTAAAGTATACAGGCACAACATACCAATGTGCCATGCACTATATATTTAAACCCTTCATTGGGAATGTTTTTGAATTTTATGTCAATGATTTGGTGGTCAAATATAGACAAAATTTCAATCAATTGGTTGATTTGAAGTCCATATTCTATAAACATTGGCAATCCAGTTATAAGATGAACCCCTTGAAATGTGATTTCGTGGTAACCTTAAGAAAGATCCTTGGATTCGTTGTATGCCATCGTGGTTTCAATGTTGATCCTGAGAAAAAAAATCAATCCATGATATATATCCTCCTCAAAATTTGAATGAATTAGGAGGAAACCATGGAAACTTGGACTATACTCACCACTTTATCTCTAATTTGGCAGGGAAGTATTTCCCCTTCACAAGATTAAAGAAAAAAGGATTCACCCATAAATGTAATGAAAACTTTCAAGGACCATTTGAATATCTCAAGAAATATCTCTTAATTCCACCAGTATTAATTCCACTTATTTAAGGAAGACCACTAATTTATTATGTGATAGCTTCAGAGGAATCACTAAGTGCCTTCCTTGCAGAAAATAATGATGTTGGGAATGAGAATAGCCTTTACTATCATAGTAGAACTATTCTTGATGTAGAAACTCAGTATTCAAGTATTGAAAAGTTCTTCCTAATATTAATCTTTTTATTTTAGAAATTGTGGCACTACCTACAACATCAAGAGTTCCAATTGGTATCTTGCAATAACCTACTCAAATTCATCCTCACTCGTCCTATGCTTACAGGGTGGATGTCACAGTGGGAAGTTATTTTGTAGTAGTTTGAAATCCTGTTTGTGCCTCAAAAGGCAATAAAAATCCAATCTCATGCAGACTTCTTGGCTAAAATTACATCTACGGAAGATGCATCATTAAATTCTAAAATCCATGATGAGGAGCTCTTCTATGTTCCGGATAACTCCCAAACAAGAGAAATTTATTTTGAGGGTGGTTCCAGAATTCCAATAGGGTAGATAATGGAAAATCCAAAACTCATCAAAGTCGGGTTTGTAATTTCCCTTAATTCCCCAGAAAAGGTATTGTTGCATTATTTCTTCTTGTTTTCGGTAGGTGGAACCAACAATGTGGTGGAGTATCAGGTTCACATCATAGGATTGAAATTAGAACTTCAGGTACAAATTATTCACATTATAGAAAAAAAGGTGGTCCAGAATAGGTAATTATGAAAATAAATGGAGAATATTCTATTGGAAAATAAGATTTAATCCCTCTGTGTGGTTACGTTAGAGGGTTTATGGTTTAATTTCCCTTAGTTCCAACATTGTCTTATGTCCAGAGATCACAAAATTCACAAGATGATGTAATGGATAGTGTAGCTACAACCTTGAAAGATTCAAATCGGGATGAGACAATTATTAGCATAGCCCATCATCATGTGGTATCACCATTTTTTCAAACCAGAATGGAGGAAATTAATGAAATTATCCCTATTTCTGAGCCACATGATCATGCCACGATAATTGGGAACATCCATCAGGAATTATCTTCAGGATGGAGTACATCCACTGAATAGGGATGAAAAATAATATATCTGATGATGAGCAACAAATTTTACAATTTATGATAGTTCATACCACCAATAGATCCCCTACAAGAGAGGCTTCGATGGAATTCTATTCAGATGTATTGATGGAGAAGAGATTGCAACTGTCATGAAATAAGTACATTCAGGAGCTTGTGGTGCCCACCAGTCTGGGCATAGACTCTCTGATCAGATCTGAAGGCTTGGAAACTTTTGGCTTTCAATGGTGTAGGATTGCACAGAAATCAACAAAATGGCATCTGTTCAAAGTGCATAAAAACTTCATTCATCAACCCCCAGAGTTGCAACATATAGATAAATACTCCATGACATTTTCCACATGGGGAATGGATGTAATAGGTCCTTATCCTCTAGCCACAGCTATGAATTTCAAGTATATTATTACTGTTACTGACTTCTTCTCTAAATGGGTCATGGAAATACCTCTCAATGAAGTAAGAGCCAAAAGATTTTTTTGTTTTGTAAAAATTAATATCATCACTAAATTTTGTGTCCCCATAGTATTTTGATGGACAATGGCATCAATTTTTTTCTACTGAGGTAAAAAAGTTATCTCAGGAACATAATATCAAATCTAACCATTCATCTCGCTATCATGAGGCATCCAATGGATTGATAGAGGCCTTCAACAAGACCTAATCAAATAAACTCTATAAAATGGTGGATAAAGATAAGAAATCACGGCCTGAAAATATTTCAAATGATTTATGTGTTTATCAGACAACTACTCATACTGCCTCCCAAGAAGTCCCTTATTCATTTTTATATAGAACTGAAGTAGTTTTTCCAATTGAAACGCAATTTCCTTCACTCAATGTTCTGATATGTGATCAGTTGTCTATAGATGAGAGGTCTCAGAAATGGTTCAATGAGATGGAATGATTATATGAGAAATTATTTATTACTATGTGTCATTTAGAAATCTATCAAAACATAATTGCGTGAACTTTTAACAAGAATGTTCACCTCCATTAATTTTTTCAAGGTTAATTGGTATTTTCCCTTAGGAATCCAATGATACCAGTGAAGAAAACTCCAAATCTTGAGCCAAAGTGGGAAGGACCTTATTCCACACATAATTTTTATTCCAATGGATCTTATACCTTAATATCAATGGGTGGAGAGCTTATTATAAATACAACAAATGAAATATTTGTAAAGAAATCTTTTGTGTAGTAGTACAATTGTCCTTGATGTAATACTAAAATCATGTCCTCATTGAATGATAGAAAACATTACAGTATAACGTCCTAATTTCAGGACATTAAATAGCATAACAACCATAAGTGTCTATGCCGCCTGACTTTAAAATTCATAATATCTTCTTCCTTGTTGAATGACATTGAAGTAAAGGACAACATTTGTCCTCGTTGCATGACATTAAATAGTACGACTAACATTTTCTCTATTTTACATTAGGAGCTTCCAAAATCAATCATCATTGACACCATCAATGGTCTTTAGTAGCACATGATTCCCTCTCTTCATTATGTCTATGTCAGACCTGCATAAGAATATTTTCTAAACAACTATGTATGGATTGATTCTCATTTTCATTGAGATACATAGAGATGCCTAAATCTCTAATTTTGTGCCCATCTGTAGTCACAAAATCTTTGTATTTTATTTTATCCTCTTGTATATGATTCAGATCTGTATATAGTATTTCTTTAATATATATGATTTGGTCCTTATATCATTTTATGTATTATGATTTACCATTATCTTAGAACGTGTCAAAATTCCCTATTATTCTTTTCAAACTCAATTGGCATGTGGAATGATTATTTAATGAACTAAATATGGATTGAATCTCATATATTTCAGATAAGTAAGATGACTTGATCTCTAATATTCTGCCCAACCACGATAAAAAATACTTTATTCTTTGTATAAGAATCTAACTTACATAGGTAATGTTGTAAGAATAACATATGGCTAGACTCTTTCCCTCAGTAAGATAAGTAGTGACAATTGAGTTTTATTCCATAGTACAGCTACAAAAATCCGTTCTTTTCACATTAGATCATATTTTCCTTACTACATGCCGTTAAAATACATGGAAATATAACACACATATTCTTCACTTGTGTCACCCTTGTGTTATAATTGAAACCCTTACTGCTCATTTTTTATCACAGAATGCATTGATCACGTGGTATTAGGAATTTTGTAAAAGGATTTTTTATATAAATAAGGTGTCTCAAATTATTGGGGAATTAAAAATAACATCACTGTATGACATAAAAATGTACAATACCAATGTCCTCACTGCCACCAAAGTACCAATGTCCCCACTGCATGGAATAAAATTGCACAGTACTCCATCCTCACTGACTAAACTAAAATTACACAGTACAATGCCCTAAATGCGTGATATAAAACTACACAATACATTTTCCTCACTGCATAAACTAAAACTTCACAGTATAATTTCCTCATTGCATGACATAAAACTGCACATCATAATATTAAATTAGAGCTAACAAAGAAAGTCACCATTATACATATGATTCAGATTTATGTAAAAGATGTCAAACTCATGACCAATATCAGTTCAAATATTTCACATATACTTTGTGAATAATCCCCTTCCATATTTGACATTCTTAATCTTGAATGTTTCCAAATTTTCCTAATCATTCTTGAGTTTTCTGGTGACAGAGTTTCTGATACCTGAAAACTATTTTTCCTTACTATGAAGTAGGTTCCCTTAGATGGAATTTCATAAGTAGCCTACTTAATGGGCCAGTTAGTTAGAAGATTCCACTATTTGATTATGCAGAATATACCCCATTTGGCCCTGCATAACACAGACCCCATAACAGGTTTGTCAAATAATGGTAACATCATACTTGGTTTTTGTGTCTTTGTCCCCTTCAAATTTTGATGACAATATACAAAAATCGGTAATTTAAAACAGTCATTCAAGTATACCCGTCCCATTTTCCTTATCCCAATATAAAAGTCTTATAGTCCATAGTTTACACATTTCCCTTGCTGTGTGTTCAATAAAATATGAAGTAGCCTTGGAATCACTTGACCACATATCATCTACAGTTTCACTTTAGGGTCTTAGTAGTATGACCTAAAACTACAGACACCTTAACATTTATGTTTGGTTCAGTCCATCATAAAAGTAAAATTCCTCTGATTATTTGGAAATATTTATAGGTAATACCCTCTCAATATTCATGTATCATTATCCCTAATCCAAACACTTTTCTTTGGAAAATATGAATCTCCATAAACATCCTTTTTCTTTTTTTCAATAGTAAGATGTAAAATTTCTGAGAGCTCTTTTTCCTGACTATGTACTAAGTGGCCTTAGGTGGCCTTGCATAAGTGTCCTACATGACAGGCCTGTAATCCAATAGATTCTAATATTTTTCTATGCATCATATACCCTAGTTGGCCCTACATAATACAGTCCCCATAAATGGTTTGTCAAATAACGGTATCTTCATTCTTGTAAAAGGATCCTTTAATGCCTTTAGCCCTTTTTTCATACCATTCCTCAGATTCAAAAATTTATAAATCATATTTTACGATTTTTCATTCGTTATATGGTTATGGTAGTATATTTTCAAACTAATTATCAAGAAATTGGAAGAGTATCATAACTTTGGTCAGAGATAAAGACCTTAAATTAAATCCACACAATGTCCTCACTACAAGACATAATACTACACAGTACCAATGTCCTCACTGCATGACATAAAACTGTATAGTACCATTATGCTCACATCAAGACTTAAAACTACACAGTACTTATACACCAAATTTTCATAGAGATGATTTTCCTATCCATGACATATGTCGGCATAAATTAGAACATTCATTCATAAAAATAATTTCCATGGAAAAACCACTTATTGTGGCCACGAGTCAACAAAATATTGTATTTCACCTATCTATCAGTAGTAGAATGTTAAACATCATAGAGCACTTTTCCTTGTCTTTGTAGCATGTGCCCTTAGGTGGCCTTGCATTAGTTTCCTACAAAACAGGCTTGCCTGCCAAAAGATGCCACTATTTGGCTATGTAGCATATGCCCTAATTGGACCTATATAACACAACCCCCATAATGGGTTTTTCAAATAATGGTTACTTAATTCTTGGAAAAGACTCCCCTTTGTTGATAAAGGTTTTAAATTTGGTTTCCATAAAAATCACTGATCAAGATTTTCCGTGGAAATATTTAATGAATATTAAAGTAACTATTAGCCACAAAGTCTTATTTAGGAACTAATTTCAAAATTTATGTTCAAAGTTATTCAACCCAAAATATGATCCCTTTATAGTCCAACATGCATGACTCTAAACTGCAAATAATAAAAGTCTTGGTACTCATTATATTGTGAACCCTCAAAGGGAACTCTAAAAAAAAGTTGATTCCCAGCTCACTAAACATACATTTCTGTATGATTTAGGTAATATTGAAAGAATAAAAAGTTAGAGGATACAAAATTTGAGGGGTTGTCCATGTAACCCTAGATAAAATCAAATTATGCTCATTAGGTCTATCATATTAATAAAAAAAATTTATGAGCACTCCAATCTTATCATTATAATATTGTTTGTATAACATGAAGGAATAATTATTTAAAAAAATTCCTCATCGTCATTACCATTAATATTGAAATAATGGAAAATTTGATTGATGACGTATATGATTAGACATAAGAAATCCCTTTCATTTATATGGAATCAGAGGGAAATTCACAAAAAGAAGCATCTCTATCATGAATCAAAATAAACACTCAACATAACTCTTTATTTGTTGATCAAAATCATAAGGTTTATCAGCTGCCTATTGATGATGAGATAGCTGAACAACTCTATCCACCTAGACCTGACGAAGTGCTTCCTTAGTAGTTGAAATGGAAGTTATCCCTTCTAACTTGGTTTCTACCATTTCCTGATTCAATTTCTCAAATTTTTTATGAACATCATCTAGTTGATATTGATGATATAAGGAAACCTTCCTGGATTCTCTGATTTTTTGGCTAATTTCGATCGATTTCGTGTTGTGATTTTCCTCTACCTTAGCTAATTTAGCTTGAAAGCAATAAATATTGATGAGCCATTTAGCCACATCAAAATCATGTTGCATCTTATTCTCCTTCTCCCTTCGGTGAATTATTTATTTTATAGCATCATGGACCAATTGATAATTAAATCAACCAAATCCCAATACACAGAATAATGCAGGGAGTTTGTAAAAATGGGAAATAATTTAATCTAATGGATTCTCAGCAATTATTATCCAGATATGCCTCCATGTCCCCTTACATGACATGACACGATCTAATTGCATCTCTATGTCTGAATCTAAGTCACTACCATGAGGTAAAATGTACTCTGGAAATAGATCACATAAAGATATGCCTTGTTTTACTTCTCTCGGAACAGTAGAAGCTCCATCTTCTGATCTAGGAGCTGATAAACCTAAATGATACATCAAGTTCATTGTCAGTTTCAAATGGAAGAAACAGATATGGTTTAGACAGATGATTATATTTATCCAATAATAAGTCATTTACTTTATTGGATTAATCCTCTATAGTCTCAACTTCAGTGATTTGAGAAGAGGTTTCTTGAGTAGGGGAACTACCTTGAGTTTTCTTAGTTATTATATTTCAAGGATATGGTACATCTCATGATAGAGGATCCAATAGTGGTATTTCTCCATCTCCCATAGAAGGATAGAGTGGAACACCCTATATCTAAATAGCCTTTGCAATATTTTTTTGCAGATAATGCAGAATAAGGTGAAATTTGATGTAATGAATCAATTAAAGAAGAACAATTATATATAGAAAATGCCAGAATAAAGACTTACATCATATCAATTACTCATGAAAATCCCCAAACTCCTTGATGGATCATGGAATATCAATATTTGGATTACCGGATACCATAATTTCAGTGTACGTAGCTTGGAATATAATAGCAACTTCACAATTTTTGGTATCCAACAAACGTTGGTTGATGCCCAAATTGGCTCTGCTTACATTTTGTTACATTGGCTCTTCAATTGTTACAGTAGTATCAGTTCATTCCAGTTTTGGGCCAACATTAGTATTTATCTCATATTTCCCTAAGTCCTCATTCATTTCATTGAGAGAAATAGGAATATTAGTATTGATTATTTTAGGATCTGCTAAAAAAAGAAACTGAGGAATTTATTTAATCTTTCCATGGAATTCCTCACTCTCAGTATTCTCCCAATGATGAATGGATGAAGGTATCACATAATTCAATAACGGTTTGGTTGATTGTGGAGGGGATTCAACACCTTCTAACTGGTGAGCCTCTTCAAGACTCCCATCTTCTTTAGAAAGTTCAATGAATGGAATAAGAACCTCTGTTTGATTGCGGCGACTAGATTGCCTTGGCCTTGGAGGTATTACTTATTTTTCCCTATTATTCTTGGTATATCTCCAGTGAATACGTTTTAAGGGATCAGAAACCTCAAAAAAATATGTATCATCTATGGTCTTGGACTTCTTACCATGATTACCACACACAACAATCATTGTAGCTGCCAATAAATATATTCTGTTTGTTAAAGCACCTTGAGGATATGAATGAATCTGACATTTTGGAATAACAGGCTTCTAATCCAATTGATGCATCTTATAGAGGCAATGTAATAAACAATTTGGAAGCCTCTAAAGCCACTATAATCCATAATTGTCTCCATACGATTGGGTGCTGCTAATGTCAAATAGACGTAGGTGGAAAATTGTTTGATTGTTGAAGACAACTGAACTGAAAAGAAAACCTGTAAGGGATGTAATAATCATAGATAATTTCACCATCAATCATGGTCGATAATACACCTTCCTTCAATTCGATTATATTATATCTCAACTCATAATTATTTTATTTACCTTAATCAATAAATGATTCAATTGGTCTGTTAACAAAATGAATGTAGGTGAATTCTCTTGATACATTGAATGCCTTTAACCCAACATCATGTCTCATATTTAGAGGTTAAATAATAGAAACATTCTATAAAAATGGTCTGAATCGACCATTGAGAACTCTAACTAAATTCAACACTGGGTATGTAGAAAAATGTAATGCAATCCAGCCTCACAACACTTGGAAGTGACCTGCAATTATAAATGGATCCTTCCCATTGTATAAATGCAGTTGAATATGGTAAATTCCTCCAATACATGGGATTCTACCACAATATATTTCTCTTCTACCAATTTATCTTCAATGAAAAAATTACTTGATCATACACCACCTACAGATTCATGGACTATAAAAAAAGAAATGTTTATCCATATATCAAGAAGGGAATATAAGTGTATCTTTGTGTCTATATCGGGTTTTAATGTATATCCCTAGTGCTTATAGTCACCTCTTTCCAGTGTAGTACAATATGTTCCTGGACTACCCTGGTTTTCTATAGAAGGAAAAATAGTAGGATGTCCACAAGTTTTACAATTCTCTGTTGATGGTTCTATGAAGGCTTCCATCCACACTCTGTCATAAATATATTTATTATCATTGGGTAAATTATTTTCTATTTTAATTAATTAATGGACCAATGGTGGTGTTCTAGTATCATCACCCAATGTTATAACGGTTGGAATAAATTAGTTATTCATTTCTCCTAGAATGGGAATTCCAGCTGTTTGGTAAATATCCAAGATACTAATACCAACTTCACTATGCGTCAAATAGATGTAATTTGTTTACAGACTCCATCGGCTCCATAACTCAGGAATGAAATTATTTTTATAAATATATGCTTGCCCTATACATATAGATTCATAGATCTGAACGTCTGATAATTCCTTTATGAATTTTTCACATGTCCAACAAACCCAAAATGCCCACATCCACTCTAGTTTTACACCTGATTCAGAATGAATATCTCAGTCTCCCTTCTTACCAGTAGATTGATCTATTTGAGAAGATAGAAAAGGTGGAATAATAGAAATGTGCTCGTGGATCTACAATTGGATCCTTCATATCAGGAGTGAAACCACTATGATGTATGATGCAACCAATATGGACTGATCCTTATTTTACTGAAACCCCCTTGTACTAATATTCATGCAGTTTCAGTTGGAGTATTGACGAAACCAATTCTTTGTAATGTACATATTAATATATGTAACATGGGCTTCTTGAAAAAGCCCATGCCCGTATAGGGGTAGTAAGGAATTTCTGGATAATCATGTTGGTACAGAATTAAACCCTTTCATAGCCCAAAATGTCTACTTTATTCCAAATCATAATAGTCTGGTCTTAAAATCTTCATCATTTCATTTTGACCAGCCATAGCTTCTTCAACATTGGTCATCTAATGACCCATTTTTCTTACAAACTAATTACCTACCTTTCAATATTAGGTTGTAATTTTAATGTTTAAAATAAAAAATCTGGCAAAGAACATTGTTCACGTAGGTCCTTTGACGAGATCTGTCACGTAGGTCCTTCGACGAGGTCCGTCACATAGGTCCTTTGACAAGGATCCTAGAAAAACTCCATCAATGAGGTCATTTGGTGTAAATCCATCGCATAAATAAAATTACCTTGATGAAATTTTAATGGAATTGTGTGAGAGAACAACACGATGGGGATAAGAGAATGAGCTATGCAAGAAGTGCCGCAAAATTCTAAAAAGAACAAGTGAAGAAAATCACAATGTTCGAGACATATTTATGGAAATCCGAAGACCTGCATGATAAGAATGCACAAAACATCTCAATACAATACCTCTGTGAAATAGCTCCACGGAAAACCTACACAATCCATCATTGTACTCATGGACTTTTCCTCACATGACTACCTCAGGAATCAAAGCCCTTTCTAATCAGATCCAATCCTAAGGGGGAATTTTGTTGAAACAACTTATGAATTCAAAATTATCATGAGGATCACAATGGATATTTCCAAAATCCCAAGACAAGGTCGGAAGAGATCATATAAATTCAAATACTTGAAAAGAACTATGTGATATATATGTGTGATAGATATGTGCGATATATCTGCATGACAAACCTGCGCTGTAGAGCTATGCGACCGACCTGCATGGAAGAGCTCCACGACAGAATAATTTCTATGCTCTTAGATGGAGTACATGCACGAAGGACCTGCATGGAGGACCTACACGGATAAAACTCTCTTCGACTAGGCCGATTGTGCCTATAAATAGAGCCCTTGGGCTCTCCATTTTGAAGAATGAAATAGTTGAAAGACTCTCTAAAGCTCCCATTGCGTAGCTATTTTTCGTAGATCCCTCAAATTGTCTCTGGTATCTCCCTAAAACCCGATATACGATATAATTAAATGAGATGATTGTGTTTTAAATGTATTTTCCAATTTTTACATTGGTTTGGATATCCCATGTGAATCACATTCTTCAGTCATCATTCACATCTGTTTAGCATTCTTGCAAGGCACATCTGCGCAGCATACCTAGGTGCTAAAACATCTTGGCTTACCTGCACGACTTTCCCGCATAGTGCATCATAGCGGGGATACCTACACAGTATACTTGCTAGAGGTACCTACGTGATAGAGCATGGTATAAAGACTAAAGACCAACTTATGTACCCTATTTAAAATCCATTCATGGTAGGTTATCTCATTCTTTGGTTCCCTTATCTGAAATGGACTGAGTTGAAGCCTCCACCAAAACCTGCAGACTTATCAAACCTTTGGGAAAGGCATATTAGATTGTATCTTATTTGGGTTATTATTTCCCAAGTTAGAGGATTCCCACATTTGATTCAAAATGGGGATAGGATTCATGGAGTGTTTATGAGTTTGTATATCCCCAGTCACATGGACCTTTCTCCCATAAACTGAGTTGGGAGGTTCCCAGTTTAGAGGATTCAGGCTTGCGTTATGTCCTCGCCTTTTCATCTCTCTGACTTGGAACCTCAGGTCACTGGTAGGGAAGGTATGGTTTACAATTTCTATTCCATGCATGATATTGAGATTTCTCCCTCCCATACTAGGATCAATTTTAGTGAAACCATCCTGGAATAATCCGAAGAATTTTCTTGTAGGTGGTAGCATCAGTGCTCATCCATTCTTCATCGGTTCCAAAGACTAGAGGGGAGATGGACACATGGACCTTCATTAACCTTTCCCTATACCATTGGGATTTGTCACCATGAGAATCAATCATGGTGTAATTCCATAACATTAATTCTTTCTTCCTTCAATTGGACCCCTGTCCAATGTGAATAGAATAGAGGGATGGCTTGTTGCCTCTCCCTCTTCTCGAGTCTCCTCGCCCTCTTCCACGGTCGACACACCCTCCTCCACTAGCATAGGAAGAATCATTTGAATGTGAAAGTTCCTTTTTTGAAAAATCCACACCATCTTGTTTCTCACATCGATCATGAGACATGTGTGATTAGAGATTTGTAATGACTACAAAATATTCCCAAAGAACCATGATGAATGAACTATGTAGACTCTGATTCCCACCATAATTGTGAAATTTAGGAAGCCTTCTTAGGGCCCGAGCTCACTGGATATCCTATACAAAAATACAACCATAATCCCCTTAATATAGGCATCCTCATTAGGAATAATCTCCAAATTAATCCCTCAAATAATTAATGAATCCTTTTCAGTTAGTATTCCCAAACACATTTCCCTAAATGCACTATACTCTCCTATAAGAATTATCGAAATATGTTGCATTTGATGCCCATCTATATGGGATATGTAGGAAGCCTTCTTTAGGTTCAAACCCAAAACCATAAATCTACCCTGTTCTCCTTGGGCCAAATTCCCAACAGGGTTTGATCCTACCTGGAAATCCATATCCTTTCCAGGATCATTGGGATGCTTTATTATAAGTCCCACAATATGTTTTAACAAATCCCCTTCAACATAGATGTCCATACCACATGACATTAAACAGTTTGGCTTGGTCTTTATCACGTGACCTTAAAAGGTATGATATTTCCCATTCAGTGGAGCTGAAAAATAATGGTTCTAATTCATTTTACAAGGATTTGTAGATATCCCTTTTTATGAGAACAATCCCAATATCAAACCAAACCTTCATATCCCAAGATGACAATAAATTTCCGAGTGCCCCACTGAGTGGATTAAAAAACAGTGTCATTATAACGACGATTAAAAGAATCATGATATAGTATTATAGAGGATACCATTGATGGAGAACCTTCAATACGTACAGATATATCCATTTTTGAAGGACCTTGAATACATACTGATGATTTCAAATTTTACACATGCTAATAAGTGATTGATAATTCTGAGGGAAACGTATGTTAAACACGGTGAATTAATAATGATTCATGAAAATATCTTAAATTTTAAATTAGAGTCCCAGGGTAGACAATAATTCTCCCCAAAAGGGCGTGATGAGTCCGACCTCCCATCCTCTCAACCAATGTAAGTTCATAAGTATCATAAAGTTTAATCTTGACGAATGAAATCCTTTGGAAACTCTTTCCCTATTTGGATAATATATTGTTTGAAGTTTTCGGTTCTATAAATCAATCCAATGGAAACTCCCTGGAAGCAGCGATTCATAAAACTATAAAACATGTTTCAAGGAACTACGAAACAAGGTCCAATAAGATATTTTTAGTGGTTTAGGGTTATTTTAGCGTAATTTAAGTTTTTATGAGTTTGTGGATCCTTTAGGTGTTGTAATGGTTTTAGGTCTTTTTATGATTTTTATATTCTTTAAAGGTTCTATTTTAATTACGTGTTTATAGTTTTTTCATTTCCTTTAGTGGTTTTAAGGGGTAGAGGATCCATTAGGGGACTTTATTCATCTTTTTGGGGTTTTAGTGTCCTTTCATGATTTTGAGATTTTTTTTGAATTTTGGGGGTTTTAAGATTAATTTAAATAATTTTAGGTGTTTTAGTATATTTGATTATTTTATATGGCATTTAGTCTCTTTAGGGGTTTTAGGGGTTTTATGGTCATTTATATCAATTTTAGGATTTTTAGTGTCTTCTAGGTTTATTAAGATCATGATGGGTATTTTGGGATCATTTAGGTTTTTTTGGTATTGTACTATTTTTCGGGTTGTTAAAGATTTTAAGGGTTTTAAAGGTTTTAGTGTTTTATGGTTTTATTGGAGAATTTAGTGTTTCAAGTTCATAGGGTAAATTATGGTGTTTTAGAATTTTTTTATTACGGTTTTAAGAGTTTTATTGTTCAATGGTTTTCATAGGGCTTTAGTTTTTTGTACGGGTTTTAATTTTTTTATTGTTTGTTAGGTTTGCTTTTTGGTTTGAAGGGAATTTTATTTTTTAGTGTTTTTGGGATTTTATGGGTTTTTTAGGATTTTTTATAATTTTTAGGTGTTTTAGGAATGTTAGGGATTTTTAGTGTTTTTAGGTGATTTAAATCATTTAGGAATATTAAGGGATTTTAGGAATTGTTTGGGGGTTTTGTGATTTTTTGTAATTTTAGGGATATTAGTGGTTTCTAGGGATTTTAGTGTTTCTAGGTGTTATATAGTTTATTGGGGTTTTAGTTTTTTTGCTGTTTTGAAGGTTTATATGGATTTTTTTGGAAGATAGTTTTAAATTTCGGATTTTAATGTTATTTTTGAGGTTTTGGGGGATTTTATTTTCTTTTTAGGGGTTTTAATATTTATTAAGGTTTTAGTAGGTTTATGATATTGATGGTTTTTAGGGGTTTTATTATTTTATATATTTTTTGGGGTTTTATGGTCCTGAAGAGTTTTTAGTGACCATCTGTGTTATTAAATGTTTTTTTTCATTTTTTAGGTTTTAGGGTTTTTAGAATTTTTAGGGTTTTAAAGGGATTAACGTTTTGAGAATTTTATAAGGGGTTTTAGGATCTTTTTTAAGATTATTTTTTATTTTTATAGGGTGTTAGGGTATTTAGGTTTTTATGAATTTTTTTAGGGTTTTAGTGACTTTTAGGGTATATCAGGTTTAAGGGTTTTTTGGTTTTAGGGGGTTTTATAATTTGTTTTGGTTTTTAGGGTATTTTTTGGTTTTTAGGTTTTATGGTTAATTAGTGTTTTTATTGAATTTAATAACATTTTTGTGTTTTAAGTGTTTTTTGGTTCTGTAAGGGGTTTATGTTTTTTTACAGTTTTAATTTTGTATATTTTTGTTTGTTTTTTAGTGTTTTTAGAGATTTTAGGGATTTTTTTGGTTCTTAAATGAGTTTTCAAGTATTTATGTTTTTAGTGTCAATTGTGTTTCTATAGATATTATGGGATATTTTTTTTTTGTATTTTATAGTTTTTATGTTTTATATCTCTATGGGGTTTTATGTAATTATGGTTTTTAAGTGTGTTATGGTTTTTATTACTATTTAGGGTATTTAGGGTCATTTAACGTTTTTAGGGTTTTCTTGGGTCGTTTGGGGTTTTATAGGGGTTTTATTGTATGTTTTTAATTTTTTAGGGTCTCATAGGGTGTTTTGGGTTTTTACAATCATTTAAACCTTTTAAGTTCAATTAAGGTTTCTAGGGTTTTTAGGTTCTTTTAATATTTTAGGAGTTTGAGGGTCAATATATGAGTTTGAGTGTCCTGGGGGAGTTTAATGGTTTTTAGAGACCATTACAGTTTTTAGTGTTTTTATGGTTTTAGGGTTTTTTGGGTCCCTGAAAGGTTGTATGTTTTTAGAGTCTTTCATGTATTTTTTGGTATATTTTATGTTATTTCATGTTTTTTGGTGTTTTTTTTTGTGTTTTAGTATTTTTATGGGACATTTGGTCTTTGAGGTTTATTAGGGTTTAGGGTAATTTAGGGGTTTTAGGGTTTAAGGTTATATTAGTGTTTTTAGGGTCTTTATGGGGTTTTATGCTGTTTATAGTTTTTAGAGCATTTAGATTTTTTTTAGAGGGTTTAATGTTTTCTGGTTTTTTGGTGTGTCAGGGTGTTTAGGTTCATGACTAGATTTATGGTCCTTTTTGTTTTTTTGTTTTCATTGCAGTTTTAGGTTTTTTTTTCGGGGTATTGGGGGTTTTCATAATTTTTAAGGGTTCATTTATGTGTTTTAGAATTTTTAATTGTTTTTCTGGGTTTTTAAGGGTTTTATAGAGTTTATGGTATTTATGGTTATTAAGGTTTTAAGGGTTTTAGTGGATGAGGTGTTTTTAGGGTCTTATAGTTTTTTGAGTTTTAAGATGATTTTGTGGTTTGGTCGGGTTATTTTATGGTGTTTTAAGGATCTTTATTGTTTTTTTTGTTTTTTCTGGGATTTTGGATATTGTAGGTATTTAATTTTTTTACAGTTTTAACCGGTTGTAGATTTTAATTATTTTAGCATTTTTTTGGTATTTAGTGGTTTTATGGTTTTTAGTGGTTCTATGGATTTTTAGGGACTTATGGATTTCAAGGTTTTTTAATGTTTTTGAGGATTCAAAATTTTTTAAGTGGTTTTATGGGTTTTTATGTTTTTACGGGGGTGATTTGGATTTTTATATTTTTTTTTGGAGTTTTTGGTTTTAAGTATTTTATCATCTTTGGGTGATCATGGGTTTTATTGTTTTTAGGTTATTACAGTTTTTATGGGGGGTTTGGAGTTTACATGGGTTTTAAAGTATTTAGTGTTTTAGGGTTTTATGGTGTTTTAGAGTTTTTAGTATTTTTATGGATTTTATGGTTTTTAGTTTTTTGAGGTTCTTTGAGGATATTTTAGGGTTTTAGGATAATTTTATGATTTTTGGTTTTTTTAGGTTTTATAGGAATTTTTAGGGTTTTAGGGTTTTTTGTGTTTTTTCTAGGTTTTTTATGGATTGGTAGGGTGTTAAGGCTTTAATGGTCCTTATAGTTTTTAGATATTTTAATTATTTTTTAGGTTTTAAGGGGTTTTGGGTGCTTGAGGTTGATTTATGTGGTTTTATAGTAATATAGGTGTGTTTTTGGGTTTTAAGATTCTTTTAGGGACTCTTGGGTGGGTTTCACCAGATTTTAATGTGATTTTTAGTTTTTTTGGGTTTTGGTGGGATTTAAACTTTTTAAGGCTCTATGAAATTTTATGGTTTTTAATAAATTTTTACGATTTTTTTTGTTTTTTGATTTTTTTTACTGTTTTTCTAGTTTTTAATGATTTTTTTGTTTTGGGTTCTTTTTTTGTTTTAGTATTCTTTTAGGATTTTGATTGTTTGATTTTATTATTATATTTTTTATGTTTTTTTGGGGTTTTGTTGTTTTTTTATGTTTTACGGGTTTTTACCATTTCTTAGGATTTATAATATTAGTTAATGTTGTAGGGTTTTTAAGTGGTATAATGGTTTTTAGGATTTCCAATAGATTTTATGATTTTTTATGTATTTTCAATGGGGGTTAAGGTATGTATATATTTTTAGTGTCTTTAGGGTTTTTAGATATTTTTTATGGTTTTTGGTATTTTCGATATTTTAGGGTTATTAAATATTTTTATTTTTAGGGATTTTTTTGATATTTAGGGTTTTTTGACTTTTTAGGGATATTTTGTTTGGATTTTTTGTTTGTATGTTTTTAGGGTTTTAGGGGGTTTAGGTTTTAATAGTTTTTAGGGTTTCTTGTTTTTATGGTTTTATGGTTTTTTATATTTTTGGGGGTTTTAAGAGTTTTTAGAGTTTTTGGTTTTTTGTCTTTTTATGTTTTTTTTTTGGTATTTTTGGAATTTTAGTGTCTTTGGATGTTTTTTGATTTTTTATAATTTTTCTCGAATTTTTTTCTGTTTTTTTGAGGTATTTTTTTGGTCATTCATTAATTTTTTTGTTTTTTACTTTTTTATGGTTTTGATATTTTTATTATGTTTTAGGGTTTTATTAATTCTTGGGTTTTAGATTGTTTCAGAGTATTATGGTTATTTTTAGTATTTTAATGTTTTATATTTTTTACGGTTTTTCTTTGTTTATTGGGGTTTTATTGGGTTTTGTGAGTTTTTTTAGTGTCTTATAGGGTTTTAGGGGGTTTTAGGTAATCTATGGGTTTTAGGGTATTTTTAGGGTTTCATGGGGGTTTTCAATGTTTTTTACAATATTTTTTGGTTTTAGTCTTTTGGTTGGTTAATGTTTTTAGGTTAATTTTAGGGGATTTTGTGTTTATTTAGGTTCATTTACTATTTTCATTTTTTTCCAATCATTATATTTTTTTAGGGTCTATTAGGATTTTTGGGGGGTTTTGGGTTATTGGGTCAATTCGGATTTCTAGGTCCTTAGGGATTTTGAGGGTTTTAGAAACTGTTATAGGGTTGTGGGGGTTTTAGTGACATATATGGATTGATAGATTTTTTGGGTCCATATGGTGTTTTAAGGTTTTTAGTGTCCTTTAGGGGGGTGTAAGGTATTTTGGCGTATTTAAATGAGTATTAGTGGTTTTTTGGGGTTTTTGGGTTTTTGGGTTTTTGGGTTTTTTTGGGGATTTTGGGTTTTTGGGTGTGTAGGTATTTTCAAATTTTTAGGGGTAATAGTTGTTTTAGGAATTGTTATGGAATTTAAATATTTCATAAGGAATTATTATATTTTAGGATTGTTTGGTTGTTTATGGGTTTATGTTTTTTTGATATTTTATTATTTTTAAGTGTTTTAGGTGTTTTAGGGGGTTTAGGGTATTTTATGCGATTTTATTGGTTTTATGGTTTTATTGTATTTTTAGGGTAATTAGGTTCGTTTTCGTTTATTGGGATTTTATAGCTATTTCAGGATTTTATGGGGGTTTTGGGTTTAATGGATTTTATAGTGTTAGGGTATTTTGGGGGTCTTAATGTTTTTCCATTATTCAGATGGTTTTGGATTCCTAGGGCCATTTAGTGGGTTTATGATATGTTATGATACACTAGTATATTATTTTTTATAGGGTCTTTTAGGATTTTTTAGTGTTTTTTTTTTGGTTTTTAGATTACTTTTGAATTTTTGGATAATTTTTCTCTTTAGGTTTTTGGGTTTTTTATGTCATATATGGTGTTTTTTAGTTTTTTGGTGATTTTAAGGGTTTTATAGGTTTTGGGGGCATTTTAATGATTTTAGTATTTACAGGGTCCTTTAGTGGTTTATATAGTATTTAAGGGTCATTTAATGTTTTTAGGTTTTTTATTATTTTTAGGGTATTTTTGGGTTGTTCAAAGTATTTTATGGTCATTTATGGGGGTTTGGGATTTTAGGGTCTTTTAGTGTTTTTTGGGTTATAAGTATTTTTTTGGTTTTTATAGTTTTTATGGATTTTATGGTTTTTTGGTCGTTTGGGGGTTTTAGGGTATTTAATGGATTTGTATATTTTTAAGGGTTTTGGGGGGTTTTAATGGATATTAGGGGTCTAAGAAATATTAATGATTTTTAGTATTCTTTGGATTTTAGGGGTTTTAAGGAAATTTCAAGGGTTTGGGGGTTTTAATGGGTTTAAGGGTTTTTATAGTGTTTTTAGGGGTTTTGAATATTTTTTGGGATTTTGAGTGCGTTTAGGGGTTTTAGAGTTTTTAGGGATTTTATGGTTTTAAAGGGTTTATGGGTTTTATGTTTTATCATTTGTTTTTAAGGAGGTTTTTGAATTTTTTTGGGGTTTTTGGATTTAACGGTTTTGATGGAATTGTAGGGGTTCTATAGAAATTTAGGGATTTTAGGTTTCTTGTTATTTTTGGGTTTTTTTGGGATTTATGAGATTTTATTGGTTTTTTGGGTTTTTTGGGTTTTAGTTGATTTAGTGGTATTATGGTTTTATGTATTTAAGGGGGTCTTTAGGGGTTTTAGTGAATTTTTTTTGTTTTGAAATATTTTGTTGGGGGTTTAGTATTTCTCATAGTATTTGAAGGGGTTTTTTTCAATTATTTTCCTTTTAGGGTTTTAAGGGTTTTAGTGCTTTCAGAGGATTTAATGGGTTTTAGGTGTTTTAGGGTTTTCTTGATTGTTTTAGGGAGTTTAATATTTTTATAGATTTTATAGTTTTTTAGAGTTTTTAGGGTTCTAGGTTTATTTATTATTTTTAATTATTTTACAATTCTTAAGCATTTTTGGTTTTTTTTTGGTTTTTAGGTTTTGGGGTTTGTTGGGGTTTTTAGGGACTTTTAGGGTTTTTTGGTTTTAGTGTTTGTTAGTGTATTTTAGTGATTTTCGGGGAATTTATGGTCTTTAGGGGGTATTTTATGGATTTAATGTTTTTTTGGGATTAAAAATTTTATGGGATTTAGGGGTTTTAGTGGGTATTTATGTTTTTTTTAGTTTTTTATATTTATGGGGTTTTAGAGGTTTTTATGGTTTTTACCTTTTTTTATGGCTTAGAGGATATTTAGGGTTTGAGGGTTTTTTAGTTTTTTTAGTGATTATCATGGCTTTTCGATGATTTTTTATTATTTTTTGAAGAATTTTAGAGTTTTAGGATTTTAGGGTTTTTGTGTTTTTCGGGGTTTTATGAGTTTATTAGAGTTTTTATAGTTTTTAGGGGTTTTTAGGGTTTCTAAATTTTCATGGGATTTTAGAGTTTTAGTGGGTTTGGTGTTTTTATGATTTTGGGGTGTTTTAGTGTATTAGGATGCTCTATGGTTTTTAGGGGTTTTAGGGTTTGAGGATCGACATTGAATTTTAGGTTTCTTAATGTTTTTTGGAGTTTATATGATTTTTAGGGGATTTAGGGATTTTTTATTTTTTATGCTTTTAGGGTGATAGTGTTTTTATCTATTTCTATCTATTATTAGGGTCATCATGATGGTTTTATGGTTATTAGGGGTTTATATGGTTTTGGGTTTTTTTTTGGAGTTTTGAGTTTTTATAAATTTTAGGTCTTTTAGAGATTTTTATTGTTTAATGGTTTTAGGGGTTTTATGGTTTTTAAGGATTTAAGGTGTTTTAGTGTCTTTTTATGGTTTTCGTGTTTTTACTATTTTTTTAATGTTTTGATATTTTGAATTTTTGATGGGGCTATATTTTTTTAGGGATTTAGGGGGTTCTAGGATTTTAGGGGTATTTTATGGTTTTATGGATCTTTTTTTGTTTTTATGGATATTTGAATTTTTTTGGTTGTTATGGTGTTATAGGTTTTTAATGTTTATTTATATTTCTAGATCTTTTGGGTTTGTTAGGGGTTTTATGTTTTTTGTGGGTTTTTTGGGATTTTTTTGGTTTTTAGGGTTATTACATTTTTTAGGATTTTCTTAGGGGTTTTTGGGTTCTTTAGGTCGTTCAAATATTTCAGGGGCGCACAAACAGACTGGCCAGTCCAAGTCCTCAAAACGTGGGAAGACCATCAACATCTGTCCCCGCGGCCGGCCCATCCTCTTCAAATGTCCCAAATCCCAAGCCGCCTGCTAGAACTCTCCCACCAACGGAGAAACGTCGACTGCTGGGGAAAAAATACAACATCCTTAAGCAGCTGGTGTCAGTACCAGCCATGTTTTCAATCCTGGATGCCCTGGGATTTTCAGCCGACCTTAGGGAGGCGCTTATCGAAGCTTTGTTCAGCCCACATGAGTTTCAAGCTGAGGTAGATGCCGCTGAAATTTACAGGATAGAGAATGACCCAGATGAATGCAATGCAGTAATTTCCTTCACCGATCAAGATGAAGATGCCATCATTAAAGGACACATCAGACGACTATATGTGTCTGGAACAGTTAATGGTATTGAGATACCGAAAGTGTTTATAGACAATGGATCTGGAGATAACCTCCTTCCCCTACGGATGCTCTATAAGTTGGGCTACCGTGAGGACGATCTAATTCCCTCAGCCACAACTCTGTTGGGTTACGACAAGAGTGAGCAGAAACCAATGTGACAGATTAAGCTAAAGACCCATTTTGGTGACCTGGTAGCCTACACGGAATTCCTGCTGGTCCGACAGAGCACATAATTCAATACCCTGCTGGGAAGGTCGTGGATCCATAAGCACATGGTCGTTCCTTTATCCTATCACCAGTGTATCAATTACTGCGTCAATGGACAAAGTGGGACATTGCACGCCAACAAGGCACCTTTGAGCTCTTTGAGTCACATTACATTGATATCGGGTTCTACGAGAAAAAAGAAAAAGAAATCTTTAGTCGTTGGTGTTGACTGGATCCCGGCTCCAAATGGCTAGGAAATGGTTCCTGATGTCCCCCCTCAGGCGGCTTGGCGGAGATTATGTCCTGCCCATCAACCACGTGGAAGGTAGGAGTTCATGTCCGGACACGCACTCGGATGTCCTAATGACTTCATCCATAACGGCCGAGTGTGAAAATATGGGAACACCCGCTGAACCTCAATCAGGGGGCGGAAGCTCAAGAAAGGATGCCCACGGCACATCGCCTCCGGACTTCCAAGAACTCGTGACAATAACTCTCTCCTCGTCAGACCATGAAGGTGAGGATTTGGGAGAAGAATATGGGGAAGATCTCAGGGATGCACATCCTGAATTTGAGGAAGGTATCTCCACCAGTGTGTATGAACTCATGGAAATAAACCTGGGTACTGAGGAAGACCCGAGGCCCACTCTCATTAGTGCATCCATGTCTCCCGAGGAACACGAAGTATATACATCTTTCCTATGGAAACACCAGGACGTCTTTGCCTAGAATTTCATAGAAATGCCAGGGCTCGATCCCGAGGTAGCGACGCATAACCTGGGTCTTCCAGAAGACCACCGGGGCTACAAACAGGCCGCCAGAAGGACCCACCCCTCACACTCTGCCAAGATAGAGGATGAAGTCGATAATCTCATTACAACAGGATTCATCAGGGAGGTCCAGTACCCCATTTGGTTGGCCAACATTTTCCCTGTCAGGAAAAATAATGGACAAATCCGTGTCTGCATTGACTTCAGCGACCTTAATAATCATTGTCTGAAGGATGACTTCTCGGTTCCAATCACCATGTTGTTAATTGATGCAACAACATGGTATGAGGCTCTATCCTTCATGGACAACTATTCTGGATAAAATCAAATCAGGATGGCCCGAGAGGACGATGAAGGCACTACCGTCAAGGCCCCTCAATGGGTATTCTGTTACAGGGTCATGCCCTTTGGTCTCAAGAATGTTTTCACCACGTATCAGCATGCCATGCATCCGATCATTAAACCATTCTTGGGGAAATTCGTTGAATGTTACGTGGATGACCTATTGGTCAATTCCAAACAGCGTTCGGATCACCTGTCGGACCTTGAGACCATATTCAACAAGCTCTAACAGCATATCTTAAAGATGGACCCCTTGAAATGCGCCTTCAGGGTTACCTCAAGGAAATTACTTGGCTTCATCGTACACCATCGTGGCATCAAATTCGAACCTGAGAAGAAGAAGGCTATCCTAAGCCTACCACCTCCTTGGAATCTCACTAAGCTGAGGGGATTCCAAGGACACCTAGCCTATATTAGGCAGTTCATAGCCAACTTGGCAGGGAAATGCTTGCCTTTCACAAGGTTAATGAATAAAGGGGTCACGTACCAATGGATGGACTACTGCCAAGAGGCGTTCGACAACATGAATAAGTATCTCTTAAGCCCACTGGAGCTTAAACCCCCGGTTGAAGGAAGACCTCTCATTCTATATATGATGGCCCTAGAACAGTCTCTAGGAGACTTCCTCGAACAAAAAACGACGACTGTAGCAAAAACAGTATCTATTACCTCAGTCGAACCTTGATTGATGCTGAGACTCAATACTCAAATATTGAGAAGAGCTGTCTGGCCTTGGCCTTCATGGTTCAAAAGCTGCGACATTATATACAGAATCATGAGGTCCATTTAATCTTGCGGAGTTACCCACTCAAGTACATCCTTATCAGCCTGATACTAACAGGATGCCAATCCTGATGGGCAGTCATCCTACAACAGTTCGACATCCAGTTTGTGCCTCAAAAAGCCATCAAGGTCTAGGAATTAGCAGACTTTCTGGAAGAGCAACCATCAACAGGGACCACTACACCAGACGCTGAACTACCTAATGAAGATATCTTCTCCGTTCAAGAGGAGTTCCCAACATGGGAAATGTACTTTGACGGTGCGTCCCGAAGCCCAACCGGGAAGAGGATGGAGGATCCCAGATTCAACAAAGTGGGCCTGGGGATAATAATTGTGTCCCCAGAAAAGGAAATTTTTCCATATTCTTTCCTCCTGTCAGAGGGATGTATAAAAACTGAAGCTGAATATCAAGCCCTCGTTGCAGGCCTGGAGCTCGCATTCTAGGAACAAGTACAAAACCATAAGGTAAAAGGTGATTCAGAGCTGGTCATCAAGCAAGTCAATGGTGACTATGCTATTAAAAAGGAGGAGCTAATCCCCCTATTTGACAATGCCTGAGGGCTAATGGTCGAGTTATCCATAGAACCAACATTGACTTATATTACCCGATCCCAAAACGCTCAGGATGATGCATTAGATAATGCGGCCACAGCCCTAGCTGACCCTTAACGGGATGAAACGATCATCAGTATAGCTCACCGTTGAATGGTATTGCCATTTTTTCATTCTAATACGGATGAAATCCATGAAGTACGTCCTTTCCCCAAGCCATATGCTCCTACCACCGGCTGGATGACCCCCATTGAGAACTACATTCAACGGGGAGAGCTTCGATCAGACAGGGTTGAACGAGAGCAAATACGGAGATGTGAAATCAATTTTGTCCTATATGGTGGCATGGACTAGCAAGAGGTCCTCTAAAAATGATGCCTCGATGGAGTTCTCCTCAGATGCATTGACAGAGAAGAAATCACTGCCGTCATGGCTGAAGTACATGCAGGAGCGTGTGGAGCACATCAACCAGGGACTAAGATTTCCCATCAGGTTTGAAGGCTTGGATATTACTATCCCACAGTGGCACTAGACTATGTTCATTTTACCGAAAAATGCCACTCATTCCAGATTCATGCCATCTTTATACACCAGCCCCCAGATTTACTTCATCAAGCAAAGCACTCCTGGTCATTTGTCATTTGGGGTATGGACGTCGTGGGACCATATCCTCCTACCACGGCCAAGCATCTGAAGTATATCCTCACGGCAACCGACTTCTTTTTCAAATGGGAAGAAGCCATACCCCTCAAGGAAGTCGGGGAAAGAAACATTACTGACATCGTGAAGACCAATATCATCACCATATTTGGTGTCCCTCATACCATACTAACGGAATAAGACACCAATTTTTGCTCTGCTAAATTGGAAAAGCTATACCACGAGTATGGTATCAAGGCTAACCACTCATCCCGCTACCATGCAGTGGACAACGGACATATAGAAGCTTCCAAAAAGACCATATCCAACATCCTCTAGAAAATGGTGGTCAAAGACAAGAAGTCATAGCCGGATGAACTCCTCCATGCATTGTGGGAATATCGAACCACAATATGCACCGCTACTCAGTCTACCCCTTACTCGTTGGTGTACGACACAGAGGTGGTCCTTCCCATTGAACTCCAACATCCCTCACTCTGTATTGTCATCTGTGATTAATTATCCTATGATGTGCAGTCAGAAACGCGACTAGGTGAATTGGAAAAACTAGATGAGAAGCGGCTGCACACTCTGCACCACCTGGAAGCGTACCAGAACCGGATCGCATGAGCCTTCAACAAAAAGGTCGGCCTCCGGTCGTTCTTCGAAGGAGAATTAGTGCTGGTCCTCCAGACCCAAATGATTCCCATCAAGAAGCCTCCAAAGCTGGTGCCCAAGTGGGAAGGTCCAAATGTTGTAAACAAGGTCTACTCCAATGGAGCATATACCCTGATCTCCATGGATGGACAATTTACTACTACTCCTAGGAATGAGAGATTCCTAAAGAGTTATTTCTCATAGAAACTGTATGGCCCTCGTCCTGACCACATGATGTTAAACTATATGGGCCACATCCTCACCGTATGATGTTAAACTGAATGGAGTAAGTCCTCACCGCATGACGTAAAACTGCATGGACTTCATCCATACCGCATGATGTTAAACTGCACGGATAACAAGAGTTAAGAATTTCCCTCCCCAATTATGGACCAGACCGACATGGGGTGTACCCGTAGTCTGAGATACACGATGTTAAACTACCAAGCACCCAACAGTCCAAACACTATGACATTAAACTAAGAGTATTTTTTCTTCACCGCATGATGTTAAACTACACAGACAAGATGATTTAGAAATTCCATCTTCCCCTTTTATAGACCAGACCTACACAGGGTGTATCGTCAATCAGAGAACTACGTGAGGCTTGATTCTTGCCCTCGCAAGATATGTAGTAACACCAGAATTCCACACCCTAGCCCATCAACCTCAAAAAGAAAAACAAAAAATCACATTCCCATGTCTACAGACCAGACTTGCACGGGTTGTATTCACGTTCTTACAGCATGACGTTAAACATCAAAGAATATAATAATACCCCTCGTCCTCACAATATGACGTTAAACTGCACAGATTTCAGAGAACTACGTATGACTTGATTGATGCCCTTACAGGATACGTAGCGATGCCAGGATACCCAATCCTAGCCCAACCCGATGAACAAACAATAAAAAAACATGAAAAAAATGCCTTCTTTACCCCGTGGATGGACTAGAACGGCACGGGGTGTACTTCTTCCAGAGAAATATGTATGGATTGATTTCTACCCTCATAGGATACATAGCGACGCCAGGATACCTAGTCCTGGCCCAACCCCTGGAACAAAAAAATGCCTTTTCCCCAAATGTATGAACCAGACCAGCACAAGGTGTACTTCTCGTCCTTACCACATGACTTTAAACTGCACATACAATGATTAAAAAATGCCCCCTTCCCCCGTGTACGGACCAAACTTGCACCATGAGTATTTTTCGTCCCTACCACATGACGTTAAACTGCACAGAATTTGTCCCCACCGCACGACGTTAAACTTCGCAGACCCCCTTTTTCTTTCACGTCAGGTCACCTTCGTCTTTACAGCATGACGTTAAACAGCATGGATATCATCCTTACCGCATGACATTAAACTGCATGGAATTCGTCGAGACCCACCCAAGACACATGGCGATACGAGATAGAGATACTCCTTACACAGTTGGATGTATCCTCTCCATACATCAGACTCTACGACCCGAATAATTATGGATCTTCATAACCATTCATGGCCATCATAAGTGGAAATTTATCGAAACGTGAACACCTTTGGATGACTATTCATACCATGCCCCCATCAAATCTTCATAATGATATCCCCTTGCTCATCTACCAAAGGCATTATTTCCACATCTGACACTCTTCCTAGCTCTGTACGCTTACCGGCCACAGAGCCCCCATACCATACCTCCTGACCCAGAAGTTTATTGTCCAGTGGTTTACATGTTCATTCCCCTTTTCACATCCAGGTGTTGCTAAGGTATCCCTATCGGGCTAGCCTATGTGTCTTTCAATGGTTCACATAGCGACCTACATCAACAAACATCAAGCCATAACTAGGCTACTTTGACTCAACGGAAAATTGTAGTGAAGATGTTTCTTGTATACCCCGACACCATTATCCCCACGTTCCAAACTCTGCACTGTGAGAAATCGCGGATTTTCATAATCATTCATGTCCATCGAAAGTGGAATGTTATCGACCCAGGGACACCTTTGTACAGCTATGCATACCATTCCCTCAATGGCTTTGCATAATGATATACCCTGGCTCATCCATGAATGAAAAGATTTCCTCAGGCGGTAATCTTCCTAGCTACATACGCCTACTAGCCTCAGATCCCCCACACCACACCCCTTGATCTGGGAAAGATTAAAGTTGCAATTTAAAACTTTCATCCCCCACCTTGTTCCAATTATATCAGAACATGTAGACTCAGTTATCCTTCGAGTGACTACAACAATAGTCACCCAATGGTTTGATCTCTATGACCGAAATACTAGGAGTACTTCGTCCTTACCACATGATGTTAAACTTCATGGAATGAAGGCATACCCTCCCGCAAAAAAAAAGAAAAATAAAAAAGGGAAAACATCAGTGAAGTGGGCTCTTTGAAACTCAACAAGAAACCAGGGACAAATATCCCCGACATGTCCAGACATTCTACTGCCAAATGACAATCTTCGTGGCCTAGATAATTGTGAATCCTCATAACCATTAATGTCCATCGGAAGAGGAAAGACTTCGACCCGTGGACACTATTGTAGGACTATGCATACCATGCCCTCAGCGGCACTACATAATGATAGCCCCTGGCTCATCCACCAAAGGAATGATTTCCACAGGCGATGCCCTTCCTAGCTTCGTACACTTACCGGCCTTAGAGCCCCCATATCACCTCTCCAGATCCAAGAAACCCCAAAACCATGATTTAAACCAATCACCCCCCCCCCCACGTCTGGGGCACGTTGATGTATTCCTGCCCAGTTACATTCTGATAAGGAGAAACCTTTGCAAAAATGTCCATGTCGTCACTGCATGACGTTAAACTGCATAACAACCTTTAAAAATTTCCCCGTCCTCACCGCATGATGCTAAACTACACAGAAACCTTCAAAAGTGCCTCTCGTTTTTGCCAGATGATGCTAAACTGCACGGAATATTTCCCAACGACATGACGATAAACTACACGGTCATACTCTTCATGGGTTCAATGAGAAATAGAGGCTTTTATCCATACTTTAGTTCATGGGTAATACCTGCACAAACCACCACCTCACACCGTTGTGAGAATGAATTACATGACCCATTCTCAGGATGTTTAGTGTAGATATTTCCTCGTATTTGAGCACCCTCTCATCATAATCCAAACCTGGTGCTCAGAAAAATCCGAACTCTCAGAAGCCACCCCTAGTGGTCCTAAATCTCAACTTCCCTGAAGTTCCTCAACTATCAGAACTAGATAGTCATTGACCTAAGGACACCTTTGTATGACTATTCATACCATGCCCTTAGTGATCTGCATATTGATCGCCCATGGCCCATCAACCAAAGGCAATATTTCCTTAGGCAATGCTTCTCTCAGTATGCCTCTTGTCCTTTGAGCCCCCATGTCTATCTCATGATTCAGAAACCCTCTAAGCCACAGTGTACCATTGTCTTCCACAATCCTATATAAATATGGCAGAATGTCTTTGACAAGATTACTGAGAACCAGTAGAGGAGATTCCATTTTCAGATGATGTCCCAACTACATGACTTTAAACTATGCCAAGCCCCAACCGACCTTTACGCTTGATAAATGCCTAGGACGGGAGCCTTTCTTCCACACTCCTAATTGATACAGATGTTCTCAAAACCATTTAGACATTGCATACCCTTTCCGAGCCACCTCGGGTGGTTTTCATTTTCTTCCAAACCACACATTGTGGTTTCCATGAGCTGGGCTTCCATGAAGTCCCATGGCCATCAGAAATGGACAAGTCTTTGACTCAAGGACACATTTGTATGACTATGCATACCATGCCCTCAGCGGCTCCACATATTGATCGCCCCTGGCTCGTCTACCAAAGGCGATTTTACCTTAGGCAATGCTCTTCCTACCCTTGTACGCCGAAACGACTCCCACATCTCGAGACATGCCCTGCATGTCGCTCAAATTTAAATACATTTCCCCCCACTTGCATCTGAAGGGTGTTGAGACATCATTTAGTCAATGAAACCTCATTGGGGCCCTCGCCCCACCACATTTGATCAAAGTTGTTAGACCTAAAACATCAGTAGTGATAGCCTTGATGGAGGTACTTTTAAACTGCTCATAAAAGATAGATGCACAAAGCATTTTAGGCCAGAAATCCGAAATGGGCAAACTAAGAAAAGGATGGGTTCCACCCGCTGGGTCCACACTAAAAGGGCCCAGGAAAAATCAAGACATTAAAAGAAGAAAAATAAAAAATGTTGGAGGGATTTTCCTACAAAACCCTAGAAATAGTCTGAATATGCTCGCTGGATCCCATGGTCCAAGCAAAAGTTAAGGCTTGATTTATTTTTATTCTTGGACACAGATTATTCTTTGTTCGGGGAATTAACATATGTAACAATCGTGCCAAATTGTTTCTATCACACAAAAATACAACAAGTGAACTAAGGAGAAATGTTTCTCTTTTCCATAACAAAGTGGGTAATAATGGAATCCACAATTCGGAGCCTCCTCTAATGTGAAAGATGATTACAGGAGTTTTTCGGCCAATTCACAAAGTTGTATGAGGCGCTGGTGAGAATCCTCGATTGTCTAAGAGAGAATCTCCAGTAAGGCCGTCTCAACTTCTACACCATCCTGCAATTCTTCTGCCTCCAGAGCCGCCTTTGTGCTTGCCCTTATTTCCTCTTCCATCCGCCGCTCCCCTACTTCAATCATGGCGTCAATGTATGCCTCTTCCTGCCGCAGCCACTGTATCTCATTCATCAGCACCTCCAAGTGAGAACGATGCTCAATAACTTCTCTCTGAAGCCTCATGACGACCCCGGCGTGGTCATGAGCCTATGTTAGGTAGAGTTATCGAGTTGTGGAAAGGTAGGCTTCAGATTGGGAAGAGGAAAGGCTAGATTCGATATGACATAGCCTCTCCCGATCAGCGACTACCTGCTTGACTATGTCATAAAAACCATGATAGTCAACGCCATCAAATCCTAGCAACATAAACAAATTGTGTAGCCTTGGTAATTTGGTCGGCATCTCGACGATGGGAGTTTGAGAGATCAGTCTCCAGATTTTCTCCCAAGCCCTTTCGCGAGAGGTTTGAAGGCTGGAGAGAACTTGTTGATCAGGCTCGTAGTCACTCCCTAACGAGGAGACATATTCAAGGATGAACATCACCAAGGAGGGACCTGAGGCATTCCCACCCGCAAACTCTGGCACTGCGGCAGCTTCTCCCTCGACCATTGTGGTCATTGGCACAGCCGTGTCTGGCGACACAATCATCAGCGCCTAAAGATGTGGTCCTGAAGCACAAGATTCAATAAGACAGATGAGTATCCCTAATTATAGAAGTGAAGAAAAAGGAGTCAGTGGAAGGATATTGGGGAACTTACTCCTAATAGACGACGCGTCGATATCTGCTAGCTCTGCAATGCCACGACAGCCACTCGAAGTGGATGCTACATCTTCGATAGGAAAGGGAATCTGGGGATCCCCTAGAGGGGTCCAAGGCCTAAGACCATGCCTAAGGCTATAATTTTCCAAAGTCATCCCCAAGTGGTCGCCTAAAGTGATCATGCTCGAAGAAATCACTCCCCTGGTGAACAAGATACTGTCCCGCTCCAGGTTCCCAGCAACTGGATTTTTGGCAGGCTCTTCCTCAATCAACACGGGATCCATTGGGCCTGAGGCGGTTGGCCCCATCAGATCTGGAGCACCCACAGTGATCATGGGCGCCCCGTCTTCCTCTACAATTGAAATGGTTATCTGATCAGCAGGAGTCTCTAATACCAGTAGTTCCTCCTCTAGTGTGTCTCTGACTAATGAAGACGAGATTAGAGCATCCATATCGACAGCCCCTCCGGCAGGGCTCACCATCTCTTCGCGCCTGGGAATAGTTACGGATGATTCCGAAGACGGCAAAGAGGCGGAAGGTTGAACCACTTGGGGATCCATAGCCAGATCCCAGAGTGGCCCTGCACTATACGCCAAACAGTTAATGACTACTGAAGTCTATGAATGCATGTTGGCGATTGAGAACACATGAGGTCATGATTACCTAACGTTCCATGTTTCAGCCATTCCGATAAACAGAACACCTATTGTCGTCTCTGGATCTTCCCATGGAACAGTTCACCCAGAATTCTGGATGGGACGGGAGGAGGAAATACCCTAGCTGAGTCTGTGATAGTCGCTTCCATGAGCTCAGCTGCACCAGGGGATCCTTCCTCGATGAAACCTATGGGCGAAAGCGCATTCTCCCCCACCAAGGAACCATGAGGGGTATACTACGAAGAAGGAATTACCCCTTGAGATTATTTGGAACCCTGCATGAAAGGAAGAATCCTTAGAACCGCCACAATAAAGGAGGAAGAAAGTCAGAATGGGTGAGCAGAGCAACCTCTTCTTCATGGTCGGACGATTCGTGATGCCTAATCATCAAGGACACCTGGCTTCTCCCATAGAGACGATTCCAGAGTGAATTAATGTAAGCATCCATCTCCTTTAATGAGGATACTATTTCATCTAAATCCTCTTCCAAAAGAAAGTGGGGTGGAGCGAAGATCACCCCGATACTCGGATGTCTAAGAGGGCCATTTTGAAGAAACTCCCAAAATTCTTCATCCGAACCACTGACCCTCAGGTCATCCCAAATCCTCCATGCCTCTAGGAAGGCATCCATGGCTTGAATCGCCGACCGAGGAGGATCAACCTGAGATGGTCGGGTGGCGGTAGAAGCTGGTAAGGGCGCCAATGTCCATATTTGTGTTCCAGATCCCTCCACCGCCCTAAAACTCTCTGGGGCTACCTATGTAAGGGACCTCACGGGTAGGGAGGGGAATTACCTTACTTCAGGTGTGACCAGGAGATCATCGAAATCCTCGCCCCCTGAAGAGCCGTCACTTCTTTCTTCCCCCTCATCAGTAATCGAGTGCAGCATGGCCTTGACTTGATGCGTAAACACTACATAACCCTGGCGTTATTGAATATAGAACTCAAGGTCCCGTAGATATCAAATGGCCTTCTCAGGGTCCACATCATAAAGAAAGTCAGTGGGAGAAGATATGTAGCCCAACCCGTCAAAAGCTACCTCTGATTCTTGAAGATACTTTCACATATGACGGGGGTACTGGCTGCGGAAGGATGACCGGGCTTTGAATTTGTCCCATTGGCCCCAAGCCGTCGGAAAGGCAGCATCAGCAGGAATAACTACCCCCCTCCGGGAAACCTCAAGGGCATGATAGGATACACCTATGTCTATCAAAATCTTCCCTGTAAGCACAAGACTAGTTGGGGTGAAGAAGGATTTTTCCCAGCTGAGTCGGAGCACCATCCTACTTTCGCTTCCTTTTGCCCTTTGATGTCTTGGGACTTAAGATGGTAGGAACCAATGTCCCTAGCTAGGTATTTGGGTATGATTGTACCCAGGAGTCATCATAATTCTTGGATAAGAAAGGCATGGAGTCCGCAAGCGTGGGGTTCATAACCTCACAGCCGGTATCCTCCCGGGTAAACATTAACCACAGTTTCCTGGATGCCATCAAATGACAGTTCTCGCAGGCACCATTAAGTGCGGGGGGACACTGTGCTTGGACACAACAAAATTGACGCCCAAATCGGTAAGGCGTGTACCCATCGCAGATCAGTTCTCCACCAATAAGATCCACCAGAATACCTTCCCGGAGGGAGAGGATGTAGCCCTGATTTCCAAACTCTTCTGTTATGGTGTTCATAATTACACCATCCGAGGAAGAAAATGGATGAAAATTAAAATAATCATAATTAGATATTCGACTTGATAGCAGACGCTTGTTCGAAACTGTCTGTTGAATATCCTTCTCTTGGGTCGCCCACTCTTTGGGCATAACCCCACTGGGCAGTTGCAAGTATGGCCAGAATGTGGTGCCTGGAATCTAAAGAGGGTTGATAAAGGTGTATCAGTTCTTGATGTGTACGCGTAACCATCTCTAGAGAATTTGGAAAGGGTCGGCTACTCGGTTTGTCCGGCTACCGTTAGTGATATTACCAAGCAACCGGTAAATCTTGGCCAGTACTGGGATGGCTAGGTTGATAACGTTACCGGTAGCCATGTGTGCCTCCATGACAAAAGTAGTGACTCGCACGCCACTGTCTTCACGTATGGGTAATAACCAGCCACATAGGAACATGGTCAGAAAAGCTTCCAGGCGGATCAATCGATCGACATCTGGAGTAAGCTCCCAGCCCTCGTCGAGAAAGTCTCCCTGCTCCAAAGTCAGCCAATAGCTCCCACTGTTTATGTGACTCCATCGTAGGGAAAGTTGTGGGCATGTGTGGGAGAGCCATGAACTCTTCATATTATTTGTCTCTCACAAAATCCTTGACCAATTCATGGTTGGGGATGAGCTGTTTTGGAGACATATCCTCTGAGTGCTTCCGAGCCAGGTTAATAAGCTGCTTCACTAGGGGGAGTCCTCTCTTCGTTCTCCCACACAGAAGAAGGAGGTAGGAATTCTTCATACATACTCCCAACGACGGGGACCCCCAAAATCTGAAATATTTCCCATAGAATAATGCCCACATCCCCATGGACTAGATGGAAGGTATTGTTGTCTGCGCTTCAATGGATCATAAGTTTCCTGGAGAGGGCTTGAGGTCGGTGGGTATAGGTTTGGGACACCCAGACAGCTTCATTCAAGCCTACGTCTCGTAACTCTACCCCAAATTCTGCGCAGCTCTGGCGAACCCAAAAGGGCCACCCCCAATCCAATGACTTAAATGCTCCTCCCAATCGGAGATCCCGATTCGCCGGAAATCCATGTTGGTCGCATACCATTGCATTGTGATCAATACTCCAATAGCAGTGGATTGTTCCTTCATGTTAACGTGGTTCTCCTGTCAGAGATACAGGAAGGTGATTTAACACAGATCTGACAGTTCTACACCTTGTGGCAGGCCGCCCGCCAGTAGGTATCGTGAACTAGGGAATAGTGGCAGTAAATATACATGCTTCAGGATTTTTGTCACATGATGGTTCCAGAATTGGGGTATCAGAAAACAAACCAAACCCATAAATAGGAATGCTGTTAGAAAAAGGATACTCCTTCTGTGATTTGGAGAGCCGATCAACAAGGAAGGAAGATGGTAAGGAGTGGTGGACTCCATCTTGAACAGAGCTAGCCATGTCCTCCAGGCATTGATCAGAATTTGAGAGCGGATCTGCAGTACGCCTTGGTGCAGAACGAGGGGGAACCATATTTTCTCCCTGCGTGAAGAGAACCAGGAAAATGGTTAGTCTGTAATAAAATCTGGACAAAAAAACCAGATATATTACTAAGGAGACTTCATAAGCAAATCCCACAAGGAGGCATTGGAGGATGGTCCACGATGACATCATCCCACGAACCAGCCCTTCGTGAAATCATTCCGCGAAACCCGGGCCCACAGAGCGTTGGGTAAGAAATGACGAACCAAGACGCTCCGCAGAATTTCAATCCTGAGTTTAAGTTATTTTGTACGGAAGACTCAAATACTTTAAAAATATCAATATATTTTAGACTGCGGAGCATTAAAACTGTGAATTGGTTCATGGGTGAAGGCGACCACGAAAGAAGGAATGGTTCGTAGAGGTTGTTTCCTGTTCGCAGACGAGGCACTTCACGAATGAGTAAGCACACGGTGGTGAAATTGATCAGGTTTCATGAGGAATTAGGTAAAGGAAAATTGAAGGGATCCCCATATTTATAGGTGTGGTCCCCTACCAGGTCCACCTCTTTACCAAAAACCATCTCAGTTTCAGGACCACTTTGCATCGGATTGGCCTCCTCTTCGTTCCAATCGGACCCCATTCCGATGGAGGGAATTTGTAGGGTCCTGAAAAATCCGCAAAGGAGATTATACCAAAATTCCCCAAAATAACTTTGGAAAGGAATGGATAAAAATTAAATAAGGGACACAAATAGGACCAGTCTGCGAACCGATCCCATGGAAGCATAACGTGGCCAGGCCCCGCAAGGCACCCCCTCCGCGAACCATTGTCATTGGCGAAATGGAGGTGGAGATCCTCTACGGTCATGAGGCAGGATGGATGCCAGTTCGGTTCACCATCATAAACCGCCCCAACCGCGGACCGTGTGGACCGGTTCAAGCCGCACCCACTGTTTTTCACGGAATAGAGGCAGAATCCTCTGCAGCCGCAGAGCACTCCCTGAGTTCGATTCGTGGAGGATAGGGGGGAGCGTTCAATACCCACCGCGAATCGTGGATTGACCAAGTCAGTTGTAAACCAGGTATTTGGTTATGGGCCTCTGAAAAATGTGTTGCGTGGCAACAGATATATCCCTTTCCCCACTCTATAAAAAGAGACCAAGGGGGAACGAAAAAGGGATCAGAGAACTGGAATCAGATTCAGAGGGATTGGAGATTCCAAAGGTGATCGGTTGAAGGAAGGCTTTGGATTTCGAAAACGGTGAAACTCCCAACCACGAACCTCAGCAGGTATATGAATTGACAAGGAGTTGAAAGATGCATAATAACATGGTGAACCGCGAACCTAAAATAACAAACACAAGGAGAACCGCGAACCGTAACCCCTCCATGGATGACTTCCCGGTGGACTAGGGAGTCTATACCTCTTTTCCCACCCATCGAACCACGTAGAACCCTCCTATGTGGGAGAAGCCCCGACCGACGATTCTTTGATCTGGGCCATCCTTGGTCGCCGCTGCTCTCCAGGAACCCTCCGCGAACCACCCTGGTTCGCGGATTGAACCCAAAGCTGCGAACCATCCTGGTTCGCGGGATGTCCCCCAGTCCGCGGACCACCCTGGTCCGTGGACGGCTTCTCTAGCCATGTGGCACTCCCCCATGCGAAGGGAACCCCCACCCATACCTCTCTGTAGCCCGCCTACCACTTCGGTGTTCTCATTTCCCGAGCGAGATAAAATCCCTCCGATCCAGCCAAATCCTCTATGACTCCTTCATCGACATATTCATCGGCCCCGAGCCGAGGCCCCCACAAGAGCCACCGGATCCGTGTGGTGTAACCTTCGGGCCCATCAGTGCGCCATTTTGAGTTCACATACCCATGGTAAGTTGAGGCGAAGGGGTTTCCCCGACCCTTTAGTAGGTTCCCAAAGCATTATTGGGTTCACATTCCCACAATAATGTGGAGTCTGAGCTCAGGAACCCCCTTTCTGCCCCTCCACTTGTTCACGGATCCTCGGGGGTATTAAAATACCCATCATAAGGAATCCCTCATGCATTGAAAGAGAGGAAATGGGCACAAGAGCACCCCATTTTCCTCTCCTATATGGCTTTGTCTCCATGGGAATCCATCTAAAAGTAAGCCCCGGTCTCATGGGCTGCCCTCATACGTAAGCCCCACTCCACTTCTCACAGACACACCTTTCGCGAAGTGATCCTCTGGTCCCTACTGCCTCTTGTTTCTCACACCGAGCATGACTCACGTGAGCTTAGAGTAAGCATTGGCCATGACATCCCCTTATGGACCTCCTCAGAGTGTAAGCCCCAATCCATCATTATGACCCTCCTCAGAGTGTAATCCCTATTCCATCACTATGGGCCTCCTCAGAGTGTATGCCCAAATCCATCACTATGGGCCTCCTCATAGTGTAAGCCCCAATTCATCACTATGGGCCTCCTTAGAGTGTAAGAACCACTGAGCGAACTACTAGGGTTTTGATCCATGCCAAAACATGGTACGTAAGAATCATCCACGAGGTTCATGCCCACCACTCCGTCATTTATTCACGTCGAGTTCCACCCTCATCCAGCATGATGTTAAACTCTATATGTGAATTATGTGGACTTTGATCCCTGCCTCTTAGACAGGGTACGTAGGAAGCCTCCATGAGGTTCAAGCCCAACAGCTGGTCGATCCGACTATTCTCCACGTCAATTCACTACGCCACTCCTAGTGCTACCTTAAGCAATTTCCGACACTTCGGGGTCACTAATCCAACAAGGGATGGTAAACCTTGGGAATAAATAATTCTGAACCCCTCCATCCAGTTGACCATTTCCAACCAAGGTTGAATCCATCGATACTATGTTTGGTTATAAACCAAAGATTCATGAACATATGAATACATCTTAAATCTATAAGAGAGTCCCAGAACATGCAATAACCCCCCCCCCAAATGTTGTGATTATCCCGATTTCCCATCCTCTCGACCAATGTGAGTTCTTAAGAGTCACTGGTCAGACCATCCGGCGAACGCCTGCCTTTGGAAAGCAGGTCCATCAATCATTGGATACAGAGCCGTTGGGCATTTCGAGGACGAAAACCAAAATGAAATAGCATTCTTAGAGTCTCTTAATGGGTTTATAGGGTTCTTTTATTTTCACAAAGTCATTTTGTGTTTTCATGGTTTTAGGTTTTTATTGTTCCTTGGGTGTCAGGGTTTCATGGGTTTTTAAGAGATTATTGGGTTTATAGGGGTTTTAATGTTCATAAGGTTATCATAATTTTTAATGGTATTAAGTATTTTAAATATTTTCAGTGTTTGTAAGGGGGTTTTAAGGTTTTTTAGTTTTTTTGGGGTTTAACGGTCTTATTGGGTTGTTAGGTTTTTTAGGGTTTTTATTTTTTTATTTTTTTTAGGGTTTTTGTGTTTTATGGTTTTTAGGGGTGTTTACTATATTTGTGGGGTTTAATGTTATTTAGGTCCACTTTGGTTTTCATGGGGGTTGTTATGGTATTTTTGGTGGTTATTGTGTCATTTAGTATATTTTTCTGGGTTTTAGGTGTTTTATGGTGTTTGAAAGGTACTAAGAGTAATTATGTTTTTAAGGGTGTTTTAGGGTTTGTTATGTATTTACGTCTTTTAATGATTTTAGGGTATTTTTTTATTTTTAATGATTTTGGGATTTTAAAATCTTTAAGTATTTTAGGGTTTTTATGTATTTTTATGATGCTTAGGACTAATTATTGTTTTTAGGGTTCTCATTATTTTTATGGAAGTTAGGGTTTTTAGGGTTTTTAGGGATTTATAGTTTTTAATGGATTTTAAGGTTTTATGGTGTTTATAGGATATAAATGTCTGTTCTATTTTTGGTGTTTTAGGTGTTTTAGGGTTTTAGTGTTACTAGAGAATTTTTTGGGTTATTAATTGTTTTATGGTTTTTTCAGTCTTTAGGGGTTTTAGGAATTTTATATTTTTTAGGTTTTTAACATTTTTTTATGGTTTTAGGGATTCCATTGTGTTGTTATTATTTTTATGGGTTTCCTGAATATTTTTTTCGTTTAAGTGTTTTTGGGGATTTTACGGGTTTTATAGGGTTATTTAATTACTTTTATGGGGTTTTAGAATTTTTATGGTCATATACAGGGTTCTAGGGTTATTTTGTGCCATTTATAATTTATTTTGGTTTTATAGTTTTTAGGGGGTTTTTAAATTTTTTTTCTATTATAGATTTTTACTGATTTTTAGGTTCCTTTTATCTTTTTATAGTTTTTATAGTATTTTATGAATTTTTAGGTGTTTAGTGTTTTTACGGATTTTAGAGTTTTGATGTTTTCATTGAATATTTGTTATTTCTTATGTTATTTTAGGGTTTTGTAGATTTATGATTCTAATGATCCTTAAATCAGTTTTAATTATTTTTAGGGGTTCTTACGTTCATTATATTTTTTAGAGTTTTTTAGTGTTTTATAGTTTTAACTGAGTTTTAGGGGTTTTAAGGGTGTCTTAGTTTTTTTTAGGTGTTTTAGTGTTTTTGGCATGGTTGAAGAATTTTTGGGTTGTTTTGTGTTTTTAGGACTATTTTAGGTGTTTATGGATTTTATTATTTCAAGGTATTGAGGGTTTTACGGTATTATGGATTTTTTAAATTATTTGGGATTTTTTGGTGATTTATGGATATTTTTATTTTAAATGTTTTATGGGTTTTAAGTTGTTTCATTTTGATTAAATGGTTTTAGGGGTAATAGTTTGTTAAATGATTTTAGGTTGTATAAGTGTTTTAGTGTTTTATAGTGTTTTTAGTGGTTTTTGGACATTATGGGTTTTTAGGCTTTTTAGGTTTTCTCAAGGGGGGGGGGGTACATGTTTTTAAGGTTTAAAATTTGTTTTAGTGTTTATATATATATATATTATTTTCTTTTTTTGGATTTTTTTTGGTATTTATGGTTTTTAGAATTTTTTTATGGATTTGTAGGGTTTTAGGGTTTTAAAGGATTTAGATTGGTTAATCGGGTTTTAGGGTTTATAGTGGTTTTACGTGGTTTATGGTATTTTAGTAGGCCTATGGATTTTAGGTATTTTTGGAATTTTATGGTTATTTAGGGTTTCTAGGGGGTTTTAGGGTTTATAGTGTTTTTAAGATTTTATTAGTAATTTTTTATCTGGTTTTAGTGGGTATATGAGTTTTTTAATGTTCATTTAGTGTATTTAATTATATTTTATTTGTTTTTTGGGTTTTTATCCACTTTTTATATTTTTAGGGTTTTTATATATTTATGAGTTTTTAGTTTTTTTAGGGGATTTGGGTTTTTTTTGGTCATTATGGGGATTAAGGTATTTTGGGGCAATTCGTTTTAGGTGGTTTTAGAAGTTTTCAGGTTTCTAAATATTTTTATGGGTTTTCAGGTATTTTTAGGTCATTTCAGTGGTATTTTTGTTTTCCTTATAATTTTATAGTTTCTTGGTGCTTTTGTTTTTTATCAGTTTTAGGATTTTTTTAATAATTTTACGGTTTTTTGTGTTTTGGGGGTTTTGAGGTTTTTATGGACTTTCAATGTTTTTCATTGAAATTTAGGGCTCTTACAGTTTATTGGTTTTTATGGTTTTTTATTACTATTTAGGGGTTTATAACATTATGGTTTTGTAGGATTTTTATGGATTTTTATTGGTGAAAAACTGCCATTATGTATATTTAGGTTTTTTGGGGTTTTCTTGTTTTAGGGGTTTTTTTGGTTTTTTGGTTTTTTATCTCATTACTATTTTTAGGATTTTTTAGGTTTTGTTTTGGTTTTTTTAATTTTTAGTGATTTCTAGAGTTTTAGGTTTTTTTGGGTTTTAGGGGGTTTTAGGTGTTTATTGATTTTAGTGTATATTAGGGATTTTTTAGGGTACTACATTCTATTATGATATTTAATATTTTTAGGGTGTTCTTATGTAATTTGCGTTTTTTGGATTTTATGTGTAATAGAGTTTTAGGGTCTATCCGTGGGTTTGGGTCCCCAATGGTTTTTAGGGGTTTTATGGTTTTTAGGTGTATTTAGTGGTCTTTATTATTTTTAGAGTTCTGGGGGATTAATGTTTTTTTAGTATTTATTATGTTAAGGAGTATTATGGGTGTTTTGGAATTTTAGGGTTTTAGGGGTTGTTTGGATTCAATTATGTGTTTTCATGGATTTTTGGGGTTTTAGGGCTTTTTTGTTTTTTGTGTTCTTGTGGTCTTGTAGGTTTTTATGGTTTTTTATATATTTTCATTGTTTTTAGGTTATCTAGTTTTTTAGGGGTTATAGGTTTTTTAGAGTTTTTTGTGGTTCAGAAATGTGTTTTGGATTTTTAGTTGTTATAATGTTTTTAGGGTTTTGGGGGGGGGGGGATTAGGGTTGTATTCTGGTTTTTGAATTTTTATCGGTTTTTAGGGTTTGTAGGGTTTTTTATAATTTTTCATGGTTTAGGGTTTCGAGGTTCTTAGGTGTTTTTGGTTTTTAGGGGTTTTTATAATTTTGAAGGTTTATATGGTTTTTAGAGGTTATAATGTTTTTAGGGGGTTTTAGGGGTTTTTATTATTTCTAGGAGTTTTTTTTATTTCAAGGGGTTATATACATTTTTAGTGGTTTTAGGGGGTTTAGGTGGTTTAGGTGGTATTTAGATATTTTTGGGCTTTTCAGGGTTTTATGGTTCATTGGTTATTATGGGTTTTAGTGACTTTTATGGTTTTTTGGTCTTTTTGATTTTATGGGGATTTTTAGGGAATTTATGTGTTTTCTTATGTACTTTCCATGTTTTGGGGTCTTTTAGAAATTTAGGAGTTTTAGTGACATTTTAAGATTCAATTCTATTTTAGGGTCTTATGGGGTCTTGGGTTTTATTGATTTTTTAATGTTTTGGTGTCATTGGGTGGGATGGGAATTTAGGGTGTCTCAGAGAATTTAAACATTTTTCAGATTTTTATGGTATTTAGGGATTTCGTGGGTTTTTAAATTATTTTAAGGTTTTAATGCTTTTTTGGATTTTTAGCATTTTGAGTGTATTAATGATTTTTTTAATTCTTAGGGTTGTCGTATTGTTATGTTTTATATTGTTTTTAATATTTTTTTTCCTTTTATGGTTTTATTACAGTCATTTAGGGACTTTTCTGCATTTTATGGTTTTTTAGTGTTTTACAAATTTAAGGTATTTTAGGTGTTTTAAGGGTTTTAAGAGTATTTTATGGTTGTTATGGGTTTTAGCAGTTTTAGGGTTTTAGGATTTTTTAGCATTTATGGGATTTTGTTGTTTTTATGTTTATTTATGTGTTTTATGGGTTTTTGATGTTTTGGGGGTTTAAGTATTTTTAGTGTTTTTTGGGATTATATGATATTTTTGGATTTTTTTAGTCTTTTTAGTGTTTTAGAGTCTTTTAGGATTTCAAAATTTTGAGGGGTTTTATGGGGTTTTAGGTTTTTTTAGAAAGTATAAGGTTTTTAGGTTTTTTATACAATTTAGGGGGGTGGGGTTTTTGGAGGGTTTTATTATATATAGAGTTGTATAGGTTTTATTACGGTATTTTTTTTCATTTTATGTGTATTTAGGGTCTTTTTATGAGTTTTGGGTTTCTATTTCCTTTTTAGTGATTTTTTTAGTTATTCGGTTTTTTGGGTTTTTAGTGGGTTTGAGGGTTTTAGATATTTTTAGTGTTTCTTGGCTTTTAAGGTATTTTAGAATTTTTTAGGGTTAATTTTCGGATTTTTGGAATATTTTGATGTATTAATTGTTTTTTTGAGTTCTATGGGTTTTTGGGAATTTGTGGGTTTTAAATGTTTTTTACTATATATAGGTTTTAAGGGGTTTTATGATTTTTTATGCTTTTCAGGATTTTTGGTGTCTTTAGGGAATTTACGATTTTAAGGGATTCTAATTTTTTTTAAGGGATTTAGGTTATTTTAGTGGTTTTAGGGTTTTTAATGACGTTTTGGAATTTTAATGATTTTAATAATCTTTTAGTGTTTCAAGGGGTTTTAGGTCATTTAAAATGGTTTGAGGGATTGAATGGTGTTTAGGGTCTTTTAGGGGTTTTTTGGTCCACCATTGAAATTAATGCGCACATATAAAGATAATGATATTGGATTGATCCAACCACTGTGATTCTGGGTTAAAGTTGAATATTATATTTTTACCTCCAGCAGTTAATATAAACCTAGGAATCATCATTCCGAAATTGATTTGAAAAGATGGTAATTTGTCAATCAAATTTTTTTTCATATCCTTTTAAGACTTGAATTATGGATGGATTTACAAAAAAGGATATGTTTCTCAGATCAGTTCCATGTTAGATGTGACCATCATATGTTTTTTTCAGTGAAGTCACTCCATCATTGGATTTTTTTTCCATCCCCATGGTGAGAATCCATGGAAACTTGATTATCTTGTTTCATGTTTGTCCTTTATTTGGGACTTCTCGACTTGTTGATTCATAATAGTGTGTCATGGATATTTTCACTTTCTTTTCCCATTGAATAATGTTAGAGAATCTCTTGTGGTGAGGGTTTTGTTTCTCAAAAACTAGTTTTTATCCATATTTATAAGTTTCAGTTTCAACCCTATTAAAAAAATTGTAATCCTCTTGTATGGGTTGAAAACATTGGGTTAAATTGGATATTTCATCATCCTCGAATTCTATATGAAATTTCTTCATCAATTGGTGTCCATATAAAAGTTAAATGTGTGAAAAATTATTTAGATTTTCGAATATTTCACATGCATTAGTTGAGTTTTATATCAAATTATTGCAAACAAAAATGGTGACGGTTTCTATACATGATGATGAGTTAAATGTTAAAAATGTATATGTGAAGATTCATAATTTATTTTCAATGTTGAATATCATAGGTCATTCCGATTAAATATATTCAAAGGATTTCCCATGAATGTTTGATTCAATAATCGATAATGATGGGGCACACTTCAGAATGAATAGAACTTTTGATATTAATTATAATTTAAGTATATCTAGTGTTGTTGTTCATGATATTTTTTCTACAAAATCATGAGGTAAACGTGGATGGAATGATTTCCATTTGATCCTGGTTCATCATGGGAAACCTCAAGATGATGATTTATTTGATTCTGAAGATCAATAAAGATTGCATGTACAATATAAGGTTTAACATGGATCTAATGTTGTCCATTTGTTCCTGGTTACATGTAGGAATCCTATGGATTCTAATGTTCCATGGTAAATACGATACATTTGTGTGATATTGGGATTTTTAAAAGGTAATTATTATACCTAGCAAATGGATAATGGAATGGTAAATTGACGGGATGCCATTGGGGACCATCAGTGGGGTTTGGGAAAGGATGTTAATGAATCTTGTGTGCAAGAGGTTAATATGCTAGTGTAGTAGCATGGTGCCTAGAAGATAGGGGCTTAAACATTAGGTATTTATGAAGGAGGTTCTTCATTTTTATCTGATTCTGATCCGGACCAAGTGAACACATTTGTGGCTACTGATAACCTTGATAAAACAAGTTATGAACCATGAAAATCACAATATGGGATTTGAGAAAATCCTTGATTCATATAAACCATGGTAGTTGAATATTTCTTATAAACCTGAAATGGAATTTTATCATAAAATACTTTTTGGTTCTACATGGTAGGATTTTAACAAAAAAAATAGAAATTTTATAATATTGGGGGAAATGGGAATACATGTTGGACAATGCCCCGTCACCAATGAATTTTTATATCAGTTTTTATACTAAATACAAGATGAAATACGGTAAATGTTTTTATTCAGTTCGTAAAAAGAAGATAAGACCAAGATGATATAATTCAAACCTCATGCCCACCATGATAACATGGTTAATTACTCTTACTATTTGGAAGAAGTTGTAGTCTAATTATATCAAATATTAAGAATATGATTCAGACTAGGAGATGTGTTATGATTTTAATAATCTCTATTATTATCACTAATAAACATTTTCATGTTCGATTAATGAGTTCAATTTATTCCATGTCTTACCACATTTATAAATATGTGTTCTAGTGTTTTATTTTCAATATAGACTCCCATAACAAAATTATTTTCCATTTTAGGGGGTTTAGGCTCTTAGGGGGTTATTAGGGTTTTAGGGTGTTTTATAGTTTATGGAGTATGGTATCGGGTTGTGTGTGTTGATTTTATAGTTTGAGGTAATTTTGGGTTTAGGGTATATGGTTTTCAATTAGGTAGTATGGTATATGATTATGGGGAAGGGTTTAGAGTGTAATGAATAGTGTTTAGGGAGTAGGGTTTTGGGTTCTATGTGTAGGGTATATGGTTTTAGGTGTATGGAATATGGTTTATTGTTTAGAGTATAGGGTTTAGGGTGTATGGTTTTTTATTTGGGGAATCAGTTATATGGTTGATGGGTTTTAGGTTTTTTTTTCAGTTTTAGAACTTTTATAGTTTTAGTTATTTTTTATGTTTTTTGGGATTTTTATTGATTTCTATAATTTTCATTAATTTTACAGTTTTATCGTTTTTAGTGGTTTAAAGGGGTTTTAGGGTTTTTTGTTGTTTTACGGTTTTGATGAATTTTAGTCATTTATGTTTTTAGGGTTTAAAGGGTTGTTAGGGTTTTTAAGGTATTAGGCGTGTTTAGGGATATTAATGTCATAGTGTTTATTTATTTTTATGAATATTTTGGGTATAATGTATTTTTTTATTTTTAAGTTTTTTGGGGTTTTACATTTTTTATATTTAGGGTTTTAGGTGTTATTTTTAGTTTTTTAGGGTATTATGGTTTTTAGGGGTTATTTTGGGGGTTTTGTTGGTTTTTGTATCTATTTTTTTTATGGTTTTTTGGTTTTTGGATTTTTATGGATTTATTTTTTTATGAGTTTAAGGGTATTAGTTTTTTTAGTGGTATTTAGGTTTTTAGCTATTTTAGTATTTTTAGGGTCATTTGGTGTTTTTGTTTTGGTTTTTTGTGAGTTTTTAAGTTTGTTATGGTATTTAATAGTATTTAGGGTTTTAGGGCCCTTTTAGTGTTTTTATGGGTTTTTAGGTCCTTCAATGGTATTTAGGTTTTTAGGTAATTTTATTGTTTTAGGTTCATTTAGGGTGGTTAATGATTTTTGAGGGTTTTTTATGTTTTCTTAATGTTTTTAAGTGTTTTTGGGATTTAGGGGGGTTTTGGGGGTTTTGGGGGTTTTAGCGGTTTTTAGAGTTTTTATATTTGTATTGTTTTTGTTGATTTGTTATTGTTTAATTTGTCTTTTGGAGTTTACACTATTTTTTTGGGATTCATTATTTTTAGGGTTTTAGGGTTTTTAGGGTTGTAAGAGTGTTTAGAATTTTTTTATTTTTGGGGTATGAGGTTTTTAGGGTGTTTTAGAGTTTTAGTGTCTATAAGGGTTTTAGGTTCTTTTAGTTTTTTATGGGTTATTAAGGTTTTTACGGGTACATAGGTAATTTAGATTATTTTTGATTTTGAAATTTTTATTGGTTTATTGATTATTTATGGTTTTTAGTGTTTTTAGTATTTTTATGGGTTTTATATATTTCGGGTCATTTTAGAAATATTAATATTTTATATGGTTTCTAGGGGTTTTTGAGATTATTTTAGCGTGTTACGGTTATATTTTTTGTTTTAATTCCATTCAATAGTTATTCAGGTTTTCATAGTTTTTAGGTTTTTAGTGGTTTTTTGGGCTTTATATTTTTTAGGTTTTTATGGTTTTAGGGGTATGTTAGGGTTTGTGAGGGTGTTTAGGGGTTTTTTTTACAATTTTATAAGTTTTTTTTGCTGGATTTGGTTTTCAAGAACGACATGTTTGTAATTTGGATTACATTCATATTCAAATGTTTGAATATTAATTAAATATTTAAATAATTACTTGTCATTGTTTGTCGTAACATTGATGTATTATTGTACATGGTTATATATCGTATTGGTATGGTTGTAACAGTTCCCTTCTATGATGAGAACCATGAAATTAAAATATGATATTATTAAATATAGTTATGTGATCTGATAACATTCAATGATGGAGCACATGGTCTGTTGACTTTAAATTTTGAGTACTCATAAGTATATGGGGCTTCTTCTCATGAAGTATTAACTTCATAATCTCTTAGACAATATATTATGAGAATATGCCAGCTAGTAGAAATTTCATATGTTTTGGTGCCCTCATATATTCAAATCTTATAGCATTTGTAATGGTACCTTGTCTTTTATATTTTCATTAATGAATTTAATGAATCTTGCACTTACGTTTACAGACCAAAACCACGACACCATATAATTTTGGGAAGTACGGTACATTTGGTGCATCAGAAATGAAATTTTATTAACATATAAGTAAAAAGAAGGAATTTTTTCTTCCATCTTAATTGAAGTTGACATCTCGAGTATTTTTCTAGAATAGAACCATCACCTAAAATTTCATGGAATCAATGTATTGATGTGTTTATTTTAGATATTAAAAGAAATATATGTCACACATATATTGTTTTTATGTGATATTAGTGTCTTTTATGGGTTTTTAGGATTTTAGGGACTCTCAATGTTTTTAAGGGTTTTTAGGGTCTTTTAGGTTTTTAGTGTTTTTAAGGAACTTTTGGGGTTTTATGGTGTTTGATGTATTCTAGAGTTTTTAGAAAATTTTGTGTCTTTTGGGGTTCTAAGGATTTAATGAGTTTTTTAGATTTTTAGTGTTTCAGGGGTTTAATGGTTTTTTGGGGGATATAGGGTTCTTTGGGTTTTTCTTTGGGGTATTAATATTTCAAGGGATTATTTGGTAAATTTAGGGCTTCAATGTTATTATATATTTATTCAAGGTTTTCATGGTTTTTAGATCATTTTAGGGTTTGTAGTGTTTTTTATGTTTTTTTGAGTTTTTAGTGTTTTTATTGTTTTTGATGGGATTTAGTGTTTTTAATGGATTCTGGGGTTTTTAGTGGTTTTCTGTATTTTTAGGGGTTTTGGGGTTTTGTGGTTTTATGGGTTTTTAGGTGTTTTAGGGTTTTTGGACTTTATGCATTTTTAGGGTCATTTAGGGGTTTTTAGGGTCTCTTTAGTTTTTTCAATATTATTCATTATTGTTAATATTTTAAGTTTTTAGGGGATTAAGTGTTTTTAGAATATTTTAGGAGTTTATTGGTTTTTATATTAATTTAAGAGTTTTAAATTTCGTTTATGTGTTTTATGAATTTTTTGGATTTTTAGAGTTTTTATGGTTTTTATGGATTTTGGGTTTTTATGGGTTTTAGAGTTTTTATTATTCTAGGGTATATTTAGGTATTGTATTTTTTTTAATTGTTTTTTAGGGATTCATGGTTGTTTAGGGTGTTTAGGGTTTCATACTATTTTTTATGTTTATTTAATGTTTTAGGAATTTTCGATTTATAGTGTTTCCTATGGAATTTAGGTTCTTTAATATATTTTTATGGGTTAATTTAGGGTTTTAAGGTTCTTTTAATAATTATATGTGGATTAGGGTTCCTTTAGGGGTTTTGGGTACACTTAGGGGTTTTTGGGTTTTGTAATTTGTAGGGGTTTAAAGATTTTTTACTATTTTTAGGGGTTTGGTGCTTTTAAATGTTTTTGGGGTTTTGGGTTATTATGATTTGTTTTATTTTCGTTATGTTCATATATGTATTATAGTAATTTTTTTTATTTTGTGGTTTATATGATTTTTGAGGGGTTTATTGGGATATTTTGGGATTTTTAGGGATCTCCAGGGGTTTTAAATGGATTTGGGGTGTTTAGAATTATTATGGGTTTATAGTTTTTTCTTGTTTTTAGGTTTTTTTTTTATTTTAGAGATTTATTGTCTTATGTGTTATTTGGATAATTCATCTATTATTAGGTATTTTATAGTTTTCATGATTTTCCAATTTTTTTATGTTTTTAGGGATACTTTAGCAGTTTAGGGTATATGGTATATGGTGTGGGGTATTGGGTTTTGGGATTGGGGTATAGGGCATTAGGAAGTATATTTTACTATTTAAGGTGTAAGATTTAGGGTTTTGTGTGCACCTGATAAGGTTTAGGGTGTATGTTCAATGTTTTATCTTGTAGGTTTTATGGTATAAGGTTTAGGGTTTATGGTTTAGGATGTAGGGTATATGGTTTAGGCTATAGGGTTCAGGGTATATGTTTTAGAGTGTAGGTATTAGGGTTTTGGGTGTATTTTATAGGGTATAAAGTGATTGGTCTAGGATTTAGGGTGTCCAGTATAGTGTCGAGGGATTATGGTGGATGTTATAGGGATTAGAGTGTAGGGTATAGGGTATAGGGTATAAGGTGTAGGGGTTATTTTTCTTGGTATAGTGTACTGGTTGTACGCTTTACAATATAGGGTTAGGGGTATATGCTTTTGGGTCTAGGGTTTAGGGTGAACTGTATATGGTTTAGGGTGTAGGTTTTGGGTTTAGGATATAGGGAATTCTGTTAATGTGTATGGTTTAGGGATTACGAATTTGAGTTATGGGTATATGGTTTAGGTTATAGGGAGTTGTGTTTAGTGTTTATGGTTTAAAATTTAGGGTTTAGGGTGCAGGGTTTAGGGATTAGGGTGTATAGTTTAGGGTTTAGTTTTTTTGGGTATATGTTTTATAGTCTAAGAAGTGTGGTATAGAGGTTTTGGTTGTATGGTTTAGGGTTTAAGGTATATGGTATTGGGTAAATGGTGTCAATTTTGGGATGTATGGTATAGGGATTTGGGTGTTGGGTAAATGGGATAGGGTGTAAGGTATAGATTTTATGGTGTAGGGTATAGGATTTGGGGTGTATGGTATAGTGTTTTGAGAATAGGGTATAGGTTTTAGGGTTTAGGGTTTACTGTTTAGGGCGTCATTTACTAGGTTTAGTGGGTTCGATTTGGATTTTACATAGTAGGTTATTAGGTTTATGTTTGTAGGATCATGAAAAATATGGAAAGGGAATGTAAATACTCCCATTATTTTTTCAATGGAAAGGGAAAATATTTTCATGAAAGATTAAGAGAAAATTGTTGACGAAGGTAAATTGGGAAATGGAAAATAATTCATCCACATAATGAATCCTCAGAATGGTTTTTGGATGGAATCTCCCATGAACCACACGGTACGTGGAATAAAGACAATGGAACTGCTCACTGTGAATTGTTTCATTGGAAGAATCGTGGTGGAGAATTTCTCCCCCATGTACGATGGTTGTAGTAAACTGTGTCATTATAGGAATCATGGAGAAGAATTTGTCCCCTACTTTAGATGCTTGCAGTGGACCGCATCGATAGTGAAATTAAGGAAAAGAAACACCCCCCCCCCATATTATCCCCATTAACACAATAGTCTATAGACAGGGAAAAGCTAATTGCGACCTACAAACAAGATGAAGTTGTTCATGGGATTGAGGCTGCGATTTTCTCCATAGTGAACTGCAGGACTCTGTTGACCAAGTCGTCTAGGGATGAATGATCACCCCAGGGGATTCTATAAAATATTCCATGGGATCCATTGATCCAACTTCCCCGACTCTCATTTAATGGAAACTAAGTGGAACTAAAAAGATGACCATATTTTAGAGTATTGGACTGTCTTTTGAGATGGATTTCCCGAGAGATCGTTCGATGAGGCGCCTACCCCATCCATTGAATAAATGTAGGTATAAAATCACCACAAAGAGGAAAAATAAAGAATGAAACATAACAATTGGTAGGATAGGAACAATATCTCTTTCTCCAATGAAATCCCCACAATGCATTGAAATAAGGATACTTCTTCAATCAGGTGCCCCGCATAGCATAGGATATATTGGTGGAACACTTCTCCCCATATCACCATTCTAGGTGATCGAAACATTATTCCTCATAGCATCATGATACATGGCTAGAGCCCATCCCGATGTGGAAAATATCTACGTGATTTCTATATAGGTTTTCATTCCATCATAGTGCAGGGATGGCCCCTTCAACCGCATAGAAACACGCTATGCAGGAAGGCCCCCATCCCACGTGAACAAATGGTGCACAAAATGTGGTACCATTGAGCATTCCACCCTCTATCTATGATCATTTACTTCCATTTCTCTCACCTCATCCACAGTCCCTTCACATACCAGATCAATGGATTTAGGCCAAAACATCTTCCAAATCCACAAGACTTGAATGATAAAACCACCAGGCGAATAAGTACGTCATTTTGAGTTTATGTTCCCATGGTAAGTGGGGATGTTTGGGTACCCCATCAATGGATCAGATCCCTAAAATTTCATTATGTTTACATTCCCATGATAACATGGTGACCAACCATTGGATACTCACATCTACCTCTATGTTCTTGAGATCAAGGGTATTCAATATCATTTCTTCGATGAGGGTAAGTGAAATGCATGTAAAATCACGCTTTCTTTTCCTTTTAATGATAAGAATCATTCATCATCTTTCATAGGACCAATTTCAGGGGAATCCCACTAATTTAATCCCCTATAATTTCATGGAGGAGGTTACATTAGTTCTTCTTTCTTCCCCCACCTAGTGTATACCTAGATTGAATAATTTGACTATCCTAGGTATGATAATAAAATGGGGGAATTTGACATTCAAAGCCTTCCCTCTCCCTCTCATTGGTATTCAACACAATCTATTAGATTATTATGTGGGTCATGTGATCGTTAAATAAATTTCCTCCCCTTCTATCTGACACCTAACATGACACATGTGGTCTTAGAGGTGGGTGGAAATCATGAAATTCCCATAATTACAAAGTATGTGCCTCCTAGAAGGTGCATGAACCAAATACAATGAACTATGAGAACATTGATTCCTGCTCAAACCAGGGTACATAGGATGCATGTCTAGAGGACCAAGCTCAGTGGGAATCCTCCTCACATGTAATCCCCATACAAACCCACCCAAACCAGATCAGGTAGAGTTAATGCATAAGACCGGACAATGAACTATGCGAAATCTAATTCTTTATCTAATCAAGATATGTAGGGATCCAACAAAAGGATTCATCTTAAGGGCATTCTCCTTCACAGTTAGTCCCAATAAAACTCCACCAAATTCTTTAGTGTAAATCTTTAGGAGTAATCCTCAATGGTGTAATTCCCAACTCAAACCGAACTATGAGAACCTTGATTTCTAACCAACTGAGATCCACTAGATGCTTCTCTAAGGTCCAAACATGATACCCCAAATTACCCTAATATTCTCTGGGAAAAATTCCTGCTAGGGTCATATACACACTGGAGACAATACCACTCTTTGTCATCTCAGGAATCTTTGATGTAAGTCCTACACAAAGTCATGACTAGGAATATTCTTCCTACACATCCATGTATCATGACATTAAACTGAATGGATGGTTCCTTATCATATGACCCTATTTGTGATGTTTCGAGTAACGCGACACCGAACTATGTGGAATCGGATTCCTCTCATGAGGATACACAATAATACAATCTAATGGTTTTGTTCCCAACAACAAATGTATCTCATTCCCCCGGATGATGATAAAATCTATAGTGCCTCATCGTATGTATTAAATCATCATTTTCGCATTGAAAGTCCAAAGAATCCCTAATCAGACCATAAAATGGTAACATTGTAGAAGAACCTTAGATACAGAGTGATATATTCTTCAAAGAAGAATATACGGTACATACAGATGACTCTAAACACATGCATCCCATCGATTGATCATGCGGCCTAGGGATAATCTATGGAAACATTCTTGGGAATGATCCAAGGATTCACAGACAAATGAAAAATGCTTAAATATATAATAGAGTCCTGTAATAAGAAATAATTGTCCCCAAATGTAGTGATGACCCTGACCTACCATCATCTAAACCAATGGAGTACTTTTTTTCAATAGTCAAATCATCTAAGGAGAACCTGCCTTTGGAAAGAATGTACATGAATCAGGGATTAAAGCGTTGTTGGGTGTTTTGGATTCATAAGTAAACATTTTGGAGACCATCTGAGGTGATACAACCCTATGCAAGCTTATTTCACAAACACTGAACCCCCTACAATCACCTACAAGGATCACTAGACTATGGAACCTCCATCATAATACAAAAAATATATATTTCCCTATCATGGAGGGATCATTTACCCCAAAAACATTGATCACGATGCGAATCAGGTCAAAAAAAATGTGAAACTTACATGAAACTCTCTATAATATCAAGAAATTATTTGTTATCTTTCGGGATATTTTATTCACTGAAACACACATACCTCAGCTCAAAACAAAAATAGTGAAAGCGATGTGAATCTCTCTATAACAGCATGAAACTTTTTTACTAATTGATCCATTTTTTCACTCCCACAGACACACCATTGGTTGAAAAAATTTGTGAACCCAAAATAAATCATTCACCAAGGTGGCAGGTTACCCAACCCCAAGCTCCTTTCTCTTCCAAAAATATGAGAGCCATAAAAAATCATCAATTATACATGTGATCAATATAAGATATTGTGACATGGTTTTTGATGTCTAAGCTTATATATATTGTAGGTATCTAGAGAAACCTTCAATCCAATGGAATCCTCAAAGTTCTCACAAACATGCATGATTACCAATGAATCGGCTGAGTCCTCTTCAAGTAGAATGACTCCATATATTACATAGTGACTTCAATGCTAGGTTTTTAATGTGATCAATTGAGAATACCACTTAAAGGGTACTCTGTACATGATAGAGGCTACAAGATAGGCCCTTCATTAGGGAAAATCTTGTCGGCCGCCTCTTCATCCACGACGACATCTGATCACTAGGAGACCCCACTATCTGCCTCCAATAGCTTCCAGAGCCTATCTATAGAGCATGTTAACGAGTACCCATTACCTTACAGAGGAGGATTAGGATGTCTATAAGAAAATTGTCCCTATTTTACAGCACTCATTCTTGATGTTTGCTTCCAAAGAACATCTCTACAATCTGTTCATGACCCAATATCATTTATCTCTTGAGGATTTCATACCAATGGCTATTATTGAAGTCCAATTGATATTATCCAAATAGAAATCCCACTGAGTTATAAGACATTGTCATCAATAACAAGTCATCACCTTTTTTCTAAAATATAGATTCTCCAAAGAATCACGATTGCAGACTGTGCGAAGGAATATATCCATGTCCCCTCTTCTGAATCCCACCACCGAGCTATGGTAAAGACATATGAGTGAATGAATATACCTGCTCCCTCTTATGGTTCCCACCATGGAACTATAGTGGTAGATTAAGATAAAATTAATACTTTTGATAATGATCGCCAGTCCCACCACACAGTTAGTGGAAAACTTATTAGAAGAAGAAAATATATATAGATGCATGAGAATCCCATAATCTAAAAAGGGTTTAAACTAGTTACATGCAGGAGAATATTATTGATGATTCATATCAATCCCCCCATCTAAATATGGAGGAAAAATATGTTCATTCATACAACACTACCAATGAATATGAATCCCACCAGTCAAATATAGTGTTAGTAAATAGGCAGATGTAAATTCCATCCTACCAATATTAATCAAAATTGTCAAATATGGTGGCTAGAAAATTTAAAAAGACTCAAATTTATAACATCATTACCATGAGAGAAAAACATTAAAAAACCTGGAGAAAACAATTCCATCTCATGAATTTAAATCCCAGCAGTAATATAAAGTTGAAACCAGATAAAGTAGCTGATGTATCCCAGCTAAAATTTAGCGGAAGACTTGTTCCTCCACCCCAGCACATGTGAACATTAAGAACCCTATAGAAATAGATAGAGGACCATAGAAGGCACATAATATTTCTCTAGTATCAAAATGATCATTTATAACCATTGTAGCCAATGTTATATCACAGCACATCCTAAAAATTATGGAGGATAAAAAATTTTATTCTAGAACATATCCTCCAAACCTATCAAGATGTCATTATGTCTGAGAAAAAATCAAGGATTCAGGCTCACATTCACATCATCCCATGTGCGGCGATTCCTCCACAATATATTATTGTTAGTTCGGAGTAGACTTGTATAATTAGTCTAGTCTAGGATGGTCAAAGACTATATTATTTTGTTGACGGAAAACTATTTTAGGAACAAAAACATAAACCAACTAGGGGACACCAGTTGAATGCGCTGGCCACTCCCGAGAATGCATATTTTCCTACCATAACATAATATAATCGTCAGTGTATCTCAGTGGCATTTTGGGAAGAAACCAAACATGAACCCGTATATTAATACCCTTACCAATAGTATGATACCCCTATTTCCCACCAGATAGCACCAGGAAATGAATGGAACAAAAAAAGTTGGAAAATAAAGATAATCACCATGGTTATGCTCTACTGGAAGCTAGATTTGTGGATTCCTTAATACATCTATCAATAGATTCTCATGATCATATTAATCCATTTTAATAAAATTGATGTGGTATTCATAGTTTCCAATATCCTTCCCAATATATTGATACGAGTAGCTCTGATGGTCCTCCTCAGAGAACCCACAAGGGCTTACTCTCTAGGCCAGAAATGATCAATCAAGAGATTCAATCTCTGGATGGGTTTCATGGTATCCCTCCCTTTGAACAAAATATTGAACAGTATGAAGGTCCACCCCCCCCCCATTATTGTCATCCTCTTAGATGGTCCTCTTCAGGGTAAACATTATAGATATTATTTTCTCTATAGACGTATGTCAAGCTTTGATGGTATCCCTTGCCATGATGCAAGTCACTATGAAGTCCCTCCCTGCAATGACATCAAGAAATTATATGGAACTCCCCTCATTATAGTACATTCTATAGGAAGTCCCCAGAATATACCATCTAGATATTCTACCTATACTTGGACATCGATAAATAATGGTAGCCCTCTCTATACTGTTAGTCATTGATATGGCCCTCCCAATAATGATAAAAAATTGCAAGAAGGTACTCCCCTTGTTGCAGTCCTCCCTGAAGGTCCTCCCTATGGTACAATCCATGGAAAATATCCATGGGTTCAGATGATAAGATACGATGGTAGTCCTTTACACAACAACCTTGGCTATAAATGTCTTCCCCTCATCCCAAATTATCACTATCAAGAATCTCATCGCAATTCCGGTACAAATATGAGAAATTACTCATATTTTGAGGTCTATGGAATGATATGGTAAGATATAATAGAAAATATATCAATGATATGTGACATACTTTCTCAACTAGGAGACGGCTAAGGGCCACCATCATCGTATGAGACACACCTCACTATTCATGCATTGATAAAATCCCTATTAGCATGGATACTCATGATTAAATAATAACAAAGAATCCATGCTGGGAACAACTAGTAGAGGAAACCCCAGAAAAAGAACAACATAATATGTTTCTCTTGAGAAGAAAGATATCTAGGGAAGACACACAGGTTATGTTATAGACCACCTCCACATCTCTGTTCAGCATTACGAAAGTTTTTTCATCAGAATTTATGCACAGTGTATGGATTAATATTTGGAAAAGTTCCCACAAGTGGGAAATGAAATTTCTAAAATATTATGGGTATGAAGACAATGTTAGGTTATTGGGGGAGCTTCATCTACAAATTGACCTAGAATCCCTTCAATCTAAATGACAATTGCAATCAGAATGGATAATATATAAATCATGAGTAAGATTTCCTCCCTGGGTTTCACAAATTGTGTTTCCTCATCAGTGACACCCTATCTATTGTTCACATCCAATGGTGGGAGATCACGGAGAACTACACTTTACTCCACATCAAGTCTAATAAAACTAGAAGAAAGGGAATCTGTTAATTTCATTATCCTAAGATGGTATCCAAAAGAAATTCATGTTCAAGAATTATTCCCTGGTCAACAAGTACCACTCTTTAGTAAGTCTAAAAAATATTAATCCTGAAGAGAGAAATCCATCAAGAAGCTCCTAAACCAATCCACTGAGAACATTCAGAAATCATCTCACCTATGGTAATCCAACCAACTATCACTAATCATTTCTTTAGAAGAAAATAATTATCATGAAAATATGGCACAATATCTAGATAACACCCACATTGGAATGTGCAAGATCAAGAAGGTGGTGATGGAAGCAACAACAACCAGAGTACAAGATAAACCCATGCCCGTAGGGATATGGGTATAACATAAATATCTATTGTAAGACAAAAAAAATTTCGTCTAAGACACCTAAAATGGAGAACAATAAAAACCCTATCCTATAGGGATGAATGAATTTTACCCTCAACCACCCACCCAATGGACGTTAGGATTTTTTCACCTAGGGAGGAAAAGAAATATAGAGGTAAGTCATTCTATCCCATCACACAAATCATTTCCCTCAGTCTTTTGAGTACTTCTATTTCACATCAAGGCTCCCTTCGAGTCTCACTTTTAAAAGAATATCGAATAGGGTCCAATAATTGAAGGAGAAAATTTGAAATGGGATACAAGATTTCCTTCTATAGTTTGGCACTGAATATGGAACCTCCAATACAATATGCATCATTACAAGTCATGGAAGTCATCCCCATAGATATCACTAAAAATGAATCAAATAATGAGGATAAAAGAGAATATGGTTGCATCCAAGTGGTAGTCTACACCGAGATTGATGGTGTGTGTACCTGGAACCAACGATCTAGCCTAAACATGGGAACTCCTTCATCCAATCAATCATTACCGAATTTTGGAATCACCAACAAGGATATGATTAAAAACATGTTTATACAAGACCAACCTCCTCCTTCTCATGAAAACTCACCTCTGACGCTCGAGGAGTGATTCAATCGACATGAAGAGGAAATGAATGATCTATGGAGAATCAATGTTTCAATTCTTCAAGAAATCTACCCTACAATATATGTTCCATAAGAATAAATTCAATATAAACTATTGATAGAGGTGCCCCTCCTACAAGGGATATACCTAGAAAATGAATCAAGGATGGATTCTCATCCCGCACAGTGTGGGGACAACCAATCTATTTGAATTTCGAAATTGGAGGATAAAATGATTTAAAAATGATGACGAATCATCCATCACAAATCTTGGGGAATCCACAATGGATGGCCCTTGTGGGCTATCTTCTTTCAGGTACTAGTTGAGATGGAATTCCCAATCAGGCCCCCTACTATACCATCCAAAGCTCAAGTCCCACAACATAGGCATCAAGGGATCACATGTACAATTGGGTCATTAACCTCTCAGTTGGAAGTGATATATGGGCGGAAATATCTAATATAAAAAGAATGGAAACCTTATTTAGACTAGGTAAGAAACATTGTTCCACTGCCAAATTTTGAGAACCATGTGTTCCTAGTGTTCGACAGATTAGGGGACCCGAAGCAACACCTGATACACTACTCATCATACTGTGATCCCATGATGAATACCCCAATGAAATAAGAAGTATGAATCCTATATTCATTGTGAGAACTCAGTAATGTTCATTATTTTTGTGGTACAATAGTTTTCCAGATAACCCAATAATAGGATAAGAGGATCTATGGTGCCAGTTCATGTTCCAGTTCAACCTGATGTTGCCGATAACAATAGTCAGTGACCTCCTGAATTGCAAAAAAGGGAGAATGAGAGTGTTTTAGAATTAATTGTTTGATGGAAGGTTATGACATACTCCATGAACTGACCAATCCCCTAAGGTGATATGTTTTCCATGTTCATCGAAAACATCTATGAAGAGGTTAGAACAGAACTTATTCTGGAAAAATTTACATGAGGTTTCTGAGACATCTTCTCAATACCTCAATGTATAGAATATTACTTACAATGGACTAATGTCAATTCTCGGGTAGCCCCGTCATCCCAAGTAAAAAAAGGTAGGAATATGTGAAGCGGCTTCTGTTAGGATTAAGCAACCCCCTATTCTGGATCTTGCCCCAAGGCCCACTCCAAATCATTCTGGTCCCTTGACATCAGAAACATCCCTCACTTAGTGAAGATGATCAATGTGGAACCATGTGAAATCAATTTTGAGTTAAATATGAATAGATATTATTTTTTCCATGACTACAAAGTCTGTGGAAGCATCATAGCCGCTATAATTGGAAAATTACTTCATCATGTGGAGGTGAAGTGGGAAACTTATGTAGGACCTGATGAAAAGAAAAATTATCATCCCCTATGCATGATTTTTTTGAAAAACCTCCAGGAGTGATTTGTCTTCAATTATGTCATGCAAAAAATTCTGGATTACCAAAAACCCATGTTTGGACCACGTCAAGTACATGTGGAATATGATTCCACCACTGACCTAGATGAAGTAGGGGAGTGCAAATTTGTTATTAAAAAGAAGGATAAAAATTTAGAAAGTTATATGACTATGAAAAGATTCTACTGAGACCATGATATACTCCAAGCATATTTAAAGCAATCGACTAGGGCTGTAATAGCTCTTGAGGTAACACATCCATCATCTTCATCCCCACAATCCTCTAAAGTTTGACCGTACAAGAATAGTCCAATCAGAAGGGAGGAATGAAAATACGGGAAGATGAATATGCACCAAATCAAAATTTCGCATTGACACTGTCAATTTTCATGCCATCATATCACAGTGTACAACCATCACCATTCCAAATGAAACCACCAATTGTAGAAGATGAGGTAGAGCCTCCCTCAGGAGAGGATATGATGTGTGGATCTGTAAGTGTCATCAACGTAATGTATCCCTTATCCATCGATGAATATGGTTGGAACCATAATTCTCCAAAACCAATTTGGGCGCTTGAGGAAGAATCTATATAAGTTAGGGATATCAAGGGATGTGCAATCATGGTATAAATAGAGCTTGTGGATTCACCCCCGCATAAAACATATGTTTTTTAGAAGCCAATAGAAGGAACCCCCAATAAATCCAACAGGGAAAAGAAGTTTCTCTAACTGACATAAGACGTCACATAATCCAATATTTCTAAAATATCAATTAGATGAAGAATATGTTTCTAATTTTCCTCTTTAGGTGAGAATAATTACACAACCCAATCCACACAAAACATAAGCTCTATCGATTCTGATCCCAATGGCCGACCCATCTTCATCAAATTATCAATCCCTTAAATAACATCTGAATGTGAATCCTTGAGTTGGGAAGTGAATGACATTAGATCATAAATATAATATTTTGACATAGTTATATTTTTTACTATCTAATAATTCGATTCTTGATGCACTAAATCTCATAGAAAATCTATGGGAATCACTATTCCATGATTTTCTATGTTCATTGGTGTTCAAAGTTGAGGTTCATTCCACTAAATTCTATCGAATAGAGAAAAATACTACATAATTCTACATAGTTATATCCTTCATTGATCAAGATAAAGACACCATAATTCAAGTACACATCAAACCTATATATGTGTATGGAAGAATAAATTGTGTCAATGTATGAAAGTTCTTCAATAACAATGGCTCCCGAGTTAAAATCCTCCCACTTCGGACACTTCGTCTGCTGGGCTACAATGTGGATGATCAAACACCCTAAACTAAGAACCTTAGGGGTATGAGTAAATTAAGAAGAAGTAGTTCAGAAAAATTAATATCAATACACAATTTCGTGAACTCATAGATCACCTATAATTTCTAGTTGTCCAAAATAGTATGGCTTTCAACGCCCTTCTAGGAAGGACCTAGCTGCATCAACACGTATCAATCCCCTACTCTTACAATTAGTTATTAAAATATATCATTAATGTACATATTGTGAAATTTAATTCCAACAAGGCCCCATTAAACCTACTATAGTCACATTATATCTATACAGGGTTCTATGAGCTGAAGGGTATGAAAAGTTTGGTCGATAGTGTTGATTGGATTGCTGGACCAAATGGTTCGGAAATGGTTCCTGTTGATACCTTGATGAAGATAGAGGAATAATACACACTTCTAATAAACTAGATTGAGTTAAAAAGCACAAATTTGGATGTATATTCAATAGTTCTCATGATTTGGGTCATGATATCTGAGAATGGTAATGTAGAAAATCTCACTGACTCTCAAGATAATGGCAGGGGTTCAGATAAAAATGAACTTGAACCATCCTCAAAACTCCATAAAATTCCTAAATCACCCACTGATGTAGGAGGAAGTGACTCATCGATCAAAGAAGTTGAGGAAACTATTTTACCCATGACTGAATCTTATCTAGAGATTCCCCCACCGACGGTCATGGTAGAAGAAGCAGCTTCACCTCTCATAGACCAAAATTTCAACTCTTGCGTCAACAATGGACTGATCATATAATTAATTGATTCCCTATCGAATGACGAATATGAAGATGGTGATAATGTATATGAGGATGAATAATTCTTAGGTAATGAAACTCATGTATTTGAGGAAGGCATCTCTACCAACATTGATGAACTGAAGGAAATCAACTTGGTTATAGACAACTACTTGCGAACCACTCTGATTAATGGGTCCATGACTTCCATAAAGAAAGTGGTGTCCACCTAATTCCTAATATAGTATCATGATTCTATCACTTGAAATTATATATAAATTACATGCCTCGATCAAGAGGTGTCCAGTAACCACCTAAGCCTGCCAAAAGACCAATGTGGTTTCAAACAAGCCATAAGAAAGATGCACCTGACACATACTTCCAAAATAGAGGCTGATGTTGACAAGCTAATCTGAGACTAATTCATTCAAGAAATCCAATATCCCATCAGGATAGCCAGCATTGTCCTCTTTAAAATGAAATACTAGTAGATCAGATTCTTCTTTGATTTCAAGGATCTCAATCATCATTTCCCAAAAGACAATTTTCGAGTCCCAATCATTGAATTTTTGACCGATGCAACCATTGGATATGATTATATCTCTTTCCTGCATGACAATTTTTGTTATCATAAAATATGAGTGGCCCAAGAAGATTAAAAATCCACCACCTTTAGGGCTCCTTAGGGAGTGTTTTTATATAAGGTTATGAATGTCGGTTTAAAAAATGAAAGTTCCACATATCCATGTTCTATGAATTGAATTTTCAAAAACATTATAGAAATTTTCCTCAACTGTTATGTGATTGATATGGTGTTTAAATCCGAAAAATACTCAAATCACCTAGACGATCAAAAAAACATCATCAATTGAACTATGATAGCATAGTCTAAAAATGAACCCCCTAAATTGTGCATTCAATGTTACCTCAGGTAAATTCCTCTGCTTCATCATACACCACCATGGCATCAATGTTGATCCTAAGAGGACAAAGTCTATCCATGGAACGATACCACCTCACAACCTCACTATGTTGAGAACATCAATTAAATTTGGCCTATAGTTGGTGATTCATATTGGACATTATAGGAAGGTGTTTTCCTTTCACTAAGTTGATGATAAAGGGGTTGAATATCAATGGATGATATATTATCAGGAAGTATTCTACAACTTCATAAAATAATTCTTATGCCCACCAGTGCTAATGCCACCTACGAAATAATGACCACAAATACTGTATGTGGCTACATTGGAGAGATCACTAGGTGCCTTTATTGCATAGAATAATGTCAATGATAGAAAAAATAGCCTCTATTATCATAGTCAAACCTAGATTGACAATGACAATCATTATTCAAATATTGAAAATAGCTACCTAATCCTAATCCTTGCAGTACAAAAGATGAGGCATTACTTGCAACACCAAGATGTCCATTTTGTCTCACATAGAAACCCACCCAAGTAAATTCTCAGTCATCTGATGATGACTAGATGATTTTAATAATGGTCAGTCATTCTATAGACGTTTGATATATGGTTCATACCATAGAAATCTTTCAAATGATAATAAAATAAAGATTTCCTGTAAGTGCAACCCTCAACATAGGTGGCCCCATTAGATGTTGAAATACCTAAAGAAGATGAATGATCTATTCATGTGCGTTCCTAGACATGGGAAATACACTTCGAAGGTTCCTCTAGAATCCCAATAGGAAAAATAATGGAAGACCCTAGGATCAAATAGGTGTGGTTGGTAGTCATACTTATATTCAAATAAAAAGATGTCAAGCTTTAATCCTTCCTAATGTTATAAGGATGAAAAACAATGAAGCAGAGTATCATGCGCTCATTGTATCCCTATAGTTGGAAATTCAAGCACAATCATTGAATTTAAATATAAAATCTGACTCATAACTAGTTATAAATCAATTCAATAAATAATATTTTAACAATAAAGAGGATCTAATTCTTTTTTATGGACCACATCCGATAACTGATAGAAGAATTCATGTCAGAACCAACATTTACTTATGTTTGAGGGTTGGAAAATTCACAAGATGATGCATTTGAAAATGCAGCCACAACTTTGGTCGACCAAAAAAGGGATGAGATAGTAATCTATATTTCCCACCAGTAGATTGTCTTACCATCCATTTAGTCCAACACAATGGAAACCATGGAAGTGAGTCACATCTCATAGAAGTATGATCATACCTCCTGCTCGATGACTCTGATTGAAAATTACCTTCAAAGGGGAAAACTCTAAATAGATAGGGATGGAAGGGAGAATATCTAGATACATGGAACAATACTCATAATGTAAAATGACATGAACTGATAAAAGGCCTTTTGTATGTGATTCCTTGATGGGATTATCCTCAGGTGCATTGATGGAGAAGAAACATCCACCATCATGAATGAAGTGCATGCCCGAGTTTTTGGAGAACATCAATCTGCATATGAGCGTTCTTATCAAATATAGAGTCTTAGATAAATTAAACTACCATAATGATGGATATTTTCAAATTCCCTAAGAAGTTTCATCTGTACCATTTTCTTCCTTATTTCATCGACCAACCCCCAGAGTAACTTCACACATCCAAGTATTACAGGCCATTTTCTATATGGAGAATGGATTTTGTGGGACCATATAATCACGCTATGGCCCAAAAATTCTAGTATATTATAAGAATAACTGAATTATTTTTCAAATGGGAATAATTTGTACACCTAAAAGAATTCATAAAAAGAAGCATTGTCACATTTTTTAAATCCAACATAATCACCAGATTTGGTGTCCCCCATAAATTACTAATGGAAAATGGAACCAATTTCTACTCTATTAAATTGTATAGTCTATATCATGAGTACTACATCAAATACAACTATACATACTACTATTATGCAGTGGCCAACAAGTTGATTGAGGTCTTCAATACGACCTTATACAAGATTCTCTAAAAGATGTCTGATAGAGATAATAAATCATGGTATGACATGCTCCCCCATGATCTATGGGTATACCGGCCCATGACCCACACCGCTGACCCTACATCCCCATACTCATTAATATACTGGATTGAGGTGGTTCTACACATCAAATTTCAACTACCATTACATCACAAGGCCATATATGAACAACTATCCTCATATGAACAATCCCAGAAATGATTTGACAAGTTGGAGTGATTGGACGTGAAAATATTTCACAACCTACACCATTTTGATGTCTCTCAAAATCAAATTTAACGTGCCTTCAAAAATAAGATTCACCTTTGGTCTTATCTTAAAGGATAAATAGTGTTGTTCCATAGAACAATTATGATAATCAGAATAAATCCTCCCAAATTAAAGCCCAAATTTGAATTACCATATGTTATACATAAAGTATACAATAATAGAGAATATGAATTAATGTAAATAAATAGAAACCTTGAAAAGACTCCCACCAATGAGGGCTTTCTAAATATGATCTTTTTTAGTCATATAATTTTCATCTTAGCTGCATGAAGTTAAAATTGGCAATTCCATATGTGTCCATACTGCTTGACTTTATAATACATAGTATCTTCATCTTATCTAGATGAAATTGAAACACATGGTGATCATTTTTTCATGAACCATGAATCATTACACATGGTTCAAATATTTGTGATACAAAGACAACATTCCACTATTTACATGCATGACTAAGATCCACATGGGATCTCTTTTCTATAGTACTTTGTGTGGCATGATTCCAAACCTTCCAAGATACGTAGTGACACTCAGATCATTCATCCCAGTCTAGAAACCATTCAACAATGAGATGTGTCCCCCCCTACATATGAGTCAGACTAGTGTTGGGGATATGACACGACTAGGAATGTGTAGATTCCTGACCTCACCGGATACATTGAGACACTAGGACCCCAAGTCTTGGTCTAACACCCTCATGATAAAAATACCCCCCACATTATGCACTGGTCATATAGGAACAATGATTTTTCAAGAACTACTTTTTTCTTGATTCTTACCCCCATAGGATACATATTTAATCCTAAATCATTCATCATGGTCTATCCATCATTCATAAAAAAAATCCCTTCCCTGTTTAAGAGTTAGAATGGTACGTGGAACATATTGTCAGAACTATGTGGAATTTGATTCCCAACTAATTGGGATACGTTGGGAACATCCCTTAGGTTCAAGCCCAATAATTTAATAACCTCATCCTTTTCATGTCAGTTCACTCTCATCAATACCATATGATTCTAAGAAACATGGGATACCTGATGTACAAGTGTCTTCATTCCATTCATCATTAGATAAGTAGTGACACATGGATTCTATATCATCAAATATCCACCATCCAAAAATAGAATGTTCCCCCTATACATGGTTCATACCGATAAAGGGAACATGTTTTCAAGAACTATGTATGGCTTGATTCATGTCCTCATAGGAAATGTATGACTCCTCGATCATTCACATTGGTTCAAAAACCATTTAAAAAACTCTCATTTCACATACACGAGCCATACCAGTACAGGGAATATGTTTTTTGAACAACATGTGGCTTGATTCCTATCATCATAGGATACCTAGTGATGCCCGAATCCCATATCCTGGTCCCACCGCCATGATAAAATTTTCCCCCCTTAAATTTTTGTTAGACTAATATAGGGAAATTCATGAGTCCTAACCACAAGTCATTAAACTGAATGACCAACAAATTACTAACCACGAAAAATTAAACTATAAGGAGTCCCATGAATTATTTTTTCTTTGATTCTCGATATGATGAGATTTGTAGTAACACTGAGGCCTTCCTTGTTCCAGTCTTGTGGGAAACAAAATACCTCTATTTCGTTCAAAAGAATGTAAATATTTGAAGAAGAGTCCAATCCTTGATTACCGCATCGATGATTAGTCAGAAGATCATCCCGATACATACAAATCATGTAAATGTAGTGGATCTCATACCTCATAACTAATCAGGTTCTAGATATTTATCACATACAAATATAACCACTTTTTAACTGTGAAACTCCATTCCCTGGGAAACCATGAATCCCCATAATCAACCATGGCTATCGTAAATGAACATTCAGTGTCTTGCAGACACCATTATTTGAAAATGAATGTAGTTCCCTACCGGTTGTGCATACACTCCCCAAAAAAATTTCCTAACAACCAAAGGAATATTCATTCTCATGATAAGATTTTGATACATATGTATGCACATTGGCTCCAAGGTCTTGCATCATCCCTCCTGATTCAAGGGATCCAAGATTCATGGTTTAGAATATATTCCTCCACTATCCTTCAGGTCATACAATGGATATCATGGCCTGATTAGACCTTTTTAAGCATGATTCCTTTGATATTTCATCAATGAATCATGGGATTGAGCTATTATTATGACTTCCTTCCACTATGATAGAAAACTACATGGACCCACAACAACTATTTCATTCAATGTCAATCCACCCACATCATTTTCGGAAGTCATAAAGCTACATGGCCCATCAATTCTCCCTTTATTGATTCTACCATCCCTAAGTGGTACAGTGAAAATCTTTCCACCCCTTGTTTCTCATACCAAGCATAGCCCACATGGAATTAGTAATTTTGTGAGGAGATTCCCCACAAAGTCAATTATAATCAATCCACAGTGATTGATCCTACTATCATGACCTGAAAAAGAATATTAATGTTTTCCCCTCAGTGTTGGTAAAACTAATGCCCTAACTATTTGAAATTAAACAACAAGTCACCCTAAATGTAGATAAAATTCCCTACTCCCTGCACATGGGATAACCCTATGTAGGGAGCCTAATTTTCGAACACTCAGATCTCAAAAATTAGGCCCCACATTAGTAAGTGAATATAAATTCCTCACCCTATGTGTGAGATATATAAATGTTGGAGAGTTACCAAATCTATAGCTGATCATGGCCTAAACATTTCTACAATGTCCAGAAATATCATTTCCATCTCTCAAAATCTGTTTTTTGAGAAATTTTTTATCCTTATATTCCACCTTGTCCATCGGAAAAGGGAGTCCAGTGACTTCTAGACACCATTGTTCGACTATACACACAATTTCTGTATGTGTCTACTTATGTTCCCAAAAAAATGGACTATTCACCAAGAGAAAATTATCCTTCTTAATAGGATTTTATTATTCATGTATGCATTATAGATTCAATTCCCCATATAATCACTCTAGATCCAGGATCCTATGAAACTATGACATACACATTCCTCCCTATTCACGTCTTGAACAAGTTGGAGCACCAGGGACTAATCATCCTCAAGTTAATCAGAGCTTCTACATCAATTTCCAAATAACATGACATCAAAATTGCATCATACTCGAAAATAAATGTTCATTCCTAGTCCTTGAAATGATAAATAATGTTCTCCTTTATGTTCCTAATCATGAAAATAATCATCATTGGAACGTTCAACATGGGTCCTGTTCACTAGTAACCCCATGCTAAAAAAATAAAAGTGCCCCATTCATATGTGTGAACCACATATGCATATTGATAAAACATAAAATAACATTGTATCTATTTTTTACAATCATCATAGGATGTGTATTGAATCTAGAGTCTCATATTTTGAATCTATTTAAGAAACAACATTGTCTTGTTCTATCCCGTGAAAGGGTAATACTTGTGTGTAGAACATACTCACACCAATATGGGAATCCTGTCCTCACCAATTCCCCAAAGACTTCGTCCGGAAATTCCTCTTTTCATTTTCATTAACCCCTCCTAAAACACTATACTCTATGTCTAGAAAGATCTGAATCCCCATAACCATCCATGGCCATCATTAATAAACGGTCAGTGTCCTATGGACTACTTTGTTTGATTATGAACACAAATCCCTGACAACTCTACAAAAGTATCCCATAAAATGGCCTATCATACAAAGGAACATTAGTCCTTAGGATATGATTTTTTAAACTTTGTTTACACCTATGACTTTTAGGTCTCGCATCATTCCCTGGTTTCAGAAAACCCCCAGATTAGAGTTTACGTCCTCTCTAATCTCTCATTCCTGAATGTGATAGAAATTATTATTTCAGACCACCATGAGGAAGGAAGATCATTTATACCCTAGTTAAGGAAAATGTAATTCAAATCAAATGTCCTAAATTTCACATTTATATGATGTTAAACAACATCATTATCCCACCATCCTTTACAAAAGTCTAATTCATGTGAGAGAGATTTCTAGACCAGAACACATATAAATACCCCTATTACTTCCAGACATCATTCACCCAATAGACCACCCATTGTAGTAATTTAAATAATAAACAAATACAAACTTTCATAAAATTTCATGGCCATGTAAATTGGGAATCCAGAGTCTTATAGGCACCTTTGTCTAATTAATGAGCACAATGCCATGATGGCTCTACATAAATTCCCTACATAGACTATCATCCAAATGAAAATTCTTCCATTGGAGACGTTTTTAAAATCTTTGTATGCCCAGTGGCATCAATTTCTCATGACATATCTCATTCTCTAGAAAAAACAAGCATTTGTGAAGTAAAATAAATAAACATTATCTAGAAGTTTCTACGACATTCTAGGTTACTAAGTTCTTAATTGGGGTTGTTTCCCTATAAAGCATGTTCTAATCAATTCAACCTAAAATATTTGTCATGGTCTAATATGGTTAACCCAGAACATCAATAATGATAGTCTAGTTGGAAAGACTTTAAAAATCTGATGAAAAATAGAACACACAAGAGGAAAAAAACCTGCAAAGGGAACCCTTGACAAAAGTCTAGTGCCTACTTTCTAAACCAATTTTTTGTATGTTTTAGGAAAAAATATTTAAAAAACAAAAAATTAAAGAGAAAAAATTCTTGTAAGGTTGAAACCCTGCAAAAGGTGGCCTAAAAAAAGTCAAGTTATACCCACATAGTACACACCACAACAAGATGAGACAAAATTTAGGGTTATAATAGAAAAGAAGAAAAATGTATGGGTTTTTCCATGAAGCTCTATAAATAGTCTAACTCCGCACGCTGAGCCCCTCAGTTCAAGAAAAAATTAGAGCATGATTTTATTATTTCCTTTATCCAGAATTTTGAGACATATTGATTTTTAGTTGAGATTATGGTTTTAAATACTATTTATCATTATCAATTTATGTTTTAGGGAGAAAATAAAGGATAATAAATAGGGAGAAATACATCCTCATTCTATTATCTAATGATAAGAATGATATCCATAAAATGGAGTCTCTCCTCAATGTCAAAGTAAAGATAACAATATCAAAATATAATTCAAAGGATGCCATAGAATTCTGATTTTCTATTTCTAGAAGATCTATAATTGTATAATAGGGGCCATCAATATTTTATTCTAAAGATTTATATTTGGATTCTTCATCTTTCCCCACTAGACACACTAATTTTACAATGTATCTGATATCTCAACCATTCTTCTTAATATCTTCAAAACATGTATTTGTTGATGCGACTTTTCTTTCATCTTGGCCACATGAGCTTCACACTACCACAACTATTGTTTTTGGTTAAATACAAGGTCATGAGCATTTTCCTCCTCTACTGTTATGTGATGCATCTCCTCAATAAGATCATGAATGGTTTTTTTGGTGTTTTGAAGCATTGAACATAACAAGGTTGTCGTCACAATCAGCTATATCTTCTAATGTAAGGAAAATATAAAATGAAAATTGGTGTAAATGTTGGTTGACAAAGCCACCAAAACCCATGAAAATAAATAGATGTCGAAGGGTGACCTCCTCATCATAATACAATGGAAGAGTATTTTCTGCAAAAATTATACATATTCGAAGCTAGGTCGTTCTCTGTATGGTTGGATGTACCGTTGTAGTATTGTAACACTAAATCAATTTATTTGACACAAAAAGTATATTGTCAAGAAATATATCCATAATAGATGATGATACACTATGTTGGGTTACCCAAGTAGGGGATCCTTCTCGTTCTGTGGGCAGTTCGATATCTAGAACCAAGAATAGTGGGTTGAACCTGACTTTAGGGGTACTCGATGACATTCCAAATGGGCCATATTTGGAAGGACCACATATTATTTCACCTAAAGATAGATTTCCTGAGTCACTCTATACAGATATAGGTTTTCCAAAGAAAGTCCACTAAGAACACATGAAATAATTGATAGAGATCCTTCAGGAAATAGAAATGAAAGGAGATGGAACAACTAGAGCAAGTAAAATGGGACTAGAAATAGTCAAGGTTCATTGCACCCATTAAACCGGTCTGTCCAATATGTATTCTAGATACCACGTTACCCAATATTGTTCATACTATAATGATATGTAAGTAGAGCCCTCAATGAGAGTAAGAATGGAATTAATGCCAGATTCCTCCTGCATCATCATCATCCTTTTTGAATGAAGGACTGCAAAGTAATGTTCCTTCTTAACAAGGGTATCTAGGAGGAAACTGAATCATTGAAAACATCTAAAAATTCTAAAATCTAGTATGGTGGAGAGGGTTTGAAGACGGTAATTTTTTCTTTGAGTTCATCTAAGATTCCATCCTGAAGAGTAATGATGTATGAACATTATTCTGAAGAGCCCCACCCACCATCTGGTATTATTAGATAAGGAAAAGGGTATGGTTCAAAACTAAAATATAAAGGATCCCTCAATAATTCAATGATGTTTTCAAAATTCAAGGACTGAGGACAGACAATGACAATGCTATGTAATTCCAGATGAAAGTTAGAATAGGGGACCACTGTGGTGTGATAATACTCATAGTAGAAAAAATGACATACTATCGAAACATAAAAATAGAAAATGGACTGTTGAGATGATGAGGATACCTAAATTCATGTATTTTCCATAATTAATCAAAAATTTGGGCAATGGTGGGGACAAATAAATTAATGGGTTACCCATCTTCTAGTGTGGCTACCATCATTAGTGTGAAATCCCAGATGTGAGTATAAATATCATGGAAAGGAAGGATCCACCCGCTCAGGAACATGGAAAAGAAACCTACCAATCTACTCTGAAGAGATATTTTTTTTAATCAAAACCTCAGGTGGTGTAATGAACCGCCTCGAGGGTAGGATAGTAATATATAGGAACCAGTCGTGACTATTGTGAAAGATGTTTTCAGCTATGGAGAAATCTCATCCTAGGCATGTTCACCTACAATGATATTCCATTCTAACCCTTAAAAAATAAGAGAACACCAAAGAAGAGTCTTACCAAGTAGACTCTCGATTATAGTTAGAAATTCTTCCACCAATGAGGATACTTGCTCAACGATCCCCCGGGTATTATACGTTTGTAAAAACTCATCATATATATCCCAAGGGATATGAAGTCCCCCTATCTAGTTGAAATCCCATAAAATTATCCCTACTTCACAGTGGGTGATGTGAAAGGTGTTGGTGCATAAACACCAGTAGCTAAGCAGCTCATGCAGTATCTCACCCATAGAATAGATATACAATTAGAAGACCTGCACCACTTGGTATAGGTTGTTGGATTATATTGGTGGAGAGGCATCCATGAATTTCTAATGATCCCAGAATTACCAAGACTTATCGTCAGAATATCACTCTCTAGATATGATATCCATTTATAGCTACACCCTTAGTTGGGGATGACTCGTAACAAGTTAAAAATAGTCGGGCGGTTCGGATCTATTGATTCAGAAGATTTATTGTGGAGGAATTGATTACTATCCATTAACATAGAGCCATTTAGAAAAAATAATTCATCTTGTCTCAATGCATTCGTGATTTCCCCTATATTATGAATATTCAGCTAGTCAAATGCTTGAGATGTCTCAAGTCTAATGGTGATGTCGATCCGGTCAACCGGTTGGAAATGGGTGTCGTCATAGAGACCGAAGATGTCGATTGGTATCAAATTGGATAAGGTGTAGACCCTAAGCTCTAATGATAGAAGGTCATTCAGAATAATCTCCTGAAAAATGAAATAATACCGGAGTCTATCTTCAACATTTTCAACAATAGCATACCTTCTTTTAAATGAATCCACTTAAGTAAATCGAAGAGCCATTTTGGTTCTTATATCAATTAAAAACACCAAAATGTTCAGGCCCAATTTTTTTTGGAAAGGACTCAATGTGGCCCAAGTTTATAATTATTGAAATGGTATGTGTAATGTGATAGATTTGAACTGATAGTTCATAGATATCCACGAGTTTTAGGTATACATAGGGTTGGAAAACCAACCAGAACATTCACAGAACATGTGAACCCCACACCGACCCTCTCTATATGGAAAACAAAATTCACAGTTTGGATATTTGATGTTAAGTTCACAAATTAAAAATTATGTTTGTATATGGAGGTGAACTTTGTATGTCCCCCACTATGGAGAATCCTAAAATCACCATTCAAAGCATCAATGTTCAGATCATATTATGCAATGGAATCTCACATACGTAGATGATCAGTATAATTTTTCTAGGAACAGTTGCAAAAGACAAATGACCTTCTCTCCCTCCACTATATATAGGCATGTCCCCCCTCTAGGACCACTATTAAAGCCCAAAAAAGTTCTGTTCAGTACCTCATTCTACATTGTAATAGCCTCCTCTTCATCCGAATAAAAACCCATTCCACAAGAGGGACCATTTAGTGTTCTAAATATTTTGAAAAGTAAAAGTAAATACTCTTGTAATTTTGGAAAATGAAAGAAAAAAATTGGATGATTAATTTAGAGAAATATTTTATGAGGCCCATTTTGAAAAAGGAAAATAATATATCCACATACTAAATCCCATGAATAGTTTTTGGAAATCCACTCTTGCAAACTGAGTAGTACATAGAACGATGAAAATGGCGACGCCTGCCACTAACAATGTCATTGGAGGAATAAAGTTGGTTAATTTCTCCCCTAGGTACAATAGCAGGTGCGAAAAATGTCATTAGAAGAATGAAGGCAGAGAATTTATCCCCCACATATGATTCCCACCATAAACCACGTCATTGTAGAAATGGAGGTGGAGAAACATTCCCCCACATATTGTCCCTATGTACTCAATAGTTCTCATACAAGGAAAATCTTGCATCCCCCCATGAATAATATGAATTCATTCATGGGATCAAGGTAGTGATTTTTTACGTTCATTAATAGTATGCCTATGTTTACTAAGTCATACATGGGACGGGGGATCTCCCAATGGGATTCCATAAATGGTCTTGTGTGATGCATAATTCTAGCATCCCCAAAAATCTATAAAAGGACCCCATGGGTATATGAGAAATGGTTCAGATTTGAGATGATTAGATGGACTTATGAGATAGATTTCTGAAGAGATTGATCGATGAAGGAAGGACCTCTTCCTATGAATTATCGCATGAATAAACATTCCTCATAGTTGAAAAATAAATTAGAAAACATAATAATTAGAAGACAATGAAGTATATGTCCTTTTTCTATGAAATTTATGAAAGGATTTGAACCAATTCCCCTTATTCACTCTGACACCTCACGTAGCACAAGGCTACATGAGTGGAATCCTATTCTTCCTAGAATTAGGCTACACAGGTGTAACCATGCTACGTGTAGCTCCTTGTAATGAAGCCAGAACTCGATGGCATGAAACATCATGATACACAGTTAGAACCTATCCACGCATGTAAAATCACTATTTGGACCACATTCTAGTCCGCATACCATCATGGTACATAGATGTCCCCTTATCCTACGTAGAAACATCCTATGTGGGGAGGCCCCCCATCCTGCATGAACAAATGGTATGTTGAATGGGGTACCTTTGTCTTTTCCACCCTCCTTCTCCATTAATTTCCTTCCATTTATGTCACCTCGTAATCAATCCATCCACAAACTGAGTCCTTGATAGTAGGTCAAAACTTCTACTCAATCCATCAGAACTACATGATAAATCCTCCAGGTGTATCAGCATGCCCTTTTGAGTCTACATACCAATGGAAGCAGAGACATGTGAGTAACCCTTAAAACGAATCAGATCCCCAAAATATACCTAAATTTACATTCCCATTGTATCATGTGTACCATCACAGGATACTCCCATGTAACTCCCCATTCTAGGGATTAAGAGTCTTCACTGGCCTTCCCCTTAAATGAGGGTCATTTATAGGAATGTAAAATCATGCTTTCTTATCCTTTTAATGTGAATAATCATTCATTCCCTTTCCCATAACTAATTTCATGGGACTCATACTGAGTTAATACCCTAGATTTTCTAGTAGGAGGTTGCATTATTTACCATTTCTCCCTTTGTTGTGGGCATACCAGGATAAATTAATATGGCTCTCTAGGGTATGAAAATAAAATGGGGTAATTGGTATGTAAAAACACTTATCATACTCTACCTTTTGGATACAGGTCATTTTCTCAGTAGATGATGTGGGGTGTGTGATCTTTATATCCACTACCTCCTCTTGTTTATCACACTAACCATTACTCACATGGGATTAGAGATGGGTGGATATCATGATATCTACATAATCCTAAATGATGTGCCTCCTAGAAGGTGTTAGTCCCAAATCAATGAACTATGGGAACTTTGATTGCTGCTCAAACCAGGGTACATGGGATATGTGTCTAAATGAACTTGTTCAGTGGGAATTTTCCAAATAAGTAAACCTAAGACAAAGAATGGAAACCCGCATCGGGCTACCATAACGTGTAAGAACTAACAATGAACTATGAATACTCCGATTACTACTCTGATTACGATATGTAGGAATACTTCCTAATGTCTGAGAACATGATACATTCTCCTTCAATGTTACTCCCTATAAAATTTCATGATATTCTCTAGGGAATCATCTTCAAGTGTAAGACCCCGCTTTTTTATCTCAAATGAGTGGCTACCATGTGTAAGTCCCAATCATTCCCCCATAAATAGGTTAGCTCAAAGGTGTAGGTCCCAACTCAAACCAAACAAAGAGGGATTTGATTCCTAACCAACATGGATACATAGGAAACCTACCTATGGTCCGAACCTGATACACCAAATAACCCCGGTATTCTATGGGCCATATTCCAAGAATGGTAATATCCACCCATGAGATCATACCTCTCCATCTTATCTTGGTCCTCCTCAGCATAAGTCTCAAACCCCTTCTTGGCTAATAATCTTTTATATACTTATCCTCACCACATGATTTTTAACTACATGGATGGGTCCTTATCACATGACTTTAAAAGGTGATGTTTCTGGTAAAGGGACACAGAAATATGTGTAATATGATTCCTCTCACGATGATACATATGAATACCATCTAATGGGTTCAATACTGACATTAAAACAATATTCATCCCCCTAGGATGACAATAAACCCCATAGTGCCTCATCATATGTCTTAAGTCATCATTGTCTCAAAAAAATACTAAAGTATCCCAAATGTGTCAATAAAAGGATAAAATCAATGAATAATCTCAAATACATATAGATGTCTTCATCAATGGAGAACCTAGGATACATACAGATGTTTCTAAACCTATACCTACCCCTAATTGATCTTGGTACCTAGGGGAAATCTGAGGAAACATTAGTGGGAATGAACCAAGAATTCATGAACATATTAACATTGATTCAATCTAAATGATTATTCCAAAATAGGCAATAATTCATCCCAAAATGGTGTGATGAGCCCGAAATCCCATTCTCTCAACCAAGGGAGTCCTTAAGTCTATTTGAAAAAATAATCCAATGTGTTGCTACCTTTGGAAATAATTTATATGAATCATGGATAAATTGATCATTAGGAGTTCATGTCTTTGTGAATAAACCTATTACAGACCATCCGAGGACATCATACCTGACATGGGCTGATTGCACAGACACTGATCCCACTGAGAGCACCCATCGGGACAAGTCAACTGTGGGGCGGCCTTCATAATATCAAAATGATATACTTCTTAGTCCCAATGAGACCATCTCCCCCACAAAAAAGGGGTAATGATGAATATTAGTTCAAAACAAAAATGGGGAAATTGACTTCAAACTCTCTATAAACATAGGAAATTAGTTGTTATCCATCGGTCCATTTTTTTTTTCTGCCACACACACACCTCAGGTCAAAAGAAAAATGATGAACTCAATGTGAAAATCTATATAATAATAAGTAATTAGTTGTTATCCATCGATCTATTTTGTTCACTCGTATACACACACCTTGTGTCTGTTGATGCTCCTTTCCATCAAAAAGTCCAGTGAATAGAAAAGGGGAATACATTAAGCACAAGAAGAGTCATCCTTTAAAGAATATCAAAATTTGGAAAAGTCACGAACAATGAACCCTTTAAGCATAAGTCGTGCAAGTTTCATTATGGTCGCGCAAGTCACTTGCGCGCCACATATGGGTCATGCAAGTCACTTGCGCTCCCTATTTATTTTTTTGCGCAAGATACTTATTGGCCTATAAATAGCCCCTGCGGGCCACCCATTTCAAAGACGAATTTCCCAAAACTCAGATTCAAGCTCCAGTCACCCAAGTTGCTTCATGATGTCATCAGAACACTTCTAAGTCAATTCTTTTCCTAGAATGGAAGCTTTAAGAGGAATAATAAGGCCTATGTTTTAGAAATCATCAATACATGCGCGCCTAAGTGTCCATCCCTTAAGGGATGCGAATAAACTTTCACGCCGCCTTTCCCTCACAAGGAAACTTGTGCGCCACCCATCTGAAAGCCACAGGGATGATACTAAGGGCTCCAATTCAATGTCTCCCATGTATCACTTCATGGATTATTCGTCGGCCAAGTGGAATCATGTCACACAAGTATACATGCGTGACCAGGACTTGTGTGCCAGAACAAAACTTGCGCGCCACCTTCCTAGTCACCTCCTTTCCTCAAATCCACCTTTCCCCTTCAATGATAGCCTTTAAAACCCTCTTCAAATCCATTTGTGGCATCGTTCCTTTGTTGGATTCTTTATCTAAAAGGAATTCTGAGAAGATATTTTTATTTGGGCCTCCTTCTCAGGATTAATCCCCAAATTACAAGTCCCCTTTATCTGGACATCCTCCTCAAGAGTAAGCCCTAGTGCTAATTTCTTTTGATTTGGGATTCCTTCTCAAGAGTATGCCCAAATTCCCCTTGTTTTGGGCTTCCTTCTTAGGAGTAGGGCCCATGTTCCATTGGTTTTGTCCTCCTTCTCAGGAGTAAGCCCCAATTCCCTTGGTTTGGGCTTCCTTCGGAGGTGTAAGCCCCAAGTCTCAAGTCCCTTTAACCTGGCCCTCCTATACAGGGGTAAGCCCGTAGTTATAAGTTCCCTTTAAATGGGAATCATTCTTATGAGTAATCCCCAAGCTTAATTTCTTTTGATTTCGGATTCCTTCTCAGGAATAAAATGCAATCATAAATCCCTCTTAAAATTTGACTTCCTTTTCCGGAGAACGTCCTGGGTTAAAATCCCAAATATCTATAAATTACAAACACCTTTATGGACCCTGCTCTTAGGATTCATTCCTAAAATTATTTGTCTTAATTTACATGGGTGGTCATATATACATAATCCCCACATCATTTCTTATGATTCCATATTTCGTGGCATAATCGTCTGGTTTTATTAATACCTCTTGTTTCTCACACCGAGTATGACTCAATGAGCTTAGAGTATAAAAGTAATTATGACATCTCTCTTTGAGCCATTAATCATGAATAAAACCCATACTTATTCAGACAAACTACATGGGTTCTGATTCCTTTTCTAACAAGGATGCATGGGTAGCCCATCTGCGGGTACGATCCCAACTCTAAAATATTCCATGTCATTCTAAATGACAATAAACATTATGTTCCCCACTGAGTGGATTTAAAACTAGTATGGTCATCATAATGACAAATAGATTTCTATATAATGTATTGAAGGATAGCATTGACTAAGAATCACTAATTCATATCGATGATTCCCTATTTATGAAGAACCTCAAATACATTTAAAGGATTCTATAAATATCTTACATATCAATCATTGATTGCCATATCTAATGGAGAAACTCATTTTCATGCTTAGTAAATTAATAAGTATTCACGAACATAACTCAAATATATAAGTGAGTCCCATTGTAGAAAATTATTCCCCCCAAAAAGGTGTGATGAGTCTGACCACCCATCTTCTAGACAAATGAAAATTCTTAAGCCTCATCAGTCTATAACTAATGGGAACCTACCTTTGGAATGTATGTACAAATGGATATAGAATCATTGGATGTTTACGGTTATAAGAATAAACCTTTTGGAAACCGATTAGAAGGTATGAACCTTAAACAAACAAGGTCCTCCCCAATTCTATAAGAAAAAAAAAATGTTGAACCCGACGTGAATCCTTAACCAAGTTAAATGTTGTTTTACTTATTAGTTTGGCCATTATTTAACCTAATGTGAGGGCCAAGAAAGAAATCAATAACATATGTTCTCATCAAAAAGATGATGTTTGGACAAACTTATCTTGATTATGTCTCTTATATTAACCAAGCACACTTTTCCAAGATTTCTATACATTACATAAATGGATTCTTTCAAATTCACACTTCTGAATGCCTCGACTGCTACTCCTAATGGATCCTCATCAGCTCGGAGGATGATATAACATACTCAGTGTCTTCAACGCTAGGTCTCAAATGAATTTATTAAGTAATACTGTCAACATGGTACCATTCCGACTCTAGACGCCACTCGACAAGCCCTCGAAGTTAATAACTCACCCTAGTTGTTCGGACAGCGACGACCAGTGGTGAATAATATGGTGGTTCCAGCCTCCATCACCAACTGTTTCGGGTCGTTATCCCCAAAATGCCTTCACCAATCTCTCCCATATTATAGGAAGGTGAATGAACAGGTCACTCAATGCCTTAATTCAAGGATACATGAGTCCTTCCCGAGGTCTCCCATCAACAATCCCCGCTAGACTCGTGCGATAGTGCACCCTCAACATGATGAGGGTATTTTATTTATGGGATTGGCTCAGGTTCTTCATACCCGAGCATGCAAGATGAACCGCCAGAGGTGAAATCCGGTCAATAGGGAGAAGGTTCTTACTTTTTCCCCCTCCGGAGAAGTCCATCAAGCTAACTTGATGGAAAACAACGAGCGGGCTTATACTCCTATCCTTCCTGATGTTACTGTCCGTCGGACTCGTCTAGAAGTAACACGCCAATCCCGTCAGGCAATTCCGACAAAGAATTATAGGTAGGCACATACACCTATTTATAATTCATCTACTAGTCAGCAAGATAGTCTGACTACAACCAATGAAACTCTCCAATTAAATGTGGGGGTGAAAAATCAGTAGGCACATACACCTGCAACTCATCAGGCAAACCAAAAGTCTCATTTTGTAGAACCCGGAGAAGTCAACTGGAAAGATCCAATGACAGACAAGAGGCAGACACAATTTTATTCCCCCACACATGAGTAATATCTGAATTCACTAACAGGATAAGTAGGATAGGAGTAGGAACATACACCTACTCTAGACATGGAATGGATGTATATTCCCGTTCCGGTAGCTGAAGTCACCAAGCACATTTTGATAATGGTGAAATAGCAGAAGCAAATTCATGCCCATGTTCTGGATACCTATCAGAATATTATAAAGACTTCCGCAACATCATAGGGAAGGAATCATAAATATATCCCTATTATTGGAGTGACTCATCAAAATATCACTCCGGAATAGATACACACATCTATCCCAATCTAGGATGGTTGTGGGGCATACTCCCCCATGTCACACAGACAATCAATTCAGGAAAATACACCTGATTTGAATGGAGATAATCAGCCTAACCTAGAAATTTCTCCGGAGCCGTCACATACAGCTGCCCTTATTAACCACTTTTGTCAACAAGTGGTTCCCAAAGTCAGAAATAAGGCATCTAAGAAAAAGACTTGTCTGACACAGTCGAGAAATCAAGAGCAAATCTGTAGTAATCCCTTGCTCGATGTTTGATTTATTAAATCCCTCATATAATTATCTATTTCAACTCTTAATTCTGCTCTTTCATTTTCAAATTCTGGAAGTAATAATAATAATTCCATAGGTATTCATCAGAAATTTCCTCAATAAGGCTTGCTTCATGACAGTTCGATCAATCTCGAAGTATCATCCTCATAAGAGAGCCACAATAACCTTCTACATGGCCAGAATACCAAGGAGAAAGAGGATTCATATTTTTCTATAACCCACCATGGTGGTCCTCCCTATGTTGATGAGTTTATCTACAAAAGTCCTCTCCACAATAGTAATTTTCAATTCCTTGAAATTTCATCAAAGGAAAATGCAGTAACTAGAAATCCCTCTTATCATGAGGCTCTTGAAAATGCGGAGCAATTCATGTCTGATGCTTTACCGCTAGTAAGTGAAATACTTTCTCAATCAGAAGATAGCCTGGGGTGTAGGTCATTCTCATAACCACCCATGGGTCATTCACCTTCTAATTTAATAAATGAATTCTTTACCAATATTGTTTAATCTAATGAAGCAACAAAGAATCACTGGCTCTAGTCTAATCAGGTAGAAGAATCTTCATCAAATGATAAGGAGGAAGTACTGAATATGAGAAAACAACAAGTGAAAGGTGAAGAACCAGTCATGTTTTGGTCTTTGGCTGACTCTCAGTATGATATTCCAAAAATGATGATGGATGATTGTATTCACGATATTCATTTCACCATGTGGAAAAATCTTTGTCATCTAATAGAGAAAATAATATCTTATTATGAATAAAAAATCATGTCAAGATAATAGAAGGGTTACAATGCCAAATTGATTTGGAATCTCTCTCAGTTTCCCAACATCCAATATTTGAAAAGCAGCAGAGATCCCTTCATCATTCATTCCTTGGTGCGTTAAGAAGGTTGCGCCAATTAATTACCAATGCCCCATCTGGTATTCTTATCAGGGGATGGGGTGTTCATGGAGAACTGCATTTCACTGTGCTCTCCAATCAACAAAGCCCACAAAAAGGTGGGCTCATGCATTGTAATATCCCCTAACTGGACACATATAGCTGGTTTTGTGCATAATCAATGGCTTGCTCAAGAACATGCCTCATCTAGTTATTCCCAAAGGAAGACATATAAATAATAAGTTGTCGAATTACTCTTGATTCAAGAAAATGAGAATATCGAACACGCTTCTCGTTTAAAGAATGCACATCATCAGGTGACAGAAGTGTTAGAAATAATCCAACGGTCATCCGAGACAGGTGATTTGAGTGGATGTCAGATGATGCATCCGGATAATTTCCAAACTAATATCTGCCAAATCAGGAGAGATTTTGAGAAAGTTTAAGATGTAGCTGGTGAAGAGCCACCTCAACTTTCTAGACTAGGGAATCTTTTAATCCAACCATTAGGATCAATATATAGGATTCGAGGAGTTGAGCAGGAACAACAGGAATAACCCCAGCCCACCGGACTGGGGACTTTTTCAAATTCTCAATCTCTTCCTCAGTGAAAGTCAGTTTTCTCTTAATTAGAGAAGAGGACACAAGTGGAACACAGAGCCGAATTATCAGGATATTCCCTCCAAATTAAGGTTCATCAAGAACTTCCTGAGGGGTTAACCAAACAAAAGGGAATATCTCATCAAGAACATGGAAAAGACATTATTGTAGAAATGCTGATAGAAGGGATGTAATGCATTGTTCATAAATAAATGTCATCAATGTTGTTGTCATGATCCCCCAAAACATGAGGTTCACTCAGTGGAATCAGATGAAAAAGCTCATATTCAAGAAGCTGTACATACAGAAATAAATTAATAAGTATTGCGTACTAGAAGCCAGAGGGCTGCCCAGAGGCAAAATATTCCTTTGGGTAATTCCCTTTCATACCCTAGAATGGAACATGCAAAAGAAAATGGTAATCTTCAGGTTACATCCCACCCTACCTATGGAGAAGGCCAATCACTCTCATTATAGGAAAGGTTCGCACAACAAGAGGATGAAATGAAGAAGTTAAGGAGGTTAAATGAAGAATTACATCAAAGTATTCTTCCTCCAAAGCGTGATGGAGTTAGTCAGTCAAGGGAATTCATTGTAGCTACTGGGATGAATCATGAATATCCTACTTTAAAAGTACACCCTCACAGTTCCAATATTATGGGTCATGCGCGACAACAACTGGTAGTGCTACCATCAGTTGCAGTACCAGTAACCACACGTGTCCAAAATCCAGTTATTGAACCTGCTCAAGTCCAAGATCAACTAGATGATTCTCAAATGCAAATAACATACATTTATTCATTAATAGCTTAGTTGGAAGCTATGGAAGGAAAACATGCACTAGTTCAACTGGAAAAGAAATCTTTCCCTGAATGGGTTGATGTAATTCCTCCCCCATGCAATTTTGAGAATACCACATTCACAATTTTTAATGGTTAAAGAGACCCAAAACAACACATAACACATTTTGTTTCTCATTGTGATCCTATGATGGGAACTCTTAAACAAAAAGAAGCATATAATCTCAGATTATTTGTACAGTCAATAAAATGGACTACTTTTGTCTGTTATACAAGTTTGTAGTCTCGGTCAATTACCAGGTGCGAAGATCTCCATCAATGATTTCTTCTTCAATTTAGCTCAACGTTTCCAAAGACAAAAGTTTTTGATATTACAAATTGTAATCAAAGGGATAATGAAAGAGTTTTATATTTCATTGCTCACTGTAAGGGATTAACATATTCCTTAAACTTAGCACTCCCTCAAGAAGAGTTTTTTCCAATATGTGTGACAAATTTGTGTGATGAATAACAGACACCGTTGATTCCTGTGAAATACACAGGAGGGTTTTGATACATTACTTCAATCTCTCAACAGATTTAAGATTCTCTTATAGAGACTAATGGTAAAACTTGTGAAATTCCATCTTCTCCAGGAAGGAGGATGGGGAGAGGAGATACTACTATAGTTACACTTAAACAAGAAAATGTACATGCTTTCACATCATAATATTCATCTTATCGAAGAACTCCACCTCATGAGCGTCAACAATAGAGGCAGTCCCATCAAGATGATCAAAGGGATCGAAGACAGAAACAATTTGAGGAGTTAAAGAACAATGTTATTCTTTATGAAATGAACAAGTTCCTGCTTACTTCATTTCAGCTCTGGAAAATAATTTGGTTTAGTTTCAAACGCCTAAATGGCCGAACAAGGAAGGAGATGAAGACCTTCCCAACTATTTTCCATTTCATCGGATGTTAGGGAATCCCATTCAAGAGTGTTTTGTCTTCAAAGACTTTCTGAAAAATATGGTGGACTCGGGACAAGTAAAACCAAAAGGTTCTTCAACCTAGGTAGCATGTGTTAATGATACAGATCCTGAGGAAGAAGGAAAGTGGCATGAAGTCAAAAGAAAAAATTCCAAGAAATATTATTATGGGATGGTCAGGAAATCGATCAATTGAACTCATGCCATTTTACGAACGCAATTGAAGAATCCAATGGATCCATCTACTATTTCTGCCACAGAAAAACTCCCTTCATTAGAAGGAAAATCCTTAAAAAGGTGACATAATTCAAAGAAAGAAGAGTAGTTAGAAGAAGATGGGCTCATATCAAAGCCTAAGTTGTCTTTCACTCTGGTATATTTTATGCCATCTAATTCAAAAGTACGGGCACCACCCCCACCAAATAGTACAACCTGAAATGGTTCATCATGCATAGTATTCCTCAGATGAAGAGTTGATCTTTGGTTTTTTTAACATGATTCACTTAACATATCCTTATGCCATTCACAGTTTCAATCTTGAAAAGACTGAGTTCCCTGTATCAAACAGAGGAATTAGAGGGAGTTCTAGAGGTCTAGGATACAGGGGAAGATGTGGATCTTCAAAAATCCACTATTTCAATCCTACCCATGCTAGAACTGTATATGCAGCAGAAACGCATGGAAAAGTCCTTCAACGGGCTCAACAAGAACAAGACAGTTCTTCCACACATGGTAGATTCAGTCCTAGTATAGCTATTTTGGAGGATTAGTTCGAGGTTACACCTTCTTCCTATCAGAAAATAAATAGAACTAGTTGGCCTAATCTACCAAAGATAGCAGTATTTACAACTCCTAGCCTGATACAAGATGCATCTACTTCCAAATCATCAACTTCTAAGGCACCTATGAAAACACATGTTCTAGTTGGGAAACACAGACCATTGGACCAAAAGTATGATGTCTTGAAACATTTGGCCCAAGTACTAGACATGTTAACAATTCTGGATGCCTTGAATCTATCAAAGGATCTTCGGGAGGCACTCATTGAGGCTTTGTCAAGTCCTCCAAGATTCGAAACTGAAATTGATGCGGCTGAAGTCTACCATATAGAGACTGATCATGCATATTTCCATGCAGTGATATCTTTTACAGATGAATATGAAGATGATGTTGTACATGGACATATTAGACCTTGGTATTTTTCACGAAAGGTCAATGATGTAGACACCTGACGAGCTTTCATTGATAATGGTTTAGGATTCAACCTCATCCCTATTCTTACACTTCGTCGATTGGGCCTCACCGAATCTGATTTATCTCCTTCTACATTGATGTTTCAAGGATATGATAAAAATGAACAAGATCCTCTAAAAAAGATTACACTCAGAACTCGGTTTGGAGACCTTTTATCCAATTCAGATTTCATGGTTGTTCTTCATGACACAACCTTGAACATTTTTCATGGAAGACCTTGGCTACATCAACATGTAGATATACCTTCATCATACCATCAATGTCTCAAATATTGTTTCAATTTTTCAAATTAGGACATTTTATTGTGATAAAGACCCATTCAAAACATGTGAATCTCAATACATTGTTGTATAATTCTATCACATAGAGGGAATGGAGATATCCACGACAAAGGAGGTTACCAAAATTAATGCTCCATATGGTTTGGAAAAGATTCCATTAAACCCATTCATACATGTGAGTAAAAATTATGTGTTTCCTATCAGTCAAATTGATATGATAGACCCAAATCCAAATACTCTTATGGAAACTTCCATAATGTCAATTACGGCAACCAAGCCAGACAACATGGTTGAAATTGTTGATTCACTGGGCAATGATGAAAGCTCAAATGGATATGCCTTCATTTCATCCACTAAAATCCAGCAATTCTATACTTTATGAACCAGGCCATAAGAAGTTATTGCAATGTCAGAGGTGAACAATGATGTCGATTGTCAATCCATCATCTCCTCTTTATTACCCAAGAAAGACCCTTCATCATCAATAGGGTCAGAAATGGTAGCCTCTTAATCAAGATGTTAAAATTTTAACCTCACTCATGATCATTGAATTTATGCTTCATCATCTACTATGCAAGTACAAACAAACAAAGTAACACATATTGAATAAGAAGAGGAAGATCTCATGGATTCTCCCCAAGCATTTGAAGAAGGTATGTCTACCACTCTGGATGATCTCAGAGAAATAAATCTGGGAACAAATGAAGATCCATGCCCCACTTTAATTTGTGTGTCCATGACTCTTGAAGGGAAAGATATGTATATTTAATTATTAAAGAAAAATAAAGATATATTTTCTTGGAATTATAAATAAATTCTAGGGCATGATTCTAATGTTTTTACTCATCATTTGGGTTTGCTAGAAGAACATTGAGGATTCAGTCAAGCCACAAGAAGAAAAGACCCAACTTATTCCTCCAAAATTTACATTTAAGTGGAAAATCATATCAAGGCTAACTTTGGTGAAGAACTTCAACATCCCAAATGGATGGCTATTTTTGTCCCAGTGAAAAAGAAGAATGGACAAATTAAAGTCTGAATTGACTTCAATGATCTTAATCGGCATTGTCCCAATGATGATTTTCTAGTTCTGATCATCGAACTCTTCATTGATGCAACAACAGTCTATGAATCACTTTCCTTCATGGATGGATATTCTGGGTATAATCAAATATGAATGTATCTAGAAGATGAAGCATATACATCCTTCAGATCCCCTCAAGGTGTGTTTTGCTATTAGTTAATGCCCATTGGCCTGAAGAATGCAGGTGCAACATATCAACGTTCTATGCACCATATTTTCAAACCCTTTTTAGGGAAATTTTTTGAATGTTATGTGGATGATTTGGTGGTTAAATAAAGACAACGATCTAATCACATGGCTGATTTGGAAATCAAATACCACAAACATCGACAACATTATTTGATGATGTACCCCTTGAAATGTTCTTTAGGGTTAACATTAGGAACATTTCTCAGCTTTGTTTTACACCATTGTGGTATCGAAGTTGATCCTGAGAAGAAAAAATCAATCCTTGGTATGTCACCTCCTCAAAGATTAAAGGAATTGAGAGGACTTTAGGGACACTTGGCCTATATTCAGTATTTCATCACCAATTTGGCAGACAAATGTTTACCCTTCACCAAATTAATGAAGAAGGGAGTCACTAACTAGTGGACTGAATAATGTCAAGAAACATTCTATATTCTCAAGAAATATCTCTTGAGTCCACCGGTATTAATGCCACCTGTTGAAAGAAGACCACTTATTATTTATGTGATAGCTTTAGAGCGATCATTGGTTTCCTTCCATTCCCAAAATAATGATGTAGGGAATGAAAACAACCATTACTATCTCATTCGGACTATGCTTGAGGGAGAAACTCAATATTCAAGTATTGAAAAGTGCTTCCTAGAATTAATCTTTGCACTTCAGAAATTGAGACACTACCTTCAACTAAAAGAGTTCAAATTTTTATCTCGCAATAACCATCTCAAATTTATCCTTAGTCATCCAATGCTTACAGGATGTCGAAATGGTGGGAAGTTATTTTGCAGCAGTTTGATATCCAGTATGTGTCTCAATAGTCAATAAGGAGCCAAGTTCTAGAAAATTTCCTTGATGAAAACCCTTCAATAGATGATACATCTATATATACTGATCTTCTTGACGATTAAGTGTTCTCTATTCAAGATAATACTCAATCATGGGAAATGTACTTTGATGGTGCTTCCATAAGTTCAACAGGGAAGAAAATGGAAGCTAATAAATTCAACAAAGTTTGGATAGGAATTGTGCTTATTTCCCCAGAAAATTCAGTGCTACCTAATTCCATCTTATTGATGGAATGTGGTACAAAAAATGAAATATAATATCATGCTCTCATAGTAGGATTGGAGTTGGAACTTCAGGGATAGGTGAATAACAATGTAAAAGGTGATTCCAAATTCGTAATCAAACAAGTCAATAGGGACTATTCCATCATAAAATAAGAGTTAATCCTTTTGTATGTTTACATCAGAGAATTAATGGAGAAATTTCTTATGGAACCGACATTTTCTTATGTCCCACGATCAAAAAATTCTCAAGCTGATGCACTAGATAATGTACCCATAGCTCTGGAAGATCCAAATCGGAAAGACAGAATCTTCAGTATTTCCCATCGCCATACAGTTTCACCTTATGTTCAAATCAGAATGGAGGAAACCAATGAAATCAGTCCCATTTCTAAACCATATGGTCATACTATAGGATGGACGACACCTATCAGGGAATACCTTCAAAATAGAACAATCTCACCTGATAGATCTGAGAAAGAACAAGTCTAGCGACGTGTGGTCAATTTTACTCATTATGAAATCCCAAATCACCTAGAAAAAATTCTCTACAAGAGAGGTTTTGATTGAATTCTCTTAAAATATATTTATGGTGAAGCGACAATGTCTATCATGAAAGAAGTACATGCATGAGTCTGTGGTGCCCACTATTCTGGACATAGGCTTTCTGATCAAATTCAAAGGCTTGGATACTTTTTGCATTCAATGATACAAGATTGGGTTGATTTCACTAAGAAGTGTCATTCATTCCAGGTATATGCCAATTTCATTCATAAACCCCCAGAGTTTCTCTATACCATTAAACACTCATGGTCATTTTCCACATTGGGGAATGGATGTAGTAGGACCTTACCGTTTAGCTACATCCAAGCAGTTTATGTATATTCTTACTGCTAGTGAATTCTTTTCCTAATGGGTAGAGGAAATACCTGTCAAAAGAAGTTACTTCTAAATGAATTGTTAGCTTGATCAAGTCTAACATCATTACCAGATTTGGTGTCCCTCGGACCATATTGACAGATAATGGAACCATCTTATGTTCATCCGAGGTAAGGAAATTGTATCAAGAATACAACATTAAATCCAACCATTCATCTCGGTATCATGTAGAGTCCAATGGAAAAATAGAAGCCTTTAATAAGACTCTTTCAAACATACTGCTAAAGATGGTGGATAAAGACATGAAATCATGCCCGGATATACTTTTTCATGATTTATGGGCTTATCCGACCACAACCCACACTGCTACACGGTTAACTCCATATTCATTGGTATATGGATTAGAATCAGTCTTTCCCATTGAGGTTTAATTACCTTCACTCAGAGTAGCCATTTGTGATCAGTCATCTATAGATGAACAATATCAAAAGCTATTGGATGAATTGGAATGATTAGATGAAATAAAATAGTACACCATGCACCACTTGGAGGTCTTTCAGAATCGAATAGCAACAACATTCAACAAAAACAATTTCTTCATTCATTTATTCAAAGATAATTGGTATTGGTCCTTAGAAATATAATGATACCAGGAAAGAAACCTCCAAAGAATGAGTCAAAGTGGGAAGGACCATACTCAATACATAAGGTCTACTCTAATGGAGATTATTCATTAATCTCAATGGATGGAGAACTCATCACGACTCCAACCAATGACATATTTCTGAAAAATTATTTTGTGTAACACAAATACACCCTTTAGTCCCCCCTGATAGACATTAAACTGAATGGTCCCTTTAGTCCATACATCAAGACTTTAAACTGTATGGTCCCTTTAGTCCTTACTGTAATACTTTATACTACATGGTCCCTTTAGTCTTTTCTGTAAGTCTTTAAATTGCATGGTCCCTTTAGTCCTTACTGCAAGACTTTAAACTGCATGGTCCCATTAGTCCTTACTACAAGACTTTAAACTACATGGTCCCTTTAGTCCTAACTGCAAGACATTAAACTGCATAGCTCCCTCTATTTTCAAACATGACATTAAACTATGTCCAGTACCTTATATGTCCTACATGATGCTAAATTGTGCATCGTTATGGATGTTTCTTCCTCTTGTTTCTCATACTGAGTATGACTCACATGATCATAGATTAAACTTCAACCATAACACCCTCTCTGGGCCGCTAACCATGCGTATGTCCCAATACCATTTTTAGGTCGTTGTCCTCAAGTACAACTCGATCATGAATTCATTCTTCAATCGAACTATGCAGACATTGATCCTTGCCTTCTAGGCTGGGTATGTAGGAAACCTCCTAAGGTTCAATCCCAAAACCAATATTTTACATCGGTTCACCTTCGTCTCATATGATGTTGAATTTTGATGTTGCTCCCAAAACCAATATATTTACATTGTTTCTCCATCATCCTTACTATATGACGTTAAACTATACAGTCCCCCATTTTCATCACTACAAGCATTAAAATTCATAGCCACACGTCCAAGATATATGACTCTAAACTGTGCAGCACCAGTCCATGCATATGACCTTAAACTATTATCAATTTTTTCCTATACGACAATAAACTACAACATTCTTTGACACCCTCACCTGATAAGGAATCATTATTGACATTGATCTCCAATCATGTTATATTCCAAAGACTACGTTAATACATGGAAATGCCCGGACCTTTAATCTTGTGTCGAACCATCATTGCACTAAAGTCGCCATTCACCCTTCACTTGTACGAACCAAATCTGTACAGAGTGTATTTCAAGAACTACATATTACTTGATTTCCATCCTTATGGTATACATAGGAATGTTCGAGAATCCCTTGAATCCAGCCCCAATTCATTGGGCGCAACCCCAAATTCCACTTGTAGTCCCTTGGCTGAAAAGGCTCCCTGTGAAAACATGAATGTGGTTTGAAAACCCTGGTCTTCATTGACATCATGTTTATAAAGCACACAATGTGTATTACCCATTATGGTCCGAACTCTATGACCCTAAACTAAGATCTCCAACAATCTCATCCCTCATGACAGTAAACAGTATTTCAAGAACTACATATGGCTTGATTCCCAACTTTATGGGATACGTAGTGAAGTCCAGCATCTCAATTCAGGACCCAGCCACAACAGGATTATGGTTAGCATTGGTCAATGTATCTCTTTCATGCATTGTACAATGCCCATTTTGATGTATGATACTCCTAACCATAAATAATTCTAGATCTCCATAACCCTTTTCATGACTTCTGGTCACAATATGTCTGATAACCATGAATTCTTTTGGCCGGACTATGCAGCATGTGCCCCAAGGTGGCCTTGCATAAGTAGTCTACATAATGGAACTGTCAGCCAAAAGGTGTCATTATTTGACTATGCACCCAATGCCCTTAAATGGCCCTACATAATTAATCCCCCTAATTGGTTTGACAAATAATGGTAACTTTATTCACGGGGGAAAACCCCACTTTTTTCCTTACTTGACTTAAATGACAATATGCATGGATCCACAAAAATAGACATCCTTAACATATTTTCCCATACTATTTTACATGAGCTAAAATTATTGAAGTCTGTGGTTTATATATACCATCCCTACATTTGGGTAAGACCTTCGTAGGAGTGACATTAATCCAATTCTTTGACAATCGTGATTGGGAATATCCTATCCATATTCAAGTACCTCTTTCCAAACAGCAAACTTTGTGATTTGTAAAATTTGAATCTCTATAAACATTCACTGGCTCTTATCAATAGAAAAGTAAAATTTCTGAGAGTTCTTCTGCCTGACTATGTAGTATGTGCCGATAGGTGGCCTTGCATAAGTAGTCTACATAACAGACCTATCAGCCAAACGATATTATTATTTTACTATGTAGCCAATGCCCTTAAGTGGCACCGCATAATTCAACCCCCATACGGGTTTGTTAAATATTGGTAACTTCACTCTTAGGAAATACTTCCTCTAATGCCTTTTAGCACTTTTTTCATATCATTCCTCAGACTTAAATGTTCTTAAGTCCTAGTTTACATGTTCTCCCCCATTCTTGAACGTGGTAATATGTTTTCAAACCAATTATCAATGAATTGAGTCAATTTTAATCCATTTGGTCAAAGATATTAGACCTTAAAGATTAGCCTTTTTATGTTCGACATGCATGAATTTAAACTTCCAACAAGGGATAGGGTACTCGTTGAATTGGGAACCTGTAAAAGGAAATCTGAACAAAAGTCGAGTCCCAGCTTGCTAAACATACATATTGTATGATTTAGGCAATATTGAGCAATAAAAGATGCAATGTTTTTTGGGGTTGTATGTATAATCATATCACAAATCAAACTATTCTTTTAATAGTCCCATTGTATTAGGTAATATATATATATATATATATATAAGTAATTATCAATAGAATTCATGTACAATGGATTGAAGATGAAATGTATTTTTCATTTATGCACAAAATTATAAGAACATCCACAGACTGGTGTCTCTTCTCTTTTTCATGAATTATAGGAGGCTTTCAACATGACTCTTCATTCGCTTCATAGCATCTCGAACCTCATCAGCATCCACCTGTAATTCATTCATTTAACTGGATACAAAAAAGAGACGCAATGATACCATCTCTTCTTGGAACAATTGTAAAAGATTGTTCTTGAGTGCGGTTTGAGAAAATTTTTCGCTGATCAAAAAGTGACTGTGTTTCTGTCCAAGAGACTTGGAAGATGGATACATGGATTTGAGAATGGATCATTATAAGTAAAGAGCCATTTGGAGAAGAGTACGCCTTTCAGATATTGTTCTAATGTCTTGATAGTCTTCTCTCCACCAACCGGCAGCGGAAAACATATCAGCCCATGGGTTTTCCATTTTTATATCTGCAAGGAAATGGCATGGAGGAAAAATTTTAATGCTCACACCATTGTTGATTCTATTAATGCACAAAATAAACAAAATAGAGGGGTAGCAGTGCGACTGCATCTCGGGCCTATGATTCTTCGGCTCTGGGGTGTTTTCTCCTTGCAGATGACCATGTCCATAAAACGGAACATAAATATTTTGTAGGAAATCGAAATGATATTTCTTCAAGTACTTGGTGAAATCTGGGAGTGTTTTGTCGCAGATATCGTAGTAATCATGGCCAACGATGTTCATTATATCTTCAATTCATTTGCTAGCTAGCTCATCAGATGATCCATTCTTCCTTGGAGCCATTGAATCTACACAACGATTGAATAATTAACTTTTAAGTATGTTTTTTTCAAAAAATTTGCTCAGAAATCAAACAAATGGATAAGGCATTAAGGCGCGCAAGTTGAATCTTGGCGTGCAAGTCTAAACTGGTCATGCAAGCTGTATCATGATAATACTAGCACGCAAGTTAGAAACAGACTGAGGAAGTGCGAACCAATGAACAGAAGCGCGGACGAACGAAAAGCTAAGACACATGCGCGGCGAGAGCTCACTTACACGACAAGAGTGAGAATCATTCGAAAGCTGGATGGTTTGCGTGAAGTGACACATATATTTATAGGCAACTCAGAACCTTGTGCACTAGAACAATACCTGTGTGCCTACTACATGAACGGAACATCACATTGATTCTCATTTTTCTCAGAGTCAAATATTCTTTCCTTTTTCGGATCCAAATCGGGGGGGGGACTTTTGTTGATGCTCCTTTCCATCACAATGTCTATCAAATAGAAAAGGGAAATACCTTAAGCACAAGAAGAGTAATCTTGTTAAAATAACAGAAATTGAAAAAGGCATGAACAGAGAACCCTTTAAGCATAAGTCGTGCCAATTTCATTATGGTCGTGCAAGTCACTATCGCGCCACATATGGGTCGTGCAAGTCACTTTCTTTCCCAATTTCTTTTTTCAACCATGATGCTCAGTGGCCAATAAATAGACCCCATGGGACCCCCATTTCAAAGACAAATTTTCCAAAACTCAGATTCAAGCTCTGGTCTCCCAAGTCTCTTCATGATGTCTTCCGAACACTTCTAAAGTAATTCATTACCTGGTATGGAAGCTCTAAAGAGGTAGAATAAGGCCTAAGTATTAGAACACATCAATTCATGTGTTCCTAAGTGTCCAACCATTAAGGGAAGTGAAGAAATTTGCACGTCACCTTTCCCTCTCAAGGAAACTTGTATGCCACCCATCTGAAATCTTCTAGGGATGATACTAAGGGCACCAATTCAATGTCTCCCAAGTATCACTTCATGGTTTCATCACCTACCAAGTTGACTCATGTCGTTCAAGTATACTTGCGTGACAAGGACTTGCGTGCTAGAAAAAAAACTTGTGTGCCTCCTTCCCAGTAACCTCATTTCCTCAAACCCACCTTTCCTCTTCAAAGATAGCCTTAAAACCCCTCTTAAAACCCAATAATGGCGTGGTTACATTGTTAGATTCCTTATCTGAAATGACTTCTGAGAAGATCTTTTGATTTGGGCCTCCTTCTCATGAGTAATCCCCAAATTACATGTCTCTTATATCTGAGAATCCTCCTCAGTAGTAAGCCCCAGTCATAATTTCTTATGATTTGGGCTTCCTTCTCAGGAGTAAGCCCCAAGTTCTCTTGGTTTGGGCTTCCTTCTCAGAAGTAAGCCCCAATTTCCCTTGGTTTTGGCCTCTTTCTCAGGAGTAAGCCTGAAGTTCCTTTGGTTTGGGATTTCTTCTTTAGAGTAATCCCCAAGTCTCATGTCCGTTTAACCTAGTCCTCCTTCTCAGGGGTATGCCCCAGGTTATAATTTCCCATTAAATGGGCATCCTTCTTAGGAGTAAGACCTAGTCTTAATTTCTTTTGATTTTGGATTCCTTCTCACGAATAAAACCCAATCATAAATCCATCTTAAATTTTGGATTCCTTTTCATGAGTAAGTCCCGGGTTAAAACCCCAAATCTCCATACACTACAAACAACATTATAGACCATGCTATTTGGATTCGTTCCTAAAATTATTTTTCTTCATTTACATGGAAGGTCATATATACGTAATCCCCACATCATTTCTTATGATTTCATCTCTCATGGCCCAATCGTCAGGTTTTACTAATACCTCTTGTTTCACACACCGAGCAAGGCTGACGTGAGCTTTGAGAATAAAAGTAATTATGAAATCTCTCATTGAGCCATTAATCAGGCATAAACTCCATACTTTTTCACTCGAACTATGTGGGATCTGATTCCTTTTCAAACAAGGATACATAGGTATCCCATCTGTGGGAAAAATCCATACTCTATAATAATACCTGTCTTTCTGAATAACAATAAACATCATGTGACCCACTGAGGGGATTTAAAACCAGTATGGTCATCATAATGACTAAGATATTTCTATATAATGTATGGAAGGATACCATTGACTAAGAATCACTAATTCATATAGATGATTCTCTATTAATGAAGAACCTAAAATACATATAAAAGATTCTCTAAATCTCCTACATATCAATCATTGATTGCAATATCTAAAGGAAAAACTCATTTTCATGCTTGGTAAATTAATAAGGATTCATGAACATAACTCAAATCTATAAGAGATTCCCAGAGTAGACAATAATTCCCCCCAAAAAGGTCTGATGAGTTTGACCTCCCATCATCTCCACCAATGAAAATTTTTTAAGCCTCATCAGTCCACAACTAATGGGAACCTACCTTTGGAAAGTAGTTCCAAATGGATATAGAATCATTGGAAGTTTCCGGTTCTAAGAATAAACCTATTAGAAACTGATTGGAATGTTTGATCCTTAAACAAACAAGGTCATCCCCATTTCTAGAAGAAATTGGGTCGAAACCCTATTTTAGGGTTTAGGGTTTAGGGTAGATGGTATACGGTTTAGGGTGATGGATTTCGGGTTTAGTGTAACGCCCCGACCCCAGTTACCCAGAGTCGGTGCATTATTACATAACATTGGCATGATCACAAGAAAGATCAAATCTCAAAAGACCGATTGGTTTAGTAGCCTTGGAAACACTAGATATATTCATAAGTTTTACATTACATCATAAAATGAAAAACTACTACAACAACATAATGTTTCCACAATCCACACTATTAACCCCTCATAAAATCCCTGCAGGTCATTCATAACTTACTTCTTCACATCCTGGGAAAAATAAAACATAGAAAAGGGGTGAGCTCAAATTCCCAGTAAGGATAACAATATAGCAGAAACTTTCATAAATAAGAATAAACATTTAAGGAAATGTATAACTAAAACAAAAGCCTTTTAAATATGAACTTTCAACATGGTATGGCATAAATAAAATGAAATAATTCCATTTACTCATTCACATGGATATTCTACTAATCGAATAATCACATGCAAAAATCAATAACCACTTTCATAATGTTGGAATGCATAATGCCAGACTATCATAACCACATAGCCAAGGCCTCGTGCCAAGACTACAAATAAGATTTTTTCAAGGCCTTGTGCCAAGACACTAGTTTGTCTCATGAGACCTACCGATGCATCGAGGAGCTATAGCGGGCTCCACCCGTCACTTATTAAGTCCAATGCATTCCCATATGAAAAGGTTTAAACATAACATAAACATTCGTATTAAAACTAGCATACGAAATGTCAATAATTTCACCATAAACTATGAATGGTATAAAAATAGCACATCCATAGTCAAACATATCACAAAACCTTAAATACAATATAGAAGTTTTGTATCATAATAAATCAACTTCAAATAATCTTAAAATCCATCAAAGGATGTTGACGTAGATGAAATCAAAATTCTTTTTAAAGAAATATCTCATTTTATTTTGAAATCATTTAAGATCCATATAAAATAAAACATTTTATTTGAAAATATTCTTATAAGCTTGTAAGGAAAGCTTTGAAGATTTTATAACGGCGTAAAATAACCGCACCCGCCGTATAAGTTAAAAAAAACATTCTTACCTCAATTCTGTCGAAAAGGTTAAAAAGGACCTTGTTTTGAAAACGACCGAAATATTCCTTTATAAACCACTTATAAAAGTCAAAAAGGGTATAAATGACTTTAACTCATATTCTAGTAAATAGTAAAAAATGTTTTGAAATGCATTTTTAAGAAACATGGATGTGGATGATAAAGAGATCCCAGTAGATTATTACGTATAAACAACCTCGGATAATGAAGAGATTGTGAAATAACCCTTACCTTGTACTTTTCCTTTGTTGGGGTCGGTTAACCTCCTGTATAACGGTGAAATAATTGTTATTAAATTATACAAGAATCATATACATTAATATGATATCATATATGATCTTTTAACATTGCTTTATTAATAATATCTTAGTATTATCGTCGTTTCAGGTGATAATCGATTCGTTCTTCTTAAATGTTTGGTTACGTAAGACATGTTTGTAATGGATATATTAAATATTATTCATAATCAGAATGATATTAAAATTATTTTTAACCCTAAAATGAGAATAAGACTTGAATGGATACGATGGAGGATGGATCTCACTGCGTTTGTGGAGACGGTAATCCGTACGTACGCACGAACGCTACTTCCATTTAATTTTTATTTTAAAAGAATTGAATCCAAATGATACATAGGTATATTACTATTCCAGTATAATATAATATTTTATATATATGTTACTTAAGTTCATTAACACCATCCTTTATACGTTCCATGTGTGGTATGAACGAGTCATATCATTTTAAGGGGGCGGTAGTCCGCACTTCCTCAAATGAAATTATCGTATGTATATACAACATGAAACGAATAACGGTATGAAATAAAATGGAATTACAGAAGCTTATATATACAATATATATCATTAATATCATATTTAATTATAGTCCCATCAAAATGGCCACCATGAGAGGCGGTAAGATGTATTTGAACAATCATCGTTTCGTGAGGCGTTAGTTTGCCATCCACAGAAACATTATGTTCATCATTCATTAGATGGAGTTGTGTGTATGTGTAGTTTGAATCCTTCTTATAACAACATCCTAGTATATTGAGGATACTGGTGTTGTTACAAAAGAAAGGAAATAAAAAGAGTTTGGGGTTGGAGAAGCAAAATAAAGGAAAATAATTCAAGAGAAATCGTTACCTTTAATTTAGGTAACACACTTTGGTTGGAACCAAAGGACTTCTTGAAATGATTTCTGCCTAAGGGGAAGCTTCAAGGAGGAGGAGAGGGAAGTGGGGAGCTTAGTTGGGCAGAGTTTGGACGAGCCAAGTGGCTTGAGAGGTGTGAGGAATGAGTAGAAGTGGTCTCCTTTTATAAGGGAGAAGAGGGGCTCTTTAGGAAAGTGTGAAAGTATTACTTTATAATATAATTACATTCGGTTTATAATGGTCCAAAAATCATTGAGGTCGAAGATAAGATGACTAATATTCTAAATAACATCAACCAATAAGAATTGGATAGGTTTTAGATAATATTTTAATCATTATAATCTTATTTATTTAAATGATTTATTAATGAGGTAAACATTGCATCATTATTGTGTCATTAATAATTTAAATTATTTGATGTCTAAAAATTATAAATAAAATATCATTATGTAGGAAATCGTTTTATATTTCTAATGAATATTTATAATCGAAAATCCAACATGTATAACCCTATGTAAAAATTGTTCTTCTAAAAGATGTAAGCTTATGTCATTTTTATTTTTATTTTAACTTTATTAATATAAAGTGTCCCTACCACATACAAGTGGCTCCAAGGGGTCCCCAAATTGACCCAAGGATGCTCATGGTCGGGTATGTGTCCACCAATAAGGTTAGGACACGTTTTAAGGTAATTTTGTATTATTATAATATTATTTTTTTAACCCTTATTTACCGGATTTACCCTTAACCATGGTAAATAAAATATTTAGCACAATAATTATTCAAAATGTCTAAAAATAAAAGTTACCTATTTACACAATTTGTAAATCCTGATTACAAATATGGAATCCATTTTTCTAAATTCAAAACACAGAAGTGGCAGAAATTAATTTAAAATTAATTCCCACTGTCAAAACAAAAAGCGTGTTTTTAAGAGATAATAACTATCAAAATATTGACACTCGTTTATGTTCGGTTTAATTGTAAAATTATGTCCAATGACCAACATTATATTAAATGGTAAAAATATATTCTAAATATACTTTAAAACCACTCAAATCCATAATTTATCACTATTAATTATTTTGATTACAAAAGTTGTTTTTAATTAAAACTTAGTAATTTTCACTATTCATCAAAATATGAAAGTTATCCGAAATGTACCAAAATTTCACCTTAGGCTAAATTCGATATTCCGAATCCAAAAAATGAAGCCCATTTTCAAATATAAAATATACAATTTCAAAAAGTAGGTATTACTATTCATAACGGCTAGTTTGATTAGTTATGGTGTGTTAGAACTCGGTGTTGCGTACAACACACACTATCACATTATTCAAAGAGAAGCATACCGTAGAATCTTGGGGTTTTACATTCTCCCCTCCTTCAAATAATTGCATCCTCGCAATTTCTAGGGTATTACTGCATAAAAAGACTCGGGTGGTTCTTCATCATAAGTTCCTCGGGTTCCCACGTTGCCTCTTCCATCTTATGATTTCTCCACAAAACTTTTACCAGACGCGTCGTCCGGTTTCTCAGCACTTGTTCTCTCGTATCAAGAATCTTGACGGGCTCTTCGCAATAAGACAGATCGGGTTCCAGTTCTAATTCCTCACAGGTGAGTACATGCGTCGGATCAGGCATGTATTTCCTCAATAGAGATACGTGGAACACATCGTGAACTTTGGAGAGACTTGGCGGCATTGCCAATCGGTAAGCTACAACCCCAATTCGTTCTAGAATTTCGAAAGGTCCGATGTACCTGGGACTCAATTTACCTTTCTTACCAAAACGTATGACTCCCTTCCACGAAGATACCTTCAGAAAAACATGATCACTGACTTGAAATTCCAAATCCTTCCTTCGATTATCGGCATAGCTCTTCTGCCTACTTTGAGCTGCTTTGATGTGATTTTGGATTACTTTCACCTTTTCCACCATTTCCTCCACCAGTTCTGGGCCTACAAGTTTTCTTTCACCAACGTCATCCCAACAGGTTGGTGTACGACATCTCTTTCCGTATAACGCTTCATATGGTGCCATCTGAATACTCGAATGGAAGCTAATGTTATAGGAAAATTCTACCAAAGGTAAATATTGATCCCACATACCCTGAAAGTCAAGTGAGCAAGATCTCAACATGTCTTCTAAGGTTTGAATAGTCCGTTCTGATTGTCCGTCTGTCTGAGGGTGGTAAGAAGTGCTCAAATGTAGTTCAGTATCCAGGGATTTCTGAAGACTTTTCCAGAATCTTGAAGTAAAACGGGGATCACGATCAGAAACAATCGATAGGGGTACTCCATGAAGTCTCACAACTTCATTAATATATAGTCTTGCTAGACGTTCCAGGGGTAGATCTTCTCTTATAGCAAGAAAATGTGCTGTCTTGGTAAGACGATCAACAATAACCCATATTGCATCATTCCTTCTAGGAGTCTTTGGTAGCCCCATGACAAAGTCCATCATAACATTGTCCCATTTCCACTCCGGTATGGGAAGAGGTTGCATGACTCCTCCAGGCTGTTGCCTTCCAGCTTTCACTTGTTGACAAACCATACATCTTGACACAAAATCAGCAATCTCCCTCTTCATGTTGTCCCACCAAAAATGTTCCTTCAAATCTCTATACATTTTGGTTCTCCCAGGGTGTATAGAGAAATTGGAACTATGAGAATCATCCAGCAATTCCCTTTTTAGATCAGGTATATTGGGAACACAAAGTCTCTTCCCGAATTTCAAAATTCCATCTTCATACACAAAGTCTCTCAATCTCCCATCATTCACAGCTTTAATCTTCTTTTGGAATTCTTCATCATCGGTCTGAGAACTCTTAATCCTTTCTAGTAAAGATGGTTTGGCAACCATTTGAAAAAGCATTGATGTTTCACCTTCCCTGGTTATTCCCATGTCCATCTTCACTAGATCCATGAAAATTGGATCCCTTTCAATTCTCATATTGTTCAAAACTCCATGGTCTTTTCTACTCAAAGCATCTGCCACCTTGTTTGCCTTCCCTGGGTGGTAGTGTATCGTACAATCATAATCCTTGAGTAATTAAAGCCATCTCCTTTGCCTCATGTTGAGTTCCTTTTGTGAGAAAATATACTTCAAACTCTTGTGATCAGTATAAATCTCACATTTTTCACCATAGAGGTAGTGCCTCCATATCTTCAAAGCAAATATCACTTCTGCTAACTCGAGATCATGAGTAGGATAGTTTTGTTCATGAATTTTCAACTGTCGTGATGCATAGGCAATAACTCTATCATTCTGCATAAGGACACAGCCAAGTCCTTTCTTCGATGCATCACTATAAATAACGAACCCATCATTCCCCGATGATAGAGTCAATATAGGAGAATTGACTAATCTTCTCTTCAGTTCTTCGAAACATTCTTCACACTCTTTTGTCCAAACAAATTTAACCCCTTTACGTGTGAGCTTCGTTAATGGGATATCCAATCGGGCAAAATTCTGGACGAAACGTCGATAATAACCTGCCAAACCAATAAAACTACGTACCTCAGTTATACTCGTAAGTGATGGCCAATCTTGGATTGCCTTGGTCTTAGAAGGATCAACAGAGAATCCATCTTTAGAGACAATATGGCCAAGAAAAGAAATCTCCTGAAGCCAGAATTCACACTTGCTAAACATCCCATATAATTCATGCCTCCTCAGAGTCTTCAAGATAATGCGCAAGTGATTTTCATGATCTTCGTAGGTTTTGGAGTATACCAAGATATCATCAATAAATACCACCACAAATTCATCGAGATACTCCTTGAAAACTCTATTCATTAGATCCATGAATACAGAGGGTGCATTAGTCAATCCAAACAGCATTACAGTAAACTCGTAATGCCCGTACCTGGTTCGAAATGCTGTTTTCGGAATGTCTTCCTTCTTCACACACAACTGATGGTATCCAGATCGAAGGTCAATCTTTGAAAGGTATTGAGCTCCATGCAGTTGGTCAAATAAATCATCAATACGAGGTAGGGGATACTTGTTCTTTATCGTTATAGCACTGATCTCCCTGTAGTCGATACATAACCTCATAGATCCATCTTTCTTTTTAACAAAAAGAACAGGGGCTCCCCATGGAGAAACACTAGGGCGAATAAATCCCTTATTACTCAATTCCTCTAGTTGTTTCTTTAGTTCGACTAACTCTACAGTTGCCATTCTATAAGGGGTCTTCGATATAGGCCTTGATCCAGGAATCAAATCAATAGAAAACTCAACTTCTCGTTCTGGAGGATGTCCAGGTAAATCTTCCGGAAATACATCAAAAAATTCTTTCACAACAGGTACATCCTCTATTTGAACATTCCTTTCCTCACCGACAGTTATTTCATTCTCTTCCTCCCCAATAATTGAATTAAGTTGATCTACTGGGGGTGGATCTAAATAAGAATTAGGTGGTGACGATTCTGCTCTAAAAATAAGGTGCTCCTTATCATTATCATCAAGAATCGTAACCTCTTTCTTCTTACAATAAATCTTTGCATCATAGTCCGAAAGCCAGTCCATACCGAGGATTATATCAAACTCAATCATAGGTATGACGATGAAATCAGCAGATAAAGAAAATTTATGTGCTCTAATGGGGACTGATTCACAAAACATTGTTGCAACGATACTTCCCTTAGGAGTTTTAACTGACAACTCCCTTATTAAATCAAATTTGAAATATCTAATTTTCTTAGAAAACTGGGAAGATATGAAACAATGCGATGATCCAGAATCAAATAATGCATTTGCTAAACTTGAGGAAACCATTAAATTACCTGCCACCACGTCTTTCGGAGCTTCTACCTCAGTAGTAGTGATAGCATAAGCCTGGCCTTGATCCCTTGGCCTTTTCTGAGGTAAGTTCTCGTGACGCTTAGGACATGCATTTGCATAATGCCCCATCTCCCTGCAATTGTAGCACTGAACGTTGGTAGCTTCCTTCTTCCCCTTGCAATCATGAGCTTGGTGGCCTTTTTCACCACACTTGTAACAGACTCCCATTCCCTTCAAGCAAGTACCAGGATGTTTCTTCCCGCATTTACCACAAGATGGATATTCAACCTTTCCCTTCTTCCCCTTATTTCCATTCCCAGATTGATCAGCAGGTCTCTTCTTCTCTTGCTTTGCTTTAAAGTCATAAGACTTAGAGAATTCCTTTTCGGTCTTGATAGCACATGAGACAATGTCTTCGTACGATGAAAAGGATTGTGAGACTAACGCTCGACGGAGAAATGGTTTTAACCCATCAAATAAACGATCAATCTTACTTCTTGGGTTGCGAATATAATCTCCAGCATACCTCGCTAACCTTGTAAAGTTAGCCTCATACTTTGTGACATTCTCATCCTCCTTTTGTCTCAGACTCAGAAATTGCCTTTCCATATCTGCTCGATGGTCGCGAGGGAAGTATTTTTCTAAAGACAGATCTTCGAACTCCCTCCATTCCATATTTGATACTTCATCATATTCCTTCGTATTTTTAATCAATGACCACCATTGATCAGCATCTCCAGTGAGGCGGTAAACTGCCATGATAACTTTTTCCCTTTCACTGCTCCCCAAAGCCTGAAATATTTTCTCTAGGGAAAATATCCATTGCTCAGCTACTAAGGGATTTGTATTCCCATTGAACGTTGGTGGTTGTTGCCTCATGAATCGATCTAACATTGATCCTCCACGTTGCGGATCAGGGTGCTCCATACGGGTAAGGTTATTATTCATAACCTGAGTAAGTTGTCCCAATATGGTGATTAGCTGATCAGCACCAGTTGCATCACCGGCCCCACTATAATTATCTTGAGCAGGAGGGAAATCCCTACATGGAGTGCGTGCATTGATACGGTTTCCATTTCTTCCACTAGGCGCCATTTCTAAACAATGGCACAAACTAGATCAATTTATGAATCAAAATACATAATCCCATACTTATAAAACACTTAACATAAATTGAACTATTTATGGATATAATCCATAATCGTAAGAATGTTTTCTTTGTGGAAGTATATACTCATAATCCCTTAAAAATGATTTGTAAAGAAAATGAGAGTTATCCTAAGCATATCCCCCGGGAGTGTCGTAACCAAGAGTGCAGCAAGGCCCGTTGTCGTGCACCAGTTCCCGTTCGAGTCTAGTTCAAAGCGGTGTTTTCGGGTTTTACGCCTAGGTACATCTGTGCCAGAGCCGCCTCTACCTGCTCGTATCCAGACAGGGATGTATTTCTCGGAAAACTCACAAAAACTCTACAATACCAAAATTCTAGGAAGTTCTCCTATACTAATCCTCAAAGTTCATCTTAGGTCTATGTGCTCTAATCAGAGTTTATCTAAATCTAGTTTCCAAGGTTTGTACTAAACTTCCTCTGATACCAACTGTAACGCCCCGACCCCAGTTACCCAGAGTCGGTGCATTATTACATAACATTGGCATGATCACAAGAAAGATCAAATCTCGAAAGACCGATTGGTTTAGTAGCCTTGGAAACACTAGATATATTCATAAGTTTTACATTACATCATAAAATGAAAAACTACTACAACAACATAATGTTTCCACAATCCACACTATTAACCCCTCATAAAATCCCTGCAGGTCATTCATAACTTACTTCTTCACATCCTGGGAAAAATAAAACATAGAAAAGGGGTGAGCTCAAATGCCCAGTAAGGATAACAATATAGCGGAAACTTTCATAAATAAGAATAAACATTTAAGGCAATGTATAACTAAAACAAAAGCCTTTTAAATATGAACATTCAACATGGTATGGCATAAATAAAATGAAATAATTCCATTTACTTATTCACATGGATATTCTACTAATCGAATATTCACATGCAAAAATCAATAACCACTTTCATAATGTTGGAATGCATAATGCCAGACTATCATAACCACATAGCCAAGGCCTCGTGCCAATACTACAAATAAGATTTTGTCAAGGCCTTGTTCCAAGAAACTAGTTTGTCTCATGAGACCTACCGATGCATCGAGGAGCTATAGCGGGCTCCACCCGTCACTTATTAAGTCCAATGCATTCCCATATGAAAAGTTTTAAACATAACATAAACATTCGTATTAAAACTAGCATACGAAATGTCAATAATTTCACCATAAACTATGAATGGTATAAAAATAGCACATCCATAGTCAAACATATCACAAAACCTTCAATACAATATATAAGTTTTGTATCATAATAAATCAACTTCAAATAATCTTAAAATCCATCAAAGGATGTTGACGTAGATGAAATCAAAATTCTTTTTAAAGAAATATATCCTTTTATTTTGAAATCATTTAAGATCCATATAAAATAAAACATTTTCTTTGAAAATATTCTTATAAGCTTGTAAGGAAATCTTTGAAGATTTTATAACGGCGTAAAATAACCGCACCTGCCGTATAAGTTAAAAAAAACATTCTTACCTCAATTCTGTCGAAAAGGTTAAAAAGGACCTTGTTTTGAAAACGACCGAAATATTCCTTTATAAACCACTTATAAAAGTCAAAAAGGGTATAAATGACTTTAACTCATATTCTAGTAAATAGTAAAAAATGTTTTGAAATGCATTTTTAAGAAACATGGATGTGGATGATAAAGAGATCCCAGTAGATTATTACGTATAAACAACCTCGGATAATGAAGAGATTGTGAAATAACCCTTACCTTGTACTTTTCCTTTGTTGGGGTCGGTTAACCTCCTGTATAATGGTGAAATAATTGTTATTAAATTATACAAGAATCATATACATTAATATGATATCATATATGATCTTTTAACATTGCTTTATTAATAATATCTTAGTATTATCGTCGTTTCAGGTGATAATCGATTCGTTCTTCTTAAATGTTTGGTTACGTAAGACATGTTTGTAATGGATATATTAAATCTTATTCATAATCAGAATGATATTAACATTATTTTAACCCTAAAATTAGAATAAGACTTGAATGGATACGATGGAGGATGGATCTCACCGCGTTCGTGGAGACGGTAATCCGTACGTACGCACGAACGCTACTTCCATTTAATTTTTATTTTAAAAGAATTGAATCCAAATGATACATAGGTATATTACTATTCCAGTATAATATAATATTTTATATATATGTTACTTAAGTTCATTAACACCATCCTTTATACGTTCCATGTGTGGTATGAACGAGTCATATCATTTTAAGGGGGCGGTAGTCCGCACTTCCTCAAATGAAATTATCGTATGTATATACAACATGAAACGAATAATGGTATGAAATAAAATGGAATTACATAAGCTTATATATAAAATATATATCATTAATATTATATTTAATTACAGTGCCATCATAATGGCCACCATGAGATGCGATAAGATGTATTTGAACAATCATCGTTTCGTGAGGCGTTAGTTTGCCATCCACAGAAACATTATGTTCATCATCCATTAGATGGAGTTGTGTGTATGTGTAGTTTGAATCCTTCTTATAACAATATCCTAGTATATTTAGGATACTGGTGTTGTTACAAAAGAAAGGAAATAAAAAGAGTTTGGGGGTTGGAGAAGCAAAATAAAGGAAAATAATTTAAGAGAAATCGTTACCTTTAATTTAGGTAACTCACTTTGGTTGGAACCAAAGGACTTCTTGAATTGATTTCTGCCTAAGGGGAAGCTTCAAGGAGGGGGAGAGGGATGTGGGGAGCTTAGTTGGGCAGAGTTTGGACGAGCCAAGTGGCTTGAGAGGTGTGAGGAATCAGTAGAAGTGGTCTCCTTTTATAAGGGAGAAGAGGGGATCTTTAGGAAAGAGTGCAAGTATTACTTTATAATATAATTATATTCGGTTTATAATGGTCCAAAAATCATTGAGGTCGAATATAAGATGACTAATATTCTAAATAACATCAACCAATAAGAATTGGACAGGTTTTAGATAATATTTTAATCATTATAATCTTATTTATTTAAATGATTTATTAATGAGGTAAACATTGCATCATTATTGTGTCATTAATAATATAAATTATTTGATGTCTAAAAATTATAAATAAAATATCATTATGTAGGAAATATTTTTATCTTTCTAATTAATATTTATAATCGAAAATCCAACATGTATAACCCTATGTAAAAATTGTTCTTCTAAAAGATGTAAGCTTATGCCATTTTTATTTTTATTTTAACTTTATTAATATAAAGTGTCCCTACCACATACAAGTGGCTCCAAGGGGTCCCCAAATTGACCCAAGGATGCTCAGGGTCGGGTATTTGTCCACCAATAAGGTTAGGACACGTTTTAGGGTAATTTTGTATTATTATAATATTATTTTTTTAACCCTTATTTACCGGATTTACCCTTAACCATGGTAAATAAAATATTTACCACAGTAATTATTCAAAATGTCTAAAAATAAAAGTTACCTATTTACACAATTTGGACATCCTGATTCCAAATATGGAATCCATTTTTCTAAATTCAAAACACAGAAGTGGAAGAAATTAATTTAAAATTAATTCCCGCTGTCAAAACAAAAAGCGTGTTTTTAAGAGATAATAAATATCAAAAGATTGACACTCGTTTATGTTCGGTTTAATTGTAAAATTATGTCCAATGACCAACATTATATTAAATGGTAAAAATATATTCTAAATATACTTTAAAACCACTCAAATTCATAATTTATCACTATTAATTATTTTGATTAAAAAACTTGTTTTTAATTAAAACTTAGTAATTTTCACTATTCATCAAAATATGAAAGTTATCCGAAATGTACCAAAATTTCACCTTAGGCTAAATTCGATATTCCGAATCCAAAAAATGAAGTCCATTTTCAAATATAAAATATATAATTTCAAAAAGTAGGTATTACTATTCATAACGGCTAGTTTGATTAGTTATGGTGTGTTAGAACTCGGTGTTGCGTACAACACACGCTATCACATTATTCAAAGAGAAGCGTACCGTAGAAGCTTGGGGTGTTACATTTAGGCTACTGTTGAAACTCCTTTTTCGTCACAGATTCAAAAGGAATTTAAAGGGAAATGACTTACCACAAATTGATTCTGCCTTTGAAGAAAACAACAAAAACCGACAAAGGCATGAACAACGCTTCAAATGCACATTCGCCGTGCAAGTTCCATCACTATCTCGCAAGTCCACTTGTGAGACGCCTAATGGTCGTGCAAGTGACTTGTGTGCCCTAAGTGATAACCGCTCGGGCTCTTCTCTAGCCTATAAATAGACCCGGTGGGCCTCCCATTTGAAAAGGGATATTTTTCCAGAATTCAGATACAGAGCTCTGACCGCCCAAGTCTCTTTTTCAGGTCTTCAAAACACTTCTAAGGTAATTATTTACCTATAATGGAAGGTCTAAATCATAGGAGTAAGGTCTAAGTGTTAGAATTCACTAACACTTGCGCACCTAAGGTGTTTTACCCTTAAGATAAATGAACATACTTGTGGGTCGCCCTACTTCTTCACCAAAACAAGCGCACCTCTCTTCTGGAAGTACCTCAGGATAATTATAAAGGCTTTGGTCAAGGATCACCCAACTGTTACCCTACTGGTTAACAATCATGCAAGTACCCATGTGTCGCGCAGGTATACCTGCGCGACCAGGACTTGCGCGCCCACGTAGTACCTGCACGTCTTCCAGGACTTGTGCACCCATGCCTTTTTGGGTGCCCTTCTTGCCCATTTAACCCCTCTTATACCATTCCACCTCTCCTATTCAAGATTCAGTCTTTAAGACATTCTTCAAAGCCATTTATGGCATGTTTTAATGATTGAATTCCTTATCTGAATGGAATTCTGTAGAGAATCTATTAAAAACATAGTGATCCACATAATCATTATGTCACTAAAGATTGATATTTCATTCATTTAACCTCATCCTTTAGGATGAGAGAACCCCTTAAACTGGGCCTCCTTTTCAAGAATAAGCCCCAGTCATAATTCTCAAATCTGGGCATCCTTCTTAATAGTAAGCCCTAAGTCCTCATTAACCTGGGCCTCCTTTTCAAGAGTAAGTCCTAGTCATAATTCCCATTAATTTTGGGCATCCTTTTCAGGAGTAAGACCCAAGTCGCCTAATCTGGGCATCATCATTAAGAGTAAGCCTCAATATTAAAGTTTCCAAATATGGGCATCCTCCTCAGGAGTAAGCCCCAATCATAATCCTCTTAACCTGGGACTCCTTCTCAAGAGTAAGCCCCAGTCTTAATTTATCTTAACCAGTCCTAATTTCCTTTTGATCTGGGCTTCCTTCTCAGGAGTAAAACCCAATAATAAGTCCCCTACAAACTTGGGAATCTTCCTTAGGGGTAATCCCCATTATTAGAGTATCCAAATCTCCATGAAGCACATATACCTTTATGGACCATGATCTTGGATTTTTTCCTTGAAGTAAATCTTAATCCTAATATATTTGGGCATTCCTACACACATAATCCCCACATCATTGCATCTTTCATGTCACAATTGTCTGGTTTCACCAATACCTCTTGTTTCTCACACCGAACATGACTCACGTGAGATTAGAGTGTAAAAGTAATCATGACATCTTTCTTTGATCCATCAAGGATGCATAAACATCATACTAACTTACTCGAACTATGTGTGTTCTGATTCCTTTTCCAAAACAAAGGATATGTAGGTAGCCCATCTGCGAGTACGATCCCAACATTGAAATAATTCATGTCCTTATGAATGACAATAAACTTCAAGTGCCCCACTGAGTGGCTTTAAAACCAGTATAGTCATCATAATGACCAAGAGGATTTTATGTATCAAAGGATACCATTGACTAAGAATCTCTAACCAATACAGATGATTCTTTATCAATGAAGAACCTCGAATACATATAAAAGATTCGCTAAATTTCTTACATATCAATCATTGATTGTCAGATCTAAAGTATAACTGATTTGATTCTTGGTAATGTAATAAGGATTCACGAACATAACCTAAATCTATAAAGAGAGTCCCGGGGTAGAAAATAATTACCCTAAAAATGGATTGATGATTCTGACCTCCCATCCTCTCACCCCATGAAAATTCCGAATCCTCATCAGTCCACAACTAATGAGCGCCTACCTTTGGAAAGCAGGTCCAAATGGATATGGAATCATTGGATGTTTCCGGTTCTACGAACAAACCCGTTAAAAATATCTTGGAATTTTTGAATCTTAAATCAATGAGATCATCCCTAATTGTAGAGGGAAACAAAAGATGGTGAACCTGACGTGAATCCTTAACCATGTCAAATTAATGTTTTTCTTATTTGTTGGACCCCTATTTAAAACTCAATGAGAGGGCCAACAAAAACATTCATTTCAATATGTGCTAAATTAAATGATGTAGTGGCTGAATTTATCTTGATTACATCTATAATATCAAACGGGAACTCTTTTCCAAGATCTTTTTCATTTATAGAATGGCTTCCCTTAAGTTCACATCCGTGAATACATCTGCTGTGAAAACATCTGCTGCAAATGCCACTGATGCTACTCCTCCTGGATCATTGTCCGCTCTGAGGACGATATCACATACTCAGCATCTTTAACGCTGGGTATCGAACGCACATTTTGAGGAGTACCGTCAAAACAGTACTATTCCAACTTTGGAGGTTTCCCGATAAGCCCTCCAAGTAATCAATTCACAATGGTCGTCCAGAAAACGATGACCAGTGATCAAGAAGCAGGCGGTGCTAACCACCATCTCCAACTGTCTCAGGTCTTCATCCTTGGAACGTAATTACCATTCACTCCCATAATCTGAGGAGGTGAATGAGTAGGCCCCTCAGGGCCTTCATGCAATGAAACAAGAGTTCTTCCCAAGATCTCCTATCAACAATCGCCACCAGACTCATGCGGCAGTGTGCCCTCAACATGATGAGGGTACAGACTCCAGGTGTTTGGCTCAGGATCCTCAAACCCGAGCAGGCAAGACGAATCACCAAAGGCGAAATACGGTTAATAGTGAGTAGGTTCTAATGTCTGCAATCTCCGGAGAATTCCACCATCCTAACTTGGTGGCAAGAAATGATCGGGCATACACACCTACCTATTTCAATTCCGCTATCCAGGAGACTCATCTGGCAGCATCACACCAATCTAACCAGGCAATTCCGGTGGAGTATTATAGACAAAAACATACACCTGTTTATACTTCATCAGCTAGTCAGAAGGATCATCTGACTAAATATGATGGATCTCGTCAAACACGTTTGGAGATGTGCAATCAGCAGGAACATAAACCTACTAGTATTAATCAACTATACCAATAGTTTCACTTGGTAGCACATAGAGAAGTTAGTCGGAAATCTCCGATGACAAATAGGAGGCAGACTCAATTCTGTTCCCCCACACGTGATTACTGTCAGGATTCACTGATAGGAAAAGGAGGACAGGAGCAAGCACATACACCTACTCCAAACACGGAATAGACGTATATCCCCATTCCAACAGCTGAAGTCAACAAGCATATTCTATCAATGGTGAAAGAGCAGAAGCAAATTCCTGATCATATTTTTGATGCTTGCAAGGATATTATAATAGCTTCAGCAAAATCTCAGGGAAAGACACATAAATCTATCCCTACCAGTGGAGTGACACATCAACAGTTCATTCCGGAATAGACACACACATCTATTTTATTCCAAGAGGGTTGTGGGGCATACTCGCGAATATCATACGGACAACCAAGTAAAGAACATACACCTGATTTGAGTGGGGGTCATCATCCTAACCTGGCCATCTCTCCTGATTAGGCACATACACCTGCTCAAAGTAGCCACTTTCATCAACAAGTGGTTTCCAAGGTGAGTAAGAAGGCGTCTAAGAAGAAGACCCGCACAACACAATCCAGAGATCAAGATCCAATCTATAATAAGGCCATTCTCGATGCTGGAGTTCTTGAAGCCCTTAGATAGTTATATGTTGGAATTCAAGATTCTACTCCCTCATTTCCCAATAGTGGGAACATTAATTCCGAAGGTCTTTAACAGACACTTCCACATGAAGTCTTTCTTCATAAAAATTCAGTCGATCTCGAAGATTCATCTTCAGATGAGAGCCATATGAACCCTCTGTGTGGTCAAAAGACCAAGGATAATGAGATCTCATCTTTTGTTGTAACACACCATAGTGGCCCTCCCCATGATGATGAATTTCACTGTGAAATTCCTCTCCGCAGTAGTGATGTACATTTCCCGGAAAATGCTCCAGTGGATAATGTAGTTCTGAGAAAGTCCTCTTATATTGAGGCACTTGAAAATGAGAAACCAGTCAAGTATGACGATTCATCGCTAGCAGGTGAAATACTTTCTCAGTCAGAAGATAGCCCAGGGTGTAGGTCATTCTCCGAAAAACCCCTATGTCATGCATCTTCTAGTTTGATCAGTGATTTCTCTACATATCGTATTGAATCCAATGAAGAAACAAGGAAGCACCAGCTCTGGTCAAAACAGGTAGAAGAATCATCATTGAATGATAAAGAGGAAATGTTGAACATGAGAAAACAACTGGAGAAAGGGGAAGTGCCAGTCATGTTTTGGCCTCTGGTTGACTCTCAGTATGAAATTATAGAGATTTTGACAGAAGATATAATTCATTATATTCATCTCAACATATGGAAATCTCATTGTCAGTTTAAAAAGAAAGTATTATCTTATGATTAACATGAAACTCATTTTAAGAAAATAGAAGGGTTACAATGCCAAATTGACTTAGCATCTCTATCAGTCTCTCGATATCCGAAGGCTGAAAAGCAGCAGATAGCACTTCAGTGTTAATGCCTTGGCACACTAAGAAGAATGTGACAGTTAATTTCCAATGCCCCATCTGGTATTCATGTCAGAGGATGGGGTGTTCATGGAGCAATACATTCCACTGTGCTCTCCAGTTAGCAAATCCCGTCGAAAATCGTCTCATTCAATGTTATTTCCCATGGCCAGCCACGAATACCTGGCTTTGTTTGTAATCAAAAGCTTACCCAAGAACATGATTCAACTAGTTCCTCTCAAAATCATGAATATAGAGAACAAGTTATTGAATTACGCCAACATCAAGAAAACGAGAATATTGAACAGGCCTCTCGAATGGAGAAAGCACATCACCATGTGATTGAAGTGTCATAAATCATCCAACGGTATTTTGAATCAGGTGATAAAAGTGGATGCCGGTTGATGCATCCAGCTAATTTCAGGACTAAGGTCTGCAAGACCAGGAGAGATTTTAAGAAAGTATCAGTCATAGCATGTCAAGAGCCACCCCAGCTAGCCAGACTGGGGACTCTTTTAAACCAACCCTCAGAATCAACAAATAGGATTCGAGGTGTTGAGAAAAGATAGCAGGAACATCACCAGTCCACCGGACTGGGGACTTTTTCTAATATTCAATCCCCTCCTTAGAGAAAGTCGGTCTTTTATCGATTGAGGAATACGCCTTAAGAGGAACGAAGAGCCAAATTATCAGGAGATTCCTTCCAAATTACGGTTCGTCATGAAGTTCCTGAGGAATCGAATCAACAAAAGGCAATGTATCATCAAAGACATGGAAGAAGACAATATCAAATAAATTCTAATAGAAGGGATGTGATGTGTTATGCATCAATCAATGTCATCAATTCCAATGTTGCCGATCCAATAGATGAGGCTCACTCAGGGGAATTCGAGGAAGAGGTTCCTACTCAAGAATATGTACGCACAGCCACAAATGAAGAAGGTGTCCATACATGAAGTCAAAGGATTACTCAGAACCAAGGTAATCCTTCAAGTAACCCACTTCTTCCACTCTGAAAGGATCAAACAAGCAGATGGGAATGAATCAGGTCACATATCCTTCCTCTGGAGAAGGCCAATCGATCTCACTAGAGAAAAGGTTTGCAGAACAGGAGGAAGAAATGAAGGAATTGAGGAGGTTGAATGCAGAACTACTTCAGGGTAATCTTATTCCTAAGCGTGATGGAGTCAATTAGCCAAGGGAGTTTGTTGTAGATACTGAGATGGATCAAGAATATCCTCCATTATCGGTACACCCTCACAGGTCTAATCCTACGGTTCATGTGCAACAACAATAGGCAGTGCTTCCATCAGTTGCAGCACCAGCTGCCTTACCTGTCCAAACTCCAGTCATTGCACCTGCCCAAGTACAAGTTCAACCAGATGTTTCTCAAAAGTTAATAACTAACATTGAGTCATTAACAGCTCGGTTAGAGACTATGGAAGGGAAGCGTGCATATGTTCGACCAGAAAAGAGAGCTTACCCTGAATAGGTAGATTCAGTCTCTCCCCCATCATGTTTTGGGAACCCTATATTCCCTATTTTCAATGGATCAGGCGATCCTGAATAGTATTTGATGCATTACGCGTCTTTTTGCCATCTTATGATGGGATCTCTAGAGAAGCAAGAAGCAGTGAGTCTCAGATGCTTCATGATAACCTTACAAGGACCAGCCTTTTCTGGTACAAAAGCTTGCAATCCCGGTGACTTACCAGATGGGATGATCTCCATCAACTATTTCTTCTGCTCAACAATGCCAAAGACAACAGTTTTCGATCTTACAAACTGTAATAAAATGGAGAATGAAAGGGTTTTAAATTTCATTGCTCACTGGAAGGGATTAACATATTCCCTATGCTTAGCACTCCCTCAAGAGGAACTGTTGCCAATATGTGTGGAAAATCTGCGTGATGAATTACGCACACCGCTGATCCCTGTGAAGTACATAGGAGGGTTTCGAGACCTTACATCAATTTCTCAACACATTGAAGATTCTCTTATTCAGACTAAGGCTAAATCTCATGTAATTCCATCATCTTGATGAAGGAGAATGGGTAAAGAAGAGACTTCTACAGTTATGCTTAATCAAGAACTTGTACTTGCTTCTACTTCAAAAAATTCATCTTCCCGAAGGGATCCACCTCCTGAGCTCCAACAACAGAGGTCGTTTCATCAAGATAATCAAGGAGATCAATGACAAAATAAATTTGAGGATTTGAAAAGAAAAGTTTACTCTTTCGGAAATGAACAAGGTACTGGTTATTTCTTTTCGGCTGTAGAAAATAATTTGGTTCAATTGACAACTACCATGAGGCCAAACAAGGAAGGAGATGAAGACCATCCCAATTATTGCCCATTTCATCAAATTTTGGGGCATCCCATCCAGGAGTGTTTTGTCTTCAAGGACCTCCTGCAAAATATGGTCAACTCGGGACAAGTCAAATTGAAAGGTTCTTCAGCTCAGGTAGCATATTTTACTGCTACAGTTCCATAGGAGGAAGGTGATTGGAAAGAAGTCAAAAGCAAAAATATGATGATTGGATGGTCAGAAAGATGACCAACCGAACTCATGCTATTTTTCAAACACAATTTAAGAAACCAATTGTGCCTTCTTCCATGAATGCCGCAACAAAACCCTATTCATTAAATGGAGAATCCTCAATGAAACGGAAAAATTACAAGGAGGAACAATCAGAAGAAGATGAGTATGTGTCAAACCCCAAGCTGTCTTTGACTCTGGAATATTTCATGCCATCTACTTCGAAACAATGAGCACCGTCCCACCAAACGACACAATGTAAATTGGATAGTCAGGCAGATTCTTCATCGGATGAAGATTTGATTTTCGGTTCTGTTAATATGATTCAATTAACAGATCCATATGACAATCACAGTTTTAATTTCGATGAGCCTGAATTCCCTGTATCAAACAGAGGAATCAGAGGAAGTTCTAGAGGCTCAAGATACAGGGGAAGACATGGATCTTTCAGAAGCCACTATTCCAATTCCACCCATGCTAAAACTGTGTATGCAGAAAAAACTCATGGCATATCCCTTCAGCGATCTCAAAAAGAAAAAGCATGTTCTTCCACAAATAGAAAATTCAGTCCAGGAACAGTTATTTTGGAAGACCGGTTCAAGGTTCCATCTTCATCCTCTCAGCATGTAAGTGGATCTAATAAGTCTAATCTTCCAAAGCCTGTAATATTTCCAACTCTTATCCCGATACAAGATGCATCAACTTCCAAATCATCTGCTTCCAAGGAACCTGCTAAATCACGTGTTCCTGTTGGGAAACGCAGACCGTTGGATCAAAAGTATGATGTATTGAAACACCTGGCCCAACTACCAGCCATGTTACCAATTATGGATGCTTTGAATTTATCAAAGGATCTCCGGGATGCAGTCATTGAGGCTCTGTCAAGTCCTCGAGAGTATGAAACTGAAATTTCTGCAGCTAAAGTCTATCACATAGAGAATAATCCTTCAGAATGCCATGCAGTAATTTCTATTTCTGATGAAGATGAAGGTGATGTCATGCATGGACATATTATACCTTTGTACTTATCTGGAAAGTTTAGTGGTGTAGATGTCTGAAGATCTTTCATTGATAATGGTTCAGGAGTCATCCTCATGCCCATTCGTACACTTCGGCGATTGGGCCTCATGGAATCCGATTTATCTCCTTCTACCATGATGTTACAAGGATATGATAAAAATGAAAAAGAACCACTGGGCGAGGTTACACTCAGAACTCAGTTTGGAGATCTTATATCTAATTCAGATTTCATGTTTTTTGATCGAGACTCATCCTTCATCATCTTTCTTGGATGACCCAGGCTACACCAACATGCGGTTATCCCTTCAGCATACCATCAATGTTTGAAATATTGTTTCGATGGTCAAGATGGGACATTGTATGATGATAAGGCCCCGTTCATGACATGTGAGTCTCAATAAATTGAGTCGGAATTCTATCACATGAAGGGAAAGGATAAATCCACAACAAGGGAGCTTAACAAAGTTAATGCTTCGTATAGTTTGGAAAAGATTACAATAATCCATTTGCGCATGTGATTACATATTATGTGTTTCCTTTCAATCAAATAGACAAGATAGACCCAAATCAAAATACTCTTATGGAAAGATCCATAATGTCAATTACGGCAATCGATCTAGACAACATGGGAGAAATTGGTAACCCACCAAGCAGTGGTGGAATCCCAAATGGTGACGTCTTCATTTCATCTGCTGAAATCCAACAAGTCTATACTTATCCAATCAGGCCAGAAGATGTTATAGAAACATCAGAGGTAAACAATGATGTCGATTCTCAATCCATAATCTCCTCTTTATTTCCCAAGGAAGACTCTTCATCATCAATTGGGTCAGAAATGGAAGCTTCTTCTTCAAGATGTTTAAATTTTAACATCTCTTCTGATCATGGAAATTCTGCTTTATCATCTACTGTGCAAGAAGAAACGAATGAAATAAAACATGATGATGAAGAAGATGAAGATCTCAGAGATGCCCCTCCCACATTTGAAGAGGGTATCTCTACCACCATGGATGAACTTAGAGAAATAAATCTAGGTAAAAAGAAGATCCACTCCCCTCTTTAATTAGTGCGGATATGACTCTTGAAGAACAAGAGATGTATATTTCCTTTTTAATGAATAATCAAGATATATTTTCTTGGAACTATACAGAGATGTCTGATCTTGATCCTGAGGTTTCTACTCATCATTTGGGTTTACCAGAAGAGCATCGAGGATTTAAGAAAGCCGCGAGAAGAACACACCCAACTTATGCTTCCAAAATTGAAGCTGAAGTGGATAATCTTATCAAAGGTAAATTTGTTATAGAAGATTAATATCCCAAGTGGTTGGATAATATTGTCCCTTTAAAGAAGAAGAACATAAAAATTAGAGTTTTCATCGATTTCAGAGATCTTAATCGGCCTTGTCCTAAGGATGATTTCCCAGTTCCGATTACATAACTTTTAATTGATGCAACAGCTGGCTATGAAGAACTTTCCTTCATGGATGGATATTATAGATATAATCAAATCTGAATGGCTCCAGAAGATTAGGAATCCATAGCCTTCTGAGCCCCTCATGGCGTGTTTTGCTACCGGGTAATTCCCTTTGGCTAAAAGAATGTAGGCGCAACATATTAGCGGGCCATGCATCATATCTTCAAACCCTTTTAGGGAATTTTTTTGAATGCTATGTGGACGATTTGGTGGTCAAATCCAAACAATGTTCTAATCACTTGGCTTATTTGGAATTCATAGTCTGCAATCATTGACAACATAATTTGAAGATGAATCCCTTAAAATGTGCTTTTGGGGTTACCTCAGGAAAATTTCTCGGCTTTTTTGTATGCCATCGTGGTATTGAAGTCTATCCTGAGAAGAAAATGTCAATCCTTGTATGTCATCTCCTCGAAATTTGAAATAATTAAGAGGACTTCGTGAACACTTAGCCGATATTTGGCGTTTCATTACCAATTTGGCAGGAAAAAGTTTACCCTTCACCAAATTGATGAAGAAATGAGTCACTTACCCGTGGACAGAAGAATGTCAAGAAGAATTCGATATTCTCAAGAAATACCTCTTGAGTCCACCGGTACTCATTCCACCTATTGAAAGAAGACCACTTATCCTTTATGTGACAGCTTTAGAGCGATCATTGGGTGTTTGTCTTGCTCAGAAGATTGATGCTAGGAATGAAAATAGCCTCTACTACCTCAGTCAGACTATGCTTGATGTAGAAACCCGGTATTCAAGTATTGAGATGTGTTTCCTGTCATTAATCGTTGTAGTTTAGAAGTTGAGACACTACCTGCAACATCACGAGGTCCAATTTGTATCTCGCAATAACCCGCTAAAATTCATCCATAGTTGTCCAATGATTACAGGACATCTGGAAAGGTGGGAAGTTATTTTTCATCAATTCGACATTCAATATGTTTCACAAAAGGCAATAAAGGGACAAGCTCTAGCTGATTTTCTGGATGAACACCCATCTGTGGGAGAAACATCTTCATATATTGAACTCCCTAATGATAAAGTCTTCTCTATTCAAGAATGTCCTTAGGCATGGGAAATTTATTTTGATGGTGCTTCCAAAGTCCAACAGGGAGGAAAATGGAAAATCCTAAATTCAACAAATTTTGCCTAGGAATTGTGCTCATTTCACCAGAAAAGGCAGTGTTACCTTATTCCTTCTTATTATGGGAAGGTGGTACCAATAATGAAGAAGAATACCATGCTCTCATTGCAGGCTTGGAATTGGCGCTTTAATCACAAGTGAATCACATAAAGGTGAAAGGTGATTCAGACCTGGTAATCAAACAAGTCAATGGGGATTACGCCATCAGAAAAGAAGAATTAATCCCTTTTTATTATTACGTCAGAGAGTTAATGGAGGAATTCCCTTCGGAAACGATATTTTCTTATGTCCTGAGATCACAAAATGGTCAAGCTGATGCACTGGCTAATATAGCCACAGCTCTGCCAGATCCAAATCGGGATGAGACAACCATCAGTATTTCCCACCATCGTGCATTTTCACCTTATATTCGATCCAGAACAGAGGGAATTAATGAAATTAGTCCCATTCCTGAACTGTATGGTCATACTAAAGGATGGATGTCACCTATCAGGGAATACCTTCAAAATGGAACACTTCCACCTAATAGATCCGAGAAAGAACAAATCTAGAGACATGTGGTCAATTTTACTCTTTATGATCTCCTAGGTCACCTAGAGAAAATTCTCTACAAACGTGGTTTTGATGGAGTTCTCTTTCGATGCATTGATGGTGAAGAGATAATGGCTTTCATGAAAGAAGTGCATGCAGGAGTCTGTGGTGCCCACCAGTCTGGACATAGACTATCTGATCAGATTCGAAAGCATGGATACTTTTGGCCTTCAATGATACAAGATTGTGTTGATTTCACAAAGAAGTGTCATTCATGCAAATTACATGCCAACTTCATTCATCAACCTCCAGAGTTGCTTCATACTGCTAAATACTCGTGGCCATTTTCCACATGGGGAATGGATGTGGTGGGACATTACCCTTCAGCTACAACCAAGCAGTTTAAGTATATTCTTACTACTACTGATTTCATTTCCAAATGGGTAGAGGTATTACCTCTCAAGGAATTCAATTCTAAATGCGTTGTTAGATTCATCAAGTATAACATCATTAAAATATTTGGTTTCCCTCATACCATATTGACGGACAATGGCACCATCTTCTGTTCATCTGAGGTGAAGAAGTTATATCAAGAATACAACATCAAATCCAATCATTCATTTCGGTATCATGCAGCGGACAATGGCCAGATAGAAGCCTTCAACAAGACTCATTCCAATATACTGCAAAAGATGGTGGATAAAGATAATAAGTCATGGCCTGATAAACTCTTTCATGATTTATGGGCTTATCGGACTACCACCCACACTACAACACGGTCAACTCCATATTCAGTGGTATATGGAACAGAAGCCCTCTTGCCCATTGAAGTTCAAATACCCTCACTCAGAGTAGACATTTGGGATCAGTCATCTACAGATGAACAATCTAAAAAGACATTGAATGAATTGGAATGGTTAGATGGGAAAATATTGTGCACTTTTCACCACTTTGATGACTATCAGAATCGAATAGCACGAGCTTTCAACAAAAAAGTTCATCTTCGTTCATTCACTCTGGGAGAATTGGTATTAGTTCTCAGAACTCCAACGATACCAGGAAAGAAACCTCCCAATCTTGAGCCAAAATGGGAATTACCTTACTCAATACATAGGGTCTACTCCAATGGAGGTTATTCATTAATCTCGATGGATGGAGAACTCATCAATACTTCAACCTATGCCAGATTTTTGAAGAAGTATTTTTTATATGAAAAAAATGCATAACCATGGTCCCGTATAACCTTAAACTACACCATGGTCCAGTATGACCTTAAACTGCACCATGGTCGAGTATGACCTTAAACTGCACCATGGTCCAGTATGACCTTAAACTGCACCATGGTCCGTTTTGACCTTAAACTGCACCATGGTCCAGTATGACCTTAAACTCCACCATGGTCCAGTATGACCTCAAACTGCACCACCATCCTGCATGACATTAAAACTTCTCATCATGTCCAGAAAGACGTTAAACTACATAACCAATGGTCCATGCATATGACATTAAACTATTCACATTTTTCATCCAACATGACATTAAACTATGAAAAGGTTCCCTCATTAATCCAACATGATGTTAAACTATGATGTCCTAAATACATGATTCTAAACTGTATAGACGTCCCTTATGTCTAGCATGACATTAAACTGCACCATCCACGGTCCCACATATGCCCCTAAACTATTTGCAAGTCCCTTAGGTCCAGCAAAACGTTAAACTGCATCACCAACGGTCCATGCATACGACCATAAACTATTCGAACTTACATCCAACATGACACTAAACTGTATCATCCCTTTTTTGTTCAAATATGATGTTATACTATGAAAAAAGTCCCTAATACCTCCAACATGTCGTTAAATGGTGTACTCTTTTTTCCTCATTGCATCACATTAAACTGCACAATACACTTTTTTCAGCATGACATTAAATTGTATTGTCCCCATTGTCCTAACTATATAATGCTAAACTATACAGAAAGTCCTTTAATACCTCCAACATGACGTTAAACTGTATTTTGTTCCTGCTACATGACACTAAACTGTGCAGCACAAATAGTCCTAACTGCAAGACTTTAAACTAAATATTCCCTTCAAATTTCCTACATGACATTAATATATGCATCATTAAGGTTGTTTCTACCTCTTGTTTCTAACACTGAGTATGACTCACGTGAGCTTAGAGAAAACTTCAACCATAACGCTCTCTCTAGGATACTAACCATGTGTTAGACCCAACACTATTTTTTTAGATCGTTGTCCCTAAGAACAACATGATCACTAATTCATTATTTAATTTAACTACACAGACTTTGATCCTTGCCTTCCAGGCTAGGTACGTAGGCAACCTCCCAAGGTTCAAGCCCAAAAACAATCTCTTTACATCGGTTCATCTCCATCTAATACAATGTTGATTCGTTAAACCACCCCTAGAATCAATATTTTTACATTGGTTCACTTTATTCCTTGCTATACGACATTAAACTATACAAAAATATTGTCCAGTATGAAAATAAACTTCAATATTCTTTGATAACCTAACCTGAGAAGGAATCATTATTTACATTGATTTTCAATCATGATTCATTTCAAAGACAATGTGCATACATTGAAACACCCGAATCTTTTATCTTGGGTCAAACCATCATTGTACTTAGGTCCCCTTCCACCCTTCACATGTATAAACCAAATTTGTACAGAAGGTAGTTCTAAAACTATGTGGGCTTGATTCCCATCCTTATGGGATATGTAGGAATCTAGAATTGTCCCTCGAATAAAGCCCATAGTCTTTTGAGCCTAACCCCAAATTCCTCTTTCGGTCCCCTGGCTGAAAAGACCCCATAAAAACACAAACTATGTATTTCTCATAATGGTCCAAGCTCTATAAACCTAAACTAAGATCTCCAATCCTTTTGTCCCACATGACGTTAAACGGTAGTTCAAGAACTACGTATGGCTTGATTCCCATCTTTACGGGATACATAGTGAAGTCTAACATTTCAATTTAGAACACAGACACAACATGATTATGGTTAGTATTGATTTGTGTATATCTTCATACTTTGGACAATACCCATCTTTATGTGTCATAATCCCAACCTTAAATATTTTCAGATCTTCATAACCCTTTTCTTGACTTCTGGTCAGAAAAATGTCAAACTTCTAAGATTTCTTTTTCCTGACTATGCAGTACATTCCCTTAGGCGGCCTTGCATAAACAGTCTTCATAACATATTTTTCAGCCAAAAGATACTATTATTTGACTATGCAGCCAATGCCCTTAGGTGTTCCTGAATAATTCAACCCCCTAATGGGTTTTTCCGATACTATTAACTTCATTCTTGGGATGAAAGCCTCTTTTGCCCTTATTTGTCTTAAATGAAAATATGAAGGGATTGGTAAAAATAGCCATCCTTAACATATTTATTCCATATCCCTTTTAATGATCTAAAAGTATTCAAGTCTATGATTTATATTCTTCGTCCCTAAATTTGTGTCAGACATTCATAGGAGTGATATCCATCCAGTTCTTCGATAGTATTGTTTGTAAATATATTCTCCATATTCAAGTACCTTTTTCCATATAGCCAACTCTATAATTTGGAAAATTGAATCTTCATTAACATTCACTGGCTTTTTAGCACTAGGAATGTAAATTTCTGAGAGTTCTTTTTCCTGAATATTGCAGCACGTGCCCTTAGGTGGCCTTGCATAAGTAGTCTACATAATGTACCTATCATCCAAAAGATGCTATTTATTTGACTATGCAGTCAATTCCCTTAGGTGACCCTGCATAATTCAACCCCCAAATGGGTTTGTTAAATAATGGTAACTTCATTCTTGGGAATTACTTCTTCTAATGACTTTTATCTATTTTTCATATCATTCATCATATTCAAATATTCTTAAGTCATAGTTTACATATTTTCCCTCATACTTGAGTATGGTAATATGTTTTCAGATGAATTTTCAAAGAATTGAGTCAATTCTAATTCATTCGGTCAAAGCTATTTCAACCATAAACATTATCCTCTTTATGTCTGACGTGCATGACATTAAATATCCTTCAAAAGACAAAGTACTTCTGAATAAAATCAAGTTCCAGCTCACTAATCATACGTTTTGTTTGATTTAGGTAATATTGAACAATTAAGAGATTCAAAGTTTGTAGGGATATTTATAATAATCCCAGTAAAAATCAAACTATGCTTACTAGGCCCATTGGAATAGGTAAAATTTAAAGCAGGTAGAAAAACAATACAAGCATAAATGATTGAAGATAAAAGTACTCTCCATTGATGCAAATGAATTAGAAGGATATCCAAAGATTGGAGTCTCTTCTCTTTTTTCAAGAAATTAAAAAATACTGCCAACATAAGTCTTTACTTAATGAACCGCATCCCAAGCTTCATCAGCATCTACTTGAAGCTCATGCACTTGACCAACTTCACTCTTTTCAGCCTGATGGAGTGATTTATTAGCATGCACAATGACCTCTATACCATTCGTTTGAACTCCTTTAGTGAATTAATTAGTTGGTCAAGGTGACTAGTAACCGCATCTAACTGTTGTTGAAGGTACATCTACTGGATGACTTTTTCTTTGATCATATGCTTCATCTCCTTCATCTTGGTAGCATAGTCAGCCTCAACTTGTGATACCGTAGCCTCAAATTTGCGGATGCTGACTGACAAGTTCACCATGGTCAGATCTTCGCGAAACATTTTCTCCTGCTCCCTGTTGAAGATTACTTGTTTCACCACGGTATGGATCTCTTGGTATCCAAAACCGCCAAGTCCTAGCATGAAGAACTGGGATGAAAATCGAGGGATATTCGATGATAGCTATTCTAAAGGGAACTCATATTTGATTTTCCATATGTTGTTCCATGACTTGCGTCGGGAATAGTTGAGTGCCTTATGCACCACCGGGTCTGATTCAACATCATCATCACAGTGGGGGCATGTAATCTGGGATTAATGCACTTAAGGAAGTCCCTTGTTCTCCTCCTTCCCCCCTAACTTGTGCTTCTTCTCTTTCAACTTCCATTTGGGTAGAGGCTGAGGCCTCACCTCCAGATCTAGACACTGCAGTTGATGGCCATGCCTAGTTAATTGAAAGCACTGTTTAATTTCAAACGATAACAAAAGAATCGATTGTCTTGGAAATTAAGTACAATCACAAATATTGTTATCCCTTACCCAACAGTAGATTAGAAAACTGAGAAGACTCCTCCCCATCTTTCCCAGTCTCAACAAGATCTTCAAGATGGGTCTCAAGAGGGTTTACTGGGTTTAGATCTACTTGAGCTAATGTTTCTGCAATGGTAGGGTTGACATCAATGCCCGAAACCACTTCAGGCATTGGCAGTTCAACAGTATCTATGGATGGAACTGCATGTTATTTGCAGTCATGATTAGAAGTGTAAATTATAAGAAAATTTACTGGGCGAAGGATAACACTCACTCCCAAGGTCTTCAAAATCACAAGATAACAAATCATGATCATAAAATTCTTCGATAGACATGCCATGATTCGTCATTTCATCCAATGAAATTTCAGAATCTTGGTCAGTCTCACCAGTGGGAGCATTTGATGTGTCTTCTGGACAACTTACATCCTGCGGCCCCTGACCCTGGACAACATCTTCGGATAAAATCACGACATCAGTTGCAACAGCCTCCAGAATCTTTAATGCAGGAGTTGAACCTGAATAATCATAGAATGGAAGTCAATCAGTGTTTCGTTCAACATTTTTAGGATGCATTGATAACTTACTAGAAACAGGTTATTCTCTTCTTGTAACAGTAGTAGGAGGGATGCTGGGAATAGATGTTGTCTCCTCACAAGAAGCAGCTAAGTCATCCTGAACTTGTGATTGTTCTGTAACATCCTCTATAGTCCTCACAGGAGGGTCAGTCCTCACCCTCAGAGTGGAAATTTAAGAATCCCATAAAATCAAAAGAAATATGGGAAACCATTTCATGGTTATAGACTCATGATTATCCGAAGGACTTACCGTATCTAATGAAGCTTTTAGCTATGTACATCCTCCTTCGTTGCCTTTTCTTTGTTGGGTTTTTGGGAGTACCGGCAGTCTCCATTATAGGTACCTAGATGGGATAGGGGAAAGCCATGTGCAATTCCTCATCCATGGCCTGCTGGCCTAGAGATATCTCACCTGGTTCACGAGGAGATTCAGAAGTATCCCCGATGGTAATACCACCAGCGCTATATTGTGGCAAAGGAACCTCAATAGTTCATTTATTTTCAAGCTACAATATGAAGAAAATAACTTCCTTAAGTAACAAAGCTTCGACTGAAATCATGTTGGAAATAAAATAAGGAAAGAAAACTTACATCTTCAGGAGCCACGTAATCATGCCACTCCTCATCAGTCCCCTCAGCGGTGCCACGATCAATCATTTCCTTCACCCGCCTGGTGACACGAACAGACTCATCAGTTGAATATATGAACATTTCCAGTTCTGGTGTAAGCCCGCACTTCATTGGGGTTATCCTCGTATTGGATATCTATAGAATCCAGAAGATTCCCTATTCCAGGATGTTGTAGGCCCTTACAAAAATCCATCCAGGAGGTCTCAGTACCACAGTATAAATTCTTCCATAACTAGATAGCCTCTGATCTTAGATATGAAGGCTGTGAGGAAGGTCCAACAATCTTTGATTTCAATTTCTTCCTGGTTCCTCCAACTGCAGATAAAGAATAATAAAATAAGACTTATTTCTTTATAAAGTAGTAGTGATTAAATTACCATAATGAAGTAACTCACCAGGAGTTGATGGAGTAGGTATCTTGATTCTAACTGCAGGATTATATCGTGTACGAGGCCACTTTTCCACTTGTTGTGTCTCATCATCCCCATCATGGGAATCTGGTGAATCCATCCTAGAGGAGGAATCTAGAGAATCAGCTTCAGGTGGGGAAGCATCACATTAATGAGGAGAGTCTTCTTTCTCTAAAGTCCTCTTCCATTTCCCCACCTGATTAACTAGGTGATTCAGCACCCCTTTTGGGTATGATGCTATCCAGTGCTCGACATAATATGTAGTTAAGTTATGTTCCACTTTTCAACTGGTAGCTCAAATACCACTCAGTCTTCTCCCTAGACGTCAGCATCCATAGTTGTCGAGCAACCATCAGATGTTGCTCTAACCTGACATGTACTGGGGGAGATAAAACAATCTGCTGCAGACAATTGAATTGACGTGCAGATCTATATGGAGAATATTCCTTGCATATAATTTATCTTTCAATCATGGAAACTAGCACACCATCTCTACAAGATAGCATGTACGACCTCAAATCCAAATGGGTTGTTCCATCATCAACAAACCGCCCGGTTGGCGGATTTCCATAGGGAAAGAAGTTGAATTCCTTAAACATGCTCAGCCTCACATTCATGTCATATTCATTAACATCTAATGGAGCAAATTCAGAGAATGCTTGCACTAACGGCTTGAAAGAACATCCAAGAATTTGTAATCCATTCATTACATTGTATTTCCTAATGTGAGTAGCGATCCATCCCCATAAAACCTGTAATGGTCCCACTATTCTTAAAGGAGATTTACCCATGAATTCATGAAGCTAAATCCGGTGAATATTTGCTAAAATGGGGTAGCCAACCCAACCATTTTTCCCTCATCCAACTTTGCTGCAATGACGAAGGTCCCTGGCCTGACACCTCACTTCGAATCCCTGACTGGAAAAAGATAAACCCTGAGCCACAAAGCCAAGAAGCCTGCCAGATGAGTCTTCTTTAGGATCCTTTGATTCACCTCATATCCCCATTTCTCAAACTCTCCTGCTTCTGGAGTTGGACAGAATGTTCCAAGAGTACCCCTCTTCTTAGGTTTTGGGAAAGTGGAAGGACGTTTGGGCCTCATATACTTTTATTTATTTTTCATGGATCCTTTCTCCTTCGGCTCCTTCTCCTTTGGCTCCTTCTATTTCTTCTCAATAAGAAATATATTCATCCACTCATCTAGATGAATATCGTTTCTAGAATGAGTTAACGAGGTCTCTAAACTATTGAGCCTGTGGAATATTTTAAATAATTCCCGAGCTAAAGCATGAGTCTTCTTTGAATCATTCCAAGTCACCTTGGGTGGAATGAATTCATCATACATATCGCCCAAAATTGGAACCCATGAGATCTTGTGGACATCCCACAGACTGATGCCTACTTCTCCATGAGTCAGATGAAAAGAATTAGTTTCTGGGTTCCAGTGGCTGAGTATCTCCAGCATGAATTTATCATGTCTGTAAACATATTTCTTCCCAACTCAAATAGCTTCGTATATCGCAACTCCTTTCAGATCCTCGAAAAACTCTGCACAGGTATGTCACACCAATTATACACACATCCAAGTTGGATTCACACCTCCCCCAGGATGAAAGTCCCAACTTTTCATCCAGCCTTTGGATTGATCCATCTGAGAATTTTGGAAGATTTAAATTTGACAATATGGTTGCAGCTCAAGCGTATGAGGTTTTATATCTGGCGTACAAGGGCTATGATGCATCATGTGAGATTTCTACATTGTTCCAACATTTATAAATCCTCCTCCACATGAGATATTTGCTGAAGCAAAGTTGGTATAATTTTGAAACCACGAAAATGAGAGATAGTTCTTTGATTATGGAATAGTAGCCTCTCGCAAATGACCATAGCCATACAAAGGCAAATAAATGCTTTGGGGGGAAGTCACGATGATATTTCTTCAGATATTTATCCAAATCCAGAAGAGTTCTACTTTTGACGGTATAATAATCATCGCCAATGATATCCATCATATCATCCAGATGTTTTCTTGCCAGTTCATCAGCTATTCCAGTTCTAAGAGACATTGATTCTGCACAAAAGTTGAATAAATTAACTCTTAAGTAAGTTGATTTTTCATAAAATTTGTGATGGAATTTCATAAAAATGACAAAGGAATTAAGGCATGCAAGTCTAAACTTGGTGTGCAAGTATATATGTGTCGTGCAAGTGATGCTATGCCGCACAAGTTTTTGGCACACAAGTATCACTGTGCAAGTCCAAATACATATATAGTAGCGCGACAACAATGAAAAAGTGGAAAATGAGCAACTTGCGCGGTGAAGGAGACATGTGCTGTGAGAGATCAAAAATCCAAAAGTCAGGTTCTATGAATGATCAATGATCACATATTTATAGTCCAGGCTACCCACTTGTGCGCCTACAGCCAGTGCACTCTAGCCCTGCGCGACTCGCACCTGCGCGATGATGCCTGTACGACAGGACCTGTGTGCCACATTCCCATTGGTTTTCTTCTTTTCCTCAGAGTCACATCATTATTCATTCGGATCCAACTCTTAGGGGGGACTTTTGTGGATGCTCCTTTTTCATCATAGTGTCCAAAGGAATGTAAAGGGAAATGACTTAGCACAAATTGATTCATCCTTTGAAGAAAACATCAAAAACCGACAAAGGAATGAACATGGCTTCAAATTCACATGCGCCATGCATGTTCCATCACTGTCGTGCAAGTCCACTTGTGCGATCCCTAATGGTCGCTCAAGTGACTTTCGCACAATAAGTGATAACTGCTCGGGCTCTTCTCCAGCCTATAAATAGACCCGATGGGTCCCCCATTTAATGGAGGAAATTTTTCCAGAATTAAGATATAGAGCTCTAAACGCACAAGTCACTTCTTCAGGTCTTCCGAACACTTCTAATGTAATTCATTACCTAGAATGAAAGGTCTAAACATAAGTATTAAGGTCTAAGTGTTACAATTCACTAACACTTGCGCGCGTAAGGTGTTTTACGCATAAGGGAAATGAACATACTTGCGTGCCGCCCTAGTTCTTCACCAAAACTTGTGCACCTCTCTTCTGGAAGTACCTCAGGATAATTATAATGGCTTTGTTCAAGGATCATACAACTATTACCCTACTGGTTAAAAATTGCACAAGTACCCATGGGTCGCGTAGGTATACCTGCGCGACCAGGACTTGCGTGCCCACGGAGTACCTACATGCCTTCCAGGACTTGCGCGCGCAATCCTTTTTGGGTGCTCTTCTTTCCCATTTAACCCCTCTAATAATATTTCACCTCTCTTATTCAATATTTAGTCTTCAAGAAATTATTCAAATCCATTTATGGCATGTTTTCTTGATTGAATTCCTTATCTGAAATGAATTCTATGGAGCATCTCTTAAAACATTAGTGGTCCGCATAATCTTTATGTCACAAAAGATTGAGATTTCATTCATTCAACCTTATACATTATGATGAGATAACCCCTTAAACTGGGCCTCCACTTTAGGAATAATACCCAGTGATAATTCCAAAATATGGGCATACTTCTTAAGAGTAAGCCCCATGTCCTCATTAACCTGAGCCTCCTTTTCAGAAGTATGTCCCAGTCATAATTCCCATTAATTTTGGGAATCCTTTTTAGGAGTATGCCCCAAGTCCCCTAATCTGGTCATCCTCCTTAGGAGTAAGCCCCATTCTTAAACTCCCCAAATATGGGCATCCTCCTTAGGAGTAAGCCCCAATCATAATGATATTAACATGGGCCTCCTTCTCAGGAGTAATCCCCAGTCTTAATTTATCTTAACCAGTCCTAATTTCCTTTTGATCTGGGCTTCATTCTTAGGGGTAAAACACAATCATAATTCCCCTCCTAACTTGGGCATCTTCCTTAGGAGTAAGCCCCAATATTATAGTATCCAAATCTCCATGAAGCACATATACCTTTATGGACCCCGTTCCAGGATTCTTCCCTGATGTAAATCTTAATCCTCGTCTATTTGGGCAGTAATACACACATAATCCCCACATCATTGCATCTTTCATGGCACAATTGTCTGTTTTCACCAATACATCTTGTTTCTCACACCGAGCATGAATCAAGTGAGATTAGAGTGTAAAAGTTATCATGAAATCTTTCTATGAGAAATCAATAATGCATAAAAAACGCACTCCCTTACTCGAACTACGTGGGTGCTGATACCTTTTACAATATAAAGGATACGTAGGCAGTCCATCTGTAGGTACGATCCCAACTTTGAAATAGTTCATGTCCTTCTGAATGACAATAAACTTCAAATGCCCCACTGAGTGAATTTAAAACCAGTATGGTCATCATAATGACCATGATACTTTTATGTATCAAAGGATACCATTGACTAAGAATCTCTAACAAATAGAGATGATTACCTATCAATGAAGAACCTAAAATACATATAAAAGGTTCTCTAAATTTCCTACATATCAATCATTGACTGTCAGATCTAATGGAAAACTCATTTTATACTTGGAAATGTAATAAGGATTCACGAACATTAGTTAAATCTATAAAGAGAGTCCCGGAGTATACAATAATTCCCCTCAAAAAGGTGTGATGAGTCTGACCTCCCATCCTCTCGACCAATGAAAATTCCTAAGCCTCATAAGTCCACAACTAATGAGTGCCTACCTTTGGAAAGTAGTTTCAAATGGATATGGAATCATTGGATGTTTCTAGTTCTACGAACAAACCCGTTAGAAACTGCTTGGAATGTTTGAATCTTAAATCAATGAGATCATCCCCAATTCCAGAGGGAAGAAGCTGTAGGTTATAAGGATGTAAGTTTATGGTGTACAAAATGGGGTTTATGGTGTAGGGTATAGTGTTTAAGGTGTAGTGTTTATGTTTTAGTTTATAGGTTATATGGTTTAGTGTGCTGTGATTAGGTTTTTGGGGTTATGGAGTAGGTTGTAGTGTTTATGGTGTAGGGTTTAGGGTATAGTGTGAATGGTGTGTGGTTTAGGGTTTATATGATATGGTATTAAGTTTATGTTGTATGGTTTAACATTTATAGTGTTGTGTATTTTGTTTAAGTTTTAAGGTTTATGGATTTGTGTTTAGGGTTTAGGCATTATTATTATTTTACTGTTATTTGTATTTTTGGGTGTTTAGCGGTTAAATTGGGTTTAATGGTTTTATTGTTTTTCATGGAAATTTATGTGTTCTCGGGGTTTTTTAGTGTTTAAGGGGATTTTAGTATTTTTAGAATATTTAGGTTTTTTATGGGTTTGTAGTGTTTATGGAGCTTTTTTATTTTAGGGTGGTTTTGGGTTTTTATGGATTTTGGGTTTTAAGTAGTTTTTTGGAAAGGTAGAAGGTTGGGATTTAAGGTTATTTTGGGGTTTTAAATGTTTTCTTACAGGAGTTAGGGTTTTACGGTTTTATGTGTTTTTTATTATTTTGTAGGGGTGTTTAGTGTTTTTACAATTTTTAAGGGGATTACAATTTATTTCTAATGTCTTAGGGTCTTTAGGATTTATTAGTGTTCATTATGGTTATTTATTGGTTTTAAGGTATTTTAGGGTTTTAGTATTATTTAAGTGTTTTATTATTATTTTCTGATTTTTTTGTTGCTTCAGGGTTTTTTCTATTATTTTACCGTCATTATAATGTTTAGGGTTTTTGGGTATTTTAGTGGTTGTTGGTTTATTCTCGTATTAGGTGTTTTTAGGTTTCTTAAGGATATTTAAGGGTACCTTAAGGATTTTATATTATTTAAAAGGGTATCTAAAGTTTTTTTTGGAATCTTAGGGACATTTGGTTGTTTAGGTGATTTAGGGTTTTTATTGAATTTTATGTTTTCAGGGATTTCGAGGACTATATGAGATTCTAGAGTTTCCATTTTTAGGGATTTTTAGGTTTATTTGTTTTCCAATTTTTTAATGATAATTTTTAGGGGATTTCATTGGGGATTTGGTTAATGTCTTTTTAGTGTTACATGGTTTTTAGGTGTTTTAGTGAGTTTTGGAATTATGGGGATTTATAAATTTATGGTTTTTAGGGTTTTCAAAGGATTAGGGTTCTTTGTTTCCTTAGAGGGTATGAGGGGTGTTTAGGTTTTTTGGTGTCTTTTTTTTTCTATTATACGGTTCATCTATATTTTAATGGTTTTATTGTTTTTAGGGGGTTTTGGTTTTTAGGCGGTTGAGGGATTTGATGTGTGATAATCAATTTTCTGGGTTTTATGATTTTAGTATTTTTTAGGCTTTTATGGTTTTGTTTTGGGTTTAAAGGCTTTTATTGTTTTAGGGATTTGAGGGTCATTTATGGATCGTTAAGATTTTTAGAGTTTTTATATTTTTTAGGTTCTTTTAATTTGTTTGGGATTTATTGTGTCTTTTGAGTGGTTTTAGGGTTTCTAAGGTTTTCTATGGGGGTTTATGGGTTTATACTTTTATAATTTCTTTTGGGGGTTTGAATTGGTATTTTTTGTATTTTTGGGGGTTTTAATTGCTTTTTTGGGTTTTTGGTATTTTTTAGAATTTTTGGATATTTAGGGTTTTGGATCATTTTTTCTTTTAGGATTGTTTATATTGGGGGGGGGGGGGTTACTCCCTTTAGGGGTTTTTTGGTTTTCAGGGTCTATTTGTATTTATATATTCTAATTTCATCCTTTAGGGTTTTAGGGGTTTTTTATTTTTTAGGGGTTTTAATGTGTTCACAATCCTTTAGTGGCCTTATTGTTCTTCGAGTATTTTTTGGGGATTTATTGTCTTTTGGTGTTTCTCCTTCTCACTATATTTTTTTGAATTTTAGGGTTTTTTGGATATTTGGGTCTTTAGATTTTTCATGTTCTCAAAATCTTTTAAAGCTATTATTATTTTTATAGGTTTTAAATTAGTTTTTATGATTTTTAATTTTTTTTGGTTTTTAGTGTTTTTATGTCTTTTTTAGCATTTGGAAGGAATTTACAGATTTTGGGGATTTTTTGGTTTCAAGAGTTTTCTGTTTTTTTTTTGTGTTTTTTGAGTTTTTGGTTTTAGTTTATTTTAGTGTGTTTACAGTGTTTATTGTTTTATAAATTTTAATCGCATTTTAGGGGTTTTTGTTATTTCAATTGATTTTTTGGTTTTATGGGTTTTTTTTATTTTTAGGGATTTACTGGTTATAGAGTTTTTAGGGATTTATTTTTTCAGTTTTCATGTGTTTTAGAGTTTTTAAAGTGTTTATACATTCAATTTTTTTAATGGTTTTACAATTTTTATTGATTTTAGTAACATTTCAGGGTTCTTAGGGTGTAGTGTTGTTAGGAGGTTTTGGAATTTTATGACTATTAAATACGGTTAAGGGTTTTAAGGTTTTTAATGGTTTTTTTGGTTTTTATGGGATTTATGATCTTATTTTTTTTTTTGTGATTTTAGGGGTTATTATGTTGATCAATGGTTTTAGGGTATTCAGGGTTTTTTATAAGGTAATTCAGTGTTACTTTGGGTTTCTAGGCTCTTCTAGGATTTAACGGGATGTTTGGGTTTTTAGTTTTTCTCATATTATTCATATTTAATGTTTTATTTTGGTGTATATTAATGGGTTTTATGGGGCTATATGTTTTTTATGGGTTCTAATGGATTTTTGGGACTCATATTGTTTTAGGGGTTTTTTTGGTTTTTAGGATTTTTATGGGTGTTGGGTTATGGGGGGGGGGTGGATTGTTATGTATATTAATGTTTTTACGGTTCTTAGGCACCTTTAGGGTTTTATGTATTTCATAGGGGTTTTAGTGTTTTATGTTTTTTTGGATTTTTTGTCATTTCAATGATTTTAATGGTTTTTAGGGTTTTTAGTGCAATGGATAGTTTTTACAAGGGTTTATGAATGCATTTTGAGGGTTCTTATGGTGTTATAGCATTTAATGGGTTTTAAGAGATTATTTTCTATTTTATTTGATTTCAAGGGGTTTAAGGTTTTTAGGGTTTTCAATGGTTGGTATGGATTTAAAGGGATTTTTTTGGGTTTTTTGACTTTTATGTTCTTTTAGGTATTTATATGATTTATAGGGGTTTTAGGTTCTTTCTAGGTATTTAGTTTTTTCTAATTTTTTAGGATTATGGATGGGGATTTTATGGCTTTATAGTATTTTGTATTTTTTTAGAAACATTTATGGTTTTTAGGTTTTTTGGGGGTTTGGGTTTTTTGTCTTTTTAGGATTATTTTATAGTTTATAAGGATTTAATAGTTTTATGAGTTTTTATTATTTCGAGGATATTAAGGTTATTTTAGGGGTTTTAAGGGTTTTATGGTTTTAGTTTTTTGTTGGCGTATTTTGTTTTTTTCAAGAATTTTTAGTGTTTTTGGAGTTTTTTGGTTCCTAGGTTGTTTTAGTGTTTTATCAGTTTTAATTATTATTAGGGTAGTTACGGATTTTAGGGATTTTATGGTTTTATTTGGGTTCTAGGGGTTGTTTATTTTTATAATATATTTATAGATTATATTGAGTTTATGGTTTTTATTATATTTTTGGAATTCTCTCTTTGATTTAAGGAGTTTACGGTTTTTATGTGTATTTTATGGGTTTTAGAGGTCTTTTGTGTCTTTTATGGTTTTGGGTTTTGGGGATTTTAGGGCCATTTAGTGGGTTTCGAGTATTTTATTGTTTTCTTGGGCCTTTATGGATTTATGGATATTAATGGTATTACAGTCTCAATTTTTTTAGTAAATTTATAGGGTTATTACTTTTATATTCCTTATAATTATTTGGGTTTTTTATTTCTTTATTTATTTTGGATTTTTTTTTGTTTTTAGGGTTATGGTGGATTTTATGTTTTTTTATCTTAGGGGTTTTTTGGTTTTTTGGGTATTTTAGGATTATAGGGGGTTTTGGGATTTTATAGATTTCTATTGTTTTTCTAAGTTTTACAGGGTTTATAGGGGTTAGTGATTTTAGGAAAATTAAGTGATTAAGGGTTTTTAGGGATTGTAGGTGTTTTATTGCAATATACCATTTTCAATGGGTTTTTTTGGTATTGAATGTTTCAGTGTAGTTTTTTCTTTTTGGTGTTTTTAATGGTATTAGTTCATTTATGGGAATTTATTTATTTTATATTTATTTAAGGTTTTTCTTTCATTGTGGTATTTACAGTTTTTATGGGTTTAAATTTTTATTGAGGTTTTAGTATTGTTTTATGATATTTAAGGGTATTTACTGGTTTAGGGTTTTAAGGGTTTTATAAGGGTTTTTAAGAGCTTTTTGGTTTTTAGGTTTTTTTGGGTTTTTAGGTTTTTAGTGTATTTTAATTTTTTTAATGGTTTTTAGGGTTTTTAGGTGGTTCAGGGTTTTTAGATTTTTTTTTTGTTTTATAAATTTTTTAGCAGTTTTTTTGTTCTTTTATAGTTTTCATGGTTTTCAGGTTTTACTAAGGATTATATAATTTATTTTCCTAACATGTTGATATATTTTAAAAGTTTTTTGGTTTTTATGGTTTTATGGGTTTTAGTGTTTCCAAGGATTTTATGTTTTTAATGGGTTTAGAAACATTTTTTTAGGTTTTAGTGTTTTAGGGTTACTAGGGATTTTCAGAGTATGTTTTGGCATAGCATTTTATTTATTGGGGGGAGGGTTGGTTTTATAGGTTTTAGTGTTTCTATGGTGGTTTAATGGTTTTTACAGTGTTTAATTTTATTTTTTATTTTTATGGTTTTAAGGGGGTTAAGGTGTTTTAGAATTTAGTTATGGTTTTTATGGTCTTTTATGTTTTTATGATTTTTTTGGTTTTTAGGTTTTTAGGTATTTTAAATGGGTTTTAGTGCTTTTAGTTTGGGGTTTTAATGTTTTTTAGGGGTTTTAGGGTTTTTATGGGTTTAAGGGGGTTTAAATGTCTTTATGGTCTTTTTTAGTTTTTAGGGTATTTGTTGTTTTTTGTGATTTGCAGGGTTTTTTAAGATTTGTCTGGTTTATTAGGGTCTGAGGATTCATTCGTTTTTTTAGGGTTTTAATATTTTTTGGTATTATGGATTTTATGCTGATTTAGGGTGGGGTTATGGTTTATGGGAACATTTGTGATTTGTTGTGGTTTTTAATCTTTTGGGAAGTTTTACTGGTTTTGGGCATTTAAAGGTAATGTCAGGTTAATTATGTGTTTTAAGGTTTAAAGAGAAACTATTGTTTTTATGGTTTTGAATGTTTTTTGAGTACTTTAGGTATTTTAATTTATTTATTAATTTTTATGGGTTTTTATTGTCTTTAAATGTATTTCAGGTATTTTTTCATTTTTCGGTAATTTTGGGGTTTTTGAATTTCTGGGATCAATTAGGGTTTTTGGAAGACTTTAGGGATTTTACGGTCTTTGGTGTATTATGCGTTTGAAGGTATTTATACTGGGGTTATGTTTAATAGTGTATTTAGGGGTTTTAGGGTCATTACAGTCCTTTTTGGGTTTTATAGTGTATTAGGGTTTTAGGTCCTTTATATTTTTAGGGTTATTTATTATTTTGAATGTATTTTTTGGTATTTAAATTTTTTTCAGTGTTTGAGTGTCGTTTTTGGTTTTTGGAATTTTAGGGTTTTAGTGTTTTAAGGGGTTTTATGGGTTTAGAGTATTTTAGGGGTTTTATTGGGTCAATTGAGGATTTTAATGTTTTCTAGGGTCTTTTAAGGGGTATTTGTTTTTAAGGGATTTTAGAGGTTATTATTGGGGTTGGGGTAGGGTTTTTAGTCTTTAATTACTTTCAGGATCATCTTGGTGGTTTTAGGGTGCTTTTGGGGATTTAGCGGCTTTTAAAGTTATTTGGGGGATTTTAGGGTTTTAGGGCCTCTTAGGTTTTTTATTGTTTTAAAGTCCTTTAGGGGTTTTTGTGTCTTATGGCTTTTTATGTTTTTTGGGAAGTTTATGGTTTTAGTGTTTGAGATTATTTTAGGTTATTATATATTATTTTATGGATTTTAGTAGTTTTAGTGTATTTTAGAGTCCTAATGGGTTTTATGTTCTTCTAGTGGTTTTACATTCTTTTCTGTATTTTGTGAATTTTTAGGGCTATTAAGGGCATTTTGGGGTTTTAGGGACTCTTTGTTTTCTTAGGGATTTTATGGTTGTTTACGGTTTTTAGATTTTATTAGGGATTAAATTGTGTTTCCATGGTTTTTAGGGTTATGGGTTTAAGGGAGTTTTAGTGTTTTAGGTTCTTTTGGGGATTTTAGATTTTTCTGGCATTTTTTGGGGTATTAGGGGCTTTTAGGGGTTTTTTTGGGTTTTTAGGGACTTTTAGGATTTTAAATTTTTTAGGGTTTTTATGGTTTTAGAGTTATTTAATGTTTATAGTGCTTTTATGTATTTTTATGGTATTTGTGGTTATTATTATTTTTATTCTCTTAGGGGTTTTGGGTTCTTTAAGGGTTTATAGTGTTTCTTGGGATTCATTAGTGTTTTCAGGGTTTTTAGTGATTTTTAGGTGTTTTATGTATTTTAGATTTTTAGGTATTTCATTAGGGTTTTATTTTCTTATGGGGTATGATGGTTTTTATGTTTTTAATGTGTTTTTATGATTTTTATATGTTCCTTGTGTTATTTTTTTATTTTTAGGACTAAGTTATTTTGGAATATTTTTTACTTCGTTTTTTGAGTGTTAAACGCATTTTATGCTTTTTTAGTGATTGGGGGTGTTGGTTTTTGGATTTGTAGTCATATTTATGGTTTTATAGTTTTTAGGGTGTGTATGTGTTTTATGATTTTTATGGGTTTTCAATGTTTTTTAGGTGTATTTATTTTTTTTTGGATTTTTGGGTGTTTTATGATATTTCTAAAGTTTTTACATTTTAAGGATTTTTTTTGGTTTTTTGGGTTTTTTGGATTATTTTAAGGGGTTTAAATAATTTTTTTGTTTTTTGGATTTTAGGGTTCTTAGGGGAACTATATTTTAAGGGTTTTTATAGGGATGTTACAATCTATTATGGGTTTTATGTTTTTTTGTATTTCTATGATTTTATGCTTTTACATGGGTTTTATGGTTGTTATAGTTTTTATGGTTTTTAGTGGGTTTTATGGTTTTTGGATTGTTTAGGGTTTCATGGTATTATTGGATTATATGGGTTTTCTTGGGGTATAATGGTTTTCATAGTTTTTAGTGATTTTAGGTTTTTAGTTCCTTTTAGGGGTTTAATCAATTTTTAGTCCATTTAGTGATTTTTAGTGTTTTTCGAGGAGTTATAGGTTTTTAATTTTTTAAGGCTTTTTAAGTGTTTGAGTATTTCAATGTGTTATTAATGGTTTCAGGGATTGAGAGTTTTGATGAGTTTTAGGGTATTTAATGATTTTGTGGAGTTTAAAAGGTATTCAGGTTTTTTAGGCATTTTTTAGTTTTGGGGATTTTAGGGTTTTTTATTTTTTTGGGATTTTTATGTGATTTGGGGGTTTGAGATCCCATTTCTTAGTTCCTTTATGGGTTTTTATGTTGTTTACATTGTTAGGGTTTTTTTTATCTTGAGGTAGTTTTTGGTATTATTTTTCTTGAGTATTTGGTTCTTATGTTATTTTAATGTTTTCTATTTGACATATTTGGGTTTTGGGGTGTTCAGGATGTTTTATGGATATTTCAATGTTTTTAGTGGATTTAGGATTTTTGGTTTTTTACAGTATTTTAGTTTTTTCAGATAGGGTATTTAAGCCTTTTATGGTTTTTAGAGTTTTTGTGGGTTTTATTATTTTTAAGGGGTTTTAAGATTTTTATGGATATTATGGGTATTTAGGGTTTTTTGATCATTTAGGGATTCATGGGGTTTTAGTTTCTTTTGGGTTGTTTTAGAGTTGTAAGAATTTTAATTGTTTTTAATGATTTTATGTTCTTAGATTATTTAGATATTTTAAATTTTTTAGGGGTTAATGGGGGTTTTCATGGTTAATTTAGGACTTTGGGGGGGTTTTGGAGTTATAGGGGTTTTTGGAGTTTTAGGGGTTTTCTAGGTTCTTAGGTGGTTTAGGGATTATATGGATTATATAGTTTTTATGGATTTTAGGGGGTTTAAGGTAATTTTATGGTTTTTATTGTTTTATGGGTTTTTAGGGATTTAAGGGTTTTGGGTGGTTTAATGGGGTTTCCCAGACATTCGATTATGGGGTCGGGTTAGGGGGATTAAGTGTTTTTCAATGTTTTTTTGAGTTATTTTTAAATTTTTGGGGATTTTTAGGGTTTTTTTTCATTAGGGTTTGGAGTGGTTTTAGGGTTTTTTTTTGATTTTTATCTCTTTTTAGGGGTTTGTGGTTTTTTGAGGTTTTAGTGTTTTAGTGGTTTTTATGTTTTTTAGGGATTTAGGTTTTTAGGGGTTTTAGTTTATTTTGGTTTTTTGAGGTTTTATGTTTTATGGTTATATAGATTTTTAGGGTTTTATGGGTTTTTTTTGTATTTTTGGATTTAGTGTTTTAATGGTTTTTAGGGATTTTATTTTTCAAGTGTTTTTTAGATTTTTAGTTGTTTTTGGGGTTTATGGGGGTGTTGAAATTTTTGGGTTTTTTGGTTTTTTAATGTATTGGAGTTTTTACATTTTTAGTTGATTAATTGTATTTATGGGTTTTTAGGATACTTATGGTTTCTAGGATTTTACAGTTAATATGGGTTTTGGGGGTTTTTTGGATTCATAGGGTTTATGGGTCTTTAGTGCCTTTGGGTTTATGAGTGTTTATATAATTTTTTTATGCTATTCTGAGGTTCTGGCGGTTTCAGGGTTGTTAGGACCTTTAGGGGTTTTAGTATTTTATGAATTTTAAGGGTTTAGGGGTTATACTGTCCTTTATGGGTTTTAGAAATTTCAATGGTTTTAGGCCCTTTATACTTTTCCAGGGTTTTCAATGTTTTTTGGGTTTATTGATTCTTTTTATATAGATTCATTTAGGGTTTTAGTATTTTATATTCGTTTATAATATTATATGGTTTTGGGGTTTTTTTGTTTTTATGGGGTTATTGGGTTTTGAGGGTTGTTAGGGTTTTTAGTGGTTCATAGGGTTCTTGGGGTTTCAAATTACATTTATGGGTTTTTAGATTCAATTAGGGGTATTCATGTTTTTTAGTTTTCATTAGGGTTTTTTGGGTCCTTTAGTAATTTTTTTGATATTCGGGGGTTTTATGAGGTTTTTATTTTTATTTTTTTGTTTTTAGGATTTTGATTGTAATTTAAGATTTTTAATGATTATAGGGATTTTTAGGGTTTTATCTTATTTTAGTGATTTAGGGATTCTTAGAGGAATTATTGTATTATGCGGTGTTGAGTTTTTTTTGTTTTAGGGTTCTCAATGGTACTAATTTTTTTAGTATTTTTGGTGTTTTATGGTTTTTATGGGTCGTAGGGGTTTATGGTTTTTAGGGTTTTATACATTTTTAGGGTTTATTTGAGGTTTTAAGGATTTTATGGTTCTAGGGATTGTTGTGTTTTTTAGAATTCCATGGAATTTTAAGGATTTTAAGGGCATATAGTTGTTTTAAGGGATTTTTTTTTGGTTTTAGTGATCTTTTTATTTACTTCTTATAGATGGTTTTTTGGGTGTTACTGTTCCTTAGAATATATTTCGGGTTTTAATGTTTTTATTGGATTTAATGTTTGTTAGTGTTTTTTAGGATTTTTAGAGGTTAAATGGGTTTTAAATGTCTGTAGGGATATTATTGTATTAATGGGTTTCTAAGGTTTTATGTATTATTTACGGTTTTAGGGTTTTTTTTGGTTTTAGGGGTTTTAATGGTTTCATGGATTTAAGGTTTTTCTGAGTTATTAGATTATTTGGGGGGTTTGATATTTTTATGTATTTTGTTAATTTTATATATTTGAGAGGATTTAAGTAAATTTTACGAGTTGTAGGGTTTTAGAGGGTTTTATAGTTTATTAGGAATGTTCATGGGGTTTTAGATATTTTTAGACTTTTTAGGATTTTTAGGCGTTTAAATGTTTTTTATGGATATTTATGTGTTTTTATGGAATTAAGGGGTTTTTTGAGTGTTTTTATAAATTTTATGGTTTTTAGGTTTTTTACCTGGTATTTCAAGTTTTTAGGTTTTCAATGTTTTTTGGGGATTTAATAATTTAATGGGTTATAAACGTTTTAGATTGTTTTAGTCATGTTTAGTAATTTTTTTTTGTTTTATAATGTTTTGAAGTATTCATGGGTTTTTGGGTTTTTATGATTTTTAGGGGGATTTTGAATTTTCGGGTGTATACGGTTCTTAGGGTCCTTTATGGGTTTTAGAATGGTTTTAGGTTCTTCAAGGAGTTTTATGTATTTTAGGTATATTTAATGGTTTTCCTATTTTTAGAGTTTTTTAGGGATATCAGGTTTTTAAAGTATGTTTCTGGTTTTTGGTGTATAATGATTTTAGGGGTTTCTGATATTTTTTATGTGTTTGGGGTTTTTATGATTTATAAAGGATTAGGGTATTTATGGATTTTGAGGTTTTTTTTGATTTTTTGGGTTTTATGTATTTTAAGTAATTTATAGTCATTTTAATGATTTTTTGGTTTTTATGGGATTTTAAGGGGGTTTTAGTGATTTCAGGGAATTTAAGGAATTTTTTAGTTTGTAGGTATTAATGTTTATTAGGGGTTTTATGGGATTCAGTATTTTATTTTGGGGATTTGAATATATTTTGGTTTTAGGGGGTTTAATGTATTTTTAATGGAATAAATATTTTTTTGGAATTTAATGGTTTTAGGGGTTTTTAGTGGGTTTTGGGTTTTTGGGGTGTTAATGTGTTATTAGGGGTAATTTGGGGATTATAAGGGTATTATGGCTTTATGGGATTCACGTTGATTTTAATTTTTTTAGTGTATTAGGGGTTTTTAGTGTTTTTAGTGTACTATTGGATTTTCTTGGGGTTTAATACTTTTAAATATTTTTTTGTTATTTAGGTGGTTTTTAGGATTATAGGGTCTTTTAAAAGGTTATAGTGGTGTTTAGGGATATTTATGATGCTTTAGGGGTTTTCAATGACTTTTAAGGGTTTTAGGGATGTTTTCTGTCTTTATAGGATGTTTAGTGTTTTAGGGGTTTAAGGGTTTCTGTTTTTTAGTAGTTTTTGGTATTTAGGGTATTTTTGGTTTTTTATCCATTTAGTGTCTTTAGGGTTCTCCTTGGGGTGTTTGGTTTTTAATTTATTTAGTGGTTTTATAGGTATTTGGGGTGTTTTAAGGATTTATATTTTTGTATAGGGTTTTAGGGTTTGTTAGGGTTGTAATGGTATTATGGATCTAATGGGTTCTCAGGATTTTTTGGAGAGTTTGGGTTTTATCTAATATTTTGGTTTTCAGGGTGTTTTATTGGTTTCTATAGTATATTTGGGGGTTTTAATGACTTTTATGGGTTTAAGGGTACTATGGTTTTTTTATTTTTTAGGGTTTTGTGGGAATTTATTGGTTTTAGGGGTTTTGTGGATTCTTAATATTTTTAGGGGGTTTCAGAGCGTTTTTTTGGCTTTTTAGTGTTTTTAGAGTATTGAATCATTTTTGGTTTTTAAATTTTTTTAGGGGTTTTTATAAGTTTTCAGGTGTTTAGGGGCATTGGGTTCATTTAGGGGTTTTAGGGATATTTTATAGTGTTGAAAATTTTAAGGGTCATGTAAATTTTGTTGTGCTTCAAATGGGTTTTAGGATTTTTTATGGATTTATTTTCAGCTTCATAGGGTTTAAAATGTCTTATTAAGGGTTTTTATGTCTTTAAGGTGATTTAGGGGTTTTAAGGGGTTTAAAGGGGTTTTAGGGTTTTCATAATGATACTAATTATTTTATGAGATTCATATAAATTTTTTATATGTTTTAAGGTTTTTTAGTTTTTTAGGTTTCTTGGATTTTATAGGTTTTTTATAGTTTGTATAGTTTTGGTATTTTTAATAGATTTTAGGGCTTTAAAATATTTCTAGTTGTTTTGAGGTTTTTCTAGGGTTCATTGGATTTTTTTGGTTTTATGTTTTTAAGGGGTTTTCTAATGTTTACGATTTTTATGGTTTTGAGGTTTATGTCATGGTTCTTTGGGTTTTGAAGGTTTTTAGGGTTTTTGGTAAATTTTAGGGGTTTGGGGGTGGGGGTTTTGGGTTTGGGGGGGGGGGGGGGGGTTTCGGTCTTTAAGGGATTTTAGCTTTTTTGATGAATTTATGGTTATTAGGGGGTTTTAAGGGTTTTGGCGTAGTTAATGTGTTTAATGGTGTTTTAGGGGTTTTAGGGTATTTTTAGGTTTTGAATTAGTTTCTAGGGATTTTTAGGTATTTATGGTTTTCAGTTATTTTTGTTTTCTTTATGTTTTTTACGGAATTTGATGGTTTTATATGTTTTAGGTTACTTTATGGGAGTTTTAGTGTATTATGGTTTTTGACGTTTGTGGTGTATTTAGGGATTTTAAGAGTATTAGTGTTCTTTATGACTTTTGGGTTTTTAAAGGGTTTTAGGGGTTTTTTAATTTTCTACGATTTTTTGGGTTTTGGGGATTTATAGAGTTTTTATGGTCTTTTTGGGGTTTTGTTTTTGTGTTTAGTGCTTTTAGGAGTAATCCCCAGTCTTAATTTATTTTGATTTGGGCTTCCATCATAGGAATAAAACCCAATCACAAATCCCTCTTAAAATTTGGCTTCCTTTTCACGAGTAAGTCCCAGCTTAAGACCATAAATCTCCATAATGTACAAACACCTTTATGGACCCTGCACTTTGGCATCAATCCTAAAAGTCGTTGTCTTCATTTACTTAGGTTGTCATATATACGTAATCCCCACATCATTTCTTATGATTGCATCTTTCGTGGAACAGTCGTCAGGTTTTAATAATACCTCTTGTTTCTCACACTGAGCATGACTCACGTGAGATTCGAGTGTAAATGTAAATATGAAATCTCTCTTTGAGCCATTAATCTTGCATAAACCTCATACTTCTTCACTCGAACTATGTGGTATCTGACTCATTTTCTAACAAGGATACATAGGTAGCCCATCTGCGGGTACAATCCCTACTCTAAAATAATCCATGTCATTCTGAATGATAATAAACTTCAAGTGCCCCACTGAGTGGCTTTAAAACCAGTATGGTTATCATAATGACCAAGAGATTTCTATATAATTTATGGAAGGATACCATTGAATAATAATCACTAATTCATATGAATGATTCTCTATTGATGAAGAACCTCAAATACATATAAAATATTCTCTAAATCTCTTACATATCAATCATTGATTGCAATATCTAAACGAAAAAACTCATTTTCATGCTTGGTAAATTAATAAGGATTCACGAACCTAACTCAAATCTATATGAGAGTCCTGGATTAGACAATAATTCCCCCCAAAAAGGTGTGATGAGTCTGACCTACCATCCTCTCGACCAACGCAAATTATTAATACTCATCAGTACACAACTAATGGGATCCTACCATTGTAAAGTAGGTCCAAATTGATATAGAATCATTTGATGTTTCTAGTTATAAGAATAAACCCGTTAGAAACGGATTGGAATGTTTGAACCTAAAACAAACAAGTTCATCCCCATTTCAAGAAGAAATAGGGTCAAAACCATATTTTAGGGTTTTGGGTTTAGGATGGATGGTATACAGTTTAAGGTGATGGATTTATGGTTTAGGATGTATGTTATAGGGTCGTAATATTATGGTGTACAATATGGGGTTTAGGGTGTAGGGTATAGAGTTTAAGGTGTAGTGTTTATGTTTTAGTGTGTATGTTTTATGGTTTAGTGTGATGGGTTTAGGTTTTTGGGTTTATGGTGTAGGGTGTAGTGTTTATTGTATAGGGTTTAGGGTATAGTGTGAATGGTGTTTGTTTTAGGGTTCACAGTGTAGGGTATAGTGTTTATGTTGTATGGTTTATGATTTATAGTGTGGTGTATTGTGCTTAAGGTTTACGATTTATGGATTAGTGTTTAAGGTTTAGATGTTAATATGGTTTTCAGTGTTAATTATATTTTTTGGGTGTTGAAGGTTTTAATGGGGTTTTATGGTTTTATTATATTTTAGGATATTTGTGTGTTCTTGGGGGTTTTGGGGGTTTAAGGGGTTTTTAGATTTTTTAAAATATTTAGGGTTTTATGGGATTTTAGAGTTTATGGAGATTTTTTATTTTATGGTGTTTTGGGGTTTTTATGGATTTTGGGTTTTAAGTATTTTTTTTGGAAAGGTAGAAAGTTGGTATCTAAGGATATTTTGGGGTTCTATATGTTTTCTTACGAGATTTAGGGTTTTAGGGTTTTATGTGTTTTTTAATATTTTGTAGGGGTTCTTAGTGTTTTTATAATTTTTTAGGGGTTTGTGATTTTTTTCTAATATCTTAGGGACTTTAGGATTTATTACTGTTCATTATTGTTATTTATTGGTTTTAAGGGATTTTAGGGTTTTTAGGGTGTTTAGGGTTTATTTTTATTTAAGGGGTATATTATTGTTTTCTGATTTTTTTGTTGCTTAAGGGTTTTTACTATTATATAACGGTTTTTATAATTTTTAGGGTTTTTGGGTATTTTAGGGGTTGTTTGTTTTTTTGGTATTAGGTGTTTTTAGGTTGCTTAAGGGGATTCAAGGGTACCTTAAGAATTTAATATTATTTCACAGGTTCTCTAAAGTTAGTTTGGAATCTTAGGGACATTTGTGTATTTATGTGTTTTAGGGTTTTTATTGAATTTTATGTTTTCAGGTTTTTCAAGGACCATATGAGATTATAGAGTTTCTATTGTTTCAGAGTTCTAGTTTTATTTGGTTTTCTATTCTTTCATTATATTTAATTTTTTAGGGGATTTCATTGGGGCAGGGGGGGTAATGTCTTCTTACTGTTACATGGTTCTTAGGTGTTTTAGGGGGTTTTGGAATTATGGGGTTTTATACATTTATGGTTTTTTGGGTTTTAAAATGTATAGGGATTTTAATTTTATTAGGGGGAATGGAGTTATTTTTTCTTTTTTGGTGTCTTTTTTTCATTCTTGGGTTCATCTAGATTTTAGGGGTTTTATAGTTTTTAGGGGGTTTTGGTTTTTTGGGGGATGGGTGATTTAATGGGTGTTTATCAATATTTTGGGTTTTATGGTTTTAATATTTTAAGGCTTTTATGGTTTTGTTATTGGTTTAAAGGTTTGTATTGTTTTAGGGGTTTGAGGGTCATTTATGGTTCTTTATGATTTTTAGTGTTTTTATGGTTTTTAGGTTCTTTTAATTTGGTTGGGATTTTTTGTGTGTTTTGAGTGGTTTTAGGGTTTCTATGGTTTTCTATGGGGTTTATGCGTTTATACTTTTATAACTTCTTTTTCGGATATGAATTGGTTTTTTGTGTATTTTTGGGGGTTTCATTTGGTTTTTCGGGTTATAGGGATTTTTAAGGATTTTCGGATTTTTAGGGTTTTAGGCTCATTTTACCTTTTTGGATTGTTTATATTGGGGGGGGGTTTACTTTTTTTAAAGTTTTTTTTTGTTTTTTAGGGTCCATTTGTATTTTTATAGTGTTATTTTTTCCTTTAGGGTTTTAGGGGTATTTTATTTTTTTAGGGTTTTTAATGTTTTCACCATACTTTAGGGGCCTTATCGTTCATTGAGTATTTTTTGGGGATTTATTGTGTTTTAATGTTTCTCATTATCACAATATTTTTTTTAATTTATGGATTTTTGTGATTTTTTGGGTCTTTTAATTTTTCATGTTCTCAAAAATCTTTTATAGGTACTGTTATTTTTATAGGCTTTAAATTGGTTTTTAAGATTTTTAATTGTTTTTTGGTATTAAGGGTTTTTATGTCTTTTTTAGCTTTTGGAAGGATTTTACGGATTTTGGGGATTTTTTTGTTTCCTAGAGTTTTATGTTTATTTTGGTGTTTTTTTTAGTTTTTTGTTTTAGTTTATTTTATTGTGTTTACAGTGTTTATTATTTTAGAAATTTTAATTGGATTATAGGGGCTTTTTTTATTTTAATTGTTTTTTTCGTTTTGTGGGATTTTTTTGGGATTTATGGTTTTTAGGTTTTTTATAGATTTCATTTTTTTGTTTTCTTGGGTTTTAGAGTTTTTAAATTTCTTATAATTTCAATGTAATTTTAATGGTTTTAAAATTTTAATTGATTTTAGGAACATTTGGGGGTTCTTATGATGTAGTGTTTTTAGGTGGTTTAGTGATTTTATGAATATTAAAGAGTCTTAAGTGTTTTATAGTTTTAATGGTATTTTTGGTTTTTAATGGGATTTATGATCTTATATTATTTTGGAATTCTAGGGGTCATTATGTTGATAAAGGGTTTTAGGGTATTCGAGGTTTTTTATAAGGTAATTCAGTGTTATCTTCGGTTTTTAAGCTTTTCTAATATTTTAGGGGATGTTAGGGTTTTTAGTTTTTATTATATTTTTCGTGTTTTATTTCTTATTTTGGTGTCTATTTATGGATTTTATGGGGTTATATGGTTTTTAAGGTTTATAATGGATTTTTTGGACTCATATTGTTTTTAGGGTTTTTTGGTTTTTAGGATTTTTATGGGTGTTGGGTTATTGGGGGGGTGGATTGTTTGTTTATTAATGTTTTTACGGTTCTTTGGAACATTTACAGTTTTTTGTATATCATAGGGGTTTCATGGTTTTATGTTTTTTTGGATATTTGGTCCTTTTAATGATTTTTTTGGTTTTTTGGGTTTTTAGTGCTTTGGAGAGTTTTTAGGGGTTTATGAATGAATTTTGATGGCTCTTATGGTGTTATACAGTTTAATGGGTTTTAGGAGATTATTTTGTATTTTTTGTGATTTTAGGGGGTTTATGGTTTTTATGGTTTTCAATGGTTGGTAAGGATTTTGAGTGTTTTTTGGGTTTTTTTGACTTTTTTGTACTTTTAGGGATTGATATGATTTATAGGGGTTTTAGGTTCTTTCTAGGTATTAAGTTATTTCTAATTATTTAGGATTATGGATGGGGTTTTTATGGTTTTATAGTATTTAGGATTTGTTAAGAAATATTTGTGGTTTTTAAGTTTTTGCGGGGGTTTAGGGGTTTTGGCTTTTTAGGATTTTTTTAGAGTTTTTAGGGATTTAATAGTCTTATGAGTTTTTATTATTTCCAGGTTATTTAGGTTATTATAGGGGTTTTAAGGGTTTGATTATTTTCGTGTTTTTTTGGGGTTTATGAGTTTTTCAGGACTTTTTAGTGTTTTTGGGATTTTTTGGTTCTTAGGTTGTTTTAGAGTTTTATTGGTTGTAAGTATTATTAGGGTTTTTATGGTTTTATTTGGGTTCTAGGAGCTTTTTATGTTTCAATATATTTATAGATTATAGGGAGTTGATGGTTTTTAAAATATTTTAGGAATTCTCTATTGTTTTTAAGGAGTTTAAGGTTTTTATGTGTATTTTATGGGGTTTAGAGGTCTTTTGGGCCTTTTAAGGTTTTGGGTTTTAGGGAATTTTGGGCCATTTAGTGGGTTTAGAGTATTTTATAGTTTTCTAGGGCATTTATGGTTTTATGGATATTATTGGTATATAGGGTTATTTTCTTTTGTATTCATTACTATTTTTGGGGTTTTTTTCTTTATTTCTTTTGGATTTTTTATTCGTTTTTAGGATTATGGTGGAATTTTTGTTTTATTGGATTTTAGGGTTTTTATGGGTTTTTTTTGGTATTTTAGTATTATTTTAGGTTTTAGGGATTTTATATATTACTATTGTTTTTAGAAGTTTTTCAAGGATTATAGGGTTTAGGAATTTTATGAAAATTAAGTGATTAAGGGGTTTTTTTGGAATTTAGGTGTTTTATGGAATTTTCGCAATTTTTATGGGGGTTTTTTGGTATTTAATTTTTAAGTGTATTTTTTATTTTTGGTGTTTTTAATCTTATTTGTTATTTTATGGAATTTTAGTTTATTTATTGTTATTTAAGGTTTTACTATTCATTATGGTATTTGGGTTTTTATGGGTTTAATTATTTTTTGAGGTTTTAGTGGTGTTTTATGATATTTAAGGGTTTTTAGTGGTTTAGGGTTTAAAGGGTTTTATTAGGGTTTTTTAAGAGCTTTGGGGTTTTTATGGTATTTTGGGTTTTTAGGTTTGTTGTGTATTTTAGTTTTATGAAGGTTTTTAGGGTTTTTAGAGGGTTCAGGGTTTTTTGTTTTTTTGTTTTATAATTTTTTAGGAGTTTTTATTTCTCTTATAGTCTATAGGGTTTTCAGGTTGTACTTAGGATTTTATAATTTTTTTTTGATTTTTTACAACCTGAATATATTTTAATAGAGTTTTGAGTTTTATGGTTTTATGGTTTTTAGTGTTTCCAAGGAATTTATTTTTTTTACGGGTTTAAACGGATTTTTTTGTTTTTTAGTTTTAGTGTTTTTATGGTTACTATGGAATTTCAGAGTATATTATGGCATATCATTTTATTTATTGGGGGGTTGGTTTTATAGATATTAGTGTTTCTAGGGTGGTTTTAGGGTTCTTACGGTGATTTTATTTATTTTTTATTTTTTATTTTTATGGTTTTAAGGGGGTTTAAGGAGTTTTAGAATTTTTTATGGGTGTTAGGGTCTTTTAGGTTTTTAGGATTTTTTTTGTTTTGAGGTTTTCATTTATTTTAAATGGGGTTTAGGGGTTTTAGTTTGGGGTTTAATGGGTTTTAGTGTTTTTTTAGTTTTTAGGGGTTTAAGGGGTTTTAAATGTCTTTATGGTCTTTTTTGGATTTTAGTGTTTTTATTGTATTTTGTTATTTGCAGGGTTTTTTTGTATTTTTATTGTTTTTTAGGGTCTAAGGATTCTTTTGTTTTATTAGGTATTTTAATATTTTGTGGTTTTATGGATTTTATGATGATTTAGGGCTGGGTTATGGTTTATGGGAACAATTGTGATTTTTTTTGTTGTTTTTAGTCTTTTGGGGAGTTTTACTAGTTTTGGGGATTTTAAATGTAATGTTAGGTTATTTAGGTGTTTTAGTGTTTTAAGAGATACTATGGTTTTTATGGTTTTGAATGTTTTTAGATTACTTTAGGTATTTTAATTTATTTATTAATTTTTAAGGCTTTTTATTGTCATTAAATGTATTTCGAGTATTTTGGCCTTTTTGGATTATTTTGGGGTTTTTGAATTTCTAGGATCAATTTGGGTATTTGGAAGAAATTAGGGATTTTACGGTCTATAGTGTATTATGGTTTTGAAGGTATTTATGCGGGGGTTATGGTTATTTATTTATTTAGGGGTTTTAGTGTCATTAGGGTCCTTTTTGGGTTTTATATTGAATTAGGGTTTTTAGGTCCTTTATATTTTTAGAGTTATTTATTATTTTGAATATATTTTTTTGTATTTAACCTTTTTTCTGTGTTTGAGTGTCGTTTTTGGTTTTTTTAAATTTTAGGGTTTTAGTGTTTTATGGGGTTTTATGCGTTTTAGAGTATTTTTAGGTTTTTTGGGTCAATTGGGTATTTTAATGTTTTCTTGGGTCTTATAAGAGGTATTTATTTTTAAGGGATTTTACAGGTTTTTATTGGGGTTGGGGGAGGGGTTTTTTGTCTTCAATTACATTTAGGGTCAGTTCGGAGGTTTTAGGGCGATTTTGGGGATTTAGTGGCTTTTACAGTTATTTGGGGGATTTTTGGGTTTTAGGGCCTCATGGGTTTTTTATGGTTTTAATGTCCTTTACGGTTTTTTGGGCCTTCTGGGTTTTTATGTTTTCTGGGTAGTTATTGTTTTAGTTTTTGAGATTATTTTAGGTTATTATATATTATTTTATGGATTTTAGGCATTTTAGTGTATTTTAGAGTTTTGATGGGTTTTAGTGTCTTCTAGTGGTTTTATAGTTTTTTGTGTATTTTGTTAATTTTTAGGGCTCTTAAGGGCCTTTTGGGGTTTTAGGGACATTTTTTTCTGAGGGATTTTACAGTTGTTTTGGGTTTTAAGATTTTATTAGGGATTATATTGTGTTTCTAGGGTTTTTAGGGTTATGGGTTTAAGGGATTTTTTAGTGTTTTAGGTTCTTTTGGGGGTTTTAGATTTTTCTGGCATTTTTTGGGGTATTAGAGGGCTTTGAGGGGTTTTTTGGGTTTTTATGGACTTCTAAGATTTTAAATTTTTTTTCGTTTTTTTATGGTTTTAGAGTTATTTAATGTTTACAGTGGTTTTATGTATTTCTATGGTATTTAGGGTTATTATTATTTTTATTGTCTTAGGGGTTTTCAGTTATTTAACGGTTTATAGTGTTTGTTGGGATTCATTAATGTTTTCAGGGTTTTTAGTGATTTTTAGGTGATTTATATGTTTTATATTTTTAGGTATTTCATTAGGGTTTTATTTTCATAGGGTGGTATAATGGTTTTTAGGTTTTTAATGTGTTTTTAGGTTTTTATATGTTCCTTGTGTTATTTTATTATTTTTAGGATGAAGGTATTTTTTAATATTTTTTTGCCTGTTTTTTGAGTTTTAAACTCATTTTATGCCATTTTAGTTATTGGGGGTGTTGGTTTTAGTAATTTTAGTCATTTTTATGGTTTTATTATTTTTAGGGTTCATATGTGTTTTATGATTTTTATGGGTTTTCAAGGGTTTTTAGGTGTATTTTTTTTGGATTTTGTGGTGTTTTATGATTTTTCTACAATTTTTATGTTTTTATGAATTATTTGGGTTTTATAGTTCTTAGAATTATTTTAAGGGGTTTAAATAATTTTGTGGTTTTTTGTATTTTAGGGTTCTTAGGGGAACTATATTTTTAGGATTTTTATAGGTTTTTTACACTCTATTACGAGTTTTATGTTTTTTGTATGTCTACGTTTTTATGGTTTTACATGGGTTTTATGGTTGTTATAGTTTTTATGATTTTTAGTGGGTTTTATGGTTTTCATATTCTTTAGGGTTTTGTGGTATTATTGGATTATATGGGTTTTCTTGTGGTTTAAATGTTTTCATTGTTTTTTCCTGCTTATAGGTTTTTAGTGGCTTGTAGGGGTTTTATCAATTTTTAGTGCATTTATTGATTTTTAGTGTTTTCTGAGGGGTTATAGGTTTTTATTTTTTTAAGTATTTTAATGTGTTTTAGTGTTTTAATAGGTTATTAATGGTTTTAGGGATAGGGATTTTTGATGAGATTAAGTTTTTTAATGATTTTTTGGTCTTTAATGGTTTTTCAAGGTTTTGAGGAATTTTTTGGTTTTGGGGATTTTAGGGATTTTTAGATTTTTGGGGTTTCTATGGGTTTTGTGTGTTTGAGGTCCCTATTATTTTTTAGTTCTTTTATGTGTTTTTATGTTGTTTACATTTTTAGGGATTCTTTTGTATTCTAAGGGATTTTTTTGTTTTTATTTCTATTGGAGTTTTTTGGTTCATAGGTTATTTTAATGTTTTATTTTTGAAAATTTGGGGTTTTAGGGTGTTTAGGATGTTTTATGGATATTTCAAAGTTTTTACTGTATTTAGGGTTTTTGGGTTTTTACGGTATTTTAAGTTTTTCAAAAGGGGTATTAGTGTATTTTATGGTTTTTAGTGTTTTTTGGGGGGTTTTAATATTTTTAGGGATATTATGGGTATTTAGGGATTTAGGATGATTAAGGGTTTCATGGGGTTTTAGTTTCTTTTGGGTTGTTTTAGAGTTGTAATAATTTTAATTGTTTTTAATGATTTTATGTTCTTAGGTTTTTTAGATATTTTGTAACGTTTTTAGGGGTTAATGGGGTTTTCATGGTTAATTTTGGTCTTTTGGGAGTTTTTGTAGTTTTTAGGGGTTTTCGAGGTTTTTAGGCAGTTTAGGGATCATATGTATTTTATGGTTTTTATGGATTTTAGGGGGTTCAAGGTATTTTTTATGGTTTTTAGGGTTTTTAGGGTTTTTAGGGAATTAAGGGTTTGGGGGGTTTTAGGGGGTTTCACAAAATTTCTATTTTGGGGTGGGGTTAGGAGGATTTAGTGTGTTTCAATGGTTTTTTGAGTTATTTTTTAATTTTGGAAGATTTTTAGTGTTTTTTTGTCGTTAGGGTTTGGAGTGGGTTTATGGTTTTTTCGGTTTTTATCTCTTTTTAGGGGTTTGGGGTTTTTTGAGGTTTTAGTGTTTTAGTGGTTTTTATGTTTTTCGGGGTTTTAATTTATTTTGGTTTTGATAGGTTTTATGTTTTTTGGTTTTATAGTTTTTTAGGGTTTTACAGGTTTTTTTTGTATTTTCGGTTTTAGTGTTTTTATGGTTTTTAGGGATTATTGTTTTTTAGTGTTTTTTGGAGTTTTTAGTTGTTTTAGAGATTTATGGGGGTTTTCGAATTTTTGGGGTTTTTGGTTATTTAGTGTATTGGTGTATTTACATTTTTAGTTGATTAATGGTATTTATGGGTTTTTTGGTTATTTAAGGTTGCTAGGATTTTATGGTTAATATGGGTTTTTGGTATTCATAGGGTTTATGGGTCATTAGTGCCTTTTGGTTTATGAGTGTTTATATAATTTTTTATTGTTTTCTAAGGTTTTGGCGGTTTTGGGGTTTTTAGGACCTTTAGGGGTTTTTGGGTTTTTTTGATTTTGAAGGGTTTAGGGGTTATACTGTCCTTTAGGGGTTTTAGAAATATCTATTGTTTTAGGTCCTTTTAATTTTTCTAGTGTTTTCAATGTTTTTTGGGTTTAGTGTTTCTTGTTATATAGATTCTTTAAGGGTTTTAGTATTTTATATTCATTTATAATATTATATGGTTTTGGAATTTTTTTATTTTTATGGGGTTTTTGGGTTTTGAGGGTTGTTGTTAGGGTTTTTAGTGACTTTTAGGGTTCCTGTGGTTTCAAATGTCATATATGGGTTTTTAGATTCCTTTAGGGGTATTCATGTTTTTTTTGTTTTCCATAGAGTTTTTTGCGTCCTATAGAATTTTTTTGGATATTCGGGGTTTTACGAAGTTTTTATTTTTCATTTTTTGTTCTGAGGATTTTGAAGGAAATTTAAGGGTTTTAGTGATTATAGGGGTTTTAGGGTTTTAGCTTATTTTAGAGTTTTAGCGATTCTTATAGGATTTATTGTATTATGGGGTGTTGTGTTTTTTTATGTTTTAGGGTTCTCTATGGTACTTACGTTTTTAGTAATTTTGGTGTTTTATGGTTTTTAGTGGTCATAGGGGTTTAAGGTTTTTTGGGTTTTATACATTTTTAGGTTTTATTTGAGTTGTAAGGATTGTATGGTTCTAGGGAATATTGTGTTTTTTAGAATTCCAAGGAATTTTTGTGAATTTAAGGGCATATAGTTGTTTTAATAGATTTTTTGGTGGGTTTTGTGATCTTTATAGTTTTTTTTACTTTTAGATGTTTTTTATAGTGTTACTGTTCCTTAGAAGTTAATTGGGTTTTTAATGTTTTAGTGGATTTAATGATTGTTAGTGTTTTTTATGAATTTTAGAGGTTAAATGGGTTTTAAATGTCTTTATGGATATTTTTATATTAATGGGTTTCTAGGTTTTTAAGTATTTTTTAAGGGTTTAGGGATTTTGTGGTTTTAGGGGTTTTAAGGGTTTTATGTTATTAAGGGTTTTCTATGTTATTGGAGTTTTTAGGGGGCATTGATATTTTTTGGGATTTTGTTAATTTTTTATATTTGAGAGGATTTAAGTAAATTTTATGAGTTTTAGGGGTTTTATAGTTTATTAGGTATGTTCATGGGGTTTTAGATGTTTTTAGTCTTTTTAGAGGTTTTAGGCATTTTAATGTTTGTAGGGATATTTTTGTGTTTTTATGGAATTATGGGATTTATTTATTTATTTTTCTATTTTTTATAAATTTTATGTTTATTAGGTTTTTTACATGGGTTTTCATGTTTTTATGTTTTTAATGTTTTTTTTGCGGATTTAGTGGTTTAAGGGGTTATAAAAGTTTTAGATTATTTTAGTCACGTTTAGTAATTTTTTTTGTTTTATAAGGTTTTAAAGTATTCATGGTTTTAAGGGTTTTTATGGTTTTTAGGGGGATTTATGTTTTTCGGGTGTATAACGTTTTTGGTTCCTTTATGGGTTTTAGAATGGTTTTAGTTTATTTAAGTGGTTTTATGTATTTTAGGTACATTTAATTGGTTTCCTATTTTTAGGGTTTTTATGGATTTCAGGTTTTTAAAGTATTTTACTAGTTTTTGGTTTATAATATTTTTAGGGGTTTTGGGTGTTTTTCATGTGTTTGTGGATTTTAAGATTTATAGCGGAATAGGGTGATTATGGATTTTGATGTTTTTATTTGATTTTTTTTTCATGTTTTTTGGATTTTATGGATTATATGGATTTTATAGTTATTTTAATGAGTTTTTGGGTTTTTATGGGATTTTAAGGGGGGTTTAGTGATTTCAGGGTATTTAGGGAATTTTTTAGTTTTTAGGGTTTTAGTGTTTATTAGGGGTTTTATTGGATTCATGTTTTTTTGGGGATTTAAATATTTATTGGTTTTAGGGGGTTTAATATATTTTTAATGGAATTTATTTTTTTTAGGAATTTAAGGGTTTTAGGTGTTTTTAGTGGGTTTAGGGTTTTTGGGGTGTTAATATGTTATTAGGGGTAATTTGGGGATTATAGGGGTTTTATGGGTTTGGGGGATTCACGTTGTTTTTAATTTATTTAGTGTATTAGGGGTTTTTACTTTTTTAGTGTATTATTGGATTTTCTAGGGTTTAATACTTTTAAATATTTTTTATGATTTTGGTGGATTTTAGTATTCTCGGGTCTTTTAAAAGGTTATAGGGGGGTTTAGGGACATTTACGATGTTTTAGGGATTTTCAAGGAATTTTAAGGGTTTTAGGGTTTTTAAGTGTTTTATGGTCTTTAGGCATTTAGAGATTTTAGGGATGTTTGGTGTCTTTTTAGGATATATAGTGGTTTAGGGGATAAAGTGTTTTAGTGTTTTAGTGTTTTTTGGTATTTAGGGTTTTTGGGTATTTTATCCATTTAGTGCCTTTAGTGTTCTCCTTGGGGTGTTTGATTTTTAATAGTTTTTGTGTTTTTACAAGTATTTGTGGGGTTTTATGGTTTTTTATTTTTGTTTAGGGGTTTAGGGTTTGTTAAGGTTTTAATGGTATTATGGATCTAATGGGTTTCCAGGAATTTTTTGGGGAATTTGGTTTTTATCTAATATTTTTTTCAGGGGTTTTTATTGGGTTTTATAGTATATTTTATGGTTTTAATGAATTTTAGGGGTTTAAGGGTACTATGGTTTCTTTATTTTTTAGGGTTTTTTGGGATTTTATTTTTTTAGGGGTTTTATGGTTTCTTAATATTTTTAGGGGGTTTCTGATCATTTTTTTATATTTTTAGTGTTTTTAGAGTATTGATTATTTTGTGGTTTTAAATTTTTTTAGGGGTTTTAAAAACATTTCTGGTTTCTAGGGGCATTGGGTTAATTTAGGGGTTTTAGGGATATTTTATAGTGTTGAAAATTTTTAGGGTATTGTACATTTTGTAGTGCTTGAAATGGGAATTATGATTTTTTTAGATTTATTTTGGGTATTTTACGGTTTAAAATGTCTTATTAAGGGTTTTTATGTATTTAAGGTGATTTAGGGGGTTTAAGGCGTTTTAAGGGGTTTTGGGGTTTTCTTAATGATACTAATTGTTTTGTAAGATTCATAAAAAATTTATGTGTTTAATGGTTTTTAGTTTTTTGGGTTTCTTTGATTTTTTTGGTTTTTTACAGTTTTTATAGTTTTAGTATTTTTAATAGATTTTAAGGATTTAAAATATTTTTAGTTGTTTTGAGGTTTTTCAAGGGATCATTTCATTTTTGTGGTTTTATGTTTTAAGGGTTTTTCTAATTTTTATGTATTTTATGGTTTTGAGGATTATGTCTTGGTTCTTTTGGTTTCTATGGTTTTTAGGGTTTCTGGTTAATTTTATGAGTTAGGGGGGTTTAAGGGTTTTGGGGGGTTTTTTGGGTCATTAAGGGTTTTTTTGTTTTTTTAATGAATTTATGGTTTTAAGGGGGTTTTAAGGGTTTTAGTGTATTTAATGTGTTTAAGGGTATTTTAGGGGAGTTGGATTATTTTTAGGTTTTCAATGGGTTTTTAGGGGTTTTTAGGTTTTTAGGGTTTCAATTATTTTATTTTTCCATTTGGTTTTTATGGAATTTGATGGTTTTATGTGTTTTGGGATATTTTATGGATGTTTTAGTGTTTTTATTGTATTATGGTTTTTGATGTTTGTAGTGTTTTTAGGAATTTTATGGGTATTGGTGTTCTTTAGGACCTTTAGGGTTTTAAAGAGTTTTAGGGGTTTTTAACTTTTTAGTGTTTTTTGGGTTTTGGGGATTTCTAGAGTTTTTATGGTCTTTTAGGGGTTTTTGTGTGTTTAGTGTTTTTAGGAGTAAGCCCCGGTCTTAATTTTTTTTATTTGGGCTTCCTTATCAAGAATAAAACCCAATCATAAATCCCTCTAAAATTTTGGCTTCCTTTTCAGGTGTAAGTCCCGTGATAAAACCCCAGATCTCTATAAAGTAAAAACACATTTTTGGACCCTGCTCTTTGGCTTCATTCCTACTAGTATTTGTCTTCATTTACATGTGCAGATATATATTCATAATCACCACATCATTTATTATGATTGAATCATTCATGGCACAATAATGAGGTTTTACTAATATCTCTTGTTTCTCACACCAATCATGACTCACGTGAGCTTCGAGTGTAAAAGTAATTATGAAATCTCTCTTTTTTCCATTAATCATGCATAAACCACATACATCATCACTCGAACTATGTGGGATCTGATTCCTTCTCTATTAAGGATATGTAGGTAGTCCATCTGCGGGTACAATACCTACTGTAAAATAATCCATGTCTTTTTTAATGACAATAAACTTCAAGTGCCCCACTGAGTGGCTTTAAAACCAGTATGGTCATCATAATGACTAAGATATTTCTATATAATGTATTGAAGGATACCATTGACTAAAAATCACTAACTCATATGTATGATTCTCTATTGATGGAGAACCTCAAATACATATAAATGAATCTATAAATCCCCTACATAGCAATCATTGATTGCAATATCTAAAGGAAAACTCATTTTCATGTTTGGTAAATTAATACAGATTCATCAACATAACTCAAATCTATAAAAGAGTCTCGGAGTAGAGAATATTCCCCCTAAAAGGTGTGATGAGTCTGACCTCCCATCCTCTCTACCAATGAAAATTCTTAATCCTCATCAGTCCAAAACTAATGGGAACCTACCTTTGGAAAGTAGGTCCAAATGGATATAGAATCATTGGATTTTTCCGGTTCAAAGAATAAACCTGTTATAATCCGATTGAAAAGTTTGAACCTTAAACAAACAAGGACATCCCCATTTCTAGAAGAAACAGGGTCGAAACTGTATTTTAGCATTTAGGGTTTATGGTGGATGGTATACGTTTTAGGGTGATGGATTTAGGGTTTAGGATGTAGGTTATAAGGTTGTAAGTTTATGGTGTGAAATATGGGGTTTAGGGTGTAGGGTATAGTGTTTAAGGTGTAGTGTCTTTGTTTTAGTGTGTAAGTTATATGGTTTAGTGTGCTGGGTTTAGTTTTTTGGGTTTATTGTGTACGATGTAGTGTTTATGGTGTATGGTATAGAGTATAGTGTAAATGGTATGGGGTTTAGGTTTTATAGTGTAGGTTATAGAGTTTATGTTTTATGGTTTAGCATTTATAGTGTGGTGTATTGTGTTTGAGGTTTACGTTTTATGGATTAGTGTTTAGGTTTTAGGTGTTATTATGGTTTTTAGTGTTATATGTATTTTTTGGGTGTTTAGGGGTTTTATGGGGTTTTATGGTTTTATTATATTTTAGGATATTTATGTGTTCTTGGGGGTTTTTTGGGGTTTAAGGGGTTTTTAGTTTTTTTAGAATATTTATATTTTTTATGGGTTTTTGGAGTTTATGGATCTTTTTTATTTTAGGGTGTTTTTTGTTTTTTTATGGATTTCGGGTTTTACGTATTTATTGTAAAGGGAGAAAGTTAGGATTTAAGGTTATTTTGAGGTTTTAAATATTTTCTTACGGGATTTAGGGATTTAGTGTTTTATGTGTGTTTTAATATTTTGTAGGGGTGTTTAGTGTTTTTAAAAATTTTAAGTGGTTTTCGATTTTTTCTAATGTCTTAGGGACTTTGGGATTTATTAGTGTTCATTATGGTTATTTATTGGTTTTAAGGGGTTTTATGTTTTTTATGGTGTTTAGAGTTTTATTATTATTTAAGGGTTTTATTATTGTTTTCTGATTTTTTGTTGTTTTAGGGTTTTTAATGTTATTTTACAGTTTTTTATAATTTTTAGGGTTTTTTGGGTATTTTTGTGGTTGTTGGTTTTTTATGGTATTAGGGGTTTTTAGGTTTCTTAAGGGTATTAAAGGGTACCTTAAGGAGTTTCTATTATTTCAAAGGGTCTTTACAGCTTGATTGGAATCTTAGGGACATTTTTGTATTTAGGTGTTTTATGGTTTTTATTGAATTTTATGTTTTCAGTGTTTTCAAGGACCATATGAGATTCTAGAGTTTCTATTGATTAGAGAATTTTAGGTTTATTTGTTTTTATATTTTTAATGAAATTAAATTTTTTAAGGGATTACATTGTGGGGTGGGGGTTAAATTATTTTTAGTGTTACATGGTTTTTAGGTGTTTTAGGGGGTTTGGGAATTATGGGGTTTTATAAATTTATGGTTTTTAGGGTTTTCAAAGGATTTGGGTTTTTAGTTTTCTTTGGGGGCATGAGGGTTTTTTGGTTTATTGGTGTCTTTTTTCTATCACTGGGTTCATCTAGATTTTAGGGGTTTTATAGTTTATTGGGGGTTTAGGTTTTTTGGGGGTTGCGGAATTTAATGGGTGTTTATCAATTTGTTGGGTTTTATGGTTTTAATATTTTTTAGGCTTTTGGGGTTTTGTTATGGGTTTAATGGTTTTAATAATTTTAGGGGTTTGAGGTTCATTTATGTCTATTTATGATTTTTAGGGTTTATATATTGTTTTTAGTTTCTTTTAATTTGTTTGGTATTTTTTGTGTCTTTTGAGTGGTTTTAGAGTTTCAACGGTTTTCTATGGGGGTTTATGGGTTTATAATTTTATAATTTCTTTTTGGGGTTTGAATTGGTATGTTGTTTAATTTTAGGGGTGTTATTTGGTTTTTTGGGTTTTGGGGATTTTGGAGCATTTTCGGATTTTTAGGGTTTTAGGCTCATTTTGTCTTTTAGGATAGTTTATATTGGGGGGGGGTTACTCCCTTCAGGGTTTTTTTGGTTTTTATGGTCCATTTAGATTTTTATTGTCTTATTTGGTCCTTTAGGGTTTTAGGAACTTTTTATTTTGTGGGGGTCTTTAATGTGTTCACCATCCTTTCATGGCCTTATTGTTCTTCGAGTATTTTTTTGGGGTTTTATTGTCTTTTATTGATTCTCCTTGTCAATATTTTTTTTAATTTATGGATTTTTGGGATTTTTGGGTCTTTAGATTTTTCGTGTTCTCAAAATATTATATAGGTATTGTAATTTTTATAGGTTTTAAATTCGTTTTTATGATTTTCAGTTGTTTTTTGGTTTTTAAGGATTTTATCTCACTTTTAGCTTTTGGAAGGATTTTACTGATTTTGGGGATTTTTTGTTTTCTAGAGTTTTATGTTTTTTGTGTGTTTTTTAGTTTATTTTTGTGTGTTTACAGTTTTTATTATTTTATAAATTTTAATCGGATTTTAGGGGTTTTTTATTTTAATTGTTTAGTTCGTTTAAAGAGTTTTTTTCTTTTTAGGGATTTACGGGTTTTAGGGGTTTTAGGGATTTATTTTATTAGTTCTCTTGGGTTTTAGGGTTTTTAATGTTTTTATAGTTTCAATGTATTTTTAATGGTTTTACATTTTTTATTGAAGTTAGGAACATTTGAGGGATCATAGGGTGTAGTGTTTTTAGGAGGTTTAGTGATTGTATGACTTTTAAAGAGGGTTAAGGGTTGTAAGTTTTTTAATTGTTTTTTGGGTTTTTATGGGATTTATGATCTTATATATTATTTGGGATTCTATTGGTTATTATGATTATCAAGGGTTTTAGGGTATTCAGGGTGTTTTATAACATAATTCGGTGTTATTTTGGGGTTTTATGCTCTTTTATAATTTTAGGGGATGTTAGGGTTTCTAGTGTTTATCATATTTTTCATGGTTTATGTGTTATTTTTGTTTCTATTTATGGATTTTATGGGGTTATATGGTTTTTATGGGTGTTGGGTTATGGGGGTGTATTGGTATGTGTATTAATGTTTTTACATTTCTTAGGTACCTTTAGGGTTTTAAGTATTTCATAGCGGTTTCAGGGTTTTATGTTTTTTTGGATTTTTGGTACATTTAATGATTTTTATGATTTTTATGGTTTTTAGTGCTTTGGAGAGTTTTTTCATGGGTTTATGAATGACTTTTGAGGGTTCTTATGGTGCTATAGAATTTAATGGTTTTCAAGAGATTATTTTTTATTTTATGTGATTTTAGGGGGTTTATGGTTTTTAGGGATTTCAATGGTTTTTATGGATTTAAAGGGTTTTTTTGGGTTTTTATATATTTTATGTACTTTTAGAAATTTATATGATTTATAGGGGTTTTAGGTTCTTTCTAGGTATTTATTTTTTTCTAATTTTTTAGGTTTATGGATGGGGTTTTTATGGCATTACATTATTTAGGATTTTTTAATAAACAATTCTGGTGTTTATGTTTTTTGGGGGGTTTTGGAGTTTTGGCTTTTTAGGTTTTTTTAGTGTTTTATGGATTTAATAGTTTTATTAGTTTTTATTATTTCTAGGATATTAAGGTTATTTTAGGGGTTTTAAGCGTTTTATGGTTTTTGTGTTTTTGGGGTTTTTGGTTTTTTCAGGAATTTTCAGTGTTTTTGGACTTTATTGGGTCTCAGGTTGTTTTAGAGTTTTATGGGTTTTAAGTATTATTAGAGTTTTTATGGTTTTATTTGGGTTCTAGGGGTTTTGTATTTTTGAAAATATATCTAGAGATTATAGAGTGTTCAGGGTTTTTATGATATTTTGCGAATTTTCTATTAATTTTAACGAGTTTAAGGTTTTTATGTGTATTTTATGGTTTTTAGAGGTCTTTTGGGTCTTTTATGGTTTAGGGTTTTAGGGATTTTATGTCCATTTAGTGGTTTTAGAGTGTTTTATGGCTTTCTATGGCATTTATGGTTTTATGGATTCAAATTTTTTAGTAAATTTATAAGGTTTTTTCTGTTTATAATCTTTACTATTTTTTGGCTATTTTAAATCTTTATTTATTTTTTATGTTTTTTTTTGTTTTATGGTAATGGTGGATTTTGTGTTTTTTTTGGATTTTAGGGTTTTTATGGTATTTGGGTATTTTACGATTATAGTGGGTTTTAGGGATTTTATATATTTCTATTTTTTAGAAGTTTTACAAGGTTTATAGGGTTTAGTAATTTTAGGAAAATTAAGCGATTAAGGGTTCTTAGGGATTTTAGTTGTTTTATGGAAATATAGCAATTTTGATTGGGTATTTTTGGTATTGCATGTTTCAGTGTAGTTTTTTCTTTTTGGTGTTTTTAATGTTATTAGTTCTTTTATGAGATTTTTTTTCTAGTGTTATTTAATGTTTTACTATTAATTATGGTATTAGGGTTTTTATGGGTTTAATTGTTTTTTTATGGTTTTAGTGGTGTTTTATGATATTTAAGGGTTTTTAGTGGATTAAGGTTTTAATGGTTTTATTAGGGTTGTTTAAGAGCTTTGGGGTTTTTAGGGTATTTTGGGTATTTAGGTTTTTAGTGTATTTCAGTTTTTTAATGGTTTTTAGGGTTTTTAGGGGGTTCAGGGTTAGTAGTTTTTTATAAATTTTTAAACAGCATTTAGTTCTTTTATAGTTTTATGGGTTTTTAGGTTTTACTAAAGATTTTTGAAATTTTTTTTTTGTTTTTTTACCATGTTAATATATTAAAATAGGGTTTTGGATTTTATGTTTTTATGGGTTTTAGTGTTTCTAAGGATTTTATGTTTTTTACGTGCCTAAAAGGATTTTTTTTGTTTTTAGGGTTACAAGGGATTTTCAGAGTACGTTAAGGCATAACATTTTATTTATTAGGGCGGTGGGTTGGTTTTATAGGTTTTACTGTTTTTAGGGTGGTTTTATTGTTTTTACGTTATTTATTTTTATTTTTTATTTTTATGGTTTTAAGGGGGTTTAAGGTGTTTTAGAAATTTTTTATGGTTTTTAGGGACTTTTAGGTTTTTAGGAATGTTTAGTTTTTTAGGTTTTCATGTATTTTAAATGAGTTTTATGGGTTTTAGTTTGAAGTATTAATTTATTTTAGTGTATTTAGGGTTTTTAGGGGTTTAAGGGGTTTTAAATGTCTTTATGGTCCTTTTTGGTTTTTAGGGTTTTTATTGTTTTTTGTGATTTGAAAGGTTTTTTTGGGATTTGTCAGGTTTTTTATGGTGTATGGATTCTTTGGTTTTTTAGGGATTTTAATATTTTTGGTTTTATGGATTTTATGCTGATTTAAGGTGGGGCTATGATTTATTGGAACATTTGTGATTTGTTTGTGGTTTTTAGTGTTTTTGGGAGTTTTACTAGTTTTGGGCATTTTAAAGGAAGTTTCGGTTTATTTAAGTGTTTTAGGGTTTTAAGAGATACTATGGTTTTTATGGTTTTGAATGATTTTATAGTTCTTTAGGTATCTTAATTTGTTTATTAATTTCTATGGGTTTTTATTGTCTTTATATTTATTTCGGGTATTTTGTATTTTTTGGATTATTTTGGGGTTTTTTAATTTCTAGGATCAATTAGGCTGTTTGGAAGACTTTAGGGATTTTATGGTCTTTAGTGTATTATGGGTTAGAAGGAATTTACACTGGGGTTATGGTTATTAGTTTATTCAGGGGTTTTAGGGTCTTAAGGTCCTTTTGGGATTTATGGTGTATAGGGTTTTTAAGTCCTTTATATTTTAGGGTTATTTATTATTTTAAATGTATTTTTTGGTATTTAACCTTTTTTCAGTGTTTGAGTGTCGATTTTGGTTTTTATAATTTTAGGGTTTTAGTGTTTTAAGGGGTTTTAGGGGTTTTAGAGTATATTTGGGGTTTTTGGTTCAATTTGGGATTTTAATTTTCTCTTGGGTCTTTTAAGGGGTATTTGTTTTTAAGGGATTTTATTTGTTTTTATTGGGGTTTGTGGAAGGGGTTTTTTGTCTTTAATTACTTTTACGGTCATTTTGAGGTTTTAGGGTGATTTTGGGGATTTAGTGGAATTTACTGTTATTTTGGGGATTTATGGGTTTTAGGGCCTCTTAAATTTGTATGGTTTTAATGTCCTTTATGGTTTATTGTGTCTTATGGGTTTTTATGTTTTTTGGGTAGTTTATCGTTTTATTATTTCTGATTATTTTAGGTTATTATATATTATTTTATTTATTTTAGGCGTTTTGGTGTATTTTAGAGTTCTGATGGGTTTTAGGGTCTTTAGTGATTTTACAGTTTTTTGAGTATTTTGTGATTTTTGGGGCTTTTAAGGGCCTTTTCGGGTTTTGGGGACTTTTTGTTTTCTTAGGGATTTTAAGGTTTTTTTGGGTTTTTTATATTATTAGGGATTACATTAAGTTTCAATGCTTTTTAGGGTTATGGGTTTAAGGGATTTTTTAGTGTTTCCAGTTCTTTTGGGGGTTTTAGATTTTTCTGGCATTTTTTGGGGTATTAGGGGGCTTTTAGGGGTTTTTTGGGTTTTCAGGGACTTTTGGGATTTTAATTTATTTGGGTTTTATGGTTTTAGAGTTATTTAATGTTTACAGTGGTTTTATGTATTACTATGGTATTTAGGGTTATTATTATTTTTATTGTCTTAGGGGTTTTGAGTTATTTAAGGGTTTATAGTGTTTCTTGGGATTCAGTAGTGTTTTTAGGGTTTTAGTGATTTTTAGGTGTTTTATGTGTTTTATATTTTTATGTATTTCATTAGGTTTTTAGTTTCATAGGGGGTATAATGGCTTTTAGGTTTTTAATGAGTTTTTAGGTTTTTTATATGTTTCTTCTGTTATTTTTTTATTTTTAGGATTAAGGTATTTTGGAATATGTTTATGTTTGTTTTTTGAATTTTAAACGCATTTTATGCCTTTTTGGTGATTGGGGTTGTTGGTTTTTGGATTTTTATTCATTTTATGGTTTTATGGGTTTTCGGGTCCTTATGTGTTTTATGATTACTATGGGTTTTCAAGGGTTTTTTGGTGTTTTTAAATTATTTTTTGGATTTTTTTGTGTTTTATGATTTTTCTACAGTTTTTATGTTTTTAGGATTTTTTTGGTTTTTATGGGTTATAGGATTATTTTAAGGGGTTTAAATAATTTAGTTGTTTTTTGGATTTTAGGGATCTTCGGGGAACTATATTTAATGGGGTTTCTATATGGATGTTACACTCAATTATGGGTTTTATGTTTTTTGTATTTCTCTTTTTTTATTGTTTTACAAGGATTTTATGGTTGTTATAGTTCTTATGGTTTTTAGTGGGTTTTATGGTTTTTATATTGTGTAGGTTTTTGTGGAATTATTGGATTATTTGTGTTTCTTGGGGTTTAAAGTTTTTCATAGTTTTTTAGTGCTTATAGGGTTTTTAGAGACTTTTAGGGGTTTCATCAATTTTTAGTCCATTAAGTGATTTTTAGTTTTTTTCGAGGGGTTATAGGTTTTTAAATTTTTTAAGGATTTTTATGTGTTATAGTGTTTTAATGGGTTATTAATTGTTTTTGGGTTTGAGAGTTTTGATGAGTTTTAGGGTTTTTAATGATTTTTTGGTCTTTAAAAGGTTTTCAAGGTTTTAAGGCATTTTTTGGTTTTGGGGATTTTAGGGATTTTTAGTTTTTTGGGGTTTTTATGGGTTTTGTGGATTTGAGATCCCTTTTGTTTTTTAGTTATTTTATGGGAATTCATGTTGTTAACATTTTTATATATTTTTTTGGATTCGGAGTGATTTTTTTTGTTTTTAGTTTTATTGGAGTTTTTTCGTTCTTAGGTTATTTTAATGTTTTCTTTTTGAAATTTTCGTGTTTTTGGGTGTTTAGAATGTTTTATGGATATTTCAATGTTGTTAGTGGATTTAGGGTTTTTGTGTTTTTACGGTATTTTACGTTTTTCAAAGGGGGTATTAGGATCTTTTATGGTTTTTAGTGTTTTTTGGGGGGTTTTATGAGTTTTAAGGGGTTTAAATATTTTAAGGGATATTATGGGTATTTAGGGTTTTAGGATCATTTAGGGTTTCATGGGGTTTTAGTTTCTTTTGGGTTTTTTTTGAGTTGTAAGCATTTTAGTTGTTTTCTAATGATTTTATGTTCTTAGGGTTTTTAGATATTTTTAATCTTTTTAGGGGTTAATGGGGTTTTCTTGGTTAATTTTGGCCTTTTGGAGTTTTTGGAGTTTTTAGGGGTTTTTGAGGATCTTAGGTGGTTTAGGGATTATATGGATTATATGGTTTTTATGGATTGTATGGGGTTTAAGGTATTTTTTATGGTTTTTATGGTTTTAAGGGTTTTTAGGGATTTAAGGGTTTTTGGGGGTTTTGGGGGTTTCACAAACATTTTATTTTGGGGTTGGGTTAGGGGGATTTAGTGTGTTTCAATGGTTTTTTTTGAGTTATTTTTAATTTTTGGGGGATTTTTTGGGTTTATTTTGTCGTTAGGGTTTGGAGTGGCCTTTGGGGTTTTTTCGGTTTTTATCCCTTTTTAGGGGTTTGTGGTTTTTGGAGATTTTAGTGTTTTAGTGGTTTTATGTGTTTTAGGGATTTAGGTTTTAAGGCGTTTTAGTTTATTTTTGTTTTGGGAGGTTTTATGTTTTATGGTTTTATAGTTTTTTAGGGTTATATTGGTTTTGTTGTATTTACAGTTTTATTGTTTTTATAATTTTTAGGGATTTTAGTTTTTTAGTGTTTTTTAGAATTTTTAGTTATTTTAGTGTTTTATGGGGGTTTTCAAATATTTGGGGTTTTTTATTTTAGTGTATTGGAGTTTTTAAATTTATAGTTTATTAATGGTATTTATGGGTTTTTAGGATATTTTAGGTTGCTAGGATATTATGATTAATATGGGTTTTTGGGTTTTTTGGGATTCATATGGTTTATGGGTCTTTAGTGCCTTAGGGTTTATGAGTGTTTATATAATGTTTTTATGGTTTTCTGAGGTTTTGGTGGTTTTTGGGTTTTTATGACCTTTAGGGGTTTTTGGGTTTTTAGGTCCTTTAGGGGTTTAGGGGTTATACTATCCTTTAGGGGTTTCAGAAATTTCAATGGTTTTACGCCCTTTTAATTTTTCCAGGGTTTTCAATGTTTTTTGGGTTTAGTGTTTCTTGTTATATAGATTATTTTGGGTTTTGAGTATTTTATATTCGTTTATAATATTAAATGGTTTTGGGTTTTTTTTATTTATGGGGTTATTGGGTTTTGAGGGTTGTTAAGGTTTTTAGTGACTTTTAGTGTTATTGGGGTTTCCAATATCATTTATGGGTTTTTAGATTCTGTTAGGGGAATTCATGTTTTTTAGTTTTCCTTTGGGTTTTTTGGGTCCTTTAGTAATTTTTTTGGATATTCGAGGGTTTTTCACAGTTTTTATTTTTATTTTTATGTTTTTAGGATTTTGAAGGAAATTTAGGGGTTTTCAGGGTTTTTGCTTATTTTAGAGTTTTAGGGATTCCTATAGGATTTATTGTATTTTGGAGTATTGAGTATTTGTTTTTGTGTTTTAGTGTTCTCTATGGTACTTATGTTTTTAGTATTTTTGTTTTTATTTTGTTTTTAGGGGTCGTAGGGGTTTAAGGTTTTTTGGTTTTATACATTTTTAGGGTTTATTTGAGGTTTTAAGGGTTGTACGATTCTAGGGAATATTGTGTTTTTTGGAATTACATTGAATTTTATGTATTTTAAGGGAATATATATGTTTTAATGGATTTTTTGGGGTTTTAGTGATCTTTATAGTTTTTTTTCTTTTAGATGAATTTTAGGGTGTTACTGTTGCTTAGAAGTTATTTGGGTTTTTAATGTTTATAGTGCATTTAATGTTTTTAGTGTTTTTTAGGATTTTTAGAAGTTAAATGGGTTTTAAATATCTTTAGGGATATTAGTGTATTAATGGGTTTCAAGGGGTTTATTTATTGTTTAAGGCTTTAGGGTTTTCATGGTTTTAGGGGTTTTTAGGGTTTCATGGTTTTAAGAGTTTTCCGAGTTATTGGAGTTTTGGGGGGGCATTGATATTTTTATGGATTTTGTTAATTTTTTATATTTGGGAGGATTTAAGTACTTTTTACGGGTTTTATAGATTATTAGGTATTTTCATGGGGTTTTAAATGTTTTTATAAATTTTAGGGTTTTTAGGCGTTTAAATGTTTTTAGGGATATTTATTTTTTAATGGAATTATGGGTTTTATTTAATTTTTTGAGTTTTTATAAATTTTATGGTTTTTTTTACATGTTTTTTCAATTTTTATGTTTTTAATGTTTTTTGGGGATTTAATGATTTAAGGGTTTATAAAAATTTTAGATTGTTTTAGTTATGTTTAGTAAATTTTTCTGTTTTATAAAGTTTTAAAGTATTCATGGGTATTAGGGTTTTTTATGGTTTTTAGGGGGATTTAGTATTTTCGGGTGTATATGTTTTTAGGATCCTTTATGGGTTTTAGAATGGTTTTAGGTTCATTAAGGGGTTTTATGTATTTTAGGTACATTTAATGGTTTTCCTATTTTTAGGGTTTTTAGGGATTTCATGTTTTTAGAGTATGTTACTGGTTTTTGGTTTATAATGTTTTTAGGGGTATTTGATGTTTGTTTATGTGTTTGGGGTTATTATGATTTATAACTGATTAGGTTATATATGGAGTTTGTGTTTTTTTCAATTTTTTTTTTGGGTTTTATGTATTTTATGGATTTTATGGATTTTTTAGTCATTTTAATAATTTATTTTGTTTTTTATCAGATTTTAAGGAGGTTTTAGTGATTTAAGGGTATTTAAGGGAATTTTTCAGTTTGTAGGGTTTTAGTGTTTATAGGGGTTTTATGGGATTCAAGGTTTTATTTTGGTGATTTGAATATTTTTTGGTTTTAGGTGATTTAATGTATTTTTAATGGAATTTATTTTTTAGGAATTTAAGGTTTTTAGGGATTTTATTGGGTTTTGGGTTTTTGGGGTGATAATGCGTTATTAAGGGAAATTTGGGGATTATAGGGGTTTTATGGGTTTTTGGGATTCACGTTGTTTTGAATTTTTTAGTGTATTAGGGGTTTTTAGTGTTTTTTAGTGTATTATTGGATTTTATTGGGGTTTATTACTTTTAAATATTTTTTGTGTTGTTTTTGTGGTTTTTAGGATTATACGGTCTTTTAAAAGGTTATAGGTTAGTTAAGGGACATTTACGATGCTTTAGGAGGTTTCAAGAACTTTTAAGGATTTTAGGGTTTTTATGTGTTTTAGGGTCTTTAGGGTCTTTAAGGGTTTTAGGAATGTTTTGTGTCTTTTTAGTATGTTTAGTGTTTTATGGGTTTAAGGGTTTTAGTGTTTTTTGGTATTTAGGATTTTTTGGTATTTTATCTGTTTGGTGTCTTTAGGGTTCTCCTTGTGGGGTTTGGTTTTTAATAGTTATAGTGGTTTTACAGTTATTTGGTGAGTTTTAAGGATTTTTATTTTTGATTAGGGTTTTAGGGTTTGTTACTGTTTTAATTGTACTATGGATCTAATGAGTTTTCAGGGTTTATTTTTGGGGAATTTCGTTTTTATCTAATTTTTTGGTTTTCAGTGCGTTTTATTGGGTTTTATAGTATATTTTGGGGTTTTAATTAATTTTTGGGGTTTAAGTGTACTATGGTTATTTTATTTTTAAGGGTTTGTGGGAATTTAGTGGTTTTAGGGGTTTTATGGTTTCTTAATATTTTGAGGGGGTGTCAGAGCATTTTTTGGTTTTTAGTGTTATTAGAGTATTGATGAATTTTTTGTTTTTAATTTTTTTTTTGTTTTATAATTTTCTTTGGGTTTTTAGGGGGATTTGGTTCATTTAGGGGTTTTGGGGATATTTTATAGTGTTGAACATTTTAGGTGCCTGTACATTTTTCAGTGCTTCAAATGTGTTTTAGGATTTTTTTTAGATTTATTTTGGGTTTTTAGGGTTTAAAATGTCTTATTAAGGGTTTTTATGTCTTTAAGGTGATTCAGGGGTTTTAAGGGGTTAAAAGGGGTTTTAATGTTTTCATAATGATACTAATTGATTTTTGTGACTCATATAAATTTTTTTATGGGTTTTAAGGTTTTTAGAATAATTTGGTTTCTTGGGTTTTTTAGTTTTTTTTACAGTTTTTATAGTTTTAGTATTTTTAATAGATTTTAGGGTTTTAAAAAATTTTTATTTGTTTTGAGGTTTTTCATGGGTTCATTGGATTTTTGTGGTTTTATGTTTTTAACAGTTTTTCTAATGATTATGGGTTTTATGGTTTTGAGGTTTATGTAATTGTTCTTTTTTTTGAGGGTTTTTAGAGTTTTTGGTTAAATTTTGGGGTTTTAGGGGGTTCAAGGGTTTTGGGGTTTTTTGGGTCTTTAAGGGTTTTTATTTTTTAATGAATTTACGGTTTTTGAGGGGTTTAAGTGTTTTGGTGTATTTAATGTGTTTTAGGGTGTTTTAGGGGTATTAGGGTATTTTTAGGTTTTCAATCGGTTTTTAGGGATTTATAGGTTTTTAGGGGTTTCAGTTATTTTAGTTTTCCTTATGGTTTTTGGGGAATTTGATAGTTTTATGTGTTTTAGGATATTTTATGGGAGTTTTAGTGTTTTTAGTTTATTCGGATTTTTGACGTTTGTAGTGTTTTTAGATATTTTAGGGGGTATTAGTGTTCTTTAGGACTAGGTTTTTAAAGGGTTTTAGGGGTTTTTTAATTTTCTACGGATTTTTCGGTTTTGGGGATTTGTAGAGTTTTATTTTGTTTTAGGGGTTTTTGCGTGTTTAGTGTTTTAGGAGTAGTGACAATATTTTTGGAGTTCTAGGATTTTTTTTTATTTTTAGGGTTTTTAGGTTTATTAGTGATTTTAATGTTTTTAGGATATTTATTGTTTTAGCTACTTAAATCTATTATATTTCTTGGGGGATATTTTTTATTAATGGGGTTTTTTGTTTTTGTTTTTGGGTTATATGGGTTTTAGGATTTTAAGGGGTTTAATGGGATTTATGGGGATTACAGGGATTTTAGTGTTTTTATGATTTTTAGGTTTTTAGTGTATTTAGTGTTTACGTTATATTAGGGTTTTTGGTGTTTTTAGGGGTTTTGGTTTTTTTATTTTTGGTGGTTTTTACAGTTTTGTGGTTTCTTTTTAGTCTAATGATTTTTTGGTTTTTTATGGTTTTTAGTGTTTTTATTCATTTTAGATTTTTTATTATAATGATTTGTTCTTAGGAGGAATTAGGGTTTTTTATTTTTTTACAGTTTTACAGCCTTTTGGGGATTATGAGATTTCTAGGGTCCCTTAGGGTCTTTAGGGACCTTTATGTGCTTCTTGGTTTTTAGGGTTATTTTGTTTTTTATGGGATTTAAAGGAATTTTAGGGTTTTTATAGGTTTTTCAAGTGTTAGATGTTTTTTTGTTTTTATAGGGTTTTTTATTTGATTTAGGGTTTTTAGAGTTTTTGTGGGTTTGGGGGGTTTAATTAATATTTTAGTTTTAAGGTTTTTACGTTCCTTTAGGGTTTAGTGTTTTTATATGGTTTTATGAGTTTTGGTTCTCATTATAAAATTTAAATTGGTTTAGGGTATTTAGGTTTTTTGTAATTATAATAAATTATAGGTGTTTTCAAGATATTATGGTTTTTGAGTTTCGATGGGTTTTAATTGTCTGGAGTTTTTTTGTTTTTTCTCACCATTTTTTGTGTTTTCATCATTCTGAGGGGTTTTAATATTTTTGGGTTTAAAAGGGCTGTTATGAATTTATTCGTTTTTTTATTATTATTAAGGCATCTTTTGGGGTTATTAATGTTTTATGTTTTTTGCATTTTAAGGGATTTTGGGACATTTACACAATTTCAGCAGTTTGGGTGTTTCTATTATTTAAGGGTTTTTTTATTATTGAAGGATTTTTTAGTGTTTTAGAGTTTTTATAGGTTTTATGGGTTTTTGGTATTTTGATGGTTATCAGGGTATAATGTTTTTTGGTAGGGGTGTGATCAGTTTTAGCGTATTTTGGGTTTTAGAGTTTTTAGGGATTTTTTTTATGCGATTTTTAGGGACTTCTAATATTTTGGGGTCTTTTTTTATTATTTAGGGTATGAGGTGTCATTGGGAATTTTTAGGGTCTTTCAATGAATTTACAGGGTTATAGTGGTTTTTACAATTTTTAGGTTTTTTGTGTTGTTTAGGTTTTTATGTATTGATTCAGGGTTTCATTCTTTTTTTAGCATTTTAAGGGTTTTAATGTTTTTTGTGGTTTTTTTATTGTATTAGTTTTTTTAGTTTTTTAGTTTTAGGTCTCATATTTGTTTTAAGGTTTTTTTAATTTAAGGGTTTTTTTTGTATAAGTGGGTTAGGTGGGTTTTGGGTTTCTATAAGATTTTTAGGGTCTTTTTAGGGTTTTAGGGTCATTTAGGGTATTTTTGTATTTTTAGGATTGTATGGGTTTTTATAGTCTTTAAGGTTTAAGGGTATTTTAGTGTTATTATAGTTTTTACATGGTATATGGGTTTTTTGGGGGTCCAGGAGTTTTAGTGCTTTTAAAGGGTTTAGAGGGATTTGAGTTATTAATGGTTTTAATTGTTTCTAGAGATATTTAGTGTTTTAGGCAATTTTTATGTTTTTTTGGATTTTTTGGTTTTATTAAGGTTTGTAGTGTTTCATCATTAATTAGGATTTTAGGTTTTTTTCTTGGCTTTATGGATTTATATGCCGCTATATTTTCTTAGGCATTTTTATGAGTTTTACAGGTATTATTGATTTTTAGGATTTTTTTATCATTTTTAGGGTTTTAGATGTTTTAGGGTTTCTAGGGGTTTTACTTGCATTAAATGGTTTAGTGGGTGTAAGGGTTTTTGGAGTTTTGGGGTTTTAGGTTTTTAGTGTTTCATTAAATTTTTATTGGTTTTGGGGTGTTTTTTTGATTTAGGGGTTTTTTGTTTTTTGAGGATTATTAGGGTTTTATGGTTATTTATGGATTTTATGAATTATTAGTGATTTATGAGATTTTTAGGTTTTTAGTTGGTCAACAGGTTTTATTAATTTTAAAATTTTAGGGCCTTTTAGTGGTTTTGGGGGTTTTATGGTATTTTAGTTTTTTCCGTGGTTCATAGGATTTTATCAGTTTTGGAGTTGTAAAAGGGGTTTCCGTGTTAATTTATTGTTTGTGTGCATTTTTTACGGGTTTTATGGTTTTATGGATCTTTGTGGTTCTTTATAGGTTTTTGGGTTTTTGGGTTTTTTTGGATTTCTGTTTTTGTTTTAAGGGATTAAATGTTTTTATGGGTGTAGTGTTTTGGGTTTAAGATTTTTAAATGTTTTTATTATTCTATTAGTGGTTTTTGGGTTTTTATTGTTCTTAGGGTTGTTTGGGTTTTCATATTTTTTGTATTTTTAGTGATGTTTGGTGATTAAGGCCTTTTTTGAGATTTGGGTGGTTTTTTGGGTTTCTTGGGGAGGGGTCATTTTTTGGTTTTCAAGGATTTTATGTTTTTTTTTATATTTTAGGGGTTTTTCGGTTTCTTGTTGTATTTCTTTTTTAGGGTGTTTTAGGGTTTTCTGGGTTTTATTGTTTTCATTGTTTTTAGGGTTTTAGGGGTTATTTTGTTTTAGGGGGTTTAATGGTTTTTTCGGGATTTTAGGATCATTCAGTGTTTTTGGGTATTTTTGAATTTTCAATGGGTTTTAGGGTCATCTAAAGGTGTTTAAAATAATTATGGTTTTAAAGGGTTTCAGTATTTTCAAAAGTTATTATAATTTAATGGGGTTTTAATTGTTTTTTCGGTTTCAGGGTTTCTATGAGTTTTTATTTTCTTTTAGGGATTTTAAGGGGTTTGATTTTTTATTATATTTTTAGGTTTTTGGATTTTTTTTGTTTTTAGGGTTTTTCATGTGTTTAGAGAATATTGAGGGTTTTTATTGGTTTATTGGTTTTCTTTTGGTTTTAGGGTTTTTGATGTTTTTTGGGTGTTGGGGTTTTATTGTTTATAGGGATTTTTTATGTTTTTTGGTGTTTTAGGGAATTGATGGTTTTTTTTGTTTTTAAATGCTTTTGTATTTTTTGGGTTGTTATGTATTTTATGTGTTTTTTTTTATTTTAAGGGATTTGAGGATTTGTTTTGTGGGTTTTAGGGTGATTGTTAGACTTTTTTGCTGGGTTTTAGTGTTTTTAGATGGATATTAGTGTTTCTTAGGCTGTTTAGAGGGTTTAGTGTTTTAGGGGATTTAGGTATTATTAATGTGATTGTGTATCTTGGGTTTTATTTTTTTTTATGGTTTTGTAAGATTTTTAGTTATTTTTACAGTTTGTTTTGGGTTTTAATGGATTTTTGGGTTTTTAGGGATTTTCATATTTTTGGTATTCTAATGGGTTTTTATGGTGTCTTGGGTTTTCTTTGTGTTTTCAATGGTTTATAGGTTATTTCATAGGAATTTTTGTGTTATATATAATTCAATAGGGTTTTGGATATTTTAATGATTTCGGGTTTCAGGGGGTTTTAGAGATTATAGGGTTTTCATGGGTTTTGGGTTTTAAATGTCTTTATGTGTTTAAGGATTTTTTTCTTTTCGTGGGTTTTTAGGATTTAATTATTGTATGGTTTTATGTTTATTTTAAGTTTATTGATATTTTAAGAGTTTTTATATTTTTTAGGGGGTGATTTTTTCTAGTGTTTAAGGTTTTTTTGGGTTTTTTTGTATTTTTAGGGGTCACTTATGATTTTATGGTTTTAAGGGTTTTCAGTGTTTTTATTATTTTCTATGATTTTATGGGGTTCTAGTGTTTTATGGGGTTTTAGGGTTTTCTGTGTCATTTTAGGTTTTTATATGGTTGTTAGGGTCTTTTATTGGATTTTGTTTTTTTGGTGGTTTTATAGTTTTCTGGTCTTTTAGGGGGTTTAAGGGAGTTCGCGGTCACTTAGGGGTATTTTATTGTTTTATGTTTATATTGGTTTAAAGGTTTTATATAGTTTTTTTGGGTTTATTATTGTTTTGGGTTTTTTTTTTGATTTTAGTGGTTTCAAGGTGTTTTCAGTCTTTTAAGATAATTATTTTCAATTTTTTCATTTTAGGGGTCTTAGGTGTTTTAAGGGTTATGGTATTTCATGGTTTTTAGGTATTGTAAGGTTTTTTACTTTTCTGAGGCTTCTATATGGTTTTTAGTATTTTTAGTTTTATTGGGGGTGGGTTTCTGAGTTTTTTTGTGGTTTACAGGGTTTTAGGGAATTTTGAGATTTTGTAGGGTTTATCTGTGTTTTTTATTTTAGGGCATTTAAATATTTTTTATTTTTTGGGAGTTCATAATTTGTTTTGGTTTTTTAGGTTTTTTAGGAGTTTTTATTTCTTTAAGGTGTTTTTTAATATTTTTTTGATTTTTATGGTTTTTAGTGTTTCTTTTGGGTGTTTTGGGTGATATATCATTTTCTATAAGTTTTTAGGTGATTAATAGTTTTTAAGGACTTTTTGAGTTTTAAAGTTTCATTTAGGGTATTTTATTGGTCTTCAGGGTTTCTAAGGTCGTTTAGGTTTTGAGATTCTTTTAAGCTTTCAAGTGGTTTTAGAAAATTTTAGGTGTTTCTCTGGTTTTGGTTCTTTTAAGGATTATTTGAGGTTTTTATAGTCTTTTAGTGGTTTTATAGTTTTTAGTGTAATTTAGGAATTTTAGGAATTTTAGGGTACTATATGTGTTTCTATCATTTTTAGTGTTTTTAGGGTTTCTAGTGTTTTTTTTGTTTATAAAATTTCGTAGGTTTTTTAGGAGTTTATGGTTTTTAGGAATTTTTAGGAAACATTAAGGTGTTTAAAGCGGGTTTTGGAGGTTTTTGGTTAATCAGTTTTTTATGTTATTTTGAATTTTTAATGGGGTTTTATCGATTTGGGGGTTTTATGGGGTTTTACAATGTTTTTGGGATTTTTTGTTTTTTGGGTTTTAGGGTTTTCATGATTGTATAAGGGGTTATGGGTTTTACATTGTTTATGGTTTTAATGGGGTTTTATGGATTTTTATTTATTTAGGATTTTTAGGTTTTTTAGAAATTTTACTGTTTTTATTTATTTAGGGATATTATGAGGGGTGTATGGGTTTTACAGTTTTTAGGATTTGATAAGGTTTTTAGGGGGTTTTTGTTTATTTATGGTTTTTTTGTTTTAGGATTTTTACTGTATTTATGGTATTAGGGTGTATATGTTTTCTAGGGTTTTAGGGTATTTTCGTTTAATTCTCATTTTAGGTGTTTTTTATGATTTTATGGGTTTTTGGTTTTTTTATTTTTTTCTATGTTTTTATGGGGTTCCAGTGATTTATGGGGGTTTAATGTTTGTTGGGTCATTTTCGGTTTTTATTGTATTTTTAGGGTCTTTTATGTTAATTTTTTGTTTTTTGGTGTCTATGTTTTTCTGGTCTTGTATTGGGTTTAAGGTAGTTTGTGGTCTCTTAGGAATGTTTTTTTGGTTTTATGTTTGTAGTTGTTTTAACTGTTTTTATAGTGTTTTGGTTTTTTATGGTTTTTGGTATTTTGGGTTTTTAGGGGTTTCAAGTTGTTTTTAGTCTTGTATATTTATTTGTTTTGTAGAATTTTATGGTTTTTACTCTTTTAAAGGACATTTGGGGTTTTAGCTATTTTTTGCTTTTAAGTGTTTTCATGGTTGTTACAGTTATTTAGGTTTTTCAGTCTTCCCAGGGTTCTATATGGTTTTTAGTATTTTTAGTGTATATGGGGGGGGGGGGATGGGTTTTTTGGGTTGTTTTGGAGGATTAAAGGGTTTTATGGAATTTTGAGAGATTTTAAGGGTATTTTGGTATTTTTTTATTTTAGGGAATTTAAACATTTTTATTATTTTTGGGGGTTTATATGTTGTTTCGGTTTTTTGGAGTTGTTATTTGTTTAAAGGGATTTTTTGGATTTTTTTTATTTTTATCATTTTTATTGTTCCTTTACTGTTCTTAGGGTGTTATATTTTTTCTACAGGGTTTTCAAATGTTCAACTATTTTATGGTATTTTTGGGGTTTAAAGTGTCATTTATGGCCTTCTATGGGTATTTACAGATTTTAAGGCCATTTAGGATTTGATGGTCTTATATGCTTTTTTGTGGTTTTAGAAAGTTTTAGGTGTTTCTCTATTTTTGGTTATTTTAGGGATAATTAGATGTTTTTATGGTCTTTTAGGGGTTTTATATTTTTTATTTTAATTTAGTTTTTTTGGATTTTTAGGTTACTACAGTTGTTTCTTAAAATTTTAGTGTTTTTAGTGTTTGTAGTGTTTTTTTTGTTTTTAGGGGTTTTTGAAATTTCATAGGTTTTTTATGAGTTTACGGTTTTTTGGAAATTTTTGGACTCATTGGGGTATTTAATTATGTTTTGGGAGGTTTTTTGGTTCATTATGTTTTTATGTTATCTTAATTTTTTAATGATGTTTTAGTGATTTGGGGGTTTTATGGGGTTTTATAGGGTTTTGGGGTTTTTGTTTTTTGGTTTTTAGGGTTTTTAGGATTGTGTGAGGGGTTTTATGGGTTTTAAAATTTTTAGGGTTTTAATGTGTTTTAGGGGATTTTATTTATTTAGGGTATTTAGGATTTTTAGGATTTTAGGGTTTTTTGGTTTTAAGGGGTGTTAGGGTGTTTTGGGGTTTTAGGGGGGTTTAGGGTTTTTTGGGATTTAAGTTGTTTAATGATTTTATAATATTCTTAGAAGTTTTACTGTTTTGGGGGAAAACTTGGGTTTTTAGTGTTTTATGGTATTTTAGTTTGTTAAGAGTTCTTGGGGTTTTAGGATCATTTATTGGTTTTTCGGGTTTTTGGGATTTTAGGGATTTTATGTTTTTAGTGTTTTTATATAAATTTTTTGTGTTTTTTAGTTATTCGAGTTATTTTGGGTTTTATGTGATTCATAGTTTTTAGGAACATTTTATTATTTTTTTAGGTTTTGGGGGGTGGGGGTAGAGTTTTTTTTGTTTTTATGGGTTTTTCATGAATTTAGTGATTTTTTTGTTTAGGGATTTTAATGGATTTTTATGTTTTTATGGTTTTGGAGGGTTTGAGTATTTTTGGGGGGGTTTAGAAATTTTTTTATTTTTAGGAGTTATGGTATTTTATATTTTTAGAGTATTTGTATTACTTTAGTGGTTTTATGGTGGTTTTATGGATTTTAGGGGTTTTACTATTATTATGGTCTTTTTGGTTTTTTTATTTTTTTATGGATTTTAAGGGATTTTAGAGTAATTGGGTGTCTAAAAGAGTTTTTGGTAATTTACTGGATTTTTAGGGGTTTTGGGGTCTTTTTTTAAATTTTAAATGTTTTAGATGTTTTAGAGTATTTACGACCTTTTAGATATTTTTAGTTGTTTTAGGGGTTTAAGGCCTTTTATGAGGTTTTTCTGGGGTTTCTGGGTTTTTAGTGGTTTAGGGGTTTTATGTAATTTTGGGCATTGGGGGGGGAGTTGTTGTTATTGGGTTTTTAGGGGTTTTGGATTTCATTATAAGGGTTTAGGTGTTTATTATTGTTAATGGATTTTAGAGCTTGGGGGTTTAGATTTTTCAAGGGTTTTCTGGATTCTTCTGTGGGTTATCAGGGATTTTAGGGGTTTTAGGTTTTCTTATAATTTTAATGATAATAGGATTATGTATAATTTTTCGGGGTTTAGGGATTTATACGGCTTTTAGTGTTGTGTAGTGTCATAGGGTTTAAAAGGGGCTTTTGGGTTTTAAGGGTTTTTAGTGGTTTTAGGGTTTTTATGGGTTTTTAGGGTTTTTAGGTATTAATGGGTTTAAGGGATTAAACGTTATTTTTGGTATTTTGGGAGATTTATGGTATTTTAGGGGGTTTTAGGGGTTTTAAGGGCAATTAGTGTTTCTTTATGGCATTTTTGTGTTTTCAGGGTCTTTTAGGGTTTTCTTAAGACCTTTTATAGTTTTTAGTTTTTTGTGTTTTTTAGGGTCCTAGATCCTTTTTATGAGTTATAGGGACTTTTTAGGGTCATTTGGGTTCTTTTAGGGTCTTTAAGGGTTTTTAAAATTATAATGTTTTTAGGGTCTTAATGATCTTAGGGGTTTGGGGGTTGAGGTTTTAGGTTTTTCCAGCATTTTAGGGGGTGTTTTTTGGTGGTTTATGGGGTTTCTATTTTTTTAATTGTCTTTATAGTTTTCTTCTATTTGAAGGGTTTTTCTAGGTTTATGTTTTGTTATTACAATTTTAGGGTTTTTTTTGGGATTTTGAGTTTTTTTTGTTTTTAGGGATGATTTAAGGGTTTTTATAGTCTTCTAGGGGGGTGGGTTTGTGGTCTCCTAGTTTTATTATGATTTCTTTTAAAGGTTTTGTTAGGGGTTTAGGGGTTTTTATCGGTTTCTAGAGTATTTTGTGTTTATAAATTTGATTTGTTTTATGATAATAGGGGTTTTATGGGTTTTGGCAGTTTTAGGATTTTAGGATTTTTTAGGATTTTAGTTTTTTAGGGTGTGTATAAACTGTTTTTGAATTTTTATTGGGTTTTAGGGTATCTAAAGTGGGTTTCAGGGGTTTTAGTCTTTTTATGTTTTTTAGGTTTTTGAACATTTGTTATTTTGGGATCTTTTATAATATTTATGGGTTTTAGGGTTTATAGTCATTTTTAGTGGTTTTATAGTTTTATTTTTTTTAATATATATTTTTAGTGTTTTTGGGTTTTAGTGTCTTTTTAGGTGGTTTTTTCAGGTCTGTTTGGGTGTTTATAGACTTATACGGATTTGTTTTTGGATTTTAATTTTTTAAGTGTTTTAAATGTTTTGTGTATTTTAGTGAATAATTAGGTATTTTTGTGTTTGTAAATTTTGTTTAGGGGTTTTAGGGGTTTTAGAGAATTTTTGGGTATTTTAGTCGATTTAGTTAGGTTTAATGCCTTCTTACTTTTTTATCAGTTTTAAGGGTTTTAATGTTTTTTAGGATTTACATATTCTTAGGGGTTTTGGGTTTTTTGGGTTGTATATTATTTTAGGGGGTTTAGGGGTCTTATGAACTTTTAGGTTTTTAGTGGTTCTAGGTCTTTTCGATGGTTTTAGTGTATTATTTGATTTTCATCATTTCTATAGAGAGAGTTATTTTACATAGGAGGATTTAAGATATTTTATCACTTATTAGGAGTTTAAAAACATTTTAATGGTGTTTTTTGGTTTTTTGGGTCCACCAAATAAATAAATACTAATGTATGAAACCAAATGATTTGCTGGAGCACATACCGTGTAAATTTCTTTGGGTGAATATAGACACTATATTATTACCTCAAGAAAGGACATAAAACATGGGAATCATCGATTTGAAATTGACTTTAAAATTGGGGGTTGTCAACAAGGACATTCCATGACCCTTAAAGAAGTGGATTCTCGAAGGATTATAAAAAATAGCAATTTTTATTATTATTCTAGGATAGATGTCATCATTGATCATTTAGTTCAATTCACGCAATCAATCATTGGATGGAATATCCTTCCCCAAGGTATGAATATATGTAAACATGATGATATTATTATTAATTAATTATTGATATTAAAACTCCTAAAATGGTGACGCATACTAGTAGGTTCGTGTAATTTTTACATTCATTTTCCAAGTTAACAACATAAAAAATGTCTTAAGGCCATGGTTTAGTTTATCTAAAACCATTTTTTATCTATATTCATGAATGATGATTCATTTTCAACCCTTTTGAAATAAAATACACTTATTCCCAAGTATAGGCTTAAATAATGGTATAATTGCTAATATAAAATGTTATTTTGGTAACACATTTTAACGAGTTTACTCTTAGACTATTATATTAAAATATTCTTGATATTTGTTCTAATTGAAATATTGTAGGTTATTCTAAAGAAAAATGCGGGGAGGTTTTTAGATGATTTTTTTTTCTTTAGTTGGTTATGATGGGGACCACAGTAGGAAGAGGATAACATCATATATAAATAACAATTCTACTGTATCTAATGTCGGTGTTCAAGAAAGAGTGTATGCAATCTCTGAGAATAAATTTAAATAGAATGTTGTTTATGTGAGCTAGGTTCTTCCATGAAATCCTCAAGCTTCTGTAGTATATGGTTCTTGTGTTAAATCCATAGAGCCTACACACTCTCGGTTTTATTATAGACATAATGGTGTCGTTTTTGGCCAAGGTCATCCTATGTATCCTTAGGTTACTATAGCTCCATAATCAATGAGTGGTATTGATGTTATCTATGTTTATGAATAGTGTAATTCTATAACATAAGAAATGGTGTATGGAATGGGAAATGCACTAGATGCCTTTTTGGACCATTAGGGAGGGCATAGACATGATGTTATAGAATATTGTGTGTATGAGGAAAATATAAAAATGACTGAATAATGCATCTCAATGTTTGTGGATTTAATTTCATGTGTTTATAAGTGTGTTTAGCCTTTACTATACAATGGTGTGATAGGACATGGGAACACATGTGTGGATGGTGATAGAATCAATAAAAATGTCTTTAACCAAGAAAAAACTCTCAAGTTGAGAAATAGAGAAACTTATTATTTCTTGGGATCATAGAAAGAAGAATATATCATATAAACATAAATTCAATGCTTGATATCCCGCTATTTATGGTTCTACATTGGATGATCTAAAACAAGAAATAAAATTTTAATAATATTGGGAGGGAAATGGGAAAACATGGGTGATAATTCAACATCACCAGATATATATTGTATTTATGTTGCTTCCATGTAGATGAATAAAATATAATAAAGGGGTTTCCACATTTTTATAAACTCTATACAAACAATGAGAGATTATTCAAACCTATATCCCACCAAAGGAACTAGGTCCATTCCTTTTTTCATTGGGTAGAAGTCAAAGTCCAATTATTTTGTCACATTGTAATATGAAAAAGATTGGGAGAGGTGTGAGGATTATAATATTACAGACTATGAATTCTAATTTACCTTTTACTGAATAATATTAATTTATTCCATGGGTGGCCCCATTCATATCTCTATAGTCCGATTTTTTTCTTTTCATAATAAAAGGGCTTAGCTATAGTATTTTTCAATTTATGGTTTTTTATTTTCTCTTATAGATTTAGGGTTCTAGAGTCTTTTAGGGTTGACAGTCTTTTTTAAATAGTTTATGGTGTAGGGTTTAGGATTTAAGGTGCAGGATTTATGTTTTAGGGTATAGGTTTTGTGTTTTGGGGTCTAGGGTATATGATCTAGGGTGTAGAGATTAGGGTTCAGGGTGTACAGTATATGGTTTAGGGTGCAGGGTTTTGGGTAAAGGGTGTAGGGGATCGGGTTTTGGGTGCACGGTGTAGGGTATAAGGTTTTGGGTGCAGGGTTTAGGGTTCATGGGTTAGGGTATATGATTATGATTTTAGGTTTTATGTTATAGAGTATAGGGGTTTGGGGGGGTTTTATGGATTTTAGTGTTTTATGGGATTTTTTATGGTATATTAGGATTTTTATGGGGTTTATGGTTTTTATGGATTTTATGGTTTTTGGTTTTTAGTGATTTTAGTATGGGGGAGGGTGGGTTCCAAGAGTATTTAGGGTTTTTGGGTTTTTTTTGTATTTAAGGGTTTTTATGGGTTTAGGGGTTTTTGCTGTTTTGGGTGCTTTGAGGGTTTTTTGGGTATTTAGATTTTTTAGGGGGTTTAGGGGTTTTTATATTTTTTAAGGGATTTATTTAATTTTTTTGTTTATACAGTTTTTATGGTTTTATGGGTTTTTAGTATTTTTAGTTTTTTAGATATTTTGATATATTTTAATGTTTTTTGGGGGGCCTTTTAGGGGGATTAATTGTTTTTACGTGTTTTGGGTGTGTTTATAATTTTAGTGGTTTTTATATATTTTTTTGGTTTCAAGGTTCCTTTAGGAATTATATAAGGTGTTTGGATATTTTATGAGTTTTTATGGGATTTAGTTCCCTTCCTAGGTCTTATGAGTTTTTAGAAAATTTTCGGGGTTTAGGGTATTTTAGAGTATTTTTGGGGTTTTTTGGGTATTTTAGTTTCATTTTTAGTGATGTAGGATAGATTATAGTTTGCTACATAGAGTTATGATGTTCTAGGTGTTTTTTGGGTTTTTAGGTCTATTTTGGATTTTAGGGTTTTCATGGTCTTTTGTGGGTTTTTAGATTCATTGAGTGTATTTAGGGAATTTGTAGGGTTTTAGGGAATTAATGTGTTTATGTGTTTTAGGGTTTTTTGTGTATGTTTAAGATTTTAGGGACTTTTAGGGTCTTTAAATTGTATTTATGGTTTTTTAATTATATTTTGGGGTTTGGATAATGTTTTTATTTTTTTTATTTTAAGGGTTGTTTGGGATTTTTAGGGGTTTAATAAATTTAAGGGTTAAATTTTTTTAAGAGTTTTCATCATATTTCTAGCATTTTCAAGAATTTTTTTTTGTGATTTAGGGGTTTTGGGTTTTTGGGATTTTAAAGGGTTTTAGTTATTTTTACTTTTTTAATGGGTCTAAAATTATTTATTATTTAAATTGAATTTAGTAATATTTTAGGGGTTTTATGGTGCTTATGGGGTTTTATGGTGTTTTAGGCATTTTTAGGGTTTTAGGGTTTTTATTGTCTTTTAGTTTTTTTATGGTTTTTAAGTTCCTTCTTTCAATTTTTAGAGTTTTATGGGTGCATAGGAGATTAATGATTTTAATATTTATTTATGTTTGTAGGGTTATTTTGGGTTCTTATGGGTCTATGGGTTTTTGAGGTATTTTAGGTGGTTTATGGGTTTTATGGTTATTATGGTTATTATGGTGTTTTAGATATTTTGGGAGTTTTTTTTCATTTTTTAGGACTTTTTAGGGAGAATGTTTATAGGAATTTAGGTTAGTTTGGGTGCTCTCATGTTGAAGATGAAATGATCAAGGGTTATTCACAGAACAAGGAATATCTTCCTGATTTGGACTTTTATCTACTATATTAGGGGGTTTCCCTTATCTTATGTTGATCAGTTGTGGCTCCGTTTGAGCATGATGACTAGGGATGGATCGTTTAAAGGATGGAAGTATAATATGAAATTATTCTTCTCCAAAGTACTTCACTCATAAAAGAATAATCTATATATATATTCATGGTATCACATGTTAATTCTAATGAGGATGGTAATATTGATATTCCTTATCATTTTGTTTTTTTAGGTGTTTTAGGGGTTTTCGGTGTTTTATGTTATTTAGGCTATTTATGGATTATTAGTACCGTTTATGGTTTTTATGTTTTCATAGGGTATTTATCATTTTTAGAGATTTATGGTTTTACGATTTTTTGAAATTTTTGGTTTTTTTACGATTTTATACGTTTTCACTATATTTTAATTTTTTTAATATCTTTTACAAAATTATCTGATTCAGATGGTTTCTTGATTTTTTAGGATTTTGGGATTTTAGGTTTTTTTATGGTTTTTTGGGGATTTTCGTGTTTCTTTGGGTTTTAGGTTCTATTGGGGGGTTTTATGGCGTTTTGGGATTTAAAGGATTTTAGAGTTTTTTGTGGTTCTTTGGTGTTTCATAGGGTTTCTAGATCTCGTATGATTATTTAAGAGATTTTCTATCCTATAGATTATGTGGACCCTTTAGGTGTTTGAGATAATTTTAACGTTTTTATGGATTTTAGGGTTTTTTAGGGTTTTTACAGTCCTTCAGAGTTTTTAGGTTATGTTAAGTGTTTTAGGGTTTTTTGATTCATTTAGAGGGTTTATGGTGTTTTATGGCCTTTTAGGTGTTTTTTGGGGTTTTCATGTCTTTTAGGGATTTTATGATATTTAGAGTATTTTATGGTTTTGAGTCTATTTAGCTTTTTGGCTCTTTAGGGTTTCTTTATGTTTTTATGGTCCTTGAGGTTTTAATGGTTTTAAATAATATTTTTATGTTTTATTGGTTTTTTTTCATTTGGGGGTTTTGGGTGTTTAGAGCCTTTTAGGGTATTTTAGATTCAATTATGGGAGTATATGATTTTTATGATTATTTGGGTGTTAGTAAAGTTTTTTATTGTTTTTAGATTTTTTTAATTTTATTGGTTTTAGGTGTTTCATGGGTGTGTAGTGCTTTATGGTCCTCTTGATGTTTTAGTTGATTTTAGTGTTTTTGTGCTTTTAGGGTTTTGGATTTTTATGGTTTTTAGGATTTATGGATTTGTAGGGTTCTAAATTGATTTTCGTGTTTCTAAGGGCTTTTATGGTTTTTGGGTTTTTTTGGGGTCAATGTTATTTTTTGTTTCTTTAGTTTTTAGGGACATTTTGGGTTTCATAGGTTTCATAGGGTCGTTTATTGGAATTTTTGGGGTTTCTAGGGTTTTGAGTTTTTAGAGTCTTTAGTGTATTTTTAATTTTAAGGGGATTCTAGGGTATTTATGGTTTTTATGGTTTTGAGGCTGTTTTATTGATTTTTAGGGGTTCTAAGGGTTTTGACTGTTTTTTGGTTATTTATTATTTTATGTGGTTTTGGGGTTTTAATGGTTTAATGTTTTTAGTGATGTTTTTAAGGGTTTTAGTGTTTTTAGGGGTTTTTAGTGTGTGTAGGTTTTATAATGATTTTAAAGAGGTTTTTGGATTTTTAGGGAATTTTATTGTCTCAAAGTTTATCTTGGGTTTTATGAGTTTTTTAATTCTATTGGTTTAAATGTCTTTAGAGTTTTTATATATTTTTCGGTTTTTTATGTATTTTTAGGTATTTGATGGAATTTTTTGTTTCTGTAGTTTTTGGGGTTTCAGGGATTGTTAGGGGTCACAGTGGGTCATACAGTTTTAGGTTTTTATTAGGGTCCTTTAGGGTATTTTAGGTTTTTAGGTTTTTTTAATTCTTTTTTTGGGTTTTATGGGTATTGGATTTTCATAGGTTTTTAGTGTTTTTAGGTTTTTAGGGTTTTGGTATTTTTAATGGTTTGTTAGGGAATTTAGGTTTTTAGTTTCTTTTGAGAACATAGGGTTTCTTACAGTTTCAGGTGTTTAAAATGTTTTTATAGTTTTATGGGTTTTCTAGAGTTAATTCATTTTTAGGGTTTTTATGGGTATGATGTTTTTATGTTTTTTATGGATTTTATGGTTTGGATTTTTTTGATGTATTTTAAGAAATATTATATGGGGTGTAAGAATTTAAATGGTTTCATGGATTTTGTGAGTTTTTAGAGTTGTATGCTTTGGGATTTTTAATGGGTTTTAGTGTTTTTATGGTTGTTAGGGTTTTACAGTATTTAAGTTTTTAAGGATATTTTTTACGCTTTTAGTGTTTTTAATGTATATTAGGTGTTTTTGGGTTTTAATTTTTTTTGTTTTAGGGTTTTTCAAGGATTTTAGGTTTTTAATGGTTTTTAGTGGTTTTTGGATTTGTTAGGGTTTTAGTAATTTAAGGTATATTATGGGTTTACAATGATTTTATGGCTTTATTATTTTTATTTTTTAAGGTTGTGAGGGTTTATTCAATTTTTAGTTGGTTTTAAATCTTTTTTGTTGGTTTTTTTCATTATATGGTTTTTTGGTTTTTATAGTTTTAGGGGGTTTGTGTTTTTTGGGTTTTTTGGGTATTTTGGGTTTTTTGGGTTTTTTTGGGTTTTAGGGGTTTTTAGGGTTCTTAGGGTTTTTAGGTCCATAAGGGTTTTTATGGGTTTTAGGGGATTAAGTGTTTTTATGATTTTTTTAGCTTTTTATAGGTTTTTAGAGTTTTAGGTTATTATGGTTTTTAGTGGATTCTATGGTATTTAGAGTTTTCAATGTTTTATTTTGTTTTTTGAATTTTTACCTTGTTATGGTTTTTATGTGATTTAGGTTTTCAGGATTCTTCTGGTGTTTAATGGTTTTAGGGTCTTATATAATTTTTATAAGGACTTTTATAGTGGACTTTTATGGTTTTTAGGGACTTTTAGAGTTTTTAGTTTTTTTTGGTTTTTTTGTTAGTGAATTTTAATGGTTTTTATAGTATTTATAATTTTTAGTGTGAATAAGGGGTTTTTTAGGTTTTAGGGTTATTTATATTGTTCAGGTTTTAATGGTTTTCGGTTTTTATTACGTTGTATGGGATTCTACGATTTTTAATAATTTTTTTGATGGTTTTAGGTATTTTAGTGTTTTAATGGTTTTATTAAGTTTTCTTAATCGTTTAAGATGTATTTAGGATTTTCAAAGGGGTTATAAATTTTTTTGGATTTCATGGTTTGGGGACAATAGGGTTTTTAGGATTTATTTGGTTTTTATTGGGGTTTTTCTTATAGGGTTGGTTTATGGTTTTATGTATAATTTTTGTAGTTTTTTAAGCAACATAATTATAATTATGATTTTTAAGGTTTTTAGGATTTTTAGATATTTACAATTTTTGAGATGTCTTCAAGTGTTTTAGGGGTTTTATAGTTTTTTTGGGTATTAAGGGTTGTTAGGGTTTTAGGGGTTTATATATTTATTTTGGGTTTTCAGGGGATTAAAGGGCATTTAGGGTTTTTAGGTATTATTGGGTTGTTATATGTTTTAGCATGATTTGGGGATTTTTATAAATTTATAGGTTATTTTATGGTATTTTAGGGGTTTTAGTGATTTTATAGGGATTATGGGGTTTTAATGGTTTTAATGGTTTCTAGGGGTCATTCAATGCTTTATAGGGGATTTAGGGTAGTTTGTTTTTTAGTTGATTTTTTTTGGTTTTTGGGGGTTTTTTGGGGTTTCTAATGGGTTTTAGGGACTTTTAAGGTTTATGGTTTTCTTATAATTTTTTGGGGGGATTTATTATTTTTGTTAGTTTAATGGGTTTCCATTTATTTTCATGTTTTTTGTGATTTTAGGTATTTTTTAGGATATTTTATTTTATTCGAATTTGTAGGGTACTTAAGTGTTTGTTTTGTATTGTAGTTGTTTTATAATGTTTTTATTAACATTCAGGGGTTTTGAGTCTTTCAGTTTTTGTTGGTTTTTTGTGGTTTTATGGTTTTTACGATCTTTTATGGGTTTTCATGGGGTTTTCAGTGTTTTTAGGTGGTCTTAAGGGGGTTTTCAGATTTTTAGGGGTTTTAATGTTTTAGGGGTTTTATATTGGTGGGGTAAAGGGTTTTAGGGTTTTTATCATTTTATGGTTTTAAAATTTCAAGAGTATATATATTATTTAGCGGTTTTATGATGTTTTAAGGTTTTTAGGGTTTTCTAATGGATTTTAGGGTTTTATAGATTTTAGTATTTTCGTAGTGTTCTATTATGTTTATGTATTTTTGTGTTTTGTATGGTTTTTTATTATTTTATGGGCTTTTAATGTTTTATGTTTTTTTTTTCTTTTAGGGATTTTCTGGTTTTAAGGGGTTTTAATGTTTTAGAGTTTTTTTATGGTTCCCTATGATTTATGGTTTTTAGGGTCTTTGGGGGTTTTCATTATAGAAGGTTGTTTTGAGGGTTTTTAGTGTGTTTATAGGTTATCAAATTTTATGGGATTTTAGGTGTTTTTAGGTTTTTTAGAGTATTCAGTGTTTTATGATGTCTTAGGGTTTTTTGTTGTTTAAGAGTTTTTAACGATAAATAAGTACTTTTATATATTTTAAAGGGTATTTTAGGGTATTTTAGGGTAATTAGTGTTTTTTGAGAGGTTTATGATTATTTTGAGTTTATAGGGGTTTCTGAGTTTTTAATGGTTTTTAGTTGTCTTTTCGGTTTTAAATAGATTTTTGTTTTTATGGGGTTTAAGAGTTTTTATGGTGTCTTTCGGGGTATTTGGGTATTTAGGTTTTTATGGTTTTATAGGATTTAGGGGTTTTGTTTTTTTATTATTTTAAGGTGTTTTAGGGGTTTCAGGGTTTTTAGGGTTTGTAGGTGTTAATTATTTAATTTTTATTGGTTTTTGGATGTTTTATGTTTTTCATTAGGTTTTTAGGGGTTTTGGTGTTTTTTGGGGTTTTAGGGGTACTTATGGTTTTAAGGGGTTTAAGGGGTGTTTTCCGATTTTTAGGTTTTTTTTGTTTTTGTGATTTTTGAAAATTGTAACGGTGTTTAGGGATTTCAAGGGCATTATGATTTCTAGTGTTTTTAGGGTTTTCATCAATTTTATGGATTTCTGGGTATTAGGTTTTTTAGTTATTTTTAGGGATTTTTGGGATTTTTTGTGTTTTAGGGGGTTTTATGGTGTTTTAGTATTTTTTCATGATTATAGGGGGTTCAGATTTTTATGGTATTATGGGTTTTAATGCACTTATGATTTTTAACGATAGTAGGGGTTTTTTAGATTTTTTTCTCATATTGGTTTCATGATTTATCATGTGTTTAGTGTTTTTATTTGTTTTAGGAGTTTTATGTGTTTTTAGCTTTTTAGGGATTTATGTCTTTTTTATTTGTTTCATATGTTTTCTAGTGTTCTTTTGGTATTTAGGGTTTTTAAAAATCATAGATTGTTTTCAGTTTTTAGGGATTTTAGGGGTTTCTGTGGTATAAGGTATTTTATGGGTTTTGGGGTCTTTCATGGTTTTTAGGGAATCTAGGATTTTAATGTGTTTTTTATAGTTTTTGGGGTTTTAGGGTTTTTATGGGTATGGGGATTTTTTTCTGTTTTATATAAATTATATGTTGTTTAGGTGGTTTAAGGTGTTTAAGGTGTTTTGAGGGAATATTTTAGTTTTTAGGGTTTTATGTTTTTTCATGGTTTTTTAGGATTTTAATGGTTTTAGTGGTTTTTTGGTGTTTAACAGTTTTTATTTCATTACATGTTCTAATAAGATTTTTATGTTTTTTTATGTTTTTTTTGTTTTAGGGACTTAAAATATTTTTTCAGTATTTATATAAATATATGGGTTTTAGGGCCTTTTAGGGGTGTTCTTATTGTTTTTATGACTTATAGGGGGATGAAAGGATTTAAAGGGTTTTTTAGTGATTTTAGGGGTTTCTGGGTTTGGGGGGTTTTAGTTTTTTTTTTGCACTTTTATGATTTTCTTTGGGTTCTTAGGGGTTTTCATGGTTTTTGGGGTTTTTAGGGTTTTAAGATGTTGTAGGTATTTTATGGTGATTTGATGTTTTTTAGGTATTTTAATGGTTTTTAGGGGTCTTATGGGTATTAAGTATTATTTAGTGTTTTTAAGGGATTTTAGGTTTTTAGGTTTTTATAGTTCTTTTGGGATTTAGTTATTTTTTGGGGTTCTAAATATTTCTATGAGTTTTAATGGATTTATGATTGTAGTTGTTCATTTAGGGGTTTTAGGGTTTTTATTGTTTTTAGGGTTTGGGGGGGGGGTCAGTACATCTAGTGTTTTTATGGTTATTATTATTTTTGGATGTTTTAGGGGTTTTACGGGTTTCGGGGTTTTTAGTGTTTTACGTGTTTTTAGGTATTTTCAGGGTATTATGGTTTTAGGGTCTTGTAGTTATTATAGTTTTTTTTGGAGGTTTCCGGTTTTTTTGGGGTTTTTTAGATTTTCCTTTTTTTTGGTTTTATTTATGGGTATTCATGATATTTAGGTTTCTTAGGATTTTAGTGATTATTAATGTATTTATAGAGGTTTAGTGTCTTTTAGGGGGGTTTATTGATTTTTTGTTTTTTAGTATTTTTTTTGTTTTTTGGGTTTTATAGTTTTAGGATTTCTATTATTGTTCTTTAGGTCTTTTCTTTATTTTTGGGGTTTTATGGGTTGTTATGACCTTTTAGTATTATTTGGTTTTATGTTTTTGTGTGTTTTCTAGTGTTTTTGGGTTTTTTTATGGTTTTTAGGATTTTTATGATTTTTAGGATTTTAGTATTTTCACAGTGTTGTTGGGTTTTCAGGTATTTTTTATTTTTAAATAGTATTAAGAGTTTTTATGTTTTTAGTTTTTTTGGGGTTTTAATGATTTTAGTGTTTTTTTTGTGTATTGTGGTTTTTAAAGGGTTTTTAAAGAATTTTATAGGTTTCTAGGGGTTTTAGGGTTTTTTTGGATATTTAGCGGTTACATGTTTTTCAGTTTTTTTCGGTTTTTATAGGGTTTTTTAGTTTTTTATGGTGTGTTAATGTTTTAGGATTTGTAAATATTATTTGGGTTTTTTTGGTTTTTAGGTTTTCTTTTAGTGTATATTTTGTTTTACTATGTTTAGGGTCTTTTAAGAGTTTTATATGATTTTATGATATTTTATGGGTTTTATAGTTTTGATGGGATTTTTTTGGATTTTTAGATACTTTGGACGGTTTTATTGTTTTTTATTCTTTTATGGGTTTTAAGGGGTTTTGGGTTCCTTTATGGGTGTTATCATTTTATGTGGTCTTAGGGTTTTAGGGTATCTAGATATTTTTAGGGGTTTTAAGTTTTTATAGTTATTAGGGTTTTTTTCAACCTTAGTTGGGCATTTGGGGGGATACTAAAATGGCCCAATATGAGTCAAGAATTTTTCTGTTATTATAAGGAATTTCACATCAACATTTTTGTTCCAACAAAATTCACTTCATTATCCATTAGGGGGGATTGGACTGACTGTGCATGGATAGGACAATTTAACCTTTTCATATTACGAAGGAGGTTCCACAGTCAAATGGTCCCGAAGGGTGATTGTAGGGGGTTAGGTATTTGTGAAATTAGTCATTTTAGGATATTCTTTCCTCATATGGTCTCCAATTGAAATATTCACAGAGCTAGAAACTCCCAAATACCCTTATATCCATGATTTGTGGACCTACATTCCAAGGGAAGGCCCTCATTGGATGGAGATTTGGGAAACGGAAATTTAGGACTCCATTTGTTATAAGGATGGGGCGTTCGGCCCATCCCACCATTTTGGGTGGAATTATCTCCTACTCCAGGACTCTCTTTTAAATTTAGGCCATGTTTAAATGTTCATGAATCCTAGGTTCCATCAACAAGAGTGAATCTATGGGTTACCCCCGGGTTGCAGGATCATCATGGGTATACATGGATTTGATGATACAGAGACAATGCAGTCTTAAGAAAGGAAATGACGTGATCTGATGTTTACCATCATCCAAGAGGGACAAAAGGTGGTTTGATGTTGTGGATAGACCCAATATATGGGCTTGCTGCATTTCCTCATGACATGAATCAGATCCCATGTTGTTCGATGTCACTTAAATATACACATCACCTTTTAAGGACATGTGATGTGGATCCATCTATACAGTTTAATTTCATGTGGAGCGGTCATATAGGAAAAATGTTACTAGCTAATATTTGGTGTGGGACTTATGACGAGGCTGCCCGAAGTTCCCTAGAGATATGTGGTCTCTCGGATGGACATATCCCAAACAAAAATCTGGCTTAAAAACATTAAGGATGATTTAGTGGTCAGATTTGGAACTCAAGGAGGCTCCCCATATATGCTGATCAAATAGGGGACCAATGTCTACATAGTTCTATTGTCCTGACACACACCTAGGAGGGAGGCCTTTTGAATTTGGGGGAACATTTTTTTGGTAATGTCTTCTAAGGAGAACTTCCTTTGTTCTCGATGTTGGATTTGGTGGCCTAGAACCAACTACATTGTACTTTATTCATTAATAAATACCTTATTGCATCTTGATTGTTCTTCTGCATGACAATGCATGTGATAATGTCCTAAGGACAGCTGTTGCGTTAAAGGGTCATAGCGGATCCCTACTATGATGAGAACTCGGAAGTGCGCTAACACTATTCTTGATTACATGTTCTATGGCCAGATGATGCTATTTCAGAGACCCAAACAATACAGGAAATTAGGGGTCATGACTCATAAAACATTGAGGCGCCTTCTCATGGTGTGCCCCCATGGTAAAATCCTAGAGGATATTATGAGAACGAGACCCGCCAATAAGAAATCCACATTTCATAGTGTCATTAGATGATCCTATCTGTGGACGTATGTATTGGTACTTAGACATTAAGATTATTATTAATGGGTATTACAACTCACACACTTAGTTGTATTGACGAAAACTGTGATGAAACACTGTTCGCAGTGAGATAGGATACGTTGGGTGCGTTAAAAGTAATAATTGATTAATAGTTAATGCGAGAAAGGATTTGTCAATTCTATTCGATAATGAAAGTTGATATCTCAGGCCCATTGATTAAATTGATATAGCCTAAATAAATCCAAGGACATGGAAAGTTATGGGGGGGTTCAATTCTAGAATGTCAAAGAAGGAATAATCGAGCACACGGGTTGATGGCACTAGCATGCGACCCTCTTGATTCAAGATATCATGAAAAAGGGATTATATTACATGGTAAACATTCGTAGGAGGTGACACATTATTGCAGTGTTATATTCTTCTTCTATGGGTGCCTTGGCGTGTTTTTAGACGCTAACGTTGGAATTTAGGCAAGCTCTGCCTAATTCCACTAAGAAAGGGTCCTAGAGGGACACACACTATGTGTGTCCATGTATCTCAGTTAAATATTAATTTAAAAAGGTGAATAAAGATTATTACCGATCTTGGTTTAATAATTGTTTAAGGATTCCAGATCACATTTATTTCGACAATATTAATTCTAGAGAATATATTGTTGGCGAAATAATATATTTATTAGCGAGTAATGTAGATACATGTATCTAAGATATAATTATCCTTTACTCAAGGTCTAATAAATGTGGTGGATGAAATAAATAAAAATGGAAAATAAAAGTACAACCTGTGTATATTAAATATACACACCATGTAGTTTTATGGAAAATGAGTGCACGTTGTGTATTAATGATTACACGATGTGTAGTTTTACCTGTCTGGATTTTGAGGATATAATAACGATTAATTAAATTATATTTATTATAATCATCATGGGTGCATGTCCAGGAATTAATAATTCGACATGGGGTTTTCAATATGAGTTAATGAAATAAATAAAACACCTAACACGTTTATTTATTGTAAAAAATCTATAAACTCAAACCCGATTATAAACATTCTCACAACCCCAACTCTTTTCCCCAATCATTGTTCACAAAAATTATGGAGAGTTCACTCAAGGCCGAAAGAACTCCTTCCTCGAAAAAGTCTCTCAGGACTAAGAGATATCCATCACCATCAAATCAAGGCGATCAAAGGAGTGAATCACAAGCAAAGGTTCTTCCATGCTATCACCAAATATCCCTTCGGTGTCTTCTAGAAATTTGTGGCAGACGTGTGGATCACTACTAGAGGAATCCTACACTTGGATTCTACGACGCAACAATGGATCAAAAGATCGTGAAAGGAGGCATCAAGGATGAAATAATCCCACCAAGGTAATTCCTGGGATTTAATTAAATTAATTATATCCCACATATGATGATCCTATCTCTATGGTTCTGGGACTCCCTATTTTGTTTTCCATTCTTCGTTCTCCTCTGAAGATCCGACGTTTTACATAGTGAAGGATTTCAGAAAGATCATTGTTAATGATAAAATTAATGTTGTGAAAACCCACCATGCTTCCACTGTACCCCAAAACCTACAAGTGGTATCAAAGTGGTCATATCGTTGATTATAATTATTTAGTTTCTCATTGGTGATTTACGAATTTAATAATTTGTTTGTTTCAATTCACGTTAATCGTTCTTTAAATCTGATTCTCGAGATCTGTTCATCCTTTATCGTTTCTTGTTCACCATACAGAATTGAACTTTTCTTTTAATTATTGATTAAAATAAAATAGAGGATCTCATCCGGAGGAGCCAAACATTCCTGGTCGTACAACACAAGAATACATGGCGTGTATTCAGAAGTACACGCCGTGTAGTCTAGGATCATGCATTGGAATGGTCTGCCAAATCAGGCTATGTACATATCCTATCTAAGTCATGTATGACACCATGTGTTGACCAGGAACAGGTGGCACATGGTTTCTAGATTACATGTTGTGTGGTCCAACAGAACACATCGTGTAGTACCATTGGGTTAGGGTTGGACCGTGTACCCATACACAATTTTCCCAGCTGGAAACCGTGTAACACGGAAACTACACGGCGTGTGTCCCACTGAACACGCCGTTTACGTAGAAATATTTCTGAAGTACATTAACACACCATATCCCCAGGCGTGTACTTTAAATGGACGATGAAGAAAATTACATTTTGTGTAGTCATAACTACATGCCGTGTACTCACCCAAATTACGTAGAATTATTAAAATTTAATATTATATTATAAAAATCATTGATACGTGTACCATGGTGCATGTATAAAGTAGAGGCACAACATGTGACAAGTGTTTTTTATATATGTGTTTAGTTTTACATCTACGTAATGAATGATAATTCACCAGGTTTCCTCCAAGGTACATGTTATGTACAAGGTTAATTTTAATTTATTTAAAATTATGATGGATGAGAATCTCAAGGAAATTCAGAGAAAGAGTTTAAGATAAAAGGATTGATTAATTAAAGATAATTAATTCATTCGAGCATGATTTATCTTAAACAAGAATGATTAAATAATTGAATGCTATTTTTATTTATTCGTAAATATCGTTGCATGTATGGATGATCATGAGCTAGACCAAGGCCTTTCTATGTGAATAGTTTCTTTTAATTTATTTATTTAAATTAAATTTGTTGGCCTACGAGCCTTCTCTTCATTAATATGTGGGTCCTGTGCACCCAAGGATTATTTTATGTAAAAAGCCCTTTTAACCCTCACCTATGTGTGAGATAAATGCATATGTAATGGATGGAACTCCCAAGTTAGTGGAGGCAGCTCAAGTCATGAGCCAAGGCGAAACCAATCCACGAAGATACAAAGGTGGATAGGTGGAATGCTATAAACACGAACCCAAATGGTTCAAGGTGTTTCTACCCTTGGTCATGGGTTAGTTTATCGACCACTAGATAAACTAACCAATGGAAAAATCTCATGAACATACAATTTATTTTGTTTCTGTCTGTTTCATGGTTTATTTATTGTGGTTGTGTTTTCACGATCACATTATTAATGAATTAAATGAGCATGCAAGATGGAACTAAAATAAACCCAGTTTATATGTAAATATTATCTTAGAAACGGTTAATCACTTAAGTATATCCCACATAATATTATCAAGAATGTAATAAAATATAATAAATTGGAAATTTACATGTAAGGATAAAATCCCTCAAAGAAATATTAAGTCGGCATAGTGTTCCATAATCATGGATAGAATCAAACCATAGTTCAATGTTCTTGACCAACCCTAGTTCAGGTGCTTTCAATTATCGAGGAATTATAATTCATGGTTTTGGGTTGTAATGACTTGGTTTGCATCAAGGGTTGACTTCCACAGTAGGACATGGTGTGACTAAGAGGTAAAGGTTGTGGAAACCAAAAATAAAAGGATTTCAGGATTGGGGAGTCCACTCAGCTGATCAAAGAGCTACGAGTTAATGCAGTTGGACTTTGGAAGGACTGCCTAAAACCCTTCATGTTTATTTACCAACCCTAGTTGGGGTAATGGGAAGGGAAATATGGATCATTTCCACTAGAATATTCAGGAAATAGATTATTCCGAAGTCAATGGTAAGGGCTATTGGATTTCGATAAAATAGTGGGAGGCTAACAAGTATTAATTTATTTATTTGTCTCATTTTTTTAATAAATTACTAAAGCTTTTATCATCTTAATTTTTAGAAACTGAAATAAAAAGGACTTCAAACATACCATTGTGAACCATACTTGGGAAGAAAAACCTTCTCACTATCACCAATTTCCAAGTGTGGTAGAAGAGTTTACCTATCATCCTTCTCTACAAAAAGAAATTTTATGTGCTGGAAGAGCCTATTCCAGTTTAACCTGGAATGGAGGCCAGTAAATAGGAACTATCTCTCTACATAAAACACATGGATGATGCCACAAATGTCCAGTGTTTCATGTTATCGTCCATGTCTAATGAGATCTTGAAGAACATGAAAACATGGATGCGTATAACATGATTTCTCACCATAAGGATCTCTACCAAGAGATGGTGATACATGAGAGATATGAGATCTCCAGAACATTGCCTAAAACTAATCTTGGAGAGTCTGTGCTAGCTGGGCCTCATGTAGTCAAGGTCATTGGCTACATTGAATGCCTATACATCTTAGGGATTAAGTACCTGGATGAGTTTCATACAGATCCCATCCTATCATCACTACCCAAGGACTTCTCAAGCATTATTTTCAACTACAAAATGAGAAATAATGAGAAGATTCTATCGGAACTTATGACCTTAATTCACCAGGTAGATAAGGACATGTGGAATGACAAACCCACAGACCTTATGGTGAAAAAAGAAAAGGAATGGCAAGGAATAGGGTCCAAAGTCTTATAAATGGTCTAAAGCCCCCCAAGAGTCGTCCTTCCAAGAAGGGAAAGATCCAGATGTAGGGAAAAAATGGGAGGTAGTATGTTTTTCATGTGTAATGCAAGGCCACTAGAAGAGAAACTGCACCCAGAAGCATGGGGACGGTAATGGTTCGTTCATTAACTAATGTAATCTTTCTATTTCTACACATTGGGTATTAGATACAGCTTGTGGGTCTCACATCTATATTCAAATATAGGATCCAAGTAGATTTATAAATATTGACAAAGGAGAGGTGGATCATTGCGCTGCCAATGGTGTAAAGCTGGCTACGTTGGCTATTGGCGATTAACACCTATCATTGCTGACTAGGATGATTTTGGTTTTACATAACTGTTATTATGTTCCAAGTGTTACCAAGAACATAATTTATGTATCTTGTTTGGATATAGATGGATTTATTTTCATGTCTAGAAATGAGGGTCGTCTCGTTTATAAGAACAATGTATGTTATGGTATGGCGCATTTAAATAATGGTTTGTATGTATTAAATTATGAAAACCATGTGTTGTAAATCGATAAAAAAACAAACTCACATGACTCATACATCACCCGGTTTTGGAATCACTGTTTCAGTCATGTAAACGAGAAGCGCTTGACAAAGATCTTCCAAGATGGCTATCTTGACACTACTGAGCTAAAACCTCTTGATAGATGTCACACATTTTTACCAGGTAAAATGACCACGCCACCTTTTGGTGCACAGGGTGAAAGGGCCACAGAGCATCTAGGATTGGTTCACACTGATGTATGCAGACTATTTCTAGTAGAATCTAGAGGTGGATATTCTTACATCATTACTTTTAATGATGATTTAAGTATATATGGCTATGTCTACATAATGAGGAATAAGTTAGAGTCCATAGAGAAATTTATGGAATTAAAGAACAAAGTGGAGAATCATCTTGATAAGAAGATAAAGAAACTTTTATTGGATCGAGGTGGAGAATATCTGAACCAAGAGTTCATAGATCTTCTATAGGATTCTGGGGTTCTATATTAGCTCACTTTTCATTATACACCACAGTGGAATGGGGTTAGTGAAAGGAGGAAAAGAACCTTGTTGGAAATGGTGAGGTCGATGATGATTCAGGAAGAACATCCATTATCCTTTTGGGGATATGCATTATAAACTGTAGCATGCACATTAAAATGAGTACCAACTAGGGGGGAAAATGGAATTCCATCCGAGTTATGGAATGGAAAGAAACCCATTTTGTCTCACACACGTGTATGGGGATGTGAGCCATTTGTTAAGGTCTTATCAGGAAACAAACTACCACCCTGAGGCTTGAAGTGTATCTTTATAGGATATCTGAAGGAAATGAAAGGATATTACCTATATATCCCTTCATACAAGAAGGAGACAGTCGCTAGACAAGACGTCTTTCTTGATAGGGAGAACATCCCCAAAAGGGATAGTGGGAGCAAGATTGACTTCGACTAAGTTGATGCTCATGATATACAGGAGTTGGTACAACAACATGTTCCATAGGTCCCCGTGGAAGAGGTTCCAGAAACACAAGTACTGCATAGGATCTCAAGAGATGTAAGGGAACCAGAGAGATTTTCTTTCCTAATCACGAAGGATGGTGAATCATTTTTGTTGGAAAATGATGAGCCTATATCTTATAAGAAAGTAGTAGAAAGCTCAGAAGCTACAAGATGGCTAGAAGTTATCAATTCTGAGATGGATTCCATGTATCAGAACCATGTATGGGTTCTGGTCGATGAGCTAGTTGAGGTAAAGCCTATTGGATGCAAATTGGTATTCAAGAGAAAACTGGACATGGAAGTTCAAGTTAGCACCTATAATGCAAACCCAGTGGCTAAAGGATTCAGACGACATCGAGGAATCGACTATCATGAAACCTTATCGTATGTTTCCATGGTTAAATCCATAAGAATCATACATGCCATAATATCTTACCATGACTACGAGATTTGGAAAATGGATGTCAAAACTGCATTCTTTAATGGGAACCTGTCGGAAGATGTCTATATGACACAACTAGAATAGTTTGTGACACCAGGTGAAGCCGAACGTGTTTTAAAGTTTCAAAAATCCATTAATGTATTAGAGAATGCATCCAGGTCATGGAACATTTGATTTGATTAAGACATAAAGGAATTTGGTTTTATTAATAATGAATGTGATCCTTGTGTTTATAAGCACTTTAATGGGAATGTGATCATTATCCTAGTAGTATATGTTGATGACATTTTGCTTATTGGAAATGATGTATCAGTCTTACATTCAGTTAAGGACAGGTTGAACAAGTGTTTCTCCATGAAGGACTTGGGTGAAGCAGACTACATTCGAGGGATCATGATTATTCGTGATAGATTCAAAAGGCTGCTTGGACTAAGTCAGGGTACATACATTGACTAGATACTAAAAGAGATTTAGTATCGAACAATCCAAGAAGGGATTAGTTCTAGTGTCACATGGCCTACATCATTCTAATAAAATGTGTCCACAGACACAATTGGAGAAATATAGAATGAGTAAGATCTCATACGATTCAGCTATAGGATACATCATGTATGCCATGTTATGTACCAGGCTTGATGTTGCCGATGCATTGATCATGGTAGGAAGATATCCAGTAGATCAAGGAGAACAACATTGGACTACTGTTAAGACTATACTTAAGTATCATAGAAGAACTAAGGATATGTTCCAGGTCTATGAAGGAGACGAGGAGCATGTCATCAGAGGGTATGCTCGTGTTGGTTTTCAGATAGATCAGAATGATCTGAAGTCGAAATCTGGATATGTTTTCTATCTCAATGGAGGAGCTGGGAGCTGGAAGAGTTCAAAGCAGGCAGTTTTTGCCGATTCTATAGCAGAGTCTGAATATATAGAAGCTTCTGATGTTGCAAAGGAATTTGTATGGATTTAGAAATTTGTCCAGGTTCTTGATGTGGTGCCTAGCAGTAAAGACCCTATCACATTGTATTTTGATAATACTGTAGTGGTTGATCTTGAAAAATAACCAAGGTCACATCAACTGAAAAATCACAAACTTCGGATGTGTCACATCATGAAACATTTCTATCAGAGGGTTGAAGTTACAGTGAGAAGAGTTTCCATTGAAGATAATTTGGTGGACCCCATGACTAAAGGCATATCTCAGTAGAAGCATGAATTTCATGTGAGAGATAGAAGGTTAAAAGTTTTTAGCTGTTGGATAAAGTACATGTGGGAGTCTGTTGGAGTTGGTTGCCTAGAAATGACTACTCTATAATTTATTTATTAATAAATACCTTATCACATCTTGATTGTTCTTCTGTGTGACAATGAATGTGATAATGTACTAAGGACACCTGTTGCATTAAAGGGTCATAGCGGACCCCTTCTTTGATTAGAACCTGAAATTTACATAACAATGTTCTTGAATTAATGTTATATGGTTGGATGATGTTATTTTTGGGACACAAATAACACAGGCCATTAGGGGTGAGGACTCATAATACTTTGAGGCACCTTCTCATGTTGTGCACCCTTGGTAATATCCAGGAGTATATTATGAGAACGAGACCTGCCATTAGGAAATCCACATTTCATAGTGTTATTAGATGTTCCAATATGCGGATGTTTGTATTGGTCCTTATACTTTAAGATTATTATTATTAATGGGTTTTACAATACGCACACTTATATGTGATAATAAAAACTATAACGACACACTATTCACAGTGAGGTAGGATATGTTGGGTGCGTCACGAGTAATATTGCATTAATAGATAATGCGAGAAAGGATTTCTCCCTTCTGTTCCATAATTGAACTAGATATCTCATGCCCTTTGATGGAATTGATATAGCCTTAATAAATCCATGTCCATGGTACGGTATGGGCGAGTTCAATTCCAGAAAGTCAATGAAAGAATAATCGAGCACATGGGTTGATGGAACTAGCATGCAACCTTCTTGATTCAAGATATCGTGAAAAGGGATTATATTACATGGTAGACGTTCATAGGAGGTGAAGCGTCATTGTAGCGTTCACTTCTTTCTATTTTTGTTCCTTGGTGTGTTGCTAGATGATAACCTTGGAATTTAGGTAGGCTCCGCCTAATTCCGCTGAGAAAGGGGCCTAGAGGGTCACACAACATGTGTGTCCATGTATCTTAGTTAAATATTAATTTAACAAGTTCAATTAAAATTACTCCCGACCATGATTTAATAATAATTTAAGGATTACTGATCGCATTTATTTCGACAATAGTTATTTGAGAGAATATATTGTGGGAAAAATAATATATTTATTAGCGAGTAATGCAGTTACATTTATTTAAGAAATAAATAACCCTTAATAATGGTCTAGTATATGTAGTGGAGGAAATAATGAAAAATATAAAATAAAAGTACATGCCATGTATATTAAATATACACACCGTGTTGTTTTATGGAAAATGAGTACATGCCATGTATTAAGTATTACACGCCATGTAGTTTTTCTAGTCAGGATTTTGAGGATATAATATTGTTTTATTAAATGATAATTATTATAATAAGTGTGATCTCTTGTCAAGGAATTAATAATTCCACATGGGGGTTTTCAATAAGAGTTAATGAAATAAATAAAACGTGTAACGCGTTTATTTATTGTCATTACTCTACAACCTCAAACCTAATTATAAATATTCTCACAAGCCCAACACATTTCCCCCGTCATTGTGCATAATAATTCTAGAATGTTCTCTAAAGGTCAAATGAACTCCTTCCTATAAGAACTCTCTCAAGAATGAGAGATATCCACCACCACCAGATCAAGGCGATCGAAGACGGACATCGTAAGCAAAGGTTCATCCATGCTAGCACTCGGAGATCCCATCGGTGACGTCCAGAGATACGTGGCACACATGTGGATTGATGCTAGAGGAATCCTACACTTGGATTCTATGACGTAATGATGGATCACAAGATCGTGACAGGAGACATCAATAGAGAATGAATTCTAGCAAGGCAATTCTTGTGAATTAATTAAATTAATTATAAACAACATATTAAAATCCTATCTCTATGGTTTCGGGACTCCCTGTTATGTTCTTCGTTCTTATTTTTATTTTTAGGATCCGGCGTTTTACATCGTGACAGATCTCGGATTGATCGTTGTTAAAGATAATATTAATATTGGTTAAACCCACCAACGTGCTTCCGTTGTGCCCAGGAACCTACACTCGAACATTGGAGAGACATCCTATGTGTCCTTGTTAGAAAATGAATCAGAGTTCACATATATCATTGATGTGTTGTGACTTGATTGGGACTTACACATGGGAGCTTCCAATCAGTGAGAATTGAATTATGACTTATTCTTAAAGAGTATACACTTTGTTGGGGACATTATTAGGGTGACACTTTTGAAAAAGTGTACCTCTTTGAGCTCAAGCACTCCATTATGCATCCTATGCATCCTTGTTAGAATATGAATATGAGCTCTCATATTTCGTTGATGGGGTTTTCCAATGTCATATAATCACAATCCTCTAAAACTACGTGAGTCATACATGGTTCGAGAAACAATAAGAGTGAATATTCAACAAGGTAAAACATTCTATTCTCTACTGATGTAAATAGAGGATGATGATAATGGGAGATTCCATGGATATGATCCCAACATGAGAGTGAAAGTTGTGCTTCTAACATGCAACCCTAAACCATGTTGATATCCATAATAGTCAAATCATGGTAATCTATCTAGAAAAAACCTGAGATGAGTTGAAGAGGGTGAAGAGTGACACATCTCTTAAACATGTTGGGGTTTAAATCATGATTTGTTCCATGGCAGGGGTTCTGGGAGAGGGGAGAAACATCATCACTGGTTAAAGGGGAAGGAATGAGTGACCCTTTGACTTTTCATTAGAACTCATCAAAGGGAAATGCCAATGATTCTACCTATGCTGAAGAATGGGGAGGTTAACATTGGCATCCCAATGTCTGTCCCTGGGATAACTTGGGAATGTATACCTAAAGAGATTTTCATGGTCAGAACCATTGTAGGGATAGCCTTCATGACTCCACTTACCTTGGGTATGTAAATTCGGAGAGACGTACTGGTGTACCTGATTATCTAATCATACAAGTATTATGGTATCAGAGGAGGCATTGTCTTGATACCGGTGGATTGGTACATAGAGAAGATATGGAGGACCATACGGTAATGGAGGGGCATGATTGGAGTTGGGGGAAGGACTCCTGCAAACACCCCATTCTGCATACAGTTTTCTCATAGAGGATGGGGGTTTCCCCACGTAGTGTATTGCTATGCGGGTCGAGCGTCCTCTTTATATATAAGAGTTATATGGAACTAGGTATGGATCTCTGTGTACCAATGTGGTACGTGGTCATATATATAGATTTCCATGCCACTGTAGTTTCAGTCTGTGTGCTGATGTAGTATGTTGTCCAGGGTTCAACCCGCACAACAATGTGCTATGAGGAATGTCGAATTGAAGAAGGGTCCATGAGAATGTGGTTCGTAGGGAATTAATTTGTGGGGTATTTATGGTTCTCTATTGCACCAATTATGTTCATAGTTCACCATTTATTATCATGTTCCTTCTTTTTGTTGTTCGAGGAAGGTTATACTAGTGAAAAGGTGTTTTTCAGTTCATACTTCAGTGATGATTCGAAATGGAATTCAGAATCATCTCCATATCTGAATTCACTATTCCGCCTCTAGGGTCTCCCTTGTGCTCTCTTCCACCATTTATTTTCTACTTCCACTTGTTATCCTTTTATAGAGTTCTTGGGAAATCATATTTATTGGAATGTGACAAAATTTTTAGATTCCTATGTCGATAGAATTCATCCCATGAAAGCCTCAGTCAACTAAGGTTTGAGGAGGTTGTGGTTAATGAGACGTGGTTCGAAAAATCTAAAATCATACTTAATTCATGAACTGTTTAGTTTTTAGAATGGTATGAAGATGGCATTTCTCTGTTCAATTCCACTAAAAACATGGTTTGTGGCAGCCTGGGTTTATTTTCCGTCCCCCCACAGGCCAGTGCCTCACAGGTTCTTCCACATATCGATGCTTCTCAATTCATGCATCCCACAAACCCTTCTAGGGTATTGTGTGTATACATCCTAAAACTCTTCATAAAATTTTATTTATACAAGTTTTGTCTCAAATTTTCAATTTAATTTGCATAAATTTTAATTTCTGGACTAGTAGGAATGGTTTTTCCTTATGAAAGGTGATTTGGGGAGTATTTACATCCATTCATGATGTTTTTAGGACACTTAAAATGCCCCCATCAGAAAGTGGTTTGATTGGAACGAAGAGGAGGTTATTATGATGTAGAAATAGTCTTGAACTAAAGTAGTTTGAGGTAGACCGGGTAGGCCCAGAAGGGCTTCACCATGCCTATTTTTTAGTGCCCTGTTCATTTGTCATTTACCGCCTCTCATAGTGAAAATGGATCTCGACCCCTCTTTGGATTCCTTTTCTTCATTGTGTCGACGTTTCTGTGATATTTTTTGTTCGCGCTCTATTTCATGTGTTCTGTGAACTGAATTCCTCAATGTTTCCTTTGCCTGAGAAGTAAATTTGATGATGCAAACTATGATGTATAATACAAAACCTATGTTTGACCTTCTATATATCAATATTATTATATGGTTTTCCTGTTCCTCACACCAAACATTTAACTGGAAAATGAAACATTTAAATCTTTTAAATCGAAGTTAAAATTTCAATCATAAAACATAGAACATATGTATAGAGAGGGATCAGTTCATGGGTTCTTTATTTCGTGAACCACTTAGTTCACTATCTAACACATTGTGGGATGATTCCTCATGGAACTTCTACATACATAGTCCATACATGGGAAATTACTTGCATGTACTGATGTAGTTTGTGGGAAATGGACTCCAAGTATCGATGCATATCCCAAAGAATGGTCTCTATGTACCCTTCCGTAGAGCAGTAAATAGAACCCCATGGAGACCTCCTTTTTCAGTCATTTGGACCTTTTTGGCTGTTTTCCCAACAACATTCACATTAAACATACTTTTTTATGTTCTTTTGGATATTTTTTTGAAGGCATAGTACCATGGATCATACATTGACCCTTGGGAGTTTGACCAAAAGGTAGGAAGATATGGTTTAGAATATCTAAGAAGACCATCGTTCTAACATCATTCACCGAGAAGGTATTATCAAAGATCTTCTTCCTCCAGAGATCTTGATGTATCCATAATCTATGCAACTATATCATTAAAACATTGGCCTTCCCAATGAAATTCCTTTTCCACAGAATGACTACAATACCCCCATTGTTCACCTATAGAAACCCTATAATAATGAATGGTTCAGTATTTAATTGATGGAGGAAATCAAAACAACTCCTACTTAGGAGAATTCATTCACCCTCAGGCGCTCTGTGTGGTCTCAAAGAATTTGTCTCCATCATGACACCTCTTTAGAATCAGACATCTGTGAATATCCATTCATTACTAATCTGGTATAGAATAATCCTAGTGGTGGTTGTTCCACTAAATGAGACTTATGATCTGGAGGATGTCTCTCTAACGAATGGGATCGAGCCTTCTGGGTGCATCAAATTTTCATGGAAACCCCTAGCCATTTAGATGTTGTAAATAATCATCAGGATGCATGGGTTTCCTAGCCTGTGATCTATTCACATTGTTGGATACTGCATGAATTTCATTGGTGTTTGAGCACCGACACGTTCCATCTGTCTCATGCAGATGTGGGGATTATAGTGTGTAACATCCATCAACATATATGGCTCCCAAATATTAGCAGTATCTATGATGGATTGCTTCCATTGGCCAACACCTAGGTAGACATAAAAACATATATCCTTTGAAATGTAACATATTTTTCATGGAAGGGGTACAACTCAATCAAACCATCCATATCTATTCACTTATATCATTTGAGTTTTGGATGAGATTTTGTTCCATGTGAATAGGAACAGGACAGGGGGATTCCGCAGTCAAAATCCTCCAACCCAATAATCGTGGAAAATATCAGGGTCATATTTTGTGACCCCTAACGTAGGAAATTAAACCACATGGGGCTCCATGATTCGATTAGATGTACCCCTACCTCTGGTTGCAGGATTCATTTCTATGTTTCTGAGTGGATGGATTTTCTTTTCTTGATATGTATATACTACTGTCAGAGCATGTAATATGATGATGGAGACCATATTGGGAGATAGATAATACATAAACCTGGCTATACCTACTCTCACATGACATTATGAGCTACTATGGAAGATAAAAGGAGGGAGGCCCTTGCATCATCTGAGTAGGATGTTCCAATTTCTATATGGATGGATCGAAAAAAAACTTTTATACTATAAATATCAACATATTGTAAGGTTTACTCATTCTAGTCTTCATCAATATCTTCTCAACATCAATGTTGTTCTGCCTCAATCATTATGTATTAACAGCATAGTTGAATTGTTGAGTGATTTCTTCTACTTCCCCTTCACTCCCTACCCTAGGCCCCACGTTGCAATGACGGATAACAGGAGGGGTTCCATTGAAGAATTCTTATACCGTGTTGAAAATCTGGTTTTAATTCTTGTTTCACATGTATACATGGTGCCCATATACTATCCATATACTATTGTTGGTTCCCTAGGAAATTTACATGCCTACAACAAATCGTGTCCCTCCCAAACACTCAGTTTAATGGAGAATATCATCATTGTCTTATTCTCCAATTAAGGATGATAATGTTGTTGGAGGATTTTATCATTTATAACCTCCTTCCCCTAAGGCCGCTTCAACGTTTCTATAATTAGAGTATTCCTTGCTATGGGTGTCTTCATTCCCTGTCAGGGTGCTAGGAAATCCATTTCGACGGGTTCAGAGGCCACTTATTGTTCCTTGTCTAGTTTCCAAAATACGAGTTATGCCATTTGAGACACTATATTTAGTGAGAAGTTTCTCCATCAATCATCTAATGCATTTATAAGGTCCTTCAGATTTATATCCCATTTTGGTATAAATTAATTCAGACTATTCTCATCCCGTGAACACTCCATGTTGTCTTAATGTGTTTGGTGCTAGCAGATTGCCACCAGATATCCCAGAAAACATAGCCAGTCCTCCATAACTACTTCCTGGGGAAAATCAATCTATTAAGGGAAAATTCCACCGGATTGTGTAACCTATCATAGGACCATTCCATCTTCTATAATGTTGCTTCCATCCTTTATACCCATTTTAGTGGGGGAGGACCAAGGTCTTGGTTCCTTGAGGAGGAATCAAGTCATGAAAAAATAGGTGTGGCATCAATTATACACCCGTACTATAAAAACACCTCTAACTAACGTCACTGATGAAGATGGAAACTTCTAGTGATTATTTTCTGAATTGGGTTCGGGTGGCATCAATTACTAGCTTCTACACATTCTTATACACAATGTTATCATATCCTGGGAATAAATCACATTTTATGAGGAAATCCATGCCAAATTATATTATTCAAATCATCCTGAAACGACCATCCGATATGTTTCCAAGTAACTAAATTATATAGAGGCTAAGATTATGAGATATCAATATTTGGTAACTGCCTAGATGGGGGATCTACGATGATGAGAGGCTCGTATGGAAATATGAATGAACAACGGGCATTGTGAAGAGTTATTTAAAAATACATTATGAAGAAGGTGAGGGCCCATAGAACTGTTATAAAGTGGGCACGTCTGATGGTTGAGATTGGATATGAATATATTTCTACTTTGGATTTGGCCCTTAATGGTTCATTATAAACTATTATTGATATATTTGAAAGGGTTTGTTGGTTTCCATTTTGATTTTCCCAAACTTTCTCTGCACCATTACACCCCTTTTCATATCCTGGAATGACTCTAGACAAGGTATGGTCCACCATTTTATTTTATGGAATAAAAACCAACAAATTGTTTAGTGATTCTTCTTAATTATTTTTAGCATCAATAAATCACAATTGATCATATAAATATCATTTAGACTAAGTTTCAATTTAAACAATAACCAAAAAATCCAATCAAGCTCAATTTTTTTCCTGAGACATGGGAATCATCGAACATAGATTGACTATTTCTAGGGTTACATGAAAAACCCCAAAAACATTGTTCATTTTTCATTATTACCCTAATTTTTCCTAATCATGTCTGTTACGAGCATATCATTTATGACCTGACTTTTTCATAGATAACACATTGCATGTTTTCACCCTAACATTCTTTATGTCTCTCTTGGATATTTTATTTCATGAATTTTTTTCCTAAAAAATACATAGTATTGGATTAGCGATCAGGTACTAGAATTTTTTCTAGAGGTTCCCTTTTTCGGTTTTGGTCCGGGTGATTTTTTTGTCTCTTTAATTTGCAGTTTAATTTCATTCAAATCAAAATTATTACTGATGTTTTCATTCAAGCAGTGTTGACCATAATTGATAGAGAGAGGCCCCCAATTTTGAATTGTGTAACTAAGGATGTCCTAATTACATTCAGACATGGATGATGGATTCTTCTTGACCCTGATCTTGGGAATTATGGATGTATACGGGGGATAAGATCCATTTAGGCATTCAAAAACATGAATGGACTCTGCTGAGGAAGTATTTTAATTTAGATGATGACTGATTTGTAGCAAAAATATGCATAGGCCTCAGTTCATGATGTTCATAGATCTAAAATGGTTCCCAAGGACACTGGCCATCAATTTATGATGTCCTAGAAAGATTTATAATAAATTGTATTTGTTTTGAGGTTGAGGACCACAGTGGGTAGCCTATCTGGGGGATGATGTTTGAATATATTAGGTAAAATTGTATTTTCTTAGAGTGGGAAACCTCTCCCACATGAATTTTTTCTTGTGTAAAGGACGGCTGGTGAATGTTATAGATTAATGTCATGGAAATAGGACACCTGAAACTTATTATGGGAGATCATTTTAGTCTAACTAAAAGATTGTAAATGATTCATCACTTAAACCAGAAATTCTTTTCATCCATGGGAATTTGAAATGGAAATAAGTAAACTATAATCTTAGGGGATTCTAAATTAGAGGAATGAGATGGGACATTAATGTCATATGAGCATACAAAAATAAGAAAGTACTCTCCTGAGGACTAATATTCCTTTGGATGATGGATGATTTGTGGGAAACATATGTAGAGCCATTGAGGCATGATGTACATAGTAATTAAAAGGTTTTTGTAGGACACTGGCCACCCACCACCGATGGCCATGAAGAATTAATGGGATTTATATGATTATGGTCATAGAGTATGAATTGTGAATGGGTGTGTGCCTAAATATTAAAGGTGAAATTTATTTTTCTGAACATTACCAAAAACCATAAATAAGTGGGGTAATTTTCTTTTTCTATACATGGATCAAATTCGCACATATGGTTGGGGCATCATTTTTTGTATAATCCATGAGAAATTGATGGTATATCCCACCAAATAGTTCTGAAATATCCAAGACATGTGTTGTAATGAGAATGTAAACCATGAAATTAAGGGTTCTCAAATCAGGAGGGATTTCCCGGGGCATGAGATCTGTTAGGCATACTAAGGAAATATAGGACTCTCTTGAGGATATGTTTTCCTTTGGTTAATGGTCGTTCTATAGGAAACCTATGTAGAACCACCAAAGTATGAAGTACATATTCAAACAAAGGTGTCCATAAGACAATTGAATTCCATATGTAATGAAAATTGAGGATTATGGGGATTTACATCAACTCAATTCCTGGAGTTTGATTTGTGGAACTACTACATTCTGATTCATTAGAAACATCTGAGTTGTGATTCACCAATCGGATCAATAGAACCCCTACCTATATTTTTCCCATACATAGGGTGAGGCATCTGTTAAATATTTGGAGCACCCCATTGTTCAATGTATGATAGTTATGATATGTTGTTCCTTATGTTGGATAATGGAACCATAAAAGGTCTTTTAGGGTCATACTACTAGGAAAAAAATTCTAGGTTGATTTTCCATAATTCCAGGGTGAAATCCCTGATGAGTTCCCTAAGCCCATGAGAGCTATGTAGGGTTTGAGAAACAAGGGATGAAAATGATTTTGGTTCACCTCTTAAGAATGTAACAATGAATGGTAAAGATAATTTTTATGATTAAACCAACATTGTTTAGTTTCATGTAGTGCAACAAGGTAGAATTCCTCACAATTTATCGTCATGTGGGGTATATGTAGAGTAATATTGACTTGAAAGAAGGGATATATGGTTACCCTTGATCACCCTTGAAAACTCTACTTTTCCAAGGATTCATTGCTTTGATGCAATTTTTATACGGAGAAGGGGGAATTATAATAATTTTGATGGCTGAATTTGGATCGTAGGATTTGGGCATCAACACACATCTCATTTTTGGGAAACTGAGTCACGTAGAGTTCCCAATGAATATTCCATGCAGAGGTGTATCCCATATATAAGAAAGAAATTCATTGTGTTTGGTGAGGAAATTCCAAGATAAGGATCTCAAAATTTCCATTGTGAGGTGCAGTTTAATTTAATTTAACCTGGACACTTCTTTCCATGCAGATTAACAACGTGTGGTAAAGACATTGGTAGCACATTTTATCATCATATTGTAGGGAAATATTGTCAAAATTATTATAAATAACTATGGTATGATCATGGATGATATATTTTGGAATACTCTAGGCATGTGTTATTCTAGAAATGGTATACAATGGTCCTAGGAGCCCTCAAATAATATGGAATGGCAAGAGGCTTGGGAGTCATTTGTCTTACTAGTGTAGGAAGGGACTATCTTGATGATGAATTCTCCTTTAGTTAATAGTCGTTATGTAGGAATCATATTCAGAGGCAATAGGGCATGATGTGCATAGTCAAACAATGTTTCCCATAGCACACTATCCTTCCATATCTGATGGCTAGGTATGATTATGAAGATCCATGATTTCCTAAGGCATGGAGACTGGTAAATTGAAAAGGTGTTCCTGGGTATGTAAGAAATGCTAATACCATGATTAGTTGTGACATATGAAACTCCCCATATAAATCTGCATCATTCCTATGTGGTCATAATCTTTTGACTCCTTTTTTCTATAGGAGATAAAATTTCCTCCATCATAGGGTGGTATGTTAGTTGAGTGAAATTGAGGGTATGTTCTCTTATCATAAGAAGAAAAAAATCAAGAACTTTTGGCATGAGTGTCACCACATACAGTGAAGGGTAAGGAATCAAGACATACCTAATCCCAAAGAATAGATTCCCTTTCACTTGTTCGGACCATGTATAGGGAAGGAAGGAATACTTAACTGATAATTCCAGCCAGAACAGAGTATAGAATCATTTTGTCACTATGTATCCCATTGATAAATGAGAATAAATCCACACATAGTTCTTAACATGACCTTCCCCATATAGGACTAGTACATACATAGGTAGTGGTAATGATAGGTTCATCCTCTACATGTGATAGGTTCATCATATCATTTGATGCCATTTATACAGATGGACGCCCTTACCATAATTCATATGCTTTTGTGAGTTATACTCAGTGTGATAAACAAGGTGTGACAATGATTCACCCTATCATTGTAAATGAAACAAATGATATAATGGAGGCATTTAACATTGTGTGGTGGAGGATCCAGGTCCTTCAAGTCAAGTAAAACTTACATATCCCATTGAGATAAGGATCAAGAAGTATATAGTTCTAGGAGTTCCTTTTAGAGGTCTGGTCCATGGGCAGGGAAATAAGAGAGTGTTTTTTTGTGGCTGGACCATGATGTAATATTTGGGTGTCACTATATATCATGAAAGGGTAGGAATAAAGACACACATAGTTCCAAAAAGAACTACCCTACATGGGTCTAGTTCATACCCAAGGTAAAGGGGCATTATTGTTACTCTTGGTTGGACCACGATCTGAGGTCAAGGAATCACTATGTATCCCATTAAATAAAGATTCAAGCCACACATTGATCTAAGTGTTGTCCTCCAAAAAGGTTTGTACCATACATAGGGAGGAAGGGTCATTTTATATATTTTTGGTGGATAGACCAGGATGTAGGATAAAATAACAGCTAGTTACCCTAGAAGGACATGAATCAGGACACACAAAATTCTGTAGGCCCCTTCCTATGTCGGTTTGACCTTTTCATTGGATAAGGGGACGGTATATCTAACATTTCGTCACAAGAATTTGGATTATCTGTTATGGATTTTTATCTAGGAAAAAATAACTACAATGAATATTAATATCATGTGGGAAGAAAAGTATATCGTGCATTTTCTCATCATGTTATTAGGATGAATATGTCACTATATAGTTTTAAATTGTGTAGTTAAGACGTAAATTTCTCTATTATGAAACATATTTATTCAAAAACATTATTTGGTAGAATATGTGATGAAATTTCCATCCATTGATATCAAGTCATGTGATCTATTGGAGCATACCTTCTATATGAAATATAGTCCCTCCAATATTGTCTCAATATTTAGGGGAATCTTCCCGAGTGTCATCGAGGTTATGAGGACCAACGCTATCTCTCCTTCGAGGAAAGACCGAAGGTGAACCATTTTTTGATGTCTCAAGTGATACGATTTTGATGGACTTTCAAATGGAGTAGAGATTAAAATATTGTTTCATCCAACCATTCTAGGACATCAAACTATTTTTGGAATTTCTCATCTGTAGTCAATTGATCACAAATGGCAACTTGGAACGATGTCACTTCATCATCGATGGGAAAAAATGTCTCTATCTCGTATACTAGTGAGTCTGTGGTTTCCCAGGTGGTAGTGTAGGTCGTGGTCCAAAAATATCATAAAACATAATGATTCTTGTCCAACCATGATTTCTATTATTCATATACCATATTCTTGAGTATGTTGTATAGTGGCTTGTTCAAAGTCTCTATCTGTCTATTGGTTGCCGCACAGTAGTGGGATGGACGGTTGGTTTTGATTCCATAATTTTTGTATAACTATTCCAACATAGAAGATAAGAAGTTGTTGATGTTTTTCATTAGTATTGTATGAGGGATAGAAAATATGTTAATGATGATAGATTTCACAAAGCTAATAATTGTTCTTTCCACATCATCTTTAACATGTACCGCTTCATCCCATTTGGAGAAGAAGTCGATTGGTGTAAGAATGAACTAGAATTGTCTAGATATGGAATGAGAATATGGTCCCATAACATCCACCCCCCATATGGAATATTTCTAGGAGTTCGTATCTTTGTGAAGCTACTCCGTGTGTTTTTGGAAAAAATTGGCATGAACTTGGTATGATAGTAACTTCATGGTGAATGTGGGAAAATATTTAATCATAGTAGGTCCATAGTATCCAACCCTTTGAATTTTATGGGGGAGCTTTGATAATGATTGGTATGATCCAAAAGTTATTATTTACAATTATTTCATGATGGAAGTAGTCTCTTATCCATCAATTCACCTAAGATTGACTCCATCAAGGCTACTCTTATAGAGAACCTTTCTTGGTTTCCACCATCATAAAAAAACAAAATTGACTGAATGCCTTTGAATCGGTTCACTTCCAGCCTTATCAAGTTGGAGTTCCCCCATATGGTGGTAATTTTCAATGGGATTCATCTAGATGGTGGTGCAACCATAAGTCTCAGGAACAAGGATAATCTCATCGATTTCTTTTGTGTTTTTCTGAATGAATGGAAAGACCATCAAATAGTAGGGAAATTTCGATGAATATTTCATCCCAGTCTGCAATAGCTAGGGTTTTGGCTTCATTTTTTAATGAATCAAATTGTGAAATTTGTGACAGGGGGACATAAGTGAGTTTTGGTTTTGATTGGAATTCTTCCATCCACTCTCAGACATGGTTAATCAAAGGAACCAAAATTTCGTTCGTAATGGAATAATCACCTTTAAAATTATTTATAACCATCTTCAAATAACTATTTTTCATTTGGTGCTCCGTTTTCTCATGGTGTTCCAGCTCCAGGCCTGCAACGAGGGCCCAGTTTTCTGTTTCATTATGTGTGCACCCCTTTAAATACAAGATGGATTATGGTATCATAACATTTTATGGAGTTCATTGTATAACACTTAGCCCCAGTCAGTTGAGCTTGGGGTCCTCCGTCTTTTTCCATTTCAGAATTCTGGAGGCACCGTCAAAGTACATTTCGAATGCTAATGGGCCTTCATGGATGAAGAATACATCAACAAAATGTTAAATATCCAATGTGGTCATTTGTTTCAAGGGTTGATCTTCCTAGAAATTTTTTAACTCCTGGCCATTGATTGAATTATGGGGCATGTAACATATGTCGTACTACTATAGGATGAATTCACACCATGATAGGTTTCCAGTTAACATATGACAGGTAAGGATATACTTTAGAGGGTTTCTTTGGGAGACCAGATGGACCTCATAGTTGTACAGGTAATGCATGATTTTTTGAACTAAAAATATTTGGTCTAGGGTTCTCTTTTAGATATTTGAATATCGAGGATCTACATCAATCATTGTTCGGTTGAGGTAATAGAGATTATTATCGCTAGAAAAATTATTATTCTGTGTGAGGAAATCTCATAGTTACCATTCCAAGGAAGTCATGTAAAAAATGTGTGATATTCCCACGACTAGTAGAATTAGCACCAGTGGTATTTGGAGATAAATATTAATATTGTTGAATGATTATTTAAAATAATTAACCAACTGTTATGAAACACCGTTATTCAATAACCTGGTGAAAGGAAATCACTTACCTATAAGGTTGACTATGAAACACCAATGGTAATCTAGGTTCCCCTGGAGGCCTTTCAACCTCGTGAGGTTTTGAGGAGGTGACATTCCATGGATGGATGTTGTCTTCTCAGGTTCACCTTAGATGTTGTAACTGTGTACGAAGAATCCAAGGAATTTCCCATAGGTAACACAGAAACCACATTTCATGGGATCCATCTTTAGACTTTTCTGTCACAGTTTATTCAAGAAAATTTCATGATCTTTTAGCTATGTTTTTTCATTGTCATGATTTAACCACTAGGTTATAGATTTTTCACTTGATTAATTTTCTAATGAATAGATTTAGAAAGAGATGCATGGCGCACTGATATGTGGAACATACATTTTTACGACTAAAGGCAATCACATTATAGAAAGCCACCCCCTTACATGCCCTGAAGGTAATGGATTCTTCAGCTTCAAAAGCCATTTGGATGTGGTTTTATCTAGAGTATCCATCCATGAATGAGAGGGCCACATATTTGGTTGTTTCATTGATCAGGAATTCTGTGATTAGTATAGGAAAATCACCTTTCATGAAGTGGCGATTGAGGTCCCTAAAGTCAATATCGACTCTGATCTATCCATTCTTCTTTTTGACATAGATAATTTTTTATAGTTAGGTCATATTATTTTACATCCAGATCGAAGATATATTTGATTATATTGTCGACTTCATCCTCTAATTTGGCCACATGTGTCGGGTGGGTCCTTTTGGAAGCCTTCTTGTAACCACGATAGTCTTCCAGCAGACCCAGGTGATGAGTGGTGACATCAGGATCGAGGCATGGCAGGTATGTGTATTTTGAGGATAAATCATCTCAATTATTCTTTATGAGGGAGTTATATTCCTCTTTCACCTTGAAAGACATAGCAATATGAATCAGAGTGGGTCACGGGATATCTTTGGTGTCTTGTGTTATCTCCCTAAGTTCCTTGTTTATTGTGGATATAACTTCTTCAAATGTGGTTGGGGAATCATTGAGATATTATTATTATACTTCTTATTCATCCTCTTCTAGTGCAGAGATGATTCGTGAGATGAAATCCCCAGATTTCGGAGAGGAATCAAAAATATGATTTCTAAAAACTGAAACTGCTCCTTTTTTCCCTGGATGATTGTGGGGAATTTTTATAAGAGGATGGAATTGGGGAGGAGGAGTTTCCCTAAATTATTTTAGTGACTTGAAATTTTATTCTACCTTAGTGAGTATGGAATTAATAGCATGGAGCCCCAAGGATGGTATTGGGGCATTTTTTTGGTTACTCACCATCATCCTGGGGGTTAGCATGCTTATTAGCATCATTGGACTCAGCATCCATAATAGAGATCATGAAGATTGCTAAGTCCATGTCTGAGATTTAACTTCAACACTGAAATTGATTGATGGATAACACATAATATACAAAAGTTGTTTGAGGAGATCAGTGGTAGCCATTTACAATACATATGGGTGGATGATATGATCGATGTCATCAGCCAAGAATTATTTTCATTCGGATCATAGAAAGATGAATCGATGTAATGCGACTCACATGATTCAAATTGGGATTTATTGGCATGAAATGTCATTTTTCCCATTTTTAAAATATCTGATTCACTGATGGTACGATAAAGGGATTTTAGCATGCTAGTGTAGCCAGAGACTCCATAATAAGATGAAGAAGGCCGTATTTTTTCACACCACCAAAAACGTATAATCAGATACAAGATCACCAAACCAAATTTTATGCTTGATTTTTCCAAACATCTTCTACTCAATTTATTCACATCCTAGGAGATTTTTGGTCAAGGGTGTCAGACTATCGTCATGATATCCCTACTGACGAAGTCTTCCCGATGGGATGAGGTTAACACCAGAGCCATTGTCGATGAAAATTTTCCATATATCAATGATATTTATCTTTACAGACATAAATAAGAGTTTGATGTGTCCCAGTATGATGGAATATTCATTCTGATCTATTAAGGATGTGACATTATAAAATTCAGCAAGGTTGGTCACTGTCTGATAGACATCAAAAGCTCCAACTTTGTCCTCGGATTTCAAGGCACTTAGTAAAGATTTGATAAGTGCCTCTCTAAGGTCTTCTGAGAAACATAATGAATCAAGGATTGATAGATTTTCTATTACAAAGGATATCTACCTTATAATATTACATTTCTTCTCTACATATTGATATTTCCATCTTGGGGATTCTCTTTCATAGGTTCATTAGGTACTTGATCACTAGAGGTGGAGGGGATGACCTCTAGAATAGGAATAGATGGTGCTCCCATGCTCGTTGGATTTGGTCGGACTGGTCTACTTGTATGCTTTGGGTGATTAGTCATCTTATCTTTCTCCGGCAGATACTGCAACATGATTGGGCTAGGATTTATTCCATTTTGGGGCTAGAATCTCTATAGTTCCTATTATTTATGTTGGAGGGTACTTTTTCAATTTTCCGCAACATTAACTATTTGAGTTAAGGTGTGGCAGAGAATTAGACTCATGTCACGACCACACCTCCCTGGAATCCCTCTTCCTCTTCTGCCTCTTCCTTTGGATCTCTGGTTGGATGGGGGTAATTCAGGATCGTAGCCATCATCTCCATCATAGAGGGATTCAATTATGTGAATGACATTAATGGAGACGAAGATCAGTTCTTGATCCAACAATGATTTTGTTTCATTTATCTCTTATGATGGTGTCATATGGAGGGTCATTTCCCCTTGTATAATTTGGTGGGATGGTGCTTGTTATTTCAAATTTTATGAAAATATGCCTAACAGTGTCAGGTTTGACTTTGTTCTTATTGCAGGTTCATATTATTACTCCTACATTCTTCCTTTCTGATCATAACGTCTCCTAGATGGCTGAACTCCGGGGATTTTTGGGGCTGATAACAATTGATGTGTTGCATCAGGTGCTATTGGGGGAATTTTTGGTTCCATCAACTCTGTATGGAGTATTCCATGATATCATTTGAAAATTTTTCAATTCATCTGATTGTCATATTGTTTCTCCATTTTTCTGGCTACTATTTTCCACTCCCCATCCTCGTCAGGGTCTAAGGTAGAAACATACACCAATTGTGTTGGTGGTGGTCCTAACTTGACTTGTCTTAAATCCACTATATTTTTCTCATGATCCATGAAGAAGATTCACTACAATATGGTTTATACCAATATCCTATTGTAGGGAAAATAATTGGGACAGTCATTGAGACCAACTTCATCGGCTCACCTTGGATCTGGTAGCCAAAGCAGGTTTTAATTCATGATGGCTATGAAGAATCCACAGATATGTTAATCTTGGATCGAGCATACATTATTTCTTTGTTCTTATAACTTATTTCATTTGGCACCACTTCACCCATATTTTCATGGTGGGTGGATGTTGGCATCTAGTGGGTCCTGCATGGTTTGGTGGTGGCCTTGTAACTGGAGCTGGTGTCGGGGGTGGCTTATGTGTGACAGAAGAAACATCAACTTTTCCCTCTCTTTTTCTTACAGATATGGGGACACATGGGACTTATGATTGGTACTCTATAAGGTGTCTTATATTCTTTCTTAAATGGAGGAGAAATCATAAAATTCACTTGATTAGTTCACTGGGATGTGTGGAATCTGCAATTCAGAATGGAGATTATCGATGCAAATAGAGAGAATTTTCTCTGGTAGGAGTGGTTATTTCTGGGAGAAATCCAAGACTATCCATTTATTTATGAAGTTTGAAGCACATTTATTCTCTCAATTCTTATATATCAGGAGATAAAAAAATTATTAGGAAATACCGAACGGAACTCGAAGAGAAACTATCAGATAAGGTCCTACCACACTATGATTGAGTAAGCTGCCAAACTATAATACCACTCAACCCTATAGAGTTTTCACAAAGAACATGATATTTACAGCTTATTGTTGCGCTGGGGTTCCCATCATGGTGTTATAGTTTTATTCATAGTGCATTATATGTTGCTCCAAGTCTCCTAACCCATTGAACATTGGGAATACGAGGTCCCTGGACATTGGGGATGGTAAAATGTTTCTCACCCAATCAGGTTATGGAATCCCTTATGGTTTTATCGGAGCATTCCACCCATGCATAGATTCCAGTGATGCTGTTAATTGCTCGATGGTATTCAATAACCCTTGATGAATATTCTTCCGGGCATGAGCTTGGTTGTGTGCAATATTGGGGAAACGGGAAGTGCCGGAACTGGTGGAATAAGGTGAGGATAGCCATCCAATGGTATCTTTTGTTGGTCCACCTAAATGTTTTCTATTTTTTCCCCAATGGTGGGATGTCTTGATATCGTTATGATGTTAGATTCAAGTAGACTAATGTTCTCGGTAAAAGAATTTATAGGCATCCAAACCATGTTTCATTTAACTCGATGAGTGCATATGGTATAGGCATCTCTTCTATAGGTCATTATTGATGTTCCGCTAGATAAACACAACCACCAATATAGATTCTTCGATGCATATCAAAATTAATTTGCCTGAGAAATTTCATTTCTTCCTCCTTCTTGGGGAATCTTTTCTCAAGGGGGAGGAAGTGACTCATATGTGAAATTGGATTTGTTCTTCTCCTTATTGTGGATTTTTGAGGGAGTTAGTGATGTGTTTTATAAGTGTGCATCAAAATTTAGGTCAGCTATCTGGTTCCAAGTATCCACAACCTTGGGCTTGGTGTCGACCACATCTAGGAGGGAACCATATTCCCTTTTATCTTATTTATTTGTATCATTTCTTATGAGTTCCATGGGATAGACGTCCACCATTTTCACTAATTCATACTACATTGGGAATGGTGGACCCAATGCAAAATGGTAGGAGATGTTTTTGCATTATTTTTTGGACTTTTTATTTATATTATGTGGTATTCTTTGGATTTCTTGGAGATTAGTGACCTCAAGGGAACCCTGATCTTACCTTTCAACATGTATTCATCCCCATGGTGTATAATCCACAACACATGACTGAATGAGGTGACACATATACTCATCATTCTTCCCATATGGGAGAATACATATATCTGATGTGTTGGAATTTGAGATAAAATGCCCCCAACCTCGTGGGTTGGGGTTTCTTCCTTTTTTCTATTGATGTTCTATGGAATAGATTTTTCAGTATTACTAGGGAATATTGTTTTAAAAATAACCCCCACACTCATTGTTAGGGATGTTTCCATACCATGGTTTTAGCTTCTTCAATTTCCACCTTCTTGATTTTGCACACTCCCGTGTGGGTGTGAGATGAGTATAGCGCTACATTTTCATGGGGATTATTTTATTTTATGGACCTGATAATTTCTTTCTTGTTGGATTCCCTTAAGTGGGAGGCCTACTGGATGTTCTTGGATGGCTAGATCAGAAGCTTCTCTATGGCTTGCATTCATCAGGCCATACACTTCTGAAACATACTCAAGGATGGTTCTTGTTGAGAGTTCCTCCTTACATATGCAGGAACATCATTTTATTTTCATCTTTGGGTAAGGACATTGATTGAGGTCATTTACAATGAGGTATATTGGATAGGATGTCGGGTGATGTGTAGAGATCCATGTTATGCCCATCCCCAAACATGAACTATATATGGGGTGTCAAATATGAGGAAACACAACTTGTTCAATGTATAGAGGTAGAAAAATTCTAGATATTTTCTTTACCTCTCTGATTGTGGCCTCTATGAAGATGAGGGAGCATCTTAGTCAATTAGATGACGAAGCTCTCCTAGTATGCTGACAAGGTCTGTATATATCTCTTAGGGAAGGAATTTTTCCTTTATCTGTCCATGATTTGTCTATATATATAGGAGAATATTATGTGTACATTCTCTTAAAAACTCTCTTGGTATCTCAAACTGGGAAGTGTTCATGGGACAATACATCACTGGTATGTCATCCCTATCTAGTTATCTTCTTAGGAGAAACATATCCTACTATTTATTTTTTTGATATTCCTCCACTTGGTCTACTAAACTAGAATGTACCTTAATTTTATTTTGAGCATTGGGGATGGAACGAGTATCATTATAATGTGCGTGGTATGGGGTGGCTCGGAAGATTAGTGTGGCCCCAGAGTGTCATCAGGATGAGAAAGAATGTCACTTGTCATAGACATATTTTCCGGTATGTCTGGATCCATCATTCCAAGTTCACCAGCATATGAGGTTATTCTCAAATTATTCCTGCTAAGGGGAGTACCTTATTTCCAATGTAAATTTTCACTCTGAGGAGGACCTTTTCAGTAGGTTCTAAAATAGTGATGGCTACCATTTCTACTTGATTCCCGACTATGGGTAATTTACCTATGGAATATTCCTTGGGGAGGACCTTCAGGGTGGGTTGTGGGAGGAGGAGGACCTACATGCTGATTGATGTCACTAAGGGGAGTACCTTCTCGATTGTTTCTGTGATGGCGAGGACTACTATCACAACATTATATCAGGATATAGGGATAATTACTACCGTGTATATTCAAGGCAGGGCCTTAAGGATATACAACAATGAGGGTAGGACCTTCTCGTTTCTTGACGTTGTTTTGAAGAGGTCGTTTAGAGAAAATTACATTGTGGGTATGGAATTCACAATGGATACCATTGTGGAGAGGAATACCATCATTGATTGATGCCCGACTGCAATGAGAAACATATATGTATCATATACCCAAAGGAGGACCATCAGGGTGGATGGCAGTAAGGAGAGGGCCTTCATTCTGTTAGATCGTCTATTTAGGTGGAAGGCTACCCTGACACATATCAGGAGATAGGCCATCATGATTAATCATTCATGACCCATAGATTAATCCCATGTGGGTGCTCTGGGGAGGACCTTCATTGTTGTTGGTAGCAACATTGCAGGGGGGTCATCAAAACTGCTTCAATAAATTCAATTATTTAGTAGTGGAATGATAGGATCATGATCCTCTACTAATATATTCTTGATTTAGACAAGAACTCTAGCTTCCGGAAGATCATAATCATGAATATTCCCATCATTTTCTAGATTCCCTTGGAACAATTCATCTTTGGGCCCTTTATTATAGGCAACTGAGTCCATCATCTAATGGAAATATCCTTCTATATGGGTTCCTATGATGCTATTGGGATATGCTAATGAACTTCTTGAGTTTTGGCAGGGGTATTTTCATGCCCTGTAGTGGCCAACACGTTAGGACGACATCCCCCAGTTCAAACAAGTAATTTTATTCCTTATCTACTTTTCCGTATGTCATAGAATTTTTTCATCAAACTTCCTAGACTAGTGTAGACATGCATAACTCCTTCGGAGTGACCAGCCCATTTTTTGAATGAGTCATTTTGTTCGAGGAGACGAGATCATGGGTTGAGTTTCTCGCATTTTCTAACAATGCAATGATTTCATGACATGTATGGAGGATATGGTCTGTAATCGATATCTGATCATCCATTATTTCCATAATATGATGAGATACATCATTGGTTGGAATATGTATAATGAACCATTCTTTTGTCAGAGTAGGAGTTTGTGCGATCTTCGCTCCTCCATAGGTTGAAACTGGATACTAGAAGATCTCCTATATCAGGACAGTGGAACGAGCCTGGTTCCGGTTGTCTTCTATGGTTTCCACCGTATTTGACTAGTAGACTTCATATTTACAAGCATGAATTTATATCCTCTGTATTCACATTATATTTTTCTCATTGTATTTTTATACATCTACAATAATTTTACTCTTCTTATATTTTCTTTCTTCCCTATTGGTATTGAATTCTTGATATGCATCAGCAATTGATTGTGGCTTCATGTAGATGGTTTCCATTATATTTGAATGATGGTTATATTTATAATCAACAAATATTTGGATATTCCTATAATTTTTCACTTTTTGTACACGATGGGACTGATGAGCACTGGCAGGAATATTCGCGTGGTCATATTATGCCACCCTATTTCCATGGTTGGCTTGAGTATAGGTGGAAAAGTTTTATGTATTCCCACTAAATGTCATTGTGTTTGTACGGAGAATTTCCACCCATAAATTTAGGGTGATTACCTACTCCTAATTAAATTTTTTCTTCCCTTAGTAGGAATCCAGATGGGATCATGTTCTTTGAACTTTAGTGGGTTCCCTTAGCAAGAGATCCTCTTTAGTGAGAGGGTACATGGTCACCCGGAAGTGGCGGTGACACTCTCTAGTAGGGACCTATGAGTAATACCCCTGTGCAACAGGGATGAAGTCATCATCCCTGATTTCATCTATCCCCCGGAGATATGGGGGTGTTTTTTGCCACACTTCAAGGGCAGGGTCCTGATGTGGTTAGAAATGGCCAGTAGGGCCACTCTATACTGGGGTGATGGCCGCAGCTGGGGTGATGGCTAGGGATATTTGGTAGATTGGAGGGATTGTCTTCTGGTCTACACTATGGAAACACTACCATTTTTTGGTATTCTTTAATCATTGTGTTGGATACCCATAATTGAATATACATGGTTGGTGAGGGGGTTTTCTCTTTATCTCGGCCCTATCCACCTATGGGATCACAGAGGTTCATGTCTGTCTTGGTTGTCGAGATTCCATTTGGATGGAAGGTTTCTATGGAAACGTAAAATATAAATATGTGACATATATAGAAAATAGAACACCATCAAAGTAGAATCTCTTGATCACATGAATAATTGATGATTCGTCTTATCCCATTACTTTATTATGATGCAAAGGGGTTTGAGTGGGGTAAAATTACAACCATGGTTGATGATTCATGTTAGGTTCCAAATTTTTGTTTAAAACTCAGGTGCGAATTTGTTGGGACATCAAAATGGTTTGATGGGTGACCAATATTTTTCTATTAATATAGATAATTTCAGGTCAATATTTTATACCATCATGATACATTTCATTATACAATATAGGGGATTTGATTTACCCTGTGGGGACTGGGTAGTTTATCCTATTCATATTATGATGTAGGAAGCATAATCGAATGGTCCCAGAGGGTGATTGCATGGGGTTAGGTATATTTGAAATATTCCCTCTTAGGATATGATATCCTCAACTAGTCTCCAATGGGTTTAATCGTGGAGCCAGAAACGCCAAATGAAACTTCAATACATGATTCGTGGACCTACATTCCAAGCCAGTCAATCATTGGATAACAATTTGGCCAACGAATCTTTAGGACTCCATTGGTCATGGGTATGGGAGGTTAGGCTCATCACACTTTTTAGAGTGAATTGTTACATACTATGGATTTAATTATATGGAGCCAAAGACAACTAAACCCATGCAATGAGGTGATCTGGAATAAATAATCATCCAAGAGGAATGAAATGTGGTTTGATGAAGGGGTTAGACCCATAAGATCGACTTTATACCTATCCTCAAGAGAGGAATCAAAGCCCATGTAGTTCGGTGTTGCTTTACTAGACACATCACCTTTTAAGGTCATTTGATGGGGATCCATCAATGTAGTTAAACGTCATTAGGTGAGGAAATCTAGGTAAAAGGTTCCTAGTGAATATTTGGAGTGGGACTCGTGATGAGGCATCCTTATGTGACAGTGAGATATGTGGTCTATGGGTGGAAACAACCCTATCATGAATATGGACAATATAACATTAGGGTTTATGTAAGGGATTATTTTTAACCTTTGGAAGGCATCCCACCAATTACAGTCAAATAGGGAATCATAGAACACATCATTATGCTATCAGGACATACACCTATTAGGGAGGGCATTCGAATTTGAGGGAACAATTTATTATTACGTTCGTCTGAGGAGGACGCCCCTTAAACTCGACTGTTGGACATGAAATCTATGAAACCTGGTGAGAATAGGAATCATAGTTCTCATAATTTGATGATGGGTTGTGACTAAATTGAGGCTTATGTATGGGATTATCCCATCATAGAGAATCGAATCGGGACTTATTCCTAAATAGGACACCATTTGCTGGGGACAATTTTTGGGTGAACCTTTTGAAAAAGGGTAACTCATTGAGCTCTATCCCTTAAGAAGGCATTCTGCATATCCTATTTAGAATAGGAATTAGAGTTCTTGTAGTTTCTTGATGGTTTGGGACTGGATTCGAGATTATGTATGGGAGCTGCCCTTATGAGATAATCAAATTTTGATTTACTTGTAAAGAGGATTCCCTTTGTTGGGGGAATTATTTGGGTGAACCTTTTGAAAAAACGTACCAATTAGAGCTTGGGCCTTAATTTGGCATCCTAAATTTCATAATTATTTTGAGTATCAGAGTTCTCAAAATCTGTTTATGAGATTTTACAATGTCATATAATTATAGAACTCTAAGACCACATCAGTCATGCTTAGTGTGATAAACAAAAGGATTTGAAAGATACAACAAGGGAACACATCCTATTCTCAGCTGAAGGAAAAAGAGTATGATGGCGGAAGAAGTGGTCTTGGCTAGGAGATCAATTGGTGGAGGAAATCGGACTTTTAATGTATTAGACCCTAAACTGTATTTATATTTAGGATCGTCACATATGGTGATCTATATAGACACATCTCGAACTGAGGAAAATAGGGTGAATAGTAACACCTCTCACCAATTTCTAGGTAATTACCTCAAGAGAAGTTTCCTTGAGATGTAATATGGGGTATACAATAGTTAAAATTCAAACAGCTACGATGATGGCAACACAATTTAATTTTGTGTTTTAGGGTTTAATTCCATATCATATAAGATCACAAGGATAAGAATATTTGGGGTTTTGTAGTATAGGTTCATACGATGATGAAAAATTGTAATAGAAACCATGATTAACTGGAGTAAAATCATGTTTGTATATTCTGACAAGCCTCAAACAAGAGAGGGGGAAATGTGTAAACCATAATGATATAGGATTTCAAATCAAGGGAAGTGATATGAGGTACAGAATCCATTTAGGAGTACATAGCTAGGAGAGTCCTCTCCTGAGGATGAGTTTATCTCTGATGACAGGTCGTTTTGGTAGGAAACATATGCCGAGCCAATGGGGTGTTTTGTCAAAAGTCAAGTAAAGGTCTCATCATGACAAAAAACATCCCTTTCTGGAGGCTAGGGACGTTTATAAACTTCCAAAACTATCCAATATACTAATTTTTTAAGTTATATATCATGTATGATGGTATCACATTTTAATGTCATGTTTCATGGACCCATACCGTATAGTTTCACATCATGTGGTTAGGATGATAACTCATGGTTTAAGGTCAAAGAGTTTGGACCAGTGTTTATTGAATCCATGATTAGTTTTCGGAAAATCTGGATGGGATTTTTAGAAATGCCTCGAATGTTGGAGGGAAGGAATGTGTAAACCCAAAATCTAAGGATTCTTGGACCAGGATAAATGATATGGGGCATTGAAACCATTTGGAGTATGAATGTCAGAAAAGCCTCTTATGAGGATGAATTTGTCATAGGTCGATAGACTATTTTCTATTGAAAACATATGTAGACCCACTAGGTCATGATGTGAAAAGTCCAGAAAAGGTGTTTTTATGAAACACACAATGCCTTTCCAATGGAGATAGAGTTTTATGATGATCTAGAATCACACGGGACACAATGTTTGAAAAATGGAATGGGTGTGTCTGGTAATTAAAAAAAGTATACAATTTTCTATAGTGTTCTAGGTCAATGTGGGAAATGATGAAGGTGATAGGGTTTTTTGGAGGTGCATGATTAATGTATCTTCTAATAGTATTTATGGGAAAGATGTTTGGGCGGCATAGGGGAACAATTGAAAATGACATCGACCAGGCCAGAAATGTTTGTGGTGTGACCCTTCGTTTTTCATGGGGGTTAGTGAGGGATGTAAAGGGACTGGACCAGAGAGCCAGGATCACATACCAATAGTGATCCTGATCATGGGTGGGGATGGAGAGCATCCCCCACTGTATGGACTGGTGGGCATGAATAGTTTTCTAAAAAGGGTGGTCTGCATTGAAGCATCTTCATAAAAGCTGGTCACAAACCATTTGTCTGCGAATGATGTTGTTCATGAAAGATCATTCCATGTAGAATGTTAAGTGGACTATTTTAGGTATAGGGCATCCATGAACCATTGTCTAGATATGATCTGGTCATTGATTGTTTTCCGCAAAGCGCAGTCCGCATACGATCTTACGCATAGGGAGCATGTTAACTATGTATCCCGCAAAGGAGAATCCGCGAACAACTTTTTTTTCTTTTCTGGTTGGGTGTGGAGGTTTTTTTAATACTGTTCACTATGAGGAATTATGTGAACTTTTTTCAATATATAGAGAATGACATGGTTTCGGAGAATTTCTTAGGGTGTGGGATGGAGTCTCGTGAATAGTTATAGGTGCATGGGAAATTTATCGTGCACCCTCTATGTTCTTCATCCATTTTTATCTTGTCCCTTAGCTCTTATATGTTCAGGATCTTTTTATGATCCTTTTAAATAGTCCTTTTTTAGTTCCCCATGTGGTCATTTTATTGGGCACTGGGAAACCGTATCTGCCATTCACACAACACCTTCAATGAAAGCCCATGGTTAAAAACTGGCATGCAAATAACTCAATCAACTGCAATTTGTGGATATAAAATTCCTAGGTCACTATTGAATACTCCTCATCCAGAAACTACTTGGTTCATGAGGATGGTATGCCGGGTGTAGCTATATCTTATTTTCTACAGTGAAAATGGTTTATGGAGGCTTCAGTTGGCGGGTGTAAATTCATTTCGAACAACATTGTTCGGTGCCATATTCCTCATGGACCATCATTTTGGAGTCCATCCATGTATTGGTGTTTCGAGGTTTATTCCCTTTGTGAACCCTTCATGGTAATCAGTTTATGGATAGGCCGGATCCCTTTGTAAAATTTTACTTTCTTCATGTTTCTTCTCAAATTTTCAACCATTCATGTATTTCATTGCTTCTCTCGACATTCAAGAATATTTTCCTTCCATTTGATGATTTTTTGGCACCCTACATGATTTTAAGGGGTTTTAGGTATGTTTATGTAATTTAATGTTTTAGGGTTTTTATTTTTTTAATGTATTTAGGGTTTTCTTGGTTTTAGGTAATTTAATGGTTTTAGGGTTCTTTTGGATTTTTGGGTATTTTAGTGTATTTTCGGTTTTAATAGTCTTTTGTGTTTTTAGGGTTTTTATAATTCTTTAGTGGTTTAGGGTTATTTATGTCTTAGAGGGTTTTCTGTGTTTTTAAAGGGTTATCATTTCCATAATGTGTTTTCTATTTTTTAGGATTTCTTAGGGTTTTGGTGTTTTTTAGAATTCTATGGTTCTTTCATTGTTTTATTGTTTTTATGTGGTTTTAGGGTTTTTAGGGGTTTAGGGATTTTAGGGGTGTTAAGTTATTTTAATATTATTTTATGGGTTTTTAATTAGGGTTGTTGTTTTATTTTTGTGTGTGTTAGGGTTTTATGGGTCTATAGATATTTGAAGGGAGTTGTTGGTTTGTACGGTTTTGTATGGGGTTTTAGGGTTTTAAATGGATTTTAGAGTTTGTTAGTGTTTTAGAGTTTTCAAAGTGTTTCCTTGGGGTTTAAGGGTGTTTTTTTGAATTTTCATATTTTTAAAGATATTAATTGATTTTTAATGTTTTTTGTTTTTTTAGGGGTTTATGGTTTTCTAGAGATTATATGTGTTTTAAAGGGTTTTATTATTTTTAGTCACTTTTGGGTTTTTTAATTATCTTAGGGTTAAAAAATTATGGCATTATGGTTTTAACAGGTTTTCCATATATCGGAATTTTTTCAGTTTTTAGTGTGGTTTTTTGGTTCTTGAGTGTTTTTATGGTATTTTAGTTTTTTTTTGGATGTTTCGGTTTCTTAAGATGTGTTATTGTGTTTTGGGATTTTCAGGGGTTTTAGTTTTTTATAGTTCTAATGGATGTTATGATTTATAAGGATATTAGTTTTTTTTGGTTTTTTAAAATGAATAAGGGTTATTATCATCATTTAGGATTTTGAGGGTTTATGGTATTTTAAGGGATTAGGGTTTTAGGGTATTTTTGTGTTTAAAGATTTTTATCTTTTCTTAGGGGTATTTTAGTGGTTTTATGGTTTTTATGTTTTTAAGCATTTCCATAGTATTTTTTATTTTTTGGGTTTTAGGGACTATAAGGTTTTTTATGGTTTTCGGGGGTTTTATAACTTTATTTATTTTGGTTTTAATGTTTTTATTTTTTACATCTTTTTATGATATTTTATGGTTTTTAGGGTTTTTAGGGTTTATATATATTTAGGGTTTTGGTAAAGTATTAGGGTTTTAAGGGGTTTTAGATATTATATATATATGTTCTTTTTTGAGTTTATTAGTATTTTTTGTGTTCATTGGGGTTGTTTTGTTTTTTGGTTTTAGTGATTTAAGGGGGTTTGAGGGTTTTTAGGTATTTTGATATTTATATTATTTTTATAATTTTAGGGGGTTTTCACTATTTTAATAGTTGGTGGGGGCGGGGGGGGGGGGGATGGTTTATTGTGTTTTTAATTATATTTTTGTTTTTAGGGGATTTAATGTTATAGGGTTTATTATTGGTTATAATGAGTTTTTATGGGTTTTAGTGTTTTAGTTTTTTATTTTTTCTTTAGTTTCTAGTGTTCATAGGGGGGTTTTGGGTGTGTTGGTAATTATTGTATTGTTGGGTTCATTTGTGGTTTTATATGGGTTTTTATGTTTTTTTGGGTGTTTCTGAGTTTTTTTGGATTTTCGGTGGATTTAGGGTTTTTAAGGGTTTTATGGTTTAATGGGGTTTGGTTAGGGTTTTTAGGATTTTTATAGTGGATTTATGTTATATTAATATTTTCTTAGTGTTTTTAGATTCTTGATGTTATCTTATTGTTTTAGGGTTTTTAGGTATTTAGGGATTCATGTTTTTAGATATTATAGTGGTTTTACTGGTATTTAGGTTATTTGATTATTTTCTTTTGGAATTTTGGGTTTCTAGGGTTGTTCATTTTTCTAGGACTCTTTTATGGTTTCGGATTTTCTTATCATTTTTAAGGTGTTTTATGGTTTTTATGGTATTAAGGTATTTATGTTGTTTTATTGGTTTTAGGGGTTTTATTGTTTTTAAGTGGGTTTCATTGTTTTTAAGGATTTTAAGGTTTTTATTTTTTAAACTATTTTTGAGTCATTTTTTATTTGTATTGTGTTTTTAAGTATATTTTATGTTTTTAGGTGTTGTAGGGTCTTTTTTGGGTTTGGGGTTTTTACTATATTTGTAGGTTTTAAGGGATCTAATTTTATTTTATGGACGTTTTACTGTTTTTATGTTTTTATGGTTTTAAGGTTCTTTTATGGGTATTTTACTGTTTTATGGTTTTTTTGTATTTACATGATTTAAATTATTTTATGGGTTTTAGTGTTTTATGTTTTATAATTTTTTTTTGGATTATTTGAGGGAATTACCAATATTTTTGGTTTTTGGGGTTTCATAGGGTTTTAGGGTTTTAGGGGGTTTCAGGTTTTTGGTTGTTTTTATTGTTTTCTGAATATTTGTGTGGTTTAAGGGGTTTTAAGGGTTTAAGATATTTTTTGGGGGTTTATTGGATTTAGGGTTTTAAGGTATTTATAAATTAATGGGGTTTTTTTGGATTTTTAGGTTTTTAGGTTATTTAGGGTTTTAAGTTTTTTATTATTTTTTCGGGTTTTTAGGGTTTTTTGTATTTTTTTTGGTTTTTTCAAACATTTAATTGATTTTAAGGCCTTTTCAGTTTTTTGGATGATTTTATGGCCTTTTATTGTTTTAATATTTGATTTGGTATTTTTAGGGGGCTCTACAGAATTTTATGGTTGTTTTGAGGTTATTGTGTTTTTAGGGGTTTTAGGGTTATTTTAGATTTTTACAGATTTTTTCTTATTTTTAGGGTCCTTTAGAGTTCTTGGGTTTTTTGTTCCATTTAGGGTTTTATGGTTTTTAGTATCATTTTTTATTTTTATATTTCTTTAGGGTTTTTATTTTTTCTTATGTATTTTATATGTTTTTTAGTGTTTAAGGATTTTTTGGGTTTTAGGGGTTTGGCATTTTTTGCATTTTAATGTCTTTAGGTTTTCCTAATACTTGATTGTTTAAAGTGTTTTTATTTTTTATTGAGAATTTGGGGTTTTCGGTTTTACAGTTTTAGGGTGGTAAGGGTTCATAACATTTTAGGTACTTTTCATTTTATATGTATTTTTTATGATTTTTATATTTTAAGGACATATAACTTTTTTAATGCTTTCAGGGTCATTAATGGTGTTTGATTTTTAGGATCTTAATTGTTTGTAGGGCCATTCTAGGTTTTTATATTTTTTTGGGGGTTTTGGGTTTACTTGTGTATTAGTGGATTCTAGTTTGTATTCGAGGGTTTTTATGTTTTTTTTTCTATTTAGAAAATTTTGGGTATTTACATATTTTCAGTGTTTCTAGAGTTTTTCTAGTATTGAAGATTTTAGGGTTTATTATGGGTTTTAGTGTTTTTTTGGGTTTTGTAGAATTTTTTGGTTTTAGGAGGATTTTATAGATTTTAGGGGTTCTAATGTTTTTTAGGGGTTTCATGAATTTTATTGAATTTTAGAGTTGTTAGGGTCTTAATAATTTTAAATATTTTTAGGGTTTTTCAATGTCTTTTATGTTTTTAGCATTTTAGGTTTTATATATGGCCTTTTATATATTTTTTGGTGTTTTCATGGGTTTTTAGGGATTTTATTTCATTTTTGGGTTTTGGGTGTTTTACTGGTTTTTAGTGTTTCTATGGTTTGGGGGTATTCTAGGATGTTTATGTAATTTTATGATTTTATATTTTTTAGGAAAATTCAGGGATTTCTAGGGTTTTAATGAATTTTTAGGGGTCATTAGGGTTTTAGGGTTTTTCATGGATGTTTAGTGAAATTTATTTTTTTCAATATTTTTTATAGTTTTGTGGTATTTAGGGGGGTTTTATGGGTATTTTTTAGTTTTTAGGTTATTAGGTTTTTCTATGTTTTGAGAGTCTTTCATTTTTTTGGGTTTTGGGTGTTTTTATGATATTTAATAGTTTAATGGTTTTTATGGGGTTTTTGGGGTTTTATGTGTTTTTATCAATTTAGGGTTTGATCAAGCTTTTATCACATTTATTGTTTTTAGTGATTTTAGGGCCTTCATATGTTTTCTTGGTTTTTAGGGTTTTATGTTTTTAGGGACTTTTAGGGGTTTTATGGATTTTGAGGTCTTAATGGATTTTTAGGGTTTTGGGGTTTTTAGTTGTATTCATAATTTTTAGGGAATTAAATTTTTATGTTTGTTTATGATTTTTACGATAGATAGGGTTTTTAAATTGTTTTTAATTTTTTTTAGGATTATAGGTTCTTAGGTTTTTCATACGGTTATAGGGGTTTTCAAGGTTATTTTAGTGTTTTACTGGATTTTAGTGTGTTTATGTTTTTTTATTTTCTCTTGGTTCTCATGGATATTTATATTTTATGGTTTTTTGTGTTTTTATTTGTTTTTGGTTTTTTAGGGTTTCCTGGATTTAGGGATCTTTTTACATATTTTGGGGTTTAAGGTTTTATGTTTTTATAATGTTTTAATGGGATTATGGGATTCAATTGTTTTCTACAAACTATTATAGTTTTGGGGGGGTTTTAGTGATTTTTAGGTTTTTTATGTTGTTTTAGTTAGTTATAAGTATATTTGTCTTCTTAGGGTTTTAGTGGTCTTTTATGGGATTTTGGGTTTTTTTTATTTAGGATTTTTTTGTTTTTGAGATATTTTAATGGATTTTTATGTTTTTTTTGGGTTTTTATCTTTTTATTGGTTTAAAAAAATTCATAATTTTTATTTCCTATTCTTATTTTTCTCAATTTTTAGTTTATTTTAATATTTGTAGGGTCCTTTTAAAGTTGTTATGTGTTCTTATGTTTTTTGGTGTTTCAACAGTTTTTTGGGTAGGTTTAGGTATGTTTAAGTGTCTAAGATATTTTATTGTCCTTTATGGGTTTTGGGTTTTTTGGGTCTTTATGTTTTTTGGTTTTAATTTTTTTAATCAGATTATAGGTTATATTGAAGGTTATTTTAATTTTTAACAAGGTTTTTTATGATTTATCATGTTCTTAGTTGTTTTAATGATTTTTGGGGTTTTATAGGGTTTTTAGGGTTTAAGGCGTATAGAATGTTTTTTTATGTCTTAGGTTTTTTGGCGTTTTATGCTTTTTTGGTTTATAGGGTTTTGTTTCGGTTTTTGGATTTACTTATTGTTTTTAGGTGTCTTAGGGTTTTGTTTAGGTTTTTGGGTTTACTTATTGTTTTTAGGTGTCTTAGGGTTTTTAACAGTTTTATAATTTTTTTGTGTTTTAGGGTTTTGTTAATTTTTTATGTGTATTGTATTTTTTGGGGGGTTTCTATTTTGTTTTAATATTCGTTATGGGTTTTATGGTGTTTTAGTGCTTTTCAGCGTTTTATTATTTTCATGATTGTATACGGTTTTAGGGATTTTAGATTTTGTTATCATTTTTTTTTATTTTTTGGGTGTTAAATGGTTTTAGGTTATTCTTCATGGTTTAATAATGTTTTAGGGAATTTTAAGGGTTTTTTGATTTTAGAGTATTTCAAATTTTTCGAGTTTTTTACATGTTTTAGGGGTTTTTATGTTTTTATGATTTTTGTTGATTTTAAAGGATTTATGGGATTTAGCGTTTTTTGTTTTTTAGGGTTTTTAAGGTATTTTAGGGTTTCTAGTGTTTTAGAATTTAGGTTAATTTAGTTTTTAGGTGTTTTAGAGTTTTTATATCTGTTCCGGGTTCTTACGGTTTTATATAGTTCTGTTTTTAAGTATATATGGGGTTTTTTTCTTTTATTTTTTTAAGGGATTTAGTTTTTATGTTTTTATGTGTTTTTAGGTTTTTTAGGTTTTTTAGGGTTTTTAGTGATATATGGGTCTTGGGTGGGTTAGGTGTTTTAGTGGTTTTATGACCTTTATGGGTCATTATAATTTTTTAATGTTTTAATGGTTTTGATGGGTTTTAGAGTTCTTGTAGTTTATAGGGGTTTTTAGATTTTTATTTTTTATGGATTTTTATGTTTCTTCTCCTCTTCAAAGGTTCATTATGGTTATTAGGATTATTTGGGGTTTATGATCAATATGGGATTTATGGACTTTTATTGTTGTTTTTGATTTATATGAAATTTTAGTGATTTTTAAAAATTTTAGGGATTGAACTTATTTTTATATTTTTTTCTCTTTTCCTAGTTTTTAATGATTTGATTGGGGTTTTAGTGTTTTTAGGGGGTTTAGTGTTTTTATAGTTATTGTTTTTTTTTTGTATTCTTTTTAGGGTTTCTAGGAATTTTAGGGGTTTTAAAATATTTTTGGGTTTATTTGGGGTATTAAGGTGTTTTTAGTATTTGTAAAAAATTTATTATTCTTAATCTATTTAGGGGTATTAAAGGGATATAGTTTTTTCATAGTATTTCTTAGTCTTTTTATGTTTTTTTATTTCATATGTTATTATGGTTTTCAGGGTTCCCTAGGGTTTGATTTTTAAGTAATTTTTAACAGTTTTAGGTTTATTGAGATTATATTATTTTTAGGTATTTTGGAAGTTTTAATGGTTTTTTCAGGCGGTTTATTTTTTCATTTTTTGGGATTTTCATTTTTAGGGTTTTTTATGGTTTCAATTTAATTTCATAACGTATTTAGGGTTTTTATAGGTATTTAGTGGTTTTAGTGGCTTTTAGGATGTTTTAGAGTGTTTCTAGTTTTTTGGGTTTTAGGGTTTTAGGGTTTTTAATGATTTTAATTTATTTTTGTGATTTTTAGTTGTTTTAGGGTTATTTAGTATTTTTAGTTATTTTATGGGTTTTAAGAGGTTTTTGGGTCTCTTGGGGGTTTTATAGGGTTCTTAGGGTCTATTAAGGTTTTTTTGTTTCTTTTAGGGGTATCGATGTCTTTCAATGTTTTAAGGGGTTTTATGGTTTTTGGGGGTTTTTATGATTTTTTGTTTTAGGGTTGTACGTTTTGTTTTTATTTTATTGGGATTTAGTGAATTTAAGTGTTTTTTAGTTTTTTAGCAGGTTTAAGAGTTTTATGGGTTTTATGGTCCTTCGAGGGTTTTAGGATATGTACAGTCTTGTAGGGTTTCATGTGGTTTTAGGGGTTTTGGGGGATTTTTTTAATTTTTTTTGGGTTTGTAGTTTTTTAAAGATTTTTAGGGTTTTGTGGTATTTTGGGTTTTTAATTTATCTATTTTTTAGTATTTACGAGTTATATGATTCCATGGGTTATTATAGGTTTTGTTATTATTTATAGTTTTTACATAGTTGTTAAGGATTTTGGGTTTTTGTATGGTTGTTGTGGATTTAAGGGTGTGTGGGTATTTTTATGGATTTATGGATTTTTTATTGTTTCTCTTTCTAGTGGTCTTTAGGGGTTTATGGTTTCAATTAATGTTTTTAGATTTCTAATAAATATTAGTGTATTTAGGTTTTTTGTGGTTTTAAGGGTTTTGGGGGTTTTATGTTTGTTGGGGTTTTATTTTTTTCAGGGATTTAAGAGTTTTTTTGGTTCTTTAAATTTTTTAAATGTATATTAAGGCGTTTTATGGATTTAATGGTCATTAAGGGTATTCTACTGTTTTCACATTTTACGGGTCCTCATGTCATTTTGGGAACTTTATGGTTTTTAGGGTTTTCAGGTGGCTAAATAATTTTTAGTTGATTGGGGGTTTTTATATTTTTAAGAGTCATAGGGTTATCTATGTTTTTAGGGATTTTAGGGTCATTTTTTGTTTTTAAGGGTTTTTAGGATTTTTAAGTGTTTTCTTCTGGGTTTCAGTTTTTTCAGTGTTTTAAACGGTTTATGGTTTTTCAAATTTTATGAATTTTTGGGATTTATTGGGTGATAGTTCCTTTTGGGTTTTAGGGTTTTTATGATTTGTAATGGTTTTTAGGTTTTCAGGTGTCTTAGGTGTTTTTAGTAATTGAAGAAGTTTTATAATTATCATTTTTTATGGTTTTTAGTGTTTTAGTGTTTTCAGTGTGGATAGGAATGTTTTATATTTTTAATGTCTTTTTAGGGGTTTTATATTTTTTTATGTTGTTCAATTGGTTTTTGGGGTTTGAGGCTCATTTATTGGTTTTAGGGTGTTTATGTTCAATTAAGGGTTTTGCAAAAAAATTATGAAATTTTATATTTGTATGGGGTTTTGGGTATTTTTTGTTTGTTTTGGGTATGTTTGGGTTTTTAGGTTTTTATAGGTTTTATTGTATTTAGATTATTTTATTAATGGGATTTATATGTTCTTATAGGGATCCGTATTTATAATTTATTTATAATTTTTTTGGGGTTTTTTGATCGTTGAATGTTTTAATGGTTCTTTTAGTGTTTTTCGGGGTTTTAGGTTTTTTATGGGTTTTTAGTTTTTTTTGTCTTTTTGGATTTTGAAGGTTTTTAAGTCTTTTTATGGTTTGTGAGGGTCTTAATGAGTTTTTAGGTATTTTATGTTCTTTATGGTTTTTCGGTTTTGTTTGGGTTTTTACCATTTTCATAGTGTTTTTTGGGGGCTTTTTGATTTTAAGGTTTTTAGAGTTTTTTTATTTATATGATTTTGAGGAGGTTTATAGATTTTAGAAAATATCCATTTGAAGAATGGGAGTTCGAGAGAGCACTAACCATGGAGATTCATTCAGTGGGTATGGATATTCAAGGACGATGGATTTTTTGCGAGATGATGCTTCTAAGGTCGACCGCCTCTTCGCTAGAGGTTTCCTCTAGATTTTGGGGGGGGGGAGATGCACAGGATATTGGTGCTTCTGGAAGGGATGTTCAATCTGAGAGTAATTGACCTAAAATTTAATTCAAAAGTGGTAGATCTATCAATGAAAGGGTTTTTATGACCCTTCTAGAGGTAAGCTAATGAAGGATAATTAAAAAATTATTTTTTTGTTCTATGTGAATATATATGTAATCATTGAACATTTAGTTGAATGTAAAAACACCATCATTGGGTAGGTTATCATTTTCAAGACATGAATATGTGGACACTTGATTGCCTTTTTTATCTTTTATCTATGACCAGGGCTTCCTGAAGTGGTGTTTTATAGAAGTGGGTCATGGTTATTTTCATTTTTCCGAGTGAATGACTCAAGAAATGTGCTTGGGGAAAATGTTTCATTTCTAATAAACTAGGTTTTCTCCTAATTAAAGAATGTAATTTCAGTTTTATACCTTTTGAAATAAAAAACTCTTTTTTCACATGTCTAGGATAAAATAATCGTAATCAATTGGATATTGTGACATCCAAAAATTCTTTATAAAAATGAATCTTCAATTGGTATCATGATTAAAATAGATTATCAAACAAAAGAGCATATATTTTTTCCACATTTCCTGGGTGTTAGTAGAGTTTTATCTCAAATCACTACTAATAGATAATGTGATTTTGGATACACATGATCATGAGATCATTCATAGAATAGTCTATGAGAATATTCCTAATTTTTTCATTGATTTCAATATCATAGGACATTACAAGGGAAAATGTAGCAAGGTTAGAACATGGAAATTTTGATATTTAAATAGAAAAGGAGAGTAACACTATAGGAATAAGATATCATCTCATAGGAATAATTAGGCTAGTACATTAGGTCATATTCCTGATGCTCAAGCTTGAGAATCTGTATAGTATTAGGGAGAATATGCATAGAATGATGTTCATATGAGTCATGTTTCTATTGGGAATCATCAGGTTGTTGAAGTGATAATGTAAATTTAATCTTTTGATGTGCACTATGGTTCTAAACAAAGGATGTTTGTTACTTAGAAAATGGTATATGGAATAGGATATACCCTAGTTTCTTTAGAAAAAAATAAGGAGTTCCTAAACATCATATTAAATAATATTGTGTGAAGGACGAAATTATAAATGCGTAGACACATAGTACCACATATTAAATGGTATTTAACATTCAGTTCATATGAGGAATTATATTTGGTGACTGGAAAGAGGAACACATTATTTTCTGGTGATATCTATGATATGATAGTTATTGAGCTTGTAAAATCCCCTTAAGGGGAGGATTATAGAGAATTATTACTACAAGTTACACATAGATAGGAGTCTACTCAACCTAAAAATACAGCTAGTGATCCTACTCTTTATGATTCTAATATTTTGGAGGAGTTGAATAATAAATATAAATTGAATAATTTTAAGGGAAAATGGGTATATATGAATCATGATTCTCTATCAAAGAAGAAATCTTATAGGAATGCTAGTACATTGATCATCAAGAAAGATGAGGAAGGGTTTTTCATAGATTCCTATAAAGAATTCAATAATAACAGTAGATTATTCACACATAAATCCCCCCCATGGGAACTAGGTAGACACCTCTTGATAGAGGGTAGAACTAATAGGATAATTATTTTATCTCAATGGAATATGATTAAAACGGGGAGAGGGACTATGAGGATTATAGTAGCTTAGATTATAAACTATGAGGCACCCCTGACTTTTTTTCAATATTTGTTTCTTGAATGGTGTAATTTAATTTCATGTCTAACACCATTCTCCCCACAAGGTTATCAGTTTAATTTTCATTAAAAATGGGATTTGACAAAATCATTATACTGAAAAAATAAATTTCACAGTTTTTAGGATTTTTAGGGTTTAGAGGTTTTTAAAAATGTTTTTATGTTTTTAAGGTTCATATTTTTTCTAGGGATCTTAATAGTTTTTTAGGGTTTTAAGATTTTTTTATCATTTATGATTTTTTTTTGGGAATTTAGGGTTTTGTTACGGTTTTTATGGTTTTAAGGATTTTATGGTGGTTTAGGGGTTTTATGGTTTTAAGGGTTTTTATAATTTTTATTGGTAGTAGGGTCCAATGGACTTAAGGGTTTTAGGGTTTAGGTAGTTTTTCTAGTATTGTGGATTTTAATGTTTTCTGGGTGTAAGGGGTTTGTAGTGTGTTTAAGGGTTTTTATAGGTCTTTGGAATATTTTTGGGATTTGGGGTTTTAGGGACTTTTAGGCGTTTATAATGGTGTTTACGGTATTTTGGTTCTATTTTTTGGGGTTTTATAGGATTTTTGGGCTTTTATGGGTTTTTTAGATATTTAAGGATTTTCGGGGTATTATGGTTATTATTTTCATTAGGGTTTTAGGGGGTCTTATGGAATATTGTGTTTTATGTAGTTTAAGGGGTTTTTAGGTATTTTATAGTTTATATGGGTTTTGTGGGATTTAGGGATTTTTGGAGTTTAGTGGTTGTTTAGGGTATGAGATTTTTAGGTTTTTGGGTTTTTTTATAGGGGTTTTATTTTTATTTTTATTGTTAGGTTTTTAGTAATGTAAGTGGTTTTTAGTGTTTTTTGGTACTCATATAAATTTTTAATCTTTTTTTAGTTTTAGTGGTTTTAGATTTTAATGTTTATAGTGGGTTTTATGATTTCATGTTTTTTAGAATTTTATGGTTTTTTATAGTTTTTTTAGACTTTTTAGGGTTATCATGATCATTGGATTTGTAGTGGTTTTAGTGGTTTTATGTTCTTAAGGGGATTTATTGGGGATTTAAATGAATATTTTGTTTTTTTATTTCTCAAGGGTCTTTAATTTTTACAAGAGTTTTATGGTTTGTATGGTGTTTTAGTGTTTTTATGGGGTTTTGGGTTTTCAATCATTTTTAGAGTTTTTAGTTTTTTGTGCAGTTTTTAGTGTATTTTATGGAATGTTAATCTCTTAATGCGTTTTGGGGTATTTTTGGGATTTTTGGTGTTTATGTATTCATAGGGTTTTAGAGTTATCATATGGTATCTTAGGGGTTTTGGTTTTTTGGATTTTCTATGGCTTTTATTGTCTTTACATTTATTCTTGTTTGTTGGTTTTTTGTCTTTTAAGGCGTTTTTTAGAATATATTACTTTTAGGCTTCTCTATTCCTTATATTTTATGGGTATTCTGGAGATTGTATGGTTGTTTTAGGTTTTTTGGATTGTTTTAGTGATCTTTAAATTTATAGGGTTTTTGGGGTTTTAGGGGTTTTAGGTTTTACAGTGTGTATTATTTTGATGGGGTTTTTCAATTTATTTTATTTTTTAGGTTATTTGATGGTTGAAAAGGGTTTTAGGATTTTAGATTTTTGGGGGTATTTATAGTGTTTTGGGATATTTTATAGACTTTTTATGATTTTTTTGGGTTTTATAGTTTTTTTATAGTTTTGGAGGTTTATAATATTTTTAGGGATTTTAGGAATTAAAGGGTTTTATAGTTTTTAGTGGGTTTTTGAGTTTTTAAGTGTTTCAGTGGTTTTAAGGTCTTTTAGGGTCTTTAGGTGTATTATGGATTTATTGTTTTTTTATGTAGGGTTATTTAGTGTTTTTATATTTATTAGGGTTTTATGAGTTTTAGGTTGTCCTAGGATTTTGGGGATTTTGGGGTTTTTATTAATTGCTCATTTTTTCGCTGATTATGTATTTTAGTTGAATTGTAGGTTTTTAGGGTTTTTATGAGGGTTTTAGGTGTTTTGTGTTTTATAGGTTTTTAGTGGTTTTTTAGATTTTCAAAATCTTTTTGAGTTTTTAGGGGTTTTAATTTTTTAGGGTTTTTTTGGAATTTATAGATTTTTAGGGATATTCGAGTTCTATAGGTTTTTTATGTTATTATGGTTTTTCTATGTATTTATGTTTTTTAGGAATTTTTAGGGTCTTCTGGTCATTTATAGGTTTTTAGGTTTTTAGGGACATTTAGGGGGTTTTAGGTTTTTAAGGTCTCTTATTGTTAAATGAGATTTTTAGTTTTTGGGGTTTTAGGGTTTTTAATGTATAATCTGGTTTTTAGGTTATTCAGAGTCCTTTAGGGGTCTATTATTTTTTAAGGGTTTTAGGAATTTGATAGGGTTTTTATTGTTTTTTTATCATTTTCTAGGGTTTTCATGATTTTATTAATTTTAATGTATTTGAGGAATTTATGTCCATTATGGTTTTTATGGATTTTAGTGTTTATTAAAAATTTTAGGGTTTTATAACTTTTTTTCATTTTTAGGGATTTAAGGATATTAAGTGTTTTAGTGCCTTTTAGGGTCTTTTAGGGTGTTTTAAGAGTTTCTATGTTTTTAGGATAAATATGTTTTTTCATTTAAAGTTTTTTAATTATTTTTGGGGAATTTTATAGGAATTAAGGTTCTTATGATTTTTATGGTTATTGTTCCTTATAGAATTTATAGGTTTGTTTTGGGGTTGTTATAAATTTTTGTGTTCTTTTAAGGTTTTAGGGTGTGAAAGTGTTTTTATGTTTTAGGGGATTTTATGTCCTTTTAAGGTTTATTGGGTTTTTAGAGCCTTCTTTGTATTTTAAGGATTTTTGGGTCCTTTAGGGGTTTTAGGGTTTTTATTTTATTTTAGGATTTTATTGGGTTTAAGGTAAGTTAGTTGTTTTTGGAGTAATTCATCATTTTGGGGATATTTAAAATTTTCACAGTTTTTTTAATATTTAGTTTCCTTCATGGTTTTAGGGTTTTTAAATACTTTTAGGGTTTTATGGACTTTTAGGGTTTTTAGGGTTTTAACGCCATTTTTGGTTTTTTTTGTTTAAAGGCATTTTACATGTTTTAGTGTCTTTTTGGATTTTTTGTAGTTTTTATTTCTCCTAATGTTTTTTTGAACGCTCTTTAATTGAGTTTGTTGTATTTTAGTGTTTTTAGGTTTTTGGGTTCTTTTAGGGTTATTGGGCTTTCAGACCTTTTAGAGGGGTTATGGTTTTTGTAGTTTTTAGGGTTGAATAGTGTTCAAGGGTTATTAGTATTTTTAATGGTTTATTATTTTTAAGGGTTAGGAATTATTTAATAGTTTTATGGATTTTAAGGATTTTTATTATTTTTAAGGGTTTTCTCAAAATTTAGGGTTTTAAGGGTTTATGGGTTTTTATAGATTGTTGGGTTTGATGGTGTGCTTGTTTATTTTTGGTTTTTTGGATTTTATTTTTTTTAGGGTTTTATGGTTTTAAGGTTCATTTATGAATTTTTATGGTTTTCGTTTTTTTTTTGGTTTTTGGGTTTTTAGGGGTTTTATGTTCATTTAGGGGGTATAGTGTTTTAGGGGTTTGGGGGGTTTCAAGGATTTTGTTTTGGGATTTTCTGGGTTTTCAGGTCCTTTATGGATTTATAGGGTTTTTAGTGTTTTTGGGTTTTAGGGATTTATGTTTTTAAGGGTTTTAGTGTTATTTTGATTTTTATGGTTTCCAGGATTTGTTAGGGTCTTAAGGGTTTTAGGTATTCAGGGGTTTTTAACGTTTTCATGAGTTCATAGTGTTTTTTGTGGGGGTTTAGTTGTTATAGGGATTTAAAGGTATAGAAGGGGGTGTGTGGGTTTTATGGTTTTGTGATTTTCATGGGGTTAGGTTTATTTGAGTTATCCTTTACGGTTTTTTGGGATTTTTATATTTTTAGGTGGTTTACAAATTTTCTGGATTTAAGGTGTTTTATTTTTTTAGGGGTTTTAGAATTCTTAATGATTTATTAGTGATTTTTCTATTTTTTATTTCTTTTGGGGGTTTTAATGGTTTTAGGGTTTTTAACATTATTAGGGGTAATATGGTTTTTAGGGGTTTAAGGGTTTCTTAATGTTTTTATATATTTTTATGATTTTATTTTATTTTATTATATTTAGTGATCATAGGGTTTTTATGGTTTCTATGGGATTTATGTCTGTTATGATATTATTTTTTTTATGATTTTTAGGTTTTTTAGTATTTTTAGTGTTTTAGGAAGTATGGAGGGTTTTTAGATGGTATTATGGTGTTAATGTATTTCTAGGGTTTTTAAGGGTTTTAGTGTTTTTAGGGGTTCACAAGATTTATTTTAGTTTTTATTTATTATGGGATTTTATATTTTTTAGAGACTTTATGGATTTTCATGGAATTATGATTTTTAATGTTTTTTAGAGGATTTAATTTTTTTTTAATTTTTTGGTTTTTTATTGTTTTTATAAGTTCTAGGGTCTTTTTAGTATTTTTTAAATTTTTGGGTTTTGTGGGATCTAAGGATTTTATGATATTTGTATGATTTTTAGGGTATTTACTATTTTTAGTGTTTTTAGGGTTTTTATAATTTGTTAATGGGATTTATGGTTTTTGGTGGTTTTTAGGATTTTTATGTTTTTTAGTGTTTTTTGGGAATTTAATGGGATGTGATTTTGTGGATTTTCTTGGGTTTTTAGGGTTATGGGGGTTTGAGTGGGGTTTGTGTTTTAAGGGGTTTTAAGGGATTTAGGGTTTGATTGGGTGTTCATGTTTTAGTTTTTTATGGTATTTAAGAATATTTTGGGTTTTTTGGTTTTTAGTGTTTTAGTGTTTTTTTAGTTTTTACGGGTTTTAGGGTTATATTTTGGGTATTAGGTTTTCTACGGTTGTTGAAGTGTATTTAGTTTTCTTGGGTTTTTAGTTTTATAAGGTGTTCAATGATATTATTGATCTTTTATATTTTTTATTTGTATTTTAGGCACTTTTAAGATTTATTCGGTTTTTAGGGTCTTTTATTATATTTGGGTTTTTATGGTATTTTGGGAATTTTCTTTGGTTTTTAGGGTTTTTTAGTGTATTAATATTTTTATAGGTATTTATAGTTTTCTAGTGTTTTTAGGATTTTACAATTTTAGGATATTTAAATAGGTTATCTGGTTTATAAAGAATTTCAGTGGGTTTTAGGGTTTTTAGGGTTTTTAGGGATTGAAGGTACTTAGAGGGTTTTAATGAATTAATGGTTTTATTAGGGTTCCTTATGGGTTTTTAGGATTTCTGTATTGTGATTTACTTGTTTAGTGTTTTTTAAAATTTAATGTTATTTTATATATTGTAGGGGTTGATAGGGATTTATTATATTTAGGTTTATATTTTTAGGGGTTTAGTGTTTTTTAGGGGTTTTATAAATTTTTTTTGCTTGATATGGTTTTCTTTGGTTTTAGGATTTTATAGGGGTTTAGGGGGTCTAATGATGTTTTAGTATTTGTAGGGTTTTTAGTGGGGCTTAAATGTTTTTAAAGGTTTTTAGGGGTTTTTGGTTTTAATGGTTATTAAGGTGTTTTTGGTGTTTTAGAGTTTTTTAGGGTGTTTAAAGGTTTTATGGGGGTTTTAGGGGTTTTAGGGGTCTTGATAATATTTTAGTGCTTTTATGGGGTTGTATGGTTTTTAGTGACGTTGAATGACTTTTAGGGTTTTCAAGAGAGTTTAGGTTTTTAGGTCATTTAGTTCTTTCAATATCTTTTAGGTTTTAGGGGTTCGAAGTAGTTTAATGGATTTAGGGTTTTTTGGGTTTATGGAATTTAAGTATTGTTTTAGGATTTTAATGGATTTAAGTGTTTTTTTATCTTTTTAGGGTTTTTTTGATTTTTTGGTTTTTATGGTATTTTATAGTTTTGGGGTTTCTAATAGTTATTATTTTTTTAGTATTTTAGGGTTTTTAGGGGGTTTAAGGATTTTTGGATACTTTTTTGTAACTTATAGAGGTATTAAGGACATCATGGATTTTTATAGTTTTTGGGTATTTTAGTTTTTTTTTGGGGTTTATTGGGTTTTAGATTCTTTTAGTTGTTTTGTTGGATTTAATGATTTTTTTGGGATTAAGGTGTTTTTAGGGTTTTCAGGGTTTTAGTGGTTTTATGGTTTAAACAATTTTTAGTTTTATATGGGTTTTGGGGGTTTATGGGTTTTAGTGTTTTTATGGTTTTTTGGGGGTTGATGGGTTTTAGGGGTTATATGGGTTTTTCTTATTTTTAGGGGCTTTAGGGTTTTAAAATTTCTTAATGTTTTCTTTAGATTCATTTGGGTTTACAGGTTTTTTAATAATTTTTTATGGGGTTTTAGTTCTTTCTATGGTTTTTATGTTTTTATGGTTTTATATTTTAATGGTTGTATGGGTTTTTAGAGGTTATTATGTTTTTTTGGGTTTTTGGGTCTGTTAGATTTGTTAATGTTATTTAAGATTTTTAAATGTTTTATGGGGTTTTGGGGATTTAGGTGTTTTTAGTGGTTTAATGGTTTTTTTTTGTTTTAGTTTTTTTTCATTCATAAAGGTTTTTCTATTTATTTTAGGTATTTTATGGGTTTTAGTATACTTAGAGAGTTTTTGTGTGTTTTAGTGGTCTTAAGGGTTTTTAGTTTTTGGGGTTTTTATGGGTTTCGGTTTTTTAGGGTTTCAAGGGTCATTAACAGTTTTTAGGGATTTTAGGGTATTTATAGTTTTAGATATTTGATGGCGTTTAAGGGTTTAGGTTATTTTAAGGGTGTTATAGGTTATTCTTTAGTCGTTTAGTATTTTAGAGTTTCTAGGCGTTTTAAATGAATTAAGAGAATTTAAGGGTTGTATTGTTTATGGTTTTTAAAAGGTTATTATGGTGTTGAGGGGTTTGCTGTTTTTTAAGATTCGTAATGGATTTTATGGTGTTTTAGGTTTTTATGGGTTTTAGGGTTTTTAGTGGGTTTATGGTGTCTTTGTATTTATAGGTTTTGAATGGGTTTAAGGGGTTATATGTTTTTATGGGTTTTAAGGTCATTATGATTTTTTCTAGTATTTATAGTTCTTATTGAATTTAGGGCATTTATGGGTTTTTTACATTTAAGGGTTTTTAGGTATTTTGGGTATACTATACTATATATGGTTTTAATGGGGTTTATGGTTTGTTGGGGGGAGGGGGGTCAGGTTTTCTTTGGGGTTTTAGGGGTTTACGTGTTTTTCTTATTTATATTTATTTAGTGTTTTTAGGGATTCTAATTGTATTATGCATTTTACAAGATTTTTGGGTTTTATGGTTTTTTTTGGTTTGAGATTTTTTTTATGTATTTATTATTTGTATAATATTTATATTTATTATGGAAATTAGGTTTTTATTATAATTTCAAGATTTTAGGGTTTTTAGGTTTGTTTGGGATTTAGGAGTTTTATGGGGTTTAGGGTGTTTATGTGTTGTGTTTTTATGGTTTAATGGTTTTTAGTGTATATCAGGTAATTGAGGGGTGTTTTATGGGTGTTGGTAGTTTTAAGGTTTTTAATGTCATATAAATTATTACGGTTCTTATGAGGTTTTACAGTTTTTAGGGGTTTTTAGGTTTTTAGAAATTTTTTGGTTTTAGGGTTCTAGGGTATTTTACTTTTTTGATTTTTAGAATTCTTAGCGGTCTAAATGGTTTTTTTGTAATATTATTATGATTTTATAGGGTTTATATAATTTTTTTGTTATTTTTGGATTATTATTGTTTTATAGTTTTCTTTGGGTTTTTCGATTTTTTAGGGTATAGCGTTTTAACAGATTTGATGGGTTTAGGGATTTTTTTGGGTTTTTAGAGGTTATTAATGTTTCATGAGTTTTTGTTCCTTAGGGTATTGAGTTTATTTTCAGGTTATTAAGGTTTTTATGATTTTAGTGATATTAGGGTTTTTATGGGTCATAATTGTTTTTTAGTTTTCTAGTGATTTTTGTGGTTGAAGGGGTTTTTGGGGTTATATTGTTTCTATGGTTTTGATGATTGTTTTAGGTCTTTTAGGGTTTCAAGAGGCCTTTGGGATTTTAAGGTGTTGAAGTGTTTAGGGGTTTAGGGTTTTTTAGGTTTTAACAACATTTTATCATTGGGGGATTTTGTTGTTTTTATGGGATTTAACGGTTTTTATGTTTTTAATGTTTTTTTGGATGTTTTTGGTTTTGGGGTTTTACGTTTTAAAAAAAAATAGATATGTTTTTTGTTTTTAGGATATTTAAATTTATTTAGTGTTTTAAGGATGATTAATGTTTTTAGGGTTTTATGGTTTCTATGTTATTTTAGGGTTCTTAAGGGATTTTTTTGGGTTTTAGAGGTTTTAGTGTTTTAATGGATTTTAGTTTTTTTATTTATTTTATGTTTTTATAGGTTTATTAAGGGTGTTTTTTGGTTTTAGGGTATTATTATCGAATTCATGGTTTTTAGGTGTTTTAATGGGGTTTTGGAATTTTTATTGGGTTTGAATTTGTTTGGAAGATTCAAGGTTTTAGGGGTGTTTAGGGTTTTCATGGTTTTCTAAGCTAATTTAGGTTTTTTTTAAATTCATAATGGGTTTTCAGGGATTGTAATGTTTTTGGGTTTTTATAGGTTTTTAGGTTTTTTAGGGGATTTTATGATTTTTTTTTGTCTTTAGGGTTTTCAAGGTTTTAGTTATATAATGGTTTTGGGGTTTTTGGGTATTTTTTTAGGGATTTGCAGATTCTTAGGGATTTGTGGATTTCTAGACTTTTTAGATTTTCGGGTTTTTTTGGTTTTTTGGGGGTTTTCGGTCATTTACGGTGTTTTAAAATATTTTAGAGGTTTTTATGGTTTTAGTGGTTTTGTTGGTTTTTATGGTTTTGAGATTTTTAGGGTTTTATTAGAGTTAGGGGGTTATAGTTGTTTTTAATATTTCTTTGGGTTTTTAGGGTTTTAAGGGGGTTTATGTACTTTTTAGGGGTTTTAGTGTCTTTTATGACTTTAAATGGTTCTCAAAGGTTTTTGTATTTTATTGGGGTTTTTGGAGTGTTAGATGTAATTTTAATTATTGGGTTTTTAGGTTTCGTTTTGTGTTTTTATATGTTTTAGTGGTATTTTGGGTTTGGTAAGGGATTTAGGGAAGTTTATGTGTTTTAGGGTTCTGTAGGTTTTTTTAGGTTTTCTAATGGTCTTGAGGGGTTTTAGGATTTTCTTAGTTGTTTTAGGGTTTTAGGGTTTTTTTAATATTTTTGGGTTTTATTTTCTTTCGAGTTTTTATTTTTTTGTATGGTTTTATTGTTTTCTAATAATGTAGGGGTTGTTATATTTTCTTGGTATTGGAAGGGTATTAAAAGGTTTTGAGGGTGTGTTAATTGTTTTTTGGGTTTTTTTAGTTTTATAGAGTATGTTCAGTTTTATGGTTGTTTATTTAATTGAAGGAAATTTTTCGTTATTTTTGGTTATTTTGGTTTTTAGAGTTTTAGGGGATTTATTTTTTTATGGGTTTATTGTGTTATAGGGTGTTTTTTTGGTTTTAAGAGTTATAGTATCTTTTTTTAGAGTTTTTAGGGGGTTTTGGGTTCATAGGGATTTTAAGGTTTATAGTATTTGTAGTGTCTTAGTGTGTTAACATTTTTTAGTGCCTTTTATGGTTTTTATTGTCTTTTAGAGTCTTCTAGAAAAATTTATATTTTTAGTGGAATTTTATTTTTAGACTATTTAGGGGGGGGGGTTGTTTTTAGGGTCTTTAGGGGGAGAAGGGGTTTAGAACCTTCTGGGGGTTCTTTATAAATTTTATGGTGGGGGATGGATTTATTTTAGTATTATGTATTTTTTGTTTGTTATGGTTTTAGGGGGATTTCGGGGTTTCAAGGGTTTTAGGGTTTTAGGGTTTTTTTTGGGGGGGGGGGGGTTTAGGGTTTCAGGTTTTTATGGTTTTATATAATTTTTTGGATTTTATGTTTCTTAAGGTCATAGGGGTTACAGTTTTTTAGGGTTTTAAGGGGTTTAAGGATTTGATGGAATTTTAAGGGTTTTATAGTTTTCTAGATTCTTTAGATGTTTTCTAGGGTTTTGGGGCATCTGGGTTTTTTGGGGATTTCATAGTGGATTTAAGAGTTTTTTGGGATTCCCATAGATTTTCTATTGGTGTTATATTTTTATATTTCTTAGTGTTTCTAAACGTTTTTAATGGGTTATTAGGTTTTCAGGGTTTTTTGGGGTTTTGAGGCATCTTTTAGGGATATTTGGATATTCAAACTTGTTTATGGTTTCTAGAGATTTTAGGGTTTTAGTGTCTTTTTGGTGTTTTAGGATTTTTGGGTTCTTATATTTTTAGTATTTTTTAATGATTTGAAAGAGTTTCTAGAAGTTTTGGTATATTCAGTGTCTTTAGCGTTTTATGGTTTTTTAGGCAATTTAGGGGGTTTTGTGATTTTAGAGTTTTTATGGATTTTTAATGGTTTCTATATTTTTTAGGGTGTTTAGGGGGTTTTGGTATTTATGTTATTAGATGGATTTATTAGGGGATTATTGTGTTTAGTGCAATTATATTTTTAGATGTTTTTATATTTATTTATGTTTTTATGGGATTTAATGGTTTTAGGGTTTTAGGGGGGTTTCTAGCAGTTTTAGGGTTATTAGGGTTTTCGTTATTTTTTCATGGATTTATGTTTTTATAGTTTTTCAATGTTTTATTGAATTTTCATGCTTTTATATTTTTATGTTTTTTTATGTTTTATATTTTTTTAGGTTTTTAAGGGTATTTATTTTATTTTAGGATTTTATTTTTTTTACTATAATTTGGGTTTTAAGGGTTTGTAGGTTCCTTTATTATTTTTAGGTTTTAGATTCTTTTAGGGTGTTTAGGGTTTTATGATATTTGGTGGATTTTTATAGATTTTAGGGTTTTTTGGGTGATAAGGCTGTTTATGTTTTTTACTATTTTAGAGATTTTACGTTTTTTGAAGGTTTTTAGACTATTTATAGTTTATTTGGGGATTTTGGGGTTTTCATTGTTTTAGGGTTATTTTTTGGAAATTAAGTGGTTGAAAAGGCTTTTATGTTTTAAAATATTTTAATTTATTATTATGGTCTTTAACTGTTCTTATAGTTTTGGGGGTTCATAATTTTTTTAGTTAATAGATTTTTTAGGGATTGAGGGTTTTGAAAAAACAACAGTATGTTTTTTGGGTTTTAGTGGTTTTTAGGATTTTTAGGGTTTTTAGTGGTTATAGTATTCTTGGGTGATTTTATAGAATGATTGGGATATTATATATTTTTATGTTTTTTGAGGACATTAGGGTTTTTTAGGGTTTTATGTTTATTTTAGTGGTTCTAATATTATTTAGGGTCTTTAGGGTTTTTAGTATTGTTATGAATTTTTGTGTTTTTTTGTTCTTTTAGGGGGTTTATGGTTTCTAGGGTCTTTTAGGTGGTATTATGTTGTTTTTGTGTTTTATGATTGAAATGGTTTTTAGGGGTTTTAATTTTTTTGAGGTTTGTTTAGTGATTTTTTTAGTTTTCTGGTTTTTAATTATCATCATATGGTTTTTAGTATTTTAGGTGTCTCAATGAATTTTATGCTTTTAACTATATTTTGGAATTTTATTGTTCATTAGAGAAATTTATGATTTTTACGGTTCTTTAGTTTTTTGGAGATTTTAGTTGATTTAGGTTTTATAGCGTTTGGGGGAGGTTTCAGATTTTAATGTTTTAGGTGGTGTTTTTGGGTTTTAGTGATTTTCGGGGGATTTGGGGTTTTTGGGGGGATTTGGGAATTTTAATTTTTTTTGCTTTCTTTATATTTTTTGGGGTTATTGGATGATTTTATAGTTTTCCAAGATTTCAAAGGGTTTTTTTGTTTATATGGTTTATAGGATTTTTTTATTTTTTTAAATTATTATAAGGTGTTTTAGTGTTTATTGGGGTATTCAAATTTTTTAGAAAATTTAGGGGGTTTCTTGGTGTTTTAGGGATTTACAGGGTATTTAAGAGTTTCATTGGTGTTTATTTTTTTATGTGATTTTTTTAGTGTTTTTGGGTTTTTAACATTTATTTGTGTTTTAGGGTTTTTTAGGGTTCTAATAGTTTTTATATTATTTCATTGTTTGATAAGGATTTAAGGATTTCTTTACTTTTTTAGTGTTGTGTAGGTTTTTTGGGTTTTGATAAACTTTATAGGGTTTTCATTGGGTTGGGTAGGGTTTTTATATTATTTTAGGTTTTTATAAGTTGTTTTTAGGTTTTATGTGTTTTTTCGTCTTTTGAGGGATTATAGTGGTTTTAGAGATTTTCGGGTTTGGGGTATTTTGGGTTATTTTGGGATTTTACTTTTTTTTACGATTTTATGGTTTTAAGGAATTTATTAATTTATTGGAATTTCCATTTTTTGGGTTGTTTTAAGATTTTATGGTCATTTAATGGGTTTTTTTATTCTATAGGTTAAAGGGGTTTATGTTTTTTAAGGATTTTAGTGGTTTTAGGATGATTTTGGTTGTTTTTATTGTATTTTGGGATTTTTTTATTTGGGTGTATTTAGGGTTTGTTGTGTATTTTTGTTCTTTAAGGGTATAACTTTTTTAGGGTTTTAGTGGTCTTAATGGTTTTCCTGTGTTTTAAAAGTTTTTAGGGTGTTAATGTGGATTTAGGGTATTTTATTGTATTTTAGGGTTTTTAGGGTGTGATTGTCTTTTTTAGTGTGTTCTAGGGTATTACTGGTTGTAGGTAATTTTAGGGGTTTTAATGGGTTTTAGTGAGTTTTTATGGTTGTTGATGGTTTTTATGGATTTACGGTATTTTTAAGATTATTTGTGTTGTGTACGGGTTCTTAGGTTTTTAGGCTTTTAACAGTTTTTAGGGTATCAGGGTTTTTAGGGTTCCTTATGGTCCATTATGGGTTTTTTGGGGCTCGATGGTTTTTTTTGTTATTTCAGGTTTTTTTGGGTTTTTAGGGTTTTTATTATTTTTAGGGGTGTTAGGGTCTTTTATGAATTTTTAGAGTTTTTATGCCTTTTATGGTTTTAGTGTCTTTTGGATTCATTTAAGGTTTAGGGTTTTTTTGGATTCATTTATGGTTTTAAGGAATATTATGTCTTTTTAGTCTTCGTAGAGATTTTATGATTTTCAGGGGGATTTATTTTTTTAAATGGTTTTTTGGGTTTTAGGGTAATTTACGTACTTTCTTGATTTTTATGGGTTTTAGGGTTGCATGTTTTTAGTGGTACTTGTGGGTTTTATCAATTTTTTACGGGGTTTTTATTCTTTTTACGGTTTTTATATTTTTTGGTGTTTTATAGATTTTTGGGGATTTTTATGATTTTTTGGGTTTTAAGGTACTTACATGATTTTCGATTTTTAGGGTATTTGGTTTTTTAGTTGAATATGGTTTTGATGATGTTTTAGGGGTTTTATAATATTTTTATGATCTTTTAGTGACTTCTAGGTCTTCTGGTATCTTTTAATGTTTTAGGGTTTTTTTTTGGTTTTTTGGGCTTTATGTTGTTTTAAGTTGTTTTTTCTAGGGTTTTAAGGTTGTTTGGGGGTTAATGGTATTTATGGATTTTTAGTTTTTTGGAGTTTTAAGGGGTGTTTTGATTTTCTTTATTTTTAGTTTTTTTACTGTTTTAATGGATTTTATGTTTTTTTTGATTTTAGTGTTTTGGGGTGTTTTAGGGAGATTAAGGGTTTAATGGTTTTTAGGATTTTCAGGTGTTCTTGTGGTGTTAATAGTGTTTTTGGAATTTTATTGGTTGTCTTTTTTTAGTTATTTTTATGGGTTCTAGGGCCTATTATGGTCTTTTAAGAGATTGTAGTTTTTTATTGTATTTAGGGTTTTAGGGTTCTTAGAGTTTTCAGGGGGTTTAAGGGGGTTTACTGAATTAAAATGTTTTAGGGGATTTTAATGGTTATTTTGGGTTTTTGGATTTTAGTGGTTTTAAAGGGTTTTATAGAGATTTTAGGGATTTTAGGGTTTTGTGTTTTTTCCATTTTTATGGTCTATTTAGGGTTTGTATGGATTTTTAGAGTTTGAGGCATTTTTGGGTTTTTTGGGTTTTAAGGTTTCTTTCGTCGAAGATATTTTAATACTCGGGATTGAATGGTATGACGAGAGATAGGCAGTATATATATTTTATCATGGAATGGAGGTTCTACAGTTAAGTAATTTCCCTAAGGTCCTATATTCTATCTCCAATGAATACCGGTTTATGATCGATTGGATTGATTGCAGGGGTTAAATGGTGTGAAATTTTCGATTTTGAGTATAACATATTCGAATGGTCTTCAATAGGTTTGTTCATGGAGACATAAATTCCCAACGACTCTCATATCAAGTATTCACGGACCGACATTCCAAAGGATGGTGTTTGTTGGGTTATTTTTTCAAGGAAACCTAAGAACTTACATTGGTCGAGAGGATAGGAAGTCAGGATCTTCAAAATTATTTGGGAGTGGGGCTATTGCCTTTTCTTGATATCGTAATGATTAAATTCACATTCATGAATTCCTGGTTTTTTTCAAATTTTGTATGTTACAGATTACCCTGAGGTAGCGATCTATTATGACTATGCATGGGTTTGGAATCATCTATATGTATCTGAGGATCTCCATCAATGGAGGGCTCTGTATGCATCTGAGGTCCTCCATCAATGATAACATCTTATGGATGGATCATGGATTTTATGGTTGTTTAATTGGATGACCCCAATTTTATGATTCCTAATGGGACACTATAGAGTTTACTATAATTTATGGGTGGGAGTAGTGTTGATCTCTGAACAGAACCAATAAATTGGGATTCCTTTGTATCAATTTGGGAGGAATCAGAACCCACATAGTCTTGTTCCACTCCTCTAGACACATCACCCTTTAATGACTTATGAAAAAGACCCAACCATGAAGTCTAATGTCATGTAGCATGGATATCCAAGCGATAGATTAATTTTCAATGGTAATGTTGGAATTGTTCTTAGGATTCCAGAGGTACGAATAAGAGACATGGTCATCCTGGTTGATATGACCCTACCGGGAATATGGCTCGATGAACATTATTGTGGACTTGGGTGTTGGATTTGGACGTCATGGAGGATTCCTATATATCATAGTTAGTTTGGAATCAAAGTCCTCATAGTTTGATAGTTTGGGAAATACACCTATAGAGGTGGCCAGAAGTGATTTGGTCCTTTCGCCTGGAAGAATCCCATTTGAGGTGGACTGATTGGTTGGGGATTATCCATGGAGTTTTCACATTTTATAGATATGGTTGGGGCTTACTCATAGGAGATGACCATTTGGGGTATTGTGATTATTTGGGTGCCATTCATCGAAGCTTCCCATATGTGGTTTGGGACGGTTGGGGGATATGCATGGGAGCTACCCATTTGACTCATGGGATTGTACAGATATCATAATCACCACTAACATCAATGACAACATGATTCATGCTCGATGTGACAAAAAAGTTGAATTAGTAGATTTGATGATCACGTGATCTCCCCCAATCCTATGATGGGTTTTTTATGGATCCGAAAGGCAGAGAGAAAGGGTCTTTCGGGGTGCTTGATTCCTCTATTGTTTTTATATCCTAGATTGTCACATTTGTTGATATATTGGGATTCATCCCGGGCAGAGTCAAAGAGGAAAAAATGTGTTGCCTCCTGCAAGAAATGCTAGGGTCTTACATTAGGTGGAGTTCCATACTGGGTAATGGTCATCTCATGACGATTACATGATTCATCCTAAGCATAAAGATCATGGAATCTCTTGTTTTTCATGGGAGAAATAATATATTTTTTATATAGGGTATTCTAGAGATTAATGTCATGTGGGTAGGAATATATCCATATATATTAACTTAATGTGGTCAAGAAGACTAGGAAGAATATTCTTAGCAATGTTTGGTGTGGGACTTAAGTAAGAGAATCCCTTCATTAGATCATCTAGACAAGAGAGGAAGGTGATGGAGTTATTGTAGTCTCATTAGGAGTAACTCTACTAATAATATTTAAGGCATGTATATGATGTCCATATAAGGTATAACATAATATGACATTAACCCAACCTGAAATGTTCATAGTTCAACTCTACATTTTTCCTGGGAGTCGGTGATGGTAGCGATGGGATTAGCCTGGAGGGTTGGGGCTATAGCTAGGCCCAAATCCTGAAGGCGGTTGTGGTCTCACAACAACCAAGTTATATACCAGCATCCATGAATGGTTTTTGATCTAGATGTATAGTTCTTTCTGTGAAGGAGCACCCGTGAAGGAGATTCCAAGAAGGATCTAACCACAAAGGTGATATATAGAATGGGATGCCCGAAAATGGTTCATCATAAAGGGTCTATCTGTGAGGAAATACGTCACAAATAGTATTCTTGTGAATCAATATATCCATATGAGGGATCAGAAAAATGATGGCTCAATATCACAAATGAATCTTATTCTATATAAAATTTTCTGGGAAGTGTCTTATCCATACAGTTCATCGGATGGAGTCCTCGAAGGCCCCCACGCATATGGCTATCTAGAAGGTTTCCAGGAATGGGAACCTAAATATGGTTCATGTGATATTGTTCTCAAATGGATACCTCCATGTTGTTCATAGAATTGAGTCAATTAAGGGCCTCCCATAAATGGGTCTTGGGATGGTGTCTGCGATGTCCATCGGGTGTGGGAGGGATTTATCCCACACCTCCTCCCAATATTTTTTCTCTATAATTGTTCTCATATATCTTTCCCAATCAATTTTTTGATCCCCCGTAGGGTCCTTTTATATATTAATTAAATACATGATTAGACGCTTTTGATGGGTCTGGGGGTCTCCATTTACAGGAGTCCATGGAGAATTTTATTTCCCACATATGACTTAGTCATTGACGACATTGGTTGCGTGAAAAGGAAATGCGACCTCATCCCATTTAATACTTAGTTAACATGGTAAATTCATTCATCGGGGTTTGAAGTCACAGCCTCATCACCAAAAATGATTTTGTTTCATTCGTGGGTGGTGGGGGCCCTGAAACCTTCTGTGAACTATTTAGTTCATTGACATTTTATGAAATAGTGGAACACCATGTGTATTAGAAGTCCACAATTTAATATACGTATAATGGTCATGTCCCTTTTATAATTTTCTTAAATCATTTTCACAGATCCCTTTCAACCCATTATTGAGTTTTTTGTAATTCTTTTCTTCTATAATGAAAACTTTTTTGGATAAAACAAAGGGTTGGATTATTTTTATAGGTTTTTAGAATATTTTACATGTTTATAGGGTTTTTTATAGTTTTATAAACTTTTGGGCTTCTTTTAGTTTTTATGGTTTTTTAGGTTTTTTAGGGTTTTATGGTATTTTAGGTATTTTAGGGGAATTAGGATTATGTGTATTTTTAGTGATTTAATTTTTTAGAGGATTCACTGTTTCTTAGTTATTTTGGTGTTATTTGGGGTTTTTTGGGATATTAGGAGTTTTAAGTGTTTTTTTTTGTTTTTTCGGTTTCCGTGGTTTTAGGGGGGTTTAGATAATTTTTTGGGATATTAATTGTTTTTTGGTCTTTAGAGTTTTAGGATATTTTGGAATGTATGTTTTTTATTTTTTTAGCATGTAAGGTTTTATTAGTGATTTTATATATTTTTCTGAGTTTTTTTATTTTTAGGGTTTTAAAATGTTTTTAGGGGTTTTTATGATTTATGGGTTTGTGTATTTTCACATTTTAGGATTTTTTGGATTTAAGGGTTTTTAGGGGTTGAAGATTTTAGGTTATTTTAGGGTTGTTTTGGGTTTCAGGATTCTATGGGGTTTTTTTGGGTTTTATGTCGTTTGTGGGGGTTTGGGGTCATTTATTATTATGGGGTTTTGGGTCCTTTTTTGTATTTATTTAATTTTATGATTTTTTATATTCTTAGGTTCATTTATGATTTTTTTTGGTTTAGGGTCTTTTTGTGACGTTTATGTGTTTTTTGGGATTTTAGGGGATTTATGGGTTTTTTGTGTTTCATTGTATTTTTGGGGTTTTAATGGGTTTTCAATGTTTTAAGTGTTTTATGGGTTTTAGGGGTTTTTAGTTGTTTATGTTTTTTTATTGTTTTGACAGTCTTTTAGGTTTTAAGGTTTTTAGGGTTCTTAGGGATTTTATGGTTTTTAGGTTTTTAAGGGTCTTTTGGTGGGGGAGGGGTTTGGGTTTTATGAGTTTTGGGGGTTTTTAGGGGTTTTAGGGTTTTATGGGGTTTTATTTTTTTTAGGTTTTTAGGCGTTCATATAGTTTTATGGGTTTTAGGGGTTCTTTACAGTTTTTTATAGTTTTGGATGGTTTTGGGTTTTTTTGGTATTAAAGGGTTTTTTGGGACTTTTATTTTTAGTGAATTTTTTAGGTTTTTTGTTTTTTATGTTTTGTTTTTTTCTATACTATTTAGTGTTTTTATGGTTTCTTTTATTTTTATGATTTTTAAGGATTCATGATTTTTGAACGGACATTAATGGGGTTTTTAGGGTGTTTGGGGGAAATGTTTGTAGGTGTTTCAGGGGATATTTTAATGTTTTAGGCTTTTAAGGGTTTTTTACTATTTTTATGATTTTGTAGGTTTTTTGGGTTTTATTGGAAAACAATGTGTTTTTTTTGTTTTAATTTAGTACATGTTTTTTTATGTTGTAAGGCTATTTTAGGGTTTTTTGGGTTTTATGGTTTTCTTAGGGTTTCAAACAGTTTTTAGGTTTTCCCATCTTCTCTAAGGGATTATTATTTTTTGGTTTAGGGGTATTCATCTAGATTTAGTATTTTCTATAAATTATATAGTTTGAAGGTTTTTTGAGTTTTAACGGGTTATAATGGTTTTTAGGGTCTATGGGTTTTTAGAGTTTTGGGTTTTGATGGTTTTTACGGGGGTTTTAGGGTTGTTTTAGGGTCTATAGGGTTATTTTAGTGTACTTATGTGTTTTAAGGGGTTTTATGTTTACATGTTTATATGGTTTATTTTGTTTTAGATTTTTTTAGGTGGTTATGATTTTTTATTGTTTTTACTTTTTGAGGGGTTATCATGGTTTTTATGGGTTTTGGGGGTTTGGCATTTTTTTGAGGTTGATGGGGTTTTATGATTTTTAGTGTTTTTAGGGTGTTTAATGGGATCTGGGGTCTTTATGGTTTTAGGTTTCTCGGGTCTTCTAGTAGTATTTTAGTGTTTGAATATTTTTAAGGGTTTTAGAGAGTATTTTTTTATGTTTTACTATGGATTTATTGGTTTCATGGGAACTAAGAGGTGCTTTAGAGTTTTATAGGGTTTTATGTTTTTTTGGTTTTGAGAGGTTTTAGGGTTTTTAAGGGTTTGGAGGGGGTGTATAGTTTATATAGTTTTATAGTATTTTTAGGGGTTTTAGGTGGTTTTACGGTTTTTGGAGGTTTTAAGGAATTTTGGGATTTTTATGGTTATTAGGTTATTTTTTTTGGTATTTTAGTTTTCTCTAGGGGATTTTACTATTTATTCAAGAGATAAAGTGTTTATTCTTTTTGGGGGTTTTATAATGAAATTATGGTATTTTTTGGTCCTAATGGTTTTTAGGGTCATATAGGGGGTTTAGGGTCTTTTGGGGGTGTTATGGGGTTTTAGGGTTTCAATTTTCTTCTAAGGGAGTTTCGAGTTTCTGGAGTGTTAGGGTTCAATATGGTTTTTAGGGTCCTATAGGTTTTTTTTTGTTTTTAGTGTAGTCTAGGGGTTTTAGTGTACTCGGGTTTATGTTAATTATTTTAGGGTTTTTAAATTAATTAAGGGGTTTTATGAAATTTTTGGGGTTTGTTGGATCTTATGGGTTTCAGGGTGTTTTGGGTGTTTCAGGGTCATTAGGGTTTCAATGTTTATAGGGATTTAAGTTTTTTTATGGATTTTATGGATTCTATTTTTTAAAATTTTTATGGGTTTTATGAGTTTTAGCAGGTTTTAGTGACTTTAGGGTTTTATGGAGTCTTAGGGTGTTTAGGTTTTTTTGGATTATTAAGGAGTTTTAATGGTTTTTAGGATTTTAGGGTTTTTATTTGTTTTTTCTATCTTTTTTAGTTTTTAGTTTTTAGGGTCTTTTAAAATTTTATATGTGTTTTAGGGATTTAAGGCACATTAAGTGTTTTTAGGGATGTTTAGGAATTGTTATAGTTTTCTAGGGTCTTTAAGGGTTTTATTTATTTTGAAGGTTTTTATGCTATTTTCTGGTTTTAGATTTTTTTAAGGTCCTTTAGGGTGTTAGGGTTTTTAGGGTCATTTAGGGTATAATGGTTTTATGTGTCCTTTCTGGGTTTTTAGTGTCATTAATGGGTTTTTTTGATATTATGTGTCATTTTGTGGTTTCATTATTTTTTTGGGTTCTATATGGGTTTTAGGGTTTTCAAAGTATTATAATGTTTTCAAGGTTATTCTATGTCCATTTATAGTTTTAGCACCTTTTTTATTTTAAGGCGTTATGGGTCATTCTGGGGATTTTTGGGAAATTTTTGGGTTCTTTTGTTTTTTAGTGTATTTTAGGGTTTTTATATATTTTATGTATTTTAGGGATTTTAGGGTTTATAGGGTTTATAGGGTTTATAGGGTGCCTTAGGGTTTTTTTATTTTAGGGTTTTTTATAGTTTGTTGGGGGTATTATGGTTGTTTTAGGTGTTTGGGGTGTTTTATGAGTTTTTATGGGTTTTTATGGTTTTTGAGAGTATTTACGATCTTTTTAGGTTTGATGACTTTTTTGTTATAGGGGTTTTGGGGTTAATTTGGGGTTTCATAGTGGTTTTTTGGATTTATAATGTGGTTTTACGGGTTTTTATGATTTTTATTGATTTACAGGTTTTATGGTTTTTATAGTATTAAGGGTTATTAGTATTTTTTATTTTAGGTTCTTTTATTATTTTTTTGGGATTTTAGTGATTTATAGAGTTTATGGAGTTTAGGGGTGTTTAGGAGGATTTTTATTGTTTTTTGTACTTTGCATGTATTTATTGTTTTTTGGGTTTTTGATGTTTTAAATTTTTTTATTGTTTTTGGTGGGATTACTCTTATTAAGGTTTTTACTGGTTTCTATGTTTTCTATAGGGGGAATAGTTTTTTTAGGATCCTTTAGGGTCTTCCAAGTTTTTTATTTTTTTGTGTTTTGTGGTTTTTAGGGTATTTAGTGTTTTTTAGTATTTTTAGGGTTTTTTATATTTTTAATGGTGTTAATTATTTTTTAGGGTTTATTGTTTGAAGTGCTTTTAGGATCATTATGGCTTTAGGGTTTTTAAGGGGTTTTAATGTTTTAGGGTATGTAGTGATTTTATTATTTTTTATGTTTTTGTATTTTTATGGGTTTTAGCGTGTTTTTGGGTTTTTTGGTTTTATGGTTTTTTAGGGATTTTAGATATTTTTAATATTAATTAGGATATTTATGGTTTCATTATTTTATATTTTTGTATGGTGTAGAGTAAATAACGTATTTTAAGGAATTTCAATTTTTTCTGGGTTGTAGGGTTTTTAACATTTTTAGGGTTTTCAAATATTTATGGGCTTTTAGTGTCTTTATGGGTTGTACTATTTTGAGGGTTGTTTGTGTTTTTTGAGGTTTTTTTAGGGTTTATGTGTCATAGATTTCTTAGATATGTTATAGTTTTTAAGGTGTTTTTTGGTTTTAAGTGTTTTTAGTATCTTTAATTTCTTTAATGTTTTTGGGTTTTAGATGTTATAGAGTTTTTTTGATCTTTTGGGTTATTAAGGGAATGTAATATTTTAGGGATTTATGTGGTTTTAGTGTTTTAGGGGTTTTATGTGTTTTTGTGGATTTTTTGGTGTTTAGATTTTTTACGATTCTTTGATTTTAGGATTATTAAATGGTCTTGTATTTTTATGGGTTTTTAGGTTTTTAATTGTTATGGGTTTTACGGATTATTTGGTTTTTTAGTGTAATCTGTGGTATTTTAGGTTTTTTTGGATATTGTTATTAATTTAGGGGTTTAGAGAGTTATTATTATTTTTATGGTTTTCTAAAGGGTTTATGGGTTTTTAGGGGTCAAAATGGTTTTTAGGGGTTTTAATGATTTTTACAGCTTTAATGTCTTTTAGGGACGATAGGGGGTTTTAGGTTTTTAATGTATTTTTTTTTTGGTTTTTTGTGTTTTTCATTTTTTTTCCTTCTTGGATTTCATACGGTTTTGATTACTTTAAGTGATTCATATGTTTTGGGAATATAATATATTGTAAGGATTATAGAATATTTAGAGTTTTAACGTTTTTAGGGGTTTTGAGGTATTTTAGGGACTCTAGGGTTCTTATTTTTTATGAGTTCATGGTTTTATGAATTTATTAGGTTTTTGTGGGTTATAGGGTTTATAGGGTGATTAGTGGGTTTAGGGTGATTCAATGGTTTTATTGGGGTTCTAGGTGTTTATGCTTTTAATTTAATTTTACCGTTTATGGGTTTTTAAAGGTTTTGGGTGTTTGGGTGGAATTTTATGTTTTGAGGGTTTTTATGGGTCTTAATGGATTTTTAATAGTTTTTACAGGTTGTGGTGTTTTTAGGGGTTCTAGAGTATTTTGGGTTTTCAGTTTTTTAATGTTCTTAATGGTTTTTGTGGTTCTTATAATTTTTAAGCATTTTCTATGTTTATAATAATATTTCTATATTAGTGGTTTTTTATTGTTTAGGGTTTTATGGTTATTAGTAGTTTAGTGGTTTTATCTTTTGAGATTATATGTTATTTTTGGTTCGGTAATTTTTTGGATTTTAAAAGTGTTTTTAGTATTTTTAATACATTTATGGGGATGTTATGTTTGTAAAGGGTCTAATGGGTTTTTTTGGTTTTTAGGGCTGTTTTACGTTTTATAATGTCTTATTATTTTTAGTGTTCTTTGAATTCATTTGTATTTTATGGGTGTTTTGGAATTTTTGTGGATTTTGGTGTTTCAATATTTTTTTAGTGTTTAATGGATTTATAATGTTTTATGTTTTTTAATAATTATTATATTTTTTGTGTTTTTAATTGGTTTTAGGGTATTTTGGGTTTTTAGGGTTTTTATAAGTAATTTTAGGTTATTCGATGATTTTTTTTAAATATTATGGATATTTTTTTATTTTTAGGGGTTTTAGGGTTTTGTAGGGTTTGAGGGTATTTCATGGAATTTTGGTGTCTTTTTAAGTTCTAGTGTTTTATGTAGTTTCTAATTTCTTTTATGTTTTTTTGTTTTATAAGGGTTTTTAGGTTTTTGGGGCTTTTTATAGATTTAGTGGTGTTTGGTGTTTTCTATATTTTACATTTTATGGGTTTTCGGGGTTATTTGGGTGTTTTGGTGGGATTGTTATTTTGAGTTGTTTTAATGAGTTTTAGCGTTTTAAGGTTTTTAGGGATTGATACTATTTAAGGTGTTATGGGGAATTTTTGGTTATTATTGGGGGTTGATGTTTTTTATGATTTTTTGTGTTTTGGGGTATTTAATAGAATTGTTTGGGTTTTAGGTTCATTTAGTGTTTTAGGGGTTTTAATTGTTTTTAGGCGTTATAGTGTTTTTAGTGTCTCTTGAGGTCTTAGGGATTTTAATTGTATTAATGGGTTTCTGGGGTATTTATGGTATTTATGTTTTGTAATTATTTTTTTGGTTTTTTGGTTTTGTTAGAGGTTTTACAGTTATTCGAGGGTTTAAGGGTTTTTATGGTATATGGTATTTCCTTTTTTAGGATTTTTTTATTTTTAGGTATTTTATTTGGGTTGAATAGGGGTCTATATGATCTTCGTAGTGGTTTTTATGGTCTAAAGGATTTTACGGTATAACGAGATTTTTTGTTTCTTAGGGTTTTATAGGGTCTTAGGGTTCTTTTTTAAATTATAATGTTTTAGGGTTTTAGGGATGTAAGGGTATTTTTTTATTTTTATGTTGGTTTTTTGGTATAAAATTTGGTTTCAGTGATCACAATGTTTTTATGGGTTTTTGGTTTTTTAGGGTTCGTAATGGTGTTTTAGGGGTCCTATGTTTTTGGGTTTTTTATAAATTTTTTTGGGTTTCTGGGTATTTATTGTTTTTTTGGTTTTAAGGGGTTTATAGGTTTTTAGGTGTATTAAATTTTTTTAACATATAAATGGTGTTTAAATATGTTATTATTATTTTAGGGTTTCTATCTGGTTTTAAGGGACATTTAAAGGTTTTACCGTTTTTAGGGACTTTAAGGGGTTTTAGGCACTTTAAGTGTGTTTAGGGGGTTTTGGGTCTTTTCGTGGTGTTTTTTGGGTTTTCATGGGATTTTTGTGTTTCGAGATGGTTCATTATGGTTTTATGGTTTTATGGGATTTATAGATATTTGAATTTTTTTATTTTTATTGATATTTAGGGTTTTTTGGGTTTTTTGGTTTTTAGGGAATTTATGGTCTTATGTGGGTTTTATGGTTTTTAGTGGTTTTAGGGTTATTTGGGGTTTTAGACTTATATAGTGTTTTTATTAGGGGTGAGGCTAGGATTTTTATGGTTTTATATTTTTTTAGGATTTTTTTATTTCTTAGGTTATTATGTGTTTTGGTATTTTTATGGGTTTTTTGTTTTTTCACGTTTTATTGTCTTGTTGTGTTTTAATTTTTTTTTTGTTTTTTATTCTTGGATGTTTTTCGGGTTATATGTTATTTTTTGTTTTTTTAGAAAAAATCTTGGTTTTTTTGTGTCTGTATTGTTTTTCAAGATTTTTAGAAGTTTTTTGGTTTTTTCTAGTGTTTTGCGTTTTATTATTTTTTTTGTTTTGTGGGTTTTTAGAGATTTTTAGTACTTTCATTGTTTTTAGGGTTTTTAGGGTTTTTTTGTTTTCTTGGATTTAAAGTATTTTTTCAAGTGAATAATGATATTTAGTGCCTTTAATTGTTTTAATACTCCTACATATGACTTTTACGGTTTTTTGGTTATTATGGTAGTTTTTGGTTTTTATGCTTTTTGGGGTATATTATATATTTTTTTATGTTTTATGTTCGTTTAGTGATTTTAGATTTTTATTGACTTCAATTTTCAGTTTTTAGGTATTTTAGGGGTTTCAATGGTTTTGAAGTGTTTTTATTTATTTTGGGGTTGTATATGGTTTTTAGGGTTTTTTGGGTTTTTAGGGTTTATAGGGTTCATTATTGTTGAACATATTTTAACATTTTTAAGTTTTTGTATGTTTTTCAGAGTTTTGTGGGGTTTTATGAGTGTAATATTTTTACGGTATTATTTGTTCTTAGAGGATTCCAGTGTTTTTAAGGTATTTTTATTATTACATGTCTTTTTGAGGACTTTTATTGTTTTCTAGGGTTTTTAGGGTTTTAGTTTTTTTTTAGTTTTTCGGGGTCTAAGATTTTGGGGATTTTGGGTATTAGAATTGTTTAGAGGGATTTTCGGTTATTTTTTATTTTTAGGGTTTTAGTGTTTTATGGGTATTTTTAGTGCTTAGGTTTTTAGGTGTTTAAAGGGGTTTTAAGGATTATCAGTATTTTAATGGTTTTAAGGTTTTTTGAGTTTTTAGGGTTTTGTGGTATTTAGACTGTATAATGGTGTTGTGTATTTTATGGTATATATTGGGTTACATAGTATATTCTAGGGTTTTTTATGGTTTATTAGGATTGATTAGATTTTTTGGTGTTTTAGGGTCTTTTAGGGGTTTTATGAGTTTTTGATCTTTTAGGGGTTTTTTACCATCAGGGCATTATAGGGTTTTTTAATGTTTTAGGGTATAATGTGTTTTTCGTGTTCATAGGGTTTTGAAGGGTTTTTGAGCTTTTTTATAGTCTTTTAGGACTTTTATGGGTTTTTAAGAAATTTATGGTTCTAGTTTTTTTATGGTTCGTAGTGTTTTCCATGGGTTTTAGTGTTTTTAATGATCTTGTAGGGGGTTTTTTGGTTATCTTGGTTATTTTGGAAATTTGGATTTTTTTAGTGTTTAAGTATTTTTATGGTCCTTCTAGGATTTTTTTTAGGTATTTCAGTTTCCTTTAGTTGTATTGGGGGGGTCTTTAGTGTCCTTTTTTAGTTTTTAGGAGTTCTATCTGGTTTTAGCTAATTGTGGATTTTATTGTTTTTTATGTACTTTAGTGTTTAATGTTTTCTAGAGCCTATACGGTTTTTATGGTCATTTAGAGTATTAGGTGTTTTAGGGTTTATTGGAATTTTAAGGTTTTTATGGGTATTTAGGTTCTTTATGGGTTTTAGTGTTTTTAGGTTCTTTTTTTATTTTATTTAGATCTTTTAGTTTGTTATGGATTTTGGGGTGTTTTATTTGATTTTTTGGTTTTTAATTATTTTTTTTGTTAAGGGTTTTTAGTGTTTTCATGGGTTTTACGTTATCTTAGGGTTTTAGGTTATTTATTTGTTTTTTTAGGTTTTATGAGTGATATGTTTTTTAGGGGTTTAAGGGGTTTCTATGGGATTTAATGGGTTTTACGGTTTTCTGGGTTTCTGTTGTTTTAGGTTGTTTTGTACATTTTTATGTTCTTTATTATTATTAGGGTTTCAGGGTTTTGGGATTATTGGGTTTTAAATTGTTTTTTGGTGTTTTTAGAGATTTCAGTGATTTTGGTTTTTTGAATTTTTGGAGTTTTAGTGGTATAACTATTTTTTTTGGATTTATGGGTTATTTGGTTTTTCATGGTATTTAGTGCATCATAGTTTTTTTTAAAGTTTTCACTATTATGTGGATTCATGTGGCATTGGTATATTTATTGTTTATAATGTATTTATAGTTTTTAGGGGATTTAGGATTTTTCATGGGTATTATAGATTTTAGGAAATAGGGTTTTTTGGGGATTTAAGGTTTTTGGGATTTTAGGGATTTACATGGTTTTTTTGGGGTTTTAGGATTTTTATGGGTTTTAATGGGGTTTTATGAGTTTTTTGGGGTTGGTTATTTTTTATTTATTTTAGGGATTTTATAGGGGTTTTATTATTTTCTAACATATTAGGGTTTTAGGGTTTTAATGGTGTTTAGTTTTTTTAGTGGTTTTTAGGTGGATTATGTGTTTTTAGGAATTTATGTTATTTTTATGGTTTTTTTATATTTAAGGATTTTACCTCATTTATATTTTTTTATAGTTTTTATTTGTTATTAGGATGTTTAAAGGGTTTCAGGGTTATTTTGGGTTTTGTAGGTTTATTTTGGGTCATTTTAGGTCTTTAGTGGTTCTAGGGGTTTTGAGTGATTGAAGGTTTTTAGTGTTTTCTTGGATATTTTGCAATTATTTTAAAAAATTTATATTTTTAGATGTATTAAGGGTTTTTAGGGTTGTTATGGTTTTAATGGGTTTTATGGTTTGAAGGAATTTTAGTTGTTTTTTGGTTTTTAGTGGTTTTAATGATTTTAGGATTTTTTTGTGTTTTTATCATTTTTATGTTTTTTCGGGACTTTGAGGGATTATACATGTTTTATAGTTTTTCATGGTTTTTTATATGATTTCATGGGTTTAGGAGTTTTTAATGGTTCACAGTTTGCAATGGAGGTTTTATTGTTTCTAGGTATAGTAAGGGTTTTTGTGGGTTTTTTTATAGCGGGTTTTAGGGTGTTAGGGTCCTTTAGGGTTCTTAGGATTTTTCAGCTTTTTATTCTTTTTATTTTTTATGGGTTTTAGGGTCTTTCTTGGGTTTTAAATGTTTGTAGTGTTTTTAGTGACTTTTAGTGTGTTTTGTGTTTTAAGCGTAATATATTTACTTAAGGTATTTAGGGGATTTTTGATTCTTTTTGTATTTATTAGGATTTTTAATGTTTTAATAGTTTTTATAGGTTTTTAGGTTTATTGGGCTTTTTTGGGTTGTATATTTTTTATGATATTAAGGATTTATTGTTTTTAGTGAATTTAGTGTTTTGAGGGAGGGTTTAGGGGATTTTTTTGGGTATGGGGCTACAGTTTTATTAGGTTTTTATTGGTTTTAATGGTTTTAGTTGGGATTATAATTTTTTTGAGTTTTTATAATTTATGTGGTTTTTTGTGTTTTTATAGATTCTGTGTTTTAATAAGATTGTTGGGGGTTAATAAATTTTTTACACGTTTTAGTGGTTTTAGGGTTTTATGGTTTTATGGGTTTTAAGGTATTTTTAGACATTAGGTTTGAAAGTGTTTTTTGGGTTTTTGGGCCTTTTAGGTTTTAGGGTTTTTAGTGTCTTAAATAGGTTTTATAGGTCATTTATGTCTTTAAAGGTATTTATGGACTTATAAGGGTAATTGAACTTTTCAGGGTTTTAATGATCGTATAAGGGTTTTAGGGGGTTTTATTATTTAGGGTGGTAATTATTTTTTACGTATTTAAATGTTTTTTATATTTTTTGGGTCTTTATGTGGTTTTAGTGTATTATGGGATTTCATGTTTTTCTGGGTTTATAGATTTGTCAGGAAATATTATCGGTTTTTGGTTTATTTAGGGTTTTTAGGTTTCATATGTTATTTATATTTTTAGGGTTTTTTAGCCTTTTAGAATTAGTAATTTTTTAGGGAATTTTTTTTATTTTTTGGATTTTAGTTGTTTTTATTGTTTCTAGGGATATAAATTTTTTAGATACTTATAAGGGTTTTATGAATTTATTTTGGCTTTCTATTTTTTATTGTTTTTTTTATAATTAGTGTTTTAGGGGTTTTATGTGTTTAAGGGGTTTTTAGGTTTTATGGGGTTCTTAGGTAATTTAAGGATTCTAGAGGGTTTTGGTGTTTTTAATTTGTTTAGGGTATTTTGGGGGGTTTTATCTATTTTTGGGTTGTTACAGTATTTTTAGGCTTTTAGTGGTCTAAATTGTTTTTCGGTTTTTTATAATTTTTTCGCTTTAGGTATTAAATGGTTTTGGAGGGTTTTTATTTTCAAGTTAGTTTTTTGAGAATTTTAAGTGTTGACATTAGATTTTATGGATTATTTGGGTTTCTGTATTTTCAGTGGTTTTACAATTTTATGGGGTTTTAGGATTTTTAGAGTTTTTTTGGGTTTTCAGGGTTTTAGGATGTTTTATGGTGTTTATGTTTCACATAGGGATTTTATGGTGTTATTAGGGAATTTTAAATCTTTTATTTTTATTCACGTCATTAGTGATTTTTTGGTTCTATTAGGATTTTAGGGGTTTTATATTTTATGTTTTTACAGTTTTAGGGGTTTTAGGGGTTTTAATGTTTTTTGTTGTTTTGGGTATTTTATGTTTCCTAGGGGTTATATGGATTCAGGGGGTTAAGTTTTTAGGGTTTTTTGGAATTTAAGAACTTCCCATATTTTTTTACGATTTTTATGAATTTAATGGGTTTTATTGTTTTTATGATATTTAGGTTTTAAATTGTTTTTTTTGGGTTTTACGTTATCATTATTTTAGGGAATTTTAGGTTTTTATGGTATTTATTATTTTTTGGGATTATTTTTTGTTTTTTGGTTTTTTCTGTATTTCTTGTTTTAAGGGGTTTCAATGATTTTTTGTGGGTTATTTGGGTTTCGACGGATTTTTTGTTTTTAGGGGATTATGTTTTTTAGGTATTTTAATTGGTTTATGGTTTTTTGGTGTCTTATGATTTTGGGGGGTTTTGGAGGGTTTTAGGGGGTTTTAAGGTTATATAATATTTTCAGACATTCTAGGATCTTTAGTGTTTTCGGGGGGTTTTGTGGTGGTGAAGCATTCTTTTTTTTTGCTTCTTTTAGGGGAATTATGGTTTCAAGTGATTTAATGGTTTTTAGGGTATTTAAATGTTTTATGGTATCATAGATTGTTTTTGGTTTTTTTGGTTTTTAGACTCTTTTTGTATTTTTTAGGGATCTAAAGGTTGTTTTGGGTTTTTGGGATTTTATGGTCATAGTGATCTATGTGGTTTTTGAGGTTTTTATGATTTTAGTATTTTTATGGGTTTTATGGTATTTTAGGTATTTTATGTTTTTAGGGTGTTCAAGGTTTTTATGGGGATTAGGGTGCTTTAATGGCGTTTAGGTTCCTTCTTTGTTTTTGCGTTTTTTGGTTTTTTCGTTTTTTGGTGTTTTTTGCGATTTTATAGGTTCTTTGGATGGTTTTGGGGTTTGGAGGGTTTTTATGGTATTTTATGTTTTTAGGGGTTTAAATTTTTTATTTAGTTTTTAGCATTATTTAGTGGTGTTAGCGGTTTTAGAGGTTTTTTAGACTATAAGGGTGTTATATTTTTTTAACAGATTTTATGGAAGTTTAGGTAGTTTTGTAGGTTTATTGATTATTAGGGGTTTTAGCAGTCTTTTATGGATATTTAAGGTTTTTAGGTTCATTTATTGTTTTTTGGTTTTAAAAGGACTTTTATTGTTTTAGGGGTTTTAGGACTCTTTGAGGTTTTAGGTTCATTTATGGTATTTTAGAGTATTTGGGGGTTTTTAAGATATTTTAGTGTTTTAGGGTATTTAGGAACCTTTATGATTAGGGGCTGTGGGTACTTTAGTGTTTATAAGAATTTTATTTTCATTTTTGTGTTTTATGGCATTAAGGGTCCTTTAATATTTTTAGGGTTTTATTTTCCTTTAGATATTTATGTGGTTTTTATAGTCTTTTGAGGGGACATGGTATTATGGTTTTTATGTTAATTTATCTTTTTTATGGTTATTTTAATTCATTAAGGTATATGGTATTTTATTGACTTTATGGGTTTTAGGGTTTTTACATTCATTTTTTATGGTTTTTAGGGCCTTTTGTGTTTCTTTCATTCTTAGTGTCTTTTAAGTGTTTTAGTGGTTTAAGGTTTTTTTGCGGTTGTAGGGTTTTAGAGTATTTGAGGAGTTTTAATATGTTTTATGGGGTTTAATGTGTTAGGGTTTTTTTGGGATTGTAGAATTTTTATACTTTAATGGTTATTTGGATTGTTAGGTTTTTCAAGGTCCTTCATGATTATTTATGGTTTTATGGTTTTTATGTAATTAATGGGTTTTTAGATGTTTTTATAATTTTTAAGGTCTTAGGGGTTTCATTGGTTTTTTGGTATTAAGGTTATTTAGGGTTCTTAAGGATTTATGGTTTTTTGGGTATTAGGGGTTTTCTGGTCATTACAGATATTTTTTTATTTTTAATATTTTTAAGGTATTGAGGAGATTACAGTTTTAAGGGTTTATGTAGTGTTTTTCGGGGTTTTGGGATTCTTGGGGTGTTAAAGGTTATAGTGATATTTTTGTTTTTTATTATTTTTAATGGTTTTTATGATTTTTTATATTTTTAATGTTTGTATAGTTTTGGGGTTTTTTTGGGTTTTTATGTTTTTAGGTGATTAGGATTTTTTAGGGGTTTATGGATTTGTATGATTTTTTAAGTGTTATAGGGGTTTATGGGTTTTAGGGGTTTAGGTGGTTTTTGGGTTTTTATGGGGATTCATGGCATTTTATGGTTTTCGGTATTTTGATTTTTATGAGTTTTTTTGTCATCAAAAGGTTTATTTTAGGGTTTTAAATTATTTTAAGGGTTTTTAAGGTTTTTTAGAATTGATTCAGGCTTTAAGGATTCTGTAATTTTAGTGGGTTTTATGGTTTTTAGGGTTTTCTAGGATTTTAGGGGTTTTGGTTGATTAAGGGGTTTTACGTCCTTGAAGGGGATTTAAATGGTTTTAGGGTCATTCAGGGTATTTTTGGATTTTATTGTCATTCAAGGGTTTTAGGGTTTTATGGGTTTCTTAATGTTGTTTTTGGTTATTCGGGTCTTTAGGAATTTTTATAGTTTTATGTTTTTTATGGATTTAGTGGTGTTAGGTCCTAAAAAATCCTAAAAGGTAATGAATTGAATTCCAATTTAATCATAAAATGGTTGAAATGTAACTAAGATGGAGATTGATGAAAAGATTAAATGTGAAGAGACTATGAAGACAAAATATCATCGTAGTCCGCCACTCCTTTTGGAATTCCACCATGTCATGTCGCATCTAGGAATGAAAATGTTCATGGATAGAGGTTGCGACATTGGCACTGAAAAATGAAACAATGTTGTTTGCTGGACCGAGACAATGATTTACACCCCCACAAATGAATATCACTCAAAAAAGAGTTCACGAGACGAGGCCACATCGCCAACTCCCATAATAGAAATGAAGTATCTTATTGTACTAAGACAGTGATTTCATTCATCATGAAAAATGCCCCCACTGACTATGTCGTTCGTATGACGGGGCATCCTCTAGGTCTCCTACAATATAGGGTCCCCATCCCACAGTGGATAACTAACCATATCAGTGTTTGGTACATCCACACTTCTATAAATACACTCTGATGGGGGACCTAAAATTGAGATGACTGAATATAGGATACTGGACTAAAGAGAGTTGAAGGAATGAGGAACCGTAAAAACTGGAGAAACATATATGATTCTTTTCAAATAAAAATCCACTACATAACATAAAATATGTAATAATAAATCATTTAGCCATCCATGAACTAAAAATATATTTTCAGACCATCCCTTAAAGTGAAAAATATAAGACCCCCCATTGTGGATAAATATCCCTCATAGAAAAATTCTACTTGGGTGGAACTTAGAACTGCGTAGAAAACCACTACATGGGTGTAACCTGGCTCACGAAGTAGCATACTATGTGAGAAGAACTGAGGTCCACGTAGAACAATACAACACAGTCAATCCCCTCACCAACGTAGCAACATGCTACACGGATGGATCCTTATATTGTGTATTAACATGATACAAGTAATGGGGAATCCTTGGGTATTCTACTCACCACCTCCCAAACTCCCTTCTGTCATGTCATCAGTCCCCATATGGGCCCCTCCATGAACCAGTCTGATGTTATTAGGATATGGAATCTTTGAAATCCACCCAACATGTCTGATAAAATTATAGGGTATATTACCACATCCCCTCATGTTTATATACCCATGGTTAGAATATTTACATGGGAAATCTCTACACTAAGGGGGATCCTTGAAATATAATTCTATTCAAATTCCCCTGGTATCATGGAATCCAACCATGGGTTAATAATGTGATCATCCCTGTTATAGGTATTGTGGAGAACCAATGGACTTTCCCTTCGATGAGGATAATTGTTTAACATTTCTCTCTATCCTATAACAAATTTTATGTAACTCCTCCAACGCCCAGGCCCTATACATTCTTACATGATGGGACACAATATCTCCTCATATCCTCCTCCTGAGACATATGTAGATAGATCTATAAATTTTACTACACAGGGTATCAAAATAGAATAGGATACAGGCACACTCGATGCCCTCTCCCTCTCCCTTTGGGCTCCATCACCATTCAGCAGTGGATAGGGTGGTCTGTGAGATCTTCATATCGGTTGCTTCCTCTTATTTCTCACACTGAGCTGGTCTCATGGCTGGATAGATGTTAGTGGAGATCATGACAACTGTATGATCCCAAACAACAAATGGACCTCCTATATTGTACAATACCCAATATTATCTTCTAAAAATGGTATCTTCCATGAATAATCCATGACATTTCAATCTATGTAGGCTTTGATTCCCAACTAACTAGGATATATATGAATCCACTTTTTATTCTAGAATGAGGACCCAAATCCACCATAAATTTTTTTGAGCCTCATCAAAAATAGGGTCATATCTAACCATCGTATCTCCTCTCTCTAATGTCCTTAGGGCCACCTCGATATAAACCCCGTACCATTTTTGACTAGGAACCTTCTACCAGGGTGTCCATTATACCTAATGTTAAACTGAAGGGTTGGGTTCCTATCACATGACCATAAATTGTGATTTTCCCTATTAAGTGGAACCAAACTATATGGTTCTTTATTCCACTAATAAGGGTATGTATGAATCCCATATTATGAGTTTGATCTCAAAATAAATATATCTTCTACCTGCCTAGAGGAAAACAAACTCCATAGCACCATACCAAATGAATTAAAATAATCATCATCATCCTAATTAATGTCCAAAAGATATGTAATCTATGTATTAAAGGATGAATTTCTGGGGAACATTAGATACACATTGATATCCCCATTTATGGAGAACCTCAGATACATGCAGATGATTCTGGACACATGTGAATTTATGATCAGTCGTTACATTGGAATAATCCGTGTATTCATATATGGGAATAAATAAAGGATTTGTGAACATATCTTAAATAAATAAGAGAGTCCTGAAATATAAAATAGTCCCCCCAATGGTGTTATGATTCCAAATTCCCTTCTTCTTGACCAATTTGATTTCATATGTTTTATTGTCCATGTTATCAAACATGTGTCATCCATTGGACGACATGTCCATTAATCTGGGATATGAGATCCATTGAAACTTTCTAGCTAAAAAAACCAGTTGGAGGCCTTTCGAAGACCTTTTACCCAAATTTTGTGATTTTATAACATTCAACACCTTTGCAATCAACCATTTGGATGTAAAAACTCTTATTTGGAAGAAAAAATGATGAACACAACATTAATCCTTAACAAAGGAGGAAATGTTACCCTACATCATGCCACATTTTTATAAAAAATTGAAGATAGAAAAATGATACCATCAATTGCACATTTGGTCTTGATATTTTACATTTATGGTGTTTTTTTCTCTATGTCTTTCACAAAAATTGAAGGAACTCTTCTGAGATTGCTTCAATACTATGGGGTCTTAGATGTTTTCAAAGATGTTTGTAGTAGCCATTGTACTGGATAGTTCTTCCATGAAGCTAAAGTGTCCATTTCCCTACTTGAATATTCAACACTGGGTCCCAAATTCACTTGTCAATGAGTACCATTACAATGGAACTCTACCACTCTACGGTAGCAAATAAGGACCTCTAGTTTCGGATGCCCTTATAATCATCTTCATAGAAATAGCCATTGGTACAAAAATGGATGTCTCCATTAGCCATCTCTAACTATTTCAGAGGCCTATCCCCAAAATGTTATAATTAGTGCCTCCCATATCTGAGGGAGGCTGATGAATTGATCATGAAGGACATCATCCCTACATCAAAAGGGTCCCACCCATGGGAACATATCATAATTTCATCACCACCAACACTATATGACCTCACACCATCATCTTCAAGAGGATTCTACCCTATGGTCTCCCCCTGAAGCCAAGAAGACACATGCACCTAGGGTGGAATAAAGAGGGTGACAATCCTACAAGAAAGAACATGTCCCAATTATGGTTTCGGCTAATGAATCATTGCAAGTAAATAAGGGATAAAACTAAAAGTACACACATATCCTTTCCAATTCACATGAAGTTATTCATCAAAATAAGACCAAAAATTACGACGAGAAGAAAATTGCTATTACTACTCACCAATCCCACCATGAAAATTGGGCTGTAACCTACAGGCTGACACATTTCGAAGATAATTCATATAAAGTCCATCACCCAAATAGAATGATAACTAACTATTATTAGATTAAACTTCCTACTCATACACACCAATCCCATCAACCAAATAGGGGAGAAAACAATAGCCAATTTCCTATCCCTACCAATGCATACAAATCCGATCAGTCAAATATGATAGAAACCATGTTCTAACAGAGGAAAATTCATATGAATTTATATCAAGAGAATCATTCAAATACAATGTAAACAAATGTGTAGATAAAAATAATTCCTCACAAGGATGAGTACCTCCAGTACAATATAGTGGTAATTGGAGAAGATATTTGGTGTATCCCATTTTTAAATTAGGGGCACACTGTAACAGCCCGAGATTTTATGAAAAATATTCTTTTTAATTTCAATAATTACTTGTGTTGTACGCTACACCAAAAGGAGCTTGCAAAACATGCATCCTTGACTTTCCTTGCATTACACGCAATCGCGACCTTCCTCGATAGCGTGTGTAATACGCAATACCGACTTTCACTAAACAGCGATATGCTATTAAAATATTATTAAAACTAGCCGTTATGAATATTAATAACCACTTTTTAAAATTTTAGAAATTTTAGCTCTCAAAATGGACTTAATTTTTGTATTCAGAGTATCGAATTTAGCCTAAGGTGAAATTTTGGTGATTTTCGGATAACTTTCATATTTTGATGAATAGTGAAAATTACTAAATTTTAGTTAAAAAAACTTTTTCAATAGAAATAATTAATAGTGATAAATTATTAATTTGAGTGGTTTTAGAGTATATTTAGAATATATTTTTACAATTTAATACAATGTTGGTCATTGGATGTAATTTCACATTTAAACCAGACATAAACAAGTGTCAATCTTTTGATAGATATTGTTTCTTAAAAACACGCTCTTTGTTTTAACAGCGGGATTTAATTATAAAATTAATTAATGCAACTTTTATGATATGAATTTGGTAAAATAGACTTCATTTTTGAATTCGGAATATGAAATATAGCTTAGGATGAAATTTTGGCATTGTTCTGAAAAACATCAATTTTTGATGAATAGTGAAACTACTAAGTGGTAGTTAAAAAAATTAATTTCTTCATAAATTTTAATTTTACCGCTTCTGTGAATGGAATTTCAAAAATCCGAGAGACACGGTTGATGTCAGTAAGTAAAATGTGGTTCAATGAGATGAAAATAATTTTTGGTGAATAGTAACTTTTTACTTTTATTTACCACGGTTAAAAGTAAATAGGGTAATTAAGGGTAATAATGATATTATTATTACCCTAACACATGTCCTAATTCTATTGGACAAGTGTATTTCGACCAAAAACAAGCTTAGGAATAAAATATGACCATTTAGGCCCACTTGGATTAGATTAGGACATTTATTATTATTTAATTCAAAGAAGAGTTAAAAGAGTTAAAATCAATGTTTATTTACTAAAACATTTTTAATATAGGGGTATACATAAGATAAATTCGACTATAAATATTCATTAGAAAGATAAAAAGATTTCCTACATAATGGTATTTTATTTGTAATTTTTAGACATCAAATAATTTAATTTATATATGACACAAAGATGATGAAGTAATTATCTTATTAATGAAATATTGACATAATTGATATTATAAATACCAAAATAAATGTAATTTGAGACGTTTTATGAATTCCACTAATTTTCTAGGTTACTATGATATATTAGTATTTATTTAATCATCTTGTTTCAAACATATAATTCTCTTATGACTTTCACAAAAATCATATAACAAATAGTGTCAAAATTGACACAAAATAGTTTTTAAATCAAATATTATATTATTAATTGTTATTTTATTTCTAAAAATATAAGGTTCGGCCAAAGGACTTAGATAAGGATATATATATTAATAATAAACAATTTGGGGTTCGTTTGGCATGTTATAGTAAGTTTATTAACCATATAGTGTAAGAAAACAAAAAGACACGGTAAAAGTTAAATTATTTAACTTAAAGTTAAATCTAATTTATAAGGTTAAAATAATAACCTAAACTTGTCTAAATCCTATTGGTTGATAGGAGTTCGACCCATCCCCACTTTAGCTTCGAAATAAGATCCTTTGTAACCATTATAAACCGATTTTGACATTAATATAAAATAATATTTTGAGGTATTCCTAAGGTGCCCCTCTCCTCCCTTATAAAAGGGCACCCCCTCCCACTCTTCCTCACACAACATTGAGCCTTCAAGCTCGGCCAACCCCTGCCAAATTATCTTCTCCGCTTCCCTAGAAACATCCTAGAGGTTCTGGTCTTCCTAAAAGACCAATTTTAGTGCCCTAAAAGGAGATCTCAAAGAGGTGCTTCAAAGAAGAGGTAATTTCCGTTACCGATTCTTTCAACTTTATTTCTTCTTCCACTTCTTATTATTAGGTTGTTTCATTATTATGTAATAACATCAGTATCAATCATATACTGATATGTTATTATAAGTATGAAACATCCCTATTTCACCATCTATCCATCCTACGGAAAACGAAATCACCGCGCGTGCGTACGTACAGAATACCGTCTCCACGTCGTGGTGTAATCTGTTTTTCCACCAACACCTTACATGGATGGGTATTATGGTGTAAAGAATAACTATACATAGTTATTATAACATCATAATGATTCTGATATATTGTATCATCCACTCCAATTCAATTCAATAATTATGGAAATGATATCATCGCTCGTGCGTACGTATGGACTACCGTCTCCACGACGCGATGAGATTCATCCTCAATGATTAACCATTCATTAATGATTATAAAGTATATATAATAAGTAATAATGAAATATATGACATAATAATGATACTGGATTTATGTATATTTATATGTATGTCATCTACTTAATTCCATTCAATTCAATAAGGAAACGAAAACAGCGTTCATGCGTACGTACGAACTACCGTCTCCATGAACGGTGTATTTATTTCCATTTAATGATTTATTATATATATGTATATCCTGAATATATATATATATATATATATATATAAATCATGTTTTATGTTCTGTAATTAAGTAATCATGATCTAAGTAATCATATGAATAATTACAAGTCAAAACACGGACGACAAATGAAACAATTTTACCCAAAACGCTCTTTAACATGGCATTTACAAAAAAACGGGTAATATAAAGTCATAAGTGAACCATATATGATATCATAACAATGAATATGATTATTTAATAAGTAAATGACATTATTTAAATCATTATACAGGAGGTTCGAACACTTACGAAGAAAATCGGACCTAAGGTAAGGGAAATATCACAATCTCATTTTTATCCGAGATTGTTTATTCGTAAGTATTTACTGGGGTATATTTTATCATCCAAATCCATGTTTCATCAATATGTAATATTATTTCCATCCACCTACAATTGTTTAAATCCATTTTTACCCTTCGGTGAGTTTTTAGTAATATGTATGAAAGGAATCTTTTGTCGTTTTTCGTACGAGGTACTTTTTGACATTTCCGACAAAAGTACGATGAATGTTTTTTTTAACTTATACGGCATGAATGGATTTTTAAAACATTAATTCCAAGAAACTTCCTTTACAAGTTTTCAAGTTTATTTTTAATCAACTTCTTTTATTTTAAAGTCATATGACATGTTATGAAAGGAAAAAATGTTTTTGAAGTATAAAGGATATTTTCCTCAAGAATGGAGTTCAAGTGTTTTATCAAAATTAATAAAGGGTTCTGTTTTTATCCCTATTATTAAATTTATTTGATCATGTTGTGATGGAATTATTTTTATGAAATCCTTTATCTTGTATGAATTGTTTTATGATGTCATGATGTTTAAGATTCCCATTTGTATTACATGGGTTATGCAATGATGTATGATTTATGATTTTGTGGAACACATAAGAATGGTATCATTATGAGATGGGTGGGACCTATATCTCCATCCAATGCATTGGGTAAAGATTTTATATCTCATGAGATAGACATGGCTGGAATGGTAGGTTATACCGGTTCAGTGAAACAGGACTGAAACAAGGGTTACTCGATTCAGAAATGGACTTTGTCCACTAAGATAGTCTTGGCAATGAGTCTTGACTAACAAGAAATGATTCTCTATGATTATGTGTGAATTCCACAAAGTTTCATGTTTTACGTTATGATCATTGTGATTACATTTCACTGCCATGATTTACCCCATGTTATGAAATTATGATCTCTTTTGCAGGTTAAGATTTCCAAAAGTTATGTGCTTATGTATATGATGTGATTGATATTTCTTTTGTTTACCCTTACTGAGCATTTGATCTCACCCTTTTATGTTTTCTTTTCCCCAGGATATAAAGAAAGGTTTTAGGTAAAAAAAGGAAGATCTTTATGGGAGATTTTGAAGATCTTTCACCACGATTAGAAGATTATATTCCGAGTTTCCAAAGACACTAAACTATTACGATCCTTGTGTGTGTGTTTTTGTTATGTACTAAGTATTCCGCAAATGTAATGTAATGTCCATGTACGTTAAGCTTCAGGTCTCTACAGTTGGTATCAGAGGAAAGGTTTAGTCAACCTTTGGAAACTAGGATGCAAGAACTTTAGTGAGATCCCTAGAGATATTTATAAGGTATGTCTAGGGATGTCCCTAAGGATAAGTATACGTGTAGGATACAGTCCTTGAACTACGGTAACGATCATAGAATTTAACCTAAGATGTTAGATATTGAGGATACTTCACCTTTACTATGTTGTTTTCCCTAGCATGATTTTTTCCTCTCACACTATTCTTTTTGGGTTTTAGACGATGGCTGGAACCCGAAGGAACCGTGTTGATCAATGAAATGGACAATGCAATGATTGCCCTCCTGAACAAACAAATGTTATGTGAGATGGAGTGAAAACTCTTATTGCTATACTTACACAAGCTATGAATCATTCTAGACATCCAAATGAGCAGAGAAAGGAACAGTATTCTATTGAGTCCTTCATGAGGCAACGTCCACCTTCTTTCAGTGGGACTTCCGATCCACTTGTTGCTGAACAATGGATCAGTACCACTGAAAAGATATTTTCAGTTCTTCAATGTTATGAACATGATAAAGTCATCTTAGAAGTATATCGTTTGGAAGGTGAACCTGATCAATGGTGGAATCTTATCAAGAATACGACTCCAAGAGATGAAATTGAGTCCATGGAATGGGACGAGTTCAAGAACTTGTTTTTCAGTAAGTACTTCCCTCGTATTCTTCGAACAAAGATAGAGAAGGAGTTTCTTGAACTAAAGAAAAAGGATGATGAATCTGTTGGTATATACGAAGCGAATTTTACAAGACGTGCAAGGTATGCATCTGGGATTATCATCCAACCTGAAAGTAAAGTTGATCGATTTTTCAGTGGCTTAAAACCAAGTCTTCGAAGGGCATTATCTATAAGAGACTTCAGTAGCTATGAAGAAATTGTGCGTTGTGCTATCAAGGTAGAAATGGAAGTTGGTGTTACATATCCATCTCATGGTTTTGACAAGAAACGAAAGATGGAGTTCAAGGAGAAATCTTAGAATAATGGTGAAAAGAAGATGAATGTTTCCTTATGCACAAAGTGTGGAAAGAAGCATGGTGGAGATTGTCTTAAAGGGACTAGAAAATGTTTTAAGTGTGGAAAAGAAGGTCATCGAGCAGCTGAGTATCGAATTAATGGAAAAAGGGTTTCTAATGATGTGAATAAAGCAAACACCGCAGAGAACGCACCACCAACACTTCAATGCTTCAAGTGTAAGGAAATGGGGCATTATGCTAATAAATTCCCTAATCCAAGGGTTAGTGATGATCAACATGAGCAACCACTGAAGGCAAAGGACAAAGGGAAGTCACATGCGATCACTATTGGAGATGTTGAATATGACAACGATGTGGTGGAATGATTAAGTGTTTATCTAATGGGATTCCAAAATAATATTGTATCATGGAGTATTGGAATATTTATGTATTGGTCTAATGTGTTATTCAAAGTAATTGAGATAATTTTTGAAATAAGATGATATGTGCATAATGAAGGAAAAACGAGAAAATGAAATGTTTAACAGTATTCATGAGCTCATGATTGATATAAGGACTAAGTGATATCATGGTTTGAGTATATAGAATTTTGAGGATTTTGGTATGTGGAAAGTGTTAACTTTAAACTGCATTCATGTTTTCACTAAGGTATTCAAGAGAATACATGATTAAGAACTTTTAATGTTTGGAATGTGACCAACAAAACATATCTTATGATATATGGGGATCAACGATGGTATTAAATCTCTGGTAATCGTTTTCACTATATTATGAGAGTGGACTGTAGTATTATGGATAAGCCTAAAGATTAGAATGGATTATGTTGGACATAAGTCAGTATTGTTTAAGGATAGAAGATTTTAGATACTATTGATGGGATGTTATAGTAATGTAGTTTTAGAAAAAGGACAACCTGCAGGATGGGCGACAGCCCATCGCTTCGGACAAGGCTGGGGGAATCGAACCCACAACAGAAGTGCGACTGGCCTTTATCGCCTACCACTGGCCTACAAGAAGTCCCTGTTTAGTAGAAACTAGTTTTATTATATTAAGCAGTATGATATATGAAGTAGTCCATTTTAGGAACCATATGTGATTAATCTCACTATAGATCGACTTATGTATATAATTTTTCCTAACCTTTTGTTTGAGACAGATGGAATGACCCGTCATTCTATCACATGATCTGCTAACACTTCACGATTAAAAAATTCAACTTCATTTATTTAAGAGATGAAGTGGAAATTGTTCAAGGCATGAACAACAGTGAGATTGTACCAAAATAAAGAAAGTATTTATTCTAATTCAAATTTTCAACTTTAGGGAAATGATCTTGAAAACCAAAAAAATGATTTCCTAGTGATATTATACCTGATGAATCAGATGGTACCTTAGATCGTCACAAACTTATGGATTTCTGATTACTGGATTTTCCATAGACATGTTCTCTACCACTCTCCATTAGAACATTATGGTTAGATATCTCTACCATATCCATATTTTCACCTATGTGGAAACCCAGTGATTAGTTTATTTGGGTAATCGTTACATTTCATACTTTAGTTTTTAAAGGCAAGTATTGGTATTCCTTTTTATGATGTGGGTTTCTATTAAAGAAACATTCGAATAGTAAACCATTTATAACCCCGACAAATTTCAAGGGCGAAATTCATTTTAAGGGGGGTAGAATGTAACAGCCCGAGATTTTATGAAAAATATTCTTTTTAATTTCACTAATGTCTTGTGTTGTACGCTACACCAAAAGGAGCTTGCACAACATGCATCCTTGACTTGCCTTGCATTACCCGCAATCGCGACCTTCCTCGATAGCGTGTGTAATACGCAATACCGAGTTTCACTAAACAACGATATGCTATTAAAATATTATTAAAACTAGCCGTTATGAATATTAATAACCACTTTTTAAAATTTTAGAAATTTTAGCTCTCAAAATGGACTTCATTTTTGGATTCGGAGTATCGAATTTAGCCTAAGGTGAAATTTTGGTGATTTTCGGATAACTTTCCTATTTTGATGAATAGTGAAAATTACTAAATTTTAGTTAAAAACAACTTTTTCAATCAAAATAATTAATAGTGATAAATTATTAATTTGAGAGGTTTTAAAGTATATTTAGAATATATTTTTACAATTTAATACAATGTTGGTCATTGGATGTAATTTCACATTTAAACCAGACATAAACAAGTGTCAATCTTTTGATAGATATTGTTTCTTAAAAACACGCTCTTTGTTTTAACAGCAAGATTTAATTATAAAATTAATTAATGCAACTTCTATGATATGAATTTGGTAAAATAGGCTTCATTTTTGAATTCGGAATATGAAATATAGCTTAAGATGAAATTTTGGCATTGTTCTGAAAAACATCATTTTTGATGAATAGTGAAACTACTAAGTGGTAGTTAAAAAAATTAATTTCTTCATAAATTTTAATTTTACCGCTTCTGTGAATGGAATTTCAAAAATCCGAGAGACACGGTTGATGTCAGTAAGTAAAATTTGGTTCAATGAGATGAAAATAATTTTTGGTGAATAGTAACTTTTTACTTTTATTTACCACGGTTAAAAGTAAATAGGGTAATTAAGGGTAAAAATGATATTATTATTACCCTAACACATGTCCTAATTCTATTGGAAAAGTGTTATTCGACCAAAAACAAGCTTAGAAATTAAAATATGACCATTTAGGCCCACTTGGATTAGATTAGGACATTTATTATTATTTAATTCAAAGAAGAGTTAAAATAGTTAAAATCAATGTTTAATAACTAAAACATTTTTAATATGGGGTTATACATAAGATAAATTAGACTATAAATATTCATTAGAAAGATAAAACGATTTCCTACATAATGATATTTTATTTATAATTTTTAGACTTTAAATAAATTAATTAATTTATGACACAACGATGATGAAGTAATTACCCTTTTAAGGAAATATTAACATAATTGATGTTATAAATGCTCAAATGAATTTAATTTTAGACTTTTTATGAATTCCAATAATTTTCTAGGTTACTATGATATATTAGTGTTGCTGTAATCAACTTGGTTCGAACATATAATTCTTTTATGACTTTCACAAAAATCATATAACAAATAGTGTCAAAATTGACACAAAATAGTTTTTAAATCAAAAATTATATTATTAATTGTTATTTTATTCCTAAAAATCTAAGGTTCGGACAAAGGACTTAGATAAGGATATTTATATTAATAATAAACAATTTGGGGTTCGTTTGGCATGTTATAGTAAGTTTATTAACCATATATTGTAAGAAAAAAAAGACACGGTAAAAGTTAAATTATTTAACTTAAAGTTAAATCTAATTGATAAGGTTAAAATAAAAACCTAAACTTGTCTCAATCCTATTGGTTGATATGATTTCCACCCATCCCCACTTTATCTTCGAAATAAGACCCTTTGGAACCATTATAAACCGATTTTGACATTAATATAAAATAATATTTTGAGGTATTCCTAAGGTGCCCCTCTCCTCACTTATAAAAGGGCACCCCCTCCCACTCTTCCTCACACAACTTTGAGCCTTCAAGATCGGCCAAACCATGCCAAATTCTCTTCTCCACTTCCCTAGAAACATCCTAGAGGTTCTGTTCTTCCTAAAAGACCAATTTTAGTGCCCTAAAAGGAGATCTCAAAGAGGTGCTTCAAAGAAGAGGTAATTTCCGTTACCGATTCTTTCAACTTTATTTCTTCTTCCACTTCTTCTTCTTAGGTTGTTTCATTATGATGTAATAACATCAGTATCACTCATATAATGATATGTTATTATAAGTATGAAACATCCCTATTTCACCATCTATCCATCCTACGGAAAACGAAATCACAGCGCGTGCGTACGTACGGAATACCGTCTCCACGTCGTGGTGTAATCTGTTTTTCCACCAACACCTTACATGGATGGGTATTATGGTGTAAAGAATAAGTATACTTAGTTATTATAACATCATAATGATTCTGATATATTGTATCATCCACTCCAATTCAATTCAATAATTATGGAAATGATATCATCGCTCGTGCGTACGTACGGACTACCGTCTCCACGACGCGATGAGATTCATCCTCAATGATTAACCATTCATGAATGATTATAAAGTATATATAATAAGTACTAATGAAATATATGACATAATAATGATACTAGATTTATGTATATTTATATGTATGTCATCTACTTAATTCCATTCAATTCAATAAGGAAACGAAAACAGCGTTAATGCGTACGTACGAACTACCGTCTCCATGAACGGTGTATTTATTTCCATTTAATGATTTATTATATATATGTATATCCTTAATATATATATATATATCCCGTTTTATGTTCTGGAATTAAGTAATCATGATCTAAGTAATCATATGAATAATTACAAGTCAAAACACGGACGATAAATGAAACAATTTTACCCAAAACGCTCTTTAACATGGCATTTACAAAAGAACGGGTAATATAAAGTCATAAGTGAACCATATATGATATCATAACAATGAATATGATTCTTTAATAAGTAAATGACATTATTTAAATCATTATACAGGAGGTTCGGACACTTACGAAGCAAATCGGACCTAAGGTAAGGGAAATATCACAATCTCATTTTTATCCGAGATTGTTTATTCGTAAGTATTTACTGGGGTGTATTTTATCATCCAAATCCATGTTTCATCAATATGTAATATTATTTCCATCCACCTACAATTGTTTAAATCCATTTTTACCCTTCGGTGATTTTTTAGTAATATGTATGAAAGGAATCTTTTGTCGTTTTTCGTATGAGGTACTTTTTGACATTTCCGACAAAAGTACGAAGAATGTTTTTTTAACTTATATGACATTAATGGATTTTTAAAACATTATTTCCAAGAAACTTCCTTTAAAAGTTTTCAAGTTTATTTTTAATCAACTTCTTTTATTTTAAAGTCGTATGACATGTTATGAAAGGAAAAAATGTTTTTGAAGTATAAAGGATATTTTCCTCATGAATGGAGTTCAAGTGTTTTATCAAAATTAATAAAGGGTTCTGTTTTTATCCCTATTATTAAATTGATTTTATCATGTTGTGATGGAATTATTTTTATGAAATCCTTTATCTTTTATGAATTATTTTATGATGTCATGATGTTTAAGATTCCCATTTGTATTACATGGGTTATGCAATGATGTATGATTTATGATTTTGTGGCACATATAAGAATTGTATCATTATGAGATGGGTGGGACCTATATATCCCTCCAATGCATTGGGTAATGATTTTATATCTCATGAGATAGACATGGCTGAAATGGTAGGTTATACCGATTCAGTGAAACAGGACTGAAACGAGGGTTACTCGATTCAGAAAGGGACTTTGTCCACTAAGATAGTCTTGGCAATGAGTGTTGACTAACAAGAAACGATTCTCTATGATTATGTGTGAATGCCACAAAGTTTCATGTTTTAAGTTATGATCATTGTTATTACATTTCACTGCCATGATTTACCCCATGTTATGAAATTATGATCTCTTTTGCAGGTTATGATTTCCAAAAGTTATGTGCTTATGTATATGATGTGATTGATATTTCTTTTGTTTACCCTTACTGAGCATTTGAGCTCACCCTTTTATGTTTTCTTTTCCCCAGGATATAAAGAAAGGTTTTAGGTAAAAAAAAGGAAGATCTTTATGGGAGATTTTGAAGATCTTTCACCACGATTAGAAGATTATATTCCGAGTTTCCAAAGACACTAAACTATTACGATCCTTGTGTGTGTGTTTTGGTTATGTACTAAGTATTCCGCAAATGTAATGTAATGTCCATGTACGTTAAGCTTCGGGTCTCTACACACACCATTATCCCTACACCCAAAGAAAATAACATACAATACCAATTATAAGGAAGTGGAGGACCGAATCAAGAATATATTTCTCCCCCAACCTCAGAATGGGATTATATTCCCATACCCCCTAAGGACATATCTCAACATATCTTGGAAATCATGCAGGATCATACATCTATTCTTGACCATATTCAGAATACATTAAGATTTGATAAAGTATATAGAAATGGAATAGAGTCACATCCATAACACCACCTACATAAGTGGGGTGACTCATACACACAATGAGGTGGTATCTTTGGAGTAGACCTCACTCCCTACTCCCACCTAGGAGGGTCATCAACAATATTCAGAGATAAATTGACTATATGATCAGGAATAAATACTTATTACAACTAGGGGACACCAGTCACCTTTGGTGGTCACTCTTGTGTATGAACATATCCAATCTAGAACATAGTAATCTCACTATTTAATCCTAGAAGCCTCATGGGAGCCATTCAAAATGGAACCCATATATGAATGTCACAACCTTAATCAAGTATTCACATTCACAAGAAAAGAGATTGAACAAAAATTAATCATCCTAAAAGAAGGAAACAAAATGAAGAGAAGGCTCATAAACCTTCTTTTCTAGAAGATGGAGTTCAAGAGGCCATCAGTAACCAATCCCAGATATCCCATGATACTAATAATATTTTCCAAATTATGGAAGTAGGAATAAATGTTCTGAAGGTTCTCTCCATAAAATTTTTACAAGAAACTCTGAATGTCATTGATATAACATCTACCAAATGTGATTAATTTTTAGACACTAAATGATTGACCAAGATAACATATCTCTTGATGAGATTCATGGTATAACTCATTGTGGCATGATGATGAATTACCAAGAAGGACCTCCCCTTGCTATTTTCCACCCTGAAGTTCCACCCTAGAGAATACCGTGAAGGTATTTTCCTTGTAGTCGAGTATCAGGATATAATGGTAGTCCTCACCATAGTAGAATACACTTTGAAGGTCCTCCATGCAGTGACATCACATGTAAGAAATAAGGTCATCCCCTTGTTTTCTTCCTCTCTAAAGGTACTCCCCAGGGTTACATTGAAAAAATTATACTTGAATTACAACATCAATAAATGTTGACAGTCCTGACCATTGTACCAAGCACTATGATAGTACTCCACTCAATGACATCACATATCAACAAGACGGTTCTCCCCTTGCTATCATCCAACCTGAAGTTCCTCCCTACGGAATATGCTGATGATATTCTCCTTGTATTCAGACATCAATCTATGATTGTGGTACTCTCTATTGTTGTATGCACTACAATGTTCCTCCCCAAAGTGACATCACATGTCAGCATGATGGTCCTCCCATTGCTATTGTCCTTCCTAATGTTTCTCCCCATGGTATATGATGTAGATATCCTCCTTGGTGTTGGGCATTAATATATGAGGTTAGTCATCACCATGGTAGAGTGAGCTCTGAAGTTACTCCCTATAGTGACATCACATGTCATCAAGAAGGTCCTTCCCTTACAATTGCCCACCCTAAAGGTCCTCCAGTACGTATATGCTATAGAAATTCTACCATCTGATAGGAATGAAACTATTATGGTAGTCCTATTCATATTAGCATGTTATGTGAAGGTCCTCCCCACTATAACAACAAATGTCAGCATGAAGGGCCTCCCCTTGATGTCATCTTCCCTTGTTGTCCACCCTAGGGTATAAGTTGGAGATTTTCTACCCTTATTTAGGCATAATGCTAAGATGGTAGCCTTAAATATGATAGATTTTTTTGTGAAGTCACTCCCTATAGTTAAAATTCATTTTAGAGAGAATATTATCCCATTTATGAATCATGTTTAAAAAATCGTTCATATACTGAAGTTAATGGAGGTATGGGTTTAGCCATGTCTGATTCCCTGTCAATGTCAAGCGACATCCTTTCCCAACCAGTTTATGACCCATGTTAATGCTCATCTTCAGAGCTACCCCTGATTGTTCACATACCAATGATACCCCAAATTTCCCTACTACATGTGACAAAATTGTTAAGAAGATTCCATACTATGAAGATCGATTAGAAGAGTCTCTAGTTTAAGAATATCATGATATGTTTCTCACAAGAAGACAACTGGCTAGGGATGACATTCCAATTATGTTTTTTTCCCTCATCCACTTACCAATTCGACATACCAATGGAATTTTAATAAGGATGCATTCATAAAAAATTTTCTTAATCTATGGATAAATCTATGTCATGTAAAAGATAATTTCATGATCTTTGATGGGTATGAAGACCGTGTAAAAATATTGAAAGAGCACAATTATTATTCTACTTGAAAGACATTCCATCAGCATTGTGACCATAATAAGAGAGGTGGTAGAAATATCACCAAAAACATGCCTCAATGAAATTCATAAGTTGTTTCATCTAATATCTAATTCCTAGCATTATGTTCGTATTTGGGGATGTTGCAGTGTGGATATTTACAGTTAACCCCATTCCCCATACAGAAAAACCCAATGGAAATGATGACCAAAAATTTCATCATTCCATGGTTACTATCAGAAAAAACCTCTTCTATATAAAGGAATAACACCCAACAAGAATCGCTCATAAGTAGGTCTCAAAAATTTCAATCTGAATGAGATCAATCCATCAAAATAATATTATACCAAGAAACTGAGAACATTCAATATGGTTCTATCCTAATGGAATGTTATCATCATGAACTGTAAATGTCCTCAGAAGTGAATAGTTCACATGAAGATTTGGAATCATAACTTAATCATGCTCGAATAAGGATGAATGATATCATGATATTAATGAATACAATAGTAGCCACCAAATTATGGGATGATCCCAAGACATCAACATTGGATGAATTTTTAATAAAAAAATTCCCCCATAAGGTTAAAAACCATGGGGTGTGGCACAATAAAAAGAGATCATGAGCAACTGAATCCCATAGGGATATAGAATTTTTTTTCTTTAGCCACCCCTTAAGGGGAATCAATAATATCCCATTTAAGGTGGATGAAAAGGGGTAAGGCCTCCCAGTTCACCTTAATTCACACCTCATCTACCCTAGAATGGATGTGTATGACTAGGTTTTCCTAAAGCTATCTTCTAGATCACACTTCTCCAAGAAGACCAAGGAGGATCCTGAAGGGAAGGGGGGAGTCCAGTAATGGATGAGAATAGTTCACCTATCATTCACAAGTATGTATGATTCCCAAAATTCATTATGCATTTTTGAACGTCCCAGAAAACAACCCCATGGATGATACTAAAAATTGAGAAAATTCGGAAGAATAACGAGATGATGGTTCCAAATGTGAGATAGTAAACATCTATAATAAAGGTTTTCTTTCCCAGAACCAATGTATTTATCTGAATCTAAGAGATCTCATGAGTAATCTGATATTTCATCCTTAAATAACCTCTAGAAAAAAAATAAAAAAAATGTATGTGATCTACCTCCTCCTCTAAGTTGTAAGGAGACCCTTATTCCTAAAGAGAGATTCACTATTCAGTAAGAAGAAATAAATTAGTTGAGCTGAATCAACACTGAGGTACTCCAAGGAAACATTCCTATTCAGTATACGCCTTCTGTAAAACTTCTATGAATATTTACAGCATCTATACCTCATCCATAAGGTTTTATCTCAGTAATTGAAGAATGTATAGTAAATCCACCCAGATTGGATCTTGGACCATAGGTCAGCCTATACATGAATATGTATGGGTTTCAATATTTTTATCCACTAAGGAGACAATCAGAATAGGTCCATTAAAATCATAAAAATATTTTCCCCACCAGATATCCCCTATGGTAATTGTAGAACCATCATGTCATATCCTTCCCCTCATATCACATGCTTGAGATCATATCAAACAGTACACTCATCAAGGATGTATTGACAACATCATGGAATTAGTATCTCTATTGGAAGTTATGGAAGATAGGAATGCACCAGTGCATCCAAAAAAGAAACCATACCTCAACTGTGTAAGTGAAATTCTTCCACTACCAAATTTTGGGAGTCCTATGATTCTAGTGTTCAAGGGTTCAGGTGACCAAGATTCATCTAAAACACTACACATCCCATTTTGATCCAATGATGAGAACTATTGAGTAAAAATAAGCTGTGAAGCTCATATGATTCATGAGAACCCTACAAGGTATGACCATTACTTGGTATACTATATTTCTGGACCAATCAATCAAGGGATGGAAAGTCCTCCACTAGAGTTTCCTATTCAATTTCAACTCAACACTATAGAAGAAAACACTCAGTGACCTCTTATATTGTAAATAGTGATAGAAAAATATAGTCTCAAATTTCTTCACCCCAGCGTAATGGTTGGACATATTCCATGAACTTGAAGCTCCCCAGGAAGATATTATTTCATTGTGACTTTGTATCATCAATAATAAGATATAATTACTGCTCATCTTGATGAAATATAGAAGTGGTATATAAGATTTATCCACCATTGATCACTAAATTGAGGACTCTAAACAACAGACTATGCTCAATTCTCAGATAACCCCAATGGTCCCAGAGAAAAGGGATGGAATGGTGGAGGATACATTAGTCACACTTAATATATCCCCTATATTTTTCCATCTCTTATTCCTACTTCATATAATTCAACACCCATAAGGCATTAATAGTAACCCCCTCTTTGACAGGATGAGAAGAAGTGACCTATAGGAAATCAATTAAAACAGTGAAGAAATAAATTATTTTCATTATAAGATGAAAATTTTGTGGTTATTTTATAGCTTCTTATACTGTGATTTACTCTGTCTTTTACAAACAAAAAATCAAATGTTTTGGGTCTCATCTGATGGCGTTATTTTCCTTGAAACCATATTATTTTTACATTACGATAAACCTTGTATTAATCGAATTAATATTAATAAACTCTTTATCACCTCATGATTGTTCGTCTGCATGACATAGTATATGGTAATGTCGTACGAATAGATGTCATAAAAATTGTTCATAGTCAATCCCTACTATGATGAGAACCTGAAAGTTCCATGACACTATTCTTGAATATGTGTTCTATGGCCGGATGATATCATTTTAAGGGATGCAAATGATACAGGCTAACAGTATTGAGGACTCAATGAAAATTGAGGCACCTTCTCATGGTGTTCGTTTTTGGTAATATCTAAGAGGATATTATGATAACAATCTACGCTAGTAGGAAATCCACATTTATAAGTTTCATTGGATGTTTCTATCTACAGACGTGTTTATTGGTCCTTATACTTTAAAATTTGTGTTAATGCATATTATGACTCTCGCACAATGATGTATTGATGAAAACCATGATGAAAAATGTTCATGGTGAGGTAGGATATGTTGGGTGCATCACCAATAATACTACATCAATGAATAATGTGAGAATGTATTTGTAACTTCTATGGATGTATATACCTCATTACACTTGAGGAAAATAATATAGGCTAACTAAAACAATGGACATGGTGTTCTCTAGGAATGTTCTATTGTAGGAATTCTATGAATGAGAAATCGAGATCATGGGTTAATGTCACTTGAATAAAACCTGCATGATTAGAGATATTAGAACCAAAGGATTATATTACACTATAAGCATTCATTTTAGGTGACATGTTGTCGCGACATCAAATTTTTTATGTTGGGTTCATTGACCATTTTCTAGACAGTTATCATGGACGTTAGTCATGCCCAACTAGTTCCAACATGAAAGATTCATAGAGGGTAACACACTAAGTGTATCGAGTATCTTAGTTAAATCATTTATTTATTTAAATTGTTGAATAAATATTATTCTCGATTGTGGATTAATAATTATTCAAGTATTCCTGATTTCATTTATTTCATCGCATGTTTTTAGAGAGAATATATTTTGGATGAAATATTTATTTATCAGTGAATAAGGATGTTATATCTATTTATTAAATAAATTGTCTCTTTTAAAGTCCCAGTAAATATTGAGGAGTATTTTTAGGCCACGTTATAGTTTCTCAGAGAAATAATATTAAATATTATTTTTTTAATAAAAATTTAAATATAACGTGCAAGTTATGAAAATATATTGAGAATAATAGAATTTTTATTATTATTTTACATGGGGTTTCACATGGAATTATATATAAATTAATTTAACCTATGATAATTGTTTAATATTACTATGTGAATTAAATTCTCCATTATGATATTATTCTCAAAATTGGACATGGGTTTATTTTACCTACTTACCTATCGTTGTGTTCACAACATCTTTGAATAAAATATATCTATCCTAGAGACAAGTTCCCTCTCCAAGATCACTCCCAAGAATGAGATATAGACTCCTCCACATGATCAAAGAGAATGCTTTGGATGCGAATCACAAGGAGATCAAAAGCATCCATCACATGTGCATGGATCTTCTGTGCTAGAACCTAGAGGCTACTTCAGAAATATCTGGAGATACATAAAGAATGTGTCGATCAACGATAGTGTATTTCTATCCTTGGATTCTATATCACAACAATGCCTCACGTTTGACCTGTGGCCGGATGCATCAATGAAGAAAGAATCACCCTGGAGTCAATTCAATAATTTAATTAAATCATTTATAAACAAAAAATGTTGATCCACTCTTCTCAGTTCTCGGTTCTTTCATTTTTCTATTATCGTTCATTAAATTCCATGGATACATGCATTCATCATCACATTTGTCTGGGATTTATCATCAGTTATGGATGTTTTTCAAAGTTGGATATATTCCCATCATGTGCTTCCACTTTTCCTAGAACCGACAAGTGGTGTCTGAGCGATCATATTTTCATTTATAATTATTTAAATAATTCAACGATGATTTATGATTTAATATTATAGTTTTTCAATTCTTATATATTCATTATTGTAATCTTAATTTTGATATATTTTCATCCCTTATCTATTCTTGTAGATCTAAAAGAAATGACTAATTTTATGATTAAAATTAAATTGAGGATCTCATTAGGAGGCACTGATGGTTTTGTCCAGATAATACAGGAGTACAAGATGTGTAGTTGGATCTACATGTCGTGTATTTGTGTTAAATTCATCATGAGTAATTATGAAATTTTTAAATTCTTGTCCATTAATGACATGTGGTGTAGTTAATTATTACACTGCATATTGACCAGGAAAGACTCGCTCCATGTCAGTGAGACTAAACACTGTGTGGACCACTTGACATTGTATCTAGTCTCTTCGGGTTAGGGTCATGTCATGTATCCCATACACAGCTTTCCATGCTGGTGACCATATAACATAGAGTCTATATGGCATGCAAACCACTATACATGATGTGTACTCCGACAATATATGAGGTACACCTCGCACACCATTTACCCAGGCATGTACTTTATATGGATGGTGAGGAGGTAAATGCCATGTAGTCAGATATAAATGTCTTGTATTGTTTCTAAATTATTCATATTGAAGAATTTATTATTATATTATCTAAACAATGAGACTTGTACTTTCGTGTGGTGGTAAATCTAGGACATAAAATGGGATAGGTGTTTTATGTATATATATATATATTGTTAATTAACATATGTGTAATGTTCAAATATCTGAACAACATGTATGTGTTCTATTACAATTATAATTCTGCGTGCATGCTACATATCATAAATAATAATGTTTAGACAAGTATAAAAACATTATGGGTAGTTTTGGAAGGGTATTCACCAGGTTTCTTACAAGGTACAAGTTATGTAGATGGTTATATATGATAATCCCAAGGACATTTAGAAGATGATTGTGATAAAAAGGTTTGATTAATTAAATTTAATGATTAATTGATTCAAGCATAATTTTATTAAAATTAATGATTAAATAATTGAGTTATAGTTTTATTAATTTCATGATTCATTGCATGTATGTGGATGATCATGAGATAGACTTTACCTTTGTATGTGGTTGGATCCCTTTAAATTTATTTAATAAATTAAAATTGTCGCCATGCATGCTTTCTTACAATTAATATGTAGAGACTATGTGCCTTTGGTTTTCATTATGTGAACCACCATTTATCCCTCAACTACAAGTGAGTTAAAAACATATTTAATGGATAGATCTCCCAAAGTAGATGAGGTGGTTCAAGTTATGATACGAGGGGAAAAAATCAAAGGAGATACAAAGGTTGATATTTGGAAACCTATAATCACAAGCCTTAAACTATTAATGGTGTTTCTCCCCTAGGACAGGGTTAGTTTGTCAAATGATAGATAAATTAACCAATAATAATGCTCATGATCATGCACATTATTTTATTTCTATTAGTTGTATGGTTATTCATTATGGATGTCTAATGTGATCACATAAATAATGAAATAACAAGCATATAAGATAGGAAAAGAATAAAAAATTATTATGTGTAAATATTATCTATAAATGGTTAATCACATAAGTATATAACACATAAAATTAAAAATAATGTGAAAAGACAATAAGTTTCAATTTATGCATAATGGTTAAATACACTCAATTAAATATTTAGACGGTATAACCTTCCCTTACATCGGTTAGAATAGAACCATAATTCAAATTGTTTGACCAACCCAAGTTGGGGTGCTTTCAGTTTTCAAGGAATTATAATTTCATGTTTTGGGTTGATGTAACATAGTTTACAACATGGGTTGACTGCCATAGAAGGACATGGTGTAACTGAGAAGAAAAGCTTGAGAAAATTCAAAATTATAGATTTTAGGATCTGGGAGTCAACTCAACAGATCAAGCATATATGAATTTATGAATTTGGAATTTGGAAGGCCTACCTAAAACCATTCAATTTACTTTACCAACCCTTTTTCGAGTAATGAGAAGGAAAATATGGATCCTTACTTTTATAATGTCTAAGAAATAGGATATTCTGAATCCAATGGTGAGGTCTTGTGGGTTTCGACAAAATAGTGGGATACTAATAGATATTAAATTATTTATTTGTCTATATTTATCAAGAATATTTACTAAAACTCTGTTTATCGTAATTTTAGAAATAGCAATCAAAATGACGTCAAACATATCATTGTGAACCATACTCAAGAAGGAAAACCTTCTCACCAACACTAATTTCCAAGAGTGGAAAAGCCACCGTTAGATTATTATACATCATGAGAGGAAACATAATGTGCTGGAAGAGCATTTACCGATAGCGTCTAGAAATTAGGAGAGTGATGAGGAACTCTTTATGTATGAGAAACATCTGAGTGATTCTACGGATGTTCAGTGCCTCATGCTATCATGAATTACCAATGATCTCTTGAGGAAACATGAGGAAATGGATGGACATAGCATGATGTATCGCATTAGGGATATTTATCAAGAGAAGGAGTGATCAAAGAGGTATGTGATCTCCAACTCATTGTTCACTATTTTATTTGGCGATTCTACAGCAGATAAAACTTGTGTAGTCATGCTTATTACCTATATTGAGCATCTCAACATCTTAGGGATTAAATTCCTAGATGAGTTGTGTACGGATCTCAAAATATCCTCACATCCTAATAAATTATCTAGTTTTATTTTGAATTATATTATGAGAAATAATCAAAAGAGTCTATCAGAGATTCTTACCCTGATTTTCCCTATGGATAAGGTCATGGGGTGTGAAAAAACCCACACACATTATGGGGTATATGAAGAAGGAGATCAAGGAAAAGGGTCTTAAAATTTATAATAAATATAAACCCTTTATGAACTGTGTATCCAAGAAGAAAATTATCCAGATTTCAGGAAAGGAAAAGGGGGAGTATGTCTTTCATGTGTCATTTCAGGCCACAGGAAGAAGAAGTGTACCCAATGGCAGGGATAATCCAAAGATACATCTATTATCGAGTGAAATATTTCTATTTCTACGCATTTGTTATTGGATACCACTTTTGGGGCTCACATCTATATTCTAATGTAGGAACCATGTAAATTTTGAAAAATCTACAGATGAAAAGTGAATGTGAGAGATTCCAATGTTGAGAGGTTGGATGCTCTTTCCAATAGTGATTACAACCTCACATTGCCTACAGTAATGATTTTGGTCTTATATGTCTGTTATTATGTACCTAGGGTTACAAAGATCATAATTTATTTATCATGTTTAGATACAGATTGATTTAATTTAAAATTTTTGAATAAATGTTTTTACTTTTATAAGAATACATATGTTATGGTATGGAATATTTAAATAAATGATCATATGTATTAAATAATGAGAACCAAGTGTTGGAAATTAATAATGATCCAAGTACACATGACTCATACACCAACCAGTTGTGCCATCACTACTTTGGTCATTTAAATGAGAAGCACCTGAGAACGCTATGTCAAGATGGTTATTTAGACTCATACGAGCTAAATCCACTTAATAGACGTCACACTAGTTTACAATTGAAAATGAAAAAAACACCATTTGGTGGATATGGTGAAATTTCTAGATAGATTCTAGGATTGGTAGACACTAATGTGTGTGGAACATTTATTGTAGAAGCTAGTGGTGGATATTTGTACATCATTACTTTTACTATGACTTTAGTAGATATGGATATGTCTACATAATAAGGTATATGTCTGAGTCCCTTGAGAAATTCAAGGAGTTCTATAATGAACTAGATAATCAACATAGTAAGAATATAAAGAAGATTTAATCGGATTGAGTTAGAGAATATCTTAACCAAGAGTTCATCATCTTTGTAAAGGAGTCTGAGATTCTATCTCAACTCAATCCACCTTATACACCACAATCGAATGGTGTTAGTTAATGGAGGAACCATACCTTTTTGGAGATGGTAAGTTGGATGATGAGTCTTACAGATCATCTATTATTATTTTGGGGATATTCATGGAAAACCATGCCTTAAACATTATACCATGTACCAACTAAGGTGGAAAATGGGATTCCCTTAGAGCTACGGGGGGTGGGGGGTAGAAACTCACTTTCTCACATACACATGTATGGGGATGTGAGTTGTTTTGTTATGGATTTTACATGAAATAAAATAGAATGAAATGGAACTAAGTGTATCATTATATGCTATCCTAAGGAAAAATGGATACTTATTATACAACCCCTAAGACAAGAATGTGACTATTTCTAAACAGGTTGTATTTCATGAGAGGGAGCACATCCTTAAAACGGATTGTGGGAGTAAGATTTACTTGGATGTAGTTGCTGCTCAAGATACACATGAGTTTTTATATGAAGAAGTTCCAAAGGTCCAAGTGGAAGAGGTATCTTCTGAAACACAATTACTACATAGGAGTACAAGAGAGGTAATGGAACTAGACATATATGATTTCTTTGTCACTGAGGATGGTGTTTCATTATTTTTCGAAAATTTTGATCCTCTATCCTACAAAGAATCATTAGAAAGCTGAGAAGCTACAATATGGATATAATCTATGAATTTTGAGATGTATTCCATGTATCCAAACCATGTCTGGGTTCTAGTAGATGCACCCATTTATGTAATGCCTATTGGATGTAAATGGGTATTCTAGAACAAATAGATAAGGATGGTCAAGTTATTACATATTATGAAAGGATAGTGGCTAAATAATTTTAACTGTGTCAAGGAATTGAATATGGTGAAACTTTTATTCCATTTTCTATGTTTAAATACATAATAATAATACTTTCCATAGTAGGTTTCCATGACTATGAGATTTGGAAGATGGATGTAAAAACTGCATTCCTTAATGGGAAGCCTCTAGAATATTTCTCTATGACACAACGAGATGGTTTTGTGACACCAAGTGATGATAAAATTTCATGTAAGATTCATAGATCCATTTATGGATCAATCCAAGAAACCAGGTCCTGGAACATTCGATTCAATGAATACATTAATGGATTTTGTTTCATTAAGACTGAATGGGAGCCATGTGTTTATAAGAATTTTAATGGGAATGTGGTCATTATCTTAAAAGTGTATGTTGATGGCGTATTTCTTATTGGAAATGACATACCAGTTTTGCAGTCAGTCAAGGACTAGTTGAACATGTGATTATCCATGAAGTACTTAGGTGAAAAACATATATTCTAGGGTTCAAAATCAATCATGATAGATCTAAGAGGTTTCTTGTACTTTGTAAAATTACATAAATTTACTAGATACTAATTAAATTTAGTAAGGAACAATCCAAGGGGGGATTGGTTCTAGTGTCACATGGTATATATCATTCTAAGAAAATATCTCCCTTGACACAACATGAGAAAGAGATAATCCGTAATATTCCATATGCTTTAGAGATATGATCTATCATTTATGCCATGTTATGTACCAAACATGATCTCACATGTGAATTCATCATGGTAGATAGATATCAAGAAGATCCTTCAGAAAAATAGTGGAATTATATCAAGAATATGCTAAAGTATTTGAGAAGAAAATTTGATATGTACATGGTGTATAGAGTAGATGAGGAGATTATCATCCAGTGGTTTCATGATGTTGGTTTTCATAAAATTCATAATGATATAAAGTTGTAATCAGAATATTTTTTCTATCTCAATGGAGGATTTGTGTGATGGATGATCTCAAAAAAGCTATATTTCACTGATTCTACAGTGGAGTCTGAATATATAGAGGTTTCTGATGCATCCAAGGAAGAATTTTGGAGTCAGAACAATGTCCATTAGATTAATGTGGTTCCTAGTAGTAATGATCCCATTACATTGTCTTATGATAATATTGTAATGGTGGATATTTAAAAAGATTCACATTCACATTAATAGACAAAACACATACTCCGAACGTATCATCTATTAAGGGAATTCTATCAAAGTGGTGAAGTTCTAGTGATTATAGTCTACAAAGAAGTGATCATGGTGGACCCCTTGAATAAATTCTTATCTCAATAGAAGCCTGAATATCATGTGAGAGATTGGAGACTAAAGGTTTTTAGCAGTTGGATCCAGTGAAAGCTGTATTCTATTAGATTTTGTGCCCTAGAAACCAACTTCTTTGTACGTTATGAAAAGCATAGTATTCATATAATTAATATTAAGAAAATCATTATCACATCATGATTTTTCTTCTACGTGAAAAATTATATGATAATTTTCTAAGAATATATGTTGCACTAAAAGGTCATAGTGGATCCATTATATGATAAGAACCCGAATGTTCCATGACACTATTCTTGAATATATATTCGATGGTTAGGTGATATCATTTGAAGGGACACAAATGATACATGCTATCAGGGGAAGGGACTCAGGAAACATTGAAGAACCTTCTTATTCTATGTTCCCTTGGTAATATCTATTAAGATATTATGACAAAAACATCCACCAGTAGGAAATCATCATTGATAAGTGTCATTGGATGTTTCTATATGAGGACCTGATTATTGGTCGTTAGATGATAATATTATTATTAAGGCGTATTATGACTCATGAATGTAGATGTATTGACAAAAAACATGATGACATATTTTTGTGGCATGGTAAGATAAGTTGGGTGTGTCATGAGTTATACTTCATTAAGGAATAATACGAGAAAGGATTTTTCACTTCTATAGAAGTAGATATCTAAGTCCCTTTGATCAAAATGATATAGCCTAACTAAATCCATAGCCATGGAGATCTCGAGGACAGTTCAATTCTGATATTTCAAAGAATGAGAAATCATTCATATGGGTTGATGGAACTTGCATGCAACCCTCTTGATTGGAGATATCACAATAATGGGATTATATGTCACAGTAAGCATTCATATGAGGTGACATGTCATTGTGACCTCAACTTCTTTCTATTTGGTTCCTTGACCCATTTCTAGACAGTAATATAGAACTTTAGGAAATCCATCATAATTCAATTGGTAATGAGGCCTAGAGTTCCATGCACTAAGTGTATTCAATATTTAAGTTAAATAGTATATTTATTTAATAATTTGAATAAATATTATTCCTGGTTGTAGTTTAATAATTATTAATTTATTCCCGGTCAAATTTATTTCATCATTAGTTATTAGAGAGAACATATTGAAGATATGATATTTATTTATCATTTAATTATGTAGTTATATTTTTTTAGTAAATAAATAGTAATTATTCAATTCCCAGTAATTATTATGGGGGATTGGCGGACCAAGTTATGGGTCCACTGAGAAATTATATTAAATGTTATTTGAATAAATAATATTTAAATATAATGTTAAAGTTAAGAACATTCCTTGGAAATAATATCATTTATATTACTATATGACATGGGGTTTTACATTGAAAAATAAATTATTTAAGGACACATGTTCTAATTATTTATTATTATCAGCAGAATTTATATCCCTATAATGTTTTTATTCTCTAAATAATCCAACATGTCGTTTCACCAACTAATGAAACATTGTGTACACAACATTGTTGGAGAAATTCTATCAAGCCTATATAACTCTTCTCGCCCCTAGAACTCTCCCTTGAATGATAGAGATCCTCCTATAATGGATCAAGTAGAAAAAATTGGTAGCGATTCTTAAGGTGATCAAAGTAAAACATCATGAGTGAAAAGATCTTCAACGTTAGCACCCAGAGACTCCCTCATCAATGTTCGGAGACACATAAAACATGTGTGGATAACTTCTAGATGATTCCTATTAATAGATTATACATCGAAAATAATCCTCACCTCAGACTCGTGGTTAGACGCATCAACGAAGAAAGAATCACCTTGGAGGTAATTCCACAATTTAATTAAAATAATTTTTTAAAAAAATATTTCCATCATATATTCTTGATTTTGGGTTCTCTCCTTTTTATTTTATCATTGATTCAATTCCATGAATACTGGCATTCATCTTCATATTGATCCCAGATTAATCATTGATTATGGAAATTTGAAAAGTTGGGTACAGGCCCATCCTGTTCTTCTACTACACCCAAAACCTAAATTGACGACTAGCTATAATATTTCCCCTTCCACTGTATACTAAGACACACAATCAAGAATTATTCATCTACAATGTCCTCTCGAAAAAATGCTTGATTTTAGGAAAGTGAAACTGGGACCACTATGAGTGCAAGTGCAATATGTTTCCACTACTTCCCCACATGAATGAGGTTTGTGGAAAAAAAACTTTTTTTAAAAAAGGGATCAGTTTTTATAATTGGATGACTCAGAAAACAATAAACCAAGATCCTGGAATACTCTATGAATAGTTGATATATCCAACTATACCTCCAATTGCTTCCACTGCAACACAGTCGATGCCATAGGAGCCACAAACATATGAAGGCTAGACCTTAAAACACAAACTAGGATGGAATGGTGTAGAAAAATTGTACGAACCTGAAACTTCAACAAGGAAAATGTTGTATTCGACACTCTCAAATTTTATAACCTTATATATGAAGGAATGGTAACTACCCTTTTAACTCCCCAAGCTTCTACAGTATGCTTCTCTTTGAATAATGCAATAGCGTGTGTTGTACGCAACATCGAGTTCTGACACACCACAACCAATCAAACTAGCTTTTATGATTAGTAATACCCACTTTTTGAAATTTATAAATTTTATTTTTCAAAATGGACTTCATTTTTGGATTCGGAATCTAGAAATTATCCTAGGGTGATTTTTTGGTATTTTTATGAAAAACATCATTTTTTGATGAATAGTGAAACCACTAAGTGGTAGTTAAAAAACTGAATTTTTCATATAACATAATTTTACCGCTTCTGTGAGTGGAATTTCAAAAATCCGAGAGACACGGTTAATATGAAGGAGTAAAATTTGGTTCAATGAGATGAAAATAATTTCTGGGACAAGTTTATCTCTACCAAAAACAACCTTAGTAATAAAATATTATCATTTATGTCCACTTGTATTAGATTAGGAAATTTATTATTATTTAATTCAAAGAAGAGTTAAAAGAGTTAAAATCAAAGATTATTTAATAAAACATTTTTAATATAGGGTTATACATAAGATAAATTAGATTTTAAATATTCATTAGAAAGATAAAACATTTTCCTACATAATGGTATTTTATTTATAAATTTTAGACATTAAATAATTTAATTTATTTATGACACAATGATGATGCAATAAATACCATAATAGTGAAAAATTAAAATAATTGATATTATAAATACCCAAATAAATATAATTTGATACTTTTTATGAATTAAACTAACTTTATAGGTTAATATTACATGTTAGTAATGATTTAATTAACGTTTTTCTAAGTAATCATTCGGTTATGATTTTCACAAAAATCTACTTTCCAAATAGTGTCAAAATTGACATAAAAGAGTTTTTAAAACAAATATTATATTATTAATTGATATTCAATTCTTAAAAATCTAAGGATCGGCCAAGAGACTTATATAATGACAGTTGTATCATTAATGGACAACTTGGGGGTATCTTTCATGTATATAGTATGTTTATTAACTATATAATATAAAAATACAATGTGACATGGTAAGTGTCATACTAATTAACTAAGAGTTAAAACTGAACGATAAGGTTAATATAATGACCCAAAGCTATCTAAATTATATTGGTTTAGTGGTTTTAGAACCATAACCACCTTAAAGTTTATATAATCAACTTTTGAGACATTATAAACCTAATATGAATTTATTATAAAATAATATTTCTAGCTTTTCCAAAGGTGCCCCTCACCCCTCTTATAATAGGGCACTCCCCACATATCATTAATTCACACCTTCAATGCCATTTGTCTCAGACAAACTCTACCCAAATACTCTCTCAACTTCCCTCACTTCATCCTATAGGCATTACTTTAGTCATAAAGCCATCTTAAGGAGCCGTTTTGATCAAATCAAAAGGAAGAACCCGAAGAAGAGGTAATGTTTTTCACCACCCTCTTTCAAGTTCCTTTCTTCTTCAACTTCTTCTTTCTTTACCATTATAAAATAATAACTCCAGTATCTTATATATACTGTGATGTTTTTATAAATATGGTACAACCATATTTAGTATTCTACCAATCCTTCGAATAACATGTCACCATATGTGCGTACGTACGGCTTACCGTCTCCACATTGTGGTGTAATTGTTATTCAATAAATTATTATATGGATGGGTATAATATTGACGTGTAATTCATGTAAATAATAAATATAACATGATAATGATTCTGTAAATATGATATACCATCCAATTATATATTATTTTAATATCAAAAGAATCATATTGTCGCTCGTGCGTATGTACGGACTACCATCTCCACGAACGAGATGAGATTCATTCTCCATCGTATCCATTCAAGTATAATTCTCATTTGATGATTAATAATAGTATCTAAGGACTTGATATCATTCTGGATATGATTAAGATACAAAATATCTATGATAAACACGACTTACATAACAAAACATTTAAAGAAAATGAGTAAGTTAACACCCGAAACAACGATAATACTAAGATATTATTAACAAATCAATGTTAAAAGATCATATATGATATCATATTAATATATATGATTCTTTTATAATTTAATAACTATTATTTCACCATTATACAGTATGTTAACCTACCCTAACCAAGGAAAAGTACAAGGTAAGGGTTTATTTCACAATCTCTTCATTATCCGAGTTTGTTAATACGTAATTATCTACTTGGACCTCTTTATCATCCACATCCATGTTTCTTAAAAATATATTTCAAAACATTTTTACTATTTACTAGAATATGGTTTAAAGAAATTTATACCCTTTTTGAATTTTATAAGTGGTTTATAAAAGGAATCTTTCTATTGTTTTCCAAACAAGGTCATTTTTAACCTTTTATATAGAATTAAGGTAAGACTATTTTTTTACTTATACGGCGGGTGCAGCTATCTTCCGCCGTTATAAAATCGTTGAAGCTTCCCTTAAAAGCTTATAAGAATATTTTAAAATAAAATGATTTATTTTCTAAGTATTTGACTCTTATATGATTTCAAAATAAAAAGATATATTTCTCTAAAAAAAAGGTTTGATTTCATCTATGTCAACATCCTATGATAGATTTTACACTTATTTGAAGTTGATTTATTATGATAAAAAACATCTATATTGTATTGAAGGTTTTGTGATATGTTTTACAGTGGATGCATTATTTTTATACCATTCATGGTTTATGGATGAAGTATTTACATTTCGTATGCTAGTTTTAATACGAATGTTTATGTTATGTTTAAACCTTTTCATATGGGAATGCATTAGACTTAATATGTGATGGGTGGAGCCCGCTATAGCTACTCGATGAATCAGTAGGTATCATGAGACAAACTAGTGTCTTGGAACTGGGCCTTGACAAAATCTTATTTTTAGTCTTGGCACGAGGCCTTGGCTATGTGGTTATGATAGTCTGGCATTATGAATTCCATTATTATGAACGTGGTTATTGATATTGCATGTGATTACTCGATTAGTATAATATCCATGTGAATAAGTAAATGGAATTATTTCATTTTATTTTTTCCATACTATGTTGAAGTTCAAGTTTAAAAGGCTTTTGTTTTAGTTATACATTACCTCAAATGTTTATTCTTATTTATGAAAGTTTCCAATATATTATTATCCTTACTTGGCATTTGAGCTCACCCCTTTACTATGTTTTATTTTTCCCAGGATGTGAAGATGTAAGTTATGAATGACCTGCAGGGATAGTATGAGGGGATAAGAGTGTAGACTATAGAGACAATATTGTTTGAGTTTTCATTTTTAGGATGTAATGTAAAACTTTATGAATATATCTAGTGTTTACAAGGCTACTAAACTAATCGGTCTTTCAAGATTTTATGTTTCTTGTGATCATGCCAATGTTATGTAATAATGCACCGACTCTGGGTAACTGGGGTCACAACGTTACAGTTGGTATCAGAGGAAGTTTAGTACAAAACTTGGAAGCTAGATTTAGATAAACTCTGATTATAGCACATAGATTTCAGATGGAATTTGAGGATTATTATAGAATAACTTTATAGAATTTTGGTACTGTAGAGATTTTTTGAGTTTTCTGAGCAATACATCCATGTCTGGATACGAGCAGGTAGAGGCCGCTCTGGAACAGATGTACCTAGGGGTAAAACGAAAAAACACCACTTTGAGCTAGACTCGAACGGGAACTGGTGCATGACAACGGGCCTTGCTGCACTCTTGGTTACGACACTCCCGGGGGATATGCTTAGGATAACTCTCATTTTCATTACAAATAATTATGAAGGGTTTATGAGTATATAATTCCCCAAAGAAAACATTTTTATGATTATGGATTATATCCATAAATAGTTCAATTTTAGTTAAGTGTTTTGTAAGTATGGAATTATGTATATTGATTCATAAATTGATCTAGTTTATTTAATTGTTTAGAAATAGAGCCTAGTGAAAGAAATGGAAACCATATCAATGCACGCACTCCATGTAGGGATTTCCCTCCTGCTTATGATAATTATAGTGGAGCTGGTGACGCAACTGGTAATGATCAACTAATCACCATACTGGGACAACTCACTCAGGTTATTAATAATAACCTTACCCGTATGGAGAACCCTGGTCCACAGCGTGGAGGATCAATGTTAGATCACTTCATGAGGCAACAACCACCAAAATTCAATGGGAGTACAAATCCATTTGTAACTGAGCAATGGATAAGTTCCCTAGAGAAAATATTTTAGGCATTGGGAAGTAGTGATAGAGAAAAAGTTATCATGGAAGTTTACTGCCTCACTGGAGATGCTGATCAATGGTGGTCATTGATTCAAAACATGAAGGAAGATGATAAAGTATCATATATGGAATGGAGGGAGTTCAATTATCTGTTTTTAGAAAAATACTTTCCCCGTGACCATCGAGCAGATATGGAAAGGAAATTTCTGAGTATGAGACAAAAGGAGGATGAGAATGTCACAAAGTATGATGCTAAATTTACAAGGTTAGAAAGGTATGCTGGATATTATATACATAACCCATGAAGTAAGATTGATTGTTTCTTTTATGGGTTAAAACCATTTATCCGTCGAGAATTAGTCTCACAATCCTTCTCGTCGTACGAAGACATTGTCTCATGTGCTATCAAGATGGAGAAATAATTCTCTAAGTCTTATGACTTTAAAGAAAACCAAGAGAAGAAGAGATCTGCTGATCAATCTGAGAATGTAAGTAAAGGGAAGAAGGAAAATGTTGAATATCCATACTGCAGTAAATGTGGGAAGAAACACCCCAGTACTTAATTAAAAGGAACAGGAGTCTGTTACAAGTGTGGGGAAAAATGCCACCAAGCTCGTGATTGCATGGGGAAGAAGGAAGCTATCAATGTCCAATGATAGAATTTCAGGGAGATGGGACATTATGCAAATGAATGTCCTAAGGTTCAAAGGAATATACCTTAGAAAAGGCCAGGGGATCAAGGCCAATCTTATGCTATCACTACTGCTGATGTAGATGCTCCGAAAGACGTGATGGCAGGTAATTTAATGGTTTCCTCAAGTTTATAAAATGCATTATTTGATTCTGGATCATTGCATTGTTTCATATCTTCACAGTTTTCTAAAAAAATAAGATATTTCCAATTTGATTTAACAAGGTATTTTTCAATTAAAACTCCTAAGATAAGTATCATTGCAACAATGTTTTGTGAATCAGTTCCCATTAGAGCACATAAATTTTCTTTATCTATTGATCTCATCATCATACCAATGATGGAGTTTGATATAATCCTCGGTATGGATTGGCTTTCAGACCATGATGTGAATATTTATTGGAAGAAGAAGGAGGTTACGATTTTTGATGATGATGATAAGGAACATATTATCATTAGAGCAGAATCATCACCAGCTAATTCATATCTAGATCCACCCCCAGTAGATCAACTAAATTCAATTATTGGGGAGGAAGGGTATGAAATTATAGTGGGTGAGGAAAGGAATGTTCCAATAGTGGATGTACTTATTGTGAAAGAATATGTAGATGTGTTTCCGGAATAATTATATGGAAATATTCCAGAACGAGAAGTTGAGTTTTCCATTGATTTAATTCCTGGATCAAGGACTATATCGAAGACCCCTTAAAGAATGGCCACTGTAGAATTAGTTGAACTTAAGAAAAAACTAGAGGAATTGAGTAATAAGGGATTTATTCTCCATAGTGTTTCTCTATGGGGATCCCTTGTTCTTTTTGTTATAAAGAATGATGGATCTATGAAGTTATGTATCGACTACAGGGAGATCAACTCTATAACAATAAAGAACAAGTATCCCCTACCTCGCATTGATGATTTATTTGACCAACTACATGGAGCTCAATACTTTTAAAAGATTGACCTTCGATCTGGATACCATTAGTTGTGTGTGAAGAAGGAAGACAATCCGAAGACAGCATTTCAAACCAGGTATGGGCATTACGAGTTTATATTAATGCCTTTTGGATTGACTAATGCACCCAATGTATTCATGGATCTGATGAATAGAGTTTTCAAGGAATATCTCGATGAATTTTTGGTGGTATTTATTGATGAAATATTGGTATACTCTAAAAGCTACGAAGATCATGAAAATCACTTGCGCATTATCCTGAAGACTCAGAGAAGACATGAATTATATGAGATGTTTAGCTAGTGTGAATTCTGGATTCAAGAGATTTCTTTTCTTGGACATATTTTCTCTAAATATGGAATCCTTGTTGATCCTTCTAAGACCAATGAAATCCAAGAATTTCCTACACCGATGAGTATAACTGAGGTACGCAGTTTTATTGGTTTGGAAGGTTATTATCGACGTTTCGTCCAGAATTTTTCCCGATTGGAAAACCCATTAACGAAGCTCACACGTAAAGGTGTTAATTTTTTTTGGACAAAAGAGTGTGAAGAATGTTTCAAAGAACTGAATAGAAGATTAGTCAATGCTCTTATATTTAATCTACCATCAGGGAATGATGGGTTCGTTATTTATAGTGATGCATCGAAGAAAGGACTTGGTTGTGTCCTTATGCAGAATGATATGGTTATTTCTATGCATCAAGACAGTTGAAAATTCATAAACAAAACTATCCTACTCATGATATCAAGTTAGCAGCTGTGATCATTGCTTTGATGATATGGAGGCACTACCTCTATGGTGAGAAATGTGAGATTTATACTGATCACAAGAGTTTGAATTATATTTTCTCACAAAAAGAACTCAACATGAGGCAAAGGAGATGGCATGAATTACTCATGGATTATGATTTTACAATACACTACCACCCGGGGAAAGAAAAAAAGGTGGCAGATGCTTTGAGCAGAAAAGACCATGGAGTTTTGAACAATATGAGAATTGAAAGGGAACCAATTTTCATGGATCTAGGGAAGATGGACATGGGAATAACCATTGAAGATGAAACATCAATGCTTTTTCAAATGGTTTCCAAACCATCATTACTAGAAAGGATTAAGAGTTCTCAGACCGATGATGAAGAATTTCAAAAGAAGATTAAAGCTGTGAATGATGGGAGATTGAGGAACTTTATGTATGAATATGGAATTTTGAAATTCGGGAAGAGGCTTTGTGTTCCCGATATACCTGATCTAAAAAGGGAATTTCTCGATGATGCTCATAGTTCCAATTTCTCTATACACCCTGGGAGTACCAAAATGTATAAGGATTTGAAGGAAATTTTTTTGTGGGACAACATGAAGAGGGAGATTTCCGATTTTGTGTCAAGATGTATGGTTTGTCGACAAGTGAAAGCTGGAAGGCAAAATCCTGGTGGAGTATTGCAACCTCCTCCCACACCTGAATGGAAATGGGATAATATCACGATGGACTTTGTCATGGGACTACCAAAGACTCCTAGAAGAAACGATGCAATATGGGTTATTGTTGATCGTATTACCAAGTCAGCACATTTTCTTGCTATAAGAGAAGATCTACCACTATAACGTCTAGCAAGACTATATATTGATGATGTTGTGAGACTTCATGGAGTACCCCTATCAATTGTTTCTGATCGTGATCACCGTTTTACTTCAAGATTCTGGAAAAGTCTTCAGAAATCCTTGGATACTGAACTTCATTTGAGCACTGCCTACCACCCTCAAACATATGGACAATTAGAACGAACTATTCAAACCTTAGAAGACATGTTGAGATCCTTCTCACTTGACTTTCAGGGTATGTGGGATCAATATTTACCTCTGGTAGAATTTTCCCATAACAATAGCTTCCATTCGAGTATTCAGATGGAACCATATGAAGTGTGATATGGAAAGAGATGTCACACACCAACCTGTTGGGATGACGTTGGTGAAAGAAAACTTGTAGGCCCAGAACTTGTGGAGGAAACGATGGAAAAGATAAAGGTAATCCAAAACCATATCAAAGCAGCTCAAAGTAGGCAGAAGAGCTATGCTGATAATCGAAGGAAGGATTTGGAATTTCAAGTCAGTGATCATGTTTTCCTGAAGGTATCTCCATGGAAGGGGGTCATACATTTTGGTAAGAAAGGTAAATTGAGTCCCAGGTACATCGGACCTTTCGAAATTTTAGAACGATTTGGGGTTGTAGCTTTCCGATTGGCAATGCCGCCAAGTCTCTCCAATGTTCACAATGTGTTCCACGTATCTCTGTTGAGGAAATACATGTCTGACCCAACGCATGTACTCACCTATGAGGAATTAGAACTGGAACCCGAACTGTCTTATTGGGAAGATCCCGTCAAGATTCTTGGTATGAGAGATCAAGTACTGAGAAACCGGATGACTTGTCTGGTAAAAGTCTTGTGGAGAAACCACAAGATGGAAGAGGCAACATGGGAACCCGAGGACCTTATGATGAAGAAACAGCCGATTCTTTTCATGCGGTAGTATTCTAAAAATTTTGAGGACAAAATTATTTGAAGGAGGGAGAATGTAACACCTCAAGCTTCTACGGTACGCTACTCTTTGAATAATGCAATTGCATGTGATGTACGCAACATCGAGTTCTAACACACCACAACCAATCAAACTAAACGTTATGAACAGTAATATGAACTTTTTCAAATTTATAAATTTTATTTTTCAAAATGGACTTCATTTTTGGATTCGGAATATCAAAATTATCCTAGGGTGAATTTTTGGTATTTTTCTAAAAAACATCATTTTTCGATGAATAGTGAAACCACTAAGTGATAGTTAAAAAACTGAATTTTTCATAAAACTTATTTTTACCACTTCTGTGAGTGGAATTTCTAAAATCTGAGAGACGCAATTAATATCAAGGAGTAAAATGTGGTTCAATGAGATGAAAAAAATTTTGATGAATAGTAACTTTTTACTTTTATTTACCACGGTTAAAAGTAAATAGGGTAATTAAGGGTAAAAGTGATATTAATATTATCCTAACACATGTCCTAATTCTATTGCACAAGTGTATCTCGACCAAAAACAACCGTAGGAATAAAATATTATCATTTAGGTCCACTTGGATTAGATTAGGACATTTATTATTATTTAATTCAAAGAAGAGTTAAAAGAGTAAAAATAAAAGTTTATTTTCTAAAACATTTTTAATATAGGGTTATACATAAGATAAATTCGATTGTAAATATTCATTAGAAATTTAGAAAGATTTACTACATAATCTTATTTTATCTATAAATTTTAGACATTAAATAATTTAATTTATTTATGACACAATGGTGATGCAGTAATTACCATAATAGTGAAAAATTAAAATAATTGATATTATAAATAACCAAATAAATATAATATGAAACTTTTTATGAATTAAACTAATTTTAGAGGTTAATATTACATGTTAGGAATGATATAAGTAACTTTTTTCTAAGTAATCATTCTGTTATGATTTTCAAAAAAATCAATTTTCCAAATAGTGTCAAAATTGACATAAAAGAGTTTTTAAAACAAATATTATATTATTAATTGATATTCAATTCCTAAAAATCTAATGTTCGTCCAAGAGACTTATATTATGATAGGTGTATCATTAATTGACAACTTGGGGGTCTCTTGGAGGTATATAGTATGTTTATTAACAATATAATATAAAAATACAAACTGACATGGTAAGTGTCAAACTAATTAACAAAGAGATAAAACTAAAAGATAATGTTAATATAATGACCCAAACCTATCTAAATTATATTGGTTGAGTGGTTTTTGACTCATACCCACCTTAAAATTTAAATAATCTACTTTGTATCCATTAGAAACTGAATATAAATTTATTATAAAATAATAATTCTAGCTTTTCCAAAGGTGCCCCTCACCCCTCTTATAAAAGGGAACTCCCCCTTCTCATTAATTCACACCTTCAAAGCCATTTGGCTCTGAAAAACTCTGACCCAATACTCTCTCAACTTCCCACACTATATCCTATAGGCATTCCTTTAATTAGAAAGCCAACCTATGGAGCCTTTTTGATCAAATCAAAAGGAAGAACCCGAAGAAGAGGTAATGTTTTCACCACCCTCTTTCAAGTTCCTTTCTTCTTCAACTTTTTCTTTCTTCCCCATTCTAAAATAATAACTAAAATATATTAAATATAATGTAATGTTATTTTAGATATGGTAAAACCATATTCAGTATTCTATCCATCCTTCAAATAACATGTCACCATATGTGCGTACATACGGCTTACCATCTCCACGTCGTGGTGTAATTGTTATTCAATAAATTATTATTTTGATGGGTATAATAATGATGTGTAATTCAAGTAAATAATAAATATAACATGATATTGATTCTGTATATATGATATACCATACAATTATATATTATTTTAATATCAAAATATTGATATTGTCGATCGTACGTACGTACGGACTACCACCTCCACGAACGCGATGAGATTCATTCTCCATCGTATCCATTAAAGTCTAATTATCATTTGATGATTAATAATAGTATCCAAAGACTTGATATCATTCTGAATATGATTATGATACAAACTATCCATGACAAAAAGGCTTACGTAACAAAACATATAAAAGAAAACGAGTAAGTTAACACCCGAAACATTAATAATACTAAGATATTATTAACAAATCAATGATAAAAGATCATATATGATATCATATTAATATATATGATTCTTGTATTATTTAATAACAATTACTTCACCATTATATATGAGGTTAACCTACCCCAACCATGGAAAAGTAGAAGGTAATGGTTTATTTCACAATCTCTTCACTATCCGAGGTCGTTTATACGTAATTATCTACTGGGACCTCTTTATCATCCACATCCATGTTTCTTAAAAATGTATTTCAAAACATTTTTATTTTTTCCTTTAATATGGGTTAAAGTCATTTATTTCATTGTTGACTTTTATAAGTGGTTTATAAAGGAATCTTTCTATTGTTTTCCAAACAAGGTCCTTTTTTACCATTTCAACAGAATTAAGGTAAGAATGTTTTTTTAACTTATACGGCGGGTGCAACTATATTCCGCCGTTATAAAATCATCGAATCTTCCCTTAAAATCTTATAAGAATATTTTAAAATAAAATGTTTAATTTTATAAATATATGACTCTTAAATTATTTAAAAAAAGAAAAGAGATATTTCTCTAAATAGAGTTTTGATTTCATCTATGTCAACATCCTTTGATGGATTTTATGCTTATTTGAAGTTGATTTCTTATGATACAAAACTTCTATACTGTATTGAAGGTTTTGTGATATGTCTGACTTTGGATGGTTTATTTTTATCCCATTCATGGTTTATGGATGTAGTATTTACATTTCGTATGATAGTTTTAATATGAATGTTTATGTTATATTTAAACCTTTTCATATTGGAATTCATTGGACTTAATATGTGACGGATGGAGCCCGCTATAACTTCTCGATACATCGGTAGCTCTCAGGAGACAAACTAGTGTCTTGGCACAAGGCCTTGACAAAATCTTATTTGTAGTCTTGGCACGAGGCCTTGGGTATGTGGTTATGATAGTCTGGAATTATGCATTCCATTATTATGAAAGTGGTTATTGATATTGCATGTGATTATTCGATTAGTAGAATATCCATGTTTAAGTAATTGTCATTATTTGATTTTATTTTTTCCATACTATGTTAATGTTCATGTTTAAAAGGTTATTGTTTTTGTAATACATTTCCTTAAATGTTTATTCTTATTTATGAAAGTTTCCCATATATTGTTATCCTTACTGGGCATATGAGCTCACCCCTTTTCTATTTTTTATTTTTCCCAGGATGTGAAGATGTAAATTATGAATGACCTGCAGGGATAGTATGAGGGGATAATAGTGTAGACTATGGAGACTATGTTGTTGTAGTTTTCATTTTTATGATTTATTGTAAAACTTTCTGAATATATCTAGTGTTTCCAAGGCTACTAAACTAATCAATCATTCGATATTTGATCGTTCTTGTGATCATACCAATGTTATGTAATAATGCACTGACTCTGGGTAACTGCGGTCGGCGCGTTACAAACCCAAAAAATAGTACTCCTAGAAATTATTATTTGGGAAAATACCTTATCATATTACTAGTTGATATTCTGTTTCATTAATGTCATTCGATTAATGGAACCCTTGTTGGATGATGAGTGTGTATATAAACCCGAGTTCTACACATATGACCAGTAAATCATAGAGAGATGTCATAGGAGGTGAGGATACTAGGTAAGATGTATTGTGATAGTATATAGACTTCTAATTGTGCCCCTACTCAGACCATCATTGTTGAAAAAACTCATTGAAGATCACATCAACCGATTCAATAGTAACTGAAAAATACCCCTACACCTACATGAAGCCACTATAAAATGATCCCTATGGAATATCATTCAAGAGAACACATGGTTTCTGATCACCCTTAGTAAGCCTAAATACAAACCTAACCCAACCCACCAAGGATGGGATAAACATTGGCTCCTACACTGATCTCTAATACATCATCATCAAATAGTCATGCCCCTAATGAAAAGGTAAAATAGAATCCCAAAACAACAACGAGAAACCATTTAGACCATAAGTATGATATTCTGAAACACTTAGCTTCAGTACTAACCAATCTATCAATCCATGATGCCCTGAGTTTTTCAAAAGAACTCAGGGAACAAGTCATATATACTTTACTAACCCTTTAAGAGTTTTATGTTTAAGTGGACACTACTAAGGATTATCTGATAGAGACCAATTCTAAAAAATTTCATGCAGTTAACTCCATTATCAATCAATATAATGACCCAATCATAAAGGATCAAAACCAGACCCTTTTATATATCAGGAATGATAAATGGTGTCAATGTCCGAAGAGTTTTCATTGATAATGTATCTGGAGGTAATCTCCTTCTTATATGAACACTTTTCCATTAGGGTGATGATGAAATTAAATCAAGCTCAGGTCCTAATTTGGTGACCTCATAGTCAACCCATAATTCCTAGTGGTTCTACAGAGCACAACATTCAACGTCTTTCTTGGAAGTCCACGACCCTACTAGTACCTGATAATCCCCTCCTCATAACATCAGTGCATCAAATACTACATCAATATATAAATTGGAATGTTGAACACAGTTAATGACTCTTTCTAATCCTAAGAGTCGTATTATATTGATGTTGGATTCTATTAGGAGAAAGGTGGATAACCCCTAGTTGATGGTGTTGAACGGTTCATCTTCGAGAATGGTCTAAAAATAATCTCAACTAACCCATTTAGGTATCTATGTGATAATTATGTTCTACCAATAAACTATATTTCTCATACGATCCCAATTTTTTGCATATATTTATAAATATTCAAGATCTCAGTCATCAACCAGAATTCTAGTAGTGTTAAAAATAGCTGCTGACTCCCAATGTAGTTGTGAAAGCTCAGATGAAAATTTCTTCATCATGTCCTCATTGCCCCAATAAATCCATACCTTGAATACTAACGTAGAGGAGGATTTATGATCACCCAAATAGAATAATGAAACTCTTTAATTCCACACTTCTTTCTCTCCAGTGATTCAAAGAAACCCTATATTGGTGGATATATCAGAGGATGTTGCTTCATCTTCTAAATACCACTATATCAACTCCTCTCCAAACTATGGAGAACTCTTCCCCAGACATTTTACCCTATAAAAACAAGAATATTAAGATGAAGGGGATGAATATGAATAGGAGGTAGAATAAATAAGTGATTACTCTATATAAATTTATTAGGTATTCTCAACCACCATTGAAGTTCGAGGGAAATAAATGTTTGTACACATGAAGATCCAAAAACCACCATGAATATTGTCAACATGTCTTTATAATAGAAAGAGTTATATAATTACTTCCTAAGTAGTCATTGAGTAGTATTTTCATAGAATTAAACAGAAATTATAGGTCATAGTATTGAGGTGTCCACTCACCACCTAGGGCCACCAGAGGACCACTGAGGCTATAAACAAGATTCTAGGAGGATAAACCTGATAGAATCTTCCATGATTGAGGATGAATTTGGAAATATCATTAGAGTAGACATTATTCTAGTGGTCTCATATCCCATATGTTTGTCCAATATAGTCCTCATGAAAAAGAAGAATATCTAAATCAGAGTTTTCATCGTTTCTTGGGAACTCAAGTGGAAATTCCCAATGGATTATTTCCCATTCCCGATCCTGGAACTGTTGATTGATGAAATAACTAGGTACCGAGCTCTATTCTATATGGATTTTTATTCTAGATATAATCACATCTAAATTCTCTAATTATATGAAGAGGTTGATACCTTTAGAGACCCCCATGAGTGTTTTTATATTGGGAAATTCCATTTGGATTGAAGAATATCGACACTACATATCAAGGCACCGTGAATCACATCATCAATACCTCCCTAGGAAAGTCTGTGGAATGTTATGATGATGATCTGGTAGTTAAATATAAACAACTCTTATACCACCTATCATATCATGAATCATTATTCAAAAAATTGTGACAATGCAGTCTAAAAATGAACCCCTTGAAATGTTCTTTCAGTGTTACCACAGGGATGTTTCTCAGATTCCACATACGAAATCAAATCATAGATGATAACCCCATGAAGGTAAATTATATCATTGTAATTTCAACTACACGAAACCACATATAGTATATAGGACTTCATATATTCTTATCCAATATCAAACCCTACAAAGACACCCTTTTTTGAAAATTTCTTCCCTTCTAATGGATGATGAAGAAAGGGGTTATATAATAGTGGAATGTTGGTTACAAGGAATAATTTTACAATATAAAGAAGTAACTCTTGATCCCCAAGTAATAAATCCATAGTTTAAAGTATTACCAATCATATTGTACGTGACATCCTTTGATAAATCACTGGATGCCCTCCTCATATTGAAAAATTGTGATGGAAGAAAAAAAAGTAGCCTCTATTATCTCATTTGAACAATGATCAATGTAGAAAGTCAATATTAGATTATCCAGAAGTGCTATTTGAAACTAAAATTTTATGTTCAGAAACTGAGGCACTCTCTCTAGCACCACAAAGTTCATTTACCTCTTGCAGAAACCCACTAAAATACATCCTCAATTGTCTAATGTTGACTGTGTTTTTGTAATTGTGGTAAGTCATCCTACAACATTTTTATATTTAGATTGTGCCTTAGAAATCAATCAATGTCCAATATTATGCAGTTTTCCTAGAAGTTAAACCCTTTGAAAAAATGACATCATTGGATATTGAAATACCTGATATAGAGGCCTTTTATGTTCAATTATACCCTCAAGTACGTGAGAAGAATTTTGATGGTGCATCTAGAAGCTAAATAAGGATGGAATACCCCAATCTTAATAATGTGGGGTTTGGAGTCAGACTCATATCTTCAACAAAGAATGACATTCCTTTATTATTCCCACTATCAGAGGTTTTATTGAATAATGATGTAGAATATAAACATCTAATTGTAGGCTTACTACTGGCACTTCATGTACATGTAAACAAGTTAATGATAGAAGGTGATTCTTAATGGGTCACTAAGATGGGTAATGCTGATTACGCTTTGAAAAAGGTGGATCTAATCCCATACTAAATCACATATGGTGATAAATAGAGTAATTCCCCATATAATTTATATTGACTCCTATTAAATGGTTTTAGAATTCCAATGTTGTTCCTTTGGAAAATGCATCCACAACTCTGGATCATCTCGACAAAGATAAAATAGTAAACATCATTGTGCACCAACAGATGGTCTGACCTTTCATTAATATCAATATAGAAGAGATCAATGATATTAGTCCTATATCTAAATCATATGGTCTAACTATAGGATGGATGATAGAAATAGTTGACTACCTTCAATGTAGATAACTCCCACCATATAGATCTATGATAGAGAATATATTAATATGGGATATTAACTTTGTTATATATGAAATAATTAACCATTAAAAAGATATATATAAGTGGACCCTCGATGGGGTCCCTTGAATGTGATTTGATGGAGAAGAGACCATGGTTTTCATACAATAAGTACATGTCGAAGCATGCGGATCTCACCAATCAAGATTCAATCATTCCAACCAAATTCTAAGGGTTGGATTCTATTGGACCACTAAAATTTCGGACTAAACTAAATTCACTAAAAAGTTTCATTCTTCAAAGTTTATGCTAATTTGAATCACAAACACCCAGAGTTGTTAAACACATCCATGTACTCCTATACATTTTCTATATAGGGAATAGACATCATGGGACTGTATCCTCTTACAACGGCAAAGAAATTTAAGTATATTTTGATGGTAACCAATATCTTTTCCATGTGGTTAGATGTCATACCCCTCAAGGATGTAGGGATAAGTAACGTTTTCAGCATCATGAAATATGAATTTATTATAATAATTTGGAAACCTCATACAAGACAAATGGAAAATGGAATCAATTTCAAGTCTCCAAAATTAGAGAATCTATACCATGAGTATGAAATACAATCCAAACATTACCACCATAACATGTAGTAGCTAATGGAAGGAGAGTGACCTTCAACACAAACCTATCAAATATAATTCAATATGTATTTTATCTGGATAAAAAATATTGTATGGAAAATCTTCAACATGCCTTGTTTGATTACTTCACCATGACACACCCAACCACACAGCTAACCCCATACTTATTGGTAAATGGGACTTAGGAAGTCTTTTCCATCGATGTTCAATTTACCTTGCTCTATGTTTCAATATGTGATCAATTATCCATAGATGAGAAATCATTGAATTTTTTGGGTGAATTAGAGTAGATATATGAGAAAAGACATCAAAAAATTCATTATTTAGAAGTCCCCCAAATCTGAATTAGACAAGACATTAATCAAAATTCACCACTGATCTTTCCTTGAAGGTGATATGGCGTTGGACCTCCGAACTTCAATAATAACAAAAAATAATACACTGAATATAGATAAAAAACGGAAGGATCTTACACCAAACATATAGTCTATTACAATGGAGAATATTCTATAATTTTAATGGATTAGCATCTCACCACAGATCCCACCGATGCATGGATCCAATTGAAATATTTCTTATGATTCCAAAAGAACATCCTGACTACATGATGAAAAAATACATGGATATCCTCCTCACTATATGATGTAAAAATTCATTCCCAAGTCCATGCATCATTGCATTAAAACTTAGTTCGGTCCACCTCAAGAATGTCTATGTGGTGTGTGGCCCTTCTTAGTCCTTTTTACATCGATTTTTCTATCTTACCACGTCACACAGTTACCATATAATAGGATTAACCCTTTGGTAAAATCTCTATGAACATAAACTAAGTTTGTGAAACATGATTTCAGGAAATTAATCTTGATGGTACATGGGACCAGCTGCAAGATATTAAACTACATAGTGAGTCTTTCTTGCATAACCTTAGAGGCATGACATTGATGATGTCACCACATGACATTAAACTACCGAAAAGTCATTGTTTTGATAAATGATTTTCCACACATTAGCTAAATTTGTGTAGGATAAAGAAAAAACCCCATTACTATGAGAGAGCTAGATCCATGAAGGGAATACTTTTTTTCAGGACTATATATGTCTTCATTACTATCCACATAAGATATGTAGCGATACCTACATTTTTTATCTTTGTCTTTCCACCCTACAGAAAAATTCACAATTCCCCATCCCCACGTATAGTTTAGATCTGTGTAGAGAGATTTCATTAATAAATACATGTGACTTGATTCTCATTCTATGGAAAACACAATCATGTTTTGAACCTATATCCTAGGACCAATTGTGATATATGAGAAAATATCCCCCACATCATATGGGTCAGTCTATCATGGTAAATTTCTATCCAAACCTGGATATTTCTTGATTCTTATCATTGCAAAATATGTTGAAACATATAGACCTATTGTGGTAGATAATGATGAATATTTCACTCCCTTAATAATATGATTTCATTACCATCCATTGATCTCATGGTATCCCCTCACATTGAAATTATGCTTCTTACTAGTCCCCAAATCATCTTCATCTCTAATTATAAGGCACAATCATCCTGATTGCATGACATAGAAATTTATTGCGCACTATCCATGTGGAAAAATAATAAATTTACCGACCCCAATTTCCTCACTAAATTACATGAAATTTCATAACACCATAATGTTCCCACTTGAGAGGAAATTTCCCCATGTCTCAGTCACCTACCATTCCATATTTATGAACATTGTGTAGCTTGATTCCTATTTCCATAGGATATGTAGCAACACTCAGGTTCCCCATATTATTCTATCATCTGAAAAAGAGAAATATACCCCTCCCGATGTATGGGTAAGACCTACATAGGGAGATTTCTTAAAGAACTACATGTGGCTTGATTCCAATTCATTCATGATATGTTGTGACACGTGAATCTCCAATCTATAGTCCAGCAACAAAAAAGAAAAAAATCCTTCCTCCTTGGGTATGATCCTAATCATTACATGGATCCTTTTTTCAAGAAATATGTATGGATTGATACGTACTAATTCCTGAATTCTACATCCTGGTATAATGACCGCAAATTCAAAATGACTGTACACCTCACATTATCACCACTATGGGATGGTTAAAACTTTTCCACCCCCTATTTCTCACACAGATCATGGATCATGTTGGATTAATAAGTTTGGTAGGGGATTCCCCACATGGATGGTGTATCAATCCAAATCAAGGCTACCATGGTCGCGTAATACAGAACTCAAAGGCACATCAACTGTCCTTCCCACATTATATTAAACTGCATGGATCCTCGACATCCAACTTCATTCATGTCAAGTGATCCTTAACTATACCACATCAAGTTTAACTATAAAGGTTTATAACGAACAATGTGTGGCTTCATTTTTATCACCCCATTATACATAATGATTTCCTAATCATTTAATCTTTGTTCAAGTCATAATATATCCTCTTCATATCAAGAAACATATGTCCTTACTGTATGAAGTTAATCTAAATGGTTACATAGGAACTATGTATGGCCAGATACGCACTTCAATGAGATAAATAGTGACACCTAGTCCATATTCCTTAGTCACACCCATGGAAAAAAATCACATATCTTGTATGTAAATATAGACATATAAAATATATCTCATGATTAAGTTTCTTATACGGGTATATAACACAAAAATATCCCCTACGTATGAGTCAAATATGTATAGGTATGTTCACACACCATGGAAAGATGTGGACTAAATGTTTCTTGTGTGTCTCGTCACATCCCTTCGATTCCACAAATTTTATGCCCCATGTAATTTGAGATATTCACAATCATTCTGCAGCCATCAAAAATGGGGGGCCAATGTCTTAGGGACCCCATTTTGGCTCTATATAATATTCCTTAGTTGCATATGCATAACCATCCCACCAAAAAATCATATCAATCAATGATAATTAATCCTAATTAGATGCATCGTATGTATTTATAATCCACAATGTCTTCCATTCCCCATATCATATTTCCTTATCCAAGAATCATGGGGATCAAGGTTGACACCCTCTTTCCACCTCATATCCTGGGAATGTCGAAACATATGTTCCTATTTATCCCCCTATTACTCTTGGTTTCAATAAAAAATGGTCCTAGTTTTATGACAATAAATTGTAAAACTCCATTTTATCCTGTCCAAATGATGTTACACTGTACGGTTGATGTCTTAGTGTCATGAAACTAAACTGCCTGATATTAAGAACTACATCTAGACTGATTCATTTTATAAAAGGATAAATTGTTAGACATGAACCTCACGACTTGGGTACAAACATCATGTAAAAATCTCCCCCTCATTTCCTGGGTATGGGACAGACATGCACAACAAAATCCCAGACACAATAGAAAAAATATGTGTGCCCCCTACACCGTGCACGGGGTAGATGTGAACTGAGGGGACCTTAGTAGAATAAAATATGTATTTATTATAATGTTGAAAAGATACCTAATTATTTATGAACCACATTTCTCAGACCTATCCCAATCAACAAAAAAAATATTTCCTACACTTGGGTCATACCAGTTTAATGGAAACATCTCTATATATTCATTAGAAATGTAGACCTGAAATACCCATCTCATGTTCATTCACCATGCTTTCAAAAATCATACACTATGAACTAAAAGGTCCAAATCCCCATAAATGTTCCCTTACATTGGAGGTGGAGGGATGGTGTCCAGGGGAAAACATTTCTTAACTATGAATAATATTCCCAAATTTTCTCTACATATGTCACCCACCAAAAATTCATATCAACCAATTACAAATTATACCCAATGAGAGACTTTTCTTACCTATGTACGCCCTAAATAATTTTTATGTTCTATATAAATAGTTATATTCAGAACCCCCTATATTAATGGTTTCAACCTTCCCCCTTCATTCATAAAAAATGATAGAACATTCCCAGTCAATTCACCATGAAAATGGAGAATCGTTTACCCAGTGGTCAAATAAACATCATATTATGTCATAAACCACCTATACATAAGATTTTAAACAACACCATCCATGACTTAGTCACATAAAGATAAATATTCCATCATCCAACCCTCCTTTATACAAGGGAATTTTTTTGGTATGGTTTATTCATTCATAGACAATGATTATACATATGGCCTCATCATTTTAGGAAATCATTTCATTGATATTTCACCCATTGTGGTCTTATTAAATACAAATTCTCCTAAATCACAAATCCATAGGAAATGTAGATTTAGTTTCTTATGGAAAACTTTTTTTATATATTCAAAATATTCCCTAGTTGGCCCTGCAAAAGTCACCTACCAATGGAAAATTCATCCTCATGAGAGGCTTTCCAACCTCTTTACGTACCCATAAAAATCATTTTGGGAACCATTATTATGGTTAATCCTCATGAACTTTTCTTATATCATATCTGATATTCCAAAATCACCAATCCAGGATCACGAAAAATACCACATTCATGTCTAAAAAATATTGGCACATTCTTAGACAATATTCCCTATTAGAGATCCTTCCCCATAATTCTAGGTCAAAGTTGATCAATCTAAAACCTCACGGATATTAGTTTAATGTTAATATCTCAAAACTACTCATGAAATGAGAAATGAAACTTTCTAGGTTGAAAATCGGAAAACAGAACCCCATGAAAAATTCATGTATCATCTCACTAGACCTATTATTCTCATGGTCTTGGTAAAAAATTAATAATTCAAGAAAAACTAAGAAATAGAATCAAATCATATTTGGTCGAAAACATGAAAATGGAGGCCTAAGAAAAATTAATCGTGTGCCCCATGATCATGAACCATAGTAGACTTTAGAAACATTAGGTATATAACATTGAAGTCACAAAGTTCATAGGATTTTTTTATATAACCCAAGAAATATGAAAAAAACATTCTTGTTGAATCCCTCAGCATAGTAAAAAAATTATTATAATGTATAATTACATAAATTTGGATACCCATATTGCAACTATAACTGATATATAGGTAAAAAAAATTCATGTGATCAAACATATTATCCTTCTAAACTCATTAAAAATTACTATTGGGGAATTTTTCATGAAAAGAAAAAATCATATATTGGAGAGAGAAAAAGTTTTCATGCCATTAAATTGGAATGGTGGAGCATCGACGGTTTACAGTCTCTCAATGTTAGAAGGAATGAATGATTACAAGGCCTTACTATAAAATTCATAGAGTTTAAGAAGCATCTATTCTAGGCCCTCTATATCTCAATGGAGCTAAGACAAGGTTTCAGTCTCAACATCTGCACTATCCAACAATACATATTCCTTCATAGTTGCATATACTTTTAACTTTTCCTCCTCCTCCATCGATCATTCCCCTTCACCAATTGTTGCCTCAGTGTTGGCCAATTTTTTTGAGGCATTGTAGTTCATAGATAAGATACCACACCTCTTAATGAATCTTCTCTATTATATTCATACGCTCTACAATTTACCATTTCTCCTCATGGATATTCTATATTGTGAAACAACTTTGTAAACAAGGATCTTTGAAGAAGTAATAATATGATCCATGGACTCTACAGTTGAGAGATGAGAGTTGATCAATCAATTATTCTCCCGTATAGAAATAACCTATTTCAGAATATCGAAAATTTCATGATAATAAAATCTTTTATACCCATTAATTGAAAATGGGTGATTCAATTTGGGAAGTATCACTGAAAATTTCTCTATGGGGATTTTATAAACCAACTTCCATATATCCTTCCAAATTTTTTCACAAGCGATACAATGATTGGATATGACTTCCTAGAATATTTTGGAGTTGATATAATATGGAGGAGTATATTTGGGGATAATCACTAACAAATAAGTCCTTTGATCCACATCATTTGTATGGCCTTAATATATAGTATCTACCTCCCATATGATGTCATCAAGTTTGGATATCGGGACACTGGATGTACCTATAGGAATTAGTGGTTACAATTCCAAATTAATAAGGTCAAAATAGTTCACACCAAAATCATAATATAAGATGAAACAATTATAATAATGAAGAGATTCATTCTCCCTCAAAGACATTATAATTCCAGACCACTAGTGCCTCTTCATCACACAAAATAATGGGGGATGCTTCCTAAATCTATGAGTGGAAATTGATATTTTCTAAGTCTTTTTTTATAGTACCACTCTTATCCAATTCATTGGTTTTTATAATATCACTCACATAAATGGTACATAAGGGAAAAACAATCATGGAACTAGAGATTATCGAAGATCCTAATTCTCATTGGGATTTAATCCCTCCCTCTTCTGTGGATGTGTTCACTAGCGTGGAATGATTAGTATGCTCAGTAGGGAAATATACTCTTAATTAAATCCCATCTGTAGGATAATTTTTAATTTGATCAATAATGGTTGAACTCCTAGGATTTTGGATCTCCCTTACATCCTTAGTTTCATGGGGTTCCAATTTTAGTTTAGCTACCGATGGTAATGTTATTAAATTCATCATTGTAAATCGGTTCAAAAAACTCAATTGAAGCTTAAACCTCTGAAAAATGTCCCACTACTAGGAAATAGGTTGTTTTATAATGAATACATTCTCTACAAGGGATTGCGATCCCCCCAGTTGACTCTATTGTCATGGAATCCTGGTCTTGTTTGGTTGTAGCCTTCTGCAGTTTAACTTGTAGCATGGATGATGTAGGGGCTACAAATGTCAGGGAAATTTCAACCTAGATATTCAATGAACCACAAAAAAATTATGTTCATGGTGATTATTCCAGAAAGTAAGACACGTAAAATGAAAATTAATAAAGGAATCAATCCAATGTTATCTTCGATTTATGACGTATCACTAGTTACGATGTCTATTGATACTTTATGGTGTGCTATGATGATGGACCAGTGGGAAGAAATAGTAGGCAAGGATGTGGGTTGAAATACACTATATGGAAACCAAGTATCAACTCCATGTTACCTATTTTACCATAGGATAGCACTCCAACAACTCTCATGCAAGAATGGATATCGTCTTCAAAAGCAGTACCCATTGGGGTATACTCTCAGGAAGCAACTCTCTCCTGAATCTCCCCAAACTCCCGAAAGTACAAGGATTATGGGTTTAAAATCATGAAAGTAAATAGAAAATTAGTTGGTGAAAATTACCTCTCCATCATTATCGTCTAGATCTATTGTAATAGTTTTCATATATTCCATTCAATTATACCAATATGGTATTTCCTTAAAATAGTGTAGGTTGATATCTATTTATTCCAGATAGATAACCACCTAACATGGATATTAATAGGATGAAATAAAAATATGATAATTGATTGATCCATAGCCTTTAATATTAATGGGATCTTCCGAAAGTGTCTTGAAGATATCAGCAGCTGACGTGATTGACCTCATGATTTCACATTCATTTCAAGCCTCTGGGAATTCCACAGTAATAAAGATAGTCAATGTTATAGGATCCTTCCATGGAAGTGAGCCAAGTTTTTATATCCATATTTTCTTTATAGGAACCTCAGATTCCCTAGAACCCTTCAGGGATGGGTGATTACGAGATCCCAAACGAAAGGTTGGAGTCTCCAACAATCCCGTTGTGATAGGTGGGTCAACTTCATCCGCATCCCCAAAGGGGTTTCTATCATCCACTTCATCCTCATAAACATCATACCTCAAAATGGAAAGCATCCAATATGAATATATATGTAATTTAATCCATTATTGGATTCAGGTATCATGTTCCTAATGTTGGATTCCCCCCATTTCAGGAACTTCATCAAAATTGAGAGTGTTGGGTAACATTATGTAGTTGCATCTGATCAATGTGACCTCCTTATTATGAATGAAGATCTATAACATGTGAGATAATTTGGTGCTCCCCAATTAATAACATTTTCTCCATGGCACTTGAAATGAATCACCAAAATGGATGAACAAGTTTCCTTCGGTATCAGTGCTGAGAGCATGGGAGTTCAAACCCAATGCTTTCTAAATATTCATTGTAGGTTTGAAAATGAAGGATTTTTTGGCTTCTTTCTAGGGTTGGAATTCTGGAATACTTTTTTTAATCTAGCCTTATGAGTATTCATGCCCTCAAAAATAGTAACTTATTTTTGTAGTTGACTTTCTTGGTATGATCTATTCCAATCATCAACATAGTATATCATAAATGTAGGATTGAAAGAAACAGTAGGAGGGAGTCCAATTTGGAATCAGGAGTCCACTAGTGATAAAACAATCCAATGGTGTTGAGTAATCCTAAAATTTTTATCCTATCATGTGCTATTGAGGGTTGGAGAAAAATGCATCAGGATACAATTTAATTGATAGTGAAATATACATGGTGCATATCCCTCACAGATAAGTTCGTCATTGATCCATGATACTAATAATCCTTCTCTTGAAAATAAAATATTTCATTTTAAATATCATAGATTCATCATTTAAAAATGTATATGATGCCGAATCATAGGGATTATAGGTGAATCTATAATGGTGGTTTAGTCAGTCTATAATGTTTCTCTCTTTCCAGGTTGATTGAATTAACACACTAATTCTTTGGAGATATGAATGGACGGTAGTATCCCGGATCTGATGAGTATTAATTAATGTATAGCCTCACATTTGATCTGCTACCAAACCCCAGAAAATCATGAAGGGACACACCATCTGGTGTGGTGGTCTCCCCTCACTACTTCGTGTCAACAAATGAAATATTTTCAACAATATAGGGATGTAATGGTTAATACACTTGCACATGGACAATTAAGACATGATGATAAATGTTGTGACTATTTCCTCAGAAGTAGAATCATGCACCAGTAGAATCCTTCCACCTAGAAACATTTCTAGAAATGATTCCAACAAGAATATATGGTCATTATTAGAAATTATCTTCGAGCCCCATTCGTTAAACTGAACATCTTTTAAAATGGGCCAGTTTCCACCCCTACACATTCCATTTCAAATGGTTGGGAAAGTCCTTAGTCTCCATATGTACGGATCACTGTCACATCCCATTGAAATTTCATAAATACAATCATATAACGGAATATATTTCATTAGATGAGGATCATTTTTGAAAAGTGACTATACCTTTTCAATGAGTTTCTTTGTCAGAGGTAGAGTATATGTAACGCCCCGACCCCAGTTACCCAGAGTCGGTGCATTACTTCGTAACATTGGCATGATCACAAGAAAGATCAAATCTCGAAAGACCGATTGGTTTAGTAGCCTTGGAAACACTAGATATATTCATAAGTTTTACATTACATCATAAAATGAAAAACTACTACAACAACATAATGTCTCCATAAAACACACTCATATCCCCACATAAAATCCATGCAGGTCATTCATAATATACTTCTTCACTTCCTGGGAAAAATAAAACATAGAAAAGGGGTGAGCTCAAATGCCCAGTAAGGATAACAATATAGCGGAAACTTTCGTAAATAAGAATAAACATTTAAGGCAATGTATAACTAAAACAAAAGCCTTTTAAACATGAACTTTCAACATGGTATGGCATAAATAAAATGAAATAATTCCATTTACTCATTCACATGGATATTCTACTAATCGAATAATCACATGCAAAAATCAATAACCACTTTCATAATGTTGGAATGCATAATGCCAGACTATCATAACCACATAGCCAAGGCCTCGTGCCAAGACTACAAATAAGATTTTGTCAAGGCCTTGTGCCAAGACACTAGTTTGTCTCATGAGACCTACCGATGCATCGAGGAGCTATAGCGGGCTCCACCCGTCACATATTAAGTCCAATGCATTCCCATATGAAAAGGTTTAAACATAACATAAACATTCGTATTAAAACTAGCATACGAAATGTCAATACTTTCACCATAAACTATGAATGGTATAAAAATAGCACATCCACAGTCAAACATATCACAAAACCTTCAATACAATATAGAAGTTTTGTATCATAATAAATAATCTTAAAATCCATCAAAGGATGTTGACATAGATGAAATCAAATTTTTTTTTAAGAAATATCTCCTTTTAATAAAACATTTTCTTTTAAAATATTATTATAAGCTTGTAAGGGAAGCTTTGAAGATTTTATAACGGCGTAAAATAATCGCACCCGCCGTATAAGTTAAAAAAACATTCTTACCTCAATTCTGTCGAAAAGGTTAAAAAGGACCTTGTTTTGAAAACGACGGAAAGATTCCTTTATAAACCTCTTATAAAAAGTCAAAGAAGGGTATAAATGACTTTAACCCATATTCTTGTAAATAGTAAAAATGTTTTGAAATACATTTTTAAGAATCATGGATGTGGATGATAAAGATATCCCAGTAGATTATTACGTATAAACAACCTCGGATAATGAAGAGATTGTGAAATAACCCTTACCTTGTACTTTTCCTTTGTTGGGGTAGGTTAACCTCCTGTATAATGGTGAAATAATTGTTATTAAATTATACAAGAATCATATATATTAATATGATATCATATATGATCTTTTTAAAATTGATTTGTTAATAATATCTTAGAATTATCGTCGTTTCGGGTGTTAACTTACTTGTTTTCTTTTATATGTTTTGTTACGTAAGACATGTTTTTAAAGGATAGGTTGTATATTATTCATATCCAGAATGATATCAAGTCCTTAAACATCATTTTTAAATCATCAAATGATAATTATACTTGAATGGATACGATGGAGAATGAATCTCATCGCGTTCGTGGAGACGGTAGTCCGTACGCACGCACGAGCGACAATATCATTCTTTTGATATTAAAATAATATATAAATGGATGGTATATCATATATACAGAATCATTAACATGTTATATTTATTATTTACATGAGTTACACATCATTATTATACCCATACAAATAATAATATATTGAATAACAATTACACCACGACGTGGAGACGGTAAGCCGTACGTACGCACGTATGGTGACATGTTATTCAAAGGTTGGATAGAATACTGAATATGGTTGTACCATATTTATAATAACATCACAGTATATGTAAGATACTGGAGTTATTATTTTAGAATGGTAATAACAAAGAAAGAGGAAGTGGAAGAAGAAAGGAACTTGGAAAAGGGTGGTGAAATCATTACCTCTTCTTCGGGTTCTTCCTTTTGATTTGATCAAAAGGGATCATTAGGTTGGCTTTATGATCAAACTAAGGCCTCTAGGTTGTAGTGAGGGATGTTGGTAGAGTATTTGGGCAGAGGTTGGCCGAACCAAAAGGCTTTGAAGGTGTGAAGAAATGAGAAGGAGGAGTTCCCTTTTATAAGAGGGGTGAGGGGCACCTTTGGAAAAGCTAGAAATATTAATTTATAATAAATTCATATTCGGTTTCTAATGGCTCCAAAGTTTATTATTCAAAGGTTAAGGTGGGGATAGGTCGAAAACCACTCAACCAATAGAATTTAGACAGGTTTGGGTACTTATATTAACCTTATCTTTAAGTATTTACTCTAAGTTAATTAGTTTCACTTTTACAATGTCTCTTTGTATTTTTATATAATATGGTTAATAAACTTACTATATACATCCAAGCGACCCCCAAGTGGTACATTAATGATGAACCTATCATGATATAAGTCTCTTGGCCTAGCATTAGATTTTTAGGAATTTAATATCAATTAATAATATAATATTTGTTTTAAGAACTCTTTTATGTCAATTTTGACACTATTCAATAGTTGATTTTTGTGAAACTCATAACAGATTGATTACTTCGAAAAAAGTCAATTAAATCAATCCTAATATATCATATTATCCTAGAAAATTAGTTTAATTCATTAAAAGTTTCATATTATATTTATTTGGGTATTTATAATATCAATTATTTTAATTTTTTACTATTATAGTAATTACTGCATCATCATTGTGTCATAAATAAAATAAATTATTTAATGTCTAAAAATTATAAATAAAATATCATTATGTAGGAAATATTTTTAGATTTCTAATGAATATTTATAATCTAAAATCCAACATATATAACCCTATGTAACAATTGTTTTGCTAAAAGATATATGCTTGTGTCATTTTTGTATTTATTTTAACTTAATTAAAATAAAGTGTCATTATCACTTACAAGTGGATCCATGGAGTCCCAAAATAGACCCAAAGATTCCCATGCTCGACCATGTATCAACCAATAGGGTTAAGACACGTTTTAGGATAATTTAGTATTATTATAATATTATTTTTTTAACCCTTATTTACCGGATTTACCCTTAACCATGGTAAATAAAATATTTACCGCAGTAATTATTCAAAATGTCTAAAAATAAAAGTTACCTATTTACACAATTTGAACATCCTGATTCCAAATATGGAATCCATTTTCCTAAATTCAAAACACAGAAGTGGCAGAAATTAATTTAAAATTAATTCCCGCTGTCAAAACAAAAAGCGTGTTTTTTAAGAGATAATAACTATCAAAAGATTGACACTCGTTTATGTTCGGTTTAATTGTAAAATTATGTCCAATGACCAACATTATATTAAATGGTAAAAATATATTCTAAATATACTTTAAAACCACTCAAATTCATAATTTATCACTATTAAATATTTTGATTAAAAAAGTTGTTTTTAATTAAAACTTAGTAATTTTCACTATTCATCAAAATATGAAAGTTATCCGAAATGTACCAAAATTTCACCTTAGGCTAAATTCGTTATTCCAAATCCAAAAATGAAGTCCATTTTCAAATATAAAATATATATAATTTCAAAAAGTAGGTATTACTATTCATAACGGCTAGTTTGATTGGTTGTGGTGTGTGTTAAAACTCAAGGTTGCGTACAACACACACTACTGTATTATTCAAAGAAAGTGTACCGTGGAAGCTTGGGATGTTTCATTTTAAATTTTTGGTGTCCCCATTTAGTCAAAAAGTTTAAAATATTGTATTTAAAAAGGGTTCACTATTAAAAGTTGACAAAAGTGTAATACTGAAAATGAATTTGTTCTTGCATTATATCTAAGAAACTCATAATATGGATTCTAAAATTATAAGGATTATATAAAGTTTAAAATTTAGATAATACTATTCATAACCTCTTTTGAATGGATTTTTTTTGTAAGTCATGGTGTGATTGAACTCGGTGTTGTGTGTAGTGCAAGTTATTGAATTATTTTGAAGAAATAACACACTATGAAATCTTGGGGTGTTACATTCTCCCCTCCTTCAATAAATTGCGTCCTCGCAATTTGAAATTGTTCTTCGAAAATAAAAGGTTGAAAATAAAAAATATCTTTATGGGAAAACCCACATCGGAAATTGGGTTACTAAAATTTATTCTTAATATGAGGAAAAGAGAAATGAAAGGGTCACCACCAAATTATGATCTCGATTAGGAGAACATTGGTGGAAATTAGAGACATATAATTGGAGGAAAAACGTAAATATTTATAGGTAGTGATTGAGGTAATCAATCACAAACAAGTATAAAATTTAGGTCCTTAAAATTATCAATCTATGATGATTTGAAATACCATCGGTTCAACAAAACATAGGGTATTGGGATAACACATTTTTGACGTTTCAAAATATCTTAGTTGAAATCCCACATCGAAAAATTAATTAATGAGGCCTCTATTTTAAATAAAGAGTGGAATGTATGAAGATTACCGAAAATAACACATACTAGGGTTACATGTAAGAAAATATGGATATGGAAGAAAAATCTAGCCATCAATTATCTGATGGAGAGTGGTAGAGAACATGGCTATGAAAAGGCCAACAATCCCAAAGCCATAAATTAGTGATGATTTAAGGTACCATCTAGGACAACATTTTTGTTCTAAGTTCCTTTTATTAATGATGAGGAATTTATTTATGAGATTGGCTAAGATCATAAGGAGATATACTTAGTTTATAATTAGAGTTTTATCCATTAATAAATTTCTACCAAAACTCATCATTCACTCGTAAAAAAATTCTATTTATACTATTCATAGAGGGTTCCAAAATAAACAAATTTATAATTCATCTACCAGATATTTTAAAAAACTACTTTATTTAATCCAGGACATCTCGTGGGATAGTGGTAGGTGATACACCCTTGTCGCCCTTCGGTTGCGGGTTCAAGTCTCGCAGCCTTGCCGGACGCGACGGGTTGCCGCCCGACCTCCGGGTTGTCCTTTTATGGCAATCCAAAATAATCCAAACAAGAACTATCAAAAATACATCTGTCTAAACTCACAGTCCAACATTTATAAGGAAGGTAAACATAATATAGATCCTTTTTACCCCATAATAGAATATGAATACCTTCATCATGTATTACCATATTCCTTATTGATTTTATTCATGCTCCCTTATTCCATATAGAATGCTGGATATACTTCATTAATCCAAAAATGTTTTAAACCCCAACAATGATGGAATATACAAATCATTAATCAGTTCCAAGGTAGTCAAGAATATCCAATATAATTTATCCAAAACAATCACATATTATTCCAAAATCACTACCTCAGTATCAGACCTATATTATGATTTATCATTCTCTCAACCATATATTTTCCAAAAAATTATCCTGCTATTGAGTCACTTTTCTTTGTTCCACACAATCTCAAGTCCTTAATGAAATAGTACTGCAGTACAATCCTTATATACTCCATGATTATTGTAACAAGTACATTGTTGATACAACACTCAATTGACATAATCAACATAAGAACTCTAATCATCCCTCTTCATCTGTGGTAGTATCATAACATGATTATTATCCAATAATATCATTTGTGGCATAGTCTGATGACTGGGACATAGGTTCGCGTAGTGTCCAAACTCCTTGCAAATGAAGCATTGTACATTTGAAACCATTTTCTTACCCTTTCAGTCACGTACTTTGTGCCCTTTTCCTCCACACTTATAACAAACTCCCATTCCTTTCACGCAAGTTCCAGGGTGTTTCTTTCCACAGTTACCACATATGGGAAAATTCTTCTTTTCCCTCTTCCCTTTATCCATCTTTCTCTCTTCCATCCTTTTCTTCTCTTGCTTCCCTTCAAAGCCATAGGACTCAGTAAACTCTTTACTTATCTTATCAACACATGATATTATTTCTTCATATGATGATAATACATGGGAGACTATTTCTCTTATAAATTCTAGATTAAGACCATGAGAGATATGATCCTTCCTTCTCTTTGAATCATGTGCATTTCTGGAGTTATCATTCCTTCTACTGGGTGCCATTTCTAAACAATGGCATAAACTAGATTAGTTTATGAGTCAAAATACATAATCCCATACTTATAAAACACTTAACATAAATTGAACTATTTATGGATATAATCCATAATCATAAAAATGTTTTCTTTGAGGAAGTATATACTCATAAACCCTTCATAATGGTTTGTAAAGAAAATGAGAATTATCCTAAGCATATCCCCCGGGAGTGTCGTAACCAAGAGTGCAGCAAGGCCCGTTGTCGTGCACCAGTTCCCGTTCGAGTCTAGCTCAAAGCGGTGTTTTCGGGTTTTACCCCTAGGTACATCTGTGCCAGAGCCGCCTCTACCTGCTCGTATCCAGACAGGGATGTATTGCCCGGAAAACTCACAAAATCTCTACAATACCAAAATTCTAGGAAGTTCTTCTACACTAATCCCCAAAGCTCATCTTAGGTCTACGTGCTCTAATCAGAGTTTATCTAAATCTAGATTCCAAGGTTTGTATTAAACTTCCTCTGATACCAACTGTAACGCCCCAACCCCAGTTACCCAGATTCAGTGCATTACTTCGTAACATTGGCATGATCACAAGAAAGATCAAATCTCGAAAGACCGATTGGTTTAGTAGCCTTGGAAACACTAGATATATTCATAAGTTTTACATTACATCATAAAATGAAAAACTACTACAACAACATAATGTCTCCATAAACCACACTCATATCCCCACATAAAATCCATGGAGGTCATTCATAATTTACTTCTTCACTTCCTGGGAAAATAAAACATAGAAAATGGGTGAGCTCAAATGCCCAGTAAGGATAACAATATAGCGGAAACTTTCATAAATAAGAATAAACATTTAAGGCAATGTATAACTAAAACAAAAGCCTTTTAAACATGAACTTTCAACATGGTATGGCATAAATAAAATGAAATAATGCCATTTACTCATTCACATGGATATTCTACTAATCGAATAATCACATGCAAAAATCAATAACCACTTTCATAATGTTGGAATGCATAATGCCAGACTATCATAACCACATAGCCAAGGCCTCGTGCCAAGACTACAAATAAGATTTTGTCAAGGCCTTGTGCCAAGACACTAGTTTGTCTCATGAGACCTACCGATGCATCGAGGAGCTATAGCGGGCTCCACCCGTCACATATTAAGTCCAATGCATTCCCATATGAAAAGGTTTAAACATAACATAAACATTCGTATTAAAACTAGCATACGAAATGTCAATAATTTCACCATAAACTATGAATGGTATAAAAATAGCACATCCACAGTCAAACATATCACAAAACCTTCAATACAATATAGAAGTTTTGTATCATAATAAATAATCTTAAAATCCATCAAAGGATGTTGACATAGATGAAATCAAAATTCTTTTTAAAGAAATATCTCCTTATAATAAAACATTTTCTTTGAAAATATTCTTATAAGCTTGTAAGGGAAGCTTTGAAGATTTTATAACAGCGTAAAATAACCGCACCCGCCGTATAAGTTAAAAAACATTCTTACCTCAATTCTGTCGAAAAGGTTAAAAAGGACCTTGTTTTGAAAACAACGGAAAGATTCCTTTATAAACCTCTTATAAAAAGTCAAACAAGGGTATAAATGACTTTAACCCATATTCTTGTAAATAGTAAAAATGTTTTGAAATACATTTTTAAGAAACATGGATGTGGATGATAAAGATATCCCAGTAGATTATTACGTATAAACAACCTCGGATAATGAAGAGATTGTGAAATAACCCTTACCTTGTACTTTTCCTTTGTTGGGGTAGGTTAACCTCCTGTATAATGGTGAAATAATTGTTATTAAATTATACAAGAATCATATATATTAATATGATATCATATTTGATCTTTTTAACATTGATTTGTTAATAATATCTTAGAATTATCGTCGTTTCGGGTGTTAACTTACTTGTTTTCTTTTATATGTTTTGATACGTAAGACATGTTTGTAAAGGATAGGTTGTATATTATTCATATCCAGAATGATATCAAGTCCTTAAACATCATTTTTAAATCATCAAATGATAATTATACTTGAATGGATACGATGGAGAATGAATCTCATCGCGTTCGTGGAGACGGTAGTCCGTACATACGCACGAGCGACAATATCATTCTTTTGATATTAAAATAATATATAAATGGATGGTATATCATATATACAGAATAATTAACATGTTATATTTATTATTTACATGAGTTACACATCATTATTATACCCATCCAAATAATAATATATTGAATAACAATTACACCACGACGTGGAGACGGTAAGCCGTACATACGCACGTATGGTGACATGTTATTCAAAGGGTGGATAGAATACATAATATGGTTGTACCATATTTATAATAACATCACAGTATATGTAAGATACTGGAGTTATTATTTTAGAATGGTAAGAACAAAGAAAGATGAAGTGGAAGAAGAAAGGAACTTGGAAAAGGGTGGTGAAATCATTACCTCTTCTTCGGGTTCTTCCTTTTGATTTGATCAAAAGGGATCCTTAGGTTGGCTTTCTGATCAAAATAAGGACTCTAGGTTGTAGTGAGGGCTGTTGGGAGAGTATTTGGTCAGAGTTTGGCCGAACCAAAAGGCTTTGAAGGTGTGAAGAAATGAGAAGGAGGAGTGCCCTTTTATAAGAGGGGTGAGGGGAACCTTTGGAAAAGCTAGAAATATTAATTTATAATAAATTCATATTCGGTTTCTAATGGCTCCAAAGTTTATTATTCAAAGGTTAAGGTGGGGATAGGTCGAAAAACACTCAACCAATAGAATTTAGACAGGTTTGGGTACTTATATTAACCTTATCTTTAAGTATTAACTCTAAGTTAATTAGTTTCACTTTTACAATGTCTCTTTGTATTTTTATATAATATGGTTAATAAACTTACTATATACATCCAAGCGACCCCCAAGTGGTACATTAATGATGAACCTATCATGATATAAGTCTCTTGGCCGATCCTTAGATTTTTAGGAATTTAATATCAATTAATAATATAATATTTGTTTTAAGAACTCTTTTATGTCAATTTTGACACTATTCAATAGTTGATTTTTGTGAAACTCATAAAAGATTGATTACTTCGAACAAAGTCAATTAAAGCAATCCTAATATATCATATTATCCTAGAAAATTTGTTTATTTCATTAAAAGTTTCATATTATATTTATTTGGGTATTTATAATATCAATTATTTTAATTTTTCACTATTATATTAATTACTGCATTATCATCATTGTGTCATAAATAAAATAAATTATATAATGTCGAAAAATTATAAATAAAATATCATTATGTAGAAAATTTTTTTAGATTTCTAATGAATATTTATAATCTAAAATCCAACATATATAACCATATGTAACAATTGTTTTTCTAAAAGATATATGCTTGTGTCATTTTTGTATTTATTTTAACTTAATTAAAATAAAGTGTCATTATCACTTACAAGTGGATCCATGGGGTCCCAAAATAGACCCAAAGATTCCCATGGTCGACCATGTATCAACCAATAGGGTTAAGACACGTTTTAGGGTAATTTAGTATTATTATAATATTATTTTTTTAACCCTTATTCACCGGATTTACCCTTAACAATGGTAAATAAAATATTTACCGCAGTAATTATTCAAAATGTCTAAAAATAAAAGTTACCTATTTACACAATTTGAACATCCTGATTCCAAATATGGAATCCATTTTCCTAAATTCAAAACACAGAAGTGGCAGAAATTAATTTAAAATTAATTCCCGCTGTCAAAACAAAAAGCGTGTTTTTTAAGAGATAATAACTATCAAAAGATTGACACTCGTTTATGTTCGGTTTAATTGCAAAATTATGTCCAATGACCAACATTATATTAAATGGTAAAAATATATTCTAAATATACTTTAAAACCACTCAAATTCATAATTTATCACTATTAATTATTTTGATTAAAAAAGTTGTTTTTAATTAAAACTTAGTAATTTTTACTATTCATCAAAATATGAAAGTTATCCGAAATGTACCAAAATTTCACCTTAGGCTAAATTCGATATTCCGAATCCAAAAATGAAGTCCATTTTCAAATATAAAATATATATAATTTCAAAAAGTAGGTATTACTATTCATAACGGCTAGTTTGATTGGTTGTGGTGTGTGTTAAAACTCAAGGTTGCGTACAACACACGCTACTGTATTATTCAAAGAAAGTGTACCGTGGAAGCTTGGGATGTTTCATTTTAAATTTTTGATGTCCCCATTTAGTCAAAAAGTTTAAAATATTGTATTTAAAAAGGGTTCACTATTAAAAGTTGATAAAAGTGTAATACTGAAAATGAATTTGTTCTTTCATTATATCTAAGAAACTCATAATATGGATTCTAAAATTATAAGGATTATATAAAGTTTAAAATTTAGATAATACTATTCATAACCTCTTTTGAATGGATTTTTTTGTAAGTCGTGGTGTGATTGAACTCGGTGTTGTGTGTAGTGCAAGTTATTGAATTATTTTGAAGAAATAACACACTATGAAATCTTGGGGTGTTACAGTATACATCACATCATACCAGGAAAAAGAGGTTTGAATTATTTCTTCATACATATAACCAATGATGGGAACCCCATAAATTAGAAGGAAATTCTAATGGTTGATGTTGACTTCCCCATGTACCAAGTGTAATACATTGGCTTGCATGCTCCACCTACAGATGATTTGTGGGATAAGCATTTGGTTATGATGAGATTATTTCTGTGATACCCATACTGTCTTATATAACCTCGATCCTGTAACAAATAATTAAAATCATGAATGATATTAAGGAACCAATGAGGCCACTCTCAGTCCAAGGTGAATGATCCCCCATGATGAGGGTCCCATTTTGATGACCATCAAAATTTCAAATTCATCGTGGACTTATGCGTACTGATTTGATAACATTAAACGTTATCATCCTGTTCCAGCATAGTTTCATCTACCGACAAACGGGTGTAAATAAAAATGGAACCAGTAGAATGGATTTTCCATATAAATTCCCCATTTCTAAAATTATATCTTGGGGATATTTTTTTTGATGTATCCAGACTTCATATTGGATTGTTGGGTGTGATTCCATAATGACTACATTGGATGGTAACCTGAATCCATAAATATAAAACATTTATGAGACCTGATAACCTCGTTGAATGGATCTAATAATTCATGCCAGTAGCTAATGAAATTAGATGATGTGAATTTATTTTATCACTAAAATCTATCATCTCATTCATCCTTTCATCACCAGTCAAGAGGGTCACAAAAGTAGCCACAATGTAAGTATATTTTGAAGGGTCTATCCTTTTTTCATAAAAGGTCATAGTTAAAGTAATTAGTTTTCAAAAAAATTGACATGTATGAAATCCCATGAATAATCAGTTCATGATGGTTTAGAACAAAATTCACCTTGTTTATGAAGTCACCATACCACAAACCAGCAGATCACGAAGGCTTTTTCGGGAGATCCATCAGCTCGTGAAGGCACTGGCCAGTGAAGTGTATTTCTACCAAGAAATTCACCTATGTGGTGTCTATCCAGGTTGTTGGAAATCCAATCATACCATTCACGGTTATGTTTTTTTGTTTACATTTAAAGAAACTCAGTTTATGAAATAGCCAACTAAGAAAATAGTTCTTGGACACAGTTCACGATTGAAAGAATGCGAGAGTGCCACGTTCGGCGAGAAATATGGTAATAAAAAATATGTCGGTCCCCCTATTTGTAGTAATGGTCTCCTCTGCTGAGCCCACCTTCATACCAAAAACTTTTTCAATACAAGAGAAATTTCTACATTAGAATACCTGACTCTTCATGATGATTGGAACACATTCCAGTGGGTAGAATTTGATATCTCCCAAAAGAAATTGAAGGCGAATAAGGGAATTTCACTGAAATTAGAAAAGGATTGTAATGAAACCTTGAGTATTATTGATGAAAAAAATTCAAAGGGACAAAACAATAAATCACAAATCACTTTGTGCACTGCCACTCTACATCGCATTATACCATGTCGTGAAGCATCCGTTAATGAAATAGTTCATAGATGGAGGCATTGACTCCGATGCCCACAAAGGAAATGAAGATGTTTGTAGGATTGAGGTGGAGATTTCCACATGTGAAAATGAATATCCCTCAAGAACTAAATTGTTCATAGGATGAGTTTGTACCATTTTCTCCCCCAAAAAATGAAGTTTCTTGTTGGAATGTGGTAGTGATTTCTACACCCACGAACGATGTACCCACTGACTGTAATTCATGGTCTAGGGAATCCTTCAGGGCTCCAGCAAAAGAATGCATGTTTTCCAAAATGAATGAACAACCATGTTATTATATGGTACCTCTTCCCTTCTAAAAATTTACAATAATGGGACCCTAAAAACGAGATGATAAAAAAATGGAGGTCGTACCAAATATATCTGAAGCAACATGGCTCTATGAAAACCTGATAACCTTCAATGATTCCCAGTAGGTTAAAATCCCCCACATTGAATAAAATAGGAAAATATAAATATATAATCAATATGAGAACTCAAAATCCATTTTCAGACCATACCAAGAGGGCAAAAACATAAGTTCCATCTTTGAGGAAAAATATACCAACTAGAAAACTATTATACGGTGGAATACTAACCCACATAGAAAAACTCTACGTGGGTGGAACTCAAACCTTCATTACAAAATGATACACAGGTTGAACCTAGACCCTAGAAGTATCACTCTATGTGGTAAGAACCAATGTCCACATAGCATAATTTTTTATGAATGATCCCCTCACCCACAAAGTAACATTCTAAGTGGAGGGAAACCAATCTCTCTTATGAACCTGCTATGCATAATGAGTTATGCTAGAGTGTTCTACTCACCTGATACAATCAACACCTTCTTTCAAGTCATCCTTCCTCACATGTGCCCCAATGTGAACCAATATAATATCATTTGTCCAAGGGTCCCTTCAAATCCCCCTATCATGTTTGATAAAATTAATGGAACATAACATGTTCACATAGGTTTACATATTGATGGTATGTGGAGCCTCATGGGTTAACCCCATAGTAAGGTATACCCTTATAATATCCTTTGGTTTACATTCCTGAGGAAATGTGGGTTCCAATATTGGGGTACTCACATAAACCTTCCAGTTAAAGGGATTGAGGGGCACTGTACCATTTCCCATTGATATGGGCCAGTGTTGAACATTCCTGTATTTCCTAGATCCAATTTTAGGGAAATCCTTATAAGATAATCACATACCCCTTATTATGGGATGTGGAACTATTTCTTCTCTTCTCTTCTTCCCAGGAAATATCATAATAGACACCCAAATATGACTATCCTAGTTATCAAAAGTGAAGATGATACATGCACTCTCAATGCTATCTCTCTCTCCGTTTGAGCTTCAACACTATCCATAAAGGGATAGGATGGTCATGTGATCTTCAATTCCAATGCTTCCTATTATTTCTCACATCAATCATGACTCATGTGATATTGGAGTTTGATGATGATAATGACATCTTTAATATAGAAAACCTGAAATATTCCTCTGATACGGTATAATCCCCAATTATATCTACTTAAAAGGAATGTTTCCATATATACGCCCTAACATATCAAAATATGTTGGTTCTTATTCCCAACTAAACGGGATATATAAGATGCCTCTCTAAGGTCCAAAAACAGTACCCAAATACACCATAATGTTTTCCAAGAAACCTCTCCTATAGGGTTGTATCTACTTTGGAGACCATCTATCCCCCACTTCCTTTAGGCTACCTCGGCCTAGGCCCCATGACAACCTTGACCAGGCACTTTCATCCTATGATGCCTTTTGGAATGAAATCAAACTACATGGTTAGGTCCTTATCTAGAAATGCTAATAGGTGATGTTAACAGTAACGTGCCACCAAACTACATGGGTTATTATTCCTCCCACTGAGATATGTCGAAATCCCATCATATGGTTTTGATCCCAACATCAAGATATCTTTTATCTCCCTAGTTTACAACAAACATTAGAGCACCTTACCAAATGGCTTAAATACAACATCATCTATATAAATGAAAAAAGGATCTCTAATCCATCAATAAAAGGACTCAATTCATGGAATACCATAGATACATAAAAATATCTTGATTTATGGATAACCTTAGATACATATAGATGATTCTGGACACATGTGTATAAATGGTAGTTTTTTACCTAGGGATAATCTGCATATTCACAATTGGTAAGGATCAAAGGATATATAAGAAAGTATAAAATCTAAATTAGTGTCACGAAATATGCACTAGCTCCCCCCAAAAGGGTATGATGAGCCCGAATTACCATCCTCTAAACTAATGTGAGTTCTTAAGTGTGATTGTACAAGTTACCCAATAAGAATATGGCTTTGTAAATTATATCCTTGATTCATCAATATGACAGCCATTGGACATTTCTGGATCCATGGAAAATCCCATCGAAGACTGTTCGATGAAATTTAACCCAATGTTAGTTATTTCATAAAATTCAAACCCTTTTCAATCAACCATTCGGACACTCAAATACATATTCATGGGAAACATGGATTTTGAATATAATTTTTTTTGGGTTTTATTGGTTTCGGGATATTATGGTTTTTAGTGTTTTTAGGGGTTTGTGTGTTTCTAGGAGATTTTATGATTTTTTTTAATTCTTAGTGTTTTATTGAATTTTTTGGTGGGTTTGGGAGGTTTTTGGGTTTTATGTTTTTAGGTTTTTTATATTTTCTAGGGTTTATAGGTATTTTGGGTATATAAGGGGTTTAATGTTTTTTATAGTTTTTGGTAGTTTTAGTGGGGTTTTGAGTTTTTTATGTTGGTGTTAGTATTTTTTTATTGTATTATTTTGTAGGGGTTTTTGGGGATTTTAGTGTTTTTATGTTTTAATGGGTTTAAAAGAATTAATGGTTCTATGGATTTTTTTATTGTTTCTTGAGGTTCTTTTAAGAATTTTTTGGGATTTTAGGGGTTTTATGTTTTTATGGGTTTTATGGGGGTTCAGGGTATTTACAGGGTTTTAGGTTTTATAGTAGTTGTTATGTTTTTAGAGGGGTTTAATGTTTTGTAAGGATTTTAAGGTTTTAATGGTTTTAATGGTATAGTGTTTCTCACTATGTTTTACGTTTTCTTAGTTTTTTCTTATGGGTTGTACATTGATTTTGATATTTATGGTTTTTATCATTTTATATGGTTTTTGGGTTTTTGGGTTTGTATATTTTTTTAGGACTTTTAGGGATTTTAGGGTTTTAATGATATTTTAGTTTTTTATGTGTTATTTAGATCTTTTTTGTTTTAATTGATTTTTAGTATTTTTTTGTGGTTTTTTTATTTTTTTTTGGTGTCTCCATTAGTTTTTATGGTTTTTAGTTTTTTTATTAGTATTTTTTTCATGTTATTGTGGTTTTTAGGTTATTAATGTTTTTATGGGTTCTCTAGGTTTCTTATTGGGTTATAATATTTTTTTTGTTTTTAGGGTGTTTGGCAGGTTTTAACAGTTTTAGGGCCCATAAGATTTTCATCGGTGTTAGGGTTTTATGAGTTTTAGGTTTTTTTATAGTTTTTAGGGTTTTTAAGGAGTTTTTATCATATTTTAGGTGGTTTAGAATCTTTTAATGATAATTTATGATTTATAATATTTTTTTGGGTTTTTTGGGTTATTATGGTTTTTGGTATTTTAGGGGTTCTATATTTTTTTAATATTTTTTGGGTTTAGGGGTTTATAGTGTTTGTGATTTATTAAGGGGTTTCAATATTTCTTATGATTTTTTTGTTTTTCTTTTGGTTTTATGATCATTTATTTGTTTATGGGTTTTTAGGGATGTTAGAGTTTTTAGGGGTTGGGGGTTAGAATTTCTAAGTTCTTATGAGTTATTTGAATTTTTAGGGGTTTTAATGATTTTCAGGCTTTAGGGGTTTTGCAGATTTTAGTAATTTTTAGTTGTTTTAGGGTTTATGATGTTAATGTATATTTATAATTTTTAGGGTTTTGGGGGATTTTTTGGGAATTAATGTTTTTATGGTTTTTTGGTATTTTTTGTATTTTGGGGTTCTTTGTGTTTTTTAGAGATTTTATAGATTTTTAGGGTTTTCAAGTTAATTTAGGGTTTTAGGGTTTTCTAGGTTTATAAAATGGTTTTTAATAGGTTTCAAGCATATTTGGTAGTTTTTATTGTTTTTATTTTTTTAGTGTTTTTAGTTTCTTTTGAGATTGTTTAGGTTTTTGTGGGATTTAGGATTTTTATACACTTTTTTTGGTTTCAAGGTTTATTATGATATTTTATAATATCCACGGTTTTGGGGTTTTTGGTTTTTAGGTTTTTATATTTTTAGTGTATATAGGGTTTTCAAGGTGCTTATGATTTTAGGGGTTATAATGATTTCATGGTTCATTGGGGTTTTTAGTTTTATAGGGTTTTTATGGTCATTTAGATTTTTGTTGCTTTTATTCTGGGATTGACGGGGATTTTAATGTTTTTTTGGTAATTTAGGTCTCCTGAGGCATTTAGATATTTTTGATTCATTTGTGTTTTTTGGGGGTTTAAGTTTTTTTAGGGGTATTAGGGGTTCTAGGGGTTTTTTTGAATTAGGGTTTATTTATATTTTTATAATATTTAATGGTTTTATAGTCCTATTAGGGTTTAAGGGCTTTTAGAGTCATTAAGGGATTTAGGTTTTTTGGGGTACTTTTGAATATTTGTGGTCCTTTAGGATTTTTATGTCATGTGGGGTCCTTTCGAGGTTTTATGGGTTATATGATTCTCTTGTTTTTAATGGGTTTTGGGGTCCATTATGGGGTTTTTCATTTTTAGTGTTTTTTAGGTTTCTTATGTTATTTTGGTGTTTTTAGTACTTTTTAGTCTTTTAGTGTCTTTTCGGAGTGTCTGGTACTTTTAAGTGATTTTAGGGTTTCTTGTGTCTTTTTGGATTATTTATGGTTCTTGTGTATTTATTTCCTTTTAAGTTGTTTTGGGTTATTATATTATAATATTTTGTTTCACTATTTTCTTAGACTTTTAATGAGATTTAGAGTGTTAGGGACTTTTACATGGTTTTAGGTTATTTGGGTTTTTTTTTGGTTTTTTGGGTTTTAGGTTTTGTAGGGAATTTTAGTATTTTTTACCATTTTTTAGGGTTTATGATTTTTAGGGATTTTAAATATGTTAATTGTTTTACTATTTTTATGGTTCCTTTAGGTTTTTAATGGATTTAGGGGTTTTATGGTTTTTAGGGTTTTTATGGGACTTTGGATTTTTTTTATGTTTTTAGGTTTCTTACAGGGGTTTTAAAAATTTATATAATTTTTTAGTTTTTTAATTTTTATGTTTTTTTATTTTTTTCAGTTGTTTGGGGAGAATTTTAAGGGTTTTAATCTTTTTTTAGGGGGTTTACGGGTCTATATTTTTAAGATATATATTGGGGTTTTATGTGTTTTAGCGATTTTAAGGGATTTTTAAGGTATTTAGTGATTTAGGGATGTTTTTTGGTTTTTATAAATTTTATATTTTTAGGTTATTTATAGTTTTTATGGTATTTTGTGGGGTTTTAGTGTTTTATGTTTTGTTATGGGATTTCAGTTCTATTGTGGTTTAAGGGGAATTTAGGTTTGTAGGGGTTTTAGATATTTTCAATTTTTTTGGTTTTTTGGTGGTGATGGGATTTGTCTTGATTTTTAGAATTTTTAGAATTTTTTGTAATTTATGGTTTTTAGGACATCTTATGGGATTTTTAGGTTTTTAGTTTTTAGGTTTTTCTATGTCCCTTTTGGAAATTTAAATTAATTTGGGGTTTTAGCATATTTTACGTGTTTTTAGGGTGTTTAGGTATTTTTAGTGATTTTTAGGGGGTATTATTATTTTTATAGGTTTGAATATTTTTTATGATTTTGATGTTTTTTGGGTTTTAGAAGGTTTTTATGGGTTTTACGGTTTTTGCTGATATTATAGTTTTAAGAAAATAGGATTTTTAGTATTTTATGTTATTTGGGAGTGGGTGTTAGGAATTTTTAGTCTCTTAATTTTTTAGTATGGTTTTTGGGTTGTTAGTATTTTAGTGTTTTTAGGTTATTTTTGGATTTTAGGGGTTTTATGGGTTATTAGTGTTTTTAGGGTTTTATGGATTTCAACAGGTTTGTAAGGGTGTTAGGGTTTTTAGGGTATGTTATGGGTTTTATGTATTATAGGATGTTAATGGGGGTTTATATATTTTAGGGATATTTTGTATTTTTGATTGGTTTTTAAGGGTTTTAGGGTTTTTAGTATTTTTAGGGTTCTTTGTGTTTTTAGGTATTTGAGAATTTTTGGGGGTTTTAGTGTTTTTTAGGTTTTGAATAGGTTTTATGGTTTCTAGCTTTTTTATGTGCCTTTTAAGGGTCTTTTATGGTGTCTAGTGTTTTTAGGGGTTCTTATGGTTTCATGTCCTTTTTATACTTTTTATGGACTTTATTGTTTTTTGTGTACTTTAAGGATCTTCATTTTATTGATGGTTTTAGGGTTTTTATTTTTTATTATATTTTAATGAATTTTATTTTTATGGGTTTAGGGGTGGTAGAAGTTTATTTAGGGTTTTAGGGGTTTTATCATAGTGTTTTTAAGGTTTCAAAGGTTTTAGGATTTTTGGGGATTTTATGGTTTTTAATGGTTTTAAGGGTTTATAGGGTTTTAAGGGTTGTTTTATCATTGGGGGTTTTAGTTATTTAGTGTTTTTTTGGGTTTTTGATGTTTCATAGAATATTTTTTGGGTTTTATATATTTTTAGGATCTTTTACGGTCTGTTACATTATTAATGGGTTTTATTGTTATTAAGGTTGTTATGTGTTGTAAGGTTTTGGGGGTTTAGTGATTTTTGAGTTTTTAGAGGTTTTATTGGGGGGGGGGGTGTTGGGTTTTACGGTTTTTAGGGTATTTCGGTTTTTTAGGGTTTTGTATGTCCTTTTGGGTCTTATATGGTTTTTAGAGATGTTACATATTTTTATTGTTTTTAGTGTTTTTAGGTATTTTTTGGGATTTTAATTGTTGTAATTTGATTTTAATGGTCTTTTTGAGTTTTTAGAATGTTTTTATGTTTTAAGGGTTTTAGTGTTTTTTGTATTTTTTTTGTACATGAGGGTTTTAGGAGGGTATTAGGGTTGTTTTTTTGTTTTTTATGACTTTTAGGGTTTTAATGTTTTAAAGGGGTTTAGGGGTTTTAGGGTTGGTTGTAGATTTTCATGTTCTTTAGGGTTTTTTTGTCTTTCTGGGTTATATTTTGTGTATGGTCTTTTAGGTGGTTTAATGTTTTTTGGGTCTCTTGTTTGTTTTAATCTTCCTTAAGGTATTTAAAATATTTTATTATTTCATAGTCTTTTAGGTTTTTTAAATTATTAGGGGTTTTGAAGCCACTTTAATGTCATTTACTATCTTTTAATGGTTTAATGAGATTTAGGATTTTTATTATTCATACGGTTTTTAGATTGTTATGGTTTATAGAAATTTATATATATTTTTATGGCTTTTAATGTATAATATATTTTTATGGTTTAGGGGGTTTCACAAGTTTTATGGGATTCATGGGCTTTTATGAATTTTTTTATTTGTTTAGGTTTTTAGTATTTTTTATGTTTTATGGGTTTTTAGGGGGTTTTAGAGTTTTTATGGGGTTGGAAGGTGTCTATATATTCCTAGTTTATTAAACATGATTGGGGTTTTTGACTTTTAAGTTTTATTATGGTTTTAGGTCCTCTGAGGATTGTTTTAGTGGTTTTTTGTTGTCCTAGTTTAATGGTGTCTAGGTTTTTATGGGATTTAAGGTATTTTAGGATCTTATACTCTATTTTAGGGTGTTTTATGGTCTTTTTTGAGTTTTAGGGTTCTTATAGTTTTTATGGATTTTGGTTTTTTATTTTTAATGTATTTTATAGGGTTATAAGGTTACTTAGTAAGTATTAATTGTGGTCGGATTTTTTATTTATATGTGTTTTAGGGACTAATTTTTATTTTTGGGGTTTCTAGGGTTTATAGAATTTTAGGGGTATTATGGTATTTTTTTAGTTTATATACGATATTTTTAGGGTTTAGGGTCTTTTTAGAGGTTTTAGGGTTCTATAGGGACTTTTTTGTGCTTCATATGTTTTTATGGTTTTTTGGTTTTATAGGTGTTTTTGGGTTTTTTACGATTTTATGTTTTTTTGTAGTTTTATCATTTTAATATTATTATTTGGTTTTAGGGTTTTATTGTATTTAATAGAATGTTTAGGGCCTTTATGTTTTAGGGATTTTTTGGTTATTTTGTCTTCTTGGGGTTCTTGATGATTTTTAGTGATTTTATTGGTGTTTATCATTTTCTGTTGTTTTTAGGGTTTGATGGGGTATTTAGGGTTTTCATGGTTTTTTGGGTTTTTATAGTTTTAGGGGTTTTAGGTACTTTTTAGATTTAATTTTTTTTTTGGTTCTTTTAATACATTTAAGAGTTGTTCATGTATTTTAGGGTTTCAAGGTGTTTTTAGAGAACTTTAGGATATATATATATATTTTAAGAGTTGTTTTGGTCTATTACGATTTTATTTATTTTTTGTGAGTTTTTGGTGTATTAGGGTCATTAGGGTTTAAGAGGCACAATTTTGGGTGTTAGGTGTAGTGTTTAATGTCTCTGTTGTAGGGTATAGGTTTTCAGGTGTTGCAATTAGGGTTTATGGTCTTGGATATATTTTTTAGGGTGTAGGGTATATAGTTTCAGTAATAGGGTTTTTGGTTTAGCATGTAGGGTATTGAGTATAAGGTGTAGGTTCTAGGGTTTTGTTTTTAAGGTTTAGGGTTTAGGTTTTTTAGGGTTTTACGCCTTTTATGGTTCTTTGTATATTTCTACTATTTTTTGGTTTTGAAGGGTATTAGGGGGTTTCTATAGCTTATAGGTTTTTTAAGTGTTTTTCGGGGTTTTAGGGGATTATGAGATTTTTAGTTGTATTAAATACTTTTAGTGTCATTTGTTATTTATAAGAGTTATTTTTTGGTTTTTTGGTTTTTGGTTTTAATTATTTTAACAGTTTTAGGGGATTTTCATATTTTTATTCTTTTTTTTCATTTTAATTTACTATATTTCATTGGTTTTGTTTGAGTTTATGTGGTTTTTTGGGTTCTAGGTGGTATGGGGTAATTTAGTAATTTTTTTGGTTTTCGGGATTTTGGGGTTTAAGTGTTCTTAATGGTTTTAAGGGGTTTTTGGTTTTTTTGGTTTATAAGTTACTTTAATATTTTATGAGTATCGAAGGGGTTTTGAAAGCCTTTTAGTGTTTTAATGGTCTTTATGGTCATTAAGGGATTAATAGTGGTTTTATGTTCTTTAAGGGTCTCCAAGGGTTTTAATTATTTTTAGGGTCTTTTAGGGGTTTTAGGGAATTTTAGTGGGTTTAATGTTAATTTGGTTTTTTGGGTTTTTATAATTTTTAAGGATATTCGAGATTGTAATGGTTTAAGTTATTTAGTATTTATAGGGGCGTATGGTCTTTTGGGGTTTAAGGGTTCTTTTGAGAGAGTCATATTTTCTTTGGTTTATTCATTTTTATTTTTGCATTAGGATTTTTAGGGATATAGATATTTTAGTTTTTTATGGATTTAGGGGTTTAAAATATTTTTTTTTAGTTTTTAGGGGTTATATGTGTTGTAGGGGGTTTTTTGTTTTAGGTGTTTTAATAATTTTTTAGGGTCTTAGGGTTTTAGGTTTTTTTAGGTTTTTAGGTTTTTTTGGGTTTTAATATTTTCAATGGGTTTATAGTTTTAGGGTTTTTAATGTTTTTATTTTTTTTAGGGTTTTTTGGTTTTTAGAGTTTTTTAGGGTTTTTAGTGTTTTTAGGAGTTTATGGGTTTCATGATCCTTTAGAATTATTTATAGTATTTTAGTTTTTTTTCCTTTTATGGTATTTTATGGTTTTTAGTAATTTTATGGTAATTTAAGGGATTTTATGGATTTTAGGGTTTTTAGTGTCTTTTAAATTTTAGTGATTTTAAATGTCATTTTCTATTTTAGTGTGTTTTGGGTCTTCTAGGAGGTTTTGAGGGGTATTATTGTTTTTTAGGATTTTTTATTTCTTATATGGATTTTCTGTTTTTTATGCTATTTTATGGTTTTTATAGGTTTCTTCATTCTTTAGGGTTTTTTGGGGTTTTTTGGGTCCTATGGTGGTTTTGGGTTTCTTTTGGGTTTTTAAATATTTTTTGATTCACAAAGTGGTTTTCTAGGGGATTTATTTTCCATTAGGGTTTTTGGTTTTGATAGGTTTCTAGGGTAATAGGGGCGTTTTAGTGATTTAATGTTTATTAAGGATTTATTTGTTTGACATTTTTTTTTGATTTTTTAATGTCTTTTAGGTTTTTTAGGTTTCTAGGGATTTAAGGGTATCAGGGTTTTAAGGGTATTATAATGGTTTTTAGGTCCTTTTATGGGTTTGTATGATTTTATTTTCTTTTATGGTTTTTATGTGTCTTTTAGTGGTGTTCATAATTTTTTGGTTCTTTGTGTGGTTTTTAGGTATTTAAGGAATTTATGATTTTTAGGGCTATTTTGGTTTCTTGGAGTTTTTTTTATGTTCTTAGTGTTTCGAAGGGTTTTTTGTCTTTTTGTCTTTTTAAAAGTACAAAGTGTTTTTAGGGTTCTTAAGTCGTTTGGGATTTTAGTGATTTTAGTGTTTTTATGTATTATTAGGAATTTAATATTTTCAGGGTTTTGAATGTTTTTCTGGTTTTTAGTGATTTTTAGGGATTTAGGGTTTAAAATGTTATTAACGTTTTGGGTTTCAATGGGTTTTCAAGGATTTATATAGTTTTTTGGTTTTTGTGTTATTTTATCTTTTTATTTGTCATTAGAGTTTTTTGTTTTTATATGGATTTTAGTGTTTTTAATGGGATTTAAAAATTTTATGTTTTAATATGGGTTTTAGGGTTTTTTATAGTTTTACTCACTATTTATTGTCTTTCTTCGTATATAGGCGTTTTTTGATTTTTATGGATTATTATGGTGTTTGGATTTTTTTGTTATTTTATTGATTTAATTTGGTTTTTAGGGTTTTTTATTATTTTATGTTTTTTTAGGAATTTAGAATTATTTTAAGCTGTTGAGGTGTTTTTTGAAGTTTTTACAGGATTTAGTGTTATTTATGGTTTTATGGTCTTTTGGGTTTTAAGGGGTTTTAGTGTATTTAGTATTTTTAAGGGTTATATTTTTTAAGGGGTTTAGGTTCTTATGGTGGTTATGGGTTATTAAGTTCATTAAGGGTTTTATAGAGTTATTTAGGGTAATATAGAGATTTTGGGTTTTTAGGTTCTTCTTGGTGTTTACACGGAATTGGGTTTTTTAAGGAAATTTATGGTCTTTTGGGTGGTTTATATTTATTTTATGGTTTTTAGACTTTTTTTATATTTTTGGGGTTTTAAGGATAATTATGGTGTTTAGGGTTGTATAGTATTTTATAGGTGTTTAAATGGTTTTAATGGTTTTAAAGGGTTTTAGTGTTTTATGTGTTTTTTTATTTTTATAGGTTTTTTGGCGTTTTAGATTTTTTTTGGATATTTATGGATATTAAAGGTATTCATGGTTTTATAATGGCCATTAAAGTATTTATAGGGGTTTTTAGGTTCTATAAGATTTAAATATTTTTAGGGGTTTTGGTGGTTTTCAAGGGATTTATAGTTTTTAGGGATTTTATGGGGATTTCATTATTTATGGGGTTTTAATGGTATTAGGGGGTTATAGGGTTTGTAGGGTCTTTTAGGGTTGTTACGATTTCTCATTTTTTCTAGGATATTAATGTTTTTATGATATTTATGTGATTTAAAGGGTTTTTATGATTTTTAGGGCTTTTAGAGTCTTTTAATGCATTTTTGGTTTTCAGGGTATTCAACATTCTAATGGATTTTACGGTATTTTTGGTTTTTTGGTTCATTAAGGATATTAATGTTTAAAAAATTAGTGTTTCTAAGGTTTTTCACGGATTTTATGTATTTTTACATGTCTTCTGGGTTCTATGGTATTAGGTTTTTATAGAATTTGGGGTTTAATTTGGGTATTATGGTTGTAATGGTTTTCATTTGGGATATAATCCTTTTTTAAGTTTTTAGGGATTTTTATTGTTTTTAGGTATTTGAGGTTTTTAAAGGGTTTATAGTGGTTATAAATAAGGTTTATTGGTTTTTGGGTTTTTAAGGTTTTAGGGTTTTGGGGGGTGTTCAGGTTTTCAAAGGGTTTTGTGTTTTTTAGATTTTAGGGTTTTAAGTGTTTTTATTTGTTTTTATGTTATTTTGGGATTTAGTATTTCTAGTTTATTTAAGGAAATTTATGGGCCTTTTATTTAATATGTTTGGTTTTTAGGTATTTTTTGGTTTTAATGGGTTTTAGGTGTATTTTTTGGTTTTAGGGGGTTTTAAGTGTTTTAGGGATTTTAATGGGTTTTTATACTTTTATGGTTTTTAGGATATTTTATGGTTTTAGGGTTTTGTTTGTATTTTAGGGGTTTTAGATTTTTTTTCGATGTATTATATGGTTTTATGGGCTATTTCGGGTTTTAGAGATTTTAATGTTTTTTGGGAGTTAGATTTGTTTTATGGTTTTATGGTTTTGGGGTTTTAAGGGGGTTTCTAGTTCTTATGGTGTTGTATATATTTATATGATTTTTTGGTTATGATAGATTTTTAATGCCCTGGTTTTTTGTAGGTTATTTTTAGGGGTTTTTATATTTTTCTAGATCTTATGATGTATTTGGGTTTTTATTGTTTGTTTGGGTTTTTATGGGAATTAAGGGTTTTCAGGTTCTTTGAAGTTTAATATGTTTTTTGATCATGGGGTTTTTATGGTTTTTTCTATTTTAGGTACTTTAAGTATTTTTAGGGTTTCGGGGGATTTCAAAAAATATCTGGTTTTAGGGTATTTTTAGTTATTTAATTGGTCATAGGGATTTTAGGGTTTTGCGGTAATATTTGGATTTTTTCTATTTTTAGTGTTGTTATATTTTTAGTATATTATGTGGTTTTTAGTGTTTTTTTAGCATTTATAGGAATTTAATATGGGTTTTATGGTTTCCAATAGGTCTATATGTTTTTAAAAAAAACATCTTTTAGGGGATTCAAGGGGTTTAAGAGGTTTCATTATTATTTTAGCATTTTACCATTTATGTGAATTCCTTACGTTTTAAGGTTTTTTTAGTTTCTTAGTGTTTTTTCCTAGAATTTTATGTTTTTTGGGGTTTTAATTGTTTTAAGGGGTTTAAGGTGTTTTTTGGTTTTTGGTTTTTTTAGAGTTTTTAATGCTTTAATTGGTTTTTTTAGGATCATAAATGGTTTTATTGTTTTTAATGAATTTGGTGTTTTAGTATTATTTGTATTTTTATGGAATTTTAAGGGTTTTAGACATTATTTAGGGTTTAGGGGTGTATATTGTTTTGGGTTTTTTGGGTCATCATTGGTTTTCAAATGTTTCTAGTGCTTTTAGAGTGTTTTTGGGGTTTCTTTGGGGTTTTAGTTTTTTTAGGTATTTTTAGGTTATAAAGGTTATTATGAAATATGTGTGGGATTTTATAGTTTTTTTGGGTTATAGAGTTTTCTATGTGTTTTATAATGGTTTTAGGGTTTGAAGATTTTTTAATTATTTTTAGAATTTTTAGTGATGTTTATGGATTTTTAGTGCTTTACGAGTTTTTGGGGACATTTGGGCACATTTGGGTTTTTGGTGTTTTTGGGATTTTCATGTTTTCAAGAATTTTAAGGGGTTTATTGAATTTTAATTGTTTTATGGATTTTTAGGCTTTTATGTGTTTTTGGATTTTCATGGTTCATAAGGTTTTTAGGGCGTTTTTGGATTATTTTAGTGTTTTTAGCATTTTTATCATTCCATTTAGGTTTTACGGTTTTATGATTTTTAATGGTGTTCATGTTTTTAGGGGTTATTATTGTATTTTTTTTGTTTTCTATTTTTAGGGGTTTTAATAGGGTTTTAGGGGTTTTGAGGAGTTTTGGGTATTTTGGTTATTTTAGGGGTTTTATGGTGTTTATTGTTTTTAATGAAATTTAGGGGTTTTTAAAGATTTTTAGGGGTTTTATGGGAGTTTGGTGTTAATTGGTTATTTTTTTTTTAATTTTATTGGGTTTTAATGGTTTTATGGGTTTTTTGGTTTTTTAGGGGGTTATGGTTTATACCATTCTAGTGGTTTTTTTATTTTTACTTGTATTTTGTATTGTTAAGGGTTTATGATTTTTCATGTCTCTTTCAGGGTATTTAGGTTTCCTTTTAGATTTCTATTTTTTAAGTGTTTCTGGGATTTTAGGTCCTTCACATAGTTTTTAAGGCTATCATGATTTGGTTTGTTTTTTTTGGATTTTTAGGTTTTTGATTGTTTTTAGGGTTTAAATTATTTTTTATTTTATTTAGAGTATTTTAGTGGGTATTATGGTTTTTAGGGTTTTATGAGTTTTAGGTGTATTTAGGGTTTTTAAAATTTTAATGGGTTTTAAGGTTTTTATGATTTTTTGGGTTTTAGGGTTTTAAGGGATTTCGGTGTTTCATTGTGTCTTTTACGGGTTTTCTGGAGTCTTTTAGGAGTCTTATTATTTTATGGTATTCCAATGTATTGTAATGTTTTTTTGGGTTTTTAGGGTTTTAGGGTTTTAATGGGTTATAGGGTTTTTAGGGCTTTAGGGGTTTTAAAGTGTTTTTAGGTTATTTTGTGCCTTTCAGTGTTTTATAGTATTTTTGGTTTTTAATATTATAAGGGTTTTGTAGGTTTTTGTAGGGTTTTATATATTTTTTAGTGTTATTATGTGTTTTTTGACATTTTTAGGGTTTTCTAGGTGTGTTAAGTGTTTTTAGGGTTTGTTAGTGTTTTATGGGATTTTAAATGTCATTTAGAGACTCTATGGTGTCTTGATGTTTATAATGGGTTTTCTAAGGTGTTTTAGGTTTAGATATTTTTTTGTTTTTCTATGGGTTTTTTGGGTTTTTTGGATTTTCTTAAGTGGGTTAACGTGTTTATATAGGTTTCATGTATGGAATGGTTTTAGGGTTATTTATGGGGTTTTTTTTGGTGTTTTAGGGTTTTTTAGGGTTTTTTGGGACATTTAGTTGTTTATATTTTTATAGTCTTTTATGGTTTTTAGGTTTCTTTATACTCTTTAGTTTTTTTAGGGTTTTGTGTTATTTTTATTATTTTTTATGTTCATATTGTACTTTAATGAATATGAAAATTATTTTACTATATTTTTAGAGTTATTTGGGGTTTATAATTGTTTTTATTGTATTTTGTGGTTTTTGGGGTGTTACGGTTTTTAGGGATTTTAGGGTGTTATGCGGTTTTCATGATTTTTTAAGTTATTAAGTTGTTTAGGTGTTTTTATGGGATATACGTTTTATAGAATTTTAGATTTTTAAAGGTTTTTAGTGTTTTTTGAGGTGTTATATTTTTATAGGATTTTATATTTTGTGAGTTTTTTCTTAGGGGTTTTTAGGGGATTCATGTTTTTAAGTGTAATTTTTGTTTTTGGTGTTTTAGGATGTTTTTTGGGGTTTATGAGTTTTTAGAGTTTTTAGGGGTTTATGATTTTTTAACCTTTTAGAGAACCTTAGGGTCTATTAGGGTGTTTTTTTGTCTTTTAGGGTTGTATTATATTCGCTGGTTTTCGGATTTTTTGAGTGTTATGGGAATTTCTGGGTTTTTTAGGGTTATAAGGGGCTTCAATTTTATTAGTTTTAGGATTTATGTGTTTTTATGGTTATAATGGGTTTAATGAGGTTAAAGGATTATATGAATTATGTGTTTTAGAAAATTTTAGTGTTTATAGGTTATTTTTAGTGGTCATATATTTTTAGGGACATATAGGGTGTTTTTTATAGGTTATTGGGGTTTTTCTATGTTTTTATGGGTTTAAATGTTTTTTTGGGTTTTAGGGTATTTATTGTTTTAAACATTTTATGGATTTTAGTGGATTTTATGGATTTCTATTTTGTTTTATAGTGTGTTTGTGTAATTTTTAGGGAATTATGGTTTTATGTCTCATTTCATTTTAATTGTTTAAATGTTTTTTTTGTTTGTATTGGTTTTAAGGTCATTCTAGTTTTTATGGTGTTGAGTTGGTTTTTAGGGTTTCTATGGGTTTTAAGAGTTTTAATGGGATTTTGGTGTTTTTGTGTCTTTTTAAATTTTTGCGTCTTTTAGTTTCTTTTAATGGTTCTAAGGGTTGTTTCTATAATTTTGGGTTTTATGTGTTTTTAGATATATTTATGGTTTTTAGGGATTCATGGGTCTTTACAGCTTTTTAGAATTTGTTTCCATTTTGTGATTTTGGGGTTTTAGGGACTTTTGATTTTAAGGTGTCGGGATTTTGGTTTTGGATGTAGGGTTTAAGGTTTAGGATGCAAGGTATAGGGTTTCAAGAGAAGTGTTTAGGGTTTAGGGTGTTGGTTATATTGTTTTGGGTCTATAGTATATGATATAGTGTGTATGGTTTAGAGGATAGTGTGTAGAATTTAGGGTTTAGTGTGTAGGTTTTTGGTTTTTGGCTGTATGGTTAAGTGTTTAGGGTTTTTAGAGGTGTTTAATTTTTGTAGGGTAATTTAGGGATGTTTTGGTTTTAGGGGTTTTTATGGTCTTTAGGGGTTTTAGGGTGTTTCCATATTTATAAGGCTTTTTGGTTTTCTATGGGTTTTTATGGGGTTTATAATATCATGGGTTTTTAGGGTTTTTACATTTTTATGTGTTTTTGGCATTTCCATTTTTTAGGTGTTTTTAGGGGTTTTAGCTTTTTTTGTGTGTTTTTTTCATTCTTTTAGAATTTTTGGGTGTTTTAGGGTTTTAGTTTTTTTCAGTTTTGTGGGTCATTTGTTTTATGGGTTTTTAGCATTTTTAATGGTTTTTACTAGTTTTACATTTTTTCGGGTTTTTAGTGGTTTTTAGGGTTTTCAATCTTTTATTTTATTCTTTGGGTTTTTAATTTATTTTCTATCGGGGGGGGGGGGGTAGTGTTTTAATGGTTTTTACGGTTTTAGGGTGTTTTTATTTTTTTGAATAGTTTTTTTGGTTTTAGTATTTTTGAGGTTTTATGGGGTTTTATCAGTTGTATTTTGTTTTTAGGGTCTTTTATGTTATTTTGGTGTCATTTTGGGTTTTAGGTTTTTTGGGTTATTTAGGGGGTGTTCGGGTTTTTAGGGTGTTTTACGTGTTTAGGGTGATTAGGGTCATTCCATGTTTTTAGGGGTTTTATAGTTTTTAGGACATTAAAGGGTTTTTATCATTGCGGGGTCTTTTATAGTTTGTATGGGTTTGTTGCATTTTCGGATTGGTTTAGTTTATTTAGTTTACTGTAATGTTTTTATATTTTTATGGTTGTTTAGGAATTTATAGATAATTTAAGCTATGTTATGGTAATTTAGGGCCTATTATGGTTTTATGGTTTTAGTGCATTTCATGTTCTTATTGATTTTTTGGGTAATCTGGTATTTTTGGGTTTTTATGGAGTTTTAAGTTTATTGAGTTTTTTAGGGTTTGTAATGGGTTCTCTGATTATTGTGTTTTGGGCTATTTAGTGTTTTTAGGTTTTTTTAGGTTTTATTGAATTATTAGGGTTTCCTGATTTTTTCATGTTTTTATAGATATTTATGGTTTTAAATGGTTTTAAGTAATTTCAATGTCTTATAGTTTTTAGGGGTTATTCGGGTTTTTGGGTTTTTAGGGTTTTAGGATGTTTTGGATCTTTTAAAAAATTTAATGTTTTTAGTTTTTTTAGTTTTTTTAGGTGTTTTATGTATTTGATATTTTTAGTGGGTTTTAGAGATTTTATGGGAGTTATTGTTTTTAAGTGTTTTTAAATGATTTTTGTGTTTTCAAGACATTTTTTCTGGGGTTTATGATTTTTATGGTTTTAACAGTTTTGAGATGGTTTAGGGTTTTTTTAGTTTTTGTAAATGTCTTGGGTTTTTAATGTTTTTATAGTTTTTAGTGTGTTTTATGATTTAAGTGTTTTTTTGGGGTTTTGGGTATTTAACTATTTTTGGAGTTTTTTGTGCTTTTGGGTTCATTTTTTAGGAGATTTATGATTTTTAGGGTAGTAAGGTTTTTCAAGGGTTATTAGGGAATTTAGGGTATCTATGGTTTATAGGGTTTTATAGGGGATCAAGGTATTTTGGGTTTTTAAGGAGTTTTTGGGTCATTCAGGGAGTTTTTAAGGATATTTTTGTGTTTTAGGGGTTTTTTGGTATTTTTGAAGTTTTATGGGTTTTAGGGACTTTCAGGGTGCTTTAAGGGAATTTTTAGCTTTTTTACGTATTTATAGATTTTAGGATAGTTAATATTTTTGGGGTTTTATGGGTTATTAGTTTTCATAGGTATTTATGGATTTTATGGTTTTTAGGATTTTCTGGTTTTTATTATTTTAATGGTTTTTAGGGTTCTTATGGTTATTATGGTTTTTAACGGTTTTAGGGGTTTTTATTGATCTTACTATTTTTAGGGGATTAGGGGTTTATGGGTTTTAGGTTGTATAAGTGTTTTTAGGGGTTTCCAATGTTTTTTCCAATTAGGGTTTTAGTGAGTATGGTGGGTTTTTAAGGTTTTATTTTTTTATGGTTTTTAGGGTCCTTTATGGTTTTTGTTTTTTTACTGTTTTTTGGGTTTTTTTTGTTTTTTGGGAATTTAGGGTTCTTTTTCTTTTTAGTTTTTTTGGGTATGCATGTTTTAGGGTAATTTTTGGAGTTATTAGTGTTTTATGGTCTTTGAGAGGACTTTATGGGTTTTAAGGTTTTTATAAGTTTTTATGGATTTTAAGGTTTTAGCATTACAATTTTTCGTTAGGGGTTTTTATGGTTTTAGGGTTTTTTGGAATTTTCATGGTTTTTATTTTTTTATTTGTTTGCTGAGTTTTTTATAGTTTCGATTCTTTTATGGATTTGTTATTTTGTAGTGTTTTTAGGTTTTTAGGTTTCCTTTATGGGGGTTTATTTTTTAATTGGGTTTTATTAGGGGTTTTACGGTTCATTTAGGGTTTTTCAGGTTGTGATGGATTTTTTGCTTTTTTAGGATTTTTAACATTTCTAGGGTTTTATTAGGGTTTTAGGGAGTTGTGGGGGCGAGGGGGAGGTGGGTCAGTGGTTTTAGGATTTTTAGGGTTCTTTATCGGGTTTTTTTGTTCTAGCGAATTGGAAATGTTTTTTGGGATTTTAGGGTTCATAAGGGGTTTTAGGGTTTTTAATTTAATTAGAGAATCATTGGGGTTTTAGTGTTTTCTTATGGTTTTAGTGTCTTCTTATAGCTGTAAAGGTTTTTTAGGTTTTTTATGTTTTTTAGGGATTTTTGAGTTTTTAATGGTTTTTAGGTTTTTTTTGAGATTCAGGATTTTTAGGGAATATAAAAGGTTTATGTGTTTCAAGGTTTCTTTGTTTCATTAGGGATTTCTATTGGTTTTTTAAATCATTTTTTTGTGTTTAGGGTTTTTATAGTATTTACGGTTTTGGGGAGTTTTAATATTTTTTAGCTTTTTTGGGTTTACGGATTTGGGTATCAGATATAGGGTTTAGGGTGTAGGATTTAGTGTTATGACTGTAGGTTATAGGGTTTATATATTAGGGTATAGGGTATAGGGAGTATGGTATATGGTGTTGGGTTTTAGTTGTAGGTTTTATATTTTAGGGTGTATGGAATTTGGTTTAAGAGGCATGGTATAGCATTTAGGTTGTAGGTTATAGGTATTAGTGTCTATTGCTTATTGTTTAGGTTTTTGTGTTTATTGTTTACGTTTTGGGGTTTTGGTTATATAATATATGGTATATTGTTTAGGGTTTGGTTTTAGCGTTTTGGGATCAGGGTTATGGGTGTGGGGTTTTGGGTTTTGGGTGTGGGGCATTGTTTTTACGATGTGGGGTATAGGATTTACGGTGTAGGATTTAGCATTTGTCGTGATGTGTTTAGGGTATAGGGTTTAGTTTTTAGGATTTAGGGTGTTGGTATAGTGTTTAGGTAGTAGGATAAATGGTTCTTTATTTTCAATATATTGTTTAGTGTTTCGGGTATATGGTTTATAGTTTTGAGATTTAGGATTAGTGTATATGGTTTCTAGTTTACAGTGTACGGTTTTGAGTATATGGTGTTAGGTTTAGAATTTATAGTTTAGCAATTAGGTTTTGTGGTATATGGTTTAGGTTTTATATTTAATGGTTTATGTTTTATGGTATAAGGTTTACGGTACATGGAATAGGGTTTTTTGTTTATGTTTTAGTGTATTGGTTTGGGTTGTTATGTTTTATGTTTAGGTTTTGGGGTAGAGGGTTTAGTGTTTAGAGTTTAGGGTGTTATATCAGATGTTTGGTTTATACGATAAGGATATAGGGCTTAGTTTAAAAATTTTCAGATGTAACATTTAAGGATTATGTGGTAGGGTATAGGGTTTAGGTTATAGGGTTTAGGGTTTAGCTTTTTGGACTTATGGATTAGGGATTAGTTTATATGCTTAGCTATTTCGGGTTTAGGATATTGGGTTTAGGGTGTAGGGTTTAGGATTTATGGTGTACGGTAATGGTTTTGGGGTATATGATTTCAGGTTTAGGGTCTAGGGTATATGGTGTTGGGTTTTAGGTGTAGGGTGTAGGGTTTGCGTATCACTGTTTAAGGTTTATGGTGTGGGGAATAGTGTTTAGTGTGTAGGGTTTATGATATAGGGTGTATCCCAGAGTGTTTAAGGGTTAAAGATTTTTTATTAATAAATTTTATGAATTTAGGGGTTTTAGAGGGTTTTAGGGTTTAATGGGGTTTATGTTCCTTGGGTTTTTGGTCTATTACAGTTTTAATGTGATTTTAAGGTTATTTATGGTTTTGAGGGGTTTTTAAAGGATATAGGTATTTTTTGTGTTCTTCTAATTGAATAGGTTTTTAAATTGTTTTTATGGTTTTAGGGTTTTTAGGGGTTTTATAGGTTTTATGGTTCTCTGGTTTTAGTGTATTTTTGGTTTTTGGCGGTTTTTTTTTTCCTTTTTAGGGGTTTTCTGGGTTTTACAGTTTACAGAGGGTTCTAGGTATTTAATGTATTATTATTGGTTTATTTGGTCTTTTGATTTTAGAGGTTTTTTGTAGTTTTAGGGGGTTTAAGGACTTTCTAGGGGTTCTCAAGTTTTTCAATGTTTTTAGTGCTCTTTATGGTATAGTGGTTTTAGGGATTTATTGGATTTTATTGAGGATCTGTAGGGGTTTTTATTTATATTTAGGTTTTTATTTGTTCTAATATTTTTTGGGGTTTTCATGTTGTTTTTGGGGGAGTTTGGGTTGGGGGGGGGGGGGTGGGGGATTCATGAAGAATATTCAATGATTTTTATGTTGTTTAATTTTTTTTCATTATTTTTAGGGGTTTCATGGTTTTTATGATTTTTATGGTTTTTAGGTGTTTTAGGTAATTTTTCATTTGAATGTTTTTTTTTGTTTTTTTTTGGGTTTCTGAGGTTTTCCTATGGTTTTTGGGTTTTTTTATATTTTATAAGAATTTTATGTTTTATATTTACTTTTTTTTTATTTTTAAGTTATTTTTAGGTTTTTAGGTCGTTTGAGTTTTTCTGATCTTTATTATTGTTTAATGTTATTTAATATTTTTAGTATTTTTATATGTTTTTGTGTTTTTAGGGGTTTTAGGGTTGTCTTATGGTTTTTAGTGTTTAAGGATTCATTTAGGGTTTTATGGGTTTTCAGGTTATATATTGTATATGGGGATTTTGTGTCTTCGTTTATTTTAGTTTTTTATTTGTTTTAAGTTTTTAGGGGTTTTGGTATTTTTTTTGGGTGTTTAGAGTGTTTAAGACATTATATGGTTTCTTAAGAGTTTTTAGAGAGTTTTATGGTGTTTTATGGGTTATAAGGGGTTTTAGGGTTATTTAGGGTTTATTGTCTTTGTGTCATTTAAGATTTTTAGGGTTTCTAGGGGTTTTACATTTTTTTGGGATTTTTCACATTTTTCGAGTTTTTAGGGCATTTGGAGTTTAGAAAATATTATAGATTTTTAAGGCATTATGGGTTCAGGAGAGTTTTTTGGTTTTATGGGGTTTTTTTGTAATTTTATTTAATAGTTTTTTTATGATTTTTTGGGTTTTTTAGGTTTATCAATTTTTTATTGTTTTAAGGATATTTTGTGATTTTTAGTTTTTTAGTGGTTTTAGAGATTTTTTTGGAAATTATGGTTTTTTTAAAAAATATAGCGAGTTTAGTGTGTTTTTTGGTTTTTTCGTTCTTTGGTTTTCTGGGTTTTTTTTGGGTTTTTTAGGGAGTTTTCATTTTTTATGGGTTTTTTGGTTTTTTGGGTATCTTGGGTCTTTATGAGTATTTGTTATTTTTATGTGGATTAATGTTTTATTGGATTTAGGGTGTGAGAGGGAGTTTTATTTCAGTTTTATTTGGGTTTTTATGGTTTTTATGTTCTTTTGTATTTTTTATAGTTTTTCTAGAGGGATTTGGGTTTTTTTTATTTTATGGATTATTAGATTTTTTGAAATGTATTTTATGTTTTTAAGGGTTTTTTGTATTTTATGTTTTTTATAGTTTTTAGATTATTTTTGAGGATTTTTTTAATGTTTTAGGGGTTGTATGGTTTTTTATAGTTATTAAGGATTTCCTTGGGGTGGTACGTATTTTATGGGTTTTAGGGGATCTTTGGGTTTTTTGTGTTAGGGGTTCTTTGGGATTTTAGGATTTTAGGGTTTTATGTTTTTTTATTCTTTTTTAAGGTTATGTTGGGTGTTCATGTTTTTATTGTTTTACAGTTTTTTGGGTTTTTAGTGATTTAGTGTTTCTAGTGTTTTTAGGGTTCTAGGTGTTCATTATGGTTTTGAGCCTTTTTAGGGGTTTCAACAGTTTTATGGATTTAGAATTTTAGTGTTTTTTGCGGTGTTTATGATTTATATGGTTTTTTATTTTTTTAGGATATTATGTTTTTAAATTTTTAATGGTCTTGGGGGTTTTAAGGTTCTTTGTGGTGTTTTATGGTTTATAGGGGTTTTATGGTTTATTGGGTTCTTGTTTTGTTGTGTTACATTGGATTTTGAGGGTGGGTTTAGGGTTCAAAGGTTATATGGTTTTTAAAGGATTTAGTTTTTTGAGGTGTTTTGGGGGGTATATCGTTTTAGTGGTTTCTTAGGGGTTATGTGTTTTATGGTTTTTAGGGGTTTTATGGGATTTTTTTTATTGTTTTAGGGGGTTTATGGTTTTTAAGATATTTTTTTGGTTTTAGGCATTTAATGGTGTTAGGGTTTTAATTATTTTTTAGGGTTTTGAGGAATTTTTTATTTTTTATGGTTTGTTAGAGGTTATTATTTTTAGGGTTTTTAAGAGATTTAGGGTTTTAATATATTTCGGATTTTAAGGGCTTTTACAAATTTCAGGGGTTATAATGTCACTTTTCTTTTTTATGGTTTTTAGGTTCATTTAGGGTTTTTAGGTGGTTTTAATTTTTTTACTGTTTTTTAGGGTTTTTAGGGTCCTTTAGTGTTTTAGTGGTTTTAGGGTCCTTCTTGGGGTTTTAACCTTCCTTCTATGTTTTTAGGGTTTTTAGATACTTTAAGGGGTTTTAGTTTTTTTGGTGTATTTATAGTATTTTTTGGTCTTATTATGGGGATTAGGTGTTTTTTTGTTTTAATGATTTTTTTTTTGAATTGAGGGTTTTTTATATACTTTTAGGGATTTTAGTGTATTTAAATTAATTTTATGGGTTTTATGGGTGAAGGATTTTAATGGTTTTCTATGGTTCTTCTTTTTTAGTGATTTTTAGTTGTTAGGGTATTTTATTGTTTTTAGGGTTTTGTGGTCTTTTCTGGGTTATTGGGTTTTAATTGTTTTTTGTGGCATTAGGGCCTTTCATGGATTTTCTAGTAGTTTTGGGTTTTTAGGGATTAATATGGTCTTCTAGGATTTTAATTGTATTTTGGGTTATTATAGGTTTTTAGGTTTTTAGTGTCTATTGGTTTTGGGATGTTTAGAGGTTTTTATAGTTTTCAATATCTTATAGAGTTTTTAGGTCTGTTGACGCTCCTTTCGTCACAGAATCTAAAGATCGGAAAAGGGAATATCTGAGCTCAAAGTGATTCAGCCTTTAAAGCAAACATGAAAAATCGACAAAGGCATGAACAAAGGATCAACAGCAAATCCACCGCGCAAGTTATACCACTGCCGCGCAAGTATACATGCGCGGCTACCTTGGTCGCGCAGGTGACTTGCACGACCTAAATGGTAACCGCCCGGTAACCGCCCTGGGTCTTCTTTTGCCTATAAATAGACCCTGTGGGCCCCCCATTCGAGGAGGATCTTTTTTCAGAAACTCGAATTGAAGCTCCCGACGCCCAAGTCTCTTCTCAAAGCTTCTGGAACACTTCTAAGGTAATTTCTTACCTAGAACGGAAGATCTAAAGAGAAGAAGGAAGGCCTAAGTGTTGAAACTTATCAAACACTTGCGCGCCGACTTAATTCCTTCAATATAACTTGCACGTCCCTTTTCTGGAAGAACCTCAAGGGGATTCTAAAGGGTTTTATCAAGAGTCGCTCAAGTATTTCAATTCTGATTGAAAATCGTGCAAGTACACCATGTGTCGCGCAAGTATACTTGCGCGGTCAATACCTGCGCGCCGCCGCAGGACTTGCGCGCCTTTCAAGACTTGCGCGCCCATATCTTTTTGGGTGCCCATCTTGCCCATTTTACCCCTCTTAATCCATTTCACCATTCCTTTTCAAAATTCAGTCTTCAAGACACTCTCCAAAGCCATTTATGGCATGATTTCTTGATTTGACTTTCTTATCTGAAAGGAATTCTGTGGAATCTCTCTCAAAGTCTAGTGATTTAAATATCCTTATGTCACTAAAATATGGAGAGTTCATTCATTCAACCTCATCCTTTAAAATGAGAGAATCTTAACCTGGGTCTCCTTTTTAGGAATAATCCCCAGTTATAAAACCTTTAATCAGGGCATCTTCCTCAGGAGTAAGCCCAAAATTCTTAAAGTTCCCAATTTTGGGCATCCTTCTCAGGAGTAAGCCCCAATCAAGTCCTTTAATCTTGGGCATCTTTCTTAAGAATAAGCCCCAACCTCAAATATGGGCATCCTCCTCAGGAGTAATCCCCAAACCTTATTCCCTAACCTGGGTCTCCTTTTCAGGAATAAGACTCAGTCATAACCTTGGGCTTCCTTTTCAGGAGTAAGCCCCAAGTCCCCTTAAATGTCTCTTAACCAGTCATAATTTACCTTTGATTTGGGTTTCCTTTTCAGGAGTAAAACCCAATCATAAGTCCCCTCCTAACTTGGGCATCCTCCTCAGGAGTAAGCCCCAAGATTAGAGTATTCAAATCTCCATGAAGCACATATAACTTTATGGACCCTGTTTATGGATTTTCTCCCTAAAAGTAGATCCTAAACCTTCACCTATCTGGGCAGTCATCTATACATAAGCCCCAAACAAATTCTTATGATTGCATCTTTTATGGCACAATTGTCTAAATTTTATCAATACCTCTTGTTTCTCACACCGAGCATGACTCACGTGAGCTTAGAGTGTAAAAGTAATTATGACATTCATCTTTGAGCCATCAATCATAAACATCATACCCCATTCCTCGAACTACGTGGGTTCTGATTCCTTTTCCAATAGAAAGGATACGTAGGTAGCCCATTTATGGGTTCGATCCCAACTTTGAAATAATCTCTGTCCTTCTGAATGACGATAAACTTCAAGTGCCCCACTGAGTGGCTTTAAAACCAGCCTGGTCATCATAATGACCAAGAGACTTTTATATAAATGTTTTGAAGGATACCATTGACCAAGAATCTCTAAACAGATATAGATGATTCTCTATTGATGAAGAACCTCTAATACATATAAAAGATTCTCTAAATTTCTTGCATATTTAATCATTGATTGTTAAAACTAAAGGAAAGCACATTTTTTACATGGTAATGTAATAAGGATTCACGAACATAACTTAAATCTATAAAGAGAGTCCCAGAGTAGACAATAATTCCCCTCAAAAAGGTGTGATGAGTCCGACCTCCCATCCTCTCGACCAATGCAAATTCCTAAGCCTCATTAGTCCACAGGCTAATGAGCGCCTGCCTTTGGAAAGTAGGTCCAAATGGATGTGGAATCATTGGATGTTTCCGGTTCTACGAACAAACCCGTTAGAAACCGATCGGAACGTTTGAATCTCCCGTCCAGGAGGTCATCCCCGGATTCCGCGCGAAACAAAAATGGTGAACCCGACGTGAATCCTTAACCATGTGAAAGTGATGTTCTTCTTATTTGTTAGGCCCCTTGGGCCAACAAGGCAATCATTGACATATGCTCATCCAAAAGATGCAGTAGCTGGATTCATCTTGATTATGTCTGTTACATGGAACAGGAACTCTTTTCTCAAGATCTTCTGAAAAAATGGCTTTCCTTAAATTCACCCCTGTGAATACTGCTGCTGTAAACACCTCTACTGTGAGGTTTGCTGCTGTGAAAACCAATGCTGCTACTCCTGCTGGAACGTCATCCGCTCTGAGGATGACATCACCAACTCAGCGTCTTCAACGCTGTGTTTCTAATTCACTGGTTAAGGAGTACCGTCGCAACGGTACTATCCCAACTCTGGAGGCCGCTCGTCAAGCCCTCCAAGTTAACAACTCTACCTGGTCGTCCGGACAACGGCGGCCAGCAATCAAGAAGCAGGCGGTGCTGACTACCGTCTCCAACCGTTTCGGGTCGTTATCCCCGGAACTCAATTTCCATTCACTCCCTTATTCTGAGGAAGTGAATGAGCAGGTCCTACACGACCTTCATTCAAAAAGACAGGATTCCTTCTCAAGGGCTCCCATCAACAATCGCCGCCAGACTCGTGCGGTAGTGCGCCCTCAACATGATGAGGGTACCGACTCAAGGCATTCAGCTCAGGTTCCTCGAACCCGAGCAGGCAAGATGAACCGCCAGAGACGGAATCCGGTTAATAATAAGCAGGTTGTCATCCCTGCTATCTCCGGAGAAGTCCACCAACCTAACTTGATGGAAAACAACGAGCAGGCATACACACCTGTCCGTTTTAATTCCGCTGTCCAGCAGACTCGTCTGGCAGCATCAAGCCAATCCCGCCAGGCAATTCCGGCGGAGTACCATAGGCAGGAACATACACCTGCTTATACATCACCAATTAGTCAGCAGGCTCGTCTGACTACATATGGTGGATCTCGTCAACCGCGTTTGGCGAAGTGTAATCAGCAGGCATATACACATTCGAATACTAATCAGGCCTACCAACAGTCTCGCTTGGTAGCACCCGGAGAAGTCAGTGGGAAAGTCCCGACGACAAACAGGAGGCAGACTCAACTCTCTGCCTCCACACTTGAGTACTGTCAGGATTCACTGATAGGAAAAGGAGGACAGGAGCAGGCACATACACCTACTCTAAGCCCGGAATGGACGTATATCCCCGTTCCGGCGGCTGAGGTCACCAAACATATTTTGTCAATGTTGAAAGAGCAGAAGCAAATTCCTGCTCATATTCTGGATGCTTTCCAGGATATCATAACAGCTTCAGCATCATCTCAGGGACAGACACATAAATCTATCCCTAGCAATGGAGTGACACATCAACGATTCACTCCGGAACAGACACACACATCTGTTCCAGTCCAAGAGGGTTATGGGGAATACTCCCCCATATCATACGGACAACCAAGTCAGGCACATACACCTGATTTGAGTGGAGATCGTCATCTTAACCTGACCATCTTTCCTGATCAGGCACATACACCTGCTCAGAGCAATCACTTTCGTCATCAAGTGGTTTCTAAAGTGAGTAAGAAGGAATCTAAGAAAAAGATCCGCCCAGAACAGTCAGGAGATCAAAGGCCAATCTGCAACAAGGCCTTGCTCGATGCTTGAGTTCTTGAAGCCCTCAAACATTTATCTGTCGGAATTCAAGATTCTACTCCCTCAGTTGCCAATAACGGGAACATTAATTCTGAAGGTCTTCAACAGACACTTCCTCATGAAGAGTTGCTTCATGAAAATTCGGTCAATCTTGAAGTTTCTTCTTCAGATGAGAGCCACAGGAACCCTCTGTGTGGTCAGAAGGCCAAGGAGCAAGAGATTTTATCTTTTGATGTAACCCATCATGACGGTCCTCCTCATGGTGATGAACTTCGCTGCGAAAGTCCTCTCCGCAGTAGTGATTCACGTTGTCTCGAAAATTCTTCAGAAGGCAATGTAGTGACGAGAAAGCCCTCATATCTCGAGGCACTTGCAAACGTAAAACCAGTCATGTCTGATGCTTTACTATCGGCAGGTGAAACTCTTTCTCCATCAGAAGATAGCCTGGGGTTCAGGTTATTCTCCGAACCATCCCTAGGTCATTCATCTTCCAGCATGAATAGTGATTTCTCTACCAATCTTGTTGAATCCGATGAAGCAACAAGGAAACACCAACTCTGTTCCAAACAGGTAGAAGAATCTTCATTTAATGATAAAGAGGAAATGCTGAACATGAGGAAAAAACTGGCAAAAGGTGAAGTACCAGTCATGTTTTGGACTTTGGCTGATTCCCAGTACGACATTCCAAAGATGTTGAAGGATGATGGAATCCATGATATTCGTCTCAACATATGGAAAACTCTTTGTCAATTAAAGAAGAAGGTATTATCGTACGATGAATATGAAAATCATCTTAAGATAATAGAAGGGTTACAACGCCAGATTGATTTGGCATCTCTATCAGTCTCTCGGTATCCGAAGGCTAAAAAGAAACAGAGAACCCTTCAACGTTCATGCCTTGGCGCACTAAGAAGATTGCGTCAGTTAATTGCCAATGCTCCATCTGATGTTCATATCAGAGGATGGGGTGTTCACGGAGCACTACATTTCACAGTGCTTTCCGGTCAGCAAAGCCCGCCGAAAATGGTCTCATGCAATGTTATTGCCCATGGCCGGCCACAGTCAATGGGCTTTGTTCATAATCAAAAGATTACTCAAGAACAAGCTTCAACTAGTTCCTCTCAAAATCAAGTATATAGAGAACAGGTTGTTGAATTGCTCCTACATCAAGCAGGCGAGAATATTGCACAAGCCTCTCGTCTGGACCAAACACGTCATCAAATGACAGAAGTTTCGGAAATCATCCAACGGTCTGTTGAACCAGGTGATAAAAGTGGATACAGGTTAATGCATCCAGCTAATTTCCGAACTAAGATTCCCAAGATCAAGAGAGATTTTAAGAAGATCTCAGACATAGCATGTCAAGAGACACCCCAGCTTGCCAGACTGGGGACTTCTCTAACCCAACCCTCAGAGTCAACGAATGGGATTCGAGGAGTTGAGCGGAAGCAGCAGGAACATCCCCAGTCCACCGGACTGGGGACTTTTTCAAATCTTCAATCCTTCCCTCAGAGAAAGTCAGTATTCTCTCGATTATGGAATAAGCCTCAAGAGGAACGAAGATCCAAGCTGTCAAGAGATTCTCTCCAAGTGACGGTTATCCAAGAAATTCCTGAGGGATCAAGTCAACGGAATTCCATGTCTCATCATGGACATAGAAGGAGACAATATCACAGAAATGCTGATAGAAAGGATTCCATGCAATATGCATCCATTAATGTCATCAATGCCGTTGCTGCTGATTCACCAGATGAGGCTCAATCAGAGGGATCAGACGAAGAGGTTCCTGCTCAAGAAGTCGCGCACACAGACCTAAATGAAGAAGGTGTGCGCACACGTAATCAAAGGCTTGCCCAAAATATGGGTATTCCTTCAAGTAACCCACTTCCCCCTCTCCGAAAAGGATCCAATAAGGGGAAAGGAAAGAATCAGGTTACTCCTCACCCTTCCTCTGAAAGAGGTCAATCGCTCTCATTAGAGAAAAGGTTTGCACAACAGGAGGAAGAAATGAAAGAATTAAGAAGGGTGAATGCAGAATTACTTCAGAATAGTATTCTTCTTAAGAACACTGAAGTCTGACAGCCGAAGGAATTTGTTGTAACTACTAAGATGGATCAAGAATATCCTCCTTATCAGTACACCCACAGAGGTCTAATCCTACGGGTCAAACGCAACAACGATTGGCACAACTACCATCAGTTGCAGCACCAACCACCACGTCTGTCCAAGCTCCATTCATTGCACCTACCCAAAACCAAGTTCAACCTGACGTTTCTCAAAAGTTAATAACTACTATTGAGTCATTAACAGCTCGGTTAGAAACTATAGAAGGGAAACAAGTGCAAGTTCAACCTGAAAAGAATGTTTACCCTGAATGGGTAGATTCAATTTCTCCTCCATCCAGTTTTGGAAACCCTATTTTCCCTACTTTCAATGGATCAGGCGACCCTGAACAACATTTGACGCATTACGTGTCTTGTTGTGATCCTATGATGGGAACTCCAGAGCAGCAAGAAGCAGTGAAACTCAGATGCTTCGTGCGAACCTTGCAAGGACCAGCTTTTGTCTGGTATACAAGCTTGAAATCCCGGTCAGTCATCGGATGGGAGGATCTTCGTCAAAAATTCCTTCTTCAGTTTAGCTCAACTTTTCCAAAAATGACATTTTTCGATCTTACAAACTGCAAGCAAATGGAGAATGAAAGAGTCTCTGATTTCATTTCTCGTTGGAAGGGATTAACGTATTCCTTGAGTTTATCACTCCATTAGGAGGAATTGTTGCCAATCTGTGTGGCAAATTTGCGTGACGAATTACGCAGGCCATTGATCCCTGTGAAATACACAGGAGGGTTTCGAGACCTTACTTCAATCGCTCAACAGATTGAAGATTCCCTTATACAGGCTAAGGTTAAATCTCGTGTAATTCCATCAGCTCCAGGAAGAAGAATGGGTAAAGCAGAAACTGCTACAGTTATGCTTAAACAGGCACCTGTACCTATTTCTACTTCAAAACCTTCATCTTCTCGAAGGGATCCACCTCCTGAACGCCAACAACAAAGGCTGTTTCTTCCAAATGATCAAAAAGATCAACGACGAAAACAATTTGAGGATATGAAGAGTAAAACATACTCTTTCCGAAGTGAGCAAGTTCCTGGTTACTTCATTTCAGCTCTGGAAAATAATTTGGTTCAATTACCAGTGCCGAAGAGGCCAAACAAGGAAGGAGATGAAGACCATCCCAATTATTGTCTCTTTTATCAAATGTTGGGGCATCCCATCCGGGAGTGTTTTGTCTTTAAAGACCTCCTGCAAAAGATGGTCGACTTGGGACAAGTCAAATTGAAGGGCTCTTCAGCTCATGTAGCGTGTATTACCGCTACAGATCCAGAGGAAGGAGGCGAGTGGCAGGAAGTCAAAAGCGAAACTGCGAAAAAATATGATGATTGGATGGTCATAAAGACAATAAATCGGACCCATTCCATTTTGCGAACACAATTGAAGAAGCCAATTGTGTCTCCTACAAAAGCTGCAGTAAAGCCTCCATCAAAAGACAAATCCTTAAAAGGGCAGCGCAATTCAAAGAAGAAAGAGGAATCAGAAGAAGATGAGTATGTATCAAAGCCTAAATTGTCTTTGACTCTGGCAGATTTCATGCCATCTACTTCAAAGCCACGGGCACCGTCCCACCAAACGGCACAGCCTAAACAGGCTAACCAGGCAGAGTCTTTATCTGACGAAGAGTTAATCTTTGGTTCTGTTAATATGATTCAATTAACAGATTCATATTCCAGTCTTGATGAGCCTGAATTCCCTGTATCAAATAAGGGAACCCGAGGAAGTTCTAGAGGTTCAGGATATAGGGGAAGACGTGGATCTTTCTGAAGCCACTACTCTAATTCTACCCTTTCTAGCACTGTATATGCAGCAGAAACTCGTGGTAGAGCCCTTCAGCGAGCTCAAAAAGAACAAGCAAGTTCTTCTGCCAATGGCCAACTCAGTTTCGACACAGTTATTTTGGAAGACCGATTAAAAGTTCCTTCTTCTTTATTTCAACAAGTAAATGGATCTAATCAGTCTAATTTTCCAAAACCAAGGATGTTTCCAACTTCAATACAAGATGCATCAGCTTCCAAAGCATCTGCTTCCAAAGTACCTGCTAAACCGCATATTCCTATTGGGAAACGCAGACCTCTAGATCAAAAGTATGATATATTGAAACACTTGGCCCAAGTACCAGCCAAGTTATCAATTTTGGATGCTTTGAATCTGTCAAGAGATCTTCGGGAAGCACTCATCGAAGCTTTGTCAAGTCCTCAGGAGTTTGAAACTGAAATTGCTGCAGCTGAAATCTATCACATAGAGAATAATCCTGCGGAATTCCATGCAGTGATATCTTTTACTGATAAAGATGAAGATGATGTTGTGCATGGGCACATAAAACCGTTGTACTTATCTGGCAAAGTCAATGGTATAGATGTTCGAAGAGCTTTCATTGGCAATGGTTCAGGAGTCAACCTCATGCCCATTCGCACACTTCGTCGATTGGGCCTCACAGAATCTGATTTATCTCCTTCTACCATGATGTTGCAAGGATATGATAAAAATGAACAAGAACCACTGGGAGAAGTTACGCTCAGAACTCAGTTTGGAGATCTTGTTTCCAATTCGGATTTCATGATTGTTGATCAAGACTTAGCTTTCAATATCTTGCTTGGAAGACCCTGGCTACATCAGCATGCAGCTATTCTGTCATCATACCATCAATGTCTCAAATACTGTTTCAATGGTCAAGTTGGAACATTGTATGGTGATAAGGCCTCGTTCAAGACATGTGAGTCTCAATACATTGAGGCGGAATTTTATCACATGAAGGGTAGAGAAAAATCTACAATGAAGGAAATTACCAAAGTTAATGCTCCGTATGGTTTGGAAAAAATTCCAATAAATCCATTTTCACATGTGAGTACAGATTATGTGTTACCTATGAGTCAAATTGACAAAATAAGCCCAAATCAAAATACTCTTATGGAAAGATCCATAATGTCAATTACGGAAATCGAGCCAGACAATATGGGAGAAATTGGTAACTTACCAAGCAGTGATGAAAGCATAAGTGGTGACGTTTTCATTTCATCTGCTGAAATCCAACAAGTCTATACTTCGCTAATCAGGCCAGAAGAAGTTATAGCAACACCAGAGGTGAATATTGATGTAGATTCTCAATCCATCATCTCCACTTTATTTCCCAAAGAAGACCCTTTATCGTCAATAGGGTCGGAAATGGAAGCTTTTCTTCAAAATGTGAAAATTTTGACATCTCTTATGATCATGAGAATTTCGTTTTTTCATCTACTTTGCAAGTAGAAACGGAAGAAATAACACTTGATGAAGAGGAAGAGGAAGATCTTAGAGATGCTCCTCCAGCATTTGAAGAGGGTATCTCTACCACTGTGGATGAACTCAGAGAAGTAAATCTGGGTACAGAGAAAGATCCACGCCCCACTTTAATTAGTGCGGCCATGACCCTTGAAGAGCAAGAGATGTATATTTCTTTTTTAAAGCAAAATAAAGATATTTTTTCTTTGAATTATACAGAGATTCTTGGCCTTGATCCTGATGTTTCCACCCATCATTTGGGTTTGCCAAAAGAACATCGAGGATTCAAGCAAGCCGCGAGAAGAACACACCCAACATATGCTGCCAAAATCGAGGCTGAAGTGGATAAGCTTATCAAAGCTAACTTCGTCAGAGAAGTTCAATATCCCAAGTGGTTGGCTAATATTGTCCCTGTAAAGAAGAAGAACGGGCAAATTAGGGTTTGCATCGATTTCAGAGATCTTAATCGGTATTGTCCTAAAGATGATTTCCCAGTTCCGATTACAGAACTCTTACTTGATGCGACGGCTGGCTATGAAGTACTTTCTTTCATGGATGGATATTCTGGATATAATCATATCCGAATGGCCCCAGAAGATGAGGAATATACAGCCTTCAGAGCTCCTCAAGGTGTGTTTTGTTACCGGGTGATGCCCTTTGGTTTAAAGAATGCAGGTGCAACATATCAACGCGCCATGCATCGTATCTTCAAACCTCTTTTAGGGAAATTTGTTGAATACTATGTAGATGATTTGGTGGTTAAATCCAAACAACGTTTTGATCACTTGGCTGATTTGGAAGTCATATTCCACAATCTTCGACAACATAATTTGAAGATGAACCCCTTAAAGTGTGCTTTTGGGGTAACCTCAGGAAAATTCCTCCGCTTTGTTGTACGCCATCGTGGTATTGAAGTCGATCCTGAGAAGACCAAATCAATCCTTGGTATGTCACCTCCTCAAAATTTGAAAGAATTAAGAGGACTTCAAGGACACTTAGCCTACATTCGGCATTTCATCGCCAATTTGGCAGGCAAAAGTTTAACCTTTACCAAATTATTGAAGAAAGGAGTCACTTACCAGTGGACTGAAGAATGTCAAGAAGCATTTGATGTTCTCAAGAAATACCTCTTGAGTCCACCAGTACTCATGCCACCTGTTGAGGGTAGGCCTCTTATCCTCTATGTGACAGCTTTAGAGCGATCATTGGGTGCCTTTCTCGCTCAAAAGAATGATGCTGGGAATGAAAATAGTCTCTACTATCTTAGTAGAACTATGCTTGAAGCAGAAACCCGGTATTCGTGTATTGAAAAGTGCTGCCTAGCATTAATCTTTGCAGTTCAGAAACAGAGACACTACCTGCAACATCACGAGGTCCAATTAATATCTCGTAATAATCCACTCAAATTCATCCTTAGTCGTCCAATGCTTACAGGACGTCTGGCAAGGTGGGCGGTTATTCTACAGCAGTTCGACATCCAGTATGTGTCTCAAAAGGCAATTAAGGGCCAAGCTCTGGCTGATTTCCTGGCTGAACATCCTTCAGTGGAAGACACGTATTCAGATATCGAACACCTGATGAGGAAGTTTTCTCTATTCAAGAGAGTCCTCAAACATGGGAAATGTATTTTGATGATGCTTCTAGAAGTCCAACAGGGAAGAAAATGGAAAATCCTAAATTCAACAAAGTTGGTTTAGGAATTGTGCTCATTTCTCCAGATAAGGCAGTGTTACCTTATTCCTTTTTGTTGTGGGAAGGTGGTACCAATAATGAAGCTGAATACCAAGCTCTCATTACAGGCTTGGAGTTAGCGCTTCAAGCACAAGTGAATCACTTAAAGGTGAAAGGTGATTCAGACCTGGTAATCAAACAAGTCAATGGGGATTATGCCATCAGAAAAGAAGAATTAATCCCTTTGTATGATTACGTCAGAGAGTTAATGTCGGAATTCCCTTCAGAACCGACATTTTCTTATGTCCCAAGATCACAAAATGCTCAAGCTGATGCACTGGCTAATATAGCCACAACTTTAGCAGATCCAAATCGGGACGAGACAACCATCTTTATTTCCCACCGTCGTGCAATTTCACCTTATGTTCAAGTCAGAACAGAGGAAATTAATGAAATTAGTCCCATTCCTGAACCGTATGGTCATACTACAGGATGGATGTCACCTATCAAGGAATACCTTCAAAATGGAACACTTCCACCTGATAGAGCCGAGAAAGAACAAATTCGGCGACGTGTGGTCAATTTTACTCTTTATGATGGTCCAAACCACCTCGAGAAAATTCTCTACAAACGTGGTTTTGATGGAGTTCTCTTCAGATGTATTGATGGTGAAGAGACAATGGCTGTCATAAAAGAAGTGCATGTAGGTGTCTGTGGTGCCCACCAGTCTGGACATAGACTGTCTGATCAAATTCGAAGGCTTGGATACTTCTGGACTTCAATGATACAAGATTGTGTTAATTTCACAAAGAAGTTTCAATCATGCCAAGTATATTCCAACTTCATTCATCATCCTCCAGAGTTTCTTCATACAGCTAAATACTCATGGCCATTTTCCACATGGGGAATGGATGTGGTGGGACCTTAGCCTTCAGCTGCGGCCAAGCAGTTTAAGTACATTCTTACTGCTACTGATTTCCTTTCCAAATGGGCAGAGGCAGTACCTCTCAAAGAAGTCAGTTCTAAATGCATTGTTAGCTTCATCAAGTCTAACATCATTACTAGATTTGGTGTCCCTCATACCATATTGACGGACAACGGCACCAACTTCTGTTCTTCTGAGGTAAAGAAATTGTATCAAGAATACAACATTAAGTCCAACCATTCATCTCGATATCATGCAGCGGCTAATGGCCAGATAGAGGCCTTCAACAAGACTCTTTCAAATATACTGCAAAAGATGGTGGATAAAGATAAGAGGTCATGGCCTGATAAACTCTTTCATGATTTATGGGCTTATCGGACTACCACTCGCAATGCAACACGGTCTACTCCATATTCATTGGTATATGGAACAGAAGCAGTCTTGCCAATTGAAGTTCAATTGCCTTCACTCAGAATAGCAATTTGTGATCAGTTGTCAATAGATGAGCGATCCCAAAAGCGGTTGAATGAATTGGAACAGTTAGATGAGAAAAGATTGTGCACTTTGCACCACTTGGAAATCTATCAGAATCGGATTGCATGAGCATTTAACAAAAAAGTTCGTCTTCGTTCATTCATTCAGGGAGAATTGGTATTGGTTCTCAGAGCACCAATGATACCAGGAAAGAAGCCTCCCAAGCTTGAACCAAAATGGGAAGGACCTTATTCAATACATAAAGTCTACTCCAATGGAGCGTATTCTCTGATCTCAATGGATGGAGAACACATCACGACTCCAACTAATGCCAGATTTCTGAAGAAGTATTTTGTATAAACACAAAATATTGTTCCCAGAACCAAGACTCTTACAATTGGTTCATACAGCAATGGTCCAGTATGACCTTAAACTGCAACCTCGTCCAACATGACGTTAAACTGTGTCACCTTCAATGTCTGAGATGACATTAAACTATATTTTTTCCGAGATGACATTAAACTATATTGTGTCCTAGCAACATGACATTAAAATGTGTGGCACTTTCATCATCCAGCCTGACGTTAAACTGTAAAAAGTCCCCAGAACTGATATCCTCATATTGGTTCACCTTAGTCCTAGCTACATGACTTTAAACTGTACAACACCAGTTCGTCCTTGCTATGTGACGTTAAACTATACAACAATGGTCCAGTATGACTTTAAACTGCAACTTCGTCCCACACGACATTAAACTGTGAAAAAGTTCCCTAAACCATCCAACAGGACCTTAAACTGCATCATCCCTGGTCCATGTATATGACCATAAACTATTTGCAAATCCCTTATGTCCAGCAAGATGTTAAACTGTGACGTCCTAAATTACATGACGCTAAACTATATAAAATTCCCTCACGTCCGGAAAGACGTTAAACTATATAATCTCAAAAGTCCAGTATGACATTAAACTGCACCATTCACGGTCCATGCATATGACCTTAAACTATTCGCACCTTCGTCCGACATGACGTTAAAGTGGTACACTCTTTTGTCCTTACTGCATGACATTAAAATGCACAGTCCCCCTTTCGTCCAATATGACGTTAAACTATTTTATCCCCATCATCCTAACTACATGATGCTAAACTGTACAGAAAATCCTTGATATGTCCTACATGACATTAAACTGTATTTTGTCCCTGCTACATGACACTAAACTGTGCATCACCAATAGTCCTAACTGCAAGACTTTAAACTGCATAGTCCCCTTTTTTTTGTCCTACATGACAATAAACTGTACATCGTTAAGGTTGTTATTACCTCTTGTTTCTCACACCGAGTATGACTCACGTGATCTTAGAGAGAACATAAACCATAACACTCCCTTTGGGCCACTAACCATGTGTAAGTCCCAACAATATTTTTTATTAGATCATTGTCCACAAGAACAACTTGATCATTGATTCATTATTTAATTGAACTACGTGGACTTTGATCCTTGCCCTCCAGGATGGGTATGTAGGCAACCTCCAAGAGTTCAAGCCCAAAAATAATCTCTTCACATCGGTTCACCACAACCTCATATGATGTTGATTTGTGAAACCGCCCCTGGAATCAATATCTTTACATTGATTCACTTTCGTCCTTGTTATATGACGTTAAACTAGACAAAACTTTTGTCCAGTACGACAATAAACTACAAATATTCATTGATTTCCTCATTTGAGAAGGAACCATTATTGACATTGATTTTTTTCAATCATGGTTTTCATTTACAAAGGACTACGTGCATACATGGTAATGCCTGAACTTTTTATCTCAGGTTAAACCATCATTGCACAAAAGTCCCCTTTCACCCTTCACATGTACGAACCAAATTTGTACAAAGGGTAGTTCTAGAACTACGTGGACTTGATTCCCATCCTTATGGGATACGTAGGAACATTCGAGTGTCCCTCGAATCCAGTCCCAAGTCTTTTGGGCCTAACCCCAAATTTCACTTTCAGTCCCTTGGCTGAAAAGTCCTCATGAAAACACACACTGTGTATTCATTATTATGGTCCGAATTCTATGACCCTAAACTAAGATCACTCATACTTTCGTCCTGTACGACGTTAAACTGCATTTCAAGAACTACGTATGTCTTGATTCTCATTCTTATGAGATACGTAGTGAAGCCCAAGTTTCAATTCAGGACCCAGCCACAACATGATTATGGTTTTCATTGACCTATGTATCTCTATATACATTGGACAAAACCCATCTTTATGTGTTATAATCCTAACCTTAAATATTTTCAGATCTTTATAACCCTTTTCATGACTTCTAGTCACAAAAATGTCAAACTTCTGATAATTCTTTGGCCTGACTATGCAGCACGTGGCCATAGGTTGCCTTGCATAAACAGTCCACATAACAGACTTGTCAGCCAAAAGATGCTATTTTATTTGACCATGCAGCCAATGCCTATAGGTGGCCCTGCATATTTCAACCCCCTAACGGGTTTTGTTAAATAATAGTAACTTCATTCTTGGGAAGAATGCCTCTGTTGTCCTTATTTGTCTTAAACGACAATATGTAGGGATCCGCAAAAAATAGCCATCCTTAACATATTTGTCCCATATCCTTTTTCATGATCTGAAAGTATTCAAGTCCATGGTTTATTCTTCTTCCCTATGTTTGGGTCAGACCTTCGTAGGAGTGATATTCATCCAGTTATTCGATATTCTTATTTGGAAATATCTTCTCCATATTCAAGTACCTCTTTCCATAAAACAAACTCTATGCTTTAGAAAATTTGAATCTCCATAAACTTTCACTGGCTTTTAGCACTATGAAAGTACATTTCTGGGAGTTCTTTTGCCTGACTATGCATCACGTGCCCATAGGTGGCCTTGCATAAACAGTCCACATAACAGACTTGTCAGCCAAAAGATGCTATTTTATTTGACTATGCAGCCAATGCCCATAGGTGGCCCTGCATATTTCAACCCCCTAACAGGTTTTGTTAAATAATAGTAACTTAATTCTTGGAAACTACTTCTTCTAATGCCTTTTAGCTCTTTTTTCATATCATTCCTCAGATTCAAATATTCATAGGCCATAGTTTACATTTTTTCCCTCATACTTGAGTATGGTAATATGTTTTCAGATAAAATGTCAAGGAATTGAATCCATTTTTAATCCATTTCGGTCAAAGCTATTTCGACCTTAAACATTAGCCCCTTTATGTCCGGCGCGCATGACTTTAAACTTCCCACACAAAAGACAAAGGAACTCTGAATAAAAGTCAAGTTACAGCTCACTAAATATACATTTTTTGTATGATTTAGGTAATATTGAGCAGTTAAAAGATTCAAAGTTTGTAGGGTTATTTGTAATAATCCTAGTAAAAATCAAACTATGATTACTAAGCCCATTGGCTTAAGTAAATTTGAAGCAGGTAATGGAAGAATGCAGGTACAAATGATTGAAGACGAAAGTGTTTTTTTTATACACAAGAGTTAGAAGGACATCCACAGACTGGAGTCTCTTCTCTCTTTCAAGAAATTACAGAAGATTGTCAACATAAGTCTTCATTTGATGTATAGCATCCTGATCCTTATCAGCAGTTACTTGAAGCTCGTGCACTTGACCAGCTTCACTCTTTTCAGCTTGCTGAAGTACCTTCTTAGCATCTGCGATGGCTTTCATGCCATTCATATGAGTTTCATCCAATGATTTATTAAGCTGATCAAGTTCCCCAGTAACAGCATCTAACTGTTGCTGGAGTTGCACCTATTGGACGACCTTTTCTTTGATTTTTTGCTTCAGATCCTACATCTTGACAGCATAATCAGCTTCAGCCCGGGATATCGCAGCCTCAAATTCGCCTATGTTGACTGACAATTTCACTCTGGTCAAATCTTCGCGACTTGTCTGCACTTGCTCCCTCCTAAAAATGATCTGTTTCACCGCAGCATGGATCTTTTCACACCCAAAACCACCAAGTCCCATTATAACAAATTGGGATGACAATCGGGAAATTTTTTATGGTAGCTCTTCTAAAGGCACCCCCGATATGATGTTCCATATGTCATTCCATGCCTTACGTCGTGAAAAGATGAATGCTTTAAGAATATCTGGATCTGATTCAATATCATCGTCAGAAGGGGGTATGTAATCTGGAATTAGCGCGCTTAGGGAGGTGCCTTGTCCTGCTCTTTACCCCCTGACTTGTGCTTCTTCATTTTCAATTCCCGTTGGGGCAAAGGCTGAGGCCTCATCTTCGGATCTAGTCATTGCAGTTGATGGTCCTGCATGATTAATTGAAAGGTTTAGTCAGCTTCAAAGGATAACAAAAGAATGGATTGTCTTGCGAATAAAGTACAATCACAAATATTATTATCCATTACCCAATGGTGGTTCAGCAACCTGAGAAGACTTCTCCCTATCATTCCCAGTTTCAATGGGATTTTCAAGATGGGTCTCAGGAGAGTTTATTGGATTTAGCTCTACTTGAGCTAATGTTTCTTCAATGATAGGGTTGACATCAGTGTCCACACCCTCTTCGGGCATTGGCAGTTCAACGTCTTCTACGGAAGAAACTGCATATTATTTTCCATCATGGTTAGAAGTATATTTTTTAAAAAAAATTGGGCGAAGGGTAGCACTCATGCCCAAGGTCTTCTAAATCACATGACAACTTAGCATGATCATAAAATTCTTCAAAAGTCATTCCTTGATTCATCATTTCATCCAATGATACTTCAGAATCTTGGTTAGTCTCACCAGTGGGAACATTTTCTACGTCTTCTTGCCGACTTATGTCCTGCAACCCATGACCCTGGACAGCATCTTCAGTAATAAGAGGGATACTGGGAATGGATGGTAGCTCTTCTCCAGGAGCAACCAACTCAGCCTAGGTCTGTGATTGTTCTACAGCACCTTCCACGACCTTTGAAGAAGGATCAGTCCCTTCCCTCAAGGGGGAAATTGAAGAAGCCCCTGCAATCCTCAGAAATATGAGGAACCATATGATTATGGGTATAAACTCATGATTGTTCGAAGGACTTACCACTACTAATGAAACGTTTAGCTATGGATTTCCTCCTTCGTTGCCTTGGCTTCTTTTGTTTTTTCGGAGTATCAGTATTCTCCCTTATTGGCACTTGGATTGGCGAATGAAAGGCTATGTCCAGTGCCTCATTCATGGCCTGCTGGCCTGGAGATATCTCGCCTGGTTCGCGAGGAGAATCAGCAGCAGCCCCGATAGCAGTACCACCAGGGCTATATTGTGGCGAAGGAACCCCGGTTCCTTTCTTTACAAGCTGCAAGATGAATAAAATAACTTCCTTAAGTAACAAAGCATCAACTAAAATCAAGTTGCAAAGAAAATAAGGAAAGAAAACTTACATCTTCAGGAGCCACGTACTCTTGCCATTCCTCATCTCCAGAACCACCAGCCCCCTCAGTGGTGCCACGATCAATCATTTCCTTCACCTGCCTGGTGATAGGAACCGAATTATCAGTGGCATATATGAGCATTTCCATCTCTCTGATGTAAGCTCGCACTTCATTGGGGTTGTCTCCGTATTGAAGGTCTTTAGAAGCTAGAAGATATCCTATCCCAGGAAGTTGTAGGCCCTCACACAAATCCAGCCAGGCGGTCTCAGTATCACAGTATAAGCTCTGCCATAGCTGAACAGCCTCTGGTCTTAGATATAAAGGCTGTGAGGAAGGTCCTACAATTTTTGATTTTAATTTCTTCCCGACTCCTGCAACTACAGATAGAGAATAAGAAAGTAAGACTTATTACTTTATAAAGTAGCAGTGATTGAAGTTATTACAATCAAATAACTCACCAGGAGCTGATGGAGTGGGTCTTTTAACTCTGGCCGGAGGATTATATCGGGCACGAAACCGCTTTGTTGCCGGTTGTGCCTCACCATCCCCATCGTGATAATCTGATGAATCAGTTCTAGAGGAGGAGTCTGTTGAACCTATTTCAGGTGGAGAAGCGTCACCTTCATGAGGAAGAGTTTCTTTCTCTACAGTCCTCTTCCTCTTTCCCACTTGATATACTGGGTGATTCAATATCCCTTTAGGGTATGATGCTATCCAGTGTTCGGCATAAAATGTAGTCAGATAATGTGCCGCTTTTTCAACTGGTAGATCAAATACTACCCCAGTCTTCTCTCTTGATGTCAGCAACCATAGTTGTCGATCAACCATCGGATGTTGCTCTAACCTGACATGTACTGGAGGGGATACAACAATCTGTTGCAAACCTTTTAATTGGCGTGCAAATCTATATTGAGCATAGGCCTCACATATGATTTCTCCATCAATCCTAGCTACTAACACGCCATCCCTGCAAGCTAGCATATATGCCCTCAAATCCAAATGGGCTTTCCCATCATCAACAAACCGCCCGGATGGCGGACTTCCATAAGGAAAGAAGTTGAATTCCTTATACATGCTTAGTCTTACATTCATGTCATAACCATTAACATCTAATGGAGCAATTCCAGAGAATGCTTGCACTGACGGTCTGAAAGAGCTTCCAGGAATTTGTAATCCATTCTGTACATTGTAAGTCCTGAAGTGAGTGGCGATCCATCCCCACAAAACATGGAATGGTCCCACTATTCTTAAAGGAGACTTACCCTGGAAGATGTGAAGTAAACTCCTGTGAATCTTTGCTAAAATGGGGGTAGCTAACCCAACCATTTTTCCCTCAGCCAACTTGGCCGCAATGACAAAGGTCCCTGGCCTAACGCCTCCCTTCGAATCCCTGACCGGCAACAGATAAACACTGAGCCACATTGCCAAGAAACCCTCCAGACGAGTTTTCTTTGGAATTCTTTGATTCACTTCATATCCCCATTTTTCAAACTCTCCTGCTTCTAGAGTTGGCCAGAATGTGCCAGGAGCTCCTCTCTTCTCAGGTTTTGGACAAGTGGTAGGACGTCTGGGCCGGGTATCCTTGGATTTCTTTTTCTTGGATCCTTTTTCTTTTGGCTCTATCCATTTCTTCTCAGTAAGAAACACATTCATCCATTCTTCCGGATGAATATCTTTTCTAAAATGAGTTAATGAGGTCTCTGAACTCTTGAGCCTGTGAAAGATTTTAAATAATTCTCAATGCAAAGCAGAAGTCTTCTCTGGATCATTCCATGTCACCTTGGGAGGAATGAATTCATCATACATATCGCCCAAGATTGGAGCTCCTGAAATCTTGTGGACATCCCACAAACTGATACCTACTTCTCCATGAGTCAAATGGAAAGAATTAGTCGCTGGGCTCCAGTGGCTGAGTATCTCTGGCACGAAGTTATCATGTCTGTAAATATATGTTTTCCCAACCCAAACAGCCTCATATATTTCATCTCTCTTCAGATCCTCAATAAACTCTGCGCAAGTCTGTCGCACCCAGTATACCCACATCCAAGTTGGCTTCACACCTCCCCCAGGACGGAAATCCCAACTTTTCTTCCAGCCTTTTGATTGATCCATCTGAGAATTTCGGAAGATTGAAGGATGACAATGTGGATGAAGCTCAGGTGTATGTTTTTTCAGATCTGGTGTGCAAGGGCTATGATGCATCACATAAGCCTTCTCCACTGTTCCAGCAGTTTGAAATACTCCTCCGCCTGAGATATTTGCTGAAGAAAAATTGGTATAATTCTGAAACCACGAAAATGGAAGATAATTCTTTACTTCTGGAATAATGACATCTTGCAGATGACCATGACCATACAAAGGTAGATAAGTGCAGTGAGGAAAGTCGCGATGATATTTCTTCAGATACTTAGCCAAATCTGGAAGAGTACTGTCTTTGACAGTATAGTAATAAAGACCAATGATATCCATCATATCATCTATCCGCTTGCTAGCAAGTTCATCAATTAATCCAGGTCTAAGAGCCATTGAATCTGCACAGGAGTTGAATAAATTTAACTCTTAAATGAGTTTATTTTTTTCATAAAATTTGTGAAAGAATTCAAAAAAATGGCTAAGGCATTAAGGCGCGCAAGTATGGAGATGTCGCGCAAGTAATACATGTGCCGCGCAGGTTTTTGTCGCGCAAGTATTACCGCGCAAGCCCTATTAACTTGATAGTAGCGCGACATCGAGGAAACAGTGAAAACAAGAGACTTGCGCGGCGAGGAAGACTTGCGCGGCGAGAGCTCGAGAAATCCGGAAATCCAGATGCATGTAACAGAGGTGAGGCCATGTATTTATAGGCCAGGAAGCCTACCTACACGCCACACCCAGAACGCTTAAGGCCTGCGCGACGCAGACTTGCGCGCCGCCCGCTGAGCACTGAAAGACTTGCGCGCCGTCCCTTTTCCATTGAATGGATTCGATTTCCTCGGAGTCAAATCCTCATTTCACTCCGGATCCAACTCTGAGGGGGGACTTTTGTTGACGCTCCTTTCGTCACAGAATCTAATGATCGGAAAAGGGAATATCTGAGCTCAAAGTGATTCAGCCTTTAAAGCAAACATGAAAAATCGACAAAGGCATGAACAAAGGATCAACAGAAAATCCACCGCGCAAGTTATACCACTGCCGCGCATGTATACTTGCGCGGCTACCTTGGTCGCACAGGTGACTTGCACGACCTAAATCGTAACCGCCCGGTAACCGCCCTGGGTCTTCTTTTGCCTATAAATAGACCCTGTGGGCCCCCCATTCGAGGAGGATCTTTTTTCAGAAACTCGGATTGAAGCTCCCGACGCCCAAGTCTCTTCTCAAAGCTTCCGGAACACTTCTAAGGTAATTTCTTACCTAGAATGGAAGATCTAAAGAGAAGAAGGAAGGCCTAAGTGTTGAAAATTATCAAACACTTGCGCGCCGACTTAATTCCTTCAATATAACTTGCGCGTCCCTTTTCTAGAAGAACCTCAAGGGGATTCTAAAGGGTTTTATAAAGAGTCGCTCAAGTATTTCAATTCTGATTGAAAATCGCGCAAGTACACCATGTGTCGCGCAAGTATACTTGCGCGGTCAATACTTGCGCGCCACCGCAGGACTTGCGCGCCTTTCAAGACTTGCGCGCCCATATCTTTTTGGGTTCCCATCTTGCCCATTTTACCCCTATTAAGCCATTTCACCTTTCCTTTTCAAAATTCAGTCTTCAAGACACTCTCCAAAGCCATTTATGGCATGATTTCTTGATTTGACTTTCTGATCTGAAAGGAATTCTGTGGAATCTCTCTCAAAGTCTAGTGATTTAAATATCCTTATGTCACTAAAATATGGAGAGTTTATTCATTCAACCTCATCCTTTAAAATGAGAGAATCTTAACCTGGGTCTCCTTTTCAGGAATAATCCCCAGTTATAAAACCTTTAATCAGGGCATCTTCATCAGGAGTAAGCCCAAAATTCATAAAGTTCCCAATTTTGGGCATCCTTCTAAGGAGTAATCCCCAATCAAGTCCATTAATCTTGGGCATCTTTCTTAAGAATAAGCCCCAACCTCAAATATGGGCATCCTCCTCAGGAGTAAGCCCCAAACCTTAATCCCTAACCTAGGTCTCCTTTTCAGGAATAAGACTCAGTCATAACCTTGGGCTTCCTTTTCAGGAGTAAGCCCCAAGTCCCCTTAAATTTCTCTTAACCAGTCATAATTTACCTTTGATTTGGGTTTCCTTTTCAGGAGTAAAACCCAATCATAAGTCCCCTCCTAACTTGGGCATCCTCCTCAAGAGTAAGCCCCAAGATTAGAGTATTCAAATCTCCAGGAAGCACATATAACTTTATGGACCCTGTTCATGGATTTTCTCCCTAAAAGTAGATCCTAAACCTTCACCTATCTGGGCAGTCATCTATACATAAGCCCCAAACAAATTCTTATGATTGCATCTTTTATGGCACAATTGTCTAAATTTTATCAATACCTCTTGTTTCTCACACCGAGCATGACTCACGTGAGCTTAGAGTGTAAAAGTAATTATGACATTCATCTTTGAGCCATCAATCATAAACATCATACCCCATTCCTCGAACTATGTGGGTTCTGATTCCTTTTCCAAAAGAAAGGATACGTAGGTAGCCCATTTATGGGTTCGATCCCAACTTTGAAATAATCTTTGTCCTTCTGAATGACGATAAACTTCAAGTGCCCCACTGAGTGGCTTTAAAACTAGCCTGGTCATCATAATGACCAAGAGACTTTTATATAAATGTTTTGAAGGATACCATTGACCAAGAATCTCTAAACAGATATAGATGATTCTCTATTGATGAAGACCCTCGAATACATATAAAATATTTTCTAAATTTCTTGCATATTTAATCATTGATTGTTGAAACTAAAGGAAAGAACATTTTTTACTTGGTAATGTAATAAGGATTCATGAACATAACTTAAATCTATAAAGAGAGTCCCGGAGTAGACAATAATTCCCCTCAAAAAGGTGTGATGATTCCGACCTCCCATCCTCTCGACCAATGCTAATTCCTAAGCCTCATTAGTCCACAGGCTAATGAGTGCCTGCCTTTGGAAAGTATGTCCAAACGGATGAGGAATCATTGGATGTTTCCGGTTCTACGAACAAACCCGTTAGAAACCGATCGGAACGTTTGAATCTCCCGTCCAGGAGGTCATCCCCGGATTCCGCGCGAAACAAGGTCCTTTATAGTGTGAAGGGATTTTAGGGTCCTTTAGGGTTTTTTTGAATTTTTGGATAATTTAGGAGTTTTTTGTTCCATGGAGTTTTTAAGGTCCATTATCGGGTTTTAGTATTTTAGGATCCTTTTTGGGTTGTAAAATATTTTATGGTTTACTTCGATTTTTTAGTTTTTTCATCATTTTTAGCGTATTTTATTAACAATTACGGGTTTTAGTGTCTTTTAGGGTTTTTATGGGATTTTAGGGATTTATGATCTTTTGGGGGTTTGGAAATTTATTGATTTTCAGGATATTTAGGGTTTCTTATGTTTCTTATATCTTGAGATGTTTCAGGGGTATTAGAGTATTTTAAGGGTTTATAGGTGATTAAAGAATTTATAGTTTTTCAGATAAATTTATACTTTTCTAATTTTTTTGGGGTTTTTGGGGTTTTCTAGGGTTTTTAGTGTCTTTATTGTGTTTTTAGGGTTTTTTGGTTTTTATGGGTTTTAGAGTTTTTAACATTTTTACAGATTTTTTGGTTTTTTAGGGGGATTAATTTTTTCGAGGGATTTTGGGATTTTTATGTTTTTATGGACTTTTAGGTTATTGTGTGGTTTTTAGGGACTATTAGGGTTTTAGGGGTTTTATATCCTTTTAGGATTTATTTTTCAGTTTTAGGGTCTTATAGTGGATTAGGGTTTTTAGGATTCTTTTGGGATTTTAGGGATTTTAGGATTTTTAGGTGTTTCTTCTTTTTATGAGTTTTTTAGGATTTTAAGGGTTTTGGGGTTTTTAGGGGTTTTAGTGGTTTTTGGGTTTTTATGTTCCATTATCTGTTTTAGGGATTTAATAATTTTTTTAGGGTTTAGGGTTTTAGGGGTTTAATATTTTTAGGGATTCACATGGGTTTTACTGTATTTTAATAATTTATACTTTTTAGGCTATTTATGGGTTCTCGCGGATTTGAAAGGGTTTTTATGGTATATAGGTTTTTAGGGTTTAATGTTTCTTTAGTGGTTTTATAGTTTTTGGGGATTTGAGGGTTTTTTTATTTTAGTTGTTTTACGAACTCATAGTGATGTTAATTGTTTTAGGTTTTTATATTATTTAGGGAGCTTTTAGATATTTAAGGGTTTGTTTGGGGTTTTTATGGGTATTGGGGGTTTTTAGATTGGTTTAGCGTTTTAGGGGTTTTAGGGTTTATTTAGGATTTCAGGGGTTTATGTATTTTTTTATTTTTAGGGGTTTTAGGGTTTTTTATGGTTCTTGGGGTTATATGCGATTTTAGGATTTTCGGTGATTTACGGTGATTTAGAATTTTTGAGGTTTTTGGGGTCATAAAATATTTCTATGGGTTTTTAGAGTAGTGTTTTTGGGATTATAGGGATATTTAGCGTTTTTAATATTTTTATGGTTTTGTTGGTATTTTTAGAGATTTTATGTTGTTTAGGGTTTTTATGTTATTTAATTTTTGGGTTTTAAAATGATTTCTATGAGTCATAACGACTTTAGAGATTTTACAGTTTAATGGTTTTTGTTGGTTTTCATAGTCTTTGGTTTCTAAGAAATTTTAATGATTTTTAGGGGGTTTTAGTTTTAAATTTCATAATCAATATAGTGATTTTTAGAGGTTATAAGTGCGGTTTATAACTTTTTCGTGGTTTCTAGTTGGTTAAATATTATCGGGTGTTTCATGGGTTTTTAGGTGTTTTTATGGCATTAGGGGTTTTAGGGATTTAAGGGTTTTAGGGTTTTAGGGAATTTTTATGTTGTTCAAGGTTTGTTTTTGGGAGGGTTTTGTGTTTTTTACGGTTTTAGGGTTTTATGGTTTTATCAATTTTTTAGTTTTTAATGGTTTTTACTATTTTTAATATTTTTTGGGTTTTTAGGGGATTTTATAATTTTTATGGTTCTTAAAGGGTTTCCAATGATTTTTATTTTTTTAGGGTGTTATTGTTTTTAGCCTGTTTATGAATTTTATGATTTTTAGAGGTTTTATATGGTTTTATAGTATTTTATGGATTTAAAGGTTTCTTCGATCTTTTAGTATTTTTATGTGTTTTTATGATTAGTAGTAGCTTCTAGGGGATCACATATATTAAATTTTTTTAAGGGGCTTAATGGTTTTGTGGTTTTATAGTTATTGGGTTGTTAGGTGTTATAAGTTCATTGGGTTTTAGTGGGTTTTATGTGTTTCTTAGGTGTTTTAGTGTAAGAATGGTTTTTGGGGTTTTTATGGGTTTTAGTTATTTTATAATAATTTTTTTGTTTTTATGATTTTTTTTGTTTTAACTGGGTTTCTATGTTTTCCATGTATTTTTAGAGATTTTAGGATTTTTATTTGTTTTCATTTTATTTTTTATGAATTTTTGGGTTTATATATTTTTAGATATTTTTAGGTTCTTGAACATTTTATTATATCTAAGGGGTTTTCATGGTGTATATTGTTTATTGGGTTTTTGGGTATTTTAGGGTATTTTTGGGGTTTTGGGGTTTTGGGACCTTTATGTGTTTTACAGATTTTTAGAAATGTTTACATATTTCTTGAGTTTTAGGGGTTTATATTGGGGGAGGGGTGTTATAGTTCGTGTGTGTGTGTGGGGGGGGGTAGGGTATTTTATTATAATTTAGAGTTTTTATATTTTGAAATGATTTTTATTATTTTTTTGTGTTTTTATTAATTTAGGGTTTTCTATTGTTTTTTTTTTGGGTTTTAGTGTTTTTTATGATTCTTAGGGGTTCTAGAGTTTTTAATGTTTTACGGTTTGGGGGTATTCCTTTTTAAGGTTTTTTGGAATATTATGTTTGGGGGTTTTAAGCATTATTTTTGGCCTCTTATGTTTTTTGGGGGGTTTTGTTTATTTATGGGTTTAAAAAGGGTTTTTGAGTTTTAAAGGATTTAGGGTTTTAGGTATTTTAGGGGTTTTAGTTCCTCATTGAGTTTTTAGGGAAATACGATTTTTAATTTTTTTTAGGGTTTTAAGGGTTTTATGGTTTCATTGAGATTTTTAGGATTTTAAGGGTTTTTAGTGTGTTAGGGTTTTTTTGGGTTTTTTGGGTTTTAGGGGTTATTTTGTCTATTAGGGTCCTTTAATGGTTGTTTTATTTTTATGGAATTTTGTAGGTTTTCGGGATTTTTATGTTCTTTTAGGGGGTTTAAGAGATTTTTTGATCTTTAAGGGGTATTTTTCTGGGTTTTAGGTAGTTTATATTTTTTCTAGTTTTATGTTTTTTTGTGGTTTTATTATCTTTTTTGGGTATTTGGGTTTTTTTTGGGTTTTTAGGTTCTTAAGGTTTTATGGGTGTCAAGGGGTTTTGGTGTGTTTGTAGTTTTTATAGGTTTTGGTGTGTTAGGATTTTAGCTTTTTTTATGTATTTCGGTATTTTTTGGGTTTTTATGTTGTTTTTTTGGGTGGTGGGGGTTTTATTGTTTTTTGTGTTTTTGGGGATTTTAATTTTTTTAGGATTTAAGGTGATTTTCATGATTTGGGGGTTTATATGGTTTTAATGGTTTTAGGTATTTTTCATACGTTTTAGTGTTTTTAGGGATTTTATATGGATTTATTGTTTTCTAGGGTTTATAGGGTTTATATAGTTTTTAGTGGGCTTTATGGTTTTTTAGTATTTAAGTTATTTATGGTATTTATTGGGGTTTGTAGGGTCCATAAAATTCCTCAAGGGGGAAATCCAATTATCCCAAGACTAGGGAATGGACCGAACCGGTCCATGTACCGGCTCCCAGCAACAGTACGCGGCCGGTTCGGCGAACCGCCCTCCCGCAGACGCTTTTGTTCGCGAAATGAGGGTGGAGCACCGATGTGGGCGCGAACCAGTGAGGCCGCCGAGGAAGACGGCTGTGAACGTCGTCGCTCGCGAAATGGAGGCGGAATCCACATTCGTCCGTGAACCCCATCGTTCGCAGAATAGAGGCGGAGGGGTGCATGGCCGCGGAGAAATTCCATGAATCTTGGGTTCCTAAAATACATAGTTGACCGAGTCATCCACAGTTGGGGATTTCATCATTGGCATCCACAGAAAGTGCCATGGGCCCATCGATACAACCACCTTCATGACTCTATAAAGAGTCACCGAGGGGAACCAAAAGAAAAGAGAGGAAGGACGGGTGAAAACCCGTGGGGAGACCTCATATCGTCTGCGGATGCACTCTTCCGCATAGAGGAGAAACCAAACCATGAACCACATGCAGCCATCTCCTTCGCGGATAGTCACTTCATGGCCACCCCCTCCACGGACCAGTTTCGTTCATGAAACGGACCCGATAATCCCTCTGCAGGCACAAAGTAGGACGGGCGCCAGCTCCTCTGCGGACACCCTTCGCGGACAACCAAACTACAAACCGCATGTGGCCTTCCCTTCACAGCCATTTCCTTCACGAACGATCCAACATTCTTCTTATAGATTCCATGAGTCGATCTACTCTTCATGACTCTCCTATATCCCCATTTCCTAGATCCTTTTTCTAGGTTCATCCAGAAAGGGTCGCCCTTGCGTAAGTCCCACACCAACCATTGTTATGTCTCTCCTACATAGTCGTCCTAACCACACGATGTTAAACTGTATGGCCCTCATGTTATCCATATGATGTTAAACTATACATAAATAGTCCTCTCTACATGAATATAATCTGTAACAGTCCCTATGTTCCAAACAAAGGACGACTCTTACTCAAAATAAGTGATTCCTTATGCGCCAAGCATAAGATTCCAAATGCCATGACCATAGTGGCATACCTTCAAGAGTATTGGAATCTATTCAAAGATTCCATCAATCCACCTCAATCTTTGCGTGTCCTTCATTCAGATATTAATCCACATCCATGTCTGAAGGGACCCCCTAACGGCCTGGCCTCATGCCGCATCGGCTCACCAACCCTCCTGGGCCAACGCCCCGGAAGACTTTTGGCAACACATTGAGTTAGGTCATGTGTTTCAAACACGGTAAGCAGTCAACCCACATTTGTTTGTCCCCGTTTTAGGCTAACGTGATATGGATGCTATGTTTCGAACACGGTCAACATTTATCCTCCATCTCCATGCCACCCTCATTGCGTTCTGAATGTCGGGCATGTAATTCACACTTTTCATCTCCCTTTTTTTGGACTAATTCGAACGCCCTTGGAATTATCCAGCTTGTGCACTTGGGCATAGGTGTTGACCCCCATTATGTTCCTCAACCCACCAATTGGTTTGGATGCCCTCATGACCAGACATGAGGAAGACACCCTGGGCATCCACCTAGGAGTAAGCCTCGACCTTATGGGCCGCTCTATGCGTAAGCCCCAATCCTCTTCTAACAGGCGCACCTTTCGTGATATGATCGTCTGGTCCTTTCTGCCTCTTGTTTCTCACACCAAGAATGACTCACGTGGGCGTAGAGTAGGTATTGACCAGAAAATCCTCCTATGGGCCTCCTCAAAGTGAAATCCCCAATCCATTACATTGGGGCTTCTCAGAGTGTAATCCCTAATACGTTACTCCAGGATGCCTCAGAGCGTAAGCCCCAAGCCTATGCGAACTACGAGGAATTTGATCCCTACCTCCTATGTAGATTACATAGGAATCCTCCAAGAGGTTCAAGACTGATCACCATCGGACCCCCGAGCCCACATTAATGTCGGTTCCTTGACGCTCCTATGCAAACTATGAGGACTTTGATCCCTGCCTCCTAGCCATGGTACGTAGGAAGCCTCTAAAAGGTTCAAGCCCACCACCCGGTTGTTCCGAAAACCTTCATGTCGGCTCGCCTCTGTCCCACATGATGATAAACTATACATTCAAACTACATGGACTTTTATCCCGGTCTCCTAGGTAGGGTATGTAGGAAGCCTCCCTGAGGTTAAATCCCAAAAACCGATTGATCCGAATATCCTCACGTCGGCTCGCCGCACTGCTCCTTGTACCACCTCAGTGAGTCCAGACTTCTCGGGATCATTAAACCAATTAGGGATGGTAAACCTCAAGCGTAAATGATTCCTAATCCCTACGTTCAGCTGACCATTTCCAACCAAGAAAAATCCATAGATACTATGTTTGGGTATAAACCTATGATTCTTGAACCTATAAATATGTCTTAAATATGTAATAGAGTCCCGTAATAGGCTATAATTTCCCCATATAAGGGTGTGATGAGACCGACTTCCCATCCTCTCGACCAATGTGAGTTCCTAAGAATCACTGGCCAAACCACATAGCAAATGCCTGCCTTTGGAAAGTAGGTCCATGTATCGTTGGATATGGAACCGTTGGGCGTTTCGAAATGAAGACCGGTGTACCCGACATTAGCAATCAAGCAGGGCTCAGCCATCCTTAAGATCGACAGTCGAGCACGTTGGTCCTCCATCTCCCTATAGGGAACTATATCAAAACAAGGTTTTTATGGGTTTTTTTGTATGTAGGGTTTTTAGCTTTTTAGGATTTTATTGAGTTTTATATGAGTTTTTGGGTTTATATATTTATAGTTTTTTATGAATGTTTTGGGGTTTTCTTATATTGTGGGTTTTTTGGGTTATTTGATATTTTTATGGTTTTAATATTTTTAGTATTTTTCTATTTTTTAGTGGTTTTTATGCATTTTAGGGGTTTATGTTTTTTAAGGGTTTTAAGGTTTTAAGTGTTTTTAATATCTTTCATATGGTTTATAATGTTTTAGGGATATAAGTTTTTTGGGTTGTTTTAAAGGGGATTTAGGGGTTTTTAGAGTAGTTTTTGTTTTTTATGGGGTTTAGGGTTTTTATCATTTTTTATGTTTTTCTAATGGGTTTTAGGGGGTTTGGGGTTTTGTAGGATTTTATTTTTTATGGATTTTAGGGTATTTTTTTCGCACGGAATCCGGGGATGACCTACTGGATGGGAGATTCAAACGTTCCGATCGGTTTCTAACGGGTTTGTTCGTAGAACCGGAAACATCCAATGATTCCACATCCATTTGCACCTACTTTCCAAAGGTAGGCGCTCATTAGCTTGTGGACTAATGAGGATTAGGAATTTTCATTGGTCGAGAGGATGGGAGGTCGGACTCATCACACCTTTTTGAGGGGAATTATTGTCTACTCCGGGACTCTCTTTATAGATTTAAGTTATGTTCGTGAATCCTTATTACATTACCAAGTATAAAATGAGCTTTCCTTTAGTTTTAACAATCAATGATTAAATATGCAAGAAATTTAGAGAATCTTTTATATGTATTCGAGGTTCTTCATCAATAGAGAATCATCTATATATGTCTAGAGATTCTTGGTCAATGGTATCCTTCAAAACATTTATATAAAAGTCTCTTGGTCATTATGATGACCAGGCTGGTTTAAAAGCCACTCAGTGGGGCACTTGAAGTTTATCATCATTCAGAAGGACAGGGATTATTTCAAAGTTGGGATCGAACCCATAAATGGGCTACCTACGTATCCTTTGTTTTGGAAAAGGAATCAGAACCCATGTAGTTCGAGTAATGGAGTATGGTGTTTATGATTGATGGCTCAAAGAAGAATGTCATAATTACTTTTACACTCTAAGCTCACGTGAGTCATGCTCGGTGTGAGAAACAAGAGGTATTGGTAAAAAATAGACAATTGTTCCATGAAAGATGCAATCATAAGAAATTGTTTGGGGCTTATGTATGTATGACTGCCCAAAATAGATGAAGGTTTAGGATTTACTTTTAGGGAGATAATCCAGGGACAGGGTCCATAAAGGTATATGTGCTTTATGGAGATTTGAATACTCTAATATTGGGGCTCACTCCTAAGGAGGATGCCCAAGTTAGGAGGGGACTTATGATTGGGTTTTACTCCTGAAAGGGAAACACAAATCAAGGGTAAATTAGGACTGGTTAAGAGAAATTTAAGGGGACTTGGGGCTTACTCCTAAAAAGGAAGCCCAAGATTATGACTGAGTCTTGTTCCTGAAAAAGAGACCCAGGTTAGGGGAATTGGGGCTTACTCCTGAAAATGAAGCCCAAGATTATGACTGAGTCTTATTCCTGAAAAAGATACCCAGGTTAGGGGACTTGGGGCTTACTCCTGAAAAGGAAGCCCAAGATTATGACTGAGTCTTATTCTTGAAAAGAAGACCCAGGTTAGGGATTAAGGTTTGGGGATTACTCCTGAGGAGGATGCCCAGATTAAAGAATTTATAACTGGGGATTATTCCTGAAAAGGAGACCCAGGTTAGGATTCTCTCATCATAAAGGATGAGGTTAAATGAATGAACTCTCCATAATTAGTGACATAAAGATATTTAAATCACTAGGTTTTGAAAGATATTCCACAGAATTCCTTTCAGATAAGGAAGTCAAATCAAGAAATCATGCCATAAATGGCTTTGAAGAGTGTCTTGAAGACTGAATCTTGAAAAGGAAAGGTGAAATGGCTTAATAGGGGTAAAATGGGCAAGATGCGCACCCAAAACGATAGGGGCGCGCAAGTCTTGAAAGGAGCGCACGTCTTCCGTGGGCGCACAAGTATTGGTCGTGCAGGTATACCTGCGCGACACATGGTGTACTTGCGCGATTTTCAACCAGCATTGAAATACTTGAGAGACTCTTTTTTAAACCCTATATAATCCTCTTTAGGTTCTTCCAGAAAAGGAATGTGCAAGTTATATTGAAGGAAATAAGTCGGCGCGCAAGTGTTTGATAAGTTTCAACACTTAGGTTTTCCTTCTTCTCTTTAGATCTTCCATTCTAGGCAAGAAATTACCTTAGAAGTGTTCCGGAATCTTTGAGAAGAGACTTGGGCGTCGGGAGCATCAATCCGAGTTTCTGGAAAAAGATCCTCACGAATGGGGGGCCCACAGGGTCTATTTATAGGCAAAAGAAGACCCCAGGTGGTTACCGGGCGGTTATCATTTAGGTCGCGCAAGTCACTTGCGCGACCAAGAGCGTCGCGCAAGTACATTTGCGCGACTGTTAGATAACTTACACGGTGAGGTTGCTGTTGATCCTTTCTTCCTTCCTTTGTTGATTTTTTGATGTTTTCTTCAAAGGATGAATCACTTTGAGCTTGGATATTCCCTTTTCCGATCTTTAGATTCTGTGACGAAAGGAGCGTCAACAAAAGTCCCCCCTCAGAGTTGGATCCGGAGAGAAATGAGGATTTGACTCTGAGGAAATCGAATCCATCCAAAGGAAAAGGGAGGCGCGCAAGTCTGCAGTGCACAGAGGGCGGCGTGCAAGTTTGCGTCGCGCAGGCCTTAAGCACTCTGGGTACGGCACGCAGATAGGCCTCCTGGCCTATAAATACACGGCCTCACCTCCGTACAAGTATCCGGATTTCCGGTGTTCATACCTTCTCGAGCTCTCACCGCGCAGGTCACCTATGCCGCGCAAGTCTCTTTTCCACTGTTCCCTCGCTGTCGCGCTCCTGTAAAGGTATTCGTACTTGCGCGGTTTATACTTGCGCGTCAAAAACTAGCGCGGAACACGAAATACTTGCGCGCCATTGTCTAGATTTGCGCGACTTAATTCCATGGCCATTTTTTCCGAATTCTTTCAAAAAAATTATGAAAAATAAACCCATTTAAGAGTTAAATTTGTTCAACTTTTGTGCAGATTCAATGGCTCCTAAGGGAATTGGAACGGCTGATGAACTGGCTAGCAAGCGGATTGATGACATGATGAACATTATTGGCCATGATTACTATGATATCTGCGACAACACTTTCCCAGATTTGGATAAGTACTTGAAGAAATATCATCTTAATTTCCCCCAGAACATCTACCTGTCTCTGTGTGGTCATGGTCATCTGCAAGGAGTCAATGTTCCAAATGCAAACAATTATACACCTGAGATGTAGCTGCACTGCTACTTCTCTATTTTGGTTATGTTGTGCATTAAGAGTAACTACAATGGTGTGAACTTTCAAATTCTTCCTCCATGTCATTTCCTTGCATATATGAAAATGGAAAACCCATGGGCTGAAATGTTTTCCACTAATGGTTGGTGGAGAGAATACAAACATGGTATTAGAGTAATATCTGAAAATAGTACTCTCTCCAAATGGCTCTTTACTTCCAATGCTCCATTCTCAAATCCATGTATCCATCTTCCAAGTCTATTGGACAGAAACAGAGTCACTGTTTGATCAGCAGAAAATTTTCTCAAACCACACTCAAGAACATCCTTTTACAGTCGTTCCAAGAAGAGCTGGTATCACTGCATCTCTTATTGTATCCAGTTGAATGAATGAATTCCAGGTGGTTGCTAATGAAGCTCGGGATGTCGTAAATCAAATGAAGTGTTATGTTGAAAGCCACTTGTAATTCTCAAAAAAAAAAGAGAAGAGACTCCAGTCTGTGGATGTCCTTCTAACTCTTGTGTATCAATGAAAAACACTTTTGTCTTCAATCATTTGTACCTGCATTCTTTTCACTACCTGATTCAAATTTACTTAATCCAATGGTCCTAGTAAGCATAGTTTGATTTTTACTAGGATTATTACAAATAATCCTACAAACTTTGAATCTCTTAATTGCTCAATATTACCTAAATCATACAAAAATGTATATTTAGTGAGCTGGAACTTGACTTTTATTCAGATTTCCTTTGTCTTTTGTGTGGGAAGTTTAAATTCATGCACGCCGGACATAAAGGGGATAATGTTTAAGGTCGAAATAGCTTTGACCAAAATGGATTAAAATGGATTCAATTCCTTGACAATTTATCTGAAAACATATTACCATACTCAAGTATGAGAGAAAATATGTAAACTATGGCTTAAGAATATTTGAATCTGTTGAATGATATGAAAAAGAGCTAAAAGGCATTAGAAGAAGTAATTTCCAAGAATGAAGTTACTATTATTTAACAAAACCCGTTAGGGGGTTGAAATATACAGGGCCACCTATGGGCATTGGCTGCATGGTCAAATAAATAGCATCTTTTGGCTGACAAGTCTATTATGTGGATTGTTTATGCAAGGCCACCTATGGGCACGTGCTACATAGTCAGGCGAATGAACTCTTAGAAATTTACTTTCCTAGTGCTAAAAGCCAGTGAAAGTTTATGGAGATTCAAATTTTCTAAAGTATACAGTTTGTTGTATGGAAAGAGGTACTTGAATATGGAGAAGATATTTCCGAACAAGAATATCGAAGAACTGGATGAATATCACTCCTACGAAGGTCTGACCCAAACGTAGGGAAGAAGAATAAACCATAGACTTGAATACTTTCAGATCATGAAAAAGGATATGGGACAAATATGTTAAGGATGGCTATTTTTTGCGGATCCCTACGTACTGTCGTTTAAGACAAATAAGGACAAAAGAGGAATTCTTCCCAAGAATGAAGTTACCATTATTTAACAAACCCGTTAGGGGGTTGAAATATGCAGGGCCACCTAAGGGCATTGGCTGCATGGTCAAATAAATAGTATCTTTTGGCTGACAAGTCTGTTATGTGGACTGTTTATGCAAGGCCACCTATGGGCATGTGCTGCATAGTCAGGAAAAAGAATTCTCATAAGTTTGACATTTTTGTGATTAGAAGTCATGAAAAGGGTTATGAAGATCTGAAAATATTTAAGGTTAGGATTATAACACATAAATATGGGTATTGTCCAATGTATATAGAGATACATAGGTCAATGAAAACCATAATCATGTTGTGGCTGGGTCCTGAATTTAAATTTTGGACTTCACTACGTATCTCATAAGAATGAGAATCAAGCCATACATAGTTCTTGAAATGCAGTTTAACGTCGTGCAGGACGAAAGTATGAGAAATCTTAGTTTAGGGTCATAGAATTCGGACCATAATAATGAATACACAGTGTGTGTTTTCATGAGGACTTTTCAGCCAAGGGACTGAAAGTGAAATTTGGGGTTAGGCCCAAAAGACATGGGACTGGATTCGAGGGATACTCGAATGTTCCTACGTATCCCATAAGGTTGGGAATCAAGTCCACGTAGTTGTAGAAATACCCTTTGTACAAATTTGGTTCGTACATGTGAAGGGTGAAAGGGGACTTTAGTGCAATGATGGTTTAACCTGAGATAAAAAATTTAGGCATTACCATGTATGCACGTAATCTTTTGAAAATGAAACATGATTTAAAAAAATCAATGTCAATAATGGTTCCTTCTCAAATGAGGAAATCAAAGAATATTGTAGTTTATTGTCATACCGGACAAAAGTGTTGTATAGTTTAACGTCATATAACAAGGACGAAAGTGAATCAATGTAAAGATATTGATTCCCAGGGCGGTTTCACGAATCAACATCATATGAAATGGTGGTGAACCGATGTGAAGAGATTGTTTTTGGGCTTGAACCTTGGGAGGCTGCCTACATACCCAACCTGGAGGGCAAGGATCAAAGTCCGTGTAGTTCAATTAAAGAATGAATTAATGATCAAGTTGTTCTTGTGGACAATGATCTAAAAAAATGTTGTTGGGACTTACACATGGTTTGTGGCCCAAAGGGAGTGGTATGGTTGATGTTCGCTCTAAGCTCACGTGAGTCATACTCGGTGTGAGAAACAAGAGGTAATAACAACCTTAACGATGTACAGTTTAATGTCATGTAGGACATAAAAAAGGGACTATGCAGTTTAAAGTCTTGCAGTTAGGACTATTGGTGCTGCACAGTTTAGTGTCATGTAGCAGGGACAAAATACAGTTTAATGTCATGTAGGACCTATCAAGGATTTTCTGTACAGTTTAGCGTCATGTAGTTAGGACGATGGGGATAAAATAGTTTAACGTCATATTGGACGAATGGGGGACTGTGCAGTTTAATTTCATGTCGTAAGGACAAAATAACACACCATTTATGTCATGTTGGATGAAAGTGTGAATAGTTTAAGGTCATATGCATGGACCGTGGATGGTGCAGTTTAATGTCATGCTGGACCTTTGATGATTATATAGTTTAACGTCTTTTCGGACGTGAGGGACTTTTATACAGTTTAGCGTCATGTAGTTTAGGACGTTACAGTTTAACGTCTTACTGGACATAAGGGATTTACAAATAGTTTATGGTCATATACATGGACCAGGGATGATGCAGTTTAAGGTCATGCTGGACGGTTTATAGAACTTTTTCACAGTTTAATGTCATGTGGGACGAAGTTGCAGTTTAAATTCATACTGGACCATTGCTGTACAGTTTAAAGTCATGTAGCTTGGACTAAGGTTAACCAATATGAGAATATCAGTTCTGGGGACTTTTTACAGTTTATCGTCATGCTGGACGATGAAAGTGACACACATTTTAATGTCATGTTTCTAGGACACAATATAGTTTAATGTCATCTCGGACAAAATAGTAACCAATGTGACAGTTTAACGTCATGTTGGACGATAAGGGAACTAACACAATTTAACGTCATGTTGGACGATGAAAGTGCCACACAGTTTAATGTCATGTTGCTAGGAAAAAATATAGTTTAATGCCATCTCAGAAAAATAAGGAACTTCTGTACAGTTTAATGTCATGTAGATAGGACATAATATAGTTTAATGTCATCTCGTACATTATAAAGTTTAGTGTCATGTAGGACATTATACAGTTTAGTGTCATGTAGGACATTATACAGTTTAGTTTCATGTAGGACATTACACAGTTTAGTGTCATGTAGGACATTATACAGTTTAGTGACATGTAGGACATTACACAGTTTAGTGTCATGTAGGACATTATACAGTTTAGTGTCATCTAGGACATGATACAGTTTAGTGTCATGTAGGACATTATACAATTTAGTGTCATATAGGACATCATACAGTTTAGTGTCATGTAGGACATTATACAGTTTAGTGTCATGTAGGACATCATACAGTTTAGTGTCATGTAGGACATTATATAGTTTAGTGTCATGTAGGAAATCATACAGTTTAGTGTCATGTAGGACATCATACATGAACCAATGTAATTTTTTTGGCTCTGGGAACAATATTTTTTGTTTATACAAAATACTTCTTCAGAAATCTAGCATTAGTTGGAGTCGTGATGTGTTCTCCATCCATTGAGATTAGAGAATACACTCCATTGGAGTAGACCTTATGTATTGAATAATGTCCTTCCCGTTTTGGTTCAAGCTTGGGAGGATTCTTTCCTGGTATCATTGGTGCTCTGAGAACCAATACCAATTCTCCCTGAATGAATGAACGAAGAAGAACTTTTTTGTTAAAAGCTAGTGATATTCGATTCTGATAGATTTCCAAGTGGTGCAAAGTGCACAATCTTTTCTCATATAACTGTTCCAATTCATTCATCCGCTTTTGGGATTGCTCATCTGTATATAACTGATCACAAATGGCTATTTTGAGTGAGGGAAATTGAACTTCAATTGGAAAGACTGCTTATGTTCCATATACTAATGAATATGGAGTTGACCACGTTGCATTGCGAGTGGTAGTCCGATAAGCCCATAAAGCATGAAAGAGTTTATCAGGCCATGAACTCTTATCTTTATCCACCATCTTTTGCAGTATATTTGAAAGAGTCTTATTGAAGGCCTCTATCTGGACATTAGCTGCTTCATGATATCGAGATGAATGGTTGGACTTAATGTTGTATTCTTGATACAATTTCTTTACCTCAGAAGAACAGAAGTTGGTGCTGTTGTCCGTCAATATGGTATGAGGGACACCAAATCTAGTAATGATGTTAGACTTGATGAAGCTAACAATGCATTTAGAACTGAATTCTTTGAGAGGTACTGCCTCTGCCCATTTGGAAAAGAAATCAGTAGAAGTAAGAATGTACTTAAACTTTTTGGCCGTAGCTGAAGGGTAAGGTCCCACCACATCCATTCCCCATGTGGAAAATGGCCATGAGTATTTAGCTGTATGAAGCAACTCTGGAGGTTGATGAATGAAGTTGGCATATACTTGGAATGAATGACACTTCTATGTGAAATTAACACAGTCTTGTATCATTGAAGGCCAAAAGTATCCAAGCCTTCGAATTTGATCAGACAGTCTATGTCCAGACTGGTGGGAACCACAAACTTCTGCATGCACTTCTTTTATGACAGCCATTGTCTCTTCACCATCGATACATCTGAAGAGAATTCCATCAAAACCACATTTGTATAGAATTTTATCGAAGTGGTTTGGGCGATCATAAAGAGTAAAATTGACCACACGTCGCCGGATTTGTTCTTTCTCAGCTCTATCAAGTGGAAGTGTTCCATTTTGAAGGTATTCCCTAATAGGTGACATCCATCCTGTAGTATGACCATACGTTTCAGGAATGGGACTAATTTCATTAATTTCCTCTGTTATGACTTGAACATAAGGTGAAATTGCACGACGGTGGGCAATACAGATGGTTGTCTCGTCCCGATTTGGATCTGCTAAAGTTGTGGCTATATTAGCCAGTACATCAGCTTGAGAATTTTGTGATCTTGGGACATAAGAAAATGTTGGTTCTGAAGGGAATTCCGACATTAATTCTCTGACGTAATCATACAAAGGGATTAATTCTTCTTTTCTGATGGCATAATCCCCATTGACTTGTTTGATTACCAGGTCTGGATCACCTTTCACCTTTAAGTGATTCACTTGTGCTTGAAGCGCTAACTCCAAGCCTGTAATGAGAGCTTGGTATTCAGCTTCATTATTGGTACCACCTTCCCACAACAAAAAGGAATAAGGTAACACTGCCTTATCTGGAGAAATGAGCACAATTCCTAAACCAACTTTGTTGAATTTAGGATTTTCCATTTTCTTCCCTGTTGGACTTCTAGAAGCACCATCAAAATACATTTCCCATGTTTGAGGACTCTCTTGAATAGAGAAAACTTCCTCATCAGGGAGTTCGATATCTGAATACGTGTCTTCCACTGAAGGATGTTCTGCCAGGAAATCAGCCAGAGCTTGGCCCTTAATTTCCTTTTGAGACACATACTGGATGTCGAACTGCTGTAGAATAACTGCCCACCTTTCCAGATGTCCTGTAAGCATTGGACGACTAAGGATGAATTCGAGCGGATTATTACGAGATATCAATTGGACCTCATGATGTTTCAAGTAGTGTCTCAGTTTCTGAACTGCAAAGATTAATTCTAGGCAGCACTTTTCAATACTTGAATACCGGGTTTCTGCTTCAAGTATAGTTCTACTGAGATAATAGAGACTATTTTCATTCCCAGCATCATTCTTTTGAGCGAGAAAGGCACATAATGATTGCTCTAAAGCTGTCACATAGAGGATAATAGGTCTACCCTCAACAGGTGGCATGAGTACTGGTGGACTTAAGAGGTATTTCTTGAGAACATCAAATGCTTCTTGACATTCTTCATTCCATTGGTAAGTGACTCCTTTCTTCAATAATTTGATAAAGGGTAAACTTTTGCCTGCCAAATTGGCGATGAAACGCCGAATATAGGCTAAGTGTCCTTGAAGTCCTATTAATTCCTTCAAATTCTAAGGAGGTGACATACCAAGGATTGATTTGGCCTTCTCAGGATCGACTTCAATACCACGATGGCGTACAACAAAGCCGAGGAATTTTCCCGAGGTTACCCCAAAAGCACATTTTAAGGGGTTCATCTTCAAACTATGTTGTCGAAGCTTGTGGAATATGACTTCCAAATCAGCCAAGTGATTATAATTTGTTTGGATTTAACCACCAAATCAACTACATAGCATTCAACAAACTTCCCTAAAAGGGGTTTGAAGATACGATGCATGGCGCGTTGATATGTTGCACCTGCATTCTTTAGACCAAAGGGCATCACCCGGTAACAAAACACACATTGAGGAGTTCTGAAGGCTGTATATTCCTCATCTTCTGGGGCCATTCGGATCTGATTATATCCAGAATATCCATCCATGAAAGAAAGTACTTCATAGCCAGCTGTCGCATCAATTAAGAGTTCTGTAATCGGAACTGGGAAAGCATCTTTAGGACAATACAGATTAAGATCTCTGAAATCGATGCAAACCCTAATTTGTTTGTTCCTCTTCTTTACAGGGACAATATTAGCCAACCACATGGGATATTGAACTTCTCTGACAATGTTAGCTTTGATAAGCTTATCCACTTCAGCCTCAATTTTGGAAGCATAGGTTGGGTGTGTTCTTCTCGCGGCTTGCTTGAATCCTCGATGTTCTTTTGGTAAACCCAAATGATGAGTAGCAACATCAGGATGAAGCCCAGGAATTTCTACATAAATCCAAGAAAAAATATCTTCATTTTGCTTTAGAAAAGAAATATACATCTCTTTCTCTTCAAGGGTCATGGCCGCACTAATTAAAGTGGGGCGTGGATCTTTCTCTGTACCCATATTTACTTCTCTGAGTTCATCCACAGTGGTAGAGATACCCTCTTCAAATGCTGGAGGAGCATCTCTAAGATCTTCCTCTTCCTCTTCATCATGTGTTATTTCTTCCGTTTCAACTTGCAAAGTATATGAAAAAACGAAATTCTCATGATCATAAGAGATGTAAAAATTTCACATTTTGAAGAAGAAGCTTCCATTTCGGACCCTATTGACGATAAAGGGTCTTCTTTGGGAAATAAATAGGAGATAAAGGATTGAGAATCGACATCATTATTCACCTCTGGTGTTGCTATAACTTCTTTTGGCGTGATTAGCGAAGTATAGACTTCTTGGATTTCAGCAGACGAAATGAAAACGTCACCACTTATGCTTTCATCACTGCTTGGTAAGTTACCAATTTCTCCCATGTTGTCTGGCTCGATTTCCTTAATTGACATTATGGATCATTCCATAAGAGTATTTTGATTTGGGCATATTTTGTCAATTTGACTGATAGGTAACACATAATCTGTACTCACATGTGAAAATGGATTTATTGAAATTTTTTCCAAACCATATGGAGCATTAACTTTGGTAATTTCCTTCATTGTAGATTTTTCTCTTCCCTTCATGTGATAAAATTACGCCTCAATGTATTGAGACTCACATGTCTTGAACGAGGCCTTATCACCATACAATTTTCCAACTTGACCATCGAAACAGTATTTGAGACATTGATGGTATGATGACGGAATAGCTGCATGCTGATGTAGCCAGGGTCTTCCAAGCAAGATATTGAAAGCTGAGTCTTGATCAACAATCATGAAATCTGAATTGGAAACAAGATCTCCAAACTGAGTTCTGAGTGTAACTTCTCCCAGTGGTTCTTGTTCATTTTTATCATATCCTTGTAACATCATGGTAGAAGGAGATAAATAAGATTCCGTGAGGCCCAATCGATGAAGTGTACGAATGGGCATGAGATTGACTAATGAACCATTGTCAATGAAAGCTCTTCGAACTTCTATACCATTGACTTTGCCAGATAAGTACAAAGGTTTTACGTGCCCATGCACAACATCATCTTCATCATTATCAGTAAAAGATATCACTTCATGGCATTCTGCAGGATTATTCTCTATGTGATAGATTTTAGCTGCAGCAATTTCAGCTTCAAACTCCTGAGGACTTGACAAAGCATCGATGAGTGCTTCCCGAAGATCTTTTGACAGATTAAAAGCATCCAAAATTGATAACTTGGATGGTACTTGGGCCAAGTGTTTCAATATATCATACTTTTGATCTAGAGGTCTGCGTTTCCCAATAGGAATATGCGGTTTAGCAGGTACCTTGGAAGCAGATGCTTTGGAAGCTGATGCATCTTGTATTGAAGTTGGCAACATCCTTGGTTTTGGAAGATTAGACTAATTAGATCCATTTGCTTGCTGAGATAAAGAAGATGGAACCTTTAATAGGTCTTCCAAAATAACTGTGCGAAAACTAAGTTGGCCATTGGCAAAAGAACTTGCTTGTTCTTTTTGAGCTCGCTGAAGGGCTCTACCACGAGTTTCTGCTGCATATACAGTGCTAGCAGGGGTAAAATTAGAGTAGTGGCTTTGGAAAGATCCACGTCATCCCCTATATCCTGAACCTCTAGAACCTCTTTGGATTCCCTTATTTGATACATGGAATTCAGGCTCATCAAGACTGGAATATGAATCTGTTAATTGAATCATATTAACAGAACCAAAGATTAACTCTTCGTCTGATAAAGACTCTGCCTGGTTAGCCTGTTTAGGCTATGCCGTTTTGTGGGACGGTGCCCGTGGCTCTGAAGTAGATGACATGAAATCTGCTAGAGTCAAAGACAATTTAGGCTTTGATACATACTCATCTTCTCCTGATTCCTCTTTCTTCTTTGAATTGCGCTACCCTTTTGAGGATTTGTCTTTTGATGGAGGCTTTACTGCAGCTTTTGTAGGAGACACAATTGGCTTCTTCAATTGTGTTCGCAAAATGGAATGAGTCCGATTGATTGTGTTTCTTACCATCCAATCATCATATTTTTTCGCAGTTTTTCTTTTGACTTCCTGCCACTCGCCTCCTTGCTCTGGATCTGTAGAGGTAATACACGCTATATGAGCTGAATAACCCTTCAATTTTACTTGTCCCAAGTCGACCATCTTTTGCAGGAGGTCTTTAAACACAAAACACTCCTGGATGGGATGCCCCAACATTTGATGAAAGGGACAATAATTGGGATGGTCTTCATCTCCTTCCTTGTTTGGCCTCTTGGGCACTGGTAATTGAACCAAGTTATTTTCCAGAGCTGAAATGAAGTAACCAGGAACTTTCTCACTTCAGAAAGAGTATGTTTTACTCTTTAGATCCTCAAATTGTTTTCGTCGTTGATCTCTTTGATCATTTGGACGAAACGGACTTTGTTGTTGGCGTTCAGGAGGTGGAGTCCTTCGATAAGATGAAGGTTTTGAAGTAGATATAGGTACAGGTGCTTGTTTAAGCATAACTGTAGCAGTTTCTGCTTTACCCATTCTTCTTCCTGGAGATGATGGAATTACACGAGATTTAACCTTAGCCTGTATAAGGGAATCTTCAATCTGATGAGCGATTGAAGTAAGGTCTCGAAACCCTCCTGTGTATTTCATAGGGATCAATGGTGTGCGTAATTCTTCACACAAATTTGCCACACAGATTGGAAACAATTCCTTCTGAGGGAGTGCTAAACTCAGGGAATACGTTAATCCCTTCCATCGAGCAATGAAATCATAGACTCTTTCATTTTCCCTTTGCTTGCAGTTTGTAAGATCGAAAACTGTCGTTTTTGGCAAAGTTGAGCTAAACTGAAGAAGGAATTTTTGACGAAGATCCTCCCATCCGATGACTGACCGGGATTGCAAACTTGTATACTAGACAAAAGCTGGTCCTTGCAAGGTTCAGACGAAGCATCTGAGTTTCACTGCTTCTTGCTGCTCTGGAGTTCCCATCATAGGATCACAACAAGACACGTAATGCATCAAATGTTGTTCAGGGTCGCCTGATCCATTTAAAGTAGGGAAAACAGAGTTTCCAAAACTAGATGGAGGAGAAATTGAATCTACCCATTCAGGGTAAACTTTCTTTTCAGGTTGAACTTGCGCCCGTTTCCCTTCCATAGTTTCTAACTGAGCTGTTAATGACTCAATAGTAGTTATTAACTTTTGAGAAACATCAGGATGATCTTGGTTTTGGGTAGGTGCAATGAATGGATCTTGGACAGACGTGGTGGTTGGTGCTGCAACTGATGGTAGTGCTGCGAACCGTTCTTGCGTTTGACCCGTAGGATTAGACCTCTGTGGGTGTAATGATAAAGGAGGATATTCTTGATCCATCTCAGTAGTTACAACAAATTCCTTCGGCTGTCGGACTTCAGAATTCTTAAGAAGAGGACTACTCTGAAGTAGTTCTGCATTCAACCTTCTTAATTCTTTCATTTCTTCCTCCTGTTGTGCAAACCTTTGCTCTAATGAGAGCGATTGACCTCCTTCAGAGGAAGGGTGAGAAGTAACCTGATTCTTTCCTTTCCCCTTATTGGATCCTTTTTAGAGAGGGGGAAGTGGGTTACTTGAAGGAATACCCATATTTTGGGTAAGCCTTTGACTACGTGTGCGCACACCTTCTTCATTTAGGTCTGTGTGCGCAACTTCTTGAGCAGGAACCTCTTCGTCTGATCCCTCTGATTGAGCCTCATCTGGTGAATCAGCAGCAACGACATTGATGACATTAATGGATGCATATTGCATGGAATCCTTTCTATCAGCATTTCTGTGATATTGTCTTCTTCTATGTCCATGATGATACATGGAATTCCGTTGACTTGATCCCTCAGGAACTTCTTGGAGAACCGTCACTTGGAGAGAATCTCCTGATAGCTTGGCTCTTCGTTCCTCTTGAGGCTTATTCCCTAATCAAGAGAATACTGAATTTCTCTGAGGGAGGGATTGAGGATTTGAAAAAGTCCCCAGTCTGGTGGACTAGGGATGTTCCTGCTGCTTCCGCTCAACTCCTCGAATCCCATTTGTTGACTCTGAGGGTTGGGTTAGAGAAGTCCCCAGTCTGACAAGCTGGGGTGTCTCTTGACATGCTATGTCTGAGATATTCTTAAAATCTATCTTGATCTTGCGAATCTTAGTTCGGAAATTAGCTGGATGCATTAACCTGTATCCACTTTTATCACCTGGTTCAACAGATCGTTGGATGATTTCCGAAACTTCTGTCATTTGATGACGTGTTTGCTCCAGACGAGAGGCTTGTGAAATATTCTCGCCTGCTTGATGTAGGAGAAATTCAACAACTTGTTCTCTATATACTTGATTTTGAGAGGAACTATTTGTAGCATGTTCTTGAGCAAGCTTTTGATTATGAACAAAGCCCATTGACTGTGGCCGGCCATGGGAAATAACATTGCATGAGACCATTTTCGGCGGGCTTTGCTGACCGGAAAGCACTGTGAAATGTAGTGCTCCGTGAACACCCCATCCTCTGATATGAACATCAGATGGAGCATTGGAAATTAACTGATGCAATTTTCTTAGTGCGCCAAGGCATGAACGTTGAAGGGTTCTCTGTTGCTTTTTAGCCTTCGGATACCGAGAGACTGATAGAGATGCCAAATCAATATGAAGTTGTATCCCTTCTATTATCTTAAGATGATTTTCATATTCATCGTAAGATAATGCCTTCTTCTTTGATTGACAAAGATTTTTCCATATGTTGAGACGAATATCATGGATTCTATCATCCGTCAACATCTTTGGAATGTCGTACTGGGAGTCAGCCAAAGGCCAAAACATGACTGGTACTTCACCTTTTGCCAGTTTTTTCCTCATGTTCAGCATTTCCTCTTTATCATTAAATGATGATTCTTCTACCTGTTTGGACCAGAGTTGGTGTTTCCTTGTTTTTTTCATCTGATTCAACAATATTGGTAGAGAAATCACTATTCATGATGGAAGATGAATGACCCAGGGATGGTTCGGAGAATAACCTGAACCGCAGGCTATCTTCTGATGGAGAAAGAGTTTCACCTGCCGATAGTAAAGCATCAGACATGACTGGTTGTACGTTTGCAAGTGCCTCGAGATAGGAGGGATTTCTCGTCACTACATTTCCTTCTGAAGAATTTTCGAGACAACGTGAATCACTACTGTGGAGAGGACTTTCGCAGCGAAGTTCATCATCATGAGGAGGACCATCATGATGGGTTACAGAAAAAGATGAAATCTCTTGCTCCTTGGTCTTCTGACCACACAGAGGGTTCCTGTGGCTTTCATCTGAAGAAGAAACTTCAAGATTGACCGAACTTTCATGAAGCAAGTTTTCATGAGGAAGTGTCTGTTGAAGACCTTCAAGATTAATGTTCCCGTTATTGGGAACTGAGGGAGTAGAATCTTGAATTCCGATAGATAAATGTCTGAGGGAATCAAGAACTCCAGCATCGAGCAAGGCTTGGTTACAGATTGGCCTTTGATCTCCTGACTGTGCTGGGCGGATATTTTTCTTAGATGCCTTCTTACTCACTTTATAAACCACTTGATGACGAAAGTGATTGCTTTGAGCAGGTGTATGTGCCTGATCAGGAAAGATGGTCAGGTTAGGCTGACGATCTCCACTCAAATCAGGTGTATGTTCCTGACTTGGTTGTCCGTATGATATGGGGGAGTATGCCCCATAACCCTCTTAGACTGGAACAGATGTGTGTGTCTGTTCCGAAGTGAATCGTTGATGTGTCACTCCATTGCTAGGGATAGATTTAAGTGTCTGTCCCTGTGATGATGCTGAAGCTGTTATGATATCCTAGCAAGCATCCAGAATATGAGCAGGAATTTGCTTATGCTCTTTCACTATTGACAAAATATGTTTGGTGACTTCAGACGCCGGAACGGGGATATACGTCCATTCCGGGCTTGGAGTAGGTGTATGTGCCTGCTCCTGTCCTCCTTTTCCTGTCAGTGAATCCTGACATTACTCAAGTGTGGAGGCAGAGAGTTGAGTCTGCCACCTGTTTGTCGTCGGGGCTTTCCGACTGAATTCTCCGTGCGCTACCAAGCGAGACTGTTGGTAGGCTTGATTAGTATTAGCAGGTGTATGTGCCTGCTGTTTACACTTCGCCAAACGCGGTTGACGAGATCCATCATATGTAGTCAGACGAGCCTGCTGACTAACTGGTGATGTATAGGCAGGTGCATGTTCCTGCCTAAAGTACATCGCCGGAATTGCCTGGCGGGATCGGCTTGATGCTGCCAGACGAGTCTGCTGGACAGCGGAATTAAAACGGGCAGGTGATTGTGCCTTCTCATTATTTGCCACCAAGTTAGGTTGGTGGACTTCTCCGGAGATGGCCGGGAAGACAACCTGCCTATTGTTAACCAGATTCCGTCTATGGCGGTTCATCTTGCCTGCTCGGGTTCGAGGAACCTGAGCTGAATGCCTGGAGTCGGTACCCTCATCATGTTGAGGGCGCACTACCGCACGATTATGGCGGTGATTGTTGATGGGAGCCCTCGGGAAGGACTCCTGTTTTTTTGAACTAAGGCCCTGAGGGACCTTCTCATTCACTTCCTCAGAGTAAGTGAGTGAATGGAAATTGTGTTCTGGGGATAACGACCCGAAACGGTTGGAGACGGTAGTCAGCACCGCCTGCTTCTTGATTGCTGGTCGTCGTTGTCCGGACGACCATGTAGAGTTGTTAACTTGGAGGGCTTGACGAGCGGCCTCCAGAGTTGGGATAGTACCGTTGCGACGGTACTCCTTAACCAGTGCATTAGAAACCTAGCGTTGAAGACGCTAAGTTGGTGATGTCATCCTCAGAGCAGACGACGTTCCAGTAGGAGTATTAGCATTGGTTTTCACAGCAGCAGACCTCACAGTAGAGGTTTTCACAGCAGCAGTATTCACAGGGGTGAATTTATGGAAAGCCATTTTGCAGAAGATCTTGAGAAAAGAGTGCCTGTTCCATATAACAGACATAATCAAGATGAATCCGGCCACTGCATCTTTTGGATGAGCACATGTCAATGATTGATTTGTTGGCTCAAGGGGCCTAAAAAATAAGAATAACATCACTTTAACTTGGTTAAGGATTCACGTCGGGTTCACCATTTTTTGTTTCGCACGGAATCCGGGGATGACCTCCTGGACGGGAGATTCAAACGTTCCGATCGGTTTCTAACGGGTTTGTTCGTAGAACCGGAAACATCCAATGATTCCACATCCATTTGGACCTACTTTCCAAAGGTAGGCGCTCATTAGCTTATGGACTAATGAGGCTTAGGAATTTTCATTGGTCGAGAGGATGGGAGGTCGGACTCATCACACCTTTTTGAGGGGAATTATTGTCTACTCCGGGACTCTCTTTATAGATTTAAGTTATGTTCGTGAATCCTTATTACATTACCAAGTATAAAATGAGCTTTCCTTTAGTTTTAACAATCAATGATTAAATATGCAAGAAATTTAGAGAATCTTTTATATGTATTCGAGGTTCTTCATCAATAGAGAATCATCTATATATGTCTAGAGATTCTTGGTCAATGGTATCCTTCAAAACATTTATATAAAAGTCTCTTGGTCATTATGATGACCAGGCTGGTTTAAAAGCCACTCAGTGGGGCACTTGAAGTTTATCATCATTCAGAAGGACAGGGATTATTTCAAAGTTGGGATCGAACCCATAAATGGGCTACCTACGTATCCTTTGTTTTGGAAAAGGAATCAGAACCCATGTAGTTCGAGTAATGGAGTATGGTGTTTATGATTGATGGCTCAAAGAAGAATGTCATAATTACTTTTACACTCTAAGCTCACGTGAGTCATGCTCGGTGTGAGAAACAAGAGGTATTGGTAAAAAATAGACAATTGTTCCATGAAAGATGCAATCATAAGAAATTGTTTGGGGCTTATGTATGTATGACTGCCCAAAATAGATGAAGGTTTAGGATTTACTTTTAGGGAGATAATCCAGGGACAGGGTCCATAAAGGTATATGTGCTTTATGGAGATTTGAATACTCTAATATTGGGGCTCACTCCTAAGGAGGATGCCCAAGTTAGGAGGGGACTTATGATTGGGTTTTACTCCTGAAAGGGAAACCCAAATCAAGGGTAAATTAGGACTGGTTAAGAGAAATTTAAGGGGACTTGGGGCTTACTCCTAAAAAGGAAGCCCAAGATTATGACTGAGTCTTGTTCCTGAAAAAGAGACCCAGGTTAGGGGAATTGGGGCTTACTCCTGAAAAGGAAGCCCAAGATTATGACTGAGTCTTATTCCTGAAAAAGATACCCAGGTTAGGGGACTTGCAGCTTACTCCTGAAAAGGAAGCCCATTATTATGACAGAGTCTTATTCTTGAAAAGAAGACCCAGGTTAGGGATTAAGGTTTGGGGCTTACTCCTGAGGAGGATGCCCAGATTAAAGAATTTATAACTGGGGATTATTCCTGAAAAGGAGACCCAGGTTAGGATTCTCTCATCTTAAAGGATGAGGTTAAATGAATTAACTCTCCATAATTAGTGACATAAAGATATTTAAATCACTAGGTTTTGAGAGATATTCCACAGAATTCCTTTCAGATAAGGAAGTCAAATCAAGAAATCATGCCATAAATGGTTTTGAAGAGTGTCTTGAAGACTGAATCTTGAAAAGGAAAGGTGAAATGGCTTAAGAGGGGTAAAATGGGCAAGATGGGAACCCAAAACGACAGGGGAGCGCAAGTCTTGAAAGGAGCGCAAGTCTTACGTGGGCACGCAAGTATTGGTCGCGCAGGTATACCTGCGCGACACATGGTGTACTTGCGCGATTTTCAACCAGCATTGAAATACTTGAGCGACTCTTTTTTAAACCCTTTATAATCCTCTTGAGGTTCTTCCAGAAAAGGAACGCGCAAGTTATATTGAAGTAAATAAGTCGGCGCGCAAGTGTTTGATAAGTTTCAACACTTAGGCCTTCCTTCTTCTCTTTAGATCTTCCGTTCTAGGCAAGAAATTACCTTAGAAGTGTTTCGGAAGCTTTGAGAAGAGACTTGGGCATCGGGAGCTTCAATTCGAGTTTCTGGAAAAAGATCCTCACGAATGGGGGGCCCACGGGGTCTATTTATAGGAAAAAGAAGACCCCGGGCGGTTACCGGGAGGTTATCATTTAGGTCGCGCAAGTCACTTGCGCGACCAAGAGCGTCGCGCAAGTATATTTACGCGACTATTAGATAACTTGCGCGGTGAGGTTGCTGTTGATGCTTTCTTCCTTCCTTTGTTGATTTTTTGATGTTTTCTTCAAAGGATGAATCACTTTGTGCTCGGATATTCCCTTTTCCGATCTTTAGATTCTGTGACGAAAGGAGCGTCAACAGTGTTAAAGGGGTTTTTATGGTTTTATAGTCATTTTAGTATTTTATGATTTTATGCATTTTAGGATCTTTTATGGTATTTAGGGTTTTGTAGGGGCCTCCTGGATTTTTAATTTGTTTGTCATTTTTGGTGTTTCTGGGGTTTTTTATGGTTTTAGGGTTTTTAGTTTCTATGGTATGGGGATTTTTTAGGGTTTTTTGGGATTAGGGGTTATTCATGTTTTTATTGGGTTAATGGTAATTTGATGGGTAAGATAGTTTTTATGGGGTATAAGGTTTTTTAATTGTTTTTAGTGATTTGTAGTGTTTTCGTATGTTTTTGTAGGTGTTTTTGGGGTTTTCTGGTTTAGTAGGGTTTTAAAATCTCATTACAGATTTTAAGGAACTTTATATTTTCTATGGGTTCACTAGGTTCTTAGGGTTTTGTAGTGAGTTTATAGGGTTTAATATTTCTGTAGGGGTTTATTTTTTTAAAATCTTTTAGGGGATTTTTGGGTTTTTCGGGGTTTTGAGTCTTTTAGGGGTTTATGGGTTTTATGATTTTTAGGGTTGTTTAGGGGTTCTTGGGTTTTTTGGGCTTTATGGTTTTATGGTTATTTTAAATGGGTTTAGGTTGACTGTATATTTTAGCGTATTTTTTGAATTTTAAATTGTTTTTAGATTTTTAGGGTATTAAGATTTTTTTAAGGTTGGGGGTGTTTGGGTTTTTAGGGATTTTATGTTTCTTTGGTTTTTAGTATATTTAGGGTTTTTATGGATTCATTTGGGTTTATTAGGGTTTTTAGGATTTTAAGGGTTTTAGGAATTTTACATGCTTTGTGATTTTAGTTATTATGGGGTTTTAGAGTTTCCATTATTTTTATGGTTTATAGGTTTTTAAGGATTATTTTGGTTTTTAAGGATTATTTTGGTTTTTAAATGTATTGATTTTTAAGGATATTTATTGTATTTTTAGTATTTATTGGGGAATTTTAGGGACTTTAGGGGTTTAGGGTATTATAGGGGTTTTATGATTTTTTTTGTTTTCAGTTTTTTAGGGTTTTGGGTTTTTAGGATTTTAATGATATTTTAATAGTTTTTTATGTTTTTATTGGTTTTAAGGGATTAAATGTTTTTTGTGTTTTAGATATTTTATATTTTTTAGATATTTATTATTTTAATGTATATTGGGGGTTTTTAGGTGGATTTATGGTTTTTAAATCTTTTATTGTTTTTTAGGGTTTTGGGTATTTTTATGTTGTTTTGGGGTGTTTTATGTATTTGGGGTATGTTTAGGGGTTTGAGGGTCTTTTGGGTTTTAAGTATTTGTTTGCATTATTTGAGTTTTTTTGGTTTATGTGTCCTATGGATTTTATCAGTTATTATAATTTTTAGAGGTTTTCAGTTTTATGGATTTTTGAGTTTCATAGTTCTTCTATTGTCTTTATTGGTTTTAATGATTTTAGTATTTTTTGCTTTTAGGGATTTTATGGTTTATTTAGGCCTCTTATGGGTTTTAAGGTTTACATTGGGGTATTAGTATTATTTTGGATTTTGTTGGTTTTTAGGGTTTCGTAGTGATTTTTGGGTTTCTTAATTATTTTTCAGATTTCTAGGGTTTCTATAAAAGTTTTATATTTTTTAGGGTTTCTGGTTTTATACAGTTATTTTCAGTTTTTTAGGTTTTATATGGTTTTTAGTGTTTTTATCATTTTTATACTGTTTTGTTTTTCTAAATGTTATTAGTGACATTTATGATATTTTAGGTTTTTGGGTCATTTTATTTATTTTTGTTGTTTATGTTGTTTTATTGTTTTTACGTGGTTTAGGATCATTTAGGGTTTTATAGGTTCTAGGGAATTTGAGGGATTATAGGTTTTTATGATTTTTTAAGTCTTTTAAGACTTTCAGTTCATTTTATTTTTTTTTATTTTTTGGGGACTTATGGTATTTATGGTATAGTTCATAGAGTTTAGGGTGTAGGATTAATTGATTATGATTTAGGGTTTTAGTTTTAGCATGTTGGGTATAGGGTGTAGGGAATATAGTTTTGGGATTAGGGTGTAAGGTATATGATTTATGTTTTAGGTTTTTCGATTTAGGGTATAGGGTAATGTGTTTTTTTTTGTGTTTAGGTTTTACGGTTGGGGTATATTGTTTAGGTTAATGGGTTTATGGTATATGGAAAAGTGTTTTGGGTGTAGGGTGTAGGGTTTAGGGTTAAGGGTTTTTGGGCGTTTTACCATTTTATGGGTTTTATGGTTTTTATGGTTTTTATGATTTTATGTGTTTTTGATATTTATTTTTGTTTTAAAAGGTCTTTTCGGGTTTTAGGGGTTTACAGGTTTTCGGTGGTTGTTATATATTTGTTATTTTTAGTGTTTATTTGGTGTTTTTAGGGTTTTAAAGGGTTTTTGGTTTGTCGATGTAGTAGTGGTTTTTGGTTATAAGAGTATTTTCATATTTTTGGGGATTTTGTGTTTCTAGGTGTTTTTGGCTATTTTAGGGGTTTTTTGGATTTTAAGGGCTTTTGTATTCTTATGGATTTTTATTATTTTTAAAATGGATTTTAGGGTTTTTGTGTTTATATGGGTTTCAGGGTTTTTTGGATTTTTATGGTGTTTTAATTTTATTGATTTCATGTTTTTAGGGACATCTTGGGTTTTTTACGATATATTTGGAGTTTTAGGGCCTTTTGGGTTTTAGGGGGTTTGGGGTTTTGGTGGTTTTATTATCTTTTAGGGTTTTTGGTTTTTAGGGTTTTAGGGTGTTTATAGTTTTTTTTGGGTTTTTTATGATTTCAATATTTTTAACAATTATCTATTTGTTTTAGGGTTTTTAAAATATTTCAATATATTTTTGAGGTTTTTGTGTCTCTTATAGTTTTTTCATATTTTTAAGGCATTTAGGGTTTTTAGTAGTTTTTGGGGATTTCCGGTCCCTCAGGGTTATTTGGGACTTTAGTTTACTTTGATGGATTTAGCTGTTTTTAGATTAATTTAGGGTGTTTATGTGATTTTATGGCCTTTTAGTGGTTTTTTGTATAGAATTATCATTTAGGGATTCTGTGGAATTTTATTGTTTTTTGGAGATTTTGGGAATTTTAGTCGTTTTAATGGTATTTTGGATTTTTAGGGGTTTTATGGATTTACTGGTTTTTTTGTTTTTTAGGGGCTTTATGGACCTTTAGGGATTTTTTGGATTTCCTGTTATTTTAGGGGATTTTACATTTTTAGTTTTTTATTTATTTTAATGTATTTATTGTTTTTAGGTATCTTAAGGATTTTTTTTGGGATTTTTGGGGTTTTATTTGGATTTTATGGTTTTTAGGGAATATACAGTTCTTTTGGGGGTGTTTAGGTTTTTATTTTTTGTTTTTGTAGTTCTTTTGGGTCCACTCTTGTTTAGAATATTTTTTATTGGATGTAGGGGTATTGGGGTTTTAGTATTTTGAAGGGTTTTAGGTTTTTATGTTTATTTTATATTTTCATGTTTTTAGGGATTTTGGGTTTTTATGTTATTATTTGTTTTAGGGTCTTTTAATTTTATTACATTTTTAATTAATTTTAGTTCTTTTCAAGGATTTAGTTGTTTTTAGGTTATTGGGTTTTAGGGGTTTAGGGTTTTAAATTTTATTTGGGGTTTTTTGTGTTTTTTGGGTTTTTATGATTTCAAGTAGTTTTATTATTTTTTGGGGTTCTGAGGATCATTTTAGTTTTTTAGGGTTTATAGAGTTTTCTCTGTTTATAATGGGTTTTAGGGGTTTTAGGATTTTCTAATTTTTATGGGGTCACCGAGATTTTTTGGGATATTGGTGATTTTAGGGATCTTTAGTGTTTTTATTGTTTTTTGAGATTTTCTTATGTTTTTTTTGGTTTTATGGTTTTTAGGATGTTTAAGGGGTTTTATCATTTTTGAGGGTGTTTATTGTGTTTTTATGGTGTTTTAGGGTTTTATAGTGTTTTAGGGTATTTTGAATATTTATGGTCTTTTAGGTTTTTTGGTAATTTAGGATCTTTGACTGTTTTTAAGATTTTAGGTTCTTATGAAGGTTTAAATGAAATTAAGTTTTTTTTTGATTTTTTGGGTTTTTTGGGTCTTTAGGGGTTTTGGGGGTTCTAATGGTTTTAAGGGTGTTAGTGTTTTTCATGGTGTGGAAGATTTTAAAGGTTTTAGGGTTTTTCAGGTTTATCTTTTTTAGCAGTTTTTATGGGCATTATGGTTTTTGGGGATTTTATTTGGGTTTTTGGGCATTTGGGGTTTTAAGGGGTTCTTGGTATTTTTAGGGGTCTTTCAGTATTTTAGGGTTATATGGGTTTTTTTATTTTTTTGGATATTTAGAGGTATTTATAATTTATTATTATTTTTTAGGGTTCTTTCACCTTTTAGAGACTTTTAGGGGTTTTTGGATTTTTACGGTCTTCTAAGGGTCATTTAAGGGTTTTTATGTTTATGAAGGTTTTTACATTTTTTATGTTTTTATGTGTTTTTAGGGTTTTAAGGGTATTTATTATCATTTTTGGGGATTTAGTTTTTTTTTTACATTTTCAAGGTTTTAGGTTTTTTATTGATTTAATGGTTTTATGGTTTTTAGGGATTTTGGATTGTTATGGGTTTTTTGAGTTTTCAGTTTTAGGTTTTTTTTAGGTTTTGTATTTTTTAAATTTACTTTTGTTGTTTTTTTATTTATTAATTTTTTTGGGATTGACGGGTTTTGTAATATTTTTAGGGCTTTTAGGGGTTTTAAATAGTTATTAGGGTTTTTATGGTTTTAACGGTCACGTTGCGTTGTTGGGAATTTTTAGAGGATTTAGGTCATTTAGGATTTTCGACGTTAACTTAGTTTTTTTGGATTTTTTTTCTTTGTGGTTTTAAGGGATTTTAGAGTTTTAGTGTTTTTAGGGGTTTTAGTGTTTTTGAGACATTACATAGGAATATTATAATTTCGTATGTTCTAAGGGGTTTTAATGTGTTTAGGGTTTTTAATGGTTTAAAGGGTTTTAATGTTGTTTTTAAGATATTGGACATTTTTTATAGTTTTTTAACATTTTATATGTTTTTTGGGTTTTTATGTGTTTTATATGGTTGCGTAATAGTTTTTTTTGGGTTTTGGGTTTATTAATTATTGTATTGGGTTTTGTGTGGGGGTATAGGGTTTAGGTTGTGGGGAATAGGGCTTAGGCTATGGGGTTTAGGGTTTAGGGTGTGGGGAATAGGGTACATGGTTTATGATATAGGGTTTGGGGTGTACAGTTTGGCGTTTTGGGTGTAGGGTGTTGGGTTTAGGGTTTATGGATTAGGGATTAGGATTTAGGGTTTAGGGTTTAGGGTTTAGTGTTTCGGGTTTAGGGTGAATTACATAGGGTATAGGGTATATGATATAGGTTTTTGCGTGTACGGTATAGGTTATAGGGTATATGGTATTTAGTTTAGGGTGCAGTGTTCATGGTATAGGGTATAGGGTACAAGTTTTTGTGTTTATGGTGTAGGGTATAGGATTTAGGTGTTGGTTTATGGTTTAGGGTTTTGTGTGTACGATTTTTGGTAGAAAGATAAGGGTGTTGGGGATATGGTTTATAAATTAGGGTTTAATTCATAGTGTTTAGGCCATAAGGTTTAGGTTTTAGGGTTTGGGGTGTAGGGTATAGGGTTTAGAGAGTATGCTTTAGGGTTTGGGGTGGAGGGTGTAGGGTTTATGGAAGTCAGTTTAGGGTGTAGTAAGAATGAAATTGGGTTTTTGGTTTTGGTTTTATGGTGTAGAGTGTATGGTTTAAGGTTTAACATGTACGGTATATGGTTTATGGTGAATTTTTTCAGGGATTTGTGTGTATGGTTTATGGTGTGGGTTATAGGGTTTATGGTGCTGGATATTTGGTTTAGGGTATATGGTACAATACTTAGAGTGTTGGGTTCATAGTTTAAGATGTAGGGTATATTTGTTAGGGTGTAGGGTTTATGATTTAGAGTGTTGGGTATAGGGTTTAGTGTGTAAGGTTTAGAGTGTAGGGAATAGAGTATTAGGTATAGATTCTATTGAGTGGGGTATTGCTTTTAGTTTTTAGTGTACAGAGTTTAGGTTTTACGGTTTAGGCATTAAGGTATATGTTATATGGTTTAGTCTGTAGGTTTTAGGGTTTATGGTGTAGTAAATGGTGTTTAGAGTTAGATTTTATGGTTTTGGGTAGTGGGTATAGGGTATAGGATTTAAGTTATACAGTTTACAGTGTATGTTATTGGGTTTAATGTGTACAGTATAGGGTTTATGGTGTAGGCTCTAGGGTTTATGGTGTAGGGTATAAGGTATAGACTTTCGGGTTTTATATGCTTTAGAATCATTTTGTGTTTAGTATGGGTTTTAGGAATTTTTAGTGATTTTAGGATTTTTTGGGTTTGTTAGTGATTTTAGGGATTTTATAGTTTTTAATTTTTTTAGAGGTTTTATGTTTTATACGTGATTTTAAGCGGGTTTAAAAGTTATTTAGGGGTTATAGGATGCTTTACCAATGATTTGGTTTTTGGGATTTTAACTATCTTTTGGGTCCTTAAAGGGTTTTAGGGTTTCCAGGTTTTTAGTGTTTTAAATGACTTTAGGTTTATTCATCATTTTTGGTATTTTATTGTTATTATAGGTATTTCACCATATTTTTTGGGTATTGGGTCATTTAGGATTTTTAGGGGTTTTAAGGTATTTTAGGTTTTTTTATAGTTTTAGGTTTATTTTCAATTTTTTAGCTGTTTTGTGATAATTTCAGTGTTATTTATGGCTATAGGGGATTTGTATGATTTTTAGGGGTTTTGGTGTAATTTAAGGGGTTTAGAGACATTTACTATTTTTCTATGCTTTTAACTATTTTTAGTGTTTTTTTGTTTTTTGGGTTTTAGTGGGTTTAATGGTTTCTATTTTCGGGTAATTTTAGGAGTTTTTTGGTTTTTTGGATTTTTAGGAATACTTTTGAGTTTTTCGGGGTTTTGGGGTCTTAATTGATTGTTTGGTGTTTTAGGGGTTTATAGATATTTTATGGTTGTTTATATATTTATGTGGTTTTGGGGTTTTTTTGGGGTTTTAGGGTTTTGGGGATTTTATTGGTTTTAGGGTTTATTAGTTGTTTTTGGGTTTTTGGAGTTTTTAGAGGTTATAAGGGGTTTTAAGGATGTTAGGTGTTGTTTGGATCAGTTTATGGTTTTATTGATTTTTATGGTTTTAGTGGGATTTACGGTTCTTTGGGATTATTTTATAGTCATTTATTATTTTAGGGTATTTTGGGGTTGTTCTCACTAAATTTTACATGAAGCCCCAAACAGATAGAAACAGGATAACTGAAACCACCGTTCAACTCAACCGAATATTCTGGGAAGAATAAGGAAGTCACATTCATATAACCAGATGTGCACAGGAGATTGAAATTTGGGCGCAAGACTCTTGTTCATCCAACGTAATATCAATTTTTCATCTTTTGTTTAGGATTCTAAAACAACTAAGGAAGTCATGGATAAGATTTATATATTTCGTGCAAGAAACCAATCCATGCACAAAAATCATTCATCACCAATAAGATAAAAATCACGACCCTTCCTCAGAGATTCGTCAAGCTACCATGGAAGTTGCACACACGAGTCACTTGGTGCCTGCAAGGTTCCATAATTGTATTTAAACTTCTTATGCACCAAATGGATTTCAAGCATCACATTGCGTGAAATTTCATCATAGATATGGATGTAGATGAGTGGATGAACTCTTCTATGAACAAAATCTTTACTTCCATTGATGAATTATTCAGCTTTATGAAGTTGGTCACCATCTTCTTCAGGATGATCGTCTTGAAGTCATAATCCCGCTCTATTATGCATAAGAATGATCATTTGTGACATCGTGTAATAATGGAACCATCAAGGTTGATATCATACGAAAAAAGATAAATTTATAACCTCCCTCGAGTGGGCCCAAAATTGATTAATCCTCACTCATTCCCTTTCAACCCAAGTCAGGTTCCTACAAAGGCACCATTTACGTACACACCTGACCTTGCATGCAACCCCTATCTTGCATGAAATGAATCATTTTGTGAGAAAGGCTCCAATCATGCCTGAACCCCCTATTTTAGTCTCTATGCATTTCCATTATATCAAATCATAGTTTCTTGATCCCCTTTTCATACAACCCTCATACCATGCATGCACCTCTTCTATGAGACCCTCCAAACATGTGTGAAGAATTTTCTTGGTCCCACACGAGGTGTACCCAATTCCCCTAGTGCACGATTGGAAATTGCTTTTGACTATCAGCATAGGTATGTTAATTCCTATTTGTTTTTAGTAAATTCTTGCTAACATGGACACCAAGATCAAACTCTCATCCACACCATTACACATTCATATTACTAAATCCATCCCTATACCAATGGTGGATGATCACGGGTTATGTAATACCAAGGGTTAATGAGTGAGTCCCCCCAAATCTACGCTACATGATGTAAAACTACCTAGCAACAACTTTCATAGAACACAACGTAAAACTATTGCCTCACCCAATATGACAAATGTCATATTTCCCATGTTCAATTGGAATAGTATAGTCCCACAAATCTCTACTTAGGGTCTCTATCACTTTTAAGTCCCACACCATTTCACTCAGGGAAGCCTCTATCTGTAAGACCTATACACCCTTCATATGATTCTCCATGTTTAACTCACATGGGATGAGATCCTAAAAATATAGAATGAGGTATTACATACATGGAATGATAACAATTTCACTTGTAATGAGATCATCCTCAAATGGAATGGAATCTTCCTTGGGAATATCCCTTTCATAATCCTTATACTATCCCTCATTGGCGCATCATTCGCAACACGAGTGTCAGGTCTACTGCTTCATCTTGTTTCTCACACCCTTTGTGAATCTTGTGGGTTTAACATTTAGTAGTTACCATGACACCCATCCACAATCACCCATGGGTCACACCTATACGTAAAACCTAACCATATCATGTCCCCCCATTTGGGTCAAATTCACGCATAAGCCCAAACCATATGCTCTACTTCCATTGGCCTCCTACTAAGGTGTAATACCTAATACCCCTCTCCAAACTATTTGGAATTTGATTCAAAACCAACAAGGATACATAGGATTCCTCATTAAGGACCAAACCCAACATCCATTCCATTCCATCCATTCAATCCACTCCCAACACTCCATCCAAATCCATCCAGATTTTTCCCAAGCTGCCACATCGTGGTGAGATCATTCCAACCACCAGGGTGTCTCTCCTGTGTAAGATTGACACCATCCAACTAATAGAAATTCTCTTATTAGGGGAAGAATATATGAATAATCTTCACACCATCCCTATCTGAATCTCCTATCGCAACATGGGAATCCTTACAACATGATGCTAGACTACAAAGACATGTCCTGTCAAACGACCATAAACTAAAGAATCAAAATTCAGGGGTTTCGATCCCTGTCCACTAAATAAGGTATGTACGATACCACTTATGTGGTTAAATCCAAACCAATTGTAAAACATGGTGCCCCTCCTAGTGGTTAACTTCCCTGATCCTACTCCAATGGTGTCTAGATCAACCATCATCATATGACATCTTCTCTTTATGGGACACACGTCCTAGGTCTACCTCAACAGGAATTCTAATCCATCCAACTGGTAAACATTTTAGGTTCTATATTTTATGGATGTACCTCCTTGATATTCCTCCATGGGGAAATTTTGTTCATCCTCACTCTATCTTCTCAAGACGTTCAACTGATGACCTATCTCATACTACTACCTCATGTTTATCATCGGATTCTTGAGGTAAAACCTTTAAAGATATGAACCAATGGTTTCCATTAACACATGATAAACATGGGATGCCTGAGTTGATTTTTTTTGATGATATTTCTTTGGATTTAGATACTCTATGATTTACATGTGATTCCATGGGTTATGCTCCTAAATATGCCTCCATGAGATGCCCTCCTCTGAAGATGAATAATGGTGAGTGGTGTTCCTAACTTCTAGACAAGATAATGATACCAAACATGACTACTATCATATATGAATGTTTATTCCCTTCCCAGGCCCCTTGAAATTTTTAGATAGATGAATCATAATTAATAGTTGTCCAAAAAGATATGAAACTAGGAATTAGTTACATGAACATGACATAACTCAATAATGGATACCTAGACTAGGAAAAAATCATTAATGAGGATTCCAAGGAAGAAGAAACTAGAAACACATCATTTAATTTCGATTAATTGGTAGAAATAATTGATTAAATTTAAGAATGATTCCCATATTTGGAAATTGGTAATGTAGGGAAACAATGATGATGCAAGTATTACAACAAATGAACATGACAACGATCCCTGGTGAAAATGTCAGAAATAGAAATATTGTTCTCGTTGTGAAACTCTTATCCAAAAAATGGGGATTAGTAGTGTTCGAGACATCGTTTGATTATAATGTCACTAGATATAGCAATCTAGGCCAGGACCCACTAATCAGATAGTGGGCTAGACATAGAACTCACCAAAAATTGGTGCAGTAAAATGTTGGGCATCCCAGTCTATAACATTGTTAGTGTGGATCTCTCTCTCCAACCAATAACGATTGCACGATGTTAGGGAACTTGGAATTTCTTTCTTTATATCTGAACTAATTTATAAATCATACAACTTTTCAGGAAACATATTGTAGGAAACCAACTACCCAATTCTTACAGGTAGAGGGTTGGAGAAATTTCAATATAGAAATCCCAAATGAATCCATCTTCACTATGACTTATATTATGCCATCAGCTACCGGGATCCCACACCACATCTCACCTTGGTAAATAATGTAATGGTGGGATATGGATGGACTCTTATGTTGGTATTAGTAGTAGGTAGATATTCCCATTAAGAATAAGGTTCCCCAAGACCTAGAGTCTTTTGCGCCTCACGGACACCGCCACCCGCATGGTCTGCATCTAGAGAAGTTGCTCCCCACTCCAATAGTGAACTGCATTGTGAGCCTCTCTCTCGAGTGATCCTATGGAATAATCCCTAATATTGAGGTGTTGGGGGATTCTAAAGTCACCATGGATATGAATACTATGTAGAAGACTCAAAGGACTTCTCCCACTATGCCACATCAGTGACAACAATGACTGGTCTTCAAAACAAAGAACTGGTGGAATATCCCCCTACACTTTCGGCCCAGGCCCGAATGACCTGATACCAACATTGGGAACAAGATTAGGAGGATTCCCAAAAAGAAGCATCATATTCAACAGCTCTGGTGCATCCTTCCGCCACTAGAACTATACTCTAGATCACTATTAATACATTGAAGGGACCCATCAACACTCCGTTGGAATCGAGACCTCATCAACCATATAAGAATATTGTGTTGACACTGTCAGACGATGGCGTCATAATCAACCATTACAGGTCAGCCAATGACAATGATATTCTGTATGTAGGTACTTTTCATACATTATCAAACCAAATAATAGGCTCTCCCCTCTCTCACAATCAACATGGAGTTCATCCCCGCATCATCAACATCTATTTTCAAGGTCATACCCATAATTATAGTTCAGGATATAGAGGTAATCCCAGTTCCACATACCATCAGTGAGATGTTCCTCCTCACACCATTCACAAATCAAGAGGAGGTCCTCCTCAATCCAAACGCCTATCAATTCATAGGTCCTCCCCACTTCATTGATGATTAATAAAGAATTCCTACCCACTCTATCACTATCATCCAACACAAAGGTCTTCCTCACACCACAAAAACCAGAGTAGAATTCATAACCAATCCTTTAGTGGTCAACATGGAGTTCCTCCCCATGATTTTATCAGCCACTATAGAGGTCCTTCATGTGCATTCAACAATGACTTCAGAGGTCCTCCTTGTATTTTATCTTTTCAACATGGATGTCCTCCCCATTTCCATTTTGATCAATGTGAAGTACCTCATCACAATTCAACTCCCCAAAGTGGAGGTACTCACTACTTCCTCATGCGACATGGCGGTCCTCCCTATGTAACTGCTGACCAAATAAGAGGTAATTTCTACTACATCAACAAAAATAGTAGAGGTCATCCTCTCTATGAAATAAATCATTGGTTAGGACCTCCCTATACTCCAACTAATTAAAGAGGAGGTCCTCCCCATTCAAACACCAACTAGTATTTCTGTATTCCCCATGAAGAAGGACTTTCCTACTCTAAGAAATCCCCTCAAGATAGATGGAAAAATTGAAACCGCTAAAGGGAAAATTCTAGGATACTCCATGTCATAGTCAATCTTATTCATCTCTCATATTCTAAGGAGAAATGAGATTTGATGATCGATCATTTACCCTATTCATCTACATCAAAGTATAGGGTAGGATCCAGGAGGAGAATATTTTCATATTGGAAGTTGATATCCACAATATTTCTAAATCCCTTCATAGGTACACGTAGGAGGGGAATAATTTGGGTCCCTTCTAGGGTATCATGGTGTATTCATCTCAATCATCACGGGTTCCATTTCCTACCTACGCCAAAGATCATAGAGTGTTTTTATAGAATTTTATAGATGAATATAATCCAGTGGACCCATAGTTGAGTATCACTCCCCTCACACATAATGCAATAGTAAGCACCCAATCCTACAGGGATGTGATGATGCGGCTGGTACAACCCTTGAGAGATGACCCAACATGCAACAACCAGTCAACTCATGTTGCATCTCCTCCTCCACCAAGTCCCCCATTTCTTCAATTCACAATAGTTCCACTACTAGTTTCTTAGCTAGTAAAAACCGAATCAATCGACAACTTAGAGCAGGCCCCCTATTATGATCAGAAAATATTTGGTATACTCTAGTTTTCATTTAGTTTTTTGGGTTTATGGCCAAATAAAAGTCATAACATTGATATCGCAGAATCTACTAGTCAGGACCAGGTCAAATTTTCTACTGGACTATATAGATGATGTGTTTTCATCTTGGTGACCATTAGTTTGGTTTACCCAAGAATATGATATCATTTAGATGACACTGATCTTCTATGCCACATGATTGAGTTGGAAACATTCAAAGTATCCTAGCACCCTTCATCACCCAGCAATCACCAAGACCTCTAATATAGATATGTATAGAGCATTATAGTGATCCTTAGATTCATTGAATCGGTTTCCCAACATATGGAAATCCAAGGTTAGAGGTAGTACACTAGTCTACGCTTCAGATATATCTTATGATAGCATAACCTACCTGATGATATCGAGGACATTATTTAGGGTGTGGAAACGTCGAACATGGCTTTCCATGAGATAAATAAGGACACAAAAATATCACTGATCCAAATATAATGGACCTATCCCATGAGGTAGTTTAGTATCAATTGGACCAGCATACATGCATCCTAACTAGCATACAGATGTAGGAACTCGGTATTTCAGAACCCTCTGCATCGTTACCAATCGGTTAGAATCTAAAAAAGGACAAGGGTCCTTTCAAATCTGTTTGTCCTTATAAGTTTCACGGAAGATTACGGTGGATCTTGTAAAAGTATACTTACAAAAAAATGTCACGTATAAAAATAGGATCATTGAATAACTCCTTGATGAATGGTGCCAAGATTATCGAACTCATGGACAATACCATATTTCTCCTTCACTGGGGAAGTAGGAAAAGACACATGTCCTTCAATTTTAGTTTCTTCTAATTGATCCTCATAATCTCACACATCCTAAAAGAGAATAGGTATGTGTTTATGTAAAATGGCCATGAAATACATCACTCAATCTGCATAACCAGCATGATACCCTTACATAGGATCATGAACAAGACACTACATATGTCCCTCTATGATCCATTAAACATACCAATCATGTAGATAGTTATGTCAACATACTAGTGTTCTGGGATACTTATCATGATAGGAGCCCACAAAGAAAATTTGATACGAATTTTAACTACCAGCCTCTATTCTCCAGAGGCACAAAAAGTGGACATCCCACCTCATAGAATGTATTATCCAACATTGGTGGAAAACATGAATGAACCCCTATATTTTGGAAATTCTGGATTATCCATCTCAAATGGGATTGGTTACCCACTGTAGAATCTTCCAAAGATCATTTAATTGTGGGGGCCCATGTTGGGAACCCTAGAGTAGTTGGAGGCCACCAAGACCTGATGTTTTGTTTATACATTGAGAGCGACTACATTCTTTTGTTTTATCCATTTACCAAGAGGGTCCACAACTGGTTGGGAATACCTTCAATGGAATTTTCACTACCATCCCATCTCCACGATGTGCAAGAAAATCATTGCAGACCTCTTCAAGTGCAAGAAACTACATTATAATTTCATAACATATTTTTCACCATATGGAAGGGCCTTACGTATTCAATTGATATTCCACTGACCCATGAGTACTTTTTGATGATTGTGTATGTGTAAAATCAAAACTAAACTAGTCCCCACCCTCATCACTCATCACATTCCATGTAAATTTTAGGATTTCTATAAGAAATCCTACCACATAAATGAATAATAGAAGAAAACCAAGCACAAACTTCCGTTGCCTCATCCATATCATGAAAGGGGAGATGTCAAGGAAGAAACTGCAACCATAGTATAGGTGGATGTACTAGAGTCACTTTATATATTGACAACATATCCCTACCATGAATAGCCTTTCCATGTGTAGAAGAATAATATAGTTAAACCATTACCAACATGGAATCAGGAGGTACCTCCATGGCATGTGCAACCACCTAGAGGAGAGAATGTACCTAGAGTGACTCATCAAGTTATTGCGCCTCCTCGGGGCCTGTCTCATAGATATAATTTCCCATATTGAATAAAATGGACATAATCCTACATGAATTGTTAGGTTCCAATTTATTTTTGTATATACAGGGAACTAGGGGGTTTTGAAACATCAAGAGTGTATAAAGCCCCACAAAGATGACCTCACTGATCACCCTAATCATCTACCTTAGAACATGATACTTTTTCATACCATCATGAAATTTTATGTGTATAAGGATTGAATTGAGTAACATTTGGACAATGTTTTAGTTAGGTTGGAACATGTTCCGACATAGGTTACGATCATCTCTGATGAGATTCACAAATATAGTGATAGTGAATGACTGCATGATTCCAACAGTGGGACATAGAATTATGACCATTGGGTGTATCCTAGGGTTGTTTCTCTTGCCCATGGAATCATCCATGCCATCTTAGGTAGGTCTGAACCTCCTGAAGTCATCATTCCCCCAATTACCACCACTTCTGCATCATACTCACATCCTTCTATGTCTTAGAAGATTTTGCACCAATGGATCAAGGAATATTTGAATCCAATGTCATTGATAAATACAACATGCACACTCAGTGATTTCATGCCTATAATGATGGGAATCACCCCATGGATTTCTCAATATTTAAAGACACTTATGGCAAGGATTGAGATTATTCCACTATGAATACTATTTAGTCAATAAATCCTGACATTGTCCCCGGTGATGAGAAACTTCCTACAAGATCTAGAAATGCCTCTAACAAACACCATCGAAGAGACTATTATCAGAATACAAACCTAAATGGTTCTTCACATAATTTCTTGCATGCTATTAAAACCCAATAACTTGAATTTCATAGGGCCAATCAGGTACAATCCTCCCATACCACTCCATCAATCATGCTGCCACAACTGATCATGCTAAATGACATGGAATTTTAACTACAAACACGTCATGAAAGGATGAATCTAGCTTAGGCCAGACCACTTTCAGCTATACATCATCATTAGTGGTTTTTGGAAAGCTGGTTGATGAGAAACATGACATTTCTATAACAATATAGAATCCAGTGGTTCAGTCATAAGTTCCCATTATGCCTCTTTCCAAAGAGAAACCACTATGGGCAGGAATATGAGAATGACATGTAATTATGATCTAATTGAGAATCATTCCTAGGTTTCGGTGAATATTTCCACCCATGAGGCCCTCATCCTGTCAGAAGTAATACATGAGGTCTTCACAGAATCCCTTCAAAGATCCCTATAATTTGAAATATAGGTGTTCACTGAAGAGAACTTATTTTATATACATGTCTATCAAATAGATTGTTTACCCATCATTTCATTACCCAGGGAAGATGAGGGCCCTCTCATGTAGGGAAACATTCGAATGTTGTACATCATGGGCCAGTTAAATATCATGGAAGTCCATTAATATCTGGTGGAAACATGTTATAGGATCGATTTCATCCAAATCTGAAGTCTCCAAAAGTTAATAATGATTTAAGTATGCTTCAGTTCCTATGACATGGAGATATAAGCTATTTACGAACCAAAATTGAACGTGTGGCAGAATTCGATTGAAAATATAGTTTAGTATCATGATAGAAAACATTTAATTAAATCTTTTCTCATGGGAAACTACCTAAAATGCATTTATGGGAATGCCAAGGATCCTTCTTCATGTAGAATTTCCCTCCTCATATCACTAAATCTTCAAGAACTCCCTCAATGGTCGAGTGGGAATGCTCTATTGTGATGCATCTCTAATAAATTTTTGTGAATCATGATATCTAGATGTCAGATATTAAAAGAGCATGTAAAAGCATGTTTAGACTAAAGAAGTCATGCATTCAAATATTTCAACTATCCCATCTCTAGATTCAGATGATTCTTTCATCTTTCAAATTCACAGATTGGAGGTTATGAAACCAGAACTAGAAAATTTATTTTTCATATATAGGAGGATGGGGTGTCAGGTCTCCAAATATAAGGAATGAAGGAATATTACCTTATTCTCATATATAGGTCTATATTTCATGATACCAGAAGCCCCCACCCCTATAAGGTACCATGATGTTCACCCCATGCCTATAAATGTAGGGCTTAGTCACATGTTCTATCATTCCAGGTTGAACATACATAATATGACCTACCACCTTTTCCTTGAAATCAAACATAGACCCCATTATCCAAGTCATGATGGAATCGGCTCAATAACCTCTATCTCTGAGGTCTCAATAGAATATGAGTCTCTTAGTGAGAATTCAGTATTATCGCAAGTAGTAACAGTTGTTCTATGAGAATCATTTATCCCAAATGAACCATATCTTATCACTGATTTCCCTACATTATAAAACAAAGAATATTTGGAAGATTCCCCTCCAATATTTTATTAAGGCTTGTCCACCACCATCAATGAGAAGGTTCAGGTGATCCTTGAAACTAAGGCATATCTAAAGCCAATGCTGATTAATGAATCTATTCCTATTGAGAAATAACTATAGTGTTTTAAATTATTAAAGTAGAATCATGATGTATTTTAAAAGAATTACGACAAGATTCCAGGAGTAGATCCCCATGTCTTTGACCATCATCTTGGCCTCCTAGTGAATCAGCACAAGTTCAAAATGTCTCCCAAGAAAATTCCCCCTTATAATGGTTCCATGGTCAAGGATGAAGTTGAAAATCATATCAAATCATGCTTCGTCAAGGATGTTTAGTACCCCTAGTGGCTAGCTAGCATCATCCTGGTCAGTAGGAAGAATGGGAAGATTAGAGCATGTATAGACTTCTGGGTTCTCAACCTCTATTACTCAATTGATGATTTCTCCTTCTAATGATAGAGTTTTTGAACGAATACACACATAGGTTTTAGGATCTCTACTTCATTTATGGATAATCCAAGTTCAATTATATATATTTTTCCCCTAAATATGATTATTCAGCCTCTTTTGGAGAACCGAAATGAATAAGGCATTATCTACTACAGCCTCCTGTTTTGTTTCCTCCCATCTTAGGGAATCCTCGGGTCCCCTATGTGACCACACTGGAATGATACCTCGACACGATTATCACCCTAAAGAAAAACAAAGTGATGGAGAATAGATTTTAATATCAAATTATCATTCTACATTACATTGATTCATGATAATACTATATAGGGAAAATCTGAATCACTATAGTCTTTGGAATGTATAAGTTTTAACATTATTTGTATTATAATGAGACACAACCGCTTTTCTATGTGGATCCTCTAATTTAAATCATGAATCCCTCGATATTGAGATGATGAATATAATGGCGGGAATTTATTCTTCAACAGTTCAACATCAGGTTCATTCCATAGTAATCCATCAAGGTTCCGTAATTAGATAACCATTTCTCCACCCATTTGGCTCCTGAAGCATTGCATAAAGATGTCTACATTCTAGATGAGGCTATTCTATCAGTGGATCAATCCATATCATGCTGAAAGATTCATATTGATGGTGACACCAGGATCCCAACCGGTAGAAGGTTCACTGACCCCAATCTCAACAGAGTAGGCATATGGATCATCTCCATCACCCTGACACATGTTTTTTGGCCCTACTCATTCCTGATATCAAAATGGTGTTCCTAAAATGAGGTAGATTATCGGGTTCTCATTACTGGTCTCATGATGGCTCTTGAAATTGATGTTCCCTACTTTCATGTGATGTCCAAATAATGTTAGACACCATGAAAAACATTGGTGATTACATTATTATAAATATAGAGCTCATTATCCTTTTATAGCACACTTATCATCTAATAGACTAGTTCCATTCCTATATAGAGGTGACTCATATTCCTTGGTCGTAGAATGGTTGAGTTGATGCCTTGGCCAACCTAGGTGCATCTCTTACACATCCTGTCTAGGAAGATGTATTCTTCCATGTTCCAAAATGAAGGGTCGTTACACCCATCATTTTAGTGATGATCAGGATAATCAATTGGGTAACCATATGACCACAGGTTCTTCCACATCAGGACAACCAACCCCCCCCCCATAGCAGAAGGAACCTCTTATTAGACTAAACCGTTTGTTGAGTATGTCCACCATTGAACCCTCCCGGTAGAACATTCCAATCATGATCAAATTCATCATAGGGACGAACAATTCCCCCACCCCCCACCCAAAGTAGATCCATCCTCGAAAAAACACTCTACATACATGGGTTTAATGTAATTCTCCACTATTACATTCACAGAGAACAAATCCCCTAGGTTATGTGGGAACATCACACTAGGTTATGTGGTGGTCAGTATAAATGGTTAAAGCACTCCCACTAGATTTAAAGGTTCGGATAATTCTGTCATACCATGTTCCATGACTGTATTGAGTTCTCCAAGAGGTTTCACTCATGTTATATTTATTCCCACATTGCACATTGATCACCAGATCCACTCTATACCAATAATTTTTTTGGGCCGTTATAATCTGGGGACCCGATTTCATTGGACCATATCCACAAGTTAAAACCCACAAGTTCATTTTCATTTTATCCTTGATGGATTTATTTTCCTTTTGAGAAGAAGAGATCCATATTAATGAATTAAATAAATAATTATAGTTCAATTTTGTGAGCTCTAATATCATCCATTGATTTGGGGTCCTAAACACTATTCTCACTGAACAACACCAAATTATGGGTAGCTAAGGTTAAGAATTTTTATTGTAAGTATAGTATCTAGTATAACAATACATCTCAGTTACATACATAGGAAAACGTATTGATTTAGGAGTTTCAGAAAAAACACTCCAGAATTCTATTGAAGATGGAGTTCAAAAACATCAAGAGTTTTATAGAAAATCAACTCAATACTCTCTAGGCCTATTGGATGTCAACAAGAAATTCTAGCCTAGTAACACTATATTCCATGGATTATTTAATATATATATTCATACTATTGACATTAATTTTCCATCACATTGGATGGATCTATATGATATGTAGATACTAGATTGAATGGAAAATGTACATCTATAGGAGCTAGAATCCCTTAAATAAAATAGGCTCTAAGCCTTTAATAATCATGAGAGGAACTATAAAAAATTATCCAAGGCATTCAAAAATAATATTCACCTACTCACTATCCACTATGATGACATGGTACTAGTTCTCATAATTCCAGTGATACCCAGTAAGAATCTACCAATGTTGGAGCCCTAGTGGGAAGGACTGTACATCATTCATAAGTTCCATCATAATGGTGAACACTCATTGATCACTAATGATGGAGAGCGAAATCCTCCTTCATGAAATTAAATGTTCCTCAATCAATACATTACATAAGGTACTATGAATGTCCCCAGAATGTGATGTTAAATTGTGCTTCTATAGTCTAATTTGTATGAATTTAAAAATTTGAGAGTTATTCCGAGGAGAAATACATTAAACAATAAGTTTATTTTATTTAGACTGTGTTGTGTGTCGATAGGCATCCCATACAATGATTCATGTTAGTTTTTTGTACTCCCCCCCCCACGCACATTCAGAAGATAAAATTACACACATTGGATTGAATTCTATGACTTGAAACTAAGAGACAAAGTCCAATAATCATGAAACTAAACTATATTTTGGCCTTATTGGGAATTTTTTAAGTGTAATTGGGCCCCTTTGTCCCTCGTTCGGATCGGGTTCGTCACTCCACTATTCCACCTTGCCTATTTCGTGAAGACTATACCCTATGGTTCAAACTCTATAGCCATAAACTAAGAGAACCAATCCCAATACCATGAATTTAAAATATGAGTGGATTTTCCTTTGGAATATGTAGTGAAGCAGTAGAATTCTAGTCCTTCATTTACATCTGGTTGTCCATATCATGCAATGAATATCCCTTTTTGGACATCCCCCCCTATGGTCCAAAATCTATGACAATAAAATATGATACCCTATGGTCCATGTGACACAACCATAAAATATTTGCAATAGGTCCAAGAATTATTACCATAAACTATTTCTGCCCCAACAGTATGAACTGTGTGACTTTAAACAACATAGAATCAATGTCCATGGCACATGACGCTAAATTGGTTGTCTGGTCCGAGCTTTAATACCTTAAACTAATATCTATCTTATGCTCTAATCTCTATTACCATAAAAAAAGAATAAGTACATGAATCAGAACTTTATAAAATTTCAAATTCTTCATTGGGTGTGTATTGTGTGTCGTGGGCCTCCTTGGTCCTCATTCACATCTGGTTATAGCTATAATGCCATGAAAATACCACTTGGAATGTATTATCCACATCATCCCTGCAACATGAAATTAATTTCGGCTCCTAATTTCCTAGTCTCATGCCAATAAACTACATAGAAACACCATCCTAGTTTCACAAAATTAAACTACACAATATCCATCATCCAAGTCACACGACATTAAACAACATAATAGCCGTCATCCTAGCTATATGATGATAAACTTCCCAATATCATTATGTTCTCACATAAGAGTGTATTTACCCTAAAAGTGGTCATTTACCATTCCACGATCATGATATCCATATGACTAGATTCCTATCCACACAGGATATGTTGAGACACCAGTATTTTGTATCCAAGACCTCCCAATCCAAACAATATGACCCCTCCTTGTGTATGTGTTATATCTAAACAAGGAAATTTACTCGAGAATAAAATGTGGTTCGATTCAAAGACTTATGTGATAGATAGAGACTCCCATACATATTTTCATCAGGTCCATCTACAAATTCATCCATCCTTATAACACATGGATTCAGTTTACTCTATTCTTCATGAAACTAAACTCTTTGCAAGATTCCTCAGGAATGCGTATGTGGTGTGTGGGCCTCATTGGTCATCATTCATGTTGGGATTATTATTCCACAAAATTGTGAATATTCCTTTTTTTAGAATCCCATGTGGCCCATAATACATGAATTTAAACTATTTTCAAAGGTTATTAACTCTGTGACAATAAAAATGATGTTCAAGTCCCAGCATCATGACCTAAATCTGTATGAGGAAATCTCCCTAGGAATATGTCTTATAATTTTGGATCCCCATATTCCCTCATTTACATCATGTTTATTCATAACACCAAACTACACATACCAATTAAATGAAATTCTCAATTTTTTGGTCTCTATGTCCTTAAACTAAGGTCTGACATCCTCAATGCATAACATTAAACTGTGACCCAATATTGAACCAATTCTAGATGCCACGTGATAATGATTAGGATCCCCATCTCCCATTCCAAAGAGGATTGATTCCAGAAGTGTTGGCCTCCTACCAAACTTAATTCTAGGACTTCCTGTGGAATTATTCCCATCCATATAAAATATGATAGGATTCCCAATATTCTTTTTCGGGACTATCCATATGTCTATCCTCTTTTCTACCCATTGGCCTAAGTTACAGTATAAGAATTATGACCTTAATCGATATGTATTTCATCTTAATGTGTATTATATGGTACATGATCCTCATTGGATGCATTCACATTGGGGTTTATCTCTTGAATGAATGTTTATAACCTTGGAGTTAATGTTACCACTATAGTACAAGAGAATTGACTAGAGAATATTTTCCATAGTCCAAGCATCAGAACATTAAATTGAATAAAACCATTTTCTTATTTATATGACATTAAACAAAGTTCATATATCTTGGGAAACATGAATCTAAACCTTTTACGTAGTCCATGTTATATGGCCTTAAACTATTTTCAAACCCTCAGTTTCAATCCCACATCCTGATATTCCCTTTTCCAAAATTCAGGTGTTTCTCAATTTGGGGTTCCATTATATTTCAAATCCAAATGTACCCCTCACAATGATAGTCTCATGCCATTTTGTATCAACTCCCAATTGAGGCCAACACGCTAATATATCTTTGGTAGAAATAGTTGATCATGTGATTTGAACATGGTCAACATTTGATCATGTGTTTTCTCACCACATTCTTGACTTATGTGGTTGAGGTCCCTGTGTTTTGAACATTGTCAACAATTGATCATTACTCACCTGCTTTCCCTTCTTCTAGACTTTGAATGTCCTGACTTACATTCTTTCCACTCTCTTATATGATGGTGGAATTTTACCCTTTGTGTCACATGAAATATGAAATCCAACATGTCATGTAGACCAAATGTACCATTTCATGTTTCTCACACTGATAATGGATTATGTGGGATTAGGTTTTCTAGTTTTACGTGTGTTGATGTGATTGAGCTACAATGGGGGTTCACTAGTCAAAACTATATGAACATACACATTGATAATCACTGGTAATGTGTAATGTGGGACCAGGATTCCTAGGGAATCATTTGCATCAGGTTTCCCCTCCTCTATGCCACATATTCCTATTTTGGGAACCATCCTTCCCTTGGTCCAAACTCTATGACTTTAATGTGATTGACTATGGCCCTCGTAACATGACCATTATCTGCTGGAAATAGGTCCATGTTCCATAACCTTAAACTAGGAATCTATGAAAAAGAATGACATTAAACTATGTGAGAATATTTTTAGGATGTATGGTGCGGGGTCATCCCCTTGGTACTCATTCACATGGATATATTTTTATTTACAATACTTTTGTTGTACACAAGACTCTTTTTTATCATTCACATTAGGATTATTTCCCTAGTTCCACAAAAATATAATTGGGATAGACATTTATCTAGTCCATGAAAAATGTCTTTAAAAAAATTATGAGGTTCTAGGCCATACATCCATAAATTTTGTGCAACTTCCTGGTCACATGATGTTAAACTGTTGAACATGTCCTTAACGCATGGCATTGAATGATACCATACATCATCCTCACAGTATGATGTAAAGCTACCCGTCTATCTTCCTCAGTTACATGTTGTAAATTGAAAACCATACAAGGAACTATATTGATAAGTATTCTTCATGGTGATGCTATTTTAATGAATTTCCCACATTTTCAGAAGTTTCTTAGCATCACAGATTGTGTTCTACTAAAATATGGGTTTGATCATTATTCATACCAATTCACATACACCAATGTTTTCTAATCCATGATGACATAATTCAAGGACTGTTGAAATCCATTAAAACATTCCATCACTCTTTTTCTATGATTCACATTTCCCTTATTTGGAACCCCATCCTCTTCTATGTCTGAAGGGACCACCCTGTGGAAAAGAGTTTGGTATCAGATCATTTTGGCTCGCCTTCCATCTTAGGACAACATCCAAAAAGACTCTGAACGATATTCCATGATATGTTTCATTTCTTGAACATAGTCAGTAGTTGATGCTCATTTTTTTTCTCCATTTCATACTAATGGTATATATATTATGTTTAAAATATAATAAGTAGTTATCATGCATTTACATTCCACTCTCATTGTCTTCTAGATTTGGGGAATTGTGATTCACACATCCCATCCCCCTTTGTATGGATAGATTCAAACACCCATGGTTTTATCCCATTGTGAATTAATACACAATATAAAATTATGTTGGATATTCTGAGAGCCAAATTATTCATTCACAACCCCTCTCAACCCAAAAAATCTCAATGGATTGTCAAAAATAACTAACACCAAGTGTTCGATGATTAATTGACACATATAAAAATTTGTCATCATATGGTAATCCCATGTTTCTCACATCGGTAATGACCCATGTAAGAATAGGTGTAGATCATCGGTTGTCTAAAAAATATGATTAATGTGAGATAATTTATGGTGAAAAATAAATACGTCCACACATTCAAGACAATATAAAATGAGAACTAGATAATCATGACTTCAGTTTGGGTCATCCAAATGTTGGATCCTCTATTGAGTTTTGGAAAATTTTCCCATATATCTCGGCCCCAGTGACAAAATATTTTACCACTACAGACCTCAAGAGTGTTCCCTATAAGATATTCTTTCATCTTATGAGCTTATTTTCTTCCATGTAAGAAACCATGCGATGATCATTAGATCTGATATATTCTCAATCCCGCCCATCCCCAATGTTGGATAGCTAAATTATTTCCAGGTTCTTCTGCCTCTAGGACACCCCAGTTCATCTCCTATACTATTAATGGTATTTTATTGATTGAAAATGAAATTAGTATGGTATTTTATTTTCTCCCCATGTAGTTGAATATCCTGAGAGAATTATTGGATCTTACAAATGTTTTTGGACTTTTGTTGACTCCATGACGAATCGAACTATTTGTTTCCCTGCCATGTATTTTTGGAATGAATTTCATAGATCAACACCTGAAGATTGAAAATTTATTCCCTATAACTCACATAACGTGCAGCCAATGTCAAATATACTGCATTCATCCCACATGTTGTGATTCTATAGTCAAATTGAGGATGCACTATATTCATTTCAATGACCTGCACTATATGTGGTTCTGTTTAGACACATGAGTATCAGAATCATCCAAATCTTTAGGATATCTACATTAATAAATAGGAAAGGCTACAAGAAGTTCGGTAAAATGATATTCTTCTGATATCCTCTTTGATAGTCTAGGATCCATATCATGAGGGTGAATGTCCTTTGTTTATTAATCCTAGAAATCTTCTCTTATATCATATTTGATTCCAACCCCACTAGTGGCACCACTCGCAGCCACAACCACTTGTTCATATTGGACCAAAAAATCTGGAAAATATCAGATAATAAGCTCCACATGAATAGGCACAACCATCAAAAGATATTCCCCAGATACCCTTGCTTTATCCACTATATTACAATGAAACCTCGAAAGTACTACATGTAATGAGAACTCCTTAGTCAGTCTGATCAGCAAATGACATGTATTACTCTGTGATATGTGGGTCATAAAATATCTGAGCATCAAGAGATTGAGCTCCTATGTCATGGAAGGAGATTCCACCATGGGAGAACCTTCAGTAATGGGTATTTCAATGACTGGAATTAGTTCACCTCACATGTTTTGGTATGAATCTACATGAAACAAGAAAACACATTGATTCTATAGGTCTTTAAAAATTCAATTGTTTCTAAATGATTCAATATATTCTCTTACCTTGAGGGGGATGAATTTCAAGGATAACCACATTCATGTGTTATTCATCCATATCAGTGGGTTTTGTTTTGGTTATACCAGAGCATGGTCCCTCGTTCCTTATGGACAAGGACAAAGGCTCTGAAGATTTCACCATAACCACCTCAACCACAATCAAATCACCATATTCTTATGCCCTGGGTGTTGGCCATAGAGTACGCCACTCCGTACTTGTTGGATCATTTCCCCCTATAGTGGGAGCCCCTTTCCCACCATCAACATGATCCTATATAGGATGTGGTTCAGTTAGTGGATCTAAGTAGTGAAAGGGAAGGATCAAATGATGATATGATCACTTGAGATTACCCTATGATACTCAGCCAACACTTTCACAGAATCCACAACCTTACCACTTTCTAGGAGAATCCCTTAATAAGTTTCTATCATCTGGGATTCCCTATCATTAAAAATCTCATATTCTTCTTCTTCATCAATTTCTTCCTAGGGCAGCATCTCCTCTTAATCTAACTCTTGACCAAGCATCATTTTTACCAGGGTTAAGGGTGCATCATAATACCCTTACTGGCATCCATAAATGACCATTTATGTCAGGTACATGTGTCTTTAATGAAATACTACCCTTTCCATGACTTGGATGTGCCTGACATCTGATATTTCAATCTAATCCTTATTCATATTCTTCCATAAGTCCATTTTATGTAGATATATCTACCACATCCTCCCTGTGGATCATAAGAATGGAAATAAAAAATCATCAGTTGGCTATAGAAGATACCTCTAATTATTACCATGATCTTCTTTTTCTGGTCCTTAGGGATGCTTCTAGGACTAATCTTATAACGAACCAAAATTTTATTAATTAAAATTTTTCTCGACCTAATTAAATGAATAATTATGTAAAATGGTTATATAAAATATTCAATTCCTTGGTTTTATGTTTTTGTATTTCCAAATACCACTAAGAATTGTTACATTTGCTAATATAGTCGTTGAATAGTGATCACATGATTATTATAAATATTGGGTTTTAACAAATCCAATTTACTCAGACAAAGGAAGAGATGTACTCATTTTATAGAATTTTCCAAAATGAAACCCATTTTTCATAGCTTGTAAAGAAGGTTTTATCATTGGGATTTACTCTTGATGAATCCAAAGTCAAGGTTCAACACGTTAAGCTTTAAAGGAATCACCTACAAGGGAAGTGAATGTTAATAGATATTACTACTCGAGTGATGTTACCCAAGCCAACATAAGAGTCTGTCACCATCACACACCATACCCTTAGGTCATATTCCAGTGTTATATGGGGATATGTAACAAGACCATATCAACATTATTCTGTGCTTTGTTTTTTGAATAAATATTATAAATTTATTTTGTAAATAGATTTTAATGAACACATAGTATTTTATGTTATTGTTAAATTACAAAATCAATTTTGATGAATTCTTGGATATATGAAATAAATATTATTTTAATAAAATATTTTTACTAAATTATATTATGTTAAATATAAATTATCGTATAATTTTTTTTATGAACACAATTGAAATTTTTATTAAGGTTAGAATGCCATTTTTTCAAAACCAATGAATTTCTGATAAATATAGATTTTTGTTTTAAAAGTAAAAATTAAAATATATAGAATAATATATTGATAAAATTAATATTATTTTTGGATTTAGGTCATCAAAATTATCTAACAGTGATTATTTCATAATTTTATGGGAGAGTTGAATTTTTGGGTAAAAATTAAATATCGTTAAATATATAATGTGTTTTATGACATAATAATGACCCAATAGTGATTTAATAAAACACTATAAATGGTTTGATTATAAAAATTAGGTTTTAAAATTAAAATAAAGTGATTTAATAGTTTTTGATTATTTTTATGGTTCCTTAGTGGACCATCCATGACTTATAAACCATTTTCACTTTTTAAAATGATTTCCTTGAATGTGTGGCTCACCTCCACATAAGTATGCCTATTATTTTAAGACATTCGACCATTATCATTATAAAATAATTTTTTCCACACCCAATTGGAAATACAATGGAAAAAACCTAGGTTTGGTGTCTGGTTTTGATTTGTTTAACGCGTGGAATCCAAAATCTAAATAATAAAGAATTAAATCTTTTCCCTATATAAACCCACCCAAGATGCCACTTATCTTCACTAAAACCATTTACAAATTTACCAAAATCTTCCTTCCATTCTCAATAAATCTCCCAAGGAACCCCAAGCTTCCAAGAAGCCTCTCTCGAACCTCTACCAAGACTTTGAGATCACACTTCCAAGTAAGTGATTTATTCCTTTCTCATTTTGTACAAATTTTTTATGTTGTTATACCCTATTATTTTCAATTAAAAATATTGGGGTATGATTTAGAACCTCCCACATACTTCCCAAAATATGTTTGAATTATTAGATACCCCTTTATCATTCACTAATGCCTCCAATGTACACCAGTTACCATGCCGAATTTTTGAAAGGAAATTATCTCACCTCATTTACATTCATGAAGTTCTATTGTTTTATTAATATAAATTCCATTACATATGTTGGGAAATGAATATATAAGACCCGATTACTATAAAATTATTTTTTATATGATGAAAAACCTGTTTCACTCTAATAAACCTTTTTTTAATTCTTATGTCAGGTCGTTATGCTGCCGAAATTGCACTGTGATTTTACAATCCAATGTCATTGTGTAGTGAATACCATTCCAATTTATACCTCAAGGGGATTAATATTTATGAACATTTACTTATTGATTATATAATTTAAATTTTTAATTCACAATTTCATTATCGTAGAATAAATGGTGATGTTTATTGGATCAATGTTATATGATCCATGTGGCACAATTATGAATGAAATGAAATGATTAAGAAGGGTTCACCCTAATAGCACTTCAATGCATTGGGTAAAGACAAGTATCATGATACATCAAGTACAATGATGGTTTTATTCATGATAATTCATGTTCAATGAGGGTTTACTCATTATCCATGTGTAATGATCCTTAGAACATGCTAATATATTGTTAAATGTTGTTTCAAAATTTCCATGTTATGATAACAATTATATATCATGTATTTCTGTTTATGTTTCCCTTTTTCTCCATTAATATGCCTATTTACAAGAATGTAATATATTATTCATTTTATTCCTTGTTTACTCCATTACTCGGATTTGTAGCTCAACCGTTTCTTATGCATGTCTTTAGGTTATCCCATGCAATGCTAAGTATGAAGAAATGTTTGGGTCCTGTAAAATATGTTTTCAATAAAGATGTTGTGTTTTTTTCAATGTTTTTATGTAATATTCCTATTTTACCAAGACACTAGACATCTTGATCCTCAGTTTTTTTTATGTTCACTTTGATGTAATAAATCATGTTTAACTGTGTAATATGGAGAGGGGTTTTTATAGTTGGTATCATAGGATAGGTTTTTGTTATTTTTGGGATTACAATTAGAACACCCTAGTGAAAGACATGGGGAAAAGACTATGTATAATAAAAACATCCCTAAATTTTGGGGAGTATTAAGAAAGTGGTTTATCAAGAAAATAAATCTATTCTTGGATATAAATAGTTATAGGTGGCATTGGATCAGATGTTTCTAGGTGTAAAACCCAAAAACACCACTTTGAGCTAAACTCGAATATGAACTGGTGCACGACAACAGGCCTTGCATCACTCTTGGTTTTGAAACTATCACGGGATATGCTTTCATAAATTCATATGTTTAATATGGAACATTATTAAAGGAATTAAAAAATGTCCCTAAGAATATATGTTGGAATGTATATCATGGATAACATAGATTGAATCCTATAAATTTATAAGTTAAGGAGATAAATATAATTTATAAGTTATCCCTTTAATATCATTTGATTCTCCATTATGTGTTCTTATGATTCAGACACTCGTCCCTGGTTTTCCTTTTATTTATCCAATGGCCTGTAATATGAAGAATATGGATAAAAATCAATGCAAAGGGAAACATAATGAATGTCCCAACAATATTCCCAATCAAATGGGAGCTGAAGTAAGAAATATCATGATTGTACCCAATCAGCTATAAAATATTATGATTAACAATTTGAAAATTGATGAATTCCAAATGAAATAAAGGAATTGGAATATTAGAACTCATGAAATTCTATCTGATAAAGTTGATAAGGGGAAGAGGAACCAATTTCCTTCATGCAACAAGTGAGGAAAGAGGCACCAAGGGAAATGTCACAAAGGGACTAGGAGATTTTTTATGTGCGGAATGGAAGGGCACAAAGTATCCAATTTCCATTAAAGATTAGATAAGGTAATGAATGGACAAAATGATTCATCTAATTAATCTTACATATATATATATACTAAAAATTTGTAGAAGTCAGACATTACCCATGAAAATTCTCTATTGCAATGGTGAAGAAACACGATGAGAATAAACAATCTCCATGATCAAGGGAGCACAAGAAGTACTATGATAAGATGGATAATGATGAATAAATTACATGTAACCACTCCTTCAATATATTATATGTTGTAATGTATTTCAATTTATGTACTATTATTATATATTTTATTTTTTCTAAAAACATTTTGTCCCAAGAAGCAATGATATTAAAACATTAGGAAAAAACATCTATACGTGTTGTATCACATGAAGATGTTTGTGGGAATTTTCTTTTTGAAAATTAAATAAGTATCCCTTTGATGGAATTTGAAGGGAAAAAGTCATTTCCTAAGCTTTGAGGCAAATTAATTTTCATGAGAAAAACTATCCAACACAAGATTTGGAGTAGGCTGTGGTAATCATCACTTTGAAATTTTGGTGACATTACCTCTTTGGGGAGAAGTGTGAAATATTTATGGATGAAAAATTTGTCGAGTATATATTCACACAAAAAGATTTGAATATGTTCCAATGAATATGGTTAGATCATATCAAAGACCATTAATACTCAATCCATTGCCACCCTGGGAAATTGAACAACGTGGTAGATTCTCTAAGTAGAAAGGACCCAACAAATCTATCATTGATGAGAATTGAAATGGATTAATTCTTCTTAAATTTGATGAATATGGGCCTATGAATCATAAATAAGGGAACATCATAAATATTTTTCACAAATTATTTCTCAACTATGTCTTTTGGAAAGGTTAACGGATTCTAAAAAGGATGATGTGAGAATTCATAAGAAATTGGAAACTATCCGACATGTGAAATAGTCAGAGTTCAATGTTAATGAAGATGGAATTTTGAGATCTAGGAAAAGAATATATGTTCCATCAAGCCTGGTGTTGATGAAAAAACTTTTGTATGATGCACATATTTAAAATTTCTCCATTCACCCAGGAAACACAAAGATGTATCGAGATCTCCAAGAGAAGTTTTTGTCGGATAACATTAATAAGGAGATTGCAAAGTATGCATCAATGTTCCTGGTATGTCAGAATGTGAAGGAGGAGAGGCCGAAGTCCAAGGGGATGATACAAACAATACCCATAAAAGTATGGAAATGGGAGAAAATCAGCATGAACTTTGTCCCCGGACTTCTGAAGACATCAAAAAATAATAATACTATCTTCACTATAGTGGGTCTTCTTATAAATACTTCACACTTCATTGTAATTCAATAGGATTTATCATTGGATCAACTGGAACAGATATATATCAGATAAGTTGTAAGGCTTCATGGAGTACCACTATCTATTGAATCTGATCAATATCCAATATTATCTTCTATGTTCTAAAATACTCTTCAATATGCTCTGAATAATTAGATGAACTTCATTACGGATTATCATCATCAAACTTATGGCCAATCTGAGCTGACTATCCAAACACTTGAGGATATGTTGATAGCATTCTCAATGGACTTCATAGAGGCATCTTCTTATGGTCGAGTCCTATAACAATAATAGTTTCCACTCAAGCATCAAAATGACTTCTTATGAATACCTTTATGGGAAGTGGATCAAAACACCATCATGTTGGGACGATTTGGGGGAGTGAAAACTCATAGGTCCAAAAATGGTCGAAGAAATGGTTGATAAGGTTAAGAACATTCAATTTCACATTAAATATTATTAGAGGCAGAAAAATATCTATGTTGATAATCATAGAAGTGACCTATAGATTGATGATGAAGATATGGAATTACTCTACATATCGCACAGGAAGAGAGTAATGAGATTTGGGAAGAAGGGAAAGCTTAGTACAAGGTACATTGACCATTTTGAGATCCTTGACCTCATTTGAGTAGTATCCTATTGACTAGAACTCCCACTGAACCGATCTCAAGTACATGATGTATTCTATGTATCACTCTTGAGGAAGTACATACCTGAACCAACACATTTACTCGATCTAGAGGTTGTTCTATTGGAGAATGAACTCTCACTACAATAAAAAGTAGGTTTAGCAACAGTTTTGTGGCGGCTGCTCACAAAACCACCGCTAATCATTTTCGCTGATAGGTTTCACGACGGTTTTTAATAAACCTCCGCGAAACCCATAATTTATTTTAAAAAAACACAACCCTTACCTACCCCACCCCACATTTCCCCCCAAACCCTCGTGACCCCTTCCTACCCTAACCCCCCCCAGCCCCGAAAACCCCCGCGCCCTCCCTTATTACCCTAACCTACCCGGCCCTGGCGATCCCCAAGCTTCCGGCAACCCCCACACCCTCCCTTTTTCCCCTAACCCCCCCGGCCCTGACAACCCCTAACCGCCCATCGACCCCCAACCATCTGGCGACCATGTCTGATGACCCGTGACCCCTAACCTTCTGGAGACTCGTGTCTGGTGACCCCTGTATTTTCTAGGTATGTATCCATTTAATATTGGGGTTGTTTTATTGTGGAACATTAATTAATTTTATGAGCTACTGGGTTTTACAGACTTATATGATATATCATTGACTATCATAACTCTTGTTATGGTCATTTGATATCCATTATGTTTTGTTGATTTTCTTTCATGCATCATATTTATGTTATAACATTTAGTTTTGTCAAATTCTGGTTATGTTGTGCTGGAGAGTAAACCACCACAATGATTTCATATACTGTTGTAATTTGTAGTCATACTCTAGTGTCTGTGGGATTCACCTAAGTTTAGTGGAATTTTGGCCCCAACCAAGTCAATAGGTTGGGGTTGAGATGTTGTAGTGGAAGTCCTTCCGATTTATGTTTAATTACCCTCAATTAAAATTTCCATTTTTTATCAGTTGTTTAGGAATGAGAAATCTCATCTCTGACTTGATGAATTAGAGAAATTTGATGAAATCTATTTTCACACACTTCACATACTTGAGTTAAATAATAATAATATTATATGATAATTCCATAAGAAGGCCCACATATGATTATTCATCAAAGGAAAAATAGTATTATCTATGAGAAAACCTATGATACCTAGGAGGAAACCTATAAATCTTGAGTAAAATGGGAAGGCCCGTATAAAATAACAAATTTATTCTGCAACAATGCCTGCTACATGATTATAATGAATTGAGAGCATATCATATCTACCACCAACATAATTATTCTCAAAGAAATACTTTTTATAACTTCAGAACGAGGATTTGAAAGTACATTTTTAATGACTTTAAACTTATTATAGATGGTTCCATTCATAAGACCACAATCTACAAGACACGAAGGTCCTTGGTGTATGACCATAAAATGTTTGAAAATCATGTCATTTTCATATAACATATGATCCATCCTATAACAGTGTAAAATAACTTGAGTGGTATATTTTTTTATGAACTTATTCCCTTTTATATTAGACATATCTATGTAATAGTTCTTAGTGTAAGGGCTTACATGTTTTCAGTGGGTCTTCACCGACGATCTTACACTAGGATGAAACCATTTTATTATCTCATATACATAATCCAGATCTAAATAGAGACACCTTTTCCAGAACTACATATGGATTGATTCCTATTCTTATAGGATACATAGTGGTTTCCGTATCTCTTATATGAATAATGGTTAATGATATATTTCATTCATAATCATCTACACTATCCTAGTTTATGTATTTTTTCATTCATGTCCGGTTTCCTCCTATTTCCATATGCATTTACGAAACAATACTATATTAAGAATGGTGTGTGGATTAATTCAAGTTAAGTCCATATATATAGTTATTTCCAAATCATTTATATTTGACCAAACCACAAATTTAATTCCTATAAAAAAACAACCTCATCCTACTATTCATGACTTCATCTATTCAAATAAAATTTTCTTTATTGACTCGACACTAAGACTCAATAATTTCATTTTTAATAAAATCCAGATATACACAAAGCCTTCATCACATTGATCATAGTAATAGGAACTTAAAATGAATGACATAAAGTTCCTCACCATACCACATTATACTACATTTCACAAAAGTCATTTTTTAGTTATATCGTTAAACTAAATGACATATGGTCCCCCTTAAAATAAATTTAAACCTATTTCATAAATTTAATATATACAATATAATTTCATTAAATTAGATAAATATCAATGTAATAATCCTTAGTGAAGAGTTCCTTCTCAAAAAACGTATGCAAAAATAAGATTCCACAATTATTTCCTTGGATTATATCATATGGGAATCATGGATTCGCATCAAACCTTCCTTTATGTAGCTTGACACTAGACAACATAATTTTCCCCTTCACAAGAGATAGATTAGTGAAGATATATTATAAGAACAACATGTGACATGATTCTTAATTTTATGGGATATATAGTGACACATGAATTTACAATCCTAGGACATTATGTAGTTTCCATTTAATTTCACAATTCTTACCCAATGAAGATACATTTAACAATTCAAATCAGTTTTCATCCTTTCAATTCCCACCAGGGCACCCATACAAGTCTCCCTTTCTCTCATATACAATATCTAGATATTTTTTGAGACCTTATAGAAACTACATGTGTATTTATTTCTATTATTACTGGATATATAGTGATGTTTGAGCCACTAAACCTGGACCCAAAAACACATTTCATCACCATAAAAGCTATCTTAGTGTATAGTACCCTCATTTATGTTGGGGCACTCCATATTTGAATCTATACTACGATAATATATTTTCTTCCATGAACTACATGTGTCATGATTCCTCTTATTATAGGATATATAGAAACACCTAAACTATCCATATCGGTATTATTCACAATTCATCATCTACTTCCATATTGGTAGCGAGTGTATCTAATTTTTAATTAACAAAACTATTTGGCATTGACATTCCTAATGTATATCATTCCTACAAACAAGAGATTATTTGTGTATAATGAATAGAGGTGTAATTTCAGGGTAATTCATTCCTTTTTAGTATAGAAACCCCCTTCCAAAACTCCCTTTATGATTTCCATTCTATAGATTCATTCCAAAAATTCATATATGAATGGGCTAAATTCAAATAAATAGTGAAAAGATTGAAAAACATAAAGCGCGATGAAACATGACCAATTTTCATCAACTGACCTAGGCTACCCATAATCCGAGTACCCAAGCTAGCCTGCGATAAGTCTCACAGGGTGTCATATACGGGCTAAAAATTTCTAGTAATTTCGTTGTACTAATGGTATGAAAATCATGCATATTTTGTGTGTTTAATGACATCACTTTCAATGGGGTGTTGTTTGAGGCATCATAAATGTGTGATCAACAGTGTTATGATAAGTGTGTAACCTGATATTCTTACTGCTCCTCAATGAGATGTTGACGCTGTCTCTTAGGGACCGGAATTGTTTGGTTTGTCTGGGCATGCTAAGTAAGTGGTAAATGTGATCGATGTATCATCATTATTATATTATGCATACTTTATGATCAATGGGTCATCTTTATTATATTATGTTTCTGTAATCTTACACTATTGTATATATGAATATTTTTCTCTATTTAATAGTAACTATGTGTTTTAATTTTTTTATTATTGTGTAGGCACATTGTGATATACATGGATAAAACCTGGATTACAATACCAAGGAACTTACCTCAATATGTTAAGGGTTTGAATGGGTTTTTAGATTTTTCAATTTCTAATCGATCCTTTGAAGGGAGAATAAGATGTCCATATCCTAAATGTAAATTTAGAACATGGATGAAGAGAGATGAAGATTAATAACATTTAATACAGAATCAATTCCCTGATCAATATTTGTGTTGGATTTGGCATGGATAATTGAACAATACAGAAAGATTGAGCACTGATGTTAATCCACAGAATGAGGTCCCAAGTTCATCGCCAATGGAAAATGAAATGAAAAACCTAAAAAATGATGCATTTGACACTACAAGACACCACTATGAGCATAAAAACATATCATAACAACCAGAAGATAGTGCTACAAATTGCAACGTGAAAAGTGATGTTTTTGAGACTATAACACAAGCAGATCAAGATTGTTGCATATCATTGGATCCTACTCTTGATTATGTGGAGCCAAATGTAAGGGAAAACATTAGTGAGGAAAATGCATTTCATGATTTAGTTGATGATGGAAATCAAGAGTTGTATAGTGGGTGTTTGAAATATTCAAAGATTTCATTTCTACTGAAGTTGTACCATATCAAATGTCTATGTGGAATTACAAATAAGGAAATTTCCATGTTATTGGAATTGATTCGTGATGCATTTCCTGAAGCAAAAATCCCAGAATCATTTTATGATATGAAAAATGTTGTTAACAAGCTTGGTTTGAATTATACAAAAATAAATGCATGTCCCAATGATTGTATGCTTTATTGGGGAGAGGATTCATGTAGACAAATTTGTAAGAAATGTTCTTCTTCTAGATGGAAGTCAAAGGGTGATGTTGGAAGTCTGACTGAACATAATTTCATGGAGAAGAAGAAAAGGAACACACCTTCAAATGTTTTGTGTTACTTTCCTTTGAAGCCTCGATTGCAAGGATTATTCATGTCATCAAAAACCACCGAACACATGATGTTCCATTCTGTAGATAATAATAATGATGGGTTAATGAGATATCCACGAGATTCTCAATCGTGGAAGACATTTGATTCTTTAAATCCAGATTTCACAGCTGATCCTAGGAATGTTTGATTGGGATTGTCTGCCGATGGATTCTACCCATTAGGGACTTTGAGTAGAAGTTATAACATTTGTCCAGTTGTTTTTATCCCTTATAATCTGCCTCTGTGGATGTGTATGCAACAAAAATTATCATTTCGATGATTATTTTTTGAAAACAAATGCCTAGAAATGATATTGATGTATACCTGCATCTTTTGATTGAAGAATTGCAGGAGTTAAGGAGAAACAGTGTTGAGACATTTGATTTTTCTTCTAAAACAATGTTCAAAATCCATGCTGCTTTAATGTGGACCATTAGTGACTTCCCTGGTCTTGGGAATTTATATGGTTGGAAGACTTATACGGGTTTGTCTTGTCCTGTTTGTAACATTGATTTCAAGCCAAAACGGCTACCTCACAGTATAAAATTGTGCTTCTTGTGCCATTGAAGATTTCTTAATGCAACTCATAGATTTCAGCTAAACAAATAAAAATTTTATGGTTCCATTTATCATAGACCACCTCCAAAGTTTTTAACCGGTTCTGAAATATTGACACAGCTTGAAATTTTAAAATTGAATTTTGGAATGTTCATCATTTGAATGATAGGGAAAAACGACTGCGAAGTGCATCATCAAGTGAAATCAGAACGCAACAATGGAAGAAAAAAAGTATATTCTTCGAACTTCCGTATTGGGAATTTAATTAGTTCCACCAAAATCATGATGTGATGCATATTGAGAAGAATGTCTGTGACAATTTTATTTTCATATTACTTAATGAGCATGGAATGTCTAAGGATCATCTCAATGCTCACAAAGACATACAAGTAATGAACATAAAACATGATCTCTGGCGAGATGAGAATGAAAAGTATGCTCTAGCAATTTTTTCAATGAAAATAGGGATAAAAATACATTCCATTGAATTTTAAAGAATGTGAAGGTATCTGATGGGTATTCTAGTAACAACTTGAGGTGTGTTGACTTGAATAATCATAAGTTATATGGTTTTAAAAGTCATGATTCACATATTTTGTTATAATAGTTACTACCATTGGCATTGCGTACATTATTACCTGAAAGATTTACTGTTGTTGTACTCCAATTCTGCACATTTTTCAGGAAATTATGTGAGAAAGCTCTACATCCATTTCAGCTTCTCAACCTCCAGGAGAGGTTTTTATTTACCCTTTGTGAAATGGAGATGATCTTTCCTCCATCATTTTTTACTCTCATGATGCATTTAACTGTGCATTTGGTTGAAGAAGCTAAATTAGGAGGCCCCATTCATTATCGATGGATGTATCCAATAGATAAGTATTTTATTTATATGTTTCCAGTTATGTAAACAATTTTTGGCATTTAAATAAATTCATAATATTATTATTTTATTTCACAGATATATTGGGAATTTGAATGCATACGTGAGAAATAAAGCTCAACCAGAAGGCTCTATTGCTGAAGGCTATTTGGCCGAGGAGTGTCTCACCCTTTGTTCTAGATATTTGGATGATATTGAGAAAAGATTTAATCATGTTGGACGTGTTGACGACACATCAACTCAATATCAAATGAATCATAAATCAAAAATATTTCCTGCTATTGGTCGATCAGTTGGGAGGACCTTATATGTGACACTGACAGAATTGGAATTATTACAGGCGCATAGATATGTGCTTCTGAATAGTGAATCTGAAGATCCATTTATTGATGATTTGATGATACAAAAAAAGAGACGAATGAGAGGACGAACACAAAATGATAATGATATAACAAAATCTGTGAATAAAGAGCTGGTAGAATGGTTTTCACGACGTGTAAATTTATAAATATTGCAATAAATACAAATATTATTTTGACACCTACAATTTTTAAATATATTAAATTATATTTCTTTTTTCAAATCATTAATACTGATACTTGAGCATAATTTTCAGATGATCTAATGTTTCATGCTAAAGGTCCTATAAAAAAAGTTATAAATTTCGACGCTTATAATGTGAATGGATTTAGATTTCATACAGTCGATCGAGAAGTGTGTTTGAAAACACAGAATAGTGGTATATTTACATTTGCTGAAGTGGGATTCTATGGAAAGTTTCATGATGTTATTGAATTAAACTACCACTTTCATTTTTCTGTTATTTTACTCAAATTCAAATGGGTCGATATTATCAGAGGTGTTAGAAGAGATTCCTAGAAATTTACTTCTATATACATCTCTTGCTTGATTGAATTTGGTCATCGTGAACTGAATGATCCATATATCATAGCATCGCAAGAAAAAATGGTATATTGTGTGAATAATTTTGTGGATGAAGGGTGGATTGTAGTTACTCATGTTATACAAATATATTTGTATGGTATGGGTGAGGAAGTCGACGATTTGACCACTGCAATTGTATTTCTTCAACAACAGGAAGCATAATTATTTTTCCATCATGATATTGAAAATATTAGTCTAGAAAGGTTGAATGAAGTGTATGATGCAATGGAGCAGGAAACTGACATGATTGAAGGGGGGAAATGATTGTATGTACAATTATTTATCCATTCATCAACCACTTGTTTCATTTATGCTGTCATTAATTATCAATGTTATATATATTTTTTTGTTAGTATTGGGCATCTATTATCATTTTTACTTTTTTTGCATAATTTTTTTGAAATATATATTCTGAACTTAATTTTATTTGATTAAATGATATAAATTCCAAGAAAGAAGTGGTAAACTATTTTATCTAGTTCATCGACAGATGACGATCCGTCTGTCCCCACGACATCTAAGGCACCAGCTGCCTACACCCCTGAACCATCTCCCCCTACACCATCTCTGAAACCATCTTTGGATGTCTCATTAGAGGATGTGTCATTGACTCCCCCTATACGAGCCTCAGCAGTGGGGTAGTGACACTCCCCTTCCAGTTCATCACAGATATTCTAGAGGGTCACAGTCATAGGTAAAAAATTTATTTAAATAAATATATTTCATTTTTTATACTAATTTTTTTTCTCATTGCAGATGAAAAAATGAAACCATGAAAAAACACATAAAAATTTCATAAGTTTTGAACATGAATGGAGAGAATATAGTCATCCCATTTGATTCTTATGGGGTCCCGACGGATGACGCCGCGAGGTTACTTGGACAGATTATAGGTCATCTGGCAGCGGATCCCAGTTCCCTACCTATTTCATATGATGATTGGAGGCGTATGCCTCCAAACTCGGAAAAACAAAGTTTTTGTTTCTCAGATAAAGGTGATTATATTACATTATGGTTTAATTTAATGTCATGTTACTAGTATGTTCAAAATGAATTTCTGTATACAAATGTTTTTTCACTTTACCATTTCTGATGTGATAGCACAGAAGTGGACATTGAAAAATTTTGGTAACAAATCGAAGGATTTCAAATGAAGGTTGTGGTGTGATGTCAATGATACTCCATTGACCATGCAGCAAATGTATGCGAATCTACCCAGTGGGGTACCGAAAGAATAGTGAAATGTTTTTATCGATAGACATCGTGATGAGGAGCGGATGGTATTGAAATGTATATTAATATATTATCCTAATTTTACATTTATACATATATATGAAGAGTAGATGACATTGAATTAATTATTGTTAAATTTAATTTTATTTATTTCAGGATCTCTCAAGACAGAATGCATCAAAACGAGAAAATCAAGTCATCCCGCATACTGCGGGTCAAAAATCTTTTCTAGAAGTTGAATGTCATTGGTAATATTTTAATTAGGTATATATTTACAAGAAAATATTATCTATTTAACATATTAAATTGTTGATTTATTTTTGTTTAATGTAGTCACAGATTTTAGGGAATGAAGCATCCCGAACTGAACTGTGGATGGATGTTCATAAAAAACTAGATGGAAGTTTAGTTAATGAGACTTCCAAAGACGTTGGGGTATGAAGTAAATTTTTTATTATAATAACTTATTATTAGTTTTTACTGTGTTAATATATATTGATATTTGATTTATAGGTAAAAATTTATGAAATATGGGATTCCCATCCGGGGAAATCCTACTCAGTCTCCCAAGATGACCCAGTTGCTAATGTCCTCGGGAAGGAGCATCCTGGTAGAGTGAACGGGATGGGTTTGGGACCCATACCATCTGATGTCTTTGACAGGCCACCAGGGATTCCAGCTGCATCTACTCCTGGTTATAGCCATCCATTTCATACCTGAAGATGCTCAGAGGGCGATGTATTCTCTACGAAACACAGTTCACTAGTAGGGGGATCATATATCTGCTTTGTAGAAAGTGTTTCTTGAAATACGTCAACATATGAGCAGATATGCCCCCGGTGGTAGTGCATTGAATAGTAGTGAGCGGGTAAATCACAAAAATTAAAAATCATTTAGTTGTCAAACTTTTATTGGTTTTATGCTTAATTATAAATATGCAACAATATTTAATTTTAAATACAATTTTCTTACAGGTGGTAGCAGGTAGTGGAGATGGAGGTGGAGAGGGTGACGATGAATCATCGGACCATGAGATGTAGTATTTTTTATGTATTGAAAAAATATGAGAACTGTTGGATTGTATATGTAATATGTATGTCACATAGTTTCCACAAAAAATTTCCATGTCCTAAAATTTTCTTGATTTCTCATGTTTCCTTCTATGTATTTTTTTTGATTTATGATGTTTCATCTTATGTCTTGATTTCTCCAGTGTGGTATACATTATTCCATTTATGTATGTGTTTGAATTGGTAGTCGAGATTTTTGATGACTAAAGAGTGATCCTTTTTTATTTTGTTTTGGTTATATAAATTGGAACCTATTAGGCAGTATAGAGACCAAACATAAGAGGATGATGGGAATTTGGTTTAGCCTAATCATGTGATACAAATCATATACTCACCAATAAAAGTAGTTGGAAACAAAAATGGTGAACCTAACATGGAACCTTAAACAAAATTCATGTGTCACCCACATGTTAGGATCCTTTTTCTCTCTAAAAATATGAAATGTGGACAAACATGGATCTGATACAATTGATTATACATGTTTTTATTTATTTATATACTGATTTCATGAGGATTTCTTGTAAATATTTCTCATAAGTATTCTGGCACTTTCAACTAGAACACCCTTTGATCCAAATGACATTTTACTACTTTAAAGAAAACATATGCTACAAATACTTCTCAAGTTAGATCCTCATTTAAAACTAGGGATCTATTATCAACCTTTCACCCTCGACATTGGGTCTCAAATTCACTGGTTTGCGAGTCACACCTAAATGGTACCTTTCTATCTTCAGAGAAAGCTAAAAAATCCATTCATCTCAAAAATCCCTACTATATGTCTACTCAACAATGACTAGTGGATCATAATTTGTTGTAAATAGTTTCCATCTTAAACCATTTCAGGGTCATTTCCATGGAAGGAAATAACATGTTCCTCCCTTATCTAGGGAGGTTGATCAAGAGTTCACTGATGTACTCATCTAGATAGCATAAGGGACCCTCTAAAGGGCTCCTTCTAGCATTCACCATCACCAATGCTACAAAGCAATAAAACCTATATATGATACGTGTGTTTACCTCGGGAGTCTGACCTAAGTCTCTCAAACCTAGGTAGTCAGGAAAACCCACTAAGGGTAGTGAAAAATCAACCAAGAACATGGCCCTACATATATACCCTCCAAATAATCCCACTAACTAAATATGGTGGAAAATTGTGAGAAAGAGGACACATTTTCCCACATTTACTAAGCTTGTCGGTATAAACTTGTAGTATTTTAAGAAATCACCAAGAATATTTTGTTAAAAAATTTATGGAATACCCATATCCTTTCCCAGTGACTTGATTATCATCGGTATATACCTATATGAAATGGAGGAAACGATCAGGCACATACACATTCTCCAACAATAGAATAAGAAACTATGCATGTTCTTGTCACTAAAGTCACCTAGAATATTCTAAAAATGGTTAAAGGGAAAACACACAACTATTATATCATAATTTGGGTGACTCATTAACTCAATATGAGGAGATTTAGAGAAGATAAAAATCTTTTCTCCAAACATACGGTGTATCTAGATGAATGCAGACGTTATAGGAGTTTGGGTCATATCTTTCACTTCTTTAAAACGTTTCCCCCAATTCCTCCTAGGGGATAACATCTTTACATATTCCACATTATTATGTGGGTCCTGTAAATATTCAGTAGGTATGTATCTATAATACCACATACAGCTGAGTCCAAGGTTGTAGTCGGCATACTTGATACTAGACTCATGAATTAATGTGCATGAAATGTGATCCCACTCCAAATAGTCAGGTTGTAGCATAAAGTCATGGTATGAGAAAACTAAATGACGTTCAACAAATGATAGGGAGCATAATTCAAATTCATCTATTGTTTGAGGTACTAATCTAGTAACCACTACTATAGATTCTATATTATTTGACACAAGTGCATCATTCAATGTTATATTTGATACATTTCTAGAGATTTTGGTCGTTGATATAGTGTATTTATGTGTCATTAAGAATCCTTAAACCTCATTGGTTATTCGATCAATGATTTTTCACTGATGGAATTATTGTCCCCATAAGATAGGAAAATGTGTTTTTATATATAATTCATTCTTTCTCATCATGTAACTGTATGATGTAATTATTGGAATGGATTTCATGCTTCCCTATAGATCCATTATTGATTATCAACACTATAGAATAATGGTCAGTTGTTTGTATGATGTCTCCTATTTCATCATGTTGGGGATAAAAAGTTAGAAATAACATTTTATTTGTTTGTATGATGTCTCCTATTCCATTTAATGGTTTGATTTTTTTTCAGGGCAGTGGGGCAGTAGAAGCAAAACTGCATTTTTTTTCTGGTCAGTCAATTCGCGGCGTTTTTAACCGCCGCTAATTCTTTACTTGGAAACCATTAGCGGTGGTTAAAACCACTTCGAAATGTAATCAGTTTATATTTAGTAGATGTTTTCACCGCTGTTAGAGAGGAACATCAAACGCCTGAATACCATGGCGGTTAAAACCACCATGAATTAAAAAATATCCGGCACCCGTCAAACCGCCTCGAAATAAGGCATCTACGATGCTTCCCTTAAACCACTATGAAATGGAAAAACCGCTGCTAATAAATTGTTGATTCCTAGTTTAGCGGCGGTTTCTGTAAGCCACCACCAAACCATATAGTGACGGTTTAAACCGCCGATATATGAAAAAAACTGCCGGTAATACCTGGGTTTGTTGTAGTGTCTCCTCTATAGAGAACCCAGTAAAGATCATAGATCGAATAGAAAATGTTCTATGAAATAACACAATTCCCCTCATGAAAGTGTTGTGGGTAAAACAAAAATTTTGATGAAGAAATGTGGGAACTAGAGGAAGTAATGAGGTAGAGTTTCCCACTTCTATTATAGGTTGGGAAAAGTAAATTTCGATGGATAAATTTCTTAAGGTGGGGAAGATGGTAATAACCTAAAATTTTATTAATGAAAATTCCTCTTAATCTAATTAAATGTTTTTTTGGTAAAATATTTACATAAAATATGAAGTTCCTTGGTTTTATGTTTTTTTATTTCAAAATACCATTTTGAATTGTTACGATTGATAATATATATTTTTTACAGCGATCACATGGTTAGTATGAACATAGGGATTTAACAAATCCAATTTCATCAGACCAAGGATGTGATGGGCTTATCTAGTAGAATTTCTCCATATGAAGCCCATTTGTCAGAGATTAGAAAGGAGGTGGCATCAATTTTATTTTCTCTTGACCAAGACCATGATGAGCTTCAACACATTAATCTTGAACGGATACGCCTATGGGGGAAGTGGACGTTAATAGAGATTACCACTCGAGCGATGTTATCGGAGCCACCACAAGATTCTATCACCATCACACACCTTACCCTTATGTGTTATGAAGGTGTTATGAGGGGGTATTTAACAAGACCCTAGCCCCATGATTGTGTTCTTTATTTTTTGTATAAATAATATACATTTATTTTGTAAAAAGTTTTTAAAACATAAATAGTATTTTTCGATAATATTCAATTAAGAAATCTATTTTTTTGAATTATATAATATTTTGATAAAATATTATTACTATATTAGTTTTTATTAAATTTAACTGATCATATAATTTTTTATGAATACAATTGTTATTTTTATTAAGGTTTGAAATCCATTTTTTTCAACACCCCTGAATATTTGATAAATGTCAGTTTTTATTTTAAAAGTCAAAATTCAAATTTTTAGAAAATTATTTATATAAAATATATTTAATTTTTGGATTAAGGACATAAAAATTATCTAATGTTGAATATTTCTTAATTTTCCAAGACAGTAAATTTTTTGGGTAAAAATTAAATACCGATAAATGTATAACGTGTTTTATGAAATCCTAAGGGCCCAATAGTAATCTAATAGAAAACATAAATGGGTTTTTTGGCCAATATATGTCTTACCTATAAAATTATATGATCATAAATTTTTTTTATTTTTATGGTGCCTTAGTGGACCCTCCAAGACATATAATACATTTTAACATTTTCAAATTATTTCCATGAGAGTGTGACTCACCTCCACATAATGAAGCCTGATATTTTAATAAGTTCAGAAATTGGAATAATAAAATAATTTTTCCAATAAAATTTGGAAAAATCCTTGTGAAATATCCATGGGTTGGATTGCTTTTTTCATTTGTTTTATGTGTGGTGTCCAAAACCTAAATAATAAAGAATTCACTTCCTTTTCCTATATAAACCCACCCAATCTCCCACTTCTATTTACTCAAAACCTTTTAATATTGACCAAAATATAACCTCCTATCTCTATAATCCTACCAAGGATCCAAAAAATCCCTAGAAGCATCTCTCAAACCTCTCCCATGCCTTTGGGATCACACTTACATGTAAGGTATTTATTCCTTTCTCATTTTTGTCAAAATTTCTTTATGTGGTTATACCATTTTATTTTCAATTAAAAATATTCGGGTATGATTTCAAACCTCCCCCCCCCCCCAAAACAAAACACCTTATGTTTTTATGATGATAGAACACTTTATCTATCAATAAATCTTCCCATGTACACCTGTTACCATGCCAAAATTCCTTAAGGGGTTTCTCTCTCCTCATTTACAATCATCCAATTATTTTGTTTTATGAGTCTAAATTACACTAAATATGTTGGGACATGTATATATATGAACCTATTAATTCCAATTTAATGTAAATAAGATAATACACCCCTTCCCCTCTCATAATAAATTTTTATAAATTCTTATGTCATGCAGTTATACTTCCGAAATTTTACCGTGATTTTAGATGCCAAAGTCATTGTGTAATGAATTACATGCCCATTTCTCTATCAAGGGTATTCACATTTATGCACATTTAAAATTATATTATAGATTTTAATATATTAATTTCTCATTCCATTATCTTATAATGGATGATTATGTTTAATGAATCCATGTTATATAATCCATGTGAAAAAATTATGCATGAAATGAAATGCTTATGAAGGGTGTGCTCTGATAGCACTCCAATACATTGGGTAAAGATTAGTATCATGATACGTCATTTAATGTGAGTGTTTATTTGTGATAATTGAAGTCTAATGATGTTTTACTTGTTCTCCCTATGTAATGATACTTATCTCATGTTAATATATAATTAAATGTTGTTCCCACATTTCCATGTTATGATAATCATGCTATATCATGCCTTTATGTTCATGATTTCCTTGTTCTCCATTGATATTCATATTTCCTTGTATCTACTATATTATTCATGTTATTCCTTATTTACTTCATTACTGGGAATAACATCTCCCCCTTTTCTTATGTATTCCCTTAGGTTATCCCATGCAATGCTACGTACGAAAGATTGTTGTTCTCATGTAAAAGAAGTATTCAATAAAGTTATTGTTTTCTATGTTCTATGTTGTTATGTAATGTTTCTAATTTTAAAAGAAAATAGACCAATCGATCTTCAAAGTTGTTTAATGAGAATGTTGACGTAATATATAATGTTTAAGTGTGCAATAAAGAGCATGGTTGTTACAATTCTCCTCCTGGAGGAGGGGGTCTAGCCGCAACTTGTTATTTCCCCACAACAACATTTATAAAATGAGACACCATAGATGCCTAGATTACCTCTTGGGGGTCATCCCTTATTCTTTCTCATTTCTTTATCTACTCTCCTTTTGGGTCTATTACCCAAATTCACTTTTGATGTATTGCCTCCGAATATGATTCCACCCAGTTTCTAGAATATTTCATCGACGTACCATCATCAAAATTGGTTGGAGGTAGTATAATTGATTCAACATATCCCATTGTCATCATCATTACCCAGTGTTATTGATGAAAATTGGGGTACCTCTCTTCTTAGACCACCATGTAATATCACTTCACCACTCCTTGAAGGAACCCAAACATCCCGGTGAAACAGGATGGAGTGTACAGATCACTATAAACATGGTCATCAATCCGAGACACCATCACCCCACCTCTAAATCATTGAAGGTACTCCCTTTTCTCCAATGAAATATTCATTATTTCCACTATCAAACCAATGAGAGTCTTAAAGGGATGGAATTTAAATATTTCATGGGTACCGATCCAAACCATGATCCTAACCTCATCAAGTGTCATAGGTTGAACACTAGCAATGTTCAGTAAAGAAAATTTCATATCAGGGTTCAGAGGACTAATGGAATTCAATAATTCATATCCCTTGAGATGTAATGTGGTCCTACCACACATAAACCCGATTGGCCCATAGATTTTTCTCGACATGTTCCCCCTTGAAACATGGCCTTGTTTAATATACTGTATGGCCATTAGAGGTACCCCATAGGTTTATTTTGTTACCAACTACCAGGATTTATACAATCCCCAACATCCAAAGACATATTCCCATCTACATATCATTGACTGGAAGCATCCACTCACTATAAACTGTGTTAAGGAAAAAAGCATAATGTACTAGAGGATACAAGCCTCCAACAATGTTTTACCCCCATGTTCGGTATTTTCCTTCTTCCAGGATGAAATAATATGATCTTTCCTTCTCCTTCTACAATGTTATTGGTAGTTGTTTCCGTAGACCTGACATCCTAACCCACATGTAAATCCGTAGGAATAGGTTGGTCCACTCCTTGAGAAGGATATCCTTCTAGAAATGGATAGTGAGTTTAAGATTCTCCTTAAATACCACCATAATATTTTTCACTATAATAGGATTCTTCTATCAATTCCTCTAGGAATTCATTGGTGGGAGAGAATCATAATATTGGAATCCCATGAGATGAATGTCGCTGATGTAGTGCATGTCCAATAACATGATGTAAACATCCATATGATGGAGGTGTAATGTGTTCACATCTCAGGTCTAGCAGGTGAGGATCTCTAGCACCAAAAAATTTTGACAGTCAACATGAATATATTATATATGTACATATTTATATATCTTTATTTTCTAAAACTCTACACCATAATTTAGTAATGTGTATCACATGAAATAAACCCATTCCCAAAACAGTTTATGTTCCAACTGGACCTCATATCCTAGTCCATCGAATATCCCTTGTTTTTTCCCTAATACTACATTGGAATGTAATGGTGAAGTGGTTTGGAAAGTATTCTACCTTGGGCTGACCCTGTATGATCATCATGGTCAACCCATTCCCCACATAGAAAACAATTTACCTTTAATCAATAATATCATGACTATTGATTGTAATCTTCCAACATTGGAGATCATATTCATATGTGAAGGATGATCTTGGTGAATCAACAACAAAAATCGGGATAATCACATCATCCAATATTTTGAAGTTCCATAGTGGATTATAATTTCATAGATGATAATCTGTCAGTGATCGTATCAGTACGCCTAGGAGCATTTGGTTGTCTGATACAACCCTCCAGGCCTGATGAATATGGGGGTTTCCATCATTTCTTCCCTCAGAGTAGCAGTAATCATTTCAATATGAGAAAAATCCTATTTATTAACCATTTGAATGTGTTTGAATATTTTAATGATTGATCACGTTTGATTTAGGGATACGGGCACAATCTACGGTGTTTCATGCAATATCAGACACTGGTCACATAGAATTAATATTTCTTTGAAAATCCAAATCATTGAAGAAGTGGGATATGTGTGAAAGAATATATAACTACCCAATATTGACCTACATTGACATTACATTAATTTTGTGGAATACATAATACATGAAACAAACATATTCCCAAAGACCATATTAGTTTAGCATCTTTGGAAACTCAGAACATACACTTCTATCTTGGTGAAATATGTTAATAATTTCCCGTAAAGATCATCCCAATTAATTTTCCTACCTAAATCCATTCTTTATATCCTTGGAAAAAATAAACATAAAAATGGCATGAAAAAAATCTCATTAAGGGTAAACACATAGAACATAAAACACACCATAAACATAATATTGTCAAAACAGGAACAAAGAGTTTAAATATCAAAATCACGAGTCATGAAAAAATTCGTGGATGTTTGTAAGGCATAGTTCAAAATGAAACATTAACCATGATTAAAAATAATTGGAACAAAACATGGAATTATGTCAAAAAATAAGCACATAATATGATTTTTATAGTAATGAAGGCATTGTTTCCTTGATCACCATAGTGGAAAAATTCCTTTTCTGAACCGGGATGACATGTCGTTCCATCCATGTATTAGTAAGACAAATTTATATGACATTCCAGTCATGTATTACTGAACCAAATTTACATGCATTTCCAATCATGTATATCACATGAAATATTAATCTTTACCCAATGAATTAGAGGAAGATATAGTTCCCACCCATCTGATAATGAAATAATTTTTACATGTTCCACAAATCATTAAGCATTCTTCATAGCATAACCTAAGAAATTAAACGGATTTATTTAAAACATAGTTTCATCATAACATAATCCATATAAAATATGATTCCATAATTAAATAAATTTGTGTCATAGTAGTGATAGGTATAGAACCATAACCCTATTTAAAGAGTATCATCTTAGATAGAAAATAATTTTTATAAAAAAACTTGAACTTAATTTCTAAGGAAAATATCATTTTTTTAAAACTTTATGTTTTCTCAAAATGTCATGTAATTTAAAAAGAAAATAATTTAGTTGAAAATAATTTGGAATTATTGTAGAGGATGTTTCATGTAAATAATGTTTCATTATATCATTAAAATTTCATTCATGTCATAAATGTTAAAAAACATTATCCTCGTGCTTTTTTTAGAAAATTCAAAAAGTACCTCATCTGGTAAACAAAAGATATATTCCTTCCAAAACATGTAGTAAAAGTCAAAAATGGGCAAAAATGACTTTAAACATGCATATAATAATATTAAACAATTTATGAAAACATTTTAGGGAACATGGATGATAAATATTCCCCTAGTAATTTCTTATATATAAATAATCTCGAATAAAATCGAGATTGAAAAATTATCCCTTATCAATTTATAATTAGTCAAATCGTATGCCTCATTAAATATTGAAATTTATATGAATAGTTAAAAATCATAACCTTCATAATAAGAATAATAAAAACATTTTTGGGTAACATAAACAGTACACAAAATAATTAGATGGTGTATAAGGAAAATGTCCCACAGAAATATAAGTGAGACAAATTAATCAGTGACATTTTAATTTTCGTTTTTTGCGGGTGTTTTTAGTACCTTTATTATGGTTAAATTATGTTATTAAATTATCCATGGACCATATCCATATTTATGAAATCTTATATGATCATATTATATCATTTTTTGTAATGTATTTCAATATTACCATTTTTTTGGTGTTAACTACTTCGTTTTTCAATTCTTATTTTTCCATGTGAGTCATTTTTTTAGGATTAGGATGTATATTATTCATGACATTAAGTTAATAATTATTATTTTCACTCATAACAGAAATTAGATAATGATTCTTGAGTTTTTAATGTGGATAACGAATCTCACCGCGTCGTGGATATGGTAGGTTGTATGTATGTACGAGTGACGATATCATTCTCTTGATGGTTATATTGTATGAAATTGGATGTTATATTAATTAGATATAATAATTATAATGTAATATTAATTATTTAAAATCATTATAATAATAATTATACCTTTCCAAATAAATTATTTTTGAATAACAAAATACACCATGACGTGGAGACGGTTAGCCGTAAGCACCCACACATGGTGATATTGTTATTCGTAGGATAGATAAATGTTGAATGAGATTATATCATTATTATAATAACATATTATCATGTATAATATATGGGGTTTATTACTTTCATATCGAATCAACAAAGAAATATGATTTATAAGAATAAAATAAACTTAATCGAATTGGAAAAGCAATTACATCTTCTTCAATGTACATCCTTTGTATATCGTCTTTGGACACTAGGGATGGATTTTTTTGGGAAAACAATGACCTCCTTATGTTAACTAAGAATGTTTATAGAATATTTTTTCCGGGTATGGTCTATATATATGTTTCAAGGAGGTGTGAGGATATGTGGGGGAGATGCATTCTTATAAGGGATGAGAGGGGCACATTATGAAACTCTCAAAATTTTAAAATATAATAGGACTGTTCTAGATCTAAATAATTAAAAAAGGACCATAAATGATATTTATAACACCTTTTAGAATATATCTTATCTCCATGTGATTATTTAACATTTTTTGTGTTTTTTAAATTATTTATTAATAATTTAATTCAATAAGATATTATTATTTCCAAAAATATTACTATTCCATTAATTTGACTTAAAACACAATATGAAATATTGGTAATTTGAATATAATACTTTAAAAATTTATAATATAACTTATTGATCTTTTAAATTTTTTATACAAATTACCTAATCCAAAATATTACAAAATTAATAATATTAAAATTATTTGTTCTATTATTATTTTAGTTGAACAAATAATATTTTATAATTGAAGAGACTTTTAAGGTAATTATATAACTTCTAAAAATTAAAAACAAATTCTTATAATGAAAACGGTTTCCTTAATAAAAAAATATAGATTTATTTTCGTTCATATATTGATTTTGACCCAATGTGGACACATAAATGTTTTTAAAATACACGATAGTGATATTTTGTAACAATCTTTGATTTAAATAATATATAATTTATTTTCATGTACAAGAGTCCATTAAAAACTCAAAACAGATCATATTGTGGTAATTAATGAATCTTATTCATTCAATAATATTTTTAAAAAAAATTATTTTATTTTAATCCTTATAATTTTTATTTTCTCTTAATTAATTCCATTAACTCTTACAATGGAAACATGTCATTTTATTTAATAAGGGTTGATATAATCAATATAAAATGAAACAGGACCCATAAATGGATCATTTATGAAATATTTTAGTTCATCTATATTATTTTTCAGTGGTTTATGTTTTTATGTATTTTATATAATTTAATAAAATAATATTTATTTAAAAAATTGATATTGTCAATTTGGACACTATTCTTTAGTTGACATTTTAGAAATATTCTAACATAAAAACATGTTCTAAAGAATCCATTAAATGAAAAATAACATGTAAAATTCTTACATAAAATTAGTGGATGAAATTAATCCTTTAAAATTATATTTATTTTAATATTTTTAATATCATTTATTTGATATTTCAATTAATAATATAATTTATGCTACACTATTGAGTCATCATTAATGATAATTAATTAATCACTAAAAATTATTTATAAATTTATATGATTTGGGTAGTTCTATTATATTTCCTGAGAATTCCTATAGTTGATTTTATTACCAAGTAATTCCTAAATTTACAGTAATATACTTATATAAAATGAACGTGTGACATTTTTTCACATTTATTAATTTTTTATATTCATGTCATATTCATAGGTAAGTAGCCATTAATTTATTCCATCACAAAAAAATTATAAGAGTCGAATTTATTTATACAATATTATTTTTAAAAAATTTAAGATAAGTTTATAATATTTTTTTACCATTAATTACCTAATTTTCCTTTAAAAATGGTAATAAAAATAATTACCAACGTTACTATTCATAATGCCAAAAAATAAAAGATTTCAATTAAAATAATTTGGAACTACTGATTCCATATATTTAAACCATTTTTCAAATTTCCAAACATAAATGTTGTAATTAATTTAAAATAAATCTCGTTGTCGAAAAAAATGTGTTTTTATTTAAATGTTAAAACATTGCAAAAGATTGAAATGTTTTTACAAATGAATTCAACATAAAATTAATTAAAATGATTTAAATTATGTTAAACTATAACATTATTTTCTACTAATACTTTAAATCGATTCAAAATATATTTTTACCATATAAATTATTTCTATGAAAAAAGTTGTTTTCAATTAAAATTTATCATTTTTTATTATTCATCAAAATATAAAAGTTATTAGACAAATATCAAAACATAATCCAATGTATAATTTTATATGCCTCTTCTAAAGAAAAAGTTTATTTTTTAAAATTTAACATATAAATGTGTAAAAAACTAGATTTAAAATGGGTGCACCATCGAAAAGATGCTAAACCGTAGTTTTTTTGAAAAATACTTCTTTGATCTAAAATTTTGAATTTGTTCTAATATTATCTTCTAGAAAAAAAATAAGTTGTATGTTAATTTTATAAAACTCAAATTTTGGTTAATAATATTCATATCGGGTAGTTTATATCACATTAAATAATAATATTATAAAAATATTTCGTCGTTTAGTGAAACTTTGTATTGTGTACAACACAAGCTATCAAGGAATGTCGCTCTAGCATGTAATGAATTCCATGTCAGTGTTTTGTTTAGGGCAATATTCCATTGGTGTTTTGTATATGATAATCCAATCATATTTCTTTTATAAATTGAAAAAAATATATACTCACTGTTGCGTGAAAAGGATTCCACAAAAAGAACTTGAGATTGTGTGTAACACAACCTAGAATAGTGTTGTGTATACCGCAAGCTAATATGGTGTTGCATTTATTACATTCTAATATTGGTGTAGCATATAACAGAAGACATAAAATAAATTAAAAAGAATATATCTCCTAAAATTTTGGGATGTCACAATCTACCACCATTAAAATGAATTTCTCCCTTGAAATTCGTTGGGATATCAATGGTTTTCTACTTGAAATTTTCTTTCATGGAAACTCATGTCGTAAGGAACCCTAAAACATAATTTTATAAAAGAATGTTGAAAACATAATGTTTACCCAAATTAACTCATCATTGGGTTTCCACATATGAAAACATAGGTGAAAAGGGAAAACATTGATATAGAAGAGAAATCTAACCATCAATTTCTGATGGATAGTGATAGGGAATAAGGTTTGAATAAAGTTAACAACCCAAAAGACATAAATCTCTGATGATTTAAGGGACCATATGATTCATCAGAAAATAAAGTACTAGGATAACATTTTTGGTTTGAAGATCATATCCTAAAGATTATGAATATTTTCTTAAGGATAAATACATACTTTATTTATGTATAATATCACCACAGGTCGTTCCTTGCACAATTTCCACATCAACTCTTATTTAACAAAATGATGTTAAAATTTTCATTCTTGACGTATTAGATGATCATAAAATATAATGATAGGTCATTCAATCTATCACAACAAAATTCTTAGAATAGGTTATCAAATATGCATAAGTCCACATATAGTGATATAATACATTAATCATAGAAAATTCAATTGGAATATAGCTTGCACTGTCCATAAATGGATAATATTACAATCCATCAATAAACTAAAAAATATAAAACTTTAGAAGGAGGTGAACTAAATTGAAAAAACATTTATCTCCCATATCTCATTTGGAAGTTCTTGATATTCACATTCAAAAAATGTGAATACCTTAATCCTATATTCTCTTAGAACATGATAATAACATGAATTAACATATAACCTTTGTGAAAACATGAATTCAATCCATGTTAACTCTTTCTATATAGAAAAAAATCCAAATATTCTATATACAAAAACCATGAAATCAGTTTTTCCTTATATCAATCCAGAGTTCATTAATACTTAAAAACAACTCATTATCTTTTTATCCCATTATTATTCCAATATTAGGTGTTTTCGAAAAATATATGAATAAAGTTTCATGGTTACTGGTATCATTCAATTTATACATTCAAATACTTAAGTATAAAAAATAGTGTAACAATTCTTATATGTTTCTTTATTTTGTAGTACCATAAAGTTACATATTTAACATTGTTCTTGATAAACATGTAATCATTCCACTATCTTCTAAAAACATTGAATGAGCTTCATAATTTTATTCCTCAAGACATCTTTCATGTTATATATTATTTGTAGTCTCCTCATCATCATCAACATAAATACTACCTATATGAAAATTCTGATTCTCTTCATGATATTTTACCTTAGGGTATCTATTTTCATAATGCTCATCCATTCCACATTTAAAAATTTAAATTGTTGATTATCTCTACGAAATACCATTTTCCCGGTTCATTATGTTAACTGAACCTTTTCATTTTTGAATTACTGGCTTTGAGTCCATATTTTCCACACCAAAAGCATCTTCCAGTTCCTTTGAAAAATTTTCCTTGATGCCTCTTCCCACATGATTTACATGAGTAAAATTGATATTTCTTTCTACTATAATCTACATGAAACTCCATCTTTCTCTTATTAGCTGGGTCAAGAAACATACCAAAGTTGAGATAATTAATCATATTGTGAGAATTATGATTAGGTATAATAACGATGATCCTCCTTCAAACTCTTATTTATTTTGGTTTCTCATGAAGAATATCATTCCATTGTCCATTATATTCTTCATTAACATAAATCCAACTATTTATAGCAATTTTATAAAACAAAAATAATAATAGCGTGAGAGGAAAAAATCATACTAGGAAAAAACATAATCAAGGGGGAGTACATTAAATCTATAACATCTTAGGATTAATCCTAGGTTATTCATGATCATTACATTAATTCTAGGACTGTAACATATAGTTATAATTACACTTAGAAACATTCCTAGATATACCTAATAAATATTTCAAGGGATCTCACTAAAATTTTCATATCCTACTTTCCAATGTTTAACAAATCCTTTACTCAGATATGAAATCTAATGAACCGAGCATGATGTACATGGAAAGTACATTACATTTTAAGAATAATTAATAAAAGGTAAAAAGAGATTCCCAAGGACATTATTAGTTTACTTTCATTGGAAACTCAGAACACATTCTTCTATCTTGGATAATGATCTTCAACATCTCCCATAGATATCTTCCCCCTTAGTGTCCCTCCCATAAACATTTCTTTATATCCAGGGGAAAAGAAAACATAAAAATGTTGAGCTCAAATACTAATTAAGGGTAAACATGGATAATATAAAACAAACCATAAACATAATAATGTAAATACATGAATATAGAGTTTAAATAACAAAATCATAAGTCATGAAATAAATCATGGCAGTTTGAAAGGAAAAAATCATAAAGGAACATTAACCATGATAAAATAGAATTTGCATAAAACATGGAATTGTGGAAAAATTAAGCACATAATATGCTTTCCATAGTATATAGAGAATTATTTCCAATACCATCATTGTGGAAAAAGTCCATCACTGAACCGGGTTAACATGTCATTCCATCCATGCATTACTATGCCAGATTTACTTTCCACTCTAGCCCGATATTATTGAACCAAATTTACATTCTATTCTAGTAATATATATCTCAGGATATATAAATGTTTACCCAATTCATTTGAGGGAGATATATATCCCACCCATATTATAATGAATTCATTATTAAATGTTCCAAAAATCATAAATCATTCATCATAGCATAACCCAAGAAATAAAATGGGTTTTGTTAAAACATTAATCTATCATAACATAATCCATATAAATTATATGCATATGTAAATATCATAACTTCCATAATATGAATAGTAAAATAATTCATGGGTAACATAAACACCAGACAAAATAATTAGATGGTGTATAAGGAATATGTTTCTCAGAAATAAAAGTGACACAAATTAATCCATTACTTTTTTACATTTCATTATTTATTTGTGTGGTCACATCCTTTATAATATTTTAAATATTGTTATTAAATTACACCAGGGCCATATCCATATTTATGATATCATATGTGATCATATTAAATAATTTTGTTAATAATATTTCACTATTACCATTATTTTAGGTGTTAACTGAATCATTTTACCATTCATGTTTTGTCATGTAAGTCATGTTTGTTAGGAATAGGATGTATTTTATTCATTAAATGATGTTCATAATTATTATTATCACACATCAAATAATTTTTATAATAATTATTGAATTTTTTGCATTGAAAATGAATCTCACTGCGTTGTGGAGACAGTTGTTTGTATATACGCACGAGCGACAATATCATTCTCTTCATGGTTAAATGTTATGTAACTAGATGGTATATTAATTTCAAAGAATAATTGTAATGTAATACTCATTATTTAAATTCATTATACTCATCATTGTACCTATGGTGATAAATTATTTTTGAATAACAAATTACACCACTGCATGGAGACGGTAAGTCGTACGTACACACTTATGGTGATATTGTTATTGGTAAGATAGATAAAAGGAGGTATAAATATTTCCCCTAATTATAATAACATCTCATCTTATATAATGTAATGTATTTATTAATTTAGTATTTAATAAACATATAATGAAGATGTATAAGAAAAAAAGTAATTGACTTGAATTGTTAAATCAACTACCTCATCTTCATTGCACTTCTTTAGAATATCTTCTTAGGGACACTAGGGATGGTGTTTTTGGAAAACCAGGAGCACTAGATGTTATATAAAAATGATTATAAGATAATTTTTCATGGTTTTGTCGAGATAGATGGCTCAAGGAGGTGTGACTAAATGTGGGAGGAGATTCATTTTTATAAGAAATAAGTGGGGAACTTTATGAAACACTCAAAATATTAAAATATCATAACACTATTCTAGACCTAAATAGTTATGATAGTCCCATTAATTAAATTTATAAAACATTTTAGACCGTATTTTATCCCCTTGAGATTATGTAACATTTTTGTTATTTATAAATAATTACATAACAAATCAATTCAATAAGATATTATTGTTACCAATTTTAAAACTATTCATTTAATTTGACTTAAAATATAATAAAAAAAAGTGAGAATTCAAATATATTGCTTCAAATAATCTATAATATTTCATATTGTTCTTTTCAATTTGTTATACACATTTAATAATTCAAAATATAACAAAAATAATATTATTAAAATCATTTATTTTATTTTTATTTCAATTGAATAAATATTATTTTAAAATTGATAGAAATTTATTGAAATTATATACATTATAAACATTTCAAATAAATTAATATAATAAAAACAAAAGTATCATTTATATCAATATAGATATTTATATTCGTTCATATATGGATTTTTCCATATTTGGACACATAAAAGATATTAAAATACATGAAAGTGATATTTTGTAACAATAATTGATTTAAATAATATAACATTTATTTTCATGTAAAATTGACCATTAAACAACTCAAAATAGACAATATTTTGGTAATTATTGAATCTTATTCATCAAATCATTTTTTTGGATATGTTTGGTTTTATTTTAAACCTTATAATTTTGATTTTCTATTTAATAATTCCTTTAACTCTTACCATGGAAACATGTCTTTTTATTTAATAATGGATAAAATGACAAAGCTGCCATGAATTGAACATTTATGACATAATTAACTTCATGAAAATTATTTTCCAGAGGTTAAATATTTTTATGAATTTTATATAATATAATAAAATATTATTTATTTAAATTATCAATATTATCAATTTTGACAATATTCTTAAGATGACTTTTTGGAAGTATAAAAAAAAAGATATGTATTCCAAATACACTAAATTAAACCATAAATAACATCTAAAGGGACCCCATAAAATTAATGGATGACTTTAATTCCCACAAATTATATTTATTTTAATATTTGTAATATCATTTTTTTGATATTTCTATTAATAAAATAATTGTGCACCACTATTGAGTCATCTTTAATGATAATTAATTAATCTATAAAAATTATAAATAAATTTATAGGATGTAGGTAATTCTATTATGTTTCAATACAATACCTATAGATTATTTTATTCCTAGATAATCCCTAAATTAAAATTAATATACATATATAAAATGATAGTGTGACATTTTGTCACATTCATTAATGTTTTTATATTCATTACATATTCATTGGTAAGTTTCCATTAAGCTATTAGATTTATAAAAATAAATTATTAGGGTAAAATTTAGTCATCCAATAGGATTTTTAAACTTGTTAGGTTAATTTAATAATATTATTTTTACCTTTAATTACCCAATTTACCTTTAACCATAATAATAAAAATAATTATCAAAGTTACTATTTATTAGTCCCGAAAATAAAAGTATCCTATTAAATTAATATAGGCCTACTGATTACTAATATGGAATCGAATTTTCAATAATCAAAATACTGAAGTTGTAGTAATTAATTTAAAATTATTCCCATTGTTAGAAAAAAAATTAAAAGTTAAAACATTGCAAAAGATTGAAATGTTTTTACATATGAATTCAATGTAAAATTAATTACAATTAGTTAAATTTTGGTAAAAAAATAATAATATATTAAATTTATACTTAAAAATCATCAATAATATATTCTAACAGTATAAATTATTTCGATGAAAAAAGTTATTTACAATTACAATTTATCGTATTTTTAGAATTTATCAAAATATAAAAATATTATAAATATATAAAAATTTCATCCAAATTAAAATTTTATATCCTTCTTCCAAATAAGAAGTTTATTTTTTCAAATTTAACTTATGAATTTTTCCAAAAATATATTTAAAATGGGTGCTTCATCGAAAGGCGGCCAAACCGAATTTTATTTGGAAAATTAATTCTTTTATCTAATAATTTGAATTTGTTCTTATATAATGTTCTTTAAAATACATAAGATGAATGTTAATTTTATAAAATTAAAAATTTTGTTAACACTATTCATAATTTCTAGTTTATATCCCATTAAATAATAATATTTTAATAATATTTCATTGATTATTGAAGCTCAATATTGCGTACAATGCAAGCTATCAAGGAAGGTCACTCTTTCTTGTAATGCAAGCCATGTCAATGTTGCATTTGGTGCATGCTTACTTTGGTGTTTCATATAACAAAATCCAAACATACCTCTTTTATAAATTGAACAAAATCTATACTCACTAATATGTGAAATGGATTCTATCAAAAGAATATGGAACTGTGTGTACCATAATCCAAGAATAGTGTTGCGTATACTGTAAGCTAATAAAGTGTTGCATATAGCACAAGATAATATTGGTGTATTGTAAACCACAAGACATCAATAAAATTTTAAAAAACCTATCTCATAATATCTCGGGGTGTCATAGAAGTATCCAATGCTCGGTTTTTCTTGTATAAGTATAAAACTAATGCGCATATGAGAAAATTGTTTAATTTATAGAAAGTTATTGGTATAGTATAGGTCCCCATCTTTTTATTATAGGAATATCCATGTTCATACATGCCTGCATATGCCTATTTCATTCTAATTGATGTGTGTCATGAAAACCCATTTGAATCAAACCCTTTCATTGGATTTTCCTTTAGAACCTGAAATTCTATTCCCCTTTTATCTTAGATTCCTTGGAGGGAATTTTTATTTTCTCCATTCTATATAAAGTTACAAATATGAATATTTATAAAAATCAATGACATCAACCGACTCAACTCAGAATTCCAAGAAGGCCGAGGAAGGTCTAATGATGTTTTGAGATGTTCCCGGAATATTGAAATCTCTACACAAGACTCTTGCATGAAAAATATAATGTAAATTTTTTCCCTTCCATGGAGGATGCTAAAAATGCTATTGTAGTCCTGATAAATAAGTCTACGATGCATGAAAGAATCCAATATATATAAAATAATCTTGTGTTCCCAATACAACATCAATATTGTCCCTTAAATAAGGATTCCCGAATCCTTATTGGATGTTGCGTGCATGACTCATTTGTTTCATGCAAGGAACCATAATGGAATGTAAACCTCTTACACACCAAATGAGACATGAAACTACTCATTTAATTCTTTTACAAAATAGATAAGGATGTTTATGTGTGAATAACTCTTCCATGACCAAAATCATTATTTCCATAGCATAAGAATTTTGTTATACAAATATGGCCACCCCCTTATTCTGGGAGATCCATTGGAAGTAGAACCACCACTCTATTGCATGTAAGAATGTTCTTCTGAGACATTGTGATTGAAAGGAACCATCAAGCTATAGATCATGTTGACAGGATCCCTATGGGTCCTCTCTTTAGTGGGACCAAATTTTTTAAATCCTCACTCAGTCTATTTAAACCAACATCATGTTCATGGAAATACTCATCTTCTACGCACTCCTGACCCTAGGAAAAATCCATATCTTTTGGGAAATTATTCCCTTTATATGTAATACCCTAATCTATTTTGTACCCCATATTTGATGCTTCATGACTTGAATTTATATCAATGAACCATTTTTATCCCCCTTCACATGTAATCCATATGTCTAACGTGCACCGCTTGTGCACAACCCTCTAATCTTGCATGCAATAACTTCTTAGTCACAAGAAAGATGTCCCAAATGTCCCAACTTCTTGAATGTTCATATATTTTACTTCTTAGTATATTTACTCTAATTCCCCTTTCGTATCCGCACAGGCATGCTAACATGGACCTCATGATTGGATGCTTCTTGCACAATGTTACACCTAAGCATTGCTGAAACCATCACCCTTACTAAGGGTGCATGAGCTATGGTTATGTAAGACCAAGGGGTAAGGAATGGGTCCCCCCATCTTCACACTACAAGATGTAAATCCACCAAGAACTAACATCATTTGTACATGATGTAACACTATAGTCTCACCCTAAATGATTAATTTAGGATGTACAACGTTCAAATGGAATGGTACATTCCCATTTCCCAACACTCAGGGATGATATCACATGTATATCCCACACTATTCCACTCAGTTCGTCCTCATTATGTAAGCCCCAAACACCCTTCACAGTATTCTCTAGGTATAAATCACATGGAATTAGATCCTCATCATATGTAATGAGGACCACCTCACATGGAATTAGGTCCTCCTCCCATGGAATGAGATCCTCCTCACAAGGAATGGCTTCCTCCTCAAGAAGATTCCTTGTCTATTCCACACATTGTCCCTCATTGGTGCATCTTTTTTCTACACGAGCATCAGGTCTACTAATTTATCATTTCTATTACACCAAGAATGGATCTCATGGTCCTAGATGTTTGTAAAAATAATTATAACCAGCCACCCTCATCCATTGGAAAATTCAATGCGCAATCACCAACCATATTTGTCCCCCCATATGGGCCGCTTCCTTGTGTAAGAACCGACCATATGCTCAACTTACATAAGACACAACCCAATATATAAGTCCAATTCCCCTCTCTGTACAAAATGGGATTTGATTCCAAACAAAATGTGATATATAGGAATTATCCCCAAGTTCCAAGACCAAAATTCCATCCACTCCATCCATTACATCCTCTACCAACACACTATCCACATCCATCTCAATTTTACATGTGCGAACACATCCTGATGAGATCATACCCCCCCTCTAGGGAAGCTCTCATGCTTTATACAAACACCATTTATCCAATAACAATCCTATTGTGATACAAATATTACATTTGTAATCCCCACCCCATCACTCACCAATGCTATTTTCACGACATGATTATCCTTACCGAATTACGTTAAACTATATGGACCTATCTTGTCACATGAATTTAAGATGTTGAATCGAACTATATGGGATTTGATCCCTATCCGATAAACATGGTAAGAAGGGTGCCTACTCTAAGGTTTAACCCTGGACAATGGTAAACCTTGGTGTCCCCCTTCAATGGGTTAACCTCCAATATCTAGCTACAAGGGTGTCAAGATCAACCTTCATTGTGTTCCATATTCACTTTATGGGATAGAACATATGGGTCCGGCTCTATTGGCATTGTTATCCATTCACATAGAAAACATTTTATATGGTCCCTCTTAAGGATGTACCTCCTTGATCTTCATATGTGGGGAGTTGTTTTATCCTCATTCTATCTCTACAATATGGTAATCTCATTTCATGTATCATACTTATACCTCATGTTAATAATGGGATACCAGAGGTGATATCTTTGAAGAATAAGATTCAAAGGCCTCAGTTACCTCATGCTAAACATGGGATGGATAAGGTGAAATCCATCGAAGATATTCCATTGGAATCAGACAAAAAATGACTGACACATGATTCCTTTGGATCAACACAAAAATATGTCTCCATGAGATACAATCCTATGAGGAAGAATATAGGTGATAAGTTTTACTAGCACCCCAAAATGCCTGAAAATCCCAGCATGACTTAACTCTTAACCGAAGCTTACATCCCCATCAATACCCCTTATAATTTTTAGTTATGAGAAGCATAATTAACCAACATCCACAATGATATGGCATAAAGAATGAGTTTCATGAACATTGCATTTATCTATGAGGGAAAATATGACTAGGCAATCTCTGAGGAATCCATAGAAATATAAACTAACATACCATCTTTCTGTTTTGATTAATTAGTATACCATTTTAATTAAAGTGGTGAATTCCACTTATCTTTTGAAAGAGGTAATGGAAGTAAACAATACTAACACCAGATTCATGTCAAATGCATTCGACGACATTCCTATGTGATGGAATAAAAAACAATGACATTTAGGGGGTTTTAGTGTCTATTATGGATTTTATATTTAATTGGGTTTTAGGGGTTTAGGGTTTCTATTATTTTTTGGTCGTAAATGGAATTTAATGTATTTTAGAATTTTAGTATTTTTATAGGGGTTTTAATATTTTTATTGGATTTTAATGTTTTTATGATGTTTAATGATGTTTATGGTTTTTATGGGTTTTTTTATTTTTAGGGTTTTGAGATTTTTTTGGGGATTATGGTGTTTCAAGGGTTTTAGGGTTTCCGGGTCTTTTCATGGTTTTAACAGATTTAGGGAATTTTTATGATATTTTGGGATATTTAGGATATTTAGGATATTAGGGTTTTTCGGGGTTTTAGTATATTTTGTGTTTTTATGTTTTAGGAATATTGAATGGTTTTTATGGATGTAATGTATTTTAGGGGTTTTGGATTTTTAAGGGGTATTTTTTAAATTTGTAGGGTTCAAAGGTATATTAAGGGATTTAAGGGGTTGTTAAGGTAAATTAATATTTTTTCAAAAATTGGGGTCTTTTGGGGTTTTTGTGTCCTTCAGTGGTTGTATATATATTTATGATCATTCAGGGTTTTATTGGATTTTCTGGGGTTTTATGTTTATTTCGTGATTTCAATGTTATTTGGGTCTTTAGGCTTTTAGGTCCATTTCATTTTTAAGGTTTTTAGAGTTTTTAGGTTCTTTTGGGGGTTGGGGAGTAGTGTTTGGGGTTTAATATGTGGGGTTTAGCATTTAGGATGTATGGTTTAATTTTTAATGGGTATGGTATTTGATTTAGGGTATATGATTTTGAGTTTTAGTAGTAGGGTATATGGATTAGGGTGTGGAGTTTTTTTTGGTGTGAGTTATAAAGTTTTAGAAGTAGGGTTTAGGGGTTAGGGTACAAGGTTATTCTATTTTATTTAGAGTTTGGTTTTATGGTATATGGGATATGGTTTATTTATTTATAGTGTTACGATGTTAGTGGGGTCTAGGGGTTTTTTGGGTTTGTTTAGGGATTTTTGGTTTTTTATGGGTTTTAATGTTTTATGGTACATTAAGGGATTTTGTTTTTTTAATTATTAGGGTTTTTATGGGTTTTATAGTTTTTAGTTGTTTTTAGTGTTTTATGTGTTTCAAGGGGTTTAGGTTTATTTGGGGGATTTTGGGTTTTTACATTTTTAGGGTTTTAGGGTTTTTAGTGTTTTAGTCGTTTTAAGCATTTTAAGGATTTTTTTGGGATTAAGAGGTTTTTAGATTTTTTATAATTTTAATTGGTTTCTTGGACTTTATGTTTTTAGTGGTTTTAGTTTATTGGTGGTTTAAATGATTTTAAGGGTTTTTAGGGTTTTGGATGGGAGGGGAGGTTTAGGGTTTTGGGTTTTTAGGGTTTCTATTGTTTTTTAAAGTGTCTTAGAGGTTTAGAATTGTTTTTTTTTTATAGTTTTGTTATATTTTGTGTTTTTTCGCATTTTTATTGTTTCTATGAATTTTATGGGATTTAATTGGTTCGTTGATATTATTATATATTATCATAATTTCTATGTTTCCATGGATATTTAGGGTGTTTAGGGTCCTTTAATTACTTTTATGTTTATTAGGGATTTAGGGTGTTTTAACTGTTTTTAAGAATTTTTACATGGTTTTGGGGGTTGTGGGGGTTTTAGGATGTTTAAGATATTTAGTGGTTTTTATGGGTTGTAGGTTTTTTATTGATTATTTATTGTTTTTATGGGATTTTAAGGCTTTTAGTTTTTTTTTTATTTTTATGTGTTTAGGATCCTTAACGGTTGGGGGTATTGTTTTTTTGTTTGTTATGATTTTTTAGGGGTTTGAGGGTATTTTGTGTTTCTAGGGATTTTCAATTTCCATTAGAATTTGGGTAGGGGTTTTTGGATCATTAAACATTTTATAGGTTTTTATGTTCCTTTAGTGTATTTATTTTTTTGGGTTTTTAGGAAATTTTTAGGTCATTTAGGTGTTTTAGTGACTTTAAGGGGTTTTAGTGTTGTTGGGATCCTTTTCAGTTTATAGGTCTCTTATAGTCTTTTATGGGGTTTAAGGGTTATTTGGGATGCTTTTGTATTATTTTATTTATGATTTTTGAGAGTTTTCATTGTTTTTTGGTTTTTTTGGGGTTTTTGGGTTTTTTGTGTCTATTTAGCCTTTGAAAAATTTAACGTGTTTTTATGGATTTTACGGTTGTATATGCTTTTTATAGTTTTTATGATTTTATCTGTTTTATGGTTAATAAGTTGTTTTTTTGTGTTTTTAAGGTTTTTTTTTGTGTTTTTATATTTTTTGTTTGGATATCAGTCATTTTATGGGGTATAGGGATTTAATGGGTTTTAGGGTTTTTATGGGTTTTTAGGTTTTTATGATACTAGTATGGGTTTTATAGTTTTCAGGGGGTTTGATATTTTTTATGGTTTTCAAGGGTCTTTTTGGTATGTATGGTTTGAGGGTTTTAGGGATTTTTAGGATTTTAGTATTTTAAATCATATTTATGGGATTTAGTGTTTTTCATGTGTTTATTGTATTTTTATGGTTTTATAAGTTTTAGTGGTATTTTAATGATTTTATGGTGTTTTAATGTCTTTAAGTGGTTTAAGGTTATTTTATGTTTTTACGGTATTAAATATATTTTAGGGATTTTATGTTTTCAGGGATTTTTAGGGGGTTTTATGGGTTTTGGATACTTAGGGGTTTTAGGGGTTTTTATGATTTTTGGGGTTTTGGGGTTTTATGGTTTATACGTTTTTAAGGATTCATTTGGATTTCATGGTTTTTTGGGTTTTAATGGTTGAAGGGGTTTAGTGGTATTTTTAGAGTTTAAAATGTTTAATGTTTTATGTGGGGTTTTAGGTCATTGGGGATTTATGGATTTTAGGGTTTTAAGGGTTATATGGATTTGAATCATTTTTAGGGGTATCTTGGTTTTAAGTTTTTATTAATGTTTTAGGGGGTTATCAGATGTTAAGGGTTTTTAAGGTCTCTCAGGGTTTTCCTAGGTTTATAGGGGTTTTAATATTGTAAGTGTTTATAAGGGTTCCTATGGTTTTTAGGGTGTTTTTGATGGATTTACGGGGTTTTGAAAAGTTTTATAGAGTTTATGATATTTTAGGCGTCATTTAGTGATATTTTAGGGGTTTCATTTATTTTTTGGATTATTTAGGTTTTCTTATGTTTTTACGGATTTATGTGTTTTAGTGTCTTTTTTGTGTTGTTAGTGTTTTTCTGTTTTTTGGGTATTTATGGTTTTTTTCATTTTTGGGGGTTTTGGGTTATTTTAGTGTTTATAGGGTTTTTAGCTGTTCTTATTGAATTTTGGGTTCTTTTATGGTTTTTAGGATCTTTCATGGGTTTCCGGTTTTTTTGGGTATTATGTGATTTTTTAGGGTTTTAGGGTCCTTTACGGTTTTATGGGTTTTTAAAGGATTCTTATTGTTTAAAGTTTTATTTGTTTTTGGGGGGCTTTGGGGGTTTTGGGTTTTGTAGGGATTTATAGTTTTTTGGGGGATTTAATGTTTTCATAGAGTTTTTTGGAGTTTTACGGTTTTCTTAGGATTTATATGGGTTTTAAGTTATTTTTGGGGTTTCTAGGGCTTCTACAGTTTTAATAATTTTTAGTAGATTTTATAGATATTTATTTATTTTAGTGGGATATAGGTCTCTCATGGGTTCATAGAATTTTTTTGGGGTTTCTATGAATTTCACGGGTTTTTTTTGGTATTTATGGTTTTAGGGGTTTTAAATATTTTTAATGTTTTGAAATTATTTTAGGTTCTTCCATGTTTGTACAATTGTTTTTTTGTTTTTAGTGTTTAGGGTTTTGGGTGTTGGGTATAATATTTACATTATTGGATATAGGGTTTAAGTGTATGGTATTGAATTTTGGGTGTATGGAATAAGTCTTATAGTGTAGGGTTTAGGGATTAGTGTGTTTGGTATAAGTTTTAGGGTATCTGGTTATGATATTCGGGTTTGGGGATTAGGGTGTAGTGTCAATGGTTTATGGTTTTGGTTATAATGTTTTCGCGGTATGGTTTATAGTTATGGGAGTGGGTTGTAGGGTTTTGGGTTTTGGGTTTTGGGTTTTGGGTTTTGGGTGATGGGTATTGGGTTCGGGGCAGAGGGTTTAGGGTTTAATGTGAAGGATATAGGGTTTAGGGTGTAAGGTGTATGGGGTAGGGTTATGGTGTAGGTTGTGGGATTTATGGTTTACAGTTTAGGGTTTAGTGTCTGGTATTTAGTATTTAATGTGTAATTTATCAGTTTTATTGTGTATGATTTATGGTTTAATGAGTGGGTTTTAGGGTTTGGGTGTTGGGTTTTGGGTTAGGGAATTGGGTTTAGTGTGTTGGGTGTAGTGATTTGTGTGTAAGGTATAGGGTGTAGGGTGTAGGGTATATGATTTAAGGAGTATTTTTTAGGGACTAGGGTTTATGGTATATGATTTAGGGTGTTAGTTTTATGGTTTATGGTGTATGGTATAGGGATTAGGGTTTATGTTTTACAGTTTAAGGTGTAGGGTATTGGTTTTAGGGTTTAGGGAATTGTGTTTAGAGTGTTGGCTTCATGTTTTAGGTTACAGGTTTTAGGGTGTAGGGTTTTGGATTTAGGGTGTAGGGTATAGGGTTTAGGGTGTAGGTTTTAGGGCAAGGGTGTAGGGAGTAGGGTTCTTGGGTATGATTTCACATTTTTGGTGTAAGGTCTAATTTCTAATGTGTAGGGTTTTGGGTTTACAGAGTAGGTTATAGGGTTTGGGAATAGGGTTTTGGGTTTGGGGTGTCGAGTATATGGTTTATGGAGTAGGTTTTTGGGTTTTGGGAGTGGGGTATATGGTTCATAGTGTACGGTTTGGGGTATTGGGTTTATGGTTTAGGGTTTAGTGTGTGGTAATAGGGATTATGTTCTATGGTGTGGTTTTTAGGGTGTAGTTTGAATTATTAATGGATTGGTGTGTTGGTTTATGTTTTAGGTTTTAGGTTATTGTGTTTTGGGTTTTTATGCTTTTTATGTGTGTGTATATGTATAGAGATTTTTTTATTTTATGCGTTTTTTGTATTTTTAGGGTTCTTTAGGGTTTTTTGTATTTTGGTGTTTATTTTTTTTAAATGGGTTTTATGGTTTTAAATATTTTTAGTGATTTTTAGTTTTTTTGGGTTTTTTGGGATTTTTATCGTAATTTGGTTTTTAGGATTTATAGGGATTTTATGATTTATAAGGTCATAGATTTTAATGGGTCTTATGAGTTGTAGGTATTTTCATGGTTTTTATAGGTTTTATAGTGTTTTAGGTATTTTTATGATTCATAGTGATCTTTAGGGATTTTAGGTATTTTTGGGTTGTAGGGGTTTTTGGTTTTTGGTGGTATATTATGTTTTTAGTTTATTTTTAGGGGTTATAGTTTTTTATGGGTTTTTAGGTTTTTAGAGTTTTTTTGGATTTCTCTAAGATTTTAGTGGTCTTACGGGATTCTTTGTTTCTTATGGTTTTAAGGGGATTCGGGGTTTTGAGGGGGTTTTGGGTTTTTTGGAATTTAAGTTATCTTTCGATTTCATTGGGTATTTTGGGAGTTTTAATGGGGTTTCCAAGGATGTTACTGTTATTTTATGGCATTTTGTGTAATATATTTTTTAATGGTTTTTGGGGGGTTTTAGATGTTTTCAGTTTTTACAATTTTTCCCAATTCAGGGTTTCATAGGGTTTTTAGTGGTTTTATTGGTTTTACCGTTTTTTAGGGTTGTCCATGGGGGTTTTGGTTTCTTAATGTTTTTCATGGGAGTTTTTTTTTATTTTCTAGGAATTTTATGTTTTTTATGGTATTTTATTGGTTTTTATGTTTTTTATGGGTTTAAAGTGATCTTAATGGTTTTTAGGTGTTTTATGATTTAGATAGTTTATTAGATTTCGTTGGATTTTAAGGTATTTTAGGGGTTTTATGGATGTTTTTGGGTTTTTTAATTTTATGTGATTTATTATTTTTATGCATTTAATATTTTTTTATGGGATTTAGGGTTTTAAGGGATTTTATGGTTTTGTGGTATTTAAGGGTTATTTTTTCCTAGTTTCCTTGGGTTTTTAGTGTATTTAGTGTATCTATAGATTTTTATGGTGCTTTTAGGTGTTTTATAGTGTGTTTAGGGTCTATTAGGGTTAATTGTCTTAATGGTATTTCATGAATCTATTGTTTTTAGGGATTTTATGAATTTAGGCCATTTTTTGGTTTCTAAGGTGTTTTAGGGTTCTTTAGGATTTTGTGTTTTTAAGGATCATTTTGGATTTTAGGGTTTTTATAAAATTTACAATGTATTTAGTTATTTTGGGGTTGGGTGGGGTATTTAGGATTTTTATGGGATATTTTCTATTTCAAGGGGTTTTTATATATTTTATAGTGTTTATGGATTTTTTGTTTTTGAGGGTTTCTATGGTTTTTAAAGATTTTAGGGGTTTAGGGTTTTTAGGGATTTTTGCCTTTTATGGTTTTTAGGGATATATTTGGGTTATATAATTTTTTTTGTTTTTAGTTTATTTACTGTTTTAGGGTTTATTTGTGTTTTTTTCAGTTTTTCTAGTTTTTTTAGGATTTTAAAAGTTTTTATGAAATTATGGTTTTTAAGGTTTATTATATTATTTAACCATGTTTTAGGTTTTAAAGGTATTTTATGGCCTTTATGATTTTTTTATTTTGGGGAATTTAATGGTTTTTTGGGTTTTTTATGTTTTATGGTTTTAGTACTTCTTAGGGGTTTTGGGGGTTTTAGGTTTTTTTAGGGTTTTAGGGGTTTTAGGAGTTTTAGGGTTCTTATGGTATTTATGGTTCTTTAGGGGTTTTAGTGTTTTTTAGTTTTTTATAGTTTTAGAGTTTTTTATTTTTTTTATTTTTAGAGGTTTTATGGATTTTTTAGTTTCTAGGGTTTTTACGGTGTCTTACGATTTTTACAGTTTTAGTTTTTCTTAGAATCTTGGGGTTTTTGAGTTTTTAGTGATTTTGGGATTTTGGTCTTTTTAGGGTTTCTATAATTTTTTATGTATTTATAGTTATTTTTGTTTAATTTGGAGTTTTCATGCTTTAACTACTTTAAGGGGGTTAGGGATTCAAGTGATTTAGGGTTTTATTGGTCTTTAGGGATTTTAGGGGCTTTTTTGGCGGTTATAGAGTTTTTAGGGGTTTTAAGTGATTTTTTTCTTGGATGATTTAAAAATTATTAGGTTTTTTTGAGATTTTTTATTTGTTGGGGGACTGAGTGGTTTTTGTGGTTTTATGGTTTTTAATGGATTTTTAGGGTTTTTATGGTTTTTTTATTTATCATGGTTTATAATGGGTTTTTATGGTTTTTATTATTTTCATTATTATGGGGTTTTTTTGGTGTTTGGTTTCTATGTTTTTTAGGATATTTATATTTTTAGTGTATTTAGGATTTTTGTGGTTTTTATGAGTTTTAGGGAACTTTACAGGGTTTGTGTGTTTTTAGTTACTATTAGTGGTTTTATGTGTTTTAGGTTATTTAGGTGTTTTTATGATTTTTATGGGAATTTAGGGATTTTTATATTGTGGGTTCTATATGGAATTTTATTATTTTTATGAGTTTTTAGGGTATTTAAGGGATTTAGGGTTTTTCGTATCATTAGGGGAAATTAGGTTTTGGGGGTTTTAAATATATTGTATTTTTTTTTCATTTTTTGGTCTTTTAGGAGTTTTTTACAATTTTTTAGGATTTTTAGTGTTTTATTTGGGCTCGTTAGTGGGTTTTTATACTTTTATGACATTTAAATGTTATTAAGTGTTTTAGTATTTTTAAGGGTTTGGGGGTTAGGGTTTTTATAATATTTATGGGTATTTAGGATTATAGGTATTTAGGTTCTTTAAGGTTTAGGGGTATTATTGTTTTAAGGAGTTTTTTACTGCTTTTAGGGTTTTTACATTATTTTAGGGTTTTAGTGTATTTGTGGCATTAGATTTTTTAGCGGTTTTTTTGGATGTTATGGTTTTCTAGGATAACTTATCTTTTTTGGGGTTTTAGAGATTTGTGGTGTTAGTGTTCTTAGGGTATTTTAGGTGATTTTATTTTTTCTGTGATGTTTAGTGTTTTTAGTTATTTTAAGGTTCTTTAGGGTACTTAGGATTTCTGAATGTTTTTGGGGGATTTCACACATTTTAGGGTGTTTGGGTTTTTAGGGTTTTCTTATGGATTTTTGGGTTTTTGGGATTTTTAAGATTTTATATTTTTTAGGCTCCTTTTGGGTTTGGGGTTTTTCTGTTTTTAGTGATTGTTTGAATTTTTATGGTGTTTTAGTGTTTTATGAGCTTTGGAAATATTTTAATGAAATTTTTAGGTTTTTTATAATTTTTTGGTTTTATAGGGGTATTACGGTTTTTTGGGTTGATAAGGTTTTTATTAATATTTGGGGTTTAATTATTTTTTAGTATTTTTAGGGTTTAAGATTTTTATGTTTATAAATGGGTTTTTTGGTTTTAATGTTTATTATTTGTCTCTAATGTTTTTTGACTTCTTTTAAGGGTATAAGGGATTATTTGTTTCTTTTTTGTTATTTATGATTTTTTAGTGATCTTATGTGTTTTTGGTGTTTTTAGGTTTTTGTGGGTTTTAGGGTTTTAGGGAATCTAGTGGTGTTTTGATATTTTAAGGGTCTTCGGGTATTTTTTGGATTTTAGGGGTGTTTGTGGTTTTTAGGGAATTTAGGGATTTTTGTAATGTATTTGTAGTTGTTTTAGAGTATTTTGATTTTTTTAGGATTTGTTGGTTTTTAGGGTTTTAGAGTTTTAGGGTTTGTTTATATATTGCAGTGCGTTTATTGTTTTTAGGGGTTTTATGGTTTTAAAGTTTTTTTAGGTGTTTTAGGAGTTTCATGGTTTTTATTGGGTTTTAGGGTTTTTTGGGTTTTCTGTTTTGTTAGTATTTAGGGTGTTTATTGATTTTTATGGTTTATTAATTGTTTTTATGATTTTTATGGGTTGTGATTTTTTTGGAGATTTTCATATATTATTAAGGGATTTTATGAGTTTTATATTTTTTTGGGGGGTTTAGGTTTTTTCACAAGATTTTTTCTTTACTTGGGGTTTGTTGGTTTTAAGATTATTTTAGGGATTTAATGGGTTATAGAGTTTTTTAGGTCTTTTGGGTATATTTTGGGTTTTTATGTCATTGGGGGTTTTTTGGGTTTTTCTTGGTTTCCTAAGTTTTAATGTGTTTTTAGTGATTTTAGGTTTTTTTATGTTTCATTTTTTTTTGTGTTTATTGGTTTTTAATAGGGGTTTTTTTGTTTTTTTGGTTTTTAGGGGGTTCAAGGGTATTTATTTTTATAGTTTTATTTGGGGTTTTGATATTTTTTAGCAATTTTTTGGATTCTTATATTTTTAAGAGGCTTTCCATTTTTTATGGTTTTCATGTTTTACATAGGATTTTCGTCGGATTTGATGGGTTTTTAAGAATTTTATGGTTTTTAATTGTTTATCGGGATTTTTAGGTGTTTTATTTTTTTTATGGATATTATGTTTTTAGGGGTGTTATGCGTCTTAATTATTTTAGGGGTTTTAGTGAGTTTTTTTGATTTTTGGGGGTTTTAGGGTTTTTAGATATTTTAAGGTTTTTCGAGTTTTTAGGGGGGTTAAGTTTTTTGGTTTGTTTAAGAATTATTATAGTTTTTAGGGGAATTTATGTTATTTTTAAGTGTTTCTATGTGTTTTAGGGTGTTTTATGTTTTTAGGATGTCTTTCGATTTTAAGGGTATTTAGATGTTTTTAGGGATTTTAGGGTTTTTAGTGGTTTTAGGGTATTTTGGGGTTTAGGGAGTTTTTGGGGTCTTCATTATTATTGGGTTTTATATTGTTTTGTTAATTTTTAGGGATTAAATTTCTTTTATAATTTTAAAAATTTATATGGTTTTAAGGGTTTCAGGGCTATTGTAGGGTGATTTAGGTTTTTATAGGGTTTTTAGTGTTTTTAGGGGTTTCAGTACTATTATTGTTTTTTGAGGGATTTTCAAAGTTTATAGTGTTTTAGGGTCTTTAGGATTTTATGGATTTTTGGTTTTTATATTGGTATTTCAGTGTGCTCTATGGTATTTTAGGGTACGTTTAGGGGTTTACGGTATTTTAGGGTATCTGAGTCTTTTTTGTTTTCTGGGTTTTTTGATGTTTTTATGGGTTTTTAGGGTTTTAAGGCATTTAGAAATTTGTAGGGGGTTTAGTGGGTTTTAGGTTCATTTTAGTCGTTGGTGTGTTTTGGTGTTTTTCATGGTTTTATGGTGTTTTGGTGTTTTGGGGTTTTGGGGGTTTTTATTGTATCTTTGTATTTGAATGGTTTTTAGGATATTTTAGTGATTTTATATACTTTTAGTGTTTTTTTTTCTTTTAGAGATTAGGTTTTTGGGTTTAGGGAATAGGTTTCATAGTTTAAGGTTTATCATGTAGAGTATTGGGTATATGGTCTGGGGTTTAGGGTTTAGGTTGTATGGTATATGGTTTAATGTCGATGTATTGGGGCCCGAAATATCTGCAAAAAAAGATTGAAAAGTTTAAATAAATTAGGCAATGGAAAGAAATGAATTCATCGAATATGATTAAAGGAAAAGATCAAAGTAAGGGAAAAGGTGAAGCACAATTTCCTCTATAGAATTTTACTCTACATGGTGTCCCAATGCTCGGAAAATCACCCACAAATGGAAACACTTCATGGAAAGTGCGGAACCAGTTATTCCAGCAAACGAAATAGTTATCTGTAGAAATAGGGGGTGATTTATTCTCCTACAGACGATCCCCCTAGTGACATAAATCATTTTTAGTGAGAGGTAGTTTTAACATCCAATTAATAATGAAATTTTTTCATTTCGCATCCAGGTGGGGTGTTTAGTCCCCACAGATGGCACCCACTACTAAAAATATCATTTCAAGGCTCTAACAAAATATGCTTCATTACCCACTGCAGATGGAAAACTATGTTGCTATCCAGTTTCTCCACTTCTCTTTAAATAGAACCATATCAGAACCAAAAAAATGATTGAAACATTGATGGAGATTCACAATCAGATGTATAAAATTGAAGATTACCAAAATGAGGCACCAAAAAAGACAGACTCCTTCGACGATTCCCCACATGTAAATCATGTCGCATAGAATTGAGGAGGATAAAATATAGAAATTAGAATTCTAATAACATAAAATATTTTGGGGGAATAATTACCTTGAAGAGTTATAATGTCATATTTGTAAAATTGTATCCCTTTTAGAAAATTTCTATGTGGACGGAATCCTTCCCCACATAGAGAATCATTTTGTTGGTGGATCTCAATCCCACATTGTAAAATGCTTTTTTGACGGAACTTCGACCCGTGTCGGAAAATGCTATGCAGTCGAAACCCAAAACTGCATACTATAAAAGTACGCATACAACCCCCTTTCATTCATAGAAATATGAAATGTGGAGGTAACCCTACCCCATGTGAGAAAATAATATGAGGACGGTGGCATCCTATGGAGTTCTACCCTATAACTCCAACTGTCCACTTCTATCATGTCATCAGCCCCCATGTCCGCCTCTCCATGAACCAGTCTAACAAAATCAAAAAAAGGAACCTTAAAATCCAAAAAAACATTTATGAAAGGACCATTGGGGCCATCATTGTGTCCCTTTGTGTTTACATACCCATGGTAAGCGGAGTCACGTGAGTGACCCCATCAATATGAAAGACCTTCGAAATGACCATGAATCTACATTCCCATGGTAACAAGGGTTATGATCCTAGGGTGCTAACGCAAACCTCATTATTATAGGATTTAAGAAGAACCACTATACTTCCCTTTTATGAGGGACAACATTGACCATTCCCCTATCTCTTGGAACCAATTTCAGGGCACTCCTACTGAGCATAGGAACTAGAAATTCTTCCTGGAGGCTGCACTTTTTATCATCATTACCTTTGTTCAGGGTGTATTTGGATTGGTATCCTATTGTGAATTACGATGAAGTGAAACGAATATATGGAATTGATATTCTCACCCCCCCCCCCTCGATCTCTTTGGTCTTGAGAACTATCCATCAATAGACGAAGTGGTACATGCGTTCTTCAGATCCATTGCCACCTCTTTTTTCACACTGAGTGTGATTTATGTGGGATTATAGGTTTGTGGTGATTAGGATATCTATGTGATACCAAACAATATAATGGGCCTCCTACATGGTATAGATCCCAATACCATACGACAACCATAAAATGGCCATATTCCAAATGTAGAATACGGAATGGAAAGATTACATGTGTAATCCCCATCCTTTAATCCAAATGGGCAACTCCCAGGCGTAAGTCCCCCCCAACTTCAATCCATGTGGGAGTCTCCCATGCATAAGCCCATATCACACCCATTTTAATAGGACTACTCGAAAGTATAATCCCTATTTCAAATTGAAAAACGTGGACATTGATTCCCTATTAAATGGGATACATATATAGCATCTTTGAGGACTAAACTTAACACCTAAATCAACCCTATTATTCTCTATGCCACATTCATGGTATGGTAATATCCCCCTGGTAGACCATATCCCATCTTTGTATCTCTGGGTGCCTTTTCATAGGTCGCATACCATCCTTGACCAGAAAACCATTCACCTATATTTCTTTATTGAATGATGTTAAAATACAAGGTCGGGTCCTCGTCATATGACCATAAAATGTGAAGTTTCCTATTGAAAGGCACTGAACTACATTGGTTAGATTCCTATCAAATGGATACATAGGAATCTTATCTTATCTGTTCAATCCCGACTTCAAAACCACTACCATACACCATGGATGATGATAAACTCCCACGCGCCCCATCACATATATTAAAATAATCATTTTCCATATATGAGACCAAAAAAACCTATTTTATCCAAAATAGGGAAACATCAATGGAGAACCTTAGATACACACATATTTCTCCATTGATGGAGGACCCTAGATACATTTAAGTTATTTCAAACTCATACATAGTGATGATCATCTATTTCTTTAGGGGGAACCCATGGAAACACACAAGAAAATGAACCAATTATTTATGAAAATTATATAAATCTATAATACATCCATGAAATATAAAATAGTCCACCCCCAGATGGTGTGATGATCTTGACTTCCCATCCTCTCAAACAATGTGAGTTTTTTTAGTGTCGTTGGAAAAATAATCAAATGATTTCCCGACATTAAAATTAAAGTCCACGAATCATGAATGTGGGATCCGTTGGGTGATTCTGTCACTATGAACAAACCTATTGGAGATCATTAAAATTTGATATATCCAACATTATTGATTTCCCACCATTTCGACCCTTTAATAAACCGAATCTTGAAGAACACCATCTTTGATTGAATAAAAAGATAGTAAACCTAATGTGAATCCTTAACAAAGGTGGTTGTGTTACCCCACTTCAGTCCCCTATCCTGTCCATAATATGAGTGGAAAATCAATATCATCAGTTACACATGTGATCATGAGAGGCTACATTGATGACGATTTTCTTTTTATATTTTTCATTTAAATTTGATGGAATCTTCTGAGCTTCTTTCAATCCAATGGCATTCAGATATTTTTTCAAGACACATGGTTCAGGGGCTATACTAGCATCTAGGTCCTCAATTATGAAAAGGAACCCATATCCCAATGAACATATTCAATGTTGGGTTTCAAATTCACTAATCATTGAGTATCATCAAAATAATACTCTCCCTACCACAGAGGTAGTATGGATAGACCTCTAGGTTATGAAAGCATGTCATCCATCCAACCAGTGATGATTAGTGGCCTCGAACAAGGTAGTTCCACTAGCCATCTCCAACGGTTTCATGAACCTCTCAATGGAAGGTGTCAATGAATGACTCCCTTACCTAATAGAGGTTGATGTATTTTTCACCAATGATTTAATCCCTAAAACATAGGTTTCCCACCCAATGGACTTTTCCAAAATTTAATTCCCCTCATGTATTTTGGATCGATATCCTTATTCGGAAATGGATATCACTCTGAAGGATCCTATTGAATTCCATCGGACTCAGGTCCATCGGTCATCCCCCCAAGGGTGACGATTGGAAAACCAAGAACACATCTTTACCCTAATCCCTTCTAAATAATGTTTCCATGGAAATATGATGGAAACCTACAAGTGGATATATATTCCCTCTCACTCTTATTAATCCCACAATGTAAATACAGTTTCTCATTTTGAGCCAGTGTGAATTCCCACTAATGCTAGCCAAACCTACCATGAAAATACGGTAGAAGATTCTAAGCAGATGAAAATACCACCCTATGCCCACGAATCTCATCATCTAAATATGATGGAAAATGAAAAGATGTAAATATCTATTCACAAATACCAAGCCCATAAATCAATTATTTTGGCAACCAAATAAAATAAGAGAAAAAAATACTTTGGGTGAATATGAAGCTCGTCAGAAAAAAATAGCAGAAAATGAGAAGTCGAAGATCCCTAATCATTAATGTGAAACCCATCAGTCAAATATGGTGGCAACCAGAGAAAAGAAATGGTGTATCATTGTTATAAACTAAGTGAAGATTAATTCCTATAACCACACATGAGAGAACAGTCATTACACACTGGTAGAAAATGGAGGACAATAGAAGACATATATTCCTATTCCAATTAAGGGAATATCTTAAAAAATTAATTAAATTATGGAATATTAGACATAAATTCCAGACCATATCCTCCAGACATGTGAGGATATAAACAAAAATATAAAAATATCAAGCATTTAGGCCCAAAACTCTTCCTTCCCATGGGGGGTGACTCATCCGAAAAAATTATTTGATCACTATGGATCATTCATGCATCCCTACTCCCATTCATGATGGTCATTGGGAATCTTCCACAATAAATGGAAGACACAATCAGGCACAATTACTCATTATAACTAGGGGAAACTGGTCCACCATTATAGCCACTATAGGGTAGTCATATATTGCTTCTAGAACATAAGATGCTCACTAACGAATCCTGACATCACTAGGGGAGTCACTTGAGTAGTGTCCCATACATGAATCTCGTTAACCACGGAAAGAGGCCCGTGTTTTCCACAAGGGATCCCCAAAAATAAATTTTACCAAAGGCTTCTAAAAAATGAAAATCATATTCATGAAACTTCTCTATTGGAAGTTGGAGTTATTGAAGTTATCGAACAACTATCTCTATTGGATCATGATCCTTCCAATCCATTACAAAATTATGAAAGTGAATGTAGCATTTGAAATGGAATTCCCAATAATATTGTTACCAAAATCACTAAAGGTCCCCCCTAGAGTACATACAATGAAGGATTACTTCATTGAAGATAAATGATCTATCATGAGATCCTATCTCCAAACGAGTGTTATGGAAACCCTCATAAAGTCTAGAAGATCAAATATAAATAATTTACTCCTCTTGTTATTGTCTTCCTTGATGGTCTTCCCTTGTGTATATGATACATATATTCTACTTATAGTTGGATATCAACATATGATGGTATTACTCACTAGGTTAGCATCAACTACGAAGGTACTCCCCACAACAATGTCTCAAAAAGCATGATGTTCCCCCTTGATATCTTGTACCCTTCAGGTCCTCCCTAGGGTATACACTGAAATATTCTCCTAGCACCCATACATCAAACTATGATTGTAGCCCTCATCATTGTAGCCTCGACTCCGAAGGTACTCCCCATAGTCATGTTTTGTATAAGTATGAACGTCCCCCCTTACCGAATCCAATGAAAGAAATCCATTATATGTTGAGTTTCTTTGAGGGATGGGTTCATGTATGTAAGATACACTATAAAAAACTAAAGAAATATTTTCTCAACTAGGATACAGACTGGGGATATGCTCATCTTCCGAGACACCTTCAAACTATTCAAAAGTAAAAGAGACCCTAACTAGCCCTGATACATGTGATAAAACATCAAGAAGGGTCCAATTTGGGAAGATCAAGATGAGGAGTCTCTCATGGAAGAAAAAAAGACATGTTGCTTCTGAGAATAAATTTTTCCAGTGATGACATCACATTTTTATCCCATGGTTACTTCTATAATCAACATACAAATGGAGTTTCATGAATAATTACTAAATAACATTAATATAAATCTATACACAAGTATTTGACATTGGAAAAAAATGTTCTTTCCTGGTAATGTGTACAAAAACCAATTCAAAATATTGGAAGATCATCAATGTAAGATCGACCTAGAAGGCCTTCAATTTGGGTAGAATTAAAAATCAGTGAGATTGAAGAAGGATCTCAAAAAAAATCCTACATATATTTCATAAGTTGTGTCATGTTATTGGAGATGCCTGGCCTGGTGTTCATATACGGGGATGGGAAGAGAATGATGATTTTTTGTTCAACCCAGATCACAACTAACATGTCCTACTAGAAATGAATTACTATAATTTCATTATCCTAATATCAATATCAAATGAAATACCTATTTATGAGATGAGACAAACCCTACAAGGATCATCTTTGAGTAATTCTAAAATGCATTAGGCCCGATTCGAGAAAGCCATTGCAAAACTATTGAACTAGGTGACCAAAAACATTCAAAATGATTCCTGCTAAACAGAATCCAATTCAATATATTTTATACTATCCATAGAAACAAATATATCATGTGTATACCTAACAACATATCCATATGACAATCGAATGGTAATGTGTGAGAACAAGAAAGTGGAAATTTTAATAGCAACCACCGCAACACAGGATCAACCAAAGCCCCTAGGGATGGGGACATATTTAACATAAAATTCCCCCATAATAAAGACAAATATAGGATGAGGAACAATAGATAGATAATAGGAGAACCCCAGACCACATGGCTGGTATCATTTTTACCTCAACCACCTACCCATGGGAATTCAATATTTACCTGATTGGGGAGGATGATATGTAGAGTGATCCCCCATTCCATCACATATCTTGATTAATTTTCCCTAGAATAGAGGCATATGAAAAGGACATATAGATGTTACCTTTGAGTTACCCATCACTAGGAAGCCTGAAGAGGATGCCAAAATGGTTGGATAAAATCTAATAAGGGACACCAATGACCCAACCATTCAACACCTGATACAACACCCACAATGTGTTATGCATCGATGAACGTCATTGAAATCAATCCAATGGACCACAGCGAAAATGATGAAAATATAAAAGAGAAAGGAGAGGATATATCTACTAGGAATATGATCCACATTGATAATGAAGGTCTGCTTACAAATAACTAGAGGGTATACTAGATTTTGGGTGTTCCTTCGATCAATCTTATACCATCACCTTTGTGATTTCCCCACAACAAGAATAATGAAAAAAATGTAAACTATGACCCACCTCCCCCTCTTAATAAAAATAATCCCCTAATTCTTGATAATATATTCACTCAGAATGAGGATGAAATGAAGTAATTTATTTAACTCCATGTTGAACTACTCCAAGGAATCCACCCAATTGAATATACTCTCCGGCAAAAGACTCAACATACACATCCAGTAGGTGTACCTCATCCAAAAGGATTTGTCCAAAAAAATTAAATAGTTTCAAGATGGGTTCATGATATATAACTGGGACCATCAGTCTATCAGAATCCAATCACTAATAGATACCACAATTTCTCTCCATTAAGTAGTCAATTGGAAGAGATTTCAGTAAATACAAATTTTTTTTCAAAAAATTGGATATCTACCTTATGAATCAGCATGACCATCGAGAAAAATATTTCCCCTTTAGTTACCTCCCATTATTAGGTTCAACAGGACATGCATAAAGGTCTTATCAATACCATCGAGTCATTGGAACATTGATTGGATTCCATAGAAGAGATGCATTCACTTGTAAAACCGGAAGCAAAATTGTTCCCCAATTTGTTAATTAACATTCCATATCCACCAAATTTTAGGAGTATAATGTTCCTAATATCCAATGGATCATGCGACATGGAACAACATCTGATTCACGATAAATCTTATTGAGCTCCCATCAAGGGAACCCCATTGCAAAAAATAAACAATGAAACTCAGATGTTTTGTTCAAACTCATCAAGGGTCAACAATTGTGTACTACACCATTTTAATACCTCGGTCGATAATAGGATAGGAGAATCTCAGGTAGAAGTTAATTTTTCTAATTTAGCTCAGTGTTTCCAAATAAAACAGTCATTGACCCCTCAAACTACAAACATAGGGTGAATGATAGGGTCTCAGTCATCATTTATAGATGGAAGGAGATGAGCTACAATTTGAATAGGACACTACCCCAATATTAGTTAATTTTTATGTGAATATATAACTTATATGATGAGTTATAAACACCACTCATCTTGAAAAAATATAAATTTTGGTTTAGGGATTTCTCATCCATTTCTCATAGAATAGAAAACATCATACAATGGACTATGATAAAGTCTTGGGTAACCCCACCTATCTCAGGAGAAATACTAGGGGGAGTTGAAGAGGAATTTGGAACATTTCAGCTATCCCCTACACCTACTCTAGGTCCAAGGTACTCACAAATAAAGTGCCCCCTTGACATCAACAACATCCCCCACCTCGACATGGTGAGAGAATGGTACATCGGAAAAATAAATTCAAGTAACGAATGAATATTGTATACTCCTTATTATATGATCAAGTTTGTGACTATTTTATTTCCTCCATGATCTAAAATTTTATCCATCTACCATTATCAAAAAGTGATGATGAGCTGTGTCTCTATGACTAGCCAGATTATTATCCCTTCTTCAAGATATTGGGACACACTGTCCAATAATTCTTTTCCCTCGAAGCCTTTGGAAGAAAATGATAGATTATGGGCATGTCAACCTAGGACCACCACCAAAAAGTGGAATATGTATCCAATAATACCCATAATGAAGGATATTGGTGTTGATAAGTGTCAGTTAGATATCACAAATATTATATAGTCATATGACATGAATGACAATCAACAAAACTCATGGTATTCTCCAAGCATAGCTAAAAGTACAAACTGTGCCCCTAGCTACTCCAACTACAACATAGCTAACACACTCAACCCCATAACACTCCAAAAGTTAGTAGTACAAGAAACTGTTTTACCAGGGAGGTAGATATAAACTAAATAGAAGAGGAACTCATGCCAAGGAAAAGTCATCCTTCACCCTCTCAGATTTTATGCCATCAATTTAGATTGAATGGGAACTTCCTTATGAAATATAACCACCAGAAATAGTTGTTCAAGAAGTGTCATTGTTAGATGAGGAGTTGATCTTCGCCATTATTAATTCCTTTCACATAATGGATATATTCTCTAATGAAGATTATGTCTATGAACATGAGTTCCCAACATCTTATTGGGAAACTGAAGGAAGAGATATCATAAGCCCGTGATACCAATGAAGACCCAATCATGGTAGAAATGAATCTAATGGCCGAATCACTACTAAAGCCATAAAAATTTCATAAAATCATGGAATATCCCTTCAGAGAAACCAACTGGAATAGGAATGTTCCCCTACACCTTCCAGAAGCCACTCTAGAAAGATCATTCTCAAATTTCCATCAAAATAGAAATAGATGTTGTATCACTTGTAGTGTCTATGACAACATTCCCATCCTAGTGAAAAAATAATGGAATCCCCTCTAGTGCAAGTATCCAGGGCCCATCAATATTCATATAATAATCAAGCACCCAGAGCACCTATAAAATTTTATCCACACACTAGTATGTTCCAACATTTAGATCCGAAATATGATATCGTAAAATAGTTAGCTTGGGTACTACATAAGCTATAAATTCTGGATTCCATTAGTTTTTCAAAAGGGCTCAAGAAATTACTTATAGAAGCTTGGTTGGGACCCAAAGAGTTTGAATCCTATGTGGCCACTGGTGAGGCCTACTAAATAGACAATGTTACGTAATAATGCAATGTAGTTATCTCCATAACATACCAATATTATGAAACCATTATAAAGGGACACCTCAGACCTTAATATGTGTCTGGAAGGATAAATGGTGTTGATATAATAAAATTCTTCAATCAGAATGACTCTATATTTTATCTCATCCCAATGCGAACACTTCATCAACTGGGCAGCAATGTGGATGCTCAAACATTATCTTCCACAACCCTGTTGGGATATGTAAAAAGTGACCAGAAGCCTATAATCCAAATCATGGTCAAAACACTATTTGGAAACCTCATATACGAATCATAATTTTTTGTGTTTTGAATAAATACGGCCTTCAATGTCATACTCAAAAGGCCCTGGTTTCATGATCATGCATCAATTCCCATATCATACCATCAGTACAAAAAATATTTCATCAATGAAAAAAATGGGAATTTGAATGCCAATAAGGCCTTATTAGATCCTAAAAGTTAAACTATATCAATAAAATACTTCATGAAACATAAAAGGGATGTGACCCTTGGTCTATGGTATTGACAGGTTCACCACCCCAAATGGGTTGTAAATAGTCCCAACAGACTCCTTAAAACATCCCAATGAAAAATAAATACATCCCAAAAACTTGTTTGGGTAATTGAGTCCATGTTCATACGTGTATTTGGAAGGCCTCGTGATTTCATTCATTGACACTGAGTCTAATCGTGTTGAAAAATGAATTGTCCCCCAAGATAAAGGTGAATGATAAAATGGAAGTATCATAAATCTATCCTCAGAGCTAATAGAAATCCACGCCACACCCAATAAGGATAAATAGTAAGAATACACAATTCCACCCCTCATTCGATTCTCACTAGAAAATCCCCCACTATCAGCGACATCAGAAGAAGTTGTTTATTCTTCCAAACACCAAGATCTCAACACTTCTCCCAACTCTAGAGAGATCATCTTAAAAATTGCTTCTCTATTAAGACATAATGAATATGTTGATGATACAGATCAGGAATATGAAGAAGATGAATATGAATAATACCATAGGATAACCCCTCTGGAATTTAAGAAGGGTGTCTCAACTAAAATTGAAAACATAGGGAAATAAATCTGGGTACTGAATAAGATCCACCACCCCCCAGATTAGAACATCCATGTATTCAAATAATAAATAGGTACACACTCCCATCAAATGTTAGAATATAGTTATTTCCCTAGAACTATTTAGATATATCAAGCCTTTATCCCGAGGTGGACACTCACCATCAGGGCCAGCCAGAAGTTCATCAGGGCTATAAAAAATCATCCAAAAGGATACACCTCACACAAGCTTCCAAGATAAAGGATGATGTTGACATGATCCCCAATGTAAACATCATTTATATGGTTCAATACCATAGATGGTTTTCCAATATCATACAAACAAAAAATAAGAATTGTAAAATCATATTTTTACTCAATTTTAGGTATCTCAACCAAAACATCTAGAAATACTATTTATCAGTCCTGATTATAGACCTACTTATCTATGTAACAACTAGATACCCAGCTCCCTCTTTCATTGATGACTATTTAGGATACAATCCATTATGAATTTATTGATGAGAGAAATAATCCTCCACCTTTAAGGCCACCCATGGAGTATTTTTATATTGGGTGATGTGGTTTAGTTTGAATAATTTAGGTGCAACATATAAACATGCAATGTATTGCTTCTTCAAACCCTTCATGGGAATATTCATTGAATTATATGATGATGACCTAGGGTGTAAATCATAAGAATTCTCAGACAACCTATCATTTCATGAAACTATCATCGACAAACTGTGACAAACTAGTCTAAAAATGAACCCCTTAAAATGTTCTTTCAGTGCTACCTTAATAATATCTCTTGTCTTCATCATATACTCTAATGGAATCAAAGTTGACCTCAAAAAGGAAGAGTCTAGAATTGTAATTTCACAAACTCAAATCCTCAACGAGTTATGACTAATTCAAGTAATCATGGCCAAAATTCATGGATTCAAATCCAACCATTCATCAAATATTTCCATGAAACCTGGTTGATGAAAAAAGGGGATTATTATTGATGAACTGATGACTATTAAGAAGAATTCACTAGTATCAATAAATATCCCTTGATTCTGACAGTGTTCATGTCTCCCGTATATGGAACACTACACATTTTTTATGTGACTACATTAGAATGTTCTATAGGTTCCTTCCATGGACAAAATAATGACATCAGCAGCGAAAACAACATTTATTAGCTTATCTGAATGATGAATGATGTTGAGAATCGTTACTCAGATATCATGAAAAGCTATTTGTCACTACTATTTGTTGTTCAAAAATTGAGGTACTACTTACAACATCATGTTGTCCATTTGGTCTCTCGTATCACAAAACACAAATACATTATCATCTATCCATTGATGACTTGATATTTATCATGGTGGGTGGTCTTCCATTAAAAGTTTTACATCCAGTTCATTACTCAAAAAGCTGTCAAAGCATATGAATTATCTATTTTCTTGAAGGATCTCCCCTTGATTTAAATGAACTCATTGGATAATCAATTCCCCAATGAAGAGGTTTTCTTTGTTATAGAGGACCCCCAGATATAAGAGATACATTTCAAAAGTGCATCTAGAATCCCGAATGGGAAAATGATGGAAGACCCCAATTTAAAAAATGTGCGGACAGGATTCATATTCATATCTCCAGTAAAGGCTTTCCTTACTCCTTTCAATTATCATAGGGGTTCAAAAATAATTAAGCATAATAACTGGTTCTCATTACTAGGAAAGAGATATCACTCCATGTACTATTAAAATACATGAAGACAAAATGTGATTTTGAAATTATAATCAAGTAGTATAAAGATGATTATGATATCAATAAGGGTGAATGAATTACCTTTTTAAAACATTTAGTATAACTAATGATGTAATTACCATCATATTTGACATTAACTCATGTCCCCCAATCGCAAAATGAATAGGTCGATGCATTGGAAAATGTTTCCATAACACTAGTTGATCCTTACATTGTTGAAATGGTCATCAATTTTCCACGCTAATTAATGGTCTCATTATTATTTAAATCCATTATCGAAGAAAATAATGAAATTATTCCCATCCCTAAGAAATACATTCCTACCAGTGGATATATAAAACCCATTGTAGACTACCTTCAAAAGGGAGATCACCCATCAGATAGGGCTGGAAGGGAGAAAATCTGAAGCTGATAAATTTAATTTAATTTATGATGGAACAAGTCAACAAAAAGTCCTCTATAAATGGGACATTGATGTGTCCTTCTATGGTGCATTTTTAGAAAAGATACCACTGATGTCATGATGGATATACACACTAGAGACTATTGTTACTAGCAATCATTATCTAAGATATCCCATCAAATTATAAGGCTTTGATACAACTAGACCATTGTAATAGAGGATTACACTATTTCACTAGGAAGTTCCATTCTAGCCGTGTTAATTCCAATTTCATCCACCACCCAACAGATAAAATTAAAACTACTAAGTACCCATTTCCCTTTGACATATTGGGAATGGACATCATGTGACTATCTCCTACCACATTGACCATGAAGTTCATGTTTATTCTTATAGTAACCTACACCATTTCTATATGGGAATATATTGTAACCCTTAAAGAGGTCAGGGAAAGGAACATTTTCTTCTTTGTGAAAGCCGAAATCATCTCTATATTTGGGGTCCTAAACACCATACTAATGTGAAACCAACCCGTTTCAATTTAGATGATTTAAAAAAATTATATTAGGAGTATAGTATCAAGACCAACTATTCACCCCCCTAACATGTAGTAGCTAACTGGTAGATAGAGGCTTTTAGTAAGACCCATTCAAAAATAGTTTAGCAAATGGTAGATACAAATAATAACTCCTATCCAGAAAAACTTTTTCATGGTATGTGGGCCTATAGGCCATGACCCATACTACCTCTTAGGAAACCTCAATCTCAATAGTATATTGGGAAGAGGCATTCCAATCCATCAATAGTCAATTTCCCTCACTCCTAATTTCTATATGTGATCAACATTATTTAGATGAGAAAACCTAGAAGCGACTAGAAAAATTTGAGAGACCCAATGAAAATATATTTAATACCTTGCATCATTTGGAGATTCACCAAAACCTAATTACATGATCCATAAGCCAAATATTTCTCTTTCAGGATTTCTTCGAATGAGATATGGTGTAGGTCCCGAGGACTCTGATAATACCCAAAACGAAGCCTTTAATAGTGGATCCAATATGGGAGGGACCTTACACCATACATAAGGTCGAATCCAATAGAGTTTATTCATTGATTTAAATGGATGGGAAGATCACTATAACCTCTACCAATGCAAGATTCCGGAATAAATACATCTTATATCCAAAAGGAGTTCACATAATGATAATAGTTTGTTAAGATGTAGGGTTCTTGTCCTAGTTATATGATGTTAAACTTCTTAACAACCCATGTCCTGATCATACGATGATAAACAACATGGTACATCATCCTTTAAACATGACTCTAAATTATATGGAAATTTTCCAAATCGCATGACATTAAACTACAAGAAATATTTCATCACAGCATGACTTTAAACAATGTAGTACTTTAGTGTTTGAACCGGAGAGGACATTGCTCTTGGAATTGGTCATCCATGATGACATATATATGAACTATGTATGGCTTGATTCATGTCCACGCAGGATATGTAATTCGATGATTTTATATCATGATTCAACCACACTAAAAGAATGGTTAAAAATTACACATTCTCTTTGTGTATGGGTTAAAACATAATAGAGAATTCATGTTATAACTATGTGTTAGAGGAATCCCATATATTTGAGATACCTACTGACCCCGTAATTTTCATGTTGGTCCCAACTACCAATTTTCCATCATCAAGGGGATGATTTTGTTTTTATCATATGAACATAAAGGTCTCTTTTCATGTTAGGATTATGTTTATAATAGGTTTACAACATCATCCCTTCCATATTTGGAACCAATAATCTAGGATACATGATACTAAACTATACCAAATATTACTTACACATGATTTAAAACATCATGGATCTATAATCATTCATGTATGGAGATCAACATCCTTACTGCATGATGTTAAACTTCATTGTTCTTCATAAACTATGTAAAACATGATTCATGTCTATATAGAATATGTAGATATTATGAGATGTTATATCATGGTCCATCGACCCCAAAGAAAATGTATCATTTTCATCCCTTACTTTTCATGGGTCAAAATAGTGATGGAAATTTTCCTTTAGAACTATACATGGTTTGATTATTTCTTAGACGAGAAACGTAGTGACGCCATGATTCTACTTCTTGGTCTAGTCGCCACACACACAAAATGCGCCTTCCAAACATTTGTGTCAGACCTAAGAAGGAAACATCAAATAAATATGTATAGATTGATTCTAAATATAATGAGATGCATATTGATTCCCAAACGCTATTACCAGGTCCATCCATGAAATAAAGAAAATTATCCCTCCCCTGTGTATAAAAAAATTGATGCAATGAACTGCAATTTATGTCATACCCATAGGACCATTTCAAACAATGTACCCTCTCCAAGTGTGTGAACCATATCCATTCAATAAAGACTGTATGGAACTATGTGTGGCTTAATTCATACCCTCATAAGATACATAGTGACATATAGATCTCTAAATCAGTGTCCTACATCATAAAAGATAAAAATTACCCTATGTATGAATCAGATAAACACATGGAGGTTTCAATGAACTATGTGCGGCTTGATTATCATATTGATGAGATATGTAGTGACTCAAATTCCATGAATCAAAATCCTAGTCATGGAGAAAAGAGAATGATAAATTTACTAATAATTTATACATAAATACACATCTAAAAAATTATATTAATATTGGATCCCACGTCAGGTATCTTTCCAAAAATAAAAATACCCCAAATGTATAAATCTGATCTATGTAGTTAAATTCATACCTCATAACCTATGATGGTAATGAAGTTTCTTCAATATATTAATACATACATTCATTTCATAAAACACTTTACCTTGTGTAATTTCAAATCTCCATAAACCACTCTGGCCATTAGAAGAGGAAGGTCAGTGTTTGGAGGATGCATTTGTTTGACTATGCATAATATGCGCATGATGGATCAAGATAAGTTTTCCAATAAATGTATTTTTAACCAAATGTATGATTTTGAGGGGAGTATTTTACTACCTAAATACACACCAATGGATTATATGAACCATATTATTTCTCATTATCCATAACTCCCCATGATCATGGTTTATAGTTTTTTCCCACTTCACATATGGTTCATGTTAGAACATCCTTGCCAAATCAACCTCTATTTTATTAATGTTTTATATCATAAGTCATTCTAAACACACAACGATAAACTTTATGGAATCTTTTTCCATTCCACAAGACACTAAACTATATATAAATTGTTCATTTTACATTAAATTATATTTTAGAAAAATTTCCTTGTCGAATGTGTTAAACAACAAAGAACCACAGTGTTTTATCTAGAGAAGAAATTTCCATCAACATTTGTCATCCACAATTCCATGTTGAAGAACTACATATATATTAATTAACATAAAAATAGGATACACAGTGACACTCATATTCATTATCCTTGTCCAGCAACCACCGATTTAAAAATTCCCCCTCCCTACATATGGACCAAACCAATTCATGGATGTTCCCTATCATGAAATATGTATGGCTTGATTATCACCCCCATGGGATACATATTAAAGTCCATACATGTCATATTTGGTCCATGATTAAAATCTATTCAACCTAACAGACCCTTGGAATGAGTTTCCTTCAGATGTTTATGTTGTGGCATGGGTCCTATTAGGCCCTAATTCATGTTATTTCATATCATTTGTGCTATACACCTTCCAATAAAAAAACTACTCCTCCATTCATTCACTTAAATTGACATCTTGATGTTCCATCAACATCATCATCATACAGTGATAAACTACATGATATTTTGTTCATTCCACATGACACTAAACAATGCAGAAATTTTCATAACTACATGACATTAAATTGGATGATAATTTATCCCCATATATCAATCTTTGGCCCGTCCACAACTAATATTACAAATTCCCCTTCCATGTATTGGGGTCATACACGTATCGTAGAATTTAGGCAACAATAATGATTGTTTTCCCCCATGTTCTTATGCATGAAATAAATTTTCAAAGGAAATTGTAATATATGCCTTCCCCATTGTTGATATCATACATTAAGAAAAACATACCCCACTCATATGCATATATTCTTATCGCAAGATGTTAAACTACATGTACAATGTCCCTCCCTTATGCATGGGTCACACTTGTCCATGGAACATACCCACTCCTCTATAAGGAGAACGTCTATACCTATTCCTCAGAAATTCCAACTTTAAATGACCCTTTCATGATTGATCAATATCCTTTCAAAAACTGTACTTTGTTTCCATAAGGGTCTAAATCTCCATTGTCATTCATATCAATTATAAATTGAATGAAACTATCCTAGGGACACCTCTATTTGACTCTGAACAATATTCCCTGATAGATATTCATAATTTTCCAACAAAAAAACACTGATAAACTATAGGCAAATTCATCCTCATGAGAGGCTTTTCCTACCTCTGTACACCCTTTGAATTTTATGATCCATATCACTTCTCGGATTTGGAAACCCACCATATTGTAGATTAGATACTTTCCCCATTTCATTCTAGAATGTTATAGAATATTCTTGATCAAACTATCATGAATAGGTCAAATAATTTAACCATAGGTTTTCATTTATATCCGGAATGTCCTGTAAGTAAGACATTAAACAACACCATGCTTCAATACTCGTTCAGACATGCCAAATTCATGTGGGAGAAGTTTTCCATCCAAAGGAAATACCAATTCCCTCATAGTTTTCAAAACATTCTCCTAGATAGACCACCCATTGTGGTATTTAAACAAATATAAATTCCCATAAAATTATCAGGCCATTGAAAATAGACAGACAATTTCCTGATAAAACTGATGTTTGACAATGCCTAATAGGATCATGATGGCTCTATATAAGTCGACCACAAAAAAATGCATGTCAACCAAATGAAAATTCAACCTTAGGAGATGATACTCCTAACTCCATACTCCCCATGTCTTCTATACCCCATATCATGTTTTGGATTAAAAATAATAAAACATTTTAATGAAAATCCCTCATTCATGTCTGAATAATACTAGGAAATTCTCAGCCAATAAACCCTATTAATCCTTCACCCCAAAATTCATCATCCATGATGTTTGACCTAAATGTTTAATAATTTTATTCATGTTCAAAATACTCTAAACTACCGAGTAAAAGAGACACAATGCTTTCTAGGTAGAAAATCTATAATGGGAACCCTGGGAAAAAGTTGAATATCATACCACTTGACGTAGACATTGTATGTCTTAGAAAAAATACAGAGAAATAATGATATAAGTTGACACAAATAATATAAGATCGTAAACATACACAGGGAGGACCATGAAAAATTATAGTAATACCCTATAAGTAAACTCCATAGTTAAAATAGAAACAAAATTGGGTGATAGAAGAAATGACACAATGTTGGCAGGGATTTCCATATAGACCTAGAAATAGTCAGGACTACAATCCCTGAGTCCCTATGATCAAGAAAAAATATAGATCATGACTTCATCATTTAAATTTTATTATCATTGATTTTTACATAATCAAATTTATAGATGAGATTTTCTTTCAAATTTTAAACCGTTATAATTTATCGAAATTGAAGGAAAAGTTGATGGAGAGGTAATAGTGAACAATAAGGTTTTATTCCTGTGAATAGGAATGGAGGATCATCGAAAATATGGAGAATATCTATATGAGAATGATATATCCATTATAGAAATCACTCAGTAGACTCAAAAAGTTGAATAAACCCCTTGTACGAGTCCTCTATGGTGCTACGAAGCTCTTGTAATGGTGTAGTCTCTACATCTGCATTGGCCTTCAACTCCTCCACCTTCACAACCACATCAAATCTTGTGTTTTCCTCATCCTCCCCTAACCAAATACCTTCATCAAATACTACCTTAAAAAACACCAATTCATTATTAATATATTACAATTAAAGGCTAATACACTCTACTTGTTGACATAGAATCTCCTCCAAGGAAATTTTCTTTGTACTTTCTCTTTGACAACTCATCGTTTCATTAGCATGCTAAATATCATCAATCAGAAGGGTCTGCCTTGGAGAGGAAAAGTGGGACATGGAATTCTTATTAGATGGATGAGATAGGATCCTACCTATTATCTCTTGGATAGACACTACATTCATTATGATTTCATGGATGGAATTGTAGCCAAACCCCCCATACTATAGAGATAAAAAAGTTATGGCCTAATTTTGGAATATTCGTTGGCAGTTTTTCATGGGGAGTCTATGAAATCAGGTTCCATATGTCCTTTCATTTTTTTCAGTACATAGTGTGAAGATCATCCAAGTCCTCTAGTTCCACCTCAAAGTCACCATCATATGGTGGGATGTATATGGGGATATGTTCAACTATATGGGGCCTTAGATTTGATATCCTGATAAGTATTGACTCTATGAAAACCAGATACCTCATATTGATTGAATGATTGGATTTAGAAACATTGATTGTAACTATATGAAAATCATATTGTGATTGTGAATTCAAATGGTCTAAATATTTTTTTTATAGATATTGAATGAAAAATAAAAAAAGTAATTCTTGGAAGGATGGAAAACTAACTTCACCCTCTAGAGAATTAGCATCATAGATCACTAGTTCCTCATCATTAGATAGTAAAAAAGAGGATGCATCCTCAACCCATAAATGGAACTCAAGGTCATCCAAATACACTCCTGGGGTGGAACCATGCTGTGATGGGTATGTATATTCTATAAGGACACTCAAAACAATTGTTCCCATGTGAATAACCATCATGAAACCAGGAGTGACTGCTGATTCAGAATCATCTTGAGCCAAAAATACTTCATAATCTATGGTTTTATCTGATAGAGGATTTGGATCAGTGTATTAAATAGTAACATATACTCCTAAAGATACCACCTCTATGGGGGAAGAATTAATTTGATCACGAGTGGCCAATCCCTGGAAACATGGGATCTTCATGAAATAATTAGATAGTTGTCTCTCCCCATCTAGATCATCTAAAAATAGTGAGGTAATTATATTATTCAATGAAAAAGTGGTATTAAAGCACTTCAATAAAGATTCAACCTCTGAAGATTCTCCCACTATTATGAAAGATGTTGTTGGGCCATGAAAAGTTGTACCCCAGGGCATGGGATTTCCCCAATTTCCTCAATCATCATATATTCCCTATCTTCTTCAGCAATAACCACTGGTGGAATCTCTTGTGCCTTTGAATAAAAAGTATCTACATATTCCTAGGAAATTTCTGTACGACTACGTATTCGACATGCACCATGTTATTATCATGATGAGTAGTCATCTAATAAAGATGCCTAATATAATAGAAATATGAAAATCATGTATCTTCCTTGACATTATATGTATCAAGAGCTGGGATGCCTATTGTAACCTCATGGTATTCCATAGGGATGATCCCATATAAGGATTGAATGATGGTGATGGGTGTGTAAATGCCTTGGATAATTCTTCTAGAGCTACTTCCATAAGCACTACAGCCCTAGGGGTTCCCTGTCTATCAACTCCCATGTCTGGTAGAGCACTCTCATCAGCTATGGTACCCGTAGTGGTGTTTTTCTAGTATGTAACTATCTCCAAGGTCTACAAAGCATCCTATTAGTACAATGTGTAAGGGTTAATGTTATTTAAAAAAATAAGGGTGGTGACATGAAAAAAAACAAAACTGCTGCTTCAATAGTATCTTCTAACTCTAAGAGAACCATCGTGTATTATACTCAGTTAGACTAGTAAACATTATCCTTGAATGATTTTATGAATGTGTCCATATCATCCAGATACATAGTCACCTCATGTAGATTCTCAGCCGATGAAATCCACATGTGTACAATGATTTATCCAAATCTTGTTTACCAATGGGGATCTCTGTGACGTTCCTCCTAGATATATTCGGCCGACATTATATCCCTCAATGTTTTACAAGAATTATAAACCTCTAGAAATGATGTTATAACAGGGATTTGTAATGATGGAAGATATACATGGAGACGTGAGTTAGGTTTTGGTAGTTGTAACTTCTTTCTAGGTGCCTCAACCATTATTGAACCTCTTGGACAGAGTTCATGTGAGACCTTGGCTGGAAATGAGGAATCTCCTCCACTTTGGTTATGGATGGAGGGTCAACCTCATCAACACCCCCAAAATAATGGGTATCATTATCATCATCCTCATTACCCTTCGACCATTTCTTGGTATGTACTCACCATGAGTATTTCTGTCGTCTTTCCAACGATCATATTGACTCTTCAATACCATGAAACTAGTAATCTACCATATCAAGATCATTATCATAACATATTTTGATAGGTATGGATATATAACTGTGCCAGGTATGTACTGTCTCCTTATCCTATATGAAATTCTATATACTGGGGGCCATATGTTCTCTCCATGGAGAGTACCATTGTCTCTTAATTGATGGGAAACCTGTACCAGAAGGAATATATGCTTGAACCTTAGAATTAGTGTCAGTATCTTAGGTGGTTAAACATTGGTCCCTCAAAATAGTCTTGGGACATTCAGAAAAGATGTATTTACCTAAATTATTCATGATCATAGACGTCCCAACTATTTTCTTATCTTTTCCCCTAGACTTGGATTCCTTTTGATCCTTAATGAGAGGGACATGTTTTTCTACATTAACTAGTGGGTATGATCTGATCTAGGTTTCTATATCTGATATGGTATGGGGATGATGGAAATCCATATAAGGATGGTGTTTTATTGAATGTTTGGGGTCATCCTGAGTAAACACCATCCATAACTGCCAAGATATCATTAAATGCCTCTCTAACTGTGAATTGTTGAGGGACGGGGGACAAATTATTTGGAAACAATGGAATGGATGATCAAATCATAAAGGTTCCAATACTTCATAGATAATTTAGACACCAATCCTAAAATAACACCCTTTTCGAGGGACAAAATGTATCCTATATTTAAAAAATACACAGTTTACAAATTCTCCAAAATACCAATGTGGACGAGTAAGGTTTATATGTGAAACAATTGTGGTGGTTGAAGCATTCCTTCAGTTCATATTCATTCAAGTATGATGGCATCACCCCACTTGTGCATTGGAATTATGGTTAGATACTATCATCTGGGATTAGTTGAGTATTGAAAAATAAATATCCTTCCTTTTGATTTTCTATCCAACCCTAGACAAATTAGAATGTTCCTACTAGCTTGTATAGTGGCCTGCCCTTGAAAATCCTTATCAAAATATGGTAGATCTTCACCAAAGCTGTGATGGAATGATTAATACATATAATAGTGGCTAAATGAGAAGCCATAATAAATATTGTGACTCTATCCATAGTGTCAGAATCATGCATCAATAGAAGGAATACACTAAGAAAAATGGCCAAGAATTCTGAAAATTAGAACATCTGATCATCATTAGGAAGGACTCCCAAACACCATTCGTTGAATTGAACGTCTTTCAAAATGGGAAAAACAGAACCCATCCACCTTCATGTTTCAATGGTTGGTAAAACCCGTGGTCTTCATGTTTGATAATCATTGAATATTTATGTGGAAAAGGAATTAATCCAATTGGAAAACGGAATGTCTTCCTTTGGGAAAGGTTCATCACATTAAAAAGGGTCATTATTGTGGAAATGGGTTTCTTAGAAAGAGAAATATTATTCTGTTTATCATTACATGAAGAAGTGGGAGGAATAAATTCATCATACATATCAACAATAATGGAATCCCTCAATATTAGCTGACATCTCAAAGACTAATGGCAACATCCCCATGCACCACATGGAAGGTATTGGCATCTAGGCTCCACCTTCTCAATAATTGCATGATAATATAAATATTCTGATGGGTGTATGTATGAAAAATCTATACTACCTCATATAGCCCCATATCCTTCAACTAGACTATGAATACCTTGGAACTCCAGAAAATGAAAAATGGCCACTCCCAGTCCAAAGTAAATGAGCCTTTGTGATAAAGGTCCCATTTTGATGTCCACTCTTGTTGACCATTCATACTGGAGCTCCAAAAACATGCTATGATAGAAATGATTTTTGACATCTGGCCCCGCAATGTTTCCTCCAGTGACTAAGGAGTATAATTCAAAAGAGATATAGTAGCTAGGGTAACTCAGATAAATTCTTGTTTCACTGAAATATTATCTCATGGAATATATCGATTTTCAAATATCATGAGGGGAGGTTGGTTTATTTAATGGGGTTTCAGAATTGCTACATTGGACAATATCACAAATCTATAAATAGTAAAACTATATGAGACTAGATACACTCTTTGATGACAAATAATAATTCCTACAAAGATCATATGAATAAGTTTTACGAATATTGTATTTTGTACGTAATCAATAAGATATTTCCTCATTTTATCCCTGGCTAAAAGAACAGCCACCACAGTTGAAGAGATAACTGCAGTAGAATCAGAATTTGGAGGGTCCATTCTTATTTATACATTAAATTCCAAAAATAATTAGTTAGTTTTTCTATAATTATAAATAGATATAAGTATTTGTTTATAAACCATTGGTTCATGGAAGTATCAGTCCACAGAACTTCTGTTTGCGTAAAATTATCATCCTGAAACTAACGGTCCGTGAAGGTGCCAGTCTAAATATTATTGTCTAGTTAAGAAAATTTTAAAATAATGATCAATCCATAAATCATAACATTCTATGTGAAAATAAAAACTCACCATTTTCGGTTAAAATGTTTTAGTTTGTGGGTGAAGAATCTCAGTTCAGAGATAATGTGATATGAAAAAGAGACAGTTCGGAGAATTCGTATGTGGTTGGGGATTCAAGAGAGTGCTAAGTTCACTGAGAGAATAGTTAAATGAAAAATTATAAGTTCCCCCTATATTTATGATTGGTCCCCTCCTAAGGATCGACCATCATAACACAAACCAGTTCAAAACACGACCACATTCTACATCAGAACATCCCTTATTTTTCCAGATCGGAGCCCATTCCAATGGGGGCCTTTTTTGGGTCTTGGATTACCTGAAAACATGATTGATATGTTTAGAAAAATTTATAAAAGTAAAGAAATGAAATCAAATAAAAATACTAAAGTAAATGATCTAATTATGAGAGACCATAATGACCATGTTTATCTACAGACAGTTTCTCCACATGGGGTCTCACCACTCCACAAAGCACCTACAATTTGAAACACCTCTTGTAAAGGGTAGAAAAGACAGAACCCACAAATTAAGTTACAATTTTCTTAAATAAGTAGTTATTTAAGATCCCACAAATGATCCCCCCATGTGAACTAAATCATTTATACTAAAAAGGGTAACTTCAATGGACAAACATAGATACATACAAATATCTCCATTAATGGAGAACCTCAAATACATAAAGATGATTTCAAACTCATGTGTAATCACAATAAAATGTTTTTCTTTATGTAACCCAAGGACACACATGGGGGAATGATCCAAGGATTAATGAACATGAATTAAATCTATAAGAGAATCCCTAAATTAGAACTAGTTTCCTCCCGAAAGGACTCAATCATCCTTACATCCCATACTCTAGACCAAGGTGAGTTATTATGGGTTGTTGTCCAAATAATCCAGAAAAGATCTTCCTTTCAAAAGTACGTCCATGAATCATGGATTTGAGTGTCTTTGGGAGTTTTTGGTTCTGTGATAAACCCTTTGGATATCATTTGAATATGATTTACTTGACACTATGGATTACACACCAATTTAACGTTGTAATAAACTCCATTAGGTATAACACCATCATAGTCTGAGACAACATGTTTTCATGTTTTGGGTGTAGGTTTTATGGTTTTAGGTTTAGGGTTTAGGGTTTTTGATATTGGTTTTAGGATATAGGGTTTAGGGTATATGTTGTAGGGATTATGGGTACTCTGGTTTTTATTATTTTTAGGGTATTTAAGTTTTTTTTATTTTTTAGGGTCCATTATGTTTTTTGTGGGGTTTAGTGTTTTTTTATTTTTTATGGGTTTGTAGGGTTTTTAGAGTTTCATTTATTTATATGTTTCTTTTGGTTTTATGGAGTTTTAGAGTTTTAAGGATTTTATTGTGTTTTTATGTTTTTTATAATTTTATATGTTTTTAGTGTTTCTAGGGGTTTAAGGGGGTTTACCATCTTTTATTCGGTTTTTGGATTATATGTATTTGAGGGTTTTGAGGTTTTTGGGGTTTTTGGGGTTTTTTTTCAATTTATAGTGGTTTTAGGATTAATTTGTATGTTATTTTAAATTTTTAGGGGGTTTTAGTATTTCTATTGTTTTATACTTAATTGTTTTTATGGGTTTTAGGTTATTTTAATATTGTATGGTGTTTTATGGTTTCTAAAATATTTTAAGGGTTTGTACTTTTGTCTTTTTTTAGGGATTTTAGTGTTTTATGGTGTTTTATGATCTGTTAGTTGATTTTAATGTCATCTAAGATATGTAGTTGTTCCTATGGTTTTAAGGTTTTCTATTATTTTTTTAGTGTTTTTAGTGTTTTAAAGGTTTTAATAGGTTTTTTGGTGTTTGTGGATTTACTTTTATTGGCGGTTTATGTGTTTTTATGGTTTTTAGGGTTTTTATGTTTTTAGGATCATTCAAAGATTTATGGGGTTTTATTGTTATTTAAGGTGTTTTATGGTTTTGTTTTTCATGTTTTGTGAATTTTATGGATTTTATTGGATTTTAGGTGTTTTAAGGTGTTTTGGGGACTTTTAGGGTTTTTTATTTTTAGGTTACATCAAGGTTTTTATGTTTTTTGGGGTTATAGATTCTTTTAATATTTTTGGTTTATTTTGGGGTATTAGGGTTTCTCAATTATTTAGGGGGTCTTAGTTTGTTTTGTGGGATTTTTAAGGATTTTTGGTTCTTTTGGCGGTTATGGGACTTTATGTCTTTGAATGGTTTTTATTTTTATTAATTTTTTTTTGTAATTTTAGGGGTTTTTTTCATTTTAGTGGGTTTTAGGGTTTTTAGGGTTTTTTAGGGTGATTAGATTCTTTTAGGGGAATTTATATATTTTAAGGTTTTAGGAGTTTCATGAGATTTATTAGTAGTTTTTTTTGGACTTAAGGGGTTTTAATTTTACTTTTGATTATATATGTTTTTGTGTTATTTGGGTTTTATGGTCCTTTGGAGTTTTTCAGATTATTTAGGGTTTTGTAGTTTATTTTTGTTTTTAGGGTTTTGTACGGTTAATTTTAAGGTTTTATGGGATTGAGGGGTTTTAATGGGTTTTATGGGTTTTATGGGATTTATGTGTATCATATTTGGCAGTTTTATGATTTTTATGGGATTTATATTATTTTTCAATGTTTTCTGGTTTTTATTGTTTTGTGGGTTTGTGGTGGTTTTATGTGTATTTTATATTTAATAGGGATTTAGGTACTTTTAGGAAATCTGTCTATTTTTTGGGATTTTAATGTTTTTGGGGGTGTAGGGTTTTTAGGGATTTTAAGGGTTTCTTAGGGTTTCTAGATATTTTAAAGGTTTCTTAGGGTTTTCAAGGGTTTTATGTTTTTAGGGTTTTAATAAATTCATAGGGATGTTTTATAATTTATAGAGGTTTGGTTTTTTATTGTTTAAATGTAATTTGATAATTTTTTGTGTTTTTATAGTTTTAGGGGTTTTATGTGTTTAAATGGTTTCTAGGGGTTTTGGGGGTTTAAGGGGGTTTTGGTCTAGCATGTTCATAGGGTTTTTCGTATCTTTAATGTTTTTTGGTTCATTATGGTCTTTATTTGTTTTTAGGGGTATTTAGGGTGTTACTATCTAAAGGCGGTTTTAGGGAATTTAGGTTTTTTATTGTGTTTATGTATATTTAGGATTCTATGGGGATTTAATATTTTTAAGTGGTTTGGGGTTATTGGGTATTTTAGGGTATTTAGGGGTTTTCAGGGGTTTTAGGGCCTTTTATTAATTTTTTGGATTATATGTTTTTTAGTTTTCTTTTAGAATTGTAGGGTTTTTTGTACTGTTGTTATTTTTTAGGTTTTTAGGGGATTGTTTTTGGATCTTTTAGACGGTTTCAAGGTTTTTGAGTTATTTTTGTGTTTCTACAGTTTTGTTATTATTATATAGTCTAGTTTTTAATGGGATTTATTGTTTTTAGGGTCCTTTTTTTTAGTGTTCTAGGTTTTCAGATTTTATTGTATTTTAGTGTTATTTATGGTTTTAGAGTGGTCTAAGGGGTTTTAATAGTTTTAGGATTTTATGGATTTTATGGATTTTAGTTTTTTTGGGGTTAGTCTAGGTGTTTTAGTGTTTTTGGGTTCTGTTAGAGTGGTCTTTATTTTTAGGTATCATTTAGGGTTTTGTGTTAATTTATGTTTTGGAGAATTTTTGCGGTTTTTATGGGTTTTTGGGATTTTTTGGGTACTGTAGAGTTTTTTAGGTTTTTTGTATTTTTAGGGCTGTTTAGGGGGTTTTTTTGGTTTTTAATAGTTTTTAAAGTTTTAGGTTCTTTTAGGTTTTTACGGGTTTTAAATTTTATCAGATTTTTAGTGTATTATACAGTTTTTTTGGTATTCTTGTGGTTTTAGGTAGTTCATACGTTTTTAATGGTTTTCATTGTTTTTTAATATTTATAGTGTTTTTTAGGGGGAATCATGTATTTAGGGGTTTTAGGTGTCCCGAACCAGCCCAGATACCTCGGTACCCTGATACATGAGAAAAAACTAACATCTCCCTAATGGAATCCCAATCCCCACCGATAGGTAAATATAACCAGGAATTATAAAATATAGAAGAGGAAACAAATTTACCACAAAAAAGTGGAAGATCAAGATAGAAGTCAGTATGCTCAACACTCCAAAAAGAAAATTTACCTGAAACTAAAAAGGTATATGAAAACCCAAATACTTAAATCATTAAAGAACTCAATAGAAAGAAAAAAATCCAATAAAATTAGGAACAACCCAAAGAATAAGGGATCGGTAACTCCCACCTCCTCTAAGAGACACATTCCCTTTTGTCAGACCTATCATAATAAAATAGAAAAATGATTAAGTAAAAGGTAGGGTGTGAGCAATAGATCCTAGTATGGTCTCTCCACATGTTACATAAAAATATACCACAATAATAATGTAAATATTCCTTCCAATTTTTTATAAAATAGGCCATGGAGATAATATTACACATTTAAACCAAAAACATGCTTTCATTCCAAACTGATGGAACACACTTCAGACACAGCTTAAATATTAATTATTTTAAATAAAATAATTTATATAAATATATAGTCATGAGTAAAACAATTTCATAATCAATAACATATATATATATATAATAAACAAATTAAGAACCATGTTCATCTTCCCGATGATAATTTTTTTTTAGTTATAGGATCCTCACACTTCCAATATCATGTATCACGAAAATATGTGTACATGCATCCCTTTGGATCAAGCCGTATAGCACTTATCAACATCTCATGAGGGATAATATGTACAAAACAGGTTCTGTTGGATTTTTTATCAACAATCCAGTTATAGGTAATCATCATCCTAACATGATTTTACCAAATAAACCACTGACATCCTATGATCTCATGTTCTCAATTAATCAATCAATAAATGGAAAACCATATAAATTCAATACAATCATCATTTATAATTCAATTTCCAAATTTTTAGTCGCAATATTGAAATTAAATTTCAAAACCAAGACATGGGTTTTTCATCTTTTCATGTCCTTTAAATACAAATCCAATCATAGGGTTTAATCATTTCAAATTAAGACATTATTATCAAATAAATACTCAACACCTTCTATCAATTACATCAATTTCAAAATATTCTCCAAAATATAAGTCCTTTATAATTGGGGGGTTTTCCCAACATCCATTAAATTTAAATATGAAATTTATATTTTTATCAAATTGGGTATTCATAAATCAATTAAAATATGTTACAAAAAAATACTAAAAATTATGGTTTAAATTATATGATGAATCTCAAACAGAACCACCTACATTTAATCATGGAATCAAATATCCACACCCATCGTCGGTTCGACCAATAACGAATGTTGAAGAAGTATATCAAGAAATAAAACTTAGAATCATGATCCATTTAAATATAGTTTTAGCTCCCTAAAATACATGATTATCTATCAATCTCCAATGATGAAGTAAGGAGAGATCGATAGAGATTAAATATGAGGAGATCCACTTATCTAAGAGGGATTAATGCTTCCACAAATTCTTCAATCTTTAAATGACGGGGGTTGGTGGAGACAAAATTGGTTCTATGAATCTTTATTAACTGTGGAATTCATGTTAGGGTCATGTGACATGTTTTAGGATATTAATTATGGGTTTAATAATTTTAAAAACAATTTTAGGAATAAAAGAAATTCATGTGCACTGTTAGTTGGGCAGGGCCGCACAGTTAGAAAACTATGTTACATAACCATGAAACCCTACATTAGGGTGAAAATTTTATATTAGGTGGGTGAATAATTTTTCAAACCACGAACCAACCATTAAAACCATCACTATCCAGGTTTTCATGATTTTTTCTGAGGGGAATTTTTTTGGAAAAATGTGTGTCCACCATTCATAGCCCTGATACTGCAAAACATTCTTCAATTTCACTCAAATAAACTATAAAAAAGATCCAACCAATAGAGATACAAAAAACTGTTCACATAGTACTTGAAAAAAATGTTGCGATATAATACAAACTCTCCACAATAAGATCATACAATCCCAAAAATTTATGTCAAGAAGTTTCCATATAAATTAGATGAGGTCATTTCTCTCCCATTAGTGCCTCCCTCACCACTATCTCAAGTGTCCTAAAACCATGTTTCCATATCAAAAATACCAATGGTATCATCCTCTTATAATGAACCATTATCATATAGTCATCAATCCTGACTAGATTCTCAGTCACAGGTAATTCATGCTCAACATCATGATCATCCTAGATCGAGACATGAGATAGGTCATAAAGATACATTCATAGAAATGATATGTGGAATAAATTAATTATCTAAATCTTATTTGGCATATATTATAAATTTCAAAATACATTCTGAACATGCTCAATAACATCAAGAGGTCCCAAAATTTATGGTTCAATAATTCCCAACCTCTCAATACGTTGGTGACCAAACCGTGTTGAAAATCTCAAGAACATCTGGTCACCAACAATGAACTCCAACGGTCTAAGATGATTATCATCATATTATTTACATAAAAGTTTTTCTATTAACATTCTATGATGAATAAAGTGAATCATTGATGTTTTCTATTGGACCAACCATTGTTTAACCAAGGATATTTCTCTATTTTCTTACCAACATGATAGATATTTACAATGCCAACTATACAAGGCCTCATAATGAGCTATCAAAATCACAAAAGGGTAACTACAGTTATAAAAAAACTCAACCAATCCCAAACGGTTATCCAAAAACTCTCCAATATAGCCCCCACATTTTGTTCATCTATCTTCGAATGGTATATCATACAAACATGAACATGAGATATAATCACCTCCAGAAGGCCTCTAAAAAACAATAGTTAAATTAGTGGTCTCTATCACAGTCTATAGTAGAAGTAACTTCTTAAAAATGGACAATCTCTCTTATATATTTATTCCCTAACTCCGCATCTTTTTTTTGTATCATGAATGGTTATAATGTGAGTCGATTTTGTCTTCTGATTGATCACAACCCATATCACATTATTTATTCTATGGGTATTTAGAAACCCATCCAAAAAGTCCATAGATATCTCCTACCACATCAATGTTGGAACTGAATGAAGTTGAGGTAATCCAAAAGGTATTTGGGGATTGACCTTTAGTTATTTTATTGTATAAAATTAAGAAAAAAAATCATTAATGTTATTTCTCACAAATGATCACCAAAATGATCACCATATATCGTCTAAAATATTTATGGTTCCTGAGTGCACTACCCACTATTAATTTGGGGGATCACCTATAAAATATTTTCTCATTGGAAACTATACAGAACATAAATTTTAAAAACATAGAATATACTCAATTGAGAAATAAAACTCACTAATGTCCTCCCCACCATGAACAGAGTCAGTAATACTAAAAAATCATCATCAATCCACTGCTCTTAAAAAATAATCTAAATAATAGTCGTGGTCATATGCAATCATACCAAGAAAAACATGGCCTCCTCCTATCATAATACTAAATGAAATAATGAATAATGATCCATCATGTTTCACTCTTCTGAGGATTCCATCATAACCTAGGTCGGAAGTTTCATACTCAACGCACCGACAATGAAATTCAATTTTAATTGGGTATCAAAAATGTTATTGTAAAAATACTACAGGTACCACACCCAACTCATTTTGTCGTGATTCAAATTTGTTTAAGATAATATATTACTAAAGATTTTGTGGTTCGAAAACATGTTGACCCGTTCTCTAAAAAGGTCGTGTCACCTATAATTAAGTGCATGAATCAAAACTGTGAGTTCATGTCCATAGGTCAGATAGTTCTTCACACATGGCCTAAAAGGTCCGGATATATTGGCTACCACATTATAAACATGCATAAGTACATAACCCTAACTGAAACATAATGCATTATAGAATTCCACATAGGGCTACCCAGCCTCCAGAAGAGTCATCACTATTTCAGAAGTCAAAAAAAGTTTCAACCTCACAAAATAACTTTTAAATTTATTATCCCAAGAATAATTAACTCCAATTAGGGTGATAGAGGTTATTTTTGAAGAAATATTATATAATTCAATTACAAACCTAATAGTATAATCCACTAGACCCAAGAATCTAGAATCAGGAAAAACAGTAAGGGGTTGATCTTATTTCATAATAATATTCACCTTCTTAAGATCAGCTAAGATTAAATTTTCTAAGACAACACGTACCAATTACATCATTTCATGAATCCATAAATAAAATTTTAAAAGATTGCAATAGAGTTATTGTTTCTTCGTGAGGTAAAAAACTTCTTTCAGCTGAAACAGATGATCCCCCTCGAACTGATGGAAAATGGGATATCATCCATACATACCACCATTACTGTATCAATGTAATCATGGAATATATTGAACATGAATGTCCTAAAATCTTTCGTAGAATTATTTATACCAAATGGTGTGAAAATATAATCATAATGAAGATACCTTATCTGAAAAGTTATATTCTAATGGTCGGATTTTTTCATTTTGAACTAGTGATAACCAGATCAACGAACATTCTTTGAGAACCACTTCCCCCATTCAACTCATAAAATAGACCATCAATCCATGGAAACATATTTTTTTTGTTTAAAATAACTCATTTGAGTATATGTTAATCGACAAATAGTCTATGTTTCCCATAAACATTTTTTTAAATTAGAAAAAACACCGCCCATAGTGACACAATTGGGAATATAATGACTTTCTATAACAAATAATCCATCTAAGAAATTAAATTTTTAATTTTAGCTAGTTTTATGCACTTAGAATGAATGTACGTTGGTGGAGTGACAATAAATAAATCAATGAAAAACTCTACCTATATTACTAGTGGAAAACAAGAGAAATTAGAAGGAAAGGAATTAGGAAAATCAAAGGAAATTGTAGGAAGATCATTACTCAAAGATTCATGCCCTAGTTTAAAAGAGAACACTGATAATATTTGACCCCAATCTAAAAAATATGATTCATCTTGACTCGACCACATGTTTAATTCTCCAAGAAATATATGGAAAACCCCAATGGGACCGGTAAAGGAGACATGTTGAAGATAGTAGTCAATTCAGGACTTATTAGTAATGAGACAATCCATACTGAATATGACATAAAATTTGTTCATGTTGAGAATCAGAAAATTACAGGTACTCTCAATCATTGATAAGGATGAAACACAACCAGGAACTTGGATACCTTACTCTCCCATTGTTTTTAGAGGTGTAGTAATATCAATCACATAAAAAATGACTCTATATAAAGATCTAACAGGTTAAAAATATTATTTGATATAAATGAGTGCGGTGAACATGTATCAAATAAAATATCCACTAAATATGAATCTATAGTAATAGTATATATAAAAATAATGGGACCTATATTTACTTCCCCTAGATACTCATCTACTTCATGAAGCAGATTTGTTCCGAATACCTGTGGAAAGAACACATTTTTTAATGAAGAATATGATTTCACCAAAATACTATTAGTTTCTGATGTTCCCAGTCCACCATGCGATGAAGAAAATATATTATATAATTTCCTAAATTTTATCTACTGTCTATAGGAACTACATACATTGGGTGCCTCAGTGTAAACCCATTTTGAATTCCCATGATTTATATACTAGAATCAAGTAAAAGTGCCTTGTCCAGGTACAGTAGGAGGTCTAGAGGATACCTAATATTGAGAACCTATACCGGACTTATCTTGATTCCCCTTCACATTAATGAAACTCATTGAACTTTTACTGGGAGAAAAAGTAACTGCTTACAGTCCTAACTTACGTTTAATATCAATCTCAGCCATCAATTCCCTATCCAAAACATCATCATAAGTTTTGAACTTTTGTAGGAAAACCTGAGAATGATTACCAGTTCATACAATCATATTTAATCTTCAATTATTTATATTCCCTTGTGATATAATATTGGGTTTAAACTTCACATGATTGAAAAAGTGATTTTCATACTCCATCAGTGTCTTTTCATGGAGGTCATGTTTGAAAACCTCTATATCCTTAGCTAGAATCATAGACTCTAGAAAAAACTTGTTACTAAAAAGAACATTAAATTCATTCCACTAAAAACCTTTATGTTTCTTCATTATCTCCATCAACTCCCACCATCTCCTTCTAGGTCATTCCAATATGAAGGTGGCACATTTTACCTTAATCAAATTCAAAAATCCCAAGAAATAAAAAAAAGATCTATCCTTCCCATTGATTCCTTAGCTTCGTAAGGATAATTTGTGACTTTTAATGATGATGGATTCTGGTGAATGAACTCTTGAAAATTATTCCAAGATTAATCCCTATGAGGTTCCAAAATTTGATACTAAATGGTAATGGGTGTAGGTTCCTATCCCAGAGTTTGGACAACACTAACAGTAATCTCAAAAATATTCCATACATTAGAAGGATCCACCCACTGTGGATCACCAGAAACATCATCATGCGTCATAATTAAACATTTTCTTAGATAAATGATGATACACAACATCAACATATAGCGTTGTGGACATCAAAGGATTACTCAGTTCAACAACTAAAATAATAGAATTGAAAAAAATCATCCCATCAGATATGAAAACAAGATTTAGATTTCAACCTATCGAAATAAAATTTAGGGAAAAGACTACAATTATATAAAATTATTCTTCAATTCACCTTACCCCCCATGGAAACATAATGCTTCTTATGATGATAGATTTCCATGCACTCACTCATATCTACCTTGTATGTACCGACATGATATAAAAACTATATAATGATATCAAGGAAGGATTATTAACCTCATCTAAAACAACATTTTCATGAACTATCCTATATATCAAAGTACCCAATTACCGAATCCAAAACATACATGGCCCAAAGGTAATTCCCAATCCCTATAGGTTGGATACAAAGTCATTCATTATAAAAGATATAATAGGGAACCAAATTTCCTCAAAAATAGAGGAAGATAAATATATGAGTAAGTATGATCAAAACTCCAAAAAGAGAAAGCACTAGAATCCAAATAAGTGTATCAAAAAAATTGCACATAATCAATGTACCCAGTATAAAAAAATAGCCTAACAAAAATGTAAAAAACCATGTTCCAAATGATCAATAACATCCACCAACCCTATGTGAATTATATCCTTTTCACTAATCTTCCATAATAAAATATAAAAATGCTCGATTGAAAAGATAGGGTGTGAGATATATTGCCCAGTTTTGTCTAACCAAGTGTTATATAAAAATATTATATAATAATAAAAATCAAATCATGCATTAAATTTTAAATAAAATAAGTCTAGAAGAAACAATTACATATTTAAAACTTAAAAAATGATTTCATTCCAAAATGATGTAACTCATTTCAAACATGGAATAAATAATTTTTTTGCAAAATAATTTATATAAATCAATATGAAAGAGTAAAATAGTTTTTTAATTAATGGAATATATTTAAAAATATTATTGTAAAAATAATCACCATGGGAATATCCCCAATTACATAATATCTTCTAGTTATTGGATCCTCGTAATTCTCATATCGGTGATCATAGAAATAAGTGTACACATGTCCCATGAGAATAAACTGAATATAACTCACCAACATTCCATCATGGATAATATGAAGGAAACTAGGTTTTGGATTGATTTTCATCATCAATCCATTAGCATGGAATTATCATCCTAGAATGCTTGTCCCATATAACCTACTAACTACCCAGGCTCACATTTAATCAAACAATCAATCAATAATAAGAAAAATCTCATTTCAAATCAATCATCATTTAAAATTCAATTAAAAATTTTAGTTTTGTTATTTAATTTAAATTTTAAAACCAAAACATGTGGTTTCATCATTTCATGTCTCTTTAATACAAAACCAATAATATGTGTTAATCATTTCAAATAAATCTATTTTTCAAAAATAAATTCTAAAAATCCTTCATCAATTAATTCAACATCAAAATATATTCCATATAAAAATTAAATTTTAATTAAGGGTTTTCCCATAATTCATTCCTTTTAAATTTCCAATTCCAACTTATATCAAATTGGTTTTTCATAAATTGATTTAAATATATTTTAAAAAATATGGAAATTCATGTTATAATTAGTTTGATAGTCCCAATCAAAACCACCTACCTTTAATCACTTAATCAAATACCAACACCCACAATGAGTTCTGCCATTGAATAATGACATCAATGAAGATTAAGAAACATAACCGAGATTCATGATCCATTAAAATTATGTTTTAGTCCCATAAAATATTTGATGATCTATAAGTCTCGAAGGATGATGGAAGGAGGTGTTGTGAGAGATTTAACTAGTGGAGATCTAATTATAAGAGAGACACCAAATAATCTACCCATGCTTCGATTCATCAAAGAAGGGGTTTGGTGGAGCCCAATTTCCTTATATGGAGCCTTTCTAACAATAGAATTATATTAATGTATGATTGATTGGTTTGGTATCTCCAATAGGGATTTAGGAAATTTTAAAATTAAAATTGGAATAAAATAACCCCAAAGACATGTCTAGCTAGGTAGAGCCACATGGTTATAAAAACTGTGCACCACTACACTAGGGTTCATAGTTTATACTAAGTTAGCACATTGATTTTTCAAACATGTAACAACCATGAAAACCCCCACCATCCTTGGATGTATGGTTTTCACCGAGTGGTGAATGATTTGGGATAATTGTTCGCTAATCGTGCATATCCCATAAAACCTCCAAGTATAATTTTCTCTCCTGATGAATCTGAAACTGTGCAGTTCCATATAATGAAAATATCAGAAATCGTGGCATCCCTACCATGTCCATATGTACGTGCTTCCATTCTATGGTGGAGAGTTCATTCCACCTTTTCTTTGAAGGGGCATGGGGACATGTAGTGTGGAGATTCTTTGGCGGCCTTACTAATTATAATGTGAAAAACCAATCTGAGGATACCTTCACAGATAAATGGTTCCAGGGATCAACATATCAAAGCTCGGAGAGAAAGGATCGGGTTGTGGTTTTAATCACTGGGTTTTGGTGCATCTTCCATGCATGGAATAGAGCCATACATGAAGGATCTCGCCTCTCTGGGAGGTCTATCATTATCAGAAACTAATGTATGCTCATTGACCTCCTCAAGTCGAATAACAATTTTCAGCAAACTCCCATGATTATTCCTCTTCATCCGAACTTAATGGGTGTCACTAGTTCTCCCAATGCAAGTGCAGGTCACTGCGTATGCTGGAGGCCTCCTTCCATAGGTATCAAGCTGAACACTGATGGTTCTTCCTGGAATGGCATCATGTGGGGTGGTGGGGTGGACCACGACTCTAGGGTCTCTTTCATCCTATTGTTTGCAGCACAGTATGGGTGCAGTCATTCTATCCAGGATAAGGCCTTGGCTATGCTCTCTGGTCTCATGCTGTGTTTCCAAAATAATATTACCATCAGTGAAGTAGAGACAGATTGAATGTTCCTCTTCAATGCTCTGCAAGATATAGGTACCACCCCTGGTCTATCTCATATGCTTACAGAAAATCAAAATGACTCCTGTGAAGCAATATCAAAATGTCTCACACATGGCACGAGGGTAACAAAGTGGTTGATCATCTAGCCTCCATTGCGTCCCAGAATTCGGTCTTTTTATGCATTGAAGGTAGCAGCACACTCAAGGTTGAGGGAGAGGAATTTGTGAGAAGGGATTCCCTTGGCTTACATTATTTCAAACCCCCATGATCATGTTTCTTATTTTTCCCTGTTTGTTTTGATTTTCATGATGTATCCCTTTCCTTTTATAAATAAATAATATTGAGATGAGGGTTTTATTATTTTTTAGGATTATTAGGGTTTTATCCAATTTTTTGGCGTTCAAGCATTGTTTTTGGATTTTTATTCTCTAGGGTATATATTATAGGGTTTAAGGTGTATGTTATTAGTTTTAGGGTGTATATAGTCTAGGGTATATGTTTTAGTGTTTCTGTTGTAAGGTTTGGGGGGTAGGTATTAAGGTATATGGTATATGGTTTAGGGTGTATAGAATATGTTTTAGGATATAGGGTATTGGTATTATAGTTAATAGTCTTCAGTATAGGGTATAGGGTTTATGGTTTAGGGATTAGGGGAATATGGTTTAGGGTGTAGGTTTTAGTGTTTAGGTTTCAGGGTTTAGGGTATAGGTTGTATGGTGAAAGGTATAGGTTATAGGGTATACGGTATAAGCTATAGGGTATAGGGTATATGGTTTAGGTGTAAGGGTATAAAATTTAGGGAGCATGGTATAGAGTCTAGGGTGTATGATTTAGGGATTATGGTACATTGTTTAGGGAGTAGGATTTAGCATTTAATGTATAGGGTATGAGGATTTTGGTGTAGGGTTTATGTTTTATGGTGTATGGTGTTTGTTATATAGTTTGGGTTGTGGGTTTTAGAATTTAGGGTGTAGGGTATAGGATTTAGAGTGTATGTTTTATGGTTTAGGGAATAGGTTATAGGGTTTAGGGTGTATGGTTTATGGTTTAGGTGGTAGGGTATATTGTTTTAGGTGTATGGTTTAGTGCGTATAGGTTTGAGTTTATGGTGTTTGGTATATGGTTTAGGGTGTGGTTTTTGGGGTTTAGGGTACAAGGTAAATATTTCTGGGTGTATGGTTTATAGTTTATGGTTTAGAGTATAGGGTTTAGGGAGTAGGGTTTAGTGTTTCTGGTGTAGGGTGTAGTGAGTAGGGTGTAGGGTGTATGATATAGAATTCAAGGTGTTGGCTATAGGGTTAATTGTAGAGACCCTAAGCTTATCGTACATGGACATTACATTACTTTTGCGGAATACTTAGTACATAACAAAAACACACACACACAAGGATCGTAATAGTTTAGTGTCTTTGGAAACTCGGAACGTAATCTTCTAATCGTGGTGAAAGATCTTCAATATCTCCCATAAAGATCTTCCCTTCTTTTTTTTACCTAAAACCTTTCTTTATATCCTGGGGAAAAGAAAACATAAAAGGGTGAGCTCAAATGCTCAGCAAGGGCAAATAAAGGAAATAAAAATCATATCATATCTTTTTGAAAATCAAAACCTGCAAAAGAGATCATAATATCTTATCATGGAATAATTCATAGAAGTGAAAATGAGATCCACATACAACATAAAACTTGAAACTTTGTGGCATGCACACATAATAATGGAAAATCATTTCTTGTTAGTCATGACTCATTGCCAAGACTATCTTAGTGGACAAAGTCCCTTTCTGAATCGAGTAACCCTCGTTTCAGTCCTGTTTCACTGAACCGGTATAACCTACCGTTTCAGCCCTGTCTATCTCATGAGATATAAAATCTTTACCCAATGAATTGGAGGTAGATATAGGTCCCACCCATCTTATAATGAATCCTTTCTTATGTGTGCCACATAATCATAAAACATACATAATCGCATAACACAAGTAACAAAAATGGGATTCTTGAAACATCATGACATCATAAATCAATTCATATAAGATAAAGGAATTCATAAAAATAATTCCATCACAACATTATCAAATCAATGTAATAATAGGGATAAAAATATAACCCTTTATTATCTTAGATGTAAAATAATTTTGATAAAACACTTGAACTCCATTCTTGAGGAAAATATCCTTTCTTCTTCAAAATCATTTTTCCTTTCATAACATGTCATACAACTTTAAAATAAAAGAAGTTGATTAAAAATAAACTTGAAAACTTGTAAAGGAAGCTTCTTTGAAGTAATGTTTTAAAAATCCATTCATGCCGTATAAGTTAAAAAAAACATTCTTCGTACTTTTGTCGGAAAAGTCAAAAAGTACCTCGTACGGAAAAACGACAAAAGATTCCTTTCATATTCTTTACTAAAAACTCACCTAAGGGTAAAATTGGATTTAAAATATTGCAAGTGGATGGAAACAATATTACATATTGAGGGAACATGGATGTGGATGATAAAATACACCCCAGTAAATACTTACGAATAAACAATCTCGGATAAAAATGAGATTGTGATATTTCCCTTACCTTAGGTCCGATTTGCTTCGTATGTGTCCGAACCTCCTGTATAATGATTTAAATAATGTCATTGACTTATTACAGAATCATATTCATTGTTATGATATCATATATGGTTCGCTTATGACATTATATTACCCGTTCTTTTGTAAATTCCATGTTAAAGAAGCGTTTTGGGTAAAATCGTTTCATTTATCGTAGGTGTTTTGACTTTTTGTTCTTGACATTATTATTACTTATATCATGATTTACTTACATCCAGAATATAAAATATGATTTATATATCATATATATTCAGTATATATATATATATAATAGATAGATAAATGAAATGAAAAACACCGTTCATGGAGACGGTAGTCCGTACGTACGCATAACGCTGTTTTTCTTTCTTTATTGTCTTGAATGGAAGTAAGTAGATGACATACATATATATATATATACATAAATCCAGTATCATTATTATGTCATATATTTCATTAGTACTTATTATATATACTTTATAATCATTCATGAATGGTTAATCATTAAGAATGAATCTCATCGCACCGTGGAGACGGTATTCCGTACGTACGCACGAGCGATGATATCATTTCCATAATTATTGAATTGAATTGGAGTGGATTATACAATATATCAGAATCAATATTATGTTTTAATAACTATGTATAGTTATTCTTTACACCATTATACCCATCCTTGTAAGGTGGTGGTGGAAAATAGATTACACCACGGCGTGGAGACAGTATTCCGTACGTACGCACGCGCGGTGATTTCTTTTTCCGTAGGATGGATAGATGGTGAAATAGGGTTGTTTCATACTTATAATAACATATCAGTATATGAGTGATACTTATGTTATTACTTCATAATGAAACAACCTAAGAAGAAGAAGTGGAAGAAGAAATAAAGATGAAAGAATTGGTAACGGTAATTACCTCTTCTTTGAAGCGCCTCTTTGAGACCTCCTCTTAGGGCACTAAAATTGGACTTTGAGGAAGACCAGAACCTCTAGGATGTTTCTAGGGAAGTGGAGAAGAGATTTTGGCAGGGGTTGGCCGAGCTTGAGTGCTCAAATTGGTGTGAGGAGGAGGGGGAGGAGGTGTCCTTTTATAAGGGAGGAGAGGGGCACCTTAGGAATATCTCAAAATATTATTTTATTATAATGTCACGTTCGGTTTTAATTAGCTCCAAATTGATTTATTTCGAGGCTAAGGTGGGGATGGGTCGAAATCCTCTCATCCAATAGAATTTAGAAAAGTTTAGGTTCCTATTTTAACCTTATCATTTAGATTTAACATTAAGTTAAATAATTTTACTTTTACCGTGTCTTCTTGTGTTCTTATACTATAAGGTTAATAAACTTACTATATCAAGCCAAACGAACCCCAAATTGTTTATTATTAATACATATATCCTTATCTAAGTCATTTGGCCGAACCTTAGATTTTTAGGAATAAAATAACAATTAATAATATAATATTTGATTTAAAAACTATTTTGTGTCAATTTTGACACTATTTGATATATGATTTTTGTGAAAGTCATAACAGAATTATATGTTCTAACCAAGTTGATTAAATAAACACTAATATATCATAGTAACCTAGAAAATTAGTGGAATTCATAAAAATTCTCAAATTACATTTATTTTGGTGTTTATAACATCAATTATGTCAATTTTTCATAAATAAGATAATTACTGCATCATCATTGTGTCATAAATAAATTAAATTATTTGATGTCTAAAAATTATAAATAAAATTCCATTATTTAGGAAATATTTTTAGCTTTCTAAGGAATATTTATAGTCGAATTGATCTTATGTATAACCCCATATTAAAAATGATTTACTTATTAAACTTTGATTTTAACTATTTTAACCCTTCTTTAAATAAATTAATAATAAATGTCCTAATCTAATCCAAGTGGGCCTAAATGGTCATATTTTATTCCTAAGTTTGTTTTTGGTCGAATTACACTTGTCCAATAGAATTAGGACATGTGTTAGGGTAATATTAATATCATATTTACCCTTAGTTACCCTATTTACTATTAATCGCGGTAAAAATAGTAAAAAGTTACTATTCACCAAAAAATTATCTTTATCTCATTGAACCACATTTTACTTACTGATATCAACCGTGTCTGTCGGATTTTTGAAATTCCATTCACAGAAGCGGTAAAATTAAGTTTTATGCAAAATTCAGTTTTTAACCTACCACTTAGTAGTTTCACTATTCATCAAAAATTGATGTTTTTCAGATTAATGCCAAAATTTCAATCTAAGCTATATTTCATATTCCGAATTCAAAAATGAAGTCTATTTTACCAAATTCATAACATAGAAGATTCATTAATTAATTTTATAATTAAATCCCGCTGTTAAAATAAATAGCGTGTTTTTAGGAAACAATATATACCAAAAGATTGACACTTGACTATGTCTGGTTTAAATGTGAAATTACAACCAATGACCAACATTGTATTAAATTGTAAAAATATATTCTAAATATACTTTAAAACCACTCAAATTAATAATTTATCACTATTAATTATTTTGATTAAAAAAGTTCTTTTTAATTAAAATTTAGTAATTTTCACTATTCATCAGAATATGAAAGTTATCCGAAATGTACCAAAATTTCACCTTAGACTAAATTCGATACTCCGAATCCAAAAATGAAGTCCATTTTGAGAGCTAAAATTTCTAAAATTTAAAAAGTGGTTATTACTATTTATAACGGCTAGTTTTAATAATATTTTAATAGCATATCGTTGTTGCGTGAAACTCAGTATTGCGTACTACACACGCTATCGAGGAAGGTCGTGATTGCGTATAATGCAAGGCAAGTCGAGGATGCGTGTTGTGCAAGCTCCATTTGGTGTAGCGTACAACACAAGACATTAGTGAAATTAAAAATAATATTTTTCATAAAATTTCGGGGTGTTACATTCTACCCCCCTTAAAATGAATTTCGCCCTCGAAATTCGTCGGGGTTATAAATGGTTTACTATTCGAAATTTTCTTTAATAGAAACCCACATCGTAAAAAGGAATTCCAAAACTTGGCTTTAAAAACTAAAGTATGAAATGTAACGATTACCCAAATAAACTAATCAATGGGTTTCCACATAGGTGAAAATATGGATATGGAAGAGAAATCTAACCGTCATGTTCTGATGGAGAGTGGTAGAGAACATGGCTATGGAAAATCCAACAATCAAAAATCCATAAATTTGTGACGATCTAAGGTACCATCTGATTCATCAGGTATAAGATCACTAGGACAACATTTTTGGTTTTCAAGATCATTTCCCTAAAGTTGAAAATTTGAATTAGAATAAATACTTTCTTTATTTTGGTACAATCTCACTGTTGTTCATGCCTTGAACAATTTCCACTTCATCTCTTAAATAAATGAAGTTGAATTTGTTATTCGTGAAGTGTTAGCAGATCATGTGATAGAATGACGGGTCATTCCATCTGTCTCAAACAAAAGGTTAGCAAAAATTATATACATAAGTCGATCTATAGTGAGATTAATCATATATGGTTCCTAAAATGAACTTATACTTACATATCATACTGCTTAATATAATAAAACTAGTTTTCTACTAAACAGGGACTTCCTGTAGGTCAGTGGTAGGTGATAAAGGCCAGTCGCACTTCGGTTGTGGGTTCGATTCCCACAGCCTTGTCCGAAGCGATGGGCTGTCGCCCGTCCTGCAGGTTGTCCTTTTTCTAAAACTACATTACTATAACATCACATAAATAACATCAAAAAAAAGTTCTATACTTAAACAATACTAACTTATGGTTAACATAATCCATTACAATCTTTAGGCTTATCTAAAATACTTCGGTCCAAGCTCATAGTATAAAGAAAATGATTACTTGAAATGTCGCCAACCAAGCATGTGAATACCATCATTTATCCCCCATATAGCTTGTTGGTCACATTCCAATCATGTGAATACTTTAATGATGTATTCTCTTGAAAAATATGAATACCCATTAAACCTTAGTGAAAACATGAATTCTGTCAAAAGTTAACTCTTTCCACATACCAAAATCCAAAAATTCTATATACTCAAACCATGATATAACCTTCTCCTTATATCAGTCATGAGCTCATGAATACTATCAAACATTTTATTTTCTCCTTATCCCTTCATTATGCGCATATCATCTACATTCCAAAAATATATGAATAACCTTTCATGGATACTGGTAACATTAATCAGACAACAATGTAACAATCCTTACATGTCTCTTTATTCCATAGTGCCATGAGATTACTTATACAACATTACACATGATAAACATGTAATAATTCCACTACATTCTTAAACCATTGACCGAGCTTCAACAATTCTTTCATCTCACATATCATTTGTAGTCTCTTCATCATCATCCACATAAATACTTCCCATATGACCATACTGATTATCTTCATGAGACTTTCCCTTAGGGCATTGGTTTGCATAATGCCCGTACATTCCACATTTAAAACATTTAACCATTGTTGATGTCGTAGCAATACCATTATCCTCATCCATGTTGTTAACTGAACCTTTTCCTTTGCATTTACTTGCTTTGTGTCCTTCTTTTCCACACCCAAAGCATCTTCCAGTTCCTTTGAAACATTCTCCTTGATGCCTATTCCCACATGATTTACATAGGGGAAATTGAACTTTCTTTCCTCTATGATCATCATGAAACTCCATCTTTCTCTTATTAGCCGAGTCAGGAAACTTACCAAATTTTACTTTATTGATCATATTATGAGATTGCTGATTCGGCATAATAATGATGTTTGGACTTCCAAATCCCATTTCATTATGAAGAATATCATTCCATTGTCCATCATATCCTCCATTATCGTGAATCATCTTGTTTCCAGCCATTTTCTAAAACCCAAAAGAATATTGTGAGAGGAAAAAATCATAATAAAGGGGGAGTAACTTCAATATCTAACATCTTAGGTTTAATACTATGATCGTTAGCGTAATTATAGTACTATAACCTATACGCATACTTAACCTTAGAGACATCTCTAGACATACCTTAGAAATATCTCTATGGATCTCACTAAAGTTCTCGCATCCTAGTTTCCAAAGGTTGACTAAACCTTTCCTCTGATACCAACTGTAGAGACCCTAAGCTTATCGTACATGGAAATTACATTACTTTTGCGGAATACTTAGTACATAACAAAAAACACACACATATAAGGATCGTAATAGTTTAGTGTCTTTGGAAACTCAGAACGTAATCTTCTAATCGTGGTGAAAGATCTTCAATATCTCCCATAAAGGTCTTCCCTTCTTTTTTTTACCTAAAACCTTTCTTTATATCCTGGGGAAAAGAAAACATAAAAGGGTGAGCTCAAATTCTCAGCAAGGGAAAATAAAGGAAATAAAAATCATATCATATCTTTTTGAAAATCAAAACCTGCAAAAGAGATCATAATATCTTATCATGGAATAATTCATAGAAGTGAAAATGAGATCCCCATACAACATAAAACTTGAAACTTTGTGGCATGCACACATAATAATGGAAAATCATTTCTTGTTAGTCATGACTCATTGTCAAGACTATCTTAGTGGACAAAGTCCCTTTCTGAATCGAGTTACCCTCGTTTCAGTCCTGTTTCACTGAACCGGTATAACCTACCGTTTCAGCCCTGTCTATCTCATGAGATATAAAATCTTTACCCAATGCATTGGAGGGAGATATAGGTCCCACCCATCTTATAATGAATCCTTTCTTATGTGTGCCACATAATCATAAAACATACATCATCGCATAACACAAGTAACAAAAATGGGATTCGTGAAACATCATGACATCATAAATCAATTCATATAAGATAAAGGAATTCATAAAAATAATTCCATCACAAAATGATCAAATCAATGTAATAATAGGGATAAAAATATAACCCTTTATTATCTTAGATGGAAAATAATTTTGATAAAACACTTGAACTCCATTCTTGAGGAAAATATCCTTTCTTCTTCAAAAACATTTTTCCTTTCATAACATGTCATACAACTTTAAAATAAATGAAGTTGATTAAAAATAAACTTGAAAACTTGTAAAGGAATCTTCTTTGAAATAATTTTTTAAAAATCCATTCATGCCGTATAAGTTAAAAAAAACATTCTTCGTACTTTTGTAGGAAAAGTCAAAAAGTACCTCGTACGGAAAAATGACAAAAGATTCCTTTCATATTCTTTACTAAAAACTCACCTAAGGGTAAAATTGGATTTAAAATATTGCAAGTGGATGGAAACAATATTACATATTGAGGGAACATGGATGTGGATGATAAAATACACCCCAGTAAATACTTACGAATAAACAATCTCGGATAAAAATGAGATTGTGATATTTCCCTTACCTTAGGTCCGATTTGCTTCGTATGTGTCCGAAACTCCTGTATAATGATTTAAATAATGTCATTGACTTATTAAAGAATCATATTCATTGTTATGATATCATATATGGTTCACTTATTACATTATATTACCCGTTCTTTTGTAAATTCCATGTTAAAGAAGCGTTTTGGGTAAAATCGTTTCATTTATCGTAGGTGTTTTGACTTTTTGTTCTTGACATTATTATTACTTATATAATGATTTACTTACATACAGAATATAAAATATGATTTATATATCATATATATTCAGTATATATATATATATAATAGATAGATAAATGAAATGAAAAACACCGTTCATGGAGACGGTAGTCCGTACGTACGCATGAACGCTGTTTTTCTTTCTTTATTGTCTTGAATGGAAGTAAGTAGATGACATAAATATATATATATACATAAATCCAGTATCATTATTATGTAATATAGTTCATTATTACTTATTATATATACTTTATAATCATTCATGAATGGTTAATCATTAAGAATGAATCTCATCGCGTCGTGGAGACGGTATTCCGTACGTACGCACGAGCGATGATATCATTTCCATAATTATAGAATTGAGTTGGAGTGGATTATAAAATATATCAGAATCAATATGATGTTTTAATAACTATGTATAGTTATTCTTTACACCATTATAGCCATCCTTGTAAGGTGGTGGTGGAAAATAGATTACACCACGGCGTGGAGACGGTATTCCGTACGTACGCACGCGCGGTGATTTCTTTTTCCGTAGGATGGATAGATGGTGAAATAGGGTTGTTTCATACTTATAATAAAATATAAGTATATGAGTGATACTGATGTTATTACTTCATAATGAAACAACCTAAGAAGAAGAAGTGGAAGAAGAAATAAAGATGAAAGAATTGGTAACGGTAATTACCTCTTCTTTAAAGCGCCTCTTTGAGACCTCCTCTTAGGGCACTAAAATTGGTCTTTGAGGAAGACCAGAACCTCTAGGATGTTTCTAGGTAAGTGGAGAAGAGATTTTGGCAGGGGTTGGCCGAGCTCGAGTGCTCAAATTGGTGTGAGGAGGAGGGGGAGGAGGTGTCCTTTTATAAGGGAGGAGAGGGGCACCTTAGGAATATCTCAAAATATTATTTTATTATAATGTCATGTTCGGTTTTAATTAGCTCCAAATTGATTTATTTCTAGGATAAGGTGGGGATGGGTCGAAATCCTCTCATACAATAGAATTTAGACAAGTTTAGGTTCCTATTTTAACCTTATCATTTAGATTTAACATTAAGTTAAATAATTATACTTTTACCGTGTCTTCTTGTGTTCTTATACTATAAGGTTAATAAACTTACTATATCAAGCCAAAAGAACCCCAAATTGTTTATTATTAATAAATATATCCTTATCTAAGTCATTTGGCCGAACCTTATATTTTTAGGAATAAAATAACAATTAATAATATAATATTTGATTTAAAAACTATTTTGTGTCAATTTTGACACTATTTGATATATGATTTTTGTGAAAGTCATAACAGAATTATATGTTCGAACCAAGTTGATTAAATCAACACTAATATATCATAGTAACCTAGAAAATTAGAGTAATTCATAAAAATTCTCAAATTACATTTATTTTGGTGTTTATAACATCAATTATGTCAATTTTTCATAAATAAGATAATTACTGCATCATCTTTGTGTCATAAATAAATTAAATTATTTGATGTCTAAAAATTATAAATAAAATACCATTATGTAGGAAATATTTTTAGCTTTCTAATGAATATTTATAGTCGAATTTATCTTATGTATAACCCCATATTAAAAATGATTTACTTATTAAACTTTGATTTTAACTATTTTAACCCTTCTTTAAATAAATTAATAATAAATGTCCTAATCTAATCCAAGTGGGCCTAAATGGTCATATTTTATTCCTAAGTTTGTTTTTGTTCGAATTAAACTTGTCCAATAGAATTAGGACATGTGTTAGGGTAATATTAATATCATATTTACCCTTAGTTACCCTATTTACTATTAATCGTGGTAAAAATAGTAAAAAGTTACTATTCACCAAAAAATTATCTTTATCTCATTGAACCACATTTTACATACTGATATCAACCGTGTCTGTCGGATTTTTGAAATTCCATTCACAGAAGCGGTAAAATTAAGTTTTATGCAAAATTCAGTTTTTAACCTACCACTTAGTAGTTTCACTATTCATCAAAAATTGATGTTTTTCAGATTAATGCCAAAATTTCAACCTAAGCTATATTTCATATTCCGAATTCAAAAATGAAGTCTATTTTACCAAATTCATAACATAGAAGATTCATTAATTAATTATATAATTAAATCCCGCTGTTAAAATAAATAGCGTGTTTTTAGGAAACAATATATACCAAAAGATTGACACTTGACTATGCCTAGTTTAAATGTGAAATTACAACCAATGACCAAAATTGTATTAAATTGTAAAAATATATTCTAAATATACTTTAAAACCACTCAAATTAATAATTTATCACTATTAATTATTTCGATTAAAAAAGTTGTTTTTAATTAAAATTTAGTAATTTTCACTATTCATCAGAATATGAAAGTTATCCGAAATGTACCAAAATTTCACCTTAGGCTAAATTCGATACTCCGAATCCAAAAATGAAGTCCATTTTGAGAGCTAAAATTTCTAAAATTTAAAAAGTGGTTATTACTATTCATAACGGCTAGTTTTAATAATATTTTAATAGCATATCGTTGTTTCGTGAAACTCAGTATTGCGTACTACACATGCTATCGAGGAAGGTCGCGATTGCGTATAATGCAAGGCAAGTCAAGGATGCGTGTTGTGCAAGCTCCTTTTGGTGTAGCGTACAACACAAGACATTAGTGAAATTAAAAAGAATATTTTTCATAAAATTTCGGGGTGTTACATTAATGGTGTCTAGTAAAGGGTTTAAAGTTTAGGTTTAAGGTTGACGTTGTGAGGTTTATTGTTTATGGTGTAGGATAGAAGGGTTTGGGTGTAGGTTTTTTTGTTCTCGATTAAGGGTATAGGGTCTGGCATTTAGGGTGTAGTGTAAAGGGTTTAAGGTGTAAGGAATATGGTTTATGGTTTATGGAATAAGAATTTGGAGGTATGATATAAGATATAGTGTTTATGGTATATGGTTTAGGGTGTATATTTTAGTGTTTAAATTGTGTTGTAAAGGGTTTAGTGTATTGGGATTAGGGTTTAAGGTTTAGGTTATCTGGTTTAGGGTTAAGTGTTTATTGTTTAGGATGTAGGTTTTAGGGTTTAGGGAGTATTGTATAGGGTTTACTATGTATGGTATATGGTTTACGCTATAAGGTATAGTGTTCTGGATGTAGGGTTTAGGGTTTATGGTCTCGGGTCTAGGTTTTAGGGTTTAGGTTTTATGGTTTATGGTGTACTATATAGGGTTTAGGGTAAAGGGTTATGTGTTTATGGTGTATGTTATTAGGTTTATGGTGTAGGGTTAATGGTATAGGGTTTTGGGTTTAGGGTGTATGCTATTGATATTAATATATAGTGTATTGGGTTTTGAGTGTAGGGTATAATGTTCGGGGTGTAGGGTTTTAGGTTTATGGTTTATGGAATAAGGTTTAGAGTTTTTGTTTTAGGGTTTTGGTTATATGGGTTGTGGTATGGGGTATTGGGTGTATGGTTTAAGGTGTCAGGTATTGGTTGTATGTTGTAGGGTATAGGGTATATGATGTTGGGTATAGGGTTTAGTAATTAGTTTTAATTGTATGGTGTGAGGTATTTGTTTGAGGGTGTGGGGTATAGGGCTTATGGTGTAGGGTAAAGGGTGTAGTGTATAGGTTTTAGGGTTGTTTCAACCAGACGACGTGTTGCGACTGACAATCAATTGTCGGGGGTTTAGTTTTTGTGTAATCGATTCACACTGGGTACAATTCCCTCAGATATTCTCCAATGGGTTTAGTCGTAGAGACAACAACACCCAATATCTCTCAAACCGATGATTCATGGACCTTATTTCCCAGGGATGGAATTTTTTACATAACATTTCCAATGACAGTTAGGAGATCACATTAGGTGATAGTATGGGGAATCAGGCTCATCAAACCCTTTTGGGGTAATATTTTCATATTTCATGACACACTTATAAATTTAATCTATGTTCATATGTTCATGAATCCTTTGTTCATTCCCATGCATGTGTCCACTGATTACTCCGTGGTTTTAAGATCAATTAGAGGTATGCATGGGTCTGAAATCATCTTTATGTATCTGAGGATCTCCATTAATAAAAATACATGTATGTATCTGAAGTTCCTCATCAATGGAACCCTTTTTTGTATAGGTATGTAATCCCTCTAAATTAATAGACTTAATGCCAATTTAAGAAATATAATGATTCACTCTACAGTTAATCTTTATTTAGGGGGATGAGAATCATTTCAATGCTGTGATCAAACCCATAAGGTGGGATTTATATGTATTCTCATGAAATGAATCAAAACCAACATAGTTTGGTGCCACATAACTAGATACATAACCTTTTAAGGTGATGTGATGAGGACCCTGACCATGATGTTTAGTGTCATGCGGAATGGACATCTAGGAAAAATTTGCCTAGCCATGATTTGGTGTGGTACTTATGTCACGGTGGCCTAAGGGACCTAGAAGTGATGTGACCCTATGGAAGAACATAACCCTACTGAAGACATATCCCGAGAACATTAGTGTGTATTTGGGAGATGGGTTCAAACATGATGTATCCTTCCTATGAATCCTAGTTTTTTAGGAATCAATTTCCATGTAGTACTGTGATAAATGGTGATTAACCTTTATAGGAGGTCTATTTGAGCCACTAGTCAGGAATCACAATTGGGAGCCACCCATCAAGGGGGAATGATTAGGGTTTACATCTAGAGATAAGGGACATTGAGATCTGTACTTAAACAGGCCTCCTATTAAACCTAGTTAGAGAAAGAATTAGAGTTTTCATAGATCAACTAGTTGGGTGAATCATGAATATTTCCTAATCATAATGAACCACTAATCCCACAATATTAATTCTCTCTGTGAGAAACAATAGAAATAATAAGATATATCAAATAAAACATTTTCCTTCTCCAAGGATGGAAGAGGTTGTTGTGACCATGGAAGAGTTTGGGGATACATTAATTCCCTTTCTTCACATTACATTGGATGTGGGTCCAATGTGAGTAAGGGATTATGGTGAATGACATATAGGTAAATAGGAGCAATAGCTCCACCTCCAATGACAGAAGGGACATATTCTAAGAGGGATATCCTCAAATTGGTTCTAGAAAAGGGGAGGATCATCGTCACTTGTCAAAATGAAATGACAATGTGAATTCAATTATTTATAACCAATCATTACAAAATGGAAATGACAAAAATTTACCTTAATTACTAAAATGGTGAGTTTTATGTGATTGTCCCATTTTTGGATCCTTGGTTACCAAGGGAATGTAAATGTAGTGACATTCTACAAATCCTACATACTAAGGGGATTAAACACATTTCTACTCTTACCAGGGGTATGTAAAATTATATGCACAAACTGATTCTCCTAATGGTTTCATCATACATGTATCATGGATTTGGGAGAGGCTTTGTCTTGATGTTGTTGGTTTGGCTCATGGAGGGACTACTGATGATTCGAACTAAACTAAAGAAAAGGATTGGATTTAAAATGTGGAATAACCGAAGACACCCCATTCCATGTAGAATTTCCTTATGAGGTATGATTTTTTCTCTTTGTAGAATGTTGATATGCGAGTGAAAAATCCATCTACATACCATGGTTGTATTTAGGCCTCGGTACGATCCGCATAGTACTTGGCCATATAAGATCAAGTTTCATTCATGTAGTGATTTTCTATGCGGTGCTATGTTCCATCCACATAGTGATTTTCTACATGGTGCGGGGTTACACAAATATAGAGTTTATCTATATAGGATACCTAATTGAATAATGGGAATTAATTCCCTAATTTCCAAAAACAATTCTCACATTTCATTGGGTTTTGTTTTATTAATTAATTTTTCCTCCTTTAATGATTTGTGGTGGGTTATACCTTCAAGGAATCATCGAAAGATTCCATATTTCATGGTGTTATCTTATTTTTTTCTTATTATATTGGTCTCTTCAAATCCCCCTTCATATCATCTCCCTTTTCAACCCCCATTAGTATAATTTTCTTGATAGATGGAGAACTACATTGGGGGCACATAGCTTTATTTGGGAAAGCCTAAGCAATAAAATCTAGTCTGCATATGACTCGATCAGTGGGTGCACGGTGTTTTTGTCCATAGTGGAGATAATTACTCCTCAGTCACGCAAACACGTAAATTTTATCGGTAGGATTATATTGCCTTTTCATTGTTTTCAAACTATTTCATTTCTCAAGGGATGCAATGTACAGGGTGAATTTCTCTACCATACTTCTGCAATGTGTTTCGTTTGTCGACCATCATGAGGGGAGACGGTCTGCAGAGCATTCATGTTCTGTTGCCTCCTTTTAATCCTCTACCATTTGTATGTTATTTGACATAATTTCATCAAACCTTCGATCGATTAATTTTTATTCCTTTTCCAAATCCATGGGAACATTTAATTTCCATTTTTAAAGATTTCAGGAAAAAACAAATTCCCCCATTAGAATGGTCTATGATCGGGATGAAGTGGAGGATATTCTAATGATTAAAGTGGTCTTGACATGAACTATGTTTTAGTATAAGGGTTGACCTGTAAGAGGGTAGCACGCCAATAAAAAGGGCCAATGTAATTTTTCATATAAATTTTTTCCTAGCAAGAAATGGGCTCCTGCAAATCACTCTCAAATGCCTACTTCATTGAACTACATCTTTTTGTGGATACCTTTATCCACCAACCAAATGTTGAATATATAAATGAAAAAAATAAATCATTCGTGAATAGTTATTTAGGCCTTCTATATACTATGGGTTTGTTTTATGTCATTTATATTATACACACCCCTGATTCACTAGAAAACTCCATGTGGGACATCTCTTCATAGGTCGAGTGTTCGTGAACTGATGTATTTCGTAGACCAGAAGTATGTAGACCAATTCATTTTTGGTCCTTTATTAATTAGTTAGGGGATAACTTTTATCACACTATTACTGGATCCAAAATGGATATCTCTCCCCTTTCAATGGAATAGTCCAGAATAAGGGATTATCTGGTCGATAACATTGAATAAAATCTTCAGTATTGTGTCGTCCCTCTAGAGAGTACTCTAAAATATCATCTCCCTCTATAACATATCTTCTACCCATTTTCCAATCAATTTTCATTTTTTAACTTATGAATCCAGGATGAATCACTTTTACCACTAGCTAACCAGAACAACCTTACTATTCATTTTGATAATTCTTGAAGACATTATTGGGACAATATTTCATTCATGGGGGTGGTCATGATGGATTTGTTCTAAGATGATATTTTTATTATCCATGGATCTATGTGGACATAGAGTAATTGACATGGCCTTAATTCTTCCATGGAACCTATAGCACATGATTATCCATCCATTGTATATCTCTAAAGATGAAATCCTAATATAGGGTGGTGATCCAATTGGAATCAACGGCCAGTAGGGTGATTTTCAGATGAGTGGGCTTGGGAATTCTGGGTTCCCCACAATTATGTGGAAATTCTGGAACATCTAGTGATCGTCAACATGAATGAGGCACCATGTGCATCTAAATATGTGATCTATTCACCAGGTGACATGTTTCCTGAACTTCATTTTTTATTCTGAAGAACTAAAACCATAAAATATTTTCATGGATAAGTGGGATATAGCTTGTGATAAATATATCAATTAGGAGGAATTCCCCTCATTGATTATATGTAAGAGAAATTCATGAAAGTGTGAAATACCTAGGAGAGTTTGTAGTATGTTTCTACACTATTGAGACACTTATTGGTCATGGAGATGGGATTTCTCTGTCAAACCCTAAATTTTTTCTCCCCCATTCCATTTTAAGATTGGATAAGTAATTTTTTATAGTTGAGCAGGCTGAGACCAAACATATTCTGTAGCCAGACACATCCAACCAAACAATCCTGATACCTTCCAAGTTCATATAACACTATCCTTTAGGAAGAATAATAAACTTCATGGGGTAAAATAAGTTTGATTAAATTAATCATCTAATCATAGACATGTATGTTTCATATCCATGTTCCTAAGTGGATGGATCTTCCCTTATTGTGACATCTACACTGATTTTTGAGATTTCACCTTGACGATGGTAGCTATGCTAGAATAAGGACAACCATAAACATGGACATCCACACCCTCGCACAGTTTTATGAATTAAAGGGTATAATATAAGAATTGTGGTCTTTATATCAACATAGAAGGCTATTTTAGTTATTGTATGGATAGATGGAATATAATTTCTCTTTCTACTAGTATCAACATACTACGACAGTTCCTTGTTCTCATTTTCTCACGACACTACTCATCATCCCCAATGATCGACCCAAATACATTAGTGCTGATAGCATAATTGTTTTATTGATTGATTGTTCTTGATTCACATTCATTCCTTAAATCATGCCTAATGTAGTAGAATTGGATGGTGGAAGGGGCTACTTGAAAATTGGTTCCTATTTTATTTCACTTCAGGAAAAATTATTGACTTCTCACATAGATAGAATAACCATCTGCAAACCCTATTCCCTTTATAGATTTTGTATGAAATTAATTTTTCTGTAACCAATTTCATTTCTCCTAGTTACTATTACAAATATTTAATCTCACCAAATAATCCATCTCCAATTATGGATGATAATTATTTTTTAACACATCGATATGAAAATCATCATCCCACCCATAGAAGATTCCACCATCTTATCACCAGTGTATGCTCAAATGTTGGTGGCTTGCTATTATGACAGAGTATTGGTGAGGTTAATTTTATGGGTTCAGTGAACATTTGTTATTTCAAGTCCTATATGAGCTATTTCATGCTCCTCCATTTATACTATAATACGGTGTTATGTTGGTCTTCATATGCGCTCGGAAGGTACATTGACTCCATACACTATTTTCCAAGAGAGTGACTCTGACCCCTTATCGTTGGTTGATTTTATTGGTGGTCCTACTACGATGGGCCCAAGTGTAACATCAGCAGGTCTTCCTATGGTTATAACCCACCCCTTGTGCTTAGTCTCTGAAATTGAACCACTAATAGAGCTAGAATACACTCTATTTTTGTTAACTACACATAGGGTGGATCCATCTATCATGAAGGCACTCCCTAATTATATAGTTCTTTCTTCGAGGAGGAAAAATCAGTGTAATGAGGATATTAAAGAACACCTTCTATACAGAGATAGTCCAATCATAAAATCTACAATATCAATATAGAAATTCCCCTAGAAAAAGTTTCTAACGAAGGGGTCACAATTAAAAAATTGGTGATTGATTTGGGCATAGACTACTTGACTATCCACAACATCACTTTCTTATATAAGAAATTTTCATATCTAGAGAGGGTCTAGCTACTTTTGGAGGAAACCTCATTTAGTTAATTGGATCCCATTATCAATCAGAGTCTTTTTGGGTTGTTACCAAGGATTTTCACTATCTAATGACTGAGTAGGAAATTTCTTAAGACCAAATGATAGCCCAAACAGACGAATAGTGGGAATAAGAGGCTCATGTGGCTAGTATGAAGGTGAAAATGCTATTAATGATTTAAAATTTTAATTACATTATGAAAAATGGATGATATCATAGAGTCATTATCAGATAGGTGTTTCCATAAGTTAATATTGATGCAATACAAAGGGATACTCTAGAATAAGCCCATGATGACCCATGTTAGATAGTGGTCAGACTACTATCCCAAGAAATGTAGGATTCATTGAAATTGTTTTGGTCTATCTTATGATCCCATTGGTTTTTTAACATTAGAGGAAGGCTCCGAAGTGTGGAATCCCTTTTCATCTTCAATTAATAAAAACATTTTACGCTCACTAGTGCATCTCTATATTTACCTACACTATCAATTAAGTATAGATAATTGAATTTTTAATAATGATCTCCACCAGATAATAATTTAAATAATTATATAGGATAATGAAATTTAAATGATCAAATTTATATCTAATTATTTCTTTAATTAATGGATCTAGCGAGTATAGTTTGACTATTTATATGGTTGTTTGGGGAACCCTAATAACATTTTGACTTTTCCATTAGAACCCAGATTTTTTCCTAAACTCAATTTAGTATGGGATTAGTAGGAATAAATTGAATTTTTCATAATAAAACAATTGTTGCAATTAAAATTAACAATATCTTATGTTTCTTTTATTCTTGACTACTTTATTTTTTCCTAAACTATACGATGCATTAGTTTAGCTGTTCAGAACTCAACTTTTTTATAAGGATCCCTTTACTTTCTATCGAACTTGAATGTTTAATGTCAATTTACAGGGAAATTTTTGAGTTTTTCAAACTATATTAACATTACTAGAGTTTTAGGTCGAACATCTTTGACCATCACTGATGTTTTAGGTCAAATAGCTTAGAAACTTACTTACATGGAGATGTCCCCAATTAGTACTTATTGACCAAGGATGTATCAATATTCGTTAGAAATTTATGAGGGGTTTTTCAGGACCCTAATTTTTTATTTTAGTTAGTGGGTTGTGATATGGGGAATGGAAGCCATTGGGTGTTTAGAGGTAGGAAAATCCTCTCATGAGGATGAAAATTCATTTGGTTGACTGACCACCCTTTTTGTGGAAAATTTTTCTAGATCCACTGGGGAATATTGTTCATGGTCAAACGATGGTTTCCTTAAGACATTTACCTCCCACATTTGATGGATGAGTAATTTTTTGGGGAATTTTAATTTCTCATGACCACCAAGGGTGGATTTTCAAATGAATGGTGTCTAAAAATTATGAGGACATTTTCATCCACTATGACTATGAATGAGATACTAATACAACATTTATTTATCTTTTGTAAATGAGGGTTAAAACATGTTATAGTTTGACATAATGTAACTAGGACATTTGAGACATATTATTTAAAATATGTTTTCTATGAACATGGGGAGAAACCATTATCCCATCTCACAGTGGTCTAACATGGAATGTTGCATCATAATTATGGATGAAAAGTGAAGAAATGATGTAAAATGTATTTGGGTGGTTTATGAAACAAGGGTGTGAGGTGGTATGTAGACATCAAACGAAAATACATTGGTAGGAAAATTCATGCCCGAGCATTCATTATTCTTCAGATGAAAGGCCTTTTTTTGTGTGAAACTTATGCAGAGACACGAGGATATATTGTGTATATCCACCAAAGGTTCCTTAGGACACTGAACGACCCTTTCCAATGGCCATGGATGGTTATGGGGATTTAGAAAATTCCGAGAATGGAGTATGGGTTTTGAAAATGGGAGTAAATGAACATGAAAGGGGAAATTCAAAACAACATAATTCTTTTAATTGTAAAATATGTTCTCCCCATATAGGTGTGAGGTAGTTCCCTGTGTATGTCTAACCTGCTTGTAGGGTGGGGCAGTCACCTTGCATAGGTTTGTTCCATAAAAATTTATGGGGGTCATTTTAGCTATATTTGTTTTTTTGGGGGGATGGTTTGGCATGTGATCCATCATCTAAGTATCACTATGTATCCTGGATGCACAAAATTAAATCCATATATAGTTTATGGGGTACCTTGTAGTATAATGTCTTGAAATTTATAATTGATTTCATTTCTATAGATCTATGAGGAATTACCTTACTAAAGTCCCTAAGGCCTCATGAGTTGTGAATTATTATTAGAAACATGGGTTTTAAGGATTTAATCCACCACCTAGAGATGGCGTATTGAATGAAGCATTTAGCATTCAGGGTACTTGGGAAAAGATGAAATATCAAGTGTAACTATATACATTGTAGGGATAGGTATTAATCCATATATAACTTAATAACATTGTGGGTGACCCATAATGTAGGAAATTCCTTATTAGGTTAGGGGGCCATTATTCTACGCTATTTAACGTCATACAACAATGAAATTTTTTCCAAGAAGTTTAAATTCATGTGGAGATAACTTTTTGTCTACAAAATTTAGCATCATGCAGTGATGAAGTATATTCCATGAATTTTACCATAGTGTGCTGAGGATGTATATTCCATGTAGTTTAATATCACATGGGTAAGATGTAGATGGCCCAATGTGAATGAGGGCATGTGGTTACTCATTAAATAGCCCGAATACTAGGTCATGTTTCTAACATATCTTGCATGTAGTGGGGGACCATTTTTATGTGTTATATGGATATACCCGGGTCAAAAGATCCAAGTGTAACTACATATACTAATAGGGTAGGAATCAAGATGAACATAGTTCATTATAGAAATCCCCCCTGTGTAGTTCTATCCCATACAAATGGGGGAATTTTTACCTTTGGTGTGGATGGACTTTGATGAATGTATGACCGTATATATTTATTTTATGAGGGTAGAAATCAAGAAAAATGTAGTTTTATGGAACAACATGGTGGGTGACCAAAGCCAAAGGAAATTTCCTCTTAGGTGAGGCCCCTGTTATGCAATGTAGTATAACATCATGCTGCCAAGACATCTGGGTCATGAATTTTAACATCATGCATTAAAAAAATTCTAATTTAGCAACCATGTGTATGGGCTTATCCAGCCAAGACACTTTGGAATACCCCAGATGAGAAAGAGGGATACATGGTAAAATAAGACTCCATTGGATATCAAACCAAGATAAAGTATTCGAGGAATGGAAGTTGATGGGTGTACAGAAGTAGGTAATGCCTCTCATGAGGATAAATATTCCATTTGTTGGTAGGCTCTTTTGTGGTTAATTTATGCAGATCCCCTAGGGAATTTTGTGCATATCCTAACAGTGGTGTCCTCTAGACATTGAACATCCATTTCTGATGGTCAAGGATTATTATGGGGATCCAATAATTATTGGGGCATGGTGTTTGGTGGATTTAAATGGGATATCCATGTACACAATAAATGTCATGACTGTGATTAAATATGAAATACTGAATTCCCTACATAGATTTGGCTCATACGTAGGGGTTCATGATCTTTTAAAAAATGATTATTGTTGGAATCAAGGTTTGAAAACTCTTTCATAGACCTTCATTTGTGTGTATATGATTGGGGTATTTTTAATTTTCCATACACACGACTGGACCCGAGCGCATGGTTCGGGTGTCACTATATTTCTCGTTATACTGAGATTCAAGACACACATATTTATTGAGGTTCTATGTAGTTTAATGTCAAGCAGTGATGACATTAGGTTCCACAAGATAGAAGAGAGAACACCAACATTCCTTTTAGGGTCATTCCAAGAGGACCATGTCAACCGTAATATGGTTTGATATGCCTTTTCCTTGTGGGGAATTCTCTTTCAAACCCCTAAGAGAATTTGAGATGTTCTAAGTGTGATAAATAGGGGACAACATAGATGCATTCCTCCGCAAAAGTTTAACATATTGAAGGATGTGGGAGATTTTACTTTTTGGTATTTTATTGCATATGGGCCATGATATGGTGATCGGGGTGACACTACGTCTCTCGTTGGGATGAGAATTAAACGTAGTTCTATGAATTCCCCGATTCTATTCTTACCCATATGCAGGGAAGCTGAATTTTTTGGATGGCAGTGGGACTAGAATTTGGAATCTTGGAATCACTACATATCCTATGTGGGTTGGAATAAATCCACACATAATTGTATAATTATTCCCCCATGCATTGGTTTATTCCATCCACAAATAGGGGGGAACATTTTTTATAGGGTTTGGAATTGAGATATAGACTCTATGTGTCACTACGTATGTCTCCAAAACAAGAATTGTACCATTCACAGTCACATAAAATAGGGTCATTTTTCTTTCTCCCGCGTAGATCTAACTCATGTGAAACAAATCATTGACTGGAATGAAATGATCCCCATATAGTTTAACATCATGTGTTGAGTGTGGATGATACCGTGTATTTTATTTTTATACGGTCAGGACCTTTTGGCCATTCTGATTAACATCAAGTTGTATGGACCTTTTGGCCATTTATTTCAATGAAATACTGTTAGGACCTTTTATAATATAGTTTCAAATCATGTGACTAGGACCATTTTTTCATGTAGTTTAAATTCATGCAGTGAAGATGAATTATTTTCGAAATAAGAAATGTTTCCTCAAGAACTATGCATTGGTGGGAGCTTTAGTAATATTTCCATCCTTTGAAATAAGAGAATAATATTTTTTGGATTTTCCTCTCTGTATGAAATATGGTCCCACCCATTTTGGTTCCACCATTAGAGGTTTCATTCCATGTATCATCAGATTTTTGGGGACCAACACCATTTCTCCTTCAAGGAAAGATAAAAAATGACCCATTTTTTTTGAAGGATATCATATTATGGTTTTGCTAAATCTCAAAATTGTGAAAGGTGTGCAATATTTTTCCATCCAGTTTCTCTAACCCATCAAGTCATTTTTTTGATTTCTCATCTATTGATAACATATCATAGATGGCCACATGGAGATAGTGTAATTGAAATTTAAATGGTGGAACCGATTGCATCCTATACACTATTGAGTATGAGGATGCATGAGTAGTGTTGCAGGTTATGGTATGGTAATACCAGAAATCATAGAGGATCTTTTCTGGAAAATATTTCTAATTATTTTTTATACTCTTATAAATATTATTGGACAGGCTCTTGTTTAAGGAATCTATCTGTCTGTTGAGAGCTTCATGGTAGTAGGATGAATGTTTGGTGTTAATACCATAATTTAGAAATAACATCTCTAATTCTGTAGAGTATAAATTTGTGCCATTTTCCATTATAATTATTTGAGGGACACTATATATGGTGATGATTTTGGATTCCACAAAGCTAAAAATTCTTCTTTATCGGACCTCCTTGGAGGGTGACGCCTCTACCCATTTGCAAATGAATTTAGATGATGTGATAATATAATTTAATTTTTTGTCCCTGGAAAGAGGAAAGGGTCCCCTAACATCCATTCCCCACATGGAAAATAGTCAAGAGTACTTGGAAGTGTGAATTAACTCTTGGTTATGGTAGATGAAATTATCATTAACATTATTGGAATGGAATTTTGGGTGAAGTTTTAACAATCATGAATCATGGTGGGCTAATAGTTTTTAATCCTTCAGATCTAGTGGTAATTCTTGGATTCAGATTGATGTTCCCCATAAGCTTTTATATACACTTTCATCATGATGATATTAGTATATTCTCCATCAATGCATTTGAGAAGTATCCCAACAAGGCTTGACTAATATATGACCTTTTGTTGATTTGTTCCATCATACAGAAAAAAAAAATTTCTCATCAATGTATTTTCTCCCTTCCAACCCTATCTGATGGAATTTATTATTTTTAAAGGTAATTTGAAATGGGAGTCATTGAGCTAGTATTGGGACCATAAAACTCTTGGAATGGACTATTCTTGTTGATTTCTTTTGTATTGGTTCGAATTAACAACAATAACACCTGATGGTCGGATATACGGATGACTATTTCATCCTGGTATTGATCGTGTAGATCTGTGGCTCCATTTACAAATGCACCGCCCTATTTATTTTTTAACTGGTGGATGCGAGTTAGTGTTTCCTCTAAAGGGAGAACATCCATCAGTTCTTGGGCATGGTCCATCAAAGGGTTATCTCTTATTTCTGGATAAAATAGTCACCATTGAATTTCTTGATGAATAGTTATGAGTCAAATTTTATCTTTAAGTGTTTTATTTTCACTTAAAGTGTGCCATCCATGACAGAAGTGAGCGACTTATTCTATACTTCATTGTTTATACACCCTCTAATATCTGGATGGAGTTAGGAAAGAATGTATTTTCTATAGATATGGGTATGACTCTTAGTCCCACTTTTTTGAGCATGGGGTCTTCCATTCCTTTTCTTTTACACCTTTATGATGCACCATCAAAATACATCTCCCATTTTTGAGTCTTTATGAATAGAAAAACACTTACTGTCAGATAGTTTAACATCCAATGGATTCATTTCAACCAAGCGATGTTCTTCCAAGAAATCCACTAATGCATGGACATTGATATATTTCTGCTATATGAAATTTATATCAATCTTCTACAAGATTACCTCCCACACAACAGGATTCCATTCAATGTTGGATTACTGATAATATACATTAACGATTTTCTATGCGAGACCAGGTTGACCTCATAGTGCTATAGATAATGTCACATTTTATAGACAATGAAGATAAATCAATGTATGTATATTTGATAATTGAATAATGAGTCTCAAAATAAAAATTAGTTCTGTTGAGATGGTAAAGGATGTTTTCACTAATGGAATCACTCTTCTCTGTATGGTCGACTCCTAGCGACTACTATAAAGCTATCACATATGTTATGAGTTTTCTTCCTTCCACATGAGGTATAATACTAAAAGACATAAGATGTACTTATTAATACTGTCAAATGATTACTTATAGTCATTATTATATTGTTAGAAAACCCACATTTTCTTCATCCTGATGAAGGGGATCATTTGTTTGCGAGGATGGCTACGAAGCATAGAGTGTATGCTAGTTTTCCTTGAATCCCACTCAACTCATGAGGTTACAAGGAGGTAATATACAAAGGATATCCTTTTTCTTCATAGGGTTTAATTTGATTTCATGATGTAATATGATGATGTTGAGTACTTTTAATGAGGTAACACCGAAAGAACATTTGAAGGGGTTCATTTTTTGGTTGTGTTGTCACTATTTATTGAATATGACTTCATGCTCTCAAAGGTGGTCTGAATGTTGTGGGATTTAACCTCCTAGGCATTATAATATCATTTTATGAATATTACCTAGAAGGGTTTGATGAATTTATTTATGGAGCATTGGTATGAGGCACCAGCATTCTTCCGACCAAATAGAATAAATTATAGAAAAATACTCCCTGGGGGCCCAAAGGCGATGGCCTCTTCATCTTATTAGGTTATTTTGATTTGTTTATATTCTGAATGTCTTTCCATGAAGGATAGATCCATATATCTGTTAGTAAAATTGATCAAAAATTATGTGATTGGGACAGGGATTTCATCTTTCAGTTAGTTTCGATTGAGATCCATAAAATGGACATTAAATCAAATTTTCCCATTATTCTTTTTGAGGGGGACTATATTGGCCTCCAAGATGGGATTTTGAACTCCCAAATGAAGTCTTGTATGATGATCATGTTTTCATAAGCCTTTATTTTTATAGAATGAGTGGGTTGAATCCTCTAATATGCTTTAATATAGCTAATATGATCTCTTTAACATCCTAAGTGGTGAGTAGCCACTTCCAGATTGAGGACCATCAATTTTGTGTAGTTCCCTGAGAGAAAATCGTGATTCTACATATAGAAGAAGTTGCATACCTATTTATCATTAAACATCATGAACAAACTAATTATAGTGGGTCAAGGGTCCTATTTGGTCCCCTAGTTTACCTCCATGTGTTCATTAATGGTGGTAGAGACTCCCTCCTCGAATACTAGAGGGGAATCCCTAACAACTTCTTCCTCTTATTCTTCCTCTTCATTTTCTACATCCTACACTTCTTCTTCTATTTCATATTGGGAATCAATTATTGAGTTGACATCCTCAGATTTGAAAGAAGAGTCACTATATTGGTATTTGTAAAATGAACCAGCGTCTTCTAACCATGTTGACAGTTTGATGTTTTCGGGGAAGATGGAGTGAGGGAATGAACTGTGTCTTCTTTCTCTTCATTATCTTCATTATCTTCTAATTTAGTGGGTCTGGAAGGGATTATCTATAAATATTTGGATGGAATGAGGGAATTTACCTTTCAATCATTCACCATTTTTTGGGGAGCTAAGGGATTGTTCCCCACATTTAGGCTCGATGGCCATGACTGAAATCGTGAGAACTATGGAATATGCATCAGAATTTAGACTCATGCACTCAATCTGGTTAATGGTAAGTTTGTATTTTTTATTGAGAATCATGAATGGGATGTCATGGACTACTTCCAAAATATTTGGAGTGGTCACCCAATAAGTACCTTCAACAAAGGACCACATCCCTTTATTCTCATAGAATCCTGTATCGATATAGTGTGACTCACAAGATTCGAATGGGGACTTATCGACATACAATGTCCCACTCTACCCATTAATGTAATATTTGAGCACTGATTGTATGATGAGGGGATAGTTCTATTCCAATTCTACTATAAGAATCCTAGAATTATTTTGAAGGCCATTATTTGTCAAACCAGAAGAAATTATCGATCAGGTATGTGGTATCCAAATCGAGTTGTGATCATGATTTAGACGAATTGATTTTTCTCACTTTTTCTATAACCCAATAGGTTTATCGATGATGGAATCCTGACATCTTTATTGCAGCCTAACTAAAAAAGTGTCCATTCTAGGAGGATATTAACTCCATATCCATTGTCAATGACGAATTTTTGGACAATGATACCATTTTTCCTAGTGAACACATATAGTTGTTTGATGTGTCCCTTCATGATGGAATCATCTTCTCGTTGCATGAACATGGTATCAACATGTCATTGAGCAGGATTTGTCTCTGTTCAATATACTTCAGCTACACTTTATTCATCATTAATCTCTTGGGGGATTATTAATGTTTCTATAAAGAAATATTATGGGATCTGTTGATAGATTCAAAGAATCTAGAAATTATAGATTTTGTGCCAACAAGGATAACTATTTTAGAATATCACAATTTTTTATCTAAATGAAGGTTCATCCTAACATGGGGATTTCATTTCATATGTGATTTTGGGGCTTGAGAATTGGATGAAGATAGAACAAACCCTATGAGGGGAGATGGTGGATCTTCTTTACATGGTGGGTTTAGCAAAGCGGTGATTCTTTCATGCTGTGGGAGAATAGGCCTTTTATCCTCTTCTGATTGATATTCCATGATGGATGTGATATAGTGTCTTTTGGGAGGGTCTCTAAAACATTATTGATTATATTGGGTCCACTGAAGATATCTTCTGTGATTTTATACATAATTGATGGTTTGAGTGGGATTGCATCAAAAAATAATGATTCTTCCATGATTTTATCTTCCCATGTATTCTTGAATCCTACAGCCTCTTCTTTTGGATCCCTGATTAGGTATGGGGAACATAGGTTCACAGACATACTATTCATTTTAAAATGGATCAATTATGTAAATGACATTAATAGAGATTAAGATCAATTCTTTATCAGATGAAAATGTTACTTTATTTACTACTTCTGGTGGTTTTTTTGGTAGGGTGGTGCATGTACTCTTAGATCCATTGGTATAAAGTCTGATAGGGTCAAGGGTACTGTTTTCCTTGACACAGATTCATCTTCATTCACTTCCTCTTTTACTTTTCCTTAAAACTACTTCCTATAGAGTCGACTATTAGGTAATTGTGGGGCCCAGGATGTCCGATGCATTTCATTAGGAGATATTGGGGGCATATTCAGTTGTTTCAACTATGATTTGTGTATTCCATGATCATTTTTGACTATTTATAGATTCACCCTACTATCAGACTTTCAATACCTTTTTTTAATTAACTTTTTCCACTCTTCTCCTTCATCCAGGTATGTGGATGAAACATATTCCACCAGTGCTAGTGGTAGTTCCAATTTGACTTTTATAGAATATACAATTCATTAAATGATGTATTTAAGAACAAAAAATTAATGAATGGTATATCCTAGTATCCAGTTGAAAATTGTTGAAGAATCCATATTTAAAAAAAGAAAATAATCGTTCCTTATATGGAATCCCAAGATTGTTTTTTGGAAGGCATTGACCCCAAACTGAGTTGTAAGTGGAAAAAATACAACGAAACCACTCACTGTGAATAGTTTCATTGGTGTAATGACAACGGTGAATTTTTACCCCATGTACGACGCCCACTGCAAACTATGTCGTTGGTTGAAAGGAGGAAATGCTGATAGTGCCCCATGAGAAAGATAATGTCATTAGAGAGACTGAGATGGTGATTTTCACTACTGTGAACTGGAAGTCTTTGTTGACTGAGTCATATGTGGGCTAGTTGATCTCCCCATGGGGTTTTGTAAAAGGTGATGTTTGATAAAATAGATCTAGCTTCCTTGAAACTCTATAAAAGGACCCCATGGGGACATGAGAAAAGGACCATATTTTAGAGGATTGAATGGAATTTTTGAGATAGATTTCAGAGATGATTGATTGATGAGGCATGGACTTATTACAATGAATTTCCGCAGGTATAAACTCACCATATAAATGAAAAACAAGAATCATAATAATTGGATGAATGTGAATAATATCTCCTTCACGGATTAGATTTATGTAAATTGAGGAACCAATTCCCTTACATCACACTGGCACCCCATGTCGCACAATGATATATGGGTGGGACCCTACACAGGGTATCACAAGGATTCAAGGGTAGAACCCTATGACACATAGCACCGTCCTACGCAGATGTAACTCAGAATGGTGTAGCATCATTCTATGCGGATGGAAATCTGTGTCACATATCATCATGCTATGTGGAGGAACTGGGACCCGTGCAGAAAATCCCCATGTGGACAACATATAATCCCATGTACCATCATGGTATGTGGAAGACCACTTCACCCATGTAGAAACACTCTACGGGGGGATTCCCGCATCCCACATGAACAAATGGTTCACAGAATGGGTTACCTTGGGGCATTCCACCCTCGATCTCTGATCATTTCCTTCCATTTCTATCACCTTGTCCACTGTCCCCCCATAAAACAGTCCAATATAATTGGGCAAAAACCCACTTTCAAATCCATTGGACCCATATGAAAAACTCATGGGCACATTAGCACACCCTTTTGAATTTACATACCCATTTTATGTGTAGATGTGTGGGTAACCCCCGTAATGTTTCGGATCCCCAGAATGTCCCTATGTCTACATTCTTATGATAACATGTGGAATAAAATTGGGATACCCACATGTACATCCCCATTCAGGGGATCAATTATAGTCACATGCCTTTCCCTTTGATGTGGGATAGTGATATGAAAGGAAAATCATTCATTGTTTTCCTTTTAACAAGAAGCAACATTCCTCCCCTTTCCTAGAACGAATTTCAAGGCACTCCCATGGAGGTAAGCCCCATGATTTTCTTATAGAAGGTTGCATCAATGCATCTATTTTCCTCTTCCCAGAGCATACTAGCATAGGTTAATTTCACTAATGAGGGTGTGAAAAAATTGGGGAATTGGCACATTCAAAGCCTTATCTCTCACTCTCCCTTTAGGATTTAGTTCCATATATCAATAGATTATGTGGGACATGTGATCTTTGTATCCACATCCTCATATTGTTTCTCACATTGATCATGAATCACACAGTCTTATAGGTGGGTGGAGATCAAGAAATCTTAATAACTCAAAAGGATGTGCTTCTTATAAGGTTTAATCCCCAAATGCATTGAACTATAATAACCTAAATCCCCACCATAACTGGATACATAGGAATCCTTCTTATGTCCTGAGCTTCATTCTATGTCATTTCAGAAATGATAAATTATGCCTCCCAAAAATTGGCCACATAGAAGGTGTAATACCTAAATCCAATACACTATGTTAAATCTGATTCCTTATCTGATCATGATATGTAGGATGTCTACCAAAGGCCCTATCTAAAAGAACATTGTCCATAGAATTCAGTCTTAATAAAATCCCCCCCAAACATGCTAGGGAATCCTCTTCATGAGTAAGCCCAATCATTTTTCTCTCAAATGGGAAGTTACAATTTGTAAGCGCAAATCATGAACCCACAATTCTGTCAACTCAAGGGTGTAATTCCCAACAAAAACTGAACTACATGGGATTTTATTCCAATCCAACTGGTATATGTTGGAAGCCTCCCTGAGGTCCAAACCTAATACCTCGAATTACCCTAGTATTCCTCGAGCCTTATTCCTAGTAGGTTCATATCCTCCCAAGTGACCATACCTCTCTTAGTCATCTCTTAGCGCTCAAGAATAAGTCCCACACCATGTCTTCACTAGGTATATTCTGCTTACACATTCTGACCAAATGACGTTAAATTTCATGGTTGGGTCCCTTTCACATGACCATACATGGTGATGTGTTTGGTAAAGAAACATCGAACAATATGGAGTCTGATTCTTCTCACAGGGATACATAGAAATAATATCTTATGGATTATATTTTGAAATCAAAAAAAATATTTTTCCCTCTTAGATGAATATAAACTCTAGAGTTCGTCATCATATGGTTAAAATCATAGTTGTCTCAAAAAATTATTGAATAATCCCTAATGTGTCTATAAAAGGTAACATTGATGAAGAACCTCAAATACATATAGATGTCTTCATCAATGGAGAACCTAGGATACATACAGATTATTTTAAACCCATACATACCTATGATTGATCTTGTGACCTAGGGTTAATCTATGCACACATCCTTTTAAATGAACCAATGATTAACAAACATATGAATATTTCATAAATATGAAAGATATTCCTAGAATAGGAAATAATTCTCTCTAAAAGGTTGTGATGATCCTAACCTCCCATCCTCTCAAACAATAGAGTCCTTATGTGTTTTTTTTCAAATAATACAATGATAACATGACTTTGGAATGTATGTCCATGAATCATGGATAAAAGGGTTGTTGGGTGTCTCTAGCTCCACAAATAAAAATATTGGAGACCATCTGAGGACATCAAAACCAATGAGGGTTGTTTTCACAGACACTGAACCACATGCAATAACACATCAAGACCACAAAACTGTGGCGCATCCATCATAATACTAGAAGGATATATTTCACAGTCCTAGTGGTACCATCCCACCCACCAAAAAGGGTGATGACCGGAATCAGGTCGAAATAAAAATGGTGAACCTGATATGAGTCCTTAACCCGGGTGGTGGTTACAACACCTCAAGCTCCTTTCACATCTAAAAGGATAAGATTGAAGAAAAATAATCAATTATGCATTTGATATATTGTTTCAATTGTGAAGGGATTTCTTGTTTTTTCTTGTTACATATATTGCAGGTCTCTATAGGAACCATCAATCAAATGGAATCTCCAAAATTCCCACGAATAGGCATGATGATCGATGCACTGGTTGAGTCCTTTTCAAGGAATATGACTCCATTTCCTACCCAATTCCTTCAATGGTAGGTTATGAATGTGATTATCTGAGAATAACATCATAATGGTACTCTCCCCATTATGGAGGCTGCATGATAGGCCCTCTAATCGGTAAAATCTCACCGTCCACCTCTTCATTCGTGACTAGAGTCCCAAAAAAGGCATCCCCACTGGTGATCTCCAATTTCTGTGGAAGAAAATCCAAATATAATGATAATGAGTACCTCCCTTACCATATGGAGGTGGATGAGGACATCACCAAAAACTGTGTCCCTACTGTATATGAGCCTCACTCTAGGGCCCCAATTGGAGTACGTCATCGCCAGCACCACGTGACCCTACTTATACATTTTATGACAACCCTGCTTTTTATTACAACTTAAACATTCTTTATTACATAAAACATCACTTGATACAACAAAGAAGATCGAGAGGTTTAGTGTCTTTGGGGCTTAGGATCATTACATAAAAACTTTAAACATGAAATACAACATCCTTATTGAAAACTTCTTTTACATGACCACTACATTCCTTCGTACTTAGCATTGCATGGGATAACCTGAGGACATGCATAAGAAAAGGGTGAGCTATAAAGCCCAGTAAGGGAGTACACAATGAATAACATGAGGAGTACAATACATGTTGGGCAATAGGCATATCAATAGAGCATAAGAGAGACATGAACATAAAGGCATGATAAAGCATGATAATCATAACATGGAAATGTGGCAACAACACTTAACATTGAATTAGCATGAGCCAAGGCTCATTGCACATGGAGCATGAGTAAACCCTCATTGCACTTGAAGCACGATTAAACCCTCGTTGCACTTGAATTAGCATGAGTCAAAACTCATTGCACGTGACGTATCATGATACTATACTTTACCCAATGTATTGGAGCGCTATAAAGGGCGCACCCTTCTTAAACATTTCATTTCATGCATAAGTGTGCCACATGGATCATAAAACATGGATTCATAAAACATAGTAATTTCTTCCACGATAAAGGAATGTGGAATTCATACATGAAACTTTACAATCAATATGTAAATGTGCATAAAGGTGAATACCCTTGATGGAGAAATGGGCATGGTATTCACTACACAATGATATTGGCTTAGAAAATCGGTGTGATTTCGGCAGCGTAACGGCGTGACATAAGAATTCATAAAAAGGGATGATGAGAGAGAAAGGGGTTCCTCATCATATTTACATGTAATGGACAGTAAGAAGGTCATATATATACATTTCCCAACAATTGAAAAGGAATTTAGATTCATGATACAGAAGTACTGCTTGAATATAAAAGAGGAGAAAAAGGTTCCTTTCAGAATTTCGGCATAGTAACAGGTGTACATGGGAGGCATTTAATGAGAGAGAAAGGGGTCTCCCATCATTAAAACAATAAGAGGGCAGTATGGGAGAGGTGCGAAACCATACCCCAACATTCATAAATAAAATTAAAAGGGCAATACAACTTAAAGAAAATTGAAAAAAATGAGAAAGGAAGAAAAACCCCTTACTTGGAAGTGTGCTTCCAAAGGCTAGAGAGAGGCTTGTGAGAGGCTTCTTGGGAGCTTGGGGCACCTTGAGAGGATTCTAGAGAGAGTAGGGCAGAGTTTGGACGAACTTCAAGGGCTTTGGGTGAGGAGGAAGTGGGAGCTTGGGTGGGTTTATATAGGAAAGGTGAGAGAATTCTTTATTATTTAGGTTTGGGACCCCTTATATTAAAATAATCCAAACCACAAACCATCCCATGGTATTTGCCCATGGTTTCTGGAAAAGGTAAGAGGAAAACAATATTTTACAAGGCCAAGGTCCGAACTTATTAAAAAATTAGGGTTGCTTATGTGGAGGTGAGTCACACTCCCATGGAAATTATTTTAAAAAGGCAATGTGTTGAATAAGTCTTGAGGGCTCCATTAATGCTTTGAAAAGTGAGTCAAACAAACCCAAAACCTCATTATTTTATTGATAAAACACATATTGGCCGAACATAAGGATTATGGTATTTTATTACATCACCATTGGGTCATTATGATGTCATAAAACACATTATATATTTAAATGGTATTTAATTTTTACCCAAAAATTTGACTGTCTCAGAAAATTATGAAAAATTCACCGTTGGATAATTTCGACGTCCTGATTCCAAAAATAATATTTATTTTATCTAAATAATTTTCTAAATATGTGAATTTTCACTTTTAAAATAAAAACCGACATTTATAAAAATTCACGGGTTTTGACAGAAATGGCTTTCAAACCATAATAAAAATTTTAATTGCATTCATAAAATTATAAGATCATTTATATTTAATAAAAATTAATTTAATGTTAATAATAATATTTTATTAAAATATTATTTAATTCAAAAATCCTTTAATTTAATAAAATATAATTCTTAATTAAATAATAACTAAAAACATCATTTGTACTTTAAAAACTAATTACAATGCATCAAAAATGACTAGAAATTATATTCATTATTATATACAAAAATAATGTACATGAACATGGTGTTACTTATTTGTTACATAACCCCTTAAAATAGCCGCATAAGACCTAAGGGTAAGGTGTGCGATGGTGACAGACTCTTGGGGTTGCTCGGATAACATCGCTCGAGTGGTAATCTCTATCAACTTCCATTTTTCCCGTAGATGATCACGTTTGAGCTTGACTTGATGAAGCTCAGCTTGGGCTTGGTCAAGGGCAAAGCCCAAAGACGCCACCTCCTTTCCGAGCTCCGACAAATGGGCTTCGTAAGGGGCAATTCTACTGGATGAGGCCATCGCTTCCTTTGTCTGAGTAGAGAATTGGTTCGTTAAAGACTTATATTTAAACTACCCAGATGATCACTGTTCAACGGCTATAAAAGTAACGGTCACAAATCTTAACGTAAAACTTAAAGAAGTTGACATCTTATAAAAACATTTTTCATAAAGAAACATTTAACTGGATCAAGAGGGATTTTCCATTAATGAAACTTTGGGTCGTTACAACATTCCCCCCTTAAGAAATTTCGCCCTCGAAATTTTCCTTTTCCCACACTAAAACAAATGTGGGTAACTTAGCTTCATCATATCCTCCGACTCCCAAGTTGCTTCTTCAAACTTGTCGTTTCTCCACAACACCTTGACGAGGGGCATTGTCTTATTTCGTAGAACTTTTTCTCTACGATCTAAGATCTTCACTGGTTGCTCCTCATAAGAAAGATCGTCTTCTAATTGTACCACCTCGGAAGAGAGTACATTTGAAGGGTCTGGTATGTACTTCCTTAAGAGGGATACATGGAAGACATCATGCACCTTGGCCATAGTAGGTGGAAGTGCTAGTCGATAGGCCACAGCCCCAACACGATCAAGAATCTCGAAGGGGCCGATGTACCTTGGACTTAACTTCCCTTTCTTTCCAAACCTCATGACCTTCTTCCACGGAGATATGCGTAAAAACACCATGTCTCCGACTTTAAACTCAAGGTCTCGTCGACGATTATCTGCATAACTCTTCTGTCGACTTTGGGCTGCCTTGATATGCTGCTGAATTGTTTTCACCTTCTCTACCATTTCTTCGACCATTTCTGGTCCAAGCAGCTTACGTTCACCGACCTCATCCCAACATGTCGGTGCTCTGCACCTTTTCCCATATAGGGCTTCATATGGTGCCATTTGGATGCTCGAGTGGAAACTATTATTATAAGAGAACTCAACTAGAGGAAGATGTTGATCCCATCCTCCTTTAAAGTCCATTGAGCACGCTCTCAACATATCCTCAAGTGTTTGGATAGTCCGCTCGGATTGGCCATCAGTTTGAGGATGATAGGCCGTACTGAATTTCAGTTCAGTATTCAGAGCATGTTGAAGACTCTTCCAAAACTTAGAGGTAAATCTTGGATCTCGGTCCGACACAATAGATAGTGGTACTCCATGCAACCGTACCACTTCCCTGATATATATCCGTGCCAGTTGATCCAAAGAGAAATCCTCTCGAATAGCAATGAAGTGTGCAGTATTTGTAAGACGATCCACAATAACCCAGATTGCATTGTTGCTTTTGGATGTCCTTGGAAGTCCAGTGACGAAGTCCATGGTGATGTTCTCCCATTTCCATTCTGGTATGGGCAATGGTTACATCATCCCCTTAGACTTCTGCCTCTCTGCCTTCACTTGCTGACACACCAGGCACTTTGATGTATATTCAGCGATCTCCTTCTTCATATTATCCCACCAAAAGTTTTCTCGGAGATCTCGATACATCTTTGTGCTCCCTGGGTGAATAGAGAAATTTGAACTATGTGCATCATCCAAAACTTCCTTCTTCAGCTCCGAACTTGATGGGACACATAGTCTTTTCCCAAACCGCACAATTCCTTCTTCATTAACATTAAACTCTGAGGATTTTCCCTTTTTGATAGCTTCCACTTTTTCTTGGATTCTCGCATCATCCTTTTGAGCATCCTTTAACCTTTCCAAAAGAGATGGTTGAGCAATCATTTGTGAAAGGATTGATGATGTTCCCTTCTTTATGATTCTCACGTCCATCTTCATCAAGTCTAAGAAGATTGGATCCTTCTCAATTCTCATCATTGATAGAATTGCTGGATCCTTTCTACTTAGGGCATCCGCTACCTTGTTCGCCTTCCCAGGGTGGTAATGTATTGAACAGTCATAATCCTTTATGAGCTCTATCCATCTTCTCTGGCGCATATTAAGCTCTTTCTGTGTGAATATATATTTAAGACTCTTGTGGTCAGTATATATCTCACATTTCTCTCCATAGAGATAATGCCACCATATTTTCAAGGCAAAGATCACCGCCGCCAACTCCAGATCATGCGTTGGATAGTTTCGCTCATGGATTTTCAACTGTCTTGAGGCATAGGATATCACTTTATCATTCTGCATCAGCACACATCCTAAGCCCTTCTTCGAAGCATCACTGAATACCACAAAAAGCTCCCCACTTGTGGGTAAAGTGAGCACAGGTGTAGTGATAAGCCTCCTTTTCAACTCCTTGAAGCTTTCTTCGCATTCATCACTCCAAGAAAACTTTACTCCCTTTCGAGTTAGCTTGGTAAGAGGGTTGGACAATCGTGAGAATTTTCTCACAAATCGTCGATAATATCCAGCTAACCCCAAGAAGCTACGGATATCAGTTACCGATGTTGGCCTCGGCCATCCCTCAATTGCATCTGTTTTGGAGGGGTCCACAGATATCCCATTGCTTGTGATGATATGGCCCAAGAATGAGACCTCCTTCAACCAGAACTCACACTTGCTGTACTTGGCATAGAGCTTCTCCTTGCGCAAAGTCTCCAGTACAGTTCTTAAATGCTCCTCATGATCCTCCTTGGTTTTGGAGTATATTAGAATATCATCTATAAAGACTACCACAAATTTATCTAGGTAATCTCTAAAGACTCTATTCATCAAGTCCATGAATATTGCTGGAGCATTGGTGAGTCCAAAAGGCATTACTATGAATTCATAGTGCCCGTACCTTGTACGAAAAGCAGTCTTGGGGATATCTTCCTTCTTCACCCTTACTTGATAAAATCCCGACCACAAGTCGACCTTGGAGAAGTATTGTGCTCCACGCAGCTGATCAAACAAGTCATCGATTCTTGGGAGAGGATACTTGTTCTTTATCATGATTTTGTTAAGTTCACGATAATCGATGCAAAGCCGCATTGACCCATCCTTCTTCTTGACGAAGAGGACTGGTGCACCCCATGGTGATGCACTTGGGCGTATAAACCCTTTATCCAGATTCTCCTGTAGTTGTTTCTTCAGTTCTTCAAGCTCAACCACAACCATTCTATATGGAGTCTTGGATATTGGTAGCGCCCCAGGTATAAGTTCAATTGAGAACTCAACATCTCTTCTTGGAGGAAGACCAGGAAGTTCCTCGGGAAATACTTCAGCGAATTCCCTCACAATAGGCATTTCTTCAAGGGTGGTTTCTTCCTTGGACTCAATCATCTGAGCCAGATATGTTTGCTCATAAGGTAGTAATATCCATGCTTGAGATGATGGAGCTAAAGGAGATTCATCTTCCTCCTGACACTTGTAAAGAATCGGGGGTCGATTCTCCATATGGAGTGTAATTTCCCTCTCCCGACAATTTATGTTGGCTCTATATAAGGAAAGCCAATCCATGCCAAGAATTGCATCAAATTCCACCAAAGGGAGTATGGCGAGGTTCACTGGGAAATTCAATCCACAGATTATAACAGGGGAGGACTTATACTCATGGGATGCAATGATTGCCCCATTTTCCGTACTCACTGACATCTTTACTTCCATGATTTGTCGTGGTGCAGGGATTATTCTACTAAACTTTTGAGATATAAAAGAATTCGTAGAACCTGAATCAAAAAGTACGTTCGCTATTCTTTAATGAATAACTAGCGTACCTGTCACCACTTCGTTGTCGGGGTTCACTTCGGCAGAAGTGATGGCAAAAGCTCTTCCTTGCTGTCTTGGAGGTTGTTGATTGCCTCCGATAACCCTTGGATTAGGGCACTGATTCGCAAAATGACCCGGTTATTTGCATTTGAAGCATTGAACAACGCGTTGAGGTTCGAACGGAGCGTTCCTCCCCTCCGTCGCAGCCGCGGGTCCTTCTTGCTGACAGTTAACAGCTAGGTGCCCTTCTCTTCCACACTTGAAGCATTTTCTTGTCCCCCTAAGGCAATTTCCAGGGTGCTTCTTTCCACACTTTTGGCAAGTGGGGTGCTGGAATTTCTTAGCGCCGTTGGATTTATCCATCGGACCACCAGCATTGAAGTCCACCTTCCGCTTCTTGTCCCCATGATACCCCTGTGATTCTACGATCTCCATTTCAACCTTGAGGGCACATCGGACAATTTCCTCATAGCTGTCGAAGTCACGGATCGCTAATGCTTTCCGCAAGCTAGGCTTCAGCCCACCAAAGAAGCGGTCAACCTTGCATTCGGGGGTAACGACAAAGCCGGAAGCGTATCGTGCAAGCCTTGTGAAGTTTGCCTCGTACGCTCCCACAGATTCCTCATCATTCTTCTTGAGGGAAAGGAAGTCCCTTTCCATCTTAAGACGGAGGGTGCGTGGAAAATATTTATCGAAAAACATCTTCCGGAATACCTTCCATTCCAAAGCCTCGATCTCCTCCTCAGGCTTCGTATTTTTGATCAACGTCCACCATTGATCAGCTTCACCCTCCATACGATAAGCCGCCAGGAGAACCTTCTCTTTTTCAGAGCATTGGAGGATGGAGAATATCTTTTCAATGGAGTTGATCCATTGTTCAGCAATCGTGGGATCAGATGATCCACTAAAAGTAGGAGGCCTTTGTCTCATGAAGCTTTCAATAGCGACTTGTTCTTTCTTAGGGGGGGTTGAACGTTCCTCTTGACCAGTGTTTCTATTCAAAACTTGAGTTAGCTGAGAGATAAGCGTGACAAAGTTCGCGATTCCCGCTCCCATTGGATTGGGCATCTCATAAGTACAGTCATCACACTGATCTTCACAACGGTTGTTAGCCCGAGTTCTCCTATTACCGGCCATTGGCTGGAATAAAAGGAAAGTTAGGGGTAACACATAAAGGGTAATCCAAAGACAAAAGTTGATGACTTATAAATAAACTTTAATCTCTTTAACTCATGAGTCTATAGGATTCAATCCAGGCTTTTCATGATCTTCCTTCTAACATATATTCTCAGGGGGCATTTTTCCCTTAATAAGGGTTCATACTAAGATTGTGAATTTATCAAAACATATCCCCCGGGAGTGTCGTAACCAAGAGTGCAGCAAGGCCCGTTGTCGTGCACCAGTTCCCGTTTGAGTCTAGCCCAAAGCGGTGTTTTTGGGTTTTACCCCTAGGATACATCTGTGCCAGAGCCGCCTCTACCTGCTCGTATCCAGACAGGGATGTATTTGTTTGATAAAACACTTACTTAGTATTTACCAAAACTTAGGGATGTTTTTATTATGCTTAGTCTTGTATCTAAGGCTTTACTAGGGTTTCCTAATCCCAAAAATAACTAAACCTATCCTTTGATACCAACTATGACAACCCTGCTTTTTATTACAACTTAAACATGCTTTATTACATAAAACTTCACTTGATACAACAAAGAAGATCGAGAGGTTTAGTGTCTTTGGGGCTTAGGATCATTACATAAAAACTTTAAACATGAAATACAACATCCTTATTGAAAACTTCCTTTACATGACCACTACATTCCTTCGTACTTAGCATTTCATGGGATAACCTGAGGACATGTATAAGAAAATGGTGAGCTATAAAGCCCAGTAAGGGAGTACACAATGAATAACATGAGGAGTACAATACATGTTAGGCAATAGGCATATCAATAGAGCATAAGAGAGACATGAACATAAAGGCATGATAAAGCATGATAATCATAACATGGAAATGTGGCAACAACACTTAACATTGAATTAGCATGAGCCAAGGCTCATTGCACATGGAGCATGAGTAAACCCTCATTGCACTTGAAGCATGAGTAAACCCTCGTTGCACTTGAATTAGCATGAGTCAACACTCATTGCACATGACGTATCATGATACTATACTTTACCCAATGCATTGGAGCGCTATAAAGGGCGCACCCTTCTTAAACATTTCATTTAATGCATAAGTGTGCCACATGGATCATAAAACATGGATTCATAAAACATAGTAATTTCTTCCACGATAAAGGAATGTGGAATTCATACATGAAACTTTACAATCAATATGTAAATGTGCATAAAGGTGAATACCCTTGATGGAGAAATGGGCATGGTATTCACTACACAATGATATTGGCTTAGAAAATCGGTGTGATTTCGGTAGCGTAACGGCGTGACATAAGAATTCATAAAAAGGGCTGATGAGAGAGAAAGGGGTTCCTCATCATATTTACATGTAATGGAAAGTAAGAAGGTCATATATATACATGTCCCAACAATTGAAAAGGAATTTAGATTCATGATACAAAAGTACTGCTTGAATATAAAAGAGGACAAAAAGGTTCCTTTCAGAATTTCGGAATAGTAACAGGTGTACATGGGAGGCATTTAATGAGAGAGAAAGGGGTCTCCCATCATTCAAACAATAAGAGGGCAGTATGGGAGAGGTGTGAATCCATACCCCAACATTCATAAATGAAATAAAAAGGGCAATACAACTTAAAGAAAATTGAAAAAAATGAGAAAGGAAGAAAAACCCCTTACTTGGAAGTGTGCTTCCAAAGGCTAGAGAGAGGCTTGTGAGAGGCTTCTTGGGAGCTTGGGGCACCTTGAGAGGATTCTAGATAGAGTAGGTCAGAGTTTGGACGAACTTCAAGGGCTTTGGGTGAGGAGGAAGTGGGAGCTTGGGTGGGTTTATATAGGAAAGGTGAGAGAATTCTTTATTATTTAGGTTTGGGACCCCTTATATTAAAATAATCCAAACCACAAACCATCCCATGGTATTTGCCCATGGTTTCTGGAAAAGGGAAGAGGAAAAAAATATTTTACAAGGCCAAGTTCCGAACTTATTAAAAAATTAGGGTTGCTTATGTGGAGGTGAGTCACACTCCCATGGAAATTATTTTAAAAAGGCAAAGTGTTGAATAAGTATTGAGGGCTCCATTAATGCTTTGAAAAGTGAGTCAAAAAAACCCAAAACCTCATTATTTTATTGATAAAACACATATTGTCCGAACATAAGGAATATGGTATTTTATTACATCACCATTGGGTCATTATGATGTCATAAAACACATTATATATTTAAATGGTATTTAATTTTTACCCAAAAATTTGACTGTCTCAGAAAATTATGAAAAATTCACCGTTGGATAATTTCGACGTCCTGATTCCAAAAATAATATTTATTTTTTCTAAATAATTTTCTAAATATGTGAATTTTCACTTTTAATATAAAAACCGACATTTATAAAAATTCACGGGTTTTGACAGAAATGGCTTTCAAACCTTAATAAAAATTTTAATTGCATTCATAAAATTATAAGATCATTTATATTTAATAAAAATTAATTTAATATTAATAATAATATTTTATTAAAATATTATTTAATTCAAAAATCCTTTAATTTAATAAAATATAATTCTTAATTAAATAATAACTAAAAACATCATTTGTACTTTAAAAACTAATTACAATGCATCAAAAATGACTAGAAATTATATTCATTATTATATACAAAAATAATGTACATGAACATGGTGTTACTTATTTGTTACATAACCCCTTAAAATAGCCGCATAAGACCTAAGGGTAAGGTGTGCGATGGTGACAGACTCTTGGGGTTTCTCGGATAACATCGCTCGAGTGGTAATCTCTATCAACTTCCATTTTTCCCGTAGACGATCACGTTCGAGCTTGACTTGATGAAGCTCAGCTTGGGCTTGGTCAAGGGCAAAGCCCAAAGATGCCACCTCTTTTCCGAGCTCCGACAAATGGGCTTCGTAAGGGGCAATTCTACTGGATGAGGCCATCGCTTCCTTTGTCTGAGTAGAGAATTGGTTCGTTAAAGACTTATATTTAAACTACCCAGATGATCACTGTTCAATGGCTATAAAAGTAACGGTCACAAATCTTAACGTAAAACTTAAAGAAGTTGACATCTTATAAAAACATTTTTTATAAAGAAACATTTAACTGGATCAAGAGGGATTTTCCATTAATGAAACTTTGGGTCGTTACACATTTTGAATAAGATGTCATATCAAGGGACCCTATTGATGTACAAGGGACACATGCCCCTCAGACAGCCTTTCAAGGGTGATAGACTTATCACTTGGAATAGGTCATCTCCCTTGTTCATGAGAAGGTGATCCACAGAATAAACACAATGACAGACTATGGTCATACATATATATGTGTCCCCTATTATAAATCCCTCCACAGAAATACAGTGGAAAGATATTAGTGGACACATATCCCCTCTCTCACATATGAATCCCACCATGGAAGCATGGTGGAACATTATGAAAAAATTCATACTTCTGGTAACGCTATGCAATTCCACCTTACAATAAGGGCTGAAATTTTGTGGTAAATGGATATTTTTGTTCAACACACAAGAACCCCACCATAAAAATAAGGTGACAACTAGCTACAAGTAGGTGAAAATTTCTTCGGATAGATACCAGTCCTTCAATATAAATAGTTCAAATAAATATCAGCAGTCACACAACACCTCCAATGCATATGAAGCCCACCAGTCAAATACCATGGACTGAAACAATAAGTAGAACCAAATTCCTATGGATTCTCATCAATCATGTGATAGAAATACATCATAAAACAAGTAGATCCAATTTCCTTCTCACACATATAAATCCCATCGATCAAATACGATGGAAATCAACCGGCAGACACAAATATTTTCCTACTAATATTAATCCCACCACTAAAATATATTGTAATGAAAATATAAATAGAGTCAAATTCATGATGATTCACATTAATATCATTTGAAAAATATAGTGTCAAATGAATACATTCAAATTCATAATATAAATTATAAATCCCACTAGTAATATATGGTGACAACAAGAAAAAGTATATTGTGTGTCTCGACAACAAGTTAGGGGAATACTCCTTCCTCTGTCCAAACACAGGAGAACTACCATTACCCACTGTATTAACATAGAGGATAAGAGTATGTAAAAATCTCTCTCCAACATCAGAATGGTAATTCTTACCCATTTAATAAAAATAAATATCTCATCACATTCAAGAAATGATGGAGGACCTACCAATGATTACAGAGCATGCCCTTCAAACTATTCAAGGTGTCATCACATTTGTAAAAAAAGTGAGAAGTCAGGCCCACAATCCCATCACCCTAGGAGGGGAGATTTATCCACAAAATAAGATAGTTACTCTTGAGTAGACTTGAATCACTACTCCTGTCTAGATGGGTCTATTACTATAATCCATAATACAAGGACAACCAGATCAGAAATAGGAAGCCATTCCAATTGGAGGAAACTAATCCAACATTGTGGCCACTCCATTGTAGACATATATCCCTACCAGATCAAAAGATGATCATTGGTGTGTCCTGGGGAGATCAAGGGTACCAAAAATATGGAAATCATAAATAAAGGTCATTACCAATAGAAGGTGACCTGATTTTCTGCAAGAGAGAACCTTAAATGAATGGTTCGAAAGGCAGCTGGAAAATGAAGACCATATTCATGATTCATCTCTACTAGAAGCTAGTGTTCTTGATTACATAAGACATCTATCAATAGAGGCTCATAATCCTATTTTTCCACTGCCAAATTAGGGAAGTGGCAGTGGCTGTTTCAGACATCCTCCCTATAATATTTCTATTATCAGCTCTAAAGATACCCTCGGTTCACCCATAGGGTATTAATACATGGTCCAAAAAATGATTGATCGTAAGAGCCTATTTCCTAATATGTGTCAGGGTATCCCTCCCCTTGACCAAATGATCGAATAACAACTAGGTCATCCCATTTCTACCATCCCCTTAATGGTCCTCCCCAGGGTATATGCAACAAAATATTATTCTCCAGGTATTAGGATGTCAAACTATGATGGTAGACCTCACAATGATGTAAGTCATTGCGAATGCCCTCTTCGTAGTAACATCACAAAATGATAACTAACTACCCTATTTATAGTATATACTGATGGTCCTCCCTAGAATGTACAGTACATATATTCTCCCTAAATCTAGACATCAATATATAATGGAACCCCACGCCATGATTCCAGTCATTGCAAAGGTCCTCCATGAAATGATAAAAAAATTTCGAAGAAGGTCCTCCCCTTGCAGTTGTCCTCCTTAAAGGCCCTCCCTATGGTACACTCTGTGGAAAATATCCACATAGTCATATGATATTCTATGATGGCAGTACTGAAAACGATATCCTTGGTTGCGATGGTCCTCCTCCAAACCCATATTCACTTTAGCAAGAAGGTCCTACCCATACTGGTATAAATATGAGATAAAACTCATATTCTGAGGCGCATGGAAGGACAGGGTTCGAAACACTGGAAACTATGCCCATGAAAAGTGACATCCTTTCTCATCCAAAAAAAATCCTAGGACCATGATCATCCTTTGATCCACTTCTGACCCATTCATGCATCAATGAAATCAAAACTAGCAATGCTACTCATGATAGAATTATCAAAAAGAATCCATATTGGGAACAATAAGTATAGGAAGCCCTGGATGAATGAAAATAATATGTTGCTCATGAGAAGACAACTATCTAGGTATGACATATCAGTTATGTTCTATCCCACAACCACTTATCAGTTTAGCATTCCAAATGAGTTATTGGAATAATGTTTGTTCCACATTCTCCTTAATGTCTGGAAAACTCTCTATTAATTGAAAATAAAACTTCTACCCTATGATGGGTAAGAAAACCATGTCTGTATATTCGGGTAGATTCATCATATAATTGAGCTAGAATCCCTTTCTTAAATAAGAAAAATGCAATGAGAAAGGCAAAATAAAAACCTTGAGTTGGATTCCCTCCACGCACAACAAAAATGGTGTTTCCTCGTTGTTGATTCCCTATCTTGTGTTCGCATTCAAGGGTGGGGAGAACATGTAGATCTATACTTCACCCCATGTTCCATGTAATAGATCCCACATAAAATGGAATCATTCAATGCCATCGTACCAAGACAGAAGCTAAATGAAGTACCTATTCTAGAAAAGTGGCAAGATCTACAAGAACCAACCATGAGTAAGTCCCTAAATCATCATTCTCAATAAGAGAAAGCCATAAAAAACTCATGAACAAGGAAACTGAGAACATTCAGAAGACATCACACCTAAGTGAAGACAAACAATGAACCCAAATCATGTCCCTAGTAGTAAATAAATTTAATAATTATCATATTGATCCATAACAATATTTGGATCATACGCACATTGGAATTCATGATATCAATAAGTAAGTGATTGCAAAAAAATTCTACCACAGTACAGAATAAACTACATCCTGTAGGGATGAGAGAATTATTAACAAAAATTTTCCTCATAAGACCAAAAAAACCATGTCGGGACACTAAAATCATAGAAAGGGAGAGACCTCAATGCCCATGTCTGGAGGAATTTTTAGATCAACCACCCACCCGGTGGAAGTCGGTATTTTCCCACCTGGGGAGGAAAAAAATAGAGAGGTTACTAATTATATATAGTCTTGTGACTCTTGTCCCCCAGGGCATAGTTTTACAACAAAGTCACATCTTTTCTCCCTTAAAGTCAATATTTTCCAAGAAACTCAAAGAGGGTCCCACAATAGAAGGAGAAGATATGAAAAGGGATTTAAGATTCCCTCCTACAGCTCGGAAACTACTACACCACCTACAATGAGGAATGGATATGTAAACATCATATAATTCATCCCCATAGATATCACTAAAAATGATACAAATAATGAGGATGGAAGAGAATATGGTTACCTCTAGGTGGAAGTCTACACATAGCCTGATGGTATGCATACCCAGAACCAACGATATTCCCTAAAATTTTCGACTCCTTCACCCAATCCATCATTAACACCTTTATGAATATACAACAAGGAGGATAATAAAAACAGGTTCATACATACCCCACCCCCACCTCCTCATAAAGACACACCTCTAACACTTGAGTAGAGATTCTATCGACATGAGGAAGAAATGAAAGAGCTAAGGAGAATCAATGTTGAGATACATCATGAAATCTAACCTACTAGATATGTTCCTCAGGAAAAAATCAACATTCACTCAAGACATAGGTGATTCTACCATTAGGTATCTTCTTGGAAAATTAATTAAGGACAAGATCCTCTCCTATCACAGTAGTGGGACCACTAATCTATATGAATCCAATAATGGGAGGATACCAAGATTTCCCTCTGTTGAGGAAACAATCGGAGCTGATCCTAGAGATTCAATAAATGATACCCCCAACCAGGTATCTCCCTTAGGTACTAGCAGAGATGACATTCCCATTCATTCCCCTTGATGTAACCACCCATGATCTTGTCCAAAAAGATAGGCATCATGGAATTGTGAGTACCATCAATTCCATACCAGCCAATTTGGAATTGATGGATGGGGAGAATGCTTTGATATAACTAGAACAGAAACCTTACCCCGACTAGGTATGAAATGTTCTTCCATCGCTTAATTTTGGGAACCCCATGTTCCATGTGTTCAATGGATCATGGGACCAAGAGAATCACCTGATGCACTACTCATCTTATTGTGATCCTGTGATGCGAACTTTGGGAAAAAAAGAAGCAATGAATCTTATATTCTTTGTGAGAACCTTGAAAGGTCCATCCATTGTGTGGTACACCAGTTTTCTAGCTAGGACAATAAAAGGATGCGAGGATCTCTGACACCATTTGATGTTCTAGTTCATCTTGATGTTTACAAAAACAATAGTCAGTGGCCTCATTAACTACAAATAGTGAGAGAATGTGAGATTTTAAGACTTCATTTCCATTTGGGTGGTTCTAAATTCATTCTTGAACTGACCACTACACAATGAAGATATTTTTCCATGTGCATCGACAAATTCCCTGTTCACATACGAACACCACATATTCTGTTGAAATGTACAAGTGGGTTTTGTGACTTCTCTTGAATCACTAAAATGATATAATATTCCTTTAAAAATACTAATCTCAAGTCCCGGGTAGCTGCATCAGCCCTAGTAAAAAGAGTGGGAAGAGTTGAAGCATCTTTTTCCATGCTTAATCTACACCCTATGCTGGCTATAACTCTGATGCCCTCACCAAATCATGTTGGTCCCCCTGGACGTCTACAGCTACCCACGCCTCTTCATGATTAGAGAATAGGAAATATGATAAATCAATTTTGGGAATAGAATTTTTTTTTACTCATTATGGGATAAAGAAGTGTGTGGATACTTCTTAGCGTCAATGAACTGAAACTTACTTCAGCATTCAGTGCCAAAGAGGAAAGATGAAGTTGGTCTTGAAAACTGCCCAGATTACTATCCCTTCTACTAGATACTAGGAAATAACATCCAAGAATGATTTTTCTTTAAGAAACTCCAATATCTATTTATATATTCCAAACTTTTCATGATGGGCCACTGCTAGTGCATGTGGAAAATGTTTCACCATTGACCCGAACGAAGGAGGGTAGCGAAAAAAAGATACTAACAAAAATTGAAAAAGTTTATTAGTTGCATTAAGTAGAAAAAATCATCCAAAACCATCTTATCCTCCAAGAATAGTTAAAGAAACTGAATGTGCCTCCAACTGCTCCTTATGCAACACAACTGACATCCTCAACCCCACAATCCTCCGATGTTCTACCACCCAAAAAGTAGTACAATCAGAAGGGGAAAAAGAAAATGCAGGAATAAAATTTTTCACCAAATCCTAAGTTATATTTGACACTATATTATTTTGTTCCATAAGATAATATAGTATGGGAAATGCACCATTAAATAGAACAATGGGCATCAACCCTCCAAATGGAACCACCATAGGAAATATATGAGGTAGAGTTATCATCATAAAAGGAGATGATATTTGGCACTCTAAAATCCATTAACATAATAGATCCCTTATATATCGACTAATATGGTTTAAACATGAATTACACTAACCAAATTTGGGGCTGAGGAAGAAGTATTTGATGCCAGGGATATCAAGGGAGATATATCCATGAAAAAAATCATGATTATGGATACACCCCCGCTCAAACCGTTAGTGTTGTTGAAACCTGTTGAATGATCCCACATAAAATCCAGTTGGGATGGAAAAATTCTCCTACCCCCATAAGAATCCACCTTAGTCCAATAATTATAAAATATCCATCAGAGAAAGAACATGCGACTAATTTCACTCTACAATTGATATTACCTACTCAACACAATCCACAAAGGATGGATGATCATTCAGCTATGATCCTAAGGGCCAACATGTCATCATCAAATGATCAATCCCCTAAATCTTGTATGAAATAGAACCACTGATTTGGGAAGTGATATCTGTTAGATCAGAAATATGATATTCGGAAGCAGTTAGTTTCAGTACAAGAAAATCTGCCAATCATGGATACACTAAATCTATCCACATATCTGAAGGAAACACTATTTGAATCTTTGATAAGCCCTATGAGTTTGAATCTATGGTACTAGCCACTAAAGTCTACTTGATAGAGACCAATCTTACAAAATTCTATGTAGTTATATCCTTCACATATGAAGATGAATACACCATCCTTCAAGGACACATCATACCCTTATATCCATTTGGTGGGATACATGGTGTTAATATCCAGAAGTTCATCATTGACAATGGATCTTGAGTTGTTCTCCTCCGACTATGGATACATCATTGGAGGGGTAGCAAAGAGGATGCTCTGAAATCCTTCAACATGATTCTTTTGGGATATGTCCAAAGTGATCAAAAAATATTTAGGCAAAATTATGCTTGAAACCCAATTCGGTGACCTCATAGCTCACCCAAAATTTTACGTTGTATGAATGAATAATAACATCAAGACCTTGCTAAGAAGGCCCTAGGTGCATCATCATCCAGAAATCCCATTAAATTACCATTAGATCTTCAAATATAGAATTAATTGAACGAGTGGGACACTGCATGATGATAATTCCCCATTAAACCTCTACGAATCACACTATATTGATGCACGGTTCTATGAGATGAAGGGGAAGAAACTTTTGGTCAGTGATGTTGATTAGATTACCAACCAAATGGTTTGGAAATGGTTTGTACTGATCCCTTGAAGTATATATGAGAAGAATATATACTTCCCATCAATCATATTGAGTTCACAAGTCCATTTTTAGTCATGAATTCAGTAGTCCTCATGAGTTTGGTCACGACCATCATGCCGGATAATGTTGAAAATCTCATTGACTCCTAAGATAATAGTGGGGATTCAAATAAAAATTCCCATGATTCATCATCAAAAGTCCAAAAAAATCCATTCCTCACTCACTGAGGAAGTCGTAAGTCTCTCATTGCACATAGAAGATGAGGAATCTATTATACCTCTCACTGTATCTTCTCCGAAGAATCCCCCACCAGTGATGGAGGTAGATGTGGAGGCTTCACCTCCCAGACACGAAAATTGAAAATCATGCCTCAAATACGTAATGATCATCTAAAGAATTGTTTCTCCATTATAATATGAAGAGGAATATGGTGAGGATTTAGAGAAGGAAGAAGAAGTCATAGGGTATTCCCCTACAACATTTGAGGAAAGATTATCTTAAAATATTGGTGAGCTCTAGGAAATAAAATTTAGTACGAAAGAAGACTCGTGACCCACTCTGATTAGTGTGGACATACTATTTGAAGAGAAAGAGGTATATGCATCCTTCATGAAGTAGAATCTTGATTTTTTATCATGAATTTATATTGAAATTATAGGTGTGGATCTATAGGTGGCCACTAACAACCTGGTTCCACTAGAACACCACTGTTGTTACTAGCAAGCCGCTGGAATGACCCACCCGAAACATGCTTCCAAAATAGAGTCTGAAGTCGACAAAATGATTATATCCAACATCATTCATTATGTCCAATACCATAAATGGATAGGCTATATTTTCCTCATCAAAAATAAAAACACGAAATTTAGATTCTTCACTGATTTCAAAGATCTCAATCGGAATTTCACAAAAGATGATTTCTATGTCCCGATCACAGGGTTGTTGATAGATGAAAAAACTGAAAAGGATGATCTCTCATTAATGGAATGATATTCAAGTTATAATAAAATTTTAACGGTCTAGTAAGATAAATAAGACACTTCCTTAATGGCTCCCCATGGAGGGTTTTTCTATAAAGTAATGAATTTGTGTTTGAAAAATGTTGGGGCCACATATTAGTGTGCAATTAATATCAAATTCAAACCTATCATGGGAAAGTATATGAAGTTATATGTTGATGATTTGGTGGTTAAATCACAACAATGCCTTGTCCACCTGGAAGATAATGAATTTTTTTTCTAAAATGTATGATAGCACCGTCTAAATATTATCCCCTAATGTGCTCTTTTGGTGTTACCTAAGGAAAATTCATCTTCTTTATTGTATTCCACCATGGAATTGAAGTTGACCATGAGAAGATAATTGAAAACCATGACGTGTTACCTCCTCACAACCTCCCTGATTTGAGATTACTTCATGGATATTTGGACTAAATTTGGTGCTTCATATCCAACTATATAGGAAATTTCCTTCCAATCACCATGTTTATGAAAAAGGGGATTGAATATATAGGGACTGATTATTTCCATGCCACATTCAACAATCTCTAGATAAATATTTTAATCCCACTGATGTTAATGAATTCTATCAAATGAAGACACTTATTCCATATGTGAATAACTTGGAGTGATCATTGGGTGAATTCCTTACAAAGAAGAATGATGTTGGGTGTTGGAATATCTTCTATTATCATAGATGAACCATGATTGACTCTAAGAGTGATTAATAAAATTCCAAGAAGAAAGTAATGTCCCTAACAATGGTAGTCTAAATGGTGAGAAACAATATGCAGCACCATGAATCCACTTGATCCCTTGTAGAAACCCATTCAAGTACATTCCCAGTTATCAAATTCTTGTTTGATGATTGTCATGATGGGCGGTCATTCCGTAGGAGTTTGACATATGGTTCATGCCTCATAAATCCATCAATGGTCTGTCATTAGCATTTTTTATAGAAGATAACCTCTTTACAGACATGGATTTTTCAGATGAAGAAATACCAGATGAATATGTATTCTCTGTTCAAGAGGGTTCCCAAACATGGGAGATGTATTTCAATGACCCATCCATAAGATCAACATGAAAAATAATGAAATACCCAAGATTAAATAAGCTATGGTTGTGAGTCATACGTATAACCCAAGAAAATGTGGTATTTTCTTACTTCGTCCAACTATCACAAGGATTCACAAATAATTATGTAGACTACCATGCCCTCATTATAGGCTTAGAGGTTTCAGTTCATACATAGGCGGAGCATTTAATGATAAAAGGTGACTCATAATTGGTCATCATGAAAGTAAATGGTGATTATGATATAACTAAAGAGGAGACAATCCCTTTCATGTAACATGTACAAGAATTGATGGAGTAATTTTCTTTCATAGATGACTGAAAATCATGTTACCCAGTCACAAAATTCACTTTCTGATGCATTAATAAATGCAGCCACATCATTGGCCAACCTATACTTAGGTGAGACAGTTATCATCATTTCCCACCATCTGTTGGTCGTACCGTTTGATCAGACCAAGATGGAGGAAATCAAAAAGATTTGTCTCATCACTGAACCATATGTCCATACCTCTGGTTGGATGAATCCAATCGAAAATTAAATTCAAAGAGGAGAAATCCCACTTGACAGGGATAGAAGGGAGAAAATATGGAGACGAGCAATCAATTTCATGATATAAGATGACATGAATCTGAGAAAGGTCCTTTATAATCAGTTCCATGAAAAGATCCTCCTCAGCTGCATTGGTGGAGAAGAGATTGCTACCATCATGAAATAAGTGCATGCCAGTGTTTGTGGAGCACATATATTAGAATTCATGTTCTCTCATCAAATTCAGAGGATCCGATACTATTGTCCCACCATGATACCGAATTACGCCATATTCACCAGGATATGTTGTTCCTTCCAAGTTCAGGTAAATTTCATCCACCAGCCCCCAGATTAACTTCACACAACCATGTACTCCTGGTCATTTTCCATATGGGAATGGATGTCAGGGGACCCCATAATCCCTTTACAGCTAAAAATTCATGTATATTCTAATGACATCTGAAATCTTTTCTAAATGCATTGAAGTTCTACTCCTTAATGAGTTTGAAGAAAAAAACATTATCATCATTTTGAAAGACAATATCATCACCAGATTTGGTGTCCCTCATACAATACTAATGAGAAATTGTACCCAATTTCTTCTTTATGTAATTGGATAGGCTATATCAAGAGTATGTCATCAAACCCAACAAGTCATCCTGCTATCATGTAGCAGCCAATAGTCATATAGAGGCATTCAATAAGACCATTTACAAAATTCTCTAGACGATTGTATACAAATAAAATAAATTATCACTAGACAAGATTCTCCATTCTCTGTTAGAGTACCAGACCACAATCTGCACCACCACACAAACCACCCTATACTCAATAGTATTGTGTACAGCGGCAGTCCTAACCAGTGGTGTTCAACTCCCATCACCCTGCATGCCCATCTGTGATCAAATATCCACATAAAAATAGTCCCAAAAATGGGTTGATGATCTGGAATGGTTTGATGAGAAATGATTGAACACCCTGATCAATTTGGAAGTCTACAAAAATCATATTGCATGGGCCTTCAATAAGAAGGTTCAACTATTGTCTTTCCATAAAGGATAAATGGTGCTGGTCCACCGCACTCTGATGATACTAAAAAAGAAACCATCCAAATTGGGGTTATAATGGGATGGCCAATATGTTATACAAAAGGTCTACCACAATGGAACATATTACTTAATTTCAATGGATAGAGTGCTCAGCACAGCTCCCACCAATGCGAGGTTTCTAAAAATGTGCATTATGTAATCATATAAAATCTATCATTGTTGTTTGATGTTAAACTACATATTTCCATATGATTCCATGCTTCATGGCATTATAACACATAGAATATTCATCCTTACCATATGAAATTAAATTACATGGTGTTCATTGTTTCCTCAATAATGATTAGTTTCACATGAGTCAGATCTATGTGGGAGAAAGAGAACATGCCCCTCTTCCTATAAGATATTTAGATCCAAATGGGAACTCTTTTTCTCCTTAAATGAATGTGTCTTGATTTATTCCCTTAATATATATGTAGTAACACCTAGATCATTCATCCTTGTCATGACATCATTAAAAAATGTGTGTCCTCCCTGCATTTGAGTCATACCAACATTGGGGGAATTCATAAACTACATAAAGATTGATTCCAATCATCATAGGATACCTTGAACTTATTTATTTATCTAGACATCACATTATACATACTCCCCGTCTCTATGAACGAGTCAAACTAGAATGGAGTGTTTTGAAGAACCCAATATGTCTTGATTCCGTCCCCCATAGGATACATAGTGACGCCTAGATCCTTCATCCTGGTCCAAAAATCATTCAGAAAAATACACCTCCTTTTATATGGCTCAGACTGGTATAGGGATACTTTTTTCAAAACTACATTGACTTTTATTCCCATCTAACATGGATACATAAGAATCCTTTCTGAGTTTCAAGACTGAAACTTCACCCACCCCATATTTTTCATGTTGGTTCACTCTCATCTAAACAATATGACATTGAACTACATGGGATACCATAACTACATGTTCCTTGATTCCTATCATCATATGATAGGTAGTCACACCTATATTCTTCATATTTTCCTAGCCACCAATCAAAAATAAAATATTCCATTATACTGAGATCATACCTTTATGGGGAACATGTTTTTAGAACTATGTGTTGTTTTATTTCAACGTGTTTAGGATATGTAGGGACACTCAGATCTCATTCCATGATATAGCCACCATGTAAAAATTCCTCCCATGTGTATAGGTCAAAACTTTGAAGAGAAATTCATGAGTCCTAATGGAATAATGTTAAACTTCATCGTAAATATTATCCTAACCACATGACATTAAACTGTAAAGAATATCAAGAACTATGTGGGGATTGATTCTATGTATGATGAGATACATAGTGACACCTGGGCCTTATCGGTTCTAGCTATGTGAAAATAATGACTCAATTTACTTAATGATAATGTAAATCTATCCGTAAGAGTCCATATCTCAATCCCAACAACAATTATTAGTAAAAAGATTTTTCCCCCTACATAAAAAACATATCTCTATAGAGGATCTCAATCCTCATAACTAATCAAAGACTATATATTACTCAGATACATATATATCCCCTTTTTTTCATCAAAACCCATAACTCTTGAAATATATAATCCCCATAATCCCCTATGAATATCAGAAATGGATGGTATGTGTCCTGTAAACAACATTGTTCGACTATTCACACAATTCCCCAACAGCTTTAGATACGTTTTCCACAAGAAAAGTAATCTCAAACAAAGTAAAATTCATACTTAGGAGACGATTTTACTACTTCTTTGCACCCATTGGCTCCTATTCCTCACATAATTCCCCCAAATTTGATGTCTCCCAGAATCATGGATTAATATTTCTACCCCCTCTCACCATTGGGGTGTGCCAGGGATATCCTGATATGATTATCCCATGTTTACGCATGATTACATTGAGGGTTCATCCCTAAAACATGACGTTAAACTATTCCATCAACATCCATTCCTCAAAACATAAAAATACATTCCCTCATAACAACAATCTTGTTCACGTCAACACACCCACGTCCTTATTGAATGATATATAGATACATGGACCAACAATACACCATTTATTGATCCTACCATCCTAAGGTGGTGGAGTGAAACCCTTTCTTCCCCTTATTTCTCACTCCTAGCATTGCTCATGCAGGATTAAGAATTTTTGTGGAGGATTCTCCATAGATATCGGGAAAATCGATCCGTAATGACTAGGTCTGCTGGCAAAACATTAAAAGGCATATTATAGTTTTCCTATTAATATTTATAAACAAAAAGTTCTAACTGTATCACAATAAACTGCAATGTTCCACAAATATTGGTTAAAATCCCTACTGTGTGTGCAAAGACAAAACCTAGTTAAGGAGCCTAATTTCGGGACATACAAATCATCACATTTTGGCCCCGCTCCAGCAAGGGAATCAAAATGCCTTACCCTAAATCTGATCTATATCTATATCGAGGAGTTCCCAACACTATGGGTGATCGTGGCCAGAACATTTCTAACATGGATAGAAACATCATTTACATCTACCAAACTCTATGATTCAAGTAATTTCAGATCCTCATGTACCTCTCCGGCCATGGGAAATGAGAGGCTATTTTCATCTGGACACATTTGTTTGACCATGCACACAATACCCAGGAATCTCTATATATATTGCCCACAAAAAATGTCTTATAAACCAAGGTAAAATATATCCACATGAGATTATTTTTCAATTATGTTATGCTCATTGACTTCCAACCCCTGTATCATCTCTCTAGATCCATGATCCCTTGAAACTTCATCTTACACTTTCCTCCCTATTCACATATTGGACATGTTGGAAAACCTAGCATGAAGATCCATAGGTTAATTAGGGATTATAAATCTGTTTTTTAATCACATGGCATTTAAAATTTATGATTATTGACAATAAATGTTCATTAATGGACCCTGACACGCCAATGAATTTCTAACCCATGTTCATATGCATGAAATGAATTGGCATAGGAATGATCAATGTGGGTCCAAATCCCTATGTGAAAAAAACTACCCCATTCATATGAGTCGACAAAATCATCATATGGATAACACTTAAAACAACTTTGTACATATTTATTCTTTTCATCATAGGATACATAGTGACACCTGAGTTTCATATTTTGATTCCATCAAGGAAATGATATTTTCCAGTTCTTTCCTGAGCAAGGGCCAGTCCTGTGTGGTGAACATACCCACACTAGTATGGGAAGCACATATTTACATATTCCTAGAATATTTAAGCCTGAAATTCCCATTTTCATGTTAAGGATCCCGTATTCACACACAATACTATTTTTCTAGGAAGGTGTCAACACCCATAACCATCAATGGACATCAGAAATGGATAGTTAGTGTCACATAGACATCTTTGTTAGACTATTTTCACAGTTCCCTAGATGATCTATGTATGTTTCCCAAAAAATGGATTATCGACCAAATTAAATTTAGTTATCATGATCATATTTTCCGACATCTATACACACCTATGAAATTACGTCTCACCAAATCCATTGGTTTCAGAAACCCCTTGGATTACAGTTTACATCCCCTCTCTCCTCTCATTCCTGAAGGTGATAGAACATTTTTGGTGACACTACCATGATAATGGAAGATAATTTATCCCCTAGTTTGAGTAATGTGAATTCAAATCATATTCCTCAAATTTCCCATTTGTACGATGTTAAACTACATCATGATCCAACCCTCAATTACATAAGTCAAATTCACATGCGAGAGGTTTCTTAACTAGAATCCATATAAATTAACCTATTACATTCAAACATCGTTCCCCCAATAGATCGCCCATTTTGGTCTTACAAAAATAAAACAATTCTAAATTTCCATAACACTTCCTATCCATCAGATAAGGATAGTGAGTGCCCTATCTGATCCTTTATTTGACTAATGTGCACAATTCCCTAATAGCTCTACAAATGTGGACCCATAAAAAAGTAATTTCATCCAAAGAAAAATTCATTCACATGAGAGGTTTTTCCTATGTCCACACACCCCATGGTTTTCATGTGGCTTGTTATACAAGATTCCCTAGAAAACACAATGTAAGTGTCAATAAAAATCGCTTACCCATGTCTGAAAGTTGAAGGGACATTCTCAATTAATGAGTCATAAATTGGATCCCACAACCTTTAATTCATGTTCCAAATTGTTCGACCTAAAACATTAGTTTTGGTCCAAGATGTTCGACTTCAAACATTATTCATGATTTTCTTGTTGGAAAGACTTTAAAGTGCGTATGAAAAAGACAACACTCACTAGGAAGAAAACCCACAAAGGGAATCCTAGAAAAATGTCTAGTTACATCTCTAAAAACCAATATTATGAACTGTGTAGGAAAAAACAATGACCAACCGATAAATTAAGAGACACAATTCTTGTTAGGTTGAAAACCAATAAAAGCATAGCCTAAAAAGTCAGGTTATATCCACCAAGTCCACACTGTAATAGTCTAACATTAAAATTTTGGTTATAACAGAAAAGATGCAATGTTTTTGGGGTTCCCCATGATTCACTAGTAATAGTCGAACTCCGCTCACTAAGCCCCTTGGTTAAGAAAAAAATTAGAGTATGATTTTATTATTTTACTTATCCCAGATAGTGACTCGGATTGATATCTCGTTGAGATTATAGTCTAAATTAAAGTGGATCATGATCGATTTATGTTTTAAGGAGAAATTGGAGGAGAATAATTACTAATAAAAACATCCTTATTTCATAATATGAGTATAAGTGGGATATTCACAACCCGGAAACTCTACCAGATGTCAAAGAAAAGGAAAAAATATCACTAGATAATTCAATGGATTATAATGAATCCCACTTCGCTCTTTCTAGAAGATCACTAATTTTATTAAATGGTCTATCATGATCTGGTTCTGAAGTAGTCCTTTGGGAATATTTATATTCAACTTTGGGATATACATGTTTCATAATGGCTCTGAGAGGCAGTTTTTTATGGCATTTTTTCCATCAGATTGGTTACACAATCTTCGTACTAATGAAGCTCTTCTATTTGGATAATAATGTGGTCATGAACATTTACCTTATCTTCTATTAGGTTATGTATCTCTTCGATAGGACCTCAAAAATCCTTTTTTGGTATTGTGAATCATCGAACATAGCAAGGTTGTCTTCATGAGTTTATAGATCCTCTCGAGTTATGACAATCTAGTTTGCGAGTTGTCACCGACATCAATAGTCGAAGCCTCCAAAACCCAAGTCAATAAATAACCACATATTATTTCCCTCCTCATCAATAATCTCTATCATAATATTTTTACCGACAATATTAAAAATTTTATGCCATACTTATATCTTCACAGTTCAATTTCAACTGAATGTATTAGAACCCCAACTTTATTCCTTTTTCATAATTATTATGTACTCCGTAAATGGCACCACAGCAGATGAATCCACCCTAGGCTGGGTTACCAATGTGGGGGAGACTTCCCCTTCAATAGGTGGTCGATATCTGACACACAACTATCGTAGGGCATGGAAAAACAAATTTTAAATTTTCTAAGTGTAGTCTATTGATTAACCCTAGGAAGTCTCTGGAAGAGGAGTGCCCAAAAAATATTTTTACCTTTAAAGTGAGGGTTAAAGTTTTGTGATTTTGAATTGAAATTTAAAATTAAAATGATTGATAAAATATGATATTAAAAAGATGATTAGGTCTTGGTCGGTTTCATAATTTTAATGCTATCTTTGTTCAATTTAATTCAAACCTCTTCTTCTTAGTTGATTAAAGTGAGTTTCCACAATCCTTTCCTCTAACTTCCTTGGTGAAATTATGATGGTGAAAGAAAACCTTACCAAGATCTCGGTTTGGTCAACTCTCCTTCCATGTGAAAAGTATTTGTATTGAATATCATTAATTGACACGGGAAATACCCGATCGGGTCTTTTTTATCCCAAACAATCAAGAACATTCACCACAACTTTTACACGTACTGACGATCATTGAGTAATTCACCACAAATCCCTGGTTTATTCCATCGTATGTAATCCTGAAATTTGTGGAGGGATATAATGATTATTTTACCAAGGAAAAATAAACAATAGAATTAAAATTCGAGAAAGATCTTACTTGATAATAAAATCCGCTTTATGAAATTGAAAACAACTTTGATGAAGAAATAAATTTCATTCAATTATGTCCAAGAACTCAAGCATTACAAAATAGAAAACCTACCATTCTCCAATCACTCAAAATGTTTACCCAACTATGGTAAGGGTAATCAAGATGAATGGGGAAGAATATGGAATTAAAAAAACTATGAAAAAGAAAATAAATAAAATAGAAAGCCGAAAAGTTCTCCATGTTGGTGTCCTGGATGGAATGGGATAGAGAATGAGATGCTTTGAGGGGGAGGAGCTCTCCTCCTATTATAGCCAGAATCTATCTCATGAATGTCGACACGTTGTATCCCCATTAAATGAAATATTCATGCATTGAGACCTTATTTAATGTTTTTCAAAATTCCCTTGGGTGTTTCCCTTAAAAATCTCAGCAGATTGGGAAAAGTATTCTGAGAGTTAAGATAGTTTTACCATGACCATTTATTATGTCCTGTCAGACTCTCCAAAACACCCACCCTAGATTAGGAAGATTTAATCGACCCATAAACCACAAATTCATGCGGCAGTTCCTTCATGAATGATATTATTCAACTCCTTGCGCATCCAACCAACTAATTTCACAACAATTGGGCAAACCAAGAGTGAGTTATGGACCCCCAACAAAAATAGGCAAAACTGTAAACAGTTTTTTGAAGATAAATTGTGAGCATCTTTTGAGCTTCCATATTGTCGATTCATCTTTTGGTACAAAATAATTAAATTAATACATTGATGTTTATAATCTGGAAAAGAATTATTTTTTCAATTTTTATTAGTTTAGTGTATGTTATGGAAAAACCACATAAATAATTTAAAACAATTCAAAATATGAAATGGGCCATTTTTACTATTCATCTCAAACTTACACCTATATCATAAAAATGAAGCAATTAATATCAGAGTAAAAATTTTGTGGGTTTTAAAAAAATAAATTCAATATAAATTTAATTGAAAATATTTTCTATATCAATTCCCCCACACATAGCACTTGGACTCATGGACAAGTAAAAATCAAATCAAATCAAATCCAAGACACATACCAATGATATATACCAAATCCATACTAAGAAACAAAAAGATATCATGCCTCTTCAAAAAAAAATTATTTAAAGTTCTCCATTTAAGATTATTTAATATATTTCCACTTAATTTCTTATCTCATTCACACAAAACATCATCCTCACTTTAATTTTCTCTAATCTCACAAATGTAAATGCTCAACAAATCTTTTCTCATCCAAACTCACACAAGAGTCACCATAGGCTTGAAAAATGCCTACTTATCCTCCCGATGTGAGTCAGGGACATGTGTTTCTCATGAGGAATTTTCAGTGTTTTTCTCTGGCTTCTGGATGGTAGGATTTAGATGTTAAAAATTATGATTCTAAAAAAGAAGTTCTTGGCTCTTTTGAAGAAAAATTTCTAGATTCTAATTTTCACTCAAATATGTTCTCCTTCTCTTCCGATTTGTAGAAAATATTCTCCATCATCATTCAATCAGCGTAGGATTTTAGGAGAAAAAAATTCAATCCTTTCAAACATGATTTTTTGAAAGCTCTAGATAGGCACGACTTTCTTTTTACTTTGGAAGCTCCAGAAAGGCACAACTTCTCTTATCATGAAAGCTCTAGAAAAGGCACAAATTTTAACAAAATGTAATATTTAGTAGAAATATTATCTCTTAAACATTTTATATTCCACCAAAGTATCATCAAATGTGGTAGTAAACCACATGAAATCTTCGCCAACACTTAAGTTCAACTAGATCCTGCAATTCAACTTTAAGAGCAGGTTGGATAGGGAAAATTGGCTTGTAATGTGGATAACCTAACAGGCTATTCAAGGATACTAGGAGATAAAATGATTAATATATAAGGTAGGCCATAATGAAAAGGATTATTTTGAAAAGGGGTCTTAAAAACAAATAAATTCCTCAATCATTTAAAATGAAAGTACCTCAAACCCTCTATTTTTGATAGGAATGAATCAAATTCTACTTAAAGAGAGCATGATATGGTTCTCTCAAGAAATGAGGTGAATGAAAATAATACGAAAAAAATGGTTCAGAAGCCTCAAAAGAATGTGATTTCAAAGATATAGACAGTGAAATATTGCATGGGTTTCAAAAATTAGTGTACTTTTCAAGAAATTCCAAAAGATTTGAACTCGAAACAAGGTCATTTAAGCATTACTTTATGCTCAGTTTCATGGAATATATTGGTTCACTCATTGACATGGGTTTCAAAAATGGTAATGATAATCATTTCATCTTAAGAGTTTCAAAAAAACACACCAAAAATTGAAAAATAAACACACAAAAATATGAAAATATGCAATTTATTTGTTTTTTTTTTGAAAAACAAACACAAATGAAAATCCTAAAATACAAATGTTCCCACCCCCAAAATTTATTGATGTAGTTACCTTAGTGAATTAAAATTTATTTAACATGTAAGAAGATTTTTTATTGATTCACATCAAATAATTAAGTATAAAGGAGAGCTACCACCTGATTTATTTGCAGTGGAACATTGAGTTATGTTCCTAGGTTTTGCACTCTGAAAACCTAAAAATAAAAGAAAACCTGAGATATTTATTGAAATAAAAAACGTTGAAATAGGATGAGAATAGAAGGAGAGAACTTGGTTTAATCCCCCAAGTGGGCCATGGGGTTTGACCGCCTCTATATGGTATGTTCTAATCATTTATCCCCAATCTGATGGTGGGTGAGGTTTCTTGCTCTTGAGCCAACGAAAATTCCTCTTCCCATCATGCACTTGTTCCTTTTTATTGAGGACTCCCTTGATGTAGCATACCAATTCCACATCTACTATAATGGGATACGACATGCATGGTAGGGTTAGGATAATGAATGAGTCCTCCTCTTTCGTGGGCTCTGCATGAACATCATCTTCTTTATTCTCCAGTGGTCACTGAAGGTATGATACCTCTATTGAAAAATCAAATGGAATGTTAGAGTTTAATTCTATTTGAAAAAAATTAAATCATGAAGAATCAATATAAAATTCTTCCCTTTCAAAGTAACTAGATTGTGTCTCGTTTTCCTCCAGAAAATCCTCTTTTATCTTCTCATGTACTCCCTCCATTAAATGTTAAACCGGTTTGGGGCGCTCAATATGTTCCCCCATAGATGAATCTTCTTTTTAATTATCTTCCTCCAAGGAAACACATGTGTTAGATTAATAGGAAAAATTTAAACATGGGGAGGTAATACTCAATTTAGTTTCAACAAAATAAAATGATAACGAGTTTATTAAAATATTAACTCCTTGAACGTGTTTGGTTTCAATTGCTTCTTCAATGGGAGGTGCCTCTTGAAGTTGAATTTCCCTAGATAGAGGTAGGTAGTCAGACTCCTATACATTCTTTTCAAATTCCACTACTTGGTTGGTTTCTTCCTTCAATGTTTCCGAATCATCTACATTATGTGGAATAGTTGGATGAAGAAGATCCTCACACTAATTCTAGAAGTTATCCAGATGTTGTCTATCTCCCATATGTATTTCAATTTCTAAATATTCATCGTCAATCTCCTACAACATTGATGGAGCTGGGATCAATGGATCTTAATTTAATTTCATCAAGGCCTCCATGGGTTCTTCAACTTGAAGGATTTGTGGGGATATTTATTCCATCAATTTTTCTGGTTCTGGTTCTTGTTCTGGCTCCATTTGTTGATATTGGGATGCATGTACTTGTTCTCCTATCCATTCTATTGAGGTCTCCAGGTCTTGAACTGTTTGAGTAATTCTTTCGAATTGGGATTCATGATCCCTTTTAAATTATTCTTCTTGGTGTTTCGAATTGACAATTTCTTGATAAAATTCAAGAAAATAATCATGAATATCAATTATTTATCTGGAAAATCCCTCCAACACTGGGTATTCAAGGTTCTCTTTATGGTATTGAATGAGATCCTTGAATTTATCATCCCTGATGATTTGGATTTGAGATCCCCGAATTTGTTTATCCAATAAAGAAACTCTATACTATATAGGCCAAGGTGATTCAATAATTGGTTCTGGAACTTGTGTGTAATTGTTCCTGGAATTAAAAAAATAATCATTTGAAAAGAACATGGTACAATATTGTTTTTAAATTTTTTTAAAATTTGAAAAAAGTCGAATATTTACAAATAAATTGTGGCACTACCTCCCCAGCAACAACGACAAGTTTGATTCACTCCTGTCATAGGGTGTGGAAAACCAATTTTTAAATTTCCTAAGTGTAGTATAGTGATTAACCCTAGGAAGTATCTTAAAGAGGAGTACACACAAAATAGTTTGTCACTTTAAAGAGATGGTAAAAATGTTGTTCTTTTGAATGAAAATTTGAAATTGAAATGATTGAAAAAACTATGATATTAAAAAGGGTGATTAGGATGGGGTTAGTTTACTAATTTTAATGATATTCTTGTTCAATTTAATTCAAACATTCTCTTCTTACTTGATTAATGTGAGTTTCCACAATCGTTTCCTCTCACTTCTTTGGTGAAATTATAATGGTGAGACAAAACCTTACCAATATATTGATTTGGTCAACTCTCCTTCCATGTGAAAAATATTTGTATTGAATATCCTTAATTGACATGGGAAATACTCGATTAGGTATTGTTTATCCCAGAATATCAAGAACATTTACAAAAACTTTTAAGCATATAGATGATTGTCGAGTACATCACTATTAATCCCTATTTTATTCAATCGTATATAAACTAGAAATTAGTGGAGGGAGATAAAGATTATTTTACGAAGGAAAAAATCAATAATGGAATTAAAATTCAATAATGATCACAGTTAATAATAAAATTCGCTATATAAAATTGGAAACAAATTTGATGGAGAAAGAAATTTCATTCAATTATATTCAAAAAACTAAATCATTACAAAATACAAATCCTACATTTTCCCAAACACTCCAAATGTTTACCCCACCATGTTAAGGGTAAAAGAAATGAATTGGGAAGAACAAGTCATTAAAAAAACTATGATAATGAAAATAAATAAAATAGAAATCTGAAATGTTCTTCTTCTTGGTGACCCAGAAGGAATGAGATTGAGAATGGGATGCTTTGAGGGGGAGGCGCTCTTCTCCTTTTTTAGATAGGATTTTTCCCCCGAATGTTGACACGTTTTATCCCCATTAAATGAAATCTTCACGCATTGTTCCCTTCTTGAATGTGGTTCAAAATTCCATTGGACATTTCCTTTGAAAATCTCAGCAGATTGGGACAAGTATTCCGAGAGTTATACCCATTTTACTATGACCATTTATTCTGTCTAGTCAGAATCTCCAAAACGCCATCCCCTGGATTAGAAAGCATTAATGGCCCCATAAATGGACAATTCACGTTACCATGCCTTCATGAAAGATATTAACCAACTCCTTACACGTCTATTAACCATATTTCACAACAATTGGTCCTACCAAAAATGAGTTATGGACCCCACACTGAAAATCGGCAGAACTGTAAAGAGTTTTCTTGAGACAACATGTGAGCTTCTTTTGAGCTTCCATATGGTCGATTCAGCTATTGGTACAAAAAGATAAAATGAATCCATGGATGTGTAGAATCTGTCAAAGAATGAATTTTTTAATTTGGAACATTGTATAATATGTTATGCCCAATATATAGAAATTATTTAAAACAAATAAAAATCTGAAATGGGACTTTTTTACTGTTCAACTCAAAATAACACCAATATCCTAAAAATGAAGAAATTCGTCTTATATTAACACTATTATGCATTTAAAACAATTATATTGAATTTAAATTTAATTGAAAATAGTTTCTCTATGAATATCAGTAACCATGTTATAAGGGATGACCATGACACTACGGTTACTAAATGATGTTCCACTCAGGCTGGCTTCAGAACAACCATAGATCATCTCACCCTAAGATTGAGTGTTTGAGTGACTCTCTATAGATATCGGTTTTGTAGAGGACGTCCCCTTATAACACTTATGATGATGGATGGAATACCTTAAAGTAATATGAATGGAGGGAGATTGCAGAGTTGGAACAGGAAAAATGGAACCAGAAATAGTCAAGGGTCTTTGAACCCATATGACTAGCCTGACCTGCATGTCATCAAGATAGCAGATTTCCCACTATTGTTCATCCTCAAATGATAAGTAAGTATAGTTCGAAAAGTGAGGAATAAAGACAAGAATGACATATTCCTCCCACAAAATCATTAACTACAGTTGAAGAAAGACAATCGGGTGAGATTTCCTCTTAACCAGGGTAATGAAGAAGAATGTGACTCGTTATAAACATCTGAACTTCCTGGAAAACTGGTAGGGAACATAGGGTTCTCAGATGATCATCCTATCTATAAGAGAGATTAATATTCCATCCAAATGTGTGATGATGTATGAACGTGCTTTCAAAGATCCCCGACCAACATATTTTACTATCCTGTAAGGCACAGGGTAAGGTGCAAATGTAAAATATGATGGATCACCCAGCAAGTCAATAAACCTTTCAACACTGAAGGAATTGGGATGGATAATGATAATGTTATGTAACGATGGATGATGTTAAGAATGGGGGACTTTCACAGTGTTCTAGTTATCGTAGTAGTGGGAATGCTATGTTATACAACCACACAAAAGATGAAATGGCCTGATAAGATGATATGGAGTCATCCCTTCATATATTTCCCCCTATAATTCATAAATTTAGACTAGGTTGGGGATTTCTAAATTAATGGGATTCCCCTCTTCCATCATGGCATCCATAATTATGGTGCAAACCCGGTTTCAAGTATAATCATCTTGAGAAGGAATGATCCACCCTCTCTTGAACATGGAAAAGAAATCATCCCATACGAGCTTAGGATATATTACTATTCAGACCTCATAAACCCAGGTTCGGTAATTTCACACCTAGAGGGTATCACAATATGAGCTAGGAATGAGCCATGATTGTTTTTTCAAATGGGTTTGGCTACTGAAAACTCGAATCATAAACCTATTACCCAACACGAAAATTCCAATAAAATCCTGAAATGAAACACGTTAGTTAGAATAAAGAGCCTTATAATGTAGCCCCATTATTATAGTTAGTGATTCCCTCTCCAATGGGAATATATGCTGAATGTTCCTCCAAGAATTTTCCATTCGTAAAAATTCATCATGCATGTTTCCCTGAATAGGAAGATACCTTATCTTGTAGAAATCCCATAAACTGATCCTTAATTCCTTGTGGGACAAGTGAAATGTGTTGGGGCTCAAACAACAATGATTGAGAATCTCTGGTAGTATCTCGCCCGATGAAGAAATAGAAAATTGGGATAACTAAACTGCTGAGTATTGGTTGACAGCTTCCATCAGCTTATAGGCTTCCAAGAAGTATTGATGAACATAGAATGGATATTCCTACTTGTCAGAAATGAACCCACCAGATCAGAGATCCAATTTTGAGCTCTGACCACCGTTGGGGTTGACTTGTGACAAGTTATTGATAGTTGGGTAGTCCTGAATGAATGTTTCAGTATATGTAGTATGGAGACTAGGATTTCCCTACATCTACATAGATCCATTTAGAATAAATATTTCATATTGGATCGATTCATTCATGATCTCCTACATGGTAGGGATATTTGTCTGTTAATACTCTCGAGACATCTCAATTTGAATTGTGTATCTGATTCAGTCAACTGGGGGAAAGGGGTGTCATCTTAGAGACCAAAGCTATAGAGTAGTAACATATTCGATAAGGGATAGGCAATCATCTCCAGTGAGAGAAGGCCCTTCAGTATACCCACCTTAGAAATGACATAAGATTAGATTTTTTCATAAGCATTTTAAAATATATCCTACCTTTTATTGGTTGCAGAAACGAATTATAGGGGAGGATCCATATTTATTTCCCACATCAAAATACCATACAAAAGGTCAGTATAATAAAATATTTGGTCCAAAAAGACAAAAAAATTGAATATGACTAAAAGAATTCTGCATTAAAAAAGATGTCCATGTACTAAACCCTAGAAATGGTATGCAGAATTAATTCCCCAAGATCCGGTAGTTCACATTGTGCCCCACGAAGAGTTGGGATTGGGTGAGCTGTGCACAAATCTGTAATACGTGATTATCCAAAATATTATAGTGTGAATACATAATGTTCAATTTGAAAATCAATATCTAGTTCAAATATTTAAAAAAAATTAGTTCACAGATGGGGGTAATCATGAGGAGTTTTCTGTTTGTGTAATATAAAGCATAGTACGCAGGAAAAGGATTTTGTGAAGTTTCTTCAATACATAGAAGCATGGATATCCTAGAGAAGTATGAGGAGCACAATTAACCATGAATTATGGTAAATGAAAAATGACAATGGACCCCTATATATATGAATGGTTCCCCTATGGGTCCAGCTTTCTACAGTAAACTAGTTCAGTTTAGGACATCTTTATCCTCGAAATAGCATCATATTCGTCCCAATCAGAACCCATATTGAATGGGGGAATTCATAGGGTCTTGGAAATTTTGAAGAAGGAAGATAAATAATCCCAAAATTTTGGAAAATGAATGAAAATAATTGGGAATATGTATTTAGAGAAAATTGTTGATGAATCTATATTTGGAAATAGAAAATAATCCAATTGTGCACTAAATCCTAGGAACATTTGTTATAATGCATCTCTTGCAAACCAAGTAGTACCTCGAACAAAGTAAATCATGTCTCCCACCAAAAATACTGTCATTGGAAGAATCAAGGTGAAAAATTTCACCCCTACATACGATGCCAGATGCAAATCATCCCTTTGGAAGAATGGAGGTGAAGAAACTCACCCTTGCGTATTGTCCTGTAAAACTCAATATTTCACAGTCTAGGAAATTTCGAAGTTCTATGAAAACAAGAAGAATTAATTCATAGCATTTAGGTAATTATTTTCACCACTATGAGTTATAGGAATTTTTATACCAAGTCATCCATAGGCTTGGTGATATGCCTAGGGTATTCCAAAAATATTCTATGAGATCCATAGATATAGCTTCCCCAAAACTCTATCAAAGTATCAAAATTGGAGTCGAGAAAAGGAAATGATTTTAGAGATATTGGATGTACTTTTAGAGATATTTTTATTAAGATATCGATCGGTGATGAATGGAATACATCAAATGAATTTTGACTAGTATAAACTTGCCACAGAGAGAAAAAAATAAAGACGGAAACATAATAATTGGAGGAATGCAAACAATATATCCTTCTCGGATGAAGTTATGATATTATTAATATTTTTATAATTTATTATATACTCCATTTACTGATTTTAAATGAAATGTGCATAATTTTTTTAAAATATTAATGTTTAAATATTAAATATAATTTTAGAGCACTATTTAAATTAATTGAGATTCCAGTCTGTTTAATGTTTTAATAATAACTCTCACCCTACTTATCCAAATTTCATGGTTTTTGTTTTTTAGGGTTTATCATTTAATATAAAACATTTCATTAGAAGGTATATTTTACTAATTATTCTTTTTGGAGGATTATATGGTCCACAAAAAAAGGCCCAAATAATCATAGAAAAAACTAGACAATCCATAAAGATAGAATTATTGGGCTCACTACAGAATATGAAATAAATTAATTATCATCAAAAGGTCTGGGAATAATTCAATTCATCTTGGATAAAAATTTCAATTCCAAACTCCAAAGACAAGGGTAAAAACTGATGATTTTACAACCATCTCATTATTCTATCCCATAAATAAAATTATCACACAATTACTAATTTTTATCCTACCAAATACATCCATTCGAGCTGATATTTTGTAGTGTAAAATAGGAGATTTCTATAGCTGACTTTTCTGAAGAAATTTTTCTTATTTGAGGGCATATTTGAATTCAAAAACCCATTTACATTTTGGCCATTAAAATGATTGGATTTAAATGAAAAGATTATTTTTTTAATCAAAACAATATAATATTGAATACATATGTCCAATGGATGTGAAATATTCAGAGTATAAAGAGGAGATAAATATATAAAATTTTAAGAATATATTATCTTGATATTTTTCTGCCAAATTTATCAAAGTGAAAATTAAAATGGGGGGGGGGGCAGTTTTGGAATACAAACAGCCAACATCATTGGGCTATATAGACATCCCCATCGTCTCCTTACATGATTCGGAATTTCAGAAGAGATGAGAACACATTGGCATGACCAATTATTTTCCTAAGGCTAGGGAGGACCTTCCCTAAACATGTTTTCACTTGAGATACCTTTTCTCGTCTATCTTTTTTAATTTACTTTTGTAGTTTTCTTCTTTTATAATTTCACAAGTGTTTGTTTTTGTAATTCTGTTTTATTGAATGTTTCTTCTTCAATATCTCTTATTCTCAACCAACTTCTGTAGTTTAATATTAATGTTCTTAAATTTGAATAAATAATGTTAATACCCATTCCCTTATTTTTTTCGTCATTCAATCGAATGGATTTTTTGACTCTATTCAACGATCGTGTGTGTTTGACGCAAAACTCTTTTCTTATCCCGTTATTTTTGTTCTTTTTATAATTCATCACCATATTCATATATTTCCATATTAATAACCATATTAATGGAGGAGTAAATCTACCATTGGGGTGAGTCATTTTTTAGTGATGATGAGTGATTGAGATCTTTTTCTCAATGGGTGTTCTTTAATTTAACATTGTGTATATTAGACATAACATTTCATGGATTAATGAATTTTATAGATTAATGTGAGGTTTACAAAGATTATTGGAACCATAAATACACTACCATCAACAATATCTGATTGATATTAGAACCCTATGTTATGTTAAGGCTTGGATTAAATCCTTAACAATTAGGAATTCCAATCCAAATTATCTTGTGAAGTGGGTGTTAATTTAAATGCAATATAAAGGAGTGCTCAAGGATATCAAAATATTAAATACCTAAAAATTAAATCACCCCAATATTTATCAAATTTTTGAATCAATCACCAATAATTAATCACTTCATTTAAGCTCTACAAACAAACCCACCAATCAAAATACAATCAACTAAAAAAAATCTACTATTAAAAAGTATCATCGTCGAGGATTCGAGCCGAGTGCTGCTGTACACATTAGTAGAGCATCAGAACATTTAACGGTTGATAGGATACAATCATAAGAGCTTTCAAATGGTGTTTTTTTGGGGATGGTGCATTAATTTTTCCTTTTTTATTGTAAAAATAAAAAAAATAAACAAAAAAAAAAAGAAAAGAAAAAACATCCTTCCCTTAAAATCATAAATAGAAAAAGAAAACAAAGAAAACCTATCTTTCCCTTTTTTCCAAAATAAATATTAATGCCCCGTATCCTAGAAAACATTCCCTCATATTTGTTTGACCCTGAATTTGAGAGAACACTTCTCCAACTTAGGAGGAACATTAGGGATAATAAAATAATTCAATAATGAGTCCTCGTCCAACCAGTTGAATTAGAAATGTCCAGTCCTAGGGAAGAAACACATAATGAACATGATTCCCCTGATATGAATTACCAACCCCTTATTATTAAATATCCATCATAGGAACTGACTTTGAACTAAAATAAGGTTTGTTTCATATTCTTCCTTATTTTCATGGGCAAGCTGATGAGCATCAACATCTCCACCTATAAGAGTTACAAGTTGTATCCTCTACCATGAATCCTCAAGGTGTTTCTGAGGAAAAAATTAATCATTAATAATTCCTTTTTAATTTAGCTGACACTGCCAAGTGAAGGATTCACTACCTCTATCCTGGTTCCATAACTACATGGAATGAAATGAGGATACTGTTATTTGTAAAAATCTATCCTGCTTCTCGTACTACTTCTGTCTGAATGGAAATAATTGTTATTCGTCAATTCCAAAATGAATCACTCCATGAATAATGGGAGAGGTTTTAAAATCATGTTACAACCTACCCAAACCACCAAATCACTAACCAGCTCTTCATCCAATACTTATATGAGGGTTTAGTTCTTATGGAGCTAACTCTCCTTGATGCCGCAAGTAGTGGTGATCATTTTTTTAAAACACCCACAACTCCAAGAGATATCACAAACAAAATGACTAAAAACACAAAAAAACTCCATACTCGAGCATATTCTCAAGTCAATCAAGCCCAAGCGATTAAATCTATATAGCCGAAGAAGATGACAGAGTAGATGAGTGAACTTTCAGGTCTTCTGCGACAACTAGTTGTGGCTTCCAATGCTCCAACCCCATCTTCTCCACAATTTTCGTTCCCTAGAACAATAACGTATTATGGAATCTGTAGATCCCTGTCTCATTCAACTGACACATGTCCACAACATTAAGAGGATTAGTTTGATTCAGTTTGACCAATGGAGCTCAATGCAACATATTCTTAGTTGAACCCCAAACCTCAAAAACCAGTTTAGTTTGTTAGAAACATTAACCAACCTCATTATGAACCTTCTATTCTACATTCAACCAAGACATGATGTATGGGAATCCCATTTTTCATCCCCCTCAATTCCCTCCTCAAAATAGAAACCAATTTCAATTTGGTCAAGGTATTGGTAAATTCCAAAAACCATAACCTTTTGTTAGTCAACCTCAAAGGATCAATCCTCCTCATCCTCCTATTGGATTCCACTATCCTAGTGATCCTTCTCATTTCTAAAACGAGTACAATTGCTTTCACAAGAACCAAAATCCAGTAAATCCCAATTCGGGACAAGCCTCTTTTTCTAGGAAACCATGGGAATGAGCTGTGGAAGAGCATGCCCCCATCACCCGTTCTAGCCTTATAAACATTGAACCCCAAATTGGTCAACTTGATTCCCACCTAATCCATCAATAACAATACAATTCATCCCAAATCCCTCCTCAACCATTACCCATCACCAATGGTAATGTAAGTCCAATTTCACATCGATTGGGAAAGAAAATTTATATGCCTCATGATGAGACCTCTCAATCCCCTTTATATGTTGGACTAGAAAATGAATAGAAAAATACACTCAAAAATTTATTTAAATCCATTCACACAGCTCCTTCCATTCCACTTAGGAATCCAATTCATTTTCATCAAACAGTTTCTATGCAAAAAAAAATCATTTGAATCGTCTCCCGAAATGCTCCGCATGTTTAGATTCATTGAATTCAACATTCCCCTATGAGATGACATTAAACAAATCCGTATGTATGAAAATTTTCATAAGGAATTTTGCACCCACAAGAGGCAACTTAGAATATTGAAAAATGTTTCCACCCAAATTTCTATTCCCATAATGTGAAAAGTTCCGAGGACCTTTATGGTTCCATGACAAATTGGAGGATAAAACTTCGATGATGAACTCATATACCTAGGATCATCAATAAATTTAATTACCAAATCCATATTCTCCAAACATGGTCTAGGTCCCATATATCCAATAGGTGTTGTCATCCAGTTTTTCAATCTATGAACAACGAGTCCTGAGGGAATAATTGAGGATGTCCTTGTCCGAGTCAATGATCTTATCTTCCCAGCTGACTTCTATGTCTATAACATGGAAGGTGAGACATCTTGTTTCAAATCACCTCTAATTATAGGAAGACCTTTCCTAATGACATCTAAAACCGAAATTGATGTCCATTATGGAATCATATCCATGGAATGTTGTGACCAACTAGTCATGTTCAATATTTTTTCAATCCTTGTAGTAAACTTCAGAGAAGCAATCAATATTCACTATCTATGACTCCGAAATACTCTCTAATAGTGTGTTGAATCCCAATCAATCATGTTCTTCCAATTTTACTTATATATGAGTTTGTGAATATTGAATCATCATTAACCAAGTCATAAATGGAGAATTTGTTGTTGACATTACAAATGAAAACTCCACTGATCTAAAGGATCTTGAAAACACTGTGGAATCCCATCTCACCTATGAAATACACTGCTCCAACATGGATGGTTATGTGGAAAATGAACAAGCATGTTAATTTTTAGATTCAAATATGATTATCCAAGATTGATCATTTCCTATCCATAATTCTGCAAATTCTGTTATATGTGAGATGAACCCTAAACCAATGTGTTTATATTATACTGATGGTAGTGATGTTTGTGATATTTTATTTCTAATTAATAAAGTGATCATTGGTGATGTTAAAATTGACCATTCTTTGGATAACAATATCAATATAAAGGATATTGAAAATTTTATTCAGTCTTATGACTCCACAGATACTCATTATTGTACATCAGTAATTGAGGTAATAACTGAGTCAAAGAAAATTGGGATCTCATACTCTAGTTTCATTTAATCTGAACCTTACGTAAATGAACAATCGTAATTGAGACATATTCCTGAATTTACAACCATATAAAACCATCACATTGTGGATAAAATAATTCCTCACATTAATGAACAATGGAAAGTTAGTAATATTCTATTTACACCCCCATTGAATTGTAGTCGAAACAACAAGAAAGGGATGAAATTATCCAATGAATCATCAGGCATCCCAAATGATAAGTTTTTATGGAAGCATACTGGAGTTAAAAAAATATGGTGTCCACCATCGGACTATGGGTATTCCACTGCAATTGTCTAGCTACACACAAAATAAATACACACCTTCTTGGGATCCAACCAATGTTTTCTTTTACTTTTATGAAATTTTAATTTCATTATAGTTTTTCATTAGATGAATAATGGTTTTTCTTTTACAGGTAACATCCCACATGTGGCACATCAACTTCCACTAACCCGTCTCTAGATGGAGACAACGACCCACCAGATCCAAACCAGGGGCACCTCATTCCCACTAACTCAACTTCTCCCTCCCTCCCTCCCTCTCTCTCTCTTTCTTGTTCTTCCTACCTCATTCTCATTTTTTTCACATTCCTCATCACACTTTTTTATTTACTCATTCTCGTCTATGTGCGTGTGTCTTTATAAAAAATAAATAAAAACCTAAAAAACTAAAAAACCATAATAAAAATAGAATAAAAAATATGGAAATGAAAGAGTCATGATTACACACCTTAAAAATTTTAAAAAATTTCCAACCATTTTGGGGAGTCAAATGGCATGGTTTCATTTAAAAAATTGTGTGGTTTTTTCATAAATTTGGATAAATAATATTGTGTCAAATGTAAAAAATCATGAATGCTTACTTTTTTATTTGGAAAATGATTTCCCCCACCCATGAATAACAACATTGGCTTTCATTTGAAATCTACCTATGTCTATCTTTTCAAAATGATTGTTTTCACCCCCCCCTTTGTGAATCTTGAGTTCATGGGCCTTAAAACTGAATTTACAACTTTGGTGTGAATTGATATGATAGGGGCATTTTCTGATCCTCATGTCAATCACAATAGCCAAATATCCTCCCACTGCCTTCAAATTAATCCTCCATTTGAAATCACCTTGGATCCTATGAAAACCTTTTATGGGCTTCAAGCCCACTAGGCCTTCGGGATATGTAATGGGTCTCCATCTACCTAGTTGAAAGAGGTCTTTGCTTTTCTTTATTAATAAAACATGAGGCTTTTCCCCAACCTTTAAAAAAAGTGCCATGTGGAGATAAATTTTGTGTTGTGAGATGAGTGTGAGATCTATTTCATGTTCATCTTTATAAAAATGAAAATAAATGAACACTTATTTCATTGGGAGATGTTTCGTGGATTGTAAATATTTCATCTTCTCATCCACATCAAATTTTCTTCCTATTTTGTGTCTTATATCACATTCTCACTCCCTCATTAATATATGTTTCCATTTCCTTTCATGTCTCATTTCAAAACAAATGTGCATTTCTTTTTTTCCATGTTGGTGTTTTACCCCCTTATTCCTATGTTTTGGATATCATATTTATACCATCCCATAGCCACAGAAAAACCCCTTAAAAATCCTCTTGATTCTTTTTAACTTTAGGAAAGGGAGTGGATTATGAGATATCTTTCATACTCTAATAATTTCACTTTTGTTCGGTTAAAGAGTGAACCTCTATAAAATAATTTTATCACCTTGAGAGGTGTGAGTTTTTGAGTGTCCACATTTTCCATTTCTAAAATTTAGCATGAAAAAATGAGTTTATTTTGTAACATTGTTTCTGTAAAAATTTTAGGTGGAATTCAATATGGATCAGTGAATTAGTCTAATCCTCCCTCTAATGGAGAAAACAAATTAATAATATTTTTTGGCGTGTTAAAATGATTTATTCATGGTTTTATATTTGTCTTACATGAGGATATGCACTGGAATATGTGTTGGGGAATTGATGTTATTAATATTTTAAAATTTTATTATATACTCTTTCTACTGATTTTATATGAAATGTGCATAATTATTGTGAGATATTAATGTAAAAATATTAAATATAATTTTAGAGCACTATTTAAATTCATCCATATTCAAGTTGGTTTAGTGTTTTAGTAATACCACTCACCCAGAATATCCAAATTTCATGGTTTTTGTTTTTTACGATTCATCATTCAATATACTACATTTCATTTGATTGGATATTTGACCAATTCTTCCATTTGAAGGATAATATGGTCCACACAAAAGGCCCAAATAATCTGTGAAGAAACTGGACATTCCATGAAGATAGAATTATTGGGATCACTCCGAAAGTCTATGTCCTTTAATTATCCTCCAAATGTCTGGGGATAATTCAGTTCATCATGGATTAAAATATCAATTCCCAAATCCAAATACATGGGTCCCAACTGATTATTTTAAACCCATCCCACCATTCTATCTGGGGAATTAAATTATCACTCCATTACTAATTTTTCTCCTAAAAGAGACATTCATTAGAGATTAGATTTTTCATTTTGAAATAGGATATTTTTGCGGCCGAAGTTTTTGAGGAAGGTGTTTTCATTTAAGGGCATATTCCTACTCAAAAATCCATTCAAAATTTGGCCTTTTAAAAGATTATATTTAAATGGAATGATTAAATTTATTTAATCAAACTGCTATAACATTGGATGATTAAGTCCAAATGGCCACCAAATTCATAGATTTTAAAGAGGAGGTATATATATACAACAAGTATGAATAGAATATATCAATATTCTACTGTCTAATTTATCAAAGTGGAAATGCAAGTGGAGGGACTGCTTTGGAATAAAAAAACACAAAACATTGGTCTATAAATACACCCCCTCCTTTCTTTGAAAGAGTAGGCATTTTAAGAGAGAGGAGAACACATTGGCATGAAATAGTATTTGAAAATGGCTTGGGAGGACTTGCCATAATCAATTTTTTACTTGAGATACCTTCCATTCTCTCTTTGTGTTAATTTACTTTCGTAGTTTTCTTTGTTTGTAATTTCACAAGTGTTTGTTTTTGTAATTCAGTTTTAATGATTCTTTGTTATTCAATATCTCTTATTCTCACCCAACTTCTGTAGTTTAAAATTTATTTTCTTAATATGGTTTAATTCAACTTAAAACCCATTCCCTTATTTTCCTTCCACATTCAATCGAATGTCTCTTTTTTAACTCTATTCAACGATCCTGTGTGTTTAATGAACTAATATTTTCTTATCCTATTCTTTTTATTCTATTTATAATTCATCACGATAATCATATATTATGATTTCAATAACAATCTTCATGAATGAAAAAACCAACCATTGGGGTGAGCAATTATTTAGAGATGTTAATCTATTGAGAGCTTCTGATCGATTAGTATTATTTAATATAAGATTGTGTATGTTGGACATAACATAACATTGATTAATGAATTTTTTATTTAACGTGTGGTTTACATGGATTATTGGAACCGTATATAGACTACAATAAATAATATCTGATTGAGATTAGAACCATAAGTTGTGTTATGTCTTGTATTAAAGCCTTAACACATGGGTATTCTAATCAACGTTATCTTGTGATGTGGGTGTTAATTTAAATAAAATATAAATCAAAGATCAAGGATATCACAATCTTAACGCCCAAAAAATGAACTCACCCCAATATTCATCAAATTTTTAAATAAAATATCAATCATTAATCACTTCATTTATGATTTTCTAACAAACCCTCTAATGAAAATACAGTCCACTAAAAACAATATACTATTAAAAAGTATCATCGCTGAGGATTCGTCCCGAGACATGTTATAAACATTAGCAGAGCATCCGATCTTTAAATTGTCGATAGGTGATAGTTGGTCATGCTTTCATGTTCCCAAAAGGGGCTGATCCAATTCCCCTTAAATACCCTAGCACACTGTGTGGGATAAGGCTATAAAGGTGGAATCCTTTTCTATGTAGAACATGGCTATGTGGGTGGAAACCTGCACCGCATATCACTATGCTATGCAGTCGGAACATGGTGCCTCATACCATCTTTCTACGCCGTCAAAAACTCACCTCGTGTAGAAAATCCCTATGTAGACCACACACAGGTCTTCATACCATCAATTTACGCTAATGGAACCTTCCCTCGTAATGTAACATGCTACATAGAGAGGCCCCCATCCTAGGTGAACAAATGGTAAGCGGAATGGGGAACCTCTGGGTATTCCACCCTAAGTCGCCATTCATTTCCTTCCATTTCTATCGCCTCATCCATTTTTACTCCAAAAAACCAATCCAGTAGAGTTTGGACAGAACCTATTATAATTCCACAAGACCCATATGAAAAAACTACAAGGTTCATCAAAGAACCCTTTTGATTTTACATACCCATGGTAAGTAGAGACTTTTGGGTAAACCCCGCAACGACTCGGATCCATAGAATGTCCCTAAGTTTACATTTCCATGGTAACATGTGGAATGGACTTGGGATACTCACATATACCTCCCCATTCAAGGGATCAAAGGTAGTCACTTAACATTCCATTTGATTAGGTTTAGTGATGTGAAATAAAAATAATTCTTTCATTTCCATTTAATGAGAAGTGACATTCTTCCCTTTTCGCAAAACTAATTTCCGGACACTCCCACTTAGGCAAGACCCTATATTTACATGTATTAGGTTTCATCAGTTCTCATCTATGCATACTCCTAGGGAATACCCGGATAGGTTAGTCAAACTATCTAGGTTATGATAAAAGGAGGGGAATTTTCATGTTCAAATCCTTCTCTCTATCACCATTTTCTATTCCAACCCATTTATTTGCATATGATGTGGGATGTGAGATCCATAGATCCAATACCTCTTATTCTTTTATAAACTGAGTATGACTGAGGTGGGATTAAAGGTGGGTGGCGATCATGACGTCCACATAATACCAATTTATGGGCCTCTAAGAAGGTGTCATCCCCAAATGAACTGAACTATGAGAACGTTGATTCCCACCATAACTGGGATATGTAGGAATCCTTCCTGTGGCCTGATCTCCCTGTTATCATATCTGTGAAATAAGAAATTTTTTGACCCAAAAATGGGCCTCCTAGAAGTTGTAATCCCAAAATGAAATGAACTATGAGAACTCTAATTCCTACTCTGATCAGGATAGATAGGATTCCTGCCGAAGGATAGAGCTCAAGGGACATTCTCCATAGAAGTTTGTACTAATAAAATTCCCCAAAACTCACTAGGGAATTCTTTTTAGGGGTAAGACCCAACTTTTATCTAAAAAATTTCATACTCCCATGTGCAATCCCATATCATGCCCCAAAAAATGGGTCGCATCAAGGGTGTATGTCCCAAATCAAATTGAACTACAAGGGCTATGATTTCTAACCAAATGGGATATGTTGGAAGCTTCCATGAGGTCCAAAACCTACCCAAAATTTCGCTAGTATTATTTAGTCCATATTCATGGTAGGTTCATATCCTCTAAGGAGACCATACCTCTCTTAGTCATCACATTCCCCTCTAACATAAGTCCCAAAACAAATCCTGACTAGGCATATTCTGCCTATACGTCATCACCTCATGATGTTAAAGTACATGGATGTGCCCTATTAACATGACCTTAAAAGGTGATGTGTCCAGAAAGGAGACACTGAACTACATGGTGTAATATTTCTCTCATGAGGAGACATATGAATCCCATGTTATGGGTTCGACCCCGACATCAAAACAATTATTGTATCTCCCGGATGATGATAATATTTAGAGAACCTCATCATATGGCTTAAATAATTTTTGTCTCGATGAAAGGATGAAGAATATATAATGTGTCCATAAAAGGATAAGATCGATGAATAACCTCAGATACATGCAAATATCTTCATAAATGTAGAACCTCAGATACATACACATAATTCTAAACCTATTCATACCTTTGATTGATCTTACAACCTAGGGGTAATCTAACGACATGTGGCTGGGAATGAACCCAGGATTCACGAACATATGGACTTTTATTAAATCTATACGGTGATCCTGGAATAGTGAATAATTACCCCTAAAATGGTGTGATGAGACCAATCTTCTATCCTATCAACCAATGGGGTCATCAAGTTTCACTGGAGAAATCCACCAATGAGTGCCTACCTTTGGAAACTAGGTCAATGAGTCATGGATAATAGGGTCATTGGGTGTTTCTGCCTCCACAAATAAACCCACTAGAGACCATCTGAGGACATCATTCCCAAAATGGGCATATTTTGAAAACATTCAAACCCCATACTTCACCTCCTAGGACCACTCAAAAATTTATCCTCATTCATAATATAAAAACTATATACTACCTAATCATGGGGGGCATCTCCCACATAGAAAAGGGTCACTGCATGAATCTAGTTGAAAAAATGTTATTAGACTATCAGGGTTTGTGGGTTTTATGGTTAGTTAGGGTTTATGGGTTTTTATGGGTTTTAGGTGTGTTTACTTTTATTAATGGTATATTATTGTTTTTAATGGCATTAAGGTTTTTTTATTTACTTTTCTTTTAAGGGATTTAGGGATTTTGAGTGTTATATATGGTTTATTTAGGGTTTTTAGGGTTGCTATAGTTTTTAGGGGTTTAATGGATTTTTAAATTATTTTTGGATCTTTATTCTTATGGGTTGTTTCCAGATATTTAGGGTTTTTAATATTTTCATGCCATTTTAGGGGTTATTATAATTTTTTTGGTTATAGGGTTTTTAAGTGATTATATTGTTAAAAGTGGGTTATGGATGTTATTTTGGTTTTAAATTTTTTTTGAGGTTTTATAGGTTTTATGGTGTTTTATGAGTTTTTGGGGTTTCTTTTGTGTTTTTAAATTTTTAATGTGTTTTTTGGAATTTTCAGGATTTTAGGGAGTTTTGGGGATTTTTGAGAATGTTAATGATTTTAAGGGTTTTGGGATGTTTTTTTTGTATCTTTTAGAGTTCATTAGGGGGTTTATAGTTTCTAGAGTTCCAAGGGGGTTTCATTGGTTTTCATTAATTTTTTAATGGTTTTTATAGGTTTTAGTGTTTTTTGGGATTTATGGAATTTAGGGTTTTTAAGGTTTTTATGTATTCTAGGGTTCTAGTAATTTTTAGGGTCACTTAGGAGTTATAGAATTTTGTATGGGTTTAGGGTTTTTAGGGTTGTACTTTTATTTATGTTTATTATGTGGTTTTCGGGTTTTTTGTGGTTTTAAAGTCGTTTTATGGTATTTAGGCTATTTATAGTTTATTTTATTTTTAGTGGTTTTTGGATTTTTAAGGATTTAAGTATATTTTGGGATTTGTTTGTATTTTTTTGGGGGAATGAATGGTTTTTAGGGTTTTGGGTAATTTTTGTAATTTATAGGGGTTTTAAGGTATATCATGTTTTTTGGGGTATTTTAATGTTTTTAGGATAATTATTATTTTTAGAATACTTATTGTTTTTAGGGTATTTTAGTTTATTAGGGTTTTTCTTGGTTTATTATGGGTTTAATGGTTTTCTATGGGGTCTTAGGGTATGAACGCGTTTTAGGATTTTAAATGGTTTTTTGGGATTTATTGGGGATTTTGGGTTTTATGTTTTCCCTAATTTTCTTTCGTATTTTATAGTTTTTTAGGGATTTGGTTCATTTAGTTGATTTCTATAGTTTCAAATGGTTTTTTTATTTTTTTGGTTCTTAGGGATTTTTAGGGTCTTTTTGGTTTTTTAAGTGTTATCATGGTTTCTTAGGGTTTTGAGGGGTTTTATGGTCTATAGGTTTTTAATATGTTTTTGTAGTTTTTTTGGGAATATTTAGGTTTTTCATGGTTATTAGAGGGGTTTTAGGGGTATTTTCGGTCCTTTTAGGGTCATTTTCTCATTAGTATTTTATATTTTTAAAGGCATTTTACGGTTTTAATGTATTTTAGGGTGCTTTGGGGATTTTCAATGTCTTTTTGGGTATTTAGGCACATTTTGGGTTTTTTGTTTTTAAAATTTAATGGGTTTTTGGGGTTTCTTAGGGGTTTAAAAGGTTCTAGTTTATTTGAATATTTATTGTTTTTGTAGGTTTATATAGGGTTTTATGTTTTTTAGAGTTTTTTTTATTTTTTGCAGTTTCAATATTTTTAGGGGTTTTCACTATGTTAAGGGTTTTAAGGTGTTTAGGTTTTAGGGTATTTTTAGTGTGAATTAGGCTCTTTTAATGGTGTTCTTTTTTGTTTTAGTTTCTTTTATAATTTCTAGGATTTTAGGTGTTCTTGTTTTTTCGAGGTTCTAAGGTGTTTTTAGGTTTATAGTGGTTTATATTTCCTTTTAGAGTTTATTGAGTCTTTAGGGTTTGGGGGTTAGTTGTTTATATATTTTTATGGGTATTAGGGTTTAATTTGAATTATTTGGGTTTACATTGGGGTTGTAGGATTTTTATTGGGGATTATAATTGCATAAGAGTTTTTATGGATTTTTAGGAGTTTTAGGTATTTTTAGGTTTTTTTACATTTTAGGGGGATTTAGAAATTTATAAGGTTATTAGGTTTTTTTTTGGATTTTACTGTTTTAGGATTATAATTTGGTTTTGAGGGAATATTTTTTTGGGTTTTATGGACTTTTATGTTTTTTAGGTTTTATAGGGTGTTCTAGGGGGTATTAGGGATGTTTGGATATTTAAGGGTTTTTGGGTTTTTTTGGTATTTTAGGTGTTTTATTCTTTTTAAGGGTTTTAGGGTCTACTATGGGTTTATATTAAATTAGTGTTTTTAGTGTACATTAGTGATTAAGGATTGGGGATTAAGGTTTGGGGTGTATGGTATGGGGTTTAGATTGTAGGGTTTAGGGTGTAGGTTTTATGGTTTATGTTGTAGGGTGTAGGGTATATGCTATAAAGATTAGGGAGTATTGTGAAGGGTCTAGGTTTTAGGGGGAAGCATTGTTGGTTTATGGTAAAGAATATCGGGTTATGGGTCTAGGGATTAGGGATTAGGGTGTATGGTATAGTAATTACGGTATAGGGTTTAGTGTGTAGTGTTTATAGTTTTGGGAGTGGGGTAAAGGGTATATGTTTTTTAGGTCTTTTAGAATTTTATGGGTTTTTTGGCGTTTGTATAATTTTTTTTGTTTTTTTGGTTTTCTATCAATTTTTGTTTATTGGGGTTTTAAATGGGTTTTGAGTTTTTTTTGTTTTTTGGGGGATTGAGTGTGTTTTGTGATGTTTAGGGTTTTGAGTGTAATAAGGAGTTTTTTTTGATTTGGGGGATTTAGGGTTTTTTTGGGTAAATTAGTGTATGTAATGGTTTTTATTCTTTTTATTGGTGTTATAATATTTTGTGTTTTACGGGGTTTAGTGGTTTTTACTAATTGTACCGGTTCTCTATGGGAATTTTTTAATTTATTTTTGTCTTTATGTCATTAGAGTCTTATGGTTTTATGTTTTTTTTCATAGTTATAAATATCATTTAGGGTATTTTGGGGTTTTATGTTTTTTTATTTATTAAGAGTTTTTTTATTTTTTTTGGTTTTTTGGGGTTCTGGAACTTTCAGTGTTCTAATGGATTTTAGGCTTTTTTTTGTTTATAGTATTTTTAAATGATTTTATTCATTTTTATATTTTTAGGTTTTTTATGGTTTTAGGGAGTTTTTATGGACTTTTAAGTTCATTTAAGGTTTATTAGGGTTCCTTAGGGGTTTAACAGTTTCTTATTGTATTTACTATTTTTTATTTTTTTTATGTTTTAAGGGTTTTAAGGGGTTCATGGGTTTTTTAGTTGTCTAGTATTATGTTGTTTTTGAATTATTTTATTGGATTTTAAGAGTTTTAAGGGTTTTTACTGGTTTTAATGTTTATTTATCTTTTATGGGGTTTAGGTGTCTTATGGGTTTTTGGGTTTCTCTAAGGGGATTTAATGTTTTTAGACCCTTTTAGGGTTTTTAGTGTTTTAAGGGTATTTTATGGTTTAATGGATTTTAGTGATTTAAATATTTTTAGGGTCTTATATGGATATTTATATTTTTGGGGGTACTTTTGTGGTTTAATGGGGTTCTATATTCTTTTCATGTATCTTTAGGTTTTTATGGTTTAGGGGTATTAATTTATCTTGGCTGTTTTGAGTGGATTTCAGGTCTTTTGGGGTTCTTAGGGACTTTTGCGATTTTTAGATGTTTTAGGGTTTTTAGTGTTTTTAGGGTCTGGAATGTTTTAATGTATTTAGGGTTTTGTGATTTTATGAGTTTTTATGGAATTTTGGGTTTTTTAGGGTTTTATGGTTTCTAATTTTTTTTACAGGTTTCTAGGGATTTTATGGTTTTTACATTCTTAGGATTTTAATAGTTTTTGTGATGTTTACAATTTTTTTTGGGATTTTAATGTTTATAGGTTCCTTTAGGTTTATTTTTTCTTCTTTAGGGTTCTTTAGGGATTATATATTTTTATGGGTTTTATGGATTTTATAAGTTATAAGGCATTCAGTGTTAAAAAAATTAGTGTTTTTTAGGTTTTTTTTGCATTTTTAGTGTTTTGTATAATTTTTACGGTTTTAAGGGGTTTTTGGCTTTTAGTGGTTTAATTGGTTTTTAGGGGTTTTATTATTATAGTCTATTTTAATGATTTTGGGGGTTTAGATCATTTTGGGTTTGGTATCAATTTCTTGTTTATCCATTTTTAGGGTTATTAATGGTTTTAGGGTGATTTAGGAATTTTATGGGGTATTATTGGAATTTTGGGATTTTTAGGGTTTCATAGGGGTTTTTGGGTTTTATGGTTCGTAGAGTTTTTTAGTGTTTTTTGGTGGATTTAGGGTTTTAGTGTTTTTAGTTTATTTTTAGGGGTTTTTTGGGATTTATTTGTTTTTAGGTTTTTAGGGTGTTTATGGATTTTTACGGTCTTTTAGGGTTTTATAGGTTATTCGGGTCGTTTAGAATTAGTAGGGGTTTTAAGATCTTTCATGGGTTATTTGGGTTTTATGTTCTTTTACGGTTTTTAGGGGTTTTATGTACTTTCAATGTTTTCAGACTTTTATGAGGTTCAGGGGTTTTTTGGTTTTTTAGGTATTGAGGGTTTAGGGTTTTAATGGTTTATAGGGTTTTTTTTGGGCGTGGGGGTATGGGGATTTTTGGTTTTTAGGTTTACGGGGTTTTGATGGGTTTTTAGTGTATTAGGGTCCTTTAGGGTTTTAAGTGATTTGACACACTTTTTAAGGTTTTTAGGAATATTTATTGCATGTTGGGTTCTTTGTATTTTTTAGATAAAATTAGGGTTTTTAGTAGATATTTATGGTCTTTTAGTAGATTTAATGGATTTTAGTGTATTTTAGAGTGTTAGGTTTTGTTGTTTTGGGTTTTAGAATTTTTAGGGGGTTTCAGTGTTTCAGTGATTTAGGGTACTTTATGGTTTTAGGGGGTTTATTGTATTTTTAGGATTTTAGTGTTTTAATGGTTTTAGGGTTTTCAATACATTTTTACGCTTTTATGTTTTTTAGTTTTTTAAGAGGTTTACTATATTTGGGTGTTTTAGGGGATTTTAGGGTTATTATGAGGATTTAGGGTTTTTTTGGGTTTTTGATTTTTTGGGTTCTTTCACGGGTTTTGTGTTTTTTAGGGTTCCTATTCAATTATATGAAAATTTAACGGGTTTTTAGAGTTTTTTAGGGTCTTGTAATGTTTTATAGGGGGCATTAATAATTTTTAGGGTAATCTCCGTTTTTTATTTTTTAAAAACAAATATATTTTTTTTGGTTTTTAAGAGTGTATACAGTATTGATAAGATTTTTGGGGTCTGAATTCAATTTTAGAGGATTTAATGATTTTTTAGTTTAAATGTGTTTTAGGGTTTGAAGAATTTCCTTAGGGTTTTAATTTTTTTAGGTTTTGTTTATATTTTTTATTGGTTTAGGAGTTTTATGGTTAATAAGGATTTTCTGTTCTCTTTGGTGTTTTATGTTTTTTAATGGAATTTAGGTTTTCAATATTTTTTGGGTTTTTATGGGGTTTATTTTAATTTTTTTGTATTTTTTTTGTTTTTAGGGATGGTTTAGGTTTTAAACGTTATGGGGTTTTGGTTGTGTATTGGTTTTATAGTATAGGGTGTATGGTTTTGGATGTGAGGTATGGGGTTTAGTGTGTAGGGTTTACAGTTTTGGGAATTGGGTATAGGGTTTATGTTGTTGGGTTTTTGAGATTAAGGTGTAAGGTTTAGGGTTTAGGTCCTAGGGTTTAATAGGGTTATAAGGCCTAGGGTTTATGGTGAAGGATATAGGCTTTTATGTGTGTGGATTAGGGTGTTGGGTTTATGATGTTGGGATTAGGTTTTACGGTGTAGCATATAGGGTTTAGTGTGTAGGATATAGGTTTCTCTACTATAATTTCAACTATTTCAGACAGGTTAGTGCCCCTTCCTAAATAATCATTCAATAGTAACTATTTGCGATGGTTGTGTTATTTCATCACAAATTGTGAATATTTCCAACAGAATATGTCATCTGTCACAACTAGTTTTGAAAGTATATCCCACCGCCAAGCATGAAACATATTCACGACGTGCATTTATGTCAGGCTTCTACTTCCATAACAAATTCTCGTCAACTCGAGAGTATCTACAACATGCATTAACATCCATTAAAAAAATTATTGATAGAATAACCACTTATGATGATATTAATTCCATCACCAATAGACTGTTGCAATAAAATTGTCTATTAAATAGTGATCACCCACTTTCATCTTCATACCCTCTCCTCCCCCCCTCCTAAATTGATGTGATGTGCAACACTCACCTACTCCGCCTCGTCATGCTCTAACTTGCTTCATTTCAAGCAATTTTTATAGATACTATTTTGATTTTCCTTGTTACGGATTCTCCTTGTCTTTGTTTTCAATATATTTTACTATTATTCATTTGTTATATAATTTATTTTGGAGTATGTGCACCTCCAACACACTTCATTGGATGCGATTTTTTACAGATCCAGCTTCTAAGCTCTTTGGTAAAAACACATCTTGTATCTCATTTTAGTATTTTGGAGTTTTATTTGGTTTACTACATGATTTATTTATTAAAAACCCTAGGTAATTGATTTTATCTGATATTTTTTCATTGTTTTGTATTTAGGATTGCAACAATTTATTAATTCACTATTGTATTTTTTTGTTAGTGTGTTTATATATATTATTATATTTTCTATTTGATATATGCATGTCTGTTAAAACCATATGTTTAGCAATTTATCCAATCTCAACTTTGATTCACCTTGTCTATTATTCCATAGTCAATTAGGATTTTTTTTTCTGAATGTATTTGTATAAATTATTATAAATTTATTGGAATGTGAAAATGAAATAGGATGTTAACATATAGTTCAAGAGAAATAATAAAATTTATTGTCTTTTAGGCATGATTCACACAAATTCAATATTGTTATGACCTGAAAATTATAAATTATATTATTTACACCTTTTTTGTAATTTATAATATATTTTATTACTGTATATAAAATTATACTAATATTTTTATATTATTATAAATATGTTAATATCAATTGATTAATCATTAATTTAAACAAATTTATACAAAAAATGGAAAAATTTTAAATTATTTAAAATTTACATTAATAAGCTCAAATCTAAAATAGTTTAATTTTTTATGAAATTGATAATTTTTTTATCTTTTTTAACTATTTGTATGGTTTTATTATTTTCAATGATATTCAGTTTTTTAAATTTGTTTGTAATTTTTATTAATAATTTTAATGATATAATTTTTAAATTTATTTTTTAATTTATAAATTTTTAATTATTTTTTATGTATTGAACATTTTTAAATACATTTAATTTTATTTACTATTTTTTCATAATTTTATAATATTTTAAATAATGAACAAATATTTTAAATTTTATTTAATTTAATAGTAATTTATAATTATTCTATATTATTGTTAATTATTTGTATTTTTTTAATGTTCTTAATTATTTGTAATTTTACTAATTATTTTTAAATTGTTAAATATTTTTAATGATTTTTCATTTTTTTAAATTTTGATTAATTTGTAATTTTTTTAATTATTTGTAATTTTTTTAAAAATAAAATAATTTTTAATTTTATTAAACATGTTTAATTTTTTTTTTCTAATATTTTTAAATATGTATTAATATTATAAATTATATGTAATTTTCCCTAATTATGTATATTTTTTAAAATTATTATAATTTACTTTTAATTGTTAATAATTTTTTTTAATTTTTATATTTCATAATATTTTTTAAATTTTTTGGTTAATTTTTATTTTATTTAATATTTTTAGTGAATTTAATATTTTTAATGATTTTTTATTTTTTAAAAAAATTAATTTTTTTAATTAGGTAATTATTTGTAATATTTTTTTTTAATTTTATTAAATGTTTTATTTATTTTATAATATTTTTTAATATCTATACATATTTTAAATTATATATAAACTATTTTTATTTTTTCAAATTATTTTTTTAATATTTATAATGATTTTTAGATTTTTTAATTATTTTCTATTTTTAATTATCATTAATTATTTTTAATTAGTCTTAGTTTTTAAATTTTTTTAATTATAAGTACTTTTTTTAATATTTTGAAATATTTTAAATTTTATTAACTATTTTTTTATTACCTTATAATATTTTTATACATGTATAAATATTTCAAAATATATGTAAATTTGTTTATTATTTACATTATTTTTAATTATATGTAATTATTTGTAATTTTTATATTATTAAAAATGATTTTTAATTTTTTTAATAAATTGTAATGGTTTTATTATCATATTCATTTTAATTTCTTTTAAATTTTAATTATTTTTAATTTATTTTCACATATTGACTATTTTATAAGTTACTAAATGTTCTTATATTTTTAATTATTTTTTAATAATATACAATATTAATAAATATTTAAAACTATACGTAATTCTTTTAACTATTTTAAAATTTTTAATTTTTTTAAAATTTTTTTTAAAAAAAATATATCTTTTCGCGACATATGATCTTTCCACCACAATTACAATTAATTGCAATGGTCTTTCGCACATGCCTTTTTTTAGACAGATTTAAAAACTTTTGGGACAAGCTTTTTACCTGAAGTGATAATTTCTTATTTACGACTGTATGTTACCAATGTGTTCATTTATGATGCTTGTTTTTGCAAGAGTTCATTTGTGAGGAACTCCCATAAAAAATGTACCACCGCAAATGCCAAAATATCTAGTAGTGGTTTAGGGTTTAGAGTGTATGATTTGGTGTATAGGGTAAAGGATTTATGGGATAGTGTATATAGTATATGGTATACATTTTAGTGTTTAGGGTTTAGGGTTTAGGGTTTAGGGTGTTGGGTATAGTGTTTTGGATGTTTTGTTTAGTGTACAATGTTTAGAGTTTAGGGTGTATGGTATTGTGTTTGGGGTTTATGGTAGAGGGTGTAAAGTGTAGGCTGTAGTGTATAGGTTTATGGTGTTGGGTTTTGTTTTTAGGGTGTATGATATTGGGTTTAGGGGTTTGGCTTTGGAGGGTAGGGTGTAGGGATTGGGATGTTGGGTTTAGGGTTTATGGTGTCGGGTCTACGGTTTAGCTTGTAGGTTTTAGGGTTTAGTGTGTAGAGTATAGGGTTTTGGGTGTAGTGTTTAGGGTTTAGAGTGAAGGATATAGGGATTGAGGTAGGCTTTAGGATATAGGGTTTTGGTATAGGATATAGGTTTCCGGGTTTAGGGTCTATGGTATAGGATTTATGGTTTACGGTTTAGAGTGTATCTTATAGGGTTTTAGGTGTAGGGTATAGGGTTTAGTGTGTAGGGTATAGGGTTTAGGGTGGAGGGTAAAGTGTTTATGTTGCAGGGTTCAGGCATTAATGTATATCATTTTTATTTTATTTTGTTGGGTATACGGTTTAGGGTTTAGAGTACATGGTTTATGGTGTAGGGTTTAGGGTGTATTATATAGGGTTTAGGTTGTAGGGTATATGTTTTGTGGGAAGGGTATAGTATTTAGAGAGTTCGGTATTGGTTATATAGTGTAGGGTGTGGGGATTAAGGTTTAAGATGTTGTGTACTGGGTTTAGGGTGTAGGGTTTACCGTTTAGGGTTTAGGGTTTATGTTTTTGTTTTGTGGGTTTTGGGATTAAAATGCAGGGTATAGGGTTTACATGTTAGGATATAAGGTTTATAGTTTAAGGTATTGGGATTGGGGTATATGGTTAAGGGATTAAGGTCTAGAGTATAGGGTTTAGGGTGTAGGGTTTTGGGATTATGGTGTCGGGTATATAGTTTTGGGAATAGGAATTTGGGTATAGGGTATATGGTATAGGGTTTTTGGTGTAGTGTTTGGGGTGTGAATTATATGCTTTAGGGTGTATGGTATAGGTTTTAAGATGTTATGTATGGAGTATAGGGTGTTGGTTTTATGGTGTGTAGTATAGGGTATGGGGTTCGTGGTGTAGGGTTTTGGGTTAATGATGTATGTTATTGGATTTAAGATGTTGGGATGGGGTTTAGGGCATAGGCTATTGGGTAAAGGATATAGGGTATATGGTCTTTGGTGTAGGGTATATGTTTTATGGTCAAGGGTTTTTGGATTATTTTATTAGATATAGGGCATGTGGTGTAGGGTATTATGATTAGCATGTACGGTTTAGGATGCGGTGTATCGGGTTTTGGATGAATGGTTTTGGTTTTACGATGTAGGGTTTAAGGTTTACAATTTATGGTTTATGGTTTGGGGAATAGACTATAGGGTTTTAGTTGTATGTTTTGGGGTTTAGTAAATATGGTATATTGTATAGGGTGTATGATTTAGGGTTTAGGATGTAGGTTTTGGGGTATTTGGTGTGGGTTTTATGGTTTAGGGTCTAGGGTATTGGGTTTACGGCATAGGGTATAGGTTTTAGGGTATATGGTATAGGGTATACGGTTTAGTATTTAGAGTGTAGGGAATAGAGATTAGTTCTTTTTTGTTGGATTTATTATTTTTAGGATTCTTAGGCTGTTTTCTAGTGGTTTTAATATTTTTAGGAATTTTGGTGGGTTTTTGTGTTTTTAGGGTTCTTTTTGGGGGTTTTTTGGATTTTTAATGTTTTTTAGCATTTTAGGTCTTGTTTTCTTTTTTCAGATTCTGGGGATTTTGGGTTCATGGGGTTTTTAGAATATTATATTAGGGGGTTAAATATTTTAGGGGATTTAAATACTTTTAGGGTTGTTAGAAATTTATGGGTTTATGGAATTTTGGAGTATTTATGATCTTTAGTTGGTTTTTAGGTTTTTAACATTTTAAGGGTTGGAAGGGTTTTAATTATTTCATAGGATTTTTTTGGATTTTATGGGATTGTTATGGTTTATATGGGTTTTTTTGTTGTTAAATTTTATTTTATTTTAATATTTTTTATTTGTTTTATGGGGATTTAGGTTTTTCAGGGGTTGTAGGAGTTTTTTAGGGGGTTTTAGGTTTTTAGTTGTTTACGAATTTTATGGTTTTTTCAAGATTTTACATTTTTAGAATTTTAGGTATTTTTATTTTTTTAGTGATTTTATGGTGTTTTAGGAATTTTTTGTTTTATGGTTTTTAAAGTTTCACTTATTTTATTTCTAAGTGTTCATAGAGTTATCTTTGGGTTTTAGCGTTTTTTGGATTTTTAAGGGATTTTGGATTTTTGGGTTCTTATGGTTTCTACAATTTATTTTGTTATTTACATTTTCTGGATTGTTATTGTTTTCTTGTGTCTGTATGGGTTTTAGGGTTTTCAATGAATTAAGGGTTTTTTTTTGTTTTTTTGTGTTTATGTGTAATTTATAGGGTTTATAGTTTTTAGGGGTTTTATGGATTTTAATGTTTTAAGGGTTTGTGTGGTTTTTAGGGGTTTGGGTTTTTAGGGGTTTTAATTTTTTATCAGCTTTTAGTGATTACAAGATTTTCTAGGGTTTTTTTTATTTTTAGTAGTTATAGGGTTTCTAGGTTTCTTCAAGGCTTTATAGGGGGTTTTTATGTTAATTATTATTTTTTCGGGTTTAGTGTTTTTAGGGTGGTTTTAGAGTATGTAGTACTTTTTTGGATTTTTTGACGGATATATTGATTTTTAGGTTTGTTTTTCGTCTTTATGGTTTTTTATGGTTTTTGGGTTTTTAGTAATTTAGGGGATTTAATGTTTTTTAGTGTTTTGGGGGGATTTGGGTTTTTTTGGGTTCTAGCGGATTTTTTTGACTTTTTTGTTTTTTTATTTTTAACAATTTTTAGGGTCCTATTAATGTTTTTGGGTATTTAGGTTTCTAGGGTTTTAGGGATTTTAGGGTTTCTATGGACTTTTTAGGGGTTTTGGTCTTTTATGGGTTTTTTGGTTTCTTGGGTCTTTTGGTGTTTTAAAGGGGTTTTAGGGTTTTAAACGTTTTTTACGGTTTTATGGTATTTTAGGGTATTATTAGGGGTTTTAAGGTTGTTTATGGGTGTTAGGTTACTTTAGGTGTTTTTAGGATTTTTAGGCCCCTAGTTTTTTGTTAGGGAAATTTTGGGGTTTTAAGGTTCTTTAGGGTTTTAGGGTCATTTATGGTTTTTAGATGTTGTTTTATATTGTTTTAGGGGTTATTAGGTTGTGTCAGTGTTTTTTTGGAATTTAATGATTTTCATGGTTTTAGAGTAATTTATGGCCTTTAGGGGGGGAGGTTGATTTAAGTGTTTTTTTTGGGTTTTTATGGTTTTCATATCTTTAGGGTTTTTAGTAGTTTTTATGGTCTCTAAGGTTTTTTAGGGTCTTTTGAGGGTTTAATGTTTTTAGGGCCATTTCATGGTTTAAGGGGTTTTTTGGTGTTTTATGGGAGTATAGGGGTGTTAATGGTTTCTTTGGTTTTTTAGTGTTTTTGGGTTTTAGTGGTTTTTTTCATATTATATATATTTTTTACTATATTTAAGGTTATTTCGGGATTTTGGGGGTTTTGTGGTTTTTAAAATTTTATATGGTTTTTAGTATATATTATGAGGTTTTGGGGTTTTAGTGTTTGCATAGTTTTAGGGGTTTTTAGTGTTTTTAAAGGGTGCTAGGTTTTTTATTTTTAGTGTTTTTATAAATTTCTAGAGCATTTAATGCTTATTGGGTTTTTGGGGTCATAATGATTTTTAGTTACTCAATAGTTTTAAGGTTTTTATTGTTTTTAGTGTTATTTTAGGTCTTTGTTTAGGTTTTTATGGTATTTAATGGGGTTTTGGGTTCTTTTAATGGGTTTTATGTATTTATGGTTATAAGGGTATTATGGTATTTTATTGATTTAAGGGGGTTGAAGGTTTTTTTATTTATGTGTTTTTAGAGTTTTTAGGCATTTTATAGATTCTAGTTATTTATGAGTTATTCTATCATTTACTGTTTTTTATGATTTTTATGATTTTGATATTTCATTTAGGGTTTTAGGGTTTTTAGGGTTCTTTTTTTGTTCTTGAGTTTATATTTTTTTAAAAGGGCTTCAAGGGTTTTGACTATATTTTTAGGGATTTAGGGTTTTTTAAGATTCTAATAAATTTTGTGTTTTTATGTTTTTTAGAAATTTCTATTGTTTTTGTTATTTTTAGTAGTTTTAGGGTTTCTAGGTTTCTTCAAGGCTTTTTAGGGGGTTTTGTGTATTAATTATTATTTTTTCGGGTTTAGTGTTTTTAGGGTGGTTTTAGATTATGTAGTATTTTTTTGGATTTTTTGAAGGATATATTGATTTTAAGGTTTTTTTCTTCATTAGGGTTTTGTATGTGTTTTTTGGGTTTTTAGTAATTTAGGGAATTTCATTTTTTTGGTGTTTTGGGGGGATTTGGGTTTTTTTGGGTTCTAGCGGATTTTTTTGACTTTTTTGTAATTTCGACTTTTTACAATTTTTAGGGTCCTATTAATTTTTTTGGGTATTTAGGGTATTCTAGGGTTTTCGGGGTTTTAGGGTTTCTATGGTCATTTAAGGGGTTTTGGTCTTTTATGGGTTGTTTTGGTTTCTTGGGTCTTTTGGTGTTTTTTGGGGGTTTTAGGGTTTTAAACGTTTTTTAGTGTTTTAGGGTGTTTCAGGGTATTATTAGGGGTTTTAAGGTTGTTTATGGATATTAGGTTGCTTTAGGTGTTTTTAGGATTTTTAGGCCCCTAGTTTTTTGTTAGGGAAATTTTGGGGTTTTTAGGTTTTTTAGGGATTTAGGGTCATTTATGGTTTTTTGATGTTGTTTTATATGGTTTTAGGGGTTTTTAGGTTGTGTTAGTGTTTTTTTTGGAATTTAAAGTCTTTCATTGTTTTAGAGTAATTTATGGCCTTTAGGGGGGAGGTTGTTTTATGTTTTTTTTGGGTTTTTAGGGTTTTCATATCTGTTGGGTTTTTAGTAGTTTTTATGGTCTCTTAGGTTTTTTTGTTTTTAGGGTCTTTTGGGGGTTTAATGTTTTAGGTCTATTTAATAATTTACGCTGTTTTTTGAGTGTTTTATGGGAATTTATGGGTGTAAATAGTTTTTTTGGTCTCTCTGGTTTTTTAGTGTTTTTGGGTTTTAGTGGGTTTCTTCATATTATATATGTTTTTTACCATATTTAAGGTTCTTTCGGGATTTTTGGGGTTTTATGGTTTTTACAATTTTATGTGGTTTTTAGTATATTTTATGAGGTTTTGGGGTTTTAGAGTTTGAAGAGTTTTAGGGGATTTTAGTATTTTTAAAGGGTTCTAGGTTTTTTTTTATTTTTAGTGTTTTTATAAATTTCTGGAGCATTTAATGCTTATTGGGTTTTTTTGGGGTCATAATGATTTTTAGTTTCTCGGTGGTTTTAAGGTTTTTAGAGGTTTTAGTGGGTGTTTAGGTCTTTGTTTAGGTTTTTATGGTATTTAATGGGGTTTTGGGATCTTTTAAGGGGTTTTAGGTATTTATGGTTATAAGGGTATTGTGGTATTTTATTGATTTAAGGGGGTTGAAGGTTTTTTTTGATTTTATTGTTTTTAGAGTTTTTAGGCATTTTATAGTTTCTAGTGATTTATGAGTTATTCTATCATTTACTGTTTTTTTTAATTTTTATGGTTTTGATATATTTTTAAGGGTTTTAGGGTTTTTTGGGTTTTTTGTGTTCTTGAGTTTATATTTTTTTAAACGGGCTTCAAGGTTTTGAATATATTTTTACTGTTTTAGGGTTTTTTATGATTCTAATCAATTTTTGCGTTTTTATGTTTTTTATAAATTTCTATTGTTTTTGTTATTTTATTGTACTTTTAGGTTTTTTCATGGTATTATTGTTTTAGAGTTTTTAGTGGTTTTAATGATTTTGTATATTTTTAAGGTATTTTGGTTTTTTGGGTTTTAATAATTTTGAGGGTTTTAGGGACTTTTAGGGTTTTCTGGAAATTTTAGTGGTATGGGATATTTTTTTTATAATTTTGAAGGGGATTAATTTTTTTTGGTTTTTAGTGGGTTTTATGGCAGGGAAGGCTCGGGTCCAGGCTATTCTCGGGACCCCCCAAATTTTATTGAAAGAAAAGACACAGACAATGCAGACAAGGGAGGGGAGGGATCCACCGATCCACACCCAAAACCCCTTACGACCTTAGCCCGAAACCCACAGAAATAGTGGGTTTTATGTATTTTCATGTTATTTATGCGTTTTTAGGGGTTAAAAGTGATTTTAGGGGTTTTTTGAGATTTCTTTGATTTCTTAGAATTTTCAGATTGTTAAGGGGTGTTTAGTGTTTTATGGATTTTTAGTATTTTTGGTTTTATGGGTTGTATGGGTTTTCTGTTTTCTAAACTGTTTTAGGGTATTTTTATTATTTGTGTTTTTTGGGTTTTAATCGTGTTTATGTGTTTTAAGGTCTTTTAATATTTAATATGGATAATAGTTTATTTTTACGGTTTTATTATGTTTATAGAATTTTGGTTATTTGTCCCTTTTATGGGTGATTTTGGGGGTTTTGGGGTTTTATAGGGATTGATGGCTTTTAAGGATTTTAACGGGGTTTTGGGTTCTTTTTGTTTTTAGGGTTTTAATGATTTTTAAGGGTTTTGGAGATTTTAGGGATTTAAGTGGGTTTTAAGAATTTTTAGGTCTATAATTGGGTTATAATGGTTTTTTGGGTTTTAATAGGTTTTTAGAGTTTTTGGGCCTTTTGGGGTTTTAGTAAATTTTAGGGAATTTTAGGGATTTATGTTTTTTAGGGTTTTTTATTTTTTTTAAGGTTCAGGGATGTTTAGGGTTTATGGGTATTTTATGGTTTTTTAGTTTAACTTTTTTTTATTAATTATTAGGTATCTAATGTTTTATGGTGGTTATAAGGTGTTTTCTGGTTATTATGGTGTATTAGATGTTAATAGGGTATTTAGGGGTTTGGGGACCATTTATGATTTTTTGGATTTTTGGATTTTTATTTGATTTTTTTCGTATTATTATGGTGATTACACTGTTCTAAGGGGTATGGGGTTTGTATGGTCTTTTAAGTGATTATATGGTGGTAGGTCCTTTATGGTTTTACTTTTTATGGGGTTCTTGGCTTTTTAGGTTTTTGAGGGGTTTAGGGTTTCAGTATTTTTCAGGTTCTCTAATGACCTATTCGGGTAATATTGTTTTTAGGGTGTTTAGAGTTATTTTTTAAGAGTTTTAGGTGGTATTATATGAGAATTTTCTGTTTTTAGGATTCATTTATTGTTTTTATGGTCTTTGGGGATTTTTTTGGTTTTGTATGTATTTTTAGGGTCTTCTGCTATTGTAGATATTGGAGGGGTTTCTACAATTTGTAAACGTTTTAATTGGGTTTTTGGGTTTTAGGATGTTTTAGGGGTTCAAAGGTTATTTCAAGGGTTTTATTGATTTCTTGGGAGTTTATGAATTTTTTTAGTCATATATGGATTTTTGTATTTTTAGGTATAGTTATGGAAAATTAGATGTTTTAGGTTTTTAGGGTTTTAAGGGGTTTATGGGTTTTTAGAGTTTGTGGTGTTTTAAATGTATTTTGGTTTTTTATTTTCATTAGAATTTTTAATGTTTTTTGGGTTTTTAAGGTTTTTATTGTTTTTAGGGTCTTAGGGTTTTAAATGTTTTTATGGTATCTTAGGTTTTTTGTTTTCTTTTTTAGGTTTTAGGGTTTTGAAGTGTTATATGCCTTTGTAGGGTAGTTCAAGATTTTTTTGGTAGTTAGTGTTTTTTAGGGATTTATAGGTTTTGAGGTTTAGTTTTTTTTTTGGTTTCTTCGAGTTTCTATGGGGATTTATTGTTTTCCAATATCTTGTTATCGTTTTTATGGGTTTAAATGTTTTTAGGGGTTTTAGTGCTTTTGGTGATATTATGGTATTATTCATTTTTACAGTTATTTAATGTTTGATATGGGTTTTAAAGGATATTCATTATATAGCGGTTTTTTTTTTGTTTTGGGGTCTTCATTATAGGTCTTTTAGGTGTTTTATGTTTTTTAAATTATTATTAGGGTTTTACAGTTTTTATTGGCTTTTGGTATATTGGGTATTTATGAATTTTATGAATTTTTAGTTATTTTATGGGTTTTAGGGATTGATAAGGGTTTTTAGATTTTTGAGGTTTTTAGGAATTTATGGTTTTTAAGATTACTTGGGAAATTTACCGTCGTTTAGGGTTTTTTATAGTTTTAGTGCATTTTATCATGTTTTAGGTTTCTTAGGTTTTCAGGGTTTTCAGTCCTTTTACGGGTTTTGGGTTGTTTTTTTGGTTTTGAGGTCTATGAGGGGGTTATTGGGTGTCATAGGGTTTCTATACGGATTTCAGTGGATTTTAATGTTTTAGGTGGTTTTATCACTCTCAAGGTCTTGTAGGGGTTTTGGATTTTTGGGTTTTTCAAGGGGTTTGAGGGTTTGTATGGGTTTTTATATTTTTTAAAGGTTTTTATGGTTTTATGGTTGTTTAATGGAATTTAGGGTTTTTTCTTTTTTAAGGGTTTTAAGGGTTTTATCTTTTTATGGGTTTTAGGGTTTTATACGTGTTTTTTGGATTTTTAGGAATTTTAGTAGTTTTAGGGGTTTTATGGTTTTATGAATTTTGGGGATTTTAGTGTTTTATGGTTTTCAAGGGGTATGTAGGTTCATTTAGGGTTTTTTTGGTGTTTTTACATATTTTTAGGGTTTGAGGTGTTTTATTGATTTTAGGGGTTTAGGGGATTTATTATTTATATTAGTTTTTTGGTGCTTTATTATTTTTATGGTGTTTAGTGTTTTTAAGGGGTCTTGAGTTTTTATCATTTTTAGAGTTTTATTGGTTTTATTGTATTTAGGGTTGTAGTGTTTTTTGGTTTTGGGGGTTTTGTTGTGTTTGCAATTTTTATAGATCTTCTGTGTTTTTATAGGGAAATCTAGGAAATTTTTTGGTTTTTAGGGTTTTCATGGACTTTTAGGTTTTTTAGTTTTTTTAGGATTATTTTAACATTATGGGTGTTTAATATATTTTTGGTTTTTAGGGGTTTTATGGATTTTATGGTTTTAGTGACATTTAATGATTTTAGGGATTTCTAGGGTCCTTTAGGGGTTTTAGGGTATTTTATTGTTTTTAGTGTTCTAAGGGTCCTTTATATTTTATTGTGTTTTTTTGTTTTTTTGGGGTTTTAGGTGTTTTTTATGTTTTTCAATGTTTTTTAGGCTTTCTGTTGTTTTAAGGATATTTGTTTATAGCTATTTCAGGGGATTTAGGGTTTAGGTGTTTTAGATTGTTTTGGGGGGGTTTTCGGCTTTTATATGTATTAATTTTTTTAGGAACTTCTATGGGATTCATGTTTTCTAATATGTTTAGGATATTTTATGGGTTTTAGTTGTTTTTATGGGTTTTATTTGTATTTTTGGATTATTATTTTTTGTGTTTTTAATGTGTATTAGGGGTTTCAAGGGTCTTCTAGGATCTTTTTTGGTTTTAGGAGGTTTTTGGGGTCTTTGGGTTTTAATGAGTTATTATGAATTCTTGGGTTTTTAGGGTTTTTTGTGTCCTTTATAGTTTTAGTATTTTTAGGGTCCTTTATGTTAATACGAAATTTATGGTTCTTAATAGGGGTTTTGGAGTTTTTGGGTCCTCAATTTTTAGGATGTTTTGGATTTTTAGGATCATATAGGGTTTTAGGTTCCTTTAAGTTTTTTTATTGTTTTTAGTTCATTTTAGGTTATTTATTTTTTAGGGTCCCTTTTTATTTTTAGTGGTTTCAGTGATTTTTAGGGTTTTTATAGTATTTTATTATCATTTTTTATTTAATGGTTTTAGTGACTTCTAGAGTTTTTAGTTTGTTTTTATGGATTTTAGGGTTTTTGGGGTATTTTGGAGTATTTTAGAGGTTTGTAGATTTTATATTTTTTTGGGTGTTTTTTGTTTCTAAAATCCTTATGTTTTTAGGTTTTTATGAGTTTTAGTGTTTTAGGGTCCTCTTGGTTTTTATGGTTTTTAATGTCATAGGGGTTTTCAGGGTTTTATTTTTAAGGGTTTTATAGGGTATTTAGGGTTTTAGTTTTTTAATGGTATTAATGGTTATTATATTATTATATATTATAGGTGATTAAATGTTTTTAGGGGTGTATGGTTATTATGGTTTTTTGGGTTTTTTGGGGCTTTAAGTGTCTTTAGAGTTTTTATGGGTCTTAAGTGTTTTTACTTCTTTTATGGTTTTAGGGATTGTATGGGTTTTTGGTTTTATTAAAGGATGTTTGGTTATTTAGTGTTTTATGGGTTTAAGGGTTGGAGGAGGTTTTCATTTTTTTAGGGTTTTTAATATTTTTACTTCAATTATTGTTTTTATGGTATATCTTGTATTTTTTTTCAAGGATTTTATTGATTTTTTGTGTTTTTAATGGGTTTTATGGTTTTCAGGTATTTTTTAGTGATTTAAGGGTTTTTGGTTTATTTAGTGTTTTCATGGGTTTTATGGTTTTACTATTTTTATGGATATTTTTTCCATTGTTACGGTTCTTTTTAGTTTTTTGGGTTTTTAGGGTTTCGTAGGATTTTTAGGGATTTTAATGTTTTTTTTATTTTTAGGGGATTTTGTAGGGTTTCTTCTTTTTAGGGTTTTTAGGGTATTTTATGTGATATGGTTTTTATGGTTTTTAATAATTTGAGGGGTTAATTCTTTTTATAATCTTTAGTGTTTGAGGAGGTGAAATTTATTTAAGGGTTTTTAGGGGATTTAGTGTTTTTTGGGGTTTTGGGTTTTTGGTGTCTGTTTTGGATTTTTAGTGTTAAAGGGTTTTATGGTTTTTAGTGATTCTTGAGTTTTTAGTTTTTTTTATTTATATAGATTTTAAGGGTTCTTTTTTGTATTAGGGGTTTTATGGTTTTTTAATTTTCCTATGATTTTATAAGGGTTTTTGGGTTTTTATATGGTATCTATGGTATTAAGGGGTTTAAGGATTTTTTGTGATTTTATGTTTTTAAGGTTTTTATTGTTTTAGGGGTTTTATGAGTTTTTTAGTTTTTTTGGGTTTCTAAATAATTTTTAGTGTTTATGGGGTTTTAGGGTTTTCAATTTCATTTTTACCGATTTTGTTTTGGTTTTAGGGTCTTTAGTGAGGTTTCTAGGAGTTTTATGTGTTTTTAGGGGTTTTATGTTTTTTAAATTTTTTTCGGTATTTAATGTTGTTGGGTTTTTGGGATTTTTAGTGGGTTTATAAATTTCATTATTTTATGTGTCTTTTTTTGTTTTTAGGGGTTTTAGTGAATTTTTAGTGTTGTTACGGTTTTAAGGTTTACTAGGGATTTTAGTAATTTTAGCAATTTTAAGGGTATTTATTCTTTTAGATTTCTTTCTGGATTTTTAGGGTTCTTTTAGTGTTTGTTTCTTATTTTAGGGGTTTTAGCATTCATTTAGGGATTTTAGGGTTATATAGTGTTTTTAGGGTCCTTAAGGGTTTTTGTGGTTTTTTAGATTTTTGGTATTTTTTATGGGTTTTTGAGGATTATCAAATTTTTATTGTTTTCATAGGGTTTTATTTAATATTTTTTGTTTTTTTTAGGAATTTATTATGGGTATTTTCTATATTAAGGATTTTTTAGGGTTTTAGGATTTCTATTATTATTATTTTATTATAGTTTTTTGCGTATTTTAGTTTTTATAGGGGCTATAATGGGTTTATATTATTTTTAATGGTTTTAGGGGTTTTATGTTTTTAGGGGTTTTAGGGATTTTACGTTTTTAGTGTTTTTTTGGATTTTTAGTTTTTATGTGTTTTTAGTATTCTTAAGTTTTTTAGTGATTCTTAGTATTTTTAGAGGTTTTTAGGTTATTTATGTTTTTTATTATTTTTAGGTGTTTTTATGATTTTTAAGGGTTATAGTGTTTTAAGGTATACTAAGGTCTCTAACAGTTTTTTAGGGTTTATAGAGTCTTGTATTTTGTCTGATGGTTTTTAGGTTCATTTATGTTTTTATAGGTTTTTAAGGTCTTTAGGGTTTTCAATATTTTTATATTCCATTAAGGGTTTTTTGGGTTTTAAGTACTTTTGGGGGTTTAACTAGTTTTAGGGTTTTTAGTGGTTTTATGGTGTTAAGTGTCTTCTATTGGTGTTGAGTGGTGTTTTAGGGTTTCTATGCTTTTATTTTTAATACTTTTTTTAAGGTTGTAAGTGTTTTAATGGTTTTTTGTACTTTTATGGCTTCTAAGGGTTTTTAAGGTTTTTTTTATCTCTTTTTAGTGGTTTAATGTTTTTAGTCATTTTACAGGGATTATATTTCTTGGGTGTTTTTATGATCCTTAGTTGTTTTTAGGTGTTTTGGGGGTTTTTATGTTTTTCACATTTTAAGGAGTTTTTGTTATTTTTAGGGTTTTTTTGGTTCATTATGTTTTATGGATATGTGGGTTTTGGGGGGTTTTACATTTTTTATTTTTAGGGGATTTTAGGGGTCTCTGGGGGGTAAGGCTTTACGGTTTTTTAGTTTTATAGGTTTTACGGTTTTATGAGTTTTTAGGATATTTTACAGGGTTTAGGGGTTTTAGTGTTTTTAGTGTTTTCAATGGTTTTTAGTGGTTTTAGTGTTTTTATAGGTTTTTTTGGTTTTTAGGGTTTTTAGGGGTTTGGGTATTTTATAGTTTTATGAATTTCGTATGGTGTGTTAGGGTATTTAGGATATTTTATGTTTTTTTTGGCTTCTTCCAGGTCTTTTGTGGGTTTTAGAGGTTTTAGTGTTTCTTATGATTTTTAGGGTTTTATGGTCTTTCAGTGGTTTAAGGGGGTTTATGGATTTGTAGTTATTTTAAGGATTTTTGAATTTTTATTGTTTTTAGTTTTATTTTACATCATTGGGAGTTTTGGTTCAATGCGGATTTTTTTTGATTTTATGGTACTTTTTTGTTTTTTGGGTTTTTTGAGTGATTAATGTTTTTAGGGGGTTTTATGATAGTTATTTTGTTTAGGATTTTTTATAGTGTTTTATGTTTTTTATGCGTATTTTGGGATAGGTAGGGTGTTTATTTTTATTGGTGTTTTAGTCATTTTTTAATTTTTAAGTGTTTTAGGGTTTTAATTGTTTCTAGGAATTTATAAGGTATTTTTTATGGGTTTGAGGGGTTTTAGTGGTTCATGGGGAATTTAAGGACATTAAGGTGTTTTTACATTTTTTTTGTTTTATGTTCTTTGTGGGGGATTTGTTTCATTTATGGGATTATAGGTTTTTATGGTCGTTTGGGGATTTATTATGTGTCAGGGATTTTTAGGATTTTTTTTATTGTCCATTATAGTTTTTTGGTTTTTTGGGGATGTTTAGGTTTTTTATGATCCATTATGTATTTAGGGTCCTTTACTTTTTTTTACGATCCATTATGTGTTTTAGGGTTATTTGGGTCATTTAGGGTTTTTAGTGTATTTGAGGTCCTATATGTGGTTCTAGTGGGTTTAAGGTTATATAGGGTATTAGGATTTTTTAGTGTCTTTAGGGTCCTTCACATTTTTTTAGAGTCATTTAGTTATTTAAGGGTATTTTATGGTCATTTAGGGGGTTTAAGGTTTTTAGTGTCTTTTATTATTTTTGTGGATTATAGTGTCTTCTCTGGGTTTTAGTGTCTTTATAGGTTTTATTGGTTTTCATTATTTTTAGTGTATTTTAAGGTTTATATGACATTTTAGGGACTTGAAGGGGGTTAATGGTATTTAGTATATTTTAGGGGTGTTTTGGGGTTTATTGTAAATATGTGTTTTATGGGTTTTACATTTTTTTTTGTTTTCTGAGTTTTACGGATTTTTGATTCATAGTTTTTTTTAATGTACATTAAGGATTTATGGTTTTTTTGTCTGGGGTTCTTTGGTGTTTTGAGGGGTTGCAACATATTTTAGGGGTTTTGATGATTTTTAAGGGGTTTATCAATTTTTAAGGGCATTCGGTTTTTTCATGGTATTTATTGTATTTATGATTTTTTTTGATTATTGGGTTTATTTGGATTTTTATCTTTTTATAGTTTTTTGTGATTTTAATGTTTTATAATTTTATAGGGTTTTTAGGGTATTAGGTTTTTAGGTTGATTTAAACGCTTTAAATGGGTTTTAATGTCCTTAGTTTTTGTTGATTTTTTTGGGTTTTTTTGAGTTTTAAATGGGTTTATGGGTTTTACGATTCTTTATTTTATAAGGGTTTAAAGAGTTTTTATGGGCGTTATGAATTTTTAGGGTGGGGGTGGGTGGGGTAGGTATTTCATGAAATTTTTACGTTTTTTTGGTTTTTATAGTTATAAGTGGGAATATGAATTTTTTTTGTTTTTCATGGATTTTAGGGTTTTTAGAGTTTCTAGTGTTTTAAGGGTTTTCTGGGTTTTAACGATTTTTAGTGTTTTTTGTTTTTATGGGTTTTTATTATTCATTAGGGTTTTTATTGGTTTTTAATTTTTTTAAATATTTTATTATTTATTAGTGTTTTTGGGCTATTATGTTTCTAAGGGTTTTAATGGTATTTCACGGGTTTTATTATTTTTATGGGTTTATATGTATTGTTGTGTTTTAGGGAATTTTTGTGTTTTTCTGGATTATAGGGGTACTAGGGACTTTTTATATTTTTAAGGAACTTATGAATTTTTATTACTTTTTTGATTTTTAGTGTTTTAGGGTATTTTATGGGATAGAGGGGAATAATTTTTTTGTGGTTTTTAATGATTTTAGGGTTTTTTATTGTCTTTTTTTAGTGTTTTTTTTCTGTTTTTTGGTTTTTCATGGATTTTAGGGTTATTGGGTTTTTTTTGTTTTTTTTGTGTATTTAGGGGTTTTGGGTTCTTAGGGTTTTAGGGATTTTTATGGTGAGTAAGGGTATTTAGGTAGTTTTAGGGGTTTAGGAGGATTTCATAGTATTTTTCATTTTATGGGTTTTAGGTTTATTTTGTTTTCTTTGATTTATCTATATTTATATGGGTTTTTGGGTTTTTATCATTTCAAGGTTTTTCAAGTGGCTTATGAGTTTTTAGGGTTTTTTGGGATTTTAGAGTTTTCATAGTTTTCAATTTTTAGCGTTGTTTTAGTGATTTTAGTGTTATTTGGGTTTTGTGGGGATTTGAGTTTTTTATGGGTTTTAGGGATGTTTAGGGATTTTGGGGATTTTTAAGGGAATAAAGGTTATTTATGGGCATAAATTACTTTTTAGGGAATTTATAATTTTCATTGATTTTATTGTTTTTAATGTTTTTCAATGTTTTAGTAATTTTATCTGTTTTTTATGTTTTCATATATTTTAGGGATTTTTATATTCTATTAATATTTTTCAGCGATTTTTGGGTTTTCAGGTATTTTAGGGTATTATAAGGGTTTTCATAGTTTTTAGTGTTTTTTGTGTTTTGTGTTTTTATTTGTTTTTAGTTTTAAGGGGTTTAGGGATTTAAGTATTTCATGTGCGTATAATGGGTTTTTGGGTGTCCATTATTGTTATGGATTTTATGGTTTATTTTGTCTAAGGTTATTTTTTGGGTTTTTTTGTTTTAAGGGTTTTACGGGTTTTGGGATTTTTGGGGTTTTAGGGACTTTTTGGGGTATTATGATGACTTTGTGTTTTAGGGTTTTAAGTTGTTATAAGGTTTTTTATGGGTTTAGGTTCCTTTAGCTTGGGTTTTAGTGTTTTAGGGTCTTTTGGGTTTTTGGAGTTTTTTGTTTTTAAGAGTTTTTAGTGTTTTTAGTGTTTTTATTATTTTAGATAGTTTTAGATTTAGAGTTGGGTCTTTAGGTTTTTATGGAATTTTACAGTTTAGAGTGTCTTCGAGTGTCTTTTAGGGTTTTAGTGTTGTTATATTTTTGATGTTTTTTTATTTTTATTGGTTTTTGGGGTTTTATGGTTTTTTATGAGTATTATGGTTCTTTTAGGGTTTTTAAGATTCAATTGGAATTTTAATGGTTCCTTATAGTGTTTTAGGGTTTTTTAGGTATATTAGACTATTGTATGGTTTTCATTTATTTAGGATTTGTATGATTTTTTAGGGTTTTTGGTGTTCTTACAATTTTTTAGGGTTTTTATGGGTTTTTAGGATTTTCATTTAGTTTTATTATGTATACTAGAGTTCTTTAGTGTTTTTTTAGCGACCCAGCCTTTTCTTACATTACTATTACATCATTTCAATGATAAAAAACAAAATAGTGTTACACATGGAGGATCCAGAGGTTTAGTGTCTTGGGAAAACTAGGAGTACACATAACAAGTACAACATCAAGCATAAACATTCATTTAATCTCTTCTTCTATAGCTTCTTAGTGGCACTTGTCATCTCCTTAGTAAATGTAGCCTCCCGAGGATATACATCAAAAGGGTTGAGCTAGAAGACCATTAAGAGGATAGATAAGATAAACATATCATGGGGTGAGCATAATCATAACATAGAAAAAATATCATGAACATGAGAGGAGCATAAGTAAAAGACTTGAAATGTGGCAATGCATAAAAATGAAACATTATGTCATAGTGGTTAACTACCACACATAATTGTGAACAAATGTAGCATCATTTTCACACATCATTTCACATTTTCTCATGAGATTCATCACTTTACCCAATGCATTGGAGCGCTGTATAATTCCGGGTGCACCCGTCACATTTAAACATTCATATTGCGCTATATAATTCCGGGAGCACCCGTCACATAATAACATTATCATTATCATGCTTGCCACATAGAACACATATCAAACATGTACATAAATAAATCATGTAATTGAATGGGTTTCATCTCATAATAACACATTAATAAGATTTGGGTTCCCCAAATAAAGAGGGAACAACTTACTTGATACAAGAACCATCAACCTTGAATGAGAGGTAAAAGGTGTGATCTTGAAAGAAGAGTTCTTTTGGAAAACATTTTTATGGACATAAAAACTAGTGACAAACATATATATACTAGAAAAGTCAAGTAAATGATGAACAAATGATCTTTGAGGAGTAACCACATCAAAAATGGAGTGAAGGAGGGAGAACCCGAAGGAAGAAAATTGGGTTCGAGATTTCCTCTTACCTTGTACTTGAATGCCTCCTTCTCTTTAATGTCTTTTATAATAAAATTATATTCATTAATTAGAAATTCCATAATCTTTTATATATTAATAGGGTTCATTATGGTTTCATTATTTCGTATTATGTTCCTTTGGATGACTTGTAGAGTTTAAAAACATTGTTCGGGGATGCTCGTTTTTATGGTTTTCTTGAGCAGTCCACTTGTATTCTTAATTTGATGTTTGGGTAGATCATGGGTAAACATCCAGAACTGATATTAAATGTTATTAATGATATTACAGAAGCTCGAATTATTTTATAATGAATTATATTAGATCCAAGTGGACGAATCATTAGATAAAAATTTAATGATGGTTATTTGGGTTAATTTGGGCGGTTTTGGATCACAACGATCTTGTTTTAACATTTAACTTAGTAATAATACCATATGTTACTTACATAACATAAAATAGAACATAATAAATATAAAATATTCTGGTTTAACCATAAAATGGTTTCATGACCAGATTGAAGGTAGAAATTGAAGAAGAGAACATGTCGTTTTTTAAGGTGATAAATTTAACACCTCATGAACAACGTTCTCTTTAATAAAATAAAAGGAAGAGGGAAAAGGTGTGGGGTGATATATTATTACATTAGAATCATAATATTATAGTATATATATAATTATAGATATAAAGAACAATTTGGATGATGATAGGTAGGGAGAGATCATGAAAGGAACTTGAACTTGAAAGGAAATTAAAGGAGAAGAGAGAGAAATTACCTCTAGAATCGTCCTCTTGAGATCCTCCTTAAGGAAGATAGGATTGGTATTTTGATGAGACCAGAAGATTTTGGACGTGGGGGAGGTGATAGGGAAGATTTTTGGGCAGAGTTTAGAGAAGGGTTAGAGCTTGAGAGGTGTGAGGAAAAGAGGGAGTGAAGTGTGGCTTTTATAGTGGAGGGGAGAGGGGTTTCCTTAATATAAAATTGATTAGTCTATTAATTTCACCAAAGACAAGGAATAGTGAGTCTTTGATGAACAATAATAGTAATTTTATAATGTAATCCAGAACCAAGTGGGCTTACATCAGAAGAACATCATCGATGACTCAATTATTACATTATTTAGCTTTTATTTTGAATTATCGGATTCCACTATTCATCAAAAAATCAAGTATCTCAGAAAATTCCCAAAAATTTACCCCAACCATTTTTCGACGTGTAGAGTCCAAAAATGAATTCCATTTTACAAAAACAATTTTCTATATATTAGTAATTTAATATTTAAATAAAATCACAATTTACTTAAAAAACAGTTTTTAAAATTAAAACTGATTTTGCAGTTCTTTCAAAAATTACGTAGGGTCATATAAAATTATCAAAAAACTATTAGACATTTATTAAATAATTCATGAATATATTTCAGGAAAATAATCATTCATTTAAATTAATTAATTAATTATAATTAATTATTTATGACTTATAAAATACCAAAAATGTTTACTAATGTCAAATTGTCACTTTCTAAGATGTCTAAATTTTATTTTATTATTCATAGGTAATGTTACTCTTATTTAATATTCATAAGGGCCATGTTTCTATTCATAAGGGTAGTTTACTATTCATAAGGGTAGGTTACTATTCACCGAAAATTATTTTTGTTTCATTAGACTCCAAAAACTATCTTGAACACAACTGTGTATGTCAGATTTTTAAAATTCCAAACATAGGGGTGACAAAATTAAGTTTAAAGGTCACTTATCACATAGTAGTTCTTTATTTTGTGTTTTTATGATATAAATATAAGAAGGGAATTTTCCATTGAAATACTTTGGGTCGTTACATTCTTCCCCCTTATGAAATTTCGCCCCCGAAATTTCACTTTACACAAATAGGTGAGGGTACTTCTCCTTCATTCCCTATCATGGTTCCCACCATTTTCTAAAATAGAAAACGATATAACAAAACATAACTAAACAAGTCATGAATAACTTATTCATTAAACACTTTATACAGAAAACATAACATATGGGATCCCTAGGAAAATATTCTTGTGTACATATTTGTACTTATTCTCATGCTAGTGGTTTTCTCTAGGGTTTACTAATCCTAATTCCCAAATTAACTAAACCTTTCCTCTGATATCAACTATAGCGACCCATCCTTTCCTTACATTACTATTACATCATTTCAAAGATAAAAAACATAATAGTATTACACATGGAGGATCTAGAGGTTTAGTGCCTTGGGAAAACATGGACTACACATAACAAGTACAACATCAAGCATAAACATTCATTTATTCTCTTCTTCTACAGCTTCTTAGTGGCAGTTGTCCTCTCCTTAGTACATGTATCCACCTAAGGATATACATCAAAAGGGGTGATCTAGAATCCCAGTAAGAGGATAGATAAGAACAGCATATCATGGGGTGAGCATAATCATAAAATAGGCAAAAGATCATGAACATGGGAGGAGCATAAGTAAAAGACTTGAAATGTGGCAATGCATAAAAATGAAACCTCATGTCTTAGTGGTTAACTACCACACATAATTGTGAACAAAGATATCATCATGTTCACACATAATTTCAAATTTACTCATGAGATTCATCACTTAACCAATGCATTAGAGCGCTGTATAATTCCGGGCGCACCCGTCACATTTAGACATTCATATTGCGCTATATAATTTCGGGCGCACCCGTCACATCATAATATTATCATTATCATGAATTCCACATAGAACACATATAAAACATGTACATAAATAAAACATGGAATGTAATGGGTTTCAACTCATAATAACACATTCAAAATCTTTGGGTTCCCAAAACAAGTAGGGAACAACTAACTTGATACAAGAACGATCAACCTTGAATGAGAGGTAAAAGGTGAGATCTTGAAAGAAGAGTTCATTTGGAAAAAAGTTTGATGGACATTAAAACAAGTGAAAAACATGTATATCCCATAAAAGTCAAGTAAATGATGACCAAATGATCTTTGACGAGTAACCACATCAAAAATGGAGTGAAAGAGGGAGAACCCGAAGGAAGAAAATTGGGTTTGAGATTTCCCCTTAACTTTTACTCGAATGCCTCCTTCTCTTTAATGTCCTGTATAATGAAATTATATTCATTAATTAGAAATTCCAGAACCTTTTATACATTAATAGGGTTCATTATGGTTTCATTATTTCATATTATGTTCCTTTGGATGACTTATAGAGTTTAAAAACATTGTTTGGGGATGTTCGTTTTTATGGTTTTCTTAAGCGGTCCACTTGTATTCTTAATTTGATGTTTGGGTAGATCATGGGTAAACATACAGAACTGATATTACATGTTATTAATGATATTACAGAAGCATGAATGATTTTATAATTAATTATATTAGATCCAAGTGGACAAATCATCAGATAAAAATTTAATGATGGTTATTTGGGTTAATTTCGGCAGTTTTGGATCACAACGATCTTGTTTTAACATTTAACTTAGTAATAAGTCCATAGGTTATTTCCAGAACTTAAAATAGAACATAATACATTTAAAATATTCTGTTTCAACCATAAAATGGTTTCATGACCAGATTGAAGGAAGAAATGGAAGAAGAGAACATGTCGTTTTTGAAGGTGATAAATTTAACACCACATGAACAACGTTCTCTTTAATAAAATAAAAGGAAGATGGAAAGGGTGTGGGGTGATATAATATTACATTAGAATCATAATATTATATTATATATATAATACTGGATTTAATGAAAAATTTGGATGAATATAGGTAGTGAGAGATCAAGAAAGGAACTTGAACTTGAAAGGAAATTAAAGGAGAAGAGAGGGAATTTACATCTAGAATCTTTCTCTTGAGATCCTCCTTAAGGAAGATAGGATTGGTCTTTTGATGAGACCAGAAGCTTTTGGACGTGGGGGAGGTTCTAGAGATGATTTTTGGGAAGAGTTTAGAGAATGCATGGAGCTTTAGAGGAGTGAGGAAAAGAGGGAGTGAAGGGTGGATTTTATAGTGGAGGGGAGATGGGTTTCCTTAATATAAAATTGATTAGTTTATTAATTTCACCAAAGAAAAGGAATAGTGAGTCTTGGATGACCAATAATAGTAATTTTATAATTTATTCCCGAACCAAGTGGGCTTACATCAGCAGAACATCATCGATGACTCAATTAATACATTATTTAGCTTTTATTGTGAATTATCGGATTCCACTCTTCATAAAAAACACATGTATCTCTGAAAATTCCCAAAATAATTACCCAAACCATTTTTCGATGTGTATAATACAAAAATGAATTCCATTTTTCAAAAATAATTTTCTAAATATTATTAATTTAATATTTAATTAAAATCATAATTTACTTAAAAAAACAGTTTTTAAAATTAAATCTGACTTTGCAGTTCTTTCAAAAATTACGTAGGGTCTTATAAAATTTTCAAAAAACTATTATACATTGATTCAATAATTTATGAATATATTTCAGGAAAATAAATATTCATTTAAATTAATTAATTAATTATAATTAATTATTTATGACTTATAAAATACCAAAAATGTTTACTAAGTTAAAATTGTCAATTTCTAAGATGTCTAAATTTTATTTTATTATTCATAAGTAATGTTACTCTTATTTACTATTCATAAGGGTCATGTTACTATTCATAAGGGTAGGTTACTATTCATAAGGGTAGGTTACTATTCACCAAAAAATATTTTTGTTTCATTAGAATCCAAAAACTATCTTGAACACAACTGTGTATGTCAGATTTTTAAAATTCCAAACATAAGGGTGAAAAAATTATGTTTAAAGGTCACTTATCACTTAGTAGTTCTTTATTTTGTGTTTTTCTGATATAAATATAAGAAGGGAATTTTCCATTTAAATACTTTGGGTCGTTACATTTTTGGTTTCATTTGGGTTTTTGAAATTTTTAGAGGTATTTATGTTTTCATTTTATTTTTTAGAAATTTTTGGGTTTTATTGTTTTCGTAGATTGGGGGTTTTAGTTTTTATTGGGGGCCTAAAATGTTTTTCGTGGTTTTTCACAGTTTTTACAGTTTTTAGGTGTTTTGGATTTTTAAGGGTTTTATTGTTTCTTTGTAATTAGTTGTATTTTTATGTGGTTTTATTTTTTTATGGTTTTTAGGATTTTTAGGGGTTTTTTTGAGATATTTAGTTATTTTATTTTTTTATATTTTTTAGGATATTAAGGTTTTTTAGGGTTTTTGGGTAATTGGGTGTTGATGGATTTTTATGTTTCTTTCAGATTTTATTATAAATTTCTAATGTGTTTTAGGGTTTTTAGTTCCATTTAGTTTTTATAGCGCTTGATGGCCCATTAGATTATTTAAGTGTTTTTATGGATTTTCATGGTCTTCAAGGTCTTTAGGGGTATTTTAATGTCTTTTATTGTGTTTTCAAGGTGTTTTAGGTTTTTGGGGAATTAGAGTTTTTAGGGATTTAGTGAATTTATGGTTTTTTTTATCTCTTAGGATTTTGAAATTTTTTTAGAGTTTTATTATATTTTTTATGGTTTTTAATGGTTTTTAGTGTTTTAGCGGTTTTTTTCCATTTTTCTTGTTTTTTTCATTTTTAATGTGATTTTTGGGGTTTCTAGGTGTTTGGTTTTTTAGGTTTTTGGTGTGGATTTTCTACTTTCAATGAAATAATGGTTTTTTTGAGTTTTAGGTGTTTTAGGGTTTTATATTATTAGTGTTTTTTAGTGGTTTTTATGGGGTTTTAGTTTTTAATGGATTTTTAGGTGTTTATGGTTTTATGGTTTTTAGGGTTTTTGGTTTTAGTGGTTTTTATTGGCTTTTGGATTTTAAGGATTTTTTGGTGTTTTAGGGGGGTTTTGGGGTTTCTAAAGGTCATATTGGATTTTTAATGATGCATATGTTTGTCAAAGGGTTTTCTTATTTTTTGGATTTTTAAGAGGTTTTTGGTTTTTTATATATTAGGGTGTTCTATGGATTTTAGGGTTTTTAGGAGTTATTAGTTTCTTTTATGGTTTCGTGGTTTTTAATTATTTTAGGGTTTTGTAGGGTTTTTTCATGTTCTATGGGATTTCATGTTATTTATTTTTTTTGGGTTTTTAAGGTTTTATAGGGTCTTCATATTTTTATAGTTTTTTATTGATTTAGGGGTTTAAGTGGTGTTAGGGAATTCAGTGGTTATAGGGATTTATGATTTTTTTGTTTTAATGATTTGTACGATATTTATGTCAATTGGGGGGGGGGGTTTACTGTTTGTTAGGGTTTTATGGTCTTTTAAATTTGTTATTGTTTTTAATTTATTTTAGTGGACTAGGGGTTTTACGGAATTTACGGTTTTCGGGCCTTTTATGGGTGTTTTAGTGTTTTTTGGGGTTTTCACGTCTTTTATGATTTTTGCAGTTCTACGTTATTTAATTTCTTTTACATTTCATTAGGGATTTTTAGATTTTTTAGCTTCATTTAGGTATTTTTTTTATTTTTGTGGTATTTTAGGGTTTCATTGTGTTTTTAGGATCTTATAGGGTGTTTTAGGGTTTGGGGGGGTCCTTTATGGTTTTTAGGATCCATTAGGGGGTTTGGGGTCTTTAGAGTCTTTTAGGGGTTTTAGGGTTTCTATTTTATTATCTATTTTTTGGTTTTTTTGTGTATCGTATGGTCTTTATGGTTATTAGTACAATTTTGGGAATTTTAGGTGATTTTAGGGGATTTAGGGTCTTTTATAGATTTAAGTATTTTTATATTTTCGGATTTTTTGTGTTAATTAATTTTTGGATTGATGGGTTTTAGGGTATTTGTAACACCTCAGGATTTCATAGTACGTTATCTCAATAAATTAATTCAACAGCTTGTGCTACAAGCAAACCGAGTTCAAGCACACCACAACATACCAAACGAACCATTCAAAAAGCTGTTATTAATAGTATTAACTTCTTTTGGAATCTTCTGTACTTTATATAATTTTAGCAATCATATTATGTGTTTCTTAGACATAATATAAGAAAAAATTAAATTTTTCCCGATAAAAAAACTATTTTTCAAAAAATGCAATATTACCACCTTTTAATGGAGAACCCTTTTTAAAATCAATATTTGATATGTATATATATTCAATAGAATGAAATTAAATTCTTTTTTAGAATCACCACATAAAAATTTAGTTTGGATAAATTGTTGGTACTTTTATGATAACTTTCATATTTAGACGAATAGTGAAAAATACTATGTTTTTTATTGAAAACATGTTTTTTAATTGATATAATTTATAGTGTTAAATTATGAATTTTAATGGTTTTTAAGTATAATTAGATTATATTTTTATCATTTTATACAATTTAGGTCATTATAAGTAATTTAACCTTTAAATTTGACATAAACACATGTCAATGTTTTAATAGTTTTTACTTTTTAAATACCCACTTTTAGGTTTTCACAACAGGAATTAATTTTAAATTAATAAATAAAACCAAAATGTTCTTAATTTGGAAAAATAGACTTCCTTTTTGATTTCAGAATATCAAAACTAGCTTAGGGTGAATTTTTGGTATTTTTCTGAAATATTTCAATTTTGGATGAATACTGAATAACACTGAGTTATTGTTTAAAACCGACTTTTTATTTAAATAATTATATATTTTATTTAAATTTATTTTAGGTCAATATAGATACTTATTAACTATATATGTTCAATGTAATTCATTAGATTCATTTTATAATATGTTTAGATATATAAAAATTGTATTGAACTTTTTACCTTCTTTTACCAACATCTTTGGAGAAATTTACAAATTTTCCTAGAACATAATTTTACTGCTTCTGAGGGTTGAATTTATAAAATACTAGAGACATGGTTAATATTAGTAAGTAAAATTTGGTTCAATAAGTTGAAAATAATTTTTGGTGAATAGTAAATTGTGACTTTTTTTTACCACGGTTAAAAGTAAATTGGTTGATTAGGGGTAACAATGATATCATATTTACCAAACACATGTCCTAATTTTATTGGATAGGTATAATTCGACCAAAAAACCATAGGAATAAAATATTACCCCCTTTGGTCCACTTGAATAAGATTAGGTCATTTATTGTTATTTTATTTAAAGAAGAGTTAAAAGAGTTAAATTCAATGTTTAATGACTAAACAATTTTTAATATAGGGATACACACAATATAAATTCATATATAAATATTCATTATAAATCTAAAAATATTTCCTACAAAATGGTATTTTATTAATAATTTTTATACATTAAATAATTTAATTTATTCGGGACACAATGATGATGTCGTAATTACCTTGTTAATCAAAGAATCAAATTAATGGCATTATAAATATTAAAATAAAAATAATTTTCATGTTTTTATTACATAAAAGTATTTTCTAGGTGAATTTGACATGTTAGGGTTGATTCAATGTATCTTTTTCTAAGAAATAAAATTGTGATGACTTTCACAAAAAAGAAAATACCAAATAGTGTCAAAATTGACATAAATTAGGTTTTTCAAAATATACTATATTATTGGTTGATATAATATTTCTAGAAATCTAATATTCGGCCAAAGGTATTAAATAATATAATATATGTCATTAAGGAACCACTTGAGGTTCTCTTGGATGTTTAGAGAGTGTTTATTAAGCATATATTGTCAGAATATAAGAAGACACGGTAAAAGTTAAAAAATTCAACTAAGTGTTAAATCTAAATGATAAGGTAAAAATGGTATCCTAAACATGTTTAAAACCTACTAGACGAAATTATTTTGACCCATTACCACCTAATGCTCGAAATAAAATCATTTGGATCCATTAGAATCTAAAAATGATTTTATTATAAAACAATATTTCTAACAATTCCTAAAGTGACCCTCATCTCTCTTATAAAAGGGAACTTACCATTATCTTACTTTAAACCATCCAAAGCCATTTGGCTCAGCCAAACCAATACCAAATATCCTCCAAACTTTACTCCCTTAATCCTAGTGCCCTTCTTTTGGCAATAAAACCATCCTATGTAGCCGTTTTGATCAAATCAAAAAGAAGAACCTGAAGAAGAGGTAAATATATCATCACCTCTTTCATGTTCTTTTCCTCTTCCACTTCCAAATTCATTGTTGTTTCCATTATAAGATAATAACTATGGTATCTTATATATAATGTGATATTATTAGAAAAATGGAACTACCATTTTCATTACTCTATCCACCCTATAAATGACATTGTCACCATACGTGCGTACGTACGGATTAATATCTCCACGTCGTGGTGTAGTTAGTTATTCAAGAAATTCATTATTTAAATGAGTATAATAATGATTATAACTTATTTAAATAATAAATATAAAATTTTAAGTATTATTTATCTATGATTTACTATATAATTGAATATGATTTTGCCATCAGTATAATGATATTTTCTCTTGTGCGTTAGTACGGATTACCTTCTCGACGATGCGATGAAATTCATTCACACATTCACCATTCAACGATGATTATAAAAATATATATTATTTATAAGTATGTAATATAAGAAATAATAATTCTAATAGAGATATATATTTATATATTTATTTACTTACATATATATTATTCACTTACTTCAGTTCAATACGATTTGAAAAAGAATACAGCGTTTATGCGTACGAATGACCTACCGTCTCCCTAAACGGTGCCTTCCATTTCATATATCTATCTATTTTAAATATTTATATTCTAAATATATGCAATATAAAAATTATATTTTATTTTCTGTATGTATTTAAATCATGATCTAAATGATACGATCAAAAATAACAAATAAAACACGAATGATAAAGAAAGAGATTATTACCCAATTGTTAATTTTACATGTAAATCATTATTATATGGGCAGTATAAAGTCATAAATTAAACATTTATGATATAAAAAAATATTAATATAGTTCTGTTATAATTTAATAACATACTATGGTCATTATATAAGAGGTTAAACGTTCCCTCGACCAAAGGAAAGTGCAAGGTAAGGGTTAATTCCTCAATCTCATTATTATTCGAGATTTTTTATGGGTATGTTTTTCCTAGGACATGTTTATTATCCATTTCCATGTTTCATAAAATAATTTTCAAAGGGATTTTTTTGAAGGGAGTAATTTATTAAAACATCATTTCAATTTATTTAAATATTTATTCTTCTAAATCATTCTCATTATTGTCCATGTTTTCAAAAAAAAATTAAAGGATTTATTTAAAAGGACATGAATGTTTTTAAAATATTAATTCCATTAAAAAGTTTCAAAGTTGTATGGGAAAGTTTTATTCAAAAATGTCTTTTAATTTCTTCCTTTTTAAATTGTGTTGCTTTTAAATTTTTTCATGAAAAATGGATATTTCTCTCATATAGTTTTAAAAATAATTTTCAGCTATGTCAACATCCATTTATGGATTTTAAAATTTTTTGAAGTTGATTTATTATGATACAAATTTTCCATATTGTATTGAAGGTTTTTTGATATGATTGACTAAGGGTGTGCTAATTTTATAGTATTCATTGTTTATGGTTAAAGTATTGACATTTCATATTATAGTTCAAAAATAGATGTTTGTTTTATGTTTCAACCTTTTCATATGGGGAATGTATTGGAAATATTAAGTGACGGGTGGAGACCACTATATATCCTCAATGCATCGGTAGGTCTCATGAGACAATTAGATGTATAATTGGATGAGGCCTTTCCCAATTTGATATATGGTTTTGGCCATGGACTTAATCAATTTTGTACATCTTGGTCAAGGCCTTGACAAAATGTTTATGAATGTCGGGAATTATACATTCACTCATTATGAAAATAATATTGATGGTTCTTGTGGTTATTCGACTAGTAGAATACCCATGAATATGTTTTATTTTGGATTTATTTACTCAGATCATATTTCTTCCACAATGTTTTCATGTTTATTATTTGAATGTGTTTTCAATTATTCACCATGCCTATTGTTTATGTTATCTTCCACTAAATTGTTTACCTTTACTGAGAATATGAGCTCACCCTATTCTTAATTTTTATTTTCCCAGTATTTCCAGGAAGTATATTATGACTGACATTCCGGGATATTCTAAGGGATATGAATGTGGTGAATGAAGATTTTTTTTTTGTTTTTTCCATTTTATAATGTAATTCAACGTTCATGTACGTAATCTATTTTCAAGACTGCTAAACTAATCGGTCCTTCGGGACTTGATTCCTTGTAATCTTGCCAATGTACTAAAATAATGCACCGACTCTAGGTAAATAGGGTCATGGACTAAAAGTTGGTATAAAAGTACGTTTAGAAACAACCTTGGATATATATTTAGATAAATATTGATTAGATATCATTACCCTAAGATAGAATTTTAGGTTTAGTATAGAAGAACTTCCTAGAATATTTTTAATGTAGATATTTTGTGTATTTCCCATGCAATACATCCATATCTGGATATGATCAAGTAGAGGTATCTCTGGAACATATGTACCTAGCTGTGAAAATTCTGACAAGGAGTTTTGGGCTTGACCCAAGGTATCCAGCTACACAAAAACATGCCTTACTTCACTCTTGGTTACGACACTCACAGTGGATATCCTTAGGATAATTCACATTTTCATTACAACCCATTATGATGGATTTAAAAGTAAATACTTTCTCAAAGAAAACATTTTATGATTATAAATTATATGCATAATCATTTCAATTTACGTAAGGTATTTTACAAGTTTTTAATTATTCATTTCAATTCATAAACTAACCTAGTGTTTTCCATTGTTTAGAAACGGTGCCTAGTAGAAGGAATTATAATTCAAGGAATACGCATGATCAAATGATTAAGACGAATCATATCTTCCATGGTATTAAGACAACATTTATAAAGGAAATAGTCTCCCACGTATTATCATCATATAAATAAATATTATCATGTGTTAATAGGATATGTAAAGAATTTTTTGAGTCATATGGATTTGAAAGGAAGCCATAGAAGAAAATGATGGTAGAGAGAAAGATGGATAAAGGGAATAAGGGAAATAAGGATTTTCCCATATATGATATCTATGGACAGAATCACCTTGGTAAATTCTTTAAAGGAACGAGATTTTATTATAAGTTTAGAGGAAAGGGACACCAAGTGTGTGATTACAAGGGTAAGAAAAATGTTTCAAATGAACAATGCTTCATCTGCAAGGAGTTGGGACACTACGTGAATCAATGTCCAAATCATCAAAGTATGTCCCAAATGATGCTATTGGATATTAATAAAGTTATGATACTACCACATATGAAAAGGAATGACTAGTATTCTAATGTTGTTGTTAATGAATTATTTCATTTGAGTTTATTATCAACTATGTACAGGTTATATGAATTTTGGAAATAAACAAGGATTGTAATGCAATACTGTTTCATTAAGGACATGAGATTGTGTGGATCCAAGAAAAGTGACTCAATGGAAGGTTAATGTTATGGAAAAATATATGTTTTAGAGAAAGATAAACCTTAATATGGTTATGAGACTGAGGTACTGATTTTGGAATAATATATGATTTATTTGGATACATTATATTGGATATTCTCAACTACCTTGAAACTGATTAGTGATTTTTATATTCCATCATTGTTGGAGTTTACAAAAATTTTGGATATAAGGAGTATATCCAATATTATATAAGGAATAAGGAAGAATTAATGTAATCAATAAGGTTTTATGGTAATTTAGGGTGTTACCATGTTTTAAAAGAATACATGATTAAGGTATTCACATGTTATTACATGGAAAAATGGATCATCATTGTTTTTACCTTATTTATAAATTTTAGACCGTGTGTTTGGACATAAGTATTTGGGATAAGTCTAATGTTTGGAATGGATCATGTTAAACAGTGTATAATATTGTTTATAGTTAAAACACTTCTTAATATTATTTTTGGATTGTTATAAAAAGGACAACCTGGAGGTTGGGCGAAAACCTGTCGCATCTGGCACGTCCATGAGACATGAATCCAAAACTAAAGGGTGACAAGGGTGCATCACCTACCACTGGCATATGTGATTTCAAGGTTTAAATAATGTAGTTTTTTTTAAATATTATGACAAATTAATTATAAATTAATTATTTTTGGAACCCCATATGATTAGGATAAATAGAATATTTTTTAATTCTATTATCCTTTAGAGTGAATGATGAGTTTGTGGTAGGAATAAGTTGAAGGATGAAACACTACTTGTCAAGTATATTTTTTCCTCTTATTCAATGAATAAATAAATTTTTAAACTTCAACTAAGGGATCTTAAAACCAAAAATGTGTTATCCTAATACCTTACGTTTTGTTGAACTAACAATATTTTAATCATCATAGATTAATGGCTTTGAGGAATCAATTTTACAATTGTTTGTGATTTATGACCTCAATCACATCCTTTAAATATTTACATTTCTCCTCCAATTATGAGTCCGTAATTTTCACAAATGTTCTCTTAATTGAGATCATAATTCGGTGATGAATTTTTCATTTTTCCCTTTCCCTATTATTAAGACTAAATTTTATTATCCATATTTCAGATGTGGGTTTTCCACATAGGTATTTTTCTATTTTTAAACATTTATTTTCGAAGAACAATTTCAAATTATGAGGACACAATTTATTTAATGAGGGTTGAATGTAACACCCCATGATTTCATAGTACTTAATATCATAAAATTAATTCAATATCTTGCGCTACAAGCAACATCGAGTTCGAGCAGACCACAACTTACCAAACTAGCCGTTCAAAAAGAGATTATGAATAGTATTAACTAATTTCTGAATCTTATATACTCTATATAATTTTAACATCCATATTATTTGTTTCTGAGTAGTAATATAAGAACAAATAAACTTTTTTCAGATAGAAGAAGTATTTTAAAAAAAATGCAATTTTACCGCCTTTTAATAGAGAACCCTTTTTTAAAACAAGTATTTTACAATTTTATATATTAAATTTAATTGAATTAAACTCTTCCTTAGAAGAAGGAGATAAAAATTTAGTTTTGATAATTTTTTGGTACTTTTCTGAAAACATTCATATTTTGACAAATAGTGAAAAATACTAGGTTTTAATTGAAATCATATTTTTTAATCAAAATAATTTATAGTGTTTAATTATTAATTTTAATGGTTTTGAAGTATAATTAGATTATATTTTTATCATTTAATACAATTTAGGTCCTTGTATGTAATTTCACATTTAAATTTGGCATAAACACATGTCAGTCGTTGGTTTGTTTTTACTTTTTAAAAACCCGCTTCGTGGTTTTGACAACTAGAATTAATTTTATATTTATAAATGAAACTTCATTATTTTTAATTTGGTAAAATAGACTTAATTTTTTAATTATATGTATCAAAATAATCTCAGGGTGATGTTTTGGTATTTTTCTAAAAACATTCATTTTTTGATGAATAGTGAATAACCCTGAGTTATTGTTTAAAACCGACATTTAATTTAAATATTTATTTATTTTATTTGAATTTATAATATAAATAGATACATAAGACCTATATAAGGTCAATTTAATTCATTAGATTCATTTTATATTATGTTTAGATATATAAAAATTTTATTCAACTTTTTACCGTTTTTTACCAACCTCTAATGAGCATTTGCAGATTTGTATAAAACATAATTTTACAATTTTAGTGAGTTGAATTTCAAAAATCCGAGAGACAAGGTTGATACCTGTAAGTAAAATGTGGTTCAATAAGATGAAAATAATTTTGGTGAATATTAACATTTGACTTTTATTTACCATAGTTAATAGTAAATAGGGTAATTTAGGGTAAAAATGATATCATAATTACCCTAACACATTTCCTATTTATATTGGATAAGTATAATTTGACCAAAAACAACCTTAGAAATAAAATATGACCCATTTTGGTCCACTTGGTTATGATTAGGACATTTATTATTAATTTATTTAAAGAAGAGTTAAAAGAGTTAAATTCAATGTTCAATAACTAAACCATTTTTAATATAGGGTAACACACAATATAAATTCGACAATAAATATTCATTAGAAATATAATAAGATTTAGAAAAATAATGGTATTTTATTTATAATTTTTAGACATTAAATAATTTAATTTATTTATGACACAATTATGATGCCGTAATTGCCTTATTAATGAAAGAATCAAATAAATGGTATTATAAATAAAAAAATAAATATAATTTCAATGTTTTATGACATCCAAGAATTTTATAGGTCAATTTTATATTTTAGGGTTGATACAATGTATGTTGTTTGAAGTATTGAATTTGTGATGACTTTCACCAAAAAAACAAAATACCAAATAGTGTCAAAATTGACATAAATTAGTTTTTAAAAAAATACTATATTATTTTTTGATATAATATTCGTAAAAATATAAGATTCGGCCAAAGGGCTTAAATAAAATTATATATTTCATTAATGAAACACATTAGGTTCTATTGGATGTTTAGAGTAAATTTATTAACCATATATTGTAAGAATACAAGAAGACAAGGTAAAAGTTAAACTATTTAACTACGAGTTAAATATAAAAGATAAGGTTAAAATGGTAAAACAGAACTTGTATAAAAGCTATTTGTTGAAATTATTTTGACCCATAACCACCTAGGGCTTGACATAAATTAATTTTGAGCCATTAAAAATAGAAAATGATTTTATTATAAAATAATATTTTCAGTTTTTCCCAAGGTGACCCTCATCTCTCTTATAAAAGGGATCTTACCATTCACTTAATTTCACACATCCAAATCTATGTTTCTCAGCCAACACCTACCCAAATATACTCCCAAATTTCCTCCCTTAATCCTAGAGGCCTTCCTTTGGTCATAAATCCAACCTAAAAATCCCTTTTGATCAAATCAAATAGAAGCATCCAAATAAGAGTTAAATATGACATCACCTCTTTCAAATTCTTTTCATCTTTCACTTACTATTTCATTGATGCAAACATTCTAAGATAATAACTCTGTTATATTCTATACACTGTGATGTTATTATAAAAACGTTACAACCATTTTCATTATTCTATCCATCCTATAAATGACAAAGTCAACATACGTGTGTATGTACAGATTACCGTCTCCACATCATGGTGTAGCTTGTTATTCAAACACATCATTATTTGGATGGGTTAAATAATGAGTATAAATGATATAAATAATAAATACAACATTTTTATGATTATTTATATATGATATACCATCCAATTTCATATTATTTCACCATCAATATAATGATAGTTTCGCTCTTACGTACGCACGGATTACCATCTCCAGGACGTGATGATATTTATTCACATGTTCAACATTCAACGATGATTATAAAAATATATATTATTAATAAGTATGGAATATATGAAATAATAATTCTACTAGGTATATATATGTATATATTTAGGTAATTACATATATCTTATTCACTTACATCCATTCAATACGATATGAGAATGGAAACAACGTTTATGCGCACGGACAGACTACCATCCCCATAAATGGTGCCTTACATTTCATATATCTATTTATTATAAATATTTATATTCTAAATATATTTTATATATAAATCAATTTTTATATTCTTGAAGTATTTAAATCATTATCTAAATGACGTGATCAAAAATAACAAGTTAAAACACGTACGATAAAGAAAGCGATTATTACCCAAAATGTTAATTTTACATGGAAATAATTATTAAATATCTTGTAAAAAGTCATTAATGAATAATTTCTGATATAATAAATTTGAATATGGTTCTGTTATAATTAAATAACATACTATGGTCATTATACATGAGGTTAAACATACCCTTGACAAAATTAAAGTGAAAATTAAGTGTTAATTCCTCAATCTCATTATTAATCGAGATTGTTTATGGGTGTGTTTGTACTGGGACATGTTAATTATCCATGTCCATATTTTATAAAATAGTTTTCAAAGGGATTATTTTTAAGGTACACTTTTATTAAAACATCATTTTAAATTTTTTAAATATTTATTCATCTCAATCATTATCATTAATGTCCATGTTCCAAAATGTTTTTAAGGATTTATTTATATGGACATGAATGTTTTTAAAATGTTAATTACATGGAAAAGTTTCAAAGTGGTATGGGAAACTTTGATTCAAAAAATTTCTTTAAATGTATTTCTTTTTATATTGTTTGACTTTTAAATGTTTTCAGGGAAAAGGGACATTTCTCTCAAAAATATTTAAAAATAATTTTCATCTATGTCAACACTGTTTCATGACTTTTAAACATTTTTTAAGTTGATTTATTATGATACAAATATTCCATATTGTATTGAATGTTTTGTGATATGTTTGACTATGAATGTTTTAGTTTTATACCATTCATAGTTAATGGGTAAATAACTGACATTTCATATTCTAGTTCTAATATGAATGTTTATGTTATGTTTCAACCATTTTATATGAGGAATTTATTTTTGTTGATGCTCCTTTCCATCACAGAATCTAAAGGAATGAAAAGAGAAATACCTTGAACCCAAAATTGATTCATCCTTTGAAGAAACATCAAAAATTGACAAAGGCATGAACCAAGATTCAAATTCACTTGGGTCGTGCATGTTCCACCAAGGCAGTGCAAGTATAATAGCACACCGCCCAGTGGTTGTACATGTGAATGCCCTCTTTGAAATTCTCCCAGGGTCTTCTCCAGCTTATAAATACCCCTATGGGCCCCTCATTTGTGGAGGAAAATTTTCCAGAAATCCAGATTTGATCTCCCAGTGCACTAGTCTCTTCTCCAAGCTTTAGAACACTTCTAAGGTAATTTCATACCTAGAACGGATGATTTAATGAGAGGTATGAAGTCCTAAGTGTTGAAACTCATCAACACATCTGCGCATGAGTGGCCAGACCTTAAGGTAATTCGACAATATTTCACGCCACCTTACCCCTTCAACAGAACTTGCGCACCTCCCTTCTGGAAGCCTCTAGGGATAGTACAAAGGGATTGATCCAAGTCTCGCCCAAGTATTACCCCAATGGTCAAAAGTCGCAAAAGTACCCATGTGCCACACATGCGTACCTGCACGACCTAGACTTGCGCACCCATGCAGTACTTGCGCGCCCACTAGGACTTGCGTGCCTTTCACTTTTTGGGTGTCCCTCTTGCTTATTCCACCTCTCTTATGCATATCCACCTATCCTCATCAAGATTATGCCCGCAGAATTCTCTTCAAATCCATTTATGGCATGATTTCATGATTGGATTCCTTATTTGAAAGGAATTCTGTGGAAACATCTCTAAAAACCTTGTGATTTACATATCTTTATGTCACCAAGGATGAAGATTTCATTCATTTTAACCTCATCCTTTAAGATCAGATGATTCCTTAACTAGGGCCTCCCTTTCAGGAGTAATCCCCAGTCCAAATTCTCATTAATATTGGGAATCCTCCTTAGGAGTAAGCCCTATGTCCCCTAATCTAGGAATCCTCATCATGAGTACGCCCCAGTCTCAAAGTTCCCAAAATCTGGGCATCCTCCTCAGGAGTAAGCCCCAACCATAATTTCTCAAATCTGGGATTCCTTTTCAGGAGTAATCCTGAGTCTCAAATATGGGCATCCTCCTTAGGAGTAAGCCCCAAGTCCCTTAATTATAAAAATTCCCTTATCCTGGGCTTCCTTTTCATGAATAAGCCACAGTCTTCAAATCCCTTTAACCTTGGCCTCCTCCTTAGGTGTAAGCCCCGGTCTTAATTTCTATTAACCAGTCATAATTTAGTTTTGATCTAGGATTCCTTCTCATGAATAAAACCCAATCAAATGTCCACTCCTAATTTTTGCATCATCCTCAAGAGTAAGGCCCATGTTAGAGTATCCAAATGTCCATAATATCACATATACTTTTATGGACCATGTTCCCGGGTTTCTTCTCTGAATTAAATCCCAATCCTCATCTAATTGGGCAGTCATAAATACATAAGCCCCACATCATTTTCTATGATTGAATCTTTCATGGCACAATTGTCTGGTTTTACCAATACCTCTTTTTTCTCACTTCGAGCATGAATCATGTGAGCTTAGAGTGTAAAATTAATTATGACATCTTCCTTTGAGCCATCAATCATACATAAACTTCATACTTCTTTACTTGAACTATGTAAGTTCTGATTTCTTTTCTAAACAAAGGATACGTAGGTAGCCTATCTGCGGGTAAGATCGCAACTCAAAAATAACCCATGTCCTTTTGAATGACAATAAACTTCAAGTGCCCCACTGATTGGATTTAAAACTAGAATGGTCATCATAATGACCAAGAGACTTTTATGTATTAAAGGATACCATTTACTAAGAATCACTAAAAAAACAGATGATTCTCCATCGATGAAGAACCTCAAATACATATAAAAGATTCAATAAATTTCCTATATATCTAATCATTGATTGTCAGATCTAAAGGAAAGCTCATTTTATATTTGGTAATTTAAGAATGTTTGACGAACATAAATTAAATATATAAAGAGTGTCCCGGAGTAGACAATAATTCCCCTCAAAAAATGTGTGATGAGTCTGACTTCCCATACTCTCAACCAATGAAAATTCCTATGTATCATCAGTTCACAACTAATGAGCGCCTACCTTTGGAATGTATGTCCAAATAGATATGTAATAATTTTATTTTTCTGGTTCTACAAACAAACTTGTTAGAAATTGCTTGGAATGTTTGAACCTTGAACTAACGAGGTCATTCCAAATTCTAGAGGGAACAAAAAATGGTGAACCCGATGTGAATCCTTAACCAAGTTAAAGTGATGTTTTTCTAATTTTATTAGGCCCCTATTTAAACTCACGGAGAAGGCCAACAAAGCAATCAATAACATTTGTTCTCATTCAAAATATGTAGTGGCCGAACATATCTTGATTACGTCTGTTATATCAAACAGGAACTTATTTCCACGATCTTCTGCATTACGAGAATGGATTTTCTTAAGTTCATGAACGTGAATACTTCTGCTGTGAATACGTATGTTGGGATGTAATATTCTACTACTCCTGCTGGATCATCGTCCTCTCTAAGGATGAAATCACCTACTCAGAGTCTTCAACGTTGGGTATCAAATGCACTAGTTAAGGGGTACCATCAAAACGGTACTATTCTGACTCTGGAGGCTGCTCAACAATCCCTCTAAGTCAATAATTCACCCTGGTCATCCGGACAACGACGAACAGTGATCAAGAAGTAGTTGGTTCCAACCACAGTTTCCAACCGTTTCGGGGTGTTATCCCCGGAACGCAATCACCATTCACTCCCATATTCTAGGGAAGTTAATGAGAAGGTCCCTCAGGGCCTTAATTCAAAGAGACAGGAGTCCTTCCCGAGGGACCCCATTGACAATTGTCGCCAGACTCGTGCGGCAGTGCACCCTCAACATGATGAGGGTATCCTCTCCATGCATTCTTCTCGGGTTCCTCGAACCTGAGTAGGAAACAAGAACCACCAGATATGAAATCCAGTCAACAGTGAGTAGGTTCTCATCTATTCCATCTCCAGAGAAGTCCACCAACCTAACTCGGTGGCAAGGAACGAGCCGGCACACACACTTGTCCGTTTTAATTCTGATGTCAGGCAGACTCGACTGGCATCAAGACACAAATCCCACCAGGAAATTCCGGCAGAGTACTATAGATAGGAACATACACCTGTTTATAAATCACCAACTAGTCAGTAGGCTCATCTTACTACATATGATGGATCCCACCAATCCAATGTGTTGACAACTGGTAAAAATGCACAAACACCTGCTTGCATTCATCAATCCTGCCAGCAGCCTCTTCTTTCAGTATTGAAGGAAGCTCATCAACCACGTTTGGCGGAGTGAAATTAGTAGGAACATACAACTGCTAGTATTGATCAAGCCTACCAACAGTCTCATTTGGTAGCATTTGGAGAAGTTAGTCAGAAATCTTCGGTGACAAATAGGAGACAGACTCAACTCTCTTCCCCCACACATGAGTACTGTCATGATTCACTGACAGGAAACGAAGGACAAGAGCAGGAACACACACCTACTCCAAGCACGGAATGGATGTATAGCCCCGTTCCAGCGGCTAAAGTCACCAAGAATATTCTATCAATGGTGAAAGAGAAGAAGAAAATCCCTGCTCATATTCTGGATGCCTTCCGGGATATTATAACATCTTCTGCAACATCTCAACGAAAGACCCATAAATCTATCCCTACTAGTGGTGTGACAAATCAATATTTCCCTCCGGAACAGACACACACCTTTGTTCCATTCTAATAGGGTTGTGGGGCATACTCCCCCATATCATACAGACAACCAAGTCATGCACATACAAATGATTTGAGTGGAGATAATCATCCTAACCTGATCATTTCTCCTAAGCAGGAACATAAACCTGCCCATAATTACCACTTTCATAAACATGTGGTTCCTAAATTGAGTAATAAGGCATCTAAAAAGAAGACCCGCCCAACACAGTCAACAAATCAAGAGCCAATTTGTAATAAGTCCTTACTCGACGATGGAGTTCTTGAAGTCCTCATACAATTATCTGTTGTAATTCAAGATTCTTTTCCCTCATTTCCCAATAGTGGGAATGTTAATTCTGAAGGTCTTTATCAGACACTTCCTCCTGAAGTCTTTCTTCATGATAGTTCGGTCAATCTCGAAGTTTCATCTTCAGATGAGAGCCACAGTAACCCTCTGTGCGGTCAGAATACCAAGGAGAAAAATGTGTCATCTTTTTCTGTAACCCACCATGGTGGTCTTCCCCATGATGATGAATTTAACCGAAAATGTCCTCTCCGTAGTTATAATGAACATTTCCTGTAAAATTCTCCAATGGACAATGTAGTGATGAGAAAGCCCTCTTATCTTGAGGAACATAAAAATGTGATGCCAGTCATGTATGATGCTTCAACACTAATAGGTGAAATACTTTCTCAATCAGAAGATAACCCAGGGTGTAGGTCATTCTCCGAACCACCCCTGGGTCGTTCATCTTCTAGTTTTATCAGTGAATTCTCTATCGGTATTATTGAATCTGATGAAGCAAAAAAGAAGCACCAACTCTGGTCCAATCAGGTAGAACAATCTTCATTGAATGATAAAGAGGAAGTACTAAATATGAGGAAACAACTGGAAAATGGTGAAGTGCCATTCATGATCTGGCCTTTGGACAACTCTCAGTATGATATTCCAGATATGTTGATGGAAAATGGAATTCATGATATTCGTCTCAACATATTGAAAACTCTTTTTCTATTAAAAAATATAGTATTATCATATGGTGAATATGAAAATCATGTCAAGATAATAGAAGGGTTACAACTCCAAATTTATAAGGAATCTCTCTCAGTTTCTCGATATCTGAATGCTGAAAAATAGCAGAGAGCCCTTTAGCGTTCATGCCTTGGCGCTCTAAGAAGATTTCACCAGTTTATTTTTAATTCCCCATCTAGTATTCATATCAGGGGATGGGGTGTTCATGGAGAACTACATTTCAATGTACTCTCCAGTAAGCAACACCCACTGAAAATGGTCTCATGTAATGTTATTCCCCATGGTCGGCCACAGTCAATTGGCTTTGTTTGTAATCAAAAGCTTGCTCAAGAATAGGCCTCAACTAGTTCTTCTCAATGTAAGGTGTACAGAGAAATAGTTGTTGAATTACTCCTACATCAATCAAATTAGAATATTGAACATGCCTCTCATATGGAGGAAGCACATCATCAAGTGACAGAAGTGTCAGAAATCATCCAACGGGATTTTGAGCCGGGTTTTAAAAGTGGATGTCGATTGATGCATCCAGCAAATTTCTGGACTAAAGTCCATAAGATCAGGAGAGCATACAAGAAGGTCTCAGATATAGCATGTCAAGAACCACCCCGGCTTTCCAGACTGGGGACTCTTTTTACCCTACCCTCAGAATCATCAAATGGGATTCGAGGAGTTGAGCAGGAATAGTAGGAACAGCCCCAGTCCACTGGACTGGGAACTTTTTCAAATCTTCAATCTCTTCCTTAGAGAAAGTCAGTCTTCTCTCGATTAGGGAAAAATCCCCAAGAGGAACGAAGAGCCAAATTATTATGATATTCTCTCCAAATTACAGTTCGCCAAGAAGTTCCTGAGGGATCAAATCGACAAAAGGCAATGTCTCATCGGAGACATGGAAGAAGACAATATCGCAGAAATGTCGATAGAAGGGATGAAATGCATTATGCATCAATTAATGTCATTAATTCCATTGTTGCTGATTCACCAGATGTGGCTCACTCAAAGGGATCAGATGAAGAGGTTCCTACTCAAGAAGTTGTATGCACAGACACAAATGAAGAACGTGTGTGTACACGAAATCAAAGACTTACCCATAATCTGGGTGTTCCTTCAAGTAACCCACTTCCCCCTCTCCGAAAGGGATCCATCAAGGGTAAAGGAAACAATCAGGTTACATACCCTTCCTCTGGATAAGGCCAATTTTTCTCACTAGAGAAAATATTTGCACAACAGGAGAATGAAATGAAGGAATTGAGGAGATTGAACGCAGAACTACTTCAGGGTAGTATTCCACCTAAACGTGCGGGATCCAATTAGCCAAGGTAATTTGTTGTATCTACAGAGATGGATCAAGAGTATCCTTCTTTATCAGTACACCCTCATAGGTCTAATCATATGGGTCAAGTGCAACAACAATCGGCAGTGCTTCCATCAGTTGCAGTACCAGCTTCCATACCTGTCCAAGCTCCAATTAGTGTACCTGATCAGGTCCAAGCTCAACCAGATGTTTCTCAAAAGTTAACAACTACTATTGAGTCATTAACAGCTCAGTTGGAAGCTATGGAGGGAAAAAAGATCAAATTCAATCAGGAAAGAGAGCTTACCCTGAATGGGTTGATGTAATTCCTCCCCCATCAAATTTTTCAAGTACCACATTCCCAATATTTAATGGTTTGGGAGACCAAGAGAAACACTTAACAATTTTTTTCTCTCGTTGTGATCCTATGATGGGAACCCTTCAACAACAATGAGCAGTTAAGATCAGGTGTTTTGTATAGTCATTACAAGGGCCTAACTTTGATTGGTACACAAGCTTGGAATCTGGGTCAATTACAGGATGGGAGGATCATCGACAAAAATTCATTCTTCAGTTCAACTCAATGTTTCCAAAGACAATAGTTTTTTATCTTACAATCTGTAAGAAAAGTGAGAATGAAAGGGTTTCAGATTTCATTGCTCGCTGGAAGGGATTAAAATATTCCCTGATCTTAGCACTCCCTCAAGAAAAATTGTTGCCAATCTATGTGGAAAATCTACATGATGAGTTACGCATGCCATTGATCCCTGTGAAATAAATAGGAGGGTTTCGAGGCCATACTTCGATCACTCAGAAAATTGAATACTCTCTTACGAAGACTAAGGATAATACTCGTGTAATTCCATCAGCTCCAGGAAGGAGAATGGGTAGAGCAGAGACTGCTACAGTCATGTTTAAACAGGCACATGTACCTACTTCTATTTCAAAACCTTCATCTTATCGATGGGATCCACCTCCATAGCATCAGCAACAGAGGTCGTTTCATCAAAATGATAAAATAGATCAAAGACAGAAATAGTTTGATGATTTGAAGAGAAAAGATTATTGATTCCGAAATGAACAAGTTTCTTGTTACTTCATTTCAGCCGTGGAGAATAATTTTGTTCAGCTACCGAGGCCCAAGAGGCCAAACATGGAATGAGATGAAGACCATCCTAATTATTTCCCATTTCATCAGATGTTGGGTCATCCCATATAGGAGTGTTTTTTCTTCAAGGACCTCCAGTAAAAAATGGTCAGCTCGGGACAAGTCAAATGTAAGGGTTCTTCAGCTCAGGTATCATGTGTTACTGCGAAAGATCCAGAGGAGGAAGGTGAGTGGCATGAAGTCAAGAACAAAAATTCACAAAAATATGATGATTGGATGGTCAGAAAAACGACCAACCAAACTCATGCTATTTTGTGAACACAATTGATGAAACCGATTGTGTCATCTGCCATGAATGCCGCAGAAAAACCCTCTTCATCAGAGGGAAATCCTCAATGAAACAGCCTAATTCAATGAAATAAGAAGAATCAGAAGACGATGAGTATGTGTCAAACCCAAAGTTTTCTTTGACTCTAGGATATTTTATGACATCTACTTCAATGCCACGGGCACTGCCCCACCAAACAGAACAACCTAAATTGGCGATTCAGGTAGAGTCTTCATTGGATGAAGAGTTAATCTTTGGTTCTATTAATATGATTCCCATAACAGATCCTTATGCCAGTCGCAGTTTCGATTTCGATGAGCCTGAATTCCGTATATCAAACATAGGAATTAATGGTAGTTCTAGCGGTCTATGATACAATGGAAGACGTGGATCTTTCAGAGGCCAATATTCCAATTCTACCCCTACTAGAACTGTGTATGCAACAGAAACTCGTGGAAGAGCCCTTTAGCGAGATCAACAAGAACAAGCAAGTTCTTCCACCAATAGAAGATTCAGTTCTGGCACAGTTATTCTGGAGGATCAGTTGGAGGTTTCACCTTCTTCCTCTAAACAAGTAAATAGACCTATTTGGTCTAATCTTCCAGATCCATGAGTATTTCCAACTCCTATCCCGATACAAGATTCATCTACTTCCAAAGCATCAACTACCAAGGCACCTGCTAAACCACATGTTCCTATTGGGAAACGTAGACCTTTGGATCAAAAGAATGATTTATTGATACACCTTTCCCAAGTACTATCCAAGTTATCAATTATAGATTCTTGGAATCTGTCAAAAGATCTTCAGGAGGATCTCATCGAGGCTTTTTCAAGTCCTCAGGAGTTTGAAACATAAATTGTTGCAGCTGAAGACTACCACATAGAGAATAATCTTGAGGAATACCATGCAGTGATATCTTTAACAGATGAATATAAAGATGATGTCGTGCATGGGTATATTAGACCATTGTACTTAATGGTGTATACATACGATGAGCTTTCATTGATAATGGTTCAGGAGTCAACCTCATCCCCATTCGTACACTTTGTCGATTGGGACTCACCGAATCTAATTTATCTCCTTCTACTTTTATGTTGCAAGGGTATGATAAAAATTAACATGAACCACTGGGTGAGATTACACTCAGAACTCAGTTTGGTGACCTTGTATCCAATTCAGATTTCATGGTTGTTGATCATGATACAACCTTCAAAATACTTCTTGGAAGACCCTGGATACATCAACATACGGTTATCCCTTCATCATATCATCAATGTCTTAAATATTGTTTCGATGGTAAAATTGGGACATTTTATGGTGATAAATCCCCATTAAAGACATGTGAATCTCAATATATTGAGGCAGAATTCTATCACTTGAAGGGAGAGAAGAAATCCACAACAGGGGAGATTACCAAGATTAATGCTCCATTTGGTTTGGAAAAGATTCCAGTAAATCCATTTATACATGTGAGTACAGATTATGTGTTTTTTATCATTCAAATTGACAGGATATACTCAAATCAAAGTACTCTTATGGAAACCTACATTATGTCAATTACAGCAATTAAGCCAGACATCATGGTAGAAATTGGTGATTCACCAAGCAGTGATGAAAGCTCAAATAGGGATGTCTTTATTTCATCTGCTGAAATCCAGCAAGTCTATACTTCACCAACCAGGCTAGAAGATGTTCTACAAATATCATAGGTGAATGATGATGTTGATTATCAATCCATCATCTCCTCCTTAATACCCAAGAAAGACCCTTCATCATCATTTGGGTCAGAAATGGAAGATTCCTCTTTAAGATGTTCAAATTTTAACATCTCTTCTGATCTTGGAAATTATTCTGCATCATCTACTATGAAATTAGAAACAGAAGAAATAACACATGTTGAAGAATAAGAGTAAGATCTTAGGGATGCTCCTCAAGGATTTGAAGAGGGTATCTCTATCACCGTGGATGAACTCAGAGAAATAAATCTGGGTATAAAAGAAGATACACTCCCCACTTTAATTAGTGCGGCCATGAATCTTTAAGAACAAGAGGTGTATATATCATTTTTCAATCAAAATCGAGACATATTATCTTGGAACTATACAGAGATGCCCGAATTTGATCCTGATGTTGCTACACAACATTTGGGTTTGCCAGAAGAACATTGAGGATTTAAGCAAGCCGCGAGAAGAACACACCCAAATTACGCTTCCAAAATTGATGCTGAATTGGATATTCTAATCAAAGATAACTTCATCATAGAATTTCAATATCCCAAGTGGTTGGCTAATAATTTCCCTATGAAGAAAAATAAAGTTCAAATTAGAGATTTCATTGATTTCAGTGATCTAAATCAGCATTGTCCTAAGGATTATTTTCCAATTCAGATTACAGAACTTTTAATCGATGTAACAGCTGTCTATGAAGCACTTTCCTTCATGGATATATATTATGGATATAATAAAATATGAATGGATCCAAAAGATGAAGAATTCATAGCTTTCAGAGCCCCTTAGGGTGTGTTTTGATATCGGGTAATTCCCTTTGGATTAGAGAATGCTGGTGTAACATATTATTGTTCCATGCATCGTATCTTCAAAAACAATTTACGGAAGTTTGTTGAATGTTATGTGGATGATTTGGTGGTCAAATTCAAAAAATGTTTTAATCACTTGGTTGATTTCTAATTCATATTCCTCAAGCATTGACAACATAATTTGAAGATGAACCCTTAAAATGTGCTTTTGGGGTAACCTCAGGAAAATTTCTCGGCATTGTTGAATGCCATTGTGGTATCGAAGTCGATCCCAAGAAGAACAAGTCAATCCTTGGTATGTCACCTCCTCAAAATTTGAACGAATTGAGAGGACATCAATGAAATGTAGCCAATATTCGGCGTTTCATCGCCAATTTGGAAGGCAAAAGTTTACCCTTCACCAAATTGATGAAAAAGGGAGTCACTTACCAGTGGACTGAAGAAATTCAAGAAGAATTAGATATTCTCATGAAATACCTCTTGATTCCATCGGCACTTGTTCCACATGTTGAAGTAAGACAACTTATCCAATATGTGACAACTATTGAGTGATCATTGGGTTCCTTTATTGCTCAGAAGAATGATGTTGGGTATGAAAATAGCCTCTACTGTCTCAGTCAAACTATGCTTGAAGTAGAGAACCGATATTCAAGTATTGAGAAGTGCTGCCTGGAATTAATCATTACAGTTCATAAGTTGATACACTACCTGCAACATCATGATGTCCAATTGGTATCTCACAATAACCCACTCAAATTCATCCTTAGTCGTCCAATGCTTACAAGACTTCTGGCAAGGTGGGCAGTAATTTTGCAGCAGTTTGACATTCATTATGTGTCTCAAAAGGCAAAAAGGGCCAAGATCTAGCTGATTTCCCTGCTGAACACCCTTCAGTAGAAGATATATCTTCAGATATTTAACTTACTGATGAAGAAGCCTTCTTTATTCGATATAGTCTTCAAACATGGGAAATGTACATCGATGGTGCTTCCAGAAGTCCAACAGGGAGGAAAATGGAAAATCCTAAATTCAACAAAGTTGGGTTAGGAGTTCTGCTCATTTCTCCAGAAAGGGCAGTGTAACCATATTCCTTCTCATTTTTGGGAGGCGGTACAAATAATGAAGTCGAATACAAAGCTCTCATCACATTCTTGGAGTTGGTGCTTCAAGCACAAGTTAATCACTTAAAGGTGAATGGTTATTCAGACCTGGTAATCAAACAAGTCAATGAGGATTACACCATCAGAAAAGAAGAACTATTCCCTTTGTATGATTATGTTAGAGAATTGATGGTTGAATTTCTTTCCAAACCAACATTTTCTTATATCTCGTGGTCACAAAATGCTCATGATCATGCACTGGCTAATATAGCCATAGATCTGGAAGATCTGAATCAGGACGAGACAACCATCAGTATTGCCCACCGTCGTACAATTTCACCTTATGTTCAAACTAGAACAGAGAATATCAATGAAATTAGTCCCATTCCTGAACCGTATGGTCATATTACAGGATAGATGACACCTTTCAGAGAATACCTTTAAAATGGAACACTTCCACCTGATAGAGCCCGGAAAGAACAAATCTGGCGATGTGTGGTCATTTTTACTATTTATGATAGCCTAGAACACCTTGAGAAAATTCTCTACAAGCGGGGTTTTTATGGAGTTCTCTTCAGATTCATTGATGGTGAAGAGAAAATGGCTATCATGAAAGAAGTGCATGCAGGAGTCTGTGGTTCCCAACAGTCTGGAGATAGACTATCTGATCAAATTCGAAGTCTTGGATACTATTGGACTTCAATTATACAAGATTGTGTTGATTTCACAAAGAAGTGTCATTCATGCCAAGTATATTCCAACTTCATTCATCAGCCCCCAAAGTTGCTTCATACATCTAAATACTCATGGCCATTTGCTACATGGGGAATGGATGTAGTGGGACCTTACCCTTCAGCTACATTCAAGCAGTTTATGTATATTATTACTACTACTGACTTCTTTTCCAAATGGGCAGATGCAATACCTCTTAAAGAATATAGTTCTAAAATAATTGTTAGCATCATCAAGTCTAACATCATTACCCGATTTGGTGTCCCTCATACCATATTGACAGACAATGGCACCAACGTCTGTTCATCTGAGGTGAAGAAGTTGTATCAAGAATACAACATCAAATCCAATCATTCATCTCGGTATCATGCAGTGACCAATGGCCAGATAAGAGCCTTAAACAAGACTCTTTAAAACATACTACAAAAGATGGTGGATAAAGATATGAAGTCATGGTCTGATAAACTCATTCACGCATTTGGGGCTTATCAGACAACCACCCGCACTACAACGCGGTCAACTCCATATTCACTGGTATATGGAATAGAATAAGTCTTGCCAATTGAAGTTATATTACCTTTACTCAGAGTGGACATTTTTGATCGATGGTCTACAGATGAACAATCTCAAAAGTGATTGGATGAATTGGAACGATTAGAAGAGAATTTTTTTTAACCTTGCACCACTTGAAAGTCTATCAGAATTGAATAGCAGGAGCTTTCAACAAAAAAGTTCATCTTCATTCATTCATTCAGGGAGAATTGGTATTGGTTCTCAGAACTCCAATGATTCCCGGAATGAAACCTCCCATTCTTGAACCAAAGTGGGATGGACCTTATTCAAAACATAAGGTCTAATCTAATGGAGAGTATTCATTGATCTCAATGGATGGAGAACTCATCACTACTCCAACCAATGCCAGATTTCTGAAGAAGTATTTTGTTGAATTAAAATACTTACACGTCGAGCAAGATGTTAAACTACGTAAATTTGGTCCATGCATGTGGCCTTAAACTATTCTCCTTTTCATCCAACATGACGTTAAACTGTGTCCCCCTCACGGTCCATGCATATGACTTAAACTATTCGCACATTCGTCCAACATGACGTTAAACTGTGTCCCATTCATCGTCCTTGCAATATGATGTTAAACTATAAAACAATGGTCCATGCATATGACCTTAAACTATTCACACTTTCATCCAAAATGAGACCAAAATGTATCATCCCTTTTCATCCAAAATGACGTTAAACTGCCAAAAAGTCCCTAATATGTCCAACATGACCTTAAACTGTGTCCTATTTTGTCCTTACTACATGAAATTAAACTACACAGTTCCCCTTTTTGTCCAAAATTACATTAAACTGTATTGTCCCTATCGTCCTAACTACATGACGCTAAACTGTATAGAAATCCCTTAATACGTCCTACATGACTTTAAACTGTATTTTTTCCCTGCTACATGACACTAAACTGTGCAGTACCAATAGTCCTAACTGCAAGAATTTAAACTGCATAGTATCTTTATATGTACTACATGACATTAAATTGTCCATAGTTATAGTTTTTGGGACCCCTTGTTTCTAACACCATGTATGACTCACGTGTGCTTAGAGTAAACTTCAACCATGAAACTCTCTCTGTGTCGTTAACCATGCGTAATTCCCAAAAACATTTTTTAGGTCATGGTCCACAAGAACAACATGATCACTAATTAATTCTTTAATTGAGCTACGTGGACTTTGATCCTCGCCTTCTAGGTTGGGTACGTAGGAAACCTCCTAAGGATCAATCCCAAAACCAATCTCTTAACATCATTTCACCTCCATCTCATACGATGTTGATTCGCGAAACCGCCCCCAGAATCAATATCATTACGTTGGTTCACCATCATCATTTCTATATGACGTTATATTGTACAACACCATTTGTCCTATATGGCAATAAACTAAAACATTAGTTGATACACTCACCTGAGAGGGAGTCACTATTCACATTGAATTCCAATCATGTTACATTCCAAAGACTATGTGCATACATGGAACTACCCAAACCTTTTATCTTGGTTCAAACCATCATTGCACTAAAGTTCCCTTTCACCCTTCACATGTACGAACCAAATCTATAAAGAGGGAATTTCTATAACTACGTGGGCTTGATTTACATCCTTATGGGATACTTTGGAACGTTCTATTGTCCCTCGAATCTAGCCTCAAGCCTTTTGGGCCTAACCCCAAATTCCAATTTCAGTCCCTTGGCGGAAAAGTTCCTATGAAAACACACACTGTGTATTTTTTATAATGGTTTGAGTTATATAACCTTAAACTAAGATCTCTTACACTTTCGTCCTACACGACGTTAAACTATATTTCAAGAACTACATATGGCTTGATTCCCATCCATATGGGATATGTAGTGAAATCCAAAATTTCAATTCAGGACCTAGTCACAACATGATTTTGGTTAGCATTGGTCTGTGTATCTCTACATGCATTGAACAAATTCCCATTTTTATGTGTCATAATCCTAACCTTAAATATTTTCAGATCTTCATACACTTTTTCTAGACTTCTGGTCACAAAATGTCGAATTTCTGAGAGTTCTGTTTATTGACTATGCATCACATTCCCTAAGGCGGCCTTGGATAAACAGTCTACATAACGGACCTGTCAGCCAAAAGATGTTATTATTTAACTACGCAACCAATTCCATTAGGCGGCCCTGCATAATTCAACCCCCTAACGGGTTTGGTAATTAGTGGTAACTTCATTATTGGAAATAAAACCTATTTTTTCCTTATTGGTCTTAATGAAAATTTGTAGGGATCCGCAAAAAAATAGCCTTCCTTAACATATTTGTCCCATGTTCTTTTTCATGATCTGTTATTATTCAAGTATATGGTTTATATTTTCCTTCCCTACACATGGGTCAGACCTTCATAGGAGTAACATTCATCCAGTTTTTAGACATTCTTGTTTAGAAATATCTTTTCCATATTCAAGTACCTCTCTCCATACAGCAAACTCTATGCTTTGGAAAATTTGAATCCCCATAAACTTTCACTGTCTTTTTAGCAGTATAAAAGTAAATTTCTGAGAATTATTTTTCCTAACTATGCAGCACGTGCCCTTAGGCGGCCTTGCATAAGTATTCCACATAATAGACCTATCATCCAAAAGATGCTATTATTTGTCTATGCAGCCAATGCCCTTAGGTGGCCCTACATAATTCAACCCCCAAACGGGATTGTTAAATAATTGTAACTTCATTCTTGGGAAATACATCATCTAATGTTTTTTATCGCTTTTTCATATCATTCCTCAGATTCAAAATTTCTTAAGTCATAGTTTACATATTATTCCTCATACATGAGTGTGGTAATACGTTTTAAGACAAATTTTCATGGAATTGAGTCCATTTTAATTCATTCGGTCCAATCTATTTCAACCATAAACATTAGCCTTTTTAAATCCCACATTAATGACTTTAAACTTGTAGAGACCCGAAGCTTGACATGCATGGACATTACATCACTTTTGTGGAATACATAATACATAAAAAACAGACACACAAGGACCGTAATAGTTTAGTGTATTTGGAAACTCGGAACATAATCTTCTAATCGTGGTGGAAGATCTTCAATAACTCCCATAAAAATCTTCCCCTTTTGTTTTCTTACCTAAAACATTTATTTATATCCTGGGGAAAATAAAACATAAAAAGGGTGAGCTCAAATGATCATTAAGGGAAAACATAGATAACATAAAACAATCCATAAACATTTGGAAGAAAAAACTTGAACATGAAATTTAAACATCAAAATATTGAGAAAATACATAAATCATGGAAGTACGTAAGGCATATATCATAACGGAGCATCAACCATGATAAAATATAATTGGAATAAAACATGTAATTGTGGAAACTATTCAACACATGTTATGATTTCCATAGTAGCCAAGGCATTACTGCAAAGACCATCTTAGTGGACAAAGTCCCTTTCTGAACCGAGTTCACTCCTCGTTTTAGTCCTATAACACTGAACCGGATTAACTTACCCTTCCATCCATGTCTATATCATGAGATATAAATATTTACCCAATGCATTGGAGGGAGATATAGGCCCCACCCATCTCATAATGAAATCATTCTTACTTGTTCCACAAAATAAACATACATCATTCATAATAACCCAACAAATAAAATGGGTTTCATAAAAATTATCCCATCATCACATAATCGATATAGAAGAAATGGATATCAGTTAATAATCTGAAAAGTTGAAGCATGTAAATCATAGATACATTATACATGGAACATACACATATGAAATAATGTCATCTTAGTGGGAAAATGGTTTTGATAAAACACAGGAAATGAATTTTTGAGGAAAATATCATTTCTTCTTCAAAAATCATTTTCATTTCACAAAATGTCATGAGATTTTAAAAGAAAAGGATTTTTTTTGAAAATAGACATGAAATATATTGGAGTAATCTTCATGAAAATAAGTCTTTATAAAACCATAAAAATCCTTTCATGCCGTATATGTTAAAAAACATTCTTCTCGTACTTTTGCCCGAAAAGTCCAAAAGTACATCATAACATAAAAAAAGAAAGATTCCTTACATACCATGCAGTAAAAGTCAAAATGGGTAAAAAGGAATTTAAAAATACATGAAAAAAAATTATAAAACATGGGCTTGGATGATAAAGATCACCCCAGTAAATACTTACGAATAAACAATCTCGGATTAAAATGAGATAGATAAATATCCCTTACCTTAGGTCTGAGATGCTTCGTATGGATCCGAACCTCCTGTATAATGATTTGAATAATGTCATTGACTTATTACATAATCATATTAATTGTTATGATATCATATATTTTCCACTTATGACTTTATATTACCCGTTCATTTGTAAATTCCATGTTAAAGCAGCGTTCTGGGTAAAATCATTTCATTTATCGTATATGTTTCGACTTGTTGTTCATGATATTATTAATTATATCCTTATTTACATAATTCCATAATATAAAACATGATTTATATATAATATATATTCATCATATAAATATATATTATAGATTGATAAAAGTAATGAGATACACCGTTCATGGAGACGGTAGGTCGTACGTACGCATGAATGCTGTTTTCGTTTCCTTATTGAATTGAATGAAAATAAATTGATGACATACATATATATATATATACACATAAATTAAGTAGCATTATTATTTCATATATTTCATTATTATGCATTATATAAACTTTATAATCATTCACGTATGGTTAACATGGAGAATGAATCTCATCGCGTCGTGGAGACTGTAATCCGTACGTATGCATGAGCGATGATATCGTTCCCATAATTATTGAATAGAATTTTAGTGGATGGTATAATATATCATAATAATTATGATGTTATAATAACCATATATAGTTATTCTTTACACCATTATACCCATCCATGTAAGGTGTTGGTGGAAAAACAAATCACACCACGTCGTGGAGACGGTATTCGGTACATACGCACACGCGGTGATTTTTTTTTCTGTAGGATGGATAGAAGGTGAAATAGGGTTGTTTCATATTTATTATAACATATAGGTATATGAGTGATAATGATGTCATTACTTCATAATGAAACAACTAAAGAATATGGAGTAGAAGAAGAATTGAACTTGAAGAAAATGGTAGGGGGTATTACCTCTTTCTCGAAGTGCCTCCCTTAAACATTCTATTTGGGCACTAGTGTTAGTCTTTTGAGAAGACCAGTACCTATAGAAAGTTTCTAAGGAAGTGGTTAAGTAAAATGGGAAGGGTATGTTCGATCTTGAATGCTCAAATTGGTGTGAGGAGGATAGGGAGGAGGTGCTCTTTTATAAGGGAGGAGAGGGACACCTTTGGAATAACTAAAAATATTATGTTATTAAAAGGTCATATTCGGTTTTTAATAGCTCCAAATTGAGTTATTTCGAATCTTAGGTGGGGATGGGTCGAAATAATATCATCGAATAGAATTTATACAAGTTTTGGTTTCTATTTTAACCTTATCATTTAGATTTATTTAAGTTAAATAATTTTTCTTTTATCATGTGTTCTTGTTTTCTTACACTATAAGGTTAATAAACTTACTATAACATTCCAAAAGAACCCCAAGTTGTTTATTATTAATATATATTACCTTATCTAAGTCATTTGGCCGATCATTAGATTTTATGGAATAGAATAACAATTAATAAAATAATATTTGTTTTAAAAACTATTTTGTGTGAATTTTGACAATATTTGGTAATTGATTTTATTGAAACTCATAACAGAATGATTTGTTCGAAAAAAGTTAACTAAATCAATAATAACAATTCATATTAACCTATAAAATTAGTGGAATTCATAAGAAGTCTCAAATTACATTTATTTGGGTATTTATAACATCAATTATGTAAATATTTCATTAATAAGATAATTACTGCATCATCATTGTGTCATAAATAAATTAAATTATTTAATGTCTAAAAATCATAAATAAAACATAATTATGTAGGAAATATCTTTATATTTCTAATGAATAATTATATCTGAATTTAAATTATTTATAACCCTATATTAAAAATGAATTAGTTATTAAACATTGATTTTAACTATTTTAACCCTTCTTTAAATAAATTATTAATAAATGTCTTAATCAAATCCAAGTGGGCCTAAATGGTCATATTTTATTCATAAGGTTGTTTTAAATCACATTACACTTATCCATTAGAATTAGGATATGTGTTAGGATAATAATAATATCATTTTTACCCTTAATTACCATATTTACTTTTAACTGTGGTAAAAAAAAGTAAAAAGTTACTATTCACAAAAAATTATTTTCATCCCATTGAACCAAATTTTAGTCCCTGATATTAACTGTGTCTCTCATATTTTTGGAATTCCACTCACAAAAGCGGTAAAGTTATGTTTTATGTGAATTTGCAAATTCTCTTAGGAGGTTGGTAAAAGACGGTAAAAAGTTCAATAAAATTTTTATTTATCTAAAATTGTTATAAAATGATTCCAATGACTTAAATTGAACATATATAGGTATTATGTATCATTTTTGACCTAAAATAAATTTAAAAAAAATAATTATTTAAATAAAAAGTCGGTTTTTGATTAGTAACCCAGTGTTTTCACTATTCATCAAAAATTGAAAGTTTTCAGGAAAATACCAAAAAATCACACTAGGCTAATTGCGATATTCTGAATCCAAAAATGAAGTCCATTTTGGAAGGTAAACTTTATAAAATTTCAAAAAGTGGGTATTACTATTCATAACGGCTAGTTTATATAACATATCGTTGTTTAGTGAAACTTGGTATTGCGTACAACACATGCTATCGTGGAAGGTCGTGCTTGCGTGTAATGCAAGAAAAGTCAGGGATACGTATTGTGCAAGCTCCCTTTTGTGTAGCGTACAAAACAAGATATTAATCAAATTAAAAAGGACATTTTTCATAATATCTCGGGGTGTTACTTTCTACCCCCCTTAAAATGAATTTATCCCTTGAAATTCATCGGGATTATAAATAGATTACTACTCGAAAGAATCTTTAATAGAAACCCACATCATAATAAGGGATACCAAAACATGGCTTTAAAAACTAAAGTATGAAACGTAACAGTTACCCAAATAAACTAATCACTAGGTTTCCGCATAGGAGAACATAGGTGGAAATATGGATATGGAAGAGAAAGCTAACCATCATGTTTTGATGGAGAGTGGTAGAGAACATGGCTATGAAAAAACCAACAATCACAAATCCATACATTTTTGATGATCTAGGTTACCATCTGATTCATCGGATATAAGGGCACTAGGACAACATTTTTGGTTTTCAAGATCATTTCCCTAATGTTAATGAATTAAAAGAAATACTTACATGATTTTGGTACAGTCTCACTGTTCTTCATGAATTGAACAATTTACACTTCATCTCTTAAATAAATGAAGTTAAATTTCTTATTCGTGGAGCATTAGCATATCATGTGATAGAATGATGGGTCATTCCATCTGTTTCAAACAAATGGTTAGCAAAAGTTATATGTCCATCTTATGGTGAGATTAATCGTATATGGTTCAAAAAATGGACTTATACATTATTTATCATACCGCTTAATAAAATAAAACTACTTTCTACTAACAAGGGACTTTCTGTAGGCTAGTGGTAGGCGATAAAGTCCTTTCAAACTTCGGTTATGGGTTCGATTTCCACAGCCTTGTCTGACGCGACGGGTTGTTTCCCGTCATACAGGTTGTCCCTTTTTCGAAAACTACATTATAATAAAATTGCTGCAATAATATCGAAAAAAAATTCCTAGCCTTAAACAACACTATCTGATATCTGACATAACCCTTTAAAAACCTTAGACTTATCCAAAATACATCTGTCCAATCTCATAATGTACAGAAAATGATTACTGGAAAGGTCACATAACAAGAACGTGAATAACATCATTTTATCATACGATATATATTGTTGGTCACATTCCAAACATGTGAATTCCTTAATCATCTGTTCTCTTGAAACAGAAATTACCATAGAACCTTAGTGAAAACATGAATGCTGTCAAAAGGTAACTCTTTCCACATACCAAAATCCCAAAATTTCTATATACTCAAACCATGATATATCTTTTTCCTTTTATCAGTCATGATCTCATTTCACTTTCTCTATATCCCTTCATTACGTGCTTATCATCTGCTTTCCAAAAACATTTCAATCACTTTTCATGGTTATCAGTACCATATTCTTATAGAAAACCAAAATGGACCAATACATAAATATTCCAATATTCCACGATACTATATACAACATTTTTTGGAATCCCATTATATAAAAACATAATCATTACACCACATTGTTGTCATATTCAACATCACCAATAGTGATCGCATGTAACTTCACTTTTTTCCGTTGCCTTAAGTGGTTGCTCATGTCGATCATCATTAACCCTTGGATTGGGGAATTGATTAGAATAATGCCCCATTTCATTGCATTTGAAGCATTGAAGTTTTGGTGGTGCATTCTCTGCAGACTTTTCTTTATCAATAGTAACCCTTTTTCCATTACATCAACACTCAGCTGCTCGATGACCTTCTTTTGCACACATAAAACATTTTCTAGTCTCTTTAAGACAATCTCCACCATTCTTCTTTCCAAACATTGAGCATAAGGAAACATTCATCTTCTTTTCACCATTATTATGAGATTCCTCCTTGAACTCCATCTTTGGTTTCTTGCCAAAACCATGAGATGGAAATGTAACACCAACTTCCATTTCTACCCTGATAGCACAATGCACAATTTCCTCATAGCTACTGACGTCTCTTATAGCTAATTCCCTTCGAAGACTTGGTTTTAAGCCACTGAAGAATCGATCAACTTTAATTTCAGGTTGTATGATAAATCCAGATGCATACCTTGCAAGCCTTGTAAAATTCGTTTCGTATATACCAACAGATCCATCATCCATTTTCTTTAGTTCAAGAAACTCCTTCTCCATCTTTTTTCGAAGAATACAAGGTAAGTACTTATTGAAAAATATGTTCATGAACTTGTCCCATTCCATGGACTCAATTTCATCTCTTGGCCTTGTATTCTTGATATAGTTCCACCATTGATCGGCTTCACCTTCCAAATGATATACTGCTAAGATGACTTTATCATGATCAGAACATTGATGAACTGAAAATATCTTTTCAGTGGTACTGATCCATTGTTCAGCAACAAGTGGATCAGAAGACCCACTGAAAGAAGGTGGATGTTGCCTCATGAAGGACTCGATAGAATATTCTTCCCTTCTCTGGTCATTTGGATGTTCAGAATGATTCATAGCTTGTGTAAGTATAGCAATCAGATTTTGAACTCCATCTCCCATAACATTGGTTTTTTAGGAGGACAATCATTGCATTGTCCATTACATTGATCAACAAGGTTCCTTCGGGTTCCACCCATCATCTAAAACCCAAGAATAATAGTGTGAGAGGAAAATACCATGCTAAGGAAAACAATATAATAAAGGGGGAGTACCTTCAATATCTAACATCTTAGGTTTAATTCTAAGATTGTTAACGTAATTCTAGGATTATAACCTATACTTATACTTAACCTTAGGGACATCCCTAGACATACCTTAGAAATATCTCTAGGGAACTCACTAAAGTTCTCGCATCCTAGTTTTCAAATGTTGACTAATTCTTTCCTCTAATACCAACTGTAGAGACCCGAAGCTTGACGTACATGGAAATTACATTACTTTTGTGGAATACTTATTACATAACAAAAACAGACACACAAGGTCCGTAATAGTTTAGTGTCTTTGGAAACTCGGAATGTAATCTTCTAATTGCGGTGGAAGATCTTCAACATCTCCCATAAAGATCTTCCCCTTTTTTTTCTTACCTAAAACCTTTCTTTATATCCTGGGGAAAATAAAACATAAAAAGGGTTAGCTCAAATGCTCATTAAGGGAAAACATAGATAACTTAAAATAATATATAATCATTTGGAAGCAAAAACATGAACATGAAATTTAAACATCAAAATCTTGAGCGAAGACATAAATCATGGAAGTACGTAAGGCATATATAATAAATGAACATCAACCATGATAAAATATAATGGGAATAAAACATGTAATTGTGGAAACCATTCAGATAATGTTATGATTTCCATAGTAGCCAAGGCATTGCTACCAAGACCATCTTAGTGGACAATATACCATTCTGAATCGAGTTCACTCCTCATTTCAGTCCTGTAACACTGAACCAGATTAACTTACCATTCCAGCCATGTCTATCTCATGAGATATAAATATTTACCCAATGCATTGAAGGTAGATATAGGTCCCAACCATCTCATAATGAAATCATTCTTACTTGTACCACAAAATAGACATACATCATTCATAATAACCCAAATAATAAAATGGGCTTCATAAACATCATCCCATAATCACATAATCCATATAAAATAAATGGATATCATTTCATAATCAGAAAATTGAAAATATGTAAATCATAGAGACATTATACATGAAACGTACACATATGAAATAATGTCATCTTAGAGGGAAAATGGTTTTGATAAAACACTTGAAATGAATTCATGAGGAAAATATCCTTTCTTCTTCAAAAATCATTTTATTTTCACAAAATGTCATGAAATTTTAAAAGAAAAGGATTTTTTTGAAAATAGATATGAAATATTTTGGAGTAAGATTCATGAAAATAAGGCTTTATAAAATCGTAAAAATATTTTCATGCTGTATAAGTTAAAAAAACATTCTTCCCGTACTTTTTCCAAAAAAGTCAAAAAGTACCACGTAACGTAAACAAAAAAATATTCCTTACATACCATGAAGTAAAAGTCAAAAATTGGTAAAAATGACTTTAAACATACATGAATTTTTTTAGAAAACATAGGCATGGATGATAAAGATAACCCTAGTAAATACTTACCAATAAACAATCTTAGATAAAAATGAGATTGATAAATTATCCCTTACCTTAGGTTCGATATGATTCATATGGAACTGAACCTCCTGTATAATTATTTATATAATGTAATTGACTTATTACATAATCATTTTCATTGTTATGATATCATATATGTTTCACTTATGACTTTATATTACCGGTTCTTTTGTAAATTCCATGTTAAAGCAGTGTTTTGGGTAAAATCATTTCATTTATCATATATGTTTTGACATGTAGTTCTTGATATTATTACTTATACCCTGATTTAAATAATTCCAGAATGTAAAACATGATTTATATATAATATATATTCATCATATACATATATATTATATATCGATAAAATGAATGAAATACACCATTCATGGAGACGGTAGGTCGTACGTACGCATGAACACTGTATTCATTTCCTTATTGAATTGAATGAAAATAATTTTATGACACAAATATATATATACATAAATCCAGTAGAATTATTATTAAATATATTTCATTATTATTCATTATATAAACTTTATAATCATTTATGTATGGTTATCATGCAGAATGAATCTCATCGCGTCGTGGAGACGGTAATCCGTACGTACGCACGAGCGATGATATCATTCCCATAATTATTGAATAGAATTTTAGTGGATGGTATAATATATCAGAATCATTATGATGTTATAATAACCATATATAGTTATTCTTTACACCATTATATGCATCCATGTAAGGTGTTGGTGAAAAAAGAGATTACACCACAGCGTGGAGACGGTATTCTGTACGTACGCACGTGCGGTGATTTTGTTTTCCGTAGGATGGATAGAAGGTGAAATAGGGTTGTTTCATATTTATAATAACATATAGGTATATTAGGGATAATGATGTTATTACTTCATAATGAAACAACAAAACAAGAGAGAGTATAAGAAGAATGGAACTTGAATAAAACGGTAAAGGGTATTACCTCTTTCTCGAAGTGCCTCCTTTAATCTTTCTGTTTGGGCACTAGAGTTTGTCTTTTGAGAAGACCAATACCTATAGTAGGTTTATAAAGAATTGGGGAAGTTAAATGGGCAGGGGTTGGCCGATCTTGAGGGCTCAAATTGGTGTGAGGAGGAGAGGGTGGAGGTGCCCTTTTATAAGGGAGGAGAGGGGAACCTTTGGAATAACTAAAAATATTATTTTATTATAAAGTCATATTCGGTTTTTAATAGATCCAAATTGAGTTATTTTGAAGATAAGGTGGGGATGGGCCGAAATCCTTTCATCCAATAGAATTTAGATAGGTTTAGGTTTCTATTTTAACCTTATCATTTAGATTTATCTTTAAGTTAAATAATTTTTCTTTTACCGTGTCTTCTTGTTTTCTTACACTATAAGGTTAAAAAACATACTATAACAGGAAAAAATAACCCCAAGTTGTTTATTATTAATATATATAACCTTATATAAGTCATTTGGCCGAAAAATAGATTTTTAGGAATAAAATAACAATTAATAATATAATATTTGTTTTAAAATCTATTTTATGTCAATTTTGACACTATTTGGTAATTTATTTTATTTAAAATGATAACAGAATGACTAGTTCTAAAAAATTTAACTAAATCAATGATAACATATCATATTTACCTAAAACATTAGTGTAATTCATCAAAAGTCTCAAATTACATTTATTTGGGTATTTATAACATCAATTGTGCAAATATGTCATTAATAAAATAAATATTGCATCATCATTGTATCATAAATAAATTAAATTACATAATGTCTAAAAATCATAAATAAAACACCATTATGTATGAAATATTTTTATCTTTCTAATTAATATTTATAGTTTAATTTATCTTATGTATAACCCTATATTAAAAATGATTTAGTTATTAAACATTGATTTTAACTATTTTAACCCTTCTTTAAATAAATTAATAATAAATGTCCTAATCTAATCCAGGTGGGCCTAAATGGTCATATTTTTTTTCCTAAGGTCGTTTTTGGTCGAATTACACTTATCCAATATAATTTGGACATGTGTTAATATCATTTTTACCCTTAATAACCCTATTTACTTTTAACCGTGGTAAAAAAAGTAAAAATTTACTATTCACCAAAAATTATTTTCGTCACATTGAACCAAATTTTAGTCCTTGATATTAACTGTCTCTCTCGTATTTTCTAAATTCCAGTCACAGAAGCTGTAAAATTATGTTTTATGTGAATTTTCAAATTCTATTAGGAGGTGGGTAAAAGAGAGTGAAATGTTAAATAAAATTTTTATATATCTATAATTATTATAAAATGACTCCAATGACTTAAATTGAACTTATATAGGTATTATGTATCAATTTTGACCTAAAATAAATTTAAATAAAATAAATAATTATTTAAATAAAAAGTCAGTTTTTGAATAGTAACACAGTGTTTTAACTATTCATAAAAAATTGAATGTTTTCAGAAAAATACGAAAAATTCACCCTATGTTATTTTCATTATTCTGAATCCAAAAATTAAGTCCATTTTGAAAGATAAAATTTCAAAATGTGGGTATTAATATTCATAACGACTAGTTTATATAACATATCGTTGTTTAGAAAAACTCGGTATTGCGTACAACACACGCTATCGTGGAAGGTCGCACTTGCGTGTAATGAAAGCCATGTCAGGGATGCATGTTGTGCAGGATCCTTTTAGTGTAGCGTACAAGAAAAGACATTAATGAAATTAAAATGAATATTTTTCATAAAATCTCGGGGTGTTACAAAACTGCCCCCAAAATATATGGGAACTCTGAATAAAAGTCATGTTCCAGATCACTAAACATACATTTTTGTATGATATAGGTAATACTGAGAAATGAAAATTTTCAAAAGTTTGTAGGGTTATTTATAATAATCCTAGAAAAAAATAAAACTATGCTTACTAGGCTCATTGTCTTAGGTAAAATTTAAAGTAGGTAGAAAAGGATAATTTGTGCACAAAGGATTGAAGATGAAAGTGCTTTTCATTGATGAACAAGAGTTAGAAGGACATCCACAAACATGAGTCTCTTCTCTTTTTCAGGAATTACAAAAGTCTTTCAATATAACTCTTTATTTGATTTACAGCATCCTGAGCTTCATCAGCAGCCACCTAGAATTCATTCATTCAACTGCATACAATAAGAGATGCAGTGATACCAGCTCTTCTTGGAACAATTGTAAAAGAATGTTTTTGAGTGCTGTTTGAGAAAATTTTCTGATGATCAAAAAGTGTCTATGTTTCTATCCAAGAGACTTGGAAGATGGATACATGGATTTGAGAATGAAGCATTGGAAGTAAAGATCCATTTGGAGAGAGTACCCTTTTAGATATTGTTCTAATTCCATGTTTGTCTTCTCTCCACCAATCAGCTGCGGAAAACATTTCAGCCCATGGGTTTTCCATTTACATATCTGCAAGGAAATGGCATGGAGGGAAATTTTGAATGTTCACACCATTGTTGTTGATCTTAATGCACAACATAACCGAAATAGAGGAGTAGTAGTGTAGCTGCATCTCAGGAATATAGTTTTTTTGCATATGGAACATTGACTCCTTGCAGATGACCGTCACCATACAGAGGTAGATGCATGATCTGTGGGAAATTAAGATGATATTTCTTCAAGTACTTATCCAAATATGGGAGAGTTCTGTCATAGATATCATAGTAATCATGGCCAACAATGTTCATCATGTCATCAATCCGCTTTCTAGCCAGCTCCTCAGCTGTTCTGATTCTCTTGGGAGCCATGGAATCTGCACAAGAGTTGAATAAATTAACTCTTAAATGGATTTATTTTTTCATAAATAATTTGTGAAGAAATTTTGTAAAAATGGAAAAAGCATTAAGGCGCACAAGCCTAATTTTGGTGCGCAAGTATGCATGTGTCTCACAAGTATTTGGAACGCATGTATCACCGTAGATGTCCAAATACCTTGACAGTAGCGCGACAATGAAGAAATAGTGGTAAAAAGGGAACTTGCGCGATGGAAGCAACTTGCACGACGAGAGCTCGAAAGTTTTAAATTTTGTGGCTTTACCCGAGAATGACCGCGTATTTATAGGCCAGGCCGCACCCTTGCGTGCCGACGCCTGCGTGTTCAACACTTGCATGCCGCCTTTCCCTTGGTTTTCTTCTTTTTCTCAAAGTCACATCCTCATTTCTTTTGGATCCAACTCTGATGGGGGACTTTTGTTGATGCTCATTTCCATCACAGAGTCTAAAGGAATGAAAAGAGAAATACCTTGAACCCAAAATTGAATCATCCTTTGAAGAAACATAAAAAATTGACAAAGGCATGAACCAAGATTCAAATGAACTTGGGTCAAGAAAGTTACACCAAGGTCACACTAGTATACTTGCGCACCGCCCAGTGGTCGCACAGGTGACTTGCGAGCCCTCTTTGAAATTCGCCCAGGGTCTTCTCTAGCCTATAAATACCCCTCTGGGCCCCTCCATTTGAGGAGGAAAATTTTCCATAAATTTAGATTTGATCTCTCGGCGCCCATGTCTCTTCTCTAAGCTTCCAAACAATTCTAAGGTAATTTATTACCAAGAACGGAAGATCTAAAGAGATAGAGGAAGGCCTAAGTGTTAAAACTCATCAACACATGTGTGCCTGAGTGGCCAGCCCTTAAGGGAAATGGCCACACTTGCGCGGTGCCTTACCCCTTCAACCGAACATGCGCCCCTCCCTTCTGGTAGACTCTATGGATAGTACTAAGGGCTTGAGCCATGTATCACCCAAGTATTACTCCAAGGGTTAAAAGTCACGAAAGTACCCATGTGCCACACAGGTATACCAGCGTGCCTAGGACTTGTGCACCCACGCAGTACTTGTGTGCCCATTTGGACTTGCACACCCTTCTCTTTTTGGGTACCCCTCTTGCTTATTCCACCTCTCTTATGCATATCCACTTATCCTCTTCAAGATTAAGCCCTCAAAACTCTCTTCAAATCCATTTATGGCATGATTTTTTGATTGGATTCCTTATTTGAATGCAATTCTGTTGAAACATCTCTCAAAACCTAGTAATTTACATATCTTTATGTCACCACGGTTTGAGATTTCATTCATTTTAACCTCATCCTTTAAAATGAGATAATTCCTTAACCTGGGCCTCCTTTTCAGGATTATGCCCTAGTATAGATTCTCATTAATATTGGTCTTCCTCCTTAGGAGTAAGCTCCATGTCCTCATTAATTTGGGAATCCTCCTTAGGAGTAAGCCCTAAGTACCCTAATCTAGGCATCCTCCTCAGGAGTAAGCCCCAGTCTCAATGTTCCCAAAATCTGGGTATCCTCCTCAGGAGTAAGCCCCAACCATAATCTCTCAAATCTGGGCTTTCTTTTCATAAGTAATCTCCAGACTCAAATATGGGAATCCTCTTTATGAGTAAGCCCCAAGTCCCTTAATTCTAAAAATTACCTTAACCTGGGCTTCCTTTTCATGAATAAGCCCCAGTCTTCAAATCCCTGTAACTTGGGCCTCCTCCTTAAGAGTAAACCCCAGTCTTAATTTCTCTTATCCAGTATTAATTTACTTTTTATCTAGGCTTCCTTCTCAGTAATAAAACCCAATCATAAGTCCCCTCTTAATTTGGGCATCATTCTCTGGAGTAAGCCCCAAGTTAGAGTATCAAAATCTCCATAAAAGCACATATACTTTTATGAACCCTGTTCGCGGGTTTCTTCTCTGAAGTAAATCCCAATCCCCTTCTATTTGGGAATTCATAAATATATAAGCCCCATATCATTTTCTATGACTGAATCATTCATGTCACAATTGTCTGGTTTTACCAATACCTCTTGTTTCCCCCACCGAGCATGACTCACGTGATCATAGAGTGTAGAAGTAATTATGACATCTTCCTTTGATCCATAAATCTTACATAAACATCATACTCTTTCACTCAAACTACGTGGGTTTTGATTCCTTTTGTAAAAAAGGTTATGTAGGTAGCCCTTATACAGGTACGATCCCAACTCTGAAAAACCCCATGCCCTTATAAATGACAATAAACTTCATGTGCCCCAGTGAGTGGCTTTAATACTAGTATGATCTTCATAATGACCAAGATACCTTTATGTATTGAAGGATACCATTGACTAATAATCTCTAACAAACACATATGATTCTCCATCGATGAAGAACTTCGAATACATATAAATGATTCTCTAAATTTCCTACATCTCTAATAATTGATGGTTAGATCTAAAGGAAAGCTCTTTTTATACTTGGAAATTTAATAAGGATTCACGAACATAACATAAATATATAAATAGAGTAATAGAGTAGACAATAATACCCCTCAAAAAGGTTTGATGAGTCTGATCTCCCATCCTCTCGACCAATGAAAATTCTTATGTCTCATCAGTTCATAACTAATGAGCTCCTACCTTTAGAATGTAGGTCCAAATGGATATGGAATCATTAGATGTTTCTGGTTCTATGAACATCCCCGTTAGAAACTTCTTGTAATGTTTGAAACTTAAACTAATGAGGTCATTCCCAATTCCATTGGGAATAATTGTACATAGTATGTGATGGGTGGAGCCTGATATATCTCCTCGATGCATTATTAGATCTAATGAGATAATTTGAAGTGGAATTGGTCACAACCTTTCTGAATTTGAAATATGTTTTTTTCCAAGGCCTAAATAATTTTTAGATGCCTTGGCCAAGGCCTCGAAAAAATGTTTCATAATGTATGGAATTATACATTCCATCATTATGAAAATAATATTGATGGTTCATGTGGTTATTCGACTTGTAGAATACCCATGACTATGTTTTATTATGGAATTATTTACTCAACTCGTATTTCTGTCATAATGTTTTCATGTTTACTATTTGTAAAGGAATGTGTTTTAAATTTTTCACCATTCGTATTTTTTATGTTATCTTCCGCTAAATTGTTTACCCTTACTAAGCTTCTGAGCTCACCCCTTTCTTTTGTTTTATTTTCCAAGTATATCCAAAAAGTTTATTCTGAATGACCTGCAGGGATAGTCTAAAGGATATTAATGTGTTCATTGGAGACAATGTTGTTGTAGTTTTTTATTTTAAAATGTAATATAACACTCATGTATGTAATCTATTTTCCATGATTCCTAAATCGATCGGTCCTTCAGGACCTGATTCCTTGTAATCATGCCAATGTTATAAAATAATACACTGACTCTGGGTAACGGGTGTCAGGGCATTACAGTATTTACGTATTTTTAGAGTGTTTTGAGTTTTTATGGGTATTTTGTGTTTTTATATATTTTTTTAGTTTTTAATGTTTTTATGGTTTTTTGGATATCCTAGGGGTTTAGTGTTACTACGGTTTTAAATGGTTTTAGGTACTTTTTTGTGTGTGTAAGGGTTTTTATAATCCTTTAATGGTTTTAATTTTTATGGTATTTTGGGGTTTTTAGGTAATTTATGTTTCGTTATGTAATTTTTATGGTTTTTAGTGTTTTATAGGGTATTTTGGGTTTTATGGGTTTTTATGATTCTTTAGTGCTTTAGTGTCTTTGGGTAATTTGAGGTGTATTTTGGATTTATTTTGGTTTTAGTGTTTTACTTGTTTTTTAGGCTTTTCGGGATTTATATGGTGTTAAATGGATTTTAGAGTGTTTTAGAGTGACTAAGGGCTTCTAATGGATTTTTTTTTTGTTTTAGTCTGTTTTTTGTTTTTTAGTGTTTTTATGTTTTTTTAGGGTTTTCATGATATTTAGTAATTTTTAGGGTTTTTGGGGTTCTATTAGGGTTTTAGAGTATTTAGGGGTTTTACGGTTTAAATGGGTATTATAGGGTATTTCTGGTTGTACGGGTTTTTGGATTCATTAGAATTATTTCGGTATTTTTAGGGTTTTTAATGTTTTTAAGAGTTTTATGTTTTGATGCGTGTTTGAGGGTTTAAGATTATTTATGTTTTATGGTAATTTTTAGTATCTTTAGTAATTTTAGGTTATTTTAGTTTTTAGTGTGTTTAAGGGGGTTTTAGGATTTTTTGATGTTTTAGTGTCTTTTAGGTGTTTTAGGGTTTTTTGTTGTTTTTATGTTTTGGGGATTTTAAGGGGGGGGGGGGTTTCAGTTTTTAGTGTTTTAGTTGTTTTTGGGGTTTTTGATTATTTGGGGTTTTGGTTTTTTTATTTCAATGGGATTTAGAGTTTTATGGGTATAGTAATTTGTGGGGGGTTAGTGGTATTTATAGTTTTTAATGTATTATTTAGATGCTTTTAGGGTTTTTAAGAAATTTAGCGATTTAATGGGTTTGAAGTATTTTTTAACGTTCTAATGGTTTTTAATAATTTGTAAGAGCCTATCTTGAGGTCATATTTGTCTTCTATTGGAAGGACTTTTTTTAGAAACTTATAAGGAGAAACCAAGGAATATTGTGAATAGTCAAACAGGGGTATCCCTAGGGAAATAGACTACCATTTCTGATGGAATGTTAATTTTGGGGGGTTCAATTTTTTTTAAATCCATGAATGGGGGATCATAAGTGAAGTCATAAACTATGAGGTTATATGTTTCAGATTTGTATGGGGGCCACTCCCACATGTATTTGACTTGTGTAATGGAGAGTTAAAGAATACCTCAGCTTATCATCATGTAATTAGAACACTTGTGGTGTAGTTTAATGTGTTACTGCTAGGATGATTGGGATTTATCAATCTCCTCTCAGGAAAGTTGAAAATTAATCTTTGTTTTCATCGTAATCTAACAAGGAATGTTGTATCATATTCAGGTGTAAAAGAAGAGAATGTGTGAGACTTTAATATGGGGGGTTTCTGAATCCAAGGGGTGATATAGGATGAAAACTTCTTAGGGAATACACAGTTCGGAAGAGTTTATCCTAATGAATATTATTCCTATATTTGGTAGGCATTTTTTGTGGGAAATTTATGTAGATCCACTAGGGAATATTGTGAAAATTCAAATAGTGGTTCCCCAAGGACATTATCCCTACATCACTGATCGCTGATGAACAATATCTGGATGTTGACCTTTCCAGATGGTTAATTTTCCCTATAAAAGGTGGGAACCTGGGCATGAAAGGGGAATTTAGAGTTACAATATCCTAGAAAAAGGATAGAGACATTTAATATATGTAGGTGTGTGGGGATTTCCTATGCATGTCCATCCCATGAAAATGTAAGAGACATTATCTGTGTAGTATATATTCTTGCAGTGAGGACATTCTTATGATAATAGGAATCAATAAGAAGTTTTTTTTTTCAGAGGATTCCTTTATACGTGGTAATGATTCATTGAAGTTGGTGGGGAAATTTTGACTCATTTACAATCTGAATAATGGTTTGAGGCTCATATTGGAATTGCCTATGAATATTTATTTCATTCATTGGAACATGGGGGGAAAAAAAATTTTGTATGGTATGGAAATTTTGGTTTGGGTCTAGATCGTATGTTGGGAAGGGGAATTTTTTTGGTGGTGGCTAGACTATGATGTAGAATTTAGGAATCACTACGAATGCCCTGTTTAAAGAAATCAAGTTTTACATAGATCTTCAGGAACATTACAATTTCACATCACGCGGTAATGAAGTTTTTCATGAAGATAGTTTCATCTGATTTGGATAATTTTCATATAGATTATCATCATGTGGAAAGGAAAATTTTACATCGGAAACATGAAAAAAAATGAGACCAATCAGGCCAGGATGATCTATAATATATAGGTATGAAGGGGAAGAAATTTTGTAATCTATGATACAGATTTTTCTCTGATCAGGATGAAAAATATATCACCTAGATGATATTGTGGTGCACAGTGGTAGGAAAAGACTATCCTGGGTATGTGTTTCCCTTTGGTCTATAGAAACTTTTTTAATTTTCTACGAATTATATTGAGATCCACCAGGGAATATTGTGTGCTGTAAAACAAATGCCTCCTCATGAAACTGAACATCCATTTAAAAATTCATTATGACGGTTTTGAAGATCCAAAATTACGTTCGACAAAAATTCAGATAGATGAAATGGATTTGTCTAGATATACAAGGAACATCTAGACCAAAATTATACTTGATGAATTAATTTCATTAAATATATAATCCTCATGTGTATTGGGGAATTCTATTTCCTTGAATGATCCCTAATGTGGACTCCAGTCTTGAAACATTCAATATATGTCTATGTTTATGTATAGAAGATGGGTGGAATTTTGTTACGGTGAATCGGATGAGGATATATGATTTAGGTATTTCTACGAACCTCATTGGGATAAGGATAAACCCACAAATTGTTCATAGAGGCTTCCCTATGAAGATCTGATTCATACAATGGAGGGGAAGTTTTTCATAGAAGGACACCATGTTTAGAGATCCTGGAATCACTACATGTTCTGAAATGACAATAATCAAGTCACACATAGTCCTAGACGGGAAGGCTCCCTGTGTAGGTCAGTTTCATACACAAGTAGGTGGACATTTATTCATGGGTATTCCATTAAATAGGTCATGTTTGGGAGTCTCCTACAATGATATTTCATGTATGTAGGGGAGCAAGAATCTCGTATGTTTTATGACTTGGCCCAAAACAGAGGATCTAGACTTCCATATGTATCTTGTAGAGTGAGAACCAAGTTACACATAGATATTTATAGGAATAGTACCCATGTAGGTCTTTCCCAAACACATGGAGGGGAGATTTTTCACATCAAGGGTGGATGGACAAGGATGTAGAAGTTTGGTGTCACTATGTATCTTGTATTGACAGAAATCAAGCCATACAAAGCTCATGAAGTTTCCTGCTTCGGCCTGGCCCAAGTATAAGGGGAATGAAGCATTTTTATCCATTATTTTAGGGGGTTTTGATCAAGATGTAAAATCTAGGTGTCACAACATATCCTACATGGAAACAAATCAAGTTGTACATGGTTCATCAAAATAGGATTCCTATAAGGATCTGGATCTCACACAAGAGGGAGGACATTTTATTCTTCCCTCACACAGATCTGGATCATGTCTGGGAATTTTTTGATCGATTCAATGATCATTGTGTATTTTAATTTCAACCAACTACAATGATTTATCCTATAGTTTATCATAATTTGATGAAGTGGTTGGATTCTAATTTTAATTTTCTATTTCATGGATGGAATCCACATAGTTTAACATCATGTAGTTGGGACTTTCTCCATGCAGTTTATTGTATTTTAGTTCAGACATTAGCCATTCAATTAAGCCTCCTGTAGTTAGGATGTTTATCACCCATCGTGAAGAGAAGGGAAATACTATATCCTATAGTTTAACTTCATAAAATCAATATGATTTATATTAATATTATCATAATGTGGTTTAGATTAAAGAGTGTTTAAATAAATGAAATATTTATCTAGGAAAATTGTGTTGGTGGGAGCCATAGTGGGATTCCAATCATTTGAAATCATGGAATAAGATCAATTTTAGTAGACCTTATATCTGGAATATGGTGGATTCAATTTTTATTCTAGCCTTGGAAGTCTATTTATAAGTATAATTGGTGTCCTGAGAACTAAATCCATTTCTCCTTTGAGGAATAATTGGGCATGAACCTTTTTGTTAAAGGATCATGAAATCAGTTTTGATAAAACATCAAACGATGAAAGTTGTGTAGTATTTTTTTTTGAGTTACTCCATACAATCCAACCATTTATATGATTTCTCATCAATGGATAGTTAATCATAGTTGGAAACACATAGTGAGTGAAATTTAACTTTTATGGCTAGGACTGTCTCTTTCTCATATACTAATGAGTATGGGGTTTCCTAGGTGGCAGTGTAGGTTGTGATTCAGTTCTCTAATAAAACATAGGGATATTTTTTTGGACATGATTTATTATAATTATAAACCATCTTTTGAGTATATTGTATATGTTCGGGCTGAAGGCCTCAATATTTCTGTATGCTTCTACATGATACCATGATTAGAGGTTTTTATTGATACCATACTCCCGGTATAATTTCTCTAACTCAATAGAATAAAAAATGTTGTTGTCTACTATCATCATGGTGTGAGGTACAAAAAATATGGTTATTATGTTTTCTATAATAATTCATTAAATATTTCTTTCCCCGATTTCTATGAGGTGTAAAACTTCTTCCCATTTGGAAAATAAGTCGGCTTCTTTGAGGATATAGCTAAATTTATTAGCCATAGTGGGATGATATGGTCCCAGAACATATATTCCCTATATGTAAAATGGATAGGATTACTTTAATGTGTGGAATAACATCTGGGGTGGGTAGATGAAGTTATCAGGACCTTGTTAGGGATGAAACATCTTGTTGAATTCACTGTAGTCTGGCGTCATAGTGGTCTAGTGGTATCCCAACCATAAAATTTGATGGTAAATTATGTATACTTATTGATGTGAAGAACCTGATCCATTGTGTACTTATTTAATAATGGAAATGGTCTCTTATAAATAATTTCAGTAGAAAATTATCCCATCAATTATTCAATTGTTTAGGACCTTTTGTTGATTTGTTCCTTTATACAAAAAAATTATTCAGTCATCTCTAAATTTTCTCCCTCGCTGTTCTATATGGTGGGAGCTCCCACGTAATGAAATAGTCCAAAATTAGAGTAATATAGTCGATTATATTACTATATGACTTTGGGATGGGGATGATATCATCTATTTCCTTTCTTTTGGACTAAACGAACTGTGATACGATCTAACGGTGCACAAAGTCGATGACCGTTTCATCCCGGTCAAAAACAGACAGATCCATGGTTGCATTTTTTAATTCATCGTCTTGAGAATTATGTGTCCCATGGACATGATTTAATGTTTTATATGAATATAATTATCCCATAATTCATTAGATATGACAAAAAAATAGACTAGCTCTTCCATTTTGTGGCATAATCCTCATTAACTTGCTTAATGACCAATTATGAATTACCTTTGGTCTAAATGTTTTTTACTTGTACATGATGGGACCACTATATTCCTAAAATGAGAGATTGTAATTATAAAATATTTTTTTTGTAACCCTCTAATAGTAGTATAGATTATAGAAGGACTTCCATTTCTAGATATATGAGTAAGATCCCCATCCCCGCATTCTTGATCCTATGTTCTTCCATTATATTTCCTTTTGGGCTTCTAGATGTAACGTAAAAATGCATCTCCAATGTTTGGTAATCATATTTTATTGAGAAAAAATTCTCATCAGGTAGTTCACCATCTGATGACTTCATTTATTACAATGGGTACTATAATGCCTCGACCCTTGTTACCCAGAGTCGGTGCATTATTACATAACATTGGAATTATCATAAAAGATCATGTCTCGAAAATCTGATTAGTTTAGTAGCCATAAAAATACTAGATACATTCATAAGTTTTAAATTACATTATAAAATGAAAAACTAAAAGAACATAGTCTCCATAGGCCACCCTCATATCACTTAAACTATCCTTACAGTTTATTCATAATATACTTCTTCGCATCCTGTGAAATATAATACTTAGAATGTTGTCATCTATGATGAAAATTAAGGATAACAATATAGCAGAAACTATCATGAATAATAATAAAAATTTAAGGCAATGTAAGCCTAAAAAAATCATTTTAATCATGAACTTCAGCGTAATATGGAAAAGATAAAATCAAATAATTCCATTTCATTATTCATATGGATATTCTATTAGTCGAATAATCACATGTAATATCAATAGCCACTTTTATAATGATGGAATGCATAATTCCAGACTTTATAAACATGTAGTCAAGGCCTTTTTCCAAGACTAAAAATAATATTTTGTCATGTACATGTGCCAAGACACTAGTTAGTCTCATGAGACATACTGATACATTGAGGACCTAAAGTGGGCTCCACCCGTCACTTACTATGTCCAATGCATTCCTCATATGAAAAGGTTTAAACATAACATAAACATTCTTATTAAAACTAGCATACTAAATGTCAATAATTTATCCATAAACTATGAAGGGTTTACAAATAAAACAACCACAGTAAAAAATATCACAAAACCTTCAACACAATATGGAAGTTTTATATCATAATAAATCAACTTCAAACAAGCTTAAAATCCATCAAAGGATGTTGGCATAGATGCAATCAATTTTTTTTATAGAAATATCTCTTTCTATTTTGAAATAATGTAAAAATATTATAATTATAAAATAAAACATATGTTTTTAAAATATTATTATAATATTTTAAGGTAATCTTTGATGATGTTATAATTGTGGAAAATACCGCACCCACCGTATATGTTAAAAAACATTCTTACCTTAATTTTTTCATAAATTTTATAAGGTACCTTATTTGGAAAATGATGGAAAGATTCCTTTCAAACCATTTTATAAAAATTAAAAAAAAGGGTATAAATTACTTTGTCCCATAGTATTGTAAATAGTAAAAATGTTTTGGAATTCATTTTTAAGAAATATGGATGTGGATGATAAAGGGGTCCTAGTAGATACTTACGTAAAAACTACCTTGGATAATAAAGAGATTTTTAAATTAACCCTTACCTTTTACATTTCCTTGGTAGAAGGTTGGTTAAACTCTTGTATAATGGTGAAATAATTGTTTTTAATTATATAGTAACCATATACATTAATATGATATCATATATGATCTTTTAATATTTCTTTGTTAATGATATTTCTGTAGTATCATCGTTTCAGGTGTTAACTGATTCGATTTCCTTTATATGATTAGTTATGTAAGTCTTGCTTGTTATGTATAGGAAGTATTTGATTCATATACACAAGTAAATCATGTTCATAAACATTATTTTTAATCATAAAATGAAAATTATTCTAGAATGAATGCGATGCGGCTTGAATCCTATCGCCTTCGTGGAGACGGTAATCCGTACGTATGCTCGAACGACAATATCATTCATATGATATTATAATTGTACATAATTGTATATTATATCATATATAAATAATCATTACCATGTTATATTAATTATTTACATAATTTATACTCATTATTATACCCATCCAAATGATGAAGTGTTTGAATAGAAAACAACACCACGACGTGGAGATGGTAATCTATACGTACGCACGTATAGTGAATTTCTCATTTATAGGATGAATTTAATAATGAATATGGTTGTACCATTTTTATAATAACATCACAGTATATAGAAGATACATGATTTAATAATTTATAATGGAAAAAACAATGAAAGAGGATGTGTAAGAAGAAAAGAACTTGAAAGAGGTGATGAAATATTTATCTCATCTTCAGGCTCTTCCTTTTGATTTGATCAAAGGGATGCTTAGGTTAGCATTATGACTAAGGGAAGGCCTATAGGATTAATGGAGGACAGTTGAAAGGATATTTGGGTAGGTTCTGGAAGATCCAATTGGCATTGAAGGTGTGAATTTGAGAGAAGTGGATGTGCCGTTTTCTAAGAGGGGTGGGGGAACCTTAGGAAAATACTGAAATATTATTTTATAATAATTTTTTTTTCGATTTATAATAGCATAAAAATGAATTATTTAAAGGATAAGGTGGGGATTGGTCAAAAACCACTCAACCAATAGGTTTTTGAGAGGTTTAGGTTGTCATACTAACCTTATCTTTTAGATTTAACAATTAGTTATATAGGTTGACATTTACCATGTCTCTTTGTATTTTTATATTATATCGGTAATAAACTTACTATAAACATCCAAGAGAACCTCATGTGGTTCATTATTGACATATATAACGTTATTTAATCCCTTTGGCCAAACCATTTATTTTTAGGAATATAATACTGATTAATAATATAATATTTTAAAAAAACCTCTTTTGTGTTTATTTGGACAAAATTTGGTATTTTGTTTTTATTAAATTTATAACATAATTATTAATTCAAATAAAATTCATCTAATAAAACGTAACATGTCTTATTAACCTAGAAAAGTAATGTAATTCATTAAAAGTCTCAAATTAGATATATATGGATATTTATATTATCAGTTATTTTAATCACTCATTAATATGGTTATTACTATATCATCATTGTGTCAAAAATAAATTTACATATTTAATGTCTGATAATTATAAATAAGATAACATTATGTAGGAAATCTGTTTATCATTCAAATGAATATTTATAGTCATATTTATATTATGTATAACCGTATATTAAACATGGTTTAGATATTAAACTTTGATTTTAACTCTTTTAACTCTCCTTTAAATAAAATAATAATAAATTTCCTAATCTAAATTAAGTGGACATAAAGGATAATATGTTATTCCTATTGTTGTTTTTGATCGAATTACACTTATCCCATAGAATTAGGTCATGTTTTAGGGTAATTATGATATCATTTTTACCATTAATTACCCTATTTAATTTTAACCATGTTAAAAAAAAGTAAAAGGTTACTATTTAACAAAATTGTTTTCATCATATTGAACCAAATTTTACTTACTTATATCAATTGTGCAACTCGGAATTTTGAAATTCAACTTACAAAAGCCATAAAATTTAGTCTTATACAAATTTGCAAATTCTCATAAGAGGTGGGTAAAAGACAATAAATAGTTCGATTAAATATTATATATCTAATCTTATTATAAAATGACTCTAATGAATTAAGTTGGAAATATATATTTATTTGGTATCTATTAATATAAAATAACTAATTATTTAAATAAAAAGTTGGTTTTAACCAATAACGGATTGTTTTTTACTATTCATCAGAAATTGAATGTTTTCAGAAAAATACCAAAAATTCCCAGTAATCTAATTTGGATAATACAAATCCAAAAATGAAGTCCATTTTGAATGATAAACTTCATTAAATTTCAAAAAATGGGTATTACTATTCACACCAGGTAGTTTGATTGGTCGCGGTGTGTTAGAATCTCGAAGTTGCGTACAATGAAAGCTTTTGAATTATTCATGGGAAAGATATCGTGGAAGCTCAGGTTGTTAAATTCTTCCCTTATTCAAATAATTTCAACCTTGAAATTTCTATAATACTGCCACACAAAAAGATTCAGGTGGTTCTTCATCATAAGTTCCTCAGGTTCCCACGTTACCTCTTCGATCTTATGGTTTCTCCATAGAACATTTTCTGGACGAGTCATCCAATTTCTCAGAACTTGTTCTCTTGTATCAAGAATTTTGACAGAATCTTCACAATAAGACAGATCAAGTTCCAGTGCAATTTCCTCATAGGTGGGTACATGTGTTGGGTCAGGCATGTATTTTCTCAATAGTGATACATGGAAAACTTCATCAACTTTGGATAGACATGGAGTCATTACCAAACGATAAGAAAAAACACGAATTCATTCTAGAATTTAGAATGGTCTATTGTAACTTGGAGTAAATTTACCCTTCTTACTGAAACATATAACACCCATCCATGGAGATAGCTTCAAGAAAACATGGTCTCCTACTTTAAATTCCAAATCCTTCCTTCATTTATGGTATAAATATTTTTCCAAATTTTCGCTTATTTGATGTGGGTTTGGATAACCTTCACCTTTTCCATTGGTTCCTCAACTAGTTCTAGGCCTACAAGTTTTCTTTCACCAACAACATCCCAACATGTTGGTGTACGACATATCTTTCCATATAACGGTTCATATTGTTCCATCTGAATACTTGAATGGAAGCAATTGTTATAGGAAAATTCTACCAAAGGTAAATATTGATCCCACATACCATGAAAGTCAAGTGAGAAAGTTATCAACATGTCTTATAATGTTTGAATAGTCCATTCTAATTGTCCATCAGTTTGAGGGTGGTAGGCAGTGCTCAAACGAAGTTCAGAATCCAGGGATTTTTGAGACATTTTCAGAATCAGGATGTAAAATGTGGATCAAAATTAGAAACAATAGATAAGGGTACTCCCGGATGTCTTACAACTTCATTAATATATATTCTTTCTATAATTTCAAGGGGCGAATCTTCTCTTATAGCAAGAAAATGTGATGAGTTGGTAAACAATCAATAATGACCCATATTGAATCATTCCTTACAGGAGTCTTTGGTAGTCCCATGACAAATTCAGTCATAATATTATCCCATTCCACTCAGGTATGGAAGAGGTTTCATGACTCTTCCAGTATATTGCCTTCCAACATTCACATGTGGACAAACCATACATCTTGACACAAAATCATAAATCTGTCTCTTCATGTTGTCCCACCAAAAATGTTCCTTCAAATCTCTATACATCTTGGTGCTACCATGGTATATAAATAAATTGGAGCTATGAGAATCATCTAACAATTCACTTTTTAGATCCGGTATATTGGGAACACAAAGTCTCTTCCCAAATTTCAAAATCTCATCTTCTTATATGAAGACACTCAATCTCCCATCATTCACAACTTTAATATTCTTTTGAAACTCCACATCATCATCCTGAGAAAATTTTATCCATTCTAGTAAATATTGTTTGGAAACTGTTTGAAAATTTATTTATGTTTCACCTTCAATGATTATACCTATATCCATTTTCACTATATCCATGAAAATATGATACCTTTCAACTCTCATCTTGTTCAAAACTCCAGGATCCTTTCTGATCAAAGCATCTGCCACCTTATTTTCCTTACCTGGGTGGTAGTTTATTGTGAAATCATAATCCATGAGTAGTTCAAACCACCACCTTTACCTCATGTTGAGTTATTTTTTGAGAAAATATACTTCAAACTATTGAGATCAGTTTACATATCACATTTTCACCATAGAGATAGTGTATCTATATTTTTAGAGCAAAGATTACAGCTTATAACTGAAGATCATGAGTAGGATAGTTTTGCTCATGAATTTTTAGCTATCGTGATCCATAGGCAAGAACTATATCATTATATATAAGGATCCAACCTAGTCCTTTCTTTGAAGCATCACTATAAATAACAAACCCATCTTTTTCTAATGGTAGAGTCATGATAGGATCATTGACTAATCTTCTCTTCAATTCTTCAAAACATTCCTTCACACTCTTTTTCCCAAAAAAAATTAACCACTTTATGAGTGATCTTGGTTAATGGGTTAGCCAATCGGGAAAAAATCTGGATGAAACATCAATAATAAACATCTAAACCAATAAAACTGCATACCTCAGTTATAATCGTCGGTGTTGGACATTTTTTTATTGCCTTGGTCTTCTATGGATCAACAGATATTCCATCCTTAGAGATAATATGTCCAAGAAAAGAAATCTATTGAAGCCAGATTTCACACTTTCTAAGCATCCTGTATAATTCATTTCTTCTGAGAGTTTTTAGAATGGTGTGAAAGTGATTTTCATGATCTGCAATGATTTTTGAGTATACTAGGATATCATCAATAAATACCACTACAAAGTCATCAAAAATATTTTGTGAAAACTCTTTTCATTAGATCCATGAAAATAAAGGGTTCATTTGTCATCCCAAAAGGCATTTCTGTAAACTGGTAATGCCCATACTATTTTCAAAAAAAAAAAATTCAGAATGTCTTCCCTCTTCACACACAGCTGATGATATCTAGATCGATGTTGAATCTTTGAAAAATATTGACTCCATTAAGTTGGTCGAATAAATCATCAATGCGAGGTAGGGGATATTTATTATTTATTTTTATAGCATTGATCTCCCTGTAGTCAATGCACAACCTCATAGATCCTTCTTTATTCTAAAAAAATGGATAGGGTCTCCCCATGGAGGATCACTAGGGAGAATAAATCCATTATTTCTCAATTACACTAGTTGTTTCTTTAGTTACACTAATTCCACAATGGAAATTCTATAAGGGGTCTTCGATATGGGCCTCGAACCAGGAATTAAATCAATGGAAATGTCAATTTCTCATTCTGGAGGATGTCCAGGTAAATCATCTGGAAACACATCAACATATTCATTCACAATAGGTACGTCCTATATTCGAACATTCTTTTCCACTACCAAAATTATTTCATTCTCATTCTCTTTTTGCCTCAGACTCAGAAATTATCTTTCCATATCCGCTCGATGGTCATGAGGAATGTATTTTTCTAAGAAAAGCTCATTAAACACCATTCATTCCATATTTTATACCTAATCATATTAATTTGAGTTTTGAATCAATGACCCCCTTTGATCTTCAACTCCCGTGAGGTGATAAACTGCCGTGACAACTTCTTCCATTTCGCTACTCCCTAATGTGTGAAATGTTGTCTCTAAGGAAATTATCCATTGCTTAGCTACTAATTTATTTATACTCCCATTGAATGTTAGTGGTTGTTTCCTCATGAAGTAGTCTAACATTGATCCTCTGCATTGTGGATTGGGGTTCCCTATACGGGTAAGGTAATTATTCATAACCTGCGTGAGTTGTCCCATTATGGTTATTAGCTGATCAACACCAGTTGTTTCACCATCTCCACTATAATTATCTTGAGTAGGAGGGAAATCCCTACCTGAATTACATGCATCGATAGAGTTCCCATTCCTTCCACAAGGCTCCATTTCTAAATAATGGATTACAATAGATTAGTTTATGATCACAATACATAATTACAAACTTGTAAAACACATAACATAAATTTAATAGTTTATGGATATAATGCATAGTCATAAATTTTTTTTCATTGAGGTAGTATATAATCATAAAACCTTTTTAATGGATTGTAATGAAAATAAAAATTATTCTAAGCATATCCCCTGGGAGTGTCATAACCAAGAGTGAAGAAAGGAATGTTGTCGTGCACTAGTTCCCATTAGAGTCTATCTCAAAGCGATGTTTTTGGTTTTTACCCTTAGGTACATCTATGACTGAGCTGCCACTACCTACTCATATCCATAAAGGGATGTATTTTTCGAAAAACTCACAAAATATCTACAATGCCAAAATTCCTGGCTGTTATTCTATACTAATCCTCAATGTCTATCATAGTTTAATGTTCTCTAATAAGAGTTTTTCTAAATCTAGCTTCCAAGGTCTGTAATAAACTTCCTTTGATACCAATTGTAACTCCTTAAACCTAGTTACCCAGAGTTGGTGCATTATTACCTAACATTGGCATGATCACAAAAGATCATGTCTTGAAATACCCATTAGTTTAGTAGCCTTGAAAATACTAGATACATTCATAATTTATACATTATATTATAAACTAAAAAACTACAACAAAATAGTCTCCATAGGCCATAGTCATATCCCTTGTACTATCCCTATAGGTTATCCATAATATACTTCTTCGCATCCTGGGAAAAATAAAACATAGAAAGGGGTGAGATCAAATGCTCAGTAAGGATAACAATATAGTGGAAACATTCATAAATAAGAATAAACATTTAAGGAAATGTAAGGCTAAAACAAAATACTTTTAAACATGATCTTCAGTATAATATGGCTCTGATAAAATAAAATATATCCATTTACTTATTCACATGGATATTCTACTAGTTGGATAATCGCATGAAATATCAATAGCCACTTTCATAATGATGGAATGAATAATGCCAGACTTAATAACCACATAGTCATGGCCTTGTACCAAGACTAAAAATAATATTTTGTCAATTCCTTGTGCCAAGAAACTAGTTTCTCTCATGAGACCTACCGATGCATCGATGAGCTATAGCAGGCTCTACTCATCACTTACTAAGTCCAATGCATTCTTCATATGAAAAGGTTTAAACATAACATAAACATCCGTATTAAAGCTAGCATACAAAATTTCAATACTTTATCTATATAACATGAATGGTATAAAAATAATACATCCACAGTCCAACATATCACAAAACCATCAACAAAATAAGGATGTTTTGTGTCATAATAAATCAACTCCAAACAAGTTTAAAATCCATCAAAGTATGTTGACATAGATGAAACCAAAACATTTTTAGATAAATATCTTGTAATATTTTGACATAATTTAAAATTAATATAATTATAAAAGAAAACGTTTATTTTGAAAATATTATTTTAATATTTTAAGGAAATATTCAATGATGTTATAATGGCAGGAAATAGTTCCACCCTCCATATAAGTAAAAAAACATTTTTATCTTAATTTTTTCGAAAATGGCATAAGGAACGTTGTTTGGAAAATTACTGAAAGATTTATTTCAAACCATTTTATAAAAATTAAATCAAGGTTATAAATGAATTTTACCCATGGTCTAGTAAATAGTAAAAAATTTGGATTACATTTTTATGAAACGTGGATGTAGATGATAAAGAGGTCCCAGTAGATACTTATGTAAAAACAACCTCGGATAATAAAGAGATTGTGAAATTAACCCCTACCTTTTAATTTTCCTTGGTTGAGGGTAGGTTAACAACCTGTATAATAGTGTAATAATTGTTATTAAATTATACAAGAACCATATACATTAATATGATATCATATATGTTCTTCTAATATTGCTTCGTTAATGATATTTCAGTAGTATCATCGTTTCAGGTGTTGATTGATTCATTTTCCTTTATATGCTTGGTTACGTAAGCCATGTTTATTATTGATAAGATGTATTTGATTTATATATAGAATGATATTATGTTCATAAACATAATATTTAATCATAAAAATGAAAATTATTCATGAATGATTACGATGGGGAATGAATCTCATCGCGTTCTTGGAGACGGTAGTCCGTACGTACGCACGAGCGACAATATCATTAATTTGATATTAGAATCATATATAATTGGATGGTATATGATATATAAAGAATAATTATCATGTTATATTTATTATGTACATCATTTATACTCATTATTATACCCATCCAAATGTATAAGTGTTTGAATAACAAACTACACCACGACATAGAGACGGTAATCCGTACGTACGCACGTACGGTGACTTTTTCATTTATAGGATGGATATAATAATGAATATGATTGTACCATTTTTATAATAACATCATAGTATATATATGTTACTGGATTTATTATTTTATAATGGAAACAACATAGAAAGAAGAAGTGGAAGAAGAAAAGAACTTGAAAGAGGTGAGGAAATATTTACCTCTTTTTCAGGTTCTTCCTTTTTATTTGATCAAAAACGCACCTTAGGTTGGATTTTTGACTAATGTAAGGCCTCTATGATAAAGAGACAAAAGTTGAGAGGATATTTGGATAGGTTTTGGCCGATGAAAATGGCTTTGATGGTGTGAATTTTAGTGAAGGGGAAGTGCGATTTTATAAGAGGGGTGAGGGGCACCTTGGGAAACGATTGAAATATTATTTTATAATAAAATCATTTTCAGTTTATAATGGAATAAAAATAAATTATTTAAATTATATGGTTGGTATTGGTCAAACAACACTCAACCAATAGGTTTTATATAGGTTCAGGACATCATACTAACCTTATCATTTATATTTAACTCTTAGTTAAATAGTTTTATATTTATCATGTCTCTTTGTATTTTTATATTATATGGTTAATAAACATACAATAAACTACCAAGATAACCTAAAGTGGTTCATTGATGACATATATATTATTATTTATGTCCTCTGAAAGAACCTTTGATTTTTTGGAATAGATTACTAATTTATAATTTAATATATGTTTTAAATACTCTTTTATGTCAATTTTGACAGTATTTGGTATTTTGATTTTGATAAATTCAAAACAGAATTATTACTTAAAAAAGATTCATTTAATAAACCCTATCATGTAATATTAACCTATAAAATTTATTTAATTCATTAAAAGTCACAAATTAGATTTATTTGTATATTTAAAATAACAACTATTTTAATCATTCATTAATAAGGTAATTATGGCATCATCATTGTGTCATAAATAAATTTAACTATTTAATGTCTAAAAATTATAAATAAAATACAATTATGTATGAAATAATTTTATATTCCTAATGAATATTTATAGTCGAACTTATCCTATTTATAACCGTATATAAAAAATGGATTAGTTATTAAACATTGATTTTTACTATATTAACTCTTCTTTAAATAAAATAATTATAAATGTCCTAATCTAATCCATGTGGACCTAAAGGAAAATATTTTATTCCTATGGTTTTATTTTCTCAAATTACACTTATCCAATAGAATTAGGACACGTGTTAGGGTAATTATGATATAATGTTTACCCTTAATTACCCTATTTAAATTTAACCATGGTAAATAAAAGTAAAAAGTTACTATTCACCAAAAATTATTTTCATCTTATTGAACCACATTTTACTTATTGATATCAACTGTGTCTATTGGATTTTATAAATTCAACTCATAGATGTGGTAAAATTAGGTTTTATACAAATTTCCAAATGCTCTATGGAGGTGGGAAAAAATGGAAAATAGTTTGATAAAATTTTATATATCTAAACTTATTATAAAATGACTCCAATGAATTAAATTGAACACATATATGTATTATGTAACTACTAAAATAAAATAACTAATTTTTTAAATAAAATGTCGGTTTTAACCAATAACATATTTTTTTCACTATTCATTGAAAATTGATAGTTTTTATAAAGATACCAATAAATCACCCTAATATAATTTTGATATTCTGAATCCAAAAATAAAGTCCATTTAAAAAGATAAAATTTATAAATTTTCAAAAAGTGGGAATTACTATTCATAACAGTTAGTTTGATAGTTCGTGGTGTGTATGAATCTCAAAGTTGCATACAATGAAAGCTATTGCATTATTCAAAGGGAACCATACCATGGAATCTTGGGGTGTTACAAGTTATTTAAGAGGAATCTGCTATTGATTTTCCTTTGGCATCTTCCTGAGGCCCGAAATGAATGTCAATCATTTTCTAAATGACCTCCCACTAGGATCAGTATCTAGTCACCATTAGACAGCTGAGAATTTACATGTCTGAGTTTTTTATAAGAGTCTATGTGAACCTCGTGATGTTTCATGTACTACCTCAATTTTTGGATACCAAATATTAGTGCCAAATAGTTTTTCTATATATCTGAGTAATGACTCTCGTCATCGATCATGGTTCTAATGGGATAATAAAGGCTATCATAGTTTGAAGTGTTTTTCGTTTTTGTGAGAATGTTTCCTAGGGATCAATCCAATGTGTTCCCATAAAATATGAGTGTTATTAATTTAATGGGAGACATTAGTGGTGTAAATCAGAAGATATATTTCTTGAGATTGTCGAATACTTCCTAAAAATCAACAGTCCTTTGACATTCAACACTGTTTTTCATCAACTTGGTAAAGGGAAAACATTTTCCTACAAGGTATTTTATGAAGTGTCCAATTTTTTCCATGATTCCATGATGTCCTCTCAACTTGGAGAGGTTTTGTAGAGTTGACATGCCAAGGATATATTTTTTCTTCTCAGGGTTGAAATCAATTCCACGATGGAGAAGAACGTAGTTGAGGTACTTACCAGAGGTAATGTCTTAAGAACATTTTAAGGGGTTCATTTGCATACTATGTCGTACTAATTTTATCAATGATGATTTCAAGATCTGATGGGTAGTTTGAGCAGTGTTTCAATTTATCTACCAGTTCATCAACATAGCATTCAATGAATTTTACTAAGAAGGGATTGATGATGTTACGCATGGAATGCTAATATGAAGCACCCACATTCTTTAATCTGAATGGCATCACCCTATAACAAAAAACACCCTAGTGTCCCTAAAGGTATTAGATTATTAACTTTCTTGGGCATTTCATATTTTATTATATGATAAATAACAATCCATGAATGAGATAACCTGATATCCAAATGTTTCATTGATCGTTACTACTATAATTTGGACTAGGAAATCATCTTTCAAGAATTAATATTAGTGTTCACGTATATTAATGAAAACTATGATTTTTATATTCTTCATTATGATAGGGGAAATATTGGACATGTATATAGGGTTTTGGTCCTACTGAATGAATTTGGATCTAATGAGACTATCGTCCTCATCATCTATCTCGACAACAAGTGTTGGGTGTATCCCTCTCGTTGGTTTCTAAAACCCTTAACGATCTTCTAGAAAGGGCAGGTGGTGAGAGGTTACCTCAATATTGAGGCCTAGAATTTTTTTAGTTCCATGAAAATACATATCTATGTTTCCTTAGTAAAGACGTATATACATATTACTCTTAATAAGATGTGGATGCAATAATCAGGGTGGGCTATGGATCCTCTCCCATACTCAGATTTAATTCCTTAAGCTCATCAATCATCGTACTTATCCCTTCCATAAATGTTGGAGGGGAATTCCTATGGTCTTATTCATCATACTATTCCTTATCTTATACTTCCTATTCTTTTTACAATGGTGAAAAAGTTCATGACATGTTCTCTAGAGAGTTAGGCGAAGAGTCTAGATCTTAGAATTTGGCGTCAGAAGTTATGTCTTATGTTTTGGCTGATAGTGGGGGAGTTTTTGGAAAAGATAATTTGGGGGAAAGATGATTATTTTCATCCTATAATTCCTTAATTGATGAGACAAGGATTTTCTAGAGATCTAAATATGGTTTTGTTTTGTTTTCATCTGAGTATTCACCATCATCGTGGGGTGTAGTAGATTATTCAAAACTGCTAGACATAGTAGACATGACTGATACCATAAAAAATATTGAGTATGAATCTAATAATGGACTCACACACCCATCCCAGTTGATGGAAAGTATGTATTCTTCATAGATCTGGTTTAAGGGGCCCACTGGGTCTTTCTCCAAACCATTTGGGGTAGTGAACCAATAAATAAAATCGACCGAGGTTTACTCCCATTTTTTTGGTAAAATCCTAAACTGATATATTGTGACTCAAATTATTCAAATGGGGTATTATTAGCATTAAAATACCATTTTTTCACTATTTAAATATTGTATGCGCTTGTGTTAGAATGATGGAATCATCACATTCTTATGCAACCAAGGAATTCCTCAAAGGGCTTGTAAGGTCATGTTTTTCCAAATGAATAGAAATTCAAAATCAGCCATGAGGTCCCCAAACCATGTTTTGATCTTGATTTGGCCTAATTATTTATACTCACTTTTTTTATAGCATAATAGAGTAGTGGTAGAGGGCGTCTAACTTTCCTCATTGCAGCCCAGTCGACGATGTGTTCACACTGGGATGATATTTACTCTATAGCCATTGTCAATGAAGAATTTCTGGTTATCGAAACCATTTATCATGTTGGATATATATAAGGGTATGATGATTCTCTATATAATGGAATAGTCTTCTCGATCTTTTAATCGGATAACTACATGTAATAGTGCTTATACATTCTATGTCTGATAGTCCTCAGTAGCAGCAACTTCTACTTCGAACTCCTAGGGGATTATAAATTCTCCTATGAGAAATTATCTAAGTAATGTTGAAAAATTCAGGATATCCAGGATTGATTTCTTATCTCGGATCAAGGTTAACTATTTTAGGATATCATGATTTTGATTAATAGTTTGGTTCTTCCCAGTGTGGGGATTATATTTCATAGGTACTTTCGGGGCTTGAGATTTGGATGTAGATAGACCGGCCCCTAACATAGAAGCTGGTGGGGGTTCATTTCTTTTTGGAACGGGTCGGGGAGGTTAGACTACCTACCAATGGTAGTTAGTTATGTTCTCCCCTTTTGATTGATATTACATAATGATAATGCAAAAAAATCATCTTATCAATGTAGGGGAATTTTCATGTTTTGGTTGGGTCTGTTGAAGGTATCATCTACAGGTATCTACAACATTGAATGTTTGAGAAGGATTACAAACATAAGTTTGGTATTATTCCATATTTGTGTCTTCCTTGGTATCCCCATCTTCGGTGGCCTCTTCCCCCAGTTCCCCTATTGGGTGAGGGGAACTAAGGTTCATAGTTGTATTCATCACCGTATAAGGGGTCCATTAAGTGAATGAAATTAATGGATAAGAAAATAAACTCTTCTATTGAGGATGAATCTACCTAACTAACTAATTATTGTATTTATCATTGCTGGGGAAGTTCATGTTCTTTCCTATTTGATGGCATAAAATCTAAGAGTGTAAAAGTTAATTTTTTACTTGACATATGTTATTCTTCTTATGCTTTTTCCATAACTTTCTTATCAGAAATTTTTTGGACAGTCAACTTCTAGAAGGTTATGGAGATAAGGATGTTGACTGTATTTAAATAGGAGCAACATGGGGTATAGTTTCTTGCTTCATTAGTGATTGTTGAATACCATGTGCTTAATTGAATGTTTTCTGAGTCATCCAAAAATCTAACTTCTAATCCCTTATGTTAATAACTTATTGCCACTTCTCTCCTTCACTAGGGTCAGCTGTGGAAACATCTGCCCCTTAGGCTGGTGGTGGGCCTTGGTTTACTTCTCATGAATATATAATTCTATTGAGAAGGTACAATAAGAAAAAAACAATCAGGAATGGTGTTTCCTAGTATCTGTTGACAGGGACAATAATTTTGTCACTTGTCAAGACCGGCTACTTCAGCTCTATTCATCCCTAGGATAAAGAGTAAATTGAAGCTCATAGTGGTTATAAAATATCCACATACTCAGATCTAGGTAAGGTGAAGTGGTTGTCCTAAGCATGATGGAATCCACTTTGGCACTTCCTGGTATTTTATCAGGGGCCAGTGGGGCTACCTGAGACCTGAGTTAAGTCTTTTGTAAGGATTCCACTATCCTTTTGGAAATGGAAGAGAAATCCCAAAACCCACTTGTATATTTTACAGGGGTGATGGATGTTTAAATCTCAATAAAGAGGATATCAATGCACATCGCAAGAATACCATCCTGGGGGAGAGTCCAATTTAAAGAGTAGTTCATCCATTTTTATATGAAAATGATGCTTAAGAATATCTCATTCTATCACTTCATACAGTTCATGAGGCCATTTATTGTCATCTTTGGATGTGTATAGACGAACAGGAAAAATAAATAATCCTAGAGATTCCCCCTTCCTTTTATTAACTGAGCTGGTAAAATGGTGTATCATACAAAGGAATATCCTTGTAGATTTTGAACAAAGCCTAAAATTTTTAATAATTATTTTTTATAGGGTTTCCATATTGGGAAAAAATATGATGAGGAATGAATCAGATGTATTTTTTAGTCACATTATCCATTGAATAATGGGACCACGAGGTCCTGAACTGTGGTGGTTGTGGATTATTTCTCGCCCATTCGGGGTAAAGTCTTTATTCCAACTGTACCGATGTGCGTTGTCCTTCCATGGATTCCAATAAAGATAACAATTAATCGAAGGTATTATTTATCCATTGATGTGTATCTTGTTGAACCTGAGAATGTTTAGGAAGAGTAGGAGGCATGATCTGATGTCATTATTCTACTTCTACTTGAGGTGGATGTTCGGTAGGGGGAATTCTTGCATCATTAATCTACACCTGTGCCAGTTTATTACATAATGATAAGAAATCATGATATCCTTAGTTGACCAGGACTAGGTAGTATGATGTTCCAGTTAATGTTTTGGGAGGATGTCTTAGATTTTTTCATTTTTTGGGATAAACCCTTATGTTTGGGTTACACCCCTATGTAGTTCAGCCTTGATTCTCCTCAACTCTTTCGTTTCCTCCTCTTCTGAGAAAATCTTTTTTTAGCATAAGAAGCTCATTCTCACTGGAAGGAGGATGTGGGTCATATGTGACCTTATGCTTATTCCTATCATTCTAAGGGTTTCAAAGAGGAGGTGGTACATGTTTTATCAGAGGAATATCTACATTCCAGATGGCCCAGTGGTTTTGAGTAAACACACCTTCATTATAGCATGGAATGGATTCTAGTCCGATCAATCATCTCCATGTTCTTCAACATTTTGATCATTATCTCTGTGGTCCGTATGATTTAAATCCACAGAGTCTACAAATTAATAACACATTTTGGGTGTTGTATCAACTAATAAATTTCAAGGTTTTCTTCGTCCCATATTGGATATTATCATGCCATTCTGGGATCCTCAGCGAGATTCTTGGAGAATTTTAACTCAAATAGAACCTCTGTATGCCCTTTCTGTATAGCTCCCATCTAGGGGAATGATCCATGAGATGAGATAGGATGAAATAACTATCTATGTTTCTTCCATCCTAAATGGGAAAAGTCATATTTCTACTAGGTGAGTGGTTGAGTTAAAAAGGACCCCAACCCTACATGCTGGAGTTTCTCCTGTTCTTTTTTTTATTTTCCCCTACCATGGTTTTTCAATCATACGGGGGAGTTTTTAGTTAAAAATTACCCCAAACATATAGTTTAGGGATGATGCCATACTATGGATATTTCAACTGTTTATTCCTCTTTCTTGATCTCTTGAATTCCCATTTAAGTGTGAGATGGATTTGGTTCTGGATATATAGGTGAATTACATTATTCTGAGGACATATGTAATGGTTGATGATTGGATTCTCTTAGGTTAAAACACTACTAAATGTTCTTATTTTCCTAGTTCATTAGTTTTTCAATGTATATCACATGTCTTTCTAGAATATTTTGAGTCTTACTCATAAAAAATAATTTTTGGGAGTGTCACCTTTACTGAACATGGATTTCATTTGATTTCCTACACGAGGCAATGAAATTACTAGAATTCATCTCCAATGGGTTCTTATGAATTGGTTATGGGGTGAAATGAAAATATCCATGATCTCCAAATTCATATATATGAACAACATGTAGAGTGTCTCCAATAAAATGACTTAGCTCATGCATCAAATGGATGCAAGTTAGCTAAATATCTTTCATCCACCTCTCAGATTGGGTTTCCCACATGGATGGAAGGGCATCCATGTTTATATGAAGATGAATTTATCCCAATAACTTGACATGGAATGAATACCCATTATAGGGAATTAATTTTTCTTTCAATTGGGACACAATTTTCTAGATATTGAGATGAATGATATGTTCATATTCTTCTAAAAACTCGCTTGGTATATCAAATTGAGAAGTTGTTGTGGGCCAAAACATAACTGGTATGTCATACTGGGATAATTTTTCTTCCGATGAGAAATATATCATTTTGATCTTCCTCTAGTGAACTCTCTACTTGATCTTCCCCACTTTAATTCTTCTTGACGATTTTATCACATGTAATGGGGATGGTAGAGGTCTTGTTGATACATGAATGATCCATAGGTGGATAAAAAGATGATCATAGCCCATGGCTATCTCCTAATTGATAAAGGGTGTCATTTTTTATTTATAGGGTATTTGAAATAAATTACACCACCCTTCTAAGATTCTCAGCACATTAGGGATTATTGCATTTTATTCGACAAGGGGAGGACCTTCTTGATGAATTGAGGAGTAACTACAAGTAGGACCATCACAGTGATTCTATCATGGAGAGGAAGATCATCACAACTTGATATATGACTATAAGGAGAATATCTTTAGCATATACCCTGGGGGTACATAATGGTAGACAATAGAAAAGGGAGTACCTTCTGGCTATATTGAGACATCACTATGGGGTGGAACTTATTTGTTTAGGATATCACTGTGATGACTACCCTCACAACATGATATGCAACTACAATAAGAATATCAACAACATATGCGCTTAGGAGTACCATCAGGGTATACTTAGAAAGGGGGTACCTTATTTCTATTTGATCTCATGGCCATAAGGAGGCCTACATTGATTCTAATCATTATATAGGGTCTCATGATCGATTTTTTGTTACCCCTTAAGTAATCCATCATAGTGTGTGCTATGAGAAGGGCCTTCAGAGAAGATGGTAGCAATATTACTGAGATTTCCTTCATAGATACTGATTCCACTTCGATAATTTGGTTATATATTGGAATGATCTTAATCCACCAAGGATAAGTGGTTGATGGTGTCAAGAACTCCATATTCTAATAGAGTAGGGTCATGAATGCGCTCTTCAAATTCAAATTTCCTTTGGGGTATTTCCTATTTGGGTCACTCTCTTGCAATATACTTGGTATATGGGGTTATGGACCCGACTCCACGGTATTTCCATGAAAATTATTATTTCTTCAAAGGTCTATTGTATATGATCAAGAATGCATGTTTTATCGTTTTTCATTTATAAGATCCATGGAGATATGTTCTTTGGATGGAATGGGAATATATGACCATTCTGATGTTGGAGCATAAAAATGTTCCTTCTCTGGTCCTCCATGATCTACCAGTGGATATTGGCTATTCATTTATGTCGAGGTAGAGTAATGATTCTTCTCCTAGTTTATACCAAAGATATATAATTTTTTTTCGTGATTCCATTATACTTGACTTATGGGATTAAAATTTGTGTGCTAGGATTTGAGTCTACTCATTTTCAGTTGTATTTTCACGATGGGATTGATATGAATCTGCATTAATTTTAATCTTCTTATATTTTATTTCAACCAAATTTGACATGTAGACATTATATGTGGGATAATGAGTTTGAATCTGTCCATATTTGATTGCCACTATATTTTACAGGTAGGATTCATATTTTCATGAAGGGATTTGTGCCTTCTAATTTTTTATATTATTTTTCTAAATGGATTAATATATATACATTTTAATTTTAAACTACTTATGTTTGATTTCAATTTTTTTCTATTTATACGAGAGATCAGGAATCCGAATCTTCCCATATTTGATTTCCACCTTAATTGACTTTTGGGATCATATTCCATTGGAGGTATATGTGAATTCCATTAGTTTTCCAAAATATTTATATGATATAAATGGTATGTATCATAAATTAAATTCATCTAATCAGAGTTGGTTTCTATTATATATGGTTGACAAAATTCATTTCCACTGGAAGGAGTTTTTATCTACCTATAATTTCTTGCCCTATTTGTATGGCATGTATGGTGAGAATTTGTTTGAATTTGTTCTTTCTTGTAATGTGCCTCCATATTTATGTGGTGGTATTCATAAGAGGAAGTAGGAATATATTTATGATTATAATTATCATCCATACCTATAATGTTTTCTTTTCTTCAGGAATGAATTTTATGAAATGTCTCAGATTATATGTTTGTTATCCATGGCGGGTAGCTCGGGGGACCTGTTTCCATTTTACATCAATAAAAATCATTGGAATAATATCCTCTTTAGGGTGAGGATAATGATCCTCTTGGAGTTGTTGATGAATTCTTCTGATAGGGATCCTTGAGTGGGAACACTTTATTGTACGTATGAAGTCATTAGTGACAATTTCATTCACCTCTCAAAGATATGGGAGGTACTCATTATAGTGTTCTAGGGATAGAATCCCGAAATAATTGGAAATGACTAGTGGAAATTCCTAGTACTGGACCGCCCTCCACTATTGAGTGGTAGGATAGTGGTTTTTCATCAACATGAGGTGGTATATTATGGCCTCTAGTGCTGAGATATTACCTTTTAGATGGAACTCCCAGACCAGTTCATTTGAGACACAATATTGGTGATGCAAGGTGGGTAACATATTACTCTAATTCATAATGGATCTAGACAGTGTGATGGTTGACATGTGCAACTGTAAGAACTTATAGGATTTCATTGTATTAAATGTAGCTTTGAATATCTTATATAATATTCATGATTGTTATAGACAGAAAAAACCTCATCAATGTATCATCTCATGATTATATGCGTAATTATTTATCTTTCTTATACCTCTTCCACATTGGATGTGACGGGGGTTCAATATTGTGTAACAATTCCACATTGGTTAAAAATCATGTCGATTCCACAAATGTTTTTCAATCAATGGTGTTATTACCCAGAAAAATGTGTTCTAAGGGGTAATGAGCATTATATCATTTTTTTCTCATGGAGGTGGTGTCTTAGTCTGTTTATTCACATTGGGTTAAAATTTTATGTTTTTCCCGAAGATGTGTTATGCCTTATTGGGAGGATTTCATGGGTTTCGTTTGTTTAAAATTGATGATGTAAATTATAATAAATTCTAAAGGTCCCCAATGGTTATATTCATAGAGCCAAAAACATTCAACAACTCTCATATCAAGGATTCATGGACCTGATTTCCAATTGTAGGTGTTCATTGGATGATTTGTCCTTGGAATCCTAAAAGCTCAAATTGGTCAAGAGGATTGGAACTCGGTCTCATCACAACTTTTTAGTGGGAACTATTTCCTTTTTATAGTACTCTATTTAGTATTTAAGAGATGTTAAATTGTTAGTGAATCTTTAGTTCATTCCCAAGCATGTTTCTGCAGATTATCCTAAGAAATGACTGACCATAACAACACATTGGTTCAGAATCATCCATATTTAGGTGAGGTTCTCCATTAACAGGGAAATGTGTCTGTATTTGAGTTTCTCTTTTTATTTTTCACCTATATGGATAGGTTAGGGATTATTTTATCCCTTACTAAGACAACACCAGTGTTATGAAAATTCGTATAGAGTTCTGGAGTTTATCGTCGTCCAGGGGGATGAGAGTTGCTGTGATGTTGGGTTCGAACCCATTGAATGGTCTTTATATGCATCATCTTGATAAGAATAAGAACCCACGTTGTTCAATGTATCTTATCAAGGAACATTATATTTTAAGTTCTTGTGATAAGGATCAAACCATTCATTTTAATGTCATATGACAAGGACGTCTAGGTGAAAGGTATCCTTTTCAAGGATGGTGTGGAACTTATGAATAGGCATCCTGACGTACCACGAATAGAAAAGGTCTCCCTGGGGAATGTGACCCTTCCGAGAATGTTTCCATGAAAACATAACTGTGGATTCAAATGTGGGGTTTGGGCCATAGTGGGGAATCTTATATGCTCTAGTTAGTTGGGAATGCATGACCCCATAGTTTGGTATGATATAGATTTTCACAATAAATGATTCCCATTAAAGGGGAATGATTGGGGTTAACGCTTCAGATCTTCCCACTCATTTATCCTTCATTGGTATTATGGTTGTTTTATGGTTGATATGTGGTTTTAGGTATTATTCTAAGTAGGATTCCCTTTTGAGTTGTGAGATCATGAAGATGACATGATTACCACTAACCTATGTTCTGACATGAGTAATGCTTGGTGGGAGAAAAAAGAAGAATATGTGGATCTGATGATCACATTTTCATCCCCTATCCACTAATGGATGGTGCTGGTGCCCAAAGGGAAAAAATATGAATTTGAATGCATCGGTCTCGTTTTTTATTTTGGTAATAGGGATAGTCATGTTTGGTTATCTATCCACCTACGTCTTTGTATGAGACAAAAAGGACCAAGAAGTGCTACCTCTCACATGAAAATCTAGGGGATTTCCTTTGGATTAGATCCCTAAAATTATTTCTCGGAGATGAGGGAGTATTCAACATTGGACCTCATCTAACAGAAAGGCCAGTGGTTCCTCTCAATCCCATGAATAATGAGGATTATGTGGGTATCCGCATGTTAGGACTCACATTTCCACTAGAATGAAAACATGGGGGAGTTCCAATGGTCTACTTCTCAGAAATTATTAACCATGCGGCTTTGGTTACCATATCAATAGAGAACAGTGATGTGTCTGATGATTTTATCATAAATTTGTGGTGGATTTGGAAGAGGCCTTGGAAAAATTACATTAGACAGGATCAAAGAGGGACCTCCATAAGAACTGATGATATGATAGAAGATAGTGATTAAAGCCTATGAGTGGAACTCCCTAGAATACCCCATTCCACATAACATGTTATTATGTGGGGTGGGTTTACCTCCATGAATTGTGATGATTTGTGGGTAAGGGGGTCATCCAATTCACTTTTTTGTATGAGGGCTTGAGTTCATTCTTCATTGTTCTTTTCTAAATGAGTATGGTTTTCATCTGCATAGCATGATTCTATGATGGATTGAGTTCCATCTGTTTGGAGTGATTATACACAGGATTGAGTTCCATTGATGTATTTATTTTATATGTGGGGAAGGATTCCACCCTCAAAGATTTTTGTTATGCGGTTTTCTTGGATGTGAAGTGGCCATTTGTTCAATGATTTGCGGGAAGTATGCCCACAAATTATGTTGATTTCACATAATTACAACTTATTTATTATATCTTTCATAATGTTATGTGTTGGGTTTTACCAGTATAAAATCACTGAACGATTCCTTCATTCTCATAGCTTTCAATCACTCAGTCAATCTATCTATTTGTTAATCCATCGATTCCATGATCCCCTCTTAGGTTCCCCTTAGGTTATATTTATATATAATTGGAGGAACATGATACTGGTGTGACCAATCATATAAGATGAGGTCATGAGCCTTTTTTTTTGGGGAAACCCATAATAGATACCTGGAAACAGATGACTTAGTCAGTGAGGGCCCAAGGTTGTTGTTTATATAGCAGAAATCAATGCCTCCATACTGAGAACAACATCATTTATTTTTTGGGGAGATGATGATTCCCCCTTCCTTGTGACCGATTGTAATTCACAGGAGATAATATTTTTCTGGGTAGAAGTCTCCACCTTCCACCTACAGATGATTTTAGTTTCTTTGTTGGAAGATGAAATCACTGTCTCCGTCCCACGAACTATATTGTTCATTGGTTCCTCATGAAGCGGATCTCCATATAGTGTGGTCATCCGTGAAGGATATTTGTTTCACATCATCCATTTATTCATCACCATAATTTATCCTTTAAGAATTTTTTCCTTCAATCATCCATTAATTTATTTTCATTCCATTTCTAATTTTGAAGATATTATTTCTATTTTCTTTTCAGAATTTCAATAACCCAGTAAGGGTCCTCTAGTGATTTAGTTTCCCTTAGGGGTTTTAGGTTAGTTTATTTATTTTATGTATTTTTAGTTTTTTTGGGTTCATCTAGGTTTCAAAGGGGTTTTAGGGTATTTAAATATTTTTTTATCGTTTTAGGGGTTTTGGTGTGATTAATGTTGTTTTTTGTTTATTTATATTTTTATGGGTTTTATGGATTTATGGGTTTTACATTGTTTTTTATTTTTCAATGTTTTGTGGAGTGGGTAAGGGTTTTTTCAATTTTAAGGGTTTTATAATGTCTTCGTGTATTTTAAGGTTTTCATAGTATTTATGGTTTTTTGGTTTTTAGAGACTTTTATGGTTTTTATGGAATCTAGATTCATTTATCATTTCTAAGGGATATAGGATCCTTTTGAGATTTAATGGTTATCAGAGACATTTATTGGTGATTTATATTTTTTTGTGGGCTTTATGGTCTTTAGGGATTTTTATAGTTTTTAAGGGTTTTAGAGATTTATTAGGGATTTTATGGTTTTTATGGTCTCTGAATTTTATGGGGTTTCTATTTTTTAGTATTTTTAGGGGATTTAATTTCATTCATGGTCATTTAGAGTTTTATGGTTTTTAAGGGTATTTAGGGTTTTCAGTGTTTTTTTTTGATTTTTTTTATTGTTATTTTTTTGGGTTTTTACCATTTTAATTTTGTTTGGAGCGGGGGGGGGGGGGGGTTATTGTGTTCAAAGGTTTTAGGAATATTTTGGGTTTTGGTGGGGTTTATTGGATTTTTGGGTATTTTAGTGATTTTATTGTTTTATTGTCTTTTAATGATTCATTATTTGACTATATTTTAAGGCGATTTATGAGTTTGATGGTTTTTTATTATTTAATGGTTTTTATATGTTTTAATAGTTTTATGGTTTTTATGAAATTTAAGGTGTTTTAGGGATTTTTTATTTTTTATGGTTTTTAATGATTTGGGGGTTTTTAAGGATATAGGTCAATAAAGTATTTTAAGGTCTTTGATTGTTTTATTTCCTTATATAGGTTATTTTAGTGGTTTTAGGGTTTTAGATTTGTTTTGGGTTTTTAGTTTTTTATGACCTTTTAGGGTTTTTTAATTTTTTATGGTATTTAAGGATTTTAGGGTATTTTGAATATTTTGGGGGTTTTAGTTTTTGTAGGGTCATGAAAACATATTTAGGAGAATAAAATACTCCCACAATCACTTCGCAGAAGGAAGAAAGAATTACTATAATTCTAGTAAAGAGAATGGACTCAAATTTAGATGAAAACTATGAAAGGAACATGAAGGAATTGAATTTCTCAAAGTGTTTTAATTGAACTGCATACCATCACCGAGAAGGGATCACGGACCTCATGAACCGAGAACCACTAGTACGAGAAACGCCCTATGAGCGTTGGCCCATGGGGCGATGGCTGGAGAACCGAGGAAGCCATGAATCGCATCGATGTGGGAATCAAGCCCTCGAAGTCCATTGGCATACCATCTTGCAAACATAGTAGTTCTTCGATGAAGAAAATTTGTAGTGTTCAATGAACCATGACTCACGACCCACAACCTCTACAAAACCCGATTCACTGAGTTTTCTATGGATTGAGATATCACTTCCTAGGATTCCACAAATGGTGTTGCATGCCCATATATATGATTCCCATAATTTTCTATAAAAGGATAATAGAAGGAAATGATAAATTAAGGATGAAGAAAGCCTGGAGGAGACCACGGAGAATGGAACTAAGTATTCAGAGAGAATTCCCGCTTCAGTATCGAATCATCATTGAACCCCAAATAGGAAACTGTGTTTCCACTGGTATATCTAGTCGTGAACCATAAAATGAAGGAACATAAAAATAATGGGAGAACCATGACCCTAATTGGTGAAATTGTGAACCTTATATTCCTCGCGGATGAACTCCCTTCGAACGATAGTCCCAATGACCCACCTCTGAAATTATGTTTTTCATATTATATCGTTATGAGGATTTTACCTGAAACTTTATACTAAATCAGTACGTTGATGGAACCCGAAGTGGCATGGTGGACCGCATTCAAGACCACATACCAGTGTGGTTCATGTTGTTCCTTGACCAAGATCGCATACTTCTTCAGTATGCGGTTGAACCCTCAACCTAAATACCAATACAATCTACGGCGCTCCACCATCCTGCATAAGAAAACAGTATGCGGAATGGGGAATCATTAGGTATTCTTCCATCTGGCCTAAAACTCTCCCCTCTATTACCTTCCAATCCTCCATTTCTCGTCTGCAAACTAGTCCCCCAGATTTAGGCCAAACCCTCCGTCAAATCCACTGGACGTGTAGGATCAGATCATCGAGATATCTCACATCCTCTTGCTTCTTACACCAAGCATCATTCACCTAGGAATTGAAATTTGGGAAGATTACAACATCCACACAACCAAGCAAAAAATATAAATATGAGAACATTTATTTCATGTCAAACCAAGATACATGTGATCCATTCTTGAAGGAATGATCTAAAAATATTTGCCCTTCCAAAAGGGTCCACCCATGCATTTCCCCTCAAATGGGTAGCTCCCATGCGTAAGCCCCATGTTTCCCAAACTACATGGGAACTAATTCCTCTCCCAAGGAAATATAGGAATCACATATTATGGGAAATATCCCAACATCAAGTCACCTTCCATCGCCTCTAGATGATGATAAACTCTAGATCACCTTATTACATGGCTTACGGTAGTATTGCTTGGCAGCATCAAATCCATTATGCCAATGAAGATCCTGAAAACTAGGTTTATACTATGGACACAAAATTCTAGAATTAACCTAGGATTAATGAACATATGAATATGGATTATATCTATATGATAGTCCTAGAATATGAAATAACCCCCCCCCTAAGGGGTGCGGTGAGCCAAACCTTCCATCCTCTAGACCAATGTATTCCTTAAGTGTCGTTGTCCAAATCATTATCCAACAAATGCCTACCTTTGGAAGAAATGTTCATGAATCATGGATACCAGGGTCTTTGGGTGTTTCTGGAGCCACAAATAAAACCATTGGAGACCATCCCAGGAAGTTATATACTAAGATGACCAATTTTAGAAATACATAACCCCATTCAATCGATCAATGAGACCATTTTACTATAGAACCTCCTTTGTAATACATAAGGGATAAACTACCCAGTCCCCATGGGGTCAATACAATCCTCCATTGAAGGAAGAAGACGCGAATCGGGTTGAGAAAATGATGGTGACATGAATGTTTCTACAATAGCAGAAAAATGATTGTCACCCGTCGGACCATTATTTACATTCTTCACCACACGTGAACCCGTCTCACCCTCAGAGAAGAAACAAAAATGGTGGACCTGAAGTGAATCCTTAACCAAGGTGGTGGTCATACCCCACTCAATCCCCTACGCCTCACAATAAAAATATGGGGATAGAGGCCATGTAGATTTGTCATATATGAATATGTTAAAGAGAATATATAATTAGGAACATGATATCACCCCCGTTCCTATGGTACAACTCCATTATACAAATGTTGAGTCATTCAATATGAATTCATACAACAATAACATCTCTACTCAAACCCACCACAGATATAGGGTGGCACAATACAATCACATGGATGTTCTTACTAGTGCTCAATGGTCACATTGTTCCAAGATAGAGGAAAACAATAGGAAGATGCAAATATCTACTGATACACAAGAAGCTCTTCATCCAAATAAGGTGGAATCCAAAAACACTCAGGCATAAACACCTGCTGATGCATATCCATCCCATCATCCAAATAGGGTGGAGTCCAACTCTACGAAGGCACAAATACCTGTTAATTCATATCAAGGTATTCATCCACATAGGGTGGTATCTAGCTATACGAAGGAACAAATACCTACTGATGCATATGAATCACATAATCCAAATAATGTGGCAACCAGCCACATGTAGGAACAAATACTTGCTGATGCATATCAATCCAACGATCCAAATAGGGTGTCATCTAGCTACACGATGGCCAAAATACTTATTGATTCATATCAATCCCTCCATACAAATATGATGTCATCCAACTACACGTAGGAACAAATACCTACTAATGCACATGAATCCCATCATACAAATATGGCGGCATAAAGATAATCATAGTCACAAATACCTGATGATGCATATCAATCCCAACATCCAAATTGGGTGGCATCTAGCTACTCATAGGCACAGATACCTAACAATGAACAAAAATCCTTTCATCCAAATAGGGAATCATCTAGAAACACTTGTGCATAAATACCTATTGATGCATAAAAACACGTCATCCAAATAGGGAAAAATCCAGCTATATGAAGGCATAAATATTTGTTGACGCATATCTAGCCCGCCATACAAATAGGGTGGCAAGAAAATATGAGTTGAGTAAAATTCATGCGGATGCATAAAAATGCCGTGAGAAAATACAGAAAAAAGCAGGCAGATGAGAATCCCCACTTGTGAATGTGAAGCCCACCAGTCAAATGCGGTGCCATCCAGAGTAGACAACAGACGGAAGACTCCTTCCCATGTCCCGATGCAGGAGAACTGATAGTATCTACTAGAAACTGATGGGGGACCAAAGCAGGAACAAACTCCTGCTCTGACATTGGAAAGAGCCTTCATACCCATTCCATCTAAAGATGTATCTCAGCACATCCTTCAAATGATGGAATATCAGACATTGATTCTAGACCATATCATCCACACATGCCAAGATATCATTGTATCAGTGTAATATGCGATAAAATAGGCCCAAGAACAAGTTTCCACGAATGGAATGACTTAATAAAATAATTTTTCAGTTACTCGGAAGCAGTTATGCATCCCTAATCCAGTCTTAGAGGGCCAACAGAAATATCTTGAGATACACAGACAACTAGATTGGGAACAAATACTCATTTCAATTGGGGGATACTATTCCAACGTGGTGGATGCTCCATGGTAGGCATACATCGCTTCCAAAAATCGAGATTCATGTTGGAATATCCCGGAATAATAAAGGGAACCAAAGAGATAGGGAACCATATATGATGTTCGTTACCAATAGCAGGAGGCCCTAGTTACCCACAAGAGAGTGCCCAAAAATGAAATGCGCCAAAGGCAAAACGAAAATGAAGAGAACACACATGATCTACCTATGCTAGAATCTAGGTTTCTTGATCCCTTGAAAATATATCAATAAAGTCTCAAGAAACATTTAATCTATTACAAAATTATAGGAGTGGCAATAGCAGTTGCGGAGGCCCTCCCCGTAATGTCACTACCAGTAGCTCTAAAGGCCCTCTCCAAAGCATTCATGGGTGATTAATCTGTGGGATAGAAGTGATCAATCATGAGAGTCAATCACTTGATTCTTTTCAGGGTATCCCTCCCCATGACCTAAATATCAGATAGAAAGAAGGTCCTCCACTTTCTTTCATCCACCATAATGGTCCTCCCTTGGGTATACGCTACATATATGTTTCTCCCTATAGTTAGGCATCGAGTCATGGTGGTTTTACTCACCATGATGATTATCATTGTGAAGGCCCTCCCCACAACGACAGTTGCAGTGACGACCATCCACATAGTAACATCATGTAATGATATTTTCATCCTCTCATTATAGTATATCCTAACGTCCCTCCCTAGGGTTTACACTACTTGAATTCCTCATGAAACTAGGTATCAAGTTGTGATAGTACTCCTCCCCATCATAGAAGTCATTAAAGAGATCCTCCTTTAAGAAACATCAAGCAACAAGAAGGTCCTCCCATTGTTATATCCCACCTTAAATGTCCTCCCCAAGGTATACATCGTAAGTAAATTTCATATGGTCTGGAATCATGTTGCAATGGTATCCCTAACCCTTGCAGAATTGATTGCAGAGGTCCTCCCCTAAATGAAATTTCATACTGGAAAGAAGGCCCTGCCATTGTAGAAACAAATGCAAGAAATCTCTCGTATGTTGAGGTTCTCAGATAGATGGAGTCAGACATATCATGCACTCCATCAAGGACTAGTGATATCATTTCTTAACCAGATGATGGACTGGGACCACACTCATCTTCTGAGCCACCACGTTCCATTTACATATCAATATGGGTCCCACTAGACCAGTTTATTAGAAAGAAATTATTAAGATGTTCTCTAGATGAGAATTACTTGTAGAGGAGTCCCTATATTAATAACAACAAGATCTATTTTTCAAGATAAGAGAACTTTCTATGAATTATATACCAGTGATGTATTGTCCTGGGACACTTCTCGCTTCGACATAGCAAGGAGGTTGTCTAGGGAATGTATGCATGAATTTAAACTCAATATATGGATGACTCGTATTCATATAAAAGAAAATTTCATGCCATACGAATGATATTCATACCATTTAAACATATTATGGGAGCTTCTCCGTCTAATTGACCTAGAAGCCCTCTCATATACACGACAACCCTGATCAAAAAGACGAAAAAAAAACATCGAACTGGCTTTCCTGCATGCACAATGCAAGTTGTGTTGATTCTTTGGTGATGCCCCAATGGGATTTCATATTCGGGGATGAGGAGAAAATGAAGTTTTACACATCACCTCGTGTCCCGTCCACCAAACCCCATTGGAAATGAAATCTGGTAATGTCATTATCCAAAGGTAGCAATCAAATGAAATCCTTGCTCATGAAAGATGGAATACTCAATAAAAACTGGCTTGTACTAAGTCTCAAATGAGATAGGACTGAAGAGATCAATCCATAAAAAATCTTCTGGGATGGGCAACTAAGAACATCTAGTAAGCTTCTAGCCTAAGGGAAGTCAACAACCAAGTAGTGATAATGTATTTAAAATCCCACAAATCCCTAATAACTCCAATTCAAAACATGTCTCACACCTTTGCGGGATTGATTGATATAAAATACGTGGCAATAGAGGTAGCTAACATAGCAATACGGGAACAGCCCCACACCATAGGGATGGGGGAATTTTTAACTCAAAATTCCCCCGTAAGACCAAAAACTCCATGCCTTAGAACATCAATGGAAGAACAAGATCAACCCCAGAACACAGGGCTATGGGGGATTATTTCCTAAAGTCCCTATGCAATTAACATCTATCTTCACACATCTGGTAAGAATGATGAGTAGAGAAGTCACCCATTCCACCCCATATCGTTGTTCATACCCTCTTAGATGAAGGCACATTACGAGGTCAGATCAGGGATCCCTTCAGGATAATCATAACTGAAAAACCCCAAGAATACCTTATAATTAAAGTACAAATTCTTAAACAAGATGCAAAAGACCTTCCTAAAATTCGAAACCGGGATCACCACCCAAAATGTAGAATGCATCAGTGAATGTGGTAAACATCAACTCCACAAGTCTCATAGGAAACGATACAAAGGGGGAGGACGCAAGAGAAGATATTTCCCTCCCATAGGCATCCAACACCGATCCTAGTGGTGTGCATACCTGAATCCATAGAGAAGTCCTAACTATAGGCAACCTCTGAGTTAATCCATCATTACCTCCCTCCCGAAACCCCATCATGCATATTTATAAATCCAAGGTCATATTTGACCCACCTCTCACTCGCCATGAGAATATGTCTCTCACTCTCAAGGAATGATTCACAAATAATGTAGACAAAATAAAGTGATTAGGGGAATTAATTTTGAGCTTTATCTATATAGCTATCTTGACAAACGTGTTCCCCTTGTGGAACATCAACTAGTATTCCAAGAAGAGGTGACCTTTCCATAGGAACTCAACTTAGTGAATGAAGTCAAGCTCAAAGGCTCATCCAACCCTGCACCGAGACCGTTAACCTGTATAAATATGGCCCCAGAAAGACATCAAGACTTCCACCCTCTTGGAAAGCATCTGGAGTATATTCAGGAGAAACCACAAAGGATGCCCCTTTCTAGGTATCCACCACAAATTCCAGCAGCACTGACATGTCCAACATTGGTCACTACTCACCCGCCCAAGAATAAGTACGAAGGATATGAATAAATGGCTATTGAACACCTTAGAGGAAAAAATAGCTCAACTAGAATCCCTGGAGGGGTGGCGCACTCTGATACAACTAGAGAACAAATTGTACCTTGATTGGGTGGGAAATTTTCTGCCACCGCCAAACATTGGAAAACCCATATTCCAAGTGTTCAATGGCTCGAGAGACCCATCACAGTATATACTGCACAATGCCACTTACTGTGACCCCGTGATGGAAACATCATAGAATAAAGGAGTTGTAAAACTCAGATTCTTTGTACAAACCTAGTATGGTTTGTCATTCATATGGTATACTATCTATCCATCTAACTCAATCACGGGTTGGGGGGTCCTATAGTGATAGTCTCTCATCTATTTCAGTTTTTCATTTACTAAGACAACAATCAGTTATATCATGAAATATAAGCAGGGATAGAATGAAAGAGTCTCGGACTTTATTTCATGGTGGAATGGCTTGAATTATTCGCTGAACTGGCCACTACCCCATGATGAAAGTCTCGCTAGGTGCATCAATAACTTTTGTGATGAGTTGTGAACATCACTCATAACTGTGAAGTATACATGTGGGTTCCTAGATTTCATTTCCATTTCCCAACGGATAGAAGAATCCTTGAATCATACCAATATCAAGCCCCGAGTGTCCCCATTATCCCCAGTAAAATGAGTAGGAGAAGTTGAGGCAGATTCCACCATGCTTAACCCTTCCCCATCAACATCGCAAGTTGAGAGGCCTCCACCGTACCGTTCAAGACCGTCTGTACACGAATATCCACCCCCACCTTGGCATGATGGGTGAAGGGGTGCTAAAAAATCATTTTGACTATTTTAGAAATAATTTATAATTGTTCTGAGAGTATCATGTTTGCGTCTACTTCATAGCCTCAATGAACTGTAACTTTCTCTAGCTAACAGAGCCAAATAGAGTCGATGAAGTGGGACATGAGGACCATACAAATTATTGTCCCAATCACTGGATAATGAGACACACCATCCATGAATGATTCATCTTCAAGGATCTTCTGTAAAAGATGGTGGATTCATAGGAAGTCACATTGGGTCCTCCACTAGCACAAGTGGTGTATTTATCCACCTTAGACGCAACAAAGGACGAAGAATGAAAGGAATTCACCATAAAAAGGGAGACAAAATTTAGCAACAGGATGACCGGAAAAAGAGAAAACCGAGATAATGGAATCCTCCAGGTACAATGGAAAAAACCGACCATACCCCCAAAATCTTTTGATGAAACACAGCCTTCATCCACAACCCTAAAATCCATTAAGGGTATGAAGGGTAGAATGTAAGAGAAAGTATATGTGTTGATACAAAATCCGAATCAATTATTGACTCTTTCAGACTTCACCCCAATCGAAATGGTATAATGGGTGCCACCCCACCAAATGGTAAAATAGAAACCACCCTTCAAAACGGTAATACGGGCACCGTCCCACCAAATTACACTATTAGAAGGAGATAGTTAGACATAAAAATTTTCAGATCAATAATTGATCTTTTCCCCATTAATATCATTTAATTGATGAAAAACTTCTATGATAGAGACTATGTCCATGAACTTGAATTCCCCATGCCCAACCAGTGAGAAAGAGGAAGATTCTTCATAGGTCGAGGGTATCCCAGAAGGCCTAATCATGGAAGGAGTCAAATTCCTGATCATGCCTTAACTCAAACCATTAACAAGGTGAAAACTCGCGGAAGGAGGATCCAGTAGTCACAAAAGGAACCATTATGTTCCCCCACCCCCACCAGAAGAAATTCAAGCCTAATCATTATGGAATATTATTCGGAAGAAGAAGAAATTTCACATCGACCAAGGCATATAAGCATACCAGTTTGGTCGATCTCAGAAAGGACCGCTTCACCACCAGCTCTTATCACAGAGGTTAGACCATCTGCATCCAAAGTAATAGCCCTTATAGTGTATATGAAATAGAATCATTGTTCCAGGAAGTGACACCCTTTAGAGAATAAATATTATTTTCTAAATCAACTAGCGTTAGTACTGTCAAAGCTATCAATTCTGGAAGATTAGGGACTATCCACAGACCTTAGAGAGGTGCTCATGAAATCCTTACTATGTCCCTTGGAATTTGAGGATAAAGTAGCAGGGACCGAAGTCTATCGAATAGAGAACAATCCTGAATAATTTTATGCCTCCATCTACTTGAAATGAGGTATGAAGAAGCCATCATGAAAGGTCACATTGAACCCTTATATGTGCCTGAAAAGATAAATGGCATTGATTTCCGTTGTAATTTCATTGACAACGGCTCTATAGGAAACCTCCTCCCACTACGAACGCTTCGTCAACAAGGCTATGATAAGTATAGTTTAAAAACATGCACCAAAAACTCTTCTACGATATAACAAAATCAGTCAGGAGCTTCAGCCAAGAATCATGCTTAAAACGTGGCTTGGAGACCTAGTGTCTGATTTTGAGTTCCAGGTAGTGCGAATAAGTAAGGCCTTCAACGTCCAGTTAGGGAGGCTCTACATGTATCAGCATGTTTTAATTCCAACATCATACCATCAGTGCGTCAATGATTGTTCTAATGGGGATAACATGTAATTATTCACCAATTAATCCCAATTCGAATCATGGGAGTCACATTCCATCAATGCAGGGTTCTATGAATCAAATAAGAAGCAGTCCTTGTCAAACAATGTTGAATAGATCACTGCCCTAATTGGAATTGAAATGGCTCCCACCGACCCCCTCCAACATATTGGGTAAGGGTATGTATTACCCATAATCCAATTTGAATGCATAAGTTCAAGACCAGATATAGACTAAATCGTCTTCATGATATCCATTATGGCCAACAAACACAAAGACATGGAAGAGCGGATTGAATCCTATGTTGTCCAGAAAATCTCTAACAAAGATGATCCTAAACCATCCTCGGGATCCCAATCATTAATCACCTTACTCACTGAGGAAAAAATATTACTTCTCTCCCAACATTGGAGTGTTGTCTAAATAATCCTCTATCCCTCAAAAGAGGAAGAAAATGATGATGAAGATGATAAAGAAGAAGAAGAAGACCTCAAAGATGCCCCTCTTCTATTTGATTAAGGTGTATCTAGAATAATAGACGAACATAGGGAGGTAAACCTGGGCACCTAAGATGACCTTAATAGAAAAATGATTAGTGTGGTTATTCCTGTTATGGAGCAAGAGGCATATACCTCCTTCCAGAAGAAGAATCCAGATGTGTTTTCGGGGTACTGCATAGAAATTCTAGGCCTTGATTCTGAGGCCACCACTCGTCATATGGGTCTGCGAGAAGATAACCAGGGCTATAAGTAAGCATCCAGAAGGACCCACCAGAAGCAAGCTTCGAAAATACAGGCTGAAGTTGAAAATCTGATCAAATACAACTTCATATGGGATGTTTAATATCTTATCTGGTTGAAAATATTATTCCCTATCAAAAAAAAATTAGATTTTTTTTAAATTTTCATTGAATTTAGGGACCTTAATCATCACTTCCCAAAAGATTATTTTCCAGTCCCGATCAAAAAAATTTTTAATCGGTGAGACCGTTGTATATGAGGCCCTCTCTTTCATTGAAGAATATTCTAGATACAACCAGATATGAATGGCCTGAGGATAATAGGAATCCAATTCTTTTAGGGACCCTCATGGACTTTTCTATTATAATATGATTCCCTTTGGTCAAAAAAATGTCAACGCAACATATCAGTGTACCATGCACCACATCTTCAATACCTTCATAGGAAAATTCATCGAGTGCTATGTCAACGATCTGGTGGTAAAATAAAAAAATTGGTCAAACCACATGACTGATCATGAAACAATATTTAACAATCTACTATAAGAAAATTTAATGATGAATCCCTTGCAGTTTCCCTTCGGTGTTACCTTTGGTAAATTCTCAGTTTTGTTTTACTCCATCGCGGCATTGAAGTCGACCCTCAGAAGGAAAAATCCATCCTTAGCATATCGCCACTATAACAGCCCAAGAATTTACAATTATATTTATTATAGAATGCATAAATCATTAAGTCTCTACCAACACCACATTGTTACAACCGACCCATACAAACATAATTTTGTAACTTCATTGATGAGAATTTTGAAAATCTGACATAAAATGTTGTGATCATTATGTTATTTGGAGTCCGATAAGAAAAACATAATTTTCGGGGAATAGTAACCTAAACTTATGAATAGTAATATGAATAGTAATATGACCCTTATGAATAGTAAATAATATTATAATTTTTTTTTATTATGGAAATAAGATAATGAGATCTTAATTGGTTTTTCAATAAGAAATAAAACTAATTACACTTTAAAATTGATATTTTTCGAATTAACTATGGCCTTATTTAAAAATCAAATTAACAATATTTAGAAAATTATTTTTGAAAAATTGATTTCACTTTTTAATTCTACACGATGAAAAATGTAAGGGGTGAATTTTTGGAAATTTTCTGAAATTTACGAATTTTCGTTGAATAGTGAAATACGATAAAATATAGTATAATCAAATTATCAGTAAAATTAACTGTTTATGACATCATAAGTGATGCAAGGCCACTTACATAGAACACAAATTATATTATTACTATTTAGGGTCACTTCAATTGAGATTATTCATAGTCTTGATTAAAATATTATAATAATGATTAAAATAATCTAAAATACCTCCCCTCCTACACTATAAATACCACCCTCACTCCTCTCTTCCTCCCACACCACTAAATACTTTATCATTGTCTAAATTCTTCCAAATTCCCTCCCCAATCTTCTTCCCCACGTCCTAGAGCTTCTGGTCTTACCAAAAGACCAAAACCAAAGCCTTTAAGAAGGATCTCACGGAGAAGAGATCAAGAGGTAAACAACCTCTTTTATTTTCATTCTTTTCTTCCATTTTATGTTATTTTCTTCCATTCCCTTTGTCTTGTGTTGGGATATTTCACTAAATAGACCACATTACTATACATATTATTTAGGAATTACGAGGTATTCCATTCCTCTCATCAAACTATTTTTATGAAATTTTAAGAGACGTCGTTAGGCTGACGAATTTTCATCAGAAATTTATCATGTTTTCATTAATTTTAAGATTCCTTTATTTTTTTCTTATTTCCTCACCTCATCTTAACCAAGAAGAATTTATGATCCATAATCTTGTATTTCTTGGATTTTTTAATGTTTATGAAAAATTCTTCATCATTAATTTTCTCCTCTCCCACTTATTTAAGGAATAAAAACATTGTCCGTGAAGTGTTGAATTACCGTCATCGTGGACGATGTAATTTCAATTTCCATTAATTATTTAAAGTATGGTCATGAAACCAAATATATTTTTGAACCAGGTCATAATAAATGTGTTTTATTTTCATTAATTTTATGGAATCTTTACACATTCTTAATATGGAATAAAAATACAAAACATTTTTATTTAGCACAAAAACTGCCAAGCCAAATTCAAGCGTTTATCTTTAAACTCATCGAATGAGTCATCATCATAGTATATAAACAGAATCATTATAAGATCATTTATGTCTCTTTAATTTCACTACTAATTTATACTAACAATTATGGATGTTTAATCATATTTCAAACCAACTACCATTCATAAATATAAGTAAACAAAGCATGAAACCAAGTAAGAAAATGCTTCCAAAACAACAAAATTGAATCTCTTATTTCCATCAAAAAGGCCATTAATTACCTAAATAAGGTTATACCATATCAATTAAATATAAATAGGTTCTGTACTTATTAATTAATAATCCTAATTTTTTTTATTCAGGTCTTTAAAAATAAGACAAGAACACCTTCAAGAATAAGGTAAGGGGTTTCTCATCTCACTTTCATTTCGGTGAGATTTTCATTGATCACCAATTATTTCTTGTGTGTGGTATATTTGTACTTCCATTTGATATGTAATAACGTGATTCTATTTATATTCATGCTATTAAATTATTCATTTGATGTTCATTAAGTTCTGGTCATATGATTCGACAGATTACATTGTGGTAAGGGATCCTCTCTCTCACTCTTGTTCAAGAATATCCCCTTTGTTGTGACTAACATTGTTTTGTCCACATAATAATCCATATATGGTGTACATACTGCCCATTTGATATTAGTTTCCATTTGAAATTATATTTCTATTAAATATTCATAATCTCATGTCATGGATATGTTTATTTTCTAAGTCATATACCATTTCACATATGGTGTATATTTGGGATGTTATTGATGAATCTGTATCCTATACTCTATACAGAAATGGAAAAGGCATATTGATCTTGTATTGAATCATTGAACAAATAATGCTTTGTATTTAGAGGTGGTTTGGGCCCACTACAACCCCTCGAGGCGTCGGTAGGTCTCATGAGACAAAACAGCTTGGCGACAGACCCTTCGAGTTTGTTTCCAAAAATCAGATGGGTTTCTACCCACAATAGTAAACCGTTTTTACAGTATTATGGTTCATGCTCTAGATATATGATGTCCAATTAATAAGAATTATCTTTATTCATTATCAGCTATTATTATTATCCCTAAGGTTTTCACTATGAAAAAATCTATGGATGGAGTTTCATTCTCAATTTATTATTGGCATTAGTTATTCATTTATTCACTATACCATATTGATTATGTCAGATCTATTGAGATTCACTTATTCTTGTAATCATGCATCCACTATTTGTATCCCTTACTGAGAATTTGAGCTCACCCCATTCATTTTCTACCTTCGACAGGTGATGAAGAGAAGGCCTTTTATTGAGTTCATATGGACGCATTTTTTAGTTTCTATTTTGTATTGTATTTTGTAACCTTTCCCAATGTAATTGGAGTTACATATATGTATCTAGTTTCTTCATGACTACTAAAATGATCATTTATTATATATTTTCATTCTATCTAACCATGCCAATATGACAAGTAATTCACTGGCTCCATCCTAGTGGGGTTGGGGTGTTACACCAACCATGAAACGTCACCATGTTGAGAGGTCTATAGGGGAACCTGGCATACATCCGACACTTCATATACATCCTTTTGGGTAAGTGTTTACCTTTTACCAGGTTAATGAAGAAAGGGTTTACTTTTGTGTGGGATAATTATTATCAAGAATCATTCAAAAATCTAAAAATATATCTCATAATCCCATCATTGCTAATTCATGCAGTTGAGGGGAGACCACTCATTTTGTATGTAACTACCTTAGAATGGTCATTAGGATCCTTCCATGAATAGAAGAATGACATCGAAAATGATAATTGCCTCTATTAACTCATCTAAAACAATTATTGATGTTGAGACTTGTTATTCAATAATCAAAAAGAATTGCCTTCCATAATCATTGTAGTTCAGAAATTCAGGCATTTCTTGTAGCACCCTGAGGTCCACCTGGTCTCCCCTTGTCACCCACTCAAATATATCCTCAACTATCCCATCCGAACTAGCCGCCTATCATGACGGGTTTTCATCCGACAACTGTTTTCCATACTATACATTCCCTAAAATCCTATCAAAGGAAAAGGTGTTAGAAGACATAATAGCAAAGACCTCCTAGGAAGAAACAACCCTGTTGGATGCCTAAATTACAGATGAAGAATTTTTATCCATCCAAGAGTACCCCCAAGCATGGGAAATGTATTTTGATGGTTCATTCAGAAGACTGATGTGGAAAAGGATGGAGGATCCCAAGCTCAACAAGGTGGGTCAGGAAGTTATACTCAAATCCCCAAAAAGGTCGTATTTCTGTATTGCTTCCTACATTCGGGGGGATTTAAAAATAATTATGCATAATACAAGGCCCTAATTACGTCCCTATAACTGTCACTTCATTCATGAGAAAATCACCTGAAGATAAAAGGTAATTCAGATCTAGTCATCAAGTAGGTCAATGGTGAATATTCCATTATGAAAATATTATTGTCCCCCTTGGTGAACCATGTTTGAGAACTAGTGGCAGAATTATCATAAGAACAAATGCTGACCTATGTCCCTCAATCACAAAATGCTCATGCCGATGCATTGGTGATGCCAACCACATCCCAGGCTAATCCAGACTGAGATGAAATAGTTATTAGAATTTCCCACTGTTATATGGTCTTACCATTTATTCAGAATAGTATGGAGGAAATTTATGAGATTATCCTTGTTTCTATGCCTTATGGTCGCACCATCGGCTAGATGACTCCCATTTAAAATTATCTTCGTAGGGGGGAAACTCCCACTAGATAGGTCTAAAAGAGAACATATTTAGATATGGGCATTCAACATTGTGTTGTATAATGGGGTAAACCAAGAAAAGTAAATCTATAAATGAGGCCTTATGGGAGTCCTTCATAGGTGTATTGATGGATAAGAGACTGATTCTGTCAAGAAATAAGTGTACACTGGAGCTTATAGAGCCCACCAATCAAAAACCAAGCTCTCTAATAAACTTCAAAGGATTTTATGCTATTGGACCACAATGATACATGATTGTGCCATATTCTCCATGAAGTACCATTCATTCCCTATTCATGCCAATTTTATTCACTGAACATGGGATCTAATTCACATAACTATGTACTGTTGACCATTTGTTTGCAGGGGGGTGGATTTTGTGTGACTTTATCCACCCGCTATAGCCAAACAATTCAAGTTCATTCTCACAACAACCAAATTATTTTCCAAATGGGTTGAATCCATAACCCTTAAAGAAGTCAGTGAAAAAATAATCATTAACGTAGTACTGGCCTACATCATTACCAGATTTGGTGTCCCTCACACAATAATCAAGGACAACGACACAAACTTCCATTCAACTGAGTTGGAAAAGTTATACCAAGAGAATGGAATCAGATCCAACAATTCATCCCACAACCAAGTAGCGTTCAACGGGAATATAGTGTGTTTCAACAATTCTCTTTCTAATATATTAAAAAATTTAGTAGATAAATATGATAAATTGTGGCCATAAAAGATCCTTCATGTTTTATGGGCTTAATAGATCATGACTTGCACTGGCATCCAGGCAACCTCGTACTCACTTGTATACAAATATGTGGCATTTTTTCCTATCGAAAATCAAGAACCACACCCAGTGTGTCCATTTGAGATAAAATGTACATGGATGAGAAATAATATATATGGATTGATGAGTTGGAGAATCTATATGATAAAGGGCTGGACACTTTTCACCAATTGGAAGTCTACCAAAATCGGATCACATGAGCCTTCAACCAAACGGATCATGTTTGATATGTCCTCTAAGGATATATGTTGTTTGTCATCAAAACCCCGATTATATTTGGGAGGAATCCCCCAAATCATTAACCAATGTGGGAGGGACCATATTTTTTACATTGGATATTTTCCAATGGATCACATGCCTTGATATGGATAGACAAACATCTCATCATGGCTCCCACAAATTCATGGTTTTTGAATAATTACTTCATGTAATAGAGAATCCCATTTTAGGTCAATACTCAAGGACCATAAACAATGAGTTATCATACTGACCACATGATTTTAAATTGTTCGGTATTAGTCCCTGTATCATGAAAATAAAATGGATGCTAGTGTCCTCACTTCATGACTCTAGACTATATAGCATAACATCCAAGATACGAGATGTTAAACACATAACATAAATAGTTCTAATTTCTTGATGATAATCTAAACGATCCCTCAGATAACTACATAAGTATTGATTTCTATTCATTAGTGGGATACGTAGAGACACCTCAAACCATGATCTTGGTCCAACCCCCGCAAAGAATATGCCTCTATTGTATCCTCTATCTCCCCATATTTACGAGGAAAACCCTTATCACAACTAGTTTCTCACATTTAGCATTACTCACATTAGATTAGGATCAGTGATATGGATATCTTATATAAAAAAACTATAGATAAATATGGTAGACCCGACATCTATAGCAGATGAAACCAAAATTCCCATACTCCTATGTCCAAGACAGATCGGTACAAGGAACATTTAGAACTACGTATGGCTTGATTCCTACCCTTCAAGGATATGTAGTGACACCCAAATTTGGAATCCTGGCATAGACACCAACAACAAAAAATTCCCTATCACGTCCCAACACATGGATCGATACTTTGTAGGGAACATTCTGAACTACGTAAGACTTGATTCCAGCCCTTGTAGGATACATAATGATGCTCGGATCTGGCATCCCGACCCAACCAACATTAAAAAATGCCTCTTCCACCATGAATAGGTCATAAATATACGAGGATTCCATGAATGGTCCTAACCACATGACATGGAACTGTGAGATTCCTCGGGATTCTGGTGCGGACTTATTCTCAATGTTATGAGATCCCGAACATGGACCCAATTTCATGAACAAGAAATTTAATGAAATGGAAAAAATTACAGGTCTGAATTACAAAACTCATAAGGAGTCAAAAGATCATAATTCCACAGACATATGAGTTGGATTTATGTGGAAGCTCAAGTAGATCATAGCTAATCATGGTCTGGGTATTTCTAACATTACCAGACACATCTTTCCTATGTTTCAAACTCCATACTCCATGAATTATTGGATCCACATAAACATTCATCTCCATCAAAGAAGGATGGCCAGTGTCCTAGGGACACATTTGATTGACTATTCATATCATTCCCTGTGGAATCAGCATATGATGTCTACAAGACGATTGTTAATCAAATAAAAATTCTTCCATAAGAGAGTCTTCTCCTACCACGATATGATAAATGGATTCTAAGCCCATTTTCATTCCTCCTAATCTGTGTTTCCCCTAGGGACTTCGGTTTAAAAATTAAATCATCACTCATGTATAAGATATTCTAGAATATCCAAACCACAATTAACTCAAACCTATTAATAGTCATTGTGACAACATAATGTCCTCACTACATGACTCAGAATTTCATAACATACTATACTCACTGCATGACTCTAAACTACACACCATAATTTCCACAATGCATGACACTAAACAACACATCATAATTTCCCAAATGCATGACTCAAAATTGCACAACATAATTTTTTCACAGAATGACTCTAAACTATACAACATATTTCCCCTACTAGCTGACTCAAAACCGCACATTATATTGTCCTCAATAAATAACTCTAAACTACAAAATTTAATGTCCTCGTTGTATGACTCTAAAATTCACAAAATAATTTCCTTATTGTATCACCCTAAATAGCACATCATAATTTTCTCACTGCATGACTCTTAATAGAACAACATAATGTCCTCACTGCACGATGCTATACTGTAAGGATATAATTGTCCTTGTTTTATGATGTTAAACATCATAGCATTGGTTTAAGCATAATTTCCCCCTATTATTGTTTTTTCATTTCATAAATAGTGAGATAGAATCCTCATAATCCCTTGTTTTCCAAACATAGAATAGATCATGTGATCATTGGGATCTCGACAAGAGATCTACCATGACATCATAGAAAATAGATCAAGGAATTTGGTCCTAGTAGGACAACCCTAAAATAAATTTCGTGGTTCCCTTCCCCATAAGTAACCTCACGTCCCAGACATACGAGGTTAAACTATAGGGTACCCCAAATATGGGACTAATGCCTCACCCTATGTATGAGTCAGATCTACGTAGGGGATACCTGATTTCATTGGTGAATAATAGCCTGAATGTCTCTAATGTACCTAGATACACTCTAACCAAACCTCAAAATCCATGCTTTGAGTAATCTTGGATCCCTATAATCTTTCATGGCCATCGAATATGGAAGACCTGTGTCCTTTGGAAACCTTTGTTTGATTGTTCATATCATTCCGTGGTGGCTATGCACATGTCGCCTACAAAACGGCTGTCAATCAATGTAAATTTTTTCCCCAAGAGAGTCCTCTCATATCTCAGTATTCCAAATGGCTTCCAAGCCTTGTGGCATCCCTCCTAATTCACGGGACCTCAATTTTATGGTTTACATTCTCCTTCCTACCAACATCCTCGATAGATCAGAACCTTTAGGCTCGATTCACCTATGGTCTCTCTTGAGGCTTCTGTAATATAAATATAGCCCATCAATATGTTTGAATTTGATGCACATATAAGAGAATAAATTCCCTCACTTATTTTTGGGTTACCCTGGAAATATTTAGATAAATAAAATGTCCATTTTCATGCTTAATCACACTTCTTATCAATGTGTATATGTTGTGTTTATAAAGGTAAAAATCCTCAAAATCTTTTATAGCCATCGATGATTTATGGCTAGTGTCTTGAGAACACTTTGTTTGACTATGCACATAATTCCTCGGTGTCTTTTCATATGATTCCTACAAGACGAACATCAATCAAAGGAAAATTCTTCCTATGGAGAGTCCTTTTCTGTTTTCATATGCTCATATGGAATTAATGTCTCATCTCACCCCGAGATTTGGAATAATCCACTAGAAAATAGCTTACATATCCTACCCTTTTTAAATTACCATACTTGAAAAAGATTTCAAATTTAACTAACCATTCACTGTTCTCCCTTACGCGATTAAGAATCATATGGGAGCAGTTTCCTTCTCAAAGCTGATATGAATGTCCATAAAATTTTTGGAAATCATCACTCAGACAAGCCACCAACTCTATCTCCCATAATCAAAAAAATCAAAGTGTTGTAAATCTTCTTAGGCCATTGGATATGGATGGCCAGTGTCCTGTAGACACCATTTTTTAAAAATGCACATCATGCCCTGATGGCTATACATATGGAACCTACTAAATAGCCATCAATCAATGAAAAACTCTTCCTCAAGAGAGTCATCTCCTACCTATATATGCCTAAAACAGCTCTTGAGCCTCATATATGTACCGAAATCACAAATTTAGTGTGATGAAAAATCCCTCACTCATTTATTAAAGATATGAGGGAATTCTGTGATGATGAATCCGAAATTGGGACCCTTTCCCCCATCAAGTTTGGTCAAAGATGCTTGACCAAGAACATCAGTAATATGTTTGATTGTATGGTCTATGAATTTCAAGCTAAAAATATGCCATACTCACCAAAGTTAAAATCTGAAAAGGGAACCTATGAATAAAATACTAGTATCAGATTGTTAAAACATTACCATATATGGTTTAGAAATAAAATGTTCCACTATCAGAAGTGATATAAAGCTTGTTGTGTTGAAAACTCGGAAAGGGTAGCCTAAACAAAAGTCATTTTGTAACCACTAATCCCATATCAAGTTTTCTTAGAAAAAAGTTATGTTATTCATTAAAAAGACACAAAATTTTAGGAGGTTTCTCATAAACCTCAGCAATAGTCTAACGATGATCACATAGTCCCATGACTCAGTCCAAAATTAGATCCCAATTCGATTATTTAATTTCACTGGTTTCGAATCATGGTTTAAAATTAATACCCAGTCAAATTGATGTTTATATGATTTATTGTGATCAATTTACATGAAAGTAAAAGGTATAGAATAATAATTTGAAGTAAATTTAGTTACATACTATTTCAAAAAATAATATGGTGGGTATCCACAACCTAGAGCCTCTCCTCACGAGTGGGACATTATCGTTACCAGAAATGTTCGGTAGAGTCGCAAAGTTGAATAAACAATTTATTTTACTCCACAATTTTTTGGAAAATATTTAATAAATTCATAGTATTATCCTCTATGAATTACCACATTGCATTTGCGTTCCTCATAGCTTTGAGTATGGTCTTCTCTCCTTCATTAATTTTCCATCATTCCTCCTCAATGACGACCCTGGACCAAGGCTACTCCTGTTTAAGCTACTCCAATTTCTGGATATGTTTTTAAACATATTTGTTGAGTTGTTCCTCCAACGATTCTTGATTCATGAGTTTGTTTTGTAATCTCGCAACCTCTCTAGTGTGATTAGCATCTTTTTCAATGAGAATTTTCAGCATAACAACAAGGTGACTCGTCGACTCTGTCTCAGAAAGGTGAGACACAAGAATTATAGATGCTTCCCAAGAAGTGACCACTTTCCTCACCATATCATGAATTACATGATATTCAAATCCACATGATCCTTGGACCACAAATTGTTGTGTAAATTCAGCAACATCACTGGAATCTCTGCTAATACGATATGAGAAATTAATCTCCAAATGCTCCTCCATGCATTTTTATGGATGAGACGATGATAAATTAATCCTTCTTGATTGTTCTCAGAGACACTCCCTGATGAAGAAATATAGTCAAGAATGAACATCACATGAGAGGGAATCATCCCAGGGTTTACAGTGTGAATCGACCCCACAACATCCTTGCCTATGGTAGTTGAAATAGAGTTTATAGTAGGGGAATCTTCTTCTATTGATAATGATTGTGGCAGTGATTTTGAGAATATGGAAGATACGACATAAGTACCTCCCACCCCCAAAGTAATATTGCTACCTAGAATTGGTGGTTTCACATCTCCAATCATCAATTGTACCCTGTGTCCACTCAGGAACACTAATGTCCCAGGTTTTTACTCAATTGATACAGTAATCCCTCAAAATCCCTCAAAAGGATTTTTATTGATGTAATTCCTGTATGGATAGTCTGTCCGGGAAGGGTGCTGGTCTTGAGATCATGGGTGAAGAAAACACAACTTCTCTCATAATTGTAAGAAAGGGTATAATGGGATGAATCCAAATTTCAAGGGTCGGGACATCAACCTCCCTGGGGATTTTGATTTCTACAATGTCAACATGATAAGACTGAGTATAAATATCTAAAGGGACTCTCTCCAGAGGGTTAAATGCCATTACATCAACATAAATTTGTTTCTTATAATTTAAATCCCCTCCAAAATTTGGTAGGGCTTTGGTCTCGCCACTAGATTCATCCCCTCCCATAATGGTCACAATGTATCTCTCCATGATAGGTGGCTCAACATGGTCAAATGATCCCTCAACCTCGGTATTTTCATCCCCAATTAGGGTTGTGATCATTGGAGTTGGAGAAATAACACATAAAGGGTCAACAATAACCCCAATCTATTCGGTTGGCTCGGATCCCCTGCTCTGGTTGACCACAAATGCTGGAAACCCTTCCCCTAATGTAAAGTTGATGGGAGTCGTAGATGCCTGAGAAGCTACCATCAGGTTATCGATGGACCTTACATCAAAATAAACTCATGAATTAGTGAGTCCACAAGATAAGGTAACTCGGTTAAACCACTTGGCGAATAAGTGATTACATGTGATTACCCTCCTAATGTGTATTGACAGTTGGGAGGCATGCTTGAATTTCCTTGATTATCTTGAAGAGGGATCTAGAATAAGAATACCCAAAGTATATGGAGGGGTAAATTACCTGTAGGTTTCTATGATGACCACTTCCATGCGTTCTTAGGCTCCTGGGTATCCTTCCTCAGCATCCCCTACAATCGATAGGGTACACTTCCCAGCTACGGTGCCTCCCGGGGAATAAATTGGGGAAACATACATTTGTTGAAAACCTACAGGATCCTAAAAAATATAAAGGGTGGGAACCATTACTATCTCTACAACAAAATAATTTAATTCCATAGGTTGTAGATATAACAACCTCACCCATCAATTGTTGGACTTCTTCTATCAATTCCACGTGGTCTGACCTATAATGCCTGTCTACAGGGTCATGGGGACACTTTCCTATTTCATTCAAGTAAGTAGCCACCAAATCTGTCTCTTCTTCATATTAAATACTAGGAGGAGCAATGGTTCCTTCAAATATCGAATGGTAAAAACATATTACCTGAAGAAGCCTCCATATATCTTCATTTGAAGGGTTCACCGTCAAATCATCACAGAATCTCCAGGCGTCTGGAAATGAAACCATTACTGGGATGGACGAAACTAGAAGGTTGATGCAGGGGAGAAGAGTGGGTTTTGACAACCTCAAATGTATCCATAGTGTCCCTAAAAACTCAGGACCCCAAAAATATTAACTCTTAAGATACGTTGAGATGAAGTAGGAATCTTCTTACACGACATCTGAAATAGGTTATCCAATGAAGTCATCATCTTCATCATTAGTCTCTGGTCACAACACGCCGAGTACCCCATGCGAGTATTTTCGGTGATCACTTATGGAATGGATGAGGTCCTCGAGGTCCCCAAGGTAATTACAAACCTTCTTAGGATCCTCATAAAATGAATCTTCAGTGGGAGATGACACATAGTGAATGATAGTAAGGTAATCATCCCTAGTTTGGAGGAGCATCAATAAAGAATGAGGGGATCATTCATGAGTAGATGGATTACATTTCAATAGGTACCATTACTTCCATGCCACTGTGAAATCATCCATTGGGGTAATATATGGTGGACTCTAGGAAACAGCTTCACCAACTCGTTCGGTCACCCATGAGGTCACAATTCGGTCTATCACAATTTTCATTGGGGGGAGTTGAGAGATGCTTTTGGATGACTTTTTCTAGATGAGAATGTCCATGAACACCCTTTTTCTTATCCGTCACCATTTTAGTAGATTCCATTGAGGTTTTCATGATAGGATATAGACCATAAAATTGTCAATCAAGATATGATTTAACCTAGGCCTCAACATAGATTTTAGTAAGGAAGAGTACGCAATCCCTAGAATCCTAAAGTCTGGCATGAAAATACGTGTCATTCAAGGTGAAAATTATCCATAATTGATGGTCTATCATTATATTCTTATCTTGACATGCACTATTGAGAGTGGAAGGATACCACTTCTAGACCCAGTTAAATTGATGACTTAATATGCTAGGTGCAAACCCCTCACAACTAATCTCCCCTTCGATATGGGAAACGAGGAATCCATTTCTCAAAGAGAATAACTATCCTCAGTTGACAAACACATGAGGTGAATTACTCGTAATATTACTTGTGGGGGAAGTGTAATGATAATAAGATAAATTTCCGTAGATGTTGAGATAAGCCATTGATTTTTTCTCATTCTTTTCGTTTTGTTTCTCTCACTTATCCTCTGAAGCCCAAATTTCTAGTATAACCTCGCTAGCACTATAAAAATATGGTCAGAGTGTGGAATGAAAAACTTTTAATGAATTGATAATGGTATAAACTTCTATGTGGGCTCATATCTATCCCCAATGAATACATATGTGTCCAATCATACGGTAATGTGGCCCTCCATCACTGATCTGACCCAATAAGAGATAAATCTTATCCCAAACTAGGATATCTAAATTGATACATCTTCCAGTGGCTAACTAATTGGCCATGATGAATGTTGAGGCACTCACACCACTAGATTCATGTACTAGTAAGATCCAAACACTCAGAAACTTGGCCAAGAAATATGCTAGTAGAAATAATTGAAAAATGTCAGGGATGAGCCATTATCCCCACTCATGAAACATAACATCTTCTAGGGTGGGCTGATAGGTACCCTGTCATCTTCTGGTTGTTTTGGTTGGAGAGGAAATGGGTCTCTATGGTTCAGGATCTAGACCGGTATGCTTAATAAAATCACTAAAATACTCATCAAATGGAATGTCCTAATTCTAGCAAAGAACAATTTTTTTCAAAAATTCCTTCTCTTGAATGATGAGTTTCATGGAAAAAGTAGGGATTCATTCCTCATCATCAAAAATATCGGTGGTAGGTAGGAATTAATCACACATATCCCCAATAATAAGGACTCTTGGGATTAACTAGATGTCCTAAAGAATGATGGTAACCTCCACATGGGATAAATTGAATGTATTTCTGTATGGGATCCACCTGCTTAAGAGCAATGAAACGAGGGTAGTGGGACACTGAGTGTATGTCTGAGATACCAAAGAAGCGTTGTATAGTCCCATGGTTTGTAGCTCGGTTTGAAATTCTTTGCAACTTTATCTATCCAAACAAGGCCACCCCCATTCTAAGCCAAACAAGCCCCCCGAGCGAAGATCCTACCTGGATGACTAGCCATGATGCTCATTCGATGTAGCATTCCATGCAATGCTCTGGTAGAAGTGGGCTTTCTTGTTTGGTTCCACTACACCTCCTATAATGTTTGAGGTGCATAGCTTAGAAAGTACATGGAGGCAATATTTCTCTGAATGTATCACCCCTTGGAAGAAATCATGGTCTTTGTGAAAGTAGTATAAATTTTATAGAAAGCAGGATGGTCGGTCAAAATTGGTGTTGGGATCGTTGTATCAGAAAATAGACCAAACCCAGAAGAAGGAAGCTTATCTGAATTCAGGTATTACCTTTGACTCACTGTAATCATATTTTTAAGAGATTGGTGTAGTGGAATGACCAGAATGTTGTCATTAGCCAAAGCCACCATGTTATTCGATCATTAATCAGTAAAAAAAAGAGGGGCAGTAGTAGTAGCCTAAGAAGGTGAAATAACATCAATGATAACCCATGAAATAGCCATTTCATCTTGAAAAGAAATATCCAAAAGCCCACAAAAAGATAGTCCAATGAAAAATTGTTGGATAAAGGACACAAAAAATGGCTCAAGGAATTAAAGGATTTTTCACATGGGGATATGTGTACTTCTCCTAAAACGATATGTGGAATCCATTTCCCCCATGCTTCCCTATACATAGAAACAATCCTTTCATGTTATAAAATATGCAGAGATAATCCCCATATAATATTGTTGTACACATAATCATTATACCGCATACAACCACATTATTCCAAAGTCCCACGAGGAACTGGACAACAGAGCATTGGCTAGTGAACATATGGGTTCACAGAAAGATGAAACCACATACCAAGGACTCTCCATGTCAATATTCAATGTTCTTGTTTAAAATATTATGTTCAAATTATTAAGGGTTAATGTCTAATTCGCCAGATCATGATCAGTGTGCGGGACACAAAAAGCATGTAGCATTCTACTATGTGGATGTCCGGATTTTAGTTTTATATTCCACAACATAGTTTGTGAAACCCAAAATCCTGTTCGTGGATAGAATAAATTATGAGGAGTTCAGTTTTTAGCACGTACGAAGCGGTTCTTGAATAATAATTTTGCAAAAGAGATGGTATGCGAACACGGAGAATGCCAAGGGAGAGTCTAGAGTACTTTTTCCCATGAGAAATGGTAAAATATAAATGAACTGGGCCCCTATATAGAGGTGTGGCTCCCTATAATGGACCACTCTATTCTACCATGAACCACTTTAGTTCATGACCACTTCTACATTGAAATAGTCTCCTCTTCATTCCAAACATACTCCATTCTAATGGAGGGAATTTGTAATGTCCTGAAAACATTTTCAGGAGATGAAAATAATCCCACAATCACATTACATAAGGAAAAGATAATTCTAACAAGTCTATTAAAGTAAATGGACTCAAATTTTGTTGCATACTTCGGAAGAAAATTGATGGAATTTTAATTATCAAAGAGTTTTTAGTAACCCGCATACCATCAACAGAATGGGGTCACAGACGTCATGAACACTAGAACCATGAGTATGTGGAATGACCTAAGAGATATTGGCCCACAGGGCGATGGTTGATGAACCTAGGAAGACGCGAACCACAACATTGGGGGATTCAAGGGCATGAAGTCCATCCTCATACCATCTGGAAAACTTCGTAGTTTGTGGACAATGAATGTTGTTAGGGTTCCGTGAACCATGACTTGTGAACTACAGCCTCCACAAACCCTGATTGACCGAGTCTTTCCATAGATCGAGATATGTCTTCATGGGCTTCCAAAAATCAACATCCATTCCCATAGATATTATTTCACCAATTACATTTAAAAGGATCACAAAAGGAATTGAGAAAGGATGAAAGGAGAAATCCGAATGGAGACACCAGAGGTTAGAAGTTACAATTCATAGAGGATTCTTACTTTTGTCTCGAATCATCGGTGGTGACCAAATTGATAACCACTTTTCTATAGGTATAACCAGTTGTGAACCATAAATTGATGGAACTTAATAATAATGGGTGAACCATGTATCTAATTGGTGAAATCAAAAACCACATACTCCTCACAGATGAACTCCCCATAAATGATATGCCCCATGACTCTACTTTGATATGGTTCTCTACATATTGTATCACTATGCAGATTTAAATCGGTGCCACATACTACATCAGTACATGGAAGGGTCCCAAAGTGGCATGACAAAACACATTCAAGAATTCATACCACTATAGTGTCCGGTGGTCCATGACCAAGCCCATGTACTGCTTTGAATGCGTACAACCCCTCTACACGCATACCATTTTGCTATGTAGAGCTCCCCCATCCCATATAAGAAAATAGTACAACAAATGGGGAATCTTCAGGTATTATTCCCTCCAGCTCAAATCTCACCCCTCTATTACTGTCCATTCCTCCATTGCCCCTCGTTGAACTAGTCCACCAACATTAGGCCAAATCCTATTTCAAAGCCACTGGACTCATACGATCAGATCATCGAGTACATCAGCACACCCTTTGAGTCTACATACCCATGGAAAGTAGAGTACTGAAGGCTCTCCTCACAATGGTTCAGACTCTAGGGATCTATGTAGGCCTACATTCTCATGGTAACCTGGATTCCAACCCCAGGATGCTGACATGAACCTCACCATTCTTAGGATTCAGGATGATCACTTTCTTTTCCATTTAGCAAGGAATGGTGATTGTTAGAGGAGTTATGTTTTCACCTCCTTTTGATGAAAGCAACATTCCTCCACTTTCCCAGAATGCATTAATGGGCTACTCCCACTGATGTAAGTCCCTAATATTCCGAGGGCCATGCAACGTGACCTCCAATGTCATCCCACAATGAAGGGTTCATTATTCCACACCAACTTCCACAATCAACCTGACCTCTTCTACCATAGGCCCTCCCTCTCCCATCAGCATGAGAGGATTTCGGTTGGATGGATCTCTCATATCCTCTCATTTCTCACACTGACCCTGGCTCACATGGGCATAGAGATTTGTAACAATTACAACATCCACACAACCAAAAAAATCATGAACTATGAGAACTATGATTCATAGTCAAGCAAAGATATGTATAACACCTTCTTGAAGACCCATTGTCCAAAGGGGTGACCTACCAAAAGGGTCCACCTAACCATATCCCCTCAAATGGGCATATCCCATGCCGAAGCATCATGTATCAGGAACTACTTGGGCACTAATTCATATCCCAAGGATACGTAGAAAGGGCATACTATGGGTATGAAACCAACATGAAGTCACTTTATTTACCTGCTAGATGAAGATAAACTTCAGAGCACCTTATTTCTTGGATTATGTAAGAATTTATTTTGTAGCGTCAAATCCATGTATACCTATTATGATCTTTCAAACCAGGGTTATCTCATGGACACACTCCTCGGGAATGAACCAAGGATTCAACAACATATGAACACAACTTAAATCAATAAGAGAGTCCCAAAATAGGAAATAATCCCCCCAATGGGTGCATTGAGCCTGAATTCCCACCCTCTTGACTAATGGAGTCCTTAAGTGTCGCTGGAAATATCACCATCCAAAGAGTGCCTACCTATGGAATGTCGGTCCATAGATCATTATACCAGGTCCATTTGGTGTTTCTGGCTCAAAAAAACTCATTAACGATCATCCAACGAAGATGTATACTAAGAGGACTGATTTCACAAGTAATTGACCAAATGAAATCACCCGTTGGGGAGTACTAATTGTGTCACATCGTTCACAATATAGAAAGTAGAAAATACCTAGTCCCTATGGGGTAAATCCAATCCTCCATTAAAGGATCAAGATTTGAATCATGTTGAAGAAAATATATCAACGTGAATGTTTCTATAAAAACGAAGAAATGATTTTCACCCATCAGACCATTCATAACATTTTTCGCACACATGATCTTGCATCGCCCTCCGCGCCTAAACAGTTTTAATTAGGGGTTTAGGGTTATTTAGGGATATGGGGGGTCTTAAATGTTTATTCATGGTTTTGGTTTTTTATAGTTTAGGTTTTTTTATAGGGTTTTAATTCATTGAGAGTTTTTATGTTTTTTTGGGGTTAAGAGATTGTAGGGTTTTACTCTGTTATTATGGATTTTTAGGGTTTTAGGGTATTAGGGAATTTTATGGATTTTAAGGTCATTTAGGGACTTTATATGTTTTTTATGGTTTTTTTTGGTCCTTTAGTGGTTTTATTGTTTTATATCTTTTTGGGTTTTAGGGTTTTTACTATTTACTTGGGTTATTTATGGTTTTTAGTGGGTTTTATGGTTATTATGGGTTTTAGGGTTTTAGGGAATTTCAAGGGGTATATGGGGTTTTACTGCCTTTTGTGTGTTTTTTGGTTTGTCAAAGACATTTATGGATTATATAGGGTTTTAAGGTTAATTAGGGGGTTTTAAGGCCCCTGTAGGTTTTATGTATTTTTATGTTTTTTTGTTCTTAGGGGCCTATTGTGTTTTTAGGGTTTCTAGGGTCCTTTTGGGGATTTAACGGTATTTTGATTCCTTAATGTGTTTAATTATTTATTAGAATCCTTTAGGGTTTTAGGTTTTTATAGTATTTTAAGGGTTTTAGAGAATTTTATGGACTAATATGTGTTTTAGGGGTTTTATTGACTTTTATGGTTATTATTGATTTAGGGACTTTTAGGTTGTGTTGGGTCATTTAGGGTTTTTAGGGGTTTTTGTGAAATTTAGGGGGTTTTGGGATTTTGAATGTTTTTATTATCTTTATGGAGTTTTAGGGTTTTTTGTTATTATATGTTTTATGGACACTGTAGTTTTTAGGGTCATAATCATCCTTTAGGGGTTTTAGTTGTTTTAAGGATTATTAGAGTTTTAGTTATTTTGGGATTAATTGGGATTTTAGAAATTTTAAGGTTGTTTGAGGGTTTTTTTGGGATTTAGGGGTTTTTTAGGTTTCTAGGGGTTTAACGTATTTTTTTATGAATATTTTCATTATGAAATTTAATGTTTTAAGGGGTTTTCGGGATTTTCAATGTTTTATTATTGTTAGGAATTTTTATGATTTATAAGATTTATTTGGTTTTTACGGTGTTTTTTTTCTTCTTTATTTTATTGACTTTTAGGATTCTTTTAAGGATTTTAATGGTTTTAGGGTCATTATGGGTTTATTGGTCATTTTGGATTTTTACCATTTTAAGAGGTTTTTTGGTTTTTTTGTTATTTAGGGTTTTAAGGTTTTAGGATATTTTAATCTTTTAAATGGTTTTTTGGATTTTATGAATTTTTGTTTTTTGAAGGGGTTTTTGGATATTTTTGCATATTTAGAGTGGTTTTTATGTATTTTATGGTTTTTGGGTATATTAAGGCTTTTTTTGGGTTTTTTAGTATTTTTCATAATTTTAGGGTATTTTAATGTATTTATGAATTTTTCAGAAATTTTTAGGTTTCATGTGGTATTAAGATAATTTAAATTTAATTGAGGGTTCTTAGGTTTTTTAGGATTTAAATTTTTTGAGGTTTAACAGATTTTTTCATGTTTTAGTGTTTTTTAAAGTTCACGATGTTTTAGTGTTTTTTAATTATAATATTGTTTTAAGGTTATTACATTTTATGAGGGTTTTAGTGATTTTTTTAGGTTTTTACATTTTTTAGGTTTTATGAGTTTTTGGTGTTTTTATTATATTTTATGGTTTTTATGGTTTTTAGGGGATTATGGATTTAACGGTTTTAAATATTTTTAGAGGGTTTTAGGGGTTTTCATGTCATTAGGGTTTGTAGGGGGTTTAGGGTTTTTTAGGGTTTGGACTTTTTGGAATGTTATGGGGTTTATGGAATTTTAGTGTTTATATGGGATTGTATTTTTTTATTTGTTTGGTTGTTTTAGGTTTTTATGGGTTTTCTATGGTTTTGGGGTTTTGGGGGACGGTTTTGGATTTCGGGTTTTTTAGTATTGTTGGGTTTCTATGGGTTTCTTATTTAAGGGGGTTTAAAGGGTTATTTATCATATTTTAGGGTTTTCAGTAACATTGATGATTTTTTAGGGTCTATTATATGTTTTAGGGGTTTATGGGGTTTATGGGTTTTCAATAATATAGAAATTTTAGGTTGGTTTTTGTTTGTTTAGGGTTTAATTAGGTTTTTGGATATTTTTTGGTTTTAATAGTTTTTAGTTTCCTTTTTTAGGTCTGTTAGGTTCCTTTAGGTGTTTGAGGTTTTTCAAGAAATTAAAAAGGATATTTTTTGGTTTTAGGGGTTTTATAGGATTTTAGGGTTATAGGGTTTTTAGGGGTTTTTTGTGGTTTTTGGGTTTCAGGGTATTTAGATGTTTAGGTATTTTTTTTTATAATGGGTTTTAATGGCTTTATATTGTTTTTAGGGGTTTTCATGATTTTTAGAGTTTTAACGTATTTTAGAGGATTTTGGGTTTTGGGGTTTTTATGGTTTCTTTTGGGTTTATGGATTTTTTAGTATTTATAAGGAATTTTAGGGACTTTTATATTTTTCTAATGCCTTTATGGGGTTTTGGGGGTGTTAAATAATTTTTGGGTATGTTAAGGATTTTTCTAATTTTTAGAGTCGTTAAGGGTTTTTTGGGTCTTTTAGTTTTTTGGGGTTTTAGGATCATTTGGTGTGTTTTTTGGTTTTTACTATCCATGAGTGGTTTCAAGGTTTTTATGGTTACTTACTATCCTTTATTCTTTTATGTGGTATAGGTTCTTTTATTATTTTTTGGATATGCTGGGGTATTTTGGGATTTTTTTGTTTTGTAATCATTGATGAGGTTTTAAAGAATATTATGGACATTAAGGTGTATTTATTTTTTTTATTATCCTTTTGGTGTTTTATGGGTTTTATGATCTAGTAGAGTTTTATGGAGTTTTTGGCTATTTCAGTGATTTAAGGTCCTTTTAGTGTTTTTTTTTTCTTTTTTTATTTTTTGGGTATTTTAGAATTTCAAGAGTGTTTAGGGATTGTAACAGTTTTTATGGTTATTATTGTTTTTAATTTATTAGTTTTTTTTGTATTTTTAGGAATTTTTATTATCATTAGGGTCTTTTATGATTTTTAGGGTTTCTTTGGGTTTGAAGTGTTTTTAGGGGTAGGGGGTTTTTAGGGTTTTAATGGTTTTATGGTTCATTGAGGGTTTTATAGTTTTTAGGTTGTTTAATAATATTTAGGGTTTTTAGAGTTTTTGGTATTTAGGGGTCTTATTGTATTTTTATTATTATTTAATCTCTTATGGGTTTTATTGATTTTACGGGTTTAATGGTGTTTAGGTTTTTATGGCGATTTCGGTTTTACAGTTTATTGGGATTATCATTGTGTCTATCAGTGTTTTTTATTTTTCGTGTATTTACTGTTTTTATGGGTTTATGGGGTTTAAAATGATTTTATAGTTTTTTGGGGTTTTTTGGGTTTTTAGGGTTCTAAGAGTTTTCATGGTTTTAGAGTTTTGTCATGGTTATGGAAATATTAAGTTTTTCAGGGATTTTAGTGTTTTTCCCGTTTTAGGAGTTTAAATATTTTTCGGGTATTTTAATAGTTTTAGGGTTCAGTGTTTTTAAGTTTTTTTGCGGTTTTTACTGCATTTTTGGGGTTCTTATTATCTTTTTGGGTTTTTTGGATTTTGAAGTTGTTTTTCGGGGTTTTGAGGATTTTAGGGTTCCATGATTGGATTTTAGTGACTTGTGGGTTTTCATCGATTTTTAGGGGCCACTAGGTTTTTAGTGGTTTTTGGTAGTTTTTAGGGTTTTCCTGGTTTTTGAGGGTTTCATGGTATTCTGTGTGTTTATGGGATTTTGGGGATTTTATATTGTTATGGCCTTTTATGTTTATTTTGTTTTAAGGTATTTTTTTGTTTAGAGATTTTAGGGTTTTTGAGGAATTAATGTATTTTACGTATTTTATGGTGTTAAGGGGTTTTAGGTGTTTTTTGGGGTTTAAGAGTTTTTAGGGTTTTGGGGGTGTTAAGGTTTTTGGGTTATAGGGGTTTTTAGTGGTTTCTAGTTTTTAGGTATTTTTTATGTTTTTTTGGTTTTCTTGGCTTTAGGGCTGTTAGGGTCATTTTATGTATTTTTTGTGGTTTCATGTTCCTTAGATCATTTTATTTTTTTAGGGGATTTCAGTGTTTTGGGGGGGGCGGGGGCTCATTTTTTAACAGGGTTTATGGGTTTTTATTTCTTGTTAGAATTTTTAGTTATTTTAGGTGTTTTAGGGTTTTCAAATTGTTAATACTTTTTAGTTTATTGTGTGTTTTTAGAGGTTTTTCGATTTTTTTGAGAGTTTTACAGTTTTAAGGGTGTTTGTAGGTGTTTTTAGTGGATTTATTGTTTTTAATATCAATGAAGGAGTTTTAAGGTGTTTAAGGAGTCTAATGGGATTTTAGGGGGTTTTAGGTTTTTAGGTACTTTTTGAGGATTTATGGATTTTTATTTATTTATGTTTTTTAGTGTTTAAAAGGCTTTGTAGGAGATTTAGTGTTTTCTGAGGATTTTTTATTATTTTATGGTATTTGATGGGTTTTAGGGTTCTAATATAGTTTTTATTATTTTTTTTGTTTTAAGGGTTTGTTAAGGGGGGTTTAGGTTTTTTTTCTTTTTGGTTTTTAGGGTTGTTGGTTTCTTATTAGGGTTTTAGTTCGTATTAGAGGTTTAATAAATTTTTGGGTTTTTGGGGGTTTTACAATTATTTTGGATTTTATGGGGTCTTAGAGGTATTTTTTCATCTTTTTAAATTTTTAGGGTTTTATGGTTTTTATTATTGTTTTGGATATTTGGGTTATTTATATTGTTTTATTGTTTTTATGATTTTTAGTGTTTTTAGTGTTTTTAGATATTTTATAGGATAATGTGATTTTTTTTGTTTTTATTGTATAAAAATCATGGATGTATTTTTCAGTGTTTTTTGAATTTATTAGGGATTATAAAGAGTTTTAGTTATTTTATATTTTTTTTGGGTTTTTAGGGATTTTATGGTTTTTTAGAGATTTTAATTTTTATGTTTTTTTCATGTTTTTAGGGATTTTATGTTGATTTAGGGTTTTTTAGACATTTAATTTATTTTATGGTATTATGGTTTTAATTTGTTTTATGGGTTTCAAGATTTGTTTTCTGGTTTTTAGGAGTTTTATGTGTTTTTTGAAACTCCTTTCCGTCACAAAGTCTAAACGACTGAACAAAGGGAATACCATAGTCCAAAGTGATTCATCCTTTGAAAAAACATCCAAAATTGACAATGGCATGAAGAAGGATTTCTTCCAACTTGGGTCGCGCCAGTTTTATCATGGTCGCACAAGTATACTTGTGCGCTGCCTAGTGGTCGTGTAGGTGACTTGCGTGACCTCATTGATTTTCATGTGGGGTCTTCATCAACCTATTAATACCCCCGGTGGGCCCGCCATTTGAAGGGAAAAATTCCAGAAACTCAGATTTGAGCTCCCGGTTCCCTAGTCTCTTCTAGAAGCTTCCTAACACTTCTAAGGAAATTTCTTTCCTAGAATGGAAGATCTAAAGAGGTGGGGGGAGGACTAAGTGTTGAAATTCAACAACACCTACAGACCTAAGTGTCTAACCCTTAAGGCCAATGAATACACTTGCGCTCCGCCTTACCCCTTCAACAGAACTTCTGCGCGACTCTTCTGGAAGCCTCTAGGGATATTACTAAGGGATTGGGCCAAGTCTTTCCCAAGTAATACTCCATGGTTTGACCATCACGCAAGTACTCATGTGTCACGTAGGTATACCTGCACGACCAATACCTGCACGCCCATGCCGGACCTGCGTGCCTCCTTCTTTTTGGGTGCCCCCTGCCTATTTTAACTCTCTTATGCCTATCTACCTCTACGATTCATGGTTCATCCTTCAAAACCCTCTTCAAAGCTATTTCTTTTGGCATGGAACCCTTGCGGGCTTCCTTATCTGAAAGGAATTTTGCGGAACATCTCTTAAAACCTAGTAGTTTTCATATCTTTATATTAGTAAGGTGAGAGATTTCATTCATTCAACCTCATCCTTTAAGATGAGAGAATCTTTAACATGGGCCTTCTTTTCAAGAGTAATCCCTAGTTCAAATTCTATTAATTTTGGAATCCTCCTTATGAGTAATTCCCAAGTCCCCTATTCATGGGCCTCCTCCTTAGGAGTCAGTCGCAATCAAAAACTTCCAAATCAGGGCATCCTCCATAGGAGTAAGCCCCATTCATAATTTCCCAAATCCAGGAATCCTCCTTAAGAGTAAGCCATATGTTCCCAAATTTTAAATTCTCTTTAACCTGGACCTCCTTCTCCGGATTAGGCTCCAGTCATAATTCCCTTTAACTATGGCCTCCTTCTCAGGAATAATCCCCAGTCATAATTTCTCTTAACCAGTCTTAATTTAATTTTTGATTTGGGATTCCTCATCAAGAGTAAAACCCAATAATAAGTCCCTTTGTAATTTGGGCATCTTCCTTGGGAGTAAGCCCCATGTAAGATTATCCAAATCACAATGAAAGAACATATACCTTTATTGACCATGTTCCCTAACTTCTTCTCTGAAATTAGACCCAATCTCTATCAATTTGGGTAGTCATACATACATAATCCCCACATCATTTCTTATGATTGCATCTTTTGTGGCACAATTGTCTAGTTTTATCAATACCTCTTGTTTCTTACACCGAGCATGACTCACATGAGTTAGAGTGTAAAAGTAATTATGACATATTTCATTGAGCCATCAATCATGCATTAACATCATACTCCCTTACTCGAACTACATGAGTTCTGATTCCTTTTCTAAACAAGGATACGTAGGTAGCCCATATGCGGGTACAATCCCAACTCTGAAATAATCCATTTCTTTCTGAATGAAAATAAACTTCAAGTTCTCCACTGAGTGGCATTAAATAAATTATGGTCATCATAATGACCATGAGAATTTTTATATAATGTATTGAAGGATACCATTGACTAAGAATCTCTAAAAAATACAGATGATTCCCTATCGATGAAGAACCTCAAATACGTATAACAAGATTCTCTAAATTTCTTACATATCAATCATTGATTGCAAGTTATAAAGGAAATATCATTATTATTATTGGTAATTTAATAAGGATTCACAAACATAACATAAATCTATAAAGAGAGCCCTGGAGTAGACAATAATTCCTCTCAAAAAGGTGTGATGAGTCCGACCTCCCATCCTCTCGACCAACGCAAAATCTTAAGCCTTATCAGTTCACAACTAATAAGCACCTACCTTTGGAAAGTAGCTCCAAATGGATATAGAATCATTGGATGTTTCTGTTCTATGAACAAACCCTTTAGAAACCGCTTGGAATGTTTGAACCTTAAAGCAACGAGGCAATCCTCATTTCTAGAGGAAACAGAAAATGGTGAACCTGATATGAATCCTTAACCAAGTTAAAATGATGTTTTATTTATTTTTCAGGACCCTATTTAAACTCAATAAGAGGGACAACAAAACAATAAATAACATATGTTCTTATCCAAAAGATGTTGTGGCCATACTTATCTTGATTACGTCTGTTATATCAAACATGCACTATTTTCCAAGATCATCTGCGTTACAGAAATGGCTTCTCTTATGTTCACACCTATGAAAACCTCTGCTGTGAATACCTCTATTGTAAATAATTCTGCTCTGAATTCCTCTGCTGCTACTCCTATTGGATCATCGTCTGCTCTGAGTATGACTTCACCTAATCAGTGTCTTCAACGCTGGGTATCAAATGCAGTGGTTAAGGAATACTGTCAAAATGGTACTATTTTGACTCTGGAGGATACTCGACAAGCCCTCCAAGTCAATAATTTACCATGGTCGTTCGGACAGTGATGACTAGTGATCAAGAAGAAGGTGGTTCCAACCACCGTCTCTAACCATTTTGGGTCGTTATCCCTAGAACACAGTCACCAGTCCCTCCCATATTCTGGGGAGGTGAATGAGAAGGTCCCTCATGGCCTTAATTCAAAGAGACAAGAGCCCTTCCTGAGGGCTCTCATCAACAATCGCCGCCAGAATCGTGTGGCAGTGTGCCCTCAACATGATGAGGGTATCACCTCCAGGTGTTCGGCTCAGGTTCCTCGAACATGAGTAGGCAAGGCGAACCGCCAGAGGCGAAATCCTATCTACAGTGAGTAGGTTCTCATCACTGCCATCTCCGAAGAAGTCCACCAACCTAACATGGTGGCAAGAATCTAGCAGGCACCCACACCCGTCCATTTTAATTCCACTGTCCAGTAGACTCATCCGGTAGAAGCACACCAATCCTTCCAGGGAATTCCAGTGGAGCAATATAGATAAGAACATACACCTATTTATAAATCATCATCTAGTAAGAAGGCTCGTCTGACTACATATGATGAATCCCGCCAACCCAAAGTATTTATAACGGGTAAACATGAACATATACCTACTTACACTAATCAATCCTTCCAACAACCTTGTCTGTCATTATTGAAGGATTCTCATCAACCACGTTCGGTGGAGTGAAATTAGCAAGAACATAAACTTACTAGTTTTGATCAGGCCTACTAATAGTCTCATTTGGTTGCATTCAGAGAAGTCAGTCGGAAAGCTCCGACGAAAAACAGGAGGCAGACTCAACCTCTGCCCCCACACTTGACTACTATCAGAATTCACTAACAGGAAAAGGAGGATAGGAGCAGGAACATACACCTACTCCATGCATGGAATGGACGTATATCCTCGTTCCGGCAGCTGAAGTCACCCAGCATATTTTGTCAATGGTGAAATAGAATAAACAAATCCCTGCTCATATTCTGGATGCCTGCCAGGATATTATAACAGTTTCAGAAGCATCACAATGAAAGACACACAAATATATCTCTACCAGTGAAGTGACACATCAACATATCACTCCGGAACATACACACACCTATGTTCTAGTCTAAGAGGGTTGTGGGGTGTACTCCCCCATATCATATTGACAACCAAGTCAGCCACATACAATTGATTTGAGTAGAGATAATCAGCCTAACCTAATCATTTCTTATGAGCAGGAACATACACCAACCTATAATGACCACTTTCATCAACAAGTGGTTCCTAAAGTGAGCAATAAGGCGTCTAAGAAGAAGACCTTCCCAACATAGCCAAGAAATCAAGATCCAGTCTATAATAAGGCCTTGCTCGATGCTGGAGTTCTTGAAGCCCTCAAACAATTATCTGTTGGAATTCAAGATGTTACTCCTTCATTTCCCAGTAGTGGGAACATTAATTCTGAAGGTCTTCATCACACACTTCCTCATGAAGTCTTGCTTCATGACAGTTTGGTCGATCTCGATGTTTCATCTTCAGATGAGAGGCACAATAACCCTCTATATGGCCAGAAGACCAGGGAGCAAAAACTTTCATCTTTTACTGTAACCCAACATGGTGGTCCTCCCCATGATGATGAATTTAGCTGCGAGATTCCTATCCGCAGTAGTAATTCACATTTCCTGGAAAATCCTACAATGAACAATATAGTGGCGAGAAATACCTCTTATCTTGAGGCACTTGAAAATGTGAAGACAGTCATGTCTGATGCTTTATCATTAGTACGTGAAATACTTTCTCAATCAGAAGATAGCTCGGGGTGTAGTTCATTCTCTTAACCACCCCTAGGTCGTTCATCTTGTATTCTGATTAGTGAATTCTCTACCAATATTATTGAATCTGATGAAGCAAGAAGGAATCACCAGCTCTGGTCTAATCATGTAGAATAATCTTCAATGAATGATAAAGAGGAAGTGCTGAATATGAGAAAACAACTGGCGAAAGGTGAAGTTCCATTCATGTTTTGTCCTTCGGCTGACTCTCAGTATGAAATTCCAGAGATGTTGACAGAATATGGAATTCATGATATTCGTCTCAACATATGGATAAATCATTGTCAGTTGAAAAAGAAAATATTATCTTATGATGAATATGAAAATCATGTCAAGATAATAGAAGGCTTACAATGCCAAATTGATTTGGCATCTCTCTCAGTTTCTCAATATCTGAAGGCTGAAAAGCAACAGAGAGCCCTTCATCATTCATGTCTTGGCGCACTAAGATGATTACGCTAGTTAATTTTCCAATGCCCCATCTGGTATTCATATCTGGGTATGGGGTGTTCATCGAGCACTACATTTCACTGTGCACTCTAGTCATCAAAGCCCGTCGAAAATGGTCTCATGCAATGTTATTTCCCATGGTCGACCACATTCAATTGGCTTTGTTTGTAATCAAAGGCTTTCCCAAGAACAGGCCTCAACTAGTTATTCTCAAGAAATCGAGAATATTCAAAAAGACTCTTGTTTGGAGAAAACACATCATCAAGTGACAGATGTGTCAGAAATCATCCAACAGTCTTTGGAGCTGGGTGATAAAAGTGGATGCAGGTTGATGCATCCAGCCAATTTCCAGACTAAAGTCCGAAAGATCAAGAGAGATTTCAAGAAAGTCTCAGATATTGCATGTCAAGAACCACCCCAGCTTTCCAGACTGGGGACTCTCTTAACCCAATCCTCAAAATCAACAAATAGGATTCCAGGAATTGAGCAAGAACAGCAGGAACAACCCTAGTACACCGAAATGTAGACTTTTTCTAATCCTCAACCACTTCCTCAAAGAATGTCAGTCTTCTCTCGATTAAGGAAGAGGCCCCAAGAAGAACGAAGAGACAAATTTTCAGAAGATTCCCTCTAAATTATGGTTCTTCAAAATGTTACTTAGTGATAAAATCAATAAACAGAAATGTCTCATCAGAGACATTGAAGAAGACAATATCGCAGAAATGCCGATTGAAAGGATGCAATGCATTATGCATCAATTAATGTCATAAATGTTGTTGTTTCTGATCCACCTGATGAGGCTAACATAGAGGGATCAGATGAAGAGGTTCATGCTCAAGAGTTTTTACGCACATTCACTAATTAAGAAGGTGTGCATACACGAAATTAATGGCTTACCCATAATCTGGGTGTTCCTTCAAATAACCCACTTTCCCCTCTCTGAAAGGGATCCAAAAAGGGTAAAATAAAGAATCAGGTTACATACCCTTTCCCTAGATAAGGCCTATCGCTCTCACTAGAGATAATATTTTCACAACAGGAGGGAGAAATGAAGGAATTGAGGAGGTTGAATGAAAAACAACTTCAAGGTAGTCCTTCTCCTAAGCACACTGGAGTCAATCAGCCAAGGGAATTTGTTGCAGCTACTGAGATGGATCATGAATATCCTCCTTTATCAGTACAACCTCATCGGTCTAATCCTCTGGGTCAATTGTAACAACAATCGGCGGTTTTACCATTAGTTGTAGTACCATCCACCACATTTTTCCAAGCTTCAGTCAGTGCACCAGTTTAGGTCCAAGCTCAACCAGATATTTCTCAAAAGTTAATAACTACTATTGGGTCATTATTAGATCGTTTGGAAGCTATAGAGTGAAAGCGTGCACAAATTCAACCAAAAAAGAGAGCTTACCCTGAATGGGTTGATGCAATTCCTCCCCCATACAATTCTTCAAACACCACATTCCAAATATTTTATGGATCAGGAGACCCAGAGCAACACTTAACACCTTTTGTTTCTCATTGCAATCCTATTATGGGAATCCCTAAACAAAAAGATGTAGTTATGCTCAGGTGTCTTGTACAGTCATTACAAGGGCCTTCTTTTGTCTGGTACACAAGCTTGCAATCCTAGTCATTTACCGGGTGGGAGGATCTCCGTCAATGATTCGTTCTTCAATTCAGATCAAATTTTCCAAAGAAAATAGTTTTTTATCTTAAAAACTTTATTCAATGAGTTACGCACACCATTGATCCCTGTGAAATACAAATAAGGGTTTCGAGACCTTACTTTAGTCGCTAAACAAATTGAAGATTCACTTATGACGACTAAGGACAAAACTCATGTAATTCCATCAGTTCCAGGAAGGAGAATGGGTAGAGAAGAGACTGCTATAGTTATTGATAAACAAGCACTTGTACCAACTTCTACTTCAAAACATTCATTTTCCCAGAGGGCTCCACCTCCTGAGTGCCAACAACAGAGGCCATTTCATCAATATGATCAAAGAGATCAAAGACAAAAACAATTTGAGGATGTGAAAAGAAAAGTTTACTTAACCCGAATTGAACAAGTTCCTGGATACTTTATTTTGGCTCTAGAAAATAATTTTGTTCAATTGAAAAGGCCCAAAAGGCTAGATGAAGACCATCCATACTATTGACCCTTTCATCAGATGTTGGGGAATCCCATTCAAGAGTGTTTTGTCATTATGGACCTCTTGCAAAAAATGGTTGACTCGGGACAAATCAAATTGAAAGGTTCTTCAGCTCAGGTAGCATGTGTTAATGCTGCAAATCTAGAGGAACAATGTGAGTGGCAGGATGTCAAAAACAAAAAATGAGAAGAAATATAATGATTGGATGGTCAGAAAAACGATCAACCGAAGTCATTCAATTTTGCGAACTCAATTGAAGAAACCAAGTGTGTCTTCTGCAACGAATTCCAAAGTAAAGCCCCTTCATCATAGGGAAAATCCTCAATCAATCAAAATAATTAAAAGAAAGAGGAACAATTAGAAGAAGATGAGATCGTGATAAAGCACAGGTTTTCATTGACTCTGGCAGATTTTATGCCATCTACTTCGAAGCCACGGGTACCGCCCCACCAAACGGCACAGCCTAAATTGGCTATTCGAGAAGAGTCTTCATTAGATGATGAGCTGATCTTCGGTTCTGTTAATATGATTCACATAACATATCTTTATGCCAGTCACAGTTTTGATTTTGATGAGCCTGAGTTCCCTGTATCAAACAGAGGAATCAAAGGAAGTTCCAGAGGTCTGGGATACAGAGGAAGACTTGGATATCCCAGAAGCCACTATTCCAATTCTACCTCTTCCAAAACTGTGTATGCAGCACAAACTCATGGTATAGCCCTTTAGAGTGCTCCACAATAACAAGAAAATTATTCCACCAATAGAAGATTTAGTCATGGCACAGTTATTCTGGAGGATCGGTTGGAGGTTACACCATGTCCCTCTAAGCAGGTAAATAGTCCTTGTTGGTATAATCATCCAAATCCAAGAGTATTTCCAACTCCTACCCCGATACAGGAAGCATCTACTTCCAAAGAATCAATTTCAAAGGCACCTACAAAACCACATGGTCTTGTTGGGAAATGAAGACCTTTGGATCAAAAGAATGATGTATTGAAACACTTGGCCCATGTACCAGAAAAGTTATCAATTCTGGATGCTTTAAATTTATCAAATCATCTTTGGGAGGCACTCATTGGGGCTTTGTCAAGTCCTCAAATGATTTAATCTGAAATTTCTGCAGGTGAAGTCTACCATGTAGAGAATAATCCTATAGAATGGCATGCAGTGATATCTTTTACAGATGAAGATTAAGATGATGTCATGTATGGACAAATTAGACCTTAGTACTTATCTGGAAAGGTCAATGGTTTAGACATCGGAAGAGAATTCCTTGATAATGGTTCAGGAGTCAACCACATCCCCATTAGTACACTTCGTCGACTGGGTCTCATGGAATTTGATTTATCTCCTTCTACTTTGAAGTTGCACGGGTATGATAAAAATGAACAAGAACCACTGGGCAAGCTTACACTCAGAACTCAATTTGGAGACCTTCTATCCGATTCATATTTCAAGGTTGTTGATCATGATACAGCCTTCAACATCTTTCTTGGAAGATCATGGCTACATCAACATGTGTATATCCCTTCATCAGAACATCAATGTCACAAATATTGTTTTTATGGTCATATTGCGACATTGTATGGTGATAAAGCCCCATTCAAAACTGTGAATCTCAATACATTGAGGTAGAATTTTATCACATAAAGGGTAAGGAGAAATCCACATCAAGGGAGGTTACCAAGGTTATTGCTCCATTTTGTTTGGAAATGAATCTAATAAATCCATTTACAAATGTGAGTATAGATTATGTGTTTCCTATCAGTCAAATTGACAAGATAGACGCAAATCAAAATACTCTTATGGAAACTTCCATAATTTCAATTACGAAAATCAAGCCAGACAGCATGGGAGAAATTGGTGATTCACCAAGCAATGATGAAAGATCAAATGGGGATGTCTCCATTTCATCCGTTGAAATCCAGCAAGTCTATACTTTGCCAACCATCCAGAAGAATTTATAGCAATGCTAGAGGTAAAAGATGATTTCGATTCTCAATCCATCATCTCCTTATCAATACCCAAGGAAGTCCCTTTATCATCAATCCGTTCAAAAATGGAGGTGTCTTCTTTAAGATGTTCTAATTTTAACATCTCTCCCGATCATGAAAATTTTTCTTCATCATTTACTATACAGGTAGAAATAGAAGAAATAACACATGTTGAAGATGAATAGGAAGATCTCAGGGATCCTCCTCCAAAATTTGAAGAGGGTATCTCTACCACCATGGATGAACTCAGAGAAATAAATCTGGGTACAAAAGAAGATACACGCCCCACTTTAATTAGTGGGTCCATTACCCTTGAAGAGAAAGAGATGTATGTTTCATTTATAATGCAAAATCGAGATATATTTTCTTGGAAATATAAATAGATCCCCAGGCTTGATCATAATGTCTATACTCATCATTTGGGTATTCTAGAAGAACATCGAGGATTCAAGCAAGCTGCATGAAGAACACACCCAACTTATGCTTCCAAAATTGAAGCTGAAGTGGATAATATTATCAAAGATAACTTCATCAGAGAAGTTCAATATCCCAAATGGTTTTCTAAAATTGTCCCTGTGAAGAATAAGAACAGACAAATTAGAGTTTGTATTGACTTCAGAGATCTTAATAAGCAATTTCCTAAGGATGATTTTCCAGTTCCGATCACAGAACTCTTAATTGATGCAACAACTAGCTATGAAGCACATTCCTTCATGGATGGATATTTCAGGTACAATAAAATCCGAATGGATCTAGAAGATGAAGAATCTATAGCCTTCAGAGCCCCTCAGGGTGTGTTCTACTATCAGGTAATGCCCTTTGGTTTAAATAATGCACGCACAACATATCAACGTGCTATGAATCATATCTTAAAACGCTTTTTAGGGGTGTTTGTTGAATGTTATGTGGACGATTTGGTGGTTAAATCAAGGCTATGTTCTAATCACTTGGCAGATTTGGAAATCATATTCCACAAACTTTGACAACATAATTTGAAGATGAACCCCTTAAAATGTGCATTTGGGGTAACCTCTGGGAAATTTATCGGTTTTGATGTACGCCATCATTGAATGGAAGTCGATCCTGAGGTGAAAAAGTCAATCCTTGGTATGTCACCTCCCCGAAATTTGAAATAATTGAGAGTACTTAAAGGACACTTAGCCTATATTCATCATTTCATCACCAATTTGGAAGAAAAAATATTACCCTTCACCAAATTGATGAAGAAGGGAGTCACATACTAGTGGATTGAAGAATGTCAAGAAGAATTCAATATTCTCAAGAAATATCTCTTGAGTCCACCAGTATTAATTACACCTATTGAAGGAAGACCACTTATCCTCTATGTGACAGCTTCAGAGCGACCATTGGGTTCCTTTCTTACTCATAAGAATGATGATGGGAATGAAAACAACCTCTACTATCTCATTCAGACTATGCTTGAAGCAGAAACCCAATATTCAAGTATTGAGAAGTGCTGGCAAGAATTAATGTTTGTAGTTCAGATGTTGAGAAACTGCCTGCAACATCGGGAGGTCCAATTAATATCTCGTAATAATCCCCTCAAATTCATCTTTAGTCATCCAATGCTTATAGGACATCTGGCACGGTGGGTAGTTATTTTACAGAAATTTGATATCTGGTATGTGTCTCAATAGGTAATAACCTGACAAGATCTGGCTGATTTCCTTGCTGAACATACTTTAGTAGAAGATACATCTTCAGATATTGAACTCCCTGATGAGGAAGTCTTCTTTATTCAAGATAGACATAAAGCATGAGAAATTAACTTTGATGGTGCTTCCAGAAGTCCAATTGGGATGAAAATGGGGGATCCTAAATTCAACAAATTTGGGTTAGGAATTGTACTTATTTCCCTAGAAAAGTTAGTTCTACACTATTCTGTATCATTCTTGGGAGGTGGGACAAATAATGAAGCAGAATACCAAGCCCTCATCACGGGATTAGAGTTGGCACTTCAGGCCAAAGTGAATCACTTAAAGGCGAAAGGTGATTCAGACCTGGAAATCAAACAAATCAATAGGGATTATGCCATCAGAAAAGAAGAAATAATCCCTTTGTATGATTACGTCAGAGAGTTAATGGAAGAATTTCCTATGGAACATACATTTTCTTGTTTCCCCTGATCACAAAATGCTCAAGCTGATGCACTTGCTAATATAACCACAGCTCTGGCAGATCTGAATCGGGATGAGACAACCATCAGTATTGCCCACCTTCGTACAATTTCACCTAATGTTCAAACCATAACAGAATAAATCAATGAAATTAGTCCCATCTCTGAACCATATGTTGATACTACAGGATGGATGACACCTATCAGGGAATACATTCAAAATGGAACACTCCCACCTGATAGAGCCGGGAAAGAACAAGTCAAGAGATGTGTGGTCAATTTTACTCTTTATGACAGCCGAGATCACCTAGAAAAAATTCTCTACAAGTGTGGTTTTGATGGAGTTCTCTTCAGATGCATTGATGGTGAATAGACAATCGCTGTCAAGAAAGAAGTGCATGAAGGAGTCTGTGGTGCCCACTAATATAGACATAGACTATCTGATAAAATTAGAAGGCTTGGATACTTTTGGCCTTAAAAGATATAAGATTGTGTTGATTTTACAAATAAGTGGCATTCATTCCAAGTACATTCCAACTTCATTCATCAGCCCCCATAGTTGTTTCATACAACTAAATAATCGTGGTCATTTTCCACATAGGGAATGGATGTGGTGGGACCTAACCCTTCAGCTACGGCCAAGCAGTTTAAGTATATTCTTACTAATACTGACTTATTTTCCATATTGGAAGAGGCAATACCTCTCAAAGAAGTTAGTTCAAAAAGAATTGTTAGCTTTATCATGTATAACATCATTACCAAATTTGGTGTCCCTCATACCATATTGACGGACAATGGAACCAACTTCTTTTCATCCGTGGTAAATAGATTGTATCAAGAATACAACATCAAATCCAATCATTCATCTCAGTATCATGCAGCGGCCAATGGCCAGATAGAAGCCTTTAACAAGACTCTTTCAAATATACTGCAAAAGATGGTTGATAAAGATAAGAAATCATGGTCTGATAAACTCTTTCATGCTTTATGGGATTATCGAACCACCACACGCACAACAACACAGTCAACTCCAAATTCATTGGTATATGGAATAGAAGTAGTCTTTCCCATTGAAGTTCAATTACCTTCGCTCAGAGTAGCCATTTGTGATCATTCACCTAAAAATGAACAATCTAAAAAGCTATTTGATGAATTGGAATGATTAGATGAGAAAATATTGTGCACCCTGCACCTTTTTTAAGTCTATCATAATCGAATAGCATAAGCTTTCAACAAAAAAGTTCATCTTCGTTCATTCATTCAGGGAGAATTGGTATTGGTTCTCAGAACTCCAATGATACCAGGAACGAAACATCCCAAGCTTGAACCAAAATGAGAAGAACCTTATTCAATACATAAGGTCTCCTTTAATGGAACTTATTCTTTAATCTCAATGGTTGGAGAACTCATCACTACTCTAACCAATGCCAGACTTCTAAAGAAGTATTTTGTATAAACACAAAATACATCAGTTACAGTCCATGCATATTACCTTAAACTATTTGCATCCCTCATGTCCAACATGACGTTAAAATGCATATCCCATGGACCATGAATATGACCTTAAACTATTTTCATCCCTCGCATCCAACATGACATTAAACTGTGTATCCAATGGTCCATGCATATGAACATAAACTATTTTCACCCCTCAAGCCCAACATGACGTTAAACTGCATATCCAACGGTCCATGCATATGAACTTAAACTATTTTCATCCATCACGTTCATCATGACGTTAAAATGCATATCCAATGGTCCATGCATATGACCTTAAACTATTTTCATCCCTCACGTCCAACATGACATTAAAATGCATATCCAACAGTCCATGCATATGACCTTAAACTATTTGCATCCCTCACGTCCAACATGATGTTAAACTGCATATCCAACGGTCCATGCATATGACCTTAAACTATTTTCATCCCTTTCGTCCAACATGACGTTAAACTATGAAAAAGTACCTAATACGTCCAACATGGCATTAAACTGTGTCCTCTTTTTTCCTTAGTCCATGACATTAAATTGCACAGTCCCCTTTTCGTCCAACATGACGTTAAACTGTATTGTCCCCATCGTCCTAGCTATATGATGCTAAAATGTACCAAAATCCCTTAATACGTTCTACACGATGTTAAACTGTATTTTGTCCCTGCTACATGACATTAAAATATACAACACCAATAGTCCTCACTGCAAGACTTTAAACTACGTTGTCCCTTAATACGTCCTAAATGACGTTAAACTGTGCATCATTAAGGTTGTTGCGGCCACTTGATTCTCACACTAAGTATGAATCACATGAGCTTAGAGTAAACGTCAATCATAACACCTTCTCCGGGATTTTAATAATGCATAAGTCCCAACACCATTTTTTTCTCATTGTCCCCAAGAACAACTTGATCGCTAATTGATTCTTCAATTGAATTACGCAGACTTTGATTCTTGCCTTCTAGGCTGGGTACGTAGGAAACCACCTGAGGTTCAAGCCCAAAACCAATATCTTCACATGTTTTCTCCTCCATCTCATATGATGTTGATTCGTGAAGCCGCTCCTAGAATCAATATCATCATATTGTTTCACTTTTGTCCTTTCTATACAATTTTAAATTGTACAACACTTTTGTCCTGTATGACAATAAACTACAACATTCTTTGATACCTTCACTTGATAGGGAATCATTATTTACATTGATATCCAATCATGTTATATTCCAAAAACTACGTGAATACATGGCAATGCCCCAACCTTTTATCTGGGGTCAAACCATCATTGCACTAAAGTCCCCTTTCACCCTTCAAATGTATGAACCAAATCTGTACATAGGGTATTTCTAGAACTACGTGGGATTGATTCCCATCCTTATGGGATATTTAGGAATGTTCGAGTGTCCCTCGAATCCAGCCCCAAGCCTTTTGGCCCTAAATCCAAATTCCACTTTCAGTCCCTTGGCTTAAAAGTCCTCCTATGAAAACCCACACTGTGTATTCATTATTTTGGTATGAGATCTATGACCCTAACATAAGATCTCCCACACTCCCATCCCACATGATGTTAAACTCTAGATCAAGTACTACATATGTCTTGATTACCATCCTTATGGAATACATAGTGAAATCCAATTTTTTAATTCAAGACCCATCCACAACATGATTATGGTTATCATTGGTATGCGTATCTCTACATTCATTGAACAATGCCGATTTCTATGTGTCATACTCTTAACCATTAATATTTTCAGATCTCCATAACCCTTTTCTTCACTTCTGGTCACAAAATGTCCAATTTTTGAGAGTTATTTTTCCTTATTATGCAACATGTTCCTTTAGGCGGCCTTGCATAAACAGTCTACATAACAGACCTATCAGCCAAAAGATGCTATTATTTGACTATGCAGCCAATGCCCTTAGGTGGCCCTGCATAATTCAACCCCCTAACGGTTTTGCTAAATAATAGTAACGTCATTCTTGGGAAGAAAAACTATTTTTTCCTTATTGGTATTATCGATAATATGTAGGGATCAGCAAAAATATCCAACCTTAATATATTTTTCTGATACTCTTTTTCATGATCTAAATGTATTCAAGTCAATGGTTTATATTATCCTTCCCTAGATTTGGGCCAGACCTTCATAGGAGTGACATTAATCCAGTTCTTAGACAATCTTGATTGGAAATATCCTCCCCATAATCAAGTACCTCTTTACATACAATAAATTATATGCTTTGGAAAACTTGAATCTCCATAAACTTCCACAGGCTTTTTAGCACTAGAAAAGTAAATTTCTGAGATTTCTTTTGCCTTACTATACAACAAGTTCCCTTAGGTGTCCTTGAATTTGTAGTATACATAACAGATCTATCAGCCAAAGGATGCTATTATTTGACTATGAAGCCAATGCCCTTAGGTGGCCCTGCATAATTCAACCCCCTAACGGGTTTGTTAAAAAGTGGTAACTTTATTCTTGGGAACTACTTTTTATAATGCCTTTTATCCCTTTTTCATGTCATCCCTAGTATTCAAAATTTCATAAGTCATAGTTTACATATTTTCCCTCATACATGAGTGTGGAAATATGTTTTCATAGAAATTTTTCAAAAATTGAGTCAATTCTAATTAATTCGGTAAAAGTTATTCCGGCCATAAACATTAGACTTTTTATGTCTGGCATGCATGACTTTAATCTACCCACAAAAGACAAGGGAACTATGAACAAAAGTCCAGTCCCAGCTCACTAAACATACATTTCGTATGATTTAGGTAATGTTGAGAAATTAAATGATTCAATGTTTGTAGAGTTATTTATAATAATCCTAGAAAAAGTCAAACTATGTTTACTAGGCCAATTGGAATAGGTAAAAATTTATAGCAGGTGGAAAAAGAAAACATGAAAAAATGATTGAAGATGAAAGTGTTTTTCATTTGATGAAAAAAAGTTAGAAGGACATCCACAGACTAGAGTCTCTTCTCTTTTCCAAGAATTACAAAAGGTTGTCAACATAAATCTTAATTTGATTTACAGCATCTCGAGCTTCATCAATATCTATATGAAGCTCATGTACTCGACCAACTTCACTCTTTTCAGCTTGATGGAGTGCTTTCTTTGCATCTTCAATGGCTTTCATACAATTATTTTGAGCTCCTTCAAGTGAATTATTCAGTTGGTCAAGTACCCCAGTAACATCATCTAATTGTTGCTGATGGTGCATCTGCTGGACAACTTTATATTTGATCTTATGGTTCAGCTCCTTCAACCTGGCAACATAATAATCCTCATCTTGGGATATCGTAGCCTCAAATTTGATAATATTGGCTGACAACCTTACTATGGTCAAATCTTGATGTTACTTTTTCTCCTACCCCTTCTTAAGATAACTTGTTTTACCGTGGCATGGAACTTTCGATATCCAAAACTGCCAAGTCCCAACATGATGAACAGGGATAAAAGTCGTGGGATATTTGATGACAACACTTCTAAAGGGACTTCAGATATGATTTTCCATATTTTCTTCCATGCCTTGTGTCGTGAAACCTAGAGCGGCTTTTGTACCTCCGGATCTAATTCGGCATCAATGTCACATGGGGGAATATAATCTGGGATTAATGTATATAGGGAAGTTCCCTGATCTACTCCTTCCCCCCCCCCCGATCCATGTTTCTTACTTTTTATTCCCGTTGGGGCAGATGCTGAGGCTTCACCTCCAGATCTAGCCACTGAAACTGATGGCCCTGCATAATCAGTTAAATGCGTTGGTTAGTTTCAAAGAATGAAAAAAGATGATTTGTTGTCTTGAAAATTAAGTACAGTCACGATAATTGTTATTTCTTACCCAATGATAGATCAACAACTTGTGAAGGCCCCTCCACGTCATTCCTAGCTTCAACAGGATTTTTAGTAAAAGTTTGACGATGCTATACAGGGTTCAGCTCCACTTTCACTAATGTCTCTACTATAGTAGGGTTTCTTATACCCCCTTGAGGCATTATCAGTTCATTAGCTTGCTTAGATAGAACTGCACATTTGAACCGATCATGATCATAGATGTAATAAGAAGTTGTTTTTAACAGGGAGAAGGATAACACTCATGTCCGAAATCTACTAAATTACATGTTAATTTAACATGGTCTAAAAAATCATCAAAAGATGCTCCAACATCCATCATTTCATCCAATTTTATCTCAGAATACAGGTTAATATGACCCGTGGGAGCATTTGATATTTTTTCTTGGTGACCTTCATCCTACAGCCTCTGACCCTGGACAACTTCTTCAGTTAAAATTGCGGCATCAGTTGCAATGTTCGCCAAAAGCTCTAGTGCATGGGTTGATCCTAAAGTACCACATAATGGAAGTTAGTTGATGTTTTATTCAAAATTTTATGAATCAGGGTTAACATACTAGAAGCAGGATCTTCTCTCCTTGCAATAGTAGCAGGAGGGATACTGGGAACAGATGTGGGCTCTTCTCCAAGAGCAGCCAAGTCAGCCTGAACCTGTTATTGTTCACCAGTACCCTCCATGGTCCACATTGGAGGGTCAATCCTTTCCCTCAAAGGGTAAATTGAATAATCCCATGCAATCAAACTAATTATGAGTAATATTTTCATGTGTTAAGACTCATGATTATCCAAAGGACGTACCACTGCTGATGAAGCGTTTAGTTGTTGACTTCTTCATTCGATGCCTTTGTCTCTTAGGTGTTTTGGGAGTGTCGACCGTCTCCTTTATAGGTACATGAATTGGATAATGGAAAGCCATGTCAAACTCCTCATCCATGGATTTCTGGGCTAGAGATATCTCGCCCGACTCACAGAAGATTCATTAGCCCCAATGGCGGTACCACCAAGGCTATACTGTGGTGAAGGAACCTCAACAGTTCCTTTTTTTGCAAGCTGCAGGATGAAGAAAATAATTTCCATGAGTATCAAAGTGTTGACTGAAATCAAGTTGAAATGTAAATAAGGGAAGATACTGACATCTTCAGGAGCCACATAATCGTGCCACTCCTCATCTCCGAAACCACCAGTCCCCTCAGTGGCGCCACAATCTATCATTTCCTTCACCCTCTTGGTGACAGGAATGGAATCATCGGTGGCATATATGAGCATTTATAGCTATGTGATGTAAGCCCACACTTCATCGGGGTTATCCTTGTAACAGATATCTATAGAATCCAGAAGATTCTTGATTCCAGGGAGGTGTATCCCCTCATACAATTCCAGCCATGTACTTTCAGCATCGTAGTATAAAATCCTCCATGTATGGATAACCTCTGGTCGTAGATATTCAGTATGTGTACCAGAAGGCTGCGAGGAAGGTCCTACAATCTTGGACTTCAGCTTCATCCCAGCTCCTACAACTACAGATAGAGAACAAAAAAAGAAGGCTTTTTTCTCTATAAAGTAATGGTGATTAAAGTTCCCTAACGATGTAACTCACTAGGAGTTGATGGATTTGGTCTTTTGATTTTGAAGGGAGGATTATATCTGGAACAAGGTCGCTTTTCCGCATGTTTTGCCTCATCATCCTCATCTCGGGAACCCGACGAGTTGGCCCTAGGTGAAGAACCCGTCGAATCTGCTCCAGGTGGTGTATTAGAATCACCTTCCAGATGAAGGGTTTCTTTCACTATGGTTCTTTTCCTCTTCCCCACCCGATAAACCAGGTGATTCAACACCCATCCAGGGTATGATGCGATCCAGTTCTTGGCATATCATGTAGTCAAATTACTCGCTGCTTTATTAACAGGTATATCAAACACTGCCCCAGTCTTCTCCCTAGATGTTAGAAACCATAATTGTTGAGAAACCATCAGATGTTACTCTGGACTGACATGCACAGGGGGAGAAACAATAGTTAGCTGTAAACACTTGAATTGACGTGCAAATATTTATGGAGCATAGGCCACGCATATAATCTCTCCGTCAATCCTGGGGGCCTGTACAGCATCTCTGCAGGCCAGCATGTATGCCCTCAATTCCAGACTGGCTGTTCCATCATAAAAAAACCACCCAGTTAGCATATTTCCATAAAGAAAGAAATTTAATTCCTTATACATGCTCAGCCTCACCTTTATGTCATATGAATTGAGAGCTGACAGAGAAATTCCAGATAATTCCTGCACTGATGGCCTGAAAGAACCTATAGAAACATGTACTCTGTTCTATACATTATACGTCCTGAAGTGAGTGGTGATCCATCCCCTCAAAACGTATAATGGTCCCACTATTCTCAAAGGAGACTTACCTATGAAAACATGGTGTAATATCTTGTGAATATTTGCTAAAATGGGGGTAGCTAACCCAACCATGTTTCCCTCATCCAACTTGCCTGCAACAACGAAGGTCCTTGTCCTGACGCCTCCCTTCGAGTTTCTGACTGGAAAAAGATGAACACTAAGCCATAAGGCTAAGAATCCCGACAGAAAAGGATTTTTTTGGGATTCTTTGATTCACATCGTATCCCCACTTCTCAAATTCACCTGCTTCTAGAGTCGGCCAGAATGTGCAAGGAGAACCCCTCTTCTCTATTTTGGGGAAGGTAGTAGGACGAGTAAATGTTGGCCCCTTCTCCTTAGACCCCTTCTCCTGCGATCCCTTCTCCTTCGACTTCTTCTCCTACTTATTGGTAAGAAACATATTCATCCACTCCTATGGATGAATATCCTTTCTAGAGTGAGTTAAGGAGATCTCTAAACTCCTGATCTTTTGAAAGATTTTCCATAATTCCCAAGCCAAACCTGGGGTCTTCTCCAAATCATTCCAAGTCGCCTTGGGGGGAGGAATTAATCATAGATTTCTCCTAGAATTGGAGTCCCCCCGAGATCTTGTGGACATCCCACAGACTGATGCCTACTTCTCCATGATTAAGATAGAAAGAATTGGTTTCTCGACTCCAACGACTGATTATCTCTGGCACAGAGTCCTCATTCCTGTAAACATATGTTTTCCCAGCCCAGACGGCTTCATATATTACAACTACATTTAAATCCTCGACAAAATCTGGCAGGTTTGTCGCACCCAGTATGCCCACATCCATGTTGGCTTCACACCTCCTCCAGGACAAAAGTCCCAACTCTTTTTCCAGCCTTTGGATTGATCTATCTGATAATTTTGGAAGATTGAGGGATAACAATGTGGTTTCATCTCAGGATTGTGAGGTTTCAGATCTAAGGTACATGGGCTATGGTGCATTATTTAGGCCTTCTCTACCTTTCTAGTATTTACAAATGCTCCTCCACCTGAGATATTCGCTGAAGAAAAATTGGTGTAATTCTAAAACCAAGAATTTGGGAGATAGTTCTTTACCTCTGGAATGGTGACTTCTCGTAGATGACCATAGCCATACAAAGGTAGATAAATACTCTGCGGGAAGTCAAGATGATACTTTTTCAGGTACTTGGCCAGATTTGGAATTGTACTGTCGCAGATAGTATAATAATCATGGCCAATGATGCTCATCATATCATCAATTTTCTTACTATCTAGTTCATCAACCATTCTGATTCTCATGGGAGTCATTGAATCTTCACAAAGGTTGAATAATTAACTCTTAAGTGAGTTTATTTCTCATGAAATTTGTGAAGAAAAGTAAAAAAATGGACAAATAATTAAGGTTGGAAAGTCCCAATGTTGGCGCGCAAGTATTAGTGTGTCGCACAAGTTTTGGCGTGTTGGTATCACCGCGCAAGTCCAAATACCTATATAGCAGTGCCACACAAAAGGAAGCAACAGAACACTGAGTAATTTGCGCAGTGAACGCAACTTGCACTATGAGATCTTGAATGTTTAAAATTCTGGTTCTTTGCCTGGGAATGGCCGCATATATATAGGCCAGGCCGGAACCATGCGTGCCTAAATCCAGCACCCTCAACCCTTACATGCCGCCATTTACGTGCTCAACACTTGCACTCCTCATTTTCCTTGGATTTATTCTTTACCTCAGAGTCACATCCTCATTTATTTAGGATCCATCTCTAAGGGGGGACTTTTGTTGACACTCCTTTCTGTCACAAAGTATAAACAACTGAAAAAAGAGAGAACCTTAGTCCAATGTGATTCATCCATTGAAAAAACATCAAAAATCGACAGAGGCATGAAGAAGGATTTCTTCCCACTTGGGTCGTGAAAGTTTTAGCATGGTCGCGCAAGTATACATACACGCTACCTATTGTTCATGCAGGTGACTTGTGCACCCTAATTGATTCTCCCTCAGGGTCTTCAACAACCAATAAATACCCCCGATGGGCCCCCATTTGAAGAGAAAAATTCAAGAAACTCAGATTTGAGCTCTTGGTGCCCTACTCTCTTCTCGAAGCTTTTGAAAACATATAAGGTAATTTCTTACCTAAACCAAAGATCTAAGGAGGGGGGTTGGAAGGCTTATGTGTTTAAATTCATCGACACCTACACACCTAAGTGTCTAACCCTTAAGGGAAATGAATAAACTTGCGCCCCGCCTTACCCCTTCAACATAACTTGTGCACCACTCTTCTGGAAGCCTCTAGAGATATTACTAAGGGCTTAAGCCAAGTCTCTCCCAAGTATTACTCCATTGGTTGACCATCGTGCAAGTACTCATCTGTCACGCAGGTATACCTACGCGACCAATACCTGCACGCCCCTGCAGGACCTGTGCGCCTCTTTCTTTTTGGGTACCCCTCCTACCTATTTTACCTCTCTTATGCCCATCCACCTCTCCTATTAAATAGTCATCCTTCAAACCCCTCTTCAAAGATATTTATTTTGGCATGGATCCCTTGTTGGCTTTCTTATTTGAAAGGAATTCTACGGAACATCTCTTAAAACCTAGTGATTTACATATCTTTATATTACTATGGTGGAAGATTTCATTCATTCAACCTCATCCTTTAAGATGAGAGGATATTTAACATGGGACTCCTTTTCAAGAGTAATCCCCAGTCCAAATTCTATTAATTTGGGCATCCACCTCAGGAGTAATCCCCATGTCCCCTATTCATGGGCCTCCCCCTTAGGAGTAAGTCCCAGTCACAAATTTCCAAATATAGGCATCCTCCTTAAAAGTAACCCCAGTCATAATTACCCATATATGGGCATCCTCCTTAAGAGTAAGCCCCAAGTTCCCAAATTCTAAATTCCCTTTAACTTGGGCCTCCTTCTCAGGAGTAAGTCGCAGTCAAAATTCCCTTTAACCTAGGCCTCCTTCTCAGGAATAAACCCCAATCATAATTTCCCTAACCAGTATTAATATACTTTTTGATTTGGGATTCCTTCTCAAGAGTAAAAGCCAATCATAAGCCTCTTCCTAATTTTGGAATCTTCCTTAGGATTAATCCCCAGGTTAGAGTATAAAAATCTCCATAAAATCACATATACCTTTATAGACTCTGTTCCTGGACTTATTCACTGAAATAAGTCTCGATCTATATCTATTTGTGCAGTCATACAAACATAATCCCCACATCATTTCTTATGATTGCATCTTTCGTGGAAAAATTGTCTGGTTTTACTAATAACTCTTGTTTACTCACACCGAGCATGACTCACATGATCTTAGAGTGTAAAAGTAATTATGACATCTTTCTTTGAGCAATCAATCATGCATAAACATCATACTCCCTTACTCAAACTACGTGGGTTCTGATTCCTTTTCTAAACAAGGATACGTACGTAGCCCATCTACGGGTACGATCCAAACTCTAAAATAATCCATGTCTTTCTGAATGAAAATAAACATCAAGTGCCCCACTGAGAGTCTTTAAAACCAGTATGGTCATCATAATGACAAAGAGACTTTTTATATAATGTATTGAAGGATACCATTGACTAATAATCTCTAAAAAATACAGATGATTCTATATCAATGAAGAACCTCGAATACATATAAAAAGATTCTCTAAATTTCCTACATATCAATCGTTGATTGCATGTTCTAAATGAAGGATCATTCTTATACTTCTTAATTTAATAAGGATTCATGAACATAACATAAATCTATAAAGTGAGTCCCGAAGTAGACAATAATTCCCCTAAAAAAGGTGTGATGAGTCCGGCCTCCCATCCTCTCGACCAATGCAAATTCATAAGCCTTATCAGTTCACAACTAATAAGAACCTACCTTTCGAAAGTAGGTCCAAATGGATATATAATCATTAGATATTTCCAGTTATACGAACAAACCCGTTATAAACCTCTTGGAATGTATGAACATTAAACCAATGAGGTCATCCTCATTTCTAAAGGAAACAATGTTGTAGTGTTTTTAATGTTTTTCACATTTTAGGTTTATCAGGTTTTTATGGGTGTTTTCGTGTAATTATGTTTGTAAATTGTTTTTGGTTATTAGGCCTTTTTATTGTATTTTTGTTTTATTATGGTTCTTAGATATTTTAGGGTTTTTCAGGTTTCTAGAGACTTTAGGGGTAGTATGGTTTGGAAAATAGTTTAGGGTTTTCATGAGATTTTTAGGTGTTTGATAATTTTTATAATCAATAATGGTATTTTTATCTTTTTTGGGTCCTTTTAGGTTTCTTAGGTTGTTTTAGTGTTTTTTACATTTTTTGGATATTTTATGAAATTTTTTGGATTTAAAGATATTTTAGGGATTATAGGATTTTATGTTCTTTTGGGGTGCCTAGGGTTATTAAATTTGTTAAGTGTTTTTTTTGGGTTTTAATGTTTTAAATATTTTTTTGTTTTTAGGTTTTTAAGGTAATTTATGTAATTTAATATATTTTAGGGTTTTTGGGGGTTTTTATAGTTTTTTGGGATATTATAGTTTATAGTTTTTTTAGGATGTTAGGGTTTTTTGTGTTTTTTGGTCTACTAGTGTTGTAAGGGTTTTCAGTGGTATTTTTGTTTTTAAGAGTTTTTAGGGGTTTAGGAATCACATAGTTTTTTATAGATTGTTGGGTTTTTTTATGGTTTTATGTTTTTAGGGTTTTTTGAGTATGTTGGGTTTTTAGGGGTATTAGGGTTTTTATGGGTTGGGGTAGTTGGGGTTTTTTGGGGTTTTTTTGTGGATTATGGGGTTTAATAGTGTATTTCTCTTTTTAGAGGTTTTTATGGTTTGGGGGGGGGGTTAATTAGTATTAATTTTTTTTAGGTTTTTTATAATTGATAGTGATATTAGGGTTGTTTATTGTATATTTGGGGGTTTAGGGGGGGTTTTTTTAATATGTTTACAGTTTTTTATTTAATTTTGGTTTTTATTGGGTTTTTTCTGAAACATTGGATTTTTTATGTTATTTATGGTCATTTAGGTTTTTAATGATTTTAATGTTTTAGGGTGTTTCAAATGTTTTTTTGGGTTTTTAGGGTCTTTTATGTAATTTAAGGGATTTGAGTGTGCATTAACGTTTTTATGGGTTTTTTTGTTCCATTAGTGTTTTCATGAGATCCCTATTGTTTTTAAAGGGTTTAATGTGTTTTATTATTTTTAGGATTTTAGAGGTTTATTCATATTTTAGGGATTTTAGTTATCCTAATTTTATTAGTGGTTTTTATGTTTTTAAGGGTTTTTTTGGCTTTTAGAGGTTTAAAGGTTCTTTATGGTTTTAGAGTTTTTACGTTAATTATGGTTTTTAGGGGAATTATGGTTCTGGGTTTTGAATGGTTTTTAGGTAATTTTAATTCTTTTAGGGTTTCATGGTTTTTAGGGGATTTTAGGGATGCCAAGTATTTTTATGATTTTCTTGGGTTGTTTGGGGTTTTTAGTGGTTTCTTGTTTTTAGGGGATTTTATATAATTATAGAGTTTTATGGATTTTAGGTTTGTTTAGAGTTTTTAGTGATTTTTACAGTCCTTGAGGTTTTTTAAGGTTTTTAGGGTCATTCATTGGTATTTATAGTTTGCAGTTACCTTTATGAATTTTAGGTTTGGTTAGGCTTTTCTGGGACTTTAATGTCCTTTAGTGAACTTCAGACACCTTTATGATTCTTAGTCTCATTTAAAGTATGTTAGGGTATTTATGGGTTTTTAATGTCATTTAGGATTTTGGGGTTTTTAGATTCATTTTTGGGATTCATTGTATTTTATAGTGTTCAAGGTTATTTTTAGTCTATTAATTATCATTTTGAATTTTATGGTCTTTAGGGCCTTTATGGATTTTAAGTATCATTTGGGTTTTTCAAGCCTTATAGGGTTTTATTAGTTTTTATTATCTTATATGTTTTTAGGGTTTTTAGATTGTTTTAGTGGTTTAGGGGTTTTATATATTATTGGGGTTTCATGGTTTTATAGGGTTTTAGTGGTTCTTTGGTTTCATTTGGTTTTAGGAAGTTTAATATTGTATAAGGGTTTTTTGATTTTATTAGTGTTTTGAGGTTTTAGGGGGTTTCAATGGTTTTTAGGGTTTTAGTATTTTTATGTTTTAGGGGGTTTTTTGATTTTTAAGGGGTCTTAGTTTTGCATGTATTTTAATTTTTTTCATTTAATTTGTAATTTTTTTTATTATTTTGTGTTTTTGGATTTATAAGGGGTTTTATTGTGTTATTGTTTTTGACATTTATGGGTTTTTTGGTATATACTTATTTTTCGATATTTTAGGTGTTTTAGGCATTTTTTGGGGTTTTTTGGTTTAGAGGGTTATTATGTTTTCTTAGATATTTCCAATGTTTCTATTTTTTTTATTTTTTAGTTTTTATGGTTTTCAATGGATTTTTTGGTATTTGAGGGCGTTTTAGGGTTAATTTGGGTTTTTAATATTTTACGGTCTTCCGTTAAACTTTTAGGGACTTTTGGTTTTTGGGGGGTTTAAGGATTTTTTGGATTTATTATGGTTTCGTTGGATTTTTATGGTGTTTAAGGGGTTTAGATTTTTATGGTGTTCAAATTATCTTGTAGTCTTTTTAGTATTTTTATGGCCTTTTTTAGGGTATTTTATGTTTTTAGGAACTTTTAGGGGGTTTTACAGGTTTGTACGGTTTGTACTGTGGCTCATGGGTTTTTTGGGTTTTTAGGTGATTAAGGGGTTTTATGGTTTTTAAGGTTATTCTGGGGTTATAGGTTTTTTGGGTTTTCGGGTTTTTATGGTTTTTATAGGTTATAGTGGCTTTTGGGTTTTTGGGTATTATTAGGGGTTTTATGGTTTTTAAGATTTTCTGATGTATTTTTGTATTATTTTAAGGGGCTCAAAGGGTTTTAGGGTTTTATTTGATTAAGGGATTTTATAGTATTTATGGTTTGTAAAGATCATCAGGTGTTTTAGGGTGTTAGGTTTTTAGGTATTTTTTTGGTTTTCATTTTTTCTAGTGGCCTTTTGGTTTTTACTGTATTTTTAGTGTTTCTATGTTTTTAGGTTTTTCTTGTGTATTTTTGAAATATTATAGAATTCTTAATTGTTTTTATAATTTTATGATCATTTTAATGGTTTTTTTTTGGGGGGGGGGGGTTAGGATTTTGGGGGATTTATTATTTTCAGCTTGTTTCACGGGTTTTAATGTTTTCCTAGTTTTTAGGCATTTAGGGTATTTTAATATTTTTATTGTTATGTGGGTTTTTTTATTTTTTTATGGTTCTTAAATGTTTTTGGGGTATTTAATATCATTAAAATTTTATAGGGTATTTTGGGGAATTAGTAGTGTTTTAAGGATATTCAGTATTTTTAGTGGTTTTAGGGTATTTGTGGGTTTTAGGAGGTTTTTGGATTTTTTTATGTTTTTGGGACTTTATTTAGGGTTTATGGGATTAAAATATTTCAAGGATTTTAGGGTTTTCCTAGACTTTAGGGGGGGGGGTTGATAGTTTTAGTGTTTTTAGGTATGTAATATTTTTAGGGATATTTTGGTTTGTAGATGTTTTAGGTTTTATTGATATTGTTAATGTTTTATGACATTTTAGTGTTTTTTTTGTCATTTTTGGTTTTTTATATATCACATTTAGAAATTTTTGGGTCATTTTGGATTTTATTATTGTTTTCTAAATTTTTATGTTTATTATGGGTTTTTTGTTCTTTATGGTTTTTAATGTTATATTTACCTTATTTAGTTTTATTTTCATTTTTAGATATTTTAGGGTTTTAGGGTTTTTTATGATTTTAATAATTTTGGAAATGGTTTTTTCGGTTATAATGGTTTTTATTTATTTTTTATATTTATTGTGTTTTTTTGGTTTCTTAGTATTTTTATGTATTTTTAGGGGTTTCATGGTTTTTATGGGGTTTTAATGTTTTTGGTTTTGACGGATTTAAGGGTTTTTATAGTCTTTATGGTCCTTAGTGTTTTTTCAGGTATTTTTAATAGGCATTTATATTTTAAGGTATTTTAGTTTTTTAATAGTCATTACGAATTTTTAAGGTCACTGTATGTTTTTATAGTTTTATGTTTTTTGACATTTTAGGGTTTTTATGGTTTTGTAGAGATTTTCGGTGTTTTAGGGGTTTTAGGGTTATTTGTGTTATTTGTGTTTTTGGGATTTTAGGTTTTTAACGATTTTTGGGTATTTTGAAGCTTTTATTTGAGTTTTATAGTTTTAATTTATTTTTTTAGGTTTTTTGGGGTTTAGGGATTTTAGAAATATTTTGGTTTGTTATGGATTTTAAATTTTTAAGGGACTTTTAGATGTATTTGGGTTTTTGTTTTTTTAGGTTTTAGCATCATTCATGGATTGTTAGTGGTTTTTAGGGGGTTTTAGAATTTTTTACGGTTTATAGGGGTTTTAAGTGTTCCGTATGGGTTTTATGGTTTTTATTGTTTTTAAGAATTTTAATATTTTTAGGGTTTTACGGGTGTTTTAGGCATTTTTATGGATTGGATGTCTTTTAGTTTTAAGGGTTTTCATCTATTTTAATGAATTTAGGGTGATTTGGGCATTTTTATATTTTTTAGGGGTTTTGGGGGCTTATGGGATCTTTAGTGTTTTTAGGGTTTTTAGGGTATTTCACTATTTTAGGGGTTTTTATTATTTTTTTGTTTGTTAGTATTTCTCGGGTTTTTTAGGGTTTTAGAAATTTTAAGGTTTTATAGTTTCTTAAGTTTTTAGGTTTTCTTATGATTTTTAGTGTTTTTTTGTCTTTTAAAGGGTTTTTATAGTTTTTCAATATTTTTTTTGGAATTATATGTATTTTTATGTATTTAGGGATTTGTAGGGTATTTATTTGATTTTCTGTTTTTTTTTGAGTTTTAGCAATTTCAAATAGTAATAGTGTTCTTTAGTTTTTTTAGTTTTTGAAGCGTGTTTATGGATTTTGGGGGGTTTTATTGGTTTTTATAATTTTTATGGGTTTTGGTTTTTTCGTATTTTTATGTAGATTTGTGGTTCTTAAGGTATTTTTTGATGGTTTAGAATTTTTAGGGGATTAGGTTTTTTTTTTTGTTTTTTAGGGTTTTATAGGTTTTTATTATTTTTTGGGGTTTTTATTATTTGTAGGGTTTTTTAATTTTTTTATGTTTCTAGGGGTTTTATAGGTTTGAAGGGGTTTTATTGGTTTTTAGATTCACATAGGTTTTTTAAATATTTTAAGGGTGTTTTATATGTGATTTCGGTGGCTCTTCAGGGGGGCATATGATTTTTTTAGAGTTTTCGAGTATTTTTTAGGGTTTTTAGTGTTAATTTAGGATCTTTACATTTTTAAGGAGTTTTATTTATCTTTTTAGGATTTTTTGTGTTTAATGAGTTTTAATGGAATTTTTTATTTTTTAGGATTTTTTATACATTATTGGTTTGATGGGTTTGATGGGTTAATTTATGGGTTTTAGGGTTCTTTTATTGGGTTTTATGGGTTTAACGGTTGTTGAGGTTTTTATGGCTTTCAGTATTTATAGGGCATTAGGGTTACTCAATGTTTTAAGGGTTTTTGGTGTTTTTGGCCTTTAAGATGTTTTAGGGTTATTTAAGGGTTTTAGGGATTTTTGGTCTACTGAGTATTTTTAGTGTTTCTAATGATTCTAAAGGTTTTAGGATTTTAGAATGTATTTGGGGTTTTGTTTTTTTATTTTTATAATTTTTTTTTCTAGGCGTTTTGGATATTTGAAGATTTTTTGGGTATCTTAGTTTTTCATCATTTTGTGGTTTTTAATGGTTTTTATTGTTTTATGGTTCTTAACATTTTTAAAGTTTTTTAGTGTTTTAAGGGATTTTTATATTTTTATGGACTTTATGTATTTTAGGGGTTTTATGAATTTTTTGTGGTTTTATGGATTTTTGGGGTTTTAGGATATTTAGGGTTTTCATTTGTTTTTTAGGTTTTAGGGCTTTTTGCGTTTTAGTGGTTTTAGGGTTTTTAGTGTTTTAGGATTATTTCACGGGTTTTAATTTTTTTTTGGTGTTTTTAGGGTTTTATGGTTTTTATGGGTTTTCTAGGTTTTGGGTGCATTTGATTTTTATGGATTGGGGGTTAGGTTATTCAGGGGTTCGAGTATTTTTACGGTGGTTAATGGACTTTAGGATCTTTTAGGGATTTCTAAGGTTTTTGTAGGTCTTTTAGGATTTTTTAGTGTTTTTATGTTTTTATGGATTTTGAGGATCTTTGTGTGTGGGGGGGGGGGGGATTTTAGGGGGTTTAAAGGGATTTTGCTGGTTTTCTGGGGTTTTAGGGTTTTTATGGGTTGTAGGGATTAATATTTTTTTTAGTGTTTTATGCCTCTTAGGGTTTTTAGTGTTTTAATAGTTATCTTGTTTTTAGTTGTTTTTAGTGTTTCCAAAGAGTTTTTTGTTGTTTTATTTTTTTTGGTGTGTTTAGTGTCCTTTGGGATTTTAGGTTTTTTCTAGAGTATTAATTGTTTTTGTGTTTTTAGGGTTTTAGTGTTTTAGTGTAGTTCAGTTTCTTTGAGTTTTTTTTGGATTTATTTAGTTTTTTCTGGGTTTTTGGTTTTCTCAAGAATTTTGGGGAAACGGTTATTTGGAAGGATTTAATTTTTCTATGGGTCTTTAGGTATTTTGGGTTTTTTGGATTTATAAGGATATTATAGGGTTATATGGTTTTTAGTGTCTTATATGGGTTTTGGGGGGTTTTATTGTGTTTTATGGAAATTTTAGGGTATTTAAGGCTATTTAGGATTTTCAGAGATTATATGGTCCTTCAGGTTTTTATGAGTTTTAGGGGTTTTTAATGATTGTTGGGTATTTCAATTTTTGGGATTGTTTATGATTTTTTGGGTTATTGGATCCCTTATGAGTTTTATAATGGTTTAAGGGGTTTTAGGTTTTTTTAGGATTTTTTGGGTCTTTAGGGTCGTTTAAGGTTTTATGGGTTTTTTTGGGTCCTTTATTGATTTTATTGTTTTAGGGTCCTTTAGGATTTTTAATGATTCTTTGTTCTTTTAGTGTTTCTTGGGTTATTAGGTCCTTTAATTTTTTTTACCATTTGTAGAGTCTTTTGGGGAAATTGGTTATTTTTTGGTCTTTATAGGGTTTTACTATTTTCAGTATCATTTAGATTGCTTTTGGGTTTTATGGGTTTTTGGGGATTTTTTGGGTTTTATGGTATTTTATGATTTTATGGGGTTTTAGTGATTTTTGGTTTTAGGGTTCTTAAAATCTCTTTTCAGTTTTTTGATTTCAAATATTTATTTAGTTTTGTAGAATTTTTTTTGCTTTGTCGGGTGTTTTAGTGTTTTTTGGTTTTCTAGGTACATTTTGGGGTTTTAATGAATTTTTTGGTTTTTTATGATATCATTAATTTTTTTAAATGTTTTTAGACTTTTAGGGTTGAAAAGGTTTTACTGGGATTTATAAGGATATTATGGGTTATTATGTGTTATTAATAGTATATGGTTTTTAATATTATGAGGTTTTTTAGGGTTTTAATGGTTTTAGGTCCTTTAGGGGTTGTATTGTTTTTAGACATATTTTATGAATATTTAGGGATTTTATTTTTTAGGGGTTTATAGTTTTTATATTTTTTATGGTTATATGGGTTTTAAGGTTATTTAGTATTTTTTGGTTTTATAGGTTTTTATGGTTTTTAGAGTATTGAGGGGTTTCTGAGATTTTTAGGTGTTATAAGGGATTTTGGATTTTGGTAGTGGTATTATAGATTTTTTGGGCCTTTTAGGGATTTTTAATGTTTTTAGGTTTTTTAGCGGATTTAGGGTTCTTGGTTTTATGGATGGCTTCCTACCAATCCTCTAGAGAGGAATCAGAACCAATGTAGTTCGAAGGGTGTCGGGATTATGCATGGGAGCTACCCATTTGATGTTACATGGTGAGGTGGACCCCTTATGGATGGGAACCTTTTGAGCCCGGGTCTTCTGGAAGGCGTCCTACATATCCTGATTTGTTCATGAATCTACGTTCTTGTAGTTCAGTTTTGTGGGGATTACACATGAGAGTTTCCCATTTTAGAAGACATGATTGGGTGGACCCTTTATGGATAGGCACCCTTTTGAGCTCGGGCCTTCTGGTAGGCATCCTACTTATGAGGATATGGTCAGAAATGAAACTTCTCATAATTTAGAATCCTGTGGAAGTTGTAATCCTCACAAACCTCTATGCCCACATGATTCATTCTTGGTGTGAGAAACAAGAGGATGTGAAATATTCAACAACGTATATGCCTCCTCCCCTGTTGGTGGGGGAGAGAGAACCCTCGATGGAAGAGGTCATGGCGACTGTGGATGAGGGTGCGGAGCAATAAAACCTTTAATGTCAAACGACATTAAAGGTGATGTGACCCTTCCTGGGAATATTGGGGACTTACTTCAGTGGGAGGGCCCTAGAGCACATTCTAGGAAAGGGATGAGTTTTGTTCGCGTCAATGGGGGGAGCGAACATAACCCATTCGACTGATAGCTATTCCTTATTCTATGAAAAAATGTGATCACCCTTATTCCCTAGAATAGAGAGGATCACATCGGTGTCCCATGGTTGGGCTCCGAGTTACCATGGGAATGTAGCCTCATAGGAATTCTCAAATCCTACACCATTATAGGGAGAGCCTTCGACACTCTTCTTACCAAGGGTATGAATACTCAATGGGGTGCATTGATGCACCCAATGACCTGATCATATCGGTCTGGTGGCTTTGGAGGAGGCTTTGTTCTAATGCTGGAGGACTGGTAAGCGGAGGGATCATGGTGGACTATACGATAATGGAAGGGTGAGGTTGGAAGGACATGGAACAATACCGAAAACACCCCACTCCACCAACTGACTTTTTATGTGGGATGGTGGAGGCTCAACATATCAATGTTGTATGCGGGCAGAGGGACCATCTGCCTACCACTAATGTACGTGTGCATGTGTATATGAAACTAAATACCATAGTGGTACGCGGCCCATCATGCCACTTGGGGTTCCTTATGCCTACTAAGGTAGTACGCGGCGCCAGGTTTAGTCCACGTAGCGGTACGCTACACAGAGCACCATATTGAAGGGGTCTAGGGGATCATCATTCATGCAGAGTTCATTCGCAATAAGCCTTTGGTTCATGTGTCACCAGTTAGGTTTGTTGTTCTATTATTATTATTCAATTCCCCAGTTTTATGGTTCGCGGTCGGCTGTACCTGCAAAGTGATTGGTTCACGGTTCAGGATTCACCAATGAAATAAGATGGAAACGGGAGTGTTACCTCTATGTCTCCCTCAATATTTTGTCTTCCATTTTTCTATTTTTCCTTCTCTAATTGTGTGTGGGTCTGTACTTCTATTTTGATCCTTTTATAAATCATCGGATTAATCACATCTATTGGGAATGTGGAACCTTTTGCGGAGGCCCATTGAAGCAATATCCTGAACCACAGAAGACTCAGTCAACCGGGGATTTCAGAGGCTTTAGTTTTTGATAGTGGTTCTTTGAACCTTGTTGATTTACTTCTTCTAAAAAAACTGATTTCACAGAATGGTACGGAGATGTTCCTCATGCGTATGGAACCTTCATCCACTAAGTTTGCAGTCTGTCATGCTCGATGGCCATCGCTTCATGGGCCATCAGTTCGCAGATTTTCCCACCTTCATAGAGTTTTGTGATCCATCTACCCTGCATTCCTTTCCCTGTGATGGTATGCGGTCCACATTAAAAAACATGAAAACATGAATTCATTCTAGTACCTTCAATTAATTTAATCTCAATTTCAGTCTATTCACCTGGTTATACTTGTAAAATTATTTTCTTCCTCCTATAAATCATTTTTTGGGGTATTTTCTCTCTTTGGAAGAATATTCAAGACCCTAAAAATGCCACCATTGGAATGGTGTCTGTTCGGAATGAAAATTAGACTATTCCTATTTAGAAGCAATCCTGCACTGAAATAGTTCATAATAGAATAGATGGACCAGGTATGAGGGTACCACACTTATATATAGAGACCCACATCATTTTTCTTTTACCATTTCTCACAACCATGTGTACTATTGATTTCATCAGCTTCCTCTACTCCCGTGTATTGTGCTCCTTTCCAAAATCCTATTTGTGAACTGCTCCATACATTCTGTGTAATGATTTCCTCACCATTTCTCCACCCATATATATCATATTCTAGATTCTACGACCAAAACTATGGAATTTTCAGACTTAAAATCCAAATTATGCATAGGAGAATGCTATGCAATTGGATTGTCTTCATACCATACATGGATCGACGATCTGGAATTTTTAGAATATAATCAATCCAAACATAAACATCAACCCACCATTCTGAAATATGAACTTAATCAAGAACTAGGTTCGTAGAATCCTATTTCAGCGATCACTTATGTTATCCGGCTAATGTTCCATGGGCCAACGCCTTACGGATGGTTCACATACCGTGGTCGTACATAGTATAACGTGACCGCGTACCCTAGCTATAGGAGGGTTTACATCCACATATCATGTAGTATGTGGGATGTGGCTGCTGTGTACTATTTTGGGAATCCATACGCAGATATTTCTATAGACATAAATTGATTCTTTTAACCACTCTTCCATATCATTTATCCAACAAATTTGTTCGGACTGACTTCTCATTGGTTTGTGGATCTTCCTGTGTAGGCTATAATTTATAATTTATAGGATGCTGAAAATTCAAAATAATTCAAGGGAAACCACGGAGAGGAATAGAGATGATCATCATCGAGCCCACATCATTCCACATGAAAAATTATTTATGGTATTCTTGATGCCAGAGCTCTTAGATTATCTATTATTCGTACAGTTTCCACATTACAACATTTCTATTCCTGCCAACATGCCTCTGTATTTTCTTAATCCCTACGTTGCTTTCATCCTCTTGGAGACACCAAAATTTCATGACTGTGCTAACATTTCCCCTATAAGGGAAGTCATCACAACTCCGATTCCAGATAACATCTTCACAATATGAGGCTCGGCATGGAAAGAGGGAAACTATGAGTGTTGCGATGGTGTCCCAGGATTAGAACCCCGAGAATACCAATCCATTATCAGCATCTCCCGAGAGAATCCTAGCAGTGGGTGGAGAGACATGTGGGATGTATGGGCTGGAGTATTTTTCTCCGATTATTGGGCCTGGGCATTCTGGGTAAATATGAGTTGTTTGGAGTCTCCCAAATAGTTGGAGGAAGTGGGTTTGTACAAAGCAGCCTGGGTTTCCTATTTTTCAATCATTCCTCATAGTGAAATCCTTCCAGAACTATTGATCCGCTGGAGTTCATGTAGTAACACCTTCCACCTATTGTATGGGGATGTGGTAATCAATCTCTAGGATATCTACCTTCTTGGGTGACTCCCCATCCTTGGAGAAATGTACGACGAGTTCCTCCTGACATCCACCACAAAGAACGACACCAATCACATATCTCTGTTGACAATGGGCTTACTGGTCGTGGTAGTGGGATCACTGGATCATCCCCTTGAGGCTCGTTCCCTCATCCCATTAAATGTGTGGATATGGTTATTCTTGTAGATGAACAGACCCATGCCGAGGGACACCACTATAGAACTCATTCCACTCACATGTCCCGCCGAACTCTAGGGTCATATTGTGAAACCCTTGAAGCAGGGAAATATACCACATAGGGATATGATCTTCTGTTAGATGTTTCACCTGCACATAGACTGGTGGTTTCTATGACATGTTTTTATGTGGATGTATCTTCCAATCGGGTGATGTATATACCAGGGTTCATGCCATCACTTTAATAATGGAGGTAATGCTGGCTCAGGGTCGAAAAATTCATTTGGTCCCTCCAACCCTTTCATGGAATTATGAATTGTTGGGAAATATACACAAAGTCAGGCCGCCGTATCCTCTCAGTAGACCATACCAATTTCAATATGGGTATATGGAATAACACATCCCCTGTTAGGAATACTGGCATACTACAAGGGTTTCCCATTCTGACTTTCATCACACTCTTCTCAACATTTCTATTTTTCATCCTAGGACTCTGAATGTTACCGATGCGGTTGGGCTGTTGAATGACGACTCAAATTTCTTGTTTGGAAACATCATACCCCTCATGGATCACTAAGAGGTTATATGGGAAGTTCCATGGAGGAATTATCATACCTCATCAACCATCGAGAAAGGATGATCACTTCTCATGTAGACCGAGTGGTTATTTGTGAGCCATACCACCCCTACCGGGTTTCCAGAATATTTGGATCCCTTCAACAGACTACACTGCATACAGTTGATCAATTAAGGGGGGAATATCATCTTATGGTTATCCACAAATTGTAGATTATGATGATGAATAATTGTGCTTCTATGGAGATTTTCATTCTTAACACAACATGGCCCACCTTTCTATTGATAGAGTATGCCCAACTATGGGCAGATTTTTACCTAGGTGGGAACTAAAAGAACCAGTTCAGCGGGTGCAGATACCCTTGACCATTCCCTACCCTGTCCTTTCCCCAACATCAATGCTACAAATTCATTCTTCCAGGAACATTGCAATAGATACTCCTTCTACTGTCGTCCCTATATCAACCAAGATGTATACACCTCCTACTCTTGCTCTTGTGGTAAGAGGGAGTTTAGTCCATCGTCCAATGTGTCTGGGAAGGGTTTCATCAGTATAACTCATTTTTGTGGGATCTGATCTAGACTACTATCGTCTCGCGGATAATTCCCCTGATCTTAATGAGACTAGAAACATTTGAGCATCATCAATCATCCTAGAGGCTGCAGATATTCCTCCACATCTAGCTCTAGTGGCTAGGCCATCTGATGAAATAAGAGTTTTCCATCATGGGCGACCTGCCTTATGACCATCCCCACTCCGATGGCCAATCGTTCTACATAAAAACATGTTGCTTCAAGGGGGGATCAATGTTCTATTTTTATGAAAATACACCATGCATTGCAAAAAGAGGCATGTCTCCAGTTATGTTCTCTTGCTGCAAAGACACCCCTAGTCAATTTTGCTGATGGGGGTGACAATTTTCAGCATTTGATCACTGATCTAGGTTTCAATGGGGTTGATTATCATCACTTACACCTCTTTATTTACCAAATTTACATTTCCTAAGAATTCATTGCTTCTAGTGAGGACAAGCTAGCCAAGTTCAATTCTTCCCATCACTAGGTGGTGACCTTCTAGGATGTTTCCGAATAATTTGATAATATTACGACCGAGGAGGTGAAGGTGTGTGATTTGGTGGTGACCCAATAGGAAGGGATGGGGGAGTGTGAAGCCCATGTGACAAGATTTAGGGAACAAATGGACTCATCAGAATCCAACTATGAAGTCGTCCAAAAGAAAGGGCAGGACCTTAAAGTTGATATGGAGAGGGTGCATCTGATGGTCAAGGCTGAATCAGAGGAAATAAAATTTTGGTGTAGACATTTGATGGCCCACGGAAATCACTCACCATATTTCTAGAAAGGGAGAACTGATCCATTCTTTTGTTTTGTACCAAATCCTGATATTTACTCTTCCGTTTTTATACAATGGAGAAACTCCAAATTGGAGATGTTACACCATTTTTTTGATGAACTCAATGTAACTGATTTGGATTTTAAATATCTCTATTTTTAAATTTTTCTATTGTTTCAACATCATTGCTATCAGGCATTAATTTTAATCCATGAGTTGAAATCAGTAGTTAAAAATAATTTAGTTGAGCGATAATTTTTTCCTGAGCTCTAGGACTCAGTGAGCATAGTTTGACTACAGTTGGGGTTTCATGTAAAAACCCCACGAAATTTTGGTTTTTTATATATTAACCTAATATTTTCATAAGCCTTATAGGTATGGAAATAGTGGGAATAACTTGTATTTTCATAACTTGGATTTTTCTTAGGTCATCCTTCTTTGGTTTCTGACCTAACAATATTTAATCCTTTTCTGATGGCTCAATATTTCCCTTTTTTTAACAAACTGATACATGCCTTTTTTTCAAAGGTACCCTTTTCATATTTTTCCTCTAGAAATTATGGAGTCTTATTTCCTTGTAGTTCATAGTTCTACATATCAATCTTATTAATGATGTTTTCTATTGAACATCTTTGACCAAACTTACTGGGGTAGGGCTATGACTTGGAACCATTAAATGGGAATGTTCTAGTATCCTTCATACATGGAATATGAATTTTTATGACCCTTTATTTGTGGATTATAGAAATGAATGAGGCTTGGGAGACACATTAGCCATACATAGTTAGGAAAGGACTCTCATGTAAGTGAATTTTACTTTGATTGATGGCTATTTTTTGTGGGTGATATATGTAGAGCCACCTGGTCATGATAATCATAGTCAAGAAAAGGTGTCTTTGGGACACTGGACATCCATTTCCGATGGCCCGGTAGGATTTTCAACATGTTGGATTTATTTTCATGTTGGGATACAAAATTGGTGGAAACCCGGTATAGTGTTTTCTGAAAACATTATCAACATTCATATTGTCTTTCTGTGTGAAACATTTCCGGCACATTTCTTATTATTGTGAGGGAGAACTGGGGAATGGTCAGTTTAGTTAAGAGTGTTTTTTATGTCCATTGAACTAGGGAGGAAGGTGGTACATAAGACGTCATCCAAAAGTTTTCCAAATCTAGGTGTGTGATATTAAATGAATTTTGTTTGAGTGTATGGAAGTAGGAAATGACTCTAATGGGGATGAATATTCCTTTTATTAACAAACATTTTTGTGGCCAATATATGTTGTTCCATTAGGACATGAAATGAATTGTCAATAAAAGGTGTCTGCCGGACACTATCCTTTCGTCTCCAATGGACATTGAGGATTATGGATATTGGGGACTTTATAAATACAATATGTGACCTTCGATGATGGGTGAACCTAAGAATCAAAAAGGGAAATTTTAACTGATCTTATTTGGGGAATCCAAGAAACGGGTGGGGGAACTCTTCTTTTGTATGTTGATCAACTTCACACATATGGATGGGGTATCTTTTGAATCCTCAAAAGTGACTAGAGATGAATCAGGCCTATATGTTCTGATATATTCATGTTATATGAAAGAGGAAAGTGTAAACTATGAATTTGAGGTCCATTGAATCATGAGGGATGGGACGAGGCTTCAAAGACATTGGGCTTACTAAGATAGTAATTGAATCACCATAGGATGAATTTTCTGTTGATTGATGGCCATTTTTTATGGGAAACATATGAAGAGACATCGGGGCATGATATGCATTTTCAAGAAAAGGTGTCCACAGGACACTGGCTCTCCATTCGAAATGGCCTTGGAGGGATATGTATATTCATGATCACTCAGAGCACGAAGTCTAAAATATGGCATGAGTGTATCTAGACATATTGAGGACTTTTGGGATGCGATTTACTCATGGAATCAGGTTTCCCTTACACAGATCTAACACATACATAGGGTGAGGAATTCATTCCATCATTTGTGTACCTGGTCATCTATAATCACATGGCGAGGTCATGGGGTTCCTCTCGGGGGATAGAAATCTGGCATACCTTTTAGGGGCGTGTTTCTATAACCAAATTCATGGGCTAATATTCCATAATATCATGGTGTATCTCTCAATAAAATCCATAATATCATGTGATCTATGCTTGGTGTGAGAAATAAAGGATTAGAGGGATTTATTATCATTGCATAGGAATAGAAATATTATCATTAGAGGGATGTTTTTGGGACTAAACCATTGTTATAAAGTTTAACGTAATACAACAAGCATGATTTTGGCCTTGTAGTTTAATGTAGTGCAGTGAGGAGGTGATGATATACATTTCAAATTCATGCAGTGAGGACGTGATTCTATTCAGTTTAGATTCATCCAGTGAGGAAGATTATAAAATAATAAATATCTTCAATAGTTTTAGTTTAATCACAATCAGGATGTTCTAGCATTCCTTATATGTGAGTGATGATAGTATGTGTAAACCATTGTCTCAGGGGAAACATGAATCAGATGGGATGACATGTGGCTTTGAAGCTGTTAGGCATACTCATATAGGAGATGACTCTTCTGGGGAAGAATTTTCCTTTGAATGATGGAAATTTTTGTGGGAAACATATGCAGAGCCATTAGGGCATGATATGCATAGACAATAAAAGGATTCCACAGGACACTGGTCTTTCATCTCAGATGGCCTTGTATGATTAAGGGGATCCATGTTTTCCCGATGTATCGAGTGTAACAAATGGGAAATATGTTCCTGGGAACTTGAGAACACTCATACCAGGATTAACTATGAACTATTTGGAACTTGCACATAAGTCTGACACATATTTATAGGGGGAAGTAGGATCATTTAAATTCTCATGATTTAGAGGAATGTGTTGAATCTCACAATATTGAGGACTGGTCCACAAATAAATATTAAAAATTTTCACAGTTTATTGTCATCAAATAGTACCTTACATGGAATTCTCGTACAATTCTAACCTACGTATGGGGAAAAGGGGCATTTTTTGCTGGTGGATGGGATGGGATTCCAAATCTTGGTGTCAATACGTATCCTTCAGGGTAAAGAATCAAGCCACACATAGTTTTTAATGTTCCCAAAAAAAAATTTCTTAATGTTTAGGGACACTTGAGGGAATTTTATTGATGATGATTGTTGTGCCGTGATCGAAGATTGAGGTTTCACTACATATATTGCGAGGGAATAAATAAAACCTCACGTAGTTCTGAAAGGTCCATGTACCTATTTGTCTCAGTCCATGTGTGAGGACATGTGAGGTCATTTTGGTTTCACATGATTCAGGTCCCATTCCTACCATATTCCCCTACGATTAATCTGTGTAATAGAATCCTAACCCCTGATCCTACGCTCGCCTGAGTTATAATCGATGTGAGAAACTTGTAGTGGTCATAGTGTTTCCTTCACGAGTGTGGGGAGGAAGATAATATGATGGGGGGGGGGTTTATTTTTCATTCCTAGTGGGGCTGGGCTAAGATCGAGGATTGAGGCATTGGTACATATCCCACGAGGGCAGGAATCAAGCGGTACGTTATTCTGTATGCACCTAGTACCGATTTGTCTTAGTCCATTGGGTAGGGGAATTTTTTTTCTATCCTTTAGATTTGTTAGGCCTACCGTGTCACTTGATAGTTGTATTTCATAAGAGAATCCCTACCAATAATCCTAAGATCAGGGGATTTATACTCAATGTGAGAAACTAGGATTGGTATGGGTTTCCCTTACGAATATGGGTAGATAGGGGGCATGATGGAGGAATTTTTTCGGTTGGGGGTTTCCCCAAGATCAACGATTGATGTGTCACTACGTATCCTATGATCGATGGAATCAATTCATACATTGTTCTATAAGATATTTTGCAGTTTATTGGCATGCATTTAAGAAATTTTCTGTCATGTATTTTAACATCTTACAGAGAGAAAATGATTCAATGTTTACTATCACATTTCCAGGATGTGTTCCATATAAATTAATGTCATTTGTCTTGGATGATGACTCGTAGTTTAAGGTCCTATAGCTTGGACCATGGAATTTCGGTTTAATGTAATGTTGCATGGACTAATAACGTATAATTTAATGTCATGTGTCCAGGATGATGACTCATTGATTAAGGGCTTAGAGTATAAACCATGGCATTATAGGGGCTGTTATAACTCATTGTTTAGGGTCATAGATCACATATATTGATTTTGGGGTATTATAACTCATATTTTAGAGTAATAGAGCTTGGACCTTGGCTTCGTTGTGTTATGACGTTACAAGAAGTATTACATCAATAACTTCACATATGTACAAACCGTGATGAGATGTCCATCCATTGATATTCGGTAATATGCTCCATTGGAATAGAATCTATTTTTAACATATGGTCCTTCCCACTTTGGTTGATGATTTGAGGGATTCTTCAAGAGTATCATCAGTTTTTTGGGGACTAACACCATTTCCCCTTCCTGAAAAGATCGAAAGAGAAATTTTTTGTAGAAGGCTCGTGCAATATGATTTTGGTAGATTTCCAAATGGGGAAGAGAGTGCATAATCATTCCTTATAGCTTCTATAATTTATCAAACCATCTATGGAATTTCTCGTGTAAGGAAAATTTATCACAAATGGCCACACAAAGTGATTGAACTTGGATTTCAATAGGCAAAATCAATTATTCCCCATATACTAGTGAGTACAGGGTTGGCTGGGTGGTCATGTGGGTTGTGGTCCATTATTCCCACAAAGCATGATGGAGCTTGCCTAGACACAATTTCTTATCTTTATCAACCATATTTTTATGTATGTAAGAAAGAGTCTTTTTGAAAGCCTATATTTTCTCATTGGTCGTCGCATGGTAATGAGACGAACAATTGTCTTTAATTATATACTCTTGGTATAGCTTGTCCAACTCAATAGATTAGATGTTGGTGATGTTGTCCATCAGTATTGTATAAAGGAAAACAAATCTGGTGATGATGTTGGCCTTCACAAAGATGATGATGTTTTTTTCCATGTCTTCTTTAAGGGGTATGACTTCGGACCATTTAGATAATAAATCGGTATTTGCGAGTATGAACATGAATTTTCTTGTTGTAGCAGGAGGATATGGTTCCACAACATCCAACCCCTTGGTGACGAATGGATAGGAGTACTTAGGTGTATGATGTATCTCTAGGGGGTGGTGTATGATGTTGGCATGAAATTGACATGAATGGATCTTCTTGGAGAATGTGGCACAATCTTGTATCATAGTGGGATAGTAATACCCCAGTCTTCATATTTTTTGAGAGAGCATGGTTGCGGATTGGTGTTCTCCACAAGCTCTATTGTGCAGTTATTTCATGATGATTGTAGTTTATTCTCCATCAATACACTTGAGAAGGACTCAATTAGGCCTCATTTATAGAGGATATTTTGTTGGTTATCCCATTGTACATGACAAAATGACTACCTATATTTAGACCTTCTCCCTTTCAACCATATCTTGTGGGTGTTTCCCATTGCCAAGGTAATTTTAAATGGGCATCATCCAACATATGGTATGACCATAATGCTCAGGAATATGACTAATGTCATTTATTTCATTTGAATTTCTCTACATGATGGACAAGAAAATCTATCGGTGTGCAATGCTAATGACTGTATCATCCCATTCGGGATTAGCCAAGGTTGTGGTGGAATTTGAAAAATCGTTGGCTTGTGCATTCTATGACTAGGGTACATAACTCAACGTTTGTTCTGATGAGAATTCTGAAGTCAGTGCTTGAACATGGTTCATCAAGGGAACCAATACTTCTTTCTTGATTTCTTAGTCACAGTTGACCTATTTTGTGACTAGCGCTGAATGAACATTTAGTTGTAGGTGTTTGGATTTCACCTAGAGTGCCAATTCCATTACTACAATGAGGGACTTATAATCCACTTCATTGTTTGTACACCATTATGAAAGCAGGAAAGAGTAAGGAAAGATGTCCTTTTCGGGAGATATGAGTATGACTCCCAACCCCCCTTTGTTGAGTTTGGGATCCTCCATCCTTTCTCTCTTGTAGGGATTTGGGAAGCACCAACTAATTACACTTCAACATCTAGGGGTCCTCCAAAATTGAAAACACTTATTCATCCCAAAGTTCGACATCAAATAGTGATGTTTCTTCTGAGGGGTTCTTGTCCAGAAAGTCTGCTAACGCCTACCCTTTGATGGAATTATAGGGAACATACTGTATATCAAATTTTTGTACAATGACCACCCATAATGATAGGAATCCATTTACTATGAGACGAATGAGGATATATTTGTGGGGGTTACAGCGGGTGACCAGGTGGACCTCATGGTGCTGTAGGTAATTCCTGAGCTTCTGAGTTTCAAATATTAGGGCTAGAAAATTATTTTCAGTATTTGAATATCATGTTTCAGCATGAATCATTGTTCGCCCGAGGTAATATAAACAGTTCTCACTTTCTACATCATTCTTCTTGTCAAGGACGACACCTAATGAATATTCAAGGGTGGTTATGTATAAAATAAGCGACCTCCCCACTACGAGCGAAAAGAGATCTAGCAGTATTAGGATATAACTTTTAATATTGTCGAATGATTATTTACAATAATTATCCCACACATACGTAACTACATTCATCATGAGCCTAGTGAATGTAATCATTTACCTTCTAGGTTGGTTATGAAGTGACAAATGTAGGTGAGGTTATCTGTGAGATCTCTCAACTCCGTGAGGTTGAGAGGTGAGGACTTGGAAAGTTTGGATTTTATCTTCTGAGGTCAACATTAATGCTAGGATAGTATATGTCGAAGATAAGGAATTTTACCAAGGTAATTCCAAATGCACATTTTAGGGGATTAATCTTTAAACTATGCTATCGTAATTTTTTTAAGATAGTTTCACGATCAGCCAAGTGGTTCGAACGTTGTTGTGATTTAACCACCAGGTCATTGACATAACACTCGATGAATATTCCAATGAAGGATGTGAAGATGAGATGCAAGGCACAGTGATATGTGAATCCAACATTATTATAACCAATGGTAATCACTTTATAATATAAAATTCCTTAAGGGGCCCTTAAATTAGTAGTTTCGTCATCTTATAAGGACATCTAGATTTGATTGTATACATAATAGACACCCATGAATGAGATTGATTCATATCTAGTTGTTGCATCTATCAACCACTCTTTGATAATGACCGGAAGTCATCTTTTGGTCAATTCCTATTATGGTCTACAAATTCAATTCATATTCTAATCTTCATATTATTATTTTTGACAAGAACAATGATTTCTAGATAGGTTGTACATTATACCTCCCATATAATGTTATCTTTGATCATCTTTTCAACTAAAACCTCTATTTTGGAATCATGGATTGGGTGGGTCCTTCTGGATACATTCATATAGACCCAGTGATCTTCTGGTAAGCCTAGATGATGGGTGGTGACCTCAGGATTGATGCATGGAATCTATTTGTAATTACAAGAAAAAAATATTTATTCTTCTTTAGGAAGGATGTGTATGCTTCCTATAACATTAAAGGCATGGCCAAACTAATCAGAGTGGGCCACCAGTCATTTTCAGTGCCTAGATTTATCACATTAAGTTCATCGATTATGGGGGAGACACCTTCTTCAAATGTAGGAGAGTCAACATTGATTTCTTCTTCCTCTTCTTATTATTCTTCTTTTTCGTCATCTCCATCATCTTCATAATCTTCATAATATTTATCTTCTGATGGAGAAATGATTTTTGAGACGAACTATCCAATGATAGGTTAGAAATCACCTATTTTCTTAGCGAGTAAGGCAAGGACATTTGGATACCCCGGTGATGGGTCAGGATCATCTTTTATAGGGACTTTTTCTGACAACATGGAATTTAGCCCACTTTTGGTGGATTTGGACGTCGTGGTTGTAATAAACACCATTCAGATGACCGCATATATATCCAGACATGAATTTAAGCATCGAACATTGTTTATGGGTTGCACGTACTATTCCCCAAGATGGTGAATGGGTTCGGCAGGATCCATCACCAATCTATTCAGGGCATTGATCCAATCAACTCCATTGGTTGAACGATGTTTTTATTCCAACTAATAGAACACTGTGTCAATATAATGTGATTCAAAATACTCAAATAAGGATTTACCGATGTGAAAAGTCTCGTTTATCCCATTAGTGAAATATTTGATGCACTGATGGTATGAGGATGAAATTGTAGCGTGATGATATAGCCAAGGCCTCCATAACAGGACATTGAAGGCCGTACATTTTCTCACCACTAGGATCTCAGAATCTAACATGAGATCCCTGAGTCAAATTTTACGCAGGATTATTCCCAATAATTTTTGCTCACTTTTGACATATCCAAGCAGATTTTTAGTGTAGTGTGTCAAGAATTCTTCATCATGTCCCATAGATGAAGCGTTCGAAGTGGGAGGAGGTTAACACAAGAGCTGTTTTCGATGAAGATCTTTTGAACATAAATTCATTTTATCTTGTCGGAAGCATACAAGGTTTTGATATGCCCTTTCATGATGGTGTCTTCATCCCTTTCTAGGAAGGAGATGGTGGCTTGACATTTTTTAGGACAAGTCTTTATCTGGTAGAATTCGGCTACTGCAACATCATCCTTGATCTTCTAGGTAATTAGAAAGGATTAAATGAGTGCCTCCTTAATATCTGAAGAGAGGCTCAATGCATCCAATATTGATAGATTTACTGGTACTGAAGCCATCTACATTAAAATGTTATACTTCTTCCGTAAATTTAGCCACTTCCCAGATCATGGTTACTCTTTTATAGACACATTTGGGGTTTGTGATTTTGACGTAGATGGTTCAGCTTTTGTGACATAGGATGGCGGTGCTACAGTCCTTTCCACATTTTTTTCAAACTGGTCTTCTTGTATACCTTGGGCTGTTCGATATTGGATCTTCCCATGATAGATATTCCAAGATAACTAGGCTTGGATTTCTTCTAATGTGGGTGAAGTAGAATTATCTTTCTTGTAATGTCTATCAGAGAGACCATCCAAGAGTTTCCACAATGTTAACGGTTTGACTTGTGGCATGGTCGAGAATTTAACTCCAACCATGATCATGCCTTAGAGGAATCCGTTGGCCCCTACGACCTCTTCCTCAGACTCTCTAGTTGGGAACGGGGAATTCGGGTTCATCGTCATTGTCTTAATTAGTGAAGTTGTCCATGAAGAGAATGAAATTAATGGAGCTGAAGATCATTTCTTGATCTGACACTAAATATATTTGAATATCTCCCTCTGATGGTTCCAATTTCCTTGTTGGTTCCCCTTGTACCATTTGGTGGGGTGGTCCCAATTGCACCATTTGGAGGGGCAGTTCCCATTATACCAAGACTGTAGGCATGAAGTCCAAAAGTGACCACACTGACATTGTATTTTTTGTCATCTCATCTTATTTCCCATTCTTTATGCCCTACTGGCCTTTAGAGGACCATAAGGCTGACAAGGATGGTTATGAGGTATTGGGAACTTTTTGGGGCACAGTTGGTTGTTTCAAATATTCTTGGAGGATGCCATGGGATTAGTTGATGGTCATATGGGTCATCTAGTTGTCAAACATTTTCTCCCTCTTACTGGTTACTATCTTTTATTCCTCTTCCACTCTTTAGTCTAAGGTGGAAACACTTTCCACTAGCACTAGTGGAGGGCCCAACTTGACTTGAAAAAAATCTACTATATTTATTAGGAGATCCTTGAAAATGAAGAATTATGGGATTTTGTGTCCTAGTATTCAGTGATATGGAAAATAATTTGGGAGGTTTTCGAGACCCACTTCATCATCTCCCTTCTGCTCCGGTTGACGAAGAAAATTGCAATTCATAGCAGCTCTGAAATATTAACGGACCTAGTCATCTTTGAACGAGTAATCATTATTTCTTAATTCTTATAACTGATTTTTTGAACCCATTCACTCATCTTGTTGATGTGGGGATGATTGTTGATGTCCAAGGGTCCCACGCAGTTTGGTGGGGGCCTCGCAACAGGAGATGGTGTTGGGGGTGGCATAAGCATGACATAAGATGGTTCATCATTTCCCATTCTTATCCTTGGGGGATGATGGGGACACATGGAACATAATTTTTTCCCATTTAAAGGAGTCTTATATCCTTTTTGAAATGGAAGAAGAATATCTAAACCCACTCGTGTACTTCACTGGGATGAGCGGTCTTCGCAGTTCATCCCGATGATTATCGATGCACGTGGTGAGTATCTCATCATGGGGGACAGAAAAGTTCAAGGAATATGCTAGACCCTTTCATCGGGAAATGAAGTCTGTGAATCATTCATCCAATAACTGATTGCAGTTCATGAGATCACTAATCATCATCTTGGGTAGCGTTGAACTGAATAGAATGACAAACCGTCACTGGATGTCCTCCCAACCAGTAATTGAATTAGCTAGGAATCTAGTATACCATAAAAAAGAGAATCCCTATTGGGTTAATATGAATCACCTGAGTTTCAAGGCTTTTTGTTACATTGGAGTGACCATTATGGGGTCACAGTAAATGACATGGAGCATTAAATGATGTTCTGGGTCCCCCAAGCCATTAAATTCTGGGAATACGGGGTTCCTGAAGTTTGGTGGCTGCAGAACATTTCTCATCCTCCCAAGGTAGGGTTTTCGCTCTGGTTGTATTATAGCGCACTGACCCTCCATGGATTTTAGTCGAGCTGTTAGCTGCTTGATGATATTTAATATCCCATGATACATATCTTGTCTGGCATGATCTTGGGATAGTGTAGTAGTGGCCAAGATTGGGCATGCTGGAACTGCTAAAATTTGGGGATGATACCCAGCCAGGGGTATCATTTGTGGATTGGCCTAGATATAATCTAGAAACCTTTATAGCGGGGGGAATTTTTGATTTCTTTCTGAGTCCAGGTTGAACGGTCCTCCACGCAGGGCTTCATTCACCGAGATTAGTGCATGTGGCATGTGAACCTCTTCTAGGAGCACCTGCTGACATTCCTTGTAAGGAACACCTCTGGCATGGTATCTCCCTCGATTTATCTCATCATAAATTCTAATAATATCTTTCATTTCATCCTATATCTTGGTGAATCTTCCCTTGGGGTGACAGATGCACTCTCAACAGTAGGAGAAGTCGGGTCATAGACAACCTTGGATTTATTCTTCTATGTGTTGTGGTTTCACGCGGGAGGTAATGTTGGATTGAATGAGAGGGCACCCTGGTTTAGGAACGCCCTCTAGTTCTGGGTACACACATCATTATGTTTAATGAGGGATGCCTCTAGAATGAAACCATCTTTCTTCATGTCCTCTCTTCCTATATCATTTCTTGTGAGATATATGGGGTTGACATTTAACATGTTCACTGGGTAAAACCGTATTTTGGGGTGGTGTACCCAGTAATGAAAGGTAGGAATGCTTCTTATCACCTTTATTGGAAATTATCATTCCATTAAGTCATATTATTTGTCTTTATTGGTTAATATTGCCCCGAAGGGAGCCCTGGTATGACCACACAATTCTTCTTTGTCTCAGTGGGTGCGAACCATGAGAAGGGTGGAACGGGTAACTCCTCATTTCACCATTCTTCCTAGACGGTGGAAGATAGACGTCTAATGTGTGGGGATTTGAGGTAAAAATTCCCCCATACCTATAGGCTAGGGTTTTTTCCATTCTCCTGTGATGCACTACAACCACGATTTGTTGCTCTTACGGGGGAATTTTGAATTAAATGTTCCGCCTACCCTGTCGGGTGGTGTTATTCATGTATTTCGGTGGTATCTTCCGCTATTTCCACCATTTTAATTCCACGTACTCCCATATAGGTGTTATTTGAATAGGGAATTGGACCTTCATAGAGTCTATGGTCTTATGAGGACATGAGAACTTTTTACTGGTTGGCTTCCCTTAGGCAAGAAGCATACTGGCTGTTCTGGGTTTTTTGACTCATAATATTTTAGATGGATTGATATCTTTAGCCCTGACACTTTTGAGACATACATTGAGACAATTTTTTTGAGTATCCCACCCTTCCTAATCAAGGGATTATCTTGATTATTACCCTTGGTTGATGACATTGTAGGATTTCATTTCAAATGGGGCATGCTGGATGAGACATGGGGTGAAGTGTAGAGCCCCATGTTATCCACATACCTGAATCTGAACTCCAAATGATGTGTTTCCAATGAAGTGATGCAATTTATGTAGTGAATACAGGAAAGCCAGTTCATGGTGTTTCTTTCACCATTCTGATTGTGGTTTCCTTGCGAACGGGACGACTTATAGGTCGATTAAATGGTGTCGCTCCCTTATCGTGCTGACATGGTTCACATACCCTTCGTAGGGTAGGAATTTTTCATTCATCTGATGAAGATTCATCCTTATGTTGAGGTGAATTTAATGTATGCAATCCCCATACAACTATCCTAGTTTGGTGATGTGAGAAGTTGTTGTGGGCCAATATATCACTGATATATTATCCCTAGCTAGTTTTTTCTCACAAGCAGCATATCGTGTTGTAGTTCATCCAGAGGCTTCTCTACTCGATATTCCCATCTCTACTGCTTCATAATAATTTCATTCCAAGAAACCTAGATGTTGGTAGACTTATTGAGATGTGGAATCCATAGGGGTGACTCAAAAGATGATCATGGCCCTGTACCATCCTCTGGTTGAGAAATAATATCACTAGATATAGGTGATGTGCTTGATGTGTCTGAATCTATTTTTCTGAGTGCCATGGATTAGGAGGATTTTTCACTTTTGTTCTGTCAAGGGGAGGACCTTCTTTCCAATACGAAGTTTGATTTTATGGAGGACCATCGCAATTGGTGCTGTAATGGTGAGGGATACTATTGCAACATGATGCTCGACCATGAAATTTTTCCTTATGGTGTATACCCCGGGGAGGACCTTCTGGGAAGGCTATAGAAAGGAGAGGACCTTATTACTTCCAGTTGCCACAAAGTGGAGGACATTCATAGTAACTTTCATCCTGAGGAAGGACTTCACAGTGAATATCATCATGGAAAGGACTACCATCATGACTTGATATCTGGATGTAGGGAAATTTTTTGCCATTCTCAAATTGTGGAGGGCCTTCAGGATTTACTACAATGAAGGGAGTACCGTCTCGTTTCTTGATGTTACTATGGGGAGAACCATCGAAGTAACTTCCATTGCAGGTAGGTCCTTCACAATGACTGTCATCAGGGTGAGGACTACCATCATGACTTGATGTATGACTATAGGGAAAAGCATATATGTAGTGTATACTCTGGGGGGGGGACAATCTGGGGGGACAACTGTCTGATATTTAGGTCGAGTGGAGGACTACCCCACTACGCATCAGGAGATAGTATCTCATGATCGATCATTCTTGACCCACAGAGTAATCCACTATGGGTTCTCTCTGTGTAATACCCCAACCCCAATTTCCTACAATAATTGAATTATTACATAACATTGGCATGATATAAGGAATCATGCCCCAAATTACTGATTAGTTTAGAAGAATTGAATGTACTAGATAAATACATATGTTTTACATCACATCAATAAATAAAAAAACATTGGGTCCCCTTTGAACACTCTTATATCCAGTTTCATATTCCTGAAAGTTAATCATAATATAATTCTTTGCATCTAGAAAAATAAAACATAAGAAAGGGGTGATCTCACAAGCTTAGTAAGGATAACAATATAGAAGAAAATATCATAAATAAGAATAATCTTTGAAGGCAATGTATAGGACTAGAACACAAGCCTTTTAAACACAATATTCGGCATAATATGGAAAAGATAAATCAAATAATTCCATTTACTTATTCATATGGATATTGTACAAGTCGAATAATCACATGTAATATTATTATCCAATTTCATGATTATGGAATGCATAATTCCGGATAGCATAACCACATAGTCAAGGCCTTATGCCAAGAATACAAATAAGATTATGTCAAGGCCTTATGCCAAGACACTAGTTTGTCTCATGAGACCATATAATGCATCAGGGAGCAATATAGGGCTCCAACCATCAATTACTATGTCCAATGTATTCCTCATATGAAAGGGTGAAACATAATCTAAACATTCATATTAAAACATGCATTCGAAATGTCATTATTTTAACATCAAACCATGAATGGAATAAAAATAGCACAACCAGAATCAAACTTAACTCATTCAATACAATATGGATGATTGTATAATGATAAATCAACCTCAATCAAGAATAAACTACACTTAAGGATATTGACATAGATGAAAATAGTCATTAAAACTATTTGATAGAAATATCCCCTTTTTCTTGAAAACATTTATATGCCACACTATTTAACAAAGAAGTCGTTTAAAAGATATTTTGGAATAGAAGTGTCCCATACCACATTAAAACTTTTAAAATGAATTTTAATTTCAAAACATTTATTTCCATATAAATAAATACTTAAAAACATTTTTAAAACATTGAAATTAATCTGAATTATTTATAATAATAAATATTTTAAACATTTAAAACCATATTTTAGTTAAAGAGTCCCTAACCAAACAAGAGATGCTTGAATACAATTAATTGAGGAATAAAATTAATAAAAACAGTATAATATCATGAGAATAAATGTATTCATGATATAATATGTTAAAAGATAGTATATACACCATATAAAAGTGAATTGGTGCATAACAACAAAGATGTCTCAAGGGAATGTAAATTGAGATGAAATACTTTATAAAGACCGTATCCATAGATTAAGGATGAATCAAAGAAATAATTATGTGTGAAAAATATAAATAACCTCAGTATAATTTGATATTCAGTGTAAATAAATCATATTTCATTCAAACATATTCTTTTAAAAACAAAACCAATGACTTGGATGTTTAATTCAATGAATTGAAATTGAGTTAAGATTACCCATAAAATGATCATATCAATGGAATGTGAATTTATCGATGGAGTGATTATGTGTATAAAAGGTATATCCACATAAAGGGGAGTGTATATTACTACATAAATAATAAATAGTGATTTCACACATAATCTTGGAGTGAAATAATCAATGAAATATGCGTAAATCCCAATGAGAGGAAATTGAAATTTGAAATTCCCTTACTGATTTGGTAACTTACGAAAGATACACCCCATGAAAGAAGTATCATACAATGAAGTTATGAATACATATAAATAAAATTATAATACACAAATAATACAATCATGGGTAGTACATACACCACATAAATGGAAATAGTGGCAATATTGCATGGATCTCATGGGAATAATAAGTGAGATGAAAAACCTTTACCAAGTTGTAATCAATCAATTCATATGATCAAAATATAAGAACCACAAAATGAATCACAAAATACCATGAATATAATGAGAATCGTGATAATATATTTCATATGGAATTACAAAATACACCAGAAGTAATAAATAAGTGGTGAACAATGGAAATCTCACGGAATTAAAAGTGAGATAAAAAACCCCTTACCTTGTACTTTTCCTTAGTTGACGGTACGTTAACATTCTTTATAATAGTTAAATATTTGTTATTAATTTATAAAATAACCACATACATAAATATGATACCATATTTGATCTTCTAATATTGCTTTGTTAATAATATTTCAGTAGTATCCTTGTTTAGTGTGTTAACTAATTTGTTTTCCATTATGTGTTTTGTAACGTAAGTCATGTTTGTTAGCGATAGGATGTATTGGATTCATATCCTGAATGATATCAATTATTTAAACAATATTTTTAATCATGAAATGAAAATTAATCGTGAATGGTTACGATGGGGAATGACAACTCATCTCATCGTGGAGACGGTAAGCCGCACGCACTGACGAGTGACAATATCATTCTTTTAATGGTGAAATAATATACAATTGGATGGTATATCAGATATAAATAATGATTAAAATGTTATATTTATTATTTAAATAAGTTATACTCATTATTATACCCTTATAAATAATAATGTTTTTGAATAACAAACTACACCACAACGTGGTGACAGTAAGCCTTACTTACGAACGTATAGTGGCATTGTTATTTATAGGATGGAGAGAATAATAAATATCATTGTACCCTACTTATTATAACAAAATAGTATTTAAGAGTTACTAAAGTTATTATTTTGTTATGGAATCAACAAAGAAAGAGTATGTGAATGAAGAAATGAACATGAATGATGGTGGAGAAATTATTATTACCTCTTCTTTGGGTGTTTCCTTTTGATTTTATAAAAAGGGATCCTTAGGTTGGATTTCTGATCAAAGTAAGGACTCTAGGATGTAGTGATAGTAGTTGGTAGGTTATTTTGGTATGGTTTGGCTGAGCCAAATGGCTTTGGAAGTGTGAAATTAAGATAATGTGGAGTACCTTTTTATAAGAGAGGTGAGGGTCACTTTAGGAAAACCTTGAAATATTATTTTATTATAAATATTTTTTTGTTTATAATGGATCCAAATTGATTTATTATGAAGCTAAGGTGAGTATGGTTAGAAATCCGCTCAACCAATAGGTTTTATACATGTTTAGGTCACCATATTAGCCTTAACATTTAGATTTAACTATTAGTTATATAGTTTAACTTTTACTATGTCTTCTTGTATTCTTACACAATATGGTTAATAAACATACTCTAAAATTCCAAGAGAAGATAAAGTGGTTCATTTATGAAATATATAATATTAATTAATCCCTTTTTCCAAACCATTCATTTTTAGGAATATTATATCATCCAATAATATAGTTTTTAAAAAAACTCATTTAGGTTAATTTTATAACTATTCAGTATTTGGTTTTTTTGAAAATAAAAACAGCATTATTACTTCAAAAAAATATTTAATAAATCCTAAAAAGTCATATTAACCTAGAAAATTAGTGTAATTCTTCAAAAGTGTCAAATTACATTTATTAGGATATTTATAATATCAATTATTTTAATCTTTTATTAATAAGGTAATTACTCCATCATCATTATGTGATAAATAAATTTATTAATGTAATGTTTAAAAATTATAAATAAAATACCATTATGTAGGAAATAGTTTTATCATTATAATGAATAATTATAGTCAAATTTATCTTATGTGTATCCCTATATTAAAAATAGTTTCATTAATAAACATTGAATTTAACACATTTAACTCTTCTTTAAATAAAATAATAATAAATTTCATAATCTAATCCAACTGAACCAAAAGTATCATATTATATTCCTAATTTTGTTTTTGGTAAAATTAAATTTATCCAATAGAATTTTTACATGTGTTATGGTAACTTTAAGAATTACCCTATTAACTTTTAACCTTGGTAAATACAAGTCAAAAGTTACTTTTCACCAAAAATTATTTTCTTATTATTGAACCACATTTTACTTACTGTTGTCAACTGTGTCTCTTGGATTTTTGAAATTCAACCCACATAAATGGTAAAGTTATGTTTTATGTAAATTTTGAAATACTCTTATTAAGTGGGTAAAAGACGATAAAAATTCAATAAACTTTTATACATCTAATTTTATTATAAAAATTACTCCAATGAATCAAATTGAACTAATATAGGTATTATGTATCTATATTGACTTAAATAAATATAATAAAAAATTATTTAAATAATAATTCGGTTTTTAAAAAATAACAACATGTTATTCACTATTCATCAAAAAATTATATGATTTTAGAAAAATACCTAAATATCACCAAAATATTATTTTGATATTAAAAATTCTAAAATTAATTCTATTTTACCAAATTAAAACAAAACTGTAGCATTAATTTATTTTAAATTAATTCTCGTTGTCAAAAACAAAAAATGTAGGTTCTTAAGAAGTTAAAACTATAAAAATATTGACATGTATTTATGTTAAATTTAAATGTGAAATTATTTATAATGACCTTAGTATTATTAAATCAAAGAAATATAATATTATTATAATTCCAAAACATTAAAATTCATAATTTAATACTAAAAATTAATTTGATTAAAAAAGTTGTTTTCAATTAGAATTTAGTATTTTTCAACATTAATCAAAATATTAATGGTATAAAAAAAGAAAAAAAAATTAAACAAAATAAATATTTACGTCCCGATTCAAAATAAGAATTTAATTTCATTTAATTTAATATATAAAAGCGTCAAATGTTGGTTTTAAAAAAGGGTTTTCCATTAAATGGTGGTAAAATTTTATTTTTTTGAACAAATACTTATTTTATCTGAAAAAATTAAATTGGTATTATATTATTTCTAAAAAACATAATAAGGATTCTAAAATTATATGAAGTATATAAAATTCAAAATTCAGTGACTACTATTCATAACTGCTTTTGGAATAGTATTTTTTTTGGAAAAGTCATGGAACTCTCAAAATAATTGTTGCATGTAGTGCAATCTATTGAACTAAATTAATGAAAATAACATACTATGAAATCATGGGTTGTTACATATTACCACCTTTTGAAAATTTCATCTTTGAAATTTTAAAATAGGGATTGAGAACTTCATTGAAATTCCCACGTCAGAAAAAGAGTCAATAAAACTATCACATTAAAAGAAAGAAAGAGAAGTACAAAGGTAAATCGAGATATCCCACACTAGGATTCCATGTAGGAAAAGATGGATTTGGAAGATAAACTAAGTGTCATGTTATGATGGAGAGTGATAGAAAACATGATCAGTAGAACTTTTACAACAAGAAAGCTATAAACTTGTGATGAGATAAATGGTAATTAGTTTCCCAGTAGGATAAGTAATTGGAGAAATTTTTTTGTTTTAAATTACATTTTATAAAGTTGAGGAATTTATTTAAGGGATTTAATAAGAACATAAAAAGATATACATAGTTTTTCAGTATAGTTTCATCATTTAATAAATTTCTACCGATAACTCATCTTTTTTATCAAACGATGATTATTCAAGATGACTTGGTTACACCTAATGTGCTAGAATAAACTTCTAGAGAATCCCATGATCCAAAAAGAATAAAATATATATTTTACTTGCCTGTAGATATTAACCAAAGCCAAAATGGTTAGTACATGATCAGATGATCCCCAAAAAGGATAATCCTTTGGAGAAAGAAATAATAATTTCAATTTCTAAAATTATACCAACAATACCCAAAGTTCAATAAATACTATTTAATAATAAATTGTCCTTAAAATAATTCAATATAATGAAAACTAATATTGAAACACAAAACATAGGACAATTTGATTACATAGTGTTCCACATTAAATTGTATCTTTAAATAATATCGACTACTCTTAAATTCACATACATAAATTTTTTTAACCTAATCACATATTCTTTATGACAGGTTAATCAATTCCATAAATAACCCAAATCGCTATATATTAACAATAATGAAATAGATAAAAATATACCATTACTCTTTAACATAAATCACATACTATTCTATTTTCCTTAGGCTTATAGTGTTCCCAACAGAGCAAACATTTTCCAAAATAACATTTATTACTTAATCAAAAAATCATTTTTATATACCAAGGATATCCATTTGATAGGACATATGATTCCAAATCAACTTATTATTGATCAATTAAATCATTTAACTAATAAGAAGTAGTCACACTAACCAGGGACATCACGTAGTCTAGTGGTTGGCGATAAATTCCAATCGCACTCTAGTTTTGGGTTTGATTCCCATGGCATTGTTCGACGCGACGGGTTGTTACAGGGTATGCTTGTTGTCCATTTTCAAAAATTATATTTTATAACATTACCAAGATGATATAAATTCCTCAAAATAACTATAACATAATTTAAGAACAAATTTTATCTCATATCTCGCATTTTCATCCCAAAATTTAATAACCAGTAATTTCCTCAAATTCAAGCATCATATAAACCGAAATTTTTCTTTATAACTGTATCCACAAAAGAAAAGATAATTCTTCCTAAAATAGCATTTTAATATAACAAACTGCACGGGTACACATACAAGAGAATAGTATTCCAAAGTAACCCCATACTTTTAAACATATCTATATCCTTTTATTTCCTCATAAGTACTTCCTTGACCTATAGGTCATCCAATAGAATAGGTCATTTAATCAGGTAATGACAAGGTACCTTACATTTACGAAAAATGATTGTAATTGGATTCTTAGGATCATTTTTATTATCTTCTATAATACTCTTCATTTTTCCTCAACAATTATTTACTTTATATCTTTCATTCCCACACAAAAAACATTTCATTGTTACTTTATGAAACTTTCCTAGGTGTCTCCTTCCACATTACATGTATGATAGAAATTGAGCTTTCTTTTCTCTATGGTCTCCACTACTGGAGCTCTTATCATTCACCTCCTTTATCTTCTTTGTTGAGTCTAAGAGTTGGTTGATATATATTTTGTTGATCATATTTTTGGAAAACTGATTCGGAATGAACACGATATCTTTTACACCTATCAATATTTTATTTTGTTGCTCATTTCCACCATTGTGCCCATCAAGTACGTCATCTTCAATGTTACTATGACTTACTTGGAATCCAGCCTTTGAATAACATAAGAAATTGTATTGTGAGTCATAAAATCATTTATAGAATATCATGACAACTTATTTACAATCTAAAACACCTTTTTATTAACCAAGGTTATTTATTTTGATCTTATATAAAAACCATTAAAATATGGTTGTAAGGAAAATGTTAATTATCCTAAGAATATCCCCAGGGTGTGTCATAACCAAGAGTGCAGCAAGGCACGTTTTCATTTACTAGGATACCCCAGGTCAAGCCCAAAACTCCTTTTTTATGTTTTCACACATAGTACATCTATTCTAGAGCCACCTCAATGAGATCGTATCCAAACATGGTTGTATTTCTTGGAATACCCACATAATATTTACATTACCAAATTTTTTGGATGTTGTTATATACTAATCCTCAATGTCTATCTTAGGGTAGTTCTTTCTAGTCATAGTTTTTCTAAATCCAGCTTCCAATATTTGTAATAAACTTCTATGATACCAACTATAATGCCTCGATCCTAGTTACCCAGAATCGGTGCATTATTACATAACAATTTCATTATACAAGGAATCCTATGCCGAAATACCGATCAATTTAGTATTATTGTGAGTACTAGATACATACATAAGTATGACATTACATCCAGAAATAAAAAACAACATTGTGTCCCATTTGAACACTCTTATATCCCTTAGCCTATTCCTGCAGGTTAATCAGAATATACTTCATTGCATCCTGGGAAAAATAAAACATAATAAAGGGGTGAGCTCAAATGCTCGGTAAGGATAACAATATAGTGAAAAAATTCATAAACAGGAATAAACATTTATGGATGTGTATAAGACTAGATCATAAGCCTTTTAAACATAAACATCAGCATAATATGGAAAAGATAAATCAAATAGTTTCATTTACTTATTCAAATGTATATTATACTAGTCTAATAATCACATGTAATATCAATAGACAATTTTATTATGATGGAATGCATAATGTCATATATCATAACCACATAGTCAAGGCCTCGTTCCCAGATTACAAATAATATTTTTTCAAGGCCTTGTGCCAGGACAATAGTTTGTCTAATGAGACCTACCAATGAATCAAGGAGCTATAAAGGGCTCCACCAGTCACTTACTAAGTCCAATGCATTCTTCATATGAAGGGGTGAAACATAATCTAAACATTCATATTAAATCTAGAATATAAAATGACAATATTTAAACCACAAACCATGAATGGAATAAAAATAGCACATCCACAGTCAAACATAACTCATTCAATACAATATGGATGATTGTATTTTGATAAATCAACCTCAATAAAGAATAAAATACAATGAAGTAAATTTATATAGACGAAAATAGTCATTAAAACTATTTGATAGAAATATCCCATTTTTCATGAAAACATTTAAATGTGGCACTATTTATCAAAGAAGTCATTTAAAAGAGATTTTAGAATCAAAGTGTCCCATAACAGATTGAAAATATGGAATGGAATTATAATTTCAAAACATTTATGTCCATATAAATAAATACATAAAACTATTAGAAATACATGGAAATTAATGATAATGATTTAGAAGAATAAATATTTAAAACATTTAAAACAACAGTTTAGTTAAAGAGTTCCTAACCATATAAGGGACTCTTGAATACAAGTAATTGAGGAATAAAATTAATCTAAACATTATAATATCATGAGAATAAATTGATTCATGATATAATATGGCAAAGGACCGTATATACCCCATATAAAAGTGAATTGGTGAATGACGACAAAGAGGTCACAAAGGATTGTAAATTGAGATGAAATACCTTATAAAGAACATATCCTTAAGTTAGGGATAAATCAATGAAATAATTGTTTGTGAAAATAAATAAATACACACAATATAATTTTATATCCAGTGTAAATCAATCATATTACATTCACACATATTCATTTAAAAAAAACCCAATAACTTGGATGTTTAACTCAATGAATAGAAGTTGAGTTAAGATTACCCTTAAAAATTTTATATCAATGGAATGTGAATTTATCAATGGATTGATTATGTGTATCAAAGTTATATTCACATAATGGAGAGTGTAAATTACTACATAAATAATAAATATTGATTCCACACATAATCGTGGAGTAAAATAATCAATGATGTATGTGTAAAGCCTAATGAGTGGAAATTGAAATTTGAAATTCCCTTACCAATTTGGTAACTTATGAAACATACACCCCATGAAATATGTATCATACAATGAAGTTTTAAATAGCTATAATTTAAATTATAATACACAAATAATACAATCATGGGAAGTACATACACCACACAAAAGGAAATAGGGGCAATATAGCATGAATCTCACAGGAATAAGAATTGAGATGAAAACCCCTTACCACGTTGTAATCAATAGATTTGTATGAAAAAGAGATAATAACCACAAATTGAATCTCAAATAACCATGAATATAATTAAAATCATGATAATATATATCAAATGTAAGTACACAATACACCACAAACAATAAATAAGTGGTGAACAATGGAAATCTCATGGAATTAAAATTGATATAAGAAACCCCTTACCTTGTAATTTTCCTTTTTAGAGGGTAGGTTATCCTCTTGTATAATAGTTAAATAGATGTTATTAAATTATAAAATAACCACATACATAAATATTATATCATATTTGATCTTATAACATTTTTTGTTAATAATATTTTAGTAGTATCAATGTTTCAGGTGTTAACATATTCATTTTCATTTATATGTTTTATTATGTAATTCATGTTTGTTATGGATAGTATATATTTGTTTCATATCCAGAATAATATCAAGTTTTTTTTTAAAAAATTTAATCATAAAATGAAAATTATCCTTAAATGGTTATGATGGGGAATGACATCTCATCGCATTTTGGTGACGGTAAGCCGCCCATACGCACGAGTGACAATATCATTCTTTTGATGGTGAAATCATATATAATTAGATGGTATATCATATATAAATATTAATTAACATTTTATATTTTTTAATTACATCATTTATACTCATTATTATACCCATCTAAGTAATGAAGTTTTTGAATAACAAAATATACCACAACGTGGAGATGGTAAGCCATACGTATGCACGTATAGTGTCTTTGTCATTTATAGGATGGATAGAATAACGAATATGGTTGTACCAAATTTATAATAACATCACAGTATGTAGGTGGAACATGATTTATTATTTTGGTTTTGAATCAACATATAAATTGGAAGTGGAAGAAGAAAAGATATTGAAAGAGGGTGGTGAAATTATGACCCCTTCTTCCGGTTCTTTCTTTTGATTTGATCAAAAGGGATCCATAGGTTGGATTTCTAATCGAAGGAAGGAATCTAGGATGTAGAGACAATAGTTGGTAGGATATTTGAGTGGGGTTTTGCAGATCCAAATGGCTTTGGAGGTGTGAAATTAAGGGAAGGGTAAGTACCCATTTATAAGGGAGGTCATGGTCACTTTAGGAAATCCTTGAAATATTATTTTATTATAAATCATTTTCAGTTTATAGTAGCTACAAATTAATTTATTAAGAAGATAATGTGGGTATGGGCTGAAATAATCTGAACCAATTAGTTTTAGACAGGTTTAGGTCACCATATTAACCTTAATTATAGAATTAACTACTTGTTAAATAGTTTATCTTTTACCGCGTCTTTTTGTGTTCTTATTTTATATGGTTAATTAACATACAATAAAATTCCAATATAACATCAAGTGGTTAATTAATGACATATATAATATTATTTAAGCCCTTTTAACAATCCTTAGATTTTTAGGAATATTATATCAACAAAAAATATAGTATATGTTTTAAAAACTCAATTAGGTCAATCTTGACACTAGTTATTATTTGGTTTTTCTGAAAATCATAATAGCATGATTTCTTCGAACCAAAATTATTCCATCAACCCTAACATGTCAGATTAACCTAAAAAATTAGTGTAATTAATCAAAAGTCTCAAATTACATTTATTTGGATATTTATAATATCAGTTATTTTTATCTTTCATTAATAAGGTAATTATTGCATCATCATGGTGTCGTAAATAAATTTAATTATTTAATGTCTAAAAATTAAAAATAAAATACCATTATCTATGAAATATTTTTATCTTTATAATGAATATTTATAATAGAATAAATCTTATTATAAACTATATATTAAAAATAGTTTTGTTTTTAAACCTCGAATTTAATACATTTTACTCTTCTTTAAATAAAATATTAATAAACGTCCTAATCTAATCCAAGTGGACCAAACAGATCCTATATTATTCCTAATATTGTGTTTTGTCGAATTATACTAATTATATAGCATTAGGACATGTTTTAGGGAAATTAAGATATCATATTAACCTTTAATTACACTATTTACTTTCAACCATGGTAAATAAAAGTCAAAAGGTACTATTCATAAAAAATTACTTTCTTCTTTTTGAACCGCATTTTACATACTGATGTCATCCACATCTCTTATATTTTTTAAATTCAACCCACAGAAGCGGAAAAATTATGCTTTATACAAATTTCCAAATACTCCAAGAAGGTGGGTAAAAGATGTTAAAAAGTTAAATACAGTTTAATACATCAAATTTATTATAAAAATTACTCCAATGAATCACATTGAACTAATACAGGTATTATGTATATATAATGACTTAAATAAATAAAATAAATCATTATTTAAATAAAAATTCGGTTTTTAAACAATAATGCAATGTTTTTCCCTATTCATCATAAATTGAATATTTTCAGAAAAATACCAAAAATTCACCCTAAGATAATTTGGATATTCAAAATTCAAAAATGTATTCCGTTTTACCAAATTCAAAACATATAATTATAATTAATTATTTAAAAATATATTCCCATTGTCAAAACCAAAAAGAGGTTTTTTAAGAAGTAAAAACTATCCAAAGATTGACATGTGTTTATTTCAAATTTAAATGTGAAATTACATATAATGACCTACATTGTATTAAATGATAAAAATATAATCTGACTATACTTAAAAACCATTAAAATGCATAAATTATCACTGTCAATTAATTCTATTAAAAAAATTTGTTTTCAATTAAAATTTCATATTTTCACTATTCATCAAAATATGAATGTTATCAGAAAAGTAAAAAAAATTATCCAAAAATAATTTTTATACCCCGATTATAAAGAGGAATTTAATTTCATTAAATTAAACATATAAAAGTGTCAAATATTGTTTTTAAAAAATGTTTATACATTAAAAGATGGTAAAATTGATTTTTTTTTATAAAATACTTCTTTTTATCTGAAAAAAATGATTTGTTCTAAAATTATGTCTATGAAACACATAATATATATTCTAAAATTATGTGGAGTATATGAAATTCAAAATTTAGTTAATATTATTCATAACCGCTTTTTGAACGCCTAGTTTGGAAAGTCGTGGTGTGTTCGAAGACGTTGTTGTGTGTAGCGCTAGATATTGAATTAAATTAAAGAAAATAACTTACTATGAAATCTTGGGGTGTGACATTCGGCTCCCCTTTTGGAAATCGCATCCTTTAAATTTTAAAATTGGGCTTGGAAACATCATTGAAAGTCCCACATCGGAAAAAGAGTCAATAAAACTATCACTTTAAAAGAAAGAATGATAAGTACAAAGGTCAACCGAGATAACCCATACAAGGATTCCATATATGAAAACATTGATATGGAAGATAAACTAAGTGTCAAGTTATGATGGAGAGTGATAGAATACATGATTTGAGTAAATTTAACAACAAGAAAACCAAAAAATTGTTGTGGGATAAACCGCCATTAGTTTCCAAGTTGGAAAACTAAACGGACAACGTTTTTTGTTTTATGTTCCATTTCATAAATTTTAGGAATTTATTTATGAGATTGAAAAAGAACATAAAGATATATACTTACTTTTTAAGTAGACATTAATCCTTTAATAAATTTCTACCACGGACTCATTGTTCTTTTAAATGATGAGTATTCATGATGACTTGGTCACACCTGAAGCATAAGAATCAGCTTCTAGAGAATCACATGATCTAAAAAGGATAAACTATATATTTTCATTATCTTTAAATATTAACCAAATACAAAATGGTTTGTACAATATCATATGATCTCCAAAAAGGACAACCCTTTAGAGAAAGAAATACTAATCTTAATTTCTAAAATTAAACCAACAATACCCAAAGTTCAATAAATTCCATTCAAAAAACAATTTTACTTAAAATACTTCAATATAATCCAAGATAATATTGATACCCCAAAAATAGTAGAATTGGATTATGCATCCTTCTATGTTAAATTGTATCTACAAATAACATTGACTAATATAGAAGTCACATACTTAAAAGTAATTAACCTAATCACATATTCTCTATGAGTGGTTAATCATTTCAATAAATAACCAAAATCATTATAAATCCACAATAAAATCATAGATAATAATGCACCATTAATCCTCAAATTAAAACCTATAGTATTCTATTTTCCTTAGGCATATAGTGTTCCCAATAGATTGAACAACTTTCAAAATATAATTTATCACTTAATCACGAAATCATTTTTCTATACTATGGATATCCATTTGGTAAGAAATATGATCCTAAATCAACTTATTATTGTTCAATAAAATCATTTCACTAAATATAATTAGTCACACTAACGAGAGACTTCACGTAGTCTAGTGGTAGGTGATAAATCCCAATCACACTCTGGTTGTGGGTTTGATTCCTACAGCATTGTTTGATGCTATGGGTTGTCACACGGTCTACATGTTGTCCTTTTTCAAAAACTATATTTTAAAAAATTCCCAAAATTAGATAAATTCCTCACAATAACCATAACAGAATTTAACCATAAATTTTATCTCATACCACACATTTTCATCCCAAAAATTAATAACCTGTAATTGCCTCAAATTCAAGGATCATATAAACCCAAATGGTTCTTTATTACTATATCAAAAAAAAAGAATACAATTCTTCCTTAAAAAGAATTCTAACATAACAAACTTCATGGTTACACATTCAAGAGAACATTATTCCAATGTAATCCCATACTTTTAATCATTTCTCTATCCATTTATTTCCACATAGGTTCTTCCATGGAATAGAGGTTATTATATAGAATAGGTCATTGACTGAGGTAATGCCCAGATCCCTTACATTTACTAAAAATGACTGTAATTGGATTCTTAGGGTCATTTTTAATTTCATCCATAGTACTCTTCCTTTTTACACGACAATTCATTACTTTATTTCCTTCTTTCCCACACATAATGCATTTCATTGTTCAGTTGAGACGCTTTCATAGGTGTCTTATTACACATTTCCTATATGATGTAAATTGATCATTCTTTAATCCAAGGTCTCCACTACTGGAGCTCTTAAAATTCACCAATGTTCTCTTCTTTGTTGTGTCCAGGAGTTGGTTAATATATATGCTATTGGTCATATTTTTGGAAAACTGATTTGGCATGAACACGATATCTTTTACACCTATCAACATTCCTTTTATTTTCTCATTTCCACCTCTATTCACAAGTTATACATCATCTTCAATGTTTTTATTAATTCCTTGGAATACATCCATTGACTATCACAAGAAACCATAGTGTGGGTCATAAAATCATTTAGAAAATATCATAAAACCATATTTTTATTCTAAAACACCTTAACATTAGACATGGTTATTTATTCTCATCTTATATTAAAATACTTCAAATTAGATTGTATATAAAATTTGAATTATCCTAAGAATATCCCCTAGGATTTTCATAACCGAGAGTGCAGCAAGGCCCGTTGTCGTGTACCGGGATACAACAAGCCAGCCCGAAACACCGTGTCAGAATTTTTACTCCTATGTACATTTGTGCAAGAGCCGCCTCTACCTTCTTGTATCTAGAAAGTGATGTATTTCATGGAAAACCCAAAAAATATTTAAATTACTAAATGTTTTTGATTTTCTTCTATATTATTCCTCAATTTCTATCTTAGAGTAGTTTTTCTAATCAGGGTTTTTCAAAATCGATCTTCCAAGGTTCATACTAAACTCTTTATGATACCAAATATAACACCCCGACCCCAGTTACCTAGAATCGATGCATTAGTACATAACATTGGAATGATATAAGAAATCATGTCCCAATATACCAATTAGTTTAGTGGCCTTGGAATAAATAGATATATACATAAGTTTTACATTACATCAATAAATATAAAAACAACCTTGTTTCCCCATTGAACACCCTTATATCCCTTAGCTTATTCTTTTAGTTAATCGTAATACATTTCTTTGCATCTTAGGAAAAATTAAACATAAGTAAGGGGTGATCTTAGATGCTAAGTAAGGATAAAAATATAGAGGAAACTATACTAAATAAAAATAAATATTTAAGCCAATTTATAAAACTATAACATAAGACTTTTAAACTTAAACAAACTACAAATAAGATTTTGTCAAGTCCTTGTGCCAAGACACTTGTTTCTCTCATGAGACCTCCCAATTCATCGAGGAGCTATAACAGGCCCCACCCATGACTTAATAATTCCAATGAATTAGTCATATTAATGGGTGAAACATAATCTAAACATTTATATTAAAACTAGTATATTAAATGTTAATAGTTTAACCACAAACACTAAATGGCATAAAAAATAGCACATCAACAGTCTAACATAACTCATTCAATACAATATGGATGATTTTATTATGATAAATAAACATCAATAAATAATAAAATACACTGAAGGATATTGACATAGATGAAAATAGTCATTAATACTATTTGAGATAAATATCCCCTTTTTCTTGAAAACTTTTAAATGTTTCCTTATTAATCAAATAATTCGTTTAATGGAGATTTTCTAATCAAATTTTCCCATACCACTCTGAAAACATTGAATGGAATTTTTATTTTAAAACAATTATTTCAATATAAATAAAAACATAAAACCATTTTTAAAACATGGACATTAATGATAATGATTTAGAAGAATAAATATTTAAACCATTTAAAACAATATTTTAGTTAAAGTGTTCTGAACCAAAAAAATGACACATGAATAAAAGTAATTAATGAATAAAATTAAACAAAAAATTATAATATAATGAGAATAAAAGGATTAATGATATAATATGTCAAAGGATATTATATAAACCATATAAAAGTGAATTGGTGCATAATGACAATGAGGTCTCAAAGGTATGTAAATTGAGATGAAATAACTTATAAATACAGTATCCTTAGATTAAGAATGAATAAATGAAACAATTATGTGTGAAAAATACTAATACACTCAATATAATAGGATATTAATTGTAAATAAATCATATTACATACACACAAATTCTTGTAAAAACAAAACCAATGACTTGGATGTTTAACACAATGAATGGAAATTGAGTTTAGATTACCCTTAAAGAGGTTATATTATGGGAATGTGAATTTATCAGTGGAGTGATGATAGGTATAAAAGTTATATCCATATAAAGGGGAGTGGAAATTACTACATAAATAATATATAGTGATACTCACATTATCTTGGAATAAAACAATCAATGAAGTATGCGTAAAGCCCAATGAGTGGAAATTGAAATTTGAAATTTCCATAACGATTTGGTAACATACGAATCATAAACCCCATTAAAAATGTATCATACAATGATGATTTAAATACCAATAAATTAATATATATTAGAAAAATAATACAATCATGGTCAGTACATACACCACACAAAAGTAAATAGTGGCAATATAACATGAATCTCATTGGAATAAGAAGTGAGGGGAAAACCCCTTACCACATTGTAATCAATTGAGTTGTATGACAAAAAGTTAATAAAAACCAAATGAATTGCATAATATCATGAATATAATGATATTCATTAAAATATATATCAAATATCAGTACACAATACACCACATGAAATAAATAAGTGGTGAACAATGGAAATCTCATGGAATTAAAAGTGAGATAAGAAACCCATTACCTTGTACTTTTCTTTAGTCGATGATATGTTAACCTCCTGTATAATAGTTATAAAATTGTTATTATATTATACAAGAACCACATACATAAATATGATATCATATATGATCTTATAATATTTCTTTTATAATAATATTTTAGTAGTACCATTGTTTCAGATGTTAACTAATTCATTTTCCATTATATGTTTTATTATGTATGTATTGTTTATTATAGATAGGATGTATTTGATTCACATCCAGAATGATATCAAGTATTTAAAAAATATTTTTAATCATCAAATTAAAAGTATTCTTCAATGGTTACGATGAGGAATAACATCTCATCACATTGTGGAGATGGTAAACTGTACGTACACACGAGGGAAAATATCATTCTTTTGAAGGTGAAATATTATATAATTGAACGGTATATCATATATGCAGAATAATTAAAAAGTTATATTTATTATTTAAATCAGTTGTACTCATTATTATACACATCGAAATCAGGATATTTCTGAATAACAAACTACACCATGACTTGGAGACGGTAAGCCGTACGTACGCACATATGGTGACTTTGTCATATATAGGATGGATAGAATAAAGAATATGGGTGTACGAAATTTATAATAATATAAAATTATTTAGGAGTTATAGTTATTATTATTTTGGTATGGAATCAACAAAGAAATAGGAAGTGGAAGAATAAAATAACATGAAAGAGGGTGGTGAAATTATTACCTCTTTTTCGGGTGTTTCCTTTTTATTTGATCAAAAGGGATTCTTATGTTGTATTTTTTTCAATGGAAGGAATATAGAATGTAGTGTATGTAGTTTGGAGGAAATTTGGTCAGGGGATGGCCGTGAAAAATTGCTTTGGTGGTGTGAAATTAAGATAAGGGAGAGTACCCTTTTATTAGAGATCTGGAGGCCACTTTAGGAAAACCTTGATATATTTTTTTATTATAAATAATTTTCTATTTCTAATTGATCTAAATTGATTTATTTAGATGATATGATGGTTATGGGTATAAATCCTCTCAACCAATATGTTTTAGACATGTTTAGGTTAGCATATAAACCTTATCTTTTAGATTTTACTACTAGTTAAATAGTTTAACTTTTACCATGTCTTCTTAGATTCTTACACTGTATGGGTAATGAACATATTATAAACTTCCAAGAGTACCTCAAGTGGTTTATTAATGAAAAATATATTATTATTTAAGCCCTATGGAAGATACTTAGATTTTTAGGAATATTTTATCAACCAATAATATAGTATTTGTTTTAAAAACTCATTTAGGTCAATTTTGACACTATTTTGTATTTGGTTTTTGGAAAAATCATAATAACAGGATTACTTAAAATGAAAATTATTTAATAAACCCTTACCTATAATATTAAACTAGAAAATTAGTGTAATTAAACAAAATTTTCAAATTAAATTTATTTAGATATTTATAATTTCAATTATTTTAATCTTTAATTAATAAGGTAATTACTGCATCATCATTGTGTCATAAATAAATTTAATTATTTAATGTCTAAAAATTATAAATAAAGTAAAAAAATGTAGGAAATATTTTCATATTTCTAATAAATATTTATAGTCGAATTTATATTATGTATAACCCAATATTAAAAATAGTTTTGTTATTAAACATTGAATTTAACACTTTTTACTCTTCTTTAAATAAAATTATAATAAATGTCCTAATCCAATTCAAGTGGATCAAAAGGATCATATTTTATTCCTGAGATTGTTTTTGGTCAAATTACACTTATCAAATAGAATTAGGACATGTGTTCGGGTAATTATAATATTATTTTTACCTTTAATTACCCTATTTACTTTTAATCATGGTAAATAAAAGTCAAAAGATACTATTTAGAAAAATTATTTTCATCTTATTGAACCAAATTTTACTTATTGATGTCAATGATGTCTCTTGGATTTTTGAAATTCAACTCACAGAAGCGGGGAAATTATGTTTTATTCAAATTTGAAAATGCTCCTTGAAGGATGATAAAATATCGTAATAAGTTCAATAAAATTAAATACATCTAATTTTATTATAAAAATGACTCCAATGAATCAAATTGAACTAAAATCGTTATTATGTATCTATATTGACCTAAATAAATAAAATAAATATCAATTTAAATAAAAATTTGTTTTTTAAACAATAACGCAGTGTTTTTCGCAAATCACAAACAATTATATGTTTTCAGAAAAATACAAAAATTCACCCTAAGGTAATTTTGATATTCCAAATTCAAAAATTAATTTATTTTTCCCAAATTCAAAACCTATAATTATAAATAATTAATTTAAAATTAATTCTCATTGTTAAAACCAACAAGTGGGTTTTTTAGATGAAAAAACCATCAAAAAATTGACAGGTGTTTATGTCAAATATAAATGTGAAATTACTTATAATGACCTACATTATATTAAATGATAAAAATATAATACGATTATACTTCCAATCAATTCAAATTCATAATTTAACTCTATAAATTATATCTATTAAAAAAGTTGTTTTCAATTAAAATTTAGCATTTTTCACTATTCATCAAACTATGAATTTTATCAAATTTTAAAAAAAATATCCAAAATAAATATTTATGTTTCGATTATAAAATAGAATTTAATTTCATTAAATTTAATACATAAAAGTTTCAAATATTTGTTTATAAAAAGGGTTTTCCATTAAATGGTGGTGAAATTACAATTTTTGAAAAATACTTATTTTATCTGAATAAATGAATTTGTTTTTATATTATGTCTATGAAACACATAATATGAATTCAAAAATTATATGGAGTATATAAAATTCAAAATTCAGTTAATACTATTCATAACCACTTTTTAACGGCTAGTTTGGTAAGTAGTGGCGTGCTCGAACTCGTTGTAGCGTGTAGCGCAAGCTATTGAATTACTTTAAAGAAAATAACTTACTATGAAATCTTGGGGTGTTACACTGTGGATGAACTTCAGAGCCGCTGGTAGAAACGTTGCATGTAGGACCGTAAAAACTGTTATATCCACTTCCATAATATGGTAATGTAATGATAGGGTATTGAGCCTTTATCGATATATTTTTGAGGGAGTAAAGAATCCTAGATTCTAGTATAGCAGGTTCATGTATGTGCTCTTCATTTTCCAGTTTCCTCTGGTTCTTTTCACTTGTGGGAGATATCTTACGAGTAGTTGTGGACATCTGCTGTTGGTAATGGACTTTATATATAGATCCCTGTCTTTTTGGGTCTGGTTATGTCATTGGGATATGCCGACAGACATCTTCAGTTTTTGATGGGATATACACCTACCCTTGAGTGGCCACCATGTTGGACCAGCGTCTCCTAGTTGGAACAAGTAATTTTTCCCGATCTGGTCTTCTGTGTATTGTTGGATATTGTTGTTGACCCTCCAGGACTGGAGCATGGATGGATAACTACTCTAGAGTGACTAACTCATTTTGTGAGTGAGTGATTATATTCGAGGAAACCGGGTCATAAGACCGATTTCTTTCCTTTTCCGCTGATGCAATGATATATTGGCATGTTTGGAGGATATGTTATGGGATCGATGTCTAATATTCTATCTTATATAGGATGTGTTGGGATAAATCCTTGGTTGTAATTGGTATGAAGGCCTATTCTGATATCGTAGAAGGAGTTTGTTCTAACTCTAGTACTCCATGAGTCACTAGTAGATACTGGCATTTATCCTATGCTGGGAAAGTAGAACGATTCCCTCACCATTTTTCTTCGCTGGTTGCCACCGTATTTTACTGGTGTACTTTATATTCATGATCAGAGAGTTTCATCATCTAACTATCCATTGTATTTCTCTCACTGGCTTTGTATGCATTAGGAGAAAATTGACTCTGCACTTATTCAGTTGCTTCCCTATTTTGATAATTGACATGATATGCATCAGTAGGTATTTGTGCATTCATGTAGTTGGGTGCCCCTCTATTTGGATGGTAGTCTTGAAAAGCATCAGTAGGTATTTTTTCCGGCGTAAAGCCTATTGCTACCATATTTATATGCAAGGCTTGTTGTGCTTCCGAATGTATTTTTTACAACATGTAGCTGAGTTCTACCTTACATAGATGGAAGGCTTGTTGTGGATTAGTAGATATCTACATCTACATATAGTTTTATTCTCTATCTACATGGAAGGACCATTGTGCATTAGTAGGAATGTGAATGTGCTCTTATTGGCAACCCTATGTAATTGGTGGGATTGAGTGGAGGGGAAAGGGTCATAGGTCTACTCATTGAATGCCACCGCGTTAGTATGGAGGAGTTGCTCCTTAGGAACCAGGGTGATATCATGTTATCGATTATATATTCTCTTCCTATGGTAGGCATCCCAAGGTGCCTGAGACTCCTAGATATTGGCAGATTCCCTTGATATAATTTCATCCACTGTAGGAGGAGGCCTAGTTGTCCGGTATCGATGACAATTCTCTCTATCAGGGGCCCGCGATTAGGACCCCTGAGCAGATGAAAAGAATCTATTTTCATCAACATCATCTGACTCCCAAAAAAGGGTGGTACTCATTGTCACATTTCAGGTAAAGGCTCCTGAAACTATTTGATCTAACCACTGGGGCCGCCTTGCGTTGTGGTAATGGAAGTGGCTGAAGAGGTGGTTGGTGGAACTTTTCTGACCTGTGGTCTTGTCTTGCAGCCTCCTTCATGAGGAGAGTACCATTTTGGGGATTTTCTTTTATCATTGTATTGGATAACCAGTGTTGAAGACGCTGGTTAGGAGAGGGGGTGACACTCTTCGTTAAGGCCCCAATTTCTTGTGGGATTGCCGATATGCATATTTTCATGGGTCTATGGGATTTCATTTGGACCGTAGGTCGATCTACGAAAACATAAATATACAAATATGACATACAGACCGCAAAACATTGTCAAAGTAGCATACATTTAATCATTCACATATTTGGAGATTCTTCATGGACCTCTTCCACTTTCCTTTTGTTACGGGGTGAAGTGTCCTAAGTGGGGTGAGACCGCCACCTTGGTTAAGGAATCATGTTTGGTTCACCATTTGTTTCCACCTCCGAGATGGCGCATTTGGCACATACCATGTTGAAAATAATGGTCCGACATGCAATATCATTTTGATTTTGTCATTGGGGTAGAACTAGTACCATGGTTAAGGATTCACTTCAGGTAAATCTTTTTTTCTGGGTTCAAAGTGGAGCATTTTGGGCATACTGGGGTGAAAAAATGGTACAACATTCAGTATACTTCTTTCATTTATCACTGGGCTAGAACTGCCACCTTGGTTAAGGATTCATGTCTGGTTCACCATTTTTGTTCCGCCTCCAAGGTGTCGTGTTTATGGGCAGTACAGAAATGGAACAATGAGGATAATCACCCATTCATTTCTCAATAGAGACATGATCTCATCGAATTTACCATTCAATTTTTTTGACCCATTCAACATCATTATCCTTTATTGAAGGTTGATTTAACACTGTGGGAACTGTTGGTCCATGTAGGCGATTTCTTGGGGTTCAAGCATTCATGCTTTATGTCCTTCTCTGATATAACTTCCATGGATGGTCCCCAACTGGTTTACTGGTGGAGCCAAGAATTCCCTACGAACCTAGTAACCATGATTCAAGGACCTTCTTTCTAAAGGCACGTGCTCGTTGGCTGAAGATTTGTCCAACAATACTTAAGAAATCCTATGGTCGGGAGGATGGGAGGTCAAGCTCACCGAACCCTTATGGGGGATGATTGTTTCCTATTCAAGGACTCTCTAATATATTTTAGTCATTTTCATATGTTCATGAATCCTTTGTTCATTCCTGAAGAGTTTATCCACACACTACACTTGGTCTGCAAGATCGTCGTAGCCATGCATATATTTGAAGCTACGGAGGCGGTGCTAACTTCCACCACATAATAAGTCACTATAAAGTTTATTTTCATACATGGTAGATATAAGGTGACTTTATGTTGGGATTGGGCCCACAAGTAGGGCTTTCTACATATCATCTAATAGGGAATCAGAACCCACATAGTTCGGATAGTGGGGGGCATACGCATGGGAGTTACCCATTTGGTGGGACATGATCAGGTGGACCCTTTATGGATGGGAACCCTTTTGTGCTCAAGCCTTCTGGAAGGAATCATATATATCCTAATTTGGGATGGAATCAGTGTTCTTATTGTTTATTTATGTGGGGATTACACATTAGAGCTACCCATTTGAGGAGACATGATTGGGTGGAACCTTTATGGATGGGAAACCTTTTGAGCTCAGTATTTCTGGTATGTGCCCTATGTATGTTTATTTGGTCAAGAATCATAGTAATCATAGTTCAGAATCATGTCAATGTTGTAATCCTCACAAAACACTAAGCCCAAACGAGTCATGATTTGTGTGAGAAACAAGACGATGTGAATGATTTGAAAATTCACATGCATCCTCCCCTATTGTTGGAGGAGGGAGAGCCCGTAGTAGAAGAGTCCAGGGTGACTGTGGGAAAGGGCGCAGAGTAATGAAACCTTTAATGTGAGATGATGTTAATGGTCCTGTGACACTGCCTCAGAAAAATGGGGACATACCATAGTGTGAGGTCCCTAGATCACGTTCTGCGAATGGGATGAGTTTAGTCCTCATCAAAGGGGGGACCAATCATAACCCCTTTGATGGATCACTATTCCTCATTGAATGGAAAAGAAAGTGATCACCATTAATACCTAGAATGGGGAGGTTCACATTGGAATCCTATTTTTGGGATCCTGGTAACCGTGAGAATGTTTCCGCATTAGCATTCCCGAACCCCGCACTATTGTTGGAAGAGCCTTCGTGACTCCGCTTACCGTGGGAATGTAGTCACAATGGGTCTCACTCATGAACCTGATTGTCGGATCATATGGGTATGGTGGCTTTGGAGGATGATTTTTCATTATATCAGAGGACTATTTAGAAAAGTTATCATCGAGGATTGAACGGTAATGGAGGGGTGAGGTCCGAACCAGAAGGACTGATACCAAAAAACACCCATTCCACATACTGACTTTTTATGTGGGATGGGGGAGGCTCCGCACACCATAGTGGTATGCAGGATGGGGTGGTCATCCGCATACCACTGCAGTACGTGGGCATTGTTATAAGAAACCTTCTATCATAGTGGTATGAAACCCATCACACCTCTTTGGGTTCCAACCGTGTACCGAGGTAGTACGCAGTGCCTGATTCAGTCCACATTGTAGTATGATACACAAAGCACCATATTGAAGGAAGGTCTGGGAGATCATTGTTCACGGGGAGTTCATACATGAGAATCCTATGGTTATATGATCACTAGTTAGGTTTGAGGTTCTATTATTATTATTCAATTCCACGGTTTTATGGTTCATGGACGGCTGTACCTGCGGACGGAGTTGTTCACGGTTCAGGCTTCGCCAATGAGATAAGATAGAAGATAGAGTGAAACTGCTATGTCTCCCTCATGCTTTTATCATCCTTCCTTCTCTATGTCCATCTACCCCTATGTGTTTGTGTACATAATTCTAGTATGATCCATTTATAGGGCATTGGTTCAATCGTATCTATTGGGAACACGACACATTTCGCGGAGGCCCATTGATGCAATATCCTGACCTGTAGAAGACTCAGTCAACTGGGGTTTAAAGAGGCTTCAGTTCGCAATAATGGTTCACAGAACCCTGTTTATTTACTTCATCTGAAAACTAATGAGTTCGAATCATGTTACATGGATGGTCCTCATGCGAATGAATCCTTCGGTGACTCGGTTCGCAGTCTGCCTTGCTCGTTGGCCATCGCTTCACAGGCCAGCGGTTCACGGATCGTCTTGCATTCTTAGTGGTTCACAATCCATCTGAACCACATATCTTTCCTGGTGATGGTATATGCGCCACTTAAAAAACCTTTAATACGTTATTTCTTTCATGTTCCTTCAATGAATTGCAACTCGATTTGAGTCCATTCACCTTGCGAGACTTGTAGATGTACTTGTTTCCTTCTACAAAGAGTTTATGGGGGGAATTTCCTCCCCTTGGTGTAATTTTTAGGACCCTACATTAACATAATAAGATTTTCATGGTATATTAATATTTTAATTATCATTTAGGGGGTTTAAGGGAATTTAAGGGGATTTAAGGGGATTATTGTTTTTAGAGGAGTTAGGGTATTTTAATGTTTTTTTGTGTTTTTAGTATCTTTTACTATTTTTTGGAGTTTTTGGGTAATTTTGGCATCAAATGTTTTATCATGTCTTTTTTAGTTTTTAGTTATTATTATGTTTTAATGGACATTTTTTCTTTTTTAATGGGGGTTTTTCTATTAAATGATTTTAGGGGGTTTGGGGGTTTCAGAGTTTTTTCAGGGTTTTAGGGGTTTTTTATATTATATATTCATTTTAGGGATTTTAGGTGTTTTAGGGTCTCTTAGATTTTATAGGTATTTTTAGGGTGTTAATGGTTTTAGGGTTCCTAGTGTTATTTTTATCGGTTTTAGGGTCTTTTGGGTTTTAGGGTCCTTTAGTTTTTTTTTGATTTTAGGCTATTGTACGGTTTAAGTGTACTTGGGTTCTATCTAGTCCCCTTTATAGGGTTTTAGGGGGTTTATAGTCTTTTAGGTGGTTTTAGGGTATTTTTTGGAATTTTAGGGGTTCTAGTGTGTTTTAGAGGTTTTAATTTTTTATGGTATGATATGGTTTCATGGTATTTTTATCGATTTATGGGTTTTTAGGGGTTTTAGAATTTTTTTATGGTCTTTTAGAATTTCTTATATTTCTTTAGGATTTCTTTCATTTTTTGGATTTTATGTGTTTTTATAGATTTTAGGTCCCTCAAGAGGTTTTTGGATTTTTATAGATGTTTATGGTTTTGTGTTCCTTATTGGTTTATGTTTTTTAGGATATATTAATATTTTTTAGAATTTATAGGGATTTTAGCGTTTCCATGCCATTTAGGGTTTTCGTTTTTTATGGATTATAAGATTATTTTATGGGATATCAATGGTTTTAATGTGTTTTTTAGTTTTTTTTATGTTTTTAATATTCTTTTTTGAATTTATGGGTTTTTAGCATATTTATGTTTTTGTTGGGGTTTAAGGTGTTTATAGGTTTTAGGTGTTTTAGTGGTTTTGTGGTGTTTTTATGTTTTGTTAATGTTTTTAACTGGTATTATAGTTTTTTATGGTTTTCGGGAATTTTATAGATTTTAATGGGGTTAAGGGTTTTCAGTTTATAGGTTTTTTATGGTTTTTGGTTCTTTTCTAGTTTTTTGGGTTTTAGGGGGTTTTATGTTTTTGGGTTTGTTTTTGCATTTTCATATTGTGTTTTATTGTTTTAATGAGTTTTTTTATTATTTTATGTCTTTTAAGGGTTTAGGGTATTGTTATGTTTCCAGTGCCTTGAGGTATTTTAGGCTATTTTAAGGTCATGTATGTTCTTTTAGGGCTTTAAATAATGATTCGGGATTTATCATATTTAGGATTTTATATGTTTTTGGGGGTTTTTAGGTTTTTAGGTAGTTGTATAGATTTGTTGTTTTTTTGGTGGGGGGGGGAGGTTATGAACATTCAGGGGTTTACAGATTCTTTAGAGTATTTGGGTTTAAGTTGTTTATATTTTTTTGGTTTATGGGATTTAGGAATGTTTTACGGTTTTATTATTTTTATGGATTTTTAGCCATTTTATGTTTTCAGGTTTTTTTTGGGTATTTTCGGTTTAATAGGAGTATTAGTGTTTTTATGGGGTGTTAGATGTGTAAGAATTCTTAGGGGTTTTTAGGGATTTTAGTATTTTTAGGATCCTATTAGGGATTTTTGGAGTTTTATCGTTATTTTTTATTTTGGTTTTTTAGTGTCTTTTAATCTATTATAGTGTATTTCAGGGTTTTATTATGTTATTTTATATACTTTTAATTTTATTGGGTATTTTAGGGATTTTACGGGTTTTATGGTTTTTAGTGTTTTAGGGGTATTATGGTATTTAAGATGATTTAAGGGGTTTTCAGTGGTTTGGATTTTAATATTTCTTAATGTTTTTTCAGTTCTTTTTGTGTTTTTATGAGGATATAGTGTGTTTTATGGATTTTAATGTATTTTAATGTTTTTATTGATTTTATAATTTTAAGTATGTTTTGGATTTTAGGGGTTTTTAGGAGATAGGGTTTATTTGTGATTTTTCGGGATTTAGTGTTATTTGGGTTTTAGGGTATTTTTAGGGGTTTTAGTGTATTGTCTAATATTTATATGTTTTTAGGTGTTTTTGGGGATTTTTGGGTTTTTTACATTTCAATGTGTTTTATGTTTTTAGATTGTATTACGGGGTTTTAGTGGATTTAGGGATTTTAGGGAATTTTATGTATTTGTTTTATTTATGGTCTTTTATTTATTTTTATTGTTTTTAGGGACTTTTGGGTTTTTAGGTTTTTAAGGACTTTGAGGATTTTCAGGGTCTATTAGTGTATCTTAGGTGTTTTTTGGGTTTTCTGGGTCATTTAGGGGTTCTATAGGTGTTGTATGGTTATTATTATTTTTTAGTGTCTAGGGTCTATGGTTTAGGGACTATGGTTTGTGGTGAAAGGTTTAGGTTTTGGGGTCTAGGGTTTAAGGTTTAGGGTTTTGGGTATAGGTTTTAAGGGATATGGTTTTTTGTTTAGGGTTTTGGGGTTAGGGTATCCGGTTTAGGATATAGGTTTTGGGGTTTGGGGTTTGGGGTTTACAATTTAGGGTTTATAGTGTAGGGTTTGGTGTTATGGTGTAGGGAATTGGGTTTTGGCTATAGGTTTTAGGCTGTAGGGTTTTGGTTTTATGGAGTATGGTATAGAGTTTTTGGGGGTTTTCGGGTTTTTACAGTTGAATGGTTTTGAGGGTGTTTGGGGTTTTTAGTATTTTTAATATTTTTACGGTTTTATGGTTTTTTATGTGTTTTTAGTGTTTTTGGGTGGTTAGGTGGTTTATAGGACTATGGTGATTTTAGGTGTTTTACCAGGTTTTTAGTGGGTTGTAGAGTTTTAGGGGTTTATAGTATTTTAGTGCTTTTACAGCTTTTATGGTTTTACAAGTTAAGTATTTTTATTGTTTTATTAGAGATATTATGAGTTTTTAGGTTTTTATTAGGGTTTAAATGTTTTAATGGTTTTGGGCCTTAGGGATTTGGTGTTCTTTATATTTTATGGTATTTTATGATTTTTTAATGATTTTTGGGAACATTTAGTGTTTTTGGGGGTTTTAGAGTTTCTTGTGATTTCATATTTTTCAATGTTTTAATATTTTTTGGGTATTTATAGTCTCTTTTGGTTTTTTAGGAGTTTTTGGGTTTTTAGGGGTTTTAAAGGTTTTAGTAGTTTTTTGGTATTTGGGGTATTTAGTAAAATTTATTGTTTTTTGGTGTTTTTAATGTTATCAGGGTTTTTAGAGTTTTTGGTGTGTTTATGGTTTTTTAGGGGATCAATTAATTAAGGATTTTATTATTTTATGTTTATTTGGACATTTTCAGTGTTTATAATTTCATAAGGGATTTTGTATTTCTTTTGTCTTGTCATGGGTTTTAAGTGTTTTTATTTTTTTCATATATTTAATGGTTTTTAAGGATTTAGGGGGTTTATATTTTAATTTTTTTTATGGGTTTAAATATTTTTTAGTATTTTTATGGGTTTTACGACATTTTAGGGTTCTATATGGATTTGGGGTTTAACGGTTTTTAGGCCCTTTTAAAATTTTAGATCCTGTTAAGATTTTTTAATATTTTTTTGTTTATATTGTCTTTTTAGTTTTCTTAATTTCATTTTAGGTTTTTAGGTTTTTCAGGGTCATTTAATGTTTTTAGGATGGTTTAGGTTTTTTTGAGTTTTAGGATATTTTCGATTTTCAGGGGAATTTTGGGGTCCTTTACCATTTTTTGTATCATAGGTTCTATTATGGTTTATTTGGTGTCGTTAGGGTCCTTTGTGGTTTTAGGTTTTATCCAGTTATGGTTTTCTGGTGTTTTTCATAGATTTTAAAAAATTTAGCGTTTAAAAGTTTTTTATTCGGTTTTTAGTGTCTTTTGTGAGGATTATGTAATATTTTTAATAGGGGTTTTATTGTTTTTAGGTTGATTAATGTGTTTTATTGTTTTTAGTTTTTTTTGTTTTAGTGTATTTTAATGACTTTTAGTCCTTTAAGGTCTTTTATTTTTTATTGGTTTTAGGGGTTTTAGGGGTTTTTATGATATTATGGTTTTAATAATTATTAGGCATTGTTTATGGTTTTAAGGGTATTTTTTTTATTGTGGACATTTAAAAAAAATATTGGTTTTTGGGTCTTTTATGTGTTTTTAGTGTTTTTAGAGTTTTTTAGGTGTCATGGATTTTAGTTTTTTAATGATTTTTAGGGTGTTATTGGGGTTTTTAGGGGCTATTTAGGTTTTTTATTAAATTATTAGTGGGGTTTTTATTTTTATGGGCATTAAGGGTTTGTATTGTTTTTAGTGTTTTGGTGTATTAAAATTATTTAGTTATTTAAAAAAATTTTGTATTCATTTTTTATTCCATTAGTGTTTTTAGTTTTTTATGTGTTTTTAGGGTTTTGTAGGGGTTTTATTGTCTTTTTCATGTTTTTTAGGGTTTTTAGGGTTTGTTAAGGGTTTATGGTTTATACGGTTTTATGTGTTTTGTAGGTTTTGTAGGTTTTTTCTATTTAAGGGATTTTTAGTGTTTTTAAGGTTTTTTATGGATTTTTGTTGGGGTTTTAGGGGATATTTCTTGGTTTTTGCATATTTATGCTCTTTTTGGGGAATATGGGTTTTAGGGGTTTTATTGTTTTATAAATGTTTAATGTTTTTATGGTTTCATGTGTTTTTAGGGTTTTCATTTTTTTTTTGTTCTTTATGGGTTTAATGGATTTTAAGGTTTATAAGGGTTATTTATTTTAAGGTGCATTATGGTTTTTATGGTTTTTATGGTTATTTTATGGGTTTCAAGGTTTTTGTTTTGGTTTTTGTGGTGCATAGGGGTTTTTAGGGGTATTTAATATTTTTTAGGGTTTTTAGTGATAGTAGTGAATTTCGATACTCTTAGGGTTTTAAAATATTTTTCAGGGGTTTTATTATTTTTTGGGGGTTTTATGTTTTTTATGCTTTCATAGAGATTTTTTGTTTATTAGGGGTGTTAGTGTTTTTGGGATTTTATTAAGCATTTATCTTATTTAGTGTTTTTTTTGTTTTGGGGGATTTTATAGTTTTTAGTGTTCTTGTGTTTCTAAATGGTTTTTATAAATATTATGTATTTTAGGGATTTATGTTTTTTAGTTCTTAAGGGTTTTAGTTATTGTGGGGTTTTAGGGGTTTTTATGTGTTTTTAGGGTTTTAGGTGGTTTTTATGGATTTTGATAATGTTTTAGTGTCCTTAAATTTTTTATAGTCATTCTTGTGTTTTTGGGATATAGGGTTTTTGGGTAGTTGTAATTTGTATACAGTTTTTAGAGTTTCGTAGTATTTTATAGTGTTTTTAGTCTTATTGGAGTTTTTAGTTTTCTAGGGTTTTTGTTTTTTACAGTTTCATTAGGGTTTAGTGTTTTTAGGGTTTTTAAAGCGTTCTAAGTCTTTATGGGTTTTAGAGGAATCGTAGTGTTTTTTGGGGTTTTAGGGAATTTTAGCATATTTTGGTTTTTTTTGGTATTTTTGGATTTCTTGTGGTTTTTATGATATTTTTGGGTTTTAAAGACTTTTAGTTGTTTTAATTCATTTCTAGGGTCTTATATTGGTTTTATATGGTCACTAGGGGTTGTAATGGGATTTAGGGTTTTTAAGGGTTCTAGGGATTTATGGTTTCTAGTGATTTATAAAGGTTTTAATGTTTTTATCATTTTAGTTATTTAGTTCATTTAGGAATTTTTGGGTTTTTATGTCTTATAGTGTGATTTAGATAATATCAATGTTTGGGGGGGTTAGAACTTTTATAGTTTTTAGGTTATTTAATTAGTTTTTTTATTTACAATTTTATAGTTTTTAGTGTCTTTTAGGGGGTTTTAGGTTGTTTTATGGTTTTTTAGATTTTTCGGGTCGTTTATGGGGTTTAGGTTTTTTAGGTTCATTTGGATTTTTAATGGTTTTTTCGGTATTCTTGTGTCGGTAATGTGTTTGAGGGTCTCCTAATGTTGTTTTAGCAGGTTTAGTGTATTTTAGGGATTTCAGGGTGGTTTAGGGTTTCATGATATTTATGGTATTTAGTGTTTTGGATTTCAGATTATTAACGGTTTTAGGGAAATTATGATTTTTTGGGATTTGGGGATTTTATGTATTTTTAGGGTATTTTGGTTTTTTATGGGTTTTATGGTTTTATGGTTTTTGTTAGGGTGTTTTAGTGATTTTTGGTAATGATTTGTTTCTTATATTTTTAGGGGATTTATATTTTTATGGGATTTATGGTAAATAGTAGTTCAATGGTCCTTATGGGTTTTTAGGGTTTGAGGAAGTTGTACGATTTTTTGCGGTTGTAAGGTGTTTTTAAGGTCTATTTGGGGTTTTCAGGGTTTTTATCTGCTTAGGTATTTTTTTGGCTTTTAGGGTGTTTATGGTTCTCATTGAATTTATGTTTGTTTATTATGTTATTTGGTGTCTTTTAGGATTTATGGTTTTTAGGGGATATTTATGAGTGTAATCGATTTTAGGGTCTTTTAGGTTATTTTTGATCTTTTAGGGGTTTTGATGATTCATATAATTATTAGGGTATTTAAAGGCTTTTAGGGTTTGAGGTTCCATTAATTTTTTGGTGGTTTTTAATGTCCCTAAAGGGATTATAAGCCCCTTTACTGTTTTATAGGTCTTTTGTGTCCTTTAATTTTTTTAATAGTTACAAGGGGGGTTTAAGTGTGTTTATCTTTTTTAGGGTATCTAGGGTTTTTATATCTTTCAGTTTTTAATGGTTTTTAGTAATTTTAGGGGGTTCATGGGTTTCATGATCTATTGTATTTCGAGTTTCTTTTCGGTTTTTTGGCTTTAGGGTATTTTAGGTAGTTTTCAAGTTTCTAGAGTTGTTTTGGGTTATTATGGATTTTAGAGCCTTATAAGGCTTTTAAAGTTTTTTAGGGTATTTAAGGACTTTAGGGTTTTAATTGTTCTTTGGGTTTTAGGGGTTTCTAGGTTATTTTTGGAGTCTGAGGGCCTTTTGGGTTTTGGGGGGTTATAGGGTTTTTTGGGTTTTTAGGGTATTAGGGATTTTTATAGGGATTTAATGTTTTCTAGGGTTTTTAGGGTTTTTAGAATATATTAGTTCTTAGAGTTTAGTGTTTTATATGGGAGTTGTAGTTTTTTCTGTGTTTTAAGGTATTTTATAACTTTTTGGTCTTTTAGGGTATTTTATTGTTTTATGGATTCATTTGGTCTTTTAGGGGGTGTTCGGGTTTTTTGGGGTCTTTTATATTTATTTTTGGTTTTAGAGTCATTTATATTTTTTATGATTTTATTGGTTCATATATGTTTATAAGGGTTTTTATTGGGTTTTAGGGTCTTTATGGTTTCTAAGGACTTTCAGTTGTTTTAGGATTTTTTACAGTCCTTCAATTATTTGGGGGTCTTAAGGACCTTATGGATTTTCATAGTTCTTAGGGTTGATTATGGTTTTTATGGTCCCTGATGGTTTTAATGTTTTAAGGATTTTTTGGTGTGTAAGATTTTATAGGTTTTTAGGGTTTGTAGAGTCCATTTAGGGGGTTTAAGTGCTGTTTGGGGTCTTTTACGTGTTTAAGAATTTTCATCCTCCTTTAAGGGGTTTAGAGTTTTAGTGTTTTTAAGGTTTTTAGTTTATTTTATGGTATTTTATGATTTTTATTTTTTTTAGAGCCATTTACGAGGTTTTATGTTTTTAGGGTGTTATGTGGTTTTTATGGTCATTTATTCGTTTTAGGGTTTTTAGAAACATTTAGGGATTAAGGGATATTCAATGTTTCTAATTCCTTTTTGCCATTTTTTTGGGTTTTATGTTTCTAATGGTTTTTAATATCTTTAGGATTTTATTCCATTTAGGGTCCTATAGGGATTTTAGGTGATTTGGGATTTTTTTTGATATTTAGTGTTTTAAGAATGTTTAGGTATTTTATAGTTTTTAAAAGGATTTATTTGGTTTTATGAGGGGTTTATGGTTAATTAGATATTATTTAGAGTATTTATAGTTTTAAGGGGTTCAAGAGGTATTTTGTGTTTTTAGGGCTTTGAAGAGTTTTTATCATTTTTATGATGTGTTAGGGTTTTACAGTGTTTTAAGGTTTTAGGTTTTTAAGGGGTTATAGTGTTTAGGGTGTGTATGGTTTGTTTTGGATATTCACTACTAGAAAATTATCCTTTACCAACAGTTTGAAACCATTGGTAAAGGCTATAAAACTATTGGGATAAACTATACCCACAATTGTCCAAACCGTTGGCTATGGAACTATGGGGATAATCATATCCCAATGGTTTTATGAGAATCGATTGGATATGGTTGTAGAATGTATTATATACCGATGATTTCTTGTAACCATTGGTATTGATCTTTACCAACAATTTAAAACTATTGTAAATATCAAAATTCAGGTCTATACGAAAGGTTAATAAACCGTTGGTATAGAATTTTACCAATAGTTCCTCACAAACCGTTTTGAAAAATTCTATTAAAGGATCTATATTAATGGTTTGTAAATAGATGGTATATACTTTTACCAATGGTTTACAAGAAACTATTAGTATATGTTTTATTTTTCACCCACATGCCAATAGTTTACAACCATTGGTATAGGTTTTATAGACCTGTAACAGCAAGCCTTCTTCCCCCCATATGCTCCTACAACCTCCCCCCTATGCACCTGCAGCAATTCACTTCCACCAGCAGGCCTGCCTCCCCCATGTTCACCTGCAGCAAACCACACATATAGAATCCGTAAATAATTCTACATGTCCTCCTATACCAAACCAAACAGACATACAGAATTCATACACATACAGTAATTACCTGCAAGTATTTTCCCTATGACATTAGAATCACTATTCATTTGTTCCCTTAATTAGTTCTTTTACAAGGGGAAGAATATCCATTTTAGGTTCACACTCCACAATTTTTTATGTCGGATTGAAACAAAGAGGGTGTCCTATGAGGGGGTATATCCAAGGGGTTCAGGGTGTTTTCCATGTTGGTGTCCAGGGGGTGGGATTTCTTGGAGGTGGGGTGGTGTCAAGGGGAGGTGGGGCCTGTCTAGGGGGTCGGGGTGTTGCCTACGGGGTGGGGGGGGGTTCTAGGTGGGTGGGGTTGTCTAGGTGGTGGGGTAGTGTCTAGGGGGGCTATCCAGGGGGTTGGGGGCTGTCAAATGGTTATGGGGTGTCTTGGGGGGTGGGGGTGTCCAAGGGGTTGGGGTGGATTGTCTCGGGGGTGGGGCTATCCATTGAGGTGTGGGTGTCTAGAGGGTGGGGGTGTCTAGAGGTGGGGGGATGTACAAGGGGTTGGGGGGCTTTCCATGGGGTTTGAGGCGTCCATGGGCTATCCAAGGGTGTAGGGCTGTCCAGGGGTGGGGGTGTCCTGCGGGATTGGGGGTGTCTAGGGGTTGGGGGTTGTCCATGGTGGTGGGGGGTCCTGGGGGTGGGGGTATCCAGGGGTGGGGGTGGTGTCCAGGTGGTGGGGTCTATCCAGGGGGTTGGGGGTGCTGTCCAAGGGGGTAGGGGTGTCCCAGGTGGTGGGGGTGGGTGTCCATGGGGGTAGGGGTGTATATGGGTGGGGTGTCTAAGTAGTGGGGTGGCGTCCTGGGGATGGGGGCTATTCAGGGGGTTGAGGGTTGGCCATGGGGGTAGGGGCTGTCCAGGGGGGGTATCCAGGGGATGGGGGTGTCCAGGGGGTGGGGGCGTCTAGCGTGGTGGAAGTTGTCTATGGTGGTGGGGGTGTTAAGGGGGTGAGGTGTTGTCCAGGGGGTGGGGCTTTATCCAAGTGGTTGGGAGGATATCCAAGGGGGTAGGTGGTGTGCAGAGGATGGGGGTTTCATAGAGGTGGGGTGGTGTCCAGGGGGTGGAGAGTCTATCCATGGGGTTGGGGTTACTGTATCAGGGTATAGGGTTTTTCCAGGGGGTGGGGGCTCTCTAGGGGGGTTTTCCATGGGGGTGGTGGCATCCAGGGGGTGTGGGTGTCCAGTTGGTGGGGTTGTTTCCAGTGGGTGGGGGAAATCCAGGGGGTTAGGGGATTTCCAAGGGGGTATGATGTTTACATGGGGTGGGGGTGTCTAGGGGGTGGGGGGGATGCCTACCACAGTGGGGGGGGGGGGGGGGTCATGGGGGTGGGGGTTTCTAGGGGGTGGGTTGTCCAGGTGGTGGAGTGGTGTCTAGGGGGTGGGGGTTGTCAACGTGGTTGGGGCCTATCTACGGTGGAAGGGGGTGTCTAGGGGGCGAGGGATTTCCATGGGGTGGGGGTGTCCATGGGGGTGGGGTGTCCATGGGTGGGGGCATTTCCATGGGGTGAGGGCTATTTAGGGTGTTGAGGGGGAAATCCAAGGGGTAGGGGTGTACAGGGGGGCAGTCCAGGTGGGTATGGGGTGTCCTGGGGACTGGGGGTGTCTAGGGGGATGGGGGTTTCTGGGGCTAAGGGGTTTATAGGGGTGGGGGGTTGTTTTTGGGGGTGGGGGTGTCCAGGGGGTGGTGGTGCCCAGGGGTGGGGTGGTGTCCAGGGGGTGGGGGCTGTTCAGGGGGTGTGGGTGCTGTTCAAGGGGGTTGGTGTGTCCATTGGGGGTGGGGTGTCTAGGGTGGTGTCCGGGGGATGGGTGAATCAATCACATAAAATCATCAAGTCATGTTATATTACTTATAAGCAAATAAATATATATAATGTGACCTACCCAATCAAACATGTATTCATGAACAACAAATCATTAAACATCATATGGTAATAATATCAGTCAAAAATGTTACGGATCAATCTATCCGTCATCACCATCACCGTCATCATCAGCCTTAACCCATACTCATCCTCATCATCATCATTGTCCCCACCATCCACAACACCTTCCTCTTTTTCATCATACTCTGCCTCAGACTCCTCCTCCTCCTCCTCCACTTTGGGCTCCTTCTCCCCCTCCTCCATTACCTCTGCCTCCACCTCAACCTCCTCCTCCTCCGCCTCGAACTCCTCCTCGCCATCATCTTTACCACCACTATAAATTCCACATGGTGATCCATATATATAATGAATCGCTGACATATATTAATCACAAACTGTACTGGCCTTTGGTGGATGTTTTGGACTTAAAACATCCATCAATTTCATAAATGTAGTGTTTTCCCTAGAAAACTATTTTCATTTCTATTTGGACCCTTTTAGGCTATTTTGCATGTTCCTTAACCTACTATAACTTAGAAGAACTAACACTCATACCTAATAATGTACAATACCTCATCTGGACTATACTCTTCCCAGTTCAACAACATAATCTACTAGGGTTATCGTCTCCCAACACCTGCTGAAGTGATCCTTTGGCCCAATATTTTAAGGTTCTTGACATCAAGGGCCACTAAAGTAGCCTATTACAAATATAAATAGTTATTAATTAACAAAAAAGAAATTAATATTTGAAATCAAAAAAGTAAAACAAAAAATCCACTACTAATTCAGTTCATTACCCGCACTTCCATCGTTCTTATAGGCTCTCGAATGCTCACCTAAATCCTTTAGACCAGCTCGTCGTGCACTCTCACTATCAGGGAAATTGAACTGAAGTTGTCACCGACATATTAATTCATATAAATACAAAAAATAATATATAACATTAAATTAACCATAATTTTTTTCCCATATCTCTGCCCATGCATTATCATTGACTTCATTTGGAAACTGTCACATAGAGAGAGGGATAATAGGAATGATGTTAAGGTATTTGGAAAGTGTCACAAAAAAACTCAAACATTGCTACCCTATTTTTTCAATCATCTGATTGTCTTAATTTTAATGCACCATCAACTGCGTGCGGCGGTTCCACACGCCACACATGCGTGTATGCACCCACCCCGCCTCCTATCAGTAGATGTATTTATTATGAAATAAAAAAAAAATTATATATCAATACATGTTATAATGAAAATAAATAATTGTATAAAATTTTCTCAGGGTTCTATAAATATACATGTGGTAGTATGATTAATGTGTGCCGCAAGATCCACAAAAACTAAAGGAACACCCATTTAACATGGATTGGGTCCCAATGTATGCTCCATAGGGATAGAATCTGGTGGAGCAGGAGTCAAAGAATATGTAATTTAAAAGCTCATAGAGAAGGAAGTGTATGTAAAAGAAGATGGCACAAATGGATGGACAAATGCCAGATGGGGTGTGGGAATCATCATTGGATATGGTAAAGATGGGTGAGGAGTGGTGAAAACATAGGATGCCTAAATAGTCTGTGTGTCCCTAATGAAAAACTGAGTTTCGAATGTTGGATATATGGTATGTTAGTTGTAGGGGAAGGGTCTAATCAGGTATGCTAACTAGATCACCTAGCTCTCGTACCCCCCCCCCCCTCGTACGAACACGCTGAGTACTGGGACCACTACTAGGAAACTGACCAAATAATAGTCACCTAAGAGGTGTATCCTGCAAAAATGTTTAAAACAAAATTAATCAAATGACATTATTTATTATTTAAATATATATTTTTGAAATAAAATACTCACTACGGGAACTAGTGGTGGAACACCCATCTTAGCCATGCAATGACTATTGTCCATACTCTTTTTCCGTCACCTCTCATCAATTGGTTGAATTTTCTACACTTGAAAACAAATATGGAAGTAATGTGAAATGAATAACTAATGTGAAACCCAAAAACCAAAATAAATGAGGGGGAATAGGGGGATTCATGGATAATTAAACAATACATTTTTTAGGTGAGCATGAATACATATATAATGAATTCAATAAAACGTACTAGATGTAGTGAAGAAATTTAATTACATAGTAGAATGGTTCTTTAGTCCAGGTAGTTGATACAGGTTCCTATACATGTTTTTCAGATGATAAAAAACAATAATTTTCATAATATTGTGAAATGATAAAGGGAGGTCTTCAATTTAAACAAATTTTATACATGGTCAATAAAGCAAAGAAATTTTCACCAAGTTAGAAATGATGGTTTCGTAAGTTTTAATATAGTTCAATTCCAAAATAGAAAATTCCATTAAAATAAAATTTCAACCAATAAACATTGAAAATTCATATAAAGGTCAAATCAGATACAACATATTTTCAGTCAATATTATAAAAATTTAAATAGTACCAACCATAAAAACCCATGTCAGTCTAAACCAAAAGGATTGATAAAGTAGATGATTTTATATATTTCCCACCACAACTTCAGGTTCATAGTATGTTCTAACAAAATATCTACTGCAGTCATCAAAATTAATAAATGGATTTTTTTCCAATGGAAGTAGGGATGGTGTCCATTCCATCATCAACATCATCAAAAAAATGTCTTTTAATTACTTCAATAATGAATCAAAATTCAGGTCGAAAATGGCCTTTGACATAAAAAACTTATTTCTCAATTTTTTCCAATTCTAATTATTCATAGGTAGTAATATTGAGAGTCATATCAATTACTCGAAATCCAAAATCATTAATAAATGTGCCATGAAACGTCATCAAATCTAACAATTAGAATTTCATTATTGTGACTCGTCCATGAGAAAAATAATCCAATATTATTATTATTTAAAGAAATCCATAATATCATTCATTTTCAAATTGCAGTCTACTATCTGATGCATTGGCATAAAAGTCTATTATAGAAGTAACCATAACACCATTATGTTGTTCTCTAATTTTCTTTTCCCATTCAGTGATAATAAATATGTACCCATTGATAATAATTTATTTACATTCACAAACCATAGTACTAGGACCAAATTCCAAAGCTCTTATTTCCTCAGAGATAGAGTCGGCAAGAAAACTCAATGCCAGTAATATAAATGGATAATAAACTTATTAAATATTTATTTATTTATTTTAAATAGTAAATTTTTTTCCTTAAAATTTAACAAAAAGAAAACTCTTTGCAATGAAAAGTCTCCCTCCTTCTCAAATATAAAGAACGATTCTTTCTATTAATTATTACATTATGTTCCCTGTAGATAAAAATATGAATAGTTTAACATATATATATGTATGATATACATATATTCAATTTACTTACTTGATATAGTAATAAAAAAAATCACAGTTGAACAAAACTGTGCGATGTGTCGTCTCCGTCTGTTCAAGGATTAATGCTGTCAATGTATATGATCCAGGAATTCCTCCTATTTGAGGAAGTGATGGAAAACTGCATTCAATTTGGTTGTACTATTCTTCTTCATTTCTCATTTATCTGTTTATTCTTGTTGTAATATTAGACAAATACATACTGTAGAAATACATACATTCTAGATCCAAGTAAATGTTCATGATAAAATCTTCAAAATGATTCCTATTTTGGACATACAACTTTAATTTGTACATATTTCATTCAGTTGGATACATCAACAAAAAGAAATAAATCCTTAGAGAAGTATTTTAGTTGAAATATGGATAGTCATATGCAGCATACATTGGAAAAATTATGGAGGAAATATTTTCTTTAACCCATAGAAAATTTATTGGGAATCGTCCAACATTGTTTCGAAGAAAGACTAGGACAAATCTTCAGAACAATGATCAATAATCAAATGAAACTACAGAATAGCATCCATCATTAAATTATTTGAAAAAATATTACAGATTGATATTGGAATCAACTCATGTAGAAGGATGTGATAATCATGATTCTTCTAAAATTTTAGCTTCAAATCTCTTCTGTTGACCTATTTAGATATGTTTCTTGAATATCCATCTCGAACATTAATAGTCTCTAATACTTATAGAAATTTATTTTTATCTATAGTTTTCATCTCATAAGAATCACATGGAACCTTCCTTTTATTTTTCACTAATGCAAATAGGATGAAATTCTTTACCGATGGTACAATCCACCAAGTCACGTCGAGACCGTAAATCTTCTTTTTTTTCCCATGAAATTTAGAAGAATCGAAATCAAAATTTCACACAAATATTTCCAAAGTGCATTATATCTAACCAATGATGTAACAAATTGGTTGAAAAATAAGGAAAATCAAAAAAGATACTTCTCTTATTCCAATTGTAATAGGTTTTAGTGAAAACATTCCTCTCTTCCCAGTTTTCATTTGACCCTTCCTGAATAAAAAATTGAAATCTTTCAATTCATTAAGAATATCATTTCCAGACATATGCTGAGGTGGATCATCAGTCTCAATGGTATTTTCAAAACATCAATGATTATTTCTATATTGATGGTCCATTGGAAATAATCTTTTATGTCCCAAAAAACTAAAAATAAAACGATGTTTTGGTATTCTAGATCATATATTCTTTATACAAATATTACATGATTGTTTTCCCTAATTGATCCATCCTGAAATCATTGCATAAATAGGGAAACCATTGATTGTCGACACAATCACAACACGCATCTCATAGATATCTATTGAACATGCATCGTATGTGCACACACCCACATCCCAAAGAAGATTCAATAGTTTTATTAAAGGTTTAATTTTTACGTCTATATCAATGTCGGGATAAGAAGGTCCAGATATGGGCATACTCATGAATGTGAAAAGTTTTTTTATACACAACCATGGGGGATGGTTATAAATGTGTATAAAAACTATCCATGTGCTTTTCAATGTAAGCCTCTTCCCAAACAATTTAAAACTATCACATGAAGGGCCTAACCTCACATTACGCATGTCAGTTGCAAAATAAGGATATCAAGAATCAAATATCTTCCATGAAAATACATCTACAGGGTGAACCAAATCATCAATAGTCTTCATTATCTCGATAACATTCCATCACATTTATATGGATATTTCATCAGACATAAAAATATTCTAGATTCTTGGAATCAATAGAAATTTACACATTACATTTTTTGGCACATGTGATGGTGTTCCATCAGCTTTTGGCTTCCATTGGGATGTGCCACATTTTTTATAATCACATTTTTCATCAGTTTCCTTCCAGAATAAACTGCAATCTATCAAGAAATCATGAATTTTGTTTCATAAAATTCCATGTTTCTCAACTAACTTCCATTCTATATAGTTGTTTGAGGGAAGTTATGTATCTTCTCGAAGAAATTCCTTCATGATAGAAAGAATGTAATCTATGGCAGTATTAGAAATCCCATAAAATTTTTTCCCATGAAACAATTATATTAAAAATTCTATTTTTTTCATTTTACCGCATTGTCTATATACTGGAGTTGTGGCAGCATGATTTAATTTTTTCACTTAGAAAACACCAAAATTTCCATTAGATTCATCATGTGTGCTCATATCAAAGCCTTTTTGGGCCAGAATATTTTCTTTTTCAGGATGAAAAATAAAGAGTAACTGGTCATATAACAAATTCTCATATCCAGTCCTCTCATTTGGATCATCAACCATTTGAGATTTCATTTTCTCCCCATTGTGATACCACACATAGTAATTTTCTTGAAAAAAATATTTGGTTATGTGGTAGCTGACTTCTTCATGGATCAATCATGGTCTTCCAACGCAATTGTAACATGGGAAGTTTATGTGACCACTATCTGAAGCATTGTAATATGTAAAATATAAAACACTCTCCAATTTTATTTTTGAAAATATCTTGAGATCCGATCAGTTTCCTACATCAATATTCTATCCATTATATAAAAAGAAATTTTTTGAAGTCATTTCATCAAATTAAATTCAATGATATTGATGTTTTATGGAAAATATATTTAAGTAATTGAGAAGTGTTCACTTTATATGAAACAATAATGGACACGGTACTCTATGTGAGAATCATTATATAAATGAAACAAATACTATAATTATAACAAATTAAATTTTAAGAACTATATATGAGTGTACAAGATCATGAACACTTGTGGTGGAGAATTATTCCAGAGTACACTAAATTTTTGATCGAAGAAGTTTTATATTTTCATAGATTATTAGAGTGATCACATACACTACCAAAGGGGGATGGGGTGTCCAGGGGGTGGGAGTGTCCTGTTGGTGGGGGTGTCCATGCGGTGGGGTGGTGTCCAGGGGGGTTGTACAAGGGGGTGGGGTGTCAAAGTGGGTGAGTGGGCTATCTATGGGGGTCTGTCTAAGGGGGAGGGTCTATCCAAGAGGTGGGGTTGTCTGGGGGTGTAAGGATTTCCAAGGGGTTGGGGTGTACAGGTGGGGTTGTCTAGGGGGTGGGGTGGTGTCCAGGGGGTTGTCTAAGGTGGTGGGGGTCCAGGGGTTGGGGGCTATCTAGGGGCATGGGGATGTCCTTTTGGGTGGGGCTGTCCAGGGGGGTGGGGGTGTCCACCCCCAATCTAGGGTCATATAATCCAATCTCTATCTAATTGTATCAGGACATCAAGCCTAATATAGATGACCTAGAAGAATGTTCGTGTGAACCATGAATATCATACATATAAATCAGAACACACCTAATTGTAAACACGCCTTCATATATAATACGTGTACCTAATTTTATCTTCCACTCTAAATATCTTATAGTAATTATAAAAAACACCTAATTGTAAACACACATCTAAATTTTTTTCTAGTTACGAGGATTATTGATTTCATTAGAGGCTAGCTGAGAGCTAATTCCAGGTTGTGATACAAGGTGTAAATATTTTATTTTCTATGTCTACAAAAATTGTTTTGTGTGTCAAATATGATCGCATGTATGTTGTTTAGGAATATGATCCATTTTTCGATGGGACTCTACTCGTGGGTGTACGAGTCTTGTTATATAATTAGGTGATATGGATTTTTATGAATGTTAAATTTGTATGAAATCAATATAGAGTGTGGATAATAACCTGAGTGAGAATTCATTCCACAAATCACTTCTTATTGGAACGGTAAGAATGAGTTTTGGTATAGAAATTTAAGAAATGTATTAACATTTAAAAGAAACTATACATTGGATATATGTGGTTCAAATTTTTTTGTAAAGTATCATAGTTGACAACCCATCCTCTTTCTAGATATCCCACACCACCTCCCACACCCTTATAGCCACTATCCCCTACAACCCCCTGGATAACCCACCCCCTGGACACTCCCACCCCACCCCCAACTAGACAGCCCCCCATCCCACCTGGTCAACCTACCCCCACATGGACAACCCAATACCTTACCCCCACCTAGACAGTCCCCCCAACTAGGCAGCCCATCCCTACCCCCGCTGGACAACCCACAACCCCACAACCCCCACCTAGACAACCCCCCCCCCACCAGTAATGACCCCAACCCCCACCTAGATAGCTCTTCCCAGACTGGACACACCCCCTGCTAAAAAACCCACCCCCTGCATAGCCCACCCCCCTAGACAGTGAACACCCCCTCCCCCTCATGTACAACCCACCATGAACCCCTAGACAGCCCACACCCCTCCATGGACTGCCCACACCCCTCCCCCCCTCTCTCACACCCCTGCAGCCCCCTACCCCTGGGATACCCCACACCCATATAGCCCCAACTTGGGGAATTATATTTAAATCCATTTTATTAATTAAGAAATGAAAACCATCATGAATTAGCCATTTCATTCCAAACTAAACATTCAATTTATCAAAACATGACAAATTAAATTTATAAGGCTCTATGGGTCACATAGGAAATGTCATTGGGGAAAGGAGAAATCATTTACATGGTTAATTAAAATTTATAAATTGGAAAAAGCACGTAGGAGGGGGGGTGGTGCTTTGGGGGGGGGGGGGGGGGCTGTCCAAGGGGGTGGGGAGCTAACCAAGGGGGTGGAGGGTTTCTAGGGGGTGGGGGTGTCCATGGGGGTTGTCTAATTGGGCGGTGTCTGGGGGGTTGGCGGAGGGGTGTTATCTAGGGGGTGGAAGAGGGGCTTTCCATTGGGGTGATGGGTGTCCAGGGAGGGTGGAGGTGCTCAAGCAGTGTGGGGGGATTTCCAATGTGGAGTCTTGTACACAAGGGTGGGGTCCTATCCAAGGGGGGTTTGGGTGTGTAGGAAGGTGGGGGTTATCCAATGGTGGTTTCCAGGGGGGTCTGGGTGATAGGAGTTTGGGGAAGGCAATACCCATATAATCCCTTAAAAATCACCTATACCCAATCCAATCAATATCACAATTCCAATCCATTTCCTATCTAATATACAATTCATTCTCAATGTCACTACCCATCCAATTATTCCTTGAACAAAAACAATACATACAAAATCCAAATCCTATATTCAAATAAACTATAGTCCATAGAAAATACCTTAAAACCCCACTAAAAATTTGAAAACCATATACACCACTACCTCAACTATTCCCAATACCTTCACATGGACCATCCTTATATCTATTACCCACCTAGATACCATATGACTAAACAAACCATTTTCAATATTTTAGTGGGTATACATCTCACCTGCACTCATTAGTTCATATAGTTCACGAATACTACACTAATAAAGAGTGGGTATGAAGAATTAAATTAAAATTGATTAAAAAAATCCCAACACTCGAAGTGTAGAAACAAATAGAAAACAAATCAAAGTGTTTGGTATACCATGTGATAGACTGCACTGAACTCTGGTTTAGGCCTAATAAAAACCAAAAAAATGATATAGAACATTAAAACAAATGTTCCACTTACTAATTTGAAGTGTGGAAATAAAAAATTTCTTCTTTGATGATGGATATATATAGTGAAAGGAGTTATACAGCCTTCGGTAAAGAGAGAGATTCAGGAGAGATTCAAATTAGGGATAAAATCATGCAGACAGGGAGCTGGAGCAGCAATGTATTTGGGGGAAACCTTTTCAAATGTTTCTTAAAAACAGTTTGGAAAGATGTTCTTTAAGGATGGTTTTTTAAAACCATTGGTATACAATGAAAAAATCAAATATTTCCCTATGGTTAGAGTAAACCATTAGTAAATTTTCATTCTAAAAGAAAAATACCAACGTTTTCAACAAACTTTTGGTAATGACAGCTCTAAAATTAGTATACCATCAGTTTTTTCAAATCGTTGGGAAACCCACCATTTCCACCAGTGATTTTAGGGATTTTAGGAGTCCTAGGGTTTTTAGGGTTTTATGTTTTTAGGGAAATTATGTGGTTTGGGGGTTTCTTCAGCGATTTAGGGTTTTGGTATATAACGAATTTGGTCATATTTATGTCTTTTTAGGGATTATGGGATATAGGGTAATAATGTGGTTTTATAGTTTTAAGGGATTTTATATTTTTCTAGAGTTTCAGGGGATTTTAGGGGTATTGTGGTTTTTAATGGGTTTTAGATATTTTAGGGTTATTATGGATTTCTATGGATGTCGATGGTCTCTTGGGTTTTTTAGGGTTTTTAGGGTTTTTAGTGGTTTTTAAGGTTATAGGGTTTTAATTTTTTTAAGGTTCATAGGGTTTGGCGGTTATTGGAGTTATTAATTGTTTAAAAAAACATTTTAAAGTAATTAAGTGATTTCTGTGGGATTTAGGGCATTAAGTGGTTTGGGGGTAGGGTCTTAGTAGTTTTAGGGTTTGTTTATTTTATATTGGATTTTGGAATTTTTGGGTTTTAATGTTCTTATTATTGTTGGTGTGGTTTTAGTTTTTTTTGATATTTCGTATAATTTTTAAGGGATTTCGACGTATTTTAAATATTATATTTTTAAGTGTCTTTTAGCTTTCATTTATGTGTTTTTTTGATTTTTAGGGATTTTTTGGATTTTGGGATTTTTAATTTTTTTTATGAGTTTTATTCGTTTTAGGGGTTTTAGGGATTTTAGGGACACTAGGAGTTTAATGGTTTTTAATGTTTTTAGGGTTCTTACAGTTTTAGTGTAATTGTATTTTTTTTAGGGTTTGTTTTTTTATTTTTTTATTGTGTTTATATGATTGTATGATTCTTAGTTTTTTATATTTTTTAGGTTTTCAAGGATTTGTAAGGGATTGTAGTGGTTCATTTAGTTTTTATGCTTCTTTTAGTGTTATAGTGTTCATTTAAGTATTATTTGATATTATAGTTCCTTTCATGTATTGTATTTTTCATATAGTGTCTTAGGGTTTTGTATGATTTAGAGTAATTTTTTGGGATTTTCGGGATTTGTTATGGTTTGGAGGTTTTTAATGTTTTTTGGGTTTTCATGTAATTTTATGGATTTTTAAGGTTTTTATATTTTAGGGGTTTTAGGTTGTTTTAGGGGTTTCAGGGTTGTTTTTGGGATTTAGGGGGTTCAAATATCATTTAGGGGTTTTTATGGGGTGTAGGGTTTTTAGGAGTTTTAGTGTTTTGAAGGATTTTAGGTATTTTTTAGGATTTTAGGTATTTTTTAGGATTTTAGGTTTTTTCTGGTTTTTAGTGGATTTATGTTTTTAGCTATTTTATAGTTTTAGTGTCTTTGATGGTTTTTTATTTATTAATATATAGTGTTATTATGGGTTTTTTGAGTTCTTTTTGGGTTTTTAGAGATATTTTATGGTTTATAGAGTTTTTAATTGTGTTTTGGGAATTTTATGTTTTATGTATTTTAGTATTTTTTTTCTTTTCTATGATTTGTTAATGGTTTATGGTTTTTTAGGTATTTGGTGTTTTCCTAGGTTTTCTTAAGTGTTTTTTATTCTATTTATGATTTTAGGGTTTTTAGGGTTTCAAGGGGGTTTTGAATTTTTTAGGGTTTTTCGAGAGTTTAGGATTTTTTGGGTTTTTGAAATTTTTGGATTTCTAGGGTATTACGAATTCAAAGGGATTGTATACTTTTTATTGTTTTTTGGGATTTTATTTCTTTAGGTTTGTTTAGGGATATTATGAATTTTGGGGTTTTTATGTTGTTTTATGGGGTATTTTTGGTTTTTGTGTTTTTTGTGTTTTTATGTTTTTCTATGTTTTTATGGGTTTTAGAGTTATTTAAGGCATTTAAGGGTTTTAAAGTATAGTTTTTCTTTTATTGGGTTTTTATATTACATTAGGGGGTTTTTCGGGTCTTTTAGTTTTTTTGTTGGTTTATAGCTTCTCTTGGAGTGTTTTTCAGGTTTTATTATCTATTAACCTTTTGTAGGTTTTTATGGACTTTTAGACGTGTTTTATATCTTTTTAGGGTTTTAATGGGGTTTAAGGGTTTAATGTTCTTACATGTATTATTTATTTTAATTTTTCTGTTCTTTTTTGGTGTTTTAGGGTTTCTAGATCATTTTAATGGTTTTAAGGTTTTCAAGGGTTTTTTTGTGGTTTATTGGGGTTTAACGATCTTATAGGGGGTTAACACAATTTTATGGGTTTTAGGGTTATTTATGGTTTAATGGTTTTATTTATTTTATGGTTTTTCAGGATTTTAGGGTTTTAGTGGAGTGTATGGTTTTTATGGGTTTTATGGGATTTAGGGTTATTTGTGGATTTAATGGTGTTCTGATGTTTTTTTGGTGGAATAGTTTTTTTGTAGTTTTAGGGATATTAGGGGTTTATTTTCGGTTTTTAGTGGATAAAATGATTTTGTGGATTTTTATAGTTTTTAGTGTATTTATGGTTTTAGAGACATTAAGGGTATTTAGGTTTTTAGGTCATTTTTGGTTTTTTATGGTTTTTAAGGCTTCTATGGTTTATTATAATTTATTTGTTTTATTTAGAAGCATTTAGGTATTTTTATGTTTTCTATATTTTTTGGAATTATTTAGGGTTTATTAGGGTCTTTTAAGGGTTTTAGTGGGTTTTAGAGGTTTAGTTATTTTTTGGTAGTTGAGGGGATTTTATGTATTTTAGTGTTTTTGGGTCCTTTAGAGTTTTTGGCCCAATTTAGGGGTCTAATGAATTTAGATAACATTAGGTATTTTAGAGTTTTCATATTCTTTAAAAGTTTTTATATATTTTCGTTGTTTTTAATTTTTTAGGTTTTTTAATTTTTGGGGTATTTAGGTGTTTTGGTGTATTTTTTATTTTTAGTATGTTTTGGATTTTATGGGTATTTTATGCTTTTTAGTTATTCTGGCCTTTTATGGGTTATTATAGTTTTTTAGTTTTTTACGGTTATTAGCGTTTTTAGTGATTTTAGATTTTATGTAGTTTTGTGGGATTTATGAATTTAGGGTCTTTTAACGGTATGTAGGGTATTAAGGGGTTTTAGGGTCTTTTAGGGTAATTTATTGTCTTAATGGTTTTCTATATTGTTTATTGTTTTTAGGGGTTTTCTATGGATTTTAATGTGATTTAGGGTCTTTTAGGGTTTTTAGGGCCGTTCAATATTTTTTGGTGTTTTAGGGTGATTTATGGTTTTTTTGGGGGGTTTTGTCTATTTGGGTTTTAGAGATTTTAGTGTACTTTAGGTTTTTTGGGAGTTTTAGAGTTGTTTAGGTTTTTTAGGGTCCTATATTATTTATAGGGTCCTTTAGTATTTTTTTATAATATTTTGGGGTTTTACATGGTTTTGGATTTTTTGGGGATTTTTTTTTGTTTTATAAATGTTGTTAGGGTATTTTGATGTTTTTATGGTATTTTATGTTCATTTAGGGGTTTTAGTTCTTGTAGTATCTTTTATGTTTTTTGGGACACATAGATATTATAGGGGTTTTAAGGGTTTTTTTAGTTTTTATGGTCTTTTCGCTTTTGAGTATATTTTAGGGTCTTTTAGAGTTCGTAGGGTTTTTAGGGGTTTTACATTTTTATGGTCTTTTGGTTGTTTTAGTGATTTTGGGGATATTATGGTCATTAGGACTTCTAGGATTTTTTTTTATTTTTTTAGGGTTTTTTATTTGTTTTATGTGATTTATTTTTCTTGGGTTTTTAGTGTCCTTTAGGGGTTTTTTGGTTGTTTTGGGGGTTTTAGGGATTTTAATGGTTTTGTTTGGTTTTTTTGGATTTTTTATGTAGAATTTGGGTTTTTATGGTTTCTAGGGGTTTTAGTGTTGTATATATTTTTTAGGTTTTCTAGGTTTTTATGGTTGTTATCTGTTTTAGGTGGATTTAGGGATATTAGTGTTTTTATTGTTTTTTTACTTTTTATAGAGGTTTTAGTGTTTTTTGGGTTTTAATGTGATTTTAGGGTTTTTGGGTTTTTAGGAATCTTTTAAGGTTTTATAGGTCTTAATTTTTTTGTGGGATTAATGGATCTTGGTGTTATTTGTATTTTAAGGTATTTTTATGGGTTTTCGGGTTTTTAGAGTTTTTTTTAGGTTTTTATGGTTTTAGGAAATTTTTTTATTCTTTTTGGGGCGATCAGTGTTTTCAGTGATTTTAGGTAATTTAGGTTGTTTTATGATTTTATGGGTTTTAGTAGTTTTCCATAATTTTTATTCGTTTTTAGAGTTTATATTTTTTTAGGTTTTAAACTTTTTTATGGTTATTGTGGTTTTCCAAAGATTTTAATTTTTTTGTGTTTTTAGTGTTCCATATAGTTTTTGGGTTTTTACACTTTTACGATATTTTAGGGTATGTAGGGGTTTTAATTTTTTTTACGTGTTTTGAGGTTTTTTAGGGGATTATGTTTTTAGCGTATTACTATGTGTTTTGATGATTTTTAGGGATTTTAGGGTTTTAAGGGGTTTTGGAGGTTTTATGGGTTTTAGGGGTTTTAGGGGTTTTTATATAATTAAGGGGTTTTAAGGATTTTTTGGGTTTTAATGAATTTTTTTTGGGTTTTTGGGGGGTTTTCTAGGTATTTTTGTGTTTTATGGTTTTAAGGTTTTTTAGGATTTTGGGGACATTCATGGATTTTTGGGGGGGTTTAATTTTTTAGTGTGTTTTATGGTTTTGTGGTTTTTAGTGTTCTGTATGTTTTTCAAGATTTTAGTGTCTTTAACTATCTTATGGGTTTTAAATCTTTTTTAAAGTATTTTAAGGTCATTATGGTTTTTATGGACATTAAAATTTTTAGGGGTTTTGGGGTTTTTATGGTTTTTATGGTTTTTATGTTTTTAGGGAATTTGGGTTTTTAGAGAGTTTAAGGGGTTTAGGTTCATTTAAGTTTTTTTAGATTTTTTCAATCTCATTTGGGGTATTTAATAGTTTTAGGGCCTTTAATGATTTTAGGGGTATTAGCGGGATTGATGTTTTTTTGGGTTTTTAGATGATGTTATGGTTTTAATTGGTTTTAGGGGATTTAGGGTTATTTAAGGGTTGTTAGGGTTTTTAGGGGTTTTAATGGTTTTTTGGTTTTTTGGTTTCTATGGGTTTTACAGGTTTTACGGGTTTTAGCGATTCTAAGTGTTATATGATTTTTAAGGATTTTAGGGGTTTTGATAATTTTAAGGTTTTTGAGGTTGTATAATGGGATTTAAGATTATTAATTGTTGTTTAGGTTTTTATTGATTTTTTTGGGTTTTTTGGTTTTTAAAAGGTTTTACGTGGATTTAATGGTATTATGGTTTTTAAAAATGATTTTGTGTTTTAGGGGTTTTAGGTTGTTTTTAGGGGTTTTAGGGTTTTCGTTTGGGGGGTATAGTAGAGTCTTTTTAGGGTTTTAGCAGTTTTGAGGGCATTTAAGTGTTTTTCAGAATTTTAAGTGTCATTTTGGGGTGTTAGGTTTTTAATGTTAGAATTTTAAGTGTCTTTTTGGGGTTTTATGGTTTTAATGTTATATCATGGTTTTTTTAGTTTTAGGTTTTTATGGTTTTAAATGGGTTTTGTGGTTTTATGTATTTTAGGGTTTTTATATGGGTTTTGGGAGTTTTAATATATTTTTAGGGATTTTATTGTTTTTAATGTTTTTTCTATTTTTTGGTTTTTCAGGGTTTTTATGAATTTTGGGGTTTTTATGGGGTGTTTAGGATTATTTTAGTTATTTTAAGGATTTTTGTGTATAGTTGGTTTTGGTAGGGTTTTGTTGGGGTTTTTCTAGATTTCATTGATTTTTTTGGGTTATTAAGGGTTTTAAGGGTTTTCAGGGGTTTTGTGTTTTGGACATTTAGGGGTTTTAGGATTTATTATGGGTTTTAGGGTTTAGGTATGTTTTTATAGTGTTATGGGGTTTATAGGGTCTTTTAGTATTTTATAGGGTTCTTATGCTCTTTTAGAGGTTTCTTTTGGTTTTTTGAATTTAAAGGGTTTTATGTTTTTTTTGGTTTATGAGGGTTTTCATGGGTTTTTAGTGATTTTACTATTTTTAAGGGTTTTGGTTTCTTTTTAAGAGATTTTGTGTTTTTAGGATTTTTATATTTTTAATTATTTTTTGAGTGTTTATATTTTATTTAGTGTGCAAAAGTGTGTGTTAGGTATTTTGGGGCTTTAAGGGTTTTAGGGTTTCAAGTGTTTACCATGTTTTAAGGGTTTTTAGGTTTTCTTTAGGTTTCATAGGGTATTATGGGGTTTTTGAATTTTCTTCATATTTTTAGGATATTTGTATTTTTATGATATTTTAGGGTTACATGGGGTTTTTTGGTTTTTAGGGTACATTAAGGGTTTTGGCTTTTTTGGGGTTTTTATGGTATTATTGGGGTTTTTCATGGGTAATATGGATTTTAGGGGGTGTTAAAATATCATTGGGTTTTAGTGTATTATATGGGATTTATAGGTTTTTATAGACATTAGGTTTTTAGGGATTTGTAGGGTTTTTAGGTTTTTGAGGGGTTTTAGTGTTTTTAGGGTGTTCTGGGGGTTTTTGGTCCTTTTCTGGTTATATATGAATTTTAATTTCTTTGATGTATTTTATGATATTTTAGGTATTTTTATTTTTTTCAGGCCTTTAATAGTTTTTTTTGTTTTTAGGGTCTTTTAGGGTCTTTTGGTTGTTTTGTGTCTATTGGGGGTTTTGGGTTTTTATGGGTTTTTATGTCTTCCCTATTTTAGTGTTTTTAGGGAATTTTATTGGGGTTTTTGAATTTTAGTTATTTTTAGGTATTGTTAGTGTTTTATGTTTTTTTGGGTTTTTATGAATTTTAAAATTTTTGAAATATTTTTTTTATTTTAGGGGTTTTAAGGTGTTTTCGTTTTCATTGGAGGTTTAAGGGTTTTAAAAAAAATTCCTAAAAAATTTGGGGTTTTAGGTTTTTTAGAGATTTTTTTGGTGATATAATTTTTTTTTCTTTTGGGGGGTCGTAGGGTTTTTATTGTATTTTAGGTTTTTATGGTCTTTAGGTTTTTAGGGTATTTTGGGAATTTTTAGGGTTTTATGATCTTTTAGGGTTGTCTTATATTTTTTTAGTGTTTTAGGAATTTTATCTATATTTAGGGATTTTAGTTTTTAGGGGGGATTTTAGGGTTTTTTGGGTTTTTGGGTTTTAAGGTTTTTTAGGGGGTTTATGGTTTTAGTTTCTTATTTATTGGAGTATTGTTTTTAGGTATTTTAATGTTCTATGCTTTACCATCTTTTAAGTGTTTCCAGATGGTATAAGGGGTTATTAATTTTTATGGTTTTAGGTTTTTTATTATTTTATGGTTTTTGGGTTTTAGGTTTTTAGGTTTTTCGGGTTATTTATGGGTTTTAAGGGTATTTTGGGTTTTAAAGGATTTTTCTTTTTTAGTTTTTATGAATTTTAGGATTTTAGTGTTGTATAGAGGTTTTTTGGTTTTTAGGTGTTTTAGGGATTTATAATATTTTTTTGGGGATTCGGGATTTTTAAATTATTTTGGGTTTTTGAATTTTTAGTATTTTTAGGGTTTATGGTGTTTTATGGTTTTGTAGGTTTTTTTATGGTTTTTAATGTTTTTATATTTTGGAGTTTTTAAACGTTTTTATGAGTTTTTAGGGTGTTTGATGAGATTCAGGTTCTTTTATGGTTTTTAATGGGATAATTATGGTCTATTTTTTAAGCTTTTGGTGGGTTTTTATGTTGTTTGGTGTTTTTAGGGTTAATTGGTTCTATTATGTTTTTTGTTTTGTTGAAGGGTATTTTAAGAATTTTTTATGTTTTTTGGACTTTTAGGGTTCTTAGGTTCCCTTTGGTTTTTTAGGATTATTGGATCTTTTAGGGGTTTCAGGGGGTTTTACAATCTTTTATGGGTTTTAGGTGATTTAATCCATTTTTAGGCTATGAATATATTTTACCGTGTTTTACAATTTTAGGGGTTTTGGGGGGTTTTGGGTTTAAACTTTATTTTTGGGATTTTGTTTTTTAAATGTTTTTTATGGTTATTTATGATTTTTATGGATTTTATGGTTTTAGGGGTTTTATAGTTTTTAGGTATTATGTGATTCAAGGTTATTTAAGGGTTTGAGGATTTTTTGATTTTATAGGGGTTTTAGTTTCCATTAGCGAATTTAGAGTCTTTTAAGGGTATTTGGGTTTTAGGGGGTTTTAGGGATTTAGGGTATTTTTCTAATTTTATGTTTTTTATGGTCTAGCGGTCGGGGGGTAGGGGTTTTAGTGACTTTTATGGTTTTTAATGGTTTTTTTGGGCCTTTTATAGGTTTATGCTATTTGTCCTTATAAGGGGATTTTGAGGATTTTTTGATTATATGGATTTGTAGGGGGTGTAGGTTTTTTGGGGTGCATGGTGTTTTTTGGTTTATAGGTTTTTAAGGGATTTTCGTTATAAGGGTTTTTTAAGATTTTAAGCATTTAATGGTTTCTTGTAGTTTTTAGGGATTTTTAGAGGGTTTTCATGGTCTTTTAGGGATTTTAGAGTGTTATTAGTTTTAGATTTATTATTTTTTTTAGGGTTTTAGAGTTTTTATAGGTTTTAGGGTTTTTTGGGGTCTAATAGTTTTATGGGTTTTTAGGGTTCTTATCAGTCTTTATAGTTTTAAGGGGTTTTAGGTTACTTTGGGGTTTTAAATGTTATTAGTATTTTAGGGATTAAGGAATTTTTTATGATTTATTTGGATTTTTAGGGATTTATGATATTTAGGGGTTTTTAGTGTTTTTAGGGTCATCAAGGGGGATTTATGTTTTTTTATCAGGGTTTCAGGTATTAGGTGTATTTCAGGGTTTTATGGTTTTACAGACTTTTTGATATTTTTTTTTATGTTTCTACATGGTATTATGTTTTTTACTGCTCTTATGTTTTTTTCAGTTTTTTTTTATAATTTTTAAAGGGTTTTTAGGGGTTTTAGATTCTTTGGATATATTTGCATCATTATATAAATCAGGGTTTTAAAGGGTTTTTTATTGTTTTAAAATATCATTAAGAGTTTTTTAAATTTTATTTTAGTTTTGGGGGTTTTTATGTATTTAGCATTTTAATTTTTTAGAGTTTTTTTGGTTTTTTGGTGATTTAGGGTTGTTTTGGGGTTCTTGTGGGTTTTACGGGTTTCTAAGGGGTTTAGGGTGTTTTAGGTTTATTACTTTAAAGGTTCTTATGTATTTTTAGTGATTTATTTATTTTAGGATATTTTATTAATTTAATTATTTTTTGGAGATTATTGAGTTTTTATGGTGTTTAAGAAGTTTTTTTTCTATTATGGTTTTTAAAGGGGTTTTTCTATCTATTAGGTATTTAGTGTTTTTTTAAATTTGTTTACGATCATTTATTTTTTTATGGTTTTTTTCGTATTTTAGTTGTTTTAAGGGGGATTAGTATATTGTAGAACTGATGTATGTTTTTTTGGGTTTTTCTGAGTTTTTAAGTATTTATGTTTTCTAGAGATTTTATGAATAATTTAGGTTTTTAGGGTTTTGAGGTTTTCTAATTTATTTTGGTTTTTTAGGATGTTTAGGGTTTATAGAGTTCCAGAGGTTTTTAGGGTTTTAGTATTTTGTTGGTTTTTAGGTTTTGTGGTATTTAGGTTTTTATTGTTTTGATGGTATTTTGGGGGTTTTAAGTATTGAGGGTATTTATTATATTTTATGGTTTTTATGGATTTTTAAGGGTATACAGTTTTAAGGATTTTTTGGATTTGGTTTTTATATTTTTTTTGTTTTTAGAATTTTTTTGTGTTTTAGGGGATTTAGGGGTTTGAGTTATTTTGGGTATTAGGGTATTAATGGGTGTTAGAGTGCTTTAGGTTTATATTGATTTTATGATTTCTAGGATTTTGGGGTTTTATGATTCCAGGGGTTTTCTATTGTTTATGGGATTTTGGGTTTTTTAGTCTTTTTGTGTATTTTTGGTTTCTGTGTTTTTTGTGGTTTTATAAGGTTATTTACGGTTTTTAGGAGTTTTAGGGTCATTTAGGGATTTTTTGGTCATTTACGGGTTTCTGGGGTTTTTGGGACTTTTTGGATACTTTACTCTTTTTAGGTGTTTACGTTCCTTTATGGGTTTTAGTTCTTTATAGTCATTGGGAAGGTTGTTTTAGGGTATTAGGATTCTTTTCCTTGGTAGGTTTATTGGGGGTGTTTAGGGTTTTAGTGTTTTTTGTATTTTTAGTAATTTAACAATTTTTAAGGGTTAATGTATTTTTGAGTATAAAGGGATTTATTTTTTTTAGAATATTCTTGGTTTTAGGTTTTTCCCAGGTTTTAGGGATTTAGTGTATTTTAATGGGTCTTCAAGTCTTAGTGATTTTATGGACTTTTAGGTGGGTTTTAGGTTTTATGCTCTTTTCAGTTTTTTTAGAGTCTGTTATGAACTTTTAGTGATTAATAGGTCCTTTTATAGTTTTAGGGGGGGTTTAGTGTTTTTAATCAATTTGTGGGTATTTTATTGGTTTTATATTTTTTATGGTTGTTTTGGGTTTTTAAGATCCTTTAGTGTTTTAAGTGGTTTTAGGGTCCTTGGGGGGGTTGTGTTTATAGGTTCCATTAGGGGTTTTATAATTGTTAAATGGTTTTCATTGTCCTTTAGGATTTTTTAGGGTTGAATCCTTTTTATTTTTATTTGTATATTTTGTGTTCCTTTACGATTTTTTGGGTATTTTTTAGTATTTTAGGGGGTTCACGGTATTTTATGGTCTTTATGATTTTAGTTTTTTTATTATCTATTAGGTTTTTATGTATTTTTTGTCTTTTTTGGATATTTTGTTTTCCTTTAGGATTTTTTTGGTTTTTATCTTTTTTGGGATTTTAGTTTCTTTTTTGCGTTTTAGTGTATTTTGGGGTTTAAAGGATTTGAGGGGGGGTTACAGTTTTTATGGGTTTTGGTGTTTCATGGTTCTTTTAATTGTTTTTGGGTTCATTTATATTTTTATGGTTTTTATATATTTTAGGGGTTTAGGTTTTTTTATGTTTTTAAGGGTTTTACGATATTATTAGGGGGTGTAGGTATTTTTAGTGTTGTCTAGGGTTTTGAGCTTAACAGAGTTTGTAGAATTTTTATGATATCTTTGGTTTTTGGGGGTTTTATAGATTTTATATTGTCATGAAATTTATTATTTTTAGTCTATTTAGAATTTTTTAAAGGGGATTTTGTGTTTTTATGGATTTATTAGGGATTCATAGTAGTTTCTAGTCATGTATGATTTTGATTGGGTTTTTTTGGATGTGTATTGTTTTGGGAGGTTTTTAGGATTTTGGAGTTATTAGGTTATCTATGTTTATAGGGTTTTCCTATATTTAAGGGTGTTTAGTTTTTTAGTGTTTTTTATAGTTTTATGGATTTTAAATGTTTTTTAATGTTTGTTATGGTTTCTATGTTTTTATGCCTTTTGGGTTTTTAGGGGTTTTTCATATTTTATTGTTATTTGGGTTTTTAGGGTATTTATGCTTCTTATGTTTTAAAAAAAAAATTGTGTAAAATTGGGTATTTAAGGGTTTTTAGACTTTTTAATTTTTTAGTTTTTATGGTTTTTTAGAGATCTTATATGTTTTTAGTGTTTCTATGGGTTTTTATGGATTCTATATTTTTTAATTGGAATTTGGGTTTCTAAAATTTATTTAACATGTTTAATGGGTTTTTTGGACTTCTAGGATTTTATATGTATTTTATGTTCTTTTATGGATGTTATGAACTTTTAGTTATTGTAGGTTTTTTGGATCTTTTAGGGCTTCTGGGTTTTAAATATAAGTTAGGTTTTTATGGATTTTAGTGTATTTTAGGTGTTCTTATTTCTTATAAGTTTTTGTATTTATTTTTGGGGTATTTGGGATTTAACAGGGATTTTCTAGGGGTGTGTGGTTAGGGTTTTTAAGTATTTTATGGTTTCTTGTTTTTTCAATGTTTTTTGGGTTTTTGGACCTTTTAGGGTTTTATGGTCTTACGGGTTTTAGGTTCATAATATTTTTAGTGTTTTTCCAGTCTGCTAGGTTTGTTAGTGTTTTAATGGCCTTTTAGGTTTTTTGAATGTTTTTAGGGTTTTAGGGTGTTTATAAATTTTAGGATTTGATGGGGGGTTTTATTGTTTTATTTTTTATCTTATATTTTATAGTTTTTATGGTTTTAATGGATTTTTATGGTTTTTGGGAGATTATTTTTGTTTTTGTGGGGGTTTTATAGGAGATTTATGGGTTTCATAGGATATTTTTTATTTTTACCAATTTTTAGTGTCTTTGGGATTTTTTATAGTTTTTATGGTTTTTTCGGTTTTTATAGGTTTTGGGGGATTAAGGTTTTTAGTTGGTTTAGTGGTTAATGGTTTGGACATTTTTAGTGTTTTTGGGTTTTAAATTTATTTGAAATTTTAGGGGTTTTATGGGTTTATTTTGATACTATTTATGATATTAGGGTTTTGGAAATTTTTGTGGTATTTTGGGGATTTCAAGGTTTATTTTTTGTTTTTAGGATCTTTTAGATTTCATATGGTTTTTAGGGTGCATTTGGGGATTTAGGTATTTTTGGGTTATTTAGTTTTTATTGGGATTTTTACGGGTTGAAAGTGTTTAAGATGTTTTAGTTTTTTAGTTTATAGGGGTTTTTGTGGGTTTTATGGTTTTCATGGGTTTTTGATTTTAAGGGTTTTGGGGTTTTAAAGGTTTTTATAGGTCTTGGGGTTTATAGGGGTTTTACAGTTTTTAGGGCGATTAGGATTTTTGGGTTTTTAGGGTTTTGGGGTTTTTAGCTTCTTTGGGGGGGTATTATAGTGTTTAGGGACATTTATGGTGCTCGTATAGGGGTTTTGTTAGTTTTTTGAATTATTTGGTGTTTTTTGTGACTTTAAGTGTTTTATGGTTTTCTATTATCTTTTAGTGTTTTTATGGGGTTTTGGATCATTTAGTGTTTTTATGGGGGTCAAATGTCATTTAGTGTATTTTAGGGCCCTTAAGTCCATAATTATTTTTAGGGTCTTTAGAGTTTTTTTTCATTTTGTGGTGACCTCTTGTAATATTAGGATTTTTAGAGTATTTGAGGGGTTTTATGATATTTTATTTTTCAGGAATTTGTTTTTTGTGTTTGTATTATCTTTTAGGGTTTCTGTGTTCATTCATGTTTTTTAATGTCTTTCGCGCTTTTGGGCCTTTTATGGTTTAATGGGAGTTTATTGTATTTATGTTTATTGTGGTTTTATAATCTTTTATGGGTTTTAGGGGTTTTAGATTTTTTACGAGGTTTAGGGTTTTATAGGGTCCTTAGGGGGTTTATGGTTTTTTTTGGGTTTGATGGGTATTTATATTTTATAGTATTTTTTATATTTTTGTCTGTTTTTTGGGGGTTTTTAGGGGTTTTTTGGGGTTTTAATGTTTTACGGTTGTAAAATCACTTTATGTGTATTTAGGGGCATTATTGTTTTTTATTGTTTTAGTACATTTATAGTTTTAAGGGTTTTCATTTTTTTGGGGTTTTTTTTATTTTAAAGGGGTTTTGGGAGAGTTTTTTTGACTTAATGGTTTTTTTTCTATTTTTAGGTTTTTTTTGGGATTTGGGTTTCTTATGGTTTTTATTTTTTGGGGTCTTTTGGGTTTTTCGGTTTTTATAGATAATAATGGGTTTTATGGGTTTTATGGTTTTTTAGGGATTTTTGAATTTTTATTATTTTTCCTATATTATATAATTAGAAGTGATTTAAGTGTTTTGAGGGGTTTTGAGACCTTTTTGTTTTATGGTTTTTAGAATTTATTGGATTTTTAGGTTTTAGTGTTTTTTTATTATTGTAAGGGGTTTTAGATTTTTAAGAATTTTAGGGGTATTCATTACATTTTAAATGTTTCTTAGATTTTAATTAGTCTTAGGTATTTCTAGTGGTTTTAGGGTTACTAGGGTTTTCGGGAATAGAGGTTCATTATGGTTTTAGATCTATTTTTCCTCTTTATGTATTTTTTATAATTTAAGACATATTTAGGTTATTTAATAGTTTTTTTATTTTGGTGGATATTTGTGATATACGGTATTAAGAATTAGGGTCATTCAGGGATGTTTTTGGATAATTAATGGTTTTTAGGGGTTTTATATTTTATTAGGGTTTCTTTTGTTTTTTAGGGTTTTTAATTTTTATAGTGTTTTATAGGTATTTTAGGGTCTTATGGGGTTTTAGGGTTTTTAGGATCATTTATTTGTTTCAGGTTTTTTGGGTTATTTGAAATTTTTACGTCATTATTGGGTTTTCATGGACTTGTAGGGTTTTTATGGGTTTTAGGGTTTTTAAACGTTTTAGGGATTTAGGGTTTTTAGGTAACTTCAGGGTTTTAGTGATTTAAAGTGTTTCATGGTTTATTTTTTATGGGTTTTAGGATATGTTTATGGGTTTTAGGGTTTTAATGATTTTCTTATAGATTTCTATATTTTTCTTGGGGTTTAAGTTTTATCTATATTTTTTTATGTTTTTCAGGTTATTAATGATTTTTAAGATTTTTAGGAGTTCTCAGCATGTTTCGAGGCATCATTATTTTTTGCGGGTTTTATGGATTTTGGGTATTTAACTATTTTTTGTGTTTTTTTGGTTTTATGGGTTTTTTTTGTTTTTATCTTTATCTTTTTTTATGTTTAATTTAATTTTTATTTATTTTGTTCATTTTGACTGTTTTCCGCCTATTTAGGGTTTCCTGGGGTTTTCAGTCATTCTAATGGTTTTAGGATATTTTAATGGTTTTATGAGGTTCTAGGATTTTTTATATTTTTAAGGGACATTATGTTGTTTTAGGGGGTTTGGGTCTTTGAGATTTTTGTGTTTTTAGACTCTTTTAAAGGTGTTATGAGATGGTTTCGGGTTTTTTGGGGTTATAGTGTTTTTAGTGTTTTTTAGGGTTTTATAGGATTTTGGGGTTTCTCTTTAGTTTTTTGGGGTTATTCTGGGTTTTCAAGATTTTTAGTGTCTTGGGTTTTTAATTTTTTTATGGGTTTTTTGGTTTTTTGGTCATTTGTGGTTTCTTGGGTTTTAGGGGTTTTGGGTTCTTTAATGGGATTTTGTGTTATTTTATAATTTATTATAGATTCTAAAATTTTATAGGTGTTATTAGAGATTATTTTGTTTTTATGGGATTTTAGGGTCATTAAAGACATTTTGGAATTTAGGTTTTTAGGGGTTTTAAGGACTTTTTTGGTATTTTTGGTTATTTAGGGTTTCTAGAGTTTTTTAGAGTTTTTAGGATTATTATCATTTTTATATATATTAATGATTTTTAAGATTTTTAATTTTTTTTAAATGGTTTTAAGGTTTTTATGGTTTTTATGGATTTTGTGGTTTTTTTGGGTTCTGTTGGTTTTTTGTGTTTTTTGTTCATTTAAGGGTTTCAGGTTTTTAATGGGATTTATGGTTTTTTAAATTTATCAAGTTTTAGAGATTTTGGGGGTTTAGAGTTTTTTTGGGTTTTAAAATTATTCATGTATTTTTAACAAGTTCTTATTGTTTTTTCGGTTTTTTTATTCTTAATGGTCATTAGAGATTTTGATGGTTATTGAGGAGTATTTAGGTTTTAGTTTTTTTAGTTTTTTATATTTTTATGGTCCTTAATACTTTTAGATATTTTAGGGTTTGTAGAGTTTAGAGTTGTTTTTGGTTTTTTGGGCGTTTTATGGTTTTTGGGTATTTTAATGTTTTTATGGTTTTTTGGGTTTTAAGGGTTATTTCAATATTTATGTTCTTTAAGGTTTTTTTTGGTTTTTGGACTTTTTAGTAATTGTTAATTTTTTAAAGGAATTTTTTGTGGGTTTTAAGGGTTTTGATGTTTATTTTTTTTTTGATCATTCCTGGATTTTTAATGGATTTTATGTATTTTTAGTTATTCTTAGGGGTTTTAGGGGTTTTAGAGTGTTTTAGGGTATTAATGTTTTTAGGGGATTTATGATGTTTTACGGTATTTATGATTTTATGGAAAGTTATATTATTTGTTTTTTGGTGGTCTGCGGGTATATATGGTCTTTTACCAATTTTAAGGGTTTTTATTATTTGTAGTGGTCATATGGATTTTTCCAATTTTTTAGTGGTTTTAGAGATTTTTTTGGGGTATTTTGGGTTACCAGGGGTTTTCATGATTTTTAGAGTTTTAATTTTTTTTTGGGGGGGTTAGGTTTTTAATGTTTTTATGGGTTTTTGGGTTTTTTTATTTTCATGATTTCTATGGATTTTCATTGTTTTTTGTTTTTATTGTTTTTTAGAGTATTCAATGATTTTATTAATTTTTTTGTTTTATTTTTTATCATTTTTTATATTTTTTAAGAATTTTTATGATTTTATGTTGTTTTAGGGATTTTTATGTTTTTTAGTGTTTTTATAGTTTTAGGGGTTTTATAATTTTTAGGCGTGTTAATGGATTTTTATGGGTTTTTAAGGGGTTTTATCATTCTTCAGGGTTTTAGTGATTTTATTATTTTAATGGGGGATTAGGTTATTTTTATTGGGTTTTGGGATTTTTTGGACTGTAGAGAATTTTTAATGGTTTTAGGGGTTTTTAGAATTTTTTTTCTTTTTAGTGACATTTACAATTATTATATTTTTTTTCTTTGAATTTTAGAGTTTTAAAGTGTTTTTATTGGATTTTAGAGTTTTATTTATTCTTTATGGTTTTCAAGTTATTTAGTATTTCTGAGGTTTTATGTGTTTTTATAGTCTTTTTAGGAATATACGGTTTCTAATAGTTTTTAAGGATTTTTAGGTGTTTTTGGATTTTTTTTACTTTTATGGATTGTCAGGGTTTAAGGATGTGTAAGGGGTTTTATTTTTTGTTATGGTTTTAAGTGTTTTTAGGGTTATTTATGGGATTTTAACGAAACTTTGGGTTTTTAGGGTCTTTAGGTGTTTAAGGGTTTTGAAGAATTTAGTGTCTTCTTAGGAATTTTTGTTTTTTTAGAACTTCTAATGGTTTAGGTTTTATTAATGGTGTGTATGGTTTTATGTTTTTTGGGTTTTTATAGTTTTATGGTTTTTACTGATATTAGGGAGTTTATGTTTTTTACTACTTTTAGTGTATTTTTGAATTTTTATCTGTTTTTTGGTTTTAAAGGGTTTTAGGAGTTTTTATGTTTTTAAAGGTCTTTTGGGATTTAAAGGTTTTTAGTGTTTTTAAAATTTATGGGCTTCTGATATTTTAATTGTTTAGGGTGTTTGGGGGATTTATGGATTTATGTTATTTAAGGGTTTTAAACTTCTAGGGTAATTAGATTATTTGATTTATTTTGAGTGGTTTTAGGATTTTAATCATTTTTTGGTGTTTTAGGGGTCTTTTGGTAATTTGCTTTTTGTTTTTATGATTATTGTAGTGTTTTAATTATTTTTTAGTGTTTTAGGATTCCCTGAGATTTAGGGGGGTTTTCATGTTTTTTGGTATTTAGGTTTTTTGCAGGGCTTTTGGTTTTTGAGGGGGGGTTATAGTGTTTTAGGGTGTTTAATGGGTTTTGGGTCATTTATGGTTTTATAGGGGGTTTCAGAGTCTTTTGGTGATTTTAGTGTTTTTTAGGGTTTTATAGTTTTAGGATCTTCTTTGCGTTTTTTTTTGTTTTTTGGGGTTTTAGGGGGTTTAAAGTGTGTTTCATGGTTTTAGGGGTTTTTAGGTATTTTAATAATTTTTTGGATTTTTAATGATTTTAGGATTTTTAGCGATTTTATTGATTGTTAGGGTTTTTATAGTTTATATTTTTTTTATATGTTTTAGGATTTTTATGTTTTTAATTATTTAAGAGTTCTTTATATATTTTTGGAGTTTTAAAGAAATTCAATTTTTTAAGCTTCCATTAGGGTTTTTTGGATTTTTTGTGTTTTAATGGGTTTCGGTGTTTTTAGGGTTTCTAGGGTATTTTGGTGTATTGTGGCATTTTTTACACTTTTTTAGTGAATTTAGGGACTTAAGGATTTTAGGGTTTGTTCGGATTTATAGGGAATTTAGGGGTTTGATAGATTTTATTTTTTTTAAGAATTAGGGTTTTTATGTATTTATGGAATTTAGATTATTTAAGGTTAATAGGGGGTTTATGTTTTTGTAAGGTCCTATAGGGGTTCGGTAGGTTTTAGTGGTTTTTAGGATGAATATAGGGGTTTAGGTCATTTATGATTTTCAGGGTTTTTATGGTCTTTTAGGGTTGGGGTGGTTTAGGGTTTCTTAATTTTTTTAGGGTCTTTTAGGGTCTTTTGGGATTATAGAATCCCGCACAATTGTTTAGATCCATTAGGTGTGTAAGGCTTCTAGGGTGATTTAGTGTTTTAGTGGTTTTAGGGTCAGTTAGGTTTTTTGGTATTTTGGGTCCTTTGTGGTATTTACTATTTTCTAGGGTCCTTTATCCTTTTAGGGATTTTAGGGTCTTTTAGGGGTTTTAGGATTTTTCCGGTTTTTATGGTTTGGGGGTCCTTTAATTTCTTAGTGTTTTGGAGCCTTTTTGGTATTTTGGGTTATTTTCTATTCCATAGGTGTTTTATTGTTTTAGTGTCTTTTCAGGTATTTTGACATTAGGGTCTTTTATGATTTTTATCATTTCTAGGTCCGTTATGGTTTTAAGGTTCTTTTAAGATTGTAGGGTTTTTACGGGTTTTAGTGTCTCTTTCGGGTTTTTAGAGATCTTATAATTTTTTATTTTTTAGAATTATTTTGTGGGGATTTAGGTGGATTTAGTGTTTTGGGGTTTTTATAGTTTTTAATACCTTCTGAGTTTTTAGTGGTTTATAATACTTGTTAGGGTTTGGTATAAATTCATAATTGTTTTCAGTTTATTATAGTATTTTTAGTCTTTTAGGGGTTAATGCTTTTAAGGGTTTGTAGGGTTATTTGTGTAATTAATGTTTTTAGTGATTTTATTTTTTTACTCTTTTAAGGGTTTCTAGGGTTTTTGTTTCATATTTTTTATGGGTTTTTTTATATTGAGGATAGTTAATGCATATTTTGGAATTTTATGGGGTTTAGGGGTGTTAGTGTTTTTTTATTGTTTTTCAATTTTTATTGTTTTAATGGATTTATAATGTTTTGTGGTTTTAGGATTTTTATTTGTTTTTGAGTCTTTACGGGTTTTAAGTATTATTTGGTTTTGAGGAGTTTCATATTTGATTAGTGGTTTTAGGAATTTTTAGATGTTTTTAACATTTTTTTTTCTTTTATATGGTTTGGGGTTTTGGAATTTATCATATATTTTAATGGATATTTATTGGATTTTAGAGTTTAATATTTTTTGGTTTTTAAATGGTTTTAGTTTTTATATGAAATTGGAAATTTTTTAGGGGGTTTCATTGTTTCTTATTGTTTTTATAGTTTTAGGGGTTTTATGGGTTTAATGGTTATTTATAAATTTTAGAGTTCTCTTAGGGTTCTCAGAGGTTTTCGCTGTTTTTATGATTTTTAGGGTTTTTTGGGGGATTCAGATGTTTTATGTCATTTTGGGATATTTTGTGTTATTTAAGGGTTTTCTTGGGTGGGGGGGTTATTTTGGGCGGTTTTTAGGGTTTTTTGGATTTTGAGGGGTCTTACTGTTTTAGAGTATATTACACATTTTTGAGTTATTAGTGTTTTTTACAATTTTTCGGGGTTTTAATGGTTTGTAGAGGTTTTAGGGTGTTTTAGGTTTTTATGGGGTCTTAGTTTTTTATGGTTTTTATCATTTTATATTTTTTTAAGGGTTCATGGTTTTTATTATTTTTTATAGTTTTTACGGTATTTTTAGGGTTTTAGGGTTTTTTTCTAGGTTTTGGTTGTTCAGTTTTGGGTTTTTTAGGGTTTTTGGTGGTTTTTTTGTTTTTGTGTTTTTACAATTTCTTAGATATATTTATGGACCATTAAGGAGTTTTGGGTTTTGGGTCTTCTAGGTGTGTTTTCGGGGGTTTTACAGGTTTTTAGAGTTTTTAGTGGTTTAGACTTGTTATGGATTGTTTACGGTTTTAGGGTTTTTATAGTTTTAGGGTTTTTATTTTTCTATGGTTTTAATGATATTATATTTCTAAAGATTTATAAATTTTTTGGGGGTGTTATTGTTTTAAGTGTTCTTTTAGGGTATGTATTAAGTTTTTTAGGGTTCTTGAAGGTTTTTAGGGTTGGGGAGTCTAACTGTTTTTATGGGTTTTATGGGTTTTAGGGATCTTTAGGGTTTCTTGGGGGTTCTATGGTTTTTTTGTTTTTAGTGTCATTTTATGGGTTTTTAGTGTTTTATGGGTTTCAATAGTTTTTTGGGGTGTTTAATTTATGTTATGGTTTTTAAGGTATTTTATTTATTTGGGTTTTCATGGGATTATAATGGTATTTGGGTTTTTATGGTTTTTAGCGGTTTTTTGTGTTTTTAGGGTTTTAGAGGGTTATTATTTGGATATATGTTTTTTATGGATTTTCATTTTTTTTGTCTTTATTTTGATTTTCTAGAGTTCTTTTGGAGATTTTCTGAGTCATGTATTTTTTAGGGTTTTTGGTGTATTTCGGGTTTCTATGGGTTTTCGTGTTTTTAGATGGGTTTAGTGGTTTTTTGGAGTTTTAGGGTTTCTATGTTTTTTTCTGGGATTTTAGGCATTCATATAGTTTCTATGGGTCATTAAAATAATAGTGGGTTTTAAGGGGGTGGGTTCTGTGTCTCTTATAGTTTTTAGGATTTTTATTGTTTTTGGTTTTTGTGGTTTTCAGGCTAAAGTGTTTGTATGTGGTTTATGTTCTTTTTTGGGTTTTATGGTCATTTTAGAGCTTTTAGGTTTTTAGAGTTTTTGTTATTTTTAGGATTTAAGGGTTTTACGCGTTTTTTATGGATTTGTAGGGTTTTCATTTCATTTTTAGAGGTTTTATTGTATTTTAGTGGGTTTTAGGGTTTTAAGGTGTTTTTAGGTCATTTTAGTGGGTTTTAGTTTTTTAAGGATTATAGGAGATTTCATCATTTTAAGGTTTTTTAAAAATTTTGTGAGAGTTTTTTTGGGTTTTTTGTTTTTTAGACCTTTTAGGGGTATTTAGAGGTTTAGGTTTTTTAGGTTTTTATAATTTTGAAAAGTTTTTATGGAGTTTAAAGTGTATTTTTTGTTTTTAGGGTTTTTTTGTACATTTAGTGCTTTTAGATTTTTTTAGTATATTTAGGGTTTGTATAGTTTTTTGGGTTTTTTTGGTTTTTATGGTTTTAGAGTATTAGGGTCTTAAAATTTTTTTGGGGGGTTTTAGTTTCTTATAGGTTTTTTTGGGTTATTATATTATCTATGGGTTTATCGGTGTTTTATGATTTTTTTTGGGTTTTTTGTGGTTTGGTTTTCCATTATTGTATTTTTTGTATTTTAATGATATTTTAGTTTTTTATTGTTGTTATTAATTTTATGGTTATTCATATTTTGGGGTTTTAGGGTTTTAGGATTCCTTTAGTTTTTTTACGTTTTTATTAGTATTTTTAGGGTTTTTTGTTTTTCTGGACATTATATGGATTTGTAGGATTTTTACAAATTTCATAGGGTTTTTTTATGGTTTTATGGTGTTTATGTTATTTATGGGTTTAGGTATTTTTATTGATTTTTAATATTTTTTATTTTTAGGGTTTTTATGGGTTTTGTGTGTTTTAGGGGTTATGAGTGTGATTTTAATCTTTTTAGTGTTATTCGGGACATTTAATGTATTATAGGGTTTTTATATTGTTTAGGGTTTTAGGGTATTGTAGAGTTTTTTGGGTTTTCAATGTAATTTTATATTTTTATGTTTTTTATGGTTTTTATGGTTTTTATGGTTTTTGATGTTCGATTTATTTTTAGGGGTTTTCTGGTTTTCATAATTTTTAGGTTTTTAGGGTTATTTAGTGGTTTTAAGATTCTTTAACGGTTTTATGAAATTTTGGATCCATGTATGGATTAAAGGTTTTGTATGTTTTTAGGGTTTTTAGGTTTTATTTGGATTTTATGGGGTTTCGTGTTTTTAAGTGTTTTGGGACTTTTTTATTTTTGGGTGTTTTGGTTTTTTAAGAGATTCCTAGCGGTTTTTATGATTTTCATAGGGTTTTTATGTTTTTATTGTTTTTTTTAATTTTTTTTATAGTGTTTAGGGGGTTTTAGATATTTTATTGGTTTTTGTGGTTTTGAAAGGTCATTAGTGTTTTGTGGGGTATTTTTTGTTCCTATGGTTTTATTAGATCGGGGTTTTCATGGTTATAATGGATTTTTAGTATGTGTTGTTTTTAGGGGTTTTAATGTACTTTAGTATTTTTCCATTTAGGGTTTCTAGGGGTTTAAAGGAATTTTAGGGGTTTTATGTGGTTTTTAGGATTTTAGGTTTTTTAGAGTTCTTTTGGGTGTTTAATGGTTTATTTTGGGTCATTGAAGGTTTTATAGGATTAATAATTCCATTGATGGTTTTATGGCCTTTTAGTTATATAATGGTTTTTAGTGTCATTTAGGGTTTTCTAGGGTTTTTGGGTCTTTTTTGGGTTTCGGGGGTTTTACTGACATTAAGGTTTTTTAATTGTTTTTAGGGTTTTTGGATTTTTATGTGTTTTTTTTATTTTCAACGTTTTTATGGTTTTTAGGGTTTTTAGTGGTTTGATGAGATTTATAGTTTGGGGGGGATCATAGTTTTTTTGGGCAATTTCTGATTTTTAGTGTTTCAACATTGTTATATTGTTTTGGGGTTTTTATAGTCATTTACTAGTTTTATGGTGTTTTAGAGTGTTTTATGTTTGTTTCTAATGGATACATGTTGGGTCTGGTGGTTGATTACAAGGGGTTCAATTTCATACAATCAATCACGTCAGTTCCAACACTTCTGAATGGTCTCCAACAAGTTTTTTTTGTGGAGCTGAAAATGACCGATGGCGCTCGAATCCATCAATCGTGGACTTTCATTCAAAAGGCAGTTTATCTATTTGTAATTTTCACAAATACACATAATAAGTCTTCTTGGTCTAAATGATGGGAAGTTGGGCTAATCACAACCTTTTGGGGGAATTACTAACACTTCCACTACTCTATAATGGATTAACGATATGTTCATGAATCTGTGGATCATTCCAAAAGGATTATATTACAGATTAGACTGAGGAAATGATTCATTATGACTGTGCATGGTTTAATAATCATATAAATGTATATGAGGTTATCCATTTTTGGATGTATCTATATGGACATGAGGATCCCCATCAATGTTACCCTTTTGTGGACAAATTCGGGATCCTCTGGTGTTGGTTTTAAGATGTGTGATGGGGTGCTCTAGAGTTTATCATTATCTAGGGGGGTCGAAGTTGTTTTGGTATTGGTATTAAACCCATGAGATTGGATTCCTATATATTATCACAAGAGGAATCATAACCCATGTATTTTAGTTCCACTTAACTAGGCACACCATCTTTTAAGTTCGTGTGATGAGGACCCAACCATGTAGTTTAATGCCACGTGGCAATGATGTCGAGGTGAAGGGTTCCTAGTCAAGGATGATGAGAGACCCATGCCAAGGTGTCATAAGGGTAAAATAAGATATATATTAACCTTGTTGATGGGAATGATATTGCTGGCGATATTGTAACGAGGAAATTAGAATGAATGCGGATGTTGGGTTTAGATATCAATGAGGCTTCCTACATATCCAAATTAGTTGGGAATCAAAACCCACGTAGTTCGGTATGGTCGAGACTAACACCTTATAGGAGGCCCACTGAAATGGGGGGAATTATTCGGTCATATATATGGAATCTACCAATTTGGATGGACATAGTTGGAGCTTACCACATATAAGTTACCTATTTAGTTTTGTTTCATTTGGAATATGGCCCTTTGAAGGTTGAAGTTTGGTTTCGAGACTTATACTATATCGGAGGCCCATCTGATTGGGGCTTATTCAGGTAATCATCCCATTTTTTTAGAATAATGGTGATTTCATAATGTTCACTCCCCTATAAGACCATGTGAGCGATGATTAGTGTGAGAAACAAGAGGAAGTAGTAGATTTGAAGATCACACGATCTCAGCCTATCTACTGATGGATGGTTCTAGAACCCAAATGGAGAGAGAGAGGGATTTGGGTGATCATATTTCCACCCCTTGTTTTCATATACATGATATTATAATTTGTTGATCTATATATATACGTCCTACGAAGATGTAGAAATGAGAAAAACTGCCACCCAAGAAAGAAATGATAGGGACATACCTCCGAAAAAGTGACCTAATATTGGATCCTAGAAAGAGAGGGATGTAAAACACTAGCCCTCATTAAAGGTAAATTCCAATGATTCCTCTAAATCCCTCAAATGGGGTGGTTCATGTGGGAATCCTTATGTTATATCCCTAGTTACCATGGATATTTAAATAGTATGGGATACGCTGATATGCAAGATGATAGTAATATACATGTCAGGTTTCATGGGAAGGCGCCTTTGGCTTGATGTCGTTGGAATGGTTCTCAGAGGTTCCAATTTGGGAGTTGATGACATGATGGAAGAGTAATATGGGAGATGGAGAATAGAAAACACTGTGGCGTATCATCCTCACTAGCATCTTCTTATGTGGGATGTGGTACCGTCGTGATAGAATGATGCTATGTAGGAAAGAAGTCCATACGTGCAGCATGGTACAACACAGACTTGGGTTTATCCTATGTGTTGTTTCACTTCTTGGGAAATGGTTCTCCCCACATATTCTTTGCTATGAAGGGCCAGGTACCACCCTAGTATCGTTTTCCTATATGGGTTTTGGTTCCACCCAAATAATAATTTTCTATGTGGGTTTCCTACTTTCAATGGGGTCATTAGTTTGCGCCATTCAGAATTGTGTTTATCAACAGACATTAGGTTTTCAGTTCACCATAGGACATATTATTTCTTCATTAATTATATGAGGTGAGTTTTACGTATGATGTTTTTTTGCAGGGTTCATGATTTTATGGTCTCTTTCCTCATCTCTCTTCCATTCGTATGTACATGGTTCTCTCTTAATTTTTATAGGTCCCCCTCTAAGAATATTTATAGATGAGCTGAGGTACCAGATACCGGTGTGGTTGGTCATTCACGGTGGGCTTCAATCCATCTTTTGTGGGATCCCACAAAATATTCTTGACCTATGAACAATTTATACAGTTGGTATTTCATTCATGAAAGTGGGTCATCTTTGTTGGAGGCAGAGATCACCGCCTCATTCTAGCAAATGACTTTGTTATTTTTTTGCAAAGATCCAATGGTACCAAATCATATCATGAAATATTTACTTCATTGGTAATATTCATTTTCATGGGAAAAAACATTTCCTCCTTCCTAAATATAAATTTTTTTCATTTTTAGGCACCAGAGCCACTGTCTCCCACCTGTGAATTGTTCAATTTGGGGGATCATTTTGAAGTTTTGGATTGATTTGAGGAGTTGCGGTCCATATAGGGATTCCTTCTTAACGGTCATGCCCATTTGAGTATTTTTATTCAATTTTATTCGGGGATTCCATTCTATAATTTTAGGAATTTATTTAAATATCTAAATATTTTGTGGAGATTTCAGGATCCAAAAATTTCTCCCCATTAGAATGGGTTCCAATCAGGATGAAGAGAAGGTCATTCTAATGTAGATCATGGTCCTATTTTGATCTGCTTTCTGATATTCTAGTGAACACGATGGAGGAGACCAATCCAAAAAATATACATATAGAACTTTATTACTCTACCTTATCTATCTGTGAACTCGGAACTCTCACAATCTCTCTCGACCGCATACTATTCTCCTAACTGTCTCTTTAGTAGATGATGTTTCCGCGAATTGAGATTTTTCATTAACAAGCTGATAAACACTGATGTAATCAGTATGCTTGAAAATAAAAATATTATAGGATTCAAACACATAAAAATACATCGTCTCTATAGAAAATTCTATATAGTACAATTCCTTCACATGCTTTGTGAACTATTGTATCTAATGGTTCGGTGCCAGGTGAAATCATGTGTTGTTGGTTTGTAGTCAAAGTAATCAGTGGAAAACAAATTAATTATGCATATTCTTTCCCTAAAAATAATTTCTCACTATTTATATGATACATTGTAGATAAAATAGTGTCTATAACTTATAAATCAATAAATCTGACTGGGATAATATTTTTCATGGACGGAAACTTTTAGAATGGTTATAAATCTAGAATCATACCCAAGAGGGTGTCTGGAAAAAATATATCTCACCAAAACTAACAGCTTATACACTATCAAATTGATTACTACTTTATTTGTTCATACTCCAAGATTATACCCCCATTCAATTGGAGAACCAAAATCCCCCTTCTTTATCATTTGATAGGCCTTGAGAACATGCTCAAACATATATTTTTTACAATGGGGAAAATCATGTTTGGTCTTGGGTGAGATGATGTATTTTTTCTAAATAGCTCAATATAGTCAAAAACAAAATATCATAGACATGAGGTATCTTTGGAATCAGTCACCATGGATTATCCTTCTATTTTAAACCTCTTGTGAGGTAATCTCAATAGAGGGTGGTGTTACAAAAGGGATCTAGTGCCTTGAGAGAGCTTCCCAGATGAATAGGCTGGGGTGTTCTAGGTGAATTAGAACAACCTTGAATTTCATGAAAAATAGGAGGCTACCAAATTATAACATAATGTGTGGATTTCTAAATTTTCATTTTATTTTACGACTAATATACTACCTATCCTAATCATTGGATGGTTTTGAAGAACCAATAACTCCCACTCGCCATATAGTTAAGTAGGGATTTATTTTGTGGTATATCAATCATCTATGGGGAATCCCCATTCTTGGAAATATGCATTACGAGTTTTTACAGATGGCCAATACCTAGGAGAATTTTGTGAAATAATCTCCATTGGTTAGATTCCTTCTAGTCACAATAGAGAGATTTCTTAAGAAATCCCTCTATGGTTTCTCACTCATTCCATTTTAGGTTTGGATAGAATTATTCTCATATGTTGAAGGTAAAAGGATGAATTTCCTCAATTTATAGACTCATTATACTCATACATTCTGATGATTCGAGGGTTTATATTGTGCTACCCTCTAGGTGGGTCAATGCACCACATGGGGATATAGGGTTTGGATAAATGAATCACCTAAACATAGAATGGATGGTTTGTTTAACATGCTCATGAGTGGATGGATGTTTCCCTCACATGATGTCTATAACATTGTCTAGATATTCACCATGATGATGGGAGTCACATTGGAAGAATGATATCCTATTTATATGGATGTTACTACCCTCATCCGCATTTCTGAACTGCTAGGTCAAATACCAGAGGGAAGAGAATCGGATCACCTTAGTGGTACATTTCAATTCTTGTATGGGTGGATGGTGGAGAATTATCCCTACTATGAATATTATCATACTTCCATAGTCACTTATTTCAATTTAATTACTTACATACTCAACACTACCATCGTTCAATCCAAATCCTGGATTATTCAGGGTGCGGTCAAGTTGTTGAGTGATTTATCTCAATTTTCTTTTTCACCTTACCCAATACCCCATGGAACAGTTGTGGATGATGTAAGTGGTTTTTTAGAAGATTGTTCTTATATTATTTCCCAATTAGTAGTAATATTAACCAACTTAGTAGATAAGATGTCCATTTATGAACCATACCCCCCTTATAGGTTTTTTGAGAAATTTGGATACCTTCAACAAGTCACGTTTTTACCTATTACCAATATCTTGAGGCAATTTAACCTAGAAACTCATTACCAATTATGGTTGATGATGATGAAAAAATATTCTGTAATTAAAATCCTTATTCTTCTCATATTTTCTTTGAATAATAAATCATTTTATTATGATTAGATATTGGTGACATGCTTCCCTGATGGAGTACTAATGAAGTCAGTTAGATAAGTGAACAAACCATTGGCTGCATCTAGTCCTATAGTGATTGTGCCACCTTTCTCCACAACATTTTTAAGAATAAATTATATTCTCTATCAAGTGAATTTAGAGGGGGCCTCATCTTCATGTCCAATTTTGGTGGAGATTTAATCAAACCCTATATTCCTAAATGACATTTTAGACAATCCCATTGAGGCCGATTCAAGATAAAAAACACCATTCAATACAAAAATTGATGCCAAACCAATATGCATAGCCTTTGAGGTAGATGCACATTCAGAGATGGAGGATTTTCCTACATGGGTGTCAAAATATAGTGAGATCCTATCTATAATAACTATGATCTATGATGACATTCTTGTTGTGATAGAAAAATACAACCAAGGTCTTAATTCTGACAATAAACATCAACTTGTGTTGAGATTTACAAGGCATCGAATCAGTACCATCATCAGAGAGGCCCCTTCAGCATAGTTTTCCAATAAAGTGGATACCCATCATTAATTTTTTATTAATTTATGAACAAGAAGTTTTAATTATCAGCACATAAAAATCCTTTTCCATAATATTTTCATATCTCTAGATTTCCTAGATACTCGTTAAGGTTACTTCATTAATTTTTTACTCCACCCATAATCAAACAGAATATTTACAGTATTTCAACGATATGTTAAACCACTTTTTTTATAAATAAAAGAAGTTTTAAGACAAAACGTTTTTAGATACAAAAGACATGCGAGAGTACAAGGATTGTGTCACAAGGATAATGGTGTAACTACCATCATTGAGTGCTGAATTTATATCCATCAATAATAAAGGTCGAAACTTCAGATCCATTTTTTAAAAAATGCTTCCAATAGCTGAAGCTAAAGCCAAGAAAAGGACCACATTTGAACAGACCCTCATTGGCCCATGTCATATGGTAATCAATTTGATGGAGAATGAAATTCAGGCTTCATTGTAATCGTTTTTGATATTTAATTCTTTTTTTATCAAGAGGGAGAGACTGAAGGTTGTGGATGCCCCTCCATTCTTATTCAATGGAACAAAAACTTGTTTTTTCTCTGATGATTTTCCTTTATCATTTCTAGGAATACAAACCAATTATAGTTTATTTTATTTTGAAAGATAATTTTCACTAGATAACTATTTTAATCACGACCTAGTACAACCAAATTTGAATTATCCTATAGTGATATAATTATTTCCTTAGGTAAGGTACTATGTTAGAATAGTTTTTTTATTTGTAGGGTTACATTAAAAACCCTACAAATATTTTTTATTTTATGTTATCCACCTAATTGTTTCCTAAGTCCCAAACGGTGGAGGATTAATGGATATAAGTTGACTTATTCTTAGGTCTCCCTCTCTGAGGTTTTGACCATATGATATTTATGATTCTTTAATTCTTTAGTTCTCGGTATTTTCCCTAGACCATGAAAATAATAGGTCTAACGAGCTGATAGTCCACTTTTATCAATGATTCCATTCCTATATTTTCAATCCCATTGAGTTTTGTGTCTCTTTTCATGGGATGTTTAGATTCATTCAAATCAGACTAACATTTTTAATGTTTTATGTCTAATAGATTTCTCCATGAATTATTGGGTGAGGGCCCAAAAAGGGTTCAAAGAATGATAATGTACTGATATTTTTCTATAAATGGAAGCGGTAATTTCCATGAACTATGTTTTTTGATTTATGAATCTGAGAAAAGATGTGGGGTGTGCGGAGTAACCATAACAATGGTGTTCAACATGATGTTGTTCTGGTGTATGGAGGTAATAAAATATGCACCTAATGATGTATTTTATTTTTGTTTATATGACCTTTATTTTTGTGGCAAACACAAGAAATTCCAACTAGGGAATATTTTTCATTTTCAAACAATGTTGTCCTCAGGACACTGATCTTCCATTTTTTATGTCTAGGTAATTTCAAGGAAATCATTATTTCAAAAAACCATGAATGTTATGTAGTCAAGGGAATGGTGATTCAAAAAACAATGGACTCTTTATCGACATTATCTATGAATGTTAAACCACTCATACAAAAGAATGACTAATATAAAAATGATGATAGAATGGTGTAGTTTATCATCATGCAACTAACATATAGACCATGAATCTTAACATATTATGATGAAGAAATTTGAGGGAAATGGATAAAGGTCACAAAGCTTTAATTGGGGGATAAATGATTTTCCCCTTTCATGGTAATTCATCCCAGAATGTATTCGTCATATTCAAGCTCGAAGGGTGTATGGTTGTAATATTTAATTTGAGGAATTCTGAATCTGATGAATGATATGGTGCATGAATGTAATTTGGGGCATATAGAGGTAGTAAAATCCTCTCCTAGGGATGAATTTTTCTTTTGTTGAGACAAATGTTTTTTAGGAAAATTATTCAGAACCAAGTGGGGTAGATTTGGAAAAGTAAAACAAAGGTTTCCTCAAGAAACATGCCCCCCATTTCTAAAATATGGGGATGTTTATGGGGATTCAGACCTTTCTAGACACAGAGGATGGCTTGCGAAAGGATTGTTCCTAAACATGAAGGGTGCATTTGATAAATATTTTCCATGAATATATATAAATGTTTTCTTAGAAAATGTATGAGAAGGTTCCCTACATAGTTTTGACATATATATATATAGGGAATGTACATTTTTTGTTATTTCATGACTCAATATTGTAGATCTAGGCTTCACTACATATCCTGTAATGTTAATAATTATGTCGTACAATGTTCTAGGATTGTTCTGCCACATAGTGAACAAACTATTGTGTGGAAAATGAGAATTTTCCATTGAACATGTTTTCAGTAACTTGGTGACGCTAATTTTAGACTCTGCATGGAAAATATTTCTAATGTATAGGAGAATGTGGTATTTATTATTATCATACAAGGATATACGATCATTATTTTAATATGTATCTTATCAAAATGAGAATTAGGTTGTACGTAGTTCTTATGCGGTTCCATGCATAGGTCTAACCCAGACATAGTTAAATCGGTATTGTTTATTGTGGGTATACCCATGAGTTGAGACTCAAGAATCACTATATATCATGTAATGTTGGGAATTAATACATACACAGTTCTTTGGAAATTCATAGTTTAGTACCGTGTGACTAGGACATCATCCATGAAATTTAATGTCTTGTGGTAAGGACAAGAGGATGTATAATAGTTTTAGGTCACATATCTATGACCATGGGTCATGGAAATTATGAGTAATAGGGGATTAATTAGGTTGGGAAGTTGTGAAATTCCACATAAGTGAGGGAGAGTAATGTTTGTACCAGGATTCAACGGATTCAAGGATTAGTAGAAATGATATGGGGCATTAAATTAACTGGGGTGTACAATGATAATAAAAGCTTCCCCAGAGGTGAAATTTCTTTTGGTTGAAATTCCCTTTATTGTGGGAAACATATGTGGTGCCAACTAGGGAGTATTTTTTATAGTCATGAAAAGGTTTCGTCTTGACAATGACCCTCTCTTTCTGATGACCAAAGAATTTATAAAAATATGAAATTTCCCGGGGTATAGAGTGTGATGTATAGCTGGGATGTTTCAAGGTATGTATGGAACGTTCCATCTATGATTAGCCATGATGTGTGAATTCCCTACAGGGATTTTATTCATATATAGGGGGATTTTTATTTCCTTTCTATATTATTTATTGAGGAACCAAAACATGAGAATTCTTGAATAGATCTTTGTTTGTACATAAGAGATGACAACTTTTGTTTTTTCACCCATGGTAGGGACTAGTACAAAATGAGAATGCATCACTACATATATCCTTAAAACAATAATCAACCCAGATAATTTTATAGGAGTAAAACATAGTTTAAAATCACATAGTAAGGAAATAGGTTCCACATTGTGAAAAAGAAATAATAGGTGTCCTATTTTAAGGATATGCTACCAGGACCATATAATGTGGGTTGGAATTCCTTGCCTTTTTGAGTAATATTTTTGTGAAATTACTAAGTCCACATGAGATTTTCTCAATATGAGAAACAAGGGGGAGAAAAGGGTTATTCCACCACACATTGGAGATATAACGAAGGATTTTAGAATTCATTATTTTTGGTGGAAGGACCCAATATATGACATATGGGTGTCACTACATATCCCATGTAGACGGGAATAAATCCATACGTAGTTCTTCAAGGAAATTATCCATGAAGGTCTAACACATACAAAGAGAAGGAAATTTTTCTCATTATTCATGGCTCAGACTAGTACATAGGGTCTGGACATCACTACATAACCTATGATGACATGAATCAATCCACATATAGTTATGGAGAAGGGAATTCCAACATGGATCTATCTCTTATCCAGGATCAAGGGAATTTCATGTTTCATTCACATGGAACTAGGAAAATTATGATGAATCATTGATTAAAATAATTATTTACCATATAGTTTAGCATAATTTAGTGAGGATATTATCCTTTTGGTTTAATTCCTTGTATGAAAGACATGGACAGCTCAACATGAAGGAAGAGGCATGTTGTGGTTGGGGCCAAAACATAGAGGTTAGTGCATCACAATATATTCAGCAAAGGAATAAATCATGCCATACATAGTTCATAGAAAAAATAATCCATCCATATGTCGGGTCCATAAATAGGGAGGGGCGCATATATATATTTATATATAAATATATAAGAGGAGGTTTGAACCGAGATATAAAATCCAGGTGTTTCTACGTATACCATAGGTTGGGAATCAAGATTTATGTAGTTCATAAATGCAACATGTTATATGAATGATACAAAATTTAATTAACTCATTGATAAGGATACCTATATGGTACTGTGTTGTTTACATCTTACGGCCTGGCCAATGGTAGCACATTTTAACAACATACATCTAGGATGTTGGCAGAATAGCTTAACATAATGTATTTTGGATGAATGTAGCACAATTTATCCTCTTCTGTTGTTGATGAAGGTAGAACAATTTAATTTATTGTGGTATATATAAAGTTAGCACAATTAAACGTCATGTGGTTAGTATAAAGGAAGCATATATTAACATCTTGTGGCCGGGAGAAAGGTTGCAGAGTTTAACATCATGTGGTAAGGATGAAGGTAGCACAGTATAAAGTCATGTGGCCAAGATGAAGGTAGAATAGTTTAACATAATTTGGTTTGGATGAAGATATAATTGTTTATTGACATGTGTTTAGGATGAAGGTATCATAGTTTAATGTCATGTGTCTAGGAATAATGTAGTATAATTTTCCATCATGTGGTCCGGTCAAAGGAATAAAAAATTAATATAGTTTTAAAATCATGTTGTTTGGATGAGGGTAGAACATTTAAACATTTTGATGTTGGGATAAAAGTAGCCGAGTTTAACACCACGTGGCAAGGAATAAGGTAGCACCATTTAACATCATGTGTTCTGGATGAAGGTTCCATAGTTTAATATCATGTGGTCAGGAAAAAGGTATAATGGTTTAATGTTATGTGGTCAAACAACCAAAGTAGAACATTTTAACATCATGAGGCCATGATGATGATTTCATAGTTTAATTTCATGTGGTCCAGATGAATGTTTCATAGTTTAACATCATGTGGTTAGGATGAAGGTATCATATCATAAAATCAAACGGTTAAGATGAAGGTATCACTTTTTAATGTTAGGTGGTTAGGATGAAGGTATAATAGTTGGACATCATGTGGTTAGGATAAAGGAAGCACTGCTTAATGCCATGTGATCAGGATGAAGGTACAAAGGTTTAACATTAAACCATTCAGTTCACCATTTTTTAGACATGGTTCGCCTCATGCCCCTTTTGGTGGGAGATATGGTCCCACAAGAACTAGTCAATATATCTTTATTGTGTTATTAAATAGGTTCCATAGTTTACTGGTCCTAGTTGGTGATTGAATGGGTTTATGTGTTTGTGCAATCATCCCACATTGGGTATGATGAGTTCAGATGGAATCCAATGGCATTATTCACAAATCCAGAAACACCCAATTTTGCTATTATCCAATATTCATGGACCTAGTTTCTAAAGGCAGGCGATCACTGGATGATTTTTCCAATGAAAATTGTGGACTCACATTGGTCCAGATGATGAGATTTCAGGATCAAAACACCCTTTGGGGGGGATTTATTTCATGTTCTAGGACACTCTTATAGATTTAAGAAATGTTCATATGTTCATGAATCCTTGGATAATACCCAAGAATGTGTCCATGGACTACTCCTGGGTCACAAGAACAATTAGAAATATGCTTGGGTTAAGAATCATCTACGTGTATCCATGGTTACCTATTAATGAGTAATTATTTATGTATCCAATGTTTTTTATCAATTTTACTATTTTATGGATTTATTTGAGATGATTTAGTCATTCAGTAAGACAATAAAGGTTATGAGCCATATGAGATGGCTCTCTAGATATGATCATCATCCAAGGGGAATGAGGGTTTTTTGATGTTGTGATTGGACCCAGAATATGAACTTCATTTGTATCTATGTATGGGGAATCGGAACTCTTGTAGGCCGTTGTAGTTTTTTTCTATAAACATCACTTTTAGAGTTTCTGGAAAAAAGACCCACTCATAAAGTTTATTTTCATGTATTAAGGAATCAAATGTGAAAGGTTTACTTGTTAAGGATTGTCGGAATTATGGAAGAGTTGCCCATGTTACGCTTTAGAGATAAGTTCTCCTAGGAGGATATGAACCCACAAGGGATGGGCCTTGGAGAACATTAGGGTGATTTGAGAATCGGGTTCGGTCCCCAGGGAGGCATATTACATATCCCAATTAGTGAATAATCTAATACCTCGTAGTTTATTTTGATAGGGATTCCACATAGATGCTTACTATATAGGATGCATGATTTAGGGTTTGCATTGGTTAATAAGGGCCTTTATAATAAGAGTTTGGAATCACAACATAAAGTAGGAACTGATGAATTGTTGGAATGATTAGGGTTCGCCTTTGAGAAGGATACCCTAAAGGGTTATGCCTTAAAAAAGTGTCCTATGGGTCCTAGTTGGGGTAGGAATCAGAGTTCTCATAGTTTATTTTGAATAATGGACTGGGCAGGTGCAGTGATCAGCACTAGAATCTAAGCATGCGTGATTCATTCTTGGTGTGAGAAATAAGAGAATGTGAAAAATTCAATAATCCCCACATATTCTCTTATCAATTGATGGAAATGAAGGAGATCGATGGTGGAAGTGGGTGGGGGCATGAGCACTGTCACCTATTATTTAAGGTATTACTCTATGAGGGATGCCTTGAAATTGGCCATGTGAAATGGGACGAGTGTTGCATCTCATAATAAGAAAAATCAATTGTTATTTAACCTGTATATCACTAACTCGCATTGAAGGGAATGTCCAAGCATTATCCTTTATCCCTATAACATGGTGGTTCGCGTCAGTATCCCATGGTTGGACATTGGGTTACCATGTGAATGTAACATTAAGGAAATTATGGGGGCCCACACCATTGTGGGGATTACCCACCTTTATCTTCTTAAGAAGGTTATGTAAACCTAAAGGGGCATGATAATGAACCCGATGGTTTCATCATATGTGTCTTTTTACTTGGAAGATGATTTGGACTAATGTCATTGGAATAGTTTTCCAAGGGACTATTGATGAGGAAATGAAAATGGTATGAAATGATCATAGATCGAGGGTGGAATGCCTGATGGTACCCCATTCCATATACTATTTCTTCATACAGGATGGGGACCTCCCCATGTAGTTTGTTTATTTGCAGGTGGGGGTCCATCCACATATCTTGGTTATACGGGTACATGAATTTCATATGTTTATAATCTTTCTACATGCCACTTGGTTTCGTCTGCGTAGTGGATTACAACATGGAACTGACTTTGATCCATGTAGTGATGTGATACAAAACGTAGAATTCCATTCATATGGAAGATTACTATTCAATGTTGATTTATAGTTGTATAGTCATTTCTGTGAAGTGAACCATATTTATGAACATGCATTGTTTCTACACCTTACAGTAATATCATCATTAAAGGGCATTGGGTTTTCATTCTTCTAATTAAAATTACGTTTCATTGTTTAATGCAACATGGTGGGAAATACTGGCAGGGGATCATCTAATGTGGTCCATGCTTCATTGATAAATCTCTTAAAATATTTTTCTCCAAAGAGTCCTTCTAAAAAATTTCATTCATTCGTCCTCAAATCTGGTCTTCTTTCAACCTCCATGGGGTCTTGTTATAAAAGGGTAGAGGAGTTGGGTCTGGGGGTCACATGACACCATTTGCAGAGTCCCAGGGGGGAAACCTGGCCAACATATGACCTGGTAAGTGGGTCATAGGGTCGTTATCTTTGGATTTGAAATACACTCCTACAATCCTGCAAACGACTTCATCTCATTCGGAGGAGTCCATCAGCTACACCACATCCATGAACCATTTTGAGTTCACAGGGAACAACGTAAATGGTGAATATTTATCCACATTAGTCTCATGAATAACACCATTTGTGGGTAATTGGAATATTTTCCTTCATCCCATGAATATTTTAGTTCATGGTTTCTTCATGAGGCTGTAGACCAACATGTGGTGTGGTGGTTTGTGTATGGTCTTTTCTATATGGTACCCTATTTTCCTTTTGTAAATTTGGCATCTTCAATATTTTTCTTTGAATCTTCATCTTATAATTTTCTCTCCTATTCAAATTCATTTGAGTAATTACCTTCTCTTTTAAATGTTATTAGTATAAGATATGTGTTTTTTTGCACATCATAGGTTTTCGAGAGTGTGTGTGTGTTTCATGGATTTTCACAGTTTTTTTAGTGACCCTTTAGGGATTTTATAGGATTTTAAAATGCTTTTTGGAATCTTATAAGAATTGAGGGTTTTTACATTTTAAAATAGTTTTTTGGGTTAAAATGGTTTTAAATTATTTTTCGGGTTTTAGGGTCTTTAATATTTGTTATAGTTTTTTGTGGATTTAAAATATTTTTCTGGTTTTATGGGGTTTAAGGGTTTAGTGTATCTTAATTGTTTTTGGATTTTTATGGTTTCATAAATTTTTTTTGAATTCCTTTTGGTGTTTTATGGTTTTCATTGTTTTTAGGGGTTTTGGATTTTTTAGGGATTTAGGTTTTTGGGGGGTTTTATGATTTAATTGTTTTTATGAATTTTATGATTTTTAGGGGTTTTTGGGTTTTTAATGTTTTAAGGGTATTTTACAATTTAAAAGTTTTTATTTTATAAAAAAAAATTGTGTTTGGGGGGGGGGGGGTTAAGGATTAATAGGATGTTTAGGTTTATTATGTTTTCTGTGATTTTTGTGGGTTTCTGGTGTTTTTAAGAGTTTTATGTGGTTTTTAGGGTTTTAGTTTTTTTTGGGTTTTTATTGTTTTATGTGGATTTAGAGTTTGTAGTGTTATTGGAGATTTTTTTTCGTTTGGATGGTTTTTAGGTTTTTAGGGTTATGAGTGTTTTTATAGTTTTAGGGTTTTAACTGTTTTTAGGTGTTTAAAGTGGTTTAATTGTTTTAAGAACTTTGTTTTGTTATTTTGGTGTTTGGGGATTTTGTGGATGATTTAGGGTTTTTAGGGTTTTTGGTATTTCTGGGTTTTGGGGTTATTTGAGTTTTAGAGATTTATATTTTGGGTGGTTGTTTTAGGGTTTTTAATAAATTATTAAGGGTTAAGGGTTTTTAGGGTTGTAGAATTTTTAGGTGGTTACATGGAAATTTAATGGGTTTTGCGGTTTTAAAATTTTATTATGGTTTTTATTGTTTTATTGATTTTATTATATTTAAGGGTATTATGTGTTTTATGTGTTTTATGGGGTTTCAAGTGTTTTAAGAATTTTTTTGGTTTCCTAGGGATTCTATAGTTAGAGGGTTTTTATAGTTTTTATGGTCTAGTGTGTTTTTAGGTTTGTTAGGATATTTATGTTATTTAGGGATTTTAACATTTATTTGGGTGGAATTGTGGTTTTTAGGGGTTTTAGGGCTTCAGGGTTTTGGTACTTTTTATATTTTTTAATTTTTTAGGGTTTTTATGGTTTTAAGGATTTATAGTTTATTTGGTTTTTTGGGTTTTTTGGGAATTTAAATATTTTAATTATTTTTAAATGTTTTTAGTGTTATTATGGTTTTTTGTTCATTTGAGGGGTTTTAGAATTTTTTGTATTTTAAAGGGTTTTAGAGTTTTTATGGTTTTTGGTTTTTTATTATTTTAGGGGTTTTTATAGTTTTATGGGATGTAGGTTTTTTTATTTATTGGTTTTTTTCGTTTTTTGGGGTTTTTTGGTTTTTTGGTTTTTAACATTTTAGGGTTTTTTATTTTTAGGATATTTAGTATATTTTGGGTTTTTAAGGATTATTTCAGAATTATTATTCTAGGGGTTGAGGGTATATTTGAGTTTATTGGGTTTATATTTTTTGGTTTTTAAGGATTTGGGGGGTTTATGATTTTTCATTATGTTTATGGATTTATAGGTTTTTATGGGTTTTATGTGTTTCTAAGGATTTATGGTTATTTTTAGATTTTTTTGGGGGTTTAGGGTTTAAGGGGGTTTTAGGTATTTTTAGGGGGTTTATGTTTTTTACTTTTTTAAGGGTTGTAGGTTATTTAAGTTTTTGAGGGATTTTAGTGTTTATTATGGTTCAAATAGAGAATTTACGTGTTTTTATTATTTAAGGTGTCTTATGGTGTTTTAATGGGTATTTTTCAATTTTATGGGGTTTTAGGATTTATACGGATTTTAGATTTTTTTGTTTTTTTTTTGATTTTTTGGTTTTTTTTGGTTTTTTTGTTTTTAGGGACATTTATTGTTTTTAGCGTATTATGGTTTTTAGAATTATCATTGGTTTTTAGGTATTTTAGGGTTATTAGTTGTTTGAAATAGTTTTTTAGTATTTGTAGGGTTTTTTTGTATTTTTAAAAATTTTAGGATTTTTGTGTTTTAAGGGATTTTTTAGTATCACAAGTGTTTTACGGTTTTGAGGATAATTTAAGGTATTTTTGATTTTTTATTGTTTTTTGGGGTTGTTATGGTTTGTTTTTTGTTTTTATTATATTAAAGGGTTTTAATGGGTCTTTGGGGGGGTTTAGGTCCCTTTTGGGTTTCTTTAGGTTTTTAGGATCAAATAGTCTTTTGGGGAATTTAATGTTTTTAGTGTTTTTATGGTTTTGGGGGTTTTAGTAATTTTAGTGTGCTATATAGGTTTTAATGGTTTTTAGGATTTTTTGGTTTTTAAAAGATCATTCATCGTTTTAAAGGATCATAGGGTGTCAGGTATTTTTAGGGTTCTATGGGTATTTTTTGCTTTTAGAGTGTTCAATTTTTTATTGATTTTAATTATTTTTAGGGTTTTTTGGATTATTTTTGTATTTTTAAATTTATTTTGTGTTTAATTTTGAGTTTTGTTTTGAATTATTTCGTAGTGTAGGTAATTTTTAGTTTTTTAACTGGTTTTATTATTTAGGGTACTTAGGTGGGTTTTGGGTTTTATGGTGATTTTAGAGTTATCATGATTGTTAACTGTTTTTAGGGGTTTTCAGTTTCTTATGTTTTCAGTGATTTATGCGTTTATGTTTTTTTAGGTTTTATAAGTTTTTATTGGTTTCATTTTTTAGGTTTTTTAGGTCTTTTCAAGAATATAAATGTTTTTTTATCTTTTTTTAAGGTTTTAGTGTTTTTAGGGTTTATAAGGACATTTAGGGTTTAATGGTTTTAATGTATTTAAATAATTTTCAGGATTTTAGGGCTTTTAGAATCTTTTTGGATTTTTTTTTCACCAATGGGTTTCACATATTATTAGTATATTTTCAATTCAATAATGTTTTTAGGATTTTAACAGTTCTAAGAATTTTTAAGGATTATTAGGAATTTTAGGTTTTTTTAATGTGTTTATGATTTTTCTAGGGCATTTAGTGTTTTTGGGGGTTTCGAGACTTTTAGGGTTTTATGGGGTTTCATGGTTTTTAGTTAATCATTTTTAATCTATTTAACGTTTTTAGGTTTTTTATGGTATTTTAGTATTTTTAGAGATTTTTTGGGTCCTTTCGGCATTATATGCATTTTATGTTGTCTCTTGGATTTTTGTGTTTTTTGGGGTTTTAATGTTTTAAGGTGTTTTAAAGTTTTTAGGGTTTTAGAGTTCATTTAAATTTTATAAGCTTATAGGGTTTTTTCTTTTTCTTGTGTTTTTTGGGGATTTAAGGGTTTTAGAGTCATTATGTATTTTTGGGGTTTCATATTTTCTATTGATTGTATACTTTTTTGTTTTTCAATGTTTTAATGGCGTTTTAGGGTTTTTATGGTGTTCATATGTTTTTAGGGCCATTTATTTGTTAGAGTTTTAAGATGTTTATTATTATGGGGATCTTTTAATTTTTTTCAGAGTTTTTTTGGTCTTTTAGGGTTTCTAGTGGATTTTTATTTTCATTTTTAGGGTTTTATGGGTTTTGAGGGTCTTTTATGTGTTTTTAGGGTTTTTTGGACTGTTTTCATTTTTTACAGGGTTTTAGAGTGTTTTATGGTTTATAGGTGGTTTAGAGTTTTTGATGTTTTTTTTGTATTTATGGTTTTCAATGGGGTTTTATTTTCTTTTCAGGTTTTTATCTGTCTTTTAGATTTTATATGTTTAATGGTATTTATGTTTATTAGAGTATTTCATGGTATTTAGGGATTTTAGGGTCTTTTAGTGGAGGTGTTGGGGTTTATATAGCATTCTGAGTTAATATGGGGTTTATTCTTTTTTGGGGTTTTTATTGTTTTTAAGGGATTATAGATGTTTTAGGGTTTCCATATTGATTAGTATTCTATTGGTGGTTTAAAATATTTATATTTGAAAGGTTTTTTAGTGTTTAGGGGTTTTAGGGTGTTCATGGTTTTTACGGGTTTTAATTTTTTAATATTTTTTATGGTCATTAGTGTTTTGGGTTTTTAAGATTTTTATGGGTTTTAAGGGTTTACAGCGTTTTTAGGGTTTAAATGTTTTTAGGATTTTGATAATTTTATTGGGTTTTTAAGGATTTAAAGTTTTTAGACTCTTAGGATTTTTAGTAGTTTTATTGTTTTTTCAGGTTTCTTACGGTTTTTAGGGATTTTTAGGGGTTTTAAGGGTTTTTAGATTTTTGTGTTATTTAGGATTACTTGGATATTATTTTTTTAGACTTTTTTATTTTAATGGGTTTTGGGTAACATTGAGTATTTTGGGATTTTCGAGATATTTAGGGCATCAGGTATTTTTAAGGATTTTTAGGGGTTTTAGCTATTTTAGGGCGCTTTGGGGTATGTAAGTGTTTCTATAGTTTTTATGTATTTTTAAGGATTCCATGTCCTTTTGGGGTTTTAATATTTTAATATTTAGTTATTTTATGGGGTTTAGGTTTTTTAGGGTTTTTTTGGGGGTTTGGGGGTTTTAGGAATGTTTTTGGGCTTTTAGGGGGATCACAGGTTTTATGTTTTTATACTCGTTGTGTATTTTAGGGGGTTTAAGAGGTTTTTTTGAGTTTTAGGGTTTTTAGGTGCTTTTAGCATTTTAAAATTTTTAGCATGATTTACTTGTTTTTAGTTTCATTTAGGGTTTTATAGAGTTATTTAGGGATTTTATGTTTTTAGGGACATTTAATGATATTTGGGGATTTATGGTTTCTAGAGGTTTTAGGGTTTTAGGGGTTTTAGGGTTTCGAGTGTGCTTTTGGGTTTTAGGGGTTTTTATAATTTTTAATGCGTTTTAGTATTTTTTTAGTATTTTACGGATTTTTGTGAGTTTTATGTGTTTTAGTGCTTGTGGTGGGGGAAGGGGTAGGGTTTTTAGGGTTTTAGATTTCTTATTATTTTCATATCATTTAGGATTGTTTCTTTATTTTATATATTTCTAGAGTTGTTTTAGGGTTTAATATGGTTTTTCAGGGTTTTGGGGTTTTGGGGGTGGTTTTGGGGGTTTCGTGTTTTTTTCAATGTGTTTTACAATGTTTATGGGTTTTTATAGGGACTAAGATATTTTTACTGTTTTGTTTTTGTTTTAGTTGTTTTTTTGTTTTTTTGTTTTTGGGTTTTTTGGGTTTTTACTATCTTTTAGTAGTTTTATGGGTTTTAGGATCATTTATAGGATTATTGTTTAATGGTTTTTATCATTTTTTGTTTTTAATGGTTTTTTGGGGTTTTGGGGTTTTTTTGATTAGGGGGTTATGGTATTTTTAATTGGGTTTATGATTTTATATGGTATTTTGGTGGTTTGGGCTTTTATGGTTTTATGTGTTTTTATCATTTTGGGGGTATTGGGTGGTTTAATGTGTTTAGTATGTTTTAAATGTTTTTGTTTACTTTTATGGGGTTTTAGAGTCTGTCAATTTTTTTATTGTGTTAAGTATTTTAGGTTTGTTATGTGTTTCTAGGTGGTTTTCATGTTTTAAAGTGTTTGTACGTTTTTAGGGGTTTAAAATATTTTTATGATTTTTAAGGGTTTTATGTTTTTTGGGGTTTTCTGCTCAGTTTTTGTGGTATTTGGATTTTATGGGGATTTAGGGAATTTTATATTTTTAAGGGTCTATTATGGTTTTTAGAATCTATTAGTGTTTTGAGTGTTGCTAGAGTGTTTTAGGGTTTTATGGTCTTTTAAGGCGTTTAGGGGTTTTAAGGAATTTTAGTCTATTTAGGGTGTTTAAGGTATTTTATGTTCTTTTAAGGGGTTTATGTGTCTTAGGAGTATTACTTTTTTGAGGTTATTAGGGAATTATGGAATTTAGGTGTTTTTGGGTTTTATGGTTTATAGGGGTTTCAATGGTTTTTTATTCTTTTATGGTTTTTTGGATATTTGGGGGTGTCTTTTTTGGGTTAATTAGGGGGTTTAGTGGTTTTTATGGATTTTAGGGTTTTATGTATTGTATGGTCTTTAGGGGTTTTACATTTTTTAGTTCCTTTTAATTTTTTCAATGGCATTTATCGGGTTTTATTACTTTGATGTGTTTTAAGGGTTTTGTTTACTTTTACGGTGCTTAAAGGGCCTTATGATTTTTTGGGGGGGGGGGTGTAGGGTTTTCTATTCATTTATAGATTTTGTTGATTTTTATGGCCTTTTAGTAATTTTTTTGTTTTTAGGTTCCTTTAGTGTATTATATTTTTTAGTGTTTTAGGGTCCTTTATGGTATGGGAGTTTAAGGGTCCTTTAGGGGTTTTACTATCATATTGGTTTTTAGGGGATTTAGGGTCCTTCGGTTTTTCAGTGTTTTAGGGTCATTAGAGTGTTTAATGTTTTCAGGGTCCTTTAGGGTATCATAAATTCTTTTAAGATTTTAGGGAATTTTATGGCCAATCATGGTTTTTATGTGATTTTAGGGTTATTGAAGTTCTTTGCTGCTTTTAGGGATTTTAGGGTATTTAGATTAGGTTAGGGCATGGGGGATTTTATGGTCGTTCAGGGTTTGTCTATTTTTGTAATGTTTTTAGGGTTTAATGTTTTGTTATGGTTTGGGGGGGGGGGGGGTTGGGATTTTAGGTTTTTTTGAAAATTTTGTGTTTTTAATAGTTTCGCAGGGTCCTCTATGTTCTTCTTGGGTTTTTAGAGTTCATTATATCTTTTATGGGTGTTTATCATTTTATGGGTTTTCATGGTTTTATGATTTTTCAGTATTTTATGGTTTCAAAGGTTTTTGTGGATTAATATTTTTATTGGGTTTGTACGTTTATTTTATTTTTAGGTATTTTAGGGCCAGTTGGGTTTTATGAGTTTTTTTGGGTGTAAAGTTTTTTTTTAATATTCTAGTTTTTTTAATGATTCGGGTTTAATTATTGGGATTTTAATGATTTATGGGTTTTTATTGTTTTAGGTTGTTTGTGTTTTTTAACATTTTAATGGTTTTTTTTGTGCATTATTTGGGTTTTTTTAGTTTTTAGGGTTTTTAGGATCTTTTAGGGGTTTAAGGGATTTAGAGTTTTTATAGAATTTGGGGGTGGTTTATAGATTTTTAAGGTTGTTTATGTTTTTTTGGTTTTTAAGGTTCTTATGGTTTTCATGGATTTCATAGGGTTTGTTTTTTTTGTGTTTTTAATTATTTTTTGTATTTTAGTATTTCATATGGATTTTTATGGTTTTCTTGGTTTTTAGTAATATTTCATGGGTTTTAGGTTATTATGGGCTTTAGGGTTTTATGTGTTTTAGGGTTTTATGGGTTTTTAGTTTTTATGGGTTTTAGGTTTTAATAATTTTTATTATATTAAGGGTTTTAGGCCATGTGAGAGGTTTTTGGATCTTTTAGTGATTTTATAGGGTAATTTTGTGTCTTTTCGGGTGTTTAAGGGATTTATGGACTTTTTGGTCATTTAGAGTTTTAGGGTTTATACGGATTTTATGGAATTATGTGGTTTTATAAATGTTGGATTTTTTAGGGTGTTTATGGACTTTTAGTGTTTTTATTATTTTTATATATTTTGGGGGTATAGTGTTTTTATGGTGTTTTAGGGGTATTAAAGGGTTTAATGCATTTTAGGGTTTTCTGGGTAGTCTAGGATTTTTAGCGTTTTTAGTGTTTAAAAGATTTTGTTAGGTTTCTTGGTTGTTATAGTTTTTTTTTGGATTTTATGGTTTTATAAGGTTTTTATGTGTTTTCAGGTTTGTTAGAGATTTTATCAGTTTTAGGGATTTTTATAACTTTTTTCATTTTTAAATTTCAATAGGGTTTTAAGGTTATTTTAGTTTTTTAAGGGGTTATTTGGGTTGTTAAGGGGTTTAAAGGGTATTATGTGGCTTCATGTTGAGTTTATTAGTCTTTTCATGTAGTTTGGTTTTTTTATCATTTTTTTAGTTTTTAAGGGTTTGAGGGGGTTTAATCGGTTTGTAGAATTTCATATTGGCTTTAATTGCTTTTATGGGATTTAGGGTGTTTGTGGGATTTTAAAATTTTAAATGATTTTATGATTTTAGTGGGTTTAGTTATTCATAGGGTCTTTTATTAATTGTATGTTTTTTTTGGGTTTAGTGTTTTGTTTAGTTTTTTATTGTTATTTAGTAATTTTTGTAGTTGTGAATGTTTATTTCTAATTTTTAGGGTTTTTGGGTTTTTGGGTGTTTTTATAATTTTATTGGATTTTAGGTTTTTTATTTTTTCAAGTTTTATTAGGGTTTGGAGGGGTTTAAAACTTATTTTATGTTTTTTTGGGGGTGGAGGTTATAGTGTTTTAGGATTTTATGGATTTTTGTTTGTATTTCGGTACATGGGTTTTTAGGAGTGTTTTAGGGGTTGTATGTATATTTAAGGTCATTTATGGGGGGGTTGAAGGACATTTAGGTATTGGTGGGTTAGGGTTTTTAGAATTTTTGGGGTTTTAGATGTCTTTAGGGTTTTTAAGGGGTTTCAATGGATTAGGGTTTTTAGGGTGTTTAGGGTTCTTAAAAAGGTGTTTTGGGTTTTATAGATACTTTTTTAGGTTTTTAATTTTATTTAGTTTATTTTGTATGTGTTTTTTAATTGTTTTATATTTTTAGTGATTTTAATGGGTTTTAGGGATTGAATGGGTTTTAATGAGTTTTAGGGTATTTTTGAGTTTTCATAGTTTTTTAGGTGTTTAAGGATTTTTTTTGTTTTTAGGGAAGTGGTGGATTTCGGTATGTTTTTTTTGGTTTTATAGAGTTAGTATGAATTTTTGTGGGATTTTATGGTTTTTTGGGGATTTAGGGTCTTTTAGGGCATTTAGGGGGATTGCTGAATTTTAATGGTTTTATTTTATTTTAGGGGTTTTATTATTTTAATGCATCTGAATGGTTTTTGGAGTCTTTTAGGGTTTTTATGAATGATTTAGAAATTTAAATTGTTATTAGGGTTTTTATTGGTTTTAATTATTTTTATGCATTATGGTATTTTAATATGTTTAATGGGGTTTAGGGTATTTTAGGGGTCCTGTTGGGTTATTTTTGGGATTTTAGGGATTATTTTTGTTTTTATGAATTTTATGGGTTTTTGTATTTTGATTGTATTTAATGTTTTTTATGGCTTTTAGGGGTTTGGATTTTTCTAGGGGTTTTAAGGTTGTAGGATTGTTAGGTGTTAAAAGGTGTTTAAGAATTTTACAGTTTTTATGGTTTTCTTGGTTAATGTGGTTTTAAGGTTTTTTGGGTCTTAATAGTTTTGTTGGGTTTTAAGATTTTAATATGATTTTTAAAGGATTTAGGTGATATATGTGTTTTTTATTTATTTTGGGTTTTATGGGGTTTAGGATTGTTTTATGTTTGTTAGGATTTTAGTTTCTATAGGATTTTTAAGGATTAATGTTTTTTATTCCTTTTTGGGTACTTAAGTGTTTTTAGGTGTTTAAAATGGTTATTAGCGTGTTTCAGTTAAATTTATGGTTTCTAGGTTTTGTTGTGTCATTCATGAAATTTAACGGTTTTAATGGGTTTTTTGGGTTTTAGTTTCTTTTAGTAGTATTTATGGTTTTAATTGTTTTTTTAGTTTTTATGAATATTTTAGGGTGTTTGGTTTTTTATGGTTTTAGATTTAATAGGGATTTGAATGTTTTTTTTGGGTTTCTAGTGTTTTTAGGATTTTATTTTTACTTTTCTAGGGTTTTAGGATTTTTTTTAGGGTTTCTTAGGATTTAAGGGTTTTTGAGTTTTCTTTGGCTTTTATGGGTTTTCTTGAGTATTTAGGATTTCTAGGGATATTTCTAGTATTATATTCCCATTATAAATTTTTTGGGGTTTTGAGGGGTTTTCAGGTTGTTTCTACTTTTCAGTATTTTAATATTTTTTGGGGATTCCTATTTATTTTTAAGGGTTTTAGGGGTTTAAGGGATTAAATTTTATATAGGGGTTTAATGGATTTTTTGTGTTTTTAATTTTTAGGGTTTTATTGGTTTTTTACGGTGTTATGAGATTTAGGGGGTTAATATATTTTAGGAGCTTTACGGTTTTTATGATATCTAATGATTTTTAGGGTTTTAGTGGGTTTTAAGGTTTTATGGATTTTACAGTTATTAAATGTCAATGGGGGATTTTTCATTTTATTGGGTCTTTTAGGGAATTTTGGGGATTTAAGATATTTTACAGGGTTTAATGTGTTTTCAGAATATATTTAGTGTTTTTAGGGGTATTAGGTTTTTTTGGTTTCAAGGGGTAATATTGTATATTTAGGATTTTTATCATTTTTTTGGGTTTTAATATTTTTGTGGTGTAAATTTGTTTATGGTTTTTTTGAGTTTTTAGGGGGTTTAGGGGTTTGGGGTTTTTTTGATTCTTTTCTTTTTTAGGATTCCATTAGGGTTTTTTGTTTTTGTGTATACAGGGGTTTTAGGGTTTTTATGGTTTATTAGGGTTTTAAAGGTAATTACAGATTTCAAAGGATTCATAAAAATATTTAAGGGTTTATAGTGTTTAGGGGTTTTTTGGTTTCATTGGGTTTTAAATGGTTTTAGGATTTTATTAGGGGTTTTTTGGGTTTATAGAGGTTTTAGAATTTTTAAATTTTCATAGTTTTAAGTGTTTTACGTTTTTTTTCTTTTTAGAGATTATAGTGTTGTAGGGTTTTTTAGTATTTTAATTGTTTCTAGGGGTTTTAAAAGGGTTTTTGGATTTTTGGTGATTTTATTGGGGTTTTTAGGTTTTGTAGGTTTATTGGGTTATTATGGTTGTCTTCATGTTCTTAATTATTTTACGTTTATATGTTTTCAGAGTGTTTTATGAGGTTGGGGGTTAAGGGGTTGTATTTTCTTTTAATGGTTTTTTTGGATTTTATGGTTTTTAGGGGTTTATTGAGATTTTAGGGGGTATAAGGGTTTTACGGGATTTTTTTACATATTTTTACGCCATATATGGGTTTTTTTATTTTTAGGTATTTTAGTGTTTTCAAGGTTTTTTAGAGTGTTTAGGTTTCGAAGGAATATTATGATTATATCGGGTTTTAGGGTTTTAAAGGGTTTTAGGTTCATTTTTTGGTATTTAGTGTCTTTTATTGGTGTTTAAGTGTTTTTTTGGTTATTAGGGTTTTTGGGAATTTTCAAGATTTTAATGTATTTATGGAGTTTTGGGGGTTTTGTGGTTTTATGGTCCTTTTAAAGGATTTAGGGTGTTTTTTTAAAGTTTTTAGGAATTTTATTGACTTTTATTGTTTCTTAGTGTTATAGTCATATTGGGTTTTTCGGTTGTTTTGGGATTTTTGGTGTTCTATGGCTTTATGTGTTGTTTTGGGGCTTTCCTTTTTTTGGAGTTTTTATTGGGTTAGGATTTTTTGGTTTTTTTAGGGTCATTAGTGTCTTTTTTGGTATAAAATATATATAGGGGTTTTAGGGGTTTTAGTCATTTATACAGTATTTAGAGTTTTTAGTGATTTTTAGGGTTTTTATTGAGTTTTAGGTTTTTAGGGGGTTTTGTTTTTTTTGTGTTTTAGAGTTATTTAGGGGTTATATGGTGTTTAAAATATATTTTAAATTTTTTTGGGTTTGTCATGGATGTTTATGGTTTTTACTAATTTTATGGTTTTTAGGATGTTTTATTGATTTTTAGTATTTTTATATATTTAGGGTTTTTAGGGTGTTTTATGGTTTTTATGGTTTTTAGTATGTTTTATTGTTTTAGGGGTTTTAACGTTTTTATAGTTATTTAGTTATTTTGAGGTTTTAAGTGATTGTTTGATTTTTCAGGTTTTAATGTTTTTAGGGGTGTTTTTGGGTTTTCCGGTCATTTGGGGTTTCATGTTTTTTGTGGTTTTTTTTATAGATTTTTTATATTTTTAGGTTTGTTAACGTATTTTTGGGGTTTTTAGTGTTCTTTGGGTTATAGGGACCTGTTGGGGGTTTTAAAATGTTTTATGGATTATTTTGTCATTTATTCTTTTTATATTTTTATGTGTTCTAGGGGATTTGGGGGTTTTAAAGGGGTTTTATGGGTTTAGGGTATTTTAGGGTTGTTTAGAAGTTTAAATTTTTTGATTTATCTTGCATTTTTGTAGTGTTTTTTTGGTACTTTTAATGTTTTTATGCATTTTTTAGTCTTTTATATTTTTAAGGGGGTTAGGGCCCTTTTTTGTTTTCTTGGTTTTTGGGATCCTTTTGGGTGTTTAGGTTTTTAGGTAACTATAGGTTTTTATGTTCCTTTAGGAGGTTTTTGGTTTTTATGATCCTTATTGGATTCAGTGTTTTTATAGTCGTTTTTGGTTTTAGGATTATTTTTCTTCTTTTAGGGGTTTCTTGGTATTTTAGGGGGTTTAGGGTTTTCTATTCCCTTTTGGAGAATTTTTGAGGTTTTCAGGTTCGTTAATTTGTTTAGAAATATAAGGGTATCCATGGTATTTAAATGTGTAATATTTTTTAGGATATATTTGTATTTTGGGGGGGTTTAGGGTATTTTTGGGGGGTTTTCAGTTTCCGTTTTTTACTAATTTTAGTGTTTTTAGTGTTTTAGGGGTTTATCGGGTTTTTATGTTATTTGGTGGTTTTAATATTTATAGGGTTGTTAGTTCCCATTAGGGGTTTGTCAGGGTTTTTATGGATTTTTAAAATCTTTAGGGCCTTAGGGTATTAATTTTGTTTTTTGGGGTCTTAATGATTTTCAAGTTTCTTTAGTGTTTTAAATAGTTTTTATGGTATTGAGAGTTTTTAGGGGTTTTTAGTGTTTTTAGGGGTTTATAGTATTTTTAGATATTTTAATTTTATTTAGGGTTTTGTTTGGGTCCTTTTGGGTTTTGGGGGGTTTTCGGCTACAATATGGTTTTTGGGTTTTTATTTTCTTTTAGAGATTTTATGATCTTTTTGGGATTAAAGGGTTATATAGAGTTGTTTTTAGGGATTTTAGGGTATAATGGGGACTTTTAGGGATTTTTAGTGTTTTTAGTGTCGTTTATGGTTTTATGGGTTTTATGGTCTTCTTAGATCTTTTACTTTTAAGGTGTCTTCAAGGTTTTTTGGGGTCTTTGTGTGTCTTTTTTGTTTATTAATGTTTCTTTCAGTTTTAGGGTTTTTTCTTTTAGGTTATTTTTGATGTTTTTACAGTTTTTAGTTGTTTATGGTTGATATGGATTTTTAGGTTATGTAGGGTTTTTAGGATTTTGGGGATTTTAGTGATTTTAGGGGTTTAGGGTTGTTAGGTGACATTTATGGTTTTAGGGTCCATTGTGTTTCTTAGTATTCTTATGCCTTTTTATGGGTTTCTAGGTTCGTTAGTTTTTTTATTGTTTTTTTTGTTTTACTTTTTTAAGGAGTTTATGGTTTTTTAGGGTATTCATGGTTTTTGTGGATTTTTAGGGTTTTTTGTGTTTTAGGTTTTTTAGGTTTTTTAATGGGATCTTATGGGGTTTGAGGATTTTTTTGGGGTTGTTATGGGTTTTAGTGTATGTTGGTTTTTAGGGTTTTTAGCGTCTTTTGGGATTTTTCGGTGTAGGTGTTTTACCATGAGAAAAATCTGTATTTGCGACGGGGAAGCGTCTCACTGCAAATAGTCCCTCCAGAAACACTACATGCAACATGACCCTATTCTCATCACAAATAGTATATTGTAAGAACATATTTGTGTCGGGAATACGTATCCCGTCACACAAGGCTTTGGTGGGCAGTTCGAGCCAAACCATAGGAAGCGTATTTGTGATGGGTGGTTACAACCATTGTAAATAGTATTCCAATATTTTTCGTATTTGGGGCCGAATTTTACTGTCTCCATAAATAGTATGTTGGTAGTAATGTATTTGTGATGAGAAAAGATCTAACCTATATATACCCTAATCTGATTTTTTATCCATTTAACAATTCTCTCAACTCCACTCTCCTTTGCTCTTATATTTTTCGCTTCAATTTTCAAATTGTTTTACATGTTAGAGTGGAATAATTTTCAAGGCTTACATGCAACAAAATATTCAGTTTTAAGGTATTTATTTATTACATTTATTTTTCAGTTAATTTATTTTAGTTTTGTTACTAATATTTATTATAAATTAGCTGTAATTAAATTAAATTTCAAATAGATAGATTTATTTTTCACTATTTATTTTCACAAATATGTTGTTTTCATTAAGATTTATTGTTTTATTTAAATGTTAATAGAATTAATTTGTAATCATTTTGTTGAATTATCATTAATTAAAAATAATTCAGCGTAATTGGAATTAATTAATATTAATTAGTTGTAATTAGTACTAATAATTAGTAATTGGTTTTAATTAGTTGAAATTAGTATTAATTAGTATTAATTAGTATTAATTAGTATTAATTTGTATTTATTTGTATTTATTTGTATTAATTAGTATAAAATAGTAATAATTGTTATTGAATTGTAATAAATAGTAATAAATAGGAATAATAAGTAATAAATTGTAATAAATAGGAATAATAAGTAAAAAATAGTTATAAATAGAAATAAATTTTAATAATTAATAATAATTTGTAATAAATATAAATAATTAGAAACCAATAGTAATAAATAGTATTTAATAGTAATAATTATAATAATTTCTAATAATTTTTAATAATTCGTAATAATCATGAAGACATACTAATAAACAGTAATAAATCGAAATAAATCGAAATAATATGTAATAAGTAGTAATAATTGGTAATAACAAGAAACAACTACTATTAATTAGGACTATTTAGGAATAATTATGAATAAATATAGATAATTAGTAATAAATAGGAATAAATTGGAGTAAAAACAATAAATAAGAAGAAATTGGAATAATTGGTAATAAATAAAAATAATTAGTAATATATAGGTAGAAATAGTTATAAATATGAATAACTAGTGATAATTAGTAATAATTAGTTATAATTAGTAATAATTAGTTATAATTAGTAATAATTAGTATTGAATTGTAATGAATTGTAATAATTAGTAATAATTAGTAACAATAACAAATAATTACCAATAAATTGTAAAAATTGTAATAAATACTAATAATTGGTAATAATTAGAAATAATTAAAACCAATTTGTTATAATTAGTAATAATTTATAATAATTTGTAATAATTAAAAATAAATAGTAATAAGTAGGAATTAGTAAGAGTAAATAGTAATAATTAGTAATAATAAATAATAAATAGAAATAAATGTAAATAATTAGTAATAATTAGTAATAAATATAAATAATTAGTAATAAATTGTAATAAAAAGAAATAAATAGTAATCAATTATAAGAATTATAAATAATTAGTAATAAATTGTAATAAATGGAAATAAATATTAATAAATAGTAATAAATTGAAATAATTAGTAATAATTTGTAATAATTACTAATAATATGTAATAATTACTGATAAATAGGATTAAATATGAATAATTAGTAAAATATAGTAAAAAATAAGAATTATTAGTTATAATTATTAATAATTTTAAATAATGATGAATAATTAGGAATAATTAGGAATAATTAGGAATAATTATGAATATTTAATTATATTAGGAACCGTTAGGAATAATTTGTAATAATTAGGAATAAATAGTAATAATTAGTAGTAATTTGAATAATTTTTTTTTAAATCACTATAATTATTCTATAATTGTGGTAATTATTAATAAATAACGTTTAATTGCTCTAATTTTTAAAAATTACAATTAATTACTTGTACATAATAATAATTAGTATTTTTGGTAAAAAATATGATATAACTAAAAATGATATATTTCATTGATTTATAGGTGATGGGTATTGAATATTTTGAAAACGGATGGTATAAATTGGTGCAATGACATATTTTAACATGGTTGACATGAATTGGTTTTAACGACTTGATGATTATAAAATCAATGATTTATGTATGTTTTGTAAATAATAAAATTTACAATCTCTAAGTGATTATAAATGTCCAAACTATGTCAAAAATGTCAAAATATATCATTGAGTCCCAAAAACTAAGGTAGGATGGAGGTCATGTGTCGATGATAACAGCAGTAAGAGGGGGATATACGTTGTTGGTGGGACATTTTTGACATAAATTATAAAAAAAATTTAAATTTTAGTGATAATTAGTAACAATTAGAGGTAATTAGTAATAATTAGTGGCAATCTATAAAAAAACATGTTAATTAGTATAATTTATATATATATTGAATTATTTAATGGTTATTATAAAAAATCAACAAAAACTAGGAAAAAGATGCGACAAATAGTTAAAATTGACAATATTTAAAAGTAAATTATGAATTTTTTTTACGCTTTTTTGGATCTTCTTTTTCTTATATAAATTTAATGATAAACAATTTATTTATTAATTTATTGAGTAATATGATGCAATGATGTTGAAAAAAATAATTAATAAATATTTTTAATTGGATAAATTGTTACACAAATCAGAACGGTTCTGGAATAAAACCAGTATATATTGAGGGTGTGGAATCTTTTTTTATCATTTTCATCATCAACACTAGGAGTCTTTTCATATGGTACAATTATTTTTCCATGAATGAAATGTTATTTAAGGAGGTTGGACACATTTTACAACATTGGGGGTCATCTATTGTGATTTGGTTTTCTAAATGATTATTTTTCATGGTATCAACATTGTGAATGCATTTTATAAAATATAATAATAATTTGGTTCGAGATACATCAAGGTTTCTAAATATTTTACATATATTGGAATGTATGAATTTTCAATAAACTGAAACTCAGAATGATATTGATTCAACATCAGTGTTGGAACCATCCAAATTATATGTGCTTTTGATATCATCTAAAAAATCCTTATATCCTGGTTATAAGATAAGAAATTTTGAATTGGTTGAAAATTTTATGACTATTAAATCAGATAATGGAATTTTACAGAGTTTTTTGATCATATATTCTATTTTCATAGAACATTAGTACCTAAAGGAAATTTTGTGGGTAAAATTTTCTATGAAAGAAAGTTTCGTGTTCATAATTTGGGTCTTGGTTATTAGAAGATTCACACATGTTCAAATGTTTTCATCTTATATTATGATGAAAATGAGTCGTTTGTTATTTTCCCTACATGTGAAAAGTCAATGTACCAAGGTGATAAATGAGGGGTGTGTATATTGGTACCTATATTAAAAGTGAAGTATTTCTTGACTACACGAAGATTTGCAGCATTTATTTATGACTCAGAACACATCATTAATGATGTCATGGCACAAAAAAATATGTCAATTATAAATGGATTAAACCATCATTATTATATTACTTCAAGTAAATAGTTTTACAAAGTACATCCATCTTTTTATTTAAGAAGGTAATAAATGTGTGATTGGGTCTTTATACTGATGTTTTATTACCATTTTTGTCTTACAACAGTCGATATTCTTGTTGGAAAATCATTATAAGTCAATATAATTTACCTCATTGGATATTGAAGAATGATAAATATATCATTTTTTCCATTTTAATTCCATGAAATATGAGAAAGAATATTGATTATTATTTAATTTAAATGATTGATGAGTTATATTTATTATGGATTAATAGTGTCAATACGTATGAAATTGTTTTAGAACTTAATTTCCTACAAAAAATTCGTTGATGTGTAAAATTAGAGACATTCCATTATATGGCTGGTTATCTACTTGGGGTGAAAATGTTCCAAAATTATTTCCATACGATATCAAATATACTAAAGAATATATTCTTGTCAATGGAAGAAAAAACCTTCATTCTTCGACTATTATGGAATATTTTGTCTTGATGATTATCATTTTTGAAGGAATATATATTATTTCAGGAATAGAACAATTAAAAGATAAGGACCTCTAAAATTGATTTCGGGTATTGAGTTAAAATCATTTGTCTCTTCATTACCTCCAATTACATTTATACTAACTATAAACAAAAAACAATAGATGGTTTGGGAAAGAACACAGTTGGATAAAATAGATCATTTTTTTAGATCTTCCATATTGTTCTAATTTGTCGGTTCGTCACAATTTGGATTTCATGGATGATGAGAAGAACAGTTTTGATAAGTTATTTCATATAGTTTTTTATATAAGACATCACACTAAAGACAATGTAAAGGCATAGTTAGATCATGTACAAATTTATAGAATTCTAAAACTATTACAATTTTAAAATGACAGATAAAAAATGTTAATTAATGTTAAAGTGACTTAGATAGTTTCCAATGAAAATCATCTATTTTTTTGTCAGTGCATTATAGATTTGAGGCTTCCAGATGGTTGTGTTCTTATTTGTATACATGTGCTAGAAATGGTCAAATTACCTAATTAAAAATTCAAGATTGTAATTCTATAATTTAATGACTACTACCAATTGGATTAATATGATATCTTAATTCTATGATTTTGGATCCGATAATAGAAAGAAGATATTTTTTCTAAGACATTTTTTCAATGGAAATCGAATATAATTCAATAAGTAGACTGCACGAAGATGTTAATTTATTTTTAGGAAAACTAGACAATATCTTCCTGTCTACCTTCATAGATTCAATATAGCATTCGATATTACATTTTTCACATGAAGTAAAATTCATATGCATTGTACAATTTCTATGGATATACCTATTTGAGAGATGCATGAAGAAATTGATGAAAAATGTTCATAACAAAGCATCAATAGAAGTAAAAATTGTAGAACCATATTTAATGAAAGAATTTTTTTATACTATCATTATTTAAAATCTAAATACCCCTCAAAAATAACCACAAGGGTTTTAATGAGGGAAATATTGATATTAAAATGAGAAATCCATTATCAGTTTTTAATGGGCCTAAACTTGGCATTGGTGGAAATCATGAATGATGGATTTAAGATGACGAACATCATAGAGCTCATACCTATGTTCTTCTCAACTATGAAAAAAATAAAAAAAAGTGAACTAGGAGTGATCTAATCACTTATTATATAATATTTTTTATATTAAATTAATATTAATTTATTTGTAGATTGTATGATAATCATATCAAGAAATAGTTTCCACAAATTATATCATATTGTTTTGATGAACGTCGACAAAAATATTTTTTCTTACTGGTTTCAAAATATGGTAAAATAAATTTTTCATGGATTACCATAAAAATTATTTTACTACTTGTTATATTGATATTTGTTTTTAAAAAAATCAGGTATCTCAATAAGATGATAAAATTGATAATCGATTGTGTGTATTGAGTAACCAACCATCAAAACTGGTTATATCTTATAATAAATTTTTGGTGAATGGTTTTTAACATTATACACATGAATATGGAGAATAAAAAACAATTAATAATGGTGTTTTCATTGAGAGGATCTAGTCATAGAGAAACTAAAGTTGACTTTTACATTATGCAGGAAGAAAAAATTGAACTATAATATCTGGGATAAAATAATGTAACAAAGTTTAAATGTTAGTGGATGGATACTAATAGAGTATTTCATGTTCAGCCACATAATGGAATCAGTCATCCTAAATATAAAAGTATTCCTACAGTAATTGAACAATTTTTATTGGCTCATCATGCAAATAATATTTAGTATGAAAATTATTATGCTACTTTAAGAGAGTTAAGTGATTGGTGGAGAATAATAAAAAAGTAATCTTGGGAAAATATATTTATTTGAAATACCTGTGGTTCCACTAACGTGGAAGGAATAATTTTTTTTAACCGAATACTCCAAATCCATATTTTCCAAAAATAGACATGAATATCAATGATGACATCAACTAATTAACGATTGATGGTGATGATGATGTTATTTATGTAAAATGACTTAGAAGTGGAAAGCTATGACAAAACTGAACCTCATATAGAAATTCATGATACTTATGAGGAATACAAAGATATTGAAAATATCATATATAAATATGAATATTAACATGAATATTAACATAGTTAAATGCTTATTATAGTCATATATGATGGATTACAAAATATAATATCTATTTTAAACTATTTGATGACATTTATTTCTTGATTTAGATGGAATCAGATCTATTTTTTGAGTTGCAGGAGGCTGATCTTCCCAATGATGATCATGATGTTGGATCATCTGACCCTAAGACTGTTGATGGTTCATATAAATATTGAAGAGGCCATGGTCTTATGAGACTGTCCATTCTTGAACTTATCCCTAAGAAATGTCAACATCCACATTTTTATTCACTCATGTGGAGGTTTTTTCAGTAGTGTATTTATGCTAATTTTCATTAATTTTATTTAATTAATTTATAAACTAACTTTTTGATTATTTGTTCTCTTTTTTCCGAGATTTTCACATATATAATTTTCAAATGGAAGTGCTATATTGTGGAATTATTTTTCTAGAGCATGGGTTACAAGGGATTACGTTTCTAATTATGTTTAGAACCGTATGTTCGTTTATTAGATTCTATATAAAAATAATAATATTAATTTGGAAATATATTTAATTAATAAATTGATATTATTATTTATTCATTGTGTTTATGGTATCTCGGTGATGATAGATTTCGAGACTCTATCTAGTGGTATGGGAGGGTAGTAGGTGTGAGCATTGCTGTCAATTTTTTCAGAATCTGAGGAGGACAACATTGTAGAAAGTCGGTGTCACAGAGTTTGACAACTTTCACTACGCCCACTTACAAGATTACAACTAATATCGGGTTAGGGATGGATTATGTTCATATTATAGGGGAGATAATTATCAGCATAGATCATTATTAGGAAGATATAACAAGGGGAGATAGGTGAGGACACATTGAGCGGGTATTCGTACATTTAGTATGCATCGAAATCATTTTTTATGTACTTTTTATATTAATTTATAAAACTTTAAATGTAATATATTAATTTTATACTAATATATGCAGTGAAACAATACAATATTACTAATTTAAAATTTATAGGGGGTTTACAATCATCCTATTTCTGGAGAGATTATAGGCGATCACCAACGTCATATTTTTGTCAATATAATTTTATTTTGAGTTTTAAAATTAACTGTAAAAAATATTTCAACTATTTTATTATTAAATTGAAATTGAAAGAGTTATATGATTCTATGACATCTCATAAAAGGGTTGAGATTCATGCCAATATTAGGGATCATATGTCTAGTTAAACGAGATTTGATGACGCAATATTGATGCTGACAATTTAGTATGCCTTCGAGAAAGGCTGAGTTGTTTGTATCAGCTCTCGATTGACACCAAGAAGTTATTATTGTATGGCTTTGATGTCATCGTGCATCTCGAGAGGATCTTGTGGATAGTCATCATCATATACTACATAGTATGAGGAGTATTCGTGAGCTCAGGGTGAGTTTATAAATACCAGTCATAGGTTTTATGAAGATCTTCATCGATAGTAACCATAGGGGATGCTTCAATGGAAATAGTAGTAGCATGAGAAGACAATGGAATACATGTGACATTTGAATCATGGTTTAGTGACATACTTCACTCCATCATATCCTTCAACTTCTTCAGATAACCCTCCCCCTTAGTGATTTATATACTATTAATGATAATTATTTGAATGTAATTTTTATTGTAAAATTTTTATTAATCCTTATATTTTCATTTCTATATACTATGTTTTTTATATTTCTATGAATATTGTGTTTTTAATTATTGATTATTCTCTTTGTTTCTTTTTTTATTATTTTTTATATTTCTTTACTTATTAATTTATTATTATTATTATTTAATTTTTTTTATTGTCATTATTTTTATTGTTATTATTTTATTATTATTATAATATATATATATTTATGTTTTAGTCAATATTTTTTAGTTCTTTTATTAGTTTTTATTATTGTAGTTATATTTTTATTTTTATTAGGGGTTTTTCTTAGTGGTAAGCACCCTGTAATCGTACATAAAAAATGGCGTGCAAAACCCATTGGTGTCGGTACTATAGTAGTATTGTAGTAATAGAGGCACTATAGAAATGATGTGCACCATTGTGATAGTGGGAATTGTTGTGGCTGCAGACACTTTTTCAAATATGAGTACTATGCGGGTAATGTAGCAGCAGGAGCTATAGCAGTACTATTCACAGAATGGGCCTTGTTCCAAAAACATTATTCATATGGGCCATGTAATGGGAAACATGCCCACTCAGCCTTCAGGACAAATATAAATGATTTAATAAAGTAGGTGGTTGGGTGGGTTATCCTTTGGGGGGATTTGACCTGCCTCTTAAGCCTATGAGTGTGTGGTGTGTGTGTTTTTGCTGTAATTTTACCCCCAAGTAACTAATATAATTTATTAATTATATTTTTATTATAATTAATACATTTTATTAGTTTTTACTATTTTAATATTTTCATATTATTATCATTTCATTAAAATTTATTAATATATTTTTTTATTTTTTTCAGTTTTTGGCGACAAGTTGGTAATCACATCACAAAAAGAATTTTTTTTAAAACCCAGATAAAGTATTTGTGATTTTTTTTCTAAAAGAGGTCATTTGTGATCGGACCCCATCATAAATGACCTTTGGCAATAAGATCTCATCAAAAAATTTCTTTCCAAAATCCTTTTTTTTACATTTGTGTTTTTAGGGTTTTATGGGATTTTTGCAGTTTTAGGAGGTTTTAGGAGGTTTTGGTGATTTTTTAGGTTATATTGGGGTTCTAGTTTATCTTGGGGGTTTTTTGTTTTTTGGGGTTTTTAGGATTTTAACAATTTATAGATGATAATTAGAGTTTTTAAATATTTTTATGTATTTTTCTTGTTTTCAGGGGTTTTGGGTCGTTAGTGGTAACATTATTTATTATGTTTTTAGGGATTTTATTATTAGGGCTCATTTGGTATTTTTCTAGATTCTAATAGTGTTTATGTGTTTGTAGGGTTATATATTTTTAGAGGGGGTTTTGGTTTTTTGGGTATTTGGGTTGTTTAATTTTTTTTTTGGTTTTACATACTCTTACATATTGGGGGGGATTTTGGGTTTATTGGATTATAGTGGTTTTTTATTCTTTGGGAGTTGTTAGAGGTCTTTAGTGATTCTATTATTTTTATGATTTTTGGAGATATTTGGGTTTTTTAGAGTTTTAGTTCTTTAGGTGTTTTCATGGTATTCAGTTCCCCTTTATTTTATTTTAAAGGTTTTAAGTAGTTTTTAGTTTCTTTTTTTTGGTTCTATTTTTTATGGGTTTTCAGTCATATTATGGGTTTTAGGGACTTTTTAATTATTTTGATATTATTTTTTGGCTTTTATATTTTATTTAGTGTCTAATGGTATAAATGGTTTTATGGGTTTTAGGGATTTTATTATTTTTTAGGGTTTAGGGTTTCTTAATGATTTTAGGGTGTTTAAGGTTTTTAGTTTAGTTTTGTGATTTTTAGATTTTTTTATGATTTTTAGGGTTTTTAGGTTTTTTAGGGATTTATTGATTTTAGATATTTTTGGTAATTTTATTGATTTTGGGGTTTTTAAGACTATTAAGGGTTTTAGGGTTTATTGTGTCATTTAGGGGTATATAATGATTTAGTAGTTTTAGACTTTTTAAGGGTTTTATGGTGTTTTAAGATTAGGTGAGATTTATTGATTTTTTCTAATTTTATGTTTTTAGTGTTTGTCTGGTTATTTTATGGGGTTCTTTCGAATTTTTATGTCATTTTGGGTTTTTGGGTTTTAGGTTTTTCTGTTCCATTTTATGGTTTCTCATGTTTTTTATTAATTTTACTAGTTTTCAAAAAAAAATTATGATTTTTAGAGTTTTTATGTTTATAGTTATTTTAAAGTTTTAGTGGGTTTTAGTTTTCATTGAGTGGTTTTTAGGGTTCTATTATGCTTTTCATGGTATGTTAGGGTTTTAGGGTTTTTTTATGTTTTTAGGGTTTTTGTGGGTTTTCTAATTTTTAGGGGTTTTATTATTTTATTGGTTTTTAGGGGTTTTAGGGGGTTTTAGGTTTTTATGGTCTTTAATGTTTTTTAGTTGGAATTTGGTTTTTTGACATGTTTTAAGGGATTATTGACTTCTACTGGTTATAGGGGTTTTGAGATATTTTGTGTGTTTTTAGGGTTTCTATGGTCTTTTATGATTTTTAATGACTTTTTATGGTTGTGAAGGGTTTTATGGGCATTAGTTTTTTTAACTTCTTTATATGTTCTTGGTTTTTCGTGTTTTTTAAGTATTATTATGGTTTAACTTGTTTTTAGGGGTTATAGAGTTTTTTTATGGTATTTTATTCTTTATGGTGCAATTATTTTTATGGGTTTTAGAGATTTTTTTTAGTTTTTTTATTTTAGTGGTTTGTAAGAGTTTTAGTTGTTTTTATAGATTTTATAGGGATTATATTTGTTTTTTGGGGAATTTAGGGTTTGGGGGTTTTATGGTGTTTTAGTGTCTTTACGGGTTTTAATTTCATGAGGGGTTTTTGGAGTTTTTATGTATTTATGTATTTATGTTTTTTAGGGATTTTAGGGGTTTTAGGGTCCTTTATCGATTTTACAGTTTTTAATGTTTTAGTTTCTTTGAATTTTTTTAGTGTTTTTGGTTCTCTAAAATGTTTTAGGGTTATTAGGGATTTTAGTGAATTTATTTATTTCAGGGTTTTTTGGAACAATTAATTTTTTTGGGTTTTTAGGGTCTCTTAGGGGTTTTGGGTATTTTTAGGAATTTTTTGTTGTCTGGGTTTTTATAGTCAGTTTGGATTTTTAGGTTTCATTATGTTATTAGGGGTTTCAGTGTCCTATTGGGTTTTAAGGGTTTTGGTTTCTTTTAGGTTTTTAGGTATTTTAGGGTCTTTATTGTTTTAATGGTTTTATGATTGTTGGGGGTTATTTTAGTGGTTTTCAGTGACTCTTAAAATTTTATAGTATTTCGTTATCTTTTATTGGTTATACTATTTTAGATCTATTTATGGTTTTTAGGTTTTTTATGGTTTTTTGGTTTTTACAGGGTTTTTGGTGGGTTTGTGTTTTGAAGTTATTATTGTTGTTATATAATACATTTAAGGTCTTAATGTTATTAGAGTTTTTTATGGTGATTATGTTTTTCTGGGATTTCAGAGGGGTTTTTTAAATGGGTTTTTACGGAGCCTTATGATTTTTAGAGTTTTTATTTTTGTAGGGTTTTGAAGTATTTACAAATTGTTAGGGTTTTAAATGTTTTTTATTACAGTAGTATTTCAGGTGTGTTAGTGTTTTTAAATATATTTATTTGGGTTTTCTAGGTGTTTATGGTTTTTGTGTTTTATGTGGCATTAGTGTTTTTAGGGTTTCTTTTGTTTTAGTGTTTTATCCTTTTTAATAGATTTTTAGTTTGTAATTGTATATTGGTGTTTTAAGGGGTTTATTGCATTTATATTTATTTTTTTATTATAGGACTTTTAGAGGTTTTATGGTTTTTTGGGTTTTAGATTTATTACAGTTTTAAAGGTTTTAGAGGATTTTAAGAATTTTACCTTAAATATTTTTTACTGATTGTAGTTATTCTAGGGGGTTTATGTTATTTTTATTTTTATTTTGTGATTTTTATGGTGTTTTCGGGTTTTTGGGTTTTTAGTGGTTTTTTTGTTTATCATTTATTTTTATGGTTTTTTATGTGTATTAATATTTTTTTTGGATTTAGGGTTTTATATATTTATAAAGTGTTTATAGAATTTTGGTGTTTTTAGGATAAATATATGGGTTTTTGGGGTTTATTATCTTTTCAGGTATTGTGGATTTCTACGATTTTTGGGGTTGGTTTATGGATTTTAGAGGTTTTATAGATTTTTAATTTTTTATGGTGTTTATTTGTTTGTAGTGACTTTAGTGTTTTTATAATGTTATCTAGGAACTTTTTGGTTTATGTTGGTATTTAGGGTCATTTAGAGTTTTTATTGTTTCAACGATTTCTTAGGATTTTTATGTAATTTTCTAGGTTTTATGGTTTTTAGTGTTCATATTGGTTTTATGCTTTTTATGGTATTAGGGATTTCAAGGGTTTTGGTATTTTTGTTGTTTTCCGGATTTTATGGTTTTTAGGGGGTTTTTTTGGGTGGGATTAGATTTTTTAATGTTTTCTAAGGATATTTAGTGTATTCCATGGGGGTTTTTGGTGTCTTAGGGTTTTTAGAGGTTTTGGAGATTTTAATATTTTTATCTATTTTAAATCATTTATAAATTCAATATGTTTTGTGTATTAGGGGTTTTTTAGGTTTTAGTATTTTTCAGGATTATTTAGTATTTTTATGGGGGTTTTAGTGTTTTTACGGGTTTTGGGTTTTTTATGTGTTTTAATGTTTTTCATGGATTGTAAAGGATTTAGGGATTTCATAGATTTTATGGGTTTTAGTTATTTAAGTATTTTAGTGGTATTTGGGGGATTTATTTGGTTTTAAGGTTTTTGCATCATTATTAATGTATTTAGGGTTTTGTAGTGTTTTAGGGGATTTTAGGATTTTTTATAGTTCTTTTGGGTTTTATGGTTTTTATGGATTTTAGAAAATTCGGAATTTGGGTTGGGGTGGGTTGCGGTGGGGTTATGGTTTTAATAATTTTTAGGGTTTTATGATTTTTAGGGTTTAGGGTTTTTAGGGTTTTATAGGTTTTTATGGTTTTTTGAATTTTTACCACTTTCAGAGTTTTTATATTTTATGGGTTTTTACATTTTTTTGGTTTTATGGTTTTATTTTTGGTTATAAATTTTAATGTTTTTTAGTTTATTTTATGTTACCATTGAGTTTTTTTTTGGATTTTTATGTTCTTTTATGATTTTTTATCAGTTTTAGCTATTTTTACCGTTATTTTTGGTGTTTCGGGTATTTATGGGTCATAATTGTTTTTATCTTTCTTAGGGTTATTGGATATTTATTGGGTTTTAGTGTCTTTTAGATATAATATTATTTTAGGTTTTAAGGTTTTTTAGGGTTTTGGGTATTTTTTGTGCATTAGTGATTTTTTTTGTATTTTTAGTTTTTTGGCATTAAGTGTTTGTTTATGGTTGAAATGAATTTTTATGTATTTTGTGTTTTTAGGACCTCTAGGTATTGTTGGTTTTCTTTTGTGTTTTTAGTATTTTAAATAGTTATTTTTGTTTTTATTTTATTTTTTTTGGGATTTTTAGTGTTCATATGTGTTTGATGGTTTTTACGTCATTTATGTGGTTTTAGGGGGTTTAGGGGTGTTATGGAGTTTTATGGTTTTAGGGTAATTTTGTTCTTTAAGAGGTATTTAGGGGTTTGAGTGTTTTTTAAATGTTTTTTTTTGTTTTTCTCGATTTTTTCTATTTTTATGGTGTTTTATCAATTGTTATGGTCTTATTCAGGTTTTTATAATTTTTAAGAATGATTTATCTAATTATGGTAAATTAGATGTTTTTCGAGTTTTTAAGGGTTTTGGTTACTTTTAGGGGGTTTTATGTGTTTAAATGGGATTTATGGTTTTCAGGTTAGTGAATGGATTCCTTGTTCTTTTAGGGTTTTTAATTGATTAGTTAGGTTATTTAAGGATTATTAATGTATATTAGGGGTTTTAGTGTTTTTTGGGTTTTAGGGGGTTTAGGGGACTTTAGGGTGTGTTAAGTATTTAGGAACTTTTAAGGGTTTAAGTGTTTCTATGGATTTGTAGGGTTTTTAGGGTTTTTTATTTTTTGGATTTTTAGGGACTCTAAAGGTTTATATGTTTTTAGAGGATTTTTTGGTTTTTGGGGATACAGGGTTTTTGGGTTTTCTTTTGGGTTTAACGGATATTCAAAGTATTTAGGGTTTTTCGTGTTTCCAGTATATTTGGGGATTCTTTAGAATTGTAAACAATCTTTAGGTAATTTAGTTCTTTTTAGGAATTTTAAGGTTTTGAAGATATTTATAGGTTATTATAATTCGTTAGTGTTTTTTCAATTTTTTGGTTGTTTTATATATTTAATTGGGGATTGTGATTTTTTATAATTTTTATTGTTTCGGGGAATTTTATGAATTTTTAGGGGTTTAGGGTTTTTATGGATCTTAGGGGTTTTTGACTATTTTTAGTGATTTGAAGGAATTTATATTTTTTCTAGTATTTAAGGATTTTATGGATTTTTAGGGGTTTTTTGTGTTCCTAGTGTTATTAGTGTTTTATTGGTTTATAGTGTATTTTATAATTTAATATTGTTTTTAGGTCCCCTTATGGTTATTCAATGGGGTTTTAGTCTCTTCAGGGTTCTTTATGTACATTACGGTCTTCTAGGTTTTTCAGGGTTTTAGTGTCTTTTAGAGGGTTTCAAGGTTTTCAAGGTTTTTATTGGTTTTATGTTTAAACAGTATTTTATAGTTTTTTAGGATTTTTTGGTTTTATGGGTTATTTTTGTGTTTGAATGATTTTTTGAATTTTTGGGATTTAAGGGTTTGGGGGGTATTTAGGGGATTTAGGAGATTCTAGAGTATTTAAGGGGTTTTTTGTTTTTAAGGTACCTAAGGGCACATGAGCCTCTGCCCGGTTGGTGGGGACTCCTTAAGTGCATCCAGGAGATCTACGATCAAATCCGGGAGGATGCATAATTTCCAAGGGTACTGTAGTAGACTCTAGGAGATTGTATCGTGTACTATAGCAGGAACTCTAGCAGGTATTGTAGCGGCACTATAGAGGGATCTGTAGCAGGTACAATTTGACACTGTGGTAGTTGGGCATATTCCCCTGTTTGGGCTTTCGAGCAACCGATTTGGTCCACAAGTCCTTTAAGGCCTTCCGGTCAACCAAGCCTTCGGGTCAATATGGCATTCGGGCCACCTCAAGTCCTCCGGTCCACCTTAAGTGCATATGAAAACTAGACAACCTACAAGGTAGAAGCTCATAAAGAGGATAAGCAAGGTGATTTCTCCATAGAAGAAACTATAGAGATTTCATGAATTAGAGGGTATGGCACCTGCCATCAGGACAAGTCTGTGCATGCACAGGAAATCCTAGCCGAACATCCATGTGAAGGTGGAGAGATGATTTCACGATAAATATTATGGGTAGGAGCAGTTCTAAGTAGTTAGTCTGGGTTATATGTAATGTTTGAAGCCTCTGGGTAATTAATTCCTCTATGGCCTACGTGCCATGTAATACTTTCACCTACGGGCCTTGTAAGGGTTCCACCTCACCCCTTGAATGGTGGATTATCAAACATAAATAAAAATTAAGGCCTCCAGCCATTGGAGGAGAAGGTAACATATGGATTTCTATTGGATTTACGGGTTTTTAGGGGTTTTAGTGGTTTTAGGGTTTTATGGGTTTTAATTTTTTTATGGTTTTATGGTTTTGGGATTTTAATTGTTTCAGGTTAGGGTTTTTATCTTATGATGTTTTTTAGGGTTTTTATTGATTTTATGGGTTCTTTTGTCATTATGATATTTAGAATATTTGGGATTTTAATGCTTTTTATGAATTTATTAATCCTTGTGGGGTTTTAAAGGGTTTTAGGGACTTTAGAGGGTTTTATACTTTTAGAGGTTTTGGGGTTTTTAGGGGTTTTTAGTGTTATTATAGTTTTATTGGTTTACTTTTAATTTTTGGGTTTTTTTTATTTTTAGGGGTTTTTGGGTTTGATATGGTTTTCTTGGGTTTTAGGGGTTTTAGGGTTTTTTTGGTATTTTTAGCAGTTTTCAAGGGTTTTGTATATTTTCAGGGTTTAATAGTTTTGAAGTGTTTTAGGTGTTTTTTTGAATTTTTACATTTTTTTTCATTATTTTTTGGGATTTTAAAGGGTTTTATTGGTTTTTAGGGTATTGAAGTCTTTTTAATATTTTTTATGGTTTTTTGGGTTTTCAGGGTTATATTGATTTAAATGAGTTTTTTGGGTTTTTAGTATTTTTTGGGTTTTTAGTGTTTTTAAGGGTTTTAGGGACTTTTAGCCTTTTTAGGCGTATTGGATATTTTAGGGTTGTTTTTAAATTGATAGATTCGTTTAAGGTTTTCTAGTGTAATTTATGATTTTTTGGGTTTTTAGAGGTTTTTATTGTGTTTTAGGGTTTTCAGTCACATTTAGATTTTTTAGATTCTTTAAATGTCTTTTGGTATTTCTAAAATTTAATGGATATTTAGGGTAATGTAGTGTTTTAGGATTTTTAGGTTTCATAAAGGTTTTAGGGTTCCTTAGTGTGGTAGGATTATTAGGGTTTTATCGGCTCATTGGGGTTTTATGGTCTTTATTGTTTTAGGGTCCACTAGAGATTTATATGGTATAGAAGTTTATTGGGGTTTCATGGGATTTTAGTGTTTTTTTGAGCTTCAATGGGTTTTAGGGTTTTTAATTATTTTAATGGTTTGTAGGGTTTTAGTGTTTTTAGATGTTTGGGGGGGTTTTAGGGTCTTTCGGGGTTTTAAAAATTTTAGGGTTTCTAAAAGGGTTTAAGTGTTTTTAGAATATTTAGTTTTATTATAGGTTTTTACAATTTCATGGGATTTCAAGGGTTCTGTTCCTTTTAGGTTTTCTTTAGGTTTTTACGGGTTTAATGGGTTTTAGGTTATTTTATAATTTATAGGGTCATTGTGGTTTTTAGTATTTTTTTTGGGAATTATGTTTTAAAATGTTTTTATAGAGTTTTTAGTGTTTTATGAATTTTTAGGGATTTTAATTATTTATTATTTTTAGGGGTTTTATGGTATTTTAGTTATATTTAGGAATTTATATGGGTCTTAGGGTCTTTATGAATTTCAAGGTATTTTTAGGGGTTTTAGTAATTTATAGTGGTTTTTAGTGCTTTCATTAATTTTTTTGTAGTTTTTGGATATTTTATTATTTGTTTGGATGTTTTTATTATTTTAATGTGTGTAAATTGTTTTACGGTTGTTTTAAATTTTTTATGGTTATTTAGGCCATTTAGGGTTTTTAGGGGTCATGGGTTTTATGGTGGGTTATTGTGGATTTTAATGTGGTTAGGGTTTTTAATGGTTTAAGGATTTTTATGGTTTGAGTGGTTAGGAGATTAAATGGGATTTGGTGTCTTTTAGGGTTTTATATGTTATTTATTAACTTTTAGGGAATTTTCTATTTTTTAACGACTTAGGGTTAATTCGGGTTTTTAGGATTTTAGGGTTTTATGGTGTTATTTGGATATTAATGGGTTTTGGGTTTTTAGGATTTTTAGTGGGTTTTTGGGTTTTTAGTGTATTTTGGGTATTTGGGTTTTATTATGGTTTTTTTGGATTTTAATAGTTTTTAGGGTTTGTTTTTGTTATTATTGGTAATTGTATTTTTTTTAGGTTTTCAGTGGTTTTATGGGCATTGGGGTATTCTTTGGGGTTTTGGGGTTTTAAAGGTTTTGAATGGTTCTTGGTTTTTAGTTTATTTTTTAGATGAATAGGGATTTTTTAAGAGTATAAAAAGATTCTTGGGGATTTAGTGATTTTCAGGGTTATGGTTTTTTAAGATTTTATGGGTGTTGGGGGCACTATGGTACATTACGTGTTTTTAGGTATTTTAAGGGTTTTATCATTGTTAATCGTTTCTATGGTTTTTAGTTTTTTAGTATTTTTAATTTTTTAAGGGTTATGAGGCGTTTTATTATTATAGGGGATTTGGTTTTTTTTATTTTTTTGGGGTATTTAGGGTTTTAAAGGGTTTTTTTTTGTTTTTGGGTCAATATCTTCTTTTTAAGGTATTTATGGTTTTTTACGTTTTTATGGGATTTTAGGAATTTTAATCTTTCTATAGGTTTTTTTGGAGTTTTATTGGTTATATGGATTTCTAGTCTTTTATGGGTTTTTAGGGTTTTTGTGTTCTTTAGGTTTTTGGGATTTTTTGGTATTTTTAAACTATAATGTGTTTTGTGTATTTAGGTAGGGGATTTAGGGTTACTTTAGAGTTTTTTAACAGTTTTTAGGTGTTTGAGTCTTTTTTTGTTGAGGACCCTTAATATTCTTTAGGTTTGTATAGTTTTTACGAGTTTTTAGACATTTTTATCAGTTTTAATGTATTTTCATTTTAAATGTATTAAGGGTTTTTAGGGGTTTTACCGTTTTTTGAGTTTTTTAAGGGTTTTAGGATTTTTCTGTCTTTTATAATGTCTCTTTAGTATTTTTAGGAGTTTCAATTATTTTTTTGTGTTTTTATTGGTTTTTGGGCGTTTGGGGTGCATAGGTTACCGATGATATATTATTTTTAGTTGTTTTAGCGGTTTTACGGTTTTTACGATCTATTTGGATTGTTTTTTGGTTTTTATATAAAATTTATAGCCGCCCTAGGGTTGTATAAAGTTTTTTTGATTTTAATGGTTTTTACAGTTTAATAGGGTATTTTACAGTTGTTTAGAAATAATAGTTTATTTGGAGTTTTTTGGGTGTTTAGGCTATTAAGGGGTTTTAGGGTCATTGTTATTTTTCAGGGTTTTTAGGTTATTTTAGAATTTTTCAGTGTTCTATGGTCTTTTGGGGTTTTAGACTGAATTTGGGTCTTTTAAGGGGTTTTAGGGTTCTAAGAATATATAGGGGTTTTAGGGTTTATACGGTGTTATGTTTGTTGGGTTTTTTTGATTTCTTTGAGTTTTAATGGGTTTTTAGGGGTTTGACGGTTTTAGGGGGTTTTAGTGTCCTTTAGGTTGTTTCATTGAATTTTAGGTCCTTTTAGGGATTCTATTGGGGTTTTAGTTTCTTTTTATGTTTTAAGGGGGTTTTATTATTTTTTATAGTTTTTATGGTTTTTAGAGTATTTATATTTTTTGGGTTTCTAGGGGTTCATAGGATTCTTGTAGGGGTTTTAGGAAATTTTAAGGTATTTAAGGTTTATTTGGTTTTCATTAGGTTGTTGAAGGTGTTTTATATTTTGTAACGTTTTAAGGGGTTTTAGGGGGGTTAGGGTTTTTTAATTTTTTATCCTTTTAGGTTATTATGGATTTTAGAGTTTTTGAGGTCCTTTATGGTTTTCTAGGATCTTTAAGGGTTTTAGTGTTTTTAGGGCCTTTCTAGGTTTTTTTGAGGTTTATGGTATTTTTAGGGTTTTATGGTCCGTTAATGTATTTCTATATTTGAAGGTATTTTATGTTTTATTGGGGTTTTAAAGTGTTTTAATGGCCATTTATAATTAGGATTTTTATGGGTTTTGGGTTTTTAGTGTTTTAGGTCCTTTAGGTTTTTAAGGGTTTAAGGGGTATATCCTGTTTTTGGGTTTTATATTGTTTGGGGGGTTTTAGGTTATTTTGTTGGATTTTCAAGGGTTATAGTCGTTTTATAACTATATTTTGGAATATTTATAGGTATGTTTTGGGTTTTATGTTTTTTGTGATTTTAGGGTATTTAGGTCGTTTTTGGGTTTTGGGGTTTTTACTATCTTTTAGGGCTTTCAAATTTAAGATTATTTTAGGTATTTTATGGAGATTGGGTTTTATGGTTTTTTAAAGTTTCCAGGGGTCTTTTATACATTTTTACGGTTTCGGGGATTTATGGTCTTTCAGTTTTTTTGGGGTATTATGGTTTTAATGATTTTAGTGTCATTTATGGGTTTTTATGATCATTATTGTCTTTTAGAGTTTTAGTGGGGGTTAAGGTGTTTAGGGGTTTTAATTATTTTTTAAGTCAATTATGGGGTTTTAGGGGGTTTGTGGTCTTTTAGGTGGTTTCAGGGGTTTTCTACAGTTTTAGGGACTTTTTATGTTCTTAGGAATTTTAGGGTCTTTTAACGATGTTTTGGTTTTAATCATTTATTGGATTTTTATGGGTTTAAATGTCCTTACAGGTTTTAGGGGTTTTAGGTTTTCTCTGGTTGGTTTGGGGTTTTGGAGTGTTTTTTTCTAGTGTAGGGGTTTTAGTGTTATTTGGGTTTTTGGTGTTTTCGTGGTTGTTTATGCATTTTTTGGGGGATTAAGGCCTTTAAGGGTTTAGGTGTTTTTAGGGTCCTTATAGGTTTTTGATGTTTTTTTATATTTTTTGGGGTTTTAGGGTCCTTTAGGGGTTTTGTGTTTTTAAAGGGTCTATTAGGATTTTTAGTGTTTTTATTTTATTTTGGGTTTTAGTGGTTTTTGGATCATTTAGAGTTTTTAGGTTCTTTAGTGTCTTTTATTGGGTTTTTAGGTCTATTAGGGCGATTTTATGGGTTTTTAGTCTTATATTTATTTTTTTCTATTTATACTATTTTACTATTTTTATTGTTTTTAGTGCCTTGTGGACAGTTTTCAGTTTTTAGGATCCTCTAGGGTTTTTTGGGTATTCAGTGAATATTAATGGGTTTGGGGTTCTTTGGAATTTAGGGGTTAAATAGGGTTTTTTGCAGGCTTTTGGAGTTTTTTTGAATTATTTTGGTGTTGTTAGTGGTTTTACAATTTTTATTATTTTAATGACTTTAAGTGTTTTCAGGGTTTTATGTTGTTAAGGATTGGTAATGCTTTTAGGTCTGTTAAGGGTTTTTTTGTGATTTCTAATGGTTGTTGGGTTTTTAGGCTCTTAAAGGTTTTACGAGTTTTAATATTTTACGGGTTTTTAAGGGTATTAGGTTTTTTTTAATGTGTTTAAGGTTTTTAGGTTCATCATTTTCATCTTACAATGTTTAGGGGTTTAGATAATTTAGGGTTTTAGAGAAATTTGTTTTAATGGTTTATTGCATTTTTTTAGTGTTTTTTATAGTTTTTAAGGGTTTAGGGTTTTATGGGTTTTAGGGTTTTTGTAAATTTTAAGGGGTTTTTTTGGAATTTTTAGCGTTTTTGTGTTTTTAAAGTATATAATAGTTTTAATTGTTTTTATATTTTTATTATTTCTTGTAATTTTTAGGCTTTGTTATGTTTTTTGGGATTTAATGTTTTTAGTGGTTTTAAGGATTTTAAATGAGTTTTTACTTGGTTTTAGGGTTTTTAGGCGTTTTCATGTATTATATATGTGTCTTGATTTTTTTTGGTTTTATGTTATTTTTTGGTTTTTAGGGTTAATAGGGTTTTAGGGTATATAAGTGTTTTAAAAATATATTTTTGTTATTATATTTTTAGAGTTTATTTGGGGGATTAGGGTTTTTTATGGTGATTAAGGAGTTTCATTTGGGACTTTTGGCCTTTTATAAGGTTATTTCAGGTATTTTATGTGTTTTATGTATTTATGGCCTTCTAGTGTCTCTCAGAGGTTTCGATTGGCTTTAGGTTTTTAGGGGCTCTAATATCTTTTAAATTTTCTGTGGTTTTAAAGGATTCTTGCTGGGATTAGAGGATTTAATGATTTTATATTAGCTTTATGGATATCAGGTGTTTTATATTCTTTATGGGGTTTAATCGATTTTATTATTTTTTAGGGTTCTAGGGATTTAGGGGTATTATTAGGTATTCAATGTCTTATGGGGTTTCTAGGGTTTTATATTTTTTTAGTGTTTTTAAAATTTTTAATGGTTTTTATGATTTTTAGGGTTTTACGGGGTTTTTAATTTTATTAGGGCTTTTTTGGTTTTTTGATTTTTTGGGGTTTTCATATTTTTGGATTTTTAGGGGTTATTTGATTTTTTGGTATGTTTAGGGTTTTAGGGGTTTTGATTGGGTTTTAAGGGTTATTATGGGGTTTTAGGTATTTATGATTTTGGGGTAGTCAAGGTTTAATAAACCAATTAAATATTTTTTATAATATATTATTTTTTTTGGATTAGGGTGTTTTTAGGTTTTTAATAGATTTCATGGTATTAGGGATGTTCAGATTTATTATGGTTTTTATGGGTCCTTGATGTTTTAAGAGGTTTTGTAGTGTTTTTGTTTTGATTTTTTAGGGTTTTTTTTTTTGTTTTTTGGGGGTTTAGGGGATTTAATTTTTTATGGTTTATGGTTTTTTGGGTCTTTTGGGGTTTAGGATTTTCAGGTTTTTTGGTGTTTTGATGGATTTTCATAATTTTTTCTGGTTTTTAGTGTATCTGGGTATTTTAGGGGTTTTCCATTTTAATGGTATTTTATGGGGGTTTTGATTATTTTTTGAATTATGTAATGTTTCCAAGGACATTATGGGTTTTGGGGGACTCAGTGTTATTTAATGGTTTTTGAGTTTTTAGGTATTTTTGGTGTCATTTAATGTTTTTAGGGGTTTTAAGGTATTATGATATTTTAGATTTTTTTTTAGAATTTTATTTTTTTAGTGTAATAATGGATTATAATGGTTTTTGGGGTTTCAATGTGTTTTAGGGGGGTTTGGTTTTAAATTTTTTTAGGGTTTTAAAGGGTTTATTGTCATTTTTAAGGATTTTATTCTTAAGAGTATTTTATGTTTTTTTATGATTTTTACGGTTATTAGTTTTTTTATTATTTTTTAGGGTTTTATAGATTTTTAGGGATTTGGGGGGATTATGGTTTTTAGGGTTTTTAATATTTTTATATTTTTATATTGATTTTATAGAAGTCTTTAAGGGCTTTATTTTTTTATGTTTTTTCAGCGGTTTATAGTGGTTTTAGGGTTTTTAGAATTTTAATTTTTAGGTATTTTAGTGCTAATTGATTGGAATTTTAGATTTTTTTATGATTATTGGTATTTTTGATTTAATTTTTAATGGTTTTTATGTTTTTATTGGATTAATATTATTTGTGGACATTTTTGGTTTTTATACGTTATTTTAGGGTCTTTATGGTTTTTATGTGTCTAATAGGGTTTTTAGGTATTTGTGCTGATTATGGGGTTTAAGGTATTTAGGGGGTTTTATGTAATTTCTGTATTTTTATGGATTTAATGGTTTTTATGGTTTTTGGGTATTTTAGTGTTTTAATGGTTATTAAGGATAATAGATTTTTTAGGGTATTAAAAGTTTAATAAGGATTTTTTGGGTTTTTTGGGGTTTTAGGGTTTCAGTGTTTTAAATGGGTTTTAGTCGTTTTAGTGCTTTTAAGTTGTTTTATGGTTTTTATATTTTTTATAAAAGTCATAGTATTTATCATGATTTTTCTGGGAATTTAGGTTTTATAGTGTATTTAGGGTGTTAAGAATTTTTAGGTCTTTAATGGGGTTTTAATGTTTTTTCGATGGTTTTCAAGGGTTTGGGGTGTTTTATGTTTATTAGAATATTTATTTTTTTCGGGGGGGGGGGGGTGGTGGTTTAGGGTCTTTAATGGTGTTTAGGGGTTCCTATGTGTTTTAATATTTTTAAGGGTTTTAGGGGGGTTTTGGGGTTTTAGTTAGTTGGTGATTTTTTGAGATTTGAGGATCATTTATGTTTTAATTTTTTTAGGATTTATTGTTTTTATAGTTTTTATGTTTTTTGGAGTTTTTAATGTTTTTTGGAGTTTTTTTACTATATTTTTTTTCTATGGTCTTTAAGGGGTTTTAGTGTATTTTAGGTTTTATTAGGATTTTTTGGGTTTTTAAGGGTTTTTGGGACATTGGGAATTAGAGGGGGGTTAAGGTCTTTTAGGGGTTATTTTTCATTTTGTTGGATTATTTTATAGTTTTAAGGGAACATTTGGGGTTATTTTAGAGTTTACAAGATTCATTTAAGCTTATATGGTATTTTATAGTCAATTAGGTGTATTTAGGATTTTAGTCTCCTTTACGGTTTTTACGAGTTTTTGGGGTCTTTTAGGGGTATTATGGGTATATATATTATTTTAGGGGTTTTGGGTTTTCAAGATCTTTTAGGAATTATTTAGGGGTTCAAAGGTGTTTTTTTGGTGTTTTGAAGTTTCTAGGGGTTTTTGGTTTTTGGGTATTTAGTTTTTTTAGGGTTTTTGGATCCATTATTGGTTTTTAGGGTTTATGGGTATTTATAGAGTTTTATTAAGACTTTCGTGGTTTTAGGGTTCATAGGGTTTTAAGAGTTTTGGGTTTTTAGGTTTTTTAGGGTTTTAGGGGTTTTAAAGGGTTTTAATGTTTTTAGGGTTTTAGGGGTGTTAACTGTTTTATGGTTTTATAGGTTTTAGGGGTTTTATAGGTTTTCAAGGTTGAAATGGTTTATAGGGTTCTATAGTTTAAAAAAAATTAGGTATTTCAGGGATTTATAGGTTTTATGGATTTTATTGTTTTTAGTGCTTTGTTTTCCTTTTTATGGTTTTTTGGGTTTTTGGGTTTTTGGGGTTTTTGGGGTTTTTATGTTTTTCATCCATTTTTAGGGGTGCATAAGTTATTTAGTGTTTTAGTATTGTTTTAGGGGTTTCAGATTTTTAAATTATTTTTACTGTGTTCTAGGTTTTTTAGGGATTTTATGATTTTTAATGGTATTAGGGGGTTTATGGATTTTTATCTTTTATGGTTTTTATGGGATATAGGTATTTTGAAGGGTTTTCTTGGGTCTTTTATCATTTATATATGGTTATTTATTGCATTTTAGCGACTATTAGTGGATTTTTGGTTTTATTGTTATTTATATTTTTAGGGTCTTCTTGGGTATTATGGTTTTTATAGACTTTTAGTGAAATTATTGGTTTAAAGAGTTTTAGGGTATTTGGGGGTTTGGTTATTTTTTGGGTTTTTATGGCGTTTTAGGTGATTTTTAGTGGTTTTAGCAGTTTTTTGGGTTTTCAATGTTTTAGGGGTTTTAGGGATTTCTTAATGTTTTATAGGGGTTTTAAATGTTTTTCTACCTCTTGTGTTTTAGGTAATTTTTTTTTTATTTTTTAGGATACTAAATGTTTTTGGGGGGTTTTAGTTTTTTATGGTTTTGAGGGTTGTTTAGGTATTCTTGAAGTATTTCATTGTTTCTAATGGTTATTTTATTTTTTTGGTATTTTATGGGTTTTTCTAGTTTTTAGTGTTTTATTATTTTTAGGATTTTTATTGTCTTTTTTGGATTTTATGGAGTTTTTTTTGTTCATAGTGGTTTTAGGGTTCTTAGAGGATTTAGAGACATTTTTGGTTTTTATGTTTTAGGAATTTTTTGGGTTTTCTGAAGTTTTAAAATATTTTTTCTTGTTTTAGGGTTTTAATTATTTTTGGGATTTTAGGAAATTAAATGTTTTTAGGTAGCTGGGTTTTTATGTTATTTTAGGGTTTTATGGTGTTCAAAACATTTTACGGGTTCTTAAGGTTCTTCAAGATTTTAGTGTTTTTAGGGGTTTGGTATATTTGGGGCGGGGTTTGGGGTTAACAGTTTTTTATGGTTCTATGTTATTTTAAGTGTTTGGGTGGGTTTTTAGAGGGTTTGAGAATTTTTTATGGTTTTTAATGATTTTATCTTTTTTTAGAGTTTTTCAGGGGTGTTTTGGGTGTAACGATTCTCAAATATTGTAGGTGGATTTATAATCATTTATGTGATTAATTTTTTTTAGAGATTTTATGGGTTTTCTAAATTTTATTGATTTTAGAGTTTATTTTAGGTCACTAGGGGTTTGAGGGATATTTAGTAATTTTATAGATTTTAGGGGTTTTATATTTTCTAATGTTTTAGCGTTTTTTTTGGGTTTTTGGTTGACATTATTGTTTGTGGAGTTATATCAGGGTTTTTCAATTTGATTAGGTTTCAATGGGATTTGTAGGGTTTGTGGGGTTTTGAGCTTCTTAGGGTTTTTACGGGTTTTAAGAGTTTTTTGTGTTTTTAAGGTTTCATTGGGGGTTTTACAGGTTTGTATGATTTTAGAGCCAATTTAGATTTTTTTAACTTCTTTCGTGGTTTTTTATTGAGATTCTATGGGGTCGTAGGGTTTTTAGGATTTTTCTTATGCGTTTTTTGGGTTTTTAAATTTTTATGATTTCATATGGTTTAAGGTTTTTAAGGTTTTATGGGTTTTAGCGTTTGTTTGATATATTAGGGTTTTATGCTATTTTATGTTTTAGTGGTTTTAATTTTTTTAGGGGTTTTATGTTTTTTAGTGTTTTAGGGATTATATTTTTTGCTTTTAGGGGTTTTGAGTGTATTGTGGTTGTTTTAGTGTTCGTAATGTTTCTAGGTATTATAGGTTTTTATTTTTGTTATGGTTTTAGTGTTTTTAGGAATTTAAAAGGGTTTAAAGGGGTTTTAGGGATTTTAATAATTTATAGGGTGTTTACGGATGTTTTAATGTTTTTCAGGAATTTTATTGGTTTTATATGGGTTTTATGATATTTTAAGTATTTTTAATATTTTTAGTGTCTTATTGTTTTTAAGGTTTCTGGGACTTTTTTGGTTTTATGGGATCTTGTGTAAATTTAGGTTGTTTAGGGGTTTTAGAGTCAAATAGTGAATTTTAGATGTTTTAGGGTCTTTTGTGGTGTTTTAGTGTTATTAGAGGTTTTATGGGGTTCGTACAGCTTTTTATGGTTTTAGGTTTTTTAATTTATTTAGGGATTTTTAGATTTTTGGGTTTTTATTAATTTTACTATATTTTATAGCTTTTATTGTTTTTTGGGTTTTAGAGTTTTTAGGGTTTTTAGGTGTTTTGTGGGTTTGTTGGAGGGGGATTAATATTTTTAGAGTTTTTCGGTTTTTTATTTGTTTTTGGCTTGTCTAGGGTTTTTAGGGTTCTTAGGTATTTAAGGGTTTCTAGTGGGGTGTTTGGGTTTTTAGGGAATCTAATGGTTTTGGTGTTTTTAGGGATTTAGTAGGGTTTTTGGTTATAGGGTTTTTATAGGGGTTGCTTTCAGTTGGTAATTATGGGTTTTTATAGTTGGTTAGGATAATAATTTTATTTATGGTTAGTAAGTATTATTATGGATTTTATCATATTTATGGTGTTTTTAGGGAGGTTTGGGGGTTTGATAGAGTTATTTTGGGTCTATTAGGTGTGTAATGGGGAGTTATGAATTTTAGGATAATTTAGGGACTTTTAGGGGTTTAGTGTATTTATAGTTTTTAGGGGTATTATTGACTTTTAGGTTGTTTTATGGTCTTAGGGGCTTTATTTTCTAATATAGTATTTAGCAGTTTTAGGATTTTTTTTAGGTTTTTATGTTTTAGGGGGTTTTGAGGCAGTTGATGGTTTCTAAGGGGTGTTGATTATTTTTACAGTTTTTAGGGTTTTATGATTTTAACATTTTTCTTAGGCTTTTCTGTAACGCCCCGACCCCAGTTACCCAGAGTCGGTGCATTATTACATAACATTGGCATGATCACAAGAAAGATCAAATCTCGAAAGACCGATTAGTTTAGTAGCCTTGGAAACACTAGATATATTCATAAGTTTTACATTACATAATAAATTGAAAAAATACTACAACAACATAATGTTTCCACAATCCACACTATTAACCCCTCATAAAATCCCTTCAGGTCATTCATAACTTACTTATTCACATCCTGGGAAAAATAAAACATAGAAAAGGGGTGAGCTCAAATGCCCAGTAAGGATAACAATATAGCGGAAAGAATAAACATTTAAGGCAATGTATAACTAAAACAAAAGCCTTTTAAATATTAACTTTCAACATGGTATGGCATAAATAAAATGAAATAATGCCATTTACTTATTCACATGGATATTCTACTAATCGAATAATCACATGCAAAAATCAATAACCACTTTCATAATGTTGGAATGCATAATGCCAGACTATCATAACCACATAGCCAAGGCCTCTTGCCAAGACTACAAATAAGATTTTGTCAAGGCCTTGTGCCAAGACACTAGTTTGTCTCATGAGACCTACCGATGCAATTTTTTTAGAAGATACTTATGTTTAAAATTGCTAAAATATACTCCAGTGTTTTTCTGAAAACATTATGCAATCTTCTAAAAACAAAATAACTAATTCTGAGACTGCTCGATTAATTACAGGCCATGATGAGTCCACTCCCAATCCCTTCCTGTCTACCACACTCGAGAGTCGGGTTTTCTGAAAACATTTTTAAGCTTGCATTAAATACATATACATTTGCACTGGATTTTCATATATTTGAGAGAAATATCTGTTTTTTTTAAATCATTTAAGTGCCATATAAAATAAAACTTTTTCTTTGAAAATATTCATATAAGCTTGTAAGGAAAGCTTTGAAGATTTTATAATGGCGTAAAATAACCGCACCCGCCGTATAAGTTAAAAAAACATTCTTACCTCAATTCTGTCGAAAATGATAAAAAGGACCTTGTTTTGAAAATGACGGAAAGATTCCTTTATAAACCTCTTATAAAAAGTCAAACAAGGGTATAAATGACTTTAACCCATATTCTTGTAAATAGTAAAAATGTTTTGAAATACATTTTTAAGATTCATGGATGTGGATGATAAAGATATCCCAGTAGATTATTACGTATAAACAACCTCGGATAATGAAGAGATTGTGAAATAACCCTTACCTTGTACTTTTCCTTTGTTGGGGTCGGTTAACCTCCTGTTTAATGGTGAAATAATTGTTGTTAAATTATACAAGAATCATATACATTAATATGATATCATATATGATCTTTTAACATTGCTTTATTAATAATATCTTAGTATTATCGTCGTTTCAGGTGATAATCGATTCGTTCTTCTTAAATGTTTGGTTACGTAAGACATGTTTGTAATGGATAGATTAAATCTTATTCATAATCAGAATGATATTAACATTATTTTTAACCCTAAAATGAGAATAAGACTTGAATGGATACGATGGAGGATGGATCTCACCGCGTTCGTGGAGACGGTAGTCCGTACGTACGCACGAATGCTACTTCCATTTAATTTTTATTTTAAATGAATTGAATCCAAATGATACATAGGTATATTACTATTCCAGTATAATATAATATTTTATATATGTTACTTAAGTTCATTATCACCATCCTTTATACGTTCCATGTGTGGTATGAACGAGTCATATCATTTTAAGGGGGCGGTAGTCCGCACTTCCTCAAATGAAATTATCGTATGTATATACAACATGAAATGAATAATGGTATGAAATAAAATGGAATTACAGAAGCTTATATATAAAATATATATCATTAATATCATATTTAATTATAGTGCCATCATAATGGCCACCATGAGAGGCGGTAAGATGTATTTGAACAATCATCGTTTCGTGAGACGCTAGTTTTCCATCCACAGAAACATTATGTTCATCATCCATTAGATGGAGTTGTGTGTATGTGTAGTTTGAATCCTTCTTATAACAACATCCTAGTATATTTAGTATACTGGTGTTGTTACAAAAGAAAGGAAATAAAAAGAGTTTGGGGGTTGGAGAAGCAAAATAAAGGAAAATAATTTAAGAGAAATCGTTACCTTTAATTTAGGTAACTCACTTTGGTTGGAACCAAAGGACTTATTGAAATGATTTCTGCCTAAGGGGAAGCTTCAAGGAGGAGGAGAGGGATGTAGGGCGCTTAGTTGGGCAGAGTTTGGACGAGCCAAGTGGCTTGAGAGGTGTGAGGAATGAGTAGAAGTGGTCTCCTTTTATAAGGGAGAAGAGGGGCTCTTTAGGAAAGAGTGAAAGTATTACTTTATAATATAATTATATTCGGTTTATAATGGTCCAAAAATAATTGAGGTCGAAGATAAGATGACTAATATTCTAAATAACATCAACCAATAAGAATTGGACAGGTTTTAGATAATATTTTAATCATTATAATCTTATTTATTTAAATGATTTATTAATGAGGTAAACATTGCATCATTATTGTGTCATTAATAATTTAAATTATTTGATGTCTAAAAATTATAAATAAAATATCATTATGTAGGAAATCTTTTTAGGTTTCTAATGAATATTTATAATCGAAAATCCAACATGTATAACCCTACGTAAAAATTGTTCTTCTAAAAGATGTAAGCTTATGCCATTTTTATTTTTATTTTAACTTTATTAATATAAAGTGTCCCTACCACATACAAGTGGCTCCAAGGTGTCCCCAAATTGACCCAAGGATGCTCATGGTAGGTTATGTGTCCACCAATAAGGTTAGGACACGTTTTAGGGTAATTTTGTATTATTATAATATTATTTTTTAACCCTTATTTACCGGATTTACCCTTAACCATGGTAAATAAAATATTTACCACAGTAATTATTCAAAATGTCTAAAAATAAAAGTTACCTATTTACACAATTTGGACATCCTGATTCCAAATATGGAATCCATTTTTCTAAATTCAAAACACAGAAGTGGCAGAAATTAATTTAAAATTAATTCCCGCTGTCAAAACAAAAAACGTGTTTTTAAGAGGTAATAACTATCAAAAGATTGACACTTGTTTATGTTCGGTTTAATTGTAAAATTATGTCCAATGACCAACATTATATTAAATGGTAAAAATATATTCTAAATATACTTTAAAACCACTCAAATTCATAATTTATCACTATTAATTATTTTGATTAAAAAAAGTTGTTTTTAATTAAAATTTAGTAATTTTCACTATTCATCAAAATATTAAAGTTATCCGAAAAGTACCAAAATTTCACCCTAGGCTAATTTCAATATTCCGAATCCAAAAATGAAGTCCATTTTCAAATATAAAATATATATAATTTCAAAAATTAGGTATTACTATTCGTAACGGCTAGTTTGATTAGTTGTGGTGTGTGTTAGAACTCGAGGTTGCGTACAACACACTCTATCGCATTATTCGAAGGGAAACGTACCGTAGAAGCTTGGGGTGTTACATTCTCCCCTCCTTCAAATAATTTCGTCCTCGAAATTTCTAGAATACTTATCACATGAAAAGACTCGGGTGGTTCTTCATCATAAGTTCCTCGGGTTCCCACGTTGCCTCTTCCATCTTATTATTTCTCCACAAAACTTTTACCAGACGTGTCGTCCGGTTTCTCAGTACTTGTTCTCTTGTATCAAGAATCTTGACGGGCTCTTCACAATAAGACAGATCGGGTTCCAGTTCTCATTCCTCATAGGTGAGTACATGTGTTGGGTCAGGCATGTATTTTCTCAACATAGATACGTGGAACACATCGTGAACTTTGGAGAGACTTTGCGGCATTGCCAATCGGTAAGCTACAGCCCCAATTCGTTCTAGAATTTCGAAAGGTCCGATGTACCTGGGACTCAATTTACCTTTCTTACCAAAACGTATGACTCCCTTCCATGGAGATACCTTTAGGAAAACATGATCACCGACCTGAAATTCCAAATCCTTCCTTCGATTATCGGCATAGCTCTTCTGCCTACTTTGAGCTGCCTTGATGTGATTTTGGATTACCTTCACCTTTTCCACCGTTTCCTCCACTAGTTATGGACCTACAAGTTTTCTTTCACCAACGTCATCCCAACAGGTTGGTGTACGACATTTCTTTCCGTATAACGCTTCATATGGTGTCATCTGAATACTTGAATGGAAGCTATTGTTATAGGAAAATTCTACCAGAGGTAAATATTGATCCCACTTACCCTGAAAGTCAAGTGAGCAAGATCTCAACATGTCTTCTAAGGTTTGAATAGTCCGTTCTGATTGTCCATCTGTCTGAGGGTGGTAAGCAGTGCTCAAATGAAGTTCTGTATCGAAGGATTTCTGAAGACTTTTCCAAAATCATGAAGTAAAACGGGGATCACGATCAGAAACAATCGATAGGGGTACTCCATGAAGTCTCACAACATCATTAATGTATAGTCTTGCTAGACGTTCCAGGGGTAGATCTTCTCTTATAGCAAGAAAATGTGCTGACTTGGTAAGACGATCAACAATAACCCATATTGCATCGTTCCTTCTAGGAGTCTTTGGTAGCCCCATGACAATGTCCATCGTAACATTGTCCCATTTCCACTCCGGTATTGGAAGAGGTTGCATGACTCCTCCAGGTTATTGCCTTCCAGCTTTCACTTGTTGACAAACCATACATCTTGACACAAAATCAGCAATCTCCCTCTTCATGTTGTCCCACCAAAAATGTTCCTTCAAATCTCTATATATTTTGGTGCTCCCAGGGTGTATAGAGAAATTGGAACTATGAGAATCATCCAGCAATTCCCTTTTTATATCAGGTATATTGGGAACACAAAGTCTCTTCCCGAATTTCAAAATTCCATCTTCATACACAAAGTCTCTCAATCTCCCATCATTCACAGCTTTAATCTTCTTTTGGAATTCTTCATCATCGGTCTGAGAACTCTTAATCCTTTCTAGTAAAGATGGTTTGGCAACCATTTGAAAAAGCATTGATGTTTCACCTTCCCTGGTTATTCCCATGTCCATCTTCACTAGATCCATAAAAATTGGATCCCTTTCAATTCTCATATTGTTCAAAACTCCATGGTCTTTTCTACTCAAAGCATCTGCCACCTTGTTTGCCTTCCCTGGGTGGTAGTGTATCATACAATCATAATCCTTGAGTAATTCAAGCCATCTCCTTTGCCTCATGTTGAGTTCTTTTTGTGAGAAAATATACTTCAAACTCTTGTGATCAGTATAAATCTCACATTTTTCACCATAGAGGTAGTGCCTCCATATCTTCAAAGCAAAGATCACTGCTGCTAACTCGAGATCATGAGTAGGATAGTTTTGTTCATGAATTTTCAACTGTCGTGATGCATAGGCAATAACTCTATCATTCTGCATAAGGACACAACCAAGTCCTTTCTTCGATGCATCACTATAAATAACGAACCCATCATTCCCCGATGGTAGAGTCAATATAGGAGCATTGACTAATCTTCTCTTCAGTTATTCGAAACATTCTTCACACTCTTTTGTCCAAACAAATTTAACCCCTTTACGTGTGAGCTTCGTTAATGGGTTAGCCAATCGGGCAAAATTCTGGACGAAACGTCGATAATAACCTGCCACACTAATAAAACTACGTACCTCAGTTATACTCGTAGGTGCTGGCCATTCTTGGATTTCCTTGGTCTTAGAAGGATCAACAGAGATTCCATCTTTAGAGACAATATGGCCAAGAAAAGAAATCTCATGAAGCCAGAATTCACACTTGCTAAACTTCCCATATAATTCATGCCTCCTCAGAGTCTTCAAGATAATGCGCAAGTGATTTTCATGATCTTCGTAGGTTTTGGAGTATACCAAGATATCATCAATAAATACCACCACAAATTCATCGAGATACTCCTTGAAAACTCTATTCATCAGATCCATGAATACAGAGGGTGCATTAGTCAATCCAAACGGCATTACAGTAAACTCGTAATGCCCGTACCTGGTTCGAAATGTTGTCTTCGGAATGTCTTCCTTCTTCACACACAACTGATGGTATCCAGATCAAAGGTCAATCTTTGAAAAGTATTGAGCTCCATGCAGTTGGTCAAATAAATCATCAATACGAGGTAGGGGATACTTGTTCTTTATCGTTATAGCATTGATCTCCCTGTAGTCGATACATAACCTCATAGATCCATCTTTCTTTTTAACAAAAAGAACAGGGGCTCCCCATAGAGAAACACTAGGGAGAATAAATCCCTTATTACTCAATTCCTCTAGTTGTTTCTTTAGTTCGACTAACTCTACAGTGGTCATTCTATAAGGGGTCTTCGAAATAGGCCTTGATCCAGGAATCAAATCAATGGAAAACTCAACTTCTCGTTCTGGAGGATGTCCAGGTAAATCTTCCGGAAATACATCTACAAATTCTTTCACAACAGGTACATCCTCTATTTGAACATTCCTTTCCTCACCGATAGTTACTTCAATCTCTTACTCCCCAATAATTGAATTTAGTTGAGCTACTGGGGGTGGATCTAAATAAGAATTAGGTGGTGACGATTCTGCTCTAAAAATAAGGTGCTCCTTATCATTATCATCAAGAATCGTAACCTCTTTCTTCTTACTATAAATCTTCGCATCATAGTCCGAAAGCCAGTCCATACCGAGGATTATATCAAACTCAATCATAGGTATGACGATGAGATCAGCAGATAAAGAAAATTTATGTGCTCTAATGGGGACTGATTCACAAAACTTTGTTGCAATGATACTTCCATTAGGAGTTTTAACTGACAACTCCCTTATTAAATCAAATTGGAAATATCTAATTTTCTTAGCAAACTGGGAAGATATGAAACAATGCGATGATCCAGAATCAAATAATGTATTTGCTAAACTTGAGGAAACCATTAAATTACCTGCCACCACGTCTTTTGGAGCTTCTACCTCTGCAGTAGTGATAGCATAAGCCTGGCCTTGATCCCTTGGCCTTTTCTGAGGTAAGTTCTCCTGACGCTTAGGACATGCATTTGCATAATGCCCCATCTCCCTGCAATTGTAGCACTGAACGTTGGTAGCTTCCTTCTTCCCCTTGCAATCATGAGCTTGGTGGCCTTTTTCACCACACTTGTAACAGACTCCCATTCCCTTCAAGCAAGTACCGAGGTGTTTCTTCCCACATTTACCACATGATGGATATTCAACCTTTCCTTTCTTCCCCTTATTTCCATTCCCAGATTGATCAGCAGGTCTCTTCTTCTCTTGCTTTTCTTTAAAGTCATAAGACTTAGAGAATTCCTTTTCGGTCTTGATAGCACATGAGACAATGTCTTCGTACGATGAAAAGGATTTTGAGACTAATGCTCGACGGAGAAATGGTTTTAACCCACCAAAGAAACGATCAATCTTACTTCTTGGGTTGCGAATATAATCTCCAGCATACCTCGCTAACCTTGTAAAGTTAGCCTCATACTTTGTGACATTATCATCCTCATTTTGTCTCAGACTCAGAAATTGCCTTTCCATATCTGCTCGATGGTCGCGAGGAAAGTATTTTTCTAAAAACAGATCTTTGAACTCCCTCCATTCCATATTTGATACTTCATCATCTTCCTTAGTATTTTGAATCAATGACCACCATTGATCAGCATCTCCAGTGAGGCGGTAAACTGCCATGATAACTTTTTCCCTTTCACTGCTCCCCAAAGCCTGAAATATTTTCTCTAGGGAAGATATCCATTGCCCAGCTACTAAGGGATTTGTATTCCCATTGAACGTTGGTGGTTGTTGCCTCATGAATCGATCTAACATTGATCCTCCACGCTGCGGATCAGGGTGCTCCATACGGGTAAGGTTATTATTCATAACCTGAGTAAGTTGTCCCAGTATGGTGATTAGCTGATCAGCACCAGTTGCATCACCATCCCCACTATAATTATCTTGAGCAAGAGGGCAATCCCTACATGAAGTGCGTGCATTGATACGGTTTCCATTTATTCCACTAGGCGCCATTTCTAAACAATGGCATAAACTAGATTAGTTTATGAATCAAACTACATAATCCCATACTTATAAAACACTTAACATAAACTGAACTATTTATGGATATAATCCATAATCATAAGAATGTTTTCTTTGAGGAAGTATATACTCATAAACCCTTCATAATGATTTGTAATGATAGTGAGAGTTATCCTAAGCATATCCCCCGGGAGTGTCGTAACCAAGAGTGCAGCAAGGCCCGTTGTCGTGCACCAGTTCCCGTTCGAGTCTAGCTCAAAGCGGTGTTTTCAGGTTTTACCCCTAGGTACATCTGTGCCAGAGCCGCCTCTACCTGCTCGTATCCAGACAGGGATGTATTGCTCGGAAAAATCACAAAATCTCTACAATACCAAAATTCTAGGAAGTTCTTCTTTACTAATCCTCAAATTTCATCTTAGGTCTACGTGCTCTAATCAGAGTTTATCTAAATCTAGTTTCCAAGGTTTGTACTAAACATCCTCTGATACCAACTGTAACGCCCCGACCCCAGTTACCCAGAGTCGGTGCATTATTGCATAACATTGGAATGATCACAAGAAAGATCAAATCTTGAAAGACCGATTGGTTTAGTAGCCTTGGAAACACTAGATATATTCATAAGTTTTACATTACATCATAAAATGAAAAACTACTACAACAACATAATGTTTCCACAATCCACACTATTAACCCCTCATAAAATCCCTGCAGGTCATTCATAACTTACTTCTTCACATCCTGGGAAAAATAAAACATAGAAAAGGGGTGAGCTCAAATGCCCAGTAAGGATAACAATATAGCGGAAAGAATAAACATTTAAGGCAATGTATAACTAAAACAAAAGCCTTTTAAATATGAACTTTCAACATGGTATGGAATAAATAAAATGAAATAATTCCATTTACTTATTCACATGGATATTCTACTAATTGAATAATCACATGCAAAAATCAATAACCACTTTCATAATGTTGGAATGCATAATGCCAGACTATCATAACCACATAGCCAAGGCCTCGTGCCAAGACTACAAATAAGATTTTTTCAAGGCCTTGTGCCAAGACACTAGTTTGTCTCATGAGACCTACCGATTCAATTTTTTTAGAAGATACTTATGTTTAAAATTGCTAAAATATACTCCAGTGTTTTTCTGAAAACATTATGCAAGCTTCTTAAAACAAAATAACTAATTCTGAGACTGCTCGACTAATTACAGGCCATGATGAGTCCACTCCCAATCCCTTCCTGTCTACCACACTCGAGAGTCGGGTTTTCTGAAAACATTTTTAAGCTTGCATAAAATACGTATACATTTGCACTGGATTTTCATATATTTGAGAGAAATATCTGTTTTTTTTAAATCATTTAAGTGCCATATAAAATAAAACTTTTTCTTTGAAAATATTCATATAAGCTTGTAAGGAAAGCTTTGAAGATTTTATAATGGCGTAAAATAACCGCACCCGCCGTATAAGTTAAAAAAAACATTCTTACCTCAATTCTGTCGAAAAGGTTAAAAAGGACCTTGTTTTGAAAACGACGGAAAGATTCCTTTATAAACCTCTTATAAAAAGTCAAACAAGGGTATAAATGACTTTAACCCATATTCTTGTAAATTGTAAAAATGTTTTGAAATACATTTTTAAGAAACATGGATGTGGATGATAAAAATATCCCAGTAGATTATTACGTATAAACAACCTCAGATAATGAAGAGATTGTGAAATAACCCTTACCTTGTACTTTTCCTTTGTTGGGGTCGGTTAACCTCCTGTATAATGGTGAAATAATTGTTATTTTATTATACAAGAATCATATACATTAATATGATATCATATATGATCTTTTAACATTGCTTTATTAATAATATCTTAGTATTATCGTCGTTTCAGGTGATAATCGATTCGTTCTTCTTAAATGTTTGGTTACGTAAGACATGTTTGTAATGGATAGATTAAATATTATTCATAATCAGAATGATATTAACATTATTTTTAACCCTAAAATGAGAATAAGACTTGAATGGATACGATGGAGGATGGATCTCACCGCGTTCGTGGAGACGGTAGTCCGTACGTACGCACGAACGCTACTTCCATTTAATTTTTATTTTAAAAGAATTGAACCCAAATGATACATAGGTATATTACTATTCCAGTATAATATAATATTTTATATATGTTACTTACGTTCATTAACACCATCCTTTATACGTTCCATGTGTGGTATGAACGAGTCATATCATTTTAAGGGGGCGGTAGTCCGCACTTCCTCAAATGAAATTATCGTATGTATATACAACATGAAACGAATAATGGTATAAAATAAAATGGAATTACAGAAGCTTATATATAAAATATATATCATTAATATCATATTTAATTACAGTTCCATCATAATGGCCACCATGAGAGGCGGTAAGATGTATTTTAACAATCATCGTTTCGTGAGGCGTTAGTTTGCCATCCACAGAAACATTATGTTCATCATCCATTAGATGGAGTTGTGTGTATGTGTAGTTTGAATACTTCTTATAACAACATCCTAGTATATTTAGGATACTGGTGTTGTTACAAAAGAAAGGAAATAAAAAGAGTTTGGGGGTTGGAGAAGCAAAATAAAGGAAAATAATTTAGAGAAATCGTTACCTTTAATTTAGGTAACTCACTTTGGTTGGAACCAAAGGACTTCTTGAAATGATTTCTGCCTAAGGGGAAGCTTCAAGGAGGAGGAGAGGGATGTAGGGAGCTTATTTGGGCAGAGTTTGGACGAGCCAAGTGGCTTGAGAGGTGTGAGGAATGAGTAGAAGTGGTCTCCTTTTATAAGGGAGAAGAGGGGCTCTTTAGGAAAGAGTGAAAGTATTACTTTATAATATATATATATTCGGTTTATAATGGTCCAAAAATCATTGAGGTCGAAGATACGATGACTAATATTCTAAATAACATCAACCAATAAGAATTGGACAGGTTTTAGATAATATTTTAATCATTATAATCTTATTTATTTAAATGATTTATTAATGAGGTAAACATTGCATCATTATTGTGTCATTAATAATTTAAATTATTTGATGTCTAAAAATTATAAATAAAATATCATTCTGTAGGAAATCTTTTTATCTTTCTAATTAATATTTATAATCGAAAATCCAACATGTATAACCCTATGTAAAAATTTTTCATCTAAAAGATGTAAGCTTATGCCATTTTTATTTTTATTTTAACTTTATTAATATAAAGTGTCCCTACCACATACAAGTGGCTCCAAGGGGTCCCCAAATTGACCCAAGGATGCTCATGGTCTGGTATGTGTCCACCAATAAGGTTATGACACGTTTTAGGGTAATTTTGTATTATTATAATATTATTTTTTAACCCTTATTTACCGGATTTACCCTTAACCATGGTAAATAAAATATTTACCACAGTAATTATTCAAAATGTCTAAAAATAAAAGTTACCTATTTACACAATTTCGACATCCTAATTCAAAATATGGAATCCATTTTTCTAAATTCAAAACACAGAAGTGGCAGAAATTAATTTAAAATTAATTCCCGCTGTCAAAACAAAAAACGTGTTTTTAAGAGGTAATAACTATCAAAAGATTGACACTTGTTTATGTTCGGTTTAATTGTAAAATTATGTCCAATGACCAACATTATATTAAATGGAAAATATATATTCTAAATATACTTTAAAACCACTCAAATTCATAATTTATCACTATTAATTATTTTGATTAAAAAAACTTGTTTTTAATTAAAATTTAGTAATTTTCACTATTCATCAAAATATTAATGTTATCCGAAAAGTACCAAAATTTCACCCTAGGCTAATTTCAATATTCCGAATCCAAAAATGAAGTCCATTTTCAAATATAAAATATATATAATTTCAAAAAGTAGGTATTACTATTCATAACGGCTAGTTTGATTAGTTGTGGTGTGTGTTAGAACTCGAGGTTGCGTACAACACACGCTATCACATTATTCGAAGGGAAACGTATCGTAGAAGCTTCGGGTGTTACATTTTCAATGTTTAAGTTTTTTTAGGGATTTTCAGGGTTTTATAAATTTTATAAAATTTTATGGATATTATGAATTTAGGGGTTTTGGGTAGTTTTTGGCGATTTTATGGGTTTCATGATTTTTGTAGGGTTTTTAATTTTTTTGGATTTGAATAAATTTTATATATTTTTAGGGGTTTTCGGTATTTTTGGGTATAAAAGTTATTTAATGGGTATTGGGGTTTTAATGGTTTTATGGTATATCATATTTTATAGAATTCATGAGGTTTGTAGTGTTTTAAGGGTTTTGAGCATTAAGGACTTTTATGTTTTTTTATGTTTTTTGGGATTTTAGGATTTTTTATGGTTTTATGTTCTTTAGTGGTTTTAATGGGTTTTAGTGTTATTAGTATTTTTTGGTTTTAGTGTTTGGGGGACATGGTTTATGGTTATTAGGGTTTAGATTTTTTATGGTTTTAGGGATTTGGAGTTTTTTTGGGATTAAGGGTTATTATAGGGATGTAATGTTTTTTAGGGTTGTAGGGTTTTTAGGTGTTTTAGGGATTTCAAGATTTTTAATGGTTATAGTGGGGGTTTTAATATTTTTTTTGTGATTTATGATTTTTTACAGATTTTTATGGGTTATTAGGATTTTTTTTCTTTTTAAGGTTTTTAGAGTTGTTTTGGGTTTTTAGGGTTTTTTGGTTTTTAGGTATTTAAAATTTTTGTTGGGTGATTTGTGTTATTGGGGATTAAAGTGGTTTTTAATGTATTTAGAGATTTTTGGATTTAGAGGTTTTAATGGTATTTTAATGGGTTTTTAGAGGATTTTAATGTTATTCGGGATTTTTTATGGTTTTTAATGTTTATTATGGTTATTCTTATTTTTCAGTATTTAGGGAGTAGGTTTAGGGGGTTTTTTTATTTTTAGTGTTTTAGGGGGTTTCTGTACTTATTAATGGTTGTAGGGGTTTAATTTTTTTTGAGGGTTGTATGGTTTTAGTGTTTTCAGGGGTTCTTATAGATTTATGGTTTTTAGAGGTTCCTTTGGGTTTTTTGTATTTTTAGAGTTGACAACGGTGTTTTATCCGTTTTAGGGGTTTAGTAGTGTTTTAAACATGTTTAATTTTTTTTGTGTATTTTTAATTTTTATAGGGTCATATGGGGTCTTTCAATGGTTTTAGTGGTTTATTAGATGTTTTATGGTGCTTTTGGATTTAAGGTTCTTTAGGGTCTATTATAGGTTAATATGGTTTTTTGTGTTTTATGGGTTTTACGTATTTTAAGGTGTTTAGGGTATTCTAGGTTATTTATGGGTTATTATTGTTTTAAGGGTTTTTGGGTTTTAATGGATCAATATGTTTTTTATAGTTTTATAGTTTTGAAGAGTTTTTAGGGGTTTCTAGGTGTTTCTTAGTTATTTTTAGGGGTTAAAGGTTTTAGTGAATTTATAGTTTTATGTATTTTATCTTTTTTTTGTAATTTTAAATTGGTTTTTATGATTTTTAGGCTTTTTATGAATTTTTAGTGTTTTTATGGATTTGATAGTTTTAGGTACTTGTATAGTTTTTACTGGTTTTTTTATTTTATTTTGGTTTTAGGGATTCATATTAGTTTTATTTTTGTTGTAGTTTTTGATGTTTTGTGTGTTTTAGTGGTTTTATGGGGTCTGTTAGGTTTTAGGTTATTATTAGAGGTTTTAGTTTTTTAGGATTTGGATTTTTAAGATTTTTTTTGTGGTGTCTAGAATTTTTTTGAGTGTTGAGTGGTTTTTATGTCTTAGTGTCTCTTTGTGATTATTAGGGTGTTTAATGCCTTTTATAATTATTTTAGTCTTTTCAGAGTCTTTTAATGTTTTTATTTTATGTATGATCTTTCAAGGTGTTTAGGTTCATTAATGGTTTTTATGGTATTTAAGGCCTTTTAGAGTTTTTTTGTCTATTATGGGTTCTCTTGGGGTTTGTAGGGAATTTTACGGTTTTTATGTTATTTTTGTTTTTTTCTATTTTTTGGGTTCTTAGGTGTTTTTTAAAAATTTAGGGTATTTAGGGGGTTTTACATTACTATTTGGAAATTTTAGTGTTTTTAATGTCTTTTATGGACTTATGTATTTTTTTTGGTATTTTAGGTATTTTTTAGTTTTTAGTGTCTTTTATGTGTTACAAGTTATTTTAGTGTTTTTTGTTGGTTTTAAAGGTCTTTTAGTGAATTTTGGGGTTATAGGGTCTTTGGGGGAGTGGTATTTAGGGTTTTGTAGGGTTTTTTTTGGTTTTTTTTTTGGTATTTTAGTTTTTTTAAGATTTATTTTGTTTTTAGGATTTTGATGGTTTAAGGGATTTGGGGTTTCTATTTTTTTTAGACTGCCTTGGGTTATTTAGTGTTTTACGGCCTTATTTGGGATTTTATGGTTTATGTGTTTATTCATCTAACAGTTTTTATTGGTCTTATCATTTCTAGGGTTCTTACGTGATTAAAGGGTATTAGGGGTTATAATGTTATGTTGTTTTTTTAGGTTCATTAGGGTTTTTAGGTCCATCCTGGGGTTTATGTGTTTTAATGGGTTTTTAGAGTTTTGAGGGGGTTTTTAGTTTTCTGGGATTTAGTGTATTTTAGGTATTTATGGTTTGTGTTTTTTATGGTTTTTAGAAATTTTAAAGTATTTAGGGGTTCTATGAATTTTTAGGTTGTTTATGGATTTTCATGGGTTTTATGTATGTTTTAGTGTTTTTCAGTTTCTTATCGATTTTATGGGGTTTAGATTTCTCGGTTTTTTGAAGAATTTTTACGGTGTCAGGTTTTTTTAGGGGATATAGGTTTTTTGGGTATTTTACAGTTTTTAGGTTATTTAGGGTTTTCTGTATTATTTAGTGGGTTTTCATGTTTATTGGGATTTTTAGGGATTTTTAATGTGGTTGGTGCGATTTATGTTTTTCATAGAATTTTTATAATTTGTGAGGGCTTTTGGGTTTTAAGGGTTTTTATGATTTTTATCTTATTTTGGGTTTTTATGCTGTTTTTTTGGGATTTTGGCTACTTATGGGATTTTTTGGGTCTTTTGGTATATTTCAAATGGTTATGTAGGGTCTTTTAGGTCCTCTGGTTGTGTATTATGATTTTTAGATATTTATGGTTTTTAGAATCAATAAGGGGTTTTTTGGGGATTTAGGGATTTTTATTGTTTTTGGTGTGTTTGGGTTTTTAAAGGTTATAATGGTTATAAGGGTTTTTGTAGTATTTAGTGGTTTTATGTATTTTTGGAATTTAGGGTTTTTATTATTATTAGGGTTTTTTAGAGTTTTAGTGGATTTGATGTTTTTCAATATTTTTATTTTGGTTCCCAAGGGATTTGAATATTTTTATCGGGTTTTAGTGTTTTTTAATTTTTTAACACTTTTAATGAATTTATTAGATTTTTAATGGTTTTTAATAGTTGTTATGTTTTTATTGGATTTTATGGATTTTAGGATATTCAAAAAAATTAGCGTTTTCTCAGGGATTTTACAGGTTTCATGGTTTTTAGGGTTTATGTGATTTTAATGTTTTTTTGTTTTTATGGTTTTTAATGTTATTAGGTGGTTTAAGGGGTTTTATGGGTTTTCAAGTTTTTATATCATTTATATGTTTTTATGGTTTTGGGGTTTATTTTATAATTTTAGAGACTTTAAGGGTTTTATGGTCTTTTTATGTTTTTTTAGTTTTTATGATTCTTGGGGGGTTTTGTTTTTTACTATATTTATGTTTTTTTGGGTTTTTATGGGTTTTAGGGTTTAGGGTTTATTGATTTTTTGGGAATTTGATGTTTTTAAGGTATTTTGGTATTTTTAGGGTTTTATGAGTTTTTACATTTTTTATAGTTATTTGGATTATTTAGTGTTTATTTGTACTATAATGGATTTTGGGGTGTTTTACAGTTTCTAATATGATTTAGGGGGGGGTTTTTTGTGTTTTCAGGTTTTAAGGTATTTTCGCGATTTTAGGGTTTTTTGGGTGCTTATCATTTTATGTTTTGAGGGGTTTTGATTTTGTTAGAGGTTTTTAGGGTTTTAAATGGGTTTTGGAGTTTTTAGAATCAATTTATGGGTTTGTTTCCTCTGGAAATGGGGATGACCTCAATTGTTTAAGGTTCAAACATTCAAAGCGGTTTCTAACAGGTTTGTTCGTATAACCGGAAACATCCAATGATTATATATCCATTTGGACCTAATTTCTAAAGGTATGTTCTCATTAGTTGTGAACTGATGAGGCTTAAGAATTTTCATTGGTCGAGGGGATGGGAGTTCGGACTCATCACACCTTTTTGAGGGGAATTATTGTCTACTCTGGGACTCTCTTTATAGATTTAAGTTATGTCCGTGAATCTTTATTACATTACCAAGTATGAAAATGAGAATTCCTTTAGTTCTTAAAATCAATGATTTATATGTATGAGATTTAGAGAATCTTTTATATGTATTCGAGGTTCCTCATCGATAGGGAATCATCTGTATTTTTTTAGATATTCTTAGTCAATGGTATCCCTTGACACATTATATAGAAGTCTCTTGGTCATTATGATAACCATACTAGTTTTAAAGCCACCCAGCGGGGCACTTGATGTTTATTGTCATTCAGAAGGACATCGATTATCATAGAGTTGGGATCATACCCGCAGATGGGCTATCTACGTATCCTTGATTAGAAAAGGAATCAAAACCCATGTACTTCGAGTAAGGGAGTATGATGTGTATGTATGATTGATGGCTCAAAGAAAGATGTCATAATTACTTTTACGCTCTATGCTCACGTGAGTCATGATCGGTGTGAGAAACAAGAGGTATTTGTAAAACCAGACGATTGTGCCATGAAAGATGCAATCATAAGATATGATGTGGGGATTTTGTTTGTATGACTGCCCAGATATATTAAGATTAAGATTTACTTCAGTAAAGAATCCCAGGAAAAAGGTCCATAATGGTATATGTTATTTATAGAGACCTGGATACTTAACATAGGACTTAATCCTGAGAAGGATTCTCAAATTAGAGGGGTCTTATGATTTGGGTTTTATTTTTTAGAAGGAAGTCCAAATCAAATGAAATTAAGACTGGTTAAGAGAAATTATGACCGGGGCTTACTCCTGAGTAGGAAGCATAGGTTAAATGGACTTCAGAACTGGGGCTTATTCTTGATAAGGAGGCCCAGGTTAAGGGGAATTATGACTGGGGTTGACTCCTAAAGAGGAGGCACATGTTAAAGGAATTTGGAACTTGGGGCTTACTCCTGAGGAGGATGCCCATATTTGGGAACTTGGGGCTTATTCCTAAAGCAGATTCCCAAAATTAAGGTAACTTGATAATTGGGGATTATTCCTGAGAAGAAGGCCCATGAATAGGGGACTTGGGGCTTACTCCTAATGGGGATGCCCAGGTTAAGAGAACATGGACAGGGGCTTACTCCTAAAAAGGAGGCCCAGGTTAAAGATCCTCTCATCTTAAAGGATGAGGTTGAATGAATGAAATCTCTAACCTTAGTGAAATAAAGATAAGTAAATCAATAGGTTTTAAGAGATATTCCACACAATTCCTTTTATAAAAGGAGGCCAACAAGGGAACCATGCAAAAAATGGCTTTGAAGAGGGTTTTGAAGGCTGAATCTTGAATAGGAGAGGGGGATTTGAATAAGAGGTGAATAGGCAAGAGGGGCACCCAAAAATAAGTAGGCGCGCAGGTCCTGTGTGAGCGCGTAGATGCTGGTCGCGCAGGTATACATGCACGACACATAGGTACCAGTGCGATGGTCAACCCATAGGATAATACTTGGGTGAGGCTTGGCTCAAGCCCTCAGTATTTCCCTAGGGGCTCCCAAAAGAGAGGTGCACAGGTTCGGGTGAAGGGATAAGGCGGCACACATGTGTCTTTATTTCCCTTAAGGGTTAAAACACTTAGGAGTGCAGGTGTTGATGAATTTTAACACTTAGGCCTTGTTACCCCTATTTACACCTTCCATTCTTGGTAAGAAATTACCTTAGAAGTGTTCGGAAGACTTCCAAAAGAGACAAGGGCGTCGGGAGCTTAAATCTGGCTCTTAGAATTTTTCCGTCCTGAAATTGGGGGCCCACAAGGTGTATTTATAGGCTGCTGAAGACCCGAAGATAAAATCAGATAGGGCGTGTAGGTCACCTGCGCGCCGAGTAAGTGCTGCGCAGGTAAACCTGCGCGACCGTGATGAATCCTACACGGCCCATGCTGAAGCAAATTCGTGTTCATGCCTTTGTCAATTTTTGATGTTTCTTTAAAGGATGAAACACTTTATGCTAAGGTATTCCACTTTTTCAGTTTTTTAGACTCTGTGATGAAAAAGAGCGTCAAAAAAATTCCCCCCCTCAGAGTTGGATCCGAATGGAAGGAGGATGTGACTCTGAGGAAAAGAAGAAAACCAAAGAAAAGGCGATGTGTAGGTTCTGAGCACGCGGATACTGGCATGCAGGTGAGAGGTGTGTAGGATTTGGTGCAGAAGGGTGCATCCTGGCCTTTAAATATGCATCCATTCTCGTGAAAAGAACCTGGCTCTCAATCATTTCCGATATCACCGCGCATGTCGCTTTCATCGCGCAGGTGGCTGATTTCTACAGTTCATTGCTTTTTCCGGTGTCATGCTGCTCTAGAGGTATTTTGACCTATGCAGTAATACTTGCACGCCAAATACTTGTGTGACACAGTTATACAAGCGCACCAAAATTGGACTTGCGCACCTTAATTCATTGTCCATTTTGACACATTTCTTCTGAAATTTTATGAAAAATCAACTCACTTAAGAGATAATTATTCGACATTTTTGCAGATTCAATGGATCCTAGAAGAATCAGAATGGTTGATGAACTGGATAGCAAGTAGATTGATGATATAATGAATTTTTTTGTCCATGATTACTATACTGTCTATGAAAGCACTCTTCCAGACTTGGCCAGGTACTTGAAGAAGTATCACCTTAACTTTCCAGATAGCATCTACTTGCCTCTATATTGGTATGGTCATCTGCAAGATGTCAACATTCCAATATAAAAGAACTATCTCCTACTTTCTTGGTTTCAGAATTACACCAATTTTTCTTCAGAAAATATCTCAAGTGGAGGAGCATTTGTAAATACTGGAACAGTGGAGAAGGCCTATATGTTTCATTATAGCCCTTGTGCGCCAGATTTGAAACCTCACAAGCCTGAGCTGCAACCACATTATTATCCTTCAATCTTCCAAAATTCTCATGTAGATCAATCCAAAGGCTGTAATAATAGTTGAGACTTTCATCCTGGAGGAGGTGTGAAGCCAACTTGGATGTGGGTATACTGTGTGCGACAAACCTATGCAGAATTTGTCACATATTTGAAAGGAGCTGCGATATATGAAGGCATCTGGGCTGGACAGACATATGTCTACAGGAATGATGAGTTTGTGATGGAGCTAATCATCCACTAAGGCCCAGAAACCAATTTGTTCCATCTTAATCATGGAGAAGTAGGCATCAGTTTTTGGGATGTCTACAAGATCTCGGGGGCTCCAATTCTAGGCGACATGTATGATGAACTCATTCCCCCCAAGGTGACTTGGAATGATTCGGAGAAGACTCCAGCTTTGGCTTGGGAATTATTGAAAAATTTCTACAAACTCAAGAGTTTAAAGACCTCCAAAACTCATTCCGGAAAGGATATTCATCCATAGGAGTGGATGGATATGTTTTTTACCAAGAATAAAGGGGATTAGACCACATGTACTTTTCCTACTATCTTCCCCAAAATAGAGAATAGGGGTACTCCTGACACATTCTGGCCGACTCCAGAATTAGGAGAATTTGATAAGTGGGGATACGGAGTGGAATAGATATTCCCAAAAAAGACCCGTCTGGCGGGCATTTTAGCCATGTGGCACTGTGTTTATCTTCATCCAGTCAGGGATTTGAAGGGAGGCGTCAGGCCAGGGACCTTCGTTGTGGCAACCAAGTTGGCTGAGAAGAAAATGGTTGGGTTTTCCACCCCCAATTTGGTGAAGATTCACATGAGCATACTCCATGTCTTTAGTGGTAAGACTCTTTTTAGAATAGTGGGACCATTCCACGTTTTGTTGGGATGGATCCCCACTCATTTCAGAACATATATTTTACAGAACATAGTAAAGATTCCTCAAAGTTCTATCAGGCCATCAGAGCAGGCATACTCTTGAATTTCTCTGTTATCTCTCAACATCTATGATATGAAGGTGAGGCTGAGCATGTACAAGGAATTCAACTTCATTCCTTACGGAAACCCACCAACCAAGAGATTTGTTGATGATGGAACCGCTGATTTGGAGTTGAGGGTGTACATTCTGGCTTGAAGAGATGGGGTACTGGCCACCTAGATTGACAGAGATATTATATTCGAGGCCTATGCTTCATACAGATTTTCACGCCAATTCAAGTATCCAGCAGACTGTTGTATCTCCTCATGTGCATGTCAGTTTAGAGCAGCATCCGATGGATGCCTGGAAACTATAGTTGATGACATCTATGGATTGGACCGGGGCAGTATTTGATCTACCAGTTGATAAAGAGGCATGTATCTTGACTATATGGTATGCCGAGAACTGGATAACATCATACCTTGGAGGGATATTGAATCGTCCGAGTTATCAGGAGGGGAAAAAAGAAAAGAACTGTAGAGAAGGAAACCCTTCATCAGGAAGGCGACAAACACCCACTTGAAGCTGATTCACCAGGTTCCTCACCTAGGGCTAACTCATTGGATACCAAATATGGGGATGATGAGGCACAACATGTGGAATAGAGGCCTCGTGCCAGATATTATCCTCCTGTTAGAATCAAAATACCAACTCCATCAACTCCTAGTGAGTTACTTCATTGGGGGCACTTTAATAATCATTACATTATAGAAAAACTAGTCTTATTTTCTTATTCTCTATTTGTAGTTGTAGGAGCTAAGAAGAAGCTAATGTCTATGGTTATAGGACCCTCCTCACTACCTTCTGGAACACATTATGAATATTTAGCACCAGAGGATGTCTAGACATGGCGGAGTTTATATTATGATATTGAAACTGCCTGGCAGGATTTATGCGAAGGTCTACACATACTTGGAATAGGGAATCTTCGGGCTTCTACTGATATCTATTTCAAGGATGATCCCTATGAAGTGCGGGATTCCATTAGAGAGATGGAGATTCTCATATATTCCATTGATGATTCCATTCTTGTCACTAAGCAGGTGAATGAAATGATAGATCGTGGGGCCACTGAGGGGACTTGTGGTTCTAGAGATGAAGAGTGGCACGATTATGTGGCTCCTCAAGATGTAATTCTCTTTCATTATTTTCTTTGCAACTTGATTTCAGTCAAAGCTTTGTTAATCAAGGAAATTATTTTCTTCATCCTGCAGCTTTCAAAGAAAGGAACGGTTGATATTCCTTCACCACAGTATAGCCCTGGTGGTACTGCCATCGGGGCTAATGAATCTCCTCATGAGCCAGGCGAGGTATCTCCAGGCCAGAAAGCCATGGATGAGGAATTAAAAAGGTCTTTTAACTCTCTAATAAATATATTTGGAGAGGAGACTATCAAAACTCCCAAAAAACCATAGAATCAAAAGCATCGAAGGAGAAAGTCCACAGATAAACATTTCATTAGTAGTGGTATGTCATTCGGATAGTCATGAGCCTTAACCCATGAAAAGGTTTCTCATACTTATTGGGATAGTAGGGGATTCTTAAATTTCCCCTTTGAGGGAGAGGACTAACCCTCCTCTGAGAACAATGGAGGGTGCTGGTGAACAATCACAAGCTCATGCTGGCTTGGATGCTCCTAAAGAGGAACCAGTGTATGTTCCTAGTATCACTCCTACTGCTACTGCAAGAAGAGAAGAACCTACTTCTGGTAAGTAAACAATGCTTCATAAAATGTTGAATGAAACATCAACTGACTTCCATTCTATGATACTTTAGGTTCAACCCCTGCACTAGAGATTTTGGTGGCCACTGCAACTGATGTTTCTATTTTATCTGAAAAACCTTTGTAGTGTCAGAGTCCACAGAATGAAGGTCGCTAAGAAGACATATCTAATTCTCCCACTGGTGAGATTAACTAGGATTCTGAGATTACATTGGATGAAATGATGGAACTTGGTGCATCATTTGAAATTTTTTTAGAACAAGTTAAATTATAATGTAATTTAGAATATTATGGACACGAGTGTTATCCTTCGTCCTGTTAAAAATTACTTATTATAACATCTATGATCATGATCAATTGAAATGTGCAGTTCTATCTAAGCAAGATGATAAACTACCAATGCCTGAAGGGGGTACAGAAAACCCTACTATTGTAGAGACATTATCTCAAGTGGAGCTTAACCTGGAAGAGCTTCCTGAAACTTGTCCTAAAAATCCTGTTGAAAATAGGAAAGGTAGGGAGGAACCTTCTCAAGATGCTGATCTACTGTTGGTTAAGGGATAACAAAATTTGCAACTGTAAATAATTTTCAAAACATCCAATCATCATTTTTTATCCTTTGAAACTATCCAAAGCCTTCAATTCATTTTGTAGGGACATCAATTTCAGTGGATAGATCTAGAGGTGAAGCTTTAGCCTCTGCCCCAACGGGAATAGAAAGTTAAGTAACAATGGTCAGGGGGGAAGGATCATAACATGGAACTTCCCAATGTGCATTAATCCGGGATTATATTCCCCCAGTGACAGTGATACCGAGTCAGACCCGAAGATACAAAAGGTGCTCCAATTTTGACGATGCAAGGCAGGGAAGAACATATGAAAGATCATATCTGAAGTGCATCTAGAAGAGCTATCATCAAACATTCCCCGACTGTCATCCCTTTTCATCATGTTGGTACTTGGTGGTTTTGGATATCAATAAATCCATGCCACAGTGAAACAGGTCATCTTAAGGTGGGAGTAGGAGTAGAGATATCATCAAGATTTGACCAGGGTGAGGTTGTCAGCCAATATCAACGATTTTGAGGTTGAGGTATCCCGAGATGAGGCTTATTATGCTGCCAAGTTAATGGAGCTGAAGCATAAGATCAATGAGAAAGTCGTCCAACATATGCATCTTCAGCAACATTTAGATGCTGTTACTGGGGAACTTGACCAACTTAATAATTCACTGGATGGAACTCAAACGAATTGTATAAAATCCATTTTAGATGCCAATAAAGCACTCCATCAAGCTGAAAAGATTGATGTTGGTCGAGTGTATGAGCTTCATGTGGCTGCTGATGAAGCTCGGGATAATATAAATCAAATGAATATTTATGTTGAATGTATTTTTTAATTCTCGAAAAAGAGAAGAGACTCCAATCTGTGGATGTTCTTCTAATTCTTGTGAATCAAATGAAAAACAATTTCTTCTTCAATCATTTGTGCCCTCATTTTCTTGCTACCTTCTATAACTTTTACCTAAGGCAATGGGCCTAGTAAGAATAGTTTGATTTTTTCTAGGATTATTATAAATAACCCTACAAACATTGAATCTTTTCATTCCTCAATATTACTGAAAATCATACAAAATGTATGTTTAGTGAGCTGGGACTTGACTTTTGTTCAGAGTTCCCTTGTCTTTTGTGGGAAGTTTAAAGGCATGCACGTCAGACATAAAAAGGGTAATGTTTAAGGTTGAAATAGCTTTGACCGAATGGATTAAAATTGACTCAACTCCTTGACTATTTATCTAAAAACATATTACCACACCCATGTTTGAGGGAAAATATGTAAACTAGGACTTAAGAAATTTTGAATCTAAGGAATCACATGAAAAAGGTCTAAAAGGCATTAGAAGAAGTATTTCCCAAGAATGAAGTTACCACTATTTAACAAACCCATTAGGGGGTTGAATTATGTAGGGCCGCTTAAGGGAATTGGTTGTATAGTCAAATAACAGAATCCTTTCGATGACAGGTCCGTTATGTAGATGACTTAGGCAAGTCCACCTAAGGGAAAGTGTTGCATAGTCAGGAAAAAGTACTCTCAGAAATTTACTTTTCTACTGCTAAAAATCCAGTGGATGTTTTTGGAGATTCAAATTTTCCAAAGCATAGAGTTTTTTGTATGGAGAGAGGTACTTGGATATATAAAAGATATTTCTAAACAATATTGTCTTAGAACCGGATGAATGTCACTTCTATGAAGGTCTGACCCAAATGTAGGAAAGGGAAATATAAACCATAGACTGGAATTCATTAATATCATGAAAAATAACATGGGTCTAATATGTTTAGGATGACTATTTTCATGGATCCCTATATACTGTAGTTAAGACAAATAAGGACAAAAGAGGTTTTCTTCACAAGAATGAAGTTACCATTATTTAACAAACTCGTTAGGGGGTTGAATTATGTAAGGCCACCTAAGGGCATTGGCTGCATAGTCAAATAATATCATATTTTGGATGACAGGTCCGTTATGTAGACTACTTATGCAAGGTCGTCTAAGGTCACATGATGCATAGTCAGGAAAAAGAACTCTCAGAAATTGAATTTTTTGACCAGAAGTCATGAAAAGGGTAATGGAGATCTGGAATTATTTAAGGTTAGGATTATGACACATGAAAATGTGTATTTTTTAATGCATTAAAGAGATACGTAGACCAAGGCCAACCATAATCATATTGTGGTTGAGTCCTGAATTGAAATTCTGATCTTCACTATGTATCCCATAAGGATGGGAATCAATCCATACGTAGTTCTTGAAATGCAGTTTAATGTCATGTGGGATGAATGTATTGGATATTTAGTTTAGGGCCATAGAACATAGACCATAATAATGAATACACAGTGTGTGGTTTATAAACATGATGTGAATGAAGACCAGGGTTTTCATACCACATTCATGTTTTCACAAGAATAATTTTCTTCCAAAGGACTGAAATTAGAATTTTGGGTTAGGCCCAAAGACTTGGGGCTGGGTTCGAGGGACACTCGAACATTCCTACATATCCCATAAGGATGGGAATCAATCCAAACATAGTTCTTGAAACACCCTCTGTATTGATTTTGTTCATACACGTGAAGGGTGAAAGGGGAATTTAGTTAAATGATGGTTTGACCCCACATAAAAGGTTCGAGCATTTCCATGTATGCACATAGTCTTGGAATATTACATGATAGGAGATCAAGGTAAATAATTATTCCCTATCAGGTGAGGCTATCAAAGAATGTTGTAGTTTTTTGTCGTACAGGACAAAATTGTTGTACAGTTTAACGTCATATAGTAAGGACAAAGCTAAACCAATATTAATATTTTGATTCTGGGGGTGGCTTCACAAATCAAAATCATATGAGATGGAGGTGAACCGATGTGAAAATATTGGTTTTTGGATTCAACCTTGGGAGGTTCCCTACGTACCTATCCTAGAAAGCAAGGATCAAAGTCTGCGTAGTTCTATTGAAGAATGAATTGGTGATCATGTTGTTTTTTAGAACAACGACCAAAAAAATTGTGTTGGGACTTATGCATGGTTAGTGTCCCAGAGAAGGCGTTATGGTTAAAGTTTACTCTAAGTTCACATGATTCATACTCGGTGTGAGAAAAAAGAGGTAGCAACAACAATAACGACGCACAGTTTAATGTCATGTAGGACATATAAGGGACTGAACATAGTTTAACATCATGTTGGACAATGACGTTGGGGACTGTTCAGTTTAACATCATAAATTAAGGAAAACATAGTTTATTGTCTTGTTGGATGGAATGGGACAATACAGTTTAATGTTATATTGGACGATGGAGTGTTGTACTGTTTATTGTCATATAGCTAGGACATATTACTTTGTAGTTTAATGTCTTGTAGTGCGGACAATGGGGACAAATTTTAACATCATGTTGGATGTAGTAGGGACTTTTTCACAGTTTAACATCATGTTGGACATTGTCATGTTGTACAGTTTAACGTCATGTAGCTAGGACGTAAGAGGATATTATGAAATTTAAAGCCTTATAGTAAGGACTGTGGGGACTTCTATACAGTTTAGCTTCATATAGCTAGGGAATCATAGTTTAACGTCATGTTGAATGATGGTACGAATATTTTAAGGTTATATGCATAGACTGATGGTTATACAGTTTAATGTCTTGCTGGACGTAAGGGACTATGCAGTTTAAAGTCTTACTGTAAGGAAAACACAGTTTAACGTCATGTTGGACGAAAGGGTATTTGTGTTACAAAAAATAATTCTTCATAAATCTGGCATTGGTTAAAGTAGTGATGATTTCTCCATCCACAGAGATTAAAGAATGAGCTCCATTGGAGTAGACATTATGTATTGAGTAAGGTCCTTCCAATTTTGGTTCAAGTTTATGAGGTTTTTTTCCTGTTATCATTGGTGTTCAGAGAACCAATACCAATTCTCCCTGAATGAATGAACGAAGATGATATTTTTTGTTGAAAGCTCATGTTATTCGATTCTGATAGACTTCCAAGTGGTCCAGGGTGCACAATCTTTTCTCATCTAATCTTTCTAATTCATCTAATCGCTTTTGAGATTGTTCATCTGTAGATGACTAATCACAAATGGCTACTCTGAGCGAAGGTAATTGAACCTCAATGGGAAAGAATTCTTATGTTCCATATACCAATGAATATGGAGTTGACCGCGTTGCAGTGTGGGTGGTGGTTTGATAAGCCAATAAAGAATGAAAGAGTTTATCAGGTCACGATTTCTTATCTTTATCCACCATCTTTTGCTGTATATTTGAAAGATTCTTGTTGAATGATTCTATCTGGACATTGTATTATGCATGATATCGAGATGAATGATTGTATTTGATGTTGTATTCCTGATACAATCTCTTTACCTTAGATGAACAGAATTTGGTGCCATTTTCTGTCAATATGGTCTGAGTGACACCAAATCAGGTAATGATTTTAGACTTGATGAAGCTAAAAATGATTTTAGAACTAACTTCCTTAAGAGATATTGCCTCTGTCCATTTGGAAAAGAAATCAGTAGTAGTAAGAATATACTTAAAATACTTGGCTGTAGCTGAAGGGTAACATCCCACCACATCTATTCCCCATGTGTATAATGGCCACGAGTATTTAGCTGTATGTAGCAACTCTGGGGGTTGATGAGTGATGTTGGAATGTACTTGGCATGAATGAAACTTCTTTGTGAAATCAACACAATCTTGTATCATTAAAGGACAAAAGTGTCCAATCCTTCAAATTTGATCAGATAGTCTATGTCCAGACTGATGGGCTCCACAGACTCATGCATGTACTTCTTTCATGACAGCCATTGTCTCTTCACCATCAATGCATCTGAAGAGTACTCCATCAAAACCTCTTTTGTAAATAATTTTCTCTTGGTGATCTGGGCTATCATAATGAGTAAAATTGACAACACATCACCGGATTGGTTCTTTCCTGGGTCTATCAGGTGGATGTGTTCCATTTTGAAGTTATTCCCTGATAGGTGGAATCCATCTTTTAGCATGACCATATGGTTCAGAAATGGGAATAATTTCATTGTTTCTTCTATTCTAGTTTTAACATAAGGTGAAATTGTACGACGGTGGGAAATACTGATGATTGTCTCATCCCGATTTGGATCTTCTAGAGCCGTGTCTATATTAGCCAGTGCATCAACTTGAGAATTTTGTGACCGTGGTACATACGAAAATGTCAGTTCTGTAGAAATTTCTTCCATTAACTCTCTGACGTAATCATACCAAGGGATTAACTCTTCTTTTCTAATGGAATAATCCACATTTACTTGTTTGATTTCCATGTCTGAATCACCTTTCACCTTTAATTGATTAAATTGTTCTTGAAGCACCAACTCCAATCCTGCAATGAGAGCTTGGTATTCTTCTTCATTATTTGTACTTCCTTCCCACAATAAGATGGAATAAGGTAGCACTGCCTTTTCCGGGGAAATGAGCGCAATTTCTAACCCAACTTTGTTGAATTTAGGATCATCCATTTTCTTCCATGTTTGACTTCTAGAAGCACCATCAATGTACATTTACAATGTTTGAATATTATCTTGAATAGAGAAGAGTTCTTAATCAGGAAGTTGAATATTTAAATATGTATCTTCTACTGAAGGATGTTCAGCAAGGAAATCAACCAGAGCATGGCCCTTGATTGCTTTTTTAGACACATACTGGATATCAAATTGCTGAAAAATAACTGCCCACCCTGCCAGACGTCCTGTAAGCATTGGACGGCTAAGGATAAATTTGGGAGGGTTATTACGAGATACCAATTAGACCTCATGATTTTGTAGGTATTGTCTCAACATCTGAACTACAAAGATTTATGCTAGGCAGCACTTCTCAATACTTGAATATTGGGTTTCTTCTTCATGTATAGTCTTACTGAGATAGTAGTGGTTGTTTCTATTCCCAACATCATTCTTCTGAGCAAGAAAGGCACCCAATGATCTCTCTAAAGTTGTCAGATAGAGGATAAGTGGTCTTCTATCAACTGGTGGCATTAATACTGTTGGACTCAAGAGATATTTCTTCAGAATATCAAATGCTTGTTGACATTTTTCAGTTCAATGGTATGTGAATCCCATATTCATCAATTTGGTAAAGGGTAAACTTTTTCCTGCCAAATTGGCGATGGAACGCCGAATATAGGCTAAGTTCCCTTGAAGTCCTCAAAATTATTTCAAATTTTGAGGAGGATACATACCAAGTATTGACTTTGTCTTCTCAGGATCTACTTCGATACCACAATGGCATACAACAAAGCAATGAAATTTTCCTGAGGTTACACCAAATGCACATTTTAAGGGGTTCATCTTCAAATTGTTTTATCGAAGTTTGTGGAATATGAAATCTAAATCATCCAAGTGATTAGAACATTTCCTAGATTTAACCACCAAATCATCCACATAACATTCATCAAACTTCCATAAAAAGGGTTTGGAGATACGATGCATTTCACGGTGATATGTTGTGCCCTCATTCTTTAGGCCAAAGGGCATTACCCGATAGAAAAACACACCTGGAGGGGCTCTAAAGGCTTTCCATTCTTCATCTTCTGGAGCCATTCAGATTTGATTATACCTGGAATATCCATACATGAAGTAAAGTGCTTCATAGACAGCTGTTTTATCAATTAAGAGTTCTGTGGTCGGAACTGGAAAACCATCCTTAGGACAATGCTGATTAAGATCTCTAAAATCAATGAAAACTCTAATATTTATGTTCTTCTTCTTCAAAGGTACAATATTTTCCAACCATTTGGCGTATAGAACTTCTCAGACAAAGTTAGCATTGATAAGCTTATCCACTTCAGCTTCAGTTTTGGAAGCATAAGTAGGGTGTGTTCTTCTTCCGGCTTACTAAAATCCTCGATGTTCTTCTGGAAAACCCAAACATTGAGTTGAAAATCAGGATCAAGACCTGGAATCTCTGTATAGTTCCAAGAAAATATATATCGATTTTGCTTAAAAAATCAAATATACATTTCTTGCTCTTCAAGAGTCCTGGCCGCACTAATTAAAGTGGGGTGTGGATCTTCTTTTTTACCTAGATTTATTTCTTTGAGTTCATCCATAGTGGTAGAGATACCCTATTCAAATGATGGAGCATCATCCTTGTGATCTTCCTCTTCTTATTCAACATGTTTTATTTCCTCTGTTTCTACTTTCATGGTAGATTATGAATTAGAATTTCCAGAATCAAGAGATATGTTAAAATTTGAACATCTTGAAGAAGAGGATTCCATTTCTTATCCTATTGATGATGAAGGGTCTTCCTTAGGTAATAAAGAGGAGATGGTGGATTGAGAATCGACATCATATTTCACCTCTGACATTGATATAACTTCTTCTATCCTGGTTGGTGAAGTATAGACTTGCAGGACTTTAGTGGATGAAATGAAGAAATCTCCATTTGGGCTTTCCTCATTGCTTGGTGAGTCACCAATTTCTCCCATGATGTCTGGCTTGATTGCCGCAATTGACATTATTGTAGTTTCCATAAGAGTATTTGGATTTGGATCTATCTTTTCAATTTGACTTATAGCAACACATAATCTATACTCACCTGTATGAATGGTTTTACTGGAATCTTTTCCAAACCATATGAAACATTAACTTTGTTAACCTCCATTTTTGTGGATTTATCCTTACCCTCTATGTGATAGAATTCTGCCTCAATGTATTGAGAGTCACATGTTTTTAATGGGGATTTATCACCATACAATGTCCAAATCTGGTCATTGAAACAATATTTGAGTCATTGATGGTATGATGAAGGAGTAGCTGCATTTTGATGTGGCCAAGGTCTTCCAACAAAAATGTTGAATGTTGTATCATGACGAACCACCATGAAATATTTATTGGATACAAGGTCTCCAAACTTGGTTCTATGTGTGATCTCACCCAGAGGTTCTTGTTCATTTTTATCATACCCTTTCAACATCAAAGTAGAAGAAGATAAATCAGATTCAGTGAGTCCTAATCGACGAAGTGTGCTAATGGGGATTTGGTTGACTCCTGAACCATTATCAATAACATCTCTTTGGTTGTCTACATCATTGACATTTCCAGATAAGTACAAAGTTATAATATGTCCATGCATGAAATCATCTTCATCTTCATCTGTGAAAGATATCACTATATGTCATTATGTAGGATTATTCTCTACATGGTAGACTTCAGCTGCAGCAATTTTAGTTTCAAACTCCGAAGGACTTGACAAAGCCTCAATGAGTTTCTTTTGAAGATCCTTTGATTAATTCAAGGAATCTATAATTGATAACATGGCCTGTACTTGGGCCAAATGTTTCACTACATCATATTCTTGGTACAAAGGATTGCTTTTCCCAATAGGAACATGTGGTTTAGTAGGTGCCTTGGAATTTGATGTTTTGGAAGTAGATGCATCTTGAATCGGGGTAGGAGTTGGAAATACTTCTGGCTTTGGAAGATTACACCGAATGGGTCTATTTATCTGCTGAGAGAAAGAAGGTGTAACCTCCAACTGATCCTCTAGAATGATTGTGTCGGGAATAAATCTACCCTATGTGGAAGAACTTTCTTGTTCTTTTTGAGCTCATTGAAGGGCTCTTCCATTAGTTTCTGCTGCATATAAAGTTCTAGCAGGGGTAGAATTGGAATACTGGCTTCTAGGATTCCCATGTCTTCCTCCGTATCACAGACCTTTGGAATTCCCTCTAATTCCTCTATTTGATACAGGGAACTCAGGCTCATCGAGATCAAAACTATGACTGGCATAAAGATCTGTTAAGAGAATCATTTTAACATAACCAAAGATAAACTCTTCGTCTGATGAAGACTCTGCCTGATTAGCCAGTTTAGGCTGTGCCGTTTGGTGGGATGGTGCTTGTTGCTTCGAAGTAGATGGTATAAAATCTTCTAGAGTCAAAGACAAATTGGGCTTGGACACAATCTCATATTCTTCTAATTGTTTCAATTTATTTAAATTATGCCGTTTCTTTGAGTATTTTCCCACTGATGAAGGGGGCTTTTCTTTGGCATTAATAGTATAAGACACAAAAGGTTTTCTTAAATTGTATTCGCAAAATGGCATGAGATTGGTTGATCATTTTTCTGACCATCCAATCATCATATTTCTGCGCATTTTTTCTTCTGACTTCATTCTATTCTCCTTATTCCTCTGGATCTGTAGCAGTAACACAGGCTACCCGAGCTGAAAACCCTTCAATTTGATTTGTCCCAAGTTTACCATTTTTTATAGGAGTTCCTTAATGACAAAACACTGCTGAATGGGATGCCCCAACATCTGATGAGATGGGAAATAGTGGGGATGGTATTCATCTCCTTCAATTTTCAGCCTTTTGGGCCTTGGAAAATGAACCAAATTATTTTCCAGAGCCTAAATGAAGTAGCCAGGAACTTGTTCATTTTAGAAAGAATGAACTTTTCTCTGCAGTTCCTCAAATTGTTTCCCTGTTTGATCTCTTTGATCATCTTGATGAAACGACCTCTATTGCTGACGCTCAAGAGGTGGAGCCCTTCGGAAATATGAATGTTTTGAAGTAGAAGAAGGTACAGCTTCTTGGTTAAGCATAAATGTAGAAGTCACTGCTTTACCCATTCACTTTCCTGGAGCTGATGGAATTACACGAGTTTTATCCTTTGTCTTCATGAGATAATCTTCAATCTGTTGATCGATTGAAGTACGGTTTCGAAAGCCTCCTGTGTATTTCACAGGGACCAACGGTGTGCGTAATTCATCCCACAAATTTTCCACATAGATTGGCAACAATTCCTCTGGAGGGAGTGCTAAGCTTAGGGAATATTTTAATCCCTTCTAGCAAGGAATGAAATCTGAAACCCTTCCATTCTCCCTTTTATTACAATTTTTTAGATCAAAAAATGTAGTCTTTGGAAATGTTGAGCTGAATTGAAGAAGGAATCATTGACGAAGATCCTCCCACCTGATAATTGACCGAGATTGCAACCATGAGTACCAAACAAAATCAGGCCCTTGTAATGACTGTACAAAACACTTGAGATTAATTTCTTCCTATTGCTGAGAGGTTCCCATCATAGGATCACAACGAGAAAAAAAATTTGTTAAGTGTTTCTCTTGGTCTCCCGAACTATTAAATATTGGGATTATGGTACTTGAAAAATTTTATGGGGGAGGAATTTCATCAACCCATTCAGGGTAAGATCTATTTTCTGGTTGAATTTGAGCTCGTTTTCCCTCCATATCTTCAAAAAATCTATTAATGACTCAATATTAGTTAATAACTTTTGAGAAACATCCGGGTGAGCTTGGACCTAAGAAGGTGCAATAACTAGAGCTTGGACAGATATAGTGGTTGGTACAGAAACTGATGATAACATCATAGGTTGTTGTTGCACCTGACCCATAGGATTAGACTCGTGAGGGTGTACTGATAAAGGAGGATATTCTTGATCCATCTTAGTAGCCACAACAAATTCCCTTGGCTGACTAACTCCAGCACGCTTAGGAGGAATACTATCTTGAAGTATTTCTACATTCAACCTCCTCAATTCCTTAATTTCTTCCTCTTATTATGAAAATATTTGCTCTAGTGAGAGTGATTGGACTTCTCCAGAGGAAGGTTATATAACCTGATTCTTTCCATTCCCCTTATTGGACACCTTTCGGAGAGGGTTAAGTTTGTTATTTTAAGGAACACCCAGATTATGGGTAATCCTTTGATTTCGTGTACGCACACCTTCTTCATTTGTGTCTGTGCATACAATTTTATGACCAGGAACCTCTTCATCTGATCCCTCTGAATGAGCCTCATGTTATGGAGGATCAGCAACAGTGGCATTGATGACATTAAGTGATGCATAATGCATTGCATCCCTTCTATCATCATTTCTGTGATATTTTCTTCTTCCATGTCCCAGATGAGACATTACCTATTGTCAATTTGATCCCTCATTAACTTCTTGATGAAATGTAATTTGGAGGGAATATTCTGATAATTTGAATCTTCATTTCTCTTGTGGATTCATCCCTAATCGAGAGAAGACTGACTTTCTCTATGGAAGAGATTGATGGTTTGAAAAAGTCCCCAGACTGGTGGACTGGGGTTGTTCCTACTCTTCCTGCTCAACTCCTTGAATCCAATTTTTTGATTCTGAGGGTTCGGCTAAAAGAGTCCCCAGACTTGCAAGATGGGGTGGTTCTTGAGCTTCTATATCTTATACTTTCTTCAAATCTCTCCTGATCTTGCAGAATTTAGTCTGGAAATTGGCTGGATGAATCAAACTCCATCCACTTTTATCACCCGGCTTAAATGAACGCTGGATGATTTCTGACACTTCTATCACATGATGATGTGCTTGCTCTAAACAAGAATCCAGTTCAATATTCTCATTTTCTTAATGTATGAGTAATCCAACAACTTGTTCTTTGTATGCTTGACTTTGAGAAGTACTATTTTTTGCATGTTCTTGATAAAGCATTTGATTACACACAAAGTCAATTGGCTATGGCCGGCCATGGGCAATAACATTGCATGAGACCATTTTCGGCAGACTTTACTGACTGGAGAGTACAGTGAAATGTAGTTCTCAATGAACACCCCATATTCTGATATGAATACCATATGGGGCATTGGAAATTAACTGGTGCAATATTCTTATTGCACCAAGGCATGAATGTTGAAGTGCTCTCTGCTGCATTTCAGCCTTAAGATATTTAGAAACTGAGAGAGATTCCAAATCAATTTGGCATTGTAACTCTTCTATTATCTTGAAATGATTTTAATATTCATCATAAGATAATATTTTCTTTTTCATCTAATAGAGAGTTTTCCATATGTTGAGACAAATATCATGAATTCCATCTTCCGTCAACATCTCTGGAATGTCATACTGAGAGTCAGCTAGAGGCCAAAACATGACTGGCACTTCACCATTCGCCAATTTTTTTCTCATATTTAGCACTTCCTCTTTATCCTTTGATGAATATTATTCTACTTGATTAGACCAAAGCTGGTGCTTCCTTATTGATTTATCAGATTCAATAATATTTTTAGAGAATTAACTGATCAAACTAGAAGATAAACGACCAAGGGGTGGTTCGGAGAATGACCTACACCCTGAGCTATCTTCTGATTGATAATGTATTTCACCTAATAATGGTAAAGAATTTCACATGAATGGATTCACATTTTCATATTCCTCAAGATAAGAGGGATTTCTCGTCACTACATTTTCCATTGGAGCATTTTACAGGAAATGATTATTACTAATATAGAGAGGACTTTCATAACTAAATTCATCATCATGGGGGGGACCACCATGGTGGGTTGCTGCAAAATATGAAACATTTTTCTCCATGGTCTTCTGGCCACACATAGGGTTCTTATGGCTCTCATCTGAAGATGAAACTTCGAGATCGACCGAATTTTCATGAACCAAGCCTTCATGAGGAAGTGTCTGATAAAGACCTTCAGAATCAATGTTCCCACTATTTTTTATTGAGGGAGTAGAATCTTGAATTCCAATAGATAATTTTCTGAGGGAATCAAAAACTCCAGCATCGAGAAAGGGCTTATTACAGAATGTCTCTTGATTTATTGACATTTCTGGGTGGGTCTTCTTCTTAGATGCCTTCTAACTCACTTTTGGAACCACTTGTTGAAAAAAGTGGTTACTCTGAGCAGGTATCTATGACTGCTTAGGAGATATGGAAAGGTTAGGAGGACAATATTTTTTCAAATCAGGTGTATGTTTCTGACTTGATTGTCCGTATGGTATGGGGGAGTATTCCCCACAACCCTATTGGAATGGAACAGAGGTGTTTATCTTTTCCGAAGTGATATGTTGACGTGTCACTCCACTGGTAGGGATAGATTTTCATTTCTTTCCACGTGATGCTGCTGAAGCTATTATAATATTTTGGCAAGCATCCAGAATATGAGCATGGATTTGCTTGTAGTATTTCACCATTGACAGAATATTCTTGGTGACATCAGCTGCCGGAATGAGGATATAGGTCCATTTCTTTTTTAGATTAGGTGTGTATTCCTGCTCCTGTCCTTCTTTTCCTATCATTGAATTCTGACATTACTCATGTGTGGGGGTAGAGAGTTGAGCCTGCCTCCAGTTTGTCATTGGGGCTTTCCAATTGACTTCTTCGGGTGCTACCAAACGAGATGGTTGGTAGGATATATCAATACTAGAAGGTGTATGTGTCTAATTATTTCACTCCGCTAAACATGGATGATGAACTTCCATCAATACTGACAGACAAGGCTGCTGGTAGGATTGATGAGTGTAAGCAGGTGTATGTGCATGTTTACCAGTTCCCAACACATTGGGTTGGCGGGCTTCATCGTATGTATTCAGACGAGTATACTGACTAGATGATTATTTATAAATAGGTGTATGTTCCTTTATATAGTACTCTGCCATAATTTCTTGGTGGGATTGTCATGTTTCTTCCAGAAAAGTCGGCTGGACAATGGGTTTAAAACGGACAGGTGTGTATTCCCACTTGTTTCTTTCCACCAAGTGAGGTTGGTGTACTTCTCTGGAAATTGAAGAGATATGAACCTACTCACGGTTGACCGTATTTATCCTCTTGTAGTACGTCTTTCCTGCTCGAGTTCGAGGAACCTAAGCCGAATGCCTAGAGACGATACCCTGATCATGTTGAGGGCGCACTGCCACAAGATTCTGTCGGCGTTTGTTGATGGGATCCCTCGAGAAAGACTCCTGTCTCCTTGAATTAAGTCCTCCAGTGACCTTATCATTCACCTTCAAAGAATATGGGAGGGACTAGTGATTGGATTCCGGGGATAACGACCCGAAATGGTTGGAGACGATGGTGGGCACCACCTGCTTCTTGATCGCTGGGTGGCGCTGTCTGGACGACCAGTGTGAATTGTTGACTGGGAGGTCTTTTCGAGTGGCCTATAGAGATGGAATAGTACCATTTTGATGGTATTCCTTAATAAGTGAATTTGATACCCAGCGTTGAAGACACTGAGTAGGTGATGTCGTCCTCATAGCGGAGGATGATCCAGTAGGAGTTACAGAAGAGGCATTCACATCAGAGGTATTCACAGGTGTGAACTTAAGAGAAGCCATTTCTGTAACACAAAAGATCTTGGAAAATAGTTCCTATTTGATATAACAGACATAATCAAGATATTTTCAACCACAACATCTTTTGGGAGAGCACATATGTTTTTGATTTTTTTTGTTGGCCCTCCTATTGAGTTTAAATAAGGGCCTAACAAATAAGTAAAACATCACTTTAACTTGGTTAAAGATTCATGTCGGGTTCACCATTTTTTGTTTCCTCTGGAAATGGGGATGACCTTCATTGTTTATGTTTCAAAAATTCCATGCGTGTTCTAACGGGTTTGTTCGTAGAACCGGAAAGATCCAATGATTCTATATCCATTTGGACCTACTTTCCAAAGATAGGTGCTCATTAGTTGTGAACTGATGAGGATTAAAAATTTGCATTGGTCGAGAGGATGGGAGGTCGGACTCATCACACCATTTTGGGGGGAATTATTCTCTACTTTGGGACTCTCTTTATAGATTTAAGTTATGTTCGTGAATCCTTAATACATTACCATGTATGAAAATGATCATTCCTTTAGATCTGACAATCAATGATTGATATGTATGAGATTTAGAGAATCATTTATATGTATTCAAGGTTTTTCATCGATAGAGAATAATCTATATTTGTTTAGATATTCTTAGTCAATGGTATCCATCAACACATTATATAGAAGTCTCTTGGACATTATGATAACCATGCTGGTTTTAAAGCCACTCAGTGGGGCACATGAAGTTTATTATCATTCAAAAGGACATGGATTATCTTGGAGTTGGGATCATACCCGTAGATGGGATACCTACAAATCCTTGTTTAGAAAAGGAATCAGAACCCACATAGTTTGAGTAAGGGATTATGATGTTTATGCATGATTGATGGCTCAAAGAAATATGTCATAATTACTTTTATGCTCTAAGATCACGTGAGTCAATCTAGGTGTGAGAAACAAGAGGTATTGGTAAAACCAGACAATTGTGCCACAAAAGATGAAATCAAAGGATATGATGTGGGGCTTATGTATGTATGACTGCCTAGATAGTGAATATTAGGATTTACTTCGGGGAAGAAACCTGGGAACAAGATCCATAAAGGTATATGTATGTTATTGAGATTTGGATACTTAACATAGGACTTAATCCTGAGAAGGATGACCAAATTAGAGGGGTCTTATGATTTGGGTTTTATTCCTAAGAAGGAAGTCCAAATCAAAATTAATTAAGACTGGTTAAGAGAAATTATGACTGGGGCTTATTCCTGAGGAGGCCGAGGTTAAAGGCACTTGAGAACTAGGGATTATTCATGAGAAAGAGGCCCAGGTGTAAGGGGAATTATGACTGGGGATTACTCCTATGGAGGAGGCCGAGGTTAAGGTAATTTGGAACTGGGGGCTTACTCCTGAGGAGGATGCCCATATTTGGGAACATGGGGCTTACTCCTAAAGCGGATGCCCAAAATTAAGGGAACTTGATAACTGGGGCTTATTCATAAAAAGGAGCCCCATGAATATGGGACTTGGGGCTTACTCATATGAAGGATGCCTAGTTTAAGAGAACATGGACTATGGCTTACTCCTGAAAAGGAGGCCCAGGATAAAGATCCTTTCATCTTAAAGGATGAGGTTGAATGAATTAAATCACTAACCATAGTTACATAAAGATATGTAAATCACTTGGTTTTAAGAGATATTCACCAGAATTCCTTTTATACAAGGAGGACAACAAGGGAACCATGCCAAAAATGGGTTTGAAGAGGGTTTTGAAGGCTGAATCGTGAATAGGAGAGCTAGATTTGAATAAGAGAGGTGAATAGGCAGGAGGGGAACCCAAAAAGAAGTAGGTGCACAGGTCCTGCGTGGGCGTGCAGATCCTGGTTGTGCAGATATACCTGCACGACACATAGGTACCTCTGCGACGGTCAACCCATAGGATAATACTTGGGCGAGGCTTGGCTCAATCACTTAGTATTATCCCTAGGGGCTTCCAAAAAAGAGGCATGCAGGTTATGGTGGAGGGATAAGGTGGCGCACAGCTGTGTCTATTTCCCTTAAGGGTTAAAAAACATTGGCGCATAGGTGTTGATGAATTTCAACACTAGGGCCTTGTTTCCCCTGTTTAGACCATCCATTCTAGGTATAAAATTACCTTAGAAGTGTTCGGAAGACTTCCCGAAGAGTCTAGGGTGTCGGGAGCTTAAATTTATATTTTTGAATTTTTTCCATCCAGAAATGGGGGGCCCACAAGGGGAATTTATAGGCTGCTGAAGACCGCAAGCGAAAATCAGATAGGGCACATAGGTCACCTGTGCACCCAATAAGTGGAATACAGGAATACCTATGAGACCATGATTAATCATGCACGACCCACACTGAAGAAAAGCCTTGTTCATGCCTTTTTCAAATTTTTATGTTTCTTCAAAGGATGAATCACTTTATGCTAAGGTATTCTCCTTTTTCAGTCGTTTAGACTCTCTGATGAAAAGAATCATCAACATGGTTTAAATGTTTTTTAGATTTTATGATATTTTTTGTGTTTCATGGGCTTATAGACGTTATTTTCATTTTAGGGGTTTAAGTTGATTTTAGTTTGTTTATGTTTTTTTGGATGTTTGGGTATTTAGTGTATTTTTTTTTGTTTTTAAGGTTTAAGTGTTTTTAGGTTATTTTTGGGATTTATGGTTTTTAGATTTGTTTTAGGTGTTTTCGGGTTCATTTAGGGTTTTACGGGAGGTTAGAGTTTATTGGGGTTTCAGGGTTTTGTATGTGTTTTAGGGGTTTTAGAGGATTGTTGTGGGTTTTAATTGTTTCAAGGGGATTTTGGGGGTTTTTTTATTATTTTTCAATATTTTAGATTTTTTTCGGGTTTGATTACAGTTTTCGGGGTTTTAATATTCATTTATGGGTTTCTTTTTTTATTTTAGGGGTTTCTAGGATTTTTTGTTTTGGATTTTAGGATTTTTGGGTTTCACATTTTTTGAATTTCTTATAATTTTTGGAGTTCTATGGTCTTTATGGAATTTAGTAATTTTTATTCAATTTAATGGGTTTTTCGCTTTTTCTGTCTTTTTAGTTGTTTTTTGTGGGTTTTTGGGATTTTATATGGTTTTTGTGGAATCATTGGGGTTTTTTGGATTTTATTGAGTTTTTGGTTTTTCGTGTCTTTTACGATTTTATAGGGTTCTTAAGAGTTTTAGATTTTTGAGGGATTTTCGGGGTTTTAGGGTGTTTAGGGTGTATAAAGAGTTTTAGGGTTTTATGTGTTTGTAAGGGGTTTTAATAGTTTTTTGATTTCGTGTATTTTGTTTGTCTTTTTTGGGTGTTTAAATGTTCATTTGTGACTTTTTTGTGCTTTCAAGCTTTTTCAAAGTATTTATGCGATTTTATTGTTTTTAGGGTCCTTATGATTTTTTATTGTTTTAACAGCCTTTTATTATATGTAGTGTTTTTACGGTGTTTTATATACATATGTATTTTAGGGTCTTTTACTGTTTTAAGGGGTTTTAGAGTCTTTTGGTGTGTTTTAGGATTTATTGGGTTTTAAAGGTGGTTTTAGGGGTTTTTTAAGTTTTTTTGGGTTCTTGGTTTTTATTATGGGTTTTTTTTTTGTGTTTCATGGGTTTTTTTGGTATTAGGGATTTTTAGGGTTTTAAAACTTATAGGTTTTTAGGGTTTTAAGGTTGAATAGTTTATTAGATTTTTTATGGTTCTTTATGGTTTTAGGTTTTTTTGGTTTTATGGTTATTTTGGTTTTTAGGTTTTATGGGGTTTTAGCCGTTTTAGGGGATTTAGGGTTCTTCTCTATTTTAAGGGAATTTTAGGGATTTTAGTTTTTAAGGGTATTTTGGTGGGTTTTAGGTTTTTTAGGGGTTTCTAAAAATTTCTGTATATTTATATTTTTTACTATTGGGGGTTCTGTTTTTGAGTTTTCTTGGAGTTTTCAGGGGTTTAATGGGGTTTTTTGGTTTTTATAGCGGTTTTATGGGATTCGGTGTTTTTCAAAGGTCTTTTAGGGGTTTTTTTCATTTAGGGTTTTAGGGTGTTGTATTATTTTTTAGTATTTTTTGGCTCTTTAAGAGGTTTTGGATCTTATATGTTTTTATGGGTTTTATGGTATTTAATGTCTTTAAAGAATTAAGTTTTTTATGGGTTTTTAATGATTTGGTGTGTTTAGGTTTCGTCATTGTTTTGGTTGTTTTTAGAGTATTAGGGGTTTTAGGGTTTTGTTTTTGGTTTTCTGGGGAATCCAGGGTTTTTAAGATTTTATGTTTGATAGGGTTTGAAATTGTTTTTGTGGTCTTTCAATATATTAAGGGGTTTTATAATTATTTTGGAAATTTTAATGTATTTTAAGTGTAGAATCGGATCTTATAGGGGTTTTTGGTATTTAGTGTTTTAAGGGTTCTTTTGGAGGATTGAGACATATTGGGGTTTTGGGGGATTTTATAGTTTTTTGGACTATTTTAATGTTTTTCGGACTTTGAAGGATTTTTATGATATTTTAGAGTCTTTTAGAGTTTTTATATTGTTTTTTTGATTTTTATGTTTTTTTTTGAACCTTAATGATTTTAATGGTTTAGGATTCCATTAATTATTTTTAGTGTTTTGGGGTCCTTTAAGGATTCTTACAATTTTTAGGGACCATTATGGATATTATGGGTTTTAGTTTTTCCTGGATCCTCCCTAGTTTTTGGGGTTTTAGGGTCCTTTATGTATGTTTAAGGTCATTTAGAGTATTTTTATATATTTTAGGTCATTTTATCTTCAGTTATTGGTTTTAGTGTTTTTTTCGTATATTTTTAATTGTTTTTAGATCCTTTTAGTGTATTTAGAGGTTTTATCATTTCTTTCAGAGTTTTTGGTTCTTTAGGGTTTTTTGGGTTTTATGGGTATTTTGGGTATTGGAGGGAGGGGGTAGAGTCTTTTATACCATTCAATAGTTTATATGGTTTTTAGAATTCATACGGGTTTTAGGGTCCTTTGAGATTTTTAGTATTTGTATAATTTTATCCTTTCTTTAGAGTTTTAATAAATTTTTACTATTAATTGGGTTTTGATAATTTTTAGGTATTTTAACATTTTTAGGGTTTGCAGTATTTTAAGGTATTTAATTTTTTTTAGGGTTTTAGGGATTTCATGGATTGTTATTATTTTTTTGGTGTTTGAGTATTTATTTTTATTTTTTGTGGGTTTTCTGGTGTTTTAGAGCTTTTTGGAATTTTTAGGGTTCAGAAGTTCTAATGATTTTAGTGATTTTTTGATATTTATGGTTGTTTAGGATATTTAAGGGTTTTATTATTTTTAGTATTTTTTAACATTTTTATGATGTTTGAGGGTTTTTTAGTTTTTATGGATCTTTAACACTTTTTTAGAGTATTGGAAAAAAACGTAGTGTAATGTTTTTTAGGATTATTCTTGGGTATTGTTATGGATTTTAGATATTTAGTCTATTTTAATTATATTTAGTGGTTTAGGTAGATTTTAGTGTTTAACTGGGTTATATTTCATTTAGGGTTGAATAAGGTTTTTAACCTTTTAGGGTTTTTAGGGGTTTTAATGAATATTTTGTGTTTTGGGGGTTTTTTGGATTCCTTAGGTTTCTTAGGGTGTTTAATGGGTTGTTTATATTTTAGGGGTTCTTGGGTTTTTTTTGTTTTTTAGGCTTTATGTTTTTTGGGGTTATTTAGGATTTTTTTATATTTTTTGGGGATTTAAAAATTATTTGGGGTTTTAGGGTTTTTTAGGTTTTATGGTTTTAAGTATTTTTAGGTTTTCTGTGTGGGATTTATGAGATTAAAGTTTTTATGGTGTTTAAGGGTTTTTATGGGTCTTTTAAGGTATTTAGTGTCTTTTTAGGATTTTATTTTGTTTAGGTTCCTTTATTTATGTTGGGAAACTCAGGGTCATATGATGTTTTTATGGTTTTCATTTATTTTTTAGGGCATTAGTTTTTTTAAAGTTCTTGTGTTTTAGGGGTTTATGAGTGTTCAGTTTTTTTTTGAGGGGGGGTCATGTTTTTATGGGTTTTAGGGTTTTATGGTTTTTATGGTATTAGGTATTTACCATTTTTCGATGTTTTGGGGTGATTTGTGATTTTAGTGTAATTTGATTTTTAGAAGGTTTAGTGGTTTTTGGGTTTTGGGGGGTTTTATTGGTTTATATGGGGTTTTGAGGGGTTTTGAGGTTTCTTAGGGTTTAAAGTGGTTTTATGGACTTTTGGGGAATATTTGGATTTTTTTTCTGGTGTTAAGTTTTTTTATGGTTTTTGGGATTTTAGTGGTTTAGGGTTGTCAAGGATTTTTAGGGTTTCATTTGGTTTTAATGTTTTTAGAGGTTTTAACTTTTTTAATGTATTTTTAGAGTTTTAACTGATTTTTTTATTTTTTAGGGTTTAAAGAAGGTTCTTTATGGGTTTATGGTTTTTAGTATTATTTGGGGTTTTAGTGTTTTTCACGACATTAGGTGTTTTATGGTTTTTAGGTTCATTCTATGTTTAAAGTTATTTTATGTTTTATTAGTTTTTAAATTTTTATATTTGTTTTAGGGAATTTTATGCATTTCATGGATTTTCTAGTGTTCAAAGGGTTTTAATGTTTTTGGGATTTTAATGGGCTATTGGGGTAATTTAATTTCTTCTAGTGTTTTAAGGGAATTTAGGGGTTTTAGGATTTTTTTAGGATTTTTTAGAATATTTTTTTCATTTTTTGGTTGTTTGGGACCTATTGGTATTTCTTGGTTTTTAAGTCCCTTTATAGGTTTTAGGGGTTTTATGGTCCTTTAATTATTTTTGGGGATTTATGTTTTAAATTATTTTCATTGTTTTTAGGGTTTTTTAGGTTTTTAGGGGTTTAAGTGTTTTTTATTACTTTTATGGTTTTAGGGATTTTATAGATTTTTTTTGTTTTAAGATATTTATTAGAATTTATAGTATTCATTGGATTTGGATATTTTTTAGAGTACTTATGGGGTTTTATCATGTATTTAGGTTTTTAAAATTGGTATAAGCTGTCTTATATTTTTATGATCTTTTAATGTTTTTATGGTTTTTACTGATTTTTGGTTTTTTGGATTTTTAGCATTTTTGTGGTATGAAAATTATTTTAGGGAATTAGGGTTTTTCATATATTTTAATTATTTTGAGTGTGTTATATTTTATTTAGAGTATTTAGGGGTTTTAGGGTTTTTAATCTTTTAGGTGGTTTAGGTCTTTTATGATTTTTAGGGGATTCTCTAACGGTTATAGTTTTTAGGGGTTTTAGAGGCTTTTAGTGTTTTTAGGGATTTATGTTTCTTTAGGTTTTTAGGGGTTTTGCCTTTGTTTAACATTTATTTGGGGTTTTTTTAGTCTTATTTTTTGTTAGGGATTATCTGTGTTTAGGTTACTTTTATGTTTTCTAGGGTTTTATGTTTTTATTTGCTTTTTTGGATTATATGGGGTATTTAGGGGTTTTAGAATCATTTAGTGTTTTAGGATATTTTATGTTCTTTTAATGTTTTTATATGTTTTAGTGTCGTATAGGGTTTTCAACTTTTTTGTTGTGTTTTAGGGTTTCTTAATGGTTTTAGGGGATTTTATTGTTTTTAGTGTATTTTCATATTTTAGAATTTTAAAGGGTTTTTTTAAGGGTTTTAGGGATTTAGTTTTTTATGTGTTTTTAGGTGTTTTGGGATTTTTTAGTTTTTTATGGTTTAAGGTTTTTGGATGTTTTCTTCTAGTTTATTAATGTTTTAGTGTATAAGTGTTTATAGGTTTTACGAGTTGTAGGGTTGTCTAGGGTTTTTTCTATGTTTTTAGTATTTTATTATAATTTTTTTTGGTTTTTGTTTTCATGGGTTTTCAGGGAAAGAGAGGTAGTTTTTCTATGGAATTTTTGGTTTTTTACAGGTTTTTGTTTTTTTGGTGGTTTTTAGGACATTTTACACTTTTAGGTTTTTTTAAATTTGTTACCGGCTTTTTGTGTTTTTAAGGTTTTAGGATTTTCTTAGAGAATGTAACATTTTATGTGTTTGTTTAGGATTTTCTTGGGGTTTAAGTGTTTTTGAGGGTTTTACGGTGTTTAATGGTTTTGTGGTTTTTAGGGTTTATATGGGGTTCCAAGAGAATTTCATGTTTTCATTCGGATTGTTTGGTTTTAAGCAATTTTATATTTATCTAGGTTTTTGTGGCCTTTTATGGTTTCTTATGTTCTTATGGGGTTTTGGGGGGGTTTTATGGTTTTTAGGAGCTTTTATGGTTTTATTGGTTTTTTGGGTTTTGAAGGGGATTTATGGATTATAGTGGTTTAAGAGTTCTTAAGAAGTTTTGGGCTATTATGGTTTTTAGTGATTTTTCGGGTGTCAGGGTTTTTAAGGTTTTTATTGGGTTTAGGGGTTGTTTGGGTTTTTTAGGCTTTTTATGATTTTTAGGGGTTTTTATAGTTTTGGGGGTTTTAAGGGACTGTAAGGTTTTTATGGTAATTTTAAGGATTCAAAGGTTATTAGTAGTTTTATGGGTTTTAAGTGGTTTTACGATTCTTTTGGATTTTATGGATTAATGGGGTTTTGGGTATTTTTTATGGATTTAGGTATTTTTAGAGTTATAGAGGTTTTCTAAGATTTTTAAGAATTTTATGGTTTTAGGGGGTTAAGACTATTTATAGTTTTTTTAGGGGAATTTTAAGTACATTTTGGTTTTAGTGGTTTTAGGATTTTTTTGGTTTTTTTGGTTATTGAGGGTTTTTCTAGTTTCTAGTGATTGGATTATATTTTGGTTTTTATGTTTTTAGGGTTTTTTTCTCTTTTCTATTTTGAGGGTTTTATGGTTTGGGGGTTTTAAGTTTTTTTGGTGTTTTGTGGGTTTTAGTGTGTTTAGGGTTATTTATTGTTTTCTTGTTTTTTAGTTTTCTTACTGTTTTTAGAGAATTTTAATATTTCATATTTTTTATGGTCTTTCAGGGATTGTTTGGGTTTTTTTCTGGGTTTCATCGGATTTTTATGTTTTTGATGGCTTTTTAGGGTAATCATATTTTTTTGTGTATTTTGTTGTATTTGGGTTTTATTAGTGGATTTAGTGTTCTTTTACGGTTTTTATGGTTTTAGGGACATTTTATAGTTTTTACAGCTTTCGGTTCTTTGGGTTTTTTAGGTTTTTATGAGTTTTTAGGGTTTGTGTTTTTAAGGTATTTTGGTTGTTTGTTCTTTTTAGTAGTATTATGGTTTTTATGGTTTTTTTATGTTTCTTCTCAGTTTTTATGGTATTCTAGTATTTTTTTGGATTCTTGTATTTTTTTTAGAATAATTAGGTGGTTTAAGGATTTTATTGGTTTTTTGGTTTTTGGGGACATTTTTTGTTTTTATGGACGTTTATGGTTTTTGTGGTTTTTTTGTGTTGTTTGGGGTTTTTAGGGGTTTCAAAGTCATTTAGAGTTTTTGGGATTTGTAGGTCCCTTTATGCTTTTTGGGGGGTTTTATGGTATTTTGGGGTTTTTAGTGTTTTCTGGGTTTTTAATGTATTAGGGTTTTTTGGGGACATTTAGGATTATTAGGGTTTTTAGGGTTATTATAGGGTTTTGGGCCTTTAATATTTTAAGTGTTTTTAGGGTCTTTTGGGAGGGTTTATATGGTTTTTATGTGCATTTAGTGTGTTATAAGTTCTTTTAGGAGTTCATAATATTGTTTAGCAGTTTTATGGGTTTTAACCATACTTTATGGGGTTTAGTGCTTTTTATGGGTTTTAGGGCCCTTTATGCTTTCTAGAGTTATTAGGGTCCCATGGGGGTTTTTTCGTTGCATCATTTATGGGTTTTTAGGGAGTTTATGGGGTATGGGGGATTTAGTATCCTTAAGATTTTGGGGTGATTAATTATTTTTAGATTATTAATGGTTTTTAGCATCTTTTCCTATTTTTAGGGTTTTATTATTTTTTATGGTAGTTTCCCTATGAATTCCTTCCTCATAAAAATTTTATATTTCTGAATAGTTTCTAAAGGGTTTACTCATGGAATCAGAAACACCCAATGGTTCTATATTAGAAACGATGTTCTTTCCAAATGTAGGAGTTCATTAGGTATTTTGGCCAACGATGCTTATGAACTAACATTAACCAAGAGGATTGTAGGTCGGTTTCATCACATCCTTTTGGGGGGAAATATTTCATACTATAGGACTCTATTATAGATTTAAGATATGTTCATGAATCCTTCATTAATACCCATGTATTATATAGATAAACATTAAATTAACAATAAATTATCAGCATGTACGAAACATAGAATCATCTATATATATCTGAGGTTCTTCAACAATGGAGAAATCTACATTTATTTGAGGTTCTCCATCGATGGTGTCCTCTTATGTACTAATTAGATAAACATTTTTCATTATTAATATGATACTAGTTTTCTAGAAACATATAGGGGCACTCTGGATTTTATTATTTCCAGGGAGACTGAGGTTAATCAAGAGTTTATTGTTATCTAGGGAGAATGAGGTTACACTGGAGTAAATTTTCATATAGGGAGATTGAGGATACTATGGATTTTATTTTCATCTGGTGAGGTTGAGGATACTCTCTAGTATATCTTCATCCCGGGAGAAGTGAGTTCTTTTTATTTCGGGATTGAACCAATGAATGGGTTTCCTAGATATCCTTATGAAAGGAATCTGATCCCACATAGTTTTGTGTCACTTAATGGAGAAAATGAGGTTGTGTAATAAAGACCCAATCGTACAGTTTAATTTCTTATTGAAAGGACTTCTAGGAAGAAAGTTCCTCGTCATGTTTTTGAGTGGGACATATGCTGAAGAATCTTAGAGAACCTCTAAGAGATGTGGATTTTCAGGTATAATTAAAAAAACTGGGAATGTGGCCAATAGATAATTTTATTTATTTGGGGTATTAGGTTTGAACCTCCGAGAGGATTTATATGTATCCCAATTGGATGGGAATCAAATCCCATGTAGTTCAGGTTATATCTCATAGGGTATTCTGGACCTTCGAGAAGATTATTTGGGATCTTATTCATTAGGATGATTCCTTTATAAAAGGGAATATTAAGAAATTCTTATCTCATGGTTGTTTTTGGGATTAAGTCGGGATTAAATTCTGAGGAGTATTCTAGGATTATGTAAAATATGATTGTAGCTTACTCCAAAGGAGGATGTCCATCGAACCCACGAATTAGGTTGACATCCTACAAATTGTGTTTAAAACAGAAATCGATGTTCTCATAGATTAATCAATTTCATGGATCGTGCGGATGTCATGATCAATATTAACCTCTAATCCCACTTGTGTCTTGTTGGGTGTGTGAAACAAGAGGAAATGAAAGATATGAGAACCACACAATTTTCTCTATCCACTGATGGATGAGTAATAGAGATTATTGGGGTTACCCCTAAGATGTATGCCCATTTGAGGCTTGGTTGGGGCTTACTCCTAAAGATTATTCCTATTTGAAGTTTGATGGGGCTTACTACTAAAGAGGATTCCCAAGTACCATTTGGTGCTTATTTATAAGGAGGATTCCAATGGGGTTCAACCTATAATAGGAGTCTGATGATTATGTTTCAATAGTTTTTTAGGTGTTTATTGGCTCATGCTACTTGAGGAATCAAAGGGGACAATCACCACTAATGGTTTTCTTGCGGTGGACCATAAGGATTTATTGGAAGCAGCCCAAAATTTCCTCAACCTGGCACAAAATGTTCATGGTGTGACTCTCAATTTATCATTGGGTTTAGTGACGATACAAAAGAGAATGCCCTAGATGGCTAGGACTATAGCCCTAAAGTGACCCCGAGTAGGGGGTGGGTCACATCCCTCACAGTATGGACCAACGGGTTAACCTAGGATGATCGCACTGGTGGGTTGCACAGGTGGGTCACCTTGGTGGGTCACTCTGGTGGGTCGTGCAAGTGGGTCCCACAGGATGGTCCCCCGGGGGGGGGCATGTATGTGATAGGATGGGGTCCTTTCCCTAGTGAGGGTGGGATATGGTCGGCCTCCCATGTTGTGATGGACTAATTGAGTGAAGGGAAAGCACTACCAGATCCCTCTCCTGGATTCCCATCAAGGAGTTTGGTCATCCTCTGAAAATCTTAGGTGAAGCTGTTTGTTTATAGATCATGGTGGACCTGTGTGGATGGGCCATCCTAGATTGGCCAACACAAATGTCCTGAATGGATGTCCAGTGCGGTGGAGTAGACTCCTTTATGGTTTTTTCCATCTTTTGAGTGGCATAACTTTTTTTCAGTATATCCATTTGGGCACCATGACCAGTAAAATCAAATATGTCGAACTGATATACACCTCTTAATAAGTGAAATACACAAAATCATCTCAAATGAAACTTGAGAATTTCATTTTGACGCATTGAATACATTTTTTCATCGATCTTGGAAACCACTACCCACTTCATGAGTGGTTTTCTTTCCACTTAACCCTAATTTAGAAGAATACTTGTGAACTATGTAAATACATCCTACATCATTTTTAGTAATGGAGACACATCTCTACTCAAACTTGACCTTTATTGTCTAAGTGATGGTGACATCATGAATTATACAACAAAGTATGTGAAACTCATTTTGTGATATAAAAATGTTCTTTAAGTGTTTTCTAATATATTTAGTGTCCTTAAGGTTCTTTGATTTTTTTTAGGGTCATTTAGTATTTTTAGGTTTTAGGGTTTTGGGGTTTATACATTTTTTTGGTGGTATAGGGGGTTTTTTGTTTTTGTTTTTTTTGGTTGTTTTTAGGGTTTATACATATTTTAGGAAATTTTTCTTTTAGTATTTTTAAAATTATTAGGGATATTTATGGTTTTTAGGGGTTTTGGAGACTATAGAGTCTTTTTTGGGGTTTTATTATTTTTTGGGATTTATTGATATTGAGGATTTATTAGGGTTTTATTTTTAAAATATTTTTTTCGTTTATAGATTTTCATAGTGTTTTTATGGTTTTATGGGACTTCTCATATTTAAAAGGGTTTTATGGGTTTTAGTGTTATTTTGTTTTTTCAGGGGTTTTTTGAATTTTTAGTTGTTTATAGGGTATTTTAGTATCTTTGTTTTGTTTTAGGGGTTTTAAGGTTTTTATGTTTTTAATATTTTTTGGGTGTTTTTGGTTTTAGGGGGTTTTAGGGTTTTCCAAGGTTTTTGGGGTTTTATGGTTTTTTTGGGTTCTGGTGTTTTTCATGTTTTTCTAGGTTTACATTAGTTTTTTTACTGCTTTTTACTGTTTATGTATTTTTAGGGAATTTAAAAAAAATTATGGATTTTTGGGATTTTTGGGGGTTCTAAGAGGTTTTATGGTTTTTAAAGTTTCAGGGGGTTTAGGAAATTTTTAAATAATTATTTTGGGATTTTATTGATTGTAATAGTTTTCTAGAATTTCTGGGTTTTAGGGGTGTTTCGTCCAGAGGTCCAAACTATTAACAATTAATTGCATATTTCTATAAATAGTGTCATTTAGGTTTCTCCATTTTTTGTTTTGTCTTGATTCATGTCATAACCTTTTTGGTAGGGGCTAGATCGTCTCGTTGGGATAGGATAGTAAATCTTTTTTATGTTGTGAAAGAGGGGCATCATTGGTCTGCTCCTGAAGAGTAATTGTAGGGGTTATGTTTTTGTGTAATCGGCCAATGTTGGGTTAGAGGTCCTGAAATGGCCTCCAATGTGATTTTTCAAGGAGCCAAAAATCACCAAACAGGCCTTTTATCCATGACTCACAGACCATCCATCCAATGGTATTCCCTCATTGGTTTATTTTATCATTGAAACTTAAGGACTCTATTTTACAAGAGGATGTGAATTGGGGGGGAATCACACCCTTTTTAGGGGGGTTATTTCATATTCGGGGAATGTATTATTGATTTAATCAATGATCATATGTTCATGAATCCTTAATTCCTTCCCAATCATGTGTCCATGGATTACACATTGGTTGAAAAATCAATCATGGATATAAGTGGATTAAAAGTTGCTACGACTACAGTAGTTTAATCCATGTGATGATGCACTATGGAGTTTATCATCATCTATAGAATACGGATGTTGTTTTTTTGTTGGGAACATACCCATAATATGGGATTCATATGTATTCTTAAGAGATGAATCATAATCCACGTTTCTCAGTTCTACTAAACTAGACACATCACATTTTAAGTTCGTGCAATGAGGACCCATCGATGTAGTGTAACATCGTCCAGCTAAGACATCTAGGTGGACAATTCCTTGTCAATATTTCCTATAGAACATAAAATGAAGTGGCTCAAGACACTCAGAATAGGAATGGTATCCTATGTGGATATATTCCTACCTAGGATATGGCCTGGTGAACACTAGTGCGATGTGGGTGTGGCGTTCGGACCTCAGGTATGCTTCTTACATAAATCTATTAGTTGGGAATCAAATACCTCATAGTTCTGTTTATATTAGGGATTATACCATAATGGGGGCCCTGTTATTGGGGTCATAATTAGGAAATAACCTTTGAATGGGACCCACTTTGAGCTCGAATCATTATATAGGTATCCTATGTATCCTTTTTGGGGAAGGAACTAGAGTTCTTCTTTTTCATTTTGAAGTGGTGTGGATGTTGTGATAATCATCAAACTCTAAGCCCATGTGAGTCATACTTGGTGTGAGAAACAAGAGGAAGTGATAGATCATGAAAACCAAACACCATCCCTTATCCTTTAATTGGAATGGAGGAAGTCATTAGAAAGGGCTGTAGAGATGGTTGTATAAGAGAAAGAGGGGGGGTCTTTGAATGTTCCAATTTTCCCCCATGCTGATATCCAGGATAGTCACTTTTGGAATTCTATCTTGACATGTTCTAAGTTAAGCCTAAGAACAGAAAGGTTACCACCTCCCATTGTAGGGTTTGCGACATAACTAAAGAGGTGTTCATTGAAATGAGTTCTAGGAAAGGGGAGAAGAATTCATCCTTATAAAAAAGAAAATCTAGAATGATCCCTTCAACTTGTAACTATTCCTCAATTAATAAAAAATACAGTGATTACCCTTGATCCCTATAATGGGGAGGTTCATGTCGGTATCCCAAAATTGGTCCTTGGGTTACCATGGGAATTTAGACTCATTGATATTCCAGGAGTCCCCAGCGTTGAAGGGATTACCTACGCAACTCTAATTACTATGAGTATGTAAACTCATAAAGACGTGTCAATGCACCCAATGGTTTTAACATGTGTCTGGTGGCTTTGGAATAGGGATTTTTTCTAATTACAATAGATTTGTTCATAGAGGGAATTCATAGAATGGGATGGTAATATTAGGACATGATCAGTACTAGATGGTGGAAATCCTAAGGGTATCCTACTCTGAATACCATTTGTTCATACGGGGTGGTGTACCCTCTCCATGGTGTATATCTATGCGATAATATGGGATATTTTTGTACCATGGTGGTAAGAAGCCCTTCATGTGGGACTCATTCCATAGTGGTACATGGCCTAAGGTTGTTTCCACATAGGGTGGTGCTACGCGATGCTGGGTTCCATCCCTGTAGTAAATTTCTACATGGTGAAGAGTTTCATCTATATCGAGACACACTGTGTAGTATTTCGGATTAAAAATAGGGAATTGATCTGGTAGTTCATGACAAGATCATCTGCAAAGGGAATATGGTTCTTGGTTTACAAATAAGGTTTGTATCCAAATCATTTTTATTATTATTTTCCCGTCAATTCATGGAACGTGGCAGGTTTATACCTGCTGGGAACTGTATTTGGTTTCATACATCGTCGATCGTTTGTCTTTAATGTATTCAATCAGTAAGCTTCAAGAACCCCTAAAAATACAATATCTTTCTCGGCTCCCCTTATGGCCCCTTTTATTGAGTGTTGTGGAAGCTATATCTTTGGGTCGCATTATACCATTAGCGGAAGGCCATAAAGAAATCACCCAGCCTACAAATGACTCATTCAACACAGATTTATGGGAATGCAGTTCATGGTGGGGTAAATCAATGCCTCGAACCCACTGACGACACAGTTTATGGGACACTGTCAGTGTCACCTTTTATGTGAACTGAGTTTTTTGGGATGGGGTGTAGGTGTATACCTCTCCATCACATTTTTTCAAACAACACGGTTCATGGTTCCATAGTTCATGGGTGGAATATCTCCATTTATTCCATGCACTTCGTGTTTTTTTGGTCAAACCATCACATGCCTAGGTTTCATGGGTTTTCTACCTACCGTTCGGTTTTTCAGATATACCATCCACATATCATTATAAAAAATAAGTACGCAAACCACTTTGGTTCTTTAAAAATTCTACTTCTTCAATATTCTTATCAAATTTTCAATTGACCATGCATATTATTCCTTAATCAAACTTGTGAAAATATTTTATTTTCCTTTTCAGAGTTCTCAGGACCCTAAAAATTCCCCATATAAAAATGGGTTCTGATTGGGGAAAATAAAAGTCTATTATAATATAAAATGTTTTCCATGAATTGAAATGGTTTTCTGTTGAACGGTAGACCCATTAGGGGGACCCTGCCTATATATATAGGGTTCGAGTCATTTTTCATTCACTATTCACTTAGAAAAAATTTCTCTACAATGTGCTCTCGACATTCCTTGATTCTGCGTACTGAGTCCTTTGTAGACTCCTTCGTCCACAAACTGTGTTTCACCTTCCTCAAACCAAAAAATCCTATTGGTGGCCTTCACCCTTGAAATAAAATTTTAAATCCACTAAGAGAACATTGATTTTTGAACATCAACTTTTAAGACTTTACATTAGATGGCCACATAAAAAGGCATGATACACATCATTCCCAGTTCATGACCTATTTGGACCACTATAAATCACTACGTATAACAACATCATGCCTTGCGTTCCACGAACTATTTCGGGTTTTCAGTACGTGGAGCCTTGCTATGCTGGCTTCTTGAAGTCCTTGGTTTATTTTTCTATTTTTCACAAATAATTTAATTGATGGACCTTTTTAATGGTCTTTTTGATATCGAAAGGAAATTGATATTTCACATATCTCAATAGAAGCAACAAAGAGGAGGGAAGTCATGGTTGAGACCACCGAATACAACTTTCGTTCCAACATCATTCCTCAAAATTGTATTCTTAGAGGCCTATTTTCTCGAGATCTCACAACCTATCCAATGTATATCTAGTTTATTCTTTAAAACTTTGGCCTTCAATATGAATTTTCCATACCTTCGGTTGACAAGAGAAACTTCACCATTCACCTGGATATGTCACGATAGTATGATCAGAAAAATATTCACTCCATGGGGGATATTGTGACAACCTCAAGCCTGTATGACTTATTTGTTCCAAATGTCTCTATGTGGATGAAAATCACTAAATGAAACCACACTACATCTTCCAAATCAGTTATTTGGGAATACCCAACTACTCTTAACTCATCATGAATCAACCCCATTGTATGATGGATCTCAAAATGGAATATTTGATCTAGAGGGAGATTGTTTGATGAGTGGTCATGGGACTTATGTGTGCACTAAAAATTCTAGGAGTTACCTAATTATTAGGAAGTTTTCAATCTTCATGAAGTAGTATGTGTGTCCCATTTTTTCATCTATTCATTTGGAAATAGTATTCCTGAGAATCTCAATCGCTGGTGTTGGAGAACTAACACCTTTCAATTTTCCCATGGTGAAGTGGGTATCATATTATGGGATGTCTACTAGATAGGGGGACATTGTCCTTTGGTGAAATGTATGATGGGATTCTTCTTATGGAAAACACATGGGAGAAAACTAAACTATTATCTCTATTGGATAAAGACACACTATTCCAAGAAGAGGGATTTCATGGCCATCCTCTACATTCATGCTAATTTCTTTAATTTGATGAATGGATAGGATTGTTCTTGTTGGTGACTGGGATGAAGATGAAATTCCTACACAGTTGAACTCTTCCAACTCAACAGTATTGGAAAATTTATGTCTCATAATATGGTACCCTCAAGGTGGGTCTGTACACCATATAGGGCTAGGGGATTCATTCAGACATATCACCAGATCTCAGATTAGCGGGTATCATTTCCATCTCACTCAGTGGATGTCTCGTCCCCTATCGTGATGTATACACTGGGGTTAGAGCTTGTACTATTATGACAAAAACCACATTATCATAGGGGGAGATTATAAACATATATGTCTCTAACATTGCTAGAATCTATGTGCTATTGGGGAATATACAAGAATAAAGGGCAACATATCATCTCAGCGGGCCATTTCAATTTTTTTATGGTTGGATAGAATATCAATTTTATTTCTATTAGAATCATCATACCATAATGATTCATCATTATAATTTCCACCCAACACTTCGTAGTGTTGTCTTCATTCTCCCCTAATCTTTGAGTGTTCATGGAGTGGTTTAACTATAGAGTCATGTTTCTTAGTTTCCATTTTTCCATTACCCCATACCTTAAAAATAATAGCAGATGATCAGAAGAGTTCTATGGAGTAACATTCATTCCACATGGAAATTTGGGATGAAATCTTAACTACTACTATATATGTGATGACCATCTATGAACCTTATGAACACTACTGGTTTTACAGGTAGTCTGGATGTCCGTATTGAGTTTTACTCATCATTGTTACCCTTGTTAAGATGGAATCCCATCAGGAAATCCTCTATAAGATACGATGGATGATAATGAGGGAGGAATCTAGCTTGCATGTTTTCATTCCTCCCAAAGTAGACTATACTTATAATTGGAGTGTTCCCAATAGTGGGTAGCATGCTATTCCGAAAATATAATAGACATTCTAGTACGATGTGTTCAAAGACCCCTGACTACTTATATTTACAATTTTCCTATTCTAGTTGTGTCATCTCCCTATATTCCAATTTCCTGATGCTGCTCTGTTCCTCAATGAATTATTTCAAATGGGGGTTCATCTGCATAACCTATCCTTGGGGATAGTTATTCAAATGCCAAACTTTATAGTGGTACATTTCATTTCCCAATAGAATCTCATTTGAGCAGAACAAAATTGGAAACCATTGGAGTTATGGTGGACCCCCTGATGTCGGTTCCAGAAATCGAATCCCCCACAGGGTGAGAGGGCTCCCCCACTTGGGTGACCCATCCTAGGGAGACTCCATATGTTTTTGTTTCATTCACTGACTACATACCTACTGTGAAAAAAGAATATAGTTGGGTTCCAATAATATTTGGAGACACCGAGCTATGTGATGATTGGTGTGGCATCAAATATTTAATATTTTTGAAAGACTCCTCTTCCATAGTTTTCAAATGAGTTGGACACTCTTAGGCAGTTATTTACCAACTTGGGTTCTGACAGCTTCGACTACTGACATCTTCAAACACATGAACAATATATTATCTTAGTTATAAAGGATATAGACACTCATGAAGATGATCTCACATAGTTCAACGCTTCTCATCCTCAAACAATGATGTTTTGGGATCTTAACAAAGAGTTGAATCACTTAATAGTCGAGAAGACTAGTGCTCATGACGATGTGATTTCCCAAACGGAAGAGTTAAAAGATTACATAGCTCATTTGTCCATGATAAAGTTGAAACTTTAATAATAAAGTGCCAAAATTGAAGAAATTACACAGAAAAGGTGGGATCATAGTGCAATACTAAAGTAGGTGCATCCCTCAGTTAAAGATTAAGCTACATAATGGACTACATTAGAGAAATCTATTGATGGTCCATGAAAAAAATAATCAATATATTGGAAATATATAGGAAGTATTCCTTATAGTCTTTCTAGATTTTCTTGTTCCATTGTCTTTATTTTCCATTTGGGAGAGGCTCCAATTTGTGGGTGTACTCTTTGTCTACATTTAATAGAATGAATAATATTTTCTCTCTAGTGATTTTCCTTCTTTTTTGGACAATATTAATTAATCCTGATCAACTCTAATTGAATCCATTATCTCAAATAAATATCAACTTGATTCATAACCCAGGGTAAAATAAATAATCTAATATGGGTATAATTTTATTCTGAGTGGTGGGGATCAGCAAACCTTGTTTAACACTATCTAGGGTTACATGAAAAAACACTAAAAAATCTATGTCTTTTTTGATATCATATTAATTTTCTCCTAAACCCTTTGTTGTGCGGTTTAGTGGGTATGCCATGACTTTTTATTAGGCCTAACATTGTGTTTTTTATACCTAATAAAATTTTCATCTTCTAATGATTTTTCGATTTCTCAATGTCTTTCCTAAACCGTATGTAGTATACGTTTGGTAACTGTGTACTCGATTTTTGGTCTGAGATTCCCTTTATGGGTTTCAAACTAGTGATTCCCATGTCTCTTTTGTATTAGTAGATTATTTTCTGGTATGTTGGTCTATCATTACTGGTGTTTTAGGTTTAAAAACTTTCACCATGATTTGTAGGGTGAGGGCACCAATTTAGGACTCAAGGATCGATGATGTCCTAATAACTTTTAGACATGGATATAGGATTTTTATTTAACCCAATTTTTTGATTTATTGATATGGTACATGATATGGGTCATGGACTACATGGGTAATATGGAAGACATTTAGGACTCTCCTGAGGAATAATTTTTCCTTTGTTGATAGGCCATTATTGTAGGAAACATATGAAGATCTTCTAAGGAATTTTACTAAATTAAAATAATGGTTTCAACAAGACAATTGAATTTTACTAACAATGGACATGAAGGATTATGGGGATTCATATTTTTTATTTTGTTAAATAACACAATAAGTGGCTTGTTGAGGGAATAATGTCTAAATTTAAGAGGGAACTAGTATCAGCTATGGATGTGAAACCACTCCAATATGAATTTGGATTGGGTAATGGAGGGATAATTCCTGGTTTAGTTTAACTTTGTAAAACTTTTAATTTAGAGGTTCTATTTGAGAAATCACATTACCCATACTAGAGTAGGGTAAATGATCCATTCCACAATAGCTTGGCCATAAATTTTCTTCATATTATAGCATTCAACATAGGAAGTATTTAAATAGTATTCCAAAGGGTTTCTGAATCTAGGTGTTGAAGTAGGTCAAAAATGTTGTAAGGGTATACAAAGGTAGGAATAGATTCTACAAAGGAGGAGAATGCCTTTGGTCAATAGAATGATTGAGGGAAACATATACAGAGTTGTCGGGCATTGTGTGTATAGTCAAAAAAATGTGTCCACTAGACACTGGCCTCCCATTTCTGATCACCATTAAGGATTATGGGGATTCATGCATTTCTGTACACAGGTTATAGTTTTTGGAAGGGATGTTCACCTAAACATTAAAGTGGTAATTTTAGGTTGAACATTATCGTGACCATCATAAATAAGTGTATGTATTTTTATCTTATCCATGTGAGTTGTTTCCTTTTAAATATCTGATCCTTATAAAGATAGGGATGGAATACTATTGTTTCATGGCTGGATTTGAGATATGAAACTTTTAGGTCACTACATGTCCTTTGATGATAGTAATTAGCACATAAATAGTTCTTTTATGGCTCATCCCTTATATAGATCTGATTCACACATATAGATGATACATTTTTTTGGAAAATGATTCACCAATGAGGAGAGGCATATGATGAACATTCCCATGAATAATAATTTCATTCATAAGAAAATTAAGGAAAATTACCTTTGACATTACCTTTCCTAATGTGGAATAGTGTGTTTTGAGTATCACGAAGTTTAAATGACATGTGATTAGGACATTATTATTGAAGCCTCATGTTTCTAGAGGATAATCAGGCTAGGATGTTAGGATTTTTCCTGCATGTGAGTAGGAATGAATTTGAAAACAATAGATTCAAGGGAATTCATATCAGGGGAAATGACATGTGGATTTGATGATATTAAGAATACAAAAATAGGAAGATCCTATCCATGGGATGAATTTTCCTTTGGTTTATAGGAGTTTTTTGTGGGAAGTGTATTTAGATATGTCCGGGAATTTTGTGCATATTCAAAAAAAGATGTTCATAGGAAACTGACCTTTCATTATAGATGACCATGAAGTATTATGATGATCTATGATCACTCAAAGCACATTGTTTTAATAATAGAGAGAATTGTTTTGATCCTATCAAAAATACTCATGTTGTTATTATCTGTGGAATTGGGAGTATCTCTACACAGATATTACCTATATGTGGGGTGATCCATTTTTTATCCCTTGTCAGATGATGGCCTAGTTTTGATGATTCTAGTGTTTCAACATCAAAATCCTTATATAAGATTGATATTTGTGTGGGGAGTGCGTAATTTTCACTAAATTTTGTGTACTTTTTAGTTTAATGTCATATGGTAAGGGATATAGTTTCTCAATAGTGATTGGAAAACTCTAATATTCATTTTAAAGTCATTTCAGTTGGATCAATCATTGTAGATTCATTCACCCTAGCTCTCTGGGGAGTCCCCTGCAGAAATTCCTTAGCCCACATGAGCTATGCTAAGTGTGAGAAACAAGGGGTGGAATGTGTGTCCCTCAACCACCAAGGGATTTCAAGGTCAATGAAGGGAACATTGTTGGTCCATCTAGTTTAGATTCATGCACTAAGGATGTTGACATCATAGTTTAACATCCTGTTTCAAGGATGAAATTTCCATGGAATCTTTAGAATACATGGTCTAATCTGGTCGGTTTATCCATGTTATGCCTCAGACGTGAGTGGGGGAAGAATGATTAAACCAGATTGTGTAAGCCCTTAAATTAGGAGGGATGTTATGAGGCTTAGGATCAAAGGTGTGTATGGAAGTAGGGAAAGCCTCTCTTGAGGAAAAATTTTACTTTTGTTGATATGCCATTTCTGTGATCCATTTATGCAGAACTGCTCAAGTATTATTTTCATAGTCAACAACGTTTTCCATAGGACTCTAGACATCAAGTTTTTATAATTTTGGGTGATTACATTGATATGATATTTTCTAGTTCATGGAGTTTTACAGATGAAAAGGGGTTATTTGTGTTTGTGAGAAATATCCAGACTGTGATTAGTTCTGAGATATGATATCCCCTATATCAATCATATTCATATGTAAGGGTAAGCATTGACATTTGAAACTTTCTGTATGTAAGAGTCTAGATTTGAAATCCCCTGCATCTATTTTTATTTCACGTGCAGGATATTTGGAGATTTTTTTTCTATGTGGCTAGACCTCGGATTCCTAGCCCAAGTGGAACTATGTATCTCATTGATGGATGATAATCAAGCCACTCATACTTATAGTATCAAATATAGTTTAATATCATATTTTAAGTATGAGAGTAAACATAATGTGAAAAGGGTGAGGTTACTGAAGTGTTGGGATTGAACCTTAGAGATGTTTCCTACATATGCCATTTAGTTGGAAATAAACGTCCACATTTTTCTAACAACATGTTCCATGTATCGGTCTTACCCATTTGGTGGGAGGGGGATTTTTTTTAATGGTGGTTCGACCATGATCAAGTATACCAACATCACTACATATTGTGCGAGGGAAGGAATCATGTCATATTTAGTTCTTGAGTACTCCCCGTTCCAGTATGACCTGTGCATAGAGAGGGGGGGTTTATACCATGACTTCAAGATGATGGTATTATCATATTCCATTATTCTTTGTTCACACGGGGACATCCTTACCCCCATTCCTAAGATAATGTGAGTTATACTCACTGTGATAAACACAGAGCGATGAGGTGTTCCCTTGTAATACAAAGGATTTAGATGATATAATGGAGGAATTTCATGTAATGTGATGCTGAGACCATGATATAGGGTTGTGGAATCTATACCCATCTCATTGCTGAGTGGGAATCATGCCATACATTGTTCTGGAAGATGTGATCCTTGTAGTAGTATGACCAATGCATAGGGAAGGGGTCATTCATTTTTATGGTGGTTGAACTAGGATGTATTGTCCCGGTGTCACAATATATCCCATTGATCAATGGGAATCATGCCACATGTAGTTCTAAGATACACTCCGTATTCCAGTCTGTCCCCTACACATAAGGGGGGAGTTTTTACATTTCGCTTGAACAAATTTGATTCATGTGCAACAAGTCATTTTACCATACACAATGATCACCATAAAGTTTAACATCATCTTGTTTAGAATATAATACTAAGCAGTTTAACATCATACAATGTGGATGCATACGTTGTTATGCAGTTTAAATTATTTCAATTAAGACATTGATGATTTTATTACACATAGTACTTCTTCAGAAACCTCACATTGGGGGGAGTTGTGGTGAGCTGTCTATCCATTGAAATTAATGAATATTCTCAATTGGAGTAGAAAATGTGTATAATATACTGTCCTTACCATTTTGGAACCAATTTCGTAGGTTACATTCTGAGTATCATTTGAGTTTTCTCTTCATCGAGTAAATAATGAATAAAAACCTTTTTATTGAAGGATCATGTGTTCTAGTTCATGTAGACATCAAAATGGTGCAGAGTGTGAAATAATTTCTCATGTAATCATTCCATCTCATCAAACTATTTCTGGGAATACTTATTTATTGATTATTGTTCGCATATTGCCATGGGAAGGAATGGTAATTTATATTCAATGGGACGAACCGCTTCCATACCTTGTACTAATGAGTATGGGTTTTCTTTTGGTCGTAGAGGGAGTCATGTTCTGGTAAGAACACAGAGCATGGAAAATAATTTTCATCCATTATTTAATGTCCTTATCTACTAGTTTCTGATGTATATTGGATATGGTCTTGTCTAAGGCCTCTATATACCCGTTGGTTGCTTCATGGTAGTAGGATGAATGGTTGGCCTTGATTACATACTCATTATATAGCCTATCCAATTCAAAAAAGTATAATTTGGTTCCGTTGTTCATATGTATCGTATATGGGACACCAAATATAGTGATCATGTTTTCTTTACCAAAGAAGACAATGCTTCTTTCTCTGACTTCTTCGAGGGGTAAAACTTCTTCAAATTTGGAAAAGAAGTCAGTTGGGAGAATATATTTGAATTTTATTGACATGGTATGATGTTATGGTCCCATGAAGTATATTCCCCATACGGAAAATGGAAAGGATTAGTTGTCTGTGTGAAGTATCTTTAGGTGTTGGTGGATGAAATTTTCATAAACTTGGCAAGAATGGAACTTCCTCGTGAATGTGGCATAATCATACATCATGGTGGGCCAATATTAACCAACACTTCAAATATTCTATGACTGCATGGATGCTAATTTATGTTCTCTTCATGTTATGGCATGCACTAATTTTATGTTGTTGAGGGCCTCTTCTAAGTCAATACACCTGACAAGGAATCCATTAATTCCACACTTGTAAAGGGTCTTCTAGTAGTTAGCTCCATCATATAGGAGGAAATAGTTTCATGACTCCAAATCTATTCACTTACAATACTATCTAGTATGAGAACTCCCCTGAGAAGTTAATATGTAATTGGAGTCATCCATTTGGTTGTAGGACCATACGACTCAATGATGGGACTAATTTTACAAATTTCATTTGTGTTGGCTTGAATGAATGGTAGGACCATCCATCGGGGAGAAATACTGATGACTGTTTCATCCGGATATGGGTCGGCTATAGACGTCGTTAAATTTTCCAATGCATCAATTTGCACATTTTTAAACCATGGGACATAATTCAATGTTGGATATTACATGAAATTATTCCATCAATTCTCAGACAAGGTTCATAAATGGATCACCTCCTCTTTCATGATGACAAAAAAACCATTGAATTTCTTGATGACTTGTTCTGAATGAACTATAATCTTCGGGTGTTCAACATGATCTTGAAGTGATTGATCCAAGAATGTGGTAAGGTATTTATTTTATACTTCATTTTTTGTTCATCCATCCATCAGTGTGAAAAGAATAGGGTTGAACTTCTTTTTTTGGGGATATGAGTATGGATCCTAGCCCCACATTGTGGAATCTGGGGTATTCAATTATTTTTCATGTCAGGATTTTGGAGGCACTGTCAAAGATCATTTCCCACATTAGGGGGTTCTTTTATATATACAACACTTCCTCATCATGTAATTCATCATCTGTCACGGATATCTCTATTGAGTGATTATCTTCTAGAAATCTTCTAATTCCATGAATTTGATGAATTTATATAGTATGAACCTTATATCGAACTAATATTGGATTAAAACCCACCATGATAGGTGTCCATTTAATATTGGACATCTAAGAATATAGTTGAGCGAGTAGCAATGAGAGACCAAATGGAATTCATGGTGCGGAAGGTAATTTCACATCTTTTGTACTATTAATATTAACACAAGGAAGTACATAAAAATATTCAAATAATGAGTCTCAAAATTGATCATGGTTCTATTGAGGTAGTAGAGATTATTCTCACAATTAGTTTCATTTTTCTATGTAAGGAAGGCACCTAGGGATCACTCCATGGGGGCCACATACAAAATGAGCGGTATTCTGGCATTAGCACTAGTGGGTTTAAGAGATATATTTTGATATTTTCAAATTCTTCCTAAAAATCATCTTCCCCCTAATATTTCACCCCTTTTTTATCAACTTGGTGAAGGGAAAGCATTTTCCTGTGAGGTTGGCTATGAAGCACTAAATGTAGGCCATGTTTCCACAGTGTCCCATCAACATAGTGAGGTTTGGAGGAGGTGGAATTTCCAATATTTCCATTGTATTATCATGGTCGACATCGATGCCATGGTGGCGTATGATGATGCGAAAGAATTTTCCTGAGGTAAAACTAAAATCAAACATTAAGGGGTTATTTTCTAGAATGCTCTTTCACAATTTATTGAAGATGACTTCATGATATGACAGGTGGTCTAAGAATTGTTTCAAATTAACCATCATATTATCCACATATCATTTAGCTATTTTTTCTATGAAGGGTTAGAAAATGTGATGCAAGGTGCACTGATATGTGGCGAAAACGCTTTTCAAACCATAAGGCATCAAATTATAGAAAAAGACCCTTGGGGATCCCTAATGTGGTGTAATCTTTATCCCTTTGGGATATTTTGATTTGGCTATATCTTTAATAACTTTCCATGAATGAGAGAGTCTCATATCTGTTAGTTCATTGATTATTTTTTCTATGACTTGGATTAGGAAGTCATCTTTCAAGCAATTACAATTGAGATCCCTAAAGTCATTGAAAACTCTGATATGCCTATTAATCTTTTTCACGAGGACAATTTTGTCCATCTTTATAGGGTATTGGACTTCCTGAATATAGTTGGATCTTATTGTATTTTCAACATAAGCCACTATTGTGACAACATGTGTCGGGTGTGTCCATCTAGCAACATTCTGAATTCCACAATGGTCTTTTAGAAGGCCTAGATGGTGAGTTGAAACCTTTAGATTGAGGCTTGGCATTTTTAATATATTTTTTTGAGAAAGCATCCAAATTTTTCTCCAAGAATTATGTATAAACCTATTTTTATTTATAAGTAATGGCCACAATAATTTGAGTAGGTTGCGGGTCCTCTACCTTACCCAAGATGATTTCTTTGAGTTTATCATTGGAGGTAGAGAAGCCTTCCTCAAATTCTTGAGGGGAATCCCTCAAGTAATCTTATTTATCATATGAATCATTATCTTCATCATCTTCATCAACTAATATGGAAACTATTTTCGAAATGATTTCTCTATAGTTCAGGGAAGAGCTGAAATTTTTGTTTCAGCGAGGTGAAATCCTCTTTTCTGCCTCAGCCATAAGTGGGGGATTCCTTAGGGAATATGAAGTGAGGTGAAAAAGGGTTTCTTTATCATATATGAGTGATGAAAAAATTCCTCCTTCCACAGTGGTAAAGGCAAGTATTTTTTGGAATTTTCCTAATGGTTTGGGGTTACTTCAATCCAAGACATCACCATTATCTTTGGGGTACATATTTTTTAACATTATTAGGCTCAATAGCCATGAACAATGTCATGAGGACTATGAAATACATGTCCATATTTGGACATGTTCTATCATTATGATTGATGGAAAGTACACATTATTCCCTGAGTAGATTGAGGGGATCTGTGGGAAACATTTCCAACAATTTGGGGTGGCAACCCAATCAATATCGTTAGCTGAGGGTCATTTCCTATTCATCTCGTACAACCTTGTATCAATATAGTGCAATTCATAGAGGTCTAACAGGGCTTTATAGGCATGGAGTGTCCCATTCTATCCATTAATTATATATTTGAGGAACTTATGGTAATAGGAGGGGATAGTTGCATGTTTTTGCAGCTAGGGACTTCCTAATAGGGTGTTGAAGGATGTATTATTTCGGACCACAATAAATTATGGGGATCTATGAGGTCCCCAAACTGGGTTTCACACATGATTTGGCCAAGCATATTTTTCTTTCTTTGGTCATATCCCTACAGAGTGTTGGTACAGGGTGTCAGATCGTCCTCTTTGTATCCATGTAGACAATGAGTCTACAGTGGGAAGTGATTAACCATAATTCCATTGTCAATGAATACTTTTCATATGACAGCATAATTTATCATGCTAGATACTTATAGGGGTTTGTTGTGTCCTTGCATTATGGAATCATAATTTTGGTCTGTGAAGGAGAGAACTGTGTGGAAATCTACAGGATTGGTCTCAATTGGGAAGACTTCAATAGAAACTACATCATCTTTGAACTCTTTGGGATATAGAAAAACATTTATGAGTGGTTCCCTGAGATCCGATGATAGATTCAATGAATCCTTGATTTTGATCATAGCCGGTACCAAAGATAAATGATTCAGAATGTTATATTTCTGATATAAATGTTGGAACTTCCCATCATGGGGATGTTCTTTCACAATACCTTTCGGGGATTCATCATTTGATGAATATGTTTTGGCCCTTGGGATCAGAGATGGAGGAGCTTCCGTCCATTCTATATTGGGCGGGGTAGGTCTTCTCACCTACTGAGGGAAATTACCCACCTGTTCTTCCACTGATGGATACTACAGAATTATTGGACTAGAGAGCCTACTTTTGGGGGAAATAGAATTTTCATATCTCAGTTGGATCCACTATCATGCCCTTATGTGGGTTTCTATAATGCTGGCGGTTTGAGCGGGGGTGTATCCATAACATTGATTTATGCCATGGTTGTGTCTCCCTTGATATACCAATACTCTATGAATTCACCCTTCATTCTCATAATTGGGTGTCGAAATTCGAGTTATTAATAATATTAATAATCATATAAGGGATCTATTAAGTGGATTAAATTGATGGAGCCAAAAATCGGCTCCTCTTTTGATGGTGAATTTGACTCATCATCTTCCCCCAATTTTTGCATTTGGTGGGGTGGCGACTATGTCTTCAGATCATCTAGAAAAATATCTATGAGTTTCAAAGACAAATATTGATTTAGTGTAACTTCATCTTCTTGTACAATATTTCCACAATTCTGATTAGAATTATTTATTGGTGGTCAACTTTTTGAGGATGTTGAATACAAGTATGCTAGTTCTTTTGCATCAGGAGTTATTGGAGGTGAAGTCAGTTTCCTTAACTGTTCCTAGAGGATAACATGGGCTTGGTTGATTGTTTTTTGATTAATCCAACTCTCTAAATTTTGATCCATTTTTTGAAAGCTTTGGGACACTCCCCCACTATTTCCTTACACTGGTGGAAACATAGGCCACATGCGCTGAAGATGGTCCGAGGTTGATTTTTCCAGAATATATCATCTTTTTTAGGATGTTCATGAAGACAATGAATTCATAGAACATTTCCTCGATATTCTGTGCAAGGGACAACAATATGTCTGGTAATCAAGAACTAATTCATCTTCCCACATTGGTTTCAGAAGCCTAAGCCCATTGCAATTCTTGGAAGCTACAAAGTTGACACGAACTTTATCATCTCAGAATGAATAAAATTTATTTCTTAATTTTTATAAATTATTTCTTTTGGCCCCCTTATTAATGTTAAGGTATTGGTAGCTTATGATTTCTAAAGGTCCCTACATGTTGTGGGGTGGTGTTGGAGATGGTGGTGGTGTAGGGGTGGATTAAGAGTTATAGAAGCCGCTTCAAATCTTCCTTCCCTTTTTATTGACTATGATGGGGCCACTTGGAACATGAGAATAGTTTGTTTCAAGGAGTCTTATATCCTTAGAGAAATGGTGTAGATGACCTAAAACCCACTTTTATACTTCACTAGGATGAGCACTATTTGAGGCTCATCACGAATGATTTTTATTAACATGGACATAATCTCATCCTGGGGGAGTGTCTGGTATAAGGAGTAATTTAGACCCTTCTATCTCGGAATGAAGTCTAAAACATTCTCATTCTCTTTATTCTTGTATTTTTTGAGGTCACATAATGTTGTTTTTTTCAATGTTGAGTGGAACTAGAATAGAACTGACACTGAAGATCCCCCCATCATGTTATCAAATTAGTTGGAAAGATGGTATACCGCACAATGGAAGAACCTTGAAGTGTTCATAAAAAGAATCTGAGATTCACCACTTCTTGTTGCTCCAAGGTTCCCATCATGGGATCCTAATTAGTCAAGTAATGTATCAAGTGTTCCTTAGGATCACATGGGTAATTGATGACTCGGAATATGGGGTTCCCAAAATTTGGATGTAGTGGAACGTTGCTCACCCAATCGGGGTAGGGATTCTGTAATGGTTGTATTGGGACACACCACCCTTATATTACTTCCATTCAATTTGTTAATAACTCGATGGTATTCAATATCCTTTGATCCATGTCATGTTTAACTGGAACATGTACTAAGGTGGTAGGGGGAAATAATGGATGTGAAGGTGCCACTGTAACTTTAGTTGGATACTCGGCTAGGGGAATCCTCTGTACACATTTTTGAATCTATCTTGATGCTTCCTTAATGGAGGAGAATCATGATAACCTTCCTGGATTGGGATCACGTAGTTTGAAAATATGGACGATGCCTTGAATGGGATTTCCAACCATTCTGCATCTATCCAAATAAGGCCTAGTGCAAGAGTCACATCTAATAGAAGTGTATGTTGATGCTCCACTAGGGGAACATACCTAGTAGGATGGATACCTCATAGAATCTCAGAGCTAATTCTCCATAGCTATTTTATTTCCTGCTCCTGTTGAGTGAATCTCTCCTCTAGAATGGGAGAAGTGTTCACATGGGGAGAATGATGTGAGTTATATGTAACATTGTTCATATTATTCTCTTTATTAGGAATTCACGAAGGAGGAAATGGATTATTAGCTGAGGGAGAGACCAAATTTAATGAAGCCATTAGTTCTGGGCACACAAATCATAATGCTCATTGTAGGATGCCTCTAGAAGTGAACCATTTTCTCTTGCACCATCATTTTTATTATCTTATGTAATGACCAATGGATTTATGTCTATGATGTTCACTGATTCATACTACATCAGGGGAATAATAGCAAATGTTTAATGGTTTGAGATATTCTGATGTCCTTTTTGGGATATTATCCTAACATTTTGTGATACTCTTTGAGTTTATAGGTGGAGAGTGACTCAAAGGGAGCCCTCATATGACCATGATATATGACTCCACCCCATGGGACATGAATCACGAGATGAGGTTGAATGGGACACCTCATTATCTATCATTCTCCCCAAACAAGAGTAGATAGATGTCTGTTGGATGGTAATTTGATGTAAAAATTCCTTTATCCCTTCGGTATTTGGTTTATCTCATTCCCTTATTGTTGTTTTGTGACTCAGATTCATCTGTAACATGGTGGAATATTTTGTTACAATTCTAAAAACCATTCGGGCTAGTGATGATAACATATTGTGGTGGTTTTTGTGGCTATTGCTGCTTTCTTGGTCACACACAATCAAATGCAGGCCCATGTTGGAAAAGTTGTTAGGTCTGCAGGTGAATTTTTTTCATCCAATGACATTATAATTTCCCTTCTATTAGCCTCCCTTAGGTGGTAACCCTCTTGGATGTTCCTTATTTCCTACCTCAAAATTTTTCTGGCTTCTTTCTCTCATCGAGCCTGATGCTTTTGAGACTTACTTGGGGTCGGTTTCTTCCAAACATGATTACTCCCCTAAATAGGTACTTCATGTGGCTACTGTATTTAGACTATGAAATTGAATGATATTTCTAGTGGGTTATTCTAGGAGGGATGTGGGGTGAAGTGTAGAGCACCATGTTCTCACCATCCCCAAATATAAACCCCAGACGGTTCATTACTGATGATGAAGCACACTTTCTATAGCGTGTGGAGGAAAACCAATTCAAGGATTTACTTTTTCCCTTCTAATGGTTGTTGTCATGTAGAAACGAGGGATATCATTTCAATTAGATGGTGAATATATCCTAATAAATTGACGTGTTCTGCATAACCTTCATAGGGAGGAAATTTAATTTTCAACTATCGAAGAGTTTTCTAGACATTAAAGAAAATGTTGTGCATATATTCTTCTGAAAAAATCATTTGAAATGAAGAATTGAGATGTGGTTGTGGGCCTAAAAATAAAAAGTATATAATCCCTATCTAGATTTATTCTCAAGAGAAACATATTATGTTGTTCTTATTCTAGGAATTACACTATTTTTTGTTCCTAACATGGATGATTTGTGATGCTTTCATCCTGAGTGGTGGGGTTTATAGATATTTCATTGATTCATGAATGATGTGTGGGTGGATCAGAGGATGAGAGAGGCCCCAGTACATCTCATGAATGATAAAGGATTTCAATTTTCATTTATAGGGTTTCTAGCATATCTGACCCTGTCCATCCATATGCCTCATAATATGAGGGACTTATCGTATTTGGACTAGCGGGGGGAGGACCTTCTCACTAGTGTGAGTTTTGACTATGTAGAGGGCCTTTCTAATCGGTGTCATGATGATGAAGACTACCATTGTGTCTTGGTGTTGACCATAGATAGACTATCAATGGTGTATACCACTGGGAGGACCTTCAGGGAGGACTGAATTGTAGGGAGGAACTTCTTGCTACCCGGTGTCATAGCGGGGAGGACCAAGCCAATGACTGATATTATGGTGTCGACTTCCATCATTGCTCTAGATGTAGAGAAAATTTATTTACTGTAAATTCAAGGGAGGCCATTTGGATGTACTAAAATGAGGGTTGGAGATTCTTGATTCTTGATGTCATTGCGGGGAGTTCCTTCATAGCAACTTCCATTATGGAGAGGACATCCATCACAGCTTGGTGTCCAACCGAAGACAGAGTTTGTAAAACATATACCTTGGGGAGGACCTTCAGGGAATACTGCTGCAAGGGGATGAGCTTCTTTCATCCCGAATTCATTGAGGAGAGGACCTTCACAATGAATCCTATTATATAAAGGACTACGATCGTAGCTCTGTTTGATGGGAGAATATATGTAGTTTCTATTCCGGGGAGGACCTTTAGGATGTACTGATCTGAGTGGAGGACCTTCTCATTGCATATTGTCACTGTGGGGAGTTCCGTAGCAATGGAAACCATAATGGCTAAGAAAACCATGTGAGATTGAGGTATGACAATGTTGACGCTCCTTTCGTCACAGAATCTAAAGATCGGAAAAAGGGAATATATGAGCATAAAGTGATTCAGCCTTTGAAGAAAACATCAAAAATCAACAAAGGAAGGAAGAAAGGATCAACAGCAACCTCACCGCACAAGTTATCTAACTGGCGCGCAAGTGTACTTGCGCGGCTACCTTGGTCGCGCAGGTGACTTGCGCGACCTAAGTGGTAACCGCCCGGTAACCGCCCGGGGTCTTCTTTTGCCTATAAATAGACCCTGTGGGCCCCCCATTCGAGAGGATCTTTTTCCAGAAACTCGTATTGAAGCTCCCGACACCCAAGTCTCTTCTCAAAGCTTCCGGAACACTTCTAAGGTAATTTCTTACCTAGAACGGAAGATCTAAAGAGAAGAAGGAAGGCCTAAGTGTTGAAACTTATCAAACACTTGCGCGCCGACTTATTTCCTTCAATATAACTTTCACGTCCCTTTTCTGGAAGAACCTCAAGAAAATTCTAAAGGGTTTTAAAAAGAGTCGCTCAAGTATTTCAATGCTGGTTGAAAATCACGCAAGTACACCATGTGCCGCGCAGGTATACCTGCGCGACCAATACTTGCGCGCCCATGGAAGACTTGCGCGCCTTGCAAGACTTGCGCGCCCCTATCTTTTTGGGTTCCCATCATGCCCATTTTTACCCCTCTTAAGCCATCACACCTTTCCTTTTCAAGATTCAGTCTTCAAGACACTCTTCAAATCCATTTTTGGCATGATTTCTTGATCTGACTTTCTTATCTGAAAGGAATTCTGTGGAATCTCTCTCAAAGTCTAGTGATTTAAATATACTTATGTCACTAAAATACGGAGAGTTCATTCATTCAACCTCATCCTTTAAGATGAGAGAATCCAAACCTGGGTCTCCTTTTCAGGAATAATCCCCAGTTATAAAACCTTTAATCTGGGAATCCTCCTGAGGAGTAAGCCCCAAATTCTTAAAGTTCCCAAACTTGGGCATCCTTTTTCAGGAGTAAGCCCCAATCAAGTCCTCTAACTTTGGGCATCCTCCTCAGGAGTAAGCCCCAAACCTTAATCCCTAACCTGGGTCTCCTTTTCAGGAATAAGACTCAGTCATAACCTTGGGCATCCTTTTTCAGGAGTAAGCCCCAATCAAGTCCTCTAATTTTGGGCATCCTCCTCAGGAGTAAGCCCCAAACCTTAATCCCTAACCTGGGTCTCCTTTTCAGGAATAAGACTCAGTCATAACCTTGGGCTTCCTTTTCAAGAGTAAACCCCAAGCCCCCTTAAATTTCTCTTAACCAGTCCTAATTTACCCTTGATTTGGGTTTCCTTTTCAGGAGTAAAACCCAATCATAAGTCCCCTCCTAACTTGGGAATCCTCCTTAGGAGTAAGCCCCAAGATTAGAGTATTCAAATCTCCATGAAGCACATATAACTTTATGGACCATGTTCATGGATTTTCTCCCTAAAAGTAAATCCTAAACCTTCATCTATCTGGGCAGTCATACATGCATAAGCCCCAAACAAATTCTTATGATTGCATCTTTCATGGCACAATTGTCAAATTTTTACCAATACCTCTTGTTTCTCACACCGAGCATGACTCACGTGAGATTAGAGTGTAAAAGTAATTATGATATTCTTCTTTGATCCATCAATCATAAACATCATACTCCATTACTCGAACTACGTGGGTTCTGATTCCTTTTCCAAAACAAAGGATACGTAGGTAGCCCATTTATGGGTTCGATCCCAACTTTGAAATAATCTCTATCCTTCTGAATGACGATAAACTTCAAGTGCCCCACTGAGTGGATTTAAAACCAGCCTGGTCATCATAATGACCAAGAGACTTTTATATAAATGTTTTGAAGGATACCATTGACCAGGAATCTCTAAACAGATATAGATGATTCTCTATTGATGAAGAACCTCGAATACGTATAAAAGATTCTCTAAATTTCTTGCATATTTAATCATTGATTGTTAAAACTAAAGGAAAGCTCATTTTATACTTGGTAATGTAATAAGGATTCACGAACATAACTTAAATCTATAAATAGAGTCCCGGAGTAGACAATAATTCCCCTAAAAAAGGTGTGATGAGTCCGACCTCCCATCCTCTCGACCAATGCAAATTCCTAAGCCTCATTAGTCCACAAGATAATGAGCGCATGCCTTTGGAAAGTAGGTCCAAACGGATGTGGAATCATTGGATGTTTCCGGTTCTACGAACAAACCCGTTATAAACCGATCAGAACGTTTGAATCTCCCATCCAGGAGGTCATCCCCGGATTCCGTGCGAAACAAAAATGGTGAACCCGACGTGAATCCTTAACCAAGTTAAAGTGATGTTCTTCTTATTTGTTAGGCCCCTTGGGCCAACAATGAAATCATTGATATGTGCTCATCCAAAAGATGCAGTGGTCCGATTCATCTTGATTATGTCTGTTATATGGAACATGCACTCTTTTCTCAAGATCTTCTGCAAAATGGCTTTCCTTAAATTCACCTCTGTGAATACTGCTGCTGTGAACACCTCTACTGTGAGGTCTGCTGCTGTAAAAACCAATGCTACTACTCCTGCTGGAACGTCGTCCGCTCTGAGAATGACATCACCAACTCAGCATCTTCAACGCTGGGTTTCTAATGCACTGGTTAAGGAGTACCGTCGCAACTGTACTATCCCAACTCTGGAGGCCGCTCGTCAAGCCCTCCAAGTTAACAACTCTACCTGGTCGTCTGGACAACGGCGGCCAGCGATCAAGAAGCAGGCGGTGCTGACTACCGTCTCTAACCGTTTCGGGTCGTTATCCCCGGAACGCAATTTCCATTCACTCCCTTACTCTGAGGAAGTGAATGAGCAGGTCCCGCAGGACTTTAATTCAAAAAGACAGGAGTCCTTCTCAAGGGATCCCATCAACAATCGCCCCCAGACTCGTGCGGTAGTGCACCCTCAACATGATGAGTGTACCGACTCCAGGTATTCAGCTCAGGTTCCTCGAACACGAGCAAGCAAGATGAACCGCCAGAGACAGAATCCGGTTAACAATACACAGGTTGTCATCCCTTCCATCTCCGGAGAAGTCCACCAACCTAACTTGGTGGAAAATAACGAGCAGACACAATCACCTGCCCGTTTTAATTCCGTTGTCCAGCAGACTCGTCTGGCAGCATCAAGCCGATCCCGCCAGGCAATTCCGGCGGAGTACCATAGGCAGGAACATACACCTGCTTATACATCACCAGTTAGTCAGCAGGCTCGTCTGACTACATATGATGGATCTCGTCAACCGCGTTTGGCGAAGTGTAATCAGCAGGCACATACACCTGCTAATACTAATCAAGCCTACCCACAGTCTCGCTTGGTAGCGCACAGAGAAGTCAGTCGGAAAGTCCCGACGACAAACAGGAGGCAGAAACAACTCTCTGCCTCCACACTTGAGTACTTTCAGGATTCACTGACAGGAAAAGGAGGACAAGAGCAGGCACATAAACCTACTCTAAGCCCGGAATGGACTTATATCCCCATTCCGGCGGCTGAAGTCACCAAACATATTTTGTCAATGTTGAAAGAGCAGAAGCAAATTCCTGCTCATATTCTGGATGCTTGCCAGGATATCATAACAGCTTCAGCATCATCTCAGGGACAGACACATAAATCTATCCCTAGAAATGGAGTGACACATCAACGACTCACTCCGGAACAGACACGCACATCTATTCCAGTCCAAGACGGTTATGGGGCATACTCCCCCATATCATACGGACAACCAAGTCAGGCACATATACCTGATTTGAGTGGAGATCATCAGCCTAACCTGACCATCTTTCCTGATCAGGCACATACACCTGCTCAGAGAAATCACTTTCATCATCAAGTGGTTTCTAAAGCGAGTAAGAAGGCATCTAAGAAAAAGATCCGTCCAGCACAGTCAGGAGATCAAAGGCCAATCTGCAACAAGTCCTTGCTCGATGTTGGAGTTCTTGAAGCCCTCAGACATTTATCTGTCGGAATTCAAGATTCTACTCCCTCAGTTCCCAATAACGGGAACATTAATTCAGAAGGTCTTCAACAGACACTTCCTCGTGAAGACTTGCTTCATGAAAATTCAGTCAATCTTGAAGTTTCTTCTTCAGATGAGAGCCACCGGAACGCTCTATGTGGTCAGAAGACCAAGGAGCAAGAGATTTCATCTTTTGCTATAACCCATCATGACGGTCCTCCTCATGATGATGAACTTCGCTGCGAAAGTCCTCTCTGCAGTACTGATTCACGTTGTCTCGAAAATTCTTCAGAAGGAAATGTAGTGACGAGAAAGCCCTCCTATCTCGAGGCACATGCAAATGTAAAACCAGTCATGTCTGATGCTTTACTATTGGCAGGTGAAACTCTTTCTCCATCAGAAGATAGCCTGGGGTTCAGGTTATTCTCCGAACCATCCCTGGGTCATTCATCTTCCAGCATGAATAGTGATTTCTCTACCAATCTTGTTGAATCTGATGAAGCAACAAGGAAACACCAACTCTGGTCCAAACAGGTAGAAGAATATTCATTCAATGATAAAGAGGAAATGCTGAACATGCGGAAAAAACTGGGAAAAGGTGAAGTACCAGTCATGTTTTGGCCTTTGGCTGACTCCCAGTACGACATTCCAAAGATGTTGACGGATGAGGGAATCCATGATATTCGTCTCAACATATAGAAGACTCTTTGTCAATTGAAGAAGAAAGTATTATCTTATGGTGATTATGAAAATCATATTAAGATAATAGAAGGGTTACAACGTCAGATTGATTTGGCATCTCTATCAGTCTTTCGGTATCCGAAGGCTGAAAAGCAACAGAGAACTCTTCAACATTCATGCCTTGGCGCACTAAGAAAATTGCGTCAGTTAATTGCCAATGCTCCATCTGATGTTCATATCATAGGATGGGGTGTTCATGGAGCACTACATTTCACAGTGCTTTCCGGTCAGCAAAGCCCGCCGAAAATGGTCTCATGCAATGTTATTGCCCATGGCTGGCCACAGTCAATGGTCTTTGTTCATAATCAAAAGCTTGCTCAAGAACAGGCTTCAACTAGTTCCTCTCAAAATCAAGTATATAGAGAACAAGTTGTTGAATTGCTCCTACATCAAGCAGGCGAGAATATTGCACAAGCCTCTAATCTGGAGAAAACACGTCATCAAATGACAGAAGTTTCGGAAATCATCCAACGGTCTGTTGAACCAGGTGATAAAAGTGGATACCGGTTAATGCATCCAGCTAATTTCCGAACTAAAATTCGCAAGATCAAGAGAGATTTTAAGAAGATCTCAGACATAGCATGTCAAGAGACACCCCAGCTTGCCAGACTGGGGACTTCTCTAACCCAACCCTCAGAGTCAACAAATGGGATTCGAGGAGTTGAGCGGAAGCAGCAGGAACATCCCCAGTCTACCAGACTGGGGACTTTTTCAAATCCTCAATCCCTCCCTCAGAGAAAGTCAGTATTCTCTCGATTAGGGAATAAGCCTCAAGAGGAATGAAGAGCCAAGCTATCAGGAGATTCTCTCCAAGTGACGGTTCTCCAAGATGTTCCTAAGGGATCAAGTCAACAGAATTCCATGTCTCATCATGGACATGGAAGAAGACAATATCACAGAAATGCTGATAGAAAGGATTCCATGCAATATGCATCCATTAATGTCATCAATGTCGTTGCTGCTGATTCACCAGATGAGGCTCAATCAGAAGGATCAGACGAAGAGGATCTTGCTCAAGAAGTTGTGCACACAGACTTAAATGAAGAAGGTGTGCGCACACGTAATCAAAGGCTTACCCAAAATCTGGGTATTCCTTCAAGTAACCCACTTCCCCCTCTCCGAAAAGGATCCAATAAGGGGAATGGAAAGAATCAGGTTACTTCTCACCCTTCCTCTGAAGGAGATCAATCACTCTCATTAGAGCAAAGGTTTGCACAACAGGGGGAATAACTGAGAGAATTAAGAAGGTTGAATGCAGAACTACTTCAGAGTAGTCTTCTTCTTAAGAATGATAAAGTCCGACAGCCAAAGGAATATGTTGTAACTACTAAGATGGATCAGGAATATCCTCCTCTATCATTACACCCTCAAGGGTCTAATCCTACGGGTCAAACGCAACAACGATTGGCAGCACTACCATCAGTTGCAGCACCAACCACCACATATGTCCAAGCTCCATTCATTGCACCTACCCAAAACCAAGTTCAACCTGATGTTTCTCAAAATTTAATAACTACTATTGAGTCATTAACAGCTCGGTTAGAAACTATGGAAGGGAAACAGGCACAAGTTCAACCTGAAAAGAAAGTTTACCCTGAATGGGTAGATTCAATTTCTCCTCCATCCAGTTTTGGAAACCCTGTTCTCCCTACTTTCAATGGATCAGGCGACCTCGAACAACATTTGACGCATTACGTGTCATGTTGTGATCCTATGATGGGAACTCCAGAGCAGCAAGAAGTAGTGAAACTCAGATGCTTCTTGCGAATCTTGCAAGGACCCTCTTTTTTCTGGTATACAAGCTTGCAATCCCGGTCAGTCATCGGATGGGAGGATCTTCGTCAAAAATTCCTTCTTCAGTTTAGCTCAACTTTGAAAAAAACGATAGTTTTTGATCTTACAAACTGCAAGCAAAGGGAGAATGAAAGAGTCTCTGATTTCATTGCTCGTTGGAAGGGATTAACTTATTCCTTGAGTTTAGCACTCCCTCAGGAGTAATTTTTGCCAATATGTGTGGAAAATTTGTGTGACGAATTATGCACGCCATTGATCCCTGTGAAATACACAGGAGGGTTTCGAGACCTTACTTCAATCGCTCAACAGATTGAAGATTCTCTTATACAGGCTAAGGTTAAATCTCGTATAATTCCATCAGCTCCAGGAAGGAGAATGGGTAAAGCGGAAACTGCTACAGTTATGCTTAAAAAAGCACCTGTACCTATTTCTACTTCAAAACCTTCATCTTCTCGAAGGGATCCACCTCCTGAATGCCAACAACAAAGGCTGTTTCATCCAAATGATCAAAAAGATCAAGGACAAAAACAATATGAGGATATGAAGAGTAAATCTTACTCTTTCCGAAGTGAGCAAGTTCCTGGTTAATTCATTTCAGCTCTGGAAAATAATTTGGTTCAATTACCAGTGCCGAAGAGGCCAAACAGGGAAGGAGATGAAGTCCGTCCCAATTATTGTCCCTTTCATCAAATGTTGGGACACCCCATCCAGGAGTGTTTTGTCTTTAAAGACCTCCTGCAAAAGATGGTCGACTTGGGACAAGTCAAATTGAAGGTTTCTTCAGCTCATGTAGCATGTATTACCGCTACAGATCCAGAGGAAGGAGGCGAGTGGCAGGAAGTCAAAAGCAAAACTGCGAAAAAATATGATGATTGGATGGTCAGAAAGACAATCAACCGGACCCATTCCATTTTGCGAACACAATTGATGAAGCCAATTGTGTCTCCTACAAAAGCTGCAGTAAAGCCTCCATCAAAAGACAAATACTCAAAAGGGCAGCGCAATTCAAAGAAGAAAGAGGAATCAGGAGAAGATGAGTATGTATCAAAGCCTAAATTGTCTTTGACTCTGGCAGATTTCATGCCATCTACTTCGAAGCCACGGGCACCGTCCCACCAAACGGCACAGCCTAAACAGGCTAACCAGGCAGAGTCTTTATCAGACGAAGAGTTAATCTTTGGTTCTGTTTATATGATTCAATTAACAGATACATATTCCAATCATGATGAGCCTGAATTCCCTGTATCAAATAAGGGAACCCAAGGAAGTTCTAGAGGTTCAGGATATAGGGGAAGATGTGGATCTTTCTGAAGACACAACTCTAATTCTACCCCTGCTAGCACTGTATACGCAGCAGAAACTCGTGGTAGAGCCCTTCAACGAGCTCAAAAATAACAAGCAAGTTCTTCTGCCAATGGCCAACTCAGTTTCGGCACAGTTATTTTGGAAGACCGATTAAAAGTTCTATCTTCTTTATCTCAGCAAGTAAATGGATCTAATCAGTCTAATCTGCCAAAATCAAGGATGTTTCCAGCTTCAATACAAGATGCATCAGCTTCCAAAGCATCTGCTTCCAAGGTACCTGCTAAACCGCATATTCCTATTGGGAAACGCAGACCTCTAGATCAAAAGTATGATATATTAAAACACTTGGCCCAAGTAACAGCCAAGTTATCAATTTTGGATTCTTTGAATCTGTCAAGAGATCTTCGTGAAGCACTCATCGAAGCTTTGTCAAGTCCTCAGGAGTTTGAAGATGAAATTGCTGCAGCTGAAATCTATCATATAGAGAATAATCCTGCAGAATGCCATGCAGTGATATCTTTTACTGATAATGATGAAGATGATGTTGTGCATGGGCACATAAAACCTTTGTACTTATCTGGCAAAGTCAATGGTATAGATGTTCGAAGAGATTTCATTGACAATGGTTTAGGAGTCAACCTCATGCCCATTTATACACTTCGTCGATTGGGCCTCATGGAATCTGATTTATCTCCTTCTACCATGATGTTGCAAGGATATGATAAAAATGAACAAGAACCACTGGGAGAAGTTACGCTCAGAACTCAGTTTGGAGATCTTGTTTCCAATTCGGATTTCATGATTGTTGATCATGACTCAGCTTTCAATATCTTTCTTGGAAGACCCTAGCTACATCAGCATGCATCTATTCCGTCATCATACCATCAATGTCTCAAATACTGTTTCGATGGTCAAGTTGGAACATTGTATGGGGATAAGGCCCTGTTCAAGACATGTGAGTCTCAATACATTGAGGCGGAATTTTATCACATGAAGGGAAGAGAAAAATCTACAATGAAGGAAATTACCAAAGTTAATGCTCCATATGGTTTGAAAAAAATTCCAATAAATCCATTTTCACATGTGAGTACAGATTATGTGTTACCTATCAGTCATATTGACAAAATAAGCCCAAATCAAAATACTCTTATGGAAAGATCCATAATGTCAATTACGGCAATCGAGCCAGACAACATGGGAGAAATTGGTAACTTACCAAGCAGTGATGAAAGCATAAGTGGTGACATTTTCATTTCGTCTACTGAAATCCAACAAGTCTATACTTTGCTAATCAGGCCAGAAGAAGTTATAGAAACACCAGAGGTGAATAATGATGTTGATTCTCAATCCATCATCTCCTCTTTATTTCCCAAAGAAGACCATTTATCATCAATAGGGTCGGAAATGGAAGCTTCTTCTTCAAAATGTGAAAATTTTGACATCTCTTATGATCATGAGAATTTCATTTTTTCATCTACTTTGCAAGTAGAAACGGAAGAAATAACAAATGATGAAGAGGAAGAGGAAGATCTTAGAGATGCTCCTCCAGCATTTGAAGAGGGTATCTCTACCACTGTGGATGAACTCAGAGAAGTAAATCTGGGTACAGAGAAAGATCCACGCCCCACTTTAATTAGTGCGGCCATGACCCTTGAAGAGCAAGAGATGTATATTTCTTTTCTAAAGAAAAATAAAGATATTTTTGCTTGGAATTATACAGAGATGCCTGGCCTTGATCCTGATGTTGCTACTCATCATTTGGGTTTACCAAAAGAACATAGAGGATTCAAGCAAGCCGCGAGAAGAACACACCCAACCAATGCTTCCAAAATTGAGGCTGAAGTGGATAAGATTATCAAAGCTAACTTTGTCAGAGAAGTTTAATATCCCAAGTGGTTTTCTAATATTGTCCCTGTAAAGAAGAAGAACAGACAAATTAGGGTTTGCATCGATTTCAGAGATCTTAATCGGTATTTTCCTAAAGATGATTTCCCAGTTCCGATTACAGAACTCTTAATTGATGCGATAGCTGGCTATGAAGTACTTTCTTTCATGGATGGATATTCGGGATATAATCAGATCCGAATGGCCCCAGAAGATGAGGAATATACAGCCTTCAGATCTCCTCAAGGTGTGTTTTGTTACCGGGTGATGCCCTTTGGTTTAAAGAATGCAGGTGCAACATATCAACGCGCCATGCATCGTATCTTCAAACCTCTTTTAGGGAAGTTTGTTGAATGCTATGTAGATTATTTGGTGGTTAAATCCAAACAACATTTTGATCACTTGGCTGATTTGGATGTCATATTCCACAAGCTTCGACAACATAATTTGAAGATGAACCCCTTAAAATGTGCTTTTGGGGTAACCTCAGGAAAATTCCTCGGCTTTGTTGTACGCCATCGTGGTATTGAAGTCGATCCTGAGAAGACCAAATCAATCATTGGTATGTCACCTCCTCAGAATTTGAAATAATTAAGAGGACTTCAAGGACACTTAGCCTACATTCGGCGTTTCATCGCTAATTTGGCAGGCAAAAGTTTACCCTTTACCAAATTAATGAAGAAAGGAGTCACTTACCAGTAGACTGAAGAATGTCAAGAAGCATTTGACGTTCTCAAGAAATACCTCTTGAGTCCACCAGTACTCATGCCACCTGTTGAGGGTAGACCTCTTATCCTCTATGTGACAGCTTTAGAGCGATCATTGGGTGCCTTTCTCGCTCAAAAGAATGATGCTGGGAATGAAAATAGTCTCTACTATCTCAGTAGAACTATGCTTGAAGCAGAAACCCGGTATTCAAGTATTGAAAAGTGCTTCCTAGCATTAATCTTTGCAGTTCAAAAACTAAGACACTACCTGCAACATCACGAGGTCCAATTGGTATCTCGTAATAATCCACTCAAATTCATCCTTAGTCGTCCAATGCTTACAGGACGTCTGGCAAGGTGGGCGGTTATTCTACAGCAGTTCGACATCCAGTATGTGTCTCAAAAGGCAATTAAGGGCCAAGCTCTGGCTGATTTCCTGGATGAACATCCTTCAGTGGAAGACACGTATTCAGATATCTAACTCCCTGATGAGGAAGTTTTCTCTATTCAAGAGAGTCCTCAAACATGGGAAATGTATTTTGATGGTTCTTCTAGAAGTCCAACAGGGAAGAAAATGGAAAATCCTAAATTCAACAAAGTTGGTTTAGGAATTGTGCTCATTTCTCCAGATAAGGCAGTGTTACCTTATTCCTTTTTGTTGTGGGAAGGTGGTACCAATAATGAAGCTGAATACCAAGCTCTCATTACAGGCTTGGAGTTAGCTCTTCAAGCACAAGTGAATCACTTAAAGGTGAAAGGTGATTCAGACCTAGTAATCAAACAAGTCAATGGGGATTATTCCATCAGAAAAGAAGAATTAATCCCTTTGTATGATTACGTCAGAGAGTTAATGTCATAATTCCCTTCAGAACCGACATTTTCTTATGTCCCAAGATCACAAAATGCTCAAGCTGATGCACTGTCTAATATAGCCACAGCTTTAGCAGATCCAAATCGGGACGAAACAACCATCTGTATTGCCCACCGTCGGGCAATTTCACCTTATGTTCAAGTCAGAACAGAGGAAATTAATGAAATTAGTCCCATTCCTGAACCGTATGGTCATACTACAGGATGGATGTCACCTATCAGGGAATACCTTCAAAATGGAACACTTCCACCTGATAGAGCCAAGAAAGAACAAATTCGGCGACGTGTGGTCAATTTTACTCTTTATGATAGCCCAAACCACCTCGAGAAAATTCTCTACAAACGTGGTTTTGATGGAGTTATCTTCAGATGTATTGATGGTGAAGAGACAATGGCTGTCATAAAAGAAGTGCATGCAGGAGTCTGTGGTGCCCACCAGTCTGGACATAGACTATCTGATCAAATTCGAAGGCTTGGATACTTTTGGCCTTCAATGATACAAGATTGTGTTAATTTCACAAAGAAGTGTCATTCATGCCAAGTATATGCCAACTTCATTCATAAACCTCCAGAGTTGCTTCATACAGCTAAATACTCATGGCCATTTTCCACATGGGGAATGGATGTGGTGGGACCTTACCCTTCAGCTACGGCCAAGCAGTTTAAGTACATTCTTACTGCTACTGATTTCTTTTCCAAATGGGAAGAGGCAGTACCTCTCAAAGAAGTCAGTTCTAAATGAATTGTTAGCTTCATAAAGTCTTACATCATTACTAGATTTGGTGTCCCTCATACCATATTGATGGACAACGATGCCAACTTCTGTTCTTCTGAGGTAATGAAATTGTATCAAGAATACAACATTAAGTCCAACCATTCATCTCGATATCATGCAGCGACTAATGGCCAGATAGAGGCCTTCAACAAGACTCTTTCAAATATACTGCAAAAGCTGGTGGATAAAGATAAGAGGTCATGGCCTGATAAACTCTTTCATGATTTATGGGCTTATCGGACTACCACTCGCAATGCAACGCGGTCAACTCCATATTCATTGGTATATGGAACAGAAGCAGTCTTTCCAATTGAAGTTCAATTTCCCTCACTCAGAATAGCCATTTGTGATCAGTTATCAACAGATGAGCAATCCCAAAAGCGGTTGAATGAATTGGAACAGTTAGATGAGAAAATATTGTGCACTTTGCACCACTTGGAAATCTATCAGAATCGGATAGCACGAGCTTTTAACAAAAAAGTTCTTCTTTTTTCATTCATTCAGGGAGAATTGGTATTGGTTCTCAGAGCACCAATGATACTAGGAAAGAAGCCTCCCAAGCTTGAACCAAAATGGGAAGGACCTTATTCAATACATAAGGTCTACTCCAATGGAGCATATTCTCTAATCTCAATGGATGGAGAACACATCACGACTCCAACTAATGCCAGATTTGTGAAGAAGTATTTTGTATAAACACAAAATATTGTTCCCAGATCCAAAACAATCACATTGGTTCATGATATGTCCGAGATGACATTAAACTATATTTTGTCCTACATGACTCTAAACTGTATTAGGTCCTACATGACAGTAAAATGTATTACGTCCTATCTACATGACGTTAAACTGTACAGAAGTTCCTATATTTTGTCCGAGATAACATTAAACTATATTGTGTCCTAGCAACATGACATTAAACTGTGTGGCACTTCCAACGTCCAGCATGACGATAAACTGTAAAAAGTCCCCAGAACTGATATCCTCATATTGGTTCACCTTAGTCCTCGCTACATGACTTTAAACTGTACAGCACCAGTTCGTCCTTGCTATATGACATTAAAACTATACAGCAATGGTCCAGTATGACTTTAAACTGCAACTTCGTCCCACATGACATTAAACTGTGAAAAAGTTCCATGAACCGTCTAGCATGACCTTAAACTGCATCATCCCTGGTCCATGTATATGACCATAAACTATTTGCAAATATGTCCAGCAAGACGTTAAACTGTGACGTCCTAAACTACATGACGCTAAACTGTATAAAAGTCCCTCACGTCCGAAAAGACGTTAAACTATATAATCATCAAATGTCCAGCATGACATTAAACCGCACCATCCACGGTCCATGAATATGACCTTAAACTATTCTCACTTTCGTCCAATATGACGTTAAACTGTATTATCCCCATCGTCCTAACTACATGACGCTAAACTGTACAGAAAGTCCTTAATATGTCCTACATGACATTAAACTGTTATTTTGTCCCTGCTACATGACATTAAACTGTGAAGCACCAATAGTCCTAACTGCAAGACTTTAAACTGCATAGTCCCTTTTTTATGTCCTACATGACATTAAACTGTGCATCGTTAAGGTTGTTATTACCTCTTGTTTCTCACACCGAGTATGACTCACATGAGCTTAGAGCAAATATCAACCATAATACTCCCTTTGGGCCACTAACCATGTGTAAGTCCCAACAACATTTTTTATTAGATCATTGTCCCCAAGAACAACTTGATCATTAATTCATTCTTTAATTGAACTACACAGACTTTGATCCTTTCCCTCCAGGCTGGGTATGTAGGAAACCTCCCAGGGTTCAAGCCCAAAAATAATCTCTTCACATCGGTTCACCACCATCTCATATGATGTTGATTCGTGAAACCGCCCCTAGAATCAATATTGTTTACATTGATTCACTTTCGTCATTGTTATATGACGTAAAACTATACAACACTTTTGTACGGTACGACAATAAACTACAATATTCTTTGATTTCCTCATTTGAGAAGGAACCATTATTGACATTGATTTTTTTCAATCATGTTTCATTTCAAAAGACTACGTGCATACATGGTAATGCCTAAACTTTTTATCTTAGGTTAAAACCATCATTGCACTAAAGTCCCCTTTCACCCTTCACATGTACAAACCAAATTTGTACAAAGGGTAGTTCTATAACTACGTGGACGTGATTCCCATCCTTATGGGATACGTAGGAACATTCGAGTGTCCCTCGAATCCAGTCCCAAGTCTTTTGGGCCTAACCCCAAATTTCACTTTCAGTCCCTTGGCTGAAAAGTCCTCATGAAAACACACACTGTGTATTCATTATTATGGTCCGAATTCTATGACCCTAAACTAAGATCACTCATACTTTCGTCCTGCACGACGTTAAAATGCATTTCAAGAACTACGTATGGCTTGATTCTCATTCTTATGAGATACGTAGTGAAGACCAAAATTTCAATTCAGGACCCAGCCACAACATGATTATGGTTATCATTGACCTATGTATCTCTATATACATTGGACAATACCCATATTTATGTGTTATAATCCTAACTTTAAATATTTTCAGATCTTCATAACCCTTTTCATGACTTCTAATCACAAAAATGTCAAACTTCTGAGAATTCTTTTGCCTGACTATGCAGCATGTGCCCATAGGTGGCCTTGCATAAACAGTCCACATAACAGACTTGTCAGCCAAAAGATGCTATTTATTTGACCATGCAGCCAATGCCCTTAGGTGGCCCTGCATATTTCAACCCCCTAACGGGTTTTGTTAAATAATAGTAACTTCATTCTTGGGAAGAATGCCTCTTTTGTCCTCATTTGTCTTAAACGAAAGTATGTAGGGATCCGCAAAAAATAGACATCCTTAACATATTTTTCCCATATCCCTTTTCATGATCTGAAAGTATTCAAGTCTATGGTTTATTCTTCTTCCCTACGTTTGGGTCAGACCTTCGTAGGAGTGATATTCATCCAGTTCTTCGATATTCTTGTTCAGAAATATCTTCTCCATATTCAAGTACCTCTTTCCATACAACAAACTCTATACTTTAGAAAATTTGAATCTCCATAAACTTTCACTGGCTTTTAGCACTAGGAAAGTAAATTTCTAAGAGTTCTTTCGCCTGACTATGCAGCACGTGCCCATAGGTGGCCTTGCATAAACAGTCCAAATAATAGACTTGTCAGCCGAAAGATGCTATTTATTTGACCATGCAGCCAATGCCCTTAGGTGGCCCTACATATTTCAACCCCCTAACCAGTTTTGTTAAATAATAGTAACTTCATTCTTGGAAACTACTTTTTCTAATGCATTTTAGCTCTTTTTCATATCATTCCTCAGATTCAAATATTCTTAAGCCATAGTTTACATATTTTCCCTCATACTTGAGTATGGTAATATGTTTTCAGATAAATTGTCAAGGAATTGAATCCTTTTTAATCCATTTCGGTCAAAGCTATTTCGACCCTAAACATTAGCCCCTTTATGTCTGGCATGCATGACTTTAAACTGCCCACAAAAGACAAAGGAACTCTGAATAAAAGTCCAGTTCCAGCACACTTGCGTGCTTCCCTCTGTGCCCTAAAGACTTGCGTGCCCCATTTTCCTTTGAATGTATTCAATTTCCTCAGAGTCAAATCCTCATTTCTTTCCAGATCCAACTCTGAGGGGGGAATTTTGTTGACGCTCCTTTCGTCACAGAATCTAAAGATCGAAAAAGGGGAATATCTGAGCATAAAGTGATTCAGCCTTTGAAGAAAACATCAAAAATCAACAAATGAAGAAAGGATCAACAGCAACCTCACCGCGCAAGTTATCTAACTGGCGCGCAAGTGTACTTGCGCGGCTACCTTGGTCGCGCAGGTGAATTGCGCGACCTAAGTGGTAACCGCCCGGTAACCGCCCGGGGTCTTCTTTTGCCTATAAATAGAACCTGTGGGCCCCCCATTCGAGAGGATCTTTTTCCAGAAACTCGGATTGAATCTCCCGACGCCCAAGTCTCTTCTCAAAGCTTCCGGAACACTTCTAAGGTAATTTCTTACCTAGAACGGAAGATCTAAAGAGAAGAAGGAAGGCCTAAGTGTCGAAACTTATCAAACACTTGTGCGCCGACTTATTTCCTTCAATATAACTTGCGCGTCCCTTTTCTGGAATAACCTCGAGAAAATTCTAAAGGGTTTTAAAAAGAGTCGCTCAAGTATTTCAATGCTGGTTGAAAATCGCGCAAGTACACCATGTGCCGCGCAGGTATACCTGCGCGACCAATACTTACGCGCCCACGGAAGACTTGCGCGCCTTGCAAGACTTGCGCGCCCCTATCTTTTTGGGTGCCCATATTTCCCATTTTTACCCCTCTTAAGCCATCACACCTTTCCTTTTCAAGATTCAGTCTTCAAGACACTCATCAAAGCCATTTTTGGCATGATTTCTTGATCTGACTTTCTTATCTGAAAGGAATTATGTGGAATCTCTCTCAAAGTCTAGTGATTTAAATATCCTTATGTCACTAAAATACGGAGAGTTCATTCATTCAACCACATCCTTTAAGATGAGAGAATCCTAACCTGGGTCTCCTTTTCAGGAATAATCCCCAGTTATAAAACCTTTAATCTGGGCATCCTCCTCAGGAGTAAGCCCCAAATTCTTAATCTTCCCAAACTTGGGCATCCTTTTTCAGGAGTAATCCCCAATCAAGTCCTCTAATTTTGGGCATCCTCCTCAGGAGTAATCCCCAAACCTTAATCCATAACCTGGGTCTCCTTTTCAGGAATAAGACTCAGTCATAACCTTGGGCATCCTTTTTCAGGAGTAAGCCCCAATCAAGTCCTCTAATTTTGGGCATCCTCCTCAGGAGTAAGCCCCAAACCTTAATCCTTAACCTGGGTCTCCTTTTTAGGAATAAGACTCAGTCATAACCATGGGCTTCCTTTTCAGGAGTAAACCCCAATCCCCCTTAAATTTCTCTTAACCAGTCCTAATTTACCCTTGATTTGGGTTTCCTTTTCAGGAGTAAAACCCAATCATAAGTCCCCTCCTAACTTGGGCATCCTCCTTAGGAGTAATCCTCAAGATTAGAGTATTCAAATCTCCATGAAGCACATATAACTTTATGGACCCTGTTCATGGATTTTCTCCCTAAAAGTAAATCCTAAACCGTCATCTATCTGGGTAGTCATACATGCATAAGCCCCAAACAAATTCTTATGATTGCATCTTTCATGGCACAATTGTCTAATTTTTACCAATACCTCTTGTTTCTCACACCGATCATGACACACGTGAGCTTAGAGTGTAAAAGTAATTATTAAATTCTTTTTTGAGACATCAATCATAAACATCATACTCCATTACTCGAACTACGTGGGTTCTGATTCCTTTTCCAAAACAAAGGATACGTAGGTAGCCCATTTATGGGTTCGATCCCAACTTTGAAATAATCTATGTCCTTCTGAATGACGATAAACTTCAAGTGCCCCACTGAGTGGCTTTATAACCAGCCTGGTCATCATAATGACCAAGAGACATTTATATAAATGTTTTGAAGGATACCATTGACCAGGAATCTCTAAACAGATATAGATGATTCTCTATTGATGAAGAACCTCGAATACATATAAAAGATTCTATAAATTTCTTGCATATTTAATAATTGATTGTTAAAACTAAAGGAAAGCTAATTTTATACTTGGTAATGTAATAAGGATTCAATAACATAAATTAAATCTATAAAGAGAGTCCCAGAGTAGACAATAATTCCCCTCAAAAAGGTGTGATGAGTCCGACCTCCCATCCTCTCGACCAATGCAAATTCCTAATCCTCATTAGTCCACAAGCTAATGAGCGCCTGCCTTTGGAAAGTAGGTCCAAACGGATGTGGAATCATTGGATGTTTCCGGTTCTACGAACAAACCCGTTAGAAACCGATCGGAACGTTTGAATCTCCCGTCCAGGAGGTTATCCCCGGATTCCGTGAGAAACAGACAACATTGAGAATCATATCTGTAACATATTCCATTGGGGAGGACCATCATAAAATACTACAGTATGTGGAGGGCCTTCATACTATATGATCATCTGGTCCAATGGAGGGATACCCTAACACTCATCAAGAGATTGGCTCTCATGATCAATCTTTTCTAGACCACATAGTAACCCCCCATGGGTTTTATGGGAAGTACCTTCAACAATTTATGTAGAACATTGCGGGGAGGACCTTTTCAATTACTAATGACACTTCTATTATTTGGTAATGGATCGTACATATCATGAACCTCTGTTGATATATGTTTGATGGAGTTGAGAATCCCAGATTCTATTAGAGTATAATAATTAATATGATCATCTTTTTCTGGTTATCTTTGGTGCTTTTTATTTTGGTGCACCCTCTTATAGGGAAATAGGGAAACCTACTATTGGTAATGAACTTCCAATACGGGTCCATGTTCGGTTGGTTCTCATGATTCCACTTGTGTACACCGATAGAAATCATGAATTCTCGTAGGTATATATGCCCAACTAGGAGTAGCCACTACGTTGGACTGGTTTCCCCCAGTGGGGATAGTTATTTTTTCAGGGTTCTGTTTTCCTTTAATCATGAAATAATGTCGTGGACCCTCCTCTATTGGAGTAGGGAGGAATGTCTTCTCTAGGGTGACTATATCATTTTGTGGATGAATCACCCCACCCTAGGAGATAGGATTATAGGCCCCACTCCTTTATTTTTCTACCCATGAGAAGAAATATTGGAATGTCTAGAGGATATAGTATAGAATCTATGTCTATTCCTCCATCATGGACAAGATGCATTGAGATACATCATTGACTATAATAGTTATGAATTCCCTTTTTTTTCGAGTCGGAATTTTTCCTTTCTCTGGTCCTCCATGGGTTGTTCGTGGGTACTCTAAGTTCTCATGTGCTGGGATAGAAGAACGAATCTACCATAGGTTGTCTTCTCCAATTACCACCATATTTGGCTAGTGTGTTTTCTATGCATAAAAATGAATTTGACTCTACTAAAATTTTATTTTCTCCATACTTGACTAGTGGGATATGTTGTGGTAGGTATAAATTTTCCAATGCTTTTGGATTGCAGCCATACTTGACCATTGGGATTCATATGCATCGATAGTGTTATATGACTTCCTAAAATTTTTAGCCCAATTTGGATTGTAGGATTGGGGTGAGTCCACAAGGATTTTTTCCAAATTATATCTAGGTGTCTTTCTATTTGGATGATGGGCTTCTTGGGAATTGGGAGGGATTTTCATCTGCCAAAATTTTTTCACTATATCTGCACATTGGGACCAACAATAATTGCATGGAATTTGTGATGGCTCATTATGTGCCACCATGTATCTATGGTGGGATTCATAATATTAAGATGGAATATACATTCTCTTATAGTTTCCCATTGTATTTCTGTTGTGGGATTGAGAGGATAAGGTATTTTTTTGTCTTCCCATTGAATTCCACTTCATTTGTGTGATGGATGTCATCCTTGTGAACTAGGGTGATATACTTATTCAGATATTATGATTTCCACAACTAGAGATCAGCCCTAAATTTCTTGTATCTGTCGGACATCAGCTGGTTCCCTTGGCATGAGATCCTCTTCGTAGTAAGGATTCTGGGTTGTACAACGCTAGTGGAGTCATCCTCCGGAAGGATCCCTCAGGTGATGTTTCTATGCATCTAGGATGAATTCATCAACATCGACTTCCTCTACACACCTAAGTTGAGGGAGGTACTCATTGTTGTGATCTGGGAATAGGCACCAAATGAAGTTTGAGATGGCTAGTGGGGTCTACCTGTGCTGGGTTTCCAACCACGACTGAAGATTAGGATGGTGATATTTCACTGATTATAGGGTCTAGCTTATAGCCTCAACCATAGTAAGAGTAACTTTTTGTGGCCCTCTTTGATTAGTGTGTTTGAAACCAAAATTTTAATATGCTTGGTAGGAGACAAAGTCATGTTCATCGAGGATCCAGTCACCTGTGCAGATGCTGATGTGTGTGACTGAGTAATTTGTAAAGATTCCATTTGGATCGAAGATAGATATGTGAAATGTATAATATATATATATATATGACATATACAGAAAAAAAATCATAAAGTAGAATTTCATTATCCCATGAATTATTGAGAATCATGATTACAGACTTCCATTTTTGGATGAAAAGGGATTGTGGTTGGGTAATACAGCTTCCTTGCATAAGGAATCGCGTAATGTTCACAATTTTAGTTTCTTCCCATGTTGTGAGTGTTTGGGCGCTAAAATGGTCTAATGGTTTATATCTAATTGCTTATTATTATAGAGTGTTTCACATCAGGTTCAACATTTCTATTTCATCCCGAGATATGTGTGGGAGGGAGAAAAAAATGGTCCCATGGATTACAACTAATTACCTATTCTTATAGAGAGTTTCACATCAGGTTTACCATTTCTGTTTCGTCCCAATTTGTTTCATACCCTTTTTAGTGGGGGAAAGATGGACTCACTAAGACTGGGTAGTATATCATTTTTATGTTGCGAAGGAGGTTACCCATTTTCATAAACATGAAAATCGATTGTGTGGTGTTAATTGTTTATGAAATCGGTCCATGTTGGGTGCGAGGTCCTCAAATGGTATCCAATGGTTTTATTAATGGTTCCAAAAACACCCAACGACCCTATTATCCATGATTCATGGACCAGATTTCCAATAGAAGGCTCTCATTGGATGGTTTTGACAACGACACTTAAGGACATCATTGGTCGAGAGGATGGGAATTCTGGCACATGACACGATTTTTGTGGTGAATTATTACCTATTACAGGACACTCTTATATATTTCAGCAATGTTCATATATTTGTTATTCCTTGGTTCTTTCCCAAGAATTTTTCCACAGGTTACCCTTGGATTTAAATATCAAAAATGGTCATATTTGGATAATGAATTGCGGAGACCACACTAGTTTAATCCATATGATGAGGAACTCTAGAGTTTATCATCATCCAGGGAGGTAAGATGGTGATTTTCTATTGGGATCTGACTCATAAGCTTGGATTCCTACATATAATTGTGAGAGGAATCAAAACCCATGTAGTTCTGTGCCACTTAACTAGAAACATAGACTTTTTGGTCATGTGACAATGACCCATCCATGTATTTTAACACCATATGGCTAATACGTCTAGGTTGAGGATTCCTAGTCAAGGTTGTATATGGGACTTACATCGAAGTAGCCCAGGATGCTTTAATCAGGCATGGTCTCCTTGGTGGATATGGCCATACAGGGGATATGGCCTCCTGAACACTAGGGCTATTTGGGTGTTGGGATTGAACCTCAAGGAGGATTCCTATGTATTCTTGTGATTTAGTAATCAAATCTTTCATAGTTCGGTATATGTATCACTGCTGTAAATTGGGGAATTTGGGATGGTAATCAAAGCCCTAGTAGTATGGTTTAAGTTTCATTACTAGAAATTGGGGCATCCATTACAAATACTTTTTTTGTTTCTTTTAAATACCTTATTATTGTATGTCACATCACATATTTTACATGATGGGCCTGTTTCAAATAGAGTAAAAAAATAAAACAACAATAATAATAATACAATATAATTATTAATGAAATAGTAATATTAATATTTGATTGGTAAATTAAATTATATAATAAAAAAAATAGTATTGATAATATGATAATAATATTATTTTTAATATTATTATTAAAAATATTATAAAATATTATGATATAATGAAAAATTCAATATTCTCAAAAAATAAGATAATATAATAAAAATAAAATAATAAAAAAATAACAGTTAATAAAATAATAAAAATAAGTAAATTAATATAATAAAAATAGTAATTAATAAAATAAACATAAAAATAAAAAAATATTTAAAAATGGAAATTAATAAAAGAATAAAAATTGTAAAAGATTAAATAAATTAATAAAATAATTGAAAATTAAATAAATAATAAAAAATTTATTATTCACAAAAATATAAAAACACATTATATAAAAATGTAGGTAGTTAATATTAAAATAAAAAATTACACTCAAATGTTTGATCATAAAAAATAAATAGATCACTGAGGGGGAGGGTCATCTGGAGGAGACGGTGGATGAAAATACATACATAATCCATGAGTTAGATGTTGCATATACTCCAACATCTCATGATCCTACTGTTGCTGCCAACAAAATATCTCCTCCGACATTTCTAGTAGATGATAATGATGTTTTTGTCATAGGAACTCTTCATGTTGTTGTTGTTGCCGTTGACGCATCTGCTCATGCTCCCTATGCATTCTCCCTATAAGCTCACTCTTAGATCGTAGCTACTCCTGATATTGTTTAACAGATGATGATGACTCTCCACGAGCTCCAATCGAGTAGGATGTCGACATCACAGCGGTGTCATAATAATCCACACGTGTCATTTGAGAGACAATACCAATAACCTGACCTTTATCAAAGGTATTCTGGGTCACCTACATCTATGTTGACTCATTAAATCGATGGTCACTAGTCTGAGTAGCAGTCTCTACTAAACTCTCAGCCTATTTCTAATACTCCATAGACACCAATTACTCCTTCAATTTCAATTTAAATGTAAATTAGTTAAAATATTATTATTAGTTAAATTCTAAACTCAAAAAAAAATATTGAACACAATCTGACGCTGGAGATCTCCTCTAATCTCTCTAATGGTCGGATCACTATATATCCTCTTATAAACATCAAAAATTTAAATATAATGTTGTTATACTACCTATAAAAATATAAAATAAACAACTACCTTTAATGTTATATAAAATAATATAAAAAAATACTTACTGTATTCTCCCTATGCATACTGAATGTACAACTATAAGCTAGATGTGTCACCTACAGTATCCCATGGTTTAGTTAACCTACCGATGATCTCCAAAAATAATAACCACCCAACCAGTGTGAACATAATCCATCCCAAACCTGAGATGATATGTAATCAGTTTGGTGGGCATGAAAAGACTCATCAAACACTGTCACTCCTTTCTCCATTTCCTTCCTTCTCAAATTGTGAAAAAACAGACTACAATGTTGACGCATAGTCCCCTGCATGCTTCCACATTTCCAAATACATTCTCTCATCAATGGGATATCATTAACCCAACAAATAATATATAATATAATTTTTTTAATTAAAATAATTTCAAATTAAATATTAATTATTTACATAAAACCCAATTATCGAACATGCAGTGCTGCACATCAATGGGAATCGGATCACCTAAGACTCATGCTTGAAAAACATAATTGTGATGTATAGAGATCCCATTTCCCAAAGCTATAAGCATAATTCTATGAAAAAGAAAAAATAATCAAACAATTAGTAAACAAATAAATTATTGAAAATTGGATAAAATATATAGGCAAACATGTATCTGCACGTGTAGACAAAAACCAAGATGTGGATGTCGCTTGGGGATCGGGTCAAGAATCATCAACTATGAAAGACCACACCCCTCTGAGTCCCCCTTGAACCACCAGTAGTTTGAGAGTCATATAGCCCAATATCCTTCTCAGCCAAAGGTAGTTCAACTTCTTACAATAGACAATACATATCCACTTCCATTTGAAACAAGAAATGATTGTTGTTACCAAACAATTGAAAACAACTATTATATATAGTTATATATTGAATACGATTATAACCAGAATTTAACTATGTCAATGCTCATATTTATCCACAAATTCATTTATGATTATGTCAATGTCTTTATATTCCTCCTCAGCATCATCAATTACCATATGTCTTTTAGTTTCAACTTATCTTATCATTTGAAATTCATTCATAACAACATTAACATCATAATCATAATTGACATTTAATTGTGGGGTGTCAACATCGATATCCATGGCTCTATGTGAAAAAGATGTATTTGGAATAGTATGTTGAAAATTTTTAATTCCATCTACATCAACGGAACCATGTTCACATTGAGTTAATTTATTTTCACATTAATTTATTTTTATTATGTTCAACCAATCACTCAAATCTATTGATGTAGCACAATATTTTGAATATTAAATTTTATATGCTTGATAAGCCAATAAAAATGGTTAATTTACTCCAAGAACACTATTATTTTCAATATCAATGATTACATGGGCCAGATTAACACATAATCCTCTCTCAGTAACCAACCTCTGACATTTAAAAATAGTTATATAAGGTTTTCCCTGATAACACAGTTGAATAATTTCGTCCCACATGCCATAAATGTATGCTTTAATTTCTCTATGATTAGATCCTCTCAATAAAACAACACTATTACCAATTATTGTAACTTATTACTAATTATTACAATTTTTTTACTAAATATTACAATTTATTACTAATTATTACAATTTATTAATAATTATTTTAATTTTTTACTATTATTCCGAAATTATTTTAATTTATTACTAATTATTTGAATTTATTACAAATTATTTCAATTTATTATTAATTATTTCAACTTATTACTAATTATTGAAATTTATTACTAATTATTGAAATTTCTTACTAATGTTTTCAATTTATTTCTAATCACTACAATTTAGTAGTAATTATGTTTATTAATTACTAATTATTCTGATTTATTACTAATTATTCAAATTTATTATGAATTATTCGTATTTCTTACCAATTATTTTAATTTATTACTAATTATTGAAATTTATTACTAATTATTCAAATGCATTACTAATTATTCCAATTTATTAGTAATTAGTGTAATTTATTACTAATTATTTCTAGCTATTGCAATTTATTACTAACTGTTGCAATTTATTACCCACTATTGCAATTTATTACTAAGTATTTCTACTTATTTCTAACTATTGCAATTCATTACTAATTATTCAAATATATTACTAACTATTACTGATTATTAGAATTTATTACCAATTATTGCAATTTATTTCCAATTAGTTCTATTTGTTATTAATTATTGCAAATATTAGTAATTTTTTCAATTTATTACTAATTATTGAAATTTATTAGTAATTAATTCAATTTATTACTAATTATTACAATTTATTTCTAATTATTATAACTTATTACAATTTATTACAATTTATTATAAATTGTTCGAATTTATTACTAATTGTTTGAGTTTATTATTACTTGAAGCAATTTATTACTAATTGTTGCAATTTATTACTAATTATTTAATTTATTACTAATTATTAGAATTTATTAATAATAATTTTAATTTATTATTAATTATACTAATTTATAACAAATTATTTGATTTTTTTCTCATTATTTGAATTTTTTTCTAATTATTTTAATTTATTACCAATTATTAATAATTATTACTAAATATTACTTATTCTCAGAACGTATTACTAATTTTTCAATTTTTACTAATTATTTTCATTTATTAATAATTACTGCATTTTATTAATAATTTTTGTAATTTGTTACAAATTATTCCGATTTATTACTAAGTGTTGCAGCTTATTAATAAGTGTTGCAATTTATTACTAATTCATGCATTGTAATACTAGTTGCAATTTATTACTAATTGTTTCTATTTGTTACTAAATATTACAATTTATTACTAATTATTACAACTTAATACAGATTATTACAATTTAATACTAAATATTTCTATTTAATATTAATAATTACAATTTAATAATATTTATTACAATTTAAAACTAATTAAACCAATTTAATACTAACGAATCGAATTTAAAACTAATTATTAAAATTTAATGCTGAATATTAATAAATAAGATAATAAATTTTAATTTATACTAATTCATACTAATTACACATAAATATTTGTAAAATTAAACATAAAAAAGTTATATAAGATTATATAATTCTAAGTTAATTTATCTATATGCAATTAACAATAACAATAATTAATATAATATAAGTTAAGTAAAAAAATATAAAAGTAGATAAAAACCATAAAACATATGTTTTTGAAGGATATATGCTACGAAAAATGCCTCAAATTAAAACTATATACTATGAAAAAAATTTAGAGAAAATTTTTCACTACAGAGAGAGTGAAGAGTATAGAATGAAATGGAAGGAAAGGAAAAACAAGTTGAGGTGTATACAGTTTAGATTAGTTGCACATGGTTATTTGCGATGATTTTCCCATCACAAATACCCTCTGATTAGGAAAGTCATTTGCAACAGAACATGTCGCAAAAGACCACCTGTTGACATACTATTTGCTATGAGATGTATATTACATCGTAAATACTTCAAATTCCACAGGGTATTTGCGAAGGGCTACAATGGCCTATCAAAAATACCCATTCCATCATTTTGAGGCACAACACACTCCGCATATTTTGCGACGGGGAACATCTTCATGTTTCAAAATCCTTATTATTTATAATGGCTAGGCCCTACCCATTGTAGGGTCCTGAAAAATCTGCAAATAAGATTCTACCAAAATTCCCTAAAGAATTCGGGAAAAGAATGGAGAAAATTCAAAGAAGGGACACAATCAGGACTGGTCCGCAGACCGGTCCAATGAAAACACGATGTGGCCAGGCCCCGCGAATCACCCCCTCCGCGAACCATCGTCATTCGCGAAATGGCGGTGGAGCTCCTACGCGGTCGCGAGGCAGGATGGGCACTGATTCGGTTCACCATCCTGAACCGCCCCAACTGCGGACCACGTCGACCGGTTCAAGCCACATCCACTGTCGTTCATGGAATGGAGGCGGAACCCTCCACAGCTGCGAAGCACTCCCTGGGTTCGGTTCGTGAAGGGGAGAGAAGCGATCATTACCCACCGTGAATCACAGATTGACCTAGTCAATGGTAAACCAGGTTTTTGGTCATGGGCCTCCGTAAAAGGTGTCGCGTGGCCACAAATATATCTCTTTCCCCACTCTATAAAATGAGACTGAGGGGGAAGGTAAAGGGGATTTAGAATTCGGATTCGGACGATTCGAAGGTGGAGGAAGAGAAGAGCGACCAGATTCGAAAGGAGGGATTTCGAAAGAAGGCTAAGGATTTCGCAAATAGAGAAGTTCCAGTTCGCGAACCAGAGCAGGTATAAACCTGGGAATGAACTAATAGAGAACCGAAAACGCATAATAATTGGGTGAAACAGGAACCTAAAATAACAAACAAAAGGAAACCATGAACCATGGCCCCTTCGTGGATGCACTCCATGCGGAGCAGAGATTTTATGCCTCTTTTCCGATCTACCACACCGCATAACACCCTCATACACCGAAAAAGCCTCGATCGAAGAACCCCCGATCGACACCTCCCTCAGTTGTCGTTGCTCACGTGGACCCCTCCGCATAACCACTGGTACGTGGGACAAACCCGAAGCCGTGAACCACTGTGGTTCGCGGGGTACTCGCCAGACCGCGAACCACTCTGGTTCATGGGGTTCCATTCAGACCATGAACCACCCTGGTTCACGAGATGCCCCTCAGTCTGCGGACCACCCTGGTTCGCAGACGGCTTCTCCAGCCGCGTAGCACCCTCCTACGCGAAGGGCGCCACCACCCCTTCATACATGTGCCCCATCAGAGACTTCGGAGTTCCCATTCCCCGGGACAGATAAAATCCTTCCAATCCGACTCGATCTTCCACAACCTCCTCATTGGCCTATTCATCGGCCCTGGGCCTAGGCCTCCACCAGAGCCACCGGATCATCATGGTGTAACCCTCATGCACATCATCACGCCATTTTGAGTTCACATACCCATGGTAAGTAGAGATGAAGGGGTTTCCCCGACCCTTGAGAAGATTCCTGAAGCATTCCAGGGTTCAAATTCCCACGGTAATGTGGAGTCTAAGCTCGGGAATCCCCTTTATTCCCCTCTTCTTGTTAAGGGATCCTTGTGGTTAGTAAAATAACCATCATAAGGAAGCCCTCACACACTGCAAGAGACGAGACGGGCACAGGAGCACCCCCTTTCCCTCTTCCGCTGCGCTTTGTCGCATGGGCCTCCTCAGAGTGTAAGCCCCAATCCATGACTCTGGGCCTCCTTAGAGTGTAATCCCCAACCTATCATTGTGGGATGCTCCATGCTTAATCCCCACTCCACTTCTCAAGGACGCACCTTTCGCGACGTGATCGTCTGGTCCTTGCTGCCTCTTTTTTCTCACACCGATCATGACTCAAGTCGGCTTATAGTATGCATCGGCCATGAAACCCTCTTATGGGCCTCCTCAGAGTGTAATCCCTACTAAGAGAACTACGGGGACATTGATCCATGTCAAGGCGTGTTATGTAGGAAGCCTCCACGAGGTTCAATCACACCACTCGGTCGTTTCTTCACGTCGAGTTCCATCCTCGTCAAACATGACGTTAAACTGTATGCCCCTATCCAGCATGATGTTAAACTGTATACGCAAACAACGAGGAGTTTGATTCCCCACCACAGGGATACATTGGATGCCTTTATGAGGTTCAATCCCACTACCCATCGGACCCCCGATCCATCTTCACGTCGGTTCTTCGACACATATTCGAACTACATGGACTTTGATCCCTGCCTCCCAAGTAGGGTACATAGGAAGCCTCCATGAGGTTCAATCCCAACAACCGGTCGATCATAATATCCTCAACGTCGGCTCAACGAGCCACTCCTTGTGCCGCCTCAGTGAGTCCAGACCCCTCGGAGTCATTAACCAAATGAGGGATGGTAAACCTCAGGAGTAAATGATTCCGAGTCCTAGTGTTCAGCTGACCATTACCAACTAGGGTTGAATCTGTGGATACTATGTTTGGGTATAAACCAAAGATTCGTGAACATATTAATACGTCTTAAATCAATAAGAGAGTCCCAGAACATGCAATAATTCCCACCAAAAAGGGTGCGATGAGCCTGACTTCCCATCCTCTCAACCAATGTGAGTTCTTAAGTGTCACTGGTTAGACCATCTGGCGAACGCCTGCCTTTGGAAAGCAGGTCCACGCGTCATCGGATACGGAACCAATGGGAATTTCAAGACTGAAACCTGAAACAAAAATGGTGAACCCTAAGTGAATCTTTAACCAAACATGACGGATTTAACCTAATCTCACCCTGTTCCCCTTATAATCTCAAGGAGGGCCAAGCAAGGTCATTAATTACGAATGGGATCATGAGATGCTGCTTTGACAGGTTTGCTGATTTTATTTGTTAAAATGTTTTACAGGTACCTTCAAAACTCCCTTCGATCCAATGGCATCGCAAAGGAACTCACAAGTGCGCGCTTCTGACAACGCAAGGACCGGACATCCTCACCTATGGAGGACACTGTCACCCACCCTGTGTCTTTAGCGCTGGGTCTCAGACACGCTGATTCGAGAATACCACCTGAATGGTACTCTCCCAATAGTGGAGGCGACCATGCACGCACTCCGATCTACCAGATCTCGCCGGTCGCCTACCCAGCAGCGGCCCCAGAAGAATATCCAGATGGCCCCTATCATTGTCTCGAACTGTTTCGGGAGTCTGTCCCTAGAATGGGACAATGTGTACCTCCCTTATCTGAGGGAGGTGGATGAGGTCGATGCTGAGGACTTCATCCCCACCGAATGGGGGTTCCACTCCAAGGCCCCCTCCGGAAGACGTCATCGCAGTCACGCCGCGATTCGACATCCTCGCGCCAAGGAGGATTTCACCCCGAGGATTCTGGACCATGCTCCCCAAGCTCCGGCCCCTCGGTCTGCATGACGAGGGCGGAAGATGTACAATCAGGGACAGGTCCTCACCCTGGTCCCTGAGGAAGTGCTCCGCTGCCCAGCCATGGAGATGTACCACGAACAGGAACCTACCCCTGTTCGCTCCTCCCAAGCCCTGCATCTAGACATGACGGGATTATAAGAGCCGGTGAACATCCCCACTGAGCTCTGTGAAGCTCGTCGCTCACGCAGAATGGCATCTGCCAGGCAGCCACCTCTCCCTGCCCAGGGTCATGAAGCCCACCAGCTTGACGTGGTGGCGACCCAGCGCCTGCAGGACCATCTCCTAGCAGATGATTCTCATGCCCTCCATCCTGACATGGTGTCGATCAGCAAAGCCCGCCACCCAGATATGGCGTAAACTCATAGGTGGGCATGTCTCCCTGCCAATAAAGGACACCGACTCGATACAGTGGGAAACCGATATTTGTAGGGCCAGCTCCCTATGGATGCAGGTAAAGTCTGCCACCCCGATGTGGCGTCAAACAAAGAGATAAACTTGTGTATCCCTGTATAGGGGCAGATTCGTTCACCTGCCCCAACACAGGGGAAGTATCAGTACCCACTGACCACTGGAAGACCAGAGCAGGATATTCCTACTCCGATTCCGGAATGGGCCTTCAAACCCATTCCAGCCAAAGATGACTCTCTACATATCCTGGAAATGATGGAGGAGCAGGTATCGATCCCAGATCATATCTTGCAGACTTTCCAGAATGAATTTGCATCAGCGGCAACAACAAGGACTCGGGGTCATGAGCCCATCTCCCCAATTTAGGTGACTCATCTAAGAGATGAGATAGCCTCCTGGGAGTAGATCTTCATACCTGCTTCTACCCAGGAGGGTCGACGGCCATATTCCGTGATGCAAGGGAAACCAGATCGAGCTGCTTCACTCATTCAAACTGGGGTACACCCTTCCATCACGGTGGATGCTCCAGAGCAGGCATATATCCATGCTAAAAGACAAGATGTTCGTTGGCGTATCCCGACGGCATCACGGGACCCAATTAGACAGGGACCCAAAGGTGAAGGCCATTTTTAATATCAGACGGTCCCCACTTCCCACAAGAGGGCGCCCCGAACGTGCCGAAGGTAGCCGTAAAATAAAGAGTAGGTTCATGACTCCGCTCTGCTGGAAGCTGGGGTTCCCAATGCCACTAAGCACACATCGCAGGCTCAGAAGCCTGCCCACCCATTACCATATTATGGGAGTGGCAGTAGCAGTTGCGAAGGTCCTCCCTGCAATGTCGCTACCAGAAGCTCTAAAATTACTTCCAAGAGCACCCGTGGGGGTTCCCCTATGGGCATATAACAATCGATCTTGAGAGATCCTCTTTTGATGCGAGTCATGGAAACCCTCTATGTGACCAGAATATCGAGCGGGAAGAAGGTCCACCACTTGATGTGGTCCACCATGAAGGCCCTCCCTTGGGTATACACTCCAATCGCTCTCCATGCAGTGGGACCAAAGATTATGATAGTAGCCGCCACTATCATAGTTGAAACTATGGAGGCCCTCCCCGTAGGGACGTATCATCACAAAAAGAAGGCCCTCCAACATGTGTGGCCTACCCTGAAGGTCCTCCCCATGGGTTACGTTGCAACGACACTACGCGCAAACGAGAATCAGATCACGGTGGTAGTCCTTGCAACCCAGATAACGGAGGTCCTCCCCGTAGAGACGTCAAGAAAAGAGAAGGCCCTCCCCTCGTTTTGGTACATTCTAGAGGCCTTCCCGAGGGTTTATCCCGCAAATATTCTCCCTACGGCAGCAGTAATGGTAGTCCTCGCCATTGCTGTAGCTATGATGGTAGTCCTCACCACCACGACCGCCATTGCGAAGGTCCTCCCCACATTAGCCCCAAGAGACAGGAAGGTACTCCCCTTGTCGCAGTGTTTCCTGATGGTCCTCCCCAGGATACACATCGAACGACAAGCCATGATGGTCATACTCACCATGATGGCAGTTGTTCTAAAGGCCCTCCCCATAACGACGCGACACAGCTAGAACGTCCTCCCCTTGCTGCGACACTCCTTGGAGGTCCTCCAAAGGGTGTGCACTACAGAATTCCTCTATTCAGTGAAGCATAAATCAGTAATGGTATTCCTCACCATTACGACTTCCATTGAGAAGGACAGCCCCACGATGGAATATCATATGGACAGGAAGGTCCTCCCCTACCTAATCAAGAACAGAAAAGAACTCGTATGCTGAGGGACTCAGAAGGATGGAATCGAGCATGTCAGATTACCATCTTGTCGCTAACGACGCCCTTCTGCAATCAAGATATGGTCTAGGGTTGCATTCATCCTCTGAACCACCTCGGAATCTCCCAAATAGTGATTCAGCACCTACCGGTTCCACTGCCCCTGAGCACATTGAGAGTGAGCGTCTTAGTTGGGCTGACCAGTTAAGGGATTCACTGATGGAGGGGTGTGTAGATATGATGCACCTAAGGAAATAACTGGTCGAAAATGATATACTAGTAATTTTTTGGCCCACGACCACCTCCTAGTTTGACATTCCTAGAGAGTTGTCGGAAGAATGCGTGCATGGAATCTTCCATAATATATGGACAACCCTCCACCGGCTGAAATCAAGTTTCCTGCCCTATGAAGGGTATGTAGACCATGTCAATACGATATGAGACCTCCCGCGTCACATCGACCTAGAGGCCCTTCCTACGGCACGACGACAGTGCCCCGAGAGACGTAATGGAAACACGGAGATAGCATACCTCTGCGCACTGCACCGACTGCACCACCTCATCGGTGATGCTCCAATAGAAGTACATATAAAGGGATAGGGGGAACACATAACTATGCTTTTAACTCCGCTCCCCACCTAGAAGAAACCATTCAGAATGCTATCTTGCATCTTCATCATGTCAAGATGACAATTGAGTGGTCCCCCTATTCAGGAAAGGCAATACAGCTGACAGAGTCAGGCCTTGAGTAATTCCCAGAAACATCTAGCCCGGCGGGAACAAGCCATTCAGTAACTCCTGAATCAGGCCACTGAGAGCATACAACAGGCCGCTCGCCTAATAGAGTCCAATCAGCGATCTTTTCCTACCTCCCCAGAAGGGATTGATCCATAGGTGTATTCGACATCAAATCTGGTTCACCCCAGAATCGGGGCGCGCGAGATCAGGAAAGTCGTGATAGCAGCAGCCACTGCCAAAATCTAGGGTCAACACCAGCCTGCAGGGCTGGGGGAATTTTTAACAATAAATTCTCCCGTAAGGCCAATAAAAATGGGAAGAGACTCGATGTCCATAGAACAGAGCCAACCCTAGCCCTCGGGGATGGGGGAATTATTACCCCCTCAACAACAACCTCCACCACGAGAATCAATGTTCTCTAATCTAGGGAAGATAGTCAGAAGAAGAGGTTCTTGTCCTATCCCGTCATTTTAATCATCATCCCCTCTGAGAGGAAGGCGCACCGTAAGTTCGCATCAATGATCTATCCGCTTCACCCTTCGTCAAGAAGTCTGAAGGAAATCCCAGGTCATGAAAGGGAAAGACAGTAGAAGACACGGGAGATCCTTTTCCTATTTGGAAGATGTCTTCCCCTACACCCCATGATATTCATTCATCAACGCCATAGAGGCTCACCCCATGGGTGACATCGGGGAAAATGTGAATCCGGATGGCTTGGGAGATGACGGTTCCAGTCAGGCTGTGACTCACAACGAACCCCCAGGTGTGCACACCCGGAACTGGAGGGCTACCAAAAATATGGCCATCCTTCTAGCCAACCCTCCTCTGCCTACCCAGAGAGCTTCCAATAATGATAATAATAAAGGACTAGTTACCCTTAAACCTCTTCCATCCCTGAAAAAAAAAGAGACACTCACGCTCGAAGGTAGATTCGATCGACTGGAAGAGGAGATGAAAGAATTGAGGCAGCTTAACACTGATCTACTCCAGAGGAACCGCCTTATTGAATGTGTGTCCCAGGAGGAGCACATCATGAACTTCCAGAAATTGCACCTCAAAATCCAAGGCTTTCTCTAGAAAACGAAGCATGGTTAGTGCTCCTGCCCAATGAGGCGCCTGGTTCATCCAACTACCTAAATGTGGATGATGAATTCCAAGATTTCCATCCAGTTAGGTGACAAACATAGCAAGTACACCCGAGCCCTCCGAGGGTGCCCCAAATGGAATATGCACACTAGGTGCCCGCTAATATGGATACTCAGGAAATGCCTCGGGCTATGCCTTCCCAGGACTGGGCCCAACATGATATAAACCAGGGTCTCACCAACACCATCGAAGCACAAACAGCTCGATTGGAAGCGATGGAAGGTTTATGTGCTCCGATACAGCCATAGAGGAAACACTACCCAGATTGGGTGACCAACACACCACCTCCACCCAATTTCGGGAGCCCTGTATTCCCTATTTTCAATAGGTTAGGTGATCCGGAACAGCATTTGATGCCCCACGCAACCTATTGCGACCCTATGATGGGAACTCTGGAACAACAAGAAGTAGAGAAACTCAGATGCTTCACACGGACCTTGCAAGGATCCGCCTTTGTCTGGTACATGAGTCTACCAGCACAATAAATAATGATCTGGGAGGACCTTCGATAGCAGTTCCTGTTCAATTTCAGCTCAACGTTTCCCAAAAAAACACTCAGCGACCTGATGAACAGCAAGAAGAGAGTTAACGGGAGGGTCTCAGGTTTCATTTCCAGATGGAAAGGTCTAACCAATTCATTGAGCATTCCAATGACTCAAGATGAGATTCTAGCCATATGCAATAATAACATTAGAGATGATCTACGAACACCGCTCATACTAGTGGAGTGCACCACTGGTTTCTGCCATCTCTCAGCCATTGCCCAGAGAATCGAGGACTCCCTAGAGTGGACTAATTCAATGTCTTGAATAACCTCGCAAGCTCCTGTGAAAAGAGCCCCTAGAGTTGAAGCGTCTGCTTTCACACTCAAGTCGGGCCCTGTGCCCGCTCCACCACTCAGGCCTCCACCAAATCATCAAGGGCCGCTTGAATATCAGTGGCCGCCCCCACCTAAACGGGATGATCAACAAGGACCGAAGCAGAACCAGTTTGAGGAATGAAGACAAAAAGTATACTCGTTCCAAGACGATCAATTCTGCGGATACTTCATTGCCCCCATGAACTACTACTTGCTACGCCTCCTGGAGCTGAGGAAACCTGAAGAAGTCGGCCATGATGACAGGCCAGATTACTACCCCTACAATAGAATGTTGGGGAACAATATCTGAGAATGCTTCATCTTCAAAGACCTACTTCAGATGATGGTAGACTCCGGAAAGGTCAAGCTGGGACTACCCCCAGCACATGTAGCATACATCTCTACCACCGACTCCAACAAAGAGGGGGTGGTAGAAAGTCACCAACTAGCAGGGGCATAAGTTCGATGACTTGATGACTTGGAAGAATATCATCCGAGCCCAGGGAAAACTTCAGGCTGAACTACAGCAGCCGGTGTTGTTGCCAACAGCGCCTGACGCCGTACGGCCGACAACATCGGCCTCACAATCCTCTACGATCCCGTCATCTGGGCAGAATAGAAGGAAGAAACAATTATGAGAGGAGCTATCCGCAATGGGTCCAAATTTAGTGCGACCTTGGAAGATTATATGCCCTCGAATTTGTGCCATGGGCACTGACCCACCAAACGACACCATCAGGGACAACCGACCAGGTTGACCTGTCAGAGGATGAAGTGCCAATATTTGGTTCTATTAACGTCATACATCTTATGGAATCATTCCCTGACAAAGGGTATGGTTACGAGACCGAGTTCCATTCATAAGGAGTCGGGAGGAGGAATCGCAGAGGTAGGGGATACCAGGGGAGGCGCAACCGCGACCGAACCCAACCCTACGGTTGGACCCCGACTCAAACCGTTTATATTTCATAAACCCGTAGAAGAGCCCTTCAATGGACTCAGCATGAGAAGGATTGTCCCTCCACCTCCAAAAGCAGCCACTATGGCCCTGTTGTCCTGCGAAACCAACCAATGGAGGAGCAAGTGTCTGGCCGCCTAGCGCGCACATACAAACTGGTCAATCCAGGTCCCCAGAACGCGGGAACACCATTGACATCTGACCCTGCAGCCGGACCCTCCTCGTCAAATGATCTAGTACCCAAGACGCCTGCTAGAACTCTCCCGCCAACGGAGAAGCATCAGCCACTAAAGCAGAAATATGATATCCTTAAGAATCTGGCATCGATACCAGCCAAGCTGTTGATTCTGGATGCCCTGAGTTTGTCAGTAGACCCCAGGGAGGCACTTATAGAAGCTTTGATTAGCCCCCAGGAGTTTCGAGCCGAGTTAGCCACCTCCGAGATTTACCATATGGAGACTAGCCTGACTGAATGCAATGTAGTGATTTCCTTCACCGATCAGGATGAATATGCCATCATGTAAGGACACATCCGACCATTATATGTGCCCGGAACACAGAATGGTATTGTGATTCAGAATGTCTTTATAGACAATGGCCTTGGAGTTAACCTCCTTCCCCTATAAACACTCCGCATGTTGGGCTATAGTGAGGATGTTCTAATTCCCTCATCCACAACTCTATTGGGTTATGATAGGAATGAAGAGAAGCCAATGGGAAAAATTAAGCTAAGGACCCATTTTGGTGACCTGGTAGCCTACATGGAATTCCTGGTGGTCCAGTAGAGCACAAAATTCAATGCCCTGATGGGAAGGTTGTGGCTCCATAAGCACATGGTCGTTCCTTCATCCTACCACCAGTGTATCAAGTACTGTGTCAATGGACAAAGTGGAACATTGCACACCGACTAGGACCCCTTAGAGCTCTCTGAGTCACATTACATTGATGTTGGGTTCTATAAGAAATAGAAAAGGAAGCCTTTGGTTGATGGTGTCGACTGGATCCCCACTCCAAATGGCCTGGAAATGGTTCGTGATGACCCCCTCAGGCAGATTGGCAGAGATTATGTCCTGCCCATCAACCACGTTTAGATTAGAAGTTCAAGCCCGGACACACACTCAAGTTTCCTCCTGACCTCAACCCTAAAGGATGAGTGTGAGAATGTGGGAACATCCAACGACCCTTAACCTGGGGATGAAAACTCGAGTAAGGATGCCCACGACACCTCACCTCCGGACCCCCAAGAGATCGCATCAAGAGCTCTCTCCTCATCGGACAAAGAAGATGAGGATTTCGGAGAAGAAAAGGGGGATGATATCATGGATGCACTTCATGCATTTTAGGAGGGTATCTCCACCACAGTGGATGAGCTTATGGAAATAAACATGGGAACTGAGGAAGATCCGAGGCCCACTCTCATTAGTGCAACCATGTCCCACGAAGAGCACGTGGTATATACCTCCTTCCTAAGGAAACACTGGGACGTCTTTTCCTAGAATTACACGTAAATGTCGAGACTCGATCCCGAAGTAGCGAAGAATCACCTGGGTCTTCCAGAAGACTGACGAGGCCATAAAAAAGCTGCCAGAAGAATGCATCCCTCACATGCCGCCAAAATAGAGGCTAAAGTTGATAATCTCATTAAAGAAGGATTTATTCAAGAGGTCTAGTACCCCATTTGGTTTTCCAACATCGTCCCTATAACGAAAAATAATAGGCAAATCCACATCTGCATTGAATTCAGAGATCTCAATCGGCATTGTCCAAAGATGACTTCTAGGTTCCGATCACTGAGTTGTTAACCGATGCAACGGTCGGGTAAGAGGCTCGGACCTTCATGGACGGCTATTCCAGCTATAACCAAATTATAATGGCCCAAGAAGATGAATAATCCACTGATTTTAGGGCCCCTAAAGGGGTATTCTATTACAGGGTCATGCCCTTTGGTCTCAAGAATGCTGGCGCCACATATCAGCATGTCATGCATCGGATCTTTATGCCGTTCCTGGGGAAATTCGTTGAATGTTACGTGGATGACCTGGTGGTCAAATCCCGACAGCGCTCGGAACACCTGTCGGACCTTGAGACCGCCTTCAGCAAACTCCAATAGCATAGTTTTAAGATAAACCCCTTGAAATGTGCCTTCGGGGTTACCTCAGGTAAATTTCATGGCTTCATCGTACGCCATCGTGGCATCGATGTCGACCCTGAGAAGACAAATTCTATCCTTAGTGTGCCACCTCCCCGCATCCTCACTATGTTTAGAGCATTCCAAGGACACATGGCCTATATTAGGTGGTTCATAGCCAACCTGGCAAGAAAATGTTTTCCCTTCACCAGGTTAATGAAAAAGTGGGTCACATATGAATGGACGGATGACTGCCAAGAGGCGTTCGAAAACATGAAGAAGTACCTCATTAGCCCACCAGTTCTCATACCCCCAGTTAAAAGAAGACCTCTCATCCTATACGAGACAGCCTTATAGCGGTCACTAGGAGCCTTCCTCGCACAAAATAATAACGCTGGCCGCGAAAACATTCACTATTACCTCAGTCGAACCATGATTGATGCTGAGACTCGATACTCAAATATCGAGAAGAGATGTTTGGCCCTAGTTTTTGTCGTTCCAAAGCTGCGACATTATCTGCAGCACCATAAATTCCATTTGATCTCATGGATTAACCCTCTTAAGTACATCCTCAGTCACCCGATGCTAACTGGACGCCTATCCCGATGGGAGGTCATTCTGCAGCAGTTTGATGTCCTGTTCATGCCTCATAAAGCCATCAAGGGCCAGGAATTAGCAGAATTTCTGGCGGAGCAACCTTTGACCGGGACCTCTGCACTGGACACCGAGCTACCTAATAAAGACATCTTCTCGGTTCGAGAGGAGTTCCCAACAAGGGAAATTTACTTCGACAGTGAATCCTGAAGCCCAACCGGGAAGAGGATGGTGGATCCAAGATTCAATAAAGTAGGTTTGGGAATAATACTCGTGTCCCTAGAAACGGAAGTCTTGACATACTCCTTCCTCCTATCGTAAGGATATACAAACAATGAAGCAGAATATCAATCCATCATTGCAGCCCTGGAGCTCGCACTCCAGGCACAAGTACAACACCTTAAGGTAAAAGGTGACTCAGAGCTGGTCATCAAGCAAGTCAATGGTGACTATGCTATCAAAAAGGAGGAGATAATCCCCCTGTTTGACCATGTCCGAGAGTTAATGGTTGAGTTCTCCATAGAACCAACATCAACCTATATTCCCTGGTCTCAAAAGGCTCAGGCTGATGCATTAGCCAACGCGGCCACAACCCTAGCTAATCCAGACCGGGATGAAAAAATCATCTGTATTGCTCACTGTCAAATGGTATTGTCATTTGATCAAGCTGAGATGTAATAAATACATTAAGTCATTCGTGTCTTCGATCCATACACCCATTCCACTGGCTGGATGACCCCCATTGAAAAATACCTTCAACGGGGAGAACTTCCATCAGACAGGGATGAATAAGAGAAAATATGGAGAAGCGCATTCAACACTGTCCTATATGGCGGCCCGGGTCAGCAAGAGGTCCTCTACAAACGATGCCTCAACGGAGTAATCCTCAGATACGTTGATGGAGAAGAAAACACCTCTGTAATGAATGAAGTACATGTAGGAGCAGGTGGATCACATCAAACAGGGATCAAGCTTTCCCATCAGGTTCGAAGAATTGGGTACTACTGGCCTATAGTGGCACGAGACTATGAGAGTTTTACCGAGAAATGCCACTCATGCCAGATTCATGCAAACTTCATACACCAACCCTCAGAGATACTTCATCAAGCCAAGTACTCCTTGCCGTTTTCCATCTGGGGGATGGACGTCGTGGGACTATACCCTTCCACCACGGCTAAACAACTGAAGTATATTCTCAAAGCAACTGACTTATTTTTCAATTGTGCAGAAGCCATGCCCCTCAAGGAAGTCAGGGCGAGAAATATTGTCTGAATTGTGAAGACCAATGTCATCACTAGATTTGGTGTCCCTCATACCATACGGATGGACAATTACACCAACTTCTGATGTGCTGAATTGGAAAATCTATACCACGAGTATGGTATCAAGGCTAACCACTCTTCCCGCTACCATGCATCGTCCAACAGACAGATAAAATCTTTCAACAAGACCATGTTCGATATTCTCCAGAAAATGGTGGATGAAGACAAGAATTCATGGATAGATAAACTCTTCCATGAATTGTGGGATTATCGAACCACAATCTGCACCACTACTCAGGCTACCCCATACTCATTGGTGTACAGAACAGAGGCGGTCCTGCCCATTGAACTCCAACTACACTCGCTCCATGTTGCCATATGTGATCAGTTTTCCAATGATGAGAAATCAAAAAAGCGGCTAGGTGAATTGGAACAGCAAGACGAGAAGCGGTTGCACACCTTGCACAATCTGGAGGTATACTAGAACCAGATCACACGAGCCTTCAATAAAAAGGTTCGTCTTTGGTCCTTCTTGGATGGAGAAATGTGGTTGGTCCTCTAGACCCCAATGATACCCAGAAGGAAACCTCCAAAGCTAGAGCCAAAATGGGAGGGACCTTATGTTGTTCACTAGGTCTACTCCAACGGAACAAATGCTCTGATCTCCAGGGATGGGCAATTACCCATGGCTCCTACCAACGCGAGATTCATGAAGAAGTATTTCACATAGAATCCAAAATCATTTCGTCCTAACCACATGACGTTAAACTATATGGAATTCGTCCTTACCGCACAACGATAAAATGCACGGACACGAAAAAAAGAGGTGTACTCTTCGTCCGAGCTGCATGACATTTAACTGCCATGCACCAAACAGACCAAACTCTATGACCTTAAACTAAGAGTACTGTGTCCTCACCACATGATGTTAAACTGTATGGACCTCATCCTCATCGCATGATCTTAAACTGAACGGATTTCATATAACTATGTATTGCTTGATTCCTACCCTTACAGGATACATAATGACACAGGGGTCCCCTATCCTGGCCCAGCCACTCCCAATCAAAAATTAAAAATGCCCCCTTCCCCCCATGTACGGAACAGACCAGCATGGGGTGTATCACTTATTTTATAGAACTACGTGCGGCTTGATTCCTTCCCTTCTAGGATACATAGCGACGTCGGGATTCCCTACCCCGGCCCAACCACTCCCAAATAAAAGTTAAAAATGCATTCTTCCAACAGTGTATGGACCAGACATGCATAGGGTGTATCCCTCGTCCTAACCGCACGATGTTAAACTAAACGGACAAGAATTCCCTCTCCCCCCGTGTATGGACTAGACCTGCACAGAGTATACTTCATTCATAGAACTACGTGTGGCTTGATTACTGCCCTCACAGGATATGTAGTGTTGTCCGAGTTCCCCGTCCTGGCCCAACCCCCTGAATAAAAGGTAAAAATTCCCTTTCCCTCCGTGTACGGACCAGACCAACATGGGCTATACTCCTCATCCTTACCGCACGATGTAAAACTGCACAGATAGCATGATTTTTAAAAAAAATCTCCCTCTTCCCCGTGTACAGACCAGACATGCACGGGGTGTATAATTCGTTCTCACTGCATGACATTAAACTGCACGGACTTCGTCCTCACCGCATGAGGTTAAACTGCATGGACTTCGTCCTCACTGCATGGCGTTAAACTGCACGGACATCATCCTCACCACATGACATTAAACTGCACGGAATTTTTCATGACCCACATGAGATGCATGATGAAAAGATATGGAGATACTCCTTGCACGTTTGGATGCATCCTCTCCATACATTAAACTCCAAAACCTGGATAATTATGGATCTTCAAAACCACCCATGGAAGTCGGAAGTGGAAATTCATTGACCCATGGAAACCTTTTCATGACTATGCATACCATGCCCTCAATGGATCTGCATATTGATAGCCCTTGGCCCATATACCAATGGAAAGATTTCCTTGGGCAACACTCTTCCTATCTTCGTACACCTAAAGGCCTTAGAGCCCCCACATCACATCTCCTGATTCAAAAATTTATGCAGCAGTGGTTTACAAGTTCATTCCCCTTGTCACATCCAAATTTTTCCTGGGTACTCCTATCTGGCTAGCATATGTGTCTTCCGGTGGTTCACATAGCGACCCGCATCAGTGAACATCAAGCCGGGACTAGGCTACTTTGACTCAACGGACAGTTGCAGTGAAGATGTTTCTTGTATGCTTAGACACAATTATCCCCATATGCCAAACTCTGCACTGTGAGAAATTGCGAATTTTCATAACCACTCATGGCCATCAGAAGTGGAAATTTATCGACCCAGGGACACCTTTGTACGACTATGCATAACATGCCCTCAGTGGCTCTGCATAATGATATCCCCAGGCTCGTCCATAAAATGACAGATTTCCTTGGGTGGTACTCTTCCTAGCTCCGTACGCTTACCGACCTCAGAGCCCCAACGCCACACCTCTTGATCTGGGAAAACTCAAAGTTACAGTTTACAAGCTTCATCCTCCACCTTGATCCAAGTATATCAGAGCATGTTGACCTAGTTATCCATCGAGTGACTGCAGAAATAGTCACCCAATGGTCCGAGATTTATGACTGCTAAACTAGGAGTACTTCTTCCTTACCACATGACGTTAAACTTCCTGGAATGAAGGTGCACCCATGTGAGCAAGATAAATCAATATATGTGGCTCTTTAAGCTTTAACTGCAACCTGGGGTGAATACCCCCGATGTGCCCAGACATTTCCTTACCAAATGACAATCTTTGTGGCCCTGAAAATCACGAATCCTCATAACCACTCACGTCCATCGGAAGTGGAAAGTTATCAACCCGTGGACACCATTGCATGACTATGAGTACCATGCCCTCAGCGGATCTACATATTGATAGCCCCTGGCTCGTCAATCAAATGCAAGATTTCTACGGGCGGTACTCATCATATATTCGCATGCTTACTGACCTCAGAGCCCCCGCATCGTCTCTCCTGATCCAAGAATCCCTAGAACCATGATTTACACCATCAACCCCTCTCCACGTCTTGGACATGACATGATACTTGGGCGCAGTTGCATTCTAATCAAGAGAAGCCTTTTTAACTACAACCTTTCCACATGACGTCAAATGGCATGGAGCACATCTTGGCCGCCTGGAGAAATGTTGTAAAGACCAAGCATTGAATCATCTAGGGGAATGCCTCCAACAACAAGAATTTCCACTGGTTCAATAATTCCCCTATTCCTTACCTCACGACGTTAAACTGCACTGACTTCATCCTTGTTGCATGATGTTAAACTGTACAACATGGTAAAAGGAAAGAAAAATTCCCCCCATCCTCACTGCAAGACATTAAACTGCACAACATAATTTAATAATGCTCCTCGTCCTTACTTCATGACGTTAAACTACACGGTCGAACCCATCACTGGTTCAGTATGAAACAGAGGCTTTTCTCTGTCCTTCAGTACACAGGTCAGACCTGCAAAAGCCACCATCTCACACTCGCGTGACATGGTATTACTTCACCCATTCTCAAGAAGCTTAGTCTATATGTTTCCCCTGTATCCAGGAACCCTCTCATCATAAACCATACTCTGTACTAAGAAGAATCCGAACTCTCATAATCCCCCCATGGTGGTCCCAGATCTCATCTTCCTTGATGTTGCATGGATATCGGGGGAATACAATCATTGACTTAAGGAATCCATTGTATGACTATGCATAACATGCCCTCAGCGGCATGGCATATTGATCGCCCCTGGCCCGTCTACCAAAGGCATGTTTTCCTTAGGCAATGCTTCCCTCCGTATGCCTCCTGGACTCTAAGCCCCCACGTCTATCCTGGGATTCGGAAACCCTCAGAGATACAATTTACCATCCTCTTTAACAATCCTACCTGAATACGGTGGAAAATCTTTGATAATATTGCCAAGGACTAGGAGAAGTCGTTACATTTTAAATGATGTCCCAGATGCATGACTTTAAACTGTTCCAAGCCTCAACCATCCCTTACGCTAACTAAATGCATAGGGAAGTGGTCTCCTGACCACGCTTTTGATTAGTACAGATGTTCCCAAAACCCTTTCAAGATGTCACATTCCCCTTCTGATCTACCCCTGGTGGTTTTCATAATTTTCCAACCACCCATCGTGGTTTCCATGAGCCGAACTTCCATGAAATCCCCTGGCCATCAGAAATGGATAGTCATTGAATTAAGGACACCTTTATATGACTATGCATACCACGACCTTAGCGGCCTTGCATATTGATCGCCCCTGGCCCATCTACCAAAGGCAAGTATTCAACAAGAAATTCTCTTCCGACCTCTATACACTAACATGGCTCCCATGCCTTGAGGCATTCCCTGCATGTCGTTTGAATTTAAACATGTTCACCCCACGTCCATCTGAAGGGTATTGAGACATATTTTAAAAAGATGAACCTCATTGGGGCCCTAGACCCACCATATCTGGTCAGAGCTGTTCGACCGAAAACATCGGCAATGATAGTCTTGATGGCGGGACTTTAAACCGCCCAAGAAAAGAGGCACAAACATGTTCGGTCGAAAACCCGAAAAGGGAGACCTAAGCAAAAGTCGAGTTATACCCACCAGGTCCACACAAAATGGGCCCTGAAAAATTAGGGTATTAAAAGAGGGATTTTCAACATAACCCCAGAAATAGTAAAACTATGCTCACTGGATATCATGGTCCAAGAAAAAGATAGAGTTTGTTTCTATTTTCCTGGATTATGATTGATTCTGATTCCTTGAGTTGTTATGTATTCAAAACTTTCTCTAGTAATGATCAAATTTCACAGAAACACGTGATTGGCTTGATTGTATTTCCTTCAAACCAAAAGGGAGGACATCCACATGCTGGGGTCTCTCCCTCACAAAAAAGGAGAGGGAAGAGGGGTAAGTAAAACAGAGGGTACAAGAGTGGACCTGATAGTTATAAAGAAGCCAGACTTGATCTCTCCACCAGATTAGCGGCCATGCGGCAGATGTCATTGCAAGACTGTTCCAACATGGCCTTCTCTCTAGTTTCAACCTCAGCCACCGAATGAGTATGCTCCATGGTTTCTTGGAGATCGTTGATCACATTTCTGGTGACTTCAAGATGACTGGTCACAGCTGCCAACCGATTCCTCAGCATCGCTTCCCATTCTTCACATTCATGCAACTCGTAGGATAGGACGACCGCTTGATCTCGAGAGGTTGCCTCTTGCACTATCAGCTAATGGAGCTGTATCATGGATTTCTCCAGAGCTCGGGTCCCGCAATGAGCATCAGAAAAGTGAGAAAGTTTGCATTCACTAGTGGCAGCTTCCTCACGGGCCATGAAAACATGGAAAGAAAGAGAATGGAACTGCCGATAGTCATAGCCACCCGACCCCAAACCCAGGAAGAGCTGTCGAAGATCTTCGGTCTTAGTTTCCATCTCAGCTAGAGGGGTTTTGGAAACAATCGTGAAAATCCGAGGCCATACCCACCTATGCACCGCCTGGTGGTCCTCCATGACATGAGGATCTTTGGTATCCTCACCGGCTAATGCAGGAAGAAAATCTGGCATTACAACCAGTGTAAGCATGTGCTCGCAAGAAGTTGGTTCTGAAACTAGAATGTATGGGGCCTCTAACCTCGTTTCAGGCTTGGGGGTCAAGCTGCTAAGCCCGGTATCAATTGGAAAAACTTCTAGGATTGTCTCGCTGGGACCTGAGACCATAGGGTCGCCTCATCCACATTCAAGAAGGACGAAATCTTCTGAACATCCGCTACCACAGGACTGGGGGAGGAAAATAACCTGAGTCTCTTCATTCGACGACCCATCAGACGATCCTCCCTTAGAGCTAATGAAAAAGTTTCAGTGGACGCAATAGCCATAGCACCTCCTGATTTGGGAACCTGCCGGACAGCCTTCCCAAAGATCCCATTGGGGTAGTGTTTTTCCCAGGCTTTTGTATACTCCATGGAATGGCCGGTGGCCGCCCCCAAAACTGGCAAGGGAATTCTTGTGTCAGATCCCTCCCACATCAGCATCATCCAACATTGACGAAGAATGTCCGGGTTCAGTCCTCGAGCCTAAGAAGGTGGAAGGGAAACATGGACTTGCATGTACCCAAACTGGCGAGAGAAATGATACGGGACATACATCTCACACAGAGAAACCCCATCGATCTGCGCAGACAGAAATCCGTCCCGCAGAGAGATCATGTAAGAATGCATCTCCAGGCTCCCCTCGCGGTTGTCAACTATGATGACAGAGGGGGTGGGGTTGGGAGTGAATGCAAATTGGGAGAAGTCACTCAGAAGCTCAAGGACTTCACCAGAACTGAGGGATTTCAAGAGGACTCCAGCCATATCCAACAGGGTAGGCCGGAAGGTAGGAAGCGGGATGGCCGTGTTGTGATGATACTCATAACAGCGATAGTGATCCGCTACCCAGCCATAAAAAAATTGATATGGCCCACTTAGATGGAAGGATGGCCCGCCCTGCTGCATGAGACCCAACAAATCATAAATACGAGCCAATGTGGGCATGACCAAATTCACCAGGTGGCCCTCTTCTAGATCAGCTTCCATCATCGGGGTGCAAGCCTTGACGCCAAGATTAATATCCCGAGAAGGGAATAGCCACCCGCTCATGAACATAGCAAACAAAGATGCCAACCGGAGCATAGGCGACACACCGGGGCACACCTCCTAATCCCATTAAAGGTAGTCTCCCGCCTCCAGAACCGCCCAGTAGGAACCTGGGGAGGTTCGTGACTGTTGAAAAGGATGGGTCCTTGGGCGCTTGATCTTTTGTACAGGACCAGCGGTGTTCTGAAATAACCCTATCCAGGTACTATAAGGAATAAGAGAGAGGGAACGCAAGGCTTGACACAGTGATTGCTCCGCCATAACCAACAGTTCTCTCGACAAAAAATGCACTTGTTCAACGTCATCCCATGCATCAAGGGAAAGACGAAATTCATCATACATTTCACCGATGACTGGGAGCCCTCTCAATTGATGGATATCCCACATACTAATGTCATCTTCACCATGGGAAAGGTGGAAAGTATTTGTGCTTGAGAACCAGTGGTTGAGTAGGTCTGGCAGGACCAAGGATGGTGGGTAGATAGAAATTTGGGACACCCAAATTGCAGAGTATAAATTGACTACTTCCAGTTATTCAGGAGACTCCCAGCAGGGATGATGGACCCAGAAAGCCTAGGCCCATTCATGTGTGAAGAGCCCGCCTGATCGAAGATCCCACCTAGGAATCCACCCCGCGTCAGGATCTACTCGAGTGAGGATTATAATGGAATGGTAACTCTTAAAGACGGCTTCCTGAGAAAAATCTCGAGCGTGCTGATCACTTTAGGTCCAAATAGAGGCTCTCAAGATAAAGGTGACTTTCTGGATAGAAATGGAAACCATATCCCCCGATTGGGTAAGGTTCACCTGAATACGCTTGGACGACGCTTCCAAGAAAGGAGAAGGAAGACTTGGGAAAGTGGGAAGAATAGGGACATCGCCTTGAAGATAAAATCCATGAAGTGGATGCCAATTTGATAGTGGGTAATCCAGGAGCTCAGGAGGGAGAAAATATTTCAAGAATCCATTGTACGTAATGATGGACCGACTAGGGTCCTCTTGGATGTTATCTGATCTGCGAATCATAGCTAAACATCGCCCTGAAAAAGTTTAGAGAGGCTCGACAGTAGGCCTAGGTGCAGGGTGAGGGGGAACTATATTTTCTCCATAAATTATGAAGACCAAGAAAATGGTTAGTCTGGAATAATAAAATCTGGAAAAAATACCAGATGTATGGAAAAAGAGTTGAAAAGCCTTCGAGCAGGCCTCGAGGGATGGTTCGCGATGACAGCATCCCGCGAACCGGCCCTTCATGAAAGTAGTCTGTGAAACCCTAGCACGTGGAGCGTTGACCAGGAAACCACGAACCAAGTTGCTCCACAGAATTTCAATCCCGAATTTAGGTGACTAAGTTCAGAAGACATAGAAACTTTTAAAGTTAAAGAGATTTTAGTCCATAGAGCATCGAAACCGTGGAGCATCGAAACCGCAGAGCATCCACATTGCGAAGCAAGTTCCTCCGCAGCCCGGCATGACTTAATTTTTAATTAATTAAGAGTAATTGTTTGTGGTTGAGAAATTGGTTTGCGGTTGAAGGCTACTGTGAATGAGGAATGGTTCGCGGATGTCACAGCTGGTTCGCAAGGAATTCAGTAAATGACGAATGAAGGCCCCCCCTGATTTATAGGTGTGGTCCCTTACCAGGTCCACCTCTCTACCACAAAAAATCTCAGTTTTCGAACCACTCTACATCAGAATGGCCTCCTCTTCATTCCGATCAGACCCCATTCCGATGGGGGCCTTTTGTAGGGTATTGAAAAATCCCCAAAGGAGATTCTACCCAAAATCCATAGATAATTGGGGAAAATAATGCAGAAAATTCAAAGAAGGGACACAAGCAGGACCGGTCCACAGACTGGGCCCATGAAAATGCGACGTGGCCAGGCCCCACTAAGCACCCCCTCTGCGAACCGTCGTCATTCACGAAATGGAGGTGGAGATCCTCCACGGTCGCGAGGCAGGATGGGCGCCGATCCGGTTCACCATCATGAACAACGCCAACCGCCGACCACGTCAACCGGTTCAAGCTGCATCTGCTGTCGTTTTCTTGAATGGAGGTGGAAGCCTCCATAGCCATGAATCACTCCCTGAGTTCGGTTCGCGAAGGGGATAGAAGCGCTCAGTACCCACCGCGAATCGCAGATTGACCAAGTCAACCGTAAACCAGGTTTTCAGTCATGGGCCTCCGCAAAAGGTGTCACGTGGCCACAGATACATCTCATTACCCACTATATAAAAGAACAATGATGGGGATGGGAAATGGGATTTGGAATTCGGATTCAGACGATTCAAAGGTGGAGGAAGAGAAGAGAGATCATATTTGGGAGGAAGGATTTTGAAGGAAGGCTAAGTATTTCGCAAACAGCGAAGTTCCATTTCGCGAACCAGTGTAGGTATAAAACTGGGAACGAACTAATAAGGAACCAAAAAATGCATAATAATTTGGTGAACCACGAACCTAAAATAACAAACAAAAGGAAACTACAATCCATGGCCCCTTCGCGGATTCACTCCCCACGGAGAAGGGAGTTTATGCCTCTTTTCTGATCCACCGCACCGCGTAGAACCCTCCTACATGGGAAATGCCTCGACCGACGAACCCCCAATCGGCGCCGCCCTTGCCCGCCACTGGTCGCATCGACCGTTCCGCATATCCCCTGGTACGTGGGCCGAACCCGAATCCGCGAACCACCATGGTTCGCAGGGTGCTCGCCAGACCGCGAACCACTCTGGTTCGCGGGGTGCCCTTCAAACCATGAACTGCCCTGGTTCGCGGGATGCCCCTTAGTCCGTAGACCACCTTGGTTTGCGGAAGGCTTCTCTAGCCACGTAGCACCCTCCTACATGACGGGAGACACCACCCCCTCATACGTGTGGCCCATCAGAGACTTCAGAGTTCCCATTCCCCATGCCAGATAAAATCCTTCCAATCCAACCCGATCCTCCAAAACCTCCTCATTGACCTATTCAACGGCCCCGAGCCAAGGCCTCCACCAGAGGCACCGGATCCGCGGGGTGTAACCCTCAGGAACATCAGTGCACCATTTTGAGTTCGCATAACCTCGGTAAGTAGAGGCGAAGGGGTTTCCCCGACCCTTGAGCAGATTCCCAAAGCATTCCTAAGTTCACATTCCCACGGTAATGTGGATTCTGAGCTCGAGAATCCTCTTGCATCCCCTCTTCTTGGTAACAGATCCTTGGGGTAGTAAAATACCCATCATAAGGAATCCCTCACACACTTCAATAGAGGATACAGGAATAGATTCACCCCCTTTCCCTCTCCCGCTGTGCTTTGTCGCATGGGCCTCCTCAGAGTGTAAGCCTCAATCCATTAATCTGGGCCTCCTCAGAGTGTAATCCCCAACTTTTCATTGTGGGCCACTCCATGTGTAAGCCCCAGTCCACTTCTCACAGACACAACTTTCGTGATGTGATCATCTGGTCCATGCTGCCTCTTGTTTCTCACACCGAGCATGAATCACGTGATCTTATATTAAGCATCGACAATGACACCCTCCTAAGGGCCTCCTTAGAGTGTAATCAACACTATGTGAACTATAAGGACTTTGATCCATGTCAAGGCGTGGTACGTAGGGATCCTCTACAAGGTTCAAGCCCACCACTCAGTCGTTTATTCAAATTGCGTTCCATCCTCATCCAACATGACGTTAAACTGTATTCCCCCATCCAGAAAGACATTAAACTATATACGCAAACTACAAGGACTTTGATTCCCCACCGCAAGGATACGTAGGAAGCCTCCATGACGTTCAATACCACTACCAATCAGACCCCCGGTCCATCTTCATGTCAGTTCTCCAACACTTATTCGATCTACATGGACTTTGATCCCTGCCTCCAATGCAGCGTACGTAGGAAGCCTCCCGAAGGTTCAAGCCCAACAACCGGTCGATCTGACTATCCTCAACGTCGGCTCACTACGCCGCTCCTTGTGCCGCCTCAGTGAGTCCAGAAACCTTGTGGTCATTGACCCAATGAGGGATGGTAATCCACAAGAGTAAATGATTATGAGTCCCTTCGTCCAGTTGACCATTACCAACCAGGGTTGAATCCTTGGATAATATGTTTGGGTAAAAACCAAAGATTCATGAACATATGAATACGTCTTAAATCTATAAGAGAGTCCTGTAACAGGAAATAATTCCCCCCAAAAAGGGTTCTATGAGACCGAATTACCATCCTCTTGACCAATGTGAGTTCTTATGTGTTGCTGGTCAGACCATCTGGCGAACACATGCCTTTGGAAAGCAGGTCCACGCGTCATCAGATATGGAACCGTTGGGCGTTTCGAGACTGAAACCCAAAACACCCATCTTTTTTTTTTCTGAAGTACTAGTTGTGACATGATACTGACCCATCCCAGTAGACTGTTTTACACTTATTATTTGGGGTTTATACTATAAATGGGGCCCTATTTGTAGAGGGGAATTATTATGATGTAATCTTTAAAAAGGACCCCCTATATGGTCGGACAATAGACCGAGGTCCTACGTATCCTATTTTGGGAAGGAAATAGATTTCACATAGTTCATTTTGATGTGGTGTGGATGTTGTGATCATCATCCTCCTCTAAGCCCAAGTGATTCATGCACGGTGTGAGAAAAATAGGAAGTTGTAGATCCACAAACCACACACCTACCCTTATCCTATGATGGGAAAGGTGGACGACCAAGGAAGAGGCTGAGGAAATGGATCGACGTGAGAGGGGTCATTGAATAAGACTACTCTCACCCATGTTGATATCCAAGAGAATCTAGTTTGGAAGTATATTCAAACATGTTCTGGGCCAATATTGATAAGAGCATGAGCACCACCTCCAATGGAATTGTTAGGGACTTACCTCAGAATGATTCCCTGGAAACGAGTTTTGGGAAAGGGGAGAAGAATTTCTACTCTTATAAATGAAAAGAAAGCACGATCCCATTAAATTGTGACTCTAACTCATTGAATGGAAATACCAATGATTATCCTTGATCCCCATAATTGGGAGGTTAACATTAGTATCCCAGGGTTGGGACCCACATTATCAAGGAATGTAGACTTATGGACATTCTAAGGGACCACACCATTGATGGGATTACCTACGCAACTCTTCTTACCATGGGTATGTAAAGTCGTAAGGATGCGCTGATGCTCCCGAGGGTTTTATCATATGGGTCTGGTTGCTTTGGAAGAGGCTTTTTCATGATGGTGATGGACTAGTTCCAAGAGGTAATTTGGAGGATGGGATGGAAAGGAAGGGCACAATTAGTACCAGATGGTGGAAATACCGAGGGTACCCTACTCCACCTAGCATTTTTTCATGCATAGTGGGGTACACTCCGCATGGAATATTACAATGCTAGTGGAGGGGTTTTCTGCGTAATGTGGTGGTACATGGTACTGGATTCCATCTATGTAGTGTAGTGGTATGTAGTTGTAGGTTCTTTCCACACAGTGTGGTGATATGTGATGTTTGGTTCCATTTGTGTAGTGAAGCGCTACACGATGTGGGGTTTCATCCTTATCGCAACGCGCTGTGTTGTACACCATATTGAAGAAGGTTCATTTATCCTTCATCATGAATGATGTTTATCTAAGAATGGAATATGGTTCACATTTCCCCAATTAGGATTTCATCCAATTCATTGTTATTATTATGTACCCTTCCATTCATGGTACTTTGGGGGTTTATAGCCACGTGAAACTATTTTCAGTTTCATACTTCATCGATCATTTGTCTTCGAAGTCTTCTGTCAGTAAGCTCCAAGCTCCCCCAAAAAACCAATATCCTTCTCAACTCCTTTTATGGTCCCTTTTTGAGTGTTGGGGAAGCTGTATCATTGGGTCACAAAACACCATTTGAGAATTCACATGATAAAATCACCCATCCCGTGGATGACTCGATCAAAAAAGATTTATGGGGCTACGGTTCACGGTAGTGGAAATCACCACCTCGATATTGTGAGTAACATAGTTGGTAGGATACATCTAGCCTCACCATTTATGTGTACTAACATTGTAGGGATGGTGTGTGGGGGAGTACCTTTCCATCATGTTTTTTCCAACGACCCGGATTATAGAGATGGAGTTCATGGGTAGAATTTCCGCATTTAATCCTTGAATTACCTGGATCGTTGGACAATGCCTCATGATCCAATGTCTCATGGGTTTTACCTGTATCATTGGGTTCGAAAGCAATATGATCTGTGTATCATCCCCAGAAATCAGTATACATACCACTTTGGTCCTTTTCCAACTACCATTTCTTCAATCTTCTTCTCAAATTTTCAATCGAACCTTTGGATTTATCCTTTATCAAATTTGGGGGATTATTTTCCTTCCCTTTTCAAATTTTTCAGGACCATATTGGATGTATTTCAAATTTTTATGGTGTTTATGGGTTTTTTGGTTTTTAGAGTTTCTGTTGTTTTAATTTTCTTTAGTTATTAGATTTTTTTGGAATTTTTTGGTTTAGGGGTTTGTTTGGGTTTTAGGGTTTTTTTGTGTTTTTTAGATTTTAAGGTTTTTAGTATGTTTAAGGGGTTTTATGGCATTCCAGTCAGTTTAGAGGGTTTTGGGGTCATTTAGGGGTGTTTAGGAATTTTTGGGGACCTACAGGATTTTAGGGTGTTTTTTTTAATTTTATGGTTTTTCAAGATTTTTCTTTTTTATGGTTTTAAAGGGTTTTAAATTTATTTTTTATCAATTTAGAGGATTTATGTTGTTTTATGTGTTTAGGGGTTTTTACTGGTTTTTAGTGTTTTATGGATTTTAGGGTATTCATGGTTTTATGGTTTTTATGTCCACTAATGTTTATAAAGATTTTTAGGTTTATTAAAGGTATTTGATGGCCTTTTAGGGTTTTATATGGGGTTTATATTATTTTAGTGTTTTAGGGATTTTAAATACTTTTATGGTATTCAACGAATTTTTGGTTTTTTTGGTTTGTTGTTTTTTTTATAATTTATATTGTTTAATTGAATATTTTTGGATTTTTAATATGGTTTTCATTGGTTTTAAGGAGTTTTTGTGTTTTTATAGTGTTTAGTGGTTTTTAGGGGTTTTGGGAGGTTTAATGTTATTTAGGTATTATAATAGTTTTATGATTTTTTATGGTTTAGGTGTTTTATGGGGATTTTGGTTTTTAGGGTTTTTAGGGTTTTAAGGGTGTTAGTTTTTTAAGGGTTTTAGTATTTTTACATTCCTTTCATGTTTTAAGGTATTTATACTATAGAGGGCTTTTAATGGGGTTTATAGGGAATTAGAGTTTTTTAGGGGGTATCATTTATGTTTTTTAGAATTTTTCGAGATTTTTATGGTTTTAGGGGTTTTAGAGTCTTCCATGGTCATTCATGGATTTGTGTGTTTTTAAAAAAATTTAGGGGTTTTAGGTTTTTTATGGTTTTGGGTGGTTTGTGTTTTTTGGGGCTTAGGGGTTTTACGGTTTTTATGAATTTGAGGGACATTTACAGGTTTTAGGATTTTTAAGGATTTGATGGTTTTCAGGTTTTTTTGGATTGTTTGGGTTTTAGTATTTTTATAGGCTTTTATGGTCATTTATCATTTTAGATCCTTTTTAGGGTTTTAGGGTTTTTATTTTTTTTAGATTTTTTAGGTTCATTTAGATTTTTTTGGGGGTTTTAGGATCGTTTTGGGTTTTGAATGACTTTTAGACGATTTAGGGGTCATAGGTTTTTGTGGGTTTTCAGGATTTTTAGGGGTTTAGGGTATTTTAGGGGGTTTAGGGTCGTTTTGAGGTTTTATGATTTTTTAGTGTATTATGGTTCAATTATAATTTTAGGGGTTTTGGGGATTTAGGGTCATGTAGTGTTTTTATGGTTTTTAGGATTTTTGGCAGTGTTTGGGGGTTTATGGGTACTATCGTGTTTTAAGATTTTTATGGTTTTTTGGGATATTCGGGTTTTTGGTCCTTTTAACCGGTTTTAATTTTTTTTTGGGTTTTCATGTTTTTTTTGTTTTTTATGATTTTATTAATTTTATTGGTTTTAGGGTCTTAGGGATGTTTTGGGGTTTTAGGTGGTTTTTCATGATTTTTGGGACATTTTAATTTTTTGGGTTCTTATGGTGTCTTAGACGTTTCGGGGTCCTTATTTGTTATTTTTGGTCTTTTAGGTTATTTAAGTTTTTTGATTTTAGGGTCTTTAGGGTTTTAGGGTCCTCTAGGGGGTTTTATAGTCCTTTATAGTTTTTGTACGTGTTATATTGGGGTTTTTTTGTGTTTTTGGGAATTTATTTATTTTAGGGTTATTAAAAAATTTATAGTTTTTATGGTATTTATATTTTTTAGTGTATTTATTTTTTTAGAATTTTTGCAATATTTAGGTTCTATTTGGGTTTTATATGGTTTTATAATTTTTAGTATATTTTATGTTTTAATGGGTTTTACCAATTTTTTTTGGGTTTTATGGAATCTATTATTTTTGGATTTTTAGGGTGTTTTTTGGTTTTCTAGGGTTGTTTATGGTTTTGTGATATTTTTTAGGGTCGTTAAGGGTTTTTAGGGGATTTAAGGGTTTCAATATTTTAAAGATTTTTTTGGGTCTTTTAGGTTGTTAGGTTCCTTTAGATTTTATGGGTTTTTAGGTTTCATTTGTGTTTTGGGGTTTTTAGTGTTCAATAGGGTTTTATGGGTTTTGGGCCATTTGGTATTTTTAGGGTCACTAATATTTGGGTTTTTGGATCCAATAGCACTTTTTAATATAATTTATGGGATTTTAGGGGTTTTGTGGGGTTTTATGGTCCTTCACATTTTTTTTATTTTTAGGCATTTTAGGGTTTTATTGGTTTTCTAGGTTTTCAGGTTTAATGAGTAGATTAGTTTTTATGTTAATTTTAGCGTTCATAGGGATTTTTGGATTTTTTTATTATTTTTAGATGTTTATAGCATTTTATTGTTTTTAGGGATTTATGATATTTTATTTTCTTTTAGAGTAATAGTTCTTTTTATTTTTAGGGGATTTTTTGTTTTTCAGTGTTTTAGGTGTTTTAGGAATATTTTTTGTAGTTTTAGAGTTTATTAGGGGTTTTAAGAACCTTTTAGGGGTGTTCGTGTTTTAGGGGTTTTAGTGGTTGTTGTTTTCATATAGGGGTTTTAATGATTTTACAGGCTTTTCACGTTTGGTAGGGTTTTATAGGGATTTCATGGGTTTAGATGGTGTTTATAGTATTTTATGGTTATTAAGTATTTGGAGGGTTTTAGGGGTTTTAAGGTATTTAAGGTTTTCTTAATGTTTTTAACATATTTTGGGCTTCCTTGGTGTTTCTTAGTGTTTTTGGGGTGGTTTAGTGTTTTCTTAGTTTTTCTTATGGTTCTTTGGGTTTTTAGAGTATGTAAGATTTTTTTTTGTTTTAGGGTTTTTATGTATTTATAGTAATATTTACGGATTTAGGGTTTCAAATTTTTTGTTGTAATATTATGGTTTTTATGGTTTTTATGTTTTATATGAATTTTATGTTTTTAGTTTTTTTAATATATTTTCAGATTTGAATGGGTTTTTAGATATTTAGGGTTCTTATGTTTTTAACTCTTTGGGGTTTTCATGTTTTTTTGTGTTTAGACTGTTTATTGGATTTCTCGAGTGTTTATTTTTTTTTAATTATAGAGTTATTTTGGGTTTTATGATTATTTATCCATCAATTATTTTGATGGGTTTATGGTTTTTTAGAATTTTTTGGGCTTTTAAGTGCTTTTTTATCTTTTTGGATTTCATAGGGGTTTATTGTCATTAAGGGGTTTTAGGTTTTTTTTAATTATTTATTGCCTTTTGGGGTTTCTATAGGTATTACAATATTTTATGTTATTTATGTTTTCATGGCGTTTTAGGGGTTTTAATGATATTTAGGATCATTATCAGTGTTTTAGGGTTTGGGGGGGGGATTAGGGGTTTTTCGTTTTTTAGGGTTTTCAAGGGTTTTTAGAGAGTATTATGGTTTTATGTGTTTTTAAGGATTTAGGGGATTCTGAGTTTTATTGTTTTTTTATTTTCATACTATTTAAGGGTTTTAATGTTTTTGGGGATTTTTTTGAGTTTTTAGTGGTTAGGGTTTTTATGTGTCTTAATATTATTTATGATTTTTAAGGGGTTTGGGGGATTTTAGGGGGGTTATGATTTTTAGGCGACTTTAGTGTTTTAAGGTTTTTTTGGTGTTTTTTAGTTTCTTAGGAAATTTAATCTTTAATTACTTTTTTGGGGGGATTTAGATGGTTGTTAGGGATTTTCATATTTTTCAGTTTTAAAGTTTTAGCGATTTAATGGTTTTACAGGGTTTTAGGATTTTTTGGAGTTATTAGTGTTATCAGGGTATTTATTTTTTATCAGGATTTTTAAATAATTTATAATGGTTTTTAGGGTTTTTAGGGTTCAACAGTTTTTAGGGGTTTGAAGGTCTTTTAGGGGTTTTTGGTTTTTTAGGGTTTTTAGGATCTTTTAGGGATTTTAAATTTTTTTATTCTAATACATTGTTTTAGGGGTTTCTTCAGTTTTAATGTTTTTTAGCATTTTAATTTTTCTATACTTTTTGGGATTTTTCAAAAAATTTAGGGTTTTAAGGGGTTTATGGTTTTTTGGTGGTTTTAGGGACCTTTAGAAGTTTTAGTAATTTTAGGTTTGTTTTTTGGTTTGTAGGTCTGTAGGTTTTTATTTGTTTTAGGGTTTTTAGAGTTTTTTTGGGTTTTAGGAGTTTTAGGGTTTTTGTTGTTTTGTATGGGTTGTAGAGTCCTTAAGTGTTTTAAGGTCTTTTATGGGGGTTTTAGGGTCCTTTAGGGATATTGGGTTTTTACAGTTTTTGGGTTTATTTTGGGTTTTTAGAGACTTTATGTGGATTTAGTTTATTTTAGGGTTTTAGTGTTTTTATGGTTTTTAGTGTTCCATTTTCAGTTAAGAGTTTATATGGTTGTAATGGTATTTTATTGTTTTACGATTTATGGGGGTTGTAGAGTATTTTAAGGTTATACAGTTTTTTGTAGTATGATAGGGCGTTTATGGTTTTGAGGTTTTTTAGGTTCTATTATGATTTTTATAGGTTTAAGGATCTTTTACAGGTTGGGGGATGGGTTTTATGGTTTTAAGGGTTTTTATGTGGTTTATGGATTTTTTGTTTTCAGGGTTTTTTTGGGATTTTAGTGTTTTTTTGGGTTTTTAGGGTTCTTAGATTTTTAGGGATTTATGATTTCTTAGGTTATTTTTTGAGTCTTAGGGTTTTTTTGTCTTTATAGGGTTTTTTTTTTATTTTAAGGGGTTTTTAGTATTTTAGGGTTTTAATGGTTTTTCTTTGGTTTATAGGGGGTTTTTTATTTTTCACTGATTTTTAGGGGTTCTTATGGTTTTTAGTTTTTTGATGATTTTTAGGGTTTTAGGGTTTTTAGGATCATTTTAGAGATTTTTTTGTTTATAGTGGTTTTATGGGTTTTATGGCATTTAGTGTTTGGTTTTTAGGGGTTTTGTTGGTTTTAGGGTTTTATTGGTTTTTAGGGGGTTTTTTGTTTTATAGGGTTTTTTGGGTGATTATGGTTTTTTAGGGTGTTTTATGTTTTTTATTATGTGTTATATGTTTTTTTTGTCATTTCATGGGTTTTTATGGTTTTTAGGGTCTTTAGGGATTTTAGGGTCGTTTATCGGTTCATAATGTTTTTATGGTTTTATGGGGTTATGAAATTTTTTAGGTACTTTTTGGGTAATTAATGTTTAAAATGATTTTTAGAGTTTTATTGGTTTTTTAGTGTTTTAATTCCTTTTGGGGTTTTAAGGGTCGTTAGAGATTTAGGGTTTTCTAGGATTTCAAAATTTTAAATGTTTTTTATAGGGAATTTAGGTTTTTAAGTGTTTCTAGGGTTTTATGTATTTATAGATGTTTTTAAGGTGATTAGTTTTTTATTGTTTTTTGGGTTCTTGGTGATTTTATTGGTTTTGAGAATTTTAATTGGTTATGGGAATTTAATGAATTTTAGGGTATTTATTGTTTTTAATGTGAGTTAGGAATTTTTATGTCATTTTATTGTTTATTATATTTTTTAGTGTTTTTAAGGGATTTAGTTTTTTGTTCGCGATGTTTTTTTGGGGGATTAATGTTTTGTAGGTTTTTAGGGGTTTTAGGGGTTTTAGGCCTTTTAGGGGTTTAGGGGCTTAATAGTTTTCATGGGGTTTTGGTTTTTAATGGGTAACTATAAATGTTTTAGGTTTTTTATCGGTTTTTGTGTGTTTATGATTATAGGGTTTTTTAGGTGTTTTAGTGTTTTCAGGAGCTTTTCTGTTTTTTTGAGTTTTAGGGGGTTTAGGGTTTAAATATTTCATTATGGTTTAATTGTTTTTAGGGTGTTTATGGTCTTTCACATTCATTTAGGATTTTGAAAGGGGTTTTAGGGGGTTTAGGATTTTTAGGATCTTCTCGGTTTTTTTTAAAGTGTACAGGATTTATAGGGTTTTTATAGGTCTTAAAGGTTTTTTAGGGGTTTAATTTTTTTTGGGGGTTTGAGGGGTTTTTGGGGGTGTTTTTTGTTTTAGTGGGGTTTTTAGTTCTTTTAGGGTTATTATGGGTTTTCAGGTATTTTGGGTTTAATGGGATATTTGGTTTTTCAAATTTTTTAAGGAATTTTGGAGTTTTATGGGTTTTTTTTGTGTTTTGTTGGTTTTTAAAGGATTTAGGGTTTTTTTTTAAATTTTTGGGGTTTTAAGGTTTTTTTGGGGGTTTTTCAATTGTTTTTTAATTTTTTGGTTTTTAAGGATTTTTGGGGGGTTTTTGTGTTTTCAATGGACCCTTATCATTTTATTGGCTTTTGGGTTTTTATAATTTTTAGGTGGGTTATGGGTTATAGGGTTTCTATGTGTTTTAGGGTTTTTAAGGTTTTTAGGAATTCCTAGTGGGTTTAAGGGTTTTTTATTTTAACAATTTTTTGGGTTTTTATGTGTCATAAAGATTTATGGGTTTTTTTGGTTTTATTAATTTTATGGATAATTATAATTTTCTATGTGTTTTTATGGGATTTAATATTTTTATGGTCATTCATGCATGTAGTGTCATTTAGGGGTTTTTAGCATTTTTTGGATTTAGTTTATTTTAAGTGGTTCTATGGTTTTTTGGGTTTTTAAGTGTTTATGGTTTTTAGATATTTTAAGGATTATTGGGCCATTTAGGGTTTTAGTGTATTTTAGTGTTCTATAGTGTCTTTTGGGTAATTTTTTTTTGGGTTTTATGATTTTTAGGGGGTTTAGTGGTTTTAGTGTTTTTTTGTTTATAGAGAAGTTTTGTAATTTTTATTTGATTTAGTAGATTTAGGTTTTTAGAGTTTTAGGGGTTTATATTTTTTGGTGGGTTATTATTATTTTTTGGTATTTAGGTGTCATGACCCGTCCTCAGGGCCCGTGTCGTGACTACCCAAAGCCCGCCTTCCATAGGCCAGGGGCTGACGACTAGCACCAAAGCCGTAAATCCCAATAACTGGGAAGGCATTGCCTTTATAAAAGTAAACAAAACACCACATAGTACAAGCAGAAGTAAAACACTAAGTACAAAGAGAAGTGCTAAAAAGTAAATGGGCCAGAATACAAACCCAACTGAAAGTACAACTACAACTGAACAAAAGTACAACAGAAAAAGACAACAGCTAGAAGAAAGGAAGTGGCTCCTGGGACGTCCTCCTCGGATCCTACCTGAAGGGTAGGTACAGATGGCGCATCTCCTGGATCGTCCAACACGGATCCTACCTGAAGGGTTGGTACAGATAGCCTCCACAACGCTCTTTCCCGTCAACCTCCTCCGAGTGTCGTCTCACCGTGAAGTCCACCTCCGGATACTGACTCGTCGTGTAGTCCACCTCCGGGTACCATCCAGTCCTCGAACACTCGGCCTCCGTCAGCACTGCCCGTCGTCTGCAACCAACACAACGAGGTGCGGGCATAGCCCGTGTAGGGGTGAGTATAACGATACTCAGTAGGGACCCCGAGACCCTCAAGGTCTCACTAAAACCAACAAGGATAACCACAAAGAAGATCTCAACAGATAACCTCTACTTAGGTATATGACCATACATATACCTAAGTTATCAAGTAACCCATATCAATCATGAGGAAACACATTGATTATGAAATCAACGGATAACCACTACCTAGGTATATTCCCATACACATACCTAAGTTATCATGTGACCCATCTTAATAATGAGGCAAACACAAGGTCATAGACTCAGCTCAGACCAGGATTTGCATTATCGAAACCTTAACTGCTGAAGAGCCCCGTCTCTGGAATGTACAGTGGTCATGTCCCGACTCCGAGGTACTGCTCACTAATCCATGTCTCTGAGGTACTTCTCCTGTCAAGTACCGCAGGTCTGCTGCCAAATACTGGGCGCTCCGTCCACTGTGGGTCTGCCGCCAAATACCGGGCGCTCCCCCTAATAGCCTATTGAGGTACTCCTCCGGTCGAGTACCGCGGGTCTGCTGCCAACTACCAGGCGCTCTGTCCGCTGTGGGTATGCCACCAAATATCGGGTGCTCCGTCCGGTTGGATAGTCGACTCACTCCAAGTCGAGTCAGTCATGCAGTCGTCAGGTCATAGTCGTCTACACAGTCTCCGTACAACATATGCTCATCTCTGGGAGGGACTGCACCATGAGCTACTGTTCCATACTCCAAGTATCACAAAGTCCCACGAAGATGTATCTCAAACAATAGCCTCATCATAAGGGTCTCAACACAACAGACGGCGCGTCAATCGGACGCCCGGTCTGTGAGTTATTAGCCTTTTTGTCCCAGGGGCCCGGTTGGTTTCATGTGCGAACCAACCCGGCCGTATCTCAACTGTACCCCGAACTCTCATAGGGTATACTCATAGGGACCGTTTCTCAACCTGATCACCATCGCCGCTGACGGTTCGTCAAACAGACTTCCAGTATGAAAGTTATCAGCTTTTCCGTTCTAGGGGCCCGGTTGGATTTCGGGTGCAATCCAACCTGGACACTATCCAACTGCATCCAAAACTCAGGCTAAGTATGCCAAAAGTTCCGTCTCATCAAGAGGAATTCAACGAGACAGACGGTGCGTCAATCGGACGCCCGGTCTGTGAGTTATTGGCGTTTTCATTCCAGGGGCCCGGTTGGTTCTGTGAGCGAACCAACCCGACCGCACTCCAACGACATCCAAACCTTGAGCGGAGTAAGCCAAAATATCAATCTCACATAGTGGAATCCATCAAAGTCGACGGCACGTCAATCGAACGTCTAGAGCTCAAGATATGAGCATTTCCCCTCCGAGGGCCCGGTTGGTTTCGTGTACGAACCAACCCGGCCGAACCCAAAGTATTCCGAAACCTTCAATTCAATATACTGAAACGACCGTTTCGATCCAAGGATCACATATCCTCTAACGGTGCGTCGATCGGAGGTCTACAACTCATGATATGGGCGAAAGACCGTGAGGGGTCGGGAAACGGGGGGTCTGGGCCCGGACCGACCCGGCCCAACCCCCCTAGGTCGGCCCAAACAGGGTCGACCCGACCCGAGTACGGGGCAGACTCGGATGGCACAACCCGGCCCGGCTGGGGTGACCCGGCCCGGCCTGGGCGCGACTCGGCCCACCCGGTGGGTCGGCTTGGCCGGTTACGGCCGACCGGAGCAGAGCGGGGCGCTGCCCCCGCGTGAAGAACCACGACCCCATGTGGGGCCACCCGTGGCAATAGACGCAGCAGCCGGCCACGTCCTGCCGCTCCACTCCAGTCCCGCGCGGCCGTGGGACCGTGCTCCGCCGCCGCGGCTGAAGCCGCGGTGGATTTTTCCGGTGGCGCTCTGGGCCCCGCCGCCCCCGACCGCCGGCGCCGCCGCACCGGCGTGTCGCGCCTCCAGGGGCTTCGGCGGACAACCAGACGCGCTCCGGTGGTCCGATTTGCCTATGGTCTTCACCAGTCATCATCCCGGGACCCGACCTTCGCTGCAAAGATCCCACAATTCTTATGCGGCTTCGTTTGTCATTTTCCAGCACGGCGCGACGGCGCCACGCTTTTATCCCTTGCTCATAATTTTCGTGCAGTGCAACGGCACCGTGCCACCTTTCACGTGCCGCAAAAAATTCAAACAACAAGGGGGGAGGAGGGTCGGCCGTTTTCGTGCGGTCCGACCTCCTCCCGTTATAATGATAGCAAGAGGCCATCTAAGAGAAGTTGACGTACGACAATAAATAATTCACAGACAAAAACAATAATCCTCAACATCAATCCGCATGAACGAATGATACGCGGATCAACCTGGAATTGGTTGTTCCGTGATCGTCGTTCTTTTCTCAAAAGATAAGAGAACACCAAAATAAATTCCCCTACCTCGATTCAAGGTTTGTTCGTCATCGGCGCAGAAATCGGTGTCGCGAGAATGACGTCGCAGGGTCGGACGTAGATTCCGTGGACGTCGTGGTGCATCCGAGGAGGAAACTGCGTCTCCTCACTTGATGATATGGAAGAAGAGGATGGAGATCCTTTGACACCGAGTCATTCTACATTGAAGGGACGTTTTTCTTAATCGAAGAAGAACCGTTCTTCGTCGGAGGAAAGTTCTCTTCTTCTTCACACCAAATCTCTCCCAAAAACTCTAGGACATTGCTAAAGTTTTCCCCCACACCTAAAGCTCTAACTAAAAATAATATCCCATGATATTATTTTTATTCACACCACAAAGATATAAAATTCAAACCAACCCACTTAATTAAACAAATTAAGAGACTCATCTCATTAATTATGGAATGTTTTCATGAATTAATGGTGGAAGGAAAAGGTGAAGAGTTACACAAAATAAGAGGAGTTAACAAACTTAATAGAAGAGGAGATTAATGGGGAGTTGACACATTAAAAGCAAGGGAGTTTATGGTGGGTTGTAGATTTATACAATTAAACACAAGGAGTGTTAAATGGGGGGAAGTTCGTGGGGGTTAAAGGGAAGGTGAAGGGTTGGGGTTTCATGCGGACCCCACCACCCTTGGTCATACCCTCTCATGGGAAGTTAGGTGGGGTGTGGCCCCACCTCCAGCTTCTCTATGAAGAAATTAACTTCCACATAAAATAAATTGTAACACTACAATTTATTTAAGACCTATCGAATCCCCAAAAATTAACCACCTAATGCGATAAAATGAAACTACGCTTAAGGTCCCCTTAAAAAATTATCGGCACTTCGAGTTCATTGGTGCCCTCAGATTTCAATTCCAAGTACCGGTTCAAAAGATAGAAAAACTCGATCGTTCGTTCACTAAACATTCCCGAGACAAACTTCAGAAAATTATTCCGGGCACACCGGGCCTCAGAATCAGACTCTGTCAGAAACTGTGTTCTTGTAAAACTCCAAAGAAAATTAAGAAACAATTTTCCTTGAAATTTCCGGGTCTTTAAATTACTCCCACCTCAGGGATTTATGTCCCCGTAAAGATTCAACACAAACTAGGGATACAAAAGCGGTACTGAGCACGCATCTGAGCCTCCTGCTCTAATGTGCTCACCTGGAGGTTCCCATACTGCCAGTGAAAGCACACCCGAGGAATCGACCGTCCTCGTAGGATCTGCTCCTGTCGATCCTCGATCCCCATTGGAACCTCCGTGAAAGACACCCCACCACCATCTTCCAGCTTCCCATGGTCGATGATGTGTGAAAGATCATGCACGTATCTCCTCAATTGTGATACGTGGAAGTCTCCGTGCACCTGGTGCAACTGAGGTGGATGGGTAAAGCGGTAAAACACTTCACCGACCCAGCTGAGGACCTAGAAGTGGTCCACTGAACCTCCGGGATAACTTGTCGCCTTGGCCACATCTCCGTAAACCTCGTCGAGGTGAAACCCTTAAAAGGACGTGATCGTCATCCTCAAACTCTAGAGGCCTCCAATTACTGTCAGCATAAGGCTTCTGTCATCCATGTGCTGTTTTCATCCACTCTTGGATGACCTGGACCTTCTCTAGTATCACAATAGCTGCTATGATTTCTTATTTTCTGACAAGAGAAATCTGGTCTCATCCCCTGGATGAACAACATTCATTGCCTAATACAGTCAATCCTGACATGAATGATGCTTTCATGCCATGGATGATGTCGTAAGGCCTCGACGTAACTACCAAGAGATCCAACTGTCACTCTCACCTCCAAGGGTCGAGTCACACTATCGGCATCAGTGTGGGGTCACTGGGTCTCCTCCAGTAGAAATCACGATAGTGAGGGTCAAGTCAACAGTCTTAACCGGGACCACTCAATATCAACCAAACAAAAGGACATGAATGAAAACTTTACAAAGATAAGTGTCTTTTCATTATTGCAGCTCATAGTACAAAGAAAAAAATGTAACAACAACAAAACTAGAAGCAAAATGATCAATAGCCTCCAGGTCTGGAGCTAGTCCTTCTCCTGTCCATATGCTTCCGGAACTCCATGACCATAGGCCTCAGCTGACTGAAGCTGAGCTCTCCCATGTCCTCCTGTCCCCTGCAGTCGGGGAGGGCCTCCTAGTGGGGGTGATGGCAACACCCCAAAGCGTCGTCCACCTCCAGATGCATGACCAGCTCCTCTTTCATGGACGCCTGCTCCTTGCGGTCTGCCCTGATCGAACCACTGCCTCTTCCTAGGAGGTTCTTCATTTAACTGCTGGTCATCTGCATGGCGGGTCGTACAGTCACGTTCCATGTGACCAATCCCACCACAGGAGTAACACTGTCCACTCTCGGCACGACTGGCTCTGACTCCACCCCGGTTCCCCCGCACAACTGAACCTGAGTCGTGCAGTCGGCCACCGGTAGGTCTGGTCCTCTTGGAACTCTGCGTCATCTGTCTACTGTCTACTGCAGAAGTCTCTGCTGCAAGCCGGCTTGTGGTGGGTCGTGCTACTGGAGACTGCTCAGGAAAGAAACTATCCACTAAGAGGGCTCTCTCCAACACCCCTTGTCTGGGTCAAAATGTTGTGAGAAACAACAGAAGCTCTAATCTCCCGCCTGAGCCCCTGCTCGAAGGTTCGGGCCCTGAAGAACGGGACCCGTAGCATATCTGTGGAGTAGCGCGAGAGGTCTGTGAACCTCGCTAAATACTGTGCCACTGTCATGCTGCCCTGTCGCAGCTGAAGTAGCTCCTATATACGCACTGCTCGAATGATGGCTGGTACAAACTCTGCCCAGAACAGGCTCTTGAAGTCTGCCCAAAGATGTGTCACCTCGTCATGCATCTGGAGCATCAGCCTCCACCATCTGCCTACTGCTGCATGAAGAAGGCTGGAAGCAAGGATCACCATGAAGTCTGTCGGCGTCCCCACTAGCCTGAGGACTCTCACCACAGCCTCCAGCCAATCCTCAACCGCATGCGGGTCCGTATCTCCCCGGAACCTGGGTGGCCTCTGGCGCTGGAACTCGTGCAGTGCGCTCAAGAGACGTGCACCCTCTGCTGCTGGGGATTGTGGCATCGGTTGTCCAACTGGTAGTAGTACCGCTGATGCGCCTGCTGGTGCCTCAACTGGGATAGGGCTATGTACTGAGGCCACGTCGCTCAGTGGGCTGTCAGTACGAAAAAATCTCGGGGCTCTAGCTGGTTGTCCGCAGGGAGACATCCTGAAAGAAACAAACATGACACGGTCAAAAGACTTATACCTGGTGAGCTGACTTGGTTTGAGTAGATATTTAAAAACTTCTGGAAACACACATGCAATCAGTGTTTTCGTGCACAAATTTGGAAATCAGTGGTCAGGGTCCTGGTGTATGGATACGTCGGCCACCCGCGCCAACACTAGACTCCCTGAACTGAAAACCAGACTCGGCACTCTTAACACTATTCCTTCATAGAAAGAAAATATCAGAGTTATAAGTTATGCGGTAGAACTGAATCCTTTGATACGAATTTGTCACGACCCATCCTCGGGGCCCATGCCGTTACTACCCCAAGCCCGCCTTCCATAGGCCTGGGGCTGGCAACTAGCACCAAAGGCGTAAATCTCGATAACTTGGAAGGCATTGCCTTTATAAAAGTAAACAAAACCCCACATAGTACAAGAGGAAGTAAAACACTAAGTACAAAGAGAAGTGCTGAAAAGTAAATGGGACAGAATACAAACTCAATTGAAAGTACAACTACAACTGAACAAAAGTACAACAGAAAAAGAAAACAACTGGAAGAACGGAAGTGGCTCCTAGGACGTCCTCCTCCGATCCTACCTAAAAGGTAGGTACAGATGGCGCAGCTCCTGGATCATCCACCACGGATCCTACCAGAATGGTAGGTACAGATAGCCTCCACAACGCTCTCGCCCGTCAACCTCCTCTGAGTGTCGTCTCACCATGAAGTCCACCTCCGGATACTGACTCGTCGTGTAGTACACCTCCAGTTACTGTTTAGTCCTCGAACACTCGGCCTCAGTCAGCACTGCCCGTCGTCTGCAACCAAAACAACGAGGTTCGGGAAAAACCCATGCAGGGGTGAGTATAACGATACTCAGTAGGGACCCTGAGACCCTCAAGGTCTCACTGAAACCAACAAGGATAACCACAAAGAAGATCTCAACAGATATCCTCTACTTAGGTATATGCCCATACATATACCTAAGTTATCAAGTAACCCATCTCAATCATGAGGACACACATAGATTATGAAATCAACGGATAACCACTACCCAGGTATCTGCCCATACATATACCTAAGATATCAAGTGACCCATCTCAATAATGAGGCAAACACAAGGTCATAGACTCAGCTCAAACTAGGATTTTCATTATCGAAACTGTAACTGCTGAAGATCCACATCTATGGAGTGTACAGTGGTCCTGTCACGACTCCGAGGTAATGCTCACTAATCCAAGTATCTGAGGTACTCCTCCTGTCGAGTACCGCGAGTCTGCTGCCAAATACTGGGCGCTCTGTCCGCTATGGGTCTGCTGCCAAATACCGGGCGCTCCCCCTAATAGCCTACAAAGGTACTCCTCCGGTTGAGTATCGTGGGTCTGCTGCCAACTAACAGGCGATCCGTTCGCTGTGGGTCTTCCGCCAAATATCGGGCTCTCCATCCACTGGGCTAGTCGACTCACTCCAAGTCGAGTCGGTCAAGTAGTCGTCATGTCTCAGTCGTCTACACGGTCTCTGTACACCGTATGCTCGTCTCCATGAGGGAATGCTCCACGATCTACTGGTCAATACTCCAAGTATCACAAAGTCCCACGAAGATGTATCTCAATGGACCACCTCGTCATAAGGGTTTCAACACAACAGACGACGCGTCAATCAGATGCCCGGTCTGTGAGTTATTCGCCTTTTCGTCCCAGGGGCCCGGTTGGTTTCATGTGCGAACCAACCCAGCCGTATCTCAACTGTACCCCGAACTCTCATAGGGTATACTCATAGGGACTGTTTCTCAACGTGATCACCATCGCCGCTGACGGTTCGTCAAACGGACGTCGAGTCTGAAAGTTATCAGCTTTTCCGTTCCAAGGGCCCGGTTGGATTTCTGGTGCAATCCAACCCGTCCACTATCCAACTGAATCCAAAACTCGGGAAAAGTATGCCAAATGTTCCGTCTCATCAAGAGGAATTCAACGAGACAAACGGCGCGTCAATCGGACGCCCGGTCTGTGAGTTATTGGCCTTTTCATTCTAGGGGCCCTTTTGGTTTCGTGAGTGAACCAACCCGACCGCACTCTGACGACATCCAAACCTTGAGCGGAGTAAGCCAAAAGATCCGTCTCACTTAGAGGAATCCATGAAAGTCGACGACATGTCAATCGGACGTTCGGAGCTCAAGATATGAGTGTTTCCGCTCCGAGGGTCTGGTTGGTTTCGTGTACGAACCAACCTGACCGAACACAAAGTATTCTGAAACCTTGAATTCGATATACCGAAACGACCGTCTCGATCCATGGATCGCATCGCCGCTGAAGATGTGTCGATCGGAGGTTTACAGCTCAAGGTATGGGCAAAATACCGTGAGGGGTCCGAAAACGGGGGGTCTGGGCCTGGACCGACCCGGCCCAACCCCCCCTCGGTCGGCCCGACTCAGGTCCGGGGCCGACCCGGTTGGAGTGACCCGCCCCGGCTGGGGTGGCCCAGCCCGACCTGGGCATGACTCGGCCCGCCCGATGGGTCGGCTCGGACGGTTACGGCCGAGCAAAGCAGTGCAGGGCGCTGCCCCCGCGTGAAGAACCGCGACCCCGCGTGGGGCCGCCCGTGCCAGTGGATGCAGCAGCCAGATGCATCCCGCCGCTCCCCTTCGGTCCCCCACAGTCGCGGGACCACGCACCGCTGCCACGGCTTCAGGCACGGCGGATTCTTTCGGTGGTGCTCCGGGCGCCGCCAGCCCCGACAGCCGGCGCCGCCGCACTGGCGAGGCACGCCAGCAGGGGCTTCTGCAGACCATGGGACGCACTTCGATGGTCTGATTCACCTGCAGTCTTCGCCAGTCATCATCCCGGGACCCGACCATCACTTCAGAGATCCCACAATGCCCGTGCGTCTTCGTTTTTCATTTTCTGGCGTGGCGCGATGGGGCCGTGGCTTGTTCAACTTCATCGGCGCGGCGCGACAGCGCCGCGCTTCTTAGCCCTTCCTCATAATTTCCGCGTGGTGCAACCGCACCGTGCCACCATTCATGTGATGAAAAAAATTCAAACAACAAGTGGAGAGGAGGGTCGGCCATGTTCGTGCGGTCCGACCTCTTCTCGTTATAATGATAGCAAGCGGCCATCTAATAGAAGTTGACGTACGACAAGAAATAATTCACGGACAAAAACAATAATCCTCAACAACAATCTGCATGAACGAACAACCCGCGGACAACCTGGAATTGGTTGGTCCGTGCTCGTCGTTCTTTTCTCAAAAGATAGGAGAACACAAAAATAAATTCCCCTACCCCGATTCAAGCATCGTTCGTCGTCGGCACGAAAATCGGTGTCGTGAGAATGACATCGCGGGGTCGAACATAGATTTTGTGGACGTCAGGGTGCGTCCGAGGAGGAAACGACGTCTCCTCACATGTTGCTATTGAAGAAGAGGATGGAGAACCGTGGATGCCGAGTCGTTCTACGTTGAAGGGAAGGTGTTATTAATCGATGAAGAACTGTTCTTCGTCGAAGGAAAGTTCTCTTCTTCTTCACACCAAATCTCTCCCAAAAACTCTAGGACTTTGCTAAAGTTTTCTCCCACACCAAAAGCTCTAACTCAAAATAATATCCCATGATATTATTTTTATTCACTCCACAATGATTTAAAATTCAAACCAAACCACTTAATTAAACAAATGAAGAGACTCGTCTCATTAATTAAGGCATGTTGGCATAAATTAATGGTGGAAGGAAAATGTGAAGTGTTACAAAAAATAAGAGGAGTTAACAAACTTAATGGAAGCGGAGATTAATGGGGAGTTGACACATTAAAAGCAAGGGAGTTTAAGGGGGGTTGTAGAGTTATACATTTAAACAGAAGGGCTGTTAAATGGGGGGAAGTTCGTGGGGGTTAAATGGAAGGTGAAGGGTTGGGGTTTTGTGCGGACCCCACCACCCTAGGTCATACCCTCTCATGGGATGTTTGTTGGGGTGTGGTCCCACCTCCAACTTCCCTAGGAAGAAATTAACTTCCACATAAAATAAATTGTAACACTATAATTTATTTAAGACTTATGGAATCCCCAAAAATTAGCCACCTCATGCGACAAAACGCAACTGCGCTTAAGGTCCCCTTAAGCAATTATCAGCGTTGCGAGTTCATCGGGGCCCTCAGATTTCAATTCTGAGTACCGTTTCAAAAGATAGAAAAACTCGATCGTTCGTTCACTGAACGTAGCTGAGCCAAACTTCGGAAAATGATTCCGGGCACACCGCGCCTTAGAATCAGACGCCGTCAGAAACTGGGTTCTTGTAAAATTCCAAATAAAATAATGAAAAAACTTTCCTTGAAATTTCCGGGTCTTTACATTAAGGGTTTTTAATAAAATTTGAGTAATAATGGGTTTTATGATCCTATTTGTTTTAGGTAATTTATGGGTTTTTATTTCAATTATGGTTTTATAGATTTTGGGGATTTTATGGGGGTTTCTGGGAATTATTGATATTTAGGTATTTTTTGGGTTTTAAGTGGTTCTTAGTGTTTTATAGGTTTTTAAGGATTTTACAGAATTTTGGATTTTTAGCTTCTTCTAGTGGATATTATTTTTCCTGGATTTTAGGTTTTTAATGTTTTTAATGAATTTTAGGTGGTTTAATGGGTTTTTGTTTAATTTTTTAGGTTTTAATAGTTTTTTTAGTTTTTTTTATTCTTAAGGGTTTTAGGGTTTTTAAATTTTTTTGGGTTTTTATACATTTTTATGGGTTTTAGTGTATTTTTTGACTTTTTGTCACTTATAGATTCTTGGGATTTAGGGATTTTATATTTATCAATGGTTTTAGGGTTTTTAATGATTTTTCAAAGGGTTTAGGGATTTTTAGTGTTCTAAATCTTTTTAGGGGTTTTTATTGTTTTTATGATTTTTAGGGTTTTTAGATGTTTTTTTGATTTATTTTATTGTTTTTTGGGGTTTTTAGGGATTCAATAATTGTTAGGGTTTTTTTATTCAATTTTATTATTGTATTTAGTGTGTTTCATGGTTTCTTTGGTGTTTTTAGAGTTCGTTTAGGGTTATAAATGGGTTTTAGGGTTTTCATCGGTTTTTATATTTTTAGCATTTTTAAAGACTTTTTAGGATTTTTCAAAGATTTTATGGTAATTATTTTTTAATTTTTTTGGTATTTTCATGTTTTTAAAATATTTAGTTGTTTAGCGTTTTTTGGATCTCTTAGGGGATTTCGGGTTTGTTTTGGGTTTCAAGAGGTTTTCAGTTTTTAGTGTTTTACAGTTTTGGGGGATTTAGAGTATTATATAATTTTTAGGGTTTTAAATCATGTAGGAGTATTTAAGGTTTTTTTATTTTTAGGGTTTTAGTTAGTTTAAATGGTTTTTTGGAGGTCTTTACCATTTTTAGGGTCTTGTAAGGGGTTTATGGGTTTTATGGATTTTATCGCTAATTTAGTGGTTTTAGGGGTTTTATGGTTTTCATTTTAGTTATTGGGTTTCTAGGGATTTAACAGATTTAGGTGTTATTAAGGGTTTTAGATATTATTAGTGATTTCACTATATTATTTTTGTGTTTTTAAACATTTTTCTGTTTTTATGGTTTTGAAGGATTTTTATGAGATAAATGGTTTTAATGGATTTCTCATATTTTTAATTTGTATGTGTTTCATGGGATTTATTTGGGTTCTAATTATTTTAAGAGGGCATTAGGTTCATTACGGAATTTTTGTGGTTTTTAAGGTGTTTTTGTATGTTTTTGAGTTTTATGGTGTTTTGGGGTTTTAGAGTTGTTTATAGTTTTGAGGGGTTTTGGGGTTTTTTGGGGGGATTTAAGGTATTCAAATGGTTTGGGTTATCTTAGTGGTTTTAGGGTTTTCTAGTGGGTGTTAAAGATTTCAGTGGTTCTAATAATTTCTAGGCTTATAATGTTTTGTTAGTTTTGTATAATTTTAGGGTATTATGGGTGCTTAGGAGATTATAAGGCCTTTGTTTTTAAGGAATCTAGGGTTCTTATGATTTATAGGGGTTTTAAATGTTTTTTGGGGGTTTTTTCTTTTATGATGTTTTTAGGTATTTATGTTTTTAAGGGGTTTTAGGGGATTTGTGTTTTTAGTGGTTCTATAAGGGGTTGAAGGGTTTTCTATGGTTTGTTAGGGGTTTTAGACACTTTTATTGTTTTTATGTTTTTTCTCAGTTTTTTGTTATTTTAATGGATTTTAGGTTTGTTAGGTACATTAGTGTTTTCTTGTTTTTAGTTTTTTTAATGGTTTTATGTTTTTAGGGTTTTAAGGATTTTTTAAAGATTTATTTGTTTTTTAGTGTTTTATTTTTTTTGTGGGGGGGGGGTTAGGGTTTTTCTGATTTTAAGAGTTTTTATGTTTATAAGGTTTTATAAATATAATATTTTTTTAGGGTTTTAGGGGTATTTTTTATGGTTTTAGGTTTTTATAGGGGTTTTAAGATTTGTTATTATTCTTGGGTTTTTAAGGATATTTTTTTGGTTTGGATGGGTTTTAGGTGGATTATGGTGATTTAGTACTTTATTATGGTTTTAGGATTTTTAGTGCTTTATATGCTTTAGGGTTTTTAAATTTTTGTTTTGTTTTTTGGGTTTTAAGGGTTTTAGGAGGGCGTTCAGGGTATAAAGGGTTTATATGGTTTTTAGGGTTATTATGTTTCTTATGGTTATTAGTTTTTTATGTATTTATTTATTATTTTATGATTTCTTGGTGTTTTTATTATTAATAAGGGGGGTTTAGGGGATTCAAGATTTTTAGGTGTTTTTGGGATTTTTATGGATCTTAGGTTTTTTAGGAGTTTTAGTGTCTTTATGTGTTTAATGATTTGTTAAGGATTATATGGTTTCTAGTGTTGTAATGGTTTTTATTATTTTTAGAGTTTTTAGTGTTTTTATAGTTTTGTGGGTTTTTTTGGGTTTTATGTTTTTAGGGTTTTATTGTCATTTTTATGGGAATTTGGGTTTTTTAAGAACTATTGGGGTTTTATGGTTTTAAGTGATTTTTGGGGGTTGTAGGTTTTTGGGGATTTTAATAAATTATAATTATTTTTTTGTTTTTACCATGTTTAGGGTATTTATTGTTGTATTGGGTTTTTAGGTTTATACGTCTTAAAGGGGTTTTTATGCTTTTATGTAATATCACAATTTTTAATGGTTTTAGGGTTTTTTATGTTTTTAGGGTTTTTTTGTTTTTAGGGTATTTTGATTTTTATACGGTTTTATGAATTTTCATTAATTTTTTTAGGGATCATTATGTTTTTAGTATTTTATGGTTTTAAGTTTTTTTATATTTTCCTGGGTTTTAGGATTTTTAAGGGGTTTATGGTTTTTAGTATTTTTAATGTGTTTTAGGACATTATGGGTTCTCATATTTTCATATCATTATGGGGTTTATAGTTTTTTGGGGGTTGTTTTAGGTGCTTTTAGTCATTATGGGTTTGTTTATGGGTTTTTGGGGTTTTTGGATTTGAATGGGTTTTATGGGTTTTTAGGATTATTAGGATTTTCTAGGTTTTTTAAGATTTTTAGGGTTTTTAGAGGTTGTTTTGTGCCTATTTAGGTTAAGTTAGTTTCTAATGGGATTTGTTCATGGGATCGAAAATAACCAATGGATATTATATCCATGATGAATCATGTAACTACTTTCCATAGGCATGCATTTTTTGGGGGAACATGACCAACAACATTTAAGAGTACACATTGGTTGAGAGGATGGGAGTTCAGGATCATCACACCATTTTCCATGGGTGGGGGATTATTTCCTATTCTAGGACTCCATTATAGTTTTTATTTACTAGTTGTTCATTAATCCTTCAAAAAATTCAAAAATATTACATGGTAACCCTTAATTTAATGATCAATTATTCTCATATATGGTTTCAGAATGACCTGTATGTTTCCAAGGCTCTCCACTTATGGAGATATCTATATGTATCTATGGTTATCCATCAATGGTATCTTTTTATATTCATACTACATATTTTTATGTAGTTTTTTATAATGATGTGTGTTTTAAGCCACATTATGGGGAACTCTGCAATTTACTATAATATATGGAGACATAGATTGTTTTGATGTCAGGATTGGACCCATACGGTGGGATTCCTACGAATCCTTGTGAAAGGAATATGAACATACATACTTCTATTCCACAAAAGGGACACATCTTACATTTTATGGTCAAGTTATGAGGGCAATACCATGTACTTTAATGTCATTCGGCAAGGATGTCTAGGTGGAATGTTCCTAACAAAGGATGGTGTAAGACATCTGCCAAAGAACATGGGGAACCAGGAAGGTATGTGATCTGCTGGGTGGGGGAATGATCTTATCCAAAGTATGGACCAATAAGGAAGGCAATTAAAGGGATTATGAAGGAATAAAAATCTGATTTATATATTAATATTTCGTGAATATGGCCTAGAGGATTTTAGGGTGAATTTTTGGTGTTAGCTTTGGACCTTATGGAAGCTTCATACGTATCTGATTTCATCGGGAATTATATCCCGCATAATTCTAATTGGGATGGGTCTTAAAACAATATAGTATTTCCAAGGGTTCATAATTGGGAATATTGACCTTTAAATAATTTCCTCACATGGAATATGCCCTTTTGAGAGGATGGTGGCATGGTTTCAGGGATTACACCATATTGGTGGCCCATGTTTCAAAAACAATGATGAAAATCTCCACTAATAGTGATTTTTAAGATTGGTCGGGACTTACACATAGTAGGAATCTAATATTATTGGGATGCACCAATTTCATTACAACCACCAATATCTATGCCAACGTGATTCATTCTCTGTGTGAGAAACAATAGGAATAGATAGATCCAGAAACCACAAAATCTATTTTTGTCTTCTTGTGGAAGAGGTTAATGATCAAATGTAGAGTGAAACAGAGAGATGTCTAGTGCATATATCCTCTCTCTTTTTCACATCCTGTGACCAAATAGAGATATAAATAGGGATGAATTTTCCATCTTCTTTCTTGTTTTAGTGGCCCAGCCGAGGTTGTGGGAGAGGAAACATGCTTTGAGGATCACATCTACTCTTTTATTTTCATACCCTTGGTAGATGAAGAGAAATATTATTGCAACCTCCTATGAGAATGTCTTGGAGATTAATCAATGAGGGATTCCCTAGTCCTTATTTTTCCATCCTCCTCATTCGAGCGATGGAATATGGGACAAGAGATGGGTGATAGACCTCAGTTGTCACTACCCAAATTGTGGAGACATCAAGAAACGTACATAAGGTAATGTCCCTTGTTACCATGGGAATATATCGTTAAAATCATTCTGAGTATCCCCTTGTTATTTAAGTTACCATAGAGAACTCATTTACGAGTGGTATGTTTTCTTAGGAGGCCACTATAATGTGTCCATACACATCTAGTGGCTTGGGGAGAAGCCTTGGCCTAACATCTTGCGAGGAGGCCATTTTAGGTCATGGAGATCCAAGAAAAAAGTGGATCATGGGGAACTCTAAATGGCTTTTTTACAGAGGGGAAAAGTGAGACTAAATGTTGGTGGGATATAGATACACCCTTGGATTCACCATTCTACAGAGCACTTTTCCACACGGGGTGGGGATGCCTCTACGTAGCATAATACTATGTGGGTTTTTGATCCGTCCGCATAGCATTTTCCAACACTGGTCTCAAATCCTTCCACATAGTATTTTACTACATGCATATGTTATCCTTCCACATATGCTTTTCATATATGGGTTAATAAGACATAAGGATATCATCTACATATGATCCTTATGATGGTTTCCCTAAATGGTATTGTGTATGCAAATGATCAGGTGATTTTCCCTTCATCCTTAACATTATATGAGATGTTTAACAACTCAAAATTAATGGTTGTTGTAAATTTCATTGTGTTTTAATCCATTATATACTTATCACCCCATTGGTGGTTTTATAGAAGAATGGAGGCAACCAACTATGATGGTCGTTGAGGGCCCTCTGTGGGGATTTCATTTACAGGGGATGGAAAACAACATCTATTCTAGAACCCCCCCCCCCCCATTTTTGGGGAAATAAAAACAATAAAAACATGAAAATTATATTTCATTTGTGGGGATGGAGACCAATATCCACATCTATAAATTTATTTTCATTTGTGGTGTCCACGCAGAGTGGTGGGAGGATATGTAGAGAGAGGATCTACATTACAAGATTTCACTACCTATCTGATCTATACTTCACAACTATACATCCATTGACCATATACTGAAATCACCCAAAGAAGATTCAAGAATAACTAAGATGGGGGGTGGTGAGTTACTGAACGATGTTACAATTATATTTTTTAAATTATAAACATCGTTATAATCCTATTAAATATTTCATTCTCTTCTATAAAAATCAAACATACAACCATAGGAACACACTATTTTTATGGCTCACTACTCAAACAGAGTATCTAGTCCCTAGTGTGGTTAAAAATTAATACAATACCACCCAATCAACTAGAAAACAGTCATTTTGTGGGGAATAAACTGAGTACGATAATCCCTCACACTCAGTCTCATGATGTATTCTAGTTTTTCCATGGGGTATGTCATTTATTTATCTTTTCATAACATTTACCATGATGGGGTGAGAATGTATTAATGGGGAATTTGTGGATAATATGTGACCAACCAGTGGGAAATTATGGCCAGGGGACCCTTTTTCAACATAATATATCTAATAAATGTTTCATAGGGGCCATTGTTCTACTATAGAAGGGAATTGAATTCCTAAGGATATGTTGATGGTGATATCCTATCTAGTTATCTCATCAAAACCTCACATTATCGATACGAGGTGTCCAATTATTATGAAATGGGGAACAACTACAGTTTGACATCAATTCATGAGGACATTTACCATTTAATTTAACATCAGGATATTTATTTGAGGATGTTATGTAGTTTCAGTTCATACATTGAGGATGTTGGAGTCAAAAAATTTATCATCATGATACATAGATGAATATCATGTGATTACATTAAATATTTCTTCTCAAAACACACATTAGCTGGGTCTGTGTTAAGATTCCCATCCATTGATATCAAATAATAAGCTTTATTTGATTGGAGATTTTGTATGGAATAGGTTGCATCCTACATTGGATCCTTTATTTGGGGTTTCATTCAAGGTGTCACCAGAGTCCTGAGGACCAACTCCATTTATACCTCAAGGAATGAATTATGGTGAATTTTTTGGTAAAGGACAAAACAATAAATTTTTTGTGGACTTCCTTATGATAAAATGTATGTAATCCCTCCTCCTCTAGTTTCCCCAATTTATCTAGCCTCCTTTGGGACTACTCTTGTGTGAAAAAATGCTCATAGATGGCAATAAAAGTCAAGGAAAATTAATCATTGATGGTTAGGACCACCTCAATAATATATACCAATGTCCATGGGTTCACTTGTGTGGATTTTTTGGTCGTAGTCTGGTAAACCCACAAGGTATGTATGTTCCTTTCCCAAAAAATAATTTTTTCTTTATCTACTATATTTTGGAATATATTTGATATATTCTTGTTAAATCCCTCTATCTTTCCATTATCCACTACATAACTGTGACTTGAATTAGTTTACATCATGTTATTCTTCTAATACTATCTTCCAAAATCATCATTGAAAATTTTAGTTCCATTATCTATTAGTATTGTATGATGTATTGCATATATAGTGATGATATTGAATCTCTTTAATCTCACCATATTGATTTCCCTGATTTCTTTGAAGGGTAGTGCTTCTGCCCAATTAGAGAATATGCCAGTTGAAGCGAGAATGCACTTGAACTACTTGGATGTTGTAGGGACATATAGTCCCACAAATTGCATTCCCCACTTGGTAATAGGCTAGTACTATTTGGAAGTGTGCAAAAACTCTGGGGATTGATGAATGAATTTGTTGTATACCTAGAAGTAATATCTAGTTTTTGGTCAATTTCATGTAATCCTACATCATATTAGTCCATTAGTACCCAAGCCACTAGATTTTATGGAAAATATTGAACCCTGATTGGTGGGAAATAGAAGTTTAGGTTTTCACTTCTCTTATGAAAGCATTTGTCTCTTTCCCATAAATGCAACTCTATATGATGGATAGACTACATTTTGTAGGTAGTACAGAATAGATTTCATCCAGATGGTGGTTGGACCATCTAGTTTGAGGTTGAGAATAACCTCATTGATCACCTCCATAATGACCTGAACAAAATCCAATACCATACAGTGATGCAGAATATTGGTGACTGTTTCATCTTGGTCAAGGTTTTCTAGAGCCATGGATAAATTTTTTAAAGCATACACATATGAGTTTATTGATTGTTGGAAATGAACAAATGATGGATCCAAGGGGAATTTTTATTTCAATGCATAGAAACATTAAAGTTGGGAGGGTCATCAATTATTTTCTAAAATGATAATTACCATTAACCTTCTTGATGAAGAATCCAAAATTTCCATTCATATTCAAGTGATCTACTGGGACCTAATGTTATATATCTAACCATATGATGAGGCTGATTTTTTTATTTATTAGGCACTATTCATACAGTAGGAAGGAGTCGGGTAGGAATAATTTTTCTTGGAAGATGAGCATGAATCATATCCTATCATTACTGATATTGGGTTATTCATCCTCGTCCCTATGGGGCCTCTAGATATTCCATAAAAATACATCTCCCATACCTGTATCCCCTCTTTAATTGAGAAGATTTATTCACGGGGTAACTCAGAATACAATGATTTCATTTCATGGATGATTGACATGGAAATATTCTAATGCTTGGACATTCACCTCCATCTATGGTATAAACTAAATATCAAACTACTTTAGGATCACCGCCCATAGTGAAAGATTATTGGTCAATATAGGATGATTGAGAATGTATTTTAGTGGGTATTGACAAGACAAAAACCATACATCATGATGTTATAATTAATTTCTCATTTTCAAGAATAAAAATATTAGTTATAGGCAGCTCTTCACGATATCTAAATAAGGTTTCTCCACTTCGGGTATGGATTAAATTAGATAACAAAGGTTGTTTTTTAATCATGGTGTCATTTTTTGTGCATGAAATACATAAAAAGAAAATTATTGGGTTTTAACATATAAAATGATAATTATTACACCAATTTAAGGAATCAACACTAGAGGTCCCAAAATATATTTCTTAAGACTATAAATTCATCCTAACAGTCATCAGTACACTGATATGTAATCCCCTTTTTCATCAACCAAGTGAAGGGTAGATATTTCTCAAAATGGATAGTTGAAAATAAACATATTTAACTTATGATTCCCTAAACTCCACTAAGTTCTTTGTGGTTTTTAAAATGTGACATTATAAGGATTACCTTTTACTTTTTAAATGCTACTACATCGGTGTGATGGTGTATGTCAAAGATGATAAATTTCTATAATTTAACACTGAAAAGAACATTACAGGGCTTCCATTATCAGCCAATGTTGACACATTTTGTTGATGATAGATTCAATATTAAAAATTCGGTTAGGGAATTGCTGAGATTTGGCCTCTAGATCATCAACATGACATTCAAAGAACATCCCAAGGAAGGTTTTGAAGATGTGATTCATGGAATGTTGGTTTGTAACACTGATATTCCTCTAGGAAAAGTGAATTAACTAATATAAAAAATAGTCCATGATGTGCCTAGAATCTAGTGGATTACTGATTTTCTTGTTCAATTCATATTTTATTAAATCCTGAATAGACATCATGATGGATAAGTCTTGATATCTTGTCATTACATCAATTAGTATCTTTCGGATTAGGACTGGGAAATCATCATTTAGACAATTCCATTTGATATCTTTAAAATCGATGCAGACTCTAGTTTTACCATTATTATCCTTGATATGGACTATATTTTTCATCCATGTCAAATATTTGACCTCCCAAATGAAGATGTACCGAATGATATTTTCAGCTTTATCTTTAATTTTTGTGGCGTGTGTTAGATGTATCCTTCTGGATTCCATCTTATTTCCTTAGTGTTTATCTGATGTCTAGAGGTAGTTAGTTAACAACTCAAGATTGAGGCATAAATTTCTATGTAGTTCAAGATAAACATGTAATGATGTTAATTTATAAAGGCTTTCATACCCCTTGTTCCTCAAAATATGGGTCTGTATTGATTAATGTGGGTCATGGTTCCTATTCTGTACATAGTTATATCTCTATGATTTCATAAATAGTGGTTGAGGCATGATAAAAAAATACTAAAGGAGAGTCCTAGAGGTCCACCTCCACATATTCTCCTTATTCTCCTTCCCCTTACTTCATATCTTCAACTTTTCCTTTAGGGGAACTATATGATGAATGAAACCCATCACAATTATGATAGGAATCAATATTTTGACATTTAGAAGATGAAGTGACTTCATCTTAACCAATGGATGGTTAGAGATCTCTTTTAAATTTTAGAGTAGAGATGAGTGGTAGGGAAAGAGTATCTTCACTTTCTCCTAGAAAAAGTATGCCTTTATCTGAATCATATGATTAAGAAATGATCTGTCGATACTCTGAAGATAGAATAAGGGAATTTTCATCTGAGCCTTTAAAATTATTTGATGAGTCAATATCCTTTTCATCCATACTGTGATTAGTTTTTATGATTGATTTCATCAATTTTTTTGAATATGCATCTAAATTTAGAATTATATACTCGTCTTAAATGATGGTAAACACATAATCTTCAGTGATATGTTTGAAGGGATTGGCTGGGGTCGTTTCTAAACTATTAAGTATAGTGAACCAAGTGACCCCATCAACCATGGGTTATTTCCCTTTCCTCTCATATAATCCTTCTTTAATATAATTTTACTCACTATATTTTAATGTGTCCTTATCAATGTAATGCCTCCTAATTTTTTCATTAATTAATTATTCGAAGCATTAAAGGTATGATGAGGAGACTGGGGTATGCTGGTGAAAAAATATCTTTCCCATTAAAAATTTGAAGGCTATATCCTGCAGAACAACATAAAATGAGGAGCCAAATACAAGGTCTCCAAACTGTTCCCTAATCTATATTGGTCCTAGAGTATTTTTATCACACTTTTCATAAACTGATATCATTATAAGAATAGGGAGCTAGCTCAGTCTCACTATATCCCAGATCCTGAAGTTTATGTACTGGAATGAGATTAATTCCAGATAAATTTTTAAGGAAATAATATTGGAGATCGATGCCATATATCATGGAAAACACGTACAAGGGTATGATGTGACCTCGTATAATTAAATATTTATCTTTATTTTAAAATGAGGTAACTACTTGAAATTATGCATGATTTATCTCTATATGATAGAAAACAATAGTAGAAACCTCAACTTCAAACTCCTAGGGTATTATAAAAGTGTCTATGAGTTCCTCTTTAAGGTATTTTTATTGACACATGGATTGCAGGATCGAAAAATTACCAGTTTCCAAGGGAATTTGATACAAGATGTCATACTTGTGGGATAAAGGCATGCACATCCCATCATATGGAAGACCTTTCGAAGGATAATTATGAGCTAATTTAACTATTTATAAGAATCAACCCTCAAAAAATGAGGTGTGTTTTTTTCTATACATGGTGGGTTTGGAGAAATATGTCTCCCTACCTTCTGAAGGTAATCAAACTATTGTACCCCATCTGATGGAAAGTATAGGATGATAAATTCATGGTCAATTTTGTCATCTTTAAGATGGATTTTCATTCTCATATTGGACTCAATGATGGGATTTTCCATGAATTTAGGTATCACTTACACTTCGAGTATGTATGTTCCTCGGGATGGTGTCCCTAAAGGGTGTTGGGTATGCAGATGATCAGGTGATTTTCCTTTATGCCTTAACAACATATGAGATGTTTACCTACTCAAAATTAATGGTTATTATAATTTTCAATGAGATTTAATCTATTATATATTTATCTCTCCTTTGTGTTTTTTATAGAAGTACGAAGGAAACCAACTATTCATGTAGTTGAGGGCCTACTGTGGGGATTTTATTTACAGGGGATGGAAAACACCATCTATACTAAAAAACCCTTTATTTGTAGGGAAATAAGCACAATAGAAACCTCAAAATTATATTTCATTTTATGGGGATGGAAACCAATATCCACATCTAAAAATGTATTTTCATTTTTGGTGTCCACAAAGAGTAGTGGGAAGATATATAGAGCGGGGGTCTGCATAGAGAGATTGCTCTACATATCTGATCCATACATCACAACATTACATCTTTTGACCATTTACTAAAATTACCCAACCAAGATTCAAGTATCACTGAGATAGGGAGGTGGTTAATTAATGATAGATGTTGATTTTATAATTTTTTAATTTGAAACAACCTTAACATCCTATTAAATATTTATTTCTCTCCTAAAAAATCAAACACACAACCATAGGATCACACGAATTTCCATGGTTCACTACTCAACAAGTGTATCTATTCTTTGGTGTGGTTCAAAAATAATACAATACCCCCAATCATGTAGAAAACAATTCTTTTGGGTGGAATACAATCAGTAGGATATTCCCTCAAACTTGGTGTCATGATGAATCCTATGTTTTCCATGGGGTAATTAATTTATTTATCATCTCATAACTATTACCATGATGGGGTGAGAATGTATCCACGTAGAATTTGTGGATAATATGTGACAAACCAATGAGAAATTATGGATACGGGAGCCTTTTTACACATAATATATCTAATAAAGTTTTCATAGGGGCCATTGTTCTACTACATAAGGGAATGACATTCATAAGGATATGATGATGGGGATGGACCTAGAATATAAGACTCATGAGTCCCTACATATCCCATGAGAATGGGAATAAATCAATACATAGTTCTAGATATTATCATGGTATAATACTAATGTTGATGGTGATATCTTATCGGGTTAGCTCATCGAAACCTCGCATTTCCGGTATGAGGATTGAAAGGTTTATGACATGGGGCATGACTTTAGTTTATCATCATGTGTTGAGGAAATTTACCATTTAGTTTGTCATCATGATATTTGGATGATGATGTTATATAGTTTTAGTTTATAAATTGAGAATTTTGGTGTCACAAAATTTATCATCATGTTACATGGATGAATATCATGGGATTAAATTAAATATTTCTTGTCAATAAACAAATTAGTTGGGCATGTGTTAAGATTCCCATCCATTGATATCAAATAATAATCTCTATTTGAGTGAAGAATGGGTATGGAATAGGGTTCATCCCACTTTGGATCCTATATTGGGGGTTTCATTCACTGTATCACCAGATCAATGAGGACCAACTCCATTTCTACATAAAGGAATAAATTGTGTTTAATTTTTTGTTAAAGGCCTCAACAATCCATTTTTGAGGACTTTTAAATTATACAACATATGTATTCTCTCCTCATCTAGTTTACACAATTCATCTAGTCTTCTTTTATACTCCTCATGTGAGGAGAACATCTCATAGATGGTAATAAAAATCAAGCGAAATTATTCATTGATGGTTATGACCACCTCTATACTATATACCAATGAACATGGGTTCACTTTTGTGGAAGTGTTGGTTATAGTATTGTATTTCCAAAAGGTTTGTATGTTCCTTTCCCAAAAAATAATTTTTTTTCTTTATCTACCATATTTTGGTGTATATTTGATAAATTCTGGTGAAACCCCTCTATCTTTCCATTATCCACTACATAACTATAACATGAATTAGTTTACTTCATGTTATTCTTCTAATACTGTCTTCCCAACTCATCATAAAAAATGTTAGTTCCATTATCTATTGGTATCGTATGATGGATTCCATATATAGTGATGATATTGGAACTTTTTAAGCTCAACATATTTCATTCCTTGAATTATGTGAGGGGTAGTCCTCCCCAATTAGAGAATATGTCAGTTGAAGTGATAATGTACTTGAACTACTTGGATATGGTTGGGACATATACCCCCAAAGTCCATTCCCCACTTGGTAAAAGGCTAGAATTATTTTGGCAGGGAGAAAAAACGTCACGGTTTGGTGAATGAATTTGGTGTGTACCTAGCAGTAATATCTTGTTTTTTGTCAATTTCATGTAATCCTACATCATTTTTGTCCATTAGTACCCATGCTTCAAGATTTGATGGAAAATATTGAACCCTGATTTGGGGGTAACTAATGTTTAGGTTTTCACTTCTCTCATGAATCCATTTGTCTCTTACCCATAAATGCACCTGAGAAAGACCCCATCAAGGCCGCAATTATAGAAAACATTGTGATGAATTGTGCCAAAATAATGAACAATGTTATATTCTCACAATCGTATTTTCTCCTTCGCAACGCTGTCTGATGAGTATAATACATTTTTTAGGTACTACATAATAAGTTTCATCTAGATGGTGGTAGGACCATCTGGTATGAGGATGAGACTAACCTCATTGATCACTACGATTATGACCTGAAAAAAATGTGATACCATTCAGTGAAGCGGAATACTAGTGTCTATTTCATCTTGGTCATGGTTTTCTAGAGCCATGGATAAATTTTCTAATGCATCCATCTTTAATGTTTTTTATTATAGGAAATTGACCAATGATGGATCAAATGGTTATTTATACACCAATGCTTATAAATATACAAGTATGGAGGGTCATCTCTTCCTTTCTAAATTCATAATCACCATTAACCTTCTTAATGAAGAATTCGGATTTTCCATTCATATTCAAGTGATCTACTGGTACCTAAAGTTATATCTCTATCTATATGATGAGGCCGAATATTTGTCATTATTTTTTATGCACTATTCTTACAGTAGGAAGGAGTAGGGGAGGAATACCTTCCCTAGGGAAATGACCATGAATCCCAACATAACATTACAGAGATTGGGGTATTCATCATCTTCCATATAGGTCATCTAGATATTCCATCAAAATACATCTCCCATATCTATAGACCCTCTTGAGTAGAGAAGATCTCTTCATGGGGTAGCACAGAATACAATGATGTCATTTCATTTGAGGGATGATCAACATGGAAATATTCTAATGCTTGGAATTTAACCTCCTTCTGAGGTATAAACTAAATATCAAAAAACGGTTGGATCACCGCCCATAGTGAATGATTCTTGGTCAGTATAAGATCATTGAGAATGTTTTTAGTGGGACTTTATAGGATAAGAACCATACTTCATGATGTTATATGTAATTTCTCAATTCCAAGAATACAAATATTAGCTCTAGGAAGCTCTTCACGGTATCTAAATAAAGTTTCTCCATATCGAGTATAGATTATATGAGATAACAAAGGTTGTTTGTTATCTTGGTGTCATTTTTTGTGAGTGAAAGATATCCAAGGAACATTATATGGTTTTCACATATAAAATGATAATTTTTACACCAATTTGAGGCATCCACACTAGAGGTCCAAAAATATATTTCTTAAGACTATAAAATTAATCCTAATAGTCATCATTACAATGACATGTAATACACAATTTCATCAAAATAGTAAAGGGTGTATATTTCACTAAAAGGATAGATACAATTAAACAAATGTAACCTATGATTCCCTAATTCCTCTCAACTCCTTGAGGTTTTGAATATGTGACATGATAAGGATTTACTTTTTTTAGATTCTACAACAGCGGTGCGATGGTGTATGTCAAAGAAGATAAATTTCACTAATGTAACAACAAAAGAACTTTACAATTCATCCATTTTCAGTCAATGTTGTCACATTTTGTTGATGATGGTTACAATATTAGAAAAATGGTTAGTGAATTTATGATATTTATCCACTATATCAAAGAAATAGAAATCAAAAAACATCTCAAGGAAGTGTTTGATGATGTGATTCATGGCATGTTGGTATGTAACACCGATATTCCTCTAGACAAAGAGAATTACATAATAGTAAAATATTCCATGACGAGCCTTCAATATAGTGGAATACTAATATTCTTGGTCCCTTCAGATGTTATTAAACCCTAAATAGACATCAGGATGGATAGTGCTTGATATCTTGTCATTACATCAACTAGTAGCTTTGTTATTAGGACTGGGAAATCATCATTTGGGACGTTTCAGTTGATATCTATAAAATCAATGAAGACTCTAGTTTTATCATTATTCTCCTTGATATAGTCGGTATATTTGATCCACGTCAGATATTTGACCATCCAAATCAAGTTTTCCCTAATGATATTGTTAGGTTTATCTTCAATACTTGTAGTGTGTGTCAGATGTGTCCTTATGGATGACATCTTATTTCCATAGTTGTTCTCTGGAGACCATAGTTGGTGAGTGACCACTTTAAGAATGAGGCATAGAATTTATATGTAGTTCTAGGTAAACATGTATATATGTTACTTTATAAGGGTTTTCATACCTCTTGTTCATCAGAATATGTGTCTGCATTGATTAATGTGTGTCATGGTTCCTATTTTGTACATAATTATATCTCTATGTTTTCATCAATGGTGGTAGAGGCATGCTAATGAAATACCTAAGTAGAGTCCCACAAGTCCACCTCCACATATTTTCCTTCTTCTCCTTCTTCTTACATATTATCTTTCACTTGTCCCTTCGAGGAACTAGATGATGAATTAAATTCATCACAATTATGAGAGGAATCTATATTTTTACATTCAGATGATGAAGTGACTTCATCTAAACCAACAAATGGTTAAGGATCTATTTTGAATTATAGAGTAGAGATGAGGGCTAGGGTATGAGTATCATCACTTTCTCCCAGTGATAAGATGCCTTATTCTGAATCATCTAACGAAGCAGTGATCTATCAATACATTGAATATGGAATAAGGGAATTTTTATCTTAGCAATTTCCATTATTTGGAGAGTCAATAGCCTTTTCATCGCTACTGTGATTAGTTTTTATGATTGATATCTTAAACATTATCGAATATGCATCTAAATTTTGACTTATATTCTCAACCTAATTGTTGTTAAACACATACTCTTCATTGATATGTTTGAAGGGGTTGGATGGGGTCATTTCTAAACTATTCAGTATAGTGAATCAAGTGAACCCATCATCCCTGGGTTATTTCCCTTTCCTTTGATAGAATCCTTCATTGATATAATTTAACTCAGAAGAATTTAATTGGTCCCTATCAATGTAATGATTCCTAACATTCACATTATTGAATTATTTGAAGCATTAGAGGTATGATGAGGAGACTATTGTGTGTTAGTGAAACAAAATCTTTCCCATTAAAGCATTAAAGGCCATATCCTTCCAAACAACTAGAAATTCTGAGTCAAATACAAGGTCTCCAAACTGAACACTAAGATATATTTTTCTTAGAGTATTTTTCTCACTCTTTTTATAAACCTGTAGCATTATACAAAAAGGGGGTTAGGTCAGTCTCCCAACAACCCAGCTGGTGAAGTGTCTGCTCTAGAATGAGATTAATTCCAAATAAATTTTTAATCAAATAATATTGGATAGCTATGGCATTTATCCTTCCAAACACATACAAGGGTATGATGCATCCTCAAATAATTAAATATTAGTCTTTATTATAAAATGAGGCAACTTCTTGAAATTCTATATTATTTATCTCTATATGATAGAAAACAATACTTGAAACCTCAGATTCAAACTCCTAGTGTATTAGAAAAGTCACAATGAGTGCCACCGTAAGGTCTTTTTATAAACACATGGCATCCAGGATCAAAAAAATATCTGAAACCAAGGAAAATTGTTATAAGAAGTCATACTTCTAGGATAAAGGTGTTCACTTCCTAGCATATGGATGACCTTTCATAGGATAAATATGAGCTAAGGAAAATATTTAGAATAATCAACCCTCAAAATAGGATGTGATGTTTTTCCTATACTTGGTGGGTTATGCCAAATAGGTATCCCTACCTTCCAAGGGTAATCAAAAACTTGTACCCAATCTGATGGATACTATAGGATGATCAATTTATGGTAAATTTTGGCATCCTTAAGAAGGATTTACATTCTGATATTGGACTCTATGATGGGATGTTCCATGAATTTATGCAGGATTTACACTCCGAGTACGTATGTGGAAGAAATCGTGTTTCATTAACGACTATATCTTCACTTGTACCATCAACTCATTTGAACTCTTCCTCTAGTTAAAAAATATATTATTGGAAAATAGGTACATACTGATACAAGGGATGCGTTAAATGAATAAAATTAATATAAATTAAAATTAAATTCTCATATGATGAGGTTTTTTTCTGGATAAACATTTAGAGTGGCCGCATTTGGTTCGGTGGTGTTCATTGTTTAAAAAATTGGGGAATAACGTCAGATATATTGAAAGATGAATTTAGACCTGGTGGAGTTTCATATTCTTTCATGAGATCCCCTCCAATTATGTAATGTAATTTCATATAATACTAGCATTGGGAGGAATGATATGTTGATGGAGTCGACTATGTCACATTAGGAGCGATCAAGGGAATATTTGGATGTTTCAACTGTACCTATAGGAAATCACGAGTTCAGTTAATTGTAATTCATGGCCTTAAATGTCCAAAAAATTTCAGGTACAGGCTAGAAACATATGTCCACTCACTATATTCTTCTAGAGTAGTATCATAAATGCACACTATCGTTTCTATTGGTTTCCCCAACAATAATTTCATATAGTCTACAATTTTGTATGGGAATTTAATGAAAATATAGAATTCATGAATAATGTGTGCCCCAATGTGTGGTGAAAGTGGAAATAATCTGGATGATCATTAAGACCAACCAATTAATCCCTATTCGGATCTATAAGGAGGAGAAAATCATTGTCAACAGATGCTATAAAGTAATAAACCAACTTTCTCTTCTAGAAATGAATTTTTTTTTGTTATCTACTCAAAATAATTTCTCCTTGGTCCCATCAAATCATCCTAGCATTGTGGGGTTGGGATTGAAACCTATTGGGTGCTACATGATATGGTGTGGGTTTTGGAGTTGGAGGTAGTCGAGAGGGTATATTAATTGTGAGGGATACATCCTTTTCCTTTCTCTTTCTCATTCATGGGGCCAATGTAATCAGTCAATACATAATCATGGTTCACTATATGGAATATTAAATCCTTTTAGAAATTTTGGGGAGATCCCTAAAACAGGATTAATATCTGACTGAGATGAGCAATGTTTCTAACTCATCATGGATGTTTTCTATAAATTGATTTAAAATCTTATTGGGGAATATGTAGTCTTATAGAGTTGGTCAAATCCTTCCATTAAAAATATGAAATCTAAGACCCAATGAAGTTCACATTTTTTTAGTTGATGAGGACAAGGAACATTTTATTTTACAAAGATGAAATAAATTAAAGGATAAATGTTTGATAAATATTTTATAATCCCATGATTACATAAGCTAGATAACTGGTAGGCCATACAATGTCTATCCCTTATAGGCTTTACGTGATGCATCTAAACATTAATTATTGTTTTTGTGTAGGGTTTCCCAATATTGGGTTCATAATGGGATACAATATTTTTCAGATGTTTCTATGGGTATATGGATCCATTGAATACTAGAAATGTACGGATCCCACAATTTGGAAGGGGTAGGCTCACAGTCACCCATTATGGGTAAGCATTTTTTCATGATATATGGTTTCTCATTGTTCATACACTACTTCCAATTGAGACACTAATGATTTCCGGGTGCTGATAAGCCCTTGATAATTTTGTGGTTGAAGATGAACATGAAAAATGGAAATAATAGGTAGGGCATGATTTGATGTATCTTCTAGTATCTATGGTTGAAATATAGTAGGGATTATCTTATTAGGGTTCTTCTGAATTAGTTATAGTTTTTCCCTAGTGGAGGGAATTCGTGATATCAATCCATGGTCAGGTCTAGTTAAATTGATTGACTAGAATCTTGGTTTATTGGATTTATTATATCTGTTTTAGCCTGTGGGATGAACCCTCATTATTAAGGTAAACTGATTCAGAGTTAGAGTTGAGGATCTTATCCTGGAACACATTTGATAGGAATTAAACCTCTGAAAAATTAATCATTGAGTCTTTTCAACTCTCTCATCTCTTCATCATATCTTGTGAATATTTCCTTTATTGTGAGTGGTCCAACCTCTTCAAAATGTAGGTTTTATGTATCCATTACTTTACCCAATTAATTGGTGGATTCCCACTACAGAGGTAGAAATGGAGTGGTTGAGGAAATCCCTATAGTTAGGGAAAGTCATTGATTCGGGTTACACACCACTGTCATTTAACATAGTGTAGACTACATTCTGATTGGATACATCCACTCCTTTCTCTTCTATTTTGGGGACATCTTTGGATCCATCCATATGATTGTTTCCTATGATGTTCGCTAAATAAAAATTCATTTTAGTTGTCATATTGGTCATTTAATGATAGGAGTGTTTTTTGTGCCTTGTAATGGACCTCCTACTTCATTTCTAGTATCCTCTTTGAGATTCTTGGTGGTTATTTACTTGAAGGGAGTAAACATACAACCCTTTTACACATACCCCTTATGAGGGAAACATGTTGTTAGATGGGATGAACTGAGATACCTAATTTCTTGGTTCTCCACCAAAATGGGAAATTTCAAATTCCCATTAAAAATATGTTTGGGGTAAAAATTTCCCAGACAAGCAGGTTGGGGTTCCTTTTTTTCATCCATTGTTATGCCTTGGGCCAAATTTTCCTCTTTCATAAGCCAATTTTTATTAAAAATGACCCCAACCATATGTGTTTGGACTAATATTGTAATTTGTTTGTCATTTCTATTTGTGTTTCTCTTTTTATCTTGTACATCCTTGTTTAAGAATGAACCATGTGCAATGCATGGTCTACATGTGAACCACCTACTTATTAGAACATAAGTAGTTCATAATGATCTTCTTCCCATAAATTGGAAGTTTTCTGAATTTTATTGTTTTCATTGTTAAAGAAAACTTCGATAGCCAGCTCTCGTTCGACCTGATTCCTTTTAAACGTATTCATGTAAAATTCCATCGAAGTGTTCCATATTTCCTGAGTAGGGATCCTATCTGGTAGACTCCCTAGAGAAATGAAATTACCAGATGTCACCTCTATTGGATTTTCTTACTCACGTGTGAGGAGAAATTAATAGCTCGATGGTCACCCCATCCTCAAATATGTACACCATGTGGGGCATCAATGATTAGATGACGTAATTTATGAAGTGCATTGAGGTATGATAATTATAGACATTTACACTGCATCTCTGATTTTGGTTACAATATAGTGTGGTGGGATTCCATGTTTATTTGTAGTTGATGATTTCCCAATACATTAAAAAGATATAGATACCAGTCATAATGAAATAACTTCTCTTCAAGGTGGGGGAGATTTTTTTATAGATTTAGATGGATGTTTTGTATGCACTATTCTTTTTGTAGCTCTGTAATGCCGTGCTGAGAAATAGATCTAGGAAAAATGGTGGGTATATTATCCTCATCCAATTTTCGTCTCACATGTATTGTATTTTTTATTCTTCTTTTATAGATTCCTCTACTTGATCGGCCCAACATGGGAACTTCAAAGATGTTTCATCTCATGAAGAGGGGGTAGAAGAGGTCTCATTGGCATGGAAATTATGTGGAGGTGGTTTAGGGGATGGTTTCTGCCTTATAACATCTTCTGGTTGAGATATAATGTCACCTGTCATTGATAGGGTGTGAAGAATAACTGGCCCATTCTTATCAAGAACCTAATAATAGGAGGGATTTATGGTATTTTATTCTTTAATTGGAGGAACATATTTCTGATTAAAATTCTATCAATGATATAGGCTTTTGTGTAACCCATTAGGATATTATCATTCATGAACAATCAAATCGTATTGACAAGTAATGCATTCGTGGTAATAATTTTGTGGAGGACCCCATAGTTGATGGGAGCGATATTTTGGGATGTTAGTCACGACTGCTATTTTCACTTCTGTAATTTGGAAATGGATTTGTATAATCGTGGGCCACCATTGTATATTTTTTATGTCCCCATGGACTCCATACATTAGTAGAGTAGGATCTTTAGCATGCACTAAAATTTTGAACAGTGCTATTTGGGATTTTGTTTTTAATGATCTCCCATGGGATGTTTGAATCATGTTTTCTAAATGGTGATTCCCATGATCAAGAGTGGGTTACAGTGACTCTTAGGTAACTTTTAGAACAAGATATCAAGATTATAGAATTTTATTAGGTATATATTCTTACCTTGGTGGCCCTTGAAAAGTGATGATAATCACCAGTTTCAATATGGATGTGTGCTTGAAATAGTTATTCATTAATCAAGTAATTCTATTGGTGTCCTTCTTAGATGGGAGCTGGGATTCAAGCCTGCTCTTGAGGGACCCTCCCATTGTGTGTAATAGTCACTCTACTTGAGGATATGTGGTCATCCTCTCGAAACCAAGCTATTTCTATTAAAGAGATTATATTTTTTAAAATTTGTAGGATGTGGTCAAGGAATGATGTTTCACCTTTGATAATATTCATGATGTGATGAGTAACATACTTAGTGTAAATAAGGATATATATCCATTCTAATTTTAGGATAGAAATATGATGTTTCCCCAGGTTCGTAGTCAAGGTACGATTACTATGTCCTCCATTTGACACCGTATTTGACTGGAAATATTGATATTCATGTGAATCTATTTGAATATGCTAATTATTTTTCACCTTATTTCACTAATGGTCTTGATATGCATGATAATTGATTTTTATCTGCTCATAAATTTAATTTTTATTTTAATGAATGGATTGGTAGGCTTGATATGGGATTTAAATATTCTCAAAAATTTCCATCGTATTTGACTAATAATATTCCTTAGAAGGAACATGAATGCTAGTCTATACCTTGTTGTTTGATTTTTCCCTCTATAAGACTCCACGGGGACCTGGGTCATCATGAATTGGGATTCAACCCATGGGTCTATTTCCAATTCATGTATAAGATTTTGGGTTACGTGATTTATGTTACGATGAATATCAACAAGATTACTTTGGTGAGAATTTAGTGTCTCTGAGATAAATTCCCTAGTATCCTTTTGATCAAACTACCTATGGTAAGGGAAGAACCCACTGTCACATTCTAAGGAATGGATCTAGAAACATTTTGAGAAGACTATTGGTGTTGTTTATTTCTAGATTTCCAGGCACCATTGAGTGAATGGCTAGTGGGGATTCATATTCTAGAGGGCTTGTCGAGCTTCTTACAGGGTTCAGAGAGTACCATTATTGTGGTACTACAAAACCAAAACATTTAAAACCCAAAATTGAAGACCCTAGATGGGTGATTGAATCCTTTATTTGGTTTAGTTCACTCCTGGAGTAGTGGATGGTGCACATTTCTATGAGATATGGTGAGATACCCTTTAGATTTAAGATATTTCTAGTAAAAATTTCCTCAAATATATGTCACGAACACATAACAGAAGACATAGAAAAAAATAATATCTATATATGATCATATGTGTAGTTGGTCATTTTTTATGCATGTTTTTCCTTCTTTCATTAGGTGAAATAAAAAAGGACCCTATCATGTGGAGGACATTGTCTTCTTGGTTAAGGATTCATGTCTAGTTCTCCATTTCTGTTTCACACCCATGTGAAATGGGTTAGTTTCCTTTCATTTTTGTTCATGGAACCAGAAACCCCCAATGACTCTTATATCAAGGTTGAACCAGGGAATTTTTTTCCAAAGGAAGGTGTTCATTGGGGGAACTTGGACAATGAAACATATGAACTCACATTTTTTGTGAGGATGGGAGGTCAAACTCATCACACCATTTGGGGGGGGGGAGATTATTTCTTATTTTTGGACTCTCGTTTTTTTTATTAAATAGATGTTGCAACATTCTACATTCATTGATAAATATGATGTGGGTCACTCTTAAATTGACGATCAATTATTAATCATCATGGATTTTGAATCATCATCATGTATACAAGGTTACTTTGAGACAAAGATATATGTATGAATCTAAGGTTATCCTGCAATGGTATGTTTTTATATACAGAAAATATATTCGTATTTAATTTTTCATCAAGATACTAGCGGTAAGACACATTATATGACACTCTAGAATTTACTGTTATCCAGGGAGACAAGGATATTTTTTTTTATTTTGGGATGAAACCCATATGATGGGATTCCTAAGTATCCATGTGAATGGAAGAATAAACCATGTAGTTTGGTGACCCATAATTTAACACTTCCTACCATTTATGTTCAAGTGATATGTATCAAAGAATTATTTTTAACATCATGCATCATGGAAATCTAGGAGGATGGTGCCTAGCCATGTGAGGTGGGGGACTTATACGAAAGTAGTATAGAAGACCTATAAGGTGGGTGATATCGTAGGTGGGGGAATGATATAATCATGATTACATCCCAATAACAATTGTGATGAAAGGGTATAATAAATTATATAGACCTCTGAGTTGGATATGACTTTACTATGAATTTATCCTAGAAGATATTATGGACAATTTTGGGTGATGGGTTTGGACCACATGGAGGCTTTCAAAAGATCAAAATTGGTCAAGAATCAAATCCCACATAGTTAAAATTGGGTTGGGGATTACACCAACGGAGAAGTTATATTGTTTTTTCATCCGGAATATGGACCTTTGAATATTTTTAGTATTGGTAATATGACCATTTTAGATTTTGGTGACATTGTTTTAGGTCGTACACCGAATAAGATACCTATGACTCTAGAACCATTTGGAAAATCACAACTCATATTGATTTTGATGTTTGGTTGGGATATATTGTTAGATAGATGCCCACATTCTTGGGATCATGTATATTTCATGATCAAAAACAACATCTAAGGCCTTGTGATTCATGCTCGGTTTGAAAAAAAGAAAGAAGAGTATATCTGGAAACCACATAATATCATTTTTTCTGGTAGTGGATGAGACAGGGGATCAAAGTAAGAGAGACATTAGAGAACATTGGTTCCATTATCATATATATATTTTTATATTCTCGGCCCATAGGGTGACAAAAAATGGGTTTAATTGTACATCTCTTTTCTTTTTGTGGTGACCCAATAGAGGTTTTTGGAGACAAAAAATTATTTTATGTGAATGTATCCTAATTTATTTTATAACATTCCTAGGAAAATTTTATTAGGAGTACATAATTTTAAAATAAAGGCAAGTGTCTTACGCTATGAGGGATTCTCTAGTCCTTATTTCTTCTTCCACCCTATTTTATGGGTGGAAGTGAGGACTAGGGATGGGAAATGAACAATTGATGTTGATGCCCATAGAGGGGATCCATCTGGAATCATACCTAAGGATATGAATATTCATACCATTAAAATTTATTCTTAGAAACAATACAAGGATCACCCATATTTTTTAGGTCACCAATGGGACCCCATTTACCAAGGGAATGTATGCTCAAGTGGACATGCTTATATTTCTATGCACATCAAGTGGCTTCAGAAGATTCCTAGACCTGACACCACCCGAGGAGTCCCATTTAGGGATTATAACTCAATGGAAAATTGGATGATAGATAAGAACATTATGATGGTTTTTTTCGAGGAAAAAATGGGTCTAACCAATAGTAGGATAGATAAACATCCCTGTATTCTGCACTCTGCATATCAAATTGCAACATGGGTTGAGGTTCCCTATATGTAGCATTGTGCTTCAAGGGTTTGGGTTTCATCCACATAGTGTTTTTCTATGAATGAATTATATCCTTCAGTGTTTAGTTTTTCTATAAGGGGTAGTGATCCTTTCATATTACCATTATCTTTGTGAGGTAATGACCCATAAGGAGATCATCTATAGATGGTATGTAGGGTGGTTTTTTCAAATGTTATTGGGTATGCAGATGACTAGGTGATTTTCCATTCGCACTTAATGTTATACATGAGGTATACCTAATAATAACAATTATCTCTCTCACCTTTCCTCTTGTTTTAATTCGTTCTATCTTCAGATCCCATATGTGGTTTTTATAGAGGATTGGAGGTAACCACCTACCAAGATTTGTAAGTGAAAATGGGGGGAATTTCATTTCGGACGGATTGAAAACAACATTTGGTCCTATAGAAATCTCACTGTTTATGGTGTAAAAAAATCACCATCCATATTGGAAAATTAATTTTCATTTATAGGGGAAAAACACCATCGGCACTCGAAAATGACTTTTCATTAATGGGGTCTCAAAAAAACCATATACACCAACAATTTTTTTTGTAGAGGCCATGTGGAGTGGTAGGACTCCATCTGGGGTGATGGTCCTAACAAAATTATTTCTCTATAGAACCAATCCATTCTTTGCAAATTTATGTAATTTAACCATTTACTTCCCTTTTTCGGGTTGATTTTACCCTTACAAAATTCATTAAATCCTCTTCTCATTCCACATCATGTATTTTCTATCCAAATGATTTTTATTGTTTTTAGGGTGATTAAGTGTATTTTTTGGGTTTTGATTGGGTTATTAGGATTTTGAGGGTTTGTATGAGTTTTTGGGTCTTTTAGGGTTCTTAGGGTTCTATATTCATTTATGGTTTTTAGTGGATTTTAGGGTTTTAGGGTTTTTGTGGGTATAAGATTTTTGGATTTTTAGATGTATCCATGATTTTCTAGTGATTTTTGTGTTTCACGGTTTTTTATGGATTTAGGGTTTTTATGGTATTATGGGTTTTTAGATTTTTTTACGGTTTTTAGATTTTAAATTGGTTTTATTATTTTATTGTTTTTTAGTTGTTTGTGGGGTTTTTAAGGAATTTTTATTGTTTTTTAGATTTTTAATAGACTGTTACGTTTTTTGGGTGGTAATGTTATCTAAGGTTTTTGCTTTTTTATGATTTTTATGGGATTAGGGACTTCTTTTCATTTAGGTGTTTTTATGTTTTTGTAGGTTTTCACAAGTTAATAGATGTTTTTAGGGTTTAGGGGTGTTTAGGGTTTTACAATGTTTAGGGGTTTTAGGGTTTTAGGGGGTTTATAGCGTCTTAAAAAAAATTATGGTCATTGTGTTTTATGGATTTTAGGGTTTTAGTCATTCTATGGAAATTATATTTTTTGGGTTTATAATGGGATTGAATGCATTTAACGATTTTAGGGTTTTTGTGGGTTTTTAAGGTTTTTGGGTTTTTTTATTTTTTCAGGTTTTTAGTGTTGTATTATTTTTAATGGTTTTTTTCCTATTTTAGGATTTTTGGGATTTCTAGGGGTTTTATATATTTTAATGACCTTAAAAGTTTTATAGGGGTTTCAGGTCTTTTAATTATTTTTCGGGTTTTTTGGGTAATATGGAATTTTAGGGGCTTTGGGTAGTTTATGGTTAGTTAGGGTCATTTTAGATTTCATGGTATTTTAGGTTATTTTTCAGATTTAGTGTTTTCCAGTGTTTTTTGGTTCATATTTTGGTTTCTGTTGTCTTTTGGGTCCTGTAGGGTTTTTGGGTTATCAAGTTCCATTATGGTTTTATGTTTTTTAGGGTCCTTGAGGGTATTTAGGGGTTTTGAAGGGTTTTATAATTATTTAGATATTTTTATTTATTTTTATAGTTTTTAGGATTTTTATGAATTTTCTTGGTTTTTTATGTTATTTAAGGGTTTTGGGGGTTTTGTAACACCCTGAGCTTCCACGATACACGTCTCTTTCAATAATGCAATAGCTTGTATTGTACGCAAGTTCGAGTTCTAACACACCGCGACTAATCAAAATAGCCATTATGAATAGTAATACCAACCTTTTGAAATTATATATATTTTATATTTCAAAATGGACTTCATTTTTGGATTCGGAATGTCGAAATTAGCCTATGTTGAATTTTTTGTAATTTTTTGAGAACTTCCAAATTTTTATGAATAGTGAAAAATACTTAAAACAACATTTTTAATCAAAATAATTTATAGTGATAAATTATAATATTTAGTGGTTTTAAAGTATAATTAGAATATATTTTTACCATTTTATCCAATGGTGGTCATTAGAATTAATTTAACATTGAAATTGGATATAAACAATTGCCAATCTTTTGATATAAATTGTTTCTTAAAAGCACACTATTTGTTGTGACAGTGGGAATTAATTATAAAAATAATTAGTGCAACTTATATGTTCTTAATTTTGTAAAATAGACAACATTTTTGAATTTGGAATATCAATTATAGCTTAGGGTGAAATTTTGGCATTATTCTGAAAAACTTCAATTTTTGATGAATAGTGAAACCACTAAGTGGTAGTTAAAAAACTGATTTTTCGTTTAAATGAAACATTACCACTTCTGTGATTTGAATTTCAAAAAAACAGACAGACATGGTTGTCATTATGAAGTAAAATGGGGTTCAGTGAGATTAAAATATTTTTTTGGTGAATAGTAACTTTTAAGTTTTTAATCACGATTAGAGGTAATTAGTATAGTTTAAGTTAAAATAATGTTTTAATAATATGTGATGAGGTTGACACATGTCCTACCCTCATTGGATGTGCCATGTCCGACCAAGAAAATCCATGGGTCAACTTGGGGACCCCATGGAGCTACTTTAGTTGGAAATGACATAAATACCTTTTATTTAATGTTAAAGTAAAAAATGACACAAACATGACATGTTTTACTAAAACAATTTTTACAGGGGGTTATACAAGTCATATGTTTGACTATAAATAGTAATTGGAAAGATAAAATGATTTCCTACATCATAGTATTTTTTTTATAATTTTTAGACATTAAATAAATTAAATTATTTATGACATCATGATGATGCAGCGATGACCTCATTATTTAACGATTTAAATAAAATAAAACGATAATGTAAAATCCAAGGCTTACACTTGTCAAAAACCTATTGTATGAGTATATTTAGAACCCTTATAACCTTATCCTTGAATTATATAAGTGTGGGACCTTTGGAATCCGAAATGAATTGTATAATAATGTAACATTTCCTTACTTTCCAAGAGTTCCCCTCCTCTCCTCTTATAAAATGCCCCCACCTCTACCACCTCATTCACACTTTCAAGCCATTTGGCTCAGCCAACCTCTTCCCAAATACTCTCCAAACTTCCCTCCCTTACTCCTTGAATCCTCACATTGGGCATAACTCTTCCCAAGGAAGCCTTTGGCTCAAATCAAAAAGAGTTACCCGATTTTAAGGTAATGTCTTCTCTAATGTTGTTTTGTTTTATTTTTCTTCTCCAACCCCCTAAAAACTTTTTATTCATTTATTTTGTAACAACACCAGTATCCTCAATACACTAGGATGTTTTTATAAGAAGTATTCGAGCTACACTTACACACACCTACATCTAATGGTTAAAGATAATACTGTTTCTGTGGATGGAGATTTTTTGCCTCACGAAACGATGATTGTTCAACACTCATATAACACATATAATGATGGCCATTATGATGACACTATTATTATATATGATATATATTATGATTTGTTTCCCTTGTGATTTTTTAGTTTCCATTTATGGCATACCTTTATGGTTTCCATTATGGTTAAACGCGATATTTTCATTTTAGGAAGTGCGGACTACCGCTCCCTCAATGTGATTTGAATCGTTAATACCATATGTGTGATGTATAAAGGATATAGTAAATGTTATTATATGCTATATTATACAGGAATTATATTATACATTTATATCATTATGATTTCATTCCATTAAATACAAAATAGAAATGAAATTAGCGTTCATGCATACGTACGGCTTACCGTCTCCATGAACGGTGCATTTCATTTCTTACCTCTAAATGTTACGTAATATTATGAATGAATGTATATACTGGATATATATGATATATATGATATCTACATCATGAATATAATTCTGGATATAATGGATATTTCACCACATGAACAACTTGAAATTATAAGAATTTTATTGTTGACTCAAGTACCAAAGATCGAAAAAACGACCGTTACTAACTTAAATAATTACATAATGTTCATAACATTGTAATAAGTGATATAAAAAGGATAATGAAATTGAAAATGGTTCTTAATAAGGTATATATTAACTCTAGTTTATTATTCAGGAGGTTAAATAATGGTTGAGTCAAGTCGGACACGAGGTAAGGGAATTTCTTAATCCAATTTCCGTTCTTTGGGTTAATCTCCTACTTTCAAATTATGTCATGATATTATTATTTCCTATCTTGTATTTTTACATTCTTTATGTGTACTTATAGGGAATACACATAATAGATATATGTTATTTTAAAAATGATCTTTAAGGACTTCGTCTCAAATTGAGGCATATTTGGTTTTATACACAACTTTCTTTTATACGGTGTATAAACCCCTTTGACTTTTACGTTTATTCAAAAGGAATCTTTTTATAAGAAGCGTTTTACTAAAAGACAAAAAGGGAATGTTTGTCTTTCAGTACATATGCGGCGACAACGAAATCTCCGCTGCCGTGACCATTATTTGAGTTTCGGCTTCCTCTACAAGCCATTACATTTTTTTAATGAAAAATAAATACAATGTTTTAACTTTATTTTGTTTTGGCATTGAAAATGGTTTTGAAAGTGTTTTTATTATATCAATGTGTTGTATTGATATCTTGTGATTGAAATGTTGAAATGTTATGTTTTCTTTTATGCATGTTTTATGTGATACGATTATGTTATGGTTTATGATATGTTTAAACCAATTCATATGAGGAATGCATTGGACTTAATAAGTGACGGGTGGATCCAGCTATAGCTCCTCGATGCATCGGTAGGTCTCATGAGACAAACAAGTGTCTTGGCACGAGGCCTTGACAAAATCTTATTTGTGGTCTTGGCATGAGGCCTTGGCTATGTTGTTATGATAGTCTGGCATTATGCATTCCATCATTATGAAAGTGGTTATTGATATTCAATGTGATTATTCGACCAGTAGAATATCAATGTGAATAACTAAATGGTATTATCTCATTTTACTTTTTCCATATTATGTTGAAGTTCATGTTTAAAAGGCTTTTGTTTTAGTTATACATTTCCTTAAATGTTTACGTTTATTGATGAAAGCTTCCGCTATATTGTTATCTTTAATGAGCATCTGAGCTCACCCATTTCAATGTTTTAATTTTTCCAGGATGTGAAGAAGTATATTATGAATGACCTACAAGGATAGTTAGAAGAGGATATGAGTGTGTACTATGGAGACTTTGTTATTGTAGTTTTTCACTTTATGATGTAATGTAACGTTTACAAATGTATCTACTGTTTCCAAGGCTACTAAACTAATTGGTCTTTCAAGACATGATCTATTGTGATCATGCCAATGTTACAAAGTAATGCACCGACTCCGGGTAGCTGGGGTCGGGGAGTTACAGTTGGTATCAGAGGCAGTTTAGTACTATGCTTGGAAGCTTGATTTAGATAAACTCTGATTAGAGCACATAGCTCAAAGATAGTTTTTAAGGATTAGTATAGAAGAACTTCCTAGAATTTGGGTATTATAGAGATTTTTTGAGTTTTCCGAGCAATACATCCCTGTCTGGATACGAGCAGGTAGAGGCGGCTCTGGCACATATGTACCTAGGGGTAATACCCGAAAACACCGCTTTGAGCTAGACTCGAATGGGAACTGGTGCATGACAACGAGCCTTGCTGCACTCTTGGTTACGACACTCCCATGGGATATGCTTAGGATAATTCTCATTTTCTTTACAAACCACTATGAAGGGTTATGAGTATATAATTCCTCAAAGAAAACTTTTTTTATGATTATGGATTATATCCATAAATAGTTCAATTATTGTTAAGTGTTTTACAAGTATGGAATTATGTATTTTGATTCATAAACTAATCGATTTTATGCCATTGTTTAGAAATGGTGCCTAGTGGAAGGAATGGAAACCGTATCAATGCACGCACTCCGTGTAGGGATTTCCCTCCTGCTCAAGATAATTACTGTGGATCTGGAGATACAACTAGTGCTGATCAACTTATTACCAAACTGGGACAACTCACTCAGGTTATGAATAATAACCTTACTCGTATGGATCACCCTGATCCACAACGTGGAGGATTAATGTTAGACCGCTTCATGAGGCAACAACAGACAACATTTAATGGGGGTACAAATCCATTAGTAGCTGAGCAATGGATAAACTCCTTAGAGAAAATATTCCATGCCTTGGGGAGTAGCAAAAGGGATAAGGTTGTCATGGCAGTTTACCGCCTCACTGGAGATTCCAATCAATGGTGGTCATTGATTCAAAATACAAAGGAAGATGAAGAAGTATCAAGTATAGAATGGAGAGAGTTCAAAGATCTTTTCTTAGAAAAATACTTTCCACATGACCATCGAGCAGATATGGAAAGACAATTTCTGAGTTTGAGGTAGAAGGAGGATGAGAATGTTCCAAAGTATGAGGCTAACATTACAAGGTTAGCGAGTCATGCTGTAGATTATATACGTAACCCAAGAAGTAAGATTGATCTATTCTTTGATGTGTTAAAACTATTTCTTCATCGAGCTTTAGTATCACAATCATTCCCAACATACAAAGATATTGTATCATGTGCTATCAAGATAGAAAAGGAATTCTATAAGTCTTATGACAACAATGTAAAGCAAGAGAAGAAGAGAACGGTGGAACAAGAAACGAATAAAGAGAAAAAGGGAAAGACGGATTTTCCATTATGCAATAATTGTGGGAAGAATCACCCTGGTGCTTTCCTAAAAGGAATGGGAGTTTGTTATAAATGTGGAGAAAAAGGTCACCAGGTGCGTGATTGCAAGGGAAAGAAAAAGGCTATCAATGTTGAATACTACAATTGTAGGGAAATGCGGAATTATGCAAATTAATGTCCTAAGCGTCAAGAAAACATACCTCAGAAAAGGCCAAGGGATCAAGGCCAAGCTTATGCTGTTACTACAGATGAAGTTGAATAATTATTGTATTTGTGTTTTTGGACTCAAGAACTAGATTATGGTTATAAGAATAATGTGATATATATGAGGATTGTACTGCAGTACATGTTGTTTTCATTAAGGTTTTAATATGATGAATGTAATCAAATTTTAAGTATGTTAAAATAAGAGAAACTATACTTTGTTTGGGGAATCTGATGTTACAATTGATTTTAGAATTTAGAGACCTTTTAGAAAAAGTCTGGACAGAGGTATTTTGGATTTCTATATAGGTTGGAATGGATTAAGTTGATCTTTGGATAGTATTGTTTAAGGTTAAAACATTTTTTAAGATTATTTTTGGAAAATTATAATACTATAGTTTTAGGAAAAGGACAACCTGCAGGGTGGGGCATAACTCATCACATCGGACAAAGCTGCAGGAATCGAACCCACAACCATAGTGCGATAGGCCTTTATTACCTACCACTAGCCTACAAGAAGTCCATGGTTATTACAAAATAGTTTTACTAATCTAAATGGTATGTGTTAATTTTTGGAACCATATACAATTAGGATAAATAGAATATTTTTGAGTTCTATTACCTTTTAGAGTGAAATATGGGTTTGTGGTAAAAATTTAATAAAGAATGAAAGTCTACATGAAAAGTATGTATATTCCCTTACATTCTTAGTAAATCTCCAAAATAAATTCCTTAACTTTATAAAAGGTAACTTAAAACAAAAACGTTTCCGGTTAACTTTTCCAACTGGGGAATCAATGATCGTTTAACCAATCACAAGTTTGTGAATTTCTTGTAGTTAAACTTTCTCCTAATCCTATTATCTAAAACTCTCCATCAGACCTTGATGGTTTGTTTCTCCTCCATATCCATATTTTCATATAATCCTTGTATGGTCTATCTCGGGTGACCGTTGTACTTATCTTTAGTTCTTTTAATGTTATATTTTTATTAACCTTATTTCCGATGTGGGTTTTCCAAAAAGGTATTTTCTATTTTCAACCATTTATTTTTAAAGAAAAATTTCAAATTGCGAGGATAAAATTTATTGATGGATGGGAGAATGTAACACCCCGAGCTTCCACGATACACCTCTCTTTCAATAATGCAATAGCTTGCATTGTACGCAAGTTCGAGTTCTAACACACCGCGACTAATCAAAATAGCCATTATGAATAGTAATACCCACCTTTTGAAATTATATATATTTTATATTTCAAAATGGACTTCATTTTTGGATTCGGAATGTCTAAATTAGCCTATGTTGATTTTTTTGTAATTTTCTGAGAACTTCCAAATTTTTATGAATAGTGAAAAATACATAAAACAACTTTTTTAATCAAAATAATTTATAGTGATAAATTATACTATTTAGTGGTTTTAAAGTATAATTAGAATATATTTTTACCATTTTATCCAATGGTGGTCATTAGAATTAATTTAACATTGAAATTGGACATAAACAATTCCCAATCTTGTGATATAAATTGTTTCTTAAAAACACACTATTTGTTGTGACAATGGGAATTAATTATAAAATTAATTAATGCAACATATATGTTTGGAATTTTGTAAAATATACATAATTTTTGAATTCGTAATATCAATTATAGCTTAGGTTGAAATTTTGGCATTATTCTGAAAAACTTCAATTTTTGATGAATGGTGAAACCAATAAGTGGTAGTTAAAAAACTGATTTTTCGTTTAAATGAAACATTACCACTTCTGTGATTTGAATTTCAAAAAAACCAACATATTTGGTTGTCATTAGGATGTAAAATGTGGTTCAATGAGATTAAAATAATTTTTTGGTGAATAGTAACTTTTAAGTTCATAATCGTGATTAGAGGTAATTAGAATAGATTAAGATAAAAATAATGATTTAATAATATGAGATGAACTTGAAACATGTCCTACCCTCATTGGATGTTCCATGGCCGACCAAGAAAATCCATGGGTCAACTTGGGGACCCCATGGAGCCACTTTAGTTGGAAAATGACATAAATACCTTTTATTTAATGTTAAAGTAAAAAATGACATAAACATGAAATGTTTTACTAAAACAATTTTTACATGGGGTTATACAAGTCATATGTTTGACTATAAATAGTCATTGGGAAGCTAAAAATATTTCCTACATCATAATATTTTTTTTATAATTTTTAGACATTAAATAAATTAAATTATTTATGACATCATGATGATGCAGCGATGACCTCATTATTTAACGATTTAAATAAAATAAAAAGATAATGTAAAATCCAAGGCATACACTTGTCAAAAACCTATTGGATGAGTAGATTTCAAACCCTTATCACCTTATCCTTGAATTATATAATTGTGGGACCTTTGGAATCCGAAAATCATTATATAATAATGTAACATTTCCTTACTTTCCAAGAGTGCCCCTCCTCTCCTCTTATAAAAGGCCCCCACCTCTACCACCTCATTCACACTTTCAAGCAATTTGTCTCGGCCGACCTCTACCCAATTACTCTCCCAACTTCCCTCCATTACTCCTAGAATCCTCACATTGGGAATAACTCTTCCCAAAAAAGCCTTTGGCTCAAATCAAAAAGAGTTACCCGTTTTTAAGGTAATGTCTTCTCTAATGATGTTTTGTTTTATTTTTCTTCTCCAACCCCATAAACCCTTTTTATTATTTTCTTTTGTAACAAAAAAAGTATCCTAAATATACTAGGATGTTTTTATAAGAAGTATTAGAGCTACACTTACACCCAATTACATTTAATGGTTAAAGAACATACTGTTTCTGTGGATGGAGAATTTTTGCCTCACGAAACGATGATTGTTCAACACTCATATAACACCTCTAATGGTGTCCATTATGATGACACTATTTTTATATATGATATATATTATGTATTTTATTCCCTTATGATTTTGTATTTTTCATTTATGGCATACCTTTATGGGTTCCATTATGGTTAAACGCGATATTTTCATTTTAGGAAGTGCGGACTACCGCCCCCTCAAAGTGATTTGAATCGTTAATACCATATGTGGGATGTATAAAGGATGGAGTAAATGGTATTATATGATATATTATACTGGAATTATATTATACATTTATATCATTATTATTTCATTCCATTAAATATGAAATAGAAATGAAAGTAGCGTTCATGCGTACGTACGGCTTACCGTCTCCATGAACGGTGCATTTAATCTCTTACCTCTAAATGTTACGTAATATTATGAATGAATGTATATACTGGATATATATGTTATATATGATATCTAAATCATGAATATAATTATGGATATATTGGATATTTCACCACATGAACAACTTGTAATTATAAGAAGTTTATTATTGACTCAAGTACCAAAGATCGACAAAACGACCCTTATTAACTTAAATAATTACATAATGTTCATAACATTGTAATAAGTGATATAAAAAGGATAATGTAATTGAAAATGGTGCTAAATAAGGTAGATATTAACTATAGTTTATTATTCAGGAGGTTAATGAACGGTTGAGTGAAGTCGGACACGAGGTATGGGAATTTTTTAACCCAATTTTCATTCTTTGGGTTAATCTACTACTTTCAAATTATGTCATGATATTATTATTTCCTACCTTGTATTTGTACTTTCATTATGTGTACTTATAGTTAATACACATAATAGATATATGTTATTTTAAAAATGATCTTTTTAAGGACTTTGTCTCAAATTGAGGCATATTTGGTTTTATACACAACTTTCTTTTATACGGTGTATAAACCCCTTTGACATTTACGTTTATTCAAAAGGAATATTTTTATACAAAGCTTTTTACTAAATGACAAAAAGGGAATGTTTGCCTTTCCGTACATATGCGGCGACAACGACTTCTCTGCCGCAGTGACCATTATTTGAGTTTCGGCTTCCTCTACAAGCCATCACTTTTTTTTAATGAAAAATAAATACAAAGTTTTAACTTTCTTTTATTTTGGTATTGAAAATGGTTTTGAAAGTGTTTTTATTATATCAATGTGTTTTATTGATAACTTTTGATTGAAATGTGGAAATTTTATGTTTCCTTTATGCATGTTTTATGTGATAAGATTATGTTATGGTATATGATATGTTTAAACCTATTCATATGAGGAATGAATTGGACTTAATAAGTGACGGGTGGAGCCCGCTATATCTCCTCGATGCATCGGTAGGTCTCATGAGACAAACTAGTGTCTTTGAAAGAGGCCTTGAAAAAATCTTATTTGTGGTCTTGGCACGAGGCCTTGGCGACGTGGTTATGATAGTCTGGCATTATGCATTCCATCATTATGAAAGTTGTTATTGATATTGCATGTGATTATTCGACCAGTAGAATATCCATGTGAATAAGTAAATTCCATTATCTCATTTTACTTTTGCCATATTATGTTGAAGTTCATGTTTAAAAGACTTTTGTTTTAGTTATACATTGCCTTAAATGTTTATGTTTATTGATGAAAGCTTCTGCTATATTGTTATCCTTACTGAGCATCTGAGCTCACCCCTTTCAATGTTTTAATTTTTCCAGGATGTGAAGAAGTATATTATGAATGACCTACAGGGATAGTCAGAAGAGGATATGAGTGTGGACTATGGAGATTTTGTTATTGTAGTTTTTCACTTTATGATGTAATGTAACATTTACGAATGTATCTAGTGTTTCCAATGCTACTAAACTAATCGATATTTCGAGACTTGATCTTTTCTGATCATGCCAATGTTACGAAGTAATGAACTGACTCTGGGTAGCTGGGGTCGGGGCGTTACGGGTTTATAGTGTTTTTATGGTTTTTATGGATTTTTAGGATTTTTAGTGTATTTAGTTTATCTATGGTTTTTTGGATCCTTTTGGGGTTTTAAGGTTTTTTTGGTTATTATGGTATTAAAAAGTATTTTGGGTATGGAGGAGTTTTTTGGGCCATATAGGTTCTTTTAGGTGTTTTAGGGTCCTTTAGGGTCATTAGGGTTTTTAGTTTCCTTTAGGGGTTTTAGGGTGTTATAGGGTTTTAGGTTTTTACGGATTTTTAGGAAGTTTTAGGGTTTTACGGTTTTAGTGACATTTAGTGTTTTTAGGGACCTTTGGTGTCGTTTGGGTCTTTTTGGCAGGTTTAGGGGGTTTGATGGCCCTTTTGGGTTTTTAGTTTTTCAGGGTTATTTGGCCTGTGGGTTGGGTGAATGATGGATTATTATTGTTTTTTAGGGGTTTTAGTGTGTTTTATGGCCATTAAATGTAATTTTTGAGTTATAGGGACTTCTAGTGTTTTAGGGTACTATAGTATTTCTATTATTTTAAAATTCTTTTGGTTTTTTTTTGAATTTTTTATCTTGTTTAAGGATTTATTAGTTATTATACATTCTATTAGGATCTTTTTTTTTGGGATTTTATAGACATTATGTATTTTTTAGGATTTTAAGGTAATTAAGGGTTTTATTAATTTTAATGTTTTTAGGGGGTTTATTGATTTAATGTGTTTCAAGGGTTTTTAGGTTTGTAAGGGGTATGTATGTTTTTTTTGGATTTTAATGGTATTTTTTTTCTTCGGGATTGTAGGGTCCTGAAAATTCCGCAAGGGGGAAATCCAATTACCCCAAGACTTGGGAAATAACCGAACCGGTCCGTGGACCAGCTCCCAGCAACAGTACATGGCCGGTTCGAAGAACTGTAATTCTGTGGACCAGCATCATCCACGAAACAGAGGCGGGAACCCCGATGCAGCTGCAAAGGAGGACGAACACCATGCCAGTCCACCGCTGCGAACTGCGCCAACCAGCCCATGTCGTGCACACCGTCATTCGTGAAATGGTGGTGGAAGATTTATGCAGCTGTGAATCTCGTCGTTCACAGAATAGAGGCAGTGTGGTGCACTGCCGCGGAGCAATTCTGCGAATCTCGGTTCCAAAAATCCCTGGTTGACCGAGTCGTTTGTGGGTGGGGATTCCTTCATGGGCTTCCACAAAAAGTGTTGTGTGCCAGTCGATATATCCTCTTAGTGACTCTATAAATAGACACCGAGGGGCATCGAAAAATCAGAGGGGAAGGATGTGTGAAAATATGTGGGGAGACGCTGGAAAAATTTCTCCCAGCAGTAAAGTCCCACGACCATCTGCAGACCCCATTTCATATGCAGATGAACTCTTCCTTTTAGAGGAGAAACCAGTCCATGAACCCGATGTGGCCAGCTCCTCCGTGGCCAGCCCTTAGCGTCCATTTCCTTCACGGACATCCTAGGTGGCCAGCTTCTATGTGGTCCGCCTCCTCCGCGACCATCTCATCCACAGAAACCCTTCAAATATGGCCATCTCCTATGCGTCTCACTCCTCCACAACCATCTCATCCACAGACACCCTTCGCAGACAACCTCCTCCGCAACCATCTCCTATGCGGTTATCTCCTCCACGACCATCTCCTATGCGGCCAACCCCTACGCAGCTCGCTCCTCTATAGACTCCCTGCAGGATCAGCTCCTACGCGGCCCGTCCCATGTGGAAAACCGCATGCACTCACTGGTCCATACCGAGGGGGTTCTACCCCCACTCGGGATTAGTGTTGGGATGCGGTCCCGCCCCTTTGGACCAGGTCAATAGTATTTTACATTTCACCCTTACACTGCGCCAACTTCCTTCCAATAAATTCCACGAGTCAAGCTACTCCTCATGACTCTCCTATAACCCCATTACCTAGCTCATTTTTCTTGGTTCATCCAGAAAGGGTTGCCCATGCATAAGTCCCACACCAACCATTTCTTGGTATCTCCTACCTAGTCGTCCTGACCACATGATATTAAACTGTATGTCCATCATCCTAACCACATGACGGTAAACTGTATGGCCATCATCCTGACCACATGATGCTAAACTGTATGGCCCTCATCCTATCCATATGACATTTAACAATACATAAATAGTCCCCTATACATGACTCTAAACTGTTGTCTACACTATGTGCCGAACATAGGACCCCTTTTGCTCAAAAAAAGAGATTCCTTGTTCTCCAAGCATAAGATGCCAAATTCCATGATTACAATTGTCGTAATTTAAAGAGCATTGGAATCTGTTCAAACATTCCATCACCCCACCTCACAATTTGTGTGTCTTTCATTCGGGTCTTCATACTCTTCCATTTCATAAGAAACCACTATCGACCTTGTCCCATGCTGCATCGGCTCACCTACCATCCTAGGCCAATGCCCCAGAATACATTGGATAACACTTCGAGTTAGGTCCTATGTTTCAAACACGGTCAACAGTCGACCCTCATTTGTTTGTTCCCATTTCAGGCTAACCTGATATGGATTCTGTGTTTTGAACACGGTCAATAGTTATTCTCCATCACCACGCGACCGTAATTGTGTTCCAAATGTCGGGAAAGTAATTAACACTTTTCATCTCCCTTTGTTCAGACTGATTCCAATTCCCTTGGCATTATCCCTCTTGTGAAATTGCGCATAGGTGAAAGCCTCAAACCACCAGTGGGTTGGGATTCCCTCATGGCCAGACATGAGGAACAAATTATGTGCATCCCTCTTGGAGTAATCCCCAGACCATCCTCTCCAGAAGTCGATGGCACTTCCCCTCTTATCACGAAACGTCAATTCCCCCGCTGCGCAACTTCTACCTTCCTCCACCATCAGGGAGAAGGAGAGTCCAATGGTCTCGGCCTTCTCTTCCGCTCGTAATCTTCCTCCTCTCCCCTTGGCAGGGATAATGTGCGAGGCCTTCCAAGTCTGTTGAATTATCTTATTTCTCACACCGAGCATGACTCATGTAGGCTTAGAGATTTCGAATGGTCATGGTTGCCAACCTACGAAGGCCCCTCATAATGAATTACGTGGGTTTTTATCCTTGTCTCCTAAGTAGGGTACGTAGGATGCCTCCCCGAGGTTCAATCCCAATTCGGGCCTCCATCCTAGAGTAGGTCCAAATCTCTCAGGTCAACCATCCCTGTGCGAGACCATAGTTTTTAATGCAGGATGTAGTGCCTGCACCCCTCCTTTCTTTGGTCCCAAATCCCTCTCCCGCTGGGATTTTTCATCATTGGGACTCTATCCTGGAGTAAGTCCAAATCTCCATTTCTCCGGGCCGCTCCATGAGTAATCCCCACTCCACTACCCATGGTCACAACTTTCGCGACGTGATAGTCATGTCTCTACTGCCTCTTTTTTCTCACACTGAGCATGACTCACATGGGCTTAGAAAAAGCACCGGCCCTGACCCCAACCTCTTTTGAACTATGAGGACTTTGATCCATGTCTAGGCATGGTATGAAGGAAGCCTCCATGAGGTTCAAGCCCACCACCCGGTTATTCCAACCCCTTCACGTCGGTTCACCAACCCTATGGGATGCCTCAGAGTGTAATCCCCATACACCATCTCATTGGGCCACCTTAGAGTGTAAACACCAATCCTTCGTCCCACATGACATTAAACTGCACTACCGAACTACGTGGATTCTGATTCCTCTCACAAGGATGTGTAGGAAGCCATTATCACAGGTTCGATCCAAACGATCAAATCGTTATCTACCCCCTGGATGACAATAAACTCCAGAGCGCCCAGTTATGAGGCTTCAAATCAGTGTCGTCTCAATGATTCCAAACTCCTCGGAGTCATTAATCCAGTGAGGAATGGTAAACCTTGGGCCTAAATGATTATGAACCCCTACATTCAGTTGACAATTTCCAACAAGGATTAATCTATGGATACTCTGATTGGGTATAAACGTAAGATTCGCGAACATATGAATACATATTAAATCTATAAGAGAGTCATAGAACAGGTAATAATTCCCCCTCTAAAAGTGTGCGATGAGCCTGACTTCCCATCCTCTCGACCAATGTGAGTTCTTAAGCATCACTAGCCAAATCACCCAGCGAACGCCTCCCTTTGGAAAGAAGGTCAACGTATCGTTGGATATGGATCCATTGTGAGTTTCGAAATGAAGATCGATATACCCAAACATAGTGATTGAACGGAGCTCATCCCTCCATGAGATCGACAGTTGGGCATGTCGGTCAACTCTATCTGATTCGTTGCGAAACATTGATTTTTTATTGCTTTAGGTGTTTTAGTGGGTTTTTAGACATTTATGTGATTTAGGTTTTTAGAATTTTTATAGTCTATATGGGTTTAAGGGGTTTTGGTGGGATTTATATTTATTTTATGGGTTTTAGAGTTTTTAGGATTTAATAGGTTTTTATGTATATTTTTGGGTTTAAGCTTTTTTTACAGTTTTAGGATTTTTTTTAGTGTTTTTGGGGTTCTTATATTTTTAGCGGTGTTCATGGTTATTTGTTGGTTTTACAGTTTATATGGTTTTAGGATATTTTATGGTTTTAATGTTTTTTGATTTTTTAGGGGTTTTTTGGATTCGTTGGGGTTTTAGGGCCTTTTGGGATTGTTTTGGGATTTTTTATTATTTTTAGCGTTTTTAGTAATTTTTTTGGTTTTTATTTTATAAGGGTTATATATATTTTTTAGTTTTATTATGGATTATAGGATTCGTAGTTGAATTTTAAGGGGCTTAGTTTGATTATTTGTTCATATATTAGTTTTATGGATTTTAGGATCTTTTAGGGTATTTAGGGCTTTTTAGGAATTTTGGGGTATTTTAGGGATTTTATGGGTATTTTAGAGATTTTATGTGTTTCGGTGTTTTATTATTGTTTTAGGATTTTAATCATTTTAATGGGTTTTTTTTTGAGTTTTATCATTTTTATACTTTTTAGGGTGATTTATGGGTTTTAATTTTTTCAGTTTTTTAGGGAGTTTTTTGTATTATAGGTTTTAGTTGTTTTAGTGTGATTAAGTGTTTTAATGTATTATGGGGTTATCATATAGGTTTTATGGGATTTTAGGGGATTTAGGTTCATTTAGGGGATTTACGGTTTCTATGGTATTTTAGGGGATTTAAGGTTTTTAATGGTTTTCTTGTGTTTTTGGGGGTTTTACATATTTTTAAGTATTTAAGGGGTGTATTGCTTTAGGGGTTTTGTGGGGGTGGGGTACAGTTTTATGGGTTTTTAATGGTTTTTTGATTTTTCTATTTTTTTATGTTTGTATATATTTTTTCATTTTTAGGGTTTTTGGTTTTTTGGGTTTTAGAGTTATCGAATTTTTGGGGTTTTTTTGTTTTTTTTGTTTTTTACTGTTTCATTATTTTTGAGGGATTTTTAGGTTTTAAGGGTTTTAGGGTCTTATATTTTTTTTAGGGTTTTTGGGTATGTAAGGGTTTTTTGGAATTTTTGGTGGTTTGGGGTTTTTGTGGATTTAGGGTTTTAGGAGGTCTTAAGAGATTTATGGTTTTTAGGGTTTTTGGGCCCTTAAGGGTTTTTATGTTTATTATTATTTTTCATTTTTTAAAATTTTTAGGGGTGTTAGGTATATTGGGGGTTTTAAGGCTTTTTATGGGTTTTAGAGTTTATGTGGTTTTACAGTATTTTTGGTTTCAATCGTTCATTTAGGGGTTTTACAGTTTTTAGTGTCTTAAATATTTTATATATTTGTTTGGGTATTTTGATATTTTATGGTTTTATGGTCATTTAGGGTTGCTTTAGGGTTTTTAGGTTCCTTTAGTGTTTATAGATTCATTGAGGTTATTTCCCGTTTTAATTTTTTTAGGGGTTTTATGGTATTTTATGGGTATTTGGTGTATTTATGTTATTTTTGGGGAGTTTAGGGTCCTGTTAAGGTTTCGGGGTTTTTAGGGTCATATAGGGTTTCTTTGATTTTTGGGGTCAAATGGATTTAATGTTTTTACATGTGTATTTATTCATATTTTGGTAAATTATTATTTATTCAAGGGTTTTAGTGTTTTTTGTTTTTGGGTTTTCTATCATTTTTATTCTATTTTGGGTGATTAGTTTTTGAAGGGTTTTTTAATGTTTTTACTGTATTTTATGATTATTATATTTTTTTTAATATTTTTGGGTCTTTTAAAGTATTTACATTTATTTTGGGATTTTAGAGATTTTAGTGTTTTTAGGGATTTAGGATTTTTAGTGTATTTTATGGGTTTTAAGGGTTGCTTAGGTTTTTAGGGTTATTTACTGTTTTTAGGGTTTTTAGGTTTTTTACATTTTTTAGGATTTATTGTAACACCCCAAGCTTCTACGGTACACTTCTCTTTGAATAATGTGATAGCGTGTGTTGTACGCAACACCAAGTTCTAACACACCATAACTAATCAAACTAGCCGTTATGAATAGTAATACCTACTTTTTGAAATTATATATATTTTATATTTGAAAATGGACTTCATTTTTGGATTCGGAATATCGAATTTAGCCTAAGGTGAAATTTTGGTACATTTCGGATAACTTTCATATTTTGATGAATAGTGAAAATTACTAAGTTTTAATTAAAAAAAACTTTTTTAATCAAAATAATTAATAGTGATAAATTATGAATTTGAGTGGTTTTAAAGTATATTTAGAATATATTTTTACCATTTAATATAATGTTGGTCATTGGACATAATTTTACAATTAAACCGAACATAAACGAGTGTCAATCTTTTGATAGTTATTATCTCTTAAAAACACGCTTTTTGTTTTGACAGCGGAATTAATTTTAAATTAATTTCTGCCACTTCTGTGTTTTGAATTTAGGAAAATGGATTCCATATTTGGAATCAGGATGTTCAAATTGTGTAAATAGGTAACTTTTATTTTTAGACATTTTGAATAATTACTGCGGTAAATATTTTATTTACCATGGTTAAGTGTAAATCCGGTAAATAAGGGTTGAAAAAATAATATTATAATAATACTAAATTACCCTAAAACGTGTCTTAACCCTATTGGTTGATACATGGTCGACCATGGGAATCATTGGGTCTATTTTGGGACCCCATGGATTCACTTGTAAGTGAAAATGACACTTTATTTTAATTAAGTTAAAATGAATACAAAAATGACACAAGCATATATCTTTTAGAAACAAAATTGTTACATAGGGTTATATATGTTGGATTTTAGATTATAAATATTCATTAGAAAGCTAAAACGATTTCCTACATAATGATATTTATTTATAATTTTTAGACATTAAATAATGTATTTTATTTATGACACAATGATGATGCAGTAATTACTATAATAGTGAAAAATTAAAATAATTGATATTATAAATACCCAAATAAATATAATATGAAACTTTTAATGAATTAAACTAATTTTCTAGGATAATATGATATATTAGGATTGATTTAATTGACTTTTTTCGAAGTAATAAATCTGTTATGAGTTTCAAAAAAATCAACTATTGAATAGTGTCAAAATTGACATAAAAGAGTTCTTAAAACAAATATTATATTATTAATTGATATTAAATTCCTAAAAATATAAGGTTCGTCCAAGAGACTTATATCATGATAGGTTAATCATTAATCGACCACTTGGGGGTCTCTTGGATGTATATAGTAAGTTTATTAACCATATTATATAAAAATACAAAGAGACATTGTAAAAGTGAAACTAATTAACTTAGAGTTAATACTTAATGATAAGGTTAATATAAGTACCCAAACCTGTCTAAATTCTATTGGTTGAGTGGGTTTCGACCTATCCCCGCCTTAACCTTTTAATAATCAACTTTGGAGCCATTAGAAACCGAATATGAATTTATTATAAATTAATATTTCTAGCTTTTCCAAGGGTGCCCCTCACCCCTCTTATAAAAGGGCACTCCTCCTTCTCATTTCTTCACACCTTAAAAGCCTTTTGGTTCGGCCAAACTCTGCCCAAATACTCTCCCAACATCCCTCACTACAACCTAGAGGCCTTATTTTGATCAGAAAGCCAACCTAAGGATCCTTTTTGATCAAATCAAAAGAAAGAACCCGAAGAAGAGGTAATGATTTCACCACCCTTTTCCAAGTTCCTTTCTTCTTCCACTTCCTCTTTCTTTGTTCTTACCATTATAAAATAATAACTCCAGTATCTTACATATACTGTGATGTTATTATAAATATGGTACAGCCATATTCAGTATTCTATCCACCCTTTGAATAACATGTCACCATACGTGCGTACGTACGGCTTACCATCTCCACGTCGTGGTGTAATTGTTATTCAATATATTATTATTTGGATGGGTATAATAATGATGTGTAACTCATGTAAATAATAAATATAACATGTTAATGATTCTGTATATATGATATACCATCCATTTATATATTATTTTAATATCAGAAGAATGATATTGTCGCTCGTGCGTACGTACGGACTACCTTCTCCACGAACGCGATGAGATTCATTCTCCATCGTATCCATTCAAGTATAATTATCATTTGATGATTTAAAAATTATTTTAAAGGACTTGATATCATTCTGGATATGAATAATATACAACCTATCCTTTACAAACATGTCTTACGTAACAAAACATATAAAAGAAAACAAGTAAGTTAACACCCGAAACGACGATAATTCTAAGATATTATTAACAAATCAATGTTAAAATATCATATATGATATCATATTAATATATATGATTCTTTTATAATTTAATAACAATTATTTCACCATTATACAGGAAGTTAACCTACCCCAATCAAGCAAAAGTACAAGGTAAGGGGTTTTCATCTCACTCCTTATTTCCGTAAGATTCATGCCATATTGCCACCATCACCTTTTGTGTGGTGTATGTACTGCCCATAATTATATTCTTTGTGTAATACACTCTAATTTATGTGTATTTACATATTAATTGTATGATACCTCTTTTATGGGCTGTATGTTTCATAATTTACCAAATTGGTAAGGGTTTACTTTACAATCTCTTCATTATCCGAGGTTGTTTATACGTAATAATCTACTGGGATCTCTTTATCATCCACATCCATGTTTCTTAAAAATGTATTTAAAAACATTTTTACTATTTACTAGAATATGAGTTAAAGTCATTTATACCCTTTTTGACTTTTATAAGTGGTTTATAAAGGAATCTTTTGATCGTTTTCAAAACAAGGTCCTTTTTAACCTTTTCGACAGAATTAAGGTAAGAATGTTTTTTTTAACTTATACGGCGGGTGCAGCGATTTTCCGCCATTATAAAATCTTCAAAGCTTCCCTTACAAGCTTATAAGAATATTTTCAAAGAAAATGTTTTATTTTATATGGATCTTAAATGATTTCAAAATAAAAGGAGATATTTCTTTTAAAATAATTTTGATTTCATCTATGTCAACATCCTTTGATGGATTTTAAGATTATTTGAAGTTGATTTATTATGATACAAAACTTCTATATTGTATTGAAGGTTTTGTGATATGTTTGACTGTGGATGTGCTATTTTTATACCATTCATAGTTTATGGTGAAAGTATTGACATTTCGTATGCCAGTTTTAATACGAATGTTTATGTTATGTTTAAACCTTTTCATATGGGAATGCATTGGACTTAATATGTGATGGGTGGAGCCCGCTATAGCTCCTCGATGCATCGGTAGGTCTCATTAGACAAACTAGTGTCTTGGCACAAGGCCTTGACAAAATCTTATTTGTAGTCTTGGCACGAGGCCTTGGCTATGTGGTTATGATAGTCTGGCATTATGCATTCCAACATTATGAAAGTGGTTACTGATTTTTTGCATGTGATTATTCGATTAGTAGAATATCCATGTGAATAAGTAAATGGAATTATTTCATTTTATTTATGTCATACCATGTTGAAAGTTCATATTTAAAAGGCTTTTGTTTTAGTTATACATTGCCTTAAATGTTTATTCTTATTTATGAAAGTTTCCGCTATATTGTTATCCTTACTGGGCATTTGAGCTCACCCCTTTTCTATGTTTTATTTTTCCCAGGATGTGAAGAAGTAAGTTATGAATGACCTGCAGGGATTTTATGAGGGGTTAATAGTGTGGATTGTGGAAACATTATGTTATTGTAGTAGTTTTTCATTTTATGATGTAATGTAAAACTTATGAATATATCTAGTGTTTCCAAGGCTACTAAACCAATCGGTCTTTCGAGATTTGATCTTTCTTGTGATCATGCCAATGTTATGTAATAATGAAACGACTCTGGGTAACTGGGGTCGGGGCGTTACAGTTGGTATCAGAGGAAGTTTAGTACAAACCTTGGAAGCTAGATTTAGATAAACTCTGATTAGAGCACGTAGACCTAAAATGAACTTTGAGGATTAGTATAGAAGAACTTCCTAGAATTTTGGTATTGTAGAGATTTTGTGAGTTTTCCAAGCAATACATCCCTGTCTGGATACGAGCAGGTAGAGGCGGCTCTGGCACAGATGTACCTAGGGGTAAAACCCGAAAACACCGCTTTGAGCTAGACTCGAACGGGAACTGGTGCACGACAACGGGCCTTGCTGCACTCTTGGTTACGACACTCCCGGGGGATATTCTTAGGATAACTCTCATTTTCTTTACAAATCATTTTGAAGGGATTATGAGTATATACTTCCTCAAAGAAAACATTATTATGATTATGGATTATATCCATAAATAGTTCAATTTATGTTAACTGTTTTATAAGTATGGGATTATGTATTTTGATTCATAAACTGATCTAGTTTATGCCATTGTTTAGAAATGGCGCCTAGTGGAAGAAATGGAAACCGTATCAATGCACGCACTCCATGTAGGGATTGCCCTCCTGCTCAAGATAATTATAGTGGGGCTGGTGATGCAACTGGTGCTGATCAGCTAATCACCATACTGGGACAACTTACTCAGGTTATGAATAATAACCTTACCCGTATGGAGCACCCTGATCCGCAGCATGGAGGATCAATGTTAGATCGATTCATGAGGCAACAACCACCAACGTTCAATGGGAATAGAAATCCCTTAGTAGCTGAGCAATGGATATTTTCCCTAGAGAAAATATTTCAGGCTTTGGGGAGCAGTGAAAGGGAAAAAGTTATCATGGCAGTTTACCGCCTCACTGGAGATGCTGATCAATGGTGGTCATTGATTCAGAACATGAAGGAAGATGATGAAGTATCAAATATGGAATGGAGGGAGTTCAAAGATCTGTTTTTAGAAAAATACTTCCCTCTCGACCATCGAGCAGATATGGAAAGGCAATTTCTGAGTCTGAGACAGAAGGAGGTTGAGAATGTCACAATGTATGAGGCTAACTTTACAAGGTTAGCGAGGTATGATGGAGATTATATTCGCAACCCAAGAAGTAATATTGATCGTTTCTTTGATGGGTTAAAACCATTTCTCCGTCGAGCGTTAGTCTCACAATCCTTTTCATCGTACGAAGACATTGTCTCATGTTCCATCAAGACCGAAAAGGAATTCTCTAAGTCTTATGACTTTAAAGCAAAGCAAGAGAAGAAGAGACCTGCTGATCAATCTGGGAATGGAAATAAGGGGAAGAAGGGAAAGGTTGAATATCCATCTTGTGGTAAATGCGGGAAGAAACATCTTGGTACTTGCTTGAAGGGAATGAGAGTCTGTTACAAGTGTGGTGAAAAAGGCCACCAAGCTCATGATTGCAAGGGGAAGAAGGAAGCTACCAATGTTCAGTGCTACAATTGTAGGGAGATGGGGCATTATGCAAATGCATGTCCTAAGCGTCAGGAGAACTTACCTCAGAAAAGGCCAAGGGATCAAGGCCAGGCTTATGCTATCACTACTACTGAGGTAGAAGCTCCGAAAGACGTGGTGGCAGGTAATTTAATGGTTTCCTCAAGTTTAGCAAATGCATTATTTGATTCTGGATCATCACATTGTTTCATATCTTCCCAGTTTGCTAAGAAAATTAGATATTTCCAATTTGATTTAATAAGGGAGTTTTCAGTTAAAACTCCTAAGGGAAGTATCGTTGCAACAATGTTTTGTGAATCAGTCCCCATTAGAGCACATAAATTTTCTTTATCTGCTGATTTCATCGTTATACCTATGATTGAGTTTGATATAATCCTCGGTATGGACTGGCTTTTGGACTATGATGCGAAGATTTATTGTAAGAAGAAAGAGGTTACGATTCTTGATGATAATGATAAGGAGCACCTTATTTTTAGTGCAGAATCGTCACCACCTAATTCTTATTTAGATCCACCCCCAGTAGCTCAACTTAATTCAATTATTGGGGAGGAAGAGAATGAAATAACTGTCGGTGAGGAAAGGAATGTTCAAATAGAGGATGTACCTGTTGTGAAAGAATTTGTAGATGTATTTCCGGAAGATTTACCTGGACATCCTCCAGAACGAGAAGTTGAGTTTTCTATTGATTTGATTCCTGGATCAAGGCCTATATCGAAGACCCCTTATAGAATGGCCACTGTAGAGTTAGTCGAACTAAAGAAACAACTAGAGGAATTGAGTAATAAGGTATTTATTCTCCCTAGTGTTTCTCCATGGGGAGCCCCTGTTCTTTTTGTTAAAAAGAAAGATGGATCTATGAGGTTATGTATCGACTACATGGAGATCAATGCTATAACGAAAAAGAACAAGTATCCCCTACCTCGTATTGATGATTTATTTGACCAACTTCATGGAGCTCAATACTTTTCAAAGATTGACCTTCGATCTGGATACCATCAGTTGTGTGTGAAGAAGGAAGACATTCCGAAAACAGCATTTCGAACCAGGTACGGGCATTACGAGTTTACTGTAATTCCGTTTGGATTGACTAATGCACCCTCTGTATTCATGGATCTGATGAATAGAGTTTTCAAGGAGTATCTCGATGAATTTGTGGTGGTATTTATTGATGATATTCTGGTATACTCCAAAACCTACGAAGATCATGAAAATCACTTGCGCATTATCTTGAAGACTCTGAGGAGGCATGAATTATATGGGAAGTTTAGCAAGTGTGAATTCTGGCTTCAAGAGATTTCTTTTCTTGGCCATATTGTCTCTAAAGATGGAATCTCTGTTGATCCTTCTAAAACCAAGGCAATCCAAGAATGGCCATCACCTACGAGTATAACTGAGGTACGTAGTTTTATTGGTTTGGCAGGTTATTATCGACGTTTCGTCCAGAATTTTGCCCGATTGGCTAACCCATTAACGAAGCTCACACGTAAAGGGGTTAAATTTGTTTGGACAAAAGAGTGTCAAGAATGTTTCGAAGAACTGAAGAGAAGATTAGTCAATGCTCTTATATTGACTCTACCATCAGGGAATGATGGGTTCGTTATTTATAGTGATGCATCGAAGAAAGGACTTGGCTGTGTCCTTATGCAGAATGATAGAGTTATTGCCTATGCATCACGACAGTTGAAAATTCATGAACAAAACTATCCTACTCATGATCTCGAGTTAGCAACAGTGATCTTTTCTTTGAAGATATGGAGGCACTACCTCTATGGTGAAAAATGTGAGATTTATACTGATCACAAGAGTTTGAAGTATATTTTCTCACAAAAAGAACTCAACATGAGGCAAAGGAGATGGCTTGAATTACTCAAGGATTATGATTGTATGATACACTACCACCCAGGGAAGGCAAACAAGGTGGCAGATGCTTTGAGTAGAAAAGACCATGGAGTTTTGAACAATATGAGAATTGAAAGAGATCCAATTTTCATGGATCTAGTGAAGATGGACATGGGAATAACCAGGGAAGGTGAAACATCAATGCTTTTTCAAATGGTTGCCAAACCATCTTTACTAGAAAGGATTAAGAGTTCTCAGACCGATGATGAAGAATTCCAAAAGAAGATTAAAGCTGTGAATGATGGGAGATTGAGAGACTTTGTGTATGAAGATGGAATATTGAAATTCGGGAAGAGACTTTGTGTTCCTAATATACCTGATCTAAAAAGGGAATTGCTGGATGATGCTCATAGTTCCAATTTCTCTATACACCTTGGGAGCACCAAAATGTATAGAGATTTGAAGGAACATTTTTGGTGGGACAACATGAAGAGGGAGATTGCTGATTTTGTGTCAAGATGTATGGTTTGTCAACAAGTGAAAGCTGGAAGGAAACAGCCTGGAGGAGTCATGCAACCTCTTCCCATACCAGAGTGGAAATGGGACAATGTTACGATGGACTTTGTCATGGGGCTACCAAAGACTCCTAGAAGGAACGATGCAATATGGGTTATTGTTGATCGTCTTACCAAGACAACACATTTTCTTGCTATAAGAGAAGATATACCCCTGGAACTTCTAGCAAGACTATATATTAATGAAGTTGTGAGACTTCATGGAGTACCCCTATCGATTGTTTCTGATCGTGATCCCCGTTTTACTTCAAGATTCTGGAAAAGTCTTCAGAAATCCCTGGATACTGAACTTCATTTGAGCACTGTTTACCACCCTCAGACAGATGGACAATCAGAACGGACTATTCAACCCTTAGAAGACATGTTGAGATCTTGCTCACTTGACTTTCAGGGTATGTGGGATCAATATTTACCTTTGGTAGAATTTTCCTATAACAATAGCTTCCATTCGAGTATTCAGATGGCACCATATGAAGCGTTATACGGAAAGAGATGTCGTACACCAACCTGTTGGGATGACGTTGGTGAAAGAAAACTTGTAGGCCCAGAACTGGTGGAAGAAAATGGTGGAAAAGGTGAAAGTAATCCAAAATCACATCAAAGCAGCTCAAATTAGGCAGAAGAGCTATGCTGATAATCGAAGGAAGGATTTGGAATTTCAAGTCGGTGATCATGTTTTTCTGAAGGTATCTCCGTGGAAGGGAGTCATACGTTTTGGTAAGAAAGGTAAATTGAGTCCCAGGTACATCGGACCTTTCGAAATTCTAGAACGAATTGGGGTTATAGCTTACCGATTGGCAATACCGCCAAGTCTCTCCAAAGTTCACGATGTGTTCCACGTATCTCTATTGAGTAAATACATGCCTGATCCGACGCATGTACTCACCTGTGAGGAATTAGAACTGGAACCCGATCTGTCTTATTGCGAAGAGCCCGTCATGATTCTTGATACGAGAGAACAAGTGCTGAGAAACCGGACGACGCGTCTGGTAAAAGTTTTGTGGAGAAACCATAAGATGGAAGAGGCAACGTGGGAACCCGAGGAACTTATGATGAAGAACCACCCGAGTCTTTTTATGCAGTAATACCCTAGAAATTGCGAGGACGCAATTATTTGAAGGAGGGGAGAATGTAACACCCCAAGCTTCTACGGTACGCTTCTCTTTGAATAATGTGACAGCGTGTGTTGTACGCAACACCAAGTTCTAACACACCATAACTAATCAAACTAGCCGTTATGAATATTAATACCTACTTTTTGAAATTATATATATATTATATTTGAAAATGGACTTCATTTTTGGATTCGGAATATCAAATTTAGCCTAAGGTGAAATTTTGGTACATTTCGGATAACTTTCATATTTTGATGAATAGTGAAAATTACTAAGTTTTAATTAAAAACAACTTTTTTAATCAAAATAATTAATAGTGATAAATTATGAATTTGAGTGGTTTTAAAGTATATTTAGAATATATTTTTACCATTTAATATAATGTTGGTCATTGGACATAATTTTACAATTAAACCGAACATAAACGAGTGTCAATCTTTTGATAGTTATTATCTCTTAAAAACACGCTTTTTGTTTTGACAGCGGGAATTAATTTTAAATTAATTTCTGCCACTTCTGTGTTTTGAATTTAGGAAAATGGATTCCATATTTGGAATCAGGATGTTCAAATTGTGTAAATAGGTAACTTTTATTTTTAGACATTTTGAATAATTACTGCGGTAAATATTTTATTTACCATGGTTAAGGGTAAATCCGGTAAATAAGGGTTAAAAAATAATATTATAATAATACAAAATTACCCTAAAACGTGTCTTAACCATATTGGTTGATACATGGTCGACCATGGGAATCTTTGGGTCTATTTTGGGACCCCATGGATCCACTTGTAAGTGATAATGACACTTTATTTTAATTAAGTTAAAATGAATACAAAAATGACACAAGCATATATCGTTTAGAAAAAAAATTGTTACATAGGGTTATATATGTTGGATTTTAGATTATAAATATTAATTAGAAAGCTAAAAATATTTCCTACATAATGATATTTTATTTATAATTTTTAGACATTAAATAATGTATTTTATTTATACCACAATGATGATGTAGTAATTACTATAATAGTGAAAAATTAAAATAATTGATATTATAAATACCCAAATAAATATAATATGAAACTTTTAATGAATTAAACTAATTTTCTAGGATAATATGATATATTAGGATTTATTTAATTGACTTTTTTCGAAGTAATAAATCTGTTATGAGTTTCACAAAAATCAACTATTGAATAGTGTCAAAATTGACATAAAAGAGTTCTTAAAACAAATATTATATTATTAATTGATATTAAATTCCTAAAAATCTAAGGTTAGGCCAAGAGACTTATATCATGATAGGTTAATCATTAATGGACCACTTGGGGGTCTATTGGATGTATATAGTAAGTTTATTAACCATATTATATAAAAATACAAAGAGACATTGTAAAAGTGAAACTAATTAACTTAGAGTTAATACTTAAAGATAAGGTTAATATAAGTACCCAAACCTGTCTAAATTCTATTGGTTGAGTGTTTTTCGACCTATCCCCACCTTAACCTTTGAATAATAAACTTTGGAGCCGTTAGAAACCGAATATGAATTTATTATAAATTAATATTTCTAGCTTTTCCAAGGGTGCCCCTCACCCCTCTTATAAAAGGGAACTCCTCCTTCTCATTTCTTCACACCTTAAAAGCCTTTTGGTTCGGCCAAACTCTGCCCAAATACTCTCCCAACATCCCTCACTACAACCTAGAGGCCTTAGTTTGATCAGAAAGCCAACCTAAGGATCCTTTTTGATCAAATCAAAAGGAAGAACCCGAAGAAGAGGTAATGATTTCACCACCCTTTTCCAAATTCCTTTCTTCTTCCACTTCCTCTTTCTTTGTTCTTACCATTATAAAATAATAACTCCAGTATCTTACATATACTGTGATGTTATTAGAAATATGGTACAACCATATTCAGTATTCTATCCACCCTTTGAATAACATGTCACCATACGTGCGTACGTACGGCTTACCGTCTCCACGCCGTGGTGTAATTGTTATTCAATATATTATTATTTGGATGGGTATAATAATGATGTGTAACTCATGTAAATAATAAATATAACATGTTAATGATTCTGTATATATGATATACCATCCATTTATATATTATTTTAATATCAAAAGAATGATATTGTCGCTCGTGCGTACGTACGGACTACCGTCTCCACGAACGCGATGAGATTCATTCTCCATCGTATCCATTCAAGTATAATTATCATTTGATGATTTAAAAATGATGTTTAAGGACTTTATATCATTCTGGATATGAATAATATACAACCTATCCTTTACAAACATGTCTTACGTAACAAAACATATAAAAGAAAACAAGTAAGTTAACACCCGAAACGACGATAATTCTAAGATATTATTAACAAATCAATGTTAAAATATCATATATGATATCATATTAATATATATGATTCTTGTATAATTTAATAACAATTATTTCACCATTATACAGGAAGTTAACCTACCCCAACCAAGGAAAAGTACAAGGTAAGGGGTTTTCATCTCACTCCTTATTTCCGTGAGATTAATGCCATATTGCCACCATCACCTTTTGTGTGGTGTATGTACTGCCCATAATTATATTCTTTGTGTAATACACTCTAATTTACGTGTATTTACATATTAATTGTATGATACCTCTTTTATGGGTTGTATGTTTCATAATTTACCAAATTGGTAAGGGTTTACTTTACAATCTCTTCATTATCCGAGGTTGTTTATACGTAATAATCTACTGGGATCTCTTTATCATCCACATCCATGTTTCTAAAAAATGTATTTCAAAACATTTTTACTATTTACTAGAATATGAGTTAAAGTCATTTATACCCTTTTTGACTTTTATAAGTGGTTTATAAAGGAATCTTTTGATCGTTTTCAAAACAAGGTCCTTTTTAACCTTTTCGACAGAATTAAGGTAAGAATGTTTTTTTTAACTTATACGGTGGGTGAAGCTATTTTCCGCCGTTATAAAATCTTCAAAGCTTCCCTTACAAGCTTATAAGAATATTTTCAAAGAAAATGTTTTATTTTATATGGATCTTAAATGATCTCAAAATAAAAGGAGATATTTCTTTTAAAAGAATTTTGATTTCATCTATGTCAACATCCTTTGATGGATTTTGAGATTATTTGAAGTTGATTTATTATGATACAAAACTTCTATATTGTATTGAAGGTTTTGTGATATGTTTGACTGTGGATGTGCTATTTTTATACCATTCATAGTTTATGGTGAAAGTATTGACATTTCGTATGCTAGTTTTAATATGAATGTTTATGTTATGTTTAAACCTTTTCATATGGGAATGCATTGGACTTAATATGTGACGGGTGGAGCCCGCTATAGCTCCTCGATGCATCGGCAGGTCTCATGAGACAAACTAGTGTCTTGGCACAAGGCCTTGACAAAATCTTATTTGTAGTCTTGGCACGAGGCCTTGGCTATGTGGTTATGATAGTCTGGCATTATGCATTCCAACATTATGAAAGTGGTTATTGATTTTTGCATGTGATTATTCGATTAGTAGAATATCCATGTGAATAAGTAAATGGCATTATTTCATTTTATTTATGCCATACCATGTTGAAAGTTAATATTTAAAAGGCTTTTGTTTTAGTTCTACATTGCCTTAAATGTTTATTCTTATTTATGAAAGTTTCCGCTATATTGTTATCCTTACTGGGAATTTGAGCTCACCCCTTTTCTATGTTTTATTTTTCCCAGGATGTGAAGATGTAAGTTATGAATGACCTGCAGGGATTTTATGAGGGGTTAATAGTGTGGATTGTGCAAACATTATGTTGTTGTAGTAGTTTTTCATTTTATGATGTAATGTAAAACTTATGAATATATATAGTGTTTCCAAGGCTACTAAACCAATCGGTCTTTCGAGATTTGATCTTTCTTGTGATCATGCCAATGTTATGTAATAATGCACCGACTCTGGGTAACTGGGGTCGGGGCGTTACATTTATAGAATCTTTTATGGGTTCTTAGATTTTCAATGTACTCTAGTGTTTTTATATATTTTATGGTGCATTAGGGTACTTTTTTGTTTCAGGGACATTTGAATCATTGGGTATTTTTGGGGGTTTTAGGGGTTTTAGGATAATTTTGAGTTTTTTTAGTTGTTAGGGTTCTTTAGGATTTTAGGAGTTTTAGGGTCCTTTGTGGTTTTTGGGTCTGAATGGTCCTTTAGGGTTTCTTGGATTTTTACATTCATTTAGGGCATAAGGGGTTTTGGGGTCCTTTTGTGGTTTTTGGGATTTTTTAGATTCTTTTTTGGTTTTTAGATCATTTCATGTTCTGTATGATTTTCATGGTGATTTGGGTATTTTAGGGTCATTTAGGGTTTTATTTTCATTTTTTTTATAGTCTATTATAGTTTTTAGTATTTTTTTTTGTTTTTATGGGTTTTTCCTTGTTTTTGGTTTTTATAAATATTATTATATTTTTTTTGGGATTTTGGGTTTTGTAGTGGTTTTAGGGTTTTTAGGACCCTCTATGTGGTTTTTTTCCATTTTTAGGGGTTTTAGGGATTTATGGCAATTTTATAATTTTACGGTTTTAAGGGCTTATTTGGGGTTTTTGGGATTTTAGTGGTTGTATAGGGTTTTGTGGTTTTTTGAGGTTTAATGTTCTTTTTGATTTTAAGGTTGTTATGGTTTTTAGGGTTTCTTGGTTTAATACAGTTTTAAATGGTTTTTATGGGTTTTCTTTTTTTTAATGTATCGAGGTGATATTTTAGATTTATGGGGGGTTTTTTGGTTTTTTAATGGTTTTATTATTATTAGGGTTTTTAGGTTTTTTTTTAAGTTTTTCTAGGTTTTACGATTTTTAATTATTTATGAGTGTTTAGGTATTTTAGGGTTTTAGGGATATTTTTGTTGTTTTTTGGGATTTAAATGGGTTTTAAGGACTTTAGGTGATTTTTGGGACTATATAGATATATGGTTTTAATGTTTTAAATGGTTTTTATGATTTGTTTAGTGTTTTAGGTCTTTTTGGATTTCATTAGTGTTTTCTGTGTTTTAATAGTTTTTAGGGATTTAAGGATTTAATGGTTTTCTTTATTTTTATTTTTTAAGATTTTAATGGTTATGTGGTATTAAGGGGTTTTATTGTTTTTTGTGGGTATTGATGGGTTTTATGGTATTTTTTGGGGTTTTTTGGGTTTTTATGTTCCTTTAGGGGTTTTAGCATCTTTAAGGGGATAGGAGTTAGTTTTTTAGTGTTTTCAGGGGTTCTAACATCTTTTAGGGTTTTCATGGGTGTTTTAGGTTTTCACCATATTATAAGTGTTTTATGCTTTTAATATACTTGGGGAAATTATTGTTTTTAGGGATTTAAAGGGTTTTTAGTGCTTTAGATGTTTTAGAGTTATTTTCATTTTTTGATTTTTAAGGGTTTTTATGATTTGTAGGGGTTTTAGGGTTCTATAGGTTTTAAGGGGTTTATACTATTTTTGGGTTTCATGAATTTATTAGTTTTCTTGGATTTTCGGGGTCTTATAGTGTGTATTAGTGTTTTGATTAATTTTTAGGGATTTTGGGGGTTTTATAAGGTGGTTTAGGGTATTTAAACTTTTTATAGGATTTTTGTGGTTTTAGGGTTCTTATTAGATTGTGAGTGGTTTTTTGGATCATTTAGAGGAAAATTAATTTTTTGGGATTAATTATTTTAGGGTTTTTGGGATTTTTTTTGTTTTAATGGGGTTTTACGATTTTTTCATGTTTTAGTTTTTTAGGTATTTTATTATTTTAGGTGTTTTAAGGGAATTTACTCTCTTTTGGGATTTTAAGCTCTTCACTTTTTATATTTTCATATGGGTTTTTATGAATTATAGGGTGTCTAAGGTTTCTAGGGTCATTTTGGGTTTTTATTAAGGTTTTCATCATCTTTCACGGCTTCTAGGTTCATTTAGGTTTTTAGAGGTTTGGGTTTTTTAGGGTATTTTAGAGGGTTTTATGGATTTATATTGTCTCATAGTGTTTTTAGTGGTTTTGAGGGAATTTTAGGAATATTATGAATGATTTCGGTTTTTATGGGTTTTTTGGTATTTCATGGTTTTCTGGATTTTATGAGGTTTTAGGTTTTTTAGGTTTTTATTAGTTTTAGGGTTTTTATGGTTTTCTTTAATTTTAGAGGTTTCTTGTTTTTTATGTGTTTTAGTGTGTTTAAATATTTTCAGTGTATATATTGTCTTTTAGGGGGTTTTAGGGTATTTTACTGGGTTTTAAGTACATTTACTTTTTTTATGGGTTTTAGTGTTTTAAGCTATTTTATGGGTGGTTGCTGTCTTATGATATTTTAGGGTTTTTATGGAGGTTTAGGGGATTTAGGGTCCTCTAGGGTTTTTTTGGTTTTGGGGATTTTACTGTTTTTAGGGGTTCTGAGGTTCATGTTTTTTTGGGTTACTTGGTATATGGTTCTATATTTTTTAGGATTTTTATTATTTTTATTGGTTTTAGGATTTTAGGGTGTTTTATTTGGGGGTCCTAGTGGTGTTATAGTTAGGAAGATCTTTTAAATATTTAATTTCTGTTAGTGGTTTTTTTGGATTTTAATGTTTTATAAGGTTTTTTTGGTTTTTTGTCCCTTAACTGGTTTTTTGGTCCAATTAGGGGGTTTTGTAGGGTTTTAGGGACCATTATTGTTTTTGGGGGGCTAAAATGGTTTATGTGTCATTTAGGGTCTTTATGTTTTATGTGATTTAGGGTTTCTAGTTACCTTTAGGGGGTATTAAGGCCATATTTGATTTTTTGTTTCGGTTTTTTAGGGTCCATTTGGGGTTTTTATAGTTTTTAGGGCCTTTTAGGATTTTATCTCCCTTTAAGGTTTTCAGTAATTTAGGTCCCTTTTGAGGTTTTAAGATACCCAAGGTATTTTAGGTATTTTAAATGTATTTATGTTCTATATGAGATTATAGTGTTTTTTTGTTTTTAGTGGTTTATTGTTTTTTGGGGAGTTTAGTGTTGTTGGGTTTTAAATAATTTATAGATTTTTACATGCGTTTAGTGTTTTTGAGGAGATATTTTAATTTGTTTTTTTGATTTTTAGGGTTTTAGCTATTGTTTTTGGGTTTTTAGGGGTTTCAATCTGTTTTTCTCATTTTAATGTTTTTAGGATCATTTCGGGATTTTTAGGTTTTTGTGTTTTTTGGTATTTTTGGTATTTTTAGTGTTTTTAGGGTTTTTAGGGGTTTAGTTTCTCGTTAGGTTTTTAAATGTGGTTTAGGGGATTTAGTGATTTTATGGTTTTCATGGTATTTTATTTTTTTTAATATTGTTTTAGGATTTTTAAGGATTTTAGGGTTTTTAGGGTTGTATGTATTTTAGGGTTTTAAGGGGTTTCTTACATTTTATGGGTATTAGTGTTTAATATAGTTTTCAATTTTGTTATTATTTTTAATAAATTTTTATGATTTTTAGGGGGTTTAGGGTTTTTAGTGTTCTATTGGTATTTGTAGGGGTTTTATATATTTTTAGGGTTTTAGGGGTTTTAGGTTGTTTTAGGGTTTATTGGGTTATCAATATGATTAATTACATTGTTTTCAAAATTTATGATTTTCTTAGTGTTTCGTAGGGTTCTTATAGTTTTTATGGATTTTTTGACTGTATGGGTTTTAGGAACTATACAGGTATTAGAATTTTAAATATTTTATGGTTTTTATGGATTTTAATGGTATATTATGTATTTAGGGTTATTTTTGATTTTTTGGTTTTCATATTTTAAGGGTTTCTCGGATTTCGGGTTCCTATAGGTTTTAGGGTTTTTAGGGGTTTTGGTGTTATTATAGTTTTTTGGCATTTAAGGTTTTTGTTTTGAATTTTTAGGATTATTTTTATTATTTTAGGGTTATTTAGGATTTTAGTATTTTAGGGTGTTTTAGGGAGTTATAGTGGTTTTAGGGTGTTTATTGGTTTTATGATCTTTTAGGTTATTATTGTTGTTTTAGTTTTTCTAAGGCATTTTATTGTCTTTTACACTTCTATAGTCTCTAAAATGTTTTTGGGGATTTAGGGTAATTTATGATTTTATGGTTTTTAGGGTGTTTTGGGGTTTTTAATGGAATATAGGGGTTTTTAGGGGTTTTTTAGGTTCAAAATTATTATTAGTGTTTTTAGGTCATTTATGATTTTTTGGGTTTTTTGGATTATTAGGGTAATATAGGGTTTAATGGTGTTTTGTGTTTTCATGGGTATTTATATATTTTTTCATGAGTTTTATGGTTTTTTATAGATATTTTAGGGTTTTATTTTTTATGGATGTATAGGGATTTTATGGGTTTTAGAGTTCATAGAGTTTTTAGTGTTTTTTATAGTTGTTGGTGGGTGTTTGGGGGTTTACAAATTTTATAATCATTGAGGAATTTACGGGGTTTATGGGTTTTAATGGTTTGGGGTAGTGGTTTTTCAAGGATTTTAGAGTTCTTAGAGTTTTTATGTGCATAATGATTTTTATTGTTTTTAGGGTTTTTATGGGGGTTTATGGTGTTTTATGGGGTTTAGAGGGTTTTTTAATGTATTCGGGGTTTTGATTTTTTTAATATTTCAGGGGGTTATATTTTTTAGGGGGTTTAATTATTTTTTGTTGTATTAGTGTTTATAAAGTGTTAGGGTTTATGATGGTTTTTAATATTTTTTATGATGTTTAGGGTATTTAAAGTTTTTTTGGTTTTAGTATTTTTTGGATTTTTGGTTCTTAGGGTGTGGAAATATTTTATGGGTTTTTATGATCTTTTAGGGTATTTAATGTTTTTAAGGGATTAAGGTGTTTTACGATTTTCTATATTTTTTGGTTTTTTATATTTTTTCATGTTTTTAGTGTTTTGTAGGTTTTCTGCATTTTTAGGGGTTGTAGGGTTTTATGTTATTAAGTAATTTTAGGGGTTTGGGGGATTAAGATCTTTTATCCTTTTAGTGTATTTATCAGGATTAGTATCATTTTGGATTTCGGGATTTTTGGGTTTGTTGAGTATTTTTCTCATATTTTATGTTATAAGTTTGTTTTTGGGATTTTTTAGTGTTTTGTAGCGTTTTTAGGGATTTAAGATCATTTGGTTGGTGGATGGGGGTTAGGTTTTTAGAGTCCCTGTGAGGTTTTAGGGGTTCTATTGTGACATTTAGGGATTATTAGGGTCCTTTGGGGTTTTAGAGTTTTTGGGGCCATTTCTATTTTAAGGGGTTTTAGGATTTTAGGGAACTTTTGGGGTTCTAGAGACTTTTGGGTTTCTAGATAATTTTTGGGGGTTTTACTAGTTCTTAGTTATTTTTATGGTTTTTATTTGGCTTAGAAATTTTATGGTGTTATATGTTTTTTTGGTTCTTCATATATTTTATAATGGGTTTTATAGATGTTACATTTTTAGTGTTTCAAAGGGGTTTTTGGGTTTTAGGGGTTTTAGGGATTTATATGTGTTTACGATTTTTTGGGTTTTAGTGGTTATTTATGAATAATTTAGTGTTTTTAGCATCCCTAGTTAGTTTTTAGGGGTTTTAGTGTCGTTAGGTTATTTAGGGATTTTAATGGGGTTTATGGTTTTTAAAGTAATTATGGTCTTTGGGTTTATAGGTCTCATTATGGGTTTTTAGGGTTTTTAAAGTGTTGGAGGATTTTTTCTACCTTATAGGATATTAGATGGGTTTTAGGTTTTATTTGGTTTTAGTGACATTTTGGATTCTTTTTGTAGTTTTTAGGTGTTTTTAGGTTTTTAGGGTTTTTAAAAGTTCTTGGATTTTTAGGAATTTAAGTTTTTAGGGTTTTTAGTTAATTTAAGGTGGGTTTGGGTTTTTTTGGATATTTTGAATTTTAGATTTTTATGGGTATTTAGGGTTGTTATGATTTTAAGGGTATTTTTTTAGGGTTTTTTGGTTTGTTTAAATTTTAGGGTCTTTAGTTTTTTCAAATGTTTTAGGGTAATATGGGATTTTAGGGTTTTAGTGAATTTAGTGGTTTTATGGGGTTGTATTGTTTTTAATGTTTGTTATGGGTTTCAGTGTTTTTGATGGTTTTATGAGTTTTAGTGTATTTTATATTTTAAGGTTTTTTTTGTGTTTTAGGTATCTTTAGAGAATCTGGGGAGGGGGGCTGGGTTCACTAAGGATTTTATGGTTCTTAGGTTTAGAGTTTTTTTTATTTTGGGGGGGGGGGGGGTTAGAGTATTTAGGGGTTTCCATGTATTTTTAATATTTTAGAAGGTTTTTAGGATTTTCTAAGTGTTTTATTGGTCAGTAGTTTTTTAATGGTTCATACAGTTTTTAGTGTAATTGGGGTTTTGGGGATTATTTTTGTTGTTTTCTGTTATTGAGTAATTTTTTTTACAGTCAAAAAAGTGTTTTTGTTTGTAGGGGGTGAGATAGGTTTTTTATGATTTTTAGTGTCTTATCTAATCATTGGTGGCATTACTAATTTCTAATTGTTTTATTGTATTTTATGATGTTTAAGTGGTTATTAGGATTTTTAAAGGGATTATTCAATTCTCCAAAAAAGATTAGGGACTTTTAAGGATTTTTTTTGTTTTAAGGGTTGTTTTGATCATTTAGGGGGGGGGGGGTGGGTTTTTTGGGTTTTATATTTTTTAATTTTTAGGTTTATTATGGTTTTTAGGGTTTAAATGGTTATTTTTGGTAATTTGGGTTTATGGTTTTTTATATTTTTAAATGTTCTTAATATTTATAGGGTTTTCAGAGTTTTATTGGTTTTTTTTGTGTTTTTCGGTGTTTTAGTGTTTTTTGTATATGCTAGGGTTTTAGATTTTTATATGTTTTTAGGATATACATTGGTTTTAAAGGTTATTATGGTTAAAGTTTTTTTAGAGTTTTTTTTGGGTTTTTAGTGTTTTTACTATTTTTAATGTTTTTATGGTTATTAGGTCCATTTTTGGAATTTGAGGGGTTTTAGGTTTCTTCAAATTTTAGGGAATTTTTATCATTTTAGTTGTTTTAGATTTTTTAGTGGGTTTTGTGGTTTTGAGGTTTTTTTTGGGTATTTGGGATTTTTTTGGGGGTTTTTCAATTTTTTTGTTTTACGGTTTCTTTGGGGTTTTTTGGGTATTTATCGTATTTAAGGGGTTTTGTTATCTTTTATGGATTTTGGACCTTTTAGGGTTTTTATAGTTTTAGTTTCCTTATGGTTTTAGTGTGTTTAGGGGTTTTAGTGTCATTTATGGGTTTTATTGGTTTAATATGTTTTAAGGGTAATATATATATTTCAATATTTTGAGGTGTTTTTAGGATATTTAGAATTATTTTAAGGTTTTAGGGGTTTTTTGGTATTTTATAGATTGTGGGGGTTCATAGGGTTTTTAGGTTTTTCATGTTTTTTTATGTTTTTATGGAATATTTATGGGTTTATGGATATTTTATTAGTTTTTAATGTTTTTATGGGGTTTTAGTGTTTTTAGGGTTTTTAGGATTTTTGGCATTTTCGGGTTCTTAAGGTATTTTTATGCATTTTTAGAGTTTTATGGGTTTTGTTTTTTTTTTATTTTTTAGGGTTCGTTAAGGATTATTATGGGGTTTATAGGGCTTCATGGTCTTTATTTCCTTACATGATTTTTAGTGTTTTTAGGGGGTTTTAACATTTTTTATGGATTTTAGTGCTATTACATTTATTTTAAGGGTTTTATAGTGTTTTTATTAATTTTATGGTATTTGGGGTTAATATTAGGGTTTTAAGAATCATCTTAGGTTTTATTGGGGTTTTAATGATTTTTTTTGGTTTTAGGGGTTTTTATGATTTCAAGGGTATTTATGAGTTTTAGTGTTTTGGGGAGGTTTTGGGTTTCTTAGGCTATTGGGTTTTTATAGATTTTCATTGAGGATTTATCTAATTAATATTTTAGGGATTTTTGGGTTTTTTAGGGGGTTTTAGTGATATATTGCATTTAAGGTATTTAATGGTATTTAATGGTTTTTATGGTTTTATGTAGTTTTATGGTTTTTGGGTTTTAGAGTTTTTAGGGGTTTTAAGATTTTTTAGGGGGTTTTTCTAAATTTCATAATGTTTTCAATGTTTTTATTGTAAAATTTGTGTTTAAATGGTTTTTAGGGGTTTTAATGTTTCTAGTGGGTTTCAGTGTTTTAAAACATTTATGGGGTTTTAGTGTTTTTATGGTTATTTCTGTATTTTTTGATTTTTAATGGGATTAGGTGTTTTATAAACCTTGTGTGATTTAGGGTTGTTTATGGGTTTAGGGGATTCATGGGCCTGTATTGGTTTTTAGTGTTTTATATGGTTTTTATGGATTTAATGGTTTTTAGGGTTATTTTGATATTTATAGGATTTTTGGCTTATTTAGGATTATTTATGGTTTTTATAGTGTATTATGGGTTTTTATGATCATTAAGTGTTTATAGTGATTTATGGGGGTTTTGTTTTTTGGATTTTGTCTTTTTAGTGGTTTTAGGTTACATATGGTTATTAGTGTTATTTGGGGGTTTTATTGTTGTTTTACTGGTGTTTTTGCCTTTTTATGATTTTTAGGGTTTTTTGGGGTTTCAAATTTTTAGGGGGGGGGGGTGCTGGGGTTTGTATTATTTTTTAAGGTGTGGGATGGGGGGTGGGGTTTTTATGTATTTTATAGTTTTTAGACTTTTAAGGGATTTCATGGTTTGTTGGGGTATTATAGAGTTTTTAATGTTTTAGGTGTTTTCTGGGGTTTTGAGTTTATAATTTATTTTAGGGGTTTATGATTTTTATTATTTGTATGTGGTTTTTATTAAATTTGTAGTGTTTTATGTTTTTTATTATTATTTAGAGATTTAAGGGTTTTTATTTTATATTGTGTTTATTAGGGTTTTTAATAGTTTTTAGTGGTCCTAAGTTTTTAGGTGTCTCTAGGTAGATGTACGGTTTACCAGGTTTTATGGTTTCTTTGGATTTTTGGGGTTTTAAGGTTATTAATGGTTTTAGGGGTTTAATGGTTCATTTAGGTATTTTAGGCTTATTTAGGTTTTTTATGTAATTTTTGGGATTTCTTCTACATTACGGGGTTAAATGGTTTTTAGTGTTTTTATGGCTTTTATGGTTTTATTTTTTTAGGGTTTTATTAATTTTTTTAGTGATTTTCAGTTTTTTAGATTTTTAGATTTTTATTATTTTTAGCGTTTTTTGATTTTATAGGTATTTAATGTGTTTTAGGAATTTTAATATTTTTTGGGTATTAAAATTTTGTAGTTAGTTTTTGGATTTTTAGTGTATTTAGTGTCATTTTATGTTTTTTTTTCAATTTTTATGTGTGTTTATTATTTTTAGGGTTTTGGGGGGTATTTGGGTTTTATGGGGTTTGTAGGGATGTTTTTTCATTTTTGGTTTTCTAGGGTGTTTTAGAGTATTATGGGTTTTTAGTTATTTTTAGGGTTTTATGATTTTTATATATATTTACGGTTTTTATGGGTTTTATGGGATTTTGTGTTTTTAGGGGTTTTATAGGGTGTTTAATGTTTTTATTGTTTGTTTATGTTTTTTGGATTTAGGGATTTAGGTTTTTTAGGGTTCTTGGGATTTTTGTTTTTCTTAATGTTTTATATGGTTTTTCGGATTTCTTAGTATTTTTATTGTTCTTTAGTTGTTTTTATGTTTTTTGGGATTTCTGATTTTTAGGGGTTAATTATATTATAGTATTTATATATTGTAGTGTTTTAGGGGTTTATAGTTTCTCATGGGATTTTTAGAAATTTGAAGGGATTAAATGGTTTATTGGTCTTTAGGTTTTTTTGATTTTAATGGTGAATAAGGGTTTTTTTAATTTTATTTGGGTTTTAGGTATGTTATTGTTTTTTAGATTTTTTAGAACTTAACGGTTTTATGGTTTTCATTGTTTTTTAGGGTTTTAAGGGTGTTTCATATTTATTCAGGTTTTTTGAGTTTTTAGAGTTTTAGGGAATTTATGGTTTCTTTGATGTTTAATGGGTATTAAGGGTCTTTTAGGGGGTTCATTGGTTTTTGGTTTTTTAGAATACATAGGTATATTGGGTTATTATAGGATATTTATAGGGTTTAATGATCTTTTAGTGTTTTGAGGGTTTTAAGGGCTTTTGTGGTTTAAAGGTTTTATAGGATTATGGTTTTTTGGAATTTCATTGAATTGTTATAGTTTTGGGGGATAATGTTTTTGTGGGGGTTTTTATGTTTATAGGATTTTTATAGTTTTAGGAATATTCGGTGTTTTGAGTATTTTTTGGGTATTTTGGGTTCTGGGGTTTTATGTGATTTTAGGGTTTTGGTGGTTTTAGTCGGTTTTTAACGTTTTTAGTGATTTTATTTATTTTTTGGTTTTTTTTGATTTTTATTCATTTTATGATTTATCACTTATTGGAATTTTTAATGGTTTTAGGGGTTTTTATTTTTTTAAGTGTTATTGTGTTTTTAGTGGCTTTAAGGATCCATAATGTGCTTAGTGATTCATGTTATTTTGGAAATTTCTGGGGGTATATAGTTTTTAGGGGTTTGGTGAGTTTTTATGGGGTCATTTTGTTTTTAGTGGTTTTTTGGGATTATTAGGTATTTTTAGGTTTTTTTGGGATTTTTCGGGGTTTTTTGGGTTTTTTGAGTTTTTTTTGGGTTTTTAATTGCTTTAATGTTTTTATAGTTTTTATGGGTTTTATAGTTTTTTAAGGGTTTTTGGGTTTTTATGTTTTTTATGTTTCATAGAGTTTTTAAAAGTTATTATTTTTTGGGTAGAATAAGAAGTTTTAAGGGTTTTATGTGTTTTCGTTAATTTTAGGGGTTATTATTGTTTTTTAGTGTTTATTGTATTTTAGGGTTTCAGGGGTTTTTTTTGGAAATTATGCTTCTTAAATATTTTAATGGGTTTTATGTATTTTAAGGCTTTTTAATGTTTTTAAATATTTTTATGGATATTTATTGTATTTTTTGTGGTTTTAGGGATTTTTTGGGTTTAAGGGTCTTTTACGGTTGTTTTAGGGTTGCATAGGGTTGTTTTGGGTTTTATGGTTTTTATGGTATTTTAGAGTTTTAGTGTTTTTTTATTTTTGTATAATTTAGTGTTTTGGGGGGATTCAGAATGTTTTGGGCTTGTTTAATGTTATTAGGATCCTTTAGGGTTTGTAGGGTATTTAGGACCCGTATGTGTTTTCAGAGGTTTTAAAACATTTTAGAGTTTTTTGGGGTTTATGGGTCTTGGGGATTTTTTTTTGATTATTTATATATTTTTATAGTTTTATGGTTTTTATATTTTTTATGGTTTTATGTTTTTTAATTGATGTAGTTTTTTTGTTATCTTTATGGTTTTAGCGGTTTATGGTCTTTTATGTTTTTTAGGGTTTTTACAGTTGTTTGGGTCATCAATGGTTTTTATGGTTTTAACGTTCATTTAGAGTTTCTTATGTTTTTAGGATTTTTAGGGGTTATTAGGATATTTCAGGGTTTTTACGGTCATTTTTCGTTTCTTGGCGTTATACAGTTTTGTAGGGGTTTTACGATGTTTTATGGGTTTTATGTTTTTTATGGTCTTTTCCAATATTTTAGGGATGAGTGGGTTTTAAGTACTTTTATTGTTTTAAGGTCCTTTACAGTTTTTAGGATCCTTTAGGGGGGTATTTTGGGTAATTTTGGGGTGTTTTAGAATCTTTTAGTGGTTTTAAGAACCTTAATGGGGGTTTTTGGGTGTTTTAGGGTCTTTTGGGATTCTATTGATTTTAGGATCCTTTATTATTTATAGAATTTTTAGAGTCTTCAAGGGGTTTTAGGGAATTTTATCTACTTTTAGGGTTTTATTAGGGTTTTATTAGGGTTTAATGGTAATTTTGGGTCTTTTAGGGTTTTAGGATATTTTATGATATTTTATGATTTTAAAGGGGTTTTAGGGTTTCCCTATGATTTTTATGGTTTCAAGGGTGTTTTATTGATTTTAGGGTTTTTAGTTTTTTAGGGTATAGGTATATTATGGGAATTTGGGATTTTTATGGATTTGTGGTGTGGAAGGGTATTTTAGTGTCTGTTGTCTCCAAAAAATCCCCATTGAAGATGATCAAAATTCCATCAAACAAAAAAAATGCTCTAAGGAAAGGCCAAAATAACACTGAAGAATGATTCAAAGAGATGCAACTGCGAAGAACAAATCCCCTCACAGACCTCCGCTCTGCATGGTGTTCTTCCATTTCACAAACCAACCACGAACTCAATGGTTCATGGAAGGAGGAATACCATCAGTTCTCACTAAAGAAACAATGTCATTCTCCAGATCTAGGTGGTGATTTCTGGCCCACGGAAAAATATCCCCCATGAACTAAGTATTTTGCGGGTTGAGGTGGTAGTACCACTGGTGCCCAAGAAAAAATATCCCCCATGAAATAAGAAGTTTGGAAGATGAGGTGGCATCACCCGAACCCCCAAATGAATCCCCTACTTACTAATTCATATTAATTATTTTCATCCAAAGTGGGATTTCGAAAAATAAGGCACGTGACCCACCCCACTTTTCTATAAATATACCATGCGGGAGATCAAAAAATATCCCGAAAAAGAAGAACTCAGTCGGACAGAAAAGAGGTTGATGCATAGAGAAAAATATATAGGTTCTATGAGAAATACCTCTTACACCCAATGAATTTTGTAGACTCTATCCTTTGAAACATATGCTGGTAGACATTTGTGAAATGCATCCCAGTGAACCGTATTTGGAAGAGCCTTTGCAAAAGAAAATATGTAGAGATAGTGTCATTCACCAAATTGAGGCATCATTTTCTGACCCCACGAATGCGGAAAAATGAACAGTTTATGGATGAACATTATCGGAAAATGGTTCATGGAAAACCATTTGCAAGAAATCATACACAAACTCTTTTATGTGGGAAACTCCATCACGGACAATCCTTTGTGGGCCACATTCATAGATGATCATTCAAGACCATTCTATGCTAGGTTAATCAAAAACCCTATGGACAATCGTGCCCTTAATGTTGCTAACATGCTTGGACACACCCTTCCCCACATATCAAACTCTATGTACAGGGAAATATTGGATATTCTTAAACCTACTTGGCCATTGGAAATGAATGGTCAGTGTCCGGAGGACACCTTTGCTTCACTATCCGCACAATTCCCCAGTGACTATTCATATGTTTTCCAAAAAAAAAGTGACGTAAATCAGAGACATAATTTTGCTCTTGATAGGAATTTCCTACTTCTGTATTCCAAATGTATTCATGCCCCATATTCCGCATATCCTTTCTCCTCATCTGCGAACCCCAAGTATCATGTTTTACACATTCCTTCCCTCTCATATTCGAGGAATGTAAGAATATCCTAACCCGATGTATTGGCTCGGACCTCTCCGACCCTTTCCATTGTCAAAAATAAGGTCACGAAGTGTTCTTAAGGGTAAAATGGACATTTCCCACACTTTTCAGAATTTTGAAACTACACGTCGTGTAGTTTGAGTACACTCTGTGTACCCCCTTGCCGGGTATAACCCATGTTGAAGGTCGTGACCTTGCGGTGTGAAATAAATGGGTGCACGCTGTGTACCCCAAACTACACGCCGTGTAGTCTCTCCCCACGTACGTGTAACCGTGTGTGGACCAGTCAATGGTTGTGTGCCATGTTGAAGGTCGTGTCCTTGCTGTGTGAAATAAATGAGTACATTCCTTGTAGTCCTTCCCCGCTTATGCGTTACTGTGTGTTGACTAGTCAACGACTATGTGCCGTTTTGGAGCCGTGTCCTTGCCGTATGAAATAAATGGGTACGCACCGTGTGTCCAATACTACACAACGTGTAGTCCCTCCCTGCGTATACATTACCTTCAAGCTGTGTGTTGACCAGTCAACCTCCGTGTTCCGTGTTGAAGGACGTGTTGGAAGCTGCGTGGTGACCGTGTGAAACAACCAAGTACACGCCGTGTACCATAAAGTATACGTCATGTACTTTTTCTTTTCTCACTTATTAAATGAGGGGTCCCCTCCTCCTTTTCATCTCACCCCTCTCCTCCACATTCCTCTGAGAAGAGCTCTCCCAAGAGACTCGAAGGATCCTTTTATTCCATAACATCTTCGTCCGAGCACCGATTTACGATCTGTCAATGGCCACAGGATGGTAACGACGAGGCGGAACTTCTGAGCTTTGATCTGTTGTCTTTCCTTGGGCCTTTCCTTTCAAAATTCCACCCGAAGAGGTTTTTCTGGGACTCGACAGAGGTGACGGACACCGACATATGTCTTCTAAAGTTGTTCTGGGGGAGCGTTGTGATCAGAACCTATTGAGGTAGGGTTCTTACCTACATCTCTATAATTTGTGCATCATTCGGGGTGGGTATCCTCTTGTTTTCATGAAAAATAGTTGAAACATTAAATAAATTTAATAACTGGTTAAAGAATGGGGATGGGAAAGTTGTTATGTTTATCTTATATCCTGTGATTTTATGTTAGGAATTGAATAGGCTTATGCCTATTGAAAATCACGGTCATTGGGGCCTTTTCGTGTGCAATTAAATGCTTCTTTATATTTCTAGACCATTTTGTGGATGGAAACATTGTTGAATGTGGAATTTGGTTAATCGCATAAAGTTGTATGATTTAAAATCTGGAACCCTTGTGTGATCACCCCAGTTAAAAAATTGGAATAATGAACATGTGGGTGTTGGCTTGGATACGTGGCATGTGATGGGGGTTTTGTGTGGGTTGTTGTGGATCGTGTGAGTAGTGGGGCTGCAGTCGGCTTGGTTGTGGGTTGGTGTGAATGCTATATTGGTGATGGGCAACAGGGCTGTGATAAATGGTTTCAAGGGATAATGATGTATGGGATCGGTGTGTTTGTGGCTATGGTGGTTGGTAGCGGGGATGTAGGGATGGGCATGAATGTGAACAAACTATGGGTTGTGAATAATAAATAAAAAGAGTAAGTGTTAATGAATGTTGGGTCATGGTAATGGAATGGGGTTAATAATCAATGGGTTGTTTGGCTAATAAGAAGGACATTGTTGTGCTGCTTGTGTTTTCCTAACATGATTTGTGGATGGAAAGGATATGTTTTACGAACGATGTGGTTGGTTAGGATAGTTTACTAGTAGTTAAGGAACTAATAAACTAATTCTTCTGAAACGTGAAAACCTAAATGGGGTTGGGGTTGTTTATTGTATGCATGCTTCATAGTAGCAGTGCCGAGGCACGTGCTCAGTTTCTCTATTTAAGAAGCCATAAGTTGTGTTGTGTGTTTGGTATACATATATATATCTGTATCTTTGGTGTTTTATTGCTCCCCACTCATGTTGAGCACTTAGTGCTGAACACTACCATTTCATGGGAGAGGGTGTTTTCCCTTTAGTTACTAGCTCCTTCATGCTCCTTCTTACATAGGCTGTGATGGCTTGAGGAAACCATACAACCAAGACTCTTCGGGTAGGTTTTTATTGGGGTGGTTTTACCCCAAGACTCTTTGGGCAGGCTTTACTTTTCCCAAGAATCTTCGGGATGATGCCCAGGTGTGTTCGGGTAGGGACGTGATCATGGTTTCGAGGCCCAGGTGTGTGCGGGCAGGATACATGGTTGTGAGGCCTAGGTGGGTGCTGGCAGGATGCGTGGTTGTGAGGCCCATTTGTGTGTGGGCAAGATGTGTGGTTCTTGAGGCCCAGGTATGTGCGGGCGGGAAGAGTGTGGTAGCGTCAGGACATTGGCCGTTAGGAAGAGCAGCTAACTAATGGGGAATGGTGTGGGGTACCCAATACTCTTTTTCTTATACTACTACTACCTTTTGTGATTGTGTTTTTGGTGAGTGTGGATGGTGAGGATGGGTGGATAGAATTACTTTCTAGGTTTCTTCTGTTGTTCTCACGAGACATTAGGATGTCTCCACACTTTTTCACGAGAGCTATAGGTTTCCCTACTGAGTATACATGTATGCTCACCATATTTTTACTTTTAGGTTTCCATGAGGACTACCAGGGCCGTACGGGACCCTACTAGTCGGACATTTGGATTTGTTGCAGTTGTTGTACTCTTTTTTTCTTTTGGTATTGTACTTTGAGCTTTCTGGTACTTGCACCTTGTTATAAAATTGCTTTAACATGCATGTGGGCTTGGTTTGGGTTTATTTCTATACACTTTTTCTTTTCTTGTTTGGTGGTTGACTTGTCCTATTTCCCGATCTTAAATAATAAAAAGGGTTATGCCTCCCATATTTGTGAAAACTCATACCCTTTGTGCTAGTCTCCACCCCGGGGTATACTAGAGGAGGGAGTGAGGGGTCATTATCTCCCTTTCGCCTTTGCCAGCTCAGGAAGGGCATCATTGGTGGGGTGGGGTCATGACAGAATGGTATCAGAGGTGATGGATGAGAGATAGGATGGAGTCTGGAGTTAGGCACAGTGAGGATTGCATGGGATGGTAGGGAAACAATTTTAGTTAATCTTGGTGCGTGACATAGGCCAGGGAAGACCGGATAGGACACAGGATTCCCCCCCCCCCCATGATCCGATGAGAGGACTCTGAGCCTACCGAACTACCTAGTGAGACTACATTGATTAGAGGGTAGAGAACCTAGGGAAGGCACATGCATCATTATGATTGTGTTTTACTTGATTTGGGTGTTCTGGGAAAGAAATTGAAATAAAAATGATAAAATAAATCCTTTAGAAATTTCCTTACTACTTGGGCTTAGGAGATCTTTGTTTATCGTACAGCTATGGAACCTGGACGTCGTCCCCAGGTGGCTTAGATGGCCAAGGCCCACCTGATTCGGGCAGTCGATCAGTCGAGGACTGACCGAGAGGAGGAATATAGCCATTACCAGAAGACTCTCCATTTTTTCCAGCGGAAAACCCTCAAGAATTACGAGGGTAGTACTTCAGATATGGAGACGGAGGGGTGGCTTGAGGAGCTAGGGATCGCTTTTACCTTGATTCGTGCTCCGAGGGAGTACTGGGTTCCCCTAGCAGTCAGTCAGATGAGAGGTGCGGCGCGACAGTGGTGGACGCTCTACCTCAGAGAGAGGATAGAGGCAGAGGTTTCGTGGGATGACTTTGAGAAGGAATTCTGAGAGGAATTCCTTTCTTCCATGATCAAGGCGGAGAAGCGGCAGGAGTTACTCTCCCTTCAGTAGGGGAGTATGTTAGTACGAGAGTTAGGGATCAAGGTCAAGGATCTCCTGATCTTTTCTCCAGATCTCTTTTCAGATGAGATGTATTGTGCGAGACGTTTGGAGGAGGCGCTTCATCCTTCACTCCAGTATGTTGTTACCCACTTCACCCTTCTGATGTACTTGGTAGTATAGAAGAAGTCAGAGTTTGTAGAGAGAATTCACTCGCTGGGAGGTGCACAACGAGAGGGGATCCAGTCGGGCTCGTCGAAGGGGTAGGCAGTCAGTAGCAGGTCTCATCCGACGGGACCTTCTAGGTTCAGGCCAGTGGGGAGCAGGCCCGAGCAGTTCCAGTTCAGATCTTCGGGTCCTCGTCCCTTTTTCACGAGCCTAGGACTGATGTCTTTTTCTTATGGAGGGTATAGGCACAATCAGTGTCGGTGCATGACCCGAGCACAATACAGTGGAGGTGGGATGGTTCAGTGCCCACCTCAGCAGCACCAGCTGCCGGCGAGGCCCTTCCAACAGCAGCATGACCATGCTCCTCCGAGGGAAGACATTGTGGGAGGAGGCCAACCTCAGGGTGCACCTTAGGGACCTCGACCGAGGTGTGGTCGGGGAGGTGGGTGACATCAGAGAGGCAGAGGATCTGGGCATGGACAGTTGCACACATTAGAGTTGGTAGCTCTGACAGGACCAGAGGTGGTGTGAGGTATGATTTGTTTGTTCCGCACTCTTGTTTCTGCTTGGTTTGATTCGGGAGCTTCATGCTCCTTTGTTGAACCTGGTCTTTCCCATTCTTTGGGAATAGACGTAGAGAGACTTTTCATACCACTGGTGCTGAGTACACTAGTAGGAGGCCAGACCAGTGTATCTTGTGTTTTCCGGGGATGTTGGTTGATGTTGGGACCACATCATTCTAGTGGGGACCTTCTTCTTTTACTGATGCAGCCATACGATGTCATCCTAGGAATCGACTAGTTGTTTTCTATTAGTTCCGTTATCGACTGCTTCCAGAAAAGAGTCGTGTTCTCCGACATGGATGGGAAACATATATATTTTGTTGGCGAGAGGAGCTATCTAGTATGAAGGCGGCATGTGAAGCCTCTCCTTTCATTGTTAGGTGGGTTATCAGTGGTTCTAGCTGATACAGAGATGAAGGATGTCCTGTAGGGTTTTGGGGAGTTCCTCGATGTTTCTCCTATGGAGGTTGTGACTCTACTCCCCCCCCCCGAGGTGATGTTGAGTTCGGGTTAGTCTTACAGCCTGGTGCCCATCCGATTTTGATGTCCCCTTATCGGATGGAACCTTCAGAGTTGTGGATTTAGATTGATGATCTGATGGATAAGGGTTTTGTTCGACCCAGCATATCTCCATGGGGATCTCCAGTTTTGTTCCTGAAGAAGGAAGATGGTGGTCTCAGGCTATTCATAGACTACCGAAGGTTGAAACAGGTTACAGTCAAGAACTATTACCCCCTTCCAAGGATAGATGATCTGTTCGACCAACTGAGGGTAGAAGGTTGGTTTTCTAAGATTGATATATGATCTAGATATCATCAGCTAAGGGTAAAGGACAATGATATCTCAAATATGGCTTTCAGGTGCAGGTACGGGAACTTCGAGTTTGTAGTGATGCCATTTGGAGTTATGAACTCACTGGCCATGTTCATCTAAAATATGAACATTTTCTTCTGAGAGATTTTTGACAGTTTCATCGTTGTGTTTATCGATGACATCCTGATCTAGTCAAGATCAATGGAGGATCACGTTGAGCATCTCAGGGAAGTCTTAGAAGTCCTTTGACACCACCATCTTTACGGGAAATTGTCGAAGTGTATGTTCTTGACAAAAGAATTAAACTTCCTTGGGCACGTAGTGTCTCATCATGGAGTGTCAGTGGACCTGTCGAATGTGTAGGCAGTTGTTTCTTGGGTAGCACCCAAGAGCATAAAAGATGTTCGTAGTTTCCTGGGGTTAGTAGGGTACTATCGGAGGTTCGTTTTAGACTTCTCTTGAGTTGTTACTCCATTGACAATTTTGACTAGGAAGAACCAGGCCTTCCTATGGAGCGATCAGTGTCAGAAAGCATTTGACTACCTGAAGGAGTAGTTGGTCAGTTCTCCCATACTCAGGTTTCCAGAGGAAGGGTTGTTGTATATGGTGTTTTGTGATTCTTCTGGCCTTGGTTTGGGGTGTGTGCTGATGCAGAAGAAGGGAGTGATATGTTATGGGTCTAGGCAGTTACACCCTCACGAGCATAACTATGCCACCCATGAACTAGAGATTGCAGTAGTAGTGTTCGCACTGATGTTTTGGAGACATTACCTCCTTGGGGAGCGCTTTGTGGTCTTCTGAGATCACAAGAGCCTATGTTATATCTTCTCCCAGAGCGAACTGAACCTGCGGCAGTGGAGATGGGTCAAGTTTCTCCAAGACTATGACTTTGAGATCTCTTACACTGGAGGTATGGGAAACATTGTGGCTGATTCCCTAAGCAAGAATTCTCATTAAGAAGTGGTTCGGGAATCCGTTGATTCTTGGAAGGCGATGGGAGAGTTGGTTGCCTTGCACTTGGATGCAAGGGTAGAATGTGTTAGAGTCTATTTGATTCAGATAACGGTGTAGTCCTCCTTGTTGTAGAAGGTGGAAGAATCTCAGTGGGGGGACTGCGAGGCAGAAGTAATGCGGGATCATGTCGATCAGGGAAAGGATCCAGAAGGATACTCAGAGGACAGCCGACATCGGATAATTTTCCATGGAAGGTTGTTTGTTCTGGAGGCGATGTGTGAGGGAGTTCTCCGTGAGTCCCATAGCTCATCCTTGGAAGTTCATCCAGTAATTTCAAAAATGTACTGAGGCCTGAGGTAACAGTTTTGGTAGCTCGGGGTGAAGCGGGCAGTGGTAGAGTTTGTGGCTAAATGCCTATTGTGTCAGCAAGTGAAGGCTGAACACCATGTTCCTAGTGGTTTGTTGCATCCCTCAGATATCCTATAGTGGAAGTGGGATGACATATCAATGGGCTTCGTCACAAAATGTCCCAGAGCTCAGGGTGTTTATGATTCTATCTGGGTAGTGGTGGATCGACTAACGAAATCAGCTCGCTTCTTAGCGATTAAGGATTCAGGCCTGGTGAGTCCCTTAGAATAGAAGTATGCAGACGAGGTTGTGCGGTTACATGGAGTCACGAAGACTATCATCTCAGATCGGGATACTCAGTTTACCTCACAAGTATAGAGGGGGTTACATCATGCTTTTGGCACCCATCCATGCCTTAACACTGCTTTCCACCCCCAGACCGATGGGAATACAGAGCGGAGTATCCAGACGTTGGAGGACATTTTTTGGGCATGTATTCTGGATTTTTGAGGATCATGGGTACAACACTTGACTTTAGTAGAGTTTTCTTACAACAATAGCTTCCACTCTACTATTAGAATGACACCGTTTGAGGCTCTGTATGTAATTCCATGTCGTTCACCCATTTGATGGGAAGAGTTTGGTGAGACAAGTGATCATGTGCCAGAGGTAGTGTAGAGCACCACGGAGGAAGTCCAGCTTGTACGTGAGAGGATGAAAGTGGCTCATGACCAAAATAAGTCTTATGATGATCATAGGAGGAGGCCCTTGGAGTTCGAGGTGGGAGATCTTGTGTTCTTGAAGGTTTCCCCTCGACGGGGGTTGCGGATGTTCGGGAAGGGGAGTAAACTCTCCCCTAGGTTCATCAGACCTTTTGAGGTGTTGAGGGGAGTCGGCGAGGTGGCATATCATCTAGCCCTGTCACCTCATATGGAGAAGGTTCATGACATATTCCATGTCTCCCATCTATGTCGATACTTACATGATGACTCTCACGTTATTGACTGGGGAGAGTTAGATATGGGAGATGATGCGACCTTTGATGAACGACCAGTCAGAATCGAGGATCGTAAAGAGAAGGTGCTCCTTGGATGAACCATTCCCTTGGTTCGTGTGTTGTGGAGGCATGGCGGCCTTGCGAAGAGCACTTGGGAGCAGGAGGCCCAGATGCACGCTCAGTACCCGGAGTTGTTTTTACTTGCATTTTCCCTTGTTCTTCTGAGCTTTTTGTTGATTTTATACTCTGTAACTTTGATATATGGAATGCTTGGCTTATCGGATGTGAGACCTTTTCTTTCCTTTTTCTCTGGAAGTGTGTAGCATGTCCGGATGTGTGGGAAAAAGGAAAAAACCTGATCCTTAATCGAGACACATTAATGTGGATGCGATTGAACCTGTGCAGGTGAGTCAGTGACGCCTAAAGTGGATAATATCTCTACATAGAAGAAGGAATTTCCCCAAACCACTTATTTGGGCAGTGTGTTGGTTGTGCGGTGTTGGTGGTAGTGCAAGTTGAAAACTCCTAATGTATGAAGGTCGTAAGAACCAATTCGTAATCGAGACGCATTAATGAGGATGCGATTAAACCCGTGCATGCGAGTCAGTGCCGCCTAAAGCAGATAATATCTCGACATAGGAGAAGGAATTCCTAACACTTATGATTAGGGTTGTTGGTTGGGTTCCTGTTATAATGGGAACCCTAAGAGGTATCTTGTTGGGTTTCCTATGGGTTTGTTTTTGAATTCTTGAGGATGAGAATGTTTTAAGAGGTATCTAATGTAATGGCCTGGACCTCTCCGGCACTTTCCATTGTCCAAAAATGGGTCACGATGTGTTCTGGAGGGTAAAATGGACTTTTCCAACAGTTTTTATAATTTTAAAACTACACGCCGTGTAGTTTGAGTACATTCCATGTACCCCCTTGTCAGGTATACCCCATGTTGATGGTCGTGACCTTACCGTGTGAAATAAATTGGTGCACGCTATATACCCCAAACTACACGCCGTGTAGTCTCTCCCCGCGTACGCGTAACCGTGTGTTTAACAGTCAGCGACCATGTACCGTGTTGAAGGCCGTGTCCATGCCGTGTGAAAAAAATGAGTACACGCTGTGTATCCAACACTACACTCCGTGTAGTCCTTCCCTGCGTAAGTGTTACCGTGTGTTGACCACTCAATGGCCATGTGCCATGTTGTAACTGTGTCCTTGACATGTGAAATAAATGGGCACACGTCTTGTATCCAATACTACATGTCGTGTAGTCCCTCCCCTCATATGCGTTACCTTCAAGCTGTGTGTTGACTAGTCAACAACCGTGTTCTGCGTTGAAGGCCGTGTTGGAAGCCGTGTGGTAACCATGTGAAACAATTGAGTACACGCCGTGTACCATAAAGTACACTCCGTGTACTTTTTCATTTCTTTCCTATAAAAGAAGGGGTCCCCTCCTCCTTTTCAACTCACCCCTCTCCTCCCCATTCCTCTAATCAGAGCTCTCCCAAGAGACTCGAAGGCTCTGTTTCTACCATAACTTCTTCGTCTGAGCTCCGATTTATGATCCGTCTACATCCACAGGATCGTAACGACGAGGCCGAACTTTTGAGCTTGGATCTGTTTTCTGTCCTGCTGACTTTACATTCCAACTTCCATTAGAGGAGGTTTCGCTGGGACCTGAAAGAGGTGACGGACACTGACGGACGTCTTCTAATGTTGATTCAGGGGAGCGTTGTGATCATAACCTATTGAGGTAGGGATTTTACCTTCATCTCTCCAACTCATGCATCATGCGGGGTGGTTATCCTCTTTTTTTCATGAGAAACAGTTGAACCATTAAATAAAAATAATAACTGGTTAAATAATGGGGATGGGAAAGTTGTTTTGTTTATCTTATATCCTGTGATTTTATGTTGTGAATTGAATAGGCTTATGCAAACTGAAAATCACGGTCGTTGGGGGCCTTTTCTTGTGAAATTAAATGTTTCCCTATCTTTATAGACTGTTTTGTGGATGGAAACGTCATTGAATGTGAAATTTGGTTAATCATGTAATGTTGGCTGATTTAAAATCTAGAACCATTGTGTGATCACCCCGGTTAAACAAAATGGAATAATGAACATGTGGGTGTTGGCTTGGATACGTTGCACGTAATGGGGGTGTTTTGTGGGTTGTTTTGGATCGGGTGAGAAGTGGAGATGCGGTTGGCATGGTTGTGGGTTGGTGTGAATGCTATGTTGGTGATGGGAAGCGAGGCTATGATAAATGGTATCAAGGGATAATGATGTACGGGATCAGTGTGTTTGTGGTTATGGTGGTTGGCAGCAGGGCTGGACGGATAGGCTTGAATGTGAACGAACTATGGGTTTTGAATAATAAATAAAAAGTGGAAGAGTTAATGAAAGGTGGGTCATGGTAGTGGAACGGGGTTAATAATCAATGGGTTGGTTGGATAATAAGAAGAACTTTGTTGTGCTGGTTGTGTTTTCCTAACTTTATTTGTGGATAACAGGGATATGTTTTACGAACGATGTGGTTGGTTGTGGATATTTTCCCAGTAGTTAAGGAACTAATAAACTTAATCTGCTAAAATGTGAAAACCTAAATGGGGTTGGGATTTTTTATTGTACGCATGCTTCGTAGTAGCAGTGTCGAGGCACATGCTCAGTTTCCCTTTTTAAGAAGCCATAGGTTGGGCTGTGTGTTTGGTATACATATATATATATATATATATATATCTGTAACTTTTGTGTTTTATCTCACCCCACCCATGTTGAGCACTTAGTACCGAACACTCCCATTTCATGGGAGATGGTGTTTTCCCCTTAGTTACTATCTCTGTCCTACTCCTTCTTCACTACGCTTTTATGGCTTCAGGCGACCTTACACCCAAGACTCTTTGGGTAGGTTTTGATTGGGTTGGTTTTTTCCCGTGACTCTTCGGGCAGGTTTTACTGTTCCCAAGAATCTTCGGGATGAGGCCTAGGTGTGTTCGGGCAGGGACGTGATCGTGGTTGTGAGGCCTAGGTGTGTGTGGGCGGGATACGTGGTTGTGAGGCACAGGTGTCTTCGGGCGGGATGCATGGTTGTGAGGCCCAGCTGTGTGCGGAAGAGATATATGGTTCTTGAGGCCCAGGTGTGTGCGGGTGGGAAGAGTGTGGTAGCGTCAGGGCGTTCGACGTTAGGAAGAGTAGCTAACTAATGGGGAATGGTGCAGAGTACCCAATAATCTTGTTCTTATACTACTACTACCTGTTGTGATTGTGTTTTTGGTGAGTGTGTTTGGTGAGGTTTGGTGGATATAATTCCTTGCTAGGATTCTTCTGTTATTCTCATGGGACATTAGGATTTCTCCCCACATGTGCACGAGAGCTTTAGGTTTACCTATTGAGTATACTTGTATGCTCACCCTACATTTACTTTTAGGTTTCCAGGAGGACTACCAGGGCCATGCGGGACCCTACGAGTCCGACAGTTGGAGTTGTTGCAGTTTTTGTACTCTTGTTTTCTTTGGGTATTGTACTTTGAGCTTTCTTGTACTTGCACCTTATTATAAAATTGTTTAAACATGTATGTGGGCTTGTTTTGGGTTTATTTATATACACTTGTTCTTTTCCTGTTTGTTGGTTGACTTGTCATATTTCCCGATCTTAAATAATAAAAAGGGTAATGCCTCCCATGTTTTTGAAAACTCATACCCTTGGTGCTAGTCGCCACCCTAGGGCCTACTGGAGGTGGGACTTAGGGGTCATTATATCCCTTTCTCCCTTTCCAGCTCAGGAGGGGAATATTTGGTGGGAGGGGTCGTGAAACCCGATTATCCACTAGTAAATCATTGTTTATATAACAAATGGCCCTCAGCAGGTTCCCTTAAACTGGAAGACCCCAATTCATCCTTACCACATGACAATAAACTGTATCATATTATTCACAGAATCATGACATTAAACTGTCATTCCATCATCCAAGCCATATGACATTAAACTATAGTAGACCATGAAATTTTGTATCTTCATAAACATCCTTGGACATCGAAAATGTAAGTCCAGTGTCCTTTGGAAACCTCTACATGACTATGCACACAATTCCCTAGTGACTCTGCAAATGTTTCCAACAAAAAGGCATGTCAACCACAGAAAAAATCATCTTCATGAGAGGTTTTTACAACCTAAATATTCCATATATTATTTCAGGCCTGAATGATTTCTCATGATCCATGAACCCCTGTAATATTGCATTACATATTCCTTACCACTCATGTTTGAGGGATGTTATAAACTCCAAACATGATTTTCCTTCATTGAATCATCATCCAATCTATATGACTGTAAACTCTTGTATTCCCCATATGATTCTCAAAAGCCTATTCATCATGGAGTAATCCCCTTTGATCATATGAGCAAGGAATCTCAACTCGACCACTTCCACCATCGTCCTCCTTTTCCATTAGTGATGAAGAGAATGTGTGTGTCTTGTGGAATCATTCACATCCTCTTGATTCTTACAATGACCAATACAATTGTTGTCTTAGAGGATAGTGATGATCACAACACCATCATAATCCACTTCCCCAAATGAACTATGATAACTCTTATTTCTGCTCTAATTAGGATACGTAGGACAACAAACTATGGCTTGAGCTCAGTGGACATTCTATGTAAAAGTTTTTCACAATAAAATCCCCCAAAATCAGTGGGGGAATCATCTTCAATAATAAGCCTAGATTTAATTCCCCTAGAATATCCTCCTTTGAGGTGAAATCCTAATCACAATGAAGAATTAAAACTCTGATTCCTACTCTTACCAGGATATATAAGATGTCAATATAAAGGATTGAGATAATATGGGAAGCTCTCATGCATAATCCCAAATCATGTCCACTCTCTAGGCCTCCAATAGGGTGTATGTCCTAACTTAAACCAAACAATGAGTTCTTTGATTCCCAACCAATTGGGATACAAAGTAATCCTCCCTCTAGTTCCCAACCCAACCCCAAAATTAACCCAATGTTCTCCGATCCACATCCCTCATAGGGTCATATTCTCTTAGGAGACCACATCTCTTCTTGGTACCATGGGCCACCTCAGCATAATTCTCACCCCAAATTTGGATGAGGTATCTTCCGTCTATATGTCCTTACCACATGATGTTAAACACTTGGATGGTTCTGTATCACATGACCTTAAAAGGTTATGTGTCTAGTAAAGTGACCCTGAACTATATGGAATATGAATACTCTCATGGGGATACATAGAAAGACCATATTTTGGGTTCGATATTGATATCGTAAGGATCTTTTTCCACCTTGGATGATGATAAAATCCAGAGATCCTCATCACATGGATTCAATAATTAGTCTCTCAAAAAAATACAAAAGATTAATTAATGTGTCTATAAAATGTTAACAGTGATGAAGAACCATAGATAAACAAAGTGTTCTTCATTAGTAGGGAACCTCAGATGCATACAGTTGATTCCAAACCTTGGCATATTTCTGATTGATCTTACGACCTTGAGGTAATCTGAAGACACATTCTTGGGAAAGCTAGAATGATTCGTGACCATATGAACATTTATTAAATAAATAAGATTTACTATGAATAAGAAAAAATTCTCCCAAAAGGGTGTGATAAGCCTGACCTCCCATCCTCTCAACCAATGGAGTGCTTAGTTGTCATTGGCCAAATCATTCAATGAGAAACTATCTTTGAAAATCTTGTCCATTAATTAGGGATAAAAGGGCCGTTGGGTGTTTCTAGTTTCACGAATAAACCCTTTGAAGACAATCTAAGGACATAATCCCTGACGTGGGTCAATTTCACAAACACTTATTCCACTACAATCACCCATCTAGATCATTCAATAGTGGCACCTCCTTCACAAAAATAAAAGGACACATTTCCCAGTCCTCCCGAGATCATCTCATCCACCCAAATGGGTCACGATGTGAAGCAGGGATAAATAGTATCTATTTAGTTTTTATCAACATCAGGGGTTTTAGTATTTTTTGGTTATAAGGAGTATTATGGGTTTTTATGGTTTTTTAATGTTTTGAGTGATTTAAGGGGTTTTATGGTATTTAGATTATAGGGTTTTTAGGATTATATTGTGGTTTCGATAGTTTCTTAGTTTTTTTAGCGGTTTTTCTGGGTCTTTATAATTTTATTTGGATTCAAGAACTTTTTATGGGTTTTAAGGGTTTTAAGGTTTTTATTTTTTTATGGATTTTATGGGGTTTAAGAGATCTTTAGGGTTTTAATGGGACTTATGGAATTTTAGAGATTCTAGGGGTTTTATTGTGTTAGGGTTGTTTTCTTGGTTTTAATTTATTTAATATTTTTAAGGGTTTTTGGGTTTTTGGGGGTTTAAGGGTTTTTAGGATTTTTTGTGGGTTTGCTGGGTTTTATAGATTTTATGTGTTTTTAGGGGTTTATGGTTATTTAATATTTTGATGGTTATTTAGGATTTATTTGGTTATTAGGTTTTAATGGTTGTAAATTTTTTATATTCCTTTAGTGTTTTAATTATTTTTTTTTAATTTAGAGTTTTTTTGGGTATTTTAGGGGTTTAGGGTGGTTTTAGGGTACTTTAGGTTGTTTTAAGGATATAGGTTTTTTATTGTATTTATGTGTTTTATGGTTTTTTTATGTTTAGTTATTTTAGGGATTTTATGTATTTTTGTGATTTTTAAGGATTTATTTGTATTTTTTGTAGTTTTAGGTTTTTGTGAGATTTAATAGTTTTGTAGGGTTTTTAGAATTTTATGGTATTTATATTATTTTATGGTTTCTTGGATATTTTAAGGATTTTAGGCATTTAAAGGTTTTATCTGTAGATTTTAGTGTTCTGAGGGATTTAAGGTGTTTCGTGGTATTTTAGGGTTACTACTTATAATGTCTTTAGTGTTTTTTGGTTATTTTAGGGTTTTTATGGATTCTATGGGTTTACGGGGTTTACGGGGTTTTTGATATTTATAGTATTTTTGGTTTAATGGGATTTTAGGTTTTTTAGGGTTTTTTTGGTTTTAGGGGTTTTTAGGGGGATTTTTCTTTTTAGTGTTTTTAGGATTTTATTGAGTTTTTGGTATAGAGTGGTTTTTAATGTTTTTAGTGTTTTTACGTTTTATTTTATTTGAGGGATTTTTTGTTTTTTGTTTTTATATGTTTTTTAGGGGGGTTTTATTTTTTAGTGTTTTTTGGGTTTCAAGGGTTTGTTTTGAAATTTTTTAGTTTTCAGGGCCTTTTACAGTTTTTCATGATTTCAGGGTTTTTTATGGAGTTTAGGAAATTAATGAGTTTTTAAAATTTTTTGAGTGTTTAGGATTTTTTCATGGTTTTTGGGGTTTTTTATTTGGATCTTTTGTGATGTAGAGGGTTTTTACAATTTTTGTGGCTTATAGGGTTTTATTTATTTTTAATTATTTTATGGTTTTTGTTTTTTTAGTGAATTTTAGGGTTAATTTAGCGAATTTATGAGTTAATTGTTATTTTTAAAAATTTTAGGACATTTTTAGTTTTAATGTTCTTTAGTGTTTGTAGGTTTTTCAGTGTATTATAGGTTTTTTAGGGTCATTTATGTTTTTAGGTTCTTTTCAGTTATTTATTTGTTTTAGGGTTTTCAATATATATTTATAGAATTTAAGGAATTTATGGTTTTAATGCCCTTTATATAATTTTAAAGGTTTTAGGATCCCTTTGGTTTTTTTTGGTATTTTATGTTTTTTTGGGAATGGGATGTGTATTTTGGTTTTTACATTTTTTAGTGTTTTAAGGTTTACATTTTGTGTTTTTTGGGGATTTATATGGTTTTTATAGTGTTCATCGTTTTGAGTGGGGGAATGTATTTTTATTATTTTAGTGTTTTAGGTTTCCTGACGGATTTTATGATTTTTTACAATTTTTGGGTCTTTAATCATTTTTAGGTTTTTATGTGTTTCATTTTTAAGTGTTTTTTGGATCTTTTAGTGTCTTTTAATGGTTTTAATGGATGTTTAGAGTTTATAGGGTATTTTATTATCTTTTAGGTTTTAGGGGGAGGGGTTATGTGTTTTAATGTTTTTAGGGTCTTTTTGGGTATATGGTTATTGATTTCTTTTTGGGTTTTTAATGTAATTTATCATTTTTATGGTCCCGTAGTGGTTTTCAGTTCTTTTTTTCATTTAGTGTTCATTATTATTTTAGGTCTTTTTTTGTGTTTTTGGGGTCCTTAATGGGTTTTAGGGTTTTAATGTCCATCAGTGGTTAATAGGGATTCATAGAGTCAATCAATTTTTATGGGGTCTTAGGATCCTTTAGGGGTTTTACATGTTTTTAGTGTCTTTTTGGTTTTTCAAAAATTTAATCATCATTAGGGGTTTCATTGCGTTTTTATGGTCTTTTATGGGTTTCTGAGTAATAGGGTCTTATAGGGTTTTTCATTTTAGGGTAATTTATAGTTTTTTGGGTTTTTAGGATTTTTTCATGGATTTAGTGGTTTTAGAGTTTCTTAGGGTTTTTATATTTTTAAGGTTTTTATTATTTTTTAGTGGTTTTGGGGGGTTTTTGGTTTTTAGGATTTTAGGAACCTTTGTGGGATTTTATAATTTTCTAGTTTTTTATTGTTTAATGGAGTTTTTTGGTTTTTAGGGGTTTTTGTGCCTTTATGGTTATAACAAATATTAGGGGATTAAGGGTTTCAATGGGCTTTTTGGTTTTAATATATTTTTGGGGGTTTAAGGGTTTTTAGTTTTCTGGTTTTTTAATGTTTTAATTTTCTTTAGAGTTTTAATGGTTTTTAGATTTTTTTGTAGTTTCTAGGATTTTGTAGAGTTTTAATGTGTTCTTAGTGTTTTCAGGGTATCTATGGGTTTTAAGGGGGTTTTGGATTTTTGGATTTTTTTTGTTTTTTTGGTTTTTAAGGGGTTTAGTTTGATATTGTATTAGGGGTTTTAGAACGTATTATGGTTTTTAGGGCATTATGGATTTTTTTTGGTTTTTGGGATTTTTTGGGTTTTAAGATGTTTTTTAGGGTCTATGAATTTCTCATTACTTTTTAGGGGATTTTTGGTTTTTATGTTTCTGGGTTTTTATGTTTTTATGGTTTTTATCCTTTTTATAGTTTTTGGGGTTTTAGGATGATTTTGGGGTTATTAGTGTTTTTAGGGCCCTTGGGGGTTTAAATGGTATTTAGCATTGGGGGGGGATATGAATTTTAATAGTTTTAGGGTCTTTGATTTTTCTATTATGTGATGTTTTTAGGATTTTCATCGTTTTATGGAATTTTATTATTTTTAGTGTCTTTGTGGTTTTTAGGGTTTTTATGGTATTTTAGGGTTTTCGGTTATTTAACCAAGTTTAGGGTTTTTCAGGGATTAGGGAGGTTTAGTGTCTTTAAATTTTTTTAATAGCGTCTAGGTTGATGTCTGTTTTTAAGTTTTTTTGGGCTTTTAGTTGTTTAAATAGTTTTTAGTGTTCTTATGGTTTTTAGTGTTTTTTTGTTTTTTTGTTTTAAAGGTTCCTATGGGTTTAGGGTTTTATTAGTTGTTATGGATGTTATGGGTTTTTAGAATTTTTAGTGGTTTTTAGGGTTTGGGGGTAATATTTTTAGGGTCATTATTATATTTAGGGTCTTTTAGGTATTTTTAGTGTTTCTTATGGGGTTTTTTAGATTTTAGTTTATTAAAGTGTTTTTGATATTTTTTAGGTTTTTTAATGGCTTTTGTTATCTTCTGTGGATTTTAGGGGTTTTGTGGATTTTATTCTATTTTAGGGGTTTTAGGTTTTTTTGTTTTAATATTTTAAAATGTGTTTTCTCCATTTTATGATTTTTAGGGGTTTGTTTCAGATGAAGATATTGTTGACATGGGACGAAATGGTCTTATGGGGACTAGGAAGTATATCCTTCTTATCATGTGAAGGAGGCTATGTAGCCTACGTCTCATTCATGTACCATTTTGTTTTCGATGAGAATGTTTCACCCGAGAATCGATTAAAGTGGTTGAGTTTTGTGAAATCATAGTTTTTGGGTTCAATATCATTGAATAACCTCAAATAGGATTGTTTGAAAATCCAAAAACACCTATATGTTATCACATCCAATATCCATGGACTTACTTTCCAAAGGCATGAGATCATTAAATGATTTATCCAATGACACATGAGAACTCAAATCAGTCAAGAGTATTGGGACATGTGATCATTAAACCCTTTTGGATGGGAGAAAATTTTCATATTCAAGGACTCTAATATAGATTTAGGCAATTTTCAAATTTTTTTCAATCATTGGTTCATTCCAAAGCATGTGTCCATGGATTACCCATAGGTAAGATCCATCATAAATACAAATGAGTTCGGAATTATCTATATGTATATGAGGATATCGGTATGTATCTAAGGTTCTTCATCAATGTTACCCTTCTGCAAATAGATCATGAATTCCATAGTCTTTTATTGTGACAACACTAGTTCAAGACATGTGATGAGTCTCTCAAGATTGAGTCATCATCCACAAGGGATGGGTATTTTATTAATGTTGGTATCAAACCAAAAATATGGGTTTCCTACGTATCATCATGAAAGGAATAATGATGCACATTGTTCAGCGTCACTCAACTAAACACGTCACCTATTAAGGTTGTGTGACAAAGACACATCCTTGAATATTAACGTCGTGATATAAGGACATCTAGGTGAATGTTTTCCTAGTCAATGATGGTGTGGGGATTACACCGAGGCAGCTCAAGATACTCGGAAGGGATATGGTATCCCATGTAGAAATGAACCTACTGATAATTTTCCTAGAGAATAATAGGGTGGATTTTGGATCTGGGTTTGGACATTAATAAATCTTTCTATGTATCTTGGTTTTTTTAGATTCAAAGGCCACATAGTTTGGTGTCCCCATGAAATTTAATTTAATCTAGAAATTACAATAGTAAAACTATGTGAAGGTGAAGGTATCAGGCTTGAAACTCATGGAGATCACCTACATATCCCAATTAGCTTGGAATCAAAGTCCATGTAGTTTCTAATGTTGTGTTTATGAATGGATGCTTCCAATTGATGGGGGCATTATTGGGGATTTCAATGAATAGGAAACCCATTTGGATGTGTTTGCGGATTACACTGAAAAGGAGGCACGCTATAATATGACCACTATTTGTTGGATTTGATATGTGGCTTAACCATAGGAGATACTCATTTAGTATATGTTTGGGGAATATGTGTGGATGCAGACCATTTTAAATTTGGGGTTTTGTGTATTTTATGTTCACTACTAATCTATATTCCCTTGTGAGTCATGCTCGGTGTGAGAAAAAATAGAGAGTAGTATATTTAATTATTGTGAAACCCTTTCCATCAAATGACGGATGATATTAGAGGCTAAAGGGGGAGGGGGATTGAGTGTTCCCATTTCCTCTATTGTTCTCATAACCATGATAGTCTTTTTTTGCAATCTATCCACATAAGTCTGAGGATAAGGTGAATAATAGAAAGTGCATCACCTACCACAAGAAAGGATAAGGGATTACCTCAGTTAGAGTTCCCTAAAATTGGTTTTAGGAAGGGGTGGTGACCTTCCTTATCCAAAGGAAACAAAATCATGATCTTATTTGTCTAATACATACCCTAATAAAATTGAAGGGAAAAGTATATTTGATCCCTAAAAAGGGGAGTTTCACCTGAGTATCTCAATGTTGGATCATAGGAAACCAAATATATTTAAACTTAGCAGAATTCCCTGGGCTTTACATATTGTTGGGATTACTCATGTGACTCATATTTCCATGGGTATGTTAAATCATAAGGGTGTGATGATGCACTTAATGGTCTCATCGTACATCTCTGGTGGCTTTGGGAGAGCCTTTTTCCTAATTTCACAGGAATTTATAATATAGTACTTTTCAATGATATGATTTATACAGAAGTATATTACTGGAACGAGAGGGTATAACTCCAAAGGATACCCCATTCAATGAATCATATCCTTATGAGGGATGAGTTTACCACTACCTAGCGTATTTCCATGAGGGTAGTGGACCATTTACACACCATGGTGGTATGTGGACCTGGGTTCAATGCACATAGTAATTGGCCCCACAGAGCCTGTTTCCATTTGGATAGCATGATGCTACCCGAGGCAGAGTAACATCTGCATAGCGATCCTCTATATGGGGATGGGTTCCTCCTGCATAGCTATTTTCTATGCAGGATAATTGATTAAAATGGGGCCATTGGTTATGTGATTCGCGGGAAATATACCCTTAAGGTTTGTAGGGTTCATATTTTTTCAATTAGCTTAGTTTATTCTAATTAACTCTATGTGGTGGGATTTACAAACATCGAATCATTAAAGGAGTCTGCCTTTTGTAGAGCTCTCTTCTTTTCTGCCTTCATCGATCAATTGATCTTCAAATATTCCAATATTCATCCTCCTCTATCCCCCTAAAAATTTATTTATAGAGAATAAGGGACCTATCTAAGGTCATAGTAGGTCATCTAGGATGAGTTCATGATCCATCTTTTGTGGATTCCCATAGAATCAACCTAGCCTACATATAACTTGGTTAGAGGGGTCTATGATTATCATCTGTGGGGGTGAGAATCCCTACCTCGATCCCATGAACGAATTTGTTTCATTCACGGGAATGTGACAGATTCTCCTTTCCTATAAACCATTTTAGTTTGTGGGAAATTTCGCCTATGGGGAGAATATCTATGTCTCTCTCCCGCAATCAATGTTGATTTTTTCCTAGATCTGGAAACAAAGTTCTCTTCCCACAATTTACTTTTTTCGTAGACACCTCACTAAGAGGACCACCATAGAGAGTGGTCGTCTACGAAGTATTTATATTTCACACCCCATATCGTTTCTTTACCATTTTTCTCTCTATCAAACATCTTCCTTAAACTATTCATTCTATTTTTCCTTCCTTTTCCAAATCCATAAGAGTACCTTGTTTTCCATTGAAATGTTTTTAGGACCCAACTAATGCCTCCTTCGAAATGGGTTCCAATAAAGATGATGAGGATGCTATTTTGATGTAAAAAAGTGGTACAAAATTGAACTAGTTTGTGGTACACAGGTGGAACTATAAGATGGAACCACATCAATATATTGGGGCCCAGCTCAATTTTCTCTTACCACACTTCTCAGCACACTCCATGCTCCAATAAAATTTGTCTCAACTTCTTTGCTTCCATGAACTGCATCCTTTGAAAATTCCTTGTCTTACGTACTGTTACTTTGTCTCCACAAACTAAAAACTTCATCTGTGAACATAGAGTTCTATATTCCACATATTATGAAATGATATGTGGTTTTATCAGTCTATGAATCATTTCTTCACCGGATAATTCTTTTCAGGACAGTGCTTTGTGGAACGACATATCACAGAATGATTCCTTCCATGGAGAATTAGTATGCAGACTATTTTTTTTGTTCATTGATTCATTTGTTTTGGATTAACATTTATCGACCAATTGTATGAAATTTTATGAGTCTCCCTCTCCTTTAAATGAATTCAACAAGATTATGGTCGAGTATGGTTGAGAATGTTGAAGAAAATCTTTTCTCTTATATTGTCCCTCAAGAGAGTTACCTAAAAGATCTTCTTCCAACATAACATATCACCTACCGACTATCTAGTCTATTTCAATTTTATAAATTCAATATCCAAGATTACAATAATTTTCCACCAGTTGACCAGAACAACCTTACTATCTTTTTGGAGACATCTCAGGGGAGTGATCTGGATAATGTTTCTTCCATGGGGGACATCATAACTTATTTGATCCAAGAGTACATGATCTTTTTGAATAGATTCATGTGTTCGTAGCGTAATCAATGTAACATTAATACATCCTTAGAATTATTCATATGTGACTACCCATCCATCATCAACCATTTATAGGGTAATTCCAATGGGGGTGGATGCCTAAATGTGTTATGCATTTTGGCGGTTGATTTCATGATGAATTGTCTTGAGAATTCTAGGTACGAGAAAACTAAATAGAGTTTCTTGAAAATATAAGCGGCTTTTAACTTGTACCAGGCAGTGTGGGTTTCCTAATTTGAAATTTATTCACTTGGTCAAATTCTTCTTGAACTGCTTATTCATTAGTGTTTGAGCACTAATAGCTTCCACTTGTCTCATGGGTATGTGAGAATTAGGTTATGGGACATATTTCCTATAAGGGGACTTCTTATCCATGGATGTATGCATAAAGAAATACTGTTTGTGGCCAATACTTGGGAGAACATTGAACAAGTATATCCATTAGTGAGGGATTTTATGGTCATGGAAGAGGGACTAGTTAGTCAATCCATCCATATTCACTCCCTTATTTCATTTGGAAAAGGGATTCAGCTATTTTTCGCAAAGGAATGGAATGAGACTGAATTATTTTCATAGCTGAAGACATCCAAGCCAAAAGTACCAATGCATTTAAGTCTCATGTTGTAAAACCCTTGAGGTTGGTTTATACACCGCACTGGGTTACAAGATCTAATTAGATGTTTCATCTTTGATTAGAATATCGAGATTTTTTTCCATGTTCTTAAGAAGATGTATTTTCCCCTCTTACGTTGTCTATATTAGGGTAAGTATTTTGAACTTGATGATAGTTTCAACATTTGCAGAAGGATGTACGATCAATTAATCCAACCCCAACCATTCCCATATATATGAATTACTGGGGAATATATAAGAGGGATGATATATGCATTACCATATCAGGACATTTCTATATTTTTATGGCTATATTGAAGAGCATATTCCCTTCTGTGGGTATCAGCATACTACAATAGATCTTCATTATAATTTTCACTCAACCTTACTGAACAATGTCATTTTTCCTCCCAAATATTTAACTGTTAATAGCATAATTGAATGGTTGAGTGGTATTTATCATTTTCTGGGCCTCACCCCACACCTCATAAACTAGAGATATATTATGGAAGGGGCTCTCCAAAATAATTTTTGTATATAATTTCACTAGTGGACAGAATCATGACCACTTGTATAGAGAGAATAATCATTTTGAACATTATAATCCTTAAATAATATCTAGGTAATTTCAATGCCTGCAGAAGGTCACATTCCTCCCAATAACTCGGGTTAAGAGGGAATCTCATCTATTAATCCCTCTATAATTATGGTTGATGATGATTCATGAAGACTCCAACATGAATGTCCATATCCCCCCCCCCAAACGAATTCATCCTACTTATAATGGTGTTACGCTCAAATTTGGGTGGATAGTCATCCAAATGGAGTATTTTCAAGGTTTGTTTGATGAATTCAAATACCATTGTCTACTTCTATTCAGGTGCTGATTGTGCCATCCTCATTTATTCCTTCTATAGTAAGGAATTTTTTCACCCTTTAATTCATTCAAAGGGTACTTCGTATATGCATCCTATATCTATGTGGAGTGACTCAGACACCATAACTTGGGATGATGTTTTTGGAGGTCCTACCTAGGATTTCCAAAGTGGAACAACACTGGTAATTCATAAAGTCATAGTCCTCCCCGTGTTATGAGCCTCCTAAATTTAACTACCCACATATATGGAAGAACTCCCTACTTGGGTAACAAAAATTACCATGACATCATATGCCATAATCTCACTTCTAGATTATATAATCATCATAGTGCATGAGAAATGTATTGGATCCATTTATGTTAGGGAATTCCATGTTTTGAAAAGATGGGAATGAAATCAATTCCATACTATCCTCTAAGAAAATCCCCTTGAATAATTTTCTAATGAGGAGGTAACCCTTCATCAATTGTTCATCGATTTGAGAATAGTTGGATTTTGCAATCAACACTTTCACCTTATCATGTTCCAAATTTTCATAGCTAAAGAATATATAGTTTCTCATGACGGATAACTTGTTCAGTTCAACACCTATCTTTACCAACCAGAGAAGATTCTGGATATTAATGAGGATTATCACGACCTTGTGGCTTATGAGGAAACGTATTCTGACCAAATGATTTACCAAACAGAAGATCTTTGGGAGTGCAATAATTTTGTGGCCAATATGAAGGAAAAACTAAAATCAATAAGTTCCAATATTGATTCCATTAAATAGAAAGGATGAGATCTCATGGACAATAATAAAAAACCATGTCTAGTATATAAATATAAACAGAGGGCTACTCTAGAACAATATTGTGATGGACCTCATTAGACAGTGGTTGATTTTCTGGACCAAGTTGTTTGGGATTCGTTGTAATCATGTTGGTCAGTTTTATGCTCCCCATCTTTTTCTGTTAATATTAATGGAAGGATCCAGAGTGTGTATTCTCTACCACTTCAATTTAACATAACATAAAAATACTTTCTCTGTAGTGCTTCTTTATCTTTTTTTCTTGTCAATCGATCAGAATTGATTTCTATGAAAATGATAATATTCACTAAATATTGATTTAAATCATGATCTAGGATTATTAAATTGATATAATCTTGTTAAATAGTAATTTTTACCAAAATATTTGGTTGCAACAATAATAGTATAAATGTATATAGGGTTACATGAAAAAACATTAAAAAAGTTGTGTCTTTTCTGTTAATACAAAAAAATATCCTAATACCAATTTAGTTTTTGCTTAGAGGGTATAAATTGATTTTTCTTAGACCTCCCTTTGTGGGTGTTTTTTCCTACCATTATTTTGTGTCTACTTTGTTTATAAAATTTCTCGACATTTTTCCACAATCCATATAAATCATAGGTTTAGTGAGCTAGTACTAAACTTTAGTCCAGGGTACCCTTCGTGGGGTTTCATCCTGGCACTTTTTGTGTCTCTTTTCATTGGATGTTCACAGTCATGAAAACATGGACTATCATTATGGATCTTTTAGTTCAACCATCTTTGACCACCACTGATTTTTTAGGTTGACCAACTTTGAACATCACATATGGTGTAATGTATCAAATAATTTTTATAGTAGGGAATGTCCCAAAAAATTTCAAAGATGCATGATGGATTTTTATTGGCCTTGATTTGTGATTTGAGGATGTGAGACATGATATGGGGAATTAGAGCCGTTGGGGCATACAGAAGTAGAAAAATCCTCTCTTGAAGATGAATTTACCTCTAGTTGATAGACCTCTTTTGTGGGAAACTTATGTAGATCCACTATGTCATATTGTGTATAGTCAAAAAACGGTCCCCTCAAGACATTGACCCCCCACTTCCCATGGCTAGGTAATTTAATGGGAATTTCGATTTCTCAAGACCCTGATGGATGGATTGTAAAAGGACATCTGTCATAAATGTATGCTGGAATCTGTATTAATTATGATTGTGAATGAGAGACCACTCCTACATGTATTTTTCATGTGTAAATGAGAGTTAGATCTTGGGGTTTATTGTGGTCATGCGGCTAGGACATTCGGGAATTCTGATATAAAGTTTTTTTTCTATGACCAAGTGGGTAATCAATTTTAACTTTTCATGGTAGTCTAACAAGGAGTGTTCTATCATTTTAGGGATGAAATTTTAGAAATGATGTAAACTATTATCTGAGGGGTTTTTGTTTCCGAGGAGAGTGGTGGGATGTAAATTTCATAGGGGAGTACAGAGGTAGGAAAAGCCTCTCCTAAGGATGAATATTCCTTTGGTTGACATACCATTTTTTGTGGGAAACATATGAAGAGCCACCAGGGTATATTGTGGATTGTCAAACAATAGTTTCCTTAGGACACAGACCTTATATTTATGAAGTCCAGAGATGGTTATGGTGATTAAGACATTTCTAGGTATAATGTATGGTTTGTGAAAAGGGAGTTCTTGAATATGTATGGGGAATTTCAAGCCAAATTTCCCGAGAATAGGTATCCCTTTTATCACTAAATAGGTTTGTGGAGGGTCCCAGTGTAGGTCTAACCCATGAATAGGAAAGTAAGATACAATTTTATTTCTTAGCTGGTCCTAAGATTTGATATTTTCTTATCACTATGTTTCTTATGATTATAGGAATCCAGATAGAAATATTTATTTTAGGTTTCTCCATATGTGGATCTGGTTCAAACATATACAGGGGTGTTTTTTTATTGTATACGAGCTCACCAATGAGGAAGGGCTCATATTTAATTTCTTGTATAGATTTATGTCATTCATTGGAACATGGGATAACAACCTTGGAAATTTCTATAAAAATGTGTGCATGTCTGATCTTTACATCAGAAGATGTATTTTCAATATTTGCTAATGCTAGGCCTAAGGATGAAAATTGTGTATCAACAATCATGTACATTTATAGTAATGAGATTATGAAATTGATTTAGAATCCATGATCAGAAGGAGGATAACTCGGTATCCCCCTCCCATTTAATTGTTTTCCCTTTCTCCAAGCCATTGGAGATTCCTTGGGAGTTTTCCTTTTCTCATATATTCGCACATGGAGCTGCTCAGATGCCTTAGTAGCTCAAATTTGTTTTGTAATGGACATATTGTGTCCCCCTCCTAACAGTATATCCTTAAAGGTGACTGATTCCTTTATCTGTTCACAACCCATACGGTATTTGGTGTACCATTCCTTCTGTTCCTATTTCTAACTGGAAGGCCCTTCCATCATGGTTTACAAGAATCATCGTGGTTCTAGCTAGCACATTTCCTCTCTTGAGGTCTTAGTTCGAGTCTCTATTGAGCCTTATCCCATTTTGGATGGTCCTAAATCCTTGCCTCCATGTTTAGGGGTGGGTATTATGGTTGAGGCCTTTTCCTCTTCCCCATTTCTCTCAAAGGGGTCTTCTTCCCCCCCCCCCACCCTTCCCAGAGCCTGTGGGTGTGCCTTCCCCTTTTCATCCTTGGCCTAAATCCCTCGTGTTCCCTTCATCGCATCTGTTCTTGTAGCTGTTGACTTCCCTTGAGTCTGGTTTCTTGCCTTTTTCCATTCTTCCCCTCAGACCCCCACCTCTGTTTCCTCCCCCTCCACCCCCGCCCATACCCTTCCTTCCCATGCTCCCCTCATCTTCCATTCACCCCCACCTCTTACGGGACCTCTACCTTGGGTCTATTATGTTCCTTATTCTTTTTCAACTTCTCTTTCTCCCATCCCTCCTCCTTCTTCTCCCGTCCCTTCTTCGGTCATCGAGTCCTCTCCTCGGAAGGATGGTCCCCTACTCCTTTCTCCTCATCCTTCCCTGGGAGGTCGGCCCCCCAGTCTACTGAATTCCCCCTTTCCTCATCTCCATGCCTCACCTAGAAATGCAGGCAGGTGCACGAGGGACAAATCTAAGAAGCTATAGAAGAACTCTCATTCATGATCTCCAATGAACAAGAGTTCTAGAGAAAGTACGGGGACACGCTATGTCTAGTGAATCCTTTCATCATTTGGACTGCTCGTAGCCTTGGTGCCCTGGTGAAGATGGATTTCATCACCTCTGAATCATGTAAACTCAAGGCTATACATATTGTCATTATCCAGTACAAGAAAAAAACCTCTATAAATAAGGACATCACGTGAAGGCTAATGGTGCATGAGCACATGCATGCTGAGCCAATTAATTCCGACATTTGGTTCTTCTAGAACTGGAGTATTTCATTCACTTTTGTCCAGGTTGGTGGCCAGTTCATCACCACAAAGATCTTTCAGGACAAAAGAGAACTCATTAAATCTTTTATCTATGTTAGTTGAGACATCTAGAAAGCGATTCTCTATGGGAGGATCTCTCACATTTCGACCATGATGGTAGCCAATAATATTTACGAGGGAATTTCAATGTGGTTGCGGATCCAGAGGAAAGGAAGGGAAGTCATCCCTTCCCTAGGAAGGAATGTATGAACTTTGTTTGTTTCATAGAGGATAACAAACTTTTGGATCATGGGTTCACTAGAAACTCTTTCACATGGTGTAACAACCAACGAGGTCTCTGACGCTCCTAGTGTCACCTCGACCACTGCTTGGCCAATATGCAGTCCATATCAGCATATCCTATCATCATTGTCAGTCACTTGATGTGCAGAATTTTTTTATCACAATCCGATTCTTGTTTCCATCGTGAAGAGGAAGCCAAGGTTTGATCCTTTTAGATACTACCACAACTAGGCTAGCCACCCTGGATACCACTAAACAGTTGTTGATTTGATTAAGGAACCTTCTTAGGGTATAACATGGACATATTATCACAAAAAACACCAATGGATCAGAAGAAGGCTCCAGGAATGGGAGAATTTGTTCCCCCCAAGCGATAAGGACATGGATGCTTCCATGCATGATATTAGTAGACTTGAAGCATGTCTTGAGGGTTCCTGGGATGAAGGTATTTTTGATGATCTATCCATGAAAAAGGAAACTTTTTCAGATATGGTGATTCGCCAAGAATGCATGAAGAGGGAGAAATCAAGGATTAGGTGGATTGATGAACGAGAAAGAAATATCGCCTTCTTTGTAGCATGTATCAAGGAAAAAAAATTAATGGTACAACCCAATATACTATTGTAGGATGAGAATTTCTCAAACGACAGGGATGAGGTGGGAAGACTCACCCATTCATTCAAAAATGGCCTCTTGGTAGGACTAAACACCAGCATGCTGGATAGTTACTCGAGAGGGGATGTGGAGTTCCTTGGATCTATTTCCAACCATGATTCTCTCATAGACAACAAGCTCATGGAGGCCACTATTTTGGAAGCAGGGATCCATTAAGCAAGTCTCCACCGTAAATATGATAGTGCCTCGGGCCTCTACGGATTCCTAGAATTTTTTTATAGGAACGTCTTGTATGTGATTATAGATGACCTATCTACTACAATTATTTATTTTTTCAGAGGGGGAACCCTTTCAGTAGTGGCTTGTTCCACGACTCTTATTCTCCATAACAAAATCAAAAATCCCTCTTCCATTCACCACTACCACCCTGTCAGCCTGTGTAATTTCTCTTACAAATTCCTTTAAATCATCCTCAATGCTAGAATCTCCATCCATTTTCCTTGAAGGATCTACTTGGAGAAACACAGTTCTGTGATGGGCCGGTGAATTCCGAGAGCGATCGCCTTAGCGTAAGAAGTGATCTAAAAAAACAACACCAAGTCTCATCACTCAAATTTGGAATTCAAATTAGACACGACTAAATATTATGATCGAATCAAATGGTGATTTATCCTCAAGTTCCTCAAAGGTATGGGTATCTCTGCATGGCTATCTGATCTTCTCTTTCACTACTTTAGTACCACGTGGCTGGTTGTCCATTTAATGCGGAAGTCTCATGGGTTTCTCGAGGTTTATAGGGTTTTAAGATAGGGATACCACTTATCCATGACCCAATCCATTATCTCACTATTGATTATAAGAAGCCTCATCCTCCATGCCATTATCAACTAAATAATTCTATCATATATGTGAATGTGGAAAACCCCCTCAATTTCCCATCCAATGTTTTCTGATGACACCCTTGTTTTATTGAATGCTTCAAGGCACTCGCTTGATAGCCTTATCATGTTTCTAGATGAATATTGATGTTGGAGTGGGAAGTTTATTAAAAAAAAGAAAAAGCATCTTATTTTTACTGTGGAAATGTGCGTTCATCTTGGAACGTTCCATATGAATCCTACTTGATATTCAAAGTGGTTGCTGACCAGTGAAGTATTTGGGGGATCCTATTTCCTCTAGCCATCTCCATATTAAAGGCTTTTACCAGATTGTAAGTCGCATCACATATATAATATTTAACTGTAAATACAAGTTTCTGTCATTCGGGGGTCAGATCTCCCTAGATTACAGCATCATTCTTTCCTCCCCAGTTTATGCTCTTGCTTGTGTTAAATCCTCCAAAGGATTGATCTAAAAATTGAACAAGTCATCACATTCTATATATGGGATTCCTAGGCTGATGGAAAGAGGTCATGGGTCTCTTGGAAGAGTATGGTGAGGCCCATACAAGGAGGCGAGATCAGCATTCACAATCTGGATGAACCCTCCTCTGCATGCATGCATGACTGGCTTGGGATATGGTTGATCATCAGACTCGGTGGGGAATCATGATTGAGGGATCTTCAGAGGGTTGTGTTTTTTTGGATGCAGCACACAGATCCCCTCTCCTATATAATATTTTCCCTCTGTACTTGGACCTTCATACCCATGCTCCGTGGATTATTGGTGAAGTGAAGGTGTCCTTCAGGCATACTAATTGGGTGGGCCGCAGTCTTGGATTTCCAGGGTGTCCTACATACAACATCTCATATGAGGAGGCTAGTGGATAAAATTCATTCATCAAGGCATTATTGTCCAAGGAACATCAAGAGACCTTTCAGCTTATCAATATCAATGCAGAACTTTGTAGGAGCATTTTTCCCATTCAAGCATATGCTACTTCTCTTCTAAAGAATGATGTCGGCTGCTAGTGACCCCAATTGAGGAGGACCACTGTAATGAAACCATTTGGATCATTTGGATCCCTACAATGTAAAATTTCATGACATGGAGGGTCAGACACAACACAGTGGCCACCGATGTGAACCTCATGAAATGTGGTATTTTCATGGCCTCTCGTTACTCATGCTGTAAGGATAGTCGAGAGGAAATCTTGGAGAAACTTTTATTTGATGGAGAGGGGGTGAGATATTTCTAGTATACCATCGGTAGAATTAAATTGGTCAATTACCATCTAGTGGAGGTCTCCCCTTTCCTTATTTCTTGGTTCCATAACTCAGGAAGCAGGGGAGTGGAATGCATGGCTAGCGACATCATCCAGCATACTGGTGATTGGTGTCTTTGGCATGTGAGGAACAAAGCTAGATTTGAGGGTTGTGGTTCCTTAGGTTGGGAAATCTTTTTTCGTACTCATAGTCATCTTCTGGATATGATCAGGTGCATTGAAAACCGGAGGGTTTCTATCTCCCTTCACCTTCTATATTCATCCTCCTAGGCCATTCCAAATGTCTTACCTTGTGGTCATTGGGTCTATCGTAATCCTCTGTCTTCGGGCATGAAACTCAATATGAATTTCTATTCTTCATTGGGAACCATGAAGGGAATTGGGTACATTCATGACTCTATGGGATCCGTTGTGTTTGTGTTGTTGGTTCACTTTGGAAAGGGATCTTCTCTCCAAGCGTAGGATCTTTCTATGTTATATGTTCTTACTCTATGAAAACAGGGTGGTATGCATACTAAGGAAGCTGAAACCAACTCTTTGATTATATACAAATCACTCTAGGGATCTGATAGAGACCCATGGTCAATTTCTAACCCAATCGAGGAATTTCTAGTAAATCTTATCTAGAAACATCAGTTTGATACATACCTGGAAAGAGGAAAACAAGATGGCGGACCATATGGCTTCAAAAGCTCCACTTGGTAATGGTACCAAATTCAATTACAACCTTTACTAAATAAAACTGGAGGGGGATAGTATTGTAAGATGTGATACCCTCGGGTTTCATTTCTTATGACCTCCCAAGGTCCCCTGGTATTTCATTTTGGTCCCTCTTATTCATTTCCTGATTCCAGTTATTAAATAAGAAATGATGATTATTAGGAATAACCAACCAAAGGTGTCCTCAAGACACTGACCATCCATTTTCAAGGGTCGGGGAGGTTTATGGAGATCTAAAATTTCCAAGGGCATGGAGTTTGATGAATTGAAAGGACGTTACTAGACATATTATAATCATTCAGGAAATGATTTCCCATTGAGTTGTGAATTTCCTACATAAATATGACTCTTATGTAGGGGACATGTTTATTCATTTGTTTCCACCAGACTCAAAATTGAAGATCCGTGTGTCACTACGTATCGAACAGTTAGATGAATCAAGTCGTACATAGTTGTTGAGGAATGCATGGTAGGTGAACAATTATAGATGCAATTTCCTCTAGGTTTAAGACATTATGATGTTATGTGGTTATTATTCATACATCAAGAAAATTTTATCATATAGTTTAAAATCATGAAATTGAGACAACATCCATATAGTTTAACACATTAGGGATAAGATGTAGATGAACTGATGTGAATGTGGGGGAATATTCTTATACATGAAATTTTCTTCCAAATAGGGATCATTTTGGAACCCCCTACTTTAAAATAGTTTACATGTAGAGGAGGGGAAATTTCTATGTGATATGTGGTTGGGTTCGGGTCCTGGGATTCAAACATCACTACATAACCCATGATATGGGAATCAAGCCACACATATTTCTATAAAAATTAACTATGAGTAGTTCCAACCCATACATGGGTGTTGGGGGGATATTTTGATTTTAGCGTGGTTGGACTAGGATTAATGTCTGGGAACCACTACATATCCTGCCTCAATTGGAATAAAGGTGTACATAGTTCTTGTTGTTCCCTATGTTGGTTTCACCCATTCACGGGAAGCATAATTTTTTTTATTTTCTGAGGAGGATTCACCTTGATATGAAATCTAAATATCTCTATATATCCTATGTTGAAAGGAATCAATCCATTTTTAGTTCTATGCATGGCATGGAAGGTGACTGATGTTGGAGTCAATTTCCTCTCATGTGTGAACATTGTTATTCTATGCAGTTTACCATCATGCAATAATTAAATTTTTCACGTTCAGTTTTATGACATGAATTTAGGATGTTTAAATCATAGTTTATTTTCATATTGTAGAGACGAGTTTTCATAAATACCTTGAGTTATTTGGGGCTTATCGGGTTAGGCTCTTCTTGTATATACTTTGTGGAATGGGGAAAGAAAATTTAAACCATGGTTCTGGGAAATATGGGATCAGGAGAAATGGTACAACATGTATAATACAATGGGGTGCATTGAGGTAGGAAAATACTCTCATGTGGATTAAGTTTCCTTTCGTTAACAATACTTTTAGTGGTAATCTTATATAGTGTTGTTGATCAATTTTGTGTATATCCAACTCTATGTTCCATTAGGCCAATAATAGTGAATTTTTGATGGCCAAGGATGTTTAGAAATATTTGAAATTTCCCAATGCATGGAGTTTGATAAGTGGAAAGGTTGTATCCATACATGCAATAAATGTCAAAACCATGATAAATTGTAAAGAATGGATTACCCTAAATAGATATTCCTCATATTTAGGGGGTATAAATTTTATTTCTTAATAGATCATTGATATGGTATTCATATTTTGGAATACACTACAATGATTCTCATTTACAAACAAGAGATAGGGGATTTTAAATTTGGGTAGCTATATTGGGGCACACGGTCTTGGTGTCAATACATATCTCGTTATACTATGAATCTAGGAACACATAGTTCTTGATATACCATATAGTTTATAATCATATTGAAAGGATGTTTATTCCGTTTTGGGAAGGTAAATTACCTATTGTGACAATTCTAGGTCTTACTAGAATGACAATAGAGACCATGTTGTAGATTTATAAGCCTTGACCCTATGGGGAATCCTCTACCGAAACTACTAATCCCACGTGAACTATGCTCATTGTGGTAAACAAGGGATATAAAATGTTTATTCTTCTATACATGTATAAATTATCAAAGGATGGAAATTTTTTATATTTGATCAATTGTGTAACGCCCCGACCCCAGCTACCCAGAGTCGGTGCATTATTACATAACATTGGCATGATCACAAGAAAGATCAAATCTCGAAAGACCGATTGGTTTAGTAGCCTTGGAAACACTAGATATATTCATAAGTTTCACATTACATCATAAAATGAAAAACTACTACAAAAACATAATGTTTCCACAATCCACACTATTAACCCCTCATAAAATCTCTGCAGGTCATTCATAACTTACTTCTTCACATCCTGGGAAAAATAAAACATAGAAAAGGGGTGAGCTCAAATGCCCAGTAAGGATAACAATATAGCGGAAACTTTCATAAATAAGAATAAACATTTAAGGAAATGTATAACTAAAACAAAAGCCTTTTAAATATGAACTTTCAACATGGTATGGCATAAATAAAATGAAATAATGCCATTTACTTATTCACATGGATATTCTACTAATCGAATAATCACATGCAAAAATCAATAACCACATTCATAATGTTGGAATGCATAATGCCAGACTATCATAACCACATAGTCAAGGCCTCGTGCCAAGACTACAAATAAGATTTTGTCAAGGCCTTGTGCCAAGACACTAGTTTGTCTCATGAGACCTACCGATGCATCGAGGAGCTATAGAGGGCTCCACCCGTCACTTATTAAGTCCAATGCATTCCCATATGAAAAGGTTTAAACATAACATAAACATTCGTATTAAATCTAGCATACGAAATGTCAATAATTTCACCATAAACTATGAATGGTATAAAAATAGCACATCCATAGTCAAACATATCACAAAACCTTCAATACAATATAGAAGTTTTGTATCATAATAAATCAACTTCAAATAATCTTAAAACCCATCAAAGGATGTTGACGTAGATGAAATCAAAATTCTTTTTAAAGAAATATCTCCATTTATTTTGAAATCATTTAAGATCCATATAAAATAAAACATTTTCTTTGAAAATATTCTTATAAGCTTGTAAGGAAAGCTTTGAAGATTTTATAACGGCGTAAAATAACCACACCCGCCGTATAAGTTAAAAAAACATTCTTACCTCAACTCTGTCGAAAAGGTTAAAAAGGACCTTGTTTCGAAAACGACGGAAAGATTCCTCTTATAAAAAGTCAAAAAAGGGTATAAATGACTTTAACCCATATTATTGTAAATAATAAAAATGGTTTGAAATACATTTTGAAGAAACATGGATTTGGATGATAAAGAGATCCCAGTAGATTATTACGTATAAACAACCTTGGATAATGAAGAGGTTGTAAAGTAAACCCTTACCTTGCACTTTTACTTGGATGGGGTAGGTTAACCTCCTGTATAATGGTGAAATAATTGTTATTAAATTATTCAATAATCATATACATTAATATGATATCATATATGATCTTTTAAAATTTATTTGTTAATAATATCTTAGAATTATCTTCGTTTCGGGTGTTAACTTACTCGTTTTCTTTTATATGTTTTGTTACGTAAGACATGTTTGTAAAGGATAGGTTGTATATTATACATATCCATAATGATATCAATTCCTTAAACATCATTTTTAAATCATCAAATGATAATTATACTTGAATGGATACGATGGAGATGAATCTTATCGCGTTCGTGGAGACGGTAGTCCGTACGTACGCACGAGCGACAATATCATTCTTTTGTTATTAAAATAATATATAAATGGTTGTTATATAATATATACAGAATCATTAACATGTTATATTTATTATTTACATGAGTTACATATCATTATTATACCCATCCAATAATAATATATTGAATAACAATTACACCACGACGTGGAGATGGTAAGCCGTACGTACGCACGTATGGTGACATGTCATTCAAAGGGTGGATAGAATACTGAATATGGTTGTACCATATTTATAATAACATCACAGAATATATATGATACTGGAGTTATTATTTTATAATGGTAACAACAAAGGAAGAAGAAGTGGAAGAAGAAATGAACTTGGAAAAAGGGTGGTGAAATCATTACCTCTTCTTCGGGTTCTTCCTTTTGATTTGATCAAAAGGGATCCTTAGGTTGGCTTTCTGATCAAACTAAGGCCCCTAGGTTGTAGTGAGGGATGTTGGGAGAGTATTTGGGCAGAGTTTGGCCGAACCAAAAGGCTTTTATGGTGTGAAGAAATGAGAAGGAGGAGTGCCCTTTTATAAGAGGGGTGAGGGGTACCTTTGGAAAAGCTAGAAATATTAGTTTATAATAAATTCATATTCGGTTTCCAATGGCTCCAAAGTTGACTATTCAAAGGCTAAGGTGGGGATAGGTCGAAAACCACTCAACCAATATAATTTATACAGGTTTGGGTACTTATATTAACCTAATCTTTAAGTATTAACTCTAAGTTAATTAGTTTCACTTTTACAATGTCTCTTTGTATTTTTATATAATATGGTTAATAAACTTACTATATACATCCAAGCGACCCCCAAGTGGTACATTAATGATGAACCTATCATGATATAAGTCTCTTGGCCGAACCTTATATTTTTAGGAATTTAATATCAATTAATAATATAATATTTGTTTTAAGAACTCTTTTATGTCAATTTTGACACTATTCAATAGTTGATTTTTGTGAAACTCATAACAGATTGATTACTTCGAAAAAAGTCAATTAAATAAATCCTAATATATCATATTATCCTATAAAATTAGTTTAATTAATTAAAAGTTTCATATTATATTTATTTGGGTATTTATAATATCAATTATTTTAATTTTTCACTATTATAGTAATTACTACATCATCATCGTGTCATAAATAAAATAAATTATTTAATGTCGAAAAATTATAAATAAAATATCATTATGTAGGAAATCTTTTTATATTTCAAATGAATATTTATAATCTAAAATCCAACTTATATAACCCTATGTAACAATTGTTTTGCTAAATGATATATGCTTGTGTCATTTTTGTATTCATTTTGACTTAATTAAAATAAAGTGTCATTATCACTTACAAGTGGATCCATGGGGTCCCAAAATCGACCCAAAGATTCCCATGGTCGACCATGTATCAACCAATAGGGTTAAGACACGTTTTAGGGTAATTTAGTATTATTATAATATTATTTGTTTAACCCTTATTTACCGGATTTACCCTTAACCATGGTAAATAAAATATTTACCGCAGTAATTATTCAAAATGTCTAAAAATAAAAGTTACCTATTTACACAATTTGAACATCCTGATTCCAAATATGGAATCCATTTTCCTAAATTCTAAACACAGAAGTGGCAGAAATTAATTTAAAATTAATTCCCGCTGTCAAAACAAAAAGCGTGTTTTTAAGAGATAATAACTATCAAAAGATTGACACTTGTTTATGTTCGGTTTAATTGTAAAATTATGTCCAATGACCAACATTATATTAAATGGTAAAAATATATTCTAAATATACTTTAAAACCACTCATATTCATAATTTATCACTATTAATTATTTTGATTAAAAAAGTTGTTTTTAATTAAAATTTAGTAATTTTCACTATTCATCAAAATATGAAAGTTATCCGAAAAGTACCAAAATTTCACCTTAGGCTAAATTTGATATTCTGAATCCAAAAATGATGTCCATTTTAAAATATAAAATATATATAAATTAAAAAAGTAGGTATTACTATTCATAACAGGTAGTTTGATTGGTTACGGTGTGTTAGAACTCGGTGTTGCGTACAACACACGCTAGCATACCGTGGAAGCTTGTGATGTTTCATTTTAAATTTTTGATGTCCCCATTTAGTCAAAAAGTTTAAAATATAGTATCTAAAAAGGTTTCACTATTAAAATTTGGTAAAAGTGCAATACTGAAAATGAATTTGTTCTTACATTATGTCTAAGAAACTCATAATATGGATTCTAAAATTATAAGGATTATATAAAGTTTAAAATTTAGTTAACACTATTCATAACCTCTTTTTAACAGATTGTTTGGTAATTCATGGTGCGATTGAACTTGGTGTTGCGTGTAGTGAAAGTTATTGAATTATTTTGAAGAAATAACACACTATAAAATCTTGGGGTGTTACATTCTCCCCTCCTTCAATAAATTGCGTCCTCGCAATTTGAAATTGTTCTTCGAAAATAAAAGGTTGAAAATAGAAAATATCATTGTGGGAAAACCCACATCGGAAATTGGGTTAATAAAATTTAGTCTTAATATGAGGAAAAGAGAAATGAAAGGATCACCACCAAATTATGATCTCTATTAGGAGAACATTGGTGGCAATTAGAGACATATAATTGGATGAAAACGTAAATATTTATAGGTAGTGATTGAGGTCATCAATCACAAAAAAGTATAAAATTGAGGTCCTTAAAATCATCAATATATGATGATTTGAAATACCATCGGTTCAACAAAACATAGGGTATTGGGATAACACATTTTTGACGTTTCAAAATATCTTAGTTGAAATCCCACATCGAAAAATGAATTAATGAGGCCTCTATTTAAAATAAAGAGTGGAAAGTATGAAGATTATCAAAAATAACACATACTAGGGTTCCATGTAGGAAAATATGGATATGGAGGAGAAATCTAACCTTCAATTATCTGATGGAGAGTGGTAGAGAACATGGATATGAAAAGGCCAAAAATCCCAAAGCCATAAATTAGTGATGATTTAAGGTACCATCTAGGGAAACATTTTTGTTCTAAGTTCCTTTTATTAATGTTGAGGAATTTATTTATGAGATTGGCTAAGATCATAAGGAGATATACTTACTTTATAATAAGAGTTTTATCCATTAATAAGTTTCTACCACAAACTCATCTTTCACTCTAAAAGATAATAGAATGTAATTTTTTATTTATTTATACTATTCGTACGGGGTTCCAAAATAAATGAATTTATAATTCATCTACCAGATCTTTAAAAAAAACAACATTATTTAATCCAGGACATCTCATGGGCCAGTGGTAGGTGATACACCCCTGTCACCCTTCAGTTGTGGGTTCATGTCTCGCAGCCTTGCCGGACGCGACGGGTTGCCACCCGTCCTCCGGGTTGTCCTTTTATGGCAGTCCAAAATAATCCAAACTAGAACTATCCAAAATACTTCTGTCCAAACTTACAGTCCAACATTTATAAGGAAGGTAAACATAATATAGATCCTTTTTACCCCGTAATAGCATATGAATACCTTCATCATGTATTACCATATTCCTTATTGATTCCATTCATGCTCCCTTATTCCATATAGAATGCTGGATATACTTCATTAATCCAAAAATGTTTTAAACCCCAACAATGATGGAATATAAAAATCATTAATCAGTTCCAAGGTAGTCAAGAATATAAAATATAATTTATCCAAAACAATCACATATTATTCCAAAATCACTACCTCAGTATCAGAACTATATTATGATTTATCATTCTCTCAACCATATATTTTCCAAAAATTTATCCTGCTATTGAGTCACTTTTCTTTGTTCCACACAATCTCAATTCCTTAATGAAATAGTACTGCAGTACAATCCTTATATACTCCATGATTATTGTAACAAGTACATTGTTGATACAACACTCAATTGACATAATCAACATAAGAACTCTAATCATTCATCTTCATCTGTGGTAGTATCGTAACTTGATTATTATCCAATAGCATCATTTGCGTCATAGTCTGATGACTGGGACATAGGTTCGCGTAGTGTCCAAACTCCTTGCAAATGAAGCATTGTACATTTGAAACCATTTTATTACCCTTGCAGTCACGTACTTTGTGCCCTTTTCCTCCACACTTATAACAAACTCCCATTCCTTTCAGGCAAGTTCCAGGGTGTTTCTTTCCACAGTTACCACATATGGGAAAATTCTTCTTTTCCCTTTTCCCTTTATCCATCTTTCTCTCTTCCATCCTTTTCTTCACTTGATTCCCTTCAAAGCCATAGGACTCAGTAAACTCTTTACTTATCTTATCAACACATGATATTATTTCTTCATATGATGATAATACATGGGAGACTATTTCTCTTATAAATTCTAGCTTAAGACCATGAAAGATATGATCCTTCCTTCTCTTTGAATCATGTGTATTTCTGGAGTTCTCATTCCTTCTACTGGGCGCCATTTCTATACCATGGCATAAACTAGATCAGTTTATGAATCAAAACACATAATCCCATACTTATAAAACACTTAATATAAATTGAACTATTTATGGATATAATCCATAATCATAAAAATGTTTTCTTTGAGGAAGTATATACTCATAAACCCTTCATAATGATTTGTAAAGAAAATGAGAGTTATCCTAAGCATATCCCCCGGGAGTGTCGTAACCAAGAGTGCAGCAAGGCCCGTTGTCGTGCACCAGTTCCCGTTCGAGTGTAGCTCAAAGCGGTGTTTTCGGGTTTTACCCCTAGGTACATCTGTGCCAGAGCCGCCTCTACCCGCTCGTATCCAGACAGGGATTTATTGCTCGGAAAACTCACAAAATCTCTACAATACCAAAATTCTAGGAAGTTCTTCTATACTAATCCTCAAAGTTCATCTTAGGTCTACGTGCTCTAATCAGAGTTTATCTAAATCTAGCTTCCAAGGTTTGTACTAAACTTTCTCTGATACCAACTGTAACGCCCCGACCCCAGCTACCCAGAGTCGGTGCATTATTACATAACATTGGCATGATCACAAGAAAGATCAAATCTCGAAAGACCGATTGGTTTAGTAGCCTTGGAAACACTAGATATATTCATAAGTTTTACATTACATCATAAAATGAAAAACTACTACAACAACATAATGTTTCCACAATCCACACTATTAACCCCTCATAAAATCCATGCAGGTCATTCATAACTTACTTCTTCACATCCTGGGAAAAATAAAACATAGAAAAGGGGTGAGCTCAAATGCACAGTAAGGATAACAATATAGCGGAAACTTTCATAAATAAGAATAAACATTTAAGGCAATGTATAACTAAAACAAAAGCCTTTTAAATATGAACTTTCAACATGGTATGGCATAAATAAAATGAAATAATTCCATTTACTTATTCACATGGATATTCTACTAATCGAATAATCACATGCAAAAATCAATAACCACTTTCATAATGTTGGAATGCATAATGCCAGACTATCATAACCACATAGTCAAGGCCTCATGCCAAGACTACAAATAAGATTTTGTCAAGGCCTTATGCCAAGACACTAGTTTGTCTCATGAGACCTACCGATGCATCGAGGAGCTATAGCGGGCTCCACCCGTCACTTATTAAGTCCAATGCATTCCCATATGAAAAGGTTTAAACATAACATAAACATTCGTATTAAATCTAGCATACGAAATGTCAATAATTTCACCAAAACTATGAATGGTATAAGAATAGCACATCCATAGTCAAACATATCACAAAACCTTCAATACAATATAGAAGTTTTGTATCATAATAAATCAACTTCAAATAATCTTAAAATCCATCAAAGGATGTTGACGTAGATGAAATCAAAATTCTTTTTAAAGAAATATCTCCATTTATTTTGAAATCATTTAAGATCCATATAAAATAAAACATTTTCTTTGAAAATATTCTTATAAGCTTGTAAGGAAAGCTTTGAAGATTTTATAACGGCGTAAAATAACCGCACCCGCCGTATAAGTTAAAAAAAACATTCTTACCTCAACTCTGTCGAAAAGGTTAAAAAGGACCTTGTTTCGAAAATGACGGAAAGATTCCTCTTATAAAAAGTCAAACAAGGGTATAAATGACTTTAACCCATATTATTGTAAATAATAAAAATGGTTTGAAATACATTTTGAAGAAACATGGATGTGGATGATAAAGAGATCCCAGTAGATTATTACGTATAAACAACCTTGGATAATGAAGAGGTTGTAAAGTAAACCCTTACCCTTGCACTATTACTTGGATGGGGTAGGTTAACCTCCTGTATAATGGTGAAATAATTGTTATTAAATTATTCAATAATCATATACATTAATATGATATCATATATGATCTTTTAAAATTGCTTTGTTAATAATATCTTAGAATTATCGTCGTTTCGGGTGTTAACTTACTCGTTTTATTTTATATGTTTTGTTACGTAAGACATGTTTGTAAAGGATAGGTTGTATATTATACATATCCAGAATGATATCAATTCCTTAAACATTATTTTTAAATCATCAAATGATAATTATACTTGAATGGATACGATGGAGATGAATCTTATCGCGTTCGTGGAGACGGTAGTCCGTACGTACGCACGAGCGACAATATCATTCTTTTGTTATTAAAATAATATATAAATGGTTGTTATATAATATATACAGAATCATTAACATGTTATATTTATTATTTACATGAGTTACATATCATTATTATACCCATCCAATAATAATATATTGAATAACAATTACACCACGACGTGGAGACGGTAAGCCGTACGTACGCATGTATGGTGGCATGTCATTCAAAGGGTGGATGGAATACTGAATATGGTTGTACCATATTTATAATAACATCACAGAATATATATGATACTGGAGTTATTATTTTATAATGGTAACAACAAAGGAAGAAGAAGTGGAAGAAGAAATGAACTTGGAAAAAGGGTGGTGAAATCATTACCTCTTCTTCGGGTTCTTCCTTTTGATTTGATCAAAAGGGCTCCTTAGGTTGGCTTTCTGATCAAACTAAGGCCCCTAGGTTGTAGTGAGGGATGTTGGGAGAGTATTTGGGCAGAGTTTGGCCGAACAAAAAGGCTTTGATGGTGTGAAGAAATGAGAAGGAGGAGTGCCCTTTTATAAGAGGGGTGAGGGGTACCTTTGGAAAAGCTAGAAATATTAGTTTATAATAAATTCATATTCTGTTTCCAATGGCTCCAAAGTTGACTATTCAAAGTCTAAGGTGGGGATAGGTCAAAAACCACTCAACCAATATAATTTAGACAGGTTTGAGTACTTATATTAACCTTATCTTTAAGTATTAACTCTAAGTTAATTAGTTTCACTTTTACAATGTCTCTTTGTATTTTTATATAATATGGTTAATAAACTTAATATATACATCCAAGCGACCCCCAAGTGGTACATTAATGATGAACCTATCATGATATAATTCTCTTGGCCGATCCTTAGATTTTTATGAATTTAATATCAATTAATAATATAATATTTGTTTTAAGAACTCTTTTATGTCAATTTTGACACTATTCAATAGTTGATTTTTGTGAAACTCATAACATATTGATTACTTCGAAAAAAGTCAATTAAATCAATCCTAATATATCATATTATCTTATAAAATTAGTTTAATTCATTAAAAGTTTCATATTATATTTATTTGGGTATTTATAATATCAATTATTTTAATTTTTCACTATTATAGTAATTACTGCATCATCATTGTGTCATAAATAAAATAAATTATTTAATGTCTAAAAATTATAAATAAAATATCATTATGTAGGAAATCGTTTTAGATTTCTAATGAATATTTATAATCTAAAATCCAACTTATATAACCCTATGTAACAATTGTTTTGATAAAAGATATATGCTTGTGTCATTTTTGTATTCATTTTGAGTTAATTAAAATAAAGTGTCATTATCACTTACAAGTGGATCCATGGGGTCCCAAAATCGACCCAAAGATGCCCATGGTCGACCATGTATCAACCAATAGGGTTAAGACACGTTTTAGGGTAATTTAGTATTATTATAATATTATTTTTTTAACCCTTATTTACCGGATTTACCCTTAACCATGGTAAATAAAATATTTACCGCAGTAATTATTCAAAATGTCTAAAAATAAAAGTTACCTATTTACACAATTTGAACATCCTGATTCCAAATATGGAATCCATTTTCCTAAATTCTAAACACAGAAGTGGCAGAAATTAATTTAAAATTAATTCCCGCTGTCAAAACAAAAACCGTGTTTTTAAGAGATAATAACTATCAAAAGATTGACACTTGTTTATGTTCGGTTTAATTGTAAAATTATGTCCAATGACCAACATTATATTAAACAGTAAAAATATATTCTAAATATACTTTAAAACCACTCAAATTCATAATTTATCACTATTAATTATTTTGATTAAAAAAGTTGTTTTTAATTAAAATTTAGTAATTTTCACTATTCATCAAAATATGAAAGTTATTCGAAAAGTACCAAAATTTCACCTTAGGCTAAATTTGATATTCTGAATCCAAAAATGATGTCCATTTTAAAATATAAAATATATATAACTTCAAAAAGTAGGTATTACTATTCATAACAGCTAGTTTGATTGGTTACGGTGTGTTAGAACTCGGTGTTGCGTACAACACACGCAAGCGTACCGTGGAAGCTTGGGATGTTTCATTTTAAATTTTTGATGTCCCCATTTAGTCAAAAAGTTTAAAATATAGTATCTAAAAAGGTTTCACTATTAAAATTTGGTAAAAGTGCAATACTGAAAATGAATTTGTTCTTACATTATGTCTAAAAAACTCATAATATGGATTCTAAAATTATAAGGATTATATAAAGTTTAAAATTTAGTTAACACTATTCATAACCTCTTTTTAACAGCTTGTTTGGTAAGTCATGGTGCGATTGAACTTGGTGTTGCGTGTAGTGAATGTTATTGAATTATTTTGAAGAAATAACACACTATAAAATCTTGGGGTGTTACAAATTGTCAGGGCTATGATCCATTTTTGAGATCTGGTTGCTACTACATCTTTAATTCGGACGATAATCAACCCAGACATAGATTTATGAATATCCATGCATAGGTTGGACCCATACATAGGGAAGTGACATTTGTATGGTGGATAATGTGTAGGGTTATTTAATTTAGGAATCACTTCGTATCCTCTAATGTAGGAATCAAACAAAACATAGTTCAAGAACCATGTTCCTTGTACCGGTATAACCCATGCATAGGGAAGGGGAATTATTAACCATTCTTTTGAGACAATGTACATGTAGTGTACCTTTACTCTTGGTTCATTTGTGGGTAAACCCTAATGTTCAATTCCTATGACCACATAATCAATGTTCGATGTGTGAAATATGGAATAGAAAGGGTTTCAATTACAATAGAGTGGTAGTTTAGGGTATATTAGATGAATTTTTGTATCATGTGGTGGATGGACCGATATATAGGATCAGTGAATATATACATATCTCATTAAAAAATTAGAATCAATTCATATGTAGTTCTATGAAGAAACCTCCATGATTTTTTTAGTCCATATGCATGTAGGGTCGACATTTTTGGTGGAGGTTGGGCCCATGACATAGTGTCTAGACGTCACTATGTATCTCCCAAGAATGAGAATCAAGGGACTCATAATTATAAAGAAGAAGTGTTCCCAAGTGGATTTGGATCTCATATAGGAAAAGAGTCATTTCATCTTTCTCCAATATGGATCTGACTCATGTACGAAAAATAATTGATTGGAACAATGATTTCCATACAGTTTAACCTCATGTACTTTGAAGAAAAATCTTAATTTAAGTTCATAGGGTATAGACCATACGTGTTGTTTGTTTTCATATAATGAGAATGTGTTGGCCTTGAATATTATCATTATGTGGTGTGGAAATTTAATCCTGGAATTTAACATCATGCAGTGACGAAGTTTATCATACCGTTTAACTTCATGAGATCATGATAGTTTCTCTCTTGGGTACATGATGTTTTGATTAATCTTTTGTTAGTAGGAGCTATAGTAAGTTTTTTATCCTTTGTAATTAATTTATTATTCTCCATTATAGTAGACCTTGTGGATTTCCTAGAGTCCCTCCCATTTTGACCCTATTATGAGAGGTTTAATTCCAAGTATCATCGGAGTTCTGAAGAACATAACAAATTCTCCTTCAAGGAAAGGAAGAAGGTGAGCCTTTTTTGAAGTCTTGAGAAATCCAGTTTGGGTAAATCTTTTCATATGTAATGGTATGAAATATTCTCTCATCCAGTTTCTCCAACCCATCGATTCATTTTTGCGATTTCTCATTTGGGGATAGATGATCATCAATGGAAACAAAAAGTGAGAGTAATTGAACCTTGATGTGTAGAACTGTCTATGTCTTGTATACTAATGAGTGTGGGGTTTCATGAGTGGTGGTGCAGTTCATGGTCAGTTATGTCTATAGATCATAGAGAAGCTTGTCCGTTCAAGATTTATTTTCCTTGTCTACCATTTTCTATATTATGCTATATAGGATCTAGTTGAAGGAATATATCTATCTATTGTCCAATAAATGTTAGTGGGATGAATGTTTGGTCTTAATAGCTTAATCCAGGTATAATTACCTCAATTGAGCTGGGAAAAAGTTATTATCCTTATCTGTTAGTATTATATAAGGGACACCAAATATGGTGATGATATTGGAGTTCACTAAGCTGACCATGCTTCTTACCCTAACCTCATTGAGGGGTAGAACGTCTTCCAATTTTGAAAACAAGTCAGTTTCGATAACAATATATTGGAATTTATTAGACATAGCAGTAGGATACAGTCCTATGACATCAATTTTCCATATGTAAAATGTAACGGAGAACATTTATTTGGGAAGTAACCTCAGAGGATGGTGATTTAAAGTGGGATGAACTTGACAGGAATTGAACTTTGTTGTTAATTTGGTAAAATCCTACATCACAATGGGCTAGTAGTATCTAATCCTATAAATCGGTTGGGAATTATTGGATCCTAATTGATGTGATCTATAAGACATAGTTTGTATTTCCTTCACTAAAACGATGGTCTCTTCTCTATCAATGCTTCTGAGAAGGTTCCTATCAAGGCCCCACTTATAGGGGACCTTTTTTTGATTTGTGTCATCATACAAAATAAAAATTAATTGCTCATCTATGGATAATCTCCCTCCCGGAAATATCTAGTGGGTGTTATCACTTCTGATGGTAATCCACAATCAGATTCATCCATCTAGGGGTTTTATCATACAACCCTGGGATGAGAATAATATTTTTGTTTTATTCTTTGTTAACCTGAATTAATGGTAATAAAATACGATGTAAGGCAATGCTGATGAATATTTCATCCAGGTCTGAATCAGCCAAAGCTATGGACTCATTTTCAAATGCATCAACCTATAAATTGTGTGAAGGTGGTACATGATTTAATGTTTGGTCTAAATAGTTTTCTTCTTTTAACCCTCATGCATTGTAAAATAAGGGGATTAGATCTTCATTTTTAGAGAATAGTATCCATTTACATTCTGGATGACTACTTCTCAATTACCTTTTATCTTCATGTATTTCAATTGTACATGAAGTGCAACATCCTGTCCTATAATTGGATATTGATACTCTACATAATTGTTTGTGCATCATTTTGAAAGAAAGAGGGAGTAATCTTGGTCTTCTTTTTCTAGAGATATGAGTAAAAATTCCAACCCCACTTTGTGAAGCATTTGGTATTCCATTCTTTCTCCAATCAAGAATCTGGATTCACTTCAAAATGCATCTCCCATGATTTGGGGTCCTCTTGAACAGAGAAAACATCTTCATTGGGGAGTTCCGCATAAAATATAATCATCACTTATCGGGGTGTTCCTCTAGAAAATCTAAAAATACTTATCCATTTACATATTTCTGTGGTACGAACCATATATCAACCTGCTATAGGATTACCTCCCACCATGACAAACATCCAATCAACTATTAATGGATAAGAATATACTTGAGTGGGTTGCGACACTTGACCAAATAGAACACATGGTGCTATAGGTATTGCCTTTGTTTGTTGACCATGAAGATTAGTACCCAGAATATCTTCTCAATATTTGGATAATAGGTCTTAGTAAAAATTATAATCTAACTAAGATGATAAAGGTTTTCTTTTTCATTTATGACATAATTCTTATATTCCATGAAGGAACCTAAGGACCACTCTAAAGACATCACATATAGTTTGAGTGGACTTCCTTTAACAGGCAACAATAACATTGGATTGATTAAGAATTATTTTTTGGAGACATTTGAATGATTACTCACAATCATGTGTCCATTGATATGCAACCACTTTTTACATCAACCTTGTAAAGGGAAAAATTTGTTTGTGAGGTTCAATATGAAGCATCGAATGTAATATAAACATCTTTAATTTTCAATAAACATAGATAATTTATGATAAGGTGACATGCAAAGGATTTCAATTATCTTCTTGGGGTTGACTGCGATTCCACGCTGGAATATGATGATGCAATGGAATTTCCCTAAGGGACACCAAAATCACAAATCAAGGGGTTCATTTTCAGGATGTTTTTGTCACAGTTTATTAAAGATGAATTCATGATATGATAGGTGGTTTGAGAGTTTTTTTTATTTAACCACCTATTAATCAACATATCATTCTATGAACATTTTGAGTATGGGTTTTAAGATACGGTGCATTGAACACTAATATTTTGTGTTAGTTGTTTTCTGACTAAACGGAATTAAATTGTAGAAAATTACTCCTAGGAGGGCCCTAAAAGAAATAGAATCTTCATCTTCATGGGCTATTCAAATTTGGAAATTTCATAAATATCCATACATGAAATAGAGAGCCAAATATAGAATAGTTGCATCAATCAACAATTCTGTTATTGGGACCAGTAAGACATCTTTCGGGAAGTCCCGATTGAGATCCCTAAAATCCATGAAAACACTAATTTGTACATTATTATTTATGATAGGGAATATATTGACCATATAGATTGGATAATTTACCTCCCAAATTAATTCATATTTGATTATATTTTCTAAATCATCCTCTATCATGGATTCATGTGTTTAGTGCATCCTCATGGAGGCTTTCTTTTAGCCACAATGATCTTCTAAAAGGACCAAGTGGTGGTGGACACCTTGGGATCGAGGCCTGCCATTTTATTATTGTTCCAGAAAAAAAATCAATTAATCCATATTATTGAGGTGTATAACTCATTCTATTTAGAATAAATTTCTACACTAATCATTTTTGTTTGTGCGTCTCCTTCATAACCAATGTTGTTTTACCATAACGTCATCAATGGTGGTGGAGACACCATCCTCGAATGATGGATGGGAATTCCTAAGGTCTTATTACTCTTTCACTTAAATATCATACATTCTTATTATACTACTTATAGGGAAACAATTCATAATATGAACACTTCATAATTAATATAAGAGTCTCAAATTCAGAATTCAGAGACTGCAGATACTTATTTTTTTCATGACTGATTGCGATGATTTTTATAGAGTGTTTGGAGTGAGCGATTGTAAAATTACTTCTTTCTAATAATCATTGGTAGGTGATGCATGGATTATTTGGAGCTCTTAAGATGGAGTGATGGTATTTCAATTCATGAATTCACCATCATTTGGGGGACCAGTGGATTTTTCAACATAGAGTGGCTCAGTGGCCATTACTATAATCAAAAGAACTACTGAACATGAGTCCGAATATGGACTCATGCACTCATCATGATTGATGTTAAGTACTTATTATTATTATAAATTCTTGAAGGGGTTTATGTGGACCATTTAAAATTCTTTTGGAGTAGTAAACCAATCAATACCATCGACTAAGGGTTTATTCCTTTGTTGATCAACGAATCATTCATTGATATAGTGTAACTCACTAGATTATAATGGGGCCTTATTCGAGTTCAATGACCCACCATGTCCATAAATGAAATATTTGATGCACTGGTGGTATGATTATTGAATAGGTGCATGATTAAGCAACAAGGGCCTTCCAATAAGGATGTTGAAGGTCGTGTTTTTCCAGAACACAAAAAATTATGAGTCTGCTAAGAGGTCACTGAGTCTTGTTTTGATCTTGATCTACACGATCAGATTCCAACTAGTTTTTCATAGCCTAGAATGGTTGTGTTGTTGGATGTAATATAATATTTATTAAAGCCAAGACCATGAATTGATAGTTGTGGAATGATATTTACTCAATATCCATTATCAATGAAGACTTTTATAATCTCTAATACTTTTATCATATCAAACAAAAATAGGGGTATAATGGGTCCCTCTATAATGAAATTATATCTTAATCAATGAAGGAGATAATAGTGTGGAATATTAAAGGATTGGTCTCCCTCTGATAGACTTTACTAGTAGGCACTTCAGATTCAAACTTCTAGGGGTAATCATTGCTTCAATAAGTTCTTCCCTGATATATTTTGACAAAATCCGGGCAAACATGATTAGTAGTTTGGCTATCAATGAATAAAAATATATCATAATATCATAAATATTGTCTAAATTTCAGCTCTTCCAAACATGGTGGTGTTCTTTCATAGGCACTTTAGGGGCTTGAGAATTGTATAAGGATGGAATGACCCCTATGATAATGAGAATGTGGGGATTTTGTGATTTGTGGGTATACCCAGGTAGGTCTTCTATCATGTCATGGTGATTAGAAATTTGTTCCTCTTCAAATGGTTATTCCAAAATTATTGGTCCAAATTGGATTATATTAGGGGAAGGGTAATATTCTTGTTTCTGTTCGGACTTCTAAAGGGATCTTCTGTGATTTTATCGGACATTGACTATTCACGACGAGGTGAAAATTGAAATTTTGTTTCTTCAACGGCTACATCTTCTTTGGTATCACCAGCTTCGGTGGCCTCATATTATGGTTCCCTGATTGGGTGTAGCGAACTCCAGTTTATATCCACACTCTTCATCAGAGAATGGATCTATTATGTGAATGAAATTAATTGATATGATGAAGAGTTCCTCATCTAACAATGAGTCCCCATGATTGACGACATTCGATAGTTCTGGTTTGTGGGTGGTTCTTGTGCTATCAGATATGGTGGACGAAAATTTAAGAGTGTCAAATATAACTGATTCCTTTGTTTGGAATCATCATCTTAAACTTTATATTTTACTTTCTAGTCAAACTGCTTCTTTGAAAGTCAACTCTTAGAGGATTGTGGGGCCGATGATGTCAGTTGCGTTGCATTAGGAGATGTTGGGGGCACATTAATCTTCTTCGACTATGATTGGAGGATGTGATCAGCTATGTTTACTATTTTTTATTCATAAACCTATAAAACATCAGGCAAATTTTTCTAAAAATGATTTTCCCCCTCTCCTTTATCAAGGTTAGTGGGGAAATTATAATCTAGTTCGGCTGTCTATGGTCCCAGTTTGAATTTCCTACAATATATCATTCATTGTAGTGGTTCTTTATAGATGAATAGTTCTTGGATGGTATTTTACAGTATCTGGTGGAAGGGACAATAATATAACAGGTATTTTAGACCTACTTCATTAGTCGTCATTGGATCTAGTAGATGGAGAAAGATTCAAATCATAGAATCTACAAAGTAGCCACAAAATTGTTTATCTTATAACGATTAAATTTTATTCATTTTCTCCATGAGATGATTTCTAATAGGTCACCTACACTCATATTTTTGAGGATGGGGTGGCTATTGAAATCAAGGGGGCCTTCACAATTCAGGGCAGACATGGAGATGGACCCGGTGCAGGGTGTGGAATAAGTGTAAGAGAGGCATGTTTAGATCATCCTTCTCTTATTCCTGGAGCTAGTGGGTCTACCTAGGCCTTGATGTTAGTTTTTATAAGGATTATTATATTATTTTGAAAATTATAGAGAAATCCCAACCCCCGATTTTATATTTCACTGGGATCTATGGTGTACACAACTCATTTTGGAGGTTATCCGTCCACATAGAAATCATATCATATGGGGAAAGTGGCTGGTTCAATGAGAAGATCATATCGTTCCATATAGAAATGAATTATAGAACTCTTTCATTATCCCTATTATTTAGTTCATAATTTCATTGACTATGGTATTTGGTATAATTAGTTGAACTCAAAAAGGAACTACCTCCATAGATCCTCCAATCCTATTATCAACTAAGCAGGAAAACTGTTATGTCATACAAAGGCTGAATCTTGTAGAGTTCACACAAAGAATCCGAGTCTCACCCCTTATTTCTCAATATTTCTCATCATTCGATAATAATAAGATTCATAATGCATTATATGTTGTTCTAGGTCACCTGATTCACTGAATATTGGGAACACATGGTTCTTGAAATTTGGTGGTAGTGAATTATTACTCACCCATTCTGGGTAAGGGTTATATTTCGGTTGTATTTGAGCGTTCCCAATGTAAATGGATTCCAATAGTGATTCAAAGGAATTAATAGTGTTAATGATCTATTAATACATGTCTAGTTCAACATGAGAATGAGTAGGCATGGAATGTGGAAGAATTGGACATGGTGGATATGCTGGTACAAAAGGTAGATACACGAACAGGGAAAACATTATTTCCTTTCACGATTTTCTTCCTATTGTTTTCATAATGGTGGAAAATATTTATATACATTCGGGATTGGATTCTTGTAGAATAATGTTCCTTGCACAGTCTTGGACAAGCATTATGGACTTGATTCATTTTCAGGATAAACCCTTATGATTGTGGTACACCTACTGAAAGTGTTGATTGATTCTATAACATAAGTGAATACAAATTATGATGGCTTCATTAAATAATAAAAATGTTGATTCACAAAAAATAATTCATTTCTTCTTCCTCTCGAGTGAATCTCTCCTCAAGCATCAGGGACTAATTCTCATTTGGAGGAGGAGGTGGGTCATACATGACCTTGTTTTTATTCTACTGGTTGTTAGGGATCCGTGAAGGAGGTAACAAGGGATTGTCCAATAGAGTGTGTAAATTTAAGGTGGACCATTTGTACACCATATGAAAACCTATGGGTTCAGTGTGGATCACATTCTAGGAAAAACCATCTTCTTCCAACTTTTCTACATTTTCGTCATTTTTGGTGTAGACTACATGATTGACATCCACAATGTTCACTAATGCATAAAATTTTTTTGTGTCATACCAACTTTTGAATTGTAGGAGGTATTTTCGTGTCTGTTTCTGGATCTTCTCCTTCCATCCCGAGGTCCTATTCGAGTTTCTTGGTGAGGGGTTACTCGAATGGACCATTTATATTGCATTTCCATACACCTCCCTTATGAGGAAAATGAATCATGAGATGGGACAAACTGGAATACCTTTTTATTTATCACCCTACATAATTGGGAAATGGCAGATTCTCACTAGGTAGGTGGTTAAGGTAAAAATTATCCCAATCATGTGGGCTGGGATTGATCTTGTTCCTTTGATACTTTTCCTCGACCCATATTAGTTAGAATTACGAAGGAATTATGAGTTAACATTCCCCTCATCCCTATGGGATAGGGATGATACCATATGAAGGTCATTGTTGATGTTATTTCTGCTTTCATAATCTCATGGATACCCATTCTAGTGTGATCCATATATGTTTTTGGGTCTATAGTTGAATTATTTATTTCTGAGGACATGATTTGTGAATCCTGATTGGATTCCCATAGGAAAGAGAAAATATGAATGTTATCATTTCCCTTTTTGAGGAGTTTATCAATGGCTCATTCTCATTGGTCTTGATTCTTTTTAGACTTACTCATGGTTGGTTCATGTCCATCATTCCACCATTCCCAAATAAGGATTTCAATTAATTTTGTCTAGGGATAAAGATTTTATAGGATGTTTTTCTAATGGGTTATGCTAGATATGTAATGGGGTGATGTAAAAACATCAATTCTCTCCCCATCCCTAGATACAAACACTAGAAGAGACATCATTGATAAGGCAACAAAACTTGGGCGCTGTATGGATGCAAGTTAATTCAAAATCATCCATTCAACTCTATGATTGTTGTCTCTGCACAGATAAAAGGAATTCCTGGATGATTTGATGGCTAATGTCACATATAATTTCAAAATGATATTCATACCCATCATAGGTAAATAATTTTTCTATCAGGTGGTGGAGATTTTTCCAGAGATTGAGATGAATTTTATGTATGCATTCTTCTTAGAACTCTATTGGCATGCCAAACTGAGAAGCCGTTATGGGAAAAGCATAACTAGAATTTCATCCTAGGATAATTGACTTATCATTAGTAACATATTTATATTTTATTCCAACAATGGTTTCTTTAATTGGATTTTCTGATTTCGACACTTTTAGATGATTTCATCCCAATTAGCGGGGCTAGCAGGTGACTCATAGATATTTTAATGGTATATAGGTGGACTAGAAGAAGTGTGTGGCCCTATGCTATCCTGGGGATGATAAAGGATGTAGATTTCCATTGAAATAGAATCCAACATATTTGACCAACTATTTCAATTAACCTTTGAATATGATGGATTTGTTATACATGACTTGATGGGGGGAGTACCTTCTTAATGAAGTGAAATTTGGTAGTGGGGAGGGCCTCTGAAACCGATGTTTTAATGGTGAGGGATACCATTGTAGATTTGTGTCAATTTGAAAGGAAAATATATGGGATGTGAATCTTGGGGAGGACCTTCAGGATAGACTACAATAAGGAGAGAAATTTCATGCTTCCTTATGTTGCTGGGGGGGGGGGTTCAGAGTGATTGCCAAAATTGTGTGGGAAAACATTATATCTTCATGTCTGACTATAGGGATAATTTCTATAGCATATACCCTATGAAGGACAATCATTGTCGATTATAGATATGGAAAGACATTTTTATGTTATATATTCTTCCCATAGGGATGGATATTGTGACACTCATAAAGATATAGGTTCTCTGGATCGATTGTTTATTTCCCACTAAGTAATCCTTCATGGGTGCTCTAAGGAGGACCATCAAACCCATTGGTAATAAAATTGAGGGAGAGGACCATCACCACTAGTAACGCCCCTTCAATTATTTGGTAATGTATTAGATGGATCTGAGGAATATATAGAAATTTTTTTTATGGGATCAAGAACTCTATCTTTTCACATATAGGGTTCATGAATATTCTCTTCATTTTCTAGTTTCAATTGGAAATTTTTTTTGGGAACTCCATTGTGGGAAAATGGGGTCACCTTCTGTTGGTAATGACTTTCTAATATAGGTTCTTATTTTTGTGGTTCTTGTTATGCTTCTTGGATACACTATAGCGAATCTTGAGTTCTGACTTGGATATATTGCCAACCATAGATAAACCACTATAGTGGGCCTATGTCTCCAAGTTGGAACAAGGATTTGTTTCCATTTTGGTTGTCCATTTATCATGGAATATGGTCTAAAATGCTCCTAGACTAGATAATGGATGCATGTATTCTCCGGTGTGACTATCTTATGTTGTGGGATAGTCACCTAACTTTGGGATATGATGCTGTAGGCCCGAATGCTTACTATTTTCGTAGATGTGATTACATCATGATAGGTCATGAGGATATGATCAGTAATTGATTTATTATCCTCTATCATTTCATGGCTATGTTGAGATATTTATTTTGTTGTAATGGTTATATTTACACATTTTGATATGGGATTAGGAATATATTCCTACTTTGGTGCTCCATGTTTTTACAATGGGTATTGTAATTTCTTCTATGTTGGGTAGAGGAATGAGTTTCCCATGATTTATTGCTTAGGTACACCAACTGGTTTCTCTGTTAACCAATATATTTGGATGACGTGATTTATATTTGTGAGCAGAGATTTCCGACAGCTCATTTAAAATTGTATTTTTATGACAAGCTTCATATGAATCTGTTGGAATTTTACCCTTATTGTATTTGATTACAACAACATTTGACTAATGGGATTGATATATAGGAGTATAAATTCAACTATACCTATATTTGACTTCCACCATATTTAACTGATGGGATTTGAATTCATTGGCAGGGATATGTACCTACCTCTAGTTTGATGTCCTTTTTAGATAACATGATTCATGCACATTGATAGGGATTTTCATATGTATATAATTCACCACTGTATTTACATTAAGTAATTTTTGGGAATTGGTAGGAATTTTTGCTTCCACATTATGTGCCATTGTATTTATATGGTGGGATTTAGAAGTGTAGGAAGGAATGTATGAATTCCTATAGTTTTCCAACATATTTTCATGGAAAAACTCTTCCTTATAAACCAGGTTGATTATCATTTCCTGATTATATACTTTTCACCCTATCAGGAAGATCATGGGACCTATGTTCATTGAATATCATCATGAGCCATCGGTGTGATATCCTATTTATAATGAGGAAACTAGATTTCATGGCATTAGGGGATGATTCTTCCCTCATGTTCCATAGATTGGAAACCATATGAAATAGGGATGAAGTAGTTATTGATGACTTCATCTACCTTTATAAGATAACTGAGGTACTCATTTTCATGTTCTGGGGAAAGGCTCCTGAAATGATTGGAGATGGAATGTAGATCCGACTGGTTCTGGACCGATGCCAGATGCATGGTGGGCGGCTGGTGGGGTTTCATTGACTAGGGGTCCAGTCTTGATTCCTATAGTGGTTGGAGAGTATCATTTGGGTGGTACTCATAGATGTGTGAATTTGAGACACATTATTGGAGATAGTAGTATGGTGACAAAGTCCTCTACTTCAAGGAGGTCCTGGCTAGTGTAGTGACAAACATGTCTGTCTGCAATAATATCTTGGATGTCATGAATTGAAGGATTCTATGGAGAATTCTTCCCAAAAATGTTACAAGTTCATAAATGAAAACCCATAAAATTATCTCTTCATGAGCATATGTATAATTTATGATCTCTCTTGGATCTCTTCCCTTTCGATGGAGAAAGGGTCTTGAATTGGGGTAACCCAACCATATTGGTTAAGGATTCACATCGGGTTCACCATTTTTGTTACCGATTACTATTTCATTAATGTTGAAAAAAATGTCCCAACAGGGACTTTGAAGTATATCCTTTTTATGGTGTGATGGTGGTTTTTCAGTCTACATCACATTCACTTCATATTTTTCTTCCAATGAAATTATTTCCCAAAAAATTGATTTTAGGGGTTGTGTTTTGTGATATCACTAATTTTTGGTAAAATTTAATTGAATGGTATCCAATGTTATTTTATTTGGAGAAAAAATAAACCAACGGTTCTCACATCAAATTTTTATGGACTTTTTTTCCAAAGTTATGTGCTCATTGGATGATATGTCCAATGACACTTGAGAACAAACATTGTTTAAGAGGATGATAAATTAACATCACCACACCCTTTAGGGGGAACTATTTCATATTTCTGAGACTCTTTTGTAAAATTAAACAATGTTCATATTTTCATGAATCCTTTGTCCCTTCCAAAGGATGTTTTTATAGATTAACCATAGATAATATCAATCATAAATACAAATGGGTTCATAATTATCTATAGGTATCCAAAGGTTTCCATTATTTATGATATCTGTATGTATCCAAGGTTCTTCATCAATGTCACCCTTTTGTGGATAGATCATGAATTTCTTATTAATTTTTTAATAAAACACTGGTTCAAGCCATGCAATGTGTCTCCATGGATTTTATCATCATCCATGGTGGAAAATTATTATTTAAATATTTGGATCACTCCCATAAGATGGGTTTCCAATGTAACCTCATTGAAATAATCATTACCCACATAGTTTTGTTTCACTTAACTAGTCACATCACCTTTTAAGATCATGTGACAAGGACCCATCAATGTAGTTTAACGTCAGGCATCAATGAAATACAGGTGAAAGGTTTCCTAGTTAAGGATGGTTTGGGACATACACCGAGGCGGCCCAAGATACCAAGAAGGGATACGGTCTATCAAGTGGATATGACCCTACTGAAAATATTCCGGAAGATCATTAGGGTGGATTTAGCAGATGGGTTTATACATCAATGAGGATTACAACGTTTCCTAGTTTGTTTTGAATCAAATCCCTCATAGTTATACATCCCCGTTATTTTTAACATCATGCGAAAAGGATTATAGTGAACCAACACGAAGGATACAATGTCGGGATTGATACTTAATATTATCTCTTATGCATCCCAATTAATTGGTAATCAATGTCCATGTTGTTTCGAATTATATGGCTTAAACATTGATGCTTACAATTAAAGGGGGTATTATTGGGTCCCACAACAAATAGGATTCCCATATGTATGTGGTTGGGGATTACACTGAATTGGAGGCCCACTTCAAGAGGATCTATTTTGGTTTGATTTGATGAGGGGTATATGAATCAGATCTTTCTATTTAGTATATTGTTGGGGATTACAAGTGGAAGAATCCCATTTGATTCTTGTGGTCGTCCAGATGTCCTAATAACCACTAATATCAAATCCCATGTGATTCATGATCTGTTTGAGAAACAATTGATAGTAGTTGATAAGATTATTGCACAAACCTCCCTATCCACTGGTGGATGGTGATAGAGCCAAAGGGGGGGATAGGGTTTTTGATTGTGCCCATTTCCCCTCTTTTTATCATATCCATGATTTTCATGTTTGGAGATATGTCTAGATATGTGCCTGGGTAAGGAAAATAGGAGTAATATTTTCACCTCCCGCATGAATTTCTAAGGGATTACCTTAGTGGGAGTGCCCTAAAATTGGTTCATAGAAAGGGGAGGAGAATTGTTCCTTACCAAAAATAAAAAACAAGCATGATTTACATTGTCTAATAATGACAATCATCAAAGGGAAATGTCAGTGATTCACCCTAGTCAATAGAATGGGGAGGTTCATGTGATTATCCCAAGGAAGAAACCTTGGTTAATATAGGAATGTAAACTTAGGGAAATTCTAAGGGTCCTCCCTTTTTTAGGTATTACCCATGTGACTCTATCTAGAATGGGTATGTAAACTCAGAACCACACACTAATGCACCCAATAGTCTCATCATAAATATATGGTGGATTTGGTAGAGGCTATGGCATGATTATGTTGGACTGGAATGCAATGGGACTACCGATGTCATGATGGAAATGAATGTAAGTGTCTTGAACCAATGGGGATAACTCCCTATGATATCCCATTCCCCATAAAATATTCTTATGCGGGGCAGGGATTCCTATGCATAGCACATTTCTATACTGGTTGGGGGATAATCTTAATAACATGGTGGTATGTGGACATGGGAACGATCTATATATAAATTTTATATTCTAAACGAGGTTCCATCCAAATAGCATGATTCTACGTAGAAATGAGTTTCATCAACAAAGTTATTCACTCTGTGGCAAATGGTTCCACCCTCATTGCTCTTTGCTATGTGGTATGCCTTATTTAAAAGGGGGTATTGGCTATGTGAATCTTGGGAAATAACTATACAAGGTATATGGGGCTCACAATTTTTTTCAATTAGTTTAGTTTCTTCTACTTATTCTTTGAAACATGTCTTAACTGTAGAGAATCATTAAAGGAGACCATCTATTTCGGTGCTCTCTTATTCGTTACATCATCAATAAATCAATCTTCTAATCTCCAAAATGTCATCCTCCTTATCTATCCCACATGGAATCTATTTATAATGATGTGGGTAACTGGCTACTAGCATAGAGTGTCATCTATGGTCAGGTTGTGATCTCTCCATTTAAGAAGCCTCTCGAGGCAACCCGACCCACAAACGACTTGGTAAATGGGGGTATGGTGTCATTGTTTGTGGGTTTTAGAATCCCCACCTAGATCCCACGAATGAATCCATTTCATTCTAAATAATATTATAATATTTTCATGCCCATAAACCATTTTAATTAGTGGGTAATTTCGTCTACAAGAAAACTATCTCTACCTCTCACATGCAATCAATTTTTATTTCATTTGTGGGAGTTGGATCCACAATTCTATTCTTATGAACTTGTTAGTTTCTGTAAAAATCATGATACAGACCGCCATGCAAGAGTGGTGGTCAATAATGGATTTATATTTTGTGGCTTCTTTCATGACATTTTATTTTTTTTCTTCTTCAAATTTCATTCCATCAAGTTTTCCTTTGATTTTTTTCCTTCCTTTTCTAAATCCTAGGGAGTACCTTGATTTCATTTGAAAAATATTTTGGACCCAATAGCGGTTTTAGGTTTTTATGGGGTTTTTTAGTTTATAGTGTTTTATGGATTTATGGTTTTTTCGGGTTTTTATGGTTTTTGGGTTTTTATTGTTTTTGGGTTTTTTGTCGATTTTATGTTTTCATAGGGTTTTTATTGTGTTCTAGGACTTAGGATATTTTATGGGATTTATAAGGATTTTAGTGTCTTTTATAGGTTTTAGGATCCTTTTGTTTTTTTTGGTGTTTAAACATTCTTTAGGGTTTTAGTGTATTTAGGGGATTTTATGGATTTCAAGGGTTTCATGAGGATTGTAAGGGTTTTGATGCATTTTTAGGGATTATTGTGATTTTATGGGTTTATCTGTTTTATGAATATTAAGGGGTTTTAGGGGTTTTAAAAGTTTTTAATAGTTTATGGTTTTTATGTTTTTCTATGAATTTTAAGGTTTTAAGAGTTTTTATGGGGTTTTAGGGGTATTATGGTGTTTTATGGATTTATGATTTTTTTAGTTTTTTCAAGGTTTTTGGGAATTTTAGGTTTTTTATGGTTTTAGTGTTTTCTAGTTTTTTGGGATGTTAATTTTATATAGTTTAATTTAGTTTTTATGGGGTTTTACGTTTCTAATAGTTTTAGGTACTTTTATGGGTTTTTATTGTATGTCATATTTCTGGGGTTTTTTGTGTGTTTCTGGGTTTTATATATTTAAGGGTTTTTAGTATTTTTAGACTGTTTAATATTTTTTTCATTTTAGGGTTGTTTTATTGGTTTTGGAGGATTTTATAATTTAATGGGTTTTAAGGTTTTTATGGGTTTTTCGGTTTTTAATGGTTTTTATGTTTTTTCAGTTTTAGGGTATTTTATGTTCTTTTAGTGGTTCTTGGATTTTTAAGGGTGTTAGAAATTTATAGGTTATAATGGTTTTTTTAGTTTATGTTTACTATATTCAGTACATTAGGGTTTTCAATGTTTTTAGGGGTTTTATTATTTATTTTGTGTCTTAGGGTTTTTTGGGTTTTTATATTTGTTATGGTTCCTTTATGATTTTAGGTTTATTTTAGGGATTCTATGGTTTGTTGGTTTTTTCAGATTCTATAGGTTTTTTATTATTCTTTGGTTTTTTATTTTTTTCCATGATTTTTTAAATTCTTTATGGTTTTTACAAGATTTGGGTTTTCTAAATGTTTATCATGGGGTTTTTGGATTTTTACGATTTTCTTAGGGGTTTTATGATTTTTTTGGGCTTTTAGAGATTTTAAATTTTATCATGTTTTTGGGGGATTTATGGGTTTATTAGTAATTTTATGGGTTTTTATGTTTTTTAAGGTATTTATTGTTTTCATGGAATTTAATATGATTTTAAGGGGTATTAATTTTTTTGAGGGGTTTGGGTTTTATTAGGTTTTAGGGTATTTTTGGATTTATTGTGGTTTTTAGGATTGTTTTAGGGGTTTTCTGGTTTTCAGGGATTTATTGGTTTTTGTTTTTTATTGTTTTTATGGTTTTTAGGGGTTTTAAGGTATAATGTGTTTTTATTGTTCTTATAGGGTTTATGTTTTTAGTGATTTTTAGTTGTGTTATGGTTTTTTGTTTTTTTTAAGGTTGCTATTCTTTTTTTAGGTTTTTTAGGTCTTTATAGATTTCTGAAGTGTATAATATGGTTATTTATAGTTATTTCTGTTATTTAGGTTTTTAGGGGAATTTAGTTTATTTTATCATTTCTAGGGACTCCAATGGTTTTTAGGGTTTTGGGGATATTCTGGGGTCTTAATGGGATTGGGGTAATTTAGAGGTGTTTTTGGGTTTTTTTAGTTATTCAAGATTAGTAGGGTTTTATGGTTTATTTAGGGTTTTACATTTATGTTATTTTAGGGGTTTTTTGTTTTATTATGGTTATTAAATTTTTATAGGGATTTATTTATTATTTAATAATTTAGTATTTTTAAGGGATTTATGGGTTTTGGGGGTCTTTACATTATTTCATGGTTTTTAGGATTTTTCTTACTGTTTTATGGGTCTTTATTTTTTATGTATTATGTGGTGATTTTAGGTTTTTACAGCTTCTTAGAGTTTTTAAGTATTATTAAATAGTTTTTGGTTTTTTCAGTATTCGATGATTTTAGGGTTTTGTGGGATTTGGGGTTTTGTTGTTTTTATGTAATTTTATGGATTTTTATGTTTTTAGGGGATTAGTGGGGTTTTCTTGTTTTTTTGGGTTATACGGTGTATTGGGGGGTTTTTCAGGTTTTAAGGCCTTATCGGGTTTTTAGTGTTTTTGTGTTTTTTTTATCTTTTAGGTGTTTTATGGTTTGACTAATTTTTAGGGGTTTCATGTGTATTTTGGGTATTTAGTTTTATTAGGTTTAATTTGGGTTTTTTTTGCCTTTTTTATGTTTTTTTATGTTTTTTTGGGATTTTTTGGTTTTATAGTAATGTAAGGTTTACGGTTTTTATACTTTTAGGGTCTTTCTTGTTTTTAGGGTTTTCACATTTTTTAGGATTTTTAGGGTTTGTTTTTATTTACCGCCCTTTTAGAATATTTAGGTCTTTAGGATCATGCTGGGATTCTATGGGTTTTAAGGGGTTATTTGGTTTTTTGGGGCTTTGGGGATTCTAATAATTTTTTTGTGATTTTTAGGTTTTTATGGTTTTTTTGGGTTTTATGGTCTTTATGGTGTTTTAGGTCATTTCATTGTTTTGGAATAATTTTTTTGGGATATATGGTTTTAGGGTTTTTTGTGTTTTTAAGGTCATTTAGTTGTTTTATGGATTTTTATTATCTTAGGGACTTCTAATATTATTAGTGTTTTTGGATTACCTTTGGGGTTTTAGGGTCCTTTCAGTGTTTTAAGGGTTTTAAGGCATGTTAGGGGTTTTATAGTATTTATAGTTTCAGTAATGTGTTTTAGTTTTTTTATTGTCATTTAGGGAGTTTCCATAATCTTTTCTGAAGTGTATAATATGGTTATTTATAGTTATTTCTGTTATTTAGGTTTTTAGGGGAATTTAGTTTATTTTATCATTTCTAGGGACTCCAATGGTTTTTAGGGTTTTGGAGGTATTCTGGGGTCTTAATGGGATTGGAGTAATTTAGTGGTGTTTTTGGGTTTTTTAGTTATTCAAGATTAGTAGGGTTTTATGGTTTATTTGGGGTTTTACATTTATGTTATTTTAGGGGTTTTTTGTTTTATTATGGTTATTAAATTTTTATAGGGATTTATTTATTATTTAATAATTTAGTATTTTTATGGGATTTATGGGTTTTGGGGGTCTTTACATTATTTCATGGTTTTAGGATTTTTCTTACTGTTTTAGGGGTCTTTATTTTTTATGTATTATGTGGTGCTTCTAGGTTTTTACAGCTTCTTAGATTTTTAAGTATTATAAAATAGTTTTTGGTTTTTTCAGTATTCAATGTTTTTAGGGTTTTGTGGGATTTGGGGTTTTTTTGTTTTTATGTAATTTTATGGATTTTTATGTTTTTAGGGGTTTAGCATGGTTTTCTTGTTTTTTTGGGTTATACGGTGTGGTGGGGTTTTTTTTTCAGGTTTTAAGGCCTTATCGGGTTTTTAGTGTTTTTGAGTTTTTTTATCTTTTAGGTGTTTTATGGTTTGACTAGTTTTTAGGGGTTTCATGTGTATTTTGGGTATTTAGTTTTATTAGGTTTAATTTGTGATTTTTTTGCCTTTTCTATGTTTTTTTATGTTTTTAGGGGATTTTTTGGTTTTAGGGTAATGTCAGGTTTAGGGTTTTTATACTTTTAGGGTCTTTTTTGTTTTTAGGGTTTTTAAATTTTTTAGGATTTTTAGGGTTTGTTTTTATTTACCGTCCTTTTAGAATATTTAGGTCTTTAGGATCATGCTGGGTTTCTATGGGTTTTAAGGGGTTATTTGGTATTTTGGGGATTTTGGGATTCTAATAATTTTTTTGTGATTTTTAGGTTTTTATGGGTTTTTTGGGTTTTATGGTCTTTATTGTGTTTTAGGTCATTTCAATGTTTTGGAATATTTTTTTTTGGGATATATGGTTTTAGGGTTTTTTGTGTTTTTAGGGTCATTTAGTTGTTTTATGGATGTTTATTGTCTTAGGGACTTCTTATATTATTAGTGTTTTTGGATTACATTTGGGGTTTTAGGGTCCTTTCAGTGTTTTAAGGGTTTTAAGGCATGTTAGGGGATTTATAGTATTTATAGTTTCATTAATGTGTTTTAGTTTTTTATTGTCATTTAGGGAGTTTCCATAATCTTTCGTGTTTCATAGAGTATTTTAGAGTATTTTAGCGGACTTAGTGGGTTTAGTTTCTAATATGGTATTTCAAATTTTTAGGGTCTTTTTGGGTTTTAGGGTATTTAGGTATTTTTAAATCCTTTTCAATTTTTTGTGTTTTTGGGGTCTTTTGGGGACTTTACAAGGTTTTAGTGTTTCTATGTTTTTTAGGGTTTTTAGGTTTTTGGGACTTATATAAGTATTTAATGGGATTAGTTTCATTAAGGTTATAAGGGTTTTTTATGGTTAATTTGGTTTTTTGGGTTTTGGGATTTTATTGGGTTTTTAGGGGTTTTCATGATTTTAGGGATATTAGTGACATTTAGTGTTTTAGGGTTCTTAGGGGTTTTTAGTTTTTATTATGTTATGGAATTTTAATGGTATTTATTGTTTTTTTGTTTTTTTATATTTATGTTTTTTTGGTGTTTTATGGGGGTATAGGGTTTTTTTTAGTTTTTTAGCATTTTTGGTGGTTTATGGTATTTTATGATTTTTTGCGTTTTTATAGTTTTAAGGGGTTGGGAGTTTTATTGGTTTTTATGGGCTTTAGGGTTTAAATGATTTTAAGGTGTTTTATGGTATTGAGTGGTATTAGGGTTTTTAGGATTTATAGTTAATTTATGGTTTTATGGTTTTTAGGGTTCTTAGTGTTTGTATGTTTTTTAGGATTTTTAGGGGTTTTAGGATTTTAAGGGGTTTATTAATTTTTTAGGTTTGTTATGGTTTGTATTATTTTTTAGGGTTTTTGGGTTTTTTAGTATTTCTTAATGAGTTTTTTCTTTTTATAGTTTTAGGGTTTATGGGGTTTTAATAGAATTTAAGGTTTATAGGTGTTTGATGGTTATTTAGGTTTTAAGGTTCATTTAGGGGTTCATATGTCTTTGTAGGGTGTTTTTATGTTTTTATGTCCTTTTAAATTTGTTTGTGTTTTAGGGTTTTTATGGTTTTAGGTTTTTAAGGTGTTTTAGGGATTTATTGGCCTTTTGGTGTTTTATGTGTTTTATGTATTTTTAGGGAATTTCAGGTTTTATGGTATTTATGGTTTTAGGGGTGTTTGGGTTTTTTTTGGGGTTTTAGGGTTTTATGGGGTTTTTTAGGTTGTATGTTTTTATTGTTTTTTAGACTTCCATAAAGTATTTTTGGGTTTTAGGGTATTTATATTTTTTATGGGTTTAGGGTTTTTAGGGTACTGTATGGATTTTTAGGGTCTTTAAGTTTTTAGGGATATAAGTATTTAAGAAGTTTCATTTGGGATTTTTGAGAAAATTATAGGATTCTAGGGTTTTAGGGATTTTAGTGTCTTTTTGGGTTATTAGGTGTTTTTAGTGTTTTGTGATGTTTTAGAATTTTTAGTGGTTTCATATTTTTTACGTTATATTGTGATTATTTTACGTGTGTTAGAGTTTTTATGGGGGTTAAATTATATTTAGGTTTTTTGGTGTATTTAGTGGTTTTTAGATTCTTATATGGGTTATGTTTTTTCTTGTTTTTAGGTTTTTATAGTTTTAATGGGTTTCAGAGATTTTGGGTGTTTTGGGTCATTTTGGATTTTATAGGGGTTTAGGGTCTTAAGGGTTTTGTTGATTTATTTTGTTGGAACCAAGGTCGTTCTATGCATGAATTGGAGTATGGTTTGGGTTTGTTGTAAATCTTCAGTGAAAGTTCAGAATGTGTGCCAGGAAAGTGATCATACAGAACAGATAACAGTATTGAAGGTGGCACAAATTTCCAGTGTTTGGAAAATTTTTGGGCCTGAAAATCAACAAATGGAAAAAATTGGTTTTTGGAAAATATACTCGTGCATAGTTGAATTGGTGGAGAGGAAACAAGAATGCCTTTTATTTTTCAAGACCAGAACATGAAATTATGGAATAGGAAGAAGGGCGCCCACGTTTTATGTTTGGTCGCGCAAGTGACTTGTGCACCAAAACTTGCACGCTGAGGGAAGATTTTCACACCATTGTGCAGGGTATCCAAATGCCTATAAATTGAGTTCAAACCCTCCTCATTCGTTATGAAGTTCAGACATAGAGAAAATCAAAGCTCTCGTCGCGTGGGTGTTGTGGTCTTGCAAGTGGTGGTGGGTCGGGCAATTTGAAGTTGCGCGACAGTTGTTTGTTGCGCGTCCAAGGTGTTTTGGGTGAGAAAGGGGTTGGGTCGCCCATGTTTGGAGATGGTGAATGAGGAGTCGCACAGATGGTTTGGGGACACTTTCGATCCTGGATTTGAAGAATCGTGGCTGTACATAGTTGCGCACAAAAATCAGTTTGCTCATAAAAGGATGTGAGTCGTGCAAGTTTGAATTTGAAGAAGTGAGTGTCGTTCAAGTGGGAGAGGTGAAGTTGCACACCATCTAGAAACTTATGCGTCGGTATTGGAGTAGTGTTCCAGGTGTGGTTGAAGTATTCCAATCTTTCTAGGGCTGCGCAAAAGCTGAATGTTTTCCTGATAACTTTGGTGCAAAGTGAGATTTTTCTACAAGTGGAAGTCATACTTCAACATAGCATCTACATACAACAGAGGATGTATTTATTAGCGATGATGATCGGACCTTCACATCTATAAACTGAGTGGGACTTCACCATAGGCAGTGAGCCAGGGGGAGTGAACGAGGGTGACCCGAGGGACACAGTAGGCAATCCCTGAACAGTTGTAAAGGCAGGGTGCCTGGGATAGAGTGACTATTCCCAAACCATTTTAATCCACAATGAGTGAAGAATAGAGGAATTTTCTATGACCGAAAACCTATTGGCGTATTCTTCTTGGACGAAGCCCTTAGCGATGAACCAAGTAAAAAGTGTTGTGTCATCTCTTTTCATTTGATTGTTTTATTTGTTCTCATATACATCATACAAGTTAAACTAATTTCTATCAATGTGGGAAGAAGATCCATCATTTTAGAAGGAAAAGTTGACACCCTGATTTCCCCCTCCCCACTCAGGGTATCCCAGTGTCCTTCAAGTGGAATCAGAGGCAGGTTACTAGTGTTTGATCTATTTTATACAGCCATGGAAAATTCATCCATTGTTAAGGGAGTTCCCCTCTTTTATGGAAGTAATTTTCAGATTTGGAAGAACAGAATGATATCTCATCTAAGATCCCTTGGAATAGATGTTCTGTTTTCCACTATGCATGGTATACATGTTACTGATCCAACAGGGCTGACTATGACTGACGTACATAGTAAAATTCTCAATACAGATGCTAAAGCACAGAATGCTCTCACCGCAACACTTTCTGATCAGATCTATCTAAAATTTATGAGTTTCACCTCAGAAAAGTCGATGTGGGATAAAAATGAAAATATTTATTAAGTAGATATCAAAGTGAAGGAGTCTAAACTTCAAGACATTCATAATAGATTATATGATATGAATATTCATCCTGATGAGAATGCATATTCTTTCTTCAATCTAATTACTGAAGTGGTTGTATCAATTCCCGGTCTAGGTGAAGAAATCAAAGATATAGACATTGTGAATAAAATATTAAGAATACTTCCACCACTTTAAAATAAAAATGTTTCATATCTTTAGGAAATAGAACTTTCTAAACATTCTCTGGATGATCTACTAAGCATCCTGGTGGCATATGAAATGAGGGTCAAACCAGAAGATGCTATGACTCGAGTGAGTAAGGAAATGGAATTCAAAGACATTGAGATACTGAAAATCTAAAAAGATAGTAGTTGTGAAGATTATGAGGAAAAATAAATGCTTTCTCTCATTGCAATGAAGTTCCAGAATGGAAAAGGGAAATTCCAAGGGAAGTTACCTCTAGCTTGCTTTCATTGTGGAAAAGTTGGTCACATTGCCTGTCAGTGTTCAAGAATGATCGATGATGAGAAGAGTGATTATGAAAACATTGAGAAGCCTCATTAAAGGTTTTTCCAAAGGGGAAACTTCAAATCAGGAAAGAAAATACCAAATAAGAGTTTTTTTGTTAAGAGGAAGAAGATGATAATGAATTCTGTGATTTAGAAGAACCAGAATTTAAAACTGGGAACCATTCTTTCATGATGTCCACAGTTGAAAAATCAGATAATACTGGTGGAAGAAATCAGTTGAAAACTAGTGAAAATCCCGAGTTGCAACTTAAGGATGATTTTAGTAAGCTTAAGATTAAATGTAACAGTTTTATTAATTGGGAATCAATTATAGAAGAATCAACTGAATATGTTGATCAACCTGAAGCTGAAATTTAATGACTGGAAGAATTGGTGAATGTATAGTCTAAAATATTTGAAAGCAATAATGATGTAGTGGATCTGAAGCTGAAAATTGAAGAGCATGCAGAGGTCATCAATTACCTCACCCCAAGACAAGAGGAAAAGTCTAAGACTGATGAGATTCTTGAAGAGGAACTTGTTTATATTAGGAGTAAACTTGAAAAAGATTCAATTTCAAAATAATCAATGAAGAAAATATAGTTTGGAAGGTTCTCAAATGTTGAGCTATTGGAGATAGAAAAACATGTATTTAATGGTGTTGAAAATATTTTAAATGACCAAAGACCTTCCTTCATGGGAAATAGTGGAATTGGTTGTGAGGAAGAGCCGTCATATGCTGCAAATAAAGGTATCCAACATAAAGGCAAGGTGAAAGTGGGTGATGTGGAAAAGTCATTTGAGGTGTTGAAACAGAAACCCCCAATTCAATATGAATGAAGAAAAGAAGATTATCCTATTGTCTCCTTGAAAAAGTTTCCCCCAAACTATTATCCCACTGAAGAAGGAATGGGGATAAACATAAGTTTGAAGACATTTACTCTCATGAAGTGTTAGTTCTGTGGATATTTAGGCCATGCCATGTCTTATTGTGAAGAGGCACGAAGCTATCTGACTGGTGAAGATATGGGAGTTCAAATAAGGAGAGAAAATTCATATCCTAATTATTTTAGAAGAAACAATTTCTATGGATATTGTTTTCATTGTTCTATCTTTGGTCATAAGGCTGTTAATTGCAGGACGAGAAGGGACATGGACACCTCATTCCAGAGTTCCAGACAAGTCATATCTTGTCAACAAGATAGTGTTTCTCTTACAATAAGGTTTTCTCTTCTCAAAGAGTTCTTTGACTACGAAGAACCAATGTACACATATGAGATAACTGAAAGGTCATCAGTTCTCTATACACAATCCAATGTCTCATGGAAATAAAGGAAGAAAATTGAAAAATCCAACCTTGGATAGGTGGCACTCAAAGATACCAAAAGAAAGAGTACCTGGATTCTGGATAGCAGTTTTTCATCTCATATGACAGGTAATGCTGGACTATTAATGGATATCAAAAGGAAGGTTGATGGTACAATATGATTTGGTAATGATGGAGCTTTGAAAATCAAAGGCAGTGGAAGTACTAAATTAGCTAATGGAGAGATAAAGAAGACTGGAGTCCTTTACGTAGATGGACTACCTCATAATCTACATAGCGTGAGTCAACTCTATAAATCGGGACGTATAGTTACATTTAATCAGAAAGGCCGCACTATCAAGGGAAATACAGGAAATTGACATATGATGGGATGCAGAACAGAAGGAAAATTATATCAGGTTGATTATAAAAAAATGTTTGTTACATGACTGTTGAAGAAGAAAACAATTTTTGGCATTGGAGACTGGGACATATAAATCAACAAGACATGGAGAAAATATCAAAATTGAGGATTTTCATGGACATTCACAACCTAAAGCATGAACGTGAAAAGTCTTGTGATGTTCGCATTCGTTGAAAGATGGTCTGCAGTTCATATCGGCCAATGATGAAAAGGGAATATCAACTTCTTAATCTAATACATACAGATGTATGCGGGTAGATAAATGTTTTCGAAACTCAAGGAGAAAGGTACTTTGTTCTTTTCATAGATGACTACAGTATAATGGCATGTGTAATGGTCATTCACAAGAAACGACAAGTGCTTGACTGCCTGAAAATATATCGGTGAATCACCGATAATGATACAGGATGAACAATCAAAGTGTTGTGATCTAACAATGAAAGGGAATACACGTCCATTGAATTTGAAAATTACCTGGAGAAGCATGGGATATAACATGAGGTAGCTGCTATGACAAATCTACAAAAAAAATGTAGTTTTTGAACGTAGGAATCGACAGGTGAACAACATGGCACAAACTATGCTGATTGGGTGTCGTATTCCATGACATTACTGGAAGGAGGATGTTCAAGATGCATTGTATATTCAAAATTGAACAGGACTTTATATGGGTGAGATGAATACACCATATGAATTATGGCATGGAAGGAAGCCCTCTGGGAAATAATTTCATGTTTTTGGAAGTAAATGCTTCATCACAAGCAAAGACGGAAATCAAGGGAAGTATGGTGATAATCTAGATGAAGGAATTTTCATTGGATACACAATGAATAGAAAAGCCTACAAGTGTTTCAGCAAGCGATTAGGAAGGATTGTGTAAAGTATTTATGATAAGATAATTTAAGAGAAAACCACAAATGCTTCAAGGAAATCATATGTTGATGTGATAGAAAGTGAGGAAGAAATTGAACGTGGAGAAAATACAAATATAGAAATAGAGGAAGTTGTAAAAAACACTCACCAGTCACATCATGATGTTATATCAGAAGTAGAATCTGAAGAAGAAACTATGGCTATAGAGAATTCAACTGAACCTCACAGGAAAAATTGAAGTGCTGAGATTGATCCATCTAACATAATTGGGGACAGAAGTGCACCCACACAAACAAGTAGAATGAGGAATAACACGCAATCTGCATTTCTGTCTGTTGTGGAGCCATCCTCATTTGAAGAAGCTGTAAAGGATGAATCATGGGTGAAATCCATGAATGAAGAGTTAGATCGGATTGAAAAGAATCAGACATGGGATCTTGTACAGAGACCCGAAGGCCACACTGTGATTGGTACAAAATGGATCTTCAAAACATTTTTGATGATCATGTAAGTGTTATTAGAAACAAGTCATGACTGGTATGTAAAGGATACTCCCAGATTGAAGGTGTTGATCTTGAAGAAACCTTTTCTCTAGTGGCTAGACTACAGTCAATCAAGATTTTCCATTCCATGGAAATTCAAAGATGATATAAAGTATATCAAATGGATGTCAAGACAGCATTATTGAAAGGTTTACTCGAATATGTATTATACATTGAACAACCAGTGGGTTTTGTTCTTGGTAATGATGAAACAATGGTGTGAAAACTAAAGAAATCTCTATATGGTTGAAGCAGGCACCACGAGCATGGTATTCCCGGCTAGAATCGTATCTCAAGAAGATGGAATTAAAAAGAGGAGGATTAGACCACAATCTATACATGAAGAATTCATCAAAATATCAGTTCAAGGTTCTAGTCTACGTTGATGACATTATATTTGGTGGCAGCAGGAAAAAATCAGTGGATTAATTTTCCAATCACATGAAATCAGAATTTGAAATGTCTATGATTGGGGAGATCACATATTTCATGGGGTTGCAGGTGATTAAAAGGAAGGATTACACTTTCATTTCTCAAGAAAAGTATGCAACAGAGATACTTAAGAACATTAATATGAAAGCCTCAAAACAAATATCAACTCCAATTTCAATGGAACCAAACATGGAAAGCATGAAGATGGGGCATCTGTAGACACCACCATGTAAAGGAGGATAATTGGGAGCCTACTGTACCTGATAGTGACATGATGAGATATTGTCTTTGCAACCTGTCTAGCGGCCCGCTTTCAGAGTAATCCAAAGGAGGAACATATGAAATCGGTAAAAAGATTATTGAGGTATATTAAAGCTACTCACAATTGTGTCTTATACATTTTTGTAGGAAGAGATAGTGAATTATTAGAATTTTAAGATGATGACTGGGCTGGAGATGTAGTTGACAGAAAGTCCACTAGTGGTGGAGCATTTTATATTGGAAATAAATGTGTTGGCTGGTTGAGCAATAAATATGAATGTACTTCTCTTTTTACTGGTGAAGTTGTGTATATCTCTGCCAGAATGTCATGCACTCAACTGCAATGGATGAAGAAACAAGTAACAAAGATTGGTGATGAGGTGAAGCAACCAATGGTAATTTACTATTATAACAAGAGCATGATTGATCAAACAAAGAATCATGTTCGGCATTCTCATACAAAACATATTGAAATCATGAATCACATTGTCAAATAAAAATTTGAGCAAGGAATGATTAGAATGGATCATGTGGTAAGTAATGAGAAATTGGCTCATATCCTGACCAAGCCACTGTTAGCGGCTTTGTTTGAGAAGCATCGGATGAACGTTGGTGTTCAGCCACCTCCCAGTGCATAAGGTGATTTGGAAAATCCCCTCTCCCCAGTTATGTTAATTGTTTTTAATCTGTTTATGTATGTGATGAAGGTTTGTGTGGGAGATAATATCTAGGGGGAGTGTGGTTTGAGATGAACAACAAACAATTACCAGTCTTTGGGTTTATTGTCAATGGGGGGGAAAGAAAAAATTTAGGAATGTAATGACTTTTTGACACATTGAGAATTCAGTTTTGGTGATAGGATGGGAAGGAATACATTGGATGGGAACCCAATTCAAGCTTCCCCTCTTGTTTTCTACACCGAGCATTGTTCACGTAGACTTAGAGTGTTGGATGAGTTGTTTCTTGCGTTTGTGGTTTCTTTATGGCTGGTGTTCTATGAATTTATTTACTGATTTCTAACAAACCCAAAGGGGGAGATTGTTGGAACCATGGTCATTCTATGCATTAATTGGAGTATGGTTTGTGTTTTTTGTAAATCCTCAGGGGATGTTCAGAATGTTTTCTAGCAAAGTGATCATAAAGAACAGATAACAGTATTGAAGGTGGAACTGTTTTCTAGTTTTTTCCAAATTTTAGGGCCCGAAAATCGACAAATGGAAAAAAGTTGTTTTTGGAAAATATAGTTTAGCATCGTTGACTTGAAGGATAGTAAACATGCACGCCTTTTGTTTTTCAAGATCAGAACATGAAAATATGGAAAAGGAAGATGGGAGACCAAGTTTTATGTTTGGTTGTGCAAGTGACTTGCGCATCGAAACATGCACGCCGAGGGAAGACATTTGAACTGTCGTGAAGGGGATCCAAATTCCTACAAATAGAGGTAAACCCCTCCTCATTCAGTATAATGTTCTGACTTAGAGAAAATCATAGCTCCCCTCTCACAGGTGTTGTGGTCACGCACGTGGTGGTGGGTCACACAAGTTGAAGTTGCACGACAGTTGTTTGCTGCACGTCCAAGGAGTTTTGGGTGAGAAAGGGGTTGATTCGCCCATGTTTGGGGTTGGTGAAGGAGGTGTCGCATAAGTGGTTTGGAGACACTTGTGCTCCAGGATTTGAATAAGGGTGGCGGTTCATAGTTGAGTGCCAAAATCAGTTTGGGTATAGAAGGATTTGAGTTGCACAAGTTTGAATTTGAAGAAGTGAGAGTCGTGCAAGTGGGGGAGGTGAATTTTCATGCCATCATGAAACTTTCATGTTGGGCTTGGAAAAGTTTGCAAGGTGTGGTATATGTATGCCAATTTTTCTGGGGCAGCGTGAAAGCTGAATGATTGCTCGATACCTTTGGTGCAAAGTGAGATTTGTCTACGTGTGGAAGTCGGACTTCAACAGAGCATCTAAATATGAAAGAGGATGTATTTATTAGCGATGATGAAGGTACATTCACGTCTATAAACTGAGTGGGTCTTAACCATAGGTAGTGAGCCAGGGGGAGTCAACGAGAGTGACCCAAGGGACCCATTAGACACTCCCTGAATAGTTGTAAAGGCATTGATCCTGTGACAGAGTGACTATTCCCAAACCATTGTAATCCTCAACGAGTGAAGAATAGTGTAATTTGGTTTGACCGACAACCTGTTGACATATGCTCCTTCGACGAAGCCCTTAGTGGTGAACCAAGTAAAATGTGGTTTGTCATCTATTTGCATGTGTTTGTTTTATTTGTTCTCATATCCATCATATAGGTTAAACTAGTTTCTACCAACGTGGGAACAAGATCCATTAGTTTAAAAGAAAAATTTGACACCCTGATTCACCCCTCCCTTTTCAGGGTGTCCCAGGGTCCTTCAAGTGGTATCAGAGGCATGTTACTGGTGTTTGATCTATTTTATACCACCAGGGAAAATTCATCTACTATTAGGGGAGTTCCCCTCTTTGATGGAAGTAATTTTCAGATTTGGAAGAACAGAATGAGATATCATCTATGATCCTTTGGAATGGATGTTCTATTTTACACTATGAATGTTATTCATGTTACCGATCCAATAGGTCTAGGTATGACTAATGCAGATAGGAAAATTCTCGATTCAGATGCTAAAGCACATAATGCTATCACCACATCACTTTCTGTTCATATCTATTTAAAAGTGATGAGTTTCACCTCAGCAAAGTCCATGTGGGATAAACTTGAAAATATTTATGAAGTTGATATCAATGTGAAGGAGGCGAAACTACAAGTCCTACACAATTGATTCGATGATCTGAAGATTCATCCGGATGAGAATGCAGATTCCTTCTTTAATCAAATTACTGAGGTGGTTGGAGAAATTCAGGGTCTAGGTGAAGAAATCAAAGACATAGACATTGTGAAGAAAATATTAAGAATACTTCCACCCCTTTACAATGCAAACGTTTCATCCCTTTTCAAAAGAGATCATTCCAAACTTTCTCTAGATGATCTACTGAGCATCCTGGTGGCATATGAAATGAGGGTCAAACCAGAAGATGCTACGACTTGAGTGAGCAAGTAAATGGCATTTGAAGCCATTGAAAAACTGAAAATCTCAAAAGATAGTAGTGGTGAAGATGATGAGGAAAAATAAATTCCTTATCTCATTGCAAAGAAGTTACAGAAGGGAAAAGGGAAATTTAAAGGGAAGTTAACTCTAGCTTGAGATTTTCTGTTTTTCAATGGCTTCAAAAATAAATTCCTTTTGAAAAAACTTTTCTGAGGGTTCTCAATGTTTTCAGCTTCTTGAGGAGGAAGTTGTTACTATTAGGAGTAAACTTGAAAAAGATTCAATTTCTAAAGAATCAAGGAAGAAAATACAGCTTGGAAGGTTCTCAGATGATGAGCTATTGGAGAGTGAAAAACTTGGCTCTAATGGAGTTGAAAATATTTTAAATGATCAAAGACCCGCGTTCATGGGAAATTGTGGATTTGGTTTTGAGGGAGAGCCGTCATACGCTGCAAATAAAGGTAGCCAACATAAAGGAATGATGAAAGTAGGTGATGTGTAAAAGTCATCTGAAGTGCTGAAATAGAAACCCCCAATTCAATCTGAAAGATGAAAAGAAGATTATCATCTTGTCTCCTTGAAAATGGTTCCCTCAAACTATTATCCCACCGAAGAAGGAATGGGGATAAACAGAAGATAGAAGACATTTCCTCTCATGAAGTGTCAGTTCTGTGAATATTTAGGCCATACCATGCCTTATTGTGAAGAGGCTAGAAGCTATCTGAATGGTGAAGATATGGGAGTTCAATTAAAGAGAACAAATTTATATCCTAATTATTTTAGAGGAAAAAATTTCTATGGATATTGTTTTGGTTTTTCTAACTTTTGTCATAAGTTTTTTAATTGTAGGCAGAGAAGGGACATGAACACCTCATACCGGAGTTCAAGAAAAGTCAAATCTAGTAAATAAGATAGTGTTTCTCTTACAAACAAGTTTTCTTCTCTTGAAAAAGACTTTGACTGTGAAGTACCAATGTACATAGATAAGATAATTTAAACGACATCAGTTCTCTATACTCAATCCAATGTCTAATGGAAAGAAAGGAAGAAAATTGAAAAATCCAACCTTGCAGAGGTGGATCTCAAAGCTACAAAAACCAACAGTACCTGGATTCTGGATAGTGGATGTTCATCTCATATGATAGGTAATGCTGGCCTGTTAACGGATATCAAAAGGAAGGGTGATGGTACAGTATGATTTGGTAATGATGGAGCTTTGAAAATCAATGGTAGTGGAAGTATTGAATTAGCTAATGGAGAGCTAAAGAAGACTGAAGTCCTTTACGTAGATGACCTACATTATATTCTACTCAATAAGATTCAACTACGTTACTTGGGACTTATAGTTACTTTTAATCCGAAAGTCTGAACTATCAAGGGTAAGACATGAAATTCACTTACGAAGGGATACAGAATAGAAGGAAACATGTATCAAGTTGATAGTAAAATAAATGTTTGTTGCATGACTATTAAATAAGAAAACAATTTGTTGCATTAGAGAATGGGACATACCAATGAAGAAGACATGGATAAAATATCAAAATTGAGTATTATCGTGGACATTCCCAACCTGAAGTGTGAACGTGAAATGTCTTGTAATACCTGCATTCATAGAAAGCTGTTCTGTAGTTTATATCAGCCAAAGAAGACAGGGGCATGTCATTTTCATGATCTAATACATATAGATGTATGCTGGCTGATAAATGTTGCCATAACTCATGGATAAAGGTACTTTGTCTTTTTCATAGATGATTACAGTAGAATGGCATCTGTAATGGTCATTCATAGGAGACGACAAGTTCTTGACTGCATGAAAACATGTCATAAAATCACCAAGAATGATATTAGACGAACAATCAAAGTGTTATGATCTCAAAATGGAAGGTAATACACATCTATTCAATTTGAAAATTACCTGTAGAATCATGGGATACAACATGAGGTTGCTGCTGTGAGAACCCCTCAACAAAATGTATTTATTGAACGTAGGAATTGACAGGTGAACAACATGACATGAAATATGCTGATTGAGAGTCATATTCCACGAAATTACTGTAAAGAGTATGTTCAATCTGCAGTGTATATTCAAAATCCAACAAGACATTATATGGGTGAGACAAATACACCATATGAATTATGTCATGGAAGGAAGACCTCTTTGTAATACTTTCGTGTTTTTGGAAGTAAATGCTTCATTTTAAACAAAGAAGAATATCAAGGGATGATTGGTGATAATGCAGATGAAGGAATTTTCCCGGGATACTCAATGAACAGAAATTCCTACAAGTGTTTCAACAAGTGATTAGGAAGGATTGTGGAAATCAGTTACGTTAGGATAATTGAAGTGAAACCCAAAAATTCTTCAAGGACATCATATGCTGATGTGATAGAATGTACGGAAGAAAGTGAATGTGGAGAAAATAGAAATATATAAATAGAGGAAGCTGTACAAAACACCCAGCAGTCACATTATGATGTTGACTCATAAGAAGAATCTGAAGAAGAAAATATGGTTGGAGAGAATGCAACTGAACCTCATATGAGAAATCGGAGAGCTGAGATTGATCCATCTAACATAATTGGGGACGTAAGTGAACCCACACAAAAAATTAGATTGGGGAATAACACACAATCTTCATTTCTGTCTGTTGTGGAGCCGTCCTCATTTGAAGAAGCTACAATGGTTGAATCATGGGTTGAATCCATGAATGAAGAGTTAGGTCAGATTGAAAAGAATAAGACATGGAATCTTGTATAGAGACCCGAATATCACAATGTGATAGGTACAAAATGGATCTTCAAGAACAAGTTTCATGAGCATGGATGTGTTATTAGAAACAAGGCATGACTGGTATGTAAAGGATACTCCCAGATTAAAGGCATTGATGTTGAAGAAACCTTTGCTCCAGTTGCTAGACTGGAGTCAATCAGGATTTTCCTTTCCATGTCACCTCAAAGATGATATAATGTATATCAAATGGATGTAATGAAAACATTGTTGAATTGTGTACTCAAATAAGAATTCTACATTGAACAACCAGTGGGTTTTGTTCTTGGTACTGATGAAACAATGGTGTGCTAATTGAAGAAAGCTCTATATGGTTTGATGCAGGCACCACGAGCATGGTATTCCCAGCTGGACTCATATCTCAAGAAGCTGTAATTCAAAAGAGGAGGAGTAGACCACAATCTATATGTGAAAAATTCTCCAAAAGATCAGTTCATGGTTCTATTCTACATTGATGACAGTATATTTGGTGGCAGTAGGAAGAAATGATTGGATGAATTTTCCAATCACTTGAAATCAGAATTTGTAATGTCTATGATTGGGGAGCTCACATATTTCATGGGCAGAAGGTTATTCAATGGCAGGATTACACATTCATTTCTCAAGAAAATTATGCAAGAGAGATACTGGAAAAGTTTAATATGGAAGAATCCACACCAATATCAACTCCGATTTTAGTTGGAATCAATCTTGGAAATCATTAGGATGGAGAATCTGTATACCCCACCATGTATAGGAGGAAAATTCGGAGCCTACTGTACCTGACATCGACACGACCAGATATTTTCCTTGCAACCTGTCTAGCAGCCCACTTTTAGAGTAATCCAATGGAGGAACATATGACAGTGGTAAAAAGAATAATGAGGTATATTCAATGTACTAATAATTGTGAAATATAATTTTCTGCATGAAGAGACAGTGAATTATCAGCATTTTATGATGCTGAATGGGCTGGATATGTAGTTGACAGATAGTCCACCAGTGGTGGAGAATTTTATATTGGAAATAAATTTTTTGCCTCGTTGAGAAAGAAACAAGAAAGTACTTCTCTTTGTACTGCTAATGATGAGTATATCTCCACCACAAGGTCAAGAATTCAACTGATATGGATGAAGCAACAACTAACAGATATTGGGAATGAGGTGAAGCATACAATGATAATTTACTGTTATAAAAAGGGTGTGATTGATCTTATGAAGAATCATGTTCAGCATTCTTGTACAAAACATATTGAAATAAAGTATCATTTTATCAAAGAAAAATTTGATCAAGGCGTGATTAGAATGGATCATGTGGGAAATGATGAGCAAGTGGCTGATATCCTGACCAATCCACTTTCAGCGGCTGTGTTTGAGAAGCATCGGTTGAACCTTGGTATTCATCCACCTCCCAGTGCAAAAGGAGGTTAAAAAAATCCCTTCTCCCCAGTTATCTTAATTGTTTTTAATCTGTTTATGGATGTGATACAGGTTTGTGGGGGAGATACTGTCCAGGGGGAGTGTGGGTTGAGCTGAACAATGAATAATTACCAGTCTTTGGGTTTATTGTCAATGGGGGAGAAAGGAATAAATTCAGGCATGTAATTCTTTTGTGACACAATAACAATTCAGTGTCGGTGATAGTATGGGAAGGAATACATTGGATGGGAACCCAATTCAATCTTCCACTCTTGTTTTCTACACAGAGCATTGCTCACGTAGACTTAAAGTGTTGGCTGAGTTGTTTCTTGAAATTGTGGTTTGCCTATGGTTGGTGTTCTATTGAATTTATTTACTAATTTCTAACAAACCCAAAGGGGGAGATTTTTGTAACCATGGTCATTCTATGCATGAATTGGAGTATGGTTTGTGTTTATTTTCAATCCTTAGTGGAAGTTCAGAATTTATGCCCGCAAAGTGATCATACAGAACAGATGACAGTATTTAAGGTGGCACGGTTTTCAAGTGTTTGCCAAATTTTTGGGCCTGAAAATCGACAAATGGAAAAAAGTGGTATTTGGAAAATAGACTTGTGTGTCGTTGACTTGAATTAGAGAAAACTTGTTTGCCTTTTTTCATGATCAGAACATGAAAATATGGCCAAGGGAGAAGGCTGCCCAAGTTTTATGTTTTGTTGAGCGAGTGACTTGTGCACCGAAACTTGCGCACCGATGGATGCCTTGTGCACCATCGTGTAGGGTATCCAAATGCCTATAAATAGAGGTCGAACCCTCCTCATTTGGTATGATTTTAATCCCTATAGAAAATTAGATCTCTCATCGCGGAGGAGTTTTGGTCGCGCAAGTGGTGGTGGGTCGCACAAGTTGAAGTTGCGTGACAGTTGTTTGCTACGCTTCCAAGTTGTTTTGGGCAAGAAAGGTGTTGAGTCGCCGAAGACTTGAGTTGGTGATGGAGGTGTCACATAGGTGGTTTGGTGACCCTTTCACGCTAGGATTTAACGAAGCACGACAATACATCGTTGCATGCCAAAATCAGTTTGGGCATAAAACGATGTGAGTCCTGCAAGTTTGAAGTTGAAGAAGTGTGTGCAGCGCAAGTGGGAGAGGTGAATTTTCATGCCTTCTTGAAAATTACGCGCCGAGCTTGGAGATGTGTTCCAGGTGTGGCTGAAGTACTCCAGTCTTTCTAGGGCTGCGCAAAAGCTGAAATTTTTCCTCATACCTTTGGTGCAAAGTGAGATTTGTCTACGGGTGGAAGTTGAAGTTCAACAAAGCATCTACATACAACATAGGATGAATTTATTAGCGATGATTATGGGACCTTCACATATATAAACTAAGTGGGACTTCACCATAGGCATTGACCAAGACGTGTCAACGAGAGTGACCCAAGTGACGCAGTAGGCAATCCATGAATACTTGTAAATGTAGTGAGCCTGGGAAAGAGTGATTTTTCCCAAACCTTTGTAATCCACAATGAGTGAAAAATAGTGGAATTTGGTATGACTGAAAACCTATCGGCGTATGCTCCTTGTATGTAGCCCTTAGTGGTGAACCAAGTAAAAAGTTATGTGTCATCTCTTTGCATGTGATTGTTTTATTTATTCTCATATCCATCATACAGGTTAAACTAGTTTCTTCCAATGTGGGAACCAAATCCTTTAGTTTAAAAGAAAAAGTTGACACCCTGATTCCCCCCTCCCCTCTCAGGGTGTCCTGGGTCCTTCAAGTGGTATCAGAGGCCGATTACTGGTGTTTGATATGTTTTATATCACCATGGAAAATTCAGCCAGTTTTAGGGGAGTTCCCCTCTTTGATGGATGTAATTTTAAGGTTAGGAAGAACAGAATGAGATCTCATCTAAGAACCATTGGAATGGATGTTATGTTTTACGCTATGCAAGGTATACATGTTACTAATCCAACAGGGCTGGATATGACTGATTCATATAGAAATATTATCGATGTAAATGCTAAAGCACAGAATGCTCTCACTGCAGCACATTCTCATCAAATCTATCTAAAATTGATGAGTTGCACCTCAACAAAGTCCATGTGGGATAAACATGAAAATATTTATGAAGTAGATAGAAAAGTGAAGGATGTGAAACTACAAGTCCTGCATAATAGGTTCGATGATCTGAATATTCATCCTCATGAGAATGCTGATTTCTTCTTCAATCAAATTATTGAAGTGGTTGGAGTAATTTGGGGTCGAGGTGAAGAAATAAAATACATATACATTGTGAAGAAAATTTTAAGAATACTTCAACCCCTTAATAATGCAAAGGTTTCATCCCTTTAAAAATGAGATCTTTCCAAACTTTCTCTGGATGATCTACTGAGAAACCTAGTGGCATATGAAATGAAGGTCAAACCAGAAGATGCTACGACTCGAGTGAGAAAGGAAATGGCATTCAAAGACAATGAGAAACTAAAAATCTCAAAATATATTAGTGTTCAAGATGATGAGGAAAAAAAATTCTTTGTCTCATTGAAAATAAGTTTCAGAATGGAAAATCGAAATTCAATGGGATGTTACCTCTACTTGCTTTGGTTGTGGAAAAGTTGATCACATTGCCTCTCAGTGTTCATGAAAGATCGATGATGAGAATAGTTATTCTAAAAACATTGAGAAGCCTTAGAAATGTTTTTTCAAAAGGAGATACTTCAATTCAATAATGAAAGTACCAAAGAAGAGTTTTGTCTGTGAAGGGGAAGAAGATGATAATGAATTCTATTATGAAGAAGAACTAGAATTTAAAACTGGGAACCATGCTTCAATGATGGCCACTGTTGAAAAATATGAAGATAGTGATGGAGATAATCATTTGAAAACTAGGGCAGATCCTAAGTTTCAACTTAAGGATGCTTTTATTAAGCTTATGATTAAATGTAAGAGTTTCAATAAGTGGAAATAAATTGTAGAAGAATCTAATGAATATGTTGATCAAAATAAAGCTGAAATTGAAAAACGAGAGGAATTTGTGAAAGTACAGTCTAAAATACTTGAAATCAATGATGATGTAGTGGATCTGATGTTGAGAATTGAAGATCATGCAAAGGTCATTAATGAACTCACCTCCAGACAAGACAAAAATTCCAAGACTGCTGAGCGTCTTGAGGAGTAAGTTGTTACTATTTGGAGTAAACATGAAAAAGATTCAATTTACAATGAATCAAGGAAGACAATACAGTTTGGAATGTTCTCAGAAGCTGAGTTGTTGGATAGAGAAAAACGTGGCTCTAATGGAGTTGAAAATATTTTAAATGATCAAAGACCTACCTTCCTGGGAAAAAGTTGAATTGGTTGTGAGGCAGAGACATCATATGCTGCAAATAAAGGTAGCCAATATAAAGTCACGTTGAAAGTTGTTGATGTGGAAAAGTCATCTAATGTGCTGAAACAGAAACCCCCAATTCAATCTAAAATAATAAAAGAAGATTATCCTCTTGTCTCCTTGAAAAAGTATCCCTCAAACTATTATCGAACCGAAGAAGGAATGAGGATAAACAGAAGTGAGAAGTCATTTCATCTCAAGAAGTGTTAGTTATGTGGATATTTAGTCCATACCATGTCTTATTGTGAAGAGGCAAGAAGTAATTTGAATGGTGAACATAAGGAAGTTCAACAAATGAGAACAAATTCATATCCTAATTCTTTAAGAAGAAACAATTTCTATGAATATTGTTTTCTTTGTTCTAACTTTGGTCATAAGGCTATTAATTGTAGACAGATATGTGACATGGAAACTTCATACCGGAGTTCAAGACAAGTCAAATCTCGTCCACAAGATAGTGTTGATCTTACAAACAGGTTTTCTCATCTCGAAGAAGACATTGGATATGAAGAAAAAATGTACACATATGAGATAATTGAAAGGCCATCAGTGCCCCATACTCAATCCAATGTCTCATGGACTGAAAAGAATAAAATTGAAAAATCCAACCTTGCATAGGTGGATCTCAAAGCTACAAAAAGAAACAGTACCTAGATTATGGATAGCTATTGGTCATCTCATATGAAAGGTAATGCTGCCCTATTAATGTATATCAAAAGGAAGGTTGATGGTACAATACGATTTGGTAATGATGGATCTCTAAGAACCCAAGGTAGTTGAAGTACTAAATTAACTAATGGAGAGCTAAAGAAGACTGAAGTCCTTTATGTAGATGACCTATGCCATAAGCTACTCAGTGTGAGTCAACTCTGTGACTAGGGACTTATAGTTACTTTTAATCATAAAGGATGCTCTATCAAGGGAAAGACAGACAATTCACTTATCAAGGGATGCAGAATAGAAGGAAACTTGTATCTAGTTGATAGTAAAAAAATGTTTGTAACCTGACTATTGAAGAAGAAAACAATTTGTGGCATCAGAGACTGGGACATAACAATCAACAAGACATGGAGAAAATATCAAAATTGGGGATTGTCATGGACATTCACAACCTGAAGCGTGAACGTGAAATGTCTTCTAATGATTGCATTAGTGGAAATATGGTATGTAGTTCATATCATCCAAAGAAGAAAAGGGTATCTCATCTTCTTGATCTAATACATTCAGATGTATGTGGGCTGATAAATATTTATAGAACTCATGGAGAAAGGTACTTTTTCATTTTTATAGATTATTACAGTAGAATGACATGTGTAATGGTAATTCACAAGAAAACGACAAGTGCTTGACTGCATGAAAACATATCATCAAATCACCGGGAATGATACTAGACGAACAATCAAAGTGTTGCGATCTGAAAATGGAGGGGAATACACGTCCATTGAATATGAAAATTACCTGGAGAAGCATGGGATACAACATGAGGTAGTTGTTGTGAGAACTCCACAACAAAATGTAGTTGTTGAACATAGGAATCGACAGGTGAACAACATGGAATGAACTATGCTGATTGAGAGTCGTATTCCACGACATTACTAGAAAGAGGATGTTCAAGATGTAGTGTATATTCAAAATCGAACAAGACATTATATGGGTGATACGAATACACCATATTAATTGTTCCATGGAAGGTAGCCCTCTTTGAAATAATTTCATGTTTTTGGAAGTAAATGATTCATCAGAAAAAAGTATGAAAATCAAGGGAAGTATAGTGATAAAGAAGATAATGAAATTTTCCTCAGATACTCAATGGAAAACAAAGCCTATAATTGTTTCAACAAGCGATTAGGAAGGATTGTGAAAAGAAGTGATGTTAATATAATTGAGTAGAAAACCACAAATTCTTCAAGGATTTCATATGCTGATGTGATTGAAGGTTATGAATAAATTGAACGTGTAGAAAATAAAAATACATAAATAGAGGAAGCTATACAAAACACTTAGTAGTCACATCATGATGTTGACTCAGAAGAATAATCTAAAGAAGAAACTATGGATAGAGAGAATGAAACTAAACCTCATAGGAGAAATTGAGGAGCTGATATTGATCCATCTAGCATAATTGAGGATAGGAGTGCACCCACACAAACAAAGAGAATGTGGAATAACATGTAATCTGCATTTTTGTCTATTGTAGAGCCATCCTCATTTGATGAATCTATAAAGGATGAATCATGGATGAAATCTATGAATGAAGAGTTAGATCATGTTGACAAAAATTAGACATGGGATCTTGTATAGAGACCCAAAGGTCACACACTCATTAGTACAAAATGGATACTCAATAAAAAGTTTGATGAGCATGGAAGTGTTATTAGAAACAAGAAACGACTGGTATGTAAATGATACTCCAAGATTTATGGTCTTGATGTTGAATAAACGTTTTCTACAGTGGCTAGACTAGTGCCAATCAGGCTTTTCCTTGCCATGACACTCCAAAGATGACATAAAGTATATCAAATGGACATCAATACAACATTCTTGAATGGTGTACTCGATGAAGAAGACTACACTGAACAACCATTTGGTTTTTTTCATGGTAATGATGAAACAAAGGTGTTAAAAACTGAAGAAAGCTCTATATGGTTTGAATCAGGTACCACCATCATGGTATTCCCAGCTGGACTCATATCTCAAGAAGTTGGAATTAAAAATTGGAGGAGTAGACCACAATCTGTACATGAAGAATTCTCCAAAATATCAGTTCATGGTTCTAGTCTATGTTGATGACATTATATTTGGTGGAAGTAACAGAAATCAGTGGATGAATTTTCCAATCACATGAAATAATATTTTGAAATGTCTATTATTGGGGAGCTCACATATTTCAGGGGGCTGTAGGTGATTCAAAGGCAGGATTACACTTTCATTTCTCAAGAAAAGTATGCAAAAGAGTTACTGAAGAAGTTTAATATGAAAGACTCCAAACCAATATCAACTCCGATTGCAGTTGGAACCAAACTTGGAAAGCATGAGGATAGGCCATCTGTAGACCCCACCATGTATAGGAGGATAATTGGGAGCGAACTACACCTGATAGAAAAACGACCAAATATTGTCTTTGCAACCTGTCTAGTGGCCCACTTTTAGAGTAATCCAAAGGAGGAACATTTGAGAATGGTAAAAAGAATCATGATGTATATGAAATGTACTCAAAATTTTGACTTATACTTTTCTTCAAGAAGAGACTGTGATTTTTCATCTTTTTATGATGCTGACCGGGTTGGAGATGTAGTTGAGAAAAAGTCCACCAATGGTGGAGAATTCTATATTGGAAATAAATGTGTTGGCTGGTTGAGTAAGAAACAAGAAAGTACTTCTCTTTATACTGATGAAGCTGAGTATATCTTCGCCACAAAGGCATGAACTCAACTGATATGGATGAATTAACAACTAATAGATATTGATGATGAGGTGAAGCAACCAATGATAATTTAATATGATAACAAGAGCACGATTGATCTTACGAAGAATCCTATTCATAATTCTCAAACAAAACATATTGAAATAAGGTATCAATTTATCGAAGAAAAATTTGAGCAAGGTATGATTAGAACGGATCATGTTGGAAATGATGAGCAAGTGGCTGATATCCAGACCAAGCCACTTTTAGCGGCTATGTTTGAGAAGCATCGGTTGAACCTTGGTGTTCAGCCACCTCCCAGTGCATAAAGAGGTTACAAAAATCCCCTTTCCCTAGTTATGTTAATTTTTTTAATCTATTTCTGGATGCGATGCAGGTTTGTGGGGGAGATACTATCCAGGAGTAGTGTGGTATGAGTTGAAAAATGAACAATTAACGGTCTTTGGGTTTATTGTCAATGGGGTATAAAGGAATAAATTCAGGCATGTAATGCTTTTGTGACACATTGAAAATTCAGTTTCAGTGATAGGATGGGAAGGAATACATTGGACGGGAACCCAATTCAAGCTTCCTATCTTATTTTCTACACCAAGCATTGCTCACGTTGACTTAGAGTGTTGGATGAGTTGTTTCTTGCATTCATGGTTTGCCTATGGCTGGTGTTCTATTTAATTTATTTACTGATTGCCAACAAACCCAATGGGGGAGATTGTTGTAACCATGGTCGTTCTATGCATGAATTGGAGTATGGTTTGTGTTTGTTGACAATCCTTAGTAGAAGTTGAGAGTTTATTCTAGCAATGTGATCATATTGCATAGATAACAGTATTGAAGGTGGCAACATTTTCTAGTGTTTGCCAAATTTTTGGGCCTGAAAATCGAAAAATGGAAAAAAATGGTTTTTGTAAAATAGACATGTGCGTTGTTGACATGAAGGAGAAGAAACTTGTGTGACTTTTGTTTTTGAATATCAGAACATGAAAACATGGAAAAGGGAGAAGGTAACCCATGTTTTATGTTTGGTCACACAAGTGACTTTCGAGCCGAAACTTTCGCATCAAGGGAAGACTTGTGCGCCATCACATAGGGTATCCAAATGCCTATAAATAGAGGCCGACCCATCCTCATTCAGTACGAAGTTCGGACTTAGAGAAAATAAAATATCCCATCGTGCAGGTGTTGAGGTCGCGCAAGTGGTGGTGGGTCTCACAAGTTGAAGTTGTGGAACAGTTTCTTGCTGCACATCTAAGGTGTTTTGGGAGAGAAAGGGGTTGAGTCGCCCATGTTTGGAGTTGGTGAAGGAGGTTTCGCGCATGTGGTTTGGTGACACATAAGCTCCATGATTTGATGAAGCAATGTGGTTCATAGTTGTGCGCCAAAATCAGTTTGGGAGTAAAAGGATGTGATTTGTGCAATTTTGAAGTTGAAGAAGTGGGTGACGCGCAAGTGGGAGAGGTGAATTTGCATGTTGTCTTGAAACATGCACACCGGGGTTGGAGAAGCTTATCAGGTGTGGTTGAAGTATGCTAGTATTTCTGGGGATGCTTGAAAGATGAATGTTTTCCCGATACCTTTGGTGAAAAGTGATATTTGTCAATGGTTGAAAGTCATACATCAACAGAGCATCTACATACAACAGAGGATGTATCTATTACTGATGATGAAGGGACATTCATGTCTATAATCTAAGTGGGGCTTCACCATAGGTAGTGAGCCAGGGGGAGTCAACGAGAGTGAACTGAGGGACGAAGTAGGATATCCCTAAACAATTTTAAAGGTGGTGATCCTAGGAAAGAGTGACTGTTCCCAATCCTTTGTAATCCACAATGAGTGAAGAATAGTGTAATTTGGTACGACCGACAACCTGTTGGCGTATGATCCATGGACATAGCCTTTAGTGGTGAACCAAGTAAAATGTTTTTTGTCATATCTTTGCATGTGATTGTTTTATTTATTCTCATATCCATCATACATGTTAAACTAGATTCTACCAATGTTAGAACAAGATCCATCAGTTTCAATGAAACATTTGACACCCTGATTCACCCCTCCCCTCTCAGGGTGTCCCATGGTGCATTATTTTTTTTGGGAACTTTAGGGGGTGTATGGTATCTTATAATTTTTTAGGGTTTATAGTCTTTTTAATACTTTTAGGTGTTTTAGGGTTTTAGGGTGTAATGGGGTTTTAACTAGTTTTAGGGTTTTTAGTGTTATTGGGGTTTCAATAGTTTCAATGAGATTTTATGTTTTTTATGTTTTTAAGGATTTGTAGTGTTTTTATTGTTTAGGTACTTCTAGGGTTTTAAGGGTTTTTGCGATTTTAAGAGTTTTGACTGATTCTAACTGTTTTTAGGGGTTTTTTGTTTTTAGGGGTTTTTGTGGTTTTTTGTTTTTAAATGTATTTTGGGGTTTAATTTTTTTTTAGGTTTTAGGGATTTAATGGATTTTAGGGGTTTTGGGGTCCTCTGTGGATTTTTAATTAATTCTAATTCTTTTATAGATTTTGTGGTTTTATGGTTTTAGGGGTTTTCAATGATTTTAGTGAATTTATGTTATGGTGGTTTTTAGGAATTTTAAGGGGATTTAAGGGTTATAGTATAGTTTATGGTTTTATTGGGGGGTTTTAAATAGTTTTATGGTATTATTTGTTTTTAGGGTATTTAGTGTTTTAATGTTTATTTAAGGTTTTTAGTGTTTTTGGGTGTTTAATAGTTTTTATAGAATTTTGGGGTTTTAGAGTATTTATTTGTTTGAAATTAATTTTTATTGTTTTCATTGTTTTTATAGATTTTAGTTGTTTTAAGTTTTTCAGGTTTTTTGGGGTTTTATGTGTTTTAGGGTTCTATGGTTTTGTATTGTTTTGGGAGTTTAAAAGGGTTTCATGGCTTCTATGGTTTTTTTGGTTTTTTGGGTTATTTAGATTGGGTGGGGGGTTAGTTTTTTGAAATTTTTTTAAAGGGTAATGTGTTTTTAAGGATTTTTAGGACGTTTGGGTTTTTATGGTTTTTAAGGTTTACTAAATTTTTTTACAGTTTTATGGGTTTTTATAGTTTTTTGTGGTTGATTGTTTTGTGTATTTTTATGGGTTTTTTGATTTTTATGGTTTATAAGTATTTATAAGGGTTTTTTGGTTTTATGTGTTTTTAGGGTTTTCCTGTATCTTTGATGGGTTTTAGGGTATTTAGGATTTTATTGGGGTTTTTTGGGTTTTTAGGGTTTTGCGAGTTTTTATGTGTTTAGAGTGTTCAGGTATTATAGGAATTTTTATGCCTGAATCATTTTATGGGGTTTTAATAATTTTAGTTTTTTAGACGTTTTTTTTATTTTAATTAACTTGGGGGGTATTTATTTTATGTTCTTTTACATTTTTTTAGTTTTTTAGGCTTTTAGTGTGTTTAGGGTTTTATGATTTTCTTACTGTTTTCATTGTATTTTTATTATCTTCTATAATTTTTTCTGTTTTATGGGCCTATAAGGTTTGTAGGGTCTTTTAGCGGGATTTAAGGTTTTTAGTGGTTTTAGGCTTTTTGGGTTTTTTAGTGTTTTAATGGTGTTTTTTTTTATTTTTAATGTTTTACTGCTTTATTGGGTTTTTTAGGGTTCTCTATCTGGGGGGGTACAATTTTTAATCGGTTCAATTTTTTTTATTTTATAGGACTTTTCTATTTTTAGGTTCTTTTAGGGGATTAGGGGTTTTAGGGGTCAACGGGTTTTTAAATGAATAATATTTTAGCATTATTTATGTTTTCTGGGTTTTTTGGGTTTTTATGGATTTTTTGGTTATTTTGGATTTTTTATAGGTTGTAGGGTTTCTTGGGTATTTATTTTATTTATTGTTTTTTGGTTTTTTTGTTTTATTATTTTTTTTAGTTTCTTTTTGGGGTTTTTGTAACAACCTGAGATTTTATGAGATTAATTATTTTTAATTTCTTTGATGTGTTGTATTATACACTACACCAAGATTAGCTTATACTATATGCAACACCATATTAGCTTTCAGTATACACAATGCTATTCTTGGATCATGTTACACACAATTTTGATAGTAGTTATTCTATGAAACATTGAGTGTATATATATATATATATTCAATGTATAAATGAAATATGGTTGGATTCTGTTATACGAAACAACAGAGGAGTCTTGCACAACATGAAACCCTGACTTGGCTTGCATTACACTCAATCACGACCTTCCTCGATAGCGTGTGTTGTACGCAATACCAGGTTTCACTAAACAATGATATATTTTTATAATATTATTATGAACTAGCCGTTATGAATAGTATCAACTCCATTTTGAATTTTATAACATTATTATTAATCTTACTCATTTTTTAGAACATGGTATGAGAACAAAATCAATTTTTCGAGTAAAATAAGTATTTTTCAAAAAATGTAGTTTTGTCGCCTTTTCATGGCGCACCCACATTGAATATAGTTTTTGACATGTTTATAATTTCAATTTGACAAAATAAAATTCTCCCTTGGAATCAGGATATAAGAATTTAATTTGGATAAAATTTTAATATTATTCGGATAACTTTCATATTTTGATGAATACTAAAAACACAGTATATTTTAATTAAAACCAACTTTTTTCTTCGCAATAATTTATATGGTTGGATTATCTTTTTAATTGTTTTTAAAGTTAAATTAGAATATATTTTTACCATTTAATCCAATGTTGGTCATTGGAAATAATTTCACATTGAAATTGGACATAAACAAGTATCAATCTTTTGATAGTTATTGTTTCTTAAAAACACGCTATTTGTTTTGATAACAGGAATTAATTTTAAAATTAATTAATGAAACTTCTATATTTTTAATTTGAAAAAATAGACTTAATTTTTGAGTTCGGAATATGAAATATATCTTAGGCTGAATTTTTTGTATTTTTCTGAAAATTTCAATTTTTGATGAATAGTAAAAACACTGGGTTTTTGGTTAAAACCAAATTTTTTTATAATTAATCATTTATTTGATTTAAATTTATTTTAGGTCAAAGTAGATACATAATACTTATATAAGTTCAATGAAATTCATTGGAGTCATTTTATAATAATTTTAGATTTATAAAAATTGTATTGAACTTTTCACCATCTTTTACCCACCTCCTAGGAGCTTTTGCATTTGTTAATAAAACATAATTTTACCGCTTCTTTGAGTTGAATTTCGAAAATCCGAGAGACACGATTAATATCAAAGAGTAAAATGTGGTTCAATTAGATAAAAATAATTTTTTGTGAATAGTAACTTTTTACTTTTATTTACCACGGTTAAAGGTAAATAGGGTAATTCAAGGTTAAATGAATATTATAATAATTCAAAATTATCTTAACACCTGTCCAAACCTTATTGGATGAGTAATGGACGACCATGGGAATCCTTGGGTCTATTTTGGGACCCCATGGAGCCACTTAAGAAAGACAATGACACATTAGATTAATTAATTTAATGTAAAGACAAAATTGTCATTAACAAAAATCTTTTAGTAATTAGTTTTTATAAGGGGGTATATAAATTATCTTTTCGACTATAAATATTCATTGGAAAGATAAAAATATTTCCTACATGTTGTTATTTTGTTTTATAATTTTTAGACATCAAATAAATTAAATTATTTATGAGACAATAATGATGCAGTATTTACCACATTAATAAATGATTTAAATAAATTAGATTATAATGATAAAAATATTATCAAAACTTGTCCAATTCAGATTGGATGATTTTATTTCCACCATAAGTCATCTTATATTCATCTTTAATTATTTTTGGACCTTTTGAAACCGAAGATAAGTTTATAATAAAATAATATTTTCACACTTTCCAAAAGAGCCCCTCCTCCCCCTTATAAAAGGAGACCATTTCTATCCAATTCCTCACACCTCTCAAGCCATTTTGATCATCCAAACTCTGGAAAATTAAGCTCCCTACATCCCTCCCATCCCCCTTAAATCCTTACATTAGGCAGAAGTCACTCCAAGAAGTTATTTTGGTTCAATCCATAGAAAGTTACCCAAATTAATGGTAATAGTTTCTCCTAAGTTGGTTTATTTTATTCTACTTCTCCGACCCTAAACTCTTTTTAATCATTTCCTTTGTAACAAAACCGGTATCCTAAATATACTAGGATGTTTTTATTATAAGGAGTCTAAATACATTTACACACACCTCCATCTAATGGATGAAGAACTTAATGATTCTGTGGATGGAAAACTAACGCCTCATGAAACGATGATTGTTCGATTTTCTCCTACCACCTCTCATGGTGGCCATTATTATGGAACTGTATTTATATATGATATATATTATGTTTATGATTTACTTATGCATCTTTAATTCCCAATTATATAAAGCCTTTATGGTTTCATATTGGGTAAATACGATGATCTCATTTGAGGAAGTGCGGACTACCGCCCCCTCAAAGTGATGTGATTCGTTAATGCCTTATGTAGGATGTATAAAGGATTGAGTTAATGATATTATATATGATATTATACTGGAATTATAATATAACTATTATATTAAAATAATAAATAGAAATGAATGTAGCGTTCATACATACATACGGCTTATCGTCTCCATGAACGATGCAATTCATTTCTTACCTACATATGTTATGTACTATTATAAATACATGTATATGCTGGATATATAATGAATATATATGATATATGAATCATGATTTACATTATTGAAGTAAGTAAATCATGATATAAGTAATAATAAAATCAAGAACAACAAGTCCAAACATCTACGATAAATAAGATGATTTTACCCAAAACTTTTCTTTAACATGGGATTTACAAAAGAACGGGTCATATAAAGTCATAAGTAAACCATATATGATATCATAACAAATAATATGATTCTTTAATAATTCAATGACATTATTTAAATCGTTATACAGGAGGTTTGGATACGTATGAAGCATATCAGACCTAAGGTATGAGATAATTATTCCAATCTAATTCTTATCTGAGATTGTTTATTCGTATGTATTTAGGGGGGTTATATTTATCATCCATGTCCCGGATTTATAAAAATGGTTTAATTTGTGATTAAATTCCTTTTTACCAATTTTTGACTTTTAATATAGGGTGTGTAAGGAATCTTTTTTACGAGGAACTTTTTGACTTTTCTGGCACAATTACGGGAAGAATGTTTTTTTAACTTATACGTCATGAAAGGATTTTTACGGTTTTATAAAGACTTATTTTCATGAAGCATCCTCCAATGTATTTCATGAATTTTTTCAATAAAATTCTTTTATTTTAAAAATTCATGACATTTTGTGAAAAGAAAATGATTTTAAAGAAGAAAGGATATTTTCCTCAAGAATTCATTTCAAGTGTTTTATCAAAACCATTTTCAATATAAGATGACATTATTTCATATGTTTATGTTTCAAGTATAATGTCTCTCTGATTTAAATGGATTCACTTTTCTTATTATAAAATGATATTGATTTCTTTTATATGGATTGTGTGATGATGGGATGATGTTTATGAAACTCATTTTATTCGTTGGGTTATTATGAATGGTGTATGTTTATTTTGTGGCACAAGTAAGAATGATTTAATTATGAGATGGGTGGGACCTATATCTCCCTTCAATGCATTGGGTAATGTTTTATATCTCATGGGATAGACATGGATGAAACGGAAAGTAAATCTGGTTTAGTAATACAGGGCTGGTTCAGTAATACAGGGCTGTAACGGCAAGTAAACCCGGTTCAGTAAGGGACTTTGTCCACTAAGATGGTCTTGGTAGCAATTCCTTGCCCACTATAGAAATCATATCATGTGCTTAATGGTTTCCACAATTACATGTTTTATTTCCATGCTATTTTATCACGATTAATGTTTCTTTATGATCTATGCCTTATGTACTGCCATGTTTTATGTCATTGCTCAGGGTTATGATATTTAAGCATTAAGTTCATGTTTTTAAGTTCAAATGTATACGATTTGTTTTTTTTACCCATTCTTACCCTTACTAAGCATTTGAGATCACCCTTTATATGTTTTCTTTTCCCTGCGATTTAAATAATCATTTTAGGTAAGAAAACAAATAGGGGAAGATCTTTATAGGAGATGTCTACGATCTTTCACCACTATTAGAAGATTATGTTCTGAGTTTCCAATGAAACTAAACTATTACGGTCCTTATGTGTCTGTTTTGGTTATGTATTAAGTATTCCACAAAAGAAATGTGATGTCCATGTATGTCATGCTTTTGGTCTCTACAGTTGGTATTAGAGGAAATGTTTAGTTAACCTTTGGAAACTAGGATGAGAAAACATTAGTGAGATCCCTAGAGATATTTCTAATGTATATCTAGAGATCTCTATAAGGATAAGTATAAGTATAGGTTATAGTCCTTGAATAATGGTAAAAATATTAGAATAAACCCTAATATGTTATATATTAAAATTACTCCCCCTTTATTATGTTGTTTTCCCTATCATGATTTTTTCCTCTCACACTATTCTTTTTGGGTTTTAGAAAATGGCTGGAAATAGGAAGATTCACGATAATGGAGAATATGATGGACAATGGAATGATATTATTCATGATCAAGCAAATGAAATGGGATTTGGAAGGAGAAACATCGTTATTATGCCTAATCAGAAATCTCATAATATGATCAATAATCTCATGTTTGGTATGTTTCCTGACTCAGCTAATAAGAGAAAGGTGGAGTTTCATGATGATCATAGAGGAATGAAAGTTCAATTACCCTCATGTAAGTCATGCGGGAAGAGGAATCAAGGAGAATCTTTCAAAGGAACTGGAATATGCTTTGGGTGTGGAAAGGAAGGGCACAAAGCTAGTAATTGTAAAGGAAATGTTTCAGTTAACACCATGTACAAGGATAATCGTATTTCTAAGACATCAACAACATTTAAGTGTTTTAAATGTGGAATGTGCGGGCATTATGCAAACCAATTCCCTAAGGGAAAATCTCATAAAGAGAATCAGAATGGTCATATGGGTAGTATTTATGTCGATGATGATGAAGAGAATACAAATGATATATGAGATGGAAGAAATGATGAAGCTCAGTCAGTGGTTTAAGAAGGTAGCGTAATGATTGTATGTTTATCAAGAATAATGTATGGTACTATAGAATAAAGAAAAATATAAGTATTGTTACACTGTTGCCTTTTCTTGAGTTTTGAAAGTATATGATAAATGGTACCGGTAACCATGAAAGGTTTTTCAGATATTTTTGGAAAATAGATTATATGCGCATAAAGAAGGGATAAGGAGAAAATAAAATTTTTGACAGTATTCTTGATCTCATGAATAATATAAGGACAATGTGATATCATGGATTGAGTATATAAAAATTTTGGGATTTTGGTATTTGTAAAGAGTTATATTTTGACAACATTCATGTTTTCACTATGTTTCAATGGGTATTCATTTTTCAAGAGAATACATGATTAAGGTATTCACATGTTTGGAATGTGACCAACACAATATATTTTATATGGGGGATAAATAATGGTATTCACATGATTGGTTGATGATATTTCTTGTAATCATTTTCCTTATACTATAATATTGGAAAGAAGTATTTTTGATAATCTTAAAGGTTGGAATAGATTAAGTTGGACATCTGATAGAATTTTTTAAGTCTAGAATTTTTTTTGATATTATTTATGGAATGTTATAATAATATAGTTTTAGAAAAAAGGAAAACCTGCAGGACAGGCGACAACCCATCGTGTCGGAAAAGGCTATGGGAATCGAATCCACAACCGAAGTGCGACAGGCCTTTATCACCTACCACTGGCCTACAGCAAGTCCCTGGTTTGTAGAAACTAGTTTTATTTTATTAAGCGGTATGATAGATGATGTATAAGTTAATTTCTGGAATCGTATACGATTAACCTCGCCATATATGGAGTTATGTATGTTTGATAACTTTTGCTAATCTTTTGTTTGAAACAGATGGAATGACCCATCATTCTATCACATGATCTGCTAACACTTCACGAATAACAAATTAAACTTCATTTCTTTAAGAGATGAAGTGAAAAATGTTCAAGGCATGAACAACAGTGAGATGATACCAAAATCATGTAAGTATTTATTTTAATTCATCAACTTTAGGGAAATGATCATGATTACCAAAAAATGTTGTCCTAGTGCCCTCAAATCTGATGAATCAGATGGTACCTTAGATCATCACAAATTTATGGCTTTGTGATTGTTGGATTTTTCATAGCCATGTTCTCTACTACTCTCCATAAGAATTTAATGGTTAGATTTCTCTTCCATATCCATATTTATACATATGTTTTTCTATGTGGAAACCCAGTGATTAGTTAATTTAGGTAACCATTACGTTTTATAGTTTAGTTTTTAATGTTTAGTTTTGGTATTCCTTTTTATGATGTGGGTTTCTATGAAAGAAACTTTCATGTGGTAAACCATTTATAACCCTGACAAATTTCGAGGGAGAAATTAATTTTAAGGTGGGTAGAATGTAAAAACCAGAGATTTTATGAGATATATTATTTCTAATTTCAATGATGTGTTCTATTATACACTATACCAAGATTATCTTGTACTATATGCAACACCGTATTAGCTTACAGTATACACAATGCTATTCTTGGATCATGTTACACACAATTTTGATAGTAGTTATTCTACGAAACATTGAGTGTGTATAAATATATTCAATGTATAAATGAAATATGGTTGGATTTTGTTATAAGAAACAATGGAGGAGTCATTCCCAACAGGTAACCCTGACTTGGCTTGCATTACATGCAAATGTGACCTTCCTCGATAGCGTGTGTTGTACACAAAATACCAGGTTTCACTAAACAACAATATATGGTTATAATATTGTTATGAACTAGCCATTATGAATAGTATCAACTAAATTTTGAATTTTATAACATTATTATTCATCTTACACATTTTCTAGAACATGATATGAGAACAAAATCAATTTTTCGAGTAAAATAATTATTTTTCAAAAAATGTAGTTTTGTAGCCTTTTGATAGCGCACCCACATTAAATCTAGTTTTTGACATGATTATAAGTTAAATTTGAAAAAATAAAATTCTCCCTTGGAATAAAGATATAAAAATTTAATTTGGATAAATTTTTCACATTATTCTGATAACATTCATATTTTGATGAATAGTAAAAACACGCTATATTTTAATTAAAAACATCTTTTTTCATCGCAATAATTTATATGGTTAGATTATATTTTTAATTAGGTTTAATGTTTAATCAGAATATATTTTTACCATTTAATCTAATTTAGGTCATTGTAATTAATTTCAATTTGAAATTGGACATAAACAAGTATCAATCTTTTGATAGTTATTGTTTCTTAAAAACACGCTATTTGTTTTGATAATAGGAAAAAATTTTAAAATTAAATAATTCCAATTATATATTTTGAATTTGGAAAAATAGACATAATTTTTTAATTTGGAATATCAAATATATCTTAGGCTGAATTTTTGGTATTTTTCTGAAAAACATCAATTTTTGATGAATAGTGAAAACACTGAGTTTTTTTGTTAAAACTGACTTTTTATTTAAATAATCATTTATTGGATTTAAATTTATTTTAGTTAAAAATAGATAAATAATACTTATATATGTTCAATGAAATTCATTGGAGTCATTTTATAATAATTTTAGATTTATAAAAATTATATTGAACTTTTCAACATCTTTTTCCCACCTCCTAGAAGATTTTTCATTTGTTCATAAAACTTAATTTTACCAATTCTATGAGTTGAATTTCAAAAATCCGAGAGACACAGTTAATATAAAGGAGTAAAATGTGGTTCAATTACATAAAAATAATTTCCGGTGAATAGTAAATTTTTATTTTATTGACCACGGTTAAAGGTAAATAGGGTAATGTAAGGTTAAAAGAATATTATAATAATTTAGAATTACCTTAACACTTTTCCAAACCTTATTGGTTGAGTAATGACCGACTCAGGTCATCCTTGGGTCGATTTGTGGACCCCATGGAGCCACTTATGAAGTACAATGACACATTTGATTAATTAATTTAATGTTAAGTCAAATTTGGAATTAACAAAAATCTATTAGTAATTAATTTTCATAAGGGGCTATATAGGTTATCTTTTCGACTATAAATATTAATTGAAAAGATAAAATTTTTTCCTACATGTTGATATTTTTTTTATAATTTTTAGACATCAAATGAATTAAATTATATATGACACAATAATGATGTAGTATTTACCACATTAATAAATTATTTAAATAAATTAGATTATAATGATTAAACTATTATCCAAAAACGTTACAATTCTGAATGAATGATTTTATTTAGACCATGAGTCATCTTATCTTCATCCTTATGTATTATTGGACCACTTGAAACCGATGTTAAGTTTATAATAAAATAATATTTTCACACTTTCCAAAAGAGCCCCATCTCCCCCTTATAAAATGAGACCATTTCTATCCAATTCCTCACACCTCTCAAGCCATTTGGCTCGTCCAACCTCTTCCCCATTAATCTCCCTACATCCCTATACTCCCCCTTGAAGCCTTAAATTAGGCATAAGGCACTCCAAGAAGTCCTTTTGGTTCAATCCAAATGATGTTACCCAAATTAAAGGTAACAATTTCTCTTAAGTTGTTTTCTTTTATTCTACTTCTCCAACACCTAAAATCTTTTAAATCCCTTATTTTGTAAAAAAATAATTATCGTAAATATACTAGGATGTTTTTATGATACGGATTCAAACTACACTTGCACACACCTCAATCAAATGGATGAAGAACATGATGTTTCTGTGGATGGAAAACTAACGCCTCATGAAATGATGATTGTTTGATTTTCTCCTACCGCCTCTCCTGGTGGCCATTATGATGGAACTGTATTTATATTTGATATATATTATGTTTATTATTTCCTTATACTTATGTACTTTCCAATTATATCAATCCTTTATGGTTTCCATAGTGGGTAAATACAATGATCTCATTTGAGGAAGTGCGGACTACCGCCCCCTCAAAGTGATGTGATTCATTAATGCCTAATGTGGGATGTATAAAGGATGAAGTTAATGATATTATATATGATATTATACTGGAATTATAATATACCTATTCCATTAAAATAAAAAATAGTAATGAAAGTAGCGTTCATGCGTATGTACGGCTTACCGTCTCCATGAACGGTGCATTTCATTTCTTACCTCCATATGTTATGTTCTATTATAAATACATGTATATGCTAGATATATAATGAATATTTATGATATATAAATCATTATTTACATTCGGGATGTAAGTAAATCATGATATAACTAATAAGAACATCAAGAACAACAAGTCCAACCACGTACGATAAATAAGATGATTTTACCCAAAACGTTTCTTTAACATTAGATTTACAAAATAACGGGTAATATAAAGTCATAAGTAAACCATATATGATATAATTACAATTAATATGATTCTTAAATTAGTCAATGACATTATTTAAATCATTATGCAGGAGGTTCGGATACGTACGAAGCATATCAGACCTAAGGTAACGGATAATAATTCCAATCTCATTCTTATCCGAGATTGTTTATTAGTAAGTATTTACTGGGGTTATATTTATCATCCATGACCCTGATTTCTAAAAATGGTTTCATGTATTTTTAAAGTCCTTTTTACCCAATTTTTACTTTTACTACATGGTGTGTAAGGAATCATTCTTTTATGAGGTACTTTTTGACTTTTCAGGCAAAAGTATGAGAAGAATGTTTTTTTTAACTTATACGTCATGAAAGGATTTTTACGGTTTTATAAAGACTTATTTTCATGAAGCTTCCTCAAAAATATTTCATGAATATTTTAAACAAAATCCTTTTATTTTAAAAATGCATGACATTTTTTGAAAAGAAAATGAATTTAAATAAGAAAGGATATTTTCCTCAAGAATTCATTTCAAGTGTTTTATCAAAACAATTTTCCATCTAAGATAACCTTATTTCAAATGTGTATGTCTCAAGTGTAATGTCTCTATGATTTACATTGTTTAAATTTTCTTATTTTGAAATGATATCCATTTCATTTATATAGATTGTGTGATGATGGGATGATGTTTATGAAACCCATTTTATTCGTTGGGTTATTATGAATGATGTATGTTTATTTTGTGGAACAAGTAAGAATGATTTCATTATGAGATGGGTGGGATCTATTTCTCCTTCCAATGCATTGGGTAAAGATTTATATCTCATGAGATAGACATTGATGAAACGGTAACTAAATCCGGTTCAGTAATAAACGGCTGGAATGGCAAGTAAACCTGGTTCAGTAAGGGACTTTTTCCACTAAGATAGTCTTGGAAGCAATGCCTTGGCTAATATGGAAATCATATCATGTGGTTAATGGTTTCCACAATTTCGAGTTTTATTTCCATCATATTTTATCATTATTAATGTTTCTATATGATCTATGCCTTATGTACTTCCATGTTTTATGTCATTGCTCAAGGTTTTGATGTTTAAACATTACATTCATGTTTTTAAGTTCAAATGTGTATGGTTTGTTTATTTTATCCATGCTTACCCTTACTGAGCATTTGAGCTCACCCTTTATATGTTTTCTTTTCCCCGGGATTTAAAGAAAGGTATTAGGTAAGAAAACAAAAAGGGGATGACCTTTGTGGGAGATGTTGAAGATCATTCACCATGATTAGAAGATTATGTTCCGAGTTTCCAAAGACACTAAAATATTACATTACTTGTGTGTCTGTTTTTGTTATGTATTATGTATTCCGCAAAAGAAATGTGATTTCTATGTACATCAAGCTTTGGGTCTCTACAGTTTTTTCGTTTTTTGGGGGGTTTTAGAGGTTTTTAGGGGTTTTGGGGGATCTCTAATTAGGGTACTTTTAGTGTTTTTATCAGATTTATTTTCCTCATTGTGTTTATGGGTTTTATGACATTTAGGTGTTTTAGGGGTTGGAGTGATATTATGGTTTCTAGGAGTTTCAGGATTTTTAGGTTGATTTAGGGTTTTAATGGATTAATGAGTTTTATGGTTTTTAGTGTTTTTATGATTTTTTATTGTTTCCTAGGTTGCTGGGGTTTTAATGATTTTTTGGTTTTTAGGGGTTTTCATGAATGAGTATTTTATGTTTTTTGGTGTTTTAAGGTTTTTATCACTTTTAATGATTTTTTGAGTTTTTTAGGATGTTTATGGTTTTTAGGGGTTTGGGTGTCTTTAAAGGTATACTGTGAGTTTTAAGGTTATTTGGGGTATATATGGTTTCTTAGTTTTTAAAGTATTTGACTATCTCTCTATTTTTATGTAATTTTTGGTTTTTAGGTTCATTCAAAATTTTCAGGTTTATTGACAGGTTATTATATATTTAGGGGTTTAGGGGGTTTTATTGTTTTTGTGGTCTTTTGGGGTTTTATTGATTTTAGTTTTTTAGCAGTTCTATGGAATATTTTTGGGTTTTAAGAATTTTTATGAATTTTTATATATTTTAATGGATTTTAAGGTTTTAGGTTTTTAGGGGTTTTATGATTTTTTTGGTGGGGTTATGATCTTTTATGGGTTTTATTTTTTTTAGTTCTTTTAGTGTGTTTTAGGTGTATCAAGGTTTTTATGAATTTATTTTGAATTAAGATATTTTTATTGGGTTTTTAGGGTTTTTTATTATTTTAGGGTTTTAGGATTTTTAAGATTTAGTGTATTTTTATGGTTTTTACTATTTTTATGGGTTTCTATCATTTTTATTGGTGTTAGTGTCTTTAGTGTTTTTATGGGTTTTAGGAATTTCTATGTTCTTCTAAAATTTTTGGATTCCTATAGAGTGTTTTCATGTATTGTATTTTTTGGGTTTTTTGGTTTCGTGGATTTTTTTTGGTTTTGTAGTTTTTTTAGGAATTTAATAGTTTTAATGGTTTTGGCGATTTTTAGTTTTTAGGGTTTTTTAGTATCATTATGGTGTTTTTAGGTTTTTAAGGGTTTTTAGGTTTTTATGGTGTTTGTGAGTTTTAAGATATTATGTATATTTTAGGTTTTTAGGGCCTTTAGGGTACTTTGTGGAATTTTTGGGTTTTTATTGTTTTAGTTATTTTAAAATGTTTTAGTGGTTTTATGAGTTTTTAGTGTTTTAGTATTTGTAATGTCATTTTAGTGGGTTTTTTATTTTTGGGGTCTTTATGGATTTTAGGGTTTTTATTGTTTTTTAGGATAGATAGGGTTCTTAGGGGATTTGAGTTTTTAATGTTTTTTAGGGGTGTTATATTTATCTAATTTGTGTTATTGTCTTTATGGTTTTCAGGATCTGTTGGGGTTTTATGTTATTATTGGTTCTATAGGGGTTTTTTGGTTTTTTTCCATTTTTTGTGGGTTTTTAGGATTCTTAGTTATTTATTATTCTCTATGGGTTTCAATTTTATTTTATGTTTCTAGAGGTAATTATTTTTTTAACGGTCTTATAGGTTCTTCTTAGAGTTTTTTATTTTTTATGGTTTTTATGGTATGTTATAATTTTTTTGGTTTTAGTGGTTTTTAGGGGTTCCTAAATTTTTTGGTTTATTAATGGGTTTTAGTGAATTTTGGTTTTTTTAGTTATTTAGGGTCTTATGGGTTTTAGGGAATTCTATTGTCTTTTTGGTATTCTATTTTTTTATGGTTTTTTATATTTTTAGGGTGACTATTGGGTTTTTGGGTCTTTTTGAATTTTTATAGGGGTTTAGTGACTTTTAGTGTTTTTAGTGTGTTTTTCGGTTTTTATATTTTTAGGTAATTTAATATTTCTTCTATGGTTTTATGGTATTTTATTAGATTAAACCTTTTTAAATTTTTTTACGATTTTTAATGATTTTAAGGACCTTTTCAGGGTGTTTTTGGGTATTTATGTTTTTAATGTATTTCATGGTTTCTAGTCTTTTTTTGGGTTTTTACAGTTTTACAATATTTAGGTGATAAAATGGTTTTATAATTTCTAAGAGTTTTAGAGCTTCTACTTTGTTTAGGGTTTTAGGTTTTTTTGTGAATTTATGGATTTTTTGGATGTTTTCGATTTTTAGGTAATTTTAGGGGTTTTATCCATTTTAGGGGTTTCTACATTTTTTTGGTTTTTAGTGGTTTTATGGTCTTGTAAGGGGTTTTATGTGTTTTTTTCGGTTTTTATGTTATTTTATTGTTTTTGGGGTTTTAGGGGGTTTTATGATTTTTTAGGGTTTTAGGGGGTTTAAGAGTTTTTTTATCTTTAAGTGGTTTTTCATTTTTAGGTTTTTTATTGGGGTTGTATAGTCTTTTTGGCAGTTTAAGTGACTTTGAGGGTATGTATAGATTTTTCGGTTCTATTAGGTTATTTAGGTGTTTTAGTGTCATTTTGGGGGTTTTATGATTTTTTGCTTTTTTTTTCATTTTAAGGGGTTTTCTGGTATTTTAAGGGGTGTTTTATGATTTTTAGGGGGATTTACGAGATTAACGGTTATTTTAATTTTTTTGTGTCTTTTTCATTTTCAAGGGTTTAGTAGTTTTTAGGATTTTTTTTGGGTTTTAGGGATTTTAGGGTTTTAGTGTGTGTTGGTTTTTTAATGGGTTTTAAGGGTTTTGGGGTTTTATAGTATTTCTAGGTATTTTTAGAATTTTTAGGGTTTTGGGGGCTTAAATGGGGTTTTATTTTCATTTTGGGTCTCCAGTGTTTATACAATTTATATAAATTTTTAAGGTTTTCTAGTGTTTTTTTGGTCTTGGGGGGGGGGTTATGTTTATAGCGGTTTAGGGTAATTTGTATTTTCATTATTTTTTACGTTTTTATAATTTTTATTGATTTGAGGGTGTTATGGGTTTTTATGGGTATTTATAGTTTTATGGGATTCTTGGAATATAGTCATTTTTTCTATTTTTAATGGCTTTAGGGATTTGGGTTTTTAGATGTTTTAATAGTCATTAGTGTTTTTAGTGTTTTCAGTTTTTTTACTATTTGTAGTGGTTTATGGTATTTAGTGTGGTTATGACTATTTTATTGTCTTTTATTGTTTTTCTTGGATTATTCAAGGAATTTTACAGATTTTATGGGTTTTAGGGACTTATTTTGTTTTTACAGCTACATATGGGATTTATGGGTTTTTAGGTTTTTAATAATTTTTTTTGATTTTATGGAGTTTTATGGTTTTTAGGGTCCTATAGGGGTTTTATAGTTTTTATGTTCCTTTGCGGGTTTTATGGTTTTTAGGGTCCTTCGGTCATTTACGGTTTTATGACTTTTAGGATTTTATGGTTTTGGGGATTTATGACATTAATAGTTAATTTCCATCTTATAGGGATTTTATTATAAATTTAGGATTTTAGGGTGTTTTAGGATTTTTCATATTAATTTTAGGGTTCTTAATGTTTATGGGTTTTTAGGGTTTTTCTAATATGTTTAGGTTATTTAGGTGTTTTTATGTCTTTGAGACTTTTAAAGTGTATTTTATTGTCTTTTAGGTTTTTAGGGTCTTTTATTGGGTTTTAGGTGTTTATGGTCTTTTAATAATTTTATAGTATTTGGGGTTATTTGGTAGTTTTTGGATCAATTTATAATTTTAATGATTTTAACGCTATTTTATTCGTGTCTTAAGGGATTTTTAGTTTTCAGGCGGTTTAAGGGATTTTTTCCGTTTTTGGATTTTTTTTGTTTCGTAGGGTTTTTTTGTGTTTTCTGATTTTTATTGAATTTTTGTGATTAATTTTTCTTTGTTTTTAGTTTATTTTAAGAGAGTTTTGGGTTTTTTGTGGGTTTAGGTTTTTTTGGTTTAGGGTTTTTAATGGTTTGTTGTATCCTCTGAAATATTTTTATGGTTTTAGGTATTTTTTAATTTTTTTGGGGTTTTTTATGGCTTTAGGATTTTAGCATTTTTATGGGTTTGGGGGTAGTGTTTTCAGGTTTGCATGAGTTTCAGGGTATTAGGTTATATTAATGTTTTAGGGGTTTTCTGTTTTTCAGTTTTTTAGGGGTTTTTATTATTATTAGTATTCTTTAGTGATTATTATGATTTATTGGTTTTTAGGGTTTTGGGGGTTTTAGGGTTTTGGGTATTTATGGGTATTTAATGTTTTAAGGGTTTTTATAATTTTATGATTTTTATAGTTTTTAGTAATTATAGGGATTTAGGGATATTTATGAGGTTTTATGTTTTTTTGGGTAATTAGGGTATTTTATGGTTTTATGGTTTTTAGTGAGTTTTATTATTTTTATGTATTTTACAAGTTTTTTGGAATACTTTAGGATTTTTAGAGTTTTTATTATTTTATGGGTTTTCGGTTTTTAAGAATTTGTTGGAGTTTTTAGGGTTTTAGGGATATAGGGTTATATATTTTATTTTGGTTTTAGAGTTTTCCTGGGGTTTGGGGGTTTTCGAGTTTATTGGGATTTTATGGTGTTTTCGAAGATTTATAGAGTTACTAAGGATCTCAAATGGTATTACTGTTTTGTGGTATTTTGGAATCATTTAAGGTATATAGTGTTTTATGGGACTTTTACATGTTTTCATGGTTTATTGGGTTTTGGGGTACTATGGTTTCTAGGTTTTCAAAGGGGTTTAGTGTTTTTTTGTATTTGGACATTTTATGGGGTTTATGGGTTTATTTTTGCATCATGGATTAATAGGGTTATGGTTTTTGATTTTTTGGGGGTTTATTTTTTTATTGGGTTTTAGGTGTTTTATATTTTTAGGTGTTTCTTAGGGTCTTCATGGGTTTTTTGGGTTTTAGGGGGTAATGGGTTTTTTTATGATTTTTTAGAATTTTTAATGGTTGTGTATTGAATTTAGGTTTTTTTTATTTTAGGTATTGTAAGTGGTTTCTAGGTTTTTCTAAGGGTTTTTATAGTGTATATGGGATTTAGGGTCATTGAGGGGTTGTTTATGTTTTTAGATGTTTTTTGTTTTTTATAGTATTTTTATTTGGTTTTTATCATTTTAGGTAGTTTCAGGGTTTTGATTTTTGTTTTGTATTTAATGTGTTTTTAGGGTATTAGATTTTTTATGCTTTTCAGGGGAATTATTGTTTTAGGGTTTTTTTGGATTATTAGGGTATTTAACGTTTTTAGTGTTTTAGTAGAATTTATAAATTTTTTTGTTATTTTTGGTTAAATGGTTTTTAAAATATTTATAGTATTTGGTGAATTCGTTTTTCTTATGTATTTTTAGTGTTTTTAGTGTGCTTAAGTGATTTTATGGTTTTTAGCACATTTTTGGGTGTCGGGTTTTTAACTGTATTTTTGGTTTGTATATGATTTTAGGGTTTTTTAGTTTTAGGTGATTTGGAATTTTGGGGGGGTTTAGGGGTTTCATTGGGTTTTTGGGGTTTTGGGGTTAAATGTTTTTTTGGGTTTTTTGGTTTTTTTGGGGTTTTATGATTTTTTGGGTTTTAGGGGTTTAATGGTTTTAATTGTTTTTAAGGGGTTTAGGGGTTTTAGGCATTTCATATTGTATTTAGGGTTCTAGGGTTTTTAGGGTTTTTAGGATTTGTTAGGGGTTTAACTCTTTTTTGGGTTTTAGGGAATTTGGTTTTTTGGTAAGTATTAGAGGTTTTAGGTTTTTTTGTTTATTCATGTATTTATATAGTATTTAAGGGTTTTTAGGGTTTCTTTGGGTATGCATAGATTTGTAGGGGTATTAGGGTTTTTATTATTTTTACGGTTCCATATTATTTTTATGGTTTTTATGTGTTGTAGGGCTTTAGAGTTTTTATGTTTTTTAGTGCATGTTAATGTATTTAGGTTTTTTGTGTTCATTTATAATTTTATTTCGGTTTTTAGGGTTTTTAGGCTTTTATGGTTATTTAGGGGTTTATGGCCTTGGAGGTTTTTAATGAATCTTAAGTCTTTTAGGGTGTTTAATGAGTTTTAATGCATTTGAGGAGTTTTATATAGTTATTTAGGGTCATTTAAGTGGTTTTAGGGTCAATTGATTTTATAGGGTTTTAAATTTTTTTATCATTATTTGGGTTGTTAGAGTTTTTGAGTAATTTATTTTTATTAAGGGTCTTAATTGTTTTTATAGTTTTTGGGTATCTTAATAATTTTAGGGATTTTGTTATTTTTATTACTTTTAATGGTCTCTAGGGTGATAAAGGGTTTTAAATTGTTTTTATAATTTTTATGTTTTTTGGGGTTTTTATGGATTTTACTGTTTTTTGGGGTATTAAGAGTTTTTATGATATTTATGGTTTTATATTGAGGTATTGGGATTATACGGTTTTAGGGGTCTTGGAGGATTCATTATTTTTTTGGGTTTAGTTTTTTTAGGGTTTTTAGGGATTTTAGGCGTTTGTTTATGGTTTTATATTTTTATGGTTTTATTTTTTTGGGTTTTTAAAAATTTTATTTCTATAAGGGTTTGGGGGTTAGTTTTTTTATGGTTCTAGGTTGTTAACATTTTTAGGGTTTTAGGGGTCTTATGTATTTATGGTTTCTAGTATTTTTAATGTTTTTGTGAGATTTAGGCATTTTCTGGTTATTTAAGCGGTTTTTACGGTTATTAGGGTTTTATGGTGTTTTAGGGGGTTTAGGGATTTTTTTGGATTTTAATACTTCTTTGAGATTTTTAATGGGTTTTAGTGTTTTTCCTGGCTATTGGGGATTTTATGGGTTTTTCGGTTTTACGTGTGTTTAATCATTTTCTAGGTTCCCTCAGGGGTTTTCAGTGTGTTAGTGTTTTAGTAAATTTAAGGACTTGGGGTTGGATTTTTTAATCAATTTTAGGTTTTTTAGGATTTTTTTCAAAATTTTTGGCATTTTTAGTGTTTTTAGGACATTTTTCCCAAAATGTGGATTTAGGATTATAAATTAATTTTAGGTTTTTTTATGCATTTTATTATTTTTAAGGTTTTTAGGATTTTTATCGGTTTAAGGGTTTTATGTGATATTTTTGGGTTTTTATGATATTAGGGGTTTAGGGTGTTTGATGTTTTTTTTGGGGTTTTTTGAGTTTTTGGGTTTTTAGTGAGTTTTTATGGTTATAGGGTATTTTAATGTTTTATGGGTTTTATATATATTTATTGGTTTTTTTGGGTTTATATAGATTTTTGGGTTTTTCTGGGTTTTAGGGGTTTTCTGTGTTTCTATGGTTTTTAGGGGGGGTTCATGGGTTTTTAGGGTTATTCTGGTTTTCGTGGGTTTTTAATTTTTAATGTCTTTTATAGTTTATTATAGATTTAGGTATTCTTTTTACATTTTTAAGGGATTTATAAGATTTATACATTTTAGGGTTTCTTAGCATTCTAAGAGGTTTTTTATGGTTTGTGGTGGTTATTTATTTTTATGCATTTTGGTTTTGTAAGGGTTTTAAAGGGTTTAGGTGTTTTAAGGTTGTAAATTATTAATGGGTATAATGTTTTTCGGTGTTTTAGGGATGTTAGGATTTAGGGGTTTTTTCTTTTTTTGTTGTTTTAATATTTTTACGATTTTTTTTTGGTTTTTGGGGTTTTATAGTATTCTGTATTATTTTGGGAATATAGGGTTTTCATGTTCTTTTGGTGTTTTAGTATTTTTTTAATTTTTTACAGTTTTTTTTTAGGTTTTCTTTAGGGATTTCAGAATTCTATGGGTTTGGTGGGGGTCAATTATTTTCATGGAATTGTAGGTTTTTCAGGTCTTTATGGGTTTTATAGTTTTTATGGTCTTTTAGGGTTTTAGGGTATTCGTAATCTCTTGGGATTTTTAGGGGTCTTACATTTTTTAGGATCTATTGGGGTTTTTGTTATTTTGGGTTTATTTATGTTGTTTATGGGTTTTATGATTTTTTTCGTTTTAGGGGTTTTAGGGTTCTTACGTTTCATTGTGTTTTTTGGTTATTTTGGGTTTCAATGGTTTTTACGGTTTTATGGGATCTGTAGAATGTTTTCGTATTTTATTATTTTTATGGTTTTAGGGTTTGTGGGGATTTTGGGCATACATCGTTTTATTGTTTTTATGGGTTTTTTGAGTCTTATAGATTTTACGGGTTTTTAGTTTTGTAGTGTTTTTACGTGGTTTTATGGTGTTAAGGCTCTTTTAGGTTTTTCAGTTTATTCGGGTTTTTATGGTTTTAAGGATTCATTAACGTTTTAGGGTATTTAATGGATTGTTGTAATTAATATCATTTGGAGGGTTACATTGTTGTTTAATATCTTCAGGGATTGTTAGTGTCTTGGTGCCTTTAGGGTTTCTCTAGAGTCTTTTAGGGTTTTGATGGGGGTAAGGAATTTTAAGGATTATTTTAAGGTTGTTAGGGCCTACAGGGTGTTTTAATTATTTTATGGGGTTTTTATTTTATTTTTTTAATTATTCTATAGTTTTATGTTTTTATTATATATTTATGGTTTTCAGGTTTCTAGGGTGCTTTAGAGTTTGATGTTGGTTTTTGTATTTATTTTATTTTTAGGGTTTTAAGGATTCTGAGTATTTTAATTTCTATTATGGTTTTTTGGTATTTTTATATTTTTAGGGGTTTTGGGGGTTATATATTTTTTGGTGCATTTTAATGTATTTAGGGGTTTTTGGGTCATTAATAATTTTATGTTTTTAAAGTTTTTAATGGTTTTTTAATTAATAATGAATTGTACTATTTTTAGGGGTTCTATGGATTTATTAGTTTTTAGGGTTTTTTGTATTTTGGGGTATTTTGGGGTATTAATGTTTTAAGGGTTTCTTAGGGGTTTTGGGGGTTTTAAGGGAATTTAGGGTTTTAGTGTTTTAGGTTTATTTTATTATTTATATTATTTCACTTATATAGATTATAGATTTAATAGGGGTTTAAGCGCTTTTTAAGGTTTTTCGGGTGTTTTTGGGATATAAGCGGTTTATGGATGTTTAGGGGGTATCATGGATTTTTAAGGGGTTAATGTGTTTTTAGTGTTTTTGGAATTTTAAATGGTATTTTGGATTTTTTTTGATTTTTTGGGATTTATGTTTTTAGCGGTTTTAAGTGGGTTTAGCTGATTTTATGGGTTTTAAGCATTTTAAGGGTTTTTAGGAATTTTAGGAATTTGTAGGGTTTTTAGGTTTTTGGAGTTTCAGGATCATTAAGGGGTTTATATGTTCATTTAAGAAATTTTAGAGGGTTTTATGAATATTTTGGTCCTTTAGGTTTTTTACTGGTTTGTAGTTTTTTTTGGGGTTTTTGGCAGTTTTAGGGTGTTTTAGGGCGGTTTATGGTTTTTAGGGTTTTAGTGTTTTTCTGTTTTTATGGTTTGTATGGGTTTTTTATGGTTATATGGTTCTTAGGGTTTTTATAGTTTTTTATGGTTTGTAGGATTTATTAATGGTTTTAGTGGGTTTGGGGGGGGGGGGCTTAGGAGTTTTAGTTGTTTAATGGTTTGTAGATTTTTGGGGTGTTTTAGGGGTTTCAAGGTTTTTAGGGTCTATTAGGGATTATGTGGCCCTATGGATTTTATAATTTTAATTTTCTTTAGTATATTTAGTGTTTTCAGGGGTTTTAAAGTTTTTCAAGGTAACTTTGGGTTTTTTTGAGGTTTTTTGTATGTATTTTTCATAGTTTTTATTGTTTTTTAGTGTTTTCAAGTGTATTGTTTTAGGGGATTAAACAGTTTTTTGGGTTTTATGGGTTATTAATATTTTTATAGTTTTTTTATTTTATGGGGTTTATGGATTTTAGTGGTGATTAAGGACATTTACCTTTATAGGGGTTTTAATGGTTTTCATGATTTTTGGATTTTTAGTTCTTTTTTTTGGATTTTTAGGTTTTAAGGTGTTAAATGAATTTTATTTTTTAGGGAATTCGATTTTTTTATGTTATTATATGGGTTTGAATTTATATTATGGGTTTTTGGGTTTTTAATGATATTTTTAAAAATTTGGAATTTTAAGGCTTTTAGGTTTTTTGGGATATTTTTGATTTTTTCATTTTTTGGGATTTCTTATGTTTTATGGGTTGTTTATGGATTTTAGGTTTTTGGTCGGTTTCAATGTTTTTTATGGTTTTGATTGTTTTATGGTTTTAATTATATTTTCAGGATTTTTACTGTGTTAGGGGTTTTGGTGTTTTCATGGGTTTATTGTTTTTAGGTTTTTTCAAGGTTTTCCAATCTTATAGGTATTTCTAATAGTTTTTAGTGGTTTTTTTCTTTTTATGGATTTTAGGTATTACTTTTTTTATGTGGATTTAATGGGTCTTATGGTTTGTAGGTGTTTTACTAGTTTAGTGTTTTTTTAGTCTATGCTGGTCTTCTATTATGTTTTCAGGTTTTTTTAGGTTTTAAGATTTATTTTGTGATTTTTATTCTAGGGTTTTTGTATTTAAGTGGTCTTGATCCATTTTAAGGTTGTTAGGATATGTTATTGTTTTTGTGTTGTTATGGGGTTTTTTTTATTTTTTGGGTTTTTATGGATTTTTAGAGTAATTATGGGAGTTTTATAGGTTTTTAAATTCATTTATGGTATTTATGGTTTTTATTGTTTTATGGATTTAAGCGTATTTTAGGGTTTTAGGGGTCTTAGTGATAGATATGGATTAAAGGTTTTTTTATGGTTTTTTTAATTTTTGGGTTTTGAAAGAGTTTTTGGTATTTTTAGATTTTCAAGGGGGTTTAGAGTGTTTTTAGGGTTTTTAGGTTATATTAAAATATTCATTGTGTTTTTAGTGTCTATAAGGGATTATAGTGTTTTATGGTTTTTGCATCTTTTTAGGGTTTTTGTGTTTTAAGGGTGTGTTAAGATATTTTTTTTAAGGATTATAAAATGTTTATAGTTTTTTTGTTTTTTGTTTCTTTAGTGATTATAGATTTTTTTATGGTTTTAGAGTTCATTTGGTTTTTTTGGTTGGTTTAGGGGTTTTAGGGATCCTTTGTGGGTTTGGGGGTTTTTAGTTTTATTTTTTAAGGTTATTATGTATTTTACGGGTTTTTGAATAATTATGTTTATTTGGATTTTAGTATTTCTAGTGTTTAATGGGTTTTTAAGTTCATATATGGGTTTTAGGGTATTTACGGGATTTTTAGTTTTGCTAGGGTATTTATGATTTTATTGAATATTTGGGTTTCGGGGTATTTTTGAGGTTTTATGATTTTATGGTCCTTTAGGTTTTTAGGCCCTTTAGGTTTTTAGTTTATTTTCGAGTTTTTAGTCTTTATGTTATTTTATGGTATTTTAGGGTTTTCATGGTTTTTTGGTATTGCGTTTTTTATGTTTTATAGGGTTCTTATGGTTTTTTAATGTTTTTAGGGATTTTTTGTTTTTTATGGTTTTGAGTGATTTAAGGGGTTCGTCTCAATTTTTAATGAATTTTGGGATTTTAGGGGTTTTTAGGTTTTTATGGGGTTTAGGGTATGAATGTGTTTTTAGGGTTTTAGAATTTAGTTTGGGTTTTTATGGATCTATTAGGTTATTTTAAATGTCATAGTGGCTTTTAGGGTTTTGGGGGGTTCAATGGGTTTTATCGATTTTAGGGGGTTTTGGTTTTTATTGAATGTTTTGGGGTTTTATTCTTTTAATGGGATTTTAGTTTTCATAGTTTTCTTTAGGGTTTTAGGTTTTTTTGTTCTTTTAGTGTTTTTTCATTTTTCTTACATTTTTTAAGTCCTTTTAGGTATTTTTTGTATCTTTTAAGGTTTTTTATTTTTTTGGTTTGTATGGAATTTTATTTTTTAGGTATTTTTTTATTTTTTAGGTCTTTTAGGGTCTTTAGGAAGGGGGTAGGTTTTTTGGGGGGTTTTAGGGTCGTTTTGGGATTTTTAATTCTTTTTTGGTGGTTTTGAGTTTTTTAGGATTCATAAGGGGTTTTAATGGTATATTTTATTTTTTATTTTTAGGTCTTTAGGTGTTTTAGGGTTTTTCATAGGCTTTTGGGGTAATCGGGGGGGTGGGGGTATCAGTTTATATGGTTTTTACGGGTTTTTGAGTTTTTTTTTGTTTTTATGGTTTTTTAGAGTTTATCAATTTGTAGTGTTATTTTAGGTTTCATTATTTATATTGAGGTATTTTAGGCTTTTAATTTTTTTTTTTATTTTTTTTGGTTTTATGTCCATTAGGGGTTCAATAGGGTTTTAGGGATATTAGGTGTTTTAATGGTTTTGAGATTTTATATGGGTTTTAAGTGTTTTATGTTTTAGGAATTTTATATTCTTTTAAAAAATTTAAAGTATTATTTGGATTTTTACTATTTTGAGGGTATTCTAGTGTTTTATGTGTTTTTTAATATTATGAATTTTTAGGGTTTTTGAAGGTCTTGCAGTTTTATGGTTTTTAGGGATTTTATGGTTTTCATGTATTTCTATGTTTCAGTGTTTTTAGTTCTTTTAGGAAATATAACAGATTTTTATGGGTTTTAGGGTTAGGATAAATTTTTTTTCTTTTTAGGGTTTTATGGTTTTAGTGGTATTCTTGGGTTCTTATGGTCCTTTTTCAATTTTTATTGTTTTTATGGGTTTCATGTTGTTTTGCATTTTTGGGTTTTAGGGTTTTTGATGGATTTTATGTTTTTAGGGTTTTAATGTTATTTATTAATTTTTTGTTTATTTAGGGATTCTAATGGTTTTACTCATTTAGGGTTTTTTAGTATTGTGAGGGTTTCAAGGGGTTTTAGGGTGTTTTACGGTTTTCTTGGGAGATTTAGTGTTTTCTTTGTTTTTATGGAATTTTGAGAATTATTGGGATTTTTAGGGTCTGTTAGTGAGTTTTAGGGATTCTAGGGGTTTTAGGGTTCATTATGGGTTTTGGGGGTTTTTTGGGTATTTACGGTTTATGATCATTTTTAGGTTTGAGTGTATTTTTGGATTTTGGACATTTGTCATCTTTTTTTGGGTTTTTTGTGTTTTTAGGGTTTCTAGTGTTATTAGTTTTTTTATTTTTAGGGATTTCAAGTGTTTTAGTTGTTTTAATGGATTTATGGTGTTTTTTTGTTTTTGGGACACTTTAGAATTTTTAAATGGTTACTACATTTTTTAGGGTTTTCTTATTTTTTTTTGTGATTTTCATGGATTTTAGGGTTTTTATAGGTTTTTTGGTATTTAAGGTTTTTATAATTTTTTGTGTTATTAAGCGTTTTAAATGTTTTATGGGGTTTTATGGTGTTTAGGGTTTTAAGATATTTTATGGTTTTTAATGGTTTTCATTCTTTCTTATGGATTTAGGGGTTTTTGGGGTTTTAGTTTTTTATATGGATTTTAAGGATATTTTTATTTTTTGGGTTTTTTTGTTTTTGGTGTTTTTAATGGTTTTTATTGTTTTAATAGTTTTTGTGTCTTTTTTGTTATTTTTTAGGTTTTTAGGGTTCTTAGGGTTTAAAGTTTTTAATAGTTTTTTTAGAGGTATTTTTTGGGTTCTAGCATTTCGAGTGTATGAAGGGGTTTATAGGGGTTTTAGGTTTTTACTTGGTTTATTATGGTTTTTTAGTATTTAAATTTTATTGAGTAATTTAGGTGTTTTAATGGGGTTTTATAGACTCTCTAGTTTTAATTTGTATTTTTCAATATTTTAATGGTTTGGGTTGTTTTGGTGTTATTTAGTGCTTTTAGAGTTTCTTTATGAGGTTTTAATGTTTTTAAGGATTTTTTTAACTTTTTCATTTTGTAATGAGTTTGTTGGGTTTTGGTTTGTTTAGAATTTTTTCAGTTTTTAGTGTTTTAGGGGTTTTAGGTTTTTTAACTCTATCTAGGGGTTTTCTTGTTTTTTTGGTTTTTTTTGTTTTCTAGGGTTATCAACATTTTTAGTATTTTTAGGGGTTTGGGGAAATATGTATTTGAAGGGTTTTTATTTTTTTAGGTATATTTAAGATTTATGATGTTTTGTTTTTGAGTTTTTAGTGGATTTTAGGGATTTTGTTTTTTTTTTGGGTTTTTAGGATATTGGGTTATTTTGGGGTTTTTGGGGGGTCTACGGTGATTTAAAGTGTTTTATGGTTTTCCATTACTTTTTTAGGGTGTTAGGGTTGTAGTATATTTTATATTTTTAGGGGTTTTAGTGTTTTTTATTTTTTAAGGTTTTTGGGCGTTTGAAGTATTTTTAAAGTTGTTAGCGATTCATTATTTTTAGGATTGATTATTATTTTTTAAGGGTTCTTATAGTTTTAGGGTTATTTAAGATTATGTTTTTTATAATTTATAATTCTAGTTATAGTATTTTGATTATTATACGGTTATTTCTAGACTTTTTTTGCTTTTAGGGTTCATTAGGGGTGGTTAGTGGTTTTAGGGTTTTTAGGACTTTTATGATCTTTTAGGGGTCTTTATGGTTTTTAGTGTATTAAGGGTTTTTAGTGTTTTAGGGTTTCTAATAATTTAATGATTTTTATGGATTTATTAATTTAATGGGTTTTTTAGGGTTGCAAGGGTTGCAAGGGTTTTTGGGTTTTTGGCTATTTTCAGAGTGTTTATGCTTTTTTAAATTTTAAGTGTTTTTAGGTTTTTTTACAATTTTTAAAATTCATGTAGGTGTTTTAGTGTTTAGAGTGTTTTATTGTTTTTATGGGTTTTAGGTTTTTAGGTGTTTCTTAGGGTAATTAGGGTATTAATATTTGTAGGGTTTTAGGTTTTTTTTATAGTTTTGGTTTTTTGGGGTTTTAGGGTATTAAAGTTTTTTGGGGTTCCAGGATCATTTAGTGTATTTAGGTTTTTAGGTATTTAGGTTGTTTTAGGGGTTTTATGGTTAATTAGTGTTTTTTGGTGGTTTTAAGGGTGTTCAGAGTATTTATAGTTTTTTTGTGAGTTAATGTTTTTTTGTTTTATTGGGGGGTTTTAAGACATCTTAGAGTTTTCAGGGGGTTGGGGTTTCATTGGTTTCTAGATATTTTTAAGGGTTTCTAAGGGTTTTTAATGTTTTATTGGTTTTCTACATTTTTATGGGTTTTAGGGATTTTTAGTGGTTTAGTGATTTTTTGGAGATCTAATGGTTTTGAAGAGGGATTAGAAGTTATTTGCATTTTAAGGGGTTTTTTTGGTTTTTAGAGGTTTTATTTTTTTAAGTGAATTTTTGGTATTTCAAAGTGTTTAAAATTTTTTATGGTTGTTCAAGGGATTTTAGGGGTTTTAAGATGCATTGGGTTTTAAGGATTGTTATTGATTTATTTTTTATGGATTTTTTTGGGGTTTTAGGGGGTTTAGTGGTTTTAATTTTTGTTGGGTTTCGACATCAATTAAGGGGTGTTTTCTTTTTTTGTGTATTTGGTGTTTTTAGGGTTTATATGGGTTAAAGGGTTTTTAGGTTTTATATGGTTTTTATTTTTTATGTGATTTTATAATATTTTTGGCTTTTTAGGGTTTTTAATTTTTTTAGGGTTTTAATGGGGTTTTTGTGTTTTAAGGGTTTTTTGTGTCTTCATGGGTTTTAGTGTTTCAGTGTCTTTTTTTTGTATTTAGTGTTTTAAAGGGATTTAATGATTTTAGGGGTTTTATTGTATTTAGAAATTTTAGTGTTTTAGGGTTTTTATTAATTTTTTTGATTATTGATTTTTTGTGGTTCCATTTAATGATTTCTAGGGTTTTTATTGAATTAAACATATTGATTGATTTTTAGGGATTTTGGTGATTTTAGGGCATTTGGGGGTTTATTTATTTTTAGGTATATTTAGTGTGAATTTGGGTATTACTGTGTCCTTATGATTTCTAAGGGGTTTTCAATGTTTTTAGTGTTTCATGAGTCTTTTTGTTTTTTAGAATTTTTTGAGTTTTAAATGTTTTTATAGGGTTTAAATATTTTATAACGATTTTAGTGTTTCTAGGGTTTATAGAGTTTAAAATCATTTAGGGGTATTTATTGTTTTTTATGATTTTAAGGGTTTTTTTGGTTTCTAGGTTTTTTTGGTTTTTATTATTATTTATGGGTACTTAACAATTTTAAAATTTTAGGGTGTTTTATGTTTTTTAGTTTTAGGGGGTTTTATGGTTTTTAGGTGTTTAGGATTGTAGGTGGTTTTAGAGTTTTTTGGATGTTTAAGGGGGTCTTGTGCCTTTAATTGTCTTTATAATCTTTTTAGGGACTCAATGGTTTTTATAAATTTTAGTGTCTTATATGGGTTTTCAGGTTTTTGGTATTTTAGTGGGTTTTAAGTTTTTGTTAGTATTTTTTGGGTTTTATGTTCTTTTAGGGGATTAGGGGAATTTAGTTTTGATTTAGGTGTATTTGGGGTTTTTGGGAATTTTTTGGTTTCTTGGTTTTATGGTTATCATGGGTTTATGTTTTATATTGTTTTTATGGATCATTAGGTTTTTCGGGTATTTATTTAGGGTTATTATTGGTTTTAAGGATTTTACTATCTTTTATTTTTTTAATTCTTTTGAGGTCGTTTTGGGTTTGTTAGTGTTTTAGGGCGTTTTAAGGGGGTTTATGAGGTATTTAGGGTTGTAGGGTTTTAGATTTCTTAGTTCATTTAGGTTTATAAGAGGTTCTTGGGTTTATTTGATTTTTTATGTTTTTACGAGTTTTTGTGGTTTTTATGGTTTTTTGGGTTTTAGGTGTTTTACAGTTTTTAGGGGTTTTAGGGTTTTTATGGAATTATGGTTTTATGGTTTTTAGGGGTTTTAGTGTTTTTAGAGATTTTATGTGGATTTAGGGTTTATATATGGAATTTAATTTTTTTAGGTATTGTTATGTTTTTAGTATTATGGTTTTTCAGGGTTTCTTGTTTTTTATGGTATAGAGGATATTTTGTTTTTTTTGTTTTTAGTTTTTTGATTTTTTGGTGGGGGGTATAAGGTTTTTATAGGGTTTTGGTTTCTTTAATGTTAATTTATAGTCTTTTAGGGTTTTTATAGTTTTTAAGGGGTTTATATTGTTTTTAGAATTTTCGTGTGTTTTAGGGGTTTTTATGATTTTTATGATCTTTTATTATTTTAGGGTTTATATGTAGTTATGTTTTTAGTGTTTTTACAGTTTTAATTTTTTTTCTATTTTATTGTTTAATTAGTGTATTTATGGTTATTATGATTTTATTGTTTTAAGGTATTTATGGGTTTTATGTGTTTTTGGGTTTTAATGGGTGTTTCTGGTTTTATTATTTTTTTGTTTTTATGGCCTTTTAGAGTTCTATGGGTTTTTGTGTTTTTTGGTGGCTTTGTGTCTTTTGGGGTTTTTATGGTTGTCAGGTATTTTAATTTATTTTTGGATTTTCTGTTGTTTTAGGGATTTTATGGCCTTTCAGGTGGTATATATTGATTTAGTGTTTTTAGTGTTTTTTCAAGGTTTTAGGGGTTTTAGGTAATTTTTGGGGATTTGAGGTATTTTAGAAATTTTCTAATGTTATTGTGGCCTTTTAGGGGCTTTTATGAATTTTTTTGTTTTTGGGTTTTTAGTGATATTTTATTTATTTGGGGGTTTGATTGTTTTACAATCCTGTATGATTTCTAAGGTGTTTTACGTCCATTGTGTGGTTTTAGGTGATTTTGGATTCACTTGGGTTTTTGGATTTTATGGCCTTTCGGGTTCTTATGATTATTTAGGGCCATTGAAATATTTTTTTGGGATACAAAAAGTCTTCTAGGATTTTTTATAGTATTTTAAATTATTTTAGTGTTTTTTTGATTTAGCGGTTTTTATTTTTTTTAAATGTATCTTTGGGGAATTTAGTGTTCTTTGGTTTTTGGGGTTCTTATGGGGTTTTGTTGATTTTGGATATTTTTTAATTTTTAAGGGCTTCTATGATCGTTTTGGTTTTTTTGGAGTTCTATGGTATTTTGAGGGATTTTATGGTATATAGGGGTTAATAGTTTTTTCGGGTTTTGGGTTTTTAGAAATTTTAATGGGTTTTAGGGGTTTTAAGAGTTTAATGGTTTTTATGGTCTTTTAGGGGTTTTAGGTTTGTCTATGATCTTTGGGGATTTAGGGAATTTATAATATTTTAAGGAATTATAAGTTCTTTAGATATTTTTTTTATTTTTAATGTTTTTATGGTTGTTATGTTTTTTTAATGTTTTTTTGGTGTTTTAGAGTTTTTTTAAATATTCTATGTTTTCAATTTGTTTTTATTTTATAGGGTCCTATTTTCTTTTATTATGTCTTTAGGGTCCTTTATGGGTATTAGGATTTTTAGAGCCCTTTAATTTTTTAAGGTTTTTAAGGTCCATTAGGGGTTTTTGGGTTATTTAGAGACTATTTTGGTTTTTAGTGTCTTTTTGGTTTCTTTTAATTTTTTTAATTTTAATGTAATTTAGTGTTTTATATTGTTTTAGTGTATTTTTTGGAATTTGAGTTTTTTATGGTTTTTATGGTAGTTTATGGTTTTTAGGGATTTAAATATTTTGAGGGTATTTTAATGTTTTTTGGGGCATTAGGGTAGTCGGGAGGTTTTTATGATTTTTAGTGCTTTTAATATATTTACGCTTTCTAAGGTATATAGGTTTTTTTTTGTTTTTTTAGGATTTTTAGGGGTTTATAGTTTGTATGTTATTTTCTATTTTTAGGGTTTTTGTGGGTTTTATGGTTATTAGGGTTTTCTACATTCTTCACGATTTTGCGTTTTCAAGGGGTTCTAAGTGTTTTTAGTGTTTTATCATTTTTATAGGATCTAGGGATTTTGAGATATTTCTTTGTTTTAGGGGTTTTTAGGAATTTAAGGGTTTTATGGTTTAATGGTTTTGTAGTGTTTTATGGGTTCTTGAAGGTTTATATTTTTTTCAGCAAGTTATAGTATGTTTTATTGTTTTTATGGGTTTTAGGTAATTTATTGTTTTTAGGGGTTTTTCAATTTTATGGGCTTTAGGGCATTGTTGTAACCACCTGAATCTGGTGCCTCATATATGGTGCCCCGTACCCGGTTCGCCACATGACCTCAAGTGTGTTTCCCCAAACACTAGAGGTTTCCGACAAGTAGCGAGGGCCTTGGTGAGTCGGTGGGGAAATTATGCCCTCATTGCGAAAAGTATACAGCAGAAGAACAAACATGCACAATAGCTGAAGCAGTAACAACATACAACAACTGAAATTAAAAGTAAAAAATAATGTCTGATATAATAATAATGTAGTATGGTACATGTGTCTATAGAAAGCAGTAAACAAATCAATGTACTGAAATACAACTGAAACCAAATAAACAAAGTAAATAGCAACTCCAGCAGCATCGCGAGCCAAAGCCCGGTCCCATGCTCTCCAGCTCCAACCAGAAATCAAGTACCTGAGGTGGAAGGGACACATTCCCTATCCACACCTGCAACCATATAATCTATTTTGGCCGAAAAATAGGACCCAAACATGGTGCGAGACTAATCCCAGTAGGCAACCACCACAAGATTTGTGCCCTAATATCAGTGAGCAATATAGCAAAAGTAAAGGAAATAAATACAGTAATGAACTCGGAGTACAGCAGTAAAAATCCTACCAATTACCATTCACTTTCATTTAATTAAACAACCAGTGAAACTAGAAAATCTCTCTATTCGAAGGTAAAGAAAGTAACATAGCAGGTTACTCAAAAGACTACCTAACCCACAAGCAGTACAAACCCAAGATTGTTCTTTGGCTTGGTGGACTCGTCACAACCAACCAAACAAAATTCACACTAACTCTATGGGTGGATCAAATTAGAAGACCCCTATAGTCCAGTAATCAAACAAGGAACATACACTCTAGGAAGCTCTCACGGCAATTCCCCTATAGTCTTCCAATGATAGCTATAGACTCTCTGAGAAAGCACTTACGTCTAATTCCTCCTATGGTCATGATACATGTGTAAACTAATAACACTCCTAGGATGTACAAAGTACTATTCCTGTAGGTCCTGCATATGAAACTAAAACCAAAAGACCCTCAAGGGAAGCACTTAATCGTCTATTCCCTCTTTGATCTCCCGCACCACGTTCCCAAAACCCTGAGCAGTCCAGTCGAGCGTAATCGACTGTCAGAAACCCTAAGTAATTTCAACAAATACTTGGATAATAGCTATAATGCATCAAAAGAATTTAAACAGCAGTCAACACATGCAATCAGTTATAACAGTTAAACTATCAATTGAAATATGGTTTGCCTCAGAGGAAAACAGTGCCAAATGGCGATAAACAGCCAAACAAGGAAAAACACCCATGGGGTGATCCTCAAAAATGCAACCAAGCATACATTAGTATCAATTAATCATAAGATAACAAGAAATATAAGGAAATTAAACAATAGGATCAATATCCCAAACCCGGGATACCCGATACATGGGTATCCGACACTTTTGCAACCAAAACTCAAAGGCATTCAACGTAGGGCAACAAACCACCTACCTTTATGCTAGGTGGTCGATATAAGTGAACCACAAAGATTGATTCTCCTTATATCATCGAAGATATGAGAAAAAGTCCAAAATACACAACCCACGATAACTTGAAAACGATGAAGAATCATAAAACAAGTCTAAAGGAGAATAAAGAGATTACTGAGGAGATCCCAATGCAATCGATGATGGATAAAACGGATATTTGACGGCATCTCGGGGGCTCGGAGAAGCATCGCGTCCGTATGGGAGCTCTCGGCCGAACAAAACCTAGAATAAGGTCATTCTTGCGATTAGGTGTGACCCCGGTGCATTTAGTGAAAAAAAGAAAATACAAGGCGTGTACTTATGGGGTAAACGGCGTGTACTCTGTTTTTCCATAATTACTTTAAACATCCTCCACATCACTCCTACACACCGTGTGTGTGGTCCGGACTTGGTCAGCACACAGCTTCAAGCGGAAAAGGAGTACAAGGCGTGTATTCTGAAAGTACAGGATGTGTACTTCAAAAATTTCCAAAAACATCTTTTTTTCTCAAAAATGAGCAAAAAATGAAAAAATACCTGAAATGAAGATCCGGGTTCTTACACACTTCCCCTTAAATAAATTCATCCCCTAATTTATCTAGCAAGGTGTAGAAGAAGAAACCTTGAATAGCTCTAACCACTACGATCGTACATCGGCCTCCCGCTCCCAAGTCTCGTCCTTCACTCTCCTGTGCTGCCATAGCACCCGTACTAGAAGAATAGACTGGCCACAAAGAACATTCATACGATGATCAAAAATATGGATAGGATGCTTCTCAAATGACACATCCACTTCAATATCAACCTCCTAGGGTTGAAAGACATGAGATGGGTCTGAAAAGTAACATCGGAGCTGGGAAACAAGGAAGACGTCGTGCATATCACAGTACCTCTGAGTCAACTAAAACCGATATGCAACCTGCCCAACACTCTCCAACACCTCAAATAGGCTGACGTACCGTAGTGAGACCTTACCCTATCTCCGGATCCTCTTGTGTCCCAACCTCGATGCGACACGCAGAAAAACCTAATCCCCGACCTCGAACTCCAGAGGTTATCTCCGCTAATCCACATAAGAGTTTTTCCGAGACTGTGTTGTATCCTTCCCCTTCTAAATCAACTCCATATGCTATGAGGACTCCTGAACAAGACGAGGGCCCAGCAAAGCTGCCTCTCCTGCCTCCATCCAGCATAAAGGTGATCGGCATGGCCTACCTTACAAGGCCTCATAAGGTGTCATATGAATAGTCGCCTGATAACTGTTATTGTAGGAGAAATCCACAAGAGGGATATGAATCTCCCAAGAACCTCCAAAGTCCAAAATGAAATCTCAGAGCATATCCTCAAGCACATGGATCATATGCTCAGACTGGCCATCCGTCTAGGGAAGGTATGTTGTACTCAAAAGTACCTGTGTACCCAAAGCCCTCTGAAGCCCCTTCCAGAATCGAGAAGTAATGTGTGCATCCCTTTATGAAACAATGGAGTGTGGAACTCCATGCAGACGTAAAATCTCTCGGATATAAAGACATCCCAGATCATCAACACTGAAGGTCTCCTTGACCAGTAAGAAGTGAGAAACCTATGTAAGCCTTTAGACGACAACCCAAACATAATCGTTCTGACGAGGAAACCTCCGCAATCCGGTCATGAAGTCCATCATGACATCGTTCCACTTCCATTGTGGAATGGGTAACTGCTATAAAAGCACTACTAGCTGCTGATGTTCTGCTTTCACCTACAGACAAGTCGAACATCTCATGAAAAAACTAGCAACATCTCTTTTCATATCTGGCCACCAGTACTAATGAAGTCGATCACGTTACATCTTTGTGATTCCAGGATAAACTACCCCAACTGAAGAATGAAAACCCCACATCATCTCCTCGCATATGTCTGATGGCAGCCATACGCATCCCTGGAAACGCAAGATATCTTCCTCACCCACTGTCCATCCATGAAGAGGGTCCTCTCATGACACAATCTCCCTCAGGAAAAATCCCTCTGAATATGATAGCTTCCTCATCCACACCTGATCAAGAAAATTAGAGGTAACTGCCAGAGAAGAGAGAAAGTTTTGTCCCTGTCTGTCGTGCACCTCTATGTGCATCTCGAAGGACAGAGCCAAAAGCTGCCACTCACTGCTGGCCTCCGAATCTTCCTGTTACTAAGTCTTCCTACTCAGTGCGCCTGCCACAACATTGCCTCTCCAAGGAATATATGCGAGAACAATGTCCAAAGACTGCAGGTACTCGACCCACCTCCGCTCTCTCAGATTTATGTCACACTGCGTGAAGATATACTTGAGGATCTTGTGGTCAGTATACACCACAAAATTATCTCCCATCAGATAGTGTCTCCACAAACGCAAAGCATGAACTACAACATCCAACTCCAGGTCGTGCATAGGATATATCCTCTCATGTGGCCTCAAATGCCGAGACCCGTATGCAATGAACCCATATCCCTGTATAACCACACCTCCCAGCCCAATACCTGAAGCATCATATTAAACAATATAGCTCTTGCCCAGCTTGGGAAAGGCCAGAATCGGGGCTGACGTCAACCTCCCCTTCAGCTCCAGAAAAGCTGACTCACAAGAATCTGACGATAAAAACATTTCCCCCTTCTGGGTCGGACCTGTCAGTAGTGCTGCTAGCAGTGAAAAGTCATGTATAAACTACATGTAGTTACCAGCCAGCCCCAAGAAACTCCATACCTTGAATACATTATTTGGATTCTTCCATGTAACTACCGCTCTCACCTTTTATGGGTCTACAGATAATCATGTCTCTAAGATGACATGACCCAGGAAGTGAATCTCATCCATCCAGAAGTGTCACTTTGAGAGCTTAGAATATAACTAATGCTCTCTCAATGTACTCAATATGATCTCATGATGGGTAGCATGGTTGTGTCGAGTGTGAGAGTACACCAAGATATAGTCCATGAAAACCACCATGAAGGAATCCAAGTAAGGATGGAAAACTATGTTCATCAGCACCATGAAAACTTCTGGTGCATTCGTGAGACCGAATGACATAACCAAGTACTCGTATAGACCATATCTGCTCTGGAAGGTTGTAAGAGGTATATCAGATGGTCTGATGCGCATCTGATGATAGTCGGATCTCATGTTGATCTTCGAGAACTCCTTGTCTCCTCGAATATGATAAAAAATATCATCAATAATTGGCAATGGATATCGGTTCTTGACTGTAAACTGGTTTAGCTTCTGATAGTCCACACACAGCCATAAGGTACCAACAACCTTCTTCGCAAACAACACCGGTAAACCCCAAGGGGAAGTACTGGGTCGGATAAAACCATTTTCTTGTAACTCCTCCAACTGTTCCTTGAGCTCATGAAACTCAGGCTTCACCATCCTATAAGAAGGTAGGGATACTGGTGCTACTCCTACCACAAGATCAATAGGGAATTCTACTTCTCGCTCAGGAGGAAACCCTGAAAATTTTTCTGGAAAGACATTTGTAAAAAGATCAACTACCGAAGGAAAATCTATCTGAGAAGTCCCCTGGTCATCCAGATAAAAACTAGAAATCTGGACTGTAACATGGCCCAACCCATTATTCTCTAGTCCTGTTCTGTTCACCTGGACATCCCATTCACCATTTTGAAGAAAGGATCCGCCCTTCGGTGATGTGAAACTCACCCTTCGGTGATAGCAGTCGACAAAGGCCTGGAATGAATCTAACCAGTCCATCCTGAGAATGATATCATAACCCGTCATCTAAAGGACATAAATATCCCTCACGAAGTGACACCCACCAACCTCAAGGGGTCACTCCTTGCACCGACGCACACTAGCAGTTATAAGTTCCCAGGGAGTGTCTAGTGTCATCATATCCTCAGAAGTAAAGACAGTAAGTATAAGGCTCTCCATAGTGTGCACATAAACAAAGCTATGAGAAACTCCAATATCAAAAAGGGTAGAAAATAAAATTGAGGCTACTAAGATTGTACCTCGAACTGTGGAAGGTCCAGGATCTCGCCCCTGATGAATCTTCTCTACAGCAAAAGTCTGGCCAGTACCGTGACCCTGTGTAGAAGCCTGATATCCCTGAGATAATCCTCTCTGAGATTGACCATTGCGTCCAAGACCACTACCCTAGCCTGATCGACCTGAAGAACACCAGCCCCCAGTTTTCTACAGAACTGGTAATCCTGCTCATGTACGAGGATTAGAAACAGATCCTTCTTCACTAGCAACTGGAAGAAGAACCATGAAAAAATGCTACAGGTGACCCATCTTGCCACAAGATAGGCACTCTACTGGGTCTCTTGAGAACTGAGGCTTCTTATGCCTCCTCTTTCCACACTGATAGCACACCACAAGGTTTCCAGAAGGAAGATCCCTTCTACTCGAAGAAATACCTCGCATCCTCGAGTCACCTCGAGTAGACTCTCGGTGGCGCTTCCTGCTGTTAGAATGAAATGAATCAGCATTGGATGCCAAACCACCCAATTAAATAGATCCAGTATACCTCAGATTTCGTTTGTTTATTAGCACCTGGTTGACTATCAGAGTAATAGAAGTCAACTGGAAGACGTTCACCTGTGATCTGATATCTGTCTTGAGGCCTTCCTCAAACTTCCTTGCCAAAAACAGCCGATTATTTTCCAGAACGGGAGTGAAGCACTATAACTCAGTGAAACAAGAGGAATAATCCATAACCAAAAGAGTACCCTACTTCAGGTTCATGAAATCTCTGGCTATGTCGGCCCTCAGTGTCGCCGGATAGAAGTAGTCGTAGAACGTATGTTGGAACTCATCTCAAGACATAATCCATTTGCGCCCTACCTGCGAAACTACATCCCACCATCTCTTGGCAGAATCTTGAAGCATGTATGTCACGAACTTCACCCTTCTGTCTGGGGGTGTCTCCAGATGCTCGAAGATGGAAAGAATGGTTTCTAGACAAGACTCTACTGCCCGAGGTCCTCCATCCCTGGTAAAAGTGGGAGGATGTTGCAGCTGAAAAACTTGCGTCAGCTCTGCCATAGACGGGGCAAGATACTGAGCTCCCTGGAAGGTCTGCATGAATCTCATGAAACCCTCTCTGAACTGAGTGTCGTCACCAGTGTCTGGAATCACTGCAGTTTCCATGTCTGTAATGATCAGCGGAACTATTGGTAGTCCCTGGGCTGCCGTATCAGGTGTACGGTCACTGCCTAGTTCCTAACGTGAAATGAGAGTACGTCTTGGTTCCATATCCCTAAAAGGTCAAAAACACACCTCAATGTTTGGATTAACAAGGGCAGAAAACACAAGGGTACAAAACGGGAATAGGAGAGTGAAACACTTATGTTTTCAAAACACGACTACATGACATGTATTTAAACTACAAGGCATGTTTGTTAAAGCTATTTACATGGGCATGTACTTCTACCACTACCGGTCGTGTAACACCCCAGACTACACGGCGTGTTGTCCTAACACATGGAGTGTAGTTGAACTCCACTCCCCTACCCGAGTCACTTTACACGACTAACATACATTGTCCTCTTAATCCTAAACTCCACGACATGTTCACTAAGGACATGGCGTGTACTAGATAGGTTAGGTAACCCATGTAGTAGGTTACATGGTTGGCTACACGACTGACCCTTACACGGCGTATTCCGAAAAAACATGGCGTGTATAAGAGAAGATAACACTGACCCATGTTGTTCGTGACACGGCCAGATACCTAGAACAAGGCTACACGACATGTTCTTACAAAACACGATGTGTATTACACGAGCTTCCCCGACCCGTGTTGTTAGTGACAAATCCGGCTACACGGTTGACTACTACACGATGTGTACTTATCGTACACAGCGTGTCCCCAAAGTCTTTCTACAACCCCATGTATCTGTTCTCACAGTCATTAACACCGTTTAAAAACTACACGGTGTGTATTAATAAAGTACACGCTATGTATTCTGAGTTTTTTTGGGCAGTAGATCAGAAACTACACCGAACGCCAGAAACACTGAAAAACAAACATCTAGGTGCCAAATTCTGATCTGTTGGGGCCCATACTCCCCGTGAATCAAATATCTGAATCATAACAATGCATACAAAAAGTAAGAAAACATAACAGTCCAATGATCCACCAAATTTCGATCCTCGAGGGCCCATAACACCTCTAAGACCAAAGTTTTGCATCCATGATAAATTAACTACAAAAATAAACAACACCCTATCAACATAGCGGTATTCCTATCATAGCAACTATCACAACATCATTCATAATCTATCACGACATCTACCACAACAGCATGCAATCTGTAATTCACCCTAGATGACATGGAAAAAAGGCATGACATGTGATTTCCTAACCAGTTCCTATATGATGCATGAGATAGCATACCCTCATCTCATCATGTTGATACAAAATACAACCACAATTATATGAACTGTAACAGCACACAACATGTGCATCACCCAACGGTGAAATATAATAAACTGTAACACATGAAAAAACTAAAAATGGAAATTATTGGGTAATATAACTTTTTTCCCTGTACACGAGTTAATTACTCCTGAGCATAGTTAAGCACTAACTACCCATTCCTTCCTATCCCTGTCAATTTTTGCAAAACAGTAAGGCAATAGAAAAGAACGAAAACCTCCTCTGATACCACTTTGTAACTACCCAAATCCAGAGCCTCATAACTGGTTCCCCGTACCTGGTTCACCACAAGACCTCAAGCGCATTTCCCCAAACACCAGATGATGCCGATGAGCATTGAGGTCCTTGGTGAGTCGGTGGGGAAACTATGCCCTCATTGGGTAAAGTATACATCAGAAGAACAAACGTGCACAATAGCGGAAGCAGTAACAACATACAACAACTGAAATTAAAAGTATAAGAAATGTATGATATAATAATGATGCATTATGGTACATGTGTCTATGGAAATTAGTAAACAAATCAACATACTAAAATACAACTGAAACCAAATAACAAAAGTAAACAGGAACTCCAGCAGCATCGCGAGCCAAATCCCGGTCCCATGCTCTCCAACTCCAACCAGAAATCAGGTACCTAATATGGAAGGGCCACAATCTTAATCCACACATGAAACCATATAATATGTTTGGGCTGAAAAACAAGACCCATATAGGGTGTGAGACTAATCCCAGTAGGCAACCTCCATAAGATTTGTGCCCTACTGTCAGTGAGCAATATAGAAAAAGTAAAGGAAAGAAATACAGTAATGAACTAGGAGTAGACCAGTAAAATCATACCAATTACCATTCAAATTCATTTTATTAAACAACCAATGAAACTAGAAAAGATCTCTATTCCATGTTAAAGAATGTAACACAGTAGGTAAATCAAAAGACTACCTAACCCATAAGCAGTACAAACCCAAGCTGGTTCTTTGGCTTGGTGGACTCATCACAAACAACCAAACAAAATTCACACTGACTCTCCAGGTGGCTCAAACTAGAAGACCCCTATAGTCCAGTAATCAAACAAGGCATAAACACTCTTGGAAGATCTCATGTCAATTCACATATGGTTATGCAACGATAGCTATAGACTCTATGAGGAAGAACTTATGTCTAATTCCTCCTGTGGTCTCGATACGTGTGTAAACTATAAACAGTCTTTGAAAGAACAATGTCCAATTCTCGTAGGTCTTTCATTCGAAATAAAAACCAACAGACCCTCTAGGGAACCACTTAATCGTTTATTCCCTATTTGGTCTCCCGCACCAGGTTCCGACAGCCCTGAGTAGTCCAGTCGAGTGTAATCGACTGTCAGCAGCCCTAAGTAAGTTCAACAACCCTTTGGCTAATAGATACAATGCATAAAAACCATTTAAATAGTAGGAAACACATGCGAGATGTTATAACAAGTAAACTAGAAATTGCAATAGGGTTTTCCTCACAGGAGAACGGTTCCAAATGACGATAAACAGCCAAACAGCGAAAAACACCCATGGGGTGATCCCCAAACTTGAGACAAAGCATACATTAGTATCATGTAATCATAATCTAACAAGAAATATAAGTCAATTAAATAATAGTATCCAAATCCCAAACTCGGGATACCTGATACATGGGTATCAGGAACTTTTGCAACCAAAACACAAAGACATTCAACGTAGGGAAACAAACCACCTACCTTGATGCTAGGAGATTGATATAAGTGAACCATGATGATTGATTCTCCTTATAACATCGAAGATCCGAGAAAACATCCAAAACTCTCAACCTATGATAACTTGAAAACAAGGAGGAATCATGAATCATGGTAAAAGAAGAAGAGAGAGCTTACCAAGACAATCCCAACGCAATCGAAGGTGGATGAAATGGAGATCAGACGACAGCTCGGGGGCTTAGAGAAGGATCGTGGTCGTACGAGAGCTATCGGCCGAATGAAACCTAGAAAAGGTTGTTCTGGAAAATAGGCGAGACCCCGGTGCATTTAGTGAAAAAAAGAAAAAAAACGGCGTGTACTTCTAGGGTACACGGCTTGAACTCTATTTTTCTATACTCCACTTTATGCGGCCTCCACATCACCCCTAAACACCGTGTGTGTGGCCCAGACACGGTCATCATACGGCTTTGAGCGGCAAAGGAGTACATGGTGTGTACTCAAAAAGTACATGATGTGTACATCATAAATGTCGAGAACACTCCTTTTATCTCAAAAATGACCAGAAAATAAAAAACATTCCCGAAATAAATATCCCGGTTCTTACAGTTGTTTTGGACTTGTAGTTGTTTTTAAGATTTTTAGGGGGTGTTAGGTTTTCAACGGGGCTTTAATTTTTCAATTTTGGTTTCAAATTTTAGTGTTTTTAGTGTGTTTGTGGGATTAAAAGGATTTTAAGGGTTTTAGAATGGTTTTTTATTTTTTATTTTATGGTTTTTATAGTTCTTTAGGTTCCGTCATTATTTTTTAGGAATTATAATAGTTTTTGTTTTTTTTCAAGGTTATTTATTTTTTTAGGATTTTTAACATTTTTAAGGGTGTTAGAGGGTATTTTTTGGTTTTCATGCTTTTCAAGGATTTTAGGGGTTTATGGTGTTTATGAAATTTAGGTTCTGTTATGGTTTTTATATGGTTTTTATGATTTTAGGGAAATTTAAGGAATTTTAGAATTTTATAGTTTATAAGTGTATTTAGGGCCTAATTGTTCTTTTTTGGATTTTCAAGGGTTTGTTGTTTATTAAAGATTCTAGAATTATTTATACTTTTAGGGTTTTTTGAGGGGGTTGGGTTTTGGGGGTTATAGGGGTTTTAGTGTTTTATGGTATTGGGGATTTTTACAGATTCTCGAGGTTTTATAGTCTTTATAATGTTTAGGGTTTTTTGGGTGTTATTGTTTTTTTGGGTCTTGAGAGGATATAGGAGTTTTCTAAGTTTCTATTTCTTTTAGGGATTTTATGGGTGTTTCAATCGTTTTTTGGAGGGTTAAAGGTTTTTAGGTTTTTTATGTTTTTTAGGGTTTTTAGGGTTTTGTGGTTTTTATAGTTTTAGGGGTTCAATGTATTTTTAGTGGATTAATGTTTTTAGGGATTTTAATGTATTTTAAGAATGTTATCGGGTTATTTTATTTTTTACAGTATTTTTTCTGATATTAGGGTTTTTAGGGTTAGGGTTTATGTTTTTGGGATGTTTAGTATTTATTGATGTTTATAAGTTTTTAGGGTATTTTATATATTTTTTTGTTTTTTTTTGTTTTTTATTTTTTGGGTTTTATGGGATTTATGATATTTTGGGGGTTTTAGTGTATTTTTCGGTTTAATGGTTTTTATGGACGTTTAGGGGGTTTAGGGGTTTTTTGGGTTTTTTGGGTTTTAGGTTCTTAGTGGTTTTGGGGTTTTAATGTTTGTAGGTGGTATTCGGGTTTTAGGGTCTTTTGAGTATTTTTGGAGGGTGGGCAGGTTTGGGATTTTATTTCTTTTTATTGTTTGTTCTATTTTTATAGTTTTTCAAGGGTGTTAGTGAGTTAGGGTTTTCAGGTTTTTTGGGGGGTTTTAGGAGCTGTTGTGGGTTTTAGGGTTCTTTATGGGAGGGGGGTTATAGTATTTTTGGGTTTATTAGGGTTTTCTAATGTTTTTAGTGCCCTTTATAGATAATTAGCATCTTTTAGTGGGTTTTGGGTTTTCGTTATCTTTTAGATGATATTTGGACTTTTATGGAATTTATGATCTTATGGATCATATTGGGGTTTTAGAGTTTCTGAAGTTTTAGTGTCTTATTAGGGGTTTTAGGTCCTTTTTACCAAATTTTGTGGACTTTTATTATTTTAAGGTGTTTTTTGGGTTTCTGGGAGTTTTAGGATTTAAGGGATTTGTGGTTTTTAGGGTTTTAAGGGGGTTTAGTGGTTTTAGGGTTTTTTGGGGGTTGTTAGTGGTTTAAAATGTTGATAGTTGTTTATGGTTTTTGGGGGTTTTGTGGACTTATTTATGGGTTTAGTGTTTCAATGTATTTAGTGGTTTTAGTGTTTTTAGTAGATTTAGGGTTCTATTAAGTATTTTTTGTATTCATATGGGTTTTGGGGAGTTTAGGTGTTTCTATAGTCTTGAATAATTTTTTATGTTATTATGTGTTTTAGAGTATTTTATTGTTTTAGGGTTTTTTGTGTCATTGAATGTTTTTAAGGATTTTTTGTTCTTTTAGGGTTTTTTCATGTTCTTATGGATAGTAATTTTTTTGGATGGGGGTTTTTTTGGGTTCTACGGTTCATCTAGTAATTTAGAGTTTATAGTATCTTTATGTTTTTCTTGGGTTTATAGGTTTTTATAGTCTATTAATGGTTTTATGGTTATTTTTTGGATTTTAGAGATCCATTATTATTTTTATTGGTTTGGGTCTTTTATGATTTCTAAGGGGGGTTTAAGGTCCCTTAGTTTTTTAGGGATTTTAGGTGCATTCATTTTTTTAGGGTTTTAGGGTTTTTACGGTATTTCAGTATTTTAGGGGTTTTAATTTTTTTAGATTTATTTTAGGGGTTATGGTTGTTTTATTGTTTTTAGATAATTTTATTCTCATTCAGGTTTTTTAGGTTTTTTAGTGAATTTTTGTTTTTTGGGGATTTTAAGGGATTTATGGGGGGTTATATTTTTTTGGGAAATTTAAAATTTTTGGTGAGTTTTTTGGTATTTTAGTTTTTATTTAATGTTTTAAAGATATTTATTTATTTTAGTTATATTTATGGTTTTTTGTGATTTTTAATATTTTTAGGGGTTTTAAAAGTTTTTAGGGCCCTTAATTTTTTTTTACTATTTTACAGTTTTTAGGATGTTTTAGGGATTTTTAGGGATTTTTAGGGTTTTAGTGGTTTTTTCAGGAATTATGGAGATTTAATTTTGTTTGGGTTTTTTGTTTTTTTAGGGTTTTATGGGTTTAATGTATTATTGTTTTTAGGGTATCACAGAATATTGTTGTTTTAGTGGTATTTAGGGTTTTTAGCTTCTTACGTTTTTTCTGATTTTTTTGGCGTTTTTTTTGTTTTTTTGGGGTATATGGGTTTTTTATGGTTTTTTTGGATTTTAAAGATTTTAAAATTTTTGTGTTATTTAGAGGATTTTATTTTTTAGGGGATTTATTATTTTTAGAGAATTTAGGGGTTTTAGGGGTTTTAGTATTTTTTTGGGTTTTAATTGTTTTTAAGGGTTTTTATGTTTTTATATTTTGATAAGGCATTTAAGGGTTTTTTAGTATTTTTGTGTTTTTAGGATTTTTAGCGATTTTAGGGATTCTGTTGCTATTTATGTGTTCTTATGGTTTTATAGTTTTTCTGGTTTCTTAGGGATTTCATTAATTTTAGGGTACATATGTCTTTTTGGATTGTTTTAGAGTTTTTATTGTTTGCATGAGTTTTTATGATTTTTGTGGTATTTAGGTGTTTTCGGGTTTTTCGTGTTTTAGAGGTTTATTAGGATTTTTAGGTTTTTAGGATTTTTTGGGTTTTGGTGTTTTTATGGATTTTAGGGTTTCCAGGGTGCTTTAGGGTTTTTAAATTGTAATTTAGGGTCTATAGTATTTATTGTTTTAGTTACTTTTATGTTCATTTATGGTATTTAGGGTTTTTAGGATTTTAGGATTTTGTGTTCTTCAAGGGGTTTTGTGAGATTTAATTTTTTAGGATTTTTATTAATTTTTATGGTTTTTAGGGTTTTTGTATGTTATGGGTTTTTAGTGGATTTAAGGGGTTGATGATGTTTTCAGGGGTATATACGGATTTGTACTCTTTTATGGTGTTTATTTGGGGTTTTATGCATTTCCATGATTTTATCAGTGTTTTTTATAGTTTTTATGCGGTTTAAGGGTTCAAATATTTTAGGGTTTCTTAATGGTTTTTTGGAATTTTAGGGGTTTTATGTGTTTTAATAGTTTTTATAGTGTTTTAAAGGTTTTTACAATTTTTATAGTTTTTATTATTTTTAGATGTTTTTATGGGTTTTAGGTTATTTTTATGGATTTTTGGATTTTCAAGTTTTTAATGTATTTGAGTGTTCTTAGGGTTTTAATGGGTTTGTGGATTTTGGACGTTTAGGGTTTAAAGGGTTTAGAAGGGTATTTAGTTCTTTATTTATTTTTTGGTTATTTTGAGGCTTTTTATATTCTTTGGGTTTGTTTAGAGTTTTTCAGTTTTTTATAGTTTTTAGGGTTTTTGAGGATTTTTTGATTTTTTTTATGGGTTTTTAGGGTTATATGGGGTTTTGGGTTTTTAGGTTTTTAAGGGGGATTTATGGGGATTGAGGGTATATTAGGGGGTGGGGGTCATGGTTTTTAAGTATTATTAGGGGTGTTAGGTTTTTTTTGATATTGTAGGGGTTTTTAGATCATTTATGGTTTTTAGGTTTTTTAGGATTTTTAGGGTTTTAATATTTTTATAGTTTTTTAGTGTTTTTATAGGATTTTTAGGATTATTAGGTTTTTAGTTTTCTAGAGGTTTTATTTTTTTATTTGTTTTAGGTGTTTTTAGGGATTTTTAAAGGTATCTGGGGTTTTAGTTTTTGAGTTTTTTTGGTTTTCAGGGGTTTTAAAAGTTTCGAATAAGGTTTTCTGGGTTTTTTGAGATTTTTTGGTTTTAGGGATTTTATAAATTTTTGGGATGGTTTTTCGGGTTTTCGGGATTTTTTTGGGTGTCGGGTAAGGGTTTCAAAATTTCTATGGGGTGTTTCCGGGTTTGGGATTTTCCTTGAGTTATTATGTTTTTTAGTTTCATAGTAGTTTTTTTAGTTTTTTATGGGGTTTTAAATTTTTTATGTTTTTAGGGATGGTAGGATTGAATTTGGGATTTAGAGGATTTTGGGTTTTTAGGGATTTAGGGGTTTTTACATTTTTAGGGTTTAGGGGTTTGAAATGTTTAGGGTGTATAATTATTTTTCAGTTTTTAGGGTTTTAATAAGATTATTTGGGTACTTCATTATTAGTAAACTTTTTAGGACCGTTTTGGGGTGTTTATGTGTTTTTATAATTTTTATGGGGTTTATATTTTTTAGGGAATTTTAGGAGTATTACAAATTTTTGGGGTTTTATTGGTTTTAGAGTTTCAAGGTTTTTATGTTTTTTGGGTTTACAGGGTTTAAAGGGTTCTTGGTGGTCTTAAATATTATTAATGTTTGGAGTATTTTCTATTTTGGAGGTTTTATTTTAATTTTCTTTGGGTTTTAAAGTATATCCATGGATTTTATAAGGGTTTCAGGGGTTTTTTGGATTTTAAGGGTTTTTTGGTTTTTAGTTGTTTCAATGTTTTTTATGGGTTTTAGTGGGGTTTACAATTTGGTAGATATTTATAGTGTTTTTAGTGGTTTTAGTATCTTTTATGGGTGGTTATGGGTTTTACAGTTTCATTATGACTTTTAGGGGTTTTGAATGGATTTTGGGGTTTTCAGAATTTTTAGAAGTTTTAGGATCATTTAGAGTTTTCACAGTTTTTAGGGTATTTTAATATTTAGGATTTTTCTATTTCTATCGGTTTTTAATTTATTTTGGTTTAATTGGGTTCTACATTTTATAATGTTATAAGAAGTTTAGGGACTTAGTTTTTTTGGGTTTTAGGTTTATTTTGTGTTATTTTATGTGGTTTTGGAGCCTTCAAAAAATTTCATTATCTTTTTTTGTCATATAGTGGTTTTTTTATATATAATTATATGGTGTTTTTTGGCCCTATAGGAATTTCTAGGGATGTATGGGTCTTTTGGGGTATTGGGGGTTTTAAGGTAATTTAGTTGTTATTTATGATTTTGTGGAGTTTTAGGGTTTTACGATTTTTTAGGGTTTTTTGGGTTTTGGGGTTTGGTTAGAGTTTCTATGGTTTCATGTATATTTAATATTTTTTAGGGTTTTAGAGTTTTTAGGTTTTTTAATATTTTAGGAATTTTACAGTATTAAGGTTTTTTATTGTTTTTAAGAGTTGTTATGGTATTTTGGGTTTTTAGGTTTTAAAGGGTTTTTTCAATTTATGGGATTCTTCTTGTATCATGGGTTTTAGATTCTTTACGGTTTTATGGTTTTGATGGTTTTTAAAGGATTTAGGATTTTCAGGTTTTTTAGTGTTTTTAGAGATCATTAGTGGTTTTAGTGTTTTAAGGGTTTCTAGGGTTGTTAGGGGTTGTTTGCGTATTTTGAGCAGTTTAAATAGATTTCATGGTTTTTAGGGATTTTTTTAATGTATTTTTTTGGGGATTTATTGCAATTTATTGGGTTTCAAGGCATTTTAGGGGTTTAAGGGGTTTTTTGGGGTTTCTTCGATTATTATCCTTTTAGGGATTTTTTGTGTGTTTTTAGTGTTTATAGTATATTTTTATGGTTTCTTGAAAATTTTTAGGGGGTTCGGGGGTGGGGGTACCGGTTTTTAAGACATTTTGGGTCGTTTGGGGTTTTGGGGTCTTTTCAGTGTTTTAATGTATTTAGTGTTTTTCAGGGTTGTAGGGTTTTTTTATTTTAGAGGTGCTAAAATGGGGCTTTATGGTTTTTGTTTTTTTTATTGATATTTTGGATTGTTTAGTGTTTGTAGTGTTGTTTTGTCCTTTAAAGTAATATTAGAGTTTTTGTATATTTGTTTCTGTTTTTTAGTGTATTGTATGGCCTTTTACAGATTGTAGTTTTTTAAATTTTGTTTATGTGTTTTTTTTAATTACATTTAATTATATTAGCATCCTTCGGGTTGGGGGGGGGGGGGGGGGGGTTTAGGGGTTTTAGGGTCTTTTAGTGGTCATTTAGAGTATTTTTAGGTTTCTAGTGTTTTTAGATCTTTAGGGGATTTTAGGCATTTTTGGGTATTTTTCAGATTTAGGGTTTTTTTATGATCCATTATGGTTATTGTGTATTTTTAGGGCTTTGGGGGCGTTAAGGATTCTGTGAGATTTAAATTGTTTTAGGGGTTTTAGAAATTTAAGGGGTTTTTTGTGTTTATAAGGTTTTTATTGCTTTTAGGGGTTTTGTGATTTTAATTTCTTTTTTGGGTTTAATGTTCTTTTTGGGATTTTTTTAGGTTGTAGAGTATTACATTTTTTATGGATCCTTATTTTTTTTGGATTTTTTAGTGTTTTTATTGTTTTTTTATTTTTATGTGTTTGAATGTTTTAAGGGGTTTTAGTATATTCAATAATTCTAAAGGATTTTAAGGATTTATATAAGTTCTGGTGGTTTACAAGAATTAGTTATTTATTGTTCATTTTATTCCTTTTTTGGAGTTTCATGGATTTATTTTTTTGGGGGTTTTACATTTATTTTTCAGGGATTTTGGTAGGCTTTTAGTGGATAATGTTTTATTGTTTTGGGTTTTATGGTATTTTGGGTTTTAGTTCTTTTTAGGATTTTTAGATTTTTTTTTGTTTTGGGGTGTTTTAAGTGATGTTTAATGGGTTATCTGGGATTTTTTGGTGTTTGATTTTTTTGGGTGTTTTTAGGTTTTTCATATATTTTAATTTTTTTAGGGGTGTAGGGTTTTTATGTGTTTTGGGTTTTTGGTGTTTTTGGATATTTAGGGATTTAAGGGGTTCTATGGTGTTTTTTGATTTTTAATGGGTTATTTGGGGTCAATAATGGGTTTTTTGGGGATATACGGTCTTTCAGGGTCATTTAGATTTGTTTGGTTGTTTTTTGAGTTTTAGGATTTTTAGGGTCTTTTAGTGGGTTATGGGATTTTGGTTTTTTGGTATTTAAAGGGTTTTTCAGGGTTTTTTAGGGGTTTTAGGGGGCTTTAGTGTTTTATGGATTCTTTTTAGGGTTTTTTATGGGTTTAGGTTGTTTTGGTTTTTTGGGTATCGAATATTTTGTTTGGATTTTCTTATATTATGAATGGTGTAAGTTATTTTATGTATTTTTATTTATTTTTAAATGCATTTTTTGGGTTTTTTATGGTTTTTGGATTTTCTTGGGGTTTTCATCTGTTTTTCGGGTGTGTTAGGTTCTCTAGGGTATTTAGTAATATTTTTGAAAATTGTTTGTTTTTGGATGTTCAAATTTATGTGGTTTTTAGGGGGCTATGAGGTTTTAAAGGGTTTTTCGTAATTTTTTAGGGTTTTATGAAATTATTATTGTTTTTAGAGATTTTTTGTTCATTAGGATTTTTTGAATTTCTTTAGTGTATTACAGTTATTTATAACTTTTAATGGGTTTTATGGCATATTAGAATTTTTATGGTTTGTATGGTCTTGGGAGTTTTTATGATATTTCAGGGTTTTAGGATCTATTTTTGTGTTTTTAGAGTTTTAGGTTCCTTAGGTGTTTTAGAGTTTTTATTGGTTTTAGGGTTCCTTTAGTGTTTTCATGGGTATAAGTAAATTTTTAGGGTCATTTTATTTTTTTGGAATTAGATGGTTTTATATTTTTTTAGGGTTTTAGGGGGTTTGGGTTTGTAGGGTTGTTATGGGTTTTATTGGTTTTTAATATTTTTGGATTTTTAGGTGGTATAGTGGTTTTTATGGTATTTTGAGGTTTTATATTTTGTTAGGATTTTATGATATCTCATAGTCATTTAGGGAAGTATATGAATTTCCATGGTATTTTAGTGTTTTTATGGGTTTTTATGGTTTCGTTGATTTTTTTTAGTTTTTTATTGTTTTTATGGTCTTATGGTTTTCATGGGTTTTTCTGGGTTTTAACAATTTTATGATTTTTAGTATCTTTTAGGACTGTTTAAAATTTATTTAAAAGGTTTTATAGTTTCTCTATAGTTATTATATTTTTCAGATATTTTTATAGTGTGTAAGTTTTTCTAATGGATTTTAGTGTTTTTTGGTGTTTATAGAGTTAATATGGGTTTTAGTGTCTGATTGGGTGTTCAAGTCTTCTATCATGTCTCTTCAGGTTTTTTTTTAATATTTTTAGGTTCTTTTAAATGTATAAATGTTTTTATTGAAATCTTATATTTTTAATGGGTTTTATGGAGTATTAGGGGGTTTTAGGGTTTTTAGGTCATTAGGGGGTTTAAATTTTTTAGAGTTTGTTTGTTTTTAGGGGTGTAAAGGTATATTTATAGTTGTTTGGGAGTTTTAGTGCTTCTGGGTTGATGGGTGGTAAGAGGTTTTATGGTATTTTGGGGTATTAAGGGATTTCATGACCTTCTCACATTTTTAGGGTCTGTCGTATTTTTAGCGTATTTTTAGGTTTTTGTAAATATTTTTATCCGTTTTAGGTGTTTTCAGGGTCTTCGGGGGTTTTGGGTTTTTGTCATATTTATTATTTTTAGGATTTTTGGGTTTCAGAGGTTTTTAGGGTTCTTTTACAGGATTTAGTGGTTTGGTACACTATTTGGGGTTTTATTGTTCTTTTACGGTTTTTGGGGTTTTGTTGTTTTGTAGGGGTTTTAGGGGTTTTATAGGTATTTAGAGTTTTGACATGTTTTATGGTTCTTTCGAGTTTTTAAATATTTTTTAGTTTTTTTTTGTAATTTCATGGGGTTCCATTGTTTTTATGGATTTTATGTTCATGTAGGCATTTAAGGATCTTTTAGTGTTTTTATGAGTTTTAGGGTCATTCATGGGGATTCAAGATATTTTAGGATTTTAATGGTTTTATGGACTTTTTGTTATTTTTTTCATTTATATTATATTTTTATTAGTTTTTAGGGTTTTAGGGTCTTTTGGGTATATTATGGAGTTTTTAGGATTTAATTCTATTTTTGGGGATTAAGGGTTTTTAGGGGTTTAAGGGGTTTTAAGGATTTTTAGGGTTTTTAGGGGGTTTGTGGTTTTTAGGTTGTTTAGTTTTGTTAGGTTTTAGGGATTTCAGAGATGTTTATGGTTATTGAGTGTTTTATGGTCTTCTCGATTTTGGGTTTTTATTGGTTTCAGTTATTTTCAATAGATAAATGGGGTTTATTTGGGTTTTTAGGGGATTTTACTATTTTTATGGGTTTTTAATGATTTTATAGTATTTTATGGTTTTATGTCTCTATTATTTTTATTGTTAAAATGGTTATTTGGGGTTTTAGTGTTTTTTTGGAGGTTGTTTAGGATTTTAGTGGTTTTATTTGTATTTTAGGGATTTTATTTTTTAGAATATTTTATTGGTTTAGGGTGTCTTGAGGTTTATAGGGTCTCTAAATTTTTTTTTGGGTCATCTAAGGTTTTTAATTTTATTATGGATTTTTTGAACTTCTATAGTTTTTTATGATTTTTATGATCTTTTAGGGTTTTCTGGTATTTTAGCGTTTTAGGGTGTTTTTTTATCAATTATGGGTTTTTAGAAATTTTAGGATCGTTTAGGTTTTTTATATTTTAGGATCAATCTAGGGTTTTATGGGTTTTTAGGTTCCTAGGGTATTTTAATGGTTTTAATGATTTTTGGGGGGTTTTAGGGACTTTTAGGGTTTTCCGGGTCTTTAGGGTCCTTAAATATTTTTTGTGTTTCTAGTCCCACTATGGGTTTTATGGTTTTTAGGGTATTTTAGGGGTTTATTGTTTTTATGACCCTTATGGTTTGTATAATTTCTATGGTAATTAATGTTTTTAGAGTCTCTTACGTTTTTGTGTATTTCCTAGTCTTTTATGGGATTTCAATTTTTATGGTCTTTTATGGTATTTAAGGTCATTTAAGGTGTTATGAGATTTTAGAGTCTTTTAGTATTATTGGGGATTTTAGTGTATTTTAGTTGTTGTTTGGGGTTTTTATGGTTTTAATTACTTTTATGGATTTATGGAATCTAGGATATTTTTAGGGGATTTTAGTCCTTTAGGTCCATACTAAGAATTTAATTTTTTTGAAGTGTTTTAGCGGAATTAGTTTTATTTATTCTATTTTAGTGTTTTTAGGGGTGTTTTAGGATTTGTATAGTTTATTTTATTTCTGTTTGTTTTTTTATTTTTAGGGGTTTTATGGTTTTTAGGGGGTTTTATGGTTTTTAGGGGGTTTTATGGTTTTTCTGGTTTTAGGATTTTTCTGGGTGTGAGGTTTTTTATGGTTAAGTGGGGTTTCAGTGATTTTTTGTTTATTTTTGTTCATTTTCTTAGTGTTTTTTGGATTTTTGAAATTATTAGTGTTTTAGGGTTTTGTGGTGTTTTCAATGTTTTTTGGGTTATTTGGGTTTTGGTGGCTTTTAGGGATTTCAGGGTTATTTATTGTCTTTCCTAGTTGTTTTTCCTTTTTAAAAGGATTTAAGGACATTTGATGTTTAATGTTTTTTGGGTTGTTTAATGTTTTAGAGGTTTTCTTATGGTTTTAGATGTTTTAGGAAATTTTACAAGATATTAGTGTTTTTAGGATCTTTTTCATCTTTTTGGTGTTTTAGGTTCTTCTAGGATTTTTGGGGGTGTAAGGGTTTTTTGTTATTTTTTTGTTTTTTGTTTAGTTTTTTGGGAACTATGGTCATACATTGGTTCTTACTGTGTTTCTGGGTTTAAAGGTGTTTTAGATTCTATTAGGGGTTTTAGGGTTTTTTATGTTTTTAGGGACCTTTAGGGTTTCATGTTTTCTCTGGTCCTTATGGTTTTTAGGGTCCTTTAGTGTTTTTTATAGTCCATTATGAGGCTTAGGGTTTTTAGGTCTTTTAGGTTTTGTGTTTTTAGGTTCTTTTATGATTATTTTAATGATTTTTTATTATTTTTCAATTTTATGGTATTTTATGGTATTTTAGGGATTTTAGGGTGATTAGTGACTTTAATGTTATTTTTGATGTTTTAGGGTATTTTAATGATTTTAAGAGCTTATTGGATTTTAAGAAATTTTTGTGTTTTATGGACATTTTAGGTACATTTGGGTTCTTTTAACACTTTTATGTGTTGTTAGAATTGTTATGGGGTTTTTGAGGTTTTATAGGGGTATTAGGGCCCTATTGGGTTGTATGGTTTCTAATGTTTTATGGTTTTCAGGGTAATTTTGTAATATTAGGCTTTTTAGTGTTATTTAATGTTTTTATGTGTTTTTATTGGTTTCATACGGGTTTTATGAAATTTTAGTGGTTTTATAGTTTTATTTGATGTTCAATGTTTATAAGGTATTTTAGTTGTTATGGGTTTTTGGGTTTTTTAGAATATTTACAGGTTTTATGGGTTTTATGGTTTTAATGTTTTTGTAGTGATTTTAGGTATATTAGGTATTTTAAAGTCATCAATATATTTCGAGGTTTTTTCATGCTTTTAAAAATTTTTAATTCTTGTACGTGTTTATTAATTTTTTTTATATTTTTAGGGGTCTTAGTGGTTTTCATGGCCTTTTTAGGGGTTTTAGGTTATTTATTTTTTTAAAGGGATTAAGTTATTTATGGTTATTATAGGTTATTAGGTTTTTTTGATTTTTCGGGTTTTATGATTATTCTATTAATTTTTGGTGTTTTTAGGTGTTTATGGAATTTAAGGTTATTCAGTGTTTTTAGGGTTAGTCCTTGATTTTTGGCTCCTTATTTTTAGAGTTTTTAGGGAGTTAGGGGTTTTAAAGGTATTTGGTTTTTTTTTTGATTTTCATGTATTTGAGGTTTTTTCGGTGATTAAGGACTTTTAGAATCCATAATGTATTTATAGGGTTAGTTATGGTCTTTTAAGTGTATTAGGATTTTAGGGTCTTTTAGGATCTTTAACGTGTTTTTAGGTTTTTTAGAGATTTTTGGGTCATTTAGGGGTTCTAAAGGATTTTAGGATTTTTTGTATAGGGTATTTAATGGTTTTTAGGGAATTTCCTTTCATTTTTTTATGGTTTTAATAACTCTTTAGGGGTTTTTGTGGTTGAGGGGTTTTTAGGGTTTTAGAGGCAATTATTTCTTTTTTGGGGTTTAATGTCATTTTTATGAATTTAATTAATTTTTAGGTTTTCGGGTTTTAAGGGGTTTTGTAATTTAACGAGGTTTTCAGTGTTTTTGAATGGTTTTGAAGTGTTTTTCTATTTTAAATGGTTTTTAGGTTTCTAGTAGTTTTTAAATGTTAATAGGGTTTCTAGTGTTTTTAATCTTTTTAAGGGGAAAGGAAGGATCGGGGCTAGGTAAGTGTGCCCCCCCCCAAAACTAACAAATAATAAAGGGACAAACATGGTACTACAAGGGGGGATTACATAACAAGGTGTGCACCTCACCCTTCAAATCAGACACAACAAAAGAGGAGCAGGGAGGCGTGGCAACAAAGGACCACAGCGAATAGTGTTCCACAATAGCCTTCTTGGAGAGAGCATCCGCAACCGCCTTGGCCTCCTGGTAGAAATGTGTCACAGTAAGGTGCATCCCTTGGCACATGGAATGGAAGACCATCCATGGGGTAAGGAGCCTCCAGGGGACGTACCTAGATCTGCTTTTAAGAGAACTCCCAGCAATCATGGAGTCAGACTCAAGCCACAGGAAAATACATCCGAACCTGACAGCATACTCAGTCGCCTTTATAATAGCCCATAAGTCAGCTTCAAGAGCACACCCATCACCAATAAAGTGTTGAAAACATCCCTTGACAAAACCTCCGTAAGTGCGGAAGACTCCACCACACCTAGCAAGGCCCAAGGAACCAAGGGACGTACCATCCACATTGACCTTAATCCAGTAGGGGAGTGGAGGAATCCATCGAATAAACCTGGAGACCATGGTTTTTTTCCCTACCAGACACACCAAGAAACCAAAGGATGATCAGTTCATGGACTTCATTCGCCATATATCATGTCTGGATATGGGATGCATCATAAACAGCCTTGTGGATCACCACAACTCCAGCATGAAAGGAGAGTCGTTTCTTATTGAAGGAGAACTTGTTCTGAGCGTTTCAAATAAAGTATATGGGGGTTGCAACCGCAGCCAGCAATAGGTTGCAGTCCTGCTCACTATTATCCCAATTAGACAGTTCTGCCCGGAGCTCATGAAAAGGACTTTCAAGGCCAACTGGGTACCCAAAAGTCAACTACAAATAGCCCCAAAGATCAACACACAATCTTCACTAAAAGAAGGTGTGATGGACATTTTCTTCCGCATCGAGGAAAAAGAAACACACGGAGGAAACATTGAGACCAACTCTCTGCAATTGGATCTTCATGGGAAATCTATTTTTCCAGATTTTACAGATAAGAAGATGATTTGCAGGAGTAATAAAATTCCTCTTTAACATAGAAAGCCAGGTCGGTGGAGGGGATCCCCTGGCACAATTATACCTATTATAGTCCTTGATAGTGAGTCAAACAACCAGATTGGGTTTCCAGATTAGGATATCATAATGGATGAAGTTGTAGCACTGGATTTGGAGTAAGAGAGAAGGCGGTAGGGCCTCGAACTGCTCCATCCTCGGGATGAACTCCGCAATAGACAGTCTCTTCAAGCAAGGAGGAGGGCTGATGAAATCATGAAAGGGCCTTTCAAGCATGGACGTAGACCAAGCATTCAAGGCTGAGTTCTTGGAGACAAACCATTTAGAATGAGAGACAATGGCCTTGTACGAGGCCTGATGTTCTGGCCAAATAGAAGAGGGGAAGTACCCTTCATATCCATCACATAGTTTGAGCACAAATCTTTCCCGAGTGAAATCCAAACCTGGAGCCATAGAACTTAACAACCCACAAGTATACATAGCATGGAGGGAATCATTGTAGTGTATGAGGTCTTTGATAACAAGCCCACCCAACTTAATTGGATTGGTGCATTCCTTCTAGGACATAGTGGCCAATTTCCTTTGAGTTATGCACCCCGCCCAAGAGAAATTTCTGATCTTTGTCTGTAGGTCCTTGATTAGATTAACCGGACACCTGTAAATGGTGAAATCATAAATTAACATAGAGGTAATCATCGAGTTGATAAGGCAGACCATTCCGGGTTGCGAGAGGGACTCCCCTTTCCATTTCTCCAACTATTGAGCGATTTTAGAGGCAATTTTATCAAGGTAACACCATTTGAAACGTCCCCAAAAGATGGTAACACCTAGTTATTCGAAAGGTAATGACCCTATATTGACACCAAGGGACATGAAAATGGAGATCCGCTGGGACTGTGAAATCCCCTCCCCAATGAAAATCATAGACTTGCTCTAGCTGATGGATTGTCCTGCAAGATGTTCATAATGCCGAAAGATCATCCGGATGGAATCTAAAGTACGCTTATCAGCATTCCCAAACAAGAGAATATCATCTGCATAAAACAAATGAGATGGCACATGAAGGTCCCCCACTGCCCGGATAGGACTGAAGTGGCCAACCTGACAAAGTTCAATGAGGCACCTGCTTAAATAATCTTCTACGATCGCAAAATGGATTCCTGAGAGATGATCACCCTGTCCGACTCCACAGTAGTATGGGAAAACTTCTTAGGGGAGCGATTTAAAAGAATAGAGGCCCACCCACTGCTAAGAATGGACATGATGATCCTAATAAAATTTCTCGAGAAGCCATACATTGTCATGACCTGAGAGATAAAGCTCCACTTGATGGTGTCAGAGGCCTTAGAGATGTCAACCTTAAGTGAAAAGTTTCCATGTTTGGACTGCATTCACATAGCATTGATGCTCTCTGAGGCCGTGAATAGGCAGTCCTAGATGCTCCTTCCCAGGACAAACCCAAACTGATTAGGTGTGAGAATATCCCCCAGGAACTTCCCAAGTCACATGACTAGAATCTTGCTGATAATTTTGGGGACAGTGTTTCCAATGGAAACTGGTAAAAAATCACCAATATCAATGGAATTTTCCATTTTAGGAATAAGGGCAATGAAGTTAGAGTTGACCCCACGTGGAAAAACAGTAGTGAGAAAGAATTCCCACACAGCGCTGTCAATGCCTTCAAGCAGGATGTCCCAGTAGATCATGAAGAATTTGTTGGCGAAGCCATCCTATCCCGTTGTGATGACAATGTTCAGAGAAAACAGATCAGCCCTAACCTCCTCCACATGGGGCAGGATCATTAGAGCTCATTTCTGATTCTCATCAACATGTGTAAGAATGGATTCCAACAAGGGAGGTTGTACTCCCTACCATCATCCGAATAAAATCCCATGAAATTGATTAACAATAGCATAGGAGATATCATCCCTCGAAGTGAAGTTAGAACCGGAGATGCGAATAGCCTTAAGACAGATTTTGGCTTTTTTCTCCCTGTGTAACCAATCGAATAATTTTGAGTTGCGATATCCATCCTTGAGCCATATCATGCTGAATTGGTTCTTGGAAAACTTTTCCTTATGTTCTATAAGATCATCGAGTGTGGAATGAAGTTGCAGCTCCTCACGAGAGGGTAGGGGAAGAAGAGGATTGGCATCCTAGTGGACAACAAGTTGATGCTCATAATCTCGGATGTCATTGTCCAGACTAGAAAAAAAACCCTTACTCCAGTCATTAAGCAATGTTTTGATTATTTTGAGCCTGAGAACCAAACTATGGTAATGACTGCCCCGAAAGTCCTCATCCCAGCCATTGAGAACAATTTACCTACAACCAGGAATCATAATCCATGCATTATTGAACATAAAAGGTAGAGGTGAATATCTTGAAGTGCTTATGGAGCTGTTAATAATCAAAGGATTGTGATCGGAGTGGAACATGGGAAGTGTAAAGCCTGAGACATCAAAGGGAAAGGACACATCATTGATTATATAAAAACACTTGTCCAGATTGCAGGCCTTCCATCCATTCACATTAGAACACCCCCAAGTGAAGGTGGGTCCAGAAATAGGGACCTCCAAGAAGTTACAGACATCAAGACAAGAAGAAAACTCCCATGTTGCCGAGCAAGAGAAGTTAGAGCCAATCCTCTCATCCAGATGCAAGATAGTGTTGAAATCCCCAACCACAATCCAACTGTTCTCAATGATTCCATGGAGTGTATTCAACTATTCCTACAATACCCATCTCCTCAAGTAAGAGTAGCAGACATACACAAAAGACAGAGAGAGGGGGGAAAATTGCAAATAACAGATAAGGTGATGACTTGATCAAGCACCTCAACCGATGTCAACTGAATGTCAAAATGCTTAAGCACCCAAAGGGTGTCATGGACACTATCATTAGTAGTCTTTTAAACGCATGAATAACCATGGTTGAACTAGTTAAAACTCATCCAGTTTTCAAACATGATCATTGGATCAGCAATACCAAGAACCAATGGCCTCTAGGAAGTGAGGAAATGCCTAAGGGCTGAGAGAGTGGGAGGGTTCCTGATCCCCTGGCAGTTCCAGAAGAGTATCCTCATTAGATTAGGACTAGGGCTCCCCGTACACTGTGGTGATGCAAAAAATTTAAGTTTCCGGCCTTCACCTTTGATTTCATCCCTTTCTTCTTGGGCCTGCCCATATGGTTCTTCTTAGGTGAAGGATCAACCTCAGCAACCTAGAATTTGAGTACCCGATCATTAGGAGGTTGAGAACTAGCGTCATGTGATGAGGCAAGGTGAGCCAGCTTGGAGGACCCTTCTGCCTCCTCATCATTCTGATCAACCTGAGCTGCCCAAAAACTACCGCTGAGAGGGGTAAATCTGTTAGTAGGATAGAGAGGCGTTGGGGTGGCACCACTGACTGTGTCTCGTCGTGCATCCCTGCTGGGGGACACAGCAATGAAAGAATCACTAGACAGCGTTGGGAGAGCCAGGGGTGTGGAGACCTTCTCATGCCTATAAGGGACATGGGGATATGCAGAGACTAGCCCATCGTCCACCACCTGCAATGGAGGGGACAACTCCTGGCAACAGGCAGTGTCTTCCACCAGAAACGTATCAGGTAGGGGCTGGCCAGGCTCTTCCATAACCTTACCAACGATAGGCATAGAGGATTGGCTAAGCTCAATCATGACTGTCTGCAAGCTGGGAGCGGCAACACCAGAGTCTGCGACTACCAGTCGTTCATCCAGGGATTTGGACCTAGAGGCAACTCCCTGTAAGCGGGAGGGGGTCTCTTGACAGAGGGTGCCATCAGCCTCTAACACCCTCCTTGGTGAAGGCAGTTCCACAGGGCACCGAACTACCTTAGAGACATGCTGGGAGGGTGCAGGTGCATGAGCCCTCACCCCCGCTCCAGCATCGAACTTTCTGGTATATGACTCAGCAGAGTGTCCTTTGAAATTGCACCTAGAGAACACTTTCAAATGATGGTAATCAGAGATGTGGTGGACAAAGAGATGATAGTGGAGAAAAAACTGGGGATTATGTTCATAAAGGATTCCATCTTGAAGATAGCTTCATCAGTGTTGAGCACAACTACTTCAATCAAAGTGGAGGCCAAATCCACCTCAACAAGGACACAAGATAAGTGCCCATACATTGGATTTTCAGTCTCCTTGTCATTGATAATGGGAAATCCTACCGAGGAGGAAATGTTTCAATGGATCTGAGGATGCCAATAAAGCCAGTTAAGCTTATAGATGCGGATTTATATCTGCACAGAAGTGTTCTTGACAATCAACGGGTCGAAATTCCGATCCCATTCTTGAATCCTTAGAAGACCGGGCGTCAAATTGAGAGAGTCAAAGCTCAAGGAATGTCTTTTTCACTCATTCGAGGGGAAGACAATATGATAATATCCGCGCACCATGGTAGTCAGATGCCACTCAGAGAAACCCCATATTTCCATGATCCAATTGGAAAGATTAGAGAACTTCCAGAGCTTCTCATCCTTGGGGGTCAACACCCGAGCAATAATGGAGAAACGACAAAAGTTGCGCCTTTCCTCCACATCCTCTCGATTTGTCGAGACATTAGCCACCTCCCATTCTGAATGACACGACTAGGGGAAGGGGGGTCAAAATCAGAGAAGGGAGGTAAGATCGCATCTTTAACTTCCTCCGCAAAGTTGACCTTTAGTCTCGAGGCCTTCAGTGCACCAACACCAGACCCATGGAATTTCCGGTTACAAAGCTGGAAGGGCTCATTATAGCCGCAGACCTCTACAAACGCCGGAGAAGGAACCTCCTTGCTAGCAGGGGGCGGAGAATTCAATGTGCAGATGCGATCTCCATCACCTTCAGGTCCCCTTTCATGAACTATCTCTAGAAATATTTTTAAGGGGATTAATGTGTTTTACGATGTTTAATTTTTTTTTTAAAAAAAAAATTCGGTCTTAGGGTTTTTAGTTGTTTTTATGATTTTTAGGGTGATTTATATTTTTTGTTGTATTTATAAGGTTTAGTGGTGTTCAAGTTTTCTGGTGTTATATTTTTTAGTGTTTTAATGCGTTTTTTACGTTTTTAGGGGATTTAGGGGTTTTCAGGGTTTCATGATTTTGATGGTTTTTATAGTTTAAGGTGTTTTGGTGTTTTTAGGGATTGATTTATTTTTTAAGGATTTTTTTTGTGTTTTATGTTAAAAATTTTCAATTTTTTAGGGTTTTAGGTTTGTTAGAGTTTTGATGGTTTTCTAGGGTTTTTAGGTATTCTATGGGTTTGGTGGTTTTCGGTATTTTAAGGATCTGTACATGTTTTAGGTTTTTTAGTTTTGTCTAGGGTTTTTTAGAGTTTATAGACTTATTTTGGTTACTATTGATTTTCATTTTTATGGTTTTTAGGTGTTTTTAAGTTTTTAGGTTTTTCATGAGATTTTTTATTATTAGTTTGTGGGGTTTCTATTTGTTTTTAATGGGGTTTTGGATTTTTAGAGTTTTGTAGACTTCTTTAGGTTTTTAGATATTTTTAGAGATTTTTGGGGGTTTTATGGGGTTTTATAGTCTTTGGGGATTTGTGATATTTAGGGTTTTAATTAATTTTTAGGTGGTTTGGGTATATTCATTACTTTTTTTGGGGTTTTAGGATTTTTATGGTTTTTAGGGTTTTAATTATTTTTAGGTTTATTGGCATTTTTAGTGATTAATGGTTTTTTGGTTTTTAGGATAGATTTAGGGTTTTAGGGTTTTTATGATTTTAATTGTTTTTATGGATTTTAGGGTTTTAAATGGTTTTTTAGTGTTTAATATTTTTTAGGGCCATTTAGGATTTTTATAAGGCAATTTAAGGTCATTTGTTGTTTTAGTGATTTTAGGGTCTCTTATAATTTTTAGGGTTTTTCAGGATTTAGGGTTTAAGTGTTTTATGGGATATTAGGGGGGGGGTTGTGTTTTTATAGGATTTAAGGGTTTTTGGTATTGTTTATTGGGGTTTTGGGATTTCTCATGGATTTTATGGTTTTATAAGGCTTGTTAAATGTTTTTAGGGGCATGATGGTTGTTTCGTCCTGAGGTGACGTGTTTGGGGAAATGTGAAATTGTTTGATGGGTGACAAGTATTGGTCTATTTTTATATAATTTCTCATCAGATTCACCAATTTATACTTCAACCAAAATTTCAGAGTTTATCTTTATGGGGTAGATTGAATAGGTTGAACCCATGGGGGCAGTGTAGTGTATCAATTTTCTATTACAGAGGTGGTTCTATAGTCAAATGATATCGACAGGAGATTGTAGGGGGCTAAGCATTTGTGAAACTGGTACACATAGGATAATATTTCATCAGATGGTCTAAAACGGGTTTATTTGTGGAGAAAGAAACACCCAAAACCGATTCATCCATGATTAAAGGACCATATTTTTAATTGTAGGTTCCCGTTGGAATAGTTTTCCATCAGAACTTGAGGAATCCATTAGTCGATAGGATGGGAGGTGGGTTTGATCACACCCTTTTTGGGGAAAATATTGAAAACTCTTGGACACTCTTATCGATTTATGTTGCGTTCATATGATAGTGAATCCTTGGATCATTCCCAAATATTGTATCCACCAGTTACCCCTTGGTTGAAAAATCAATCATGGATATGCATGGGTCAAGAATTGCTGAGACAACACTAGTGTGAGCCATGTGATGAGGAGATCTAGAGTTTATCGTCATCTAGGAGAGAAGAGTGTTCGTCTGATTTTGGGATCAAACCCATGATATGGGATTCCTATATATCATCATGAGAAAAATTAGAATCCACATTGTCTGGTTCCACTCAACTAGACACATCACAATTTAGGGTCAAGTGATAAGGACCCATCCAATCAGTTTAACTTCATATAGTGTGGATGCCTAGGAAAAGGTGTCTAGCCAACATTTGGTGTGGGAATCATGTAGAGGAATCCGGAAGTGGTCAAGAGATTTTTGGTCTCAGGGGTGGACATGAATCTACTGTGCATATGGATGGTAGAATATTAAGGTACATTAAAGAGTCAGATTTTGACCTTAGGGAGGCCTCCCATGTATCACTGTCAAATGGGGACTTAATGTCACAAAGTTCAAGATGAATAGGGACTTATGCTAAAAGGAATCCAAGCATGAGGGTATGGTTTATCTGGTCTTACACAGAGTTGTTACCCATTTTCTAGGGAAATGAATGGTGCTAACACCCTATAGGAGGCCTTAGTGTGTGAATTAAATTAGGAATGACTCATGATAAAATCCTTTCGGCTCGGGCCTTCAAACATTCATCCTACATATCCTGGTTGGAGTAGGAATAAGAGTTCTTGTAGATGATTTATAGTTTGTTACTTGATTCTAGATTACTCCTGGGAGCTTTCTGTAAGATAGAATAATATATGGACTTATTCATAAAGAGGAAAACCTTTTATGGAGACATTTCTAGGGGACCCTTTTGAAAAATGGTACCTCTTTGTGCTCAGGTCTTCATGGAAGAATCCTACATATCTTAATTAGATTAAGAATTTGAGATCTCATAATTCATTTTTCATGTGGATTATACCTAGGAGGATGTTCATTCATGAGTTTTGATTTGGTAAATACTCTTAAATAGGATTCCATTTCGTCGGGTGCAAAATTTGGTTATCCTTTTTGAAAGGGAACCTCTTTGAGATTGGTCCTTTAAGTAGGAACCCTACATATCCTAGTTGTGTTGGGAATCAGAGTTCTCAAAGTTCATGGGGAAGGGATTGATCATGGAGGCATTATATTTTTTCTGTAACCATGAGGAGCATATCGAATCATGATGTTTTGAAGGTTGGGTTGGGTCTTACACATAAGAGGATTCCCGTGTTTTGGGACTATCTGGATTCTATGATCACCACCAACCTCTAAGACCTTTTGATTCAAGCTCGGTGTGAGAAACAAAAGGGGAATTAGATATGAAGATCTCATATCCTACATAATCTGTTGGTAGATGTTACTAGATCCAAGAGAGAGAGAGAGTGTGTGGCTTTGAAATTGCAACAATCACCCTTGTTGATATCTAGGATAGTCAACTCTTGGAAATCTATGTGGACACATCCTGAGCTGAGGAGAAGAGGGTGAGGAGTGAAACCTCTCGCAAAAGGATAGGGGCTTAACTCAGGTAGAGTTCCCTTACACGTGTTCCAGGAAATGGGAGGAGCATCATCCCTAGTCAAAGGAGAAGGGAAGAGTGACCTTATCCCTTTTAAATGGAACTCATAAAATGGATAGGCTAGTGATTACAACAAAACATGAGAACGAGTAAGTTCACATTAGTATCCCAAATTCGGTCCTTGGGTTTCCTTGGAGATGTACACATAAATACATTTTTACGGACCAAATCACTATAGGGACAACATTTGGGACTCCACTTAATGTTGGTATGTAAATTCAGAAAGGAATGATGGTGTGGTCGATGATATAATTATATTAGTCTGGAGGCATGGGAGGAGGCATTTTCCAAATTCCAGTGGATTGTTTCACAGAGATGTTGAAGAACGAATGGTAATGGAGGGGCATGATAGGAGATGGGGGAAGGACACACAATGACACCCCATTCAGTGAAATATTTTCTCATGTGGGATGGGGGAAACACTATGTAGCATATTGTTATGCGAGTAGAGGGGTGATCTGCGTACTGAAGTGGTACATGGACATGGGTATGGACCACCGCTTATCAGAGCGTTATGTGGTCCCAGAAATAGTCCGCATACTGGAATGTTATACGGAGCTAGATATGGTTCACCAAACCATCCTAGGACCCATCAGCGTATACATACAGTACGCGGAACATGGTTCGATCTACATAGCAATTCACTATAAAGAGAACCAAAATGAAAAGGTTTCATAGAGCATGTGATCTGTGAGGAATTCATCTGTGGGGGATTTATGGTTCACGATTTCACTGATTAAGTTCACGAATCAATAATTTTTATTATGTTCTTTATTTTTGTTGTTCACGGTGGGTAGTACCTATGGGGAATGTGGTCCACAATTTTTTTCTTTTTCGATAATTCAAAATTGATGTCGAAGTCTTATCAATATACAAATTATTTCTTTCAGCCTCTAGGTTCTTCTTCATTCTCTCTCCCACGGGTTCCCCTTCTAGTTTTCCAAGCAATCCTTTAATAAAGAATGGGGGAAATCATATTTTTTCCCATGTGGAACCATTGGACGAAGCCTATGAAGATATATGTCAACCTGTGGAATACTTGATCAACCAAGCTTTGCGAAGGATATGGTTCACAAGATGTAGTTCGTGAAATCCATCAGTATTATTCACTAGTGAATTGCATAGTTATGCCGGGATGTATGCGGTGGAATTTTTCAATTTTTTTCTGATAAAGACAGTTTGTAGTGTCCTAGGTTTGTTGGCCATTTCCCGGCACGCTAGCACCTCATGGGTTTTTCCACGTACCGATGGTTTGCATATTATGTTCCCCATGATCCTTTCTCAGTGATGGTACATGATCAGCCTAAAACCCTTTTCAAAATATCATTTCACCAAGAATAATCAATAATTTTCAATCATATATCCATTTGTTTTCCATGATACACTTATAGCAATGTTTTCTTACTTATAAAAAATTCTTGTTGGTGTATTTACATACCTTATCAATGTTTTCAAGATCCTAAAAATACCCCCCATCAAAATGAGCCCCGATCAAAATGAAGAGGAGGTTATTCCTCTATAGATGCGGTCTGGAGCTGACGTAGTTCTCAGTTGAATAGGTAAGATCATTTGGGGGGACCAAACCTTTTTATTGGGGCCAATTTCATTTTTTTACAGTTTCTCATGGAAAAAGTGCTCTCATCCTCTCATCATATTCCTTTGCTTTTGTGTATTGACGTTTCTAGGAAATATTCCATCTCTGAAGTGTTCTGTCTGTTCTGAAAACTGAATTCCTCATTGTTTAATTTTCTCGTGAACTGAATTCTTGTCAGTGAACTGTAACATGGTTTTTAAAACATAATTTCAAATTTCGTCAGTGTGAGATGCTTACATGGTTTTCTTGTTCTTCACACCAAACATTAAACTGAAGAACTAAACATTAGAATCTTGTTTATAGAACATAAAATTTCAATGAAAAAATGTGGAACATATTCATATCAAGGCCTCAGTTCATAGTTTCAGCATTCCTTGAACAACATAGTTCTTTGGAAAATTCCACACGAGCTATTACTTTGTGAGCATTCCGCATACTAAGTCTGATGGTGTGCAATGCCTTTTGCCTACCAATACAGCATATGTGAGATGGATTTTAGGTACCGTTACTAGGATAAGTATGTGGAGCCCCATGTAGACCATCTTTTTATGTCTCTTTTCTATTTTTTTTTGTCTTTTTCCATAAAGTTTCTCACTGAAAGGACTTTTGGATGAACTTTTAGATCTTTTTTACAGATTTCAATGGCTCTTCCACAGACTACTGCTAATGTCATTGTTCTTTATGAGGACATCAATGTATTCCCCATTTCTACTGCCAATGAAAGATTGAAGAACTTGGAGGAATCAGTGGATAACAAGACTCTAGTTTCCCCACTACATAAATCTCAGGAAAATCATCTTTCTATGAGTCAAAGGGAGTGTCTAAATTTAGACAGGCTACATAATTATGGATTTGGACTCTAATCGGACATGTCGATTCCGACACCAAATCAGGCTGATCAGCTATCTTCTTATATAATTATCACCTCCATTCCAAAGCCCATGATCTCTTCTAAAGGATTATACCTTCCAGGAGATATCTCCACTGGGTCCCTTCTACACTATGAACCGTAGACCATAGTGGAGGTTTAAAGAAGGAAAGAAAAAATGTCCCATTTGTATCAAATAATTCTACAAAAGGAAACAATGAGTGAACCACCTGATTGTTCATCCAAGAAGGTCCTTCTTTCATGAGGTTCATTTTTCTTAGACTGGTGTGGGAGTTTTGGTTCTTCCATAATTTTGATCAATTTCGGGCTGAACTACAGGCTATGAGCTATACGAGGATACCTAGGTGTCTCATACATACACTAATCGGCCATGTTCCATCATTTCAAAACTTATGTACCAATGGCTCCCAGACACTAATACATTTCATTTGACCCATGGGGAGATCAACTTTATCCATTGAGACATATAGGTAATTTTAGGAGTCCCTATTGTTCGAGACATGTATGATAAGTTCCTAGATCATTATTCCACTTGGGATGATGAGAAGATGACTCCTCCCTTTTCCGAGATACTCATTGTTTAGGAAAATGATCTTTCGAAAGAATTGTATCCCTATTTGAAGTCGGAAATTCCTTTCATTGAGTGGTTGTTTCCTTTGTAAGGAAAAATTATCTAGAGCCCCATCCACACAGACCCTAGGCCTACCATACCAAGACAACATATTGATGACTGGCTACCTATTATCCCACCTTGGAAGTGGGGAAATTTCATGAATGGGGATAGGGGCTCGTTCAAGATGTTGACTGATTATTTTGATTGGTGGCCTTATTGGACATGTTTTTGAGCATATGGATCTTACCAGTAAGGGAATCTCATGTTGTAAGAGTCTCAATTTTCTTCATGGCCTCTCAGATGGAAAGTAGTAGATTCATCGATCTGGCTATACCAGTGTTGGAAAAGATTTACCGCTAGTTAGGAAGGATCAGTGATGGGGGGTGAACCTTCCCAAATTATTGGTCCCTGCCAAATAATTTATGGATGGATAGAAGAATACATTAGAGGTTATACATTTATTAATTCCATACCGATTCCACATACAATCCTCCGACTGTATCTTTAGAGTACCATCGTGGTTATGTCGATGGTTTGCGCCTCGCAGGATAAGAAATAGGATAAGACAGAAAATAATGAGGAAGAATTAATGGATCAAATCAATGGCCACAAACTCTTTTCTTATTATCTATATAATTCCCCTACTGGTATGATTTTGAATAATAAATCTGAATACATTTTCAACTAAGGCTACATTTTTTCTTTGTGAGAATGCATCTTGGTTGCCTGCATCAGAGGGGAGCTTGTCTAAGAGGTCTATGCACATTCCAGATTCTTAATTCTTTCCAGATGTTGTATCCTCCCAATATCAATAGCACACTTAGTGAGATACATCTTATGATAGCACATCAATTTAGGATGATGTTTACCCAGGAGGACAGCCAGTTCAAGGTTATACTTTTGGATTCTAGGTATTCTGAATGCTTCCTCACCAAAATATATGCTAAGGCCTTGGTTAAATCATATCCAGATGGCCAATTAGGTGACTTAGTTATTATTGCAACGACCTCCATGGAATCCATGGAAAAGGGTATGGAGAAGAAAAAAAGATGTTTTTAGGCACTCTCATCCATGAAATATCCTTCAAAATCCCCTTTGTTCTCCCCCAAGGGAGGTTGTGAAAGATAGGGATGTGACTTCATGGGAGATCGAATGAGTTGTCGAAGCTGTTGCTGGGAGTCAACCATCCATCCCACCTGAGGTTGATTTTCGAGTGTCCAGGAGGCAATGAGACCTTTAGAGAAATAGAAAATAATTTTATTATCAGTCCCCTCATTCCTTATGGAAGTTCCTCCAGACTCGGGAGGTTTCCCTTACCATAATTGGTTAGGTATCAGAAACTGATGACATCTCTTTTGATGAGTATCCTACTTGGGAAAGTCATTAACATGATGGAATCAAGACCCTGATCCATGCCCAGAGCATTCTCTTCCAATACTTTCATTTGTTACATGCCATGCGGTGACTAGAAACTGATGACGACGATGATTTTGTTATTGGGTCACTTAATGCGGCTAAAATGGGAGATGCTTCCCACCTACTCCCAAAATCCCCAAACATTTCGACTCATAGGGGTCACAACATGGAAGAAGCACCCTAGTCGCATTTGTGGTCGACAAGACCTGCTCTGCTTCCTCCTGACAATCCTCTAGCACTGGACATCCCTATTACAGCTGAATTTCTAAATGCTTGGGGGGTCTGGGATGAACTGAGGGAAAATTATTCTAATGATGATATTTTGAGACTGCTTCAAGGGGGATGGATTAAACTTTCTGATTTTAGATGATCCATTGACCCAAATTTTATTTATTATAATGAATATCTGTATTAGGTGGATTCTTATCTAAATGAAATTGAATAATTATTTCACACCTCCAAAGACATGCATTACTGGTCTAACTGAGTAGAATTGATGGTAATACTTCAATATTAAATGACCATTGAAGGGTAGGGTGTTCTATCCATGAAACCTGACATTAATTTACATTTTTGGAGATTCTAATGGAACTCATATTTGAAAAAAATTACAAGATCTTATACGGTCTCATGAAACGGTTCTTTCCCTGGTTTATTCCACCGAGGGAACTATAGCTAGGGAGTGTACCCCTCTAATTGTGGATGTGATACAGATTGATATTTGGGAGCCTAAGAGCATATGGAATTAGTCATTGTAGAATCTTATATGGATTTCCCCTCTGGCTAACTTATGGAAATTTATTTAGGAACCATATCCACAGCAAACCAAGAAACCCTGATATGCATCCCAACGATCAAGATGAATCAGGAGTGGGATGACATGTAATTCTACATTCACCTGACTGACGAACTGAGTTCCCATATCTTGTTTACTCAATTTATGTGAATCTTATAATGCTGATACCATTAGTAACTAGGTTCAAGTGGCTCAATCATCTCCAGATCTTGTTCTCTTTTTGGTAGAGGAAGATCTGCCAAAAATTATGATTGATCGAAGACGTGATACATGAATAACTGGGGAAAATTGGGGTGTTGTCGACCCATTAGGTGTGCCTTATCCTACTCAAAAAAACTCTACCTCAATGATAAAATAGAATCCATAAACTGAGGCCTTGATTGAACACAATGAGGATGTTTCTAAAGAGAAATACAAGAAAATTTTTATTGCAGGGGATGAATCTAGTGATGAGGCACAAGAATCATAGGATGTATTAGGGACTTCGTGTATTGAAGAACCCATCATTGTCAACAAAATGGACATAAACCATGTAGAGGGAGTCCCCATGGAGATTAATGCTCCTCTACCACATGAAGACTCTGCCTCTATAGACGTCACAACCATAGGGGGGACTATTGTCCCAACTATTGAAATCATAGTGAAGGCAACTATGCCTATTTCTACAATTCTGAGAGATGTGGTGGTATCAGTTTCCATAATCTCATGACGTGTACCATTTTACATACCGATCTTCCATGTAGGTCTGATATTAGTGAAAGACTTTTAGGTGTAGTCTTGGAGTTTTTTGGTCTCATCGAGCATGGTCCCGAGACATTGATGCCCTTAAGCAACCATGGGGCACAATTACTGATTCATGATGTGGTTCCACCTTCATCGGGTGTTAATGTTTCCAGGGGTGGGAGGCATTGAATCATCAGTAGATGGTTGTCAGTTCTCCAATATCTTGAAGACAATTTTTTTCTGGTGTAAAAGATATTTACCCATATTTCCTCTATATTATGGACTGGAACAACAGGTGTAAAGAAATGTTCCAGACTCTACCACTCTACCCCCTATTGCAATCCTTAGAGGTGAGGCTACTTAGGGGTTTAGTTTTGTTGCATCTATTGAATCATGTAACTTTATCATGATGATCATCCTTGAATATATTTTTTCATCAGGTAGAAACTATTAGAATGACTAATAAGGCTTGGTCATCCTTCATCCCATCCACCATAAGGCATGGAAGAATGTTTGGATATTAATCTCTCAGATTCCATTGGATGAGATTCCGATGATGTTTCCAAAATTTCACCTCCAGTATGTGGTCCTAGGATTCAGAGTATTTGTCTTTCATGGTATTTATGATATTGTGAGAGAAGTGGTTGTTATCTGGGAAGTGTTTGACACACTTGAATCTCAACATTCCGCTACATAATCGATAGAACATCATACTACTATGAGGAAACTCCATATAGATTATGTCACTAATCATGATGGAGTGGTTGGGAGGCTGAAAAATGTGCGCATGAGGCTAGAATCCTTAGTGGTAAAACTTCACCCAAACGTGGAGTAGTAGATCTGAAATCTTGATAGAAAAAAGTACCAATGGGACTATGCCATGGTCACTGTTGAGGAGGGGAGATGGCAGGTGGAAGAAGGATAATGGGTTGGCCATGAGGACGTGAGCGATGTAGAGGAACTATAGTAATGTGTGTAGGAAGAGATCTAAAACTTATTAAAGCTTCATCATGACATTGAAGAGTTAAGTCAACTATTGATACAACATTTCATGTCTATAGAATATCTCTTGTAATGATCATGTCCCTCCCGTAAGGACAGGCTTCAGATTTTGGATGCCCTTCATATATCTATGGAACAAAAGGGAGATATTTTTGGCTTCATGATGATTCTACTTCCGCCTTTTACTATAATGTCAACCCATCAAAATTGACCAAATGATAAATGATTCAATTTTATATAAACTAAATCATGATCCTTAATATGTAATTCACACATAAATAAATCATTCTCTAATATTTTCCTGAGTTGAGGGACTCAATGAGAATAGTTTGTATATTGTTGAGGTTATATGGAAAACCGTCAAACACGGTGCATTTTTCATTGTTATTACCCTAGTTTTTTCTTGATCCTGATTTGGTACGGGTTTAGCGGGTATAATGTGAATTTTTATTTGGCCACCCAATACAGGTTTTCAACCTAACATTATTTATGTATCATTTGAATATTTGATTGCTAAACATTTTTTCCTAAACCATAAATTATATAGCTTTAGTGAGCTAATACCCGAATTTTTTCCAGGGGTTCCCTTTACAGGTTTTCACTCTGGTGAGTATTGAGTCTTTTCCATTGACAGTTTATAGTCTTTCCAATAGACTCATTACTAATGTTTTAGTTTGAAAATATTTGACCAAAATTGAAGTTGTAGTGTCACAAATTAGGGATTAATCAATCGGGAATATCCTAATAACATTCATAAATTAATAAGAGATTTTTCTTGACCCTGCATTTGCAAGATTTGGATGTTAATGGTGGCATGAGATCCATTTTAGGTGTACGGTTGAGGGGACACACTCTCCTAAGGATGAATTTTCCATTGGTTGATGGATATTTTTTAGGTGACATATATAGAGAGACTAGGGAATGATGTGCATAGTAAAACCAAGGTTTCCATGGTACAATGGCCATCCATTTCTATTGTCCATGAATATTTATAACCATTTGTATTTTATTTGTGTTTGGGGAACACAATTGGTGGCCTATCTGTGGAATGATGTTTGAATGTATTCTGTACACTTATATCGGAATTGAGTGGGAAACCACTCCTACATGAATTTATCTTGTATAAGGGAGGAAAAGTGAATGGTATAGTTTAACATCATGGAATCTGGTCATTTTAAACTTATTATGGGTGTTTATTTTACAATAATCAAGAAAGAGTAAATTATTCAGTAGTTTGACATGGAATGATTTTCATATTTGGGAATTTGAAAGTAGAAATACATAAAATGTAACCAAGGGGGACTCCAAACATGTGAATTGAAATGGGAAACAAATATCATGAAGGCGTATAGAAGCAATGAAGGACCCTCCTAAGGATGGATTTTCCTTTGGATGATGGCCATTTTGAAGGCAACATATGCAAAACCACTAGTCCATAATGTGAATAGTCAAACAAAGGCATTTGTAGGAAATTATTCATACATATCTAATATCCATGAAGGATTATGTGTATTTTTTCCATTTCTGTTAAAAATGTATGACTTTCGAAATGGGGGGTGTACCTAAATATTAAAGGGTATATTTCATTGATCGTTATCGGAAAACCCAAAATAAATGAGTGAATTTGCTTTTTCTGTACATGGATTAGTTCACACATATAGATGGGGCTTCTTAATTTAGCAGATGCCTTGAGTAATTAGAGGTAAACAGGGTTAGGTTGTTATGACACATTTAGGATGTGGGTAAGAAAGAGACTGTAAACCCTGACTTTGAAAGTTCTTGAATCAGGTGGAATTTCATTGATCTTGGGAGCATTCAGGCAAACAGATGTTGGAAAGGAATATCCTTATGAAGGATTTTTCTTTTTGTAGACATCTGTTTTGTAGGCATCATATACATAGATATTGTGGCAAGATGTGCATAGTCAAACAAAGGTTTCAACAACACACTAGACGTCCACTCTAATGGATATGAAGGATTATGGGGATCCCAGATCACTCTAGTCATAGAGTTTGATGTGTGTAAGTAGTGTATCTGTATATTTTAGAAACACATGGGTTGTGATTCACCGATGGGACCAAATAATACCTACATAGATCTGGCTCATACATAGGGGGAGGCATATGTTCCATTATTAGAGTACCCTAGAATTTAGTGTCATACGATCATGACTTGGGGTTCCTTATTATGGGGGGGGGCACAATATGTCTTTTAGGGCCATTCTTCTTGAATCAAAATCCTATATTAATTTACTATGAGGCCTTGGTGCATTACCTACATAGGTCCCCAAGCTCATGTGATCTATGCTCATTGTATGTAACAAGGGATGACATGTATTTTTAGGGACCACTTAAGAATTGAATAATCAATGTAAAGGGTCATTTTATTCTTAGACCAACATCTTGATGTTTAACGATGTGAAGTAATATCAAATTCCAAAAAATTTATCACCATGTTGGTTGCACATATAGTAATCTAGACATCAATTATGGGAAATATAATTACCCTTGAGAATTCATGCAAATAGGACTTTTCTAGGGATTCTACGATTCATCTCAATTAGTGCACAGAGAAGTGGATATTTTAATATTTTCTTTGGCAGAGTCTGAATCGTTGGATTCTAGTATCACCATTCATCTCATTTAGGGGGATTATGACATACCGGATTCCTAATGAAGCTCCCTTGCAGCGGTCTATCCCACTTGTAGGAAGGAAAACACTTTTTTCTGGTGTGTCCAATACAAAATAATAATCTAATAATTTCCATTGTCAATCCGAGTTTCATGCCATGCAGGTGGGACACTTCATCCCATTCCATTTAAAATCATGTCTTAAGGATGTTGGAATCATATTGTACGAATGTATTATAGGGAAAAATGTCAAAAATAACATAAATAACAATGAGATGATCATGTTCGAGATATTATGATATTCCATGGATATGAGTTTATGAAAAATGGTGTAAACCATAGTCCCATGTGAATTGGATCAAGAGGAATGACATGGGTCTTGGAAGCCATTGGGCGTATATAAGTAGGAGTGAACTCGACTATGGAAAAATTTTCCTTCTATTAAAAGGCATGTTCTTAGGCAACATATGTAGAGACACCAGGGCATGATGTTCATAGTCAATAAAAGGTGTTCGGATGAAACTAGCCATCCGTCTTAGATGGTTGTCAATGTTTAAGGGGACCCAAGAATTTCTGGAGTATGTAGTTTGACAAATGGGAAAGTTATGTCTAGGAATATATGAAATACCTAGATAGTGTTTATCCATGAACTAAAGAAGCTTCTACATAGATCTGACTCATATTTATGGCGAATCGTATTCTTTTGACTCCTTTTCGGTGTTAGAATTCAAACTTAGAATTTTCATCATCTCTTTGCATTTTAATGTGTAGTAAATTGGGGTAATTTTTGGGATCTTGTAAAAATGAGAATTAGGAAACAAATTATTATTGAGGAGCTTTGTAGTTAAATACCACGTGGTTAGTACCCTTCATGGATTCCACTATGAAAATCTTACCAATATAGAGGGGGAGGAGGATTTATTTTGATATTTCTTTTAAATGGCATCTAAACAAGGATGGTGTATCCCTATGTCACTAAACATCCCGTACAAACGGGAATCTATCCACATGTAGTTTTGGACGTATCCTCCCTGTAATGGTATGGTCTATGAAAAGTTAGGGTAAGTCATTTTAAATTATGGAAAATCATGAAATGAGATCCGGGAATCACTATTTATCCTACTGAGATTGTAATAAATCCATACATAGTCCCAGAAGCTTCCCTATAGTTTAACATCATGTGATAAGGATGAAGTTAAACTAATTTGAATTGTAACCATACAGTGGTTGGGCCCAAAACCTGGGATTTGGGCATCACGACATGTCCCTCTGAGATAGGGATCAAGTAATAGGTATTTCTACAAATTCCCACCCTGTATAAGTGAAGTATATTCTTACGGAGGGGGAATTTTTGTCTAGTGATGATTGATGGGATTGGATGTATGATCCCAGTGTAACTATGTATCATGTTAATGTAAGAATAAATCCATAAATAGTTCTGTATGTTTCTTAAATGTGTTTGGTCTATGTGTAGGGAAACAAGGGGGCATTTTTCATTTATTGATGGCTAGTCTAGGTTGTTTAATCTGGGCATCACTATGTATCATGTAGGGATGAGAATCAATCCATACATTGTTTAATACAAGATATTCTCCCTGTATCGATCATACTCAGGCATAGAAGTAGGGGAACTTTGGTTTCATCCTCTATGGGTTTCAGGTCTATCATATTACACTATGATTTGTTTATGCAAGGGGAACCATACTACCTATCTGATGATCGGGGGATTTATACTTGATTTGATAATCCAGGATTGACAAGGATTTCAATTGTAGTTAGTGGTGATAGAGGATATAATAGGGTAATTATGTTTCATGTGATGGATGGGCCAAGATCAAGGGTCAAGGAATCACTATATATCCCCCTGTAGAATGTGAATCAAGCCACATGTAGTTCTAAAATTCCCTTCCTGTGTTGGTCTAACCTATGAAAAAAAAGTGGCAGTGTGTTGCGATCTTTTCCTTGAATCAATTTGACTTATATGCGACATATTTATAGCTACAAAAAATATATACCATGAAGGTTAATGTCTTTTTGTAATTAATTGAATGCTATGTAGTTTAATGTCATACAGCAAGGAAAATCTTGTCTATGCTATTAATGATCATGTGGTTAGGATGATTTATCGTGACATTCTATGTCCTCTGAGGAGGACTATTTATGTCGCTGTGCATTTTCACGTCCTACAAATAGGATGACATAATCATTTAATATAATTTATTTCTTCAAGAACCTTGCACTGGTAGGGGCTCTGGTGATCCTCCCATCCATGGAAATCATCACACATGCTCCATTGGAGTAGAAATTTGGTACTTCATAAGGTTCCTCCCATTATGTGTCACGACCCGCCCTCAGGGTCCGTGCCGTAAATACCCCAAGCCCGCCTTCCATAGGCCAGGGGCTGGCGACTAGCACCAAGGCGTAAATCCCGGTAAAAAGGGAAGGCATTGCCTTTGTAATGTAAACAAACACCACAGAGTAAGCAAGTGGAAAGTAAAAACTATGAAAAAGTAGAGTACAACTGAAAGTGCGGAAAAGTAAATGAGCCAGTATACAAACCCAAACTGGAAGTAAAGTACAACTCGAAAGGGAAAACAGAAACTGAAAAGTAAAAGCCGCTACACCGAGCTGTCCACTGGAAATCCCATCTGAAGGGTGGGTATAGATATCTCCACTGCACCACGGGTCCCGCCGTCCGCTCTGAGCACGTCCCGCCCAGTGGTCCACCTCCAGGTACCGTCTTGCTCTTCAAGCCTCAGCTAAGATCAACGCTGTCCGTCATCTGCAACCAACACAACGTAGTGCGGGAAAAGCCCATGCAGGGTTGAGTATAAGCTACTCAGTAGGGACCCCGAGACCCCTGAAGGTCTCTCAAATCCACAAAGGATAAACCATGAAGAAAGGTACAATCACGAAGTAACAACCGACACTGCTTAGGTATATGCCCATACATATACCTAAGTCATCAATTTCAAATACGATCCAACCTCCGATCCCAAGTACAACTCAGTACACACAGGAAAGTAAACGTATTCCACACAGGAAAGCAAAACGTAATCCACACAGGATAGAACAACACAATCCACACAGGAAAGCAACAGGATTTAGCTCACACAGGTATACTTCTTCAAAAGACGATAAAGATGATCTATGATCCATATAAGTCGTCGGACCCACGAAGGATCGATAGGTAACTAACCCCCGCAAAAGACCCACACAGAATCGGGCCCACATAGGACCTGTAGGCACTGGTTCACACAGGACTGCTGAGCGCAAAGACCCACACAGGATCGGACCCACACAGGATCGGGCCCACACAAGACCTGTAGCACTGATCCACGTAGGATCGCTGAGTGCTGTAGTCGTCGTCGTCGAATCCACACAGCATCTCTGTACTGTCGTCGTCGCAGTCACAGTAGCAGTAGTAGCAGTAGTAGTCACAGTAACAGTATCAGCCAGCACTAGGGTTCTCGCACACAGCAAGCTCGTTCGGAGGGTCCGCTCCACGAGCCGAGAGGCTGATACATCAACTGTCACGAAGTCCAGATTTGATGTATCCAAAAGTTCCGTATCGTCAACAGGAACTCAACGCAATAGACAGCGCGTCGATCGGACGCCCGGTCTGAGAGTTATGGGCATTTTCGTCCCCGGGGCCCGGTTGGTTTTTAAGGAAAAACCAACCCGACCGTATTCTACCTTTGTCCAAACCTCGGGCGGAGTATTCCAAAATATCCGTCTCACTAAGAGGAACACAACAAAGCTGATGGCACGTCAATCGGACGTCCGTAGCTCAAGATATGTGTGTTTCCGCTCCGAAGGCTCGGTTGGTTTCGTGAACGAACCAACCCGGCCGAACTCAAAGTGTTCAGAAACTTTGAGTGAGATATACCGAAACGACCGTCTCAATCCAAGGATCGCGTTTCCGCAAAAGGTTCGTCGATCGGAGGTCCGTGGCTCAAGTTATGGTCAAAAGACCGAAACTGATTCGAAACGGGGGGTCCGGCCCCCCTGGGTCGGCCCGAACCGGGTCGACCCGACCCGGGTCCGACCCGGCCCGACCGGCCAGCTGACGGCGCGGCGGCGTGGCGGCCTGGCGCCGCACGGAGGCTGTGCGGGGGGGGGGGGGGGGGGCAAGGCCCCCCGCTTCTTCAAATTGGCGGCGCGTCATAGCCGCGCCTTTTTTCCAATCAACGGCCCCCCTCCTGGGGGCCCGCTTTGAGGAGGAACCAGGGGGCCGCCTTCCCCCCCTCAAGGAAACCGCCCCCCCTCAATTAAATGGGGGGGGGGGGCTTTAGAGCTGGCCGGGGGAATTAAATTCCCCCGGCCTTTGACCTTCCGGCCGGCCATCTGCCGGCCGGTTTTTTCTTCAACGGGACCGGAAAACCGGTCCCCTTTCCGGCTTCCGACGCCGGCGGCCCGGCCGCCGGTCTTCTCGTCCCGCCGCGGCCCGGAACCGGCCGCGGTGTTCGTCGTCCGGCGCGGTGCGACGGCACCGTGCCCTTCCGCCACGCCTTTGATTCCCTTCGACGCGGCGCGACGGCGTCGCGTTCTTGATGATTCTTCCATGGCGCAGCGCGACGACGCCACGCAATAAAATTGGGCGAATAACCGCGTGGTGCGACGGAACCATGCCACCTTGTTTCATCCGCAATATAAAAACATAAAGAACGAAGGAGGGGGTTCGTCCGTGTTCATGCGGTCCGGCCCCCTCACGTTAAACAATAACTCATATTTAAAATCCTCACGTTTGTCATGCTAGAACCACGAACAAGGATAAATAAATAAACAATTAACAACCATCCCTACCTTGGGTATAGGTTCGAAGATTTGTCAACGTCCCGCGGAAGACAACGTCGCGGAGGTCGGGCGTCGCGGTAATCGTTCGTCAAATCCAATGACGAAGAGGTACGTCCAAAGAGGTACGTCGTTGGCGAATCTTCGTATGCCGACGAAGGAAGTCCGAGGAGGAAGCGGCGTTCCCTTTCGTTGACACGGAAGACGAAGAAGAGAGGAGCGGCGTTCTTCGTCGGAGATTGAGCGTTCTTCGTCAAAGCTTGAGCGTTCTTCGTCAAAGTTTGAAGAAGAAAGAAAAGCTCTCAAATCTCTCAAGAGGGCTAAACAAATCTAACCAAATAAAATAAGCTAAGAGCTTATTTTATTAACTCAACCAAACGTTTTTGAATTTCAAATGTTTGAAAAAGTTTAAACAACTCAATCTCATTAATAAGCTATGTTGTCAAAACAATTAAAGAGGGGTTAAAGGGAGTTTTGAGAGAAGTTGAAAAGTTGGGTTTCGTGTGGGCCCCACCACACTTAATCCTCCCAAGGGAGGTTAAGTGGATTTGGGTCCCACCTTAAACTCCCTTTGGGAGAAGTTAACTAAAAAAATAAAATAAAAAGTGTTCCACATTTTTATTAAACTTTTTTATAATTCTCCCAAAAATTAACTTTCATCCTGCAATAAACGCAACTTCGGTAAAGGTCTCCTTAAGCGAATATCGGCATTGCGAGTTCATCGGTGTCCTCAGATTTCAATTCCGAGCACCGGATCAAAAGTTAGAAATTCCCGCTCGTTTGTTCACTGAACGTACCCGAGCCAAACTTCGGAAATTGATTCCGGGCACACCGGGCCTCGGAATCAGGTGCCGTCTGAAACCGCGCTCTTGTAAAATTCCAAAGAAAATTAAGAAAAAATTTCCCTTGAATTTTAAGGGTCTTTACATTACTCCCACCTCAGGGATTTACGTCCCCGTAAAGATACATCAAAAACTAGGGAAACAAAAGAGGGTGCTGAGCACGCATCTGAGCCTCCCGTTCCCATGTGCTCTCCTGGAGATTCCCATGCTGCCATCTGATTCGCACAAGAGGAATCGATTGCCCACGCAGGACCCGCTCCTGTCGATCCTCTATCTCCACCGGGACCTCCGTAAAAGTCGCCACATCGTCAACGTCAAGATCCCCATGGTCAATGATGTGCGTCGAGTCGTGCACGTATCTCCTCAGCTGAGACACGTGGAAGACGTCGTGCACCCAGTGCAACTGAGGTGGTAGAGCCAGGCGATAAGCCACGTCACCAATCCTGCTGAGGACCTGGAAGGGTCCGATGAAGCGCGGAGATAACTTGCCACCTCGGCCAAATCTCCGAATACCACGTCGAGGTGAGACCCGCAAGAAGACGTGGTCACCATCCTCGAACTCTAGTGGCCTCCGCCTCCTGTCAGCGTATGACTTCTGCCGGCTCTGAGCTATCCTCATCCGCTCCTGGATGACCTGGACCTTCTCTGTCGTGGCCTGGACCATCTCCGGTCCCACAAGTGCTGACTCCCCAGGGTTTGTCCAGCACAAAGGAGATCTACAAGGTCGGCCGTACAATGCCTCGTACGGTGCCATCCCGATGGTGGAGTGGTAGCTATTGTTGTACGCAAACTCCACCAAGGGTAGGTGGTCCTCCTAGCTACGACCAAAGTCGAGGACACATGCACGGAGCATGTCCTCGAGAGTATGAATGGTCCTCTCCATCTGACCATCCGTCTGAAGGTGGAAGGCTGTGCTCAGACGTAGCTGCGTCCCGAACGCCTCTAGTAACCCCTTCCAAAGCCGAGAAGTAAAGCGAGCATCTCGATCGGAGACGATAGTAGATGGCACACCGTGGATCTGCACAATCTCCTGAACGTAGAGACGCCCCAAGCTCTCCACTGAGCCCTGCTCTCTGATGGGTAAGAAGTGTGCCGACTTGGTGAGTCGGTCAACATTCACCCAGATGGAGTCGTGAACTCTGGAAGTGCGTGGAAGTCCAGTCACGAAGTCCATAGATATGCCGTCCCACTTCCACTCCGGGACCTCCAAGGGTTGTACCAAGCCTGCTGGTACCTGATGCTCTGCCTTCACCTGCTGGCAGGTGAGGCATCGAGAAACAAACTCTGCTACTGCCTTCTTCATGCCCGGCCACCAATGTTGTCGTTTGAGGTCCTGGTACATCTTCGCCACTCCAGGATGTACCGCCAAAGGAGAAGTGTGAAACTCTCTCAGCACTTCCTCTCGCAAAGCGACTGGTACCATGATACGTCCTCTGAAAATGATGTCGTGCTCTGCTCCAAGGGAGAAACCATCAGGTGCATGTCCCGAGGATATCTGTGCACGCCGTGTCTCACAGTCAACGTCATCACGTTGTGCCTCTCTGACCTGCTGCAGTAGTGGAGGAGTGACTGTGAGAGACTGAAATAAGGCTACTCCATCTCTATCCACGAAGGATATCTGCAAAGAGGCTAGCTGCTCCGTCGCCTCCTCAAGTAGCTGAATGCCCGTCCTCCTGCTGAGGGCATCTGCTACTACGTTCCCCTTACCAGGAGTATAGACTATCTCAAAGTCATAGTCCTGGAGGAACTCGAGCCATCGCCGCTGTCTCAGGTTCCGGTCCTTCTGCGAGAAGATATACCTGAGACTTTGATTATCGGAAAAGACTGTAAAGCGCTCTCCCATCAGATAGTGTCGCCATGTCTTTAGAGCGAAGACCACTGCTGCTAACTCCAGGTCATGTGTAGCGTAGTTCTGCTCATGCGGCCTCAACTGACGTGATCCATAGGCGATCACTGCCCACTCCTGCATCAGAACACATCCGAGTCTGGTCCCCGATGCATCACATTAGACTACGTACCCTACTCCCTCCTCAGGCAACCTCAATATAGGTGCTCTAGTCAATCTCTGCCTCAGCTCCTAGAAGCTCCGCTGACATCTGTCTGACCACACGAAGGGTTTCCCCTTCTTCGTCAATGCTGTGAGTGGTGCCGCAACTCTAGAGAAGTCTGGAACGAATCTCCGATAGTATCCATCTAGTCCCAAGAAACTCCGAACCTCAGTCACGCTCCTGGGTGGCTCCCATGCTAACACAGCCTCAATCTTCGCATGATCCACTGCAACTCCCGCCTCAGAGATAACGTTTCCCAAGAAGTGGACCTCACGTATCTAGAACTAGCACTTTGAGAGCTTACCATAAAGCTGGTGCTCTCGGAGTGTGTATAGTACAACTCTCAAGTGATAGCCGTGCTCCTCCTCAGTCGTAGAGTAAATCAGAATGTCGTCGATGAAGACCACGACAAACCGATCAAGGTATGGCTGAAAAAACCTGTTCATGAGGGCCATGAACACTGGTGGAGCATTGGTTACGCCGAAAGGCATAACCAAGAACTCATAGTGGCCATACCGACATCTGAAGGCCGTCTTCTACACATCCTCGTCTCTGACTCTGAGCTGATGATAGCCTGACCTAAGGTCTATCTTCGAGAACCACCGTGCTCCATTGAGCTGATCAAAGAGGTCATCAATCCTCAGTAGCGGATACTTGTTCCTCACTGTCACCTGGTTCAGGCGACGATAGTCAACACAATGCCGCAAGCTCCCGTCCGCCTTCTTGGCGAACAAAATCGGGGAAGCCCAGGGTGAAACACTGGGTCGGATGAACCCCTTGCCCTGCAAGTACTCCAACTATACCTGTAGCTCACGAAGCTCGGCGGGGGCCATCCGATATGCTGGAGTGGATATCGGGGCTGTACCGGGGTACAAGTCAATATAAAAGTCTACCTCTCTACGAGGAGGTAGCCCTGGAACGTCGTCGGGAAAAACTTCCGCAAACTGATGCACCACTGCAGGAAAACCAGGACTCCGCACGTCAACTGCTCTAAGGATGAGGCTAGCCAACTGATGAGTGATAGGCTGTCCTCTCCCCCGCGGAAGTCCATCATGTGATGCTAAGGCTCCCTTCTCTCCGGTGAAGGTGAGCCTGCTCCTGTCGGTGCGTACACATCACACCATGCGCCTAAAACAGTCAATCTGCGCATGGACCGTAGATAGCCAATCCATGCCCAAGATGACGTCATAAGGCCTCGACGCTGCTACAAGAAGATCCCAGCTGAAGCTCTCGCCTCCTAGAGTAAGCTCACACTGCTGGCACCAGTGCGTAATCGTCGAGTCTACTCCCGTAGGAGTCTCTATCCGTAAGGATCGAGCCAATGGCTCTGTCGGAATCTCCGAGCTCCGAACAAGGGAAGCGGCTATGAAAGAGTGACTCGCTCCTGTGTCTATAAGTACTGCAGCAAGGGTGGAATAGACACAGATAGTACCTCGAATCATCTCGGGTGCGCCGTGGTCGTAGGCCTCTGCTGCCTGGAGCTGTGCCTGTCTCTGCCCGCCAGCTCCCTGTGGTCAGGGTGGACCTCCTGGTGGTGGTGGTGGCAGAGCCTCAAAGCATCGCCCACCACCGACTGCTCGTCCAGCTCCTCTGCCTCATCCGCCTCCTCCCTACAGACCTCCACGGTCGACCCTCTGCCTCTGCCTCGGTGGTCCCTCAACCGACTGCTGCTCCTCGGCATGGCGGGTCGGGCAGTCACGAGCCATGTGGCCCTGCCCGCCGCACCAGTAGCAATGTCTGCCTCTCGAAATACTGGCTCCGCGCTGTGTGCTCCGCACTACTGAGCCAGTGTCCTGAGGATGTCTGCCCGAAGGTCTGGTCTGCCTGGACCCCTGAGTCATCCGCCGACTGCCTGCTGCAGATGACTCTACCACGTGTCGCCCTGCGGTGGGTCGGTGCGCTGGTGTAGACTCAGCAAGGAAGCTCTCGATCAGAAGGGCCCGCTCCAGTACTCCTGTCTGAGTCGGTATGCTGAGGGAGTTCTGCGATGCCCTGATCTCATGTCTCAAACCCTGCTCGAAGGTCCGGGCCCGGAAGAATGGGTCTCGTACCATGTCAGTCGTGTAGCGCGAGAGAACGGTAAATCTCGCCGAGTACTGAGCGACCGTCATGCTGCCCTGCCGCAGCTGAAGAAGCTCCTGGATACGCACCGCACGAAGGGTGGCTGGGAAGAACTCCGAGCGGAAGAGGCTCTCAAAGTCCATCCAAAGTAGAGATGCCTCATCGTGCACCTGGAGCATCAAGCTCCACCATCGTCCTGCTGCTGCGTGTAGTAGGCTCACAGAGAGGATCACCATGAGCTCTGCTGGTGTCCTCACTAGCCTAAACACTCGTACCACTGCCTCCAGCCAGTCCTCGGCTGCCTGGGGATCCATCTCCCCACGAAACCTGGGTGGTCGCTGGCGCTGAAACTCATGCAGTGTGCTGAGGCAACGTGCATCGTCAGCAGCTGGCGCTGGAAGCATCGGGGGCTCGACGGGTAGAGCTACCACCGGTCCCACTGCTGACAAATGGACCTACACCGAAGCCTCGTCGATCGGTGGGATGTCATCACACTCGACTCTCGGAACCCTAGCTGGCTGCCGTCGTGGGGCCATCCTGAAAAGGAAACAGGTGTGTCATGGTCAGAACAGTATACCTGGTGAGCTGATATAAGTAATCACAAAGAAAACTTTGAAACACACACGCAATCAATGTTTTCATGCATTAAGTCGGAAATCAGAAGTCAGGGTCCTGGTGTACGGATACGTCGGCCACCGCACCAACACTGGACTCCCTGGACTGATAACCACACTCAATATGCTAAACATTATTGCTTCACGTAGAAAAGATCAGAGTTCTCGGTAGAACCGAACTCCTCTGATAACAATTTGTCACGACCCACCCTCGGGGTCCGTGCCGTGACTACCCCAAGCCCGCCATCCATAGGCCAGGGGCTGGCGACTAGCACCATGGCGTAAATCCCGGTAAAAATGGAAGGAATTGCCTTTGTAAAGTAAACAAACACCACAGAGTAAGAAAGCAGAAAGTAAACACTAAGAAAAATCAGAGTACAACTGAAAGTGCGGAAAAGTAAATGGGCCAGTATACAAACCCAAACTGGAAGTAGAGTACAACTCGAAAGGGAAAACATCAACTGAAAAGTAAAAGCCGCTACACCGAGCTGTCCACTGGAAATCCCACCTAAAGGGTGGGTTCAGATAGCTCCACTGCTCCACGGGTCCCGCCGTCCGCTCTGAGCACGTCCCGCCCAGTGGTCCACCTCCAGGTACCGTCCTTCTCTGCAAGCCTCAGCTAAGATCAACGCTGTCCGTCGTCTGCAACCAACACAACGTAGTGTGGGCAAAGCCCGTGCAGGGGTGAGTATAAGCTACTCAGTAGGGACCCCGAGACCCCTGAAGGTCTCTCAAATCCACAATGGATAAACCACGAAGAAAGGTACAATCATGAAGTAACAACCGACACTGCTTAGGTATATGCCCATACATATACCTAAGTCATCAATTTTAAATACGCTCCAACCTCTGAGCCCAAGTACAACTCAGTCCACACAGGAAAGTAAACGTATTCCACACAGGAAAGAAAAACGTAATCCACACAGGATAGAACAACACAATCCACACAGGAAAGAAACAGGATTCAGCTCACACAGGTATACTTCTTCAAAAGATGATAAAGATGATCTCTGATCCATCTAAGTCGTCGGACCCACGAAGGATCGATAGGTAACTAACCCCCGCAAAAGACCCACACCGGATCGGGCCCACATAGGACCTGTAGGCGCTGGTTCACACAGGACCGCTGAGCGCAAAGACCCACACAGGATCGGACCCACACAGGATCGGGCCCACACAGGACCTGTAGCACTGATCCATGTAGGATCGCTGAGTGCTGTAGTCGTCGTCGTCGAATCCACACAACATCTCTGTACTGTCGTCGTCGCAGTCACAGTAGCAGTAGTAGCAGTAGTAGTCACAGTAACAGTCGCAGCCAGCACTAGGGTTCCCGCACACAGCAAGCTCGTTCGGAGGGTCCACTCCACGAGCCGAGAGGCTGATACATCAACTGTCACAAAGTCCAGAGTTGATGTATCCAAAAGTTCCGTATCGTCAATAGGAACTCAACGCAATAGATGGCGCGTCGATCGGACGCCCGGTCTGAGAGTTATTGGCATTTTCGTCCCCGGGGCCCGGTTGGTTTTTAAGGCAAAACCAACCTGGCCGTATTCCACCTGTGTCCAAACCTCGAGCGGAGTATGCCAAAAGATCCGTCTCACTAATAGGAACACAAAAAAGCTGACGGCACGCCAATCAGACGTCCGTAGCTCAAGATATGTGTGTTTCCGCTCCGAAGGCTCGGTTGGGTTCGTGAACGAACCAACCCGGCTGAACTAAAAGTGTTCCGAACCTTTGAGTGCGATATACCGAAACGACCTTCTCAATCCAAGGATCGCGTTGCCGCAGACGGTTCGTCGATCGGAGGTCCGTGGCTCATGTTATGGCCAAAAGACCGAAACTGAATCGAAATGGGGGGGTCCGGGTGTGGGCCGACCCGGCCCGACCCCCCCTGGGTCGGCCCGAACCGGGCGACCCGACCCGGCCCGACCGGCCGGCCGGCGGCGCGGCGGCCTGGCGCCGCACGAAGGCAGCGCGCGGGGGGGGGGGGGGGGGGGGGGTGGGGGGGGGGGCAAGGCCCCCCGCTTCTTCAAATTGGCGGCGCGGCATAGCCGCGCCTTTTTGCCAATCAACGGCCCCCCTCCTGGGGGCCCGCTTTGAGGAGGAACCAGGGGGCCGCCTTCCCCCCCTCAAGGAAACTGCCCCCCTCAATTAAATGGGGGGGGGGGGGTTTAGAGCTGGCCGGGGGAATTAAATTCCCCCGGCCTTTGACCTTCCGGCCGGCCATCTGCCGGCCAGTTTTTTCTTCAACGGGACCGGTAAACCGGTCCCCTTTCCGGCTTCCGACGCCGGCGGCCCGGCCGCCGGTCTTCTCGTCCCGCCGCGGCCCGGAACCGGCCGCAGTGTTCGTCGTTCGGCGCGGTGCGACGGCACCGCGCCCCTCCGCCGCGCCTTTTATTCCCTTCGACGCGGCGCGACGGCGTCGCGTTCTTGATGATTCTTCCATGGCGCGGCGCGACGGCACCGCGCAATAAAATCGGGCGAATAACCGCGTGGTGTGACGGTACCATGCCACCTTGTTTCATCCACAATATAAAAACATCAAGAACGAAGGAGGGGGTTCGGCCGTATTCATGCGGTCCGGCCCCCTCACGTTAAACAATAACACATATTTAAAATCCTCACGTTAGTCATGCTAGAACCACGAACAAGGATAAATAAATAAACAATTAACAACCACCCCTACCTTGGGTATAGGTTGGAAGATTTGTCAACGTCCCGCGGAAGACAACGTCACGGAGGTCGGGCGTCGTGGTAATCGTTCGTCAAATCCGATGACGGAGAGGTACGTCCGAAGAGGTACGTCGTTGGCGAATCTTCGTATGCCGACGAAGGAAGTCTGAGGAGGAAGCGACGTTCCCTTACGTTGACACAGAAGACGAAGAAGAGAGGAGCGGCGTTCTTCGTCGGAGCTTGAGCGTTCTTCGCAAAGCTTGAGCGTTCTTCGTCAAAGTTTGAAGAAGAAAGAAAAGCTCTCAAACCTCTCAAGATGGCTAAACAAATCTAACCAAATAAAATAAGCTAAGAGCTTATTTTATTAACTCAACCAAACCTTTTTGAATTTCAAAGGTTTGAAAAAGTATAAACAACTCAATCTCATTTATAAGCTAAGTTGTCAAAACAATTAAAGAGGGGTTAAAGGGAGTTTTGAGAGAAGTTGAAAAGTTGGGTTTCGTGTGGGCCCCACCACACTTAATCCTCCCAAGGGAGGTTAAGTGGATGTGGGTCCCACCATAAACTCCCTTTGGGAGAAGTTAACTAAAAAAATGAAATAAAAAGTGTTCCACATTTTTATTAAACTTATTTATAATTCTCCCAAAAATTAACTTTCATCCCGCAATAAACGCAACTTCGGTAAAGGTCTCCTTAAGCGAATATCGGCGTTGCGAGTTCATCGGTGTCCTCGGATTTCAATTCCGAGCACCAGATCAAAAGTTAGAAATTCCCGCTCGTTCGTTCACTGAACGTGCCCGAGCCAAACTTCAGAAATTGATTCCGGGAACACCAGGCCTCGGAATCAGGTTCCGTCTGAAACCGCGCTCTTGTAAAATTCCAAAGAAAATTAAGAAAAAATTTCCCTTGAATTTTACGGGTCTTTACATTATGCATCAATTTTCAGGGATTCTTCCCATGTATCATCATGGTTTTGAGGACCAAAAATATCATTCCTTCAAGGAAAGACCAAATGGGAACCTTCATGTTGAAGGATTTTTCAATCTGATTTGAATAGATTTCCAAATGCTTTACGATATGAAACATTTTCTTATCTAGTATCTCTAGCTCATCATACTATTTATGATATTTCTTATCTATAGAAAATTGATCAAAAAACACAATGAAGAATGATGGAACTTGAATTTAAATGGGAAAAACTGTCTTGGTCTCATATACTAATGAGTATGGGGTCATTTGGGTGGCAGTTTATGTTGTGGTAAGATAATCCCATAATGCATTGAGAGATTTTCCAGTCACAATATCTTCTCCTTATCTATCATCTTCAAAATTATGTTAGAAAGAGTATTATTTAAAGAATACATCTATCTGGTGGCCACTACATGGTAGCGTGAAGAACAGTTGTCTTTGATTACATATTCTTGGTATAGCTTTTTTAATTTAGCAAAGCAGAAGTCGGAGCTATTGTTTGTTAGTATTGTGTCGGGAAACCAAATATACTAATAATTTTTTCTTTCACAAAACTAACAATGTTTCATTCCGTGACCTCTTTAAGGGGTACAAATTCGACCCATTTGTAGAATAAGTCAGTTTTTAAGAGAATTAACTTGAATAATATGGACATGGAGGGTGGGTATAGTCCTATGACATCCATCTCCCATATAGTGAATGACTAGGAGTACATATATTTGTGAAGAATCTACAGATGTTGGTGGATGAAATTGGCATGAACGTGGTATGAGTTTAACTTCTTGGAGAATGTGGCACAATCCTATATCATAGTGGGACAATAGTATCTCAGCCTTCTAATTTGATGGGAGATCATGGATACTGATTTGTGTGCTTCACATGTTATAGTGTCAACTTATTTGAAGGATACAACAGTCTCTTCTCTATCAATGCAGCTCAGAATAACTCCATGAAGGCCTCACTCATAGAGAATCTTTTATTGGCATGTGCTATCATACAAAACAGAATTTATTGGCAACCTCTAAATCAATTCTAATCCATCCATAAATGGTGGGAGTAACCCCCTCCCCTAGAGGTAATTTTCAATGGGATTCATCCATCCGGTGGTATGACCGTAAGGCACATCAATGGAGATAATTTTTTTGATATCTTATGTGTTTACTTGAAAAAATGGCAAGAACATTTGATGGTGGGAAATGATGTTAACTATTTCATCTGTTTTTTAGATTATCAAGGGATGTGGATTCATTTTTTAATTAATCATATTGAGCATGTTGTGAACAAGGGACAAAAGTCAGTGTGAGTTTTAGTGGTAATTCATCAAGAAGTTCTCCAAAATGGATTATTAGATGAACTAGTACCTTTTTTTTTCATTATCAATATTTATCTACTTTATATATAGCTCCAAATAATCTTTTATGATTAGGTGCTCAGCTTGGGCATGAAGTTCCAGCTCTAGGCCTGTAATGAGGGTTGGGAATTCTGGATCATTATTTGTGAACTCCTCTGAAAGCAGGAAGGAGTAATATAAGAAAGCCTTTTCTAGATATATGAATATAACTCCCAGACCCAGTTGGTTGAGCTTGGGGTTATCCATCATTTTCCCTCTCATGCTTCTAAGGAACCATCAATGTACATTTCTAATTCTTGGGGACCTCTTGGATAGAGAAAACTTTTTTATTAGGATTTTCAATATCCAATGGGGTCATTTCTTCCAAGGGACACTCTAACAGTAAATCTACCAACTACTGGACATTGAGGGATTTATGGGGCATGTACCATATATCAAACTATAGTATGATTACTACCCACCATGATTGGTATCTAGTTAACATTGGACAAAATAGGATATACTTGAGCAGTTTATAGTAGGAGACCCGATGGACCTTGTGGTACTGTAGGTAATTCCTGAGTTTCTGAATGGAAAATATTAGGGTACGCAATCTCTTTTTAAAATTTTAATGTTGTGTCTCAACATCGATCATTGATCGGCTATGGTAATAGAGACTATTCTTGCTACAGAAATAATTTTTATATTTGAGGAAAGCACCCATTGACTGTTCTAAATCGATCTCATATGGAATGAGTGACCTTCCCTTGATTGGTGGAATTAGCACCAGTAGGATTAAGAGGTTCTTTTTATGATATTCCAATGATTCTTGACAATCAATATCCCACTGATATGTGATCCCTTTATTCATTAACCTAGTGAATGGAAAACAATTACCTGCAATGTTGGGTATGAATTGCTAAATGTAAGCGAAGTTCCCCTGAAGACGCCTCAACTCCGTGAGGTTGTGAGGTGGTGGAATTCCAAGGATGAATTTTCACTTCTTACGGTCGAATTTGATGCAGCGATGACATATGATGAAGTTGAGGAATTTCTTGAATGTAACATCAATACCACATTTCAAGGGATTCATCTATAGACTATGTTGTCACAGTTTATTGAAGAAAATTTCAATATATGTATGGTGTTTTGATCACAATCAAGATTTTACAACGATGTATATGACGTATCACATGAAGAATTTTTCCATGAATGATTTGAAAATTGGATTCATGAAATGATAATATGTGTTTCCAACATTTTTCAGATAGAAGGTTATCACCATGTAGCATAATGATCCATGGGGCGCTTTGAAGGTTGTGGATTTTTTATCTTCTCAGGACATTCATGTTTGGTTGTATCCAGAGTATGCATGCATAAAAGAGAGGGAATCATATTCGACAGTCACATCGACTAGCAATTCCAAGATCGAGACTGGGAAATTATCTTTTAGGTAGTTCTGATTGAGATCTCTGAAGTCACTACAGACTCGAATTTGTCCATTCATATTTTTATAGGGACTATGTTTTCCATCCATGTTCGATATTGGACGTCATTAATGCATTATCGTGTAATATTTAGCCTCTATTTTGGAATCATGTGACATGTGGTCCTTCTAGTAGCGTTCTGGTAAACACAATGGTCTTCCGGTAGATAGAGGTGATGATTGGTGACCTCTGGATCAAGGCATGACATTTCTATGTAGTTCTAGGAAACATATATCTTGATTATTCCTTAGTAAGGAGGTGTATGCCTCTTTCTTCTTTAAATTCATATCCACCCTAATCAGGGTGGGTCATGGGTCATATTAATTGCCAAGGATTATTTCCCTAAGTTCGTAGATTATGGTGGACATGCCTTCTTCGAATATGTTAGGGGAATCCTTGAGATGTTCTTCTTCTTATTGTTCTTAGTCATCCTCTTTCGGATCCCCTTCATCATGTTCTTCCACTTCTGATGGAGAGGCAATTTTTGAGATGAACTATCCAATGTTGGGAGAGGAATCAAAAATCTAATTTCTGAAATGTAAAGAAATTCCTTTTTCCCTATATGATTATGGGGAATTTCTAAATTGGATGGAATTGAGGATAAGGGAGTTTCTTAACCTTATTTTAGTAACGGGACATCATTATCTAACTTATTGAGTGAGGAAAGAATGGTATGGATCCCTAATTAAGGTTTGGGGAATTATTTTGAGCAATCACCACTGTCATGGGTGCCATCTTAATTATTTATGCCCATAGACCCACCATCCATAACAGAGATCAGGAAGATGGTTGAGTGTGTGTCTAAGCTTGAACATATGCATCCAACCGGATAGATGGGTAATACAGACTATTTCCCAAGCTATTTGAAGGGATCAATGGGAGCCATTTCTAATCAATTTGGGGTAATGATCCAACTAATGTCGTTAGCCAAAGACTAATTGTATTTCAGTTGACAGAATCCTTAATCAAAATAATGTGACTCAAATAATTTTAATTGGAATTTATCAGCATTAAATGTCCCATTTTTTCCATTAGTGTAATATTTGACACACTGATGGTATGATGAGGGGATTGCAGCATGCTGATGTAGCTAGGGCCTCCCCAACATGAAGTTAAAGGCTTATTTTTCCACACTACCGGAAAAAAAAATTAGAAATGAGGTCACCAAGCCATGTTTTATGCTTGATTCATCCAAATTACTTCTTCTCAATTTTATCATATCCCAAAAATGATGTGTTCTAGGGTGTTAGACTATCCCTATCATATCCAACCTGATGAAGTGTTCACAGTGTGAGGATGTTGACTCCATAGCCATTACCGATGACAATTTTCCAGTCATCAATGCCATATATTTTTTTGGATGCATATAAGGGTTTGATGTGTCCCAGTATTATGGTGTATTTTCCGGATCTATGAAGGAGGTGATATCATGGAATTATGCGTTTATTTCACTATTCAATAAGCATAGGCACCCGCTACTTCAGATTATATTTCTTGGGGATATAGTAGAGATTCTATGAGAACCTCTCTAAGGTCCATTGATAGATTCAATGCATCCACGATTGATAGTGTTGTTAGTAATGAATCTATATGATTAATAATATCATATTTCGTATTTAATGGTCAGTGTTTCCTAGCTTATGGACCCACTTTCATAGAAACATTGGGTTCTTGAGCCCTAGTTGTGGGCGATCTGACCCCAGGGATGGGAATTGATGGTTCTACCATTCACTTTGGATTCATCCATACTAGTCGGCATGCATGTTTTGGGTGGTTAGACATATGATCTTCCTCTGATTGATACATCATGATAATTGGGATAAGATTTATTCTAGAAAGGGAAGACAAAATCCCTGGTTCTTGTTGTGTCTAGTGGAGGGTCCTTCTATGAGTTCAAACTACATTAACAGTGTTAGTTAAGTTGTGGTTAGGAATCTGACTAATTCCACATCCCAGCCTTCAAAGATGCCCTAGTCCTCTACAACATTTTCCTATGGCACTCTGGTTGGATTTATGGAATTTAATATCGTATAAATAGTCTCCATCAGAGAAGGGGTCCATTAATTGAATGAACTTAATAGAGTCGATGATTGGTTCTTGATCTGATAATGATTCTATGTGATTTCCTTCCTCTGATGGTGTTGTTTGGCAAGGCGGTTCCCACTGTACCATTTGGTGGGGTGGTTCCCGTTGTCCCATTTTTTGAGGCAATTCATTTGATCTAAATCCTGCTAGTATGAATTCTGAAAGATTCAGGGTTGAAAGTTGTCTTAGTACATCTTAATATTCTTGCTCATGCTTTCAAACTTTCTGAATGAACATTCTCCTAGACGGTGGACCCTTGGTGGGTTTTGAGGCTGATGACAATGGTTTTGTTACATTAGGATCTACTGGGGGAACTATTAGATACATCAACTATACAAAGAGGATACTATTATCTCGGTTGGATATTTTTTGAGTCATCCAACTATCAATTTTTTTCTCCTTTCGGCTGGTGACTGTTTTCAACTACCCTTCCTCACTTGGTTTTGTGGTAGAAACATAAACCACATGTGCTAGAGGTGGTCCTGACTTTATGTTTCTGAAATCTATCATCTTTTGTAGGATATCCTTGAATATGTAGTACTATTAGATGGTGTGTCCTAGTATCCAGTGGTTGGGAATATAATTTGGATGGTCATCAAGACCCACATGATATACTCTCTTTGGTTATGCTAGTCGAATCATATTTCAATTCATGGCGGCTATGAAGTATACAATGACTTGGTGATGTCATAAGGAGTATAATTTATTTCTTTATTCCTAAGACACATTTCTTTTAGAACTCTATCACTTATCTTGCCAATGTGGGGGTGGGTGTTTCCATCCTTGGGGTCCTGCATGGATTGGTAGAGGTGTCATGAATGTAGCTGGTGGTTAGGGGTTTATTAAGAATGATATAATCCACTTAATATTTTCCCGTTATTTTTCCTAGCGCTGATGGGACCACTCAAGACTTGACATTAGTCTACTGAAAGAGGACTTCTATCCATTAGGTAATGGTGGAGAAATATCGGATCCCACACGTGTACTTCACTGGGATAAGAGGAATCTTCAATTAATCAGGGACATTATCAATGTATATAGATAGTATTTCGTCCCAGGGAAGTGACCGATTGAGATAGTAAGTCAGGCCTTTCCATCTGGTGATGAATTCTGAAACACTTTCATTTTCCCACTGATTTCAATTCATTATATCATTGACTATTTTCTTGGGTATGTAAAACTAATCTAGAATATAAACTTTAACCAAAGTTCTTCCCATCCTATGATTGAGTTATCCTACAAACTAGTGTACCACACGAAGGTTAAACCACATAGATTTCAAATAATTCATATGATCTTCACAACCTCTTATTGCTCAAAAGTTACCATCATGGGATCATAGAAGGGTGAGTAGTGAATTAGATTTTGTTATGAGTCCCCTAATCTAATGAAATATAGAAATATGGGATTCCCAAAATTTGGTTGAGGTGAGACTTTTCTCACCCAGTCAGGGTAAGGCTTCTGTTCTGATTATACTAGAGCGTGGCACAATTCCATGGCTTCCAGTGTAGCTATCAATTTTCAACAGTATTAAGGAGACCCTAATTAATATTTTATTGGACTTGAGCATGAATAGGTGAATTAGGGGAATTATTGGATGATCCGGCATTACTGATCCTTCAGGTAGATAACCCGTCGGGTGAATCCTTTTTGGATTTTCTTTAACCTGTTCTGTTTGTTCCCCTAGTGGATGGATGTTCTGAAATCCTATTGGGATTGGGTTCAAGTCTACCAATGGTACCTACACCACACTGGATGATCCTTCTATCCTTGATTCACATTCAAGATTATCCCATGAGGCAGAGGTATGTCTGACGGAAGTGTGTGTTGACACTCCACCTGAAGTACAAACCCAGTAGGGCAATTTCCTCTTAACAACTCAGTGTTGAGTTGCCTCAAATATTTCAATTCTTCCTCTTGATTAGAAAGTCTCTCCTCCATCATAGGGGAATCATCTTCATGAGTAGGAGGAGTAGGGACACATATAATTCTCTTATACATATCCTTGTGGATAATTTACGCCGGAGGTATTGGTGGATTGGTTGATGGAGCATCCAACTTCAGAGAAAATCTCGGGTTCAGGGTATGCACACCCTCGGGCTCAGTTAGGACCACCTCTAGGAGGTAACAATATTATATTTAATCCAATTCAATTATATAATTTCATGTGTTGTATGTGTCCATGACATTCCACACATTCACTTATTCATTCCGCATAAGGGGCGGTGTACCCGATGATGAATGGTAGGAGATCATTTTGCATCCTTTTTTGGACTATTTCCCTCCATTTTGTGGTATTCCTCATATTTTATATAGAATTGTGACTTGAAGGGAGCCATGATCGGACCTCACAATATTCCTTCTTCCTGGTATGTATGATCCATGAGACGAGAATAAACTGGTACCTCTCGACTCATACTTTTCCCAGATGGGGGAAGATATACGTCCAATGTGTTATAATTTAAGGTAAAAATGTTCCCAGCCATTCGATATGGGGTTTCATCCACTATTAACGTCATGTGTTATGACCAAAACTCATAGGTATTATGGGGAATTTTGAGTTAATAATTACACATCATTGTGGGCTGGGGATGTTCACATATCCTGGCGGTAGCTACTGTTGTAGCCTCTGTGATTTCACACACTCCTATGTGGGTGTGGGCCGAGTATGGAATTGGATTTTCATGGGATTTATTTTATTCCAAGTAAATGATCACTGCTCATTTGTTGGAATCCCTTAGGCAAGAAGCCTTCTGGATGATCTTGGTTTCCTGGGACAAGATATTCTTGATGGTTTTATATCACGCGACTAGATTCTATTGTGACTTACTCGTGGTCGGTTCTTGTTGAGCGTTCCACATTTCCAGAACATGGATTTAATTTGATTTCATACTTTGTGTAATGACACTGGACAATTTCATTTCTGATGAGGTTTGTTATAAGGGACATGGGTTGATGTGTAGAGATCCATGTTCTCCCCATCCCTAAATGTTAACATCAGAGAGGGAATTAACAATTATGTAACACTACAAATGCAATGCATGGAGGTAGTCCAGTTCAATGGATTTGTTTCTCATTTTTTATTTTGGTCACTGTGAAGACAGGATATCTTCCAAGTCAATTAGATGGTGGAGTTATCCTAGTATGATGACATGGTCTACATATCCTGCATGTGGTAGAAATTTTTCCTTTAGATGGCATAGATATGTCCATATATTTAGGAGAATGTTATGTATACATTTTTATAAAAATTATCTTGGTGTGTCAAAATGGGAACTACCCAATGGACAATACATCTCTAGTATGTCATCCATAGCTTGTTTTCCTCCCAGGAACAACATATCAAGATATTTCTCTTTAGGATATTCCGTCACTTGGTTTTCCTGACATGAATTCCCCTTAATTTCATTCTGAGTATTGGGGATAGTAGGAGCCTCATTGATATGAAAGAGGTACGGGGGTGGCTCTGATAATAAGCATGGTCTGATCCATCTTTGAGTTGAAAAAGGGCATCACTTGTCATAGAAAGAATTTTTGGAATCTCTGAATCCATCTTTCTAAGCACCCCAGCATAGGAGGTCTTTTCACATTTCCCCTAAAAAGGAGAGGACATTTTTTATAGTGTGAATTTTGACTCTGGGGAGGATCTACACAATCTTTGCTACAATGGTGAGGAAAACCAATTAAACTTGATTCACAACTGTGTAGAATTTATCTATGGTTTATACCGTAGGGAGGACCTTCAGGGAGGGCTGGAATAGGATGTGGACTTTCTTGCTACTTGATGTCACTAAGGGGAGGACCTTATTGATGACTGATATGATGGTGAAGAATACTACCATAGATTTATATCAATAGTAGGGAGAATTTCAATAGTGTACATTCTGGGAAGGGCCTTCAAGATAAACAACAATGAGGGTAAAAAATTCTCATTTTAGGATGTTTTGTGGGGAGGGCCTTCACAACTGGAAGCTGGAGTTCGTGATACAATCAATCATATATGCCAAAGAAAACCAAAAAATGAAGATCATATTTTTAATTCTTCTCTACTGGAAGCTGGAGTTCGTGATACAATCAATCATATATCAATAGAATATCATGATCCTATTGTTAAATTATTAAATTATGGAAGTGAATAAAGAAGTTGTGGTGGACCACCCCACAATATTTCTACAAAAAGCTCTGAAGGCCCTCCATAGTTCACTCATGGGGGATTACTCTATGTTCCAGGAATGATTGGTCATGAGAGCCAATGTCCTAATGTATGTATGGGAAATTGGGGTCGTCTGGTCTTGGAAACAACCTTCTTGTTTAGGTCCCTATTTTATTTTTCACCGTGATAACATTTGAATGAATCGACATTCATCTTGATTTTTGGATGGGATATATGACTACCATGGAGTGGCCACCACACAGGAATGATGTCCACCAGTTGGAATGAGTATTTTTTCCCAATCCGATTTTCTGTGTATTATGGTATATTTCTATTGAACCTACTAGATAAGAGCATGTATGCATAACTTCTTCATAGTGACCAACCAATTTTGCAGAATAGTCATTCCATTGGAGGAAAGCAGGTCATCGTCCCAGTTCATCTCCTTTACCGCCAATGAAATGATCTCTTGACATGTCAAGTGAAAATTTTCAAGAATTGAGTTCTAAACATCCATCATTTATTGGATGTTGTGAAATAAATATTTATCTAGAACGAGTATGAAGGTGTATCAGGATATTATCAGAAAACGTTTGTGCCTACTTCGATCCTCCATAATTTGATAGCAGATACTAGAAGTTCCCATACACCGAGATAGAGGAATGGTCCTTTTTCCTATTTCCTTCTCCCGTTGCCACCATATTTGACAGGTGGGACTCATATTTATGAGATTGAATATTCATATACTCACTTTCCAAAGTACTTGTATCATGATATTTGTTTGCATCTGTAGAAATTTTACTATTCTTATATTTGTTTGTCGCCCTATTTGGATGACGAGCATGATATGCATAATTAGGTGTTTTTGAAATCATGTAGTATGTTTCAATATTATTTGGATGATTGGATTATAGTGTATTAGTAGATATTTTCATTTTCTTTTAATTCTCCACAATTCCTGCATTAAGGAACCAGAAAGAACATGTAAGAATGTTCACATGCTCGTATTATGCCACCCTATTTCTCTGGTGGGATTGAGTAGTGGTGGAATACATGTATGTATTCTCATGGGATTCTGTCACATTTTTACTAAAGGATTCCTCTTCAGGAATAACTATGATTACCTACTCTTGTTTATATTTTTACTTCCCTCAGTGAGCGGCCCAAGGGGCTCATGTCCGTTGGACTTCAGCAGGTGCCCTCAGCACGATATCCTCTTCCGAACAAGGATACATGGTTGCCTAGTGTTGGAAGTGAAACTATCACATAGGGGCCGATGTGTAATACCAATGTACAGCTGGGATGAATTCATTATCACCAACTTCATATACCTCCTTAATATAAGAGAGTTAGTTGTTATTGAGATCCGAGGATAGGCTCATGAAGCTGTTGGAGGCCGCAAGTGGGGACACTCTATGGTTGGGTATCAGCCAAGTATGAGGAGTTGGCTTGCACGTTTTTTCATATTGGATGGCCTAACTTACAAACTCCACTATAGGGAGAGTACCGTTTTGGTGGTAATCTCTAATCAAAATGTTAGATACACTGAGTTAAAGATGCCGGGTCGACATGGGGGTTCAACTCTTCTTCATTATCCCGACAGCCAGTGGGATCACTGCGGTGCATGTCTGAGATGGTTGTTGATATTTCATTTTTATTTATGGTTTATATGAAATATTATAATATATATAAAAATATATATGACACATACGTATAACAAAACCCCGTAAGAGTAGAAACTCTTGATCACATGAATTGTTGACGATTCAGCTTAGCTCCCTTCCTTTTTATGAGGTGAAGGGACGTGAGTGGGGTAAACTGCCACCTTTTTTAAGGATTTACATTGATTTCACAATTTTTGTTTTGGCCCGGCATGAATTGTATTGAGTAATGATAAATGGTCTGATGGGTGACAAGATTTTTTATGTTTTTACAGAATTTCTCGTTAAATTCGCTATTTTTAGCATCGACCCAATTCAAACTGTTTATCCATTATAGGATGGATTGATTTAATTTTACCCCATGGGTATTGGAATGTGTATCCATTTTGTATTATGTTTGAGGTTCCATAGTTCAATAGTCTTGAAAGGGGATTGTAGGGGGTTTATGCAATTGTGCAATCGCTCCACTTTGGATATGATTTCCTCAAATGGTCTAGAACAGGATTATTCATAGATCCAGAAACACAGAATGACCCCATTATCCATGATTCATGGATTTTCATTCCAAAGTTAGGTTCTCTTTGTATGGTTTGGCCTAAAACACTTAAGGACTCCATTGGTTGAGAGGATGAGAGGTCAGGCTCATCACACCCTTTTTGGGGGGAATTATTTCCTGCTATGGTACTATCTTATATATTTTATTCAAGTTCATATATTTGTAAATCCTTGGTTCATTCCTAATGATTTTATCTATAGGTTACCCATGGATTGAAAAAAACAATCATGGATATGAATGGTTCAATAATTGCTAATACAATGATGGTGTGAGCCTTATGATGATGCACTCTTGAGTTTATTATTATCACGGAGAGATAGAAGGTGGTTTGATGTTTTTATTGAATCAATGTTATTGGATTCCTATGAATACTCATGAGAGGAATATGAATATACATATTTTGGTGCCACTCAACTGGACACATCTCTTTTTAGGGTTGTGTGACAAGGACCCATCAATGAAATTAAATGTCATGCTTTGAGGACACCTAGGAAAAAGGTTTCTAGCCACGATTTGGTGTGGGAATCATGCTGAGGAAACCCAATGTTACCAAGAGATATGTGTTAACTTGGGTAGATAGAAAACTATTGAGAATATAGACCAGAGAACGTTATGGTTGATTTAAGGGTCAAATTTGGACCTCTATAAGGCTTCCCACATATCTTGGTCGAATGGGGAATGGCAGTCTATAGATTTCTAGAAGAATAGAAACTTAGGCTCAAAGGAAGCCCAGAAAGAGAGCATGGTTTCTCTTGGATTATGAAAAGATACTTACCACTTGGGGGACATCATTGAGGCTTACACCATAGAGGATTCCTTACTATATGAATTTCATTTGTATTGAAAAAGGAGACCATCCCTGGATCTTGGACCTTCATGCATGCATATGACATATCCTAGTTGGAGTTGGAATTAGGGTTCTCATAGTTATTTTAGGGTTTGTGACATTATTGGGTCTTATGCATGGGATTTTCCCATTAGATATAATGGAATTGGTATACATTCCTAAGGAGGATGTCATTTTTGGGGGACATTGTTAGGTTGACCCTTGGAAAAAGGGTTCCTATTTGAAAATAGGCCATCATGTAAGCATCCTAAATATCATGGTTGGAGAAGGTATCAGAGTTCTGATAGTTTGATTTTTTGGGGATTATATCTAAGAGGATTCCCATTCTTGTGTTTTGAATCAGGACATACTCCTAAAGAGGACCCCCTTTTTTAGGGGCATAACTGGGTAAAGAATTGGTAAGGGCACCCCGTTGAGTTCGAGGTTTCAAGAAGGCATAATTTGTATCCTAGTTGTATTGGGAATCAATGTTCTTGTAGTTCATGAGGCCGGGCTTGTATGTGGATGCTTCCCATTTTCTTGGAAACCTAAGGAGGATCTCAACACATGATGATTATATGGTTTGGATGGGGCTTACACCTAAAAGGATGAAAATGTTTTGGGACTATGTTGATTCCCTGATAAACACTAACCTGTAATCACACGTGATTCATGCTCAGTGTGAGAAACAAGATGAAGAAGCCGATATCAATATTGAATGTCGTACATCATCTGGTGCTGGATGGTACTAGAGCTAGGGGAGAGAGGAGGGTATTTTCCATGAAAACTTCACACATTTTTTTTTCCAGGATAGTCAAATCATGGGGATCTATCCGGACACATCCCCAGTCAAGGAAAAGTGGGTTAAGAGAGACACATCTCAAAAAAGGGTAGGGGCATACCATAAGAGTGATCCCTTACACGAGTTTTTGGAAAGGGTAGAAGCATCATTCTTGGTGAAAGGGGATGGGAAGAGTGACCTAATTTCTTGTCAATGGAACTCATTGAAGGGAAAGGCCAGTGTTTACCACTACACCCGAGAACATAGAGGATCATATTGTCATACCAATATTGGACCCCATATTTCCTTATAGATGTTTAATTGAAGATATTTTGAAATTCCAAACTATTGTGGGGATGGACTTTGAGACTCCTCTTAACTTTTTTATTTAAATTCACAAAGTTTCACTAGTGCACCGGATGATATGATCTTATGAGTTCGGTGGATTTGGAGGAGGTTTTTTCCGTATGCGAGTGGAATTGTTCATAGAGGAGCTACGGAGGACTGGATAGTAATGGAGGGGCATGATTGGAATAGAGAGGAAGGAGACCCAATGACAAACCATTCCACATACCGTTTTCACATGCAGGATATGGGTATCCCTACATAGTGTAATGGTATGCAGGTAGATGGGTCATTCACATACTGAAGAGGTATGCGGACCAAGGAATGGACCACCACACATCAAATCATTTCATGCTACTTGATATATTAATCATTCTAGAATACTATTCAGAGCTGGATGTGGTTCTCTATTCCATCCCTAGTTTTATCCATGTATAGAGGAAGTACATGATTGAAGGTTCGATCCATATAGCAATTCACTATGCATAGTGATGAACTGCAGAAGATTCCTTGAGCCTATGGTCTATGATAATTCATCTGTGAGGGGTTTATGGTTCACGATTTCACCAATTATGTTATAGGTTCACTAATCATTATTGAGTTCCTTTTTAGTTGTTTGTGGTAGGCTATACCTGTGAGAAAAGTGGTTCTCATTTCGCACTTTGTTGATAATTTGAAACTAAATTTAAAATCTCATCTGTATCTAAATTCTTTCTTCGAGACTATAGGGTCTCGTTTGTGATCTCTCCCATAGGACCCCCTTCTAGTTTTTACTAATTTATATTTATAGAGAACTAGAGAGATCATATCCATGGGAAAGTGGCACCATATCCAAAAGCTCATGAAGAAATATTTCAACCCATTGAAGACTCAGTCAACCGAGGCTTGTGGAGGCTGTGGTTTGAGATATGTTGTTCACAGAACCTACTAACATGCTTCACCCATGAATATCATAGTTATGTGGGGTGGTATGTGGTGGCATTTCTCTTTTTTTTTCTACCAATCGACACATTTTGCAACATCCAAGTTTTTATAGCCATCTCCCTATGGGTCACAACCTCATGGGTTCTTCTGTATACTGATGATTCAAAGTTCATTCACCCCTTAAATCATTCCCAATGATGATACACTATCTACAAAAACCATTTTCAAAATTTAATTTATTCAAATTTCTTCTCAAATTTGCAGTCCAATTTTCATTCATTTTCTTTTCTTAACATGTAGGAATGTTTTATTCCTTCTAAAAATTTCATGTGGGAGTACTTACATCCCCTTGTGATGTTTTAGGACCTTAAAATTGTTTTTAGAGTCATTTTCGGTATTCAGGTTGTTTTATGGTCTTTTAGGTGTTTTAGTATTTTTAGTGTCTTTTAGTGTTTTTAGAGTTGTTCATGCCATTAAGGGTTTTAGGGTCCATAGGGTTTTAATGAGTTTTACTATTTCTTTGGGATTTTACAAACATTTCATGTTTATTTACGTATTTATGCATTTTTATGGAATTTATAGTTTTTATTGATTATTTATGGTTATTTAGTGATTTAGGTTTTTAGAGGTTTTAATGTTTTTAGATATTTGTAATGGGTTTTTTGGACCTTCAGGGTTTTTAGAGGTATTTAGTAATTTTTTGCTATTTTAATTGTATTTTAGTGTGTATAGTGTTTATTTTTTTAGGGCATTTATTAGGTTTTCAGGTTTTTAATGGTTTTTATGGTTTTTTATGATTTTGGAGATTTTATATTTTTTTATGGTTTTTAGTGTTTTTATACTTTTTATGTGGTTTTAATGATTTATGGTTTGTAATGATATTAGAGGTTTTAATTTTTTTTATGGTTTTAAATATGTATAAGGGTATTTACGATTTTGTTTATTTTTAGGGTTTTAAGGTATTTTTAGGGAGTTTTATGTTCTATTGGAGATTTTATGGAATTTTAAGGAATGAATGTGTTAATTACTGGTTTTTTTGGTTATAAGGATATTTGGACTTCTTATTATTTCCATGGTTTTTGAGGTATTTTAGAATTTGTTTGATTGTTTTAGGGTTTTTTGTAATATTATGTTTTTTACGGTATTTTATGATTTTTAGGGTTTTAGGTTTTTAATGATTTATGGTATTTTGGGTATTTAGTGTTTAATGGGTTTTAGGTATTTTAGTGATTTGTGTATTTTGAGAGTTTAAGGGGTTTTAGGGTCTTTGAGGTTATTTATAGGGTTATTTATGGGCTTTTATTGTTTTTAGAGTGTTAGGGTCATTTAGGATTGTTAGTTTCTTTAGGGTTTAAGGGTTTTAGGGTAATTTTGGATATTTTAACGTCTTTTGAGCTTTTAGGATTTTATGGGTTTTAGGTTTTTTAGGATTTTTTGTTTTCAAGGTTTTTAGGGGTTTTATGGGGTTTTAGTAGTTTATTTTGGGTTTTAGGGGTTTTATGGTTTTTATGGTGTTTATGGTTTTATAGATGTTCTAGGGATTAATATGTTTTTAATTATTTTTAGGGGAATAGGGGTTTTTTAGGTTTTCTGGGTTTTTCTGGATTTTTTAGGGGTTTGAATGATTTTTATAGCTTTTTTATTCATTATTAATTTTTAGGGTTTTAGTAAATTCATTGGTTTTATGGTTTTAAAGGGTTTTTAAGCGGTTTTAGGTGATTTAGGAGTTTTTAATACATTTAGTAGTTTTTAGGGTTTTTAGAGTATTTTATGGTTGTTCGGTTTTTTGGATTTTAATGTGATTTTAGGATTAAGACGGTCTTGTGGTTTTGGGGGGTTTTTTCGGGACTATAGAGTTTTAATAGTTTCTAGTGTTTTTTGGGTTCTTATTATTTTTAGTGTTTTTTGTGGGTTTTACAGTTTTCTTGGATTTCTTGGGTTTATTTTGGATTTTTTGGTTATTTTAGAGGTTTTTGGATTCTTAATCTTTTATGGTTTTTTCAGGGTTTTTAGGCTTTTATGGATTTTATTGTATTTAGTGTTTCTAAGGTTTTTATTTTATTTTGCAGTTATGTTTCAATATTTTAATGTTTCTAGATATTTTTAGGGTTTTAGTGTTTTTTAGGGTTTTCAACGGGTTTTAATTGTTTTTATGGTTATTTGGGGTTTTTTTTGTTTTTAGTGATTTTATTGGAGTTTTGAGATTTTAAGGGGTTTTCATGGATGTTAAGGAATTTTATGGTTTTTATGGGTATTTAGGGTTTTTAGGGATTTTGGGAGATTTGGGTTTTTTTAAGGTTTTTAGAGTTTTTAGAAATTTTGTGAATTTTTTTAGTTTTGGAGTTTTTTGGGTTTTATGAATTTTATTTTTTTGGTTGTGAAGTTTATTAGGGAGTTTTTAGGGTTTTATTGGGTTTGGTGTAGTTTGGTTTTATTTCATGATTTTTAGGAATTTTAGGGTTGTTGGTGTTTTAGTTTTTTGGGGGTGTTTTACGGTTTTTGGTGCTTTACGTTTTTAAAATGATTTTTATGGTTTTCGTGGTTTTTCAGATTGATTTAGTGGTTTTATGTGGTTTTCACGTTTTTAGGGTATTTTTGGTTTTTAATGTGTCGAGGATTATTTGGGGTTTTTAGGTCGTTTAAGGCATTTTAGGGTCTTTTAGTGTATTTAAAAGATTTTTTTTTGAATTTAAGGGTTTTAAGGCCTATTATTAGATTTCATGGTGTTTAGGTTGTTATGTATTTAATGATTTTTAGGGTCTTCAGGATCTTTTAAGTGTGTTTTATGGGTTTTAATGTTTTTCAGGTGGTATAGTGTTTTTAGGGTATTTTAGGGGTCTTATAATTTTTATGGGTTTGAGGGTTTCTAGGGTTTTTAAGGTTATCAAATGTTTTAGGGTTTTATGGAATTTTAATTTTTTAATGTGATTTACTGTTTTGGCGTTTCAATGTTTTTAGTGTTTTCTTGAGGGATTCCTAGTGTTTTAAGGATCATCATGTATTTTATGGTTTTTAATTTTTTTGTATGTTTAAAGTTTTTAATGCTTTCCTAGGGTTTTAGGGTTTTTAGTATTTTTGGGTTTTGATGGTTTTGAAGGGTTTTAAATATTTTCTTGTGGTTTCTATCATCATTTAGGGGTTTTAGGGGGTTTAATGGGTTTTTATGTTTTTAGGGGTTTTTGGTATTTTTAGGTGTTTAGAGTTGTTAAGGTATTTTATAGTTTTTAATGTTTTATGGGTTTTCGAGTTTATATGGAATTTTCGGAGTTTTTTAGTGTTTTTTAGGGTTTTGTGGTTATTAGTTTTTTAATTTTTTAAATTATTTTAAGTTATTTTAGTGTTTATGGTTTATAAGTCCCTTTAGTGTTATTTTAGGGTTTTTATAAGCTTTTTGGTTATCATGATATTTTATGTTCTCCTATGGTTTAGGATTTTTTCCCTTTTATGTTTTTTTAGGGATTTATGGCCTTTTAGGTATTTCTAGGAATTTTACTGCCTTATAGTTTTTTGTGAGTTTAGGGTCATTTAGATATTATTTAAGGTTTTGTAGGGGTGGACACTTTGTATGGGTTTTTATGGTATTAATTATTTTTTGGGGTTTTGGTTTTTTGTAAGGGTTTTTATTATTTTTAGGGGTTTTACTGTTTTAGGGGTATTTAGGGGTTTTAATGATTTATGTTTTTTTATATTTATTTTTTTAGGTTTTATTGGTTTTTTAGGTATTATGGGTTAAAATGGGTTTTTAGGGGTTTTAGGGGATTTAGGGACTTTTAGGATTTTAGGGAATTTATTATTTTTTATGGATTTTTAGGGGTTTTGGTTTTATATTAATTTTTGAAGATTTTGAGATTTTAGTGTTTTGAGGTTATTTAGAGGTTTTTAGGGTTTGGTGGGGTAAAAATGTTTTCATTGTGGTTTAAATGGTTTTTAGGGTTTTTATATTGGGGGGGGGGGTTAGGTTCGGTTAGAATTTTTTAAATGGGGTTTTATGTTCTGAGGGTTTTTTGGGTTTGTAGGGGTTGTCTTTTTTTTATTTTGTTTTTTTAAGGTGTTTTAATTTTTTTTAGAGATTTTAATTTTTTTTATTGTTTGTGAGGTTTTGGTTTCTTAGGGTTTTAGGGGTTTTTGGTAATTTGGGGGTTTTAATGATTTTAGGGGTTTTAAGGGTTTAATGGGTATCTTGGATTTTTAAATAGTTTTAATGGGGTTTTTTGTTTACAAGGATTCTTATATTCTTTTAGCGATTTATGGGTTTTCAGATCCTTTAGGGTCTATTTTTATTCATATTGTATTTTATGAATTTCCTTTCTATTTTATGGCCTATTATGGGATTTATGGATTTTAATGTCTTTAATGTGTTTTTAGTGTTTTTAATTCCATTTATAGTTTTAGGGTCTTTGAAAAATTATTTACGTTTTTTAATGATTGATGTTTTTTAGTTTTTAAGGGTTTTATTTTTTTAGTGGTTTTAGCATTTTAGGGTTTTTTTATGTTTTTTAATATTTATGGTTTGTTTTGGGTTTTACGATTTTTAGGTTATCTTAGTATTTTTAGGGTTTTATTGTTTTTTCATTTTATAGGGTTCTTTTTTATTTTTATGTTTTTATGGGTTTTTTAGGTATATTCAGTATTTTAAAAGATTTAATTGTTTTTAGAGATTATACTCTTTAAGGATTTTTAAAGGTTTTTATTGAATTTTATGTTTATTTTAGGGTATTATATTTATTTTTAAATTTTTATCATTTCATATGGGTTTTGGCGATTTTAAGGGTTTTTAGGGGTTTTAGGGTTTTTTAGTGGTTTTAGGGTTTTTTAGTGTTTTTAGGGTTTTTAGAGTTTTATGGATTTTCATTTATTTTAACTTGTTTTTTATATTTTTTATGTTTTGGTTAGTTTTAGGTATTTCTGTAACTTTTAGTGCTTTTTATGAATTTTTTGGTTATTTGGGGGAATTGTTGATTTAAAGGGTTTTCAAGCCTTTTGGGATGTTTAGAGTTTCTTGTATTTTTCGGAGATTGGGGGTTCTTATTGGATGGATGGTTTTATGTATTTTTTGTTGTTTTTAGGGGTTTTTAGGTTTTGTTTAGTTTTTTTAGGAATTTTATATGGTTTTTTGAGTTTTCAGTAATTTTAGGGTTTCTATGTGTTTTTAGGTTTTAGGTTTTTATGGGTTTTCATGATTTTATGGTTAGCAGTGTATTTTAGGATTTCATAGGATTTTTAATATGATTAATGGATTTCACTAGATTTTAGAGGTTTCAGTTACTTTTAAGGGTCTTTTTTCTTTTTTATGGGATTTAAGGAATTTATGGTCTTTTAGTTTTTCTTTAGGGTTTTTGTTTTATTCCGGTTTTTAGGAATTGTAAGAGTTTATTAGTGTATACAGGGGTTTTAGTGTTTTAGCAGTTTTTAGTGTTTTTTGGACTCTTAGGGATTTTATCTTCTTTTTTTCGTGTTTTATGATTTATGATATTTTAGGGTTATTATGGATTTTTTATGTTTTTATATGTTTTTAGGGTTTAGGGTATTTTAGGTGGAATTTTGGTTATTAGGAGTTTTTGGGGTTTTTAGAATTTTTTTGGTTTTTATTGGTTTTTTTCTTTTTAAGGAATGTTTTTTATTTTAAGGGGTTTGGGGTTTTTAGAGTTTTTAGGGATTTTGGTTTCTCCTAGTTTTGGAGGAGATTTGTCTTGTTTTTATAGTTTGAGAGGGGATTTATTTTAATTCATAATTTTTTAATACTTTTTTTTGTGTTCTAGTGTTTTTTGTTTGTTAAGGATTTATAAGGTTTTAAATGGAATTGGGAATTTTATGGGTGTTTAGGGTTTTATGATCTTTTATGGTTTTGGGGGGTTTTCACTGTTTTTACGGTTATTTATTGTTTTTATGGGTTTTTATGATTTTTCTTTTTTTAATGGTGATTATGTGTTTTTTATTTTCTAGGTTTTTTAGGGAATTTATGGAATTTTTTGGTATTATAGAGTTTTATGATATTTAGGAAGAATTAGGGTTTTTTGCGTTTTCATTTTTTAGTGTCCTATGTGATTTTAGAGTTATTTGGTGGTTTCAACGACTTATTATGTATCTTAGGTTTTTAAGGGGTTTTATATTTTATAGTGTTTTTTGGTATATCTTGTTTTCTATGTTTTTAAGGGTGTTAGGGTTTTTATGGATTATAGGGGATTTAGAGGATTATTGGTTTTTTATGTTCTTAGAGTTATATAATTATTTTTTTAATTTTTTATTGTCTTCTAGGTATTTTGAGTGTTTTCAGGGTTTTTATTGATATTTAGTGGGTCTTAATGTTATTAAGATATTATGGGTTTTTATGGTTTCTAATTTTTGTAGAGGTTTTCAGTTGTTTGGGGTTTTATGATTTTTATAGGTTTCAGTGTATTATATAACTATTTAATGGGATTTTAGAGTTATTTTAGGGTTTTGGGGCTTTTAGTTTTGTTCGATCCTTTGAGGTGGGTTAGGAAATTCTATGGGTTTTAATTTTTTTTGGTTTTTTTATATTAGTTATTTTTATAGTTTTTATGGTAGTTAAATGGTTATATATAAAATTTTAGTGAATATTAAGTTTTTTAAGTTAATTCAATGGTTTTAATGTTTTTAATTGTAATTATGGCCTTTTCCGATTTTTAGGGTTTTATGGTTCTGTACTGGTTTTAGAATTTTTAAGTCATTAGTGGGGTTTAAAGTTTTTTTTGCAGTTTTTATTTTTTAGTGTTGTTAGGTTATTATAGGTTTTTATGGGTTCTATGGGCTTTAGTTATTTAGTGATTTTTATGGTCCTTTTTCTGATTTTAGGAGTTTTCTAGTCATTCCAGACTATTTTGGGTTTCTAGGGTTTCTGCATCTGTTTCCGGTTTCGGTCTCGAAACACCCAATGGTTCCATATCCGATGACGCATGGACCTGCTTTCCAAAGGCAGGCATTCGCCGGATGGTCTTTCCAGCGACACTTAAGAACTCACATTGGTCGAGAGGATGGGAAGTCGGGCTTATCAAACCCATTTGGGGGGACATTATTGCCTGTTTTGGGACTCTCATATAGATTTGAGACGTATTCATATGTTTGCGAATCTTTGGATTATACCCAAACATAGTATCCACAGAATTTTCTAGGTTGGAAATGGTCAGCTCAACGTAGGGACTCAGAATCATTTACTGTCGAGGATTTCCATCCCTCATTGGGTTAATGACCCCGAGGAGTTTGGACTCACTGAGGCGACACAAGCAGCGGCGCGGTGAACTGACGTGAGGATAGTCGGATCGACCAGTTGTTGGGATTTAACCTCAGGGAGGCTTCCTACATACCCCTCGTAGGAGGCGGGGATCAATGTCTACATAGTTCGAATGTATAGTTTATCGTCATGTGGGATGAAGGCGAACCAACGTGAGTGTTGTCGGAACAGCCGGGTGGTGGGCTTGAACCTCTTGGAGGCTTCCTACGTACCCTGCTTAGGAGGCAGGGATCAAAGTCTACATAGTTCACATAAGAGCGTCGTAGAACCGATGTGAATGTGGACCCGGGGGTCTAATGGTGGTCGGGCTTGAACCTCTTGGAGGCTTCCTACGTACCCTGTCTAGGAGCCAGGGATCAAAGTCCACATAGTTCGCATATTCAGTTTAACTGCATACTGGATGGGGGCATACAGTTTAACATCAGGCTGGACGAGGGTGGAACTCGACATGAAGAAACGACCGAGTGGTGGGCTTGAACCTCATGGAGGCTTCCTACGTACCACGCCTTGATATGGATCAAAGTCCTCGTAGTTCACTTAGTGGGGCTTATACTGTAAGGAGGCCCATAAGAGGATGTCATGGTTGATGCTTACTCTATTCCCACGTGAGTCATGCTCGGTGTTAGAAACAAGAGACAACAAGGATCATACGATCACGTTGCGAAAGGTTAGTCCGTGAGAAGTGGAGTGGGGCTTACGCATGGAGCGGCCCATAAGGTCAGGGCTTACTCCGATATGGATTCCCAAAGTGTCTTCCTCGTGTCTATCCATGAGGTAATCCCAACCCATTGGCGGGTTGAGGAATATAATGGGGGCCAATGCCTATGCGCTCGTGCACAAGAGGGATAATGCCAAGGGAATTGGAATCAGTCCAAACAAAGGGTGATGAAAAGTGTGAATTACATGACCGAAATTCGGAACACAATGAGGGTGTCATGGTGATGGAGGATAAATGTTGACCATGTTCGAAACACAGTATACATATCACGTTAGCCTGTGATGAGGACAAACAAATGAGTGTCGACTGCTGACCGTGTTTGAAACAGAGGACCTGACTCAGAGTGTTGTAAAAAGTCTTATGGAGCGTTGGCCCAGGACGGTAGGTGAGCCGATGCGGCATGGGACCCAGCCATTAGGCGGTCCCTTCGGACATGGAAGTGGATGAAGATCCGAATGAAGGACATGCAAAGCGTGAGACTGAGTGATATAAAGTTTGAATAGATTCCAATGGTCTTGAAGGTACGCCATTGTGGTCATGGCATGAGGAATCCTATTCTTGGAGCATAAGGAATCTCTTTCATGGAGCAAGAGGCATCCAATTATTGAATGAAACGGAATGCTACAGTTTATAGTCATGTAGAGAGGAATGTTTCTATATAGTTTAGCGTCATATGGATAGAAAGAGGGCCATACGGTTTAATGTCATGTGGTCAGGATGAGGGCTATACAGTTTAACGTCATGTGTTTAGGAGGAGGGCAATACAATTTAACATCATGTGGTTAGGACGAAGGCCATACAGTTTATCGTCATGTGGTTAGGACGAATAGGTATGAGAGACCTAGCAATGGTTGGTGGGGGGACTTACGCAAGGGCAGCCCTTTCTGGATGATCCTAGCATGTGAGCTAAGTGATGGGATTTTTGGAGTTTCTTGAGAAGTATCTTGACTCATGGCATTTATAGGATGAATGTTGGGGTGGCACACGGGGTGCAATGTAAAAATACTGTTGACCCTGCCCGAAACATTTTCGGTGTGACTATCCATTTTTCATGGGGGCCAGTGACGGTAGCAAAGGGGATGACCGCGAAGGAGCGAGCGGAGTAGGAGTTGGCTGCGAGGGACTGGCTGCGAGGGACTGGCCGTGAGGGACTTGTCATGGTATGGACCAGAAAATTCATGGGGTTTTCCTCTTGGGGAGGGCTGCAAGGAGCTGGCCATGAGGGACTGGCCGTGAAGGTACGAGCCGCGTAGGAGCTGGCCGGAAAGGGGGTACCCACGAAGGATCTGGTCATGAGGGAGCAGGCCGTGAAGTAGACTGTCTGCGAAGGAAGCATTCTGCGAAGGGTTCTCGGTTTGGTTGTCCGCAGAGGGGATGGCCATGGAGGAGGTGTCCGCAAAGGAGCTGTCCGCGGCGGACTAGCCGCGGAGGAGCCGGCCGCGAGGGAGCAGGCCGCGAAGGAGATTGGCCGCGAAGGATGTTGTCCGAAGAGGATATGGCCTTCCGCGAAGGGTGTCCACAGATGAGATTACCGCGAAGGAAATGGCCACGAGGGGCATCTGAAAAGGGGCTGGCGCCTGTCCTGCTTTGCGCCCATGGAGGATCTCTGTCTCCATCTTGCTAACGACACTGGTCTGTGGAGGGGGTGGCCACGAAGGGACTATACTCGAAGGAGATGGCCGCATTTGGTTCACGGTTTGGTTTCTCCTCAATGTAGAAGAGTGCATCTGTGGACAATATGTGGTCTGCGGATAGTCGCAGACTACTGGGAGTGATTTCTCCAGCGTCTCCCCACGGGTTTTCACCCTTCCTCCCTCTCTTTCATTTTGGTTCCCCTCGGTGACTATTTATAGAGTCATGAGGGAGGCTATCTCGATGGGCCCATGGCACTTTGTGCTGAATCCCATGAAGGAATCCCCACCCGTGGATGACTCGGTCAACTGGGTATTTTTGGAACCGAGATCCACGGAATTGCTTCGCGGCTATGTACCACTCTGCCTCTATTCTGCTAACAACAGCGGCCCGCGGCCGCATAGGTTCTCCACCTCCATTTCGCGAATTACGTCGCTAGAGGCATCAACCAGTTGGTGCGGTTCTCGGTGGTGGATCATCATGGCTTCACTGGCGATCTCCCTGGTTTGCGCCCGCATAGGGGCTCTGCCCCCATTTCGCAAACGATAGCGTCCGTGGGAGGATGGTTCATCGAACCGGCTTCGTACTGTTGTTGGGAGCTGGTACACAGACCTGTTTAGTCCTTTTCCAAGTCGTGGGATAATTGGATATTCCCCTTGTGGAATTTTCAGGACCCTACAACATCTTTTAGGGTTTTTGCATTGTAGGTTTTTATAGGGTTTAAAATTTATTTTGGTTTAGGGAGTTTTAGGGTTCGTTAATTGTTTTTAGGGATTTTACACTTTTTTTGTTCTTAGGGTTATTTGAGTTTTTAGGGTTTTGTAGGGTTTTTAGGGGTTTAGTGATTTTATACTTTTGAGGGGTTTTAGGATTTTTCGTTTTTTAAGGGGTTTATGATTTATATTATTTTTTTTTGTTTTTTGGGGGTTTTAGGGTTTTTGATGGGTTTTACGGGTTTTTACTAGTTTCTTTGCCTTTGGGGTTTTTCGGTATCCATTACAAAATTTCAATGGTATTTTTGGACTTTTCGGTTTTATGGGTTTTATGGACTATTTGGATATTTTAAGGGTTTATGTTCTTTTTAGAGTTTAATGTGTCAATTTATAATTCTAATATATTTTTAGGGGTTTTTATGGTTTATTTGGGTTTTATCAAATTTAGAGTTCTAGGGTTTTTAGAAATTTTCTTGGTTTTTATGTTTTTAGTGGTTTTCATAGGGTTGTTAGGGTTTATGGTTTTTTAACGTTTGTAGGGATTTTATTGGTTTCGGATTAGGGATTTTGATTTTTAATAATCTCGGGTTTTTCAGTTTTTCAGTATTTTTTGTTTTTTTGGTATTCTAGAGTTTTTTGGGCTTTTAGGGGGTCTTATTTGTTTTATAGATTCAAATGTTTATAAGGGTTTTAAGGAATGTTATGGTTTTTTTGTCTTTATAGTGTTTTTATGGTATTCTATAGGTTCTACAGTTTTAAACTCATTTACGATATTTAGTTTATTTCCAGGTTTTTAGGTGGGTTTTGGTGTTTTGGTGTTTTGATGATTTTTAGGGGCATTTAGGTTTAGTAGGGTTTCTACAGTCATTTAGGGTTTTAGAGATTCTAGGTTTATTTAGAGTTTTCATGGGTTTTATGTTTTTTATGGTTTTTAGGGTCCATTAGGGATTTTGTTCAGGAATAGGGCACATTAGGGATTTTAAATTTTTGTGCTTCATTAGGGTTTTAAGGTATTTTTTGGGCTTTTTAGTTTTTAGGGTTTTTAGGGTGTTCTGGATCCTTTATGGTTTTAGATCCTATTACGGTTTTATGTTATTTTATTTTCATTTATGGTTTTATGGTTATTTACTGTATTCTATGGGTTTTATGGATTTTATGTTCTTTTAGGGATTTTTATAGTTTTTAGGGTCTTTTATGGTTTTTGTGTTTTTAGGGTATTTTAGGGATTTCAATGTTTCTGGATCTTCAATGAATTTTTTTTGTTTAAGGTGTATTTAAGGGGTTAGAGTTTTAGGTTATATAGGTTTTTTGGGATTTTGGGTATTATTAAATTATTTAGGGACTTTTTAGGTTTTTTTGGGGTTTTTTTGGGTTTTTAGGGTTTTAACGATTTTTAGGGATTCTTATGATTTTTAGGGTTTTAGGGGTTTTGTAATTTTGGGTGATCTTATGTTTTTTCATAGTATATTACAATTTTTTTTGGTTTTCTAGGGATTTATTGGTTTTTGAAGTACTTAGTGTTTTGGTAGGAGTTTTAGAGGTTTTCAAGTCTTTGTTATGGTTATTTATGGTTTTTTTGGTTCATAAGGGTTTTATGGGATTTTAGGGTGTTTAGGGTTTTGTTAGGATTTCTAAGGGTTTTTTGAGTTTTTACGGTTTTATGGGGTTTTATGGACTTTAGGAATTTTTATGATATATTACTGTTATTTAGTCATTTAATTTTAAAGTTCATTCATTTTTTATTAGGTTTTTAGGGCCTTTTATGGTTGTTATGATTTTCTCATTGTTTTTGGTTTTTGAGGTCATTTAGGGTTTTTAATGTTTCTATGGTTCTTAGATATTTTTAGAGGCTTTCAGGTATTTAGAGTTTTTAGGGAGGTTTTATGGTTTTTTTGTGTTTTTGGGGGGTTTTTTTGTTGTTAAGGATATTAAATAAATTTTATGGCCTTTTACGGTTTTTAGGATCTTTTAGGGGTTTTAGGGTGTTTTTTAATTTTAGCGTTTTTATGGTACTTCAGGGGTTTTAGGATTATTATGATCCATTATGGTTTTCATGGGTTGTTAGGTTACTTTAGGGTTTTTAGGCACCATTAGGGTTTTTAGGTGGTTTTAGGATATTATATGGTTTGTAGAGTTTTCAGGGTCCTTTAGGTTTATTTTATGTATTTTTAGATTATTTTATGGTTTTTGGATATTTTAATGTCATCTAGGGGTTTTATGGTTTTTAATTTATTTTAGTTATTTTGTAGTTTTTAGGGTTATTATGTTTATTGAGATATTTTGGTTCATTAAAGTATTTGTTGGTGTTTTAGGGTCTTTTTGGAGTCTTTTTGGATCTTTTATGGTTCTTAGGATATTTATGGTTTTGTAGTGTTTTTAGGGTTTTAGAGTTTTTAGGACTTTTAGGGGTTTATGATTTATAATATTATTAGGTATTTATGAATTTTATAAGTTTTATAGGGTCCTTTGGGTTTTTATGGTTTTTTCGGTTTTAGGGTTTTTCGAGGTATTTAGGGTTTTAGGGTTTTTAGGTTTTTTTGGGGTCTTATATTTTTATTTTTTCTAGTGTTAATGGTATTTAGGGTTATTAGTTTCTTTTATGGTTTTAGGTTTTTTGGGTTATAAGAATTTTTAATTATTTTAAGCTATTTTATTTTTTTTAGTTTATTGAGGCTTTTATTGTTTTGTTAGTGTATTATTGGGTTTTTATAGTTTTTATAGTTTTTTAGGTGTTTAGTGTTTTTTTTTGTTTTTATTGGTCTTATTGGATTTAGTGTTTTTAATGATTTTTTTTATAATTTCAATGTGTTCTCTGGGGGTTTATGGTATTAATGATTTTATGGTTGGTTTTTAGAATCATTTGGGACTTTCAGACCATTTATCTCTTTTAGAGGTTTTTAGATTGTTTTACATTTTAGGGAACATTGAGTGATTTTATGTTATTTTAGTTTTTTGGCGAATTTTATAGTGTTCAGGTTTTTAGGGTAATTAATATTGTTTTAGGGGTTAAATATTTTTAAGGGTTTTAGGTATTTTATGTTTTATGGGGTTTTTAGGGTTTTAGAGGGATTTAGGATATTAAGAGGTTTTATAGTTTTTAGTGTTATTTTAGTATGTTTTGAAAGTCTCTGTTTTTTATTGTTTTAGGGGTTTTAGTGTTTTTAGAATTTATTGTGGCATTAGGGTTTTTTCGTTACATTTTTTTAGGTTTTTAGGGTTTTATGGGTTTTAGGGTGTTATGGTGTTAGGGTTATAGGGGTATTAGGTTATTTTGTTGTTTTTCGTTCGTTGAAGGTGTTTTAAAGGACATACATGGTAATAGATGGATATTTATGGTCTTCTAGTAGTTTTTTGGTATTTAGTGTCATTTAAGGACATTTAGTTGTTTTTTTCGGTTTTGGGTTTTTTGTGTCATTTGGGGGTTATAATGATTTTTTGGTTTTTTGGTTTGGGAGGATTTAAGAATTTTTTGGGTTTTTATGGATTCTTTGGATTTTAGCGGTTTTATGGTTTTATGTAATTTTTGTATTTTTAAGGGTTTTATAGTTCTTAGTTGTTTATGGTCTTTAGTAATATTAATTTTTTTATTGTTTCTAATGATTCTTAAGGGGTTTAAGATTTTTTAGTCGTTCTGGGGTTATTTATATATTTTTTGGAATGTTAATGGTTTTTGGGGTAAAGGGGTTTTAGTATTTTTGGGTTTTTTCAGTGTTATTGAGTGGTTTTGTAGCGTTTCTCTAGTTTTTTTTTGGGGGGGGGGGGTTGGTTTTTAGAATTTTTAAAATTACGGTTTTTATGATTTTTAAGTGTTTTAGGGGGTTTGAAGGGCTATTTGGGTGTTTAGGGTTTTTGTATTTTTGGGGTTTTGTGGGTTTTATTATTTTTAGTGGTGTTTAGGGTTTTAGGTTAATTTTGATGGGTTTTAAGGGTTACATAGGTTATATGGATTTCTTGGTTTTTTTTGGTTTTAAGGGGTTTCCCTTTTTATGGTTTGTTTTAGGGTATTTTTGGGCTTTTGGGTTTTCATATTTTTTATGGGATTTATGGTTTTTGGGATTTTAGGGTATGTAGTGGTTTTAGGGATTGGGGGTACGTTTTTTTTATGGTTTTTGTGATATTTTTAGGTTTTTATGATATTTATGGGCATTAAGGGGTTTCTAGGGTTTTTAGGTTTTTGGGGTTTTAGGGGTTTTATGGATTTTTCAGGGATTAAGGGGTTTTTTTAGGTTTTTTAGGATTTTAGCATTGTTTGGGGTTTTTAGATTTTTTAGAGTTTTTATATGTTTTTATGGTCTTATGGTTTGAAAGGTTTTTTTTTGAATTGTTGGTGTATTTAGGTTTTTAGTGTTTTCTAGTGTATCTAAATGTTTTTTTGGTTATTAGGGTTATTAGGGTTTTTACTGTTTCTTTGTTTTTAGTGATTTTAGGGTTTTTTATATTATAAGGGTTTTTTAGGTTTTAATGTTTTTAGGTATTTTATGGGTTTTAGTGTTTCAGGGTTTTTTATGGTTTTAAGGTTTTCAGTGGTTTTAGGTTTTCACTTTTTATTATGGTTTCTAGTGTTTTTAGAGGTGTAGTCTTTTTTGCATTTGTGATTATTTTAGGGTTTTTATTGTTTTTAGGGATTTTTAAGGATTTTAAGGATCTTTAGGTTTTTAGTGGGTTAGTTGTTTTTAGGTTTTTCATTAATTTTTAGGATTTATTTTGGGTTTTAGGGTTTTTATTGGTGTTTAATGTTTTAGGGTTTTTAGAACTGATTTTTGGATCTTAGGGTTCTTGGGGGGTTTCAGGCAATACAATTTTCATTATTTTAATGGTTTTGGAGGGATTTATTTTTTTTATTGTGTTTTAGGGTCATTATAAGGTTTTATATGGTCATATTGAGTTTTTTGGGGGGTTTCTGTACATTGTGGGGTTTGTAGAGTTTTTCTATGTTTTTAGGGGCTTTAGTCTTATAGGTGGTTTTATGTTCGTTTTTAACTTTTAAGGGTTTTATGGTTTTTAGGGTATTTTGGGGTCTTAGACTTTTTTTATGGGTTTTTAGTTTTTTTATGGTTTGTAATTGTTCTTTGGGTTTTTAGGATTTATCTTTTTTTGGATGTAATGGGTTATATGGTTTTAAAAGCATTTTGGGGGTTTTCAGCTTTTTAGGGTTTTTAAAGGGATTTTAGGGGGTATTTTGGGATTATGTTTTTTTAGGTTTTTAGGGTGTATGCTTTTTAGTGTTTTTTTTGAATTTTTTTCGTATCTTGGTATTATTAGGATTTTAGAAGGGTTTTACGATTTTTACAATTTTTTTGGGGTTTTAGGATTTTTAGAGATTTTTAGGGCTTTCTAATGTATTTTCTGTTTTTATTGTTTATATATATATATTGTACATTTTTAGTGTTTTAATGGTTTTTATGGGTTCTTATGACTTTTTATGTTTTTAGGGTATTTTGGGGATTTAGGGTCTTTTTTTAATGTTCTTAGGGGTTTTAGAGTTTTTATATTTCTAATGTGTTTTAGGTGGTTTTGGTGGTATGAAATGGTTTTAATGGTTTTTTCTATCTTTTAGGTTTTTGGGGTTTTGGGGCCCTTTAGGGTTATTTTATGGTTTTTATAATCATTTACATTTTAGGCAATTTTATAATATTTTCAGTTTTTTGAGTTTTTAGTATAATTTTGGGGTTATGGGTCTTTTAGGGTTTTAAGGGTTCGTTGTTGTAATATAAGTCTATACCATTGGTTAATATTCTATTGGTAAATCCCTATACCAACGGTTTAGGAAGAACCTTTATGAAATCATTTACCAATTGTTCAAGAAGAACCATTGGGATAGAGTCATCAAAATTTCATTTAGCCAAAATATTATTGTGAACCATTAGGATATATTTATACGAATGGATTAATTTGTTGGGATAGGTAAATACCAATGTTTATAAATTCATTGGTATAGACCCCCTACAATTCAACATAGAAGAAACTTTAGACTATGCCCAGAACCTAAAAATCCAATGCAACTAGAAACAGAAAAAAACTCACATAACCCAACATAAAATGCCCATAGAACCTAGAGTACACAATAAACCAGAAAACACATGCCCTAGAACCAACATAAAAAATACCAATTGATCATACATAACCGACAAACAAATACATAAGAAAACTACTCAAAAATTCAGGATAATCCACAGAATTACCGCACATTAGTCAATTACCCAAAAACATACATCAATAGACAATATAAAAATAATGAAAGAAAATGAAAAGAATTAAATAATTAAACCAGTGATAACACAAGTACAAAACCTCATATATATTCATTCATAAATAGTCATCGAACATAATATTTCATAAATTTTAATAAAAAATGTAACAGATCAATCTGTCTCTCATCACCACCATTATCATCACATTCATAAACATGTTCGGCATCATCCTTATCCTCAACCTCATCCTCATCCTCATCCTTAGCCTCATACTTCTCCTTGATATCATCCGCGTCCTTACCATAATCCTCACAACTTCCCCCACCTTATTCCTCATGGTCATCCTTGGCATCCTCATCACTGGGATCTTCATAGTCATAACCACCAATAGGACTATGTCCTGGTGAAATATATAATATAAAAATCTATAACACATATTAATTACATATCGTTATGGTCACTCGTGGATGTGATAGGAATAAAACTCCTATAATTTTCCAAAATTCAACATTTTTCCTTTTATGCCATTCTTCCTCTTGTATGTCCCTTTTTCTACCTTCTTGACCTTAGCCTTAGCCAAGGATTTCCATGCATTATAATTTTCCAACTCAATGTTACTATAAACTTAACCTGATGTTGGCCAATACCTCATTAAGAAAATACTATTCCCTGGCGGGTAGCATACTTTTCCATGGTTCTCATCTCCCAAAACATAATGTGAGAGGTCATTTGGGCGAAATTGTTCACCTTCATGGGCATCAAGGGCCTCCAAAGTAGACTGTTACTAATATAAAATGACTATTAATTATAAAAATAGATACTAAAATTTTAATTCAACAAAATAAAATGTATAATTTGATTTTGTGTCTGTTCGTTTACCACATACCCATCTTTTTTCATTATGCTTGAGAAAAAATGTTTTCCTCGAGGTACATGTCCTTTAATATTTAATAACTCCCACAACTATGACATTGAATGCAAGAAACCATAATTGAAAATAGGTGTCTAATAATAAATTTATTACAATATATAAAATGGATATTAATGACAATTGAATCTAATGATAAAAAAAATATGGTTGATAAATTATAACTATGTATCAATGAATGGGTTATAAATAGATATAACTTATATATAAGTCAATAGGTTATCATAGTAATCAAAACTAATGTGTTTGTTTGATAACCAAAACTAATGATATGATGAAAATGTATTTTTATAACCTAAATTAATATTCATGAATGGGTTATTAACACTCTAATAATGACTGAAAAAAAAATATTTATGTTTTGGTAAGAATTAATAAAACACCTTTCATTCACCAAACAAAAATTTTGACATTTCCAATGTTTTACATGAGTTATTTTGATTTAAAAATTCAAGTGAAAAAAAATTTCTAGATCACATTAGGTTCTTCTATTACTTGTAACCCCTCATTCTATTATCGTGATCCAAATAATTACTAAAAGAATACATTTCCCGTATTTTTTCTAATCACGATTTAAATTTTGTTTAGTTTAATTCAATATAGATTATTCTGGTACAGTTCCACTCCAATATTTTTTGGTTAGGGCATGTTCATTAATGTTTAATAAGCTTGATTTAGTTTAGTTTGATTTGTCTCAGTTCGATTCTGTTTTTTATTAAGTTTGGTTGTGGGTGGTTTGGGCTCATTTAATTCATTATTGTTCCGTTTAATACTTTTTTTGGGTTTACTCAATTTATTATAAAATCTATTCAATGTGGTTTGATTTATTTCATTATAGTTTAGTTTTATTTGTTTTTAATCAATTTAATTAAGTTATATTTAGGCTAATTGAGTTATTTTACTTAGATATAGTTTCATTTCCTTCAAATCATGATGGTTCTATCCAATTATCTTTATCTAAATCAATTTTAGTATAGACCATGTTGGATCAATTCAAATTGATTTAATCTAATTTGTTTTATTTTGATTGATTTAATTTATTTTTTTTAAATTATTTTAGTATAATAATTTTTAACATGGTTCAAATATGGATGATAATATTTAGGCCGTGTTAGTTGGATTTGGTTCAATTCAATTCATATTTATTTTTTAAGATATTAATTTTTAAATTTTATTCTATAAAATACAAAAAAAATTATTTATTTTTATACAATTTAATCCAATTCTATATAATTTTCTTCAGTGAGTTATTTATCAATTATATTTGGTTCTTCCATGTTTGAGTTTGTTTTAGTCTTTTTAATACAAATAAATTTATTTATAGTAATTTCTTTTTTGTTTACCTGGACTTCAAATAGTGAAATAATGTTTTTTGGATAACTTATGTTTATGTGTTCTTTGTCTAGTTAGGTTTAGTTCAGTTTTATTTGATTTGTTTTGATTCAATTCAAAATAATTCAGTTTTATTTGATTTTAATTGATTCATTTAGGTGTTAGTTAGTGGTATTTGTGTCCATATATTTCAATTACATTCGGTTAAAATATATTTGATTTATTGAGGTTTTATGTGATTCTATTTCATTTATTTTAATTTATTTTAGGGTGGTTTGGGTAGAGTAGGGTCTATTTAGGTTACCACAGTTTTAACTTTTTAGTTTTTTAAGGATCAATTCCATTCAGTTATTATTTTATTAATTTAGTTTGATTCAATTTGGTTTCGTTTAGATAAATATTTTATGTGATTGATTATGTTTATACAATTTATTATAATTTTTAAGGGTTAAACTTGAATAAGGATTATATAGTTTTGTTTGAATTATTTCAGTTTGGTTTGGTTTGAGTATTTTCGGTGTAGATAAGGTATTTTCATTAATATTTACTTTTGGTTGGCTTGTCTTGGTTTGATTTAGGTCATGTAATACAAAGTTATTTTTAATCTAATAATTTTTATTTATTTATTTAACTTTAGTTCAATTATTTTAAGTTTGGTTCAGCTTAAATTGATTTTCATTGTTTTGAATTGGTTCAGTAATGGTTAATTTTTTTAGATTTTTTTACTTGATTAGATTTGGATTGGGTCTGTTCGGGTCATCATCAATTCCATATTTATCATCCTATTTATTGTCTTCTTTTTTAGGAATGTAAAACATACATGAATAACGCCCTATGTCCTAGGAAAAAATTAATCTATAAAATATGAATTATAATAATTCTAGCCCTATAATGAAGGGATAGTACATAAAATTTATGAGTAAGTTTTCCATGTAAGAAAAAATCACTTTATTTACCTAATTTTTGGAAAGGTAGTTTTTAATATTATTTACCCTCATATTTTCATGATATATAAACAATTAACTACATCTATGTAATCTCAACATTATATAAAATTATAAGAAAAACATATTTGATGTTTTTGGATCCTAATTTAAATGTTTTAGACTAGAAAATTTGAGTACATATCGATTAACATTTGATTATAATCCTCTTTAATTTCATGTTAGAAAAATATAAAAGTCACCAATTCATATTCAATATTTGATGCACTACTAAAACTTATTATTTTCTTTATATAATCTTTTAATTATAACCAAATAAATACATGATCATTTAGCTATCACAATTATAAATGTAATGAAACATGGGGGGATAATAATGTCAATGTATCAAATAAAAATTATAAATTAGTGTTGTACCTCTTCTTCTCATGGTCCGACGGCAGAGTCCACCCCAATGTGTGGAGTTATTTTCTAGAATTATTATTCTTTTATTTCATTCTAAATAATCCTAAAAATAATTTTCAATAATATAGAAGAATGAATTAATGAAAAAAATGTGATTTTCATTTAAAATCATCTAATTTGATTAATACATTGAGCTTTGTCCTCATCCAATGAATAATAACTTCCCATTAAATTACTATAATATTTTTATCGATGATATTTTTGTACTCTAAATCCATGCGGACTCTAGCATTCCATCTCCCATTAAACTCAGTCTTAGAGACTCTCCACATATTATCTAAATCCATAAGCCTTACTGGCTTCACTGCCTCACCATCAGAAAAATTTAAATGAACATGTCATCAAAATATTAATTCAACTTAATAAATAAATAATATAACATTAAATAAAATGAAAATTTTTACCAATTTTTTGGCCCATGATTTTTCCATGATTTCATTTCATAGGTATCTCCAAGAGTATGGACATATCGGAAAATTGTCGGGGAATTTTGTAATCATCTCCAAAAAACTCCTACCTTCCATCCGTGTTTCTTCCAATCATTTGGTTTTATTAATTATACTCCTTGCTCAACTATGGGCGGCGGTTACATCCCACAAACATTAATGTACTCTCATATCATTTATCAAAATATCCAATTGTAAATTATGAAAAACAGATATTATATCAATATATCTTATTATGTAAATAAACTATGGAAAAAATTTTCTTGGGATCTATAAATACTCACAAGATTGGATGATCATGGAAAATTTATATATCCCTTGGCACTGATGGAACATTCCCTATATAGATGGAGTGGGACTCAGTGTATATTCCACAGGCTCAAAATGTGTCATGGAAGGACTCAATGAAGCAAGAATGTAGTAGATTAAGTTGAAATAAGAATATGGAAAAGAAGATGAAATATATGGCTTTGAAAATTCATAATATGGATGATGGGTAGGATTCATTGTCAGATACATGAAAGATAGACAGGGAGGATTAAATGAAAATAATGATACAAAAAAGGGTGGACTAAACATCCATAGTGTCTTTAATGATAACGAAGGATCATACGGTGTGGTAAATGGTAAATTAGTGTGAGGGATGGGGTGTGATTGGAAATGTCGAATGCAGTGCCTAGCTATTGTACCACCCCCTCATATCGCCGACCAGAGCATTGGAACCAATAAGATGGTGTTTTAATAATAAGACCCTTGGTGGTGGATCCTGATTAAAAGGTAAAAACAAAATTATTCACATGAAATTATATGCTACTAGTATGTATATATTTGAAATAAAATACCCCGAATGGGAACAATAGGAGGTATTCCCGTCTCACTCATTTAGTGATTGTTTTATGTCATCCTTATTCTTCATATCTAATCAATATTTTTCATTCCCAACATTTGAAAACAAATATGAAATTAATTTTAAATCCCTAACAAATGTATAACCCAAACATGAAACAAGATATGGCATGACATAACTAAGTAATACCACATATCAAACCAAATTCATGTAATTTATTGATATAACTAAAACATTTTATATATAATAGGAAGAATATCAAAACCTAAGACATTTAAAAGAAAAAATTACATTCAAATTATCTTGGTTATTATGGGTATGATACAGTTTTCTTCTATTTAAAATTTTATCTATTTCAATTTCAATTTGTTCATTTTGTACACTATGGGAAATTGATTTGGCCATCTTTTCATATTTATATATCTTAGGTCAATTGGTTCATTTTTTTTGTCAAATGATTATGTCATTTCTCTATTTGGTTTCTTAGGTCATTTGTTTAATATTTTTGGTGAGGAAATTTTTTCATTTTTTGGTTATTTCATTATTTTCATTTTTTTCATATAAATAATTTTAATATGTCCAATTCAATTCATATTTCTTTTTGTAATAATCTAATTGTTCCAGTTGTGTTTGGTTTGGTAGAAACGAATATAGTTTGATATAATATTAATAAATGGAAGTCAATGAAAACAGTATCTAGTTAATATTGAAAATTCACCTTAATGTCATGTTTGATGAAACATATTTGTAATAAATAGTAAATCAATGTTTTTTTCACAATACTCAACAACGCAAGTCAATATAACCCAAGAGGACTGAGAACATATATGGATGATCCTATATATCTCTCATCACAACTTCAGGTTCAAAATCATCTCTAACAATTGAATTATTGGATTAATCATAAGTAATAAATGGATGTAGTCCAATAGAACCAAAGATGGTGTCAATTACATCATCACCATCATCCAAAATATGTCTTGGGATTACATAAATAATGAAAAAAAATTAGGATGAAGATGATATTTAACATAGAATATATGTTTCGACGTTGATTTATATATATACAGTTCATCCATAGAAAGAGTGTGAGTCATGTAAATAACTCCAAATCCATAATCTTTAATAAATATTCAAGCCTCATCAACAAATCAATGCATTTAATATCCTCACAGTTACTCGATCATGTGAGCAATAATCCAAAATTAGTATCTTTTCAATGAATCTATAATAAGATACATTTTTTAATTGTGGTCCACTATCTGATTCACTATAATTATAGTCTGCTGGGGCATCTACCATAACACCATCATGTTGTGTTTTAATTTTTATTCATCTTTTAGGGATAATAAATTGGTACCCATTGATCATAGTTGATTTGCATTCAAGAGCCACGAAATTAAGACCCAAATCCAAATATACCATTTACTCAAAGAGAGGGTTGATAAGAAAAATCCTTAGCTAATATATATATGAATATTAATCATAATTCAAAATTTATTTTATTAATTTAGTATAGTAATATTTCTACCATCTATTTCAACCATACATAAAACTCTTTTATATGAAATGTATTTCTCCTTCTTCAAGATAATGAACAATGGTTTCTATTAATCTTTTGTTTATATACCCAACCAAATAAATAGAAATAGTTTAATTGATCTATAAAAGTACATGAGATGACATATGGTATACATGTTCAATTTACATTCATTATGTAGGCATCGAACAAATCACAGTTAAACAAAACATTGCAATGTGGAATATCCCACTCATCCGAGCTTTATGTGGTCAATGTATATGAATTGGTAAATCCCCATGATTGGGGAAGTGATAGAGAACTAGTTTCAATTTAATAATACCATTATTCTTCATTTCTCATTGGTCTATTCTGTCTCGTAGTCAGATCAGACAAATACAAGCAATACGAATTCATACATTCTTGTTCCATGTAACCATTAAATATATAACCTTCAAGATGATTTCTATTCGAGAAATAAGACTTCAATGTGAACAAGTTTCATTAATTTGGATACATCCAATGAAAAGAAACATGTTATTTTATATGTATTATTTTGGAAAGATGGATAGTTAGATGCATCATGCATGTGAAATATGATAGGTGAAATATTTTATGTAACTCATAGAAAAATTATAGTACCTCTTCAAAAAAATTAAAAGACTTCGAAGACTTCATATCACAAAGATATCTAATGAAATGGAACAACATAAAATATGACACCCTTGGACAGAAGATGTTGGATTGCTATTGGAATCAACTCATGCAGAAGTATGTGATAATCCTAAGTATTCAATGATTTCAACATCCAATTTATTCTATTATCCTATTTTGATTTGTTTATTGAATAGACATAATGAACATTAATATCCGCTAGTAATTTTGTATGTTATTTTTTCTTTCATATGTAATCACATACGAATCACACAAAAAATTCCATTTATTTTTACTGATAAACAAAATATGAAATTCTGGTCTGATGGCCCAATCCACAATTTCATACTATGATCATAAATCATCTTTTTCATTTTCCATGAAGATTATATGAATTGAAATCATTATTTCAGATATATTATTTTCAATGTTAATTACCTATATGAAATGACATAAGAAATTGGTTGACCAAAGAGGAAACTAAAAGAATATGTTCTTATTCTTGTAATTGAAAATTTTTTCAGTGGATTCATGCTACCTATGTGTTGATTTAATTTGAACCCTCCTCAATAAAAAACTGAAATCCTTAAAATCATTAAGCACATCAGTTCCATAGATACCATGAGGTAGATTGTCGGTCTCCATGGTATTATCAAATATTTTAGGGTTATTCCTATATCGATGGCCCTTTGGAAAGATTCTCAGATGTCACAAAAAACAAAAACTATATCAATATTCAAGTCTTATGAATTATGTATTCGTCATAAAAACATCACAAGATTGTATTTCTATCTTTCTCCATCTAAATGTCATTTAAAAATATATAAAATCATCGTTCATCCCCATAAGTGCGACATGCACATACAATATGTCTTTCTAATATGAATCTTATGTGCACACACCCACATTCCAAATATGTTTCAAATATTGTATTAAATGATGGATTAATACATATATATCCATACTAGGATCAAAAGGTCTATATATGAATATAATCAAGAAATTTAATGGTTTATTCATACACATCCATAGAGGAATGTTATAAATGTATATGAAAATTGGCCATGAGCTGTGAAAATTAAGAATATTCCCAAATGGATTAAAATCATTAAATGAAAGACCCAACCTCATATTATTAACATCATCTACAAAATCAGGATATCTACAATCAAATATCTACCATGTAAATCCATCAACAAGGTGAACCAACACATACTTTTTATTCTTTATCTATGTTTCACTACATCACATTTTTATTGATATTTCATCGAACAATAAAATATTCTAGAGTCTAAGGATCAATGTAAAGTGCCACATTACATTATGTGGAACACTAGATGGTGTTCCTTTAGCTTTTTGATTCCATCGAGATGTCCCACATTTTATGAAATCATTTTTTTCTGTAGTTTCCAACTAGAATAAGCTACGACCTTTTGGGAAAGCATGAATTTTGTTTTTTTCATACATGTTCCAAAACTAACGTTCATTCCATATAGTGGTTTAATGGAATATCTGCATCATCAGGAATAATTTCCATCAAAATGGTAATAATTTAGTTGATGGAAGTATAATAAATCCCTTACATTGTTTTCCCATGAAACAATAAAATAAAAAATTCTAGCTTCTTCATTTTACCACATAGCTGGTATACTGCAGTCAGGGTAGCATCATTCAATTTTTTCACACTATCATCATCATGATTTTCATTAGACACATCATGTGTGCTTGTATCGATGTATTATTGGGCTAGTATCCATTCATTCTCATGATGAGAAATAAATGGAAAATTTTAAACTATCAAAATATCCAATAATTTCTTCTCATTTGGATTACGTGCATTTTGATATTTTAGTTTCTCTCCACTGTGATACAACACATAGTTATTTTTATGAAAACCATATTTTTTTATGGTAGAAAATTTCTTGAGGGACAAACCAAGGTCTTAAAGCATAATTATAACATGTGTAGTGTATATAACCATTATCTGAAGCATTATCAATTGAATAATCTATAAATTACCCCATCTTTGTTGGAAAATTTCTTGAGATCTGACCGGTTTCCTACATCTTACTTCTATCCATTCTGTAGAAAAAAATTAAAATGTCATTTCTTAAAATTAGTTAAATAATATTTACTTTTAGTGAAAAATATATTTAAGGAAATCAGAACTGTTCATTTTATATCAAATAATAATATACAAACTATTATATATGAGAATCATAATAAAAAATAAAAAATTACTATATAAATAACAAAATAATATAAATATAAAACCATGATAATGAATTCCATTATATATACTAGTAATAAACATACAAATACATCAAGGGGAAATAATTTTGTTATGAAAATGATTCTTATGGATTATATAAACTTATAGCGGTGTTATTTAAATTATATGTAATTGTGTGAATAAATTGATGAGGCATAAAGGACCTTCTGATAGGTGCCTTAGTGACTCTCCCATTAGTGGTGGTATTACATTAGGGATTTTATGATCATTAATTTAATGTAGTTATTTCTATGAATAGAACATTAAACTTAAATCAATGAATGTTTATTTTTTCATCCCATGATTTGTATGATTTGATGTTTATATTCTGTTTATATATTTATTCTCTACTAATGGAAAACAGTTTTCTCAAAAATATCACATTACATCTATGTTTATTTTAGAATGTCATAGTAAATTAATTATAATATTTTTTATTATGAAGTGAAAAATTCTATACAAATTCTTAAGAGGCCATTTCAATGAAATATTTGAATCAATGTGTTGGAATTGATTCATTACATATTTAAAAGGAGTAATAAATATTTTTAGGGAATGATTTGAAAACCGTGGGTGAGTTTATATTTTCCAAAAAATATCTTCAACATGGTTGATTATTTTAAATACATTGATGATATTTTTATTTTTTATGAACATTGTTTTTATTTAATTATTTTCCTTGGTTTTGTTTTGAAAAAATAGTTTTATAACAAATTTTACTTAAATATGTTCTAAAGGCATAGTTAGAACTTGATAATAAGTGATTTCCTTATTAAAGTATACCCATAATATGGGATCCTTAATGTTTTGTTATAAAGGATTATGTGATACTGATATTTTGTAAATTCAGTGAAATCTTTACTATTAGGGAACTTGATTATTTTATTTCTGTTCTCAATGAAAAAGGGACAATTCTATTAATGGTGGTCATAAGTGAGGCAATGCTATGATTTTTTTCATATGTATAATCATATATATATATATATATATTATGATATGTTGATATCTCACATTAGTTATTGTCATGGGAAACCATGCGTATCGAGTTTAGAAATCTGGGTAAAATTATTTCAGTAGTTACGATGCCACTATGGATAGTTTTCTGTAGTGGAGACCACAATATTATTTTTTTATTTCACCCCTTGTTTAGGAAAGGTAGGCTAAAACCGAGTGTCTTGGTTGTTCAATTGCATAAAATACTAATTATATGGATATCATATTTATGCGTTCATATACTTCCTTTTAGAATCCTATAGGTTCTGATTATTATTGTAGTTTATTATCATGTCCCTATATCATGATGGTTGTTATTATAATTTTTTGTCAATAATTTATTTATTGTTTATTCCTATAGGTCTCATATTTTTATATTTCAAATACTATCTCAATGATCATTATAAATGGAAAATTCCATCAATAAGTATATATTTATTCATTTTTTATTCCTTATTATCTGATATGTACATGTTTCTCTATTTATTTAATTAATTCTATATATATTATCAATGTATAGGTATAAGTTTCATTATTTTCATGATAAAATGTGTTTCTATCTATACTTCAACTACTCTCATATAGATGGTGGAACATCAAGAAATGACATTCATGAAGTCAAAATCATTATTTCATATCCATCAAATAGAACAACTATTGAAAAATATTCAGCTATGTTATTTGATTTATAATTTCAATGATTCATTATCATTTATATTATAAAACATTAATATTTTCTAAATTATATATTATATGATCATATCATAGAGTTACTTAAATTATTCCACTTCATATCAATTAATTAATTAATACATTATGATATGTAATGATCTTTAATATTAAACAACAATATAAAGACACATATATATGCATTATATAATCTATAAATAGTAAACAATTCACATACAAAATGAATACACTAGGAATATGTAACATTGATAGAAAAAATCATAAAATACATATTTCATGAGAAATTTTATTGTGACAGTCTTCATTTCTTCCATAAAAGATAATTTATTTATATGATTTCTTCAATTAATTAAATACGATGATGCACATTTCGTAAAAGATCCACATATAACATCTACTACTAAAGATTATTCCAACATTATGAAAAAAATCAAATGAAATATAATCATAAATAAATGATTTTTTAATATCAATGAATATTAACAATAAAGAATATATTGATAATGTTATCATAATAGAATATAATATTAGAATATACTAATTGGAATGAAAATGAAGCATAAAATAAAATAATTAACTAATCCAAAATTTAACAAAAAACCCAAAGTGAACCCATCAGGTCTGAACTAACCCAAACAGACATTATTTAGATGTATGAAACCATAAATCAAACCCCGATATGAAAAAAAATTAATTTCCCACAAAAATAAGAATATTCATACTATTTTAGAAAAAAAGGAAATAAAAAAGGATTGTTCATAGAATTCCTCAATGATTTGGAACCCATCGATTTAATGTTGAATAAGAATGAATGGAAATCTCCAAAATCATCAATTGGATGGTTGGGAATATAGTCAAACGCTTCTATAGAAGGGGATAGGGATAACCAATGGATGGGAGGAGGGGATGGGTGCACAAAACTATAGGATTAGGATTAGATCTTTAGGGGAGAATTAGATGTTAGGGCTTAGTATGGGAGGGAGGAAGCATGACTATGGATTAGGATGAGAGGAGGGGAGTAGTACTGCAGGACACATGATTGGATAAGGTATGTGCGAGGGGGACTGATATTTTAAGAATCATTGGGATGATATGATCTGATGGTTTTTTGAATACCATTGGGAGAGCCATTGGTATCATTCTTTACCTCAGCGGGTTGGTTATATAATTTGGATAGGTTCATGGGGATATCCCCTATTTCCTACTGTAGTTTTAGTGATTTTTAGGGAATTTTTATTTTAGGATTTTTATGGGTTATTTAGGTTTTTAAAGGGGTTTTCCAGGTTTTATGTTTTTTTGGGTGTTAGGGATTTATGGGGTTTTAAGGTTTTTAGTGGTTTTATAGTTTTAAAATTTCTAGGCCATTTTAGGGGTTTTGGGTTCTTCAGGGTCCTTTATGGATATTTTAAGGTTTTTAGAGTCTTTTACATGCTTTAGAGTTGTTTCAAATATGATTGGGTCCCAACAATTGATTGTGGGGGTGGAATATGGTTGGTCAATCATTCACATCAGGTTCACCATTTTGATCCATTCCAATTTATGAGAGGTTAGTTTCAAATGGGGTTTATTACTTGAACCAAAAACACCTCATGGATCTTATTTCAGTGATGACTCACAAACCTACTTTCCAGAGGTAGGAATTTTTTAAGGAAGTAGGTCAACGAAAATTAATAACTCACATTGGTCGATATGCTGGGAGCTTGGTCTCATCACAACCATTTGGTGGGGGCATTGTTATTTCTTATTCTGGAAATCTTTTGAAGATTTAATTTAATATATGTTTTCAAATACTTTTTCATTCCCATGTATTATGTGGTTATCCCTTTAAATAATGATCAATTATTACCATGTATGGATTTGGAATCATCGGTATGTATTTGAGGTTCTTCATTGATGGGCATAATTTCACATATTTGATATTCTGTATTAATAGTACATTTATATATGTTGATTAGATATTCTTATCTCATTTTTCGTTACAATTATATTTTTAAGACACATAATGTGTAACTCTATAATTTAATGTCATCCACTGGGGATAAAACTATATTGATGTCTGGATCAAACCCATAAAATGGGCATTCAATGTATACTTGTGAAATGAATCAAAACTCACATAGTTTATCACCACATTAATGGGACACATCACCATTTGTGGTCATGTGATAAGGACCAAACCATGTATATTAAAATCATACAAAAAGAACATTTATGTGGAATGTTCCTAGAAAATGATGATATGGGACCTACGCCGAATCGGCCCAAGGTACCTGGAAATGTTGTGGTATCCCAAGAGGTGTATGGTTTTATTAGAAGTATGGCCCAGTAAGGATGGTGATGAAATGGGGGTCAAAAGGATTTTTGAACTCCGAGTTAGATGTGAACATACTTTGGATATTGGTTGGATAATGTTATGGTGAATTTGAGGTGTTGGGTTTTGAACTCAAGGGGGCATCCCCTATATCCTAATTGGGTTGGAATTAAATCCAACATAGTTTGGAGGGAGTGGGGCTTACACATAGAAGGATTACTATATTTATGGAACCATGAGAAAAGTCTTGAATCATGGTTATTTTTAGGATTCATTGGGGCTTACACATAGTAGGATTCCCAATTTCATAGTATAGTTATATTGTCAAGATCACCACCAATATATATGCCTAGAAGAATCGTACTTAGTGTGAGAGAAAAATGATATGGTAGATCTTGAAACCACACAATATCAATTGTCTTCTAGTGGATGAGGACTGGGCCTAAAGGAAGGGAAACAAATATATTTATGGTTCCTATTTCCTCTCTTGTTTTCGTATACAAGTCCTAAAGGTAGAGATAAAGGGGGTCGAAGTTCACATCACCTCACTTGATTTGGTAACCTTGTTAGGGTTGTGGGGGTGAGAAAAGGATTTAGGTTGAAAGTATACTCTTTTATTTTCATATCATTGGTAGACGAAGAGGGGGAGGTTCACAAGATCTTAAATAAAGGATACTAGATTTCACCAATGGGGTATTCCGTACTCTAATTTTCCACACTTCCCAATATGATAGGTTTAAGAGGGGATTAGGGAGGGGTGACGAAAAATAGATGTCCCCTCCCAACCTAGGGAACCATCTTGCACCATACCAAAGATTTCATACCCTTGTAACCTTGTCAATATATATATATGAACATTTCTATAGTCCCCATAGTTAAGTAGGACACCAATGAGACCCTATATATGATGGGTATGTGTGCTCAAGAGGATATGCTGATGCTCCCAAACATATCTAATGGATTTGGGAGAGGCCTTGTCAGGATAACTCATGAGGAGTCCCATCTAGGTAATTGATCTCCATGGAATTGAGGGAAATTGAGAAGGATATTTTTTGTGGGGGGGGGGGGATAAGGTGGGGCCAAAAAGTACACTGATTGAAGGTAATGAGAGTGGGAATGTGAATCACCCCAAGAATCTCTATTCTACATAAAATTTACTATATCGGATGAGTTTCTCAATGCATAGTGTTTTACTAAATGGGTATAGATTTCATCAATGTAGCACTCTATTATGTGGGTATAGGGTACCTCTGCGTAACTACCTTCTTCTTGGGTCTGAGTTTCATCCCCATAGAACATTTATCTATGGGAAGATCTCTTGTAAGAAGGATATTTACCTAGGATTTTTGGACAGGTGTCTACACATATTTTCATGGTTATGGATGGTCAAAATAATCCCCTCTCTACTATAAAATTATGTAGTAAATTTACTATCTCAGAATCAATGGATCTAACACCTTTCCCTGATTTTTCATTCTGAATCTCCTTTTCTCCCCTCTAGGGGTTTTTATAGAGGAATGGACACAACTTCTTATAGGGGTGGCTGAGAATCCACATTTGGAATTTCATTTTTGGGAGCTATATAAGGACGTACAGGTCAGCAATCAATTTTTTGTGGAGGATAGAAAACAAATTTGAGGAACAAAAATGACTTTTAATTTTGGGGGATAGGAAACAACATCCATGAACATAAACTATGTGATTTCATTCACCAGATATGTAGAACACCATCATTTCCTGAAAATGTTTTTGTTTTTGGGATTCCTTCTAGATCGGTGGTCCATGTAGCAAGTTCTCTATGAGGAACCGTGCCCCCATCATGAATTTTATGTAATTTAATTTTTTCAATCCATTTTTCTATGTTGATAATACCTTGACCAAATTAATTAAAATGTTTGACACATTCCTTGTGATGTTTTAGTGACCCAAAAAATGACCACAGTAGGAATGGGCTCTGATCATGATGATGTGGATGTCATTTCAATGAAGAAGTTGGTCCCATATGAAGGGATTTGTGGAATTTGTGTTATCCTGTAACAAGGCCCATGCATAAAAAAATATGTGAGGCCCCCAATATTCTCATTTTCAAAACATTCAATTTGATCTTCTACTATATGGATCCTCTATCTCTTATTTATCTTGCACATTATCCTCATTTAAAGAAACTATTTCTACATACTGAAATATCACCAGCCAAGAATGGTATGTCCATAAGCCAAATAAGAAAATTTTAGGATTTTTTTGATTCCCACCTGAAGATATATTCTTCCATGTGGAATCATTTATTCTTCATGGACCGATGCTTTTTCGAAGGATGATTTTTTGACCTATTTTTTGGGACCGAGTTTCACAGACCCTACTTCATGGAATGAGTACACTGTTATATGATGATTAATTTACTCATACTTTAATCTTGATTCTGAGCCTTTCATTTTTTTATTTTTTTTAAAGAAATGGACCCCTCTTAAGAAATTTTTTGTTATGACTCGAAGAGGAATGCCATGATAGAATCTATTGAAAAAAACTCTAAATGAAATGTTGTCCCACATCATTAATGTATTGTTTTAATTATAAGATAAGGCCAATAGGTTTACCCTATATCAAATTATATTCCTCTCTGTAATTTGGTTCAATAATTAGACATTTCAATCCCAACCCCTCACCGAGTAAATCAACCTGTTGGCTGTATATTCAAGAATAGAATCATTCCTTGAAATAAAATATCCTCAAAGGGGTATTTCATTTGGGAAGTATATTTTTAAGTATCTCTTTTTAATTACAATCCTTTTTCACTAGAATAAGTAGAGAGAGTTATAAGACCATACATACATTTTATAATTTTTTTTCTAGGAATGTCACAACCAATGAGATATTTTTGTAGTCATCAAAATGGGACCTCTGCTCTAGTGGGTTGTTTGGTTTTGATGGGGGTGTCCATTCTGATTCTTCTATGTTTATGAGGAATTAAAAAAAATAATTATTTGGGATTATATAAGGATGTCAGGGCATCTTCAAACTATTCCAGAAGGAACCAAGCTGGTATCCCATAACTATTTAGCTTATGGAGTCTGGATACTAATACATTCCATTTGGTGAAAAGGGGAGTTGGTATTGGCCTCTAGGATGTATGGATGATCTCAGGGGAACTGATCATGGGAGACATTATATTATGAATTTTTATCCCCTCTTTAATTTGGGATGATACAGAGAGTACACACATGATTTCAAAAAAGATAATCGGCAAAGCAGAGGAACATATAAATGCTGACACACTCCCAAATGAATATGTTTCATTCTTTATATTGATTATGGAATTTTCCAAGTCATATGACCAGGAACCCCAAGAAAGAAGGATGGGGAATTAACCCACCCTTGAAACATGAATTATTGTTGGTACACATTTGATGACGATTAAAGAGGGACAGTTCACATATTGGGGCTTGAATATTTTCTTTGATGTTGACTAGTAGGTTAGATTGGAAGATTTAAACTCCTTTTTTATTAGGGGATGGTTGATACTAGTGTTAGAATATTGAATTGAAGTGAGAGTCATAACTTACTGGATGTTGGACCAGTTGGGAATAAGAAGGAATGTTAATCTCGTGGTCCCAATGATGGAAAAGATATATCATCATCTGGGATGCATATGAAAGAGGAAACCATCATACTGGATAGTGGTCCCCATTCATGTAATGTGGGGCTCGATAGAAGCCCATATGGGAGGTTATGAAATCATCAATATCTATCAGATCCTGAAAACACAATTCTAGCCCAATATTTAGTTCATAGGTGGGGTACATCTGTTGTCTTACAAAGAGAATAGAGAAACGTATCAAATCAAACATCATTAACATTTCACTTATAATCATTTGGCCTAACCTACAAGTGCCCTGGGGAAAGATGAATATTGATATCATGCCTAGAAAGGGTTTCTCATTTTATTTACTAAGGGAATATTGGTCACCAAAATTGATTGGAAGCTAATATATATTGGGTATGGAGCCTATAGATTTGTGTGTCAATTTCACTTTGTCCAGATGAGGTATCACTCTATAATAAATAGTGTGTGCAAGGAATAATATTCAATGGTGTCCTAGATGCACTGGATAATGATCACTCAGGATTACACTGATACCTGATTGGGATTCCCCCTTCTATAGTTATTCTACATGCACTAACTGTAACTTATGATGAATCGTGGATTTGATCATACCATAGAGACCAATTAGAAAAGTAGGTTCATACAATTAATTTTTACCCAGTTCATGTGCATTAGGGTGATCAATTACAATAATCTAGAAATTACAAGACTAGGAATAAGATGAGAAAATATATTTGTTTTGAACACACAGAATGTTATTGTGAATATGGGGTTCAACCTCCCATTATACCACTGATGAGGAGATATTTTCAATATCCTGGAGAAAGTGGGACAGTATTAGGAATTCAATGCCCATAGGTGATCTATGGTGACATATCTAGTAGAATGATATTTCATTAGGTGGATATAGATTTGTATCAACAACTATGAATATTTCTTATGCTGATGAATCTAATGTTGAAGAAGCCTATATTCACAATCTTAACAACCCGTTCCACTCATTACATAACCAACAAAGAATATCCCAATGAGTAATTGAAATGATGAGGTCTGATGCCAGTGAGAATTTAGAAGATGGAAGTGATTCTTCTAATGGGGTTAATGAGGAAGAACCACCTTTTGTGTCTGGGTTTAAGGACATTCCTTATTTTCCCAACCTATATCTCTTCATAGCTTTTCCAAAAGGGGTCATATGGTGGCTGATATGCCAATGATGTAAGTGCAGTGGCTCAAAACTACACCATATTAAAGAGAGGACCCTCCAACAATAGTCATTCCCCTCAATACATCCTTCTGATAAGCTTTTGAAGAATGGGATGCCTGGATAGAGAGAAGAAATTTTGAAGTGATATGTGGAGTGATTCAAGTGGAGGATGTTGATCTCTTGGTATTTGGGATTATTACCACTCCCAAATCAATATTCTCTCATGATAACTCTGAGGAAGTGGGTATATACCTCAAGGATATAAATGTCAATATTTATTCTTTAAATCATAGTATTTATTGGTCCAATCATGTATGGGATATGGTGATAACCATGATGGGCTGATATGATGTCGGAGAAGAGGTAATATGATTGTTTATATCAAGTCGTATACCTATTATTGTTGTGATATTGATTCCCTAATAATTTTAGTTGTAAGAGGTTGGAGATAATCAGTAACATGTCAATTCCATGGAGTATATCACAGGGGGGTACTGGTGTTAGGTTGAATATCTCTTCGGGTGTGGGAGACATCGTAGAGAACTCTCCTGAGGTAGTTTAACATATGGAGTTTGTTCATTCAGATCATGTAGAAGCATTCCATCCCCCATTCCCACCTATTTTTCTCACATGGAGACAAACTCCATTGAGCACAATGATTTGTCGACATGAAATCTAGGGATACATATTAAATATAGAATAACATGTGGTTAATTCACATCTGAGTTATTCACTATGTTGTGTGTCTATATGTGATGAATAATTAACTCTCACATGAATTGGTGCAGACCTAGTGAGTCTGAATGCATCAAACTTTTATGTTCTTGTCACCGGTCCTTCTTCAGATATAAATGAGATAGAACTAATGGCTGTACTTGATATATATGGGAACCAATAAGAATCTAATGATTTTATGGAGGTTCTGAGCCCTATGGGTCAACCCATCCCGATCAAAAAGTTCCAGACCCATTGAGAGGGGAGCTATCAAGGGCCTACATTTATTTCATCTACACTTTTATTTCTCATTTCGATATTATAACCATGGAAGATGAAATGAATCAATCTCAAGGTGAGTTATACAAATCTATTGTTCCCCATTCCATGCTCATTATTCCCGCAAGACCAGTTTTATTTATAGATTTTTCAAGGAACACAGACTTTGATGAACATAACCATGAAACATTGTCATCCCTAGAAGGCATAAATTTAGAATTCAAACTAATGATACAACACCATCATTTTAATTTAATTATATAATTATGGTTAAGGAAATCAACATTTTAATATGATAATGTAGGTTCCCCATATATCCAACCATTCATTTATCCATTTATGTTTAGGTATGAAAAATTTAACCTTATGACATTAGAATTACTACCATGATCCTCTACGATTTCAACAGGTGTTCTAGAATCCCAATATACTGAAGCTACATTGTAGTTGGTAGGTGTAGATCCAACCCACAATGAAGGCATCTTGTTTGGACCCTATCTAGATTCACTACATCATGAATATATTCCACCATATTAGAGTAATTTTGAAGTGTATTAGGACTCTCTTGATAACCTTTTTGTTTCCCATCCAACTGTATAGAAGGACATCTGGAAGATGATTTCGTAGAACCCTCAGAAAATGTTTTGAAAAAATAACCCTGAGTGTGCAATATGTTTTCAATACATAAGAATGTGGTGTTTGATTATCTTACCATACATTATGTTGTAAAATTTGTGATTATTTATTATAAGAGGTAAATTTCACTCCAGTTTCACATCTCAACCACTGTGTATATGTCTCATCTTGCAACGATGACGAATAATATTCTCAATGAAGCCTATGAGTATTTCTAGGTGACTGTGGGATAGTAGGGTTATGTTGTAGTGGAGAGATCCTTGGTAGAGAAACATAATTAAGAGATTGATTGGAAGAAACAAGAAATGGATCATATTGAGGTGGATGTTGAATAAGGCATAATCTAGTAGAATATGCCGAGAAGGTGGGATTGGATTCAGTTGACAAGTTGAAGGGACTATGAGATGTCATTGATATTGAGATGGAAATGTTTTCTGAGTTTCAACAAGAGGTAGATTATTCGAATTAAATGATAGTTTAATTTTATGAATCCACCGAGTGGGCATTGTGGCAACAATATTTTTCTCATTGGGAGAGACTCTGATCTATGGATATTCCTCGATCGTCATTTATCGTCCATTTTCTTCCTTCTTACCCTATTTTATCCTCATCATTCCTTCTTCTATCTTCATTATTGTGGACTTTCATGGGTTTATCCCCCTTTTATTCCTCACATCTCATCCATACATTTTTTTATTCCTTTTTTTGTCTTCATTGGCGTCCTTTGTGTTTGCTTCGGTTTTTTTTGTTGTCTCCATCTTCGTTCATGTGTGGTTCTGAGGCCATGCCGAAGGTTGTTTACTGTAATATCCTCTTGACTCTAATCATCTACTATGATCTCTCATTCCCCTACGGCTCTCCATGTTGGAGCTGATGAAATGGTGATTATGAGGATTTGGGATTTGGGTATTAGCATTCGTTGGTTTTATGGAACCCCTGATTCAGTTTTCCTCGATTTTTGTTGGTTCATAGTTCACCACATCATCATTGTTTTGATCATTCAGAGCCCTCAACTAGTGTTTTCCTGCTCTGATCCCCAGTTCCCTTGAGCCTCTCTGAGGAGGATTAGTAGCCGTGGTCATGAAGGGGTTTTGGGATATGTGGATCAGCGGCTATCGGTGTTCATGGTGTGAGACCTCAATGAAGGATTTTTTTAGTTTTGTCTACCAGTATAGAGACTTTAGCAACATGGTCTCTTTGTCCATGGTTTTCGGGTGTTGGGATTTTGTATTCTTCCATTTTGTGGGAATTATTTTGTGGCATCAGTGAAAATGATGTGTAGGTTTATGAATAGTTGTTCTTGGTGTTGTGGATGGTGATGGGGGTGGAGAGGCATCAAAGTTCTCTACATAGTTTTCTATGTGGATGTTTGTTTTAGGTTTCTCCGGCATCTTCGGTGTTCCTACTGGCATGTAATTTTTGGTGACGTGGCCGTTTGTGATGTGACAATGAAGAAAATGGGTCAGGATGCATGAATCAAGGTGTTTGGTGGTTCAACATTCTTGGGTTGAGGGGATTTGGTGGTGTAGTGATCAGTTTAGTTTTCAATTTTTGAATTTGGGATTTTGGCTTCTTATTGGTTGAATTCTGAATTTTATTTTGTTATGTGTTGTTGTGGGGTTTGGAATGTATGGTTACTACTAACCTTAAAGCGGATTTAGAAAAATACAAAAATGTGGATTTGGAGGGTGTGGTCATGATGGACCAGTAGTTGGTTTTTTTTGGAGCAACTACTTTGACAGTGATATATGGGATGATTACATTAGTAGGTATAACAATACATGACTATAACAATACTCTAATAATATATAAAGGTGGATATTAATATTTAATTTTTTTTTAATACAAGTCATGATTTTGTACAAGCATGTAAGGATTCATTATAAGGAATGTTCGAAAATTGGTTTCCAGTGTTATGTTGTAGGGGATTACAAAAATAGAAGAGGTCTCTCTTGAGGAATAATTGTCATTTGGTTGGTTGGAATTTTCAGTGTGACTTAAGAAAATTCATCTCGGTAATATTATAAAATGTCTAAACCAATTTATTCAAATTAATATGAAATGAGATTACTGATGTCTAATAAATGATTATAGAGATTCAGATTTCTCAAGACCACGAAGGGTGATTTTTTAAAGGAATGAGTTTGAGAAAGGAAGGAGAATCTGTATTGACACTGGATATGAATAGGAAACTAACCCTACATGATTTTTTTTTCATAATGTTGGGAGAATTTTTGTTTTCATATGCTTTAAAAGGAACGGTTTTAGGAGAAACCCAAAACATCCTGCCCAGATTGGGGTTGTGTCCCTGAATGGAGGAAAACACATGTTTTGGATTATGTGGAAGCTAGTCCAAGAATGGAGGATCTAGGTGTAACTACATATCTTGATGGAATGAATATTAATTAGCATGTAGTTATTTGGGATGATGTAGTGGTTGGAAAAAATCATAAGGATATTATTCTCTCGGAGAAGAGATGAAGCATCATACATTTTAATTTTTTTAACAATGATATTGAACATTTAGTCCAACTTCTAATGGTAAATTTGTTTGGTTGTAAAATTTAATGTCATTTATCTTTGAATAACAAAGTGTATTTGGTCATTCCGTAGTGATCTGACTAAGAATCTTCCACCATCTTTATGAATTTAGGGTGATGGTTGTATGCAAAAATCCAGGGTCTTATGAATCCGAGGGCTAAAATAGGAAGAAAAAATCATTGGGGATTATAGAGATAGAAGTCCTTCATTATTATGGATATTCTCTTGTTTTATAGGCATTTTCATGGGATATTTATGAAAATTCAACTGGGAGTATCAATACATAGTCATGTAATGGATTCCCCAAGAATCCAAAATCCTATCACTGATAGCCATGGAATGATGTTGGATATTCAGATATTCCAGGACACAGTGTCTACTTTTTGGGAGGGATGTTCCTAAATATGAAAACATCATATCATATCAAAATTACCATGGAATGGGTAGAAGAATTTCCACAAGTCTATTTGGCCCATAAATAGAGAAATGTGTTTTTTATATATTTTTATAGCTAGACCCATGAAATATGGTTTGAGATATTCTATGTATCTCCTCAATGTAAGAATCAAACCACACATATTTTTAAGGTTAGGTATTCCCTGCAATCAAAAAATTCTTTTTTGAAGAAGGTGGATTTTTTGTAATACAGGTTCACGATAAAGGATAGAACCCATAGTATACCCTACTATGTAGATATGTCTCATACATTGAAAAGTGGTAGAATTTTATACATTTTTATGACCAAGAATTGAATATTTTGGTTTTCATTATGCATGCGGAAATAAAAAGAATAAATCTATACATATTTATTGGGTTTACATCATTCAAAATAATTCAAACATTTAGTTTAATGTCATGTGGTAAGGATGTATCATGTTCATTTTACGGTCTTTCTAACAAGACCATGGTTACCCTAATGTGGAATGATACACCTTGATTATGTGGGGAATCCCTTTACTAAAATTACCAATCCCACATGACTTATGATCAATATTAAAATCATGGAGTGGAAAAGTTTTATTTTAAGACATATAGGAAATTATTAAAAGGACTGTGACATTTTGACTTTGTGGTGGCTATATCTGGATTCGGGATCTGGATGTCACTATATATATAATTTGTTTGAGAGTTAATACATACATAGTTATTAAATGTTAACATTGCGTAATAGGGACATTAACTATATAGTTTTTTTCATGTTCTAAGGATGATATTTCATGAAACAAATGAGTGATGAAAGGCTTTTGCATCAAATTTGTTCCATCATTCCTTGAATCATGAAGAAGAAAGTTATAATCCGTGATATTGTGGGTTCTCAGATTAGTGAAAATGAAATGGGACCAAAGTAATAGAATGATCATATATGGTTTTCAAAATGTGGTTTATATTAAGATACTTTAGGGTATTAAGGAGATTGAAGAGATATCTCATGATGATGCAATTTCCATCAGTTAAAACACCTTTTGAGGGTGGTTTATGAAGATCTAAACAAGTGAATATTATACATATTCAAACAATAGATTCCTCAAAAATGTAATATTCCATAACTAGTGGTTGTGTAGTTTATGGGGATCTAAAAGTTCCCATGAAAATGAGTATGACAGGTGGAAAGAATCTTACTTAGTATGCAGGAAGCATTCTAACAAACATTTTCCCAAGAGTGAGGAGTTTTCTAAATAACTTTGTATCACATGCAAGGAATGTTTGCTTTTTGTTTTTAAATTGAAAATGTGCTAGGAAAAATTTTCTGGGTGTCACTATGTATTCTGTGTTGATAGGAATCAAACCACATATAGTAATGAAATATTTCCTGGTAGTTGACCGATGAAAAAAATGGCAGATTCCTCATTGGTGATGACATTGAGGCATACATTATTTAGGGTACATGATAAGACTACCATTTATTAGTGTGTGTTGAGGACATTGTCATTTATTCCACTGATGCTCAATCCCATGAAGCATTTGGGTTTTTCCACAAGGTAATACTACAATTTATCATTGCACAATATCGTTCATGATGGGGTGTGAATGTCTGAATGTGTATTTTGTGGCTAGAAATAAGTAAAAAACTAACACGAAAGGAGGTAATGGGGGAATCATTAATGAAAAAAACATAAAAACAAATTGAATATGGGTTACTATCATGATGCCTAGGGGGACAGAATTAATGATGGGTTGATGTTAGAGATGTTCATATGATATGTGACTTAATTATTTATACATATCCAATAATCAGGGGAATCAAGTAATAAGAATTTATAAATAATTTCATTTTATAAGAATCATGTTTGGGGAAATGTCCTCCCTATTCAGGACACTGAAACATCACATATATAATAGAAGGTCTCTTTTTTATCCAATAGGGATTAAATATTTTTTAACACCATGTGATTATCACATTTACTGTGATGTTTAACATAATTCCGAAGGGACCTCTACGATTTTGTTTAGCATCATGTGATTAGGATAATGATGGTATACAGTTTAACATCATATAATAAGGAAATTGGTATAATGTAGTTTATCATCCTGAAACATGGTTGAAAATTCCCTGAAATTTAATCACATACAATGAGGATGTTGGTGTCATGTAGTTTTTTATCTTTCTACATGGAAAAAATCCATGTGATTACATGAATTATTTCTTCAAGAATCAATTTTTTGTGGGGTTGTGGTTAGATTTTGGTATGTTAAAATCAAATGTTAAGACTCATTAGAGTATAATTTATTTAAGGAATAAGGTTTCATCAATGTTTTCTCTATCATTGGGATCATCCTTTTAGTTATCATCAAAGTCCAGAGGACCATCACCATCTCTCCCCCATGGAATGACTAGAGGTAAAAACATGGTAAAGTCTTCTGAAATCCGATTTTGGAGGTTATCAAAATGATAAAATATATGAATTTCCTTCTCATTCATTCAATATATTTAATATTTCTTATTTTGTAATTTCTCATATGTAGAAAACTACTCATATATGAAAATTTTTTGTGAGGGGAATTGGACCTCGAATAGAAGGACTACCTCTATCCAATTTATCAATGAGTATGGGGTTTCTAGTGTGGTGGTGTAGGTATTTTTACGGTAATCATATAAGGAATTTTGTTTCTTGTCCAGATAATACATTTTGTCCTTATATAACATATTTTGGAGTATATTTGATAATGTCATATTGGAGACCTATTTCTTTATAATAGCCACCATGTAAATGTGATAAAAATGGTTGGGCTTTACATTGTACTCCTAAAACATCCATACCAACATATCATAGAAAAGTTTTGTTCCATTATATTTAAATATGATATGATGGATGCCAAACCTATTCATAATATTAGAACTCTAAAAGATGACAATATAAAATTACCAAACGTCTTTAAGGTTTATATATTTGGTCCACAAGTAGAATAAGTGGGATGTAGCTAGTACGTACATGAATACTTTACATGTGATAGGTGGATATGTTCCGATGACTCAAATTTCCAATATTGAAAATTTCTAAGAGTATTTGGATGTGTGAATCATCTTTTGGGATTTATGAATGAAGGCGGTATGTACTTTTCATGAATGGAACCTTTTGTGGAGTATAATGAAATCCAACACCATTCTAGTCTAGTAGATCCCTTGTATCTAGATCTGACAAGAAATTGTAAACCCTGATAGGTTGGCATCGTAGGATTCCATGTGAACATCATTCATGAAAAAGTGGTCAATTATCCATTAATTCACCATATAAGGACCCCGTCAATTCCCTTCTTGGATATGACCTTTTGATGACTTATTCCATCATAAATAACAACGATAATTACCCTCTATAAAAATTTCAATCTCCCTTATCAATAATAATTGATTACACTATTTTGATGTTATTCCATAATGGGTGTCATTTAGCTGGTGGTTGGATCCTCTAGTTTAGGTATGAGCTTGCCTCATTGATATCTTCCATGATTTCTTGAAAAAAAAAGGTGAAACCATTCAGAATTTAGAAATTATAATGACTATTTCATCATTGTTAGTTTATTATAGAGTTATGAATGCATTTCCATTGCATCTAATTAGGAATTTGTGTGTTATAGGCATAAACCAATGATTTATTCAAGGGGAATTATAACATTAATCTCTGAACATAGACATGTTTTGGGATGAAATCATATATTCAGATAGCATAATCACCATTGACCTATTTGATGACCCATTCGGAATCTCCCTTCACCATCAAGTGATATAATTGTACTTGAATTCCTAGTTCTAGTCCCATGATAAGGTATTGATAGTATTTATTATTGTTTAGGAATCATTCTAATGATACGATGGAGTAGGATATGACAACCTCTGATGGGGAAATGGACACGACTCCCAAACCAAATTTTGTGAGCATGGGGTTTTCCAACCAATTCCCTATTGAGAATCTAGATACATATTAAAAATATATCTCCCATATTTGGGGGGGATATTGAGTAGAGAATATCTAGAAATTAGTTAATTCAGTATCAAATGATTTATTTTCTTCTGAGGCATGTTATGCAAGGTAGTCTTCCTGCACCAATCCTTTTACCTATTTATGAGGCATGAAAAAAATATCAATAAACTATTGGATAACCACCCATCATGAAGTGATTATAGTCACCCATCATAAAATAAAGCTAGTCATCATGGGATGAAGAGGATTTAATTGTGTAGGTTTCGACGAGAGATCAAGAAGACCTTGTGATGTAGTAGGAAATGCCTTGGTTTCTAGAGGGAAAATTTTAATGTTAGACAAAACTTCTTGATATATGAATAATGAATCTAAGAATCATTCATTATTAAACTAAGATAATAGAGGATTTTTGAACTTCTGGACTCATTATTTTTTGAAGGTAAGGCATTTAGTTTCCTCTCTAGGGCTTTCACATTTAAAATGAATTGTCTTCCATTCAGAAGCCGCATCAATTCCTAAGAGGTCAAAAGATATTTCATGATATTATCAAATTCTTATTGATAGACATTAGTCTACTAATATGTAATACCATTATCATTAACCCTGTGAAATGTAAACATTTTCTTAGAATGTTGGATATAATGTCTTGAACGTATGATAAGGTTTCTAGAATTTATATCAATTCATTGAAATATCAAGGAGCCGACATGCTAAGGATTCCCTTTTCCTTTTCTTGCTGGACTTCAATTATATGAAGGCACGTGATGAAGCTAATTAATTTCCCTAAAGTAATAATGAATTCCCATATTGAGGGGTTCATTTTCAGGATGTTTTGTCATAGTTTTTTTAATACGGTTTCAAGATCAAAATGTTTCTCAGAACATTTATAATATTTCTACACCATAAAATTGATGTATCACTCATAAAACCTCCCCAATAAGAGTTTAGAGATGTGATACGTGGAGCATTGGTATGTAGTACCAGAATTAATCAAGGCAGTGGGAATTAAATCATAGAAAAATAGTCCATGTGGATCCCTAATGGTGGGGGATTCATCGTATTTATAGTACAATCTTATTTTATTATACCATTAATACTCAATCATGAATGACCATAATTGATATTCAGTTGTCTCATCAGGTTTATGATTTGTGATCTAGACTATGAAATCATCCTTTGCAAAATGCTAGTGAAGATCTATAAAATCAATAACGACCCTGATTTTCCTATTTTTTTCCTTGATAGGGACTATATTGGCCATTCACTTCCAATATTGATCATCCAAAATTAAATTATCCCAGATGATCTTGTCAACATTAGCTTCAAATTTTGAAGTGTGAATTAGATGTTCCCTTCTAGATGGGTTCATATTTCCCCAGTAGTTCATTGAAAATCTAAGGTGTTGAGTAGCCACCTTTGGATTGAGCCCTATATTTTTTGTGTAGTTATAAGATAACACACCCAATTGTTGCTTTATAAAAGATGTATATACCTATTGTTCATCAGAATACATGGTACCAATACTAATTGTGGGTCATGGGTCATCTTCGATACCCAAATTTATCTCTCTGAGTTGATCAATGGTGATAGTGACTCCCTCATCAAATGATGTAGGGACTTCTCTGAGGTTCTCCTACACATATTTCTCTTTCTCTACATACTCATTATTATGATCATCATCTTTAACAAAGAAGAAGTTGATGATGATGGGAATTTCCTAGAGTTATAAGAGGATTCAATATTTAGAAATTTGAAATATGAATCAACATTGTTTCACCCAATTGAAAATACAAAGTCTCAACATATTTATTGAGGAGAGACAATGGATATATGATGAGTATCTTCATGTTATCTTGGTGAAATTATGGATTCTAAGAAATAAGCTAATGAAGTAATGAAATTTTATAACTAAGGGGATGAAATGATGGCATTTTAATATTGCATTTCACTATTCTCTCTTGAATCAATGGCCCTTTCACCACTGTTGGGATCATTTTTCATGAATGATATCATTAAAATTGTTGAATATTCAATAGAATTTTGTCTCATATACAAATCCTCACCTATGGATAAAAAATAAACATAACTGATCTATTTGGAGGGGTTGGTTGAGGTTATTTCTAATCCATTTAAATATGTGAACCCAATGACACCATAAAACATGGGGTGTTTACCTTCCCTCATATAAAATCTATTATCGATAAAATTTGACTTATATGATTTGAAAGAGGCCTTATCATTGCAAAAAATCAAGATTTTTATATTAATTCTATATGTGACGAATTGATTGTACGACATGGGGATTTCCACCTATTTATGAATAAAAATATACCGAATAAAACATTGAAGGACACATGCTATAGAATAACAAAAAATGTTGAGTTGGATTCAAGGTTTCCAAGCTAATCTTTGATCTTAATTTGGACCTGGGAATTTTTATTACTTTTTTGATAACCATGTAGCATTAGAGAGGAAGGCATTAGGGTAGCATCTCTATAGATATCCAACAATGTTTCAATAATATAATTATCATAAAACCATATATATTTCTAATGAAATCCCTTCATGCATTGACTCTATTCATCCTTCCAAATATGTACAGAATTGTGATGTATCCTTGTACATTATCAACTTTTTCTAGATCAATAAGGGAGAAAATTGTGTTGAATTATATTGGATCGATCTCTATATGATAGACCTATGTAGTGGAATCCACCACATAAAACTATTGGGGGATTAAAAAAGCCACTATAACTGCTTCCCTGAGGACTTTTGATAAACATGAGGAGTCTAGGATCGACAACATGGTCAACACCAAGGCTAATTTCTTATAGATTTCATTCTTATGGTCTAAAGGTTGTTCTTACCATAATTAAAATTCCCCATTACATGTGCTTTAAGTTAATAATTACTTCATATAGATGGATCAACCACCGAACCAGTATTTGAGGTTACTCCAACCCTCGGTGGGTTATGTTTGATAGTTCTCGTTCCCTTTTGAGGATGATCATATGCATTTAAACCTTCTAATTTATAATATAAATTTATTAGATATGGGATAACTTTTCAAAATATAGGGGTATTTATATAATCATATTGTACTTATTTAAGGGATCTCTCATGATTTTACATATCCCTAATAGTCCAAGTAGGGGTTCAGCTAGAATTCTTATTTCTATAGTGAATGTATCTTCCCCTATGCCCTCAGATCCTACGACCTATTCTTCTAGTACCCCAATAGAGATCTAGAACTCATTTTCATATACATTCCCTTAATAATATAAGGGATCCATTAAATGAATGAAATTAATGGAAATGTAGATTAATTCTTCATCTGATGATGATTTTGATTATCTATGCAATTCTAGTGGAAACATTTAGTGGGGAGGATTCAATGGTTAGAAAATGAAGGTATATATTCTAACAGATATAAATACAACTTTTTCCATGTTACAAGTTCATCTTCCAGTATCTACACCTCCCGATTATTGCTAGGTCTCATCATGAATGAGTGTTTTTAGTGGATTGTGATGTTAGTTTAGTAGTTTGTTCCATATGGGATGTTTCTAGTGTCATATTTGGTTATTACAAACTTTCTGGGAGGATATAATGATCCTAAATGATTTATTTTTATTCATCCAATTTACCATATTCTTCACAAATTTAATAGAATATTATTTCCACTCACCTCCTTCCATAGGATTAATAGTATAATCATACACTATTTGTGTTGGTGGTTTCCCCATATTCACATATCTAGGTTCTACAATTTTTTCAGGATGTCATTAAAAATGAAGAATTGTTGAATAGTGTTCCAAAATGATTGATAATTGAGGTAGTAGTATATCCAATCATCAATACCCACTTAGTTGGGATTTTCTATCTATAGAAGGAATATAAAAATATGTTCAATAATATCTATAATAAAACCATGTAATTTCTCATATTAGAATGATAAACATTATTCATTCAATCCTCAAATGGATTTTCCCTTGGTCCCCTCTTCTCTTCCTGATGAGGCATGGGTTTTTTGTAGATTCACTAGGGTTTTCATTCTATGGTTCTTATTTTGGAGAAGTAGCCTATGTAGAGGTTGGATTATGTGTGATGGATGTAGCTTTTTTTTCTTCTTTTTATCTTCCGTGGGGATGATGAAATCATTGGATACTTGATATTAGTTTTCCATATTGAATATTTCAATCATTGTGAAATTTTTATAGGAATCTAAAACTGACCCATATATCTTACAAGGATGAGTAGCAATCACAACTCATCGTGAAGGATCACAATACATATGGAATTAAAATACCCTTGTAAAATAAGTAGTCTTATGTATTAATTCATCCCCTTTAATCTTGAAATATAATACAAGATATTCTCATTCTCTTATTCTTTTCAATTCATGATTTCATGGATCATTATCATTTATAGCATTGTAATAAAATAAAATACATATTGATGATTGAGATATTTCTATACTATGATTGAATAAGATGGAAAATTGGTGTACCATATCAATATAGGACCTTCTATAGTTTGAACAAAGCATCTATATTTCACTACTTATTATTGATTAAAGGTTCTCATAATGGGATTATAGTTGGACACAAACCATGTCGGGTTCTATTATAGGTCTCTAGAGCCAATAAATATGAGAAAATTGTGGCTCATAATATTTGGTGGGGTTGGGATCATGTCCTCCCATTCATAATAAGGATTCCATTCTAGATGTAGTAGTGTATTATTTTATTACAGAGCTTCTAATTAAACCTCCAATGATTTGATGGTATCTATATTCCCGTGATTAATGTTTGGATGAATAAGATATTGAATAATGATTGGTAGTGAATGGCATGCAAGATCCACCGATATTTGTGGATAAAATTCATGATGGGACAAATATAGATGTTTTTCTTTAATCATTTCGTATTGTTTCCCTAATGGTTGTTATTCATGATAATTTAACATGATCAATTTATGTTAAACTGAAGGCCAATGAACCAGGTTAATAGTAACTTCTATATATAATTCAGTCACTTTTGTGAACCCATGTTATTGAGGTACAACTGTTGAAAGTATGACTTCAGGTTCTGCTCATGGAACATATTCAGTTAGAATGAATCATTAGAAAAATATTTAATTGAATCTTATAAAAACATTAATCTCTTACTCCTACCATTATAGTTGTTCTTCAAGTGTGTGAAACACAACTTATTCATGAGGCGGGATCTAGGTAGCTTTTCCATTAACCATTTATTCGGTGAATTCTCACTGAGGAGGGAGTATTGGATTTTTCAATGAAATTCTAAATTTAGAGAAATTATCTTATTCTTTGGATTCACAAATCCATCATTTAACATATTTTTGATCATGTTATGAGTGGATTGATTTTCTATATACTCTTCTACATAGGAATCATCTTCAACATTATCCATATTATTGATTCCCATTACATTCACTGATGTATAATACATTGTTGGTGTTTTATTGTCCATTGAATGATATGAGTGTTTATTTTTTCCATTTAATGGATTTATTCTTTTCTATATAAGATATTTTTTTATATTATTTTTGACTAATGACTTGGGGGAACCACCATACATCCTTTTCATATGCATCCCTTCTAAGGAAAATGGGTCATGAGAAGGGAAAAATTGTGGCACATTTTTCTAAATATTTAATCCAAATGGGAGAAGGCCATTTTTAATAGAAGGGATGGTTGAGGTAAATATTGTCCCATCCATATAGTATAGGTTCTATCCCAGGAATTCATTCTTATTCATCATTCTTAATTGTTCAACATTGAAGATGAACATTACGTTAAAAATTCCCCCAAACTTGTGTGTTGGGGATAGTCTATCACTATAGTGGCTACTAGTACCATTGTTTCTATCTTTATCTCATGCATCCTTGTTTGAGCATGATTCACGTGCATTGGATGATCTTCACATAAAATTCCTATAGTTTAGTGCATCAGTAGTTCCTGGTGATTTTCATTCCTTAAAAGAGAATCCTACATAAAGTTCTCGATCTCCTGGTACATGTTTTTTTTCTACAAAGTGATCTTAATGAGCCCATTCTTTTCATACTTATTTAGGGCCAATTATTTCAGTGTCCACCAGCACTCTTGAGGATATGTCTTATTTATTATTTTCCCATGAGTAATGAAATATCAGGAAGTCAATTCTAGTGGATCTTGATAAATTGGTTGTGAGGTGAAATGAAAAGTTCTATGTTCTTCCCATCCCCACATATAAGGACTAATAGTGATTTCGATGAATAGATGACATAATGTATGTAATTAATTTAGGGGCACCAGTTGAATATATTTTTGGTACTTATTTAATAATGGAATCTATGATGCTTGAAGGTAATTCATGTTGATTTGAATTAAAATATCCCCCCTATATATTAACATGGTCTACAAACCCATTATAATGAATGGACTCTCTTTTAGGTGGTAGAGAGTTGTTCTGGGATTCAGACAGATGTTTTGTATGCTATATTGTAACAGTACCTATGGAATGTTGAATCAAGAAGTTTCTGTGGGAGAAAATATGATGCTTATATTATCCATTTCCAGTTCTATTATCATAATTATTTTTTTATTCTTATTACCAATATTCCTCTAGTTGATCATCCCATGATGGGGGAATACTAGATGATTTGTTGAATGAAGTAGGGACATAAAGTGTCTCATTCGAATGTAAATAGTTAAGAGGTGGTTTTGATCATGATTTTTTTCATAGACCATATTCTAGTTGAAAAATAATTTCATCTTTCCATGATAGGGTGTCAATCATAACTGAACCCATCTTTCCATTCACCTTATAAATTACTGGATTTTTCATATATGATCCCAAAAAGGTCATGCCTTATTTTATATTGATTTTTTTTTCATGAGGAACACTTTCATGGAAGTCATCAAAATATTATCTCCAATGATTTATTGGATTTTTCAATAGAGGAAATATTTCATAGAAATCATTCTGGGGATGACCTCCAGAGATGCTGGAAGCAATGATAATGGGATGACCATTGTGAGTACTACTTCCACTTATATAATTTAGTAATGTATTGGAAGGATTATGGGATACCATTTATAGATGTTGATGGCCTCATGAACTCCATCCATGAATAAATGAGGTTTGTGAGTCTGCTCTAGAATTTTAAACATCCCCATGCGAGATTTCATTTTCGATTCTCTTTTCTGGGTAGTTTTGACTATGTCTATTCAATGGAAATTCCCATTCATAAGGGTGGGTTCAAGAAATAATATTTTTTATTTTGAATCATGTCAAAAAGCTTCTACAATATTTGTAAATATATATGTCAACCTGGGAGTAGTCCTTGAGATTGAACGGTAATCCCAAAATGGAACAGCGATGTGTGCCCAATCCGATTGTCAATTTATCATGGAATGTTAGTAAAAACCTCTTTTATAGAAGTAGGAATGTATTTATTCTCTACAAGAATCATCCCATTTTAAATATGAGTCCCCCTACATGCGGAGGTTCAGTCATGGGACCAAATCCGAGCTGTTATCCATTATAATATTATATTTTTGAATGTTTGTAGGATGCGGTCAAGAATTAATATATGACCTTACATACATTCGAGGAAATGATGAGAAACATCCTTTTTGGGAATAGGAATATACTCCCATTATGGTGTTGTGGAATTATTATGATTATATCCTTGGTTCATAGCCAAGGTATGTTGACCAGGTCTTCTATTTTAACCATATTTTACTCGATGACATTATTTTACAGAGAAGGTATGTTTCTTAGCATGTCAGAGAAAAGAAATATCCAAGGTACTATTTCTTGGGTCACCAACCCAAATGTTCTAGAATTGATCCCAACAAAACCCTTAAAATTTCTTGGGGATGAGAATGTATTTCCCATCAATCAGGTCATGTATATGAGCCTAAATACAGAAGAATATTATGTAATATTTATGGTTTCAATTAGGAAAATTGATTCTATCAGACTTGAATGTTTTTTGACTCCCCAAAAAGTCATATACGATTGGATGAATATGAACTCATTCGATTCCTAGAGATTAATAAAATCACTAGCTCTCCAGTTGAGGTAGAAGAGGTCACCTCCTCACCTAAAGAGGATGAATACACTCCTCCTCCTTCTCTCACTCTATCTAATAAATAGTTTTAAGAAAATCACACATTATATGTCGGTATTGAGGTAGTTTATAAATTTTCATAATGTTAAAATATCGGATCTCCCCACAACTCTAGAGAACTAATCCCACTACTTTACCCCTTTTGAACATATAGGAAAAGATGATGACGTGGAGGAGGACGATATTAGGTATTACACTCCGTCATATAAGGATAGTTTCTATACAACCATTTATGAGCATAGATAAATAAATAAGAGAACATAATTAGACCCATGACCCACCTTGATAAGTGAAACTATGTGTTTCGAGGAGATAGTGGTTTATACCTCCTTCCTGAAGCAACATTGTGATATTTTTTCCTATGAAATCAAAAAAATGTTGTGCATTGATCTTGAGTTGGACACTTACCACATGGGCCTGTAGAGGACCACTGGGGATATAAAAAACCAAAAGGACACACCAAACACATGATACCAATATTGAGGCTGAGTTCGATAGTCTCATTAGATATAAATTCACTGAAGTGGTCTAACATTCCAAATGGATAGTTAAATTCATTGCCATAAAGAAGGAGATTGGGAAATTATTGTATGTATTGATTTTAGGGATCTTAACCTACACTACGTGAATGATTATTTCCCTATCTCGATCATAAAAATGTTGATTTATGAAACAAGCAGATATTTCGATCACTCTTTCAAGGATGTTTATTTGAGATACAATCATATGTTAATACAACCTAAAGATAAAACATCCACCACCTATACGGAACCCATGGATTATTTTTCTTTTTGGTTACAACCTTTGGATTGAAGAATGTTAGTGTTATGCACCAATATTCCATGTATGGAATATTTAATCATTTATTTATAAAGAGTTTTTAATGAAATTATGATGACCTATGGTTAAATATTGGGAAATCTCAGACCGTTTGGTGGATCTTGAAACCATATTCAATGAAACGTGACAAGAAAACTTGAAAATATACCCCTTGAAGTTATCTTTTAGTTTTACCGCTAGAAAAATTCTTGGATTAATTATATTAAATCATGAAATCAATGCCACCCCTAATAATACAATGATTATCCTTAGAATATCACATCCATGCAACCTCACAGAGTTGAGATGAATTCTAGGTCACATTTCCTACATTCAGTGCTTTATATCCAACCATGCCTGAAAATTTATTCCCCTAAAAATGGGAATGAAAAATTTGGTTACATATCAGTGGATTTATTATTGTATGGAATAATAAAATAGACTTATGAAATAACTCATAGGCCTATTATTTCTTTTGTTACCTATCGAAGGAATCAATATTGTTTTGTAATTTATATCCACGGAGAGATCATCACGTGCCATCCCCACATGAAATAATGACATTGGTAATGAAAAAAAATCCCTTTTTATATCATTTGACCACTGATTGATGATGATACTAGCTATTAATATATCATGAAGATCTATTTGACACTAATATTTATAGTCAAGAAGCTGAGGAACTACATACAACATCCCAAGGTCCATTTGGTATCTCATAAAAATCCAATCAGATTCATTCCTAGTTTTTTGATGTTAACTAGATGCATTTTTTTGTGGTATGGCATCCTATAGTAGTTTTACAATCAATATGTGCCTCGAAAAGTGTTCAAATACTTTATGTTATAATATATTCTAACAGATAATCGCTTAGTGGAAATTAATTTGTTGGAAGATGATATAAAAAAGGAATAGGTTTTATCTGTTCAGGAGGGCCCTAGATATGGGAGATATATTTCCTTGGTGCATCCAAAAGTCTGATATAGAAAAGGATAGAAGGCTTCGAGGTCAAAATTGTGTGGTTGGGAGCCATGCTCAACTATTTAACAATGGCAGTCCAACTTTACCCCTTCTAACTGTCAAAAGGATAGACGAACAATGTTTTGAAATATCAAACTATCATTAGAGGGATATAGTAGGAACAATAGGTACAAGTTAATAAATTGTAGATAAAATGATATTTGTAATTATTCAGCCAAAAGATCAATAGGATTTTGTAATAAAAAATGAATATTTGACCCCCCCTTATTATACAATTTCTGGGGACTAAAATCGGAATTCTAATTGGATTTGACACTAAATCACATCCCATTATAATGGAATTCTAAATATGATGAATTGGAAAATTTGGAAATTGATATATCTAATAAATACAAGAATGAAATATTTTTCCACATTGTGCATCATGGTATGGTCTCACCATTTTTTGAACCAAACATGGAAGAGATCATTGATATATCCCCATCCCTTAACCGTAAAACACTACTACCAGCTGGATGTAACCCATTGGGGACAACCTTAAAAAAGGAGATCTCCCACTAGATAGATATGTGTTAGGTAAAATATGAAAAAAAGATGTTATCTTTTTTATTATGATGGATTGAATCATCAAATTGTACGCTAAAAGTAAAACCTAGATGGGTTATTTCTCATGTGTGTTGATAGTGAAGAGACTGTTGCTATCATGAATGAAGTGGACACTAGAGTATATGGATCCCACCAGTTAGGGTATAATATTTCCCATAATATCCAATGTTTTGGGTAATAATTGAATACTGTAATGCATGGCGGCACTAAATTTACCAAAAAGTAACATTCCATCAAAGTTCATGCCATCTTCTTTCATAAACCCATGATATTATTAACATAGCCTAATACTCCTACCCATTTTCCATATGGGTAATGGAAATTTTGGAACCATATCCTCCCACTACAAGAAAAAAATTCATTTCTATTTTCATTGCAGCCGATTGCTTCTCCATGAGGGCCGAAGTCATGCCCCTTAGAGACGTCGGGGCATGGAACATTATCATATTAATGAGAACCAACATCATAACATGATTTGGTGTCCTTTAAATAATACTGATGTACAACAGTACCAATTTATGTTTTTATGAATGGAAATAAATATACCAGGAGTATGACATCAATTCCAACCATTCATCCCACAACCATGAAGCATCTAATATATATATAAATGCATTCAACATAACCATATCAAATATACTTCAGATTATTGTAGATAAGGAAAAAATGTCTTGTACGAAAAACATTCTTCATGCCTTGTAGGATTATCATACCAAAACCAACACAACCACACATGCGACCCTATAGTAATTAATATACGTTACAGAGGTAGTCTTTCTCATCAAATATCAACTACCCTCACTCTCTGTTTCCATCTGTGATCAATTATGTAGAGATGATAAATCTAAAAAATGGCTGGACGAATTAGCATGAATGGATGAGAAAATATTTCACACCTTTCATCATTTGGAATTATACCAAAACTTAATTGAATTAGAAAATAACATGAATGTTCTCTTTCAGTACTTCCTCGATGGAGTGATGGTGTTTGTCCACATGACTCTGATGATACTCAGAAAGAATCCCCCTATGTTTATTCCAATGATTGAGAGACCCTATACCATACCCAAAGCCTACCTAAATGGATCCTAATATTTGATATCAATGGATGGGAAGATTACCATGGACCACACCAATGCATGTTTTATGAAGAAGTATTTCATTTAACCACTAGACACATTCATTCGTACCATATGACATTAAATTGTATGGTACATCATCTATGTCATAAGATAGTAAACTACATGACACATATGCCCATACCTCATGATGCTATACTTCTTGTTACCTCAAGAACTTCATGTGGATTGATTCCAATCATTGTATGGTACATAATAAAATTTTTACTACTTTCATTAGTGCCAATCTCAAATTTCAATATGATCATTAGATGATTTTCATTCAACCCTTTGGAATCAAGCCTATTTTCATGCCAGGATTATGATTCTTAATGTTCCAAAAAATCATCCTTATCAAAACTACAAGGCCCAATCATCATGATCAAGTGATGTTAAACTAAATGGTACATCATCTATGTCAAAGGACAATAAACTACATGATAGCTATGTCAATAACATGTGATGTTAAACTTCATTGTACCTCAAGAACTACATGTGTCTTGATTCCTATTATTTTTTGGGTATGTAGTGACACCAAGAACTATTGTGTTAGGCCCAATCAAAAATTTACCTCAATTAAATAGATGATTTTCTTTCCAGAATTTTCCCTCAAGGACTCTTTTTATATCAGGATTTGTCCCTCTTTAGTCCACAAAATCTCCCTTCTCATGAGTACAAGTCATAATTATCATGATCTCATGATGTTAAACTATATGGTAGATCATTCTAATGAAATTTCCTTATACTGAATGGTATGTCATCCCAGTTGAATGGTACTAAACTACATAGCCAGTATTTGTCGCATGACCTTATAAAGCACACCAACATCATCTGAGTCAAAACATAATAATTTTATGACACCAATGTCCTCTCTGTAGTACATTAAACTTCATACCCCCATAATTTTCTCACTCAAAAGTAAACCTCCCTCAGTATCAGTCACCTAATATGACATGTTAAAAAACTAAATTTGGCATCATTCATATTCAAAAATGATACATAGAAACACCCAAATTTTATATCCAGGTTCGACCACACCAAAATGAATAAAATTCTGCCACCTTGTGTACAGGTCAGACCCATGTAGGGAGATTTCTTCAAAAATGATGTGTGGGTTGATTGTCAATTTGTGGGATATGTACTGACACCTAGAAGCGATATCCTATGCCTAGATGACAAATATAATATATTTCCTTGCCAAAATACAAACTAAATCAATGTAGGGAATTGAAATGTGGGTCCTATTAATAGGTCCAACTCAACAAAATACCCATATCCATACACAAGAGTCAAAAAAATTTAGAGAATCACATTTAGAACTATGTGTTGCTTGAATATTTCCCACACTTGATAATTAGTGATGTCTGTATCATCAATAAAATCTCCATACTCAACAATAAAATAGTCAATGGACAAATACCCCCTTTGTATATAGATTAGAACTACACGGAGAGTTGTCTTTCAGAACTATGTGTGGATTTATTCCTATCCTCATAGGATACGTAGTGACACCCATATCCCTTTTCCTAGATCTAGATAAAATGAATGAAAAAAATTGCATCCGGCCAATGTATGGGTTAGAAATTCAGATGGATTCTTCTCAGAACCAGGATTCTATTGATTCTTATAATCACATGATATGTAGTGAAATCCAGATTTATAATCCTGGTTCTAACCATAATATTACCCCTATTTTACATGTAGTCACCTTTATCCTTACCACATGATGTTAAATTTCACTGGGTCCCAAACTATGTGTGTCTTGAATCACAATATAGTGACATATGTAGTGATTTACGGATTCAACACCCTTTTTTAGTCACCACAAATTCCAAATTAACATATCATTCATTTTATCACCCTTGTGTGGAAGAAGAATCCTTTTCCTACTCTTGTTTCTCACACTAATCACATATCACTTGGGATTAGGAGTTTCATTAGGGGATTCCCCGCATGATTAAGTAGAATCTATCCACATCACGGTATCCATGGTCCTAGTATCAATTCATTTAAAGGAACACTAAATGTCTTTACAACACTATTCTAAAATACACGATCAAATACAATTTCAAGACTATATGGGGATTTATTTCTACTATCACAAGATATATAGTGACACTAGAGTTTTTAATCTCAGTTACATCTATAATATTTACTCTTCACATTGGGAATCCTATCTCTATACCGCATGACATTAAACTTCATGCTGAATTTCCTTTCCCAAGGACATTAACCTATATCATTCCTCAATAACTATGTGTGGATTTATTATTATTTTGAAAATATACATAGTTAATCCAAAACCTCATGTACTACTCCCATCCATGGGGTAAAGGAAAATGAAAATGTCCCCATATCCTATATAAAAACAAAGATCTATGCAGGAGATCCAAATTTTGGGTTCCTCGTTTATGGATCTATCAAGGAAACAGAAATGAACAACCCACATATGAGCCGAATTTATGTACAGAATTAAAAACACCATGGATAATAATTTTATTAATGTTTCTTGTGTACCAAGCCACATTCCTTCAATTCATCATACACCATCCCCTGAGAAATTTCAAATATTCACAATATTCACATGGCCATCAGAAATGCAGGTTCAATGTTCTGAGGAAACCATTGTTTGAATATGAATAATATTCCCCCGATGTCTCTCCATAGGTTTCCAAAAAAAAATTTAATCCTAATGAAAATTCATCCACTATATGGGCCTTTTTTATCCCCTAAATTCCCAACAGTTATTTCCAATAAAAATTCTCATGCTCTATGAAAACATAGAATCATGACTAATATCTTATTTATCTCTCACATTTGAGGAATGTACGAACCTCCCGTCCAAATGATCCTCACATTACTCATTTTTTATATGAAAAATTGTCCTAAAAAATGACCTAATACTACAAGAACCCATTCCATCAATGTCTATTTGTGTCAAACTGCACGGTTCATGTCCTAGACACATGACACTAAACTGCATGATGTTATGAACTACTTATGGTATGATTCCTTCCACTAGAGGATATGTAGTTTCACTGAAATAACTAGTCCAATATCATGATGCCAAAAATGATAATTATTTTCCTTCCCTCTTCTTGTGTCAAACATGCATATAGAACCCTATAAGAACTAATCATTCCCTCATTATAACATTGATGAGATATGTAGTGAAACCAAAATCTTATATAATAGTCTGAAAAAATCCACATTCCCTCTTATACATGTGTTAGATCTATATATAATGGTCTAATATGTGTATCACCTCACTTGTGAGATTTAATTAAAATTAAAATTCACATTTCCATTGAAAAAGTTAGATAAATGCATGGGTAAAACGTCCTAGAACTATGTATGGATTAATTATCATTTTTATGAGATACATGGTGACACCCAAACCATATATCTTGGGTCTATCTGTATTAAAATATCCTTCCTAGGTATCAGTTAGATTGATATAAGGGAATCATTTCTAAGAATTACTAGAAAATTTTGATATGATGTGTTCCTTTCATGTTCATGAAAATTCTTTTTACAAACTACATTCTATGCCTAGGGAATTATAGATCACCATAAATATCCCTATACATTGTAAATAGAGGTTCCATTTCCTAGGGAAACATTTTTTTGGCTATGGACAATATGGACCCGTTGGCTCTACGTAATTTTCCACAATAAGGCATGTCAACCATATAAAAATTCACCTCCATTATAGGATTTTCCTCTCTATGTATTCCACAATGACATTGATTTCCCATATATCCCCTCATATATTGAAATCCCTAGATTACATCTTTCATTCTTTCCCCATCATGCATGAGGATGATGGAGTATTCTTAGACATATTACCATGAAAATGGAAAATCATTTATCCCTCAGTAAAATCTATGTGACTATAAATATTAAACCTAAAAAATTATTTCCTTAATATATTAAATTCAATGTTCCATGTCCTATTTTCATGATATTAGAATGCATCATGCTTCAGACCTCCTTTTCACAATCCAAAATCATGTATGACTGGTTTCTCATTCATAGAGAGTGTCGATAAAGATTCCCTTGAAATTTTAATACATAATTCATTTGACAAGACACCCATAATGGTGTTGATAAATTCAAATTTTCACAAATTAAATGTACATAAGAAATGGAGGACCATTTTTTTGGGGACACCTTTGTTTGAACATGCATAATATGCACTAGTCGGCTCACCATAAGTCTCCCAAAAAATATTATGTCAACCAAGGGAAACATAATACCCAAATGTGGATTCTTATATCTTTTTATATCCCCCAAAACATCCTTCTTTAAACCTTTATTATGGTTACTCCTTTTGTACAATCCAAATATCTGGTCTCAGATTCAATAATCAAAAAACTATAGTCAAAATTTCCCACATTCATGACTAAATTATATTGGGACATTCTCAAATAGGAATCATTATTGGGGTTCTCACCACATAATTAATAGTAAATGTTGTTCAACCTAAAATACCAATAATATTAGTCTGGTTTTGAAAAATACAAAATACCAATGAATAGAGACAAAAAATCACTGGTGAAAACCCCACAAAGGGAACCATAGGTAAAATTTGAGTACAAATTCACTAGACCAATGATTTACATGGAATAGAAAAGAATTGAGTGATCATTAGAAAACTAAGAAGGAAAAATACATATTAGGCAGAAATCCCACAAAGGGAGGCCTAAGAGAAATCCAATTTAGACATGATAATCCCATAACATAGTGGATATAGAAAAAAACTGGATGTTAATAAAAAATACAGAAGGCTTGTAGAGTTCCTTGAATTAGTAAAAAAACTAGAGAATTACACAATAATGTTAATTTGGATACCCCATATTTAAATTTTAATTGATATGTAGTGAGGATTAGCATTAAAAAGGTGGCCAGTAAGGATTTATTGGCCTTGTAGTAAAAGATAGAGTTTTAGCATTAGAGGGAAAAAAGATTTTATTTTAATAAATGATAAGGGAGGAGAATCCACATCCTGGTGTCTATCCATGATTCCAATAAAAAGATAGAAGAAAAAAATAATAGAATAACCAAAATAGCTATACTGAAGGTTGAATAACTTTAGTCTGAAAATAAACTACCACCTATCCTGATCTATCATGGGTCGACTCCAAACTAGCTCATTTACTTGCTTTGGTTTTAGTTATTGGACGTATCTATTTAATGATGTCCTTTACATCCAGACCATTTTTCTTGATATCTTCAAAAACATGCATTTATTTATGATAGTTTCACCTTTGACCAAGATATGTGAGCCTCACATTCATACATCAATACACAATGTGTGACCAATTGATCATAACAATGTTCTTCCTATGAAAATTGGTGACGTATCTCAGCAAAACTATCCTTTAGGGTTACTTCAGGATAATTTTAAACATTAAACTAAGAAAGGCCACATTCATATTTATTTATGTCTTCTCGATTAATGATGATTTTCTGGATAAGGATAGGTAGGTTCTGATAATAAAATCCACCATAAAGTATACTAATGAAATGATAGTAATGGTTATGTTCCCTTTCATCCATTTCCACCAGAGTAGTCTCCGTGATAATTGTACATATTTGATTCCAATACCATTTCTAAATTTTCTGATGTTCAATGACGACACCGTGACCCTTTCCTTGTAAATATGTTGTTACAAGTATATAGTCTATGATTTCCGCTACAAAAGACATGCCCTATCTACATTGTGACACCTATGTGGGAAAATCCTCCATCTCTATTTTCGGTTCAATCGTAGAATATAAACGGATATGGTTGGTATATATTTAATAAATTACCATTACTGTCAAACATGGACCATCCATGGTGTGGTTTCCATCAATATCAATCAAAAGTATGGGGTCCTCACCAATCCACAAAGAATAAGGAATTGTGGATGAAGCTACCTCATTACTTCATTAATGAATATAGGAACTTCTTCCTCTTATGAATGTGGGTAAATATGGAATAGTTGTAATATAACCTGAGGTGGCCAATGGGTTATGAAACCATAGGAATAAGATGTCCAACACACCATTAGGATAGTATTCCCCACCACATTTGGGTGTACTTCCATGGTATGTTAGTTGAAGCTCCTATGGGAGGTAAAAGGATTTTATAATTGGAACACTCACACATCATCATCAACCAAAATTGAAAAATAATGATTGGGAATGATTCCACTTTAATCATCATGATGGATAAAGATGAAAAATGTAGCAGTCACTAATATTTATGGGAAAATCAATAAGGGGTGTAAGGTTCCCTAATGATCACACCATCCACCTAGGAATTCATAATCCCATCTCACAATGAGAACATATATGAACATTATTATAGTAAATCATTCCATCATCCACCACCGCTTCATAGCATGATGGATATGGTGTAAATGAAAATTGGGAAGAATCATTTACTATCTCGACAATGCAATCAATTCCCTCGATTTATAGATAATGGAAACAATATTGAGAATGAAAGGGTGAATGTTTTAATGAGGAATAGTTGGGATATGTTGATTTTCACAACATCAATTGTGTTCCACCACCCATCCATATTGTAATTGAAATGGAACACTAAGGTGTTTCTGGGTCTTCCCTCCTATATTTTACCAAACAGTAAAAATATACGAGTGAGGGTGGGAACAAATAAGTTGATGGGTTTTCCCTATTCTAGTATGGCTTCCATGACTAGGGTATAGACCCTAACACTGGTATAAGAATCAAGGGAATTGAATATCATTCCATTCAGAAACATGGTAAAAAATCCAACCAAACTTATGTCAGGAGATACATCTGGATAGATTCTCATTCCACACATGATATATTGGGCATCAAAACTCATCCACCAGTGGAAAGAGTTGATCATGTGTTCTTGAGATATACATACTGATCTTTTATCCCACACTGAGCATGACCCATGTAGTCTTTGAGGGTACTGGTGATCATGAAATACGCATGATCCAAAGAATTCAAATTGACCATCTCATTTGATGTAAGCCCCAACCTCTAATTAAATTGGACTCCTATATGGTATAAGCCCCAATCATGCTCCAGGGGCCTCTTATCCAGTACAACCCCCTATCATGCTCCACGGGCCTCCTATACAATATAACCCCCAATAATGCTCCAAGGACATCCTATATGATATAAATCCTAATCATTATTCATGGTCTTCCTATATTGTATAAGCCCCAACCCTTAACAAAAAAATGTGGGCTTTGATTCCCAACATACTAGGATACGTAGGAACCATCCTTAGGGTCCAAACCCAAAACCAAATTCACCCTAATATTTTCCAAGCCACATTACTTGTACGGTCATATCAACCTTGGAGACCACACCTCTTCTGCATCGCTCCAGCAGCTTCAGCTTATGTTCGACACAAAACGTTGTCTAGGAACATTTCACATAGATTTACATACCAAAAAAAACTAAAACAAAATGGTTCAATCCACATTGCATGACCCTAAAATGATATTTTTATGTTAAGTTGCACCAAAATACATGGTTCATGATTCATCTCATGAGGAAATGTAGGATACCAACTTATGTCCTTGATTTTTTAATCAAAACTAATTTCATCTCTCTAGATGAAAACAAACTCTACATTACCTCACCACATGGATTAAACTATCATTGAATAAATAAACAACCAAAGAATATAAAATTCATCCCTTAAAGGATAGCATTGATGGAAAACCTCAAATTCCTACAAATGTAAATATCAATGGAAACCATAGATATATATCGATGATTCTGGACCCAAGAATGTTCATAATTTATCACTACATAATGGTGGTCCACATTATAAAAATTTGTGAATGATAAAACAATTCAAAAACATATATTAAATCCATAAGAGAGTCTATGAATATGAATTAGTTCCCCAAAAAGGGTATTTTATTCCGGAGTTACCATCCTCTCATCAAACTTATGTTATTCAGTGACATTGAGCATGTGCCTCTAGTGAATGTCTAGCATTGGAATATAGGTCAATGAGTAGTTGCATATATGAAATACATTGGCTATTTCTAGCTCCACAAACAAAACCTATTGGAGACAATTCATAGGTACTATAACCGACACAAATTCGTATACATAATTCATCCCACTATAATCAATTGATAGACCAACCAACTTCCATTGAAAATAAGGGGTTTACAGGGTTTTTAAAATCATTATTGGCCTTTAAGGATTTTATTTAATTTAAGGTTTTTAGGAGGTTAAGACCTTTTATTTTTCTTAAAGTTTTGAATGTTTTTATGGTTTTAGTGTTTTTAGGGTTTTTTTTGGTTTTTTTGGGTTTTTGGTTTCTTTTTTGGTTTTTCAAAGATTTTAGTGTTTTTAGGTTTTTATTGGGAGGGGTGGGGGTTGTGGTTTTTTTAGGTTTTTATTTTTGTTTGTTTTTTTTTGGTTTTATTTCTTTTAGTAGTTCAATTTTTATATATTTTTAATGGGTTCTTGATTTTTTAATATATTTTAGTGTTTTTTGTGGTGTTAATAGTTTTTAGTGTTTATAGGGTTTTATGGTTTTAAGGGATTTATGGTTTTTTAACGTTTTAGAATATTTTTCCTGGTATTTGGATATTTAGTATATTTTATTGTTTTTAGGGAATTTATGTTTTTTTAGTTTTTTATGGATTGTAGGGTTTTTAGAGTTTTAAGGGTTTTTAGGGGGTTTTGTGTTTTGTGGATTTTTAAGGGTTTTAAAGTTTTTTTTGTGTTTTTATGGTTTTTTCATGGTTTATTTTTGTTTTTATGGTATTTAGTGGTTTTTATATGTTTTAGGGTCTATATGAGGTTCTAGGGTTTTTAGGTTCTCTTCAAGTTTAACGGGTTTTAAGGGTTTTTATTGTTCTTAGGTGTTTTAGGGATATAATTTTTTTCTATATTATAATGGATTTAATGTTTTAAGGGTTTTTTTTGTTTTTAGGTATTTTTAGTGTCATTTTTGTGTTATGGGGACTTTTAATGGTATTATGGTTTTAGGGTTATTAATCATTTTAGGGTGTTTTGGGTTTTTAGTGTTTTTGTAAGGTTTTATTATTTTAGGGTCCTTTAGGGTTTTTGGGATCTATTAGGATTTTTATGGATTTATAGGCTCATTTGGTGTTGGGGGGGGGGGGGGGGGGGTTGGATCGTTGATGGTTTTAAGGGGTTTTTAATGATCCTTTAGGTTTTTGGGTTTTTCTTGTGTCATTTGGGGTTTTTATGGGTTTTTAGGTTTATTAATTTTTTTTGGATTTTTATAGTGTTTTGGTGAATTAATGATATTTTAGTGTATTTTAGGGGGTTTAGTTTAGTTAGTTTTATTTAGGGTTTTTATGGTTGCTAAGGTCGTTTCGAGGGTTATAGTGGTTTAGGGTATCTTTGGGTTTTAGGGTTTTAGAGTATTTAACTTTTTTTAGGATTTTAATTTTTTTGATGGTATTTAAGGGTTTTTTATGTTTTTAGTGATTTGTAGTGTTTTTTGTGGAATTATAGAGTCATTAAAAGGTTTTTGGGTTTATTTTAGAAAATTATTTGATTTTATGGTGTTTTATGGCTTTTTATGATTTTTAGTGTTTTTTGAATTTTTACCATTTTCTAGGTTTTTTCGGGAATTTTGGAGTGTTAGCAGCTTTTGGGTTTTTAGGGTCCTTTAAGGATTTTAGGGTTCTTAGGTTTATAATTTTTTTTGTTCCTTTGGGATTATAAAGTATTTAATTGTTTTTAGGGTTTTATGAGGTTTATGTGTTTTAATGGATTTTGTGTGTTTTATGGGTTATTTGGTGTTTATGGGTGTTATTGGTTTTCTAGGGGTTTTTGAGTCTTCTTGGAATATTATGGTGTTTTTTGGTTGTTTTACAGATTTTAGTGCATTTAAGGGGTTTTAGTGTCTTCTCAAGGGTTTAGGTAGGATTATATTTTTAGGGGTTTTCTAGGATATCTTTTATATTTTCAAGGCTTCGCAGTGGTTTTAGAGTTTTAGAGGGGGTTTGTTGTTTTTATTTGTTTTTGGTTATTCTCAAATTTGAAATGGGTTATGTTATTAGGGGGTTTTAGTATTATTTTATGATTTTAAGGATTTCAATATTTTTAGGGATTTTATGGTTCTTTAGATTTTTAGGGGTTATAGGGGTTTTAGGAATTTTTATGTGTTTTAGGGGTTTTAGTGTTTGTTAGGGTTTTTATTATTTATAGGGTTTTTAAGGGTTTTAGATTTTTAGGTTTTTTTTTTGGGTTTTAAGATTCTATTAGCGGATTATATGTTGTTTAGGTATTTTAGGATCTATTATAGTTTTAGGGATTTTATGGGGGTTTATGGAATTTTATTGGTTTTAGAATTTTATATGGTTTTTTTGTTTTTATGTTTTATTATAATTTTGATGGTTTTGGAAATTTCTTGTTTTTAGGGTTCTTATGGGAATTTATGTTTTTTTATTTTTTGGGGTTTTAAAGTTTTTAATGATTTTTAGGGTTTTAGGGAATTTATCATTTTTAGTGTTTTAATTTTTTGGTGTATTTTTAGTATAAGGGATTTATTCATATTTTTAGGTTTTTTAGGTATTTTTGGGTTTTTTTATGGGTTTCATATAAATTTATTGGTTTTAGTGTTTTATGGTTTTAGGGGTGTGAGGAATTTTAAGATTTTTTTTACAGGTTTTGTGAGAAAATATTTTTGTTTTATGGTTTTTTTTTGGTTTTAGGTTTCTCATTTCTTTTTATGGGTTTTATTGTTTTTAGATATGGCTTTTGATTTTTTGGATCTTTTAGGAATTTTAGCAGCTCTATGGTTTTTAGGTATTTTAGTTTTTTAAGGGGACTTGGGGTTTTATGGATTTTATGGTATTTTAGGGGTTTTAGGGTGTTAAAGTGGTTTTAGGATATTTCAGTGATTTTTAGGGGTTTTGGGTTTTATAGTATTAAGATTATTTTCTGGGGTATTTTGGGTTTTATAGTATTAAGATTATTTTCTGGGGTTCTAGGTTACTTTAAGGGTTCTTAGAATTTATTGGGGATTTTGAGGTCATTTAGGGGTTTTATGTTTTTTATGTGATACTAGGGTTTTGGGATATTTAAGGTGTTTTAGGATATTGTAGAAATATTTTATGGATTTTTAGTGTTATTAGGGATTTTTGTAATCCATTCAATTTTATGAATTTTAATGTGATTTTAAAGTTTTTTTTATAATTTTAAGGATCTTCTAAGTATTATGGTTCTTTTTGGGATTAATATGGTGGGTTTTTTGGATTTTTATTTCTTTTTGGGATTTAAAAAATTTGGGTTCTCGGGTTTTTAATGGGTATTAGGGTTATTATGTTATTTTAGAAGTATTTAGGGTTTTATGGATTTTAGGGTAGTATTGATTTTAAGGTATTATTAGGGGTTTTATGGGTTTTTATGGTTTAGGGGGTTTATGTTATTTTAGCGATTTAGGGTCTTCATGGATTTTATTGTGTTTTTATGGTTTTAGGGTTTTAGAGTTTTTAGCATTTTAAGGATTATTTTAGCATTTATAATGGTTTTTATTATTGATTTAGTGTTTTTAGGGGGTTTTGGGTTGGTTTGGTATTTTTTTCTATTTGAGAGAATTTATAGAATTTGAGGGGTTTTGGGTGTATTTAGGGGTTTAGTGTTTTTAGGTTGTTTATGGGTTATTTGGGTCTTTTAGGGATTTTAAGGGCTTGATGGTCTTTATGTGTTTCTTATGCTTTTTGGGTTACTTCCGATTTTAATATTTTTATTATTTTTAAGAGTTTTTTGGGTTTTTAGTGTATTTTATGATTTTTAGGGTTTTAGGGTGTTTGAGGGGTTTTTCTAGTTTTTATTCTTTCAAACGGTTTAAAGTGTTTTTAGGTTTTTATTTTTTTAGGGTTTTTATGGTTTTAGGGTTTTATGGGTCTTTATTGTTTAAGGGTGTTCTAGTGGTTTTAGTGGATTATAGGATTCGTTTATGGTTTTTTGATATTTTTTAGGGTTTTGAGTTATTTTTATGAAATTTTAATTTTTTAATGGTTCGTTAGTGATTTAGGATTTTAGGTTTGGCGTGTAGAGTATGGGGTTTACATCGGAGGGTTTAGGGTGTAGGGTATAGGGTTACAATGTAGGGTATATGGATTAGGGTTTAGGGTATGTGGTTTACTGTGTGGGGTATAGAGTTTAGGGTTTTATGTGTAGTGTTTGGGGTGTAGGGTATATAGTGTATGATTTAGTGTGTAGGGTTTAGGGTGGAGGGTATAAGATTTAGGGTTTTGTGTTTAGGTTTAGTTTTAAAGGTATAGGGTTTAGGGTTTGGGGTATAGGTTATTGGATTTTTGGTTAAGGGTTTATAGAGTACGGTATAGGGTATAGGGTGTAGGGTGTAGGTTTTAGTGTGTATGGTTTTGGGTTTATGTGGTAGGGTATAGGTATGGGGTGTAGGGTTTATTGTTAAGAGTGTAGGGTATAATGTTTACAGTGTAGGATTTAGGGTTTTCAGTTTATGGCATAGGGACTATGGTTTAGTGTTTATTTATTATGGAGTAGGGTATAGATGTTATATGTATGGTTTAGGGTTTATACTTTAGTGTATGTCGTTTATGGGGTAGGGTTTAGCGTATATATTTTTTAGGGAGTTATATGGGTTTTTAAGAGTTTTAGGGTTTTTTGGATTTTAATGGTTATTTGGGTTTTTTTTTGTTTTAATGATTGTAATTTTTTTATGAATTTAATACGGTATTGTTATTTTAGAGTATTTGGGGGGGGGGGGGTAGGAGTATTTGAGTTTTTTTTTGGTTTTATAGGGTTTCTTGGTGTATTTTTGGGTTTATTGGGTTTTTATGGATTTTTAGAATTTTAGGGGTTTTTTTTATTTCTGGGGGTTTTTAGTGTATTTACATGTTTTATGGTTTTTATAGTTTTTATGAGTTTTTATAGGGGTTTTAGGGTTTATCAGGGTTTTAGGTTTTTTTATAGGTTTTATGGTTTGGTATGATTTTTTTTGGGGGTTGAGTTTTTTTACTGTATTTTTGTGGCCTATAATGTGTTTTTTTTTTGGAATTTTAGGTTTTTACTATTTTTCAAGTTTTGTTGTTTTTTTTTATTTTTAGGGTATTCAGGGGGGTTTAAATTTTATAGTATTTATAATACCTTTATACATGTTTTATGGGTTTTAAACACTACATCAAAAGTAGTTTTTAGTTGCTATTTTTTAGTAGTGGTTTTCAAATAACCACTACTTAAACATTGAAATTGTTTTAAGAAAAAACACTCCCCCAACCCCACCATAGTGACCCCCCTGAGCTCTCTAATCCTTTTAACTCTCTATCGGACCCCCTCTCCCTGAATTTATCATTTATTACCCCCTCATCCCCCTACTCCCTTCAATATCATCCCTCATCTCCAGCCCCCCTTCTCCCCTGAGCCCCCTTAATCCCATGCCTGGGCCGCTAAACCCTATCTCTCCTAAACCCTTACTATCGATGCTCACCTATTCTTCTTCTCGCCACTACTTCCTTTCATCACTGACCCTTCCACCTCCTTTTTCCCTTCCCCATAAATCATGAAATCTTAACTGATATTCATGTGAGAAGATGACAAACAGAGGAAGAATTGTTTCTTCTGGAAGGCTATTGAATCAATATCCATGATTATCTGTCTTCTGTTTAAATATAAATGAGGTTTTTTAATTTCTTGGTTTAAATTTTATAATTCTTGAGGGGTATTTGGATGTAAAAAATTGATTTATCACCTAGATTTGTTTTACATTTAATATTTTTAGAAACAATAATCTTTTTATTTTTATTACCATATTAACAATATATGGAAATTTGTATAGTTGTAAGGATGGTATACATGGAGGTGTGGGTTATGTATTGTTTAATATTTATTGATTTTCAGTATCATATATATTCAATTCATCTATTTCTATAAATTTTATTCACTCCAAAAAAGGACTAGGCTGCTTTTTTTAAATCTGGTGCAAAAGATAAATTAACAACTTCACCTATACTCGTTCCTACGCCATATACTAACATCATGATCCATTTTAATACCAAAAATATTTTTGGGATTGGTGGATTATTCTCCAACACTCATGGATTCCAATTTAAAATCATTTAATATCCTAAATATAATATTGTTTCCAATTCATCGAGGCATCATGGGAATTTAATATCAATGAAACGATTAGAATAAGTCTAGAAACTATGGAACATGTTTTTGAAAGAGTATATCAAACATAGGCTCTGGACTCCACCTTATTAAAAATATTTTTGTAGACACTAAGAATTAGTTCTATTTTCTTTTTTCCATAGGTTTAACTGCTCACACAACCAAGAAAAATCCTAACCAAATTTTGGGAGTTCCATTTTTTCATTATTGGTGTATATTGTTTATGAACCCCGACTGAGGTCGATCCTTCCTAAGAAAATTAAAGGTGATGAATTTCCATGATTGATTTAATTCTGTTTTACTTTAAATTTGTAGTACTTATATATATATATGATTATATATTCTAGGGTTGTGTTTTTTTGTTTCCATAAATATCTTTTCCTACATAGTTTTACTTATGTTATTCTAATAATGTATAGCCAGATTGTGATATATTTGAATAAAATTTGGATCACTTTACCAAGGAACACACATCAGTATTGTAATTATTTGTAGGAGTTTTTAGAATTTTCTATTTCCTATCAATCCATTTATGGGGGAATAATATTTCCATTTACTAAATGTTAATTTATAAGATGGTTGAAGAGATATGAAGAATATTGTCACATGATATTAAAGAAATTACATTCTCTATAATTGTGTTAGATTTGTCATAGATAATCGAATGTTACAAATTTTTTAAGTACAGATGTCATTATAAATAAGGATCTCCCAACATCTTTGATAATGGAAAATTAAATTAAAAAACTTATAAAAAATTATTTTATTATTGCAAGAAAAAAAAGTCGACATCAAGACATGTCAAAATGACTAGTTGATTGTGATTTATATAACAGCTTCACCAGTGAAGTTTTGGGGAATACAAGACAACCAGATCATGACTATATCATAAAATTGGATCCTTCATTTTATTCTATGGAGAATAACATAACAAAGAACTTCACAATGTAGAAAAATGAATTTCTTGGTCTAGATGACATTGGATATCAATTGTTGTATGGTGGATGTTTGGAATATTGAAAACATTATTTTCTAGGGATGTTCAACCATATCAAATGCCTATATGGAATTACAAATAAGGCATTTTCCATGATATAATAATTATTTTGTGATTAATTTCATGATGCTATGGTACTTGAGACTTTTTATGATATTAAAAATATGTTAACAATCTTGGTATGAATTATAAAAAAAATACATACCTCTCCCAACGATTGAATGACTTATTAAAAATAGTATAAAAGAATACATGAATGAAAAAATTATTCTTCTTCTATATGGAATTCAGTGGGTGATGTTGGAAGTCTGAATCAACATACTACTATGTATAAGATGGAGAGGAATAAAACTTAAAATGTTTTTAATTAATTTCCTTTAATTTCTGGATTTCAAATATTATTCATGTCTTCGAAATCTCCCTAGCACATGATGTTACAATCTATAGATAATAATAATTTTTGGTTAATGTGACATCTAATAGATCCATAATAATATAATTCATTTGATTCATTACATCATGATTTCTCATCTGATCATTGGAATGTATGATTAGGATTGGATGCTGATGGATTCTACCAATTTGGGACATTGATCAATATTTGTTACATTTGGCCAGTTGTTTTGATCCCTTACAATCTGTCTTCGAGGATGTGTATAATAGCAATGCCTTTTATCATTTAAAATAATATTCCAAGAAAAAAATTCCTTAACATGATATTGTTGTATACTTTCATCCACTAATTGAAAAATTACATGAGTTATGGGGCAATGGTGTTGAGACATATGAGGAATCTTATAGAACAATGTTCAAAATCTATAATTCCCTAATGTGGGCCACAAGTGATTTACCTAGACATTGTAATATAGTTAGTTAGAACACTTACAAAGGTTTTTATTTTCATGTTTATAAATTTTATTTTGAGATCAAATTACTACCTCATAGTAAAAAATGATGCTTCTTATGTCACATAATATATCTTGATGCATCTCATATATTTTGGTTGAAAAAATAATATTTCTAAATTTATTTTGATCATAGACCACCCCCAAAGTTGTAAATAGTTTCTGAAGTATTTGAACAACATGTAAATGTTGAAACAAAATGTGGGAAGGTGAATCAGTTTGATGATAGTGGAGAACAGGTTCAAAGTGAATTATCAAGTTAAATCAGAATGCAACAAAGGAAGAAAACAAGTATTTTCAACAATATTTTTTATTGGGAATTCAATTAGTTGTGGAATAATATTAATTTTATTAATATTGTGAAGAATTTTTGTTACAATTCTGTCTTCATATATATTAATTTCAATGTAAAAATGAAGGACCATATCAATTCTTGTAAATATTTACAACCAATGAACACAAAGAGAGATCACTGGCCAAATGAGAATGAAATGTATTCTCCGATAATTTTCTCAAAAAAAAATTATATATAAAAAGGAGTTTATTCAAATTTTAATACATATGATGTTATCATATGTGTATTCATGTATTCTCTCATGGTGTGTTGCCTTATAACATCATAGGTTACATAGATTGAAAATTCATGATTCCCGGATTTTTTTACTATGGTTAATACCATTGGAATTGATTACATTATTACTTATAAATTTTACTACATTTTCAATGTATTTATTCACATTATTTAGAAACTATGTGGGAAAACTATAAAACTATATGAACAGAATAAACCTTAAGGAGAGATTTGTATTGAATTTTTTTTGAACTGGATATGATCTTTCCTCTATCATTTTTACAATCTTTATGCACTTAGCTATAAATGTTATCAAGAAGACTAAATTATGAGTTTGTGTACATTATCGATGGATGTATCCAATTTATAAAAACATTATTTATATATTTTTTATCTTATGTATACAATTTTTAAACTTCATTAAATATATAATTTTGTATTATTTATTTTATTTCAGAGATATCATTGGAATTTGATACCAAACATGAAAGATAAAGCACAACCTAAAGGATCTTTTTAGAAAAGCTATTTGAAAGTGGAGTGTCTCCTCATTTTATCTAGAAACATGGATGATATTTAGACCTGATTAATTTAGGTAGATGTGTATATGACAAATCGACTCAATAACATCTACATTGGAAATCAAAACTCCTCCAAGATTTTGGGAGTACAATTATGAGGAGAACAAATTTTACATTGATAGAAATGGAATTACTACAGGCACATAGATATTTGATGTTGAATAGTGAAATTGGATATCCATTTATTAAAGAGATAAGGTTACAAAAATGATACGAATGAGTGGTTGAACAATAAATGAGAAGGATGTAACACAATCAATTAATAAGATCATTTATAATGGTTTTCACATTGTGTAAGTTCATAAATATTACAATTAACATAGATATTAGGTTGATTCATATATTTTGTAAATATAATAATGTATATTTCATTTTTAGGATCATGAATACTGACCCTCGGGCTAAGCTCTAATAAAAATTGATGTTTTTGGCTATATGTCCTATAAAATTGGCCAGAAAGTTTGATGCTTACAATATGAGTGTATTTATATTTTGTATAGTCAATTGAGACAAGAGATTAAAAACACAAAAAATAGTATATTTATTGTTTCTGAATTGGAATACTATTTAAATTTTTCTGATATTATCGAATTAAAAAACCAAATCCATTTTTAAATTGTTTTATTCAAATGAAAGTTGTTCTATATTAATGGGGGTGTTAAAATAGATTCCTTAAAATTTAATTATATGAACTTATATCTATTTATGTATGTTGATGAATATAAATTAAATAATATTTGTAACATATCATCATACGATAAAATGGTTTTTAATGTAGAAGATGTCATCAATGAAGGGTATAGTGTAGTTATTCACATAAAACAAAGGGAATTGTATGTTATGGCTGAGAAAGAAAATGATTTATCTATAAAATTGAATCCTATAAAAATCACGATGAATAATTATTTATCAATAATATTATTATAAATAATAGTCTTTAAAGGTTGGATAATGTGGATAAGCTAATGATGGTGCTGGAAGATAGCATGACTGATGGAAAAATGATTGTATGTGAATCCATTCATTAATTTATCAACCATTTATTTTATATGTGGAATCATTAATTATCATAGATATGTGTATTTTTTTGGAGTTGTGCATCTAGTATCAGTTTTTAACAACAAATCTTCCTGAATATTTGGAAACATTTGTTTGAATGTTAATTTTATTTCATTAAATGACATTAATTCTGAGGAGGAAGCATTTCACTGACCCCAAATGACTTCTAGTCAACATTCCCTCGACCACACTGATAGATGATGATCCATTAGTCTTCCACCCCATAGTATTCGAGACACCATCCAACTACCCCCTTTACCATATCACACACCCTCCATCCCATCAGTGACTAGAAGGCCCTCTGTCAGCATCGAATCAGCATCTGAGATTGTGGCACCAATTCAGGTACCTCAGTAGTGACAGAACTGTTCATCTATTGATGACATTGAAGGGAAACAGTTATTGGTAAAAAAATAATTTGAATAAATTTATTAATAATTTTAATAATACTAACAATTTTATCAAAAAGTATTCAAACAATGTTATTAGGGATAGAGATATGAATAGTTTAGATGTCTGGAATCAGAATAAAATGAATATTATTATACCACATGACTACTATGGGGACCCCACTGATGATTCCACATGATTATTTGGCCAGATTATAGGCAAACTAGTGGATGATATGATTACCCATATGATTACCTATGCAAATTGGAGGCATGTGCTTCATAATTGTAAGCATGGTGTTTTTGATTCATAGATAAAGGTACTTTTAATACATTACAGTGTAATTTATTATCATAATGTTATTATCATCTAAAATTTAAAAAAAATCTATTTTTATTGATGTTTTTCCACTTTACCATTGCTGATTTGATCTGATACACAAAAGTAAAAATTCAATATTTTTTATAAGAAGTTGAAGGATTTAAAATGAAGATTATGGAATGAATTCAATAATTTTTCTTTGAGTAGTGAATTGTTGTATGATAAGGTACCCAATGGGGTAACTAGAGAGAAAATCAAGGATTTTTTTCGACTGCCATTATCATTATAAGAATGTGGTATTGAAATATGTATGATTATTTTAATATCAATTTACAAATATACATTTATATAACCAGGATTTCACATTACATACATTAATATTAATTTATATGATCTTTATTTCATAATGCTTCAAGGAAACTTGTATCAGGTCTAGAAAAAAATTCATTCCTCACACTAACATGTCGAAGTGTTTTCCCTAAAATATATCAACTCTAGTAATATTTTCAATATATTAAATATTTATAAGACAAAATTATCTGTTTGATATGTTAAATTGTTTATTTATATTTCTTTAATGCAGTCAATGATTTTAGGGCTCCAATTATCTGAAAAAGTACTATGGTTGGATGTTCATACAAAATATTATAGGGGTAATGTTAATTAGACATCCATAGAAGTTATGGTATGAATTCACATTTCATTAAATATATCATATTTATTGTTTTCACTATCTTAAAATGTATTTCTTAAAATATGAGTGATATTTTATTTAAAGAAAAAAATAAGTTATCTATGGGATGTCAATCCCATGGGGTTATCTTCGTCGTCCAGGATGACCCATTTGGAATGTCTTAGAGAATGAGAATGTTGTTTGAGTCCATGGGAAGGGTTTGGGAAAATTACCATCTATGGTATTTGGAAGACCATCGGGGATTGTAGCAGCATATAATCCTAGATTTAGTGAATCCCTAACTCGAGATGGATATAAATAGTTTGTTGTAATGAAAAAATAAATTCAGGATCATGCAGATCATATAAATATAAAAGATGAAAATATTGTTTCTCTATTGAAAGCCATGATTTAATTATATTAGAAGATGACTGGATCTATCCCTGCTGATATTACATTGATGGATGGTAGTGATCAGGTAAAATACCAAGCTTCAAAATCATATCGTAAATAAATTTATATTTTTTTTATGTTGAAAATTAAATATAAAACATTCTTTAGTTTTTAAGATAATTTTAATTCAAGTTTCTATATATGGATGTCGAGTAATAAATGGAGAGGTTGTCAATGAAATTTCATCTATAAATGATTAGGGTTCACGTTGGATTTGGAGAATATGTTTAACTAAACATATTGTATTTTATTAACACAATTCACTAATAAGACGTATTTTATTATCTTTGACACTTTATTCTCATAAAACCATTCATATAAATATCCTTTTAGTAACCTAAATTTTTTTTGATGACGATGAATTTATTCTTCATAATAATGTAAAACTAAAATTTCTTCATGAATGAAGTATTTTCTTCAAGGAGATATCCATTTAAATATGAAAGGATTTACACTAATTGAAATTTCATGAAATTATTCCCAAATAATGGGGGGATAAATTCTAGATATATCATATTTTTCTTTGGAACAAACTACACTTCAAGGTAAGATTTATAAATGAGGATAATTTTATCTTAGAATTTCCAGCCCTATTGTTTCTCCAATAATTTTCAGTATGAATAGTTTTAGAATAAATACAACATATTGTAATAACATCACACCATGTTAATGTTATATCAGTTATGGTATGGGTACATCATCTTATTCTTATTTAGTTGAACCTTTTAGATTCCATAGACACACACATAGTGTGTCCATCACAACCAAAAAATTAGCACTATAACACTGTCTTGGAGAACAATTTACATCCCTATAAGAAGTCATGTATAAAATTTAACCTAACACTAGATTAATTTATTTCATACTACTACCCAAATTCCCCCCATGAAAATCCTCAGTATTTCACAACGCCTGTATATCCCAACTCTATCCCCCAAGCATTATAATCCTTATGGAATTATAATTAATTTGGCCATCAAAATTAAAATATTGACAATTCCTTTCACAATAAAAATTATTCACCCATTATTTAAACCATTTTATAGTGGTATTCATTGATGCATCAATAATTTTATCATTTTTCCTGATGAATTTTATTTCATGAAGAAATTCACTAATCATATCAGTTTTTTCATTCTGATAATTTTTTATTTTTTGGTGGTATCCACTAAATCTATAATGATATCAGAACTTCTTCCACCTTTGACCATTAACTACTACACTTCATTTTGCATTTTTATATTCTATTCTTTTTTATTTCACAAATAATTTAATGTTTTATGACAGGACACATAATCTATTGCCTCAAATACAACTTTTTTGAAAAAAAATACCCCTTTAGACATAAAATTTCAATTTATATTGGGTTTGAATGATTCTACTTAGTTACTGAGAAAATGATTGATTTTATAAATTAGTTTCAATGGATTTAGCTTTAATCCACATATTTGATAAATTAAAAAATGGGTTTGGGTGGATTATAAATGTTTAATCGGTATTTTGGACTTCAAATACTCTCATATGATAGTGTTAAGGTATTGGGTTGTTTTTTATTTGGATTTATATTTCTTGTGCAGTTTCAGTGATTTATCTTACAGAATATCTTGGTTTTAACTAGTGTCTTCATACATATTAAATATTTATATATTTTTAACTTCCCCTAAATATATATATTTACAATTCAATTCTACTAAATTTGGTTTGGTTTGGAGATTTCCAACTGTTTTTTTGTTGTTTTGAGGATGCAGATTCTACAACAAGATTTTAAAATAATCCATATAGAGAATATATTTGAACATCAACTATATATGTCAAGTTATTTTATAGCGTCAGATTAAAACACCATAGTTTTGGGTAAAAATTAGTTTAGTATTTTTTTTTGGGTTTTAGCGATAGTTCCACTCCCACAAAATGATGAGGTGATATAATCTTTTTGAACCACCATTAACCTATCAATATTTCATTAGAGGATAAATTGCTGCTAAAACCCAAAAACCAATGATAAACTGATTTCCAGTGATGTTTTCACAAAACCACCGCAAAATTGATGGAAGTAACATGAGTTTCATTTTGATTCCAACATTAGTTGTGGTTTTGGAAACCACCATACAATCATATGGTTGCAGTTCAAACCACTTCCATGCCAATAAAAATTTCTATTATCAGTATAGTTTGTTTTAGTGAAAGTCCTTTTTCGTACTGTTTTTATGGTTTTATTGGGTTTGTAGTGGTTTTACAGTTTATAAGGTAATTTTATTGTTTTTAGGTCATTTAGGGGTTTTTATAGTTTTTTTTTATGTTTTTATATTTTTATGGGGGTTTTATGTCTGTTATATTTTTATAGGTTTTTTTGGTTATTTAGGTTTTTTATTGATTTTTATGGATTTTAATGATTTTTTGGGATTTTTTGGTTTTTATACTTTATAGGGTTTTTTTTCATTTAAAGCGTTTCTGGGTTTGTATTGTTTTTAATGTATTTTAGGGTTAGTTAATGATTTTTTATTCTTTTTTATAGTTTTTTATAATTTAATTTCTTTAAGGTTTTTTAGTGTATTGAGTGTTTTTTTGGGTTTTGATTGGTTTTTGTGGTTATTAGTGTTTTCAAGTTATTTTTTGGTTTTGGGGTTCTTTTTTATGTTTTAGGGTGTTTAGTGGTTTATTATGTTTAGGTTATTTTAGTTTTTTATGTTGTTTAAAGGTTTCCTGGTGTTTCAAAGGTTTTTAGGGTTTAGAGTTTTGGGATGTTTTTGGGTTTCTGAATTTTTTTGTATCCTTTTTGGATATTAATGTTTTTACATGTTTATGGTTCTAGAATCTTCCAAGGATTTTTACTACCGTCTGGTATTTTATGGTTTTTATGGGTATTTTGTTTTTTGTGTCTTTTATGTTCTTTTAGGGTTTTTAGGATCTTTTAGGGTTTTAACGGTTTTTGGGGGTATTTTGTTTTTTTTTATTTCTAGGGATTTTAGGGACTATTTGGGTCTTTAGGGTTTTTTGTGTTTTAAGGGTTTTATTTTTTATGTTTATAAGTGTTGTTTGGCTTATTTAAGGTCTTTTTTGTTTTTATGTACTTTTAGGGTTTAATTGTTTTCAATTTCATTTAGGGATTCTTTTTTATGTTTCATTATGGTTTTTATTCTTTTAGGGTAATTTAGGAGTATTTATTGTTTTTAGGCCTTTTTATAGGGTTTTATGAATTTTAGTTCCTTTCTAACTTTTTATGGTTATATGGTCTTTTTAGATTTAATGCCCCTAAAGGGATTTAGGGTTTTTAATGTCTTTTAGGGTTATTTTGTGGTTTTAGGGTCTTTTATGATTTTAAAGTGTTTTAGAGTCAATTAGTGTTTTTAAGGGATTTAGATTCTTTTAGGGTTTTAGGCTCTTTTGGGATCTTTTAGTGATATTAGTAGGGTTTGTTGTGGGTTTTACTATTTTTAGGGTTTTTTGTTTTTTGAGTTTCTATATTGTTTTTAGGATTTTATATGGAATTTCGGGCTTTTTTAGGTTCGTTAAGATTTTTCTTGGTTTTAAAAGGTTTTTATGGGTTTTAGGAACCTTTAGGATATTAATGGGTTTTAAGTGTTTTTGGGACATTTTTAGGGATTTTGGTTTTTATTGGGTTTTTACATTTTTTATGATTTTAGTGATTACACGGAGTTTTAGGGTTCTGAAGGGGTTTCTGGGTTTTTATTATTTGTAGGGGTGATGGAGTTTTTTATGGTTTTTTTCGGTTTTTGAGGTAATTTATGGATATTATAGTTTTCAGATATTTAGGGTTTTGAGGGGTTTTGTGTAACACCCCATGATTTCATAGTGTGTTATTTCTTTAAAATAATTCAATAACTTGCACAACAAACAACACCATGTTCAAGCGCACCATGACTTACCAAACAAGCCATTAAAAATAGGTTATGAATAGTATTAACTAAATTTTAAACTTTATATAATCCTTATAATTTTAGAATCGATATTATGAGTTTCTTAGACATAATGTAAGAACAAATTCCTTTTTTCAGATAAAAGAGGTATTTTTCAAAAATTCACTTTTACAAACATTAACCCTTTTTTAATCCAATATTTTAAACTTTTATATATTCAATTTGACTAAATAAATTTATTCTCTAGAATGGGGACATAAAAAAATTTACAATGTAACACCCCAAGCTTCTACGATACGCTTCTCTTTGAATAATGTGATATCGTGTGTTGTACGCAACATCGAGTTCTAACACACCACAACCAATCAAACTAGCCATTATGAATAGTAATACCTAATTTTTGAAATTATATATATTTTATATTTCAAAATAGACTTTATTTTTGGATTCGGAATATCAAAATTATCCTAAGTTGAATTTTTGGCATTTTTCTGAGAACTTCCAATTTTTTTGAAAAGTGAAAAATACTTAAAAACAAATTTTTTAATCAAAATAATTTATAGTGATAAATTATACTATTGAGTGGTTTTTAAGTATAATTAGAATGTATTTTTACCATTATATCCAATTGTGTTCATTATAATTAAATTCACTTTGAAATTGGACATAAAAAATTGTCAATCTTTTGATATATATTGTTTCTTAAAAACATGCTATTTGTTGTGACAGCGGGAATTAATTATAAAATTAATTGATGCAAATTATATGTTTGTAATTTTTTAAAATTGAAATCATTTTTGAATTCGGAATATCAATTATAGCTTAGGGAGAAATTTTGGCATTGTTCTGAAAAACTTCAAATTTTGATGAATAGTGAAACTACTAAGTGGTTGTTAAAAAACTGAATTTTTCATAAAACATAATTTTACCGCTTCTGTGATTGGAATTTCAAAAATTCGAGACACACGGTTAATATCAAGGAGTAAAATGTGGTTCAATGAGATGAAAATAATTTTTGGTGAATAGTAACTTTTTACTTTTATTTACAACAGTTAAAAGTAAATAGGGTAATTAAGGGTAAAAATAAATTTAATATTATCCTAACACTTGTCCTAATTCAATTGGACAACTGTATCTCGAGCAAAAACAACCTTAGGAATAAAATATTATCATTTAGGTCCACTTGGATTAGATTAGGACATTTATTATTATTTAATTCAAAGAAGAGTTAAAAGAGTAAAAGTCAAAGTTAATCTAATAAAACATTTTTAATATATGGTTATACATAATATAAATTCTATTTTAAATTTTAATTAAAAATATAAAGCAATTTCCTACTTAATGATATTTTATTTATAATTTTTAAACATTAAATAATCTAATTTATTTATGACACAATGATGATAAAGTAATTTCCTAATTAATGAAAAATTAGAATAATTGATATTATAAATACACAAATAAATATAATTTCAGACTGTTTATGAATTAAAATAATTTTATAGGTTAATATTACATGTTAGGATTTATGTAATTAACTTTTTTCAAAGTAATCATCCTTTTATGATTTTAACAAAAATCAATTATTGAATAGTGTCAAAATTGACATAAAAGAGTTTTTAATAAAAATATTATATTATCAATTGATATTAAATTCTTAAAAATCTAAGGTTCGGCCAAGAGACTTATATCATGATAGGTTTATCATTAATGGACCACTTGGGGGTCTCTTGGATGTATATAGTATGTTTATTAACCATATAATATAAATATACAAAGAGACATTGTAAAAGTGAAACTAATTAACTAAGAGTTAATACTTATAGATAAGGCTAATATAATGACCCAAACCAGTCTAAATTCTATTGGTTGAGTGGTTTTCGACCCATACCCACCTTAACCTTTAAATAATCCACTTTGGAGCCATTAGAAACCGAATATTAATTTATTATAAAATAATATTTATAGCTTTTCCAAAGATGCCTCTCACACCTCTTATAAAAGGGCACTCTCCCATCTCATTAACTGACACATTCAAAGCCTTTTGGTTAGGCCAAAATCTTCCTAAATACTCTCTCAACTTCCCTCACATCATTCTAGAGGCCTTACTTTAGTCATAAAGCCAACATAAGGATCCCTTTTGATCAAATCAAAAGGAAGAACCTGAAGAAGAGGAGGTTAACCTACCCCCAACCAAGGAAAAGTACAAGGTAAGGGGTTTTCATGTCACTCCTTATTCCCATGAGATTCATGACATATTGACACTATTTCCTTTTGTGTGGTGTATTTACTGCCTATAATTGTATTCTTTGTGTAATACACTTTAATTTATGTGTATTTACATATTCATTGCATGATACCTCTTTCATGAGGTGTATGTTTTGTAAGTTACCAAATTGGTAAGGGTTAATTTCAAAATATCTTTATTATTCGAGGTTGTTTTTATGTACGTATCTACTGATACATATTTATTATCCATGTCCATGTTTTATGAAAGAGTTTCCAAAGGGATTCTTTTAAGGGACTTTTTACTAAAACGTTATTTCAAATGTTTTAAATATTTATTCTTCTAAATATTTCTCATTAATGTCCATGTCTTCAAAATGGGTTTTAAGGATTTATTTATATGGACATGAATATTTTTAAAATGTTAATTCCTTTCAAAAGTTTCAAAGTGGTATGAGACACTTTGATAAAAAAAATTCTTTAAATGACTTCTTTTCCAGATGGTATGAATTTTAAATTTTTTCATTAAAAAGAGATATTTCTCTAATATATATGAAAATCCAGTGCAAATGTATACGTATTTAATGCAAGCATAAAAATGTTTTCAGAAAACCCGACTCTCGAGTGTGGTAGGAAAGAATGGATTGGGTGTGGACCCATCATGGCTTGTAATTAGTCGAGCAGTCTTAGAATTAGTTATTTTGTTTTCAGAATATTGCATAATGTTTTCAGAAAAACACTAGAGTATATTTGAGCAATTTTAAATTTAAGTATCTTCTAAAAAAGTTGCATCGGTAGGTCTCATGAGCCAAACTAGTGTCATGGCACAAGGCCATGACAAAATCTTATTTGTAGTATTGGCACGAGGCCTTGGCTATGTGGTTATGATAGTCTGGCATTATGCATTCCATCATTATGAAAGTGGTTATTGATATTGCATATGATTATTAGATTAGTAGAATATCCATGTGAATTAGTAAATGTCAATTATTTCATTTTATTTTTTCCATGCTATGTTGATGTTCATGTTTAGAAGGATTTTGTTTTAGTTATATATTGCCTTAAATGTTTATGCTTATTTATGAAAATTTCCACAATATTTCTTACCCTTACAGAGCATTTGAGCTCACCCTTTTCCATGTTTTATTTTTCCCAGTATTCCAAGAGCTATATTGTGATTGATATGCATGGTTAATACAAGGGAATAATGGAATTCATAATGGATTATTTATGTTGTTTTGTATGTTAGGAGGTGTAATGTAACAATCATGTATGTAATCTATTGTCCAGGACTGCTAAACTAATCAGTCCTTTGGGACTTGATTCTTTGTAATCATGCCAATGTATTAAAATAATGCACCGACTCTGGGTCACTGGGGTCGGGGCGTTAAGTTGGTATCAGAGGAAGTTTAGAAATAACCTTGGAAACTAGATTTTGATAAACTCTGATTAGAGCACATAGCCCTAAGATAGACCTTGAGGATTAGTATAGAAGAACTTCCATGAATTTTGGTATTGTAGAGATTTTGTGAGTTTTCCGAGCAATACATCCCTATCTGGATATTAGCAGGTAGAGGTGGCTCTGGCACAGATGTACCTAGGGGTAAAACCCAAAAACACCGCTTTGAGCTAGACTCGAACTGGAACTGGTGCACGAAAACGGGCGTTGCTGCACTCTTGGTTATGACACTCCAAGGGGATATGCTTAGGATAATTCTCAATTTCTTTACAAACCATTATGAAGGGATCATGAGTATATACTTACTCAATTAAAACATTTTTATGATTATGGATTATATCCATAAATTGTTTAATTTGCATTAGGTATTTTACAAGTTTGGAATTATTCATTACAAATCATAAATTGACATAGTTTATGCTATTATGTAGATATGGTGCCCAGTAGAAAGAATGTGAACTCTAGTAATACGTATGATCAAAACAGTAAGATGGATGGTATCCTTCATGGTATTAAGCCACCATTTAGAAGGAAAATAGTCTCCCACGTATTATCATCATATGAAGAAATAGTATCATGTGTGGATAAGATAACTAAAGAGTTTACTGAGCCCTATGTCTTTAAAGAGAAGCAAAAGAAGAAAATGATGGAAGAGAGAAAGATGGATAAAGGGAAGAGGGAAAAGAAGAATTTCCCCATATGTGATAATTGTGGGAAAAAACACCTTGGAACTTGCCTGAAAGTAATGGGATTTTGTTATATGTGTGTAGGAAAAAGGGCACCAAGTACGTGACTACAAGGGTAAGAGAATGGTTTCAAATGTACAATGCTTCATTTATAAGAATTGTGGACACTACGCGAACCTATCATCAGACTATGCAACAAATGATGCTATTGGATAACAATCAAGTTATGATACTACCACAAATGAAGAGGAATTATAAGAGTTCTTATGTTGATTATGTCATTTGAGTGTTTTATCAGCAATGTTCATGTTATAATAATTATGGAGTATATAAGGATTGTACTGCAGTACTATTTCATTGAGGATTTGAGATTTTATGGTACTAAAAAAAGTGACTCTACAGCAAGTTAAACTTTTTGGAAATTATATGGTTGAAGGAATGATAAACCGTAATATGGTCATAATATTAAGGTACTTATTTTGGAATAAGATATGGTTGATTTGGGTAAATTATATTAGATATTCTTGACTGCCTTGAAACCGATTAATGATTTGAATATTCCATAATTGTTGGAGTTTACAACATTTTTGGATGGATGAAGTATATCCAGCATTCTATATGGAATAAGGGAGCATGAATGTAATAATTTAGGATTATGGTAATTCAGGATGTTTGAGTGATTTAAAAGAATACATAATTAAGGTATTCATAGGCTATTACGGGGTAAAAAGAATCTACATTATGTTTACCTTCCTTATAAATGTTGGACTGTGAGTTTGGACAGAAGTATTTTGGATAATTATAGTTAGAGATTAATTTTGGATTACCATAAAAGGACAACCCGAAGGTCGGGAGGCAACCCGTCCCGACCGGCAAGGCCATGAGACATGAACCCGCAACCGAAGTGTGACAAAGTTGTATCACCTACCACTGGCCCACGAGATGTCCTGGATTAAATAATGTATTTTTTTAAAAGATCAGGTAGATGAATTATAAATTCATATTTTTTGGAACCCTATACGAATAGTATAAATAGAATTTTTTTACGATCTATTATCTTTTAGAGTGAAAGGTGAGTTTGTGGTAGAAATTAGTTAAAGGGTGGAACTCTACTTGTAAAGAATATATTTTTCTTGTTCTCTTATTCTTTGAAGAAATTAATTCTTATACTTTATTTAAGGAATCCTAAAACCAAAAATGTTTTATCCTAATACCCTATGTTTCTTTGAACTGATGGTATTTCAAATCATTATAGATTGATGAATATAAGGACCTCAATTTTACACATGTTTTTGATTGATGACCTCAATCACTACCTATAAATATTTACGTTTTTCCTCCAATTATATGTCTCTAATTTCAACCAATGTTCTCCTAATCGAGATCATAATTTGGTGGTGACCCTTTCATTTATCTTTTCATCATATTAAGACTAAATTTTAGTAACCCAATTTCTGATGTGGGTTTTACCACTAAGATATTTTCTATTTTCAAACTTTTATTTTCGAAAAACAATTTCAAATTTGGAGGATGCAATTTATTGAAGGAGGGGAGAATGTAACACCCCAAGATTTCATAGTGTGTTATTTTTTCAAAATAATTCAATAACTTTCACTACACGCAACACCGAGTTAAAGTGCACCATCACTTAACAAACAAGCTGTTCAAAAGAGTATATGAATAGTATTAACTAAATTTTAAACTTTATATAATCCTTATAATTTTATAATCCATATTATGAGTTTCTTAGACATAATATAAGAACAAATTACTTTTTTTCAGATAAAAGAAGTATGTTTCAAAAATGCACTTTTACCAACTTTAACCCTTTTTAAATCCAATATTTTAATCTTTCATATATTCAATTTGTCTAAATAAATTTATTCTCTATAATGGGGACAAAAAAAATATACAATGTAACACCCCAAGCTTCTATGGTACGCTTCTCTTTGAATAATGTGATAGCGTGTGTTGTACGCAACATCGAGTTCTAACACACCACAACCAATCAAACTAGCAGTTTAGAATAGTAATACCTTATTTTTGAAATTATATATATTTTATATTTAAAAATGGACTTCATTTTTGGATTCGCAATATCGAAATTATTCTAAGTTCAATTTTTTGTATTTTTCTGAGAACTTTACATTTTTATGAAAAGTAAAAAATACTTAAATTTTATTTATCTATATAATTTATAGTGATAAATTATAATATTGAGTGGTTTTAAAGTATAATTAGAATATATTTTTACTTTTTTATCAAATGGTGTTCATAATAACTAAATTCACATTGAAATTGGACAAAAACAATTGTCAATCTTTTGATATATATTGTTTCTTAAAACACGCTATTTGTTGTGACAGTGGAAATTAATTATAAAATTAATTGATGAAATTTATATGTTCGGAATTTTGTAAAATAAACATCATTTTTTAATTCAGAATATCAATTATATCTTAGGGTAAAATTTTGGCATTGTTCTGAAAAACATCAATTTTTGATGAATAGTGAAACTACTAAGTGGTAGTTAAAAAACTGAATTTTTCATAAAACATAATTTTACCGCTTCTGTGATTGGAATTTCGAAAATCTGAGATACACAGTTAATATCAGAGAGTATAATGTGGTTCTATTAGATGAAATTAATTTTTGATGAATAGTAACTTATTACTTTTAGTTAACACGGTTAAAAGTAAATAGGGTAATTAAATGTAAAAATGATATTAATATTACCCTAACACATGTCCTAATTCTACTGGACAAGTGTATCTCGACCAAAAACAACCATAGGGATAAAATATTATCATTTAGGTCCACTTGGATTAGATTAGGACGTTTATTATTATTTAATTCAAAGAAGAGATAAAAGAGTTAAAATCAAAGTTTATTTACTAATACATTTTTAATATAGGGTTATACATAAGATAAATTCTATTTTAAATATTCATTAGAAAGATAAAAATCTTTCATACATAATGATATTTTATTTATTAATTTTAGACACTAAATAATCTAATTTATTTCTAACACAATGATGATGCAGTAATTACCTAATTAATGAAAAATTAGAATAATTGATATTATAAATACCCAAATAAATATAATTTGATACTTTTAATGAAATAAAATAATTTTCTAGGTTAATATGAGATATTAGGAGTGATTTAATTAACTTTTTTTGAAGTAATAATTCTGTTATGATTTTTAAAAAAATCAATTATTGAATAGTGTCAAAATTGACATAAAAGAGTTTTTAAAACAAATATTATATTATCAATTGATATTAAATTCCTAAAAATCTAAGGTTTGGAACAAAGACTTATATCATGATAGGTGTATCATTAATGGACCACTTGGGGGTCTCCTGGATGTATATAGTATGTTTATTAACCATATAATATAAAAATACAAAGAGACATTGTAAAAGTGAAACTAATTAACTAAGAGTTAATACTTAACGATAAGGTTAATATATTAACCCAAACCTATCTAAATTCTATTGGTTGAGTGGGTGGTCTACCCATCCCCACCTTAATCTTTAAATAATCCACTTTGGAGACATTATAAACTGAATATGAATTTATAATAAAATAATATTTCTTGCTTTTCCAATGATTCCCCTCAACCCTCTTATAAAAGGGCACTCTCCCTTCTCATTAACTCACACCTTCAAAACCTTTTGGTTTGGAAAAACTCTTCCAAAATACTCTCTAAACTTCCTTAAATTCATTATAGAGGCTTTCCTTTAGTCATAAAGGCAACTTTAGGATCCCTTTTGATCAAATCAAAATGAAGAACCCGTAGAAGAGGAGGTTAACCTACCCCCAACCAAAGAAAAGTACAAGGTAAGGGGTTTTCATCTCACTCCTTATTCCCATGATATTCATGCCATATTTACACTATTATATTTTTTGTGGTGTATGTACTTCCTATAATTGTATTAATTGTGTAATACACTTTAATTTATGTGTATTTACATATTCATTGCATGATACCTCTTTCATGAGGTGTATGTTTCGTAAGTTACCAAATTGGTAAGGGTTAATTTCAAAATCTCTTTATTATCTGAGGTTGTTTTTACGTACATATCTACTGGGTCATATTTATTATCCATGTCCATGTTTTATGAAAGAGTTTTCAAAGGGATTATTTTAAGGGACTTTTTTACTAAAATGACATTTCAAATGTTTTAAATATTTATCCTTATAAATCTATCTCATTAATGTCCATGTCTTAAAAATGGTTTTTAAGGATTTATTTATATGGACATGAATGTTTTTAAAATTTTAATTCCTTTCAAAACATTCAAAGTGGTATGAGACACTTTGATTCAAAAATTTCTTTAAATGACTTCTTTTCCAAATTGTGTGAATTTTAAATGTTTTCATGAAAAATAGATATTTCTCACATATATATGAAAACCCAGTGCAAATGTATACATATTTAATGAAAGATTAAAAATGATTTCATAGAACCAAACTCTCGAGTGTGGTAGACAGGAAGGGATTGGGCATGGACCCATGCTGGCTTGTAATTAGTCGAGTAGTCTCAGAATTAGTTATTTTGTTTTCAGAAGCCTGCATACTGTTTTCAGAAAAACACTGGAGTATATTTGAGAAATTTTAAACATAACTATCTTCTAAAAAAGTTGCATCGGTAGGTCTCATGAGACAAACTAGTGTCTTGGAACAAGGCCTTGACAAAATCTTATTTGTAGTCTTGGAACGAGGCCTTGGCTATGTGGTTATGATAGTCTGGAATTATGCATTCCGTCATTACGAAAGTGGTTATTGATATTGCATGTGATTATTCTATTAGTAGAATATCCATGTGAATAATTAAATGGAAATTATTTCATTTTATTTTTTCCATGCTATGTTGATGTTCAAGTTTAAAAGGCTTTTGTTTTAGTTATACATTGCCTTAAATGTTTATGTTTATTTATGAAAATTTCCGCTATATTGCTTACCCTTACGGAGTGTTTGAGCTCACCCTTTTATATGTTTTATTTTTCCCAGGATTCCAAGAGCTATATTGTGATTGATATACAGGGTTAAGACAAGGGAATAATGGCATTCATAATGGATTATTTATGTTGTTTTTTATGTTATGAAGTGTAATGTAACATTCATGTATGTAATCTATTTTTCCAAGACTTCTAAACTGATCGGTCCTTTGGGACCTGATTCTCTATAATCATTCCAATGTTTTAAAATAATGCACTGACTCTGGGACACTGGGGTCGGGGCGTTACATTTTGAGTGTTTTATTTGGTTTTTAAGGGATTTGTGTTATTATAGGATAGAGGGTTTTTATAATTTTAGGAGTTCAAATTGTTTTTTGGGGTCCTAAAGGTCTTTAGGGGGTTTTGGGATTATTTTTAATTTTTTTTGGGTAGTTGGAATTTTATGGTTTTTAACACTTTTTAAGAGGTATTATGATTTTTTGGTTGTTAGGGTTTTCCAGGGTTTTGGTATTTTTATAATTTTAATATTATTTATGGTTTTAAGTGTATTTTATTTTTTAGGGTTTTTCAGTGATTTTAGGGGTTTTATGTTTTTAGGGAATTTTGGTTATTTTGGGATTTATGGGGTTTCAGGGTTATTTCCGGTTTTTTTGGGTGTTTAGTGTTTCAGGGGGATTAAAGGATTTTTATAACCTTTTGGGATTTTATTTCTTTTATGGGGGTTAGTTTTTTAATTTTTTTAGGCATTTTTGGGGGTTTATGACTGTGTTGACTGTTTTTTAGGTTTATTAGGGGTTTTAGGGGTTTGAGGAGTTTTCATGGATTTTAGGGAGTTTTATAGTTTAATAGTGTTTTGTAACTTTTAGTGTTGGATGTTTTGTTTGGGATTTATGGGTTTTTATATTTATTTTGGGTTTTTTTGATTTCAACATTTTTACTGGGTTTTTATAGTTTCAAGTGGTTTTTAGGAATTTTTAGCCTTTACAGTGTTTTTTTGTTTTTGTTATAGTTTTTATAGTTTTTATATTTTTCTATTGTTTTTAGGATTTTTATGGGTTTTTAGGTATTTATTTGTTTTTATAGGTTTATTTAGGGTCTTTTTGGGTTTTTAGGGTTATTATGGTTTTAGGGTCTTTTAGGGAATTTTATAGTTTTTTTGGTGCTTTAGGGGTTTTATTAGTACTTTAGTATCTTTATAGTTTTTTGGTGTTCTAGTGTTTTTTTATTTAAAGTTCTTTTGATATTTTTTAGTGTTTTTGAAATTTTAGAAGTGTATTGGGTTTTTAGATTTTCTATTTGTTATTAGGGGATTAAAAGGTTTTTATCCTTTTAAGGGTATATATAGTTGTGAGGTTTCTTATGGGTTCTAGATGTTTTAGTGTTTTTTGGGTTATGATTATTTTTCATGTTTTTTCAAGGTCTTTTGGGTTTTTTGGGATTTTAGGGTTTTTAGAGTATTTTAGGGGTTTAGGCTATTATGGTTATTTTACGGATTTTGGTTTTTAGGATATGGTGTTTTAGGTGTTTTTTGATTTTTTGGGGGATTAATGATTTTTAGTTTTTTAGGTTTTTAAGGGTTTTGTGGTTTTAGGATTATTTTTGTTTTTGAGGGGTTTTAGGATTTATCACGTTTTTAAGGACTTTTAGGGTTTTTAGAGTTTTTATTGGATTGAGTGGTTTTTCGTTTATTATTTATTTTTATAGATTTTAAGGGCTCTGTAAGGTTATTGGTCTTTTTAATTTTTTTTATGTTATTTAGTTTTATTGGGGTTTCTATTTATATTTTGTTTTTATGATAATTTTAAGAGTTTTATTGGTCTTAGGGTTTCTTAGGTGTTTTACTATTTTAGTGTTTTTGGGGGTGTATGGTGTTTACAGGATTGAAGGTTTTTATTGGGTTTTTTGTGTTTCTAGTTCGTTTTATGGTGTTTAAGTATTTATTATTATTATTTGGGTATCTTTGAATTTTATGTGGTATTTATTGTTTTAATGGATTTCTAGGTATTATATGGGTTTTAATGGATTTTATTAATGTTTAGGAATCCATTGTTTTTGTAATATTTTCAGGGGTTTTAGCATTTTTACCAGATTTTATGATATTTAAGTGTATTTAATGGGTTTATTGTCATATTATAGATGTTAGTGTTTAGTGTTTTAATTGTTTTGAGGGTTTTTAGGGTATTTTGTTCTTCTATGTTCTTTAGAGTTTTTAGAAATTTTTAGTGGTTTTAGAAATTTTTAGGTTGTTCAAGTGGTTTTATGGGTCTTTTGTGATTTTATATGCACTTTTAGGGTCTTTTAGGGATTTATAGTTATATTTTATGTCTATAGAATTTTCATAGGTTTTTGTGGTATTTTTGGTATATTTACTATTTTTATAGTATTAGGATTTTTTATTTTTTTGTGTTTTTGAGGTTCTTACAAATTTGGGGTTTTTTATTGTTTTCGTGTTTTTTTGGATATGAGGTTTTTTAGATTATTTTAGGGTTTTTTGGTTTTAATGGATTATTTCATTTTTTAAGGGTTTTAGTTTTTATATGATTTTTTTGGTTTTTTTAATGTTTTTTTGTTTTGGGGGTATTAGGGGGTTTTAGGAATTAGGGATGCGGTTTCTGGTTTTTTGGGGGTTTGGGGATTTTTAGGGTTTTTCGGGTTTTTCGGGATTTGTAGAGTTTTAAAGGGTTTTTTCTATTTTTATAGTTTTTATAGTTTTAGTGTTTTTTTAATTTATGGGGTTTTTATGTTTTTTACGTGGTATAAGGTGTTTACGGTTTTTCCAGGGGGATTAATGGTTTATTTGGACTTTTAGCGGTGTAATATTTTTTTGGATTTTTACGGTTTGGAAGGATTTTGGGGGATTTATGGTTTTTTGGTGGGATTAATGGTTTTTAAGGTATCTTAGTATCCTTAAATATTTTATTTGGTTTTATGAGTTTTTAGTGTGTTTTATAGTTTTTTTAGGGTTTTAGGGTCTTTTGGGTTTTTTAGGTTTTTAGGGAGTTTATGGTGTCTTTGGGTATTTTAGTCTATTTTGGATTTTTCATGACATTTATGGTTTTATGTTTTTAGTCTCTTTTAGGGATTTTTAGTGTCCCTAAAGGGTTTTTTTCATTTAAGGGCCCTTTGAAGAATTTATGGTTTTTATGTCCCTTTAAGGGTTTTAGAGTTTTGATGGTCCTTTAAGTTATTTTCGGTTTTTTTGTGGGGGGGGTAAGGTTTTTTTAGGTTTTTTGTGGTTGTAGGGGTTTGAGGGGTTTTAGTGTCTTTAGGATTTTATGGTTTTTGAGTTTTAATGGGTATTAATATATTTTTGTATTTTTAGGGGTTTAAAGGTTTTAATTATTTTTATCATGTTTAGGGGGTTTATTTCTATTTTATTTTAAGTCTTATTAAACAATTAATGGGGTTTAGGATTTTTTAGAGTTTAGGGTTTTTACAACCTTTAAGGGTTTTAGGATTTTTATGATTTTTTAAGGTCTTTTAATGTTTCTAGGGGTTTTGGTTCATTTAGGGTTTTGGGGAGTTTTATGGTTTTATGGGTTTTTAGGGATTTTAGGGCCATTTCTGGATGTTATTCCATTTTATGGGATTTGTAATTTTTCAATTTCTAGTTTTATTTGGCGTTTCTAGGTTCTTTAGATAGTTATAGGGTTTTTTATAGGGATTACATTTATGTAGGTTTTTTGGTTTTTAGGATATTTTTGTTATTTTTATGGGGTTTATGGTTATTTCAAGAGTTTAAGTAATTTTTTAACGCACTTTGGGGGATTTTAGAATTTTTATGTTCCTTTATGGTTTTTAAGAGTTTTTAAGGTCATTTGTTTTTTAGGGATTTTAAGATCCCATTATTGTTGTTTGGATCCATTAGGGGGATTTAGGGGTTCTATGGGTTTTAAGTACGTTTTTGGGTTTTTATGTTTTTGGGGTCCTTTAGGGTCTATTGGGGTTTTAGAGAAAATTATGCTCTTTTGGGTTTTTATGTGTCCTTTAAGGGGCTAGTATTTTTAGTGAAATTTAAGGGTTTTTATGGTTTTTAGGGGATTTTGGGATTTTGGGTCATTAGGGTGTTTTATGGGTTCCAAGTTTCTTTTATCAGTGTTAGGTTTTTTAGAATCTTTAAGGGGTTTTTTGGGTTTTTTGGGTTTTTTTTTATTTTTTAGTTTTTTCATTTGGTTTTAGGATTTTTAATGGTTTTTATGGTTTTTAGTTTTTTAGGTTTTTTTCAATGTTTTAGGGTTTTTATTACACTTTTGTGTATGTAGTGTTTTAATGGAACTTATGTTTTTTGGATTTTTCATGGGGTTTTAATAGTTTTTAGGGGTTTTTTGGTTTTTAGTGTTGTTAGGGGTATATTTGTTTTTATGATTATTTTGTGTATTGTAGATTTTTAGTTTTAAAGTATTTTTAGTGTTCGAGGGGTATGGTTTTAGGGGTTTTATGTTTTTTAGGTTTCCCTTTTATTTTTAGGGTTTTTTGTATTTTTAGGGTTTTAAGGGGAGGTTAGGGTATTTTAGTGTTTTTGTTAACATTATTAAATTTTTACGTGTTTTATAGGTATTTATATTTTTAAGGGGTTTAGGGGGTTTTATTTATTTTTTACGGTTTTCATGTATTTTAACGGGTTTTATGTTTTTAGTTGGTTTTAAGGGTTTTAATGGTTTTTTGGGATTTTTGTGAGTTTATATTTTTATGTAGTTTAGGATTTTTTATGTTTTTATATTAGTTTTGGGTTTCAAGGTGTTTTAAATAATTTTAGGTTATTTTTTTAGGATTTTTAGGGCTTTCAGTGGTTTTATGGTTTTATGGATTTTTAGGGATTTTGGGATTTTAGGGTTTTTATGTTTTTTATATTTGTTGGATTTTTAGATTTATTTCTATTTTTTATGTATTTTTAGGGGTTTAGTTTGTTTAGTTTTTAATAGAATTTAGGGATTTCTGGAATTTTAGTTTTTTCAGGGATTTTAGCGAGTTTTAGGACTTTTATGAGTTTCTAATGTGTTTTTAGGGGTTCTCGATGATTTCAGGTATTTAAAGGTTTTAGGGGTTCATAAGGTATTTATGAAGAAATATGTTTTCTGTTTTGTATAGTTTAAATGGTTTTAGCATTTTATAAATATTATTTATTGTTTTTAGGGGTTTTAGAGTTTTTAGAGGGTTTTTCTATGTTTTAGGGTTACCTATGTTTTTAAGGGTTTTCGTGGTTCATAGCTTTCTTAGTGGTTTTAGGCGTGTTTAGAGTTATTATTATTTATTATATTTATTTGGTTCTTTATATTTTTTAGAGTGTTTATGTGGTTTTTATTAGATTTATTGGGGGTTTAAGGTCTTCTATGGGTTTTAAGGGTTTATGGGTTATTTAGGGTTTTGGGTCTTTAGGGATTTATGTTCTTAAGTTATTTTTAGGTTTTTGTGTTTTTTATATTTTTTAATGGATTTAATGGGTTTATCATGGTTTTTTGGAATTTTTCGAGTTTTTAGGGATTTTAAGGTCTTTTGGGGTTTTAGAGATATTGGGATTTTTAGTGATTTTAGTGGTTTTAATGGTTTTGCGTTTTTTAAGATTTTAGGGTGTTTAGGGGATTTAGTGTTTTTTGGGGTATGGATGGAGGGTCCATGGTTTTTGCAGTTTTATGGGTTATTATGGAATTTCAGGGGTTTTAGGGTCTTTATTTAGTTTAATTGATACAGGGGATTTAATGTTTTTAGCATTTTTTTGGGTTTCTACAAGTTTTTTTTGTGGTTTTAGGATATTTTTGTTAAATTTACGGTTTCTTGTGGCTTCAATTTTTTTATGGTATTGGTTTTCATTAATTTTTCTAGGGTTCTAGGGGTTTTGAATGTCTTAAGGGTTTTTAGGGGAATTAGGGTTTTATGGGTTTTAGGGTGTTTACTGTTTTTTATTTTTATTATTTTTTTTGGTTTTATGGAATTTATGGATTTTGGATTTTATAAGGATTTTGTAAAAAATTTGGGTCTTTAATGGATTTTCAGGGGGTTTAGATCATTTAGGGGTTTTATGGTCTTTAGGTTTTTTTGGGTTTTATCGGTTTTAGTGTCATATGGTCTTTTTTATGGGTTTATGGAATTTATAATTTTTTGTTGGTTTATGTATTTTTATCTTTTTAGGGGTTTTAGGGTTTTATTTTTTCACATCTTATTTGGTTCTTTTGGGTTTTTATGGTTGTTAGTGTTTTACGGAATTACAGATTTCCTATAGTTTTTACTATTTTTATGCTTTTCTATGTTTTTTAGGGAATTCTAGCATATTAATTGTTTTTAGGTGTCTATATGGGTTTTTGTGGATTGTTTACGATTTTTAATTTTTTTCCTATTTTTAGTGTTTAAATGGATGTTAGGATTTTTTTTGCGGGGGGGGGGGTGTTAAGGTTTGTTAGGGTTTTAATGGAGCTTTAGGGTTTTATAGTTTTTATGGGTTTTTGGTTTTTAGGGTTTAAAAGCGTTTTTATGTATTTTAAGGGTATTTATGGGTTTAGTGGTTTTAGATTTTTAAGATTTTTATGGTATTTTTAGGGTATTTTTGTGATTTAATGGTTTTTATGGTTATTAATGATTGTTGGGGTTTTTTTGGTTTTTTGGGTATTTAAGGGATTTATTAGATTATGGTTTTGTAATGGGATTTAGTATTTTGTGGTATTTTAGGGGGTTTAGTGTGTTTTAGGTTGTTTAATGATTTTTAAGTGTTTTTAGGATTTTAAGGGATTATAGTAATTTTATTGTGGTTTTAGGGTTCTGATTTTATCAAGGTTGTTTGGCTGTTTTAGGGTTTCAATTGTCTTTATAGGGTTTTTTATTCTTTTTTATGATTTTTAATATTTTATAGTGCTTTGAATTTATAATGGTTATTCTGTCATTGAGGGTTTCTAGGGGTTTTTAAGTTTTAATGGATTTTTGTTTCTTTTATGTTTTCTTAGAGTTTTTAGTATATTTATTTTTTCCTTTGTTCTTAAGGCTTTTTATGGGTTTAAGTATTTTTAGGGATTTCTATGGTTTTTTTGGTTTTTAATGGTTTTTGGTCTTTTGGGTTATTAGGATTTTAAAGGATTTGAAGTGGTGTTTGGAATTTTTAGGCTTCTTGGGATTTTAAGGGATTTTATGGGGATTATGGGTTTTATGGGTTTTAGAAATTGGGGGAGGGGTTGGGATTCCTTTGTCATTTTAGGGGTTTAGTGTTTTTTAGGGATTTTATGGTTTCCAGGCTTTTTTGTGTTTTTAGATAATTTTTAGGGATTCATAATATTTTTTATGGGTTTAGAAATTTATTGGGGTTTTGGTGGTTTCTTGGGTTTTTTGGATTCTTATAAGGGTTTTAGTAATTCTTTGGGTTTTTAGGGTTTTATATGCTTTGACGGTTTTGTAGGTTTGTCTGGGATTTAGGGGGGTTGTTTTGGATTTAACGGGGGTGTTAGGATTTTTAATGGTTTTAGGGTTTTATTAGGGTTTCTTATGGACTTTTTATTTTTTATGGATTTTCTTATCATTTTAGGGGTTTTATTATTATTTTTGAGTATAGGATTTTTATAAATATTTAAAAAAATTATTATTTCATCAGGGTTTTAAAGGTTCTTTTTGGTTTTAAAGGATTTTAGGGTTTTTATTGATTGTTTGGGTGTTAAATTTTTTTCCTATTTTTTAGGGTTCTTAGGGTTTGTTAGATCCTAAAATCTAAAAAATACTTCATAAAATTTGGATTTGGGTAGAAAGGAAAACCTGAAGAATATTGAAGGATTATATTCAATGGGGCATGATTGTGAATTAAAAATACCTTCACAAACCATAGCTACGAAAGGCGGCCCACACCTTCACGAATCACATGTGAAATAACCAATTTGCTGAAGGGAGATTGTGGTGCTGACACAAGAAAATGAAACCAAATATTTTTTAGGGAAGGAGTTGCTGATGTCTGCTACCAAAAATGAATATACCACTCATAAAAATTGGTTCATGGGATAAGTCAGAATAGTTGGATCCCCATAAATTAAATAATGTCTTTTGCGGGGTGAGGTGGTGATCTTCATCCCCAAAAACAATGATCACATTTCACAAAAAATATCCTCGCTAACTAATTTGTTCATGGGATGGGTATCTTCTGTGGGATCCCATATAAGAAGGCTCTTGACCCACCGTAAATGACAATCCACAATGGAATCTGATCCCTCCGATCTTCTATAAATAGAACCCAATGAGTACCTAAAACAAGGGGGTGTCTCAAAAATGGACATATGGACGGAAGAGAGACGAAGCAATCCACTGAGAAAGACTGACCCCTTGAATGATTCCTTATAGGTAGAAACTACCTCATAGATTTAAGGAAGAAATAATAAGTCATCTAGTGGTATGTGATATCCAAATTCCCCTAGAATACACAATCTCGCAAGACACAAATGGGTATGCTGGTTTTGTGATATGGTTTTTTATTTATTTTAATGGGTTAATGGTGAAATAATTTAGTAAAATGGGGTCTTTGAGTGCCACATGAAGTGGCTCTCAAAGGAATAGGATGTCGAGCGCCACTTGAAGTGACGCTCGATCATTTCGGTGGAGGAACCCTTCAGCGCCACTTGAAGTGGTGCTGATGTAATAAACTAAAAACGGGTAGCACGACTTGAAGTGGTGCTGCCCCCTTACTCCCTCTCTATTCGGCACCACTTGAATTGGCCCCAAAACATCCCCACTACCTATAAATAGGACCCCTCGTCCACCCCATTTCTCATCTATTCACTTACACTCCTCTCTCTCTCTCTCAAAGTTCTCTCTCTAACAATCTCTGCCTGTTGTGCGCCTTGCCTCTCTGGTTGCTCTGCCTACGTAGCCTTACCTCTCCGGTTTCTCTGCCTGTGTGGCTACGTCTCCAAAAATTTGTCGGAAATCTTCCTTTAAATTTATTTAATATTTTGATTTAATAATTTAGTTGTTTAATTTATAGAAATAGTATAAAATATTTGTATCATATAAATAGTATAGTTTTTTTAAATGTAATTAGGTAATGAAATGATTAGTTAGTTAATTATTTAATTAACTATAATTAGGTTATTAATTAATCATATGTAGATAATTAATTAATTGAAATAAGGTTATTAATTAATCATAATTAGCTAATTATTTCATCATAATTAGGTAATTAATTAATCATAATTAGGTAATTAATTAATTATAATTAGGTTATTAAATAATAATAATTAGGTTATTAAATAATAATTATTAGGTTAATCATGATTAGGTAATCAATTAATCATAATTAAGTTACTAAATAATCATAATTAAGTTATTAAATAATCATAATTAGGTTATTAAATAATCATAATTAGGTAATTAATTAATCATAATTAGCTAATTAATTAATCATAATTAGGTAATGAGTTAATTATAATTTGGTAATTAAGTAATCAAATTAGTTAATTAATTAATAATAATTAGGTAATTAAGTAATCATAATTAGGTTAGTAAATCTTCATAATTAGGTAATGAATTAATCATAATTAGTTAATTAATTAATCATAATTAGTTAATGAAATAATCGTAATTAGGTAATTAATTAATCATAATTAGGTGATTAATTAATCATAAGTAGGTAATTAATTAATCATAATTACGTAATTAATTAATCATAATGAGGTAATTAATTAATCATAATTAGGTAATTAATTAATCATAATTAGGTAATTAATTAATCATAATTAGGTAATTAATTAATCATAATTAGAAAATTAAGGAATCATAAATAGGTAATTATTTATTCATAATTAGGTAATTAATTAATCATAATTAGTTAATTAATTATTCATAATTAAGTAATTAATTAATCATAATTAGGTAATTAATTAATCATAATTAGTTTATTAAATAATTATAATTGAGTAATTAATTAATCATAATTAGGTAATTAATTAATCATAATTAGGTTATTAGATAATCATAAATAGGTAATTAATTAATCGTAATTAGGTAATTAATTAATCATAATTATGTAATTAATTAATCATAAATAGGTAATTAATTAATCATCATAATGTAATTAATTAAGCGTAATTATGTAATTAATTAATCATAATTAGGTAATTAATTAATCATAATTAGGTATTTAATTAATCATAATTAGGTTATTAAATAATCATAATTAGGTTATTAAATAATCATAATTATGTTATTAAATTACCATAATTAGGTAATTAATTAATCATAATTAGGTAATTAATTAATCATAATTATGTAATTAATTAATCATAATTAGGTAAAATGTTAATCATAATTAGGTAATTAATTAATCATAATTAGGTTGTTACATAATCATAACTAGGTAATTAATTAATCATAATTAGGTAATTAATTAATCATAATTTGGTAATTAATTAATCATAATTAGGTAATTGATTAATTATAATTAGGTTATTAATTAAAAATTATTAGGTTATTAATTCATAATAATTAGGTTATTAAATAATTATAATTGGGTTATTAAATAATAATAATTAAGTTATTAAATAATTATAATTATGTTATTAATTAACAATTATTAAGTTTTTAATAAATAATTATTAGGTTATTAATAAATAATTATTAGGTTATTAATTAATTATAATTAGGTAATTAATTAATTTTAATTAGGTTATTAATTAATTCTTATGAGGTAATTAATTAATTGTTATGAGGTAATTAAATAATCATTATTAGGAAATTAATTAATTGTAATTAGGTTATTAATTAATTGTAATTAGGTTATTAATTAATTGTAATTAGGTTATTAATTAATTTTAATTAGTTTAGTAATTAATTGTAATTAGGTTATTAATTAATTATTATTAGGTTATTAATTAATTATTATTAGGTTATTAGTGAATTAGTTATATTAATCGGTGAAGTGGTTATATTAATAAATGAATTAGTTATATTAATTAGCGAAGTAGTAGTAAATTGCTTCTGGAATATACCATTGCATTACATTCTAGGTATGATAATGAATTTAGTTTTCAATCTACCTTGACCTCAGTTTGTAATTGATGTTATGAACTTGAATTTAGTAGTTCAATGTATTGTTTGCATATTAAGTGTTAGAGTTGTCATGGAATGATTGCTCTCTTGAGTAAAGTATCTCCGGGTATATGGGATTTGGGTCAGAACACCTACATTCCTAGAGGCTTGCATTGTCTAGGAAAGTGAATGGGGTTGGCTATCCATCTCTCCGGGGTTAATTATGTGGAGATTTTCAATTTCTTATAACTCCATGCTTTTACATGATGTGTTCGTGTACCTCATGCATATAATGCATGTGGATATGTATAAATATGTTTGACTTCTATTTTTGGGGAACTAACACAAACTTGTGGGTTGTGTAAATAGTTACACATCAATATGGTTTGAACATATTGATTTGGTGGAGGGATTAGGATTCCAACCTAAATTACTAGAAGCATGCATACATAAATTGATTCTTTAATCAGAATTAATTAATAACAATGGTTTCTTTTAGATAAAAAAGATGGTCGTTGACTATATTTATTGCAACGGTCAAATAATTGAGACAGAACAATGATGTAGTTATAGTATACATCCAGAAGTTGTTGTGATGCTTGGAGGATGTAATACTTTGGAAGCTATGAAAAGGAAAATTCATCGGAAGTGTATGATTACATGATGCAAATTCCAATGCAGAAATGGTCATTGGCTTATGATGATGGGAGGAGATATGGTGATATGATGACCAACATCATAGAATGTATATATGGAGTTTTCAAGGGATTTCAAAAACTACCTATCAAAGGTAAATACGAATATTTGAATATATGTTACTCATAAGAGCTACTATTATAATATAATATTTGTATAATATCATAAATCTAAATTTCAGTGTTGGTACAAGAGACCTTCTATCATAGTGTAAAGTTCATTCTGGAACGATGAAAGAATGATGGAGAGGGATTGAACAGAGGGCTGCGCTATAGACACCATTTCCAACGGAAGCTAGATACAGTTACTCAGGAGGCCGCAACATACCGTGTAACTACATTTAATCATCCAGAGCAATGATTTGAGGTCGATGAGCCCGGTGATGCAGTGGAATGTAGCAATGGTCGTGTGAAAGTTGATTTATTGAAGAATCATTACTGTGATTGTAGAAACTTTCAGGCACTAAGATATCCAGTGGCCATGTGATTGCTGCATGTGCTTATGTACACATATCTTGAGAGCAGTTCATTGATCTGGCTTATCGACTTGAGAGCATCAACTCCTGCTACAGTACTCCATTGATGGAAATCGGGGAATATCAGAATTTTCGGCTGCCTGATGGCGCACCCACGCTTCTACCGAACAATAATAGACTTCGACCTAAAGGGAGGGAAAAGTCGACTTGTATTCGGAATAAGATGGATTGGACTAGTGAACATCTAGCTGGACGGCGGTGCAGCATATGCCACCAGGAAGGTCATACGAAGACACGTTGCCCAAGACACATAGGGAAATCATCTAATGGTTAAAATGAATCATGTACTCTATCTACTACAGTAAAATGTTGTACACATAATAATTTTTATCATTATCACCATTTTTAATCATATTTGTCTTACTTTTATATAGGGTAACTTTTGGAAAATGTACCACAATTTCACGTGACATTTTTTGTTGAATGATCAAAATTACATGAGTAGCTTTAAATAGACAACACCAACTCAAAAAAGGAATGCACCTGTATAAGAAAACTAAACCATTTGAACTATTAAATGAAAATTTCATCAGTTTTTTATAATGAAATATGAACTTATAGTGACCACAAAACAAAAACAAGGAAGCTCCGAACGTCTTCACCCCGACACCCCAACATGGGAGACAACAACTAACCCAATGTGTTTCTGATTATTTCAATATTAAATGATAAATTTCATATCATACATGATAAATTCCATATGATACATGAAATTAATGTTTACTATTTTCACATTCAGATGAAGTAGCCACTTTTATCTGGCCAGGAAACGCACGTGTCGCACGATGTGATGGAGCGACGACCTGCTAGACATCTTCATGTTTGGAGAGCACATCGTTTCCATCATGAGGTACTGCCGACAGCTATTTTTCCATACCTTAGACGTGCAGGCTTTTATGGAGCCGCAATGTGTGACTTCAAGACCATCGACCATCATTTGATAACTGCGTTGGTGGAGAGATGGCATCCAGACACACACACATTTCATCTCCCAGAGGAGGAGATGACTATTACATTAGAGGACGTCACCTACATGCTGGGGTTACCTATCCATGGAGATGTAGTTATGGGTGCCCGTACTGGCGATTGGGCTACATTCATACAGAGGCTACTAGGAATTGACGTCATCGGCACACGAGGTGTCCTCTATGGTTCGCTCTTGCGCATGAGGTGGATTGATTAGAATTTCGACATCATTCCTGATGATTAAGTTGAGTAGACACATCTTCAGCACACACGTGAATACATTTTGCAGCTGCTCGGAGGCATGTTGTGCGTCGACTACTCCACTGCTTTGGTACACATGATGTACCTCCCATTACTTGAGGATCTGGATCAGATGGCTACATAGAGTTGGGGGTCTGCTGTATTAGCACATCTGTACATATCTCTCTGCACCAGTTGTCAGGACGATTCACATCAAATTGCAGGTTTCATGGTTCTAGTACATATGGTATCCTGGGAGTGTTTTCCACACATCACTCCCCGAGTTGTCACACCGTTTCCACCGGAGCTACATCAGGACTGTCCGCAGGGACGATGGTATGAATACACCATTACTTTCGGTTATTTAGTACTTTTGTTATTGTTTTTTATAAAAATATCGTAGATTAATCTTTTTTCACTAGGTGGAGTAAGTCTTAGATGATTGAACATACTCTGAGACATAGTGTGCACAGCTTCTGATAGATATTCGATGCTATAGTGCCAACTGATGTAAGTTAAACAGTACTTTTTTTAGGAATTTTTTTTGTTATCACTATTTAAATAATTTAAATATAATCTCAATAACATTTCCATGCTACTATATGACTTATTTTTTGATTTTACATTTCAGGTTTCATGGACTCCTTATACATGTTATGTCTATACATCACTTCCACTATACTGCACAGCTATGGCTGGAAATCGTGTTGCAGTGGTGCCAATCATTCACTTCCACATCATTGAGTGGCACCAGCCAGACTGGTTCATGCTCCAGGTCGGTTTTATACAACATATACCTTTGGCACCATGACAAAATACCTAGTTACATTTGATTGTGCTTATAGGTAGACAGATGACAGACTTGCGGCAGCATCATGCATCTTATATCCAGCTTTGGGACTGGAGTGCCCGATTCAGTATCTTTCCACATGGATATACCACATCACACTCTCATTTATTTGATCAGGGGGATTATTCACACTGGTATCGATGTCACGCCATCAGGAAACATACACGTAAGGGTATTGACATTCGGCGATTGGTATGTTTACAAATATTTATTAATTTTGTTTAACTCATTTTTGATATTAATTTGATTGTTATTTCATTTATAGGAAGATGCCATTAGTCATCTTGCACATTCGAAACAGCCTCAGGAGCATGCATATATTCTGCAGGAGGTAGTTCATTGGGATGTGGTGGCTCAATTGGATCATCTCAGGTTGATACATGATAGTTTTTTTGATGAGGAGCCATAGATATATCATGATCCAAATTTTCATGCAGATGCACCTGAGGATGACGATGTCCCTTCTATTCCTACTGAGGAGGATGACGATGTCCCTGCTATTCCTGCTGAGGAGGATGCACCGCCACCACCACCGCCAGCTTGACGACAGAGACGAGCACATCCGAAGGGGCAGAGGTGATGAAATCGACATCCGAGAGTGGCTCCTCCAGATGTCATCGCACCATAGAGAGACGATCTGGCCCAGCCGACTGATGATTTTGCACAGTAGGGATATGCTTATATACCACATATGGAATCTCCACAAACTAATATTGACTTCAATCTGGGTGCATTCACAGAGCTTATGGCGGCCCCCTCTTCTCCCGACGAGGCCTTCTTCAGAACCCCGTTTCTACCATTTATTAGAGGTTCAGAGCCATATGGAACCCCATATGATTTTGGGGAATCCTCCTCACATGGTTTTGATCAGTCCTCTACACAGCACCATGGGGAGGCACCAGAAGCACTGGAAGTGGAGGTGTACCACCCCAAGATATCATAGTGTGTTATTTCTTCAAAATAATTCAATAACTTGCACTACACGCAACACCGAGTTCAATCACACCATGACTTACCAAAAAAAAGCCATTCAAAAGAGGTTATGAATAGTATTAACTAAATTTTAAACTTTATATAATCCTTATAATTTTAGAATCCATATTATGAGTTTCTTATACATAATGCAAGAACATATTCAGTTTCAGTATTGCACTTTTATCAACTTTTAATAGTGAAACCTTTTTAAATAAAATATTTTATACTTTTTGACTAAATGGGGGACATCAAAAAATTTAAAATGAAACATCCAAAGCTTCCACGATACTCTTTCCTTTGAATAATACAGTAGCGTGTGTTGTACGCAACTTCGAGTTCTAACACACCACAACCAATCAAACTAGCCGTTATGAATAGTAATACCTACCTTTTAAAATTTTAGAAATTTTATCTCTCAAAATGGACTTAATTTTTGGATTCGGAGTATTGAATTTAGCCTAAGGTGAAATTTTGGTACTCTTCAGATAACTTTCATATTTTGATGAATAGTGAAAATTACTAAATTTTAATTAAAAACAACTTTTTTACTCAAAATAATTAATAGTGATAAATTATGAATTTGAGTGGTTTTAAAGTATATTTAGAATATATTTTTACCATGTAATATAATGTTGTTCATTGGACATAATTTTACGATTAAACCGAACATAAACAAGTGTCAATCTTTTGATATTTATCATCTCTTAAAAACAATCTTTTTGTTTTGACAGCGGGAATTAATTTTAAATTAATTTCTGCCACTTCTGTGTTTTGAATTTAGAAAAATGGATTCCATATTTGGAATCTGGATGTTCAAATTGTGTAAATAGATAACTTATATTTTTTGAAATTATGAATAATTACTGCGGTAAATATTTTATTTACCATGGTTAAGGGTAAATCCGGTAAATAAGGGTTAAAAAATAATATTATGATAATAATAAATTAACCTAAAACGTGTACTAGCCTTAATTTTTGATAAATGTTCGACCATAGGCATCTTTTGGGAGATTTTGGGACCCCATGGTGCCACTTTTAGGTGATAGAGACACTTTATTTTAATTAAGTTAAAATGAATACAAAAATGATAGAAGCATATATCTTTTAGAAAAACAATTTTTACATAGGGTTATATATGTTGGATTTTATATTACAAATATTCATTAGAAAGATAAAAATATTTAATACATAATTATATTTTATTTATAATTTTTAGACATTAAATAATTTAATTTATATATGACACAATGATGATGAATTAATTACTATAATAGTGAAAAATTAAAATAATTGATATTATAAATACCCAAATAAATATAATATGAACATTTTAATGAATTAAACTAATTTTCTAGGATAATATGATATATTGGGATTGATTTAATATATTTTTTTGAAGAAATAAATCATTTATGAGTTTCAAAAAAACAACTACTGAATAGTGTCAAAATTTACATAAAGGAGTTCTTAAAACAAATATTTTATTATTAATTGATATTAAATTCCTAGAAATCTATGGTTCGGCAAAGAGACTTATATCATGATAGGTTCATCATTAATGGACCACTTGGGGGTCGCTTGGATGTATATAGTAAGTTTATTAACCATATTATATAAAAATACAAAGAGACATTGTAAAAGTGAAACTAATTAACTAAGAGTTAATACTTTAAGATAAGGTTAATATAAGTACCCAAACCTGTATAAATTCTATTGGTTGAGTTGTTTTCGACCCATCCCCACCTTAAAATTTAAATAATCAACTTTTGAGCAATTAGAAACCGAATATGAATTTATTATAAACTAATATTTCTTGCTTTTCCAAAGGTGTCTCTCACCCCTCTTATAAAAAGGCACTCATCCTTCTCATTTCTTCACACCATAAAAACCTTTTGGTTCAGAAATACTCTGCCCAAAAACTCTCCCAACTTCCCTCAATACAACCTAGAGGCCTTAGTTTGATCAGAAAGCAAACCTAAGGTGTCCTTTTGATCAACTCAAAAGGAAGAACCCGAAAAAGAGGTAATGATTTCACCACCCTTTTCCAAGTCCCATTCTTCTTCCACTTCTTCTTACTTTGTTATTACCATTCTAAAATAATAACTCCAGTATCATATATATACTGTTATGTTATTATAAATATGGTACAACCATATTCAGTTTTCAATCCACCCTTTAAATAACATGTCACCATGCGTGCGTACGTACAGCTTACCGTCTCCACGTTGTGGTGTAATTGTTATACAATATATTATTATTTGGATGGGTATAATAATGATATGTAACTCATTTAAATAATAAATATAACATGTTAATGATTCTTTATATATGATATACCAAACATTTATATATTATTTCAAAATAATGATGTTGTCGCTCATGCTTACGTACGGACTACCGTCTCCACGAACGCGATGAGATTCATTCTCCATCATATCCATTCAAGTATAATTATCATTTTATGATTTAAAAATGATGTTTAAGGACATGATATCATTCTGGATGTGAATAATATAAAACCTATCCATTACAAGCATGGCTTATGTAACAAAACATATAAAAGAAAACAAGTAAGTTAACACCTGAAACAACGATAATACTAAGATATTATTATCAAATCAATATTAAAAGATCATATATGATATCATATTAATGTATATTATTCTTGTATAATTTAATAACAATTATTTCACCATTATACAGGAGGTTAACCTACCCCAACCAAGGAAATGTACAAGGTAAGGAGTTTTCATCTCATTCCTTATTCCCGTGAGATTCATGCCATATTGCCACCATCACCTTTTGTGTGGTGTATGTACTGCCCATAATTATATTCCTTGTGTAATACACTATAATTTATGTGTATTTACATATTCATTGTATGATACCTCTTTTATGGGTTTTATGTTTCATATGTTTCCAAATTGGTAAGGGTTATTTCACAATCTCATCATTATCCGAGGTTGTTTATACGTAATAATCTACTAGGATCTCTTTATCATCCACATCCATGTTTCTTAAAAATGAATTTCAAATTTTTTTTACTATTTACTATAATATAATTTAAAGTCATTTATACCCTTGTTTGACTTTTTATAAGAGGTTTATAAAGGGATCTATCTGTCGTTTTCCAAACAAGGTGCTTTTTAATCTTTTCGACAAAATTAAGGTAAGAATGTTTTTTTTAACTTATACGGCGTGTGTGGCTATTTTCCGCCGTTGTAAAATCGTCGAAGCTTCCCTTACAAGATAATAAGAATATATTCAAAAAAATGTTTTATTTCATAAATATAATACACTTAAATGATTTCAAAATAGAAAGACATATTTTTCTAAAATAGTCTTTATTTCATCTATGTCAACATCCTTGGATGGATTTTAAGCTTATTTGAAGTTGATTTATTATGATACAAAACATCCATATTTTATTGAAGGTTTTGTGATATTTTTGACTGTGGATACGTTATTCTTATGTCACTAATGGTTTTTGTTTAGATTATTGACATTTCATAAGTTATTTGTAATTTGAATGTTTATGTTATATTTCAACCTTTCATTCAGATGAATGTGTTAGACAAGTATGTTCCGGGTTGGGGACCGGTAAAAGTAAGCCCTCCGGTTTGGTCTCCGGTTGTTAGAGGAACTCCGGTTTGGTCTCCGATTATTAGAGTAACTCCGGTTTGGTGTCCGGTTATTAGTGGCACACTGTGTTGGTGTCCGGTTATTAGAGGCACTCCGGGTTGGGTTCCGGTTACAGTTAGCCCCAAGGTCTTGGGACGAGGCCTTGACAAAGAAATTAAAGTTCAGTATTATGCATTCCGACATTATGAAAGTGGTTATTGATATTTCATGTGATTATTCGATTAGTAGAATATCCATGTGAATAAGTAAATGGCATTATTTCATTTTACTTTTTCCATACTATGTTGAAGTTCAAGTTTAAAAGGATTTTGTTTTAGTAATTCATTGCCTTAAATGTTTATGCTTATTTGGAATGTTCCGCTATATTGTTATCCTTACAGGGCATTTGTGCTCACCCCTTTTCTATGTTTTATTTTTCCTAGGAAGTGAAGATGTAAATTATGAATGACCTGTAGGGATATTATGTGGGTATATGAGTTTCGATTATGGATACAATATGTTTTTGTAGTAGGTTTTCATTTTATGATGTAATGTAAGACTTATGAATATATCTAGTGTTTCCAAGGATACTAAACCAACCGGTATTTTGAGATTTGATCGTTCTTGTGATCATGCCAATGTTATGTAATAATGCACCAACTCTGGGTAACTAGGGTCGGGGCGTTACAGTTGGTATCAGAGGAGGTTTAGTACAAACCTTGGAAGCTTGATTTAGATAAACTCTGATTAGAGCATGTAGACCTAAGATGAACTTTGAGGATTAGTATAGAAGAACTTTCCTAGAATTTTGGTATTGTAGAGATTTTGTAAGTTTTACGAGCAATACATCCATGTCTGGATACGAGCAGGTAGAGGCGGCTCTGGCACAGATGTACCTAGGGGTAAAATCCGAAAACACCGCTTTGAGCTAGACTCGAACGGGAACTCGTGCACGACAACGGGCCTTGCTGCACTCTTGGTTACGACACTCCCTGGGGATATGGTTAGGATAACTCTCATTTTCTTTACAAACCATTATGAATGGTTTATGAGGATTTACTTCCTTAAAGGATAAATTTTTATGATTATGGATTATATCCATAAACTATTTAATTTATGTTATTTGTTTCACAAGTTTGGGATTAGGTATTGTTATTCATAAACTAATCTAGTGTATGAAATTGTTTAGAAATGGCGCCCAGTAGAAGGAATGAGAACTACAGCAATGCACATGGTACAAAGAGAAAGAAGGATCATATATTTCAGGGTCTTAAACCAGAATTTATAAGAGAAATAGTCTCGCATGTATTATAATCATATGAAGAAATAATATCATGTGTTGATAAGATAAGTAAAGAGTTTACCGAGTCCTATGGATTTGAAGGGAATCAAGAGAAGAAAAGCATGGAAGTGAGAAATATGGATAAAGGGAAGATGAAAAAGATGAATTTTCCCATATGTGATTACTGTGGGAAGAAACACCCTGGAAATTGCCTGAATGGAATGGGAGTTTGTTATAAGTGTGGAGGAAAAGGGAACAATGTATGTGACTACAAGGGTAAGAAAATGGTTTCAAATGTACAATGCTTCATTTGCAAGGGGTTTGGACACTACGCAAACCTATTTCCCAGTCATCAGACTATGCCACAAATGATGCTATTTAAATAATAATCAAGTTATGATACTACCACAGATGAAGAGGAATGATTAGAGTTCTTATGTTGATTATGTCAATTGAGTGTTGTATCAAAAATGTACTTGTTATAATAATTATAGAGTATATAAGGATTGTACTACAGTACTATTTCATTAAGGACTTGAGATTGTGTGGAACAATGAAAAGTGACTCAATAAAAGGATAAATTTTTGGAAAATATATGGTTGAGAGAATGATAAACCATAATATAGTTCTGATACTGTGGTAGTGATTATGGAATAATACATGATTGTTTTGGATAAATTATATTGGATATTCTTGACTACCTTGGAACTATTTAATGATTTTTATATTCCATCATTGTTGGGGTTTAAAATATTTTTGGATTGATGAAGTATATCCAGCATTCTATATGTAATAAGGGAGCATGAATGTAATCAATAAGGAATATGGTAATTCAGGATGTTTCAGTGTATTAAAAGAATACATGATGAAGATATTCATATGCTATTACGGGGCAAAAAGAATCTATATTATGTTTACCATTCTTATAAATATTGGACTATGAGTTTGGAAAAAATTATTTTGGATAGTTCTAGTTTGGATTATTTTGGATTGCCATAAAAGGACAACCCGGAGGTCGGGCGGCAACCCGTCGCGTCCGGCAAGGCTGCGAGACTTGAACCTGCAACCGAAGGGCGATAAGGGTGTATCACCTACCACTGGCCTAGGAGATGTTGTGGATTAAATAATGTAGTTTTTTTAAAATATCTTGTAGATGAATTATAAATTCATTTATTTTGGAACCCTGTACGAATAGTATGAATAGAAATTTTTTTACGCTCTATTATCTTTTAGAGTGAAATATGAGTTTGTGGTAGAAATTTATTAATGGATAAAACTCTATTTATAAAGTTAGTTTATCTCCTTATGATCTTAGCCAATCTCATAAATAAATTCCTCAACATTAATAAAAGGAACTTAGAACAAAAATGTTGTCCTAGATGGTACCTTAAATCATCACTAATTTATGGCTTTGGGATTGTTGGCCTTTTCATAGCCATGTTCTCTACCAATCTCTATCAGATAATTGATGGTTAGATTTCTCTTCCATATCCATTTTTCCTACATGGAACCCTAGTATGTGTTATTTTCGGTAATCTTCATACTTTCCACTCTTTATTTTAAATAGAGGCCTCATTAATTCATTTTTCGATGTGGGATTTCAACTAAGATATTTTGAAACGTCAAAAATGTGTTATCCTAATACCTTATGTTTTGTTGAGCCGATGGTATTTCAAATCATCATAGATTGATGAGTTTAAGGACCTCAATTTTATACTTGTTTTTGATTGATGACCTCAATCACTACCTATAAATATTTACGTTTTTCCTTCAATTATATGCTTCTAATTTCCACCAATGTTCTCCTAATCGAGATCATAATTTGGTGGTGACCCTTTCATTTCTCTTTTCCTCATATTAAGACTAAATTTTAGTAACCCAATTTCCGATGTGGGTTTTCCCACAAATATATTTTATATTTTCAACCTTTTATTTTTGAAGAACAATTTCAAATTGCGAGGACACAATTTATTGAAGGAGGGGAGAATGTAACACCCCAAGATTTCATAGTGTGTTATTTCTTCAAAATAATTCAATAACTTGCACTACACGCAACACTGAGTTCAATCACACCATGACTTACAAAAAAATCCATTCAAAAGAGGTTATGAATAGTATTAACTAAATTTTAAACCTTATATAATCCTTATAATTTTAGAATCCATATTATGAGTTTCTTATACATAATGCAAGAACATATTCATTTTCAGTATTCCACTTTTATCAACTTAGTGAAACCTTTTTAAATACAATATTTTATACTTTTTGACTAAATGGGGGACATCAAAAAATTTAAAATGAAACATCCCAAGCTTCCACGGTACTCTTTCCTTTGAATAATACAGTAGCGTGTGTTGTACGCAACTTTAAGTTCTAACTCACCACAACCAATCAAACTAGCCGATATGAATAGTAATACCTACCTTTTAAAATTTTAGAAATTTTATCTCTCAAAATGGACTTAATTTTTGGATTCGGAGTATCAAATTTAGACTAAGGTGAAATTTTGGTACTTTTCGGATAACTTTCATATTTTGATGAATAGTGAAAATTACTAAATTTTAATTAAAAACAACTTTTTTAATCAAAATAATTAATAGTGATAAATTAAGAATTTGAGTGGTTTTAAAGTATATTTAGAATATATTTTTACCATTTAATATAATTTTGGTCATTGTACATAATTTTACAATGAAACCGAACATAAACAAGTGTCAATCGTTTGATAGTTATTATCTCTTAAAAACATGTTTTCTGTTTTGACAGCAGGAATTAATTTTAAATTAATTTCTGCCACTTCTGTGTTTTGAATTTAGAAAAATGGATTCCATATTTTTAATCAGGATGTTCAAATTGTGTAAATAGATAACTTTTATTTTTAGACATTTTAAATAATTACTGCGGTAAATATTTTATTTACCATGCTTAAAGGTAAATCCAGTAAATAAGGGTTAAAAATAATATTATAATAATACTAAATTACCATAAAACGTGTCCTAGCCATATTGGTTGATACATGTTCGACCATAGGCATCTTTGGGTCGATTTTGGGACCCCATGATGCCACTTGTAGGTGATAGGGACACTTTATTTTAATTAAGTTAAAATGAATACAAAAATTACAGAAGCATATATCTTTTAGAAAAACAATTTTTACATAGGGTTATATATATTGGATTTTAGATTATAAATATTCATTAGAAATATAAAAGGATTTACTAAATAATTATATTTTATTTATAATTTTTAGATATTAAATAATTTAATTTATATATGACACAATGATGATGAATTAATTACTATAACAGTGAAAAATTAAAATAATTAATATTATAAATACCCAAATAAATATAATATGAAACTTTTAATTAATTAAAATAATTTTATAGGATACTATGATATATTAGGATTGATTTAATTGACTTTTTTCGAATAAATAAATCTGTTATGAGTTTCACAAAAAATCAACTATTGAATAGTGTCAAAATTGACATAAAAGAGATCTTAAAACAAATATTATATTATTAATTGATATTAAATTCATAAAAATATAAGGTTAGGCCAAAATACTTATATCATGATATTTTCATCATTAATGGACCACTTGGGGGTCTCTTGGATGTATATAGTAATTTTATTAACCATATTATATAAAAATACAAAGAGACATTGTAAAAGTGAAACTAATTAACATAGAGTTAATACTTAAAGATAAGGTTAATATAAGTACCCAAACCTGTCTAAATTATATTTTTTGAGTTTTTTTAGACCCATCCCCACCTAAAAATTTAAATAATAAACTTTGGAGCCATTATAAACCGAATATAAATTTATTATAAACTAATATTTCTAGCTTTTCCAAATGTGCCCCTCACCCCTCTTATAAAAGGGAACTCCTCCTTCTCATTTCTTCATACCTTAAAAACCTTTTGGTTCGGAAAAACTCTGCCCAAATACTCTCCCAACTTCCCTCAATACAACCTAGAGGCCTTAGTTTGATCAGAAAGCCAACCTAAGGAGCCCTTTTGATCCAATCAAAAGGAAGAACCCGAAGAAGAGGTAATGATTTCACCACCCTTTTTCCAAGTTCCTTTCTTCTTCCACTTCTTCTTCCTTTGTTATTACCATTCTAAAATAATAAATCCTGTATAATATATATACTGTGATGTTATTATAAATATGGTACAACCATATTCAGTATTCTATCCACCCTTTAAATAACATGTCACCATACGTGTGTACGTACGGCTTACTATCTCCACGTCGTGGTGTAATTGTTATTCAATATATTATTATTTGGATGGGTAAAATAATGATATGTAACTCATGTAAATAATAAATATAACATGTTAATGATTCTGTATATATGATATAACAAACATTTATATATTATTTCAAAAGAATGATATTGTCACTCGTGCGTACGTATGGACTACCGTCTCCACGAACGCGATGAGATTCATTCTCCATCGTATCCATTCAAGTATAATTGTCATTTTATGATTTAAAAATGATGTTTAAGGACTTGATATCATTCTAGATATGATTAATATACAACCTATCCATTACAAACATGGCTTACGTAACAAAACATATAAAAGAAAACAAGTAAGTTAACACCCGAAACAAAGATAATACTAAGATATTATTATCAAATCAATATTAAAAGATCATATATGATATCATATTAATGTATACGATTCTTGTATAATTTAATAACAATTATTTCACCATTATACAGGATGTTAACCTACCCCAACCAAGGAAAAGTACAAGGTAAGGGGTTTTCATCTCACTTCTTATTCCCGTTAGGTTCATGCCATATTGCCACCGTCACCTTTTGTGTGGTGTATGTACTGCCCATAATTATATTCTTTGTGTAATACACTATAATTTATGTGTATTTACATATTCATTGTATGATACATCTTTTATGGGTTGTATGTTTCATAAGTTACCAAATTGGTAAGGGTTATTTCACAATCTCTTCATTATCCGAGGTTGTTTATACGTAATAATCTACTGGGATCTCTTTATCATCCACATCCATGTTTCTTAAAAATGAATTTCAAAACAATTTTTCTATTTACTAGAATATGGGTTAAAGCCATTTATACCATTGTTTGACTATTTATAAGATGTTTATAAAGGAATCTTTCCATCGTTTTCCAAACAAGGTGCTTTTTAACCTTTTCGACAAAATTAAGGTAAGAATGTTTTTTTTAACTTATACGGCGGGTGTGGCTATTTTCCACCGTTATAAAATCGTTGAAGCATCCCTTACAAGATAATAAAAATATTTTCAAAAAAAATGTTTTATTTCATAAATATAAGACTCTTAAATGATTTCAAAATAGAAAGAGATATTTTTCTAAAATATTCTTTATTTCATCTATGTCAACATCCTTTGATGGATTTTAAGCTTATTTGAAGTTGATTTACTATGATACAAAACATCCATATTTTATTGAAAGTTTTGTGATATTTTTGACTGTGGATAAGTTATTCTTATGTCACTCATGGTTTTTGTTTAGAGTATTAAAATTTCATAAGTTATTTGTAATCCGAATGTTTATGTTATATTTCAACCTTTCATTCAGATGAATGTGTTAGACAAGTATGTTCCGGGTTGGGGACTGGTAAAAGTAAGCCCTCCGGTTTGGTCTCCGGTTATTATAGGAACTCCGGTTTGGTCTCCGGTTATTAGAGGAACTCTTTGTTGGTGTCCGGTTATTAGAGGCACTCCGGGTTGGTGTCTGGTTATAAGAGGCACTCCGGGTTGGGTTCCGGTTACAGTTAGCCCCTAGGTCTTGGGACGAGGCCTTGACAAAGAAATTTAAGTTCATCATTATGCATTCTGACATTATGAAAGTGGTTATTGATATTTCATGTGATTATTCTATTAGTATAATATCCATGTGAAGAAGTAAATGGCATTATTTCATTTTACTTTTTCCATACTATGTTGAAGTTCATGTTTAAAAGGGTTTTATTTTAGTAATGCATTGCCTTAAATTTTTATGCTTATTTTGAATGTTCCGCTATATTGTTATCCATACTGGGCATTTGAGCTCACCCCTTTTCTATGTTTTATTTTTCCCAGGAAGTGAAGAAGTAAATTATGAATGACCTGCAGGGTTATTATGTGGGGATATGAGTATGGATTATGGAGACAATATGTTGTTGTAGTAGTTTTTCATTTTATGATGTAATGTAAGACTTATGAATATATCTAGTGTTTCCAAGGATACTAAACCAATCGGTCTTTCTAGATTTTATCTTTCTTGTGATCATGCCAATGTTATGTAATAATGCACCGACTCTGGGTAACTAGGGTCGGGGCGTTACAGGAGGAACCTGTAGAGAGGACACCGGAGCGACACGAACGTCGGACAGAGAGAGTACGTGAGATTCAGACGCCGCGTTGTGGTACCAGTGGGCATCGTCGTTGAGGTTTTTGGATGTAATGTTGTATATATTAAAAACGTTACTCACTATGATAAGTAATTGTTGTTTAAGTCAAATAACAAGAAAATCAAAAATATAATAAATAAAAACTGATATCAATTAACTATTAAATTATAATGTACAAGTACAATATAAACAAAATTTGTCACACCGACTAGACATCAGATAATTTCTTGAAAAATGAAAAGAAAAACATACATATAGTAAACAAAAAATATTTTACATGACTACATAAATATTTAAAAACATTGAATTTATAAATATATAATATTAAATATATTTATAAATTTAAATTACTAATTTGTAATTAATTAATTAATAATTAAAGATTAAAGATTAATAATTATAATGGAAAATAATAATTTATAATTATACTACTAACTAATTATTTATTTTATATTAAATAATAATATTTTATATAATTTCAAAGTCACATACTTGAATCATTTTTAAGATTCAATTAGTTGGTTTTGAAAGACTATAAAATATTTTTTATCGTCATTTTTTATGTAGTTTTTTCATTTTCACTTATTTAGTATATTTTTTATCCATGTTTTAAGTTTCATTCATATTGGTCATATAGATTATATTTTATAGGCTTTCGAAGTCACATACTTGAAAAAATTTATGTTAAAACTAGGTGGTTTTGAAAGCATATAAAATATTTTCGATCGAAATTTTTTATGTATTTTTTGTATTTTCATTTATTTTTTATTTGATAAATCCATGTTTTAATTTTCATTCATATTGTTTATATATATTATATTTTATAGGTGTTCAAATTCACATAGTTGAAACATTTTTAAGTTTCAACTAGGAGGTTTTGAAAGCCTATAAAATATTTTTTATCGACATTTATTACGTAATTTTCGTATTTTCATCTATTTAGTATATTTTTAATCCATGTTTTATGTTTCATTCATATTGGTCATATATATTATATTTTATAGGCGTTCAAAGTCACATAGTTGAAACATTTTTATGTTACAACTAGGTAGATTTGAAAGCCTATAAAATATTTTCTATCAACAATTTTTACGTAATTTTTTTATTTTCATCTATTTAGTATATTTTTGATACATGTTTTAAGTTTCATTCATATTGGTCATATAGATTATATTTTATAGGCTTTCAAATTCAGCCACTTAAAACATTTTTAAGTTTCAAGTGGGTGGCATTGAAAGACAATATGTTTAAAATATTTTTAATTTTTTTTATAAATAATTACGTATAACTTTGAAAAAATAGAATAGTAATTATAGATTTCAAATTATATATATATGTACCAATATATAATTATAAATATATAATTATAACTATAATTACAATATAATTATAAATATAATTATATATATATATATATATATTTATACATGAATATTAAATATATTTATAAATAAATTTTAAAAATATATGTACCAATATTTTCATAATTATATATTTATAAATATATTCATATTTATATAATTATAAATATTTATTTATAAAGATTATTTTATAAATATATAATTAAAAATATATTTTTTATTTTAAAATATATATAAATAGTTTTATATTTATAAATATTTATTTATATTTATATATATACAAAATTATATATATACACACACATATATATAACTATTTATAATTATAATATTTATAATATTTATATGTAAATATATAAATAAAACACACAAATCAGAAAAAAAACACTTATATTTTACATAATATAATTATATAAATATAAATAAACCATATATTTTTAATTTAATACCTATTTTTTATTTACAAAATTATATAAAAAATTTTAAATTTATATAAATAATTATATATAAGGTTTATTTCATTATTTTATTAAATAATTAAATGAGGTTTATAACTATATAAATATAATTTCATAATTATATAATTATAAATATATTTATAAATATAATAATAATAAATTTAACATTTTTAAATACATATTTATATGTTTATTTTTAAAATTTTATTTATTTATTTTGAAATTATTTATAAATAAGGGATTAGGTTCAAAAAAACCAAAACAAAAAAAACAATTAAACTGAGGGGTGAAAAAAAAAGAAAAAAACTAGAAAACAAAAAAAAAACCAGAAAACAAAAAGAAAATGAAAAAAAACAAAAAAAAAACAAATAACAAAAAAAAAGAAAAAAAATCCTAAAAAAGGGGTGGCAAAGCGCCACTTGAAGTGGAACTAGCCACACGAAGTGTTGAGCGCCACTTTATGTGGTGCTCAACAACCCCATATCCCAAAATATATTTACCCTAAACCCAATAAAATAAAATAAAACCCCCTATCACCAATTTTTCCCAAATGGGTAACCCCTTTGAAAAAAAAGTATCTCATATAGTAAAATTACATTGTGTGTGGAAATCTATCCACATAGGGAATCTCTATGTTGGAGGTACTCGATATCGCATTGAAAAACACTACGCAGAAAATCCTGGCCCTGCATAGTAAGATGTTGAATGGGTATAACCTATTCCCATAATGTGAAATGCTACACGAGATGAGACCAGGTCTGCATAGCACAATTCTTAGTGGACAATAACCTTTACCTCAAAGAATCTTGCTATATGGAGGGAACCCCATCCCACATAAGAAGATACTATGTTGGATGAGGAATCCTTGGGTGTTCGATTATTTAGCTGGAATCATCGTCCTCCATCATGTCATTATCCCACATGTTTGTTCCACCACATACCATCCCAACGACATCATTCCAAGTCCCCTTCCAGAGACACCTGACATGTATAATTAGATCAACATCCACATTTGCATGCCCTTTTGAGTTTACACACCCATGGTATGAAGAGTCACGTTATTAACCTCAAGGGTAAGGTAGACCCTCAAAATGTTTTCAAGTTTTCATTCCCCTAATAACATAGGTTCTAACCATAGGGTGATCACTTCATCCTTCCTATTATAATAATTTACTGGAACAATTGGCTTTACCTTTAATGAGGGATAGTGTTGAACAGTCCTCACCCTTTTGGAACAAATTTAACGGAACTCCTAAATGAGGCAACCCCCTAGCTTTTCTGGCTAGATGTGGAACTTCTTTCTCTTATTCACCAGCTCAGGATGGATCTTGATATATCACCAAATGTGAATATTGTGGATGTGGAAATTAAATAGGATATGGGAACACTCAAAGGCCCCTCCCTCTCCATTTGGTCTCCACGACTATCCATCATCACATAGGGTTATATCGTTTGATTATTATATATACTACTTCAATTTGATTCTCACACTGAGAATTAATTGCATGAGCTTAATGGATAGTGGTGATTTTGAAATCTTCCAGATCCCAAACCCCTGATGGGATTCCTACATGAACTACTAAAAAATGCCTTTAATAGAGCTATAAAATGCCTTTAATAGTGCTAAAAAAGAACTAATAATTGAAGCGCGATTAAAATATATAATTATTTATCAGTTCTAAAAAATTGCCTTTAAAGGGAAATGTTAACAACAATTTTTTAGGACAGTAAAATGGAGACTCTAATAGATCTTTTTTTAACATTCATAAAGGAAACTCTATTAAATGGTACAAAAAAAATTTGGACACCTATGTGCCTGAACCCTTTATCAATGCTTCCACAACCCATTTAATAGCACTCCACACCCCCTTTATCAATGCTTTTCACCCCACCCCTACTTTTATTAGTTCGTTGTGAATTAACATCCTGATCTGTGCCTACCGGGATTCAAACCCTATACCTTTCTATTAAAGATACAATGCCTTTACCACTACCCCATGCTGTTTTTTCTGTTTAATTCTATTTTTGATATTTATATATATATTTACATATATTTATATGATGATTTTTAAATAAATTTATACAATATATTTGTTTGGATGATATATATTATATTTATTTAAATATATTATATAATATTTTCATTTAAATACATTATATTATAATATATATATATATGTGTTTATTAATACACACACATATGTGTTTATAACCATTATAAATATAATTTGATAATGTAAAAAATTGTTAGATATTGATTTAAATACATTCGGAGAATATTTATTTATTTAAAAATATTAGAAAATATTTTTTTACAAAATTATGTGGATATATTTATTTATATGAGTGATTTATTATAAGAAAATATAATAAAACATGCATATATTTATTAATAAATAATATTACATTGTAAGAAATGATAAAATTTAACAATAATAATATCAATATGAATGTACGACCAAGATATAAATTCAATCCCCACTGAAAAATGAATAACACACCTTTAAGGGAGGTTAAGAATCCATCAATTGTAAAAACATCAAGGTACCCCACCTAAAAACCCAGTTTTGGAGCAGTTATAGGACTTTTATGGTGAAAATAAGTGATAAAGGCTGACCTCTCTTAATAAGGACATAGAGCTCATTGTAGGCTTCAACTTGATATGTGGTATTGCCGATATGCACACCCAGATTAGAAGTTGCGGCCGTTCGAAGTTCAAGTTACATTTTCATAAAATTTTGAATATTTTTAAATTTTTTTTATTATCTTCACATTGATATCCAATGAATATAACATGGTAATAATGAGAAAATTTTTAATTAAATTTATTTTTTATTATTTTATAATCCATTTTCACTAAATATCATATATATAAAGTGTAAATGCCTATTTACCTTATCTAAAACATATTTCAAAAAATTTATATTATATTTAAATAAATATAAATATATTCATATATTTATATATTATTTTTAATGAAAATTAAATTTTTAATAATACTTTTACTAGTGTTTGTAAAAATACACAGATAAAGGGCGTCTTTATGAGCGTTTCTAAATAGCCACTGATAAATACCCACCCTTTATCAGCATTGTTTTACAAGAACTGATAAATGGCCCCATTTATTTGTGAGTTTTTGAAATTGATGATATAGGGTGGTACTTTATTAATAATTGTAGAAAATCTGTGATAATTATGGGTCTTCGAAGCAGTATTTTCTGCTATGTTAGGGACCCTTTTGACATCAATCTTTTAGATCAGACAAAGGGGGTCTTTGAAAATGTTTTTTAGCTAGTGATGTTAAAGTCCTAGAACCAGATAAACCTAGTTCTATAGTTTTGATGGAATAATTACTGAAATTATAAATCAACCATCACTGGTAAATATTTCCAATGAAGCAGCACCAAATGTTCCTTATCCACAGATGTTAGACCCAACATTAATCCATAAGGTTGGCTCTAAGTGTATGCCCCGATCATTCCCCCATTTTAATGTCCCTCCTCTATAGGTGTTATCCCCAAAAAATAGATCTACTGGGATTTTATTCCAAAATTATTAGAATATGTAAGAGTCCTCCTTGATTTCCAACCCCATAACCAAAGTATACTCGAATGTTCTTTGGGCCATATACATAGTAGAGTCATATCCACCCAAGAGACCACATCAGTTTCGAGTACCTTGGGCCATCTCAGTGTAAATCCCATTCTACCATTGACCAAAAATCCTTCACCCTACCATCCATACAACATGACGTTAAACTACATTATTGGTTTCTCATCATATGAATTTAAAAGGTGATGTGATGAGTTAAGTGGCACTGAACTATGTGGGTTCTAATTCTTGATAAGATTATACCTTGGAATAACTTTTTAGGGGTTCGATACCAAAATCAAAACAAATTCCATCTACCCAAAATATTATGATAAACTCCAGAGTTACCCATTGTTTTGATTTAAACAAGCATCATTCTAGTAAATAATGATTGGATCTCTTATTTTTCCAAAAAAACGTAAATTTGAGAGAGGTCCATGGATACATACATTTTAATTCATTTATGGAGAACCTCAGATACCTATAGATGATTCCTAACCCATATATAGTCATAATGGATCACGACGTCCAGGTAATATGTAGTATAAACATTTGGGAATGAAATAAGGATTCATGAAGACATATAAATTTTATAAGAGTTTTATGAAACATGAAATATTTCCCTCTAAAATGGTTTGATCAGACCGAATTACCATCATCTCGACCAATGTGTATTCTCAAGTGTCATTGCAAAAGTAACCTAATAAGTTCTTACCTTTGGAAAGTAGTACCATGAATCCTAGATTTTACAAACATTAGGTGTTTCCGTCTCAATGATAGAAAATACAAGAGACTATTTGAATACCTTTTATCCAATGATAGTGATTGCATAGTATTCAACCCCTCATAATAAACAGTTCCTGACCACGGTTACAAACCTATATATGTGAAAAAAATGGTGAACCCAACATGAATCCTTAACCTATGTTGCAGTTACACCTCGTTTTAGGACCCTTCACATACAAAATGGTACATGATAAAGTGAGACTATCAATTTTTCTTGTAATAATTTGATGCTAATTTAAAAGGGTTTTATATCTATATCTATCACATATATTACTTGTACTATTTAGATATTCTTTCAATATAAAGGAATCTCATATGTTTTCACAAACATGCAAGATAGGCACTGCACCAGTCTGTTCCTCCATAATGCCATGGACTCAATCAACCACCACTCATCTTTAATGATGGGTCATTAATGCGCTAGTTAGGGAGTACCTTCAAAATAATACTCTCCCCACCCTTGAGGGAGCTAAGAAGGTCCTCTAGGACATGAATACATTTCATCCATCCAGCCAAAAATGGTTAGTGGTCTAGAACAATGCATCTCCACTTGCTGTCACAAACCACTTCAAGAGACTCTCCCTGAAATGCTACAATGAGTGCCTACCTTATCTTAGGGTGGATGATGATTTCTTCACCAAATAATTCAGCCATATAGCACATGGTTCTCACATAAGGACCCATACTAGAAACCATCATTTCCAATGACAGATGGCCCATCATCCTCATAATAAAGATGATACTATCATGTGGTCAAATGTAGAATCAACCATGCCAATGTTCCTAGGGATTCCCATAGAGGGAAATGACCATAAAATTCGGAATAGGTTATTAACCTCATTCGAACTAAAAATGACCGCCATAAAACTATAGTGGAAACATATTAGTGGATGTATATTCCTACTCATAGATCCCTTCAAACAAAAACAATGACAACTGATGAGAATATGAAAATTCATTCTCCCTCTTATAATCCCCAACAAAAAAATATGGCCGAACATTATGGGTAGGAAAAAATTAATTCTAATTCCCTCCATTTCCTCCTAGAAAATAGGGAATAAAATTATAGGAAGATAAATATACCTGAAAACGTAGTTAATTATTCTAGAAAAAAACATCAACAATCAATCACGATTAGATTCAAATCCCTAATCGAATATTTGAAGCCCATCAGTAAAATATTATTGCAACCAAATACAGATTTAGTTAAATCCATACAAATGCATATCAATACCATCATGAAGATATGAAGGAAAAAAAGACAAGTCCTAAATATTTTCTCAGAAATATAAATCATGCTGGTCAAATTTGGTTGTAATAGTAGAAATAAATTAGAGTATCCTAACTATAATATAGGGGAAGGCTAATTTCTCTTCCCCCTCATGGTATAAATGTCCACACCCTATCAAAAAATAGAGGACTAGAGTAGGCACATATTCCTACTCCAAAATTTGAATGGGAATATATTCCTCTTCAATCCGAATATGTGTCTCAACACTTCCTAGATAAGATAGTGGACCGTACATCAATTCCGAACCACATCGTACTATTTTTTCATGATGTAATCGCGTCGCTTGATATAGCAAGAAGGCCGGACAACAATCCATATTCCCCAAGTGGGGTGACTCGTCCATTAAATGGTTTGGTAAATCAAGAGAATACATGCATCCTTAATACCATATAGGAGGTTTGTTAGCAATATTCCATGATTAATGGGCCACCGAATCAGGAACAAATACTCTTTCGAATTGGTCATAATTGGTCCACTACGATCGATGTTCCATGGTAAAAAGATATATATGCTATAACTCAGGATGATCACTGGTGTTTATAAGTATTCCATTAGTTGTCACTTGAAAAAGAACCATTATATGAAGTTCTTCACCTACAGCAACCGGTCTCATTCACCTACAACGTAGCACCAAGAAATAAATCCCACCAATGTAAAATGGAAAATATAGATCAAATTTATGACCTCAATCTACTTGATGGTGGAGTTATCGATGCCATGAATCACCTATAAAAGTTGGATCATGAACATACTAATTCATTAAAAAATTTACGATGTAGAAGTAGCAGTCATGAAGTTCCTCCCTAAAAAATTGTTACCAGCATCTTTGAATGTCCAACCCAGATCACATACCTCAAATAATTACTTCTAGGGAAAGAAATGATTGACTATGAAACCTTATCTCCAAATTAGATTCATTTTAGGCCTTTAAATGTCATGAATATCCAATATTAAGAAGGGCCCCCCATTAGTTTTTCTTCCATGATGGTCCTACCTAGGGATTATGTTGAAAAAAATTCTCCCTTTAGTCACACATCAATCTATGATGGTAGTCCTTGCCATAGTGGAACTTGCTATGAGTGTCCTCCCCATTATGAAATCATATTTCAACAACAAGGTTATACAATTTTATTTTGTCTAATCTGATGGTCCACCCCAATTTATATGTTGCATAAATTCTTCCTACAGTCAGACTTCAATCTATGATGATAGTCCTCAACATTTTGGAACTAACTACAATGTTGTTCCCTACATTGACATATTATTTCTACAAGAAGGCCCCCCCATGTTGTTGTCCACTCTGTTTGACCTCCCTATGGTTTACACTGGACAAGTTCTCCCATTAGTGGGATGTAAATATATTATGGCCATCCACAACATGATGGAATTCATTATGAAGGCCCCCCTACATTAATTTTTTATATCGACAAGGATGTCCTCCCATTTCCATTTCAAATATAAGAAATCTCTCATATGATGAGGTTCTTGGAGGGATGGGTTCAAACATGTTAAATATCCTATCAATAATAAGTGAATTTTTTTCTCAACTATGAGAAAACCTAAAGAAACAGTAATCTTATGAAAATCCCCCAAAAAATTTACATATTAAAGAAAGCCCTACTGGAATCACTACCTGAAAATAAATCCTCAATAAAAAATATTGTTTGGAAGAATAAGTAAAAGAGTCTCCTATAGATGAACAAAACCATATGTTACACATGAGAAGAAAAATAACCAAGGATGACATGACATTCATGTTTGGTCCCACTGCCACTTCTCAGTTTGACATACCAAGGGATTTGTGAAAAGAGGGGATAAATAATATTTGTCTCTATCTCTAGAAAAATCTCCACCATCTAAAAACAAAATTCATTCCCAATTAATGGTATGTAAACCTTATAAGAGTACTAGGAGATATTAATCAAAAACCCAACCTATAATCCCTTCATTCTATATAATGAACATATTCATAATGGTGGAATAATTATCTCCAACTTACCTACCTCAACACAATATATAAGTTTCATCATGTTATCATCCTTTCCCCACTTGGCATCCGTATCATGGGATGGGGAGTGTGGTGATTATCATTTTACCCCATGCCCCATTAACCATAACCCCTTTTAATGGAAATCATGTAATTGCATCATCCTAAGATGGATGTTAAATAAAACAAATACAAATTATATGTGGAATTCCCAACAACAGTCGGCCTATATTATATCTCAAAATCCCCAGGGACGATCAGAGCGGGCCATCAATAAGCTAATGAACATGGATTTTGAGAACATATAATAGGATTCCCTCTAAAGTTAGGACAATCAGAAAGCACTTCTAGTGTCCTCAGAATGAATAGTTCACATGCAGGTATGACATCACATTCAGATATTACCCAAACACGAATGCACAAGATCAAGAAAGTGGAAATAAGACCTGTAATTTCTATTCTATGGGATAAATCCCATACCACTAGGATGAAGTATTTTATACACAAAATACTCCCATAATACTGAAAAATCATTATTAGTCACAATAATAAATGAACATGAGCATCCTCGTCTTATGTGGATAAGGGAATTTCTACCTCAACCACTCACCTAGTGGAAATTATTCATTTAAAATTTATTGAGGAAGAAATGATTAAGGTATCATGTTTTGTCCCATATCGTGATTCATTTCCCCTAGATGGAAGGCATACGACATGGTTTTATAGAGGCTCCCTCCATGTTACTCTTCACCCAGATGGCCAAATAGGATCCCATAATGGATATATGATATCCATCAAAGGAAAAAAAAGACCCTCCTATAATTTGGGAGCTAGTATTATTCCCCAATTGCATTATTAATAGGATAACATTGTTGATGTTAATCATGCGGATCACGACAGACATGATGAAAATTTTGAAGAGAATGGAGAGTATGATTCTGTCAAAAATATGATCGACACTAAGAATGAACTTTTTCTTACCTAGAACTAGAGGGAAACCCAAAAGTTTGGTATTCCCCCAATTAACCTTCAACCACATCATTATCCAAGATTTAATAGTGAATAAAATAAAGGCAAGGTCTTATATAACCTCCCATCTTCCCTTGATGATTATGATCTCCTCACACTCAACGAAAGATTTATTTTGTTCAGATGAATAAAGGAATGTGTTACGACAAATCAATGTCAAGTTTTTCCAAGGTATACTTACTATTGAATATGCTCCCCTGGTAGTGCTTCAATGTACACTTCCAGTAGGTGAACCTCAACAACACAGGTTTATCCTAGCAAACGAAGTAAGGACATGAAATCTAAACAACACAGTGCATGGACTATCAGTGTACCTAGACCTGATCATGGAAAAATACCAAGATTTCAATCAATTAATGAGACAATACAATCATGTTCAAGTAAATCATAAAATTATGTCCCTATCCAAATACATTCCTTGAATTATGGTTGAACAAACACATCATGTCCTACCCCTTGTTGAGTATATCCAGCATTAGGTTCAATATAAATGCACAAGGGACTCATCAACACCATCTAGTCATTGGAAGATTGATTGGAATACATGTATAAGTGACATTAACTAGTATAAGCTTAATTAAATCTAAGCCCTGATTGGGGGAGAAACACCCCACCGACCCCTAATTTTGAGAGTCTCGTGTTCCCAACATTCAATGTATTAGGTGACCCTAAACAACATATTACCGACTATTTGTCTTATTGTGATCCCATGATGGTAACCCCAAATCAACAAGAATAAGTAAAACTCATATTCTTCATTTAAACACCGCAAGGGTCATCCGTTGTATGGTACACCAGTTTTCCTTCTCAATCAATAACGGGATGGGATGATCTTTTTTAGAAGTTCCTTCTCATGTTCCACTCAATGCTTCAAAATAAAATATGTAGTGACCCCTAGAATTTAAAATAGTGGGAGAATAAGAGGGTCTTAGGATTTATTGTTAGATGAAAATTGATTGGAATACTCCTTGAAACAACTACTCCCATAGGAGTAGATTCTATCTATGTGCATCTATAACATCCCCTATGATCTTTGAACACCACTCATCCCAATTAAGTATACCAATGGGTTTTTGGATTTATCTTCTATTTCCCAATAAATTGAATCATCCATACATCAGAAAAACTTCAAGTACCAGGTAACTCCACTGGTCCCAGGAAAAAGAGTGGGAAATTTTTTTGCACCCTCCATCATGCTTAAGACAACGCCTGCACCCACTCAACCTCAAATGCCTACAATGTATCATGAAGTACCATTGGGAATCAATAGGTACCGCCACCTTGAAAATATGAGTGGAGGGGGTCCAAGAGAAATCAACTTGAGGAATGGAGGAATAAAATTTACTTGTTCTGATATAATGAAGTCTATGGAAATTTTATAGCCTCTATAGACCATGACTTGATCCATATATTGAAACCCAGAAGGGGCAATGAGGTGGTTCTTAATGATCAACCATATTATTTTCCCTTCCACTGGATAGAGGTACAAACCATCTAGGAATGTTTCATCTTTAATGAACTCCAGTAGATAATAATAGATGTTGGGAATGTAAAATTAGTACCACCACGTGTACTAGTGGAATATGTTTCCACTAAATTCCATGATGAAGAAGGATATTGGTAGGAATATTTCAGCATGGGAGAAGAAAAAATGATATTTTGATGACTAAAAAGAAAAACAACCAGACTCATGGTATTCTCTGAGCACAGTTGAAACAACCAACAATGACCTCATTTTCTCCTATTGTAACACAACTGATGTCATCATCCCCATTAACCTCCAGAATCCAGGATTTCAAAAAGAAACATGGATGTTATGAACGGGCGAGAGTGAAAGTGGATGAACCTACTACAAGGATAAATTGGATTCGAAGGCCCTCTACATTATACCCCCAGATATGAATGTAACGACACCATGCCATCAAACGACATCACCCGAAATGGTCACATAGGGTATGTCCCCATCAGAAGAGGAGTTGATATTCAGATTCATTAATGTCATTATCATAATGGATCCATTATGTGAAAATGAATATGATTATATGACTAACATCCCCACCCCTTGATGGGGATCCAATGGAAGAGGCTTCATGAGTTAACAATACTGGTGAACACTACTGGAAAAAGGGCCTATACCCACGGTTTTGGGAATCGTGGGATGGAACGGCGTCGGAATAGGGGTCATGACCTATACCCATGGTTTGGTAGAACCACGTGTATATGGGTATCACACACCAACACCACACTTTACAGAGTGACAGGGCACTTCTTCCACAGTTTTCAGACCGTGGGGAATATATTCAATTCATTTTAAAAAAATCGTGCATAGAAAGGTTTGAACCCTTCACGCCACGCCTGAGATCGAGTCCCTGGACCAACCGAGCATAGAATTTTATATGTTATATATAATTATATCATCAGATATAAATATTAATATATATCCATGTTGCGTATTAAAAAAATGTGGCCCCTGGGTTTCGAACCCGAGCCTCCGGCTACGCGTCGCGCCAACGACCCATGATAGACCAAATGAGATGTTAATTTAATCTATTATATATTCCTATATCTTCGTATATATATTAATATAAAAGGTATTTAAATTCAAAAAAGGCAGATACCGAGATTAGAACGCTGGTCTCAGAATAAGCCTCAATGCCATTTTCAGTAAGGTACCAACCGAGCTAACATTGTTATTTGTTTTATGTACATTCATCTGCTTATATATATTAATATGAACCATGAAAAAATGACTTCCTGGCAAATTGTTATGGCGGGAAAGCTATACCCATGGTTCTAGAGAAACGTGGGTATATGACTTCAATAAAAACCGCAATACCTACAGTTTTGATGAATCGCCTATGTAAGTATTCGGAAAATACTCTATACCCATGGTTTTCTCCAAAATTGTTGGTATATGTCTTAAAAGAAAACAATACCCACAGTTTTCGGTACAACCATGGGTATAGGTGACCTATACCCACGGTTTTGAAAAATCGTGGGTATAGGTTCACATCCAATCCCTATACCCATGGTTTTGGAAAACCGTGGGCATAGGGGTACCATATACCCACGGTTTTTTGCAAAACCGTGGGTATAGACCTATTTTCTAGTAGTGGAATACAAAACCATGGAAGAAACCATTCTACTAGACATACACATGCTTACACTTTAAATATCAAAGAAATGCTTGGAATGTCCTATATGTAGGACCAATAGGAAGAGAAAAATCCACATTCAAATTTCAAAATAATATCTTATCGGATCATTTTATAATATCCATCAATGGATAGACATGGGTAAGATATCCATTTATAGGAAAGAATACATTCCCATCCCATCCTACCAAGAATGGGAAAAAATCCAGCACATGTCCTATTGGATGATCCATCTTCATCTAATAATCAATCCCCTAATCTGCCTGTAAAATATCATCCCTATAATGGGAAGAACTATAATTTAGATGAGAAGTGTGAAATCCTGAAATATTTAGCCTCAATACCTGAAAATTTATCAATTCTAGATTTCATATGTTTTTCAAAAGACCTTATGGATGCACTTATATAATCGTTACTATGAATTCTGGATTTTGAAGCTAAATTAGATGCTATGAAGGTCTATTAGATTGAGACAAATGTAGTGGAATGCCATTTAGTAATCTCATTCCAAAATCAGGATTAATACATCATTATATAGGGATACATTAGACCCCTATATGGGTTTGTAAGGATAAATGGAATTGATATCCAAAAAGGCTTCATTGATAATGGCGCTAGAGTCAATATCATTATTTTAAAAACACTTAATTAGTTGGGCTGTAATGATAATAAACTAAACCCTTCCACCATTAACTTGTTTTTGGGACAGATTAATCTCAATACTCTAATATGATACCTCATAAAATCTATTTATTCTGAAAAAATGCCTTTTAATGTCTTATTCGGAAGGCCAAGTGGAATCAAGACACAAAAATACCATAATCATACCTTCAGTGCATCAAATAATTTATTAATGGAATGAATTTGAGGTTTCTTTCTGATAAATACCCATTCGAAACCCATGGGTCACATTTTATCGATGTTAGATTCTATCAAGATAAATGAAGCAACCTTTAGTCAATGGTGTTGAATGGGTCGCCACCCCAAATGGCCTGTAAATTATTTTGACTAATCCCCTCGAGTAGCTCGGTGAAGGATACTTGTTAAACATTAATCACATTGGGTGTATGAGACTGAATGTAGACACATATTCAGAAATCCTAAGGGATTCATTCATGGCCATTAGGTCTTGTAGTGTTTAAAAGACTACTGGACCGCAAGATAATGTTTAATGCTCGGATGAAAATGTCCTCAATCCATCACTCGATCACTAGAAAGTACCTACCTCACAAATAGATTAAGAATAAGATGTTTTTTAACTCAAAATAGATGGAGAATCTCCTATATCCCTCACTCCATCCACTGTAGAGAAGCCCCCACTTCCAGTTGGGTTGCAATAAGTTTCTCCATCTTCCAAATACCTATATATCAACTCCCCTATCGTCTCTAGAGAAATCTCCAAGGAATTTTCTATCTATAAGAATAATTATACATGGATGATGAGGAGAAAAATATAGAGGAGGAAGATCTTTGGGACTCCCCTCCATCATTTGAAGAGGGAGACTCTATCATAAATGATGAATGTAAATTGATAAATATGGGTACATAGGAATATCGAAGGCCCACCATGATTAGTGAGGCCAATAATCTAGAGGAATAAGATGTTTAAACATTATTATTATTGAATAATTGATATGTATTAACCTATAACTACACATAAATTTCAATCCTTGATCTCATGGTGGTCACTCATCAGCTGGGTCTTCCAAAATACCATCGAGGTTATAAACCAGATAGTATGAGGATGTACCTGACACATCCTTCCAAGATGGAGCCTGAATTTGACAAGATCATTAGAGCCAAATTCATTCATGAGTTCCAATATCCTAGATGGTTTTATAATTTAGTAACAATATAGTAGAAGACAATACAAATTGGATTATGCGTTGATTTTTGGGTTCTTAATCAGCACTAAATAAAGGATGACTTCCCAGTCCCAATCATAGAATTTTTTATCAATGAAATATCTAGATATTAGGCCCTTAACTTCACGAATGGTTATTCAAGAAATAAAGAGAAACAAATATCCCAAGAAGAAAGAGAAACAACAGCCTTCGGGGAACCCTATGGATTATTTTTCAATCAGGTAATTCCCTTTAATTTGAATATTGATGGGGCTACATATCAACATGACATGCATTGTATCTTTAATAAGTTTATCGGAAGGTTTATTGAATTCAATGCTGAAGACTTGTTGATTAAGTTTCAAAAATCATCATACCACTTAGAGGATCATGAAATTGTATTTAACAAACTTTGACATCACAAATTTAAAATGAGCCATTTAAATTGTGATATCTACCTTACCATTGGGAATTTCTCTACATAATCGCATGACATTGTGGGATCAATGTTGAACCTAATATGACAATGGACACCCTTGTTTTTTACCTCCTTAAAACCACACCAGGTTGAGAGGAATTCAATGAAACATAGTCTATTTATGGTGATTCCTAGCTAACCTTGGAAAAAAATGTTCTTCCATCACCATGTTGATGGAAAAAGGAGTTACAGACTCATCGAATGATGATTCTAAAAATTAATTTGATATTATCATGAGATATCTATTAATTCCACCTATGATAATGTCACATTTTAAAGAAAGACCGCTAATTTTTTATGGGAATGCCTTGGAGTGATCACTAGGTTCCTTCCTCGTATAGAAGAATGACACCAGATTCGAGAACAACCATTACTTTATCAGCTAAACAATGATTGATGTTGTGACTCATTTTTCAAACATCTAGATGTTTTATATGGTGAAAATATTTGCAGTATAGAAATTGAGGCACTATCTACAACACTAAAAGGTCCATTTGGTGTCTCGCAGTGACCCACTCATGTACATCCCCATTCGTCTGATGTTTATAGGGCGTATGTCACTGTGGGAGGTCATCCTGTAGAAGTTTGATATTCATTTCAAGCCTCAGAAATAAATAAATGGTCATGAATTAGCAGAATTTCTGGAAAAGAAACCCTCAGCAGAAAAGATATAATTAGACGCTGAATTAACCCATGAATAGGTTTTATCCATTCATAAAGACCCCCACACATGGGTAATTCACTTTTATAGCACATCTATAAGCCTAAAATTAATGAGGATTGAATACCCAAAGATCAAAAAAGATGAGATGGGATTGATACTATTGTCTTCAGAAAAGGAAGCCCATAATTACTCATTCATGATACCATAGGAGTGAATCAGTAAGTCAGGATGAAATGATCATCAACATTTCCTGAAGATCAAGATGTGGGGTTGGCTTCATTAACTCAAGTCCATTAATCGCAAAATGTATACGTCAGTGCATTTGAAAATTTACCCACAACCCTGGCTGGTTCAAATCAGGATGAAACACTCATCAGCATTTTTCACTACATAATGGTATCATCATTCATTCCAAAAAATAGTGAAAAATTTCAATGAGATTTTCCCCATCAGTGAACCTTATGGTCCTACCATTGGTTGGATGTTACCCATAGTGAACTACCTTCAAATTAAAAACACCAACATGACATATCAAGAAGAGATACATCCAAAGATGAAATATTAACATTGTTTTGAATGATACAACAAAATAAAAAGTCCTCAAAAGGGGAGAATTGATGGGGTCCTTTTCTGGCACTTTGATAGAAAAGAGACAACTACATTCAACAAGGAATTACACACTATGTCCTATAGTGGAAATCAATAAGGATCCATGATTTCCCATAAAATTTGATGGCAGGGATACTATTGGCCAACAATAACACATGATTTCACTAAATTCACCAAGAACTTCACTTCCCACTAGGTTCATTCGAATTATATCCACCAATTCCTGAAGTTACTTCACACATCCAAGTACTACTGGCCATTCACCGTTTTGAAAATAGAAATCATGGGACCATATACTCCCTCTATGATCAATAAAATAATGTAAATTATCATATAAAAATACTTATTTTCCAAAGGGGAATATAAAATACCCAATAAAAGTGGTCATGGAAAGAAACATTGTCTTCTTTGGGAAAGATAACATTGTAACTATATTTAGTGTCCCTCATAAAATACTAATGGATATAGGAACTAATTTATACTCTAGTGAGGTGGAATGACAACAAAAAGAGTATGATAACAAATCCAATCACTCATCTCGCTACACATAGAATCTATCGGACCAATAGTGGCCTTCAACACATCCTTGTCCAATATAATCTAAAATATTGTATATAAGTATAATAAGTCGTGGTGAGACAAGTTCTTATATTCTTTTTGATATTAGAAAACCCCAAAATGTACGACCACCAAGGAAACCCCATACTCATTAATATATGGGACATAGGTGGTCCTATCCTTAGATATTCAATTTCCCCCTCTCCATATTTTCTGCTGTGATCAATTATCAAAAAATGAGAAATCCTGGAAACATATGGATTAATTATAGAGTCTTAATGAAAATATATTTTATACCATTCACCATTTTTAAGTTAAAAAAATAATATTTCCTAATCTTTTAACAAAAAGGGTTTCCTCCAGTCATTCCTCAATGGAAAGTGGTTCCCAGGACACTGATGATACAGAAAAAGAATCCTCCAATACTGGATCCAATATTGGATAGAAATTATGCCATACATAAGGTCTACTCTAATAGAGAATATTATTTTATTTCAATATATGGGAATATCACTATGGATTCAACCAATGAATGATTCAAAAAGAAATATTTTGTTTAATTACACGACCTTCATCCGGACCACATGTTGTTAAACTTTGCTACCTTCTCCCAGACTAGATGACATTAATCTATGCTACCTTTTTCCTGAACACATGATGTTAAACTCTTCTACCTTTGTCTGGGACACATTATTTTAAGCTAATCTACCAGTGTTCTAGTTATATGATGATAAACTACACAACACTATCACGATTTCCTCATCTGAGAGGGAATCACCTTCAGCATCAGGAATATACCATGTCACAATCATGAACTATGTCTTTCTTGATTTCAATCATATGGAATACATAGAGACACGATGATTTCATATCTCGGGTCCAACATCCCCTATATAAATACCCATTCCCTATATATGGTCCTGACTAGCGTAGGGATATTTATTTCTAAGAAATTCATATGGATTGATTATATAATTGTTTCATACATAGTGACATCTGAAACACTATGTTTTGGGCCCAACCACAATATGTGTTTTCTTTCATGTTTGGTGATTCATGTCCTTACAAAATGAAATTAAACTGCAAGGATAATGTCCTCACTAAATGATGTTAAACTACCCAGATAATGTACTCATTGTACGATGTTAAACTACATGATAGATCATTGTTTTAATCAATGATTCATCACATTCATGCTAGATCCATGTGATATAAATACGAAATTCCAATGTTCTTGTTTGAGATCCAGATACATGGGTGAAGCCTCTTTCTCTTGAACTACAGAAGTCTTGATTCCTATCATCACAGGATATACATTGAAATCCAAGACCTATGTCCTAGGCCACACCATGAACAATGGGAAAAATTCCCTCCTCTACATTTGAGTCAGACCTAAATGGATAATTCCCATAAAAAATTACGTGAAACTATATTCCTATCATATGGGATATGTTGTGGTGCCATGATTTCATATCTTAGGTTCAGCCACCAAAAATGATGAACACCCATATATTTAATTGTATTGCCTTTATATGATAGAATAACCCTTTCCTAACAATTTTTTTTACACTAGCCACAACTCACACGGGGTTAGGAATTTCAGAAAAGGATTGTCCACATATCCAAGGAATTCCATTCCACATTAGACGGTCCTAGTATCCTGGCCTTAAAAGGACACACCAGATATTTCCTCTTCATAATAGAGGAATTTATGTCCTTAACACATGGTGTTAAACTAAATGGTACTCCAAGAACTACATGTGAATTGATTCTTGTTTTAATGATATACATAGTTATACCTATGAATAATTTCCTTCTCCCATACATGGATCTAGAAAATTAATTTCACCATATGTTTTGTACAAACAAAGATCTATTCAGGAATTCTATGTTTTGGGTTCCTCATCCAGGAATCTATGAAAGAAAAAAACACCCATGTATATGTGATAGATCTAAGTTGGTTAATTCACACATCATGGATAATCATATTCAGAATGTTCTGTAAATTAATGGACACATTCCTTTCATTCATCACACAATCTACTCTGAGAAATTTCGGATCATCTCAAATATCCTATGGCCATTGAATATGGGATGGGACATTGTATTGAGTTAAACATGGTTTTACTATAGACAATATTCCCCAGTTGTGTCTACAAATGTTTCCAAAAAAAGTATCATGCCAACCAAAGAAAAACTCTTCCTCGGGAGAAGTCTTTTTCTATCTTCATATGCCCCCCCACAGCTTCTATGCCCCATATCATTTATCCTAACATGAGAATCCCTGAAATCATGGTTTATACTCTCTTATCCTTCACATCTGAGACATTTTATAATATCCCAGCCTAATGAACCCATATTACTCATCATTCCAATGTCCCATTGTCCCAGCCTTATGATCTAAAACTACAAGACCTCATGTTTTACTTACAGTGTGAAGGAAAACTCCATGGTTGATTCCTTAATCACAAAACACCAAACATCACAATTCCCAAGAACTATATGTGGCTTGATTCTTTCCTTAGTAGGATACATTTTGAAATCTGGGTTTCTTCTCCTTTTTCTAGCTACAAAAAAAAACAAACAAAACAATTTTCTATTACACAAGAAATACATCCGCAGGGATCCGCATAATTAAAACATCTCTCCTATATTGTCATTTAAATGAGATAGGTAGTAACACCAGGATCCTATATCTTAGTCCCTCCCCAACATAATAACAAACCACTCTCTTATACATGAGCTATATGTACATGGGATAATCGAATATGATCCCCCCTCGCTTTGTGATATCATATCAAAATGAAAATTCTCCTAGTTCACACAATAGTTTGATCCTATTATTGGAGATCCTTCTCAGAACTATGAATATCTTGATAACTAAACTCCCACTATACGTATAAATTCCTAGAAATCTAATCCATGGTACTTCTATAACAAAAATTGAGTCCCTTCCCCTATTAGTTGGTTATATATTTGTGTGGAACATTCTAAAACCTCTGTAAGGGAAAAGTTTTTACCCATTCGTGTGAAATATTAATGTAAAATTTCCCTTTATTATTCAGAAACTATCCTTCCGCAAATAAAATCTATATTTCCGGAATGGTATAAATCCCCTAAACAACCATGAAAATCAAAAATTTATGGTCATTATCTGGAGGACACCATTTTTTGACTATGCACAATATGCACCAGTTGGCTCTTTATATGTTTAAAAAAAAAGCTCTCTATGGCAAAGGAAATATAATACTAATGAGATGATTTTCCAATCTATATATGTACTAATAGCTTAAATTCCCCAAATCACTCCTTAGATTCCAAAAACCACTCAGATTATATTTTACTAACTTCTCCACCTCCATGGTTGGATATGATAGTACACTCCTAGTCATATAACCATGAAAAGGAATAATTGTTTACCACTTTACTAGAAAAAGGAATCTTAAATTTAAAATATAGAACATCTAGTTATTAATATGGATAAATTGTGATGACCATGTCTTGGTTGAGCGATGTTAAACTACACAATTCTTCAACTCTGTTATACATAAGACAAATTATTGTCCGAGTGGTGTCCCATTATTTCTCAAAGATGATAAATATTCCCTTTTAATTTTCATACATCATTCCCTTTACAAAACACCATTCATGGTTTTGAGAAAAATGAATTTTCATAAAATTACAAGGACATTAGAAATTAATGGTTAGTGTCCTAAGGAATTTGTTGTTAGTCAATATATAATATTCCCTAGTTAGCTCTATATATTTTTCCAACAAAAATAATAGCGCCCACAAACCGAGGGTAAATTAATGCTCATTAGAGGCATTTACTACCTCCTTACACCCAAGAAACATCATGTTGGAAACCATTCTAATGGTTACTCCTCATGTACATGACTCAAATATTATATTGGATTAATAAATCATAATCCTAGGATAATTAGAAATCCATCATACAAATTTAAAAAATATTAGGATACTATCAGCAAATGAACCCAATTTGGGACCTCACCCCACAATTCATTGTAACTTTTGTTTGACATAAAACATTATTAATGATAGTTTGATTCTCAAGAAACTAAACTACCTATGAAAAGAGACACAAACCCTGATCGGATTGAAGACCCCCAAAGGGAATCCTAGGTAAAAGTTCATTATCAACATGCTAGTACTATGCTTTGTATGGTTTAGGAAAAATATCGAGAAATCACTAATTAAAGAGGAATGAGGCATGTTACATCAAATGCCCACAAAGGGAGGACCATGAATAATCTATCTTATACCTACTAAGCCTAAAACGCCCGGGACATAGGAAAACATAGGGGCATAAAAATAAATACCCAATGATAGTAGGGTTTTCCATGTCACCCTATAAATAGTCATACTATGATCACTGAGTCCCTCATATCAGAGAAATAATAGCGCATTATAGGGTCATTCCAATTTGGTTTTCCCGTGTCATGATAAAAACTTATATATGGGGGATATTATCTTATAAACAAAACTAGTTATGTTTGTTTGGTATTAGTGGAAATCATGAAGGACTAGTACCCCAAGGAAAATTAGTCTTCATTCATCTAATGACTGAGAATGTAGTAGCATCCATAGCCTAGAGCCTCTCCATATGAATAAGGAATGGTAATTTCAAAATATCCTCAATAGTTTCGATAAGTGGTATCAATTCTTGGTCTTTGTTCTCCATGGCTCAGTGAATCCCCATCATGGTTTCAGTCCCAGCTTCTGTAATGGCCCAAATTGCCTCTTCCTCTTTAGTTATGTCAAATAAGACATTTTCTTCCTCCTCCACCAACCAATTAACGTTATCTACTGCTACCTAAGTGGATGTTAATTATTTAATTAGACGTAAAATTTTATGGATAATATTCTCTACCTCCTAACGACGTTTCTCCACTGAGGTCCATTTCAACATAATTTTTCCATGTCGCCTTGTAGTTGTACCAGAATTATCAACAACATAATCAACAAGGATCCTACTATCCCTGAAATCATGATCTATGGACACCAAAAAAAATAAGAGAGGTGATCATGATCATTTTTCCATGATAGAAACCACATATTCATTATATCATAGATGGAATGACAGTCAAACCCTGTTACCCCAGAACTGAAAACATGCAGTGTAATCTGGGTAATTTTGTCGGCATGTTTTCATGAAGGGTTTGGGAAATCCTAATACAGATTTCCTTCCATATTCCCTAGTGATAAATTCAGTGGTTGTATATTCCTTCTTGGTATTCCGTAGAGTCACTCTTTGTTTTTTCATGTTTTTGGAGGGGGAACGTGGAATGGGATCTCCTATGATGGTTTGATTGATGATTATTTTATGGAATTAATCAATAATGTGTGTGGAGACATCCATTTGTTTTATATTCCCTGGAAACATGCAATAGATCCCTTATCCATAGCTCTGTATGGACCTACATTCCAAAGGCTGAGGCACATCTGGGTTTTCAGGCTCAGTGACACTTGAGGGCTCAAATTGGTCGAGTGGATGGGAGGTCAATCTCATCACACTCCTTTAGGGAATTATTTCATTCTATAGGACTATATTATTCATTGAGGATATTTTTCTGAATCTCTTCATAATTCTAATATGGGGCCAGTTAACCTAACAAAACAACTCTAGTTTAAAACTCTTTTTTAAATGAAAAATTATGGGATCTATTGAATGAGTTTATTTTTATGAATTCAATGTTCTTTATAAATCTTCAGTAACATGCGGTTACCTTTATGCTAGATCTGTATAACCAAGTGTTTCAGAATATGTTCCCATATGAGGAGGTGATTAATATTCTAGTATGGGATTGAGCCAGTATAGTGTGTTCTACGCATCAAAATTATTTCCATAATAAAACCCACATTGTTCTTTTGATAAATGCATTTTAGTGTAATGCGTAAGTAATTATGTTTGGGTATGGAGACATGATATATTTGAGCATGAGTCTCTAGGATACGTCCAATGTATCATGGTAACATAAATATTCATAGTTATCATAGTTCCCTTAATTCCAGGGCTTACACACTGAGGATTCCATATATCATAGAGTTTCATGACGCCCAATGAGGTGTTTTTTTTCATTCCCCCAAGCCCTCATGATTCATGCTCGGTTTTAGAAACAAGGGGGGATGAATGATCTACCTCCTAGAATATGGATATGGGTCTTCTGTATAGGGATAGTCCATAGGATGTTTGCTATAGTGCTCAGGCCTTAAGGAGGTATACTATTTAACCCGATTATGGTAGGAATCTGAGACCTCAAAGTTCACATATGTCAGGGCTTACACATTGAGGCTACCTTGTTTATTGGGGATTACACACAGAGGATATGAAATATGTTCAAGTCCAGGTATCCCTAGTGACATGGCCTTTATGTCCATAGTGTGTCACATGACCCAGTTGACATATCCTGGGAGCCATCACATGAACTGTCTTGGAATATACGGGGGTGTTGGGTGATTCAATGTGGTATAGTCTGAGGGGTGTCACATATCCTTACTGACTCCTCTAGAATCCATCGGGAGACCAGGACGACTTGTCTAGGGGGCATTTTGAGTCTCAGTTGACCCTCATTGGGAGTGATGTGATGGATTGGTCAATCATGTCCATGTTCTTTCACAGGACTCATCCAACATGAGTGGGCACCATTATATGATTCAAACAAGGTGTATGAGGGGCGTCGAAAGTCCTAGTTAATATACCAAAGGTGTTTACATGATCAATGTGGTGTTTGAGGGATATTCGTGGGACTTGTTTTGGCACGTTTGGAGTATTCTACGTGTCCATGATGTAATGTAAAAGGGGTGGCACGAGATCTGGGTGACATGTCCTGGTATTGTCACATATCTTTGGATGACATAAAAAATTCCACTGACGGCATTGATCATGACTTCCACTTCATCCTTCGACTATGGGTCATAATTATCACCTTTTTATTGCGAATACATTAGTTTTGTTCAGTGTCAGTGTCTTTGAGTCTTGCGTGATCTAATAAACTTGCTAGATGTTCTTCGCATAACCAACTAGAGGTCGTTCACGTGATCTACGATTGATCAAATTAATTACATTATGTCGAGTACATGACTACTCTGGAAGTCTTCCAGTGAATTACATGATGAAACGTTGGCTAGTTGCATGATCATACTAATAAGTCTGTAGAAGTCGAGAGATGAATCATGCAGAGTATGTACATCTGGAATACATAGTAGTTGTCGATAATCCATCCATTTAATTGTATTGGGGTGGGTAATTTTAGGCATGAAAACCATGTATACTCACTGATTTGTGTGGTGTATCTAGCATGAGTATAGACTGCAGCCAGCGAAGGGTCCTTGCAACACATGGTTTTGCGAGTTCTACCATGAACTAATTTGGCTAAAACACCATATTTTCAGTGATCACTAGTATCGTTTATCAATTGGTCCTTTTTCAAAATATTGACGAAGACTTATTTGGTCATGCAGACATGTCAACATAATTCCATGTTCACATGTTGACATGTCTAGGATCCTTCATTAGATCCATGTTCCTATAGGAAGGAACTCATGAGACCTTGGGTTCTTTTCTTTGGGTCTCGCGAGAACATTATATGGGGGCGATGGGTCTGTCTCATGCCATTCAATAACTATGAGTACCTCTCACATCCTCTATTTTTATCCCCTTTGTTTTATGTAACTTAGGTTGGGAGTCATGCTAGATTTCTTGAATGTTGTTACGTGTATTTCCTCTATTTTTGCGGGATGCTTCAGGTGAAAAATATGTGCCATATGGGGGTGTGTGATCATTTCATGTCCTGAAGATGAGGATGACAATAAAAATGGCTTCTGTGAGATGAGGCAAGCATGTTGTTGAGCACTCTTGGTGACTTGTGGGTTGTGAGGGGTGTGTCACCTGTATCTCAGCCACTATGAACCCCTCTCACCACCTACCTTTTTATCTTATTTGTTTTATTTTTCAATGGTAAGAGACTAGATGAGTTGGAATGATTAATATCTAAGATTTTAATATGTTTTTAGATGATGTCTCATTTGACCAATATGGGCCATTTGAAGAGTTTCTAATGAATTCATGGGAAAAAATTTTTTTGTCCTTAGAGCGTGGTCGAGTTGTCTTAATCCTTCTAAGGAAATCCCTATAGTGAGGAAGAAACGGAAGAAGGATTTTGTGACGTTTCATAGTGTATCGTGGATCACTTTGGGTTAGATCAACATATATTTCAGCAACTGCGAACACCTCTCACCTCCTCCCCTTTATCTCCTTCATTATATGTGGTGAAGGATCAAAGATCATGCATTATTTCCAAGATATGATCAAGGGATTGTATTCCTCCTAGTGGTTATTTGGTGAATGAGCTTCATGACCATTGGGGATCTCTTCCTTTAAAATATCATCCCTCTTGGTTTTAAAAGTGTTTTGGGTGGTTTCTTATGAACTTTTCAATGCCAAACCATGCATTATAAGGGAACCCATTTAGTTTTATAGGGGGATTCAAAAGAGCATGAATACTTGTTGAAGCGGGCTTCGTGAGACTTTTCGTGGGATACCCACCATGAATGGATCCTTTAACTAACCTTGAAATGGTCACGTGGTCATGAGTCTCTTAGAGTCTTGAGTGAGTCTTTGAACATACACTCTTTACATTGTTTTAAGGGGAAAATAATATCTATATTATGGTATTTCTTCCATTTTGATTTTGCTGATGATTTTTTTGGCATGCGTCAAAAAATGTCCCCCCCTCAAGGGAGATGTTTTAGGAGACAAAGACTCGGTTCTAAGGAAAACTAATACCCTCTTGATCTTTTAATGGTGTCATGGACCAGTGATCCATGAGAAGTTATATCTATTGGGAAAACTATGGTATTCCAAAAACTAGCTATATATAGAGAATGGAAGAGGTAAACTAATTTTACCAACTTCTCATTCTCAGAGATCTCTTGTTGTTTATTATATTGTGAGACGTCATCACTAACCCTGATTGTGAACCTTGTCCATGAGTCTGCTCTGCATGTCCTTTCTACTATTTCTCTTGCACAAGGATTCTTTCTACTGAGACACTCATCTACCTCAATCGCGAACCAGATATTTGGTAATTCATTAGACTTCAGCTGAGAGGGATATTGTCAAATCGAGGGTTCTATTGGATACATAGGATTAATAATTTGATCATTAGTTAATTGTTTGACCATATTCAATTTTTGGGACCACAGGCCGCTAGGGGGGGGGGGTCATGTGATTTACATGATTCCCTTCAGGGGTTATGTTCCACATGAGTCATCCTAAGATCATGTGGTTTTCAAACACATTATATGGTTTAAACCATTTTTTGATTCATGAAATTCACATGACACCACCATAATTTTCATGCCCTCATTTTTTGATAGGATTTTGTGATTTATTTGTCTAAAATATGACTCTTAATTATTTTCAGATGGTTTGACATTCTCACAAAGGTTAATCAACTTCATCCAATCAAAGGACTATGATCACCAGGAATCTCAATGTTGATCCCTACTATTGTGTGAAAATTCAGAATGAGGACCAATAGAGGTTCCTTTAATCAGGCATTTTGAATTATCCCTTATATGATCAGATACCACTCTATGAGTTTGTCTTGATGAAATATTCTTCTATACCTCCCCTAGATTCAGTCCTTCCATTTCACCAGAAATATATCTCTACTAACTACATTCAGGTGATGATTACTGAGGATGGTTAGTTGGTTACATCCCAATCTTATGGATTGTTATATCTATTGTCTATCTCTTCCATGAGTCAATATGGTCATGACCATTCTCAAAAACATATCTACCAAATCTACTCAATCATGTTTGTCTGTTCTCTAGATTCATCTGGCAGTGAATGAATCTCAAATTGGGATCTTTAGGTTTGTGGGAAATTATCTGACGAATGGGCATGTCCATGTAGAGTGAGGTAGAGTTTTTTTCTGAATATTATGATGATATATACTAGGATCATCTCCATAAATTCATAGATATCTCAATTAATCATTTACCACCATCCAAACCTCCTATTAGAAATGAATAGACGTTGGTGTCCCGATACCAATATATTTTATCTTCCTCAATGTATGATGGGTATTAGTTTATAGGATGTCCAAAAACTGGGAGGCATCCATCCTTTTGGAGAGATTTATGATGAAATCCATCCTACCAAAGATGTTTAGGATGATCCTCTATAGAATCTGGTTCTAGAGAAGGATATGTTGTCCATTGTGAATTAAAATATAGGGAAGTATATGAAAATGTGATCAATTATTTCCTTCAATGATTTGATCAATATTTTATTTGTGGATATAGGGATAGACCCAATGTTATCCACCTCTATCGAGTCCCTTCCTAGAAAGTCTGTGAATATTCTGGCTCATATTCAGCCATTCGGCATGCTAGTGAGTACACCTCATAGGGATATTAGGTTTTCTTGGAGGTTTCTTCGAAACATAGGCTGGAAGGATTTCTTACAATGTTCCTATATTGGTGTCTCTTACGATATGGGGGTATATGCTCTATAATTTGCGTTATCACATTGTTAATAGATGAGAATACGGTAGTAGCGCAGAACATTAACCTAGAAGTACTAGTTCTAGAAATCCTCTACCAGATGTTGGGTCATATCCAATAATATATCACTCCAAATAGGATTGTTGGTCCTCTATAATTCTGGTTCATCTAGATTTTCATATCATTCATTGTTACATGTACTACAATAACTCTATGATCCCATACCCCATATATATCAGCTGATTTATGAACATCCTTTGGGTTTGACAAATGTCTATAACCCCTATTGGTGTCAAAGGTCAACTATTTTGATCTCATAGCCTTGAATTTAAAACCGTCAGGGCAACGGAATGTCGGATTATTGATAACTACAGTGGATCTCTTGATTATGTATCTTTTATGATCTCTCTTTGAGATGGGATACTTATAGACATGGTGGATTAGTTGATTATCTATGTCCCAATCATACCATACTAATTTTCCAGAAAATTTGGTTTCTTTCAAGGGGTTTCTCCAACTCTATTGGCTTGTTTATGAGGTGAGCAACATCCCGTTATCAGCATCTATTTTTGGAGGATAATACCTCGTGAAGAAACCAGATTTGTGATTATATATCTGCCAACTTAAGATCCTACATTTATCACTCGGGATTATGACTATTCTTGGGTAATGACTTTACCCAATGGTGTGCTAGGAAAACTAGTCTGCTATGTTGACTAGACCTTACTATCACTAATTTCCATATTTTTAATACTAATTTAATTGATTTAGGACTTGCACTAAGTGTCAAGGAAGAGACCATACTCTACTGATGGTTATTAAAAAGGTAAGTTATCTTTTATTGAGGTGATTAGTCTTCCCACTCAGCTTACAGAAAATATGCATGTTGAAAGTGTGGTAGATGGGGATTCTTCTATTATTTCATCATTGATATGATTGGTTTTTTATCCTTATAATATACCTACTTCATTGGAAGATAAGGCTCGGTAGCATAGTAAAATAATCTGGGAGTGTATTCATCTGTCGATTACTAGGACCCCTCTATAGACACTACTTCACCAAGGGGAGAGGCATCACATGATATTTCTTGATCTCGGGATGGATGGATTTATTTTAATCTTCTATATGAAATAATGTAGTAAATCATCCTTACCCTAAGAGATTAGGACATGCCTAAATGAAACCTCCATGATTTTTTGAGTGAGTCTTTCTTTTCCAAAAAGATGAGGAAGTCGATCGAGGCACTAGAGTACGGTCATCAGTTGTTGTCAGAAATTCAAGACCACATGGATGATTAGATGGTGTAGATATGGAGTTATGAAGTGATTATTGACTATCTAAAGTCCAAAAAATCTACATCATCAACCTCATTTGACATCTCCCAAATGAGGGTTGAAGAGTTGGCCATTCTTGTTGATGTTTTTCTTCCCAAGGTATAGGATGATGATGTAGGGAGGGCGACACTCCATCACTTAATTGATGCCTCTAGCTAGACTCTTGGTGATCTGATTATCACTGCACACCATCTTTATTTTTTGACTCTATTTTTTTATTTCATCCCAAACTTTTATAACACACTGAATTTTTTTGATGTTTTAGAGAGACTCCAAAATCATGAGATTCCACCCGCTTTTTCATACTCTGAATGGATGATTTTTTAGTTAACAAACCCATTTCCTTACTTATATGATATCTCAAAATTCTTTTATTTTGGGATTCATCATTGATACACATACCTTTCATTTCATTTAATGGTCATGAATACCCATAAAATGTTCATTATTGGTATTATGTTCCATCTATCTTGATATCACTTAACATTCACAGGGACCGTCTGGGTAGGAGACATGTCTTGAAGAATGGGTGCTTGGAATATTTTTGGATAGTAGCTCAAATGTGACTAGTCCATTTAGTGGTCCCCACAATAATTATTGTGTGCTTTAGATTATGAAAATTTTTCATAGACCCTTCATTTCATTATTTTGGGGTCTTTTTGCTTGTACCATATTTTGATAATGGGGTATGGTGAAGACACACCAGGAGTGACCTAAGAAACTCTATAGTGTTAGGTTCTATCGTGGTGTTGATGAGGCCCATGAGGATTAGAATTTCCTTTTTAGAGTGAATTATTTGGTTGAAATCCATATAATGATATGAAAAAGTCATGGGCATGTATGCATATACAATAAAAGGGTCCAGGAAGGTATGTATCTATTCCAATATCTATGGAATATTTGTGGTGGTAATACTGATGAGACTGAAATATTATGGATACCAAGAACTCATGGGTTATTTAAGTTTGGTTGATAGAAATCATAACCATAAACTATGAGTATTTGAATACAAGTTGGGGAAAACATGATAGGTATGTCCTGTGACATTATTAAAATACTAGGTTATGTAACTCTATTGAAAAGGATCACAAGGATCAAAGATCCTTTATATTAATGAGTTTATGCATTTTGATAGAATTTTAGGTCCCTCATGCGTTGGTAACACAGACAATAAAATATGAACTACACTTCTTTCTGAGGGCTATGGTCTATTTTTAAGACTCAAAAGTCTACATGATGATATGAGATTTGGGAAGGAATCTATACAGTAAGGGTTCTGACATCCTAGTGAAATTATCTCTTAATGTAATGTTGGATCTCTACACTTTTTGGTTTTGAAACAAAATACATTGGCCATTAAAGGATAGGTAATGAAGCATAATAGTCTTTCATTGAAGAATTTCATGACATACAGGGATGTAACATTGAGTATTTTGAATATTCTTGGATAGGTTTGTGTGATGACTATAAAACTGGATCTAGAGTTTTCATGTTAAGAGAATGATATGAAATAGTCATTCAAGGAGAGTATCACACATACTGATAAGTTGACTATTTCTTTGATGACTTCAATGTTCATGAGAATCAGAATGTATTTTTTCAGAGTGACTCATTTTGTTAACATCTATAGACCCATATTCACGATCCATGGGACTGTATGAATAGTCATGCATAAGGTACCATGAAGTTGGATATTCTTTCCAAGGGATATGGTAGGTTATGGGGATTTGAGAAATCCAAAATCATGAAGTGTGGTTTTCGGAAGACTGAAAATCAAAGAAGGGTTCTGGTACCCTAAAAGATGAACCACCACATATCGATCATATTCTCAAAATGAGGAGACATGACAAAAATTGACATTAATTTTGGATAGACCATGTTGTCCAGTGAGAATATATTTGATTTCATTAATTTTATTGACCCTTATTGATTTATGTTTATGCACTAATGTTTTTTCCGCAATTATAGGAATGAGGATTTTAAGAGTTGTATACTCGATTTTTTCTCCGGTCTCCTATACTGGTTTTCTTCCTTATGAGATTTACGTCTCTTTTTTTAATATTTTAAAGGTCTTGTGATTTTGAATGTTCTGGGAGAGAGTTTATGTTCTCCTGGATTTGAACCAATGAAAAAAAAATTTATGTTCATGAATATAATGGAACAAATATGGATGATGTGAAATAAGATGATAATTTTGATACATATGGTTGAGAGTTCTTTAACATATAACCAATAATGGGATTTAAAAGTCTTAAATCATCGATTTAGATTCTATGGTCCTGAGTTATGATATGGTCAATCATATAAAGGGTTGTTCAGACACACTTGTGTGTTGAGTGATTTTGTGATGATGTCAATGCTCACATGAATTGGAATTTACTATTTTCAGAGTAAAATTATTTTTTTACAGACATAGGTGCAAATTTAGGAGTCATATGCATCTATTCATAGTTGAGAAAGGGATCCTTAGAGCCGAATATATTTTCCCAGGGACTTGGAATTTTGATGGAGCCCTAAGGGGCTCAAGACAACAAATGTGGTATATGGGTCTGGGGTTCTCTTAAAAGATGGAGGAAACACCCCATGCTCAGGTTGAACGAGGTAAGCCTCTTGATGTCATTCGATAAGGAATGAAAAATTGGAGACGGTCTACATAGTTTCCTGTCATGAAGAAAGGCGTTTTTCATGCAGTTTTGATGTCACGAGACCAAAACGTTTTCTATGAAGTTTAATTTCATGTTGTAAGGACATATTTCCATAGAGTTTAACATCCTATAGTGAGAATTTATTTCCTTGTATTTTAAGGTCATGCGGTAAGGATATTGGAACTGACATGCAATGTGGTAATGTTGTGTCTAGGCCCACACATGTGATCTTGGGCATTACTATATATCCCATGAGGATGAAAATATTTCCATAAAAAGTTCTATATGGTCCTGATGTTTAAATTCATGCAGATAGGATAGAGGTGAACTGATTTTAACAAATGGAAATTATGGTGACTGGGCCCAAGGATGATGATTGGGTGTCACTATGTATCTCATGAAAATGAGAATCAAACCACACATAGTTCTGGAATGACATGAATTTTAACATATTGTGGTGAGGATTTTGAAAGAAAACAAAATGTCATGTTGTAGGGATATATGTGGACAATTTAGCGTCATGTGGGCCAGACCGTAAGATGGATATCCTAATGTAGAGATGCACAATGTGATTTCATGAAGCAAACCAGCGTGAATGAAGGACAAATAGGCCTCAACCATACCAAGTACCCTTCCTGAAAACAAAATACAATGGGAAAAGGGTTATACTTAATGCGTGGACTGAGGATGAAATATTTGGGAATCACTACATATATCATAAGGATGACAATAAATCCACACATCGTTCTGGAAATGGACATACACTATGATATTTTGGACCATACATAGGGTTAGGCATTACTTCTATTTACGGTTGTAGTTGAGGATATGAATGGAGATCCATGTGTCACTACATATCGAGTATGGCAATGAATCATGCTACACATTTCTCTTTATGTTCCATTCCATTTAATGTCTTATAGTATGGATGATGGAGAACTGTTGTGAATTGATGGGGCCATTGATGTTGGTACTGAGAGTGGAGATCTGGGCATTACTACATTTCTCATAAGGATGAAAATAATACCACATGTAGTTCTTGGAGTGCCATACAGTTTCATGCCATGCGATAAGGACCCAAGGTATGCCATTTATGGTTATGTATTCGGGATAGTAATGGAATTGTAGTGCACCTTTATTCCTTTATTATTATGGTGGTTATTTTCCACAATTCTATGTAGTGGTTTGGAAAAGGCATAGAATCTAGGCATAACAGAGTATCCCATTGTAAATGGTAATCAATTTATACATAGTTCTAGAAGGACCATGATGTTTTAATTCATGCGGTGATGGTGATGGTAGACTCAATGTGAATGAAAAGGGGAATTATGGATCTGTGTGTTATCATGTTATGTGGTAAAGACATTGGCCATGCAGTTTAATATCACCTGAGGAGAACTTATTCAAAGCTATGCTCGTACATGTTTTTCTAATCATTCGAGACATCATGCATAGTTTTGTTTTCTACCCAATAGTGAATATGCTATTTCCTAGCATAGTATCTCAAGATAGTCCCATATCAAAGATAAATTATTATGGGCTCCATCCATCTAGGGGTAGTCCATGGTTTATCATGCTTTGGGGTGGTGCTGACCTAATGGATCTCTTCCATAACACACACAACGATTCATGAGACCATTCATTAATGTGTAATATAGACGGTGGATTCCCCCTGATCAGGGTCGCCCAGGATAGTGATTGCATTAACGAATGCATTGACACAAGAATTCTTTGATCAAGGTATATAATATATTGCGGGCTCAAAGGGGAACTTCACCATTAGTCCCCAAACATAACCATTTGGGGTGGGAGTTCTTCTTTATTGAGGGAATCTTAACCATTGATATCTTTTTTAACCAATTATGATCCCCCTTTGATATCCAGGTTGGATATGTGTAGTGTAAGGCTTCATCCAATACAATGTTGGGGGATTGGTACACATCCTCGTTGTTTGTGAAACCTTTAGAAAGAGAGAAAGAGTAGGGAATACCTTCCTTGTCTGCATATATGAATACCATCTCAAAACAACCTGGTTGAGAATCTGGTATTCCATTATTGTACTAACATGACTCCAGGAGGTGCTATTAAAGTACAACTCCCATGTATGGTGAGTTTCATGGGCATAGAGAACCTCTTCATCATGGAGCTCGTTATCCTCTAGTTTATTTTCTGGGGATAGATGTTTGGTGATGAAATAATCTAGGGATTTACCTTTCACCATATTCTAGGATATTAAATAAATGTCATATGGGTACCAAATGACCTCCCATTTACCCCAAAACTCAATCGAGGTAGGTTGGAAAATGATTTATTCGATCTGAAAATTACAAGAGACTGGGTGAAATTTTTGGTGATAAAAGCAAAGGATCCTATTTTACACTATGAAGTTGAGTGAAATCCATTTATTTTTGACACCATAATATCACATTTCAATAGCCAACATGGTCTGATTGAGGTAATAGAAACTATTCTCACATCTTGCATAATTTTATGTGTGAGGAGGGTTCCCATTGAGCATTCCAGAGTGGCTAAATATTAGATGAGTGGCCTAAATATACCATAGGAGTCAAAACTGGTGGTTTCATCAAGTATTGTATGGGAATTTATACTTTTTTTATCATTCATAGTCCCATTGGTAGGTTATTCCATTCTTCTTTAGCCCTGTAAAGGGGAGTGATTTGTTGTCCAGATTGATAATGAATCTCTAATTGAAATCAAGGTTACTTTGGATTCCCCATAGTTATTTTAGATTCTTAGGGGAGACATTTCTAAAATAGAAATGGTCTTCTCTGTGTCCACCTCTTTTCCATGTTGGAACACCAAAAAAACTAAAAACATAATAGATCACACCCAAATATCACACTTCAGCAGATTCATCATTATACCGTGTTATCACAACATGTGGAACATTGCTCAGATGTCCATGATGTGGTCATATCACTGTCATGATTTAATGACCTCGTCATCAACAGAACACTCATATATCCTTCCCAAGAATGTATTAAATATTTAGTTAATATAATGGTGACATGTGATAGTTGTTTTCTTTAATCCAAAGGGCATGACCTTATAGGAGAATATCCCTTAATGTGATCAGATGGTAATCTATTATTCATCATCAGGGGACATATTGATTTTCTTATACCCTCATTACTCATCCATGAAGTAAAGGTCCTAAAAGATATATGTTTCATCAATCAAGAGTTCTTTCATCATTAATGGGAAATCACCCTTTGAGTAATTATGATTAAGCAATCTGAAATCAATTCAGAACCTAATCATCCCATTATTCTTCTTGATGGTAATGATGTTGGAAATCCATATTGGATTCTACACTTCCTGGACTAATTTGGACTTGATCAACATGTTATCTCCCACCTCAACATTGGTGGCATGAGAGGGGTGCATCTTCTTGGATACCTTCTTGATGTCTCGATGCTCATCGGGTAGTTTGAGATGGTGTGCAGCCACATATGGATTTTGTCTAGGTGATTCTGTATAATTACTGGATAATACATATTAGTGCTTCTTTAGAAATGAAATATACATCTCTTTCTCTTTGGGGGGAAAGGTGGAAAAAACCCAAGTAGTCCCTGGATATTCTTCTATCCCCAATTTTATATTTCAGATCTCTTCTATGGTGGTGGAAACAACTTTGTGAAATGGTGGAGGGTCGTTCATGATGTCTTCCTCATCTTCTTCTATTTCTCAATATGTGTAGGAATCTTCATATGAGGATGGATCATGGGGGGACATCTTCATAATTATTAGGTTAAGGGAGGCTATGATAATGAGAATTATGATCCCAATATATACGAGTTACTTTATAGGGATGTTGATGTTGATTATCACTAAGGAAAGGAGAGGTATGGACCATTGGAACTGGATTTACTACTTTGGCCATGTTTACTGGGAACACATAATCATCATCGAGCATTCTTGAGGGATTGACAAGAGTAGTCCTAAATCCACTGATACCTATAAACTGTATATCATAATCCACCTTTAGTTTCTTACCTCCATTCTTTTATAATTCAATGTTGGAAGATATGGATCTGTAGGCCTCGAAATGGAACTTTCACTATAAAATATGTCAACCATTCTATTGATGGGAACTTCAGAAATTCATGGAATTTTGATGGTACCATGAGGTGTTTATGGATCCATGGCCTTCCAAACATGACATTATATATGGTTCCTTATTGGATAACCAAGAACTAAGAAAAATAGGTGAACACTCTAAATTGGTCCATGAGTTTGATCTTCTCTAGAGGAATCTGGTCATGCTTATCATATCATTGATTGTTCATCTTTTCAGGGGATGATTTCCCTTTATTGTACCCGAATTTTGGAGAGTCTGAACTAGAATGAGATAGATTCCTGACCCAATATCTATTAGTACCCTTTAGACAATGACATTATTGATTATACATGATTCATATTAGGGCATAATGTGAGCATGGATGGCCTCCTCCTGATCTTTATCATTGAATTATATGGATACATGGCATCCTTAGGACTTAGTCTCTATTCCATATTCCTCGACAATACCAACTTATTTATTGATATCATGTGGGATCTTGGAAATTCAACAAGTGCCTCCCTGATTTCTTTTGAAGGAAGGATTACATCTTAGACCAATAAGATAGATTGGAATTTAGATAGCTATCTTAGAACATCATATATTTGAGCCAAAGGTCGGTTCTTCCCAATATGGGGTTACCCATGGGCATGTGACTCAGGGGATAGAGTATAAAATTCAAGCGTTGATGAATCTAATGTAGATGGAACCAAAGATTTTTTGGAGGTTTAGGGAGTATCTACTACTTGTGGTATAGGTTGATCTGGCCATCCTTATTTCATGGTATGATCTATTTGAACCCCTACTAAGTGGTTGAGAAATATAATTGTTTGTAGAAAACTACAGGAAGGCTATGAGGTGCCTCCTTGCCTCTATTGATCTTATGGGATTTATTGACCATGAGTCTCATCACCATATATATCATCTATGACAACAATATTGGGATATTGAGTCCATCGATGTTTTCATTATCCCCTATACCCTCGGTTCCAACACATGTGCCATTCCATTCTCCTATTATACATGGGAAACCCATATTCAGGTGAATAATCATCATAAAAATAGGGGTTCTTCAAGTGTACTATGTTTAAAAAATGATATATTTTCACTTTGTATAAATAGGATTCCATTTGGTGGGGCGGTTCCTAGGTTGTGGATGTCATAGTGAATAAATATGCCGGAGTTATGGCTTCAATTGGATTAGAATATGACCCTCCCCTAAGTATAATCCTTGTTGGGGTGGTCACGACAACCCTTGAGAGGTACATATTACGTCCCCTTCATTGGTGGTGGAGTTATCAAGTGTTTTTAAAACAATGTCTTTAGAGCCCCATGAGCCTGATCAACTATCATCTGGGCAATCCAGTTAGCAAACTTTTTCACTAGTATGGGAAGGAATTTATAAAAAAATTTCTCTTCTTCAAGCTGGATGATGTTTATTCCGGCCACCTACTATAGGTAGTTTTCAAGAGTGGCCTATGTAGTGTTGGCCATTCCTTGACTGACAACCATGAAGATGAAACAGTTCTTGATATTTTGACCTAGGCTTCTACAGATAGGGATGTAGTCGATATAGAAAGTGTGGTTGAACTCATCAGGCCTCCTGGGTTGTGGAAGCATGAGAATGTTGTTATCCATGAAGGAAAAAAATATCCTATAGCTTTATCATTTTAGAAGTAGTATTATTTGTTCATTAGTTCATCAAATCTCAGGTAACCCTGATTTCTCTTCACATCTGGGTGATGTTGATTCAGTGGTCTTTGTTGCTCGGTTGGAGGTACTAAATTGCTTAGAACCTTTCTGGGATCTTAGATGAGAACCACTAAGGGCTTAAGAGTGATAGTTGTAGCTTCTTCTCTACCTGAAATTTTCCACTATGATGTGGGTATGATTAGAAACATAGATTTGTTTCTCTGAATAGATTTTTAAAGAGGTTGTGTTGTTTCAACACTGGCTCAAAATCTACTTTGATATTTCAGAGGGATTAGGATAATTTACAACAAATCTCTATTATTTACATCACAGAGGTCCATATGATTCTCATGTGAGAGGGGGATGCTAGGCGAATTGGTTAATTCCTTCCACATTGCTTTGAAATCAGACACACTCTCATTCATATATTGATTTCAGTTCATCAGGTTTGTGGTAGTTTTATTCCTTAGTGTTTAACTAAACTGATAGAGTTACTGAAGATGAAAAACATCACATCCTATAAAAAATTGCTCGGGCAGACTACTATACTAAAAAAAGGAAGTAATAGTCCAAAATTGAACGAAAAAACTGGTCTTTTTGGCCTCTTTTTTATCTTGAGGACCAATCATTGGCCCACCTTAGGACAAGAAGTGTCTAAGATGCTGATCAGGATCTCTTATTCCATTAAATGATTAAAAGTTAGGGTTGCTGAAGTTGGTTGGAGGTCGTGTGTCATCCACCTATTTGGGATATGGATTCCATTTAGGTTGAACAGGTGAGAGTCGCCCCTCTATGGATTTCATTCGATTAACCAAGTGTTAAAAGATGGTAATTAGGTTTGGGACACTACTATATGAGACACCTCTCTTCCATAGGATCTGGGTGAGTCCAATTAGTGGGTACCTCTTTCATATCCTTGTGGTCCTCAATTATACCTATAACTAATGGATTAACTAGTCGAGGGACAGGTTGTTGCCTCAATGGAGAGATGTTTCGATCATTTTTAACATCCTCATTTACATAGACCAGTTTTATTGATCCAAAACCAACATGATATTCATATATTTCTCTTTCTATAAGATCATCTATTGGAGGGAGAATATTCACATCTAGATACAGATGATTACCGATGGGAATATTTCCCCTGAGTAACTCCTTATTAAATTTCTAGATAGTATGTATTTTACTATCATATTTAAAAAATTGTTCTTTTGTATATGGAAACAGATATGAAGTCGCATATTTTCCATTATATTTTCCAATATTTCACTAAAGAGGTTGAAACCCATTATTTGGAAGTTCCAAATTTTGAACCCTTCTTTGATTTTGAGTGTGTGCCACCAAATTTGGTGCATCCAAATCACCATTCTCCTGGAATTGGTTTTCGATGTTGTAGCATTGTGCATTTGTATCATGTTCAAAAAACACTAGGTTAATAGTGAAAACATTCAAAGAGGCATATCCAGCAATGTTGGGAATCCGTTACTTTACATGCAATAATATTATTCTGTGTAGCCTCCATTAGGGCTGTTATTTGAACCCTAGGCCTTAGAAGGAATTTTCAGATTGCGACCCAGGGGGGGTCCAATTTTCTTCACCATACTTTAATTTTCTCTTGGAATATTAATAGTGACCTGGATGGAATTTCTGGTCCTAATTATTGAGTGATACCCACCAACATAGGTTTCTTGTAGTGGGAGGAACCGGTGGGACACCGATCATAGATTTCTTCCTCCCATCCTAGAGAACACGAATTCCCTCTATAGTGCTGATGATGATGAAAATTACATCAGATCTATGAGGTGGGGGTTATTTTGGTATCTATAAGCATTGATTAGTCCTTCCATGAGGATATAATTACGCCAGTTGGGGAGATGATGATTCCAAATATGGACATGAAGATATAAAATTCCCCAGCCCAGTGGGCTAGGGAAAATATGGTACCTCCACTGATGACTCCAAGTTCTCATCAGGAGACAATAAATTATGATATGTCGATTGAGATATAAATTTCCCAATCCCTTTTTTATGGTGTTCACCTATGGATGTCGAGGGTACGTCCTAATTCCTCTTGGGAATTGATGACCTGAGGTGTGGAGGCATCTTTAGGTATTCTCATGGACTTGGGGATGAATTTTCTCCTAAACAACCACTACGGAAGCTACTAATATGGTCTCCATGATGTCTCGTAGTTGATCTTGTATAGAACCGGGGTGTAATGTTAGCTCGTTAGATAGTTATTCCCTATTAGAAGCTTTCCAGGTGGTTGCAACCATGATTTTCGCATTCAAAAGATTCTCCTATTATCTCAAGGTGCCCATTTTGAATCTTATTATACATCCTATATCCCAGTCTTTGGTGTCTAGACCCTATGTAGGAAGTTTCACTTTGTTCAAATGACCTACAATACTGAGAATTAATTGGCCCTATAATTTCTCCAGAGGCAATAACATTTCAGGACACTATATCTAAAGGGATATGTTGTATCAGGGGAGTATCAAAGGTAAATTTCCCATACTATCCCCATCCATGAATGTGGATGCTTGCTGTGTCTTTGTAACTGAGTTGCCGAATCATCATGATACAATTGTGGAAAGTGTGTTTCATCTTTACACTATGTTTTCTGGTTTTAGAACCCATTCCATATAGATAAAACGTCTAATAAGGTGGAAATAGATTATCCTAATTGTGTGAAGATGACATTTGTACCATGGGTAGGGAATATTTCGATCATTCATTTACTTATGAGTATCCCACATATTTCGAGGTTGATAAGGAATTAACTCTTCCACTAGCTCGTATGGGATCTCATAGCTAGAAGAAGTGGGGGTCCAGAACAACACGGGGAGGTTTTTTCTAGATAACTCTCTAAATATATCAATTTTGAACTCATCCTAATCAGAAGTACACACCTCCATCCATTCATACCATTGATGATGGCTCTGATGGTCAACTGCTGTTTAGAATAGAGTGTTGTTGAAAGTTGATGGGGAACCATATATTGTCGAAATCGGTGTTTTGAGCACTAATCTATATGAAGGTGTCAATGATTGCTTCACCTCTCTATATAGAGGTGTATGGACAAAGGTGGATTTCATTTCCTATGGGATATATCACCATGGGGAGGTTGAACATGGTGGATGTCCAGAGTAGAGTCCCTAACATCCATATCCACACTACCACGAGGAGGAATATCATGGTAATGGATATCTCCTACTTCTAATACAATTGAACATTCGAAGGAACCTTGTGGAATTGATTATTTGTCTCAAATTACCTCTAGGATATTGAATATGAGAATATTCGGAACATGGGCATTGTTCTACATTGTGGTCAAAATATGTCAACCTGCCTTTTGTGATTTTGTAGGGATGTGTGCCTTCTGTGTGGTGATTGCTGGAACATGTATACAACTGATGGGTGCTATGGGAGTATGATCCTAATTTTATGAAGATGTTGGAATATTTTGATAAGGTGTATCAATATTTTTAGGTATATCGGCCTATCATGGGGTGTGTTCTAATCTCACTAGATGATCCTCAGTAAAGATGGGAGTATGAGCCCAATCTTGATCCATTGAGGTATGTTGCTAGTCTTTATTGGTAGGAGTATTTACCTTCTTCAGGGTGTGTTATACTTTCACCTAGTGAGCCTCGGTTGGAACAGGAATATAATCATGTTTTGAATATTCATTACCCACTAGAACATGCTGAAGGAACTATGGAATGAGAGATCGATTATGAACCTCCCCCTGTACTACCTGGTAATGATGTTGGTGAATTCATTCGTTGGCGTATGTAGGGGTTTTCACCATAATTCTATGACTTGCTATAATATGTTGAGCGGATTCATTGATTGAAATGTGAGCCTATCCTGAGGCTTATTCCACTCTTGTGTGATTAGCCTCATCTAGTATTGGAATACGAGTTTGATCCTGGGCCATTGGAGTATTCACCATGAAATTTTCAATAGGCATATTCCCCTTTCCTGATTCATGTTCCTCTCTCACCTAGTTGGCCCTAGTTTTTTTAAGAATATGGGTCCATTATGATGCCTTTACCTTCATCAGAATATATAGATATTCCAACCAGGTGGGATCAAGAATGTGTGCTTTCTTTAGTCCAAAAACTTGATCATGATGACCAGAATGTTGAGTTTTCATGGATATTGGGATAGAACTATGTCCATGTCACATCATCTATAACAGTACTAGAATATGAAGGTTGAGCTCTATAGGTATTCCAAAAATGTATTGTTATTTTGTAAAAGTGTGAGTAGAAATGTATGCTTTCACATTTTTTATCTCCATTATCTGTTGACAGATATCTTCAATTGAAGCGAGGATATTCACCCAATTCATTCCTCCATATTCCATGAGAGTATGTCAATGGGCATTGTGAACGATGGTTGGGGTATGACCCTCCCCCATGCCTAGTATTGGAATATTTCTATATACATGTTCTATGTCATCAGGGATATGAGCCTTCTTTCTGGTAGCTTCCAGATTATGATGGAAGGATTCATTGGTAGGAACAGGCATATGATCCCATTCCTAAATGAATGTGGTAATATGCCCGGAGATCCATTCTGAGATAGCAAGGATATGAGCATTCTTAATAGTTCCCACCAGTGCATGCTGGTAGTTTTTTTTTGGTAGAAGTAGGGATGTGATCCCTATATTTATTGTCCAATATCCTCCTCCTATAATGATTCACCTTAGAGGTCGTGTGTGGGAATAAGTGGTGGAAGTGTATCAGACGATACCCCTAGCCTCAGACTGTTGGGTACCAAAATGATGATTTTGTAAAGGACGATGAGCATGTTACCTCCTCGGTGACACATGAACCAAATGGGAGTGATATTGTTCTTCCTCTACCATGTTGATGAGATATTTTAGGTGGAAGTTATTGTACACTAGGGATAATATCATAAATTAGTCTGTTGTAGTGATTAGGGCTACTAGATTATAAATTTTGTCGAGATATGTGGTCTCATTGGTTTTCATGCCTGGAGAATATCATGAGTAGGTTTCATGGTCGGTATTATACCACATTTATGGTACTCCCCAATTATCATATTCATAACCTGCTATTGATGTTTTTTGTTAGAAATTATTTCTATGTGACCCATGGGGGTCGTAACAGCGGATGAGGTATTGGAACGAGTTCTAGATGAAGAATACATTTCCTTGGGTTGATATTTTGTTAATGAAACTAGTTTTTGTGATCATGCATACAAGAAAGAACAAGTTTACCGATCACTGATATATTACATCCATGAAAATTCTCAATTATATATGCATGTTTAACATAATTTTCTGATTTTCTCTATCTATCCTTTCTAATCGCGTGGACTTGTCATCATAGGGATGTGATTACAGGAGTCCAATTTTAAGTTAGTCCTACTACTTTTTTGTATATATTATTTTCAAAAACAAAGTGCCATAAGAGATTCATGTCGATCATGTCAACATTTTTTTTCGTATATGGATAAAATTATGTGGCTCAATGGTTTATAACCCAATTGTATTTAATTATATATGTTCACATCAGGTTCACCTTTTTTGTTTCATCAGGTTTTTTGATGGGGAACATTTAATGGGATATCCTTTGATGGTTTTATTGTGGGTTATTTTATGGCCTTATTCTGTCTCATGCTTCGAGTTTACATTTGTTTTATAATCCCATGAAAATCCAAATGGATCCCTTATCCATATCTAGGAACATATATGATTTTTAATGGTAGTTGGTTGTCTAGGTTTTCAGGCCAAATGACTCTTGAAGAATAGAATTTGTTGAGAGGATGGGAGATAGGGTTCATTGCACCCTTTTGAGAGGTGTGGGGTTATTTCCTACTATGGGAATCTCTTATAGATTTAAGATATGTTCATGAATATGTTCCTAAACTCGATACGGGATCAGTTACCCAAAATTAATGAATATTGGTTAATTTTATTTTATATGAAAAAGACTGGGTTCTCTGGGACGAGTCCATCTATATGTATTTGAGGTTCTTCATCATTCTATTGTAATAGGCGGTTTTCTATATGATGGAGCTATATAACCATGTGTTTCATAATAGGTTCCCATATGAAGAGGTGATTAATAATCCAAGGATGGTATTGAGCTAGTATAGGGAATCCTACATATCCTAATAATTGTAGGATTTAATCACACATAGTTCATTTAACCTGTGCATTTTAACATCATGCATAAGGATATATTTTTTGGGACTAGGACACCATGTATTTGAGCTAGAGACTTGGGGATATGCACTATGTATCCTTGTTTTTTTAGGAATCATATTTTTTGTAGTTCCCTTCATGATGAGTCTTACATACTAAGGATTCCCTATATGATGGAGATTCATGATACCCGATGAGGTTTTTGTTTCATCCCCCTTATCACACGTGAGCCATTCTCGGGGTGAGAAACAAGGGGGAATGAATGTTTCACCTCACGTAATATAGATATGGGACATCGATTATTGGACATTACCTAGGATGTTTGTTATAGAGCTCAGGCCTTAAGAAGGCATCCTTTATATCCTTATTGTAGAGGTAATTAGAGTGATCATAGTTCACATGTGTCAGGGCTTATATACATAGTCTATCTTATTAGTCATGGCTTATACACTTAGTATGGGAAATATCTCCATGTCCTAGGTTTCCATGGTGACATGGACTTCTTGTCCAAAGGGTGTCGCATGACTCATTTGACATATCCTTAGAGCCATCAGATGACCTATCTTGCCACATATGGGGTTTTCACAATACTAAATGTGTCACTGTTCTAAGGGTGTAACGTATCCTGCCTGAAACTACTATAAGGCATTGCATGACCGGGAAGACATGTCTCATGGATGCATCATGAGTCTTTGATGGCTTACCCATGGAGTGTCACGAGTGATTGGTCATCATGTTCATGTTCTTTCACGAGGCTCAGATGAACTGTTTGGGAACCATTATATGAGTTGGGATAGTGCCCTAGGGGAAATGTATGTCCTTAATGATGGACCCAAGGGGTTATCAAGTTCAATGTGGTGTTTTTGGGAGATTCATTTGACTCATTCTGGGATGTCTAGATTATTCTGTGTGTCCCAGATGACATGTCAGATGTGCGTCGTGATATCTGGGTGACATTTCCGTGTTTTGTCCCATGTCTTTTTATGACACACATGATGCAAATAGAGGGGAAAATAGAATATATTCTACCTAGGCCTTCCACTATGGGTCCTGGTTCTCACCCTTTTATTGTGAGTACCTCATTTTTTATTTGTTCCGGTGGCTTTGAGTCATGTGTGATCTAGTAGGATTGTGGTATGTTCCTCGCATAACCTACCATAGGACGTTCATGTGATCTATGTGTACTCATGAAAAGTAATTTATTCCATGTTCATGACTGCTCTAGTTTTCTATCGGTGTATTACCTAACGGAAAGTTGTTTGGTCATGTGATCACTCCATGATTTTTGTAGAAGTCATGATCCAAATCCCATAGAGTCTGAGAATTCAGTGTTCATTGTAGTATTTTACAAAAAAAACTTTTCATTATGTTGGGTTGGGAATTTATAGGCCTCTCCACCCTAGTTACTCTCCGATTTATGTGACATATTTAAAGTAAGTAGTGTATGGATCTAGTGAAGGGCTCTAGTGCCAGGCAATATTGAAAGATTCTTTCATGGAATTATTCAGGCGTGTCGCATGATTTTTAGTGATCATGAGCCCCCTCTATAGATGTTTTCTTTTTCATATGATTGATGAAGACTTATTTTATCCTGAAAACATGTCAAACGACTTCCATGTTGTTATTTTGACATGTTGAGGAACCTTTACAAGATCCAAGTTACGGTTGTAAGGAACTCGAAGGATATTCGGTGACACGTATTGCGGTCAAACAAGGCATTTCTATTGGAGAATTGGGCATGTCACATTCACTTTAATGACCAAGACTACCTCTCTCATCCTCCCTTTTTATCACCTTTGATAAATGTAGCAAGGTTTATGAGTCGTGTGAGATTTCATGTGTGTGATCAAGGGTACTACCTCAATTATTTGGGGATGCATCATGAGACTAATACGGGTTTCATGGGGGTATGAAATCATTTAATGTCATAAATATGACAATGACAAGCCAAAGGGCTTATGCAAGAGGAGGTGATAATCTCGTAGAGGGCACGTGATGCCTTGCATGTCATTAGGGGTGTGTCACATGTCTCTATGCGGCATCAAACCCCTCTCACCATCTACATTTTCATCTTCTTTGTTTTATTTTACAAAGGACTTGGATCATGTGAGTTGAAAAAAGTCATATATAGGATTTTTAATTAGTTTTATGATGATGTTTCATTATACCTATTTGGGTCATATAGAGAGTGTGTAATAATTTCATGAAAAAAAAAACAACTCATCATTCCTTAGAGCACCAAGATGTTGTCTAGACGCTCTGAAGGACTTCCATGCAACAAGGATTACAAGAGAGAGGGATTATATTATGGTTTACATTGTCTAGTGTATCCCTCATGGTGTGCATCACATGTATTATAGTGACAAAAAACCATATAGATTCCTCACCTTTACCTCCTTTATTTTATGTGGAGAAAGCTCAAAGGTCATGTTAGATATACAAGATATTTTCAAGGAATTTTATTCCTACCACTGATTTTTTGGAGCATAATATTCTGGGACACTTGGGGTATCTTCCATTATAATATAATCCCTCTTAGTTTTTGAAGGATTTTGGGTGGTCTGTTAGGTTCTCAATAATGAAGAAACCATGCTACCTTAGGGAAATCAGTTGGTTGTTAGATGGGTGGGATTCACAAGAGTATGAATACTTGTTGAAGGGGGCTCCGAGATAATTTCATTGTACTATGCTCCATGCATGGATCCTTTTTGTGACTGTAAAATGTTCATGTGATGGAGGGTATCTTAGAGGATTGAATGAGTCTTTAACCATCCTCTTCTTCCTTGATTTCTAGGGACAAAAAAAATCCAAATTCAGGTATTTCTCTCATAGAGATTTTTTTGATCCATATATAGTGGGATACAAAACTCTAAAAAGGAAAAAAACATTAATGGATAAGCACCAAAAGAGATGGTATATATTCATCAACCGAAGCATGAATCGATTATGAAATAACCACTTCCTTTATAGTATCAAATATTCAATGAATCAGAATATTATATACTACTAATGAAACTAGTTGTCATATTTCCAAAATCAATGACAAACTAAAGAAGTTAATTCATATGTCTTGAACAAAATGAAATTAACTGTGAAAAATTGAAGATCCTCCTCCAACATCAGGAATGTTAGAATCCCTAACAACCAATGATTCATCAAAACCCTATAATGGGAATGATGTATCCTCAATTTTCTAGTGGACCTTAGGATCTTATGGAGACATCCACGGTGCAGGACCATACTCAACCATGTATATGATCTCCAAAACGTCAATCACAAAAACCGAACCTACTAGAATAATCATCCTTGATCTAGGGAAAATCTAAAATACTGATTATACTTGTGTCTAAGAAACTCCATCTTCCATGGATGCATTATCATGAATACAAGAGTCAATAGGTTGACCAAGAACATCATAATATTATGAAACTCCCAATAATGGGAAAGAATTCATTTGGTTATGAATTTTCCACCCCCTTCAGGCATCAGATTTCACTTATATCCATAGTAATGTGTGACTCCCTATATAGCTCATCTATAACTAGTATTTACATCACATTCATCTCCATGGGAACAAGATCAACATGATCAATTGTAGCTTCAATATCTAAAGACTCTTCCACTGTTGGAAAAAGGTAGTTTGATCCTTAGTGTATTTCCTCATAGGGCTCATGATCCACCCAACATCCTCATTCATCCATGCTTCCATATCTTTTCCAGCTATAACCGCTAGCGGTATCACATCTACCTTCAATGAAGTAGGACCTACAAAACCACAGGTGATTTACACTTGATTACCAATTGTATCTACCACATGTTGTGGGAACAGTGATTAGTAACAGAATGAAGATACATTACCATATGTATGAATAAGGAAATGAAATAGTAACATGTTATCTTAGACTTCTACATATTGAAAACTAATATTCCTACTAGATACTTATGGATTTCATCACTGATGATAAATTATAAGGAACTGAGTATGGGGATGGTGGTGGAAATTACCTAACATTATCTACTAAAACCACCTCAATATTCTCTAAATCCCTAGGGGATCCATCTCCAGTGAATCCCACATATGAAGAAACATTATCCCTTGTTTCAGTTCCATGGGTGTTGTATTTTGGGGAAGTATCAATTTCACGGTTCTCCCAAATTTCCTAAAAGCGTGGGAAATGTGGATCTAAGTACATGAAGCCAAAAAATGAATGATTGATGTAAAATAATGTTGGTTCCAATTCATCAGTATCATTTAACTCCATAATTACTATCATGTATTCTACTCAATAAAAATAATAAGTTATACCCATGAAAGAGTAGAGTAATCTATCCATATCCTCCAGATATGTATCCAAATCATATGGATCTTTGCTAGCTAAAGTCCACATGGCATCAGTGATAGATCCAAAGCTCTAAAGCTTAAGGGGATCTGTATGAAGTGTCTTCTAGAAATATTTGACCAAATTTCTAGCCCTCTACGTATCCCAATCCATCCAAGACTATATAAATACCATATTAATAGGGTTGGATAATGATGTGGGATCCACCGTTGGATGTGACGTAGGCTCTGGGAGCCGTAACTGCTTTGTAGGTGCCTCATACACCCTCGGTCCTATTGGAGATGATCATTTGTGATAACCAGGAAAGAAGTGATGGATCTCCTTATATCTGGTTAGGGAAGGGTTAAATTTCATTAGATACTCCAGAGGCATGGCTATTTTCTTCATCATCCTCATTAACCTCCAACCTCAACATGGAAAGTACATGATGATAATATCTATGGAATTTCTACAGGTAGGGGATTGAGTCTTCAAGGTCCTAAAGAAAGAAATCCACCATCACAGGGTCAGTATCATAAGAGATGTTGGATGGTTCTAATATATAATTGTACCCAAAAAGTGTCACCTACTTCTCTAAAAAAATTACACAATGAACATGTAATATGAGACCTCATACTAAATTCTCCTTGTCTCTAGGATGATGGTAAAGTAGAATTGGAAGGGATAGATTCTTCATTTTGAGAAGTAGCACCAGATGCCCAGGGGGCCAATCCCCAGGGCCTAAAAATATTCTTGGGGGTTCGATAAATAATGTATTTAATTAAATATTTCCTCAGCATTAAATGCCCAACTATTTTCTTCTATTAACCCCCAATAATAGATGACAATCAAGCCTTGAAAATAAGATCATTTTTTAGTAATTGTTTTATAGGATATTATTATTTACATGTCATGACATAATATATAGTAAGGGAATATTGGAAATCTATAAATGGAGGAATTATGATCCTACAATCGGTGTAATTAGGATTAAACATCATCCAAATCTACATAGTTATCATTAAATGCTTATCGGAGCGTGATTTGTTGTGCGATAGAGGATACATCATCTAAACACATTTGAATTAATGAAAAAATATACAGGCTAAATATCCCTAAAAAAAGTTCCTCATCGATTATGGAATCCAAAACTCTATATCTAAAATATAAAATATGTCTTCATTCAGTAAATTCCTAATATACATTTTTTACCAAGGTACCCGAGGGGGGATGTAAGGATAATAAGTGAAACAGTCAAGGTAATTGGACAATTCCTTCAACTCATGCTCACTATAGTATGATGTCATTACCCCACATGTTCTTTGAAGGCTTGGATTGATATTAGCCTCTGGGATCTATGAGGGTTGATAAGTGTGGAGCCGCACATATGTGCTTATACACAGCCCCAAATAATCTGGATGGGACCAACTAGCTGGGGTGGTCACCTCCCATCACTAATACTTCTCATCAATTTTTGGATTATTTCCAGTACGCGGATAGAAATATTAATATAGATACTAGTGACTAATATATCAATAATGATTAAACTTGTGACTCTAATTCCAATATAATAATCATGCACTGGTAGAATCTGGTAACTCAGAAACATGGTTGGAAGGATACAAATTTGAATAGCTGGTCATTTTTAGGAAGGATAATCTAACCCCATTCACTTAATTGAACCTCTTATAATAATGGAAAATAGTCACTCGTCAGCCTTTTATTGTCGATGTTTGAAAAGACCATAGTCTCCACATACGGGGCTCTTTCACACTTTATGAATAAAATAATTAATCGAATCGAACAAATGGGATGTCTTGTTTTGGGAAAGGATCCTATTCAAAAAGTGATTTTACTTTACAATGAGTTTCTTGGAATGATAAATATTCCACTCCTCATTATCTGAGGAAGAAGAGGATGATAGAATTTCATCATACATATAACTGACAATGTGAACCCCAAAAATCAATCTGACATCCAAAAGGCTGATGTCAACTTCCACATGGGTGTAGTAGAAGGTATTGGTGTCTAGGATCGACCTACTCAACAACTAAGGGTTAATATTTAGATTTCAATTGGTTTATGTTTTTGAAGCTCAGATTATCGTATTGACCCTTATCCTACTACTCAATTTTGAATTCCTCATGCTTTGGTAAACCCAAAAGGGCCACCCCTAGTCCAAACCCAATGAGCCCCTATGACACATGTCCCATTTTGATATCCTCCCTTGATTCACATTCTCAATGTCCCTACATGAAATGCTATGATAAAAATGGATTTTATTATATGTCCCACATAGAGTTTTCTCCAACGAAAGAGGATCATAATTCATGATAGATCTAGAAGAAAGTGACTCAGAGATATATTCTCCCACACTAAATTGTTGGACCTGGGAATACATTTATTTTCTACACTCCATGGAGAAAGTATATTTTTTGTGAACGGTTCCGGGATCGCTACATAGGGTCCTAGCCCAAACCCATATAGGGGAAACATATCTAATATTGGATACACTCTTTGAACAACACTTAGATGTCCTTCAATGAGTTGATGTAACGAGTTTATGATTATTTCATTTTCACCATAATTGATCCAGGATATCCTAATATCATCAAAGGTTGAGAGATAAATATCAATAGTAGAAGAAATCTATGATGGATCCATCTTATTTTTGGCATGAAGATTCTTATGTAATGTAACTATCTTTAAAAAAATCATAAACGAATGAAGTCCAATAAAATGAGTTCATGGAGGCATAATCCCACAAACAGGTAGTCTGCAATTGTATTCTTCTACATACAATCTGTTCGTGGAAGTGCTGGCCCATAGAGTATTGGATTGACTGTTGATGTTTTGTAGTAAATTTGAATCCATGAGGTATCCATCTGCAATTTGGAGTTCCTAACATTCATTTCACATGTGACAAATATCCATTTTTGGAAAAATATTGTGGAAAATGAAATAACTCATAGATTTAGTAAGAATTTTAGAGATATTGTGGGAGCATAAGGTTCTTGGAGAGATATTGTTGTGGGGAAATTAGTTTTTCAAACTATTTATAGGTGTAGTCCCCTCCAACACTTCCACTCACATACCAAAAATCAGTTCAAAAAAGGACCTCTTTCTATATCAGAATGGAATCTTCTCCATCTCAATCAGATCCCATTCTGATGGGGGTAATTTGTTGGGATCTGAAATATCTATTACCAAGATTGAGATATTTCGATAAATTTAGAATATGGAATAAATGAAGCATGGAGTAATACTAATGAAAAATATTCAAAGGGTCCTGATTGTGTGGCACAAATCCCTTCATGGCCTATCGCTACACTTGGTGGTCTGTTGCTTCACAAAGAGCACATGAACTAAATAGTTCATGGGAGGGATGCAATAGAACCAAATCCAACATAAAAACTGATGTCATTTTTAGGAAGGAGGTGGTGATGTCCACACCCAGAAATGATTATCCTCAATGTACTAAATAGTTCATGGGATGATGAGGTATCATTAGATTCCCATAAGAGAAACAAAATAATTAGTGGAATGAGGCTATGATATCCATCCATACAAATGATGGAACAATTTCATGAACAACATCCCCAATGACTATGTCATACATGAGATGGGTGTCTTTTATGGGATCCCACAAAAGAAGGCTCATGAACCACTATGAATAAATGACCTTGTCGGTATTTGGTTCCTCAAAAATTATATAAATAGACCCTGGGGAACTGAAAAATATAGTGATTCACATGGATAGACATATGAACTGAAGAGATCTAGATAAAATCACCATAAAAACCAGGTACCCTTCAATGGTGTTGTGTAAGTAAAACCCACTACATATGAATGTGGAAGAAATAATATGTCATCTTGCGGTCAGTGAAACTTGAAGTACCCTAGAGGACATAATCTTGAAAGGCTCAAACTAACAAACCCTTTAAAAATAAGAAGCACTCATATAAAATATTATTTTAGGAAGGAACACTACCTGATGTTGCAAAGTCTATGTAGGAGGAACTCGAAATTGCGTTGAAAAACATTACACGGGCATAACCTGGCACCGCATATCAAAACTCTACCCAGGTAGAACCAATTCCAACAAAGTGAAATGATACACAAGCCAAACATTGGTGCACATAAACAATATATGTGAATGATCCCTTTTCCCAGAAATTATCATGCTACACTGATGGAACCCCATCCTGCCTAATAATATGCTTTGCGGGATGAGGTATCCAAGGGAATTATATTCTTTAGCTCCCATAATTTTATTCAATCATGTTATCAGCCCCCATTTGGATCCTATGAAAACCATTAAATTGGCATTAATCCAAGGCCGCTTCCAAATTCACTTGGCATAAGTGATAAGATCATCAGTAACATATTAATTCATTATTTATCTTACTTAGCCATGGTAAGTAGTGTCACGTGAGTAACCTCCATAGTAAGGTAGACCCTCATAATGTTTCCATGATTACATTACCATTGTAATATGGGTTATAACCTTGGGTTTCTCACAAGAACCTTACTATTATAAGGGTTTAGAGTAATTGCAGGCATTTCCCTTCAATGATCGCCTGTGTTGAACATTTCTACCCTCCATGAACAAATTTTAGGGAACTCTTCTCAATTTAATCCCCTAGGAATTTTTTTATGAGGTTTACTTTCTTTCTATATTTATCTAACATAAAAAATATCAGGATAGATCACTAAATTTGACTATTCTGGGCATTAAAATAAAAAGGGAAAAAAGAACACTCATTGTTCCCTCCCTCCCCCTTTCCTGTGAAACACTACCCATCGATGGATAGAGTGACAAAAGGTGATTGTATGATCTGTTGCTTCCTCTTGCTCCACAAACTGAGCTTGAATCATGTGGGACTATAGGTTAGTGAAGATCATGAAATCCACACAATCCAAAATCACTTATGGGATTTCTACACGGTATATGTCCCCAAATAATACTCCATATTTACAAGGGAAATATTCTCAATGAAGAATCACCAAATGGCCCTTCACTATATATGTATGACTCATCTTCAATCAATACGAGAAACATCCAAGAGTATGCCCCAATAAAACCCCCTATAGATGGCCCTCATCTATAGGTGTTATCCCCAAACTACTAAACTACGTAGGCTTTGATTACAAACTAACTCAGATACAAAAGAGTCCTCCTTGAGGTCTAAACCCATCACCACAATAAACCCTAATATACATTGATTTGTATCCCTAATAAGGTCATATCCGCCTAGGATACTGCATCTCTTCCAGGTACTTCCGGCTTCCTCGATGTAACTCCCACACTACAAATAACAAGGATTCCCTCACCTGGGATCCATTGTTGCCTCACGTTAATTTTCATAGTTGGGTCTATGTCAAAAAATATTAATAGTTAATGTTTCTAGTTATGTAACACCAAAAATATGGTTTATTATTCCTTTTTTGGGGATACATTGGAATCCTATTTCTAGGGATTGATACCATCATCAAAATGACCACATCCCTCCTTGATGATGAAAAATCTAAATTTCCCCCTCACGTAGCTTAAAAAATGTGTCTCCCCGATAAAATACAATAAGATCTATTATTTTTCATAAAGGTTAACATTGATAGGGAACCTCAGATACCAACAGATCATTCCATTGATATATAACAACATATAAATCAAAAATGATTACAAATCCATGTGTACTAATGATTTACCATTACCTTAGGGTGATCCGTAATATACACATGTTGGAATGAAAAATGGACTCATGAACATATCTTAAATATATAAAAGAGTACCAAATTGGTTATAGTTCCACTAAAAGGGTGTGATGATCTTGAATTCCCGTCCTATTGACCAATTTGAGTTCTCATGTTTCATTATCCTACTTATCGAAGGAGCGTCTATCATTGGAAAGAAGGTCCATGAATCATGTATAGGAGATCCATTGGGTGTTTCTATCCCAATGAAAAAACCCATTGCATACTATTCAAAGAACTTGTACCTAATGTTAGTGATTAAACAAAATTAAAATCCTCAAAATAAACTATTCTTGACCAAGTGTATAGATTCATCTTTTAGGTAAATAGGGTCATTTTACGATTATTATGAAATTTATGGTATTATGGTTTTATGGTTTTTAGGGATTTTAATGGTTTTATAGTGTTTTGGTATTATTTTTATGATTTTTAATGATTTTATGGGATTTTAGGGTTTTAATTGAATTTAAGTGTATTTAAGGTATTTAGATTATTTAGGGTGGTTTACGGTTTTCATGGTATTTTTGGGTTTTTAGGGACTTTGGATATTTTGGGGTTTTTTGAATTTAAAATTTTTTAGGGAATTTTAGGGGTTTTATGGTATCATACTTTCATTAAGTTTTTTATGTTTTTAGGTTCTTTAGGGGTTTTAGGGTTTTAGGTTCTTTTAGTGATATTGAGGGGTTTTATAGTTTTTGATTTTTTTAGATTTTAAAAGAATATTATGTTTTTTTGGATTATTTAATATTTCGAATTTTTATGTTTTTAAGGGTTTTAAGGGTTTCAAAAGTTTTAGTTTTTTTTGTTTTAGGGGTTTTTAGGTTGTTAAGGGTTTTAGTGTATTTAGGGGTTTTGAAAGGTGTTTAGTATCATTTATTATTTTTATGTTTTTTCAGTTATTTTAGTGGTTTTAGAGGTTTTTAGTGGTTTTTATATTTTTTTGTTCCTTTAGGTATATTTATGTTCATTTATAGTTTTTATGGTTTTTAAGGTCCTTTAAGGTTTTATGTGTAGTGTGGTTATTAAATGACTGTGGGGTATCTCATGGTTTTATTTTTTTAAGGGTTTTGGGGGTCTTGGGGGTATTTTTTTTATTTTAATGGGTTTTTATAGTTTTACGGGTTTTATATTTTTTAGGATTTTATTGATTGTAGGGTTCTTTTGGTTTTTATTGATTTTAATATTTTTGGGTTTTATGGTATTTTGGGGGTACATAGTATTTTTATGCTTTTAGGTTTTTATTATTTTTATGGTCATTTTGGGGTATTAGAGTTTTCTATGGTCATTTAGTTTTTTATGAAGTTTAAGGGTTTTTATATTTTATGGTTTTTATGGACTTTAAGTGGGTTTATATTTTTATGTTCCTTTGGGAGGTTTTAGGGTTTTAGGATCCTTTAGGGTTATTAGAATACTTTAGGGTATTGGGTTTTAGGATTTTTAGGGTCATTTGAGGATTGTTAGAGACCTTTTTTATTTTAGTTGTTTTGGGACCTTTTGGGTTATTATGGGTTTTAGGTTGCTTTTGGTATTTTTAGGTTTTTAGTTTCCTTTTCTGTATTAGGTTATTTTGGGTATTTTATGAGATTTTAATGATTTTTTTGTGGTTATTAGTGTTCTTTATGATCTTTGTGGTTCCTAGTGTCTTTTAGTGTTTTTATGGTTTTAAGTAATTTTAGTTTTTTTGGGCTTTACAATCTTTTGTGTTTATATTTTTTTTTGTTTTTTATGGTTATAGGGTATTACATTCTCTTAGGGGATTCAAAGTATTTTGGGGTTTGTGGATGTTATTTATTGTTCTTTTTTTGATTTCAGGGTTTTTAGGGGTTTTTTTAGTTTTTAGGTTTTCTTAGTGTTTTTTGGGGGTTTCAAGGATTTACGATCATTCTATTTTTTATGCCTCTTTTTGTTTTTTGGGATTATAACTGGTTTTCAGGGTTATGAGGATTTTATTGTGTTTTAGGGGTTGTAGGTTATTGGGGGTTTTTACGATTCTTATTAATTTATGATAAATATGGTTATTGGGGTTCTTTATGGGTTTTAATGTTTTTATGATTTTTATGATTTTTTTTCTTTGGGGTATTTAGGGGATTAAGGGTTTTTACGTATTTAAGGGTTTTAGGGTTTTTATTGTTTTAGGTTAACGTAGGGATTTCTTGGGTTTTATGGGTTTTATGAGTTGATTAATATTTTCATGATTTATGGTTTTAAAATATTTTAATGGTTTTGGGTTTTAAGGGTGTTTTTTTGGGATTTTAACGTTTATAGGTGTTTTACGGCATTTTTGGGCATTGATGGGTTTTATGGTTTTTATGTATTTTTTCGGTTACTATGGGTTTTAGGTATCTTTAGGTTATTTAGTTGGTGTTTTTGATTTTATTTGATTTATTGGGGGTATATAGGGGGTTTTAGGGGTTTTAATTTCTTTTTTGGGTTTTTAGTGTTTTCATGATTTTTGGGGGGATGATTTAGTGTTTTTATGGTCTTTTTTAATTTTTATTGGTTTAAGAGGTTTTTTAAATGTTTCAAGGTATTTTATTTTTTTAAGTGTTTTAATTGGTTTTGTGATTTCATTGGATTTAGTGGTTTTTAGTTTTTTAAGGTTTTTAGGTCTTTTAGGGTTTTATATGGGTTTATGTTATTTAGGGTTAACAGGGGGTTTAAGGTTTATGGTTTTTTAGGGCCTTTTCGAGTGTTATAGAATTTTTACGATGTTTTTTGGGTTTTTAAAAGTTCTAAGGGGTTTAGTGTTTTTATATTTATTAGGTTTTTTTGGGGTTTTAATGGACTTTTGGTTTTTACAAGATTTAGGGATTTTAGGGTTTAAAATGTTATAGGTGTTGCTGATGATTATTAGGATATTTAAGTATTTTTAATGTTTTAAGGGGTTTTAAATTGTTTTCAAGTACATTTTTAATGTTTTATATATTTTATAAGTTTTTTATGTTTTTAGAGGATTATTGAGTTTTAGGGAATTTGGTGAAATTTTTATTGATTTTAGGGTTTTTAGAGTGTTTTAGGGTTTATATGTTTTTAGTGGTTTTAATGAATTTTTTCGGAAATTTAAGGGTATTTTATTGTTTTCAGGGGTTAAAAGGATTTTAGGGTAATTTATGGGCTTTAGGTATATTTATTGTATTTATTATTGTTAGGAATTTTTAGTGTTTTTTGGGTTATCAGGGTTCTGTGGTTTAGGGAATTAAAAGGTTTTTAGATATTTAGGGTCTAGTTAGTGCCTTTAGGGAAATTAAAGAGTTTTAGTGGGTTCTATGTGTTCTTAATATTTCTTCAAGTTTCTCAGGGTGTTTAGATATTTATAGGTCTTAGGATATTATTAGTTTTTTAGGGGTATAAATTTTTTTACTATATTTTTATGGGGTTTTGTGAATTTTATGGTTTTTATGGTTTTAGTGTTTTCTTATTTTTAGGGTACTTAAAACTTTTAAGGATTTTTGGTATATATATTATTTTTAGGGTTTTTATACTTAATCTTGGGTTGTGAATAGTTTTTATTAATTTTTTGGTTATGAGATTTTTTTTGGGTTTTTATGGTTTTAACATGGTTTTTAGAGTTTTGGGGAGGTTTTATGGTTTGTTAGGTTTATATTGGATTTTAGGGTATTTTAGGGGTTTTATGGATTTTATGATTTTAAGGGCTTTTATATGTATTTATAGTATTAATGTTTCATGGTTTTTAAATTTTATGTTGTTTAGATTTTCATAGGGGTTTTATGGGATTTAGGGGTTTGGATGTGTTTTTAGGTCTTTAGGTTTTTAGGAATCTGTGGGGTTTTAGTGTCTTTTTAGGGTTTATAGATTTTTTTTGAGGGGTTCTTATCTTATTGTTGTTTTTTTTATTTTTTTGTTTTCATGTTTTTTTTTGGTTTTTATGGATTTTATTAGATTTTAGTTTTTTTTATGGTTTTAAGGTTTTTATTGTTTTGTCATGTTTTTAGGGTTTTTAGGGGTTGTTGGGGTCTTACAATTTTTATGTTTTTCTAGTGGGTTTTTTGGATTTAAGAGTTTATTGTTTTTTAATGTTTTTTAGTGTTTTTGGGTTTTATTATTATTTATTCCTGTTTTTTTGCGTTTTTATGAATTTATTAGGGTTTTAGGGTTTTATTAGTATTTTTATAGGTTTTAGGTGTTTTAGGATTTTTTAGTGAAATTAGGGACATTTATTTTTGTTATTTGTGTTCTAGTAGTTTTAATGGTTATTTTGATAATTTTCCATATTTATTGGGATTTTATTTGTTTTTAGTTTTTCGGGTTGTTTTATGGTTGTTATGGTTTTTAGGTATATTTGTGGTTATTACTGGTTTTATAGTTTTTAAGAGTGTATTAGTGATTTTAGGGTGTTTTTAAATTTTTTAGCCTTTTATGGTATTTAATGTTGTTTTTGTACTTTTAGGTACATATTGGGATTTAATTTTTTACGTTGGATAAGGTTTTTTTAGTGGTTTAGGGTTTATTTCATGGTTTTTAGTATTTTCTGGTCTTTTAGTGTTTTGGGTTTTAGTTTATTTTTAAACTATTTTTGGGTTTTGGTGGTTTTATGGTATTTAAGTGTTTCTATAGCGTTTTATGGATCTGGGTTTTTAATGGGTTTCATTAGGGTCCTTAGGGTTTTTAGGGTTTTTATTGTTTGGGGGGTTTTAAGGTGTTGAAGGGTTTTAGGGTCTTTTAGGGGTTTTGGTATCTTTATTGGTCATTTCGGGTTGAAATGAGGTTTTTTAGTTTGATCATGGGGTTTTTATATTCTTTTAGTGTATTTTAGATTGTTTTAGTGTTTTTATGTTTTTTTTGTTCCTTTTTAGTTTCATTTATATATTTTAATAGTTTTAGAGTCCATTAGGGTTTTTGGGGTTTTTGGGATTTTGGGTTTTTAAATATTTTTATGATATTTATGGTTTTAGGGGATTTTTAGGTTTTTTTATTTTTTAAGTGTTTTATGGTTTTAGGGTTCTTATGGGTTTAGGTATTTTCAGTGAAGTTTGGTTTTTTGGGGGGTTTTAAGGCTGTTTTATGGTCTTTTAGGTTTTGGGTTAATAAATGTTAGATAGTTTTTGAATGGAATTTTATGGGTTTTAAGGGTTTTTATGGTTTTAGGGACTTTATGAGTTGTTAGTATTGTTTAGGGTTGTTAGGTATTCTACGTTGTTTTAGGTGTTTTAGGGTTTATAATATTTTCTTTATATTTTATTTTATATTGGTGTTTTTAGGGTTTTTGGGTCGTTTGATTTTTTATGGTTTTTAGGGTCTTTTATGGGTTTTAGGTACAATTTTTGGTTTTTAGGGTTTTTGGGATCCTTTGGGGTTTTCATATATTTTACGGTTCTTTTAGGTTTTTATGGTGTTAATGTATTTTTGCAATTTATTAGGGTTTTTAGTGTCACTTATGGGATTTTAGTGTTTATATAGTTTTTTTGTTTTTTATTTTATGTTATGGACTTTTATGGAATTTAGAATTTTTTTTTCTTTTAGGATTTTTTCCTATTTGGTTTTTTAAGGGGTTTTAGGGTTTTTAGGGCCTCTATGGGTTTTATAGGTTGTTGAATTTTATGTTCTTTTATAGGATTTTGGATTTTTATGTTCTATTAGGTTTTTTGAGTTTCTATGGTTATTATTGTATTATGGTTTTTAGGGTTATAGGGGTTTTATCGTTTTTCTGTTTTTTATAGTTTTTGGAGTTTTGGCTGGTTTTGGCATTTAATTTCACTTTGGGGTGTTATTTTTTGGGTTTTTTGGTTATTAATAATTTAAGGGATTTTCATGTTATGTTGACTTTTTGGGTGTCCTTGGGTTTTTATAGTTTTTATGTTTTATAGGGTTTTTAGGATTATTAAGGTTTTAGTGTTTTAGGGTCTTAAGTGGTTTTAGGGGTTTATGGTGTTTTATTATTTTTATGTTTTATGTTTTTATGGTTTAATAATTTTAGGGTTTTCAAGTGTTATTTTAGGGATCTTAGGTGTTTTAGGGTTCTTGTTATTTTTTATGGTGTTTAGGGGTTTTAAGGATTTTAGGGGTTTTCTGGGTTTTCTAGGTATATTTATATTTTATATTGTTTTGGTGGATTTTATGGTCTTTTAGGGATTTAATGTATTTCATGTATTTGTGGTATTTTAAGGTTATTTATGGTTTCTTTTGGTTTTAGGGGTTTCTTTTCATTTTAGGGGTTTTAGATTTTTAAGGGGTGTTAGGTTTTTAATGGATTTTAGTGGTTTTTAAAAAAAATTACTATTTTTTGTTTTTTAGGGTTTTTAATGTTTTCATTGTTTTTAGGTTTTTCAAAGGGTTTATAGCGATTTTAGGGTTTTTATATCTTTATGCTATTTATTGATTTTTTTGGATTGATATAAGTTCATTAGTGTTTTATATATTTTTACAGTTTTAGGTTTCTAGATATTTTTGTGGTTATAGAGATTTTTATTAGTTCTAGGTGTTTTTGGTTTTTAGGATATTTTCAATTTTTTTCATGGGTTTCAATGCTTTAGTGGATTTAGGGTTTATCATGGAATTTTTAGTGGTTTTATGGGTTTTAACATTTTATGTGGTCTAATGGGTTTTATTGGATTTTATTGCTTGTAGGGATTTTTACCCTCACTTTATGTTTTGTTGTTATTTTATAATTTTTATGGTTTTATGAACTTTTTGAGTTTATTTAGTTTTTAAGGTTCTTAGGTGTTTTATAGATATATAGGGTTTTTTAGTTTTTTTAATTTTTTTGGATTTTGGTTAGTATTATGGTTTTTAGGGTTTCAAGGGGTTTGGGGGGGGGGGGTTGAGTGTTTAATGTTTTTTGGGATTTTAGTGTTTCATGTGTTTTTTATAATTTTAATACTATTTGGGTCCTTATTGGTGTTGTCTAATTTCTAGGGTTTTTATGTTGCATATGGGTTTTATGCGATTTATGTTTTTATGGTTTTTTGGGGTTCTTAAGATTTATTGGGATTTATTGGGTTTAAATCATTTTTAGGGGTTTAGAGTTTTAGCTGTTTTAGTGTTTTTTTGGGTTTTATGGTTTTTAGGGGGTTTAAGGGTTTTGTGGTTTTAGGGATTACATTATGTTTCCATGGTTTTTTCATGGGTTTTAAGGTTTCAATTGTTTCCAGGGTTTTATGTATTTTTATTAGGGATTACGTTATTAGAGATATTTTTGGGTGTTATTGATTTTTAGGGATTTCAGTATATTTTGAGGGTTTATGGGGTTTTCAAATATTTTAGTGCTTTTATAGTTTATAGTGTTTTTATATTTTTAGGGGGTTTAAATTGTTTTAGGGTGTTTTAAGGGATTTGGGTTCTGAAAGGCTTTTGGGGTGTATCGTGTTTAGAAATATTAGCATGTTTTTTGGGGTTTTATGGTCTTTAGGGTTTTTAGTATTTTTATGGTTCGTAGGGATTATTTTCGTTTTGAAGTGTTTTTTAGGGTTTTAATGGGTTTTTATGATATTTTAGGGGTTTAGGGTTACGTAGGGACTTATAAGGGTTTTAATGTCTTTTAGGGGATTTTTTTTGGTTTCAGGGGTTTTAGAGAATTTAAGTGGGTTTTAGTATTTTTAGGGTTTCTTTGGGGTTTCGGTTTTTTAATGTTTTTAACATTTTCATATTATTTTTATTTGTTTATTAATTTAAGGTGTTTTATGGTGTTTTTTAGTTATTAGTGTTTTATGGGTTTTATGAAATTTAGGGTAATTATTGTTTAGGGTTTTTTTAGGGTTTTCGGTTCATTATATTGATTTTTATTATTTCTAATGTTCTTTTGGGGTTTTAGAGATGTTAGGATATTTTGGGATTTTATGATTTTTAAGAGTTTTATGGTTTTTATCATATGTAGGTTTTTTTTGTGTAGGGGTTTTATGGTTTTATTATTTTCATAGTGTTTTTATGGTTTTTAGGTTTTCAGAGTTTTTGGGGAGTTATATTGTATTTATAGATTATTGGTTTTTGTGGTATTTTGGGGAATTAAAGAACTACCCGTTTGTTACCAATTTTAGGGTTTCTTGTGATTTTAGGGATTTATGTTTTTTGGGATTTTAAGAGTAATTGGTTTTTAGGGTTTTACAATCATTTGGGTTGTTATTGTGTTCTGATGGGTTTTAGAAGTTTTATATTTTTTCAGGGGTTTTAAGATTTATAGGGTGTTTAAGGATTTTATAGGGTTTTAGGGGTTTTACATGATTTATGGGTTTTAATGGTTTATTTGGATTTTTTGGTTTTTTTAGGGGTTTTTAAGGATTTTTTTAGTTTTTAGAGATTTTTTAGAAATTTTTAGAGTGATTAAGGATGTTTAGAGTGTTTTAGGGGTTTATTCGGTTTTAAGGGTCCTTTGAAATATTACTTAGATTTTTTAGTTTAATTTATGTTATCTATGGTTTCTTAATGGGATGTATGATTTTTTGGGTTTTAGTGACCATATGGGGTTTTAAGGACTTTAATGGGTGTTTTTTGTGTTTTAGGGGTTTTAGGGATTTTAGTGTTTTGTTTGAGTTTTTTTTCTTCTATTTTTAACCATATAAGGGGTTTAAGGGATTTTTTTTTGGGATTTTTTGGATTCTTAGGGTGTTAGGGATTTTATTGTTTTTAGGGATTTTATGGTTTTATTTTTTTAGAGGTTTTATAGTTTTCAGAATTTTATCATTTTAATTATTTATAATATTTTTTTATGGTTTATTTGAGTTTAGGGTTATTATGGTTTAGGAATTTGGGCATTTATGGGTTTTTTTAATGTTTTTTTTTGGAATTTTTTCGGTTTTAATGGTTTTTAGGAGTCGTATGGGTTTTAGTTTTTTTTGTGGGGGGGGGGGTTCAGTTTCTGGAATTTTATTTATTTATTACAGTTTTTATTTATAGATGGTTTTGTGGTTTTTTGATTTTTAATGCTATTAAGGGGGTATTGGGGTATTTAGTTATTTTTTTGATTATGATTTTTATGTATTTTTAGGTATTTTCATTATTTTAAATTTCATTTAATGTTTTAGTGGATTGAGGTCTATTTTTTGGTTTTGTTGTTATTTATATGGTTTTTAGGGTGGCTTAGGTTTTTTTGGTTTTTGGGTTTTCAAGGGTTTTCATTTTTTTATGGATTTTAAGAGATTTTAGGGTTTATAGGTTTTTTGGGTTGGGGTTTATTATTGTTTTTATGGTTTTAAAGGGTTATTTATATTTTTTTTGGATTTTTAATATTTTTTGGTTTTATGGGTTTTTACAGGTCTTTAGGGTTTTTAGGGTTTATTTTTAGTTATTATTTAATTTTCAGTATTTTAATATTTTTAGGATTTTTTGTGTATTTTAGGGTTTCTTCTGGGTTTTTGGTATTATTTGTTATTTTATTGGTCTAATGGTTTTATGGAATTTTATGTTCTAATAGGGTTTTTAGGATTTTTAGGGCTTTATGTTTATTTAGGGGGTTCAGTGTTTTTTAGGGTTTTTAGGAATTTTAGGTGTTTTAGATTTTTTAACGACCTTTTAGGGTGTTTAGGATTTTCAAGTACAATAATTGTTTTTAGGTTTTTAGGGATTCTATGGGCATTAGGGGGTTTAAAGGCCATTTATAGTTTTTTTGGATATTCAAGGACATATAGTGTTTTAAATAGTTTTAGTAGTTTTAGTATAATTTACTATGTTAGGTTTTCAAGGACTATATTGGGATTTTAGGGTCCTGTAAGGGTTTTAGGGTTCTTTATGGGTGTTAGGGAACTTGAAATATTCTTACTGTTTTTATATTCTTTTAGGTTTTAATGGTATTTTAGGGGATTTTATAGTTTTTGGTTTCAGTTAGGGATTTTATGCTCTTTAAGGTCATTTGGGTAGTAGGTATTTTCGGGTATTTTAGGGTTTTGGGGGTTTTAGGGTCTTTCATGGTTTTACGGTATTTGGGGCCATTTAGAAATTTTTAGTGTTTTAGGTCCATTTAGAGTGTTTTCGGATTTTTAATGTTTTTATTATTTTTTATGAATTATTTGTGTTTTTATTTTTTTAGGGGTTTTTGTGTTTTTGTGTTTTTTATAGTTTTTATGGTTTTTGGTTTAGTTTTGAATTTTTTGGTGTTTTTACGTTGTTTTGATATTTTTTCATATTTAATGTTTTTATGTTATTGAAAGATTTTAGGGTTTTTATGGGGTTTTAGGGATATTTAAGTTATTATGTGTTTATTGGATTTAGGGTTTTTTGGGTGTTAAAGGTACTTATGGCGGTTAATGGGTTTTTAGGGTGTTTTGTGTTATGAGTGGATTTAGGGTTTTTAGGTTTTCTTAGAATGTCCTATAGATTTTTAGGTATTTTTTAGATTATAGGTTGTGTTATTTTGGTTTGTATGAATTTTAGAGTTTTCTGTATTTTTATGGTTTTTATGATATTGAAGGGTATTCCAACCATTTTAGGGGTTTTAGGGGATTTGGGTGGGGGGAGGGTTTTTAAATATATTAATGGATTCTAGGGGTTTGGTGTTTTTTTAGTTTATTCATGATTTTTTTACAGTTTTATCGGATTTAGAGTTTTTACAGTTTTTCATTTATTTTGGTGTCTAGGATTTTTGGGATTTAATGGTATTTTAGGGTTCTTAATGTTTTTAGGGTACATATAGTTTTTAGTGTGTTTATAAAATTTTAGGGACTTTTACCATTCTATATGGATTTTAGATATTTTAGTATCTTTTTGGGTTTCTTCGGTTTCTAGGGTTTTTGTGTTCTTTTAGAGGATTTTAGGAATATTTAATATTTGTAATGTCTTCATGGATTGAGGGATTTTACAGTTTTATTGTTTATTTCTTTTTTGTTTTTTTTGGGGTTTAAAGGTTTTTTATTTTTTTATGGGTTTTTATAGATTTTATTATTTTTGCAGTTTTTAGGGGTTTCATATTTTTCAATGGTTTTTTGGATTTTAGGGTTTTGTGTTTCTTTATTTTATTTTATTTTATTTAGTGTTTTTTCATGGCCTTAAGGTTTTTTACGGTATTCATTATTATTAGTTGTAATTTATGGAATTTACATGTTTTATTGTGGTTTTAGGGATTTGTTATTTTTGGGCAAGGAAGGTACGAGGTCAGGCTATTCCATGCCCCCAAAAATATTAAAAGAAAAGAAAGAAGAAATGGGTAGGGTGGGGCCAAACAACCCACACCGAAAGTCCATGGACCCCCCCCCCAAGACATGAAAACCCAAAAGACCTAAAATTCAAGAGAGAAATATAGGAACTACAAATCACCATCTTCATCCCCATATGGTTCCCCATCAACACCATAACCAGAGGACGCATCTGACTCCGCCGACTCCCATTCAGATGATTCATATTGCTTTAGTAAGGCATTTTAATACTATATATGGTTTTTCTTCTCCACATTCAGCCACGCCTCTACAGACCAACCCCTACCATAGGCAACATCCTTAGCTTTGCAAGAGGCTATTGTGGACAGAGTCCTTGGCCAAGTTGAATAGTCCTTCCTCAGCTTCTGCTTTCAAGGGTCCGTATAGAGCCCTGGAAGTTTGTTTTCCTTTCTATAAGAAGTGGACCCAACTAGAAAGTCCCTCTCCTTAGTGATCATATAAATATTTTGATACATACTTCTATAATACATTGGGAAAAACTTTTGATAAGGGATGAAGAAGGCTTCTTGATTGAGAGAGAATTCAATAAGAACCCCTCATTGCGGCACACTACGAACAATTGAGGTACAGTCCTCAATAGCCAAACAAGGAGGGGACACCACACAAGAGAGGGCCAGCTATAGATCCCCCTGCTCCCTAGGCTGCTTGTTGAATTCCCCTTGGTAGGAGGGTATAATCTGCACAAGCCCTTAAATTTCCATTTTCCCTTGCTGACGATCACCAACCGAGTTCCCAATGATGTTCAACATCATCTCAACATCACTATCATTCTGGGCCACACTCCCTCCACCACGCCTAGTAGCAACGACTTGCATCTCACTCAATAGCTGTGTATCCAGCCTCGCATTCCCAGTGTCTGCAACCTCAGACCATAGCCCCTTCTCCTCGGGAATCTTGCTTACTTTATCCTTATCCACAACAAACTCATCACAGTTACATACATGCACCATCATGCCACTCTTCTCTTTGTCAACCGCACCATCCACGTGTCTAGTACTGACCAACATTATCTCAACTTTATTAGCATTATGGTCCATGCTCCCTCCATCCCTCCCAGCATTAACTGCCTTCACCTCACTCCCCTGTACAGCAGACATCGCACTCCGAGATCTAACAGGTAGAGACCCTTGCACCTCCTCCTATATATCCAGCCCTTGAAAGTGATTGAAGGTTGGAATGGCTTCCAGCCTCTGCTTCATACTACTATCCGTGGAAATATACATCCCACCAGTTAGAAGCCACCCCACATAAAGAACATATAGTATTCGCAATCTTCAAGTATCTCCTCAGTATCTTGAAGATATCACCCACCTTGGGCTCTGGTTGGCACTGAATATTCATTTTCCCTAAACCATGATCACCAATTTCAGACCCATGACCTCCAGCAAAACCGGAAGACCATCCCACAAAATAATCGGTCTCCGTGGTCCAGAACCAGGACCAAATGAAAATGACATCCCCTCAGCTACAATCCTTTCCATCCCACTTGGAGAAGCCGATGGAACCTCGTTAACATGCACCCCCTCTCGAGCCCGACCTTCTTCCCCAAACACAACCTGAACCATATTCAAGAGATAAGGATCCGTGTACCTAGCCTCCTGCACCTCACCTAGACTCTACCTCCCTTCACCATAAACCTTCTATGGTAAATTCAAACCACCAAAATTCTTACTGCCACACCTGCAAGCCCTATAAATATGTCCCAGTTGCCAATAGGAGCAGAAGAAATCAGTCCACGACTCAAAAATCACAGGTTGCTTCCACCGAAGCTCCTCACAAACAGCAATGCAAACAAAATCAACCAGTTCTTTTGATGAATCAATCTCGATGAAGGACCTTGGGGATACAGGGTGAAAAATGGACATCATTATACTATCCAAACATAATAACCTTTACACAAGATTCTCCATCATGGAAATAATGGAAAAATTTTGAAAGGAGAGAGGATGTTTTGGAAATCTAAACCAGGATGCCACCTTGTGTGAGTCACGGTTCAAATGCAGATCAAAGCTCCACTGAGAGAGAGAGAAACCAGCACCATTACATCTTAATGGAGCTACAGACCGTGCCTGAAACTAATCCTCCTCCAATGCAATGTGAATCAAGATGTTGCTACTATCAACAAGGCCTATCGTGGCGCGATCTTGGAGGTCCCAATGTTCAAACATGAATCTGTACAAAACATTCATAATTTTTAGGAGTTTGGGGTTTTAATGGTTTTTATATTTTTTTATGGGATTTTAGTTTTTTATGGAATTTGGTATTTAGATTATTAATCTTTTTTCCCCTTTTTAGGGGTTTTTAGTTGTTTGAAGGGATATAGCTATTTTTAGGGGTTTTTTGATGTTGTAGTGTTTTTTAGATTTTTTGTGTCTTCAAAGGTTTTGGGGGACATTCATGTTTCATTGTGCCTCTAAGGGGTTTTAGTGTATGTAGTATATTTTTTGGGGTTTTCAAATATTTGGTTTCTTTTTATGGTTGTTAGGTTTTCAGTTATTTTAAGGTGTTTTCAGGGTGTTTTGTGGTTTTTAGTGTTTTGGGTTTCTTTTAATATTTTTAAGGGGTTTTAATATGTTTTTGATATTTTTATGTAAGATTTTTTTTATCAGGATATTTTTGATTTTTAGTATTTTATTGGTTTAAGGATTTTTAGAATTTTAGAGGGTTTTAAGAGTTTTTGTGTTTTAATCGGTATAGGGTTTCGAAGTCGTTTTAGGGGTTCTAATGGGTTTTGTGGATTTTCACAGTTTTTATTATTTTTCGGATTGTTTTATGGTTTTTGTGTTTTTTGAGTTTTTATGGTTTTTAGGATCTTCTAGGGTTTTATTAGGATCTTTTAGGATTTTTTCGGTTTTCTAGTGATTTTATTATTTTTTATTGTTTTTAGGTATTTTTGAGTTTTTATGTTTTTAATGTATTTTTAGGGGTTTTGGGGTTTTTTAGGGTTTTATATTTATAGGATTAAGGGTTATTAATAGTTTTATGGGGTTTTAGCGGGATTAGGGTTTTTGAGGGTCTGTGGGTTTTTAAGGGTTTAATGTGTTTCAGAGGGTTTGTGGGTCTTTTTTGTTTCTTCATCAATTTTTCCTATTTTATTAGGGAAACAATTTTTTAGACGATCTCTCTAGAGATAGGAGAATATTTGAGATATCAGTATTTGGAAGATGACATAGATTCTTGTAACCTAGATCTCAATGTGATATTTCTTGGTGAGAATGTAATTAGAGAAGAAATTTATTCTTCTTTCCCATTATCCATAGTATGCGAGGTAAGTATTTCATGGATATCATAGGATGGATTAAGGGAAAATCCATTGTATAATTCCCAATTATCATGGGGGTCAGAATATTATGCAACGCTATTAGACTTTGTGTCTATGAGAATATTAATGGGGACTTCTAAATATGCATTCGAGCATGGAATCATCCACGAAACCTAGTTGATGGGTTTTAGTTATTCATCACTGATTTATTTTATGGTGTTTTCTAGGACCTTGTACAATGATTTTTGGGCTGTGATCCAAACAATACAATCGACTAAGGGTCTCTTCAATTTCATCTCAAAAAATAATGCATTGATATAGCGTGACTCGCAATATTTGAATGGGGCCTTATTGTCGTGAAATGTCCCACTTTTTTCCAATGCGGTATATCTAATGCACGTATTGTACAATGAGGGAATAATTATGGGTTAATTCAACCAGGTCCATCCGAGAAGAACGGTAAAGGCCTTGTTTTACCGAACCACCTAAAATTCTAAGCTGACTATGGGGTCTCCAAACCAAGTTTTGTTCTTTATTTGACATTATTTATTCTGATCACTTTTTTCATAGCCCAATAGTGTTTTGTCTGAAAACGTCATGTAATCATTATTGAAGCATAGCCGAAAAAGTGATCGCATTGGAATAAGATTAACTACATATCCATTTTTAGTGAAGAATTTTTAGATATTGACCCCATTCATCCTACCAAACTTATATTAGAGTTAGAGGTGTCCCTGCATAATGGAATCTTCATCTTGGTTAGTGTAGGAGATAACCACATGGAATATTGTGGGATTGGTCTCTGTCAGATAGAACTAAGTGGATTCCCCTTAGGCTTCAATTTCCTAGGGGATCAGAAAGTATTTTAGAAGTGCATACCTGAGGTCTTTCAACATACTCAGGGCATGAAAGATTGATATACTGGAAGGTAATAAGCCTAACAATTTTACGATGTCATATATTTATCTAAAGGCCATCACTTACTAGTGTGGGGATGATATTTTATAGGTTATTTTGGGTCTTGAGTATTACATGAAGATATATCCCCCCTCACCCCGGGACATGAGTTCGAGGGTAATACATTCATTGTGGGTTGGGAAAAGAATGTTTTCTTGCATGCCATGGGCCATTAGATATGTCTTCATCTTCTATTGGAAATTCCTAAATGATCATGCTAGAGTGGATTCTGGCAGGTGAATGATAAATTTCATGTTACTATTGGGTCCACCTAATGGATCTTCCAAAAGTTTCTTCAATATTTATGGCTTGAGTAAGGGTGTGGCCATAAGTATTGTTTCTATAATAGTTTCTTCTTCCATGGAATTCCCGACTTCTAAACCTCTCCCTATGGTTTCACGATTAGATGAGGGGAACATGGGTTTATATATATACTCTTCATCATAGAAAGAATCCATTATGTGAAAGACATTAATAGAGCTGATGAATAACTCCTCAAATGATGATTAATTTTCCTGACTGGCTATTTCTAGTGTTTTTGTTTGGAGGGCTGGTTCCCATTCTTTCATATTTGATGGAATAAAATTTTAGAGGGTCAAGGATGTCTTTTTCCTAGGAACAAGTTATTATTAATTCACTTTATCAATGCCTCCCTCTTCAAACTGCATCTTGGATAACTTACTTTGGGAAGGTTGTGGGGCTGAGGGTTTCAGTTTTGTTTCTGTAGGAGAAGTTGGGGATGTAGTTGATTGTTAAAACAATTCATGGGTAATACCATGATATTTCATGATTTTATTTATATTCATATAATTAAGAAAAATATTTTCTCTCTTGATAACAACATCTATATACTCATCTCCTTCATAAGGGGAAGTAGTGGATTCATATTCCACTTGAGCTTTCTTTGGTACTAATTTGATGTTCCATGAACCTATCATTATCTATAAGAGTTCGTTGAAGAAAACGAATTCCTGAATAGTGTGTCCTAGTATCTGGTGAAAGGGAAAATAAAATTGAAGTTCATCAAGACTCACCTCTTCAACCATTTTTTTCTCTGGTAGATGCATATAATTTCTATTCATGGTTGCTATAAAATAGTCATGGTGTTGATAATCTTGGAATGAGTTGAATTTATTCCTCCATTCATCAAAATGATTTCTTCGGGGTCCCCTACGCTCATCCTATCAAGTCATGGTTTTTATTAACACCCAATGGTTTCTATATGATTCGGGGTTGTCCATTGATATGGAGATGGTGTAGGGTATAGATTAAGCATAACCAATGCCGCTTCAGCTCTCCCCGGTATTTTTCCTAAGACCCATGGGATTAATCATTATTTGAGCTTAGTTTTTTGTATGAAGTCATCTATTTTTGGGGAAATTAATAAGAAATAAAAAACCCCGTTTTTATATTTCACTGGGATGAGGGGTATTCGTAGATCTTCATGATGGTTATCAATGCACAAAGTTAGAATCTCATATTGGGGGAGTGGTTGGTTTAATGAGTGTGTCATCCCTTTCTATCTAGCAAGGAAGTATTAGACCCTCAGATTCTTTTGTTGTTTTCAATTTGAGAGGGAACTAACTATTACCATTTGTAGTGTTTATCTGAACTAGAAAAGGAACATCCATCTGAGATCCTTGCATCTTGGTATCGACTAGGATAGTAAGCTAGTATACCACATAAAATTTGATCCTAGAAATGATTGCACATGAAATCTTTGTTACACTGCTTTTATATTTTATGGGGTTCCCATCATGGCATCACAATAAGATGCATACTATAGCAGATGTTGTTCTTTTTCATCGTAGCCATTAAATATCAACAACACCGGACTTTCTAAATTTAGCGATGGTGGAGTGTAACTTACTGAATCGAGGTAAGGTTTCCATTCTAGTTGTACCAATGTGTGACACTCTTCCCTGGGTTCCATTCGAGCTACTAATGAATTGATGGTATTGAAAATACATTGATATGATTCACGTTGAACATAATCATGGGCGGGCACAACAGGGGGAAAGATTGGACATATTGTTTCTTCTGGTACATGAGGTGGATATTCGACTGGGGGCATCTTTTGTGGATTTTTCTAAACTTGTTATAGTTGTCTCCTTGATGGACTGAAATCTAGATATCCATCCATGACTAGATTATGATAGAAAAATTTTCCTTGTGTTGAATTAGTTAGAAATCCTAGCCTTGTTAAATTTTTTTAGGATAAACCATTATTGAAGATGTACAAAAACATGAGGTTTATGTTGAGTCTCTTCCCAAAGAGCATATTCAATAGGTCAGATTCCTCATATCAGTTTAAAATTAATTTTCAACAAATCTTTAATTTCATCCTCATGCAACGAAAATCTCTCCTTGAGAACGAGTGGATATTTTTCACTGATGGAAGGTGGGTTATATGTGAGCTTGTTTTTATTATACTTTTTTTTGGGATTCACAGAGGAGGTGGTTGAGTATTGACTGAGGGAATCCCAACATTCAGGTAAACCCTATGGTTTTTGGTAAACACAGCTTCAGTCTTATTGTGGATCAAAATCCAGATGGAATCATACCCGATATGATCTTCTTCATTTGAATCATTTTTAGTTCCATATATATTGTTTTCATACAATATTTTCATGGATGAATATCACATTTTTTGAATTCTACAGACCTAATGGATAGTAAAAGGATTATTTACACCATTTGTGGGACCACTCTCTTACTTTTCAGGATCAAATTTGGAATTCATGATGTAGGATGACTCAGAGGGAATATTTATGAAATATCTTCATATGCATCCCCTATGATAGGACATGATCATTTGATGGGAAGAACTGGGAGACCTCTGTAATTTTCATCTTCCATATGAAGGAAAAGACATATGTCAGCTGGGTGGGTGGTTAAGATAAAAATTCCCCCCACCATATGAGCTGGGGGTGATCCTCTTCTATGATAGTTGATATTTCTGATATCTTTTTATTGATCTCATTCTTTCCCATTCATGTATGAGTTGGATATAGTTTGAAGTCTACAAATGAATTAATTTTTTCTGAGAACATTAGAAATTCATATTGATTGGATTCTCTTACGCAGAAAACCTATTGAATGTTCTTAATCTCCAAGTTTTGATGTCTTTCAATGGACTACTACCATTGGACATGACAATTTAGAGACAAACTCATGGTATATCCCTAATGGGAATGTTTCCACTACTAATAAAGGATTATATTTGATTTCTACCTTGGGATAATGAAACTTCAGAATGCCATTTCTAATGTGTCCATCTAGATGGGATGTGGGATGAAATGAAAAGCTACATGCTATCCTCATCCCCAAATATTAACACTGTCATGGTCAATTAAAATAAAATGACACAAATTTTGAATATAATGGATGGAATTTCCTTTGAGGCCTTTCTTCTGTCTCTCTAACAATGTACGTCACATATATTAAAGGGCTTCCAAGTAAATCTGATGTTGAAGCTCTTCCACTACATTGATACGGTATTCATACCCATTGTAGGGAAATAATTTTTTTAGGTGGTAGAGGTTTTTTCATAGATTGATATGAATTCTATGCATGTATTCTGTTAAAAACTCCCTTGGTAATTGAAAATGAGAAGTCCTCATGATATAAAACATAACTAGAATGTTAACCAGGGCTAATTTTCTTCTCAGAAGTGACATATATTTTTTTCATTCACGAGGGACTCCTCTACTTGATCTTCCCAACTTGAAAGATTCTTGATGATTTTATCACATGTATAAGAGTCAGTAGAGGTCTCATCTATATGTGAATTGTCAAGAGGTTGCACGAAAGATGATAGTATTCCTGGTAAATATCTTGGTTGAGAAAGGATGTATCATATTATTGATAGGGTATCTAACATACTTGACCCAATCCTTCCAAGTTCCTCAACATATGAGGTCTTTCATGAAATTGATTAGAAAAGTTGAGGAATTTCCTGCTAATATATATCCTTACTAAAGGGAGGACCTTCGCAGTTGATACTACAATTGATAGGGCTACCATCATAGTTTTCTGTAAAATATTGGAGGAATTTTTTATCATATACCCCATGGATTACCATTAGGGAGTACAATATTCATGGGAGGACCTTCTGGTGGTTTTGATATTTTACTGCAGGGAGGACCTTCACAGTTGATGCTATCATGGAAAGGACTACCATTACAGCTTGATGTCCTACTACTTGGGGAATATCTAGATCATATACCCTAGTGGGGACCATTAGGGTAAATGATAGAGATGAGAGGACCTTAATTTTGTTCGATATCCTAGTCACATGGAGGACTACCACAATGCTCAACATGATATAGTATCCCATGATTGATCATTTCTCATCAATGATGTATCCCTTCACAGTATTTTCTATAAAGGAAACATTCGAGGCTAACAGTAACAATATTGGTTAGAGGCCTTTTGAAACATATTCAAACACCCCTATAAGTTGGTAATAAATTGATGTGATCTTGATCCCTCCAAGACATTTTTTATGGAATCATGAACTCCCACTTATAGTAGATTAGATTCATTATTATTCTCTTCATTTTCCAACTACCACTGCCATTATTTAGTTTTGAGAGCTCTCTTGCGGGAAACTGGGGATACTAACTATGGGTGATAAACATCATGTATGTGAACCAATTCATGAGACTCCCATGGTGTTGTAGGAATATAAAAGTGATAATCTAGAGTTCTAGCAGGGATATATTCCTACCCTAGAGTAGCCACCATGGGGAACCAGTGTCTTCTAACAGGAACATGTTTTTTTGCCTGATCTAATTTTCCTTTTATTTGGGAATACTTCCATTGACACTCTGGGATTGGTGATGGGATGGTGGTTTACTCCATAGTGACCACCTCGTTTTGTAGATGAGTCACCCCACATAGAGAGAAGGTGTTGCATTTCCAAATCCTTATATTTCTTCAGATGTGATTACATATTGCCTAGTTTGGAGGATATAGTTAGGAACTGATGTCTGGTCCTACATAATTACCAGGATGTTTTGTGATACATCCTTTGTTAGAATTAGAATATACTCTCATTCTTATGTCGATGTAAGAATATGTACCTAGTTTAGTCCTCCATTTTATTCCAGTGATTACTAATAGATCTCCCATGTGAGGTCAAAGAAACAATTCTTTCTCTAATTTATAGTTGAGAGATGCCAACTTTTTCCCCTAGTTTCCACCTAATTTGACAGTTGGGATTCACATTCATGAGAGGGGGATTTTTCTACTCATTTACCGTTGTATATTTATAATATTCTTGATATGCATCCGCAAGAATTTGAATCTTCTTGAATTTGGGTTCCATTGTATTTCACGGAAGGGCATGGTATTTTTCAAGTATAGATTTATGTCTACTATTTTTTCTTCAATTTGTTATATAGTATTCTTGTGCACATCCAAGTATTTTTATCTACCTATAATTTTCCACCCAATTAGCACAATGGTTTTGGTGATAATTAGCAGGAATTCTCACATGATCGTAATGTACAACCATATTTACATGATGGGTTTCATAAGAGTGAGTGGGAATATGCATCCATTTATTATTTTCTACCATCCTTCCATGGAGGGATTCTTCAACTGGTATTTTTCTAATGATGTGTTCTGGGTTGTATGATCGTCACTATTGGAGGGCTATTTGAGGGACTCATGTCCGTTGGACATTAGAAGAATCCCTCATAGTGGTATTCTCTTCAAAGTGGGGATAATTGACCACATGGAGTGGGTGGTTATGACTTCCTATAGGGGACCTTGGGTGGAATCCATGTGACATGGATAAAATCATTATATATGACTAAATTATCCTCCCAAAGGTTTGGTAGGCAATCATTGTTGTGTTTCGAAGACAATATCCCAAAACAACTAGAGACAACCAGTGGATCCGTCTTGTTCTTGGATATCGACCATCACTAATTTGTTGGGTGATGGGGCTTTATGGCCTAGAGAGTATACATTGCTATCTTCAAGGTGGTGAGAGATCCAATTTTATGGTACACCCTAACCAGTTCATTTGAAATTCAACATTGAATAAATTTTGTCAGTGATTGTGTTCTCTACTTCATTGAGGACTCGACTGCCTATGCAGTCACTAATGTGCGTGTTTGGAAAATCTACCTGGATTACATTGGATTGATGGAAGCTCCGAATATTACCTTAAATTTACATAACATGTAAAAACATCCCATCAGACTAGCATAATAGGATCACATAAAGAATTGATTATATTTCTTGGCCCCTTACTATTTTAGAAATGATAGGGGCCTAAACCGGGTAACACTACCATCTTGGTTAATGATTCGTGTCGTGTACACCATTTTTATTTTTCTGTGATGATGATTTTATGCCCGATTGTGATAATGGAAGATATAAAGTGGTATGAAATCGTTAATGATTGTTATATCATATTTGAATGGTCTCTAATGGGTTCGTCTGTGGTGCTTGGAAAACCCAATGAATCTAACATCCATCATTTATGGACCTAATTTACAAAGACAAGCATTTATTGGATGATTTGGAAGATGAAACATAAGAACATACATTATTTGTTAGGATGGGAATTTGTGATAATTTCACACTTTGGGGGAACTATTACCTTTTCTGGGAATCTATTATTGATTTAGGTCATGTTCTTGAACCCTTGGTTCCTTCCCTCATCTGTCTCCATATGTTTCAATTAACAAAATGGTACATAATGACTATGCATGAGATTGAAATAATTTTTATATATTTTATGTTCTCTATGAATGGATATATATATATATATATATTTGAGTTTCTCCATCGATTTTACCCTCTTTAGACAAATCAAGGATTCATTGGTTGCTTATTGGGATGACACTAATTCTAAGCCACATGATGGGGTGCACTAGAGTTAGTAATCATCCAAGGGTATTTGAGTTGTTTAAATTTCATGATCAGAAACATAAAATTTAAATCATACGTATCCTCCTGAGAGGAATTAGAATCCATGTAGTTTAGAGTCTCTCAACTTGACACATCACCTTTTGAGGTTGTAAGACTAGGACCCGACTTCGCAGTTTACTTCAAGCAGCGAGGACATCTAGGTGAAGGGTTTCCTGGTCAAGGATTGTATGGGACTTATGTCATGGTGTGATATGATATCTGTAAGCGACATGATATCCTAGGTGGATATGAAGCAACCTAGAATATTGCCTAGAGAACATTAGAGTGGATTAGGGTGTTATTTTTGGACCTTAAAAGGGATTCCTACGTATCTCTATTAGATGTGAATCAAATCCCACATAGTTTGGGGTTCATTGGGGTTACACATTAGACAAGTACCATTAAGGGCGTACGATTTTGCTTATTCATGGGATCCACCCACATGGATTGATGTTTGTAGGGGCTTGCACATTGGAGTCACCCATTGTGAAGGATAGTTGGGACTTATTCATGGAAGCTTCCCATTTGGTGTTGCTTCATTGGGAATATGGACCTTTAATGGTTGAATTATGATCTTGAGACATAAAAAATGTAGGAGTACCATTATATTGTTTTGGATAACATCGATGTCATGATAATTACCAACCTATCTACCCATGCGAGTCATGATCGGTGTGAGAAACAAGAAGAGGAAGTGGATCTAATATTGTAAATCTCACTTCATATGCTGATGGATGGTTCTGGATCTCAAAGAGAGAGGGAGAGAGGGGGTTGAGCATTTCCATTCCCTCTCTTGTTTTATAATCATGGGTAGTAAATTTTGGAAACATATACAAATATATTCTAGGTGTAGAAAGATATAATAAAAATTACTACCTCCTCCAAGAAATTACAAGGTCTTACCTCAAGAGGAGTTCTTTGAAATTGGTTCTCGGGGAGAGGGGAATGTTCAATGACAACCCTCATCTAAGGGAAAGGCTAGAGGTTCCCCCTAAATCCTTTAATGGTGAGGTTATAATGATAATCCTATGATTGAAAACCTATTTACCATGTGAATGTATACTCAAGGTCATTTTCAATGTCCTCCTTATTGATGGGTTCAGTCATGTGAATCTACTTTCCTTGGGTATGTAAACTCCAAGGGACATGAGAACATTCCCGATGGACCTTTCCTACATGTTTGGCGGATTTGGAAGGGTAATTGGCATGATATAATTAGACTAGTTCATGGAGAGGCCAACATGAGGGCTGATGACATGATGGAAGAGGACCATTGGAGATAGAGGGCAGAACGCCCTAGGATGCCCCGGTTCAAGTTGAATTTTCTCATATGGGGTAGGGTTTTATCTCTATAGTATATTACAATGCTGGAAAAGTGGACTTCAACAAACCATTATGGAACCCGAAATTAGGTTTTCCCATATAGATGTTTTAAACATTGGACTATGTTCCATCGGTGTAGCATTTTACTACATGGGTTCAACTTCCATGACATAGTGATTTTCTTCGTGGGGTATGGATTTGAATATATAGTATTTTTCTATGCTGGATTCCTATTTTTAAAGGATATGTTGGTTCTACGCCATGTGGGAAGTATGTATACAAAAAATATTATGTTTTTTGACAACTAATTAAATTATTATACCCTCCATAATTCCATGTGGTGAGACTTACCCGCTGGGAATCATCAAAAGTGTCTATCTTTTTTGGTGCCTCACATCGGTTCTCATCAGTTTATTTCATCTGAGTGTGGATCTATTTCCATGCATATTTCATTTTTTGGTTCCCCTTGGGGTTAATTTATATATAGTTTGAGGAAATGGATACTGACATAGAGATTCATCCACGGTAGTCCTCTAATCATATTTTATGGGATCCTATGAAGGATATTCTTTGCAGTGGGTGCCTTCTGTGGGCTCCAAAATCCCCTCATGGCACAAAAATTGACATAGTTTTATTTTTAGGGGGTCATAGACACAACTTATCCCTGTAAATAGTTTAGTTCACCAGGGGGAACATTTGTGATAGCGCAAACCACTACCTCTTTCCACAAATTGTTACTTCACTTGTGGGATCTAATGGTTCCACCCTTTTAAAGAAGTATATCCATTTGTGGGTGATTTACAGAGTGATGGGATTCCATGTGTAGTGATGAGCCATGGAGAAACCCATGCTTCATGGTCTCACATACATTCATAATTTCCTTTAATATGTTTCTTATATTTTCTTTATTTAATTTTCTGAATTTATCAAAATATCCTAGTCCTGTTTGCAGAGATTTCAAGACCCAATATGGGTTTTAATTTGTATTTGTTATTATTAGAGTTTTTAGAGTTTTAGGATTTTTTATGGTTTTATTTTATTTTTAGGGATTTAATTTAGTGTTTCGGTTTTTTAATGTTATAAGGTTTTTATGTGTTTTAGTGGTCTTTGAGGGTGTTTGGAGTTTTCATGGGTTGTATGATATTTAGAGTTTTTACGGTTTTAGGGTTTTCTATTTCATTAGTAATTATATTTATTTTTAGGGTTTTTAGGGTCATTAGTTTTTTAGGGAATTTTTTCTTTTTAGGGGTTTTAAGGGTTTTTAAAGAATATTTTATTCTATTATAGGTGTATTAGTGTTTTTAGTTTTCATGGATTTAATGGGGGTTTATGGTTATAATGGTTTTTATGGATTTTATATTATATTTTAGTTTTTATGTTTTTATGGTTTTTATGAGGTTTAGGGTTTTTAGAGTTTTTAGTGTTTTTATATATTTTTGGTTCTTTCTTAATTTTAGGGGTTATTAGGGTTTCAATGTGCTTTAGGATTTTAGGGTTTTTAGATGATTTAGAGGTTATGGGGGGATTTAATGGGGTTTAGTCGTTTTATAAGTTTTAGAATTTTATGGATTTTTAGGGTTTTTATGATATTTGATGGATTTTTTGGGTTTTTATGGGTTTTATGGGGATTTTTTATTTTTATTTTCTTAGGGTTTTTATGTTTTAAGGGTATTTTTGGGGTTTAAATGGTATTTATTATTTTTTAGTGGTTTTCTGAGTTTTTAGTGGTTTGAGGATATTTAGGGGGTTTTTGTTTTTCAAGTGTTCTATGGGGTATTTTTTGGGTTGGTACGTTTTTAGGTTTATTGGGAATTTTTGGGATTTTTATGGTGTTTCAGGGTTTTTAGGTCTTTTAGGGGTTTTATATTTGGTCTATGGGGTCTCTTAATGTTTTGTGGTCTTTTAGTGTTTTTAATATTCTTTATGAATTTAGGTCTTTAGTGTTTTATTATTTTTAGTGTCTTTTAGTGGTTTGGGGTGTTTTAGGGGCTTATGGTTTTCTAGGTTTTTTAGGATTTTTAGAGTTTTAGGGTTTTTAGGGATTAGAAAATGTAGGGTTATTTAGGGGTTTTATTTTTTAGACATTTTACATTTTATATAAGTGTCTTATTGTTTTCATATATTAATATAGTTTTTAGGTTTCTACTGGTTTCCACGGATTTTGTAGGGATTTAATTGGATTTAAGTGATTCATTAGTTTTAAGGGTTCGTTGAGCTTTCAGGTTTTTTAGATTTTTTAGGGTTTTGACAGTTTTTAGGGGCATTATTGGATTTTAAGGCATTAAGGGGTTTTTGGGTTTTAAGGTTTTCTATATTTTTTTTGTGTTTTTATGGGGTTTTTTTCCTTTAGTGTTTTTAGGATAATTTTAGGGCTTTTTGGATTTTGGGTTTTAGTTTTTTTATGATTTTTTAGAATCCTATAGTGGGTGAAAACGATATACTGGGGTTTACGATTATTTAGTGTATGTTATAGGTATTTAGGTTAATCTAGGATGTTTTATATTTTTTAGGTATTTTAGGGTGTTTTATGTTGTTTCATGTGGTTGTAGTGTGTTTTTAGTACTTATTGGATTTTTAGGTTTTTATGGATCTGTAGTGTTTTTTTGTTTCTTTTATAGAATATTTAATTAGTTAGGGGTTTTAAGGTTATAAATTTCTTGGAATTGTTAGTGTAATATTTTTTTAACTGTTTTTAGGGTTTAGAGGTTTCATTGGTGTTTTAGGGTTCTTTTAGCATTTTAGGGGTATAGTGATTTAAATTGTAAGCATTTTTTATGGTTTTAGGTTTTTTTTTATTTAATTATTTTTAGTGGTTTTAGGATTTTTATAGTTTTTTTTTGTTTTTTATAAGTCATTTTAAAAATTTATGGGGTTTTTTTATTTATACATCTTTGTATGTTTTTTACCGATTTTATGAAATTTTACAGTTTTCAGGGGTTATAGGGTTTTTAAATTTTAAATGGGTTTTCGATTTCTAAAAGTTTTTTAGGGTCTTTCAGTAATATTAGTATCTTTTATGTTTTTAGGGTGTTTAGTGTTTTGGGGGTATTTAATGTTACTATTGGGGTTTTAGGGTCTTTTAGGGGTTTTATGGCCTTTTGGGTTCCTAAGGACATTTTGGGGTTTTGTGGGGTTTTTACAATATTTTATTGTATTTTAGGATTTTTAGGTTTTGTAGGGTCTTTTTGTGTTTGATGTTATTTTAAGGGGTTTTAGGCTCTCTTAGGGTTTATGGTGAATGGAATAGGGTTTAGTGTATAGGGATCATGGTATAAGGTGCAGGGTTTCAGGTTAATTGTATAGTGGTTAATGTTTATTGTGTATGTCATAGGGATAATGTTGTTGGGTTTAGGATTTTCATTATAGGGAATAGGGTTTATAGTTTAGGTTTTTAGGTTAAGGGTGTCTGGTATAGGGTTTATGTTGTATGGTTGAGGGTTTGGTGGGAAAGGTATAGGGTTTAGGGTATATGGTATAGGGTATATGATTTGATAGAGTTTCTTATAGTTATTAGCGTTTTAAGGTTTTTTTTGGTTTTACGAGTTTTATGGGTTTTTTTGGTTTTAGCAGTTTTATGGGGATTTATGGTTTTTCAGGGAGGGATGGGTTTTTTGTGGGGGGGTACATTTTAGGAGTTTTATGGTTTTATGGGTTTTAGGTTCTTTATAGGTTTTTTTTCTGTTTTTAGGGTTTAAATATTTTTGGGGAGTTATAGTTTTAGAGTTTTTGTATTTTTAAGGCTATTAGGTGATTCTTTGTGTTTTGGGTTTCTAATGTTTTTAGGTGTTTTAGGGATTTAGGTTATTTGTTTATTTGTATTTTTTAGGAGTTTTAAGATGTTTTGTGTTTTTAGTGACTTATGGGTTTTAGGGTTTATGTGGGTTTTTAGGGGATTTGGTTATTTAATGTGTTATAGATATAAATATATTTTTTTGTTTTATAGTTTAATGGGACTTTTAGGGTTCGTAGATATTTTTTGGGTCTTTCAGCCATTAATGTTTTTTAGGTGCTTTAAGGTCTATTTTGGGTTTTTTGAATTTTTAGTGTTTTATGGATCCATTATGTTTTAGGGGTTTTTAGGGACATTTAGGGTTTTTTGGTTTTTTGGTGCATTATGTGATATAGTTTTTTTTAAGTATTTTGGGATATTTTATATTTTTAGTGTTTTTGTTGTATTTTAGTGTTTTTTGGTTTTTATATACTTTTATGGGTTTTTTGAGTTATAGATTCTATTAGGGGTTTCAAAGTTTTATTTTTGTATTTTAATTAATGTTTAGGGTATTTGGGGTCTTTGGGGGTGGAATTATGGGTTTTTGTTTCTTTTATTTCTTTTAGGTTTTTGGGGTCTTTGTATTGTTTTTAGGGTTTTTATGGTCTTTTTATTGGTTTTAGGGTCTATTAGTATTATTTTATTTTAGGATTTTTTTACAGTTTTTTGTAATTTAATGTATTTTTTTGGGTTTTTTTGGCTTGTGGGGGTTGGGTTTTGTTTTATTAGGGGATTTAGGGTTTTAGAGTTTTTAGATTATTTTTTGGTTTAAGGTATTTTTAGAAGGTTTTAGGGTTTTATGGGGTTTTACTTTTTTAGGGTTTTTAGGGTTTAATATTTTTATGGGTTTTAGGATTTTATTCATTTTAGGGATTTTAGAGGTTTTATGGTTTTTAAGTTTTTTATTATATGTGGGTTCTTTTAGTTACATTAAGGAGTTTTGTGCATTTTTTAGTCTTTAGTGTTTTTAGGGTCTTTTAGGTATTTAGGTTTGTTATGGTTTTTTTGGTTTTTTTGTTTTTTTATTAGGGTTTTTAAGGTTTTCTAGATTTTGGGGGAGAGGTGTTTATGTTTTTTATTTTATTTATGTATTTTTTATGTCTTTTGAATGATTTTCAGAGTACTTAAAGGGGTTTAATGGTTATTTCGGGTATTAGGGTTTATGGTTTTATGGTATTTTAGAGTTTTTTTGTGAATTTTGTGATCTTTGTTTCGATATTTTGTGATTTGGGTTTTATTTTTTAAGTTTTTTTAGTGTTTTTTATGGATTTATGGTTTTTATGGTTTTAGGGAGTTTATTGTGTTTTTTTTTGGTTTTTGTTGGGGTTATTGGGTTTTGAAGGTTATTTTGGGGATATGTTTTTGTTTTAAATGTTTTTTAGGATCATTCATGTTTTTAGGGACTTTTAAACATATTTGGGTTTTTAGGGGTTCTAGGTATTTTGGTTTTTTTCAGGGTCTTTAGGGGGTTAATGATTTTTATGGTTTTATGAATTTTTTTCGTTTTAGGGGATTTATGTGTTTTTAGGCCCTTTAGGGGATTACTAGTGTTAACAGAATTTAGGGATTTTTAGGGTTCCTAATGGTTTGTAGGGTATTTTAGGTTTCCAAGGTTATTTTATTATTATTTTTTTGGTTTATAGCGGTGTTTTAGTGTATTCAAGGTGCATTTATGGTTTTTTTGGGTTTATGGTCTTTTACATTTTAATGTACTGGGTATAGGATTGATGTTTTTTGGTTTAAGTTTTAGGGTTTAGGTTTTAGGGTGAGAGGTTTACAGTTTATGGTGCAGGGTATAGGTTCTAGCTTCATGGTTTTAGGCTTTAGGGTTTACTCTCTTGTGTTTAGGGTGTAGGTTATTTGGTTTAGGGTGTAGGGTATGTGATTTTGGGTCTAAGGTTAAGTGAGTATTGTGTAGGATATAGGGTTTAGGGTTTGGGTATAGGTTTTACTATGTTGGGTATACGATACATGTTTTTTTTTACTTTTTAGAAGAATTTAATAGGGTTTTAAGAGTTTATAGGGTTTTTAGGAGTTTATGGATTTTATGGGGTTTAAGTTTTTGAGGATTAGGTGTTTTTGATGTTTTTGTAGGGTTTTAAGGTTTTTATGGGTTATTATAAATTTTAGGGGTTTTTTGTTAGGCGTTTTTTATTTTTAAGTGTTTTCGTGATAATTATAGGTTTTATTATTTTTATGGTTTTAATATTTTTAGTGTATTTGTGGATTTTTAGGGTTATTAATGGTTTTAGTGTTTTGTTTTCTTATGTGTTTCTAAGGTTTTTAATTTTTAAGTGTTTTGGGTTATTTATTGTTTTTTAGGTTTTCTACGGTAGTTAGGGGATCTTGGTTTTCATGGAATTTTTAGTTTCTATTATGGAATTTTGTGGTAATTTATTTGTATTGGGGCATTTATATTTTTTGGGGTTTTTTGGGGGTTTTTTTAGGGTTATTACAGTTTTTTGTTTTCTCAGGGATTTTATGATTTGGGTGTTTTTTACGCCTTTTAGGGAATTTTAAGGGTTTATGAATTTTTTGGGTCATTTAGGTTTTTTATGTTTTTTAAGTTCCATTAGGATTTTTAGGGATTTTTTGGTCTTTTAGTGTTTTTATAGATTTTTAAGGGAATATTGGGTATTCTGGGTATTTAGTGTCTTTTAGGTTTTTGATGTAATTTTAAGGAATTTTTTGTGGTTTAGGTTTTTTAGTATCTCTTCGGGTTTTTTATGTTTTTAATATGTTTTATTGTTTTACTATTTTTGGGTTTTGGGAGTATTTTATGGTTTCTAATGGTGTTATGGTATTTTAGTGGGTTTTGGGGTTTTTAGGGTTTTTAGGGTTCCTTATAGTTTATATGTTTTTAAATTTTTTAGGGTTGTTAGTCACCATTAGGGTTTTTTATGATTATTTATTGCTTTTGGGGTTTTTATATTTTTTATAGTTTTTGGGATTTTATTGTTTTTAATGGTTTATGTATTTTACGGTTTTTTTATTTTTATGGTCTTGAGGATTTTTTAGGGGTCTTTAGTGATTTTTGGTACATTAAATTTTTTAAAGGTTTTTCGATATTTTTAAGTCCATACTTGAATTTTTTTTTTGTTTTTATGATATTTAGTGGTTAGTGGGTTTTATGGTTTTATTGATTTTTAACAGTTTTTATGGGATTTCATAGCTTTTAGGTGTTTTTGAGTTTTTAGTGGAATATGGTTTTAAGTGTGTATAGTGTATTTAATATTTTTAGGGGTTTTTTTGGGATTTAATGGGTTTTTAGGATTATTTTTAGTGTTTTAATTCCCTTTTATATTTTTTATGTGATTTAGGGTTTTTAGGGGTTTTTACAGGATTTAGGGTTTTAGGGATTTTAGGGGTTCTTCCAGGATTTCAAGGGGTTTTAGGTTTTAGTGTTTCTATGGTTTTTTTATTTTTAGTTTGTTTAAGGATTTTATTGGTTCTACGGTGTCTATGATTTTAGGGTCTTTTATAGTTTCTAAACGGTATTTAGCATAATTAATGGTCTTATTTATTTTAGGTTCTTTATGGGGTTTTTGGGTCTTTTAGTGTTTTTTAGGATACTAGGATCTTCGATAACTTTGTATGGGTTTGAGGGTCTTTTAAGATATTAATTATTTTTTATGATTTTATAGAGGGTTTAGGGGTTTAACATTTTAAGGGTTTTAGGTTTTTCATATTATTAGTGGTTTAATGGTTTTAGGATTTTATATGGTTTAAGGGTTTTGGGGGATTTTTAGTGTCTTTATAGTTTTAGTGATTTTTAGGGGTTTTATTGTCTTTACATTTTTTAGAGTTTTTTGGGTCTCGTGGGGTTTAAATGTTGTAGGGGATTTTGGGTGTTTTGGAAGTTTATGTGTTTTAGGTATTTTAAGGGTTATAATTTTCTTAATGGTTTTATGGTTTTAAGAGGATTTAATGGTGTTTAGGGTTTTTGGGTTCTTTTAGGGGGTGGTTAGGGTTTTTATGGTCTTTTATGTTATTTAGGTTTCCTGGGTTTTTATGGGTTTAATGGAAATTTTATGGTTATTTTGAGGTTATTTGGGGGATTATGGTTTTAGGTGGGTTTAGTGTCAAAAATTGTTAAGGAAGAATTTTAGGGTCTTTTTGGGTATTTTCATAGGGTTTTCAATTTTTTATGTTTTTATTGTTTTTAGGGTTTTAAGAGGGTACATGGTTTTTGGTTTTTTTATATGTATTGTTTGGTTTTAGGGTTTTTATGGACTTTTATGTTTTTAGGGTTTTGTGGGTTTTTAGGGTTTTAAGAGTTGTTTTTGTTTTTTAGTGTTTTTAGTGTCATTTTTGGGATTGTTTTTGTTCATTTTTTTTATTTTTTTAATCGTTTTATGGTTTCTAGGGTTTTATGGGTTTTGGGGTTTTTAGTATCTTAGGGGTGTATGTTTTTTAGGTTTTTATGGGGTTTGAGTAGTTTTTAGGGTTTTAGGATTGTTTAGTTGTTTAGAGTTTTTTTATGGATTTGAAGTCATTTATTGTATTTATAGGATTTTTTAGCATGATATATGTCTTTTTGGGTGTCTAGGATATTTTAATAGTTTTGGGTATTATTTATTTTTTATAAGGTTGTACATGGTTTTAAAGATTTTATAGGGTTTCTAGGGGTTATTAGGTTTTTTAGAGTATTTAGGGTTTTTAGTGGTTTGTGGTTATTTTGTGATTTTATTGTTTTTGTTTTTCTTATTAGCAAAATTTGATTCTTTTTACGGGGGTTTATAGTTTTAGGTTTTTTGTTATGGGTGGCTGTTTTAGATATTTTTTTGGGGTTTTAGGATTATAGGCTTTTAATGGTTTAGGGTATTTTTTGGTTTTTGTGATTTTGTGTTTTATGGGTGTTTACAGTGTTTTTACTATTTTATAGGTGTTTTTGAGTTTTGAGGGGGGGTGGGGGTCATGGGTTTTAGGATTTTTAGGGTTTTAATATGTTTTTATGGTCTTTTAAGGGGCATTGGTGGTCATTTGGTTTATTTCAATTTTTAGGGTTTTTCGTTTTTTGAGATTATATATGGTTTTAGGTTGTTTTTAAGAGTGTTTAGGGATTTTTGGAACTTTAGGTGTTTTTGGGTTTTCTAGGTTTCAATGGTGTTTTCGGGTTATATATTAGTTCTAGGATCTTTTTGGGGTTTCATATTTTTATTTTTGGTTATATACTGTTTTTAGGGTATTTTTTTGTTTTAATGTTTTAAGAGTCTTTTATGGTTTTTGGTTCTTTTAGTGTTTTTAGGGTTGTTTGGGTTTTATAGAGTTTACGGTTTAGTGTTAAAGTATTGTGTTATATGTTCTAGGGTTTAATATATAGGTTCTAGGATTTAAGAAGTAGGTTTTAAGGTTTAGGGTTTAGGTTTTAGGTGCTAGGGTGTATACTTTAGGTTTTAGGGTCTAGGGTTTAGGGTTTATTTTTCTAGGTTTTGGATGTAGGGTATAGGGTTTCAGGTGTAGGGTTTATTGTTTATAGTGTAGGGTAATGGGTTTAGTGTTATTTTTGGATTATTTGTTTCTAGGGTTTTAAGGGCTCTTTTGTGATTTTAGGTTTTTTATAGTTTTATTATGGTTTTTGTGTTCTTTGATTTAATATAATTTTGTGGTGTTTTTTTAATTTTTTAGGGTTTTTAGTGTTTTAAGGGTTTCTTGGTGGGTTTTGGTGTTTTTTCGAGTTTCTGGTGGGTGGGGGGGGGGGGGGGGGGGGTTGTTTATTTGATGTTTTAGGGTTTTTAGGGTTTTTAGGGTTTCAATAGGTTTTTGGTCATTTTGAGTTCTAAGGTGGTTCAATGTTTTCTATTTTACTAGAATATTGAGTAATTTTAGGGGTTTATTGGGTTTTTAAAAGTTCTATGCTGTTTTTATATGGTTTACATTTTTTTTAGTTTTTAAAATTTTATTGGATTTTATTGTTCTTTAGGTTTTTGGATTTTTTGGGTTGTTATTGTTTTTTGGGGGTTTCTTGGTTTTCTATTAGGTTTATATTTTTTTGTGGTTTTGGGGAATTTTTTAGTTTTTAAGGGATTTTATGTATATTTCGGGGTTATAAATGTTTTTAGGGCATTTAGAGTTTTAGGGTTTTGGGCATTTAAACTTGTTTAGGGTTTTAGAATTTTTTATGCTTATTTGGGTTTTTGGAAATTTTTAGTGTGTTTTATGGTCATTTATGGAGTTTTAATATCTTTTGGGTCTTTATGGTTTTAGGGTTTTAGTGGTTTTAGATTTTATTGGTTTTTATTGTTGTTATAGGTTTCTTGGCATTTAGTATTTTTATATTTTTAGATAGTTTTATAGTTATGGGGTTCATTTATGTTTTGTATGTTTTTTGGTATTTATGGGTATTAGTGTTTTTAGGATTATTAATATTTTTAGGGTTTTATTATATTTTATGGTTTTTGATATTTTGTATGGTTTTATACATTTTTTAGGTAAAATTTTTATTTGATTGGGTATTTGGGTTTTTTACTAGCCTTTAAGAGTTTTATTCTTTTTTATGGTGTTTTAGGGACTTAGGTTTTTTGGGGTTCTTTATAGTTTTCATAGTCCATTAAGGGGTTTGAAAGTTACTTTAGGGAATTTTAGTTTTTTATGATTTTTTGTATTTTAGGGATTTCTAGGGTTTTTAGTGTTGTTGAGGGTTTTTAGGATTTTAAGGGTTTATAGGATGTTTTTTGATTATTAGGTTATATTATGGTATTTATGGTCTTCTAAAAATTTTAGTGTCATTTGGTTGGTAGGGTTTATAGGTTTGTCCATAGTTTTAGGGGTTTTAGGGTTTAGTAGTTAATTTAGAGAATTTATACATTTATGTGGTCCTTTATGATTTTTTGACACTTTTTGTTTTTTTTTGAGTTTTTTGGGTAATACATATTTTTAGAGTTTTCATGGTTTTTAAGATTTCAGAGTATTTTAGGTTATTACTGGTTTCACGATGTTTTATGGTTTTAAGGGTTTAATATACTTTTAAGGTATTTGTGAAATTTTTTATTTTTAAGTATTTTTAGTTTTTAGGGGTTTTAGGGTTTTTATCAATTTTAGGGGGGGTTAGAGTTTTTATATTATTTTATGGGATTTTAAAAATGATTAGTATTTATGGTTTTTATTATTTTTAATGTTTTAGTGTTTTATTGGATTTGATGGAGTCTTAGGGTTTAAATGGTTATTAGGGGTCTTCATGGATTTTAGGTCTTTAATGGATTTTATGGGTTTCAAATGTTTTTTTATGTTATTAATCTTCCTTGGGTCTTTTAATGTTTTCTAGGGGTTTTTGGGGGTTTCAGTGGATTGTAGGGTTTCATGGGTTTTTTGGGTTTTTACCGTTTTATGTGTTTTCATGGATTTTTTGTTTTTTTAGGTTTTTAATGTGGTATTATATTTTTTATCAAATTTATGTATTTTTTGGGTTTTGAGATATTTATTTTAGTGTTTAGAATTATTTAGAATTATTTGTTATTTTTTTGGTTTATTTTTGAGTTTCTATGGGTTTTAGGGTTTTATTGGATTTTATAGTTTTTATGGGTTTTATGGTTTTTAGGGTTTTAGGGTTAGTAGGGGGTTTGGGGGATAGTTATTTTAGTTTTTCAATGATATTTATGGTGCATAAAGTGTTTTAGGTTTTTTTTGAGTTTTCATATGGTCTGTAGGGTGGTTTAGAGTTTTTATTTGGGTTTTTGGTGTTTTAGGGGTTTCTATGGTCTTTTAGGGGTTTGTGGTTTTTGGGGCCTTCTAGGGTTTTGAATATTTTTTTGAATTTTAATGGCTATTATGATTTTATGTTTTTTATGGTTTTTATAGATTTATGGGTTCTTATTGGGGTCATCGGTTTTAGATTTTTTAAGGGTTTTCAAGGCTTGAGATTTTTCTATTTGTTTTATATTTTTTATTGTTTTTTGGGTTTTTTGTGGATTTCATGGTTTCAGAGTTTTTATTATTTTTATGGTATTTATGGTATTTAAGTCTTTTTATTTCTTTTTTAGTGTTTAGTTGTTTTGGGGGTTTTAGTTTTATTAGATTTATTCAAGGATATTGATTATTTTATTTGGTTTTAGTGTTTTTTTGGGTATTTTAGGTTTCTAGGGTTATTTTGGAGTTTTAGGTTTTTTCATGGATTCTAATGGTTTTAGTGGTATTATGTTATTTTAGTGTATAATAGGGGTGTCTAGGGAAATATGGTCTTTGTTATTTTTAGGATTCCAAGGCTTGTTTGAGGTCTTAAGGTTTATTATGGGTTTTTTTGTTTTGTAGTTTTTCAGATTTTTTGTCATTGTTTTGGGTTTTAATGGTATTTTATGGGATTTTGAGTTTATTGGGATTTCTAGGGGTCATTATGGTGTTATTAGACATTAATGGGTTTTAGGAGTTTAATAATTTTTCGGATTTCTAGGGGTTTTTTTGGTTTAATGTTTTCAGTGACTATTAGGGAAATAAGTGGGTTTAGGAATTTTATGGGGTTTCAAGGGTTCTTGGGTTTTCTAGTGGTTTTTTTTGTTTTGAGGTATTTTATTATTTTTTATTGGTTTTATGGTTTTAGGGTTTTTGAGTTTTAGGTTTTCTTATGTTTTTATTTTTTTTATGGTTCTATTAAGGTTTTATGGGTTTTTAGAGTTCTTCTTAGTTTTTTCTAGGGATTTAGTGTACAACACTGATTTTTTTTATTTTTAATTTTTTTAGTTTTTTTATGTGTTTTAAGGGTTTTTAGAGGTATTTAGGGTTTTTAGAGGTTTTAGGGGTTTTTTGGATTTTTATAATTTGTTAAAGGTGTAAGAGTTTATTTTGTATCATGGACTTTTGTATAGTTTTTAATGATTTTGTAAATTTATAGGGGGTGTTATAGTTTTGGAGGGTTTTATTATGGTTTTGACTGTATTTTTTGTTTTTATTAGGGTATTAAGGGGTTTTATTGGATTATTCCTATTTTTAATATTTAATGGTATTTAGTGTTTTTTGGATTTTAGGGCCTTTTGGTGTTTTACGGGGTTTTAGATTTTTATGATTTTTTAAGTTTTTTTGGTTTTAGGGTTTCATTGTTTTTTATGGATTTTTAGGTATTTTAATTTTTTTTAGGGTTTTAGGGTTTTTTGGGATTTAGGTTTATTTTTGTATATATTATATAGGGAGTATGAAATATAGTTTAGCGTGTAGGGTATGGGGTTTATAGTGTAGTTTATAGTGTTTAAGGTGTAGGGTTGTAGGGTCCTGAAAACCTTTTAAAGGGAAAGTAAATAATCCCTTAATTTTGGTGACGAAAAAAATAGATTGGATGACGGATTTAGAGAAAATTGTTTAAGAATCCAAATTTTTCATTGGAAAATAATCAATCTTCATATAAAAACATAGGATTAGTTTACAGAAGGCATCGCCCGTGAACTAAATAGTTCATGGAATAGAGATGACGACACCAGTTCCAAAAAACTGTGTTGTTGGCAGAATAGAGGTATATAATTTTCCCCCACGTACGACACCTACCACGAACAGTGTCATTAGAGGAATGGAGGTGGAGAAACTTGCCCCTATGTACCATCCCCAAGAACTCAACAGTTCACAGACAAGGAAAATCCTACCGTTCCCTGCGAAAAATACAATGTTGTTTCTAGTATTGTCGTGGTGATTTTTCTTCCCTTAACACCAAGACTTTGTCTACCAATTCATCCCTGGGCCAGTTTACATCCCCATTTTATTCCAAAATATGTTATGTGATATCCATATATCTATCTTCCTAGACACTATATAAAAGGATCCTCACGAGAGCTGAGAAGTAGACCATATTTCATATGATTGAATGGACTTATGAGAAGGATTTTTTAAGAGATCAATTGATGAGGTGTCAACTGCTTCCAATGAATTCCTGTAGGAATAAATTATCCATATGGAAGTAATATAAAGAAGGGAACATAATAATTGTCATATTCTGAACCATATCTCTTTTTCAGATGAAATAACATCATGGCATTGCACCAATTCCACTTCTTATCTCTAGATCCCCATTAAGTGCAATAATATGCAGGTTGAAACCTGCTCTATGTAGCACCACACTATGTGGAAGGATGTAGGTGCCACGTAGCATCATTCTATACAGACAGAACTCAGCGCAACATAGCATCATGCTACGTGGACGACACATTGCACCACGTAGCATCATACTACAAATTTGGAACATAGACCCATGTAGGTGATCCCAACCTGGACCGCATATAGGTTTTCATAGCATTATGGTATATGGATGACCCCTTCACCGCCTCAAAACATTCTACACGAGGAGTCCTCTATTAAAAATGAACAAATGGTATGTGGAATGATGTATCTTTTGGAATTCCACCTTTTATATCTGATCATTTCCTTCCAATTTTTTTAGATTGTCCACAAACCCTATGAAAATCATTCCTCGGGTATTATGTCAAAATCTATTCCATGGCCACCATACACATATAATCAAACCATCGGGCACATCAGCACACCCTTTTGAGTTTATATACCCATGGTAAGTAGATACATGTGGGTATCTCCCATAATGGATTGACCCCTGGAATGTCCCAAAGATTACATTCTCATGGTAGTACGGGGACCAAACATGGGATACTCACATGTACATACCCATTATAGGGATAAAGGGTATTAAATATTCATTCCCTTCAATGTGGGTCAGTGGTATGCACCGAAAATCACCCTTGAAAATCCTTTTAATGAGAAGAAACATTCCTTTCCTTTCCCAAAACCAATTTCAAGTAACTCCCACTAAGGAAAGTCCCTATATTTTCTTGCAGGAGGTTGCATCAGTGATTTTCCCTACCTCCACACATGGTATACCTGTAGAGGTTAATCTGACTATCCATGATATGAAAATAAAAGGGGGAATTTTCACTTTAAATACCTTCTCTCTATTCCTTTGTAATTTATTTCCATATATAACCACATGATGTGGGACAAGCGATCATCATATCTACTACCTCCTCTTGTTTCTCACACAGACCAAGACTCACATGGGATTAGAGGTGAGAAGAGATCATGAAATCCACATAATCCCAAATAATGGGCCTCAAGAAGATGGCAACCCCAAATGTAGTGAACTATGAGAATTTTTATTATTGCTCTGATTAGGATTAGTAGAATTTATTCTTAAGGGTTGAGATCTATGGAAATTCTCCATAGATGTAAATCCCAAAAAAAATCCCCCAAACTCGACAGGGATCCCTTTTAAGATGAAACCCCCTATTTGGTTCTCTCAAATGGGAAGATCCGATGTGTAAGTCCCAATCATGCCCCTGCAAAATGGTCACCTATATGGTGTAAGCCCTGACTCACAATAAACTATGAGGGATTTTATTGATATCTAACTGGGATATAGAGTGAACCTCTAGGAGGTCCAAACCCGATACCCAAAATTACCCTAGTATCATCTGCCCATATTCTTGATGGGGTCATACCCACCCAGGAGACCATACCTCACTTATTCATTTCGGGGCGCTCCAGAATATGCCCCACACCATGTCTTGACTAGTAATATTCTACCTACATGCCCTCACCAAATGATGTTAAATTTATTGGATGGGTCCTCGTCACAAAAACTTAAAAGGGGATGTGTCTAATAAAGCGACCTGAAATGACGTGGAATCTTATTCCTCTCACGAGGATACATAGGATGCCTATCTTATGGGTTTTATCCTAACAATAAAAAAATCTTCGTCCCCCTTGAATGACAATAAATACTACGGAACTTCATCATTTGGATAAAATAATTGTTGTCTCAATGAAAGACTTAAGATTCCCTAAGGTGTTCACAGAAGGGTCACATAGATGATTTACCTCAGATACATACATATGTTTTCACCAATGGAGAACCTATGATACATAAAGATGATTATAAACTTGTGAATACCAATTTTTGATCTTGAATCCTTGTATTAATCCATATATTCATGCTTGGGAATGAACCAATGATTAACGAACAAATAAACATAATTTTAATATATAAGAGATTACCAAAATTGCCAATAATTCCTCTTTATAGGGTGTGATGAGCCCGAAATCCCATCCTATCGACTAATGGAGTCCTTAATTTTCATTGGTAGAATAATCCAGCGAGCACCCACCTATGTAATTTATGTCCATGAGTCATGGATAAAAGGGTTATTGGGTGTTTTCTAGATCTATGAATAAACCCTCTATAGACCATCCGAGAACATCATAACCGATGTGGGATGATTTCACAAACAATGAACCCCCTATAATCACCCACCAGGATAAGTGACCTATGGATCCTCCTTGATAATACAAGAATTATATAATACCAAGTCCCAGTGGAACCATATCGCCGACCAAAAATGGTCATGAAGTGAATTTTTTTCATCACAAAAATGATGAATCCAACATAAAACTCTCTATAACAATTAGAAATTAGTTAAAGAGAATTCATAACCAATGTGGCAAGAAACCCCACCTCAATCCCCTTTCACACTAGAATGAAAGAGGGACCAGAAAAATCATCGATTTTTAATGTGATAAAGAGATTATACTATGATTGGGTTTTTGTCTATGATTATTAAATTTATTTAAGGTCTCTAGAGAAACCTTCAATCCAATGGAATCCTAAATGTTCTCATGAACACACATGATGACCGACGAAGCAGATGAGTCCTCCACACGGCATAAGACTACATGTCTTACCCAGTGTCTTTAACACTGGGTTTCGAACATGATAATCTAATAATACCAATAGAAGGTACTCTCCCCAAGATGATGTCTCCATGATAGGCACTCTAATTGGAAAAACCTCGCCTACTCCCTCTTTATCCATGACCAGCAACCCAGCACAAGGCAGCCCCATTAGCCATCTCCAATCACATAGGGTGCCTTCCCCTAGAGTGTTTTAATGAGTACCCCCTTACTATAGGGAGGATATGAGGGCATCACAAACTACTTCATTCCTACTATATACGAGCCCCGCTCGAGGGCCCCTCCTGAAGAACATCACCTCTAGCGCAGCGCAACCCCATACCTTCCCTCTAAAGAGGATGTCATTACAAGGGATCCTACTAAAGTCAAATGGACAAAAGCCCCTCAGATAGACCACTGAGGGTGACAAATATAGCACGAGGAACATGTCATCACCCATGTTATTAAAGAGGAGTTTTTTGAACCAATGTAGTGAAAGGATATAGTCAGGAAAATATCCTTATCCCCTCCTCTAAATCCCACCATAGAAATATAGGTATATCCAATGATTGGATGAATTTACTCACTCCCTATTATGAAGCCCTCCATAAAAACATTGTAAAACATTACAATAAAACACATACATATTCTAATGATCACCAATCCTTAAACACAATCTTGGTGGTTAATTTTTGAAAGATAAAAATCTCTTGTTGACGCATAAGATGCTCTCCATCCAAATAGGCTGGAAACCTGCTACAAGATGGCACAAATTCTTAATGACGCATACTAAGATTTCCGTCTAAATAGAGTGGAAAACAATGGTAAGTCTTATTACACAGCCAATATATATAATACCATTAATCAAATATGTTTTCAATCAACTAGAAGACACAAATTCATATATACCAATATTAATCCCACCAATCAAATATGTTGGAAGGAAAATAAAATCAGAGTCAAATTCATGTGGATGAATATCAATCCTATGAGAAAAATACAATACAAAACAAGAAAACCAAAATTCATGATCCTAAATATAAATCCCACCAATAAAATAAAGTGGAAACTAGATAAAGTATCTAGTATATCATCACTAAAATTCAGCGGCAGACTCGTTCCTCTACTCAGGCATATGAGAAATTCTAGTATCCACTAGAAACACTGGGAGGACCAGAGTAGACACAAACACATTGTAAAGAATTTTAATATTAATTTATACTCACTATAGACAAAGACGTATCTTAGATCATCCTAGAAATGATGGAGGATCAAACGTTCATTCTAGACCATATCTTCTAGAACTATCAAGAAGTCATCATGTCTGTGAGAAAAGCAAGGAGTTGGTCCAACTATCCCGTATCCCTAGGTGGGGTGATTCATCCACCAAATAAGATGGTAACACTAGGGTAGACTTACATCCCTTCTCTAGTCTAAGAGTTTTGAAGGAAATATTCCTCAATACAAGGACAATTGGGTAAGGAACAAAATGATTTTACAACTGAGGGACACCAGTCCTACGTGGTGGCTGCTCCTGGGAAGGCATATACCCATTCCAGAACTCAAGATGCTCGTTATTGTATCCTAGAAATATCATATGAAATAACCAAAAAAGAACCCATATATTTTGGCCATTAACAATTGTAGGAATCCCCATTTAACCTCAATAGATCACCAAAAAATGGATGATGCCAATGTCTTGTGGAAAATGAATAGAACATTCACGATTATTTTCTATTGGAATCTAGAGTTCATGATTCCATAAGACATTAATCAATAGATGTTTTAGATTCTATCGATCAAATACCATATTATGGAAGTTGTAGTATAATATGTTAAGTTCCTCACAATAATGTTGCTACCAAAAGCTCTAATGGTCCTCCTTAGAGAACCCATAGGGATTAGTACATGGGCCAGAAAAAATTGATCGTGAGATCCTATATCCTAACGGGTGTTAGGGAAACCCTCCCCTTGACTAGGAGATTGAACAGAAAGATGTTCATTCCCTTTCTCTGATCCACCCTAATGGTCCCCCCAAGTGTATACATTTTAAATATTGTTCCCCCTATAGTTCGACGTCAAGCTATGATGGTAGTCCTCACCATAAAGGAATTTGCAGTGAAGGCCTTCCCTATAGTGTCATTAAGCAATGAGAAGGACCTCCCCTCATTGTGATACTTCTTGAAGTTCCTCCATAAAATTTAATATCAAAATATCCTCCCTGAAACCTGACATCAAGACAAAATGGTAGTCCTCACCTTGATAGTAGTCATTGTAGAGGTCCTTATTATAATAGAAAAAAATAAGGCCCTCCCCTTGCTGTGGTCCACCCTAAACGTCCTCCCCAAGGTAAATTTCATCGAAAATATTCATTCATTTATAAGCTAATCTACTATGGTATTCCTCACCACCATAACCTTAGTAGTGAAGGTTCTCTCATAGTATAAATTCACATCAATAAAAGGTCCTCCCCACACCCATCCAAATATTAGAAAGAACTCATATTCTAATGCACTTCGATGGATAGGGTCTGATATGCTAGAAACTCTATCAATGATATGTGACATCCTTTCTCAGCTAGAAGATGGCTCGGGTCCACGCCCATCCTCTAATCAACCTCTGCACCAATCATACATTGATGAAATTCTTAATAACCCTGCTACTCAATATGAAATTAACATAAAGAATCCTTATTGTGAACAACTTGTATTGTAATCCTTTACAGAAGAACAAAATAATGTATTTCTTTAGAGAATACATCTATCTAGGGAAGACATACCTATTATGGTCTTTACCATAGCTAGCTATTAGTTCAGCATTCCAAAATATTTTTCAGAAGAATGTAAGCGCAAAGTTACTGTCAATATATAGAATAATATCCATAATTTGAAGATGAAAATTCTTCCATTAGATGGGTATTCTGACCATATCAGTATGTTGTGGGAGATTTGTAGAAAAAATAACATGTATTATCTTTTATTTACGTGGCATCAACAATTAAAAATTAAGTATAAAAACCTTGAGTTTGATTGCCTTTACATGATACATAAATTTAATTTCCTCATCGGTAACTCCCCTTCTAGTATTCACATATGAGGGTGGGGAGAAAATGGATCTCTACACATCAACCCATGTCTCATCCAGCATAACCCCATGGAAATAGAATCATTCAATGTCATAATACCATGATGACATCCAAATGAAATACCTTTTCAGGAATGGTGTCCAACTCAAAAAGAATCGTCCCTGAGTAAGTTTCAAAAGAGTGAGGCCCAATGATGTAAATCCATTAAAAAAACTGTTAAACTAGGTCATTTAGATCATTCCACAGGATTCTCACCAATGGGAAGGAAACTGACGAGCACTGATCATGTCCTCAAATCAACATAAATCACGTGTAGATACAGAACCAAATTCAGCTTGTTTTAGCATTGGAATTCACACGATCAAGAAGGTCGAAATAGTAGCAGAAATAGCCACAGTATTAGAGAAACCCCATCCTACATTGTTGGGGAATTTTTAACATATTCTACCCCCATAGGACAAACATATCTGGGAGGAGACATGTCAAAAAGAGATTGGGAGAAACCGTATCTCTATGGTTTGAGGGCATTTTTACTTCAACCACCCAGTAGAGCCATACTTCTATGTCACGTCAACTCTACATTCAAGTCACTATTATCCAAGAAACTTGTTGTGGGTCCCAGAATGGAAGGAGATATCTAAAAATGGATGTTAGATTCCCCTACCATTGGCACCATGTACATCACCTGTGATGCTATATGAATTGGTAAAAGTCATGGAATTTATCCCCATAAAACTCACTAAAAATGATTCAAATGATGAGGATATAAGAAAAAAGGGTTCCCTCCATGAGGTGGTCCACACTGATCCTTAAGGAGTGTGTACCTAGAACCAACAGGTATCCCTAATTTTGGTCACTCCTTCATAGAATCCATGATTACTACATTTTGGATCACAAAAAAGGGGAATAATAAAAACAAGGTGATACACGACCCACATCCTCCTCCTGATGAAAACAAAAAATCAGAATCTCATAGAGAGATTCGCTCAATAGGTGGATGAAATAAATTATCTAAGGAGAATCAATACTGAGTTGCTTCAATAAATATGTCCTAATGGATATGTTTCTTAGGCAAAAATCTAACGTAAACATCCAATAGAGGTTCCCCTACCATGAGGTATCCGCTTGAAAAATGAATCAAGGCTTGAATGCTCATCCAACATGGAACCAGGAGCACCAATCTATTTTGAGACAATAATGAGAGGATACCAAGATTTCCCCCTAGCAAGGATTCAACCAGAGATGATCTATGAGAATCTGTAATGTATTCCACCAGATGAGTATCTGCTTCAGGTACCAGCAGAGCTGGCACACCCTATCATGCCCACAACTATACACACCCATTCTCAAGTCCAACAAGATATAATAAAAGTATCATGAGTACCATCGAGTCCTTAACAGCTCATTTGGATGAGATGGAAATGTGGATCACTCCAATACAACCATAAAAAACCCTTTACCCAACATGGTATGCAACATTGTTCCACCACAAAAAATCCAGGAACCCCATGTTCTGAGTGTTCAATGGATCACGTGTGCCATATAAATACATGATTCACAACTTTTCTTACTGTGATCCACTAATTGGAACTCAGTGTAAACAAGATGTTGTGAAGCTCAGATGATTTCTTATAGTCATGCAATGTTCATCCTTTTTGTGGTACACTAGATTTTAGTTAACTCAATAATAGGATTGGAGGATCTCCATTTCTAGTTCAAGTTCTGGTTTAGCTAGATGTTTCCAAAAACAATTTTCAATGTCCTCATGAACTATAAATAGTGAGAAAATAAGATATTTTTGAGACTTCATTTCTAGATTGAAGGTTTTGAATTACTCCTGGAACTAGCCACCCCCTAGATCATATGTTGTCCATGTGCATCAAAATCCTCTATGATGAGCTATGTGAATCACATCTTCTGTTGAAATATACAATTGGTTTTTGGGACATTTCAACCATCACAGAAATGATAGATGATTCCTTGCAATAGATTAATATCTTGTATTAGGAAACCCCATCATGCATAGTAAAAAGAGGGAGAATAACTAAAGTGGCTTATATCGTGCATAAGACACCACTTGTACTAGCTCTGGCTTCTAATACTACACCAAATCATGTGGGTCCTCCTAGATTTCAGCATCCACCCATGCCTATTCATGATGAGGGAAGAGGAACCGGGAAAATTCAATTTGGGGAACAGAAGAATAAAAATTAATCATTCTGGGATGAACAAGTCCATGGCTACTACATAGCTACTATGAATTGTAACTTACTTCCGAATTCAGAGATGAAGAGGGCTGTTGAAGTTGGTCTTGATGACTGGACAGATTATTATCCTTTCCACCAGATACAAATACATGACATCTAAAAGTTTGTTATCTTCAAGTAACTCTTGAAAAGAATGATAGATTCTAGAAAATTTAAGATGGGACCACTACCAGTACATGTGGAATATATTCCCATCATAGATCCGAATGCATGAGGGGAGTGGAAAAAGATATTAAAAAATAAAATTTTTCATAGTTGGATGACTTGCAAAAAAAATAAAACAATCCCAATTGATGCTCCATGATAAGTTATAGAAACTGAATATTCCTCTAACAACTCTTGATGCAACATATATGAAATACTCAGACCCACATTCCACCAAAGATCGATCTCCCAAAATTTATTCTAATCCGATGGGATAAAAGAAAATACAAGAAGATGAATTTTCACCATATCCAAAGTTGGTTTTGTAACTATTAGAATTAATTCCAGTAGATATTAGAGAATAGGCACTACCCCGCCAAAGGGTATAATGGGAACCACCTCGCCAAACAACACAACAAGAACTACCCCACTAAACGGAACCACTAGTGGCATAAAATTAGGGAGAGTCATCATTAGAAGGGGAGCTGATTTTTGGATCCGTAAATTTCATCAACTTAATGGATCCCTTCTCCAATAATTAAAATTATTGTCACTAGAATTCCCCACAACCAATTGGGGTGCTGGAGGAATAAATCACAAATGCTATGGGTATCAAGGGAGACATAACCATGGTAGAAATCAAGATAATGGATGCACCCCTCTCACACTGTCAGTGTTGTAGAAACCCTTGGATGGACCATCCCATGGATCTAACAGGGATAAAAAAATTCTCCTTCACCCACAAGAATCCACCCCTATAAAACATTTCTGGAATATACATTAGAGTAATAACATGTGACCAATTTCCCTTTTCATGTAAGTAGACCTACCTGACCAAATCCATAAGGGAAAGTAGCACCTTTGGCATCAAATACCAAGTGGGGAACATTCATCATAAAATGATCAATCCTCTAAAGCTCCATTGAATAAAAATACCTGAGTTATTAAGAGGTGGCCCTTAGATAAAAAATTTGATATTATAAAGAAGTTAACTTCGGTACCAGACTTTTTGTCAATAATGGATGTATTGAATCTATCATTAGATCTTATGGAATAACTCATTGAATCATTTCAATGTCCCCAAGAGATAAAGTTGAGGTATCAACCTCATAATTCTATCATACATTGACCAATCCTACAGAATTACACATATTTTTCTTCTTTACATAACAAGATGAGGACACCATAATACAAGGACACATCAAACCCTTATTTGTGTCTGTCATGATAAATGTTATTGATATCCAAAAACTCTTCATTGAAAATGGATTTAAAGATAATCAACTCCAACTGTGGACACTTTTTCATTTGATCTACAATGAGGATGTTATGACACCCTACACCATGGATTCGTTTGGCTATGAATAAAAGAGAGAATTTCATTAGGTGATATTATGATTGAAACCCAATTTAGTGACCTCATAGTTCACCCATATTTTCAAGTGGTCTGAAATCATATGTCCTTCAACGCCCTACTATGAATTACCTGGTTTTATCAACACTAATTAATCATCTACTCTTACTTTCAGTTCCTCAAATACAACATTAATGGATAGAGTGGGACAATGAATGCTAATAAGGCCATGGTTGAATTCTTCAAATCACATTATATTGATGGAGGGTTTTATTAGATGAAGGGGAAGTGTCTTCTGGTTGATTGTGTTGACTGAATTTACAACCCAAATAGTTGAGAAATGGTTCTCGTAGATCCCCTCAATTAGCTCAAGGATTTGTATTCACTTCCCAAAAGTAATATTGGGTTCACATGTTAATATTATGATACATATTATACAGCCCTTGTGATTTTTTTAATGACGGACAAGCTTGATAATTTTGAAAATCCCCCTAACTCTAATATATTGGAGGGGATTCAGATAAAAACTATCATGAACCATCTTCAAAACTACATAAAATCCCGGTATCATCCACTTAGAAAAAATTATGTGTCTTGTCACTCAAATTATATGAGGAAATGTTTATAATTATCACATCATCTTCTCCAGAGATTCCTCCATCGACGGTTGTGGTAGAAGAGGCAGATTCACCTCCCAGTCACAAACATTGACACTCTTCCCTCAAATATGGAACCATCGTCTCAAGAATTATTTCCCCATAAGAAGACAAACAGTAAATTAGTGAGGATGCAGAGGAGGAAGAAAGAAACACAGGGGATAAAACTGTTGTATTTTAGGAAGGAATATATACCACCATTTATGAATTCAAGGAAATCAAATTGGGTATGAAAAATGTCCCATGACCCACTCTAATTAGTGAGGCCATGCCTTCTGAAGAGAAAGAGGTATACACTTCCTAAATCATAATCAATATTTTTCACATGGAATTATCAAGAAATTATAGGGATCGATCCAAAGTTGGGAACTCACCAAATGGGCCTTCCAAAAGACCGACATGGTTAAAATAAATCCACCAGAAGGACACACATGACACATGCTACAAAAATAGATGTTGAAGCCAAAAATCTCATCATATCCAAATTCATTCAAGAAGTCCAATACCCCATCATTATAGCCAATATTATCTCAATAAAAAACAAATATGGGAATTTAAGTGTTTGGATCGATTTCAAGGATCTTAATCTCTATAGTCCAAAAGATGACATCCCAATCCTGATGACATAATTGATTATCGATTCTACTGTCATATATGAGACTCTCTCATTCATTGGTGGATATTTAGTTTAAAACAAAATCTGAAAATCCTAGGACCATGAATAATAAACCACCGTCAGGGCACCATAGGGAGTATTTTACTATAAATTAATACATTTTAGTTTGAAATTTCTCGGCTTTACCCAATAGTGCGCCATGCATCACATTTTCAAACTCCTTCTGGGAAAGTTCATCTAATTATAAGTTGATGAAATGGTGGAAAATTATTTATAATGATCTGATCACCTGATAGATCATGAAACCATCTTCAATAAACTATGGTAGAACAATATGAAAATGAACCCCCTGAAGTGTGATTTCGGTATTACCTTAAGAAAATTCATTGGCTTCATCATAATTCACCATTTCATCAAAGTCGACCATGAGATGAAAAAATAAATCCTTATCATGTGACCTCCTCCCAACCTCACTGAGTTGAGAGGACATCAAGTACATTTTTCATACATTTGATGCTTCATAGAAATCCTTATTGTCATGTGTTTTCCCTTAACCATGTTCATGAAAAATGGTATAATATCAATGGAACGATGATTGTTAGGAAGCATTCAACAATATCAAGAGATATCTCGTAAGACCGGCAGTGATAAAGCCAAATGTCAAGGAAGACCACTTAGTCTGTATGTGAACGCCTCAGAGTGATCACTGGGTGCCTTCTTTTCATAAAAGAATGACTTAAGCAGTGATAATAGCCTTTGTTATCTTAACCAAACCATGATTCATTTTGACACTCATTATTCAACTAATAAGAAGAGATTTCTGGCACTAATATTTATGGTCAAAATTTTGAGTCACTATCTTCAGTACTATAAGGTCCATTTGATCTCTCGTAGAAAACCACCCAGGTACATTCTCAGTCATCTTATGCTAACTAAATTCTTTTCACAATGTGTAGTCATTCTCTAGTAGTTCATCATATGATTTTTGCCTTATGAATCCATTAAAGGCTAGGCGTTAACATAATTTCTGTCAGAGAACCCCTCAGAAACATGACCTTGTCGGATGATAAAACACGTGATGAGGAGGTATTCTCTATTCAAAAGGGTTCTCAGACATAGGGGATGTACTTAGATGGAACACCCAGTTGTCTGATAGGTAAAAGTATGGAATACACCAAGTCTAACAAGTCGTTTTGTGAGTTATAAATATATCTCCAGAAAAGGCAGTCATACCTTACTCCTTCCTACTATTAGAATTATGAGCAAACAATAAAGCATTGTACCAGGCCCTCATTGTAGGCCTAGATTTTTCACATAATGAACAAGTAGATAATATTAAGTTAAAAGGTGACCTAGAAAAGGTCATCAAGGATGTAAATGAAAACTATGCTATCAAAAATAGGGGGAAATTTCTTTGATGGACCATGTCTACGAACTTATGGTAGAATTCCCGTCATAGACAACATTGACTTATGTCCACCATTTGAAAAATCCCCATGACAATGCGTTGGAAAATAGAGAATCGTCTTTTTCTGACCCATATCAGAGTGAAACTATATTTTCCACACTTGAAAGTTTTGACCATTTTATTTTACCAATATGGATGAAAACAAAGAGATTATTCCTATCACTGAACATTTTGGTCAGACCTTCGATAGGATGACTCCAATTGAAAATTACATTCAATGGGGAGAAATCCCACTAGATAGGTCTAGATAGGAGAAAATATGGATATGGGAATGAAACATAATAATGTAAAACAACACGAATTGAAAAAAGGTCCATTATAAAAGAGGCCTTCATAAGATCCTCCTCAGGTGAATTGATGGAGAAGAGGCCACATTTTTCATTAATGAAGTGAAAGTAAAAGGTAGTGAAGAACATCAATAAGCATCCAAGATCTATCATCAAATCTGGATGGTCAGATAATACTGGCCCACTTTGACACAAGAATGCATTGATTTTTCAAAAAAGTTTCATTCCAAACATGTTAATGGAAATTTCATAAACCATTTTCTAGATTTACTTCACGCATCCAAGTACTCCATGCCATATTCCATATGGGGAATGGATGTCATGGGACTCTATCCCCCTGCTACAGCCCAAATATTTAAGTATATTCACATAGAAACAGTATTATTTTACAAATGGGAAAAAGACTCACCCTCAACGAAATCTAAGAATGATGAAATTCCACCGTTTTTAAATCCAACATCATTACCATATTTATTGTCCCTCATACAACACTGACATAAAATGGCACCAATATCATTTATGTTGAAAGGGATAGACTCTATCTTTAAGATGGAATCAAAGCCAACCGTTCATCCCACTACCATTCAACAACCAACTAATACATAGAGGCCTTCAATAATATATTATCAAAATTTCACCAGAATATGGTAGAAAAATACAATATATCATGGTTGGAAAATCTCATGTCTGCTCTTTGGTCATACTATACCATGACCTGAATTTCCCCACAAGAAACCCCATACTCATTAGTATATGGGATGGAGGTAGTTATACCCATTGAACATAATCTTCCATCGATCCGTGTGGCCATCTGTGATTAAATGTCCACAGATGAACAATCCAAAAAATGATTCAATGAGTTAGAGTGATTGGATGGAAAAATATTTCACACCTTGAACGATTTGGAGGTATACCAAAATCAGATTTCACAAACCTTTAATAAGATGGTTTTCCTTTCGTCATTCCTTGATGGAGAAATGGTGATTTTCCTTAGAACTATGATGATAATTGGAAAGAAATATCAAATGTTGTGGCAAAAATGGGAAGGACTATATGTAATATAGATGGTCTACTCCAATAGATCATATTCCTTAATTTCAATGGATGGGCATCTCACCATAGCTCCCACCAATGTGATGGTCCATATGAAATACATTATTTAATTATACAATGTTTTTTTGAGATTGGTGATGTTCAACTACATAGTTCCACCTACATCCATGCTACACAATGTAAAACTATACAGAAATTGTCCCAACTACATGATGTTAAATTGTATGAACAAATTTTCATAACCACATGACATTAAACCGTATATAGGTCATTGTGTTCAAAATAGTGATTCATCATCTATGAGTCTAATTTAAGAAATGGAATTATTAAAATGACTCCCTCCAATGTATGGGTAAGACTGACACATTTAGTGTATATTAGAACTTTGTGTGGATTGATTCCAATTCGTTAATGGGATATGAAGTGACACTAGGATCCAATATCATGGTCCAACCCCAATATCACAAAAAAAAGACCCCTCCAAAATGTGTAGGTAAATCCAATACATGGAAAATATTTTCTCGAACATCATGTGGCCTAGTTCCTACCCTCGTAGAATATACAGTGATGCCAGGATTCTTAATCACGGTTCATCCATCCCAAAAAAAATGCTCCCCCTCTTTACATATAGCCTGAGCCTATGTAGAGAGGTTTTTTTAAAATATTGTATACGTCTTGATTACCTTTAATCAATGTGATATGTAGAGCTACCTCAACATTAGATATTGACCCATCCATCACATCACATGAATATTCCTCTGTTGTATCTTATGTATCACCTTCACTACTAGGAAAATCGTCATCTCTCCTGGTTTATCACACCGAGTAAAACTCCTGTGATATTAGGAATGGTGGTAAGGGTTACCCTATATAGACAAAGCATAGAGAAATGTGATAAACCCATCATCTTTAAATAATGGCATAAAATACACCCACCTATACATGAGTCTGTCCGATACGATGACTCTAAACACTATATATGGCTTTTTTTTCCATTCATTAATGTGACATGTAGTGATGCATAGATCCTACATATTCTTCCATCCACTAGTAAATGTCAACAATTCCCCTTTCCCTGCGTATAGGTCAGACTTGTGAAAGAGAACTCATGAAAAGTCCTAACCGTATGACATTAAACTTAAAGGTACATCATGAAGTACGTATGGATTGATTCCTACCCTAACAAGATACGTAGTGACTCCGGGATTTTTCATGTTGGTCCAAACACCATTCAAAAAAATGCCCCTTCATCTACATAGGGCATACAATTATAGGAAAAATGTTGTCAGATCTCCATGGACAATGATTCCCAACTAACTGGGATACATGGAAACCTACCTAAGGTTCAAGCTCGACACTTCAGCCACCTCATCCTTTTCACAACTGTTCACTCTTTTCCTTACCGTATGATGTTAAACTACACTGTAAACTAGAAAAATATGTGTCTTGATTCATATCATCATAGGATATGTAGTGATATAATAAATCTATATATTATCCCATCCTCCATTCAAAATAAATCCCCCTCCCCTGTACACTGGTTATGCAATTATACGGATCGTGTTTTTAGATTTACGTGTGGCATAATTACCACCTTTGTAGGATATGTATTGATTCATGAATCAAATATCTTAGTCTAGTCTCCATAGGATAAGTTCACCCCCCATTCATATTGGGCAGACTTACACATGGAAATTTAAAATTCCTAACTGCACAATGTTAAACTGTATGGACAAAGAAGTCCTAGACACATGAAATTAAATATCTCAAGAAATACATGTGGCTTTATTATAGGTATGAAAAGATATGTAGTGAAACATGGGCCTTCCTAGGTCTTGCATCATGGGACAAAAAATGCCTCCATTTTTTCATAAGAATGTAAATTTTGTGGAAGAGTCCAAACCTTGATCCCCACAATAATGATAAGTCAAAATATCATGCCCCCTACATATATATCAGATCTATGTAGATGATATAGTACCACAAAACTAATCACGATATGGATATTTATCATGTACCCAAATAACATATTTTCATCCATCAAACTCCAAGACTTGATAAAGTTGAAATCCCTATAATCACCTGATGTTATTGGAGATGGACCGTTAGTGTTCTAGAGTCACCGTTGTTTGGAAATGCGCACAATGCCATGGTGCCTCTACATACCTTTTCCACAAAAATGGTCTATCAAAAAAAAAGAAAATTTGTCATTAGGTGAGTCTTTCTCTACATCTTTAAAACCATTGGATCCTAACCCTAGAACCTTCCCTCTAGATTTGAGGACTCCAGGAACCATGGTTTACACTTTCTTCCCCCACTCACCTCTAGGGCATACCATGGATATCCCATCCTGATTAGCCCATATTTACACGTGATTCGATTAATGTTTTGTACCTAAATCATGATTTCAACCATTTTTGTTAAGTTACTTTCCACAAGACTTAAAACTTCATGGACCAAAAATAGCTATCTATTTCAAATTGAGTCACCCATGTCCTCAATACATGACATTAAACTGCATGGCCCAAAAATGATCCCTCCTTCGATCAAACAATCCCATGTTAGGGGAGTGAAACCCTTTACTCCCCTTATTTAAAACACTATGTATAAATCACCTGGGATTAGGAATTTTGGTATCAGATTCCGACATGGATATGGAAAATCAATCCATAATTATTGGTCCTGCAGGCAAAACTTAAAATGAATATTATAGTTTTCCATTCATTTTGGGAAACCTAAAGTCCTAACCTTATGACATTAAATTATAGGTTATGAAAAATAATAATAAAATATCCTTATCTAAACACATGGATCAACCCTATATAGCAATACTAATAGCAGGGTAATCAGATCGTCGTAATCATTCCCTTCTCGAACAAGGGAGTCAAAATGCCTCACCCAACAAGGAATCTATATCTATGTAGGAGAGTTCCCAACTCTCTAGGTTATAATGGCCATAAAATTAATAAAATGTATAGAAAAATATTTTACATCTATTAAACTCATGGCTTCAAATGATTTCGGATCCATATATACCTCCCTAGTCATTGGATATGGGAGGCCAATGTTCTATGCAAACCTTTGTTAGACAATTCCCATAATTCCATGACATATTTGAAAGTGTTTCACATGAAAATGGCTTGTCAACCAAAGGAAAATTCATCCTCGAAAGAGAATTCCCTTATACATATATTCTAAAATATGTTACAGGACTTGTATCATCTCTCTTGAAATAATATCCTATTAAAACATGGATTACACTTTCCTCCTTACCCACGTCTTGAACGTGTTAGAAAAACTTTTTGTGACCATCCTACAATTAATCAGGACATATACATAATTTTCCTAAATACATGACATTACAAGTGAATGATGATCAAAATTATCTATTCATTATTGGGCCCTAACATTCCCAAAAAACATCCTCCCCCATGTTCATATGCCTGAAATGAAGCCTCATAGGAATGTTCGATGTGGGTCCTACTTCATTGGTAACCCTGTGTTAAAAAAGTGTAACATTCATATGAGTTAACCAGATCCAAATATTGATAAAATATAAATAAAATAAATCTATATATATTCCAATAATCATAGGATACATCGTGAAACCTGAGTCTCATATCTCGAGTGTATCCAGGAAAATATGTTGTCTCGCTATTTATTATGCATGGGTGTTTCGCTCGGAATCCGGGGATGACCTCCTGGACGGGAGATTCAAACGTTCCGATCGGTTTCTAACGGGTTTGTTCGTAGAACCGGAAACATCCAATGATTCCACATCCATTTGGACCTACTTTCCAATGGCAGGCGCTCATTAGCTTGTGGGCTAATGAGGCTTAGGAATTTGCATTGGTCGAGAGGATGGGAGGTCGGACTCATCGCACCTTTTTGAGGGGAATTATTGTCTACTCCGGGACTGTCTTTATAGATTTAAGTTATGTTCATGAATCCTTATTACATTACCAAGTAAAAAAATGATCTTTTATTTAGTTTTAACAATCAATGATTAAATATGCAAGAAATTTATAGAATATTTTATATGTATTCGAGGTTCTTCATCAATAGAGAATCATCTATATCTGTTTAGAGATTCCTGGTCAATGGTATCCTTCAAAACATTTATATAAAATTATCATGGTCATTATGATGACCAGGCTGGTTTTAAAGCCACTCAGTGGGGCACTTGAAGTTTATCGTCATTCAGAAGGACATAGATTATTTCAAAGTTGGGATTGAACCCATAAATGGGCTACCTACGTATCCTTTTTTTTGGAAAAGGAATCAGAACCCACGTAGTTTGAGTAATGGAGTATGATGTTTATGATTGATGGCTCAAAGAAGAATGTCATAATTATTTTTACACTCTAAGCTCATGTGAGTCATGCTCAGTGTGAGAAACAAGAGGTATTGGTAAAATTTAGACAATTGTGCCATGAAAGATGCAATCATAAAAATTTGTTTGGGGCTTATGTATGTATGACTACCCAAAATAGATGAAGGTTTAGGATTTACTTTTAGGGAGAAAATCCAAGAACAGGGTCCATAAAGGTATATGTGCTTTATGGAGATTTGAATACTCTAATCTTGGGGCTTACTCCTGAGGAGGATGCCCAAGTTAGGAGGGGACTTATTATTGGGTTTTACTCCTGAAAAGGAAACCCAAATCAAAGGTAAATTATGACTGGTTAAGATAATTTTAAGGGGGCTTGAGGTTTATTCCTAAAAAGGAAACTCAAGATTATGACTGGGACTTATTCCTAGAAAAGGAGGCCCAGGTTAGGGGACTTGGGGCTTACTCCTGAAAAGGAAACCCAAGGTTATGACTGAGTCTTATTCCTGAAAAGGAGACCCAGGTTAGGGGACTTGGGGCTTACTCCTGAAAAGGAAAACCAAGGTTATGACTGAGTCTTATTCCTGAAAAGGATACCCAGGTTAAGGAATTAAGGTTTGGGGCTTACTCCTGAGGAGGATGGCCAAAATAAGAGGATTTATAACTGGGGATTATTCCTGAAAAGGAGACCTAGGTTAGGATTCTCTCATCTTAAAGGATGAGGTTGAATGAATGAACTCTCCATATTTAATGACATAAAGATATTTAAATCACTATACTTTGAGAGATTATCCACAGAATTCCTTTTAGATAAGGAAGTCAAATCAAGAAATCATGCCATAAATTGCTTTGAAGAGTGTCTTGAAGACTGAATCTTGATAAGGAAAGGTGTGATGGCTTAAGAGGGGTAAAAAATGGGCAAGATGGGCACCCAAAAAGATAGGGGCACGCAAGTCTTGCAGGGCGCGCAAGTATTCCGTGGGCGCGCAAGTATGGTCGCGCAGGTATACCTGCGCGGCACATGGTGTACTTGCGTGATTTTCAACCAGCATTGAAATACTTGAGCGACTCTTTTTAAAACCCTTTAGAATTTTCTTGAGGTTCCTCCAGAAAAGGGACGCGCAAGTTATATTGAAGGAAAAAAGTCGGCGCACAAGTGTTTGATATGTTTCAACACTTAGGCCTTCCTTCTTCTCTTTAGATCTTCCGTTCTAGGTAAGAAATTAACTTATAAGTGTTCCGGAAGCTTTGATAAGAGACTTGGGCGTCGGGAGCTTCAATCCGAGTTTCTGGAAAAAAATCTTCCCGAATGGGGGCCCACATGGTCTATTTATAGGCAAAAGAAGACCCCGGGCTGTTACCGGGCGGTTACCACTTAGGTCGCGCAAGTCACCTGGGCGACCAAGGGTGTCACGCAAGTGTACTTGCGCGACAGTGATAAAACTTGCGCGGTGCCGTTTCTGTCGATCCTTTGTTCATGGCTTTGTCGATTTTTGATGTTTTATTCAAAGGTTGAATCACTTTGAGCTCAGATATTCCCTTTTCCGATCTTTAGATTATGTGACAAAAGGAGCGTTAACAAAAGTCCCCCCTCAGAGTTGGATCCGGAAAAAAAATGAGGATTTGACTCTGAGGAAATCGAATCCCTCCAAAGGAAAAGGGAGGCGCGCAAGTTTGCGTCGCGCAGGCCTTAAGCGCTCGGAGTGCGGCGCGCAGATAGGCTTCCTGGCCTATAAATACACCGCTTTTGGCCGGCGATATCATCTGATCCCGAATTTCTCGAGCTCTCGCCGCGCAAGTCTTCCTCGCCGTGCAAGTCTCTTTTTCCACTGTTTCCTCGCTGCCACGCTACTCTCATGGTAATAGGGCTTGCGCGGTAATACTTGCGCGACAAAAACTTGCACATCACTTGTAACACTTGCGCGACATCTCCATACTTGCGTGCCTTAATGCCTTAGCCATTTTTTCCAAATTCATTCACAAATTTTATGAAAAATAAACCCATTTAAGAATTTAATTTATTCAACTCTTGTGCAGATTCAATGGCTCTTAGACCTGGATTAATTGATGAACTGGATAGCAAGAGGATAGATGATATGATGGATATCATTGGCCCTGATTACTATACTGTCAAAGATAGTACTCTTCCAGATTTGGCTAAGTATCTGAAGAAATATCATCACAACTTTCCTCACTGCACTTATCTACCTTTGTATGGCTATGGTCATCTACAAGAAGTCATTATTCCAGATGTAAAGAAATATCTTCCATTTTCGTGGTTTCAGAATTATACCAATTTTGCTTCAGCAAATATCTCATGTGGAGGATCATTTTTAACTGCTGGAATAGTGGAGAAGGCTTATGTGATGCATCATAGGCCTTGCACACCAGATCTGAAAGATCATACACCTGAGCTTCAACCACATTGTCATCCTTCAATATTCTGAAATGCTCAGATGGATCAATCCAAAGGCTGGAAGAAAAGTTGGGATTTCCGTCCTGGGGGAGGTGTGAAGCCAACTTGGATGTGGGCATACTGGGTGCGACAAACTTGCGCAGAGTTTATTGAGGATATAAAGAGATCTGCAATATATGAGGCCGTTTGGGTTGGGAAAACAGATGTTTACAGACATGATAACTTCGTGCCAGAGATACTCAGCCCCTAGAGCCCAGTGACTAATTCTTTCAATTTGACTCATGGAGAAGTAGGCATCAGTTTGTGGGATGTCCACAAGATTTCTGGAGCTCCAATCTTGGGCGATATGTATGATGAATTCATTCCTCCCAAGGTGACTTGGAATGATTCAGAGAAGACTCCTGCGTTGGCTCAAGAATTATTTAAAATCTTTCACAGGCTCAAGAGTTTAGAGACCTCATTAACTCATTTTAGAAAAGATATTCATCCAGAAGAATGGATGAATGTGTTTCTTACTAAGAAGAAAGGGATTGAGCCAAAAGAAAAAGGATCCAAGAAAAAGAAATCCAAGGATACCAGTCCCAGACGTCCTACCACTTGTCCAAAACCTGAGAAGAGAGGAGCTCCTGGCACATTCTGGCCAACTCTAGAAGCAGGAGAGTTTGAAAAGTGGGGATATGAAGTGAATCAAAGAATTCCAAAGAAAACTCGTCTGGCGGGTTTCTTGGAAATGTGGCTCAGTGTTTATCTCTTGCCGGTCAGGGATTCGAAGGGAGGCGTTAGGCCAGGGACCTTCGTCATTGCGGCAAAGTTGGCTGAGGGAAAAATGGTTGGGTTAGCTACCCCCATTTTAGAAAAGATTCACAGGAGTTTACTTCACGTCTTCCAGGGTAAATCTTATTTAAGAATAGTGGGACAATTCCAGGTTTTGTGGGGATGGATTGCCACTCACTTTAGGACTTACAACGTACAGAATGGATTACAAATTCCTGGAAGCTCTTTCAGACCGTCAGTGCAAGCATTCTCTGGAATTTCTCTATTAGATGTTAATGGTTATGACATGAAAGTAAGACTAAGCATGTTTAAGGAATTCAACTTCTTTCCTTATGGAAGTCCTCCATCCGGGCGGTTTGTTGATGATGGGACAACCCATTTGGATTTGAGGGCATACATGCTAGCTTGCAGGGATGGCGTCTTAGTAGCCATGATTGATGGAGAAATCATAAGTGAGGCCTATGCTCCATATAGATTTGCACGCCAATTCAAATGTTTGCAACATATTGTTGTATCCCCTCCAGTACATGTCAGGTTAGAGCAACATCCGATGGTTGCTCGACAACTATGGTTGCTGACATCAAGAGAGAAGACTGGGGCAGAATTTGTTCTACCAGTTGAAAAAGCGGCACATAATCTAACTACATTTTATGCCGAACACTGGATAGCATCATACCCCAAAGGGATATTGAATCACCCAGTATATCAAGTGGAAAAGAGGAAGAGGACTGTAGAGAAAGAAACCCTTCCTCATGAAGGTGAAGCTTCTCCACCTGAAATAGATTCAACAGACTCCTCTTCTAGAACTGATTCATCGGATTATCACGATGGGGATGATGAGGCACAACCGGCAGCAAAGCGGTTTCGTGCCAGATATAATCCTCCATCCAGAATTAAAATACCCACTCCATCAACTCCTGGTGAGTTATTTCATTGTAGTAATTTCAATCACTGCTACTTTATAAAGTAATAAGTCTTACATTCTTATTCTCTATCTGTAGTTGCAGGAGTTGGGAAGAAATTAAAATAAAAAATTGTATGACCTTCCTCACAGCCTTTATATCTAAGATCAGAGGCTGTTCAGCTATGGAAGACCTTATACTGTGATACTGAGACCGCCTGGATGGATTTGTGTGAGGGCCTACAACTTCCTGGAATAGGATATCTTCTAGCTTCTAAAAATCTTCAATACGGAGATAACCCCAATGAAGTGCGAGCTTACATCAGAGATCTGAAAATGCTCATATATGCCACTGATGACTCGGTTCCTATCACTAGGCGGGTGAAGGAAATGATTGATCGTGGTGCCACTGAGGGGGCTGGTGGTTCTGGAGATGAGGAATGGCAGGAGTACGTGGCTCCTGAAGATGTAAGTTTTCTTTCCTTATTTTCTTTGAAACTTGATTTCAGTTGAAGCTTTGTTACTTAAGGAAGTTATTTTCTTCATCTTGCAGCTTGCAAAGAAAGGAACTGGGGTTCCTTCACCACAATATAGCCCTGGTGGTACTGCTATCGGGTTTGCTGCTGATTCTCCTCGCGAACCAGACGAGATATCTCCCGTCCAGCAGGCCATGAATGAGGCACTGGACATAGCCTTCCATTCGCCAATCCAAGTGCCAATAAGGGAGACTACTGATACTCCGAAAAAACAAAAGAAGCCAAGGCAACGAAATAGGAAATCCATAGCTAAACGTTTCATTAGAAGTGGTATGTCCTTTGAACTATCATGAGTTTATACCCATAATCATATGGTTACTCATATTTCTGAGGATTGCAGGGGCTTCTTCAATTTCCCCCTTGAGGGAAGCGACTGACCCTCCTTCAAAGGTCGTGGAGGGTGCTGTAGAACAATCACAGACCAAGGCTGACTTGGTTTCACCTGGAGAAGAGCTACCATCCATTCCCAGTATCCCTCCTACTACTTAAGATGTTGTCCAAGGTCAGGGGTTGCAGGACATAAGTCGACAAGAAGATGTAGCAAATGCTCCCACTGGTGAGACTAATCAAGATTCTGAATTATCATTGGATGAAATGATGAATCAAGGAATGAATTTTGAAGAATTTTATGATCATGCTAAGTTGTCATATGATTTATAAGACCTTGGGCGTGAGTGCTACCCTTCGACCAATTTTTTTTTTAAATATACTTCTAACCATGATGGAAAATAATATGCAGTTTCTTCCGTAGAAGTCGCTGAACTGCCAATGCCCGAAGAGGGTGTGGACACTGATGTCAACCCTATCATTGTAGAAACATTATCTCAAGTAGAGCTAAATCCAATAAACTCTCCTGAGACCCATCTTGAAAATCCTGTTGAAACTGGGAAAGATGGGGAGAAGCCTTCTCAGGTTGCTGAACCACCCTTGGGTAAGGGATAACAATATTTGTGATTATACTTTATTCGCAAGACAATCTATTCTTTTGTTATCCTTTGAAGCTGACTAAACCTTTCAATTAATCATGTAGGACCATCAACTGCAATGACTAGATCCGTAGATGAGGCCTCAGCCTCTGCCCCAACGGGAATTGAAAGTGAAGAAGCACAAGTCAGGGGGGAAAGAGCATGACAAGGCACTTCCTTAAGCGCGCTACTTCCAGATTACATACCCCCTTCTGACATAGATATTGAATCAGATCCAGACATGCTTAAAGCATTCAGCTTTTCACGATGTAAGGCATGGAACAACATATGGAACATCATATCTGGGGTGCCTTTAGAAGAGCTACCATCAAAAATTTCTCGATTGTCATCCCAATTTGTTATACTGGGACTTGGTGGTTTTGGATATGAAAAGATCCATGCTGCGGTGAAACACATCATTTTCAGGAGGGAGCAAGTGCAGAAAAGTCATGAAGATTTGACCAGAGTGAAATTGTCAGTCAACATAGGCAAATTTGAGGCTGCGATATCCCAAGCTGAAGCTGATTATGCTGCCAAGATGAAGGATCTGAAGCAAAAAATCAAAGAAAAGGTCATCCAGTAGGTGCAATTCCAGCAACAGTTAGATGCTATTACCGGGGAACTTGATCAGCTTAATAAATCATTGGATTAAACTCATATGAATGGCATGAAAGCCATCGCAGATGCTAAGAAGGCACGTTAGCAAGCTGAAAAGAGTGAAGCTGGTCAAGTGCATGAGCTTCAAGTAACTGCTGATAAGGCTCAGGATGCTATACATCAAATGAAGACTTATGTTGACAATCTTCTGTAATTCTTGAAAAAGTGAAGAGACTCCAGTCTGTGGATGTCTTTCTATCTCCTGTGTATCAATGAAAAACACTTTCGTCTTCAATCATTTGTACCTGTATTCTTTCATTACCTACTTCAAATTTACTTAAGCCAATGGGCCTAGTAAGTATAGTTTGATTTTTACTAGGATTATTACAAATAATCCTACAAACTTTGAACCTTTTAATTGCTCAATATTAACTAAATAATACAAAAAAATGTATATTTAGTGAGCTGGAACTTGACTTTTATTCAGAGTTCCTTTGTCTTTTGTGTGGGAAGATTAAAGTCATGCACGCCGGACATAAAGGGGCTAATGTTTAAGGTCGAAATAGCTTTGACCAAAATGGATTAAAATGGATTCAATTCCTTGACAATTTATCTAAAAACATATTACCATACTCAAGTATGAGGTAAAAAATGTAAACTATGGCTTAAGAATATTTGAATCTGAGGAATGGTATGAAAAAGAGCTAAAAGGCATTAGAAGAAGTAGTTTCCAAGAATGAAGTTACTATTATTTAACAAAACCCGTTAGGGGGTTGAAATATGCAGGGCCACCTATGGGCATTGGTTGAATGGTCAAATAAATAGCATCTTTTGGCTGACAAGTCTGTTATGTGGACTGTTTATGCAAGGCCACCTATGGGCACGTGCTGCATAGTCAGGCAAAAGAACTCCCATAAATTTACATTCCTAGTGCTAAAATCCAGTAAAAGTTTATGGAGATTCAAATTTTCTAAAGTATAGAGTTTGTTGTATGGAAAGAGGTACATTAATATGGAGAAGATATTTCCGAACAAGAATATCGAAGAACTGGATGAATATCACTCCTACGAAGGTCTGACCCAAATGTAGGGAAGAAGAATAAACCATAGACTTGAATACTTTCAGATCATGAAAAGTATAAGGGAAAAATATGTTAAGGATGGCTATTTTTTGCGGATCCCTACATACTGTCATTTAAGACAAATAAGGACAAAAGAGGCATTCTTCCCAAGAATGAAGTTACTATTATTTTACAAAACCCGTTAGGGGGGTTGAAATATGCAGGGCCACCTAAGGGAATTGGCTGCATGGTCAAATAAATAGTATCTTTTGGCTGACAAGTCTGTTATGTGGACTATTTATGCAAGGCCACCTATGGGCACGTGCTGCATAGTCAGGCAAAAGAATTCTCAGAAGTTTGACATTTTTGTGATTAGAAGTCATGAAAAGGGTTATGAAGATATGAAAATATTTAAGGTTAGGATTATAACACATAAAGATGGGTATTGTCCAATGTATATAGAGATACATAGGTCAATGATAACCATAATCATGTTGTGTCTGGGTCCTGAATTGAAACTTGGACTTCACTACGTATCTCATAAGAATGAGAATCAAGCCATACGTAGTTCTTGAAATGCAGTTTAACATCGTGCAGGACGAAAGTATGAGTGATCTTAGTTTAGGGTCACAGAATTCGGACCATAATAATGAATACACAGTGTGTGTTTTCATGAGGACTTTTCAGCCAAGGGACTGAAAGTGAAATTTGGGGTTAGGCCCAAAAGACTTGGGACTGGATTCGAGGGACACTCGAATGTTCCTACGTATCCCATAAGGATGGGAATCAAGTCCACGTAGTTCTAGAACTGCCCTTTGTACAAATTTGGTTCGTACGTGTGAAGGGTGAAAGGGGACTTTAGTGCAATGATGGTTTAACCTAAAAAAGTTTAGGCATTACCATGTATGCATGTAGTCTTTTGAAAATAAAAACCATGATTGAAAAATCAATGTCAATAATAGTTCTCTCTCAAACGAGGAAATCAAATAATATTGTAGTTTATTGTCGTACCAGACAAAAGTGTTGTATAGTTTAACGTCATATAACAAGGACGAAAGTGAATCAATGTAAAAAATATTGATTCTAGGGGCGGTTTCACGAATCAACATCATATGAGATGGTGGTGAACCGATGTGAAGAGATTATTTTTGGGCTTGAACCCTGGGAGGTTGCTTACATACCCAGCCTGGAGGGCAAGGATCAATGTCCATGTAGTTCAATTAAATAATGAATTAATGATAAAGTTGTTCTTGGGGACAATGATCTAATAAAAAATGTTGTTGGGACATACACATGGTTAGTGGCCCAAAGGGAGTGTTATGGTTGATGTTCACTCTAAGCTCACGTGAGTCATACTCTGTGTGAGAAACAAGAGGTAATAACAACCTTAACGATGCACAGTTTAATGTCATGTAGAACATAAAAAAGGGACTATGCAGTTTAAAGTCTTGTAGTTATGACTATTGGTGCTGCACAGTTTAGTGTCATGTAGCCGGGACAAAATAACAGTTTAATGTCATGTAGGATATATCAAGGAATTTCTGTACAGTTTAGCGTCATGTAGTTAGGATGATGGGGATAAAATAGTTTAACATCATATTGGACGAAAGGGGGATTGTGCAGTTTAATGTCATGCAATAAGGAAAAAAGAGTTTACCATTTTAACGTCATGTCGGACGAATGTGCGAATAGTTTAAGGTCATAAGCATGGATCGTGAATGGTGAAGTTTAATGTCATACTGGACCCTTGATGATTATATAGTTTAACGTCTTTCCGGACATGAGGGACTTTCATACAGTTTAGCGTCATGTAGTTAGGACGTCACAATTTAACGTCTTGCTGGACCAGGGATGATGCAGTTTAATGTCATGCTGGACGGTTTAGGGAACTTTTTCACAGTTTAATGTCGTGTGGGATGAAGTTGCAGTTTAAAGTCATACTGGACCATTGCTGTATAGTTTAACGTCATATAGCAAGGACGAACTAGTGTTGTACAGTTTAAAGTCATGTAGCTAGGACTAAGGTGAACCAATATGAGGATATCAGTTCTGGGGACTTTTTACAGTTTAACGTCATGCTGGATGATGAAAGTGCCACAGAGTTTAATGTCATGTTGCTAGGACACAATATAGTTTAATGTCATCTCAGACAAAATATAGATTAATGTCATCTCGGACAAAATATGGAACTTCTGTACAGTTTAATGTCATGTAGCTAGGACATAATACAGTTTAGTGTCATGTAGGACCATAATACAGTTTAGTGTCATGTAGGACAATAATACAGTTTAGTGTCATGTAGGACAATAATACAGTTTAGTGTCATGTAGGACAATAATACAGTTTAGTGTCATGTAGGACAATAATACAGTTTAGTGTCATGTTGGACAATAATACAGTTTAGTGTCATGTAGGACAATAATACAGTTTAGTGTCATGTAGGACAATAATACAGTTTAGTGTCATGTAGGGCAATAATACAGTTTAGTGTCATGTAGGACAATAATACAGTTTAGTGTCTTGTAGGACAATAATACAGTTTAGTGTCATTTAGGACAATAATACAGTTTAGTGTCATGTAGGACAATAATACGGTTTAGTGTCATGTAGGACAATAATACAGTTTAGTGTCATGTAGGACAAAATATAGTTTAATGTCATCTCGGACAATAATACAGTTTAGTGTCATGTAGGACAATAATACAGTTTAGTGTCATGTAGGACAATAATACAGTTTAGTGTCATGTAGGACAATAATACAGTTTAGTGTCATGTAGGACTATAATACAGTTTAGTGTCATGTAGGAAAAAATCATGAACCAATGTGATTGTTTTGGATCTGTGAACAATATTTTGTGTTTATACAAAATACTTCTTCAGAAATATGGCATTTGTTGGAGTCGTAATGTGTTCTCCATCCATTGAGATTAGAGAATATGCTCCATTGGAGTAGACCTTATGTATTGAATAAGGTCCTTCCCATTTTGGTTCAAGCTTGGGAGGCTTCTTTCCTGGTATCATTGGTGCTCTGAGAACCAATACCAATTCTCCCTGAATGAATGAACTAAGATGAACTTTTTTGTTAAAAGCTCGTGCTATTCGATTCTGATAGATTTCCAAGTGGTGCAAAGTGCACAATCTTTTCTCATCTAACTGTTCCAATTCATTCAACCGCTTTTGGGATTGCTCATCTGTTGATAACTGATCACAAATGGCTATTCTGAGTGAGGGAAATTGAACTTCAATTGGAAAGACTGCTTCTATTCCATATACCAATGAATATGGAGTTGACCGCGTTGCATTGCGAGTGGTAGTCCGATAAGCCCATAAAGCATGAAAGAGTTTATCAGGCCATGACCTCTTATCTTTATCCACCATCTTTTGCAGTATATTTGAAATAATCTTGTTGAAGGCCTCTATCTGGCCATTAGCCGCTGCATGATATCGAGATGAATGGTTGGACTTAATGTTGTATTCTTGATACAATTTCTTTACCTCATAAGAACAGAAGTTGGTGCCGTTGTCCGTCAATATGGTATGAGGGACACCAAATCTAGTGATGATGTTAGACTTGATGAAGCTAACAATCCATTTAGAACTGACTTCTTTGAGAGGTACTGCCTTTTCCCATTTGGAAAAGAAATCAGTAGTAGTAAGAATGTACTTAAACTGCTTGGCTGTAGCTGAAGGGTAAGGTCCCACCACATCCATTCCCCATGTGGAAAATGGCCATGAGTATTTAGCTGTATGAAGCAACTCTGGAGGTTTATGAATGAAGTTGGCATATACTTGGCATGAATGACACTTCTTTGTGAAATTAACACAATCTTGTATCATTTAAGGCCAAAAGTATCCAAGCCTTCGAATTTGATCAGAAAGTCTATGTCCAGACAGGTGGGCACCACAGACTCCTGCATGCACTTCTTTTATGACAGCCATTGTCTCTTCACCATCAATACATCTGAAGAGAACTCCATCAAAACCACGTTTGTAGAGAATTTTCTCGAGGTGGTTTGGGCCATCATAAAGAGTAAAATTGACCACACGTCGCCAGATTTGTTCTTTCTCTGCTCTATCAGGTGGAAGTGTTCCATTTTTAAGGTATTCCCTGATAGGTGACATCCAACCTGTAGTATGACCATACGTTTCAGGAATGGGACTAATTTCATTAATTTCCTCTGTTCTGACTTGAACATATGATGAAATTGCACAACGGTGGGCAATACAGATGGTTGTCTCGTCCCGATTTGGATCTGCTAAAGTTGTGGCTATATTAGCCAGTGCATCAGCTTGAGAATTTTGTGATCTTGGGATATAAGAAAATGTTGGTTATGAAGGGAATTCCGACATTAACTCTCTGACGTAATCATACAAAGGGATTAATTCTTCTTTTCTGATGGCATAATCCCCATTGACTTGTTTGATTACCAGGTCTGAATCACCTTTCACCTTTAAGTGATTCGCTTGTGCTTGAAGCGCTAATTCCAAGCCTGTAATGAGAGCTTGGTATTCAGCTTCATTATTGGTACCACCTTCCCACAACAAAAAGGAATAAGGTAACACTGCCTTATCTGGAGAAATGAGCACAATTCCTAAACCAACTTTGTTGAATTTAGGATTTTCCATTTTCTCCCTGTTGGACTTCTAGAAGCACCATCAAAATACATTTCCCATGTTTGAGGACTCTCTTGAATAGAGAAAACTTCCTCATCAGGGAGTTAGATATCTGAATACGTGTCTTCTACTGAAGGATGTTCAGCCAGGAAATCAGCCAGAGCTTGGCCCTTAATTGCTTTTTGAGACACATACTGAATGTCGAACTGCTGTAGAATAACCGCCCACCTTGCCAGACGTCCTGTAAGCATTGGACGACTAAGGATGAATTTGAGCGGATTATTACGAGATACCAATTGGACCTTGTGATGTTGAAGGTAGTGTCTCAGTTTCTGAACTGCAAAGATTAATGCTAGGCAGCACTTTTCAATACTTGAATACCGGTTTTCTGCTTCAAGCATAGTTCTACTGAGATAGTAGATACTATTTTCATTCCCAGCATCATTCTTTTGAGCGAGAAAGGCACCCAATGATCGCTCTAAAGCTGTCACATAGAGGATGGGAGGTCTACCCTAAACAGGTGGCATGAGTACTGTTGGACTCAAGAGGTATTTCTTGAGAACATCAAATGCTTCTTGACATTCTTCAGTCCACTGGTAAGTGACTCATTTTTTCAATAATTTGGTAAAGGGTAATCTTTTGCCTGCCAAATTGGCGATGAAACGCCGAATATAGGCTAAGTGCCCTTGAAGTCCTCTTAATTCTTTCAAATTCTGAGGAGGTGACATACCAAGGATTGATTTGGTCTTCTCAGGATCGAATTCAATACCATGATGGCGTACAACAAAGCCGATGAATTTTACTGAGGTTAACCCAAAAGCACATTTTAAGGGGTTCATCTTTAAATTATGTTGTCGAATCTTGTGGAATATGACTTCCAAATCAGCCAAGTGATTAGAACGTTGTTTGGATTTAACCACCAAATCATCTACATAGCATTCAACAAACTTCCCTAAAAGAGGTTTGAAGATACGATACATGGCGCGTTGATATGTTGCACCTGCATTCTTCAAACCAAAGGGCATTACCCGGTAACAAAACACACCTTGAGGAGCTCTGAAGGCTGTATACTCCTCATCTTCTGGGGCCATTCGGATCTGATTATATCCAGAATATCCATCCATGAAAGAAAGTACTTCATAGCCAGCCGTCGCATCAATTAAGAGTTCTGTAATTGGAACTGGGAAATCATCTTTAGGACAATATCGATTAAGATCTCTGAAATCGATGCAAACACTAATTTGTCCGTTCTTCTTCTTTACAGGGACAATATTAGCCAACCACTTGGGATATTGAACTTCTCTGAAGAAGTTATCTTTGATAAGCTTATCCACTTCAGCCTCAATTTTGGAAGCATAGGTTGGGTGTGTTCTTCTCGCGGCTTGCTTGAATCCTCGATGTTCTTTTGGTAAACCCAAATGATGAGTAGCAACATCAGGATCAAGGCTAGGAATCTCTGTATAATTCCAAGCAAAAATATCTTTATTTTGCTTTAGAAAAGAAATATACATCCCTTGCTCTTCAAGGGTCATGGCCGCACTAATTAAAGTGGGGCGTAGATCTTTCTCTGTACCCTGATTTATTTCTCTGAGTTCATCCACAGTGGTAGAGATACCCTCTTCAAATGCTGGAGGAGCATCTCTAAGATCTTCCTCTTCCTCTTCATCACGTGTTATTTCTTCCGTTTCTTTGCAAAGTAGATGAAAAAACGAAATTCTCATGATCATAAGAGATGTCAAAATTTTCACATTTTGAAGAAGAAGCTTCCGTTTCCGACCCTATTGATGATAAAGGGTCTTCTTTGGGAAATAAAGAGGAGATGATGGATTGAGAATCGACATCATTATTCACCTCTGGTGTTGCTATAACTTCTTCTGGCCTGATTAGCGAAGTATATACCTGTTGGATTTCAGCAGATGAAATGAAAATGTCACCAGTTATTCTTTCATCATTGCTTGGTAGGTTACCAATTTCTCCCATGTTCTCTGGCTCGATCGTCGTAATTGACATTATGGATCTTTCCATAAGAGTATTTTGATTTGGGCCTATTTTGTCAATTTCACTGATGGGTAACACATAATCTGTACTCACATGTGAAAATGGATTTATTTGAATTTTTTCCAAACCATATGGAGCATTAACATTGGTAATTTCCTTCATTGTAGATTTTTCTCTTCCCTTCATGTGATAAAATTCCGCCTCAATGTATTGAGACTCACATGTCTTGAACGAGGCCTTATCACCATACAATGTTCCAACTTGACCATCGAAACAGTATTTGAGACATTGATGGTATGATGACGGAATAGTTGCATGCTGATGTAGCCAGGGTCTTCCAAGCAAGATATTGAAAGCTGAGTCTTGATCAACAATCATGAAATCCGAATTGGAAACAAGATCTACAAAATGAGTTCTGAGTGTAACTTCTCCCAGTGGTTCTTGTTCATTTTTATCATAAACTTGTAACATCATGGTAGAAGGAGTTAAATCAGATTTCGTGAGGCCCAATCGACGAAGTGTACGAATGGGCATGAGATTGACTCCTGAACCATTGTCAATGAAAGCTCTTTGAACATCTATACCATTGACTTTTCCAGATAAGTACAAAGGTTTTATGTGCCCATGCACAACATCATCTTCATCTTTATCAGTAAAAGATATCACTGCATGGAATTCTACAGGATTATTCTCTATGTGATTGATTTCAGCTGCAGCAATTTCAGCTTCAAACTCATGAGGACTTGACAAAGCTTCGATGAGTGCTTCCCGAAGATCTTTTGACAGATTCAAAGCATCCAAAATTTATAACTTGGCTGGTACTTGTTCCAAGTGTTTCAATATATCATACTTTTGATCTAGAGGTCTGCATTTCCCAATAGGAATATGCGGTTTAGAAGGTACCTTGGAAGCAGATGCTTTGGAAGCTGATGCATCTTGTATTGAAGCTGGCAACATCCTTGGTTTTGGCAGATTAGACTGATTAGATCCATTTACTTGCTGAGTAAAGAAGATGGAACTTTTAATTGGTCTTCCAAAATAACTGTGCCAAAACTGAGTTGGCCATTGGCAGAAGAACTTGCTTGTTCTTTTTGAGCTCGCTGAAGGGCTCTACCACGAGTTTCTGCTGCATATACAGTGCTAGCAGGGGTAAAATTAGAGTAGTGGCTTCGGAAAGATCCACGTCTTCCCCTATATCCTGAACCTCTAGAACCTCTTCGGATTCCCTTATTTGATACAGGGAATTCAGGCTCATCAAGATTGGAATATGAATCTGTTAATTGAATCATATTAACAGAACCAAAGATGAACTCTTCATCTGCTAAAGACTCTGCCTGGTTAGTTTGTTTAGGCTGTGCGGTTTGATGGGGCGGTACCCGTGGCTTTGAAGTAGATGGCATGAAATTTACCAGAGTCAAAGACAATTTAGGCTTTGATACATACTCATCTTCTCCTGATTCCTCTTTCTTCTTTGAATTGCGCTGCCCTTTTGAGGATTTTTCTTTTGATGGAGGCTTTACTATAGCTTTTGTAGGAGACACAATTGGCTTCTTCAATTGTGTTCGCAAAATGGAATGGGTCCGATTGATTGTCTTTCTGACCATTCAATCATCATATTTTTTCGCAGTTTTGCTTTTGACTTCCTGCCACTCGCCTCCTTCCTCTGGATCTGTAGCAGTAATACACGCTACATGAGCTGAAGAACCCTTAAATTTGACTTGTCCCAAGTCGACCATATTTTGCAGGAGGTCGTTAAAGACAAAACACTCCTGGATGGGATGCCCCAACATTTGATGAAAGGGACAATAATTGGGACGGTCTTCATCTCCTTCCTTTTTTGGCCTCTTGGACACTGGTAATTGAACCAAATTATTTTCCAGAGTTGAAATGAAGTAACCAGGAACTTGCTCACTTCAGAAAGAGTATGTCTTACTCTTCATAACCTCAAATTGTTTTCGTCGTTGATCTTTTTGATCATTTGGACGAAACAGCCTATGTTGTTGGCGTTCAGGAGGTGGAGCCCTTCGAGAAGATGAAGGTTTTGAAGTAGAAATAGGTACATGTGCTTGTTTAAGCATAACTGTAGCAGTTTCTGCTTTACCCATTCTTCTTCCTGGAGCTGATGGAATTATGCGAGATTTAACCTTAGCCTGTATAAGGGAATCTTCAATCTGTTGAGCGATTGAAGTAAGGTCTCGAAACCCTCCTGTGTATTTCACATGGATCAATGGCGTGCGTAATTCGTCATGCAAATTTTCCACACAGATTGGCAACAATTCCTCCTGGGGGAGTGCTAAACTCAAGGAATACATTAATCCCTTCCAACGAGCAATGAAATCAGAGACTCTTTCATTCTCCCTTTTCTTGCAGTTTGTAAGATCGAAAACTGTCGTTTTTGGCAAAGTTGAGCTAAACTGAAGAAGGAATTTTTGACGAAGATCCTCCCATCCGATGACTGACCGGGATTGCAAGCTTGTATACCAGACAAAAGCTGGTCCTTACAAGGTTCGCACGAAGCATCTGAGATTCACTGCTTCTTGCTGCTCTGGAGTTCCCATCATAGGATCACAACATGACACGTAATGCGTCAAATGTTGTTCGGGGTTGCCTGATCCATTGAAAGTAGGGAAAACAGGGTTTCCAAAACTGGATAGAGGAGAAATTGAATCTACCCATTCCGGGTAAACTTTCTTTTCAGGTTGAACCTGCGCCTGTTTCCCTTCCATAGTTTCTAACCGAGCTGTTAATGACTCAATAGTAGTTATTAACTTTTGAGAAACATCATGTTGAACTTGGTTTTGGGTAGGTGCAATGAATGGAGCTTGGACAGACGTGGTGGTTGGTGCTGCAACTGATGGTAGTGCTACCAACCGTTGCTGCGTTTGACCCGTAGGATTAGACCTCTGTGGGTGTACTGATAAAGGAGGATATTCTTGATCTATCTCAGTAGTTACAACAAATTCCTTCAGCTGTCGGACTTCTGCATTCTTAAGAAGAAGACTACTCTGAAGTAGTTCTGCATTCAACCTCCTTAATTCTTTCATTTCTTCCTCCTGTTGTGTAAACCATTTCTCTAATGAGAGTGATTGACCTCCTTCAGAGGAAGGGTGAGAAGTAACCTGATTCTTTCCATTCCCCTTATTGAATCCTTTTCGGAGGGGGGGAAGTGGGTTACTTGAAAGAATACCCAGATTTTGGATAAGCTTTTGATTACGTGTGCGCACACCTTCTTCATTTAGGTCTGTGTGCGCAACTTCTTGAGCAGGAACCTCTTCGTCTGATCCCTCTGATTGAGCCTCATCTGGTGAATCAGCAGCAATGGCATTGATGACATTAATGGATGCATATTGCATGGAATCCTTTCTATCAGCATTTCTGTGATATTGTCTTCTTCCATGTCCAAGATGAGACATGGAATTCCGTTGACTTGATCCCTTAGGAACTTCTTGGAGAACCGTCACTTGGAGAGAATCTCCTGATAGCTTGGATCTTCGTTCCTCTTGAGGCTTATTCCCTAATCGAGGGAATACTGACTTTCTAAGGGAGGGATTGTGGATTTGAAAAAGTCCCCAGTCCGGTAGACTGGGGATATTCCTGCTGCTTCCGCTCAACTCCTTGAATCCCATTTGTTGACTCTAAGGGTTGGGTTAGAGAAGTCCCCAGTCTGACAAGCTGGGGTGTCTTTTGACATGCTATGTCTGAGATCTTCTTAAAATCTCTATTGATCTTGCGAATCTTATTTCGGAAATTAGCTAAATGCATTAACCTGTATCCACTTTTATCACCTGGTTCAACAGATCATTGGATGATTTCCGAAACTTCTGTCATTTGACGACGTGTTTTCTCCAGACGAGAAGCTTGTGCAATATTCTCGCCTGCTTGATGTAGGAGCAATTCAACAACTTGTTCTCTATATACTTGATTTTGAGAGGAAGTAGTTGAAGCCTAGTCTTGAGAAAGCTTTTGATTATGAACAAAGCCCATTGACTGTGGCCGGCCATGGGCAATAACATTGCATGAGACCATTTTCAGCGGGCTTTGATGACCGGAAAGCACTGTGAAATGTAGTGCTCCATGAACACCCCATCCTCTGATATGAACATCAGATGGAGCATTGGAAATTAACTGACGCAATTTTCTTAGTGCGCCAAGGCATGAACGTTTAAGGGTTCTATGTTGCTTTTCAACCTTCAGATACCGAGAGACTGATAGAGATGTGAAATCAATCTGACGTTGTAGCCCTTCTATTATCTTAAGATGATTTTCATATTCATCGTAAGATAATACCTTCTTCTTTAATCGAAAAAGAGTTTTCCATATGTTGAGACGAATATCATGGATTCCATCATCCGTCAACATCTTTGGAATGTCGTACTGGGAGTCAGCCAAAAGCCAAAACATGACTGGTACTTCACTTTTTGCCAGTTTTTTCCTCATGTTCAGCATTTCCTCTTTATCATTAAATGAAGATTCTTCTACCTGTTTGGACCAGAGTTGGTGTTTCCTTGTTGCTTCATCGGATTCAACAAGATTGGTAGAGAAATCACTATTCATGATGGAAGATGAATTACCCAGGGATGGTTCGGAGAATATCCTGAACCCCAGTCTATCTTCTGATGGAGAAAGAGTTTCACCTGCCGATAGTAAAGCATCAGACATGACTGGTTTTACGTTTGCAAGTGCCTCGAGATAGGAGGGCTTTCTCGTCACTACATTTCCTTCTAAAGAATTTTTGAGACAACGTGAATCACTACTACGGAGAGGACTTTCGCAGCGAAGTTCATCACCATGAGGAGGACCGTCATGATGGGTTACATCAAAAGATGAAATCTCTTGCTCATTGGTCGTCTGACCACACAGAGGGTTCCTGTGGCTCTCATCTGAAGAATAAACTTCAAGATTGACCGAATTTTCATGAAGCAAGTCTTCATGAGGAAGTGTCTGTTGAAGACCTTTAGAATTAATGTTCCTGTTATTGGGAACTGATGGAGTAGAATCTTGAATTCCGACAGATAAATGTCTGAGGGATTCAAGAACTCCAGCATCGAGTAAGGCTTGGTTGCATATTGGCCTTTGATCTCCTGACTGTGCTGGGCGGATCTTTTTCATAGATGCCTTCTTACTCGCTTTAGAAACCACTTGATGACGAAAGTGATTGCTCTGAGCAGGTGTATGTGCCTGATCAGGAAAGATGGTCAGGTTAGGCTGAAGATCTCCACTCAAATCAGGTGTATGTTCCTGACTTGGTTGTCCATATGATATGGGGGAGTATGCCCCATAACCCTCTTGGACTGGAACAGATGTGTGTGTCTGTTCCGGAGTGAATCGTTGATGTGTCACTCCATTGCTAGGGATAGATTTATGTGTCTGTCCCTGTGATGATGCTAAAGCTGTTATGATATCCTGGCAAGCATCCAGAATATGATCACGAATATTCTTCTGCTCTTTCACCATTGACAAAATATGTTTGGTGACTTCAGCTGCCGGAACGGGGATATACGTCCATTCCGGGCTTGGAGTTGGTGTATGTGCCTGCTCTTGTCCTCCTTTTCCTGTCATTGAATCCTGACAGTACTCAAGTGTGGAGGCAGAGAGTTGAGTCTACCTCCTGTTTGTCATCGGGACTTTCCGACTGACTTCTCCGTGCACTACCAAGCGAGACTGTTGGTAGGCTTGATTAGTATTAGCAGGTGTATGTGCATGCTGATTACACTTCTCCAAACGCGGTTGACGAGATCCATCATATGTAGTCAGACGAGCCTGCCGACTAACTGGTGATGTATAAGCAGGTGTATGTTCCTGCCTATGGTACTCCGCCGGAATTGCCTGGCGGGATTGGCGTGATGCTGCCAGACGAGTCTACTGGACAACGGAATTAAAACGGACAGGTGTGTATGCCTGCTCGTTGTTTTCCACCAAGTTAGGTTGGTGGACTTATCCGGAGATGGTAGGGATGACAACCTGCCTATTGTTAACCGGATTCCGTCTCTGGCGGTTCATCTTGCCTGCTCGGGTTCGAGGAACTTGAGCTGAATGCCTGGAGTCGGTACCCTTATCATGTTGAGGGCGCACTACCGCACGAGTCTGGCGGTGATTGTTGATGGGAGCCCTTGAGAAGGACTCTTGTCTTTTTGAATTAAGGTCCTGCGGGACCTGCTCATTCACTTCCTCAGAGTAAGGGAGTGAATGGAAATTGCGTTCCGGGGATAACGACCCGAAACGGTTGGAGACGGTAGTCAGCACCGCCTGCTTCTTGATCACTGGCCGCCGTTGTCCGGACGACCAGGTAGAGTTGTTAACTTGTAGGGCTTGACGAGTGGCCTCCAGTGTTGGGATAGTACCGTTGCGACGGTACTCCTTAACCAGTGCATTAGAAACCCAGCGTTGAAGATGCTGAGTTGGTGATGTCATCCTCAGAGCGGACGACGTTCCAGCAGGAGTAGTAGCATTGGTTTTCACAGCAGCAGACCTCACAGTAGAGGTGTTCACAGTAGCAGTATTCACATAGGTGAATTTAAGGAAAGCCATTTTGCAGAAGATCTTGAGAAAAGAATGCCTGTTCCATATAACAGACATAATCAAGATGAATCCAGCCACTGCATCTTTTGGATGAGAACATGTCAATGATTGCTTTGTTGGCCCAAGGGGCCTAACAAACAAAAAAAACATCACTTTAACTTGGTTAAGGATTCACGTCGGGTTCACCATTTTTTGTTTCGCACGGAATCCGGGGATGACCTCTTGGACGGGAGATTCAAACGTTCTGATCGGTTTCTAACAGGTTTGTTCGTAGAACCGGAAACATCCAATGATTCCACATCCGTTTGGACCTACTTTCCAAAGGCAGGCGCTCATTAGCTTGTGGGCTAATGAGGCTTAGGAATTTGCATTGGTCGAGAGGATGGGAGGTCGGACTCATCACACCTTTTTGAGGGGAATTATTGTCTACTCCGGGACTCTCTTTATAGATTTAAGTTATGTTCGTGAATCCTTATTACATTACCAAGTAAAAAATGATCTTTTCTTTAGTTTTAACAATCAATGATTAAATATGCAAGAAATTTAGAGAATCTTTTATATGTATTCGAGGCTATTCATCAATAGAGAATCATCTATATCTGTTTAGAGATTCCTGGTCAATGGTATCCTTCAAAACATTTATATAAAAGTCTCTTGGTCATTATGATGACCAGGCTGGTTTTAAAGCCACTCAGTGGGGCACTTGAAGTTTATTGTCATTCAGAAGGACAGAGATTATTTCAATGTTGGGATCGAACCCATAAATGGGCTACCTACGTATCCTTTGTTTTGGAAAAGGAATCAGAACCCACGTAGTTCGAGTAATGGAGTATGATGTTTATGATTGATGGCTCAAAGAAGAATGCCATAATTACTTTTACACTCTAAGCTCACGTGAGTCATGCTCGGTTTGAGAAACAAGAGGTATTGGTAAAATTTAGACAATTATGCCATGAAAGATGTAATCATAAAAATTTGTTTGGGGCTTATGTATGTATGACTGCCCAAAATAGATGAAGGTTTAGGATTTACTTTTAGGGAGAAAATCTAGGAACAGGGTCCATAAAGGTATATGTGATTTATGGAGATTTGAATACTCTAATCTTGGGGCTTACTCCTGAGGAGGATGCCCAAGTTAGGAGGGGACTTATGATTGGGTTTTACTCCTGAAAAGGAAACCCAAATCAAAGGTAAATTATGACTGGTTAAGAGAATTTTAAGGGGGCTTGAGGTTTATTCCTAAAAAGGAAACTCAAGATTATGACTGAGACTTATTCCTAGAAAAGGAGGCCCAGGTTAGATGACTTGGGGCTTACTCCTGAAAAGGAAACCCAAGGTTATGACTGAGTCTTATTCCTGAAAAGGAGACCCATGTTAGGGGACTTGGGGCTTACTCCTGAAAAGGAAACCCAAGGTTATGACTGAGTCTTATTCCTGAAAAGGAGACCCAGGTTAAGGAATTAAGGTTTGGGGCTTACTCCTGAGGAGGATGCCCAAAATAAGAGGATTTATAACTGGGGATTATTCCTGAAAAAGAGACCCAGGTTAGGATTCTCTCATCTTAAATTATGAGGTTGAATGAATGAACTCTCCATATTTAATGACATAAGGATATTTGAATCACTAGAATTTCAGAGATATTCCACAGAATTCATTTTAGATAAGGAAGTCAAATCAAGAAATCATGCCATAAATGACTTTTAAGAGTGTCTTGAAGACTGAATCTTGAAAAGGAAAGGTGTGATGGCTTAAGAGGGGTAAAAAATGGGCAAGATGGGCACCCAAAAAGATAGGGGCGCGCAAGTCTTGCAGGGCGCGCAAGTATTCCGTGGGCGCGCAAGTATGGGCGCGCAGGTATACCTGCGCGGCACATGGTGTACTTGCGCGATTTTCAACCAGCATTGAAATACTTGAGCGACTCTTTTTGAAACCCTTTAGAATTTTCTTGAGGTTCCTCCAGAAAAGGGACGCGCAAGTTATATTGAAGGAAAAAAGTCGGCGCGCAAGTGTTTGATAAGTTTCAACACTTAGGCCTTCCTTCTTCTCTTTTTATCTTCCGTTCTAGGTAAAAAATTACCTTAGAAGTGTTCCGGAAGCTTTGAGAAGAGACTTGGGCGTCAGGAGCTTCAATCCGAGTTTTTGGAAAAAATTCTTCCCGAATGGGTGGCCCACAGGGTCTATTTATAGGCAAAAGAAGTCCCCGGGCGGTTACCGGGCGGTTAACACTTAGGTCGCGCATGTCACCTGCGCGACCAAGGGTGTCGCGCAAGTGTACTTGCGCGACAGAGATAAAACTTGCGTGGTGTCGTTGCTGTCGATCCTTTGTTCATGCCTTTGTCGATTTTTGATGTTTTCTTCAAAGGTTGAATCACTTTGAGCTCAGATATTCCCTTTTCCGATCTTTAGATTCTGTGACGAAAGGAGCGTTAATAAAGGGTCAGAACTGTGTGGCGAAAACAGTTACACTGGTATGGAAAACACATATTCACATATTCCAAAAATATTTCAGCCTTAAATTCACTTTTTCATGTTCATCCACCCCTCCTCACACACTATACATTGTTTCCAGAATGGTCGGGATCCACATAACCATCATTTTCCATCACAAATTGATGGATAGTGTCCTAGAGACACCTTTTTTGACTATGAAGATAATGAACCGGTGGCTTTGCATATGTTTCCCACAAAATTTACTATCAACAAAAGGTAATGTAGTCCTTAATAGATTATTTTATAACCTCCATACACCGCTAAGAGGTTTACACCTCACCTCGTTCCCACGTTTCAGAAACCGATCATATTACTATTTTTGACCTATCTCCCTTATTGTTCATAAAGGTGATAGTACATTTCTGGTCAGAAGACTATGAAAAAGGATGATCGTTTATCTCTTAGTCAGAGTAAAACAAATTAAAATCATATGTATCAAATTTCCCTTTTGTACAATGTTAATTTGCATCATACTTCAGCCCTCCTTTACACAAGTCAAATTTGTGTGGGATAGGTTTCTATACCAAAACCAATGTAAATGACCAAACTACTTCCATACATCATTCCCCTAACATTCAACCCATTGGGGTCTTATAAAAAATAAAAAATTATAAATTTATATAATTTTTTTTTTCAATTTGATATTGATGGCTTGTATCCAGCGCACACCGTTGTTTGACAAACACATACAATGCCCCAACGGCTTGGCCAAAGTGGACCCCCAAAAAAGGTCTGTTAGCCAAAAGAAAATTCATCATCATGAGAGGTTTTTTCCTATCTATTTTCCATATGTATTCCATGGTGCATTTAATATCCCATTATCTAGAAAAAACAATCTCATGTTCAATAAAAATTCATTGTCCATGTTTGAATTTTTTCCGAACATTATCGATTAATGAGTCATAAATTGGGTCCCTCACACTACAAATCACAATCTAAACTGCTCGAACTAAAACATTAGTCTTGGTCAATTTTTTTCTACCTAAAACATCATTCATGATAGTCTGGATGGAATGTCTTTAAAAACCCAATGAAAAACATAACATTTGTTACGATGAAAAACTGAAAAGAGAATCCTAGAAAAAAGCCACGTTCAATCTTGCTAAACCTATGTTTTGTATGATTTTGGAATAAATATTGACCCAAAAAAATAAAGATACATAGATCTGGTTAGCTTGAAATCCGAAAAAGCTCAGCTTATGAAAATGTCAATTTATACCCACTTTGTCCACACTCTAAAGGGATGAGACAAAAATAAGGGTTATAACCGAAAGGGTGAAAAGTTTTTGGGGTGTTCCATGAATTCCTAGAAATATTTGAACTTCGCTCACTAAACCCCTCAGTTCAGTAAGAAATTATAGGATTATTTGATTATTTACATTGTCATATATTGTGACTTAGATTGATATCTGGTTAATATTATGTTTTATATTATATACTTGATCACCAATTATTGAGAGAGTGGGGATAAAATAAAGGATACGAATTAGAGAGAAAGACATCCTCATTCAATTATATGAATATAAGGGGGATATCAATAACCTAGAGTCTATCCTTGATGTAAAAGTAAAAGAATCAATAGCACTAAATAATTCAATGGGTTATAATGAATCTCGATTATCTCATTATAGAATATCAATTATTGTATGATAGGGGACATCGAGAGCATGTTCTAAATTAGTCCATTGGTTAGCTTCATATTCAACCATTGGACATACTTGTTTCATAACAGCTGAGAGGCCTCGCCCCTTCTGCTTAATAGCTTCAAAACTGGAAGTTGATGATGTAAGTTATTACTTTATCTTATATACATGAGTATCACACTCACATAGAACTTCTGTTTGGATAATCACGTTGTCAGGAACATTTACCACCTCACATATTACATGATGCAGATCTTTGGTGTGATCCCAGACTATCATTGCTTGGGGGTGTGAATAATTGATCTGAGGAAGGATCCCTTCATGAATTTCTAGATCCTCTTGAGTTACAAAAATTTGGTATGCATGTTTCAGTAGACATCAGTAGTCAAAGCCTCTATAACCCAAGTCGATAAATAGCCTCCGAAAAATTTCTTCTATGTCAGAAATATCAAGAAGAGGAGATTCAGCAAAAATATTACATATTTAAAGCTAGGCCCAAATCCACATGGTTTGATGTCCCCTGATAGTATTGGAACCATAAATCTATTCCTTTTCCACAACAAGTATGTAGTTAGGAAGTGGAAACTTGGAAGATGAAGCCACCCAAGACTGGGATACCCATGTGTGGGAGACTTCTCGTTCTCAATGAGGTTCTATATCCTGAACTGAGTTTAGCGGGTTGTCCATGCCATCAGATGTACTAAATGATGTTCCATAAGGGTTGGAATAGGAAGGACCACATACCATCCCAAACGAAGATAGAGAGTCTGAGTCTATCTTCAAATATATAGGTTTTATAGAGGAATCCTCATATGAATGTATTCAATGACGGATGGAGTGCCATAGAGAAATAGGAATGGAGGGAGATGGCACAACATGCATTGGTAAAATGGGACAAGAAGTATTCCAGGGTCTTTTATCCTGTTAAACTGGCCTGGCTATTATGTCATTAAGAAATCACCTTACCGGTTAGTGGGAAATATCCAATAATAAGTATGTAGAGGCTGATATTGGAGGAATAAGAACTTTCATGGCAGAGTCCTCCCACATCATCATTAACCATAGTCGATAGTGGACTTTTGGTTGAGATTCACTTTTATCTAGGGTTACTGGGAGGAATGTGACTCAATGAAAACATCTGAGCTACCTAGAAAATGGGTGGAGCACATAGTATTTGTAGAGAGTCATCCTGTCTATATGATTGGTTAATATTCCACACTGATGTATGATGAGGTATGAACTTTATTCTGATGAGACTCACCAAGAAGATGATTTTAACCCATAAGGCCTAAGGTAAGATGAAAAAGTAAAATATGAAGGATCGGTCCCCAAGTCAATGATGCTCCCAACACTCATGGAATTGGGATGGAAATAGGAAATGTTATGTAATGTCAGATGGATGTTAGAATGGGGGACGGTTGTGGTGTGTCTATACTTCTAGCCGGGGAATTTCCTACTATCGAACCATAAAAAAGTTAAAATGGACTAGTGAGATGTTGTGTATGCCTCCCTTCCATTATTTTCTCGAATAATTAATTAATTCAGTCAAGGGTGGGGATGGCTAAATTAATTGGACGCCCCACTGCCTTCATGGTTTCCATCATCAGGGTGAAAACACGAACACTAGTATAAACGAGATGGAATGAAACGAGAAACCCACATAGGAACAAGGAAATGAAACCTACCAGTCTGAGATTAAGAGATACATCTGTTTGGTCCTCATAACCTCAGGTGGTGTAATGTCCCGCATTGGGGGTAGCACAGTAAGTGCCAGGAATGAGCATTGACTATTGGGTTGGGTGCGTTTGGCTACAGCGAACACTTGACCTAGGCCCATTATCCTGCAATCAAAGTCCATTCCAATCCACAAACAAAATAAGTGAGTGAGAATAAAAAGGATGAACAAGTAGCCGTTCTATTATAGTTATCAATTACCCCAATTAGGGGGATAAATTGTCAACAATTTTTAGGTATTGGAAAAAATTCATCACACATATCACCAAGGATAGGAGGTCCCCCTATTTGGAAGATGTCCAATATACTGTTCCATAATTCACCCTAGGAAAACTGAATGGTTTTTGTTCTCAAAGACCAAAGGATGAGTATCTTAGGTAGTATCTTGTTTGGAAAATAGATAGTGAATTGGGAGACCCATACCATTTGGTAAAGGTTTATGACTTCCATAGTTGAAGAGTCTTCCAAGATGTTCAGATGAACCCAGAAGACCAAGGATGACTCATTTTAAAAGCACACTCTAGGTCTGGGATCCCATTTGGAGCACCACCCTCCATTGGGGTTGACTTGTGACAAGTTAACAACAGTCGGGTAGTCCTGAATGTCTGATTTAGAAGAGGTAGTACAACATTATTGATTTATCTACATCCATATGGAGCCATTCAGATAAAATAATTTATTTTGTCTCAACCTATAATAATTACCCCATAGCATGAGTTTTCATTCATTCATACTCTTGAGATGTCTCAAGAATAATTGGGAAGTCTCTCTGGTCATTCAGTTGAAAATTGGTGTCATCCTTGAGACCAATGTAGTAGAGTGTTAAACAATTGGATAAGGGGTATGCCATAAGTTCTGATGAGAGAAGGTCCGTCAAAATATACTCATAAATAATTACATAAGTAAATTGTTTTACTTTATCATTTTAAACTATAGAGACCCTTCTTCTAGTTGCATCCATTGATGTTAGGGAAAGATCTATTTTTTCCTGCTTCAAAATACCCTACAAAAGGCCAGTCCAACCAAATTGGAAATGGACTACAAGAAGTCTGCATAAAAACCTGTCTATCTATAAAACCCCAGAAACAATTTGTGGAACTAATTCACCGTGAACTGATAGTTTGAAGAATTTCGCGCGAAGAGAATCACATGAACCATTCTCCAGTAAGCTAAACAGTTCATGGATTGGGAGATCCGTGCACCTATCCTTACTATGTGGTTATCCAAATCTTAAAGATTTAATGCTTAAAATTTAGTTTGAAAATAGAAGTCTAGTTTGTGGTTCGAAAAAATTTATTTCTCCTATGAGGGAGACCATGAAGGGTTTTCAATTCGAAGAATTAAAGGCAATGTCTATGGATGAAGGATTTCATGCAGTGTCTTCGGTACAAAAAAGAAAGTAGATCCGAGACCAATTTGTAGAGTACTTTTCACAGAGAAGTCTACTTAATGGAAAATGACCAGACAAATATATATAGGCATGTTCCCCCTATAGGTCAACCTTTATACCACAAACTAGTTTAGTATATGGTATTTTTTTTATATTGTAATAGTGTCCCCTTCATCTCGATCATAACCCATTCTGATGGAGGAATTTTTAGGGTCTTGAAAACATTGAAAAGGGAATGTAAATACTCTAGTAATTTTGGAAAAGTAATGAAAAAAATTGATGAAGGAATTAGAGAAATGTTTTCAAAAATCCAAATTTGGTATAGGAAAATAATTGGTCTTTGTTCTAAATCCCGAGAAAGTTTTGTGGAAGGAATCACCCACAAACTGAATGGATTGAAGAATATATATGATGACAACATCTCCCATGAATTGTGATGTTGGTGGATCTGGTCACGTAGCATGATGCTACCTGACACTGAGTTCCGTTCACATTTTATGATGTTACACGGTGCTGAGTTATGTCTATGTATAATGATACTACGTGGTCACTAGTTTCATCTACGTAGTATCATTATACATAGACATAACTCAGTACTGTGTAACATCATAAAATGTGAACGGAACTCAGCATCGGGTAGCATCATGCTACGCGACCAGATCATGGCATCACATAGAAAATATCCATATGAATTACATACATGTCTGCATACCATCATAGTATGTGGATGACCCATTCACCCATGTAGAAATGTACTATGTTAGGAGGCACACATATTTAATGAAGAGATAGTATGTGGAATTGTTGTACCTTTGGGAGTTCCACCCACTTTCTCTGATAATTTCCTTGCATTTTTTTCACCTTGTCCATAGTCCCTCCACAAACGAGTCCAATGGAATTCATCCAAAACCTCTCCCAAATCCACCTAACCAATATGAGAAAAAAAACTGGGTGCATTTGTGCTCCCTTTTAAGTTTAGAAACCAATAGTAAACAAAGACGTGTGGGTAACCCCCACAATGACTCGGATCCCTGAAATATCCCTATGTTTACATTTCCATGGTAAAATGAGGATTGACCATGGGATACTCACATGTAACTCCATATTCTAGGGATCAATTGTAGTGACTATACTTTACTTTCAATTAGAGTAACTGATATGTAAGAAAAATCACACTTTCATTTGCTTTAAATGAGAAGAAAAATTCCACCCCTTTCCCAGAACCAATTTTAGTGTTGTACCAATGAGGTAAGCCTCTGTAATTTATTACAGGAGGTTACATCAGTTCTCCTCCCTACCTCCACCTAGGGAATACCAAGAGTGTATAATCTGACTATTTAGGTTATAAAAAATGGGTTATTATCACATTAAAATCCCTTCATCTCTATCCATTTGGGATTTAGTACCTTCTATCAACAGATGATGTAGGACATACGATATTAAAATCCCTTAACTTCTCTTGTTTCTCACACAGAGTATGACTCACATGGGCTTACAAATGGGAGAGATCGTGATATCTGCATAATCCTAAAGTGTTGACATCCTAGAAGGTGTAAGCTTCAAATATAGTTAACTATGATAACTTTTATACTTGATCTTTCTATGATACGTATGATTTCTTCCTATGTCCCGAGATTTAGGGAAATTATCCTTAGAAATGAGTCCTATAAAATTTCCCCAACCTCTCTACTGAATCCTTTTCATGAGTAAGCCTCAAATTATTTCTCTCAAATGGGAATCTCCCATGTATAAGCCCTAATCAAGCCCCCACGAACTGACCACCTCAAGGGTGTAAGTCCAACTGAAACTAAACTAAGAGGCCAATGATTCCAAACCAACTAAGATATTTAGGAAGCCTACTTATGGTCCAAACCCAATACCCTAAAATACCCTAGTATTCTCAATGCCATATTCATGGTAGGATCATATCCATCCATGATACAATAACTCTCCTAGTTTTATTAGGCCACTCCATCATTATTCCAACACCAATTCTGGACTAGGCATCTTCTTCCTACCCATCCTTATCACATGATGTTAAACTGCATCAATTTTTCACTATCACATGACCCAGAAATGTAATGTGTCTAGTAAAGGGTCAATGAACTATATAGAATATGATTCCTCTCAGGACGATATGCGTGAATTCTTATATTTCGGGTTTGATCCTAACCTCAAAATAATCATTATCTCCCCTGTATGATGATAAAATCCAGCACGCCTCATTATTAGTATATTATCATCATTGTCTTGATTAATGACTGAATAATCCATAATTTGTTAATAAAAGGGTATCATTGATGAAGAACCTTGAATACATATAGATTTATTCATCAATGGAGAACCTAAGATACATACAAACGATTCTAAACCCATGCATACTTCTAATTGATCTTGAGACCTAGAGATAATCCACATACACATGATTGGGAAATAACCATGGATTCATGGACATATGAACATTGATTAAATCCATAATATTGTACCAAAATAAGAAATAATCCCCCCAAAAGGGTGTGATGAGACTGACCTCCCATCCTCTTGATCAATGGAGTGGTAAAGTGTCACTGACCAAATCATCCAACAAGCACCTGGATTTAGAATGAATTCCATGAATCATGGATTAATGGGTCATTGGGTGTTTCTCTCTCCATGAATAACCCCATTGGAGACAATCCTCAGACATTGTACCCAACATGGGATAATTGCACCAACACCTAACCCCCTGCAATCACCTATTGGGACCACTCAACTATGGATCCTCCTTCATAATACAAGAAGTATATACTACCCAGTCCTAGTGGAACCATCTCACCAACCAAAAAAGGTAGTGATGTGAATCCGGTTGGAACAAAAATGATGAACCTGACGTGAAGCTCTCTATATTGGTGGGAATTAGTTATCTATTAGATCATTTTGTTTGCTTCCACACTAGTACCATGGGTCAAAACAAGGGTATAGAGTTATCAATGTTGTTTTTAGTGTTGAGGGTTTATTTTATGGGGTTTATAGTCTATGATTTAGAGTTTAGGGTGTAGAGTATATGGTTGAGGATATCATGGTTAATGTTTAGTGTATATTGTATAGGGTTTAGGCTATAGGGATTAGGGTTTATTGTGTAAGTAATAGGGTTTATGGTCTAGGTACTAGAGTTTAGAGTGTATGGTATAAGGATTAGGGTGTATAGTTTATGATTCATGGTTGGGGTATAGGGTATAGGGTGTTTGTTTTAAAGATTATATTTCATGGTAGAGGGTTTAGGGTGTAGGATTTTGGGTTCATGGTGTAGGGTATAGTTTTTAGAGTGTAGTATTTAGGGTTTAGGGTGTAGGTTATATAGTTTAGGGTGTAGGGTTTTGGGTTTATGATGTAGGGAATAGGTTATAAGGTTTAGGGTGTAGGGATTAGGGTTTAGGATATTGGGTATGGGGTTTTGGTAGGCGAGCCTATGATTTATGGTGTATGTTGTGGGATTTAGGGTCTATTGTTTACCGTTTATAGTGCATGGAAGACAGTTTAGGGTGTAGGGTTTGGGTTTTATGGTGTAGGATATATGGTTTAGGGTTTATGGTGTAGGGGTTATGATTGGGGTGTAGGGTTTCATATATAGGGTTTAGGGGTTAGGTTTTAGGGTTTTGGGATTTGGTTTTGGCGTCTAGGATTTAGGGTTTATGTTGTAGTGTATTGGTTTTATGGTTTGAGTACATGGTTTAGGGTGTAAGGTAAATGGTATAGTGTTTTGGGTTTATGGTTTAATATAGAGGGTATGTGGTTTAAGGAGTAGGGTTTTGGGTTTAGGGTGTAGTTTATAGGTGATAGTGTATAATATATAGGGTTGATGTGTTTTGATATATGGTATATGGTTTAAGGTGTTGAGTATAGGGTTAATGGTGTAGGGTATAAGGTTTTGGGTGTTGCCTATAGGGTATTGGTTGTAGGGTATAACATTTTGAGATAAGGGTATATAGTTTAGGGTTTTGGGTATAGTGTATATGGTTTTAGGAGTAGCGTTTAGGGTTTAGGGTGTATGGTATAGGGTGAAGGGTTAGGTATTATGGTGTATGGTATAGGGTTTTGATGTCTGTTTTTTGTTTCTATGTGTATGGTATAGGGATTTGAGTGTACGGTTTTGTTTTTTGGGTGTATATTATAGGGTTTAGTGTTTATGGTTTTGGGTTTATGGTGTAGGGTATAGGTTTTAGGTTTTTGGGTTTATGGTGTAGGTTTTAGGGTTTTTAATGTAGGGTTTAGGGTTTATGGTGTACGGTATAGGGTTTATGGTATAAGATTTGGGATTTACGGTGCAGAGTGTTGAGTTTAGGGTTTCGGTTTTTGGGTATGAGTTTACATTGAAGGTTTAGGGTTTATGGTTTATAGTATTGGGTTTTAGATGTATGGTTTTGGGATTTGGGTTTATGGTGTAAGGTAGATGGTTTTTAGGGTGTATGGGATTTTTTGGATTTTTTGGTTTTGTTTTTTGGTTTTTTGAGTTGTCTTGGCATTTTTTGGATTTTATCTACATTATGTATTTATTTTTAGTTTGGTTTAGGGTTATTATGTATTTTAAGGGTTTTTATAACTTTTAGGGTTTTTAGATATTTTTTATTTTTTGGTTTTTTAAAAATTATTAAGATTTTGAGGGTTTTTAGGTTTTTCAGGGTTCTGTATAATTTTAGGATTTTTTATAGTTGTAGGGTTTTTATGGTTTTTAAGAATTTTATAATATTTTAGTGTTTAATAGTTTCCATACTATTTTTATTATTTTTTAGTATTTTAGAGTTTTTATTTATTTTTAATTTTTAAGTGACTTTTAGTATTGTAGGTTTTTTTTCATGTATTTTTGGTTTTCTAAGAGATTTTTTGGGTTTTTTACATTTTTATATACTCTTATGGGATCCATTTTTTTTAGGGTTTTATGGGATTTTACAAAAACAATTAGGATTTTTTGAGTTTTTTTGTTTTTATGTGTTTTGGGTTAAAGAGTTTTGGGGGATTTCATGTTTTTAGATGTTTTATTGTGTTTAGGGTTTTATGGGTCTCTTGGGTTTTTAAGGGATTAGGTTATTTAGTGTCTTTGTTTTTTTCACTAATTTACGGTTTTATGTTTTTTAGGTTCTATCATGGGTTTTTTTGGATTGTATGGTTTTAGGTGTTTTTTGGTTTTTATAAGGACTTTGGGGTTTAAAAGGTTTTTAGGTTTTTTATGGTTTTTAAATATTTTTATAGGTTTCTAGGATTTTTACTGTTTTTTTATTTGGGTGTGGGGGGTTAGTGGTTTTATTTGGTTTTAATGTTTTAAGGTTTTTTAGATTTTAATAGGGATTTAATGGTTTTATTGAATTCTTATGGTTTTTAATCATTTATATTTTTTATAGTTTTTTTCTATTTTTAGGGGGTTTATAATTTTGGGGGTTTAGGGGTTTTTATGGGTTTTTAGGGTTTTCTTTGTTTCTTAAAGTATTTTGTGGTTTTCATGATTTTATGTTTTTAAGGTTTTTTAGGGGTTTGTGGGATTTTAAGGGTTTTACGGTTTTATGGTTTTTATTGTTTTTAAATTGTATAGGGACTTTTGTAGTGGTTTTTGGATTTTATATTTTTAGGGTTTTATGGGGGTTTAAGGTGGTCAATAGTTTATATGGTCTATTTGGGTGTTTATAGTGTTATAGGTTATTTTAATATTTTGATTTATTCTTAGGGCCATTTAGTGTTTTAGGAAGTTTTGGGGTTTTTAGGGGGTTTTAGGTTATTTTAGAGTTTTTTATGGTTTTAGGAGCCTAGTGGTTGGTAAGGGTTTTTTGGTTTTTCATGTGTTTGATGTATTTTTTTTTGTTTTTATGGGTTTATATTTTTATAGGGGATTTCGGGTTTTTTATTATTTCAATTTTTTAGAGTTTAAAAGTGTTTTTAGGGTTTTCAGTGGGGTTTTAGGGGTTTACATGGTATTTTTTGGTTTTATTTCTTTTCAGATATTTTGGTATTTTAGGATTTTTTTGGTTTTTATGGGGTTTCAGGGTTTATAGAGTGTGTTTAGGGTTATTTTGTGGTTTTTAGGGTTTTAGGGATTTTATGTGGTTTTAGGGTGTTTTTCATGTTTTTGGAATTTTAGAAGTTTTAGGGTTTTTTGTATTTTAATGGATTTAGGGTTTTAAGGGTTTTAGGATATTTTAAGGGGGTTATATGTTTTTTTTGGGTTTTAGGGTATTTTAAGTGATTTGGAGGTTTTAAAGAGTTGGATCGGGTTTTATTAGGGGGTAGGGTTATCGAGGTTTTGGGGTTTTAGGATTTTAGTTTTCTTAGGGTTTCCATATTTTTATGGGATTTAACGGTATTTTAGGTTTTTTGTTTTTCTGGGTTTATTTGTTTTACTTTTTTTATATTTTTAGTGTATTTTAGGATTCTTTTAGTACTTTTAGGGGTTTTATGGTTTTGTATGTGTTTTAGTGTATATTAGGGGTTTTGGGGCTATTATAATTTTTAATGGTTTTATGATATTTTAGGGGATTGGGGTTATTTAGGGGTTTTAGGAATTTTTTAGGATGAATTATGTTTTTTAGTATTTTCTCATATTTTTTAGTTATATTTATGGGTTTTAAATGAATTGTTTTTGGTTTTTATGTTTATATAATTTTATGTGTTTCGAGGGGTTTTAGGTGTTTTTTAGGGGAATAGGGGTTTTAGGGTTTTTAATGAGTTTTATGGTATTTAAGGTCATTTGTGTTTTTAGGATATAATAGGGTTTGAGGATTTTTTATAGTTTTATGGTTTTAGGATTTGTTTTTGCAATTTCGTGTCTTTAATGTTTTAATTGTTTTTAGGGAATTTAATGTATTTTTTGGGGTCCTAGAATCATTGAGGGTTTTGAAGATTTTATGGCATTTTATGGTTTTTTGAGATTTAGGTTATTTGAGGTGTTTTTTAATGTTTTTGTAATGTTTTATATTATATTAGTGTTTCTATGTTCTTTTAGGGGTTTTAGGGGGTGTAGGGTCTTTTGTCTTTAAGGGTGTAGTATTTAGTGTTTATGGTTTAAGTTTTTGGGTATAGGGTTTATGGTTTAGGGTTCAATGTTAAGGGTGTATTTTATAGGGTATATTGGGGTTGTAGGGTTTTTGTACTAGTTTTTTGGGGGTTTAGAATTTTTTACTATTTTAGGGGTATTTGGGTATTTTGGGATAATTATGGTCTTTATTTTTTTTTTGATTTCAATGGTTTTAGTGTTTTTAGTGTTTTTTTGTTTTTAGGTTTCTGAGGGTTTAATGGGTTTTATGAGTTTTTTGACTTGTTGGATTTTATGGTTTTTTGAGTTTTATGGGGATTTTAGGGTTTTTAGGGGTTTTAGGGTTTTCAGAGGTTTTAGTGATTTGTATTTTTTTGGTTTTTAAGTGATTTTTTGGAATTTTCGTGTTTATAGTGTTTGGGGTTGGGGGTTAGGGTATTTTATGTTTTAATGGTTTTCAAGATTTTATGGTTTTTATGGTTTTTATCATATTTCAGTTTTTAGGGGTAATTAGGTTTTTTATGAACCATTTGGGTTTTATTGGCCTTCTGGACTTTGGGTATTTTATTTCCCTTTATGGTTTTAGTAGTTTTTATAGACTTTTAGGTCATTATGGTATCATTGCTTATTTTTTGAAATTTTAGAGTTTTTTCTATCCATTATCACATTTAATTTTTTTGGGACATTTTGGGTTTTAGAATCCTTTACTAGGATTAATGTATTTTTATAATTTTAGGGGGTTTTAGGGATTTAGGGTCTTCTTTGTGGTTTTAGGTAAATTTTTCCCGTATTATTGTATTTTTGGGTGTTTGATGGGTTTTATGGTCTTTTGTGGTTTAGGTTATTTGTATTGTTAGTTGAGGTCTTTTTTGGATTGTTGGGTTTTTAGAGTCTTTTAGGGGTTTTAATTCCTTTTGGGGTTTTTAAGGTATTTATAGGGGTTTTTAGGATTTTAAGGGTTTTAGTGTTTTTAGGGTCATTTAGGGGTTTTATGTGTTTTATGGGGTTTTTAGGGTTTTTATGGATTTTAGTGTGTTTAGGGGTTTGGATATTTAGGTTTTTAGGGATTTTTATAGTCTTTTGGGTCATTAAGAGGTTTTTGGGATTTTTGAGGACTTAGTTTTTTAGAGATTTTAAGGATTTTAAGGGAATCATATTGGTTTTATGGATTTTAGGGTTTTTTGATTTAGTGGGTTTTACTCTTTTTAGGGTTTTTAATGGGTTTCAGTGTTTTTAGGATTTTAAAGAGAATTTAGGGTTTTTAGAGCTTTTATAGATTTTTTTGTGGATTTTGGGTTATTAGTCTTGTTTTACAGTTTTTTGATTTTTTAGTTTTTAGGGGTTTATTGTTTTTTATTTTCATTTGTGTTTTAGGGGATTTTTGAGTCCTTTTTAAGATTTTGATATCTTTAATTTGTTTTGTCGTTTCTAGGGTTCTTACGTTTTTTTATTTTTTCTTGGTGTTTTAAGGGGTTTAGTGGATTTTAAGGGGTTTTAGTGTGTTTATGGGGTTTTAGTGTTTTTATGGGAATTATGATTTTTATGGTATTTTAGGGGTTTTAGGTTATTTAAATGTTTTTATGGGTTTTAGGGTCTGTATATAATTTTTGATTTTTTCAGGTTTTAGGTTGATTTATGCTCTTTTAGGGTCATTATGTGGGGTTTTTCATGGATTTTATGGGTTTTGGGGGTATTTTTATTTCATTTATTTATATTTTCCTTGGTTTTAGGGTTTTTATGGTCTTTAGGGGAGTTTCCATATTTTTTGATTTACGGTTCATTAGGGGTTTTATCGATTATTTGGGTTTTTATAAGTATTTTTCGTTTTTCGGGGTTTTAGGGTATTTTGGGTGTTTTATGATCATTCAGTGTTATTAGGGTTTTTAGGCTTTATTTAAGGTTTATAGTTTTTTTTGTGGTTTGGGGGTATTTAGGTTCTTTACGGATTTTGTGGTTTTATAAATTTTTTTCCTCATTTATGGGTTTCAAGGATTTCAGTTTCTTTTTGGTTTTATGGGTTTTTTGGTATTTTATGATTTTTATGTTTTTTGGGGTCTTCTTGGATTTTATTTCTTTTTATTTTTTAGATTATTTTAGTGTTTAGGATATTTTATGGTTTTGGGTAGAGTGTTTAGTTTTTAGGGTGTAGGGTTAAGGTTTTATGGTTTAGTAATTATGGATTATGGTGTATGGTTGAATGTTTACAATGTTAGGTGTAGGGTTTAAGGAATAGTATTTAGGGTTTAGGGTGTGGGGTATAGAGTTTAGAAGTTAGGTTCTTAGTTTTCAGGATTAAGTTATAGGGTACACAGTTTCAAATGTACAGGTTTGGGTTTATGGTTTAGGGAAAAGGGATTAGTAAATTGGATGTTTAGTGTAGTTTTGAGTGTTTTTATTATAGGGTTTATGGATTAATGTTTTTCGAAATTTTTAATGGTTTTCTATGTTTATATGGGTTTTAGGTTTTTAAAATATTTTTTTTAGTTTTTTTCATTTTAAGGGTTTGGATGGTTTTTATGGTTTTAAGGGGGTTTTAATGTTTTTTATGTTAATGATATTTTAAGGGTTTTAGGGATTTTATGGTTTTTATATTTTTATGGTATTTAGGGTTTTATTGTATTTTAGGTTTGGTATATTGTTAATTAGTATTATTTTTTCATTTATTAGAGGTTTTTTGCGGTTTTTAGGATTTTAATGTTTTTTTGTGTATTATGATTTTCTAATGTGTTAGGAGGGGGTAATATTTTTTGGGTTATTAATTGTTTTTAGGAAATTAATGGGTTTTTTTATTTTATGGGTTTTTTTATATTAAGGGTTTTATTCTTTCATGGGTTTTTAGGGTTTTGGGGTTTTCATTTTTTTAGGATTTTTAGGGTTTATTGGGGTTTTATGGGCTCTAAAGGATTGTTTTAGATTTTTTTGGGTTTTTGGGTGTTTTAGGGACACTGAGGTACTTTTAATGGTGTTTAGCATTTTATGGAATCTTATGTTTCTAGTGGGGTTTAGGTTATTAAATATTTTTAGGGGGTTTAGTGTTTTTGGGGATTTTTATGGTTTTTATTCCCAATTAGGTTTTTATAGGTAATTTAAGTTCCATCATTATTTTTAGTGTTTCTAGTGTCTTTTATATTTTTTGGATATTTTTGGGACTTTAGGTTTTTGAGTATTTTTACTGTATTTAATGGGATTTTACGGTTTCTAGTGTTTTTTAACCTTTTTATATATTTTAGGTTTTAAAGTGTTTTTTGTACTTTTGGGATTTTAGGTGATTACGGTTTTTAAGAGATTTATGGGGATTTAGGGGGATTGGGTTCTTTTATGATTTTTTTGTGTTTTTACATTTTTAGGGATTTATATGTTTTAATGGGTATTATTTGAAAAAAACATTTTAGGATATAAGGGGTTTTTAATGTTTTTAGTGTTATTAATGGAATTTAGGGGTATAGTTTCTTAGTTTTATGATGGTTTTTAGTGAATTTTAGTGTTTTTAGTGTTTTATTGGCTTTTTTGACTTTGGTATATTTTTGAGTTATCAATGGTTTTTAAGAGCATTATAGGTTTCAGGTTTGTTTGGTTTTTACGGTATTTATGGGTTTTAGGGATTTTAATGGGTTTCTAGGGATTATTATGTATTTTAGTTGTTTTATGATTTTATTAGATTTTTTATGGTTTTTATGGTTTTAGGAATTTTAGGTTTTTAGAGAACATTTGGGTTTTTAGGTTCCTTTAGCATTTTAGGGTCTTTGTGGTTTTTCTATCTTTTTTAGCTTCTTTTTGGATTTTTAGGTGTTTAAGGGTACATTATGGATTTTATAGAATCTTTGGATTTTTATGTTTACTTATGTTTTTTAGGGTGTTTTGTGTATTTTCTTTTTACATTTTTTATGGGCTTTTTTTGTTTTTAGGGGTTTGAGGTCTTTTTGGGTTTGTAAGTGTTTCTAGAGATTTAGGGTATTCAAGGGGTATTTTAGTTTTTTAGTATTTTTAATGTTTTTAGGGGGTTTAAGGGTCCTTTATTTTTTAGTTTATACGATAATGTTGGGTTTTTTTAATGGGTTTCACAATGTTTGGGGGTTTTAGGGGTTTAGGGTTATTTTGTTGCTTTTTTCTGTTTTTTTGGGTTTTTAGGGTTATTATGGATTTTAGGTATTTTATTGGTAATGTAATATTTTAATGGGTTTAGGTTATATAATTAATATTTACGGTTTGGGGGTCATGGGGTTTTGTGTTTTATCATGGTTTTTATGGGTTTAGATGTTTTGGGGGTTGAAGTATTTTATGGTTATTAGTATTTTAGGGTATTGAGGGTATTTAAGATTTTTTACTATTCTAAATGGTTTTCAGGTTCCCAAGGATTTCTATTATTTTGAGTTTTTTTGGTTTTTAGGTTATTTTGGTGGTTTAATGGGTTTTAAGAGTTGTATGTGTTTTAAGGATTTTTTTGTTTTTAATGTTTTTAGGGTTTGTTTCCTGTTTTTATGGTATTAATGTTTTAAGGGTTTTAGGGGGTTTTAGGATTTTTCATCAATTAAAATTTTTTTGAATTTTATCGGGTTTTATGAGTTTTTAGGGTTTTTAGGTTTGTAAGGGGTTATTCATATTTTAGGATTTTAATTTTTAACCGGTTTTATGGGTTTTCATTGGTTTTTGATATTTTTATGGAATTTTTAAAAAAATTGATATATATATTTATTTTAGTGGTATTTATGGGTTTTTATAGATTTTTATGGGGTTTTAGGGGTTTTGTGGATTTCTTATGGGGTTTTGTGGGTTTCAGTGTATTTAGAGTTCTTTAGGGTTTAGGGGTGTACATTTGTATGGGTTTTTATGTTTTTTATGTTCTTGTTGGCTGTGGGTATTTAGGGGTTTTCAAGGTTATTTTGGGTTATATAAAATTTTAAGTTGTTTTTATTTTCTTTTAAGGTATTAGTTTTTTATAGTTTTTTTCTTTTTTAAAAAATTATAGGGGTTTTATGCTTTTTTGGCTTTTAGGGTTCTTATTAGTTTTAAAGGTTTCTACTGCTCTTCTGTTTTTATGCTGTTTTTGGTGAATAGTGTTTTTAGGGGTGTTGGGTATTAAAAGGTTTATATATTTTTATGATTTTTATAGTTTTTATGTTTTTTATTGTTTTTTATGTCTTCAGGGTTTTTAGGGTATTTAAAATATTTGTGTTAGTAGGGTTTTTATGATATTAGGGTTTTAGGGTTTTTAGGATTTTAAGGGTATTTTTTGGTTTTCTTATTGTTTTTTATGATTCTTTTCATTATTTTTAGGGTTTTAGGGTTCTAGGTATATTTTAGGATTTTTAAATTTAATTTATTTTTTCTTGGGATTTTATATATTTTAGGGGTTTTAGGGTTTTAATGTGGATTTAAGGGTTATTTGGATTTTTTACTGTATTAGGATTGTTTTAGGGGTTTTAAATTTATTTATTGTTTTTGGGTTTCAAGGGGTTTAATTTTTTTAGGTATATATTTTTATTTTTAGGGTATGTTATGTATTTCTTATGGTTTTTATGGTGTTTTACATCTTTATGATTTTTATGGGTTTTTAGGGATTTTAATATATCTTTAGGGTTGTAGGTTTTTTAATGTTTTTACAGTTTTTTTAATGGGGTTAAAGGAGATTTATGCATTTTAAGGGTTTCATTTTTTAGGGTTTTAGGGTTTTTAAGATTTTTATGGGTTTTATGGTTTTAAGTGTTATTTCAGGGTTACTTTAGGTTTTATGGGTTTTAAGGGTTCTTTAAGGTGTTTTAGTGTTTTTAGGGATTCTATGTTTTTTACAATTTCTTCAAGTTTCTTTTGGTTTTTTGGGATTTTTATGGGTTTTAAGGGTCTTAGGATTTCTTGGGGTTTTCAGTTTTTTATTTGTTTATAGAATGCATTTAGAGTTTTTATTGTCTTTAAAAGGATTTAGGGTTTTCCAATTATTTATAGTTTTTAGGGTTTTTAGGGTTGTTTAATGTTTTTCATAATTTTACGGCCGTGTGGGATTTTAGGGGTTTTTATGGGGGTTTTAGGGGTTTTAGGGATTTTATGGTTCTTAGTTTTTCGGGCTTCTTCTATTTTTAAGGTTTTTGGGTTTTTGGGTGTTTTAGGGTGTTCAAGGTCTTTTTGGTTCCTTTGGGGGGTTTGTGGATTTTAGGGTCCTTTATGGGTTTTGGGTTTTTAGTTTATTTTATGTTTTTTTAGTTTTAGGTTCCTTTAGTGGTTTTGTGGGTCTATGGTTTTTGGGTTTATTTTTATTTTAATGTAATTTATTGGTGTTTAGGGAATTTCAGGGTTTTAGGTGTTTTTAGGGTTTTATGTTGTTTTAGGGGTTTTGATGCATTATATGTTATTTTTCGTTTTCTAGATATGTATGGTCTTTATTGGTTTTACTGTTTTAGGGTATTTATGTTTTTTTATTTTAATTGTTTATGGTATATTTTGGGTTTTATGGTTTTAAGGGGTTTCATATCTTTTTCGAGTTTTATATTTTTAGTGTTTTTAGTTATTTTTATTTTCCTAGGAATCTTTTACGGTTTGGAGTTTTTTAGGATTTTTTAGGTTTTTAAGGTGTTTTAGTTTTTTTGGGTTATTATGGGGTTTTGGGGTTTTTTTTGGGTTTTATAGGATATATGTGTTTTATAGGTTTTATAGATTTTCAATTTTTAAGGGGTTTTTGGGTTTTTGAGGGCTTTTAGTAGGGGTTTAGGGGTGTTTTATAGGATTCTTAGTGTTATATAGTGTTTTTAGGACTTTTGAGGGTTGGGGGGGGGGGTTACTGTATTTAGGGTTTTAGGGTTTGGGGGGTTTTGTGTTTTTTTGATTTATAATTGTTTTTATAGTTTTTAGGATTATTTATGATTTTATGGGGTTTAATGGTTTATTTGGGTTTATAGGGTATTTAGGGTTTGTTTGTGTCTGGTGGAGGTATTTTTTCTAAGGCTTTTATGTTTTTTAAAGGTTTTAGGGTGTCAATATATTTTTATGTTTTGGGATTTTTATGTGTTTTATGGTATTTTATTTCCTTTTAGTATTTTTATGGGTTTTTAAAATTATTTAGTGTCTTTTAATGTTTTATAGGTTTCATTAGGTCATTTATGTAATTTTTCAGTTTTTAGGCGTTTTAGGGGTTCTAGGTTCTTTTAGGGGTTTTAGGTTGTTTTAGGGTCATTGTGTGGTTTTAGGGTCTTACTAGCAGGGTCGGTGTTTTTTATAGTTTTTAATGTTTAAAGGGTTTTAAAGTATTTTATGATATTTTCATTTTTTTAAGGATCCTTTCGGTTTTAATGGGTTTTTAGGATCCTTTTGGGTATTTCAGGGGTTTAGGCCCCTTTAGGGTTTTCATAGACTTTTATTATTTTTAAGGATGGGGGTTATGATATTTAGGGTTTTTTCATTTAGATGGATTTTATGGTTTTTAGTTCATTTATGGGTGTTTATGTTTTTTGGGGGTTTTATGTTTTTATTTGGTCTTTTGGGGTTTTTTGTGTTTGTTAGGTTTTTAGGTTTTTTAGGGGGCTTAGGGTTTTATGGACAATTTTAGTGTTTTAGATTTTTAATTTTTTGTACTGTGTTTTAGGATTTAAAGGGTATTTTGTGGTTTGTATAGAATTTTAGGTGTTTTGGAGGGTTTTATTATGTTTTATGTTTTTTTTTATTTAGGATATGTTGGGGGTTCTTTAGTATTTTGAGGGTTTTGAGGGATTTAGTGTTTTATGGTGTTTAAATGTTTAAGGTATTTACGGGCAATATATGTTTTTGGGTTTTTAGGGATTTTAGGGGGTTGAATGGTTTTAAATATTTTTTTATTTTAATGCTTCATTTTTAAGGGGTTTTAGATTCTTTTAGGGGTTTGGGGGGTTTAATTATAATATTTAGGTGTTTTTTCGGTTTTTTGGGTTTTTTGGTCAGTGGGATTTTTTGGGTTTTCATTTTTTTTGGATTATTTAAGGTTTATAAATGTTTATAGAGTATTTTTTGGGTTTTACAGTTTCTAGGATTTCTTTAGGGGTTTTATGGATTTATGGAGTTATCTTTAATTATCATATTCTATGGGTTTTTGGGTTATTTAGTGTTTTATGGTTTAATTTTTTTAAGGGTTTCACAGTTTATTAGTTTTTTGGGTTTTATGTTATTTTTGTGGTATTTAAAATATTTAATGGATTTTAAGTTTTGAAAGTCGTTTAGGGGTTTTCATTGGGTTAGTATTTTTAGGGGTTTTTTGCCTTTTAGATTTTTGGGGGTGTACTGGTTTTTATGATTTTTAGGCCTTTCAAGAAACTCTGTTGTCTTTAAAAGTTTTATTTGATTTGAGATTTTTTGGGGGGGTTTTGAGATTTTTTGGTTTTTCCTATCTTTTAATGGGGTTAAGATATTTTAGGGAATTGAGAGTTTTAAGGTAATTTTGGGGTTTTAGTATTAACGAGGGTTTTTAGGGGTTTTAGGAGATTATTGTCTTTTAAGATTCCGGGTTTCTACGGTTTTACGGGTTTCTCCGTGTTTTAGTGGTTTTATGGTATCATGGTTTTTATGTATTTATTTGGGATATTAGGGTTTTTTATATTATTAGAGTTTATATAGCTATATTAAGTATTTTGTGTATTTTTTTGGGTTCTTCTATTGATTTTATACATCTTTTATTTTTTTAGGATACTTTTAGTGTTTCAGTTTTCAGGTTTTTATTTTTTTGTATGGTTTATAGGGTTTGTAGGTTTTTTGGAGTTCTTTAGTATTTTTTAGGAATTTTAGTATTTTTTATTCTTTAAAAGATTCATATGGGTTTTATGAGTTTTTTTGGGGTTTGTGGATTATTTTCTATTTTATTGGGGTTATAGGGTATTATTTTTTATTTGGATTTCTTAATGTTTTTAGGTGTTTTAGGGTATTTAGGGGTTTTAAGGTTTTCATTGTGTTTTTTCATGATTTAATGTTTTTATTATCATTCTCATAGGGTTAAATTTTTTTTTTATGTTTTTAATTGAGATTTAATAATTTAGGGGACTTCCAATGTTTTTTATGGTTTTTGGATTTTTATGGATATAGGTTTTTAATGGTGTTTAGGGTTTTTTTCTTTTAAATGGGTTTAAGTATTTTTACTGAATTTTAGTGTTTTACTGGATTTTTATTCATTAGGAATTTGTTGAATTTTTTTCTTTTTTTAGGAGTATAAATTTTATATAGGGTTTGGGGTTTTTATTATTGATTTAGTTCTTTTTAAAAGTTTTTATGTTTTTTAGGGTTTAGGAGGGTTCGTGGTTTTTTTATGATCTATTGGTTTTATGATTTTTTTGGATTTTAGGGATTTGCGTTTTTAATTATATTCTCAGTATTTTTTTGGTTTTGAGGATTTTCCAAGGGTCATCAGGGGTTTAAAGAGTTTTTAGGGTATTTAGGGTTTTTATGGTTTTGAACGGATTTTTGGGTTTTCAGTGTTTTTAGTGGTTTTAAGGTATTTCTTGGTTTTTTTTATTTTTATGGTATTAAGGGTTTCAATTTTTTTGGCCTTTCTTGTAATTTTTGGGTATATGTTTTTCAATTTTTATTGTGTTTTATATTTTTTATTGTTTTCTTATTATTTCAATAGTGTTTTAGTATAAATTTAGGGTTTATGGTTTTTATGGTTTTTATTCTTTTAGGGATGCTTACTATTTTTATCGGTTTTAGGGATTCTTATACATGTTTTTATTTTCTCTTTTTTAAGTGTTATGGGTGGTTTTAGGGTTTCTAGGGTTTTTTAATTTTAGTATTTTTTATTGTTTTATGGAGTTTAAAGTTTATTTTATTTTTATAGGTTTCATGATTTATTCACGGGTTTGTATGATTTTTAGTGTTTTAGGGGTTTTAGGGGTTTTATGGTTTTCCTATGGTTTTTGGGTTTCTTGGTCAATCATATGGATTTTTTAATGATTTAGTGTTTTAAGGGTTTTATGGATTTTAGGGATTTTAGGATTTTATTTGCGCTTTTTGTATTTTTATGTTTTTTAGATATTTTTTGTATTTTAATGGATTTATGGTTTTTTGGGTTTTTATGGAGTTCAGTGTTTTTACGGTGATTTCAAATTTTATAGTGTTTTTTTGTTTTTAGGGTTTTTTTGTGTTTTATGTGGTCTTCATCTTTTTTAGAGTGTTTATTGTTTGTTGGGTTCATAATTGTTTGAAGGGTTTTTTGTATTTTATGGTTTTTAGGGTGTTAAAGGATTTTATAGGCCTTTTCGATTGTTTAAGGGGTTTAAGTGTGTTTATGTAATTTAAATTATTTCGGGGTATTTAGGTGGTTATTCTGTTTTTAATGGGTTTTATGGTGTTTATATTTTTTAGCGTTTATAGGGGATTTAAGGTTTTCATTGATTTTTATGTGTTTTTTAGTTTTTAGGATTATATGGTTTTTAGTGTTTTTTGTGTTTTTGTGTTTTTAGTGTATTAGGGACCTTTATGATTTTTAGAGTTTTTAAGGGTTTTATCTTTTTTTTTTGAGTTTTAGGGGACTAATATTTTTTAGTGAATTTTAGTGTTTCTAAATGATTTTCTGAGGTTTTCTGATTTTTATGTGTTTTTTGGGTTTTTTTGGTTTTTTGGTCTTTGATGTTTATTGTGGAAATTATTTATTTTATTATTTTTACCGCCTTTATGGATTTAAAAGGTTGTTGAGTTTTAGGGTTTTTAGGTTTTTTAGTTATTTCTATGTTTTATGAGGTTTCTAGGTTTTTTTGGGGTTTTATCAGTTTTTTTGGTTCTTGCGGTTCTTTTAGGGGTCTTTGGGTTTTAAGAGGGATTTTTTGTTGTTCTGATTTTTAGGGTTTATTAGTGTTTTTATGTTTTTTAAATTGTTAGGGGTTTTATGGTTTTTTGGATATTTTTGGATTTTTGAGGGTTTCATGGTTTTTGATGAAATTGATAGGGTTTTATGGGTTTTGTCATGTATTGAGTGATTTTTTATGTTCTTTAAGATTTTCTTTGGATTCTTTGCGGGTATTTGATCTTTTTAGGGTTTTGAAAGGATTTTAGGGCTTTTTAAAAGTTTTATGGGTTTCATTGTTTTATGTGTATTTAGGGTTTTAAAAAATTGGCTGGTTTTTTTTTTCAGGTTTTATATAGTTCATGATTTTATTAGTTTTAGGGTTTTACGGGGTTCTAATGGGTTTTTGAGGTATTTAATATTTTTTTAGGTTTTATATATTTTTTTATTGTTTCAAGAGGTTTTATGATTTGTAGGGTCTCTTGATAATTTTCTTGGTTTTTCATGTTTTTACAGTTTTCAGGGTTTTTAGGGGTTTAGGTGTATTAATGGTGATCGTTGATTTTTAATTATATTTATATTATTTTGGTGTTTTTAGGTGTTTTAGGATTTCAATGTTTATTATTAATTTTTGTTGTTTTTATAGTTTAGATATATTATATGGCTATTTATAGATTACATTTTTTTATGGGATGTAGTGTTTTTAGTGTTTATATTTTTTTATTGTTTTTTAGTGTTTGTTGGTTTTAATGTGTTTTGAATTGTTTGAGGAGTTTTATCAATTTTAGGGTTTTTATGGATTTTAGGGTTTTATAGGTTCTATAATGGTTTTAGCTTGTTATGTTTTTTAGGGTTTTTAGAGTGTTTAATGGATATTATGGTCTTTACGGTTTTGAAAGGTGTTTTAGTGTCCCTTATGGTTTTTGGGTATTTTAGTGTTTTTAGTGTCTTTAGGGGTTTTTTCGTTTTTAGCATCATTGAAGGGTTTTTATGATTTTAAGATTGTTTTAGGTATTTGGGGTATTTATTATATTTTTGGTTTCTATAAATATTAAATTTTTTTTAGAACTTTTAGTGTTTTTCATGTTTTGATTATTATTAAGATGTTTTTTAATGTTATATAGGGTTTTTAGGTTTTTTAGTGTTCTTATGGGTTTTCAGACATATCAAGGTCTTTTAGGATGTTTTGGGATTTATGGTTTTTTATGTTTATAGACTTTAATTTTTAATATTTTTTTTGGTGTTTTATGTCTTATTGTGGTTTCTAATTTTTTTTGGGGGTTTTAAGGGTCTTAGGGGGTTTTATGTGTTTTTGGATTTTAAGAGAATTTTAATGTTTTGGGTCATTTATAGTTTTTATGGATATTAATATTTGTAATGTTATCTTTAATATTTTCATGGGTTTAGAGTTTATTAATGTTTTATTAATTTTTGTGAGTTTTAAGGGGTTTAGGGCCATTTGGGTTTTAGGGGTTTGAGGTACATTTATAAGTTTTAGGGGTGTTTAGGGTTTTTAGAATTTTTAGGTAATCGATAATTTTGAATTTTTTTCTGGGTTTTATGGTGTTAGGGTTTTCTATGGTTTTTACTTTTTTAGGGATTTTAGTGAATTATTTTTGGGTTTTAATATTTTTAGAGTTTTTGTTGTTTTTTTAGTTTTTTCTTATGCTTTTTAGGGTTTTTATTAATTTTAGGGTTTTTACAGGTGTTTTTAGGTTAATATGGTGTTGTAGAGATTTTAGGGGTTTTAAGAGTTTTTCATTGTTTTTTAGGATTTTTACGGTTTTTATTGATTTTATGGTTTTTAGGGTTTGTTAGATATTTATTGGGATATTTACGGGTTTTAAGTGTTTTAGTGTGTTTTAGGGGGTTTTACATTGTTTTAGTGGGTTTTTATCGTTTTAAGGGGTTTTATGTTCTTAGGGTCTTAAGGGTAATTTAGAGTTTTTTAGTTTTTTAGGGATTTTTAGGGTTTTTAGTTGTTTTAGGTATAATTATATTTTTTTATGGAATTTAGGGGTTTTAATTTTTTTAATGTTTTTAGCGTTTTTATTATTATATATTTGGAGTTTTTAGGTTTTTTATTGTTTTTATGGTTATTTAATTTTTTAGGGGGTTTTATGGATTTTAGAATCTTTCAAGAATTTTAAAGGTATTTAAGGTGTTTTGGGGTTTCTTAGGGTTTTCTGGATTCCATGATTTTTTACTATTTTTTGGTTTTTTAGGGGTTTCATTGATTTTCATTGGATTTTATTTATTTTTTGTATTTTCCTTTGTTTTTATGGGTTTTAGTTGATTTAGGGTTTTGGGGGTTTTAAAGTTTTTTATGGGGTTTTATAACCCTTTAAGGATATTTTGGATTTTAAAATTTTTATGGTTTTTAGGGTTTTGCACATGTTTGGTGGGTTTTAAAGATTCATGGGTTTTTATGGGTTTTATGATGCTATATGGTTTTTATGGGTTTTTGGTTTTTATGGATTTTTTAGGACCTTAGGGTTTTAGATATTTTCTATGGTTTTTTGTTTTTTTCGACATTTACGGGTTTTTAATGGTTTTTTGGTTTTTAGGAATTTATGGTTTTCAGGGGTTTTATGGTCTATTAGTTTTTTTAGTTTTTTTTGGGTTTTTTGGGGGTTTAATGGATTTTGGATTTATTTTCAGTGTTCGAGGGTTTTATTGGGGTTTATTTCTTTTTTTTAGTTTTTAGTGTTTTAGTGTCTTTTGGGTGTTTAAAGGGGGTTTAAAGACTTTTAAGGTTATTTTTGGATTTTTTATGTTTTTAGGTCTTGTAATGGTTTTATGGTTTTTTTCATCATTAGGATTTTGAGGGGTTATTAGTTTTTTAGGTTTTCTAGGTACTTTAATGATTTTTAGGATTTGAAATGTTGTTACGATTTTTATGAATTTTATCGATTCAAAAGGTTTTTACTATTTTTACTGTTTGTTTTTTTAAGGAATTTTAGGAATTTTTTGTTTTTTTGTTATGTAATGGTATTTTAAATTCATTTACGTAGTTAATGGTTTTAGGGTTTTATGGATTTTAAGGTTTTTAGTTCTTTTGGGTTTATAGGTGTTTTGGGGGTTTAGGTGTTTTATGGTTTTAATTTGCTTATGGTATTTCTGTTATTTTGGGTTTTAGGTATATTTTGGGTTTTTAGTGGGTTAAAAGGTTTTATGGGTTTTTTGGTATTATGGATTGTTTTTATTGGTTTTTAGGTTTTTTGGGGGTTTCAAGGTTTTTAAGCATTTTAATTATATTAGGGATTTTTGAGATTATTATGTTTTTAAGGGTTTCTAGGGATTAGAATTTTTTCAAATTATTATGGTTTTTAGGGTTTAAGGATTTCATAGTGTTTTTAGTGTTTTTCGATATTTAATTATTTTTTCAGGTATGTTAATTCATTTGTACAAATATTTACAATATTTTTGGGTACTATGGGTCTTTTAGAAATTTTTAGTGTTTTTAAGTTAATGTCATTTTTAGGGGATTGTAGTGGTTTAAATGTTTTTTGGGTTCTTAGGGGGATTTTTTATATTCTCAGGGGTTTTGTGGTTTTTATGATTTTTAGAGGCTTTAGGGCCTTTTTGATTATTTTAGTGTTTTTAGATTTATTTAGTTTTTGTATTTTTAGGGTATTTTTAAATATTTTTAGGGTTTTTATGGTTTTGGTTTTTTTGGTTTTTTCGATTTCATTGGAATTTAGGGTTTTTCATGTTGTATAGGGTATTTATGGTCTTAAATGTTTTTGGATTTTATGGGATTTTTGGTTTCTTATGGGTTTTCTGGTTTTTAGGGGTATTATGATTTTTAGAAGTTTTTATCTTTCATGAATTTAATAGTTTTTTTTGAATTTTTTCAGGTTATATGGGTTTTTTTAGCATCTTTTAAATGTTTTTAGTGTTTTAGTGTATATTAAATTTTCTATTTTTTGAGGTTTTTATTGTTTTTAGGGTTATTTAGAGATTTTCTTCCACATTTAGTAGTTTTTAGATTTTTTAGGGCTTTGTTGTTCTTATAAATTGGTTTTATTGTTTTATGAATTTTAGGGTCTTAAGTGTTTTTATAGTTTATAGGGTCATTAATGATTTTAGTGGTATTATGGTCTTTTTGGGATTTTTGGAATTTTTGGGATTTTAGGGTCCTTTAGGGGTTTTTAGTTTTTTGGGTCCTTTATAGTTTATAGTGTTTTTATGTTCATTTAGTGTTTCTTATGGGATTTTTGGGCCATTGATTATTTTTAGGGTTTTTTGGTCCTTTAAGGTGTTTAAGGGTTTTGTGGTCTTTTATCAGTATTTTACTTTTTGTAATTAATTAAGGATTTAGGGGGTTTAACATACTATAGTTTTTTAGTTTTTATGGTAATGTTGGTTTTTTTAGTATTAATGGGTTTTACTATTTTTCGGGGGTGTTTTAGGGCAAGGAAGGCTCGGGGCCAGGCAAGTGTGCCCCCCCCCCCAAATTAAACAAAAATAAAGGGACAAACAAAGTTCTGCAAGGGGTTTCTGATTATTTTTATTCATTTTAGGGTTTTAGGGTTAGTATGGATCTAGTCATATTATAGGTTCTTTAGTGTTTTAATGGGGTTTATGGTATTTAATTAATCGTTAGTGTTTGGGGGTCTTTGGGTTTGGGGGTTTACCATGTTTTTAGGGTTTTAGGGCTTTTAGGGTTTTTTGTGTTTTAAGGTTGTTATTATTTTTGGGTCTTTATGGTTTTTAGGGTTTTTTACAGTTCATAATGGTTTTTAGGTTATTAAGGATTTTTAGGGTGTTTAGTTTTTTTTAGTTTTCAAGTATTTTTTTCAGTTTTCAAGGTTTTAAGAGTTGTAAGGGTTTTAAGGATTATTTTGGTGTTTTTAGAGTTTTGGGTTTTTAAGGTTTTATGTGTTTTAAGATATTTATGGGGTTCAATGATTTTAAGGGTTTTATGAATTTTATGATGTTTGTGGGTTTTAGGGGTTTTTAGGTTTCTTAGGGTTTGAAGGGTTGTTGGGTTTTTTAGGATTTTAATTTTTAAAGGGTTTCATGGGATTTAGTGTGTTTTTTGTTTTTGATTTTTATGGAATTTTATTATTTGTAGATATATTTTTTTAGCGGAAGTAATGGTATTTGTTAAGTTATTATTGGGTTTTTTGGGTTTTTGAGGATTTGATATGGGGTTTAGGGGGTTCAGTGTATTTAAATATATATTTTTAGGTTTTTAGGTATTTTTGGTTGTAATGGTTTTAATATTTTTAGGTTTTCAATGGTTGTGGGTATTTAGGGGTTTTCATGGTTATTTTGGGTTTTTTGGGTTTTAAGTATATTTTAGTGTCTATTTGAGTATTAGATTTTAAGATTTTTTTTTGGGTTTTTAGGGCTTTTTAGTGGTTTTATGGTTTTTATGTTTTTAGGGTTATTATTGGGATTACAGGTTTATAGTGTTCTAGGGTTTTTAAGGGTGTTTATGGTGAATATTGTTTTAAGGGGATTTTGGGTTTTTAATGTTTTAATTGTTTTTATCTTATTTAGAGTTTTTAATGTTTTTAGTGTTTTTAGTGTTTTTAGGGTTTTCACAGGTTTTTGATTATTTAGGTTTTTTACGATATTTGTATTTTTAGGGTTCTTACAATATTAATATTTTTTGGGATTTATGGGTTTTAAGGTCTTTTTGGATTTTCATAGGGTTTTTTGATCCTTTTAAATATTTTTAGGGGTTTTGCGATATAGGTATATTTTAGGATTTTTTAATGTTAAATAACGGTTTCTATGGTTTTTAGGTATTTAAGGGGGTTTAGGGTTTTAAAGTGGATTTAAGGTTTTTTTTTGGGTTTTTGGAGATTACGAATTTATAGGGGTTTTAGAATTTTTTAAGGTTTTCAGTTTTAAAACCGTTTTTTGTTTTTAGGGATTTATAATGATTTTTAGGGTATGTTAAGGGTTTTTATGGTATTTAGGTGGTTTTATATTTTTATAGTTTTTAGGGTTCTTATGGTTTTTTAGATATCTATGATTTTTAGCAGTTTTAGTGATTCTTTTACATTTTTATGTATTTTTTGGTTTTTTGGGTTTTATGTTTTATGGGTCGATTTTAAGTTTTTTAGGTTTTTTTTATTTTTAAAATTTTGGATAGTTTTATGGGGTTTAATATTTCATCAATTTTTAGGGGTTTCATGAATTTTCATGGGTTTTTATGTTTATTTTAGGTATAATGGTTTTAGGGTTTTTATGGTTTTTCTATGGATTGGGGATTATTAGATTTTTGTATGGATTTTTATATGTATTTTTATTTCAAGGGTTTTAGATTTTTTTGGATTTGAAGATTTTTTACGGTTTTTTAAGGTTTTTGTGTATTTTTATAGATTTTAAGGGATTTAGGGTTTAATTGTTTTTTTTTGAGATCATGGTTTTATGGGTCATTTAAATTTTTATTGTTTTTATGTTTTTAGCGGTGTGTTGGTGTTTTAGTCTCTTTTAGATTATTTAATTTTTTTAGTGTTTGTAGGGTTTTTAAAAAAATTAGGGTCCCTATGTATTTTATGGTTTTTAGGGTGTCAAAAGGTTTATATAATTTTTTAGTTTTTAAAGGGTTTTAGTTTGATTATGGTTTTTTAACCTTGTGGGGGACTTTATGTAGTTTTTAGGTTTTTAATGGGTTTTAGGTTGTTTTAGATTGTTGTAGGGTTTATAGGGTCTTTAGGGTTTTTATGGATATTTATGTGTTTTTGAGTTTTTGATGATTTTTTTCTCTTTAGTGTTTTCAATGTTTTTAGAACTTTTAGTGTTTTTAGTGTTTTGGGACTTTTATGGGTTTTAACGGTTTTTTGGGCCTTATGTTTTTATGCAGTTTTAAGTGTTTTATATCTTATTGGGTTTTTTAGTGTTTCTAAATTATTTATAAGGTTTTTTGGAATTTTAAGTGTTTTTAGGGTTCTTTAGGTTTTTCAATTTTTCATGTTTATTATGGAAATTTTCGTTTTTACGATTTATATGGTCTTTAGGGATTTAACGAGTTATATTGTTTTATGGTTTTTTTTGGTTTTTTGGTTTTTTCTATGTTTTAAGACATTATTATGTTTTTTTTGGTTTCTAGAAATTTTTTGGTTCTAACGATTCTTTTAGGGTTATTATGGTTTTAATGTGTTTTTTTTGGGTTTTCTTGTTTTTAGTGTTTATTAGTGTTTTTAAAAAAATTTGGGTTTTAATGTTTTTATGGTATTTTACGAATTTTTTAGGGTTTTATGTTATTTGATTAAATTATTGTGTTTTTATGGGTCTTTTCATGTATTAATTGTGTTTTATGTTCTACACGATTTTTTATGGATTCTCTCAGGCTATTATAGATTTTTTTGGGGTTTTAATGGCGTTTAGGTATTTTTAAACATTTTAAGGGTTTAAAGGTTTTATGTGTATTTATGTATTTTATGAATTTCTGTTTTTTAGGATTCATAGAGGTCCTAGTTTTAGGGTTTTTATGGGTATTATTGGTTCTAAATATTTTTTGTGTATTTTTTGATTATTTAGGATTTATAGAATTTTTTTGGGGTTTCAAGTGGGTTTTATGATTAGTAGGGTCTCTTTTAATTTTTCATTTGGTTTTATTGTTTTTACAGTTTTCGAGGATTTTAGGGGGTTTTGGGTATTTATGCTGTTTATGGATTTTTAGTAATTTTTATATTGTTTTGGTCGTTTTAGGTGATTTAGGGTTTCAATGTTTTGTACAATTTCTATGGATTCTATTGTTTATATTTATTTTTGGGATATTAAGAATTTACATGGTTTTGAGGGGGTTTAGTGTTTTTAGGTATTACACATTTTTGTTATTTTTATTGTTTCTATGGTGTTTGATATTTTTGAGGAGTCTATTTGTTTCTTGGGATTTTTTGGGATTTTATGGTTTTTTAGGTTCTTTAATGGATTTAGTATTTTAGTTCTTTATGCTTTTTATGGAGTTTAATGGATTTTGGGTACATTTATGGGTTTGAAGGGTTTTTGGAATCCCATAGGGTTTTGGGGTATTTTAGTGTTTTTAGTGTCTCTAGGTATTATTGGGTTTCTAGCATCATTGAGGTGGTTTTATGGTTTTTAGGTGGTTTTGGTTATTATTGTATTTATTGTATTTTAGATTTCTATATTTTTTAGGATTTATAGAGGTTTAATTGCTTTTAGTGATTTGAGGATTATTAACGGTTTTATTATGGTTTTCTAGGGGTGTTTGGGTTTTTTGGGTTCTTAGGGGATTACAGGGTTATTAGGGGTTGGATGGATTTTTTGGGTTTTAAGGGTTATATAGGTTTTCAGGGGCTTAATGTTTTTTTGGATTTCATGATAATTATAGTTTTTTTTATATTTTTAGTTTTTATAGTTTATATTGTGTTTTGGGGTTTTTATGGGTTTTGAGTTTTCTAATGGGTTGTGGGGCTTCTTAGTGTTTTAGGGGGGTTTCAGTGTATTATGGGTTTTAGGAAATTTTATGGTTTTAGGTTCTTTTATGGTTTTTAGGGATATTACAATTTGTATTAGTATCTCTAACATTTTCATGGGGTTTAGAGTTTTATATAGTTTTAGTATCTTTTGGGTATTTTAAGGGGTTTAGGTCCTTTTGTGTTTTAGGGGTTTGAGGGACATTTATAGGTTTTAGAGGTGTTTAGGGATTTTAGTATTTTTAGGGGCTTGATAGTTTTTAAATGATGGGGGGTTTGGGGGTTTTAAGGGTTTCTTATGTTTTTTGGTTTTTAGGGTTTTTAATATCTTATTTTGGATTCCAATGTTTTTTAATTTTTTGTTGTGTTTTTAGTTGATTCTTATGGGTTTTAGGTTTTTTAGGAATTTTAGGGTTCTTAGTGGTATTTTTGTGTTAATAGGGATTTGTAGAGGTTTTCGGGGTTTTAAGAGATTTTCAGGGTTTTTTAAGGGTTTTATGGATTTTTTGCTTTTTATGCTTTATTATTTATTTATATGAGGTTTATGGGTTTTATGGGTTTTAGTGTGTTTTATGGGGTTTTATGGTGTTTCTATGGGGATTTAGGGATTTTAATGAGTTTTAGGTTTTAAGGGTTTTAATGTTAATTTGTATGTTTTTAGTGTTTCAGGTTTTTTAGTGGTTTTAGGGTTTATTAAAGTATTTAGGGAGTTTAGGGTTTTTAGGGTTCCTATAGGATTTTATAGGTATTTGAGAGATTTTATGTTTTGTAGAGGTTTTTAGTGATTTTAGTGACTTTCAAGGTTTTTCGCGGGTTTTACACGGTTTTATGGATTTTTGGGTTTGTTGTATTTAATGTGTTGTTAAGGTTTTATGGGTTTTCTTAGATTTTATTATGATTTTATGGTTTTTATTAATTTCTTATGTTTTTATGGTATTTAGATGATTTAGGGTTTGGGGGGTTTTAATGGTTTGTTTATGGGGATTTATGGCATTATAAGGATTTTTTTTGTCTTTTCAAATTTTTATGGTTTTTTGGGGATTACACATGTTCTATGGGTTTAAATGTATTTAAGGTTTTTAGGAGTTTTATTATGATTTAGGTTATTATGGGTTTTTGGTTTTTAGAGGTTTTAGGGTGTTTAGGGATTTAGATATTTTCTTGGGGTATTTTTGTTGTTTGGAATTAAGGGTTTTATGTGGATTTTTGGTTTTTTGGATTTTAGGGTTTTTCTGGGTTTTATGGTTTATTAGGGATTTATTATGTTTGTTAGGATTTTTTGGGGGTTTTATGGGATTTTGGATTTCATTTTGGTGTTTCATGGTTTTTTATTGGGGTTTCTTAATTTTTTGATTTTTTAGGTGTTTGGTGAATTTTGGTGGTTTAAAGGGGGTTTGGGTTCTTTTCAGGGTATTTTAAGATTTTTTATGGTTTTAATGCTTTTAATGATTTTACGGTTTTTTTCATTTTGAGTTCTTCCAGAGGTAATCATTTATTTAGGGTTTTTAGGGATTTTTATGATTTTATGATTTTAAATGTTACTATTTTTACGACTATTTTTTATTCTAAGGGGTTTTTACTATTGTTAGAGTTTTTAGTGTTATAAGGAGTTCATTTTATTGTTTTTAGTTTGGTTAAGGGTTTTTATATTTATTTAGCTATTTATATTTTTTGGGGTTTTTAGGTTTTTAAGGTTTTTAGTTGTTATAGAGGTTATTGGCGTTTAAGGGGGTTTGGGTGTTTAAGGGTTTTTCTGGTATTATTGTTTCTTGGAGTTGTAGGTTTTTTTTATTTTTATAGGGTCTAATTTTTTAGGGGTTCTTGGATAATTTATTTTTTTATGTGTTTTTTATTTTTAGGAGGTTTCATGGTTTTATGCATTTTTTTATGGTTTTTATAGATTTTTTAGGGGTTTTTGGGTTTAGGATTTTTAGGAATTTTTATGGTTTTAGGGTTTATTATTTCTCATCATTATTAGTGTTATATAATTTTTAATTATTTTTAGGGTCATTCAATGTCATTGTACAGATATTTACAGTCTCTTAGGGTACTAAGGGTCATTTAGGAATTTTTAGTGTTTTATGGTCTTGTTAGTTTTTATGGGATTTTAGTGGTTTTTAGGTTTTTTAGGTTGTTAGAGAGATTTTTGTATTTCTAGGGTGTTTTTGGTTTTTTATTAATTTTAGGAGGTTTAGTGACTTTTTGATAATTTTATTTTATTTATATTTCATTTTTGTTTTTGATTTAATATGGTTTTTAAAAAAAATTCGTGGTTTTCTTGGTTTTTCGTGTTTTTTTGGATTTCCTAGGGTTCTAGGGGTTTTAGGTCTCCCTAGGGTTTTTACCGTCTTAATTTGTTTTTGGATTTTATGGGTTTTAATGTTTTTTATGGTTATTATGGTTTTAATGTTTTTAGGATTTTTAGAATATTATTCGGTTTTCACGATTTTAGTGAATTTTTTGGTTTTTATGATTTATTAGGGTTTTAATGGGTTTTTAGCGTCTTTTAAATTATATTAGTGTTTTAGTTTCTTTTTGTATTATTTTTGTTTTCCTTATTTTTTAAGTTTATTTTATCATTTTCATGATCATTTAGTAGTTTTCATTGTTTTCTAGGGCCTTTTTGTGTTTATAAAGGGTTTTTATTTTTTAGGAATTTTATTATATTATGGGGTTTTAGAGTTTATAGAGTGATTTAGGATTTTGTAGTATTATGTTCTTTTTGGGATTTTAAGTATTTTAGGGTCCATTTGGGATTTTTTTATTTTTTATGTTTCCTTTATAGTTAATAGTGTTTTTATAGTTTTTTAGTGTTTCCTAATGGGTTTTGGGACCAATTATTATTTTTAAGGTTTTTGGCCTCCTTTAAGGTGTTTAAGGGGTTTGGGGTCCTTTAGAATTTTTTTTGGAATTTTGTCCCATTTACTGTGTTTTAGGTCGTTTAATGTATTTTACTGAATTTAGGGTTTTCCTAAAGTTTAGGGGATTTTATGTTTTTCATAGGGTTTTCTTTGAGTTTTTTTTTGTTTTTAGTGTATTTCTGGGATTTCTGTGTTTAAATAGTTTTTCTGTTTTTAGGTTTTATTCATGGGTTATTAGGGTTTTTATGATTTTAAGAGGTCAAGGGTTTTATATGTTTTTTAGTGTGTCTAGAATTTCATTATTTTTTTGGATTTCAAGGGTTTTTATGAATTAATTATTTTTTAGGCTGCATTAGTTTTTTAGAATATTTTTGGATTTTAATTTTTCTATTTCGTTTTTATGGTTTTAGGGTTTTCTAGTGTTTTTAATAGGTTTTAGGGTTTTTAGGGTTTTTAGTGGATTAATAGTTTAGTGTTTTTAGTGTTTTAGGGATTTTATAGGAGGTTTGGGTATTTTTTTATTTTTTGAGTTTTTGAGTGTTTTCTAGGGGTTTTTTGAGGTTTTCATGGATTTTTTTGTTTCTCTCCGTTATATGGGTTTTTTGGTTTTTTATGATTATTTATGGTTTTTATGAATTTTAAGTGGTTTTGGGGTTTTTTATGTTTTTAGAAGTATTAGGGTATTTGTTGTTTTTTTGGTTTTAAGGTTTTTTAGGTTTTTAAAGTATTTTATGGGTGTTATGTGTTTTTCATGATTTTTTAGAGCTTGTATTATTATTTCTGGTTTTATGGTTTTTAGGGTTTATTAATGGTTTTTATTTTTTAAGTATTTTATATGGTTTTAGGAGTTTTAGGAAATTTTAGTGGTTTTGGGTTTTTTAGGATTTTAACTGGGCTTGTGTTTTTTTATAGTTCTCTAATTTTTTTGGTTTCGGAGGTTTTTTAGGGTTATTTTGTTTTTTTATTTTATGGGGATTTCATTGGTTTATGTTTTTGGTGGTTTTTAGGGAGCTTAGGGGTTTGGGGATTGTTTAGGATTTTCTGGGTTTTTAGGTTTTTTATAGTGTGTTTAGTGTTTTTACAGTTCAAATTTTTTTTATGAATTTATAAAGATTATTATAAGGGATTTGATTAGACTTTTGGTTTTTTAGTGTTTTTATGGTTTCTATGGTTTTTATGGGTATTAGGGTTTTTTTTATTTTTTGGGTTTAAATGTGTTTTGGGATTTTTCCAATTTTATTAGGGTTTAGTGTTTTTATGGTATTTACTGTGTTTTATAAATTTTATGGTTTTATGGGTTTTAGGGTCTTTATGGTTTTTTGGGTTTTTTTGTTATTAGGGATTATTGGGTGTTTAAGAGTTTCTATGGATCTTTTAGGTGTTTCATGTGAATTTAGGGTCCTCATGATTTGTTATGTTATTAGGTTCTATTGGCGCTCTTTTCTATCACAGAGTCCAACGAATGTAAAAGGGGAATACCTTAAGACCAATGAGGTTCACCCTTTAAAGAACATTAGAAATTGACCAAGGGATAAACCAGGAATTCATTTGGAGGGCATCGCGCAAGTATCCTACTCGCCGCGCAAGTCACTTGCGCGCCACATATGGGTTGCGCAAGTCACATGCGCGCCCTATTCTTTTTTTCGCCCAAGGTGCCCAGTGGGCTATGAATAGCCCATGTGGGACCCCCATTTAAAGAACGACATTTTCCAAAACTCAGATTCAAGCTTTGGTCGCCCAAGTCTTTTTTGGACGTCTTCTGAACACTTCTATGGAAATTCTTTACCAATAATGGAATCTCTAAAGAGGAAGAATAAGGCCAACGTGTTAGAACTCATCAATACTTGCGCGCCTAAGTGTCCAGCCCTTAAGGGAAATTGAAACACTTGCGCGCCGCCTTGCCCTCTCAAGTGAACTTGCGCGCCAACATTTTGGAAGCCTCAAGAGATTATACTAAGGGCTTGAGTTGAAAGTCTCCCAAGTATTTCCCTATGGATTCTTCAACGCCCAAGGTGACTCATGTCGTGCAACTCTACTTGCGTGACTAGGACTTGCGCGCCAGAACAATACTTGCCCGCCTCCTTTCTAATCACCTATTTTCCTCAAATTCACCTCTCCTCTTCAATACATGGCCTTCAAAACCATCTTCAAATCCATTTATTGCATGGTTCCTTTGTTGGATTCATTATCTGAGAGGAATTCATTAGGCCTCTTTCATTGGAGTGATTCCCAATCATAATTTCCTTTAACATTGGGCTTCATTCTCAGGGGTAATCCCCAATCATAATTTCCTCTAACATTGGGCCTCCATCTTAGGATTAAGCCCCAATCATAATTTTCTTTAACATTGGGCATCCTCCTCAAGATTTAGCCCCAATCATAATTTCCTTTAACATTGGGCCTCCTCCTCAGGATTAATCCCCAATCATAATTTCCTTTAACATTAGGCCTCCTTCTTATGAGTATGTCCGAATCATAATTTCCATTAACATTGGGCCTCCTTCTCAGGAATAAGTCCCAATCATAATTTCCTTTAACTTTGGGTCTCCTTCTTAGGATGAAGCCCCAGGTTATAAGTTCCCTTTAATTGGAAATCTTCCTCATGAGTAATCCAACTTATTTTCTTTTGATTTGGGATTCCTTCTCATGAATAAAAACCCAATAATAAGTCCCTCTTAATTTGGGATTCCTTTTCAGGAGTACGTCCCGAGTTAAAATTCCAAATCTCGATAAAGTATAAATACCTTTATGGACCCTGCTCTTGGGATTATTTCCTGAAATAAGTCCTGATATTCATTTACTTGGACATCATATATACATATTCCCTACATCATTTCTCATTATTTTATCTTTCGTGGAACCATTGTCATGTTTACTGATACCTCTTGTTTCTCACACCGAGCATGACCCACATGGGAATAGAGTGTAAAAATAATAATGACATCTCTTTTTGGGTCATTAACCATGCATAAACCAAATTTTGCTTTACCCGAACTACGTGGACATTGATCTCTTCCTCAAATGTAGAGTACATAGTAATCCTTTAAAAGGTTCAATCCCTTGTTTCATTAATTATTTTCTATCCCATATAACATTAAGCTATATCCTTCCTATCGACCTATGTGGGTTCTGATTCCTTTCTTTTTAACAAGGATACGTAGGTAGCCATCTGTGGGTATGATCCAAACTCTAAAATAATCCCTGCCTTTCTGAATGACAATAAACTTCATGTGCCCCACTGAGTGGCTTTAAAACCAGTATGGTCATCATAATTACCAATAGATTTATATATAATGTACTGAAGGATACCATTGACTAAGAATCTCCAATATATATGGATGATTCTCTATCGATGAATAACCTCAAATACATATAAAACATTCTCTAAATCCCACACATATCAATCATTGATTTCCAAATCTGAAGAAAATTCATTTGGATACTTGGTGAATTAATAAAATACTCATGAAAATATCTTAAATCTATAAGAGAGTCCCAGAGTAGGTAATAATTCCCCTAAAATGGTGTGATGAGGATGACCTACCATCCTCTCTACTAATGCAAATTCTTAAGCCTCATGGGTCCACAACTAATTAGCACCTACCTTTGGAATGTAGGTCCAAATGGATATAGAATCATTGGATGTTTCTGGTTCTACGAATAAAACCCATTAGAAACCGATTGGAAAGTTTGAATCTTAAAAAATAATTTCATCCCCATTTCCAAAAGAAACAAAAATGGTGAACTCGACGTGAATCCTTAACCAAGTTAAATGATATTTTACTTATTTTTTAGGCCCCTATTAAACTCAATATGAGGGCCAATAAAGCAATAAATAACACATGTGCTTGTCTAAAAGATGTAGTCTAGACAATATTATCTTGATTATTTCTGCTATATCAAACATGCACTCTTTTACAAGATCTCTTTGCAATACGAAATGGCTTCATTAAAATTCACACCTGTGAATACCTCAGCCACTACTACTACTGGATCATCGTCTAATCTTAGTAAGACATCACCTACTCAGGGTCTAAAACGCCAGGTCTCGAATTAATTGGTGAGGTAATATTGGCAACACGGTATCATCCTGACTCTAGAGGCCGCTCGACAAGCCCTCCAAGTTAAGAACTGACCATGGTTGTCGGGATAGTGACGACCAGTGGTCAAGAATAAGGTGGTTCCAACCACCATTTCCAACTGTTTCAGGTCATTATCCCCAGAATGCAACAATCCGTCCCTCCCATATTACAGGGAGGTGAATGAAGAGGTCACTCAAGGCCTCGGTTGAAGAAGTTAGGAGTCCTTCATAAGGACTCCCACCAACAATCGGTGACAGACTCATGCGGTAGTGCACTCTCATCATGATAAGGGTATCACCTCCAGGTGTTCATCTCAGGTTCCTCAGATCTGATCATGCAAGACGAACTGCCAGAGGTGAAATTCGTTCAATAGGGACCAGGTTCTTATATATTCCCCCTCCGAAGAAGTCCACCAATCTAACTTGATGGCAACCAATGAGCGGGCATATACAACCATCCGTCCTGATTTCACAACTCAGCAGACTCATCTAGTAAGAACACACAAATCCCTCCAGGAATTTCATGTGGAGTACTATAGGCAGGAACATACACCTATTTATAATTCATCAGCCAGTCAGCAAGCTCGTCTTACAACATCCAAAGTAGCTCTCCAATCTAATATGGTGGCAACTGGTAAGCAGGAACATACACTTGTTTACAATCACTAATTATGTCATCAGTATCTTCTGCTAGTATTGAAGGAAACTCATCAACCATATATGATGGATAATACACAACATGCACATAAAACTGCCAATGTTCATCAAGCCTGCCAACAGTCTTGTTTGGTAGCACCCGGAGAAGTCAGTCAGAAAGCTCCGATGACAAATCTGGAGCAGACTCAACTCTCTTCCCCTATGCATAAGTACTATCAATATCCTTTGATAGGAAAAGGAGGACAAGAGAAGGCACAAACACCAATTCCAGACATGGAATGGACGTATATTCCCATTCCAGTAGCTGAATTCATCAAGCACATTATGACAATAGTGAAAGAGAAGAAGAAAATCCCAACCCATATTCTAGATACCTGTCAGAATATTATAACAACTTCAGCAACATCACAGGGAAAGAAACATAAATATATCCCTATCAATGTAGTGACTCATCAATATGTCACTCAAGATCAGACACACAACTCTGTTCCAGTCCAAGACGGTCGTGGGGCATACTCCCCCATGTCATACGGACAATGAAGTCGGGCACATACACCCGATTTAAATGGAGATAATCAGCCTAACATGACCATTTCTCTTGAGCTGTCACATACACATGCCCATAATAACCACTTTCTTCAACAAGTGGTTTCCAAAGATATTAAGAAGGAGTCAAGGAAAAAGACCCATCTTGCACAGTTGAAATATTTAGAGCCAATCTGCAATAAGGCCTTGCTCAATGCTAGAGTTCTTAAAGCCCAAAGACAATTGTCTATAGCAACTCAAGATTGTACTCTCTCATTTACAGATTCCAGAAGTAACTACAATAATTTAGATGATCGTCATCATACACTTCCTTATAAAGGCTTGGTTCATGACAGTTCGGTCAATATCGAAGTATCATCTTCAGATGAGAGCCACAATAACCCTCTTCATGGCCAGAAGACCAAGTAGTAAGAGGTTTCATCTTTTGTTGTAACCCACGTTGGTGTTCCTCCCCATGATGATGAATTTAGCTTCGAAAATCCTCTCCGCAGAAGTAATTCGCATTGCCTGGGAAATTCTTCAATGGACAATGCTGTAATGGGAAAGCCCTCTTATCTTAAGGCACTTGCAAATGCGAAGACAGTCTTATATGATGCCTTACCGCTAGTAGGTAAAATACTTTCCCAATCAAAAGATATCTTGGAGTGTAACTCATTCTCTAAACCACCCCTGGGTCATTCATCTTCTAATTTTACAAATGAATTCCCTACCAATCTTGTTGAATCTGATGAAGCAACAAAGAAGCGCCATATTTTGTCCAATTAGGTAGAATAATCTTCATCAAATGAAAAAGATAAAGTGTTGAATATGATAAAACAACTAGTGAAAGGTGAAATACCAGTCATGTTTTGGCCTTTGGTTGACTGTCAGTATGATATTCTAGAAACGTTGACCGAAGATTGTATTCAAAATATTCATCTCAACATATGTAAATATATTTGTTACTTAAAATAAAAATTATTATCTTATGTTGAATATCAAAATCGTGTCAAGATAATAGAAGGTTTGCAGCGCCAAATTGACCTGGCATCTCTCTTAGTTTCTCGACATCCAAAGGTTGAAAAGTAGCAGAGATCCCTTCGGCGTTCATGCCTTGGCGCGTTAAAAATGTTGTGCTAGTTAATTACCAATTCCCCATCTAGTATTCATATTAGGGGATGTGGTGTTCATGGAGAATTGCATTTCATTATGCACTCTAGTCAATGAATCTCACCAAAAGTGGTCTCATTCAATGTTATTACCCATGGCTGGCCACAACTAACTAGTTTTGTGTGTAATCAAAGGCTTGCTCGAGAATAGGCCTCTACTAGTTCTTCCCAATGTTAGGCATATAACGAAGAAGTTGTCAAAATACTCCTGCACCAAGAAAATAGGAATATCGAACAGGCTTATAATTTAGAGAATGCACATCATCAAGTGATAGAAGTGTTAGAAATAATCTAGTGGTCATCTGAGCAAGGGGATTTGAGTGGATGTAGGTTGATTCATCAGGCCAATTTCTAGACTAAAATCCGCAAAATTAGGACGACTTTTAAGAAAGTTTCAGATGTAGAAGCTCAAGAACCACCTCACCTTACCAGACTGTGGAATATTTTAACTCAACCCTAAAGATCAACAGACAGGATTCTAGGAGTTGAGAAGGAAAAAGAGGAACAGCCCCAGTCCACTGGACTAGGGACTTTTTCAAATTTTCAATCCCTTCCCCGACGAAATTCAATCATCTCTCGATTAGGGAAAACCCCACAAGAGGAACGCAAAGCTGAATTATCAGGAAATTACCTCGAAATTATGGTTCATAAAAAAGTTCTTGAGGGATCAACCAAACAAAAGGCAATGTCTCATAAAATACATGGAGAAAGACATTATCGTAGTAGCACTGACAGAAGGGATGAAATGCGTTATGCATCAATAAATGTAATCAATTACATTGTCACTAATCCCCCAGAACACGAGGCTTACTCGGAGGGATCAGATGAAGACGTTCATGTTCAAGAGGTTGTGCACACAGAAACGAATGAAGGAGGTGTGCGTACCAGAAGATAGAGTGATTCCCAAGGGAAACATATTGCTCCTGGTAATTCCCTTCTATACTTCAGAAAGGCACATGCCAAAGATATTGGTGAAAGTCAGGTTACACCCCACCATACCTCTTAAGAAGGAAAATAACTATCATTAGAGGAAAGGATCCCACAGTAATAATATGAAATGAAGGAATTATGGTGGTTAAATGAAGAACTACTTCAAGGTAGTCTTCCTCCAATGCATGCAGGAATTAATAAATCAAGGGAATTTGTTGCATCTACTGGGATATATCAATAATAGCTCCCTTTACTAGTACACCCTCACATGTCCAATCCAATGGGTCATACGCCACAACAACTGGCAATACTACCATCAGTGGGAGTCCCGGTCGCTACTCCCATCCAATCTCGAATTATTTCACCTGCTCAGGTCCAAGATCAACTAGATGTTTCTCAAAAATTAATGACTACCATTGAGTCATTAACAGATCGGTTGGAAGCTATGGATTGAAAGCGTGCACAAATTCAACAAAAAAAGATCTTACACTGAAGGGGTGGATGAAATTCCTCCCCCATTAAATTTTGTGAGTACCACATTCCCAATTTTTAATGGTTTGGGAGATCCAGAACAACACTTAACACATTTTTCTTCTCGTTCAGATTCTATGATGGGAACTCCTCAATAATAAGAAGTTGTTAAGCTCAGGTGTTTTTTACAGTCATTACAAGGAACTTCTTTTGTTTGTTATACAAGTTTTCAATCCCAGTCAATTACTAGGTGGGAAGATCTATCTCAAAGGTTCATTCTTAAATTCATCTCAACATTGCCAAAGACGACAGTTTTCGATCTTACAATTGTAAAAAAATGGAGAATGAAAGAGTTTCAGATTTCATTTCTCACTGGAAGGGATTAACATAATATTTAATCTTAGAACTCCCTTAATAAGAATTGTTGCCAATCTATGTGGAAAATTGGTGGGATGGATTACGAAACTCGTTGATCCCTGTGAAATACAAATGAGGGTTTCTAGACCTTACTTCAATCTCTCAGAAGTTAGAAGACACTTTTATGATGACTAAGGCTAAAACTCATGTAATTCCATCAGTTCCAGGATGAAGAATGGGGAAAGCAGAAAATGCTACAGCTACACATAAACACTCACATGTACCTACTACCACTTCAAGACCTTCATCATATTGAATGGAAACACCTCCTAAACGTCAACAAAAACTACCACCTCGTTGTGATAATAAAAAATATAAAAGGTGGAAGCAGTTTGATGATTTGAAGAACAAATTTTATTCTTTTCGGAATGAACAAGTTCCTAGATACTTCATCCCCGCTCTAGAAAACAATCTGGTTCAGTTTCCAAGTCCCAAAAGGCTGAACAAGGAAGGAGATGAAGACCTCCCCAACTATTTCCCATTTCATCAGATGTTGGGGCATCCCATTCAGGTGTGTTTTGTCTTCGAAGACCTCCTGGAAAATATGGTGGACTCTGGAAAGGTAAAATTGAAAGGTTCGTCAGCTCAGGTAGAATGTGTTACTGCAACTGATTCAGATGATGAAGGCGAGTGGCATGTAGTCAAAGGTAAAAATTTGCATGAAGTATGATGATTGGATGGTCAGGAAAATGATCAACAGAACTCATTCCATTTTAAAAACACAATTGAACCAACAAATTGTGTCTTCTTCTATGAATGCCATAGCAAAACCCACTTCATAAGAAAGAAAATATTCAATGAAGTAGCGTAATTTGATGAAAGAAGTGCAGTCAGAAGAAGATAAGTTCATGTTAAAGCCTAAATTTTCTCTGACTCTAGCAGACCATATGCCATATGCTTCAAAAGAACGGGCACCACCCCACCAAATGGTACAGCCTGAACTGGGTATTCAAGTAGGATCTTCAAAAGATGAAGAATTAATCTTTTGTTATGTTAACATGATTCATATAACAGATCCTTATGACAATGATAGTGTCAATTATGATGATCCAAAGTTACATGTATCTAACAGAGGAGTTAGAGGAAGAGATAGAGGTCTAGGATACAGAGGAAGCTATGGATTTTCTAGAAGATACTATTTAAATCCTACCCTTACTAGAACTGTATATGTGGCAGAAACTCGTGGAAAATCCCTTTAGTGGGCTCAACAGGAACAAGAATGTTCTTCCACACATGGAAGATTCTGCCCTGGCGCAGTTGTTTTGGAGGATCAATTAGATGTTACACCTTCTTCCCCTCAGCAAATAAATAGACATAGTCGATCTAATATGCCTAATCCAGGAGTATTTCCAACTCCTACTCCGATACGAGATGTTTAGACTTCCAAAGAATCAACTTCTAAGGCACCTGCAAAACCACATTTTCATGATGGGGAATGCCAACCATTGGACCAAAAGTATGATTTCTTGAAACATTTTTCCCAAGTACTAGACAAGTTATCAATTATGGATGCCTTGAATCTATCAAAAGATCTTCTGGAGGTGCTCATTGAGGCTTTGTCATGTCCTCAAGAATTTGAAACTGAAATTTTTGTGGCTGAAGTCTACCATATAGAGAATGATCCTGTAGAATTCCATGCAGTGATATCTTTTACAGATGAAGGTAAAGATGATGTTGTATATGGAAATATCAGAACATTGTATCTATCAGGCAAAGTCAATGATATAGACATACGAAGAGCATTCATTGATAATGGATCATTATTCAATGTCATTATTTTTCTTACACTCTATCGATTGGGCTACACCGAATCTGATTTAAATTATTCTACTTTGATGTTGCAAGGACACGATAAAAATAAACAAGAGCCTCTGGGTGAAATTACACTCAGAATTCAGTTTGGAGACCTTGTTTCTAATTCAGATTTCATGGTTGTTCGTTAAGACATAGCATTAAAAAAAATTTCTTGGAAGACCTTGGATACATCAACAGGCGGCCATACCTTCGTCATACCATCAATTTCGCAAGTATTGTTTCAATGGTCAAATTGGGACACTTTATGCTGAAAAATCCCCTTTCAAACATGTGAATCTCAATATGTTGATATAGAGTTTTATCATAAGGAAGGAAAGGAAAATTCCACAGCAAAGAAGTTCCCAAAAATTAATGCTCCATAGGGTTTGGAAAAGATTCCAGTAAATCCATTCATACATGTGAGTACATATTATGTGTTTCCTATTAGTAAAATTGATGGGATAGACCCAAATCTATATATTATTATGAAAACATCTATAATTTCAATTACAAAACTCAAGCTAGATAGCATGGGAGAAATTTTTGATTGGCCAATCAATGATGAAAGCTTAAATGGAGATTTCTTCATTTCGTCCGCTGAAATCCACCAATTCTATACCTCATCAACCAGGCCAGAAGAATTTATAGCTGTACTAGAGGAAAATAATGATATTGATTCTCAATCCATTATCTCCTCTCTGTCAACCCAGGAAGTCCCATCATCATCAATAGGGTCAGAAATGGAATCCTCTTCTTCAAAATATTCAAATTTTATCTTCTCCCCTGATCATGGAATTTATGATTCGTCATATACTATGCAAGTAGAAGTAGAAGAAGCAACAAAAAATGAAGAAGAAGAGGAAGTTCTCAAGGATGCTCCTCTAGCATTTCAAGAGGGCATATCTACCATCGTGGATGAACTCAGAGAAATAAATCTGGGTACAAAAGAAAATTAAAGGCCCACTTTAATTAGTGTGGCCATGACTCCTGAAGAGAAAAAAATGTATACATAATTTTTAAAGAAAAATGGAGATATATTTGCTTGGAATTATAGATAAATTTCAGGTCTTGATCCCTATGTTTCCACTCGTCTATTGGGTTTTCCAAAAGAACATTGGGGATTTAAGAAACTCGTAAGAAGAACACACCCAACCTATGGCTCCAAAATTGAAGCTGAAATTGATAAGATTATCAAAGCTTAATTCATCAGAGAAGTTCATTATTCTAAATGGATAGCTAATATTATACCTGTGAAAAAGAATAATGGACAAATTAGATTTTTCATTGACTTTAGAGATCTTAATCAGCATTGTCCCAAGGATGATTTTCCAGTTCCGGTCATAGAACACTTTATTGATGAAACAACATGGTACGTAGCTCTTTATTTTATGGAAGGTTATTCTAGGTACAATCAAATACGAATGGCCCTAGAGGATGAGGATTCTACATCTTTAAGATCTCCTAAAGTTATGTTTTTCTATCAGGTAATGCCCTTTTCCTTAAAAAAAAGCAGGTGAAACGTATCAACGTGCCATGCACCATATCTTTGAAATCTTTTTAGAGAAATTTTTTGGAATGTTATGTGGATGATTTGGTGGTTAAATCTAGGCAATTTTCTGATCACTTGTCTGATCTGGAAATCATATTCAAGAATCTATGACAACACAATTTGAAGATGAACCACTTGAAATGTGCATTCGGGGTAACCTCGGGAAACATTCACGGCTTTTTTGTACGCCATCATGGTATCGAAGTTGATCCTAAGAAGAAAAAATAAATTCTTGGAATGTCACCTCCTCGAAATTTGAATTAATTTAGAGGAATTCATGGATACATGGCCTATATTCGACATTTCATTGCCAATTTGGAATGCAAGTGTTTACCCTTCACCAAATTAATGATGAAGGGAGTAACCTACTAGTGGACTGAATAATGTTAAGAAGCATTCGATATTCTCAAGAGATATATCTTGAGTCCATTAGTATTAATTTCACTCGTTGAAGTAAGACCAATTATTCTCTATGTGACAGCTTTAGAGCGATCATTGGATGCCTTCCTTGACCAAAATAATGATGCTAGGAATGAAAATAGAATTTATTATCTGATTCAGACTATGATTGAGGTATAAACTCGATATTTAAGTATTGAAAAGTTATTCAAAGCATTAATCTATGCAGTTCATAAATTGAGACACTACATGCAACATCATGAGGTCCAATTGGTATTTCGTAATAACCCAATCAAATTTATCCTAAGTCGTCCAATGCTTACAGGACGTCTGGAAAGGTGGGTAGTTATTCTTTGGCATTTTGATATCCAATATGTGTCTCAAAAGGCAACAAAGGTCCAATAACTGGCCGATTTCCTTTATGAACACCCATATGTTGAAGATACATCTTTAAATATTGAACTTCATGATGATGAAGTCTTCTTAATTCAAGATAATCCTCAAACATGGGAAACGTACTTTGATGGGGCCTCTAGAAGTCCAACAGGGAAGAAAATAAGAAGATCCTAAATTTAACAAAGTAGTGTTTGAAATCGTGATTATTTCCCCAGAAAAGGTTGTGCTACCCTATTCCTTCTTATTGTTGGAAGGCAGTACAAATAATGAATCAAAATATCAAGCTCTCATCGCAGGCTTGGAATTGGCGCTTCATACACAGATGAATCACTTTAGGGTAAAAGGTGATTCATATATTGTAATCAAACAAATAAATGGGGATTATCCCATCAGAAAATAAGAGTCAATACCTTTGTGTGGTTACGTTAGAGAGTTAATTGTGGAATTTCCCTCGGAACTAACATTTTTTGATGTCTTGTGACCACAAAATTCCCAAGATGATGCACTGGAAAATGTAGCCACAACCCTGGTAGATCCAAATAGGGATGAAACAATCATCATCATTTCCCACCGTCATGTAGTTTCACCTTTTCTTCAAATCAAAATTGAGGGAATCAATGAAATCAGTCCCATTTCTGAACCATATGGTGATACTACATGATGGATGACACCTATCAGGGAATACCTTCAAAATGGAACACTCCCACCTTATAGAGCCGGGAAAGAACAAATCTGGTGACGTGTGGTAAATTTTACTCTTTATAATAGCCCAGATCTCCAAAAAATTCTCTAAAAGAGAGGTTTTGATGGAATTATCTTCAGATATATTGATGGTGAAGAGACAGTGGATGTCATGAATGAAGTACATGCAAGATTTTGTGATGCCCACTAGTCTGGACATAGACTTTCTGGTCAAATTCGAAGTCTTGGATACTTCTAGACTTCAATGATGCAAGGTTGTGTTGATTTCACTACGAAGTGTCATTCTTTCCAAGTATGTTCCACCATCATTCATCAACCACGAGAGTTGCTTCATACAACTAAATACTCATTTCCATTTTCCACATGGGGAATGGATGTAGTACGACCTTATCCTCTGGCTACATCCAAATAGTTTAAGTATATTCTTACTAATACTGACTTCTTTTCCAAATGGACAGAGGCAATAACTCTCAAAGATGTTAGTTCTAAATGAATTATTAGCTTTGTCAAGTCTAACATCATTACCAAATTTGGTGTCCCTCATACCATATTGACAGAAAATGGCACCAACTGTTGATCATCCTAGGTGAGAAAGTTGTATCAAGAATACAACATCAAATCCCACCATTCATCTTCATATAATGCAGCTGCCAATGGAAAAATAGAATCCTTCAATAAGAATCTTTCAAACATACTGCAAAAGATGTTGGATAAAGATAAGAAATCATGGCCTGATAAATTTTTTCATGATTTATGGGCTTATCGGACCACCACCTGCATTGCTACGCGGTCAACACCATATTCATTGGTATGTGGAACAGAAGCATTCTTTCCCATTGAGGATCAATTACCTTCACTCATAGTATCCATTTGTGATCAGTTATCTATAGATGAACAATCTCCGAAGTGATTTGATGAATTGGAACAATTAGATGAAAAAATATTGTTCACCATGCACCACTTGGAAGTCTATCAGAATCGAATAGCCCGAGCTTTCAATAAAAAAGTTCATCTTCGTTCATTCATTCGAGTAGAATTTGTATTGGTCATCAATATCCAATGATACCAGTAAAGAAACCTCCAAATAATGATCCAAAGTGGGAAGGACCTTATTCAATACATAAGGTCTACTCTAATGGAGCTTAATATTTAATCTCAATGGATGAAGAACTCATTACAACAACAACCCATGCAAGATTCCTGAAGAAGTATTTTTTTAACACAAATACACACTTTAGTACTTACTGAAAGACTTTAAACTACATGATCCCTTTTGTCCTTGATACATGACATTAAACGGCATCGCCCCTCTTTCGTCCATCATGACGTTAAACTATTCGTCCATGCTGCAAGACGTTAAACTTTCAAGCACCCCATGTCTATGACACATGACATTTAAACTGTGCACATGTCATGCCAGACGTTAAACTACAATACATCCTAGCTACATGATGCTAAATTATACAGCACCCTTTTGTCCCACATAAAGTTAAACTGTGAATCGTTAGTGTTGTTTTTACCTCTTGTTTCTCACACCGCGCATGACTCATGTGATCATAGAGTAAAATTCAACCATAACACCCTCTATGGGACCCTAACCACGCGTAAGTCCCAACACCATCTTCGGGTTTTCATCAAGTACAACTCGATCACCAATTCATTCTCAATCGAACTACATGGACTTTGATCCTTACCTTCTAGGCTTGGTACGTAGGAAACCTCCTGAGGTTCAAGCCCAAAACCAATATCTTCACATCGGTTCACCTCCATCTCATACGATTTTGATCCGTGAAGCCGCACCCGAAACCAATATATATTCACATTGGTTCATCATCGTCTTTGATATATGATGTCAAACTATATAGTCCCCCATTGTCCTCACTGCTAGACATTATACTGCATAGCAATACGTCCTAGCTACATGACATTAAACTATGCAGCACTGGTCCATGCATATGACCTTAAAATATTCGCACTTTTGTCTGATACGACAATAAAATACAATTGTTTCTGACACCCACACCTTATAGGAAATCATTATTGACATTGATCTCCAATCATTTTATATTCCAAGGACTACGTGCATACATGGAAATCCACGAACCTTTAATATCGGATCCAACCATCATTGCACAAAATTCCCCTTTCTCCCTTCACATGAACGAACCAAATCTGTACAGTGGGTATTTCAAGAACTACATATGGATTGATTCCCATCCTTATAGGATTGGTAGGAATGCTTGAGCATCCTTTGAACCCTGCCCCAAGTCTTTGGGCCTAACCCCAAACTCCATTGTCAGTCCCTTGGCTGAAAAGTCCCCCTGTAAGAACATGAATGTGGTATGAATACTGCGGTCTTTATTCACATTAGGTTTATAACCAACACAAAATGTGTCTCACTCATTATGGTCCAAACTCTACGACCATAAATTAAAATCTCCTACGCTCTCATCCCACATAACGTTAAAATTTATTTCAAGAACTATGTAGGGATTGATTCTCATCCTAATGAGAAATGTGGTGAAGTCTAGCATTTCAATTCAGGACCCAGCCACAACATGATTATGGTCAGAATTGGACTATGTATCTCTTTAATCCATTATAAAATACCCATTTTTATGTGTCATACTACTATCCTTAAATACTTCCAGATCTCGATACCCCTTTTCTTGACTTATGGTCACAAAATGTATGATACCTGAGAATTCTTTTTCCTAACCATGCAGTGCATGCCTGTAACTCCCTGATATTTTATTATAAGTATATTTTTTGTATTTATTATGTTATACGCAAAGTAATATTTCACTGCACAAAACACTAGCTTGTCTTGCATTACACACAATCGTGACCTTCCTCGATAACATGTGTAGTACGCAATACCGAGTTTCACTAAACAACGATATATTATTATATTATAAACTATCCATTATGAATAGTATTAAATTAATTTTGAATTTTATAACATTATAATTCATCTTACACATTTTTTAGAAAGAGGTATGAAAAGAAAATCAGTCTTTCAGATAAAAGAAGTATTTTTAAAAAAATGCAGTTTTATCGCCTTTTGATGGCGTACCCATTTTAAATATAGTTTTTGACATGTTTATTAGTTAAATTTTACAAAATATAATTATTCTTTTGTATCATGATATAAAAATTTACTTTGGATAAATTTTTCATATTATTCTGGTAACTTTCATATTTTGATGAATAGTAAAAACACGATATATTTTAATTAAAAACAACTTTTTTCATCACAATAATTTATATGGTTAGATTATAATATTGAATGGTCTTAAAGTATAAATAGAATACATTTTTACCATTTATTATAATTTATGTCATTATCATCAATTTTACATTGAATTCATAGGTCAAAACATTTCAATCTTTGGCAATGTTTTAACTTTTAAAACACGTTTCCTTAACAATAGGATTAATTTTAAATTAATGACCGCATCTTCTTTTTTTTTTTTGAATTTCGAAAAATGGATTCCATATTTTGAATCATTGGGTCCAAATTATGTTAATAGATTACCTTTATTATTATTTTTGATATTATGAATAGTTACTATGGTAATTTGTAATTTCTGCGGTTAAAGGTAAATAGGGTAATTCAAGGTTAAAAGAATATTATAATAATTCAAAATTACCTTGACACTTTTTCTAACCATATTGGATGATAATTGTCCGACCATGGTCATCCTTGGGTCGATTTTGGGACCCCATTGAGCCACTTGGTAGTGATAATAACAATTTGGATTAATTAATTCAATGTAAAGACAAAATTGACTTTAACAAAAATATTTTTGTAATTAATTTTTATATGTGGTTATATAAATTACATTTTAGACTATAAATATTAATTGGAAAGATAAAACGATTTCCTACATAATGGTATTTTATTTATAATTTTTAGACATTAAATAATATAATTTATTTATGACACAATGATTATACAGTAATTATCATATTAATGAAATATTAACATAATTGAATATATATATGACCAAATAAATGAAATTTGAGACTTTTTATGAATTAAAATAATTTTATAGGTTAATATGACATGTTAGTATAGATTTAAGTAACTTTTGTAGATCTAATAATGCTATTATGATTTTCACAAAAATCAATTACCAAATACTGTCAAAATTGACATAAAATAGTTTTGAAAACAAATATTATATTATTAGTTGTTATTTTTTTCCTATAAATATAAGGTTCGGCCAAATTAATTATATAAGGTTATATATATTAATAATAAACAAATTGGGGTTCTTTTGCCTTGTTATAGTTTGTTTATTAACTATATAGTGTAAGAAAACAAGAAGACACAGTAAAAGTTAAATTATTTAACTTAGAGTTAAATCTAAAGGATAAGGTTATAATAGTAACCTAAACATGTATAAAATCACTTTGATGAGAGGATTTTGACCCATCCCCTCCTTAGATTCGAAATAAATGAATTTTTATCAATTAAAAACCAAATATAAAATTATAATAAAATAATACATTATGTTTTTCCTAAGGTGCCCCTCTCCTCCCTTATAAAAGAGCACCTCCTCCCTCTCCTCCTCACACCGCTTTGAGCCTTCAAGCATGGAAAAACCCCAAAAATTTCTCTTCTCCACTTCCCTAGAAATATCCTAGAGGTCCTTCTCTTATTCAAAGACAATATTTATTGCCCTAAGAGAAGGTTAAGAAGAGGCGCTTCATAGAAGAGGTAATGTCCATTACCGATTTTTTCAACTTTATTTCTTCTTCTACTTCTTCTTCTTTAGTTGTTTCATTATGAAGTAATAAAATAAGTATCACTTATATACTGATATGTTATTATAAATATGAAAAAACCCTATTAAACCTTCTATCCATCCTACATGAAATGAAATCACCGCTCGTGCGTACGTACGGAATACCATTTCCACGCCGTGGTGTAATCTGTTTTCCACCACCAACATACTTGTATGGGTATAATGGTGTAAATAATAACTATATATGACTATTGTAATGTTATATTGATTCTGAAATAGTATACATACACTTAAATAAAATTCCACGATCATGGGAATGATATCATAGCTCGTGCGTACGTACGGCCAACCGTGTCCACAATGTGATGCGACTTGTTCTACATGATCATCATTTCATAATGATTATATAAATGAATTGAATGAATAAATATGATATCTACTACACTAATACCATTTCGGAAATGAGGTATCTATGATCTAAAAGAAGAATAAGAATTTATTCGACAAGACACGCTTAAGAACAAAAATTAATAAAAACCCAAACAACAAATAACAATGAAATATTAATAATAAGAAGCTAAGAATATGACCATATATGATATCATAACAATGAGTAAGATTCTGGAATAAGTCAATAACATTATTTAAATCATTATACATGTTGTTCGGACACGTATGAAGCAAATCGGACCTAAGGTAAGTGAAAATCACACAATCTCATTTTTATCCGAGATTGTTTATACATCATAATTTAATGAGGAATATTTATAATCCACATCCATGCTTCCTCAATATGTAATATTATTTAAATCCTCCTACAATTGTTTACATCCAATTTTACCCATTGGTGAGTTTTTAGTAAAAGATATGAAAGGAATCTTTTTTCGTTTTTAGTACGAGGTACTTTTTTGACTTTTTTGACGAAAGTATGAGAAGAATGTTTATCTTTAACATAAAAATCTTGAACAGATTTTTAGAACATTATTTCCATGAAGCTTCCTTTACAGGTTTTCAAGTTTATTTTTAATCAACTTCTTTCAGTTTAACATTTTATGACATGCTAAGAAATGAAAAATGTTTTTGAAGTAGAATTGATATTTTCCTCAAGAATGGAGTTCAAGAATTTTATCAAAAATATTTTCAATCTAAGATAATATAGGGTTCTGTTTCTATCCCTATTTTTACATTGATTTGTTTATGTTATGATGGAATTATTTTTATTATGACCTTTTATATTATATGGATTATGTTATGATGGCATGATGATTAAGAATCCCATTTTTATTACATGGGTTATGTTATGATGTATAATTTATGATCTTGTGGAACACATAAGAATGGTGTCATTTTAAGATGGGTGGGACCTATATATCCCTCAAATGAATTGGGTAAATATTTATATCTCATGAGATAGACATGGATGGAATGGCTGGTTAAACCGGTTCCGTGAAAAAGGACTGAAATAAGGAGTGAACTCGGTTCAAAAATGGACTTTGTCCGCTAAGATAGTCTTGGCAATGAGTCTTGACTACTAAGAAATTATTCAATATGATTATGTGTGTATTCCACAAGGTTTCATATTTTATGTTATGATTACTGGGATTACATTTCACTACTATTATTTATCCCATGTTATGAAATTATGATCTCTTTTGCAGGTTAAGATTTCAAAAATGTTATGTTATTATGAATATGATGTGATTTATATTTCTTTTGTTTAACCTTACTAAGCATTTGAGCTCATGATTTTGTATTTTTTCTTTTCCCTGGGTCAGGAAGAAGGATGTTAAGCAAGATATGCCAAAATGGACTCTAGATATGATAAAATAAAAGGGAGACAATGTAGATGGTTTATGAACCAGTTGTTTATGTTTCCCAGTTTCTAAAGACACTATACCTATACAGTCCTTTCATGGTTTTGTTATATATTGTAATAAGTATGCTTCAATTCTGAAGTAATAACAATGTACGTAAATTTTGGGTCATTATAGTTATTATCAGAGAAAAGGTATAGTCAACCTTTGGAAACATGGATGTGAATGCCTTAGTAAGAACCCTAAGGATAAGTATAAGAATAGAACGCAATATAAGTGTTCTAGAAATGGTCATGAAAAACCTATGATAATACCTTATGTGTGAAATTTTATTCTTGAATATGTGGTTTTCCTATTATAATTCATGTTGCTCACACTATACTTCATGATTTTAGTCAATGGCTAGAACCTGAAGGAACCGTGTTAATGCTGAATGTGATGGGAAATGCAATGATTGTCCCCCTGAGCAACCAAATATTATGGGTGCTGGAATGAAAAATCTTGTAGCAATGCTCACACAACATTCTCAATCTATGAACCATGCCGTATTTCCAAACGAGCAAAGGAAGGAGCAATATTCTGTTGAATCCTTCATGAGGCAGCATCCACCTTCATTCAGTGGGTCTTCTAATACATTAGTAGTTGAACAATGTATTAGTACCACTGAAAATATATTTTCAGTTCTACAATGTTTTGAATATGACAAAGTCATCTTAAAAGTGTATCGTTTGGAAGGTGATGCTTATCAATGGAGGAATCTTATCAAGAATACAAGGTAAAGAGATGAAATTGAGTCCATGGAGTGGGATGAGTTCAATAACTTATTTTTCAATAAGTACTTTCCTCATATTCTTCGAACTAATATGGAGAAGGAGATTCTTAAACTGAAGTCAAAGGATGATGAATCGGTTGGTACCTACGAAGCTAATTTTACAAGACATGCGAGGTACACTCCCAGAATTATTATCCAACCTAAGAGTAAAATCGATTGATTCTTTAGTGGCTTAAAACCAAGTCTTCAAAGGGCTTTATCCATAAGGGACTTCAATAGCTACGAGGAAATTGTTCTATGTGCTCTCAAGGTTGAGATGGAGATTAGAGTAACCCATCAGTCATATGGGTTTGATAAGAAGAGGAAAATGGAATTCAAAGGAAAATATAAATACCAAACTGAAAAGAAGATGATTTTTCCTTTTTGCTCAAATTGTGGAATGAAACATGGAGGGAATTGTCTTAAAGGGACATGCAAATGTTTTAAGGGTGGAAAAGAAATTCATCGGGCAATTGAATGGGGAAATAATGGGAAGAAGATGACTAATGATGTGAAAAAAGAAAGAGATACAAAGAATGCACCTCATACACTTCAATGTTTCAAGTGCAAGGAGATGGGGAATTATGCCAATCAATGCCCAAATACAAGGGTTGTTGATGATGATCGACATCAACAATCTCTTGAGGCCTAAGACAAAGGAATGTCACATGAAATTTCTATCGGCATTGTGGAGTATGATAACGTAGTTTTGAAAGGTACACTTACCATCCACTCTACTATAGAAAATGTATTATTTGATTCTAGATCAATCCAATATTTTATTTCTGAAGAATTTTCTAAGGGTATCACCATATTACCTCAACAATTAGATGTTGAGTTAGCTGGGACAACCCCTAATGGCACAATAGTCTCATCAAAAGTTTATAATTCTTCTCTGATTGAAGTTTGTGGGAAAGTGCTTCCAGAAAATCTTGTGATCCTTCCTATAGTGGAATTTGATGTGATTCTTGGCATGGATTGGATTTCTTTATATATAGCTCATATCAATTTCCATAGAAGGGAAGTCACATTCCATATTCCAGATCAATCTATGATTGTCTATCGATGCAATGATGACCATAACCTTCCGGTGGGCATTTCATCCATCTTATGGGTCTTGATTCCACTAAATGAAGGTTATTTATCTCAAATGGTTGGTGAGAAACTCATGATTAAGAATATGCCCATTGTATGGGAGTTTGATGATGTCTTTTTTGGAGGAATTTCCAGGTCTTCCACCAAATTGTGAAGTTGAGTTTTCAATAGAACTCATACCGTGTTCTTTGCTTATTTCAAAGACACATTATAGAATGGCCCCAATTGAGTTGTAGGAATTGAAGAAGTAACTCCAAGATAATCTTGATAAATTATTCATACTCCCTAGTGCATCACCTTGGGGAGAACATATTCTGTTTGTTAAGAAGAAACATGGATCAATGAGACTCTGCATTGAGTATCGAGAACATAACAAGATCACGATCAAGAACAAATATCCACTCTCGTGCATTGATTACTTATTTGACCAATTATGCAGAGCTCAATACTATTCCAATATTGATCTTCATTCAGGGTATCATCAATTAGGGGTCAAAAGGGATGATATACCAAACACGACTTTCAGTATAAGGTATGAACACTATGAATTTATAGTGATGCCTTTTGGTCTTACTAATTCCCCTGCATTATTCATGGATTTAATGAATAGAGTCTTTAGAGACTATCGTGATCAGTTAGTGGTAGTCTTTATTGATGATATTCTTGTCTATTAAAAGAGAAAGGAAGAACATGAATATCACTTGAGAATTATATTGAAGACCCTGAGAAAGAAGAATCTTTAAGAAAGTTTTACCAAGTGTGAATTTTGGCTTAAAAAAGTTTCATTTTTGGGTCACATAATCTCAAAAGATGGGATATCTGTGGATCCAGCAAAAACAGAGGTTATCGAAAGATGGTCGAGTCCAACAAAATTAATTGAGATCCGATGTTTTCTTTGTTTGGATGGATATTATCAATGTTTTGTGAATGATTTTTCATGATTATCTAATCCACTCACAAAGTTGACTCGAAAAGGAGTTAAGTTCGTGTGGACGGAGGAATGTGAAGAGAATTTCAAGGAGATGAAAAGAAGGTTATCCAGTGCACATGTGGTCACACTGCCTTGTAGTGGAGAAAGGATTGTGATCTATAGTGATGCATCCAATAAGGGGCTGGGGTGTGTTCTCAATCCAAATGATATGGTGATATCTTATGCCTCACGACAGTTGAAAATCCATGAGCAAAATTACCCAACTCTTGATTTGGAGTTAGCTGCGGTTATATTTTTATTATTGGTTTGGAGGCATTATCTTTATGGTGAAAGGTGTGATATTTATACTGATCATTAAATCATAAAGTATATTTCCACAAAAAAGGAGCTGAATATGCACCAAAGAAGATGGTTGGAGTTGATTAAGGATTACGATTGCTCAATTAATTACCACCCTAGGAAAGAAAACAAGGTGGCAGATGCATTATGTTGACAAGACCATGCTAGATTATCCTTGATGAGGATCACAAAAGATTCAATATTTATGGATTTACAAAGGATGGATCTTGCAATTATAATGGAATGGGAAAAATCGTATCTTTCTCAAATGAATGTTGAACCATATATACATGTGAAGATTAAAGAGGCACAAAAATAAGATGTCGAGTTACAAAAGAAGGTGAGAAATGTTCCTGAGTTCAACCTTGATTGTGAAGGGATAATAATGTTCAGGAATCTGGTTTGTGTTCCTCCCATCCCCGAATTAAAGAAGGAGCTGCTGGATGAGGCTCATAGTTCTTCATTCTCTATTAACAAAATTGATGTTATAAATGCCCAAATAAATGTAATTTGAGACTTTTTATGAATTAAAATAATTTTATAGGTTAATATGGAATGTTAGTATTGATTTAATTAACTTTTTTATAACTAATAGTACTGTTATAATTTTCACAAAATTCAATTACCAAATAGTGTCAAATTTGACATAAAATAGTTTTTAAAACAAATATTATATTATTAGTTGTTATTTTATTCCTAAAAATCTAAGGTTCGGAAAAATGCCTTAGATAAGGTTATATATATTAATAATAAACAACTTGGTGTTTTTTTGGCTTGCTATAGTAAGTATATTAAACATATATTTTAATAAAATAAGAAGACACGATAAAATTTAAATTATTTAACATAGAGTTAAATCTAAATGATAAGGTCAAAATAGTAACCTAAACTTGTCTAAAATATATTGGATGAGATTATTTGGACCCATCCTCACCTTAGATTATAAATAAATAAATTTGGAGCTATTAGAAACCGAATATGGCTATATAATAAAAATATACTTTAAGTTTTTCCTAAGGTACCCCACTCCTCCCTTATAAAAGGGCACATCCTCCCTCTCGTCCTCACACCACATTGAGCCTTCATGCTCGGCCAAACCCTACCAATTTCTCTTCTCCACTTCCCCAGAAATATCCTAGAGGTCATGGTATTCTTCAACGACCATATTTAGTGCCCGATGATAAGGTTAATAAGAGGCGCTTCAAAGAAGAGGTAATGTCTATTACTGATTCATTCAACTTTATTTCTTCTTCTACTTCTTCTTCTCTAGTTGTTTCATTATGAAGTAATAACATAAGTATCACTCATATACTGATATGTTATTATAAATATGAAACAACCCTATTTCACCTTCTATCCATCCTATAGAAAAAGAAATCACCACTCGTGCGTACGTACAGAATACTGTCTCCACGCCGTGGTGTAATCTATTTTCCACCTCCATCGCACATGGATGGGTATAATGGTGCAAAGAATAACTATATATGATTATTTTAAAGTGATATTTATTCTGAAATAGTATTCATACACATCAATACAATTCCACCACTACTACAAATCTGAGCTATAGCCACGGACCTATAGCCACGGTTTTATAGGTCTGTGGATATATCTTTTATACTACCACGATTAATTATTTCATTCGTGGCTATATCTAGTAGTCCCGTTTTTTTTTTCAAACCCATCGGGCTCATTCTCCTCCCCCTCACGATTCCTCCTCCTCACCGCGCCCTCCCCCTCCCCGATGCCTCCACGCCGACGCCTCCTCCACGCCGCGCCCTCCTTGCCGCACCCTCCTCGCCACGCCCTCCTCGCTGCGCCCTCCCCCGACGCACTCCCCTCCCCGGAAGACCGCGCCTCCCCCCTCCCCGGTCGACAGTGCCTCCCCCGATGCTGACAGACTCACCTCCTCCCCCAACGCACTCCCCTCCTCCGGACGACCCCGACGAACTCCCCTCCTCCCCCAACAGACTCCCCTCCTCCCCCGACAGACTCCCCTCCTCCCAACAGACTCCCCTCCACCAGACGACCGCAACTCCCCTGCTCCCGACGGAATCTCCTCCTCCGACGAACTCTCCTCCTCCTGACGTCCTCCTCCGGACGACCTCATTGTCTGTATCTTTATCATTCCATTTTTATCATTTCCAGTATCTTTATCTTTAACAATAGTTTTTTCAAAATCCATATCAGTAGTAATTAGATCCTTCTCAAGAATATTTCCACTCTTATATGTAAGATATTCCTGCTGCTCGGGTCGATCCTCATGAATAAGGATACTAAATCATACCATTTTTTAATTTGAGGAATCCAGAAATTATATAAGGTATGTCAACATTTTAGAATTGTCTTCCATGGATTTTGATTTGATTTCCATCCCTTAAATATCATATGAGGCATCATGGTTTTGTATAGGTTAATACTATAGATTAACATCAAGAACTAGGAACATTAGTGTAGGATATGCCTTCATCTTACAATTATTTTCTACTATATATATCTATTTTTGAGGGAATACTATATTTCTAGTTGTTCAAGAGAAATTAATGGGTCTTATTCCCAAAAAGGAGGAAAATATGAGAATATCAAGGTGATATAACCATATGTAACATATGATTTTACAATTAATCTATGGTTGTTCCTAGAGATAGATGGTCTATCGATCATTTCACATCCGTTAAGGATAGGAATCAAGCTTATATAGTTTTTTATGGTAGAGGTGTTAGATTTATGCAACACCAGAGATGGTGAAAACCATGTGAATAATGGGTGCATGCATATAGTTTAGGTTCACAATGTCTTGATCTAGTCTTCTTGTATGAGTTCATGGAGCTTAGTGAAAATGAAAATAGTTTATATTCTTGATGATTTGAGTATACAGAGGATCTTTAAGGATGATAATGCAGTGAAAAATGGTTAAAACCCATGTGAACGGATACCAGGATGTCCTATAACAAATGAAGTGATCATGAAGATGGTTGATCAATGTTTAATGTCATACCTCTTGGATGACAGAAAACAATTTACATTCATGATTCATGGGCTATTGAAACCGGTATATTTTGAAAAAAAATTCAATTCATGAATGTGGTTGAATTTGATTTGAATTGAGGGCAGGACATCCCACACACCACACAAATACCTCAGAAAAAATTCCATATCGTATAATGTTATAATGATCAGACCGAGATGAATGTAGATGATATTTTAAATTCATGATGCTTGGAATATGTGTAATTTGGTTTCACAGTAATATATGTGTCACAGAAGTGGTAAAACCTACTGTAAATGGACCCAAATAGTCTTATATACCATGTTCACACCTTGAGATGGACTACACACAAGTTAAAGTCATAATGTTGTGTGTGTAAATGGGAATAAGGGGATGTAGGGTTGAAATATATTTATCAAGACCTATAAATGAGAGGTATAGGAATTACAACGTATCCCATGAAAATGGTAGTCAATCCATACATGGTTCAAAATTATGTAATAGTAGGATTTCAATTCCAAAATTGGGGGAAATCCTCTCTCGTGAGGGAATCCCAAATTTATGACATGGGTAATGCTAGAGTTTAGCATCATGTTTTATGGATGATGGTTTAGTTCGTCTCATATCATATGATTCATAATGATTCCAAGTGGGGTGATTTTTATACAATATCATACATATATTATGAGGAACCATGGTTATAAATATTGTAAGACCTTTCATATCATCCCATAGTTATCATATGAGTCATCTTAATTTTATATCGAGTAAGATCATTATTTAATTTTGTGTGCCTAGGATGTCAATATATATAGTTTAAAGTCATTAAACACAAACAATATTGGTAGATAATAGTTATTTTCATAATTCATGGAATATGACTCCTTGTTTATGTTCAAATATTTTAGATTAAGGATATTTTTAAGGTCTTGTTGCTTTGACCAGTTATGAATATATTAAGGTCATACTAGCTCGACCATGGGGTTTATGGTAGTTTAGTGTCATAAATCGTGGAACATTTGTGAATATTTTATATTCATAATTCTTGGAACCCTGAAAATATTTTTAGGTTTTCTTTCTTGGACAATTGGTATCCTCATGTGAAGTACTACTTCAGAAACATCACATTGGTGGGAGGTGTGATACGATCTCTATATATGGTGATCAAAGAGTATACCCCGTTGGAATAGACCTTATGAATGAGGTAAGGTCATTCCCACTTGTGCACCAACTTCGGTTTATTTATTTGGGTATCATCCTTGTTCTGAGATCCAGTACCATGTCATCGTATTGTATGGAGCAGAGGAAACCATATTTTTGAATTATATTTTCATCTAGTTTTGGTTTCTCTCTAGATTGGGAAATGCTTGGATGTTGTTCTCTATGAGGGATTCCAAATCATCCAAGTGATCTTCTTTCATTCTTTCTAGACTATTGTTGTTGTATAAATCTATTTAGATATATGGTATCTAATCCTCGATGGGAATGACTTACTTGGTTTCACATACTAGGGATATGTGGTCACTGGGGTGGAATTAAGAGTCATCATCCAATAGGTATAGAGGAAATTCAAGAGATTAACAGGCCAACTCTTATTTTTTTATAACCCAGTGTTTTCTATAGGATAATAGATTGTTTCTTATTTCATTCTTCAATCTACACATTTTCCTATGAATTCTAGTAAGTAGTAACGTTGGACCAGATTTTGTACTTCGTGTAAAATTTCATTAAATCCTAATCCTAAAAGTTAGTGCCTTATTATTTGAAAATGGAATGAAGAAATCCAAATTTATATATGGTGTGGTAGATCAAAAACATTATCACAAACATAGATTTAACATCATTGACGATAACTACTTCTTCCCACTTGGAGAAGAATACCATTTTGGTTAGAATAAACTATAACAGGATATATTTTTCTAGGGGGTATGGCCCTATGATATGAGACCCCATAGTGCAAAAGGAAAATATTACTTGGTGGTGTGGATGATCTATAATGGTTGATGGAAAATAATTTAATGTCTCTAACACCAATGAAAACTCTAAGAAAAAATGGTGTAGTTATGGGGCATGGAGGGATAAATGTATCCCAATAATAGTATCTGTTGAGAGTGCTTCAGTCCCACATGATTGGTGAATTTGGACCCAACATTGACCTCCAAAATAACCTGAGGTATCCCATATATTTGGTTGTAATATACGATAATTTCATTAAACCCAGATCTTTTGAGGGTGGCATTAATTTATTCATATTCTGGAGTGTAAAGGGCAAGGCTTACCCGTGGATTCACTTATGCTCAGCTCAGTCGCGATGGAGAGTACCATGCTTGGGATACTCGATATAGGGAGGGATATAATAGTTTATTTCCTCAACTATGGGGTGACTTTAGGGTCATAGAATATAATCACTAAAGGAAAGTTGGTTTAGGTTCTTGTTATCATCATCTCAAATGGAATGGGGATAATGACCCTTGGATAGGCCACATGGATGATCAAGTCATCATTTTTAGGATCATATAAGAATGTGGCTAAACTTTTAAAGTGTTTAGATCAACCATTCTATAACATGAGAATTTTATTTACCACCATCATAGAAGGGAATTGTACCATTAGTTGGTGGGTATGATCCAGTAGGGACATGAGCTCTTTCATCATAACAATGTGGTCACCATTAATATATTTGAGGACTAACTTGGATTCTCCCTTCATATCCATTTGGGGGAAATAAATATCATCTAATAACTTATGACCAGTAATGAGAGCCTAATAATCTGCCTCATCATCAGTGAAACCTTATAAAAATAGGAAAAAGTATGATTGGACGTTTTGTGTTGGTGTGATAAAGACAACCACATGGCCTACTCAATTAATATTGGAATTAGTAAGCATTATTTCAGTCGATCTTTGAAAATCACCATCAAAATATGTTTTCTAATACTCTTTGACATGATCCACTAAGAGGGTAGCCTCATTTGGGAAATCAACATTCAGGGGTAGTTCTTCAGGGGTGGATGTGTGTCCATGAAGTCTTCTATTTCCTAGAATTTGACAACTATATATGGGATGAACCTAATGTTGAAATACTAGAGGATCACCTCCCAAAACAACATTCATCCAATAAACATAGGGTAATTGAAGATATACTTTAGGATTTTTACTTGTGTCACCAATTGTGTCTCATGATTCTATATATAATATCACAACTTCTACACTATAAAAACTACTGTGATGAAACTCTTATCTATAGGGGAGAATCTATTCTATATATCGAGGAGAATCCGACTATGATATTATAAACAATTTTCTATTACCTCGATGATTTTTTGGGTTAGATGGGTTACAAGGGATCATTCCAAGGAATTCCCATAAATGAACAATGTCTTTCGTAAAATGGAAGAAATCAAAACTGACAGTTGTAAAATATAATGCTTAATGTAATCAATAATCGATATGGAACTCCTCATCCAATTTTTTAATAGGTACATTATTCATTGGACACTAGAGGATCTTACACTATCCAACTATATTCACATTAAATCAGTATGTATAGGTGAATAGACCTTGGAGGCCCCACAACTCTTAGAGATTACATGGGGGAGGAATCTGATTGATGGACTTGATCATCTCTGGGTCAATCTCGATGACCATATATCATGTAGTAAAGTGGAGAAACCTAATAGAGGTAACCCTGAATGTGAAATTCAGGGTGTTTATCTTAAAGTGTATGAAATATAGGAAGATAAGCAATTTCTCAAGATCCTTGGGATGGTCCAAATATGGTAGGATTTTTCCACCATATAATCCTAGTAGCATTCCACAAATTTCATGATAATTGGATTGAAGATGTGGTGCATGGACAGTTGATAAGTGGATTATGCCTTATTCTACCCCATGAGAATCAATTAAAAGTAGAAATTCCCCTATGGAACCATAATTATGGGAGACTCTACATCCTTGGGGGCCATCCATGTCTGATTATACCTGGAGTATCCATCCATAAAAGATAGGGCATGGAACCCTGTTATAGCATTGATTAATAGCTTTTTCATTGGAAGGGAAAAAAAATACTTTAGATAATGGTGGTTGAGTTATAAAAAGTCAATAATTATGATTACTTAATATCTTTTGAAACAGTACATATAATGTTAAGTCATTTTCTAGATTATTTATCTAATGTATTTTTATCTCCCTCCTCACCACACCCTCCTTGCCGCGCCCTCCTCGCCGCGCCCTCCTCCTCGCAGCGCCCTCCTCCCCGACGCCTCCTCGCCGTGCCCTCCTCCCCGACGCCTCCTTGCCGATGCCTCCTCTGTTCCGCGCCCTCCTCGCCGTGCCCTCCGTGCCACTCCCTCCTCTACATGGTGTCAGTGAGCATTACTAAGTTATGGAACTGAAGAATATGGATGAGGGTGGTCCCAATAATCCCTCTGTTTTCTCATTTTCAACAAGCAGCAATGTATCAGAATAGGTTTAAGGGAGTGAGGCCACATTCATGAAGAGTTATACAGAAGTGGGAGGTATTGTGATGGATAACCATTTTGATCTTTTGTCATATGATGAACTAGTCCATAATTTTGAACAATACATGGTCAGAACCATTGGAGAGGAGGAGGTCCCTGAAAATTGGTCATGTGATGAATGTTCTTTCCACTTTTTAGGTGATTTAGAGGACAAGGTTCAGGATTAAATGTATCCATGTATGAGAAGAGTAAGATAGGGAGGGTCAACTAGAAAGATAAAAGGGATTACTAATATTTTTCTCTACCAAGGGGGACTAGGTATATGAATATGTCATAGGACAAATAGAAGGAATGTAACCCACCTCTCCAAGGTGGACTTTTAGTAGTGGGATATTCAGGATAATCCTTTCAAAATTCTTGTGAAATCATAAGATGATGAACCAATTAAAGATACCCTTTCCTTTACTTTAAAAAATTATAAAATTGAGGATTTTTGTTTTGATAAGAGGTTGGAGGAGGATGAATAAATCACTTCTAACATAGAAACACTCCTAGGATCACCGTTTTTTCTTTAAAAAGAGCAAGATGACCAAAATAATGAAGTTTTTTATTTAATTGAACAAGATTTTCTTTTATATTATTGTGATATTTTTGTGTATGATTTTGATTTCTCTTCCCCCTATGTATGTTGTGTAGATTCAAGTGAACTTCATGATTTAATAGAGGTACATGAGAAGGTTATTAATACACCTGATGATAAACTTTTGAAACTCAAAAAATCTAATTGTAATTCAATGTTTGGGGTATCATTAATGCATTTTGTGTAATTGTTTGAACTCTATGTTCTTCATTTATTTTGATTTTAATATATTAGTTATATGCTTTGTTTGTAATTAGATAAAAAATGCTTTATTGTTACAAATTGATGCATATATCTAATTAATCATTTCTACCATAGGACAAGGTGGTTGGTGTTGGTAAAAATGCGGGCACGTTGGCATGAAACTGACAAGCAAGGGGGAACATCCATTCTTGGTAATGGTAATCTATGTGAACTTCACTTCTCAGTTATTGGTTTTGATTAGAGTGATATTAACATATTATTTTGTTCCCATGTAGTTTTACAAACATAAATAAAAATTTAATCATAGTTTTATGGTTCCAATTTTAAAATATTTTTTATGAGCTGAATTCTACGGTACTCAATTGTTGTGCTCGATATGATTGTATCACCTTCTTTCTTCCATAAACCTTTTACAGTCTGATGAAGATAGGGCGCAACTGGTGATGATATTTTTGAAGCTCTAATTTCTAATAGTTGAACTTTTAAAAACAAAACATTTTCCTCTCAAGTAAGCTTTGATTTGTGGTTCTTGCATCTACTATTTTTGCAGGATAAATTTTTGTATTCAGTCACATAAACACAAATATATTTCTTATCAATTAGTTATTCTCTACATAATTACTTCTGATTTATTTTGATCTTTTTTTCTTTATTTCTTGTAGGTAAAATATAGGCTTAGGGTGAAAAAGAAATATGCACCCAAAGTACTCTTAAGGAACCATTTTGTATGATGGTAACTTTTTGGTAAGTTCATTTATTTCTTTTTACCATACTACATCATGTATGTTGAGAGGGGTCTTTGATTTGTGGTTCTTGCATCATATATTTTGGTCTTTTGTTATATTTGTTGAAAATAGTCATTTTATGTCTTGAAGTGTTTTTGATAATATCTTCGGGATGTATTGAAGATATGGGGCTGGGTGGAGGGGGCAGGGGGCAGGGTGGAGGCGTGCAGGGGGGAGGGGTGTCCAGGAAGGGGGGAGGGCTGTCCAGGAGGGTGGATGGGCTATCCAGCAGGGGGGAGGGGTGTCCAGGTAGGCGGAGGGGCTGTCCAGTAGGGGGAAGGCTGTCCAGCAGGGGGAGGGGTGTCCAGAAGGGGGGAGGGGTGTCCGGCAGGGGGGAGGGGTGTCCGGCAGGGGGGAGGGGTGTCCGGCAGGGGGGGTGGGCTGTCCAGCAGGGGGGCGGGGTTGTCCATCAGGGGGGGGAGGGCTGTCCAGCAGGGGGAGGGCTGTCCAGCAGGGGGAGGGATGTCCAGCAGGGGGGAGGGTTGTCAGTAGGGGGAGGGGTGTCCAGCAGGGGGAGGGGTGTCCAGGCAGGGGGCGGGGCTGTTCAGCAGGGGCGGGTAGTCCGGAAGGGGGGCGGGCTGTCAGGCAGGGGGGCGGGCTATCCGGCAGGGGGAGGGGTGTCCGGCAGGGGGGAGGGGTGTCCAGCAGGGGGGAGGGGGTGTCCAGCAGGGGGAGGGGTTGTCTGGCAGGGGGAGGGGTGTCCAACATGGGGGGAGGGGCTGTCCAGCAGAGGGGAGGGGTTGTCCGGCAGGGGGGAGGGCTGTCCAGTAGGGAAGGGCTGTCCGGCAGGGGGGAGGGAAGTCCGGCAGGGGGAGGGGTGTCCGACAGGGGGAGGGGTGTCCGGTAGGGGGGGGTGTCCAGCAGGGGGGTGGGGCTGTCCAGCAGGGGGGAGGGTTTTCCAGCAGGGGGAGGGATGTCCAGCAGGGGGGAATGGCTGTCTATAAGGGGGAGGGGTGTCCGGTAGGGGGGGCGGGCTGTCCGGTAGGGGGTGGGGCTGTCCAGCAGGGGGAGGGCTGTCCCGTAGGGGGGAGTGCTGTCCAGCAGGGGGAGGGATGTCCAACAGGGGGAGGGATGTCCAGCAGGGGGGGTGTCTAGCAGGGGGAGGGGTGTCCAGGTAGGGGGGCGGGGTTGTCCAGCTAGGGGGGCGGGCTGCCCGGCAGGGGGCGGGCTGTCATGCTCGAGGGCTGTCCAGTAGGGGAGGGCTGTCCAGCAGGGGGAGGGGTGTCCCGTAGGGGGAGGGCTGTCTAGCAGGGGGGAGGGCTATCCAGCAGGGGGAGGGGATGTCCAGGCAGGGGGAGGGGCTGTCCAGGCAGGGGGAGGGGCTGTCCAGCAGGGGGGAGGGGCTGTCCAGGCAGGGGGAGGGGCTGCCCAGGCAGGGGGCGGGGCTGTCCAGCAGGGGGGAGGGCTATCCCGTAGGGGGGGAGGGCTATCCAGAAGGGGGGAGGGATATCCAGAAGGGGGTAGGGCCGTCCAGCAGGGGGGAGGGGCTGTCCAGGCAGGGGGAGGGGCTGTCTAGGTAGGGGGCGGGGCTGTCCAGCAGGGGGGAGGGGTTGTCCCACAGGGGGGGAGGGGATGTCCTTGAGGAATGTCTAGCTGAGAAGGAGCATGAATAGGTGTAACATCAAGTAGAGTAAAATGTGGCATCCCTATTAGTATATGTCATGTGTAACCTATAGGGTGAGGTCTGTAATGATGGTCCTAGACATGTTCTGGTTGTGTAATATGGGTCCCATTTTGTGTGACCATGTCACATGGAATGTGATATTTAAATCCAACCAAAAGCCCAGTTCCAGAGCCCAGGGGTCCCACGGTACCAGTAATGTCAGATTACATGTTATGTAACCTGTGATTTTCCTAATCCCATGGGGTATTCCTCTAGGTATTCCTACACATTTCTAGATCTCCAAACCTCACCGAATTAGGTATATCAGGGGTCATCCAATCCTCTAGTCATCACATATTAGCATTCATTTCTTTAAATCTTCTGAGAAAACATCCTCTCATGCCATCCATATCATCCTATTTTAAACTAAGTGGAAGATGTTGCCCCGCGGATGTCGCTGGACCAGCCCAACACATTGTGGTCACGTCGCGGTCATGTCGCGGTCACGCCGCGGTCATGCCGCGGTCATGCCACAGTCACGCCGTGATTTGGCCCTGCTCTAGGATGACACCCTATGGAGGTTACTCCTCCAGGATGACACCCTGTGGCAGTCACGCCACGGTCACGCTGCGGTCACTCCACGGTCACGCCGTGATTTGGACCTGCTCCAGGACGACACCCTGCAGCGGTTACTCCTCCAGACGACACCCTGCGGCAGTCACGCCGCGGTCACGCTGCGTTCACGCCACGGTCATGCCGTGATTTGGACCTGCTCCATGATGACACCCTATGGAAGTTACTCCTCCTTAGAGAAAAATTGAAGAGTTATCTCTATAATTTTTTGTATTTCCTCATTCCTAAACTATATCTCCTCTCAGCGCTGCCTCTCACCCAACTTTCCACAAAACGTGCATAGCAGGTGGTACAAAGGCTCAATTCAACTGAAAACATTGGTTTGGAATTATCTGGCATATTTTATTGTACATGTATCACATAATATTTGTTCGGTAATTCTTCTTTTTCATCATCCTCTTCACATGTTGTCCGAACGAGATCATCGTCATCCTCTGCACATGTCGTCTGAACCGGATTAGCATGTTGTGATGGAAATTAAATGTCTGCTTTTGGCTGTTTTAAATGAAATTCCTTCCATAATTCCCATGTTATGTAACCTGTGATTTTCCTGATCCCATGGGGTATTCTTCTAGGTATTCCTACACATTTCTAGATCTCCAAACCTCACCGAATTAGGTATATCAGGGGTCATCCAATCCTCTAGTCATCACAGATTAGCATTCATTTCTTTAAATATTTTGAGAAAACATCCTCTCATGCCATCCATATCATCCTATTTGAAACTATGTGGAAGATTTTGCCCCGAGGATGTCGCTGGACCTGGCCAAGACGTTATGGTCACGCCGAGGTCACGCCGCGGTCACGTCGCGGTCACGCCGTGATTTGGCCCTGCTCCAGGACGACACCCTGCGACTGTTACTCCTCCAAGACGACACCCCCGCGGCGGTCACGCCGCAGTCACGCTGTGGTCACGCCGCGGTCACGCCGTGGTCACATCGTGATCACGCCGCAGTCACGCCGTGATTTGGCCCTGCTCCAAGATGACACCCTGCAGCAGTTACTCCTCCAGGACGACACCCTGCGGCGGTCACGCCGCGGTCACGCCGCGGCCACGCCATGATTTGGCCCTGCTCCAGGACGACACCATGTGGTGGTTAATCCTCCAGGAAGACACCCTACAACGGTCACACCGCGGTCACGCCGCGGTCACGCCGCGGTCACGCCGCGGTCACGCCGCGGTCACGCCGCGGTCACGCCGCGGTCACGCCGCGGTCACGCTGCGGTCACGTCGCGATCACGCCACGGTCAGGCCGTGGTCACACCGCGGTCACACTATGGTCACGCCGTGATTTGGACCTACACTAGGATGACACCCTGCGGCGGTTACCCCTCCTTAGAGAAACATTGAATGGTTAGCTCTATAATTTTTCGTATTTCCTCATTCCCAAACTATATCTCTTCTCAGTGCAGCCTCTCATCCATATTTCCACAAAACGTGCGTAGTAGGTGGTACAAAGGCTCAATTCAACTGAAAACATTGGTTTGGAATTGTCTTGAATATTTTATAGTACATGTATCACATAATATTTGTTCAGTAATTCTTCTTCTTCCTCATCCTCTTCACATGTTGTCCGAACCTGATCATCTTCATCCTCTGCACATGTCGTCTGAACCAGATCAGCATGTTGTGATGTAAATTTAATTTCTGCTTTTGGCTGTTTTAGATGAAATTCCTTCCATTATTCCCTCATCTCATGTAGCACTCATTGGAGGAGGATGATCACTGCCAAGTTGAGTTTTAAAGGCTGCACACAATCTGTTTGATGCAATTCCAAAGAGGTTGTTCAATTCTGAGGGCTTATTTCATGCTGGAGTTCCCACATTTCCCCCACAAGCTGGCAAAGGAAGGTCTGTTTGGGCCTATGAAAACAGGGCTTGTTTGTTATGGACAAAGATGCAATTGGAGACCTGGTTTTCTTGAAGAGTTTCGATGAAGGGTCATCCCTGTAGAGGAGACTAGCTCTGGTCTGTATTTGGTAGTTACTTCCATGATGGTTCCCACAACTGTTTGAATTAATTTTACACCAAACCAAGCCCTGCTAGTGACTATTTTTCGATGCACTATAACAATCCCATGGCCAACCCACCAAAATAAAACAAGATATTCCAGGGCCATTTCCACTCTCACTAAAAAAAATACAAACTCAAGCCCTACTACAATTCCAAGCTCCCACATCAATTTAGCCACTATGAACTCCTTCCCAGTCCCCCACCATTTTTCAATCCACCTAGGCAACCCATCCAGAACATAACCACTAATCAGGCCTACCCACCTCTCAACTTCTAAGCCACCAACCCCACATTTTCCACCTGCAATCCCACTTTAAAACCATTCCAAACCTCACCCAATTATAATCAATTAAACCAGACCCCTTAACATTAGAAGCCCTCATCTAAATTCCTGTTCCAACTCACATATTTTAGACCCAAACAGCCCTGCCACTTCAAAAAAACAAGAGCAGCCTACTTAAAATCCAGTCCAACTTAGTTTCCTTCATGCTTGCCCCCATGAGTCCACAGCCTCACCTCAACCAAATTATTAACCACCTAGACACCTATAAGCCAAAAGAGGATAGAGAAGGTTTATTGATTTTTTTGTAAAATTTTATTCCATTGGAAGAGAATTTGTTGGATGCTGCCACTTGTAATGAGGTACTTAATTTCCTCTCCCTCTTTCTTACATTAAATATTAGACAGATCCTATGTAAAAAAATCATTCTCCACCTCCGGGGAAGGAACTCTCAGCTACCGTTCTTCTGTTCTTCTTCCTGCCGATGAATAAAATTCCCCAAGTATATTGGGAAAATTTTATTCATTTTTCTTCATTTACCACTTCTTACTTACTGCTGATTTCAGCAGCCGGAGTCTGTCTTTTAGCAATAGCCCATGACATCCATCTGTTGTCTAGGGGGTCTAGTGGGGGGTCTAGTGGGGGGGGGGGCTGTCCTGGGGTGTCCAGGGTCTGGGGGGCTATCCTAGGGGTCTGTCCATGGGGTGTTTAGGGGGTCCAGTTGGGGGGGCTGTCCTGGGGTGTCCAGGGTCTGGGGGGGGGGTATGTCCTAGGGGGTCTGGGTTTGGGGGGGTAGGTTCTAGGGGGTTTCCATGGTCTGGGGGGCTGTCCTGGTTCTAGGGGGGTCTGTCCTGGGGTGTCCAGGGTCTGGGGGGGGGGGGCAGGACTGGCAGGGGGCAGGGGTGTCCAGAAGGGGGAGGGGTGTCCAGTAGGGGGAGGGGCTGTCCAAGCAGAGGGGAGGGGTGTCCGGTAGGGGGGAGGGCTGTCCAGGGGGTGCAGGGGGTGTCTAGTGGGGCTGTCCAGTGGGGCTGTCTAGTTGGGGCATGGGGGCTGTCTAGTGGGGTGAAGGGGGCATGGGGGACTAAGGGGGGCATGGGGGGTGTAGGGGGGTGTTCAAGGGGGCTGTCCAGGGGGTTGCAAGGGGGTGAAAGAGGGTTGTCCAAGAACCTAATCCCATGCAGGTTATGAATGTCTCTATAGAGAAAATGCAGTGTTGTCCAGATTTGGAAAATATCATAAAACATCCCACATATACTTCACAGGCACCATCTATAACTATTTCACCACCTATAGATAGTGAGCAAAGTGCTATAAAATCTGGTAACTCTATTTCAAATCATAATTGCAATGTTTTGTTTAATGAAGTACTACCTGAAATTGAAGCAGATTTTATCTGAGGATGAGCATGTGTGACCATGATTTCACCAAGCAGTTTGTTTAGTTGATAAACAGTTTTTCTAGTAATGTTTTCCAATTTCAAATATGTTTTATTTTATTTCCATAAACATTTTATAGTTTATTCTGTTTTATTTTCCAGACTGATATATGTATGTTTTCCAAGATTACTCCAATATCGCTACTTCGGAATTTTGTTTCAAGTGTTTCACAAGTACTACTAAGAACCTATAGTATGGGGTGGTCCTACTAAGAACCTATAGTATGGGGCCAGTGTCCAGCATGGGTCCAGTGTCCAGTAGGGGTAAATATGCAGGGGGAGTCCAGTGTCCAGGAGGGAGTCCAGTGTCCAATAGGGGTAAATATGATTTGGGCATCCCAAGAACTAGTTTCCAGGGGGGAGTCCTATGTCCAGCAGGGTACAAGGGGGCTGGTAGGGGTGGGGGGGAGTATGGGTCCAGAGTCCAGTAGGGGTCTAGTGTCCAGCATGGGTAAATATGCAGGGGGAGTCTAGTGTCCAGGGGGGAGGGGGGTGTTGTCCAGGGAGAGGGGGGGTGCTTTCCAGGCAGGGGGGGTGTCTAGCAGGGGGAGGGGTGTCCAGTAGGGGGGAGGGAGGGTGCTAAGCATGGTCTGTAAATCTGATGTAGTTCATTCTGTTCCTGTCTTATCTCATGCTCCTAAACATGTCATAATTGGTGAATTGGTACCTATTAAACCTGAATCTGTCAGTGTTGAAGATGTTGTGGTTATCATATCAGATAAACTTGGTTATCAGATCAGGGGGCATGGGGACTAGCAGGGGACTGACAGGGGGCCTAGCATGGGGAATAGTAGGGGGCAGGGGGCCTAGCAGGGGGCAGGGGGCAGGGGGGCTGGCAGGGGGTGGCAGGGGGGACTAGCATGGGGCAGGGGGGAAAGCCAGGGGACAAGCAGTGGTGGCAGGGGGAGGGGTGTCCAGGCAGGGGGGAGAGGTGTCCAGGCAGGGGGAGGGGCTGTCCAGCAGGGGGGAGGGGTGTCCAGGCAGGGGGAGGGGCTGTCCAGCAGGGGGAGGGGTTGTCCCGCATAGGGGGGAGGGAGGGCTGTCCAGCAGGGGGAGGGCTGTCCAGCAGGGGGGAGGGGTGTCCAGTAGGGGGGAGGGGTGTCCTGGCAGGGGGGAGGGGTGTCCAGTAGGGGGAGGGGTGTCCAAGTAGGGGGAGGGGTTGTCCAGCAGGGGGGGGGGGCTGTCTTGCAGGGGGGTGTCCAGCAGGGGGGAGGGTTGTCCAGTAGGGGGAGGGGTGTCCAGTAGGGGGGAGGGGTGTCCAGGCAGGGGATGGGCGGTCCAGTAGAGGGGGAGCGGCTGTCCTTGAGGAATGTCTAGCTGAGAACGAGCATGAATAGGTGTAACAGTAGGTAGAGTAAAATGTGGCAGCCCTATTAGTATAAGTCATGTGTAACCTATAGGGTGAGGTCTGTAATGATGCTCCTAGACATGTTCTGGTTGTGTAAAAAGATTTTGGAACTCTCTATTTTCTATTTCTTGATTCATGTATGTTTGTTGTTTGTACCCCATGTTGATAGGATGTTTCATCTTAATTCTAGATGCGGTAGAGAACCCTCTTTGATAAGGTGCTCAAGTTGGGAGTACGAGTTGAGGATCTGCTTATAGAATATATCCAGCAGAATTGTGCTTTACCAGTTTCAGCATGAACACATCTTTGGGCAGGGGGGGCTAGCAGGGGGGACTGGCAGGGGGCAGGGGGGGCTGGCGGGGGGGGGGGGACTAGCATGGGCAGGGGGCTGGCAGGGGGACAAGCAGGGGGCAGGGGGGGCTGGCAGGGGTACAAGCAGGGGGCTGGCAGGGGGGATTAGCAGGGGGCAAGGGGGGACTAGCAGGGGAAGGGGGGACTAGCAGGGGGTGGCAGGGGGTAGAGGGGACTGGCAGGGGTTGGCAAGGGGGGACTGGCAGGGGTGGTAGGGGAGGACTGGCAGGGGGTGGCAGGGGGTGGCAGGGGGGTGTCCAGCGGATGTCGAGGGGGTGTCCCGGGGGGTGTCCAGGGGATGCCGAGGGGGTGTCCAGGGGGTGTCTTGGGGGGTGTCGAGGGGGTTGGGGGGTATTTTTTATGGATTTGGACACCCTATAGCCATGGTTTAAACCATGGCTATTGGTTTATTACCACGGTTATTAACCATGGCTATAGACATAATTCCACGGTTTTAAACTGTGGAAATTAAGTCTGTCTGGCCTTTAGTACAGCCACGGTTGCAACCGTGGCTCTAGTGTTAAAGCCACGGTTCAGAACCGTGGCTCTTGGTATAGGCCTATAGCCACGCCAAACTTAGCCACGGTTTGAGGAACTGTGGCTATTACCTATAGCCACGGTTTGAGGGCCTATAGCCACGGTTTAGAACCGTGGCTATAGCCCGATTTTCCAGTAGTGCACAATCATGAGAACGATGTCATCGCGCGTGCGTCTGTACAGCCTACCGTCTCCAGGATGTGATGCGACTTGTTCTACATGATCTGCTATTGAATAATGATTATATAAATTAATTGAATGAATAAATATGATATATATTACACTAATACCATTCTGTAAATGGGGGATCTGTGACCTAAAGTTAGAATAAAAATTTATTCGACAAAACACGCAGAAGAACAAAAAGCAATAAACACCCGAATAATAAGTAACAATGAATTATTACTAATAAGAAGCTAAGAATATGACCATATATGATATGATAATAATGATTAATAATATGGAATAAGTCAACAACATTATTTAAATCAAATTACATGAGGTTCAGACATGTACGAAGCAAATCATACCTAAGGTAAGGGAAAATCTCACAATCTCATCTTTATCCGAGATTGTTTATACTTCACAATTTACTAGGGAATATTTATCATCTACATACATGATTACTCAATATGTAATATTATTTAAATCCACCTACAATTATTTAAATCCAATTTTACCCATTGGTGAGTTTTTAGTAAAATATTTGAAAGGAATCTTTGGTCGTTTTTAGTATGAGGTACTTTTTTGACTTTTCCAGCCAAAGTACGAGAAGAATGTTTATCATTAACTTATACGGCATGAACGAATTTCTAGAACATTATTTCCATGAAGCCTCCTTTACAGGTTTTAATGTTTACTTGTAATAAACTTCTTTTAGTTTAAAATTTTATGACATGTTAAGAAAGGAAAAAAAATTTGATGTAGAAAGGATACTTTCCTCAAGAAAGGAGTTCAAGCATTCTATAAAAATTATTTTCCATCTATGATAATATAGGGTTCGGTTTCTATCCCTATTTTTACATTGATTTGATTATGTTATGATGGAATTATTTTTATGATGTCCTTTAATCTTATATGGATTATGTTATGATGGCATGATGTTTAAGAATCCCATTTTTATTACATGGGTTATGCTATGATGTATGATTTATGATCTTGTGGCACACATAAGAATGGTATCATTATGAGATGGGTGGGAACTATATATCCCTCCAATGCATTGGGTAATGATTTATATCTCATGAGATAGACATGGCTGGAATGGAAGGTTAAACCAGTTCAGTGAAACAGGACTAAAACGAGGAGTGAACTCGGTTCAAAAATGGTCTTTGTCCGCTAAGATAGTCTTGGAAATGAGTCTTGACTACCAAGAAATTATTCTCTATGATTATATGTGTATTCCACAGAGTATTATGTTTTATGTTATGATAATTGGGATTACATTTCACTACTACGATTTATCCCATGTTATGAAATTATGTTCTATTTTTCCTGTTAAGATTTCCAAAATGATATGTTATTATGAATATGATATGATTGATATTTCTTTTGATTACCCTTAATGAGCATTTGATCTCACCCTTTTTTATGTTTTCTTTTCCCTAGAATAGGATGAAGGATATTAAGTAAGATATGCCAAAAGGGACTCTAGATATGATAAAATAAAAGGGAGACAATGTAGATGTTTTATGAAGCAATTGTTTATGTTTCCAAGTTTCTAAAGACATTATACCTATACTGTCCTTTCATGGTATTGTTGTATTTTTTAATAAGTATGATTCAATTATGTAGTAATAACAATGTATGTAAAGTATGGGTCGTTATAGTGCCTCTAAGCGGACTTGCATAAGTAGTCTACATAACGGACCCCTCAGCCCAAAGATGCTATTATTTGACTATGCATCCAATGCCCTTAAGTGTCCCTATATAATTCAAACCCCCTAACTGGATTTTCAAATAATGGTAGCTTCATTCTTGGTGGGGAAACCACTTTTGTCCTTGTTGGTCTTAACGACGATTTGTAGGGATCCGCAAAAACAACCATCTTAACAAATTTTTATCATGCTCTTTATCATTATCTAAAAGTATTGAAGTATAGGGTTTATATTTCCCTTACATATGATTGGGCCAGACCTTTGCAGGGGTGAAATTCATCAATTATTTGACAGTATTTATTAGGAATTTCCTCTCCATATTCGATTACCTCTCTATATACAGCAGTCTTTGTGCTTTAGAAAATATGAATCTCCATAAACTTCCACTGGCTTTCAGCAATAGAAAAATAAAATTTCTGAGTGTTATCTTTCTTGACTATGCAACATGTAGCCCTAGGTGGCCTTGCATAAGTAGATACATAATGGATCTGTTAGCCAAAAGATGATATTATTTGACTATGCAGCCAATGCCCTTAAGTGACCCTGCATAATACAACCCCCTAACGGGTCTGTCAAATAGTGGTAACTTCACTCTTAGGAAATACTTCCTCTAATGACTTTTATCCCTTTTTCATATCATCCCTCAGATTCAAAATTTTTTATGTCATAGTTTACATGTTTTCCCCCATACTTGAATGTGGTAATATGTTTTCAAAAAAATTATTAAGGAATTGAGTCAATTTTAATCCTTTCGGTCAAAGCTATTGGACCTTAAACATTAGCCATTTTATGTGCAACATGCATGATTTAAAACTGTCAACAGAAGATAGGGTACTCATTAAATTGGGAACATGTAAAAGGAAATCTGAACCAATGTGGAGTCTCAGCTCCCTAAGCGTACATATTGTATGATTTAGGCAATATTGAGCAGCAAAATATGCAATGTTTGTGGGGTTGTTTGTATAATCCTATAAAAAATCACATTGTGCTTACAAGGACCATTGTATTAGGTAAAATAATTTTAATATATAATTAATTATCAAGAGAATGTAGGTACAAATTATTGAAGATGAAATGTCTTTTTCCTTGATGCACAAGATTAGAAGAACATCCAAAGATTAGAGTATCTTCTCTTTTTTTCAAGAATTACAAGAGGCATTCAGCATAACTTTTCATTTTATTTACAACATCCAAAGATTCATCAGCACCACTTGAAGTTCATTCACTCAACCAACATCACTCTTTTCAGCTTGATGGAGTACCTTCTTGGCATCTGTGATGGCATTCATACCATTCGTTTGGACTCCTTCCAATGAATTGTTAAGGTGGTAAAGTTCCCTAGTAACAACGTCTAACTATTGCGGAAGATGAATCTATTGGTCAACTTTGTCCTTGATCTTATGGTTCAGCTCCTTCTGCTTTGCTGCATGATCAGCTTCAGCTCGGGACATCGCAGCCTCGAATTCGCAGATATTGGTCAACAGCCTCACTCTGGTCAGATCGTGATGGCACTTTTGCTTCTGCTCCCTCCTTAAGATGACTTGATTCACCGTAGTATGGATCTCTTGATATTTAAAACCACCAAGTCCCAACATGAAGAACAAGAATGATAGTCACGGGATCTTCGAAGATAGCTCTTCAAGAGGCACTTCAGATATGATCTTCCATATATTTTTTCATGCCTTGAAACGTGATAATTGGAGCACCTTTTTCACCTCTGGGTATGATTCAGCATCACTATCACAAGGGGGAATATAGTCCGGGATTAATGCACTTAAGGAAGTGCCCTGCTCTGCCTCTTCCCCCATGACCCTTGGTACTTCACTTTTTACTCCCATTGGGACTGAGGGTGAGGCTTCACCTCCGGATCTATCCACTGAAACTGATAGCCCTTCTTAGTCAATTGAAAGCTTTGATTAGTTCCAAAGGATAAAAAATTTTATTAGCTGTCTTGAAAATTAAATACAACCACAATAATTATCATCTTTTGCACAATGGTAGATCAGAGAATGCAACTCCCCATCATTCCTAGCTTCAAAAATATTTTTAGGATGGATTTCAGGGAGCTCGGTTGGGATAATATCCACTTGAGCTAGAGTATCTGCAATGATAGGGTTGTCTCTACCCTATTCAGGCATCGACAGATCAATAGCTTTCTCAGATGGAACTGCACATTTCAACCAATCATGGTAAGAGATGTAATAAAAAATTATTACAGGATGAAGGATAACACTCACATCCAAAATCTTCTAAATCACATGGTAATTTAACATGATCTAATTTTTTTAAAAGACGTGCCATGTTTCATCATTTCACCCAGAGATATCATAGATTCCTGGTTAGTCTCACCAGTGGGAGCATTTGACATGTCTTCTTGGCGACCCTCCTCCTCCGACCACCGACCCCGAAAGTATTCCTCAATAAAAATTGTGTTGTCAGTTGCAGTGGTCACCAAGTATTCTTGTGCAGGTGTTGAACCTTAAGCATCACAGAATGGAAGTCAGATTATGTCTTCATTCAACGTTCTGTGAAGTATTTTTAATTTACCAGAAGCATGCTCTTCTCTCCTTGCAGTAACAAGAGGAGCAGTACTGGGAACCGAATCTAGCTCTTCTTCTCTCCTCATTTCTTCAGGATCAGCCAGGTCAGCTTGAATTTGTTACTGTTCACCAGCACCCTCCGTCATCCTCAGAGGAGGTTCAGTCCTCTCCCTCAAAGGGGAAATCAAATAAGCCCCTACAATCCCATGAATTATGAGAAATTTATTCATGACTTAGGATTCATGATTATCTGAATGACATACCACTACTAATGAAGTGTTTAGCTGTGGACTTATTCCTTCGATGTATTTACATATTTGACTTTTTGGGTGTGTTGAAATCATCACCTCCAAATATAGGTATTGGAGAGTGAATAGCCCTTTCTAACTCCTCTTACATGGATTTTTGACCTGAATATACCTCGCGTGGATCGCGAGGAGATTCCGCGGCTCCAATAGCGGTGCCACTAGGGTTGTACTATGGTGAAGGGATCTCAGTAGTTTCTTTCTTAACAAGCTGTAGGATGAAGAAAGTAATTTCCTTGAGTAATAATGCTTTTACAGAAATTATTTTTCAAGAAAAATAAGGAATGAAATTTACATCTTCATGAGCCACGTAATCATGCCACTCCTCATCTACTGAAGCACCAATCCCCTCAGTGGTGCCACGACTCGTCATTTACTTCACCCTCTTGGTAATAGGAATGGAATCATCAGTGGAATATACAAGCATTTCCAGCTCTCTGATGCAAGCCCTCACTTCATCAGGGTTATACATGAAGCAGATATCAGTATAAGCCTAGTGATTACCCACTCTAGGTATATTTATCCCTTCGCATAAGTCCATCCAGGTGGATTCAGCAACACAATATAAACTTCTCCATGTCTGGACGACCTCTGGTCCTAAATATTCAGCATGTTCACCAGATGGCTGGGAGGATGGTCCTATAATATGGGACTTCAAATTCTTCCCAACTCCTGCAATCATAGATAAAGGATAAAAAATGAAACATCTTGCTCTATAAAATAATGGCGACTAAATTTCCTCAATGATGTAACTCACCAGGAGTCGATGGAGTATGTCTCTTGGCTTTGGAAGAAGGATTATATCTGGCACGATGCCACTTTGATGCATGTTGTGCCTCATCATCCCCATCCTGGGAATCCAGTGATTCATCCCAGGGTGAGGAACCTGATGAATCAGCTCTGGGTGAGGAAGAATCACCTTCCATATGAATGTTTTCGTTTCTAAAAGTTCTCTTTTTTGTCCCTACCTGAGGGACCGGATTATTCAGTACCTCTTCAGGGTATGATGCTACCCAGTTCTCAGCACACCATATAGTCAATTGACTCACCGCTCCAGCAACTAGTAGATCAAACACTGCCCCAGTGTAACGCCCTGACCCTAGATACCCAGAGTCGGTGCATTATTACATAACATTGGCATGATCACAAGAAATATCAAGTCTCGAAACACCGATTAGTTTAGTAGACTTGGAAACACTAGATATGTTCAATAGTCTTACATTTCATCATAAGGTAAAAAAACTACAACAAAATATTGTCTTCATATCCCCTCATACTTTCCCTGCAGGTCATTCATAAATTAATTCTTCACATCCTGGGAAAAATAAAACATTTGAAGGGGTGAGCTCATATGATCAGTAAGGATAACAATATAGCAGAAGATTTCATAGATAAGCATAAACACTTAAGGAAATGTATGACTAAATAAAAATCCTTTTAAACTTGAACTTCATAATAATATGGAAATGATAAAATGAAATAATTCCATTTACTTACTCAAATGGATATTCTACTAGTCGAATAATCACATGCAATATCAATAACCACTTTCATAAAGATGGAATGCATAATTCCAGACTATCATAACCACGTTGCCAAGGCCTCGTGCCAAGACTAAAAATAAGATCTTGTTAAGGCCTCGTTCCAAGACACTAGTTTGTCTCATGAGTCCTACTGATGCATCGAGGATCTATAGCGGGCTCCACCCATCACTTACTAAGTCCAATGCATTCCTCATATGAATAGTTTTAAATATGATATAAACATTCGTATTAAACTAGCAAACTAAATGAAAATACTTAATCGACAAAACATGAATGGTATAAAAATAGCACATCCACAGTCAAACATAACTCATTCGATAGAATATAGATGATTGTATTGTATCATATTAATCTCAATTAAGAATAATGAAGGATATTAACATAGATGAAAATAATCATCAAAACTATTAGAGAGAAATATCCCTATATTTCTTGAAATCATTTAAAATTCACACTATTTGTCAAGAATCCATTTAAAATAGATATCTGAATAAAAGTGTCCCATACCACTTTGAAATATTTAAAAAGAGTTTTAATTTTAAAAAATTAATGTCCATATAAATAAATCTTTAAAACCATTTTTAAAACATGGACATTAATGAGCAAGATTTAGAAGAGTAAGTATTGAAAACATTTAAAAATAGTATTTTAGTTAGAGTTTCTAACCAAAAGAGAGACACATGAATACAAATAATTGAGGTAATGAAAACATTGTAATATCCTGAGAATAAAGGGCTTCATGATATACTATGTCAAACTACATTATATACACCACATAAAAGTGATTTGGTGTATAACAACAAACAAGTCTCAATGGAATGTAAATTGAGATGAAATCTCTCATAAAGGTCATATCCTTAGGTTAAGGATGAATCAGAGACATAATTATGTGTGTAAAATAGAAATACACTAAATATGATTGGATATTAAGTGTAAAACACTCAAATTACATTCACACATATTTTTGTAAAAACAACACTAATGAATTGGATGTTTATCTCAACAAATCTAGATTGAGTAAAAATTACTCTTATCATGTTCATACCGATGACATGAGAATTTATCAATGGAGGTATTATGTGTATAAAAAGTATATCCATAAGATAGGGGAGTGTAAATTATGACATAATCAAATGAATAGTGATTCCACACATAATCTTGGAGTAAAATAATCAATGAAGGATGCGTAAAGCCGAATGAGTGGAAATTGAAATTCCAAATTGCCTTATTGATTTGGTAACATACAAAACATACGCCCATGAAAGAAGGATAATAAAATGATGATGTAAATATACATGAATTAAAGTATATTACACAATGAATACAAACATGGGCAGTACACACACCACATGTAATAAATTAGTGGTGAACAATGGAATTCTCATAGAATTAAAAGAGAGATAAGAAACCCCTTGCCTTGTACTTTTATTTGGTTGGGGGTAGGTTAACCTTTTTTATAATGGTGAAATAATTGTTATTAAATTATAAAATAATCCAATACATTAATATGATATCATATATTATCTTTTGACATTGCTTTGTTAATAATATCTTAATATTATTGTCGTTTCGGGTGTTAACATGCTCATTCTCTTTTATATGTTTTGTTATGTAAGCCATGATTTTTATGGATAGGTTGTATATTAGTCATATAAAGAATGATATTAAGTCCTTAAACATTATTATTAATCTTTAAATGAGAATTATACTGGAATGGATACGATGGAGAATGAATCTCATCGTATTTGTGGAGACGGTAGCCCGTACGTATGCACGAGCGACAATATCATTCTTTTGATGTTAAAATAATATATAATTGGATGGTATATCATATGGAAAGAATAATTATCATGTTATATTTATTATTTACATGAATTACACATCATTATTATAACAATCCAAAAAATAATTTATTGAATGACAATTACACCACGACGTGGTGATGGTAATCCGTACGTACGCACGTATGGTGACATTCAATTCAAAGGATGGATAGAATACTGAATATGGTTGTACCATATTTATAATAATATCAAAGTATATAGAAGATACTAGAGTTATTATTTTATAATATAAATAACAAAGAAATAAGAAGTTGAAGAAGAAAGTAACTTGAAAGAGGGTGGTGAAAACATTACCTCTTCTTCGGGTTCATCCTTTTGATTTGATCAAAAGGGCTCCATAGGTTGGATTTCTGATCAAATTAAGGCCTCTAGGTTGTATTGAGAGAAGTTTATAGAGTATTTGGGTAGGGTTTGGCCGTGAAAAAAGGCTTCGAATGTGTGAATTAGTGAGAAGGGTGAGTGCCCTTTTATAAGAGTGGTGAGGGGTACCTTTGGAAAAGCTAAAAATATTATTTTATAATAAATTCATATTCACTTTCTAATGGCTCAAAAGTGAATTATTTAAAGTTTAAGGTGGGGAGGGGTTGAAAACCACTCAACCAATAGAATTTAGACAGGTTTGGGTTACTATATTAACCTTACCTTTAAGTATTAACACTTAGTTAATTAGTTTCACTTTTACAATGTATCTTTGTATTTTTATATTATATGGTTAATAAACTTACTATATACATCCAAGAGACCCCCCAAGTAGTCAATTAATGATACATCTATCATTATGTAAGTCTCTTGTACGATCCTTATATTTTTATGAAATGAATAAAATTAATAATATAATATTTGTTTTAAAAACTCCTTTATGTCAATTTTGACACTATTGGGTATTTTGTTTTTTAGAAATTCATAAACGCATTATTACTTTGAAAAAAATTAAATAAATAATTCCTAACATGTCATATTAAAATATAATATTACTTTAATTCATAAAAAATCTCAAATTATATTTATTTGGGTATTTATAATATCAATTATTATAATGTTTTACTATTATGGTAATTGCTGCATCATCATGGTGTCATAAATAAATTAAATTATTTAAGGTCGAAAAATTATAAAAAAATATCATTATGTACGAAATATTTTTATCATTCTAATGAATATTTATACTCGAAAATATAACATATATAGCCCTTTGTAAAAATTGTTTTTCTAATAGATGTATGCTTATGTCATTTTTGTATTTATTTTAACATAATTAAAATAAAGTATCCCTATCACCTACAAGTGGCTCTATGGGGTCCAAAAGTTGACCCAAAGATGCCCATGGTCGGACATGTATCCAAAAATAAGGTTAGGACCCGTTTTAGGGAAATTTTGTATTATTATAATATTATTATTTTACCCCTTATTTGCCGGATTTACCCTTTAACAATGGTAAATAAAATATTTACCGAAGTAATTATTCAAAGTGTCTAAAAATAAAAGTTACCTATTTACACAATTTGGACATCCGGATTCCAAATATGGAATCCATTTTTCCAAATTCAAAACACAGAAGTGGATGAAATTAATTTAAAATTAATTCCCGCTGCCAAATCAAAAAACTTGTTTTTAAGATATAATAACTATTAAAAGATTGATACTTGTTTATGTTCGCTTTAATTGTGAAATTATGTCCAATGACCAAAATTTTATTAAATGGTAAAAATATATTCTATATATACTTTAAAACCACTCAAATTCATAATTTATTACTATTAATTATATTGATTAAAAAAGTTGTTTTTATTTAAAATTTAGTAATTTTCAATATTCATCAAAATATTAAAGTTATCCGAAAAGTACCAAAATTTCACCCCAAACTAATTTTGATATTCCGAATCCAGAAATGAAGTCCATTTTGAATGATAAAATGTATAAAATTTCAAAAAGTATATAATACTATTCATAACGCCTAGTTTGATTGGTTGTGGTGTGTTAGAATCTTGAAGTTGCGTAAAATGCACGTCATTGCATTATTCAAATGGAAACATACGGTGGAAGCCTGGGGTGTTACATTATCCCTTATTTCAATAAATTTCATCCATACAATTTTGAAAATTGGTCTTCAGAATGTAATATAAATTCCCACATCGGAAAAAGAGTCAATTAAACTATTACTTTAAAAGAAATGAAGAGAGGTATAAAGGTCACCCAAGATAACCCAGACTAGGATTCCATGTAGGAAAACATGGATATGGACGATAAAATAATTGTTAAGTTATGATGGAGAGGTATAGAAAACCTGAGAAGGAGAAAGTTAACAATAAGAAAACCACAAACTTGTGATGGGACAAATGGTCATTAGTTTCCCAGTAGGAAAATTAGACGGACAACATTTGTTTCGTTTTAAGTTACATTACATAAAGATGAGGAATTAATTAATGATATTGACTAAGAACAGAAAAAGATATACTTAATTTTTAACTAGATTTTCATTCATTAATTAATTTCGACAAATAAATCATTTTTTTTACAATGAGTATTCAAGAAGACTTGGTCCGACATGAAGAGAAAGAATAAAAATCTATAGAATAACATGATCCACATAGGATAAACTATATATTTTCCTTGTCTTTAGAGATTAATCAAAACCAAAACTGTTAGTATAAGATCTGATGATCCCCCAAATGGCTATTCCATTAGAGAAGGAAAAAAACAAATCTTAATTTCTAAAATTAAACCAACAATACCCCAAAGTTAAATAAATAACATTTAATAATCAATTGTCCTTAAAATCCTTCAATATAATCCAAACTAATATTGAAACCCAAAACATATTAGAATTTTGTTATGTAGTCTTCCACATTAAATTTTATCTCTAAATGACATCAACTACTCTTAAATTAACATATTTAAAAGTAATTAATCTAATCACATATTCTTTATTATAGGTTGATCATTTCCATAAATAACCAAAATCACTGTAAATCCATAATAAAAATGTAGATAAAAATACACCATTACTATTTAAATGAAATACCATAGAATTCTATTTTCCTTGGGCATATAGTACTCCCTACAAAGCGAACATCTTTCAAAATAACATTCATCACTTAATCACCAAATCATTTTCTTATACCAAAGGTATTCATTTGATAAGACATAATATCCCAAATAAACTTATCATTGAGTAATAAAACTAAAAATAATAGTCACACTAACTAGGGACTTCACGTAGTCTAGTGGTAGGTTATAAATCCCAATCGCACATTGGTTGTGGGTTCGATTCCCACAGCTTTTTCCGACGCAATGGGTTGTCACACGGTCTGCGTGTTTTCCATTTTCAAAAACTATATTTTATAACATTACAAAAATGAGATAAATTCCCCAAAATAACCATAACATAATTTAACCACAAATTTTATCTCATACCTTTCATTTTCATCCCAAATTATAATAACTTGTAATTTCCTCAAACCCAATGATCATAAAAAACCAAATGATTATTTATAACTTTATCCACAAGAGAAAAGATAATTCTTCCTCAAATATCATTCTCACATGGAAAACTGCAGGGTTACAAATACAAGAGAAAAGTATTCCAAAGTAAAATCATCAATAAGGATCACAAATACTTTTAAAAAATTCCTCCAACCATTTATTTACACATATATTATTCTTTGACCAAGAAAATATCCAATAGAATAGGGAATTCACTCGGGTAATGGCTAGGTCCCCTACATTTACAGAAAATGATTGTGAATGGATTCTTGGGACCATTTTTATCTTCTTCTATAGTAATCCTCATTTTTCATCGGAAATTTTTCACTTTATGTCCTTCCTTCCCACACGTAAAGCATTTCTTTGTCCCATTAAGACACTTTCCTGGGTGTCTCCTTCCACATTTCCTGCATGATGGAAATTGAGGATTCCTTTCTCCATGGTCTCCACTGCTGGAGCCCTTATCATTTATCACCTTCCTTTTCTTTATTGAGTCCGGGAATTGGTTAATATATATATTGTTGATCATATTTTTGGAAAATTGATTTGGTATGAAGACGATATCATTTACCCAAATCAACATTCCATTTTTATGCTCATTGTCACCACCGTTCCCACCTTGTACATCATTCTCAAAGTCACTATGACTTCCTTGGAATCCATCCATTGACTAAAAACAGATTGCATTGTGTGAGTAACAGTAGTCATAAAATCATTTAGAGAATATAATGTCACCATATTCTCAATTTGAAACACATTAGGATTAACTGAGGTCATTTACTCTCATCTTATATATAATATTTCAAATAAGTTTGTAAATAAAATGTAAATTATCCTAAGCATATCCCCCGGGAGTGTCGTAACCAAGAGTGCATCAAGGCCCATTGTCGTGCACCAGTTCTCATTCGAGTCTATCTCAAAGCGGTGTTTTTTGGGTTTAACCCTAGGTACATTTGTGCCAGAGCCACCTCTACCTGCTCGTATCTAGACAGGGATGTATTTCCCGAAAAACTCAAAAAATCTCTACAATACCAAAATTTAGGAAGTTCTTCTATACTAATACTCATAGTTCACCTTAGGTCTATGTGCTCTAATCAGAGTTTATCTAAATCTAGCTTCCAATTATTGTACTAAACATTCTCTGATACCAACTGTAACACCCCGACCCTTGACACCCAGAGTCGGTGCATTATTAAATAACATTGGCATGATCACAAGAAAGATCAAGTCTCGAAAGACCTATTTATTTAGTAGCCCTGGAAACAATAGATATATTCACGAGTCTTACATTACATCATAAGGTAAAAAAACTACAACAACATCTTGTCTTCATATCCCCTCATACTATCACTGCAGGTCATTCATAAATTACTTCTTCGCAGCCTGAGAAAAATAAAACATTGAAAGGGGTGAGCTCAGATGCTCAGTAAGGATAACAATATAGCAGAAGCTTTCATAGATAAGCATAAACACCTAAGGCAATGTCTGACTAAAACAAAATCCTTTTAAACATGAACTTCAGAATAATATGGCAATGATAAAATGAAATGATTCCATTTACTTACTCACATGGATATTCTACTAGTCGAATAATCACATGCAATATCAACAACCACTTTCAAAAATATGGAATGCATAATTCCAGACTATCATAACCACGTAGCCAAGGCCTCATGCCAAGAATACAAATAAAATTTTGTCAAGGCCTCACGACAAGACAATAGTTTGTCTCATGAGACATACCGATGCATCGAGGAGCTATAGCGGGCTCCAAACGTCACTTACAAAGTCCAATGCATTCCTCATATGAAAAGTTTGAAATATGAATTAAACATTCATATTAAACTAGCATACGAAATGTCAATACTTAATTGACAAACCATGAATGGTATAAAAATAGCACATGCACAGTCAAACATAACTCATTAGATACAATATGGAAGATTTTATTGTATCAGATTAATCTCAATTTAGAATAATGAAGGATATTGACATAGATGAAAATAATCTTCAAAACTATTAGAGAGAAATATCCCAATTTTTCTTGAAATCATTTAAAAGTCACACTATTTGTCAAGAAGCCATTTAAAATATATTTTTGAATCAAAGTGTCCCATACCACTTTGAAACTTTTAAAAAGATTTTTAATTTTTTAACCTTAATGTCCATATAAATAAATCCATAAAACCATTTTTAAATCATGGACATTAATGAGAGATATTTAGAAGAGTATGTCTTTAAAACATTTACAAATGGTATTTTAGTTAGAGTTTATAACCAAAAGAGAGACAGTTCAATACAAATAATTGTGGTAATCAAAAATTTGTAATATCATGAGAATAAAGGGCTTCATTATATATAATTTTAAAGTACATTATATAAACCACATAAAAGTGATTTGGTGTATAACAACAAAGAAGTCTCAATGGAACATAAATTGAGATAAAATCTCTCAAAAAGGTCCTATACATAGGTTAAGGACAAATCAACGACATATTTATGTGTTTAAAATATAAATACACTAAATATTATTGGATATTCAGTGTAAAACAATCAAAGTACATTCACACATATTCTTGTAAAAATAACACCAATGAATTGGATGTTTATCTCAACAAATCAATATTGACTAAAAATTACTCTTATCATGTTCATACCGATGACTTGAGAATTTTTCAATGGAGGGATTATGTGTATAAAAAGTATATCCACATAAAGGGGAGTGGAAATTATGAAATAATCAAATGAATAGTTATTCCACACATAATCTTGGAGTAAAATAATAAATGAAGTATGCGTAAAGATGAATGAGTGAAAATTAAAATTACAAATTCCCTTATTGATTTGGTAACATACAAAACATACACCCATGAAATAAGGATCATACAATGATGATTTAAATATAAATGAATTAAATTATATTATACAATGAATACAAACATGGTCAGTACACACACCACATGTAATAAATTAGTGGTGAACAATAGAATTCTCACAGAACTAAAAGTGATATAAGAAACCCCTTACCATGTACTTTTCCTTGGTTGGGGGTAGTTTAACCTCATGTATAATGGTGAAATAATTGTTATTAAATTATACATGAATCATATACATTAATATGATATCATATATTATCTTTTATCATTGATTTGTTAATAATATCTTAATATTATTGTCGTTTCGGATGTTAACTTACTCATTTTCTTTTATATGATTTGTTATGTAAGTCATGTTTGTTATGGATAGATTCTATCTTATTCATATCTAGAATGATATTAATTCCTTAAATTTTTTTATTAATCTTTAAATTAGAATTATACTTGAATGGATACGATGGAGAATGATTCACATCGTGTTCGTGGAGACGGTAGTCTGTACGTACGTACGAGCGATAATATCATTCTTTTGATATGAAAATAATATATAATTGGATGGTATATCATATAGACAAAATATTTATCATGTTATATTTATTATTTACATGAATTACACGTCATTATTATACCCATCCAAATAATAATTTTTTTAATGATAATTACACCACGACGTGGAGACGATAAGTCGTACGTACGCATGTATGGTGACGTGCCTTTCAAAGGATGGATAGAATACTGAATATGTTTGTACCATATTTATAATAAAATCAAAGTATATAGAATATAATAGAGTTATTATTTTAGAATAGAAATAACAAATAAGAAGAAGGTGAAGAAGAAAGGAACTTGAAATAGGGTGGTGAAAACATTACCTCTTCTTCGGGTTCTTCCTTTTGATTTGATCAAAAGGTCTCCTTAGGTTGGCATTATGATAAAACTAAGGACTCTAGGTTGTATTGAGGGAAGTTGAGAGAGTATTTGGGTAGGTTTTGGCCGAGCCAAAAGGCTTTGAATGTGTGAATTAGTGAGAAGGGGTAGTGCCCTTCTATAAGAGGGGTGAGGGGAACCTTTGGAAAAGCTAAAAATATTATTTTATAATAAATTAATATTTGGATTCTAATAGATCAAAGTGGATTATTTAAAGGCTAAGGTGGGGATGGGTGGAAAAACACTCAACCAATATAATTTAGACAGGTTTGGATTACTATATTAACCTTATCATTTTGTTTTAACTCTTAGTTAATTAGTTTCACTTTTACAATGTCTCTTTTGTATTTTTATATTTTATGGTTAGTAAACTTACTATATACATCCATGCGACCCCCAGGTGGTCCATTAAGGATAAAAATATCAGGATATAAGTCTCTTGGATGAACATTATATTTTTAGGAATTGAATATAAATTAATAATATAATATTTGTTTTAAAAACTCTTTTATGTCAATTTTGACACTATTGGATATTTTTTTTGATAAATTCATAAAAGAATTATTAATTCAAAAAAAATTAATTAAATCATTCCTAACGAGTTATATTAACCTAAAAATTTACTTTAATTCATAAAAAGTCTCAAATTATATTTATTTGGGTATTTATAATATCAATTATTTTAATTTTTCACTATTGTGGTAATTACCGCATCATCATGGTGTCATAAATAAATTAAATTATTTAATGTCTAAAAATTATAAATAAAATATAATTATGTAGGAAGTATTTTTATATTTATAATGAATATTTATTTTCAAAAATCCAACATATATAACCCTTTGTAAAAATTGTTTTTCTAAAAGATGTATGCTTATGTCATTTTTGTATTTATTTTACCTTAATTAAACTAAAGTGTCCCTATCACCTACACGTGGCACCATGGGGTCCCAAAATTGACCCAAAGATGCCCATGTTCTGAAATGTATCCACCAATAAGGTTAGAACATGGTTTATGGTAATTTTGTATTATTATAACATTTTTTAACCCTTATTTACCGGATTGACCCTTTAACCATGGTAAATAAAATATTTACCGATGTAATTATTCAAAATGTCTACAAATAAAAGTTACCAATTTACACAATTTGGACATCCTGATTCCAAATATGGAATCAATTTTTCCAAATTTAAAACAATGAAGTGCCAGAAATTAATTTAAAATTAATTCCCGCTGTCAAAACAAGAAACTTGTTTTTAAAATATAATAAATTTCAAAAGATTGATACTTGTTTATGTTCGGTTTAATTGTGAAATTATGTCCAATGACCAAAATTCTATTAAATGGTAAAAATATATTCTAAATATCCTTTAAAACCACACAAATTCATAATTTATCACTATTTATTATTTTGATCAAAAAAGTTGTTTTTAATTAAAATTTAGTAATTTTCACTATTCATCATAATATTAAAGTTATCCGAAAAGTACCAAAATTTCACCCTAGGATAATTTCGATATTACGAATCCATAAATGAAGTCCATTTTGAAAGATAATGTGTATAAAATTTCAAAAAGTAGGTATTACTATTCATAACGGCTAGTTTGATTGGTTGTGGAGTGTTAGAATCTCGAAGTTGCGTACAATGAACGCCATTGCATTATTCAAAGGGAAACATACCGTGGATGCCTGGGGTGTTACACCCAGTTTTCTCCATAGATTTTAGCAACAATAGTTGTTAGAAAACCATTGGATTCTACTCTGAACTAACATGAATGGGAGGGGATACAACAATATGCTACTATAGGGTCCTGAAAATTCCACAAGGAGGAAATCCAATTACCCCAAGACTTGGAAGAGGATTGAACCGGTTCGCGTACCCGCACCCAGTAATAGTACACAACCATTTCAGTGAACAGCTCTCCCGTGGACGCTGTCGTTCATGAAATGGGGGTGGAGCGCCTATACAGGCGCGAACCAGGAAGAACGTCGGAGGCCAGGCCGATCCACCACCGCAATCCTCATCCTTCGTAGAATAGAGGGGGATTGGTGTGCCACCGCGAAGCAACCCCGCATATCACGACTCATTAAATATCGGTTGACCGAGTCATCAATGGGTGGGGATTTCTTCATGGGCTTCCGCAGAAAGTTCCATGGGACCATCGATATAGCCTTTTCATGACTCTATAAATAGTCACTGAGGGGCACCAAAAAAGGGAGAAAAGGGAGGAAGGACAGGTGAAAACCCGTGGGGAGACTCTAGAGAAATTGCTCCCAACGGTAAAATCCTGCAACCATCCACGAACCACATATCATCCGTAAAATAACTCTTCTGTGTAGAGGAGAAACCAGTCAGCAAACCACATGTGGACAGCTCCTCCGTGGACAGCCCTAAGTGGCCATTTCCATCTTGGATATTCCCTCTGTAGCCACCCTCTCAACGGACCTGTGTCGTTTGCAAAATGGAGGTGGAGATCCTTCGTGGGAGTGAGGTAGGACAGGCGCCAGCCCCTTTGCAGATGCCCCTCACAACCATTTCCTTCGTGGTCATCTCATCCTCGGAAACCCTTCACGGAAGGCCATCTCCCCCACTAACAACCTCTTTCGCAGCCCGCTCCCTCATGGCCAGATCCTCCGCAGGTACCCCCTTTGTGTCTAGCTCCTATGCGGACCGCTCCTCCACGGCTAGTCCCTCATGGCCGGCTCCTCGTGGCATGTTCCTACACGGCTCTCCCAATGCGGAAAAACCCAAGCACTCATTTGTCCATATCGTGTGGGCTACCGTCACTGAACCCCATGAAAAATGGAGAGTTTCACAGCAATCTTTTTGGGCCGGGTCAACAGTATTTTACATTTCACCCTTGCACCACCCCAACATCCATCCTATACATTCCATGAGTCGATCTATTCCCCATGACTCTCCTATAACACCATATCCTATCTCCTTTTTCTAGGCTCATCTAGAAAGGGCTGCCCTTGCATAAGTCCCACACCATCCACTGCTAGGTATCTCCTACCTAGTCGTCCTAACCAGCTGACGTTAAACTATACAACCCTCATCCTGAACACATGACGTTAAATTGTATGGACCTTGTCCTGAACACATGGTGTTAAACTGTATGGCCCTTGTCCTGACCACATGATGTTAAACTTTATTGAAACAGTCATATCTACATGACTATAAATTGTAGCATTCCCTATCATTCAATAATTGGATGTCTCTTGCTCCATGAAAGATATTCCTTATGCTCCAAGAATAAGATGACACATGCCATGGTAACAATGGTGTACCTTCAATTGCATTGGAATCTATTCAAACATTCCATCACTCCACCTCATGCTTTTCATGTCGTTCATTCAGATATTCATACACTTCCATGATCGAAGGGACACCCTAATGGCCTAGTCCCATGCCCCATCGGCTCAACTACCATCACGGGCCAACACCCCAGAAGACTTTTGAAAACACTTTGCGTCAGGTCATGTGTTTCGAAAATTGTCAGTAGTCGGCCCTCAATTTTTTCCCCATTTCAGGCTAACGCGATATGGATGCTGTGTTTCGAACACGGTCAATAGTTATCCTCCATCGCCATGCCACCCTCATTGCGTTTTGAATGTCGGACATGTAATTCACACATTTCATATCCCTTTGTTTGGACTGATTCCAACGCCCTTGTCGTTACCCCGCTTGTGCACTTGCACATAGGCATTGACCCCCATTATATTCCTCAACCCACCAATGGGTTGGGATGACCTCATGACGAGACATGATGAAGACACCATGGGAATCCTCCTAGGAGTAATCCACGACCGTATGGGCAGCTCCATGCGTAAGCCCCACTCCATTCCTCATGGGTGAACCTTTTGCGACGTGATCGTCTGGTCCTTGATGCCTCTTGTTTATCACCCCGAGCATGACTCATGTGGGATTAGAGTATGAATAGACCATGATATCCTCCTATGGGCCTCCTCAGAGTGTAAGCCCTGATCCGTTACTCTGGGCTTCCTCAGAGCATAAGCCCCAAGCCTATGCGAACTACGAGGACTTTGATCCCTGTCTCCTTGGTAGGGTACGTAGGAATCCTCCCTGAGGTTCAATCCCAACACCATTCAATCTGACTATCCTCATGTCGGCTCGCCGCTCCCCTCCTTGTGCCACCTCAGTGAGTCTAGACTCCTCGCGGTCATTAACCCAATGACAAACTGTAAACCTCAAGCATAAATGATTCTGAATCCATGCTTTCAGCTGACCATTTCCACCCAGGAAAAATCCATGGATACTATTTTTCGGTATAAACCAAAGATTTGTGAACATATGAGTACGTCTTAAATCTATAAGAGAGTCCCCAAATAGGAAATAATTTCCCCCCAAAAGGGTGTGATGAGCCCGACTTCCCATCCTCTCGACCAACATGAGTTCCTAAGAATTGTTTTCCAATCCTCCCAGCAGATGCCTACCTTTAGAAAGCAGGTCCATGTATCGTTGGATATAGAACCGTTGGGCGTTTTGAAATGAAGACCGGTGTACACAACTTTAGCAATCGAGCGGGGATCATCCATCCGTAAGATCGAAATTCGGGTGAATTTGTCATCCCTCTCCCTAGAGGGAAACAGATCGAAACAAAAAATGGTGAACTCGGCATGAATCTTTAACAAAACATGATGGATTTAACCTAATCTCACCATGTGACCCCTTATACACTCAAGGAGGGCCAAGAAAGGTCATTAATTACGCATGGGATCATTAGATGATGCTTTGACTAGTTTGTTTTTTGTATTTGTTAAAAAAATTTGCAGGTACCTTCAAAACTCCCTTCGATCCAATGGCATCACAAAGGAACTCTCAAGAGCGTGCTTCAAACAAAACAAGGACTGGACATTCTCACCTACGAAGGACCCCTTCACCCACCCAGCGTCTTCAGCGCTATGTCTCAGATGCGCTAATCTGAGAGTACCACGTGAATAGAACTCTCCCAACGGTGGAGGTGGCCTTGCACACCCTCTAATCTTCCAGAACTCTCATGTCGCCTACCCAGTAGTAGCCATAGAAGCAGATCCATATCTCCCCTGTTTCCATCTCAAACCGTTTCAAGAGTCTCTCCCTGGAACGGGACAATGCGTACCTCCCTTATCTTAGGGATGTAGATGAGGTCAATGCTGAGGACTTCATCCCTATCGAATAGGAGTTCTGCTTCAAGGCCCCCGCTAGAAGGCGTCATCTCGGTCATGCTGTGACTCAACATCCTCGTGTAGAGGATGATATATCCCCGAGGATTCTGGCCCATGCTCCCCGAGCTCCGACCCATCGAACCGCCCGATAGGGGCGGCAGGCGTACAATCAGGGATTGGCCATCACCCTGGTCCCTGAGGAGGAGCTCTGCTGCCCAGCCATGGAGACGTACCATGAACAGACACCTCCCCCTGTTTGCTCCTCACGATCCCACCAACCAGACATGGCGGCATTGTACGAGCCGGCGCACACCCCTTCCGAGCTCCATCATGCTCGTCGCTCACGTAGGGTGGCACTTACCCGGAAGGCACCTCTCCTTGCCCCGGGTCATGAATCCCACCAGCATGGCATGGTGGAGACCCAACGTCTGCAGGACCAGCTCATAGAAAGACCTCGTGACGCCTACCATCCTGGCATGGTGGCGATAAACAAAGCCATCCACACAGATGTGGCGGAAACTCAAGGGCGGGCTCGTCTCCCCGCCAACAAAGGCCACCGACTTGATACGATGGGAAACTAAATAATGCAGGGCCCACTCCCTGCGGATGCAAGTAATGTCTGCCACCCCAATTTGGTGGCAAACAGAGAGATAAACTAGAATATCCCGGTACATGGGAAGATCCGTTCACCTACCCTGACATAGGAGAATTGTCAGTACACATTTACCACAGGAGGACCGGAGCAGGATATTCCTACTCCGATACTGGAATGGGCCTTCATACCCGTTATAGCCAAAGATTTCTCTCTACATATCCTAAAAATGATGGAGGAGAAGGTATCTATTTGAGATCATATCTTGCAGACTTGCCAGAATGTAATTGCACTAGCGGCAACAGCAAGGACTCGGGCCATTAAGCTCGTCTCCCCAATTGAGGAGACTCATCTAAGAGACGAGATAGCCACCTCGGAGTAGATATGCATCCCTGCTTCTGCCCAGGAGGGTCGTCGGCCATATTCCACGATGCAAGGGCAACCGGATCGAGCAGCATCACCCGTTCCAACTGGGGGACACCCATCCATCACAGTGGATGCTCTAGAGCAGGCATATAACCCCGCTAAATGTCAAGATGTTCGTCGGCGTATCCCGACAACATCACGGGACACAATTAGACAGTGACCTAAAGGTGAAGGTCGTTATCAACAGCAGACGGTCCCGACTACCCACAAGAAAGATCCCCGAACACGCCGAAGGCAGTCGAAAAATAAAGGGCGGGTTCATGACTCCGCTTTGCTGGAAGTTGGGGTTCCCAACGCTGCTATGCACACATCGCAGGCTCAAAACCCTGCCCACCGATTACCATATTATGGGAGATGTAGTAGCAGTTCTGAAGGTCCTCCCTGCAATGTTGCTACCAACATCTTCGAAGGTCCTCCCTCGAGCACTCATGGGGACCTCCCCCATAGGCATATAACGTTCGATCACGAGAGATCATATTTTGATGCGAGTCACGGAAACCCTCTATATGACCAGAAGATCGAGCGGCAAGAAGGTCCTCCACTTGCTGCGGTCCACCCTGAAGGTCCTCCCCAGGGTATACAATGCAATCACTCTCCATGCAGTGGGACCACAGATTGTTATAGTAGTCCTCACTATCATAGTCGCAACTGCGGAGGCCCTCCCTGCAGTGACATCTCATCACAACAATAAGGCCATCCCCTTATTGTAGCCTTCCTTGAAGGTCCTCCCCAGGAGTTACGTTGCAACGACACTCCGCACAGCTGGGCATCGGATCACGGTGGTAGTCTTCGCCACCCTGATAATGGCGGTCCTCCCCATAGAGACATCAAGCAACGAGAAGGCCCTCCCCTAGTTGTGGTACATTCTGGAATCCCTCCCCTGGGTTTATCCTGCAGATATTCTCCCTGCGGCAGCTGTAATGGTAGTCCTCCCCATTACCGCATCTGTGATGGTAGTCATTGCCACCACGACCACCATTGCAAAGGTCCTCCCCGCATTGGCCCCATCCAACAAGAAGTTCATCCCATTGTCGTAGTGTGTCTTGAAGGTCCTCCCCTGGATGCACATCGAACGTCAAGCCTTTATGTTCATCCTCACCATGATGGCAGTAGTTGTGAAGGCCCTCCCTGTAACGACGCTACGCAGCCAGAAGGTCCTCCCCATGCTGCGACACACCATGGCGGTCCTCCCCAGGGTGTGCACTGTAAAATTACTCTATGCAGTGAAGCATCAAGCAGTAATGGTATTCCTCGCCATTACGGACACCATTGCAAAGGTCCTCCCCGCGATGACATATCATATCAACAGGAAGGTCCTCCCCCTGCCAAATCAAGCACAGAAAAGCCCTCGTATTCCGAGGAACATAGAAGGGCTGGATCAAACATGTAATATTCCCATCTAGTCACTAACGATTCCCTTCTTTGAACAAGAGATAGTCCAGGGCCGTGTTCATTTTTTGAACCACCTCAGAATCAACCACATGACAATTCAATACCTACCTGTCCCACTGCCTCTGACCAAAATAATATTTAGCGCTTCAATTGGGCTGACCGGGTAGAGTAATCACTAGTTGAGGAGTATGCCGAGATATTGCACATGAGGAAACAACTTGCCAGAAATGATGTACCAGTCATGTTTTGGCCCACGACCACCTCCCAAATCGACATACCCAGAGAGTTTTCGGAAGAATATGTGCACGACATCCACCATAATATATGGAAAAACCTCCGCCGGCTGAAATCATGCATCCTTCCCTATGAAGGGTATGTTGACCATGTCAAGACGATAGGATACCTCCTGCATCACCTCGACTTGGAGGCCCTTCCTATGGCGCGGTGACAGTGCCTCAGTAGATGTAAAGTAAACATTGAGATAGCCTGCCTCCGTGCACTACACCAACTGCACCACCTCATCGGAGATGCTCCAACGAGATACCATATCAGGGTATGGGGGGAACACGGAGCTCTGCATTTCACTCTGCTCCTTGCCCAGAAGAACCTGTTCGACATGGTGTCTTTCAACGTCATCATGTCAAGACGAAAATCGAGTGGTCCCCCTATTCAGGAAAGGCAACACTCCCAACAGAGTTAGGCGATGAGTATGTCCCAGAAGCGTCAGGCCTGGTGGGAACAATCCATTCAATAACTCATAAATCAGGACACCAAGAGCATACAATAGGCCTCTCACCTAAGAGAGTCCAATCTATGATCTTTGCATGCCTCCCCAGAAGGGATTGATCCACAGGTGAATTCGGCCCCAAATCTGGTTCACCCTTGAATGGGGGCACGTGAGATCAGGCTGGTCATGATAGTAGTAGCCACTGCAGCAATCCAGGGTCAACCCCAGGCTGCAGGGATGGGGGAATTTTTAACAAAAAATGCCCCCATAAGACCAATAAAGATGGGAGGAGACTCTACGTCCAAGGAATAGAGCCAACCCCTGCCCACAGAGATGGGGCATTATTACCCCCTCAACAACAACCTCCCCAATGAGAGTCGGTATTCTCTCATCTTGGTAGGACAGTCAGAAGAGGAGGTTCCCATCCTATACCTTCGTTTGAATCATCATCTCCTCCGAGAGGAAGGCGCACCATAAGGTCGTATCAATGAACTCTCCGTGTCACCCTTCGTCATGAATTCAGAAGGAAATCCTAGTTCATGAAAGGGAAGGCTAGCAGAAGACATTGGAGATCATATTCGTATTTCTAAGATGACGTACCCTCCACCATGCGATATGCATTCTTCAATTCCATAGATGCTGACCCCATGGGTGACACCGGGGAGAATGCAAATCCAGACGGATCGGGAGACGATGGTTCTGGTCAGGCTATGACTCACAACGAACACCCAGGTGTGCACACCCAGAATCAAAGGGCCACCCTCAATATGGGTGTCCTTCCAGCCAACCCTCCTCCGCCTACCTAGTGAGCATCCAATAAGGATAATAATAAAGGACTGGTTACCCTTAACCTGCCCCCTTCTGTCGACAAAATCGAGCCACTCACGCTCGAAGAGAGATTCGCTCAACAGGAAGAGGAGATGATAGAATTGAGGTGGCTTAATGTCGAGCTACTCCAGAGGAACCACCTTATTGAATGTAAATCCCAAGAGGAGCCACATCATGCACTCCCAGAATGTTCCCATCAAAGGGTAAGGATTGCCCTGGCAAACGAAGCACGGTTAGGACTCCTTCCCAATGAGGCACCTGGTTCTTCCAACTACCTAAATGTGGATGATGAATACCAAGATTTCCCTCCACTTAAGAGGAATCCAGAGCATGTACGTACAAACCCTATGACGGTGCCCCAAACGGAATATGCACCCTTGGTGCTGACCAATCTAGATCCTCAGGCAATGCCTCGGGCTATGCCTGTCCAGGACTGGGCCCAACAGGATGTAAACCAGGGTCTCACCAACACTATAGAGGCACTAACATCTCGATTAGAAGCGATGAAAGGTCAATGTGCTCCAATACAGCTTGATCAGAAGCCCTACCCATATTGGGTGACCAACACACCACCACCAACCAATTTTGGGAGCCCTGTATTCCCTATTTTCAACGGGTCAGGCGATCCGGAACATCATTTGATGCATTAAGAATCCTATGGAGACCCTATGATGGTAACTCCGGAAAAACAAGAAGTAGTGAAACTCAGATGCTTTGTATGGACCTTGCAAGGATCTTCCTTCATCTGGTACACGAGTCTACCAGCCCAGTCAATAACGAGCTGGGAGGACCATCGTCAGCAGTTCCTGTTCCACTTCAGCTCGACGTTCCCAAAAACAACAACTATCGACCGCATGAACTGCAAGCAGAGGGACAATGAGAGCATCTCAGATTTCATCTCTAGATGGAAAGGTCTGACCTATACCCTGAACAGAACAATGCTTCAAGATGATATGCTATCCATATGCATCGATAATCTTAGAGATGAGCTATGAACACTGCTCATACCAGTGGAGTGCACCACTGGCTTCCGCGATCTCTCATCCATTGCCCAGATAATTGAGGACTCCTTACTGCGGACTAATTCGAAGTCCCTAATAGCCTCACATGCTCCTGCGAAAAGAGCCCCTAGAGCTAAACCATCTTCTATCACACTCCAGCCGGCCCCTATGCCCCCTCCACCGCTCAGGCCTCCACCAAATCGATAAGGACCTCCTGGATATCAGTGGCCACCTCCTCCTAAATGGGATGATCAGAGAGGTCCGAAGAGGAACCAGGTTGAGTAATGAATATAGAAATTATACTCATTTCGAGATGATCAATTCTATGGCTACTTCATTCCCGCCATAAATTGTAACCTTCTCTACCTCCCGGAGCCGAGGAAACCTAAAGAAGTCGGCCGCGAGGACAGGCCGGATAACTGCGCCTACCATAGAATGTTGGGGCACACTATCCGAGAATGCTTCGTCTTCAAAGACCTACTTCAGAGGATGGTAGACTCCAGACAGGTCGAGCTAGGACCACCCCCAGCACATGTGGAAAGCATCTCTACCACCGACTCTGATAAAGAGGAGGGGTGGAAGAATGTCACCAGCAAGAAGGGGCAAAAATTCGATGACTGTATGAATCGGAAAACTATCAACAGAACATAGGGCATACTCTGAGCTCAGCTACGGTAGCCAGTGTTGCCGCCAACATCCACTGATGCCGCACAGCCGACAACATCTGCCTCACAGTCCTCCATGATCCGGTCATCTGGGAGTAATCAAAGAAGGAGGAAACAATTGCAAGAGGAGCAGTCTGCAATGAGGCCAAAGTTAGTCCCGACCCTGGTAGATTATATGCACTCGATTTTGGTGTCACGGGAACTGGCCCACCAAACGGCACCATCAGGGACAACCGACCAGGTTGACCTGTCAGAGGATGAGGAGCCAATATTTGGTTCTATTAATGTCATCTATCTTATAGAATCATTCCTTGAAGATGGGTATGGTTACGAACCTGAGTTCCTTGAATGAGGAATCGGGAGGTGGAACCACAGAGGTAGGGGATACCGGGGGAGGCGCAGCCGTGACCGAAACCAACCCTACGGTTGGACCATGGCCCAAATCATTAATATCGTGGAAACCTGTGGGAGAACCATTCAATGGACTTAGCAAGAGAAAGAATTCCCCTCCACCTCCACAAGCAGCCACTCTGGCCCTGTTGTTCTACGATACCCACCAGAGGAGGAGCAAGTGTTTGGCCGCCTAGTGCGCACAAACAGACCAGCCGGGCCAAGTCCCTAGAACGTGTTAACACCATCGACATCTGACCCCGTGGCCAGTCCCTCCTTGTAAAATGCTCCGCCCCCAAGCCGCATGCTAGAACTCTCCCACCAACGGAGAAGCCTCAACCGCTGGAGCAAAAATATGACATCCTTAAGCAGCTAGCATCTGTACCAGCCATGTTGTCAATCCTGGATGCCCTAAGTCTATCACCAGACCTCAGGGAGGCACTTATAGAATCTTTGATCAGCCCCCATGAGTTTCATGCCGAGGTAGCTGCCGCCGAGATTTATCGGATGGAGACTGGCCCGACTGAATGCAATACAGTGATTTCCTTCACCGATCAGGATGAAGATTCCATCATGCAAGGACATATCAGACCACAATATGTGTTGGGCACGCTGAATGGTATTGATATCTGGAATGACTTAATCGGCAATGGCTCTGGAGTTAACCTCCTTCCCCTATAAACACTCCGCAAGTTAGGCTACAGTGAGGAAGATCTAATTCCCTCAGCCACAACTCTGTTGGATTATGATCGGAATGAACAGAATCCAATGGGAAAAATTAAACTAAGGAACCATTTTGGTGACCTGGTAGCCTACCCAAAATTCTTGGTGGTCTGAAAGAGCATAGCATTCAATGCCCTGTTGGGAAGGTCATGGCTCCATAAGCACATGGCTGTTCCTTCATCCTACCACTAGTGTATCAAGTACTGCATTAATAGAAAAATGGAACATTGAACGCCGAAAAGGACCCATTCGAGCTCTTTGAGTCAAATTACATTGATTCCAGGTTCTATGAACAAACGAAAAATAATACTTTGGTCAATGGTGTCGACTGGACCCCCACTCCAAATGGACTGGAAATGGTTCCTGATGACCCCCTCTTGCAGCTTGGGGGAGATTATGTCCTGCCCATTAACCACATTGAGAGTAGGAGTTCAAGTCCTGAAATGCACTTGCATATCTTCATGAATTCATCCATAACTACCGAGTGTGACAATGTGGGAACGTCCACCGACCCTCAACCTAGGGATGAAGACTCGAGTAAGGATTCCCACGACACCTTGCCTCCGGACTCCCAAGAGCTCGTGTCAGGAACTCTCTCCTCTTAGGACCAAGAAGATGAGTATATGGGAGAAGAAGAGGGGGGAATATCTCAGGGATGCACCTCCTGCATTTTAGGACGGTATCTCCACCACTGTGGACAAGCTCAGGGAAACAAACCTGGGTACTGAGGAAGACCTGAGGCCCACTCTCATTAGTGGAGCCATGTCTCCCGAGGAACACGAGGTATATTCCTCTTTCCTGAAGCAACATTGAGATGTCTTTGCCTGTAATTACATAGAGATGCCGAGACTCGATCCCGAAATAGCATCACACCACCTAGGTCTTCCAGAAGACCACCGAGGCTCTAAACAAGCCGCCAGATGGACACACACCTCACATGCTGCCAAGATAGAGGCTGATGTCGATAATATCATTAAAGAATGCTTCATTCGGGAGTTCCATTACCCCATCTGGTTAGCCAATATCGTCCCTGTCAAGAAAATTAATGGTAACATCCACATCTGCGTCGATTTCGAAGATCTCAATCTCCATTTCACGAAAGATGACTTCCCAGTCCCAATCACCGAGTTTTTAATCGATGCAACGGCTGGGTTTGAGGCTCTGTCCTTCATGGATGGATATTCCAGCTATAACCAAATAAGGATGGCTCGGTAAGATGATGAAGCCACTGCCTTCAGGGCCCCTTAATGGGTATTTTGATGTAGGGTCATGCCCTTTGGTCTCAATAATTCTGGCTCCACATATCAGCATGCCATGCATCCGATATTTAATCCGTTCTGGGGGAAATTCGTTGAATGTTACGTGGATGACCTGGTGGTCAAGACCAGACAGTGCTCAGATCACCTGTCAGACCTTGAGACCGTCTTCAACAAACTCCGACAGCATAGCTTGGAGATATGCCCTTTGAAATGCGCCTTCGAGGTTACCTCAAGGAAATTCTTTGGCTTTGTCGTACGTCATAGTAGAATCAATGTCGACCCTGAGAAGGAAAAGCCTATCCTTGGATTACCACCTCCGTTAAATCTCACCGAGTTTAGGGGATTCCAAGGACACCGGGCCTATATTAGGCGGTTCATATCCAACCTGGCAGGAAAATGCTTGCACTTCACCAGGTTAATGAAGAAGGGGGTCACGTACCAATGGACAGATGACTACCAAGAGGCATTCGACAACATGAAGAAGTACCTCGTAATCCCATTGGTGCACATTAACCCGGTTGAAGACCTCTCATCCTATACATGACGGCCCTAGAACGGTCAATGAGATCCTTCCTCGAACAAAAGAACGATTACTGTAGCGACAATAGTCTCTATTACCTCAGTCGAACCATGATTGATGTGGAGACTCGATACTCAAATATGGAGAAGAACAGTTTGGCCTTGGTATTTGATGTTCAAAAGCTGTGACATTATCTGCAGCATCATGAAGTCCATTTGATCTCGTGGAGTAACCCGCTCAGGTACATCCTCAGTTTCCCGATGTTAACCAGACGCCTATCCCGATGGGCAATCATCCTGCAACAGTTTGACATCCGATTTGTGCCAAAAAAAGCCATCAAGGTCCAGTCATTGGCAGACATTCTGACAGAGCACCCTTCGACAGGGACCACTACACCAGACGCCGAGCTACCTGATGAAGACATCTTCTCGGTTCAAGAGGAGTTCCGAGCATGGGAAATGTACCTCGACAGAGCGTCCCGAAGCCCAACCGGGAAGAGGATGGAGGATCCCAGATTCAAAAAAGTGGGTTTGGGGATAATACTCGTGTCCCCAGAAAAGGCATTCGTTCCATATTCTTCACTCCTATCAGAGGGATGTACAAAAAATGAAGTGGAATATCAAGCCCTCATTGCAGGCCTGGAGCTCGCACTCTAGGCACAAGTACATCACCTTAAGGTAATAGGTGACTGGGAGCTGGTCATCAAGAAAGTCAATGGTGACTATTCGGTTAAAAAGGAAGAGCTGATCCCCCTTTTTGAACATGTCCGAGGGTTAATGGCTGAGTTCTCCACAGAACGAACGTTGACCTATATTCCCTGGTCTCAAAATGCTCAGGCTGATGCATTAACCAACACTACCACAACCCTAGCTAACCCAGACCAGGATGAAATAGTTATCAGTATTGCTCACCATCAAATGGTATTGTTGTGTTTTCAAGCTAAGATGGAAGAAATCCACAATGCCAGTCCTGTCCCCGAGCCATATGCTCCTGCCATCAGCTGGATGACCCCCATTGAAAACTACCTTCAACAGGGAGAACATACATCAGACAGGGCTGAACGAGAGCAAATACGAAGAAGGGAAATCAACTTTTTCATGTATGGCCGCATGGGTTAGCAAGAGGACCTCTAAAAACGAGGCCTCGATGGAGTGCTCCTCAGATGCATTGATGGAGAATAAACTGATGTCGTAATGAATGAAGTACATGACGGAGCATGTAGAGCACATCAACTGGGGACCAAGATTTCCCTTCAGGTTCGAAGGCTTGGGTACTACTGGCCTACAGCAGCATGAGACTGTGAGCATTTTACCACAAAATTCCACTCATGCAAGATTCATGAAAACTTCATAAACCAACCCCCGAAGATACTTCATCAAGCCAAGTACTCCTGGCCATTTCCCGTCTAGGGGATGGATGTCGTGGGACCATATCCTCCCACCACGACCAAACAGCTGATGTATATCCTCATAGCGACCAAATTCTTTTCCAAATGGGCAGAAGCCATACCCCTCAAGTAATCCAGGACAAGAAATATTGCCAGCTTCGTGAAAACCAATATCATCACCAGATTTGGTGTCCATCATACCATACAGACGGACAACGACACCAACTTCTGCTCTGCGGAATTTTAGAATCTATACCGCAAGTATGGTATCAAGTGTAATCACTCATCCCACTACCATGAAGCATCCAATGGACAGATTAGAGGCTTTCAACAAGACCATGTCCAACATTCTCTAGAAAATGGTGGACAAAGACAAGAAGTCATGGCCGAATAAGCTCCTTTATATGTTGTGGGCTTATCGAACCACAATCTACACCACTACTCAGGCTACTCCGTACTCATTAGTATATAGGATGGAAGTGGTACTTCCCATTGAGCTCCAATTACTCTCACTCCACATTTACATTTGTGATCATTTATCCAACAATGAGCAATCAGAAAAGCATCTAGGTGAATAGGAACAGCTAGAAGAGAAGCATATGCACACTCTGCACCATCTAGAAGTGTACCATAACCGGATCGCACGATCCTTAATCAAAAAGGTTTGTCATTGATATTTCATAGAAGGAGAATTAGTATTGGTCCTCCAGACCCCAATGATACCCGGAAAGAAGCCTCCAAAGTTGGAGCCCAAGTGGGAGGGATCATATGTTGTACGCAAGGTCTACTCCAACAGAGCATATGCCCTGATCTCCGTGGATGGGAAATTAACCACTGCTCCTACCAATGCAAGATTCCTGAAGAAGTATTTCTCATAGAGACCAAGAATACCTCTTCCTTACCGAACGATGACAAACTGCACAGACATGAAAAAAATAGGGTGTACTCTTCACCTGAGCTGCATGACGTTAAACTGCCAAGCACCCAATAGTCCAAACTCTATGACCTTAAACTAAGGGTATTTCATCCTGACTGCACGAAATTAAACTACACGGATAATAGGAGTTAAGAATGCCCCCTCCCCCTGTGTACGAACCCGACCTGCATGGGGTGTACTCTTCATCCGAGCTGCATGACGTTAAACTGCCAAGCACCCAACCGTCCAAACACTATGACTTTAAACTAAGATTATTTCATCCTCACCGCACGACATTAAACTAATCGGACAAGATTAAAAAAAATTCCCTCATCCCCCCGTGTATGGACCAGACCTGCATGGGGTGTATACCTCATCCTCACCACATGACATTAAACTGCACGGGTTTCAGAGAACTACGCGTGGCTTAATTCCTGCAATTGCAGTATACGTAGCGACGTCGAGATCCACTATCCTGGCCCAGCCACCCCCAAATGATGATAATGTAAAGAATTCTATTTCCCCCATGTATGGACCAGACCTACACGAGGTGGATCATATTTCATAGAACTACGTGAGGCTTGATTCGTGCCCTCGCAGGATAGGTAGTGATGCCAGAGTTCCACACCCTGGCCCAACCACCTCAAACAATATATATATATATATATATATATCCCATTACCCCATGTACAGACCAGACTTTCACAGGGTGTATTTTTCATCCTTACCGCATGACATTAAACTGCACGAACTTCGTCCTTACAGCATGATGTTAAACTGCACGGACTTTGTCCTTACAACATGACGTTAAACATCATGAACTTCGTCGCGACACACCCAATACACATGTAAAAACGAGATGGAAATACTCCTTGAACATTTGGATACATCCTCTACATACATAAGACTCCACAACCCAGACAATTATGGATCTTCATAACCCATCAAGTCCATCGGAAGTGGAAAGTCGTCGACCCGAGGACACCTTTGCATTACTATGCATACCATGCCCTCAGCAGCTATGCATATTGATAGCCCTTGGCCCATCTTCCAAAGGAAATATTTCCATGGGCGACACTTCTCCTAGATTTGTATGCTTACCGGCCTCAGGGCCCCCATATAATGTCTCCAGATCCAAAATTTATGGAGCAGTGGATTACAAGTTCGTCCCCTCTTCACATCCATGTGCTGCTAGGGTATCCCTACCCGATTGGCCTATGTATCCGCCGGTGGTTCACATAGTGGCCTACATCCACGAGCATCAGGCCAGGGGTAGGATACTTTGGCTCAATGGACAATTGCTGTGATGATGTTTCTTGTATGCGCAGACACCATTATCCCCATATGCAGAACTCTCCACTGTGAGAAATCTAGGATTTTCATATTCATTAATGGCCATCGGAAATGGAATGTAATCTACCAGGGGACACCTTTGCAAGTCTATGAATACCATGCCCTCAGCAGATCTGCATATTGATAACCCCTGGCCCATCTACCAAAGGCAAGACTTCCTCGGGCGACACTCTTCCTAGCTCTGTACGCTTACTGGCCTCAGAGCCCCGACACCACACCTCTTGATCTGGGAAAACTCAAAGTTACAGTTTACAACCTTCATCCCCCACCATGTTCAGGGCATATCAGAGCATGTTTACCCATTTATCATTCGAGTGAATGCAGCAATAGTTACCCAATGGTCCGAGATCTATGATCGATAAACTAGAAGTACTTTGTCCTTACCGCACGACGATAAAACTGCATGGAGTGAAGGCACACCCCCGTGAGCAAGATAAATCAGCGCAGGGGGCTCGTTGAGATTTAATAGCAACCAGGGATGAATATCCCCGACATAACCATATATTTCCTTACCAAATGACAGACTTCGTGGCCCAGAAAATCGTGGATCCTCATAACCACTCACGGCCATCAGAAGTGGAAATTTATCGACCTGTGGACACCTTTGCATGACTATTCATACCATGCCCTCAGCAGCTCTATATATTGATATCCTCTGGCTCGCCTACCAAAGGTAAGATTTTCTCGGGTGACACTCTTCCTAGCTCCATACACCTACCGGCCTCAGAGCCCCCATATCATCTCTCCTAATCCAAGAAGCCCTGAAACCACGATTTACATCATCAACCTATCTTCACGTATTGGACATGCCAACATGTTCGAGCCTTGTATCATTCTAATCAAGAGCGGCCTTCTCAACGACGTCTATATTGCATGATGTTAAACTGCACAGAACATCTTGGCCGCTTGGTGTAAAGCTGTAAAGACCATGAATTAAACTTCCAGGGGCATGCCTCCAACAACAAGCATTTTCACTGGGTTAATAATTCTCCTCGTCCTTACCACACGACGTTAAACAGAATGGTCAATCGTCCTTACCGCATGACGTTAAACTTCATGGTCAATCATCCTTTCTGGATGATGTTAAACTGCACAACATTGGAAAAGGAAAGAAAAATTCCCATCTTCCTTGCTGCATGACGTTAAACTGCACAACATCTTTTAATAATACTCGTCTTCCTTACCGCATGAAATTAAAAATGCACGGTCAAACTTGTCATGGGTTCAGTATGAAACAGAGGCTTTTTTCTGTCCTTCAGTGCACAGGTCAAACCTGCACAAGCCATCGTCTCACACCCCCATGAGAAGGGATTACTTCACCCATTCTCGGGAAGTTTAATCTAGATGTTTCTCCCGTATCCAAGCACCCTCTCATCATAAACCATACACGGTAATCAGAAAAGGCCGATCTCTCATAAACCACCCCTTGTGGTCCCGAATCTCAACTTCCCTAAAGTTACCTGGCTATCGGGGGAATACAATCATTGACCTAATGAATCCTTTTCATGACTATGCATATGATTCCCTCAGTGGATCTGCATATTGATCTCCCCTGGCCCGTCTACCAGAGGCAGGATTTCCTTAGGCGATGCTTCCCTCCATACACCTCTCGGCCTTTGAGCCCCCATGTCTATCCTGGGATTCAGAAACCCTCTAAGCTACAGTTTAACAACCTCCTTCACAATCCTACCTGAACACTGCAGAACGTCTTTGACATGATTACTGAGAACCAGGAGAAGTCGTTCTATTTTAAATGATGTCCCAGCTACATGAATTTAAACTACTTCAAACTTCAACCATCCCTTGTGCTTACTAAATGCATAGGGAAGTAGTTTCCTGACCATGCTCCTGATTAGTACGGATGTTCCCAAAACCCTTTCATATGCCTCATTTCCCTTCTGAGCAACCCCTGATGGTTTTCACAATTTTCCTAGCCACCCATCGTGGTTTCCATGATTCGGACTTCCATGAAGTCCCCTAGCCATCAGAAATGGACAATCATTGACTTAAGGACACCTTTGTACAACTATGCATATCATTCCCTCAGTGGCTCTTCATATTGATCACCCCTGGCCCATCTACCAATGGAAAGTTTTCCTTAGGCAATGCTCTTCCATTCTCTGTACTCGGACGTGGCTCCCATGCATTGAGGCATTCCCAGCATGTCATTCAAATTTAAACATGTCCCCCCCATGTGCGCCTGAAGGGTATTGAGACATATTTTAATCAACCAAACCTCATTGGGGACCTTTCCCCACCACATTTGGTCAAATACGTTCGACCTAAAATATCAGTAATGATAGTCTTGACAGTGGGACTTTAAACCACTCACAAGAACAGAGGCACAAATCCTGTTAGTCCGAAAATCCGAAAAGGGCGACCTAAGAAAATGTTAGGACATACCCGCTGGGTGCACACTAAATGAGCCCAGGAAAAATTATGGTATTAAATGAATAGACAAATTTTTTTGGGGTTTTCCTATAAAACACTAGAAAATGTCGAACTGTGCTCACTGAGTCCCATGGATCAGGAAAAATTTAGAGCATTTTCCAAACACTCATTTATTTTCAGGACAACACTACATCGGAATATCCTCCTCTTCATTCTGATCGGACCCCATTCTGATGGGGGGCATTTGTAGGGTCCTGAAAATTTCACAAGGAGGAAATCCAATTACCCTAAGACTTGGAAGAGGACTGAACCAGTCCATGTACCGGCTCCCAGCAACAGTACGCAACCAGTTTGGTGAACTGCCCTCCCGTGGACGCTATCATTCACGAAATGGGGGTGGAGCACCTACATGGGTGTGAACCAGGAAGACCGCCAGAGGCCAGACCGATCCACCATCATGATCCATGTCCATTGCGGAATAGAGGGAGATTGGTGTGCCACCGCAAAACAACCCCGAATGTCGTGACTTATCAAATATCTGTTGGCATAGTCATCCGTGGGTGGGGATTCTTTCATGAGATTCCACAGAAAGTGGCATGGGCACATCAATACATCCTCTTTCGTGACTCTATAAATAGTCACCAAGGGGCCCCAAAAAAAGGGAGAAAAGAGAGGAAGGACGGGTGAAAACCCTTGGGGAGACGCTAGAGAAATTGCTCCCAGTGGTAAAATCCTGCGACCATCCGCGGACCACATATCGTCCACGAATGAACTCTTTCGTATAAAGGAGAAACCAGTCCGCGAACCACATGCAGCCAGCTCCTTCGCGGCAAGCCCTTATTGTCCATTTCATTCGCGAATATCTCCTCTACAGCCACCCCCTCCACGAACCAATGTCATTTGCAAAATGGAGTTGGAGATCCTCCACGGGTGTGAAGCCGAATAGGGGTCAGCCCCTTTGCAGACTCCCCTCATAGCCATTTACTTTGCTGTTATCTCATTCGCCGACACCCTTTGAGGAAGGCCATCTCCTCCGCGGACAGCCTCCTTTGCAGCCTGGTCCCTCACGGCCGGATCCTCCACGGGTACCCCCCTTGCGGCCAGCTCCTACGAGGACCGCTCCTCCGCGGCCAATCCCTCGCAACCGGCTCCTCGTGGCTAGTACCGACGCGACCACAAAGGTTTCGGGTCGGGTCAACAGTATTTTAAATTACACCCTTGCACCGCCCCAATATCCATCCTATACATTCCATGAGTCGAGATACTCCTCATGACTCTCCTATAACCCCATTTCCTAGTTCCTTTTTCTAGGTTCATCCAGAAAGGGCCGCCCTTGTGTAAGTCCCACACCAACCATTGCTAGGTATCTCATACCTAGTCGTCCTAACCACATGACGTGAAACTGTAAGGAGACAGTCCTCTCTACATGAGTATAAACTGTTGCATTCCCTATCATTCAATAATTGGATGTCTTTTACTCCATGCATGATATTCCTTATGCTCCAAGCATAAGATGCCTCATGCCATGATCACAATGGTGTACATTCAAGATCATTGGAATCTATTCAAACATTCCATCACTCCGCCACATGCTTTGCGTGTGCTTCATTTGGATCTTCATACACTTCCATCTCCGAAGGGACCCCCTAACAGCCTGGTCCCATGCCGCATCGGCTCACCTACCATCCTGGACCAACACCCCGGATGAATTTTGAAAACACATTGAGTCAAGTCCTGTGTTTCGAACACGTCAACAGTCGACCCTCATTTTTTTGTCCCTATTTCTGTCTAACGCGATATGTAAGCTGTGTTTCGAACACGGTCAATAGTTATCCTCCATCGCCATGCCAGCCTTATTGGGATTCAAATTTCCGGCATGTAATTCACATTTTTCATCTCCCTTTGTTTGGACTTATTCCAATACCCTTGGCGTTATCCCACTTGTGCACATGCGCATAGGCGTTGACCCCCATTATTTTCCTCAACACACCAATGGGATGGGATGCCCTCATAACCAGACATGAGGAAGACACCATGGGAATCCACCTAGGTGTAAGCCCTGACCTTATGGGCCTCTCCATGCATAATCCCCACTCCATTCCTCACGGGCGCACCTTTCGCGACGTGATCGTCTTGTCCTTACTGCCTCTTGTTTCTCACACCGAGCATGAATCACGTGGGCTTAGAGTAAGAATTGACCATGAAATCCTCTTATGTGCCTCCTTAGAGTGTAATCCCCAATCCTTTACTTTGGGCTTCCTCAGAGTGTAAGCCCTAAGCCTATGCGAACTACGAGGACTTTGATCCCTATCTCCTAGACAGGGTACGTAGGAAGCCTCCCTGAGGTTCAAGCCCAACAACCGGTCGATCCGAATATCCTCACGTCGGCTCGCCGCGCCACTACTTGTGTCACCTTAGTGAGTCTATACTCCTCAAGGTCATTAACCCAATAAGGGATGGTGAACCTCAGGCTTAAATGATTCTGAATCCCTACGTTCAGCTAACCATTTCCAACCAAGAAAATTTCATGGATTCAAAGTTTGGGTATAAACCAAAGATTCACGAACATATGAATACGTCTTAAATCTATAAGAGAGTCTCGAAATAGGCAATAATTTCCCCCAAAAAGGGTGTAATGAGCCCGACTTCCCATCCTCTCGACCAATGTGAGTTCCTAAGCATCGCTGGCCGAACCACCCAACGGATGCCTGCCTTTGGAAAGTAGGTCCATATATAATTGCATACAGAACCGTTGGGCATTTAGAAATAAATACCAGTGTACCCGACTTTAGAAATCGAGTGGGGATCAGCCATCTGTATGATAGACAGTCGGGAACGTTGGTCATCGATCTCCCTAGAGGGAAATAGATTGAAACAGCTACAGACACTTGAATTGGCGTGCAAATCAATATGGAGCATAGGCCTCACATATAATCTCTCCGTCAATTCTGGTGTCCAATACACCGTCTCTCCAAGCTAGTATATATGACCTAAATACTAGCCTAGTTGTTCCATCATCAATAGACCGCCTGTTTGGCGGGTTTCCATAAGGAAAGAAATGAAATTCCTTGAACATTCTCAGCCTCACAATCATATCATAGGAATTGAGGGGAAAAGGATAAATTCTAGAAAATTCCTACATCGATGGCCTAAATGAACTTCCAGGAACCTATACACTGCTCTGTAAAGCATATGTATTAATGTGAGTGGTGATCCATCCCCATAAAACATGGAATGGTCCCACTATTCTGAAAGGAGACTTACCCATATAGACATGGAGTTAGCTCCTATAAATCTTTTCCAAAATCAGGGTGGCCAACCCAACCATTTTTCTATCAACCAACTTGGATAAAAAAATGAAGGTCCATAGCCTAACACCTCCCTTTGAATCCCTAACTATCAGAAGATAAACATTGGGCCACATAGCTAAAAAGCCCGCCATACGGGTCTTCACTGGGATTCTTTGATCCACTTCATACCCCCACTTTTCAAACTCCCCCGCTTCTAGAGTTGGACAGAATGTGCCAAGATGACCCCTCTTCTCTATTTTGGGGAAGCCGTTAGGATGAGTAAATATGGTCCCCTTATCCTTCTTCATGAAGAGAAACATATCCATCCACTCTTCTTTATGAATATCTATTCTAGAATGAGTTTTGGTGTACTTTGAATTCCTGAGCCTGTGGAAAATTTTCAATAAATCTCGAGCTAAAGCCGGAGTCTTCTCCAAATCATTCCAGGTCACTTTTGGGGGGGATGCATTCATCATACATATCTCCTAACATCAGAGTCCCTGATATCTTGTTGACATCCCACAAGATGATGTCTACTTCTCTATGAGTTAGATGGAAATAATTGGTTGCTGGGCTCCAGCAGCTGATTAGCTCCGACACAAAATTATCATTCTTTTAGACATATGTCTGCCCAGCCTAGACAACATCATATATTGGAGCTCCCTTCAGATCCTTGACAAACTCTACATAGTTTTTTCACACCCAATATGCCCACATCTGAGTCAGCTTCACACCTCCTCCAGGACGGAAATCCCAACTCTTTTTCTATCCCATTAGTTTATCCATCTGAGAATTTCTTAAAATAAAGGGATAGCAATGCGGCAAGATCAGGCTTGTGAGGATACAGATCTAGATCACATGGGCTATAATGAATTATGTATGCCTTATCCACTGTTCCAAAATTGTGAAATGATCCTGCAACTGAGACATTTGCCGAAGAGAAATTGGTGTCAGTCTGAAAATAGGATTGAGGAATACAATTCTTTGCTTCTGGAACATTGACTTCTTATAGATGACCATGATCATTTAAAGGCAAGTAGATGCTCTGTTGTAAATTGGAATGATATTTATTCAAATACATAGCCAAATCTGGGAGTGTTCTATCACAGATATCATAATAATCATGGCCAATGACGTTCATCATGTCATCTAATCCCTTTCTGGACAACTCATCAGCTGATCCAATTCTTCTGGAGGCCATTGAATATGCACCAAGATCAAACAATTTACTTTTAAATAAGCTTGTTTTTATAAAATACTTGTGAAGAAAACAAAAAATGGCCATGGAATTAACACGCTCAAGTAATGTCGCGTAGGTATTTCCACTAATGTATTGTTGTGAAAGTCAAAATCCTTACTGGAGAAGCGCCACACAAAGAAGAGAGATTGACCGAGAAAATGAATACACTTGCGTGAAAAGAGATCAAAAGCTTTGAAGGTAGGATTGTTTGCGTGAAATGACACCCATATATATAGGTGATCCCACAACCCTATGTGCCAAAACCTACGCGCCGAAACCTATGCTCCAACATCTATGTGTCGTCAAACCCTTGTTTCTCATTTTCCTCATAGTCATATCCTCTTTCCTTTTTCGGATACAACATTGAGGGGGGGGGGGAATTTGTTGATGATCGTTTCCGTCACAGAGTCCAACGAATGGAAAAGGATAATACCTTAAGCCCAATGAGGGTCACCCTTTGAAGAACATAAAAATTTAACAAAGGAATGAACCATGAATTCATTTGGAGGGCGTCACGCAAGTATCCTACTCATGGCCAAAGTCACTTGCAAGCCACATATGGGTTGTGCAATTCACTTGCAATCCCTATTCTTATTTTCACCCAAGGTGACCAGTGGCCTATAAATAGCCCCTGTGGGCCACCCATTTAAAGGAAAATTTTATCCAAAACTCAGATTCAAGCTCTGGTCGCCCAAGTCTTTGTGTGGCATCTTTTGAACACTTCTAAGGTAATTCATTACCTATAATGGAAGCTCTTATGAGGAAGAATAATTCCTAGGTGTTAGAGCTCATCAATAATTGTGTGCCTAAGTGTCCTGCATTATGTGAAATGGAAACACTTGCGCTCCGCCTTTCCCTCTCAAGGTAACTTGTGCGCCAACCTTTTGGAAGCCTCTCAGGATGATACTAAGTTCTTGATTTCAATGTCTCCCAAGTACTACCATATGGATTCTTCATCGCCCTAGGTGACTCATGTCGCGCAAGTATACTTGTGTGTCCATGACTTGCGTTCCAAAACAATACTTGTGTGCCTCCTTCTTAATCACCTCCTTTCCTCAAATTCACCTCTCCTCTTCATTATATTTCCTTTAAAACCTTCTTCAAAGCCATTTATGGCATGGTTCCTTTATTGGCTTCCTTATCTGAGAGGAATTCATTGGGCCTCCTTCTTAAAAGTAAGTCCCAATCACAATTTCCACTAATAATGGGCCTCATTCTCAGGAGTATGACCCAATTATATTTTCCATTAACATTGGACCTCCTTCTTAGGAATAAGCCACAATCATAATTTCCTTTAACATTGGGCCTCCTCCTCAAGATTAAGACCCAATCATAATTTACTTTTACATTGGGCCTCCTCCTCAGGATTAATCCCAATCATAATTTCCTTTAACATTAGGCCTCCTTCTCAGGATTAAGTCCCAAATATAATTTCCTTTAACTTTGGGTCTCCTTCTCAGGATTAAGCCCCAGGTTATAAGTCCCCATTAATTGGGCATCTTCCATAGGAGTATTACCCAACCTTATTTTCTTTTGATTTGGGATTCCTTCTCACGAATAAAACCCAATCATAAGTCCATCTTAATTTGGGCTTACATTTCAGGAGTATGTCCGGAGTAAAAATTACAAATCTCTATAATGTACAAATACCTTTATGATCCCTGATCCTTGGGTTCTTTCCTGAACTAATTAATGATCTTCATTTACTTGGGCCATCATATATACGTAAGGCCTACATCATTTCTCATGACTGCATATTTTGTGGAACCATTGTGAAGATTACTGATACCTCTTGTTTCTCACACCGAGAATGACTCACTTTGTATTAGAGTGTAAAAGTATAAATGACATCTCATTTTGGGTCATTAACCATGCATAAACCCCATTTCTCTTTACCAAAACTACGTGGAATTTGACCTATTCCCTAAAATTTGTGTAAGTAAGAAGAATTTATAAGGTTCAAGCCCATATTTCATTAATTAATTTCCATCCCTTATGATGTTAAACTATATCCTTCCTTTCAAACTAAATGGGTTCTGATTCCTTTATTTTTAATAAGGTTACGTAGGTATCCCATCTACGGGTATGATCCCAACTCTCAAATAATCCCTGTCTTTCTGAATGACAATAAACTTGAAGTGCCCCACTGAGTGTCTTTAAAACCTGTATGGTCATCATAATGTCCAATATATTTCTATATAATGTATTTAAGGATACCATTGACTAAGAATATCCAATACATAGGGATGATTCTCTATCGATGAAGAACCTCAAATACATATAAAAGATTCTCTAAATCCCATACATATCAATCATTGATTTCCAAATCTAAAGGAAAAATCATTTTCAATCTTGGTGAATTAATAAAGGATTCGTGAACATAACTTAAATCTACAAGATAGTCTCGAAGTATGTAATAATTCCCCTAAAAAATGTGTGATGAGCCTGACCTCCCATCCTCTCGACCAATGAAAATTATTAAGCCTCATCGGTCCACAACTAATGAGCACCTACCTTTGGAAAGTAGGCCCAAATGGATATAGAATCATTGGATGTTTCTGGTTCTATGAATAAACCAGTTAGAAACCGATTGGAAAGTTTTAACCTTAAACAAACACGGTCATCCCCATTTATAAAAGAAACAGGGTCATTTAAGAGGGTTTTTATGTTTTTATGGTTTTATCATTTTTAGGGGTTCAATGGGTTTATTAGTTTCTTAGTGATATTTTTGGTTTTTAAGATTTTTTAATGGATATTTGGGTTTTGGGGGTTTTTAGGGACCATTATGGATTTTTATGTTAATTAATTGTTTTATGGGTTTATCTTTTTTTAGGTGTATGAGGGATTTTGGAGTTTTGATAAAATATTAGGGTTCTAAAAAGGTTTGATGGGGTTTTTAATATTTTAAGTGTTTCTTGGGTTTTTTTAGTTCTATAGGTTATTGTAGTTTTGGGGGGGTTATAGTATTTTTAAGTGATTTTTTATTTTAGGGAGGTTTTTTAGTGTTTTTGGATTTCTTAGGTTTTTGGATTTTTAATTTTTTTAAGGTGGGTTTCGGTTTTCTTAGGGTGAATGTTTTTTTGGGAAATTTAACATTATTTTAATGTATTATTATTTTATGAATTTTATGGTAATTTGGGAATTTTGATGTTTAAGGGTTCTCTATTGATTTTTATCGTTTTTAGGGGTTTTATAATTTTTAGTATTTTAGGATTTGTTTACAATTTTATTGTATTTCAATGTATTTATGATTTATGAGGAATTTTTATGGATTTTTTTGGATTTATTGTTTAATGGTGTTTTTAGAAGTTTCATGGTGATTTTTGGTTTCATGAATATTTAGTATTTTTTAGATATTTTTAGTATTTTTAAATTAATGTACATGTTTTTAGGATTCATATGGTTTTTTGTATTTTTTAAATATTAAGGGTTTTGGGTTGTTTAAACAGTTTATTGTCTCAGAGGAATTGGGGTTTAAAGTGTTTTTATTGGTATTAATGTTTTTTTGTGAATTTTTTAGTGTCATTAGTGTTTCTATTATTTTAAGTTAATTTTCATGTTTTAGGGTATTTAGGGGTTTTCTGAGATTTTAGGGTTTTTAGTGTTTTGAGGGTTTTAATGTATTCTAGGGGTATTATCATTTTATGAGATTCTATATATTTTAGGGTTTTTAGGATTGTTTTGGTTTTATGGTTCTTTTTGTTTTTTAGTGTTTTTAGAGTTTTAATGATTTTTATGATTTTTAGGTGTTTTATGAATTATTATTGTTTTAAGGGTTTTTAGGTTTTTAGGGATTTTATGGGTTTTTTGGATTTCGAAGAATTTTATGGGTTTTTTAGGTTTCTAAAGTTTCTATGATTTTTAGGGTTTTTATATTTTAGGGGTTTTTTTCTAGGGGGTTTAAGTATCATTAGACACTTTTTGGTGATTTAATGGTTGTTTGGGTGTTATAGGGGTTTATGGTCTTTTATAATTTTTAGTGTTTTTAGGGGTTATAGGTTTTTCAGATATTTTATTGGTTTTTGGTATTTATAGTTTAATGGTTTATTTGGGTTTTTATGTTATTACATTTTTTATGGTTTTGAAGTGTTTTATTGTTTTAAGGGTTTTAGGTTTTCATTGGGGTTTCAGAGATTTTTGGATTTTTAAACCTTTTAGGGTTTTAGGTTTTTTGAAATTTTTAGAGTTTGATGTGTTATATAGGTATTTATGGGTTTTTAATGTTTTTATGGTTTTTGAGGGATTTCTTGGTGTTTTGTTTTGGTATTTTGAGTTTTTTTCTTTTATATTTTTAGAGGTTTTTATCATTTTTTAGGGTTTTAAATTCTTTTAGGATTTTTTAGGATTGTATAGTGTTTTTGGGGTTCTTGGGTTTTTTTATTTTTAGGTGTTTAAGAGTTTTTAGTATTTTTATGGTTTTTACAGTATCATTAGGATATTTAGGGTTGTAATGGATATTTTGGAGTTTTAGGTTGATTTGGGTTTTTAGGGACTTTTGGAAATTATTTTTGGTTTTTAGGGCCTTTTAAGAGTTTTATATTTTCTTAAGGTTTGTTTTTTATTTTTTGGGGTTATAGATAATTTCAAGGATTTTGGGGGGTTAGGGATCCTTCAATGTTTGAATATTTTTTAGTGATCATTAGGTAATTAAATTTTTATTTCCTTTTAGGGATTTTAATGTTTTTAGGGGTTTTGTTTTTTTAATGGTTTTATAGCGGTTTAAGAGCTTTCATGTTTTTAGGATACATTTAGGGTTTTATGTTTTGTTATTTTTTAAAATTGTGTAGGTTTTATAATTATTTAAGTGTTTTTTAAGAATTTTTAGCTGTTTTGTGGATATTTAGATGTTTTTTGGGTGTTTGATAGTTTTTTAGTTTTTTTGGTGTATTTAATTGTTTTAGGAGTTTGGGGGGAATTTGGGTTTTCAAGGGTTATTTAGGGTAATTGGAGATTTTTACAATTTTTGTAATTTTATGGTATATTATGGGTTTTAGGGGTATGGGGTTTTTTATGGGCTTTAGGGTTTTTAGTGTTTTTTGTGATTTTTAGTTTATTGAGGGGTTTTAATGATTTTTTATGGGTTTTTTTGGTGTTTTAGAGTTTTTTGGGTTCATGTATGGGTTTTTAGGTATTTCAGTGTATTTTATGTTTATTTTAATTTTAGGGTTTTTATGGTTTGTCTATTTATTTACTGTTAGTTAGGTTCTTAATGGATTTTTATAACTTTTAGGGTCTTTTGATTTTTACGATTAATAGTTTTTTTTTTCTTTTCTGGGTTTATTTGGGTTTTTATGGTTTCTTACAATTTTTTGATTCTTTATAATTTTCATTGGTTCATAAGGTATTTAGTGGATTTTGGGGTTAAATGTTTTTAAGGTATTTTTCAATGTTTTTTGGGATTTTTTCAATGTTTAATATTTTTATGGTTTTCAGGGTATTATATTGTTTTAGGGTTCGTATCAATTTTTAGTGTTTTCGGGTTTTTTCGATTTATGTGTATTTTATGGTTTTTATGGATTTAAGGGTTTTCAAGTGTTTTTTGTGTTTTTTGGTGGTTATTTTGGGTTTTAGGGATTTTCTTTTGTTTATATGGGTTTTAAGGTATTTCGAGTATTTTTTTTGGGTTTCAATGGGTTAGTTTTTATTTAACGGTTTTTTTTTGGATTTTAGTGGTTTTAGGGATTTTATGTTTGGGGGGGTTTGGTTTTTTGGATTTCAGGCTTTTTATGTGTTTTTAGTGTATTGATATTTTTTCAGGTGTATAAGGGTCTTTTAATGATTTTGTCAGGTTTTTTTGATTTTTTGATTTTTAATGTTTCTAGGGTCATTAGGTATTTTTATGGTTTTGAAGATTTTATGGTTTTATTATGGATTTCAAGGTCATTTAGTGGTTTTAAAAGGATTTATGGTTTTTGGGGGGTGTTTTAAGGTTTTTATGGTTTTTAGTAATATAATTGGTTCTTTAGTGTTTTGAGGGGTTTAAAGGGTTTTAATGGCATTAATGTGTATATAGAGTTTTTAGGGATTTTTATTTTTTTTATGAATTTTCGGGATTTTATGGTTTCAGTTTTTTTTTGTTTTTTGTGTTTTTATGGTTTTATGATTTTCTATTTTTATAGTTTTTAATGTATTTTAAGATGTTTTTGTGTTTTTAGTGTATTTTTGGGTTTTAAAAACTTTTGGGATTTTTCGATGTATTGGGTTTTTAGTGGTTAAAATGGTTTTACGGTTTTTATACTTATTTTTATTTTTTTTTATTTTTACGGTTTTGGGGTTTTTATGATTTTTAGGTATTTAAATGATTTTATGGATTTAAAGGAGTTTTGGGGTATTTTAGGGTATTTTGTATTTTGGCGGTTCTATGGGTTTTATGGGGGGTTTTAGTGGGTTTCATTGTTCTTGGAAAAAATTTGGGGTATTCAGGATTTTTTGTGTTGTTAGGGGCTTTATGATTTTTTAGTGTTTTTTGGATTTTATACAATATTAGTGGTTCCTTAATGTATTTAGGGGGTTTACGGTTTTAAGTGTTTTAGGGTCCTTTATGGTGTTTATAGGGGTATTAAGGGTCATTTATGGGTTTTAGTGTATTTTAGGTTTTTTAGTGTCTTGTCACTTTTAAGGGGGGTTTAGGGGGTTTTAAGTGTTTTTAGGGTTTTTGTGTCACTTTTTGTTTTTATTTTGGTATTTTGGTTTTTAGGGTTTTTTAGTGTTTTTAGGGTCGATTAGTAGTTTTATTTACTTGGTCCATTTAAGATTTTTAAGGTTTTTCTTTTTTAAAGGTTTTTATGCGTTTTGGGTATTTTTTGTCCTTTTAGGTTCCTTAGAGATTTTAATGTACTTTTAGGTTTTTTATATTTTTAGTGATTTTATTGGGATTTATTGATATTAAGTTTTCATATTGGTTTTGGGAGTTCATATAAGATTTATGGTTTTTCAGATTTTTTGGGCGTCTTATGGGGTTTTTGGGATTTTATGTTCATTTATGATTTTATAGGGTTTTCTAAGGTCTTCTAGACTTTTTAAAGAGGTTTTAGTGTTTTGAATGTTTTTGGGTCTTTTCATGTTTCTTAGGGTTTTAGGGTTATTTAGGATTCTTAGGGTTTAATGGTCCTTCCGGTTTTCTAGGGTCCTTTTATGGTGTTTAGTGTTTTAGGGTCCTTTATGGTTTTTAGGGTTTTTAGGGTAGTTTAGTGATTATTTGGGGCGTGTAGGTCCTTTATAGTTTTGGGTTTTTTTGGGTTCGGTTAATGGGATTTAGTGTTCTTTGGTACTTTTAGGGTTGTTAGGATTTTTTAGGTCATTTTGGGTTTTTAGGGTCTTGAGTCATTTACTATTTTAGGGTGTTTTAGAGCTTTTTAATATTTTTATTGGGTTTTATGGAACTTATGATTTTTTTGTATCTTTTATAGTTTTTTGGATATTCTAGACTTTTTAGGTTTTATGTTTTTAGGGTCTTTTAGAGTGTATAATGTTTTCAGGGGTTTCAGGCCATGTTAGTGTTTTTAGGGTGTTAATGAATTTTAGAGCCATTAACCATCATTTATGGGTTTTTATAGTTTTTTGTGTTTTTTGGGTGTTATAAGTTCTCTTAGGGTTTTAATGGGGTTTAGAGTCTTTTTAGGGTGTTGTAGGTTTTTAGGGTTATAAATGTTTTATGGGGTTTCAGGGTTTTAAGGGTTTTTATATTTTCTAGGGTTTATGGGTTTTTATTATTTTTAGGGGGTTAAGGGGGTTTAGAAAATTTAATATTTTAAGGGGTTTTTATGGTAGTTATGGTTTTAGGGGATTTTGGTTTTTCATTGTATTTTAGCGGGTTTGAGGGATTTTATAATTTTTATAATTTTACAATTTTCTTAGGGGTTTAATGGTTTTAAAGGCTTCTCTGAGGATTTCGGGGATTTATGGTTTTTTATTTTTTATCTGGTTTTTAGAATTTTTATTGGTTTTAGGATTTTTAAAGGGTTTTAGGGTCTTTATGTGTGTTAGAGATTTTTTTTATTTTTAGGGATTTTATAATTTTTATATTTTTTTGACATTCGTTGTCAGTTTTTTAATGATTTTTATGGATTGTCAGGGGCGTATTGTGATTTAATGGGTTTTTTTGAATTTTAATAAATTAGGAGTTTTATGTTATTATTAGGGATTTAGGGTTTTATGTCTTTTCATGGATTTTATGTTTTTTAGTATATTTGGATCTGTAAGGTATTTTAATGTTTTTTAGTTATTTAAAGTTTCTTTTGGTTTTTATGTTCTTTAGAGGTTTGAGGGTTTTTATGTTTTTAGTGTGTATAAATATTTTAGTACATTTATGGTTTTTAGTTATTTTATGGGAATTTTTAGTATTTTGGTTTTGAGAGGTTGTTTTCTATTTTTTAGTTTTTTGCGTTCTTTAAATTTTTAGGGATTTATATTTTTTGGGGGGTTTTGAGGTTTTATCATTTTTTGGAGTTTTTTTGGAATTTAATGGGGTTTTAAGTGTTTTAAGGTTTTTTTTATAGTTTTGGGGGTTTAAAGGATTTAATATGGGTTTTATGTATTTTAATGTCTTTCAAGGATTTTAAGGGTTTTAGGGGTTTTAGTGGTTTTAGTTGTTTTATATGTTTTTAGGGGTTTTAGTATTATTTTTATGTTTTTAGGGTTGTCAGAGTTTTCAAGGGGTTATGGGATTATAGGCAATTAGCGTTTAGGATTTTTTAGTACTTTTATGGGTTTTTAAAGGGTTTTAGGGTTTTAGTGTTTTATATGGGTTTTCGATTTTAGGTATTATGGGTTTTTATGTACTGAATAAATATTTTAGGAGTTTTATGTTTTTCAGGGTTTTAATCATTTTGATGTTTTTATATTTATTTAGTGGTTTTATAGTTTATTATAATTTTTTAGGGTTTTTATATTTTTAAGGGTTTGTTTTGGGTTTTAGGGTTTTTAGTTTGGTTTAGGGTTTTAAGGGTTTAAGGTTATAAGTATTTGAGGATATTTTAGGGTTTTTGGGGTTCTTAGGGTTTTTAAGCGTTTCTATGGTATTTTAGGGGTTTATAGGGATTTTAGTGACTTTTAGTAGGTTTTATGGGGTTTAGGGTCTTTTAGTGTTTTTATGTATTTTAGGGTAATTATGGTTTTTAGCGAATGCAATATGGTGTTATGGTTTTTTAAGGGTTTTTAATGATTTTTAGGGATTTTAATTATGGTTATGTTTTGTGATTTTAGGTGTTTTTGTATTTTTTTCGGTTTTTATAGTTTTTATGGTTTTTATGTTTTTTTTGGTTTTACGGATTTTCTTGTAATTTTCAGTGTTTTTTAGGGTTTTATAGGGTTTAAAAAATTTTTGATTTATATTGATTATGGTGTTTTAGGATTTTTAGAATATAATGGTTTTCAAGAGTTTTATGGTTTTTTTATTACTTTTAGGGGGCTTAAGTGTTTCAATGATTTATTATTTTTTAGAGTTTTTAGGGTGTTAAGGGGTTTTAGTGTATTTTATGGTGTTTATTATTTTTTAGGATTGTATGTTTTTTTTTGGTTTTTATAAGTTTATATTTTTTGGGGTTTTAGGGATTTTTATGATTATTATGTTTTTAGGGTTTTTAGGGATTAAAGGGTTTTATGGATTTAGGGGTTTATAGGGTTTTAGGAATTTTTTATAGTTTTCTGAGTTTTTATGGGCATTTTTTGGGTTTTCTATTTTTTCAGGATTTCTCTTGGTAATGAGTGTTTATTATGGTTTCAGTGTTTTTTTTTGAAATTTTTACTATTTTTTTAGGGTTTGATGGTTTCTGGTTTTTTAAGGTTTCAGTATTTTTAATAGTTTTATGGTTTTATGGAATTTTAGGGGTGTTTGGGGTTTTCTGGTGTATTTCAGGTTTTAATGGTTTTTTGGCTTCTTTATTTTTAGGTATTTTTAATGTTTTAGGATTTTAGGGGTTTTATTGTTGTTCTCATGGGTTTTGGGACTTTTAGTGAATTTTAGGGTCTTTAGTGGTGTTTAGATTTTTTTAAGGTGTACTTAGAAATTTTTGGTTTTCAGAGTATTTTAGGGTTTTTGGGGTTTTTGGGTCTGTTTTTGGTTTCTTTGGGGTTTTCATTATGTTTTTTGTGTTTTAGTGTCCTTTAATGATTTTAATGTTTTATGGGTTTTAGTGTTTTTAGGGTTTTTTACGGTTTTGGGAGATTTTAGGGATTTTGGGTATTTTTATTCTGTTTAGGTTATGTAGGGGTTGTAGGGTATTTAGGATTGTGTATGGATTTAGGGTTTTTAAGTATTTCAGGGGTTATTTTGGGTTTAAAGGATTTTTTTGGATTTTAGGGTTTTGTTGGGATTTTTGGTTTATAAGTATTGTCTTATGGGTTTTATGATTTTTATGGGTTTTAAGGTTTTTTAATGTTTTAATGAGTTTCGAGGTTTTTAGGGGTATTATATATTTTTATATTTTTTAGGGTTTTAGAGGTTTTTAGGTGTTTAGGGATTTAAATGAATTTTAGGGGTTTATTAAGGTTTATATGGGATTATTTTTGAGTATTTTAAAGGTTTTATAGGTTTTTGGCATTTTGTGGGTTTTAGGTTTTTAGGGATTTCCAATTATTAGGGTCCTTTGGTGTTTTTGTGATATTCTAGGGTATTTTAGGGTTTTGGAGTGGTAATAGGTTATTTTATGGGTTTTAAGTGTTTTGTGGTTTTCTAATGGGCTTTATAGAATTTTAGTATTTTAATGTTTTAGGGTGATTATAGTTCTTAGGGAGTTCGTGGTTTTTTGGGTATTAGGTGTTTTTAGTTTTTTTGTTGTTTTTAGTGTTCTTTTGGGTTTTAGGGATTTTAGTGATTTTAAGTGGTTTTAGGGTTTTTAGGGTGTTAATGATATATTATGGATTTTTAGATCCATTTTATAATTTTTTATATTTTTATAAATTTTAGGGGTTATATGTTTTTTTTTTGGGTTTTTTATAGTTTTAAGTGATTTTTTCCCTTTTTGGGCTTTTTATGTTATTCAGAGATTTTTTAGTGGTTTTCAGTTTTTTGGTTTTTTATGGTTTTAGGTTTTTCATGGATTGTTCGGTTTTTAGAGTGTTTTTAATTTTTTATAGTACATAAGGGTTTTAGAGTTTTAATGGATGTTTAGGTTTTAGGGTCTTTATGGTTTTTATGCTGTTATGCAATTTTTGATATTTTTTGGGGGGTTGGGTTTTAGGGATTATTACGGTTGTAAATTTTTTTATGATTTTAATAGTTTTGTGTGTTTTTTCATGGGTCATTTTCGATTTTTTTTGGATTTTTAGGGGGTTTGGGTTTTAGGGGATTTTAAAATTTTTTAAGTGTTTTTAGGGGTTTCATTGATTTTTAAGCGGTGATAGGTGTTTTTAGTATTTTATGTGTTTTTAGCAGTTTTAGGGATTTTCTATTATCTTTGTGGGTTTTTAGTGTTTTACAGTTTCTATTTGATTTTTAGGTTTTGATGGTTTTTTTGGATTTAGGAAATTATTAAATATTTAGGATTGATTTAGTGTATTTTTAGTTTTTATAGTTTTTGACATTTTTTTTACTGGGGTATTTTGGGTTTTTTAATGTTTTAGGGGTTTTAGGTATTTTTGGGTTTTTTGGGTTTTTTAATGTTTTATGGGTTTTTTGATTTTAAAGGGTGTTCAATATGGAAAAAATGATCTTTTACAACAGGTCATTTGACACGGGCCATGCACCCATCAAAAATTGTCCCCAAGATGATACTATTTGAGATGAGATTGTAATCCCATCACAAAAATAAGTAATAAAAATGTATATGTTATGTGTGAACAAACTCGTCACAAATACTATTGGTGCCCCTTCCTGCCAAAACACGGGAATTTGTATTTGCAATGAGAAACAAGTCCTATCACAAAAACCCATTGTCATTTTTTGGTAATTGCGGCGAGATCATTCACCGATCACAAATACTATGCTAGCAGGTGAGTAATTTTTAAGGGATCAATCACAATTAGTTTTTAACGGCTGCCTAAAGCATTTATTACGGGAACTATTTCTGACGTTTCTCATTCCTAATCATCCCATACCTACTAATCTAACCAAAATATACCCACAAGTTCACCTATCCTTTCTTCATTTTTTCCATCCTTCAAGTAGATGTATAATTTTTTATAGGGAATGAAATTTGGATGTTTTCAGCACACAAAAGCTTTATTTTTTAGGTATTTATATAATGTTTGAAATATTTAGTTTATTTATTTTATTTTTTATTAAATTTTAATTTATTAATTAGTTGTAATTTGGTTCATTTAGAATTATGTATATATAATTATAAGTAATTATTTATAATTAGAAGTAAATAATTATATTTAGCAGTAGTTATTTTAAATTAATAATATTTAGTTTTAATTAGTAGTACTGTGTAAAATTAAAACGTAAATAGTTTTAATTTTTAGTAATGAGTAAAAAAGGCAGTAATTAGTATTAATTCTTGGTAATTAGTAAAAATTAGCGATAAAACATTAAAATTGTTTAAATGTAGTGTTAATTAGTATGATATAGTCATAAATTACAAAAAATTTGTAATAATAAGTTGAATTATGTGTAATTATTACCAAATAGAGGTAATTGGTAATAATTAGTGTTAATTAGTATGAATTACTTGTAAGTATTAATAATTAGCACTAATTTGTTAAAATTATAAGTAATTAAAATTAATTGACGCTTACTAATAAAAAATACATGCAAATAGTATTAATTATCCGTAATTAATAAAAATATAAATAAATTATTATAATTATAAAAATGGAAATGATTAATAAAAACTAGTAATAATTTTAAAATAAAATTATAATTTTTTAAAAATTTGAAATATTAAGTCATTATTATCAGTAATTAGTAATAATATATAGTAATTAGTAATAATTAGTTGTAAATAGAAAACATTAGAGGAAATTATGGAAAATTAGCAGTAATTAGTAAAAATAATCATTAATTAGTAAAATTAGTGGCAATTAGTAAAAATTAGCTGTAATTAGTTAAAATTACCAGTAATTGGGAAAAATTATAATTAATTAGTAAAATTTAATGATAATTAGTATTAATTCGCATTATTTAGTAAATTCTACTGCTAATTAGTAATAATTAGTAATAATTATTATCAATTAGAAATATTTAGTAATAATTAGTAATAATTAGTGGAATTATAAATTATTAGCAATAATTAGTTGGAATTAGTATTATTTAGTAATAATTATTGACAATTAGTAATAATTAGTGATAATTGGTAATAATTAGTGATAATTATGGATAATTAGTAAAAATTACTAATAATTAGTCATAATTAGTAATAATTAGTCATAATTAGGAATAATTAGTGATAATTAGTATTGATTAGGGATAATTAGTAATAATTAGTAGCAATTAGTGGCAGTTAGAAAAAATTAGTAATAGTGAGAAATATTTAGTGACAATTAGAAATAGTTAGTACTAATTTGTGATAATTAGTAATAATTAGATTTAATAGTTAAAAATTAGTAATAAATAGTAGTAATTAGTGGAAATTAGTAATAATTAGTGGTAATTAGTGGTAATTAGTAATAATTAATATTAATTTCTATTAATTAGTCATAATTAGTAACAATTTGAAATAATTTGTTATAATTACTAATAAATAGTTGTAATTAGTAATAATTTGAAATAATCAATAATAATTATTGACAATTATAGATAATTAGTAATAATTAATAATAAATTGTAATAATTATTTTTAGTTAGTACTAATTAGTAAAAATTAGTAATGAATATTGGTAAATAGTGTTAATTAGTCAAAACTTGTTTTAATTATTAAAAATTATCCGCATCTAGTAAAAATTAACTGTAATTAGTAAAAAATTAACATTAATTAGTTTAAATTAGCATCATTTGATAATTATTAGTTGTAATTAAAAATAATTCACAATAATTAGAAACAATTAGTGGTGATTAGTATTAATGAGTAAAAATTATTTATAATTTTTGGTAAATAGTATTAATTATTCATAATTATTAATAATTAGTGGTAATTAGCACTATTTAGTAATAATTATTAAATATTAGTGACAATTACTAAAAACATATTAATAACTAGTGATATTGTGTAATTATTAGTGATATTCAGTAATAATTAGTACTAAGTTTTAACAATTAGTATTAATTAGTAATAGTTAGTAGTAATAAGTTATAACTAGTGATATTTAGTAATAATTACTAATAATTAGTGATATTTAGTAAAAAATTGTAAAACATTATAAACATTTGTTAAAATGAGTAATAATTAGTGGTAATTACACATAATATGTAATAATTTTTAATAATTAGTTATCATTAGTAATAATTAGTGATAGTTAGTAATAATTATAAATAATGGGATGTAATTAGTTTTTATTTGTAATAAATAGAAATAATTAGTAATAATTAGTGATTATTAGTGATAATTACTGATAATTAGTTATAATTAGTGTTAATTAGCGATAATTGGTGTTAATTAGTGATAATAAGTGATAATTCGTGGAAATTAGTGTCAAGTAGTTGTAATTGGTGGTAATTAGTGGTAATTAGTGATAAATAGTGGTAATTAGTGTTAATGAGTAATAATTAGAGAAAATAGGATTAATTAGTAATAATTAGAAATATTAATTGATAATTAGTGATAATTAGTGATAATTGGTCATAATTAGTCATAATTAGTCCTAATTACTCGTAATTAGTAATAAAAAGTGTAATTTAGTAGTAATTATTAATAATTATTGATAGTTTGTGATAATTAGGAATAATTAGTGATAATTAATAATAATTACTGATAATTACTAACAATTAGTTTTAATTAGTGCTAATTAGTGGTAATTAGTGGTAATTCTGGTTTATTAGTGGTACTTAGTGGTAATTAGTGATAATTAGTAATAACTAGTGATAAATAGTAATAATTCCTGATAATTAGTAATAATTAGTAATAATTTGCAATAATTGGTGTTATTTAGTCTTAATTAGTAATAATCAGTGATAATTCATGGAAATTAGTAATAATTAGTTATAATTAGTAATAATCAGAAATATTAAGTAATAATTAGTAATAGTTACTAATAATTTTAAATAAATATCAATAATTAGTTAAAATTAGTGGTAATTAGTGTAAATTAGTAATAAACAATCAAAATTACTAATAATCATTAATAGTTAGCGGTAGCTAGTAGTAATTTGTGGTAATTCGTAATAATTCATAATAATTCATAATAATTAATGATAATTACAATAATTAGAAACAATTAACAACAATTATGGGTATTTAGTAATAATTTGTGATATTTATTGGTATTTAGTAATAATTAGTCTTAATTACTAATCCTTAGAAACATTTAATAATAATTATTTTTTGTAACTTAAATTTATTGGTAATTATTATAAAATAGTGATAATTAGTTAAAATAGTGGTAAATAATAAAAATCAGTGGAAATTAGTTACAATTAGTAGTTATTAGTAATAAATATTTATAAATGGTGATAATTAATAATAATAGTTATAATTAGTAATAATTAGTAATAATTAGTAATAATTAGTAAATATTTGTTATAATTTATGATAATTAGTAATAATTAGTAATAATTTTTAATAATTTTTAATAGATAATTTAAATTAGTAATAATTATTAGAAGCGGTCATTAAGTCGCTATAATTTGTTAATAGTAATGGTAATTTGAAAAATCAAAGTTGATTTGAAAAAATAGTAAATATATAAAATTTATAATATTTACAGGTTAATTCTAATTTTATTTAATTTTATGCTCTTTTTTGGATCATGTTTGTCTCATATTAAACTTATTTCCAAAAATTTATTTATTTTATATTTATTAGAGATGTATGGGATAAGGATGTAACCACCATTATTAATTAAATGATCCTGATTGGATAAATCACCACACGTATCCAAATGGTTTTGGTATAAATATTATTTATATTTTGGGTGTTGATTATTTTATATCATTATCCTCATTAATACCAAAGTTTGTTTCTGAATGGACAATTTGGTGCCCATGTAATAAATGTGATCTAAGGATGTTTGACACATGTGAAATTTTTGGGGGTCATTTATTTCATTTTTTTTCTGAAAGATTATATTTTTTGTTATCAGCAAGGTGAACATAATTCTAGAAAAGATACTAATAATTTGGTTCCAGAACCATCGTAGTTTCAAAATTTAGTACATGATGTGTATGGTCTATATTTTCAATAAACTAAAACCCAAGATTACATTCATTTAACTCATTTTTTAGAACAACCAAAATTTTATGAGTTTTTGAAGTCTGTTGAGAATGACGTATATCATAATTTCAAGGAAAACTTTCTCTAAGTGGTTAAAAAATTTATGAATATTAAATTAGATAATTGATTGTCAAATAGTAGTTTTGATCAGATATTCTCTTTTGTTAAATCACTATTGCAAGAAAATAATGTGTTGCCTAAAAATATCTATGAGAGCTAGAGGATGGTTCATAATTTGGGTCTTAGTTATTAAGGGATTCATGCACATTCAAATGATTTAATATTTTATTATGGTGAAATGAATCATTCGTTAGTTTTCCAACAGTTGGACAATATAAGTAAAAATAGGATTAAATTGGGATGTATTGAATGATTCCTATCAAATAGTTGAGGTATTTCTTTCTTAGGACCAGTCTACAGTGCTTATTTATGTCTTCGAACAAGTCATTGTTGATTTTATGGAACAAAACTAATATTTTAACCCTTAAAAGTTTAAATCTTCCTATACTTGGGGATTAATGGAAATAATTTGATCATGTTCATCCATATTTTTCATAAGAATCTAAAAACGATATTGATTCTTTATACTGATAGTTTCTATCAATTTTGTTCTTATGGTTGTCAATATTCTTATCGGATCGTCTTTATAACTATATACAGTTTACCTCATTGGATGTTGATGAATGAGCCATATATATTTTTTCCCTTATTAATTCTAGGACATCCAGAAAATAATATCAATGATTATTTTAATCCGTTTATTTATGAGTTATATTTATTATGGAGTAATGCTATTAGTAAATATTATGTTGTTTAGAAACAAAATTTCTTAAAGAAAGATTCTTTTTTGGGGATAATTAGGGACGTCCCAACATATGCCATGTTATCTAGCTAGATTGGACAGGGTCCAAAATCATGAATGTGTTTTATTAGAGATAGTTATGTATTTATGATCATCAATGGTAAAACACATATTTTTTCTACTATAATCGTAGATTTATTCCAACTAATAATTTTTTTAGGAGGAAGAATTTTTTTCCGAAAAGGTGCAATTGAATGAAAGGGTCCACCAAAAATGATATGAGGTACTGAGATAACATATATTTTCTCCTCATTACCTCACATTACCTTTGTACTAAATATAAACAAACAAAAAATAATTTTTTTTGGGGAAGAACGCATTTGAATAAAAAAGATGATTTTTTGGGATATTCTATATTGGTTTGATTTTTTTTTCTACGACCTGTTGGATATCATGCATATTGATAAGAAATATTTTCATAATATATTTTATAAACATTTGTACAAACCTGGTAATACTAAAGACAATTTAATGGAATTATTATATCATTCCCAAATATGAAAGCGATCTAAACTTGATCTATTTAAAACTCTTATACAACAAAAAATAATAAATAAAAAAGTGGATTCTATATTTTAAAATGAAAATCAAATATTATATATTCAACAGATTTAAAATTTTTGGATTATAGATTATTATGTTTCCATTTTGGATAGATATATCATAAATGGTCATATTAACGGATTAAAAAGTCATTATTGTCATGTTATAATGGAAAAATTCTACTAAGTGGATTAAGAGTTTTTTTTATTTCTATGATTTGGGATGTATTAAATGAAATATTATATTTTTTTCAATACATTGGTGTAGATACAAAATACTATGATTAAATAATTAGACTACAAGAATATATAGTTTTAATTTTACGTAAATAGAAAAAAAACCCATTTCCTTTATTTGATTCAATGTAATATTTGATATTAAATTCTTAGCATGAAGAAAAATGAGGAGGTCTAGTACATTTCTGATGGATGTTCCCTTTTGAGAGATTTTTGTTGAAATTAAATAAAAAGGTATGTAACAAATCCTCTATTGAAGGATCAATTCCATAATCTTATTTGAAGGATTTAATTTCTATCTTATGTTTTCATTTTTTTCAATATGAATATCACTCAAAATATAAAATCATGGTCTATATTGAATGAAAATTTTTATGATGATGTCATCTATAACATACTAGTTTTTAATCTACATGAACAAGGAATTGGTGGAGTTCATGAACGTTGGAATTTAGATGATCACCATTACATGGATCATATATACCTTTTTCCTAATAGTGAAAACATGAAACCAATTTCACCTTGATTTTATATATAATTTATGATATATGTTTTTATGTAAATTAATTTTATTATTTTTAGATTATATTATAATCATATCAAGAATATATTTCTAAAATTACATCCACTACTCTGGAAGAATATCTGAAAAATAATTGTTTCAACTGGTTTCAAAAACAATTAATGTAAATTGATTATGGTTTAACGTATATAATCAACTCATTACTTGTTATATTGATAATTGTTTCTCAAATTTTATGGTATCTCATCATGTTTATAAAATTTATAACCAATTGTGTGTATTTGGTAACCCGCCATCCATGATGGTGATATATTATAATTCACATATGGTGAATGGTTTGTAAAATCATAAATGTGAAAATGGAGAATTGAAAAAAATAAATAATTGCAGGGTTTTCTTGAGAGGATATCAGAATAAAGAATGTGAAGTTTACTTTTACAACATGATGGAAGAAATAATTAAACTATGTTATCTATGAATGAATTATGTAATGATGATTAAATTTCATTTGATGGATACTGATAGAGGATTTCATTTTAATCAACATCATGGAATTTTTGCGATTAAATTTAAAAGTCTTCTTATAGTAAATGAAACATTTTTATTGGATTATCAGGTACATCAAATTTATTTTTCATTTTATTATAATACATAAAGATATTTGAATGATTGGTGGAGAATAATAAAAATGAAATGTCATGAAAATAAATTTATCCAAAGTGAATGTTATTCTTCTGAAGAAAAGGAATTGAATTTTTTCATGAAACAACTCCAAGTCCATCATTTGCATGATGAGACATGATTATCGATTATGAAACCCCATAGTTGTTGGTCAGTGGAGGTTATGATTTTGTTGATGTAATAAGTTTATTTGAAATAGAAAGAGTTGATGAAGATGAAACTCCCATGGAAATTGAATATAAATAGGTGAATATTAAGATATTGACACCATCATATATGATTATTTTGACGAATATTGACAAAATTAAATAATATTTATAATTATAAATAATATATATCCATAAATAATACATATTTGTTGTTATTTTTTGATAAAATTCAATTCTTGTTTTAGATGTCTGATCATCATTTAGCCGATATAATTCATGAGTTTTATAATTCTATAATACTTGATGATGAGCCTAATGGTACATTGTCTGGCCCTCATACTACTTGTAGTTCAATGATGAATCATAGGAATCTCGGTCTTACGATATTAATGAATCTTGACCCAATCCCCAAGAAATAACCATGTATTCAATTTGAACCTTTAATGAATATGTATATACAGTTGTGTATTTTATTTAATTCTCATTTATTATATTTAATTTATCTACATTATATTTGGTTTATTATTTGTTCTATTTTTTAAAACATTTTTTATATAGTAGTTGGGAAGGGATGTGATATATTGTGGAATTTTTTTAGAGCATCGGATACATGGGATTATATTCCAATTAATGTTCAGTACTATATGTTCTTTCATTTGATGGTATGTAAATAAATAATGGTTATTTTTGAAATTATTTAATTAACAAAATGATATTATTAATTATTTATATGGTTTATTTTATCTCGATGCTAATAGAATGTGGGAATCTATTTGGTATGCATGGGAGGGATATACGTGTGAGTGTTTCCAAAATATTTTGCACAATCTGAGGAGGAAATATTATGAAAAGTGGGAGTCATGAATTTTGATAAATATTACTATGCCCATAGACCAGATTATAGCTCATCATAGGTTTGAAATGGATAATGATGATATTGGATGGTAAAAAACTTTTTAGAGGAGATAATCCATTAGTTGATATAATTAGGGGAGATGATCGGTGACACATCGAGTTTGTTGTCATATATTCAATACACATCAGAAATATTTTGAAAGTATATTTTTTAATAATTTTAATAACATTAAATGTAAAATGGATATTTTATACTCATATAGGGATTTGAAAAACCGGATATTACGAATATTGACATTTATAGTCAGATATAAAATAATCTCTTCCATGGAGATATTAAAGGTGATTGTCAACATTATATTGTGACTATTATAGTTTCTTTTTGTGTTTCAAAATTAACTGGAAATGATATTTTAACTATTTTAATTTTAAATTGCAGTTAAATGAGTCATATGAGGTAGTAACATCTCAGACACATGCCGAGAGTCAGGCTGAGACCAATGATCAGACCTCCAGTGCTATAGGATTTGATGATTCCTCATAGATGCAGGTGACTTAGTATGCCTTGGATAATGGCTGAGTTGTTGGTATCAGATCTTGATTGACATCTGATATTTTCTATGGTACCACTATGATGTCTTCATGAAACTCGAGAGGAGCTCATGAGGATTCATCATCATCTGATGCATATTAGCAGGAGCAACAATGAGCTCTGGGTGAGCATATAGATACCATTCATAGGGAGCACTAAGAGCTCCATCGACATCAGAAACTACAGTATGAGGAGATGCATTGATGGTAGCAATAATAGAACGAGCATACGATGAAGTACATATGATGTTTGGCACATAGTTTAGGGATGGAGTTCCCTCCACCAGATCCTATAGCTCCTCTAGTACCATTAGATGACCCTCCACCTCACTGACTTTAATCATTTTATGATAAACATTGGAATGTAAATTTTTAATATTTTTATTAATCAATATATTTAGAATTCTATATAGTGCGTTTTTATATTGTTGTGCATATTTTATTTTTTCTTATTTTTTTAATTTTCAAGTATTTCATTATTTATTTTTTAATATTATTATTTAATTATTTAATTATTATTATTATTTATATTTTAGTAAAAAAAAGTGTTTTTTATATTTTTTAATTTTTTAATTTTTTAATTTTTTAATTTTTTAATTTTTTAATTTATTATTTTATTATTTATTATTAATATTATTATTATTTTTAAATATTATTAGTTTTTTATTATTTTATTTATTTAATTATAATTGTTATTATTATTTATTTTTATTTAAATAATATTAATATTGTTTATTATTTATGTTTTTTATGATGGGTAGTTAATCCTGTCGGAAATAAGTATTTGTGATGGGAACATTGCAAATGTTTTTCTTAATCCCAGATAAAATAATTATGATTAGAAGGGCTCTTGTAGGGTCCTCAAAAAACTGTAAAGGGAATGAAAATTCTCCCATAAAATTGATAAAGGAAAGGGATGCATCTGGGGATGTAAATTGGAGGAAAAGAATGAAGGATACCATTTTGGAAAAAGACCCAAACTAGTCCGTGTACTGGTTTTTGGGAAGGGTTTATGGAGGCCAGAGACTATGAACTGAGAGGTACGCGGGTGGTCTACAAAACACTGGCATATGAATCGTTGGCCAATGAACCAAGCTATTTTCAGAATGAATGAGTAAAGATGTCATTTCTCCATGAACCACGTCAGAGGTTGAGAAATATCACCCGTGAACCACGTTATCTGTGAAAAATGGATTGGTAGGTACACCCCCCAAATACCATCCCCACAATCTGATTGGATCCCGTTATAAGAAAGGCTGACAAGGAACCATGAACCACATCATTCATGAAATTGAAGTGGTAATTTCAACCGCCACAAACCGCAACACTGTGAGCCTCAGTTGATTGAGTTCTTTGCAGGTCGAATGATACCTCCATGGGATTCTACAAAATATGTTGTGTGACTATAGATATGACCTCCTCAACACTCTATAAAAGGATCCCAATGGGATCTATAAAAAGAAATGTATTTTTGGGAAGAGGTGGTATTCTGTAGATGGAAGGCTTCAAAGAAGAAAATTCGGTAATGTATCGAACCACGAACGGTATCTAACAGTCAATAACATTTTGTGAACCCTAAACAGATTAAAGAATTATATCATGGAAAAAATGTAACCCTAAAAGGAGAAACACAAACTATTCTCCCTTCATGGATGATTCCTCGTGAACTACGAGAATATTTCTCTGTCTTCAATCTGGCTTATCGTGTCGGGTAACCCTATGCAGACGATACCTTGCCCGACGTAGAATTCTGCCAAATGGTGGGACTCTATCATCGCATACCATCATGGTATGCGAATGGAGCCTAATGATGTTTACCAACCGAATGCATGGATCATATCCTGGTCTTCATAACACATCAGTATGCGGACCACATCCGTATCTATGAGAAAATCTGGTATACTGATGACCCTTATTCCCCATAAAAAAATGCAGTGTAGAAGGTACCCCACCCCGCATTATAAAATGCTATGTGGAGAATGGAATCCTCAGGCTTTACACCCTTCGATTCCAATTAGGACCTTCTTTCTCCATCCTATCCTCGGAATCGACTCTATGAACCAGTCCTTCTACATTAGGGAAAATCCTCTTCCAAAGACATCAGACCTGCATGAATGGACCATCGAGAACATCAACAATCCCTTCTGAGTTTATATACCCATGGTATATGGAGTCATAAAAGTAATCCCTGCATCGATATGGTCTCTAGGAATGTTCTTAAGTCTTCATTCTCATGGTAACCCATAGTCTAACCTTAGGATAATTATGTGAACCTCCCTTTTCAAGGGGTTAATATATATCACTTTCTTTTCCATTCAAAGAGGGACAATTATTAGTTGACGAAATCAGACATGATTTTCCTTTTGAAGAGTGGAAACATTCCCCCCTTTCTCAGAACACATTCTATGGCATCCCTCCTTGAGTAAGGACCAATTCTTTTGGGATGGACTTAATGAACATCACTCCCAGTTCACATTTAGGGTTCATTTCTCCCCGCCCTTTCCCACTGTTGTCATAGAATCATCAATCGTGAGATCCTCCTTTTCCACCAGTAGAAAAGATATTGTTTTCCTTTGTTTAATCTTCACATCCTATTTTTTCTCTTATTGAGAATGGATCACATGGGATTAGAGAAGTGTGGTAATACAATATTGGCACAACCAATTATGAATATTGATAATTTTGATTCCCAACACAACTAGGATATGTAGGAACCTATTACCTAGGCCTGAGATTCATACCATCTCATCTATGAAATGAGAGATCATGTCCCCTTCAATTGGACAACTCTCAATCATAATCCCAAATCAAAATACAACTCAAACTGAAATATTGGGGATTTGATTCAAAGTCAATTATGAAACATATAAATCCTACTTGGGGTCCAAACCCAATTCCCAGAGCACCCTATCATTCTCTGGGCCATATTCACAATATTGTCATATTCATCCAGGACACCATATCATTCCTTGTAATCTCATGTCGCCTCGTCTTATTCCCCTCATTGAATCTTGACAAGGAACCATTTGACTAGACATCCTTACTGCAAGACGTTAAACTACATGGATGGGTCCTTGTCACAGAACCTTAAAAGGTGATGTTTCCAGTTAAGGGACACCAATCTACGTGGTTTCGGATTCCTCTCAAGAGGAAACCTAGGAAATCCATCTCATGGGACCAAACCTGATGTCGAAGCAACTTCTTTACCCCTGGATGACGATAAACTCCAGAGAACCTCGTCGAAGGGCTTGAACTAGTATGGTCACAAAAAATACAAATCCATGTGTATCCATTATTGATATTGTACCCATGGGGTAATCCGTAGACTCACTCTTCAAGAAAGAACCATGGATTCATGAACATATGAACACATATTAAATATTTAAGATTGTCCTGGAGAGGACATTATTCCCCCCAAAAGGGTGTGATGAGCCCGATCTCCCATCCACTCGGCCAATGGAGTCCTGAAGTGTCATTGTCCAAGTCTTCATCAAATGAGTGCATTCCTTTTTAAGGATGATCCATAAATCCTAGATATCAGCACCTTTGGGTGTCTCTAGATCGACAAATAAACCCATTGGAGACCATATGAGGACATTGTACCAAACATAGGATGATTACACTGATGAGTAACACATTTTCAATTGCCTTACATGATCATGAATACGCGTAACCTTCTTAATAAAATAACAAAAGTTACACTACCTAATTTCGGTGGTACTATCTCACCCCATCAATATACCCGATGTGAAATGAATTGGGAAAAAAACAAAACTGGTGAAGCCTGTAATGACCCAAACATTTCAATTATATTTTTTTCCCATTTTGTGTGTTATTTTATTTTATACTCAGCAAAACTATATCCTTTAATTAAGGAAGTGGGTATAATTAAAAATGGACCGTTGATTTTGATTGTTATATGACCATTAGTAAATATGACCATTGGAAACTATAATCTTAACATTGTGTTTTTATAAATACGGTAATCTTGGTTAATTAATAAAGAAGGAAGATTAAATGGCCACATCAAGAAGACTTCAACAATATTAAGCCCATCTGTTGAAGCTTGGGAAAGAGGTAGCATCAATGGGCTTTGCTCTGGACCAAGCCCAAGATGAACTTCAACGTATGAAGCTTGAGTGGAATATCCTAAGGGAGAAGTTCATGCTGATAGAAATCAACACTTGGGAAATGTTTTCCGAGCCACCCCAAGATTCTATCACCATAAGACACCATACCCTCAGGTCCTATGTTGGCGTTATAAGGGGCTATGTAACAAGACGTTAGCTGCCTTGTATAATCATTTTATATAAATAAAATTGTTATTTATTTTTATGGGGAAGTTTGTGAATTTTAAATATCCTGATAAATATAGGATGCATATTATTGATGAATTTAGGGAAAAATAGATATTTTATATTATTTTTGTATTCATTAAATAATTAATAGTGTGAAATGATTTCAAAAAAATTGTCTTCTATAGTTGTGGTCAGTGAGAAATTTAGTGTCTAACAAGATCAACTTGGAATTTAGTGAATCGTAATATAGGAAAAGTAACATACCCATATGAATATTAATGAATATTAATTTGACCAAAAAAAATTTAAACTTCACCCATGAGTGTATAAATACATTTTAGACATCATAAAAGTGATAAAACGATCATAGTTCAAGTTTTGGTATTTTTGTATGTCATAAATATTTTATTTACAATTTTATAATTAATTTAATAATTTAAAATGGAAATTTATTTTCATAAAATTTAATCATAAATTGTTACTTTATTTTATTATGGGTATATGATATTTTTATGGGACCTTGATTACTTTTTTATGGTGTTACAAAATGAGATATAGATTTAAAGTTGTATTTTTGGAATAAATAATGATTTTTTTAAAAAGAATAAATTAAAAATATTACTAAAATTATTTTCATAAAATTAAATTCATTTTTTAATTCAGAGCATCGTTATTAGGATAAGGTAAATATTTGGGATTTTTCAAAAATAGTTGATTTATTGGTGAATAGTAAAAATGCAGTTTTGAGTTTTGGTTGTTTAATGAAATCATTAATGATGAAATAATGATATATTCTTTCTGGTAGACTTAGGAATACTGATATATTATATGATGCGTCCCAAGTGTCCAATACCATGAGCAAATACTATGGGAAAGCCCATGGTTTTGCAAAAACCACTGATGAGGTGTCCCTTGAAAATTAATAATCTATTCACTCACTTTTCCTATAAATACCAAACCATTTCCCTCAATAATTTCATTCCAAAATCATCTTCAACGAAGTTATGGTCTACATAATTCCCAAGGATTCCTCCCAAGGTTCCCTAAATCCTCCCAAGGCCCCAACCATCAATCTTTCAATGTTACACTTCAAGGTAAGGGATCCTTTCACCCTCCACTTTTTTGTCATGAATTCCTTTATGTTGCGTCTTCTAGTTTCCATATATTTTTGTTGAGGGTATTTTATTATATGTTCTCATTAATTTCAATTTAATGTCTAATTTTTTAGAGACCCTTTCCACTCTCATCAATTTGTTTTATGAATTTTTAAGTGACGTCGTTAGGCTGCCGAATTTCTCGTAAAAGAAATCGCATCTTCTCTTTCCTTTCAAGATTATTTTTCTTGTGGTATGAAATTAAAATATCCATACCATGTTATTATATCCATTTTATTAGGTACTTATATTGTTATATGAGTTATTTATGAGTGGTATAACCTTGTACCCTCTCTTTTTATTATTTTCTAAAACCATGTTCTGTAGCCTTTATGCTACAAAAATTTCGTCTCAAAATTTCTATCTCATTCTCTCAAGAAATTCTATTGTTTATGTATGTGAATACCCAGTCCTATTTCGTTTTTATGGGTGTTAATAAATATTTAAAAATGATATATTTCATTATTTAATTTACATACATATAACCCCCACTCCCCTTCCATGGGTTATAAATGACATAATGGTCTTTTTTAAGAACTCTAAAAACATCACGATTTTGAAATGAAACCCATTTCATTTATTCTCTATGGGTTATTTATGAAATGTTTGATTATGATATATGTGGATCACATTAAAATAAATACATACTAAGGGTGCACCTTAATAGCACACCAATGCATTGGGTAAAGAATTAATCTCTAGAGATGACAAGATTCACAATACCTTGGTGAATAATCATTGTAATTTTTATGACACCTCAGTGGTAAACAATGGTGACATGTTCATGAATGTATAAATGAAATGTTGTTGCCACAAATTCAAGTTATTTTTTAAGTTATTTTCTATATGATATTCCTATTCTTCCTTTCATCAAGCCTTTAGGACTTTTATCATGTTCTTATTAATATTGCTCAAGATTACATGCCAACTGTTTCACTTATTTTCCTTACTGAGCCTTCTGCTCACCTGTTTCTTTGATTTATGTCTCTAGAATATGAGATGCAGTAATTGTACATAGGTTGAACTTATTATGAATACTTAAGAGTGGTTTAAAAGATTTTTTTGTTGTTTTTATGTATTATGTTCCTGATTTACAAGACACTAGACTTTAATGATCTTCTGTTTGTAAAATGTAATGAAAAGTTATGCAATAAAAAGGCAGGTTGCTATAGTTGGTATTAGAGTATAGTTTAGTTATTTATGGAAATTATGATATGAAATATTTAGTAATAATATTATAGAAAAGTTTAAATATAGTAAAACTTCCTGATATTTTGGTGAGTATTATGTAATTGGTTTATCATGCAAATACATCCCTGTCTGGATACGAGCAGGTAGAGGCGACTCTGGCACAAAGGTACCTAGGAGAGAAAACTCTGACAAGGAGTTCTGGGAATGACCTGGGGTATCCTAGTACACGAAAATGGGAATTGCTTCACTCTTGGTTAAGACACTCATGGGGGATATTTTGGTCAGTCATATGCTTTTTATCAATCATTCTAAAGGATTTATAGAGAAATTTAATTGTTTAAAGTTGTTTTAATAGATAGATACTTTATAGTTAACAGATTCAAAAATGTAATAATTTTATCATTAAGGTTTTATTATTTTATAAAATGGTGGGCAATAGGGGGAACCGTGTAAATGGTGACCGTAATGGACCATGTGCTGACAGAACTCTGATGGAAGCAGGAATGGAAACATTCATGTGAATAATGAACCAACTAACTCAACTTATGGGAAATAACTTGATTCAAACTAAGAGGATGATCTCACCACAATAGAAAAAACATTCTGTTGAGTCTGTTATGAATCAACAACCACCAACCATTAGTGGATCCACTGACCCATTGATTGTTGACCAGTGGATCAGCTCTATAGAGAAGATCCTTTTCTGTGCTCCGCTGTTCAGAGCAAGAGAAGGTCACCCTGGTTGTCTATTGATTAGAAGAAGAATTTTATTAGTGGTGGGAGCTAATTAAAAAGAAAAGGCAAATATTTGAGGTTGAAGCTATGGAGTGGGAAGTGATCGCATGGATTCTCTTCAGTAAGTATTTCCCTAGTTCTATGATAACAAGAATGAAGAAGGAGTTTCTCAAGATGAAGCAGAAGGAGAATGAATCTGTGGGAAGCTATGAGATGAACCTCACAAGGCTTTCACATTACACCTCTTTCTTTTTCATGGATCCAAATTTCAAGGTTGATAGATTCTTCGGTGGACCGACACCTCATCTGAGGAATAATATAGCCAACAGAGATTATGACAGCTATGAAGAGATCGTGTGAAGTGTGATGAAAGTCGAACTGGAGTTTGGTGAGACACAGTGGTCTCATAAATACAATGAAAAAAATAGATCGATGGATCCCATATTAGTGGGGACCTTTGATCAGGGAAGAGGAGGTAAGCAAGTAAAATGTCCGACGTGTAATAAATATGTGAAGAATCATTCGGGGAACTGCCTGCTCATGAGTGGGAGATGCAACATGTGTGGAAGAGATGGCCAAATTGTGAGGAATTGACTTACTGAGGTGAAACCTCAAATTCAAAACACTAAAAACAAGGGGAAAATGGTGCATTCCCTACATGATGTCTAGTTCTCTAAGTGTGGACAACTTGGGAACTTTTCCAATCACTGTACAAATCCGAGGGCCATGGAGGGGAACAAACATCAGCCTCTGCAAAGGCCAAGGAAGCAAGGTCATGTTTTTTCTATCACAATAGCTGATGTTGATGCTCCAAATGATATGGAAGTAGGTACTCATATTGTTCTCTAAAAGCTAAAATGTACTTTGTTTGATTTTGGTCTAGACATTCCTTTAATTCCTCCAAGTTTGCAAAGAATTTAGAATCAACCCCAGAACTTCTAGAAGTAGAGTTATCACCCAAGACTCCAGGTGGGATTATCAAAGCATCATTAGTGTTTAAAAACTATAGTATTTACTTTGGTGATAAAAATCTTATCGCGAATCTAGTAGTCATTCCCATGATGGAATTTGATATTATACTAGGGATGAACTAGATCTCAAAGTATAATGCTAAGATCAAATGCAGAAGTAAGGAAATCTCAATAGACTTGAATTGAAAACCTACAGTTATCTTCCAAGGAGAGATATATGAACCTGATTTTTCTCTAGAAGAACCTCCCATATCCTTCTTTATGGAATTGATCAAGGAATAAGAATAAGTAAATGATAGTTTGAGGATAGAAAATGCACCCTTCGTCCCAGAATACATTGATGTATTTCCTAAGGAGTTTCTTGGACCTCTCCCAGAAAGAGAGGTAGAGGTCTCCATTGAACTCGTACCTAGATCTCATTCAATATCATAGACCTCGTTTAGGATGGAAAATGTGGAGCGGAATGAATTGAAGAAACAACTCCAAGATCTTTTGGAGAAGGGGTTTATCCGACCGAGTGTGTCTCCTTGGGGAGCACCTATTCTCTTTGTGAAGAAGAAGGATAGATCGATGCGGCTATGCATTGATTATAGTGTACTGAACGAAATCATAGTAAAGAAAAAATACCTTCTTCCAAGAATTGATGACTTATTTGACCAACATCGTGGTGCTCAATTATTCTCTATGATTGATCTTCGATCTGGTTATCATCAATTGAGGGTGAAGAAATAAGATATTCCAAAAACTGCCTTCCGATCAAGATATGGGCATTATGGGTTTGTTGGCATGCCTTTTGGACTGACTAATGGACCATATATTTTTATGGATTTGATGAATAGTGTCTTTAAAGTCTACCTTGATAACCTTGTGGTAGTTTTTATTGATTAAATTATGATATATTCAAAAAGTCGTGAGGAGCATGAGGATCATATAAGGGTTATTTTGCATACTCTATGGAAGGAGAGACTTTTCGGAAATTTCAGTAAGTGTGAATTCTTTTAAAAAAATTTGATTTCTTGGGGAACATTGTTACCAATGAAAGAATTACAGTTGTCCATGTGAAGACAAAATTTGAAGTGGAGTGGCCTTAGCCTACAAAAATAACTGATATTCTTAGTTTCCTTGGATTGTCGGGATATTATAGGATGTTTGTGAAAACTTTTCACGACTTTCTAATCCATTGACCATGTTAACTCGAAAATTTATCATGTTCATATTGAAAAAGGAGTGTGAGGAATGTTTCCAAGAGCTGAAGAAGAGATTGGTTACTACAACTGTGTTAACTCTATCCTCAATTGGAGAAGGATTTGTTATTTTTAGTGATGTATCTCTAAAAGGGCTTGGGTGCGTCCACATGGAAAATGACAAGGTCAATGTTTATGCATCTCTACAGTTGAAGACTCATGAGAAGAACTATCCTACGCATGATCTGGAGTTGGATGCGGTCATTTTTTCTCTAATATATGGAGGCACTGTTGTTATGTGTAGAAATGTGATATATACACAGACTATCAATGTTTAATGTTTATTTTCACACAAAATGAATTGAACATTAGACAAAAGATATTGTTGGAACTCCTTAAAGACTATGATTGTTCAATTAATTGTCATCCCGGAAGAGCAAACAAAGTTGAAAATGCATTAAGAAGGAAAGACACAATTGTTCAATTTATTATGTGTATTCAAAGAGATCATTTGATTAATGAGTCAGTAAAACTGGACATGTGAATTATAAAAAAAAGGTACATCATCAACCCTAACCCAAATTATTTCTCATCCGTCATTACTAGAGATGATCGAGAAAGCTTAGAAATAATATCCTTTGTTACAGAAGAAGATTGAGGTTGTGAAGGATGGGAAGTTTCCTGAGTTCAATAATGATCTAGAAGGTGTACTAAAATTTCGCACAAGACTATGTGTTCCATATAGTCCGGAAATAAAGATGGATTGGATGGATGAAGATCATATATTTACTTTCTCTATACATCATGGTTGCATGAAAATGTATAGGGACCTTTGTGATCATTTTTGGTGGGATAATATGAAAATGGGAGATTGATTACTACACGTCAAGGGGACTGGTAGGTCAACAAGTGAAGGCAGAGTGACAACTTCTTTAAAGGGGTATTGCAACCACTACCCATACCGGCATGGAAGTGGGACAATATCACTATGGACTTGGCCACTGGTATCCCAAGAACATCCAAAGGAAACAATGAGATATGGGTTATTGTGGACCATCCCACCAAGACTCCCCTTTTTATCTCTATTCGGGAATATTTATATCTTGATCAACTTGCAAGGATTTACATGAAGGAAGTTTTAAGGCTGCATGGAGTTCCACTTTCTATCGTATCTGATCATGATCAAAGGTTCACATCAAAATTCTGGAAAATTATTCAACAATCTCAAAGAACTGAATTGAATTTCAGTACGGCCTATCACCCCCAAACTGATGGACAATCTGAAAGGACTAGTCAAACACTTGACGAAATACTAATAACTTTCTCAATGGAATTTAAAGGTGCATGGGATCAACATCTCTCTTTAGTTGAGTTCTCTTACGAGAACAGCTTCCACTCGAGCATTCAAATCGAACCCTATGATGCTCTATATGGGAAGAAAAGTATAACTACTACTTGATGGGGTGAAGCTGGTGAGGGAAAGATTCTTGGGCATGATCTTGTGCAAGAGATTACAGAAAATGTCCCTTCCATCCAGCAACACATTAATGCTTCACACAATCGAAAAAAGAGCTACGCCGAAAACCATCGAAGGTACTTGGAGTTTGATATTGGTGAAAAATTTGTTCTTCGAATTTCACATTGGAAGAGAGTCACGAGGTTTGGGAAGAAAGGGATGCTCGGCCCTAGGTACATTGGCCCCTATGAAATCCTTGATTGTGTGGGATCAGTGGCCTATCATCTTGCACATCCTCAAAATCTAAACAATGTTCATGATGTCTTCCATGTATCCCTCTTGAGGAAGTTAATACCTAACCCTTAAGATGTACTAAATCCAGAGGTGGTACAATTGGAACGTGGCCTCTCTTATGAGGAGCAACCGGTGGAGAACGTGAATTGTAGAGACAAGGTTCTACGAAACAAGACTGCCAACCTTGTTAAACTGATGTGGAGGAACCAAAAATTTGAAGAAGCCACATGGGAAATAGAGGAGTCCATGAGACAGACGTACCCACACCTTTTCCTATCAGAGGGTATGAGATAAAATTTTGAAGATGAAATTTCTTAAGGGGGGAGAATGTAATGACCTGATCTTTTTAATAATATTTGTTTCATAATTTTGTGTGTTATTTTATTTTATTCTCAAAAAAACTATATACTTTAATTAATGAAGTGGGTATAATTAAAATGAGACCATAGAGTTTCAGATATTACATAACCATTAGACAATATGACCTTTGGAAACTATAATATTAACATTGTGTTTTTATAAATATGGTTATCATGGTTAATTAATACAGAAAAAATATTTAATGGCCTCATCTAGTAGACTCGAGCCATATAAAGCCCATCTATCGGAGCTTGGGAAGGAGGTAGCATCACTGAGCTTTGTTCTAGACCAAGCCCAAGCCGAACTTCAATGTATAAATCTTGAACGAAATCTTCTAAGGGAGATGTTCAAGATGATAGAAATCACCACTCGGGCAATGTTGTCCGAGCCACCTCAAGATTCTATCACCATAACACACCTTACACTTAAGTCCTATGATGGTTTTATAAGGGTCTATGTAATGAGAGCTTAGCTACCATTTGTAATCCTTTTATATAAATAAATTTGTGATTTCTTCTTATGGGAAGGATTCTGAATTTCAAATATCCGGATAAATATAAGTTGTGTATTATTGAAGAATTTTGGAAAAAAGGGTATTGTAAAATATTTTTGTATTAATTAATTAATTAATAACGTGAAATGATTTTCAAAAAATGATCTTCTATAGTTGTGATCAGTGAGAAATTTAGAGTCTAATAATATCAACACAGTTTTTACTGAATAGTAAAGTAAGAATAGTAAGATAACCATATGAATAGTAAATAATATAATTTTGACCCAAAAAAATAGAAACTTCACCATTGAATGTATAAATACATTTTAGACATCTTAAAAGTTAAAAATGATCATAGTTTAAGTTTTGGTATTTTTGTATGTTATAAATATTTTATTTACAATTTTATAATTAATTTATTAATTTAAAAAGGAAATTTACCTTAATAAAATTTAATCATAAATTGTTACTTTATTGTCTTATGGGTAGACGATATTTTTATGGGACCTTCATTACTTTTTTATGCTATTAAAAAATGAGTTAGAGTTTTAAAGTTGTATTTTTGAAATAAATAATGATTTTATTTAAAAATTAAATTAAAAATATTTAGAAAATTGTTTTCATAAATTTGACATCAATTTTGAATTCTATGAATCCATATTAGGTTAAGGTAAATTTTTGGGATTTTTTCTGAAATAGTTGATTTATTGGTGAATAGTAAAAATGCAATATTGAGTTTCGGGTGTTTAATGACATCATTAATTATGTAATAATGATGTATGCTTTTTGGTCGACTTATTAATAGTGATATATGCTATGAGGTGTCCCAAGTTACCAATACCATGGAAAAATAACATGGGTAAGCCCATGGTTTTGCAAATACCACAGATGAGGTGTCCCCCAGAAATTAATAATTTATTCACTGACATTTCTTATAAATACCAAGCAATTTCTTGCATTTATTTTATTCCAAAATCATTCTCAACGAATTTCTGGTCTTATTATCTCCCAGGTTGTCCTCCCAAGGTTCTCTCAAGCCTCCCAAGGTCCATACCTTAATGATTTCGATGTTACTCATGAAGGTAAGGGATCTTTTCACCCTCCTCTTTTAAGTCATGATTTCTTTTATGTTTTTCCTTCTAGATTCCATATCATTATGTTGAGGTTATGTTCTTATATTTTCTCATTACTATTCATTTCATGTCTAATTTTTGAGAGACCCATTACGCTCTCACCAGTTTGTTTTCTGAATTTTTATGTGACACTGTTTTGCTGCCAAATTTCTCATAAAATAAATCACATCTTCTCTTTCCTTTCAACTTTCCTTTTCTTATGGTATGTTATTCCAATATCCATACCATGTTCATATATCCATGTTATTTTGTATTTATATTGTAATATGATTTATTAATGAGTGGGATACCCTTTTACCCTCTCTTTTTATTATTTTCTAAAACCAAGTTATATAGTCATTATGATGCCGAAATTCCGTCTAAAAATTTCTATATCTTTCTCTCATGAAATTATATTTTTTATTTATGTAAATACCCAGACCTATTTCGTTTCTATGGGTGTTCAGAAATATTTAAAAATGATATATTTGATTCTATAATATACATACTCATAACTCTCACTACCTTTCCATGGGTAATAAATGACATAATGGTCTTTTTTAAGAACTCTTAAAACGTCACGATTTTGAAATGAACCCCATTTCATTTATTCTCTATGGGTTATTTATGAAATGTTTTATTATGATCTATGTGGATCACATGAAAATAAAGCAATATTAATGGTGCGATCTGATAGTGCTCTAATTCATTGGGTAAAGAATTAATCTCTATAGATGACAAGATTCACGATACCTTGGTGAATAAATTTGGTAATTTTTATGACACCTCAAGGATAAACCTTGGTGATATCATCATGAATGTCTAAATGAAATGTTGTAGCCAAATATTCAAGTTATGTTTCAAGTTATTTTCATTATGATGTTCCTATTATTATGTTTTTCATGCCTTTATGACTTTTATCATGTTCTTATTAATATTTCTCAAGACCACATCTCAAATGCATCACTTGTTTTCCTTATTAAGTCTTCTGCTCACCCTTTTCTTTGATTTATGTCTCCAATATATGAGATGCAGTAAATTAACATGGGTTGAACCTATGATGAATCCTTAAGAGTGGTTTATTATAATGTTTTATATTGTTTTCATGTATTATGTTCCGGATTTCAAAGACACTAGACATTAAAGATCCTATGTTTGTAAAATGTAATGAAAAGTTATGTAATAAATAGGCGGGATTCCATAAAGCCAACATGAATCCTTTACCAAGGTGGTAGATTACCCCACCACAATCCCTTATCACATTTAAAAGAAATAGGGCCAAGCATGTTTATAAATTTCATATGTTATCATCACATGATACTTTGAAATGGTTTTTTTGTCTCTATATGACTTATATATATAACATGAGTTTAGTAGAGCTCCCTTCGACCCAAATGGCCTCCCAAAAAATCTCTCTGACATGCATGTCAGCGACCACACGTGCAGCATGTTCCTCAATGAAGAACATGACCCCTCACCTACCCAACATCATCAACGTTGTGTTTTAAATGTGATGATCAAAGAGTACCATCAAAATGGTACCCTCCCTACACATGAGGTGTCTAGGAAGTCCCTCCAATTAGAGAAATCATTCCAGCCACCTCTCCTTCCATAGCCGACAGCACAAAATAGGATGACCCCACTGACCATCACCAACCACATATGGAGTATGTCCCCGGAGGATGATAATAAGTATGTCCCTTATATTAATGAGGTAGATAAATTTTAAACCAATTAAATAATTCCAAATGCATAGGAAACCCACTCGAGGACTCCTGTTAGATGATGCTGCTAATAGCAGCGTACAACCCGATATCCTCACAATGAATAGGATCCCATGCTAAGGGCATCGACTAAAGTCTAAAGGACATAGGACCCTCGAGCTACCTTCCATGGGCGAAAAATGCCTAATCAGAAATATTTTATCACCCTAATTCCTAAAGAGGAGGTCCCCCATAAAAATGCTATTGCACTTAACAGGAAGACATACAATACCTCCCTTCTTGATGAATCCCACATTGGAAATATCATGGAATAATATGAGAAAATTCAAAATCGTTCCCATTTTTTCTAGTCCCACAATGCCGACATAGTGGAAAATTACAAGCACATGAAAATATATGCAAATACACAAGAATTCCATCACTAAAATCGGATGAAACCCAACTATTAGAATGATCAAATTCCTACTGACACAAAAGCAGCTCACTATCTAAATAGGGTGCCAAATTATGGGCAGTCATACAAAAGTTCCAATGCATATGAAGCCCACCAACCAAATATGGTGGAAAATAAAAATGGGATTAGTCAAATTCCTATGGATTCAAATCATGCCCATGAGAAAAACTCAATTTCAAATGAGAAGACAAAAATTCATGCCCGAAAATTCAAATTCTACCTGAAAAATATGGTGGAAACCAGAGAAAATATCTAGTGGAGGACTCATTCCACTTCCCAAACAAAAGAGAACTGCCAATACAAACTGGATACTCATGGATAACCGGAGAAGGCACCAACTCATGTCCCAACATCATAGTGGTAATTAATACCCATTCAATCCATAGACATATCATAGAACATCCTGGCGACAATGGTGTATTAGACATCGAATCCAGACTATATTCTCCATATATATCAAGACATTATTTTGTCAGTGGAAAAAGTGAGGAGTTAGTCCCATGACCCGATCTCCCTGGGTCGGATGATCTATCCACCAAATCAGATAATCACTACAGAGCAGACCAATATCCATGCTCCCGTCTAGGATGGTAATCAGACATATTCCACAATACAAGGAAAACCATATCTCGAACAAGTACCTGTTAAAACTATGGGACATTTGTCTAACATGGTGCTACTACAGGTCATGCACATATCCCCCCCAAAACAGAAGATGTTCATCATCATATCCAAACAACAACATGAGAACCAATTAGAGAAGGACCCATGCATGAAGGTAGTTACCAACAACAAGCGGCCCTAATTTCCAATAATATAGTCAAATAAAATGAATACCACTGTAGGAAACTGGATAATAAAAATAACATTCATGATTATACTATGCTCAGAGAAAAAATTCTTGATGCCGTAAAACATTTACAAATAAAGGATAATGATCTTGTTAGTTTATTACCAAATTATGGATGTGAAAATAAAATTGCAAAGGTCCTCCAGGAAAGTTTTCTACTATAAGATCTAAAGTTCCCACCTAAATCACCCATAAGAGATTACTTCATGGTCTAAAGACAGTCGATCATGAGAGCCTATATCCAGATGCGTGTCAGGGTAGCCCTCCACTTGACCAGAAGATCATAAAACCAGAAGTCCATCCCCTTGTTATAGTACACGCAGATGGTCATTCCCAGGGTATATACTATAGATATGCTCCTCCCAATAGTCAGATTGTAATCCATCAGGGTAGCCCTCACTGTGATAGATGTCTCTACGAAGGTCCTCCCCACAATTACATTAAGAAAATTGATGGCCCTCCAATCATTACAGTACATCCTGAAGGCCATCCCTAGAGTGTACACTACATAGACCCTCCTTGTAGCTAGAGATACGATGGTAGTACTCTCCATGATAATAGTCATTACAAAGGTCCACCCCTCAATAACTCTAAACTACAAAAAGGTACTCCCCTTATTGATGTCTGCGTTGAAGGTCATCCCCAGGGGATATTCTCTACATTTCCTTTCAATGGTAGGGAAATAATCAGTGATAGTAGTAACCGATATCATGGAACCAACATTGAAGTTCATCCCCACAATACAAATTTACATCGGAAATAAGGTACTCTCCTCTTTGGGTCAAATTAAATAAAGCCCTCAAATGTCAAGGTGCTTGGAAAAATATATTATAATGTATGTGATGATCTTTCCCTAAAAGGTGATATCCTTTCCCAAATAGAGGAAGGGCCAGGGACATGATCATCATCCGAGCCACCCTTGAACCATTCAAATGTCAATAAGATTCCCACCAGCCCTGATTCTTGGGACAAAATGAGTAAGGAATAGAAAAACCAAGCAGATCAAGAATAAGAGTCCTTGACAAAACAATAATCAGATGTGTTTCTTATGAGAAGAAAACCTGCTTGGCATGAAATAACAATGATGTATTGGCCCATGAACACTTCTCACATCAACATACCAAAAGAAATTTCATAAGAATGTATGCATAAAATTCGCCTCAATATCTGGAAAAATCTCCATCAGTTAAAAGAAATGTTTTTATCCTACTATAGGTATGAGGACTATGTTAACATCATGGGAGAACTTCACTGAATGATAGGCCTACAAGAACATCCATCTACATGGAGGCCACAATTAGAGAGGTGAAATAATTTCCTTGGGCTAGACTTCCTCCATGCACTACTAGAGTTGCACTAACATATCAACGATGCCTCGTATGATGTTCATATTTGGTGATGGGGAGAACATAGAGAACTGCACACCAGCAAACTTCCTACCTAGAAAAACTCACCAGAGTAGACATCATTCAATGTTTTCTCCCATGACGTCATCCTATTGAATCCCCTACTCAGGAAAGGTGGAACGCTCGACAAGAACTGACCTAGAGTAAGTCTCTGAAGCATCCGTCCTGATGAGATAAATCCATTGAGAATCATGTGAACAAAGCCACTGAAAACATCCAGTTGGCCTCCCGTTTAAGAGAATCCAATCTACATGTGTGGTCCATGTCATAAAAAAAAGTAATTTATGTGCAGAACCGACACCATATCTGACCCAAAACCTCATTGGAATGTGTAATATCATCTAGGTGGAAATAACATCAACATAATACAAAATACAGGGCCAGTCCCATCCCATAGAGCTGGGGGAATGTTAAAATAAAAACTCTTCCATAAGACCAGCAAATGTGGGCCAAGGACTATCAATAGATGAATGGGAGAAACCCCAAACCATATGGATGGATGCATTTTTACATCAAATTCATTCCCAGTAGATGTCTTCCTTCTCTCATATTGGGGAAAAATGGTTAGAGTGGTCACCAGTTCCATCACGTCCCATGATTCACATCCCATAAAATTGAGGCATTTTTCACTATCATATCAGGGTCCCTTCGAGTCACTCCTTTCTAATAAACCCTAAGAATATTACAGAATGGTAGGAGAATATCCAATATAGGGTGAAATAATCTATCTTAAAATTTGACACTATGTATGCCTCCCCAGATGCGGTATGCATCAGTGAATGTTGTGGACATAGTTTCCACAACCACACTAAAAATAACACAAATAAAGAGGAAACTAGATAAGTGGGTTCCCTCCCAGATATGGTCCACACTAAGACTGAGGGTGGGCACACCATAAACCAGATAGATTTCATAAAAATGGTTTCCCCCTTAGTCAATCCTCCATTACCCCCCTTTCAAATCCTCAACAAGGAGAAGAATAAGGGAAGGTTCTACAACCCACCGCCTCCTCCTCATTAGGATGATTCCTCTATACTTGTGTAAAGATTCGCTCAAAAGGAGGAAGAAATGAAATAACTGAAGTGACTCAATGATGAGATGTTATGATAAATCCATTCTATTGGATACGATCCATAGGGGGAGTGTCAACAAACCCTTACAGCAGATGTCCCTCTGCCTTATGGGCTCATCATGATGAACATAGTAAGGCAAGAAGGCTCATTCAGCACGTCACTAGGAACATAAGGACTCCTAAACCCAATCACAACGATATGTAAATAATTCTCTCAATTAGGGAAGAAATAATAATGGGCTCAGTAGAATCCACAAAGGATTCCCCTAGCTGGGAATCCGCTTCTAGGTCCACCAGTGTCAGAACATCCAATATTTTTCCGTGCTGCACCCACACCTTCTCAGGTCCTATAAGAAATGCATTAAGGGACCCTAAATATGACCGAGTTGTTAACTACATGAATGGGAGAAATGGAAGGAATGTTCAAACCAATAAAACAGGAACTGATGCCTTACACTGACTAGGTGAGTAACATCCCACCTCCGCCAAATTTGAGTAACCCCATATTTTCAGTGTTCAATGGCTCAATTGACCTGGAGAATCCTCTAATGCACTACAATTCTTATTTTGATCCCATGATGGGATCTCTTGGGAAACAAGACGATGTAGATAATATATAATTTTTTTTTTAACTCTACATGGGTCATCCTTCATGTGGTTAATGTGTTTTCAAGCTAACTTAATAAAAGGATGAAGGATATTTGGAACCAGTTCATGTTCTAGTGCATCTCACCATTTCTGAAAACAACAATTAGATATCTCATGAACTTCAAACATCATGATAACAGGAGGGCCTCTAATTTCATAGCTAGATGGAATTGAATTCCTTACTCCATGAACTGTCCACTCCGCTAAGACGAGATGCTTTCAATTTTCATTGATAATATTTGGGATGAGTTGTGAACTGAAATAATTCATGTGATGTACACAATTTTGAACCAGAACTTCTCTGATATCTCTCAAAGGATAGAAGATTACTTGAAACAGACTAATCTCAAGTCCCATGCAGCCCCATCTGCTCCAGTAAAAGTTGTAGGGAGTTTGGAAGCAGCTTATGTCATGCTTAAGACAACCCCTACACTGGACCTAGCTCTATGGATCCCATCAAACTATGTAGGGAACTCTGGACATCAATAGCCTCCACTTCCCCATTAAGATAAGGGGAGGGGGACCAAAAGAAATAAATTTGAGGAAAGGAGAAATAATTTATAGTCATTGTAGGATGAACAAGTTTGAAGTTACATCATTGTTTCCAGGAATTGAAAGTTACTTCAGCTTCTTGAGCCAATGTGGGCCGATTAAATAGGTATTGATGACCGACTAGACTACTGTCCCTTCCATCAGATATTAGCATGAAATATCCAATAGTGTTTTTCTTAAAAAACCTCCTTCATAAGATGATAGATTCCAAATAGGTAAACATGGGACCATAGAACAAATAAGTGTAATATATTTCCACCAATGATCCAAATGAATAAGGTAATTGGAAACAAGTCATTAACAAAAAGGATAAAAAGTTTGATAGTCAGATGATAAAGAAAACAGTCGACTAAGCATAGGGCATAGTATAAGAATAGTTGAATCAACCAATCGTGCCCCTAATGGATCCTAATACAACAAACCCTTCATTCTCAGTTCTACAATCCTCCATAGGATATCCACCCAAAAAGATGTCTAATCAGAATGGAATAATGAATGTGCAGTAAGATGAACTTGCACCAAGTCCAAAGATGGATTTGGAAATATCAGATTTCATTCCAGTGAATCCAAAACCATGAGTACCACCCCAACAAAATGGAACAACGGGAACTGCCCCACCACATGGAACATCCTGAAGCAAATGATGAGGAAAGGACATAATCAATAGGGGAGAAAATATTTGGTTTAGTTAATTCCATCCATTTTATGGATCCTTTCTATAACGATCATTATGGTTATCATCCCAAAGTCCCTGTACCCTACCAAATATCTGAGGGAATAATCCAAAAAATTCAGGGATACCAAGGGAGACCCAACCATGGAAGAAATTAAGAGTATGATCGTAACCCAATTCAAACTATCAATGTTGTATAAAGCCATGTGTGGACCCTCCAGAATATCCGATTGGGACATGAAAATCCCCTTTCCCCTATAGGAATCCACCCGGTCCAATCATCTTGGAGTACCCATTAGAGGAAGAAAAAATTTCTAATGTGAGAATATTACCCCAGTCTTGTCCAAAATGGAGAGATGATCCTTTGTATTTGGGTCCATGGGTCGAACTGTCATCATCTAATGTACAAACCCAAAAAGTGCCAATGAATGAGTATCCCCAAGAAAGGATGCACCGACCATTAGATATAAAATATGAAATTATAAAACAGTTAGCTTCAGTTCTAGCTATTATCTCAATCATAGATGTACTGAATCTATTAGCAGATCTTAGCGAGTCTCTCACAGAGGATTTGGTGAGTCCTGAAGAGTTTGAAGCTGAAGTAGCTATCGTTGAAGTCTACCAGATCAAGATCAATCCTACAGAATATCACGCAGTTATCTCCTTCACAGATAACGATGATGAATCCATTATGAATGTACACAACAAACCTTTATACATATCTTATGTGATAAATGGTGTCGATGTCAAAAAATGTCTTAATCGAGAATAGATTTATGGTTATAATCTACTCCCACTATGAATACTCTGTCGGCTAGGCTACAAAAAGGATAATGTGATAGAATTCCCCATGACCCTATTGGGATACAAAAAAAGTTAAAAAAATCCATTAGATAAAATCAATCCTCAATCCTGAATTGGTGACCATATAGCTCACCCAAAATATTTGGTGGTCATAAATAATACGGCATTCAACGCTCGGCTAGGAAGTCCCTAACTGCATAATTTCACCACAATCCCATCCTCATACCATCACTACATGAAGTATAGTGTTAATGGAATATATGGGACACCACATACCGATAAAGCCTCATTTGAGACCTATGAGTCACACTACATTGTTGTAAGGTTCTATGAGACAAAGGAGAAACAACCCTTATCCGGTGTAATTGATTCGGTCGCCGCCCCAAATGGATTGGAAATTATTCATACCAATCCCATCATATATATCTTGGAAGAATACGTACACCCCATCAATCATATTTATATAACAAGTCCATGTTCATATGTGTATTCAGAATTCCTCTTGATTTTAGTTATGACTACTATAATTGATGGTGTTGAAAATATCATAGACTCCATAGATAATGAGGAGGGTTCGAATTAAAATACCACCGAACTGACATCAAAACTCTAAGAAATTTATTCCTCACCTGCTAATCTATGAAGAAGTGTCTCTTCATTCAAGGAAGATGAGAAAACTATTTTACCCCCCATTGAATCTTTATTTCGATAATTCCCCATAAAGGGATTAGGCGTAAGTGATGAATTTACCTCCCAGACACCAAAATTGCAACTCCCCCACTCATCTATGGAGAAATCACATCAATGATTCTTTCCCCATTAGAAGATGAAGAGTAAGATGATGAGTATGTAGGGGAGGAGCATGAATAATACATAAGGGATTCCACTTCATCATTTGGGGAAGGACTTTCTACCACCATCGATGAACTCAAGAAAATCAACATGGGTACGAGAGAAGACCCAGAACCCACTCTAGTTAGTGCATACATTCCTCTCGTTGATCCAGAAATATAACCCACTTTTATAAATTATAATCGATATGATTTCTCCTAGAATAATACAGAAATGCAATGTCTCGGACTAGAGGTGTCCACTCACCACATCGGCCTTCCAGGCAATATCTATGGTTACAAGAAAGATTCATGGAGGACAAACCCGACACATGATACCAAAATAGAAGCTGAAGTCCAAAATTTCATCAATGATACCACCATTCAGGGAATTCCAATACCCTATCTAGATAGAAATCATTGTCCACATAAATAATAAAAATACGTAGTTCAGTTTTTATATTTATTTTAGGGACCTCAACCAGCAATTCCCAAAATATGATTTCCCAATCCCGATCACATAATAGTTGATTGATATGACTACTAGTAATGAAGTTCTCCAATTCATGGAAGTCTATTCAGGATATAAATAAATAAAAAATTCCCAAAAATATGAAGAAGATACAACTTTCAAGGATCCCCAGGGAGTTTTTTTCTATAAGGTGATTCCTTTCAATTTGAGAAATGTAGTCACGGCATATCATTGCGCAATGAAACGTATTTTCAAAACCTTCCTAGGAATGTTCTTTGAATATTATGTTGATGATCTGGTAGATAAATAAAGATAATACTGAAACCACCTGGCTAACATTAAAACCATCTTCAATAAACTATTTTAGCACAGTCTTTAGATAGACACACAAAAATGTGCTTTCGTTGTAACCATAGGAAAATTATTCAGCTTTGTTGTATGCCACTGAGGCATAAATGTCTTTCCTGAGAAGAAAAATGAAATCCTCAGCATGTATCCACATCACAAACTCACTGAGTTCATAAAAATCCAATGGAATCTAGCTTATATTCGGTGCTTCTTATCCAATATTAGAGGAAAATGTCTTCCCATCACGAATTTTCTAATGAAAAGCACTGAATAGCAATGGGATGATGATTATTTGGAATCATTCGATAATATCAAGAAATATATGTTGAGTAAAATAGTTCTAATGCTTCCCATTTAAATAATACCACTCATTCTATACATAACAACCTTGGAATGATCCCTAGTCACCTTCCTCTTACAATAGAATGGTGTTGACAGTGATAATAGACTCTATTATCTCATTGGAACCGTTAGGGATGCTGAGACTCATTATTAAAATATTATGAAGATCTTCCTTGAATTCATATTTGTAGTCTAGAAGATGATTCATTACTTAAAACACCATTAAGACCATTTGGTATCATGTAGTAAACCAATCATGTACATTATCAGTTGTCCAATGTTAATGATATGCCTGTCACAGAGGGTGGCCATCCTGAAAAAGTTAAATATATAGTTCATACTCTATAATGATATCAATTTCTAGGAATAATTAGATTTCTTGGCCTAGAATCCCTCAATAGGGGTGACCCATCAGATGCTGAGAAACCTGATGAAGAAGTGTTCTCTATTCAAGAATACTCCCAGATGTGGGAAATGCGCATTAAAGGCGACTACAATTTCCCAGTGGGAAAATGATTGGAAGAACCCAAATTCCAAAAGGTGGGTCTAGGATTCATACTTGTATCCTCATAAAATGAATTTTTTATCTAATCCTTCTCACTGTCAGAAGAAAGCATGAACAATGAAGGGGAGTACCATACCATCATTGCAGGGCTAGAATACGCACACCAAATTCAAGTCGGACACATGAAGGTAAAGTGTGATTGAGAACTACACATCAATAAAGTTAATGGTGAATTTTCAATCAAGAAAGTGGAGCTAATACGTTTGAAAAAACATGTTCAAGAACTGATCAAAGAATTCCCATCAGAACAGACATTGACTTGAATTCCATGGTCCAAAAATGATTAATCACATGCATTGGAAAACACAGTCACAACTATGGCTCACACAGGTCAAAATGAAACAATCAATAGTATTTCCCACCACTGGATGGTTTTATAATATGTTCAGGCAAACATAGATGAAATTTAGGAGACCCGTCCCATCATAGATCCATATGGTTCTACCACTGACTGGATGAACCCCATTGTGGACTATCTTTAGAATGGGTAACTCCCACTAGATAGGGATGGAAGGGAACAAATCCAAAGAAGAGTAGAAAATTTCATGCTATAGGATGACACAAACTGGAGAAAGGTTCTTTATAGGAAAGGCCTTTCTGGAATCCTTCTCAGATGCATTGATGGAGAAGTAACTTCCCCTATAATGAAATAATTGTGTGCCATAACATTAGGGGCACACTAGTCAGCATCCAAACTCTCTAACCATAATCATAAGCTTGGGTACTATTGGCCAAAAATGATGTTGGATTGTACCAATTTCACCAAAAAGGGTCACTCCTGCCATGTACATTCTAATTTCATCCATAAACCCCGAGAGTTTTATCACAAAACTATGTACTCCTAAACATTTCCATATGGGAAATAGACATCGTGGGAGCATATTCTCCCACCATGGCCAAAAAATTCAAGTTTATTCTCATAGTAACGAACTTCTTTTCCAAATGGTTAAAAGCAACACCCCTTAAATAAGTCATTGAATAAAATAACTATCAGCTTTGTGAAAGCTGGTATCATCACCAGGTTTGGTGTCCCCCATATAATACTGAGGGACAACGTCACCAATTTTTTCTCTGTTGAATTCAAAAAACACTACCAAGAGTATGGTACCAAGGCCAACAGTTCATCTTACTACCACACATAGGCCAATGGGAATATAAAAGATTTCAACAAGACCCTATCCAACATACTCCAAATGATGGTAGATGAGGGTAAGAAACCATCAATGGTAAATCTCCTTCATGATCTATGGGATTAGGGGACCACATCCCACACCACCACTCAAGCAACCCCACACTCGTCTGTATGTGGATCAAAGGAGGTTATGCCAATTGAAATTCAAAAGTCATCGCTCCACTTAATTTTATGTGATGATCTATCTAAATATGAGAAATCTCTAAAATTGTTTGATGACATGGAGCAGTTGGACGAGAAAATATTACTCACATTGCACCATCTTGAATTCTACCAAAATTTGATGGCACAAGACTTCAATAAGATGGATCGTCTCGGATATTTCCTCTAATGAGAGATGGTATTGGTGCCATAACCATAATGATTCTTGGGATTAACCCTCCAAAGATGGAGTCAAAACAGGAAGGAAAATATATAATGCACAATGTTTACTCTAATAAAGCATATTCCCTAATTTCAATGGATGGAAAACTCACAACATCTCCCATCAATGCGATATTTCTGAAAATGTAATATGCGTAAAAGAGACATATTTTGACCCTGTTTCATGAAATTAAAATACTCAAAACTTTCATATTCACCACATGAAATTAAACTATATGCCCCCAACAATGTTATTACCTAAAGGAACATTGTACCCAATAATGGTTACTTACCATTCCGTTATAAATACCTACATACAACTTGATTCATATTCATAAATAGGATATGTAGAGACACATTGACCCTAATTCTTTGTCAACCACCACATGAAATGAAGCTCCTCTGTTGTATCCTATGTCGCACGTGTACTAAAAGGGAATTCCTCATCGTTACTTGTTTATCAAACCATGTATAACTCACGTGAGCTTAAGAATGGTGGTTAGGATTTACCCTCATAGAAAAATCATAGATGAGTATAATAAGACCATCATATTAAAAGGAATGGTATAAAATTCCTCCTACTCTCTGTACCAGGTCAGACTGGAATGGGGGGGGGGGTTCATTAGAAATATGTATGGATGGATTTCCTCCATCACGAGATATGTAGTGACACCTATATTCATTTTTCTCATCCACAAGTTAAATTAATTAATTCCCCTCTCCTTGCATGTAGGTCATACTTTTGTGGTATGAACTTTAATCTTTACCGCATGGTGTTAAATTACATGGCCCCAATTATGTTCTCACTCAAGGAGACATTACATCCAAAATCAGTCACCTACCATGCCACACTCAACAACTAAGTGTGTATTTGTTCCTACCCTATGAGATATATAGTGATTCCCAAATCTTCCACCCCGGCCCTGTTGTTGTAATATAAAACATAAAATTCCCCCTCTCTATGCATGGGTGTGACCAGAATAGGGAACCCCAAGAAATACCAATGGATTGATTCGTTATCTCGCATGATATGTAGTGATGCCCAAATTTTTTCTCCTTCTCCTTCCACCACATTAAAAAAATACCTCCTTCATTCATATAAATTAGATATATGTTGGGAATTTCCTTCAAAAACTACTAGGTCATTAGTTCCCATCTAACTAGGATTCAATGGAAACCATTACGATGTTCAAGACTGAAACATCACTCACCACATCCTTTTTAAGTCGGTTCACATGAGTCCCTTATATTTGATATTGAACTACACATGATACCAAAACAACATGTTGATTAATTCCCATCCAACAATGGGACACGTAGTGACACTTAGGAATTCAAAGGTCCGGTTTTCATGAATCAAATGCTCCCACTCCATATAAGATAGACTTGAATAGGTTAATTCAGAGTCCTCATGGCATTCCATTAAATTTCTTTTTCAAAGTAGTTCTCACCTCAGGATGATAAACTGCACAACCAAAGGATTCAACACCTCATGACAATAAAATGCATGGAAAAATAATTCATAACCACACGTCATTAAACTCTATGGTATTTCAAGAACTGTGTATGGATGGTTTACCAATATGATGAGATATGTAATGAAACTCATGCTTGAAATCCCTAGTCCAGCCATGTAGAATAAACCAAATGGGAAAATCCCCCTACCCCCACATGTAAAATGAAAATATATTTAATGGATTTCAAATCTTGGATCTTATATCTAGAAATTTTTGAATAACCATTCTTACCCTTAGATACGAATTAGATCTATGTAAAGGATATCATAACTCAGAAATAATCATTGCCTGTAAATTTATCACATAAACATGAGATCTTCTTTTCATCCATCAAACTCAATGCCCAGAAAAATCTCCAGTCTCTATAATCATCTGTGGCTATCTGAGATGGACTGCTAGCATCCTATGGAAACCTTTTCTTGACTATACATATTATGTACAAACATATCTACATATGTTTCCTATGAAAATGTTCTATTAACCAAAGGCATATTATTCCTCAATAGAAGTTATTACTACTTCCTTACACTGAATGGATCTTAAGCCTTTCAATGCCCCCTTGACTCGAGGGATCCTAGAATAATAGTTTACACATTCTCCCCCCGATAATGTTTGTGGTGTACTAGGAATACCCCTGCCTGATTGTCTCAGATTTTCACATGATCCCATTGATTCTTCATCCCTACAAACTGATGATTAAACTGTGCTATCAACATCCTTTCCACATGATGATAAACTACACTAAAAACTCCCTTTCCAAATGACACTAATCTTTACGGAATTCATCCTAACCACATGATGTTAAGCTACATTGCCCTAAGTCCTAACATCATAAGATAAAAAAACTACAATTCACCCCACATATATATAAAATATCCCCTCTACCTACACACATACCACAAAATGTGTAGGGAACCTAGTATTGGGAAGCCCTGATCATTAAAATTGGACCCTGATCAGACAAGGGAGTCAAAATTTCCCGCCTGACATATAGTTTAAATAATTATAGAGAGAATCAGAATTTCATGACCAATCATGGCCTCAATATTTATGATGTGTCCAAAGCAACATTCTCTATTTTTACAACATTGTTCTTTGAGATATCTTGTGTCATCATCACCCATCATGGACATTAGGAATGGAAGTTCAGTGTCCTAGAAACACCTTTGTTTGGCTATGCACATTATTCCCCGGAGGCTCTACTTATGTAACCCAAAAAATGGCCTATAAACTAAACTCAAATTCATCCCAAGGAGATGCTTTTCCTATTCTCATATAGCTAATGGATTCTAAGCCCTAGTCATACCTATTGATCCATGAACCCTAAAAACCATGGTTTATAGTTTCTTTCCTAACCACTTTCTTCACAGGTGATAACACCCCGACTTGATTACTCTCTGGTAACCCGTGGATTCTATATTGATGTAATGATTAATTGGTGTTTAAACCACATGACGCAGATACATGATATTCACTTATCGTCTAGTTCACATCCAATAGTATTTTCTCTAAGGACCCTATACATGAAATCAGTTTACACAAAGTGGTTCGACATACACTCTTGCCACATGGGTGAATTTGTGTCTAAAAATAAAAATGCCCATCTGTATGTGTGAATCAGATCTGCATACGTGACAACCTTAAAATAACTGCGTACAACTTGATTCCTATAAACACAGGATACATAGTTATATCCTAATATCAAAATCATATGCCTCGATGAAGCAAAAAAATTACATCCCTAGTCGCACATGGGTCAGACCTACGTAAGGAAACAACTCACTTGCATAGGATAGTAATTTTATTACCAATTCATGTCATCGCTAATAATTTTCATCATGAAATTCCCATTTCTCATGTTAAGGCATACCCCTTTTCATGAGCCGTACTCTATGTCCAAAAATATTTTAATATCCATAATCTTCCATGGCCATCAGAAGTAGAAGGATTGTGTTCTATGGAATCCATTTTTTGACTACACACATTATGCCTTAGAGGCTCTGCATATAATTCCCAAAAAAATGGAATGTTAACCTATTATAAATCCATCCTCATTACAATCTCATACAGCCTACATATTCCCTTAAGACCTTTATGTCCCATCTCAGCCCATGGATTCATAAACCCCTCAGATTAAGATTAGCATATTTTCTCTTCACAATGGATAAAGGTGAAAGACATTTATAGCCAAACTATTGTGTAAATAATGAGTTGGTTACCCTCTGATAGCTACAGTTAGATGATTTCACAAAACCAGTCTCTAATATTCAGGTTTTATGACATTATATTGACCATGATTTAACCCTCCTTTATATAATCCAATTTCATGTGGGATTGGTTCTACATCCAAATCCGATACTAATACCTTATTAAATTCAGGAGGCATTCCTTCAAAGGGACACCCATTTATGTCCTTAATAGAAAAATAAATTCAATGTTCCATACAAATTTTATGTCCATTGGAAATGGAAGGCCACTGTCCTGTGGGAGTCTTTATCTGACTATACATATCACTCCCTGGAGGCACTGCATATGATTACAATTAAAATGGCATGTCTTCCAATAGAAAATTCTTCCTTAAGAGAGAGTTTTTCATTCCCTATATGCCCCAGGGATTCAATGATCCATATCATGTCCCATATCCTTGAATTTATAGTCAGGGTCAAGACAAAATCCTTTGTCCATGTCCAATTTTTTCCAGGGCATTCTTTGATAGTAAATCATGAAATGGGTCCCACACCCCACAAGTCATGGTCAAAGTTATTTGACCTAAAAAATCTATAATGATAGTCCATAGAGAAATAATCTAAACTGCCAATGAAAAATACACATCACCCGCTAGGATGAAAACCTAGAACGTGAACCCTAGACGAAGGTTGAGTGCCACCTCACTAAATCTATTCCATATACAGTTTACATAAAACATCTACCAATAAAAAATCATCAAGAGACACAAATTTTGTTTGGTTGAATACATGCAATGGGAATCATACGAAAAAGTCGAGATATACCCACTAAGTCCACACCCAAGGGTTTTACATAAGTTGTGGTGATAACGAAGAAGACACAATCTTTATAGGGTAATCCATGTGAGACTAGAAAAATTCAAACAATGCTCGCTGAGTTCCATGGTTCCAGAAAATAATTAGAGTATAGCCACATTATTCTCATTTCCTAGGATATAATTCAAACTGTTATCTAGTAGATATTATTGTTTAAAATAGATTTTATCATAACTGAATAATTTTGAATGAAAAAGATAAAATTAGGGGTATTAAAGGGAAAAATATTATAATCTCATTGAATAATGATATGAAGGGAACACAGAACATTGTGACTATCCATATGGGTAGGAAATGAATATTACAAATGAAATTTTGTTGATTCAATGATTTGTATCAGTATCTGATTTGAAAATTCAATGGTCTGACACAACCTTAGAAAATTCACAGTATCAGCCTCCACACCCTCCCGCAATGCCTCCACCTCTAATGTGGCCTCAAGGTCATCCCTTTCCCCTTCATCCACTAATCGCTTCCCATCATCACCACGATTAAAAAAATTTTTGATTCTCATTTACTGAGATCTAGTTCCCTGATAAGATTCTCCAATTCATGGTCAAGTTGTTTTACTGAGGACCTCTACTTTGTGATCTCTCCCTACATCCTTGCGACTTCCCCATCTTTATTAGGATCTTTCTTCATATTTATTTTCCTTGAAACAAAACGATGTGTCTTAGTCTCTAAAGAAGAATGATGGGACGTGATCATGCCCATTGCCTCCATGAAATCAACCACTAGTTTAACTATATCATAGATTCCATGATAATCAAATCCTCCAAACCTCAGACCAAAAAATTGAAGTTTATCTTTGGAATCTTTGTTAGCATGTCAGAAACTGGTGTTTGAAAAATTTACCTCGTGAGGTTTTTTCGTGTCTTATGGTTACCATCTCGAAGGATGAATAGGCTCTATAGATCGGTCTCAGAATCAATTCCCTATGAATAAATATATACATGAATTAATGTCAATTGGGGTGGTTAACTCAATATATATAGCGCGACTAGATCACTCTACATCATTATCCTTGACAGTTGCGACAACAAGAAGGATTGAAAAACCCACCACAATCTCTAGTACCTGTGTCTATAATCCTGAAATCAGAAATGAAAACCAATAAATATACCCAACCCAGGAAAAAAGGGGGAAGAATGGACCATGTTTGGAGGAATCTAAAACTAACTTCCACCTATTGAAGCATAAATTTCCTCAACCTTCCTGGCAACATCATCACTTGGTAGGGGTGGTAATATATCCTTGATAAGTAGCTAATACCTAGATATAGTCAAAACGTTTGTGGATTGGGTCCATGCCTAACTCGACCCACAACAACCATGGAATCCTCTATGAGGTCACTAGTTAAGATCAGGATTGCAGGGATGATCATCCTGGAAGAAGTTGTGATGGATTCCCACGAAACTCGGGGGGTTGGGATCATGGTCACTCTTATGATTGGAAGAAATGGAAAATTATCCCATTCTGTGTTATCGATCGTTGGGATAGATTACATCCCTTATGTGTGAGACCTCTGAGGTAGGAAGATCAGATTTCGTGGTTGATGTATTTGCTTCCAAAGGCATTCTCTCCTCAATGGTGGTGTCCAACAGGTCTGGAGAAGTTGACTCCCCTGAACTGTGAATCTGTTGAATGTCATGGGGCGATCGAGACTCCCTGACCAATTAATCTATTGTTTTTAGGGTCATCCTATCATATTCCATTGAAACAAGATCCAAATTTTCGGTCAGGACATCAACATCAAAATTCACACCAGCACCGAGATAGAAAACATCTGATCCGGGTAAATTGTTGTTGTCAATTTCCCTTCATCTACTGTAAAAGGGACATGAGTCGTAGATGGGTAGGCAACAACTATTGGGTTACTTATTGTCCCTACATAAATATAGGCACATGAAAATAGGTTAGAAAGATAAAAATTCATAGTACAATGGCCAAAGAAACACGTGTAGAAGTTACTTGTAATACCCTTCTTGATATGCTTCGACATTTGAGATGTCTGCCAAAGTTTGTTGGTATTCCATGGGGATGGATATATGGAATGAATATTCAAAAGTGACTAAGGATGAAATGACATGAATGTGTCCTCCCTGACTAACACCACATGTCTGGTAGCACCATGAAATCCTTCCCCAACAATCCCCATATATGAAGTTACACGCTCCCCATCTCCCGTACCAATTGGGTTGTATAATGGGGAAAGAACTATCTCCCAAGACTCCTTGGGCTCCTGTAGATATAAACGAAGGAATTTTTATAATCATCCTAGTTATGGTTGTTAAATTTAGGGTTCATGAATCAAACAAACTAACCTTTGATATCCATCGGTTGTTAGAGTACCACCATCCATGACACCTAATCAGACCATTAAGGTTTTTCATTAGAAGCAGGAAGGTATTTGTCCATTTTTCATAGGTAAACAGAAATCATATCTAGATCTTCTTTGGAAAAAATAAATGAGTTGGTGATATATCCCCCAATACCTGGATGGTCAAAATATCCTCCTTGAAGAAGCCTCTGAATGTCTTCATTGGAGGCACTCTCCCACAATTCCCCCCACACCTTCCAAGAATCTAAAAATTTTGTTGTAATAAGGATGTCCAACACTAGAATATCGAGTTTGGGATGCAGAGCATGTTTCATTAGTTTCAATTTCTTCCTTGGTTCCTCTATAGTCCTAGGACCCTCCTGAGACAGATGCATAAGGGGCTCTGGCACCGAGTGAGGAAATTCCACTGTCTTAGCTGAAACAGAAAAAATGACAGTAACATCACCCTCTCTATATGACACTATCTGAAACATAGCAAGTGCCTATTAAGTGAATTTTTGATGGCCATTCCAAGTATAGGTTAGGGTTTCAAGGTCTGAATGATTACACCCTACCCTCTCTTTCTCCTCTTCAAAATAGATGTGAGAAGGTGTAGACACATGGAAAATATTAGTAAGGAATATTTCTATCTCTTGGAGGTATTTACAAATGATGTAAGGTGACTAATCAAAAAAATAATAAGGACCCTTTAGGATATCCTATTGATTCCAAACCACTGGAAAATTTCCATTAGGTGGGATGGGTGGTTGGTCTCTAGTGGCAACCTTAATAGCTATTTAGGTCACAAACCAAGGTCTCAAGACCTTCCTTGGGAGGGGACTGATCGAATTCCAATAAAAATTTCACATTCAATAATGTCTAGAGGATATATTTTTCGTCTTCTTCCGTTTTTCCTTAGATTCCATGGTGGTTGAGACAGTGGGAACTAAATTGGAAAAATGACTACCTAGATATGATTTAATCTTGGCCTCTGCATAACCTTTCATGAGGAAGGGAACAAAATCTTCAGAATATGGGAGCATAACTATGTATCGGTTGTCCTCCATGGTGAACATTTGTCATAATTTATCGGTTTTCATAAGATTTTTCTCATGGTGGGTGCTATTGAGAGTCAGGGGACACAACATTTGTACGAACTAAAACTGATGACAAAATCTTCAAGGCATGTATCCCCAAAAGATAAGCTCCCTAAAAATGTAGGCAATCAAGATACCATATCTCAAAGAAAATATATTCCCCTAGTTCACAATGTTTATAAATTTTACATTCTTGATGGTTACAGTCGGGGAATTATAATGGTGATAGTTGAATTGGTTGTGGAAATTGATTCGAGCCCTCATTTCTCGATCATTCTTTTCAGTCTGGTCTTTTAGCGTATATTGTGCCACCCAGCCTATAAGTAAAACCCACTATTGATCTGATTATATGTACATAGAATGTATTATGGAATTATCAAGGAATTGATAAATGTGTTTCCTCCCATGTGGGGTCCAATCCTAACCCATAGCATTTGGATGGGACTAATCATCCGCTAAGGTGACCATCCTTTGCTAATCGAACCAAGTATGCGCTAAATTTTGGCCTATACAAGAATTTCTATGTTGATATTTTTTCTAGTTTCTATCTGGGACACAATGAAAAAGGATTTGACTCTTACACTTCCATAATCTCGTGTTAGTAAGATATAGCCTGTCAAAAACATATCCAATATGGCCACAAACTGAAACAAATGGTCAACTTTTGGAACGGGTTCCCATCCTCATTTGTGGACCTGGACCTCCTCCAAGATGGTCCAGTAGGATCATACATTCCTTAAATTATACTTAGATGTAAAATACCGAGGTCTCTACACATTAGGCTCTAGTCCACTCCACTTAGAAAAGTATCTAATCCACTTTGATAAGGAGACGTATTGTTTCAGGAAGTCGTCATCGCCCTCTGAATGTTTCTCAATATGAATATGATCATTCTATCCAAAGGAAGAGTCATCTCCACATCATCCCAGGTGGAAGAAGGGGTTAGAAACACATCATACAAGACCCACTGCTAGGGACCCTTAAAATTAGCCAAAATTCCCAAAGGAGGATTCAAAACCCCACATGGGTCAAATTGAAAGTATTTGTGTCTAGATTCCACTTCCACAAAATTAGTGAGATTAGGGTTTTGGTTCAATGACTATATCTTTGGGATACCAATATGGCCTTAAATATCCCAATAGTATGTAATTTGACTTGTAATTCCTCATAGTATTGATGAACCTAGAAGGGACACCCCCAATCTATGTCGAATGAACCCCCAGAGCGATGTTTCCGTATAGAGGACCAACCATGTTATTCATTTTCTATGGCTATCTATGAAATAAAATGATAAAAATGGGTTGTCTCATCCTGTTTTAATCATGCCCCATTTAATGTGCGAGGAGAATAGTTAAAAAAGGACCCGATTGAGGCATACTTTGGTATGAATCGCCCTATTGATGAGATGAGAGCCTTAGGGAAAACACCACTAATTATCTAGGTGGAGGCTTGGTCGACCACACCTGGCTCTAGGATAGGTGTGTCAGAGAGCATGGAAAATCCATAAATGGCTAGAAAATTTGAGACCAGATATTCCTTTTTACCCATGGTAAGTAATTTTTCCAAACAATGATGTAGTTGGGTGACCTAGATTTCGTCACCTATATCATTTTCCATACCCTTATTCCGTTCATGGGCATGAGAAAGGGGAGTTCAAGCAACGTTAGAAACAACATCATCAATAAAATAAGCATGAGGGATAGACATATCCATCCTGCAGTAATAAAGATACGAACATAAAGGGTAATTAAAATTTAAATAATTGGGTGAAAAGGCCAAATAATACCAGAGGACCAATGATGTCTGCCCAGCGCAAGGCATCATGTACTGAAACCTGGGAATAGAACAAGGAATGCATTCCCCACAGACCAATAGTACATGGAATTCATTCCACAAAAACCAACAATATGCATAGTGCACCACCAGTGAACCCACAATATGTGGAATTCCCCCCAAGACGTTGGCCCATGAAGCATCATCCAACGGGTTGATTGGTTCGCGAAATGGTAATGATGCATACCAAGCCCAGCTATGAGAATGTTCAAAATTCAAAGATTTAAAATTCGATTTGGAAAATTAATGTTTATTTTTACATCTTTGAAGTTAAGACTGCATGACAGGGAAACCACAAAGTGTCTTACTATGGGGAATTTGAAACTTATGTCCAGTTTTGTTTGTAGATCCTTAGAAATTTTCATGGATGAGGAAACTATAAAGAGTTAGCAGTTTGCAAAATGAAATGCACAGTTCACGGATAAAAATTTTCACAAAGTATCTGGAATGTATATGTAAGGAAATCCTAGAGTACATTGCAGATAACTTTTCCCTGAGATTCCATGTAAAATAAAATTTCATTGGGACCCCTCTATATAGGTTGGGTCTCTAATGGTTCAACCTTTCTACCATAAACTAGTTTAGTTCAGGACCATTTTCAATATCGGAGGAGCCTCCTCTTTATTCCAACCAGATACAATTCTGCTGGGTGCATTTGTTTGGTCCCTAAAAATATACATTGAAAGGAAAATAACCCCATAAAATTGATAATGGAAATCGATGTATGTGATGATGAAAATTGGAAGGAAAAAAATGAAGGAATCCAGTTTGGAAAAGGCCCAAAATATTCAACATTCTGGTTTCTATGAAGATTTTGCATATGGAAGAGATAGTGAATCGAGTGGTACATGAGAGGTGGGTGAAACGATGGCCTATGAAGTGTTGGCCATAAAACTAGGAATTTCGTGGAATGAATGAGTAAAGACATCATTCCACCACAAACCAAGTCATTGGAAGAATATATGAGGAGAAATTCCACTCACAATCAACATCATTAGAGAAAAAAATGACAGAGTGGTACACCCCCAGAAACCATATCCGCAGACTCAATAGCTTGTGGACGAGGAATGACTGATAGTGCCTCACGATCCACATCGTTCATGAAATTGAGGTGGTAATTTCCACCTCCACAAACTGAAAATCCGAGATCCTTAGTTAACTGAGTAATATGCCGGGTCAGATGATTCGTCCATGGGTTTCTACAAAAAGTGTTGTGTTCCCATAGATACAGCCTACTCAGCACTATATAACAGGTTCTCATTGGGATCTATGAAAATGATTAGATTTATGGAGAGATTTGGTATTCTACATATGGAAGACTTCAATGGAAAAAAGTCACTGATGTACGGAACTACGACCATTTTCCAGAAGTTAAAAACATTCCATGAACCATAAATAGAAGAAAAAAATAACATCGGTAAACAAAAAACCTAAAAATCTAATCATGAACCATACTCCCTTCGTGGGTGAATCCCGATGAACTCTAAAACTAATGCTCCTTCTTCAATCTGGCATACCGCATACTGTAACTTTACGTGTACAAAACTATGCCTGATGTAGCGTTCCACCGCACGGAGGGACGTTCATGCCACATACCACCATGGTATGAGAATGGAGACTAAGCCCACATACCACCCATGTACAAGGATCAAATATTTATTGGCATACCACTCCAATATGCAGACCACATCCATATCCATGTACCACTCCAGTATACATATGGCCCTTCCACCCACATAGTAAAACGATATGCGGAAAGTACCCCATATATCATGAAAAAATGGTACACATAGTATGTTATATTTTATATTTCCACCCTGTGGTACTGATCATTCCATTCCATCTCCATCCCATCCTCCGAATCCCCTATACAAACCAGTCCAGCGGCTTCAGAAAAATGCCTCTGCCAAAGCCACCAGACCCGCATGAACGGACTATCGGGAACCTCAGTGCGCCCTCAATAGTCTATATACCCATGTTAAGAAGATTCATGAATGTACTCCCAACATTTTTATGAGTCCCAAGAATTTTATTAATTCTACATTCCAGTGTTAACCCAGATACCAACCATGGGATACTGACATGAACCACACAATTCATGGGCTCAAGGGCGATCACATTCATTTCATTTCAATGATTGAAATTGATCTGTCAAATAAATAACACTTTCATTGAATTTTTCTTACAAGAAACATCTATCCCCATTACCAAAACACATTCTAGAGAATCCCTCGTGGAGTAAGCCCCTATCCTTTTAGGATGGACCTAATGACCTTCACTCTCATTTCACATTGAATGGTTTATTACTCTGTGCCCTCATCAAACATTTCCCTAGAATATTCCTCCATGTGATACTCATTTTCTACCAAAAGAGAAGGTAAAGTGTTCCACTATTGAATCTTTAACATCCTATTATTTCCAACAGCATGCAGGGCTCACGCATTCATAGAGCACTGTGATAATAAGACATTGGCACAACTCATAATGAACAATGATATATTAGATTCACAAAACATCCTGGATAAGTAGGAAGCCTTTACCTAGGCCAAAGATAGATACAATCTCATCTATGAAATGAGAGATCACATCCCATTCAAGTGTGAAACTCCCAATAATTAACCCCAATCAAATTACAATTCTTACCAAACTATGAGGGATTTTATTACCAGGTAATTGAGATACATATGAAGGCTCTCTATGGTCCAAACCTGATACCCAAAGTACCCTAGAATTTTCTGATCCATATTCCCAGTAAGGAAATCTTAATCCAGGTCACCATATCTTTCCTTGGAATCTCATTACACCTCGTCTTATTCCTCACATTGGATACGGACTAGGCACCTTTTTTTTAGAAATCCTTGCTGCATGACGTTAAACTGCACAGATGGGTCCTTGCCGCACGATCATAAAAGTTGATGTGTCTAGTTGAGTGACACTGAACAACATGGGTTCTGATTCGTCTCAAGAGGATATATAGGAAACCCATCTCATGGGTTCGAACCTGAAGTTGATGAAGCCTTCTTCCCCCTGGATGACTATAAACTCCAAAGCGCCACATGAAAGGGCATCAACAAGTGTTGTCTCAGTAATTCCTAATCCATGCATATCCATAATTGATCATTCCACCCGGGGATAATTTATGGAAACACTCTTTAGGAAATAAAAAAGGATTAACGAACATATGAACATTACTTAAATTTATAAGAGTCCCAAAGTAGAAAATAATTCCCCCAAAAAGGTTGTGATGCGCCTGATCTCCCATCCTCTCTACCAATGTCGTCTTGAATTGTCATTGGCTAAATAATCATCCAATGAGTGCCTACCATTGGAATAAATGTCCATGAATCAAGGATATTAGGGCCATTTGGTGTTTCTATCTCCATTAATAAACTTAGAAGAGACCATCCAAGGACATCATACCCAACATAGGTCAAATTCACCGTCGCATAACCCCCTTTTCAATCACCCACTAGGATCTTGAAAACATGGAACCTACTTAATAAAATAAGAAAGGATACATTACCCAATCCAAGTGCGACCATCTCACCCCATCAATATATCTTGTGCGACGTGTATCAGGATGAAACAACTCGCCACACAAAGATTTGTTTTGCGATGGATGGTCTAACAAAAAGTATTTGTGATGGGATTTTTTTGCAATAGGTCATTTGTAATAGGATCCCACTGCAATTATTAAACATACCATTGTTGTTTATGTATTTTTATGGTTTATAAGGGTTTTTATTAATTTTTAATTACTTTATGTTATTTTTCTTTTTTTACTTTGTTTTAGTGGGTTTTTATGATATTTTAGGGGTTTTAAGGTCTATTAGGGGGGTTTTGAAATATATTAATGTTTTCTGGGGGATTAAGTGTTTTTAGTGTTTTAGGGGTTTATATTTTTTTATAGCATCTATAGGTTTATTTTTTTATGTTTTTAAAACGGATTTCGGTTTTTAGGGATTTTTATGGGTTCTCATGGTTTTTAGGGGTTTGGGGTTTTCTAGTGTTTTTAGGTATTTTGTGGGTTTTTTGGTTTTGATTTATTTTTTAAACAATGGTGGTTTTCATGGTTTTTAATGGTTTTTTAATGTTTTATATGGTTTTTTGGGGGTTTTTATTTTTTAGTATTTTTTCTTGTTTTATGGTATTTTTTGGATTTTTAGGGTTTAAAGTTTCTATTATTGGTTTGACGGGTTATAAGTGATTTTAGGGGTTTTGGGGTGTTTATTTTTTTTTTGTATTTTTGTATTTTTTAGGGATTATATATATATTTTTATGGTATTTTATGTGTAATTTGTTTTTTGGGGTATTTTCTAGGATTTAGGGTTTTTATTTTATTTAAATATTATTAGGGTTTAAATGGATTTGAGAATTTTTTAGGTGATTTATGTTTTTCAGGGTTGGTAGTTTTATTTTTTATTTTAGTGTATTTAGTATTTAATGTGGTTTTAGTGTTGTAGGGTTTTTATAGTTTTTAAAATTTTAAGGGTTCTAGGGTATTTATGGATTTTATGGTATTTAGGGTTCCTTTAGAGTTTTTAGTATTTTCATGGATTTTCATAGTTTTTATGGGTTTTAATAATTTTTTGGAATTTTTATGGGTTTTAGTGGTTTTTAGTTTTTTATTGTTTGTGGGGTATTTGGGATTTTTTTGGGATTTTAGCGGGTTTAGTGTCTTCAATGTTTTTAGGGGTTCATAAGGGTTTTATGTTTTTTGATGTTGTTTGAGGTTATCAGAGTATTTTAGGGATTTTAAATGCTTTTTATGGAATTTATAATAATTTAATGTTTTGTAGGGTTTGAATTTTACTCATGGTTTTCAAGGGTTTTAATGTATTTTAAATTATTTTAGTGGGTATTAGGGATTTTATGGGTTTTAGAGTTTTTATAGTTTTAGGGGATATTTAGTGTATGTTGTGATTATTAGTGTTTTTAGGGATTTTATATATTTTTATGGATTTTATGTTGTTTTTTGTATTTTATTTGGTTTTAGGGGTTCTTAGGGGGTTTAGGATTTTAGTAGTTTTTTTTTGGGGGGGGGGGGATGTCATTCTTGGATCTTTTAAGCGGTTTTTTGAAATTTAGAGTTTTTAGTTATTTTTTGGTTTTCATGGGTTTGAAGGTATTTTTTTGGTTTTAGGTGGTTTTGGAATTATTTTAGGGGTTTCAGAGATTTTATATGTTTTTATGTTTTTTAAGTTGTATAAGAATTTGTTTAACATATTATTGGTTTTAAGATTTTATATGGTTTTTTTGATTTTTGGGTTTTTAGGCTGTTTAGGGGTTTCATCATTTTAAAGATTTTATAGTTCTTTTAGTGTATTTTTTGGGGTATTAGGTGGGTTTAGGGACTTTTAGTTCATTTAGGGGGGTTTAATTTTTTTTTGATTTTGGGGGGTTTATGGTCTTTCCTTGGGGTTTTAATTATTTTTAGGGGGCTTATAGGTTTTTTTTTATTTTTAGGATTTTATTGGTTTTAGGGTATTAGTGCATTTATAAGATGTTTGGTTTTCATGGGTTTTAGGGTTTTTTAGCATTCTAGGGTTGTTTCAGATGAAATTGTTATTGTTTTGTCCCAATGGGGATTGTGGATCATTGGATCGATTGTAGGGATCAATTGGTTAAAAATCATTGGCATCAATTATAACATCTTCAATGGTCCCCAACCAGTTTTATCATACTGCAAAAAACCACCAAAATTTTCCCACATCCATGATTCATTGACCTTCGTCCAAAAGGTAGGAGTTCGTTTGCTGATTTTACCGATGACACTTAAGAACTCACATTGGATGACAGGATGGGAACTCTGGATCATCTCACCCTTTTAGGGGGGGACTATTTTTTATTTTGGGACTCTTATATATTTAAGTTATGATCATATGTTCTTGAATCCTTGGCACATTCCCAAACATGTGTTTATGATATATCCCTGGGGTAGTGGTTAATCATGATTATGTACTCGTTTGGAGTCATTTGGATGTATCAAAGGATCTCCATCGTTGGAGGGATCTATATGTGTCAAGATTCTCCATCAATGTTACACTTTTATCAATAAATATGTTATTATTTGGTTGTTCTCTAATCAATTATGGTTTCAATCCACATGTGGTTGTGCTATGGAGTTTATTATCATCCAGGGGGAATGAGATATATTTTGATGTTGGGATAAAACACATAAGATGGGTTTCCTACATAACTTCAAGAGAGGAATCCAAAACCACGTTGCTTAGTGTCGATTTACTGGACAGAATACCTTCTATGGTTGTTAAAAAGGGTCCCAATCATGTATTTTAACTTCATATGACAAATACACACATATGCGAAGGGTTTCCTAGTCAAGGGTGGGGTGGGACTTTTGCCGAAGAGTCCCAAGGTAACCAGAATGGATATGGTCTCCAGGGTGGGTGTGACCCTATTGGGGTCATATCCTCGAAATTATTATGTTTATTTGGATATTGGGTTTTAACATCATGGAGTCTTCTTATGTATCCTAGTTAGTTTTTAATCAGATCCCTTGTAGTTTGGTTGACTCTGGGACTTAAATATTAAAGGAGGAGTGTTAAGGGAGCATGATTGGGGATTAGGAATGGGAGTTGTTCAGTCGAGGGAATTTGGTTCGGGCCTACATATATGGAGAAGGACTAGTCTTTGGATTGGTATTGGGGATTACATATATAGGGAAGTAAAATGATTTGGAACCATGCATATTTAATGATCACCAAATACTGTTAAGCCCATATGAGTCATGCTCGGTGCGAGAAACAAGAGGAGGTGTTAGATCAGAATATCGCACATCCTACTTCATTTTCCAATAAACTGTACTGGACTCCAATGTAAGAGAGAAAGTTCTTTGGGTTTTCATGTATCCTATATTTTTTCTATAACCTAAAATGTCATATATGGTGACCTATCTGATATGTACTAGGTGAGGTCAGGGAGGAGCATGGGTGAAACCTCCTGCAAGAATGTATTGGGGCTTACCTCAGTGGGAGTTCCCTAAACTTGGATCTGGGGGGAAGGATCCTTTTTCTTCTACCAAGGAATTGAAAGTGTGATACCCATTATTCTTTCTCTAAATGTGTATGTACATGAGAGTATCCCAATGTCGTACCCCATGTAAACACTAGAATGTAAAACTATGGTCATTTTAGGGGTCCACCTTACTAATTTGATAACAAACATGTCTCCACATACCGTGGGTATGTAAAATCAGAATGAAACACTAGTGCACCCAATGGTTTTATAGTGTGGTTTTTGAAGCATTGGAAAATGCCTTGGATTTATACTATTGGATTGGTTTTTTGAGGATTTGACATGGGGATTGTTGATTTGATAGATGTGAATGATTGTATCTGGAGAGTGGAACGTCATAGAGTACCCTCTTATGCATGGAATGTTCTCACGTGTGATAGGGGTTCTTCTTCATATCATGAAGCTACGTGGGCAAAGAGTTTTTCTATGTACCATTTTCGTACACAGGCCTGGGCGGTGTCCCCATAGTGCTCGACTACATGGGGTCATATTCTTTTCAAAAAGAATATTCATATGTGATGCCTAATTTGTCCCGCATATTTACTTTTTATGTGGGTTAGGGTTCCAATTATATTGAATTTTCCTATGTGGGGAACCGGGTTATGAATGGAACATTACTAATGCACCACTCAGGGTGTATTCCCATGATCGATCTTTATTATGTGGATTACCAATTTTAATTTATTCTTCTTCTTATCAAAATGAGGCAGTGTTTTTACCTATGAGGATTTTTCGAAAGGGTCTATATTTTTCGGAGCATTTCATTTCATATTTCTATTTCCTATCCCCAAGAATTCCCCCCTCTTTGTCTCCCCTCAAAAACTATTTATTGAGATGTTGGGAATGAGGTACCCATGTAGCTAGTTCTTTGTAACAAGGTCATGATCCCCCTTTTTTCGGAACCCAAGTCCATCACCCGAACTGAGGATTAAATTTTCAATAGAGGCCATGAGGTTATGGTATGTGGATGAAAAAAATCACCTCCTCATTCTTGAAATATAATTCATTTCATTTGTGGGAAGCCATTGGATTTTCCATGCCTACAGACTATTTGAGTCCACAGGGGATGTACTAAACGGGGTGAATTTATCCCCCTCATCCCGCAAATGACCACGTTCAAAGAGTTGGTTCCATTGTTTTCCTCCCATGGATGGTTTTATTTGTGGGGATTTTTGAAAAGTAGATCGCCATGGAATGCAAAGATCCAAGAATTATTTCCCTCTTCATGGTCTAGATTTATTTCCTTTTCTAAATTCTATCCTTTAAACATTTTCCTATCAATTATTTCTTTAGTTTAGTTTCCTTGCTTTACCAATTTCATGTGATAATTTTAGTTCCCTTTTCGATGTTCTCAGGACCCAAAAAAATGCCTCCATCATAATGGGGTCTGATCGGGATGGTGAAGAGGCCATTCCAATGTGGAATGTGGTTCTCGTTTGAGTTGGTTTTTGGTATGAGGGTGTGCCCATAGGAGGGGGACCACACCTATATATAGGGGTCCCATTTCATTTTTACTCTACTATATTTATTGATGATCAAAGAACAATTGTGAACTGATCTTTATTGCATGCTACAATGTACTTCATCCCTTATTGGACATATTTTTCTAAGAACCGAAATTTGGATTCCCGAATAGAAAATTTTAATCTGTGATTGGTGAGTTCAGATTTCTGTGTAGTTAGGTTCATTGGGAGGATCACTTATTCCGCGAACTAATATTTCTAGGTCCAATGCCTCATGGGAAAACACCTCACAAGTTTCCGTGAATACTTGGTTCCTGGATGATGTCTTCTATAGACCATTTGTTTGAGGGTTTACCAATATACATACTACATTAGGTACTTTTCCAATGTTTTTGGTTAACTCCTTATTATATGTGATTTTTATGCATAAACGAGATGGATTTAACTCATGTTTCAATGAATGTGGCTATTTGGAGTGCGGTGATAGCTGATAGCATTGAAGATGATTGTTTTCCATACATCATTCCTCATTAGGATATTCTAAAAGACCACCTTTTACCATAACTTATAGCCTATAAACTAACCCTAAAACTTACACTTTAAAACATTGTACTTCATGATGATGCTCTGCTGCCATTAATTTACATGAATATTCATACTATCCACCAAGGGATGTCTCAAGGGTGTGATCGAGAAAATGTGTTTTCTACATCAGAAATCATATTGGGCATGGGAAAATGGAACAAATTTGTTCTATATGGCTGCATATATACTCAATGTAATCATCATGGAGAAAAAAATATAAGGATCTAGTCATTTATAACTATTCATCCATTGTCAACCTATCACGAGGTAACCCTAATGGGGGGTGGATTTCAAAATTGGATAAGTGATATGAAGGATGAATTCCTAATGAATAAGCTTGAAAATTCTAGGTTCATCCAAAATTTTCATAAACTCCTGTTCCATTGGAAGTTATTACCATATTCCAGGCATTGTGGGTTTCCTAATTTTTCATTTATTTGTTGGGCGAGATAATTCTTGTACTACATATTCTATATTATTCAATCCCAAACACCTTCCACTCATTACATTGTGATGTGAGGATCACTTTCTGGGATATCTATCAGATAGGGGACTTCCCATCTATGAAAATATGTACAATGGATTTTTACAGGTGGCCAAAATCATGGTAAATGATGAGAATGTATCTCTACTAATAGGAGAATTACTAATCATGGTAGAGATATTACATGACCATCCTCTTCATCCTCTCTCATTCATTCTGTTGTATTATTTTAGGTATTTTTATATCATATGAATGGAACAAGGATGATAGTTCACCATAGACTAAAAAATACAACCCCACAGTTACAACCTATTCCTAGCTCTTACTGTTCTACTTTTGAGGTGGGTCGATATACCACCTAGGGTTATATAATCTAGTCTGACATATCTTATGAACATTGATTAGCATGTTTCTTTTCAATGTTTTTATGTGGGTGGATTTTCCATTCTTGTGACATGTATATTTTTTAAGAGTTTTCACCATGATAATGGAATCCACATTGGATGAAGGAGGGCCTATTATTCTAGTCTTTCTCACCCTAACCTGAATTTATGAGTTTTTAAGGATGGTATAGGAGGGAAGACCTCCGCATATTATTAGAAATCCATTTTAATTTTAATATGAATGGATAGTAGAGATCTTATACAGATATAAATATTGATATACCACAATGGTTCCTCATTATGACTACCACCTGACTCTAATCAGTATTGCGGTGGTCCCTCACAAAACCCTCTATACTGATATTAATGTTGAATTTCTGATTTATTTTTCTTACTTTGACTTTGTACCTCACCTGGTGCCTCATAGAGCGATGGTGGATGAAAAAATTGGTTCTTCCGAAGAACATTATTACATTATGTTTTTGTGGGGTGGAATCCTAATTGATTGTATTGATAGTGTAACTATCTATGAGCCATATTCACCATATAAGTTATCTAGTATATTAAGATTATTGCAACACATCATGTCTCACCCTGTTATTTAGGTCCAGAGGGAATCCCATCAGGAAATCGTTTTCCATTTTTGGTTAATGATGGTGCAGGGGGATTGTGGTACATGGGTCTTTATTCCACCCATAAAGACCATAACATAATTATTATTAGAGTGTTCTCAACTGTGGTTGACATGTTTACCCAAAAAAATATTAGAGATAATAGTTCAACTGGTGAAAAGGCCCTTGGATGCCTCCATTACTATAGTAGTTATAGTATCTCCCCCTTTTCCCAATATGTGGAGGTGTTCTATCTACGATGACAATAATTTTGAGGATATTTCTCTATACACCGTATTTTTATAGAAAGTACTTCATATCCTTTATCTTTGGTTAACCATTTTGGTTGTCTTAATAAGGTTATACCAAGTGGAACATCACCATGCACTCTTAAAGTTGCACCCAACCCTCCCCCCCATACATAGATTTCAGTGGTGACCCATCTATTGAAGTAGGAGGTCTCACTACATGGCCATCACAACTTATAGAAATTCCATTGTCCACATTGAAACATCTGGATTATAATCCCATGAAAATATGTGAGTTGGGCCAAATTCCAGATGTTATCTGGGGTTACCATGCTATTCAAGAATGGGCATGGATTCATATCGTTTCTATTGTGACAAAGAAACCCTTTGAAATAATTTAACCACCAGGAGAACACTCTTTGGTCACTTTACATTTGATTGGGCTAGTGTGGCTTTAATTATCATAATTTTCACCATTTGTCATACAAAATCAGTATTTCTCGAGATGACCTATATGTTTGTAAACATGAACTCTATCGATTATATTCCTCCAATCATCAGGATGACTCATTTTGGGATATTAACAATAATCTAATTAACCCGGTGATGGAGGAATTTAATTTTTTTTGATCATGTGATGGAAAAAACATAGGATATACGAGACTATAATGTTGTCTTTTCAAGGTTTAAGAACAACTATCATCATCCAATGAAAATCATGAAGCCATCAGACATATAAGTCGATATATCAGAGACACTGTTATATATATACCCCCAATGGATGAGGCTATGGAAAAGTAGGGACAACCATACAACATGATCTTGGTGTTCTGTGCTAAGAAATGGTAAATTTTCTAACCCGAGCAAGATGGGATTCACTATAACCATTTTGGTTCTCCGATGATTATTTTTATCTTGTCTTCAATATCATTGTAAATTGAATCTAGAATTTCTATGTTCTTTTTTCTTTATGAAATAAAATACTATTTTTTTCACTCTTTGTGTTTCCATTGTTTTCTCCTCATATGATAATATACACTAGAAACTTATTTGAGTCATGAGCCAAAGTAATATAAATAATCATCAAATAGTCAAATTTTTTCTTGAGCCAAGGGTCTCCGGGATGATAACATGATTATTTCTAGGGTTACATGAATGAACCTACAAGTTTTATGCCTTTTTTATAACCCTAATTTTTCATAAGTGTGTTATTGTATGGGCTTAGCATCCATAACATGACTTTTTCTTCAACCTCCCTTCTCGGGTTTTCATCCTAATAGTATTTTTGTCTCTTTTCTTTTTTGATTTATTAATTTATGGAATAAACCATATATTGTGTTGTTCTAGCGAGTTAACACTTGACTTTTATGTAGGCTTCCATTTGGGGGGTTTCAAGCCGGCGAGTTACATATCACTTCCTGTGGGTAGTTTAATGTCTTTCACGACATACTATCATTACTGATTTTTTGGGTCGAACAACATTGACCATGAATTATTGGGGAAAGAGCCCTGATAATAAATATTGGAATAGAATAACATAATATTTTACAGACATTAGTGATATATTTTTCCTGATTCTAAATTTATGATTTTGGGGACATGATAAGTGATATGTAGCATGAAATCCATCAGGGCATATGAAGGTAGTAAAATCCTCTACTAAGGATGAATTTTTCTCTTGTTGGAAGGCCTTTTTTGTGGGAAACTTATGCAGACCCACAATGGCATATTATTCATAATCAATCAGATGTTTTCTTCCGATAATTAACTTCTATTTCAAATTACTATTGAAATTTCATGGGAATTTTTACGACTCAAGACAATGAGGTTTGTATATTAACTGGAGTGGGGTCTAAAAAGTATGAAGTTATTGATGTCAATTTACATCATGAATGGGAAATAAATTCTACATGAATTTTTCCTGTATAACAGATAGTTTAATGATGGGATATTTTAACATTATGCAACCATGCCTTTATGTTGGTTACCACTTTTTTGGAAGAAATGAGGGGGACCATCTAACATTTTTCATGATAGTCTTACTAGGAACCTTCTACCATGTTCTGGAATGAAATGGGGAAAATGATATAAATTTTAACTCTGGAGTTATCTGAATCTGAGGAGTGATATGGGGAATATGATCCATTTGGGTGTTTGGAGGTATGAATAGCGTCTGTGTTGGATGAATTTGTATCTGGTTGACAATACCTTTTTTGGGAAACGTAGGCAAGGACACCAAGGAATATTATGCACTATCAAGGAGAGGTGACCTTCAGACACTGACCGTCCAGTTTTAATTATTGTGGAAATATATAAGGACCCAAACCATTCTCATCATAGTGTTTGGTTTATGGAAGATGTGTATCTAAACATGATAGGTATATTTCAAGTCTCAATATCCCAATCAAAATGATGAAGATTTTTTCCCTTGATAGGGTGGTGAGGTTCCCTCTTACATGACTGGCCCCTTCATAAGACAGAACATTGTTTATGCAGTTTAATGTCTTGTAGTAAGGACATACCCATATCGTATCCTCCAAGGAAAATCTATCTCCATCATGGTAGTGGAGATTTGTTTGAATACAATCAAAACAGTTGGACCAATCTCACATTGGACTCCACCGTGAAGATTTATTTTATGCATGAGAGTATGAGGGAGAATTTCTTCGATGTGATTGAAATTTCCATTGTATATCTGGATCATACATAGTGATAGTTGTGAAATTTATGTCTAATAGATTGACTAAAAATACGATGTCGAGGTGTCACCATGTATCTTATGAGAATAGAAGTAAATAAATAAATTTATCTTGACATTAAAACTCCTTGAATGAGTCAAAACCACGCACAAAGAGGTAGAATTTTTAATTTTGGGCTGGTTGAAATAGTTTGAATGAATTCTGGCATCACTGTGGAATCAAACCACCCCTATTTTTTAATATACAGATGTTTAATTTCAGGCAATTAGTAATGTTTCAATGAACATTAATGTCTTATGGTTAGGACAGTGGTAGAATGGTTTAGTTTTAGGTTGTGGGGACAACTTTCCATGGAAATGATGAGTAAGTTGGGGGAAAATAGGACAAGTGGATTATTTCATATTCCAAACATGAAAGAGGGATATAAACTATGATCGGGGGGACTATCGGATATGGAGGAATGATACATGGTATGTTATCCAGTAGGGAATAAAAGTTTGGAAAATAATCTCCTGAGAAATAATATTTCTTTTGTTGACATGCCTTTTTATGGGAAACATATGTAGAGCCATTGGATAATATTAAGAAAAGAAAAGAAGTGGTGTCCTCATGACATTGACAACCCATTTCTGATGGTCGTGGTGGTTTATGATGATCTACGATTCCCAAATCACATGGTATAATAAATTGGAAGGATGTGTCTAGAGAAACAAGAAAGAATCAGGCTACAATTTTCCATGAAGTATGGATATCCCTACACACATATGACTCATATGTACGGGTATTTCAATTCCTGGATAGATCCTTGATGTGAAATCTATATTCAAATACTTCTTCATGGTTCTATATTCAGGAGTAGAATATGGAGGCATTTTTGATGTGGTGGCTAGGCCCAGGATGTTGGATTCGAGCATCACTATTTATGTTTTCAAAACAAGGATCAATACAAATGTAGTTTTTGAAAAATTTCCTACACAAATATGATTCGTGCATAGGGGAGGAAGTCATTTTTTTGTGGTGGTCCTAGAAATAGGACCCATTTAGAAGTCCCATGAATCAACTTGTCTTGTATGCAGTGGAGGAAGAATTTTATTCCTTGGGAGTTTCTTGGCTAAGATGCGATATCAAGGAATCACTGAATTTCCTACAAGGGTAAGAGTCAATCCATATATATTCATGAAATATCATGTGGGAATGACGTGGCCTGGACAAGATAAGAAAACTTGTTCATTCCTATATATCTCATGAGAATTAGAATCAATCTGTACATAGTTTTTTGATGTGGATTCTCCATGTAGGTCTGACCCATACAAGGGGGATGGAATTATTTTTTTCCATGATGGATAAACTAGGATATAAGAATCCATGGGCCAATATGTATCTCGTATGTATAGGAATTTGGCTACATGTAGTTCTTGAAGAACCATGGATTTTAACATCATGTGGTGAGGAAGACAGAAGGCAAATGTGAATAAAATAAAATGTCATGTTTTGGCCCAATGATTATGGTTCAGACGTCACTACATATCCCATGAGAATACGAATCAAACCACACATACTTCTTGAAATATAATGATATTTAATGTCATGCGGAGAGGACTTGTGGTATGCCTTTTATGGACATTCACCTTAGAATATAATTGGCCTATTGTATAACTTTATTTATTTCTTGTTTGGGTAAGCCCTTACCCTAATTCCTATGCTCACGAGAACTATACTATGTGTGAGAAACAAGCACCGACCTTAGTTCACCACAATGATGATATTGGTGAGAGTACAATAAGGGAAATTTTTTCATGTGTTGATTAGAAAAGGATATAAAATTATTGGTTCCCCACATATATCATTTAAAATGAGAATAAATCCACACAAAGTTATGTGAAGAGACCTACTTTCATTAGTTCTTCCATACATATGGATTTTCAGGGATTTTTTAGATGATCGTTGGGCCCACAACATGAGGTCTAGGAATCACTACATATAAAATTAGGGATGGATTGAAGCCAAATGTAGTTTTCAATTCATCATAGTAGGTGACCAATCCTAGAGGAGATGTACTCTCGGGTGGGAATATCATGGTGTTATACATTTTAACATCATGCAACAAGGATATATGTGCCATGATGTTAAACATCATGCGGTAAGGAAGTTGGTAGCACAATTTATTGTCATGTTGTGGGGTTGTGTTCCATAATGATTAATGTTATGTGGTAAGGAAATGTACAATATGATGGTTAATTTCATACAATAATGACTTTTTATCCTGCAGTTTAATGTCATGCGACCATGAGGTTCATCAGGAACATTAACTTCAGGAGATTAGGAGGATGAATTCCATCCAGATTGACATCATGATGTCGGTAATATTTCATAAAGTTTTTCATCCTATAACTAGTATGAGTTGGTACAGTTTAATGTCATTATTAAATGACATAAGAAATAAGATACATGACATATTGCATCATGAAACATACAGTGGTAGGTACTCTAATGAGTTGTCCATCAATTTGAATTATGGAATATGCTCCATTGGAGTATACCTTATGTATTACATAGCGTCACTCCCATTTTGGTTCCAAAATTGGAGGTTTCATTATTAGTATAATCAATGTTCTAAATACCATCACCATTTCTCCCTAGAGTAAATACTGGGGGTTCACCTTTTTGTTGGAGGGTCATGCAATCCAGTTTTGATAAACATCCAAATGGTGAAAGGTATGAAATATATTTTCATCGAGATAATCTAATTCATCATTTCACTTCTCATACTTCTCATCTGTGTAAAATTGTTCATAAATGGAAACACAGAGCAAGGGATGTTGAACATCAATAGATAGGACCACCTCCATCCCATATACCATTTAATATGGGGTTTCATGAGTAGTGTTATAGGCAGTGGTCTGATAATCCCACAAACCATGGATGATCTTGTTCATAAATGGATTATAATCCTTATATACCATATTTTAGAGTTTACTGGATAGGGTCTTGTTAAAGGACTCTGTCTGTTTGATATACAGTGCATGACAACAGTATGAATCGTTGTTCTTGACACCAAACTCCTGATATATTTTTTCCAACATAGATGAATAAATGTTGGTTCATTATCCATTAGTATGGTGTGAGGAAAACCCAATCTGGTGATGATATAGGATTTTATAATGGTCACAATGATTCTTTCCCTAAATTCTTTTATGGGTATATCTTCACTACATTTGGAAATTATGTTGGTTTTTGTGAGGATATACTTGAATTACATAGCAATGTTGGGTGGATATAGTCCCACAACATTCATTCCCCATATAGAAAACTACCAAGAGTACATGGTTGGGTGATGTAACTATAGGGAATGGCTGATGAAATTCACATGATCATGGAAGTAATCAAACTTCTTGGAAGTGTTAGTGCAGTCCTATGTCATAGTGTTCTAATAATATCCATGCCTTCAAATTTGATGGGAAATCTTGGATCCGGATTGATGTGCACCATTGGATGTATGTATATCCCATTTATGACAACATAGATATCCTCTCCATCAATGGAACTGAGAAGGACCCCATCAAGTCCTCATTTATTGAGGACATGTTATTGAGTTGGGCTGTTATATAGAACAAAATTAACTTCTCGTATCAAGATTTTCTCTCTTCTAGATTTATTTAGGGGGGATTTCTCTCATTTTGAGATAATTCATAATGGGGGTGATGCATCTAGTGGAATGACCATGAAACATAAGGATGATGATGATTTAACTGTTTTCTTCTATATTTACCTGAATGAATGGTGAGACAATCAAGCAGTATGCAATGATGATGATTGATTCATGCTGATCAGGTTCAGCCTGAGCAGTGGATGAATTTTCCAATGCATCATGTTGAGAATTTTGAAACTGAGAGATATAGTTTAATGCCAATACTAAAGGAAATTCCTCCATCAATCATCATATGAGATCAAACAAAGGGATCAAATATTTCCTTTTGATAGTGTAATTACCCTTAATATTCTTGATGACTTGTTTTGAATAACCTTTCAATCTTCATTTCTTTACTTGCACATGAAGTTCCAACTCAAGCCCTACTATGAGAGCGTGGTATTCAAAATGAATGTTTCAAAACCCCTCTTACAATAGGAAGGAGTAATGTAGGACTTCTTATTCTAGATATGTTTGTACGATTCCCATACCTACAATGTTATTCTTAAGTTATTCCATCATTTTCCCCATAGGAATTTTGGTTGAAACTTCAAAATAAATCTACCTAATTAAGAAGACTTCATTTACAGTGAAAAAAATTCATCTGAAAACATAGTTTCTAATGTTGTAATTTCTACCGAGGGTTTCTTTACTGAGAATTTGCTATTGTCTAGTCATTGACGGATTTTTGAACCAGAAACTAGATATCAAACTGTGATAGAATGACCACCCACCATGACAAATGTCTAGTCAACATTGGATGGTTGAGAATATTCATGATTGGGTTGCAACAGGAGACCATGAAAACTTCATGATGTTTTAGGTAATGTATAAATTTTTTGATTGTAAATATTAGATCTAATCATATCATCTCTATATTTGGATAGTGAGTCACAACACCAATCATGGTTCAGATGAGATAATATAGGTTAATTTCATTGTTGGCATAATTTTTTACATGGATGGAACCTAAGGATAACTCCAAGGTGTTCACAAACAGAATGATTTGTCTTCATTCGATAGGTGGATTTATCACTATCGAACCCAAGATATATTTCATGAGGTTTTTTAATACCCCAAGACAATCATCATTTCATTGATATGATACCCCATTATTCAATAACCTGGTAAAGGAAAAAAATTACTGGTAAAGTTGGTTATGATGTGTTGTATGTAGTCCAAGTATCCTTGTAGTTTTTTTAATTCAGTGAGGTTATGAGGTCATGACATGAAAAATATATCATTCTACATATTAGGGTTGAATTAAATTCCACGATAGCGTTTGATGTAACCATGAAATTTTCTTAAGGAAATGTCAGAAGAACAGTTCAAGGGGTTAATTTTTATACTATGCTACCACCGTTTTTTAGAGACTATTTCACGATCCATCAGGTAGTCTAGATGTTGCCCCAATTTAATCACTCCTTTATCAACATTGAAGTTAACGAACATTATCAAGAATGTCTTAAATATGGTGTGGATGGTACAATGATATGTGGTGCTAGAATTATATAAACCGAATGGTATCACCGTATAACAAAATAATTCTTATGGTTACCAGATGGAAGGGGACTCTTCGTCTTCTCAGTCCATTCATATTTGGTTGTACACTGAATAAACTCCAATTAAGGAGATCTCTTCATATCCACTAGTTTCATAGATCCATAATTCTATTATCGAGACTTTGAAATAATCATTCAAATAGTGACGATTGAGATCTCTGAAATCAATGCATATATTAAATTTCCCATTCTTCAATTTAACGGGGACTATATTGTCCATCTAGATGTGATATTGGACCTATTAAATGACCTCGAATATGATGATATTTTCAAATTCATCATCTATTTTGGTATCATGTGTTGAGTGAGTTCTTCATGAAGGCTATTTGTAAAACTAATGATCATATGAAAGTCCTATGTGGTCAGAGGGAACTTTGGGATGAAATACTTTAATTTCTATGTAGTTCCAATAAGAAATCTAGATATTTTTTTGAAAGGAGGTGTACATCTCCAATTCTAAAGAATTCATCAATACACTGATCAGGGTAGGTTTTGGATCTTCTTCTATACCTATATTAATTTTTTCAAGTTCATCAATGGTGGTAAATAATCCTTTCTCAAATTCTAGAGGGGAATCCCCGAGATCCTCTTAATCTTCTTCCTCATCATTTTCTTCATCCTCTTCTTCTTCCAATGGGGAAAAACATTTATGATAAGCACTCCAGAGTAAGGAGGATAGTCGATACCTTGAACCTTAGGGGATGAATTGACTTCTCCTAGAAGAGTTGATATAGGGTAATGTTCCTCAAAATATGGAACAAGTAATGGATGATTTTTTTCTTCCTATTATGCCTCAGTGGGTGATGCATGGATTTTATAGATCTTTGAGGATGGTTTAGGGGTATTTTAATCATAGAATTCACCATTATTTGGGGGATCCATTGATTTTTCTGTACATTCAGTATTAGTGACCATGAATGTAATCATGATCACTATGTAATACAAGTATGAGTTTGGGCTCACTCACTAAACATGATTGATTGGTAATATATATTCTTTACTAAGCTTCTTGAAGGGTTGTTGGGGACCATCTCCAAAATATTTGTCATAGTGAACCAATCAATTCCATTGACCGAGGGTCGCTTCCATATCATCATGTAAAATATTTCACAAATATATTGAGACAAGAAAGATTAGAATGGGGCCTTATCAGTGTATAATGTCCCATTTTATCAATTATTGTAGTATTATATGCACTGATGGTATGATTATGGAACCACCAAGTGATGATGCAACCAAGGCCTTCCTAAAAGAACATTTATGGTCTTGTTTCTCCAAACCACAAAAAAAATTTGAGTTGTCTACATGGTCACCAAATCATGTTTTGATCTTGATTTTGCCAAACAATTTCTGCTCATTTTTTCATAACCTAACAGGGTTGTGGCTAAGGGCATCTGGTTCTCTTCGTTATTGCTCAGCCAATGAAGTGTTTTCTCTGGGAGGATATTAACTCTCGAGCCATTATCAATGAATACTTTTTGATCATAAATACCATTTATCATGTCGTACATATATAGGGGTCTGATGTTCCATTACATGATATTGTCTTCACATTGATCCGTAAAGGAGATAATCATGTTGAATTCTATAGGATTGGTATGTGTTCGATAATCCTCAATGGTGGGGACTTTATCTTCAAACTAATGGGGGCTTAGAAATGATTCAATAAGAACGTCCCTAAGATCATTGGAAAAACTCAGAGCATCTTGTATTGATAGTTTGGCTGGTAATTAGGAATGATTTTTCCATATATCATACTTTTTGTCAAAAGGATGATGATTCCCAACATGGTGATGCTCATTAACAAGAACATTGGGGGTTTGATAATTTTGTGAGGATGGGTCAATCCTTGGTATAACAGTTGGTGGTGCTTCTATGCTTTGTGAAGTAGGCAGTGTAGGTATCCTTACATGCTTTGGGAGATTATACATTTATTTCTATTCTTATGGATATACCAGAATGATTGGACTAGAGTGACTTCTAGAAGGTGTGGGTGAATTTCCCTATTTTTATTGGGTCTTATATAATTCTAATCTTGATGATTCTGAAACATTTATGGTTTGAGTATGGGTACAAACATAATCTTTGTTTCTTCTACAGTTGTGTCTTCCATGGTATCTCTGTCTATTTCCGCCTCTTCCTCTAGTTCCCTAATCAGGTGTGGGGTACTCTAGTTCAAAACCATTCTTTTTATCGGTGAAGGGGTCCATGAGATGAATGAAATTAACATATCGAAAAATAAACCCTTCCTTAGATGATGAATCTTATTGATAAATTGCATCTGGAGGTTCTGTTTGGTTGTAAAATGCATGTTCTTTCAGATTTTAAGGAATAAAATCTATGTGGGTCAAGGATATGTTTTCCCTTCTGACAAATTCAACTTTCTACACTGAATCATACTTTACTTAGGTAACTATCATCTGTATGATCAGCTTCTGGAATATTTTTATGCAAAGTATTTCAATAGTGTTTTAGTCTGTGAGACTGTAGATATAGTTGGATTCATAATCATTGCATAGAGAATTCCATGAGTAAGCTCGATTTTGTTTTGATTCATTCAAAAATCAAAATTTTGTTCTATCATTCTAAAAAAATCATGCAACTCATCTCCCTAATGGAGGGTACTGGTGGATACATACATGACTTATGTTAGTGGTTGTATGAGTTTCACATTCCCGAAATCTATCATTCCCTACAAGCGGTCCTAAAAGATGAAAAACTCATATATGGTGCATCCTAGTATCCAATGGAAGGGAAAATAATCTAACTGGTATTGGAAACCAACTTCATCATCCGTTTTTTGTTATAAAATATGGAGAAGGTTGTAGTTTATAGTGTCTATAAAATAGCCATGAACATGGTCATATCAGAATGATAAAACAAAGTTCCTTCATTCTTTGAATTGATTTCTCATGGGTCCCCTTCATTTGTCTTGCAGAAGTCAGGGATTCTGCTGATGTCTAGGGGGTCTGGCATGATTTGATACTGGCCTCAGAGCTAGACTAGGATCCATGGGTCGATTGAGCATAAAGAAATCTATTTCAACTCTTTCTACCTTCTATCTAGGTGCCGACGGGGCTGCACGAGACTTTCTAATAGTTAGTTATAAGCAATATTCTATTATATAGGATACGTAATAGAAATCAAAGAACCCACATGTTCATTTCAACAATAAGAGCAGTGTTCATAGTTCATCATAGAGATTATTGATGCATATAGAGTGTATATAATTTTAGGGGAGCTGCCGATTCAAGGAGTAAGTAAACCCCTTCCACCGAATAATGAAGTTTGAGAATCTATCATTATATTACTATTTGATGTTCATGATGTGGATGACTATTACATTTATAAGTGTTGAACTGAATGATAAAAGGGACTATCATTGAAGATCCTTCCATATTATCATCGAATAAGAAGTAAAACGGGTCTACCATACAATGGATGATCATTTTACGGTTCACACAATGAATTTACACTTCACTACTTCTAATTGCTTTGGGGCCTCTTCATGGGATCAAAATAGGATTCATAATGCATCATATTTTTTTCCAGTTCATCTCACCCATAGAATACTAGGAATACGGTGTTACCAATATTTGGATAAGGTGGAACGTTACTCAACCAGTTAGGGTAAGGATTACGTTTTTGTTTTATCCGAGGATTATGTACTTCCATGTCTTCTAATAGAGATCCCAATGAATCAATGGTATTCTTAATCCATCGATGTGTGTCTAGATGGACCTGATCATGGGACGGTGCACAAGGTGGGAAATTTGGTCATGTCGGTGCTGCTGGTACTTGAGGAGGATACCCAGCTGGGGGAATCCTTTGTGGATTTACCTGAACCTATTCCTATTTTTTCTAAAATAAATTAAAATATTTATATCCCTATGTTGTTGGATTTAGGATGAATGATGGTCCTAGAGCTTTGCTGAAAAAACCATCCTACCTGGATTCATTCATCGGGATGACCCCTTGTGGCGGAGGAACACCATCAAGGATCGTTTGTTGGGGTTCTACTGGAGGAAGTTGAGGAGAATATTCCACAAGATGAATTTTTTGGACTATCTTGACATTGATTTTCCTTATATCTTTCATATATTCCTCTTTTTGAGTGAATCTATCCTCGTGAATAAAGGTCACGTTCTCATTGAGAGGAGGAGGTGGGTCGTATGTGTCCTTTCTTTTATGCTTCTTTTTATTGGATATTTTAATAAGAAGTAATGATGGATTGGTTATAGAAGTGAAACAATTTATAAAATCCCTCTGGTTAGGAGTATGCACTCCTTCAAGTTTGGTGTGGATCAGATTATAGGAGGAACCACCCTCTCCTTGCCCTTATTCATTTGCATCATTTTCAATGTGTTCCATGCGATTTATTTCCATGAAGTTCACCAATGTGTAAAACATTGTCGGTGGCATGCGAGATATTGAATGTTAGGGTATCTTCTTGTGCACCTTGTTGGGTATTCTTCTTCTGTTATATAATTACATTTTCACATCATGGAAAAGAGTAACTAGTAGGGAACCATGATGTGATCTTATTTTACACCACCATTATAATATAACTGAATCATGATATGGGATGGACCAGGTGACCTATTTACTTATCATACTCCCTTGGATGGAAAAGAACGACTTCTGTTGTATGGGTGATTGAGGTAAAAATTACACCAGCCCTATACGCAAGGGTTTCTCCCATTATGTTTTTGTGATGCCTTAACAAAGAATTTTTTGTCTCATGGGGGCCTTTTGGATGACAAATTCCCTCATCCCAATTGGTTGGGGCTCATCCCGTATTTTGGCAAGTGAAGCGGTTATTTCCTCTTTCTTGATCTCATGCATTATTGTTTGTTTTTGTGCCGGATATGGTGTTGGGTAAGTATGTGACTTATTTTCTTCTATGAACATTTCAATGCCTATTAGATCACCTCTGGTAAATGATAGTGCTGGTTAATGTTCTCAGTTTCCTGATTCAGGACTCATTCAAAGGATTCATCTAGTTTGGATAGTGGCATTTGAGACTTATTCGATATCATTCCTTACCGAGGATACCACCTTTATTGATTTGAAATTTTATTTGATGACTATTTTGGGATGATAAAATTATAGGATATCATTTCATATGGGTTCTACTAGATGGGATATGGGGTACATGGAAATGCTCCATGCTATATTTATCCTTGGATATGAATGTCAGACGAGGAATTGATAAATTAGCTGCCACAACATATGTGATCATTGAGGCTGGTTAGTTCAATACCTATCTTCCACCTCTCCGATTGTGGTCATCGTATAGACATGATGGCTTCTAGGTCGATCTGATGGCCAATATCTCACATTATTTTGATATGGTCTACATACCAATCATAGGTTATGTCCTTTTAATTCATGTGGCGGAGGGTTTTCCATAAAAAGAGATGAATGTTATCTATGATTTCCTATGACAATTCCATTTGAATGTTCAATTGATAAGTAGTTTTGGGAAACAATGTAACTAGTTTGTCATCCTTGGCCAATTTTCTTCTCACGAGAAACATTTCCATTTGTTCTCTATCTGAAGATTTGTTTACATGACCTACACAATTTTGGAACATCTTGATAATTTCATAATAAGTAGTAGGAAATGTACAGATCTCGTTGATATGTGAGTGATGTGGGGGTGGATCAAAAGATTAGTTTGTCCATGGACTGTATTATGGATGAGAATGGATATCACATGTCATTGATAAGTTACCTAACATTTCCGAACATTTCCTTCCATGAACATTAAAATATGAGGGCATCCACATTCTTGCACTGGAAAGGGGAGGGACTTTTTTTGGTGTGAAATTTGAATATGGGGGGGGGGGGGGCTTCACAGCTTATGTCGTGATAGAAAGGGATACCATTACATCTTGGTATATGATTGCAGGGAAGAAATCAATAGTGTAAATCCTAGAGAGTACCTTCAGGATATACTCTAATAATGGTTGGGACTTATTACTTCATGTGGTTATTAAGGAGAGTACCTTTATAGTGACTTCCATCATGGAGAGTACAACTATCATGTTGTGATGGACGAATGAAATACTAATTTCTACTATATATACCCTGGGGAGTACCGTGAGGGCGTATGATGATAAGGGGATTAAATTCTTTCTTTTTTTCTTGTAGTCACACATAGTACTACCGTGATGCTCATCTAGAGATATTCTCTCATGATCGATCGTTTAATTACCACGAAGTAAGACTATTCGGTGTGTGATTTGGGAACAACCATCAAATCTACTAGTAACAATGTTTAGGGGGATATCCTTTACAACTTATACTACTAATTATGTAATTTGGGAATGGATTTATATGATCCTGAGTTTCTCTTGAAAACGTTTTGATGGTTTCAAGAACACCAGCTTCCAGCAGAGTAGGGTCTTGAATGTGCTCTTCATTTTCCAGTTTCCTTTATCTTATTTCATTTGTGGATTCTCTCTTTAGAGAAACTAGGGCATCCTATTATAAGTAACAACCTTCATATATAGGTCCCTGTATGAGTGGTACTCATGATGTTTTCAGGATACGCCGATGAGCGTCTTATGTTCTAGTAGTGATTTACACCTACATTGGAGTGGACACCACGGTGTACCGGTGTCCTATAGTTGGAATAAGTATTTTTTCTTGATAATGTTTTCCATTCATCAAAAAATATGGACAACGAATCTCCTGGGATAATGTAGAGATGCAAGTCTACTCTAGGGTGACCATTATATTTGTGGGTGACTCACCCACTGGGAAAGATCAGTTTATCGGCCCATATCCTTTTTATTTCCACGGATGTGATTATCTCTTCCCAGTTTTGGAGGCTATGGTCTGAGATTGTGCTCTCATCCTATAAAATTTAAAGGATGTTTTGAGAGACATATTTGGATGGATTAGGTTTGTATTACCATTTCGATTTCGGAGAAGGAATATGTTCATACTCTGGTCCTCCATGTTATTCAAGTGGATACTGGCAGTTCTCTGGTGTTGGGGTAGAGGAATGAGTATTCCACTGATTCATGGATGGGATACACCCGTTGCATTCAGTGTTTTCCATGGTATTTGATTTGGGGGATTCAATTTTTCAAGCATGAATTTTTATCTACATGTTATGCAATGTATTTTTCTAATGTTATTGACATTTAAGCATACCAATTTTTCTCTGTATATATTTTTTTCTATCATATTTGACTGGTGGGATTCATTTTCTTATGTAGAAAATTTCATCGACTTGTTGATTTCCATAATATTTGATTACTGGGATTTATATACAATGGAAGGGTTGTAGGACTTCCCATAATTATCTTTCTTATTTGGACGATATGCGTGGTATTCCCCAATTGAAATTTATTCCCACTTATATCTGGTCTCCACCCTATTTGGATGGCAGGATTCATGCACATGGGCAGAGATTTGTATCATCCTATAATTTTCTGCCCAACTTGTATAGAGGGTTTGACGAGCGTTAGTAGGATTATGCATTTTCTCTTATCGTGCCACCATATTTACATGGTAGGCTTCAGAAGGGGGATCAATAATATAAATTTTCTAATTTTCTTCATATTTTTACGGAAGATCTCTTCCTAGGAAATATGGATGATGACTTGTGTCTGGTTATTTGCCCATTTCCCCCAATGAGCAGCCTGTATAACATACATTTATGATCCTTCTACTAGAACCTAGAGAGTAGTATTCACCTTGAAGTAAGGATACTGAGCCACATGACATTGGTGGCGATGTATTCCGAAAGGGTCCCTTGATCGAGGCTTTTGTGCAGCAGGGACAATGTCATTCATGATGTCACCGACCACCTTTCTAAGATAACGAAGGTATTCATTATTGTGTTTTGTGGATGGTAAACTATAATGATTAGAGATAGCTAGTGGCTCCACCTTATTCTAGAATGCCTCCCACTATTCAAGAGGTGGATGATGAGGTTTCAGTGATTGGAGGTCATGTCTTGCAGCATCCACAATGGTAATATTCCTATACTAAGGTTACTCTGAGATCAACGCATTTGAAATGCATCATTGAAAATGTTGGATGGGTGATAGTGTCATATGCATTATGGATGTATTTTCTGGTGTGTTTTGCAACATACATGTTAATGAGAATAATGTGGATTCCATTTGATTGATGTTAGATCTAAAGAATTTCAATATATATGACAATGGCAGATAAATACCCTAGTAAAGTAGGGTCTCATAACCACATGCATAATTTATGGTCTTACATAGACCTCTTTATTGTTGTCTATGAAAGGGGTTTCAATTAGGGTAATACCACCACCTTGTTTAAGGACTCATTTCAGGTTCCCCATTTTTGTTTCCAATTAAAAAATTAGTATTTTTTCCAAATGGGGAATGTGGTCCATTGGTTCTATTATAGGGGTTAATTGGTGTTCAATCGCTAGTGTGAGTTATAAAATATTTGACAGGATCCAACTGGTTTTTTCCTAGAACCAGAAACACCCAATAGATCTCACATCCATGATACGTGGTCATGCTTTCCAATGGTGGGCATTCCTAGGATAAGTTTTTCAACGACACTTAAGAACATACACTGGTCAAGAGGATGAGAACTTTGCCACATCTCACCCTTTGGGGGAGAACTATTACATTTTGGGGGTCACTCTTATACATTTATTCAATGTTTATATGTTTGTGAAACTTTGGATCATTCCCAAGAATGTGTGTGGTATATCCCTGGGATAGTAGTTAATCCGGATTACGCACAAGTTTGGAATCATCTGGATGTATTCTTGGTTATCCATCGATTGAAGGATCTATATGTATTTGAGGTTCTCCCTCAATGTTACCATTTTATGGATCAATAAAGGATTATTGTTTCATTCTACAATATAATTATGGTTTCAAGCCACATATACTGGTTATCTAGAGTTTATCATCATCCAGGGGGCATGAGATTCTTTGAAGTCGGGACTGAACCCATAAGGTTGGTTTTATACATATCCTCTTTAGAGTAATCAGAACCCAGAGAGTTTGTTCTCAATTTACTAGACACATCACCTATTAAGGTAATGTAACAAATACCCAACCATGAAGGTTAACATCATGTGACTAGGACACTTGATCAAAGGGTTGTGCACTCAAGGGTGGTACGAGACATATGCAGAAGCATCCCGTGGAACCGATAAGGGATTGGGTGTCCTAGGTGAGTGTGACCCCACCAGAGATGTAGCTCATAAAACAATAGGGTGATTTGGAAGTCGGGTTTGGAACTCATGGGGGCTTCCTATGTATCCTACTTTCTTGGTAATCAAATCCCTCACAATTTGATTTAAGCTGGGACACACAATTAAAGGCGACTCATTAAGGGAACATGATTGAGGCTTACACATGGGACCTATTTGGTCAAGGGGATTTGGATAGGGATTATATACATGGGGAAGGCATGTTTTTTGGATTAATATTGGGACATACATCTATGGGGATGGACAATATTTGGGACTATGCAGATGTCATGATCGCCACCAACCTCTAATCCCACGTGATTCACGCTTGGAGTGAGAAACAATAGAAGGTAAAGGATCTGAAGATCACATGTCACAATTCATCTATTGATAAATGGTACTAGATCCATAAGGGATATAGAAAGGGATTTGGGTTCTCCAATCTCCTATTTTGTTTCAATATCATGGATAGACATATTTGGTGAGCTATCCAGATATGTCCCGAGTGGGGCCAAGAGGAGCACGGGTGCAACCTCCAACAAGAAAGGATATAGGAATACCTCAGTGGTCGTGCCCTAAATTTTGTTCCCTATGGAAGGATCACATTCATTATCAAAAAAATATGCAATATAGATCCCCTCTATTAATACCCTAATTGATGATGTACATGTGAGTACCCTAAGGTCGAACATCGTGTTACCATGGGATAGAAAATTCATGGTCAATCTGGGGGTCCACCTTACTACTGGGATAACAAACATGTTTCTATTAGACATGTTTATGTAAACTAAAAAGGACATTAAGTTGTGTGTATTTGTTTTATCATACAAGACTAATGAATTAGGGAAAGGCTTTGGATTAACTCTTTTTTGATGGTTTGTAGTGGAGTTGGCATTGGGACTACTGATGCGATGGAACGGAATGATCGTGGATGGAGAGTGGAATGCTATTTGTTACCCCCCTATCATGGAAGGTTATGTTATTCTACTTATCATATTTCAACATGGGAATGGTGGGTTTTCACATACCATTATGGTAACCAGACTTGGGTGGAATTTTTATAGCATTCGACCACGCAGTGTCGGGTTCCATCCGCGTAGCATAATACTAAGAGGGGCCAAATTCCTCCTACATAGTGAATTTCTATGTAGGGTAGCATTCTATTTGAATTGAGTTTTTTAATTCTAGGATCCTAGTTGTGAAGGTGACATTATTTTTGTACCTCTCATGGAGTATGCCTTCGAGGGATCCTCAGTATGTGGATTAATAATTATAATTTATTCTCATTCTTGACACTATGAGGTGCTATTTTTACAAGTGGGTAATTGTCGAATGAGTCTGGACATTATAGAGATTTTGATTTCTTGCATAAATATTTTATCCTCAAGAATTCCCCCCCCCACTTTTTCTTTCCTCAAACTCTATTTATAGAGATTATAGGAACTATGTATCAGTGTTGGATGTTCTTTATAACGAGGATGTTATCCCCCTTTTGCGGAATCCCATGGCCATCACCCATCCCACAAACGTCTTAGATAGGGAAGGACACATTTTTAAAGTATGTGAAGGAAAAAAATCACCACTTTTATCCCATGAACGAGATAGTTTCATTCATGGGTAGCCATTCGCATTGCCTTACCCAGGGATAGTTTGAGTCCGTAGGGGATGTGGTGCATGGGGGGAATGTCTCCACCCTCATCCCAAAAAAAGACCACATTCATAAAGCTGGAAGTGCTATTTTTCATTGGAAAATGATTATATTTTTTTTGGCGATATTAAAATGTGGATCTCGCTTCAGAGTGGTGATCGTCAAAGGATTTCCCTCATTAATGTTCGGATTTTTTTTCCTTTTCCAAATTTTCTCATTTAAAAATTATTCCATCAATTATTCCTTCAGTTTATTTTCCATCCTATAGAAATTCCATGGGATAATTTTGATTCCATTTGCATATCTTTCAGGACCCAACATGGGATTTTATATTTTTTATGGTTTTTAGGTTTTATATGGGTATTTTTTGTTTTTATGGGTTTTCATAACTTTTATGATTTTTTGGGTTTCGTAGGTGTTTCAGGGTTATTTTATATTTTTAGGGTTTTTAGGGTTTCTCAATGTTTTTTGATCATTAATAGTATTTTTAGTTTCTCTACTATTTTTGGGGTTTCAAGTGTTTTTTTTGGGTGTGGGGGAGAGGGGGTTAAGAGTTTTATTAATATTATTGTTTTATATGTATTTAGGGTTTTATAATGTGTTTTAGGGTTTAAGGGTTTTTAGTGATTTTATGGTTTTTATTGTTTTTAAAGATTTTTAAGGGTTTAGGTTGTTTTAGGTATCTATGGTATTGAAAGGGTTTTTTTTGTTCGTTAAGGGTTATAAAATTTTATTGGTGTTTTAATGGATTATTAGGCTTTTTTGGTATTCTTAAAGTCCTTTAGGGGGTTTTAGATCCTTTTTTGGTATTTTATAGTTTTGGGATATTTGAGGAGTTTTAGGTTGTTTTTAAGGTTTTTAGAATTTTTATGATATTTAGGTATTTTAAGAGTTTTGTGGTTTTCAGTTCCTTTTTAAGGATTTTATTGTTTTTTTGGGTTTCTGGTTTTTAGGGTTTTTTATAGTTTTTAAGGTTTTAGGGTTTGTGAGAGCTTTTAAGGTTATTTTAGTCATTTTATGGTCTTTATAGGGGTTTTAATACTTTTTAGGTTTTTTAGGATTTTTAATGTTTTTATGGTTTTTTAGTGAATTGATTATTTTTTAGTTTGTTAGGGGTTTTAAGGAGTTTATAGTTTTTATGATTTTCTTATGGGTTGTTGTGTTTTTATAATTTTTTGGGGGTTTTAAGGTTTTTATTGTTTTTAGGGGTTTAGGTTTTATAGGGTCTTTGGGAATTTTTAGTTATTAGGGTTTTCTAAATATAAATGTTTATAGGGGGTTGAAAATGTTTTAGTGTTTTTAGGGTGTAAATGGGTTTTAAGGATTTATGGTTTTAAGGTTTTAAGGAACTTTTATGTTTTTTAGGTTTTAGGGAATTTCAGGTTTTTATAGGGTTTTTAGGACTTTTACAGTGTTTTAGGATTCTTAATGTACTTTAGGGGTTTTGTGTGGTCTTATGGAAGAACATCATTTTTAAGGGATTAAGGGTGTTTTTAGTGTTTTTTGGTTCCTTTATGGTTTTTAGGGTCTCTAGGTTTTTGGGTGAAGGGTTTTCGATTTAAGATGCAGGGTTTAGGGTTAAGGTGTCGGGTTTAGGGTTTAGTATTTAGGGATTAATGTTTATTTTGATGGGTATAGGGTTTTGGTTTTTAGGTTTTGTGTTTTGGGTGTTAGAAATATGGTTTAGGGTTTTTGGTTTTGTGATATGGTTATAGGGTATAAGATTTCAGGAGTATGGTTTAAGGGATATGGTGTAAATAATATTGTTTAAGGTGTAGGTTTTAGGGTGTAGGGTATATCATATATGGTTTTTATGGGTTTTTTTTATTTTAGTGTATTATGGGGTTTTTGGGTTTGTATTTTGAATTTTAGTGTTTTAGGGGAATTTAATTGTTTATCAGGGTTTTTTGGGTTGTTTCTATGGGTTTTAGGGGTTTTAGATTTCTTTTAGAATTTGGAGGGTTTAAGGGTTTTCTGTGGTTTTTAGTGTTTTTATGGGTTTAAGTATTATTTGGGTTTTTGTTTTCAGGTATTTTATGGGATTTTATGATTTTCATATGTTTTTATATTTTGAATAGGTTTTAGGGTTTTTTTAGTTTTTGGAGGATATATGGTTTTTTTGTTTTAAGGATTTATTCATATTTAAGGGGGTTTTAATGGTCGTCAACGTCCTTATCTACTGGTTACTGGTCCTTTTCAGTGGTCCTTCAATCCATCCCTCCTGTTTATTCTTTTTCGACTCGTTGGTCGCTATCTCCCTATTGGTGGTTTCGAAGAAGCTTGTTCAAGATCCATCCGAAGGTCCCCTTTCTCTAATTAGGCATCCCCTCTCTAAACTCTACCTTGGCCTCTGGTTTCTTCTCCCTATGCCAGGTTGTCATGGTGTGATGGATCATGGTGAGGTTTTGGGATGGTCTTGTTTGAGCGGTTGTCGCTGATTCATGATGTGCCAACTGGAAGTCGATGTTTGAGTTTCTACTGGTTTTGTGTTTCTTCCTGTTGTTGATGATTCTTGATGGAATTCGTGCTCATGGATTGTATGTTCATAATGGTGATGGTGGTTCTCAGTGGATAAGTTTTTGTGTCTTTCAGATTCGGAATAGTGGAGCCGTTGATCCTTTTCCGAGTCCTCGCCCACATTGGGGTAGGGATGCTAATGGATGGTTCGTAGGGCGTGCATCTCAAGATGGATATTCTTCCATGATGATATGGTATGATTTTTTTTGTTTTTGAATTTGAATCGGTTGGATGTGTACTGGGTTATTTGGTGCTCATTTTGATTTTGGTATGACGAATAGTGGTAGCTGCGAGTTTCCCACTTAGCCATAAAGGTGGGTTTTTATTGAAAATAAAAAAAGAGATTGGTGGTGTGTAAGGGGGTTTTAATGGGGTTTCTGGGGTTTTATGATTTCTTATGGTTATAGAGTTTTAATGGTTTTTATGGGTTTTTCATTTTTCGTGTTTTTAGAATATTATGGGTTTTAAGGGTTTTTAGTGTTTTTTTGGTTTTTTTGGGATTTTAATGTTTTTAGAGTGTTTTTGGTTTTAAGGTTATTTTGAGTTTTTTAGGTTTTTTAGGACATTTTGGGTGTTTTGTTTCTTTTAAATTTTTAATGTTTTTTGGATATTTTATTGATTTTAGTGGTTTTACGGGATTTTAGGATCCATTAGGATCATTGGGGGTTGTAATAGAGTTTTAGGGGTTTTTAGGGTTCTGTGAAATTTTTATTGTTTTTTTAGTCATTTAGGTTTTAGGGTATTTTATAATCTTTTATGGATTTATGGAATTTTTATGGTTTTTATGAAATTTTAGGGATTTTTAATGTTTTTTCGAGTACTTTTTGAATTTTTAGGTTATTTATCGTGTTTTAATGTAATGATAAAAATTCATTCAGTGAGATTTAACATCCATTGTTTTTTTCAAAATTTATAGACCGCATAAAATCACTTATAGAACATAATTATGTCATTATAATTGAATAATGAATGAAATAAAATTTATTTCTAGAATTTAAAGAACCAATACCGGTTGAATAGAAACATCACCTTAGGAATAGTAATATGAACTTTATGAATAGTAAATCATCCAAATTAATAGTAACCTCACCCATGAATCTATAAATAAAATTTATTAATCATATAAATGAAGGAATGATATAATTATATCATATAATATGTAAGTGTCTATTTTAATAATTAATATTTAAGTATTGGTAAATCTGTAAGTCATAAATACTTAATTAAAATTATATAATAAACAAAATTATACAAAATAATATTTATTTTCATAAATTTTATTCATAAATAATCATTTTGTTCTTTTTATTTTAGGATAAATTTATGAGACGTTAGTTAATTTTTTTAGTGTCATAAAATCAATTTTAAATGTAACATCTGTATTTTTTGAGTAATTAATGATTTTATTTTAATATTTCATTTCACGTATTTTGAAAATTATGTTGATATAATGGAGTCCATTTTTTAATTCTGCACATCTAAAAATGGTGATGGTTAATTTTTTGGATTTTTCAAAAATACATGAATTTTTTTTGATTAGTGAAATATTATAAATCATAGAATAAATAAATAAAAATCTAAATACACTATTTTATGAATAATCAATGATGTAAGAACCATTATCTTGATGATTCCTTCATCAGATAATTATATTTCATGATAATTATTGTATTATTCGTAGTCTTAATTTAAAATAATAATCCAATGAATACAATATTGAAAAATCACCCCTCTCATCCACTGTAAATACCACCTCTCACCCCCTGTTCTCCTCATGTATTTAAACCTCGAATCTTGTCAAACATATTCCCAAATAATATTCTCTACACTATCCCCCACGTCTAAGAGTTATTGGGCTTGCCTAAATACCAAAACCCCTACTCTTAAGGAGGTTCTCAATGAGGATAATTCAAGAAGTAAACCCTCTTCCTTTTTCTTTTAATTTCATTTCAATTTTTTCCCAAATTCTCTCCTCACCTCCCTATCCAATTGATCATGATAACTCCAATATCATATATTTTCAGAAATTATATCTTGTCAATGGAATATCCACTTTCAATCTTCTTACTCTCTCCCCCCTCTCTATTATTTTAAAAAAAATAATCAATGTCCGAGAGGTGCAGATTTACAACAATCACGGGTGACGAACATTCATTCTTCAATTTATCCTTCAAGTATGGTCATGAAACTAATTTTATGGTCAAAACGGATTATAAAATATGTATTATATCTTATTTAAAGTTCTAGAACCATTTTATATACATGATATTAAATAATAGAACAAAACTAGTTGATTATGATCAAAAAACAACTAAAATTAAGCTAAACGGTTATCATTAAAATGTTATCTAATGATTCATCCTCATATATGGAAAAATAATAATTCATAATACCAATAATAATTCTGGTTTCTCATTAATAATATGTCATTCCAATTCTAGATAATTACACCAATTTTACATGAGCTCCATTACATATAATCAAGCGAACTGATCATGAAATCAAGGAAATGAACACTCCGTAATGATTAAATTGAAACTTATAACTCTTAAAAAATCCATTAATGAATGTAATATAATCATAATAAATTAAATATATGTATATATGGCTCTAAATTTAATAATTAAACGAATTAATTTTATTATATAGGATGTTACAGTCATGTGAAAAACACATTCAGACATAAGGTATGGGTATCTCACTAAACCTCCATTTTTTTTGGGGTTATGATTCCACTTTATTATTTCCAAATTAAATAATAAATTATTCTTATTTACTCATAAAAAATTATGTTTTAATATTCTATATATGTGTAACAATTACAATACTTATTTATTTTATGCAGAGTTACATGTTTTAAATGGATCTTTCTCAAATTATTCTTAATGAACAAGCCTGATTCAATAGAAAATCTCTATTATTTTCCATTTTTAATGGAATTATAGAATCTATTTTATTCTACCATTATTTTTATAAATTAAATAATTTTATTTTGAAAAAACAAACTTAGTTTATTTCTGGTTTTATGTAATGATTTTTTCCAAAATACTATTCTTTTAAAAGTAAAAATAGTATTTATCTCAAGAATTCCTTGATGATTTTAATACATTATTTTAATCTATTTAATAAAATTTTGGAAACAATCCCTCAATGTATGATTGATGCATTTTTTTTGTGATTGGGTATGTTGAAATAGTGAGCCTCAGTTTTACATTTGTTGACAAAGCAAACCATGCCGTACAAATTTGAAGACAAATGGGATTTCATGGTGGCATGTTAAGTACAACGGATGTTGTTAACGATCCATGATTCATTCATGAACTTAGAAAAAGGAATGGTCGATCTGGAGGTGGTTCAAAAAGAGCAGATACATGGTGGCGTCGTTTTCCAGTGTTTTCCATATTTTTTGACATGAAAATCGACAAATAGAGAAAAGTGTTTTTGGAAAAGTGACTTGCACGCCGGTGTCTTGTAGGATTGGAAACATTCACACCATATGGTTTTCAAGATTAGAATATCAAAATATGGCAAAGGTAAAATGGGTGCTCATGTTTTGGGTTTTGATCATGCAAGTGACCAGCGCGACAAAGATTAGGGCGGCTGGACTTGCACACCAAGAGGAGACTTACGCGCCATCGCTCAGGGTGTCCAAATGCCCATAAATAGAGGTCTACCCCTCCTCATTATGAGTTAGTTCAACACATGGAGAAAATGAGAGGTCCCTTTGTGCAGGTGTTGTGGTCGTGCAAGTGGTGGTGTGGTCGTGAAAGTATTATGATATTCAGAAGTTGTGCGCCAGTTGATAGTTGCACGCCCAATGTGGTTTGGGAGAGAAAGGTTGTGAGTCACCCAAGTTTAGAGTTGATGAAGGGGGCGTCACGCAAGTGGTTTTGTGACACTTGCACACTAGGTTTTGATGAAGTGCAGCAGTTGATAGTTGTGCGCCAAAATTGGTTTGGCCATTGAAGGGTGTGAGTTGTGCAAGTTTGGAGTTGAAGAAGAGAGCGTCGCACAAGTGGTTGAGGTGAACTTCCCCGCCGACATGGAGAAGTGCGCCAGTTATGGTTGGATCACCCCAGTCATTTTAGGGTTTTACTAAAGCTGTAAGATTTCCGGATACGTTCGGTGAAATGTGAGATTCATCTACGGGTGAAAGTTGGACGTCAATAGAGCATCTACATAAGACAGAGGATGCATTCATTAGTGATAATAAAGAGACCTACAAGTCTTTAAACTGTGAGTAGATTCATTCTTGAGCAGTGAGCAAAGGAAGAGGAAGAAGGTGATCCTCTCCACCGGCAGTGAGCCATAGAGAGAGAAAACAGGGATTGACCCTTGGGAAAGTAGTGAGATGAACCTAAACAATGTAAAGGCAATGAGCCTAGGAATAGAAGTGATCTATCCCAAACTTTGTAAACAGCAGTGTGCTTTTAGTATATTTGGTACATCGGCACATCGCCAGTGTATTCTCCTTGGACGTAACCTAGTGAGGTTGAACCAATTAAAAATCTATGTGTCATGTCCATGCTTTAGATTTTGTTTATACTATGCTACATGAAAGATAGAGAAGTGAGTCATACCTAACAATGAGACAAGATCCATAAGAGCAGTTTTTTTAATCTATCATTCCATGATTCACCCCCCCCCCTCTTAGGGTATCTAACCTAGTGGACCTAAAAATTGGTATCAGAGGGAAAGGCTTATTTCTGTAATTATCTCTAAAATGGAGGTCACTAATCATAAAGGGATTTTGATCTTCGACAGTAACAATTTTCAGCTATAGAAGAATCAGATGTAATAAATAATTCCGATCTTTGGGATTGAATGCGTTCATAGCAGAAATGCATGGTATAATAGCTGACATCAACAATGGGGCTTCATCGGATGTCGAGCGAATAGAATTGGATTCTGACTCCAGGGGGCATAAATTCTTTAGGGGGAGCCCTATACAATGCTATCTATATGATGGTGATGTCATGTAAAACACCACATGCCATGTGGGAAAAGATTTTGAATATATATGAAAGGGATACAAAGGTCAGAGAGGAAAAGATACAAGTACTATGGAATAAGTATGAAGATCTGAAAATGAACCCAAATGAGTCTGTTGATGCATTCTTTGACAAGGTAAATATTGTTGTGGAAGATATGTGAGGTCTTGGAGAAGTCATTGAAGACATAAACACAGTAAAGTGCATCTTGAGGAAACATCCACCTTGGTTCAATCCGAATGTTACAGTATTAGAAGATAAAGATCCAAAATAGCTAACACTGGACAATTTTCATAGTACCATGGTTGCATATGAAATGAGGAACGGTGATAACAAGGTTTTGGAAAATGGAAAAACCAAAGAGGTGGCATTTAAGGCCATAAATAAGCTCACCATTTAAGATTCTCATGAAGAAGAAGAGATAGATGAGGTAATGTAATTCCTCTCCTCAAATCTTCAAAGAGGAAAAGGAATGTTTAAAGGGAAACTTCCACTTTCTTGCTTTATATGTGGAATTGTTGGTCATCTTGCTGCAAGGTGCCCCAAAAATATTCAATAAGAAAATTATGAAGATGAAGTTGAAATTTTCAAGAAGAAAGCATCAGCCTATGTGAAGGGGAAGAAGTATTTCAAGAGAAATTTATTCAAGAAGAAGAATATTCTTTCACAGGAAATAGACAGTTCAGATGAGTCTAAAGACGAGGAGGTTTAAGAGATAGAGAACTGCAAAGATCGAGAATAAAATGCTATGGTGGCAGTTGTCGGTAGTTCTCAGGAGAAGAATGAAAACGAAGGTGATGAAGAAGAAGAATAATTTAAAGGAATAATAAATATGCAAGCTGAGTTAGAGGCTGCTCTTGAGGAGATAGATGTTTGGAGATTAAAACAATTAAAGCTAAAAAAGTTTCTCGTGATCCCATACTCTATATGAAGCTGCAGGAAGAAGGGCAGTCTGAGTTGATAGAAGAAATTGAGAAACTCAAGTCATTAACACCAGAGAACTCAGAATTAGTTAGGGAGTATGAAATCAAGATTTAAGAACAAAAAATGGAGATCAATGGCTTGAAAAACACAGGGAAAGATCACGTCAAGCGTATTGAAGAGCTTGAAGAGGAAGTTGTCGGTCTGTGGAGAAAAGTTAAAGACCAGGAAAAACCTTGGATTCCCAACACATTCTTGGGAAAGTAGGTAATTACAAAGACTAAAAAGATGTAATAGGAGCCTGGTAGTTCAGCAGGAAAGAAGCATCAATTGAGCTCAGATGTTAAGGCTGATTCAGGGCTTGATCAGAAAAAAAAATCTATGAAAATTGAAGTCAGACCACAAGCACCCATTCTAAGGTTAAAAGTTGATTTGGGAACAAAGCAGAAATCAGAATATTTAAAGATATCAAGGGGAAACTCGTAGTGCAGAAGTGACATGAAGGAATGCACCTTATATCAGGTGTTATTGTTGTGGAATGATGGGACATTCATAGTATGTGAGTCCCATAGCCAAAAGATATCGAGGGGATTGAGAAAAAATGTGGAAGACAAATAGAGAATGGTTCTCCAAACCATATTTCAATGGACACTATTTCTGGTGCGGAGGATTTGGTCACATGTCTGGGTACTACACTTCGACCATACAAAGTAATGTGCCAAAGCAGAATCAAAATGATCACAACCAGATGATCAATAAACCAATAGTTGAGTTAAATATGAAGAATAGATTTTCAGCTTTTCAAGATGAAGCTGGTCCATCATACTCTGAGAAAGAACATGAGTCTCAATCCATGCCAAGTGTGAAGTAAAAAATATGGACCAAAAAGAATAAGGATGAGAAGGCCACGGTGGAAGAAATTTCCCTTAATTCATCAGATTTCTCTGGTGTGTGGATCCTTGATAGTGGTTGCAGATCTCACATGAAAGGTAATAAAGATCTTGTCATAGGCATAAAATGTGATAAATAAAGAGTTTTCAATTTTGGAAATGATGAAGGCCTAAATATTGTTGGCGTAGGAAAGGCCAATTTTGGGGGAAAAGAGATGAGACGTGCTAATGTCTTAGTAGTAGAAGGCCTCAATCACAATTTTCTCAGTGTCAGTCAACTATGTGACTCAAGATATTATATAAGGTTTACTAAAAAGTTGTGTGTTGTCAAAGGAAGATATGGGGCAGTTGTTCTACAGGGAAAAAGAACAAAGGGAAACCTCTACCTAGTATGTGGAGAAGAAGATATGTGTTTTCTGTCTAGAGAGGAAGAAAATAAGTTGTGGCATAAAAAACATGGTAATCTTTTCCAATCATCCCTAGAAGATCTGGTAATGTGTGAAGAATAATGAGACCTCTCTAATCTATCATGTGATTGTACACATACGTGTGACACCTGTCAATAAAGGAAGATCATTATAATGTCGTACAAAGTGAAGGAAAAGAAGTCGACAAAAGTGCTTGAATTTGTCCATGCGGATGTCTGTGGACCTATTTCACCAAGATCCATTGACGGGAAGAGGTATTACATTCTTTTCATTGATTATTATAGTCGAATGGACTGGGTAGTTATTATTTCCCAAAATTCTAATATGTTTAGCTACATAATACAGTACTGAAGGGAATCTAAAAGGATGCTTGGATAGAAAATTCTGATATTTCATACATACAATGGTACGGAATTCACAAATATTCAAGTGTAAGGGTATCTAGAGAAACATGGGACAAGGTATATATTTTCATCAGTAAGAACTCACCAACAAAATGGAGTGGTTGAAAGGAGAAACCGGATCATCAAAAACATGGATAGAACAATGCATATAGCAAATGACCTACCGGAGAAGTTTTGGAAGGAAGTAGTATTGACATCAGTCTAAATTTCTAATAGGGCTCTATTGTGTCTAATGGAAGGAAATACTATGTATTAAATGTGTTATGGAAAGAATCCAACAGTGAAATACTTTTGAATATTTTTAATTAAGTGCTTCATTTTCAAAAAATGAAAGCATAGGAAGTTTGAATCACCCAGAGATGAGGAAATATTTCATGGGCTATTCGGGAAAAATCAAAGCATACAACTACTATATCAAAATCATGTAAAAGTAGTTGAGAGAAATGAAGTAACTATTGGGGAAGATGAAGAGAATATTCAACAACACAGTGAGAATTTTCTTGATGAATGTGATGAAGAGGAAAATAACACAGGAGGAGAAGAAGTGGCAGATGCTGACTCGAAAGAAGACACTGATGATGAGCAAGAAAGCTCCATGTCTGTGTCTATAAAGAAGCCAAAGATTTGAGTTGAAATTGACAGGAAAAATATCATTGGTGATCAGTTAGCCCCAGTTAAAAAAAGAAGAATGAAATCACTACAGCATACAACATTACTATCACAGGTTGATCTGAAATGCTTCGTTGATGCAGCTGAAGATGGAAACTGGGTTCAGGCAATGAATGAAGATCTTGATCAGATTGAGAAGAACCATACATGGGAGATTGTTTCAAGACTAGCTAATAAGAATGTCGTCGAGACTAAATGGGTCTATCGCAATAAGATGAATGAAGTTGGTGCAGTGGTTTGAAACAATGCATTACTAATGTGAAAATGATACTCCCAGATAGAGGGAATAGATGTTGATGAGACATTGGCAACAATTGCAAGGCTGGAGACAATCAGATTATTCCAAGCCATTCCAGTGAAACAGAAGTTCAAAGTGTTCAAGATGGATGCCAATCTTGTATTCTTGAATGGGGTTCTGGAGGAGGAAGTGTACATTGAGCATCCAGATGGTTTTCTCAATCATGATGATGAGAACAAGATTTGCATACTGAAGAAGGTATTGTATGGGATAAAATAAGCACCAAGAGCCTGATACTCCGTGCTTGATTTTTAATTGAAGAATCTTTTTTCTAGCATGGGGGAGTTGATTACAATCTCTATTTCATCAACGATGGTAATCAAAGGATGATGGTGTTGCTTTATGTCAAGGAAATAATATTTGGCGGATAATATGAAGCTCAGTGTAGACAGTTTTCTAAATTCATTAAAAGTGAGTTTGAAATGCTAATGATTGGATATCTAATATTTTTCCATGGTCTGCAGGTGACACAAGGAAGGAATGGAAGATTCATTTCTAAATCCAAATATTCCAAGGAGGTTTTGAAAAGATTAAGAATTAAAAATTCCTAGGAGATGAAGACTCTAGTTGCTACCCGGATGAAACAGTCCAAAGCTGAGGATGGCAAGGTAGTCAATATCACAGAATATAGGAAAATTATTGGAAGTTTTTTGTACTAGACCGCAACAAGGCTTGACATTCTTTTCACCACATGCCGAGCAACGAGATATCAGAGTAATCCCAAGGTAATCCACATGCTTGCTTTGAAAAGAATACATTGGTATATCAAGGTCACGGTGGACTTCTTCTTGAAATATAATGACAAATCTCAAATAGAGTCATCGGGATATATTGATGCCGACTGGGCCGGTTCAGCGGATGATAGAAAATCAACGTCAGGTGGTGCTTTCTAACTTGGTGGATTGGGTATTTCTTGGCTAAGAAAGAAGCAAGATTGCATTTCATTGAGCACCAGGGAGGCTGTGTATATTGCGGCCACTCAAGAAAGCACACAATTATTTTGGATGAAGCGGTAGCTTAAAGATATGGGAATTGAAGTGATGTCGCCGATCGGAATCCAGTGTTATAACTCAAGTGCTATCAATCTTAACAAAAATCTAGTTTATCACTCAGAGACAAAACACATTGAGATAAAATATCATTTCATCAAGGAGAAGGCGGATCAAGGGCTTGTGAAGTTGGAGTATGTGCCTACAGATCTACAGGTTGCAGATATTCTAACACTGGCCTTACCCAATGAAATGTTTGAAATGCATCGACTGGCTATGGGAGTTCAGTCCACTCCCCGCACATAAAAGAGTGTGGATGTGGGCACCACCTCTCTCGGAGGTATGCTGTATTTTTCACTAATGTGATGATATGTGTTCTATAATCTGTTACAGACTACAAAAGAGTGACATTTGGGTTCGTTGAAAAGGGGGAAAAATAGTGATTGTTCAAGGGGGAGGTCGTGTGGCCATTTGAGAAATAATGACAGATGGGGGGAGAAGCTGACAGGTGGAGAAGCCAGATAGGGGGAGTTGAAGCTGGTTCAAATCGCTTAGCCAGAGCTTATCTTGGACAACACAAGCACATAGCCAGAGCATACTTTGGAAAACATTGGAAATAGTGATGAAGAGGATTTGTAGCTGACTAGAGTTAAAGCTGTGAACACACAAGGAGAGTATCAATTCTGAAGATGCTATAAGTGATCGATCAAAGAATAGATATCATTACAGCTGAGGATAGTGATAAAAGCATAAGCGTGGTGTTGGAATGTGGTAAGAATATTTCAAAAAATTGGTATCATTTTGGTATCAAATGTGGGTGTCAGAGTTGAAGTGATTCATTGAGAAACTTTTGATTTACACTTTTTTCTCACGTCGATCATTGCTCATGTGGGCTTAGAGTATTTGTTGAGTAAATCCCTGATTGCTATTGGAATCACATAAGGAGAATGGTGGCTGAATAATTAATGATTTATCTTTTTTTGGAAGAGTTTTCAACAAAACCAAAGGGGTGATTTTTGGGAAAAAATCCCTAATGGTATTATTGATGAATTTTTGTGTTGATTATGTTTGTTGACAAAGTGAGCCTCGGTGTTGCATTTGTTGACAAAGAAAACAATGACGTACAAATTTTCTGACAACGGGGATTTTATGGGGGCATGTCAAGTTCAAGGGATGTTGTCAACATTCCATGATTGATTCAAGAATGAAAAAAAAGGAATGGTTTATCTAGAGGCGGTTCAAAAAGACCAGATACAAGGTGGCACTATTTTCAAGTATTTAGCAAATTTTTATACCTCAAAATCGACAATTGGAGAAAAGTGTTTTTGGAAAATTGACTTGCGTTCTGGTGTCTTTTAGGCTTGGAAACTTTTGTACCATATTTTTTTCAAGATAAGAACATCAAAATATGGAAAAAGAAAAATGGGTGCTCATGTTTTGGGTTTGGTCAAGTAAGTGACTAGTGCGACAGAGACTAGGGCAGCTGGACTTGAGCACAGAGAGGTGACTTGTGTGTCGTTGCATAGGGTGTCCAAATGCCTATAAGTAGAGGTTGACCCCTCCTCAATCTATGTGAGTTCAACACTTGGGGAAAATCTTATCTCCCATTGCACATGTGTTGTGGTCGCGCAATTGGTGGTGTGGTCGCGCAAATATAAAGATATTCAGAATTTGTGTGCCAATTGATAGTTGGGTGCCCAAAGTGGTTTGGGAGAAAATGGTTGTGAGTTTCCCATGTTTAGAGATGATGAAGGGGGTATTGAGCAATTGGTTTGGTGGCATTTTTGCACTAGGTTTTGAGGAAGTGCGATAATTGATAGTTGCGTGCCAAAATTGGTTTGGGTGTTGAAGGGTGTGAGTCGCCCAAGTCTGGAGTTGAAGAAGACAGTTTCTCTCAAGTGGTTGAGTTGAACTTGCACGTATGCTTGGAGAAGCATGCCAATTATGGTTGAAGCACCCCTCCAATTTTAGGGTTGCGTAAAATATGGAATATTACCCAATACCATCGATGAAATGTGAGATTCATCTACGAGTGAAAGTTGGACTTCAACAGAGAATCTACATACAACCGAGGACGTATTCATTAGTGATAATGAAGAGACCTACATTTTTATAAACTGTGAGTGGATTCTTTCCTAATCAGTGAGAAAAGGAAGAGGAAGAAGGAGATCCTCTCCACTAGCAGTGAGCCATAGAGAGAGAAAACCGGGAGTGACCCTTGGGAAAGTAGTGAGCTAACCCTAACCATTTTAAAGGCAGTGAGCCTGGGAATATAAGTGATCTATCTCAAACATTGTAAACATCAGCGAGCTTTTAGTGGATTTGGTACATCATCACATCACCGGTGTATGCTCATTTAATGTTGCCTAGTGAGGGTGAACCAAGTAAAAATCGTTGTGTCATGTGCATGCTTTAGTTTTTGTTTATACTTTGCTTCATGAAAGAGAGAGAAAGGGGTCTGTCTTAACAGCGAGACAATATCAATAGGGGCAGTTGTTTTATTTTTCCATACCCTGAATCACCCCCCCTCTCAGGGTATCTATCATAGTGGACCTAAAAATAACCGATTTTGATTCTTATGATTAATTGGGATTAATATTTTCTGATATCATCTACCATATTTTATTTAATAGTTCGTTATTAGTTTGAAATTGGATGAGCTCTCTTGATACCATTCACCATATTACTCTAAATGGTTAGTGATTATATATATAGATTGGGGAAATTTATTTACATTTCATATGTTAATTTCAATATTAATTTATATTTTGATTATCATTAACATCATTCATTTAAGTAATTAACTGGACTTAATAAGTGTAAGGTGGGTCCCACTATAGCCCCTCGGTGCTTGGGCAGGTCTCATGAGACATACTAGTTTGGGGTTTTACTCGTTTATGATTGGTATTAGCTCATGGCCTGAAAGGTATTATTATGATGTCCGACATTATGCATTCCATCATTATGAATGTATTAATTGATTTTTTATGTGATTATTTAACTTGTGGAATGTCCATTTTTAGTTTTTAATATGGAAATATTTAATCATATGTTATTCCTACTATTTTATTATCAAGATTATGTGTTAATGGAATGTGTTATTTTAGTTACTTAGCATGCCTTATATTTATGATTCCTCTATTTTACATACCCCTATGGATCATCAGAGTTCACCCCTTTATGATGTTTAATTTTTTACCAGGATGTAAAGAAGTATATTATGAATGACCTGTAGGGATAATCTAGGAGTTGTGTATGTTCTAACCGAATTTCAATATTTTGTTTCCTTACAATTAAAAATAAAAAACTTATGTTTTTATATGGTTTGTAGAACTACTAATCTATTTAGTCCATTGGAATTTGAATACCTTATTTATTATTACAATTTAATAAATTAAGGCACCATCTTGGGGAAACTGGGTTAAGGGTTATTATAGTTGGAAACATCAGAAGTTTAGTAGAAATCCTTTGAAACTAGACTTATAAAACATAGAGTAAAGAAAAAACACTAATATATATATTCAAGATAAGCATACTAAATCACCCTAGAAATTTGTTAAGTTATATATTATGTGGATATTCACTGCGAATCAATCTATATCTAGATACGATATGTGGACATGGTTCTGAATAACTTATACCATGGCGTAACAACTTCGACAAGGTGTCCTAGGCCAAACTCAGGGTAACCTACTACACGTCAATGAGCCTTACTATGCTCCAAGTTTAACAATCCCAAGGGGTATTCTGAGTATAAATCACATATTATCTACAAGACATTATGATGGAATTAAATATAAATATGTCCCCAAAAAACCTTTCTTATGATTATGAGATTAGACATGCAAAAAATATTAATTTCGCTTATTTGTTTATCTAGATCGAAAATATAAATTATGCTTCATAACATAATTTAGTGTATTCCCTAATTTATAAATTGTGCCTAGTGGAACGTATGGGAAAAACATGAATGAATCTATCCCATGTAGGGATTTTTCTCCTATACAATATAATGATGTTGTTTCTTGAGCTGCAACTGGTGATGACCAACTCATAGCTATATTGGGGATGCTGAATTAGGTTGTGAACAATAAACACACCCACATGTAGCATCCAGATCTACAAAGTGGAGTAGTAGTGTTAGAACTCATTATGAATCAATAGCCCCCATAATTCAAAGGGACTATGAACCCATTTTTAGTAGAGAACAAGATAATTTTTTTAGAGAAGATATTTCAAACATTGGTATGTAACAAAAGGGAGAAGGTTGTTTTGTAAACTTATCATCTTTCATGAGATGCATATCAACAGTGTTAATTGATTGAAAACATGAAGGAGGAAGAAGAAATAACCAACATTGAATGGAGATAATTTATAGAAATGTTCATAGAAATATACATGTTTCATGAACAACAAGAAGATATGGAAAGGTTGTTTCTGGGTTTGTGGAAAAAAGTGAATGAGAATATTACAACGTATGAAGCCAACATCACATGGATAACAATTAATGATGAGAAAAACATACATATCCCATATAGTATGACAGATTCATTATATGATGGTTTAAATCCATTCCCCCCCATATGCACTGGTCTGCCAAACATTCTTATCATACGAATACAAAGTATCACGTGCTATCAAGACCAAAAAAAATCTCTATGTGTTATGAAATAAAAATAAATAAAGGGAATAAGAGGAAAACTAAATATTCTGGAATAGGGAATAAGAAAATGGGGAATAAGGGAATATTTAACTTTCCACATTGCAGTAATTTTTGGAAGAAACACCATGGTACTTGCATGAAGGGATTGGTAGTCTATTATAAGTGTAGAGAAAAATTCCTCCATTACTATGATTAAGAGGTGAAGAAAAAAGAAAAACAATTAATGATATAACTGTAATGAGATGGTAAATTACGCTTATGAATTACCTAGGAGTCAAGGAATAATTCCCCATAGAAGGCCAAGGGAGTAAGGCCAAGATTATGTGATTAAAACTAATGGGGTTGATGTTCCTAATGATATGGTGGAATGTACTGTAATAAATTCCTCAAACATATCCAATGAATTATTTTATTCTGGATCATCACATTATTTTATATCTTCCCAGATTATCCATGAAAAATATACATTTTCAATTTTAATTAAAAAATTATTTTTCAATCAATAATCCAAAGGTAAGTATCATTGCAATAAATATTTGTCGATTAGTCCCCTTTATGACACATAAACATGCTTTAGATTTTGATGTTATCATCATAACTCTGATATACTTTGATTTAATTCATGGTATGTATTGGATTTCACATTATGATGCAAAAATCTTTTTCAAAAATAATGAACATAAATTTTTTGAGAAAAATGTAGACTCCCTTATCATTAGACTAGAATCCTCATCATTTAATTCATATCTATATTCACCCCCATAAGTTCTACAGAATGCAATTATTGGGGAGAAAGATAAAACTATATCTATGGGAGACGAATGAAATATTCAAATTGAAGATGTAACTATAGTGAATGAATACATTGATGTGTTTCTAGGGGATTTACCTAGACATCCTTGAGAGTGAGTAGTTGAGTTTACCATTGATTTAATTTCTGCTGAACAACTTGTAATGTTCCAAACCCCTTTGGTCCATTCCTTCGTGAAAAATTAGGTGTCTGAGGTGAATCAGGAGGTCATGGTGACTTATCCCTGACACTTTTCCAATTTAACAGTTCAGTGAGGTTCCAACGGCGAGGTTAATGAATAGTTTTTCCAGAACGGTGCGGTTCCAATGTTGATGTTCATGAACAGTGTTTCCAAAACGGTGAGGTTCCAACGGTGAGGTTTATGAATAGTGTTTTCAGAATAGTGAGGTTCCAATGGTGAGTATCATGAATAGTTTTTCCAGAATAGTGAGGTTCCAACGGTGAGTTTCAAAAGCATTTTTTCCAGAATGGTGTGGTTCATGAACAATGTTTCCAGAAAGGTGAGGTTCATGAACACCATTTCTAGAACAGTGAGGTTCTTGAACAGTGCTTCTAGCTTCCAACAGTTTCTCCCCTTTAAAATTTCATTTCACGTAAAATGACTTTAAAGCCTTTTTTTAATGACTATAAGGCTGATTCCATGGCCATAACTCCTATATTAATTATTCGTATAGCTCAGGATGTTTTTACTTGGTCAAGCCGCGTGGTTTAATGCTATCTGGTTTAAATGGGAAATCAAGCATTTCTTAAACCATCACTCCGTTAAATCTTTACAAGGTACAAGATTTCATCCCCCCTTTTTCTTTCTCTGTGTTCTCTAGTGCGAGACTCTCAATCCTTCCTTTCATACCCATAGGAATCATGAGATCAATCTTTTCCCCATATATTAGATTCCCATTGAAGTTCTTCCTGCTGCATGTGCACCCCCAACTTTGGTGCAAGCAGAAGGGGTTGATCCTTCATCGAATTAAGGTATGTTTTATCATCATTCTTTTGAAGTTAATCTTCTCCTATTTCGCCTTTCCATTTTATAGAATGTGATCTCAATGCTTCTAATATAGTTTTCTTGGGTATTGGTTGGTGTGGTCTTACTGTGGAATCCTTGGGAGGATGTATTTGTCGCGAGAGGAGGCGATCGTGAACCGTTGTGGAATATAGAACGTCAAGAACAGTTTTAGTTAGGGGATTCATTGCTTCCCTTTTCATAAACTGTATATATATCATGTTTTATCCCATTGGATGAAAATGGAATTGACATAATAAATATTTGAACTGGATAAATAAATTAACATCGATTGTATGTTATTTCCTCTCTTTTTTTAGATAGTGTGACATCTATTCATTATTTTTTTAGCCCTTCGTTCTTGATAGAAATTAGTAAAGAATGTAAATCCTGGAATAAATTGATATCTTTTTGGATAATGATAATGAGTCATGTAATGAATCTGGTTCTTCTTGTTGTAATTTGATGTAATTCAAATTGATGACGTAAGTAGGTTTAATAAATTTGTGATATTTTTCTATTTAGTTTACCCATATTCATAACCTAAAAATAATTGATCTATCAATTATGGATGGATTGAATAACCTGTTGTTTTTTAAAAATATAATTTCTTTTAGGATTCTGAGTTACCCTCAGGATTGTTAAAGGCCCAAGAGCCCAATGATTAATATATTTGTTTTCCTGGTGCTTGTGTTGTGATGTGATCCTGGATGGCTTTTGTTGTATGAGGGGGAATGGAGACCTTTGGTTGTGGCAGAAAATGATTCCTAGATTGGTGAAATACATTAGTTTATGCATGTGGGTGTCGGGGAGGACACCATGGATGATGGAACATGATGGATGTGATTGTTGTATTCTTTCTCATTCGTATTCGTGGATTATCTACTTTACTTTTTCCCACTTCTCAAGGAAGATGGCCTTGCTTACCCATCTTCCGAAAGAGGCAAAGACGCGCAGGGGATGCCACGTGCTTTTCGTGTTTAGCTTCTCAAGGGAGGATGTGTCTATGCTCTTATTATAGCCGGCAAAGACTCAATGGGTAGTACATCTACTCACCTTGTTGAGCCCCCTAGTGTTTAGTAGAATATAATTGTTTTCTAGAATGCCCGGGAATATGGGAAAGTAATTCTTTAATGAATAATTGTAAAAATTATATTAACCATTGGGGTTGGATTTGCTGGATCATAATGATGAGGTTGTAGTTTTTAATGGGACAGTGGACTTTGGGTGTGATACTAGAAAAGTTTAATGTTGAACTTTAAATGGTTAATTAATGTTTAAATATTTAATTAACGTAAAGTGGAACTAATAAAAAGGGCATGAAGTAATCTAATAAAGCTCTTTAAATGGTTGTGTGCTTATAGGATACCTAGTATTAGATGTGGCAGCCCATAGTCCGAGAGACGTAAGCTGCAGTTGAGTCTAAGACTAGGTTATGCCCATATTGTGATTGTGAGATATAGTATATTCAGTACTTTTTGTGTTTCTATAAGGTACTCCACCTTGTCAATATGGGAAACTGACACCCCAGGATTTTGAGCCCTAGGGGTGTTTTCCCCAAAATTCAGATGGGAGGATGGATGGCTGAATACCCCCTTTGGCCCCGTTCACTTCTATTGGTAGATACTTGTGTTGGTAGGCACAATGGTTAGTTTTTCCCATATATGTGTGTAGAGGGATGTAATGTCTTGTGGTTATTCAAACACATATATTCTGGATATAGTATCTTATAGACTACAATAGGTGTAACGTGTATTGGATGTTATGGCTTGAGGATCCGTACTCGGTGTATGGATTGTAATGGCTTGAGGTAAAATACACGACATATGATACATGTTATGTGAGCTGTGGTAGCTCCCTGAAACTACCTGGTTACTTTTTTACATAGCCGTGGTCGTTTTGTTGCATGAGGTGCCTATTTGGGTGCTTCGTCGAGGTGTCTGCGGGCAAGGCGTTTTGGACAAAGATGCTTAGGACGTGCGATGTTGGGGAAAAGAGGCAAACCAGTGGGGAAGTAGTAGCAGGGTACCCTAGATATTCATTATTATTTTTGATACTCTTGTATTCATTACTTAGTTAGAGTAGACATTGTACGTTTAGGAACATAGATACATGTTAAGGTGACGAGTTACTTTCACTTGTTGTTCACTGGATTTTAGCATGATTACATTACTTTTGAACAAGAGGCATCAGGGAGGATCCTACTGAGTATACTGTTATACTCACCCTATGTATATATAACCTATTTTCAGGTCACTTGGAGCAGGTTGAAGATCAAGATGGTTTCTACTAGCTTGGGGTTACAGGAGTTGTTCGGGCTTGTGGTTGTTGTTGTTTTTACTCTCTTTTGGGTACTTTTAGTTTTTCCCCTTCTAGTTGTAGTACTTTTTCTTTACATTACATATGTGCACATGGGTTTTCTTTTATATTTTAGATATGAGTTGGAGTTTTTTGGTGTCTATCTTATCTCTCTCTTCCCCATGTTTTCTATTAGAGGTAAATGCCTCCCATTTGGGGGATAAATATACCCTTGGTGATAGCTTCCAACCTGGGGCCTACTGGAGGCATGAATCATGGGTCATTATCTTCATTCTCACATTTCCGGAACAGGAGGGGTACACATTGGGGGGAGGGGGTCGTGACAGAGTTGTATCAGAGCTCAGCTTGATGGATATGATGGAGTTGGGAGTTAGGCACAGATGAGGATGCATGGGTTGGTAGGGCCACAATGTCCTTCATGTTTAGAAAGTGATGTAAACAGTAGAGATCGTCTGAGACATAGGCATTTAAGTATCTCCATGATCTGATGTACAGACCATTAATTTTACAATGTCTACTAATTGAGGTGATACTAGTTACAGGTTAGATACCTAGGAAAGCATCATGCATCATTTTTCTTTGTTCTAGTGTTTGATTGGGTAGACCTTGGGATAGGTTAATCTAAAATGAATAAAAACAAAACAATTAATTAATGAATGTTGATTCTCCCATATACCATGTTCAGGATCTCTAATGGTTTTTTATTTTATAGGTATGCCTTCAGGTCAACGTCCTCGTCAGGTTTACTCAGAAGATGTCCAACAGGTTATTCTAGCAGATACCGGAGGGTTGACGGTGATGACGACGACACCTGGAGGAAGACACTCCGAGAGTTTCCACACCAGGTTCTGCAGAAGTATGAGGGATCCATTTCCGAGGCAGTCACGGAATAGTGGTTAGAGGAGGTCACGACCATCTTCAGTTAGATCCATGCTCAGAATGATCATTGGGTGTCCTTGGTTGTGACAATGTTATGTGGAGCAGCGAGGCAGTGGTGTTTCTTATTCCTCCAGGATTGTGAGGAGTCAGAGATCACATGGGAGGAGATTCAAGAAAAGTTTAGAGTCGAGTTTCTTTATTTGACTAATAATGCGTCCACTCGCCAATAGGTTCTTCCATTCGACAGGGGAGATCTAGTGTTCATGAGTTTGGAATCCATTTCAGGAACTTTTTATGATATAATTTGGACCTACTACTAGATGAGGAGGCTAGGGTGAGGAATTTTGAGGAGGCATTGCATCCATATATCTAGCGACAGGTCACCCCATTTATGCAAAAAACATATCCTGAGGTGCTGGCGGGGGTATAGTTTGTCGAGAGGATGTTGGCTAGAACCGGATCCTCATGAGTGGGGAGTCATCATGATTCCTCATGAAGCAGAGCTGTGGCCCGGGGTTCCGGGTTTTCAGGGATGAAGAGTTTTCATTCTGCTGGGGGTAGGTCCTAGCCTTTCACAACTCGTTTCTCTAGAGGCATCAACTCTCATGATTATGCCAAGGGATCAGGTGCTTGTTTTTATTGTGGTGGCCAAGGTCATCAACAGCGGGAGTTCCGGACCTTTCAGAGTAGTCACCATGCACCAGGTGCTCTACTCGTGGTACCTCCGTTGAGGCAGTTCCAGCCAAGGCAGTAGGAGAAGGTTGCACCAGCTTTAGATCAGCAGATGATAGATGGGGCAAGTAGAGGACATCCCTGTGACACTCCCTGTCCTCAAAGAGTAGAGCGCGACCATGGTGGGGGTCATCATTAGGGTTAGAGGGGTCATAGAGGAGGCCGTGGTCAGCTTCATGCTCTAACGTTTCCATCCCCATGTGAGCCAGTTGTCGTTCAAGGATCCCTTTTCTTGTTTTCTACCTTGTTTTATGCATTGGTTGGTTCTGGAGCAACACACTTCTTCATATAACTGACCATTTTCCACGTTTTGGGACTTAACGTAGAGATGCTTCCAGTTCCCTTGGTGTTGACTACACTAGTTGGTGGTAATGCTTACTTGTTTGAAGTATGTAGATAATGTGAACTAGTGTTGGGGAAACACCGCTCTTGGGGTTATTTCCTTTTTTAGGAATAGAGTCATATTATATCTTCCTTGGCATGGATTGGTTGTATTTGGTGCATGATTTTGTGGATTGATTCAGGAATAAAGTTGTTTTCATGGGTGCAGATAGAGAGCTGGTGGTGTTTATTGGCGAGTGAGATCCTCAGATGGGTTAGAGGAACTTTTTGTCATTATTATCCATGATGGATGAGATGATGTTGAGTTCTTTATAGGTTCTGCAGTTGGAATTTCCTAGGGTTGTAGATGAGTACCCTGATGTCTATCCATAACAGGTTGTTGAATCACCCATTGACGAGGGATGGAATTTGGGATTGAACTACAACCAGGAGCATCTCCTATATCTATGTCTCCATATAGGATGACCCCTTATGACTTACAAGATTTATGTATATAACTTGATGGTCTATTATAGTGTGGTTTTTTTGGCCGAGTGTGTCATTGAGGGGTGCACCAGTATTGGTCGTGAAGAAGGCTGACGGCGGTTTGCAATTTTGTGTCGATTATCATCACTTGAACAAAGTGACAATAAAGAATCACAATCCACTTCCAGGGATTGATGATTAATTCGATCAACTGAAGGGTGCAATTTGGTTCTCAAAGATCAAATTGTGGTTAGGATATCATCAGATGCGTGTGAAGGATGAGGATATCCCGAAGGCTGCTTTATGTTGTTGTCATGGGCATTATGAGTTCCTTGTAATGTCCTTAGGCATGAAAAATTCTCCGACTATGATCATGGGATTTATGAAAATTGTGTTTCGTGTGTTCCTGGACATGTAAGTCGTTGTTTTCATCGAAAACATCCTTGTGTACTCCACATCTGAAGAAGAACATGCAGAGAATCTACACACAATTTTTGGAGTTCTTTGTCCGCATCAGATGTTTGGGAAGTTGTTGAAGTGTGAGTTTTTGGCTCGAGAAGTCCGTTTCTTAGGGAATATTGTTTCCCAACAAAGAGTAAATGTGGATGCATTAGAGATAGAAGTAGTTGTTTCTTGGCCAGCCCCCAAGACAGTGACTAAGTTGTGAAGTTTCCTTGGTCTTGCAGGCTACTATAGGAGGTTCTTAGCCGATTTCTCACGAGTTCTGACTACTCTAACAAAATTGACCAAGAAATATCAGGAGTTAAAATAGACTGATCAGTTTCAAGAAGCTTTCAAGTATCTAATGGAGAAGTTATCATGTGCTCCATTTTTTCTTCTTCCAGTAGAGGGAGTTCCGTTTGATGTTTTCTACGATGCTTCGAATCTGGGGTTAGGTTGTGTTCTGATGTAGCAGAGGTCAGTTGTTTCTTACGGGACTCAGCAGTTGCATCCCCATGAACATAACTATTCCACCCATGATCTCAAGGTGGCATCCATACCGTTTTCTCTGATGTTTTGGAGACATCACCTCATTGGTGAGTGCTTTGTGGTTTTGACCGATCATAAGAGATTGAGGTGTGTTTTCTCCCAGTGTGACTTGAACTTGTGACAAAATCAGTGGAAAGAGTTCATGTAGGAATAATACATAGAAATATTGTATACACTTGGAAAGGGGAATATTGTAGCTAATGCGTTGAGTTGAATGTCACGTAGTGATGTTGTGCATGAATCTATTGATTCATGGAGAGTAATGGAAGAACTGTCAGCATTATATCTTGACATGGGAGAAGTTCGGGGTAGAGGATGTCTTTTTCAGATGACTGTGCAATCATATCTAGTGTAGAAGGTGAAAGAGTCCCTGGTGGGGGATCCATAGGTAGAGGTCCGAAGAGACCGTGTTTTTTGTGGTGAGGCCCCTGATGGTAGTTCGGAGAATGAACAACACTAAGTGTTGTATCACGGAAGGATTTTTGTTCCTTTTACGATGTGAGAGATGGTTCTTAGTGAGTTCCATAGTTCTTCTTTAGTGGTGCATCCTAGCGTGACAAAGATGTATCGAGCCTTAAAGAGTCAGTTTTGGTGGCCTGGGATGAAGCCTGCGGTTGTAGGGTTTTTGTCTCGATGTTTAATATGCCAGAAGGTCAAGGTTGAGCACCACGACCCCAATGGTTTTCTTTATCCAATAGAGATTACTCAATGGAAGTGGTAGGAAATCTCAATGGGCTTTGTTACTGGTTTACCTCGAGCTCTAGTAGGGCATGATGCTTTTTGGGTGGTAGTGGATCTCTTAACAAAATCATCCCACTTTATAGAAATTAAGGAGTTGAGATCAGTGGATGTTTTTTCAAGGAAGTATCTGGAGGTGGTGTTGAGACTTCATGAAGGCCCAAGTATGATCTTTTATGATTAAGATTATTGCATTACTTCTAGGGTGTGGAGTGTTCTCTAGCTTGCTTTCGGTTATCCGCTTTGCCTTAGAACTACTTTTCATCCTCAAGAGAATGGTCAGAAATAGCAAACCATCAAGATTCTTGAGGACATGTTACTCTCTTGTGTTCTTAATTTTGGAGGCTCGTGGATGAGGCACTTTCCCTTGGTGGAGTTTGCATACAATAATAGTTTTCACTCCACTGTCAGTAAGGTTCCATTTGAGGCCTTGTATGGCAGACCTTCCCATTCTTCATTATGATGGAGTGGGGTTAGAGAGTTAGAAATTCTTGGACCAGAACTAGTGAATAATACCATATAGATGGTTTAGGTGATTCATGAGAGGATGAAGACACCGCAAGATCATCAGAAATCATATCTTGATCAAATAAGGTGACCCTTAGAGATTAATTTTGGGGATCTTGTGTTTCTGAAGGTGAATCCCCATCATGGGCAGTGACAGTTTGGTCAGGGGAGTAAGCTTTATCCCCACTTTGTTGGGCCTTTTGATGTGTTATCTCATGATGGAGCTGTGGCATATTGAGTAGCACGTCCCCCTCAGATTAGTCGAATACATGTTGTTTTCCATGTATCACTGCTCTGTCATTATCTTCATGATGGATCTCACGTCATGGATTGGGGAGAGATAGATATTGATGATGACACAACCTTTGAGGAGCGGCCTGTGGTGATCCATGACCACAAGGATCCCTTTGGTTCATGTCTTGTGGTGACACGGTGGCATGGAGGAGAGTACCTGGGAACATGAGTCAGAGATACTTTCCTAGTACCTAGAGTTGTTTTATGTTTAACTCTTTCCATGTATTGATGTCCCCTTTGTGGTTAGACCTTTCATGATTATAATATAGTTTTCTTCTATTGTTTCTCATGGATTTCTATCTTTTGAGAGGTATCTTGATGGGTGGTTGTTTGGACCCCGTTTCATTTTCCCTTTAAGTGGGTTTTGAATTATCGGGGATGAGAATGTTTTGAGAGGAATTTTATTTAATGGAACAAACCCCTCTGGTCCATTACTTCATGAAAAATAAGGTGTATGAGGTGATTCGGGTGGTCAAGGTGACTTATCCACAACACTTTACCAATTTTTTAGTTCGGTGAGGTTCCACAGGTGAGGTTCATGAACAGTGTTTCCAGAATGGTTAGGTTCCAATAGTGAGGTTCATGAATATTGTTTCCAGAATGGCGAGGTTACAATGGTGAGGATCAGGAATAGTGTTTCTAGAACAGTGAGGTTCAAACGGTGAGGTTCCTAAACACTGTTTCTAGAATGTTGAGGTTCCAACGGTGAGGTTCATGAACAGTGTTCCAGCTTCCAACAGTTTCACCACTTTAACATTTTTTTTGACATAAAATGAATTTAAAGCCTTGCTTTAATGACTCTAATGTCGATTCAAAGGGAATAAATCATATAATAATTATTTCTATGGATAAGGATTTTTTTACTTGGTTAAACCGCGTGGTTTAATGAAATCCTCTTTTAATGGGAAATCAAGCATATCTTAATCCATCACTCCATTATATCATCAAAAGGTACAAGATATCTTCCTCTCTTGTTCTTCCACATTGTTCTCTGGTGCGAGACACTCGAACCTTTCCTTAATTTCCATAGGAATCATGAGATCAAACTTTTCCCCGTGGATTGGTCTCCCCAGAATTCCTTCCTGATTCATGTGCACCCCCTGCTTTGGTTTAAGCAGAAAGGGACGATCATTCATCGAATTAAGTTATGTTTTTTCGTCGTTCTTTTGGGTTTCATCTCCTCTAATTTCTCATTTCCATATTATAGCTTGTGATATCCATGCATCTAATATAGTTTTCTTGGGTTTCAGTTTGTGTGGTCGTGTCGTGGAATCTACAGGTGGATGTAGTTGTCGCGAGAAAAGAAGATCCTAAATCGTTTGGGTATAAGGAATTTCCAGAACCATTTGAGGTAGTGAATTTGTTGCTTCTCTTTTCATATATGTGCAACTGTATATTTAGCATGTTTTATTCCACTGGATGACAATGGAATTAACACAATAAATATTTGAACCAGATAAATAATTTGATATCGATCATATGATATTTCCTTTTGGTTTACTAGATATTGGGATATCTATGATTTCTTTTTTTAGCCATTCATTCTTGAAGGAAATTTGTAAAGAACGTCAATCCGAGAATAAATTTATTACTGTTTTGATGAAGATAAAGAGGCATGAAATGAAATTGGTTCTTATTATTGTAATTTGATGTTAATAAAATTGATTTCGTAAGAATGTTTAATAAATTTTTGATAGTTTTTTTAGGTTACCCATATTCGAAACCTACAAATAATAGATCAGTCAATTACATATGGATTAATGAACTGGTTGTTTGATAAAAAGATAATTCCTCGTAGGGTTATGAGTTACCCTCTTGATTGTTAAAGGACCAGGAGCACAATTGTTAAGATATTTGTTTTCCCACTTCTTGTGTTTTCATGTGATCCTCGATAGATTTTGTGGTATGTGGGGACATGGAGACCATTGGTTGTTGTATAAAATGATGCCTAGAGTGGCGACATGCATCGGTTTATTCGTGTGGGTGTTAGGGTGGACACTAGGGATTATGGAACATGATGGATTTGATTGTTGGATGCTTGCTCAATCTTATTGGTTGATTATCTTCTTTACTTTTCCCCACTACTCAAGGTAGCTGGTCTTGCTTACCCTACTTCCAAAAGAGGTGAATAAGTGTGGGGTATGACACATGCTTTTTGTGACTATCTTCTCAAGGGAGGATGGGTCTACACTCTTTCTATAGGCAGTAATGACTTGATGAGTAGTACATCTACTCACCGTGTTGAGCCCCCTTGTGTTTATTAGCATATAATTTTTTTCTATAATGATTGGGAATATGGGAAAGTTATTCTGTAATAAATAATTGAATAAATGATGTTAACCCTTGGGGTTTAAGTTGCTGGAACATAATGATGAGGTTGTAATTTTTAATGCGACAGTATAATTTGGGTGTGATGCTGGCGAAGATTAATGTGGAATTTTAAATGGTTAATTAATGATTAAAGAATTAATTAACGTAAAGTGGAACTGATATAATGGGAATTATGTAATCTAATAAAGCTATATAAATGGTTTTGTGCTTATAGGATACCTCGTTTTAGAAGTAGCAGCTTGGAGTCTGAGAGATGTTAACTGCAGCTAAGTCTAAGACTAGGTTATTCCCATAGTATGGTTGTGAGATATAGTATATTCTGTACTTTTTGTGTTTCTATACTCTAATCTACCCTGTTAGTAAGGGAAACTGACACCCCGAGTATTCTAATCCATGGGGGGTGTTTTCCACAACATTCTGGTGGGAGGAGTGATGGTTGACTACCCCCTTTGGCCCCACTCACTTCTCTGGGTAGATACATGTGCTGGTGGGAACAGTTGTTAGTTTTCCCCATATATGTGTTTAGAGGGCTGTAATGGAATGTGTTTCCTCACACACATATATTGTGGATATAGTATCATATGGACTACTATTTTTGTAACATGTATAGGCTGTGATGGATTGAGGATCCTTACTCGGTGTATGGGATGTAATGGATTGAGGTATAATACCCGACGTATAATACACATTATGTGAGCTATGGTGGCTCCCAGAAACTACATGGTTACTTACATGCATATACGTGGTGGTTTTTTTGCATGAGGTGCATATTGTGGTGCTTCGACCAGGTGTCTGCAGGCAAGCCTTTTTGGAGAGAGAAGCTTATGACGTGCGACGTTGGGGAAAAGGAACAAACCAATGGGAAAGTAGTAGTGGGGTACCTTTGATATTCATTATTATATTATATACTATTGTATGCATTACTTGGTGAGAGTATCCATGGTGAGGTTGGGAACCTAGTATACCTGTTTAGGTGATGAGTTAGTTTCACTTTTTTTCACTGTGATTTTTCATGCTTCCTTTACTTTTGCTCGAGAGGCTTTATGGAGAATATTACTGAGTGTACTGTTAAAATCACCCTATGTATATATAATCTTTTTTCAGGTCACTTGGATCAGGTTGGAGATCAATCTGGTTTCTAGTAGCTTGGGGTTGCAGGAGCTGTTCGGAATTGAGGTTGCTGCCATTTTTACTCTCTTTTTGGTACATGTAGTTTTTTACCTTCTAGTTGTAGTACTTTTTCAGGACATTACATATGTGAACTTGGGTTTCCTTTTATATTTCAGTTCTAAGTTGGATTTGGTTTGTGTATATCTTATCTCTCTCTTCCACATGTGTTCTCTTAGAGGGTAATGCCACCCATTTGTGTGTTTACAATATCCTCGGTGCTAGTCACCAACACGGGGCCTACTGGAGGCGGGACTCGGGGGGTCATTATATCCCTTCTAACATTGGTGGCCCATGAGGGTACACTTTGTGGGTAGGGGGTCATGACACAACTTATATCAAAGACCCCATATAGAATGTCCATAGTGTAATTAGTGGATCTGAAGAAACAACTAGATCAATTGAGTAGTAAGGGTTTTATTCACCCAAGTGTTTCCACATGGGGGAGCTCCTATTGTTTTGGTTAAGAATAAATATGGATCTATGTGGCTCTTCATTGACTATAGAGAGGACAATGATTTCACAGTAATGAAAAATTATCCCCTGACACACATTGATGATTTATTTGGTCAACTTCATGGAGCTCAATACGTTTTGAATATTTACATTCAACGTAGATATTATCAATTTCATGTGAATAATGAATATTTTCCAAAGGCAACATTTTGAACTATATATGGGCTTTATTAGTTGATAGTAATTATTTTTAGACTAACTAATTCACCCTATATTTTATGTGATATAACAAATTGATTTTTCATGGAATATCTTGAGGATGTTTTTGTGGTATTTATTGATGATATCTTGGTATACTCCAGAAGTTATAAGGATCATGAGAATCACTTGTGCATTGTTTTGAAAAATCTTATAAGAAACGAGTTCTATGGGAATTTTTACCATTGTGAATTATGGTTTCAAATAGTTTATTTTCATGGCCATATTGTCTCTAATTATTGAATATTAGTTGATCATGTGAAGGCAGAGGCTATTCTTGAATGGAATATACAAACAAACCTAACCGTGGATTGTACTTTTATTGGTTAAACAAGTTATTGTCTTTTTTTTCAGAACATCCCCTGATTAACCAACCTTTCATCAAATTTTACAAATAAAGGGTTTATGGATTTATGGAGAAAATAATGTGAAGAATATTTTGAATAATTGATGATGAGATTAATGAATTATCTAGTCCGGACTCTGGAATCATTGAATTGTGGATTTGTGATTTGTAGTGATGTATCAAAACGTGTATATGGTTGTGTCCTTATAAAGAATGATAGAGTTATTTCTTATGAATCATGGAAGTTAAAAAATAGTGAACAGAACTTTCCAACTCATGATATTGAGTTAATAGATGTAATAGTTTATATGATGATATGAAGACACTATCTATATGGTGAAATATGTGAGATATATATAGATCATAGTATTTTTAAATATATATTCTCATAGATTTAACTAAACATGTGGCAAAGGTAACAACTCGAGCTTCTAAATAAATACTATTGATCAATAAACTACCACCCATGGAAGGGGAATATGGTAACATATGCATTGGGGAGGAAGGATCATGGGGTTCTGAAAAAAATTAAGATTGATAAGGATCATGAGTACATGGATGCTATAAATATTGATATAAAAATTATCATTGGAGGAGAGTCATCACTACTTTTTCAAATCGTTTCCAAACCAACATTACTGGAAAGGATTAAAAGACCTTAGTTTGATGTTCAGAATATTTAAATGAAAATAAATACTATGAATTATTGGAAGTCAGAAGACGTCATTTATTAGGATGGAATTTGGAAATTTTGGAAGAGGATATGTGTTCCTTATTTCCCTGAGCTAAAAAGGGAATTTTTGGATGATGATAATAGCTCAAATTTCTTTATATGCCTTAGTATCACTAAGATGTATAAATATTTGATGAAACAATTTGGGGGGATAAAATTAAGTGGAAAATTTCTGATTATGTATCAGGATGTTTTTCCATTCAACATGTGAATGCTAAAAGACATAATCCTAGAGGATTCTTTCAACCTCTTCTTATTCCAACATGGAAATGGGATGACATAACTGTGGATTTTTTCACCATATTAACAAAAACTCAAAGGAGGAAGGATACAATCTAGGTAATTTATGATCATATTTCGAAATATGCAAATTTACTATCTATAAGTGAAGATTTTACACTAAAGCACCTTGAACAACTCTATATTAATGATAATGTAAGGCTGCATGGAGCACCTATCTCAACGATATCTGTTTGTGATCCCTGATGTACATCAGAATTTTAAAAAAATTATTCAAAATTCTTAGGTTACTTATCATCATTTGAGTACTTGTTATCACCATCAAACTGATGGGTAATGAAAAAGGAAAAAAACATTAAAAGACCTGTTTATATCTTGATCAATTTATTTTCAATGTATTTGGGTTCTGTATTTACCTTTGGTAGAGTTTTCTAACCATAATAGTTTCCATTATAGTATTTAAATTTCCCAATATGAAGCATTGTATGGAATGATATGTCCTACAACAACATGTTGGGATGATGTTGGTGAAAGGAAACACGTAGGTGAAGAGCATGTGGGGGAACCAAAAGCGATATTAATTGAATGAAGGATTTTTAATTTCATGTAAGAGATCATGTTTTATTGAATTTATCTCCAGGAAGGGTTTTATAAGATTTGCTAAGAGAGGTAAACTAGCCCCAGGTACATTGGCCTTTGTGAAAGTCAAGAGACAATTTGAGTTGTGGCATGTAGTTTTTCAATTACACATTTCATTTCTAAAGTACAGAATCAGTTCCACATATCTTTGTTACTGATGTACAATCATGACCCAACTCATGTTATCCCTTCTGAAGGTATCGAATTGGAACCTGACATATCATACTATGAAGAGCTTATTTGGATTCTCGACACTAAAGAACATGGGTTGAGGAATCAGATAATAAACCGGTTAAGGTACTTTAGAAATATCATAAAATTGAAGAGGAGACATGGGAACCTAAGAAATTTATGATCAAGAACAACCCAAATATTATTTGTAGGTGATATTTTGTAAATTTCAAGGATGAAATTTATGTAGGAGGTAAGAATGTATTTACCCTTAACTCTATAAATGAGATTTCCCTTTCACTTGTTTAGTTTAGATATTATAGACCTCAAACACTCATGTATAGAACAAATTACAATCATTATAAAATAATATTTAATTAAATAATATATTTTTCTTGAAGTTAAGGATCCTATATCGATGAAATAGTAACATGTCCATAGTAATAGTAATATGACCCATATGAATAGTAAATCATCAAAATGAATAGTTACATAATCAAAGAATGTTTAAATAAGTTTAGGAATATTATAAATGAAGGAATGATTAAATTATATCATAGTATAAGTAAGTGAATATTTTAAAAATTATTATTTTAAGGTTGGTATTTTTGTAAGTCATAAATGTTTAATTATAATTTTATAATTATTAAAACAATGGAAAAGAATTTTGTTCTCATAATGTTTACTAATAAATTAATATTTTGTTGTCTTATTATTTTAAGATAATTTTATGTAAACATAGTTTATTTTTAATATTGTTATATAATTAGATTTAAATTTAAAATCTGTATTTTTTAGTAAATAATGATTTTATTTAAAAAATAAATTTCACATATTTTGAATTTTATCTTGAAAAAATTGAATCCATTTTTTTAATTTTACACATTGATAAATGTTTATAGTGAATGTTTTGGATTTTTCCAAAATACTTGATGTTTTTGGTGAATAGTAAAATAAAGTAATTTATAATAATAATACACTACAAGCTGAATACACTATTCCTTGATTCATCACTGATTTAAGCACCATAATCTCAAATATTCGTTATTTAATTTAATAAATTTTATTATAATTACAAAAAATATTCATAGTCTTGAGTCGAAATAATAAGAAAGTAATTAAAATATTCAAAAATCACCTCTATCTACCACTATAAATACCACCCCTCACCCCTCATCCTCCTCACTCCTCTATTCCTTGATGAATGTCAAAATTATTCTCAAATCCACTTCCATACACTCTCCAACACGTCAAGGAGATCTTTTTCTTGAAAAAAGACCAAAACCCCTTCTACCAAGGAGGTTCCCATAGTGGATAATTCCATAGGTAAACAATCATACTTTAATACTACAAAACCCATGTTTAACAACAATGGTATTGATCAGCACTTGAAAAAAATGCTGATAATTTCCATATTTATCATTTCTAACAAAAATACTGATAAATTTAACCTTTTATCAATGCTTTTGTTAGTGATTTTAAAGGGATCCTTTATCATCACTTTATTTTTAGCGTTGATAATGTGTATCCTCTATCAGTGATTTATTTTTACAAATAAAACGTGTTTCCTTTATGAGCCAATTATATTAAGCACTGATAAAGGGTAAATTATATGAACAATTAATTTTTAGTGTTGATAAATATTCCTTCCTTCAATGCTTTTTGAGCACTAATATTGGTCTGAATAAATAAAAATAAATAATTAAATAAATAAAAAAATTAGTATATTAAAACATATTAAATATTTTATCAATTAAATAATTATTGATAAAAATAAATAAATTGGTTATACATTACGAAATATTATAAATTTTACTTATAAGATATTTATGATAATTAATGTTATTAAATTGATTGTATTAAATATATAGTTATATATTAATGTATATAAATATGATTTATGTATTAAAAAATTATTAATGCGCATTACATTAAATAATCCTATATTTATTGAATAATGGTTTATAAATAAAAATTCATATGAGTTAAAAATATTGACGAATTGTATAGTACTCAACATGTAATTGAATGTCATTTGATTTTTCAATTTAACAATGATTAAATATGTGTTATATTGATTTCACATATACCAAATTAATTCATTTTTATATACAGTGAAAACGCATAAAACGTATCATTTTTTTCAATATAGTTAAAGTGTACTTATTCTTTTTTTATTTAATTTCAATCATTTTTAACATATATGAATACACCTAAAATTAGATATTGATTAATAATTTTAAAAATATATTTGTAAAAAATATTTATAAATATACATTTAATATATTTATACAACTTTGTATTTATAATTATAAATAAATAAATAATATTTAAAGTATTTAAATAATTATTAATAAATAATTATATATATTTCAATAATTATTAAATATTTAATAAATTTACTTAAACAAGGAAAAAATTTACTATATTTATATTTATTTATTAAATATGTATATTTAAAATTATTTAAATATATATAATTATATAAATATTATTTTTTAAAAAAAATCTATAATTATTAATATTTAATTATAAATTTATTGAAAATATATATAAAAAGGAATATATTGACTATATTTATATTTATATATATTTATTAGGTATATATAAATATTTTTTTAATTTTTTTTATAAATATAATTATCAATCCTTTATTAGTGGCTAATTAATAAGCGTTGTTAATAGAATATTAATCATCTCTCTTATCGTGCTGATAATGCTGAGGCTGTATCAGTGATGAACATAACGCTGATAAAATTAACATTTATCATATCTATATGTTTAGTGTTGATAAAGATTTAATTTAGTAGAGATTTTTTTAGGGATAAATACCTACCATTATCAAAGATTATTTGTAAGCACTAATAAAAGTGTCCTGATATAATTTAAAATCCCTAAACATTTTTGAACTTTTTGCGATATCATATGCCTTATGTGAATGACACTTACTATTGGAGATCAAAATAGGTGAATAGAAGGTCAAATAACACCACTCAACTTCCTCGAGTTTCTCTAACGTCTTGTTTGACATCTAATATTCGATTATAGTCAAGGCTTCGAATGGGGGTATGAGATTTTCTTCAACCTAGTGAGGCAGGCCTTCAAATTTTAATTTTGTATTTTTTATTTCATTCTAGATTTATTTTGGATATGTTTTTATGATTATTTTTTTATGTTTTTTTATGATTTGTTGTTTAGAGAATGATCTTTGGTCCCTTGATTGTACTGACTGCCGATGTAAGATCCATTTTTCATATCTGACACTTTATTCACTATTTGTTTACTGTTATGATTTATATATTCTTACTAAATAATTTATTCCTATATTTATATAAATGTTTATAAATTTTCTGGTATATTATTGTTTATTGACTGCTGATTTGATGAACATTGGTGGTTCCCCAATGATCTGTATATGTTGGCACCTTTTATGGACACCTCAATAGACATGAATCTTTAGATATTATTTTTAATGAACCGAGTCAGTGGAGTGATGTATTTTTCAATACCTGTTATATGTATCATAAGAAATAGTTCCTCTTATAATTTCCTATGTTCCTTAGTTTTCTTATGGAGCAGATTCAAAGGGACCATCCCAAGATATGCACATAAATTTTGACCGCATAAAACAGTAAGTTTTTGAATAATTGTGGTGCCTTTAGTTTAGGTTATGTTTGAATATCTAGTTTTTTTCTACATGATATTTCTTATAGACTATAAGTGAGTTTCTAACTAGTGTAACATGTATGTGTGTGTGTATAACAGTTGCATCAATTTTTTCCATCATTTTTTTCCTAATAGTTTTGACTATATCAGGTAATGTTGATTTTGGATTTGCATGTCCATTGGCACCAATTGTCCTGAATGATTATTGTTTAACCTCTGTTATTAATTATTTCTATTTGGGGGGGGGGTATCCCATTTATGGTTTTCTACGCCGAATGTTTGAACCATACTTTGGTGACATTGAGGTGTGTTAGATGTCATAGAGTGATATGACCTTGTGTTTCTTGGGTAATGGTTGAAAGGGTCATTACACTATCCATCTTCTGGTTTTCACATATATAGTTTAATGATAATATCATTTATTATCTGCTTTTATCTCCCTTTAATTATCATATTATTAATTATTATTCAACATAGTGTATCCATCCATGTACTTATCCTGTATCCTCAAAACAGATATATAAATAATATCATGATTCATAAGAAATTTTATGCTTCACTGATGTGCCTTCTATAGGCATCCTACCCACCATCACTCTCTCTATGTGGTTTATAATCAGGTTCAAGGGATTCCAAAAAAATTTACTTCTATTCTTTTTATAATATAATTATTTTGTTTCCATAATACTTATAGAAATTTTCACTGGATATGAGATTCTCTTTATCCAATTTATTCCTTTCATTCCAAATGTACAAAAACACTACGAAAATAATGACTGTTCTCTCCCTTTTATCATTAGAGTTATTCATTAATCCATGAATCCACATATCTGGTTCATTGAATGAGTGTTTATTATTATAGTTTATAATATTTGAGTTTCTTATTAATCCTTAATTTCATATATTATATTTTTTTGGTGGATTTGAAATTTTTTTGATGTCGTGTAATTCTTTTCAAAAATTCAATTACCTATTTTCTATAACATACTGAAATTATTTGAAACAATTTAATTTTTAGTTTCCCTTATAATAATTTTTTTGACTTTCACATTTCATAATCAATATATTATGTTTATTTATTTATATATTTTTTAAAAATAATCTTTAATGAACCCAATAGAATGGATATGAACCGAAAATGGATGCATGCTAATAATTTGACAATCAATTTTGAAGATAGAGTTAAAGAGCTCATAAATTTTATAAGAGAGCATACAGAAGACACTTCTAAAATCCTATGTCTGTGTTTAAGTTGATGTTATTAAATAAAAATTAATCTAGAAGAGGAGGAAGAACATTTTAATTTTCACGGAATAGATCAATGTTATAAATATTATACCAAACACGGGAAAAATCTGAATGTGGACATCGATTGGGATGATACAGTGGTTTATGAATCATTTGATATGAATGACTTTGTAAAAGATAATGGAGATAAAATGGAAGAGAACAAAATAGAAATTGAACATGCCATTCACGATTGTCAACAGTTTTTTGAGGAGATAAATAGTTATTCCAAGAAACCATTTTATACTAGATGAACTAAATACATTACATTGTCAGCTATATTGATGTTATATAATTTGATATCTAGCTTCAGATAGAGTGGAAACTACATTATAGAACTACTTTGTTTTCTAAAAGATATATTACTAGAAGAAAATAAAATACCATGCTGAACATATGATGCTAAAATAATGTTATGTTTAATGGGCATGACCTCTAAAAAATACATTCTTGTCTAAATGATATCTTATTGTTTCGTAAGGACCATGAATGAATCATAAAACGACAAATGTGTGGCACATATCTATACAACAAAACTTGATTGAGTCCTTCAATATCTATATGTTACTTTCCTATCATCCCATAGTTTATAAGACTATATGGATTTCAGGAAACCACTATACAATTAACATGGAAAATCAATACATGAATTAAATATTTGAACCTACATCATCCAACAGATTCTCCTCAGTGGAATAAAATTGATTATGATTTTCCTAAATATGTAGATGGTCTAAGATACATTATTATAGCATTATCTATAGAGTGAATATATACTTTTGGTGTAATTAGTAGTAATCATAGTAAATTGACCTTCATGTTTTTAAATTATAACTTTCCACAATGGTTATGCATGAAGATCAAATACATTATGTTGTCTCTACTTTTATCTAGACCAAAGAAACCTATTACTGATATTGATGTCTATTTGGATCCATTGATCAAAGATATGATATTTTTGTTGAATTTATGTTTTAAAATTTATTATTCTTATAGATGTATAGAATTCACATTTAGGTCCATGTTTTAAAGAATGATAAATGACAACCCCAATTTTGGAAATTTATCCGGCTGTAATATTAAAGGAATTTTGGGGTGTCCCATTTGAGAAAAACGCACATACTCCATTCAGTTTAAACATTCCTCAATTATTGGGGTTTTATAACATCATAAATTTTTTCCTCAACGACATAAATAACGATCCTAGATTACAAAATTTGATGAAAAAATGAACAAGGTACAACATTTTCTCCAGCAATGGGAGATCAACAGTACAAAAAAGTAAAAAGGAATAACACTATTTTTGGTAATGCATTTTCAAAAAACCATCCAAAATCAGGTTGTAATAACATATAAATTTTTTCTTTGAATTAATGTAATGTAATTTATTGTATGTCTGTCATTTTCTTGATGTCATGCATGTACATATAAAATGTATTCGATGGTGTTGTTGGCATGTTACAAAATGTTCCTAACAAAATGAAAGATGCAATCAATGATAGGTTGGACTTCATTGTGATTGGGATGATGGAATAGTTGGAACCAGTGAAGTGTAAATGGTAGAAATTCCTTCCTCCTACTACAACACTCTAACAAAAAAGGAAAAATTTCAATTTTTCCATTTATTAAATAGTGTAAAATATCCACTGGTGTATTAATAAAATATCAAGAAATCTGTGTCAATGACTAAATTGAAGATACAAGGAATAAAATCACATGAATGGAATGTTTTTAATCAAGATTTAATTCTTATTTCTTTTCATTTCATTCTTCCTCAAAATGTATAACCTAAATTAAACATACACTACTCCTTTTTCGATGCCAGATACAGTATAGTAGTAGACCTGGAGATTATTTCCATCATGAATAATTATATTGCAGTAAAATTATGTGAATTTGATATGTATTCCTTCCATAATTATTTTATATAATGTTCCACATGATGGTTCACTTTTTTAGCGATATATAACTATGTGGTACTGTCCATTACAAATGGATGTACCCCATTGAATGATATATAATGATTTTCAAAAGGTATGTTAAGAATTGTAGTCAACTAGAAGGATGAATTGTATAATGATATATAGTTTAAGAAGAAATTTAATTCTATAAAAATTTCCTGTGAGATGTTAAGAGAATCATTTCCCAAAGTCCCATCATTGTGATCACCTTATGGTCAAAGGGATATCCATAAGAGATGTTGTTTTTATTACCTTCACAGAGCTAGACTAATCACAAATTTACATATTACATAATAGTGAATATATTGATCCATTCATTTTATCCCATAAATAAATTATTAGAGATTTGAGTCCATCAAGGGATGAAGGATAGATATCAAATAAAAATAATAAATACTTTATAGTATGGTCCAGTGAAAAAATTTGTATGGACTTATATAAAAATTTGAATTGATTTTCTGATCTGATTCAATGGATAGCCATTGGACCGAATACAAATGTTATATCATACATAGTTTTTATAATTAATGGTTACATGTTTTATAATAATGAACATTATGACATCAGTACGATGTAATGTAGTGGTACTACAATTGTGGTGAACCGATGAACATATTTTGTTCTAAGGATAGAAATCCAATTTAATAAAATATGTCATATTTTGGAATTTTTTAATAGGTATAATAGATTGATTATTTAAAATTTCATGTTCCTATTTTACATTCCGAATGGGTTTAAAATATCAATGGAGTGAATGTTAATGAAATGGGCTTTGTGAAGGTGAATTTCAGTGTGGAAGGGGAAAACGATGATTTTTTCATAATGACATCCCAAACAATGCAAGTATTTAATGTCTGTCATCCAAATTTTTTTCTATTATCCATATAGAGACTAAAAAAATGTTGAATCTAACAAAAATTCCATAAAGGATGACCCTTTAATTGAGACATCACAATCAGTTCATGTTGATTATAATGTGTACAATGTAAAGTATGTTAGAGGGGGCCACAAAGAGGGGATTTAGAATCTTGATAGAGGAACCATATCTTTGAAACAATTAAATAAATAAAGAGGGTTCAATTAGAAGGTAAATATTTTTTTTAATATATTATGATTTATATCAAAATATGATATGTTCTCCACTCCATTAAAAAAATATAAATTAAAAGTTTTACTACTAATTTAGACAATGTCTTCTAAACACAATGGAAGAAAAGAAATGTAATGAAGGAAACCCTTTGGAAATATGTAAAGGTAATGTTACAATATACTTTCTCTATTTGACTAAAAATTATATAATTAATTGTTGATTTAATTTTCATTATTCCATGTAGTGTTCATTTAATTTAGATTATTTTTTCCATGTATCATGCCTTTTTAGGAAGACAAGTGATGTCTCGGCTCAATCAAAATGACAATCTTTATCTTTTGTTGTAAAATAATTTTCCATTTAATTAATGTTTTTTTTTAAATTTTTGTTTAATTTATTTCTTTTTAGTATTACTCACACAATAAATATTTTCTTATATAGGTGTACTATTTTGTTCGAGTTAGGTTGCTCTATCTAACTTTCATTCTTCTTCTCCCATAATCAATGTTTTACCCCTACAATGGAACATTTATCACATTCATTCAAGTTACCTCCACTTCCTTTTTAGAAAAAGAAATCATGCTGCCTCTGATCAATCATAGAGGTAATATTCATGTTTTCATATTAAAATTATTTTCCATATAATTAATGTATTATTTAATATTTCTATGAAATTTATTTCTTTTTACTATTACTCAAATAATAATTTTTTTCTTATATAGGTGGATTTATTTGTTCATGTTGGGGTGTTCTGTCTAGCTTTTATACTTCTTCTCCCTTAAATCCATTTCAACCCAACACTGGCACACTTATCACCTTATTTCAATTTACCACCACTCCCTTTACTAAATGAGAAATGACGCTACCTATTCTCAATAATAGAACTAATCTTGATGTTTTCCCAGTAAAATAATTATCGCTAGAATTAATGTATTTTTTCATAATTATGTATAATTTATTTCTTTTTAGAATTACTCACATAAAAATTGGTTTCTTATATTTTTGTATTCATTTGATCAATTTGGGGAGCCCTGTCAACCTTTTATCCCTTTCTACACTAAAAATTTCATAAGCTTCTTCCAAAAAACATTTCAACCCTATAGTGTTAACATTTACGACTTTCCTTCATGTTCACTCAATGGTTCAAGCAGAGAGCTAACCTTTATATTTTCATAGTAATATAATTTTACATAGAATTAATGTATTATTTTTATTTATGTTTAATTTATATCTTTTTAGTACTACAAAAAATAATTGTTTACATATTGAGGTGGATTCTTGTTTTTTTGATGATATGATTTTTTCGAAGATGTTGCTACAATGTTGGAAGATCAATAAGTAAATACAATGGAAATCAAGGTAACATAGATAGTTAGGATTGTTTTTATAATTTGGGATGTGTAAGAATTAGCTGCACCATAATCCGACACATTATGTGACCAGTATGACACAATGTACTTCATTTTATTTTAATGTGAAATTAATTTTAGTAAAAAAAGAAACTAACTCAATGTGACCATTATCAGTTTAAAATAAACATTTGAGTCTAAACAGTTTCATTCACCCAAAACAGAAATAATTTTCTCTTCATTTACTGATAATTTAGGGCATTGATTCATAAATCATTTGTGACGGGTATGAATTAGTATCACATGAAATTGATACATGATGTGATCTGTATGAGTAAAAGTGTGTGTTCTAATTTTAAAATGTTATTTTAGTCAAAAATAATGTGACGTACACAAAACCAACTAGACACATTCAAATTGTTTCCGTACTTTAAGAAAACAATCCATAAGTGATTTGGAACATGTATGAATTATTTTCACTTCAATATGATGGACGGTGTGATAGGTATGACTCTAAGTGCGTTTTTATTTAATATTGATATCAATTATAGTAATAAAACAAAATGAACAACTCAAAACCAAACAAACACAGTTATATTGTTTTGATACTTTAGTTAAATGATCCATAAATTATTGGAGACGTTCATGAATCAACTGCACCTCAATCCATCATACGGTGTGATCGGTTTGACTCCATTTGAATTTTTTTATTTAATTTCTTCATCAATTTTATTGAAATGCATAAATGTCATACACAAAATAGTGAAAACACATTAAAATTGATTAAATACAATAGGAAAACGATCCAAATATCGTTTTTGAGATGTAGGAATCAGTATCACCACAATTCGCTGCACAAAGTGATCGGTATGAGTCAAAGTGCATGATTCAATTTTAAAAAGACATTTTAATAAAAAAGGAAAGGGGAATACATAAAACTGATAAAACAATTTCATATGGTTTTGATACTATTGTAAAATATTTTATATTTCATTTGGGACTTTTGGAATTAGTTGCACCTCAATCCGATGCATGGTGCAAATGATACGACTCAATATGCATCTTTTTATTTAATATTGTCATTATTTTTAATAAAATACACAACTATCCTAATCAAATCTGAGAAAACACAATCTAATTATTTTGATACTTGATGAAATGATCCATCATTCGTTTTTGATTTATAAGACTCAGATGCACCTCAATATGATACATTATGTGCCCAATATTATACAATGTGTCAGTTATCAGTTTAAAATCGACATTTTAGTTCAAAAGTGTCCCTCACTGAAAATGGATCAAACATACTTATATTTTCATGATAATTTAGGAAAACTATTCATAATACATTTGTGATTTTTTGGAATCTATTTCACATAAAAAGATACATGATGTGACAAGAATGAATCAAAAGTGTGTGTTTCTAGTTTAAAATTACATTTTAGTAAAAAATACAACTGACTTACTCAAAATTGAAAAAACACATTCACATTGTTTTGATACATTTGGAAAAAGACCCACAACACATTTATAACACATTGGAATCTGTAACACCTCAATCAGATACATGGTTTAACCAGTATGACTCAAATTTCATCTTTTTATTTAAAAATGAAATCAATTTTGGTAAAATTAACACTTTCTATTAATTTATTTCTTTTTATTATTACTGACATATTAATTTTTTTTCTTATAGAGGTGTGTTCTTTTACTCGAACATGGGTGGTTTTTTCAACAATAGCATGAGTCGGGTTAGGATTAAAAAAAGAAAAATTGATAATTATAAATTTATGTAATAATTTTTATTTATGAAATTATGTAAAACAGTGTTTAAAATGTCCATTATAGTGTTTTATTTGTTTTTTTGTGGTAAATTTCATTTTATTTAAAACATATATTTGGACTTGTTTTTTTCGATATCTGGTGTGGTTTTGGTGTTGCGGTGTGCTATTACAGCACCATACAGTGGTGCTAAAGTGTGTTGTTACAACATAATATAGTGGTGCTATAGTGTGATGTTACAATAAACTACATTATGGCCCTTTTACATTACTTTTAATAACATAGATGAAGCCTAGATTTAGCAGCACTTTTAATGCTCTTATAAAGGGATACATTATCAGTGCTCATAAAAGTGCTTATAAAGGTATATTTTATTAATTAACATAAATGAACTGATAAAATACAAGGGATTTTTTCCCTCTATCATGTATTAAAATGTTTTCTAGAACAAATAATGTCCATTTATAGCATTGTTAATGGCTGGTTTTATAGTAGTGATTTTCTTTTAAATTTTTTTTCAATTTAATATATATTCTTATTCTCACTTGACCTACTCTATAAAAATGATAACGATAACTCTAGTATCATATATATAATATAATGATATCATGTTAGTGGAATATCCATTATCAATCCCCTTACTCTCTCTCTCTCACTGATTTTAAAAATGAAATCATCATTCGGGAGGTGCTGATTTACAACCATCATGGGTGACAACCTTTTATTCTTCAATTTATCCTTTATGGTCGGTCATGAAACCATTTTTATGGTCGAAATGGATTATAAATTTTTATTATATATTAAATTAGTTTCGAAAACTATTTTATCTACGTGATATTAAATAATAGAAGAAAATTAGTTCATTGTGATCAAAAACCTACTAAAATTCAGCTAATAGGTTATCATTAACATGATATTTATTGATTCATACACATATATGGAAACCAAATAATAAATAATAACAATTTCACTTATATTTTTTCACTATTAACATGTAATTCTTATTCTAGGGAATGTCACCCATTTTACATGAACTGTATTACTTATAATCTAGTGAACAGATCATGGAATCCAGGAAATGAACACTCCATAACAATAGAATTCGATCTTATAACACATTAAAAATTCTATAAATGAAAATAATAGAATCATACTAAATAAAATGCATTTATATTTGGTTATTAATTAATTAATAATGGATTTAATTTAATTATTCAAGATTTTATGATCACATACAGAACACATTTGGACATTAGGAAATGGGTTTTCCCCAAACCTCCATTTTTAATTCGAGATTATTCATTGTCTCTCTATTTTCCCAAATAAATTTATTAATAATTCTTATGTAATCCATATAATTTTTTTTCAATGTTCCTCACATGTGTCCCTATAATAATACTTCTTTCATTTATCGGGATTTACATGTTTTAAACGGATATTTCCCCAATTCTTCCAGATAGACAGCCTCGATTCAAGGGAACATTGTGATGACTTTCATATTATAAAGTGAATTCCAGAAACTATTTTAAGGTAAAATAATTTTTATAAAATCAATCCTTTTATTATGGAAAAAATTAGTTAATTTTCTGTCTTATTGAATGATTTTTCCAAAATAGCTCTACTTTTCAATGTAAAAGAGAATTTCTATCAAATATTCATTAATGATTTTATATGAGTATTTTATTCTAATTCAACACCCTTGATGATTCTTATGAGTAATTGAAATTAATATTTTATGATTTAATATACCATATTTTATTGAATGACAAATGATTATTTTGATAGTGAATGTGCTATCCTGATACCATTCACCATTTTACTATGATTGGTAAGTGATTATGTTCACTAATTAAGGAGAATTATTTAAATTTTATTTTTTAGATTTAATTTGAATGAAATTTTTGATTATGTTCCAAAATTTTCATATGAATAATGAATTGGAATTAGTAAGTGTTTTGTAGGGACCTCTATAGTCCCTCAGTGCATCAGTTTAAATAATTAGACCAACTAGTTTAGGGTTTTACCCGTTTTTGTATGTTCATTGCACAAGGCCAAGACATTATGGTTATGATTTCATGTATTACACATTCATTCATTGTGAAAATATTAATTGATAGTCCATGAGATTATTCAACTAGTTCAAATCCATGGTTATCTTTATTATCATATTATTTAATCATCTTTTAATCCTCCCCTTTGATGCCCAATATTATTTGATAATGGATTGTGTTATTTTAGTTATTCACCATGAATTAATTTTATGCTTAAACTATTTTACATTACCTTACTAATCATGTTATTTCACACAATTATTATCTTTTATTTATCCCTAGGATGTGAAGAAGTATATTATGAATCACTATCATGGATAATCGATAAGTTTTTGATATTCTAGTTGAATTTCTATATAGTGTTTCTTTTATGTTTTAATGTAAAACATATGTTTGTAACAAGTTTCTCAAAACTACGAAATTATATAGTCCTTCGGGATATGAGTTCCTTATTTATTATTCCAATGTAATAAATTACATCACTAGCTCTAGGATATTATGATTGAGGTTCTTACAATTAGGGTTTTAGGGTATTTTAGCATTTTTAGGTCCTCTTATGGTCTTGAAGAGGTTGTTATAAGTTTAAGGGGTTTTAGGTTTTTAGTTCTTATTTTGGGTTTGGGGGTTTTTAGATAATTTTATGGATTTTTGTTGTTTTTTTTGGTTTTAATATTGTTATAGATGTTTTCTGGTTTTAGGAGTTTTCGGGATTTGATGTTTTAGTGGGTTTTTAGGGTTTCAGGGGCTTAAGGGTTCTTTAGTTTATTGGGTTTTCAATAATATTTAAGTTATTGAGGGTTTTAGGGTTTTTAGGGGTATTAGAGGATTTAATATTTTTCAGGGTTTTAAGGGCCGTTTAGTGTCTTTCATGGTTTTAGTGTTTTTTTCGTGGTTTTAATGTATTTTATGGGGATTGTGGTGTTTTTATGGGTTTTAGGTATATTTATGGATTTTAGGGGATTTTAGAGTGGGGGAGGGGTATGGGTATTATGCTTGTTTTGGGTTCTTAGGGGTTTTAATTTTTTTAAATGGGTTCTAGGTTTTATGGTATTTAGGGTTTTAGGGTGTCTTTGGGAATTTATGTGTTTTTAAGATTTTAAGTGTTTTTAAATTTTTCGGGGTTTTAAGGATATTTTTTTGTTTATAATGATTTGTAGGTTTTTTATAGTTTCTTTGGGTTTTTAGGTTTTTAGAATATTTAATATTTTCATAGGGATTTTGGATGCCTTTATGGTTTTAGGGTTTTAGCATATTTTTAGGTTTTCATTGGATTTTTTGAGGTTTTAGGGCCATCTATGTTTTTAATATTTCTTCATCTTTTTGGGGTTTAGGGGATTAAATGGGATTAAGAGTATTTTCAATTTTAGGGGTTTTTGGTAATTTAAAGGTTTTTATGAAATTTAAAGGGTTTTATGGGTTATTAGGGTCCATTTGGGTATTAAGATTTTTAAGGCTTCATATGGGATTGTGGAGTTTTATGGTATAATGTGGGTTTTAAGGGTTTTAAGGGTCATAGGGGCTTATGGCTTTTTAAAGTATTTGAAAAATTTTAGGGATTTTTTTTGTATTTTATGGGGTTTAGTTGTTGTTAGGGTCTTATAGTGGGTTTTTGGATTTTTTTTGGGACTTTTTAATTGGAAAGTGTTAGGTTTATTGTTTAGGGTTTACTATTTAGGGTTTAGTGTTTACAGTGAATGGTTTAGGATTTAAGGTATTGGGTTTATGTATTATGGTGTATGGTGTAGGGTTTTGTATGTAGGTTATAGGGCTTAGAGCGTATGGTATAGGGTTTGTGGTGTATTTGTTTGGGTTATGTGTGTTTGGTATGTGGTTTCAGATATTTGGAATATTATTTAGGGTGATGGGTATTTGGATTATGGAATACAGTTTTGGTTTTAGTGTGTAGGGTATTGGGTTTATGGATTCTTGGGTTTTTACTATATTTTTAGGGGTTTTAAGAATTTTTAGGGTTTTAAATGTTTTTATGGGTTTATGGTTCTTATGTTTTTAGGGTTTTATGTTTTTAATGAATTTTAGGTTTTTAATATTTTATTATTTTTAGGCCTTATTGGTTTTTTATTATTCATGTTTTTTTTTGTGAATTTAGGATATTTGTTATTTAATAGGGGTTTCATGGTTTTTATTAGTTTTTTTGTAATTTAAGATGTTTTGAGGGGGTTTTAGGGTTTTTTCGTTTTAGGGGTTTCATCAAAATTTAGGGTTATTGTGATATTAAAGAATTTTTATCGTTTTATGGTTTTAAATGTTATATATATATATATATATTGTGGTTTTATGTTTATAGGGTTTCTCGGCATTCAAGGGTATAAGGGGTTTTTTATGGTTTTAAGGGTTTTTATGAATTTTAGTGTTTAATTGGTTTTTTACTTTTTGTTTTGGGTTTGGAGATTTTATGGTTTTTGGATTTTACATTGTTTTTTTGGGTATTTTATGGTCTTTTATGGTCTTTTATTGGGTTTTGGGGTTTTTAGATTTTTTTTAATGTTGTTTAGGGTTTTTATAGTTTTATGGTTTTTAGGATTCCTAGTGTCTTTTCACGTATTGTGAGTTATTTGATGTTTTAAGGATTTTGCTGATCTTAGGGACTTTATATTTTCTTGTTTTCTTTTTAGATTTTATGGGTTTTGTGGGTTTTATTGTATTATAGATATTTTTTATATCTTAAATCTTTTAGGGATGTTTCTTAGTGTTTAATTGTTTTTAGGGTCCTTTAGAGTTTTTATGATTATGGTTTCCTTTAGTATTTTTAATGATTTATATGGTATTTTTCGGTTTTTTGTGATTTTTATGGTCCATTTAAATTATTGGGGGGGTTTTAGGGTTTTACCATATTGTAGGGACTAATGGGGGATTTAGAGGTATTAGTGTCTTTTAAGGATTTATGGAAAAGGTATAGGGTTTTTTTATTTTTTTAGGGAATTTTGGTCTTTCAGGGTTTTTGGGTTTTAAGGGTCTCTTAGGCTATTTTGGGTTTTTAGGGTCTTTAGGGGAATTTGGTTAATTAATATTTTAATTGTTTTTAATGGTAACATAGTGTTCATAAATTTTTTTTAATCATTTTTATGGTTTTAGTGTTTTTTTGAATTGTAGGTTTCTTAGAGGTGTTTTGAGATATAGCGGAATTTAGGACCCCTTATGGTTGTTATATACTTAAGTGTTTTTATGATTATTTAGATGTTTTTGGTGTTTTTGGGGTTTTTTTGGGGTTTTAGAATTTTTATGGTTTTTAAGATATATTTAGGCATTATATATATATATTAAATGTATTTAGGATTTTTAGGGGGTTTAAAGGTTTTTATTGTGATTTTTATGGAAATTTGAAAATTTTATTATTATTTGGGTTTTTGGGGTTTAGTGGGTGTCATTTTTTAGTGTTCTAGGAAATATGGTTTTTAGGGTTTCTTTTGGTTTTCAGATTATTTTTATAGGGATTTTAGGGATTTTCTAAGGGTTTTGAGGATTTAGGGTTCTATGAGTTTTGTATTGGATTTTAGGGTAGTTGGTATTTTTGTGTTTTAGGTTTATTGATGTTGTATAAGAGTTTTAATAGTATTTTAAGGTTATTATGGGTTTTCATAGTTTTATTGTAGAGACCCGAAGCTTGACATACATGGACATTACATTACTTTTTCGGAATACTTAGTATATAACAAAAACACACACATAAGGATCGTAATAGTTTAGTGTCTTTGGAAACTCTGAATATAATCTTCTAATCGTGGTGAAAGATCTTCATCATCTCCCATAAAGATCTTCCTTTTTTTAACATAAAACATTTCTTTATATCCTGGGGAAAATAAAACATAAAAGGGTGAGCTCAAATGATCAGTAAGGGTAAACAAAATAAATATCAATCACATCATATTCATAAGAACATGACATTTTGGAAATCTTAACCTGCAAAAGAGAGAATAATTTCATAACATGGGATAAATCATATTAGTGAAATGAAATCCCAATAATCATAACATAAAACATGAAACATTGTGGCATACACACATAATCATAGAGAATCATTTCTTGTTAGTCAAGACTCATTGCCAAGACTATCTTAGTGGACAAAGTCCCTTTCTGAACGGAGTCACCCTCGTTTCAGTCCCGTTTCACTGAACCGGTATAACCTACTGTTCCAGCCATGTCTATCTCATGAGATATAAAATCTTTACCCAATTCATTTTAGGGAGATATATATCCCACCCATCTAATAATGATTCCATTCTTATGCGTGCCACAAAATCATAAATCATACATCATTTCATAACCCATGTAATACAAATGGGAATCTTAAACATCATAAAATCATAAAAAATCATATAAGATAAAGGAATTCATAAAATTAATTCCATCACAACTTAATCAAATCAATGTAATAATTGGGATAAAAGCATAACTTTTTATTATCATAGATGGAAAAGAATTTTGATAAAACACTTGAACTCTATTCTTGAGGAAAATATCCTTTGTTCTTCAAAAACATTTTTCCTTTCTTAACATGTCATACAACTTTAAACTAAATTAAGTTGATTAAAAATAAACTTGAAAACTTGTAAACGATGATTCTTGGAAATAATATTTTAAAAATACATTCATGCCGTATAAGTTAAAAGAAAAAATTCTTCTCGTACTTTTGTCGGAAAATTCAAAAAAGTACCTCGTAAGAAAAACGATAAAAGATTCCTTTCATATCATTTACTAAAAACTCACCGAAGGGTAAAATAATATTTAAACAATTTTAGTTGGATGTAAATAATATTACATATTGAAGAAACATGGATGTGGATGATAAAATACACCCCAGAAAATACTAAAGTATAAACAATCTCGGATAAAAATGAGATTGTGATATTTCCCTTACCTTTGGTCTGATTCGCTTCGTAAGTGTCCGAACCTCATGTATAAGGATTTAAATAAAGTTATTTACTTATTACAGAATCATATTCATTGTTATGATATCATATATGGTTCACTTATGACTTTATATTACCCGTTCTTTTGTAAATTCCATGTTAAAGAGCGTTTTGGGTAAAATTGTTTCATTTGTCGTCCGTGTTTTGACTTGTAATTATTCGTATCATTACTTAGATCATGATTACTTAATTCCAGAATATAAAACAAGATTTATAATATATATACAGAATATACATATATATAATAAATCAGTAAATGGAAAGAAATACACCGTTCATGGAGACGGCAGGCCGTACGTACGCATGAACGCTATTTTCGTTTCCTTATTGAGTTGAATGGAATTAAGTAGATGAAATACATATATATACACATATATAAAGTATCATTATTATGTCATATATTTCATGATTACTTATTATATATACTTTATAATCATTCATGAATGGTTAAAGTGGAGAATGAATCTCATCGCGTCGTGGAGACGGTAGTTCGTACGTACGCACGAGCGATGATATCGTTCTCATGATCGTGGGACTTTATTGGAGTGTATGTATACTATTTCATAATCAATATAACTTTAAAATAATAATATATAGTTATTATTTACACCATTATACCCATCCAAATAAGGTGGTGGTTGAAAATAGATTTCACCACGGCGTGGAGACGGTATTCCGTACGTACGCAAGCGCGGGGATTTTGTTTTCTGTAGGATGGATAGATGGTGAAATAGGATTGTTTCATACTTATAATAATATATCAGTATATTAGTGATACTGATGTTCTTACTTCATAATGAAAAAACCTAAGAAGAAGAAGTGGGAGAAGAAATAAAGGTGAAATAATCGGTAACGGAAATTACCTCTTCTTTGAAGCGCCTCTTTGAGACCTCCTCTTAGGGCACTAAAATTGGTCTTTGAGGAAGACCAGAACCTCTAGGATGTTTCTATGGAAGTGGATAAGAGAATTTTTTAGGGTTTGGCCGAGCTTTAAGGCTCAACGTTGTGTGAGGAAGAGAGGGAGGAGGTGCCATTTTATAAGGGAGGAGAGGGGCACCTTTGGAATAACTAAAAATATTATTTTATTATAAAGTCAAGTTCGGTTTTAAATAGCTCCAAATTGATTTATTTCTAGGATAAGGTGGGGATGGGTCTAAATCCTCTCATCCAATAAAATTTAGACAAGTTTAAGTTCCTATTTTAACCTTATCATTTAGATTTAACATTAAGTTAAATAATTTTACTTTTACCGTGTCTTCTTGTGTTCTTAAACTATAAGGTTAATAAACTTACTATAAGAAGCCAAACGAACCCCTAGTTGTTTATTATTAACATATATAACCTTATCTAAGTCATTTTGCCGAATCTTAGATTATTAAGAATAAAATAACAATTAATAATATAATACTTGTTTTAAAAACTATTTTATGTTAATTTTGACACTATTTAGTAATTGATTTTTGTGAAAATCATAACAGAATGATAAGTTCTAAAAAAGTTAATTAAATCAATTATAACATATCATATTAACCTATAAAATTAGTATAATTCATAAAAAGTCTCAAATTATATTTATTTGGGTATTTATAACATCAATTATGTCAATATTTAATTAATAAGATAATTACTGCATCATCGTTGTGTCATAAATAAATTAAATTATTTAATGTCTAAAAATTACAAATAAAATACCATTATGTAGTTAATATTTTTACGTTTCTAATGAATATTTATAGTCGAATGTATCTTATGTATAACCCCATATTAAAAATGGTTTAGTAAATAAACTTTGATTTTAACTCTTTTAACCATTCTTTAAATAACTTAATAATAAATGTCCTAATCTAATCCAAGTGGGCCTAAATGGTCATATTTTATTCCTAAGTATGTTTTTGGTCGAATTACACGTGTCCAATAGAATTAGGACATCTGTTAGGGTAATAATAATATCATTTCTACCCTTAATTACCCTATTTACTTTTAACCGTGGTAAATAAAAGTAAAAAGTTACTATTCACCAAAAATTATTTTCATCTCATTGAACCACATTTTACTTACTGACATCAACCGTGTCTCTCGGATTTTTGAAATTCCACTCACAAAAGCGGTAAAATTAAGTTTAATGAAAAAGTCGGTTTTTTTAACTACCACTTAGTGGTTTCACTATTCATCAAAAATTGAATGTTTTCAGAAAAATACCAAAAATTAGGCCTAAGCTATATTTGATATTATGAACTCAAAAATGATTTCTATTTTACCAAATTCAAAACATATCAGTTGCATTAATTAATTTAAAAATTAATTTCCGTCGTCAAAACAAAAGGCATGTTTTTAAGTGATAATAACTATCAAAAGATTGACACTTGTTTATAACTGGATTAAATGTGAAATTACAACTAATGACCAACATTGTATTAAATTGGAAAAGTATATTATAAATATACTTTAAAACCCCTAAAATTAATAATTTATCACTATTTATTATTTCGATTGAAAAATTTGTTTTTAAATAAAATTTAGTAATTTCCACTATTCATCAAAATATGAAAGTTATCAGAAAATTACCAAAATTTCACCCTAAGCAAATTTCGATACTCCGAATCCAAAAATGAAGTCAACTTTGAGAGATAAAATTTTTAAAATTTTAAAAGGTGGTTATTACTATTCATAATGGCTAGTTTTAATAATATATTAATAGCATATCGTTGTTTAGTGAAACTCGGAATTGCGTACTACACACGCTATCGAGGAAGGTCACGATTGCGTGTAATGAAAAGCAAGTCAAGGATGCGTGTTGAGAAAGATTCTTTTGGTGTAGCGTACAACACATGACATTAATGAAATTAAAAAATAGATTTTTCATAAAATCTCGGGGTGTTACATTCTACCCCCCTTAAAATGAATTTCGCCCTCAAAATTCGTCGGGGTTATAAATGGTTTACTACTTGAAAGTTTCTTTAATAGAAACCCACATCGTAAAAAGGAATACCAAAACCAATCTTTAAAAACAAAAGTATAAAACGTAACGGTTACCCAAAGAAACTAATCACTGGGTTTCCACATAGGTGAAAATATGGATATGGAAGAAAAATCTAACCATCATGTTCTGATGGAGAGTGGTAGAGAACATGGCTATGGAAAAGACAACAATCACAAATCCATAAATTTGTGATGATATAAGGTACCATCTGATTAATCAGATATAAGAGCACTAGGACAACATTTTTGGTTTTCAAGATTGTTTCCCTAAAGTTGAAGAATTTGAATTAGAATAAATACTTACTTTATTTTGGTACAATCTCACTGTTGTTCATGCCTTGAACAATTTCCACTTCATCTCTTAAATAAATGAAGTTGAATTTGTTATTCGTGAAGTGTTAGCAGATCATGTGATAGGATGACGTGTCATTCCATCTGTCTCAAACAAAAGGTTAGCAAAAGTTATTAAATATACATAAGCCATTCTATAGCGAGATTAATCATATATGGTTCCTAAAATGGACTTATACTTCATATATCATACTGCTTAATATAATAAAACTAGTTTCTACTAAACAGAGACTTCCTGTAGGCCAGTGGTAGGCGATAAAGGCCAGCCGCACTTCGGTTGTGGGTTCGATTCCCACAGCCTTGTCCGACGCGATGGGATGTCACCCATCCTACAGGTTGTCCTTTTTCTAAAACTATAATACTATAACATCCCATCAATAATATATAAAAACAAACAATACTAACTTATGTCCAACATAATCCATTTCAATCTTTACGCTTATCCATAATACTGCAGTCTACTCTCAGAGATTTAATACCATCGTTGATCCCCATATATCATAAGATATATCTTCTTGGTCACATTCCAAACATTCAAAGGCCTTAATCATGTTCTCTCTTGAATACCCATTGAACCTTATTGAAAACATGAGTTTTGTTAAAAGTTAACTCTTTACACATACCAAAATCCTCAAAATTCTATATACTCAAACCATGATATCACTTAGTCCTTATATCAATCATGAGCTCATGAATAATGTCAAATATTTCATTTTCTCGTTTTCCCTTCATTATGCGCATATCATCTTTTTTCCAAAAATATCTCAATCACATTGAATACCACATTAGACCAATACATAAATATTCCAATACTCCATGATCCAACATTATTTTGGAATCCCATTACATAAACACTTAATCATTCCACCACATCGTTGTCATATCCAACATCGCCAATAGTGATCGCATGTGACTTCCCTTTTTTCCTTCGCCTTAAGTGGTTGCTCATGTTGATCATCACTAACCCTTGGATTAGGGAATTTATTAGCATAATGCCCCATTTACTTGCACTTGAAGCATTGAAGTGTTGGTGGTGCGTTCTCTGCAGTTTTTGCTTTATTCACATCATTAGAAACCCTTTTTCCATTACTTCGACACTCAGCTGCTCGATGACGTTCTTTTCCACACTTAAAACATTTTCTTGTCCCTTTAAGACAATCTCCACCATGATTTTTTCCACACTTTGTGCATAAGGAAACATTCATCTTCTTTTCACCATTATTCTGAGATTTCTCCTTGAACTGCATCTTTCGCTTCTTGTCAAAACCATGAGATGGATATGTAATACCAACTTCCATTTCTACCATGATAGCACAACGCACAATTTCTTCATAGCTACTAAAGTCTCTTATAGCTAATGCCCTTCGAATACTTGGTTTTATGCCACTGAAAAATCGATCAACTTTACTTTTAGGTTGGATGATAATGCCAGATGCATACCTTGCAAATCTTGTAAAATTCGCTTCGTATATACCAACAGATTCATCATCATTTTCTTTAGTTTGAGAAACTCCATCTCTATCTTTGTTCGAAGAATATGAGGGAAGTACTTACTGAAAAACATGTTCTTGAACTCGTCCCATTCCATCGACTCAATTTCATCTCTTGGCCTCGTATTCTTGATTAGATTCCACCATTGATCAGTTTCACCTTCCAAACGATATACTGTTAAGATGACTTTATCATGTTCAGAACACTGAAGAACTGAAAATATCTTTTCAGTGGTACTGATCCATTGTTCAGCAACAAGTGGATCGGAAGTCCCACTGAAAGAAGGTGGACGTTGCCTCATGAAGGACTCAATAGAATATTGTTCCCTTCTCTTCTCATTTGGAAGTCCAGAATGATTCATAGCTTGTGTAAGTATAGCAATAAGATTTTGCACTCCATCTCCCATAACATTTGTTTGTTCAGGAGGACAATCATTGCATTGTCCATTTCATTGATCAACACGGTTCCTTCGGGTTCCAGCCATCGTCTAAAACCCAAAAAAAATAGTGTGAGAGGCAAAAATAATAATAAAGGGGGAGTAACTTCAATATGTAACATCTTTGGATTAATCTAATATCGTTACCATAGTTCTAGGACTATATCCTATACATATACTTATCCTTAGGGACATCCCTAGACATACCTTAGAAATATCTCTAGGGATCTCACTAACGTTTTTGCATCCTAGTTTCCAAATGTTGACTAAACCTTTCCTCTGATACCAACTGTAGAGACCCGAATCTTGACGTACATGGACATTACATTACTTTTGCGGAATACTTAGTATATAATAAAAACACACACACAAGGATCGTAATAGTTTAGTGTCTTTGGAAACTCGGAATATAATCTTCTAATCGTGGTGAATGATCTTCAACATCTCCCATAAAGATCTTCCTTTTTTTAACCTAAAACCTTTCTTTATATCCTGGGGAAAAGAAAACATAAAAGGGTGAGCTCAAATGCACAGTAAGGGTAAATAAAATAAATATCAATCACATCATATTCATAAGAACATAACATTTGGGAAATATTAACCTACAAAAGAGAGAATAATTTCATAACCTGGGATAAATCATAGTAGTGAAATGAAATCCCAATAATCATAACATAAAACATGAAACATTGTGTCATACACACATAATAATACAGAATCATTTCTTGTTAGTCAAGACTCATTGCCAAGACTATCTTAGTGGACAAAGTCCCTTTCTGAACCGAGTGACACTCGTTTCAGTCCTATTTCACTGATGTGGTATAACCTACCGTTCCATCCATGTCTATCTCATGAGATATAAAATCATTACCCAATGCATTGGAGGGAGATATAGGTCCCACCCATCTCATAATGATACCATTCTTATGTGTGCCACAAAATCATAAATCATACATCATTGCATAACCCATGTAATAGAAATGGGAATCTTAAACATCATGACATCATAAAACAATTCATATAAGATAAAGGAATTAATAAAATTAATTCCATAACATCATAATCAAATCAATGTAATAATAGGGATAAAAACAGAACCCTTTATTATCTTAGATGGAAAAGAATTTTGATAAAACACTTGAACTCCATTCGTGAGGAAAATATATTTTCTTCTTCGAAAACATTTTTCCTTTCACAACATGTCATACAACTTTAAACTAAAATAAGTTGATTAAAAATAAACATGAAAACATGTAAAGGATGCTTCTTGGAAATAATGTTTTAAAAATCCAGTCATGCCGTATAAGTTAAAAGAAAACATTCTTCTCGTACTTTTGTTGGAAAATTCAAAAAAGTACCTCGTACAAAAAACGACAAAAGATTCCTTTCATATCTTTTCCTAAAAACTCACCAAAGGGTAAAATAGGATTTAAACAATTGTAGGTGTATGGAAATAAAATTACATATTGAGGAAACATGGATGTGGATGATAAAATACACCCCAGTAAATACTAAAGTATAAACAATCTCGGATAAAAATGAGATTGTGATATTTCCCTTACCTTTGGTCCGATTCGCTTCGTAAGTGTCCGAACCTCCTCTATAATGATTTAAATATTGTTATTTACTTATTCCAGAATCATATTCATTGTTATTATATCATATATGGTTCACTTATGACTTTATATTACCCGTTCTTTTGTAAATTCCATGTTAAAAAGCGTTTTTGGTAAAATTGTTTCATTTGTCGTCCGTGTTTTGACTTGTAATTATTCGTATCATTACTTAGATCATGATTACGTAATTCCAGAATATAAAACATGATTTATAATATATATTCAGAATATACATATTTATAATAAATCAGTAAATGGAAAGAAATACACCGTTCATGGAGACAGTAGGCCGTACGTACGCATGAACGCTATTTTCGTTTCCTTATTGAGTTGAATGGAATTAAGTAGATTACATACATATATATACACATAAATCCAGTATCATTATTATGTCATATATTTCATGATTACTTATTATATATACTTTATAATCATTCATTAATGGTTAATGTGGAGAATGAATCTCATCGCGTCGTGGAGACGGTAGTCCGTACGTACGCACGAGCGATGATATCGTTCTCATGATCGTGGGACTGTATTGCAGTGTATGTATACTATTTCAGAATCAATATCACTTTAAAATTATAATATATAGTTATTATTTACACCATTATACCCATCCAATTAAGGTGGTGGTGGAAAATAGATTTCACCACGGCGTGGAGACGGTATTCCGTACGTACGCACGCGCGGTGATTTCGTTTTCTGTAGGATGGATAGATGGTGAAATAGGATTGTTTCATACTTATAATAAAATATCAGTATATTAGTGATACTGATGTTATTACTTTATAATGAAACAAGCTAAGAAGAAGAAGTGGGAGAAGAAATAAAGGTGAAAGAATCGGTAACGGAAATTACCTCTTCTTTGAAGCGCCTCTTTGAGACATCCTCTTAGGGCACTAACATTGGTCTTTGAGGAAGACCATAACCTCTAGGATGTTTCTATGGAAGTGGATAAGAGAATTTGGCAGGGGTTGGCCGAGCATGAAGGCTCAAAGTTGTGTGAGGAAGAGAGGGAGGAGGTGCCCTTTTATAAGGGAGGAGAGGGGCACCTTTGGAATAACTAAAAATATTATTTTATTATGTAGTCATGTTCGGTTTTAAATAGCTCCAAATTGATTTATTTAGAGGCTAATGTGGGGATGGGTCGAAACCCTCTCAGCCAATATAATTTATACAAGTTTATGTTACTATTTTAACCTTATCATTTAGATTTAACATTAAGTTAAATAATTTTACTTTTACCGTGTCTTCTTGTGTTATTACACTATAAGGTTAATAAACTTACTATAAGAAGCCAAACGCACCCCAAGTTGTTTATTATTAATATATATAACCTTATATAAGTCATTTGTCCGAACCTTAGATTTTTAGGAATAAAATAACAAATAATAATATAATATTTTAAAAAAAAACTGTTTTATGTCAATTTTTACACTATTTAGTAATTGATTTTTGTGAAAATCATAACAGAATGATAAGTTCAAAAAAAGTTTATTAAATCAATATTAACATGTCATATTAACCTAGAAAATTATTTTAATTCATAAAAAGTCAAAAATTATATTTATTTGGGTATTTATAACATCAATTATGTCAATATTTAATTAATAAGATAATTACTGCATCATCGTTGTGTCATAAATAAATTAAATTATTTAATATCGAAAAACTACAAATAAAATAACATTATTTATGAAATCCTTTTATCTTTATAATTAATATTTATTGTAGAATTTATCTTATGTATAACCCCATATAAAAAATATTTTAGTAAATAAACATTGATTTTAACTCTTTTAACCCTTCTTTAAATAACTTAATAAGAAATGTCCTAATCTAATCCAAGTGGGCCTAAATGGTCATATTTTATTCCTAAGTTTGTTTTTGGTCGAATTACACTTGTCTAATAGAATTAGGACATGGGTTAGGGTAATAATAATATCATTTCTATCCTTAATTACCCTATTTACTTTAAACCGTGGTAAATAAAAGTAAAAAGTTACTACTCACCAAAAATTATTTTCATCTCATTGAACCAAATTTTACTTAATGACATCAACCGTGTCTCTCTGATTTTTGAAATTCCACTCACAGAAGCGGTAAAATTAAGTTTTATGAAAAATTCAGTTTTTTTAACTACCACTTAGTGGTTTCACTATTCATCAAAAATTGAAAGTTTTCAGAAAAATACCAAAAATTAGGCCTATGATATATTTGATATTATGAACTCAAAAATGATTTATATTTTACCAAATTAAAAAAATATCAGTTGCATTAATTAATTTAAAAATTAATTCCCGTCGTCAAAACAAAAGGCATGTTTTTAAGAGATAATAACTATCAAAAGTTTGACACTTGTTTATAATTGGTTTAAATGTGAAATTACATCCAATGACCAACATTGTATTAAATTGTAAAAATATATTCTAAATATACTTTAAAACCCCTAAAATTAATAATTTATCACTATTAATTATTTCGATTGAAAAAGTTGTTTTTAATTAAAATTTATTAATTTCCACTATTCATCAAAAAATGAAATTTATCCGAAAATTACCAAAATTTCACCCTAAGATAATTTCGATACTTCGAATCCAAAAATGAAGTCCATTTTGAGAGATAAAATTTTCTAAATTTTAAAAGGTGGTTATTACTATTCATAATTTCTAGTTTTAATAATATTTTAATAGCATATCGTTGTTTAGTGAAACTCGGTATTGCGTACTACACACGCTATCGAGGAAGGTCACGATTGCGTGTAATGAAAAGCAAGTCAAGGATGCATGTTGAGCAATATTCTTTTGGTGTAGTGTACAATAGAAGTCATTAATTAAATTAAAAAAGAATATTTTTCATAAAATCTCAGGGTGTTACATTTATGGGTTTGGGGTTTTTAGGGATTTTTACTATTTATTTGGTTTTTTGTGTTTTTTTTGTTTTCCGGATTTTTAGGGATTTTATGAATATTAGGGTTTTCAGTGTTTTTAATGGTGTTTTAAAATTATTTTTAAGGGTTTTTTATTCTATGGGTTTTCTGTTTTTATGGTTTTTTAGAGTTTTAGGGATGTTTAAGGTTTTTAGGTATTCTAGCATTTTTCGCGTTAGTAGGGTCATTCAGTGTTTCCATAGGGGTTTAGGTCCATCTAAGGGTTTTTAGTGTTTTAGGGATGTTTTAGGGGGATTTAGGGTTTTAATGTTTAATTTTTTAGGGTTTCATTTTTGTTTTATGTTATTATGGGTTTTATTGGTTTTTAGTATTCTAGGGTTTAAAAACATTTTAGGAGTTTTAGGGTTTGGGAATATTAAGGATTTTTTTGTTTTTTTAATGGTTTTTAGAATATTTTTTTGTATTTTTATCATGTTTACATGGTTTTGGTTTTTATTTATTTTTAGGGATTTTGAGGGTTTTAATGAGTATTTAGGGTTTTATATTGTTTTTCAGTTTTTGGGGTTTTAGGGTTTTAAGTGGTATTAAGGGTTTTAGGGTCACTTATTAGGTGTTTATGGTTATTATGGTGTTTTTAGGTTTTTATATTTTCATGGATTGTAATGATGTATTTTGGGTTTTAGTGTTTTTTGTATGTTTAGGTGGTTAAGGGTTTTATGGTTTTTAAGGGGTTTTAGGAGGATTTTTACACATTTTATGATTTGTAACGATAATTTGGTTTTTATGTTTTTAGGGGATTTAGGGGGTTTTGGTGGTCTTTTATTTTTTGGGACACTAGGGGTTTTTAGTGGGATTTAGTATTTTAGTGCTTTTAGTGTTTTTTATAGTGTTATGGTTTTTAGGGTATTTAGGGGTTTTAAGGTTTTATATTTTTTGTGTCTATTTAGGGTTTTGGTGTTTTTTAGGGTTTCAGGTTTTTCAACTGATCTTTTTTTGTTTTAAGGGGTTTTAGGGATTTTTGGTGTTTTGGTTTGTAATGGTTTTAGGGTTGTTAAATTGTTTCATGGTTTTTATGGGTTTTTTGAGTTTATAGATGTTTACGAATTATTTTAGAGTTTTCAGTGTTTTGGAGTTATTTATGGTCTTTTAGGTTATTTTATGATATTTTGAGGTTATTAGGATCTTTTATAGTACTTTAGGAATTTTATTATATTTTAATGTTTATTATTTATGTTTTAAGTGTTTTTAGGGGTTTTATGGGGTTTTAGGTGTTTTAATGGTTCATAGGGGTTTTAATATTTTTATTGTTTGTATGGATTTTTTTAAGTATTTTATAGCATTTATGTGTTTTTCAATGTTTTACGGAATTTTTTGGAATTTTTATCCTTTTTGGATTTTAGGGTACCTCTGGGTTCCCTGAATTTTTTAGAGTTTATTGGGTTATTAGTGTCTTATGGTTTTAGGGTATTTTATGGTTTTATAGGGGTTCTATGATATTTTTAGGATTTTATTATGGTTTTAATATTTTTATCTCTTTAGGTATTTTTGGGTCTTTTTCAGGGTCTTTTAGGGTTTATTAGTGCATTTACAATTTTTGGGGTATTAATGTTTTTTTTGTCTAATTAAGATTTTTAGAGTTTTTTGGGTTTTAGGTTTTTTGGGGGCTTTCAGGGTTTTAGTGTTTTTAAGGGTTTCTATATTTTTATGGGTTTAAGGGGCTTTTATGTTTTTTTTGGTTTTTTGGGACTTTTAGGGTTTTTTTGTTTTTATTTTTTCATTTTACAGTTTTTATAGTTTTTAATTGTTTTTTTGGGTTATTTGGGTATTTAGGTTAATTTAGTGTTTTTATGGGTTTTAGGGCCTTTTAGGATATACAAAATACGGTTTAGGGTTTAGGTTGTAGGGTTTAAGGTTTAAGCTTTATGGTTTATTGGTTATTGTGTAGGGTTTTTTATTTAGGGTGTGAAGTACATGGTTTATGGTGTATGGTATAACGTTTAGTGTGTATGTTTTCTAGGTTTAGGCTATAGGTTTTATGTGTTAGGGTATAGGGTGTAGGATATATAGATTTGGGTCTGGGGCTTACGGTGTAGGGTTTAGGGGTTGGAGTTTTGTGGGTTTTATTTACAGTTTTTAGGGTTTTAAGGTTATTGTTGTGTTATTTCTGATTTTTATGTTTTTTGATGAGCTTAATATTTTTAGGGGGTTATGGGATTTATAGGGTTTTTATGTGGTTTTGTTAGGTTATTTTGGGGTTTTTAATTTTTTTTTTGTCTTTTTAGATGTTTTGGCGGTTTTAGGGACTTTTTGTGTTTTATGGTTTTCTTAACTATTTTTAGATTTTTTAGGAATCTTAATATTTTTATGTTTTAGGGTGGTTTTTTGATTCGTTATACATGTTATTTGGTTTTTAATGTATTTGGTCGGTTTTAAAGGGTTTTAGAGTACTTTATGGATTTTAGGGAATTTTTCATTTTTAGTGTTTTTAGGATTTTTAATCCCATTAGTAGTTTAAGGTTTTTAGTGTATTAGGGGGTATTTTTGTTTTTAGTGATTTTAGGGATTTCTAGGGTTTAAAATGATTTTATATTTTTTATCATTATTGGTGTTTTAGTGTTTTTTATGGATTTTATGTTTTTAGGATCTCTTTGGGTTTTTTAATTGGTCATAGTGGTTTTAGTGTTTTTATGATTTTTGGGGATTTAATGTTTTTCAGGGTTTTAACTTTTTTAGTATTTTTAGTGTGTTTTTGGTTTTTAGGGATTTGTAGTGTTTTTACTATTTTAGTGTTTTTAATGTTTATATGGTTCTAGGTGTTTTAGTAATTTTTAAATTTTTTACAGTTTTATGTTCTTTTATGAGTTTTGGGTTTGTGGGGATTTATTATTGATTTTTGGGTTTTAGGGCCGTTTATGATAAATTATGTGTTTTATGGATTTTTAAGATCCATTGGGAATTTTTTGGGTTTTTATGATTTTAGGTTTTTTTGGATCCTGCCGGATTATTATTGTCCTTTATGGCTGTTAGGGTATTTTTTGTGACATTACTATTTTTATGTGTTTTAGTGCATTTGAGGGGAATTTAGGGATTTAGGGTTTTTCATGGTTTTAAAATTTTTATGGAGTTTTTGGGATTTTGGAGTTTTAATGTCTTTTAGAGTTATTTATCCATTTTTGGACATTATTGGTTCTAGGGTGTTTAGGATTTTTAGGGTGTTTGGGGTTTTATTGGGTTTTAATGGTTTTTTGGGGTTTTAGGGTTCTTTATAGTTTTTAGTATTTTAGGGTTTTGGGATGTTTTAGGGTTTTTTTATGTATTTTGTTATTTCAGGGGTCTTAAGGGTTTTTTGTGAGGTTACAGGGTTTTATAGACTTTTAATATATTTTTTTGTTGTTTTTTTGTTTTTAGGAGTTTTACGGGTATTAGTGGTATTTAGGGGGTCTAGGGTTTTAGGGTCCTTGTTGATTTTATTCTTCTTTAGTGATTAGGGGTTTTTGGGTTTTTTTTGGTTTAGGGGTTTAAATTTTTTTGGGGGTTTTAATGGTTTTTTGGTTTTTTAGGATTTTTTTTCTTTTTATAGATTTTAAGGTTTTTAGGGATTTAAGGTGTTTTAACATTTTTATCGTATTTATATAATATTCTAGGATTATTAGGTTTTATGGGTTTTTAGTGTGTTAAGGTGGTTTTAGATTTTTTGGGGTTTATTGGACTTGGATTTGACGTTTTTTATGTTTTCAGGTCATTTTGTTTTTGAATTATAGGTTTTAGGGGGGGGGGGGTCATTGTTTTTTAGTCGATTTAGTGTTTTAGGGACATTTATGGTTTTTGGGTATTAGATTTTTTTGGTTTTTAAGGGGTTTAAGGTTTATTTTGGTTTTTTTGTTGTAATGGGTTTTTATGGTTTTTAGCATTCGTTAGATTATTTTCAGTTTTTATGGTGTTTGTGATATATTAGGTTCTTTTAGAGTTTCTAGTGGGGGGTCTTGGTTATTGCAGTGGTTTCAGGTGCTTTACGGTCTTTTTTGGTTTCTAGGTTCTTTTACGTTTTCTAGGGATTTTACATTATTCTAGGTGTTTTATTATCGTATAGGGGATTTATGTTTTATGGGTTTTGAGTTTTATTATATGGTTTTTGGGTTTTTGGTCTTCTAGGGGTTTATTTGGGTTTGCTCGGTTTAGGGTTTTTACTGTTTTTATGGGTTTTAGTAATTTTTAAGGGGTTTGTGGTTTTTTGTTCTTTTTTAAGGAATTTATAGCTTTTACTAACTTTTAGGGTTTCAATTGTGTGTTGGGTTTTAGGGGTTTTTAGGGGTTTAGGGTTTTTCGGGTTTCTAAGGATTTTTAGGGATTTTTGGTTTTTGGGGTTTCTTTGGATTTTATGATTTTGTTTCGGTATTTAGGGGTTTGGGGAAGTTTTATGGGATATTGTATTATTTTATGGTCATTTAGGTGACTTTTATGTGGTTTTTATGTATTTAGGTCATTTATTATTTTTAGTAGTTTGGGGGGTTTTATGGGTTTTATGGTTTTTAATGTCTATTTAGGAACATCAGTGTTTTGGGTTTTGGGGTTCTTTTGGGGTTTTATCTTTTTAGAGTTATTATATTTAAGGGATATTATTTATATTTATTTTTTAGGGTTTCTCAATGGGGCTTTAATATTTTTAGGGGTATTAGAGGTTTGTAGTGTTCTTTTAGGGGTTTACTGGGTTTTTGGGATTTTTTTTGTTTTTCTTTGTGATTTAGGGTTCTTTTTGACTTTTTATTTCCCTTTTATGAATTTTTTCCTTTTAATATTCTTTATTATTTTGTAGTGTTTTTATGGTTTTCAAGTGTTTTGTAGAGGATTTTATCGTTTTGTAGGATTTTTTTATTGGATTTATTATGGTTTTATGAATTCATCTAGTGTTTTTGGGTTTTCATTTGGGTTTTAATTTTTTTCTATGTCTATGGGTTTTGTATATTTTTTTTTATTTTAAATGTTTTTTGGGAGTTTATGGTTTTAATAGTTTTAGGGGTTTAATGGTTTTTATGGGTTGTACTGTTTTATGGCTTTTTAGTCTCTTTAATGTTTTTATGGCTTTATGATTTTTTAAATTTTATATGGTGTTAAGGTTTTTTTGGTTTTTAATGTTTTTTCAGGTATTAGGGTATACTGTTTAGGTTTTAGGGTTTATAATTTTGGGGGTTGGGTTTATGTTTTAGGGTTTTATGTATAGGGTTTATGGGTAAGGGTATAGAGTTTCGGGTGTAGAGTGTTGGGTTAAGGGATTGGGGTTTAGGCTTTCAGGTGTAGGGTTTGGGGGGATAATTTATAGGGTTTGTGGTGCTGGGTTTAAGGTTTTAGTTGTAGGGGATTTGGGTTTAGTTTTTAGGTTATAAGGTTTAGGGTTTAGAGATTAGAGTTTAGGTTGTAGGTTATAGAGGACAAGGCGTAAAGGTAACAGTTTAGTGAGTATTTATAGGTTTTAGGGTTTAGAGTTTAGGTTGTGTGGTATATGGTTTAGAGAGTTGGGGTTAGGGTTTAGGGTATAGGGAATAAGGTTTAGGATGTTGGTTTAGTGTTTAAGGATTAGGGTTTAGGTTTTAGGTTTAAGGAGTATGTTATAAGGTGTTGGGTTTATTGTTTATATTGTAGGGTCTAGGGTTTAGGGTCTAGGGTGCAGGGTTTACGGTTAAGGTATAGGGTTTAGGGAGTAGGTTTTAGGGTTTAGGTTGAAGGGTTAAAGGTTTAGGGTGTTGGATTTATGTTTTAGGGTGTAAGGTATACAGTTTATGGTTTAGGGATTTTTGGTTTTTTAACACAACATTTAATCACATGGATGAAAAAATGTAAAAAGTAAATGCCTTAGAAAAAGGAGGATAAAATAGATTAAAAATGTCATGATTTGAACTGGATAATAAAATGTTTCTCCCTAGGTAGCCCCAATCATGATCATTGCACATGTACTTTCATGAAACCCTAATTCAGTGACCATTCACCTTTTACCAGGGTCTCATATTTTCCTATAAATAAACCCATGGGGTCTTCATTTGTATGGACTAATTTCCCCAAAATAAGTTTTTTGATCTGATAAACCTAGTGCCTCACTCAACTCCTTCTAAACCTCCATGGTAGTTTCAGAACACCTTAATAGATGTAATTAAATGGGGATAGTGTGACTTATGTCCATTCAGTGTTAAAAATAAAAAAACATATGTTAACAGTTTCCCTACACACTTGCTTTAAGAAAACTATTGCAACCACCCATCCACAAATTGGAACATGCGCTACTGAAATTTGGGAATACTTGTGATGATCTTTTGAGGATTTAGCCAAGTATAACCCAAGTGTAATCATATAGGTTTTTTTAAAGGTGCAACCAATTTACCCCAGCCTTCTTGCACGAAGAACCCTTGCATGGTGCATACCTTGTGCGGTCTTCCTTGGTTCACCTCACCTTTAACCCCTCCTCAAAGCCACCCATGAAAGATCCTCTCCATCCTTGGTTCCCTTTTCTAAACATTACTATGTTAAAACCTCCACTAAGAACTACTGATTGAAAAAAAACATAGGGAAAGACATATTTTCATGTCTCTAATTTAGATTTGGATATCTATGGGAAGAGTTTTTCCATACTTGTCCTAAAAATGGTTAAGAATCCACAGGGTGTTTGTAGGTTTTAATATCTATGGTAATGTGGAAACTTATCATAGGAAACTTTTTCTGGAGGTCTCTATCTCAGATTCATGGGATTTGACTATGTCCAACCCTTCTAATCTCTTCTATCTAGAGCCCTGAGTTCATAGTATGGAGGATAAGGATCATTCTTTCATTCCCCTTTCACATGGGATTAGACCCCCTCATTATGTGCCCAATTATAGTGCAGCCATCCTAGTGCAAGACCATTTCCTTTCCCATAATAGTTTGCAATATTTCTTTTTCACTTTAATTACTCCCTTAAATTGAACCCATGTATAATTTTAACTAATGAGTGCTATGTGTCATAGCATCGACCCCTTCCACCATAGTCGTGACCTCTTCCACCATGCAAGGAAGAAAAGTTTTTGGTTTATTGAATCTTTCACATAATCTTATTTCTCACACCGACTATGACTCACATGGGGTTAAAGGTCTATAATTTTCACAATACCCATACAGTCCACATAAAGGAATGAGTTTTGATAACTCAGATTCCCACCATAACTGGGATATGTAGGAATCCTATTAACAACCTGATCTCTATATCATCTCATCCATGAAATGAGAAGTCATCCCCCCTCACTCAAATGTTCCTCTTCCTTAGTGTAATCCCAAAACCATATTGAACTATGAGAAATCTAATTCCTATTTTAACTAGGATATGTATGAATCCCACTTAGCACCCAATATCCTGGGACATCCACCTCATGATTGAACCCCAATCAAAATTCTCTCAATCTGGGCATCTACATATTGAGTAAGCCCTTAATTAAACCTCAAAACTATCAACAGTTGATACATCACTCATGTAATATCTTATTATGGAATACTCCTTAGGATTAATCCCAAACTTATCCTCTCAAGGTTCCATACTCCACTACAAGACTAACCGAACTACATGGGATTTGATTCCCATTTTAATGGGATACGTAGGGATCCTCCCTAATGTTTAAACCCAACACACTAAGCCAATTCTATTACTTATAGACAATAGCTTAATATGGTTTACTCTAACATGGAACCACATATCTCTTCTAGGTTCCCTGAGATACAATTCTATATGTCCCAACCAAAACATTGCCTATGTATCATCCTCCTAAATGTCCATTCCACAAGACATTAAACAGTATGGTTGGGTCTTTATCACATGAACATAAAAGGTATAATGTGTCCCATTAAGTGGAACCAATCTATTTGGGTTCATATTACTTTCACAACGATATGTTGGTATCCCATGTATGAGTTTGATCCCAGCATCATAACAACATCTGTCTCCCACGATGAAAATTAATTCAATAGTGACATTCATCTATTAGGATGATTATAAACTCCATATTTCACCAATGAGTGGATTAAAAACTAGAATTGTCATAATAATGATTAAAAAATTCCTTTATTAGTATATGAGAGGATACAATTTATGTAGAACCTCGAATACATATTGATATCTCCAATGATTAATAATATCGAATACAGAAAAATGATTCTGATTTCCATACATGTATAAAATTGATTTCTAATATTTGGATTATCATCATCATATATTAGAATTAATGAAGGTTTACCAAACATATATTAAATATATAAAATATTCCCAGTGTAGGAAATAATTCTTCCCAAAAGGATTGGATGAGCATGACCTCCTATTCTATTGACCAATGCAAGTTCTTAAGAGTCATATGTGAAAATAACTAATGAATGTCTTCCTTTTGAAAGCATGTCCCTTTGGATACATAAACATTGTGTGTTTCTAGATCCATAACCAAATCTATTGGAATCCTTTTGGAAATAGTGATTCCTAGTCAGAACACACATTTTGAGGGAAACAAAAAATGTTGAACTCAACATGAATAACTCAATTATTTCATATCCTTCAATAAAAGGGATGTACTGATCAGTCTCTATTAGACCATTCTGTTTCTCAAAAAGATGACATTTCAGATGGAATCAAAAAATGATGAGCTCGATGTGAATCCATAACCAAGATGATAATGTTACCCATCAACCAGGACCGTATCAATTGATAAAATAGGTCCATAAAAGGCAATCATTTATTCATTTGTTCACTCAAATGAGATGTAGGAGTTAATTTTTTCATATACACAAGAACTATTCATCATGAACTCCTGAAAAAACAAATATCTTCATTAATTTTTAATCCTATGAATGCTTTGAATACTGCTCAGGATGGATCCTCATCCGCTGGAACAATGTCATCACTGAATCAGGGTATTCAATGTTGGTTCTCTAATACAGCGGTTCAAGTGTACCATCAAAACAGTATCACCCTGACCGTGGAGGTTGCCTGACAGGCCCTCCAAATCAAGAATCATCTTTAATTGCCTAATCAAGAATGAGCAGTGGTCCAGAATAAAACTGTACTAGTCATTGACTTCAACAATTTCTAGAGATTATCCCCAAAAAGCAAAAACCAATCCCTCCCACATTCTAAGGAGGTAGACCAGAAGTTCACCTGTGGCCTCATCAAAAAGACAAAAGGGTCATTTTCAAGGGATATTACTAGTAATCACCACAACCAACTCTCTGTTACATTAAACCATCAACATGAAGAGGTTGTTTCATTCCTCTATCCATCCCTGGTCCCTCAGACCCAGGAATGTAGTAAGCCATCGCTAACAACATCTGAATAATTGGGACCAGGTTTTTACATTTGATTCTTCCATAGAATCCCTCCAATCTAGTTTGTTGGAAAACAATGACGAGGTACATACACACATTATCCATCATTCTTCCGACTAGAATACGCTTCTGGTGGCATCAAATGAGTCCCACAATTTAAACTAGGTGTAGTGCAATAAGATGGAACATAAACCTACCTACACACATCGAACCATTCATCAAGCCCGTCTGGATTCATTCAAATAATCCTACAAACCAAATACGGTGGGAACTCGCAAGCCAGAAAATACACATGCCAACACCCATTAAGCCTGCCAAAAACCACATTTGGAAGCCCATAGAGAAGTCAGTTGGAATTCCCTAATGACAGACAAAAGGAAGGCTCAACTCTTCCATCAACACACGAGTACTTCTAGTATCCACTAGATGAAAAGGGAGAATAAAAGTAGGTACATACATCTACACAATATATAGAATGGATGTATATTCTCATTCCATGAAAATATATCACCAAGAACAATTTGGTAACGGTGAATGGGAAGATGGAAATTCCTGTTTAAATGCTAGATACATTCAAATATATCATCCCAAAAAAAACCGTAGTACATGAGGGAAAAAATCATAAATAGGCCCCCACAAATAGGGTGGATCATCAACATGTTACCCCAGAGAAAATACATACTTATATTCCAGTCTAATTGGGTTATAGGGCACACTTCATGATATTTTACGGACAAATGGATTGGGAACATACACCCATTCCTATTGGAAATAATCAACATATTTTTAAGACCACTCCAAGGATGAAACATTCACCTATCAATGATAAACCCTATTACCAGTAAGTTTATCCAAATACTTGTAAGAAGGAATACACAAAAAGGCTTATCAAACATAGTTTTTAAATCAAGAAACAATTTATGATTTGGATCCACTCAATGCATGAGTTCTTGAATCCTTCAACAATTTATCTATTACAGCTAATTGTTCTACTCTACATTAACAAAAATATTAGAGTGGATGTAGTAACATTAAAGGTCCTCCTCATACACATCTTCTTGAAGTCTTCATTCAAGAAAATCCAGTCAATCCCAATATCTTATCTCTTGGTGAGGTCCATGACAACCGTATGTGTGTCCAAAAGACGATGGATCAAGAGGGTACACCCCATTCTATAATCCACCATGGTTGTCCTTCCGATGATGCAATTCGTTTTAAATGTCTCTCCATAGTAGTAATTCACATTATCAAGATAATTCTCCTACTAAAAATATAGTGATGAGAAATCCCCCATATCATGAGGCACTTGAAAACACAATTCTGGTCATGTATGATGCCTTATCACTAGTGGATTAAATAATTTTTCAATTTAAAGACATCCCAATGTGGTAGTCATTCTCTGAATAACCCTAGGTATAATTATCTTCCAGTGAAACAGAGGAACTCTCTACCAATCTTGCGAATTCTGATGAAATGATAAAGAAACACCAACTCTGTTCTGATCAGGTAGAGGAGCCTCTAGAAAAAGATGATGTGGATATATTGAAAATGAGAAAAAATGGCTAAAAATAAAATACCAGTCATGTTTTTTCCTTTTTTCACTCCTAAATAAAAAATTATAGATATGTTGGTGGAATATTGTATGAAAGAAATAATAGTCAACATGTATAAAACTATTAGCCATTTAAAATTGACGAATACCAAAATCATGTTAAGGTAATAGAAGGGTTTCAATGATAAATTTTCTTTTCATCTATCATGGCTTCCCAACATCCAAATATTGAGAAGAAACAGGGGGACCTTTAAAAAATTTCTCAATACATTAATGAGTTCGTGACGATTGATAGCAAGTATCCCATCTGATGTTCATATCAGAGGTTGGAGTTCAAATGGTTAATTGAATTTCACAATGCACTAAATCCAAAAAAAACCTACCAAAAGTGGTATCCTGAAATGTTATTTCCCCATAATGGCTACAACAAAGAATTGTTTCGTGGTTGAAGAGACTATCTGGAAGATCAGGCCTCGACCGACTTCCACCAAGGTCAGGCCCAAAGAGAGAAATCTATTGAGATACATTTTCATCAAAAATATTACTTCTTTGAGAAGTTCTCCTTCTTAGAGGATGTTAGCCATTATATTGTAAAAATTCATGAAATTTCACAATAGTCTTCCAGTTTTAGAAATTTAAGTGAGTTCCAGATAATGAACTCATCCAATATTCAGACAAAAATTCAAAACAATAAGAAGAGTAGCAGTGTTGAAATCATCCATTGTTTTTCAGGTTCCAACACAGCCCACATAGATTGGGGATTTCTTATCCCAACACTTGGATCAAACAGAAAAGACCAAAGGGTTGAGAAAGATGACTATTAACAGCCCCAACCTGTAGGGTTGGGTAATTTTCAAAATCACAACACACTCCTTAGCAGAAGTCAGTTTTCTACCTATTTGGGAAGAAGAAACAAAATGAAAAAATAATTGAATGTTCAGTGGATTCCCATTAGGTTATTGTCTACCAAAACGTTATCGGGTAACCAAAAAATAGAAGGAAAATGGCTCTCGAAGAACTCAAACAAAGGAAATATTATAGAGTTACCGATATAATTCCAGTAATGATTTACGCATCGGTTAATGTCATGAATTCAACAATTGAATATCCTCCAGAAAATGAGTCCATTTAAGGGGAGTCAGAGTATGAGATTCCTATTCATGATATGGTCTACTCCTTAATATGTTAAGGAGATGTGTGTACCTGAAATCCTAGCATTACTCAAAATTAAGGTATCCCCTAGAATAATCAACTTCCACCAATAATAAAGGCAACAAATAAGAGAAAAATTAATGGTATGTCTATTTATTACCTTCCCATAGATAAGTTCAATGTCTTTTTCTTGAAGAAATATTTTTTCAAAAGGTTTAGTAGAATAAGGAGTTGAAAAGTCTCAAGGTAGAGTTACTTTGAGGCAGAATTCCTGCCAGATATGCTTCACAAGTTGATCCTCATCTTTCACTTCTAGTAGATGCACCTCAACAAAGAGGGTTTGTTGCAACTACTGATCTATGTATTAAATTCCCTAGATTATATGTACAACTATAGTTGTGTTGGGAAAATCATTACATGACTATACTCATGGGGTACCTAATAAAAATACTAGAATGGCCACCATCAGTGGTCCTACCAGTCATTTCATCTATTCATGCTCTTGTCATCACACGTCTACAGTCCCTAGATCGCCCAGATATTCCTTAAATTATGATGAGAACCATTGAGTCATTTATTGATTGACTGAAAGATATGTAAGGATGGTGTGAACTAGTTAAGATGGAAAACAAGGCTTATAAAAATGGGTAGATTGGACTCATCCCCCACCAATCATTGTAAATCCCATAGTTCTAATATTCAATGGCTTATGAAATATGATGCAGCACGTGATGTAATTCATTTCACATTGTGATCCCATTATAGGGATCCCTAGAAAATATGATGTTGTGAGACTCAAATAATTCATACAATCATTACAGTGGATGACCTTTGTATGGTACATGAGTTTCAATCTTGATCAATCAATGTCTCTGAAGATCTCCATCAGAAATTTCTTTTCTGATTCAACTCGTCAATGTAGAAGACAACAGTGTTTGAACATACGAATTTAAATGAAAGGGGGGATGAAAGAGAATCATATTTAATTACACAGTGCAACGAATTGACATATTCCTGGAATCAACCTCTCCCTAAAGAATTGTTTCTTTCCAATTTTTTAGAAAATATCTAGGATAAGTTTCACACATATTTAGTCGTTGTTAAAAACAGAGGAGGGTTTCATGATATGGCCTAGATTTATCAATTTATGGAGAAATACACTTTAGGGAGTAAATAAAATAACCATGTAATTACAACAGTTATGGTATGAATATAATAATATGTATATGATTCCATAGTTTCACTTAAACAGGCCCATTTACCCGCTTTGTAACATCATGAGGTTTTGTGAAATATTTTTTTTTCAAATTTATTTATTGTTTAATATTTTGAATTTCACAAAACAATAAAAATGTATTATTTTATGATGGAATTTATATATACGAATAAAAAATTTGACCATGCACTACACACAAAACTTATCTTAGCTTTTGGTAAATGCAACATTGAGTTAGCTTGCAGTACACACAAGACTAAGTTTTAATATCTTTTAAGGGAGAATCTTTTTTAAAACTCAATTTCGACACTTTTATGATTTTTATTTTATAATATAAAGAAGCTTTTGAATTCTTAATGTTTAAATTAAACTATGGTGTTTTATTTGGATTTTTCTGGGAGACCTCATTTTTTATGAATAGTGAAAACAACTACATTTTAGTTAAAAACCTCATTCTATTTTAAATATATATTAATACTAAATTATATTTTAGATTTGCTTGAGATTAAAAATAGATCAATTGTAAATATATTTATACAATAATGTTCCTTATAATAAAATTTACATTGAAATTGAATTTAAAAACATGAAAAACATTTGAACATTTTTCTACATTAAAAACCCATTATTTATCCCCGTTTGTGGGATTAATGTAAATCTTAATTTCCCATATTCTCTTAATTGAATTTTGAAAATTTGAAATAAACTGTTGTAATTAGTATGGTATTTTTTATCTTATTTTATCATCAAATTTTTTTTACCTAAATGATTAGTGAATGTGATTATTATTAAGTAAGGTGATTATGGTATGAGTAAGCTTAATAAGAGACAAAACCATAATAAAAAAGGAAAACAAATGACTTGGACACCTTTCCAAAAGCAATCAGATGCCAATAGTTTGACACATATACCCAAAAGGTTCTAAATTTATGGTTTATTGTGATATTTTTAAATGGAAGTGACCTATAAAAATGGTTATGTTAGGAAAAAGACAAAAGGGAACTTTCCGTACCGTTAAAATTTATAGAACATTAAGATATGGAAAAAACATTAAATTTTCGGTTGTACATTTCCACTTGAATGATATATGTGTTATTTTTATCATAATAACTTATCAATATTATATTGAGATGGTATAGTTTCTTAAAATGCTTTAGGAGCACCATATAGTGATTATTTAGTAAATAATTAACTAAAATAAATGATACTATAAATACTAAATGTTAAGTTAATTGATTGAATTATTTTATTTATTTACATTTTTAGATGAATATATCATGATACCAAATTTTAAAGTTAATATATCATAATTCCAATATTAGGTTGATATTCTAAATTTAACATTAAATAAATAATGTCAAAATTAACATCATTGTTATTGTACAAAAAATGAAATGTTATTAAATGATTCAAAATTTATAAAAAATGTATACTATTCCAAGTTATTTTTATTTTTTATAAATATTATATATGGTATAATAATGAACAAAATAATCTTTTATTATTAACATATTGAACCATATATTTTAAAGTCATGGTATACATGGTCTGGGTTTTAGAAAATTTTATGTGCTTCATGTGGGCTTCTTTTAAAATTAATATCCAATACACATGGGAATATTATTCTATAAATTAGATATAATATTAATAATTCAGTTTCTATATATATTATATTTAATATAAATTTATATCAATATTAATGGTAAAATTAATTAGATTATAAAACCAGATGCTTTAATAAAAAAAATAATAAAATTGGGGAATCTTAGATGATGAGGTACTAAATTATTTAATTTCTTGTATTTTTTGGTGTTGGATGTTTTAATATAAAATTATCCCACTTTAGTCAATTATTATTCCATTTTTGAGGCACTTTAGGTAAAGTATACTACCCAATAGTGAATACATTATTTTATTATCATGAGTGCCACTCCCTCTCCAATGTAAAAAGGCAAGTACTCTATCACTTAATCACACCTCTAAATACACTTGGGTCACCCAACATATAATAAAATAAGATCCAAACTTCACAAACTTCCTCTTATAATCCATCCTTTTTGTGTAAATCCTCTTAGTGAATCTTTTTCGCACAAACCGATATGAGATACCCGCTTAAGAGGTAACATCTTCTCTCAAGCTCATTTCCTTTATTTTCCTCCTTCACCCCCTCCACTATCTTTAATCAATAATTGTGTGAAAAATACAGTATTTAAAATACACTAGGATGTTTTTTTGAAAATATTTATACCTGCACTTTAACTCATCTCAATATAATGTATATCAAACATACTATTTCTGTGTATGGTGAACTATTTCCCTACCAAACGATGATTGTTCATATATTCTTTAACACCAATAATGGGGGCCATTATGATGTAAAATCTATTTAAATATGTCATATATTATATTTAATATTTATTTAAACATATTTATTAATTTTACAACACATATCTCTTTACATTCCATTTGGTGTTAATACGATAATCTCGTTTGAGGAAGTGTAGACTACTTCCCCTTAAAGCGATGTGATTCATTCAAACACCACATTGAATGTATTATGGATGGTATTAGTGAAAATATATGATATATATGATATATTAATGCTACTGGAATAATTATATATATATATATTTATACATATATTTTTCATTTTATTTCATTCATTCAATACGTCAAAAAAAACGGAAACAACCTTCATGCATACGTACAACTGACCATCATTATGAATAGTGTATTCTATTTAATACATCATTATGAAAAAGATTATTATCATATAAATATACTGAATATAAATTATATTTATATGATTACTTACATTTTATAATCATGATATACATATAAGGACCAACATTATAAGAAATTAAGATACATTAGAAAAACAAAGTGATTATTACCCGAACTGAAACCATAACATAGGATCGTTAATAAGCGGGTAATATATGGTAATAATAAACCAATATATGGTAATAGATATAAGAAAATGATTATGTGAAATATTTATAATAAACTTATATTAATTATATTGTAATATTTTACAAGTACAGATAGAGTCAAGAAACAACGTAAGAGGATTTCAGCTCACTTTTAATATCCAGAAGATACATGTTATGTTCACCACTATTTCCTATTTGTGTGGATTATGTATTGTGCATGATTTTATTAAATGTACCTCATAATTAAATTTATTGGTAATCAAAATTCCATCTTATGATCTTTATTTTATGTGATATAAGATTCAAATGTTTTCTAAAATGTTAAAATGTTTTGCCTCCATTTTCTATCATTGAAACACATGTTCTGTTATGCACCTAAGCTATTTCTTCAAGGTTTATATACTTACATGTTACATGTTATAACATGAATATACATATTTTCATGATATTTTATGTTTCATGTAATTTCCTTTTCTTACATGGAGAGTATTATCCCAAGTTAACATGTTATAAGAGTTTATAGAGACAATCTCATCTCATTTCAAGATTATTTATGTTTATGATTCCGATTAAATATTATAATCCATATATGAAGAACCTAATTATTTTCAATATACTCTATTATTTCAGGATATATTCATGTATTGGTAAAATGTTTTACTCTTTGGTACATAATATAGTTAAGAAAGCGTTTTTAATAAAGAATCACTTTATTCACTCTTTGATCAGAAATATATGTTTTATAAAAAAAATTTCTATGAATATTATACCATTATTCGATAAAAAAAAAAATTAATTTTCACCCTTTTTGTATTTTACCAATCTATTAAATGTAATCTTCTTCTATTTCCAAACATGGCATTTTTCTATCATTTTTACCATACAAAAGGAATATTTTTTTATCACATTCAACATGTATAGATTTACTCACTGTCATTCCATTGAAGTTTAATTTTTATTATTCAAATTTTCATCTATAATATAATGTTTTAAATAGATTTGATTCATTAATATAAATTTCAGGTGTGTATTTTTATACATTTTCAATAATTTTTTTTTTGAATTTTTTTCAATATTTGTTGATAAGTTTTCAAAGAAAATTGTTTTAAAGCATTATTTATAAGTTTTAAGTGTGTTTTCAATGATATGTTTTTCAAAAAGTTTTCAATATTATTTTATAAGTTATCAATGAAAATGTTTTAATAACCTTTTCTTGATATATTAATCTATTTTCAATGTATTTTCATTAAAATGGTTTTCAAATTGTTTCCAATCATCTTTTATATGTTTTCAAGGAAAATTTGTTTTCAAACCTTTTCACTCTTTATTTATAATTTTTAAATGTATTTAAAAATAAATAGTTATCCTAAAAAATTAATAAATTATTTATATTTTTTAAATTTGTTTTTGAAGAAAATGAATTTTTAAAATTTTTGAAGATAATTATATTAGTTTTAAGGAACGGTTTTTCAAAATGAATTCATAAGTTTTAAATGTATTATATAAGAAAATGATTTTCAAATGGTTTTTTGTATTAAAAATATTTTATGAAACAATAAAGGATATCTTTTTATAGAAATTTTTTTATTAGATACTTAAAAATTAAATTCCATATAATATTACATCTATTGGTGTTACTCATGCCTTTCTAGGAAATTATCTAATGGTTCCATTTATATTATTTATATGAATGAATTATTATTACTGTCATTTTCCATTTTAAAACCATTTATCCTTCATGGGTTATACATATATGAAATCCTTTTCTCATTAACATGATATGATTTTGATGAAATGATTATGAAACAAGTACCCTTTTTCCACTTTTTATGATATGTTTTCATGTTTATGATACCCATTTACTTTCATGGGTTATGATATATAGATTTATGATATTATGGAACATGTATGTATGATTCCATTATGTGATGGATGGGACATATATCTCCCACCAATTAATTGGGTATTTATTTATATCCCATGATATAAACAAATATGGTCTTTAGAGTGAACCTTAAATACTGTGATGGCCATATGAGTGAACCATGACTAATAAGATGTTATGAGGAGTGAAATTGTGCTACTATAATGTAATTGAGAGTGAACCATGACTATTATTATAGTATTGGGAGTAAACACATAATAATAATATGGTCCTGGTAGTGATGCCTTGGCTACTATTAAAATCATTTTATGCTAATGTTTTTTCCACAATTCCATATCATACTCTTAAATTATTATTTCATGGATTATCTCAATTAAATCCTATTTATTCAAGTCTTATGAATGTCCAAGAATTATTCCATGTTTAATGTTTATGATCTTTGATATGTAGGGTATGATCTCATATTTTTGTGATCACATTCTAATACCATTATTCTCTTGTTTTTTATTACATGTTTCCAAAGGCACTATACCAACTATGGTCTTGGGAAATGGTTTGTTTAATGTTTAATCATTACAATAATATTATGTAATGAAAATGTTTAAAAAATAGGGTTTCTATAGATGGTATTAGATAAAAGGTATAGTTAACTGTTGGAAACTATGATGAGAAACCATTAGTGAGGTCCGTAGGTTTATTTCTATGGATATGTCTTGGTATGTCTTTAATGGTAAGTATATGTATAAGTTAACATTTAAAAAAATGCTATGAATTTTCTTAAGGATACAATGAGTGGATTTCTAAAAATAAATCCATTTATAGATACTATAAGTGGATGTGGATCTGGCATAGATTTAACTAGGAATAATAACTCTAAAAATATGTTCTGGGCATGATTCATGGTAATCGGATAAACGACAGTGGGCCTTGTTGCACACCTGTTTTGACACTCTAGGAGGATATGTATTGGGAACAAACAAACTCACCATGAACAATTAGTAAGGATTAAAAAATATGTTTTTTATTAATAACCTATTATAAACACAAGGTATCATATAATAATGAAGGTTTCTTGATTTATAGATCATATAAGTAATTTTTCATGATTATGTGTCTTTCTAATATGATATTTGTTTGTCACCCACTGCTTTCTGGGTGTAGTAATTGGGATATCTATAAATAATATGGTTAAAACATTATGTTACAAATGTGGAATGTATGGGTATTATGAGAATCAGTTTCTCAAGTTTAAATCACATAATGAGAATCATGATGGTGTTGCAATTATTGGCTATACATCAGAATATAAAGAGACAACAACAATATGTGAAAGGTATGTGATGTTCTTCCAGTATTTTTTACCTTAAAATTAATAATAATGATTATATTCATGTTGATGAACCTTAATACATGATTTATATTTCATATTATAGTAAATAGGTACTAAAAAATAATTTGATGAATCCCGATTAATGGTATATGATTATGGTTGGAGTAATGACCAAATAATGTTTCAGAATTCAATGATTATGTTATATTCATCTTGAAATTTATAAGTATTTTCAGTATAAATTTTCATTTAGGTTTCGAATGGAAAAGTTGAATGGTAATGGAGACATAGAAATGCGATTTCATGGGATGATGATATTTTGATTAAGGTAAGGTAACCCTTAATTATTACATGACGTTGAGATAATGATGTTTTGAAAAAGATGTGTTGGATATGAATGATTAAATTGGATGGTATGGAATACCCCATAACTGATTATTGAAAATTTGTTCATTGTCATCAATGATAAAATTTACAACTTCATGGATTTAAGGAATATATCTAGTAATCTTTGGAATATGTCAGAATACATGTTTCCCAAAATGATTTATGGGAATTCAGGTTATTAAGATGTTTCATGAGAATATATGATGATTGTATTCCCTTGTTTTGAATGTGATTTCCAAGTGAATCTTTGTTATATATGGGGATTAATGTTAATATAATTTTGTGACATCATTATAATGTTTTTTTCATCTTTCTAAATGGTCATTATATTAAATTTTAATGGAATGTTCATGTTAAAAAATAGATGATGTTAGTAAGATTAATGTTTTATCTCTCCATATGAGTATTTATGCATATTGGATAGCTGGTTCAAACAACATTGTGATGATAATAGCTGATGAAAAATTGGATGGAATACCATAGACCTCGTGATCTGTTGGTACTCTAAGAATGGAAATGTCACCTTCCTTTTTAGAGAAATATGTGAAGTGGATCAATGTACAATAAAGTGTGACATTTTTCAGAAATAAATCAACAATATCATTTAATTAAAATTATTTAACCTTAGGAAATTGATCTTTAAACCAAAAATGTCTTCCTATAACTATGTTTTTTATGAATATGAAGGGCTCTTTGTTCATCAAAAATTTATAGCATTATGATTGTAAAATTTTTCCATACCTTGATAACTATCACTATAAACCAAAACATTATAGTTGGATTTTTCTTCTGTGTCCATGTTTTAACATTCCACCTATGTTCTCCTATGCGGAATCATAGTCATATATGACTTTGGGTAACTGTTATAGATACAACTTTACCTTGTTAAGTAATTTTTTATCATTCATTTTAATGATTTAGGTCTCTATGAATAAAAAATTAATGTATTAAATCATTGACATCCTGGATGAATTTTGGGGGCGAAAATAATTTTAAGGGGGGTTGAATGTAACATCCTGATGTTTTGTGAAATATATTTTTTCAAATTAATTATTTTTTTTGAAATTTTTCATTTCAAGTAACAATTATAATGGATTGTTTTATGTTTTTATTATGATATATAAAACAAAAATTTGATTATTAACTACACACAATACATAGATTATCTTGTGGTACACGCAACACTATGTTAGTTTTCTATACACACAAGTATGTGTTTAAACATCTTTTAAGGGATTACCTATTCTAAAACTAAATTTTTAATCTTTTTGGAATTTTATTTTATAATATAGTCATCCTTTTCTGAATTAAAAGTGTTGAAAATATCCATGGGTGAATGTTTTGGATTTTAATGATAATCTTTATTTTTTTATGAATATGGTAAACTACTGCATTTTAGTTAAAACACGCATTTTCATTTAAATAATTAATAATTCCAAATTATATTTTATATTTTTTTAGAGTAAAGTTTGATCAATTATACATCCATTTATATAATTAAGTTCATTAAAATCAATTTTACATTGAAATTGAATATAAAAACATAAAAAACTTTTCAATGGTTCTTTACTTTAAAAATCTGTTATTTCTCCATGTCTGTGAGATTGGCATTAATCTTAATTTTCCCACTTATGTTATTTTAATATTAAAAATACAACATAATTTTTTTTAATTAGTATGTTATTTTTATTAAAATAATATATACATATTTTTTTACCAAAATTATTAGTGAATTTGATTAAAATTAATAACAGTAATTAAGGTATGCTTAAGCTTAATTAGAGACTAATCCTTAATTAGAAGGACAAAATTGACCTAGGAACTTTTCAAAAATTCATTAGCTTCCAATATTTATACCATATCCACACATGGTTTGAAATTTATCAGTTATAGGGATATTATTAAATGAATATTCCCTATATAAATGGTTATGCAAGGAAAAAGACAAAAAAGATCTTTGCTTTACTTTAACCTTTAAACAACATTGAGATATGAAAAAACATCATTTTTTATTACATATCATTTTGAAATATATGTGGTTTTTATCAAAATAATTTATCATTCATTTTTATAGATGGTATAGTTAATTTAAATTCATAAGAAACACCGATATGGTGATTATTTAGTTAATAATTAACTAAAATAAATGATGCTAAAAATACTAAAATTGAAGTTAATTGATTGAATTATTGTATTTATTTTTCTGAATAAATAACTTGAAACCTTTTTAAAATCCATATATTATAATTCCAATATTAGGTCTCTATTAAATATAAAATTAAATAAATAATTTCAAAATTGACATTATTGTTATTTTAAAATAAATTAAATTTTATTAAATGTTTTAAAATTATTAAAAATCATAAATTATACCATTTGATTTATAAGGGTTAAAAAATATTAAATATTTGATATAAATTAAAAAATATATTTAATAATTATCATAGTATCCCATATATTTTAAAAATGTTGTCAACACGGTCTGGGATTAAGCAACGTTTTAGTACATCACATGCGCTTGTTTTAAAATATATTTCCAATACACAAGGGAATTTTATTTTATAAATTGTATATCATATTAATAATTTTTTGGATATATATTTTCTAATAAATATCACTTCATATTAGTATTAATGGTTAAATTAATTAGATTATAAAACTAGATGCGTTAATAAAAAAATGATAATATTGGGGAATCATAGAAGTTAAGGAACAAAATTAATAAAATAAACATATTTTGGTGTGGTGGATGTTTAAATATAAAATTCTTCACATATAACTTATTATTTTTCAAGTTTGGAGGAACAGTAGGTAAGGTATACTTCCCAATAGTGAATACCTACTCGTATTTAAAAGAGTGCCACACACTCTCCGCTATAAAATGGCAAGCACTATATCACATCATAACACCTCTCATGGCCCTTGTCTCACCAAAATTATTCTCAAATAAGCTCAAAAAATCCCTAAGTTCAACATATAATCATTCATTTTTATCATAAATCTACTAAATGAATCCTTTTGGTAGAAACCAAAAGGAGTTACCTGATTAAGAGGTAATTTTTCTCTCAATATCCATTACATTATTTTCCTTCTTCTCCCCCTACACTCTCTGTATTCCATTATTGTCTGAAACAACCAGTATAAAAAATATACAAGGATGTTTTTATGTAAATATTTTGACCTAAAATTTCACACACCATCATCTAATGGATGATTAACATACTGTTTCTTTGTATGGTGAACTACTGCCTCACGAAACGATGACTATTTATTTCTTTTTTTTACCTCTATTCATATTGGACATTATGATGGAGAATTTATTTAAATATGTAATATATTATATTTATTATATATTTAATCATAATTATTACATTTAAAACACACATCTCTTTACATTCCATTTGGTGTTAATATGATTATATCATTTGAGGATGTGTGGACTACCACCCCCTCAAAGCAATGTGATTCGTTCAAAAACCACATGAAATGTATTAAATATGGGTTTACTGAACTTTTATGAATTTTATATAATATATTTATGTTACTGGAATAATTATATATATACATTCATGTATATTTATATGTCATTTTTTATTTATTTTAATATGACAATAAAAAAATGGAAACAACATTCATGTGTACATACGACATTCGATCTCCATGAATGGTGTATTCCATTTAGTATTTAATTATGATATATATTCTTATATTATTAATTTAATGAATATGATTATATTTATACCATTTTTTACATTCTTTTATCATGATATGTGTATAAGGACCAATGATGTAACAAATTAAGACACATTCGAAGAACAATGTGAATATTAACCGAAGTGAAATCTTAAAATAGGATCGTTAACAAGAGGGTAATATAAGGTCATAATCAAAACATATACGAAAATCAATAAATTAATATTATTCTCTAAAATATTTATAATAAACATATATTTACTATATAGGAATCTTGTACAACTATGGAGAGAGTCAAGACACAAGGTACGATGATTTCATCTGAGTTTTAATTTCATTGAGATGCATGTTATGTTGCCACTCATTCCATTTTGTGATGTGCATTTGCATGACATGTTTTTATTATATGTACCATATATTTAAATTTATGGGTATTCAAATTTCAATCTTGTGAACCTTATTTCATGGTGTTTAAGATTCAAATGTTACCAAATCGGTTAAATGTTCTCTCTCAATTTTCCATCTTTGAGACTCATTTTTTATTATCCACCCAAACACTTTTTTCAATGTGTATATACATGAATTTTAAATTTTATATAATTAATATACTTATTTTCATGATATTTTATGTTTCATGTAATTTTATTTTCCTATATAGAGAGTACGATCCCATGTATCCATGTTATAAGAGTTTATGGAGAGGATCTAATCTCTTTCCAAGATTGATTATATTTATTACTCGTTTGATTAAATCTTATTGTAAGTCTACCAAGAACACTCACAAGTTTACTTATCCCTTTTTATTTCATGATAAAATCATTTAATGGTACCATGTTCTACACTTTGTTATATAATATATTTTGAAAATGTTTTTATTAAAGCACAATTTTATCCTCTATTTGGATAGAAATATATGTTTTCTAAAAAGGATTCATACGAATTTTGTAACATTATCCTATAATAAAAAGAATACATTTTTTAACTTTTTTCATTTTACCAATCTCATCAAATTAAACCTATTCTCACTTTTTGATCAAGGAATATTTTTCAATCCTTTTTATCGTACAATATAAATTCTCTTTTTACCTCGTACGACAAGTATGTATTTTCCATCCATAATTACATTGAAGCTTAAATTTCATTTTTAAATGGTTAAACTTTTGGAAAATGTTTATAAATGTATTTTTCATGAAAAATTGTTTTCAAAATGTTTTTAAACTTCATTTATTTGTTTTTAAGGTTTGGTTTCAATTTATTTTCCATCTTCTTTGATAATATTTCATGGAAAATTATTTACATGCCTTATTTACAAGTTTAAAAGTATTTTCAAAGATATGGTTTCCAAATAATTTTAATGATTATTCTTTAATTATTCAACTATATAGGTTTTTGTAACTTTTTGAATCTTTATTTATATGTTTTGAAAGCACTTTCAACGAAATGGGTTTCAAAATGTGTTCAATCTTATTTTATATGTTTCAATGAAAAATGGGGTTTAGAACCTTTTCAAGATCTATTTATAGTTTTTAATATCATTTTCAAATAAATGTTAAAAAAAATCAATCTTTTGTTATATATTTTCAATGTGTTTTAGAAGAAAATAATTTTTAAAATGTTCTAAAACATATTTATATGTTTTCAAATAAAAGCGTTTTCCAAATGATTTCAAAATATTTCAAGGAATTTCAATGAAATTGTTTTTTAAATGGTTTTTTGTTTTAAAAATCCTTCCTCAAAATGGAAAGGATATTTTCCTCAATATACTTTTTTAAAATATATATCAAAATTATTTTCTATATAAGATGACATCTATGGATGTTACTCATTCCTTTCTAGGAAATGATCTAAAGGTTCCATTCACATCCTTTATATGGATTAGTTATACTTAATGTCATGGTCATTATAAAAACAATTTCTCATTCATGGGTTATTGGAATATGGAATCCAGTTCTCATTTATAGTTTATTATTTTGATGAAATGACTATAAACTATGTATATTTTTCGACATGTTATGATTTGTTTTCATTTTTATGAAACACAATTCATTTTTTGGGTAATGATATGTATATTTTTTATCTCATGGAACATGTATGTTTGATTTCATTACATGATGTGTGGGACCTATATCTACCTCAAATGCATTGGGTAATTATTTATATCTAATGAGTTAAGCTAACATGGTCTTGGGAGTTAACCTTGAATACAATGATGGCCATGGGTGTGAATAATGACTACAACGATGGTATAATGAGGGAAATTATGCTCCTATGATGGCCATGGGAATGAACCTTGACCACTATTATGGTATGAGGAGTAATCCCATACTAATAAGATGGTATTGGAAGCGACGCCTATCCTACTATGGATATCATTATATGCTTATGTGTTTTCCATAATTCGACATCCTACTCCTATGTTATTATTTCATGATTTATGACCTTTACATACCTTTTATTAATATCTTATGAACTACCATGATTTATGACATGATCATATATATGATCATTGATATATGGGGTATGAACTTCTATTTTCAGGATCACATTCTCAAACCCTTATTCTCATGTTTATGATTACATGTCTCCCTTTTTTACCCATACTGATCATTTGATCTCACAATTTTTTTTGTTTCCTTCCCTAGGCTATGAAGATATGTATTATGATTGAGGTGTCTAAGAAGGTTTCTAGATAAGAACAACCTATTCAGAGATATTGTATCTCACATATGTATCAGTGTGAATGTTTCCATATATCCAAAGGCATTATACCAACTACGGTCTTTGTGAATCTGTTTTGATAATTTATATGTATTCCATAAAAGTTATGTAATGTTAACATTTGAAAATAGAGGGTTTCTAGATAATCCTATCTAGAATCTAACACCATACAACAAGTATCCACTAGCTGACTGTTAGTAGAAATGACCATCTCATCAAGATGGTCAAAAACACGAATGGAAGATATAGTGTAAGGACATAAAAAAACAAGGTCTATTCATTTAAAAATGACCAAGTCCCAGGATACATCATATCGGAATTTTATGAAAACATAGTTCAGTTTACAAGACCGAGGAATCCTAAAAAAGGAAGATAATAGGACATACCAAAATATTTCCCCCTCCAGCAAATATTGGGGCACCACATCCAGGGGTGATTTGTTTCTAAGTACCTCCTACTAATGATAGTGGACATTGGACATGTAAAGCATAAAAATTAACCAGATTATGTAGCATTTGTTACTGATACCAATCCCAAGGAGGAAGGAAAGTGTCAAGAATTCAAATGTAATAATTCTAAAAAATTTAATGAATGTATGGTTAGGAGAAAAATAAACTAAACTCACGAAATTCTGAGAACATGGTTGAAAAAATATACTATGTCTCCTACCACTTCTGATACAAAAAAGTCGTATTCATCAAACGAAAAATCTTCTGAAGGCCGATACTCCAAAAAGAGACATGGACTAAAGAATAAAAAGTAAATAGAAGAAGATATTCTCATATCAGGGATAGAGTTTTAATTAACTATAGATTATTTTGTATTAATAGTCTCAAGTATATGTTCCTGGCTGTACCAGATGGAACAAAAAGAGATAACCTATTAGGAAGAATATTCATCAGATGAAGAGTAGATTCTTGGATCCATTAATGTTATTTACGTAATGGATCCCTATACAAGTGATAATTTTATTTTTGAATTTTATTTCCCTTCACATGACTGGGGAATAGAATAATGATGTTGTAAATTTGAGGATACAAGGGAACACGTGGTATTGATATAAATCACAACTGTAACCACACCCCATGATCGGACAAATTATGTAGTAGACACTCATGAGAGATCTCTCCAACAGGATTTGACGGAACGAGGGAACTCCCCCACACTTGATAGGATAATCCCTGACATTATCATATTAGAATACTGATTAGTGTTTATTCCATCATATCAGAGAAATGTGGGAATACCTAGACAAACCAATTTACATAGTGTATAAGTTCTACAAGAATCTACCCCGAAGGAGGCTCCATTAAAATTATGACCATTATCTCCCAAGGAACCTGAAAAAGATAATATCCATGCTGGAAAACTCATACCTCTAGATAAAATGTATTATGTGTTTAAGAAACTAACCCATGTGTTGTTAAAGTTATCAATCATGAATTCCCTGAGTTTTTGAAAGGTTCACTAGGAGGCACTCATTGATGCTTTATCAAGTCCTCAAGAGTTTGAAGTTGAGTTTGCTGCCACAAATGTTTATAGTATAGATAATGACCTAGAATAATTCTATGTAGTCATATCTTTTATGGACCTGGATGAGAATGTTGTCCTACATGGACACATCAGGACCTTATACCTATCTGAAAAGAGTAATGCCAATGTTATCCAACCAACCTTTATTGATAATGGCTCCAGAGTCGACCTCATTACCATTCAGACACATCAACGATTGGTCCACACTGAATCCCACTTGTCTCTATCCACATTTAGTTTTTAGGGTTTTTAAAATAATGAGAAAAAACCTTTTGGTGAGATTACAATCATAACTCAGTTTGGTGTTCTCATATCTGATTTAGATTTCATTGTTTCTCGGCAGGACACAACTTTCAACAGTTTTTTGGGAAAACATTAGAAACATCTACATGATACCATACCTTTATCATAACACCAATATATTAAGTGTTTTTTCAATGGTAAAATAGGAAAATTTCATGGTGAAAGGCCCCATTCAAATCATTTTAATCCAAGTATATTGATGTTGTGTTCTGTCACATAGGGTGAAAATGGTCCATGGAAAATGATGTTACATGAATTAATGCTCCGAATGGTCTGGAGAAGATCAAAGACAACCCTTTAAATAATGTAATTACAGATTATGTACTTCACTTTGATCAAATTGAATAGATATTCCAAAATCAAAGAACTCGTTCAGTGTATTCCACAATGACAATAATGACAACTGAACCTGAAAACAAAGGAGACGTTGTTAGCTCTCTAAGAAGTGATGAATGAAACGAAGATTTGCTCTCTCCATTCACCAAGAATTAGCATGTATCTACATCATCAACTAGGCTATAAACAATTGTTTCACTCATGAAATATTACAGGGATTTTGAATCTCAACTCAACATCTTCCAGTCAGAGATTCAAGAAGACTCTCCATCCTTAGTTGGGCCAGTGGTGGTTTCCTTCTATTTAGAATATCAAAATAGTGAATCCTCCCCTAGCCCTGAAAATTGCGATTCACCACCTACCATCCACAAATAGGATGAATAACTGACACATGATGAAATAAAACTTGAGGAAGAGGAAGAATAGGAATATATCAGGGCCACCCCTCCATTATTTGAGTAAGGTTTATCCACTACTATGGATGAGCTCAAAAAAATAGATCTGAGTATTGAGAAAGATCCACGAACCACTTTGTTTAGTGTGGACATTACTTATAAAGATAATGATGTGTATAATTACCTTATAAGGAAACACCAGAATGTGTTTTCTTTTAATTATACAAAAAATAAAGGCCATAAATCTGAAGTGGCTACCCATCATTTTGGTTTTCCAAAAAATCATTTAAAATAAATGCAGGTGGAAAGAAGAACACACCAGACTCATTCATCCAAATTGAGGCTGATGTTGATAAGATTATTTTATAGGACATCACTTGAGAGGTTAAGTATCCATGTTGGTTAGATAATACTATAATAATTAAAAATAATAATTGAAAAATCCGAGCTTTCATTGATTTCAGAGATCTCAATCGATGTTTTATCAAAGTTGAATTCTCTGTTCCAATCACAAAACTCTTTATTGCTGCAACAGTTGGCTAGAAAGCTTCATCCTTCATGGATGGATACTCTGGGCATAAATAAATCCAGATTCCATCTGTCTAAAATAATTATGGTGTGACATACCAACGTGCAATTCATCACTTCTTCAAACCCATATTGGGGAAATTTGTAGAATGCTCTTTAAATGATCTAGTGGTGAAATACAAAAAACAATTATGATCAAATGATTTACCTAGAGACCATATTCATCAATATTAGAAAGAATAATCTGAAAATGAGCCCCTTGAAATGTTATTTCAGTTTAACCTTGGGAAAATTTATCCGTTTTGTTGTACTCAATCACGATATTGAATTCGATCTCGAGAAGAATAAAATTATCCTTGGCATGTCGCCTCTTAGAATCTTGAAAGTGTTGAGAGGGCTCAAGGAAACATTACCTATATACAGTTCTTTGAAGCAAATCTAGATGGAAAGTGTTTTCCATTAACAAATTGATGAATAAATGGGTAATATATCAATGGAATAATGACTTCCAAATGTCATTTGATACCCTCAAGAAATACCTATTGAGCCTAGTAGTGTTTAAACAACATGTTAAAGGAAATCCATTGACTATTTAAGTGACAAACATAGAGAGGTCACTGTGTGCATTACATGCTGAAAAGAATGAGGGTGGGAATGAAAACAACATTTACTATCTCATCCAAATCATGCTCGATGTAGGTACATGATATTTAGATATTGATTAGAGATTCCAGGAAATAATATTTGATGTTCATAAGTGATGACATTATATACAACATCATGAGGTACACATGGTCTATCACAATAACCCGTTAAAAGTTATCATCAATCATACTGTGTAGTTAAGTTTGTCTGGAATATGGACAGATATTCTATAGCAATTTCATATACAATTTGTTCTTTAGAAAGACTTAAAGGTCCAGGACGTGGAAGAATTCCATTCTGAGAATCTATCTGGGAAAGAGAGATAAATATATATTTATATTTCTAATGAATAAATATTTTATAATTTTGAAAGTCACTGAATATGGGAAATGTATTGTTATGGTGATTCCCGAAGTCCAAAGGGGGCGATAATGTATGACCCTAAGATCAATAATGTTTAGCTGGGGATTGTACTTTTCTCTCCAGAAAAGGAAGTGTGTCCATAATCTTTCATTTGATTAGAAGCTGGTACCAACAACGAGGAAGAATATCAGGCTCTCATTGAAGGACTAGAATTTTAATTTAAGTTATAGTGAACCACCTAGATGTGAAAGTTGATTCAAATATAGAAATAAAATAGATTAATTGGTATTATGCCATTATAAAAAATATCTAATTCCCCATTTTTATAATGTTTGAGGGTTAATGGAGGGATTTCCCTCATATCAAACATTCGCTAACCTCCAAAAGTCCCAAAAATCATATGTTGATGCATAGTAAAATGTAGTTTTTTCCATGGATGATCCCAACAAGGATGAAACAATCACCAGAATTGCTCATTGTCATATTTTTTCTCTTTATGTTCAAAAAATAATAGAGAAAATCAATGAAATAAGTCCCATTCTAGAACCCTTTGTCCCTACTAGGGGTTGGTTGAAATCCATCATTAAATATCTACAATATGGAGTACTTCCATCTAATAGGGTCAGAAGATAGCATATCCAGTGACGACCAGTTAATATCACTCTCTATGATTTTCCAAATCAACAGAAGATCCTCTATAGTTAGGGCTTCACATTAGTTATCCTAATATTAATTTATGGGGACGATACAATGGTTATCCTGAAAGAAGTGCACGTAGGAGCCTATGGTTATGACCAGTCTGGGCATAGGCATTCTAATAAAATCCGAAGACTTGGATATTTTTGTCCTTCGATGATGGTGGGTTGAACAGATTTCACAAAGAAGTTTCATCGCTACAAATTTCATTCTGACTTCATCCATCCAACATTGGAGGTTCTACATACCGTAAAATACTCTATGTTATTTTCAATATGGGGTATCTATGTAGTAAGACCTTATCCTCCTTCTACAGCTAACCAGTTCAAGAACATCCTTACTACTACTGATTTCTTCTCCAAATGTGTTGACTCAGTACCATTCAAAGAAGTTGAGTCCAAATGTATTTTTAGTTTTATCAAATCTAATATCAATGCCAGATTTGGTTTCCCTAATACCATATGGATGGACAATGACACCAATTTCTATTCTTATAAGGTAAATAAGCTCTATCAAGAACTCGATATCAAATACAACCATTCATCCCACTATCTTGCAGTGGACAATGGATAGATAGAGGCATTAAACAAGACATTATATTACACAATCCAAATTATGGTGTTTAAAGATAATAATTCTTGGCATGATAAGATCTTTCTTGACTTATGGGCATACAAATCTACTACTCGTACCGCCACACGGTCAACCCTACACTCATTGGTATATGGGAATGAAGTAGTTCTGCCCATTGATATTTATTTTCCATCACTTAGAGTTTTATATGTTATTAGTAATCTGTTGATGACAAATCCCAGAAATTAATGGATGAGTTGGGGAGATTGGAAGAAAATAGACCGAATAACTTGAATCTCATTGAATTTTATCTGTATCGAATATCATGGGCCTTTTACAGGAAGGTTCTCCTTCATCCCTTCATTGAAGTAGATTTAGTTTTTTCCTTATGAATCCAATGATACTAAGAAATAATCCTCTAATTCTTGATCCAATGTGTGAAGTACCTTACTCCAAACATAAGGTCCACTCTAATAGAGCATAGTCCTTATTCTCAATGGATAGAGAAATCGCTACAAATCTAACCAGTGCAAGGTTCTGCAAGATGTAATTCGTGTAATCACACAATGTTAATTGTATTTCCATGACATTAAAAAACATAACTACCATCATAAATATTTCACGGTGTCAAACTAAGTAGCTTAATCATCTTAGTTTAATTATGATAAACTGAGTAACAACCATTGTCTTAGTTACATGATGTTAAATTATGTCACAACCATCATATTTGCTCTAGGATGTTAAACATCATAGCCCCATATAATTCTATGATTCAAGATACTAAACTACATAGCATCATCATCCTGGACACACTATGATAAATTGAAAAACACTAGGTCCTAATCGCATGACCTTAAATAGTAAAACCCCATTTTCCCTCACCACACAACGTTAAACTATATGATTAACATCTCTTTAATTTGTCTTAACAAATCCCTCAAGATTCCATGATTCACCATTCATTATGGTCTCTTTTAAAATGAGTAGCTTCCATGCATATGCCCTATTCACATCATTTCCACTCTCTAGTGGAAATTGAGCCCCATTTCATCCCTATGATTGGATTAGACCCACATGGAAAACCATCTTCCAGAACTACATGTGTCTTGATTCTCACTCCAATTAGATATGTAGTGATACAGAGATCTACAATCACTGGTCCATGATTAATAAAAAAAGTTCCTTTATTCCATGTGTGTATAAGTCTAATAGGAACATGGAATATTTCTTCAAGAACTACATGTGTCTTGATTCATTATTCTTCGAGATACATAGTGAAACCTATGTCCTATACCTTGGTACATCCACAATGATTATTTAAAGCCAAATCACCCATTTCCTCCCTGTATGATGATAAACTGGATGATACATCATGAAATACGTTTTTCTTGATTATCATTCCAATGATTAATGTAGGGATTCTGAGATCTATAATCTCGTGCTTAGCAACATCCAAAAGAGAATCATTTTACCCTTACCCTATATATGAACAAATTTTATAGTAGTAACTCCACCAAAAAATATTGTTCGATTCTCATACCATGTTTTATTTTGGTCCCAACCATTATTATGGAAATTATTAAATTCATCATTTCTCATATCAACATTAAATGGGTGTGACGAACCATTTTCATGAAATATGTGTCGATTTAATATTTCCCCAAGAAAGATACATAAGGACACATGGGTTATAACCAATGTCTTAGCTTCCATATTTAAGTATTTTTTACATCAGTTCATCTCTGTCCATACCACATGAAAATAAAATGGATCGAACATTTCACGAACTATTTATGGATTGATTCTTATTCATATGAGATATGTTGTGATTCAGAAATATCCTATCTCATGTCCAGATAAAATTTAAAAAATCCCTCCTTTTCCTTGTACATGAATCATATCTATATAGAATAACTTTTCAAGATTTATGGCATGATTCTCATTATAATGAGATAGACAGTTATTCCTAGACCTCATACTTTAGGTCCATCCATCAGTTGAGGATGTATCAAAAGTAAATTCTACTGATATCAATGATCAATTGTTGTGGGGAAAATTTATCCATAACAAAGTGTGTCTTGATTCTTTCCCCAGAAATATACATAATGGATCATGTATCCTACACCAACCTTCAACCACTGTATATTACTCATTCCCGTATCATTCAATTGTGATACCTTTTTATTTAGAATAATCTTTTACCATTCCTTGTTTCTCACACTGAGAACTACACTTGTGGGATTAAGAATTTGGAAAATAAACTTTCTACAGAAACAAGGTGTCTTAATCCCCATTAGAGTTCTCAATGGTAGTAGCTATATGTCCTTAACAGGAAAAATAAATTTATTCTTCCCTTTATAATAAACTCTGTGGTATTCTCAAAAACTATGGGTGGTTTGATTATCATTTTCATGAAATACGTCATGGCACCCAAAAATTACTCTTGGAATCAACCACAATATTTCCATCACATCACATCATCTCACTTATTTCATTACCACATGATGTTAAATTTTATATAATTTCATGAACTGCATATGGAATTATTCTTTCTCTAGAAATATATGCAGTGACACCCAGATCTTATATCCTAGTCTAGGAGACATTAAAAACAATTCCCTCTCTCCCTGTGTATGTACCATGAGTATTCGAGGAGACCAATTTCTAGAACTACATGTGGTTTGATTATCACTCATATAAGATATATAGGAATGTACATAATTTCAATTTTTGTCCCAATCACAAAATGATGAAAATAATTCATATATTCTATCATGCACGAGGAATATCTATGAGAGGATATTGAATACTTGTTCTCATATTATGTATGAAACCATTTTCATAGAAACCACCATTATCTTCCATTTATAAATTCAATCTTGTTGGGATATCATTATTTAAGAACTACATGTGGCTTCTTTCTCACCCATATGAGTTATGCAGTGACATCCAAATATTCATCATTGGGCCCAACCACCTCACATTATAAAAAAGAAACTACTTTCCTTAATTCGAATAAAAAATTCTAGAAAAGAGTTTTTTTGGTCCTCTCGTAAGAGATCCATCCATGGAAACATGAAAAAAAATCAAATTATACATATGTGTCAGATCTATGTAAGAAACTCCAAGCTCATGGACAATATCGAGGCAAACACCTCCCTTGTGCATTTGACAATACTACTTTCTCATTTCACACTTCTAATCTTGAATATTTTTTGATCATCATGATCTTTATTTGGTTGTGAGTTGTAGAATGTCTAATACATGAGTGTTTGTCTTCCTGAATATGCAGTATGTGTGCCCAGTTGGCCTTATATCAGTTTCTCAAATAATGTGACTATTAGCCAAATGAAGCCACTATTTTTGTTTATATAGAATATTCCCTACATGGACCTATATAATAAATCCCACATATCATTTGTTTAAATAGCGGTAATATCATTCATGGGATAAGCCTCTTCTATCCCTCTATGCTTTGACGATGGTAAGCTAGAACCTACAATACAAATCAACCATCCATTTTATATTTTTTCCATATAATGTCTCCCTACATGAATGTCTCCAAGACGATGGGTTATAAATTCCCCCCCCCCCCATTTTTTCAAAGCATATTGGAATAACCTTGGATCATTTTACCACATATCATTCATTATTTCCCCAATATTTTCATCCTAGTCGTATTAACTAAAACAATATGAACCATACTTCTTACACTTCAGTTATACCTCTCTAGAGAGCATATTACCCCAATTCAATGGAAAGAATGAATTGAAATACCCATTCTATATTCAAGCACTTTTCTCCGTAAACCGAACAATATTCTTGGGAATTTATGAATCTCCATGAAAATTTATTAGATTTTGGAAATTGAATGTTATAATTCTTGAGAGCTCAAATACATGACAATGCATTACATGCCCCTAATTGAAATTCCATAATGTCGCCTAATAATAGGCTTGTCAGCCAAAGGATTCCACTGTTTTTCGATGTAGTATATTCTCTAGAGGCCCTACATAATACAATCCACATAAAAGTTTTCTAAAATAGTGGTAACCTAGTTTTTAGAATATACCTCAACTAATTCAATTTATCATTTTTTTCATACCAATTTTTGGATTTAGGCATCCAAAAATAACAACTTATAAATTTCTCCTTCCATACCCAAATATAGTGGTGTATTTTTAGATAGATTACTAATAATTGGAAAATTATTAAACCATTTCACAATGTAAAATACCTTAAATCAATACCCCTATGGTCCTTACTACATTACATGAAACTGCATAGTCTAATGTCATTACAACATGACATTAAACTGCCCAGCTCCCATAATGACCTTGCTGCATGACATGAAACTGTAGATCATAATGTCCTTGCTGCAAGGATTTAAACTTTACCACACCATTAACATCTTTGATGCATGAAATTAAACTACATAGCATAATATTAAAAATCCCATTTCTGAAAAATGCTCATTCCTTCACAGATATATATTTTTTAAGGGGATTCCTATTTATGTCCTATGTCGGCATAGATGGCCCCTTTTATTCTTCTAAATATTTCCTTGGAAATGACACCCACATTGGTGTTGATCCAACCAAATATTAAACACTTTTTTTCTATCAATAGTAGAATGTAAAAAATCACAATAAATCCTTTACCTAACTATATAGTTTGTTCCCCAGTTGGCCTTTTATTATTCATCCACATATTGGGAATGTAAGCCTAAGGATTCCACTATTATTCTATGTATCACATTTCCAAGTTACCCCTATTTAAAATAGCCCCCATAATGGGTTTTTTCAAATAACCTTAAATTCACTCTTGGATTATTCCTCATATATTATTATAATTGAATTTTTTTTTGTGGATTGTAAAAATCATGACTCGATATTCCCCATCGATGTATCTAAAAAAATATATCGAAAAATTTCTAGCCATCATTCTTTGGTAGGGTTATAATTTTAATATTCATTGTCAAAGCTATTTGTCCTAAAACACTATATTTATTTGTATAACACACATGACTTTAAACTTCCCTCATAAAGCGACACAATACTCACCAGGATGAAATCCCAAAATGGGAAATCCTAGAAAATGTTATTCTTTGTTTGTTCGACCTTCACTCTATATGGTTTGGCCAGTATCGAGTGAAAAAAATATAAAAGTAAAAACTTGTTCAGCCGAAAACCCAAAAGGGTAAACCTATGAAAAATCAAAGTCTCAACAGTTATATCCCCTTCTTATTGGGCATAGGTAAAAATTATGGTGATAACACAAAAGACACAATGTTTGTAGGGTTGTCCATATGAACCTAGCAACAGTCAAACAATATTCACTAGGATCGTTGTCTTAGTTAAAAATTAGAGTGCATCCCATATCTATCATTGTAGTTATGACTATTAGGTGTAAATAAATGGTTTCTATGATTTTTTTGAGAATAAAATTATAATAAAAGACAAGTATGATGACATAGATGATCAAAAATAATATCCCTTTCATTTAGGAGAAAAAAAAAGCCTCCCTAGGAACATCAAAACAATGGAGTCTCTCTGTCTTATATCATAAGAGGAAATTGAAACAAATTTTCATTTTTTTAACGTCCTCATTAGACCTATCTGATGCATGATGATACTTAATCAGTCGACCGGACACAATATCATCTACATGATGAAACTCTTCCCTGGTATCAGCAATGGAATATTCCACTTTCATTGGAACATCTCCTTTTTATTTGTGAATTTGTTTATGTTATTTATGTGTAGAATCCAATAATTCTTTAAGGCATAAAACATTAACATTCTTTTCATTGATTTTCTAGTTAAACATTTCAATTTTTTCATTATGGTTGGCCTCCTCTTGGGATACTACTACTGGAAAATCATTAATATTTATGACTAGTTTTTCCTTGATAAGATATTTCCAAAGTTTATAGTATTTATCCCACCCACTAATGGTATCCATCACCATAGTACGGGTTACAAGTCTATATAAAACATTGAATACCAACATGAAGAGTAACATTGAATGTCGGTGGATTCGCCAACATAGTTTTTCTTGGTGTGTCTTAGAGTTAAGCTTCCATATAACTCACCGAAAATTGTAACGTTTGATTTGGAGAGAATTTTGAAACTCTAGATCTGACTTAGAGTCACTATCATCAAGTGGGTTGTACTCTAGAATAAGCACACTAAAAGAAGTACCATATTGTATTTCCTCTTGAATGATGGTTTCTTTTCCTCTCGATGCTGGTAGATCTTATTTGGAATATTTTCCCTCATTCCTAGATATGGAAGCTAATAATACTAAAGGATTAAGTAAAATAATTATTATCATAAAATGAATAGAAAAAATTGGGCATAATCACAATAGGTGGTGAATCTTACAAATAATTAGACCAACAGTTTGGGAAGATGATTCCCTAGAATTCCCATCCTTAGTAGTTGGGATGTCATTTCTTACTGATGGGCACTTCCCTAGGTTTTCCCGAGACCCGCAAGATGAGATTTAGGAAGGCTTCGTATGTAAAGGGTCACTTGAGCCGTCTTCTCTTCAATAGTGGGGTTAAGAGATATTTTATCATCCTCTACATTCACCATTACTATAGTAGATTCCCTTGATTGTGCTGTATATTCCAGCTAATCCAGATTATAGAATCAAGAATAAAATGTTTGATTGAATGGAAGTTAAATACTCACGTCCAATTGATTTATATTGTTTCCCAATATATTCTGATGTGGTTGTAATATTAGTATGTTCCAATATTTCATAAAGTGTGATTCCAATATTCACCATGGATTCTATTGATATCCCAATCCACGTGTTAATCTTTCTAGAGGGAACACTTTGACAGTTTAGTTCGTGAACCTCCTTCAACGACTATAGACCCCCAAAGCCTCCTCAACAAAATCCAAAGGTTCATCATCAGCGATCATAGAATTTTTTGGTGCATGTGATGAACCAAATTTTTTTTACGAAAATGGATGTCTTTTGTTGATATAGAGCTTCCCCTGAAGAACTTATGAAATACGCGATGCTTCCCCTCTCATGAAAATAGTATTAGTTGCAGTGTTGTGAGTGGATAATGTTTTTTCTGGCCTAAATGCCTCTTAAGTTGGGAGAGCCTTTTCTTTCACAGGGACATGAACTTGGTTATATGTTCCCTCCATCATTCTCATAGGTTCAGTTGTAATTTACTTGATGGAAGAGAAAGGACATGTTCCCACAATTCCAAGAAGTTTAAGGACTTTCTCTAGATGATGTGAAAATTAATGATGTCAAGGAAACTTACCACTGATGATAAACCATATATCTATGTTTTCATTCATTAGTGTATATACTTTGTTGATTCCTTCAAATGAGGACTAGTATCATCATATTTAAAAATAGTTATTGGAGATGCGATGCCTCCTAAAATCTTATCCTCTATGTCCTATCGGCATGGTGATATTTCTCATAATATGAGGGGTGATCCAACATCCCCAAGAAGAGTACCACGAGGGCAATATTGTGTTGGTAAAATTTTAACTAATGTTACCTTAACCAATTAATATTAATATGGTATTTACCCGGATTAATAATAATTTGGATAAAACACATAAGGAAAATAAAAAAAGAATACGATAAGGAGAGAAGCTACGTCTTATAGATCATCAAAATCATGACATTCCTAAAAAGATGAATGGTTGATCCATTTTGAATCACCACATTCTATCTTGTCCTTCACCCATTATTGAGATGGGGACTAGATTATTGGTTGCATAGATTCATATATATAGCTATAGGATATGGATTACCTCTTAAAATAGATTATTCAGAAATAAAATACTAGACAGGGATCGAAGATCTCTAATACCTTGAATACACAACCCCTCGCATAAATGCTCCAACAATGTTTATTCATAAAAAAGAAATATTCTGACACATTTTAGTTGCATCTATTAATATGTAGTCTAAAACAATTTTATCCTATTTTTAATATGATTGTGTAGTCTTTTATTGGATGGTATTCCCAATTACTACCACCACATATGGTGGAGGAGAAAATAGAACTCAATTATCTTATTTGAGAAGGTGAATGGGCCACCTTGGTGTAGCCTCGTTTTGTGATGATTGTGTGACCCTCTTGATTTTGGTAGATGGATTATATCTTGAATGAGGTATCTTTTATGAGAAGAAGACTACTCATCCTCTCCCTCCAAATATAATGACTCTGCCTCTGAAAGGGATGAAGAAACATCAAAATGAGAATATTTTGTCATACTCTGCCTATTTACTCCAACCTTGGGAACAACATTGTCTATAACCCCTTCAAGGTATGATGAAATCAAAGCTTCAGCATACCAGGTAGTCAATATACTTTTTTTACCAATTTAAGGATTATTAAACACTATCCATATCTTCTCTATGGTCATAAAAAACCATATATTTTGAGAAACCATTAGATATTTTTATAGTAAAATGTGAACCGTAGGGGATACAACAATGTTTTTTCAATCAGTTGAATCGGTGTGAAACTTTATATGGCATATAGGCCTCACATATGTTTTCACCATTGATCCTGGTTTCCAATACACCATCCCGATAAGATAATAACTATGAATTCTCCTCAATGATTATCATCCCATATTTAAAAAACCTTACAGTGGACAGATTCCCATATGGAAAGAAATTGAAATCCTTGAATAAACTCAAACTTGTATAGATTTCATGTGGTGTCAAGGATAAATGTGGAATACCACAAAAATCCTGTGTGAATGGCCAGAATGGTATCTTGCTGATGTGGATCCCACTCTATAAAACATAAGTCCTAAAAGGAATTGTTATCTATCCCAAAAAAACATGTAATGGTCATACAATTTTGAGAGGAGACTTATCTCCATGAATGTGAAGCAAACTCTGATGGATATTTTAAAAAATAGTGGTATCCAATCCCACCATCTTCCTCTATACCATCTTAAACGCTACAAAAAATGCTCCAGGCCTTATCCCATATTTGGAATCATATATCAGAAACATATAAATACTATTCCACACAAGCCAAAAAACCTACAAGATGTATCTTGGAAGGAATTTTGGATTTTAAGTAATATACCCAATTGCCAAAAACTCATTTTTTATAACATCGGCCATATAGTGTGAGGTGCACAATGATCCTCATCATTTCCCATGTTTTCATTCAATACAATTTATCATAACATTAAATCTTCTTGAGTGAAATCAAAATTAGAATGTAATATAGAATTCCATTAATAGTAGGTTCATTTTGAAGAAAATTGAAAATAAAGAAAAATTTGAGAATTCATTAAGGAATGATAGTGAATGTCATGTGTGAAAGTGTTTCACTCAAATGTTAGATGAGAATGTGCATCAGTCAAAAACATATTGTTTCTATGCGAAGGAGAAAATAAAAACATTTTCATGGAATAATTGCATGGATAGAGCTTGATTTTTCCGAATCATGAAAGTTTTTCTACAATGTGAAGTCCATATTGATAGACAAGGTAGTCGACTGGTGAAAAAATAACTTTTGTGAACACCTAGAAACATGTGTGAATAATATTTATTTTTCATCACCTTTTCCCCAATATTAGAAACTCTTTTTCATTAAAATCCAATCATGACGGGGGATTTTTTGATACTCTCATTCATCACATGGATGAAAAAGGGACAATGGTAAATCAATTAGAAAAAAGAGGAGAAATTAGATGAATAATTACAAGATTTTAAAAGGATCATAATGGCGTTGACCCAAGGTAGACCCAATCACTATCAGCACGCAAGTGCTAGTGTGCCACCTTACTTTGGTGACAAGTCACCTTTACCTGGGATCTCGTATTTTCCAATCAATAGACCCTTAGGGTCATCGTTTGTATAGGAAAATTTCCGAGAAGACCGATTTCTACTCTAATATCCCAGGTGATTTTCTCAAGTCCACTTAAACATAAAAGATAGTTCCATAACTCTTAAAGATAAGGAATTTTAGGGGGATAGTGATAATTAAGTCCATTCGATGTTAAAAATAAACAACACTTGTACAACCACTTCATCCAACCTCAATATTTATGAATATTACCAAAAAAACTGTTCCCCATATAGGAACTTACACTACTCACTTTTGGGAATACCAATGAATAACCTTGAAGGCTTCAACCAAGTCTCATCCATAGGTAATCATCTTATTTTTTCATCTCCGAGGTTCAACCAATTATCACAAGACTACTTTCTTTGAGAACCCTTGCATGGTGTGCCCCTTGCATGGTCCTCATGAGATCACCTCACCCTAATGCCCACTTCAAATACACAAGTGGCAGGACCTCTCCTTCTTAGGTTCCCTTGTTTGAAAGGGACCATGTTGAGACCTCCAAAAAAGATTTAATGATTTAAAAAACATTTGGGAAATGAACATATGTGTGTCTCTTATTTGGATTTGGATATTTATGGTTAGTGGTATCGCACACTTGTCATACAAAAGGGTATGGATCCACCAGGAGAATTTAGATTCTTTAAATCAACGGTCTGGTGGACCCTTATCCTAGGGACAATGTTTGGGACATCCCTATGTTAGATTACATAAATATGACTCTGTTAACCCATTCTCAACCCTAATATCCTGATCATGGGTTCTTAGATAGGAGGATAAGGATCACACATTCTTTTACCTTCCAAATGGGATTAGATACTCCCTTTCTAAGCACCCAATTTTAGGTATCATCCTAGTGAATTCCCCTAGCCTTTAACATATGTGGTTGCAATGTTGATCCTCTATATGTCCACCACTTAGATTACTTATTTAAATTGGACACATGTCCAACGTTAACTAAAGATATGGAAGTGTCGTAGCCATGACCTCATCCACTGTAGACCATCACTCTTCCACCATAGCACCAACCTCTTCTTACCTAGGCCTAGAATATTTCACTAGTGATGGATGGGAAGTTTTTGGTTTGTTGAATAATTTACATCCTATTATTTCTCACACTGAGCATGACTTATATGGTCTTATATTTTCTTAATGATCACAATACCCATACAATCCACCCGATAGAATGAACTAAATGATATATGATTCCACCATAACAGGGATATGAAGGAACAATATTCAATGACAAAGAACCATATTATATCATTCATGAAATGATAAATCATTCCCCTCTCAAAAAGAACTCATCCTAATTTTAATCACCAAACCATATTGAACATTGAGAACATTTATTCCTACTTTAACCAGGATACATAGGAAGCCCACTGAGGGCCTGAGCTTAAGGGGAATCCTCTTTAATAATGAACCCCTGTAATAATTATCTTAATATGAGAATATTACATAGGATTAATCACCAAATTGAAAACACAAACTATCAAGAGTTAATAAATAAGTCATTGAATCTCATATTAGGTCTTCCTCCTTAGGATTAAGACCCAACTTATTCTCTAAATGGGCCATTATCCACTGAGATACTCACTAAACTATGTGGGATTTTATTTTCATCTAAAATAGATATGTAGGAAGTCTCCCTAAGGGTCAATCCCAACACCCTAAATCTAAATAGTTCATTCTATACCATACCCCAGTAGGGTCTAATTCAACATGGAAGATCATATCCCTTCCACGTTCCTTGGGATAGTGTGGTATAAGTCCCACACCAAACTATAACTAGTAATCTTGTTTCTAAATATCCTTTCCATGTGACATTAAACTATATGATTGAGTCTTTGATGCCTGAGCATAAAAGTTTTGATGTTTCTTATTAATCGGAACTCAACTACATGGTTTCTAATTAATTTATTATGGATATTTATGTATCCCATCTATGGGTTTGAGCCCATAATTATAACAACTATTATCACCCTATATGATGATAAATTCCAAAGTGACATTCATCTAACTGGATTATAATAAAATCTAGAGTATCCCACTTTGTATCTTAAAAACTAGTATCATCATTACAATGACTAATGAATCTATAAGTAGTATTGAAAAGGATAACATTGATATACATCCTCAAATACATATATCTATATATATTTCCTTTGATGAAGAACCTTGAATACATAAAGATGATTCTAATTTCCATTAATGATAAAAATTTATTACTATTCATGAGATGACCCAGATCATACATGGGAATTAATGAAGGATTCACGAATGTATCATAAAACTATTAGGGAGTCCCAAAGTAGGAAATATGTCCTCACAAAAAGATGTGATGAGCCCGACCTCCCATCCATTGGACTAATTTATTTTCATAAGAGTCTTAGGTCAAAATACCTAAAGAATTCATTTCTTTTGAATGATGGTCCCGTTTGGATACAAAATTGTTTGGCGTTTCCAGTTCCATAAAAAAATATATTAGAAACTATTTGTAAATATTGATTCTTAATCAGATTACACATTCTGAGGGAAAAAATGGTGAACTATACATGAATAACACAACTATGTCATTGCCTTCAATAAAGGGATGTACTAACCAGTCTCTTCCAGACCATTCTGTTTCTCAACGTGATCACATTTCCACTAGACACATGGTTTATAGTTCATGGTATATAGTTCAGGGTTTAGGTTTTATAGTTTATGATTTAGGGTATATGGTTTTGGATGTAGGTTTTATGGTTTTGTATGTGTATAAGGTTTTAAGAGTATGTTTTAGGGTATTAGTTGTAGGGTTTAGCTTTTATGTTTTAGGGTATTGCTTATATGGTTTAGGGTGTTGGGTGTAGGTTTTATGTTATATGTTATTTATTTCAAGGTGCAGGGTAAATGGTTTAGGGTTTAAGGTTTAGGGTGATGGGTTAATGGTGTAGGGACTATGGTGTAGTTTTTAGGGTTTATGGTGTAGGATTTACGGTTTAGGGTGTTGGATATATTTTTATGGTTGTTGATTATAGGGTTTAAAGATTAGGGTATATGGACTATTGAGTATGGTATTGGGTTTTTAGTGTACTGTATAGGGTTCAGGGTGTCAGGATTTGGGTTTAGGGTGTGGGGTATATGTTTTAGGGTGGAGGTTTTTGGTTTTAGGGTGTAGGGTATAGGATTTTTGGTGTTGAGTTTTGGGTTTAGAGTGTAGGGTATAGCAGTTAGAGTTTAGGTTTTAGGGTTTAGGGAGTAAAATATTGTGTTTAAGGTGTAGGTTTTTGGGTTTATGGTATAGGGAATATGGTATTGTGTGTAGTGTTTAGTGTTTAGGGTGTAGGGTATATGGTTTAGGGCGTTAGGTATGGGTTATAGGGTGTATTTCTTAAGGTGAAGGGTAAATTTGTTGGGGTTTATTGTTTAGGGTTTAGTGTTTATGGTAGACAATGTAATATGGGTAGGGGTTTTGACGGTTTTTTGTTTTTGGGGATTTTATAAATTTTAGGCAATTTTATGGTTTTTAGGGTTTGTAGATTTTTGGGGGGTGTTAGGTGATTTTACCATTTTTATGGTTTTATTATTTTTTTATAGTTTTAGGGTTTATATTGGCTTTACAGGTTCTTATATTTTTATGATTTTTAGGAATTTATTTCTATTTTAATGGGTCTTGATGATTTCAAATTTTTTTGAGGTAATAGGAATTTTTATGAATTTTCTCTGTTTTTTTTTGTTTTTTTATGTTTTTCATGGTGTTTGTGGGTTTTGTGGATTTTTGGTTCATTATGGATTCATTAAGGTTTTTAGGCTGTTCTTTTAGTTATTGAGGTTTTTATGGGGTTTTATTGTTTTATTGTTTTTTGGTGTTTTTGGAGTTTTTGGGGTTTCAATGGTATTTTTAGGATTTTTAGTTTTCATTTAGGGAATCTTGGGATTAAGAGGTTTTTGTGGTTTTAGAGATTTTTTAGGATTCAATGTTTTTTAGGTTTATAAGTGGTTCAAGGGTTTTTCATATTTTAAAGTTTTATTTATTTTTAGTGGTTTTATGGTCATTTTAAGGGGTATTTTTGGATTTTTAGTGTTTTATTGGGATTTAAGGAATCCAATGTCCATAGAGTGATTTATGGATTTTTAGTTATTTTAGGGTATTTTTGTTTTTTGGTTTCTTATGGAATTTTTGAACCTCTTTGGGTTTTATGGTGCTTTAGGGGTTTTACGGGCCTTTTGGAGTTGTATACGGTTTTAGGTTATTTTAGGGTTCTAGGGATTTTAGGATCCTTTATTGATTTATTTGTTTTTTTGGTAATATATGGGGTATCAGGTTTTTAGGGACTTTTGGGGGATTAAGAGGTCTTTTCAGAGTTATATGTTTTTTATGTTTTTCTATTTTTCAGGGGCTTAGGGGGTTTTGGATTTTTTTTGAAATTTTTATGGTTTTAGGGATTTTAGGGTGTTTGCGGGGGATTAGGGTTTTTGTGTTGTTTTTTATTGTGTTTATGGGTTTTTAGTGTTTCATGGGTTTTATGGATTTTTTGGGGTTTAAGAGTTCATATAGTTTTAGGGGGTTTTCGGCACTATTGGGGTGTTTAAGGTATTATAAGGGGTTTATGGGGTTTTACTTGTTATTAGGGGTTTATTGTTTTTAAGGTGTTTTATAGGGTTTTTCATTTTAAAGGGGTTTTTATTATTTATTTGTTTTTACGGTTTTTATGGTGTTTTGGAGTTTTATGGTTTTTATGGGGTTCCGGGGTTTTGAGAGATATTTTTGGTTTTATTGTGTTTTTAGGTTTCTTTTGGGGTTTAGGAATTTTAGAGATTTATGTATTTTATTTTTATTTTCCATTTCAATATATTTTAGGGTTTTTATGGTTTTTATAGTTTTGATGGGTATTAGGGTATAGTAGTGTTTCAAGTTATTTAGGGGATTTTAATATTTTTTATGGGTTTGGGGATTGTTATGTGTTTTGGATATTTTAATATTTATTATGGGTTTTTAGTTCTTTTATTGTATTTTATGGGTTTTAGTGTCTTCTTGTATTTTTTTAGTGATTATGAGTTTTAACCATTTTATTGTTCGTTGGGTATTTATGGGATTCAGGTTCTTCATGTGGGTTTAGAGGGTTTAGGGGCCCCAATGGTATTTATGGTATTTACTGTTTTAGGATTATTTGGGGTCTTATAAGAGATTTGTGGGGTTTTAGAGTCCTTTAATTATTTTAATGTTTTTAGGGTCATAAAGCTGTTGGTGGGTTGGGACTTCTAGTATTTATAGCAGTTTTAGGGTCTTTAATGGTATTCTGGGTATTTAGTGTCCCCTACCAATTTTAATGTTTTTTCAGGGTAATTTAGGGTTTGGGGGTAGGCCTTTTAGTATATTTTATCATTTTTATGGTCCATTATGTTATTATGTGTTTTTAGAGTCCATTAGTTTTTTTATGTTATTTTAGGGTTCTTAGGGTTTTTAGTATCTATTTATGTTTTTAGTGGTTTTAAATTCTTTTGATTTTCTTATAGTTTCAGGTATTTTTTTTGTTCTTAGAGTTTCTAGAGTAATTTAGGTTTTAATGTTTTAGTGACTTTAATGTGTTTTAGGTTTTTATGATATGTTATGGGGTTTTAGGTGGTTTTTAATTTTTTGGGTTTTAGTGTTTTTAGGGTCGTTAAGGGTTTTTCGGTTTTTACGTGGTTTTATGGGCTATTAGGTATTTAAAGTGGTTTTAATTTTTTTGGGTTATAACTAGGCTTTGTGATTTTAGGGTTTTTTGGGTTATTGGGGGTTTTAAGTGGTTTAGGTATCTTAACTGGTTTTTTATAGTTTTATAGTTCATTAGTGTTATAAGGGTTTTAAAACATTTTTTGGGATTTTCTTATTTTTAATAGTTTTTTGTGTTTTAAATGGTTTTTTAATTTTAGGTATTTGTATGTGTTTCAAGTTTTTTTTGTTTTTTACAGGTATTTAGGGGTTTTAGGTTTTTTAGAGTTTTTTACAAATTTTAGGGTTTTTATTTTTTTATGACTTAAAGTGGTTTTAGTTTTTTTATGGTATTTCTGAATTTTATATGGATTTTTATCGATTTTCATGTATTTTATGGATTGTTAATGTTTATTTTTTATTTTATATATTTTATAGGGGTTTTATTATTTATAGTGGTATTAGGGGTTTTCAAATATTTTGTATCGTTTTTGGAGTTTTTGGGTTTTTTGGGTTGTTTATAGTTTTTATGAATTATAAGGAATTTTAATAGTTTTATAGTATTTTCATGAATTTGATGGATTTTATTTAATTTTTAGGTATTTTTAGGTTTTTAATGGGGTTTTATAATTTATATGGTCTTTAGGGGAATTTATGGTATATATGGGTATTTAAGTTTTTAGGGTTTTTAGGGACTTTAGAGTATTTATTTTTATGGTGTTTCTGTGTTTTTAGCATGTTTTAGTGTTTTATCAGGATATTTTCGGTCTGGGGGATATTTTTTAGAAAATTTTAGAAATTTTATGGTGTTTTGGGATTTTTTAGTGTCTTCTGTGTTTTTATGATTTTATTTTTTATAGTAAGTTATAGATGTTTTAAGTTTTATTGAGGTTTGTAATGATTTTTCTTGTTTTGGTGAAATTTTAGGGATTTTAGGGGGATTTATTTGTTTTTGTTTTTTAGGATTTTCGTAGATTTTTTATTGTTTTTAGAGTTTTAGGGGTTTTTTAGAATTTTTAGTAACTTTTATGGATTTTTTTATTTTTTATTCATTTTATATATTTTAATGGTTTTATGGATTTTAAGAGATTTCAGTGTTATTCAGTTTTTTCGGGGTTTTAATGTGTTTTAGGGTTTTTCGGTGGTTTTCAATTTTTCAGGGATGCTTATAAATATTTATTATTTTTAGTGTTCTTTACGGTTTTATGGTTTTTAGGGGTTTTATGTGTTTGGGGGGGATTTTTGATCTTTTTAGATTTTTCCAGGTTTTTGGAGGGGGGATAGGATTTTTTTTTTATTTTATGGTATTTGTAGGGGTTTTATGGTTTTTAAGGGTTTTTGGATGTTATGGGTGTTCAAGGGATTTTTGGGGTTTTTTGGGTTTTATAGATTTTTTCGGGGTTCTAAATTTTTTTAGGATTTATTGGTTTTGTTGGGGGGTTTTTGGGTTTTATGGGATTTTAAGGAGATTTTTTGGATTTTTGGGTTTTTGGGAGTTTTTAAGGATTTATGTATTTTTAGGGATTCTTATGAGTTTTATTATATTCAGTGGTTTCAAGGAATTTTGGATTTTATTGATTTTATGATTTTTAGGGTTTTAGGGGTTTCTAGTGTTGTATTTGGCTTTTTATGGGGGTGGAGTGTTTTTCAAGGGTTTATGATTTATTAATAATTTACGGTTTTTATTATTATTATTTTAAGTATTTTTTTAAATTTTAAGTTTTAAATGTTTTTATGGATTTTTAGAGTTTTTAATTCTTTTAGGGGTTTATGTTGTTTACTGGGTTTTATGGGTCATTTAAATTTTTTATTTGGTATTTATCTTTTTTAGTGTCTTCTAGGATTTTTTTTGTGTTTTTTGTATTGTTTAGGATTTTTCTGGGTTTAGTTGTTTTTATGGGACTTTTGGTTTTTATGGTTTTTATGGTTTTTATGGTTTTATGTTTTTCTCAGTTTTTTTGAGTTTTTTGTATTTTTTAATGGTTTTAAGTGGTTAGTTTTGTTTTATTTTATTAGGGTTTTATGGGTTTTAGGGTTTTTAATGATTTTTTGGGAATATGGTTTAGGGTGTAGGTTTTAGGGAAAAATCTGTATGTTATTGGTTTTATGGTGTAGTGTTTTCAGTTTAGGGTCTATGGTATGTTGTTTTGGGTGTTGGGTATAGTGTTATAGTGGAGGGTATAGGGTGTATGGTATAGGGTTTATCATGCACGAATGAGGATTTAAGGTGTATGGTATGGGTTTTATGGTGAATGACTTAGGGATTAGGGTATATTTTATAGGTTTTAGGGTGTATGGTTGGGGGGTTTAGTGTTTTTCATTTTTGGGTTATGGTGTACGATTTAGGATTCAGGTAGTATTGTATTAGGTTTAGGGTGTAGGGTTTAGGGTTCATGGTGTAGGGTTTAAGACTTTGGGTGTAGGTTTTTGGGTGTAAATTGTATTGTATAAATATTATGGTGTATGTTTTAGGTTTTAGTGTATAAGATATAGGGAATAAGTTATAGGGTATTTGTTTATAGGGTATTGGGTATAGGGTTTATAGTATTATGTATCAGGCATATGGATTAGGGTTTTGGGTGTAGGGTATTGGCGTTTCGGGTGTAGGGTTTTGGGTTTAGGGCGTATGGTTTAGGTTCTAGGTTATAGAGTATTGGGTTTATGGTGTAGGTTTTAGGGTAAATAATTTAGATTGGTGGCTATACGGTTTAGGGTGGAGGGTCTATGGTTTTTGGTTTTTATGTTTTTTTATAGGTTTTAGAGGTTTTAGGGTTTCTTGGGTTTTTTGGGATTTCTCTGTTTTAGGTATTTTAAAAGGATTTTTAGGTATTTTTTTATTCTTAATGGTATTTTTTGGGGTTTTAGGGTTTTTTTAATTTAATAGGGTTATAATGTCTTTTAGGGTTTTTAGGGATATTTAGGGGATTTTGGGTTTTTTGAGTTTTTATAGTTTTTTGGGATTTTAGGGGGTTTTGGGTTATTAGGGCCTTTAAGTGTTTTTAAGGGGTTTATGATTTTAAGGGTATTTAGGGTATTTAATTATTAATGGTTTTGGTTTTTTTTGGGGTTTTATAGATTTTTGTGATTTTGGGATCTTATTGGGTTTTAAGGGTTTTTAGTTTTTTAGGTTTTAGTGGGTTTTTTATGTGTATTTATTGTTTTTTGGGTGTTTTATGGGGTTCCCGGGTTTTTATGTTTTAATGGTTTTTAGGATTTCAGGGTTTTTAGGGGAGCTGGGATTGTTATAATGGTTTTATGGTTTTATGATTTATATGGTTTTAGGTTTTTTTTTCTTTGAGGGTTTTTAAGTGTTCTGGGTTTTTAAGCGTTTCCATTATTTGGTTTTTTTAGGTTTTTATTTTTTTATGGGTATTTTTGGGTTTTAGTGTGCTTTAGTGTTTTTAGGGTCTGGTAGCAGTTATATATTTTTTAGGGTTTTTTTCCTTTCAAGGTTTTTTATGGGTTTGAGGGGTTTTGGGGTTTTTTCATTTTTAGAGGTTAATGGTTTTTATCTTTTTAGTCTTTTATTGGGATTTTAGGGATTTTAGGGTTTTTTCCTTTTAATGTTGTTAAAGGAGTTTTGTTTTTTGTGTTTTTTCTGATTTTTAGGTGTTTTTAAGGTTTTTATGGGATTTATGGGATTTGGTTTTTCAATTGATGGGGGGGTTAGTGTTTATAGTGTTTTATTTCTTTTTAAGGCATTCTTATGGGTTTGAGGATTCCAGGGGATTTTTTGTTTTTTAGTTTTCAGGAGGTTTTTATATTTTTAGTGTATTTTTTCACGTTATTGGGTTTTTAGGTGTTTTAATGATTTTATAGTCCTTCAAAATTTTTACTCTTTTTAGGGTCTTTTAATGTTTTAAGTGTTTTATTGTATTGTTTAGGTTATTTTATGATTTTAGGGTTTTAAGGCCATTTATGGTTTTCATGGTTTTTATGGCCTCTTAGGGTTTTCATAGGGTTTATAGTTTTTTTTGGGGTTTTGGTTTTTTCTATGTCTCTAAGGGAGTTTTGGTGTCTTTTAGGATTTTTATTGTTTTTAGGGTTCTTTAGTTTTGTTTTTTTTATAAATTAGTGTTTTTTGGTGGCCCATTAGGTTATTTTGAGTGATTTTGGGATTTTATGATGTTTTATGGCTATTTAGGGGTTTTTGGTGATTTTGGGCTTCTTAGGGTAGTTATGGTGTTTCTAGAAACTTTAAATGATTTTAGAGACTTTTAAGGGTTTTTGGTTTTTGTGGGGTTTTAGTACCTTTAACCATTCATGTTCTTTTAGAGTTTTTAGATTATTTTCTAGGTTTTTTGGTTTTAGGGTATTTTTGGATTTTTAGGGATTTTAGTGTCTTTTACGAGTTCAATGGGATTCTTGTGTTTAATAAGGGGTCTGTTGGGTTTTAAAAGGTTTTATTGTTTTTTATTTTAGTATTTTTAATGGTTTTAGGGGTTTTAATTAGATTTATGGATTTTATGGTCCTTATGGTGCTCAATGATTTTTGGGTTTTTATGATTTTTGGGATTTTAGGGCTTTTTACTCATTTTAACTATTTTTAAGTTTTTGGGATTTTGGGTTTTATTGTATGTTTGTTTTTTAGGGTTTTAAATTATTATAGGTTTTTTGGGAGTTTTATGGTTATCAATGGTTTTAGTATATTTAGGGGGTTTAAGTGTTTCTGTGGGTTTTGGTGTTTTTTTGGGGGTTTTGGTTGCTATGTGTTTCAATTTGTTTTAGTTTTTTAAATTGTGGTTTCGGTTTTTATGGTTTTAAAGGGTTTTTTGGGTTTTTTGGGGTTTTATAAATATTAGAGGTTCTTAGGGGGTTGTAGGGTTTTGGGGATTATCTTTTTTTTGTTTTTTAATTTAGGGTTTTTAGGGTTTTATGGGTATTAAGGAATTATAGTTAATTTTAGTGGGATATATGGTTATTTTAGGTTTTGTTGGTTTATAAGGTTTTTGTAGTTTTTTGGTGTGTTAAGGTTCTGTCGGAGGATTCATGGAATTTTAAGGGTGTTAAGGGGTTTTTTGTGTTTTTAGGGGTTTCTGGTGGTTCTGAGGGGGTTTAGTGGCTTGTAGTATTTTTTGGGCTTTAGGGGGGGTTAAGGATTTTTGTGGGATTTAGGTATTTTTGGTTAGATATGGTTTTTAATGATATTGTTTTAGGTGATTTAGGGAATTTAGAGTTTTCTGTTTTAGGGGATATTGTGGTTTTTAGTGTTTCTTATGAATTCTATGGTTATTAAATATGTTTGGGTTTTAGGGATTTTAGGTTTATTATGGTTTTACTGTGTTTAAAAGTTTTTTGATTCTTTTAAAGACTTTTAGGGGGTTTTAGTTTTTTAGGGGGGGGGGTTTAGGAACCTTTGGGGTTGTATGATTTTAAGGGTTTTAGAGGATTTAATGGGTTTTTGGGACTTTTGAGGTTTTTTGATTTTTAGGGTTTTTTGGGGTATTAATGTATTTAATAGTTTTATAGTTTTAAGATTATTTTGGGGTTATAAGTGGTTTTTTGTGTTTTTAGGGGTTTAAATATTTTCTAATGGGTTTCAGGGGTTTTCAGGGACTTTTTGTGTTTTAGTTTTAATATAAATTTATGTTATTTTCAGGGGGTTTCTAGGATTTTCGAATGGTTTTCTAATTTTTCATTTTTTTTAGGTTTTTTAGGGATTTTCAATGTTTTTTAGGGTTTTAGGGATTTTAGGGTACTTAGGGGTTTTAATATTTTTTTGTGTCTAATGGTGTTTTGGGGTTTTAGGTGAATTTAGGGTTTGTAAAGGTTTTTATTGTCATTTAGGTTTTTTGGGTTTTAGGATTTTTGGGCTTTAGGGATATTTATAATAGTTTTAGGGGGTTTATAGTTTCTATGGTTTTAGTGTTTTTAGAGTATTTTAGTTTTTTTTTGGTATTTTTATGTTTTTTACGAGTCATAGGGGTTTTTTTAATGTTTTTGAGTGTCTTAGCGGGGTTTATGAACTATTAATATTATTATGGATTTTTAATGTTTTATTGGGTTTATGGGTTTTTAGGGTGTTTGTGGATTTTAGGGTTTCTATGGTTTTTATAATTTTCCATTTTTCTAGATTTTTAATTGATATAATGGGATTTATGGATTTATTTTATTATTTTGGAGGTTTTAAGGGTTTTATGGTTTTAGGGGATTTTAAGGTTTCTTGATTTTTTGGGTATTTATGTTGTTTTAGGGGTTTTTTGTGTTTTTTTGGTTTTAGTGTTTTTAGTTGTTTTTATGGTTTTCAAAGAGTATTTATGTTTTTATGATTTTCATAGGGTTTTTTCAACTTTCTAGGATATTTACTGTTTTAGGGGTTTTTTTGGATTTTACGGGTTTTATTGACATTCAGGGGTTTAAGGGTGCTTATTGTTTCAATGGTAGTTTTGAGATATATGGTTTTTAATATTTTTATGGGCTTTAAGGTTTTTTGGGTTTTTAGTCTTTTTTGGATTTCAGTGTTTATAGGGGTTAATGGTTTTAGGGGTTTTAGGTATTTATTAGTTTTTAATGTGTTTATGGGGTTTTATGTGTATTTTAGGGGTTCTAGGGTCTGTTGTGGTTGTAGGGCCTTTTAGTGATTTATGGAATTTGGGGTCTTTAAGGTGTTTTTAGTGGGTTTTTTGGGTTTCAAGGTTTTTACAGTTTTATGGTTTTTATTATATAAATCATTTTTATGGTGTTTTATGGTTTTTTATAGTTTTTAGGGATTTTAGAAATTTTAAGGGTATTAGTGTGTTTTTGTGTTTTTATCACTTTAGGGTTTTCAATTTTTTAAGAACTTATAGGGTTTTTGGTTTTTATATGTTTTGAATATTTTAAGGGTTTTAATAGTTTTATTTTCTTTATGGGTTTTAGGGGTTTTAAGGTGTTTTAGGGTTATTTGGGGCTTCTATGGTTTTAGGGTATTTCAGATGTTTATAATGTTTTAAGGGTTTTAAGGGGGGTTTTTTTTCATTTTTAGGGTTTCATGAGTTTTAGTGGTTCTAAGTGATGTTATGTGATTTTAGAATTTTTAGGGATATTATAGTATTTTTGGTTTTCTCCATCTAATGTTTAGATTTTTAATTTATTTTATATTCTGATGGGTTTTGGGGTTTTAAATGGTTTTTATATATTAAAATGTTTTTAAAGGTTTTTAGGGGTTTTAAGTGTTTTTAGGGTTTTAAGAGTTTTAGGTGTTTTAGGGGGTTTTGGTATTTTAATGGGTTTTGAGGTTTTGTATTTGTTATTTATAATTTTTAAGGGTTTTTAGGGTTTTAGGGTTTTTAATGTTTTTTTTGTTTTTGGGGTTTTGGGGTTTTTAGGGATTCTTAGGGTTTTCTTATTGTTTTAGTATTTTTAAGATTTTGATAGTGTATTTAGGGGTTTTTATGTTTTTTAGTGGTTTAATGTAATTATAGGTTTTATTCTGGTGTTTACGGTTTTCAGGGATTTTATATTTTACTGGTTTTTAGGGTTTTTAAATTTTGTAGGGTTTTTACTGTTTTTAGTGATATTTTATGGTTTTTAGAATTTTTTATTTTTTAATGGATATAGTGATTTTATGGCTTTTAAAGATGTTTTTTGGTTTTTAGAAATTTAGGGTTTTTAGGGTTTTTAGTGTTTTAATATGATTAATGGTATTTTAAAATTTGTATGCATCATTTATGATTTTAGGGGTTTTCATTTCATTTAGGTGGTTTGGGGTTTTTTGGGGTTTGATGGATATTAGGGTCTTTTAGAGTGTTTTAGTATTTTTAAAGGATCTGTTATGGTTTTTATTTTGTTACAGTTTTTAAGGTTTCATTAGTTTTTTTGGTAGTTTAAAGGGTTTTACGGGTTTTAGGGGTTTTCGTATTTTTTTAGATTTTTAGGGAATTTTAGGGTTTTAGGGATTTTATGGGTTTTTAGTATTTTTAAATTTTTATGGATTTTTGGGTTTTCATGGATTTTAAGGGTTTTGAGGATGTTTTAGGTTTTTAATGGTTTTTAGTTTTTAGGGTTTTAATGTATTTTATGTATTTAGTATTTTTAGGAATTTTAGGGTTTTATGGTTTTAGGGTTGTTTTAGGATTTTAAGGATTTTGTTACGCCTTTATATGATTTTGGGGAATTTCTGGGTTTTAGGGTTATTTTGGTTTTAAAGTCCTCACAAACATTGTTATATATTTTATTGTGTTAGGGTTTTTATGTGTTTTTATGATTTTTGGGACTGTTAGATATTTTTTTATTTTTAGTGGTTTTTAAAATACTTTGTGTCTATAATGGTTTATCAAGGTTTTTTACAGGTTTTAGTGTTTTTATTAATTTTGGAACTTTCTGTGGTATTTAGGGGTTAGGGGGTTGTTTAGTGTTTTAGGGTATTTCAGTATTTTTAGATTATTTTAGGTGGGTTTGGGATATTTTATTGTTTTTAGGGGTTTTATAGTGTTGTATGGTTTTCATAGATTTTTGGGTGTCCTTTTAGTGTTATTAGGATTTTTAGGGGAATTTTGGGGGTTTAGGGTTCTTTAGGGGTTTTAGGGTTTTAGAGGGTTTATGGGTTTAAGGGTTTTTATTATTTTATGGTTTTCTGGGGTTTTAGGGTTTCATGGGATTTATGGGTTTTTGAGTTTTTAGGGTTTTATCATTGTAGGGGTTATATGGGATTTTATAATTTCTATTATTTTTAATGGGTTTTGTGTTTTTGGGTTTTTAATGGATTTTAATGTTTTGTGGGGTTTAGGGTCCTTTAGGATTTTTAGTGTTTTAAAGGTATTTTATTGTTTCAGTGTATTTTAATATTTGTGTGGATTCTTAAGGTCTTATGGTTTTATGGTTTTTACATAATGTTAATGATTTTGAGGTTTCATAGGGTTTCATTGGTTATTTATAGTGTTTAGGGTATTTTATGGGATTTTGGTTCTCTGGGGTTTTTAAGGTCTATTATGGTTTTTAGGTGTCGTATGGCCATTTATGGGTTTTTAGATTTCTTTAGGGTTTTATTAGAGTGCATATGGTCATTTGGGGGATTTAGGATTTTTAGGGTCTCCTAGGCTGTTTATGGTTTTATGGATCATTTAGTTTTTTTTTGGAGTGTTTAGGGTCTCTTATGTTTTTTAGGGTTTTTAGTAACCTATATTGTTTTTACGGGTTTCATAGTATTTTAAGAATTTTTTTGTGGTATTTTAGGGGGTTAAGGGGTATTTATTTTCTTTTGGGTTTATTTATGTTTTTGGCAGTTTTACGTGTTTAGGTGTTTTAGGGTCATATTGGGGATTTTAGGTTTTAGATCATTTATTTATATTTTAGGGTTATATGGTTTAATAGGGTTTATGGCTTTTATGAGTTTTAGGGGTTTAAGGGGTTTTAATGGGGTTTGGGGTTTTCAGGGGTTTGGGGGGTGTTTTGTACCATAATGGTTTTTAAAAGGGGTTTTAAAGGAGTTTTAATGTTGTTTTATTTTTTTTAGGGTTTAGGGTTTTTGGTGAATGGTATAGGGATTATGTTTTTGGGTATATGAATTAAGGAGTTGGGTATGGGGTTTAGGGTGTTGGGTATATGGTTTAAGGCATTGGGATTAGTGTTTAGGATGTAGGGTATATGTTATATCATTTTGGCTGTAAGGGTAAGGGTTTAGGGTTTAAGTTGTAGGATTTTGAGTGTGGGGTTTAGGGTAGATGGTGTATAGTATATTATATCGAGTGTTAGTTTTAGTTTTTGTAGAGTAGTGTTTTGAGTTTAGGTTGTAGGGTTTACGGTACAAGTATTTTGGTTAAAGGTGTAGGGTATATGGTATAGCAAGTTGGGTTCGGATGTAGTGTGTATGGTATAAGGTTTAGGGTGTTTTTTAGGTTTTATGGAGTTGTGTATGAATTTTTTGGTGTAGGTTCTATGGTTTAGGTTGTGGGTTTTAGGTTGTTGGGTATAGGGTTTAGGGTGCAGGGTATAGGGTTTGTAGTGTACAGTTGAGGGTTGATCCTATAGGGTTTAGGGCTCATTTTGTATGGTATATGGATTGTGCCTCAAGTGTTTAGGGTTTAGGGTGTAGGGTATAGGGTATAGGGTGTAGGGTTTAGGTATTAGGATTTATGGTATGGGGATTAGGGTGTAGGTTTTAGGTTTTGCGGTGTAAGGATTCAGGTTTAAGGTATATGGTATAGGGTTTAGTGTGAAGGGTATTGGGTTTAGGAAGAAGGCTTTCTAGTTTAGAGTTTAGGGTATAAGGTATTGGGTTTTTGGTGTAGGGTTTTGGGTTTACAGTGTAGGATTTATTGTTTAGGGTGTAGCGTATAGGGATTATGGTGTAGAGATTAGGGTTTTCCCTATAATGATTAGTTTTTTGGGTTTAGGATATAGGTTATAGGTTTTAGTGTGCTGTCTATATGGATTATAGTTTAAGGTTTAGGGCATGGGGTATAAGGTTTAACGTGTATGGTTTGTTGTTTAAGGTGTTTAATGTATGGTTTAGGTTGTAGAGTTTTGAGTTTAGGGTGTAGGTTATATGGTTTAGTGTGCCATGTTAAGGTTTTATGGTATAGGGTATATGGTTTATTTCCATGAACCATCCCTCCAAAGATATCCATCCTATTATAGAAATGAATAAAGGAAAATAATGAACCCCACATCCCTCCTCCAGTAGGCCACATGTTGGCGATTAGTACCAAGGATGTACAAATCTCACACTATAAGAGGTATTGCCACTTTTTTTTATAAAAAATCAGGAGATATGATGAATCGTACAAAAAGAGACCAAGATATATATAAAATGGAAACACAAACCATCCCACATTCATGTGTACAATTGAACTATTACAAGATAAAAAAGATTCCAAAGAAAATACACAAAAGTAAACCAAAGTAGTGACACAACAATAGTTAGGATCTCAGATAGTAATATCCATCATAGTCCACAAAATCCCCATAGAAACCCGAAAATAGATTTCTATAAGTAGGCATAGAATTCAACTATACTCATTAGTAAAATTCAGTGTCCCTCATGAAGATGTTAATTAGGCATACTAATGCAACAGTGAGAATACAGTATAACAAAACAACACCTATTCAGGTATACTAACCAAAATAACCTCACCAAGGCATGGTAAACAAGAAATCAAGGTCATGTAATATACTATATATCATATAAATGATAGGGTACCACAAACCACGTTCCCACTGATTGGATTCTCTCACACCATAATGGAAAAACACCTCACACTCCCACCTCTTCTGATCAAACCACATCATATCTTTCCCGCACACACCTAGGCCTCACAACAAATCCCTCCTACACACACCTAGACCTCACAGAAAATACCACATGCACATGCATGGTCCTCATAACACATACCTCCCACACCCAAATAGTCATTAAAACACATCACATATCATACTGAAGACATGTGAGAAACACATCACAACTCATCTCAAAGACACCTTGGAAATGACATCACCAATCAACCTGAAGACAGATGTCAAATCACATCCTGACCCCTCCCAAATATACCTGGGAAAGAAACATCCTATCATTAAAACACCTAGGATTCCACATCTAACGGCATCCTACTAGATGAAACTTGTAACTTCATCGTTTGGAAGAGGGATTTGGGATGAGCGGGTGTCCATCCATCCATCCTCCTACTGGGATGTTGGGAAATACACCCTACCCCATGAAGATGGGGGTTCTTAGGACATAGTTCTCAACTAGGGTGGGGTGAAAATATAAATCACAAGAACATACAAGTATATGTGTAAATAATACAAAAAACACGATCCCAACCTATGGGTTTTTAAAAAAACTAGCCAATTCACTACACCATCAATATTTCTGCAACTTCTAAATGCATAACAGACCGCACAACAAGCCAAAAACCCAATTTCACATTCCCAAAAATTTCAATTAACCATTTCTATTCAATTAAAAAATAGGCCAAATCTGTTACCGACCCTATTTAATAAATATTTATTCATTCCATCACTCCTTCAACTACTATGAAACACAAAACAAACCCCACAATAACATTCATAGTATATTAACCCACTTCACATTAATGATACATCACACCATGGCCTCTTGACACGAGGTGAAGATTTCTTCATTTTTTTCAAGGGAAAAGTAACCAAACCTATCACTACTATCCTTTTTCTAACACATCCTTCCCAAACCACCAATCTAACCAAACAATCCCCAACTCACTACCACAACCAATGACATATCCCAAGACATCCAGTCTCACAACCATGATGCACAATCACACTACACCAAAATTTCCATATGAACAAAACCACCCCCTATTCCAAACCATCCCCACAACCACATCACCACCCAAACCAAATCAATACATATTTATGAATTAATAAGGAATCCATTCTTAAATTTTTACTTGTTATTTAAAGGGACATCACATATCTAAAATATATTGGGGAATCTATTTATTAGCTGAGTTTACATTGTTAATGATTTTTATATAAATGTGTTTAATGAAGAAAAACAACATTCATACCATAAACTATCCCATGAGAAAATAATTACCCCCAACTAGCACGATTTTTACCAGGTAGTTATCCCATACAGATCATTATATCAAAAGAAAAGGAAACCTGAAAAACTTTTCCAAGCACCTTATTGATGGATTTAAACCGGTCAAATCATCTTTATTATTCTAAATTCAACTGTATTCACAAATGAAACATCCATACCCCCACCGCACGTGATGCACAAATAATATAGGCAAAGTAAAACCTTCTTGGATGAATAGACGGTCGACACTTCTTGGTCACACCAAAACATGTATGCACAAGTAGCAAGAACAAATCCTTGGAATCTTGAATGAAAGGGTGAATCTCGATTGCATGAATCCTATAGGAAGAAGCGTTCGTGGTGTACCATACCAAGTGAAATCTATTAGGATGAAAAAGGGTGGATGATATGTCATCTTTTTAAATATATAAATGAGTCGTGGGTTTAGATAAATTTATATTTTCGAATAATGGCGGATCTGGTCAAGGCCATACGTTTTGATCATTTAAAAATCTCTAGAACCATTGGAAAAATATGATTGGATTTATGGTCTCTCAATCGTTCTCAAATCCCTTTAAATAAGGCCATAAAAGTGTTCAATGTAAAATAAATTATCAATTGGTTGAAACTAGAAGAACCTAGAAACACTATTCATAATTCACCATTTGATAACCCACCACAAAATTGAGACACCGCTTGTCAGTCACTTTTAGGTGATTCCCCACTCAAAAAGGTACCATATGTGACCTACATTTAGGAGATACATTGCTATATCACTGACCTTCAAGATGTATTTATAGCCCCTATCAGTGAGGAACTATTAGATTAGGCACCTCTGGGTGAGTAACTGCCAGTGAGTGACCACCAACAACAAACCTCCAGTAGGTCTCTACTAGCGGGTCACATCCAGTGGGTCTCCACTAGTGGGTCACCGCCAACGGGTCCCCACCAGAAAGTCACCTCTAGTGAGTGGATGACAGTCTGAGCCACTCCCCAATGGGCCACCATTGCAAAACACCTACATATAGAATTTTTTAAAGTGTTCAAATTTGATACCTTGATCCCCCAGAACACCTCAAACACAAGATTCTCAGAATTTAATGGACTGAAGAGAACTGACCCCATACATTAGATTCCTATTAAGGTGTTATTACCCTCAAGATTCCAAAATCAACACAGAAAGAAAACAGAGGAATGTCATGAAAAACCAACCCCCCAGGATACCTCTCAAGGATATTGTTATATTTTAAACACCACTACCAACTAAACACACCCACGTTCATCAATAAACCATCATAATTTGCTCGAAATATGAAGTTGTAACCCCACATCCAATAACACCTCATCCAAAATTGGTAAACAATTATTTTTTCAACATAGTTGATGACATGCTGACCTAAAAGACCGAAAAAGAAACAAGCCAATCATAAGAACCCCACAGTCCCAAACACATGAATCATGGACTCCCACCCTCCATGTTAAGATACTATTATCTCTGGTTGTCACTTACTCACCCATACAAGATTAATCAAATCAAATATAATATGTCTTGATTTCGAATCAGGTACTTCCATTTTCATACATCAATACTTTATCACACAATACGCCACATGAATCACAATCCAATGGAAAATGTATCATATTATTAAAAATGAAAGGTTCAAACATTACATCACAAATAAAAACAAGAAAATCAATACATAAAACAACTATTGGTATCGGGTATGTAACTATGCATCTCACTCCCATGTACTCTACTCTTAGTCACAATGCCTCCACATCACATGAACCACATGAATAGTCCAACCCTGAACCAACTTATTTTGACGATTCTAGATCCCTACTATCCACTAAAAAAAAGAAATGTAAACTTCGATATCCAACTCTCCCTAGTCAATTACATGGGATTAATCATGAATATAATGATGAGGATGAGATATGTTAAAGACATTGTAGATTCTCTCTAACTATGGTTGGAATGCAAACCGATATTCCAAATTTCCCCAACACCTCAAAGGGTACTACAAACCTCGGAAAATGATTACTCCCTCTTTCAATCCTTTGCCTCCCACATCAAGGGGTAACTTTCCAGAACACATGGTCCCCAACCCAAATATTATGAGGGCCTCATTATGTGATCGAAATTAGACATTTGTTAATCTTGCATTGCTTTCATCCTCTCGTGATGTAGAGGAAACTTCTCATTCATGCTTTACACCACATTAGGACCATGAACATTTGTATCCCCAACCTCTATCCCACATAATTGAAAATGACACAGTCTTGCATACAAATCATCAAACAGATTCGTTACAATGGAAGAGTGATAACTATTATTATAATAAAACTCCAGCAAATGAAAGTGTGGTATCCAAGATCCACCAGTGTCCAAGACACATGCCCACAACAAATCCTCTAATATATGGATGGTTTAATTTGTATAAACATATACCAGAGGTTGTAAGGTAGTTTTGAGTCATTACTGGGTTCCAAACCATGCTACAATCCCCTTATGACTCTTTTGGTAATCTATTCATTCTAATCTATGAAAATGAACCTTAGAACTCCATGAAACCACACTACTTCATCCATGTATTTCTTAGTCAAGGCATCCAAAACCCTCACCTCCTTGATCATTATGAAGTGATCTGATTTCATCCACTGATTCACTATCACCTCGATAGCATCAAAAACTCCCTGGAATTTGATTAACCCTATAAATAAATCCATTTAGATGTCATCCCATATTATCTCAGGAACATCCATGGGCTACAAAAAACCACTAGGAACCTGATGCTGAGCCTTGAACAACTAGAGAAAAAGCATTGTGCCACAAACCCCACTAAGGAAAATTTTATTCGAGGGAACCAAAAATGCATCCCCATGTAACGGTAAATCATGGAAACTCATGGGTGTACCTCTAAATGTGAGTAATAAAACTAATGAATAAATATTCAATTCATCTCTACCAGAACAAATTACTTCCCACAAAAAACATATGGTTTCAACCATCCTCTGAGAACCCCTATAGAGCATAACCATGGCCAACAAGACTTCACATCATGTGTGCCTCAGAGTCTCCCCATTGAGATTCATCCACCTACTGCATCATATAAGATAACCCATCATCAAAAATAAACAGCCGTTATATCCCTCGAAACATACATATATGTGAAAGGCTACCAAATCCTCCTCCAATATCCAAGAATCAACATATTCCCAAACAACCTCCTTATGATACATTCTATTGAAATAATAATCCAATCTTTCCACTTTCCCACAGAGTAGGAGATCTCAAAATCATACTCCAAAACAATCTCCATAAACCTCCTCTATCACAAATTCAATTCAACATAGGAAAATATATACCTTAAGATCTTTTGATATATGAAGACCGAAAAGAACTCTCTAATAAGGAAATGTTTCCACTACACCTTCATGAAAACCACTACTAACAATTTCATTTGTTTTGTGGAATAAATAAAATCATTAATATGTATCTTTCTAGACCCATAAGAATTCGGTTCCCACTGCTTCATCTGTATGCCTCATAAACCCAGATGGGAAGCATTAAAAAACACCTAAAACATCCCCCCTTCCTCAAAAACCAAATCACTAGATCACTAACCTACATCCCCTAAAGGTTATTGAATTATTCCTAACATTAATAACTACACAAAGTATCATCATCATTTCTAGTCAAATCTGTCAACAAGGCTGCAACTCGAGAGAAATTAGGTACAAGTCTACGATAATCATCAGTTATACCAAGGAAAACATGAACCATTGAAATTTTCTTGGTTTATTCCCAAGAAAGGACTTCTTAGACCCTTGATGGGTATATTTCCACACATTACTGAGATATCACATGCCCGAGGAAATGAACTTCTTATATCTAGAACTTACAAATGCACAACTCTCCATTGAGCTACTGGAATCGTGGAACCTGCAATAATGTTCTATGGTGTATAGCATTCTTATCCTCTGACCATGAGTAGATTAAGATATCGACAATTGATACAATGATGAATTGATTTAGGAACTCATGGAATATGTATCCCATAATCCCTAGGAACACAACTAGTGCATTTGTTACACATAACGACACAAATATGGACTCGAAGTTCTTATACCTACGTATAAAAGATGTCTTCAGGATTTCGTCCTCCTTTAACAACAACTAGTGGCATACAGACCATAGATTAATCATAGAAAACCAACTCTCCCCTCTAATCTAGTCAAAAATATCATTTATCCTTGGAAGAGGGTAACGGTTCTCGACTGTAACTTGATTCAACATATGGATGTCATTAAAAAATCTTAGACTACCATAAGGCTTCTTTGAGAACAACACTGGAGAACCCCATGATGACACACTAGGATGGATCAAACCTTTCTACATTAAATAATCTATCTAAACCCTCAACTCCTGAAACTATGAAGGTACCTTCTGATAAGGATACATTAAAATCAGAGAATCAATGATTTTCAAGTCTACCATGAACTCAAAATCATTTTGAGGTGGTAGAACCATGACTGCCATTATGAAATAATCTAGGAAATCCCAAATGACCCGGGGAACCTCCATAATATTGGCATCCATCGATTCTACTGGTATCTCAGATAACAAGGAATGAATGGGTTCCACATGCCAGATGCCCACTTGAAAAAACTTCTCTCTAATGAAATCCACACACTGGCGATCTACAACTGAAAAAATGACTCTCCATAGAAGAAGTCAATAATAGAATGTACAAAATACAACTCTTAAATTATAATGTGGAAATATTATGGATTTATCTATAGAAATAATAGATCCACATATTACTGATGTAGTCCCATCATCTGTCTACATCGCTAAAATAGATCAAACAAGCTATTTTGGCTTCTGACTACCGTTCTCCACAACATGGGCATGATAAGACTATATGTTTCTATTCCTAGAGAATGGGATAGATTTGGTTCTAAAAAGGAGTGTTATTGTCTTAAATTAAACAATGCAAAACAATAGTATGAAACAAACTAATCATACCTCTAATGATATATGTCCATGCCTGAACTACTTCCTCCTATGTATGAAAGTGACTACACATAGATTCTCTACCTTCCTAATAATAACCACTTAAATGGCCACACTTGGTTTGAGGTCCCTTAACATGATGATAATCCTAAGGTTAGCCTCAAATTTTTCCATATCTCCACAGTGGATCAAAAGCATTGTTTCCCTACTACTAAAATAGTCTCACCAGAAACTACTGTTGAGGTTTGTGCTAAACCTATCCACCTCCACATAATTCGGCCTGAACATCCCATTAAAACTTTTTCTAATGATGGTTGAAAACCCCAAAGAAGAAATACATTGTCCCCAACCTCATCGGAAAGGCATGGGGACCAGAAGGTTGAAAGGGAATTAATTGAGGTCGACTTGCAGTCCGTCGAATCCTTGATGGTCCTGGTTCTTGATACCTGCCCAAATCTTCCTCTCAAAGAACATTTCTAAATCCTTCATCCTAGTAAAAATCCTCATGATTAAATCTTTTTTATTACCACCTTCTTCTAATGAACCTCTAGATACATTTAAAATGTAAATGATGTATGAAGATATTTGATAGAAATATGGAGTTCCTTGTCATGATGTTAGAAATGACACTCCTCATTTGAAAATAGATTTGGGAAAAAGTAAAAAAAAGGTCCTTGATCTTGATACTAGACTCCTACAATATCATACTCCCTAGAAGAAGGAATATCATAACCTACCTCTTCTCATCTATCACGGTCAATGAATGGAACTACACTCGAAACTTATTCTGGAAGTCAACCCAAAAAATTTTCACCTCTTTCTATTCTATTAGATACTATCTCCACCAAGGATGCACAACTCCCCACATATAAAATAGAACCAATGAGACCCAGTACCCCATTGCGGAATGGATCAAACTAAAAGTGATCTCCAATCAATCTAACAAGCCTTCTGTATCCACATCAAATACACTACCTAATACCTCCCCAAAGATTATTATTTGGAAGAACATAACATTATTTATGACTAATCATCCTCCGTATATGAATCAACCATACAATGATCAACATGATTAGCCTTCTAATATTCAACTGCCTAAGGCACAAGTGGACATCGAGCAAGGACATATCTGAAGGGAAAACATGTATAAAAAATGATGCATGTACCTCTCCAAGTTCTCTATCATGAAAGGATGCCCTCCTCGCTTGGATATTAAATAAGATTATAGACTGTGCACTATATGACGTGGGACCCTAAAATTCCATCTCTTAGCCGGTATCCTTGTCCTATGTCATGAACCAAGGTCAACTGGAACTATCACCATACCTTCCCATGCAGACCTCACTATGCCTAATTCCAAACCACATCCTATATCTCAACAATCACCTTTGATACCACTCTTTCATGGCTGGAAATGAAGAAAGGGATAAAATGAACATTGAGTCCCACCTCTAGTAGGCCCTAGGTTGGTGAATAGCATTAAGTGTGTACAAATATCACAATAACGGAGGTATTAGCAATATTTGTTAAAATTTTTTGATATAAGATGAATTTTCCAAAAAACTAAATCACATATATAAAAGAGAAACCCAAACAATCCCACATGAATGAGTAAAATAGAACTATTACTGAATACAATAGTCTCTAATGTAAACACCCAAATGTAATTCTATGTAGTGAAAAAAATACTCTAAAGATCTGAGCTAGAATGGTTCGTTGTAGTTGGAGAAATCCTCCTAGAAAAATGAAAACAATTTTATATACTTTCGGTGAGTATACAATTATACTTAATATCAAAAACCAAATTTCCTCACTCACATGTGAAAGATTAATACTTAGTAACCTATGTCAAAAAAAAGGAAAAAACACCTAAGCTGGTATAATAACCAAACCCAACCTCACCAAGGCAGGATCACAAAGTAACACAATTCAAGTAATGTAATATAAAGAACATTTATAATTGGGAACCCCACACCACTTTACCACTGATTAGACACTACCACACCCTAGCATAAAAACTTTTTTAACTCCCACCACTTCAAACATACCACATCAAATCTCACCCAAATCACCTGGTACTCATAAGACATCCCTCCCCCACACACCAAGGCCCCACAAGACATCCTGCCCTCACCCACATGTGCATCACAAAATATCCCACCCTCAAACACCAGGATATCACAACACAACACATCTCATCTTGAATACACCTTGTAAAGACCATCCCAACTCATCTCGAAGAAACATGGAAAATCACATCAAAACTCATACCAAAGACCCCCAAGAAATCACATCACAACACATCCCTTTGAAAACTGGGAAACAAACTGCATTGCTTGAAAAAACCTTGGCTAGCACATCTCACCATATCTTGAATGAATAAAATTGGTCATTATCTCCTAAAAGAGGGATCAGGGAAGAGCAGGTGACCATCTACCTATCCTCTGACCAAGATGTAGGGAATTATACCCTCCCTCATGTAGATGGGGGTGTTCGCCACATTGGGTTCAACTAGGGTGGGGTGTGAAAGGAAATAATAAGAAAATAAAAGTATATATATAAATAATACCAAACACAGAATCCCAAACAATGGGATTACAAACAAAAAACCCAAATCACAACACTTCCAATTTTTGTGACACTTCTAAATGCACAAAACACCACACAAGAATCCAAAAACCCCATTTCACATTCCCAATCATTTCATTTATCCATTTCCTTTCCATTACCCAAACCGAACCAATCCATTCCCTACATTACACCACAATTATTTATTCATTACATCACTCCCTGGGAAACTACGAAAAAATAAGCCAACCACATAGTAACAATCATTGTAAATAAACCCAAATCGCATTAAAGATGCATCACACCATGATCTCTAGATATGGGTTCATGATTTCATAATTTAACAATTTAAAAGAACCCATACCAACCACAAATTTCCTTAATCCAATTTATCCTAGCCAAACCACATAGATGATTAATACAAACCTCAACTCACAATTGGAACCAATGACATATCACATCATAGTCGGTTTCACATCCGTACTTTACAATCACACTACACCAAGTTTCCCCAATCAATAAAACCACCCCCCTTTGAACAACCATACCCATAACCACATCACCATGAAAACCAAATAAATAAATATTTATGATTTAACAATGCATCCCTTATTTAAATTTTACTTGTTTTTTTAGGGGTCATCACAGAACTGGAGGATCCTCGTGATCTATTTATTATCTGAGTGTATGTTGTTATAAAATATCATATAAAAGTGTTCAAAAAAACAATAAACATTTTTTCTATAAACTATCTCATGTGAAAACAAGGTCCTAAAATGGACACAGTTTTTAGTGGGTAGTTATCCCAATGATATTATAATATCAACAAATCAATAAAATAGAATCATGTGTCACATTTCCAATCCCCATGTTTATTTATTTAAATCTGGTTCAATTATATTTATTAATATGAATTAAACTGACTTCAAAAATAAAACATCCTTTCCCCTACCCCATATAATACTCAATTTATAGGGACGATGGAATCCCTTCTTAGAAGAATATGCAATCGACACTTCCTAGTGGCACCAAAAGAGGAGAACATAAGAAGCGGTATAAAGTATAGGGAATCACACACCAAAGGTTGTATCCCTATCACATGACTACTATGGGAAGAAGTGTTCGGGGAGTCCCATACCAAGAGAAAGTAGGATGTAAGAATAAGGAGGAATATATCTCAGCTTTAGAAATTTCTATGTTGATACATGGGTTTTGATATATTTAGAATATCCAAAAAAGGTAGATCAAATCAATACCACATGTTATGACCATTTAAAATCCCTCATACCCATTGGAAAAATAATATTGGATTTATAGTATATAAATCGGTCTCAAATCCCATTGAAAAAGGCCATAAAAGCCTATTACGTCAATGAAAACGTCAAAAAGTAGAAACTTTAATATGATGGAATCATTACTCATGAGGCATTAATGGATGAACCACTTCTCAACGAGACACCACTCATGAGTCACCGTTAGGTGAGGTAACACATGATGAGGCACTATACGTCCAATCATATTGGGAATGAAACAACTGGACGAGAGACCGCTATGATGAACCGCATGCCACCATCAGTGATACACCACTAGATGTGGTAGTGATGGTTGATCGATCTCAAACAAGCCACCTCTAGTGGGAAACCACTATTGAGTGACCATAAATGAGTGTATGACAATGAGTCACCACCAGTGAGTCGATGCCAGCGAATAACTTCCATCAAGTTGCCCCCAGCGATTCCCTACTAGTGATAAACTACCACATTGACTCACCGTTATGATGAACCTCCACTAGAGAGAGGCACCATTTTAATACATGTAAAAATCAAGATTTTTCAAAGTGTTGAAATGAGACACCTTGATCCTCCAGAACACCTTAAACTCTAGACTCTCACAATTTAATGGACCAGTGGGGTCAAGTAAATTACAATTTTAATGTAGGGTATACTGATTATAGGTTATGTTATAGGGCCTATAGTGTAGGGTATAGGTTTTAGGGTGTGGGTATAGGTTTTATGGTGTGGGGTACAATGTTTCGGGTTTTAGGGTTAGAGGGTGGTATATAAGGTTTAGGACATAGGGTTTAGGGTTTAGGGTATCAAATTTATGGTGGAAGAGTGTGGGTTTAGGGTGTAGGGTATGTGGTTTATAGTATAGTGTACAAACTTTAGAGTGTTTGGTACAGGGTTTTGGGGGATGGGTGTTGGTTTTATGGTGAATTTTATATGGTTTAGGGTTTATGGTTTAGGGTTTTGGGTTTTGGGTTTAGGGTATTAGGTGTAGGGTATAGGGTTTAGTGTATAGGCTTTAGGGTTTAACGTTTATGATGTAATTTATAGGTTTGAGTTCTAATGGTATAGGGTTTAGGGTGAATGGTATATGAATTAGTGTGTTTTTTATATGGTTAATGGTGTAGGGTTTTGGTGTAATGTATAGGGTGTGCAGTTTAGGTTTTAGGGTGTATGGTATAGGATTTGGGGTGTTTAGGATTTTTAGGGGGTTTAAAGGATTTAATAGTTTTCTTAATATCTGAATGTTTTTTTTAATTTTATGGTTTGAGGACATTTCTTTAGATTTTTTGGTGTTTTTAGGGTTTGGGGGTTATAATATTTATTTTGTGTTTTTATGAGTTTTTTAGGGGTTTTATTTTTATTTTGGTTTTTGGGGGTTTTAGGTATTTCTAGGGTTTCTAGGGTAGATGTTTTTAAGATTTTTAGTGACTTTAAGTTATTTTTTGATTTCATTGGTTTTTTATCCAATTTTTATAGGCTTTTAGGGTTTTATGAGTTTTATTAGGGGATTCATTGTTTTTTAGGTTTTTATTATAATTTTAGTGTTTTTTGGGTTTTAGGGTTTTATATTTTTCATGATTTTAATGGGATTTTATGGTGTATTAGGGTTTTGATGAATTGAAGGGTTTTTAGTATTATTAAGGTTTATTAGAGATTTAATGGAATTTCAATGTTATTCAGGTTTATAGTTTTTTTATTTAGGGTTATAATGGGTTTTTATGGTTTTTGGGGTTTTTGGGTTATTAGGATTATTTTGGGATTTTTCTTTTTTTTATTTTTAGTTTTTTAGGCAGGTTAGTGTTTTTACAGTTTCTTATAATTTTATGGTTTTATTGGGATTTAGAGTTTTTAGTGGGTTTAATGTTGTTGATGGTTCTTTTTTAGTTTTATAGGGGTTTTCGAAGGCTTTTGGTTCTTAGGGGTTTTAAGGTATTTTATGGGTGCTTATTGGTTTTATGGGTTTAGGGATCATATTGGTTTTACAGTTATTTTTGTTTTTTGTGTATTGGGATTATAGGCGGTGATTAGAAGTGTTTATCATTGTTTGATTTTTTAGGTTTTCAGGTTGTTTTTTGTATTTTAGTGTTTTTTAGGTTTTAGGGTTAGGGTTTTATTTCACATTTTTAGGGTTCTTAGTGTTTCTAGGGGGATGGGTAATGTTTTTTATGGTTTTTTGGGTTTTAGAGTTTTTATGGGTTATTTGTGTCTTTAGTGGTGTTGGGTTTTTACTATATTTTGGTGTTTTTATGGGTCTAGGGGGTTTAAATGTTATTGATTATATTTGGGGTTTTTTATTATTTTAAGGGTGTTTTATGGTTTTTATAGTGTTTTAGTGTTTTTATGGTTATTAGGGTATTTTATTTATTTAGGGTTTTTTTTATTATTTTATATTTTTTTTGTTTTTTTTGGTTTTAAGGGTTTTTATTGTTTTTATTTTTATACAGGTTATTAGTGTTTTTTGGGTATTTAGTACTTTTAGGGTTTATTGGGTTTTAGGATTTTTAATAGTTTTTTTTTATTTTAATGTTTTTTGTTTTATAAGTTTTAATGGTTTTTTGGGTGTTAAATGGGTTTTATGGTTTTTTAGGGTTTTTATAATGTTATTTAGGGTCTCTTAATGTATTTTAGGGTTTTTAGTGTATTACTGTTTTTAATTTTTTTTAGATATTTTATGATTTTTAGGGTATTAGGGCCTTTTAGGTATTTTATCAACTTATAGAGGCTTTAGGGGTTCAAATTTTTCATTGGGGTTTTTTTATTCAGTTTTAATGTTGTTTTCTTGGTTTTAAGGGGGTTTTATGGTCGTAGGGGTTTTATGGGTTTTAGGGGTTTTAGCGGTTTTAGGGGTTTTTTGTGGGTTTCATTGGTTTAGGTTTTCTAGGGTTTTAGGGTGTGTTTAGGTTTCTTAGGCCTTTAGAAGTTTTATAATTTTTATATTTTCACAGGGGTTTGAGGCATATAATGGGTTTTAGTGGGATTTTTAGTTTTAATATGTTTTTAGTGTTTTGGATTATTTTCATTCCATTGTAGGTGTTTTGGGATTTTATGGGATTTTTGGGTTTTTTTCGTTCATTTTAGGGTGTTTAATATCATTAGGTTTAAAGGTGTTTTATTGGATTTTTGTATTTTAGGGTTTGTTGGGTTTTTAGGGTTTTTAGGGTTCTTATGTACATTTATCAATTTTTGGGGAATTTTATTTTTTATTTTTTTGAGGATATATGGTATTTTATGGTTTAAAGTGTTTTTCGAGGTTTTTGGGGTTTTTGGGGTTTTAAAGTGTTTTATGGTTTTTATGGGGTTTTATGGTTTTTAGGGGTGTTAAGGATTTTTTGGTAATATGAATTTTATTATAATTTTTATGGGGATTAGAATTTTCTTACTTTTTTTAGGGTTTTAGGGTTTTTATAGTTTATTTTGTGTTTCTTGGTATTTTAAGGATTTTAAGGTTTCATGGTTTTTATGTTTTCAGGGGGTTTACAGTTTTTAGGGGTTTTGGGATTCTAAGGGTATTATGTGTTTTTTGGTATTTTTTAGATTTTATTGTTATTTACGATTTTTTGGTTTTTTGGGCTTTTATGGTTTTTATAGTTTTTTGTGATTATAGGGTTTTTTTTGTGTTTTTAATGGTTTTAATCGGTCATTTTCGATTTTAAGTGAATTTTCGGGTCTTCAGGGGTCTTTTAAGGTTCAAATATTGTTTAGAGGTTTTTATGGTTTATTAGGGTTTTATGGAATATAGTGGTTTTTAGGGTTGTTAAGTGTTTCAGTGGTTTAGGTATTTTTTGGATTTTCTAGCCGTTTTAGGGTATTTATGGTTTTAGGGTGATATATTTGTTAGGTTTTTTATTTTTTTTCGAATTTTAGGGTCTTTTAAGGATTTTAAGGGTTTTAGGGGGTTTTAGGTTGTTAGGGGGAGTCATGGTTTCAAGGGATTTTAGGATTTTTAGTGTTTTTGGTGTGGGGGGTTAGTGTTTTGGGGGTGGACTGTTATGTTTTTATATTTTTAATGTATTTATTAGGTTTTTAGTGTTTTAGTGTTTTTAAGTTTTAAATTTTTTTTATAGTTTTTAGGGATGTAGGTTTGTAATGTTATTAGAAGTTTTAGAGTCTCTAGGGGTTTTTAGAGTTTTAGATTTTTTAGGGTTTTGTGGATTTTAATTTTTTTAGTGTTTAAAGAGTATTTTTGGTTTTTTAGTGCATTTTAGGGGGTTTAGAGTTTAATTTGGGCAGGGGTTAGGGTTTTAGGGTTGTTATGGGTTCTTCATAGATTTAGTGTTTTTAGGGGTATTTATATTTTTTTGGGTTTTATGGTTTTCAGTGGATTTATTATTTTTAGTTTTTCAGTATTTATGGGTTTTGGGTTTTTTAGTATTTTTTAGGATTTAAAATACTTTTAGGTTATTTGAGGGGTTTACAGAGTTTTAATTGTTTTTATGGTGTTTATAAGGTTATAGAGGTTTTTAGGGTCATTTAGAGTCTTTATAATTTTATTGTTTTTGGGATTCTTAGTGTTTAAGGGTTTTTTATTCATTTAGTGGTGTTTGTGTTATTTAGGGTTGTAGGTCTTTTGAGTTATTTTAAGGGTTTTATACGTTTTATGCATTTTATTGTTTAGGTTTTTTATGGTTGTATTAGTGGTTTATGGGGTTTTTTTAGATTAATGTTTTTTTTTGTTTTTAGTCAATGAGGGTTACTAGGGGTTTAAAGGGTTTTGTGGTTTTTAGTGTTTTTAGGGGTTATTGTTTTTAAGTTTTTTGAGATTTTAAATCCTATTAGGGGTTTTAGTGTTCTTGCTGGTTTTTAGGGTCATTGAATTTTTTTCCAAATTTTTAGGGTCTCCTGGTATTTTTTGGGGTTTTAGGATATTTATGTATTTATTAGGGTTTTTAGGGTCTTTTGGGATTTATGGTCATTTAGTGTTTTTAGGGTATTCTAGGTGTTTTAGCTGTCTTATTGTTTTAAAGGATTTTAAGGTCTATTATTGTGTTTTAGGGGTTTTAATGGATTTTTATGCTCCTTTAGGATTTATATTGGATTTAGGGTCCTTTATTTTTAATGTTTTTTGGGGTTTTAGTGCTTTTTGTGGTTTTTAAGGGTTTTAATTTTGTTCGATTTTTTTTTTGTATTTTTGGGGGATTTTATGGGTTTTATTATTATAGGTTTTTTGGGTTTATTGGTATTTTATGGGCATTTTAGGTTTCATCGTTCTTAGTATTTATTTATTTTTAGAGTGTTTTAGTATTTTTGAGGTTTTTATGGGTTTGTTAGATCTTTTTATTTTTTTAGGGGTTTAGGGTCTTTTTTGAGTTTTAGGGGATCTAGTATTTTATGTTTTTTAGGGAATTACAGGGGGTTTTCAGATTATTAATTATTTTTAGGGTTTCACATGGAATTTTAGGGGTTTTAGGTTGTTTATGGGTCTTAAAAGTGATTTTGGGGTTTTTATGGTCTCTTCTGGGTTTTAGGGTTTTAATGTTCATTTAGAGTTTTTACTAATTTTAAGTTAATTGGGGATATATGGATCTTTTTGGGTTTTTTGGGTTTATTTCAAGGTTCTAAGGGTCCTTCATACTATTAAATGGGATTTACTGCCCTTTAGGGTTTTTGTTGGGTTTTAGGGGTTTATGGGATTTAGAGCTTTTTTGGGTCCTTTTGGATTTTTAGGGTTTTTAAATTTTATCATGATTTTTCAGATATTTTATTTTTTTCATATATTTTTATAGTGTTTAGTGTCTTTTAGTGTTCTATAGGATTTCTAGGCTATTTAATAATTTTTAATGTTTTAAGGTCTTTTTGGGATTTTAATTCATTTTTGAGTCTTTAGTTCTTTATGGTCTTCTAGGGTCTTTTGTAGATTTAAATGAGTTTTAGGGTCTATTAGTTGTTTTTAGAGGTTTTAGGGTTTTTAGAGTTTTTAGGGTCTTATGGGGGGTGGGATTTTTGGTTTTTTTTAAGGGGTTTTTGTTCCTTTTTGGGTGTTATGAATTTTTGGGGATTTTTATGTTTTTAGGGTTTTTAATGTTATTATAATTTTTAGGATATTTTGGGGGTCTAAAATTTTTATCGCCTTTAATTATATTGTGGGATTGTATGTATTTTGGGAGTTTTTGTGGTTTTTATGGGTTTTTGGGTATTTATTGTTTTTAGGGTTTTTTAGGTTTTTTGGGTTTTTATTGTTTTATGGTTTTCTTTAGTGTTTTTAGGTTTTTAGGTGTTATAGGGGTTTTATGGTTTTTAAAGTTGTTATTAGGGTTTATATTGGGGTTGTTTTAGGGTTTTTAGTGTTTTTAGTGTTTTCAGTTGTTTTTAGGGATATTTAATTCTTTTGGGGGATTTAGGGCGTTTAGGGATATTAGGTTTTTTGGGGTTTTTGGTTTTTATGTGTTTTGGGGGAATTTTAGATTATTCCTTGATTTTTATGGTTTTTAAGTGTTTTAGTGGGTTTAAGGGGTTTTGTGTTTTTTATGGTTTTAAAAACTTGTTTTAGGGTTTTTATCTATTTTAGTGTTTTTATGGTTTTAGGGTTTTTTTGTTTCTAGGTTTTTGGGGTTTTTGGATATTTTGGTCATTTTATGGTTTTTAGTATTTTAAGGTTTTTAAAAGATTTGAGATTACATTAGGTTTTTACTATGTTTTTTGTTTCTTGTATGGTGGTTTTGGGGTTTTAATGACTTTTTAGGCTTTTATGGTTTTTTAGGGTTTTAGGGAAAATTATTGGATTTTTTTGTTTTTTTGTTTGTTATTTTGGGTTTCTATGTTTTCTTTCGGGGTTTTAGAGTTTTACGGGTTTTAGTGTTTTTAGGGTTAAACGATTTTTAGGTTTTTGGGGGTTTTTAGAGTTTTTTGTTGTATAGGCGGTTTTATAGGATTTGGGTTTTTTAGTATTAGATCTCAACATTTCAATGAAATTTCTTTATGTTTAATGTTTTCATTAAAATCATTTTTAATTTCATATGGAATGATTCCCATGAGTGAGGAAGGATTTTGGAGAATAATGGGGTTTAGGACTTGAAAAGGGCAGAAAAATAAACTTATAGTCTATTTATGATGGTTAGTGCACAGTTAAACTAATCGTGCAGCATGACCCTCCAACTAGGTTTAGGGAGAAGAATGGTATATAAAAAATGAAATGGGTGGCCTAAAAACAAGGTGGGGTTGGATAAATCCATTCACAAGAAATTCATAATTTTTTCTAAACATGTGGGTGTCCTTGTAAGTAGTAAAAATATGTTTTCCTATATACATAATAGACCACACGATTTGAGAACAGTTTGAAAAAATGTACAAACAAATGGTGCACCTCATTTAATGTTGATATTGGACAATATTTCCCTCTCACTCCTTATATGAATTCACCCAATTTTCCTCATGAATTTTCCCCCAATATACTATGGTGAGAACCAAAATCTCCCTCATCTTCTAAGAGTTTTTCTCCTTCAATTCTAAGGTATTAGATATATTTCCTCTTATGATTGACATCCCTAATTAGTCTAAGAGTCAGTTAACATAAATTTTATAGACGATTCACTTCTATGTTTTCCCTATTCTTGAAAGACTCATGGGCCTTTATTTTAGGGAGTTCTTCTCTTTGGCGATTAAAGTTGTTTTTATTGATTTATGGTATGTGGTTAGACGATTGGGTGGTTACGTGCACAATGTAGGAAGTCCTAGTGATATTTCCCATAGTGTAATTATTCTTAATTTGTGTTCCTTATGGGAAATGGTGTTGGGTGTGAATTATATTTCTCATTTATTATTAATATATTGGACTTATGATTGATGTATTAGACCCTTCACTGATTTTTTTGGGTCCATCAAAAACTATGATAGATCTCATATATCACCACATGGGGTGTTCCAATCTCGTGAAAATGGTAAAAATGGGATGTAAATGTCAAAATAAATGGTTCAAAAAATTAATTTTGAGGTAATTGTTTTTCTAAATTTAGTATCACATAAGTGATTGTTGGAATATCTTGGGAAATGTAATATTGTATGAATTTAAAAAGGTGATAAATTATAACGGGTAAATTGGGAATGTTCATATTTTTAAATTATTTTAATAAACATCCAATAGTTGTTTTATATGAATAAAATGTGAAATGGGGTTAATGGTTTTGGGTGTATAGACCATAGTGGGTAAATTATTAAAAATAATCAAACTTTTTTCCTTAACATATTAGAAATGTGAACTATGTTAGACCATGGAAATTAGTTGTCTATGAAATTGTCAAATGTGTTGATCATAGTGTTTCACACCCAAGGGATGTGATGTTGTTCAAGGTGGAACACATTGTAAATTGGTTTAATAGACATGGGGTTACATGACCATGGGATTGGATGTTAGTAATGGTGGTCCAAAACATTTATTGGGATTATCAGACATAATGTTCTATATCCCAAATTATATTCTTGGATTTATGTCCCTTGATTTTAAATTTGAAATCCCAATGTATACGGTTTTGATGATCGTAATGGACCTATGTAGTTTTGATTAAATTGGGTATCACATGGAATCTAAGGGACAATGAGGTTAATTGAATAATATTTATTAATGAAAACTATATTATAAATATTATATTTCATTCTATTCTCATGTAAATATTCATACACTGTTTCTTTAGACTGGATATACTTTGTACACCTGTAGTGGTGGCCTAATGAGTTGTAATCAGACACTTATTTGAACACCATTTATATTTGAGTATAATTCACAATTAAATGCTAGGTAAGGGAAATAACCCTATATTAGATGGATTATTTGGGATGTTAAAAATATCATATATTGGAGAACCCAATAGGAAATCATTACCCGTTTTGGTGAATTATTAGCTTTTAATTATTTTGAAATTCTTTTTATGAATGACACTATTATGACATGGAATATTTATTATTATGGTTTTGGGAATTTACCTAGTTTATGGATTTAGTTTTGTGATATATATTTTTTTTAAAATTTATTTATTTATTTATTATGACATCATTCTTCTTCTTCAGTATATTAAAGAAGGTATAATTTCCCCACATTCCACATTATATCACCAATACTAGTCGATTGACTCTAGAATACAAGGATGCATGCTTTAGTTCATGATATGAACTAGATCATTGATTTAGTTTCCCAGATCCCTAGATAGAATGTTAAAAATTGTTATCATGGGAGGTTAATTTCTATTGCTCTACAATTTGAGAAAGGCAGACCGGAGATCGTGATATGAGGGACCTTAATAATGAGCTAGTTCATAGAGGTAGAGGAACCCTATATGTGAACGAGTAATTAAAGGTTATATGGTTGCATTTATATTCTTGATGTTCACTTATTGTAGTTAATATGTTTTTTCCACTTTAGTGATAAACTTGTTGTGTGATGTTAATATTTTCTGTTATTTTACTCGTGGGACTGTATGGAATTATATTTTGTATGCATGTATCATTTTAGGAACATAGATATTTTTGATAAAGGCATCATATTAGACACAAAGGAAAAAGTCAGTTTTGGTTGGGTTGGGGGAAATGAAATTATTTTCTATTTTTTGTATTTTTACAGTATAGTGCCTAATAAAGATGTTTCTAAGGTCTAAAAATTTAAAGGTGTTAAATTGAAATGGATAAAATGTTATCAAAACAAAATACTGTATATTGGATTATTATTTTACCCTATGTAGTCTATTGACCTTGTATAGGGATGGATTGGTGTAGTAATATTGTATTGGTTATACGAGTTGGAATAATGTATAGTGAGTAACTTGATATAGTTATTTATAACCAATATTTTGGGTAACTATGTAAATTATGGGTTATGTGCTCTGATGTGTGTGTCTATAATTATATCTTGTATGGTTTAGGGTTTACAGTGTATGAAATTGGGTTTAAGGTGGAGGGTTCAGGGTTTAGGGTGTACGATATAGGGTTTTGGTTGTAGTATATGGGGTTTAGAGTATAGGTTATAGGGTATAGGGTGTAGGGTTTTGGGTTTTGGGTTAAGGGTGTTGGGTATAGGGTTTAGGGTGTGGGGTTTATGGATTAGGTGGCATGACATAAGGTTTATAATGTAGGGTGAATGGTGTTGTGTATATGTTTTATAGTCTAGTTTTTTGTGTTTAGGATATACGATACATGGTTTAAAGTTTTGGGTTTAGGTTTTTGGGTGTAGGGTTTAGGGAGTTTTAGTGTTTTCCGAATTTTTAGGGTTTTTAAGGATTATATGGATTTTTAGGTTTTTAGGGTTTTTAGGGTATTAGGGTCTTTTAGGGTTTAATGGGTTTAAAGGGGTTTCCAAGGAATTTTTTAGGGTTTTATGGGTTTTATTATTCTATGGATTATTGGGTTTTTATGAAATATATGATTTTTCTGGGATTTTAGGGATTTTAGGAATTTTAGTGTTTATTTAGGGGTTTATTTTATTAGGTATGTTTGGAGTCCATTAAGGTTTTTAGGGGTTTTAAGGGTTTTAGGGTCTTCTATTTGCTTTACATTTTAAGGGATTGACTGGTTCTTAGTGTTTAATGGTGGTTTTTGTTTTTTTAAGGTTCATATTTTTATGGTTATTAAATATTTTTATCTTTTTTATGGTGTTTTTTGGGATTCAGGGTTCTATTGGGTTTAAGGGTGTTTATGGGGTTTTAAGGGTCTTTTAGGTTTTTTAGAGGGCTTTGTGTTCTTTAAGGGAAATTTGAATATTTTTTGTTTTTAGGTTCTTAAGGACTTTTAGTGTTTTAGGTTCTTCTTGGGTGTTTTATTGTATTTTATTTTTGGTTTTTTAGTAGTTTTTAGTTATTTTTATGAATCTTAAAGCTTTTAGTTTATTGAAGGTTTTATAGTATTTAAGTAATTTTAGGTTTTTTAGTGTTTTTTCAAGGTTTTGGGTATTTTCGGAGTTTCATAGAATTTTAAGGTTTTAGGGACATTATAAAATATAAGGGTATTATTTTTTGGGGGGCTTGGGTGTTTTTGGGGGATTATTTGATTTAGGGGTTTAGGGGTCTTAGTGGGTTTTTAATATATTTATGTGGTTTTGGGGGTGTTTAATGTTTTTATGGGTATTAAATTTTTTTCGGGTTTTATGTGATTTCAGGGAACATTATGGTTTTTATGGTTTTTTCACTTTTTAGTGTTTTTTGGGGTTTGTATTTTTAGGTTTTTATGGAAAGGAAGGTGTGAGGCAACACTATTCCTACCTCCCCCTAAATTTATTAGAAAATAGACACAACAGACACGGGAGGGGTGGGGTCAATCAGCCCACACCTAAAAACCCCAGACACCCCCACAAAACCCAAAAGTCCCCCCAAAACCCAAAATACTCACAATACATGAAAAAACGAAAATATAAAATCATCACCATCAACATCTCCCAGCCAACCAGCAACCTGAATCCCACATCACGTTTTTCAACATCCAGAGAATCATCCAGCAACACAGAACCGCCAACACCAAAATCATCAACATCAGCTTCACCATTTTCCAACCAATCATCATAAAAAATCCAACACCTTTGGTTCCAATTTCCAACACCCTCTTCAACCGTCCCCATCCAAGAAACATATATCAACCAACAACTCAATTTCTAGCATTCAGAACTTCTTATCCCGACAACTTCCACCATGCCACACCTAGAAGTACTACCAACAGCACAGGACCACCAGTGCCCATGCCTAAAATCAACAGCATCATCAAATACTGCCTCAGTAGAAATTAGTATCCAACACCATAGTTTCCAAAAAACACAAAATCCATTCATGCCTCGTAAACAAGAATAAACACGCAAAAAAATCTCTCACATCGACACACACCAATTTCCACAACAGCAAAAAAAAAATAAAACAAACCAGAGGACAGTGAAACTACCACCCATGCTAAGAACCCATCTGCAACACCAAAAGGCATGTTAACTTCCAACACCACTAAAAATTAACAAAATACATCACCCTCACCAAATCATAACAATACCCACCACAACACAGAAGGCCATAGTCCAAAATAAAATCCACAACACAACTCAACTTAGGGATCCCTTCATCAATAACATGAAGTAGATCCGAAAACTAGAAATATGAACCTAAAAATTCTATACAAACCAATGCCTAGACGATCTCATCAACGCCTCCTACAAACATTGAGTAGAACCAGATTCCCCCATAGTAGAGTCAAACACCATTCTCCTTATACCGTTACAAAACCAAAAAAGTCACCAAAAAACACAACCCCAGATAGGTGCTGCAAAACCTCATCTCATTCAGACTCCTCCAAAACCTCTTGGATCCAAACAGTGCAAGAATGTGTCATCCCACCTGATGACTAGATCTGACCCCTCCATACGAAGTGAAATCAATGATGAGCCATACTAATGATAAACCCCACCACCCAAATAGTTGACCAAGGATGTTTCCAAGACTAAGGAGGTGCCACCACAAGTGAGACGATGCCCGAGGAAGAGAAGAATCTATATCTTCCAAATCTGAGCCAAGTCGATGCATGATCCAAGCCATGTAGTCTCCGCCCATGTCCAAACAGAACTGCCAGATCCCATCTCCATCATGCAGCTACCTCGTCTACCATAAGAGCACCAAGGAATAAGACCGCTCGAACCAAACTCCATTCGAATCAAAAGGCCCAAACTAGAAGAGATAAAAAAATCCACCGAAGATCGTTTCATGAGGAAACCTAGGAGATCTCCGCATTAGGAGGGATATCCCAAGAGGGAGTGGCATCATTTTTTTATTTTTGTTTTTATGGGTTTTTATGGTTTTTATGTCTTTTAGGATATTTTGGAATTTTATGATTTTAGGGGTTTTATGGCCTTTACATGATTTTTAGGAAGTCTATGATTTTTTAAGGTTTTAATTGGGTTTTTGTGGTATTTAGAGTTTCATAATGATTAATTGTTTTAATGGGTTTTTGGGTATTGGGGGTTTTTAAGGTCTTTAGGATTTTAGGGTTTTCCATGGTCGTTTAGGGTTTATAAAGTCATTTAGGGTTTTATAACATTTTAGGGTATTTTATAGGGTTTATGATTTTTTGATTCTTTTATATGTTCTTATGGGTTTTAGGGTATTTTAGTGGTATTTTAGGGCTCCTAGGTTCTTTTAGGGGTTAAGGGTTTTAAGGGGTTAAGGGTTTTAAGGGGTTATTAGGGTTTTGAGAGTCTTTTGGGTTTTTAGTGTTTTAGGGTATTTTACGGTGGGGGGGAGGGGGTTAGGGTTCTTATGGTGTTTTATGTTGTTTTTAGGTTCATTATGTTTTTAGGGTCTTTTTGTTTTTAGGGTTATTGGGGTTTTACGGTTTTTAGGGTTTTAGGATTTTAGAGGTATTGTTATTTTTTTTATATTTTTAGGTTCTAAGGTTATTTTAGGGGTTTTTAGTCTCATATAGGGATTGCTTTGGTTATTTTAGGTTTAAAGTAGATTTACGGGTTATAGGGGTTTTATGTGTTTTATGGACTTAATGGTTTTTATGAGTTTTTATTGTTTTTATGGAATTTTTAATTTTATTTATGGTTTCTTATTTTTTTAATGTTTTTTTGGTTTTAGGGTTATATATTTTATATGATTTTTAAGGGATTTTTTTGGGTGTTTAGGTTTTTTAGGAATTTAATGGTTTTTATTATTTTTATGGTTTATTAGGGATTTTATGGTCTTTTATTGTTATTTAGGATTATAATTGTGTTTTAGGATTTTAATGGGTTTCAGGGTTTTGGGAGTTTCAGGGTTATTAGGGTTATTTTTGGATTTTTTAGTGTATTTGGGTTTTAGTTATTTATCGAGTTTAGGTTTTTTATAGTTTCATAGAATTTTTAGGTTTTATTTGGTTTTATGGTATTTAGTGGGTTTAATGTTGTTTAAGGGTCTTTTGAGTTTTATATGGGTTTAGGGTGCTTTTGATTTATGTGGGTTTTAGGTTATTTTATGGGTTCTTATTGGTATTGAGGTTTTATAGTTAATATTTGTTTTAGAGTTATTGGTGTTTTTTGGTTTTTGAGTTTTTGAGTTTTTTAGTGGTGTTTATTATTTTTTTAATTTTTATGTTTTTAGGGTCTTTTTTGTGATTTATTTTTGTAGGTTTTTAGGGTTAGGTTTTATTGTTTTCAGTTTTTAGGGATCTAAGGGTTCCTAGAGGTATGGGTTACATTTTTTATGGTTTTTTGGGTTTTAGGGTATTTAGGGGTTTTGTGGGTCTTTATATTTGTAGGGTTTTTACTGTTTTTAGGTTTTTTAGGGTGTAAGGGGATTTAATGTTAATTTTTCTCTTTTGGGGTTTTTATTATTTTAAGGTTGTTTTTGTTTTTTAATGTGTTTTAGTGTTTTTTTGGTTTTTAGGGTATTTTATAAATTTAGGGTTGTTTTTATTATTTTAGGGATTTTTTTTGTGTTTTATGGTTTTTAGGGTTTTTAGTGGTTTTAATTTTTTTACAGGTTATTAGTGTTTTGTGGGTTTTTAGTGTCTTTAGGGTTTATCGGGTTTTACGATTTTTAATCATATTTAGTCCTATAATGTATTTTTTGTTTTATAAGATTTATAGGTTTGTGTGGTGTTAAAGGGGTTTTAGGGTTTTTTATGATTTTTATAATGTTATTTTGGTTCTATTAATGTATTTTAGGGTTTTAGGGTATTACAGTTTTTAATCATTTTTAGGGTTTTTAGGGCGTTTTTGGTATTTTATTTATTTATAGATGGTTTAGGGGTTCAAATTTTTCCTTAGGGGTTTTTCAATCAGTTTGGATGTTGTTTCTAGGGCTTTTAGGTTGTTTTAGGGTTTTAGGGGGTCTCAAATTTTTAAGGGTTTTTAGGGGGTCTCATGGTTTTTATGTGTTTTAGTACTTTAGGGTGTATTTAGGGTTTTTATTCCTTTTATGGGTTTTAGAATTTTCAGGTTTTCATAGGGGTTTGATGCATATAATGGGTTTTAGTGGGATTTTTTTGTTTTTAGATGTTCTTAGTGTTTTGGGGGTTTTATGTCATTTATAGGTGTTTTGGGTTTTATGGGATTTGGGGTTTTTTTGGTTTGATTTAGGGTGTTTAATATCACTATGTTTCTAGGTGTTTTTTTTGGTTTTTAGGGTTTTTAGGGTTTTTAGGGCTCTTATGTACTTTTATCATTTTTGGGGCATTCGATATTTCAGGGTTTTCAGTTTATAATATTTTTTGGGTTTTAATTATTTTCAGGGTTTGTGGGTTTTTAGGGGTTTAATGTGTTTTATGGTTTCTATTGGTTTTAGAGGATTATTGGTTTTTAGGGGTCTTCAGGTATAGTGAGTAATATGGATTTTCTTATAATTTTTATGGGGTTTAGAATGTTTTTTGTGTTTTTAGAATTTTGGGGTTTTTATTGTTTTTTTTTGGTTTCTAGGGGTTTTAATGATTTTTGGGATTTTGGGTTTTAAAGATTTTAGGGTGTTTTACTGTTTTTAGGGGTTTTCAAGGTTACTATAGGTTTTTGGGGAATTTTCATATTTTATTTTTATTTACAGTTTGTAATTTTTTTGGTTTTTTGGGGTTTTTATAGTTTTCTGTGATTATAATGTTTTTTGGGTGTTTAAGTGTATTAGTGGGTTGTTTAAAATTTTAAGGTAATTTTAGGGTATTTAATGTTATTTTAGGGATTAAAGGTTGTATATAGGTTGTTATGCATTGTTAGGGTTTTATGGAATTTATATATTTTTTGGGTTGTTAGGGGTTTTAGGGGTTTAGGTGGTTTTAGCAGTTTCTCTGGGTTTGAGGGTATTTATGGTTTTAGGGTGAAATATTTGTTAGGGTATTTACTGTTTTTTGGGTTTTACAATGTTTTAGGGGGTTTAAGGGTTATAAGGGTTTTAGGTTTTTAGGGGGGGTGTCATAGTTTCAAGGGTTTTTATAATTCATAGGGTTTTGGTGTGGGGGATAGGGTTTTGGGGGTGGGCTGTTAGGGTTTTACGGTTTTAATGTATTTATTTTGTTTTTAGGGTTTTAGTATTTTTAAATTTTTAGAAAAATTTTATGTTTTTTAGGGTTTAAGGTTTTTAATGTTTTTAGTAGTTTTAGAGTCTCTAAGGGTTTTTAGAATTTTATATTTTTTGGGGTTTTAGTGGATTAAATATTTTAAGGTTTAAAGTGTATTTAAGGGGTTTTAGGTCATTCCTGGGGGTTTATAGTTTATTTAGGATGGGGTTAGGTTTTTTTATGGTGGTTATGGTTGTTTCATGGATTTTGTGTTTTTAGGGGTATTTATATTTTTTATGGGTTTCAGCGTTTTTAGTGGATTTAGTATTTTTAGTTTTTTAGAATTAATGGGTTTTTGGTTTTTTAGATATTTTTAGAATTTTTAGGGTTTTTTGTATTTTTTAGGTTTTTAGGGACATTTAGGGTATTTAAGGGGTTTTTAAGGTTTTTATAGTTTTAAGGTGTTTTTCGGGTTATAGGGTTATTTAGTGACTTTTAGTGTCTTTAGATTTTTAGTGTTTTGTGTTTCCTAGTGTTTTAGGGTTTTTATTATTTTAGTGGTGTTTGGGATTTTTTGATTTTTTAGAATTTTTGAGTTCTTTTATGGTTTTTAAGGGTTTTTAGGGATTTTTTGGTTTTCTGGTTTCTATGGATTTATTAGGGTTTTATTGGGTTTTTAGAGTTTATAGTTTTTTAGTTTTTAGGTTTTGAGGGTTACTAGAGGATTTATGGGTTTTATGGTTTTGATTATTTTTATTGATTTTTTTATGTTTTTTGGGATATTAAATTATATTTGGGGTTTTAGTGTATTTACTGGTTTTTATGATCTTTTAATGTTTTCAGGGTTGTTAGGGTCTCTTACGATTTTTGTTTTGGTTTTAGGATATTTATATTTTTATCGTGGTTTTTAGGAAGTTTTTGGGTTTTTGGGTCGTTTTGTGTTTTTAGGGTATTCTTGGGGTTTTAGATGTCTTATTGTTTAAATGGATTTTAGGGTCTATTACAGGGTTTTAGGGTTTTAAGGGGTTTTTAGGATCCTTCAATATTTTTATTGGATTTAGGGACATTTATTTTTAAAAGCATTTTGGGGTTTTATTGCTTTTAGTTGTATTTAGGGGTTTTATTTTTTTGGAATTTTTAGGTTTTTTGGGGGGATATAGTGGGTTTTATTAATCTAGAGTTTTTTTTTGGTTTCATTAGTGTTTTATTGGTATTTTGGTTTTTATTGTTCATAGTAATTTTTTTATAGTGTTCAATGGAATTTGAGGGGTTTATGGGTTTTAGGATCTTTTATATTTTTTAGGGGGTTTTGGGTATTTTTATAGTTGTAGGGGTTCTAGGAATTTATGTTTTTTATGGAATTTTTGGGGTTTTTTGGATTATGAAGTATTTTTTTAATACTTTACTAGGAACTTTATGGGTTTTAGGTAGTTTTATTGTGTTTAATAGGGTTTTACGTCTTATGGTTTCTTATGGTTTTTAGGGTTTTAATGTTATTTTATATTTTTTTAGTGATTTTATGGTATTTAGGGTTTTCTAGATCCTTTTGGGATTTTAGAGTTGTTTCATAGTTTTTAAGATTGCATAGTTTTAAATGGGATTCAGTGTTCTTTAGGGTTTTTTCGGTTTTAGGGGTTGTAGGTCTTATAGGTTCCATTTGAATTTGTTTGTTTTTAAAAATTTTCATTGGTTTTTATATAAATTATGTTATTTTATGTGTTTTTATTTTGTTTAGTGTCTTTTAGTGTTCTTTAGGATTTATAAGGTATTTTATATTTTTTTAATGTTTTTGGGTCATTTAGGGATTTTAAGTGATTTTTGGATCTTTAGTGTTTTATGGTCATCAAGGGTCTTTTGGTGATATTAATCTGTTTTATGGTTTTTATTTGTTTTTATAGTCTTTAGGGGTTTTAGTGTTTTTATGGATTTATGGGTGTTGTTTTTTTGGGTTTTTGGGTTTTTTTATTATTAATGGGTTTTTGGTCTTTTGAAGGTTTTATGTATATTGGGATTTTTTTAGATTTTTATGGTTTTTAATGCAATTATAAATTTTATTTTATTATGGGGGTTTAAAAATTTTTATGGGTTTTATTTATTTTGGGGGATTCTATGAATTTTGGGAGTTTAATGGTTTTTAGGGGTTTTAGGGTATTTATCGTTTCTAAGGTTTGTTAGGTTTTAGGGTATTTAATGTTTTTAGGTATTCTTTATTTTTTGGGGTTCATAGGTGTTTTTGGTGTTTTATGTTTTTAAAGTGGTTTTTAGGGTTTTTTGTGGTGTTTTTTTGGATTTATTGTTTTTTGTGTCTTCCCATATTTTTATGGATTTTTATTTATTTTTTGCGGTTTTAGGGGGTTTAGGGAAAATATGGTGGTTTGGGGGTTTTTGGTTTTTTGGTTTTTGTTGTAATTTTCGGGTTTTCATTGATTTTTTTTGGTTTTTAGGGGGGTTTTGGGTGGTTTTGGATTTTTTAGGCATTTATGTTTTTTTTCAATTTATGTTTTTATGGTTTTGACTGTATTTTAGGTTTTTACTTTTTTAGATTCTTGTATGTTGTTTTATGGTTTTTAATTATTTTTTAGGTTTTATTAGGTTCATTGGGTTTTTGTGACTTTTAGTGGATTTTATGGTTTTTTCGGTTTTTGTGTTTTTTTGTCTTCTTTGTTGTCCTTAGAGTTTTATGGGTTTTACTTTTTTTGGGGTTATAGGGTTTTTAGGGGTTTTGAGGTTTTTTTGTTTTTGGTTGTTGAAGTGGTTTTATAAGATTTGGATTTTTTAGTATAAGATCTGAACATTTCGATAAGGTTTATTTATTTATTTTTTCATTGAAATCACTTTTAATTTAGTGTGCAATGAATCCAATTAGTGGGGAAGGGTTTCAAAGCGTCTTGGGGTTTATTACTGAAAAAGAGTGGAAAATTGAACATATAGACTATGAATGATGGTTAGTGCACAGTTAGACTAAGCATGCACCATGACCCTCCAACAAGGGTTAGGGAGGAGAATGGTTTAAAAAAATGAAATGGGTGGCATAAATACAAGATGAGGTTGGATAGATCTATTCACATGAAAATCATACCTTTTTCTAATCTACGTGGGTGGCCTAGTATGTACTGAGACTAATTTTTCTGATAAATAAAGGAGACCACTTGACTGGAGAATGGTTTAGAAAACTGTACGAACAAACCGTGATCCTTATTTAATGTTAAATTTTTAAAAAATGTCCCTCTCACACCTTATATGAAATCACCCAATTTATTCCTCAATTTTACCCCAGTGGACAATGGTAAGAACAAAAATCTACATCCTCTTCCAAGATTTTATCATCTTCTATTCTAAGGTATTAGACTTGTTTCATCTTATGATTGATAACCCCGAAAAGTCTAGGAGTCAGTTACCATAAATTTTCTTAAAGAGAAACTTCTATGTTTCCCCTATCCTTCAAAGACTCATGAGCCTTTATTTCAGGGAATTATTCTTTTTGACAGTTACAGTTGTTGTTTCATGAATTATGGGATGAGTTCAGACTATTGGTTATTTAGGAGCATAATTTAGACGGTAAAGTTCTATTTCCAATAGTCTAATTATTCTTTATTTGTATGCCTTTTGAGAAATGGTTTTGTGTACACATTAAATTTATCATTTATTAAAAATATATTGGACTTATAATTGATGTTTTAGACCATCGACTTATTTTTTGGGTCAATTGAAGACTATGATACATGGCCTATATCAACACATATGGTGTTCAAATCCCTTAAATATGGTAACAATGGGATGTAAATATCAGAATAAAGCGTTTAAAAAATTAATTTATAGTTAATTGTTTTTTAATATTAGTATCACATAAGGGATAAATGGAATATCTTGGGAAATGTAACATTGTATAAAATAAAAAATGGGATAAATTATAAATGGTAAATTGGGAATTTTTATATTATTAAATTATTTTAACGAACATCCAATAGTTTTTTATATGAATAAAATTTGAAATGGGGTTAATGGTTTTGGGTGTATAACCATATTAGGTAAATTATTAAAAAGGATCACCCTTTTTCCCATAACTTATTTAAAATGTCAACAATGTCAGACCATGGAAATCAGTTGTTTATAAAATTGTTAAATGTGTTGATCATGCTGTTTCACACCCTAGGGATGGGATGTTGGTTTGGGTGGACCAAATTGTTAATTGGTTTGATGGACATGATGATACGTTCCCATGGGATTGGATGTTCTTAATGGTGGTTCACATCATTGATTTGTATTATCAGACATAATGTTTTATATCCCAAATTATATTCATGGATTGATGGTCCTTGATATTAAATATGTAACCCCAATGTATAAGGTTTTGATGATCAGAATGGGCCAATGTAGGTTTGATTAGATCGAGTGTCACATTGAATGTGAGGGCCAATGATGTAAATTGAATAATTTTTATTAATCAAAACTATTTTATAAATATTTTATTTCATTCTACTCCCATGTCAATCTCTATAAAATATTTCATTAGATTGGATATACATTATACACTAGTAGTGGTGGCCTCATGAGTTGTAATCAGACCCTTATTTTGCCACGATTTATATTCGAGTATAATTCACAGTTTCGTGCTTGATAATAGAAATAACCCTATGTAAGATTGATGATTTGGGGTGTTGGAAATATCATAGATGGGTGAACACAATAAAAAATCTTGACCCATTTTGGTGAATTATTAGTTTTTCCTTATTTTGGGATTCTATTTATGAATCACACTATTATGAAATGGAATATTTACTGTATTGGTGTTTATAATTTACCTAGTTTATGTATTTAGTTATGCAATATGTATTTTTTTATAATTTATTTTATTATTTATTAGGACATTCTTCTTCTTCAGTATAGTATAGAGGGTATAATATACCCAAATTCTACATTATACCACCACTCATTGTCTATATCCTCTGGAATAATAGGATGCATGTTTGAGTTCATGTAAAGAATTTGGTCATTTAATTAGATTAGTGTTTCCCTTGAAGGTATGTTACAAATTGGTATTAGATGATGTTCATTTCTATTTCTCTACAATTTGGGAAAGGTTTTAAAGACATCAGGATGTTCCAAGCCTTAATAAAGTTCTAGTTCATTGGGGGTAGATGACCCCTATATGGGAAAGGGAAATTAATGTTTCTAGTGTGGTATTTCGGTTCCTGATGGTCACCTGTTATAGTTGAGATGTTTTTTCAAATTTAGTCATACACTTGTGTGATGTTACCATTTTATATTATTTTACCGGTGTATCTGTATGGAATTATATTTTATATGCATGTATCATTTTAGGGACATAGGGATTTTTGTTTAATGAACCTTATTAGACACAATGGAAAAAGTGGGTTATGGTTGGGATTGGGGAAATGAAATTATTTTTGGTTTTTTGTTTTTTTAAAGAAATAGTGCCTAATATGGAAGTTTAAAATGTCTAAAAATTGAATAGTTCTAAATTGAAATGGATAAAATCTTATCAAATGAAAATATTCTATATTGGATTATTGTTTTACCCAAAGTTAGCTATTGACTCTATGTAGGGATGGTTTGGTGTAGTAATATTGTTTTGGTTATATGAGTTGGATTAGCTTTTAGAGAGTAGCATGATATAAATATTTCAAACCACTCTTTTGTGTGAATTTGTAAAGAATGTGTTTTGTGCCCTGATTTGTGTGCATATCATTGTATATTATAAGGTTTAGGGTTTATGGTGTATGATATAAGTTCTATGGTGGAGGGTTTAGGGTTTAGGGTGTATGATATAGGGTTTAGGGTGTATTATTTGGGGGTTAGAGTGCAGGTTATAGGGTATAAGGTGTAGGGTTTTGGGTTTTTGGTTTTGAGTTAATGATGTAGGGTATATGGTTTAGGGTGTATGGTTTATGGATTAGGGTGCCTGGAATAGGGTTTATGATGTATGGTGAAAGTTTTTGGGTATATTTTTTTACAGTCTAGGGTTTTTTGTTTAGGATGTATGGTATATGGTTTACTGTTTGGTGTTTAGGCTTTTGGGTGTACATTTTAGGGAGTTTTAGGGTTTTCTAAATTTTTAGGATTTTTAGGGATTTTATGGATTTTATGGTTATTGTTGTCTTTATGGATTTTCGATTTTTAGGGATTTTAACAGTTTTTGGGTTTTACGGTTTTTACTTTTTTAGTTTATTTAATGGTTTTATGAGTTTTAAGGGTTTTCTTAAGAAATTTTTAGGGTTTTTATGGTTTCTATTATTTTATAGTTTATAGTTTATTTAGACAATTTATCTTGGGATTATATGGATTTTAGTATATTTAGTTTTTATTTAGGGGTTTATTTTTATTCGGTATGTTTAGGTTTCTTTATGGGTTTTGGGGATTTAAGGGTTTAGGGTCTCGTATTAGCTTTACGGTTTTTAAGGTTTGTTCTGGTTTTAGTGTTTAATAGTGGTTTTTATTTTTTATGATTTAATTGAATGATTAGGGTTATTAGTTATATTTATAGTTTCTAGGGTGTTTTATGGGTTTTAGGGGTTTTATGTATTTAAGGGTTTTTATGTGGTTTTAAGGGACTTTTAGGTGTTTTATAGGGTTTTGGGTTCTATTAGGTCTTTTAGAGTCTTTTTGTTTTTTGGGCTTCTGAGGGTATTTTAGGGTTTTATGGTATTCTTGGGGGTTTTAGTGATTTATATTTTGGTTTTGTTGTATTTTTTAGGGTTTTTATGAATTTTATTAGATTTTAGAGTATTTAAGATTTTATAGTATTTTAAGAATTTTATGTTTTTTAGTGTTTTTTGGGGTTTTGGGTTTTTTTGAGGTTTATTAGGATTTTATGGTTTTAGGGGCATTATAAATTCTTATGGTAATATCGTTTTGTGGGGATTGGTGTTTTTTGGGGTTTAGTTGTTTCATGAATTTGGGGGTTTTAGTGGGTTTTTACAATTTTTAAGGTGGTTTAAGGGTGTTTGAGGTTTTTATGGGTATTAAATGGTTTAAGGGTTTTATGTGATTTCAGAGAATATTATGGTTTTTATGTTTTTTTTATTTTTAGTGTTTTTAGAGGTTTATGTTTTTAGTGTTTTTAGGTTTTTATTGGTATTATAGGTTTTTGCATCTTTTATGATATTTTATGGTTGTTTGGATTTTAGGGGTTTTAGGGCCTTTACATGTTTTTAGAACTCCAGGGTGTTGTATAGATTTAAAGGGTTTTGTGGTTTTTAGGGTTTTAAAGGTTCTTTTTTTGTTGGTAAGGTATTTTAGGGTTTTTTAGGGTCTTATTGTTTTTTAGGTTTTTACTGTCTTTAGGTTATTATTAGGATTTTCACGGTTGTTTAGTGTTTTGGGAAATTATAGTACTTTTTGGTTTACTAGGGTTCTAAAATTCATTAGGAGTTTGGGTATTTTATGTTAATTTAGTGGTTTTAGAGTATTTAGTGTACTTTATGGTTTCGGGGGTTTATGTTCTTTATCGAATTTGTGGTTTTTGTCTCCCTATGTGGGTTTTAAGTGTTTGAGATTATTTTAATGTTTTTATGATCATTTAGGGTTTTAGGGATTTTATTGCCTTTTGGGGAATTTTGGGTTTTTAAGGTGTTTAATGGGTTTTATGGACTTTTAGGATTTATATAGTTTTTTTCATTACATAGATTTTTAGGGTTTTTTTGGGCCTTTTCGTTTTTTCGTTGTTTATCTTGTTTTTTTATTTATAGGGAATTTTGGGTTTTCTATGGTAATTGGTGTTTTTATTGTTTTTATTTTTTTTAGCGTTATTTATCTTTTATTGGGTTTTATTTTTTCTATTGGTTTTTAGGGATTTAATTTTTTTATGTTTTTTGGGGTTTTATGTTGTCTTATGTTGTTTTAATGGTTTTATGGTTTTTATGGTTGTTCTGGTTTTTATAGTTTTTATGATTATTTTGGTTTTTAAATTTTTTAAATTTTTTAGTGATTTCTCATGTTTATATAGTTTTTTAGAGTTCTTTTAATATTTTTTGGTTTTAGGGTTTTTAGGGTTCTGTATTATTTTTATATTTCATGGTTTTTTAGTGATTTAGATTTTATAGGTCCTTTGAGTGTTTATTGTTATTTTCTATTTTAGGGTGTTTAAGGGTTTAAGGTAATTTTAGGGTTTTATCTTATTTGAAGGGTCTTTATTTTTTTTTATCATTTTTAGTGTCTTTTAGTGGATATATGTTTCTACGGTCTTTAAGGGGGTTTTAGGATTTTTATGTTTATGTGGATTAATTTGTGTTTTTTAGGGTTCTGTAGTTATAAGTTTTTAGGGGTTATTAGGTTTTCATCTAGGTTATGGATTTTATAATATTTATAGGTTTACGGGATTTTTTGGATTTTTTATGTTGTGTAGGTTTTTTTTATTTTTTAGCGGTTTCATGTATTTAAATTGGTTTATCATTTTTATGGATTTATTTTTATTATGGTATCTGTTGGTTTTTAGGTTTTGGGGGTTATGGTTTTATGGGATTTGTGGTATTTATGGTCACTGAGTTTTTATGAGTATTTAGTGTTTTAGGGGTTTTAGGAATTTTTTTAGGATTTTTGTTTTTTGGGTTTTTTGGGTATTAAGGGGTTTTGTGGGATTGGGGTTTTTATGGTTTTAATGATTATAGGGGGTTTTAATGGGGTTCAAATTGGTTATTTTGGTTAATATGGGTTTTTTTTGTTTTTAGGATTTTTAGGATTTTTAGGGGTTTTGAGGTATTTTTAGAGTTTCTTATGGTTTTAGTATTTTTAGTGTTTTAGGATTTATTTTGGTTTTTAGGGATTTTAGAGTTTTATGACTTTTAATATTTTATGATTTTAGTGTTTTGGGGGACTTTTTTGGGGGAATGGAGGCTTACATTTTTAGGGGGTTACCTGTTTTCAGTACTTTTAGTGTGTTTAGGGTTTTTGGGGGTTTTCTGGGTTTTAGTATTTTTAGTGTACTGAAATGTTTTTAGGTGTTTTTTTGGTATTTTTGGTATTTCATGTTTTTAGGGTTTTTAATATTTTGGGGGGTTTTATGGGTTTTTGGGTTTTTGGTGGGTTTGAGTGTTTTAGTGGTTTTAGGGTTTTTTAGGATTTTAGGGCTTTTAGGGATTTTTTTATTTTCTCAGTTTTTAGACAGTTTTAGTGTATTTTTTATTCTGTTATGGTTTTAATGTCTTTTGTGGGGTTTTAGGGTGTCTAGTTTATGTGTTTGTTCTTGGTTATTTAGTGTATTTAGGTTTTTAGGTTTTTTATTGTGTATTTAAGTGTTTTAGGTTTTTTCTAGGGTTTTTTTTGTTTTTTTGGGTTTTATATGTGTTTTAGGGGTTTTTTGGTTTTTAAGGAATTTTAGGGAATTTTATGATTTTTGGGTCACTAAGTTTTTTTTAAATTTTTATGGGGTTTTACTATTTTTAGGGTCTTTTATTTTTTTCAGGGTTTAAGGGTTTTTTAGAGTTTTTCGATTATTTTAGGGTTTTAATTGGGTTTACGATTATTGGGATTATTTAGGTCTTTAGGGTTTTTGGGTTTTCTATGGTCCTTTAGTGTTTTTAGAGTCATTTAGGGATTTATGGTATTTTAAGGTATTTTATGGGGCTTATGATTTTTGGTTTCTATTAGATGTTCATATGGGGTTTAGGGTCTTTTAGTGGTCTATTAGGGCTTCTAGGAACTATTTGGGAAGTTAATGGTTTTAAAGGGGATTTAGGGTTTTCCGGGTCTATTTGGGTTTTTAGTGTTTTAGGGTGTTTTAGGGGGTTAGGGTTTTTATGGTGTTTTATGGGATTTTTTGGATCATTATGTTTTTTATCAACTTTATGTTTTTAGGGTTTCTGAGATTTCATGGTTTTTAGGGTATTATATTTTTAGGGATTTTTTGATTTTTTTATATTTTTTTGGTTTTAGGGTCTTTTGGGGTTTTTACTCTCATTTAGGGATTTTATGGTTATTATCTGTTTATAAGAGTTTTAGGGGTTTATAAGGGTTTTAGGTGTTTTAAGGTCATAATTGTTTTTTTGAGTTTTTAATGTTTTTATTGTATTTTTAATGATATTTATGTTTTCTTATTTTTTATGGTCTTTAGAAAAATTAGAATTTTTATGGGGTTTTATAGTGTTTTTGGTTTTTGAATAATTTGAATCCTTAAAATTGTTTTATGGTATTTTTTTATTTGGGTTCATAGGGGTTTTAGGGTGTTTATGGGTTTAGAGTTTTTTACCGGTTTATATGGTTTTTTTTGGATTTTTTGGTTTTAGGGGATTTTAGTTATTTAATGTTATTGTGGTTTTTATGGTGCCTCGTGGTTTTTAGATTTTTAGGGAACATTATTATTTTTTGGGGGTCTCTAGGGTTTTTGTTGTTTTATATTTCTCATGGGGTTTAAATGTTTTTTTCACGTTTATGAATTTATTTTGGTGTATAGTGGTTTTAGGTTTTTTATTGGTTTACGGTATTTAATGGATCTTAGGGTTATCGAGGGTTTTTCAGGATTTAGGGTTATTATGGGTTTTTAGGTATTTTAGGTTTCTTAGGGGTTTTTAGGGTTTTATAATGGTTTTAGTGCGTTATACGGATTTTTTGGTTATTTTAGGTGTTTTAGCGTATTTTTGGGATTTTAGTATTTTTAATTGCTTCTAGGGATTTTGGGTTTTTAGGTATTTTAGTGGGTTTTATGGTTTTTAAGTAATTTATGTTTCATGGGATTTGTATTTTAAGGGGGTTTTGGTATTTTGTGAGTTTTTAGGGATTTAGGGTCTTCTGAGTTGTTTTTATGGTAGTTTAGGGGTTTTAGGGGTTTTAAGGCATTTAAGGGGTTTATGATTTTTATGGGTTTTTATTGTTTTTGGTTTTATAACATGTTAGATGTATTTTATAATCTTTAGTAGTTTTTTCTAGTTCTAGGGTCTTTTATGGGCCCCTTACATGTTTTGTAGGCTATGTAGTGTTTTAATGGGTATTTAGGGTATTTTTTTTAGGGTATTTAGGTATTTTTGATATTTAATATTTTTTGGGTTTTTTTGGATTTAATTGTTTTAGTTGTTTTACAGTTTTTAGGATTATTTTAGGGTTTTGGGGTTTTTAAAATTTTAGGTTTATTTTGGGATTATAGATTTCAATTAGTGGACTTTGTGTTTATATGGTTTTTATGGTTTTCGATGGGATTTCCTTGTTTTATATTGGTTTTCTAGTTTTTATGTTCTATATTAATTTTTAGTGTTTTATGGGTTTTTAGGGTTTTTAAAGAGTTTTCAGTTTGTTGGGAAAAGAAGGAACGGTTCCAGGCTATTCCCGGAACCCCCCAAAATTTATAAATAAAGGATACAGACACTGCATACAAGGGAGGGGAGGGATCAATCAATCCACACCCAAAACCCCTTACGACCTCAGCCCGAGGGCCACAAAGGAAAAAAAAAGAAACAAAGTGCAAGACCAAAAAGGACACAATGACCAAAAGAAAATCACACACATAGAAAGTCAGTCAACATCACCGCCAAAATCCTCCAGCTCCGCATCACGAAACCCCATGCCAACACCAAAGTCGTCGACATCATCAGCAACGCTAAAATCTGATTCATCACCCTGGTCCATTGAGTCCCATCCAGAGTCAAAATCTTCTTGCATGCCAAGTCTGGACTGCAGCGTCTCCATAGATTTTACCTGATCAGTATAAAAATAAGGCCTCTCTCGCTTATTCACCATTAGATTCAGTTTGACAGCTCGTGAGGAGGCCCTAGTTTCCATTGGGCGTGGGAGGGCAGAGTAATCCCTCCTCCTTCTTCGTCTTGGTGGGGCAAAGGAGGTTCCCGCAACAGACATCTTTTTTCCATTGCCACCATCACTAGCGGCTAATGGTGCCTTGCCCTTCTTGCTTTCTGCCTCAGGAGTTTCAGCAACTCCGCTGATTTTTTCTCCCCTGATGGGACCATAGAAGCATTTATCCGTCGATCAGCCTTAGCAAGCCTCTCTGCAAGCCTCATTGCCTCACCTTTAAGAGGGAACCTTTCCCTTTCAACCCATACCATCTCATGGAGCTGCACACAAAAGTATTCAGCAGAGGGAACATCATGAAGGATCATCTCCCTCTGCAGGTCCGTGGAAGGACCACCAGCATCACCAGCATATCGGAACTGGTCACTAGGAAGGTCTTCAGCACTGCCGTCAGAGTGGGATGATAACCCAGACCCCATACCAGGTCCTCCCACGCCAGGATACCCATGCAGGACCAGCGGGGCATCACGCCAGTCTATATCCCCATCTAGTATGGGCTTTTCCTCAGCTGAGCATGAAATCCAGTCATCTCCAGAACTGGTTTCCTGAGCAACAACATCCTCCTTTGCAGCATCTTCCACCCGTACCCCACCCATAGCAGGTTCAGCTGAACCTGCAGCCTTAGAAACATTAACATGAGCCTCAACCGTTAGAGTAGATCCACCAGCATTTTCATCAACCTTTAAGCCAGTTGTGTCATCCCATCCCTGATCCTTGCAGGAAGTTTTCACATTTCCTGGCCAGACATCCATCACAATTGTCCTATCTATCTCAGTTTGCTTCCTAATATCTTCACCAAACCCGTGAAAACCTTTAGCAGAGCCATGAATTCCTCCCTCAGTGAGCATGACTTCATCCTCAACAGCATTCCCTGAGACACCGGCGCATGCTTCCAAACTCACCAAGAAGCCACCTGAATCCATCAGAGAGATTTTTAACCCATTACCAGCCAACAGAGGAGATGATCATGGCACATCGGCAGCCACAGAGTGGGAAACCTCCCCAATCATCCCCTTCACCTCCACCTGAGGGAGGCCGCTCCTACCAGCATACAGAGATTCACCACCCCTAGAAGAGCCAGAACAAATTCCAGAATGGTCACTGTGCCCAAAGCTCCAGCACGAAGAGTAGAAGACTGGCCATTGCTCGAAGACAAAAGATTTTCTCCATCTGAGCTCCTCTCCCACATCAATCCAGACAGAGTCCACAGGGGGTTTCGACGCATCAATTTCGACAAAAGCCCTTGGCGCAACCAGATGACAGAGGTCCCTCGTCCTGCTATCCACACAGAGGAATCGCCCCACCAGGTTTCCAAGCATCGAAATAATAGAGAAATTCTGAAAGGGGAGTGGAAATTCAGGAAAACGCACCCAGGTAGCAGCAATCGGGGAGCTTCGCTTCATATGAAAATCAAAGCTCCATCGAAAGAGGGAGAATCAAGCGCCCTTGCATGACTGAGGAGCCGCTGACCAGGCAAGGATGCGATCATCCTCCGTTAAAAACCGAACCATGATATGAGAGCTATCGAGTAGGCCCACAGTGTGCGAGCCCTAAGATTCAAGGAATCCATAACGAACCTGTCGAAGGTGACCACCGGGGGTCGCCGCCTCGGAAAGCTTGCAACCAGAGTCAATCGGTGGAGATCTGCTGCCTCAGTGAACTCCCGAATTGAGAGAGGAAGCTGAGGGCAGCCATCGAATAACTCTGAAACCTTCAGGCCAAGCACCGTTCGCAGGAAGGCGGGTAACAGATCAGAAGAAGAGAGCGATGAGAAATCATCAGGGAGAGGATCCTCCCCCGTAGAGGGGTAAGGGGTTTGGTGTGTATGGTGTCAGGTTTGGGGTATATGGTGTAGGTTATATGAATTATTGTGATGATTTTAGGCTTAAGGGTGTAGGGTATAGGGTTTTAGGTGCATAATTTTGGATTTAGGTGTAGGTTATATGGTATATGGAAGAGGATTTTTGGTTTATGGAATATGGTATAGGGTTTATAGTGTAGAGTTTAGGTCTTAGGGTGTTGGGATTATGTTTTAGTTTGTAGATTATAGGTTTTAGGGTTTAGGATTTATGGTATTGGATTTTGGGAGTAGGTTATAGGGTTCAAGGTTTAGTATTTATGGTTTATGGTTTCAGGGATAGGGTTTATGTTGTAGGGTATAGGGTTTTGAGTAGAGGGTTTTAGGTTTAGGGTGTAGGGAATTGGGTATACTGTATTGTGTTTAGTGATTATAGTGTAGTTTATAGGGTTTATACTGTAGGGTGATGTTTATAGGGTGTAGGCTTCAAGGTTTTGTATGTATTATTTTGGGTTTAGGGTGTAGGGTATAGAGTATACAGTATAGAGTATAAGGATATGGGTTCACAGTGTTGGATATAGGGTTTTGGGTGTGGGGTTCATTGTTTAGCGTGTATGGTATATGGTTTCGGGTATAGGGTTTAGGGTGTTTGGCATAGGGTTTAGGATTTGGGGTTCAGGGTTCGGTTGTTGGGTTTAGGGTTTACGGTGTAGGGTTTAATGTTTAGGGTGTATGGTATAGGGTTTAGGTTGTAGGTCATAGGGTATAGAGTGAAATGTAATGGTTTTTTTTGGTGTAGGGTATAGGGTTTATGGTGTAGGGTTTTTATGTTTGGGGTTTATCGTATATGGTATAGGGTGTATCGTTTGGGGTTTAGGGTTTCGGGTATAGTGTATAGGGTGTATTGTATATGGTTTTTTGTGTATGGTATATTGTTTATTTTGTAGGGCATTGGGTTTAGGGTGTAGGGTTTTAGTTTTAATGGGTAGGAAATATAGTTTTGGTTATAATATTTTTAATGTATGGTGAAGGGTGTAGGATATGGGGTTTTGGGTTTTGGCTACATGGTGTAGAGTGTTGGGTATAGGGTGTACCATGTTTGATATTGAGATTAGTGTTTAGGGGATAGGGTCTATTGTGTAGGGTATAGAATTTTGTATGTAGGGTTTAGTTTTTATGGAGTGGTGTACATGGTTTAGGGTGTGTGGTATCTGGTGTTGGGTGTTGGGTTTAGGTTTTTGGGTGTTGGGTATATGGTTTAGGGTGTTTGGTGTAGATTGTAAGGTTTCATGTGTACGGTTTTGGGTTTTGGGTGTTGAGTATGGGGTTTATGGTTTAGGGTTTCTACTATGAAACTGGGATTATCCAGTTCTATGTATTTAATAGCGCTAGCTAAAAACATTATTAAAGACCCCCTTTATCTGCTCTAAAAATCCCTATTAAAGGGAGTCTTTTATAGTGCTTTTTAGCACTGCTTATGGGTGTCTTTAAGAATGCTCAAAAAGATATATTAAAGGGGTACCTTTATCATTTTTTTACAAGAAAAAATAGATGTGTATTTAAAAAAAATTACATAAAAAATAACAAAATAATATAATAATACATTTATATTGATATAAATATAATATATTTATTTTCAAATATGTTTTAGATAAGGTTAAATGGAATTTAAAATTAATATATAATATATTTTATGAAAATGGATTATTAAATAACTAAAAATTATTATTATTTAATAATTTACTTATTATTACCGAGTAATATTCATTTAATATAAATTTTAACATAAAAAAATCAAAAAAAATCCAAAAATCCAAAATAAGTTGAAAACATAACTCAAACATCAGATGACCATATTTTTTGATCAGGGTGTCCATTTCTGCTCTACCACATGTAAAATCAAATCCTGTTATGATCTCTATGCGTTCATGACACATGGGACCTCGATTACTATTTTTTAGGCCAAAATAGGTCCATAAGACCTCCAAAACCGAGTTTTTAGTAGGGGTAACCCTATTATTTTATGTTTCTATAGATTTTAAACATCGTAAATAGGGTAATTTTTTCCTATTTATGTTATGAATGAATTTATTCTCAAGGTTTTTATTTATAATGATATTATATATTTTAAATGTTATTGTTTCTCATAATGTAATTTTATTTATAATTAAATATATAACAATATATACATTTTTTATATATTAAAACATAAAAATTAAAATTTATAAATAAAATGATTATACATATTTACATATAAAATATATTTTCTATATATAAATTAATGTATAGAAATATATATAAATATATGGATACAAATGTAAAAAAATATATATAAATATATAGATATCATAATTATGTGAAAGAATATAGTGTGGGGCTGTGTAAATGTTTTAGATGTGTATGGTGGAGGACAGGGGTTTGAAACTCACTGGAGTTAGGGGTGCTCATTGGAGGATGGGATTATCTAAAGCACTGATAAAGGGGTGGGTTGGTGGGAATCATAGATAATGGGATCGGTGGGTTAGGTATGAAAAAATATTTACATACCATTTATCAGTGGAGCATTTATCAGTTTTTTTGCAGTGCTACTATAGGTTCTTTTAACATAACATAGTTTTTATAAATGGGGCATTTAACAACGATTTTTTAGCAATGATAAAAGTTTCAGAATTTTAACCATGCTTTCATTATAAGTGACTTATTAGCACTGATAAAGGCCTTTTCTATCACTATTAAAGAATGATTTTTTATTCATGGGTTCTAGGTGCAAGGTATATGGTGTAGGGTTTAGGATTTACTATGTATGGTTTAGGGTAAAGGGTGTAAGGTGTGGGGTTATAGTTTTAGGTATTCAGGTTTAGGTTTTATGGTGTTGGGTGTATGGTTTATGATGTAGGTTGTAGGATTTCGGATTAGGGTATATGGTATATGGTATATGGTGTAGGGTCTGGGGTTTAGGGTGTGGGGATTATGGTTTAAGGTTTAGGGTACACGTTTGTGGTATTATTTGTGAATTTGTTTTAAATTTATATGGTTTTATGTTTTTTAGGGATTTTTGTGTCTTGATGGTTTTTAAGAACATTAAATGATTTTATGGTGTTTTTATAGATTTTATGATTTTTATGATATTTATGTGTTTTTTGGATTTGAGGGTTTTTTAAGTGGTTATTAGGGATTTATGGGTTTTTAGGGGTTGTATAAAATTTTGGGGTGTTTGTGGATTTTATGGTTTTTTTTCAGGATTTTTGGGTATTTGGGATTTTTGGTTCTTGAGGGATTTATAGTTGTTAGGGATTTTTGGTATTTTTTGGGGTTTAAGGGGTTTATAGGGGTTCTTGGATATTTTATGGTTTAGAATGGATATTACTGATTTTATTGTTTTTGGGGGGTTTTGTGCTATTTTTTTACCAATTTTATGGGTTTAAGGTTTTACTATGGTTTTTATGGGGTTTGAAGGTTTTAGGTTGTTTTCAATTTTTTATGATTTCTAAGTATTTTTATGATTTTTTATGGTTTACATAAAAATAGTGGTTTTAGGGTTTTTCTTTTAAGATTTTTATGGGTTTTAGGGGTTTTAGGAATGGTTTTTACGATTTATTAAAATATTTAGGGATTTAGGGGTTTTAGGGGGTTTTTTGAGTGTTAAAAAATTATATATGTCATTTATAGATTTTAGAAATAATAATTAATTTTTAGGGTTTTAGGATTTCTAGGGTCTTGCTTGGGTGTTTATAATTTTTAGTATATTTAGGGTTTTAAGTTTTTTAGTTTTTAGTGTTTCAACAGTTATTATTGTTTTTAGGGGTTTTATGGGATTTCGTATTTTTATGATTTGTAGGGTTTATAATGGGTTTTATGGTGTTTGGATTCATTTTCCTAGTTTTTAGGTGTTTCTAGGGTTTTAGGGTTGTTTGTATTTTTTGGGTTTTTTTTGGTTTTTAAGGATTTTTAGGGGTTTAGTGGTTTTAGGGGTTTTAGGGGTTTATGTATTTTAGGGTTTGGATGTGGTTTTTCTTAATATTATTGCGTTTTGAAGTCATTATGATATTTTGGGTTTCTAAGGGGATTTTAGGTTTTTCTTAGGGGTTTTCGAGTTTTATGTGTTTTAGGGGTTTTTTTATTGGTAGGGCGTTTTGTGGGTTTTATTGATTTTTGTTGTTTTAGGGTAATTTAATTTTTATGGAATTTTTAGGTTATATAAGGGGTTTTAGGGTTTTAGGGAGTTTAATGGAAATTAGTGACTTTTCTGCGGGTTTCAGGGTTTTTTTGGGTAATTTAGGGTTTTAGGGTTGTTTTGGAATTTTAGGGTTTTTTGTGATTTTTGGGTCCTTTAGTGTTTTTTCGGGTTTTAGGGTCCTTTAGGATTATTGGTATCCCTATATGAGCCCAAATTTTTAAATTTTTTCTCTTTTATCAACTGAAAATACAACTAATTTAATCTCATTACCTAGTTGATTAATTAATTTTTTTAAAAATCATTCACACAGTGTAGTTAACCTATAAGTAGATTTTAGATATAATTTTATTGATTTTCATTTTAAAATATGAAAAAAATTCATCATTTTTAATTTTTTCCTTCACACTGAAAAACATGTTTTTTATATACATACCACTTAACAATGAATTTTTTTTGATTTACCATAGGGTAATGATTAATTGACAACAATTTCCTTCTTACGGTCGATCTAGTTTATAGAAAATTTAAAATAAATGGATCGATCATGTAACCCCTTCTAATAGCCTATACATCCACTAGGAAAGAGCTGCCACCAAATAAATATATTAGGAGATAAATCTTATTGGGTCGATCATTCTTCCAAAATGGTAAATCTATGAAAAAGAGTTATGGAAATTTTTCATCTAAGATAAGGAACTGGATGGCAAAAAATACATCTTCTGCTACCACGGAAGGGAAATAAGAGAGATATTTTTCCTTATATTTCATGTTCTTATAACTTATATCATACATCTATCATAAAAAAAATGAAATATGATAAAATAAAAGATTCATGTAACTTACATAAAAAAGGGGATAACCAAACACAACACTTCTCATGGACGATCTACCTAATCGATCACGCCACCTTGGGGAAAAAATACTCTTGATTAACATCATTTGGTAGGATAAAGGTAAACCACAATTCTAAGGGGATCATGTTTTTACGTTGATCAGACATGGTATCTACATCAACCAATGCTGTGATCCAGGAGGGTTCTCCATGATTGAAATCGACATGTTAACACCACCTTTGAAAATTTCCAATTCCATTCCACCATGAAGGATATTTCCAACAACAACCACCGGATCCCTATGGTATGGAACCAGTTCCCATATTAATCTTATGGTGATGAAGCCACACTATTTTACCAGAAATACCATCACGTTTGTATCCAATATGTGCCTTTTCATTTGAGATTTTGAACATACCACCAGAGAAGATGACCAGAGCCAGGTCGTGAAATGAAATTAGCGGCGTCCAAACTGAAAAATCATCACCATAACATTTTTCTAATTGATCCTACTGTAAAGAGAAACACACAACTAAATATATAGACAAATTGAGAGCATGAATATCTAAGTAAAATAAGAAATATATCTTCAGAAGTCATCCTAAAAAGAACATTGGTGCCCCCAACAATATAGGGTTTTAGTTCACTGTCTAATGATGGAATGATTTGAGTTACAAACACTATCGATGCATCAATACTGATGAAAAGAAAAAAATCATGATGAAATCACCGGGTAAATTATAAATATTCAGAATTATCCGTACCAAAAACATGTAATAAATTATAATAACCAAATTCCAAAGTCTTTCATAACCTTATAAGATTTTTGATCCCTGAGGACCATCATGTACGCAAATGTGATGCTTCTATATTGCTTTGATGCTGGAGAGTAGAAATTTAACTCTCCAAAAATAGAAATGCATCATTATCATTGGAATATTTTGAATTTGTTCTGAAATAACATTGGTACCAAGATAATATAATAAAGAAACTTGATTATAGACATGTGTGATCATATAATGAAAAGCCACTATATAGCACTAGAAATTGGGAAACACTCATATTGTGATCATGTGAATAATTTCTAAGAACACCCAGATGCTCAAGCCTCCATTATATATGGATCATCATGATTGTGATATGTTCTTTATATCTCTCAAATGCCGCTTTCTACCACCAGTCAATTCACACTGGTATGTCTCATTTTCTTTTATTTTCATCTTTTAACAAAATATATGATGACACACTAATCCCTTAGTGGCTCTTCCAACGATATTCCTCCTATCCCCTATGATAATGAATTTTTTTAACTATTTTATATATTTTTTAAATTTTTAGACTCATTATAGTTATAACTTTAAAAGGGGATATCTTATTTCTTTAACTTATAATTTATATTCCCATCTTCGCAAGATCAGTTTTTTAGGGAACTTAAGACAGCTTCATTGCCAACAATTTTGAGCAGTGTGTTGGAGTAGGTGTAATTAGAAATCTATGGTTATTGGGCTCAGGGATATTGGACGATAAATTGAACATTCCACCTCTATAATAAAACCAAAATATTTATGAAGTGGTTGATCAAGTAAGATTTCACTCAGTTAGGGAGAAAACATTAGACTATTGTTTGAATAATTATTTATTAGTGTGGATAAAAGGGATTTTGAGGTTACGACACTGCTTAAAGAATTGAATTAAAACAATTCCATTTTAATATTCTATACTATTTTCAAAAAATTGAACCTAAATAACTAAATTAATATACACACAGAACACTATAATCAATAGAGAAAAACATCATTCCTATATTTAATACATTTAATATTGGTTCAAATATAAGTTTATTGAGTACCCCAAGATAGGAACACATCAAAACATGTTCCATTATAGGGGGGGGGGCATTTTTTCGATTAAGTTTTTTTTTAATTTTGTTTTTTAAATTAACAAATCTAGTTCTTCAAGTACTATTAGTGTTGATCCTATGGTTTATAGAACTATTTTATCTATAATTATAACTCTAGAAATATTTTAACAATAAGAAATGGATCTTTTCACTATTCAATTGGATAAACATCCCTCGTCATCTACTTCCACCACAAAATTTTCATTAGGAAGTGAAAAAATAATTTATAATCTGGTTCAATTCAATATTACTCTATGGGAATTGTATGCATGGAAATTAAACATTAATAATAGTTAATTACAATTAAATGATAAAAATATTGTGAACTAAAAATTAGTATGATTGGAATACAACCTTTTTTTCAGATTATCTTGTGAAGACCCCCAAAAAAATTATTATCTTTCAATTATGTTTTAAATAGATTCATATCTATTGGATTCACTGAGTCTCAAATAAATTGGTTTGATTCCACCTTATCTATTTAAGGGGTACACAAGGAGTGGCTTTAAAATATATAACTAGTAGAAGTCACCTCATGGGAAAATATATAGAGGCCCATCCTCCAAAAATGTAGTCCTAACATAAATGAGTACTCAACTAATGAACGTGATCTATGGAATAAATATAGAAACCATAGAAACCCAATATGTGTTATGGGAATGACTCATGGAACTAACAACATCCTCCCCACACTAGCCCTTTGAAGAACATAAATTCTTGGTATTCATTTACAATGTATTAATGGAAAATGAAAATAACCTACATGAAACATACATTGGAGGATAAATAACTAAAAAATCACCAATTGATGTTAGACAACTAATTGAAATAATCTCTTTAATTTATGGATAATTGTGTATGGTAATTGCATTTAGAGGTGGGCATGAGGTAAAAATTTCAACCACATCTTTATTTGAAAAAACATTTGAAGAACAAACATCTATTGTGAGATATATAGATGTGAACAAGGTGAAAGATTAATCACTAAAAACACCCCCTTGGTTCTACCAATTTTTCTATTCCACAGAGCACATAATTTATTGATTCCCTCAAGTTAAATAGTCTTAAAGATGTGATATCATTTTCAATTTAAAATTATAGAATCAACCAAGTTGAAACAATGGAGAAAAAGATATTACCACAAATAAATTTGGATATGGGATCCCAAAAAAATAAATTCCACTAATTTAGAAAGAATTCCAATAAGATTCATAACATCCTTACCAACCCAATTGATTCTGGATAAAATGTTCTCAACCACTCACAAGATACATGAATGGAAAATCTCATGAGCCTTCCATGTAGGACTTGTTGAGATGGGTAATATAATATAAGAATAGTCAAAAGACCTTTCTCACCACTTAGGTCTAATTCAATATTCCTTCTCAACCAATTCCTTACCCTAAATGAAATATTATTGAAATTACATTACTGTGTTGATACATGACATAACAAAGTGAAGGACGACCCAAATAGATTACATCTGGATGTGAATACAAACATGTACCTGATGAATATTACCAATAAAAATAACCCGAAAAGGAATTAGAAACAAAACCCCATGATAAGAAAGATAAAGGTAAATCTAATATGGAATTTCCATGAAAACCGTAGCTTCTTGTCCCTGTGAGGATACAAGTTCCAAATAAAAATAATGAAGAATCACTCAAACATGACAAGTTGTATGTATTCATGAAATTAAATATTGACATCCTACAAATACCTAGGTATGAAAAATTCATAAAATAAATGTGCACTAATATAAGGATATTATGAGTAAATTAAGCTGTTAGATTATGTGAGAATGTTTTTTTTAGTTCTTATTCTTCAAATATTGTAAAAATTCAATGATCCAGGTATGATTACAAAATCATTCACAATTAGAAAGATTACATTTTCCAATAAATTTTGTAATTTAGGATATTAATTTAATAGTATTTCTTACTCCCTTTATTCTTCTCGATAGTTGGGAGAAATAAATCCTACCTTTGTGGTTGTTTACTTCACAATCCAATCCACTTCCTATGTGGGAGGTGTTCTTGGTGATGTATTGAAATGTGTATAAGGACATCCATTACATGAAGTCATCTACATTTTCAACATGAAATATGGATAAGATAAATATCACCATCACATCATTCTATCTAAAAAATTTCTGAAGACTGAAAATACCATAATAAATTCCAATAAAGGTACCTATTAAATGAATTTTGGTGAGGAAACGATGGAGTTTAATATAATTCCTTCAAATAAGCACCCATATAAAAAGAATTCATTATTTTCTTTAAAACATTTGGAATTACCTTATACTTCTATAATGGAAATTGAAATGTTCAATGATATAATCATTCTTAGATAAGCTATATAAGCACCCAATCTATTTGAAAAGTCTATTTTTTAAATTTAATTCAATTAGGAGACATTTTTGATTATTTATAATTTAACGAAATTGATGAAAATTATTTAAATTATTTACTCAATTAAACATAAAATAATTCTTTTCAATATTATTGGGGTTCTAACATACAATATACTAAGATGGAAACATATCTAGAAAACCTTATTTGATAGAATTAAAATTGGATCCTTCAATAATTAAATATTCCTTTTTAAAATGAAAAATGTGAAACATTGGTTCATAATTTCATATATTTTAAATCATATACAATATTTATAATTAATGAAAATTAAGAAAAAATAATAATTTGTAAATAGGGTGGACAATAGAATTCATCCTGAGGATTATCCCTTCCACCTACATACATAGAAATTTTCTTGAAAATGAATCCAAATTGGTAAGAAATCTTATAGGGGGATCAACCTGACCCTTCTGCATGTATTAAAAAAGGAGGTTGAAATTATTTTTAGAGATAGTATAATATATCCCATTTTGTACCCTCAATTGGAAAGTCCCATATAAAATTATGAAACAAAAATGGATAGAAAATTTTAATAATGGGAACAATGAGTTAGTACACACCATGATAAGGGAAATTTTAATTTCCCTTTCAGTTTGTTTTCCAACCATTGAATGCCTTCTGGTCATGGAAATCCATAGGTACCTTTATCCATAGCATGATTATAATATTCTCAGAACAGATAAATAACTTGATGGAGTTATACCTTGATGACTTCAATATGTAATTTACATTTTTTCAAATCTTTCTAGAGTGTCTGTAAATCTTATAAAAATGAATTTATAAAAAATAGTATTAAAATTTTCCAATGGTTCATATTATGGTAGAAAAAGGTAATTATTTCTGAAAAATAAATTCTAATGATGTCACTGAAGTAGATAAATCCAAAATTTATGCTATTTCCGTTGTACCTTACACACTGAGAAAAAAAAATTCATTTATTGTATATGTATGACTTTTTTAAATTTTTATTATAGACACAAGAAAAAATTTATTTTACCCTTAAAACAAACTCAAAAAAGAAAATTCTGTTTTTTTAGAGTATCCATGTATTATATATTTTGACAAATTGAAATAATGCCAGGAATATTATCCATTTATCTAATAAGAAAATTATGTTTTACCCTTTTAAATTTATTGTGATGATTCTGACAGAACTATAGGTGTTGTGATTTTACAGAAGATTGATTAGCTTACATTAGTGATAGCCTACAGTTTATAGACCTCAGACACTATCCAAATTAACTAAAAAAATATAGATAATGAGTTTATGTCTATTTTTGTTGCTCTAGAAATATTTCATAATTATATTTTAGGGAACAAAGTAATAATTTAGTATGACTAATAAATATTGATATATTTGGTTAGGAAAATAGATGTAATGAACAGACTGGTGAAATGGATGTTTCTCTTTCAGTTAATTTGACTAGGAAATTAATTATAATAAGGGTAGTCAAAAAATGGCAGAAGACCATAGAGGTAGAATCCTCAATCTTTTGATGTAGAACCAATCAACAATACTAATCATGATAATTCATTCTCAAATGAGAAACTATACACCCTCAACCATGTTCCCTATTATGATCACATAGTGAATTTTATGGTCACTAAAAAGGGACCCCTTCTTCTACAAACAATGAGATTATAAATTTAATACTATATAAAAATAATATTTCTGTACATAAACTTATTAATGGACAATGTTCAATGAAAAAGTCATTAAAAGGTGCCTCCCTAAAGGAAAAATGAACAATGTAATTTCACTTTTTCATATTCTTTTATGTGGAAACCACATTGGACGTGAAAGAAAAAATATAAATTTTTTGGAATATCGATTATTTTTTCCCTTAATTCTATAAAATGCACGTGTGTTTTTAATGTCACAAATTCCAATTTACTATTTGAATTTCCAAAATACCTATTATTTCTCATAAACCATTGATTTTTGTGAGATTTGTTATGTGTGGGTAACTGAATTTATTGGCTTATATGAGGTGACATTTTTATATTTCAATATTATGTGTATAGTATATTATGTCTCTAAATAGACTGAATCGAAATCTACTTAAACTCGTTATTCAAAAATATAATTTAGTTTCTCTAATAAATCATTTTAATTGGTTTGGGAATACCTCAAGCAACAATGAGTATCCAAGGAACCCAATTTTTCAATAAACCAAAATCGAGTAACTCTTTAAGAAATATGAAGTACCCCGTTAAGAAATACACAACCTTCCAATCAAAAATTAATGGATCGACTTAGGTATCCAACAAAGAAGGAAAAATAATCTTGGAAAAACATTTCATCCCAACCAAGACTATTTGAGTAATATATTATAAGATTCAATATGGGAATATTGAACTAGCTATAAAACTATGTGAGGAATGATAGCCTATATAATTATTCGTTGTAAACACAGCCACAAGATTTTCTATCTGGAACATAAATCCTTCTAGGTTGTCAAAATATTGAACCAAGAGATTGGAATGTTTAGTGAAATAAAATGAGCTACAAATAATTGATCATGAGGATCTGAGAAGATATTTATATCAAAATGAATGGTTGTATAAGAGAAAACATATATATTCCCATTGTAAAATGATCTAAAAAAGGGAATTCAATGTTAGATACAAACTATTTTGGTTTTTTTTCGAGGATAAAGATCTTCACCTGTAAGCTTCATTCCAATTGGACAGGTCCCTACACAATAAATAATTCATTACAATTTTTTGTAGTTTAGATTTAAGTAGAAGGTTCAAATCATCCATTCAAGTGGAATGGACAAAAACGTAATAAGTATCTAGAGGTTTTTTGGAAAGAATCATGGGAGAATCCAAGACTCCTATCTATTTATACTAATGAATATATCAATGATAGGGTTTATATTACCTTCATAATTAAATCATCTTATTACTTTTATATTATAATTTTTCCATTTAACAATAAATGTAACCAAAATCAGTTGTACTAGAACCTAGTTATTCTATGGTGTTAATAAAAGATCATGGAGAATGTGTGGATCACTTCTAGAGGTATTTTCACATGAATCATATAGTTAAATTATGGTGTAATAAATTTTTTTCCATAATATCCTCAATGAAATCAGAATTTTAAATTACGGTATTTCAATATATCATCCAATATTAATTATGAATTACATGTGAGGATCCTTTGATACCACTTGTAGGTACCGAAAATAGTGGAATCATCCTTGAAAGGCATGGACAATTCATCTTTTAGTCTCAAATCAAGAGTAATAATTGATTTTCATGATCATGAAACAATATTCACAAAACCCAATCACCATGGAGTTATAAAGGTAATACCATTCCATCAATGTTCCTATAACATATTCTTCCATCAAGGGAAATAACAATCAATTCCTTCTTCTCATTTTCTACTAAAATAATATTCCTCATAACACACCCAATGTACCATACATAGCCATCAACATATTTATTCGTAGTTTTCATCAATACATCAAAGTGGAGAATTCAGGATATTCATTAATAATAATATTAATGTCAACGATTCAATACACACATCCACATATTTGAATATCTAATGACAAATGGAAATGTGCCTTTCAAATTTTAGGTTTATGTTTTGATAACTTCCAATCATGGTGATTACCAAAGATAAACACCATGAGAAGGTGTATCAATTTATTATTAGCCTCATACCTCTGATAATATGTATTGTTAATGTCCCATTAGACAATATCATCCATCTATATAATAAGGTTCAATAATAATTTCATGTATCCTCTAGGTTATCATCATACCGGAGAAATAAAATAACGTATATGTGTCAAAATAATTATGAGGACATTGTCACAAAAAAATACAATGAATAATAATAATCAAGATGAGATAAGAAAACATCCTTAATTTAGAAAACATGTAATTACAGACTAATCAAATTGGTTCTAGGTAACCATCTTCATCAATGTCCCACATGATGTATATCCAACAAACAATAACTTTCAATACACTATAAATAAAAAAAATTCTTTGTGATTATTTTTCAATAATTTATTTAATGCATGTGTTTTAATTTCCTTTTATTAAAAATTACTTGTTTTAATAATATGACATCATCATCTCTTATTTTCATCATTCATGAAAACATAACTAGCACTATGACAAGACAAATGGATAGAGATATAACTAGAAGGAAATATGTAGAGATTTATCTAGAAAAATATATATAGATAAATACATAAATATATACATCTAGAAAGATATATACAAATATAGATCTAAATATATATATACACAATTATTTCTAGAGATATATCTTGATATATATATATTTAGAGATAAATATTGATATATATCTAGAATGATATCTAGAGATAATTCTATACTGATATATATACATATATATCTAGATATATATCTGGGTATTTATCTAGATAAATATAAATCTAGAAATATATCTCGAAGAATATCTAAAAATGTATATCTAGATACATTTATACATATGTCTCTAAAGATATATATCTATAGATATATCTATCGGTTTATAAATATTTTGGATGGATTGATTGAAAATTAATATTTTTTTTAAGAATAAGGTACGAAGCAGTACAAATAATCAAATCTACTCTGACTATTGTGGGTCAAAAATTATGAATTCTGAGAGAAACAACACAAAATATAATCTTACAATCATTTCAAAGTGACCCAAAATTGGTGTATTAGATCATTATCTCCCTTTTACTCCCCTTTATAGCTAACACATCGGTCAAAATATTCCCTTCCCTCTATGTATAAAAGAACTAAAACTACTTTATTAATGAAAATTATCCAGCCCCTTTCCAAATAATCCAAATAGCATGTGAAATTATTATTCCCCTAAAAAAATTTGAACAACATAGTTGAGTATGATTCAATTTCTAAATTCGAATGGTTGCAACTTCTATACAAAAGAAGTCATGTTATCATAGATGTTGTATCCACCCAGATATAATTACATGAAATATAAAAGTAACTACAGCCTAGTATCCTTGAAACTATGTTGTCTCTCACCGGATCTCACCCTCTCATATCCCTATAAATACATGAACCATAAAAATTTTATTTCAATATGATACTGGGAAAATTCAATTTAACCAATATACCATTATTATCTCAACTGAATTCAATGTTCCTTCAGGTCCATCGAAGAGGCCTTATTAGCAATGTAGAATGCATCACACTTTGATAAGGACCCCCAACTCTTCCACTAAAACATCAACCCTCAGCTGAACGAAAATGGAATAATTTATTTTCCCTTCTATAAACTTTTCTATATCTCCAAAAATTGTTCAACGCATAGCCATGATGACCATACCATGAACCCTCACCTCTATTCTATACTGGGAAGCTCCCCTAAACCATGTCTTGATATCCCCTGCATTTTCTCCCGACTGTAGCTTATAATCATTCCCTATTCCATGAAATCCCAAACTCCCTTTCCCCACTAACCTTTAAAAATTTCATGCCACATTGTTTCATGATACGAACTTTTACTACAATCACTTCATATGGCTGGTACCACTCATTTATTTTTTACATTCTTATCCATTTTTAATTATTGATTCATGTCCCCCAAAAAAATATTTCATATTGTAATGTATCTCCTTATACCAGAGCATCATGTCCGATTCATCAATACCACGACCTGTATACACCATTTTTCTGAAGTCCCTTCTACATAATCTACCTGATGTTGAGCCTATAAGAAAAAAATGTACGCTTAATCAACCAGACTAATTATATATAGATATTCTTCTGATCATGGATATGGATGGATTCTATGAAGGATGGATATATATAGGCCTCATTGAATGATATTTTTGGGAATAGGTGCCTCAGATTAAATAGAATCTCCCCCACTCGGATCATATACCACTTATTAATATCTCCATGACCCATATTCCATCGAGACTTACCCTATAGATCCACAATTAATTATAGTATGAACCAATATAGACTTGGAATTCTCCCTGATTTGCATCTATAGTCCGTCAAGTCATCCCAAAACTTATACCTTATCAAAATTTCCCATAATGAATTTTCATCGATTACCTACCACCCCAACTGTAGAGACCCGTATCTTATCGTACATGGACATTACATTACTTTTGCGGAATACTTAGTACATAACAAAAACACACACACAAGGATCGTAATAGTTTAGTGTCTTTGGAAACTCGGAATATAATCTTCTAATCCTGGTGAAAGATCTTCAACATCTCCCATAAAGATCTTCTTCTTTTTTTACCTAAAACCTTTCTTTATATCCTGGGGAAAAGAAAACATAAAAGGGTGAGCTCAAATGCTCAGTAAGGGTAAACAAAAGAAATATCAATCACATAATTTTCATAAGAACATAACATTTTTTGAAAATCTTAACCTGCAAAAGAGAGCATAATTTCATAACATGGGATAAATCATAGTAGTGAAATGAAATCATAACATAAAACATTACTCATTGTGGCATACACACATAATCATAGAGAATCATTTCTTGTTAGTCAAGACTCATTGCCAAGACTATCTTAGTGGACAAAGTCCCTTTCTGAATCGAGTAATCCTCGTTTCAGTCCTGTTTCACTGAACCGGTATAACCTACCATTCCAGCCATGTCTATCTCATGAGATATAAAATCTTTACCCAATGCATTGGAGGGAGATATAGGTCCCACCCATCTCTTAATGAATCCTTTCTTATGTGTGCCACAAAATCATAAATCATACATCATTGCATAACCCATGTAATAAAAATGGGATTCTTAAACAACATGACATCATAAAACCATTCATATAAGATAAAGGAATTCATAAACATAATTCCATCACAACATAGTCAAATCAATATAAAAATATGGATAGAAACAGAACCCTTTATTATCTTAGATGGAAAATAATTTTGATAAAACACTTGAAATGAATTCTTGAGGAAAATATCCTTTCTTCTTCAAAATCAATTTCTTTTCACAAAACATCATACAATTTTAAAAGAAAGAGATTTTATTAAAAATAGTCATGAAATATTTTGGAGGAAGGTTCATGAAAATAAGGCTTTATAAAACCGTAAAAATCCGTTCGTGCCGTATAAGTTAAAAAAAACATTCTTCTCGTACTTTTGTCGGAAAAGTCAAAAAGTACCTCGTACAAAAAACGACAAAAGATTCCTTTAATATCTTTTACTAAAAACTCACCGAAGGGTAAATTTGGATTTAAACAATTGTAGGTGGATGGAAATAACATTACATATTGAGGAAACATGGATTTTGATGATAAAATACACCCCAGTAACTTTCAAAGTACAAACAATCTCGGATAAAAATGAGATTGTGATATTTTCCCTTACCTTTGGTCCAACTTGCTTTGTAAGTGTCCGAACCTCCTGTATAATGATTTAAATCATGTTATTGACTTATTACAGAATCATATTCATTGTTATGATATCATATATGGTTCACTTATGACATTATATTACCCGTTCTTTTGTAAATTCCATGTTACAGAAGCGTTTTGGGTAAAATCGTTTCATTTATCGTAGGTGTTTTGACTTGTTGTTCTTGACATCATTATTACTTATATCATGATTTACTTATTTCCAGAATATAAAATATGATTTATATATCATATACATTCAGTATATATATATATAATAGGTAGATAAATAAAATGAAAAACACCGTTCATGGAGACGGTAGTCCGTACGTACGCATGAACGCTGTTTTCCTTTCCTTATTGTCTTGAAATGGAAGTAAGTAGATGACATACATATGTATATATATATATAAATCCAGTAGCTTTATAATGTCATATATTTCATTATTATTTCTTATATATACATTATAATCATTCTTAAATGGTTAACATGGAGAATGAATCTCATCGCGTCGTGGAGACGGTATTCCGTACGTACGCACGAGCGATGATATCATTTCTATAAATATTGAATTGAATTGGAGTGGATTATAAAATATATCAGAATCAATATGATGTTGTAATAACTATGTAAAGTTATTCTTTACACCATTATACCCATCCATGTAAGGTGGTGGTGGAAAATAGATTACACCACGGCGTGGAGACGGTATTCCGTACGTACGCACGCGCGGTGATTTCTTTTTCCGTAGGATGGATAGATGGTGAAATAGGGTTGTTTCATAATTATAATAACATATCAGTATATTAGTGAACTGATGTTATTACTTCATAATGAAACAACCTAAGAAGAAGAAGTGGAAGAAGAAATAAAGATGAAAGAATTGGTAACGGTAATTACCTCTTCTTTGAAGTGCCTCTTTGAGACCTCTTCTTAGGGCACTAGAATTGGTCTTTGAGGAAGACCAGAACCTCTAGGATGTTGCTAGGGAAGTGGAGAAGGGATTTTGGCAGGGGTTGGCCGAGCTTGAGTGCTCAAATTGGTGTGAGGAGGAGGGGGAGGAGGTGTCCTTTTATAGGGGAGGAGAGGGGCACCTTAGGAATATCTCAAAATATTATTTTATATTAAAGTCAAAATCGGTTTATAATGGTTCCAAAGGGTCTTATTTCGAAGCTAAAGTGGGGATGGGTCGAAATCCTATCAACCAATAGGATTTAGACAAGTTTAGGGTATTATTTTAACCTTATCAATTAGATTTAACTCTAAGTTAAATAATTTAACTTTTACCGTGTCTTTTTGTTTTCTTTCACTATATGGTTAATATACTTACTATAACATGCCAAACGAACCCCAAATTGTTTATTATTAATAAATATATCCTTATCTAAGTAATTTGGCCGAACCTTATATTTTTAGGAATAAAATAACAATTAATAATATAATATTTGATTTAAAAACTATTTTGTGTCAATTTTGACACTATTTGATATATGATTTTTGTGAAAGTCATAACAGAATTATATGTTCGAACCAAGTTGATTAAATCAACACTAATATATCATAGTAACCTAGAAAATTAGTGGAATTCATAAAAAGTCTTAAATTACATTTATTTTGGTATTTATATTATCAATTATGTCAATATTTCATTAATAAGATAATTACTGCATCATCTTTGTATCATAAATAAATTATATTATTTGATGTCTAAAAATTACAAATAAAATACCATCAGGTAGGAAATCTTTTTAGCTTTCTAATGAATATTTATAGTCGAATTTATCTTATGTATAACCCCATATTAAAAATGATTTACTTATTAAACTTTGATTTTAACTATTTTAACCCTTCTTTAAATAAATTAATAATAAATGTCCTAATCTAATCCAAGTGGGCCTAAATGGTCATATTTTATTCCTAAGTTTGTTTTTGGTCGAATTACACTTGTCCAATAGAATTAGGACATGTGTTAGGGTAATATTAATATCATATTTACCCTTAGTTACCCAATTTACTATTAACCATGGTAAAAAAAGTAAAAAGTTACTATTCACCAAAAAATTATTTTCATCTCATTGAACCACATTTTAGTCCTTGATATTAACCGTGTCTCTCGGATTTTCTAAATTCCATTCACAGAAGCGGTAAAATTAAGTTTTATGCAAAATTCAGTTTTTAACCTACCACTTAGTGGTTTCACTATTCATCAAAAATTGATGTTTTTCAGAACAATGCCAAAATTTCATCCCAAGCTATATTTCATATTCCAAATTCAAAAATGAAGTCTATTTTACCAAATTCATAACATAAAAGTTGCATTAATTAATTTTATAATTAAATCCCGTTGTTAAAACAAATAGCGTGTTTTTAAGAAACAATATCTATCAAAAGATTGACACTTGTTTATGTCTAGTTTAAATGTGAAACTACATCCAATGAACAACATTGTATTAAATTGTAAAAATATATTCTAAATATACTTTAAAACCACTCAAATTAATGATTTATCACTATTAATTATTTCGATTAAAAAAGTTGTTTTTAACTAAAATTTAGTAATTTTCACTATTCATCAGAATATGAAAGTTATCCGAAATGTACCAAAATTTCACCTTAGGCTAAATTCGATACTCCGAATCCAAAAATGAAGTTCACTTTGAAAAATAAGATTTACATAATTTCAAAAAGTTGTTATTACTATTCATAACGGCTAGTTTTAATATTATTTTAATAGCATATCGTTGTTTAGTGAAACTCGGTATTGCGTATTACACACGCTATCGAGGAAGGTCGTGATTGCGTGTAATGCAAGGCAAGTCAAGAAGGTGTGTTGTGCAAGCTTCTTTTTGTGTAGCGTACAACACAAGACATTAATAAAATTAAAAAGAATATTTTTCATAAATTCTCGGTTTGTTACATTCTACCCCCCTTAAAATGAATTTCGCCCTCGAAATTCGTCCGGATTTTACTATTCGAAAGTTTCTTTAATAGAAACCCACATCGTAAAAAGGAATACCAAAACTTGGAATTAAAAACTAAAGTATGAAATGTAACGATTACCCAAATAAACTAATCACTGGGTTTCCACGTAGGTGAAAATATGGATATGGAAGAGAAATCTAACCATCATGTTCTGATGGAGAGTGATAGAGAACATGGCTATGGAAAATCTAGCAATCACAAAGCCATAAATTTGTGACGATCTAATGTACCATCTGATTAATCAGATATAAGAGCACTAGGACAACATTTTTGGTTTTCAAGATCATTTCCCTAAAGTTGATGAATTAAAAGAAATACTTACATGATTTTGTTACAATCTCACTGTTGTTCGTGAATTGAACAATTTCCACTTCATATCATAAAGAAAGGAATTTGAATTTGTTATTCGTGAAGCATTAGCAGATCATGTGATAGAAGGATGGGTCATTCCATCTATTTCAAACAAAAGGTTAGAAAAAGTTATAAGTCCATCTTATAGTGAGATTACTCGTATATGGTTCCAAAAATGAACTTATACTTCATATATCATACCGCTTAATAAAATAAAACTAGTTTCTACTAAACAGGGACTTCCTGTAGGCCAGTGGTAGGCGATAAAGGCTAGTCGCACTTCGGTTGTGGGTTCGATTCCCACAGCCTTGTCCGAAGCGATGGGCTGTCGCCCGTCCTGCAGGTTGTCCTTTTTCTAAAACTATATTACTATAACATCCCATCAATAATATCGAAAAAACTTCTATCCTTAAACAGTACTAACTTATATCCAACATAAACCATTCCAATCTTTAGGCTCATAATACTGCAGTCCATTCTCATAACATAGTGAAAACGATTACCAGAGATTTAATACCATCGTTGATCCCCATATATCATAAGATATAACTTGTTGGTCACATTCCAAACATTCAAAGGCCTTAATCTTGTACTCTCTTGAATACCCATTGAACCTTAGTGAAAACATGAATGCAGTTAAAAGTTAACACTTTTCACATACCGAAATCCTCAAAATTCTATATACTCAAACCATGATATCACTTAGTCCTTATATCAATCATGAGCTCATGAATACTATCAAACATTTAATTTTCTCCTTATCCCTTCATTATGCGCATATCATCTACATTCCAAAAATATATGAATAACCTTTCATGGATACTGGTAACATTAATCATACACTTTCAAAACACAAGGAAAGACAACAGTGCAACAATCCATAGATGTCTCTTTATTCCAAAATTACACATGATAAACATGTAATCATTCCACTACATTCTCAAACCATTGACCGAGCTTCAAAAATTCTTTCATCTCACATATCATTTGTAGTCTCTTCATCATCATACACATAAATACTACCCATATGACCATACTGATTCTCTTCATGAGTCTTTCCCTTAGGGCATTTGTTTGCATAATTCCCATACATTCCACATTTAAAACACTTAACCATTTTTGATGTCGTAGCAATACCATTATCCTCATCCATGGTGTTAACCGACCCTTTTCCTTTGCACTTACTTGCTTTGTGTCCTTCTTTTCCACACCCAAAGCATCTTCCAGTTCCCTTGAAACATTCTCCTTGATGCCTCTTCCCACATGATTTACATAGGGGAAACTGAACTTTCTTTCCTCTATGATCATCATGGAACTCCATCTTTCTCTTATTAGTCGAGTCAGGAAACTTACCAAATTTTACTTTATTGATCATATTATGAGATTGCTGATTCGGCATAATAATGATCTTTGGACTTTCAAATCCCATTTCATTTGGTTTCTCATGAAGAATATCATTCCATTGTCCATCATATCCTCCATTATCGTGAATCATCTTGTTTCCAACCATTTTCAAAAACCCAAAAAAAAGAATAGTGTGAGAGGCAAAAATCATGCTAGGGAAAACAACATAATAAAGGGGGAGTACCTTCAATATCCAACATCTTAGGTTTAATTCTATGATCGTTAGCGTAATTCTATTACTATAACCTATACGTATACTTAACCTTAGAGACATCCCTAGACATACCTTAGAAATATCTCTAGGGATCTCACTAACGTTTTCGCATCCTAGTTTCCAAAGGTTGACTAAACCTTTCCTCTGATACCAACTGTAGAGACCCGTATCTTATCGTACATGGACATTACATTACTTTTGCGGAATACTTAGTACATAACAAAAACACACACACAAGGATCGTAATAGTTTAGTGTCTTTGGAAACTCGGAATATAATCTTCTAATCCTGGTGAAAGATCTTCAACATCTCCCATAAAGATCTTCTTCTTTTTTTACCTAAAACCTTTCTTTATATCCTGGGGAAAAGAAAACATAAAAGGGTGAGCTCAAATGCTCAGTAAGGGTAAACAAAAGTAATATCAATCACATAATTTTCATAAGAACATAACATTTTTTGAAAATCTTAACCTGCAAAAGAGAGCATAATTTCATAACATGGGATAAATCATAGTAGTGAAATGAAATCATAACATAAAACATTACTCATTGTGGCATACACACATAATCATAGAGAATCATTTCTTGTTAGTCAAGACTCATTGCCAAGACTATCTTAGTGGACAAAGTCCCTTTCTGAATCGAGTAATCCTCGTTTCAGTCCTGTTTCACTGAACCGGTATAACCTACCATTCCAGCCATGTCTATCTCATGAGATATAAAATCTTTACCCAATGCATTGGAGGGAGATATAGGTCCCACCCATCTCTTAATGAATCCTTTCTTATGTGTTCCACAAAATCATAAATCATACATCATTGCATAACCCATGTAATAAAAATGGGATTCTTAAACAACATGACATCATAAAACCATTCATATAAGATAAAGGAATTCATAAACATAATTCCATCACAACATAGTCAAATCAATGTAAAAATATGGATAGAAACAGAACCCTTTATTATCTTAGATGGAAAATAATTTTGATAAAACACTTGAAATGAATTCTTGAGGAAAATATCCTTTCTTCTTCAAAATCAATTTCTTTTCACAAAACATCATACAATTTTAAAAGAAAGAGATTTTATTAAAAATAGTCATGAAATATTTTGGAGGAAGGTTCATGAAAATAAGGCTTTATAAAACCGTAAAAATCCGTTCGTGCCGTATAAGTTAAAAAAAACATTCTTCTCGTACTTTTGTCGGAAAAGTCAAAAAGTACCTCGTACAAAAAACGACAAAAGATTCCTTTCATATCTTTTACTAAAAACTCACCGAAGGGTAAATTTGGATTTAAACAATTGTAGGTGGATGGAAATAACATTACATATTGAGGAAACATGGATTTTGATGATAAAATACACCCCAGTAACTTTCAAAGTACAAACAATCTCGGATAAAAATGAGATTGTGATATTTTCCCTTACCTTTGGTCCGACTTGCTTTGTAAGTGTCCGAACCTCCTGTATAATGATTTAAATCATGTTATTGACTTATTACAGAATCATATTCATTGTTATGATATCATATATGGTTCACTTATGACATTATATTACCCGTTCTTTTGTAAATTCCATGTTACAGAAGCGTTTTGGGTAAAATCGTTTCATTTATCGTAGGTGTTTTGACTTGTTGTTCTTGACATCATTATTACTTATATCATGATTTACTTATTTCCAGAATATAAAATATGATTTATATATCATATACATTCAGTATATATATATATAATAGGTAGATAAATAAAATGAAAAACACCGTTCATGGAGACGGTAGTCCGTACGTACGCATGAACGCTGTTTTCCTTTCCTTATTGTCTTGAAATGGAAGTAAGTAGATGACATACATATGTATATATATATATAAATCCAGTAGCTTTATAATGTCATATATTTCATTATTATTTCTTATATATACATTATAATCATTCTTAAATGGTTAACATGGAGAATGAATCTCATCGCGTCGTGGAGACGGTATTCCGTACGTACGCACGAGCGATGATATCATTTCTATAAATATTGAATTGAATTGGAGTGGATTATAAAATATATCAGAATCAATATGATGTTGTAATAACTATGTATAGTTATTCTTTACACCATTATACCCATCCATGTAAGGTGGTGGTGGAAAATAGATTACACCACGGCGTGGAGACGGTATTCCGTACGTACGCACGCGCGGTGATTTCTTTTTCCGTAGGATGGATAGATGGTGAAATAGGGTTGTTTCATAATTATAATAACATATCAGTATATGAGTGATACTGATGTTATTACTTCATAATGAAACAACCTAAGAAGAAGAAGTGGAAGAAGAAATAAAGATGAAAGAATTGGTAACGGTAATTACCTCTTCTTTGAAGTGCCTCTTTGAGACCTCTTCTTAGGGCACTAGAATTGGTCTTTGAGGAAGACCAGAACCTCTAGGATGTTGCTAGGGAAGTGGAGAAGGGATTTTGGCAGGGGTTGGCCGAGCTTGAGTGCTCAAATTGGTGTGAGGAGGAGGGGGAGGAGGTGTCCTTTTATAGGGGAGGAGAGGGGCACCTTAGGAATATCTCAAAATATTATTTTATATTAAAGTCAAAATCGGTTTATAATGGTTCCAAAGGGTCTTATTTCGAAGCTAAAGTGGGGATGGGTCGAAATCCTATCATCCAATAGGATTTAGACAAGTTTAGGGTATTATTTTAACCTTATCAATTAGATTTAACTCTAAGTTAAATAATTTAACTTTTACCGTGTCTTTTTGTTTTCTTTCACTATATGGTTAATATACTTACTATAACATGCCAAACGAACCCCAAATTGTTTATTATTAATAAATATATCCTTATCTAAGTAATTTGGCCGAACCTTAGATTTTTAGGAATAAAATAACAATTAATAATATAATATTTGATTTAAAAACTATTTTGTGTCAATTTTGACACTATTTGATATATGATTTTTGTGAAAGTCATAACAGAATTATATGTTCGAACCAAGTTGATTAAATCAACACTAATATATCATAGTAACCTAGAAAATTAGTGGAATTCATAAAAAGTCTTAAATTACATTTATTTTGGTATTTATATTATCAATTATGTCAATATTTCATTAATAAGATAATTACTGCATCATCTTTGTATCATAAATAAATTATATTATTTGATGTCTAAAAATTACAAATAAAATACCATCAGGTAGAAAATCTTTTTAGCTTTCTAATGAATATTTATAGTCGAATTTATCTTATGTATAACCCCATATTAAAAATGATTTACTTATTAAACTTTGATTTTAACTATTTTAACCCTTCTTTAAATAAATTAATAATAAATGTCCTAATCTAATCCAAGTGGGCCTAAATGGTCATATTTTATTCCTAAGTTTGTTTTTGGTCGAATTACACTTGTCCAATAGAATTAGGACATGTGTTAGGGTAATATTAATATCATATTTACCCTTAGTTACCCAATTTACTATTAACCATGGTAAAAAAAGTAAAAAGTTACTATTCACCAAAAAATTATTTTCATCTCATTGAACCACATTTTAGTCCTTGATATTAACCGTGTCTCTCGGATTTTCTAAATTCCATTCACAGAAGCGGTAAAATTAAGTTTTATGCAAAATTCAGTTTTTAACCTACCACTTAGTGGTTTCACTATTCATCAAAAATTGATGTTTTTCAGAACAATGCCAAAATTTCATCCCAAGCTATATTTCATATTCCGAATTCAAAAATGAAGTCTATTTTACCAAATTCATAACATAAAAGTTGCATTAATTAATTTTATAATTAAATCCCGTTGTTAAAACAAATAGCGTGTTTTTAAGAAACAATATCTATCAAAAGATTGACACTTGTTTATGTCTAGTTTAAATGTGAAACTACATCCAATGAACAACATTGTATTAAATTGTAAAAATATATTCTAAATATACTTTAAAACCACTCAAATTAATGATTTATCACTATTAATTATTTCGATTAAAAAAGTTGTTTTTAACTAAAATTTAGTAATTTTCACTATTCATCAGAATATGAAAGTTATCCGAAATGTACCAAAATTTCACCTTAGGCTAAATTCGATACTCCGAATCCAAAAATGAAGTTCACTTTGAAAGATAAGATTTACATAATTTCAAAAAGTTGTTATTACTATTCATAACGGCTAGTTTTAATATTATTTTAATAGCATATCGTTGTTTAGTGAAACTCGGTATTGCGTATTACACACGCTTTCGAGGAAGGTCGTGATTGCGTGTAATGCAAGGCAAGTCAAGAAGGTGTGTTGTGCAAGCTTCTTTTTGTGTAGCGTACAACACAAGACATTAATAAAATTAAAAAGAATATTTTTCATAAATTCTCGGGTTGTTACACCAACCGTGCTTTCATGGCCTGCAATATATTATCAACAATGTTAAACCTAATGGAACCTTCTTCAATTATACAGTACAAACATTTACATAGTTCTTAGTGGATCTATCCATGATTATTTTCGACCCATAAAAATGATTTCATAACATTATTTAATTTGTAGATAGTTCCCTTAGGTTTCTTGATGATTAAACGAACATGCATTGGTATAGAGTTATGTCAAATATTAATTAGTGTGATCCATCCTCCAAATGATAAGAACCTATTTACCAAGTCTCAATTTCACACCATGATCCAGTTGATGATATCATTGAAAAAATCATTTTTAACCATCCGATTGTATATAGGGGCACAGTGATAAACTATTAGTAGTTTTCACATCTATATACCAAAATTATCTTATATTAATTGTTTTATCTTGCTAAAAAATTTAGATATATACTCACAACTTTTCCAATTATTCATTTAATTTAAACACATCATTTCATAATTTGTAATTATTTTATGAAACTTGTAATTGATCTTTTACATCCATTAATAAAAATTAACACGTCAATAAAAAATATTAAATTTCAAAAAATTCCAATTTCGAAATTGTTTTTATAAAGTTGTATCCTCCCATTCATGATGATTTTGTGGATATTAATTTTCAAAACCTCCTAATGGATGAAAAATATGATTGTAGAATATGAATATCATTTCCTTAATCCTCTAATGGATTTGAAAATGAAAAATCATCTTCCCATAAGAGAGATGAAAATTTATTGTGATTCATAACATCTAAAACATAAATAAAAAAACCTCTCATGAAATATAAATTACATCATTACCCTTATAATTAATATACATTTAACTATATCATATTCCTTTTACATGTCCTCATTGATCATTCCATTGGATCCAATTTACTTTTTATTTATATCATCTAACATTTCATTTGAAATAATGATTTTCCCTGAATGATTATTCCTTACACAAACACATTATGCTCATTTGATATTAATATTTGTTAAATGTTTCTATTACTCATTTTGATCATACTAGAAATAATATTATTTGAAAATCTATATAAACATATGGTTCTATACTGATTACGAGTAGTATGGTCTTTCACCTTGGGAATCAGAATAACCTTGGATTCATAGACAACCCTATTTAGTGCTCAACTACTAAAGAAATATTTCACCCCTCCCCACATGTAATTTAATAATTTCCCAAGAATCATTAATGAATTGTACTACAAAACCATTAGGGGAACTCTCTTTTTTCATTCTAAACATAGTATCCTTGATCTCTTCATCCTATGAAATAACCACCAAGGAATTGTTTTCCCTATCTTGCACCATTCACATTGAAAAGTTCACGAACCCCTCATCTCCACCATTCTTCATTTGTATTCATTCCTGATAGTTATGACCATAATTACATCAATTTAGTCCAACTCCATCCTCCTGACCACATCCACATCCAATATGAAGAATACTCATGTTTCAATTCAATCCTCTTGTAAACTCCCTTTTCATTAAATCATAACTAAAGGTATGTGGAATTACTACCAACCCCATTATTCTTGAAGACTCCTATTTTTTGATTAAAAAACCTTCTATCTCAAAAAATTTCTCAACCAAATAATTTTATTTCCCTACAAAAAATAATAACCAATCATCATCCCATTAATTTTTTAGATTGTTCTATTTATTTATGATGTCTTATTTTATTCCATATAGACTAAAATCATCAACCTTATTATTTTATACACACTATTGTATATCCCTTCAACAATTTTGAAGTCGTTTAATGGGGTTAGCCCATGCATAACCCATATCTGGTTACTCCCATGAATCTTTAATCACCTTCTAGAATTATGATAAATCAAAATAACTGGATTAATTTGTTTGAAATTATATTTATTTAATTAATGAATCAAATTCATTTATAACAAGATTGAAAATGTATGCTCATTTTATGTTGATGTATGTATGATAATGATATTAGACCAGCCCCTATGCATGATTGATTTCCTTATGTTAATTATTTTATTATGGTTGAATTATTATTGATTTCAAATAAATAATCGCATCCTAATTCATTTGTATGGGCCTACATGCCCACCATTGTTTTTTAAACCCCATTTATCTAATCATTAAATACCCTCAAATACTTATAAGTAAAAAATTATGTAAGGAGGGACCGCCCAGTTAAGGGGAGATGGTCCAATTCACAGATCTAAGGTGAAACCCATAGAGGTGATACATAGGAGAAAATGTGTAAGTTAAAACAAGAACCATTTTATTGTTCAAGGTGTTTCCCCCTAGGATAAGGGGTTAGTGTATCATATTCTAGATAATGTAACCAATTATAAAATGTAATGATCATGACAATAATATTTTATCTATATCTATTTCATGGTTAATTGATTATGTTTGTGAATGATATGAGATCACCAAATAAATTAATCAACAAGCATGTAATATGTAATAATATATAACTGCATTATGCAATAATAGTTTATCAAACATAGTTAACCACTTCACTAATATACAATAAAAATTAACAATGAAAATAAATGGATAAAATGGTATTCACACATAAGGATAAAAATCACTTTATTAAAATATAATGTTGGATTATCCCTCCACTACTTATGTTATAATTGACCTCATAGTTGAAATTACTTTACCAACCAAGTTTGGGGTGCATTAAATTATCATGGAAAATTTATATTGATGATTTGGGCTGACATAAATTATATTACATCAAGGGTTGAATTCGAATTCATGAAATGGTGGAACTAAGTGGAAAATATTAAGGATATATTTAAAAAATTGTTTTGGTATTTGGGAGTTAACTCTATATATCAAGGAAATCCAATTTAATGTATTTGGAAAGATACAGTATAGACACCGTGAAATGTGTTGCATGCACTTCTACTCAATTGAAGATGTATTTCCAAGTGCCATGACTAAAAATTTCTTCAACCATGCTCGAAAAGATCATGATGCAACTCTGCATTTTTCATGGTGGTCATTGATGGTATTAAAGGCACCGGGCCGAAGGGCTGGGACGACAGCTCAGAACTACACTGAAGAAAGGGTGCAGGGTGCTGCCCCTATAGTATGTAGCATTTATTTGGATATGTACTCTAATAGGAGCCCAAGGTACCTACACACAAATACCTGCACACCACCATGCTGGAGATGAATGAAGTCACTATTTTGGATATGTCCTCATAGAGGCACCCCAGTTAGGCCAAATCACTGGCATCACAGAAGTATACTTGTGTGCCCCCCTTGCTATGTACAGCCTACTTGCGCGCCCTAATAGGTCACACAACCTACTTGTGAACCTAAACGCTTTTTTCCCAAGGTCCTATTTTTACCTATAAATAGACCCTTGGGGCCCTCATTTGTATGGATGAATTTTGGTAATGCTCAATTACTTCTCTGGTCTCCCTATTACTTCGTCCTAGTCTTCTGAAACATTCAAGGTAGTTTCTCAACACCTTGAGCAGAGGATTTAAGGTAGGATCATTAGACATAAGTCGTTTTCGAGTTTCAAAACCATAACATTTGCACGCCCAAAGTGCCCAACCTCCTCAAATAAGAAATACATGCGTGCTGCACATTCCACCCACAGGAACATGAGTACCCCACTTCTGGGATCACCTGTGAATACTCTTGAAGGATTGAGAATGGTCTCACCCATGTATTGAAATACAGGTACATTGTCACTTAAGTGAACATCAAGTCACTCAAGTGTACTTGCACACCTATAATTGTGTTCACTTACCTACTTGGGTGCCCCTCTTTGATTCACTTACTCTCTTTATTCTACGATCCATAAATCCTTATTCATATCCATTCATGGATATGATTCTTCTTCCTTGGCTCCCTTATTTAAAATGGATTCTATTGAAACCATTACCATGACCAACTTCCATATCAAACCTTTGGGAAAGGCACATCATCATGTCTCCTATTTGGGTTTGTATTTCCATATTAAGAAGTTTCCCACATTTGATTCACAGTGGGGTTAGGGTTCATGGAATGTATGTGGGTTTTTATATCAACATTCACATGAAATTTTCTCCCAAGAACAATGCTGGGAATTTCCCAATTTAGTGGAGGGTTGGGTCCTGGCATCTCCCTTCTCGAACAGATTACCCAGATCCTCAGGTATCTGGTTGGGGATGATTCAGTTCACACTTTATTGTCTCCCTTTTGAATAAATGGAGATGTTTACGTCCCCTATCAGGATCAATTATAGGGAAACCATCCAGAAATAAGGTCCTAGGTTTTCTTACTGGAGGTAGCATCGTTGCTCCTCCTCTCTTCTTTAGGGCCAAAGACTAGAGGAGACATGGGATCATGAAATTTTTTTACCCTTCCCCTCTCCCATTGGGAATTATATCCATGGGCGTCCATCATTTTATATTCCCCCAACCTTCATCCCTTCCTCCTTTCATTGGACCCTTGTCCAATGTCAATTGAACAAAGGTAAGTCTCGTCGCCTCTCCCTCTTCCCGAGTTTCCTCGACCTCGTTCTCCTTGGACACCATAGGTGCACCCTCTTCCTCCAGTGGAGGAGGAAAAATTGGAAGTGTGAATACCTTTGTAGAATATTTGACATCCTCTTGTTTCTCAAACTGAGCACGACTCACGTGGGCTTAGAGATTTTTCTAAGTCACATCATTTGCACAATGGATGGAACTAAGAGAACTCTGATTCTTGTCCAAACTAGGATATGTAGGAATCCCTTTCAGGGCACAAGCTCACTGGAAATCCTCTTCAAGAATCCAACCCTAATTCTTTTAATATGTTCACCCCCCTTAGGGATAAGCCCCAAATTAATCTCATAATTCACCAAGGCATCCTATCAGGAAGTAATCCCAAACTCATTTCTCTCAAAGGATAATACTCTCCTATGAGACTAATAGAACTACATTGGAATTGATTTTCATCAATATAGGATACATAGGAGACTCCTAGAGGTTCAAACCCAATACCATAAATAAACCCTATTCTCCATGGGCCATATTTCTAATAGGGTTTGATCCTACTTTGAAACACATATTTTTCCAATGTTCATTGGGATGCATCAGTATAAGTCACACAATATGATTTGACTAATCACCTTCAGTTTTGATGTCCGTACCACATGACATTAAAATTTACGGCTAGGTCCTTATCACATGACCTCAAAAGGTATAATGTGTCCCATTCAGTGTCACTGAATAATGGGGGATACGATTCCGTTTACAAGGATTTTAGGTAGCCCATTTTATTGGCACGATCCCAAAATCAAACCAATACTTCGTGTCCGTGGATGACAATAAATTCCAGAGAGCCCCACTGAGTGGCTTAAAAACTAGTATCATTACAATGATGAATAAAATAATCTCTAAGCAGTATATTAGAGGATACAGTTGATGGAAAACCTCAAATACAAATGTAAATTTCCATTAATGAAGAACCTTGAATTCATACTGATGATTCTAAATTTTACATATGTTATTATGTTATTAAAAATTCCAAGGAATACATATGTTATGCGTTGTGAATTAATAAGTATTCATGAAAATATATTAAATATACAAAGAGAGTCTTAGAGTAGACAATAATTTCCCCCAAAATGGTGTGATGAGTCCAACCTCCCATCCTCCATACCAATTCATGTTCTTATGTATCGTATTGTTCAATCTTAAAAAATTCCTCCCTTTATAATGCAGGTCACCATTAGATAAAGAACTATTGTATGTTTCTAGTTCCATAAATAAATCCAATGGAAAACTCCTAGAAATATTGATTCTTAAAACTAGAACACAAGGTTTGAGGAACTACGAAACATACACCTATCTAAAAACCTTTTAAATGGCATGATAGACCCAGATCTAGGTTATAAAAAAGGGTATACAGATCCTTCCCATAATAATATCTAAGGTACAAGATACACTAAAATTAATTGAGAGGGAAATTAGGTTTCAAAAAATAGTTGATGATTAATGTATATTTATTGTGTTTAATTTTTTTAGTAATATATATATATTCAAAGCAAGTAAAAATTATCTAATATTAATTTGTAGAAATTGAAAATAAAAAAAAACTATTACAATATCAGTGTGATCCTTACTACATAAGGATATCCTTATCAATGAAATGAATTTAGAGGAATGTTATTGGTTCTTATGTACTAAACTATTCCTTGAAAGTAAATTATACAAACTAGAAACCCCACTTCATAAATCACATTCCAAATAGACAATCGAGGATGATGTATATAACTATTTAAAGCATATGTTTGAAGATATGGATGTCTAGTTCTTAATGTTTTCATCAATGTTCAATTATATTTTATTTAAATATAATGAGATTGATGTGGATAAAAAAATTGTCATATAAGGGTGTTTTCTAGATCAGGTGATATCAGAGATATATGAGATATCCAATTCATTATTCAAGTTAATGTTGGTAGAGTAAGTTCAGAATAGGGTACATGTATCAAGATTATTTGATATATTGAGTTCCTAGAAACATTGTATTTTAAGATCCTTGGGGTGTTTTTAATAGATATTATTATATCCTAACTACCCAAAAACATCACTGGTTACGTTTTGAATTATAATATGATCAATATTAAAAATACACTATTTGAAATTCCTACTCTTATCCAGTAATTTTATAAATTCATGGGAATTGAAAACCCCTTCATATTAATGTTGAATAAGTAGAATAAGAATAAGTAATAAAGGATGAAGACTCATTCAAATCCAAGGATCTATAGAAACAACCCTCTATGTAGAATAATATCCATCGGTATGTAAAGGATTAGGGTGAGGTATTTTTTCTAGTGTCTAGAGAGGCCACTAGAAGAGAAATTGATCCCATCGAATGATGAAATGAGATGATTCAGGTGAATTAATTATTCAGTAAACTAGATATTGGAAATTGATAATGAAAAAAATATACATGACACAAATAACACCCAATCATGGAATCACCATGTTGGTAAAATAAAAAAAATGCATTTGACAATGAATTATTAAGGTGATTACATAGACTCTTTTGTTTTTAATGATCTTGAAATATAGAACAGTTATTTATATGGTAATATTATGAAAACACCATTTGGTGGTCAAGGTTAATGTTCTATAGAGATTCTATATTTGGTGGAAAGTAATGTGAAAAACCATTTTAAATAGAGTCTAAAATTGGGTTCTTATATATTATTACTTTTTATGATTGCATGAGTTGTTAGGGTTATATATACATAATGAGTTATAAGTATGAATCCTTTAAGAAATTAAAATAGTTCAATATTTAGATTTTTAATTAGTATTGTATGAAGTTAAAGTAACTTCAATTGTATTTAGGAGGTGAAAATGTTTACCAAGACCTAATTTAATTTATATTGGATAATAGAATTTTATCTCAAATCACTCAAACATATACATTGTAGTGGAATATAGTTAGATAAAGGAGGACTTTTACCTTATTGGACATGGTAAGGTCAATGAAGAGTCAAAAAATCCTTCTATTATTATTTTGGTGATATTAATTACAGATAGAATTATACTTTTTTTAAGATATCTCAAGGAAAAAACTAGAATATTGAGTCATAAATTGAATCTTTAATGGGTATTCAACAGAAACTAGAATATACTCTCGATAAAACCCATCACAAATGAAATATATTATTGCATGAAAGTATACCCTTCTTTAAAAGGAGGACAGTTGGAAAAATATTTACTATGATGAAGTTCATGATCATGATACAGAAGAGTAGGTACAGGAACCGATTACATAGGTCCACTTAGATGATTTTGTTCCTGAAAAAAAATGTTGTGTAGGAGTTCTAGATAGGTAAAATATCCATAGTAACATATTTTTCTAGTGAATAATTATGTTAAACCATTATTAGTTAATTATAATGATCTCTCCTTAAAAAACGAAGAAGTATAGAATTAAAAAGCTACAAGATTTCTAGAAGCTATGAGTTTTTATATAGATTCCATGTAGGAAAACCATGATTGGGCTTTGATCGATATTTTAGTTGATGTAAAAAATATTGGGTGTAAATGAGTTTTCATGAGAATGATATATATGAATGTTAAATTAAATACCAGCAAAAAATGTTTAGTGTATAACGGTTTTTGACAACATTAAGTAATTTTCTATGAAAAAAATGTCTCTAGTTTCCATATTTAAATAGATCAGAGTTTATTTTTCCATAGAATCCTACCATGATAATGAGGTATTTTTAATAGATGAGAAAACAATATTAAATAATAAAAACCTTATATATGATGTGTATATGACGAAGAAAAGTTATTTTTGACTCTAGGAAATTCAAAAAATGTATTAAATTTGTAGAGATATTTCTATGAATTGAAAAAATTATGTAGGTCATTGAATATTTTATTTGACGAATACATAAAACCATTTTGCTTCATTATGAGTGAATGTGAGCCATGTGATTACAAATATATTATTGGGAGTAAAAAAATTTCATAGTAGTGTATGTGGTTGACAAATTACAAATTGGTAACATTATACCAACCTTGAAATAGGTTATGCAATGTTTGAGAAAGTGATTATCAATAAAGAAATTAGGTGAAGAATACTAAATTATAGGGATCAAGATAAAGTGTGATAGGTATAATAGGCTACATAGGATATGTCAAGATATATATATCGAACAAATACTAAAGAGGTTCAGTATAGAAAAATCAATGATATGATTGGTTCCAACATCACATTGTATACGTATTTCTATGAAAAATATCCCGCAGATACATTAGGATATAGAGATAATGAGTAATATTTGATATGATTCCACAATATGATCTATCAAATATTCTATGTTATTTTTTATGATTGATGTCGCCTATGCATTTAACATGGTGCGATGATTCAAGACGATCCAAGTGAAAAGCATTGATCTATTGTGAATACATCCTTATGTATCTGAGATGAACTAAGGATATGATTCTAGTGTGTGAATGATATGAAGAGATAGTAATTTTTGGTTATACAGATTCTATTTTTTAAAGAGAACATAATGATATGAATTCATAGTCATGACATATCTTTTGACTTAATATAGGATCTGTGAGTATGATGAGTTCTATGTAGGTGATTGTTGGTGATTCTAAATTGGATTCTGAGTATATTGCAGCTTCAAGTGTATCCATGTAATCAATATAAATTTGATACTTTGTACAATATCTTGATGCAGTTCGTAGTAGTAAATACCATATAATAATTTATTGTGATAACACTATAGAGGTGGATCTCTCCAAGGATCCACATTCATGCCAAAGGAAAAAAGAACACAATTTAGATGTTTTATCACTTGATGTATTTTTCTCAAATATGTGATGTTATTGTGAGAATATATATTATAGACAAAAAATGGGAGACCTATTAATAATGGATTTATCTTAGTAAAAGCATACGTATCATGTTACAACTACTAGATAGAAAGCTATATCTAGTTGGGTCTTGTAAAAGTGGGAGTCTGTTGGAGTTTGTTCCCTCAAACCTAATAGTTTAGTACATTAATACATGTATCATTAACTCAAAAATTCATTTTATAACATAAAAATTATAATTATATATAATTTTTTTATGATAATCACCTTTAAATAAATGACGTGCTGATAGGTCATAGCATTTCACCACTATAACGAGAACCTAGAGATTTCACGACCTTATTATTGATCCTTTTTCTATGGCTACATGATATTTTCTGATGGGACAAAGATTATATAGTATATTATATGTATGATTCAAAGAATACATTGATACACCTTATCATGTTTTTCACTGGTGGTAATCTCTATGAATTACTTTTATGAAAACAGAACCGTCAAATAGGAAGTCCATATTTCCATGTCTCATTGGATATTTAAATATGTGGATGTATTTATTGATCTTTATTTTTTAATTTTATCATGAAGAATAATGAAATTTAATTTATTGATGAAAACTATGATGAAATTTTTTAATGGATAGGTATGGTACATTTGATTCATCGTGAGTGATATTGTGTTAATGGATATTGTGAGAGAGTATTTATCTCTCCAATCCCCTGAAAAAATTAGATATTTCATTCCTTTTGATAACATTTTACTCCTCACATAAATCCATGGACATTATGTTATGTTTTTTATTTCAATTATAGAAATTCAAAGAATGAAACATCACGTCTATAGGTTGATAGAACTAGCATGTATCCCGCTTAATTAGTGATATTGCGATAAAAGGATAATATGACATGGTAGACATGTGTTGAATGTTGGACATTTTTGAGATGTTAAATTCTTTCTCAATGGATTCATTGCAATGTTTGTAGATATATACATTGTAATTTATGCATTTATTCCTAATGTAATAGAGAATGTTGATTATAAGGGCACACACTATGTGTATCAACAATCTCAACTAAATTTATGTAAAAAATTTTAATAGGTTTTAATAAAATATATTTATTTAATTTTTTTATCTCAATAATTAAATCACAGGTTATTTGAAACAATAATGTTTGTTAAATTACAATAATAAATAATATTTTTCATGATTATAAAATATTATATTTGATATATTTAACAAATAATGATTTAATTCAATTTATTAAAATAAATAACATTATTTGAGGATTGGTAAATTCCATTAACAGAAGGAGGACAACATTTAACAGTACAAATAATATAAATAATATTTATTTATATTCGCAATCTGTTTCACTTGTCAAATGATTAATAATATTAATATTATTATTAAGGGATATGGAATAATTTATTAATATTAAATTTTATTGGGGGATTTTGTGAATTATTTCAACAATAATCCAGATATAATAAATTTATAGATAGATCAACTTCCCTATTCAATCAGTGTTCACAAAAGATAATTTCAGATTGGTTCAAGACCTAGAGATAACTCTCTTATAATTTTCTATAAATATTTCAGGAAAACCCCAAGGGTTCTTCATCCTTTATGAAGGGAAATATAGTGATAAAACATTATCAATTCAAGTGATCAGGTTTAGATGTGATAGAACCAAGATGTTATAAATTGGTGGTCAGAGACTATGGTGCATGTGTGGATCCCTTCTAGGGGGATTTAACACTAGAATCTAGTAAAGAAATGAATGTGTAATGAATTTTATTCCATCAAATCATAAACTTAAGTGAAATTTTAAGATGAGGAAATTATATATCTAGTCATTAATTAATTATGAACGTGATGATCGTTTCCCTTTGGTAATAGTGAATTATTATTTTCTATTTCTTCTACTATATTCATTAGAAATGGTCTCATGATCATGTTAAGAAATTATTACATGTGATTTAAGGCTAAAATTCATTTTTTTCATACTATTAAAAAGATTCTTATGTTGATCCCATAACATATAGTGTAGTGGAGAGGGATAATGTTGTTTTATAATTCTAATACCACCATTTATACTCTAAAAAACAAAATAAATATTTATATTCTATTTAAGAATCAGTACATAGTTTCTATCGGTTCCCATATTTCTATTTTTTTACTATTTATAAAAATGGTCACATTAAAAATATTTCATTTTCTAAATATAATAAATACCCATTTATATTTTAAATTCAATTTATTGTTTTAATTAAAAAAAATAAATACATAAAGAAAATTGAAAAAGAAAAAAAAAATAAAAATACAAGAAATATTTTTTCTTGTACAATTATTTGTTATGATTTTTAGAAATTTATTTAAATCGAACATTACAATGTTTATTTTTAAAATACTATGATATAGTTATGAATTATCTAAATCTAAAATTGTGATACAAAGATGATTTGTAAGAGAAAGTTTCTGAGTATTTATATAATTTTTATATGAAAATAAGGATAAAATAGTATGTGGAAATATAAATCTATCTAATTATCATTATAAATTAATATCACTATGATTTTTTAACATACATCATGGTAACATGACCTGTTTTTGAAGGAAAACCATCATGATCCAACTCAAATTAAAACTTTATAAGTAATTCGATCATGGAATTAAAATGAGAAATTGGGATCCCATAATGAATAACCAGGGCAAGGAAAAATTATGGGTGTAACTGTATGTATATTTTAATAAGTTATGTTGTAAAGTAATATGAACATAAAATATTTTGATATTTTTTAAAAAAAATGAATAATTTTCTATTTCAAAATTTATTTATTTTGGGTGGGGAATATTGAACCCATTAATGGGACAATTGACTTATTAAAAATTAATTTGTGTTTTTTGAATACTGTGTAAAGTCAAACATGCATTTAGGAAAATTAAAGAGAGATGGATAAATAGAAGTTTTTCTTGTTACAAATTGATTCCCCATAAATCAAATTTGATCCACAACTAGACTCAAAAAATAGAATATATTGAAATTAGGTGGTAGTTGGATTCATGATTGAGGAATGATAATTTGAACGATGGATGAATATATGTTTTATATCTTTTGTAATTGTAATTTTATATTCAGGAAGGAACATCTCTTTATTTGATTTTAATTTTGAATAAATTTAATTCAATGATATTATTCAATGGGAGTGCAAAAGTTCAAGTGTGGGATAGTGATGTATGCCAAATTTTCATTCTTTTCTGTTATCTATTTAAAATACTCCAAATTTAATCTCATTCCCTAGTTGATTATGAGTTTTTTTGGAAACTATTTCATTAGATGGGCTTAATATGGTTATTTATTTTAGATATAATTTTATTGATATTTATGAAATTCAAAACTGGTTTCCTCATGTTGAATTTAATATTTTACATTGAAAAATTGATTTTTATTTGAAAACCATAAAAAAGGAAAATGGTTTGATATACAGAAAGGAAAACCAGAATCAACCACAATTTTAATTATTATAGTCGATCTAGTTTTCAGAATATGGAAAATGAATGGATTAACAATGTCACCCCTTATTATGGTCGATCCATCCACAAAGAGAGAGATGCATCCAAAGAAATTAATAATGAAATAAATATAATTTGGGAAAAAATTCTACTAAAAAGGTCAATCTATTTAAAATAACAATGGGCAATTTTTTCTAAGACAAATAGCCACACAAAAATGAAATCGTCTACAGAACCACTAATGGAAAAATGATTCAAGTATATGATGTATATTTTATGATACCATACCATATATATTAAATAAACCATCACAAGAATAAAACAATGAATGTTTATGAATTATAGACCTATCATAAAATATTAGGGAGAACTGGACTCACCACTTATCATTGTCGATCAACCCGATCAACCACGACTCCTTTTTTCCACCACATATCATAACATTAAAGTATGATGGAATATTTCCATGCTAATGGAATCATATTTATATCCTAATTGGTCATAATATACACATAGACGAAAGATGAGATATATCTAGGTGAATCAGGATATAACTAATCATTTTAAAACCACATTTGATGACTTCCAATTCTACTCCTCCATTATGGATATTGAATCTCGATGCTGCTAGAGCTGCATGACAAAGAACCAACTCACATATTAAGCGTATAGAATCAAGAAATACTATTTTTCCCACCTTTTCTATTGGATATGAAACCAATACATTCTTATTCATTAGTTATTCTGAGCTTATCATCATAGAAGGTGACCGATCTATCTCCATGAGTGCACAATGTGACTTCCAAACAAAAACATCTTCATTGTTTCATTTTTATGAATGCTACTTGATATCCATTACTCAATAATTAATATATAGATACAGGTAGAGTTTTAATATTAAAATCAATATATAAAAACTAGTCATAGAAATACCCATGCTGAAAATAGTGGCCACACTAGAAATGGACAGTTTGAATATAAGAGTGGATGATTGATTTGAGATGCAAATGCTCTCTATGCAACATAATAGAGGAAAAAGAAAGAGTTCATGAATAAATCATAGGTGAAAGTAGTAATATTAGGAATAAACTCAGATAAACACAAATAATAAATACCAAAAATTAATTACATAATCATTTTACAACCTTAGAGGATTTTTGAGTCCTCGGCCCCATCACATTCTTACACCTGATGCTTCTGTATTCCACTAATCCCATGTGCAGTGGTGGACCTCTCCAAAAATATGTACACAAAATTATCGTGAAAAAACTAATAATTGTTTTTTGAAATACCCACATTACCAATATAATACGATCAAGAACCTAGATTCTAGACATTTGTGTTATTAGAAAGAAAAATACAATATTCAAAAATGAACATTAGGAAACATTCACATGCTAACCATGTAGATGATTTAATTACACAACTGGACACATTATCCTCCTTCCAATATGTAACTTTCAAACTATTCTAAGCACTTCCCCACTCTCATATTCTTCCTTTTATCATCTTTAACTACACGCTACTATTTCTCATTTTTTCATTGCTTCATTTCTTCTTGTAATAACACATGTGATAACATACTAGTCCCTTAGTGGCCTATTCAAAGAGATTCTCTCAATCCCATCTGTTAATTAAATTTTATCTTTAACTATTTACTAACTTCTTTTATTTTCATATTTATTCAATTTTTTATTAAAATCAGACATATCATATTTATTTTACTTATTATTTATTTTCCTATCTTCATTGGATAGTACATAGAGTCCACTTAATACATTTTCAATGCCTGTGACCGTGAGTAGTGGGTTAACATAAGGTTAATTTGAAATCATTGACTGTATTACTAAGCGATATTGGATGTTGTAGTGTTTATTACACCACTCTAATTGATACAAAAAAATTCTGAAGAGGGTGATCGAGTAATATTTCACTCTATTAGAGAGAAAACCTAAGATTATAATCTGAAAAATGATTTAACTAATAACATAAAAGGATACCAAAGGTTAGGCCAGCTATATTAAAATTAAATTAAAACTAATCCATTTTAATCTTAAATAATTTTTTTATCAAATTGGCAACACAAGGAAAAAGTGAAACATCGCCAAATTCTTGTTATCTCTAGAGACAAACCCCTGACACAATTTTACTACACATCATTCGGGTTCAAAAACTATTTTCATGATCACCCTACAACATGTGTGCATCAGTTCCTTTAAGGATTTTATGGACTTTTTGGTTATTTACATTCTTGTATGGTTTTTTTAGTATTGTTTGGTTTCATTATAATTTTAGGGTTTTCAGGTTTGATAGGGGTTTTAGGGTACTTTTAGTGTGTTTAGGGTCCTTTTGGGTCTTTAATGGTTTTTATTTTCTTTTACTATTTTGATAGAATTTTAGGGTTTTTAGTTTCTTTTAGGGGTTTTATGTAATTTTAGGGGGTTTTACAATCTTTCAACATTTTTTGTGTCTCTAAGGTATTTAGGGGTTTTGGGTCCTTTGTGGGATTTGGTTTTTTGGGATCTTTGAAGGGGTGTTTTGTGTTACTAGGGGTTTAGGATATTTAAATTATTTTAGTGTTTTTGTTTTTTATTGTATTTCAATTTTTTATATATTTTTTATGGTTTTTATAGTTTTTATGGGGTTTTGGGTTTTAATTTTTTTGGGGTTTTAGTCTTTTTACAATCCATTATGGTGTCTAATTGTTTTTGTAATTTTATGGTTTTTATGTTCTTAATCGGTTTTTAGCGTTTTATAGTTTTTAGGGTTTTAAGTGTTTTTAGGGGTTTTAAATTTATTAGAGTGTCTAAGTTGTTTTAGTGTTTCAAGGGTTTTTATTTTTGACATAATTTTTAGTGTTTTTATGGTTTCCTTGTGTTATTATGTGTTTTAGGGTTTTAATATGTTTTAATGTTTTTGAAGTATTTTTTCAGGGTTTTATAGTTTTTGATCATTTTTGTGTTTTACATGATGTAACAAATATTTTTGGGTTTGGTGCTTTTAGGGATTTTAAGGTTTTAGTGTACTTTTAGGTCAGAGAAGGTGTGAAAACAGGCTATTCTTGGGCCCCAATTGTTTTTAAAAAAACAAAACACAGAAGGGAGGGGCTGGGTGAATCAACCCACAACCAAAAACCCTGGACTCCCCTACAAAACCCAAATGTCCCCAAAAAACCGAAAGACTCACAAGACCAGACAAAAGGGAAAGAAAAAATAATCTCCATCATCATCTCCCAGTCAACCAACAACCATCATCCCATAACACATTCTTCTTCCCTGGTTCTTTTGTGGGAGATGAGGCAAGTGCATTATGGAGACGGTATTTGGAAGTTCTGTTCGCGCATGGGTGGTCACGACATGGCATGGATCTTGCGATTTGGATCATCTTTTTTATGATCTATTTTCTTCTCTTCCTTGGGAATTTTCTCACTTGTGGCGATTCCTCCTTCGTCATGGAGGCATCCTTGGACAACTCTCTGGTTGGTGGGCCTTCCCTTCATTAGGGATCATTGATTGCACTATTGATGGAGAGGTCGAATCGGGTCATCAGGTGGCGTCGCACATTCTTGGACTGTTTGGATCCAGGTGGTTTTGGAGGTATCACGATGAGTAGTGGTTTTGTGGCAGTGATATGGGGCCCTGTGTTTCTTGGTGGATATTCTGGATTGGTGACGGTATAAGGAGAATGGTGATTGACACTGCTATGGGGGCTTCATGTTCTGCTTAGAGGTTGTAGAGGCGTAGATGAGATCAGTTTGTCACCAGTTAGAGCAGAATTTATAGGGGTGTTTAATTTAATTTATTTATTTGTCTCATTGAGGGTTTCATAGTTTTTAGTGTTTTTTTTGTATTTTATGTTCATTATTATATAGTATATGTTTAAGGGGTTTTGGTGTCTTTTTGGATTTTTATAGAGGGGTTTAGGGTATTTTATGTTCTAGGGGGTTTAGGAAGTTTATGTGTATTTAGTGGATATTGTATTGTTTTAGGTATTTAGGGTTTTATTAGGGATCTCCGTATTCTGAGGGTGTTTAGGGTTTTATGGATTATATGGATTTGTTTAAAGGTTTTTGTTTTTTTGGATATTTATGGGTTTTTAGGGGTTTATAGTGTTTTTTCATTTTTTATGAGGTTTTAATGTTTTTAAGGGGTTTTGGGTCTAAATGTTTTAAAGGGTTTTAGAGTTTTTTTTATTTTATGGTTAATTTAGGTATTTTACAATCCTTATTACTGTTTTATGATTTTTCACATTTTAGGGGTTTTAGGATTGTAAAGATATTTATGTTTTATTATGGGTTTTTGGGTAATTAGGGATTCTTATATTCTTTTTATCTATTTTCGGTTTCATCTATTTTATAGTTTTTTGGGATTCTAGGGTTTTTTGGATTATAGTGTGTCTTATGTTTTTACGATCTAGTGGTTTTAATCATTTTTTTGGGGTTTAGGGGTTTTAGGGTTATTTTTGGGCTTTTCTTTTTATGGGTTTTTATACTTTAAAGGGTTTATTAAGGTTTTAGGAATATTTATGTTTTTAAGGGTTTTTATGTTTTTAGGGTTTTATTAGGGGTTTTTCGAATTATAATGGTTTAAGGGTTTTAGGTATTTTATGGATTTGAGTGTTTTAAGGGTATTTAGGGTTTTAGGTGGTTTTCTGATTTTAACGTTTTTATTATTTTTACGGTTTGGGGGGATGAGGTTTGTGTTTTTAGATAGTTTTTGGGTATTTTGGGGTTGTTAGGGGTATACATAGTTTTTAGTATTTTCAATGGATATAGAGTTTTTAGGGACATATTGGGTTTTATGGGTTTAAATTATTTTAGGGGTTTTAGAGGTTTTTAGAGTATCTAGGGGTTCGGGGGGGGGGGGGGGTTGTGATTTTATGGGGTTGTGGGTTTTTGGGTTTTTTGAGTTTTTGGGTTTTTAGTGGTGTTATGCTTTTTAGGGGGATATAGAGTTTTTAGTTTTTTTAGGGAATTTTATGCTTTCAAGATTTTTTATTCTTTTTAGTTGTTTTTTCAGGTTTTTAGTGGGTTTAGAGTTTTTTAGAGTTGTTAGGACTTTCAGTGGTATTAATTGTTTTTAATTTTTCTAGAGGTTCTACTATTTACAATGTTTTTGGTGATTTGAATGGGTTTTAGTGTTGTTGGGTGTTTTTATGGTTTTCGTTGTTTTTCTAAATTTTCTAGGCATTTTAATGTTTTTTTGGTTTTTAGGTTTTTTAATATTTTAATGGATTTTAGGATTTTTCGGAATTTAACAAGGGTTTAAGGACCTTTAGGGTTTCTTTGGGGTTTTTTTGGTATTTTTAGTGTTTGTTGGGGTTTTAGGATTTTTATTTTTTATTGGTTTCTAGGATTTTAGTGTTTAATGATTTTTTATGTGTTTTATTGTTTTGGTGGTTTATTGTTTTTACGGTTTTTTGTGTTTTAAGTTTTTTTCATTTTTTAGTGGCTGTTGTGTGTTTTTGGTTTTCTTAGGACTAGTTAATTTTTAGTGTTTTAAGGGTTATTATTGGTTTTAGGGGATTTAGGGGGTTTATGATTTTGTATAGTTAGGGTGCATGGTATAGGGTATATGGTGTAGGGTATAAGATTTAGGGTGTATAGTGTACGATTATGGTTGTAGGTTCTAGGTTAATTGGTTTTTGGTGTACCGTATTGGGTTTAGGGTGTACCGTGTAGGGTTTCAGCTGTAGGGTTTAGTGTTTAGGGTGTAGAGTATATGATTTAGGGGTTTTATATTTTTAGGGGTCTAAATGTTTTTTAGGGTTGTAGTGTTTTTTAGTGGTTCATGAATTTATGGATTTTATATTTTATTTTTAAGATCTTTTAGGGGTTTTACGGTTTTAGGGTCTTGTAGGATTTTTAGGGGTTTTGGGTTTTGGGGGTTTATTTTATATTATGGATTTTTGGGGTTATAAGGTTTTTGGGGGCTTTTAGGTATTTTAGGATTCTTTAGGTTTTTCGGGTTTCTTGTTCCATTACAGATTGTTAGGAATCATTAGTGTTATATGTCCTTCAAAAAAAATTATTGTTTTCTGTGGGACTATATATTTTTATGGTTTATAGGATCCTTTAGGTTTCTTGGACTTTAGGGATGTTTCGAACTATTTTTGTATTTTTTGAGTTTTTTTTTTGGGGATTTGGGTTTTTAAATTATTTTAGGGATTTGATGGACATTTAAGGATTTTAATTCTTTTTGAAGTTTGTTGTGCCTTTTATGGTTTTGAGGATTTTTATCATTTTTATGTTTTTTTTGGTTTTTAGGATCTTTTATGGGTTTTAGTGTATTGGGTATTTTTTGTGGGGATTTATGTGTTTTAGGTTTTTATTGGATTCTAAATGTTTTCTGGGGTTTTATGGTTTTGAGGATTTTTATAGTTTTTTAACGGTTTTTTGATTTTTAGTGTCCTTTAGTGTGTTTTAGGGTTTTGGCGGGGGGAGGTTTAATGGGTTTAGGGTTTGTTAGGGGTTTTTTGTGATTTATGTTTATTAGGGTTATTATTGTGTATTAGTGGTTTTTTTGGTTTTAGGGTATTAGGGTGTTTAGTGTTTCTATATTTTTTTAGTGGTTTTAGGGTTTTTCAATGGATTTTTAGGTGTTCTTAATATTTTAATGGGTTTATGGGTTTTAGGGTAAGTTTATTTAGTTTGTATATTTTTTTTTTATGTACCCTTTTTTAGTATTTTAGTGTTTCTAGGGTTTTAAGGGTTTTCATTTTATTTCTGGGGTATTTTGGATTTTTTGGGACTTTATGGATTTTTTGTGATTCAGGGTTTTATATTATTATAGGCTTTTATGGGTGTTTTTTGTGTTTTAGGGTTTTATAGGGATTTTTTTTCTTTTATATGTTTTTAATGGTTTTGGGGGTTTTTATGTTTTTAGGGGGTTTCATGTTTTTTTTAGGGTTTTATGATTTTTAGAGGATTTACTGTTTTTATGGGGTTTTGGTGTTTTTATGGGTTTATGGGGTTTATGGGGTTTAGATTTTTTTGGATTTTTTGGTTTCATTGTTTTCTAGTGGTTTTATGGGTTTCATGCTTTTTGTGATTTTTAGGGTTTTATTTGTTTTTAAATATTTTTTTGGGTTATCAGTGTTCTTTTTGGGTTTTTTGGGTTTTAGGGGTTTTAGGGTTTTTTTGGTCTTTTAATGCCTCAAAGGAGTTTTTGGGGATTTTGGGGATTTTATTGGATTTCAATATTTTTTCATTGTTTTTAAGTGTTTTTAGGTATTTTGGAGTTATTAGTTTTTTTAATCTTTTTAATTGATTTCATGGGGTTTGAGTTCTTTTTGTGTGTGGCTATTTTGGGTTTTTTACATATTTTTAGTGGGTTTACAGGATTTAAGAGATTTTTTGAATTTTTAGAGCCTTTAAGGGTTTGGTGTGGTTTTTAGGGTATTATGTTCCTTTTTAGGTTTTGGGGGGTTTTGGGTTTTTAAGGGTCTTGAGGCGTTTTTACTGATTTAAGGCTTCTAATTGGGCCTTTTTTAACTTTTAGGGGTTTTAGGGGTGATTATGGTATAATAAGGTTTTTTATGTTTTCTTTGGTTTTGGTATATTATTTTAAAAGTTTTTGGGTTTTTTAGGGTTATTATTGTTTTATGTTTTTTCAAGGATTTAAGGGTTTGGGGGGGGGGGGGGTTTAGGGGCATTAAGGGTTTTTAATTATTCGTTATCTTTATGGGTTTTAGGGTTTTCTTAGGGATTTTGGGTTTTAGGATTCCCTTTAGATATTTAAGGGTTCTGGTGGTTTTAAGGATTTTAGGTTTTTTTTTGTTTTTAGGGTGATTTGGGGTTTTTAACCTATTTAGGGGTTTTAAGGTTAAGTTTTTATTTTATGGTTGTTTAATGATTTTTATGGAAATTAAGGTATTTTAATTTTTTGAGGTGATTTTAGGGTTTTTAAGGTTTGTAAGAGTTTGGTGGTTTTTTTTATTAGGTGTTTTTATATGTTTTAGGGGGTTTTATAGTTTTTATAGATTTTATGGGTTTTAGAATTTTTATGGTATTTAGGTAATTTAATTATTATTATGTTATTTAATCTTTTTTAGTGTTTTAGGGATTTTTATAGTTTTTATAGTTTTTTGGTTTTAATGAATTTTAGGCACATTAAATGGTTTTTAGTTGTTTTAGGGGTATCAGGGTTTTTAGGGGTTTCTTGATCCTTTAGGGGGTTTGGGGTATTTTGAGTTATTATATTTTTTAAATTTGTTTTTGGATTCATATGTTTTTAGGGGGATTTTGGGTTTTGGGGGGATTTGGGGTTTTTTGTGAGTTTGAGGGGGTTTATGTTATTTCAGGGTGTTTTATGGAGTTTTATTGGTTTGGAAGCTTTTTATGCTTTTGGTGTGCTTAGGGTTTGTTAGGGTTTTTTAGTTTTTTAGGTATATTTAGGGAATTTATGACTTTTATTGTTTATGGATTTTATATATTTTAGTGTTTTTAGGAGTTTAATGGTTTTAAAGTTTATCTGGTTTTATTTGAGTTGTAGGGGTCTATAGCGTCTTTTGAAATTTACGTTATTTATGGGATTTTAATATTTCTCATATATTTTACGTTATTTTAGTATTTTTTGGGATTTTGGGACTTTTAAGGTGATTTAGGGTTTTAGAGGATTTAATGATTTTAGGATTATTGATGATTTTTATGGGGTTTTAGGGTTTTTAATAGTTTTTTTGGATTTTATTTATATAGGGTTTCAATGGTATTATAAATTTTTGTGTTTTTTTGTAATTATTTAGGGGGTTTATGATTTTTTTTTGCATTTTAAGAGTTTTTTTTTATTTTTTAGTGGTTTTAGGGGGGTTTTGGGGGTTTTAGGGTTTTTAATAATTCTTTTCATGTTTCTGTGGAATTTTTTGTGTTTTATGGTGTTTAATGTTTTTATAAATCTATTTGGGTATTTATAAATTTTATGGTCATCTTGGGTATTTTCTGGGGATGGGATTAGGTCTTATAAAACCATTTAGTGGTTTCAATGTTTTGTAAGATTTTTGACTTTATTTATGGGGATGGTTTCTGGGATTATTTGTGATATAAGGTTTTAGGGGGTATTTTATGATTTTATTATATTTTTAGTGTCTTTGGATGTTTTAGTTTTTTATGGATCTTTGGGTATTTACATATTTTAAAGAATTTTAATGGGTCTTATGTTTTTTATAATTTTTTCAATTTTAATATATTTTAGGAATTTATGGTTTTCTATGGTTTAGGGGGTTTAGTATTTTTATTGTTTTTAATGTTTTTAGGGGTTTTAGAGTTTTTTTTGGTTTTTTAGTTTTATGGGTTTTTTTCTTTTTAGGTTGGGTTAAGTTGGTTTATTGAATGTTTTTTTAGATGGTTTTAGGGTTTTTAGGGTTTGAGGGTTTTTATGTTTTAAGGGTTTATTCATGTTTTAGGGGTTTTTGAAGGGTTTTTATGTTTTATGTTTTTTAGGATTTTTAGGGGTTTCAAGTAATCTTTATGGGTTTAGGGATTTTGGTGGTTTTTAGTGTTTTTAGGGTGTTTAGATATTTTAGTGGGTTTTTGGGTTTTTTGAGTTTTTTCGGTTTTAGGGGTTTTAAACATATTAGGTGTCTTAATTTTTTATAGGGATTTGTGGTTTTTAGGGGTTTTTGGGTTTTTAAGTTATTGGGGTTTGAGGGTTTTAAAACAGAATTTTTGGATTTGTAGCTTCTTAGTGTTTTTAATATTTTGAGGGTTTTGGGGTTTTAAGGGTTTTAGGGTTTTTAGAATTTTTATAGTTTTATGATATTTCTATATTTCTAGTATCTTTTATGATTATATTAGTTTTTAGGGTTTTATAAGGGTTTTATGTACTAACAGGGTTTTTTAGCGGGGGTGGAGAGGTTATAATTGTGTAGGGTTTATATGGTCTTTAAAGGTATTTAGTGGGTTAGAGGTTATTAGGGTTTAATGGACTTTTTTTTTGATTTTAGGGGTTTTATGATGTTTTGAGGTTTTTAGAAGTGTTAGGGTCTTTTAGTTGCTTTATGGGTTTTAGGTTCCACGATGCGTTTTAGGGTTTTTTGTGCTTCTTAATGTATCTTAGAGATTTTATGTTTTAGGGGTTTTTTCATTGTCATTGGGATTTTACAGTTTTCTCAATTTTTAGGAGTTTTCATGTTTTTAGAGTTTTTAATGGGATTTATGGTTTTTAATTTTTTTTAGGGTTTTTATGGGTTTTTGTGTTGTTTATGATTTATATTTTTTTAGTGTTTTTAGGAATTTTTAGGGGGTTTATGGTTTTTAGGATCATTTAGGGTTTTTAAAAATTTTCAAAGTTTTTAGTGTCTTCTATATTATATTGTGGTATTTAGTGTCTTTTATGGTTTTTGGGATTTCTAACCATTTTTATGGTTCTTTGGATCCTTTATGGTTTTTGGATCGACTAGGATTTTAGGGTTTTTATGATATCTTACGGGTTTTATAGGGTTTTAGGGTTTTAGGGTATTTAGGTCTTTAGGGGTTTTGGGTATTTAAGTGTATTTAGGATCCTTTAGGGGTTTTATGGTTTTTAGGATAAAATAGAGTTTTTTAGTGGTTTTAAAACCCTATAGGGTTTTAAGGGTCTTTTAGGGGTTTTAAGGATCATTTAGGGATTTATGTTCCTTTAATAATTTATGGATTTTTATGGACTTGTTGGGTTTTAGGGTCTATGTGGGTTTTTAATAGTTTTTAGAGTCTTTCAAGGGGTTTATATATTCCTTATTGTCTTCAAGGGTTTTACATATTTTAGCATCATTTGGAGTTCATTATGATTTTTATGTGTTTTAGTGCTTTAAGGTCTTCTAGGGTTTTAGGGACTTTTAAATTTTATTATGACTTTCAGGGTATTTTATGGTTTTTTTCTATTTAGTTTCTTTTATGTGTTTTAGGGGTATTATATTTTTTAGGGTTTTTAGTATTTTTAGGATTTTTGGGGTTATAATGGTTATATTGGGTTTAATTATTTTGGTTTTTTAGGATTTGTAGTGTTTTTATGGTCACTAGGGGCTTTAATTTTTATGGGGTATTAAGGGGTTTAGGGTTCTAATGGTTTTATGGGGTTTAAAGTTTTTTAGGGTTTTAAAATATTTTATGGGTCTTATTGTTATTATTATAATTTGGGTTTTTTGGGAATTATGGTTATTAATGGTTTTTAGGGTTTTGGGGTTTTGGATTTTTTATGGGTTATTGAGTTTTGGGGTTCTAATGGTTTTTATGAGTATTATGAGTAATTTGGGGTTTTAGAGTTTTAGGGTTTTTATAGATTTTAGTATTTTCAATTTTTTAATTGTTTAAGGGATTTTTAATTTTTTTAGTAAAATTTTTATGGTATTATAGTTATTTAGATATTTTAGGGTTTTCTAGAGTTTTTTTGGGGTTTTTTGTTGTTTTTTTTTGTTTTTCAAGGGATGCTAGTGTCTCATTGGTCCTTTTTTGTGTTTTTTAGTTTTTTATTTTTTTACGATTTTTATTTGTTTTTATGGGTTATATATTTTTTGTTATATTTAGGGGATTGAGGGGTTTTGTAACGTTTTTAGGGTTTTCGGCTTTTAGGGTTTCAGGATTTTTGATAGTTTTTATGATCTTTTAGGGTGCTTTAGGGGTTTGAGAGACTTTTAGGGTGTTTTAACTCATTTTTAGTTTTTAGGGGTTTAGGTTTTTTTTGTATTTTAGGGGTTTTTATGATTTATTATTCATTTTAGTTATTTTAGGTGATTAATGGGTTTAGATTGTTTTTTGGTTTTTTGGTTTTAGGTTATTTAGTTTCATTAGGTTTTTAGGGTTTTAATTTGATTTTTAGAGGGTTTTGGGGTTTTAGATGTTTTAGTGTAAGATCTAGATCGTTTGATAAGGTATTTTCATATTTTATTTTTTCTTAATCTCTCATTTAATGGCACATGGAATGATTCATGGATGCATGGAAGGTCTCAGGGGCATCCAAGGGGGATGGGACTTGAAAATAGTAGAAAATATATCTTACAGTGCACAAAATATAGTTAGCACATGGTTAGTGAAAATCATGAAACTTGGTCATCCGGTGTGGTCTAGGGATCAGCATGGTTTACATACCATTCAAGAGTTGTCCTATAAATCATTTGAGGTTTGATAGAGCCATTCACATGCCTTTTTCATGGTTTTTTAACCAATGTAATTGGACTAAATAATTATGCAACTTGATTCACCCCTTGGATAATGGAGAATGAACTGTTAGTGTACGATTTGGAAAATTGTGTGGCCTAACCATGTGCCTAATTATAAGTGTAAATTTTTTGATTTCCCCTCCTAATACCTATATGAATTCACCAACTTATGTTCCACATTTCTCTCCCATCACTAGAGGGGGGGAAACCAAATTCGACCTCCTCTTCCAATATTGTTTCTCCTTTGACTCAACTATCATAGAGGTTTTGTTTCTAACTATTTGAAGATCTAGGTAAGACTAAACTTTTGTTTCCTTCAATTTTTTAGAATAGGGACTTCTTGGTTTCCCTTATTCTTCTAAACCTCATGAGCCCTATCTTGAGTGAGTTTTTTCTTCATTGGTTATGACTATTTTAGATTGAATCAAGGGTCGAGGATGGATGAGTTATTGTCTTGGTGCATAGGGTAAGTTTTTTATTCGATATTTCCAATAATCTCATTATACATCATCATTATTCTATGGTGGAATTATCATAAATATTTACGCAGTCTACATATCATTAATGAAAAAAATATTAAACTTCTAATGGTTGATTTAGACCTTCCCAATATCCTATTGGGTACCTCAAAGACTATGAGAGCTCGCCAAAAACCATCCATTAGGTGTGTCAATCCCTTGAAAATGTTGCGGGGTATAAAATTATAAATGGTATAAATTTTAATTGGCTAATGGTGAATGTTTATTTTTTTTAAAAACTCCATTTTTTATGTCACATTAATAAGGTTTGAAATGGAGTTAAAGGTATTGGGATTATGGGTAAATGATTAAAATGTGGAACTTGTTTTTCAATAATTTATTAAAAAGGATAAGTATGAATGTCCTTGGAATTTGTTTTTGATGATATGGATAAAGTTGGTGGTCATGGAATCCCACCCCTATATTAAGGGATGTTGTTCATGGTTATCCACATCACTGATTGAGTTGTTGGACATGGCATTCAGTTTTTGTGGTTTTGGATGTTTTTCATGGTAGTATACATCATCAAATGGGATTGTTAGACATGGTGTTTTATATCCATAGATATATTCTTTAAATACATATCCTTGATATAAAATATGTTACCATATATATATATATATATGATTTCCATGTCCTACAAAGGATGAAGAAGGCATGATTGGATCTTGCCTCACTTGAAATTCTAGGTCCAATGAGGTTAATTGAATACTATTAATTTTTAAAAAATATTTTATAGTTATTTAATTACCTACAACTCTTATTTAAATATGAATTAATCATCTTATTAGTGTATATGTTTCCTTAGAAACCATTTTATGTGTTCTAATGAGTTGTACACACACCATTTATAGTCCACTGTTGGCATTCAATCAATCATTAGTATTGCAGGTATGGATAAGGGATATTTCCCGGTGATAGATGTATAATTTAGGAATTGGGACTGAGCATTTATTAGGGAACAATACATGATTTTGTGACCCATTATGGGAAATCATCATTGGGGACATATTTGGATTTCTTCTGACAGATGACACTATTTTGACATGGACTATATAATGTGTCGGTTTGTGGTCATTTATCCATTTCACATATTTATTTATATTATATGTTGATACCTCAATGTTATTATTTACTATTTATTTCATTATTTATTTTTATATTAAGTTTTTATTTCTCTGGTAATGAGGGTATTGTCTCTCCATGTTCTATATTGAACCCTCTTTGTTAGTCATTAGTTTCTAGAAAATTGGGAATCATGCCTAAGGTCATATGTTGAACCATATTGGGGCATTGGTTTAGAGGCTCTTAGGATGAGGCGTTAAAATTTGTATCAGAGGAGGTTATTTTCTATTTATAAAATTTTTAGGAAATGTACAATGGATATTGGGATGTTTCATAACTTGTTAATGAGCTCATACAAGGGATTATCCAATCCATATGCTGAGGAAACACCCACATTCCCCTGGTGGGATTGTAGTTCATGATGTTCACCTGACACAGTTGAAATGTTATTTCACCTTGAGTGATACATTTATGTTGTTATTTTTCGAGATTTTACGTATGTGTTGGTAAGGCATTATATTTTTTATGAATTCATCATATTCGGTACTCAATGATTTATGAGATATTCACTATATTAGTAAAATATAGTAAAGAATCTTATGTTTGGGTTGAGGGAAATTAAATTCCTTTTAGTTTCTTTTTTATTTTAAAAGAAATTGTTCTTATGAAGAATGTTTCCACTATTTAAAAATTGAATGGTGTTAAATTTATATGGGTTAAATGGTGTCCAATAATACACATGTATATCGGAAAATTATTTTACCTAAGTTAGCATGTGTTCCTGTATAGTGATATTTGGGTGTAGTGATAATTTTGTGGTTATGACCATTGAGATATTATATGCAGAGTTGGTTGATATGGCTAGTTGTAATCCATATTTTTTTTGTATATCTGGAAATTGATTGTTATGTTCCCAAAGGTGTTTGGTTGGAATATTATTGGATTTCCATGACTACAATGTTTATTGATAGTTCTACATGAGGTCATTACTATGAATGGAACTACAATAGTGGGACCAGATCACTTATTGGTTCTATGTGGTGGGTTGGAAGAGAAGTTATGTAATAATTTCCATAGTTTTATGCAATTATTAGAGAGAAACATAGAGAGGTGTGTTGAGTATGTTTTAAATAATTACAGAGTCTTAGTTGCAGCATCTCCAAATGTTTGAATGATATGGTGGAAATGAGGTAGTTGAGTTCTAGATTGAGTATATCTATATAATTCTAGACCACATGGAGACTCTTAGAGAGAAGAGCTTTAATTTGGAATCTTGTACACTATGATGAACATCTAAGCACTAGGGGGATATTCATGTTCAATATGAGTTGCTAAAGGTAATGGATTAAAAGGACTTCCAAAACATTTTCTTGGATTAATTCTAACAAAAAAACTAAGAGATGGAAAAAACTATATATTTTATTAATTTGAATTTGAGGAATATGTCATTTCCAAATTATTATGGACACATCGTGGAATTGAATCATATTCCTTGACTTTGGAAGGAGAAGACACACCTATAGTGGAAACTTTTTACAATGAAAAAAGATAATAAATCAAGTCATTGGTAAATATCAATTGTCTAATGATGTTCATTAAGGTGTGAAATGATACTCTCCATTTTAGGGGAACCTCAAGGAGGTTTCTACTGGTGGATATATGGGTTCATATTGATTTTTTTGTACATCCTTAGATGGTAGGAAGAATCGTTTCGAGTACCTTCGCCATGGAAGTGGTGTGAAGAGCTTCGAGGGAGAGGATTAGACTCTCATGAAATTGAAAAAATGGACTTCTACAAGTGTGGTAGATCTGATCATTTATGAGGTAATGGACTTTGACTACTACTGTAGTGCATATCTTGTGGAATTATTGGATAAGTAAAATGGTTTTTTATAAACCCTTGATATATTAATGATGATGGAGGAACTAGGATGGTGTGAAGCACTAGAAGGGGATCATCTACCATGTATAAGTGTGGAATTCAAAGCTCTACTTGATGTATAGGCTCAGTTGGTGGAAAATGTGCTCTACTATGAGGGGTTATATCAGTAGAGCAGTATAGTCCATGAGACCGATACATGAGCTTGTTGTAGATGTATATTTCAACTGCCTGATCTTTATGCAATACCTATTAGTAGTGAGGTAGGGTATTCAACTATCCTAGGTATAATTAATATAGCTTCCACACATTATAGTGCATTATTTGATTTTTTTGATTCTTATTATTCTATATATTCTCATCTTGTGAATGGTTTTGGTTGGGTGATGGAGTTATTTTGTAAGGTAATGTTGATCATCAAGTTATTGGGGGTTAAATATGAGGAAAAATATTATTTTAAGGGGTGTTCCCTCAATATTGGAGAGAATCATTTATTTTGGTATTTTTATGTTCATGAGATTTACGGTTTTGAAATGATACATGGTATGGAATGGTTGGTTTTGTATCAATTTCATGTTGATAGTTACCAAAGGAGAGTGACTTTCACATATCATAAGGGAGAAATATATATTCATCACAGGGAATGGAATATTAATTAAGTATGAACAGGGCCAGATCATTAGTAATTTTAAGATCTCATAACCAAAATTTTGTGTTTATTACTTGAAAAAAGAATACTAGAGCTTGATGTCTTCCATACTATAGTGGATCAGTTTCCATTCATATTTCTGGAGGAGTTATCAGGGATAATATCTAAGAGGATAGATGATTTTGAATCATGGAGCAGAAAAAGTTTCAATTCAAACTTATCGAATGGAATGATTGGATATTTAAAAGCATATGACTTAGCTGGTGGAAATAAAATCTATGGGATCATATTTCTAAGTACGTCACCATTGGGATCAATAGTTCTATTCTCCAAAAAGAGGATGATAAAACATTATACTTTTGTGTTTATTACCATAAGTTGAACAATATGGAAATCAAGAACATGTATCCTCTTCCATTTATTTATGACCATTTTTTACAGTAGAGGGGTGCCAACATGTTCTCCATGATTGATATGGTATATGAGTATCAAAAATTGAGGGTGGTATATTATGATATATTGTATAATACTTTTAGAATAAGGCGTAGATTGTATTTTTTTATCAGTATGCCATTTGGGATAATGAATTATCCTTCTATATTTATGGATTTGATGATCAGAAAATTTCAACAATTTTGGGATCAACATGTGGTGGTCTTTATTGACGAAACAATAGATTACTTCAAGAATCGAGATGATCATAAACAATATATTGAAATTTTATTTTCTGTATTGAAATATTTGTATATACTCTATGATATATAAGTATCATTTCTGGATAAACAAGGTAAATTTCCAAGGTCACATTAACATGAAAGAAGGTTTTTTAGTAGATCTGGAGATGTTCTGAGCGGTTGTTTCTTGATAGTGGAAAAAAGCTTTCCTAATATCATATTTTTTGGGTTTTTTGGTTTATTATTGAATGATTATAAAAATAATTTCTCAATAGGTAGCACCGTTCTTACTCCCAAAAAATGAAGGAAATAAATTTTCTGTAGTCTGGAGCATGAAATATTTCATTCTACGAACAAATGTGGCACCTTAGCAGAACAATAATACTACTCTTATCTGAATTAGTTAAGTTATATATGTTTCATAATGACTCTTCTAGGATCATAATTAGTGTAGTGTTTATTTAGGGATATCTATTTGTTTCATATTGATCTCTATAGTTGGGGCCACAATAATAGAGCCATACTACTCATGTTATAGAGATATCAATGGTATTTCTTGCTTATAATGTTGGTGGAATTATTTCATAGGTGAGTGGTTATCTATTTATACTTACCATAAGATCCTAAAGTATATATATTATCAACATGATCAAAATATTTTAAAATGGATATGGGTTGAGGGTATGAAAGATTTTAAATTTGAGGTAGCCTATATTTTAATGAAAGGAAACAATATTTTTGATTATTTGAGTCAAAAGACATAGACTCAATAAGTCCAGAAGCCTATTTTTGAAAGGCGGATGACAGAATTTTTCACTGAGATATATATACATGTGTTGAAGAGCTATAGAAACTAATGAAACCTATTCCTTCATTAGTTCGACCCTCTCAGATGATCTATATCAACGAGGGGAAGTATAAGGATCCAGAGTTTTTTGAATTGATGGAAATGGTTGACGATGGAGAGCTACCACTAAGATGTACCATCGATTGAAATGATATTCTTATTGTTCATGGCCACATTATTTTTAATTATTTTATGCGAGAAGAGATGATGGATGTGTTTAATGATTTAATGTGGGATATACACCCAATTTTGACCAAAACTATAATTTGATATTCATATATATTATTGGTGGCCAGTAATAATGAAATATATCATAAGTTTTTTCATGTGATGTTACACCTATTAGTAGTTGAAGTATAAGAATCAACAACTTTTTGATCATTTTTTTTCATTTCCTAAACCTAAATGGAAGAGGGATGATGTCACCCTAAATTTTGTGGTAGCACATTTAAGGAAACCCTTGATGAATGTTGTCATATGGAATATTGTCCATTTGTTGTCAAAGGTAGCTCATTTCATACAAATTTTCTATAAATTAAAAATCTATTAGTTAGGAGACTTGTACATTTAGTAGATAGTACATTTGAATGGGGTTCCATAGATAATTGTCTCATATCATGATCAACATTATACTTCATGATTTTAGAATGGGTTGTAGAAGGACCATGGTAATCATGTATTTTTGAGTTCATATTATCACCTGTAGTCAAACGGGTAATTGGAACATACAATTTAAGTTTTAGAAGACTCATTTAAATTAAATTTATAATAATTTGGTGTAATTAGGGAGAATCACAAAGTGATTTTGGGTTTTCCAATAAAACCAATTATTTTAAGACAATCCAAAATAAGGACTCTATGGTAGTCCATGAAGATCATGATAATTCTACACACAATTGATAGAATTAGAATTTTTTTGAGTCTCATGAACGATATAATAGAGAATTTCCAATTTATTAGGATGTATATGGATACATCAAAATGTATAGAAGCTTATATGATGATCAAAACAATTGACCACTTGAGTTTTTTTTTGTGAGTGAACATTTGTTCTATTGGGTATACTTGAGATTGGGTATCCTTTGGATTTGGAAATTGGGAATGTTAGCCCCTACGTACTTTGATTCGTTTGATATTGTGAATAGTATTTGTCTGGTAACTTTGTGGTTGGTTCTTCTATAATATTAAAATTCTATAAATTAATTTTTTCATCTGTCACAACATCAATAGTATCATCATTAACTTTATCATTTGATTTATGTTTATCATGATGATGTTCAAGATGATTTGTCCACTTAGGAGTATTCCATTCATATTTGGGATCATAGTGTCAAAATATATCATGGAATGACAATGTTGTTGTTTCATGTGTTGTGGTAGCAAGACTATGTTCAAGAGGATGACTAGGAGATGGAAACAGATATGTGGTCTCAATAGCCAAATCATTTTAACGTAGAGGCTTAGTTAGTCATGGTAGTACAACTCTAGGAAAATCTATTATATAGTGGACAAATTATAAAATCCCAAGCCTTAGATAAGTCATGATATAGTTTTATGTATTTGTTGAAATCTCTTTTAATGGATCATGGAATGATCCCTTGTAGAAGGAAAGGTATCAAGATCATCTTGGGGTATTGGTGCTTGAAAAACGTAAAAACTGACCTTAAAGAAAGAGGTGCACAGTTAGCTCATTGTTACTACTAACCCTACAACATAGGTTATTGAAGAGAATAGTTTAGAAATTGTTAATTTGTTTTCCTAGAAACCGTATGTGTTTGGACAAATGCATTCACATGAAAAATGCGCTATTTTTACAAACCATATGGGTGTCCTATAAAACATTGTGATTCGATTTCCTCATGAATGTGTAGGCTTCATGGTTTCTATATTATTTGAATAACCTTGTGTCCAAACCATGACACTAGATTGAATTTGAACATTGATGATTATTTTCATCTTGATACTTATAATAATTCACCTTATTTCCTTTCTCATTTATCTCACATCAGCCTGGGGTGCATATATAGTCTCATTATTCTTCATGTGAATTTATTTTGTGAAATTATGTCAAAATACTACTCATTTTATTTATAATTTATGAAAAATATAGTAGACATGTGATTGTTGTTTTAAACCCCCCACTAAACTCATTGGGTATGTTGAAGACTATAAGACTCAACCTTTGGACACCCATACAGTGTTCCAATACTTGGAATTGGTAAAAACGTGTTGTAAATGTTGAAATAGAGGGATCATTATATTGCACGAGTGTTAATCATTTTTTGGAAATTTATCATTGCATATGGGCTTGTTGGCTTAACATCGAAAATGTAACTTTGTTTGGAATGATAATATAGAGAAGTGGTGAATGGTTAATGGGGTATGTTATTGGTGATAAATTGTTTTAATGAACATCCATTGTTTTTTTAAATTAATTAAAAGAGAAATTAGGTTAAATGTGTTGGGTGTATAGACCATAGTGATTAAATTATTAAAAAAGTTCACCCCTATTGCTTTAATTTGTTAAAAATGTCAAGTATTTTGGACTATGGAAATAGGTTATTTATAAAATGGTTAAAGGTGTTGGTCATGAAGTACTATACCTAAGGTACATGATGTTGATCATAGAAGTCCACGTCATTGATTAGGTTTTTTGAAATTTCGTTCCATGCCCATGGTTTAGGATATTGGTCATAGTGGTTGATAAGGAATGTTGGTCAACAATTTTTCTATCCATAGATAAATTCTTAGACTGATACTCCATGTTTTTAAATATGTAACCCCTATGTATATGGTTAAGATGATCAAAATGTTCCAAAGCATGATTTATATTCTCTAGAGTCACATGAACATTATTGATAATGAGGTTAATTGTATAATGTTTATTTCAAAAAATAGTTTCACAGTTATTTAATTCCCTTATACTCCCATGAACATCTTCATACCCTATTTTCTTTGTCTTTATATTTATTTAGACAACATTATTAATGAATTAATATGTTTTTCTTACACCACAATCTAGCCACTATTGGTACCCGGATAGACTTCATGGTTGTATGTCTCGATATAGGGAAAGTCTATGTGTACGATTATTGATTTTGGACATGGGATAGAGCATAGAAAAGGGAAATAAACAATACAACCAAACAGTTATTAAGAATTTTCAATGTTTCCTTATTTTGTATAACAATTTTCACATAATATTATTATGACCTAACGTATTAATTTTATTGGTTTTTAGGAATTTAACTAGTTTTGGGATTTGGTTATTTGAAATGTGTTTACAGTATTAATTTTTTAATATTTATATTATTATTTATTATGATTTTTAAATTTTATTACTCTGGTAAATAGGATATAGTCTCCCACCATTCCTCTTTAGTCCCTTGCTGCTAGACGGTAGCCTTTGGCATATAGGAAGGTGTGTATGAGGACTTGTGGTGAACTATATTGGAGTGTTGGTTTAGTGGATCATTGGTCAGGAAGTTTCATTTTGGGTTTTTATATTTTTTTGGGTTTTTAGGGTTTTTCATGTTTTTAGGGGTTTTAGGGTTTTCAAGATTTTATGACGTTTGTGGGGTTTTTCAGGGATTTATGGTTTTCTGAAAATTTTAGTATCTTATTATTTTAGAGTGTTGAAGGGTTTGGTAGATTTTTTATTGTTTAGGGGTTTTTATATTTTTAATGGGTTTTAGGGGACTTAAGGGTTTTGAGGTATTCAGTTGTTTTCAGGTTTTTAGGTGTTTTATGGATTTTTTGGGGTTTTAGGGTTTTATTGAGATTAATGGTTTATGGAATTTTAAATTTTTAGCAGTTTTATGGATTTTAGTATATATAGGTATTTTTAGGATTATTAAGGTTTTTATGTTTTTATGTTTTTAGTATATTGGTGGTATTTTAGTGTTTTTATTGTTTTATGGGTCTTATAGGATTTTATGATTTAATGGAGTTTTTTCGGTTCTTAAGATTTAAAAGGTTTATATGGATTTAAGTGTTTTAAGCTAATATTATTTTTATTTTATGGTTTATATGTTTTTTTTGGTTTTTTCTATTTTTAAGGGTTTTTAGGGGTTTTGGGGTTAATAGTGTTGTATGGGTCTTTATTATTTATTGGTTTTAGATTCGTTTTGGGTTTTTATAAATATAAGGTTTTTAGGTTTTTAGGGTTTTATAGGGGGTTTAGTTGTCATTTATGTTTTTGATATAGTTTTTTGGTTTTCATGGTTTTTATGTATTTTTGGTATTTTTATCGTTTTTAGGGAATCTATGGGTTTTCTAGGATTTAGGGTTTTTTGGGGTGTATGGTGTTATTATGGGACATTTTATGTTTTTATTTGGATTTTATGTCCATTTAGGGGTTCAATTTCTTTTAGGTACTTTGGGGGGAGCGTTTTAGATTGTTTTTGGGGTTTTGGGTTTTTTTCAGGGGGATTAGTTTTTTTGGGGTCTTATGTTTTTTTGGGGTTTTTTGGGTTTTTTGGGTTTTTTGATTTTTGGATTTTTATGATTTTTATAATGTTTTAGAGTTTTTTGGGGTTTTATGTATTTAAGGTGGATTTTTATTTTAGGGTCTTTAAGATTTTATGGTTTGATAATATTTTTAGTGATTTTTGGGGTTTCCAAGGATTTTTTGGGGGTATAGGGTTTTCCATGGTTTTCATGGTTGTAACAGTTTTTAGGGGGTTATCGGGTATTCATGGTGTATTTATGGTTTTTAGGGGTTTTAGTGTATTTGGTTTTGGGGGGGTTTTATGGATTTTGGTATTTATTGTTTTATCTTGTTTTGGAGTGGTTATTTACAATGATTTATGGTTTTTCAGATTTGGTGGGGTTTTAGAGACTTTTAGGGGTATAGAATTTTAGAGTTTCAGAACATTTAAGGTATTTTATTATTTATAGGGTGTTTAGCATGTTTAAGGTGTTTTGGGAGTTTTCAAAAAATATTGGGGGTTCATTAGGTTTTTAGGGTCTTATATGAGTTTTAGGGTTGTTTATGGTTTTTAGGGGGTTTATATTTAGTAGTGTTTTGTGGTGTTTTGTGGTTTCAAAATCATTTTGTTTTTTAGGGTGTTTAGGATCCATTAACATTATTACTTATTTTTAATGTCCTTTAGGGGTTTTAGAGATTTTAGGGTCCTTAATTGTTTTGTAGCATCTATTAGTTTTCACCGATTTTGAGGTTTTTTTAGGTATGTAATGTTTTTAGGGGTTTAATACTTTTGTATGGTATTAAATGAATTTTAGGGTATTTTAGTGTTTTTATGGTTTCTATGGATTTTTACTATTTTAATTTTTTATTGTTCTTTTATGGGTGTTGAGCGTTTTAGGGAATTTAGGTTTTTACGAGTTTTTTGGTTTTTATAGTTTTTACAGAGTTCATTATTTTTAGGTGTCTTTAGGGTCTTTTAGAGGTTTTTTGGGGTCATCAGGTTTTTAAGGCCTTTTGGGGTTTAATTATCTTTTTTGGTTTTTTTGATTTTTAAGGACTTTTAGGGTTTTTATGTGGTTCTAAGGTTTTAATTGTTTTTAGGGACATCAAGCAGGTTTTGGATTTTTTCGGTCATTTATTGGTGTTATGATTTTTTGGGTCCTTTCATGTTTTTAGGGATTATACGTTTTTTAGGGTTCTTTATGATATTTAGGTTTTTTTGGTTATTTTGGGGTTTAGTCTATTTTATGTATTTTAGGGACCTTTATGGTATTTAGGGGTTTCAGATCCTTTTAGTTTTTAGGTTATTTTATGGGAGTTTATGGGTTTTTTGGGTTTTTTGGGTCATTATTTGAGTTTTAATTTTTAGGGTCTTCTAGGTCTCTACATGTTTTAAGACCTTTTGTGTTTTTAGATTTTTTTGAAATTTAAATGGTTTGTATAGTTTAATTGGTTATTTTAATGGGTTTTATGATTTTCAATGTCTTTTAGGGATTTTAGGGATTTTAGTGTTTAGTATTGGTTTCTGGGTCTTCTAGTGTTTTTAGAGGTTTTTAGGGTTTTTAGTATTTTCATGGTTTTTTGGGTTATATGTGTTTGAAATTCCATTAAAGGATTTTGTAATATTATGGGGTTATAGGATTTTTAGGTTTTTAGGCCTTTATAGTTTTTAGATTCTTTATAGGGATTAAAATATTTGAATGTGTATAGGGTTATTAGTGATATTTTAGGGGTTTAAAGTTGTTTTATCGGTTTTTTTAGTGTTTTCATGGGTTTCAAGGTCTTTAGGGGTTTTAAAGGATTTATGGTTCATTTAGGTGTGTTGAGGTTTTTAGGATTTTGATGGGTTTTTCAAATATTATAGTTTGGGGGTATTTTTTAGGATTGTTCTTAGGTTTGATGTGTTTTAGATTCTTTAGAGTAATTATAGGTGTTTTCTGGGATTTTAGTGGTTTTTCTGATATTTTGTGTTTTTATGAATATTATGGACTTTAAAATTTTTTTAGGATTTTAATTTTTTGTTGTATTTTTATGTGTTTTCATAGTTTTTTATATTTTTTTGTTTTAAGAGGATTTTAGAGATTTTTAGGTTTTTTAAACGTTATTAGGGTTTTAGGGTTTTCATGGTTTTTCAAGGCATTAGGGTTTTATAGTTTTAGGGGTTTTTAGCAGCTTTCTGTGTTTTAGAGATTTTTTCAGGGATTTGTAGGGGTTTATGGTGTTTTAGGGGGTTTTATGGTTTTATTGTCTTTTGGGGGTTTAGGTGATTCAATTTTATTTCAAGGGTTTTTAGCATTTTTGGATGGTTTAGGTACTCTTAGAGATTTATGGATTTTTAATGTTTTTTCAGTTTCATAGAGTTGTTTAATGGTTAATAAGATTTTGTAGTTTTTATTTTTTTTGGGATATATGGTTATTTGAAGTTATATGGGTTTTAGTGGTTTTATTTATTTTAGGGGTTTTGGGTTTTTTCAGTTTATTTGCTATTTTAGGGGTATTATTATTTTATTGGAGTTTTAGGGTATTTTTAGGTTTTTTTAATTTTAAGATCATTTAATGTTTTTATTGGTTTTAGGGTGTTTAAATTTTTATGTTAATTTTGTGTATTTTTATTTGTTTTTTCTATTTTTAGGGGGTTTGAGGGTTTTCCATGTGTTATGGGTTTATGGTAGTTATGGTTATTACTGTTATAGTGTATTTATGGGTTCTTAGGGTTTTCATAAGTTATTCAGGATTTATCAGGATTAATTATTAATTTTAGGTATTTTAATGCTTTTTATGACGTTTAAGGGGTGGGTGGGGGTTGGGATTGACAAATTTTTTGTGAATTTATTTTTTTCACAATTTTTCTGATAATTTTAGGGGGTAAAATATTTGTCATAATTTTTAGGTGGTTTTAGAGTTATTTGGGTTGTAATTTTTTGGGGTCTTAAATGTTTCTATGCATTTTTAGAGGTTTTAAGGTTTTTATTTGTTTTTATGGATTTGGGGAAGTTTTAAGGTTTTTACATTGTTTTTATGGGTTTGTATGTGTTTGGCCCAAGTTGTGTTGAGGTTGTATTTTTTGTCAATAACTCAATGTGTTGACTAAGGAAATGTAAATATGGATTGAAGGATGGTGTGAGTAATGATTTCAATCAGATATGGAACTATATGGATGAAAATAGAATATAGTATTAGATCTAGAATCATCTGCCTAAAGATTGGGATCATCATTGTATTCAGATGATTAAACTCAAAATACTTATCATAATTAGAGTATCATTTCTTGAATAAAATGTACATCGGACTCACCTTAGTTCCAGAACTAGGTTTTGATTGTAATGTGGAAGAGAATAAGATTATACATGAATTCTATGTAAATATGATAATGCTTTTCTATTTTTTATTTATTAAAAATCCCATGTAGCCTTTAAAACAAGTCATAGTATCTTGAAGAAAGAAAGGGGAAGAACAGGTGATGCTAATCATTTTTAGGCCAATCAAATTTCGGCTAATTGGAGATATGAAATGTTTCTTGAGGAATATAAAGTTATTATACTTCCTAATGAATGTAAGAAGATGTTGGAAATGATGTAAATTTCAATAATTTCTATTATTAGTCATATAGTGCTAAAGCTGATCTTAAACATAATCAAACTCATGATGGAATTCATGATACAAACTGATGTTTGGAGGAGAAGAACGTGTGTGGCGTCAATAATATCACATCTTTGTCTATCGGAGTGAGAACATCAGACATATATTGGTTTTATTAAAACACATGATGATCATAATGTAAGAATAGAAGTGTTTCTGATTTTCTAATAGATGAAGGGAAAAAGTATTGAATTATTAAGATAATAACGTTTTTGTGAATCAAAATAAGAATGGATAAAGATGATAAGTTTTATAATATCATTGATATTGTAATCAAAAAGAATAATGAATTAGCTGGGGATGAAACTACTCGAACGAGTCCATCGGACTCGGTGTGCCACCAATAATCGACGTTTCTATGAAACTGATTAGTAATTAGATTTGTTTGGTATCTTTGTATAATCGATGGAAGGATGATAATAAAGGTATGTTGAATTGGAAATATTTTATGAATAATTGTATTAGGAGATATTGGGAAAATTGAATAAGAAATGTTTGTTGATATTGAGATCAATCAACAATATAGTCACCGATTTCTCATCAAAATAACTCATTGATTAAGTCAATTTATAAAGAATGCTTTGAATATCTCTATCAATTGGGTCAAAATAAAATGAGAAGAAGAAGATTCTTATATTAAGACTATTTGAAATTGATTTCAATGGGTGGAAAAAATATTTCATGAAGTTCTATGTATTGTTTTCATTGGTTTTTATCAGATATTGTGGGACATTTTAATGGGAAAACATATGATTTAATTTTTTCAAAATTGATAAAGATTAATATATGAAAAAAATATTATATCTTCATCGTAAATAAAATATTGGATTTCAAATTTTCATAGAGAAACATAATGGGATACATTTATTTATGATTTGTTTATAAGTGTTCCAATAAATTTAGAGTAACTAAATTACCTCATCAAAATAAATAAATCATAATTAAATGTCAGAATCATAATCTTTCTGATGATTTAAGAAAATATTACAGATTTTTATTTATTCATATATGCAAGTGGTAATGAGATTCCTAATGTGGAAATTGTATTGGAAAATCATAATGGATAATCCGATTCAGACTGAATATTTCTTATAAATTTTGAACCATTGATGATGTAAAAGAGAGATATAAAAATGGGTGAAAATTAGAGGCACTGAACAAGTCAAATAAAGATCTTATATTTAAGGAATAATGAAGATTTAATAAATTTTAAAGCAGGAAAAACATTTTCATATTCCCTCTTAAACCATTTTGGTGTGTCTGTAAATGGAGTATAATAATTTTTTTATTCTAGACGATGCATAACTCATGAAATATGTTAGATAATCTATAAATTTCAAGAATGTAGAAGTTTCCAAATTGTGTTTTTATGAAGTATTTTATCATACAAAAGTAGAGGAATGGGAGGAAAATGTATTTGTATGGATATCATATAAAGATGAATAATCAAACTAGGAAAATTTCATTGATAGTTTTATACTAAGGAAGGATATATTTTGGATTTTTAGTAGTATTCTGACAGATTATAATTTTTGTATCGAGAAATAGGACTTGGGAATCATGTTGGGAAATTGGACTAAGTATCACTACAAATTCCTGGAAGGTCTTACCAGATTCTGGGAAAGTAAGTGATGAATTATTATGAAAGATCGTATATGGAATTTTTTATCATGTAGCACCATACCATGTTTATTACAAAACATTATATTACATATTTTTTTCTAGAATAAGATCATAAAATTATGGATTTTCTATATAGTTCTACACATGTTTAAGGGAATATCCTACACATTATATTCCACAAAAATGGATTGTTTTCAAGTAGATTGTGTTGTATTGGATTGTTTCTAAACCATACCATGGATATAGCTACTCTTGTTGAGTAGTGAACCTTGTAAATTATTTTGTTTTAGTGGATGTGTGATTTATCTCTCTTCAACAAGGAAATACATCTTTAATAGGAATAGAAGTATAAATTATTATTAAAGAAATATAAAAGAAAAATATATTACAAATTCACTCCCTCCCCATCGTAGTGATAATTGGATCTTACATAGACACTTACAAGTGGTATTAGAGTGAAGGTTCTATTAATTTAGTCTTTTATGAAGTTTTTAAAGATAAATTATGTTGTATAATCAATATTGTGTGAACAATATGGGAATTTTTTCCGTCAATGGTAGGAATTAACATATCTTGAAATATAAAAGTCTTCAATATCTTATTTACAATGAGCATGATGTATGAAAATTTATTAAATATGGTTTTCCACTTTTATTTAGAATTATATTATTATAAATAATGATAAGGAAACCCAATATAATGATAGTTGTTATAATCATTATTTACCATCATCACTTTCTGAAATCAAGTTTGAATGACTAAAAAGAGTTTCCACTACAAAAGGATTCTTGGAAAATATGAACAACATTTGTAAACACAATTTGAATGTGAAGAAGGAAAAGATAAAAATATGGAGATTGAAGTGTGAATAATTGAATATGGGTGAGTATGAATCCCTTGGTGAGTTATTTACCATTGTGAATGAAATTTTTAGCACTCTCAAATATCTTGGTGAAAAATTATAAGATTCCACTATTTTTGAAAATATATTGAGAATTCTTCCTAATGATTTTGATGCAAATGATTTCCCATTGGAAGATGGAGATCCTGATAAATTAACTATGGATGATATGTATTGTACTATCATAAGTTTTGAGATGATAATGGAGAAAGTTATGAAAGAAAAAAAAATCTTATTGTCACATATCATTCAGGGAAAACGAAAAATAAAATTCTAACAAGGTATATAGAGTAGAAGAAGTTACTGAAGCTGAATAATAAAATGAGGTTTGTAAAAATCTTGATTAAATTTTATCCTTGATTTATAAAAATGTGAAAATAGGAATAAGAAATGAAAAATAGAAACATCCCATAAAATATTAATGATTTGGATCCATTGTAAACTCTCTGGGAAAGTTTCTCAATGATGTGATAAAAAAATTTATGAAGAACAAATTGAGAATGATGAAAGAAGGAAAATAAAATCATTGAATAAATAGGGTGATAATAGAAAATTATATTCCAAGAAGTAATATAAGAAGTTATCCAAATCCAAAAGTATAAGCTTTGAGTCTAAGATTGATTATGTTGAATAGGTTAAAAATGCTTTTTAAGAAAACAAATTTATTGAAATAGTCAATGGGGAATGTTGTGCAAGAAGTTTTTATAAAAATGAAAAAGTGAAGGTAAATCTAAAAAATACATTAAGAATATTTTTTAAAATAATATCATTACCCTCGTTGATAATAAATATTTTGGAAATAGTTGTTCAGAAGAAGAACAAAAAACTCAATTACAATCTCTTCTTAAAGAACAACTAAAAAAAATAGTGAGATTTAGATGATTGGGAAGGAAATTTGGAATTTGATAAGTCAAAACTCTAAAAATATAAATAAATAATTTTTATTGATAATAATTTAATGATTCCATAATATATTTCTAATTAAAAAAATCTCTTGGGAAATAAAATAATCATAATGAACATCTAGATGTAAAGTTGACGGAAAAAAGAATAATTGTTGGAATTTTTCCAACAATTACATTAGATAAATAAACATAGGGTTATATGACTTGATAATTCTATATCTAAAGTTGGTTAATGTTATCCGATGTATGAACATGTGATTAATCCACAAAAAATTCCTTCAATGGTTGTGATGAAAAAATCATGAAATGTTATGTATGTTTCCATAACCACAAACATTGGGAAGTCAGAATTTTCCAAAAATCGTATATATGAATATGTTTATATTAAAGGTCATTCTATTTAGGCTAAAAATAAAATTGTGCTAAGAAGGAATAGTTTTCTTTATAACATAATGTTTTGTTGTCAACAAATTTCTATTAATAATGTTAAAAACGATTCTCAGAAACATGTCAAAAAATCCTGATAGTATGGAAGATACATAAAAGGTATTCCTTCTTGGTGTACTACTGTAACTATGGAGAATTCATACACAAAAATAATATTTGTTGGTTAAACCAACAAAATTACAACTATTACATGATTTTTAGAAGTAAATTTTTGATGGGAGACTAATCCTCTCAAAGGGAGAATGCTGAAAAATATATTTTGAAACCTGAGAAAACTAAACATATTGATACTGAAAATATAAAGTGATTATTTATTTATTTCATAATAAGATACTTTGGATAGAAAGATGGAAGAATCAAAAAAATAATCATCTGAAATGTGAATGATAATTTTTTCTAAAAATGAGAACAATGTTGATAAAAATATATGAACAGATTATGATTTGAAGAATCATAAAAGACTCAATAGATGTGAGATATGTGGTCATATTACCAAAATATGTACGACTATCGTTACATCCCAAGAAGTATAGATAAAGAAGATATTACAAACTAATTAAAAAAATATGTTACTAATGTTAAATATATGTTGACATCACTTTTAGAAGATTCAACATAAAATAATATTGTTGTAACAAAATCTATGAATGATGAAAAGAAGGATGAAAATATATCCAATGAAAAATCTATGAATTTTTATTAAGAATGATGGAGGACTCTCAGTCCAATTGATTCTTCTGAAAAAATATTTAAGTTCCTCCTAGTTCCAAATGGTTTTATATACATTCACTAACATTTATTGAATTAAAGGAGTCAAAATAAGAATGAAAGAGTTGATGAGTCTCTTACTATTGTTCAAATGTAAGTAATGAGGTTATGAAAAATATGAGTTTTGTGATGTTCTGTTTTAATACACATAGATATTATGATATGTTTTTTGAGATGCATGTAAGAATCTTTTATCTAAAACAACTTCTTTTGATGATTTCCCTAGTCTAAAGAATGTTGAAAGAGACATGAAATGTAACTACTTCAATGTTTTGAAATTGAAAACATAGATAAAATTATTTATACACACTTTTTTTCTACAACAGGTTCATCCACTTATACTTAGTGTTTTATAGTAAAATGATATTTATTAAGAAATACAAGAGAAACTTATTTTCTCTTCAAGAATAATGATTCTATGATGAAAATTCTACCCCTAAAAAATGAGATCAATTCTCAATAAGGGGAAACTTGTGAAGATGGCACTTTTGAATTTTATTTTTAATAAGGGGTAGATAAGGAAAAGGTATAGAGATGATAAATAAGGGGATAAAGTAAGGAATTTGGTAAAAAAGGGAAAAATAAAACTTCATGTGGTAATGTTTGAGAAGTGATTGATCAATATTGAAGTGGTTATTAAAAAAACAAAAAGGTGGAGATTATTAGGCCAAATTTGTTATTTGGTTGTATTTTTTTCAATGGGTCAATATGTTAATTAATGTAATGGAAATAATGATTGAATAAAGGTCTGAGTAAAGATATCAATAGAATCTATAACAATATGGATGATAATCGGATCTAGGATCAGATCCAATATCAACAACATGAATGTTGTAATCAACATCATATTCATACAATCAAACTCAAAAAGATTAATAATTTCCATGATATTGAGAATAATTTTTCTAGAATAAATTTCTCATTCGAATCACATTTGGGCAAGGATGAGGGTCTAATCATAATAAAGAATAGAATCAGATTTTACATGGATGCAATGTAAATCTAATGTTTCCTAACTATTTTGTATTTATGAAAATGTCATAATTATTTTGTAAAAATTGTGATGAAGATATAATTAAAGAAATGGGAGAACACATTATTCCAATTATATTCATGCAAATATTATTGGGGTATATTGTATGGAATGAAATGTGATGGAAGAATGGGCAGTTATAATTCTAAAAAATGAAATCAATAGGATACTATAAAGCTTGGTAAGATACAATACGTTCCATTATATGTTTTATGATTTTGAATATGATATTCATCACATTAAAATTCATAATTTAATTCATGATACAATATGATGTTTGAATGAGAAGAAACCTTGTGTAGATGAAGACTTCTGGTCACAGTCTATTAGAGTTAGAAAATAAGAAAAATAAATTTTTTCTGGATGGAGAGAAAGATCATATTGTGATGAAAATAAATTATCTAATTTTCATTCATACCAAATGCTAAATGATTTAAATCATGAGATGAAGTAGTTGATAGGAATCATGATTATAAATGAGAATGATGGTAAGTGCTGGAAGTTCTTTGAATTCATATTTAGAAAAAAAGAATTAATTTGTTGATGTTGAATCCACTAGAATCGGTCCTCTGGACTTAGGGTGACAAAGATAATCAAAGATACTGTGAAAATGATTAGTCATTGAATTTTTTTTGTTACCATTATGAAATATAAGGACGAAAGATATGTAAAGTATGTTGAAGTTGAATTTTTTTTAATAATGATTTATCTTTGGAGATGTTTGGATAATTGAATAAGAATTGTTGGTTGAGACTGAGATAAATCAGCAACATAGTCTACCATTTCTCATCATGAATATTTTTTTATTGATTGATGTGTTAAGGAATGTTTTGAATCACTATCATGTGGGTCTAGATAATAGAGGAGGAAGATGAAGATTCTGGTTTGAAGAATTTTTTAAAGAGATGTCGAAGGGGGATAATAATCTTGCATGAAGTACCATGAATTTGTTTTCTATTGTTTTTATCAGAAGGTATGGAACATCTTAATGGAAAGAAATTTGTTTTAAATACGTCAATATTTATATAGAGAAACTTTTGGAAAAATCTATTTTTATTATTTTAATGATGAAATTGGAATTAGAATATTAGTTTTTTTAATTATTATAGATCAATATAATGGGATATATACAGTCCTTATTGGATTACAAGTGGGTCAAGAAAATCAGAGTGACCAAATGCCCTTATCGTAAAAACGAATTATTAATAGAAAATCAGAATCAAAATTTGATAGATTTTGTCTAATAATATTAATGATATATGTTTTTTCATATATCTATGTGGTACGAAGAATTGTGATGAAGGAATTGTATTGGAAAATCAATATGGAGAATTGGATTTAGATTGACCATTGTTTATAAAGTATGATGAATTGATGAAGTCAAAGGGAGATCTGAAATTTATGTAATATTAATGATATTGAATAATAAAAATAAATATATGATATTTAAGGAAGAATTAATATTCCTAAAATCCGGTAAATAGAGAAAACAATTTCATAATCCCGCATAATCCATTTTGACATTTCTATAAAGGAGGAGACTAATTTTTGTATTCTAGAACTCGCATTTCTAGTGAAATAGAAGTGGGAAGATCCACATTTCAAGAAAAAATAATATTATTAATTGTGTTTTCTTGATAATTTTAATGGTACATGAGAAAAAGATTAACAGGAATGATTTATTCACATTGATATTATATTGGGATGGACAAAAAGGCCAAGGAAATATTATTGATATTTCCAAACTGATGGGAACATGTTTAGGAATGTTTAAATAGTATTTTGAGAGAGTATTACTTCTATACTAAATAATCGGAATTGGGAATTGTATTGGAAATATGGATTGAGTATCATTACAATGTCTAGGACATTCATACTAGATTCTAGGTAAGAAAATGAAGAATTTATTTGGATGATAATATTTATTCATGTTGACCAAGAAGCATAATAACATGTTTATTAAAGAAAATTATATTACATTATTTTCTGGAATAAGCACAAAGACTATTAGAGTGTTTTCATAGTGCTACATGAGTGTAAGGGAATATCCTACTCATAGTGTTCCACATAGAAGTATTATTGTCTACAAAATTTTGTGGTATTGGATTGATTCCAAAACCTAAAAAATACATAGATACTCTTTTTGAGTAGTGACTCTAGTATCTTATTATCTTCTAGTTGGTGTATGTTTGATTTTTCTTCAAAAGGGAAAGATTTCCTTATAGTAGTTGAAGGTTGTTTCATTAGTAAGGAAACATAAAACAAAACGATATCACTAATTCAACCCCTCCCCCTCTCAGTGATACTTGGATCCTTCCTTAACACATACAGTAGGGATTTTATGGTTTTTATTACTGCTAGGGTTTTATGTTTTTTAGCATTGTAATGGATGATGGGACTTTGGGTTTTTATGGTTTATAAGAATTTTAATGTGTTTTATGACCATTTATTTTTATTTAGCATTTTAAATGTATTTTAGGGTTGTATAATGATATTAATGGTTTTGGGGGTGCGGTTTAGTGATTTTAGGGTATTTCGAGGTTTTATAGGGTTTTGGTTTTTTAGATTCTTTTTTTTATTTAGTGGTGTTAGGGGTGTAAAGGGATATTATATTTTTTAGTGTTTTTAAGATTTTTTGTAGTCTTAGGGTTTTATACTATGTTATAGTTTTTTGGGATTTTATATATTTTTTTGATAGGATTTGTTTGGTTTTCTAAGGGTTTTTACGGTTTTGTTGGGTTATAGGGTCTCTATGGGTTGTTAAGGGTTTTATATATTTGTAGGGATTTATGGTGTCTTAGGATTTTTAGGTTTGTGATGGATTTAGTGGGTTTTAGATGGTTTTAGTGGTGTTAGGTGTTTTTTTTATTTTTGTGATTTTCAGGGGTTTTAGATTATTTTATGGGGTTTTAAGGGGTTCCATGAGTTTTTGAATTTTTTAGTGTTTTAGTTTTTTAGAATATTTTTATGGTTTTTGGTTTTTTATGGGTTTTAATGGTAGTTTTTTTTTGTTTTTAGTTTCTTATGGGATTTATGGTATTTTGGGGTTTTAGTGTTTTTATTGGTTTTTAGGTTTATATTTGGAGTTATAGGGTTCTTTCTGTTTTTTCTATTTCTATTATTGTTTAGTGTTTTGTATGGGTTTAAGGGGTTTTAATTGTTTTAAGGGGGTTTTATGTATTATTGGGTTTTAAGGATTTTTAGTGGTTCTTTGGGTTTTGATTAGTCATTGGGATTTCTTTAGGGTTTCATAGGATTTACTATGGTTTTAAGGATTTTCATAGGGGTTTAAGAATTTTTTTGTTTTACATTATTTAATGGTTTTATATTTTTTTAGACTTTTGTATAATTTTGTGTTCTATAAGGGATTTAGGGGACTTAGTGTTTTTATTTTCTGTTTTTAGTGTTTTCATGGTTTATTGGTATTTTGGTTTTTAGTATTTTTAGTGTTTTTGAAGTGTAAAAATTTTTGTTCGGGTTTTTAGGGGGTTAGTGTATTTTTTGGTATTTTAGGGGTTTATGGGATTTATGGTTTTTATGGTTTTTTATGTATATTTTTTAGGGGGTTTATGATTTTGAGGGAGTTTAATGGGTCTCATGGGTTTATAGGAATTATTAGGGTACCTTAATATTTTTATGTTTTTATGGTATTTTTGGTGCTTTTGTGTTTTATGGACTTTTGGGGCTGGTAAGGACCTTTATGGGTTTCTTGTGTTATGATGGTATTTTAGGGATTTATGGATATTATGGATTTTAATTGGTTTTAATAATTTTTAGAATTTCTAAGGGATTTTTTTTGGGATTTTGGGGTTATTATGGGTTTTATGTGTTTTGTGTCTTTTGTAAATTTTAGGTTTTTACTGTTTTATGTAGTTTTTATGGTAATAGGATTTTATAGTGTTTTGGATATTTTAAATATTTTCTTAGGTTTGGGGTTGTAGGATCTTTTATATGTTTTACGGTTTCTATGGAATTTTTATTTATTTTTATATATTTTTAGGGTTTTAAAGATTTTTTGTTATTTTTATTGTTTTTTAGAAATTTTAGGGGTTTTAAGATAGTTTTTTGGTTTTTCCTATATTTTAAATGGTTTTAGGGTTTTAGGACCTAAAGTAGAGTTTTAGGGGGTTTTATGGTTTTTGGTATTAATAAGGAATTATAGTGTTTTAGTGTTTTTTTAGTTTTTTTGACTTTTTAGGGACTTTATTGGTTTTAGGTTTTTTATATGATTTAATAGTTTTATGTGTATGATAGTTTTTTCAAGTTTTTTTGTTCTTAAGGTTTTTATTGTTTGTGGGGGTTGGAATTTTTAGGTTATTATGATTTGTAGGGTTGAAGTAGTTTTCAGAGATTTTAGGGGTTTTATTTTTTTTGCTGGTTTTGGGATTTTTGATATTTATACGGTTTTTTGTATTTATGTGTTTTAGTGTTTTTAGGGTTTAGGGTTTTTGGATATTCATGCATTTTTGGGGGTTTTATTGTTTTTAGGGGTTTATGGGTGTTTAGTATTTTTGGTTCTTCTTGATTTTTTTTAAATTTTAGGTTTTGATAGGATTTTTTAGTGTTTTTTGGTTTCTATAACGTTTAGGGTGAATAATATTTTTTACGTTTAAGTGTTTTTTGGAGTATTATGGTATTTGGGTGTTTTAGGGTTTCTCGTTTTTTATTATTTTTAGTTTTTTTTAATTTTTCTTTGTTTTTTTGTATTTTATGGGTTTTTAGTGTGTTTAAGTATTTTTATAGACTTTTAGGTATTTATAGGTCATTAGGGTCTTTTAGGGGTTTTTTATTTATAATATTTTAGTGTTTTAGGCTTTTTTAGTGTTTTTATTGTATTTTAGGTGTTTTATGGGTTTTAGGTTTTTTAGAACCTTATGTGTATTTCAATGTTTTATAATTTTAGGTTTTTTGGGTTTTAAGGGGCTTCAGTGTTTTATGTTTTTAAGGGTTTTTTATTTTTTATAATATTTAGGGTATTTATTTGTTTTAGGGGAATTTAGTTTTTTACAATATATAAGATATTTCATTGGATTTTCTAGCATGTATAGTGGTTTTAATGATTATAATGATATTTAGTGCTTTCGAGGGTTTTTTATTTTTAAAATATTTTTAAAGTTTTTCAGGGTTTTGGATTAGTATTTATGTGTTTTGGGGGTTTTAGGGTTTCTATGGGTTTTAATTCTTATAAGGATTTTATTGATATTTAGTAATTTGAATGTATTTTTCTGTGTTTGTATAGAGATTTCATGATTATTTACTAATTTTAGGCATTTTCAGGGTTTTAATGTGAATTTACGTGTTTTTATAATTTTTAGGTGTTTTTATGATTTTATGGTATTTTAGGATTTTAGGTTTTTACAGTTTGTTGTTATTTTTTTATTTTTTAAATAATTTAAAGATTTTTAGGATTTTAGAGATTTTTGGTGTTTAAGGGTTTTATGGGTTTTTACGGTCTTTTAGTGAATTTTTGTATTTTTATGGTCCATTAATATTTTAGTCGGTGTTTGAGGAGATTGAGGCATTTTTTAATTTTATAGTTATTATAGTGGGTTGTATCGGTTTTAGGGTTTGAATAATGGTTTTTAGGGTTTCATGGGTTTTATTGATTTTAGGGACATTTAACGGTTTTAAGGGTTTCTTGGGGTTTTAATGGATTTTAAGGGGGTTTATCTGATTTTAGGTTTATTTTAGTAGTTTCTAGGATTTTTATTATTTTAATTGTTTTTTGGGTTTTCAGAATTTCTAGGGGTTTTATGGATATTTGAGATTTTTATTTGTGTTTATGGTTTTTAGGGTTTTTTAGTTTTTAGGGATTGATGGATTTCTTGGGTCTTGGGATATCATATGAATTTTCAAAGGATTTGGGGGGATTTGGTGTTTTTTATATTTTGTTAATTTATCTAATTAAGGGGGGTTTTAGAGTTTTTTATATATTTTGTTGTTTTTATGGTTTTTTGTGTTATTAGGATTTTATGGTTTTTTCACTTTATGTGGTTTTAATTGTTTTTTTTGGGACATCTAAGGTTTTGTGGGGGTTTTTATGGTTGTCCATTTTTTAGTGTTCTATGGGGTTTTAGGGTTGTTTTGGGTTTTATATGTTTTTAGGGTTTTGAAGGGGTTTAGGTTTTTTATGTTTTGAGGAGTTTTAGTATATTTTAGAGTGTTTTGGGGTTTTTATGGTTTACGAGTACTCAAGGTTTTATTAGGTTTTCTATGGTTTTTAGAGTTTTCTTGGGCTTTTAACATATATAGTTTTTAGGTTGTTAATGGTTTTTAGGGTTTTTGGGGGTTTTGTAGATATTGTTTGGTCATTAAAGGGGTATTACTATTTTTAGTGTATTAAGGGTTATATAGGGTATTTAGGGTTATTTTAGGGTTGGGGGGGGTTAGGATTTCAATGTTTTTTGCAATATTTTAAGGACAATTTAGAATTTTTCTATTGGGTTTTGGACACTTCAATGGGTTTTTCTATTTTTGTAAATTTAAGGGTTTTAGGGTATTTTAGTGTTTTAATGGTTTATAGTGGGTTCTATAGTCTTTTAGGGTTATAACTTGTTTTAATGGTTTTTAAGGCTTTAGAGTTTTTATGGTTGTAAGATTTTTTAATTTTTTATTGGTTATTATGATTTTAGTTTTGTAGGAGTTTTTTTGGGTCTTATAGTTTTTATGGTATTTTTGGTATTTTAGTGTTTTTGGGTGTTTTGGGTGTATTTAAGCTTTTCGGATTTTTATGGTTTTCATTGTTTTTATGGGATTGAATGTTTTTTGAGGTTTTTTTTGGGATTCATGGGGTTTTAGAGTTTTAGGGGTTTTTGTTATTTTTGGTTTTTGGTGTTTAAATGTTTTTATGTGTTTTTCTGGGTTGCAGGGGGTTTTTAGGGTTTTCTCTATTTTAGGTTTTTTGGAGTTTTTGGTTTTTTTGGATTTGAAGGGTTTTCGAGGGTATTTAAGGGTTTGAGGGATATTTTTGGTATTTTGGTGGGGGTGTTTATTTTAAAAGGACCATTTTGGTTTTATGGGGTTTTTAATTTTAGTTACGTTTTTAGTGTTTAAAGGTTTCATGGTGGTTTACATTTTTTATGGATTGAATGGGTTTTAAAGATTTTGGGGGGTTTAGATCATTTTTGGGTGTTTTAGGATTTCTTTGATTTTAAGGGGTTTTATGTTTCTAAATGTTTTTACGGGTATGTATAAACTTTCAACGGTTTTAATATTTTTAGTGTTTTTTGGGTTTTAGTGTATTTCTAGGTTTTTAGTGGTTTTTCGGTTTTTAGTTTTTTTAGTATTTTTTTTGGTTTTAGGGTTTTAGGGATTTAGGTTATTTTGTGCTTCTAGTTGTTGGTAGGTTTTTATGGTTTTTGGATTTTTAGTGTTTCAAGGTTTTTCCGGGTTTATTAAAAAATAGTGTTTTAGGGGAATAAGGGTTTTTAGGTTTTTAGGATTTTAGTATTTTGTTAGTTTTTAGGGTTTTTTGGATCCTTAATGGTTTTTAGGGTTTTTAGGTGTTTTTTAGTTGTTAAGTTGTTTTTATTGATTTTATTTATTTTTTCATGATTATCAATGTTTTGGGATTTATTAGGCTCTTTTAGGTTTTTTGGGGTTTTTGGGTCACTTTGAGGTTTTTTGTGTTTTAGGGTAATTTAATTTATTTTGTTATTCATATAGTAAATTATGGGTTTTAAGGGTTTTGTTGTTTTTACTGTTTTTAAGGATTTATAGGGTCCTTTATAATATTTTGGGACATTAGGTATTTTTTGGTTTTAGGGTCCTTTATGGGTATTTAGGTGGTTGATGATTCATTTAGTGTTTTTATGGTATTTAGGGTAATTATGGGTATTAGAATTTTAAATATCATATTGGTATTTAAGCGGTTTAGTGTTGTTTAGGGGGTTGTAGCCTATTTTTGGTTTTTAGGGTCTTTTAGGGGTTTTAGTGAATGTGTGGTGTTTCTGTGTCTATTATGGGTCTTAAGGGGTTTTAGGGACTTTTGGTATTTTAGCGGGTTTAGAGTCTTTTTCTGTTTTAAAGGCTTTTAGGTGGTTTTAATGCTTTTATAATAATTAGGGTTTTACAGGTTAATGGTTTTTATGGATTTAATATTCTTTTTAGGGTTTTAGTATTTTAAATGTTTTTACGAATTTCGGGGTTTTAGGATCCTTTAGTTATTTTATATTTTTTTTAATTTTTTGGTTGTTTAGGGTTTTTAGGTAATTTTTAGGGTTTTTAGTCTTTATAGTGGATTTTTGGGTTTTTTAGGATTTTGAGGTTTCATGGGTTTTCAGGGCCTTTAAGGATTTTTACAATTTTAGGTTTTTTTGTTTATAATGGTTATTAGGGAATTTTTTTGCCTTGGGTTTTTAGGGTGTTTTAGGTATTTTCTCGGATTTTTAGGGGCTTACTAGTTTTTAGTGGTTTTTAGGTGTTTTAAGGGGTTTTGGTTTATTATTATTTTTTTGTCATTTTTATTGATTTTTATGGGTTTTAGATTTTTTTAGGGGGGGTTTAGAATTTCTATGGTGTTTTAGGGGATTTTAATGGTTTCTATGGTTTTTATGATTATTTTCGTGTTTTTGTGGGTTTTTTATTATTTATGGTTTACGTTTTTTAGGGTTTTAGGTGTTTTGTGTTTATATGGGTCTTTTTTTAATTTTATGTTTTTTATGTTTTTAGGGGTTTTAGGGGACTTAGGAGTTTAAGGGGTTTTAGTGTCATAATATTTATGGATTTTTATAGGTTCATAGGGGTTTTAGAAGATTTTATGGTTATTTTAGAGTATTTAACGTTTTAGGTGTTTGAGGGGTTTTAGGGCCTTTAAGGGTTTTCATTTATTAAGATTCTTTAGATTTTTAATGATATTAGAGTATGGGTGTTCCATTTTTCTATTTTTAGTGATTTTTGGTATTTTTATGGGGTTTAAGGGGTTTAAGGGTATTTATGTTATTATGGTATTAAGGTTTAAATTGTTATTTTGTGGTATTTGGGTTTTTATATTTTGTATAGAGGGTTTTTTGGGTGTTTTCTCTAAAATTGATATGTAATTTAATTACATTTCTAGATTTTTAGGTTTTAAATACGTTATTAGGGTTTTTTGGGTTTTTTGGTTTTATTTGGTTTTTTATTAATGTTTTTTCAGGTTTTGGTTATTGTACTGTTTCGGGGGGATATATGGTTGTTTTAGGTATTTTAGGGGTTTCTGGGTTTTATGGGTTATTATGGTTTTTAGATATTTTAGGGTTTTAGATGATTTTTAGAGTATTTGGATTTTTAGTGTTTTCTCATGTTTTATAGGTTTTAGTGAGTTTTAGGTTGTTTAAGGGTCTTTAGGGAATTTAATGTGTTTAGGGTATTTGTGGTTTTAATTTTTTATGGTTTTATTGCTTTTAGGAGTTATTATGGGTATTTTAGGGTTTTAGGGTTTTTGAGTGTTTAGGGAATTTTGGGATATTATGGTATTTTAGGTCATTTAGGGTTTTTAGTGTATTTTAGGTTTTTTGGGTTTTGGGGGGTATTTAGTCGATTATGGGTTTTATAGTTTTTATGGTTTCATAGATTTTAGGTGATTAGTGTAGTTTGGATTTTAGGGTTTTAAGGGGTTTTGGGGTTTAGGGGTTTCTATGATTCATTTATGTTTTCAGGGTTTTTTAGGTTCTTTGAGGTTCTGTTAGGGCGTGTTAGTGTTTTTAAGATTCTCGTAATTTATTTTGTGTTATTTTGGATTTTGGGGGTTTTTATGTTTTGACGGGGTTTTTTGGGATTTATATGGATTCATAGGTGTTTTTTATAGTTTTTAGAGTTTGTTAGTGGTTTTTATGGGTTTTTATGGGGGTAGGGGTTTAATGTGTTTTTATGGTTTTAAGGATTATTTTTTCTTGTGTAGGGTTATTAAAAAATTTTAGATGCTTAGGGGTTTTAGGATTTTAATGTCTTTTATTATTTTTAGGTTTTTTATGGTTTTATGATTTTTATGTATTCTTATGTTATTTTAGGGTCTCTATTTTCGTTTAGTTTTTTATTGAATTAGGGTATTTTAGTCTTTTTAGGTACTTATAGGGGTGTAAGGAATTTGTAGGGACCTAACACCCAATACCCGACAACCTCAATAGTAATTCTTACACAGTAAATCCTAGACCCTACACCTTGAACCCTAAACTCTTTACCTAAAACACTACACCCTAAATCCTAAACCCTATACCCTAAATCATATATCCTAAATATTAAACCCTAATCATACACCCTATACTCTATACCATACTCCCAAAACCCTAATCCCTACTCACTATACCATGTATAGTATACCCTAAATCCTATTCCCTAAACTGTACACCCAAAACCCTACTTTTTTATCCCTATTCCCTAAACCCTACACCATACACCTTGTGTCGTATACCCTATATCCTAAATCCTATACCAAGGAAACCTCAAAACAACCCTAAAGCTCTAAAAAGCATAAAAAGTTATGAAAAAAAATCCTAAACCTCTTAAAACACTAAAAAACCTAAAACACCAATAAAACAATGAAATATCATTGAGATCCTCAAAACAAAAATAAACATAAAACCCAAAAAACACTAAAAAACCTTAAAAACTCATAAAATCACTAAAATCCCTATATCATTTAAAACTATAAAAAAATAAGAAAACCCTAAAACCCAAAAAAACAAATATGATATCCCTACCAACCCCTAAAAATACTAAATACAACTAAGACCTCCCAAAAACACTAAAATTCGTTAACTCTATAACCAACCATTAAAACCTAAAACCCCTAAAAACACAAATAAATTGAAAAAACATGAAAACCCATTAAGAAGATAAAAAAATCTAAAACATAATAAATATAAACAAAGAAAAAAAGAATAACAAACATAAGAAACCCCTTAAAACCACAAAACCCAAAAAAACATAAAAACCCAAAAGAACTTAAAAACATTAAAACCCATAAAAACCCTTGGTATCTTTAAAGACACTTAATCCCCTTTAAAACCCATCAAAGACCCTAAAACCCATAAAAACAAAAAAGTCCCTAAAATCATAAACCAACCCTAAAATACCCTAAAATATGCTACAAACTATAAAAACCCATAAAATAGCATAAAATCCTATAAACCATAAAAGTCTATTAAATACACCAACAAACCATAAAAATCTATAAAATCCCTCAAACCGATAAAGAACCCAAAAAAACCCCTAAAACCAAAGAGATACTAAAACCATTAAGTACTATAAATCAACCGTAATCCTCAAAAAGACCCTAAAAACAATTTAATAACCCAAAACAACACTGAAAATCAATAGAAAACCCAAAAGGACACTAAAAACCATTCAAAAAAAGAACCAAAATATTCTAAAACTCTTAAAAGATTCTAAAACCACTAAAAGGACCAAGAAACTTAGATAATCTTTAAAATACCAAAAAACATTAATAATCATGATAGTCCCTAGAAAACCCAAACAATGTAAAATTGACCTAAGAGTAAAAAATATATTAAAAATTAAAACCCCCCTGAAAACAAAAAAAACCTCTAAAACACCATAAAACCCCAAAAATATTATAATGCTCCTAAAAATGTAAAAAAAACTAAAAACCACAAAAGAAAATAAAAATCCTTATATCTTTAACCCCCCTAAAAACCAAAAACCCTAAAAATCCTAAAAACCTATAAAATATTCTAAAAAACCATTAATCCCATAAATAAATTAATACCACAAAAACACATAAACCCCAAAAAACCATTAGAGTCCTAAAAATACTAAAAATCCTATAAAAATCATAAAAAACACTAAAAATACTAAACCCCAAAAACACTAAACTTTTTAAAAATACAAAAAACCCTAAAATATTATACCCCCACCCAAAAAACAAATAAACCCTAAAGAAACCTAAAAATTGTATAAATTCCATAGGACCCTAAAACCCCTAAAACATCATAAAATACCCTTAAAACCAAAAAACCCTAGATTAACCTAAAAACCTTAAAATCCCCTAAAACCATTAAAAGACCCTAATACCCATAATATACATAAATGACAATAAAACCCCTAAATTTTCATAAAACCCTAAATACCATAAAAACAAAAACCCCCCTAAAATACCTGCAAAACCAATATAGAATTAAAATACCACCTAAAAACCTAAAACCCTTAAATACCCTAAAAATCAAAAACCCCGTAGAAAACATAATACCGTAAAATCCATAAATCTACTAGATACCCTAAAAACATTAAAACCCAGAAAACCTTAAATGTAAAAACCGCATAAACCCTTTAAAAACCCCTAAAAATCCTTTATAACATAATAAACATAAAAATAATAAAATCTATAAAAATAATAAAACTAATAAAACCCATAAAAATAATAAAACCTCCCAAACCCCTTAAAACCCAACAAAACCAAACTACCATGAAAACCTTTAAACCAAATAAATACCCCAAACCCCTAAAAATACCAAAACCCATAAAAACACTAAAAATAATAATTTATTACAAACCATTTAAACCATTAAAACCCTTATACACCTAAAAAACCCGATAACAATAAAACTCCTTAAACACTCTCAAACCCTAAATACCATAATGGAAACTAAAAACCCAAGAAAAAATATAACACCTCCAAAAATATGAATGATCTTAGAACCCCTAAAAGACCCAAAAGACCCTAAAACCTCAGAAGGACTTTAAAAACCCTATAAACCTCAAAATGACCATAAAATCTATAAAAAATATATATCACCCTAAAAATGAGAAGAACCCTAAAAGAAACTAAAAACCCCTAAAAACCCGAATAGAACCTAAAACAGTAAAAAACCCAAAATTATACTAAAATTAAACAAATAAAAAAATACAATAAACATACAAAAAAAATATGAAAAAAACATAACCCCACTCCCAAAAATCCCAACCCCCATAAAACCTAATGTACCTTAAAACCCCTAAAATCTTTTGAGAGTCTCTAAATCCCTCAAAAAAATCATAATCCATTAAAACCAGAAAATACTCCCAACACACCAAAAAATATAAGTTGCCATTAAAATTGTAAAAACCAAAAAAAGAGTAAAAAAACTAAAATACACTTTTCAAAACAAAAATATCATTTGGAGCCTCAAACATCTAGTTTAATAAAATTTAAACATGCAACCAACCCTGAAGAATCATTTTTGAGTGGATAAGTGGTTTTCACATAAGTTAAAATGTGTGCATGAAATGATGGGGATCCGTACAGTATAGATTTTCATGATAAAGGTGATGTACAGTTACTTGAATGTTGAATAGTAAGAAAGAGTTCCCAAAGCTCCATGCATAAAAGATGGAATTTTGGAATTCAAGATCAATGTGTTATGCACAACATTGGTGTGTTGACATCATTTTTCACACTTAAGGATACATCAATAAAGAAATTTCATGTGACCAAGATCCAATGGAAAATGAGGGAGAAACACGCAACTTATATTCCACACCCCAGTATTTCTATGCCCAAATCTGAGTATTTAAGCTCTAAATAGAAGCTCACCCCAACCCTTTAGGAGGCTCTGTAGAAGAATTTTTGAAAAACTTCTATGAAAAAATATAGTTATTTTGATATGGAATTAAAATCCTTGGATCATAGATCCTAAAATATAGATACATTGTGAGAAATACCTCCTATGGGACCACACATGACTTATCTAGTGGTGGATTGATCCTCACACAACGCTTCCTATGTCATTTCATGTGTGCACAATGAAAATATGTCTATGCACAATTCTGATTTGTGTGTAACACCAAAACATGTTTGAAATAATGCTTCTTGTCTCCATCAGTTTTACATATGTTAAATCCACCTAATCGCACAAATATTTCATGGTTCCGGGCCTAAATCCACAAAAAAACGTCTTAGTCCCCAAAATTATGTTCCCTATTATACTAGTGTAGTCATTACCCTACATGTCAATTCTAAGGAAATCTACCTTAATGCTCACTGCTTCAAAGCATAAGGACCCTAACGTCAGCCTCATAATTGATCACTCCTTTATGGTAGTTCCAATTCCATGTCCCTCCAAAAGGCACATGATTGGTGGACATGTAATTTATAGGAGTATGTAATGAGTCATTCCACATCCAAGATGCATGATGTAAAACTGTCCAGTTCCATGTCATAGTTGTCCAATGTAAAATAATATGAAAACATTATCAGAATGTGATGTAAAACTATAGCCTTACCCTGTGTTGTAAACATTTGATGATCCATGTATGGCCATAATAGTATGAAACCTTCCCCCATTAATAGGATATGACTCCTATACTGGTCACCTTTCATAGAAAAATCCCCACGCCATCGTCGTAAAATGTCATATATGAAACCCATTTTCAAAATTATTCAATAGTAATTCCCGCACCATAATCAAGGATCATCAAATTTGATGCCAATTATGAGTAGATTAAACACATAGGTCCCACACCAACCCTATTTGATGCCCCCATTGGGACATGATCATCCTTAACAGATGATCATAAACTACATGTATTAGTCATATCACACAATTGAAAATCTACGGAGTCAAACTACATGGGTTTTGATACATGACTTCTAAAAAGGATACGTACAATGCCACCATATGGTTTATTATTGATGATGGTAAAACCATGTTTGAAATAATACATTATGAGGACATAAGACTGGGATTATCCTATGTGGGGAGTTTTGATCCACAATCCCAGATATTCCAAAATGGGGAATTTTGGTCAATCAATATAATAATTCAGGTGTGAAATCATCCCTCCTATAGAAAGGCCTCATGATCCACCCTAATAGTTTAAAAGATCAAAATATGTAACATTTTAAAATTGTGCCCTCATCCATCTCAGTTAGAAATTCTGATTCATATCCATAGGAAAAAAGAACATGGACCTCACCCTGTATAGCTACCTCCATGAAATACACATGGGATACCCAAGGTAGAAAATATTAGAAGAAGTAATCCCTTTCAATTAATTACCTCATGATTGACAAGAGATTCCTTTGGATTCATGCCTAAAATCCTTTATATGAGGTTCCCTATAAATAAGAATATTTACAGGTGACCAATGTACCAAATTCCCAGACATTCCCATAGATTCCCAACATGACTAATCTCGCAATCAAAATTTTATACCCTTTCAAGACAGAAGTAGTGTAGTCAACCAATTTCCACATAGATATGGAAATAGGAATGAGCCATAGGAACATGAATTAATATTTTAGGGTGACTTAGACCATGTGATGAACTCAAGGAGGAATATATGGAATGAAGAGTCGGCATCCCGTCATCCTATTATGATTAAGGAGAGTACATCAATATTGAATGTGATAATGGATTCTCACCTTTCTAAGTACGGATTACATAGAAATATAATCTCATGAATTGAATCTCCCACACCCCAGTGTATGCGTTAGAAATGAAATGGTGAACCCCACCTACAAATATTCATCTCAACATGGGGACTAGTAGCGATGTGGAATAGGATTAATATCATGACACCATATTCATAAATTCAGCACAATGTCCAACCAAGATAATTTTGGGTTCATCGTGGAACTCAGTAGTGAATATGGATGTTACTGTTGTAGAATCCTATGTCTATGACATATTTATCATGGATCCTTCTTTACTTCAGAAGAATGGATGATGTTGCGGAATTATGAATGTTTTTCTTGTAACTTTATGTTTGTAAGAATTCACAAAGAATTATATATACATCTAAATTAAATTATCAACCTAGTGTTCAAAGGCACCGGGGATGGAGGATCATTGATGTAGAAATCGTGAACGACTCCACATCCACCACAGCTTCCACCTTGACTCTGAATACTAGGTTCCAACACCATTCCTCAACCTACGAGACCATTAATAAGAGGTTTATTTATAAAATCATGATCACTTAAAAGTTTTAGTGGGTTATTATAACCTAGTACATTTCCCAATAAGGCCCGGAGACATCAAAACCTCAGGGAAACTGCCACCCCTTATGGTCGCATAGAAGGAAACCGGCCCCCGTTCCCCTAAAAAAACATCTTTAGGATCCTTTCTACATAATATTAAAATTATTTTATTCCCTTTTATATGAAAGTGTGGGGTGATTGGGTTGTATTATAATGAACTACCTCACTAGTCCTCATTAGTGCAAGTAGAGACCAGTCCCACAAGCTGATGAGTAGGTGGACTTTACCCACACTTCATCAGCCACTGACAGAAGCACCTAATGCTAAAATTTTAGAAATAAAATGCATCCTAAAAAAGGGTGAATATTAAATTTATCTATTGTACCCTTATACTACCAGTGTATCCCATGAGATCCTAATGATTGAAAAACTATGATTTTTCTTTTCATAGTTTAGATCGAGACCACAATCACCTCATAGGTAGATTGAGTTCACTCTCTCCATCGGTGGCACCCCCAAAATCTATTATAGGTCCTCACATGATTAACAGAGTTTCCCATAGGCCCTCCCCATGTTACCTAGAACCAACATTGATTTTCTTCCCCTATTGTAATAAGTGAGTGCAGAGCCCCCCCCCCTCCACCATTGCTATGAAGCGTGGAGGTTCACTATAGTCTTTTAGAAATCAGTACATAATCCCTTCCCATGATCTAACCAACCTAAGGAGAGGTCCTCCCTAATATTTTATCCATTATTAGGAAGTTCTCACATGTGTTCACACCAATCATAACATAGGTCCTGCCTACTCCATCAATAGTCAGTACGGTGTTTCTACACATACTCTCGGTTCTCAAAATAGTAGTCATACCCATATCTCTAATATACTGAATGAAAAACATCCCCATACCCCCATCAAGAAAATAATAGGTTCTACTAACATTAAAACCATCCATCATGGATTTATTATCCTTTTAAAAGTAGAAAATGCCCTGAAGAACCATCTCGTGGTAGAACAATGAATACCTTCTGTTAAGGGAAAAATCTCAAGAAACCAAAATTAATCATTCAACATACTGACCTATCATATTATACGGGAAAAAATGAATCAATAATGGATCCCCTACCTTAAATTATAACGTTTTTGGAATGATCTTGTTAGCTGATGTTCACCATCCTAGATGACGAGATGCACAACATCCCCATATCCATTCATAGGTACTTGAAGGTGGAGGATGTTCTTTCCACCTTATAGTGACTAAAAAATCATCCTTCCCCATACCCTATAGTTTTCAACCTTTCTACCAGTATTTATAAAATTGGGGAAATTTTGGGTGGTGGACTGACACCTTTAGATAGTGATAAATCTGCAGATCTATAGATGAAAATCACTACTCTCATGCATAAGGCCGTGGTGAAAACCACATCCTATAGGGACGTGATGATGAGGCTAGTACTTACACAAGAGACATTTTAGCATGAATTGAAAACCTAAATCATCCAGTGACTCGTATACTCGATATAAAATAACAAAATAAATCTACATTAGTGTAGCCACAAATATCTTGGTGAGAACTGAATAGAGGTTGGTCTAACCAAGTTTAAGACAGTTCCTATGAGAAAGAGGGTATGTCAAAGGTTCTAGACATTAACAAGTTGTGTGTGGTGTTCTTCCCAATTCAATCTCCAAACATTAACATCATTGAGACCATTCCCAATGGACATACCATGTGTTTATGGTAAATCTTATAGGGGATGTTCCGCCACATTTTTGGTCATCAGTTAGGCTACCTAGGATTCTAGGAGCACCACGAAGACATTGAATAGAAGTGAATAATGCTTGACATCGAAGCTATCCTACTGGTTCTGTTACCTAAGTCACATGGCCACTACCAGAACCTCTAACAAGGATGAATGAAGATCATTGTAGTTCTCTTCCAAATAATTTGAGAGGTGTCTCCGCATGTACAAATAAGAGTCATGGGAAAATATGATGCTCTATATTTCATCCCTATCTTGAGAAATCCTACTATATTTGTGGATGATGATAGTTCTTCTCTAGATACCATCATGGTTTACTATTTCTACCAAAACCTTATAGAGGATTATATTAACAAGTAATGTAACACAAGATATGATTGGTAAAATCCTCCTCAAAAGGAGACATAGTACTAGGAAGAACTTCTGTTAGGTGTCCACAGTCATTAGCAGAAGTAAGAAAATGGCCTTAGGGATACATCCCATGACCCATTTTTTACACACTAAAATAGCCGCATAGTAAAGTAGAATTTTGAGCCCTAAAATAAATTCAATTTCATAATTTATTAAGACACAAATCATATGGTATAATTCTTTCTCCAGCATCTCGAAGAGTATAAAACATTAATCATTGATCTCATTTCTAATCATGCCCAGATTATGACACCGCCCCATGGAATCACATTTCTCTTAATGTGGAAAAAAATTCATCCTTGGATGGATTCCCCTAGTTGATATGAGTAGCTCCATGCAACTATCTAGAGATGACACGGGAGTATATGGAAAGTGATTGATGTATGAGTAACCAAACCTACCTGAGCAGCAAAATAATCCCCATCAAGATCCATGCCATGCCACTCTAGGAGACTATGATCCCACTCTCTCAAATATGATTCTTGTATCAATGAGTTAGTGGCTAGGGACCCTTTTCTAGATAGATATCTCCGCCAAGATGAATTGATATGCACTTCACCACTTTACATGAGGCCCTAGAAATAGGAAAAGTGGAAATCCCTCATGATAGAAAAACATTATATGAAATGGGTGGAAAACATCTGAGAACCCACAAAGCTTTTAAAAAATTAATTCACCTCATTAAATGGGATCAGATACCCGCTGCAGCCCCTAGCCCACATCATATTAATATGTGGACCCATTCGAGGGACCGAAAATAGTAGGAGGTTTCCAAGAAATGATTATATATTTAAATTCAAAATGGAACCATGTTTTTATTCTATATCTAACTACCCATATGGTCTATAGATGGTTGGAAAGGACTTTGTAGACAGTTGCACTGCCAATTCAGCTCCACCACATGAAAAACAAGAAATTCCTACAACTTTAAATACATATAGAGTCCTAATTATGTTTTCATAGTGTTTTATTCCCAATGGAAAGGCTTCATATACTCAATCAATGTATCACTCACAAAATAAGAGATGCTAATGATGTGGGTGGGGAATGTAAAGACTAATATGGTACATACCCTCATCACAAAAAAATTTCCATGTGTGTTCTGATTGTTCTATGATAATTACCAACTCATGATGGTAGGTTTATAGGAGTCCATAAAATAGTCAATCATGTTTCCTATTCCAACTCCCACAATAAGGACATTGAAAGAAAATAATGTTTCCCCCATTAATGCAGAATCCCCAAAGATGATACAGTTTTTGTACCCTTTTTAGAGAAACCTTTCTAACTATTTTTCTACCAAGAGAATCCTCACCAAGGACAACCCTGTTAATGGAAACATCACCCAGTGTAATACCAATAATCACTACCTCACCATGTGTAGAGACCTATTTGAGTGAATGTGGATCAAACCCCAAATCAAGGATATGATCCTAGAGTGTATTTCCTTGAAATAAGGAATAAGATATTATCCATCAGGGATTACTACATCCCTAGATACATCATATTTTCCGTGGGGAGGGGAATCGTAAAACTACCAAAAATGTAAGAATATGTTGGAGGCTGGGCTAACTATTCATTCTAAACATTTGCTCTACCACAAGATCCTCAAACATAACCTCACAAAATGTGACGTATTCAATAATTTTCTCTAGAACCAAGTGGATAAAGTGTTTCAATTTTTTTGGATTTTTGGAATAGGTGACACATTTCTCCATTCTCTAAGATATGGATATTGATGGTTCATAATAATGGAAGTAGGCTTCTAGCCATCAGACACAACAATATGATGACTGGTTGGCTTGTAGGGCACTTTCTCACACCCATGGTGTCATTTGTACTATCTCAGGTAGTCCACAGTCTCTTGTGGTTGTCAATCCTCCACTAGATACCAGTTCTACATATATATTTCATCCATAAATGTCTTATAAAAATATTAGATTATAGAATAATTTAAATCATAGTCCCCACCAGTGCTGAATCTATCTTCCACCCATGGTGATTTCATTACTCTTGATTTAGTAGATGTTCCCAGGGTCTACCTATCATGTAATGACCTAACTGATGAAGATTTGGAGTAATCCTATTTGAATTACATCAAATTGGTGGATTTTTTCATGATGAAAATGAGTGAGGAATACCAAAAAAACCCTCTGTTGCATCTATCCAACACTTTCAATTGAAAGGAAAAGGACACGTGAGTTGGAAGAATGCTCGGGCTATGGCCTAGAACCAAGAAATTAATGTTACTAATACTAGGTATAATGTTTTACCTAGATCTTAGTATAATCCATCATCCTAATCCACTCCTATAATCATTCCCCCATAGCTGACCGTATCAGTTGACGGAGCAACTCAGCTACGACCATGTCATGATTAGCCACACAAAACTAGAGTTATAACTCATCCAACCAATATTCCGTGAGTTTTAGTTAATATTAAGTTACATAGTAAACATTAAGATATTTCTAGTACTACCTAGACCTTAGTGTTTTAACCAGAATCATTCGTTGTGCCCCTAACAAAAAATCAACCACCTACGGGAAAAATCATTCATCTTGCATGTAAGTAAGACGTGTTGAACCACCTATCATACATACCTAAAAAGATTTTACACTTTTAGGATGTCATTAGTGAAAATAAAATCATGAGGATTTTTTCAAATCATTGAAATTCCCTCCCAAGTTTTAATAGAATGTAGCTACGGCTTAGTACTAAAATATAGAGGAGGCTGATTGAGAAGAATTACAATCCATCATCTCGTTCTCTAGGAACGTTGAGGGAGTCCTCATGTAGGAAAAAAATATTACCATGTAGATTATAGACTATTTCAAGGGTGTAGAGATCCAATAATATCTTGTAGAAAAATGTTATATGATGAGAATCAACCCAACTCAGATGCTCCACATGTTAGGGCTGACTGCAACAGATCTAACTCCCTCAAACCTAATGACTCAGGGTTTTCAAAGGGAAATAAGAAACTGTGTTGTAGGGTTCAATAAGATACCATGTTTTTTGAATCATATAAAGTGCTAATTTCATGGTACTCTCATGGGATATAGGCTACAATTCACTACTAGGTTGGACCTGGATTCACATACATGCAGAGGTCCCCTACTCATATCATCGGTTCCTCCAATACTCCCCTAATGGATGAGTCATGGTACTCAAAGGAGATTCATCCCCCTTTGATTCTTATGAATCCATCTATCTAGACATCGAACACTACAAGATAGAGAGGAAGCATGTTCAGAACGATGGGGTTTAGAAAATAAATGCTTCGAATAATATGTTACCCAATGTAGCCAATCTGTGGGAGGATAAAAGAGATGCCTTCATTCTCCTGATTCATAAACTAGATCCCACACTGACATAATTTGAAGGTTAATTTTTTCCCCAAATAAAAAGGGTTCTATTATCCCTATAATAACGGTTCAAATACTTATTACTTAATAATCTTACACTAGATATGCATGGGTGATTCCAAAATATTCTACCCCTGTGATGTACTGAGGGGTCTTCCCTATGGACATAATTTAATGGAATTTCAATTTGTTCCACATATAACACATAAATAAATAAATTCAATCTTGAAATTATTTCATCGATAACAAAGATTGACACCACAATATGAGAACAAATGGAATTAGATCGATATCTAATTTTCCCATGGTTATGGAAGAACATGATCCCCTCAGTAAGGACTCTGTATCCACATAATAAGGAAAAAATTTCTCCCCTGATTCAACTATTCTGGATAAAATACCTCAACATAATAATCCACCTACCTCAGATGATTAGGAGTAGTTGTCAAATTGCCATATTTTATTTTATGATAGTGTATCCACTACCATTGATGAGTTAATTATGGGGGAAATTGGTAATGATAAATATCTAAGGCTGAGTTTCATCAGTGATGCCATGTTACCAGAGCACAAACATCAATATGTGGGATTATCACAATGTTTTTTCATAGATATATAACAAGATTCTAGTATTGGACCATATGGTCATCGTTCACTATCTTGGCCCTCTTGAGATTAATAACGGGTTCACGAATCCTACCAAAAAGAAGAACCCATCACCTGGTTATATGGATTGGGTTGAATTTGAAAATATTATCAAAGACATATTCAGAATATAGATCTAGAACCCCATATTTCCAACCAAAACCATCCTAGTCAGGAAGAGGAATGGGCAGAACATAGTTTTTAGCGACTTCCATGACCATAGACGTTGTTGTTCGAATGATGATTTTCCTCTTCCAATGATACATCGTTTGATATATTCTATAACTAGATTCGTAGAACTCTCCATCATGTATGGATACTCTAGGTACAACCAGATATGGATGGAACCTAAATATGAGGTTTCTAATTCCCTCATAGAACTACAAGGGGCCATCTTCTATCAGATGATTCCCTTATGTTTGAAAAATAAAAAACCCTACTGTCTGTGGTCCAGGTAAAACATCATCGTATCAGTACTTATTATATTGGTGGAATGCTACATGGACAACTTGGTGGTAAAATATCACCAGTTTTATGACTATCTCAGCGATCTTAAGAATGTGCTCGATATCCTCTTCTCATGAATTTGTTGATGAACCACTTGAAGTGTGAATTTGGGGTAACCTATGGGAATATTCTCAACATCATTATAAGATACTGAGGAATTTAGATCGACCCATAGAAAATCAAGGTCATCACCAAAACTCCTCCCCTAATATACCTTTGGGTTTCATGAGTTCCCTAAGGCCACTTATCCTATATACATCGGTTCATTAAAAAAATAGTTTGAAAATGGTATGCCCTGGTTGAGGCTCTTGAGGAAAGGAATTTTCAACCAATGGGATGAAGAATTTCAGGATACATTTTCATACATAACATACTATCATATACAACCTCTGGTTCTGATGCCGCCTATCGTAGGGAAGCCTCTGGTCCTCTACATGACCAACCTAGAATGGTCCCTCAGTCCCCCATTTCCCAAAAGAACCATGAGGATAGAGATAAAATTTATAATATTTTAGTCACATGTTCCTCAACACGGAGACTAGATACACCTATATAAAGAAGGGATATGTCATTCTTGTTTCATAAATTTAAAATTTACATCATTGCCTTTAGGATAATGAGTTACAGATGGTCTCTCGAATAGAATTGCTGAAATATTATCTCAATCACCCCTTATTTATACTATAACTGGCATGATGGGTGGTGATCCTCTAGTTTTTTTGACATTAGGCTCATACCACAGAAGTCCATCAAGAGTTAGGAATTGGAAGAATTTCTATCCATAAATCTAGAAATAGAATAACTGCACCTCGTAGTTTATCTTCAATATGAGGATATCCTTTAAGTTGATTAGGTTTTTCTTAATTGGAAGATACATTTTGATGGTGCCACTCGAATCCCAACTCGTAGGAGGCACAATGACCCCAGGATCAATAGAGTAGACTTGGGTATTTTCTTCATCAGTCTAGTATAGGTCTTCCTTTCATAATCATTTCTATTTTTATAAGGCCACACAAATGATGAGGTAAAGTATCAAGCTATCATTACTAGTCTAGAGATAGCCCTCAAGATTGATGTCCCCCACATTCAGTTAAATAGAGACTCTGAGTTAGTCATCAAAAAGATCAATAGAGACTAAATCATCAGAAATCCATAGATCATACCCCTATTGGAGAATATTCTTCATCTGATGTCCAAATTCCCATCTCGACCAGAGGTGACCCATGTCCCTAGATCACAAAAATGCTTGAGCCGATGCCTTGGAAATCGTTATTTCATATCTCACAGAAGACGAATAGGATGACCAGATCATCTATGTGGTGGAAGGATGGTGATTTCCCCAGAATTTTATGTTTTGTTGACACTAAATATGCAAATAAGATAGAATCTGGTTCATCTGTTTTGGGACCCTCACATTCTCCGATAGATGAGGAAACTCCCAATTAGAAAACTCCATATTTTGGGTATCTCCACCATAGGATTCTCCCACAATACTGAGTCAAGCGTGATTAGTTCCATCGGTGTGTATCACATATTACCATATAGAGTGTGCCAAACCTAGACTAGTATAATTAGCCTTTCTTTTCATATATTAAAATTTAATCATTTTTTTCAGAATTATTATTACATTACACAAACATATGCCCAAATATTGTATTAGTTTAGTGCATTTTGAATATTTGAAACATAAAATTGTTCGTAACTGAGATAAATTATCTCCCACTATGTTCTTTCAGGATAAGAACCCTTCATAGAAACATCATATAAAATACTTATCTTCATAACCTGGGGAAAGGAAACATAAAAATTGGAAAGCTCATATGCTTAGTAAGGGTATTCAGGGGACATATGTAAGCATATCCTGAGCATAAGGGTATGCGAACATGATTGTGAAAATAAGAGATAATACCATGCATATGAAAGATTATATACAAGAGTCATTTGATATATATTGGATTTTTAAATGACATGAACCATAATGGAATCTAGAGAAATTTTTTTAAAATCATAACATAGGAATAAGACATGGAATTGTGGAAGACTCATAATCATGTAATATAATTACTTATAATTGATGGAAGATAACAAAAACATAACAAGGCACTTCAGGGGGACTAGACCTATTGGGCAGGACACACTACCTTCCCCAGTCGTAGTCCATTACTAATAAAGGATTGGTTTTAACCATCCTCCCTTATGGATCAGGTTATCTCGTATTCTATAATAGATCAGGAATGTTGTCTTGTTTCAATAATTATATCATGAGATATAAATATTCAAAAAATGGATTGGAGGTAGATATAGGTCACAACCATCACAAAATGAAAAGAATGCATATGTGTTCTATAAGAACATAAATCATTCATCATATCAGAACCCATGTGATAAAATATGTTTCATAAACATCAACCAATCATAATATAAACCAGGGAAAAGAAATAGGTTTCATAAATATATTTCCATAATTGAAAAAAACCAAACATATGATTAATAGGGATAATATACCTGAAAAAAATATCCCCACTAAAACATAAGTAACATCAATTAATGTTATTATAGATGAAAAATAAACATGATAGATCACATGAAAATTATTCTTCAGAAAAATATCCTTCGTTCATTGAAAAAAATTCTTTTTATAAAATTCTATGAAATTATAAAGGAAAAAATTGTATTTGAAAATAACATTGTAATCATATAAGGTATGATTCAAATCATTAAGGATTCATGACGAAAAAAATTACATTCAATATATATAATTTCAAAAAGCATTCCTTCCATTTATTTTTTTCAAAAAAGAAACAAATTGCCTTGTTTAGAAAAAGAAATATTTTTAAAACCATTTCATAAAACATAAAAAATCAATAAAAATAAAAAATATATATATAGATTAATAGTAAAAAAATAAAAATATTTTTTAAAAACATGGAAATGGAAGACAATTATTCCTCAATGGATTCATAAAATGAAACAATCTCGAAAATTGAAGAGATTGTGAAATAAAAAATCATCACATTATGATTTGTAGAATCGTATACCTCATGAAAGAAGGAAAAATATATGAAAATACCATAATCATATGAATAAGTCTCATAAAAAACAATCATGGTTATTAAATAATCCCCATGGAAGAAACATGTCGTGTATAAGGTAGGTATCCCATAGAAATAAAAGTGAGACAAAAATACCATATGTTATTTGTTCAGTCTCTTTGTAGTCATTCAAACCTCCTATATAAAAAATACATGTGTAATATAAATGTACCACAGAACGATATTATTATATCCAATAGCATATATTATTTTATCATTACATTATATTACCTATTTAATAAACAATTCCATATTAATGTATTGTTTCAGGTAATATCTACATTGTATATGTTTTGACATTTTATTATTGATAATATTACTTATATCATGATTTAATTTATTTGATATAGTAATAAATGATAAAAAATTAATATATATTCAGTAAATAAATTTTTATTATAATTTATAAATGATATAAATATGAACTGTAATACATTGTTAAGGGAAACGGTAGGCCGTACATTTTCTTAAATTTTGTTTAAATTTTAATGTCTAAGTAAATGAAAAATATTTATAGATATATATATATATTATAATTAAATTAGAATTATTATTTGATATATATAATAAAATTTTGTTAAACCCATCCTTAATACATTTCATGTAATGTGTGAATGAATCACAGCGGTTTGAGGATGCGGTTGTCCACACATCCACAATCGAAGTTATCGTATTTAAAAAATTTGAAAACATGAAGGTTTGTTTTATGTAATAATCACAGAATAAGAAAGACATAATAAATATAATATATATTATATAATGAAAAACTGTGTTTCCGTCATAGTTCCAACAATTATATGGGGACATGTAAAAACAAAAAATTAGTGTTTTGAGATGCTGTAGTCCATCATACACACGAATAGTATGTTAGTTAGCGATTGGAAGGATGTGTGTGTAATATTAGGTGTAAAAATTATCATTAAAAAATCTAAGTATATTTATGATAAATATTTTATTATAGAAACAAGAATTAAAACTGATTTAAGTTGTTTATAGAAGAAATAATGAAAAAACATTTTTTGATGAACATTACCTATTCTAGGGATATATTTTTTATTTTCCCAAAATAAATTACTTGGATGGATTTCTACCAAAACTAAGTCTTCTTGGAAGAAGGGAGGGAATATTTTGTGATATTTTAATAAGATTTTTTAGAACCATATTTTTTCTTATATTGGGAAAATAGATAAGAATATATTCCCTTTTATAAGAGAGGGGAAGGTCACTTTTACAATTTCTCAAATGGTTAATTTATAATAAATAAAATATCGATCAAAATGCCTCCAAAATTCAATGGATTAAAAGTTAAACTGGGTTAATGATGTAATCTCATAAAAAATTAGATTTTATACATGTTTTAATATTATTTTAAACAATATCATTTTTATTAACTCTTATTTAACATATATTAATATTTACTATGGTAACAACATTTGATATATTAAATAGTAATTTTATTAAGTTATAAGATTTCAATTAATCCGTAAATAGTAAAGTTATGATATTTTGTACCATAATATAACCAATTTTTTATTTTTTAAATTTTTAGTAATTTTAACATACATAATAGAATTCAATATTTTTAATATATTATTTGTGTCAATTTTAATAATACATAAATGATTTTTTCATTAATTTTATAATTAATGAATCGTCATTTCAAAATTATTTATGATATGTATTTCATCACTAAAAAATAAAAATAGAATACAATGATGTTGAAAAAAATTTTATATTTCATAATAATATATATATCCATGCATATCATTTATTTAACCCCATTGTAAAAATATTATACGTATTCAAATAAGAGTGTGATATTTTGTCATTGTATTTGATTTTAATAATATCCAAATCATTTTCATTGAAAAATGTCCATTAAATTATTAAATTATGAACCTAATATGGTAATCCTATAATTAAAATGATTAAACAACATTTGGGAATTTTTTGGGTAGTTTTTGAATATTTATAATAATATTGTCACCCTTAATTTCCCGATTCACTATTATCTATGGTAATAAAACTTAAAAATTTATTGTTCATATTTTCCAAAAATAAAAAGAATCATATTTGATAAATTTATAACTTCTGATTCCAAATATAAAATCTATTTTTTCAAAATTAAAAATATATAAGTGGCAAAAATTAATTTAAAATTAATCCCGCGTGCGGGATGACATTAAGGATTCTTAAAGTGAAAAGTACAAATGTATGAAATGTGTTTATATCCAATTTAAATGTGAAATTGGCTCTGATGACACAAATTATATTAAATAATTAATATTTTCAATTATTTTTCATTAAAATAAACTCAAAACAATATTTAACTATATAAATATTTCATATAAAAAAGAAATTTTCAATTAACATTTAGTGTTTTTCATTATTCATCAAAACATGATACCCATAGAAAAATACCAAAAGTTCAGCCAAAGTAAATTTTGATGTAATGTTTTGAAAAATTTAATTTAATTTTTCATATGAATATTATAAAATAGTCAAAAATTGATTTTAAATTTGGTTCTCAATTAAAAGATGACGAAAGTGATTTCTAGAAAAATACAATTCATATTAATAGAATTGGATTTATTATTATTTTTCATATCATGTCTAGGAAAGATAAATGATGAATTGTAAACAATATATTCAATATTTTTGTATATATATTTCATTAAAACAACACAAAAATAGTAATTAGTTTACATTGTTGGTATAAAACACATGTTTGTGCATTTTAGTAAATTGTTAGGGAAATATTTCATTTTAATTTCAAAAGGGGATCCGATGTATAAGCTATACATAATTAAATTAGTTAATCATGTTAATACCCACCATTATAATATATATTTTATTATTTTCCTTTTTAAATAATTTCAATTATAAAAATTTGTTTTATAAAAACTTTTGTGTGTATAATGAAAGGCATGTCGTTGTTGCGTGTAACACAAGTTCATCTTAGTGTAGCATATAATGAAAACCTAACCTGATGTGGAGTTCAAAAAAATACAAAAAATGAAATTAATTTGCCAAAATATATATATATAAAAACTTTGGATGTATCATTTTACACCCCTTGAAATTAATTCCACCCACAAAATTTGTAATACTAATACCAAAAAACGGGTATACTTCTGCCTCATTGTATCATAATGTTCTCAAATACATTCCTATAACTACTAGTTTCTATAAATAATTTGGACCAGGTGAGTTGTAATTTTTAGTATAAATTTCTCTAGATGATCAATAATTTCATCTGTTTTTTCCACATTATGAAGATTCCACTCCAGTACTGTGACCTCTGAGTTCAACACATGTACATTTTTAGGTATATTCTTACCCAGGATAGATAAACTGATCACATTGTGAACATGAGAGAGGTTTTGCTGGATGTTCCAAGCTATAGGATATCATCCCGATATGGCCAATAATATAAAAGAGACAAATATAAATAGCGATTAGTTCCCATTTCTTCACAAATCACATTACCTTCTTCCATGGATAAATTTATACGAACACCATATCACTAATGTCAAATTGTAGAACAAATCGATGATTATCAGCATTACGTTTTTCCAACATTGAGTTTCCATGACATGATGCCAAATGGCTTTAACATTCTTGGAAATTTCGTTATCTATCTGATGTCCAAATAGATTTCTTTCTCCATCTTCATTCAAGCATGTTGTAGCAGTAGATTGATTTTACAATGTGGGTTTCATAAGGTTCTATCTGAATACTTGAGTGAAAGCTATTTTTTTAAGATAACTCAACTTGGGAAAGGTGTTGTTCCCAAATACCTTTGAATTCCACAGTATATAATCACAATATATTGTATAGGGTTGCAATTGTTTTCTTAGATTTACTATCCATCTATGGGTGATAACAAGTGATGAAACTCAATTCTAAATCAATTGCTTGTGGAATACTTTCAAAAAACATTGGGGTAAACCTTGGATCCCGATAAAATACAATTGAATGAGTTCATCCATGCATCCTTTACGCTTCCTTAATGTATATCCTGAAAAGATAATATTGATAGAGGTATAAACTAATAGAAATGAATTGTGTTGACTTAGTTAGGTTATCAACTACTTCATATATTACATTAAACACTTTGGATGTTATGGGTAGTCCAATGAAAAAATGTATAGTGATGTTCCCCCATTTCCATTCTGGTGTAGTTATTTGATGAAAAATCCAATTCTACATTTTTCTTTCACCCTTAACATGGTTGAATACCAAGCACCGAGATACGAACTCTACCATATAGATCTTCATTCCATCCCACTAGATGTATGGTAACATGTATCTGTACTTGATTGTATTCCTATGATGAATAGATAATGATGAACAATGATCTTCCTCTAATATCCAATTCATCAAATGTGGTCTAGATGGAATAAATGCATGGTTTCTTCATGTTATCATTCCATCATAATCACGTTTACACCCAAGAACATTTCTATCCTTAATTTGAATCTTTAAATCATCCATCTGTGCCTATGTATTTTTCACTTGAATAGAGGGTTGGAAATTCAATTGAGAAAGAAATTAATTTTACACATCCTTCAAGATTTCTAGATCCATCCATTTAAAATCCATAAATATTGGATCTATTTTGATGGAAATCATAGATGGTATAGCATGATCCTTTCAAATCAAACCATATTCCACCTTATTCTCTTTCACATGGTTGTAATGTATCGATCAATCATATCTATTTCTTTTTCAACTCATTCTATGGGAATATATATTTCAAACAAAAAATATCAGAATATATATCATACTTTTCTTCATAAACATAATTCCTACACATCATTAATGCAAAGAGTAACCCTACTAACTCAAAGTCATGAGTTGGGTAATTTTTCTCATGAATCATCAAGGTTCGGAAGGCTTAAGGGATAACCATGTTATTCAGCATAAGAATATATCACAATCCATTATTGTAAGAATAACTATAGATTAAAAACCCATATCCATAACTGGGTAGTGTAAGAATATGATCAATGACTATCCTTCTCTTTAGTTCCTTGAAAATTTTCTCATATTCATCTGTCTAAAGGAACTTTTCACCCATCCATGTTAACATGGTTAGAAGATTAGATAGCCATTATAAATTTTCCAAAAATTATTTTTAATATCTAGCTAAACAATGAAGACTACATATCTCGGCCATTAAGGTTGGTCTTGGCTAATATAAAATATCCTCTGTCATTGATGGATCTACTTATATACCATATCTTGAGATTATGTTACCCATAAATGGAACCATTTATGGCCAAAATTCACACTTTGAAAAATTTCCATACATCTTTTCTTTCCTTGTGTTCTTTAGTGAAATTATCAAGTAGTATTCATGATCTTTCTTTCTCATTGGATAGATATGAATATCATCTATAAAGACCACACCAAACTGATCGAGGTAATATCCAATGAACATATTCATCAAATTCATGAAGATATAAGGGAAATTAGTAAGGCCAAAAGACATCACTGCATATTCATCTTGACCATACCTTTTATGGAATTTCATCTAGGGTATATCATATTTCGTGACCCCATATTAATTATTTCTAAAACAAAGGTCAATATTTGAAAAGTATTGACCCCCACATAGTTGGTTAAACATGTCAAAAATACGGGGAAGAAGATGATTGTTATTTATTTTTATATTCTTCAACTCTCAGTAATCAATGAAGAGTCACATTGATTCATCATTAATTTAAGATAAACGACTATTAATTCACCAAGGTAACATACATTTAAGAATGAATACCTTATCAATGTTTCGTTGATGTTTCTTCATTAATTTATACAACTCAATTGGGGAAATTATATAGCTAATATATAAAAATGTTGTGGAACCAGATATGAGCTATAATGAAAACTTAATTTTTTGTTTTGGTGGAAAGATTGGTAAATATTCTTGAAATACATCCAAAAATCCTGATCAATATAAATATCACTAAGAAATTTTTTATCTCAAACTGTTTGGGACAATCATGCCTTTTAACAGGTAATTAAGACCCATATGATGGATTTAATTTTCAAAGGATGTTAATACTTATCATCAAATTGAATGAAGATCATATGTTGTTTTGAAATATCATACCTACCTTCTCTTCATCATCAATTGATGTCATATTTATGTAGAACAAACTAATTTACACCTCACGTGACATCAACTTCTACTGAAAGAAAATATAAAATGTTAATAGGAATCACATTACGATAAATTCCAACCGAAGAAGTATCATAGTTTTGAGATGAAATCATTGTACCATTGTGGTTTGGAAATTCTAATTTAACATATTATCATTTTGTGTGAATCATCATACAATTAGAAAAATATTTAGATATGATAATGTGGGTTGATCTATAATCAAATAAGAAATTAGCGGTTTTGTATTCGATGGTAACATTTCCTTTCACCGTATTTCTATCTCAACCATATTCAAAAATCATTATCTCAAGACATTTTCCTGTTAACCTTAGTTTGAGAGGTTTTAGATTCCCATCATCATCACCAACTCCTAGTTTTGGAAACTGGTTAGCATAATTCCCATCCAACTTAAAGTTAAAGCAATGAATTGTGGGATGTTCATTATATGAATCTTTCTCTCTGTTTTCACCATTATCAAACTTCTTCTTATCAATTTGGCATAAATTACATGATGGACTTCCATTATGAACATATACCACTAATTAGACTGCTTAATAAAATTCCCTCTATGATTTGTTTCATAGTTAGATCATAATGGAAGCCACAAATTTTTCTCTCTATGGTTATTATATTTTCCATAGATCTCAATCATACTTTTCATGTCAAAATCATTATATTGATACATAACTACAACCTCCATTTTAAAATTGATTTCACAATGAAATATCTCTTCATAACTACTAATGTATCTCTTGAACAACTTCATTTTAGAGCCCTGTATTTAAGACATCTAAGAACTTATCAAATTTACATTCAGGTTGGATGACAATACCAAAAGAATTCCTCACAATACTTGTGAAATTATCCTCATAGATATCGAAAAATTCATTATCCTTTGTTAACTCAAGGAACTCTTTTTCCATCACCATAAGAAGAACATGATAAAATTACATATAAAAGAATTATTTCATGAACTCATAGAAATCCATGAATTCAAATTCATGTTACTATGTTGTATTCTTGATTTGAATCCACCACTAGTCTTATTCACCTTCTAATTGAATAATTTTTAGAATAATTTTTTCATGTTCCCAACATTTGAGGAAGTAAAATATGTTTTCAGGGTTACAAATCCATTATTCAGTCAAGAATGGGATCAAAATACTAGGTAAAGGTGGTGGACTTTGCCTCATGAAGACTCAACAGAAGTCTATTCCCTCCTTTTCTAATTTGGATTTATAGTATGATTCACATATTGAGAAATATACTTGAGAATAGTTTTCATTATATAACCCATAACATTTGGTTTCTCATGACTTCAATCGTTTCATTTACCTTCGCATTTAGAAATAATGTGATTCTTTTAGGTTCAAAACTTTGACTAAAACAAAAAAACATTTGCATGAGAAACAGTAATCATAAAATAAAAATCTTATAATCAAGGTAAATTATCTTCATTGTGTAACATGTTAGGTTTTATACTAGTTTATTAATGATCTTTATGAAACACTAGGATTGTAATCTATACATATAATTATCCTTATAGATCATACTAAGGTTTTATCATCCTAATTTCCAAAGGTTAACTAAACCATTTATCTAAACCAACTATAATGACCCTCACATTTCAATCATTAATATTTCATAATTTTTGTAGAATAATTAAAACATTTCACAAATAGACGACCAATGACCATATTATTTTAGTTCCTTTGTAAACATGGAAGCATTAACACTAATACATAAGAGAGAAAAATTGTCTCCCACTAGGATATTCATAACTAGAATCCTTCTTAGACACAACTTACATAATAAAAAACATTATAACCCATGGAAAGAATGCATAAAATGTGGTGAGATCAAATGCTCAGTATAGGTAAACTAGGGATATATGTTACCATGTCATTAGCATAATGGTTTGAGAACATGATCAAGAAAATAGGAGACCATACAATTCATATCAAGGATTATAAAAAAATAGTTATTTCATAAATATTGGATGTTCAAAACACAATATTCAAAAAAGAATCAAATTAGTAAGACATTAAATCATAAAATATTGATAAGAAATGGAATTTTGGTTTCCTCGTAAACACATAAAATTAATCCCTAAAAGTGAAATAAAATCACCAAAACATAATAGGAAACTTCATGGAGACTACACCTATTCGTAGGGACACACCACCATCCCCAGTCATAGTCATTTCCATGTATGTGATTAGTTTTCCCTATCTTCCCATAGTGGATCATGTTTCCCCATCCTTCAGAGTAGATTAAGCCCATCGACTTGTTCCCAATATTATTCAATGAGATATAAATATTTACTAAATAAAATTGAGGGAGATATAGTTCCCATATATCACATAATGAAAACCATAAATTTTTGTTCCAAAAGAAACAATATAATTCATTTTATCATTACCCATGGAATGAAAGTGGTTTCATAAACATCATTCAATCATAACATAACCCGTGGAAAAGAAATGGGTTTCATAAATATCATTCCATCATAAGGATAAATGAACAAGGAGAATAATATGGATAAAATACTTTAAATAATTATACCCATTTAAACATAAGTATTATAAAATAATGTTATCATATATGAAAATTAATCATGAGAGATCACATAAAAATATTTCATGGGGAAAATACGATTTCTTCTTTGAAATTGTTTAATTTCTTAAAATGCATGTATTTTTAAAATTAAAACATATAATTGAAAATAACCCTTTATTATTTTAAATAAATATTTAACTCACTAAGGCATCAGGATGGTGGAACATTATGTTCATGTTATCTATTATATGAAACATTTCATCTGTATGTATTTTTTAAAAATGTAACAAGGATCCCTTTCTAGAAAATGAAAAAAAATACTTTTAAAATTGTTCTGTAAAAATTTAAAAATAAATAAATAAATTTTAGTATTCATTGTATAATAGTAAAATCCTTTTTAAATTTTTTTATAGAAAACATGAAAATGGAAGATATGTATTACTCAACGAATACATAAAACAAAACAATACTGAATGTTGATGAGATTGTGAAATAAACCCTCATAACATTATAATAAATAGAATCATATTCCCCATGAAAAAGAAAAACAATATTAAAATCGTATACTATGATATATAAGACACATAAAATGAATTCACAGGTGGCATATATACCACATAGAAGAAACAAGTAGTGTATAAGGGATGTGCCTCATAAAAATAAAAGGGAGACAACAATCCCTTACCTTTTTTCATGACTCTCATTGTAGTTGTTCTAACATACTGTATGATAAATATAAGTTTATTATAAAGGTACCAAAAACCATATTAATATATTTAATACCATACATTATTTTATTATTACAATATATTACACTTGTATTAAAAAATCAATTTTATTGTTATGTTTTCGGTAATATTCATGTTTTATATGTTTTGAATTGAAATTATTGATTATCATTCTTAGATCATGCTTTAATTATTTATACAAGGCAAAAATGATATAAATTTCATATATATTCAGTACATAAATATTTTTATTAATTTATAAAATATATAAATATGAAATTGAATATACCATTCATGGTGGCAGTAGGTCGTATGTACACATGAACATTGTTTCTGTTTTATTATCATAGTAAATTAAATATATATATATATATATTATCATTACATTAAAATTATTATTTCATATATATCATATAATTTTACTAAACTCTACATTAATATATTCCATGTAAAGTGTGAATAAATCACATCACTTTGTAGAGGATGTATTCCACAAGTCCACAAACAAAGATATCATATTTACACAAAATGGAAGGCATGCAGATATTTTTTATGTATTATTTCCATAATAACATATAAATAATAAATATAATAAATATAATATAATTAAATAAATTATTTCCTTCAAAATTCACACCGTGATTGGTGGTAATGAAAAAATGAACAATCATTGTTTTTGCGAGGCGGTAGTCCGTCGTACAAACGAACGATATGTTCGTTACCTATTAATGGAAATGTATACATATATAGGAAAAAATTAATATAACAAAATATAAGTATGTTTATTATACATTATTTATTATAAACAATTAAATTAAAAAAATTTATGGGGTTTAAGAAGAAATTGTACAAAAAAATTAGTCGATGAACATTACCTCTTCTTTGGGTATCTATTATTGATTTTTCCAATAGGACTTCTTTGGTTGTATTTAAACTATATTTAATAATTATAAGATTAATGGAGTATTATTTAGTATATTTATATTTTTTTTGGATTAACCAAATATTTTATGATTTGTGAATAAAAGAGAATAAGTGGATCACTTTTATAAGAGTGGGTAGGGGCACTTTTGAAATTTTTCAAAAGATTAATTTTTAATAAAATAAAAATCATTCTAAATGTCTCAAAAAGTATATCTATTTGAATATATAATCATATAAACTTTTAATATAATCAAAAAATATATTTTATACAAGTTAAAATATTATTTTAACCTTATCATTTTGGTTAAACATTAGTTAACCTATTTTAATTTTAATTATGGAAACAATATTTTCTATACTAATTGGTTGAGTTTTTAACTTATAAGTTGTCAAATGTATCATAAATAGGATTTTTATTGTTTTATAGAGCATATATAATCATCTTAATCCTTATTCAGGGTTTATATTGTTTTATCTAATTTAATAAAATATTATTTTCATAAATTATTATTAGTGTCTATTTTGACACTATTCATTACATTGAATTAAATAAGTTCAATACAGAAACACAACATTAAAAATATTCATATAATAAACCCTAATATATCATATTAACCTATAAAAATATTTAAGTACCTTGATTAGTTCAAATCATATTTATTTTAATATTTTTAATATCAATTAATTGATTGTTTAATTAATTGAATGATTATTGCACCATCAATTGTAATTATTTATGAAAATTATTTCGTAACTAAAAATTAAAATTAAAATAACATGATGTTTATAATCTTTTTATATTTCATAAAAATATATATATTTGATCATATATTTTATTTGTCTCAAAAACTAATAAAATTATACTTATTAAAGTAAGAGTGTGACATCTTGTCAATCTCTTTGATTTTAAAAATATCTTAGTCATTTTTAGGGAAATTTTTTCATTAAATTGTAAAACTATTATAATTGAGTGTTAAGGATAAAATTAAATTCATATAATAAAATTTTATCATTAGTTATGGTAGTTTTATTATTTTTATAATATTATTTTTACCCCTAATTAAATGATTTACCCTTAATTGTGGAAATATAAATTACTAAAGCTAATATTCATATTATAAAAATATAAAATAAAGATATTAAATAAATTTATAACTACTAATTAGAAATATTGAATAAATTTTTCTCATAAATAAAAACAAAAAAGTGGCAGAAATTAATTTAAAATTAATGTTGCGGACTGGATGAGATGACAAGTTATTAATGTGAAAAAGTCCAAAATTTTCAAATGTTTTTATATCAAATTTAAAATTTAACTAGGTTCTAATGACCTAAATGAGGATAATTTATGAAATGGTTTACTAACTATTATTTAAAACCAATTAAAAAATTAACTTATCAACATAAATAATGCTAGTGATAAAGCAGTTTTGAGTAAAATTTCAGTATTTTCACTATTAATAAAAAATATAATACTTCTCAGAAAAATACCAAAAGCTAACCCACTATAAATTTTGATATCAGGAATTCAAAAATGTTATTAAATTTTTCACATAATGAATATTAATTTTTCAATAATTATATTTCAAATGGTTTCAACATTAAAAGGGAGCAAAACCTCTTTTTAAAAAAATATAGTTTTTGAGCATAAAACTAGATTTATTGTTTTTTTATATTATGTGAAGACAAAAATTGGTTGAATGTTAAAAAATTTACTTAATATTATATATATATATATATTTATATTATTTATATAATTAAATTGGAGTAATTTGTTTATGTTATTGGAATAAAACTCACGTTTGTAGATTTCAATATTTTTTTCATAAAATAATTTCCTTTTAATATCATAATGGTTTTATAAGTATAAACCAAATTTCTATAATTTAGTTAATCCTATTCTTACCTTACATCCTAATGGATAGGTTATAATTTTTTTAAAATATAATTAAAAAAATAAAAATTTTCTTTGTAGAAATTGAGTGTTGTGTGTTACACAAGAAAAGGCGGTGCGGTATATAGCGCAATATTAACATGGTGTATCGTAAAAAAATTTACTTGGAGTGTCATGAGGTGTAAGAAATCAAATAAAATTAATTTATTCAAAAAATATTCATAAAAATCATGGTTTTACAAGAATATTCTCTACTGATGCGAGTTTTATGGAATGTTTCTCTATTTTATTCATGGAGATGAGATCCCCTAGGTCATGTAGAAATTCCACATCGAATATAATGACACCCATCTAAAGTGATTGAATCTCTCTGACCAGATTGTCATCCTATTCTACTTATAGCACACCATGGTCCATGACTACATAGAGTTCTCTATGAGTTATCATGCGTGTCAAATCCTTTCCAACTTTGTTTGTCGACCGCCGGATCTCCTCCGCACTATCAAGTATTCATGTCCCTTTACAGAATATGGGTTTGATGTTTTGAGGACATACCACATGTGACATCTCACCAGTTCAAATTCATTCTTACAGTGATGGACTTCATCTCTAATGTGTAAGAAGTAATTCACCTCAAGGATGTAATGGTGTGATCTGTGCCCAATTTTTTGATCTCCCTCATCATCAACCGATTTAGAGTTCCTCGTGTTATTCTCACAGACAATGACACAAAAATATAGGATATTGAGCATAAAAAATTACATTCCATGTTAAACAGCTAATACAACCATCCATTCCACAACCATGAATAGAAGAATGGGAATATTGAGTTGTTCAACAAGACCCCTATGACATTTGGAAGAAGATGGTGGTCCCAAACCATAAGAGTTGGTAGGAAACTTCCCCAACTCCCAATTATAATATATGATGATGACTCATAATTCCACCTAGAGGACAACATATTCCTTGGTATATAGAACATAGGTGGTCCTTTCCATTGAGATACAACTTCCATTTCTCTGAGGAGATATCTATAACTAGATGATTCTAGAAAAAATGGTAGTAGTGTGTCTAGATGATTTTGAATCATTCAAGGAGAATAGGCTCTAGGCCTTGCACAATCTAGAGAGGAACAAAAATAAGGTAGAATAAGTTTTCAAAAATAAGGTTTTCATCCACTCCTTCATCCAGGGAGACAAGATGTTGGCTCTCAGATTTCTGATGATACCTAAAAATGCCACAAAACCTAAATCCAAATTTGTAAGGACCTTTCATCATTCATAAAGAATATTCTAATGTAGCATTATCATTATCATCATAGGCAGAACACATATCAAACCTCCCACCAATGCTCGGTTTCTCGACTATTTCTTTATGTTATTGTGAAATTTTATGACCTATATAAACTTATTCTAAGATTCACAGTTCATGTTTTAAGACAATAAACTATTATCCACCCCCTTGGTCAATGAAATATGATAATAAAATTATTGCAACATGGCCAAGAATTATTGAAATAAATTAATTTCATCCTCTAGTATGAATTTTATGACATTATGCTACACAACATCACATCATCAATGCAGGACCTTGAACTAAAATATTTCCCTATCTAAAAACTATATGCCCCTTAATTGTATATGATTTCACTCATAAAAAATTGGTATGCCTCTTATGGTATGTAGGAGATGGTCATGAGCCATACCATGTGTCCTAATTATGGGATGCTCTACCATAATTGTGAGATGTCTCAATTCCATCACAAAATAGGATATTCCCCCACTGACATCAATCTCCTACCATACTGTGTTCTAGAACTACATGTGGCTTTTATTTCCATTGTCATCTGTTACCAGTCACATATTTACCAACACTTTATCACCTTATCCCTAGTTATGATCCCAACATCACAACCTTAAACTACATGTAGTTCATTTCACGTTTTTCATGTGGTGCAAGGCCTCTTTGGCTCAATTTAAATCAAGTCATGCCTATTCTATGCCTCACAGATACCCTTGAAGGCAACATATCACTAAACCAATCATCATGAATTTAAAAGGATTTTCATGTTTCCTTTAGTCAATGTATTTTTACCTGAAACTATGAACTATTTTCACTCTGTAACTTGTGTGATATGAAAGCCTTTTTAGTTTCATTCATGTTGCGTTTTACCTATTTCATGCCACACAAATACCCTTGAAACAAACATACTCTCTTTATTCAAAAAATCATGAATTTAAACTGATTTCCCATATTCCATGAATCATAACATTAAACTCTCCACCATGGTCTATACCATATAACCCTAAACCGTGTAAGACCTGCTTTAGGATTGCATCATGTGGTGTAGGGACTATTTGTATCCATTCACATCTATAATTAACTACACCAATATCCTAAAATCTCCCTCCCTATGTTCCACTCATTATTACCTTAAACTATTTTCCACAGTCCCAAGATCTATGAGCTCAAACATGGAGCCCTAGTCTAAGCATTAACACCCTAAACTATGTTCATTATCCAATTGTCCACATGTTCAAAATCACCATTTCGGTAATGGAATCCCATACCTCCAATTTACCATACTACTTGTGGATTTATTCCTATACTCATGGGATACCTAGTGATGAAAGGACTTTTTTCCCTTAGATCCACCCATGGATTCACTACAAAATTGTAACACCCCGAGATTTTATGAAAAATATTCTTCTTAATTTCATTAATGTCTTGTGTTGTACGCTACACCAAAAGGAGCTTTCACAACACGCATCCTTGACTTGCCTTTCATTACACGCAATCGCGACCTTCCTTGATATCGTGTGTAGTACGCAATACCGAGTTTCACTAAACAACGATATGCTATTAAAATATTATTAAAACTAGCCGTTATGAATAGTAATAGCCACTTTTTAAAATTTTGTAAATTTAATTTTTCAAAATGGACTTCATTTTTTGATTCGGAATATCGAAATTAGCTTAGGGTGAAATGTTGGGAATTTTCGGATAACTTTCATATTTTGATGAAAAGTGGAAATTACTAAATTTTAATTAACAACAACTTTTTCAATCGAAATAATTAATAGTGATAAATTATTAATTTTAGTGGTTTTAAAGTATATTTAGAATATATTTTTAGAATTTAATACAATGATGGTCATTGGATTTAATTTCACATTTAAACCAGTTATAAACAAGTTTCAATCTTTTGATAGTTATTATCTCTTAAAAATACGCTATTTGTTTTGACGACGGGAATTAATTATTAAATTAGTTAATGCAACTAATATGTTTTGAATTTGGAAAAATAGACATCATTTTTGAGTTCATAATATCAAATATAGCTTAGGCCTAATTTTTGGTATTTTTCTGAAAACATTCAATTTTTGATGAATAGTGAAACCACTAAGTGGTAGTTAAAAAAACTGAATTGTTCATAAAACATAATTTTACCGCTTTTGTGAGTGGAATTTCAAAAATCTGAGAGACACGGTTGATGTCAGTAAGTAAAATGTGGTTCAATGAGATGAAAATAATTTTTTGATGAATAATAACTTTTTACTTTTTTTTACCACGGTTAAAAGTAAATAGGGTAATTAAGGGTAGAAATGATATTATTATTACCCTAAAACATGTCCTAATTCTATTGGACAAGTGTAATTCGACAAAAACAATCTTAGGAATACAATATGACCATTTATGCCCACTTGGATTAGATTAGGACATTTATTATTAATTTATTTAAAGAAGGGTTAAAAGAGTTAAAATCAAAGTTTATTTCCTAAAACATTTTTAATATGGGGTTATACATAAGATAAATTCGACTATAAATATTAATTAGAAGGATAAAAGGATTTCTTAAATAATGGTATTTTATATGTAATTTTTAGACATTAAATAATTTAACTTATTTATGACACAACGATGATGCAGTAATTATCTTATTAATGAAATATTGACATAATTGATGTTATAAATACCCAAATAAATATATTTTGAGACTTTTTATGAATTCCACTAATTTTCTAGGTTAATATGACATTTTAATATTGATTTAATTAACTTTGTTCGAACTTATCATTCTGTATTGAGTTTCACAAAAATCAATTACTAAATAGTGTCAAAATTGACATAAAATAGTTTTTAAAACAAATATTATATTATTAATTGTTATATTATTCTTAAAAATCTAATGTTCGGCCAAATGACTTAGATAAGGTTATATATATTAATAATAAAATATGTGGGGTTCTTTTGACTTCTTATTGTAGGTTTATTAACCTTATAGTGTAAGAACACAAGAAGACACGGTAAAAGTAAAATTATTTATCTTAATGTTAAATCTAAATGATAAGGTTCAAATAGGAACCTAAACTTGTCTAAATTCTATTGGATTAGAGTATTTCTACCCATCCCCACCTTAGCCTCGAAATAAATCAATTTGGAGATATTTAAAACCGAACTTGACTTTATAATAAAATAATATTTTTACTTATTCCAAAGGTGCCCCTCTCCTCCCTTATAAAAGGGCGCCTCCTCCCTCTCTTCCTCACACAACTTTGAGCCTTCATGCTCGGCCAACCCCGGCCAAATTCTATTCTCCACTTCCCTAGAAACATCCTAGAGGTTCTGGTCTTACTCAAAGACCAATTTTGGTACCCTAAGAGGAGGTCTCAAAGAGGCGATTCAAAGAAGAGGAGTTTTGGATTTATAGTGTTTTATTTTCTTTTAGGGTTATAGTTTCTTTTTATGAGTTTTTGGTATTTTAAAGAGTTCTATGATATTTATGGTTTTTTTGGGTTTTTTGGTTTTTAGGGGGTTTAGGGTATTTAAGGGTTTCTATGGGGTTGGGATTTTTTGGGTTTTAAGGGCTTTTAGGATTATAAGGGGTTTTTAGTGGTTAAATGTATTTTTGGTGGGTTTTGGATTATTTTCTTATTTTTAACATTTTTAGGGGTTTTATAGGATTTCAGTTTTTTTGGAGATCATATTTTTTTTGGGATTTTTATGGTTTTATTGTTTTATAGTGTTTTTATGGGTTCTATAGTTTGGGGGGTTTAATTTTTTTGTGATTTTATGGTTTTTAAGATTTCAGTGTGTTTTAGGGTTTTGTTAATGTTTTTTTAGTTTTATGTTTTTTTATTTTATATTTATAAATGGGTTTTAATGGGTTTCATGTTTTTATGGTCTTTTAATGTTTTTTTGTTTTCTAGGTTCGTTTATGATTTTTTGGATTTTTAGTGTTCTGATGGGGCTTTTTTGTCATTCATGGGGTTATTTTATTTTTAAGATCTTTTAGGGGTTTTACGGTTTTAGGGTCTTGTAGGATTTTTAGGGGTTTTGGGTTTTGGGGGGTTTATTTTATATTATGGATTTTTGGGGTTATAAGGTTTTTGGGGGCTTTTAGGTATTTTAGGATTCTTTAGGTTTTTCGGGTTTCTTGTTCCATTACAGATTGTTAGGAATCATTAGTGTTATATGTCCTTCAAAAAAAATTATTGTTTTCTATGGGACTATATATTTTTATGGTTTATAGGATCCTTTTGGTTTCTTGGACTTTAGGGATGTTTCAGACATTTTTTGTATTTTTTTAGTTTTTATGGGGATTTGGGTTTTTAAAGTATTTTAGGGATTTGATGGACATTTAAGGATTTTAATTCTATTTTTAGTTTGTTGTCCCTTTTCTGGTTTTGAGGATTTTTATCATTTTTATGTTTTTTGTGGTTTTTAGGATCTTTTATGTGTTTTAGTGTATTGGGTATTTTTTGTGGGGTTTTATGTGTTTTAGGTTTTTATTGGATTCTAAATGTTTTCTGTGGTTTTATGGTTTTGAGGATTTTTATAGTTTTTTAACTATTTTTTGATTTTTAGTGTCCTTTTGTGTGTTTTAGGGTTTTGGCGGGGGGAGGTTCAATGGGTTTAGGGTTTGTTAGGGGTTTTTTGTGATTTATGTTTAGTAGGGTTATTATTGTGTATTAGTGGTTTTTTTGGTTTTAGGGTATTAGGGTGTTTAGTGTTTCTATATTTTTTAGTGGTTTTAGGTTTTTTTGATGGATTTTTAGGTGTTCTTAATCATTTAATGGGTTTATGGGTTTTAGGGTAAGTTTATTTAGTTTGTATATTTTTAGTTTTTATGTACCCTTTTGTAGTATTTTAGTGTTTATAGGTTTTTAAGGGTTTTCATTTTATTTCTGGGGTATTTTGGATTTTTTGGGACTTTATGGATTTTTTGTGTTTCAGGGTTTTATATTTTTATAGGCTTTTATGGGTGTTTTTTGTGTTTTAGGGTTTTATAGTGATTTTTTTTCTTTTATATGTTTTTAATGGTTTTTAGGGTGTTTATGTTTTTAGGGGGTTTCATGTTTTTTTTAGGGTTTTATGATTTTTAGAGGATTTACTGTTTTTATGGGGTTTTGGTGATTTTATGGGTTTATGGGGTCTATGGGGTTTAGAGTTTTATGGATTTTTTGGTTTCATTGTTTTCTAGTGGTTTTATGGGTTTCATGCTTTTGGTGATTTTTAGGGGTTTTATTGGTTTTTAAATATTTTTTTGGGTTATCAGTGTTGTTTTTGGGTTTTTTGGGTTTTAGGGGTTTTAGGGATTTTTTGGACTTTTAATGTCTGAAAGGAGTTTTTGGGGGGGTTTTGGGGATTTTATTGGGTTTCAATATTTTTTCATTGTTTTTAAGTGTTTTTAGGTATTTTGGAGTTATTAGTTTTTTTATTATTTTTAATTGATTTCATGGGGTTTGAGTTCTTTTTTTTGGTTATTTTGGGTTTTTTACATATTTTTAGTGGGTTTACCGGATTTAAGAGATTTTTTGAATTTTTAGAGCCTTTAAGGGTTTGGTGTGGTTTTTAGGGTTATATATTCCTTTTTAGGTTTTGGGGGGTTTTTGGTTTTTAAGGTTCTTGAGGCGTTTTTACTGATTTAAGGCTTCTTATTGGGCCTTTTTTAACTTTTAGGGGTTTTAGGGGTGATTATGGTATAATAAGGTTTTTTTAAGTTTTCTTTGGTTTTTTTATGTTATTTTAAAAGTTTTTGTGTTTTTAGGGTTTTTATTGTTTTATGTTTTTTCAAGGATTTTAGGGGTGGGGGGGGGGTTTAGGGGAATTAAGGGTTTTTAAAGTATTTTAGGGATTTGATGGACATTTAAGGATTTTAATTCTATTTTTAGTTTGTTGTCCCTTTTCTGGTTTTGAGGATTTTTATCATTTTTATGTTTTTTGTGGTTTTTAGGATCTTTTATGTGTTTTAGTGTATTGGGTATTTTTTGTGGGGTTTTATGTGTTTTAGGTTTTTATTGGATTCTAAATGTTTTCTGTGGTTTTATGGTTTTGAGGATTTTTATAGTTTTTTAACTATTTTTTGATTTTTAGTGTCCTTTTGTGTGTTTTAGGGTTTTGGCGGGGGGAGGTTCAATGGGTTTAGGGTTTGTTAGGGGTTTTTTGTGATTTATGTTTAGTAGGGTTATTATTGTGTATTAGTGGTTTTTTTGGTTTTAGGGTATTAGGGTGTTTAGTGTTTCTATATTTTTTAGTGGTTTTAGGTTTTTTTGATGGATTTTTAGGTGTTCTTAATCATTTAATGGGTTTATGGGTTTTAGGGTAAGTTTATTTAGTTTGTATATTTTTAGTTTTTATGTACCCTTTTGTAGTATTTTAGTGTTTATAGGTTTTTAAGGGTTTTCATTTTATTTCTGGGGTATTTTGGATTTTTTGGGACTTTATGGATTTTTTGTGTTTCAGGGTTTTATATTTTTATAGGCTTTTATGGGTGTTTTTTGTGTTTTAGGGTTTTATAGTGATTTTTTTTCTTTTATATGTTTTTAATGGTTTTTAGGGTGTTTATGTTTTTAGGGGGTTTCATGTTTTTTTTAGGGTTTTATGATTTTTAGAGGATTTACTGTTTTTATGGGGTTTTGGTGATTTTATGGGTTTATGGGGTCTATGGGGTTTAGAGTTTTATGGATTTTTTGGTTTCATTGTTTTCTAGTGGTTTTATGGGTTTCATGCTTTTGGTGATTTTTAGGGGTTTTATTGGTTTTTAAATATTTTTTTGGGTTATCAGTGTTGTTTTTGGGTTTTTTGGGTTTTAGGGGTTTTAGGGATTTTTTGGACTTTTAATGTCTGAAAGGAGTTTTTGGGGGGGTTTTGGGGATTTTATTGGGTTTCAATATTTTTTCATTGTTTTTAAGTGTTTTTAGGTATTTTGGAGTTATTAGTTTTTTTATTATTTTTAATTGATTTCATGGGGTTTGAGTTCTTTTTTTTGGTTATTTTGGGTTTTTTACATATTTTTAGTGGGTTTACCGGATTTAAGAGATTTTTTGAATTTTTAGAGCCTTTAAGGGTTTGGTGTGGTTTTTAGGGTTATATATTCCTTTTTAGGTTTTGGGGGGTTTTTGGTTTTTAAGGTTCTTGAGGCGTTTTTACTGATTTAAGGCTTCTTATTGGGCCTTTTTTAACTTTTAGGGGTTTTAGGGGTGATTATGGTATAATAAGGTTTTTTTAAGTTTTCTTTGGTTTTTTTATGTTATTTTAAAAGTTTTTGTGTTTTTAGGGTTTTTATTGTTTTATGTTTTTTCAAGGATTTTAGGGGTGGGGGGGGGGGGTTTAGGGGAATTAAGGGTTTTTAATTATTCGATATCTTTAGGGGTTTTAGGGTTTTCTTAGGGATTTTGGGTTTTAGGATTCCCTTTAGATATTTAAGGGTTTTGGTGGTTTTAAGGATTTTAGGTTTTTTTGTTTTTAGGGTGATTTGGGGTTTTTAACCTATTTAGGGGTTTTAAGGTTAAGTTTTTATTTTATGGTTGTTTAATGATTTTTATGGACATTAAGGTATTTTAATTTTTAGAGGTGATTTTAGGGTTTTTATGGTTTGTAAGAGTTTGGCGGTTTTTTTGTATTAGGTGTTTTTATATGTTTTAGGGGGTTTTATAGTTTTTATAGATTTTATGGGTTTTATAATTTTTATGGTATTTAGGTAATTTAATTAATATTATGTTATTTCATCTTTTTTAGTGTTTTAGGGATTTTTATAGTTTTTAGTGTTTTTTGGTTTTAATGAATTTTAGGCACATTAAATGGTTTTTAGTTGTTTTAGGGGGTATCAGGGTTTTTAGGGGTTTCTTGATCCTTTAGGGGGTTTGTGGTATTTTTAGTTATTATTTTTTTAAATATGTTTTTGGATTCATACGTTTTTAGGGGGTTTTGGGGTTTAGGGGGGATTTGTGGTTTTTGGTGAGTTTGAGGGGGTTTATGTTATTTCAGGGTGTTTTATGGAGTTTTATTGGTTTGGAAGCTTTTTATGCTTTTGGTGTGCTTAGGGGTTGTTGGGGTTTTTTTGTTTTTATTTTTTAGGTATATTTAGGGAATTTAGGACTTTTATTGTTTATGGATTTTATATATTTCAGTGTTTTTAGGAGTGTAATGGTTTTATAGTTTATCTGGTTTTATTTGAGTTGTAGGGGTCTATAACGTCTTTTCAAATTTACGTTATTTATGAGATTTTAATATTTCTCGTAGATTTTACGTTATTTTAGTATTTTTTGGGATTTTGGGACTTTTAAGGTGATTTAGGGTTTTAGAGGATTTAATGATTTTAGGATTTTTGATGTGTTTTATGGGGTTTTAGGGTTTTTTACAGCTTTTATGGATTTTATTTATATAGGGTTTCAATGGTATTATAAATTTTTGTGTTTTTTTTGTAATTATTTAGGGTTTTTATGATTTTTTTTCCGTTTTCAGAGTTTTTTTATTTTATAGTGGGTTTAGGGGGGTTTTGGGGGTTTTAGGGTTTTAAATAATTCTATTCATGTTTCTGTGGAATTTTTTGTGTTTTAGGGTGTTTAATGTATTTATAAATATATTTGGGTATTTATAAATTTTATGGTCATCTTGGGTATTTTCTGGGGATGGGATTATGTCTTATAAAACCATTTAGTGGTTTCAATGTTTTGTAAGATTTTTTACTATATTTATGGGGATGGTTTCTGGGATTTTTTGTGATATAAGTTCTTAGGGGGTATTTTATGATTTTGTTATATTTTTAGTGTCTTTGGATGTTTTAGTTTTTTATGGATCATTGGGTATTTACATATTTTAATGGATTTTAATGGGTCTTAGGTTTTTTATAATTGTTTCAATTTTAATATATTTTAGGAATTTATGGTTTTCTAGGGTTTAGGGGGTTTAGGATTTTTATTGTTTTTAATGTTTTTAGGGGTTTTAGAGTTTTTTTGGTTTTTTAGTTTTTTGGATTTTTTTCTTTTTAGGTTGGGTTAAGTTGGTTTATTGAATGTTTTTAGATGGTTTTAGGGTTTTAGGGTTTGAGGGTTTTTATGTTTTAAGGGTTTATTCATGGTTTAGGGGTTTTTGAAGGTTTTTTATGGTTTATGTTTTTTAGGATTATTAGGGGTTTCATGTAATTTTTATGGGTTTAGGGATTTTGGTGGTTTTTAGTGTTTTTAGGGTGTTTAGATATTTTAGTGGGTTTTTTTTTGGGTTTTTGACTTTTTTTGGTTTTAGGGGTTTTAAACATATTAGGTGTCTTCATTTTTTATAGGGATTTGTGGTTTTTAGGGGTTTTTGGGTTTTTAAGTTATTGGGGTTTGAGGGTTTTAAAACAGGTTTTTTGGATTTGTGGCTTCTTAGTGTTTTTACTATTTTGAGGGTTTTGGGGTTTTAAGGGTTTTAGGGTTTTTAGAATTTTTATAGTTTTATGATATTTCTATATTTCTAGTATCTTTTATGATTATATTAGTTTTTAGGGTTTTATAAGGGTTTTCTGTTCTAACAGGGTTTTTTAGTGGGGGTGGAGAGGTTATAATTGTGTAGGGTTTATATGGTCTTTAAAGGTATTTAGTGGGTTAGAGGTTATTAGGGTTTAAGGGACTTTTATTTGATTGAAGGGGTTTTTTGATGTTTTGATATTTTTAGAAGTTTTAGGGTCTTTTAGTTTCTTTATGGGTTTTAGGTTCCACGATGTGTTTTAGGGTTTTTTGTGCTTCTTAATGTATCATAGAGATTTTTTGTTTTAAGGGTTTTTCGTTGTCATTGGGATTTTACAGTTTTCTCAATTTTTAGGAGTTTTCATGTTTTTAGAGTTTTTAATGGGATTTATGGTTTTTAATTTTTTAGGGTTTTTATGGGCTTTTGGGTTGTTTATGATTTATATTTTTTTAGTGTTTTTAGGAATTTTTAGGGGGTTTATGGTTTTTAGGATCATTTAGGGTTTTTAAAATTTTTCAATGTTTTTAGTGTCTTCTATATTATATTGTGGTATTTAGTGTCTTTTATGGTTTTTGGTCTTTCTAACCATTTTTATGGTTCTTTGGATCCTTTATGGTTATTGGATCGACTAGGAATTTAGGGTTTTTATGATATCTTATGGGTTTTATAGGGTTTTAGGGTTTTAGGGTATTTAGGTCTTTAGGGGTTTGGGGTATTTTAGTGTGTTTAGGATCCTTTAGGGGTTTTATGGTTTTTAGGGTAAAATAGAGTTTTTTAGTGGTTTTACAACCTTATAGGGTTTCACGGGTATTTTAGGGGGTTTAAGGATCATTTAGGGATTTATGTTCCTTTAATAATTAATGGATTTTTATGGACTTGCTGGGTTTTAGGGTCTATGTGGGTTTTTAATAGTTTTTAGAGTGTATCAAGGGGTTTATATATTCCTTATTGTCTTCAAAGCTTTTACATATTTTAGCATCATTTGGGGTTCATTATGATTTTTATGTGTTTTTAGTGCTTTAAGGTCTTCTAGGGTTTTAGGGAATTTTAAATTTTATTATGACTTTCAGGGTATTTTATGGTTTTTTTCTATTTAGTTTCTTTTATGTGTTTTAGGGGTATTGGATTTTTAGGGTTTTTAGTAGTTTTAGGATTTTTGGGGTTTCAATGGTTATATTGGGTTTTTTAAGGGTTTATTTATTTTGGTTTTTTAGGATTTGTAGGGTTTTTATGGTCACTAGGGGATTTAATTTTTATGGGGTATTAAGGGGTTTAGGGTTCTAATGGTTTTATGGGGTTTAAAGTTTTTTAGGGTTTTAAAATATTTTATGGGTCTTATTGTTATTATTATTTTTTGGGTTTTTTGGGAATTAGGGTTATTAATGGTTTTTAGGGTTTTGGGGTTTTGGATTTTTTATGGGTTATTGAGTTTTGGGGTTCTAATGGTTTTTATTAGTATTATGAGTATTTTGGGGTTTTAGAGTTTTAGGGTTTTTATAGATTTTAGTATTTTCAATGTTTTAATTGTTTAAGGGTTTTTTAATTTTTTTAGTAATATTTTTATGGTTTTATAGTTATTTAGAGATTTTAGTGTTTTCTAGAGTTTTTTTGGGGTTTTTGGTGTTTTTTTGTTTTTCAAGGGATGCTAGTGTCTCATTGGTCCTTTTGTGTGTTTATTAATTTTTTAGTTTTTTTACGATTTTTATTTGTTTTTATGGGTTTTATATTTTTTTTATATTTAGGGGTTTGAGGGGTTTTGTAATGTTTTTAGGGTTTTTATGTTTTTGGGGGTTGTATGGTGTGTTGGGGTTTTTTAGGGTTTTCGGCTTTTAGGGTTTCAGGATTTTGGATAGTTTTTAATATCTTTTAGGGTGCTTTAGGGGTTTTAGAGACTTTTAGGGTGTTTTAACTCCTTTTGAGTTTTTAGGGGTTTAGGGTTTTTTTGTATTTTAGGGGTTTTTATGATTTAATATGCATTTTAGTTGTTTTAGGTGATTAATGGGTTTATATTGTTTTTTGGTTTTTTGGTTTTAGGTTATTTAGTTTTTTTAGGTTTTTAGGGTTTTAATTTGATTTTTAGAGGGTTTTGGAGTTTTGGATGTTTTAGTGTAAGATCTAGATCGTTTGATAAGGTATTTTCATATTTTATTTTTTCTTAATCTCTCATTTAATGGCACATGGAATGATTCATGGATGCATGGAAGGTCTCAGGAGAATCCAAGGGGGATGGGACTTGAAAATGGTAGAAAATATATCTTACAGTGCACAAAATATAGTTAGCGCATGGTTAGTGAAAATCATGAAACTCGGTCATCCAGTGTGGGTTAGGGATCAGCATGGTTTACATACCATTCAAGATTTGTCCAATAAATCATTTGAGGTTGGATAGAGCCATTCACATGCCTTTTTCATGGTTTTTTAACCAATGTAATTGGCCTAAATAATTATGCAACTTGATTCACCCCTTGGATAATGGAGAATGAACTGTTAGTGTACGATTTGGAAAACTGTGTGGCCTAACCATGTTCCTAATTATAAGTGTAAATTTTTTGATTTCCCCTCCTAATACCTATATCAATTCACCAACTTATGTTCCACATTTCTCTCCCATCACCAGAGGGGGGAAACCAAATTCGACCTCCTCTTCCAATATTGTTTCTCCTTTGACTCAACTATCATAGAGGTGTTGTTTCTAACTATTTGAAGATCTAGGTAAGACTAAACATTTGTTTCCTTCAATTTTATAGAATAGGGACTTCTTGGTTTCCCTTATTCTTCTAAACCTCATGAGCCCTATCTTGAGTGAGTTTTTTCTTCATTGGTTATGACTATTTTAGATTGAATCAAGGGTCGAGGATGGATGAATTATTGTCTTGGTGCATAGGGTAAGTTTTTTATTCGATATTTCCAATAATATCATTATACATCATAATTATTCTATGGTGGAATTATGTTAATGATTTACACAGTCTACATATCATTAATGAAAAAAATATTAAACTTCTAATGGTTGTTTTAGACCTTCCCAATATCCTATTGGGTACCTCAAAGACTATGAGAGCTCTCCAAGAACCATCCATTAGGTGTGTCAATCCCATGAAAATGGTATCAATGGGTTTTAAATGTATCAATATACGTTTTATGAAATTAAATTGGTGATGATAATTTTTTGGAATGTTAACATATCATACAGGGATATTAGATTAACTTGGACAATGTTGCGGGGTATGAAATTATAAATGGTATAAATTTTAATTGGCTAATGGGGAATGTTTTTTTTTAAAAAACATCCATTTTTTATGTCACATTAATAAGGTTTGAAATGGAGTTAAAGGTATTTGGATTGTGGGTAAATGATTAAAATGTGGAACTTGTTTTCCAATAATTTATTAAAAAGGATAAGTATGAATGTCCTTGGAATTCGTTTTTGATGATATGGATAAAGTTGGTGGTCATGGAATCCCACCCCTATATTAAGGGATGTTTTTCAGGGTTGTCCACATCACTGATTGAGTAGTTGGACATGGCATTCAGTTTTTGTGGTTTAGGATGTTTTTCATGGCAGTATACATCATCAAATGGGATTGTTAGACATGGTGTTTTATATCCCTAGATATATTCTTTAACTACATATCCTTGATATAAAATATGTTACCATATATATATATGATTTTCATGTCCTGCAAAGGATGAAGAAGGCATGATTGGATCTTGCCTCACTTGAAATTCTAGGTCCAATGAGGTTAATTGAATACTATTAATTTTTAAAAAATATTTTATAATTTTTTACTTACCTACAACTCTTATTTAAATATTAATTAATCATCTTATTAGTGTATCTGTTTCTTTAGAAACCATTTTATATGTTCTAATGAGTTGTACACACACCATTTATGGTCCACTGTTGGCATTCAATCAGTCATTAGTATTGCAGGTATGGATAAGGGATATTTTTTGGTGATAGATGTATAATTTAGGAATTGGGACTGAGCATTTATTAGGGAACAATACATGATTTTGTGACCCATTATGGGAAATCATCATTGGGTAAATATTTGGATTTCCTCTGACAGATGACACTATTTTGACATGGACTATATAATGTGTCGGTTTGTGGTCATTTATCCAGTCCTCATATTCTTATATATTATATGTTGATACCTCAATTTTATTATTTACTATTTATTTCATTATTTATTTTTATATTAATTTTTTATTTCTCTGGTAATGAGGGTATAGTCTCTCCATGTTCTATATTGGACCCTCTTTGTTTGTCATTAGTTTTTAGAAAATTGGGAAATCATGCCTATGGTCATATGTCGAACCAGATTGGGGCATTGGTTTAGAGGCTCTTAGGATGAGGCGTTAAAATTTTGTATCATAGGAGGTTATTTTTCTATTTATAAAATATTTAGGAAATGTACAATGGATATTGGGATGTTTCATAACTTGTTAATGATCTCGTACAAGGGAGTATCCAATCCATGTGCTGAGGAAATACCCACGTTCCCCTGGTGGGATTTTAGTTCTTGATGTTCACCTGACACAGTTGAAATCTTATTTCACCTTGAGTGATACATTTATGTTGTTATTTTTCGAAATTTTACGTATGTGTTGTTAAGGCATTATATTTTTTATGAATGCATCATATTAGGTACTCAATGATTTATGAGATATTCACAATATTAGTAAAATATAGTAAAGAATGTTATGGTTGGGGTGAGGGAAATTAAATTCCTTTTAGTTTTTTTTATTTTAAAAGAAATTGTTCTTATGAAGAATGTTTCCACTATTTAAAAATTGAATGGTTTTAAATTTATATGGTTTAAATGGTGTCAAATAATACACATGTATATAAGAAAATTATTTTACCTAAGTTAGCATGTGTTCCTGTATAGTGATATTTGGGTGTAGTGATAATTTTGTGGTTATGAGCATTGAGATATTATATGCAGAGTTGGTTGATATGGCTAGTTGTAATCCATATTTTTTTGTATATCTGGAAATTGATTGTTATGTTCCCAAAGGTGTATGGTTGGAATATTAGAGGATTTCCATGACTACAATATTTATTGATAGGTCTACATGAGGCCATTACTATGAATGGAACTACAATAGTGGGACTGGATCACTTATTGGTTCTAGGTGGTGGGTTGGAAGAGAAGTTATGTAATAATTTCCATAGTTTTATGCAATTATTAGAGAGAATCATAGAGAGGTGTGTTGAGTATGTTTTAAATAATTACAACGTCTTAGTTCCAGCATCTCCAAATGATTGAATGAGATGGTGGACATGAGGTAGTTGAGTTCTAGATTGAGTATATCTATATAATTCTAGACCACATGGTGACTCTTAGAGAGAAGAGGATTAATTTGGAATCTTGTACACTGTGATGAACATCTAAGAACTAGGGGGATATTCAAATTCAATATTTGTTACTAAAGGTAATGGATTAAATGGACTTCCAATACATTTTATTGGATTAATTCTAACAAAAAAACTAATAGATGGAAAAAACAATATATTTTATTAATTTGAATTTGGGGAATATGTCATTTCCAAATTATTATGGACACATCGTGGAATTGAATCATATTCCATGACTTTGGAAGGAGAAGACACACCTATAGTGGAAAATTTTTACAATGAAAAAAGATAATAAAAAAAGTCATTGGTAAATATCAATTGTCTAATGTTGTTGATTAAGGTGTGAAATGATACTCTCCATTTTAGGGGAACCTCAAGGAGGTTTCTAGTGGTGGATATATGGGTTCATATTGATTTTTTTGTACATCCTTAGATGTTAGGAAGAATCGTTTCGAGTACCTTCACCATGGAAGTGGTGTGAAGAGCTTCGAGGGAGAGGATTAGACTCTCAAGAAATTGAAAAAATGGACTTCTACATGTTTGGTAGATCAGGTCATTTATGAGGTAATGGACTATGACTACTACTGTATTGCATATCTTGTGGAATTATTGGATAAGTAAAATGGTTTTTTATAAACCCTTGAAATATTAATGATGATGGAGGCACTAGGATAGTGTGAAGCACTGGAAGGGGATCATCTACCATGTATAAGTGTGGAATTCAAAGCACTACATGATGTATAGGCTCAGTTGGTGGAAAATGTGCTCTACTTTGAGGGGTCATATCATTAGAGAAGTATAGTGCATGAGACCGATACATGAGCTTGTTGTAGATGGATATTTCAACTGCCTGATCTTTATGCAATTCCTATTAGTAGTGAGGTAGGGTATTCAACTATCCTAGGTATAATTAATATATCTTCCACACATTATAGTGCATTATTTGATTTTTTGATTCTTATTATTCAATATATTCTCATCTTTTGAATGGTTTTGGTTGGGTGATGGAGTTATTTTGTAAGGTAATGTTGATCATCACGTTATTGGGGGTTAAATATGAGGAAATATATTATTTTAAGGGGTGTTCCCTCAATATTGGAGAGAATCATTTATTTTGTTATTTTTATGTTCATGAGATTTACGGTTTTGAAATGATACATGGTATGGAATGGTTGGTTTTGTAACAATTTCATGTTGATTGTTACCAAAGGAGATTGAATTTCACATATCCTAAGGGAGAAATATATATTCATCACAGGGAATGGAATATTAATTAAGTACGAACAGGGCCAGATCGTTAGTAATTTTAAGATCTCATAACCAAAATTTTGTGTTTATTTCTTGATAAATGAATACTAGAGCTTGATTTCTTCCATCCTATAGTGGATCAGTTTCCATTCATATTTCTAGAGGAGTTATCAGGGATAATATCTAAGATGATAGTTGATTTTGAATCATGGAGCAGATAAAGTTTCAATTCAAACTTATCGAATGGAATGATTGGATATTTAAAAGCATATGACTTAGCTGGTGGAAATAAAATATATGGGATCATATTTCTAAGTACGTCACCATGGGGATCAATAGTTCTATTCTCCAAAAAGAAGATGATAAAACATTATACTTTTGTGTTGATTACCATAAGTTGAACAATATGGAAATCAAGAACATGTATCCTCTTCCATTTATTTATGATCATTTTGTATAGTAGAGGGGTTCCAACATGTTCTCCATGATTGATATGGTATATGAGTATCAAAAATTGAGGGTGGTATATTATGATATATTGTATAATACATTTAGAGGAAGGCGTAGATTGTATTTTTTTTATCAGGATGCCATTTGGGATAATGAATTATCCTTCTATATTTATGGATTTGATGATCAGAAAATTTCAACAATTTTGGGATCAACATGTGGTGGTCTTTATTGATGAAACAATAGATTACTTCAAGAATCGAGATGATCATAAACAATATATTGAAATTTTATTATGTGTATTGAAAGAGTTTTATATACTCTATGATATATAAGTATCATTTTTGGATAAAAAAGGTACATTTCCAAGGTCACATTAACACGAAAGAAGGTTTTTTAGTAGATCCGGAGATGTTCTGAGCGGTTGTTTCTTGATAGTGGGAAAAAAACTTTTCTAATATCATATTTTTTGGGTTTTTTTGGTTTATTATTGAATTATTATAAAAATAATTTCTCAATAGGTAGAACCGCTCTTACTCCCAAAAAATGAAGGAAATAAATTTTTTGTAGTCTGGTGCATGAAATATTTCATTCTACGAAAAAATGTTGCACCTTAGCAGAACAATAATACTACTCTTATCTAAATTAGTTAAGTTATATATGTTTCATAATGACTCTTCTAGGATCATAATTAGTGTATTGTTTATTTAGGGATATCTATTTGTTTCATATTGATCTTGATTGTTGGGGCCACAATAATAGAGCCATACTACTCATGTTATAGAGATATCAATGGTATTTCTTGCTTATAATGTTGGTGGAATTATTTCATAGGTGAGTGGTTATCTATTTATACATACCATAAGATCCTAAATTATATATGTTATCAACATGATCAAAATATTTTAAAATGGATATGGGTTGAGGGTATGAAAGATTTTAAATTTGAGCTAGCCTATATTTTAATGAAAGGAAACAATATTTTTGATTATTTGAGTCAAAAGACATAGACTCAATAAGTCCAGAAGCCTATTTTTGAAAGGCGGATGACAGAATTTTTCACTGAGATATATATACATGTGTTGAAGAGATATAGAAACTAATGAAACCTATTCCTTCATTAGTTCGACCCTCTCAGATGATCTATATCAACAGGGGGAAGTATAAGGATCTAGAGTTTTTAGAATTGATGGAAATGGTTGACGGTGGAGAGCTACCACCAAGATGTACCATCGATTGAAATGATATTCTTATTGTTCATGGCCACATTATTTTGACTTCTTTTATACGGGAAGAGATGATGGATGTGTTTAATGATTTAATGTGGGATTTACACCAAATTTTGACCAAAACTATAATTTGATATTCATATATACTATTGGTGGCCAGTAATAATGAAATAGATCATAAGTTTTTTCATGTGATGTTACACCTATTAGTAGTTGAAGTATAAGAATCAACAACTTGTTGATCATTTGTTTTAATTTCCTAAACCTAAATGGAAGAGGGATGATGTCACCCTAAATTTTTTGGTAGCACATTTAAGGAAACCCTTGATGAATGTTGTCATATGGAATATTGTCCATTTGTTGTCAAAGGTAGCTCATTTCATACCAATTTTCTATAAATTAACCATCTATTAGTTAGGAGACTTGTACATTTAGTAGATAGTACATTTGAATGGGGTTCCATAGATAATTGTCTCATATCATGATCAACATTATACTTCATGATTTTAGAATGGGTTGTAGAAGGACCATGGTAATCATGTATTATTGAGTTCATATTATCACCTGTAGTCAAATGTGTAATTGGAACATACAATTTATGTTTTAGAAGACTCATTTAAATTAAATTCATAATAATTTGGTGTAATTAGGGATAATCACAAAGTGATTTTGGGTTTTCCAATAAAACCAATTATTTTAAGACAATCCAAAATAAGGACTCTATGGTAGTCCATGAAGATCATGATAATTCTACACACAATTGATAGAATTAGAATTTTTTTGAGTCTCATGAACGATATAATAGAGAATTTCCAATTTATTAGGATGTATATGGATACATCATAATGTATAGAAGCTTATATGATGATCAAAACCATTAACCACTTGAGTTTTTTTTTGTGAGTGAAAATTTGTTCTATTGGGTATACTTGAGATTGGGTATCCTTTGGATTTGGAAATTTGGAATGTTAGCCCCTACGTACTTCGATTCGTTTGATATTGTGAATAGTATTTTCCTGGTAACTTTGTGGTTGGATCTTCTATAATATTAAAATTCTGTAAATTAATTTTTTCACTTGTCACAACATCAAGAGTATCATCATTAACTTTATCATTTGATTTATGTTTACCATGATGATCTTCAAAATTATTTGTCCACATAGGATTATTTCATTCATATTTGGGATCATAGTGTCAAAATATATCATGGAATGACAATGTTGTTGGTTCGTGTGTTGTGGTAGCAAGACTATGTTCAAGAGGATGACTGGGAGATGGAAACTGATATGTGGTCTCAATAGCCAAATCATTTTATCTTAGAGCCTTAGTTAGTCATGGTAGTACAACTCTAGGAAAATCTATTATATAGTGGACAGATTATAAGATCCCAAGCCCTATATAAGTCATGATATAGTTTTATGTATTTGTTGAAATCTATTTTAATGGATCATGTAATGATCCATTGTACAAGGGAAGGTATCAAGATCATCTTGGGGTATTGGTGCTTGAAAAACGTAAAAACTGACCTTAAAGAAAAAGGTGCACATTTAGCTCATTGTTACTACTAACCCTACAACATAGGTTATTGAAGATAATAGTTTAGAAATTGTTAATGTGTTTTCCTAGAAACCGTGTGAGTTTGGATGAATGCATTCACATGAAAATTGCGATATTTTTACAAACCATATGGGTGTCCTATAAAACATTGTGATTCGATTTCCTCATGAATTTGTAGGCTTCATGGTTTCTATATTATTTGAATAACCTTGTGTCCAAACAATGACACTAGATTGAATTTGAACATTGATGATTATTTTCATCTTGATACTTATAATAATTCACCTTATTTCCTTTCTCATTTATCTCACATCATCCTTGGGTGCATACATAGTCTCATTATTCTTCATGTGAATTTATTTTGTGAAATTATGTCAAAATACTACTCATTTTATTTATAATTTATGAAAAATAGAGTAGACATGTGATTGTTGATTTAAACCCCCCACTAAACTCTTTGGGTATGTTAAAGACTATATGACTTAGCCTTTGGACACCCATACAGTGTTCCAATACTTGGAATTGGTAACAACGTGTTGTAAATGTTGAAATAGAGGGATCATTATATTGCACGAGTGTTAATCATTTTTTGGAAAGTTATCATTGCATATGGGCTTGTTGGCTTAACATCGAAAATTTAACTTGGTTTGGAATGATAATATAGAGAAGTGGTGAATGGTTAATGGGGTATGTTCATGTTGATAAATGGTTTTAATGAACATACATTGTTTTTTTAAATGAATTAAAAGAGAAATTAGGTTAAATGTGTTGGGTGTATAGACCATAGTGATTAAATTATTAAAAAAGTTCACCCCTATTGATTTAATTTGTTAAAAATGTAAAGTATTTTGGACTATGGAAATAGGTTGTTTATAAAATGGTTAAAGGTGTTGGTCATGAACTATTAGACCTAAGGTACATGTTGTTGATCATAGAAGTCCACGTCATTGATTAGGTTTTTTGAAATTTCGTTCCATGCCCATGGTTTAGGATATTGGTCATAGTGGTTGATAAGGAATGTTGGTCAACAATTTTTCTATCCATAGATAAATTCTTAGACTGATACTCCTTGTTTTTAAATATGTAACCCCTATGTATATGGTTTAGATTATCAAAATGTTCCAAAGCATGATTTATATTCTCTAGAGTCACATGAATTATTGATAATGAGGTTAATTGTATAATGTTTATTTCGGAAAATAGTTTCATAGTCATTTAATTCCCTTATACTCCCAAGAACATCTTCATTCCCTATTTTCTTTGTCTTTATATTTATTTAGACAACATTATTAATGACTTAATATGTTTTTCTTACACCACAATCTAGCCACTATTGGTACCCGGATAGACTTCATGGCTGTATGTCTCGATATTGGGAAAGTATATGTGTAAGATTATTGATTTTGGACATGGGATAGAGCATAGAAAAGGGAAATATACAATACAACCAAACAGTTATTAAGAATTTTCAATGTGTCCTTATTTTGTATAACAATTTTCACATGATATTATTATGACCTAACGTATTAATTTTATTGGTTTTTAGGAATTTAACTAGTTTTGGGATTAGGTTATTTGAAATGTGTTTACCGTATTATTTTTTTAATATTTATATTATTTTTTATTATGATTTTTAAATTTTATTACTCTGGTAAATAGGATATAGTCTCCCATCTTTCCTCTTTAGTCCCTTGCTTCTAGACGGTAGCCTTTGGCATATGGGAAGGTGTGTATGAGAACTTGTGGTGAACTATATTGGAGTGTTAGTTTAGTGGATCATTGGTCAGGAAGTTTCATTTTGGGTTTTTATATTTTTTTGGGTTTTCAGGGTTTTTCATGTTTTTAGGGTTTTAAGGGTTTTCAAGATTTTATGACGTTTGTGGGGTTTTTCAGGGATTTATGGTTTTTTGAAAATTTTAGCATCTAATTATTTTAGAGTGTTGAAGGGTTTGGTAGATTTTTTATGGTTTAGGGGTTTTTATATTTTTAATGGGTTTTAGGGGACTTAAGGGTTTTGAGGTTTTCAGTTGTTTTTAGGTTTTTAGGTGTTTTATGGGTTTTTTGGGGTTTTAGGGTTTTAGTGAGATTAAAGGTTTAGGGAATTTTAAATTTTTAGAAGTTTTTGGGATTTTAGTATATATAGGAATTTTTGGATTATTAAGGTTTTTATGTTTTTATGTTTTTAGTATATTGGTCGTATTTTAGTGTTTTTATTGTTTTATGGGTCTTATGGGATTTTATGATTTAATGGAGTTTTTCGGTTCTTAAGATTTAAAAGGTTTATATTGTTTTAAGTGTTTTAAGCTAATATTATGTTTATTTTATGTTTTATATGTATTTTTTTGGTTTTTTATGTTTTTAAGGGTTTTTAGGGGTTTTGTGGTTAATAGTGTTGTATGGGTCTTTATTATTTATTGGTTTTAGATTCATTTTGGGTTGTTATAAATATAAGGTTTTTAGGTTTTTAGGGTTTTATAGGGGGTTTAGTTGTCATTTATGTTTTTGATATAGTTTTTAGGTTTTCATGGTTTTTAAGTATTTTTGGTATTTTTATCGTGTTTCGGGAATCTATGGGTTTTCTAGGATTTAGGGTTTTTTGGGGTGTATGGTGTTATTATGGGACATTTTATGTTTTTATTTGGATTTTAGGTCCATTTAGGGGTTCAATTATTTTAGGTACTTTGGGGGGGAGCGTTTTAGAGGGTTTTAGGGGTTTTGGGTTTTTTTCAGGGGGTTTAGTTTTTTTGGGGTCTTATGTTTTTTTGGGTTTTTTTGGGTTTTTTTGGGTTTTTTTGGTTTTTTGATTTTTAGGATTTTTATGATTTTTATAATGTTTTATAGTTTTTGGGGTTTTATGTATTTAAGGTGGATTTTGATTTTAGGGTCTTTAAGATTTTATGGTTTGTTAATATTTTTAGTGATTTTTTGGGTTTTCCAAGGATTTTTTGGGGGTATAGGGTTTTGCATGGTTTTCATGGTTGTAACAGTTTTTAGGGGGTTGTAGGGTATTCATGGGGTATTTATGGTTTTTAGGGGTTTTAGTGTATTTGGTTTTGGGGGGGGGGGGTTTATGGTTTTTGGTATTTATTGTTTTATCTGGTTTTGGAGTGGTTATTTACGATGATTTAGGGTTTTTCAGATTTCGTGGGGTTTTAGAGACTTTTAGGGGTTTAGAATTTTAGAGTTTCAGAACATTTAAGGTATTTTATTATTTATAGGTTGTTTAGCATGTTTAAGGTGTTTTGGGAGTTTTCTAAAAATATTGGGGGTTCATTAGGTTTTTAGGGTCTTATATGAGTTTTAGGGTTCTTTATGGTTTTTAGGGGGTTTATATTTAGTAGTGTTTTGTGGTGTTTTGTGGTTTCAAAATCATTTTGTTTTTTTGGGTGCTTAGGATCCATTAACATTATTACTTATTTTTAGGGTCCTTTAGGGGTTTTAGTGATTTTAGGGTCCTTAATTGTTTTGTAGGATCTATTAGTTTTCATCAATTTTGGGGTTTTTTTAGGTATGTAATGTTTTTAGGGGTTTTATACTTTTGTATGGTATTAAATGAATTTTAGGGTATTTTAGTGATTTTATGGTTTCTATGTATTTTTACTGTTTTAATTTTTTATTGTTATTTTATGGGTTTTGAGCGTTTTAGGGAATTTAGGTTTTTACGAGTTTTTTGGTTTTTACAGTTTTTACAGAGTTCATTATTTTTAGGGGTCTTTAGGGTCTTTTAGATGTTTTTTGGGGTCATCATGTTTTTAAGTCCTTTTGGGGTTTAATTATCTTTTTCAGTTTTTTGGATTTTTAAGGACCTTTAGGGTTTTTATGTGGTTCTAAGGTTTTAATTGTTTTTAGGGTCATCGAGCAGGTTTTGGATTTTTTCGGTCATTTATTGGTTTTATGATTTTTTGGGTCCTTTCGTGTTTTTAGGGATTATACGTTTTTAGGGTTCTTTATGATATTTAGGATTTTAGGTTATTTTGGGGTTTAGTCTATTTTATGTATTTTAGGGACCTTTATGGTATTTAGGGGTTTCAGATCCTTTTAGTTATTTAGGTTATTTTATGGGATTTTATGGGTTTTTTGGGTTTTTTGGGTCAGTATTTGAGTTTTAATTTTTTAGGGTCTTCTATGTTTCTACATGTTTTAGGACCTTTTGTGTATTTAGAGTTTTTTTTTTGAAATTTAAATGGTTTGTAGAGCTTAATTGGTTATTTTAATGGGTTTTATGATTTTCAATTTCTTTTAGGGATTTTAGGTATTTTAGTGTTTAGTATTGGTTTCCGGGTCTTCTTGTGTTTTTAGAGGTTTTTAGGGTTTTTAGTATATTTATGCTTTTTTGGGTTATATGTGTTTGAAATTCCTTTAAAGGATTTTGTAATATTATGGGGTTATAGGATTTTTAGGTTTTTAGGCCTTTATAGTTTTTAGATTCATTATAGGGATTAAAATATTTGAATGTGTATAGGGTTATTAGTGATATTTTAGGGGTTTTAAGTTGTTTTATCGGTTTTTTAGTGTTTTCATGGGTTTCAAGGTCTTTAGGTGTTTTAAAGGATTTATGGTTCATTTAAGTGTGTTGAGGTTTTTAGGATTTTGATGGGGTTTTCAAATATTATAGTTTGGGGGTATTTTTTAGGATTGTTCTTAGGTTTGATGTGTTTTAGAGTCTTTAGAGTAATTATAGGTGTTTTCAGGGATTTTAGTGGTTTTTCCGATATTTTGTGTTTGTATGAATATTATGGACTTTAAAATGTTTTTAGGATTTTAATTCTTTGTAGTATTTTTATGTGTTTTAATTGTTTTTTATATTTTTTTTGTTTTAAGAGGATTTTATAGATTTTTGGGTTTTTTAAACGTTATTAGGGTTTTAGGGTTATCATGGTTTTTCAAGGCATTAGGGTTTTATAGTTTTAGGGGTTTTTAGCAGCTTTCTGTGTTTTAGGGATTTTTTCAGGGATTTGTAGGGGTTTTAGGTGTTTTAGGGGGTTTTATGGTTTTATTGTTTTTTGGGGGTTTAGGTGATTCAATTTTATTTCAAGGGTTTTTAGCATTTTTGGATGGTTTAGGTACTCTTAGAGATTTATGGATTTTTAAAGTTTTTTCAGTTTCATAGAGTTGTTTAATGGTTAATAAGATTTTGTAGTTATTATTTTTTTTGGGATATATGGTTATTTTATGTTATATGGGTTTCAGTGGTTTTATTTCTTTTAGGGGTTTTGGGTTTTTTCATTTTATTTTCTATTTTAGGGGTCTTATTATTTTATTGGGGTTTTAGGGTCTTTTTAGGTTTTTTGAATTTTAAGATCATTTAATGTTTTTATTGGTTTTAGGGTGTTTAAATTTTTATGTTAATTTTGGGTATTTTTATTTGTTTTTTCTGTTTTTAGGGGGTTTGAGGGTTTTCCATGTGTTATGGATTTATGGTAGTTATGGTTATTAGTGTTATAGTGTATTTATGGGTTATTAGGGTTTTCATAAGTTATTCGGGAATTATCAGGATTAATTATTAATTTTAGGTATTTTAATGCTTTTTATGACGTTTAAGGGGTGGGTGGGGGTTGGGATTGACGAATTTTTTGTGAATTTATTTTTTTCACAATTTTTCTGATAATTTTAGGGGGAAAAAGATTTTTCATAATTTTTAGGTGGTTTTAGAGTTATTTGGGTTGTAATTTTTTGGGGGCTTAAAAGTTTTTATGCACTTTAAGAGGTTTTAAGGTTTTTATTTGTTTTTATGGCTTTAGGGAAGTTTTAAGGTTTTTACAGTGTTTTTATGGGGTTGTATGTGTTTGGCCCAAGTTGTGTTGAGGTTGTATTTTTTGTCAATAGCTCAATGTGTTGACTAAGGAAATGTAAATATGGATTGAAGGATGGTGTGAGTACTGATTTCAATCAGATATGGAACTATATGGAAGAAAATAGAATCTAGTATTAGATCTAGAATCATCTGCCTAAAGATTGGGATCATCATTGTATTCAGACGATTAGACTCAAAATACTTATCATAATTATAGTGTCATTTCTCGAATAAAATGAACATCGGACTCACCTTAGTTCTAGAACTAGGTTTTGATTGTAATGTGGAAGAGAATCAGATTATACATGAATTCTATGTAAATATGATAATGCTTTTCTATTTTTTATTTATTAAAAATCCCAAGTAGCCTTTAAAACAGGTCACAGTATCTTGAAGAAAGAAAGGGGAAGAACAGGTGATGCTAATCATTTTTAGGCCAATAAAATTTCGGCTAATTGGAGATATGAAATGATTCTTGAGGAATAGAAAGTTATAATACTTTCTAATGAATGTAAGAAGATGTTGGAAATGATGGAAATTTCAATAATTTCTATTATTAGTCATATAGTGCTAAAGCTGATCTTAAACATAATCAAACTCATGATGGAATTCATGATACAAAATGATGTTTGGAGGAGATAAATGTGTGTGGCGTCAATAATATCACATCTTTGTCTATAAGAGTGAGAACATCAGACATATATTGGTTTTATTAAAACACATGATGATCATAATGTAAGAATAGAAATGTTGATGATTTTCTAATAGATGAAGGGAAACAATATTGAATTATTAAGATAATAAAGTTTTTGTGAATCAAAATAAGAATGTAGAAAGATGATAAGTTTAATAATATCCTTGATATTGTAATCAAAAAGAATAATGAATTAGCTGGGGATGAAACTACTCAAAGGAGTCCATCGGACTCGGTGTGCAACCAATAATCGACGTTTCTATGAAACTGATTAGTAATTAGATTTGTTTGGTATCTTAGTATAATTATTGCAAGGTTGATAATAAAGGTTTGTTGAATTGGAAATATTTTATGAATAATTGTATTGGGAGATATTGGGAAAATTGGATAAGAAATGTTTGTTGATATTGAGATCAATCAACAATATAGTCACCGATTTCTCATCAAAATAACTCATTGATTAATTCAATTTATAAAGAATGATTTGAATATCTCTATCAAGTGGGTCAAAATAAAATGAGAAGAAGAAGATTCCTATTTTAAGACTATTTGAAATTGATTTCAATGGGTGGAAAAAATATTTCATGAAGTTCTATGTATTGTTTTCATTGGTTTTTATCAGATATTGTGGGACATTTTAATGGGAAAACATATGATTTAATTTTTTCAAAATTGATAAAGATTAATATATGAAAAAATATTATATCTTCATCGTAAATAAAATATTGGATTTCCAATTTGAATATAGAAACATAATGGGATACATTTATTTATGATTTGTTTATAAGTGTTCCAATAAATTTAGAGTGACTAAATTACCTCATCAAAATAAATAAATCATAATTAAATGTCAGAATCATAATCTTTCTGATGATTTAAGAAAATATTACAGATGTTTATTTATTCATATATGCAAGTGGTAATGAGATTCCTAATGTGGAAATTGTATTGGAAAATCATAATGGATAATCAGATTCAGACTGAATATTTCTTATAAATTTTGAACCATTGATGATGTAAAAGAGAGATATAAAAATGGGTGAAAATTAGAGGCACTTAACAAGTCAAATAATGATCTTCTATTTAAGGAATATCAAAGATTTAATAAATTTTAAAGCAGGAAAAACATTTTCATATTCCCTATTAAACCATTTTGGTGTGTCTGTAAATGGAGTATAATAATTTATTTATTCTAGAAGATGCATAACTCATGAAATATGTGAGATAATCTATAAATTTCCAAAATGTAGAAGTTTCCAAATTGTGTTTTTATGGAGTATTTTATCGTACAAAAGTAGAGGAATGGGAGGAAAATGTATTTGGATGGATATCATATAAAGATGAATAATCAAACTAGGAAAATTTCATTGATATTTTTATACTAAGGAAGGATATATTTTGGATTTTTAGTAGTATTCTGACAGATTATTATTTTTGTATCGAGAAATAGGACTTGGGAATCATGTCGGGAAATTGGACTATGTATCACTACAAATTCCTGGATGTTCTTACCAGATTCTGGGAAAGTAAGTGATGAATTATTATGAAAGATCGTATATGGAATTTTTTATCATGTAACACCATACCATGTTTATTACAAAACATTATATTACATATTTTTTTCTAGAAGAAGATCATGAAATTATGGCTTTTATAAATAGTTCTACACATGTGTAAGGGAATATCCTACACATTATATTCCACAAAAATGGATTGTTTTCAAGTAGATTGTGTTGTATTTGATTGTTTCTAAACCATACCATGGATATAGCTACTCTTGTTGAGTAGTGAACCTTGTAAATTATTGTGTTTTAGTGGATGTGTGATTGATCTCTCTTCAACAAGGAAATACATCTTTAATAGGAATAGAAGTATAAATGATTATTAAAGAAATATAAAAGAAAAATATATTATAAATTCACTCCCTCACCATCGTAGTGATAATTGGATCTTACATAGACACTTACAAGTGGTATTAGAGTGAAGGTGCTATTAATTTAGTCTTTTATGAAGTTTTTAAAGATAAATTATGTTGTATAATCAATATTTTGTGAACAGTATGGGGATTTTGGCCGTCAGTGGTAGGAATTAACATATCTATAAATGTAAAAGTCTTCAATATCTTATTTACAATGAACATGATGTATGAAAATTTATTAAATATGTTTTTCCCCTTTTATTTAGAATTATATTATTATAAATAATGATAAGGAAACCCAATATAATGTTTTTTGTTATAATCATTATTTACCCTCATCACTTTCTGAAAGAATGTTTGAATGACCAAAAAGAGTTTCCACTACAAAAGGATTCTTGGAATATCTGAACAACATTTGTAAACACAATTTGAATGTGAAGAAGGAAAAGATAAAAATATGGAGATTGATGTGTGAATAATTTAATATGGGTGAGTATGAATCCATTGGTGAGTTATTTACCATTGTGAATGAAATTTTTAGCACTCTCAAATATCTTGGTGAAAAATTATAAGATTCCACTATTTTTTAAAATATATTGAGAATTCTTCCTAATGATTTTGATGCAAATTATTGCCCATTGGAAGATGGAGATCCTGATAAATTAACTATGGATGATATGTATTGTACTATCATAAGTTTTGAGATGATAATGGAGAATGTTATGAAAGAAAAAAAATTCTTATTGTCAAATATAATTCAGGGAAAACGAAAAATAAAATTCTAACAAGGTATATAGAGTAGAAGAAGTTACTGAACCTGAATAATAAAATGAGGTTTGTAAAAATCTTGCTTAAATTTTATCCTTGATTTATAAAAATGTGAAAATAGGAATAAGAAATGAAAAATAGAAACATCCCTTTAAATATTAATGATTTGGATCCATTGTAAACTCTCTAGGAAAGTTTCTCAATGAGGTAATAAAAAAGAAATTTATGAAGAACAAATTGAGAATGATGAAAGAAGGAAAATAAGTTCTTGGAATAAATAGGGTGATAAAAGAAAATTATATTCCAAGAAGGAAGATAAGAATTTGTCCAAATCCAAAAGTATAAGCTTTGAGTCTAAGATTGATTATGTTGAATAGGTTACAAATTCTTTTTAAGAAACCAAATTTATTGAAATAGTCAATGGGGAATATTGTGCAAGAAGGTTTTATAAAAATGAAAAAGTGAAGGTAAATCTAAAAAATACATTAAGAATATTTTTTAAAATAATATCATTACCCTCATTGATAATAAATATTTTGGAAATAGTTGTTCAGAAGAAGAACAAAAAACTCAATTACAATTTCCTCTTAAAGAACAACTGAAAAACAAATAGTGAGATTTAGATGACTGGGAAGGAAATTTGGAATTTGATAAGTCAAAACTCTAAAAATATAAATAAATAATTTTTATTGATAATAATTTAATGATTCCATAAGAGATTTCTAATTAAAGAAATCTCTTGGGAAATAAAATAATCATAATGAACATCTAGATGTAAAGTTGACGGAAAAAAGAATAATTGTTGGAATTTTTCCAACAATTACATTAGATATATAAACAGAGGGTTATATGATTTGATAATTCTATATCTAAAGTTGGTTAATGGTATCCTATGTATGAACATGTGATTAATACACAAAAAATTCCTTCAATGGTTGTGATGAAGAAATCATGAAATGTTATCTATGTTTCCATAACCATAAACATTGGGAAGTCCGAATTTTCCAAAAATCGTATATATGAATATGTTTATATTAAATGTCATTCTATTAAGGCTAAAAATAAAATTGTGCTGAGAAGTAATAGTTTTCTTTATAACATAATGTTTTGTTGTCAACAAATTTCTATTAATAATGTTAAAAAGGATTCTCAGAAACATGTCAAAAAATCCTGATAGTATGGAAGATACATAAAAGGTATTCCTTCTTGGGGTACTACTGTAACTATGGTGAATTCATACACAAAAATAATATTTGTTGGTTAAACCAACAAAATTACAACTATTACATGATTTTTAGAAGTAAATTTTTGATGGGAGACTAATCCTCTCAAAGGGAGAATGCTGAAAAATATACTTTGAAACCTGAGAAAAATAAACATATTGATATTGAAAATATAAAGTGATTATTTATTTATTTCATAACAAGATACATTGGATAGAAAGTTGGAAGAATCAAAAAAAATAATCTTCAGAAATGTGAAAGATAATTTTTTCTAAAAATGAGAAAAATGTTGATAAAAATATATGAACAGATTATGATTTGAAGAATCATAAAAGACTCAAGAGATGTGAGAAATGTGGTCATATTACCAAAATATGTACGACTATCGTTACATCCCAAGAAGTATAGATAATGAAGATATTACAAACTAATTAAAAAAATATGTTACTAATGTTAAATATATGTTGACATCCTTTTTAGAAGATTCTACATAAAATAATATTGTTGTAACTAAATCTATGAATGATGAAAAGAAGGATGAAAATATATCCAATGAAAAATCCATGAATTTTTTTTAAGAATGATGGAGGACTCTTTGTCCAATTGATTCTTCTGAAAAAATATTTAAGTTCCTCCTAGTTCCAAATGTTTCTATATACATTTACTAACATTCATTGAATTAAAGGAGTCAAAATAATAATGAATGAGTTGAGGAGTCTCTTACTATTGTTCAAATGTATGTAATGAGGTTATGAAAAATATGAGTTTGGTGATGTTCTGTTTTAATACACATAGATATTATGATATGTTTTTTGAGATGCATGCAAGAATCTTTTATCTAAAACAACTTATTTTGGTGATTTCCCTAGTCTAAAAAATGGTGGAGATTATTATGCCCAATTTGTTATTTGGTTGTATTTTTTTCAATTGGTCAATATGTTAATTAATGTAATGGAAATAATGATGGAAGAAAGGTCTGAGTAAAGATATCAATTGAATCTATAACCATATGGATGATAATCAGATCTAGGATCAGATCCGATATCAACAACATGAATTTTGTAATCAACATCATATTCATACAATCAATCTCAAAAAGATTAATAATTTCCATGATAATGAGAATAATTTTACTAGAATAAATTTCTCATTAGAATCACATTTGGGAAAGGATGAGGGTGTAATCATAATAAAGAATAGAATTGGATTTAACATGGATGCAATGTAAATCTAATGATTCCTAACTATTTTGTATTTATGAAAATGTCATAATTATTTTGTAAAAATTGTGATGAAGATATAATGAATGAAATGGTAGAACACATTATTACAATTATATTCATGCCAATATTATTGGGGTATATTGTATGGAATGAAATGTGACGGAAGAATAGGAAGTTATAATACTAAAAAAATGAAATTAATAGGATACTATAAAGCTTGGTAAGTTACAATACGTTCCATTATATGTTTTATGATTTTGAATATGATATTCATCACATTAAAATTCATAATTTAATTCATGATACAAGATGATGTTTGAATGAGAAGAAACCTTGTCTAGATGAAGATTTCTGTTCATAGTCTATTAGAGATATAAAATAAGAAAAATAAATGTTTTCTGGATGGAGAGAAAGATCATATTGTGAGGAAAATAAATTATCTAATTTTCAGTCATACCAAATGCTAAATGATTTAAATCATGAGATGAAGAAGTTGATAGGAATCATGATTACAAATGAGAATGATGGTAAGTGCTGGATGTTCTTTGAATTTATATTTAGAAAAGAAGAATTAATTTGTTGATGTTGAATCCACTAGAATCGGTCCTCTGGACAGAGGGTGACAAAGATAATCAAAGTTACTATGAAATGATTAGTCATTGAATTTTTTTTGATACCATTATGAAATCTAAGGACGAAAGATATGAAAAGTATGTTGAAGTTGAATTTTTTTTTAATAATGATTTATCTTTAGAGATGTTTGGATAATTCAATAAGAATTGTTGGTTGAGACTGAGATAAATCAGCAACATAGTCTACCATTTCTCATCATGAATATTTTTTTATTGATTGATGTGTTAAGGAATGTTTTGAATCACTATCATGTGGGTATAGATAATAGAGGAGGAAGATGAAGATTCTGGTTTGATGAATTTTTGAAAGAGATGTCGAAGGGGGATAATAATCTTGCATGAAGTACCATGAATTTGTTTTCTATTGTTTTTATCAGAAGGTATGGAACATCTTAATGGAAAGAAATTTGTTTTAAATACGTCAATATTTATATAGTGAATCTTATGGAAAAATATATTTTTATTATTTTAATGATGAAATTGGAATTAGAATATTAGTTTTTTAATTATTATAGATCAATATAATGGGATATATACAGTTCTTATTGGATTACAAGTGGGTCAAGAAAATTAGAGTGACCAAATTCCCTTATCGTAAAAACGAATTATTAATAGAAAATCAGAATCAAAATTTGATAGATTTTGTCTAACAATATTAATGATATATGTTTTTTCATATATCTATGTGGTACGAAGAATTGTGATGAAGGAATTGTATTGGAAAATCAATATGGAGAATTGGATTTAGATTGACCATTGTTTATAAAGTATGATGCATTAATGAAGTCAAAGGGAGATCTGAAATAAATGGAATATTAATGATATTGAATAATAAAAATAAATATATGATAATTAAGGAAGATTTAATATTCCTATAATCCAGTAAATAGAGAAAACAATTTCATAATCCTGCATAATCCATTTTGACATTTCTATAAAGGAGGAGACTAATTTTCGTATTCTAGAACTCCAATTTCTAGTGAAATAGAAGTGGGAAGATACACATTTCAAGAAAAAATAAGATTATTAATTGTGTTTTATTGATGAATTTAATGGTACATAAGAAAAAGATTAACAGGAATGATTTATTCACATGGTTATTATTTTGGGATGGGTAAAAAGGCCAAGGAAATATTATTGAGATTTCCTAATTGATGAGAACATGTTTAGGAATGTTTAAATAGTATTGTGAGAGAGTATTATTTCTATACTAAATAATCGGAATTGGGAATTGTATTGGAAATATGGATTGAGTATCATTACAATGTCTAAGACATTCATACTAGATTCTATGTAAGAAAGTGAAGAATTTATTTGGATGATAATATTTGTGCATGTTGACCAAGAATCATAATAACATGTTTATTAATGAAAATTATATTACATTATTGTCTGGAATAAGCACAAAGACTATTAGAGTGTTTTCATAGTGCTACATGAGTGTAAGGGAATATCCTACTTCATAGTGTTCCACATAGTAGTATTATTTTCTACAAAATTTTGTGGTATTGGATTGATTCGAAAACCTAAAAAATATATATCTACTCTTTTTGAGTAGTGACTCTAGTATGTAATTATCTTCTAGTTGATGTATGTTTGAATTTTCATCAAAAGGGAAAGATTTAATTATAGTAGTTGAAGGTTGTTTCATTAGTAAGGAAACATAAAACAAAATGATATCACTAATTCAACCCCTCCCCCTCTCAGTGATACTTGGATCCTTCCTTAACACTTACAGTAGGGATTTTAGGGTTTTTATTACTTCTAGGGTTCTATGTTTTTTAGCATTGTAATGGATGATGGGACTTTGGGTTTTTAAGGTTTATATGAATTTTAATGTGTTTTATGACCATTTATTTTTATTTAGCAGTTTAAATGTATTTTAGGGTTGTATAATGATATTAATGGTTTTTGGGGTTGCGGTTTAGGGATTTTAGGGTATTTCAGGGTTTTATAGGTTATTGGTATTTTAGATTCTTTTTTTTATTTAGTGGTGTTAGGGGTGTAAAGGGATATTATATTTTTTAGTGTTTTTAAGATTTTTTGTGGTCTTAGGTTTTTATACTATGTTATAGTTCTTTTGGGATTTTATATATTTTTTTGATAGGATTTTTTTGGTTTTCTAAGGGTTTTTAGGGTTTTGTTGGGTTATAGGGTGTCTATGGGTTGTTAAGGGTTTTATTTATTTGTTGGGATTTATGGTGTCTCAGGATTTTTAGGTTTGTGATGGATTTAGTGGGTTTTAGATGGTTCTAGTGGTGTTAGGTGTTTTTATTTACTTTTTGTGATTTTTAGGGGCTTTAGATTATTTTATGGGGTTTTAAGGGGTTCCTTGGGTTTTTGAATTTTTTAGTGTTTTAGTTTTTTAGAATATTTTTATGGTTTTTAGTTTTTTATGGGTTTTAATGGTAGTTTTTTTTTGTTTCTTTTGGGATTAATGGTATTTTGGGGTTTTAGTGTTTTTATTGGTTTTTTAGGTTTATTTTAGGAGTTATTGGGTTCTTTTTGTTTTTTCTATTTCTATTATTTTTTATTGTTGTGTAGGGGTTTAAGGGGTTTTAATTGTTTTAAGCGGGTTTTATGTATTATTGGGTTTTAAGGTTTTTTAGTGGTTCTTTGGGTTTTGAGTAGTCATTGGGATTTCTACAGGGTTTCATATGATTTACTATGGTTTTAAGGATTTTCATAGGGGTTTACGATTTTTTTGTTTTACATTATTTAATGGTTTTATATTTTTTTAGACTTTTGTAGAATTGTGTGTTCTATAAGGGATTTATGGGATTTAATGTTTTTATTTTTTGTTTTTAGTGTTTTCATGGTTTTTTGGTATTTTGGTTTTTAGTATTTTTAGTGTTTTTGAAGTGTAAAAATTTTTGTTCGGGTTTTTAGGGGGTTAGTGTATTTTTTTGGTATTTTAGGGGTTTATGGGATTTATGGGTTTTATGGTTTTTTAGGTATATGTTTTAGGGGGTTTATGATTTTAAGGGAGTTTAATGGGTCTCATGGGTTTATAGGAATTATTAGGGTACCTTAATTTTTTTATGTTTTTATGGTATTTTTGGCGCTTTTCTGTTTTATGGCCTTTTGAGGTTGGTAAGGACCTTTATGGGTTTCATGTGTTATGATGGTATTTTAGGGATTTATGGATATTATGGATTTTAATTGGTTTTAATAATTTTTAGAATTTCTAAGGGATTTTTTTGGGATTTTGGGGGTTATTATGGGTTTTATGTGTTTTGTGTCTTTTGTAAATTTTAGGTTTTTAGTGTTTTATGTAGTTTTTATGGTAGTAGGATTTTATAGTGTTTTGGATATTTTAAATATTTTCTTAGGTTTGGGGTTGTAGGATATTTTATAGGTTTTACGGTTTCCATGGAATTTTTATTTATTTTTATTTATTTTTAGGGTTTTAAAGAGTTTTTGTTATTTTTATTGTTTTTTAGAAATTTTAGGGGTTTTAAGACAGTTTTTTGGATTTTCATGTATTTTAAATGGTTTTAGGGTTTTAGGACCTAAAGTAGAGTTTTAGGGGGTTTTATGGTTTTTGGTATTATTAAGGAATTATAGTGTTTTAGTGTTTTTTGAGTTTTTTGACTTTTTAGGGACTTTATTGGTTTTAGGGTTTTTATATGATTTAATAGTTTTATGTGTATCATAGTGTTTTTCATGTTTTTTTTCTTAAGGTTTGTATTTTTAGTGGGGGTTGGAAGTTTTAGGTTATTATGATTTGTAGGGTTGAAGTAGTTTTCAGGGATTTTAGGGGTTTTATTTTTTTGCTGGTTTTGGGATTTTTGATATTTATATGGTTTTTTGTATTTATGTGTTTTAGTGTTTTTAGGGTTTAGGTTTTTTGGATATTCATGCATTTTTGGGGGGTTTTATTGTTTTTATGGGTTTATGGGTGTTTATTATTTTTGGTTCTTCTTGTTTTTTTTAAATTTTAGGTGTTGTTAGGATTTTTTGTGTTTTTTGGTTTCTATAACGTTTAGGGTGAATAATATTTTTTATGTTTAAGTGTTTTTTGGGGTATTATGGTATTTGGGTGTTTTATGGTTTCTCAGTTTTTTATTGTTTTTAGTTTTTTTTAATTTTTCTTTGTTTTTTGTATTTTATGGGTTTTTAGTGTGTTTAAGAATTTTTATAGACTTTTAGGTATTTATAGGTCTTAGGATCTTTTAGGGGTTTTTTTATTTATAATATTTTAGTGTTTTAGGCTTTTTTAGGGTTTTTATTGTATTTTAGGTGTTTTATGGGTTTTAGGTTTTTTAGAACCTTATGTGTATTTCAATGTTTTCGAATTTTAGGTTTTTAGGGTTTTAAGGGGATTTAGTGTTTTATGTTTTTAGGGGATTTTTATTTTTTATAATATTTAGGGTATTTATTAGTTTTAGGGGAATTTAGTTTTTTACAATATATAATATATTTCTTTGGATTTTCTGGCATTTATAGTGGTTTTAATGATTATAATGATATTTAGTGCTTTCGAGGGTTTTTTATTTTTAAAATGTTTTTATAGGTTTTCAGGGTTTTGGATTAGTATTTATGTGTTTTGGGGGTTTTAGGGTTTCTATGGGTTTTAATTCTTATAAGGATTTTATTGATATTTAGTAATTTGAATGTATTTTTATGTGTTTGTATAGAGATTTCATGATTATTTACTAATTTTAGGCATTTTCAGGGTTTTAATGTGAATTTACGTGTTTTTATAATTTTTAGGTGTTTTTTTGATTTTATGGTATTTTAGGATTTTAGGTTTTTACAGTTTGTTGTTATTTTTTTATTTTTTAAATAATTTAAAGATTTTTAGGATTTTAGAGATTTTTGGTGTTTAAGGGTTTTATGGGGTTTTACGGTCTTTTAGTGAATTTTTGTATTTTTATGGTCCATTAATATTTTAGTCGGTGTTTGAGGAGATTGAGGCAATTTTTTAATTTTTGAGTTAATTTAGTGGGTTGTATCGGTTTTAGGGTTTGAATAATGGTTTTTAGGGTTTCATGGGTTTTATTGATTTTAGGGACATTTAACAGTTTTAAGGTTTTCTTGGGGTTTTAATGGATTTTAAGGGGGTGTATGGGATTTTAGGTTTATTTTAGTAGTTTGTAGGATTTTTATTATTTTAATTGTTTTTTTGGGTTTTCAGAATTTTTAGGGGTTTTATGGATATTTGAGATTTTTATTTGTGTTTATGGTTTTTAGGGTTTTTTAATTTTTAGGGATTGATGGATTTCTTGGGTATTGGGATATTATAGGAATTTTCAATGTATTTGGGGGGCTTTTGTGTTTTTTATATTGAGTTACTTTATCTAATTAAGGGGTTTTTTAGAGTTTTTTATTTATTTTGTTGTTTTTATGGTTTTTCGTGTTATTAGGATTTTATGGTATTTTCACATTATGTGGTTTTAATGGTTTTTTTGGGACATCTAAGGTTTTGTTGGGGTTTTTATGGTTGTCCATTTTTTAGTGTTCTATGGGGTTTTAGGGTTGTTTTGGGTTTTATATGTTTTTAGGGTTTTGAAGGGGTTTAGGTTTTTTATGTTTTTAGGATTTTTAGTATATTTTAGAGTGTTTTAGGGTTTTTATGGTTTACGAGTACTCAATGTTTTATTAGGTTTTCTATGGTTTTTAGGGTTTTCTTGGGCTTTTAACATATATAGTTTTTAGGTTGTTAATGTTTTTTAGGGTTTTTAGGGGTTCGTAGATATTGTTTGGTCATTAAAGGGGTTTTAATATTTTTAGTGTATTAAGGGTTATATAGGGTATTTCGGGTTATTTTAGGGTTGGGGGGTTAGGATTTCAATGTTTTTTGCAATATTTTAAGGACAATTTAGAATTTTTCTATTGGGTTTTGGACACTTCAATGGGTTTTTCTATTTTTGTAAATTTAAGGGTTTTAGGGTATTTTAGTGTTTTAATGATTTATAGTGGGTTCTATAGTCTTCTAGGGTTATAACATGTTTTAATGGTTTTTAAGGCTTTAGAGTTTTTATGGTTTTATGATTTTTTAATTTTTTATTGATTATTATGATTTTAGTTTTGTAGGAATTTTTTTGGGTCTTATAGTTTTTATGGTATTTTTGGTATTTTAGTGTTTTTGGGTGTTTTGGGTGTATTACAACTTTTCAGATTTTTATGGTTTTCATTGTTTTTATGGGATTGAATGTTTTTTGATGTTTTTTAGGGATTCATGGGGTTTTAGAGTTTTAGGGGATTTTGTTATTTTTGGTTTTTGGGTTTTAAATGTTTTTATGTGTTTTTCTGGGTAGCAGGGGGTTTTTAGGGTTTTCTCTATTTTAGGTTTTTTGGAGTTTATGGTTTTTTTGGATTTGAAGGGTTTTCGAGGGTATTTAAGGGTTTGAGGGATTTTTTTGGTATTTTGGGGGGGGGTGTTTATTTTAAAATGACCTTTTTAGTTTTATGGGGTTTTTAATTTTAGTTACGTTTTTAGTGTTTTAAGGTTTCATGGTGGTTTACATTTTTTATGGATTGAATGGGTTTTAAAGATTTTGGGGGGTTTAGATCATTTTTGGGTGTTTTAGGATTTCTTGGATTTTAAGGGGTTTTATGTTTCTAAATGTTTTTAGGGGTATGTATAAACTTTCAACGGTTTTAATATTTTTAGTGTTTTTTGGGTTTTAGTGTATTTCTATGTTTTTAGTGGTTTTTCGGTTTTTAGTTTTTTAAGTTTTTTTTTGGTTTTAGGGTTTTAGGGTTTTAGGTTATTCTGTGCTTCTATTTATTGGTAGGTTTTTATGGTTTTTGGATTTTTAGTGTTTCAAGGTTTTTCGGATTTATTAAAAAATAGTGTTTTAGGGGAATAAGGGTTTTGAGGTTTTTAGGTTTTTAGGATTTTGTTAGTTTTTAGGGTTTTTTGGATCCTTAAGGGTTTTTAGGGTTTTTATGTGTTTTTTAGTTGTTTAGTTGTTTTTATTGATTTTATTTATTTTTCCATGATTATCAATGTTTTGGGATTTATTAGGCTCTTTTAGGGTTTTTAGGGGTTTTGGGTCACTTTGAGGTTTTTTGTGTTTTAGGGTAATTTAATTTATTTTGTTATTCATATAGTACATTATGGGTTTTAAGGGTTTTGTTGTTTTTACTGTTTTAAAGGATTTATAGGGTCCTTTATAATTTTTTGGGACATTAGGTATTTTTTGGTTTTAGGGTCCTTTATGTGTATTTAGGTTGTTAATGATTCATTTAGTGTTTTTATGGTATTTAGGGTAATTATGGGTATTATAATTTTAAATATAATTTTGGTATTTAAGCGGTTTAGTGTTGTTTAGGGGGTTATAGCCTATTTTTGGTTTTTAGGGTCTTTTAGGGGTTTTAGTGAATTTGTGGTGTTTTTGGGTCTATTATGGGTCATAAGGGGTTTTAGGGACTTTTGGTATTTTAGCGGTTTTAGAGTCTTTTTCTGTTTTAAAGGGTTTTAGGTGGTTTTAATGCTTTTATAATATTTAGGGTTTTACATGTTAATGGTTTTTATGGATTTAATATTCTTTTTAGGGTTTTAGTATTTTAAATGTTTTTACGAATTTCGGGGTTTTAAGATCCTTTAGTTATTTTATAGTTTTTTTAATTTTTTTGGTTGTTTAGGGTTTTTAGGTAATTTTTTGGGTTTTTAGTATTTATAGTGGATTTTTGGGTTTTTTTTTAGGATTTTGAGGTTTCATGGGTTTTCTAGGCCTTTAAGGATTTTTACAATTTTAGGTTTTTTTGTTTATAATGGTTGTTAGGGAATTTTTTTGCCTTGGGTTTTTAGGGTGTTTTAGGTATTTTTTTGGATTTTTAGGGGTTTACTAGTTTTTAGTGGTTTTTAGGTGTTTTAAGGGGTTTTGGTTTATTATTATTTTTTTGTCATTTTTATTGATTTTTTTTGGGTTTTAGATTTTTTAGGGGGGGTTTAGAATTTCTATGGTGTTTAGGGGATTTTAATGGTTTCTATGGTTTTTATGATTATTTTTGTGTTTTTATGGGTTTTTTTATTATTTATGGTTTACGTTTTTTAGGGTTTTAGGTGTTTTGTGTTTATATGGGTCTTTATGTTTTTTTTTATTTTATGTTTTTTTATGTTTTTAGGGGTTTTAGGGGAGTTAGGATTTTAAGCGGTTTTAGTGTCATAATATTTATGGATTTTTATAGGTTCATAGGGGGTTTAGAAGATTTTATGGTTATTTTAGAGTATTTAACGATTTTAGCTGTTTGAGGGGTTTTAGGGCCTTTAAGGGTTTGCATTTATTAAGATTCCTTAGATTTTTAAGGATATTAGTGTATGGGGGTTCCATTTTTCAATTTTTAGTGATTTTTGGTATTTTTATGGTGTTTAAGGGGTTTAATGGTATTTATGTTATTATGGTTTTAAGGTTTAAATTGTTATTTAGTGGTATTTGGGTTTTTATATTTTGTATAGAGGTTTTTTTGGGGTTTTTCTCTAAAATTGTTATGTAATTTAATTACATTTCTATATTTTTAGGTTTTAAATACGTTATTAGGGTTTTTTGGATTTTTTGGGTTTTTTGGTTTTATTTGGTTTTTTTATTAATGTTTTTTCAGGTTTTGGTTATTGTACTGTTTCGGGGGGATTTATGGTGGTTTTAGGTATTTTAGGGGTTTCTGGGTTTTATGGGTTATTATGGTTTTTAGATATTTTAGGGTTTTTAGATGATTTTTAGAGTTTTTGGATTTTTAGTGTTTTCTCGTGTTTTATAGGTTTTAGTGAGTTTTAGTTTGTTTAAGGGTTTTTAGGAAATTTAATGTGTTTAGGGTATTTGTGGTTTTAATTTTTTATGGTTTTATTGTTTTTAGGAGTTATTATGGGTATTTTAGGGTTTTAGGGTTTTTGAGTGTTTAGGGAATTTTGGGATATTATGGTATTTTAGGTCATTTAGGGTTTTTAGTGTATTTTAGGTTTTTTTTGGGTTTTGGGGGGTATTTAGTCTATTATGGGTTTTATAGTTTTTATGGTTTCATAGATTATAGGTGTTTAGTGTAGTTTGGAATTTAGGGTTTTAAGGGTTTTTGAGGTTTAGGGGTTTCTATGATTCATTTATGTTTTCAGGGTTTTTTAGGTTCTTTGAGGTTCTATTAGGGCGTGTTAGGGTTTTTAAGATTCTCGTAATTTTTTTTGTGTTATTTTGGTTTTTGGTGGTTTTTATGTTTTGACGGGTTTTTTTGGGATTTATATGGATTCATAGGGGTTTTTTTATAGTTTTTAGAGTTTGTTAGTGGTTTTTATGTGTTTTTATGGTGGTAGGGGTTTAATTTGTTTTTACGGTTTTAAAGATTATTTTTTCTCGTGTAGGGTTATTAGAATTTTTTAGATGCTTAGGGGTTTTAGGATTTTAATGTCTTTTATGATTTTTAGGTTTTTTAGGGTTTTATGATTTTTATGTATTCGTATGTTATTTTAGGGTCTCTATTTTCATTTAGTATTTTATTGAATTAGGGTATTTTAGTCTTTTTAGGGACTTATAGGGGCGTAAGGAATTTGTAGGGACCTAACACCCAATACCCGATAACCTCAATAGTAATTCTTACGTCGTAAATCCTAGACCCTACACCTTGAACCCTAAACTCTTTACCTAAAACACTACACCCTAAATCCTAAACCCTATACCCTAAATCATATATCCTAAATATTAAACCCTAAATCATACACCCTATACTCTATACCATACTCCCAAAACCCTAATCCCAACTCACTATACCATGTATATTATACCCTAAATCCTATTCCCTAAACTGTACACCCAAAACCCTACGTCTTTATCCCTATGCCCTAAACCCTACACCATACACCTTGTGTCGTATACCCTATATCCTAAATCTTATACCAAGGAAACCTCAAAACAACCCTAAACCTCTAAAAAGCATAAAAAGTTATGAAAAAAATCCTAAACCTCTTAAAACACTAAAAAAACCTAAAACACCAATAAAACAATGAGATATCATTGAGATCCTCAAAACACAAATAAACATAAAACCCAAAAAACACTAAAAAACCATAAAAACTCATAAAATCACTAAAAGCCCTATATCATTTAAAACTATAAAAAATACAAAAACCCTAAAACCCAAAAAACAAATATGATATCCCTCCCAACCCCTAAAAATACTAAATACAACTAAGACCTCCCAAAAACACTAAAATCCGTTAACTCCATAACCAACCATTAAAACCTAAAACCCCTAAAAACACAAATAAATTGTAAAAACACTAAAACCCATTAAGAAGATAAAAAACTCTAAAACATAATAAATATAAACAAAGAAAAAAAACAATAACAAACATAAGAAACCCCTTAAAACCATAAAACCCAAGAAAAACATAAAAAACCCAAAAGAACTTAGACACATTAAAACCCATAAAAACCCTTGCTATCTTTAAAGACACTAAAACCCCTTTAAAACCCAACAAAGACCCTAAAACTCTTAAAAAAGTCCCTAAAATCATAAACCAACCCTAAAATACCCTAAAGGATGCTACAAAATATAAAAACCCATAAAATACCCTAAAATCATATAAACCATAAAAGTCTATAAAATACACCAACAAACCATAAAAATCTATAAAATCCCTCAAACCGATAAAGAACCCAAAAAACCCATAAAACCAAAGAGATCCTAAAACCTTTAAGTACTATAAATCAACCGTAATCCTCAAAAAGACCCTAAAAACAATTTAATAACCCAAAACAAAACTGAAAATCCAACAGAAAACCCAAAAGGACACTAAAAACCATTAAAAAAAAGAACCAAAAAATTCTAAAAATCTTAAAAGATTCTAAAACCACTAAAAGGACCAAGAAACTTAGATAATCTTTAAAATACCAAAAAACATTAATATTCATGATAGTCCCTAGAAAACCCAAACAACGTAAAATTGACCTAAAAGTAAAAAATATATTAAAAATTAAAACCCCCCTGAAAACAAAAAAACCACTAAAACACCATAAAACCCCAAAAATATTTTAATGATCATAAAAATGTATAAAAAAATAAAAACCAGAAAATAAAATAAAAAACCTTATATCTTTAACCCACCTAAAAAACCAAAAACCCTAAAAATTCTAAAAACCTATAAAATATTCTAAAAAACCATTAATCCCATAAAAAAATTAATACCACAAAAACACATAAACCCCAAAAAACCATTAGAGTCCTAAAAATACTAAAAATACTATAAAAATCATAAAAAACACTAAAAATACTAAACCCCAAAAACACTAAACATTTTAAAAATACAAAAACCCTAAAATATTATACCCCCACCCAAAAAACAAAGAAACCCTAAAGGGACCTAAAAATTGTATAAATTCCATAGGACCCTAAAACCCCTAAAACATCATAAAATACCCTTAAAACCAAAAAATCCTTGATGAACCTACAAACCATAAAATCCCCTAAAACCATTAAAAGACCCAAATACCCATAATATACACAAACGACAATAAAACCCCTAAATTTTCATAAAACCCTAAATACCATAAAAACACAAACCCCCCTAAAATACCTGCAAAACCAATATAGAATTAAAATACCACCTAAAAACCTAAAACCCTTAAATAACCTAAAAATCAAAAACCCCGTAGAAAACATAATACCGTAAAATCCATAAAACTAATAGATACCCTAAAAACATTAAATCCCAGAAAACCTTAAATGTAAAAACCGCATAATCCCTTTAAAAACCCCTAAAATCCTTTATAACATAATAAACATAAAAATAATAAAATCTATAAAAATTATAAAACTAATAAAACCCATAAAATTAATAAAACCTCCCAAATCCCTTAAAACCCAACAAAACCATACTACCATGAAAACCTATAAACCAAATAAATACCCCCAAACCCCTAAAAATACCAAAACCCATAAAAACACTAAAAATGATCATTTATTACAAACCATTTAAACCATTAAAACCCTTATACACCTAAAAAAACCTATAACAATAAAACTCATTAAACAATCTCAAACCCTAAATACCATAATGGAAACAAAAAACCCAAGAAAAAATATAACACCTCAAAAAATATGAATGATCTTAGAACCCCTAAAAGACCCAAAAGACCCTAAAATCTCAGAAGGACTTCAAAAACCCTATAAACCTCAAAATGACCATAAAATCTATAAAAAATATATATCACCCTAAAAATTAGAAGAACCCTAAATGAAACTAAAAACCCCTAAAAACCCTAATGGAACCTAAAACAATAAAACACCCTAAATGATCCTAAAAATAAAAAAATAAAAAAATACAATAAACATACAAAAAATATGAAAAAAACATAACCCCACTCCCAAAAATCCCAACCCCCATAAAACCTAAAGTACCTTAAAGCCCCTAAAATATTTTAAGAGTCTCTAAATCCCTCAAAAAAATCATAATCCATTAAAACCAGAAAATACTCCCAAAACACCAAAAAATATAAGTTTCCATTAAAATTGTAAAAACCAAAAAAGGAGTAAAAAAACTAAAAAACACTTTTCAAAACAAAAATATCATTTGGAGCCTCAAACATCCAGTTTAAAAAAAATTAAACATGCAACCAACCCTGAAGAAACATTTTTGAGTGGATAAGTGGTTTTCACAGAAGTTAAAATGTGTACATGAAATGATGGGGATCCGTACAGTATAGATTTTCATGATAAAGGTGATGTACAGTTACTTGAAAGTTGAATAGTAAGAAATAGTTCCCAAAGCTCCATGCATAAAAGATAGAATTTTGGAATTCACGATCAATGTGTTATGCACAACATTGGTTTGTTGACATCATTGTTCACACTTAAGGATACATCAATAAAGAAATTTCATGTGACCAAGATCCAATGTAAAATGAGGGAGAAACACGCAACTTATATTCCACACCCCGTTATTTCTATGCCCAAATCTGAGTATTTATGCTCTAAATAGAATCTCACCCCAACCCTTTAGGAGGCTCTGTAGAAGAATTATTGAAAAACATCTATGAAAAACTCTAGTTATTTTGATATGGAATTAAAATCCTTGGATCATAGATCCTAAAATATAGATACATTGTGAGAAATACCTCCTATGGGACCACACATGACTTATCTAGTGGTTGATTGATCCTCACCCAACACTTCCTATGTCATTTCATGTGCGCACAATGAAAATATGTCTATGCACAATTCTGATTTTTGTGTAACACCAAAACATGTGTGAAATAATGCTTCTTGTCTCCATCAGTTTTACATATGTTAAATCCACCTACTCGCACAAATATTTCATGGTTCCGGGCCTAATTCCACAAAAAAACATCTTAGTCCCCAAAATGATGTTCCCTATTATACTATTGTAGTCATTACCCTACATGTCAATTCTAAGGAAATCTACCTTAATGCTCACTGCTTCAAAGCATAAGGACCCTAACATCAGCCTCATAATTGATCACTCCTTTATGGTAGTTCCAATTCCATGTCCCTCCAAAAGGCACAAGATTGGTGGACATGTAATTTATAGGAGTATGTAATGAGTCATTCCACATCCAAGATGCATGATGTAAAACTGTCCAATTCCATGTCATAGTTGTACAATGTAAAATAATATGAAAACATTATCAGCATATGATGTAAAACAATAGCCTTACCCTGTGTTGTAAACATATGATGATCCATGTATGGCCATAATGTTATGAAACCTTCCCCCATACATAGGATATGACTCCTATACTGGTCAACTTTCATAGGAAATCCCCACGCCATCGTCGTAAAATGTCATATATGAAACCCATTTTCAAAAGTATTCAATTGTAATTCCCGCACCATAATCATGGATCATCAAATTTGATGCCAATTACGAGTAGATTAAACACATAGGTCCCACACCAACCCTATTTGATGCCCCCTTTGGGACAATATAATCCTTAACACATGATCATAAACTGCATGTATTAGTCATATCGCACAATTGAAAATCTACGGAGTCAAACTACTTGGGTTTTGATGCATGTCTTCTAAAAAGGATACGTACAATGCCACCATATGGTTTATTATTGATTATGGTAATACCATGTTTGAAATAATACATTATGAGGACATAAGACTGGGATTATCCTATGTGGGGAGTTTTGATCCACAATCCCAGATATTCCAAAATGGTGAATTTTGGTCAATCAATATAATAATTCATGTGTGAAATCATCCCTCCTATGGAAAGGCCTCATGATCCACCCTAATAGTTTAAAAGATCAAAATATGTAATATTTTAAACTTGTGCCCTCATCCATCTCAGTTAGACATTCTGATTCATATCCATAGGAAAAAAGAACATGGACCTCACCCTGTATAACTACCTCCATGAAATACACATGGGATACCCAAGGTAGAAAATATTATAATACGTAATCCCTTTCAATTAATTACCTCATTATTGACAAGAGATTCCTTTGGATTCATGCCTAAAATCCTTTATATGAGGTTCCCTCTAACTAAGAATATTTACAGGTGACCAATGTACCAAATTCCCAAACATTCCCATAGATTCCCAACATGACTAATCTCCCAATCAAAATTTTATACCCTTTCAAGACAGAAGTAGTGTAGTCAACCAATGTCCACATAGATATGGAAATAGGAATGAGTCGTAGGAACATGAATTAATATTTGAGGGAGACTTAGACCATGTGATTAACTCATGGATGAATATATGGAATGAAGAGTCGGCATCCCGTCATCCTATTATGATTAAGGAGAGTACATCAATATTGAATGTGATAATGGATTCTCACCTTTCTAAGTACGGATTACATAGACATATAATCTCATGAATTGAATCTCCCACACCCCAGCGTATGCGTTAGAAATGAAATGGTGAACCCCACATACAAATATTCATCTCAACATGGGGACTAGTAACGATGTGGAATAGGATTAATATCATGACACCATATTCATAAATTCAGCACAATGTCCAACCAAGATAATTTTGGGTTCATTGTGGAACTCAGTAGTGAATATGGATGTTACTGTTGCAGAATCCTATGTCTATGACATATTTATCATGGATCCTTCTTTACTTTAGAAGAATGGATGATGTTGGGGAATTAGGAAAGTTTTTATTGTAACTTTATGTTTGTAAGAATCCACAATAATTATATATACATCTAAAATAAATTATCAACCCAGTGTTCAAAGGCATCGGGGATGGAGGATCATTGATGTAGCAATCGTGAACGACTCCACATCCACCACAGCTTCCACCTTGACTCTGAATACTAGGTTCCAACACCATTCCTCACCCTACGAGACCATTAATAAGAGGTTTATTTATAATATCATGATCAATTACAAGTTGTAGTGGGTTATTATAACCTAGTACATTGCCCAATAAGGCCCGGAGACATCAACACCTCAGGGAAACTGCCACCCCTTATGGTCTCATAGAGGGAAACCGGCCCCCGTTCCCCTAAATATACATCTTTAGGAGCCTTTCTCCATAATATTAAAATTATTTTATTCCCTTTTATATGAAAGTGTTGGGTGATTGGGTTGTATTATAATGAACTACCTCACTAGTCCTCATTAGTGAAAGTAGAGACCAGTCCCACAAGCTGATGAGTAGGTGGACTTTACCCACACTTCATCAGCCACTGACAGAAGCACCTAATGCTAAAATTTTAGAAAGAAAATGCATCCTAAAAAAGGGTGAATATTAAATTAATCTATTGTACCCATATACTGCCAGTGTATCCCATGAGATCCTAACGATTGAAAAACTAGGATTTTTCTTTTCATAGTTTAGATCGAGACCACAATCACCTCATAGGTAGACTGAGTTCACTCTCTCCATCGGTGGCACCCCCAAAATCTATTATTGGTCCTCACATGATTAATAGAGTTTCACATAGGCCCTCCCCATGTTACATAGAACCAACATTGATTTTCTTCCCCTATTGTAAAAAGTGAGTGCAGAGCCCCCCCCCCCCCCTACACCATTGCTAGGAAGAGTGGAGGTTCACTATAGTCTTTTAGAAATCAGTAAATAATCCCTTCCCATGATCTAACCAACCGAAGGAGAGGTCCTCCCTAATATTTTATCCATTATAAGGAAGTTCTCACATGTGTTCACACCAATCATAACATAGGTCCTCCCTACTCCATCAATAGTCAGTACGGTGTTTCTACACATACTCTAGGTTCTCAAAACAGCAGTCATACCCATATCTCTAATATTCTGAATGAAAAACATCCCCATACCCCCATCAAGAAAATAAGAGGTTCTACTAACATTAAAACCATCCATCATGGATTTTCTATCCTTTTAAAAATAGAAAATGCCCTGAAGAACCATCTCGTGGTAGAACAATGAATACCTGTTGTTATGGAAAAAATCTCAAGAAACCAAAAGTAATCATTCAACATACTGACCTCTCATATTATATGGGAAAAAATGAATCAATAATGGATCCCCTTCCCTAAATTATAAAGTTTTTGGAATGATCTTTTTAGCTGATGTTCACCATCCTAGATGACGAGATGCACAACAACCCCAGATCCATTCATAGGTACTTGAAGGTGGAGGATGTTCTTTCCACCTTATAGTGACTAAAAAATCATCCTTCCCCATACCCTATAGTTTTCAACCTTTCTACCAGTATTTATGAAATTGGGGAAATTTTGGGTGGTGGACTGACACCTTTAGATAGTGATAAATCTGAAGATCTATAGATGAAAAGCAATACTCTCATGCATAAGGTCATGGTGAAAACCACCTCCTATAGGGAAGTGATGATGAGGCTAGCACTTACACAAGAGATATTTTAGCATGAATTGAAAACCTAAATCATCCAGTGACTCGTATACTCGATATAAAATAACAAAATAAATCTACATTAGTGTAGCCACAAATATCTTGGTGAGAACTGAATTGAGGTTGGTCTAACCAAGTTTAAGACACTTCCTATGAGAAATAGGGTATGTGAAAGGTTCTAGACATAAACAAGCTATGTGTGGTGTTCTTCCCAATTCAAACTCCAAACATTGACATCTTTGAGATCATTACCAATGGACATACCATGTGTTTATGGTAAATCTTATAGGGGATGTTCCGACAAATTTTTGATCATCAGTTAGGCTACCTAGGATTCTAGGAGCACAACAAAGACATTGAATAGAAGTGAATAATGTTTTACATGGAAGCTCTACTAGCGGCTCTGTTTCCTAAGTCACATGGCCACTACCAGAACCTCTAACAAGGATGAATGATGATCCATGTAGTTCTCTTCAAATAATTGGAGAGGTGTCTCCGCATGTACAAATAAGAGTCATGTGAAAATATGATGCCCTATATTTCATCCCTATCTTGAGAAATCCTAGTATATTTGTAGATGATGATAGTTCTTCTCTAGATACCATCATGGTTAACTAGTTCTACCAAAACCTTATAGAGGATTATATTAACAAGTAATGTAACACAAGATATGATTGGTAAAATCCTCCTCAAAGGGAGACATAGTACTAGGAAGAACTTCTGTTAGGTGTCCACAGTCATTAGCAGAGGTAAGAAAATGGACTTAGAGATACATCCCATGACCCATTTTTACACACTGGAATAGCCGCATAGTAAAGTAGAATTTTGAGCCCTAAAATAAATTCAATTTCTTACTTAATTAAGACACAAATCATATGGTATAATTCTTTCTCCAGCAGCTCGAAGTGTATAAAACATTAATCATTGATCTCAATGCTAATCATGCCCAGATTATGACACCGCCCCATGGAATCACATTTCTCTTAATGTGGAAAAAAATTCCTCCTTGGATGGATGCCCCTAGTTGATATGAGTAGCTCCACGCATCTATCTAGAGATGACACGAGAGTATATGGAAAGTGATTGATGTATGAGTAACCAAACCTACCTGAGCAGCAAAATAATCCCCAACAAGATCCATGCCATGCCACTCTAGGGGACCATGATCCCACTCTCTCAAATATGATTCTTGTATCAATGAGTTAGTGTCTAGGGACCCTTTTCTAGATAGATATCTCCACCAAGATGAATTGATATGCACTTCACCACTTTTCTTGAGGCCCTAGAAACAGGAAAAGTGGAAATTCCTAATGATAGAAAAACAATATATGAAATGGGTGTAAAACATCTGAGAACCCACAAAGCTTTTAAAAAATTGATTCACCTCGTTAAATGGGATCAGATACCCACTGTAGCACCTAGCCCACATCATATTAATATGTGGACCCATTCGAGGGACCGAAAATAGTAGGAGGTCTCCAAGCTATGATTATATATTTACATACAAAAAGGAACCATGTTTTTATTCTATATCCAACTACCCATATGGTCTATAGATGGTTGGGAAGGACTTTGTAGACAGTTGCACTGCCAATTCAGCTCCACCACATGAAAAACAAGAAATTCCTACAACTTTAACTACATATAGAGTCCTAATTATCTTTTCATAGTGTTTTATTCCCAATGGAAAGGCTTCATATACTCAATCAATGTATCACGCACTAAATAAGTGATGCTAATGATGTGGGTGGGGAATGTAAAGACTAATATGGTACATACCCTCATCACAAAAAATTTCCCAGGTGTGTTCTGAGTGTTCTATGATAATTACCAACTCATGATGGTAGGTTTATAGGAGTCCATAAAATAGTCAATCATGTTTCCTATTCCAACTCCCACAATAAGGACATTGAAAGAAAAAAATGTTTCCCACATTAATGGAGAATCCCCAAAGATGATACAGTTGTTGTACCCTTTTTAGAGAAACCCTTCTGACTATTTTTCTACCAAGAGAATCCTCACCAAGGACAACCCTGTTAATGGAAACATCACCCAGTGTAATACCAATAATCACTACCTCACCATGTGTAGAGACCTATTTGAGTGAATGTGGCTCAAACCCCAAATCAAGGATATGATCCTAGAGTGTATTTCCTAGAAATAAGGAATAAGATATTATCCATCAGGGGCTACTAAATCCCTAGATACATCAGATTTTCCGTGGGGAGGGGAATCATAAAACTACCAAAAATGTAAGAATATGCTCGAGGCTGGGATAACTGTTCATTCTAAACATTTCCTCTACCACAAGATCCTCAAACATAACCTCAAAAAATGTGATGTTTTCAATAATTTTCTCTAGAACCAAGTGGATAATGTTTTTCAATTTTTTTGGATTTTTGGAATAGGTGACACATTTCTCCATTCTCCAAGATATAGATATTGATGGTTCAGAATAATGGAAGTAGGCTTCTAGCCATCAGACACAACAATATGATGACTGGTTGGCTTGTAGGGAACTTTCTCACACCAATGGTGTCATTTGTACTATCTCAGGTAGTCCACAATCTCTTGTGGTTTTCAAACCTCCACTAGTTACCAATTCGACATATATATTTCATCCATAAATGTCTTATAAAAATAGTAGATTATAGAATAATTTAAATCATAGTCCCCACCAGTGCCGAATCTATCTTCCACCCATGGTGATTTCATTACTCTTGATTTAGTCGATGTGCCCAGGGTCTACCTATCATGTAATGACCTAACTGATGAAGATTTGGAGTAATACTATTTGAATTACATCAAATTGGTGGATTTTTTCATGATGAAAATGAGTGAGGAATACCAAAAAAACTCTTTGTTGCATCTATCCAACACATCCGATTGAAAGGAAAAGGACATGTGAGTTGGAAGAATGCTCGGGCTAGGGCCTAGAACCAAGAAATTAATGTTACTAATACTAGTTATAATGTTTTACCTAGATCTTAGTATAATCCATCATCCTAATCCACTCCTATAATCATTCCCCCATAGCCGACCGTATCAGTTGACGGAACAACTCAGCTACGACCATGTCATGATTAGCCACACAAAACTAGAGTTATGACTCATCCAACCAATATTCCGTGAGTTTTAGTAAATATTAAGTTACATAGTAAACATTAAGATATTTCTAGTACTACCTAGACCATAGTGGTTTAACCAGAATAATTCGTTGTGCCCCTAACCACAAATCAACCACCTACGGGAAAAATCATTCATCTTGCATGTAAGAAAGACGTGTTGAACCACCTATCATACATACCTAAAAAGATTTTACACTTTTAGGATGTCATTAGTGAAAATAAAATCATGATGATTTTTTCAAATCATTGAAAATCCCTCCCAAGTTTTAATAGAATGTAGCTACGGCTGAGTACTAAAATATAGAGGAGGCTGATTGAGAATAATTACAATCTATCATCTCGTTCTCTAGGAACGTTGAGGGAGTCCTCATGTAGGAAAAAAAATATTACCATGTAGATTATAGACTATTTCAAGGCTGTAGAGATCCAATAATATATTGTAGAAAAATGTTATATGATGAGAATCAACCCAACTCAGATGCTCCACATGTTGGGGCTGACTGCAGCAGATCTAACTCCCTCAAACCTAATGATTCAAGGTTTTCAAATGGAAATAAGAAACTGTGTTGTAGGGTTCAATAAGATACCATGTTTTTTGAATCATATAAAGTGCTAATTTCATGGTACTCTCATGGGATATAGGCTACAATTCACTACTAGGTTGGACCTGGATTCACATACATGCAGAGTTCCCCTACTCATATCACCAGTTCCTCCAATACTCCCCTAATGGATGAGTCATGGTACTCGAAGGAGATTCATCCCCCTTTGATTCTTATGAATCCATCTATCTAGACATCGACCACTACAAGATAGAGAGGAAGCATGTTCAGAACGATGGGGTTTAGAAAATAAATGCTTCGAATAATATGTTATCCAATGTAGCCAATCTGTGGGAGGATAAAAAGATGCCTTCATTCTCCTGATTCATAAACTAGATCCCACACTGACATAATTTGAAGGTTAATTTTTTCCCCAAATAAAAACGGTTCTAGTATCCCTATAATAAAGGTTCAAATACTTATTACTTAATAATCATATACTACATATGCAGGGGTGATTCCAAAATATTCTACCCCTGTGAAGTACCTAGGGGTCTTCCCTATGGACATAATTTTATGGAATTTCAATTTGTTCCACATATAGCACATAAATAAAAAAATTCAATCTTGAAATTATTTCATCGATAACATAGATTGACACCACAATATGAGAACAAATGGAATTAGACCGATATCTAATTTTCCCATGGTTATGGAAGAACATGATCCCCTCAGTAAGGACTCTGTATCCACATAATAAGGAAATAGTTTCTCCCCTGATTCAACTATTCTGGATAAAATACCTCCACATAATAATCCACCTACCTCAGATGATTAAGAGTGGTTGTGAGATTGCCATATTTTATTTTATGATAGTGTCTCCACTACCATTTATGAGTTAATTATGGAGGAAATTGGTAATGAGAAATATCTAAGGCTAAGTTTCATCAGTGATGCCATGTTACTAGAGCACAAACATCAATATGTGGGATTATCACAATGTTTTTTCTTAGATATATAACAAGATTCTAGTATTGGACCATATGGTCATCGTTCACTATCTTGGCCCCATAGAGATTAGTAATGGGTTCACAAATCCTACCAAAAAAAAAGAACCCATCACCAGGTTATATGGATTGGGTTGAATTTGAAAATATTATCAAATACATATTCAGAAAATAGATCTAGAACCCCATATTTCCAACCAAAACCATCCTAGTCAGGAAGAGGAATGGGAAGAACATAGTTTTTAGTGACTTCGATGACCATAGACGTTGTTGTTCGAAGGATGATTTTCCTCTTCCAATGATACATCTTTTGATATATTCTATAACTAGATTCGTAGAACTCACCATCATGTATGGATACTCTAGGTACAACCAGATATGGATTGAACCTAAATATGAGGTTTCTATTTCCCTCATAGAACTACAAGGGGCCATCTTCTATCAGATGATTCCCTTATGTTTGAAAAATACAAAACCTTACTATCTGTGGTCCATGTAACACATCATCGTATCAGTACTTATTATATTGGTGGAATGCTACATGGACAACTTGGTGGTAAAATATCACCAGTTTTATGACTATCTCAGCGATCTTAAGAATGTGGTCGATATCCTCATCTCATGAATTTGTTGATGGACCACTTGAAGTGTGAATTTGGGGTAACCTATGGGAAGATTCTCAACATCATTATAAGATAATGAGGAATTTAGATCGACCCATAGAAAATCAAGGTCATCACCAAAACACCTCCCCTAATATACCTTTGGGTTTCATGAGTTCCCTAAGGCCACTTATCCTATATACATCGGTTCATTAAAAAAATAGTTTGAAAATGGTATACCCGGGTTGAGGCTCTTGAAGAAAGGAATTTTCAACCAATGGGGTGAAGAATTTCAGGATACATTTTCATACATAACATACTATCTTATACAACCTCTGGTTCTGATGCCGCCTATCGTAGGGAAGCCTCTGGTCCTCTACATGACCAACCTAGAATGGTCCCTTAGTCCCCCATTTCCCAAAAGAACCATGAGGATAGAGATAAAATTTATAATATTTAAGTCACATGTTCCTCAACACGGAGACTAGATACACCTATATAAAGAAGGGATATGTCATTCTTGTTTCATAAATTTAAAATTTACATCATTGCCTTTAGTATATTGAGTTACAGATGGTCTCTCGAATAGAATTGTTGATGTATTATCTCAATCACCCCTTATTTATACTATAACTGGCATGATGGGTGGTGATCCTCTAGTTTTTTTACATTAGGCTCATACCACAGAAGTCCATCAAGTGTTAGGAATTGGAAGAACTTCTATCCATAAAACTAGAAATAGAATAAATGCACCTCGTAGTTTATCTCCAATATGAGGATATCCTTTAAGTTGATTAGGTTTTTCTTAATTGGAAGATACATTTTGATGGTGCCACTCGAATCCCAACTCGTAGGAGGCAAAATGACCCCAAGATCAATATTGTAGACATGGGTATTTTCTTCATCAGTCTAGTATAGGTCTTCCTTTCATACTCATTTCTATTTTTTATAAGGCCACACAAATGATGAGGTAAAGTTTCAAGCTATCATTACTAGTCTAGAGCTAGCCCTAAAGATTGATTTCCCCCACATTCAATTAAATAGAGACTCTGAGTTAGTCATCAAAAAGATCAATAGAGACTAAATCATCAGAAATCCATAGATCATACCCCTATTGGAGAATATTTGTCACCTGATGTCCAAATTCCCATCTCTACCAGAGGTGACCCATGTCCCTAGATCACAAAAAAATTTGAGTCGATGCCTTGGAAATCGTTATTTCATATCTCACAGAAGACGAATAGGATGACTAGATCATCTATGTGGTGGAAGGATGGTGATTTCCCCAGAATTTTATGGTTTGTTGACACTAAATATGCAAATAAGATAGAATCTTGTTCATATGTTCTAGGACCCTCACATTCTCCGATAGATGAGGAAACTCCCTATTAGAAAACTCCATATTTTGGGTATCTCCACCATAGGATTCTCCCACAATACTGAGTCAAACAAGATTAGTTCCATCGGTGTGTATCGCATATTACCCTATAGTGTGGGCCAAACCTAGACTAGTATAATTAGCCTTTATTTTCATATATTAAACTTTAATCATTTTTTTCAGAATTATTATTACATGACACAAACATATTCCCAAATATTGAATTAGTTTAGTGCATTTTGAATATTTGAAACATAAAATCGTTTGTAACTGAGATAAAATATCTCCCACTATGTTCTTTCAGAATAAGAACCCTTCATAGAAACATCATATAAAATACATATCTTCATAACCTGGGGAAAGGAAACCTAAAAATTAGAAAGCTCATATGCTCAGTAAGGGTATTCAGGGGACATATTTAAGCATATCCTGAGCATAAGGGTATGCGAACATGATTGTGAAAATAAGAGATAATACCATGCATATGAAAGATTATATACAAGAGTCATTTCATAAATATTGGATTTTTAAATGACATGAACCATAATGGAATCTAGAGAAATTTTTTTAAAATCATAACATAGGAATAAGAGATGGAATTGTGGAAGACTCATAATCATGTAATATAATTACTTATAATTGATGAAGATAATAAAAACATAACATGGCACTTCAGGGGGACTAGACCTAATGGGCAGGACACACTACCTTCCCTAGTCGTAGTCCATTACTAATAAGGGATTGGTTTTAACCATCCTCCCTTATGGATCAGTTTATCCCGTATTCTATAATAGATCAGGAATGTTGTCTTGTTTCAATAATTATATCATGAGATATAAATATTCAAAAAATGGATTGGAGGTAGATATAGGTCACAACCATCACAAAATGACAAGAATACATATGTGTTCTATAAGAACATAAATCATTCATCATATCAGATCCCATGTGATAAAATATGTTTCATAAACATCAACCAATCATAATATAAACCAAGGAAAAGAAATAGGTTTCATAAATATATTTACATAATTAACAAAAACCAAACATATGAATAATAGGGATAATATACCTGAAAAAAATATCCCCACTAAAACATAAGTAACATCAATTAATGTTATTATAGATGAAAAATAAACATGACAAATCACATGAAAATTATTCTTCAGAAAAATATCCTTCATTCATTGAAAAAAAATTATTTTTATAAAATTCTCTGAAATTATAAAGGAAAAAATTGTATTTGAAAATAACATTGTAATCATATAAGGTATGATTCAAATAATTAAGGATTCATGATGAAAAAAATTTACATTCAATATATATAATTTCAAAAAACATTCCTTCAATTTATTTTTTTCAAAAAAGAAACAAAGTGCCTTGTTTAGAAAAAGAAATATTTTTAAAACCATTTCATAAAACATAAAAAATCATTAAAAATAAAAAAAATATCTATAGATTAATAGTAAAAAAATAAAAATATTTTTTAAAAACATGGAAATGGAAGACAATTATTCCTCAATGGATTCATAAAATGAAACAATCTCGAAAATTGACGAGATTGTGAAATAAAAAATCATCACATTATAATTTGTAGAATCGTATACCTCATGAAAGAAGGAAAAATATATTGAAATACCATAATCATCTGAATAAGGCTCATAAAAACAATCATGGTTATTAAATAATCCCCAGGGAAGAAACATGTAGTGTATAAGGCAGGTATCCCATAGAAATAAAAGTGAGACAAAAATACCATATGTTATTTGTTCAGTCTCTTTGTAGTCATTCAAACCTCCTATATAGAAAATACATGTGTAATATAAATGTACCACATAACGATATTATTATATCCAATAGCATATATTATTTTATCGTTACATTATATTACCTATTTAATAAACAATTCCATATTAATGTAATGTTTCGGGTAATATCTACATTGTATATGTTTTGACATTTTATTATTGATAATATTACTTATATCAGGATTTAATTTATTTGATATAGTAATAAATGATAAAAAATTAATATATATTCAGTAAATAATTTTTTTTTTATAATTTATAAATGATATAAATATGAACTGTAATACATTGTTAAGGGAAACGGTAGGCCGTACATTTTCTTGAATGTTGTTTATATTTTAATGTCTTAGTAAATGAAAAATATTTATAGATATATATATATTATAATTAAATTAGAATTATTATTTGATATATATAATATAATTTTGTTAAACCCATCCTTAATACATTTCATGTAATGTGTGAATGAATCACAGCGGTTTGAAGAGGCGGTTGTCCACACATCCACAATCGAAGTTATCGTATTTAAAAAATTGGAAAAAATGAAGGTTTGTTTTTTGTAATAATCACAGAATAAGAAAGACATAATAAATATAATATATATTATATAATGAAAAACTGTGTTTCCGTCATAGTTCCAACAATTATATGGGGACATGTAAAAACAAAAAATTAGTGTTTTGAGATGCTGTAGTCCATCATACACACGAATAGTATGTTCGTTAGCGATTATAAGGATTTGTGTGTAATGTTAGGTGTAAAAATTATCATTAAAAAATCTAAGTATATTTATGATACATATTTTATTATATAAACAAGAATTAAATCTTATTTAAGTTGTTTATAGAAGAAATAATGAAAAAACATTTTTTGATGAACATTACCTATTCTAGGGAAATCTTTTTTATTTTCCCAAAGAAAATTACTTGGATGGATTTCTACCAAAACTAAGTCTTCTTGGAAGAAGGGAGGGAATATTTTGTGATATTTTAATAAGATTTTTTAGAACCATATTTTTTCTTATATTGGGAAAATAGATAAGAATATATTCCCTTTTATAAGAGAGGGGGAGGTCACTTTTACAATTTCTGAAATGGTTAATTTATAATAAATAAAAGTTCGATCAAAATACCTCCAAAATTCAATGGATTCAAAGTTAAACTGGGTTAATGTTGTAATCTCATAAAAAATTTGATTTTATACATGTTTTAATATTATTTTAAACAATATCATTTTTATTAACTCTTATTTAACATATATTAATTTTTACTATGGTAACAAAATTTTCTATATTAAATAGTAATTTTATTAAGTTATAAGATTTCAATTAATCCGTATATGGTAAATTTATGATATTTTGTACCATAATATAACCAATTTTTTATTTTTTAAATTTTTAGGAATTTTAACATACTTAATAAAATTCAATATTTTTAATATATTATTTGTGTCAATTTTAATAATACATAAATGATTTTTTCATTAATTTTATAATTAATGAATCGTCATTTCAAAATTATTTATGATATGTATTTCATCACTAAAAAATAAAAATAGAATACAATGATGTTGAAAAAAATTTATATTTCATAATAATATATATATATCCATGCATATCATTTATTTAACCCCATTGTAAAAATATTATACGTATTCAAATAAGAGTGTGATATTTTGTCACTGTCTTTGATTTTAATAATATCCAAGCAATTTTCATTGAAAAATGTCCATTAAATTATTAAATTATGAACCGAATATGGTAGTCCTCTAATTAACATGATTAAACAACATTTGGAAATTTTTTGGGTAGTTTTTGAATATTAATAATAATATTGTCACCCTTAATTTCCCGATTCACTATTATCTATGGTAATAAAAATTGAAAAGTTATTGTTCATATTTTCCAAAAATAAAAAGAAACATATTTGATAAATTTATAACTTCTGATTCCAAATATAAAATCTATTTTTTCAATATTAAAAATATATAAGTGGCAAAAATTAATTTAAAATTAATCCCGTGTGCGGGATGACATTATGGATTCTTAAAGTGAAAAGTACAAATGTATGAAATGTGTTTATATCCAATTTAAATGTGAAATTGGTTATGATGACACAAATTATATTAAATAATTAAAATTTTCAATCATTTTTCTTTAAAATAAACTCAAAACATTATTTAACTATATAAACATTTCATATAAAAAAGAAATTTTCAATTAACATTTAGTGTTTTTCATTATTCATCAAAACATGATACCCATAGAAAAATACCAAAAGTTCAGCCAAAGTAAATTTTGATGTAATGTTTTGAAAAATAAAATTTAATTTTTCATATGAATATTATAAAATAGTCAACAATTTCATTTAAATTTGGTTCTCAATTAAAATATGACAAAAGTGCTTTCTAGAAAAATACAGTTCATATTAATAGAATTGGATTTATTATTATTTTTCATATCAAGTATAGGAAAGATAGAGGATGAATTATAAAAAATATATTCAATATTTTTGTATATATATTTCATTAAAATAACACAAAAATAGTAATTAGTTTACTTTGTTGGTATAAAACACATGTTTGTGCATTTTAGAAAATTTTTAGGGAAATATTTCATTTTAATTTCAAAAGGGGATCCGATGTATAAACTATACATAATTAAATTAGTTAATCATGTTAATACCCACCATTATAATATATATTTTATAATTTTCCTGTTTAAATAATTTCAATTATAAAGATTTGTTTCATAAAAACTTTTGTGTGTATAATGAAAGCCATGTCGTTGTTGCGTGTAACACAAGTTCATCTTAGTGTAGCATATAATGAAAACCTAACCTGATGTGGAGTTCAAAAAAATACATAAAATGAAATTAATTTTCCAAAATATATACATAAAAACTTTGGATGTAACATTTTACACCCCTTGAAATTAATTCCACCCACAAAATTTGTAATACTAATACCAAAAAACGTGTATACTTCTGCCTCATTGTATCATAATGTTCTCAAATACGTTCCTATAACTACTAGTTTCTATAAATAATTTGGACCAGGTGAGTTGTATTTTTTAGTATAAATTTCTCTAGATGATCAATAATTTCATCTGTTTGTTCCTCATTATGAAGATCCCACTCCAGTACTGTGACCTCTGAGTTCAGTACATGTATATTTTTAGGTATATTCTTACCAATGATAGATAAACTGAACACATTGTGAACATGAGAGAGGTTTTTCTAGATGTTCCAAGCTATAGGATATCATCCCGATATGGCCAATAATATAAAACAGACAAATATAAATAGCGATTAGTTCCCATTTCTTCCCAAATCACATTACCTTCTTCCATGGATAAATTTATACGAACACCATATCACTAATGTCAAATTGTAGATCAAATCGATGATTATCAGCATTACGTTTTTCCAACATTGAGTTTCCATGACATGATGCCGAATGGCTTTAACATTCTTGGAAATTTCGTTATCTATCTGATGTCCAAATAGATTTCTTTCTCCATATTCATTCAAGCATGTTGTAGCACTATATTGATTTTACAATGTGGGATTCATAAGGTTCTATCTGAATACTTGAGTGAAAGCTATTTTTTTAAGATAACTCAACTTGGGAAAGGTGTTGTTCCCAAACACCTTTGAATTCCACAGTATATAATCACAATATATAGTATAGGGTTGCAATTGTTTTCTTAGATTTACTATCCATCTATGGGTGATAACAAGTGATGAAACTCAATTCTAAATCAAGTGCATGTGGAATACTTTCCAAAAACGTTGGGGTAAACCTTGGATCCCGATAAAATACAATTGAATGAGTTCATCCATGCATCCTTTACGCTTCCTTAATGTATATCCTAAAAAGATAATATTTATAGAGGTATAAACTAATAGAAATTATTTGTGTTGACTTAGTTAGGTTATCAACTACTTCATTTATAACATTAAACACTTTGGATGTTATGGGTAGACCAATGAAAAAATGTATAGTGATGTTCCCCCATTTCCATTCTGGTTTAGTTATTTGATGAAAAATCCAATTCTACTTTTTTCTTTCACCCTTAACATGGTGGAATACCAAGCACCGAGATATGAACTCTACCATATAGATCTTCATTCCATCCCACTAGATGTATGGTAACATGTATCTGTACTTGATTGTATTCCTATGATGAATAGATAATGATGAACAATGATCTTCCTCTAATATCCAATTCATCAAATGTGGTCTAGATGGAATAAATGCATGGTTTCTTCATGTTATCATTCCATCATAATCACTTTTACACCCAAGAACATTTCTATCCTTAATTTGAATCTTTAAATCATCCATCTGTGCCTATGTATTTTTCACTTTAATAGAGGGTTGTAAATTCAATTGAGAAAGAAATTAATTTTACACATCCTTCAAGATTTCTAGATCCATCCATTTAAAATCCATAAATATTGGATCTATTTTGATTGAAATCATTGATAATATAGCATGATCCTTTCAAATCAAACCATATTCCACCTTATTCTCTTTCACATGGTTGTAATGTATCGATCAATCATAATAATTTATCAGGTTTATCAATCTTATCTGGTTCTTTTTCAACTCATTCTATGGGAATATATATTTCTAACAAAAAATATCGTTATATATATCATACATTTCTTCATAAACATAATTCCTACACATCATTAATGCAAAGAGTAACCCAACTAACTCAAAGTCATGACTTGGGTAATTTTTCTCATGAATCATCATGGTTCAGAAGGCTTAAGGGATAACCGTGTTATTCAGCATAAAAATATATCACAATCCCTTATTGTAAGAATAACTATAGATTAAAAACCCTTATCCATAACTGGGTAGTGTAAGAATATGTGCAATGACTATCCTTCACTTTAGTTCCTTGAAAATTTTCTCACATTCATCTGTCTAAAGGAACTTTTCACCCATCCATGTTTACATGGTCAGAAGATTCGATAGCCATTATAAATTTTCCAAAAATTATTTTTAATATCCAGATAAACAATGAAGACTACATATCTCGGCCATTGAGGTTGGTCTTGGCTAATATAAAATATCCTATGTCATTGATGGATCTACTTATATACCATATCTTGAGATTATGTTACCCAAAAATGGAACCATTTATGGACAAAATTCACACTTTGAAAAATTTCAATACATCTTCTCCTTCCTTGTGTTCTTTAGTGAAATTATCAAGTAGTATTCATGATCTTCCTTTCTCATTGGATAGATATGAATATCATCTATAAAGACCACACCAAAATGATCGAGGTAATATCCAATGAACATATTCATCAAATTCATGAAGATATAAGGGAAATTAGTAAGGCCAAAAGACATCACTGCATATTCATCTTGACCATTCCTTTTATGGAATTTCATCTAGGGTATATCATATTTCGTGACCCCAAATTAATTATTTCTAGAACAAAGGTCAATATTTGAAATGTATTGACCCCCACATAGTTGGTTAAACATGTCATAAATACGGGGAAGAAGATGCTTGTTATTTATTTCTATATTCTTCAACTCTCAGTAATCAATGAAGAGTCACATTGATTCATCATTAATTTAAGATAAACGACTATTAATTCACCAAGGTAACATACATTGATGAATGAATACCTTATCATTGATTCCTTGATGTGTCTTCATCAATTTCTACAACTCAATTGGGGAAATTCTATAGCTAATATTTAAAAATGTTGTGGAACCAGATATGAGCTATAATGAAAACATAATTTTTTGTTTTGGTGGAAATATTGGTAAATATTCTTGAAATACATCCAAAAATCCTGATCAATATAAATATCACTAATAAATTTTTTATCTCAAACTGTTTGGGACAATCATGACTTTTAACAGGTAATTAAGACCCACATGATGGATTTAATTTTCAAATGATGTTAATACTTATCATCACATTGAATAAAGATCATATTTTGTTTTGAAATATCATACCTAACTTCTCTTCATCATCAATTGATTTCATATTTATGCAGAACAAACTAATCTACACCTCACGTGACATCAATTTCTACTGAAAGAAAATATAAAATGTTAATAGGAATCACATTACGATAAATTTCAACTAAAGAAGTATCATAGTTTTGAGATGAAATCATTGTACCATTGTGGTTTGGAAATTCTAATTTAACATATTATCATTTTGTGTGAATCTTCATACAATTAGAAAAATATTTAGATATGATAATGTGGGTTTATCTATAATCAAATAAGAAATTAGTGGTTTTGTATTCGATGGTAACATTTCCTTTCTCCGTATTTTTATCTCAACCATCTTCAAAAATCGTTATCTCAAGACATTTTCCTGTTAACCTTAGTTTAAGAGGTTTTAGATGCCGATCATCATCACCAACTCCTAGTTTTGGAAACTGGTTACATAATTCCCATCCAACTTAATGTTGAAGCAATGAATTGTGGGATGTTCATTATATGAATCTTTCTCTCTGTTTTCACCATTATCAAACTTCTTCTTATCAATTTGGCATAAATTACATGATGGACTTCCATTATGAACATATACCACTAATTAGACTGCTTAATAAAATTCCCTCTATGATTTGTTTCATAGTTAGATCATAATGGAAGCCACAAATTTTTCTCTCTATGGTTATTATATTTTCCATAGATCTCAATCATCCTTTTCATGTCAAAAGCATTATATTGATACATAACTACAACCTCCATTTTAAAATTGATTTCACAATGAAATATCTCTTCATAACTACTAATGTATCTCCTGAACACCATCATTTTAGAGCCCTGTATTTAAGACATCTAAGAACTTATCAAATTTACATTCAGGTTGGATGACAATACCAAAAGAATTCCTCACAATACTTGTGAAATTATCCTCCTAGATATCGAAAAATTCATTATCCTTTGTTAACACATGGAACTCTTTTTCCATCACCATAAGAAGAACATGATAAAATTACATATAAAAGAATTATTTCATGAACTCATAGAAATACATGAATTCAAATTCATGTTACTACGTTGTATTCTTGATTTGAATCCACCACGAGTCTGATTCACCTTCTAATTGAATAATTTTTAGAATAATTTTTTCTTGTTCCCAACATTTGAGGAAGGAAAATATGTTTTCAGGGGTACTAATCCATTATTCAGTCAGAATGGGATCAAAATACTAGGTAAAGGTGGCGGACATTGCCTCATGAAGACTCAACAGAATTCTATTCCCTCCATTTCTAATTTGGATGTATAGTATGATTCACATATTGAGAAATATACTTGAGAATAGTTTTCATTATATAACCCTAACATTTGGTTTCTCATGACATAAATCGTTTCATTTACCTTCACATTTAGAAATAATGTGATTCTTTTAAGTTCAAAACTTTGACTAAAACAAAAAAACATTTGCATGAGAAACACTAATCATAAAATAAAAAACTTATAATCAAGGTAAATTATCTTCAATGTGTAAAATTTTAGGTTTTATACTAGTTTATTAATAATATTTATGAGACACTAGGATTGTAATCTATACATAGAATTATCCTTATAGATCATACTAAGGTTTTATCATCCTTATTTCAACAGGATAACTAAACCATTTATCTAAACCGACTATAATGACCCTCACATTTCAATCATTAATATTTCATAATTTTTGTAGAATAATTAAAACATTTCACAAATAGACGACCAATGACCATATTATTTTAGTTCCTTTGTAAACATGTAAACATTAACACTAATACATAAGAGAGAAAAATTGTCTCCCAATAGGATATTCATAACTAGAATCCTTCTTAGACACAACATACATAAAAAAAACTTCATAACCCATGGAAAGAATGCATAAAATGTGGTGAGATCAAATGCTCAGTATAGGTAAACTGGGGATATATGTTACCATGTCATTAGCATAATGGTTTGAGAACATGATCAAGAAAATAGAAGACCATACAATTCATATCAAGGATTATAAAAAAATAGTTATTTCATAAATATTGGATGTTGAAAACACAATATTCACAAGGGAATCAAGTTAGTAAGACATTAAATCATAAAATATTGATATGAAATGGAATTTTGGTTTCCTCATAAACACATAAAATTAATCCCTAAAAGTGAAATAAAATCACCAAAACATAATAGGAAACTTCATGGAGACTACACCTATTCGTAGGGACACACCACCATCCCCAGTCATAGTCATTTCCATGTATGTGATTAGATTTCCATATCTTCCCATAGTGGATCATGTTTCCCCATCCATCAGAGTAGATCAAGCCCATCGACTTGTTCCCAATATTATTCAATGAGATATAAATATTTACTAAATAAAATATAGGGAGATATAGTTCCCACATATCACATAATGAAAACCATAAATTTTTGTTCCAAAAGAAACAATATAATTCATAATATCATTACCCGTGGAATGAAAGTGGTTTCATAAACATCATTCAATCATAACATAACCCGTGGAAAAGAAATGGGTTTCATAAATATCATTCCATCATAATGATAAATGAACAAGGAGAATAATATGGATAAAATACTTTAAATAATTATAACCATTTAAACATAAGTGTTATAAAATAATGTTATCATATATGAAAATTAATCACGAGAGATCACATCAAAATATTTCATGGGGAAAATACCATTTCTTCTTTGAAATTGTTTAATTTCTTAAAATGCATGTATTTTTAAAATTAAAACATTTAATTGAAAATAAACCTTTATTATTTTAAATAAATATTTAACTCACTAAGGCATCATGATGGTGGAAAATTATGTTCATGTTATCTATTATAAGAAACATTTCATCTGTATGTATTTTTTAAAAATGTAACAAGGATCCCTTTCTAGAAAATGAAAAAAATACATTTAAAATCGTTCTGTAAAAATTTAAAAATAAATAAATAAATTTCTGTATTCATTGTATAATAGTAAAATCCTTTTTAAAAATTTTTCTAGAAAACATGAAAATGGAAGATATGTATTACTCAACGAATACATAAAACAAAACAATACTGAATATTGATGAGATTGTGAAATAAACCCTCATAACATTATAATAAATAGAATAATATTCCCCATGAAAAAGAAAAACAATATTAAAATTGTATATTATGATATATAAGACACATAAAACGAATTCACAGGTGGCATATATACCACATAGAAGAAACAGGTAGTGTATAAGGGATGTGCCCCATAAAAATAAAAGGGAGACAACAATCCCTTACCTTTTTTCATGACTCTCATTGTAGTTGTTCTAACATACTGTATAATAAATATAAGTTTATTATAATGGTACCAAAAACCATATTAATATATTTAATACCATACATTATTTTATTATTACAATATATTACACTTGTATTAAAAAAATCAATTTTATTGTTATGTTTTCGGTAATATTCATGTTTTATATGTTTTGAATTGAAATTATTGATTATCATTCTTAGATCATGATTTAATTATTTATACAAGGCAAAAATGATATAAATTTCATATATATTCAGTACATAAATATTTTTAATAATTTATAAAATATATAAATATGAAATTGAATATACCATTCATGGTGGCAGTAGGTCGTATGTACACATAAACATTGTTTCTGTTTTATTATCATAGTAAATTAAATATATATATATATATATATATTATCATTACATTAAAATTATTATTTCATATATATCATATAATTTTACTAAACTCTACATTAATATATTCCATATAAAGTGTGAATAAATCACATCACTTTGTAGAGGAAGTATTCCACAAGTCCACAAACAAAGATATCATATTTACACAAAATGGAAGGCATGAAGATATTTTTTATGTATTATTTCCATAATAACATATAAATAATAAATATAATATATAAAATATAATTAAATAAATTATTTCCTTCAAAATTCACACCATTATTGGTGGTAATGGAAAAATGAACAATCATTGTTTTTGCGAGGCGGTAGTCTGTCGTACAAACGAACGATATGTTCGTTACCTATTAATGGAAATGTATGCATATATAGGAAAAAAATAATATAACAAAATATAAGTATGTTTATTATACATTATTTATTATAAATAATTAAATTTAAAAAATTTATGGGGTTTAAGGAAGAAATTGTACAAAAAAATTAGTTGATAAACATTACCTCTTCTTTGGGTATCTATTTTTGATTTTTCCAATAGGACTTCTTTGGTGGTATTTAAACTATATTTAATAATTATAAGATTAATGGAGGTATTATTTAGTATATTTATATTTGTTTTGGATTAACCAAATATTTTATGATGTGTGAATAAAATAGAATAAGTGGTTCACTTTTATAAGAGTGGGTAGGGGCACTTTTGAAATTTTTCAAAAGATTAATTTTTAATAAAATAAATATCATTATAAATGTCTCAAAAAGTATATCTATTTGAATATATAATCATATAAAGTTTTAATAAAATCAAAAAATATATTTTATACAAGTTAAAATATTATTTTAACCTTATCATTTTGGTTAAACATTTGTTAACCTATTTTAATTTTAATTATGGAAACAATATTTTCTATACTAAATGGTTGAGTTTTTAACTTATAAGTTGTCAAATAAATCATAAATAGGATTTTTATTGTTTTATAGAGCATATATAATCAACTTAATCCTTATTCAGGGTTTATATTGTTTTATCTAATTTAATAAAATATTATTTTCATAAATTATTATTAGTGTCTATTTTGACACTATTCATTACATTGAATTAAATAAGTTCAATACAGAAACAAAACATTAAAAATATTCATATAATAAAACATAATATATCATATTCACCTATAAAAATATTTAACTACCTTGATTAGTTCAAATCATATTTATTTTAATATTTTTAATATAAATTAATTGATTGTTTCATTAATTGAATAATTATTGCAACATCAATTGTAATTATTTATGAAAATTATTTCGTAACTAAAAATTAAAATTAAAATAACATGATGTTTATAATCTTTTTATATTTCATAATAATATATATATTTTATCATATATTTTTTTGTCTCAGAAACTAATAAAATTATACTTATTAAAGTAAGCGTGTGACATCTTGTCAATCTCTTTGATTTTTAAAATATCTTAGTCATTTTTAGGGAAATTTTTTCATTAAATTGTAAAACTATTATAATTGAGTGTTAAGGATAAAATTAAAATCATATAATAAAATTTTATCATTAGTTTTGGTAGTTTTATTATTTTTATAATATTATTTTTACCCCTAATTAAATGATTTACCCTTAATTGTGGAAATATAAATTACTAAAGCTAATATTCATATTATAAAAATATAAAATAAAGATATTAAATAAATTTATAACGACTAATTAGAAATATTGAATCATTTTTGTCATAAATAAAAACAAAAAAGTGGCAGAAATTAATTTAAAATTAATGTTGCGGACTGGATGAGACGACAAGTTATTAATGTGAAAAAGTCCAAAATTTTGAAATGTTTTTATATCAAATTTAAAATTTAACTACGTTCTAATGACCGAAATGAGGATAATTTATTATATGGTTTACTAATTATTATTTAAAACCAATTAAAAAATTAACTTATCAACATAAATAATGCTAGTGATAAAGTAGTTTTGAGTAAAAATTCAGTACTTTCAATATTAATCAAAAATATAATACTTCTCAGAAAAATACCAAAAGCTAACCCAATATAAATTTTGATATCAGGAATTCAAAAATGTTATTAAATTTTTCACATAATTAATATTATTTTTTCAATAATTATATTTCAAATGGTTTCAACATTAAAAGGGAGCAAAACTTCTTTTTAGAAAATTATAGTTTTTGAGCATAAAACTAGATTTATTGTTTTTTTATATTATGTGAAGACAAAAATTGGTTGAATGTTAAAAAATTTACTTAATATTATATATATATATATATATATATTATTTATATAATTAAATTGGAGTAATTTGTTTATGTTATTGGAATAAAACTCACTTTTGTAGATTTCAATATTTTTTTTCATAAACTAATTTCCTTTTAATATCATAATGGTTTTATAAATATAAACCAAATTTCTATAATTTAGTTAATCATGTTCTCACCATACATCCTAATGGATAGGTTATAATTTTTTAAAAAAATAATTAAAAAAATAAAAATTTTCTTTGTAGAAATTGAGTGTTGTGTGTTACACAAGACAAGGCGGTGGGGTATATAGCGCAATATTAACTTGGTGTATCGTAAAAAAATTTACTTGGAGTCTCATGAGGTGTAAGAAATCAAATAAAATTAATTTATTAAAAAAATCTTCATAAAAATCCTGGTTTTACAAGAATATTCTCTACTGATGCGAGTTTTATGGAATGTTTCTCCATTTTATTCATGGAGATGAGATCCCCTAGGTCATGTAGAAATTACACATCGAATATAACGACACCCATCTAAAGTGATTGAATCTCTTTGACCAGATTTTCATCCTATGCTACTTATAGCACACCATGGTCCATGACTACATAGAGTTCTCTATGAGTTATCATGCGTGTCAAAACCTTTCCAAATTTGTACGTCGACCGCTGGATCTCCTCTACACTATAAAGTATTCATGTCCCTTTACAGAATAGGGGTTTGATGTTTTGAGGCCATACCCCATGTGATATCTCACCAATTCATATTCATTCTTACAGTGATGGACTTCATCTCTAATGTGTAAGAAGTAATTCACCTCAAGGATGTAATGGTGTGATCTGTGCCCAATTTTTTGATCTCCCTCATCATCAACTGATTTTGAGTTCCTCGTGTTATTCTCACAGACAATGACACAAACATCTAGGATATTGAGCATAACAAATTACATTCCATGTTAAACATCTAATACAACCATCCATTCCACAACCATGAACAGAAGAATGGGAATATTGAGTTGTTCAACAAGACCCCTATGACATTTGGATGAAGATGGTGGTCCCAAACCATAAGAGTTGGTAGGAAAATTCACCAACTCCCAATTATAATATATGATGATGACTCATAATTCCACCTAGAAGACAACATATTCCTTGGTATATAGAACATAGGTGGTCCATTACATTGAGATACAACTTCCATTTCTATGAGGAGATATCTATAACTAGAAGATTCTAGAAAAAATGGTAGTAGTGTGTCTAGATGATTTTGAATCATTCATGGAGAATAGGCTCTAGGCCTTGCTCAATCTAGAGAGGAACAAAAATAAGGTAGAATAAGTTTTAAAAAATAAGGTTTCCATCCACTCCTTCATCCAGGGAGACAAGATGTTGGCTCTCAGATTTCTGATGATACCTAAAAATGCCACAAAACCTGAATAAAAATTTGTAAGGACCTTTCATCATTCATAAAGAATATTCTAATGTAGCATTATCATTATCATCATAGGCAGAACACATATCAAACCTCCCACCAATGCTCGGTTTCTCGACTATTTCTTTATGTTATTGTGAAATTTTATGACCTACATAAACTTATTATAAGATTCACAGTTCATGTTTTAAGACAATAAACTAATATCCACCCCCTTGGTCAATGAAATATGATAATAAAATTATTGCAACATGGCCAAGAATTATTGAAATAAATTAGTTTCATCCTCTAGTATGAATTTTATGACATTATGCTGCACAACATCACATCCTCAATGCAGGACCTTGAACTACAATATTTCCCTATCTAAAAACTATATGCCCCTTAATTATATATGATTTAACTCATAAAAAATTGGTATGCCTCTTATGGTATGTAGGATATGGTCATGAGCCATACCATGTGTCCTAATTATGGGATGCTCTACCATAATTGTAAGATGTCTCAATTCCATCACAAAATAGGATATTCCCCCACTGACATCAATCTCCTACCATACTGTGTTCTAGAACTACATGTGGCTTTTATTTCCATTGTCATCTGATACCAGCCACAGATTTACCAACACTTTATCACCTTATCCCTAGTTATGATCCCAACATCACAACCTTAAACTACATGTAGTTCATTTCACGTTTTTCATGTGGTGCAAGGCCTCTTTGGCTCAATTTAAATCAAGTCATACCTATTCTATTCCTCACAGATACCCTTGAAGGCAACATATCACTAAACCAATCATCATGAATTTAAAAGGATTTTCATGTTTCCTTTAGTCAATGTATTTTTACCTGAAACTATGAACTATTTTCACTCTGCAACTTGTGTGATATGAAAGCCTCTTTTAGTTTCATTCATGTTGCGTTTTAACTATTTCATGCCACACAAATACCCTTGAAACAAACATACTCTCTTTATTCAAAAAATCATGAATTTAAACTGATTTCCCATATTCCATGAATCATAACATTAAACTCTCCACCATGGTCTATACCATATAACCCTAAACCGTGTAAGACCTGCTTTAGGATTGCATCATGTGGTGTAGGGACAATTTGTATCCATTCACATCTATAATTAACTACACAAATATCTGAAAATCTCCCTCCCTATATTCCACTCATTATTACTTTAAACTATTTTCCACAGTCCCAAGATCTATGAGCTCAAACATGGAGCCCTAGTCTAAGCATTAACACCCTAAACTATGTTCATTATCCAATTATCCACATGTTCAAAATCACCATTTTGGTCATGGAATCCCATACCTCCAATTTACCATACTACACGTGGATTTATTCCTATACTCATGGGATACCTAGTGATAAAAGGACTTTTGCCCCTAGATCTAGCCATGGATTCACTACAAAATTGTAACACCCCGAGATTTTATGAAAAATATTCTTCTTAATTTCATTAATGTCTTGTGTTGTACGCTACACCAAAAGGATATTGCACAACACGCATCCTTGACTTGCCTTTCATTATACGCAATCGCGACCTTCCTTGATAGCGTGTGTAGTACGCAATACCGAGTTTCACTAAACAACGGTATGCTATTAAAATATTATTAAAACTAGCAGTTATGAATAGTAATAACCACTTTTTGAAATTTTGTAAATTTGATTTTTCAAAATGGACTTCATTTTTGGATTCGGAATATCGAAATTAGCTTAGGGTGAAATGTTGGTAATTTTCGGATAACTTTCATATTTTGATGAAAAATGGAAATTACTAAATTTTAATTAACAAGAAATTTTTCAATCGAAATAATTAATAGTGATAAATTATTAATTTTAGTGGTTATAAAGTATATTTATAATATATTTTTACAATTTAATACAATTATGGTCATTGGATGTAATTTCACATTTAAACGAGTTATAAACAAGTTTCAATCTTTTGTTAGTTATTATCTCTTAAAAACACGCTATTTGTTTTGACGACGGGAATTAATTATTTAATTAGTTAATTCAACTAATATGTTTTGAATTTGGTAAAATAGACATCATTTTTGAGTTCATAATATCAAATATATCTTAGGCCTAATTTTTGGTATTTTTCTGAAAACTTTCAATTTTTGATGAATAGTGAAACCACTAAGTGGTAGTTAAAAAAACTGAATTGTTCATAAAACTTAATTTTACCACTTCTGTGAGTGGAATTTCAAAAATCTGAGAGACAAGGTTGATTTAAGTAAGTAAAATATGGTTCAATGAGATGAAAATAATTTTTTGATGAATAATAACTTTTTACTTTTTTTTACCACGGTTAAAAATATATAGGGTAATTAAGGGTAGAAATGATATTATTATTACCCTAACACATGTCCTAATTCTATTGTACAAGTGTAATTCGACCAAAAACAAACTTAGGAATAAAATATGACCATTTAGGCCCACTTGGATTAGATTAGGACATTTTTTATTAATTTATTTAAAGAAGGGTTAAAAAAGATAAAAAAAATGTTTATTTACTAATACATTTTTAATATGGGGTTATACATAAGATAAATTAAACTATAAATATTCATTAGAAAGATAAAAAGATTTCCGACATAATAGTATTTTATTTGTAATTTTTAGACATTGAATAATTTAATTTATTTATGACACAACAATGATTCAGTAATTATATTATTAATGAAATATTGACATAATTGATGTTATAAATACCCAAATAAATATAATTTGAGACTTTTTATGAATTAAACTAATTTTCTAGGTTAATATGTCATTTTAGTATTGATTTAATTAACTTTGTTCGAACTTATCATTCTTTAATGATTTTCACAAAAATCAATTACTAAATAGTGTCAAAATTGACATAAAATAGTTTTTAAAACAAATATTATATTATTAATTGTTATATTATACTTAAAAATATAAGGATCGGACAAATTACATAGATAAAGTTATATATATTAATAATAAACAATTTGGGGTTCTTTTGGCTTCTTATAGTATGTTTATTAACCTTATAGTGTAAGAACACAAGAAGACACGGTAAAAGTAAAATTATTTAACTTAATGTTAAATCTAAATGATAAGTTTAAAATAGGAACCTAAACTTGTCTAAATTCTATTGTATGAGAGGATTTCGACCCATACCCACCTTAGCCTCGAAATAAATCAATTTGGAGCTATTTATAACCGAACTTGACTTTATAATAAAATAATATTTTTAGTTATTCCAAAGGTGCCCCTCTCCTCCCTTATAAAAGGGCACCTCCTCCCTCTCTTCCTCGCACAACTTTGAGCCTTCATGCTTGGCCAACCCCGGCCAAATTCTATTCTCCACTTCCCTAGAAACATCCTAGAGGTTCTGGGCTTACTCAAAGACCAATTTTGGTACCCTAAGAGGAGGTCTCAAAGAGGCGCTTCAAAGAAGAGGAGTTTCGGACACCTACGAAGAAAATCAGACCTAAGGTAATGGAAATATCACAATCTCATTTTTATCCGAGATTGTTTATACTTTGGTATTTATTGGGGTGTATTTTATCATCCACATCCATGTTTTCTCAATATGTATTATTATTTCCATCCACCTACAATTTTTTAAATCCAATTTTACCCTTCGTTGAGTTTTTAGTAAAGGATATGAAAGTAATCTTTTGTCGTTTTTCGTACGAGGTACTTTTTGACTTTTACGACAAAAGTACGAAGAATTTTTTTTAAAACTTATACGGCACGAATGTATTTTTAAAACATTATTTCCAAGAAGCTTCCTGTACAAGTTTTCATGTTTATTTTTAATCAACTTCTTTTAGTTTAAAATTGTATGACATGTTAATAAAAGAAAATGTTTTTGAATTTGAAAGGATATTTTCCTCAAGAATGGAGTTCAAGTGTATTATCAAAATTATTTTCCATCTAAGATAATATAGGGTTCTGTTTCTATCCCTATTATTACATTGATTTGATTATGTTGTGATGGAATTATTTTTATGAATTCCTTTATCTTATATGAATTGTATGATGATGTTACGATGTTTAAGATTCCCATTTTTATTACATGGGTTATGAAATGATGAATGATATATGATTTTGTGGCACATATAAGAGTGGTATCATTATGAGATGGGTGGGACCTATATCTCCCTCCAATGCATTGGGTAAAGATTTTATATCTCATGAGATAGACATGGCTGGAATGGTAGGTTATACTGGTTCAGTGAAACAGGACTGAAACGAGGGTGACTCGGTTCAGAAAGGGACTTTGTCCACTAAGATAGTCTTGGAAATGAGTCTTGACTATCAAGAAATGATTCTCTATGATTATGTGTGCATGCCACAAAGTTTAATGTTCTAAGTTATGATTATTGTGATTACATTTCACTGCCATGAGTTATCCCAGATTATGAAATTATGATCTCTTTTACAGGTTATGATTTCCAAAAGTTATGTGCTTATGTATATGATGTGGTTGATATTTCTTTTGTTTACCCTTACTAATAATTTGAGCTCACCCTTTTATGTTTACTTTTCCCCAGGATATAAAGAAAGGTTTTAGGTAAAAAAAAAAGAAGATCTTTATGGGAGATGTTGAAGATCTTTCACCAGGATTAGAAGATTATATTCCGAGTTTCCAAAGACACTAAACTATTACGATCCTTGTGTGTGTGTGTTTTTGTTATGTACTAAGTATTCCGCAAATGTAATGTAATGTCAATGTAAGTCAAGCTTCGGGTCTCTACAGTTGGTATTAGAGGAAAGGTTTAGTCAACCTTTGGAAACTAGGATGCGAGAACTTTAGTGAGATCCCTAGAGATATTTCTAAGGTATGTCTAGGGATGTCTCTAAGGTTACGTATACATATAGGTTATAGTCCTAGAATTGCGCTAACGATCTTAGAATTTAACCTAAGATGTTAGATATTGAGGTTACTCCCCCTTTATTATGTTGTTTTCCCTAGCATGATTTTTGCCTCTCACACTATTCTTTTTGGGTTTTAGACGATGGCTGGAGCCCGAAGGAACCGTGTTGATCAATGTAATGGAAAATGAAATGATTTTCCTTGTGAACAAACAAGTGTTATGGGAGATGCAGTGAAAAATCTTATTGGTATACTTACACAAGCTATGAATCATTCTGGGCTTCCAAATGAGCAGAGAAGGGAACAATATTCTATTGAGTCCTTCATGAGGCAACGTTCACCTTCTTTCAGTGGGTATTCCGATCCACTTGTTGTTGAACAATGGATCAGTACCACTGAAAAGATATTTTCAGTTCCTCAATGTTCTGAACATGATAAAGTCATCTTAGTAGTATATCGTTTGGAAGGTGAAGCTGATCAATGGTGGAATCTTATCAAGAATACGAGGCCAAGAGATGAAATTGAGTCCATGGAATGGGACGAGTTCAAGAACTTGTTTTTCAGTAAGTACTTACCTCATCTTCTTCAAAAAAAATGGAAAAGGAGTTTCTTGAGCTGAAGCAGAAAGATGATGAATCTGTGGGTATATACGAAGTGAATTTTACAAGACTTGCAAGGTATGCATCTGGCATTATCATCCAACCTGAAAGTAAAGTTGATCGATTTTTCAGTCGCTTAAAACCAAATCTTCTAAGGGCATTAGCTATAAGAGACTTCAATATCTATGAAGAAATTGTGCGTTGTGCTATCAAGGTAGAAATGGAAGTTGGTGTTACATATCCATCTCATGGTTTTGACAAGAAACGAAAGATGGAGTTCAAGGAGAAATCGCAGAATAATGGTGAAAAGAATATGAATGTTTCCTTATGCTCAAAGTGTGGAAAGAAGCATGGTTGAGATTGTCTTAAAGGGACTAGAAAATGTTTTAAGTGTGGAAAAGAAGGTCATCGAGTAGCTGAGTGTCGAAGTAATGGAAAAAGGGTTTCTAATGATGTGAATAAAGCAAAGACTATAAAGAACGCACCACCAACACTTCAATGCTTCAAGTGCATGGAAATGGGGCTTTATGCTAATAAATGCCCTAATCCAAGGGTTTGTGATGATCAACATGAGCAACCAATTAAGGAAAATGACAAAGGGAAGTCACATGCCATCACTATTGGCTATTTTGAATATGATAACGATGTGGTGGAATGATTAAGTGTTTATGTAATGGGATTCCAAAATAGTGTTTTATATAGTATCGTGGAATATTGGAATATTTTTGTATTGGTCTATTGTGGTTTTCAATAATTTTATGGTACCAGTTACCATGGAAAGTGATTGAGATATTTTTGGAAAAAGAATGATATGCGCATAATGAAGGGAAAATGAGAAAATGAAATATTTGACAGTATTCATGAGCTCATGATTGATATAAGGACTAAGTGATATCATGGTTTGAGTATATAGAATTTTGAGGATTTTGGTATGTGGAAGGTGTTAACTTTTAACTGCATTCACGTTTTCAGTAAGGTTCAATGGGTATTCAACAGAATACATGATTAAGGACTTTGAATGTTTGGAATGTGACCAACAAAACATATCTTATGATATATGGGGATCAAAGATGGTATTAAATCTCTGTAATCATTTTCACTATGTTATGAGAGTGGACTGCAGTATTATGGATAAGCCTAAAGATTGGAATGGATTATGTGGGACATAAGTTATTATTGATTAAGGATAGAATTTTTTTCGATATTATTAATGGGATGTTATAGTAATATAGTTTTAGAAAAAGGACAAACTGTAGGACGGGGTACAGCCCATCGCGTCAGACAAGGCTGTGGGAATCGAACCCACAAACGAAGTGTGACTGGCCATTATCGCCTACCACTGGCCTACAGGATGTCCCTGGTTAGTAGAAACTAGTTTTATTTTATTAAGAGGTATGATATATGAAGTATAAGATCATTTTTGGAACCATATACGATTAACCATAAGATGGACTTATATCTTTTGCTAACCTTTTGTTTCAAAGATATAGAATGAACCATCATTCTATCACATGATCTGCTAACACATCTCAAATGACAAATTCAACTTAATTTCTTTAAGAGATGAAGTGGAAATTGTCCAAATAATGACAAATGGTGAGACTATACCAAAATCACGAAAGTATTTCTTCTAATTCCAATTTCATCAACTTTAGGGAAATGATCTTGAAAACCAAAAATGTTGTCTTAGTGCTCTTATATCTGATGAATCAGATGGTACCTTAGATCATCACAAATTTATGGCTTTGTGATTGCTAGCTTTTCCATAGCCATGTTCGCTACCACTCTCCATCAGAACATGATGGTTAGATTTCTCTTCTATATCCATATTTTCACCTATGTGGAATCCCATTGATTAGTTTATTTGGGTAACCGTTACGTTTCATACTTTTTTTTAAATATTGGTTTTGGTATTCCTTTTTTAGATGTGGGTTTCGATTAAAAAACTTTCAAATAGTAAACCATTTATAACCCCGACAAATTTCAAGGGTGAATTTCATTTTCAAGGGGGTAAAATGTAACACCCCGAGATTTTATGAAAAATATTCTTCTTAATTTCATTAATGCCTTGTGTTGTACGCTAAACCAAAAGGATCTTTCACAACATGCATCCTTGACTTGCCTTCCATTACACGCAATCGCGACCTTCCTTGATAGCGTGTGTAGTACGCAATACCGAGTTTCACTAAACAACGATATGCTATTAAAATATTATTAAAACTAGCCGTTATGAATAGTAATAACCACTTTTTGAAATTTTGTAAATTTTATTTTTCAAAATGGACTTCATTTTTGGATTGAGAATATAGAAATTAGCTTAGGGTGAAATTTTCGTAATTTTCGGATAACTTTCATATTTTGATGAATAGTGGAAATTACTAAATTTTAATTGAAAACAACTTTTTCAATAGAAATAATTAATAGTGATAAATTATTAATTTTAGTGGTTTTAAAGTATATTTAGAATATTTTTTAAAATTTAATACAATGATGGTCATTGGATGTAATTTCAAATTTAAACCAGTTATAAACAAGTTTCATTCTTTTGATAGTTATTATCTCTTAAAAACACGCTATTTGTTTTGATGACGGGAATTAATTTTTAAATTATTTAATGCAACTGATATGTTTTGAATTTGGTAAAATAGACATCATTTTTGAGTTCATAATATCAAATATAGCTTAGCCCTAATTTTTGGTATTTTTCTGAAAACTTTCAATTTTTGATGAATAGTGAAACCACTAAGTGGTAGTTAAAAAAACAGAATTGTTCATAAAACTTAATTTTACCGCTTCTGTGAGTGGAATTTCAAAAATCCGAGAGACACGGTTGATGTCAGTAAGTAAAATGTGGTTCAATGAGATGAAAATAATTTTTTGGTGAATAGTAACTGTTTACTTTTTTTTACCACGGTTAAAAGTAAATAGGGTAATTAAGGGTAGAAATGATATTATTATTGCCCAAACACATGTCCTAATTCTATTGGAAAAGTGTAATTCGACCAAAAACAATCTTAGGAATAAAATATGACCATTTAGGCCCACTTGGATTAGATTAGGACATTTATTATTAATTTATTTAAAGAAGGGTTAAAAGAGTTAAAATCAAAGTTTATTTACTAAAACATTTTTAATATGGGGATATACATAAGAAAAATTCGACTATAAATATTAATTAGAAATCTAAAAGGATTTCATACATAATGGTATTTTATTTGTATTTTTTAGACATTAAATTATGTAATTTATTTATGACACAACGATGATTCAGTAATTATCTTATTAATGAAATATGAACATAATTGATGTTATAAATACCCATATAAATATAATTTTAAACTTTTTATGAATTCCACTAATTTTCTAGGTTAATATGACATGTTAGTATTGATTTAATTATCTTTTTTCGAACTTATCATTCTGTTATGATTTTCACAAAAATCAATTACTAAGTAGTGTCAAAATTGACATAAAATAGTTTTTAAAACAAATATTAAATTATTAATTTTTATATTATTCCTAAAAATCTATGTATCGGCCAAATGACATAGATAAGGTTATATATATTAATAATAAACAATTTGGGGTTCGTTTGGCTTCTTATAGTAAGTTTATTAACCATATAGTGTAAGAACACAAGAAGACACGGTAAAAGTAAAATTGTTTAACTTAATGTTAAATATAAATGATAACCTTAAAATAGGAACCTAAACTTGTCTAAATTCTATTGGATGGGAGGATTTAGACCCATCCCCACCTTAGCCTCAAAATAAATCAATTTGGAGCTATTTAAAATAGAACTTGTCTTTATAATAAAATTATATTTTTAGTTATTCCAAAGGTTCCCCTCTCCTCCCTTATAAAAGGGCACCTCCTCCCTCTCTTCCTCACACAACGTTGAGACTTCAAGCTCGGCCAACCCCTGCCAAATTCTATTCTCCACTTCCCTAGAAACATCCAAGAGGTTCTGGTCTTCCTCAAAGACAAAATTTGGTACCCTAAGAGGAGGTCTCAAAGAGGCGCTTCAAAGAAGAGGAGTTTCAGACACCTACGAAGAAAATCAGATCTAAGGTAAGGGAAATATCACAATCTCATTTTTATCCGAGATTGTTTATACTTTGGTATTTACTGGGGTGTATTTTATCATCCACATCCATGTTTTCTCAATATGTAATATTACTTCCATCCACCTACAATTGTTTAAATCCAATTTTACCCTTCGATGATTTTTTAGTAAAGGATATGAAATGAATCTTTTGTGGTTTTTCGTACGAGGTACTTTTTGACTTTTCCGACAAAAGTATGAAGAATGTTTTTTTTAACTTATACGGCATGAATGGATTTTTAAAAAATTATTTACAAGAAGCTTCCTTTACAAGTTTTCATGTTTATTTTTAATCAACTTCTTTTAGTTTAAAATTTTATGACATGTTAATAAAGGAAAAGGTTTTTGAATTTGAAAGGATATTTTCCTCAAGAATGGAGTTCAAGTGTTTTATCAAAATTATTTTCTATCTAAGATAATATAGGGTTATGTTTCTATCCCTATTATTACATTGATTTGATTATATTGTGATGGAATTATTTTTATGAATTCCTTTATCTTATATGAATTTTTTGATGATGTCACGATGTTTAAGATTCCCATTTTTATTACATGGGTTATGTAATGATGTATGATTTATGATTTTGTGGCACACATATGAATGGTATCATTATGAGATGGGTGGGACCTATATCTACCTCCAATGAATTGGGTAAAGATTTTATATCTCATGATATAGACATGGCTGGAATGGTAGGTTATACCGGTTCAGTGAAACAGGACTAAAACGAGGGTGACTCGGTTCAGATAGGGACTTTGTCCACTAAGATAGTATTGGCAATGCGTCTTGACTAATAAGAAATGATTCTCTATGATTATGTGTGCATTCCACAAAGATTAATGTTCTATGTTATGATTATTTTTATTACATTTCACTACCATGAGTTATCCCAGATTATGAAATTATGATCTCTCTTACAGGTTAAGATTTCCAAAAGTTATGTGCTTATGTATATGAAGTGACTAATATTTCTTTTGTTTACCCTTACTGAGCATTTGAGCTCACCCTTTTATGTTTACTTTTCCCCAGGAAATTAAGAAAGGTTTTAGGTATAAAAAAAGGAATATCTTTATGGGAGATGTTGAAGTTCTTTCACCAGGATTAGAAGATTATATTCCGAGTTTCCAAAGACACTAAACTATTACGATCCTTGTGTGTGTGTGTTTTTGTTATGTACTAAGTATTCCGCAAATGTAATTTAATGTCAATGTACGTCAAGATTTGGGTCTCTACAAAAATCCCCTATTACCTGTGCTGTTATCACCCTAAAATGATACTATGGGCCTAATTTCATGGTATATGCACCATTTATTTACCTTGAACTATCCATAATTTTAAATTCCATTATACCCTCATAGGAGGAAGAAAATAACATTCATTTCTATTCATAATCCCTGAACACTATACATTAATGCATGATGTTAAACTATGATTTTAGCCCATTTAAATTTATAATTCCTCATATTATAATGTGAAATGGTTTAGTATCCCCATTAGATTGGGTGACCTCCTTACGACATCAGTATCCCACCATTCCATGTCCATAACTATGTGTATCTTGATTCTCATGCCTATGGAATACGTAGTGATTCCAGAATACTTAATATTAGTTCTAGCCCCATTCTTCAACTCTCCATGGGGAATTTCCTTCCGCAATTACAAGATTTCGACCCGGGGTATGGTTTTTCGAGTTTCTTGTGGAAGATGGTTCCTTATAACCTCCATTCGTGACTGTTTATCACTCCATCCAGATACACATGACATCTTCCAAACATTAATTCCCCCCTTTGTTCAATGTAATGCGACATTAAACTAGAAACCACCTACATAGTCTAAGCTCTATGAATTTTAACTAGTAGCATAAATGGTTTTAGTTGTATAAATTTAAAACATCTAATACCAACTTCCTCATCACATGATTTTAAACTACATCATTAGCCTCTATAAAGAATTCATGATTTTTCATTAGATAAGTATGGGATGATAATAATAAAATTTACCCCATATGTAACTGGAATGCCTCATATAACAATTGTGCGAAGAAAAAAAAATAACCCCATATAAAACAAGGATTAACTCATCAGGGAGGATGTTGCCTCACCGATTTCAGTCTCCTACCATTCCATGACATGGAAGTACGTATGTATTGATTCTCATCCTTATGGGTTATGTAGTGATGCCTAAGTATTTCATCTTAGAAACAGCTTTGTAAGTGACTCATTTCTTAGTCATTTCCAACTCCCAATTTAGTTCATTTCTTTTTATTTGATTTGGATAAACATCAGACTCATAGTTTGAGTTGGAAACCTAATAGAATGGTTACATGCCACATTGAATCACCTACCATCATGGGTAAAATCCCTAAACGATCTCCATCCACAAAAAGTGGATCCAATTTTTCCAACTTGGACAATGGTCGATCTTTCATATTTCCTCATCATATTTAACTAATATTGGTACATAACATGTGTTTCTAACATTTTCAATAGTTTTTCTATATCCATTGTTTATTTAACTTTCACTATCTGGTTGTAGGGAGTCATGATATTCCTCCTTATATTTATCATTCACTTCTTTACCTCATTGTATTCTAACTTGAAATAAGATGAAACTCTGTACATCTCTTAGTTTTTCACGTCGAGAATGTATCACATGAGCTTAGGAGTCATGAGGGTGTCTTCTCAACTATGGTTGAGGAACATGAAAAGCCCCATTGATCAAAAATATATAACCATAATCTTTGTGTCAATGCTTACGTACCATGAATCAAAAAATTGTGAAAGTAAACTGAGGAATTTATTTTGTCGCATTGGGCCTCCATAGCCCGAAATTCACAATTGGTCTTTTATGTTTCCACACTACACATATCTATTTGAGAATCCCCTAGTCCAAACTCTATGACCTTAAATTAATATATCACGGTCTGAACGTAATTACCTTAAACTAAAATACATGGTCTAATTTTCATGATCATAATCAATGTGCAAGATCTATAATGAATGTTTTGTGAGGTGTTTGGTGGCCTCATAGGCCCCTTCTTTCATGTTATGTTATCTTCCCTTTATATCATGCACGTTATTTTGAGATACAACACCCCCATAGGTACTAGTGGTGTAACATTAAAACTATTCTCCTTGATAAAATATTTAAAACCTTAAATATTTTACAACTCACCGTAGTTTATACTCATTTTATGGTCTTCTATGCCCCCATATCCTTAAAATACCCTATAGGGAATTCCCCCATCTTGATATCCTTTTATGCCTCTAGACACTTCAGTTGGGTGGGAACCATTCACATTAGTTCACACATCTTCCACATGCTGGTAATCTATAACTTTATCCCATGAAAAGAACATGTGATTCCCTCTTAAACTAACACGAGGATGTAATGATGGGAAGAATAGTCCATAATTCCCACACATCATGTCCCAATCACAGGATGTATAAACATTGTGATGCATCATCATCAATATATAAGGATCAACTATATGTCCAATGTCCTCGCCATATGATGTCAAACAACATTTATATCATCCTAATTTCATGAAAAAAATAATGAATAATATTATGCCCCTTCTCGAGAGGACATTTCCTTTGGTGTTGGTCACTTATCACATAATTTATATCCTTCAACTATTGCTCAACATCCAAGATGAATCTCTCCCTCTAATATGAGCTTGAACATTTTTCAGACCGATACACCTAGAAATGTGCTCCATGAAATGATGGTGTAATTATTGGAGTGTTGGAATCCTTTAAAATATTCCATGACTTCATGTCCATGCTTTTCATGTCCCCTTATCCAGATAACAATGATGTTTCCGGACCAAAATGGCTCACTCACCATCCTAGGTAAACCCCTTGAAAGACATTGGATGACATTCTATGATAGGATCTATATTTAGAACATGGTCACTAGTCCACTCTTATTTGTTTTCCCCCATTATTATATAAAATGGTATGGATGCTATATTTCAAACACGGTAAGCAGTTATCCTATGTCACCATGCCACTCCACTAATTTTTTATGTTTTGGACTTTTTGATTTAAAATCCTCATTCCCCATTATTGTGGTAGAATACAATGCCTTTTGTGTTACCCCATTCATGCACTACCACACATTGGAGAAAGAAAGTCATATGTTTTAAGAGCCTAGTTCCACAGCCATATTGCCACATTTCCCAAACACTCTGGGTGGTCATTCAATAATAATATACCCCGAGTGTCCAATTATTGTACTTCACTATCATGTAAATGAGTAATTATATGTTCCTCCATTTCTTCTCATAATAATATTTTATCACAAAATCATATGGATTGTTCACTATTCATCTCAAATGAATGATTATGGTGTAAAAATAATTTAGAAGAATTATTTCCATGCATGTGGAATGTTTAAAACAAGGTAAATATTGAAATTCTCGAAGGTCATCCATATACTAGATCCTCTACTATATCATGTAAAAAGAATTCCCTATGACTCATGACCAATGTTCAAGTGCTCCAGTTATTCTTTCCTCTAGTGCATGGCTTCAAGGATCTTCTTTCACCTCTCGGTCTCTTCTTCCTCCTCCTTGTATGAAGAAAGAAGCTCATAATATCCGACCATAACTCTAATCCCCTCATCATGGAACTCGACTATCTGATATAACACATTTTTTTTCTTGATCGTTGACCTCCTCCACCTGTTCCCTCAATTGGATGATAACATGTACATGAGCATTGAGGAAGGAAACATTATCATTCACCAACTCCTCCTGAAATTGAATTTCTTAGTTGGCCTACTGGAGCTTCCATGTGATTTAGGTTTTCCCCTTATTTTAAGAGACATCTAGTCGTCATATTTTGGCCTCCACCTGCTTAGCATGGTGAATTGGGACCTACACAATGATAGCAAGAGAATTCAACACTCTGGTTCCCTGTTCAAAACACCCTATGTTTTTATGAAACATTTATATATTTGAATAAATTAAATTTCTTTGATTTAATTCATTATATTCTACACCATGTTAATCTTTCGCTACACGCAACACCAACTTAGTTCTCGTTACATGCAATATTGTGTTTCTATGAAACATCATTGTATTATTATACTGATTTAAAAAAATAAATTATATCCTATCTATTATAATGGAAGTTATAAACATGATAAAATAAATTATAAAATTATTTTTTACAAATAATTATTTGAAAAAATATTTTTAAATTATGGTAAAACCATTTTTAATCTAAAATGAAATGCATTTCTAAATTTTTTTTAAATGTCCAGATGTTTTTTTATAGTAGTAAAACAAATTGTGATTATATTAATGAAATAAATATATATATAAATAATATTCAACATATGTTTTTTAAAATTGATCATAATTGTTTTCTAAACATTATATAAGAACAATTTCGATTTTTTGCATTATATAATAATTTTTCAAAAAAACAAAAATTTACAAAAATTTGTTATAATGACACTTTAAAAAATAGTTTTTAAACTATTATAAATTATATTTGACAAAATAAAATTCTTATTTGAATGATGTATAACCGAATTTACTTTGGGTGAACTTTTGGTATTTTTGTGTGAAGTTTCATGTTTTGATTAATATTGAAAATACAGAATTTTAATCTGAAATAAATTTTTATTCTAACATATTTATATAGTTAAATTATTATTTCAATTGATTTAAAAGTATACATAAATAATTTATTTATTTTTTAAATCAATTTATTTCATTTTGATAAATTTAACATTGAATTTGTATATAAAATCATTTTAATCATTTGAAAAGTTTCACTTAAAAACCCCATTTTCTTATTATGTCAATGAGATGAATTTTAATGTAATTTAAAAAATTTATATGTTAGAATTGAGAAAAATAGATTTTTTTGGAATCATAAATTAAATTTTATTAATTAAGTTAATTTTATTTTTGGACTATATAAATAGAAACATCTGTAATGTTTATTTCCACGGTTAAGGGTAAATTGGGTAATTATAGAAAAAATAATATAATAAATTTTTTAAAAATAACTACAAATCATCCAAAATTATATTGGATGAATATAATTTTTATCCTAACATATGATGATTTATAATTTATTTTTAATAGACAATTTCCCTTAAAATGACCTCGATATTTTTAAAATCAAATAGAGTGAAAAAATGTCACACTCTTACTTTTAATAAGTATAATATTTTTTATATGTGATTAAATAGAATATATGATCAAATATATATAATATTATGAAATATAAAATGTTTCTATAAATCATGGTTGTTTTCCTAAAATTTTAGTGGAGAAATAATATTATTAATTATTACACAATGATGATGGAATAATTATTAAATTAAAGAAACAATCTATTAAATGATATTATAAATATTTTAAAAATTATAATTTTACTTAATTAATGTGATAAAAAAATTTATAGGTGAATATGAAATTTTAGGGGTGTGCTAAATGATTTATTATTTTGTCTTTTTAAATATATTTTCTTATTGTGAATGTCATGAAAAGTGTAAAAATATCCAATTCTGATATTTTATGAAAATAATATTTTTTGATGTTATTTAAAAATCATAAACATTTTAAACAAGGAAAATGCGATGTAATATAGTAGAAAATATTTTAGTGTGCCCATTTATGGTCCAATTGAATATTTATCTTTAAAAATCACTTCGTATTAATATTAAAAACATTGTTACCATAGTTTTAATTAAAATTGATTAACTAATGGTTAATAAAAATTATAAGGTTATAAGTGACACAAAAACATTTATAAATTCAAATGGATGACGCAATTAGAATCTTATAATATATTATCGTCTAATAAATGGCCATTTATAGGTATTTGGATTGATAATTAATTAATAATTAATTGATCATTGGAGAAATTTCAAAAGATCCCATATCATATCTTATAAAATGAATCATCTCATTATCTTCTCTTCACACTTAAGAACCATTTTTTAGATATATAGATAAATATACTCTATAAATCCATCCATTAATACTATAATTGTTTAATTTTTCATAAATCCAACCAATGGAGTCATTTTGTGAAAATCAAAAAGAGATACCCATTGAAAATGTAATTTTCTTCAATGAATGATGTAGTTTTATTTTTTCCTTAAACCCATTCAATTATTTTTATTCTATGTTCATAAAATAACATAAGTGTCACAAATATTCTTATTTATTGTTATGTTATGTTTCATACCTACACTCACACACATCCATATAATTTGTAAATAACTTACTGTTCTTGTGTATGACGAACTACCGCCTCATGGAATGATGTTGTTCATTTGTTTACATTAACAACTCTCATGGATGGGAATTATGATGGAAAAACATTATTTTATGATATATACTATATTTATGATGCATTATAATTTTTAACTATTATATAAAATATACTATTATTATTTATGTTTTTTTGGAAATAGGATAACTTCGTTTGTTGATGTGCAGACTGCCGCCTCCTCAAAGTGAATGACTCATTATCACATTACATAGAACGTATTAAGGACAAGTTAGTGAAGCTATAATATATATATATGAAATAATAATTTTAATTTAATTATATTATATATATACACATATATTTCATTAGCATTCATTCTTTTAATATGACAGGAACTCTAAGAGTTACTAATGCATATGTATGACCAAGCATCTTCATGAAAGGTGTATTTAATTTTCTATTTATATATTTTATAAATAACCATAAATTCATATATTATGAATATATTTTTTTTATATCATTGATAAAATTATGGAAAAAATTAAATCATAATCTATGTTTGAGTACCAAGAATAATAAATCAATACATGTAGGAGAAAAAAGCAGTTATTACCCAAAACATAACTCAAGCATCATATTGTTAGTAAGCGGCTAATATAAAATCTTAGGTAAGTAATGTATTGTATTATATATATAAATATTGTTCATTAATATATGAATAATAAACATATATTTATTACAAAGGATGTTTTCATGATTACGGTTAATGTCAAGACATAAAGTATTTGATTTATGTATCACTTTTATTTCAATAGGAAACATGCCTTGTACACTACATGTATCTTATACATGGTGTATATACTACCTATGTATGTAATTATTGAGTCTTGTCATGAAGATTATTGTAATGACCCAATTTTTATAAATGTAAATTAAATTCCTATAAAGATGTTATATAATCACATGAAATCATAGCACAATGAACAAATAAGTACTATGTGACCATTAAACAAAATTTTGTCACTTCAATTATTTGAATTTCAAAAATATGACATACGCGGTTGCGATCAGTAAGATTTTTGGAGTCTAATGGAACACACATGATTTTTGGTGAATAATAACCTACCCTTATGAATAGTAACCTGCCCTTATGAATAGTAATATCACCCTTATGAAAATTAAATCTTTCATAAGAATAGTAACCTCACCCATTAATTTATAAATAAAATTTAGTCATCCTATAAGTGATTATATGACCATAGTAAAAGTATGGGAAAATTTTTAAGTCATAAATAATCAATTACATTTAATAAATTAATTTAAAAGAAAATATATTTTCCTAAAAAATTTCCCATAAATTGACAATTTTATCTTTTCTAGTTTTAAGATAATTTTATAACACATTATGTAATTTTTGAAAGCATTATGAAATCAATTATATTATTATAATATGTCTTTTTCAAGTAAATTATCAATTTAATTTATAATTATTGTTTTTGTATTTATAAATTTATATTTGATAAATGAAGTTAATTTTTTTATTCTACAAATCTTTAAATGGATACAGTGAATTTTTTGGATTTTTCTAAAATACTTGAATTTTTTATGAATAATAAAATACAATAATTTGATGATTAAGAAAAATACACGATTTATAGGGTCAGGGATGGTGTTATGTTGATGAATCCCATTTTTTTCAAGACTCACATGGCCATATTATTATTTTTGGTCATGGAAACATCACAATTTTAGGTCTTAAGGGAAATTAATAAACTATGGAATTTAATATTATGAAATCCCTCATATCCTCCACTATAAATACCACCCATCCTTAACTCTTATATTCACTCCTCTCATGACATGTTACTGGCCTATGTTCTGTGAAAATCAATACCCATTATTCTCCACCACTTCCAAAAACCCTTGGTATCTTAAAAAGACTAAATCCTCTCCCCTTAAGAGGCTCTCCAGAGAGATAAAATCATGTGTTAAATTCCACTTTCTGATTCTTTTATTTTCTTTCAAATTATTTATTTTCATGTTTATTTCCTCACCTCCCTTCACCCAAATGGTATGATAACTCTATTGTCATATATTTAGGATAATTTTATTATTCCACTGGGATAGTTTATCATAATATCTCCCTCCCCCTCCTTTTCTATAAAATAAAATACTATTTGAGATGTGCTGATTTATCAAATTCAAGGAAAATGGGTTTTCAATTTTAATTACCTTCTTCTAGACTAGTCATGATACCATTTTAATGGTTTAACCAGGTCATAATATATTTAGTTATTCTTATTTTGTGTTCTAGAATTATTTTTTTTACATGATTAAAAATGATTATACAAAACAAGTTAATTATTAGCAAAATAACCAAATTAATCCAAGTGTTTATCATTATTGTTTTCTGTAATGATTCAACTCATCTCTATGTAAAAAAATTAAATTTACAAACATGAAACATTTGGAATGTTTAATAATAAAATTTAACATCAATTCTGTAAAACCATATTCATTGTACATGTGTGTCCGAAAATGAATATAAGTTAACTAGTCATTAAAACCACGGAAACAAAGGAAACAGAACAATGAAATTGAACCTGATAACCAATAAATAAGATAATGAATGAACTCAAGATGGTTAAAATATATTATTTACATGTAAAATAGGTTATGTAAATTTCAATTAATTAACCTAATTTGATCATTCAGGTCATTAATATCAAGTGGATAACACCATTAGACTTAAGGTAAGGGATCCTTTCTTTCTCACATTTATTCAAAAATCCCCTCTAGGTTATACCCTTTTATATATAATTACTAATGATGGGGTATGATTTCTAACCTTACCCATAATTCCGTCATGATGTATAAAAGATGAAAATTACCTTTATCTCTTATTAATCACTCCTAAGTACACCAAATACCGTGCCGATATTTTGTAATGGATTCTACCTGAACAGCCTTTGTTCCTTCGATTTTCCCTATCATTATTTTTACCATAATGAAGTTGCATTTTATTTTTATGTAAAACATCTAAAAACTATTTATATGATTCAAAATTATTTTTAGAGATCCATCCCCCATTCTCTATTGGGATATTCATGCTTTTAATATATTCCCTCATTGACACTTCCCAATAAGAAAACTTGTTTTAAGGGAACTCCCTAAATTATTACCTAATTTCAAGTGCGCTATACTATTTGTTTTAGTCCACAATTGTTCTTATAAAATTAATTTTTATTATGAAAACCTTCTGGTTTCACTTCTATTTTTGTATAAATGATTATTCCCATTACAATTTTAAATGCCTTTTAGTATTTTCATTAAAACCGCACTAAAAGAGATTTATTTATAAGAATTACCTAAGTGCTATTATTAAATGTTTTAAATTATATTTTACATCACATACCATTATATATACCAATTTTTCCTTATTTATGTCCGTGTATGTTTTAATTAATTCTCCCATGGACACTTTTATGATACTCCCATTCATTATGTTTTATAACATGAATGTCATACTCATTTCTCTGCATGGGTACCATTATGATTATGAATGATTTATTATGTATGATTATTTATGAGGAATGCGTTCTCATGAACACGTTATGATGGGTGCACTAAGATAGCGTTGAAATGCATTGGGTAAATTTTATTCTCATGAGACGTTACATGCAACAGTCTTCACGTTTAGCCATGAATAGTGGTACCATGTTCAACGGTCACAATGGTTAACCTTGACATGGGATCATATATGTGAAATGATCCTTGAATAAAGATAAAGTCATGATTTATGTTTCTTTCACATTACTAATAATTCATTTTTATGTGATACCATGTTTATAGGTTATGATTCAAAATGCCATTTTATGTCATTATGTCCTGATCTTTAACCCTTGTGCTAAAGCCTTATTCTTATGTTTATTTCCATGCTTGTATTTTTAACTCATACCTTTGTTCATGTGATCCCTAGGATACCCTATACAGATGTACATTATCAAAGGAAGTACGTATCTCTTTATGAAGAATAAATAAATATTTGTTTTCAGTTCCCTGTTTTCAGTTTTATGTACCTTGTCTTCCAAGTTACTGAACATTATGATCCTTGTCTTGTACTATGATGTGTAATTATGATTATAATCATGTAATGTTATATGTAAAAGTCTAGGGTCTCTATATTGGGTATCACATGAGTTATTTATAGATATTAGGAATAGTGATCATTAGTAAGGAACTTAAGGATGAGACTAAGTATTAAAAAACACACCCGCTAATGGTAAGTATATAGAAAGTGGTTTATCAAGAAAGTACACACCTATTTGGATAAAAACAGGAAGAGGAGGCTCTAGAAGATATGTATCTAGGGTTAAAACCCGAAAACACCTCATTGAGCTAGACTCGAACGAGAACCAGTGCACAACAACGGGCCTTACTGCACTCTTGGTTTGACACTCCTGGGAGATATGCTTTGGTAAATTCATGATATTAGTTCAAACCATTATTATTGGAATAAAAAAAGATCCCACAATAATATATGATAATAAATAGATCATGGATAAATAATATTGATACATATGGAAAAAAAGTTAGGATATAATTCTATTTTACAAGTTTATCCTCTTATATTCAAAGTTTCCATTTTTTGAATCAATAGTTAAGTATTGAAACCCTCTGGTTGTACATTTTATTTCAATGTTAAGGGTGGGAAATAAGAGAGCACATTTAAACAATCAATGTGATAGGGAATGTGAATACTTCCCTAATGATATGCCTGATATGATAGGTTTGTGTGCTCACAACATCATGACAGTACATTCTCTACTGGATCAATTATGAATTATAACTTTAGTCATGTGGAACAATCTCATTCCCTTTGGAAAAAGGAAAGTTTCCATTGAATACTTCATGAGGAAAAGTCCTCCAATGTTTAGTGTATCTTCTGATCCCCTCTTTCTAGATCATTCGATTAACTCAATTGGAATGATATTATCTATAATATTTTTCTCAAAAGAAGATAAAGTCATATTGGTTGTATAACATTTTGATGGGAAATATGATTAGTGGTGGAAAAAGATCAATAATATGAAGCCCTGTGAGGAAATTGATTCCATGGGTTGGGAGTAACTGAAGAGATTGTTTTTCAACAAATATTTTCCCCAAACCCTCCCTATCAAGATAGAAGGACAGTTCATCAGACTCAAGTAGAAGGAAGATGAGTCAATCAAGTCGTCTGAATAAAGCATTACATGTCTTTCAAGGTACACCCCTTTCTTTTTCATGAGCACAAAAAGAAACATGGATAACTTATTTAGAATATTAAATCCTAGTCTACTAAAAGTTCTGGAGATTTGAGACATCGAAAGCAATGAGGAGATTGTACATTGTGACCTCAAGGCTGAAATGGAGATCTGAGAGTCTCAGTGGTATTGTGGACCCAAAGACAAGATAAGCTAAATGGAATATTATGTATGAGGTTCTGTAAATTAATTACATGATGGAATGTAGCTCGATCATCCCACATGTAAAAATTATGGGAAGAAGCATCCTATGAACTATCCAATGGGAACCAGGAATTACAGTAAATGTGGAATGTTGGGACATCTGGATAAAAAATGTCGATGAGATATGAAGAATCTCGTTAATGTGGAAGAATTAAGGAATGTTAAGATCAACTCTTAGCATGTAGTGCAGTTTTAAATATTCAAAAAGAATGGGAATTAAGTAATCAATTTCTGAAAGTTAAGGGTTATCAAAGGCAATCAACAACAAACACCAAGTTAACAAAGAAGGGATTATTCTCTCACTACTACTAAGGTGGATCCTGACAATGATGTGGTCTCAGGAATGGTAGTTATTCATTCAATAATAGAGAATTTACTATTTGATTATGGTTCTACACGTTCATTCATATCATGCAATTTTATTTCAATTATGCAAACACAACCTCAAAATTTGGAGGACAAGTTATCTATGAGAACAGAAAATAGGAAACTTTTTGTGTTCAAGGTTTATAACTCCTCCCTGGTTAATGTTTACAGACTAATACTCCCAAAAAATGTCATCATACATCCATTAGTGGAGTTTGATTCCATATTCGGCATGGATTGGATATCTTTATACATAGACAACGTCAACTGTCAAGAAATGGAGGTTCCTCTTCACATCCTAAAGCATCCTACAAATTCATTAAAAGTGTAAGGAAGAAGTTGAATCTCTACTAGAATAATTATCTCATGTGTGGATATTTCTTCCTCAATATCAAGCATATCTGGCCCAAATGATTGTGAAAATGTATAGAATCATGCTTGATGATATGCCCATCATGAGGGATTAGACAAATGTATTTCTTGAAGAGTTTTATGGTCTTCCACCTTACTGAGAGGTTGAGTTTTGAATTGATCTTATTCCTATAACTCTTTCTATATCAATGAAAAAATATAGAATTGATAAAGTATGAATGGAAGAGCTGAAGAAGTAGTTATAGATGAATCTAGAGAAGGGTTTTATATGCCCAAGTGCTTCACTATGGGGTGTGTCAGTCATCTTCACTGAGAATATGGTAGGATCAATGTGCCTCTTAATTGATTATCTTGAGATTAATAAAGTCATGATAATTAATAGGTATACCCTATCAATGATAGATGACTTGTTTGATCAGCTTCATGGGGCCAGTTATTTCTCTACGGTGGACCTTTAGTCTAGATATTACCTATTAAAGGTGAGGAAGGTTGATATTCCCAATGATGCCTTTCGAATGAGGTATGGACACTATGAGTTCATAGTGATGTCCTTAGGACTCACTAATGCTCCCAAAATTTTCGTGGATTTGATGAACATAGTCTTTAGATATTACTTATACAAATTTGTGGTTGTCTTTATCGATGATATTTTGATATACTCCAAGGGAATGGAGGAACATAAGGAAAATTTTAATACAGATTTAATGACATTGTGAATGGAGAATATGAATGAAAAGAACATTAAATGTGAGTTATAGATGGAGGAAGTCTAATTATTTGGTCATGTTATCTCCATAAAAGGGATATATTTGGACCCTTCCAAGAAAAATTTTATTGAAGGGTGGACCAGGCCAAAATCTGAAATAGACATCCATAACATTCTGGGTCTAGCAGGGTATTATTGACTATTTTGAAGAATGTTTCACAATTTTCAAACCCAATGATAAATATGACACATATGGGAGTGAATTTTGTTGAACTCATGAATGTGAAGACTATTTTATGGAGTTGAAAAAAAGGATTATCACTACGCCAGTACTCAAACTCCCATAAAGTGGAGAAATCATTGTGTTGTACAGTGATGATTCAAATATAGGATTAGGCTATGTGCCAACTCAAAATGATAATGTGATAGCCTAATTATCAAGGCAGCTAAAAATCCATTTGAAAAAATATCCTATGTGTCATCTGGAGTGGGCAGCTTTGATCATTGAATTAAAAATCTAGTTGCATTATCTCTATGGGAAGAAGTCTGATATATATACTAATCACAAGAGTCTCAAATATATATTCACAAAAAAAGAGCTTAATATGATCTAACAAATATGGATATCTTTGATCAGGGATTATGACTGCTCAATCCACTACCACCCCCCCCCCCAAAAAAAGGTGGCAGCTTCTCTAAGTAGAAAGGATCTGACATCTTTATCAATTATGAGAATTTAAAAGGATCTGATATTCATAGATTTTTATAGGATGGACATGGGGACCTTTAATAGATTAACATCACCAATACTTTCCCAAATGATTGCTCAAACATCCCTCATTGAGAAAATAATGGATTCTCAAAGAAAAGATGTAGAAATTAAGAAAAGCGTGGAAGCCATTAAAAATGGGAAATCCTCTGATTTCAATATTGATGACGAAGGGTTTTTATGATTGGAGCCACAATTATATATACCATCCAATCCATATATAAAGAATGATCTTGTAAATAACGCACATAACCCCACCTTCTGTACCCACTGAGGGAGAACAAATATGTATTGAGATCTTTGAGTGAAATTTTGTTGGGAAAATATGAATAATAAGATTGACATGTATACATTGAAGTGCCTAGTATTTTAACAAGTGAAGTATAAAGGACATAATTATAAGGGGATTATTCAACCACTTACCATACCAAAATAGAAGTAGGAGAACATCACCATGAAATTTTTTCACAAGACATCTTAGGAAATCTAGAAGAAACAATGATATATGGGTCATTGTGTGTAACACCCCGAGCTTCCACGATACTCTTCTCATTCAATAATACAATAGATTGCATTGTACGCAACTTCGAGTTCTAAAACATCGCGACAAATCAAAGTAGCCGTTATGAATAGTAATAACCACTTTTTAAAATTATAGAAATTTTATATTTCAAAATGGACTTCATTTTTGTATTCCTAATATTGAAATTAGCCTATGTTTAATTTTTTGTAATTTTCTGAGAACTTCAAAATTTTTATGAATAGTGAAAAATATTTAAACAACTTTTTTAATCAAAATAATTCATAGTGATAAATTATACTATTGAGTGGTTTTAGAGTATAATTAGAATATATTTTTACCATTTTATCCAATGGTGGTCATTAGAGTTAATTTAACATTGAAATTGGACATAAACAATTGCCAATCTTTTGATATAAATTGTTTCTTAAAAACACGCTATTTGTTGTGACAGCGGGAATTAATTATAAAATTAATTAATGCAACTAATATGTTTGGAATTTTGTAAAATAGACATGATTTTTGAATTCGTAATATCAATTATAGCTTAGGGTGAAATTTTGGCCTTGTTCTGAAAAACTTCAATTTTTGATGAATAGTGAAACCACTAAGTGGTAGTTAAATAACTGATTTTTCGTTTAAATGAAATATTACCACTTCTGTGATTTGATTTTCAAAAATCCGACATACATGGTTGTCATTAAGAAGTAAAATGTGGTTCAATGAGATTAAAATAATTTTTTGGTGAATAGTAACTTTTAAGTTCTTAATCGCGATTAGAGTTAATTAGTGTAGTTTAAGGTAAAAACAATATTTTTATAATATGAGATGAGAATGACACTTGTCCTACTCCTATTGGATGAGTCATGGCCGACCAAGACAACCCATGGGTCAACTTGGGGACCCAAGGGAGCCACTTTAGTTAGAAAATGACATAAACACCTTTTATTTAATGTTAAAGTAAAAAATGACACAAACATAAAATGTTTTACTAAAACAATTTTTAAGTGGGGTTACACAAGTCCAAATTTTGACTATAAATATTCATTGGAAAGATAAAAAGATTTCCTACATCATAGTAGTTTTTTTATAATTTTTAGACATTAAATAAATTAAATTATTTATGACATCATGATGATGTAGTGATGACCTCATTATTTAACGATTTAAATAAAATGGGAAGATAATGCAAAATCCAAGGCTTACACTTGTCCAAAGCCAATTGGATGAGGAGATTTCGAACCCTTATCACCTTAGCCTCGAGTTATATAAGTGTGGGACCTTTAGAATCCGAAAAGCATTGTGAAATAATGTAACATTTCAATCTTTCCAAAAGTGCCCCTCCTCTCCACTTATAAAAGGCCCCCACCTCTCCCACCTCATTTACACTTTCAAGCCATTTGGCTCGGCCAACCTATGCCCAAATACTCTCCCAACTTTCCCCTCTTACTCCTAGAATCCTCACTTTGGGCAGAACTCTTCCCAAGGAAGCCTTTGGCTCAAATCAAAAAGAGTTACCCGATTTTGAGGTAATGTCTTTTCTAATGTTGTTTTGTTTTATTTTTCTTCTCCAACCCCCTAAACTCTTTTCATTCCATTGTTTTGTAACAACACCAGTACCTACAATATACTAGGATGTTGTTATGATAAGGATTTGGTTTACACTTACACACACCTTCGTCTAATGGTTAAAGAACATACGGTTTCTGTGGATGGCGAATTTCTGCCTCACGAAACGATGATTGTTCAACACTCATATAACACCTTCAAAGGTGGCCATTAAGATGTCACTATTTTTATATATGATTTATCATTTGTTTATGTTTTACTTATGCTTCTGTATTTCTCATTTATGTCATACTTTATGATTTCCATTATGGGTAAAACGCGATAATTTCATTTTAGGAAGTGCGGACTACCGCCCCCTCAAAGTGATTTGAATCGTTAATGCCATATGTGGGATGTATAAAGGATGGAGTAAATGGTATTATACACTATATTATACTGGAATTATATTATACATTTATATAATTATGATTTAGTTCCATTAAATATGAAATTGAAATGAAAGTAGCGTTCATGCGTACGTACGGCTTACCGTCTCCATGAACGGTGCATTTCATTTCTTACCTCTAAATGTTACATAATATTATAAATGAATGTATATACTGGATATATAATATATATATGACATCTAAATCATTAATATAATTCTGGATATAATGGATATTTCACCACATAAACAACTTGTAATTATAAGAAGCTTATTGTTGATTCAAGTACCAAAGATCGACAAAACGACCGTTATTAACTTAAATAATTACATAATGTTCATATCATTGTAATAAGTGATATAAAAAGGATAATGAAATTGAAAATGGTTCTTAATAAGGTAGATATTAACTCTAGTTTATTATTCAGGAGGTTAAAGAACGGTTGAGTCAAGTCGGACATAAGGTAAGGGAATTTCTTAACCCAACTTCCATTCTTTGGGTTATTCTCCTACTTTCAAATTATGTCATGATATGATTATGTCCTATCTTGTATTTTTACATTATTTATGTGTACTTATAGTGAATACACATTATAGATGAACTTTATTTAAAAAATGATCTTTTTAAGGGACTTCGTCTCTATCTCCATTCATTGAGGCATATTTTGTTTTATACACAAATTTCTTTTGTACAGTGTATAAACCCCTTTGAATTTTACGTTTATTCAAAAGGAATCTTTTTATACGAAACGTTTTGCTAAACGAAAAAAGGGAATGTTTTTCTTTCCGTACTTATGCGGCGAAAACGACTTCTCCGCCGCCGTGACCATTATTTGAGTTTCGGCTTCCTCTACAAGCCATCTTTTTTTTAATGAAAAATAAATACAAAGTTTTAACTTTCATTTATTTTGGTATTGAAAATGGTTTTGAAAGCGTTTTTATTATATCAATGTGTTGTATTGATATCTTGTGATTGAAATGTGGAAATTTTATGTTTCCTTTATGCATGTTTTATGTGATACCATTATGTTATGGTTTATGATATGTTTAAACCTATTCATATGAGGAATGTATTGGACTTAATAAGTGACGGCTGGAGCCCGCTATAGCTCCTCGGTGCATCGGTAGGTCTCATGAGACAACTAGACGTGGAATTGGCCGAGGCCCTTTCCCAATTTGATTTATGGTTTTGGCCAAGGCCTTAATCATTTTAGATGTCTTGGCCGAGGCCTTAACAAAATGTTTCAGAATGTCCGGCATTATACATTCCCTCATTATGAAAGTGGTTATTGATATTGCATGTGATTATTCGGCCAGTAGAATATCCATGTGAAGAAGTGAATGGAATTATCTCATTTTACTTTTGCCATATTATGTTGAAGTTCAAGTTTAAAAGCCTTTTGTTTTAGTTATACATTGCCTTAAATGTTAATGTTTATTTATGAAAGCTTCCGCAATATTGTTATCCTTACTGAGCATCTGAGCTCACCCCTTTCAATGTTTTAATGTTTTCCAGGATTTGAAGAAGTATATTATGAATGACCTGCAGGGATAGTGTGAGGGGATATGAAGACAATATGTTGTTGTTGTTTTGGTTTACTTTATGATGTAATGTAACGCTTACAAATGTATCTAGTGTTTCCAAGGCTACTAAACTAATCGGTCTTTTGAGACTTGATCTTTTGTGATCATGCCAATGTTACGAAGTAATGCACCGACTCTGGGTAGCTGGGGTCGGGGCGTTACAGTTGGTATCAGAGGTAGTTTAGTACTAACCTTGGAAGCTAGATTTATATAAACTCTGATTAGAGCACATAGCCCAAAGATAGACTTTGAGGATTAGTATAGAAGAACTTCCTAGAATTTTGGTATTATAGAGATGTTATGACTTTTCCGAGCAATACATCCCTGTCTGGATACGAGCAGGTAGAGGCGGCTCTGGCACAGATGTACCTAGGGGTAAAACCCTAAAACACCGCTTTGAGCTAGACTCGAACGGGAACTGGTGCACGACAACGGGCCTTGCTGCACTCTTGGTTACGACACTTCCGGGGGATATGCTTAGGATAATTCTCATTTTATTTAAAAACCACTATGAAGGGTTATGAGTATATACTTTCTCAAAGAAAACATTTCTTTTTATAATTATGGATTATATCCATAAATAGTTCAATTTATGTTAAGTGTTTTATAAGTATGGAATTATGTATTTTGATTCATAAACTAATCTAGTTTATGCCATTGTTTAGAAATGGCGCCTAGTGGAAGGAATGGAAACCGTATCAATGCACGAACTCCATGTAGGGATTGCCCTCCTGATCAAGATAATTATTGTGGATCTGGAGATACAACTGGTGCTGATCAACTTATTACCATACTGGGACAACTCACTCAGGTTATGAATAATAACCTTACTCGTATGGAGCACCCTGATCCGCAACGTGGAGGATCAATGCTAGATCGTTTCATGAGGCAACAACCACCAACCTTTAATGGGAGTACAAATCCTATAGTAGCTGAGCAATGGATAAATTCCTTAGAGAAAATATTCCATGCCTTGGGGAGTAGTGAAAGGGAGAAGGTTGTCATGGCAGTTTACCGCCTCACTGGAGATGCCGATCAGTGGTGGTCGCTGATTCAAAACACAAAGGAAGATGATGACGTATCGAATATGGAATGGAGGGAGTTCAAAGATCTTTTCTTAGAAAAATACTTTCCTCGTGACCATCGAGAAGATATGGAAAGGCAATTTCTGAGTATGAGGCAGAAGGAGGATGAGAATGTCGCAAAGTATGAGGCTAACTTTACAAGGTTAGCGAGGCATGCTGCCAATTATATACGTAACCCAAGGAGTACGATTGATCGTTTCTTTGATGGGTTAAAACCATTTCTCCGTCGAGCTTTGGTATCACAATCCTTTTCATCATACGAAGATATTGTCTCGTGTGCAATCAAGACAGAAAAGGAATTCTCTATGTCTTTTGACAACAATGTAAAGCAAGAGAAGAAGAGAACGGTGGAACAAGAGACAGATAAAGGGAAAAAGGGAAAGAAGGATTTTCCATTATGTGATAATTGTGGGAAGAATCACCCTGGTACATGCCTAAAAGGAATGGGAGTTTGTTATAAATGTGGAGAAAAGGGTCACCAGGCTCGTGATTGCAAGGGAAAGAAAGAGGCTGTCAAAGTTGAATGCTACAATTGTAGAGAAATGGGTCATTATGCAAATGAATGTCCTAAGCGTCAGGGAAACTTACCTCAGAAAAGGCCAAGGGATCAAGGACAATCTTATGCTGTTACTACAGTTAAAGCAGAATAACTAATGTATTGGTGCTTTTGGACTCAAGGATTATATTCTGGTTATAAGAATAATGTAATATATATATATGGATTGTACTGCAGTACTTTTTGATTTCAGTAAGGTTTTAATATGATTAAGGTAATCATATTTTTAGTATGTGACAATAATAGAAACTTTTCTTTGTTTTGGGAATCTGATAAATTGATTTTGGAATTTAGAGACCTTTTAGAGAAAGTCTAGACGGAGGTATTTTGGATAACTATTAAGGTTGGAATGGATTAAGTTGAACTTTGGATAGTATTGTTTAAGGTTAAAAAATTTATGAAGATTATTTTTGGAATATTATGATACTATAGTTTTAGGAAAAGGACAACCTGCAGGGTGGGGCATAACCCGTCGCGTCGGACAAAGCTGGAGGAATCGAACCCACAATCATAGTGCGATAGGCCTTTATTTCCTACCACTAGCCTACAGGAATTCCTTGGTTATTACAATATAATTTTACTAATCTAAATGGTATGTGTTAACATTTGGAACCTTATACAATTAGGATAATAATAATATTTTTGAGTTCTATTATCTTTTTGAGTGAAAGATGAGTTGAAGGTTGAAACACTAATTGTCAAGCATAAATATATATATACCTATCTCTTATTCAATGAATAAATTAATTCTTAAACTTTAGTAAAGGGATATTAAAACAAAAAATGTGTTATCCTAATACCTTATGTCTTGTTGAACTGATGATATTTTAAATCAACATAGATTGAAGGCTTTGAGGCCCTCAATTTGACAGTTGATTGTGATTGATGACCTCAATCACTCCCTACAAATATTTACGTTTTTCCTCCAATTATATGTCTTTAATTGCCACCAATGTTCTCCTTATCGAGATCATAATTTGGTGGTGACTTTCTTATTTCCATTTCCCTCTTATTAAGGCTAAATTTTATTAACCTTATTTCCGATGTGGGTTTTCCACAAAGGTATTTTCTCTTTTCAACCTTTTATTATCAAAGAAAAATTTCAAATTGCGAGGACGCAATTTATTGAAGGAGGGGAGAATGTAACACCCCGAGCTTCCACGATACGCTTCTCATTCAATAATACAATAGCTTGCATTGTACGCAACTTCGAGTTCTAAAACATCGCGACAAATCAAAGTAGCCGTTATGAATAGTAATAACCACTTTTTAAAATTATAGAAATTTTATATTTCAAAATGGACTTCATTTTTGTATTCCTAATATTGAAATTAGCCTATGTTGAATTTTTTGTAATTTTCTGAGAACTTCAAAATTTTTATGAATAGTGAAAAATATTTAAACAACTTTTTTAATCAAAATAATTCATAGTGATAAATTATACTATTGAGTGGTTTTAGAGTATAATTAGAATATATTTTTACCATTTTATCCAATGGTGTTCATTAGAGTTAATTTAACATTGAAATTGGACATAAACAATTGCCAATCTTTTGATATAAATTGTTTCTTAAAAACACGCTATTTGTTGTGACAGCGGGAATTAATTATAAAATTAATTAATGCAACTAATATGTTTGGAATTTTGTAAAATAGAAATGATTTTTGAATTCGTAATATCAATTATAGCTTAGGGTGAAATTTTGGCCTTGTTCTGAAAAACTTCAATTTTTGATGAATAGTGAAACCACTAAGTGGTAGTTAAATAACTGATTTTTCGTTTAAATGAAATATTACCACTTCTGTGATTTGATTTTCAAAAATCCGACATACATGGTTGTCATTAAGAAGTAAAATGTGGTTCAATGAGATTAAAATAATTTTTTGGTGAATAGTAACTTTTAAGTTCTTAATCGCGATTAGAGTTAATTAGTGTAGTTTAAGGTAAAAACAATATTTTTATAATATGAGATGAGAATGACACTTTTCCTACTCCTATTGGATGAGTCATGGCCGACCAAGACAACCCATGGGTCAACTTGGGGACCCAAGGGAGCCACTTTAGTTAGAAAATGACATAAACACCTTTTATTTAATGTTAAAGTAAAAAATGACACAAACATAAAATGTTTTACTAAAACAATTTTTAAGTGGGGTTACACAAGTCCAAATTTTGACTATAAATATTCATTGGAAAGATAAAAAGATTTCCTACATCATAGTAGTTTTTTTATAATTTTTAGACATTAAATAAATTAAATTATTTATGACATCATGATGATGTAGTGATGACCTCATTATTTAACGATTTAAATAAAATGGGAAGATAATGCAAAATCCAAGGCTTACACTTGTCCAAAGCCAATTGGATGAGGAGATTTCGAACCCTTATCACCTTAGCCTCGAGTTATATAAGTGTGGGACCATTAGAATCCGAAAAGCATTGTGAAATAATGTAACATTTCAATCTTTCCAAAAGTGCCCCTCCTCTCCACTTATAAAAGGCCCCCACCTATCCCACCTCATTTACACTTTCAAGCCATTTGGCTCGGCCAACCTATGCCCAAATACTCTCCCAACATTCCCCTCTTACTCCTAGAATCCTCACTTTGGGCAGAACTCTTCCCAAGGAAGCCTTTGGCTCAAATCAAAAAGAGTTACCCGATTTTGAGGTAATGTCTTTTCTAATGTTGTTTTGTTTTATTTTTCTTCTCCAACCCCCTAAACTCTTTTCATTCCATTGTTTTGTAACAACACCAGTACCTAAAATATACTAGGATGTTGTTATGATAAGGATTTGGTTTACACTTACACACACCTTCGTCTAATGGTTAAAGAACATACGGTTTCTGTGGATGGCGAATTTCTGCCTCACGAAACGATGATTGTTCAACACTCATATAACACCTTCAAAGGTGGCCATTAAGATGTAACTATTTTTATATATGATTTATCATTTGTTTATGTTTTACTTATGCTTCTGTATTTCTCATTTATGTCATACTTTATGATTTCCATTATGGGTAAAACGCGATAATTTCATTTTAGGAAGTGCGGACTACCGCCCCCTCAAAGTGATTTGAATCGTTAATGCCATATGTGGGATGTATAAAGGATGGAGTAAATGGTATTATACACTATATTATACTGGAATTATATTATACATTTATATAATTATGATTTAGTTCCATTAAATATGAAATTGAAATGAAAGTAGCGTTCATGCGTACGTACGGCTTACCGTCTCCATGAACGGTGCATTTCATTTCTTACCTCTAAATGTTACATAATATTATAAATGAATGTATATACTGGATATATAATATATATATGACATCTAAATCATTAATATAATTCTGGATATAATGGATATTTCACCACATAAACAACTTGTAATTATAAGAAGCTTATTGTTGATTCAAGTACCAAAGATCGACAAAACGACCGTTATTAACTTAAATAATTACATAATGTTCATATCATTGTAATAAGTGATATAAAAAGGATAATGAAATTGAAAATGGTTCTTAATAAGGTAGATATTAACTCTAGTTTATTATTCAGGAGGTTAAAGAACGGTTGAGTCAAGTCGGACATAAGGTAAGGGAATTTCTTAACCCAACTTCCATTCTTTGGGTTAATCTCCTACTTTCAAATTATGTCATGATATGATTATGTCCTATCTTGTATTTTTACATTATTTATGTGTACTTATAGTGAATACACATTATAGATGAACTTTATTTAAAAAATGATCTTTTTAAGGGACTTCGTCTCAATCTCCATTCATTGAGGCATATTTTGTTTTATACACAAATTTCTTTTGTACAGTGTATAAACCCCTTTGAATTTTACGTTTATTCAAAAGGAATCTTTTTATACGAAACGTTTTGCTAAACGACAAAAGGGAATGTTTTTCTTTCCGTACTTATGCGGCGAAAACGACTTTTCCGCCGCCGTGACCATTATTTGAGTTTCGGCTTCCTCTACAAGCCATCTTTTTTTTAATGAAAAATAAATACAAAGTTTTAACTTTCTTTTATTTTGGTATTGAAAATGGTTTTGAAAGCGTTTTTATTATATCAATGTGTTGTATTGATATCTTGTGATTGAAATGTGGAAATTTTATGTTTCCTTTATGCATGTTTTATGTGATACCATTATGTTATGGTTTATGATATGTTTAAACCTATTCATATGAGGAATGTATTGGACTTAATAAGTGACGGCTGGAGCCCGCTATAGCTCCTCGATGCATCGGTAGGTCTCATGAGACAACTAGACGTGGAATTGGCCGAGGCCCTTTCCCAATTTGATTTATGGTTTTGGCCGAGGCCTTAATCATTTTAGATGTCTTGGCCGAGGCCTTGACAAAATGTTTCAGAATGTCCGGCATTATACATTCCCTCATTATGAAAGTGGTTATTGATATTGCATGTGATTATTCGGCCAGTAGAATATCCATGTGAAGAAGTGAATGGCATTATCTCGTTTTACTTTTGCCATATTATGTTGAAGTTCATGTTTAAAAGGCTTTTGTTTTAGTTATACATTGCCTTAAATGTTAATGTTTATTTATGAAAGCTTCCGCAATATTGTTATCCTTACTGAGCATCTGAGCTCACCCCTTTCAATGTTTTAATGTTTTCCAGGATTTGAAGAAGTATATTATGAATGACCTGCAGGGATAGTGTGAGGGGATATGAAGACAATATGTTGTTGTTGTTTTGGTTTACTTTATGATGTAATGTAATTTTTACAAATGTATCTAGTGTTTCCAAGGCTACTAAACTAACCGGTCTTTCGAGACTTGATCTTTTGTGATCATGCCAATGTTACGAAGTAATGCACCGACTCTGGGTAGCTGGGGTCGGGGCGTTACAGTTGGTATCAGAGGTAGTTTAGTACTAACCTTGGAAGCTAGATTTAGATAAACTCTGATTAGATCACATAGCCCAAAGATAGACTTTGAGGATTAGTATAGAAGAACTTCCTAGAATTTTGGTATTATAGAGATGTTATGACTTCTCCGAGCAATACATCCCTGTCTGGATACGAGCAGGTAGAGGCGGCTCTGGCACAGATGTACCTAGGGGTAAAACCCTAAAACACCGCTTTGAGCTAGACTCGAACGGGAACTGCTGCACGACAACGGGCCTTGCTGCACTCTTGGTTACGACACTCCCGGGGGATTTGCTTAGGATAATTCTCATTTTATTTAAAAACCACTATGAAGGGTTATGAGTATATACTTTCTCAAAGAAAACATTTCTTTTTATGATTATGGATTATATCCATAAATAGTTCAATTTATGTTAAGTGTTTTATAAGTATGGAATTATGTATTTTGATTCATAAACTAATCTAGTTTACGCCATTGTTTAGAAATGGCGCCTAGTGGAAGGAATGGAAACTGTATCAATGCACGAACTCCATGTAGGGATTGCCCTCCTGATCAAGATAATTATTGTGGATCTGGAGATACAACTGGTGCTGATCAACTTATTACCATACTGGGACAACTCACTCAGGTTATGAATAATAACCTTACTCGTATGGAGCACCCTGATCCGCAATGTGGAGGATCAATGCTAGATCGTTTCATGAGGCAACAACCACCAACCTTTAATGGGAGTACAAATCCTATAGTAGCTGAGCAATGGATAAATTCCTTAGAGAAAATATTCCATGCCTTGGGGAGTAGTGAAAGGGAGAAGGTTGTCATGGCAGTTTACCGCCTCACTGGAGATGCCGATCAGTGGTGGTCGCTGATTCAAAACACAAAGGAAGATGATGACGTATCGAATATGGAATGGAGGGAGTTCAAAGATCTTTTCTTAGAAAAATACTTTCCTCGTGACCATCGAGAAGATATGGAAAGGCAATTTCTGAGTATGAGGCAGAAGGAGGATGAGAATGTCGCAAAGTATGAGGCTAACTTTACAAGGTTAGCGAGGCATGCTGCCGATTATATACGTAACCCAAGGAGTAAGATTGATCGTTTCTTTGATGGGTTAAAACCATTTCTCCGTCGAGCTTTGGTATCACAATCCTTTTCATCATACGAAAATATTGTCTCGTGTGCTATCAAGACAGAAAAGGAATTCTCTAAGTCTTATGACAACAAAGTAAAGCAAGAGAAGAAGAGAACGGTGGAACAAGAGACAGATAAAGGGAAAAAGGGAAAGAAGGATTTTCCATTATGTGATAATTGTGGGAAGAATCACCCTGGTACATGCCTAAAAGGAATGGGAGTTTGTTATAAATGTGGAGAAAAGGGTCACCAGGCTCGTGATTGCAAGGGAAAGAAAGAGGCTGTCAAAGTTGAATGCTACAATTGTAAAGAAATGGGTCATTATGCAAATGAATGTCCTAAGCGTCAGGGAAACTTACCTCAGAAAAGGCCAAGGGATGAAGGACAATCTTATGCTGTTACTACAGTTAAAGCAGAATAACTAATGTATTGGTGCTTTTGGACTCAAGGATTATATTCTGGTTATAAGAATAATGTAATATATATATATGGATTGTACTGCAGTACTTTTTGATTTCAGTAAGGTTTTAATATGATTAAGGTAATCATATTTTTAGTATGTGACAATAAGAGAAACTTTTCTTTGTTTTGGGAATCTGATAAATTGATTTTGGAATTTAGAGACCTTTTAGAGAAAGTCTAGACGGAGGTATTTTGGATAACTATTAAGGTTGGAATGGATTAAGTTGAACTTTGGATAGTATTGTTTAAGGTTAAAAAATTTATGAAGATTATTTTTGGAATATTATGATACTATAGTTTTAGGAAAAGGACAACCTGCAGGGTGGGGCATAACCCGTCGCGTCGGACAAAGCTGGAGGAATCGAACCCACAATCATAGTGCGACAGGCCTTTATTTCCTACCACTAGCCTACAGGAATTCCTTGGTTATTACAATATAATTTTACTAATCTAAATGGTATGTGTTAACATTTGGAACCTTATACAATTAGGATAATAATAATATTTTTGAGTTCTATTATCTTTTTGAGTGAAAGATGAGTTGAAGGTTGAAACACTAATTGTCAAGCATAAATATATATATACCTATCTCTTATTCAATGAATAAATTAATTCTTAAACTTTAGTAAAGGGATATTAAAACAAAAAATGTGTTATCCTAATACCTTATGTCTTGTTGAACTGATGATATTTTAAATCAACATAGATTGAAGGCTTTGAGGCCCTCAATTTGACAGTTGATTGTGATTGATGACCTCAATCACTCCCTACAAATATTTACGTTTTTCCTCCAATTATATGTCTTTAATTGCCACCAATGTTCTCCTTATCGAGATCATAATTTGGTGGTGACTTTCTTATTTCCATTTCCCTCTTATTAAGGCTAAATTTTATTAACCTTATTTCCGATGTGGGTTTTCCACAAAGGTATTTTCTCTTTTCAACCTTTTATTATCAAAGAAAAATTTCAAATTGCGAGGACGCAATTTATTGATGGAGGGGAGAATGTAACACCCCGAGCTTCCACGATACGCTTCTCATTCAATAATACAATAGCTTGCATTGTACGCAACTTCGAGTTCTAAAACATCGCGACAAATCAAAGTAGCCGTTATGAATAGTAATAACCACTTTTTAAAATTATAGAAATTTTATATTTCAAAATGGACTTCATTTTTGTATTCCTAATATTGAAATTAGCCTATGTTGAATTTTTTGTAATTTTCTGAGAACTTCAAAATTTTTATGAATAGTGAAAAATATTTAAACAACTTTTTTAATCAAAATAATTCATAGTGATAAATTTACTATTGAGTGGTTTTAGAGTATAATTAGAATATATTTTTACCATTTTATCCAATGGTGGTCATTAGAGTTAATTTAACATTGAAATTGGACATAAACAATTGCCAATCTTTTGATATAAATTGTTTCTTAAAAACACGCTATTTGTTGTGACCGCGGGAATTAATTATAAAATTAATTAATGCAACTAATATGTTTGGAATTTTTTAAAATAGACATGATTTTTGAATTCGTAATATCAATTATAGCTTAGGGTGAAATTTTGGCCTTGTTCTGAAAAACATCAATTTTTGATGAATAGTGAAACCACTAAGTGGTAGTTAAATAACTGATTTTTCGTTTAAATGAAATATTACCACTTCTGTGATTTGATTTTCAAAAATCCGACATACATGGTTTTCATTAAGAAGTAAAATGTGGTTCAATGAGATTAAAATAATTTTTTGGTGAATAGTAACTTTTAAGTTCTTAATCGCGATTAGAGTTAATTAGTGTAGTTTAAGGTAAAAACAATATTTTTATAATATGAGATGAGAATGACACTTGTCCTACTCCTATTGGATGAGTCATGGCCGACCAAGACAACCCATGGGTCAACTTGGGGACCCAAGGGAGCCACTTTAGTTAGAAAATGACATAAACACCTTTTATTTAATGTTAAAGTAAAAAATGACACAAACATAAAATGTTTTACTAAAACAATTTTTAAGTGGGGTTACACAAGTCCAAATTTTGACTATAAATATTCATTGGAAAGATAAAAAGATTTCCTACATCATAGTAGTTTTTTTATAATTTTTAGACATTAAATAAATTAAATTATTTATGACATCATGATGATGTAGTGATGACCTCATTATTTAACGATTTAAATAAAATGGGAAGATAATGCAAAATCCAAGGCTTACACTTGTCCAAAGCCAATTGGATGAGGAGATTTAGAACCCTTATCACCTTAGCCTCGAGTTATATAAGTGTGGGACCTTTAGAATCCGAAAAGCATTGTGAAATAATGTAACATTTCAATCTTTCCAAAAGTGCCCCTCCTCTCCACTTATAAAAGGCCCCCACCTCTCCCACCTCATTTACACTTTCAAGCCATTTGGCTCGGCCAACCTATGCCCAAATACTCTCCCAACTTTCCCCTCTTACTCCTAGAATCCTCACTTTGGGCAGAACTCTTCCCAAGGAAGCCTTTGGCTCAAATCAAAAAGAGTTACCCGATTTTGAGGTAATGTCTTTTCTAATGTTGTTTTGTTTTATTTTTCTTCTCCAACCCCCTAAACTCTTTTCATTCCATTGTTTTGTAACAACACCAGTACCTAAAATATACTAGGATGTTGTTATGATAAGGATTTGGTTTACACTTACACACACCTTCGTCTAATGGTTAAAGAACATACGGTTTCTGTGGATGGCGAATTTCTGCCTCACGAAACGATGATTGTTCAACACTCATATAACACCTTCAAAGGTGGCCATTAAGATGTCACTATTTTTATATATGATTTATCATTTGTTTATGTTTTACTTATGCTTCTGTATTTCTCATTTATGTCATACTTTATGATTTCCATTATGGGTAAAACGCGATAATTTCATTTTAGGAAGTGCGGACTACCGCCCCCTCAAAGTGATTTGAATCGTTAATGCCATATGTGGGATGTATAAAGGATGGAGTAAATGGTATTATACACTATATTATACTGGAATTATATTATACATTTATATAATTATGATTTAGTTCCATTAAATATGAAATTGAAATGAAAGTAGCGTTCATGCGTACGTACGGCTTACCGTCTCCATGAACGGTGCATTTCATTTCTTACCTCTAAATGTTACATAATATTATAAATGAATGTATATACTGGATATATAATATATATATGACATCTAAATCATTAATATAATTCTGGATATAATGGATATTTCACCACATAAACAACTTGTAATTATAAGAAGCTTATTGTTGATTCAAGTACCAAAGATCGACAAAACGACCGTTATTAACTTAAATAATTACATAATGTTCATATCATTGTAATAAGTGATATAAAAAGGATAATGAAATTGAAAATGGTTCTTAATAAGGTAGATATTAACTCTAGTTTATTATTCAGGAGGTTAAAGAACGGTTGAGTCAAGTCGGACATAAGGTAAGGGAATTTCTTAACCCAACTTCCATTCTTTGGGTTAATCTCCTACTTTCAAATTATGTCATGATATGATTATGTCCTATCTTGTATTTTTACATTATTTATGTGTACTTATAGTGAATACACATTATAGATGAACTTTATTTAAAAAATGATCTTTTTAAGGGACTTCGTCTCAATCTCCATTCATTGAGGCATATTTTGTTTTATACACAAATTTCTTTTGTACAGTGTATAAACCCCTTTGAATTTTACGTTTATTCAAAAGGAATCTTTTTATACGAAACGTTTTGCTAAACGACAAAAGGGAATGTTTTTCTTTCCGTACTTATGCGGCGAAAACGACTTCTCCGCCGCCGTGACCATTATTTGAGTTTCGGCTTCCTCTACAAGCCATCTTTTTTTTAATGAAAAATAAATACAAAGTTTTAACTTTCTTTTATTTTGGTATTGAAAATGGTTTTGAAAGCGTTTTTATTATATCAATGTGTTGTATTGATATCTTGTGATTGAAATGTGGAAATTTTATGTTTCCTTTATGCATGTTTTATGTGATACCATTATGTTATGGTTTATGATATGTTTAAACCTATTCATATGAGGAATGTATTGGACTTAATAAGTGACGGCTGGAGCCCGCTATAGCTCCTCGATGCATCGGTAGGTCTCATGAGACAACTAGACGTGGAATTGGCCGAGGCCCTTTCCCAATTTGATTTATGGTTTTGGCCGAGGCCTTAATCATTTTAGATGTCTTGGCCGAGGCCTTGACAAAATGTTTCAGAATGTCCAACATTATACATTCCCTCATTATGAAAGTGGTTATTGATATTGCATGTGATTATTCGGCCAGTAGAATATCCATGTGAAGAAGTGAATGGCATTATCTCATTTTACTTTTGCCATATTATGTTGAAGTTCATGTTTAAAAGGCTTTTGTTTTAGTTATACATTGCCTTAAATGTTAATGTTTATTTATGAAAGCTTCCGCAATATTGTTATCCTTACTGAGCATCTGAGCTCACCCCTTTCAATGTTTTAATGTTTTCCAGGATTTGAAGAAGTATATTATGAATGACCTGCAGGGATAGTGTGAGGGGATATGAAGACAATATGTTGTTGTTGTTTTGGTTTACTTTATGATGTAATGTAACGTTTACAAATGTATCTAGTGTTTCCAAGGCTACTAAACTAATCGGTCTTTCGAGACTTGATCTTTTGTGATCATGCCAATGTTACGAAGTAATGCACCGACTCTGGGTAGCTGGGGTCGGGGCGTTACAGTTGGTATCAGAGGTAGTTTAGTACTAACCTTGGAAGCTAGATTTAGATAAACTCTGATTAGAGCACATAGCCCAAAGATAGACTTTGAGGATTAGTATAGAAGAACTTCCTAGAATTTTGGTATTATAGAGATGTTATGACTTCTCCGAGCAATACATCCCTGTCTGGATACGAGCAGGTAGAGGCGGCTCTGGCACAGATGTACCTAGGGGTAAAACCCTAAAACACCGCTTTGAGCTAGACTCGAACGGGAACTGGTGCACGACAACGGGCCTTGCTGCACTCTTGGTTACGACACTCCCGGGGGATATGCTTAGGATAATTCTCATTTTATTTAAAAACCACTATGAAGGGTTATGAGTATATACTTTCTCAAAGAAAACATTTCTTTTTATGATTATGGATTATATCCATAAATAGTTCAATTTATGTTAAGTGTTTTATAAGTATGGAATTATGTATTTTGATTCATAAACTAATCTAGTTTACGCCATTGTTTAGAAATGGCGCCTAGTGGAAGGAATGGAAACTGTATCAATGCACGAACTCCATGTAGGGATTGCCCTCCTGATCAAGATAATTATTGTGGATCTGGAGATACAACTGGTGCTGATCAACTTATTACCATACTGGGACAACTCACTCAGGTTATGAATAATAACCTTACTCGTATGGAGCACCCTGATCCGCAATGTGGAGGATCAATGCTAGATCGTTTCATGAGGCAACAACCACCAACCTTTAATGGGAGTACAAATCCTATAGTAGCTGAGCAATGGATAAATTCCTTAGAGAAAATATTCCATGCCTTGGGGAGTAGTGAAAGGGAGAAGGTTGTCATGGCAGTTTACCGCCTCACTGGAGATGCCGATCAGTGGTGGTCGCTGATTCAAAACACAAAGGAAGATGATGACGTATCGAATATGGAATGGAGGGAGTTCAAAGATCTTTTCTTAGAAAAATACTTTCCTCGTGACCATCGAGAAGATATGGAAAGGCAATTTCTGAGTATGAGGCAGAAGGAGGATGAGAATGTCGCAAAGTATGAGGCTAACTTTACAAGGTTAGCGAGGCATGCTGCCGATTATATACGTAACCCAAGGAGTAAGATTGATCGTTTCTTTGATGGGTTAAAACCATTTCTCCGTCGAGCTTTGGTATCACAATCCTTTTCATCATACGAAGATATTGTCTCGTGTGCTATCAAGACAGAAAAGGAATTCTCTAAGTCTTATGACAACAAAGTAAAGCAAGAGAAGAAGAGAACGGTGGAACAAGAGACAGATAAAGGGAAAAAGGGAAAGAAGGATTTTCCATTATGTGATAATTGTGGGAAGAATCACCCTGGTACATGCCTAAAAGGAATGGGAGTTTGTTATAAATGTGGATAAAAGGGTCACCAGGCTCGTGATTGCAAGGGAAAGAAAGAGGCTGTCAAAGTTGAATGCTACAATTGTAGAGAAATGGGTCATTATGCAAATGAATGTCCTAAGCGTCAGGGAAACTTACCTCAGAAAAGGCCAAGGGATCAAGGACAATCTTATGCTGTTACTACAGTTAAAGCAGAATAACTAATGTATTGGTGCTTTTGGACTCAAGGATTATATTCTGGTTATAAGAATAATGTAATATATATATATGGATTGTACTGCAGTACTTTTTGATTTCAGTAAGGTTTTAATATGATTAAGGTAATCATATTTTTAGTATGTGACAATAAGAGAAACTTTTCTTTGTTTTGGGAATCTGATAAATTGATTTTGGAATTTAGAGACCTTTTAGAGAAAGTCTAGACGGAGGTATTTTGGATAACTATTAAGGTTGGAATGGATTAAGTTGAACTTTGGATAGTATTGTTTAAGGTTAAAAAATTTATGAAGATTATTTTTGGAATATTATGATACTATAGTTTTAGGAAAAGGACAACCTGCAGGGTGGGGCATAACCCGTCGCGTCGGACAAAGCTGGAGGAATCGAACCCACAATCATAGTGCGACAGGCCTTTATTTCCTACCACTAGCCTACAGGAATTCCTTGGTTATTACAATATAATTTTACTAATCTAAATGGTATGTGTTAACATTTGGAACCTTATACAATTAGGATAATAATAATATTTTTGAGTTCTATTATCTTTTTGAGTGAAAGATGAGTTGAAGGTTGAAACACTAATTGTCAAGCATAAATATATATATACCTATCTCTTATTCAATGAATAAATTAATTCTTAAACTTTAGTAAAGGGATATTAAAACAAAAAATGTGTTATCCTAATACCTTATGTCTTGTTGAACTGATGATATTTTAAATCAACATAGATTGAAGGCTTTGAGGCCCTCAATTTGACAGTTGATTGTGATTGATGACCTCAATCACTCCCTACAAATATTTACGTTTTTCCTCCAATTATATGTCTTTAATTGCCACCAATGTTCTCCTTATCGAGATCATAATTTGGTGGTGACTTTCTTATTTCCATTTCCCTCTTATTAAGGCTAAATTTTATTAACCTTATTTCCGATGTGGGTTTTCCACAAAGGTATTTTCTCTTTTCAACCTTTTATTATCAAAGAAAAATTTCAAATTGCGAGGACGCAATTTATTGAAGGAGGGGAGAATGTAACACCCCGAGCTTCCACGATACGCTTCTCATTCAATAATACAATAGCTTGCATTGTACGCAACTTCGAGTTCTAAAACATCGCGACAAATCAAAGTAGCCGTTATGAATAGTAATAACCACTTTTTAAAATTATAGAAATTTTATATTTCAAAATGGACTTCATTTTTGTATTCCTAATATTGAAATTAGCCTATGTTGAATTTTTTGTAATTTTCTGAGAACTTCAAAATTTTTATGAATAGTGAAAAATATTTAAACAACTTTTTTAATCAAAATAATTCATAGTGATAAATTTACTATTGAGTGGTTTTAGAGTATAATTAGAATATATTTTTACCATTTTATCCAATGGTGGTCATTAGAGTTAATTTAACATTGAAATTGGACATAAACAATTGCCAATCATTTGATATAAATTGTTTCTTAAAAACACGCTATTTGTTGTGACAGCGGGAATTAATTATAAAATTAATTAATGCAACTAATATGTTTGGAATTTTGTAAAATAGACATGATTTTTGAATTCGTAATATCAATTATAGCTTAGGTTGAAATTTTGGCCTTGTTCTGAAAAACATCAATTTTTGATGAATAGTGAAACCACTAAGTGGTAGTTAAATAACTGATTTTTCGTTTAAATGAAATATTACCACTTCTGTGATTTGATTTTCAAAAATCCGACATACATGGTTGTCATTAAGAAGTAAAATGTGGTTCAATGAGATTAAAATAATTTTTTGGTGAATAGTAACTTTTAAGTTCTTAATCGCGATTAGAGTTAATTAGTGTAGTTTAAGGTAAAAACAATATTTTTATAATATGAGATGAGAATGAAACTTGTCCTACTCCTATTGGATGATTCATGGCCGACCAAGACAACCCATGGGTCAACTTGGGGACCCAAGGGAGCCACTTTAGTTAGAAAATGACATAAACACCTTTTATTTAATGTTAAAGTAAAAAATGACACAAACATAAAATGTTTTACTAAAACAATTTTTAAGTGGGGTTACACAAGTCCAAATTTTGACTATAAATATTCATTGGAAAGATAAAAAGATTACCTACATCATAGTAGTTTTTTTATAATTTTTAGACATTAAATAAATTAAATTATTTATGACATCATGATGATGTAGTGATGACCTCATTATTTAACGATTTAAATAAAATGGGAAGATAATGCATAATCCAAGGCTTACACTTGTCCAAAGCCAATTGGATGAGGAGATTTCGAACCCTTATCACCTTAGCCTCGAGTTATATAAGTGTGGGACCTTTAGAATCCGAAAAGCATTGTGAAATAATGTAACATTTCAATCTTTCCAAAAGTGCCCCTCCTCTCCACTTATAAAAGGCCCCCACCTCTCCCACCTCATTTACACTTTCAAGCCATTTGGCTCGGCCAACCTATGCCCAAATACTCTCCCAACTTTCCCCTCTTACTCCTAGAATCCTCACTTTGGGCAGAACTCTTCCCAAGGAAGCCTTTGGCTCAAATCAAAAAGAGTTACCCGATTTTGAGGTAATGTCTTTTCTAATGTTGTTTTGTTTTATTTTTCTTCTCCAACCCCCTAAACTCTTTTCATTCCATTGTTTTGTAACAACACCAGTACCTACAATATACTAGGATGTTGTTATGATAAGGATTTGGTTTACACTTACACACACCTTCGTCTAATGGTTAAAGAACATACGGTTTCTGTGGATGGCGAATTTCTGCCTCACGAAACGATGATTGTTCAACACTCATATAACACCTTCAAAGGTGGCCATTAAGATGTCACTATTTTTATATATGATTTATCATTTGTTTATGTTTTACTTATGCTTCTGTATTTCTCATTTATGTCATACTTTATGATTTCCATTATGGGTAAAACGCGATAATTTCATTTTAGGAAGTGCGGACTACCGCCCCCTCAAAGTGATTTGAATCGTTAATGCCATATGTGGGATGTATAAAGGATGGAGTAAATGGTATTATACACTATATTATACTGGAATTATATTATACATTTATATAATTATGATTTAGTTCCATTAAATATGAAATTGAAATGAAAGTAGCGTTCATGCGTACGTACGGCTTACCGTCTCCATGAACGGTGCATTTCATTTCTTACCTCTAAATGTTAAATAATATTATAAATGAATGTATATACTGGATATATAATATATATATGACATCTAAATCATTAATATAATTCTGGATATAATGGATATTTCACCACATAAACAACTTGTAATTATAAGAAGCTTATTGTTGATTCAAGTACCAAAGATCGACAAAACGACCGTTATTAACTTAAATAATTACATAATGTTCATATCATTGTAATAAGTGATATAAAAAGGATAATGAAATTGAAAATGGTTCTTAATAAGGTAGATATTAACTCTAGTTTATTATTCAGGAGGTTAAAGAACGGTTGAGTCAAGTCGGACATAAGGTAAGGGAATTTCTTAACCCAACTTCCATTCTTTGGGTTAATCTCCTACTTTCAAATTATGTCATGATATGATTATGTCCTATCTTGTATTTTTACATTATTTATGTGTACTTATATTGAATACACATTATAGATGAACTTTATTTAAAAAATGATCTTTTTAAGGGACTTCGTCTCAATCTCCATTCATTGAGGCATATTTTGTTTTATACACAAATTTCTTTTGTACAGTGTATAAACCCCTTTGAATTTTACGTTTATTCAAAAGGAATCATTTTATACGAAACGTTTTGCTAAACGACAAAAGGGAATGTTTTTCTTTCCGTACTTATGCGGTGAAAACGACTTCTCCGCCGCCGTGACCATTATTTGAGTTTCGGCTTCCTCTACAAGCCATCTTTTTTTTAATGAAAAATAAATACAAAGTTTTAACTTTCTTTTATTTTGGTATTGAAAATGGTTTTGAAAGCGTTTTTATTATATCAATGTGTTGTATTGATATCTTGTGATTGAAATGTGGAAATTTTATGTTTCCTTTATGCATGTTTTATGTGATACCATTATGTTATGGTTTATGATATGTTTAAACCTATTCATATGAGGAATGTATTGGACTTAATAAGTGACGGCTGGAGCCCGCTATAGCTCCTCGGTGCATCGGTAGGTCTCATGAGACAACTAGACGTGGAATTGGCCGAGGCCCTTTCCCAATTTGATTTATGGTTTTGGCCGAGGCCTTAATCATTTTAGATGTCTTGGCCGAGGCCTTGACAAAATGTTTCAGAATGTCCGGCATTATACATTCCCTCATTATGAAAGTGGTTATTGATATTGCATGTGATTATTCGGCCAGTAGAATATCCATGTGAAGAAGTGAATGGCATTATCTCATTTTACTTTTGCCATATTATGTTGAAGTTCATGTTTAAAAGGCTTTTGTTTTAGTTATACATTGCCTTAAATGTTAATGTTTATTTATGAAAGCTTCCGCAATATTGTTATCCTTACTGAGCATCTGAGCTCACCCCTTTCAATGTTTTAATGTTTTCCAGGATTTGAAGAAGTATATTATGAATGACCTGCAGGGATAGTGTGAGGGGATATGAAGACAATATGTTGTTGTTGTTTTGGTTTACTTTATGATGTAATGTAACGTTTACAAATGTATCTAGTGTTTCCAAGGCTACTAAACTAATCGGTCTTTCGAGACTTGATCTTTTGTGATCATGCCAATGTTACGAAGTAATGCACCGACTCTGGGTAGCTGGGGTCGGGGCGTTACAGTTGGTATCAGAGGTAGTTTAGTACTAACCTTGGAAGCTAGATTTAGATAAACTCTGATTAGAGCACATAGCCCAAAGATAGACTTTGAGGATTAGTATAGAAGAACTTCCTAGAATTTTGGTATTATAGAGATGTTATGACTTCTCCGAGCAATACATCCCTGTCTGGATACGAGCAGGTAGAGGCTGCTCTGGCACAGATGTACCTAGGGGTAAAACCCTAAAACACCGCTTTGAGCTAGACTCGAACGGGAACTGGTGCACGACAACGGGCCTTGCTGCACTCTTGGTTACGACACTCCCGGGGGATATGCTTAGGATAATTCTCATTTTATTTAAAAACCACTATGAAGGGTTATGAGTATATACTTTCTCAAAGAAAACATTTCTTTTTATGATTATGGATTATATCCATAAATAGTTCAATTTATGTTAAGTGTTTTATAAGTATGGAATTATGTATTTTGATTCATAAACTAATCTAGTTTACGCCATTGTTTAGAAATGGCGCCTAGTGGAAGGAATGGAAACTGTATCAATGCACGAACTCCATGTAGGGATTGCCCTCCTGATCAAGATAATTATTGTGGATCTGGAGATACAACTGGTGCTGATCAACTTATTACCATACTGGGACAACTCACTCAGGTTATGAATAATAACCTTACTCGTATGGAGCACCCTGATCCGCAATGTGGAGGATCAATGCTAGATCGTTTCATGAGGCAACAACCACCAACCTTTAATGGGAGTACAAATCCTATAGTAGCTGAGCAATGGATAAATTCCTTAGAGAAAATATTCCATGCCTTGGGGAGTAGTGAAAGGGAGAAGGTTGTCATGGCAGTTTACCGCCTCACTGGAGATGCCGATCAGTGGTGGTCGCTGATTCAAAACACAAAGGAAGATGATGACGTATCGAATATGGAATGGAGGGAGTTCAAAGATCTTTTCTTAGAAAAATACTTTCCTCGTGACCATCGAGAAGATATGGAAAGGCAATTTCTGAGTATGAGGCAGAAGGAGGATGAGAATGTCGCAAAGTATGAGGCTAACTTTACAAGGTTAGCGAGGCATGCTGCCGATTATATACGTAACCCAAGGAGTAAGATTGATTGTTTCTTTGATGGGTTAAAACCATTTCTCCGTCGAGCTTTGGTATCACAATCCTTTTCATCATACGAAGATATTGTCTCGTGTGCTATCAAGACAGAAAAGGAATTCTCTAAGTCTTATGACAACAAAGTAAAGCAAGAGAAGAAGAGAACGGTGGAACAAGAGACAGATAAAGGGAAAAAGGGAAAGAAGGATTTTCCATTATGTGATAATTGTGGGAAGAATCACCCTGGTACATGCCTAAAAGGAATGGGAGTTTGTTATAAATGTGGAGAAAAGGGTCACCAGGCTCGTGATTGCAAGGGAAAGAAAGAGGCTGTCAAAGTTGAATGCTACAATTGTAGAGAAATGGGTCATTATGCAAATGAATGTCCTAAGCGTCAGGGAAACTTACCTCAGAAAAGGCCAAGGGATCAAGGACAATCTTATGCTGTTACTACAGTTAAAGCAGAATAACTAATGTATTGGTGCTTTTGGACTCAAGGATTATATTCTGATTATAAGAATAATGTAATATATGTATATGGATTGTACTGCAGTACTTTTTGATTTCAGTAAGGTTTTAATATGATTAAGGTAATCATATTTTTAGTATGTGACAATAAGAGAAACTTTTCTTTGTTTTGGGAATCTGATAAATTGATTTTGGAATTTAGAGACCTTGTAGAGAAAGTCTAGACGGAGGTATTTTGGATAACTATTAAGGTTGGAATGGATTAAGTTGAACTTTGGATAGTATTGTTTAAGGTTAAAAAATTTATGAAGATTATTTTTGGAATATTATGATAATATAGTTTTAGGAAAAGGACAACCTGCAGGGTGGGGCATAACCCGTCGCGTCGGACAAAGCTGGAGGAATCGAACCCACAATCATAGTGCGACAGGCCTTTATTTCCTACCACTAGCCTACAGGAATTCCTTGGTTATTACAATATAATTTTACTAATCTAAATGGTATGTGTTAACATTTGGAACCTTATACAATTAGGATAATAATAATATTTTTGAGTTCTATTATCTTTTTGAGTGAAAGATGAGTTGAAGGTTGAAACACTAATTGTCAAGCATAAATATATATATACCTATCTCTTATTCAATGAATAAATTAATTCTTAAACTTTAGTAAAGGGATATTAAAACAAAAAATGTGTTATCCTAATACCTTATGTCTTGTTGAACTGATGATATTTTAAATCAACATAGATTGAAGGCTTTGAGGCCCTCAATTTGACAGTTGATTGTGATTGATGACCTCAATCACTCCCTACAAATATTTACGTTTTTCCTCCAATTATATGTCTTTAATTGCCACCAATGTTGTCCTTATCGAGATCATAATTTGGTGGTGACTTTCTTATTTCCATTTCCCTCTTATTAAGGCTAAATTTTATTAACCTTATTTCCGATGTGGGTTTTCCACAAAGGTATTTTCTCTTTTCAACCTTTTATTATCAAAGAAAAATTTCAAATTGCGAGGACGCAATTTATTGAAGGAGGGGAGAATGTAACACCCCGAGCTTCCACGATACGCTTCTCATTCAATAATACAATAGCTTGCATTGTACGCAACTTCGAGTTCTAAAACATCGCGACAAATCAAAGTAGCCGTTATGAATAGTAATAACCACTTTTTAAAATTATAGAAATTTTATATTTCAAAATGGACTTCATTTTTGTATTCCTAATATTGAAATTAGCCTATGTTGAATTTTTTGTAATTTTCTGAGAACTTCAAAATTTTTATGAATAGTGAAAAATACTTAAAACAACTTTTTTAATCAAAATAATTCATAGTGATAAATTTACTATTGAGTGGTTTTAGAGTATAATTAGAATATATTTTTACCATTTTATCCAATGGTGGTCATTAGAGTTAATTTAACATCGAAATTGGACATAAACAATTGCCAATCTTTTGATATAAATTGTTTCTTAAAAACACGCTATTTGTTGTGACAGCGGGAATTAATTATAAAATTAATTAATGCAACTAATATGTTTGGAATTTTGTAAAATAGACATGATTTTTGAATTCGTAATATCAATTATAGCTTAGGGTGAAATTTTGGCCTTGTTCTGAAAAACATCAATTTTTGATGAATAGTGAAACCACTAAGTGGTAGTTAAATAACTGATTTTTCGTTTAAATGAAATATTACCACTTCTGTGATTTGATTTTCAAAAATCCGACATACATGGTTGTCATTAAGAAGTAAAATGTGGTTCAATGAGATTAAAATAATTTTTTGGTGAATAGTAACTTTTAAGTTCTTAATCGCGATTAGAGTTAATTAGTGTAGTTTAAGGTAAAAACAATATTTTTATAATATGAGATGAGAATGACACTTGTCCTACTCCTATTGGATGAGTCATGGCCGACCAAGACAACCCATGGGTCAACTTGGGGACCCCAGGGAGCCACTTTAGTTAGAAAATGACATAAACACCTTTTATTTAATGTTAAAGTAAAAAATGACACAAACATAAAATGTTTTACTAAAACAATTTTTAAGTGGGGTTACACAAGTCCAAATTTTGACTATAAATATTCATTGGAAAGATAAAAAGATTTCCTACATCATAGTAGTTTTTTTATAATTTTTAGACATTAAATAAATTAAATTATTTATGACATCATGATGATGTAGTGATGACCTCATTATTTAACGATTTAAATAAAATGGGAAGATAATGCAAAATCCAAGGCTTACACTTGTCCAAAGCCAATTGGATGAGGAGATTTCGAACCCTTATCACCTTAGCCTCGAGTTATATAAGTGTGGGACCTTTAGAATCCGAAAAGCATTGTGAAATAATGTAACATTTCAATCTTTCCAAAAGTGCCCCTCCTCTCCACTTATAAAAGGCCCCCACCTCTCCCACCTCATTTACACTTTCAAGCCATTTGGCTCGGCCAACCTCTGCCCAAATACTCTCCCAACTTCCCCCTCTTACTCCTAGAATCCTCACTTTGGGCAGAACTCTTCCCAAGGAAGCCTTTGGCTCAAATCAAAAAGAGTTACCCGATTTTGAGGTAATGTCTTTTCTAATGTTGTTTTGTTTTATTTTTCTTCTCCAACCCCCTAAACTCTTTTCATTACATTGTTTTGTAACAACACCAGTACCTAAAATATACTAGGATGTTGTTATGATAAGGATTTGGTTTACACTTACACACACCTTCGTCTAATGGTTAAAGAACATACGGTTTCTGTGGATGGCGAATTTCTGCCTCACGAAACGATGATTGTTCAACACTCATATAACACCTTCAAAGGTGGCCATTAAGATGTCACTATTTTTATATATGATTTTTCATTTGTTTATGTTTTACTTATGCTTCTGTATTTCTCATTTATGTCATACTTTATGATTTCCATTATGGGTAAAACGCGATAATTTCATTTTAGGAAGTGCGGACTACCGCCCCCTCAAAGTGATTTGAATCGTTAATGCCATATGTGGGATGTATAAAGGATGGAGTAAATGGTATTATACACTATATTATACTGGAATTATATTATACATTTATATCATTATGATTTAGTTCCATTAAATATGAAATTGAAATGAAAGTAGCGTTCATGCGTACGTACGGCTTACCGTCTCCATGAACGGTGCATTTCATTTCTTACCTCTAAATGTTACGTAATATTATAAATGAATGTATATACTGGATATATAAGATATATATGACATCTAAATCATTAATATAATTCTGGATATAATGGATATTTCACCACATAAACAACTTGTAATTATAAGAAGCTTATTGTTGATTCAAGTACCAAAGATCGACAAAACGACCGTTATTAACTTAAATAATTACATAATGTTCATATCATTGTAATAAGTGATATAAAAAGGATAATGAAATTGAAAATGGTTCTTAATAAGGTAGATATTAACTCTAGTTTATTATTCAGGAGGTTAAAGAACGGTTGAGTCAAGTCGGACATAAGGTAAGGGAATTTCTTAACCCAACTTCCATTCTTTGGGTTAATCTCCTACTTTCAAATTATGTCATGATATGATTATGTCCTATCTTGTATTTTTACATTATTTATGTGTACTTATAGTGAATACACATTATAGATGTACTTTATTTAAAAAAATGATCTTTTTAAGGGACTTCGTCTCAATCTCCATTCATTGAGGCATATTTTGTTTTATACACAAATTTCTTTTGTACAGTGTATAAACCCCTTTGAATTTTACGTTTATTCAAAAGGAATCTTTTTATACGAAACGTTTTGCTAAACGAAAAAAGGGAATGTTTTTCTTTCCGTACTTATGCGGCGAAAACGACTTCTCCGCCGCCGTGACCATTATTTGAGTTTCGGCTTCCTCTACAAGCCATCTTTTTTTTAATGAAAAATAAATACAAAGTTTTAACTTTCTTTTATTTTGGTATTGAAAATGGTTTTGAAAGCGTTTTTATTATATCAATGTGTTGTATTGATATATTGTGATTGAAATGTGGAAATTTTATGTTTCCTTTATGCATGTTTTATGTGATACGATTATGTTATGGTTTATGATATGTTTAAACCTATTCATATGAGGAATGTATTGGACTTAATAAGTGACGCCTGGAGCCCGCTATAGCTCCTCGGTGCATCGGTAGGTCTCATGAGACAACTAGACGTGGAATTGGCCGAGGCCCTTTCCCAATTTGATTTATGGTTTTGGCCGAGGCCTTAATCATTTTAGATGTCTTGGCCGAGGCCTTGACAAAATGTTTCAGAATGTCCGGCATTATACATTCCCTCATTATGAAAGTGGTTATTGATATTGCATGTGATTATTCGGCCAGTAGAATATCCATGTGAAGAAGTGAATGGCATTATCTCATTTTACTTTTGCCATATTATGTTGAAGTTCAAGTTTAAAAGGCTTTTGTTTTAGTTATACATTGCCTTAAATGTTAATGTTTATTTATGAAAGCTTCCGCAATATTGTTATCCTTACTGAGCATCTGAGCTCACCCCTTTCAATGTTTTAATGTTTTCCAGGATTTGAAGAAGTATATTATGAATGCCCTGCAGGGATAGTGTGAGGGGATATGAAGACAATATGTTGTTGTTGTTTTGGTTTACTTTATGATGTAATGTAACGTTTACAAATGTATCTAGTGTTTCCAAGGCTACTAAACTAATCGGTCTTTCGAGACTTGATCTTTTGTGATCATTCCAATGTTACGAAGTAATGCACCGACTCTGGGTAGCTGGGGTCGGGGCGTTACATTGTGGATCATCATAAAAAGATAGTTCACTTCATCACAATTTGAGAGGATATTTCATTGGATCAAAATTTTCAGGTATATATAAATGTGTCGGTAAGGTTTTATGGAGTACCAAAATCTATTGAATCAGATCAAGATCTGAGATTCACCTCAATTCTCTAAAAAAGTCTTCAATATGCTATATTAATTAAACTGAACCTCCGTACAGCCTATCATCTTCAAACTGATGCCCAATATAAGAGAACTCTCGAGACAGTTGATGATATTTTGAGAGCATGTTTTGCACACTTCAAAGTGGATAGGACCAACATCTTCCCCTGGTTTAATTCTCCTACAAAAATAGTTTCCACTCAAACATCTGAATTACACCATATGAATCCATTTATGGAAAAAGGTGCATAACACTGGCATGTTGGGGTGAAGTCCATGAACGTAAGCTTCTAGGACCCGAAATGGTTGATTAAATGGAGTAGAAGTTGAAAACCATTAAACAACACATCAAGGAAGCCCAATGTTGAGAAAATATATATTTAGACAATTATCAACGATTCCTTGAGTTAAAAGTTAGAGAGGTGGTATTTCTATTCATATCTCCATGGAAGAATGTCATGAGGTTTTGGAAGAAAGAAAAGCTATGTCCCAGGTACATTGACCCCTTCGAGATTATTGATCATGTTGGAGATGTCTCATATCGACTAGCACTTATAAAAACCATGGAAAATGTACACGATTACTTCCATGTATCCCTCTTAAGAATGTACATACTAGAACCTTCACATGTACTCTTTTTAGAGGTGGTAGAGTAGAAAAATGATATTTCATACATGGAGCATCCAGTGAAGATCTTGTATCATAGTTACAATGTTCTACATAACAAGAAAACTCACCTACTCAAAGTACTAGAGTAGAACCAAATGTACGAAGATGTAACAAGGGAACTGGAGGAGGCAATAAAGGAAAATTACCCACACCTGATTATGACATAGAATGTAAAAATAATTTTTGTGGGAGAAATTTCATAAGGGGGAAAAATTAACGACCCAATGTTTTATCAATGAAAATTAATTTCTTATAAATATTTCATATAATCACATAAAATCACAACATAATGATCTACCATGTACTATGTGACCTTGAAACATAATTCTCTCTTTTCTATGATTGAAATTTCGAAAATATGACATACACAGTTGTGATAAGTAACATGTTTAGAGTCTAATCGGACAAACATATTTTTTTCTGAATAGTAACCTTCCTTATGAATAGTAAACTACCCTTATAGATAGTAATATGACTGTTATGAATAGTAAATCATCTAAAAGAGTGGTAAATTCACCCATGAATGTATATATAAAAATTAGGCATCCTATAAGTCATAATATGACCATAGTAAAAGTATTGATAATTTTGTAAGACATAAATAAATAATAAAAATTATTTAGTTAATTTAGAAGAAAATATGTATTACGAAGAGGTGTTCATAAATAAAAAATAGTATGTATTTTGGTGTTAACATAATTTTATAACACCTTATTTAATTTTTGAAAGCATTATAAAATCAATTATAGAGTTGAAATCTATATTTCTCAAGTAAATTATGATTTTAATTAAAAATTAAATTAGTAATATTTAGAATTTTTTTATAAAATGTAGTTCATTTATGGACTCTAAATGTCAAAAAAATGGTTAGGGTGAATTTTTTGGCCTTTTCTAATATACTATAATTATTTATGAATAGTAAAATACAATAATTTGAAAATTAATATGAATACATGATTTATAGGGTCAGGAATGATGTTCTACTGATGTAATCAAAATTGCTTAGAACTCACATGCACTTAATACTATTATTGGACATGGAATCATAACAATTTATGGTCTAAAGGGAAATTAATAATATATGGAATTAAATATAATGAAAACCCTCTACTCCCCCGCTGTAAATACCACCCCTCCTTACCTATTCTCTTCACTCTTCTCAAGTCTTATGTCATGCCTATGTTATGAGCATATGACTCCCCAAACCCCTCCCACACATCCTAAAACCTTTTTTCTCATAAAAATACCAAATCCAATACCCTTAAGAGGCTCTCAAAAGAGATACACTCAATAGGTAAATTCATTTTTCTGATTCTTTTATTTTCATTCAAGTTCTATATTTTATTGTTTATTTACTCACCTCACATCACCCAAATGGTATGATAACTCCAGTAACATACATGTACTAGAATCATATGATGCTAGTGGGATATTTTATCACAATCTCTCCCTCTCACTCCATTAATTTTTTAAATGGTAATACCATCCAAGATGTGTTGAATTATCACATTCAAGGATGAAAAGTTTTCAATTTGCATTATGATATTGTAGATTGGTTAGGAAACCATTTTATTTGTTGAACCAAATCCTAATATATGAAATTTAACTTTATTAGTGTTCTGGAATCCTATTTTACATCTAATGTAAAATTATAATACCAAGTATGTTAATTATGAGCAAAATATCAAAATTAATCCAACTATTTATCATTAATGTTTCATATAATTATTCAGCATAGATCCTATTAAGAAAATTAAATTTAAAACCATGTAAAAATATTTATTTTCCATAATAAAATATAAATTCAATTCTGGAAAAGAACCTTCATCATACAAGTGTGTCTGAACATGAATATAAGTGAAAAGATCATTAAAACCAAAAAACAAACAAATTAACCCAAATAATGAAATTGAACCTCATAACCAATCAAAAAGGCTATGAATGAACTAAAAACTGATGTAATAAATTATTTAAATATAAAATAGCTTATTTATATAATAATTAATGAAACTAATTTGATTATTCAGTTAATTAATATCAAGTGTAAATCACCAATGGACATAAGGTAAGGGATCCTCCATTTCTCACATTTATTCAATAATATCCTATATGTTATTATCTTTTAACAATAATTACTAATGATAGGGTTTGATTTATCACCTTACCCATAATTCCCTCATGATATATAAAGTATGATAAATCCCTTTATCTCTCATTAATCCCTCCTAAGTACAACAGATACCATGCTGATATTTCGTAAGGGAATCTAGCCAAACCCCCTTTATTCCTTAAGATTCCCTTATATTTCCTTTTACCAAAATGAAGTTGTATATTATTTTTATTGAAAAAATCTATATAATGTTTTGTATATAATCAAAAATCAGGTTTCAAGATCCATACATCATTATTTTTTGGGGATATACAATGTTTTAGGTGATTCCCTCCTCGATACATTCCAATAACGAAACTTGTTTTAAGGGAACATCCCAAATTTTTACCCTATTTCAAGTAAACTCTACAATTTGTTTTCAAACACAATTATTTTTATAAAATAATTATTTTTATTATTAAAACCTTTTTGTTTCACTTCTTGTTTTTTATAAAATATTTTTTCCTTTTTGATTTTAAATTCTCTTTAGTATTTTCCTTAAAGCCGCACTAAAATGTTTTGATGCTATGAATTTACTAAATACTCTTATTACATGTTGAATATTATATTTTAAATCACATACCTTTCTATATTCCTATTTTACCTTATTTATATCCATGTATGTTTTAATTCCATTCTCTTATGGGTACTTTTATGATACACCCATTCATTATGTTTATGACATGAATGTGATACCCATTTCTCTCCATGGGTTCCCTTATGTTTATGTATGATTGATTATGTATGATTATTTATGAGGAAAGTGTATTAATTAATATTTTAAGATGGTTTCTACTAAATAGAGCTCCAATTATTTGGGTAATGTTTTGTCTCATGAGAAATTATTTGCAATGGTCTTGGTAGTTATCCTTGCTTGTGCTACCATGTGAAACGTTCTTGGTGGTTAACCTTGACTTGTGATCCTCAATGTACAACGAGCCATAAATCATGATAAAGTCATGATTTATGTTTCATAAACATTAATATGAGTAACTTTTTATATGATCCCATGTTTATATATTATGATTCTATATGCCCTTTTATATCATTATGTCATGATCTATAACCCTTGTGCTAAATCCTTATTCTTGCGTTTATTTCATTGCTGGGATTTTTAGCTAATCCCTTTATTCATGTGATCCCCAGAGTACCCTATTCATATGTAAGGGATTAAAAGATGCTATTATATCTTTAAGAAGATTAAATAATGATGTGTTTTCTTATTTCCATGTCTTTAGTAATAGGTGCCCAGTCTTCCAAGACACTAGACTTTGCGATCTTTGGCATGTACTCTGATGTATAATTATGCATAAAATCATGTAATGTTATATGTTAAAGGATAGGGTCGCTCTAATTATGGTATTTTCATATCCATATATTTTTCATTATTTCACAGGAAATATGATTCATCTCATTTTAATGTGATGATTATAGATTTCACAATCTCATCAATATTTTGTATTCTTTTGTTTTATGTCTTCATTAGGGAATATTTATCTTCCATTCAATGTTTTATAAAAAAATTCATAAATGTTTTTAATCTTATATTATGCATTTTTAAATTAATTTAATCCATTTTTAAATTTTTACTATACTGTTTGAATGGAATATTTTTTTCTCCAAACAAGGTACATCATAATTTATTTGGAAAAAGTACAAAGGAAATGTTTTTTGTAACATATATGAAATAATGAGAATTTTTCACCATCCTGAAACCTTAATGATTTGAATCTTCCTTTAATGTATTAATTTTTTTTTCAAATATTAATTTTTCTTTTAAATTTTAATTTCATTTCATGAAAGTAAATATTTTTCAAAGCAGAGAGGATAATTTCGTAAAGAATTTTATTAAACTGATATCTCCAAATTATTTTCCTTCTTAGATAACATTAATAAATGTAACTTATATTCTACTGAGGATATGATTAAATGAAACCATTTTTATTAAATAAGTGGATTTTTATGTTTTTTATGGAGTGATATTTACAAAACATATTGGTTTTCCATGGTTTATATCATGATTGAATGATATTTATGAAACCCATTTCATTTCATGGATTCTGATATGATGAATAATTTAAGATAATTAAGAATACATATTTATTTCTTTCATTATGTGATGGGTGGGACCTATATCTAAAAATAATCCACTGGGTAAATATGGATAACTCGTCAGGTATATTTTTTATTTGTGCCTGATTTCCAGTTCACAGTTATTTTAATGGAACTGGCATTCATGTCAATTATTTTATGAACATAGCATGTTTCCATGTCCACATATTTATGAAAGATGGTAATTTAAGGTCCTTGATTTAATTATTAAAATAATTAGTAATATTCATGTTCACGATGTTATAAGTTTATATGTATGCATAAATATCATGTAATATGTCAATCTTATGATCTCATGAATTGTGTTATTTTATCCTCTTATGATTCATGTCATATGTAATACCATTATTTATTCCATTATTTAGGTTTAGGATCTTTGATATGTAGGGTATGGTCTTCAAACATTGTAATAATGTTCTCATATACTGTATGTTCATGTTTATTTGTACAAATATCCCTTTTTTCCATTACTGAGCATATGATATTTCCCTTTCTTATGTTTACATTCCTTAGTTTATAAAAAAATAATTTAAGTAGGACTAATAAATAGGAATATATTGTTGGGATATGTTGAAGATCATTTCCCAGTTTAGAATAATATTTTCCATGTTTCTAGAGGCACTGAACAGTTATATTCCCCAGGCACATGTTCTTGTAATTTAGTAAATATTTATCTGAAAGGAAGTAATTTCCTTGTTTGAAAATTCTAAGTCATTATATTTGGTGTCATAGGAATGGTTCCTTCATCCTTTGGAAAATATCATGATAAATCTATAGTGAAATCCCTATAGATATTTCTAAGTATATGTCTATGTAAACATTAAAATCTATGTGTTTTCATATTAATAATGAATAAACTTTGATTAAACCATAGGTGTTATAGATTTAAATATTATATTTAATTTCCCTTATTTATGTCGATCTACAACTAAGAATAGTGTTTCTATCACTAGGAATTCTAGTTTTATTCAATGGATGTAACCTAAAGGAAAAGTTTTAATGATGAATGTTATGGGAAATGAAACAATTTTCCTCATAAGAAAAAATATTTTATGTGGGTTGGAATGAAAAATATTAATATTATTTATACAAAAGATATGAATCATGCTTTACATAAAAATTAGAATTGGATGGAACAAATTTATGTATAGTTCTTCATGATCCAATTTCCAGCACCTTTTATTGGGTCTTCTAATCCACTTAGTGACTAAAAATGGATTGCTATAATTGAAATTATATTATCGTTCCTTTTGATTTCAATACCTGAAAAATTAGATTCTTGTTTATTCATTTGGAAAGTGAAGACATCTAGTAGTAGACTCTTATTATTAACATGTGGAAATAAAAAAAACTGAATATATGGAATGGTAATATATTAAAGAGATATTTTTCTATAAGTAAATCCCTTCTATTCTATAAAAACAAATGGAGAAGTAATTCTTTGAGCTTCAGAAAAAGGATGATGAATGTATTGGTACTTATGAAAATAATATTACAATAATTTCAAGGTAAACGTTTTTACTAATCATCATCCTTAAATGAAAAATAGATTGATTATTTGGGGTCCAAAAACCAAGACTCTGAATGGACATGGAAATAATGGAATTCAGAAGCTATGAATAAATCATTCACTATGTAGTAAAATTTGAATTAGAGGTTGGTGACATTAAAGGTTCTTGTGATAAGAAAGGAATATTGAGATTAATGGAAACTCCAATGGTTTTCTACATTATGGGAATAAAATATTTTGACCTCCTACTCTATAAAAACATTGAAAGGGACACTCATGGGAATGCATAAAGGGAACAAGATGATGTTCCATGTGTTGGAATACTGGAAATCTAGTAAAAGAGTATCAGAGTGATGTAAATAAGCCATTCAATGAAATAAATGGAGTTAGAGATCCTAAAGATCAACAATAACTATTTAGTCCATTAAATATTTAGATTTTGGACACTATTAAAATCAATGCCCCAATCCAAGGGTTAATATGGATGATAATTCATAGAAACTACTTAAATAAAAAAAAGGGAAATATAATGTGATCACTATAGGAGATGTGAATTATGAAAACTAATTTGTTGAATGATCGAGTATTTATGAAATAGAATTCAATAATAATATGTGTATAATGTTGTGCTAATGAAATAAAAATATATTGCTTGTGATAAAAATTAGGAAAGTATTGATGACCATGGGGTTCATAAGATGACAAGATGGTTTATGATATAATGGATTGAGTTTGTAGATTTTTTATATTTATGTCTTGAGGAAGGATTTATTTTTTGAAGTCATGAATGTTTTCACAATGCTTATATGGTAATTTAGGTTATTACCATGTTTCAAAAGAATACATGATAATGGTATTTACATGTTTGTTATGTGAAAATTAGGAGAAACATGTTGTTTTTTGGGATATTAATGATAAGTAGATTTTTTAATGTTAACAACCATATTTAAAATATATTATATTTTAATATTTTATGAGGTTCACATGATTAATAATTTAATAATTTATTTTTGTTAAAATAATGATGTGGTTTTAGAGATTACTGTTTCATAATATGAGGAGTTATGAAAATTGGATAAATTTTGTTAACAATTTTGTGTTGATGTTAAATAAATAAATAAGGAATAACATATCATATAATTATTGATATTATGATCCCCTAGTTATTCAGGAATTATAGTTTCAACTCATTTCTTAGAGTATGATATGAGTTGGAAAATTATCGAGGAATAACCAATGCATGAGATCATTCTTCCAAAAAGGAATTAAATCATGTAAATATATCTTCTTTAAAAAATTATTTCATTTTTGGAAAATTATCTTCAAAAAAAATATATCATATTTTGTTTATTTTTGATGAATCAGATGTTCCCTTATATCACCACATATTTATAATATCATGATTATTTTCTTTATAATAACAATGTTCCCAATCACTCTCCATGATAACATGATAGTAGGAAATTATCCTATTTCTATGATTCCCCTTTTTCTAATCCTAGTTATTTTATGAGCTTATCCTTTTAAATTTGGACTACTTAGTATAAAATTTTATTAACATGTTTTATGATGTGGTTTTCCCACAAAAAAATTCTCATACATCCAAAATTTGTTTTTGAAGTAAAATTTGAAATTGCAATGATATGATTTTCTTTTTAAATACTGGATCTTATTGGAATGGTATCGTATCCATTATAAATTCAACAACATCACTCCCATGTTCATGATTTGTTCAATGTATCTATAATGATTAAGCACATACCAGATACTTTAAATGTACTAAAATAAGAGGTCATACTTTTGGATAAACATCATTGTTATGAATAGCATCAAGTATAAATTTTGGATCCTAGGGAAAAATTTATACAAAAAAATACCACTCAACTAGTCAGTTTTTGGGGGATATTTCCACAAGTTTGAATAATCTGTGTGGTTACTTGAGGATACGATGGGGTAGAAGTATCCTCATTGGTTTGTATTAGAATGATTAATTTCTAGGGAGAAATTAATTTTATGTGTAGTAGAATGTATCTACATGAGTTTTTTTATCATTTTATATCTCTATAGAAAATATTTTTTTTGATTTCTTGTGTTATATGGTATAACAATTTTTTCATTTAAAATGCACAACACTGTCTTATCTTTCATTACATGAAACAATGATTTTCAATGAAACATCATTTAATTATTATATTTATTAAAAATCTAGAATAATAACCGCAATATTATAATGTATCAAATGAACATTATTAACTAAATTGTGAAATTATGGTTTACACATAATTAATTGTCCAATTAATTAAAATTTTATGTAAAACCCTTTTTAAAATAAAAGTAACTATTATTCTAAAAAATTATTTAAATGTGCACAAGAGTATTTTATACAAATAAATAAAAAAATAACTATTATTATTATATTAATTATATATATTAATTATATATCTATTTATATATAATATTCAATATAATTTTTATCATTCATCTTATGTGTTCTCTAGACATTTTATAGCAACAAATCCAATTTTATGCATAAAAAATTATTGTTCTAAAAAGGCAGTTATCTTGCCTTTTCATTGAACACATTTTAAAAATATAATGTCTGTAACTTTAAAAAATTATATTTCAAATGATAAACTTATTATTTGAAATAGGGAAATCAAAATTTACTCTGGGTGTACATTTTTTATGTATCGATGAAGTTCCATGTTTTGATGAATAGTGAAAATACATTATTTTAATTCAGAACTACTTTTTTACAAGTAATTAATATAGATAAATTGATTTTTGAATTTATTTTAAACTATAATTAAATTAGTTTTTTATAATTTAATCTAGTTTAATTCATTGGAATCAATTTCAAATTCAATATGGATATCAAAACATTTCAATATTTTGAACACTATCACTTTAAAACCCATTTTTCTCATTCTGTCAACAAAGTTAATTATAAATTCATTTTTTATTTATGTGTTTAGAATTGTGAAAAATCTATTACATATATGGAATAATAAGATAAAAATGTATTAATTAGGTCCCTTTTTTGTGTACAACATTAATACCAACTTTAGTGATTTTTTACCATGGTTAAGGGTAAATCCAATAAATAAGGGTAAAAATAATATTATAAATATTAGAAAAATAACATAAGAATTTAAAAAATGATTTTGGATGAGGTTAATTCGACCCTTAACACCTATGAATAAAAATTATTGTTTTTTACGGTAACAGAAATTTGAAAATGAGTTAGATATTATTTAAATTAAAGATATTGAAAAAATGTCACACTCATATTTTTAATAAGTCTAATAAATGTATTAACATATTAAATAAAATATATGATCTACTATATTAATTATTCTGAAATAGAAAAATATTTTATACATCCTAGAATTTTTTATTTAATTTTTAGCATAGATATATATATAGTGAACAATCACTCAATGGTGATGTAGTAATTATTCAATTAACAAAATAATTACTTAAATAATATAATAATTAATAAAATAAATAGAAATATCTTAATTGAGGTTATTAATGAATTTTTCAGGGTCATATGACATTTTATAAGTTTATTAAATTAATTATTTTAATGTTAGAACAAATTATGGACTTTCTTAATGTAATGTTACGAATAGTGTCAAAATTTAAACTTATGATATTTTATGAAAATAATATTTTATTAAATATTTAAAAGAATTAAAATATGAAATATTTTCAAGGGGATGATATATGGTATAAAATATCTTAAATTTTCCATATACGGTCCAATTAATACTTTATATGTAAAAATTTAATCCTATTAATATTAAAATCATTATTACCACGGGTAGAATTAAAATGGATTAAATAACGGTTAACAAAAATGATAAAATTAAAATGCAAACAAAATATGTTTAAAATATATTTTATGATGATTTTAAAACATTATAATATTTAATATTTGAATAAATTTCCTTTGGAGTTATTTTGATTGAGGTTGAATTTTTCATATTTTAATCATTTGAAAAATTTCAAAATTGTACATCCCATCACTTATAAAATGACACCTCTTTTTCTATTCTTTTCACACATCAAAACCAATTTATATCATAAAAAATATATCTAAATATCGTCATGGAATCACTACCTTCATACTATAGTCATTAATTTAGGGATAAATCCGAACAACAGAGTCCTTTTTTTAAATCAAATAGAGATACCCAAATAAGAGGTAATGTTAATCAACAAACATTTTTGTTTTATTTATTCCTTAAACCCATTGAATTATTTTTATTTAATTTTTATATAATAATATCATTATCCTAAATATACTAATATTTTTATATATTATGTTGTATACCTACACTCCCAAACACTGGAATCAAATTGATAACACACTTACAGTTCTTATGTACGGCGACCTACACCTCCTGAAACATTCTTTTTTGTTTTGTCCATTACCACCTCTCATAGTTGGGAATTATTATGGAAAATATATTTTTTATATGATGCATGTAGAGTTTATGATGTATTTGTAAATATTTAAATATAATATATAATATACAATTTTATGCATTCAATTTTGTGGAAATACAATAATGTTGTTTCTGGATGTGTGGACTACAACCTCCTCAAATTGATGTGGCTCATTCAAACATTACATGGAATTTATTAAGGATGATTTTAGTTGGATTATATGATATATTTTACATAATAATAACACATTAATAGAATTATATATATATACATATATTTCCTTTACATTAATACTTTCAATAGGACATGAAATGGAAGAAACATTCATGCGTACGTACAACCTACTATCTCCTTAAATGATGTATTTCATTTTCTTTTTTTATATTTTATATGTAAACATATATAAATATTTAATCAATATATTTAATATTTATTTCATGCCTATCATTATTTTGATAATTAAATCAAAATATAAGAATGATGTCCAAGAATAACGAGTTAAAACATGTATCAGAAAAAATGCAGTTATTACCCGAAACATAACATAAACATAAAATTATTAATAAGAAAGTAATATAAATTAAAAAATAAGTCATATATGGTATTATATATATATATGAATATGTCTTTCTGATATATTTATAATAAAATTAAATTTATTATATGTATGGTTCTCATTATTATTGTCAAAGTCTAGACATAAGGTTAGTGATTTATGTCGCACTTTTATTTTTGTGGGACACATGACTTATAGACTACTGGTTTCGTTTACATGAAGTATATAATTTCAACTAATTTCTATTATGACTATTATATATAATATTATCATATTTTCATATCCATATAATTTTATTTCTTTCATTGGGAATACAATTCTACTTAGTGTAATGTGAGGAGTATTTATTTCCAAATATCATAAATATTTTGAATTGCTACATTTTAATACTCCATTGGGGAATATATATATTCATGATTATGTTTTTGGAAAATGTTTAATTTTTTTTACTATTATGCTATAGGTTTTTATATTCATTTTACTCAATTTGAATTTTTTACTAAAATATTTGAAATGAATCTTTTTTTTTGTTCTCCAAATGAGGTACTTTTTGGCTATTCCAAAAAAATAAGAAAGGAATGGATTTTATCATATATTATACGAACATAATTTTCTATTTTCTAGATTCCTAAATTATTTGACACATCCATTAAAATAAATTTGTTTATTTTTAAAGAATTTTTATCTTTAATAAATGCGTGATATTTGAGGAAAAAAAATCAAAAAAATCATATTTTCCTCTACAATTATATTCAAGTGATATCTAAAAATTATTTTCCATATAAGATAATTTTATTTCATGTTATAAATGTTTTACTAGTGATATAATTTAATTCTCTCATATTTATTATTTTTAATAATGGTTTATATTTTTGATGGAATGATATTTATGAATCTTATTTCTATTTCATGGGTTATGCTATGATTTATTGATGTTTGTGAAACCCATTTCATTTAATGGGTTCGGATATGATGAATTATTTATGTTCTTATAAAAAAAAGCAATATTTTTTTAATTATATGATTAGAGGGACCTATATATCCATCCAATTCATTTGGTAAATATTGATAATCAGGAGGTATATATGTTTTTGCTGAACCTGATTGTAGGTTCACAATTCTATGCATGGACCTAGTTTTCATGTCCATAGTTCTTGGCGTGGACCTGGTTTTCATGTCCATATGTTTATGAATGTTTCGTATTTGATATAAATAATTTAATGAGTGAACATTTAACAATTTATAAATGTTTATAATGTTACAAGTTTTGTATTATGCCATAATTTCATGGCTTATTTCAGTGTTATGATATCATGTATTGTGTTCTTTCATCCCCTTCTGATTCATTTTTTATGATCTTCTAATATTTTTTGTCCATGATTCCTGTTTATAATCATTGATATATTGGTTTTAATTTTATAATGTTAGGATATTATTTTTATACTCATTATGATCATGTTTATGCTTAGATATCTCCATTGATTACCCTTACTGAGTAATCAAGCTCACTATTTCTTCTGTTTCCATTCATATAGTTATGATGAATGGTTTTATATTGGAGTAATAAAGGGGGAGATCATTATGGGATATGTTGATGATCATTCACCAATTCAAATGAATGTGTTTCATGTTTTTAGAGGCACTAAACTTTTACGGTTCTCAGATATTTTTTATGTAATATATTGAATATTCATATAAATATATGTAAAATAAATTTATGAAAACATTGAGTCATTAAACAAGTTCCCCAAATAGCAGTTAGGGGACCCCATTTGGCCAACTAGGTGAGGCCTTGGGGTCTGGGTGATGAAATGATGTATGATCCTCCATACCCAATGCATGACAATGCATTTCTCTTCAACAACATCAAAACAATAGTCTTTTATCTCCTCATCTAGGGGGGCCTCATATTCTGAGAAATCCTCAAGGAAAAAGGTAGTAGGGTCCTCCTCATGGATCATCTCTATTGGGTTGGGATCCATATCAAGGAGTCGGTCTTCTTCCACAAACCCTTCCATGGAAACATCAACCCCTTCCATGCTCGAGGCCCTCCCCACTAATGGTGTCACCAGTAATCGTAGAAAAATAATCCCTCTGGATGAAGTGTGGTTCATGTTGAGGTGTTGACTACTTTAGGTTTGAAACAATCGTTAGATAAAGGGGGCATGATGCTCTAATCATACCCAATTAATAGGAATGAAATATTTTATGAACATCTTGAAATAACATCACATCTATCATTATGATCAATAATGAAAATATGGGAAAAAATGTTTCATTTAGTGGATAAATACTTACAAATACTTTGAATCTGAAGAGTTGGTCCCTAAGTCTATGTAGAGAGTTCCCCTATAAAATACCCATTGAAGCTAGTTCGTAATTTCAATGGTCGGCACTGACCCCCTAGTGATGGTTGGGAATAATCTACAAGACAATAGATAGACAATTTGTTCCAAAATATCAATTAATTATTTTAATGGTCCAAATGAATTTATAATCAATCTTAAATTTGGGTAGAGTTATTTTGAGGATGAGCCACCCTGTGTGCACCGATTCTCTATAAGTTTACACCACCCTTGGAATTCTAGGTCATGGTCCCCGATAAATGATAAGAATGACCTAGGGATATGATGTTCCCACGTCATCCTCCATGACAAGCCCACCAGTTGCTTATAAAATTGGCACTATCCCCTAAGTGTAACACTAAATATTTGATGGAGTGACCTCTCCCCCTCCCCTAGGGACCCATTTCCCTTTTCAATCTTTCTCTTATTCAAAAAAATATTTAGTTAGAGATTATTGAAAAAATCGGAAGTCAAAATAAGTCATGTTAATATGCATACATCAAGGATATCGACCAATTCAAATTTATATAATGTCATGATCTTCCCGATATCCTATGGATTCGCCTTCTTGGAGGATGAACCCCTAGGATTATCCATCACTAGATCACTACATGCCATCATCAGTTGATTCCACCTTAGTTAAATCATCTATAGGTGGTGTCTCCTCATGTTCCGTATTACTTCCAAATAATACCCAGACTAGACTAGGGGAAAGATTAGGATCCCATGAATAGTGCGTGATTGAGTCCATGGACATTATGTTTTGGAATCCCTTGTTATAAGACACAATTTACATTATCCAAAAATCCCTCATATTTGGAAGCATGATCTAATCCCGTGTTAGAATCCCCTAAAGCCGCTCTGTTGGCATATTTGCCCTCAACATTTTTTCAGCCACCCAAAGCTAGATGATTGGGGTGTCAGTATTTGTCTTTAGAGTATACCATATATTCATAATAAGAGCCTCCCATTATCTACTCATCCCATCTTCAGATCCCCCATATTTCTCACAAAATCATTCTCTCACATTCCCCATCTCCATATTGATATTCTCCTAATGTCTAGATTTCCCCTCTAAGAACAACCAAATTTCCTACCTATTACTCTCGTACCACATTCACCGGTGTAAGAACCCTATTGTTTTTCAGCAAGATTGATCCCAGATATGCTACCACCCAGTTGTTGGCATAATCAAGGGACATGATCACATTAACATTGGTCATTGAAAACATGATGGTTTTCTCTAATCCTTCACTTGTCAATAGCCACCAAAACTAAAAATGTATATAGTGTTTCCACTCTTCACGAACCCCCCATGTGTGTACTATATTCATCAGTTGATAAAGGAATCCAAACATCCTAGAAAACTGGGATGGAATGTATGGATCGATTTAGGTGCTGGCATTAATTTTGGCTACAACAACACTACCCTCGGTGGACATCAGGTACCCCCTCTACCCCAATGTCCCCTACCATTTTTCCACCATCCTACCAAATGTGGTTGATAATGGGTGAAATTTTAATTTCTCATAATTCTAAATTCCAACTATAACCTGATCTCGCTGAGCATCACTAGCCGGACCCTAGTGATGTTGACCGGATATGGTCAAAGGAGGATATTCAATGGGATAATGGAATTCAAAAACTCATAGCCTCTAAAGTGTTCCACAATACATGGAGGTAGAAACTGTAATAGACCCTAGATACTACTCTTACTTTATTCCCTTCCCAAATATTTGAGCTAGCTATAGTTCGTGGCTAACATGGGTATACCTAGGTTCACCCTATTTTGGCCGCTATAATGGTCTCCATCACCGACGTCCCTTGTTGTAGGAAAATGTGTGTGTGTGTGCGTGACTAAAATCAGCAATACAGTAAGGAATTTTTAGAGGAATGTGGGGTAGTGTATGAGTGGGTTCCATTATTAAAAATTGTTTAAACCCACTTTTCATATGCTCCTTCCTCTAGAATCATTCAATATAACCTTGCCTCCTCTTTTTTGGAACCTCCAAACACTCCTTTGGTCATCCTTGAATCATCACAGTTGTTTCCTTCTTCATGAACAATCGCAATAATTACATTAATCCAATATGCATGCGTATGGTGGGATGATGCTTTTTTAATTTGGTTGAAATGTCTAGTAGGTGATGCACTAGGAGAAGTGAGTTTTTCCAATCCAACTAAGCATTTGAAACTAGAATAAATTAATTGTATTCATACCCTCCTAGTGGGATTCATATAATGTAGTTTACATCTTAAAAATTTATTACCAACTACCCATAATGTAAGTGGAACATTTCGGTGACTGGAGACCAATGGATGAGATGTTTTGGAAGTAGTTATAATTTTCTTTTTTTGTGGTATTAGGATGTACGTACATCCTCAAACAACCCAATGTTGTATAGGTCATCCCCATACTCATGAATGGTGTATCTTACCCAATACATCTAGGCCAACTCATTAGTGAAGGTTCATTATTCCTTTAGGTACCATTCATTATGTCATACCATAATTTTGTCTTTCTTAATACTCTGGATGATTTTGGAATGTCGGGCAGAGATTTCATAAACCTCGGATTTCTCCCATATATCTAACTTTATTCATCCACTCAGCATGTAGATAGCAATTTCCCCATTCTCTTAAGAAGGGTGACCATTGAAAGTGTTGTTCCATTAGTTGATATCATCCCCATCCATGAACTAGTGGCGTGTCGTATGGACTTGGATGTTTGGGATGTTAACATCATCCATCAAAACAAATGTGTATAAGGGTGTGGTTGATTAATTGATAATCCTAGTTTGATTCAGTCATATACCCAAAATAATATGGTTGTTGTACATGATATCATTTTTTATAAAAATCATTGGGGTCTCCACCAATTTATCCCTCTGGGTGATGACAACAGCTACAAGATCGACCTCCTTCGGTTTTTTGGTGATTTCAGATGACTTTGTAAGTTCAAATTTTTTTATGTGTAAATATACATTCTTGGATTGAAAATTACATATTATCACAAAAATTGGGAATTTCATGCGTAAAAGGTCTTCTTTGTCTTGGATGATGTTTCCTGAAAGGTTGACTTGAACTAAATATGCAGTTAATGTCTAAGGTTTTCTTGAAAAGTAGTGTTCCACGAATGAGATATCAGGATTATAATGATAGAAGTCAATACCGTTCAAGGGCCACCATCTCCCTATTTATATTCAATTCCCCCTGATAAAGTGCATCACACAACCCTAGTTTCGTGACTCAATCCAGATGTTGTGCACAATGACGAAAAGAGGCCACTATATTTAGTGTTACACTAAAAACCTAACATTTTGGTCACCTATCAACTCATATTCAATGGGAAGGAAATTTTTGACATCAAAATACCATGTGGGGCCTTCAAAAACCAATTTATGGTTAACTGAGAACTTGAACCATCCATAAGGAACTTTCTATTTGTGGATGAGTGGGTTTCAAACAAGTTCTAATATGAATGAAAATGTAGACTTCCACATGCACGAATTTTTTACCCAAATGTGTTTCATTGTTCCACGAATTCTCCCAAGGATGATGGCGTACCCAAGGTAATTGCACGCAATATAGAATCATTGAAGAAAGATCAAATTTTTCAGGAGACACCAGCATTAAACCATCCATTTGTTTTCCAAAGGTGATTTTAATCTGAAAATGTAGTATGCCCTGGATCAAGCGGAAAAGGAGGGAGAAACATGCATCTCATTTTTTGTGCTCGAGGAGTTGCGTGCCCATAGTTAATTATTTTGGCTATAAATATAAGATCACCACACCCTTATGGAGGATATCTATAAGGCATAGTGATTCTCTATTGTGCACAAATCATGTTCTTCCATAAAGGTGTGAAAAACTAGTGATCACGAACGCTATGACACAAAGAATTTGCATGATAAACCTACTATGGGACCACACATGAATTGAAATTAGGTGGAGTGATCCACATGCATGTCTCCCTAATGATGGCCCGGTGAATTCATAGAGAAGATGCTGGAACACAACCCTGATCGGTGCACACTACAAAACATGTGTGCAACGATGCATCTTAACTCGATTAGTTGACCTTGTTCCAGAGCCCCCTTCACATGAAACGTTTTCCTGTAACCCAACCAATTTGGGTACAATAACATCCTGATCCCCTAATCTATGTTCCCTATTCCCTTTTTCTATTAACCTACCTACCACTTATAATCATAGGTACCCTAATGCTCATTGATTCTATAAATAGAGACCCTAAAATCGACCACATGATTTACCAATCATCCATGGTAGTTCCAGCACCATGTCCCTCCTAAGGGATCATGATATGTGGAGACATTATCCCGCGGGTTATGGAGTGATAACTTCCACATCTGAGCTACGTTACATAAAAATAAAAAGTTCTATGTCCCAGTCCGATGATGTTAAAAAGTATGAAAACATCCTTAAAACATTCTATGAAACTGTTGCCTTACCCTATGTGTTGAACACAATATTCCTCTTGTAAGACCACCATGGTGTTCCACCTTCCCCCAATCCATAGGAAGTTACACCCATAATAGGTTGAATTTAAGAATAATCCCCACATTGCCTTCCCCAACAATCAAATGTGACATCCATTCCTAGAATATTTTTTGCACAACCCCTAAACCATTTTCCCCAATCTCAGATGTGATTCCCAATCCAGGTAGCTTTAATGCATAGTCCACACATCATCAACCATCAGCGCTGTAACACCCCAAGATTTTATGAAAAATATTCTTTTTAATTTCATTAATGTCTTGTGTTGTACGCTACACCAAAAGGAGCTTTCACAACACGCATTCTTTACTTGCCTTGAATTACACGCAATCGCGACCTTCCTCGATAGTGTGTGTAGTACGCAATACCGAGTTTCACTAAACAACGATATGCTTTTATTAAAACAAGGCATTATGAATAGTAATAACCATTTTTTGAAATTATTAAATTTTTATTTTTTAAAATAGACTTCAGTTCTGGATTCGGAATATCTAAATTAGATTAGGGTGAAATTTTGGTACTTTTCGGATAACTTTCATTTTCTGATAAATAGTGAAAAATTACTGAATTTTAATTAAAAACAACCTTTTTAAAAGAAATAATTAATAGTGATAAAATATTAATTTGATTGGTTTTAAAGTATATTTAGATTATATTTTTACAATTTAATACAATGTTGGTTATTGGATGTAATTTCACATTTAAACCAGACATAAACAACTGTCAATCTTTTGATAGTTATTATCTCTTAAGAACACGCTATTTATTTTGACGACGGGAATTAATTTTTAAATATTTATTAATGCAACTAATATGTTTTGAATTTCGTAAAATAGACATCATTTTTGAATTCATAATATCAAATATAGCATAGGGCTAATTTTTGGTATTTTTCTGGATACTTTCATTTTTTCATGAATACTGAAACCACTAAGTGGTAGTTAAAAAAATGAATTTTTCATAAAACAGAATTTTACCGCTTCTGTGAGTGGAATTTCAAAATTCCGAGAGACACGGTTTATGTTAGTAAGTAAAATGTGGTTCAATGAGATGAAAATAATTTTTGGTAAATAGTAACTTTTTAATTTTTTTTAACACGGTTAAAAGTAAATAGGGTTATTAAGGGTAAAAATGATATTATTATTACCCTAACACATATCCTAATCCTATTGGACAAGTTTAATTCGACCAAAAACAACCTTAGGAAAAAAATATGACCATTTAGGCCCACTTGGATTAGATAAGGACATTTATTATTAATTTATTTAAAGAAGGGTTAAAATAGTTAAAATCAAAGTTTAATAAGTAAATAATTTTTAATATGGTGTCATTCATAAGATAAATTCGACTATAAATATTAATTAGAAAGATAAAAATATTTCCTACATAATGGTATTTTATTTGTAATTTTTAGACATTAAATAATTTAATTTATTTATGACACAACGATGATGCAATAATTATCTTATTAATGAAATATTGACATAATTGATGTTATAAATACCAAAATAAATGTAATTTGAGACTTTTTATGAATTAAACTAATTTTATAAGTTAATATGACATGTTAGTATTGATTTAATTTACTTGTTTCTAACTAATCATTCTGTTATAATTTTCACAAAAATCAATTACTAAATAGTGTCAAAATTGACATATAATAGTTTTTAAAACAAATATTATATTATTAATTATTATTTTATTCCTAAAAATATATGTTTCAGACAAATGACTTAGATAAGGTTATATATATTAATAATAAACAACTTGTGGTTCGTTTGTCTTGATATAGTATGTTTATTAACCTTATAGTGTAAGAAAACAAGAAGACACGGTGAAAGTTAAATTATCTAACTTAAAGTTAAATCTAAATGATAAGGTTAAAATTGATACCTAAACTTGTCTAAATTCTATTGTTTGAGAGGATTTCGACCCCTACCCACCTTATCTTCGAAATATATCAATTTTCAACTATTAAAAATTGAATTTGACTTTATAATAAAATAATATTTGTAGTTATTCTAAAGGTGCCCCTCTCCTCAATTATAAAAGTGCACCTCCTCCCCCTCTTCCTCACGCCACTTTGAGCCTTCAAGCTCAGCCAAACCCTTCCAATTTCGTCTCTCCACTTCCCTAGAAACATCCTAGAGGTTTTGGTCTTCTTCAAAGACCTGTTTTAGTGCCCTAAAAGGAGGTCTCAAAGAAGCACTTCAAAGAAGAGGAGGTTCGGACACGTACAAAGCATATTAGACCTAAGGTAAGGGAAATATCACAATCTCATTTTTATCCAAGATTGTTTATACTTTGAAATTTATTGGGGTGTATTTTATCATCCACATCCATGTTTCCTCAATATGTGATATTATTTCTATCCACCTACAATTGTTTAAATCCAATTTTACCCTTCGGTGAGTTTTTAGTAAAAGATATTAAAGGAATCTTTTGTCGTTTTTCGTACGAGGTACTTTTTGACTTTTCCGACAAAAGTACGAGAAGAATGTTTTTTTTAACTTATACTGCATGAATGGATTTTTAAAACATTATTTCTAAGTATCTTCCTTTACATGTTTTCAAGTTTATTTTTAATCAACTTCTTTTAGTTTATAATTGTATGACATGTTAAGAAAGGTAAAGTGTTTTTCAAGTAGAAAGTATATTTTCCTCAAGAATGGAGTTCAAGTGTTTTATCAAAATTATTTTCCATATAATATAATAAAGGGTTCTGTTTCTATCCCTATTATTACATTTATTTTATTATGTTGTGATGGAATTATTTTAATGAATTCCTTTATCTTATATGAATTGTTTTATATTGTCACGATGTTTAAGATTCCCATTTTTATTACATGTGTTATGCTATGATGTATTGTTTATGATTTTGTGGAACACATAAGAATGGTATCATTATGAGATGGGTGGGACCTATATCTCCCTCTAATGCATTGGGTAAAAAGTTTATATCTCATGAGATAGACATGGCTGGAAGAGTTGGTTATACCGGTTCAGTGAAACAAGACTGAAACGAGGAGTGAACTCGGTTCAGAAATGGACTTTGTCCACTAAGATAGTCTTGGCAATGAGTCTTGACTAATAAGAAATGATTCTCTATGATTATGTGTGTATGGAACAAATTTTCATTTTTTATGTTATGATGATTGGGATTACATTTCACGGCCATGATTTATCCCATGTTATGAAATTATGCTCTCTTTTGCAGGTTACGATTTCCAAAAGTTATGTTCTTATGAATATGATGTGATTGATATTTATTTTGTTTACCCTTACTAAGCCTTTGAGCTCACCCTTTTATGTTTTCTTTTCCCCAGGATATAAAGAATGGTTTTTGGTAAAAAAAGGGATGATCTTTACGGGAGATGTTGAAGATCATTCACCACGATTAGAAGATTATATTCCGAGTTTGCAAAGACACTAAACTATTACGGTCCTTGTGTCTGTGTGTTTTTTTATGTATTATGTATTCTGCTAATGTAATTTAATGTCCATGTATGTTAAGCTTTGGGTCTCTACAGTTTCTATCAGAGGCAAAGGAGGTGGGAATGTATCTGATCCTTGGGAACTCTCACATGTGATCGTTGGACGAATAATGGCTCTCTGCCCAAGGGCTTCATGAGGAAATGGCTGCCACTAGGGATGGTGGTGTGTCCCACTCAGGGGGTGTATCCGCCCATGGAGTGCCCTGATAGGTATCAATTATTGTCTACTGGAAGTAATTCCAGACCACTACAGTTGGTATCAGTCGAAAGGATTAGTCAACCTTTGGAAACTAGGATGCGAGAACTTTAGTGAGGTCCCTAGAGATATCTCTAAGGTATGTCTAGGGATGTACCTAAGGTTAATTATAAGTATAGGTTATAGTCCTAGAATAGTGATAATTATCTTAGAATTAAACTTAAGATGTTAGATATTGAAGGTACTCCCCCTTTATTATGTTGTTTTCCCTTGCATGATTTTTGCCTCTCACACTATTCTTTTTGGGTTTTAGACGATGGCTGGAACCCGAAGGAACCGTTTTGATCAATGAAATTATTGTCCTCCCGAACAAACAAATGTTATGGGAGATTGAGTGAACAATCTTATTACTATACATACACAATCTATGAATCATTCTGGACTTCCAAATGAGCTTAGAAGGGAACAATATTCTATTGAGTCCTTCATGAGCCAACGTCCACCTTCTTTCAGTGGGTCTTCTGATCCACTTGTTTCTGAACAATGGATCAGTACCACTGAAAAGATATTTTCAGTACTTTATTGTTCTGAACATGATAAAGTCATCTTAGCAGTATATCTTTTGGAAGGTGAAGCTGATCAATGGTGGAATCTTATCAAGAATACGAGGCAAAGAGATGAAATTGAGTCCATGGAATGGGACGAGTTCAAGAACTTATTTTTTAATAAGTACTTCCCTCGTATTCTTCGAACAAAGATGGAGAAGAAGTTTCTTGAACTAAATCAAAATGATGATGAATCTATTGGTATATACGAAGCTAATTTTACAAGGCTTGCAAGGTATGCATCTTGATTTATCATCCAACCTGAAAGTAAAGTTGATCGATTCATCAGTGGCCTACAACCAAATCGTCGAAGGGAATTAGCTATAAGAGACTTCAGTAGCTATGAATAAATTGTGCATTGTGCTATAAAGGTAGAAATGGAAGTTGGTATTACTTATCCATCTCATAGTTTTGACAAGAAACGAAATATGGAGTTCAAGGAGAAATCTCATTATAATGGTGAAAAGAAGATGAATTTTTCCTTATGCTCAAAGTGTGGAAAGAAGCATGGAGGCGATTGTCTTAAAGGGACAAGTAAATGTTCCAAATGTGGAAAGGAAGGTCATCGGGAATTTTAATGCCATAATGATGGGAAGATGATGTCTAATTATGCAAACAAAGGAAGGGATACACATAATTAACCTACTACACTTCAATGCTTCAAGTGCAAGGAAATGGGGAATTATGCTAATAAATGCCCTAATCCAAGGGTTAGTGATGATAGACATGATCATCCACTTAAGGCAAAGGAAAAAGGGAAGTCACATGCGATCACCATTGGCGATGTTGAATATGATAACGATGTGGTGGAATGATTAAGTGTTTATGTAATGGGATTCCAAAATAATATTGTATATAGTATCGTGGAATATTGGAATATTTATGTATTGGTCTACTGTGGTTTTCAATAATTTTATGGTACCGGTAACCATGGAATGTGATTGAGATATTTTTGGGAAAAAAGATGATATGCGCATAATGAAGGGAAAATGAGGAAATGAAATATTTGACAGTATTCATGAGCTCATGATTGATATAAGGACTAAGTGATATCATGGTTTGAGTATATAGAATTTTGAAGATTTTGGTATGTGGAAAGTGTTAACTTTTAACTGAATGCATGTTTTCACTAAGGTTCAATGGGTATTCAAGAGAATACATGATTAAGGCATTTGAATGTTTGGAATTTGACCAACAAGACATAACTTATGATATATGGGGATCAACGATGGTATTAAATATCTGGTAATCATTTTCACTATATTATGAGAGTGGACTGCATCATTATGGATAAGCCTAAAGATTGGAATGGATTATGCTGGACATAAGTTAGTATTGTTTAAGGATAGAAGTATTTCGATATTATTGATGGAATGTTATAGTAATATAGTTTTATAAAAAGGACAACCTGCAGGACGGGAGACAGCCCATCGCGTCGGACAAGGCCGTGGGAATCGAACCCACAACCGAAGTGCGACTGGCCTTTATCGCCTACCACTGGCCTACAAGAAGTCCCTGTTTAGTAGATAATAGTTTTATTATATTAAGAAGTATGATATATGATGTATAAGTCCATTTTAGGAACCATATATCATTAATATCACTATATATGGACTTATGTATTTTTTGATAACTTTTCTAAGATTTTGTTTGAGACAGATGGAATGACCCATCATTCTATCACATGATCTGCTAACACATCACGAATGACAAATTCAACTTCATTTCTTTAAGATATGAAGTGGAAATTGTCCAAAGAACGACCAACGAAGAGACTCTACCGAAATCACGAAAGTATTTCTTCTAATTCCAATTTCATCAACTTTAGGGAAACGATATTGATTACAAAAAATGTTGTCCTAGTGCTTTTATATCTGATGAATCAGATGGTACCTTAGATTGTCACAAATTTATGGCTTTGTGATAGCAGGCTTTTCAATAGCCATGTTCTCTACCACTCTCCATCAGAACATGATGGATAGATTTCTCTTCCATATCCATATTTTCACCTATGTGGAAACCCAGTGATTAGTTTATTTGGGTAATCTTTACTTTTGTTTTTAAATATTGGTTTTGGTATTCCTTTTTACGATGTGGGTTTCTATCAAAGAAACTTTAGAATAGTAAACCATTTATAACCCCGAAGAATTTCGAGGGTGAAATTCATTTTAAGGGGGGTAGAATGTAACACCCCCGAGATTTTATGAAAAATATTCCTTTTAATTTCATTAATGTTTTGTGTTGTACGCTACACCAAAAGGAGCTTGCACAACACGCATCCTTGACTTGCCTTTCATTACACGCAATCACGACCTTCCTTGATAGGGTGTGTAGTACGCAATACCGAGTTTCACTAAACAACGATATGCTATTATTAAAACTAGCTGTTATCAATAGTAATAACCATTTTTGGAAATTTTAAAATTTTTATTTTTCAAAGTGGACTTAATTTTTGCATTCGGAATATCTAAATTAGCTTACGGTGAAATTTTGGTACTTTTCGGATAACTTTCATTTTCTGATGAATAGTGAAAAATTACTAAATTTTAATTAAAAACAACCTTTTTAATAGAAATAATTAATAGTGATAAATTATTAATTTGATTGGTTTTAATGTATATTTAGATTATATTTTTACAATTTAATACAATGTTGGTTATTGGATGTAATTTCACATTTAAACAAGACATAAACAACTGTCAATCTTTTGATAGTTATTATCTCTTAAGAACACGCTATTTATTTTGACGATGGGAATTAAATTTTAAATTAATTAATGCAACTGATATGTTTTGAATTTGGTAAAATATACATCATTTTTGAATTCATAATATCAAATATATCTTAGGCCTAATTTTTTGTATTTTTTTGGAAACTTTCATTTTTTTGATAAATAGTGAAACCACTAAGTGGTAGTTAAAAAAATGAATTTTTCATAAAACATAATTTTACCTCTTCTATGAGTGGAATTTCAAAACTCTGAGAGACACGGTTGATGTTAGTAAGTAAAATGTGGTTCAATGAGATGAAAATAATTTTTGGTGAATAGTATCTTTTTACTTTTTTTACCACGGTTAAAAGTAAATAGGGTAATTAAGGGTAAAAATGATATTATTATTACCCTAACACATGTAATAATTCTATTGGACAAGTGTAATTCGACCAAAAACAACCATAGGAATAAAATATGACCATTTAGACCCACTTGGATTAGATTTTGACATTTATTATTAATTTATTTAAAGAAGGGTTAAAATAGTTAAAATCAAAGTTTAATAAGTAAATCATTTTTAATATGGTGTTATACATAAGATAAATTAGAGTATAAATATTCATTAGAAATATGAAAATAGTTCCTACATAATGGTATTTTATTTGTAATTTTTATAAATTAAATAATTTAATTTATTTATGACACAACAATGATGAAATAATTATCTTATTAATAAAATATTGACATAATTGATGTTATAAATACCCAAATAAATGTAATTTGAGACTTTTTATGAATTAAACTAATTTTATAGGTTAATATTACATGTTATTATTGATTTAATTAACTTTTTTAGAACTAATCATTCTCTTATAATTATCACAAAAATCAATTACTAAATAGTGTCAAAATCGACATATAATTGTTTTTAAAACAAATATTATATTATTAATAGTTATTTTATTCCTAAAAATATAAGGTTCGGCCAAATGACTTAGATAAGGTTATATATATTAATACTAAACAACTTGAGGTTCGTTTGTCTTGATATAGTAAGTTTATTAACCTAATAGTGTAAGAAAACAAGAAGACACAGTTAAAGTTAAATTATCTAACTTAAAGTTAAATCTAAATGATAAGGTTAAAATTGATACCTGAACTTGTCTAAATTCTATTGAAAGAGAGGATTTCGACCCCTAACCACCTTATCTTAGAAATATATTAATTTGGAGCTATTAAAAACCGAATTTGACTTTATAATAAAATAATATTTTTTGTTATTCCAAAGGTGCCCCTCTCCTCCCTTATAAAAGGGAACCTCCTCCCCCTCTTCTTCACACCACTTTGAGCCTTCAAGCTCGGCCAACCCCTACCAATTTGTCCTCTCCACTTCCCTAGAAACATCTTAGAGGTTCTGGTGTTCTTCAAAGACCTATTTTAGTGCCCTAAAAGGAAGTCTCAAAGAATCACTTCAAAGAAGAGGAGGTTCAGACACGTACAAAGCATATCAGACCTAAGGTAAGGGAAATATCACAATCTCATTTTTATCTGAGATTGTTTATACTTTGAAATTTACTGGGGTGTATTTTATCATCCACATCCATGTTCCTCAATATGTATTATTATTTCTATCCACCTACAATTTTTTAAATCCAATTTTACCCTTCAGTGAGTTTTTAGGAAATGATATGAAAGGAATCTTTTGTCGTTTTTCGTACGAGGTACTTTTTGACTTTTCCGACAAAAGTACAAGAAGAATGTTTTTTTAACTTATACGTCATGAATGGATTTTTAAAACATTATTTCCAAGAAGCTTCCTTTACAAGTTTTCAAGTTTATTTTTAATCAACTTTTTTTAGTTTAGAATTGTATGACATGTTAAGAAAGGAAAAGTGTTTTTGAAGTAGAAAGTATATTTTCCTCAAGAATGGAGTTCAAGTGTTTTATCAAAATTATTTTCCATCTAATATAATAAAGGGTTATGTTTATATCCCCATTATTACATTGATTTTATTATGTTGTGATGGAATTGTTTTAATGAATTCCTTTATCTTATATGAATTGTTTTATGATGTCACGATGTTTATGATTCCCATTTTTATTACATGGTTTATGCTATGATGTATGGTTTATGATTTTGTGGCACACATAAGAATGGTATCATTATGATATGGGTGGGACCTATATCTACCTACAATGCATTGGGTAAAGATTTTATATCTCATGAGATAGACATGACTGGAACAGTAGGTTATACTGGTTCAGTGAAACAGGACTGCAATGGGAAGTGAACTCGGTTCAGAAATGGACTTTGTCCACTAAGATAGTCTTGGAAATGAGTATTGACTAATAAGAAATGATTATCTATGATTATGTGTGTATGCCAAAAAGTTTCATGTTTTAAGTTATGATTATTGGGATTACATTTGACTACTATGATTTATCCCATGTTATGAAATTATGCTCTCTTTTGTAGGTTATGATTTCCAAAAGTTATGTTGTTATGAATATGATGTGATTCATATTTATTTTGATTACCCTTACTGAGCCTTTGAGCTCACCCTTTTATGTTTTCTCTTCCCCAGGATATAATGAATGGTTTTAGGTAAAAAAAGGGAAATTCTTTATGGGAGATGTTGAAGATCATTCACCACAATAAGAAGATTATATTCCGAGTTTCCAATGACACTAAACTATTATGGTCCTTGTGTGTGTGTTTTTTTATGTATTAAGTATTCCACTAAAGTAATGTAATGTCCATGTACGTTAAGCTTCAAGTCTCTACAGTTGGTATCAGAGGCAAAGGAGGTAGGAATGTATCTGATCCTTGGGAACTCTCACATGTGAGAGTTGGACAAAGCATGGATCTCCGCCCAAGGGCTTCATGAGGAAATGGATGCCACTGGGGATGGTGGTGTGTCCCGCTCAGGGGGTGTAGCTGCCCATGGAGTGCCCTGATAGGTATCAATTATAATCCACTGGAAGTAATTCCAGACCGCTACAAGTGCTCCATCTATGATAGTATAATCGAAACTGTATAGTGTTATATAGTACTGATTGATCATTTCATATGACCTTAAACTATAAATTTATGGGTTCTGATCCATATCTTCTAAATAGTGTACACAATATTCCTCTCAGAGGTTAAATCCAAACAATCATAACCCCATGTGTCACATATTCTCTCACGGAGTCACACCACCCATATCCATCTCTATGGGGAGTTCTGACCCACAATCCTGCATCCACATTCATCAGGCATTCTAATCAATCGATAAAATAATTCAGGTGTTAGATCTTTCCTCCCAAGGAAACAAATCCTAATCTGCATTCACAAGGAATTATATCAGTCTTCAAAAGATGTAAAATTCATGGATCAATCCTTCTCATTTGGGAATTCTGATTTAACTCCATAGAAGGTAGAACCTATTACTTGGCCTTGAACACCAACGCCATGTAATTAACATGTGATGCATGTGGTAAAAAACCTCGAAATACCTACACCCCTAGTGTTAATTAGCTCACGATCAATATGAAATTCCTCAGGTCTTGTTAATTATATTCCTCATACAAGATGGCATCCCAAGGGGAAGATTTATAGGTGACCAATGTAACTAATTTCCATTCATTCCCAGAGAATCCAAACATGAGTACTCTTTTGACTAAGTGTTTCTTCCCTATCAAGATAGAAGTAGTGTAATTAACCAAAAAATCACATAGATATGGTGTTGATAATGAGTTCTATGAACATCAATTAGTATCTGAGGGAGACTCAGACTAGGCAACTAGCTCCAAGGAGGAATCCATGGAAGAGGTAACTAATATCTCATCATTCCATTTTGATCTAGGAGAATACATCCACAATGAAATTGATGAAAGATTCTCAGATTTGGAAAGTGGGAATGCGAGGAAATAGAGGCCGCACACATTGATGCACTTGCCCTCTGGTGAATGTACTAGAAAGATCCATAAAAATAATAAAACCTATAAAGCACCCAAAAAATAATAAAACAAATACATAACTAAAACCTAAAACAACTAAAATTCATAAAAAAAAATTAAAACATCAAATCCTTTAAAACCCCTATAACCCTTAAAACCCCTAATAACCATAAAACCCCTAAAAACCATGAAAACCAAAAAGAAACCCATAAAAACCATAAAATATACCTAAAATTAAAAATAACCCTGAAAACATTTAAACCCCTAATAAAATCCAAGAGACCCTATAAATACCCTAAAACCCCCAAAAACCTTAAAAATATAAAAAAATACGAATCCTAAAAACAGAAAAAAAAACCCCTACTATCGTTGAAATTCCATAAATTTCAAAAAAATCTTATTGACCCAAAAACCCATAGGAACCCTTAAAACCCCAAAAAAAACCCCTTAATAAACCCTAAAACTCCCCAAACCCATCAAACCACTAAAAACATTAAAACACCCTAAATAATAAAAATCATTTAAACTGGTAAAAACCCCGAAAAGGACGAAAACCCCCTAAAAGACCCTTTACAGCCTAAAACCCCAAAAGAACCTAAATACTGATAAAACACCTAAACTACACTTAAAACCATTAAACAATCTAAAACCCTTCAAATACTAAAAATCCCTAAAAAACAAAAACATCCTAATTATTTTTAAAAACCATAAAACCATAAAAGTCCCGAAAAAATTAAAATCCTCTAAAAACCCTAAAACCTCTAAAACACCCTAAACCCAATGGAAAATCTAAATCCAAATTAATTTAAAAACAACCCAAAAAAATATAAAAACTTTTAAAACCTTAAAAAAAATGAACAGAATAATCCTAGAAAAAAACTAAAACCCCTTAAAATACAAATAGTACATTAAAAATTCATGAAACCCCCTAAGAAGACTAAATATAATCTAAAAACCCATAAAAACCAAAATATTGGAAAAATATTAAAACCCTAAAAACTTAAAAAAAACTCGAAAAACCCTAAATCCAAAAAACCCTAGAAGGAACTTAATAACACTAAAAATCCAAAAATTCACTAAAAATATTAAAATATATTAAATACCATAAAAACATAAAACCCAACAAAATTTAAAACACTGGATCCCCAGAAAACAAATAAAACCCATAAAACCCTAAATCCCATAAAAACCATTAAAACTCTAAAAAACATAAAATCCTAAAAACCCATAAAACCCCTTAATAACAATAAAACCATAAAAATACCTAAAAAATATGAATCCATACACCCTAAACCATAAACCATACTCCCGAACAACTAAATTCTACACCCTAAACCCTAAGAAACACACTGTAAATCATAAAAACTACACCCTAAACACTAAACCCTACATCGTAAACCATATACCCTAAACCCTAAACCCTACCCCCTATAACCTATACGTAAAACCCTATTCCTGACACATGAAACCCTACACCCCACACCCAAAATGCAAAAACCTACACCCTAAACACTATAACCTACAACCTAAACCCAAAACCATACACCATAAATACTACACCCTACATCTTAAATACAAACCCTAAGACCTATATAATATAACCTAATCTCTAAAACAATAACCCTAAACATTATAGCATAAACCAAAAACCATACGCCTACACCCAAAACTGAACACCCTAAACCATAAAACTGGTATCAGACACCATAAACCCTATACCAAATTCTATACACCCTACACTCTACACCCTAACCCCTATAACCTACACCAAAAAACCTAAACCCTATAATATAATCCTTATACACTAAAACCTACACTCAAAACCCAATACCTCACACCCTATTCCCTATACACTACTCCATAAATCCTATATGCTACTCTCTAAACCATAATACTTATACTCAATACCCAAGACCCAAAAACCTACACCCCAATCCCAAAACCTTAAACCCTACACCCAAAACCACATTTCCTACACACTAAATAGAAAACCCTACACGCTTAACCATATGACCTACATCGTAAACCCTACAACCTACACCCCAAAACCATTAAACTACATTTCAAATAGTAAACCCTATGCCCTAAAACAAAGAACCTAGACCTTGAACCCCCAACCCTACACCCAAAACCCTATAACATACACCATAAACCTAAATCCTAAATCCTAACCATTATACCATAGACCCAAAATCTGAAATCCTAAACCATTTACCATACACACTATGCTATATAACCTACACCATGAACCTTAATCCACAAACCCAAAACCATATACCCTACACCATAAACCCCAAACCCTATTCCTTAATCCCTAATCCCTTCACCCAAAAATTAAAACCTTATACCATTCACACTAAACCCATGAACCAACATCCTAAACCGATTACCATGAACCCTAAACCCTAAACCCAACTCCCTAAACCCAGTAACAAGCACTTGAAACCCTAAACCCTACACCATAAAGCTATTGCCTAACGCAATAAACCCTAAAACATACATCATAAACCTGATATCATACACCCTAAGCACTAAACCCTAGAGTATAAACTCTATATGCTACTAAAACCATAAACCCTAGAGCTTAAATCCTATGATCTAAACCCTAAATCATAAACCATATTGCCTAAATAGTGTACCATATATCCTAAACCCTAAACACTAAAACCTCTATCCATAACCATATTCCCTAATCTATAACCATATTCCCATCACCTTAAATTGTATACTCTTCACCCTAAAATCTAAACTCCAAACACTATAAACCGCAAAAAAACCATAAAAACAATCTGAAATCCATCTAAAACACTAAAATCCTTAAAAACTATAAAACACCAAAAACAATAACACCACTATAAAGCCAAAAAAATCTAAAAAGGTGATGATATTATAAAACCAAAGGAAAACGATAATAACCCAATAGAATGCTATAAAATTACAGAAACCCAAAAATCCCCTAGAAAGCCCTACAAAACCATAAAAATTATATAATAATAAAATAATTTAAAATCCTCCCACAAATCCAAAAAAACCCAAAAAAATCTAAAAATTATTGAAAATTATAAAAGGCCCTAAAAACCCTAAAAATATATAATAACCTAAAAAGAATAAATCCTAAAAATACTAAACCCCGTAAAAAGATAAATACCCTAAAAACCCTAAAACACAGAAAATCAAAAAAACACCTAAACACTAAAAAATACCCTAAACCCTAAATTTCATTTAAATTCCCTGATAACATTAAAAAACCAAAAACCCCCAAAATGAAAAGAACACATAAAAACAATAAAAACCATAATACCAAAAAAAACCATAATTACGCTAAAGAACCCTAAAACCCATTAAAAAACCAAAAAACTATAAAATACAAAATAACCCCTAAGATGAATAAAACACATAAAAATACTAAAAACCAAAAAAAACCCATAAAACAGTAAAACAAAAAACCCTAAACCAATCCTAAAAAATCTATAAACACTAAAACACCCCCTATCACCCCTGAAAAACCATAAAACTCCTATCAACTCTAAAACCCTAAAAAATCCTCGAAAGCACTCAAAACAACTAAAAATACCTAAAACCCATAAAAATCGTAATTCCACTAAAAAAGATACAAAATCTTTGAAATATCTAAGTACACTAAAACCCCCAAAAACCCTATAAATTTAAAAAATCTAAAAAAAGTAAAACCATAAAACACTAAAAAACCAAAAGTAAATAAACCAATAAATAATTTAATCACTAAAAACTATAAAAACCACAAACACCTTAAAGTAATAAAATCCCGTTAAAATCCCAAAAATCCCAAAAAACACTAATAATAGTAAAAACCCTAAAAACCTAAAAACCTAAAAAACCCACCCCATAATCGTAAAACACAAAAAAAATAATTATAAAATTCTAAGACACCTAAAACAATAAAAATCCTTAAAATCAAAAAAAACGCTTAAAACCCATTAAACCACTTAAAACATTAAATATAGTAAAAAAATCTGGAAGAACCCTAAAACCCACTAAATATCCTCAAACATGAAAAACAAAAAAAGCTAAAAAATCATATAAAACTCTTAAAACTCATAAAACCCCTAAATACCCTAAAACCACTAAAACCCTTTAAAATACCTTCAAACCCATAATCCCACTAAGAGACCCAGAAACTAGTAAAAACCAATAAAACCCCTAAAATATTAAAAATATTTAAATCCCTAAAAGTCCCTAAAATCCAAAAAACCCCTAAAATATAAATTAATCGATAAAAACCCAAAAAAGTCCAAAATTCCATTAAAACCCCTAAATTACATAAAATTTCCCAAATACCCAACAAACCCAAATAACCAAACCCCCCCCCCCCCCAAATTAACATAAAATCCCAAAACCCCTCCAATGCCCCTAAAAACACTAAAAACCTAACGAACCATAAAATCCTATAAAACACTAAAGGATCTTAATACCATAAAAATCCTAAAGGACCCAAAAATACCTAAAACCCTAAATGATATAAAACACCTAAAACCATATAAGGATAGAAAAACCCCAAATGTCCCAAAAAAGTACCTATAACAAAAAACCCTAAATAACACTAAGAATAATAAAACAACTCAAAACCCACTATAACTCTATAAAACCCCTAAAATTACATAAAACCCCTAAAACCCCTAAATGACCATATACCCCTTATAACCCTTGGAGATAATAAAAACCATAAAATATATTTTATCCCCAAAAACATTAATAACCCTAAAAGCCATAAAAAACCCAAAATCTACTAAAATACTCTATAATACGTTAAAAACCCTAAAACCCTAAAAGTTACTAAAACCCCTAAAAGACCAAAAAACCCCTAAAAATTAAAAACCCCGTAAAAAGATCGAAAAAATCCTAAAAACATTAAAATATATGAAAGCTATGAAAACCAGCAAACCCCTAAAAAAATACCCTAAACCCTTCAAAAATCCAACAATCCTTTAAAATCTCATAAAACCCTAAAACCTAGAAAGGGACATAAAAATGATATGGTCCCCAAGATACCCTAAAAAATAAAGGACATAAAAACCATAAAAACCCCTTAACATCATAAGATCCCAAAAACCCAATAAAAACATTCAAAGATGCAAGAAACTCTAAAACCCTTAATGATCCTAAAGAAATTAAAACCCATAAAATACTCTATAAGGACCTTAAAACCCTATAACCCCTTCATACTCTTAATAACAAAAAAATATAATATAATATAATAAAAACAACAAAATTATTTAAATGACCCTTAATTTCGTAAGACCCATAAAAGATGAAAATGCAGTAAAAAAATTTATAACACTAAAAACCATAATATCGTCCAAGCCATTAAAAACAATAAAAACACTAAAAACCACAGAACCCCCTAAAATCCCAAAAAACTATAAAAACCCTAAAACCTGTTTAACACCCCAATAATACAACTACAAACCCATAAAACTAAAAACCCTAACCCCAACCCTTTGACACCACAAAAATCTAAAAACCCTAAAACAATTAAACCCCTAAAACCTTATACCCATAAAAATGAAAAAGTCCTTAAAACTCAAAAAACCTAAAGAACCCAAAAACCCATAAAAATCTGAATTATCATAAAAAACCTAAAAAACGTAATAACCCTAAAACCCTATAAATCTAAATGACCATAAAAACCATAAACACCCCTAAAGGACCCTCAAAATTCTAATGGACACAAAAACCCAAAAAACCCCTAAGAGATACTAAAAACCATGATACCATCTAAAATAACCTAAAAATCACTTTAGGCCTATACAATGATATACATCCTTAAAACCCAATTAAACCATTAATAACCAAAAAACAAAAAAATAATAATAATCCCAAAGAAAAACTAAAAGTCCATTAAACCCAAAAAACATTAAAAGACCATAAACCAGGAAAAACAACTAAAAACCACAAAAACCCATAAAAGACACTAAAAATCTTAAAAATAACCATACAATTTCTTACAACCCTAAAACACTAAAACCCTAAAAACATTAGAATACCCCAAAAAACCATATCCCCTAAAAACTACCAATATATCCTTAAAAACCATTTAATAACATAAAATTACTAAGATCCAAACAAAATAGTAAAAACAATAAAAACCTATAAAACCCCCTAAAACGAATATAAAACCCAAAAAACATCTAAAAACATGAAAATCTAGATGAAAAGCCTAAAACACAAAAAAAAAACAAAAAAACACTAAAAAAAGAGAAAAATCTAAAAAATAACTATCCTTGAAATTCATAAAACAACTAAAAGGTCCTAAAACCCCTGGAAACCCTAAAACCATAAGAAACATGAAAAAAACCCGTAAAACCCCTAAAAATTCTAAAATCATCTAAAACTACCAAAAACCCCAAAAATACCTAAAACACATAAAACCATATAATAAAATAACCCCATAAAAGATCAATACCCTTGAAACCCTTTAAATTCACTAACATCCATTAAACCACTAAACCCCCAAAAAACAATTAACCGATAAAAACCTTGAAACCCTGAAAACATTAAATACCCTAAAACCCTAATAAACCTACAATAATCGTATAACCCCTAAAACCCTAAGAATACCTTACAAAATTATGTACCCAAAAACCCCAAAAAACCCTTAAATAACCATTGAAACAATAAAAAACATTATAGTACCCTAAAAACACAAAAGGACACAATAAAATCCTAAAAAACCTAATGAACCATAAAAACAAATAAAGAACCTAAATACCCTAAAAACCATAAATAAACTGAATACCCTAAAAAAATAATACCCCCTAACTCCATATAAACAATAAAACACCTAAAAACCCAAACAAGCCTAATAACCCTAAAAACCCACAATGAACTCTAAAACTCTTAAAAAAAATATAAACCATAAAAGACCTAAAACCCCAAAAAACATTACAAAAACTAAAAATAATTAAAACCCCTAAAACTATAAATAACCCAAAATTATCCCTAAAAAATAAAAAAACTAAATGACCATAAAAAGTATAGAACATTAAAAACACATATTATCATCTAAAGAACCATAAAAACCATAAAAATTCATTAATCCATTATGAAATAAAAATAACTAAAACAAAAAATGAAGAAACCTAGAATACCCTGAGATGGTTTGGGTGAATTAGAGTGTCAAGTATTTATTTTAATGTAACAGATATTGTTCCCACAATGGTAGGTACTTGTTAAACCTATTTGCTGGAGTCCTATAATAATCAAACAAACACATGAAGAGAGGAATCATAATAGTTCTACTTGGTTCACCATTAAGGGTTAATATAAGGATCACACAATGAGAGTGTGTTGTTAATACATAATTCCACTAATCTTCACCAACTATATTCGATTACTAAAGTTTAGACACAATAAATATGTTCCAAGAACACTACACTAACAATATTTTCGGGATAGAAAATTTCCTCCATCCAAACACTTCCATAGACTTCCCATATCCCACTACTTTGGTAGAAATCTTACTCAGTTAAACAACCTGATTGTCACTTCACTGGATTGAAATTTATGCCTTTTTTCCTAACTATCCCAAAAATCATCTTACATCTAGTCCGGTGTTGATTCACCTAAAATACAATTCACTGGAACCAAATATTCAACACAACTATTCTCGAAGACCCTATCATTCATGAAACCCCCTTAGGTCTCAAATGAATACTGAACATCATGATCCCACACATTTTCATGAGGCTCTTAACCTTCCTAATGCTCACATCTGTTATGAAGCTCAAAACCTTCACAGAGCACACTACCTTTGCAAAGACCATAGACTTTTTAGAACCCCAAGTCTTCAATAAACACCCAAAATTCAATAGAATACAAAAAAATAGAATAATTATTATCGGTTAATACATAACAATTATAATGATTCTCAAGCTCTCATTGAATTATAGATTCATGAATCTCATGGACATTGTGAAATAAATGTGATTTATACTTTTTTAAATTATCTTCATTTATAATTAAGTGGTAGTAGCCACCTATTTATTGGAATATCCCTTAAAAAATATCCCATGACTCCACCGACCTTAATTTGAAAGAAAATCATGTTTTCGATGATCTTCTATTCACAAAAACTTCATTGAAATTTAGCCCATTTGTGAGGCCTCTCAAAGTCGTAGAGATTCACTATTAATCCATCGTGGATATACAATGATTTTCATAGTCATGGAGAAGATCATGCTTTCATGGTACGTTCATGAATATTCATACGTTTAAAAAGCTCAATATATAGAAAAACATATTCTTTAAGAAACACAGTTATCATGGAACTCATAACTTTACCATATTCAAGGAGAGTGAATACAAAAAAACTAAACTCATATTCCAGCTATGAAAGTACATGGTTTAAGTATTATCTACCTTTGAGTTTTTTGGAAATATGAGTAGAAATTCAATAAAAACAGAAACCTTGATTAAAAACCTGATCTATGTGAAATATCTCTTCCATAACTCTATGTATACATTAGCAAAGATATGTGTTGAAAAAAACTGTGGTAATAGAAAATTTAATACTTCCATATAACACCGTCCAATATGGAAATATAGAACTCAATGAATATAAATTATATTCCCCTTTATAAATATACCCATTGAACCTATATTTTTACATGTAGTGGTAAATAAACTCCCCCAATGTCACATATCCCTCATAAACCTTCATCACTTTCACAAATAGATTAAAATAGTTAACACAAATTAGAAGAGGGGAAGGAATGTTACCTCCTTAGGGTCTTGGATGTGGGTAAACATAGAGTTTTAACATGTGTTTCCCAATAGAATACTCCCTAAAGGCCTAGTCGGAATATCATCCCCCTAATCATCAGTTCCAAAATGTTCCATTCTAATCAAACATTGTTCCTTTTCAACTCATCACTAATATGAATTAGTTTTTATTTCGACCAAAATAGCTAAGAGAAAGAATTTGTATCATAGATATATAATTATTCAACTATACTAAGATAATTTATGTGCTATTTCAGGATAACCCATTCCATACATTGATTTCTTATGCAGAAAGAGAAACTACCAATGGAATTTCATCCCAACATATCTCAAGCAAAATCTGCATCAAAAAAATTTGACAAATCATTATATCTTCCTACTATAAAGTATAATAAAAAATCGAGTGCACCTTGAATATACCTCATGATTTTTTAACTACATCAAAATTCTCAAACATTGGATTACATTGAAAGTGGATGAATAAGCATGATACATAAAAGATATATGGATATGTTTTAGTCATGTATATAAGATTCCAATGATTCTATTATAAGTGGTGGTATCCACAGATGTCCCATCCTTGTGATTCCAATGTTTCATCCTACCCATAATCAATGTTGACCTTAGTTTGGATTCATGCATGTTGATTTTATATAGAAGTGTTGTTACATATTTTCTATGAGAAATGACCGTGTAATCCTTGTATTGAATCACCTAAATCACCACTGAGTTTGTGAGTTCACGAATAATGGACATTTCATATTCACATTTCATGTGATTAGAAAATTCATCCATAGATCGTTTCCCACTTCAACAAAAAATAATATAATCCACGAACACTAGCATCATAAATTGATTTTTTAGAATTCTTCACATGTAGATTGTGGTCGAAACCTCCCCTTTTAAACCCATCATCTTGATTTAAACAACAATTAATGAATAGAACAGCCATAATTCCTGTATTATGAAATATATAGCCTTATTTACTCTTAAAAACTTTGTATCATAATTTATAATTAGACATCCTGTTGGTTGTTCAATGTAGAATTATTATTCATGAAATCCATTATATAATACTATTTTAACAACCATATATTAAACTTTGTACTCTGTATGAATTTCAAATCTGTGTAAAACACTAATCCAATCCATTATTTCTACTATAGGAATCCTTTTTTAATATAAATACCATCAATGTAGGCATATCTTTTCCACTATAAACGATCCTTGAATCTGATCACATTTTCATGGTCATCAAATTTTGTTTTGACCCAATTTGTTCTAATTATATTGTGTTTCTGAAGCCTCTTAATAAGATTACATGTCTGCTTTATGTAATTGTAATCTAGTTCTTTATTAATGGGCTTAACCTATGTTTTATCCTTCAATACTTCTTTAAAATTGGTTGGTTCTACAATTCATAAGATGGAAGAATGTGCTTAGTCCTCATTCTACTTATCTGTGTTGGTGAAGTTAAATCCAAAATTATACCGGATTGATCATTTTCTCGAATTCTATTTCTCTTGTGCAGTTCTACTGAATTATCTTTATAAATGGTTTCCTCTTATGATTCTTCATCTGAATCATCTCATTTTTTTATCCTTTAATGTTTTGAAATCTCTAAATTATTTCTAAATATTAATATATACATATTCGACTTTCTTATTGATCTTTAATCATATAAAAATATGATTCCCTCAAGGAATTTATGGTTTTAACCTCAATGATATTTACATAACCACCTTCCAAAATCATTCAATGTTGATTATTATATCATTTGTATGATTTAATCTTCAGTGAAAATCCATGCAATATTCCCTCAAATGCTACATCACCATACTATCCAATATTTCTTACATCGTTTTTTATGAATAATATTATTCAAAAGACACAAAAAATAATTCAACGAAGTATTATTTCAATATAATATCTCATATGGTGTCTTTTTGTTCTCCAATAAAAATCCATATATTATTTTGAGTGTAAACTACTACATGAATAGCCTCTGTCCAGTAATGAAGAGAAACAAGAATTTCTATCATCATAGTTTGAGACATATAGTTCACCTATCTATTTATGCATTTAAAAAATTCATTTTGTTTGTGGGTTCTCACTACCTAAACCTAATGTTTTATTCCATGATGTACTGGTAATTTTTAAATTCAATGGTTGTGTATTAATATCGATTTTATTATTGTAGATTCTTGATTGTGATCCTAGTTTTAATCATAGATCTTCGATGATAACTCTTTATGAAATCAATAACATTGCATTTGGACTAAAATGTAATTAAACAATACATTATAATGTTATATTCAATAAAAATAATAATTTACTTGTCTTTATTTGTTCCAACCACATTAATTGGACTACATATGTTTGTGTGGATAATGTCAATCCGATTCATTTCCCTTTTGTTATTTGGTTGATAGTAACTCCTAACTCATCTCTCAGTGTATAAATATATGAAACATGGATTATAAATCTTAATATAGATAGGTAATGTAAAAAAATATCTTAAGATTATATATTTTTTATATTATCTATTGATAAATTTTTCCCAACCTCTAGTTGCTCATGTTATTTTCTTCCTCAACCATTTTGTAACATGCGTTCTATTTCATATCAACTTGGCATAAATTTACATCTATTAAGCATCATTTAGTGATAGAATTACCTTCCTTTACATTGATAGTTCACCCCATATGATTAAATGAAACTATCAATCCCAATTCACATACTAGTCTCACACTCACGTATTGTGACACAAACCATCAATGTAGAGAAATTTGGTTTTCATGATAATGTCATTATCCTGTTCTATATTTCCACTACCTATGTTTTTTAAATTAAATTTGTTGACAAATATCATTGTTCTATAATAACATTTCTAAAAATTATTCAAAAAAATATACATTTATTTTCGTTTTGGATGACCATCCACTACTAAAAATCTAGTTTATATTGTTCTTTATAGCTTTGAGAGATATCTCTATAGGGGTGGCTTTCGTGATTTACTTCTTTTCCTTCCATGAGAAAATTTATTAGGTTGTGGATAAGGGTTGAAGTTTCAATATATTTTCAATTTTATTGGTTTCAACATTCTCATATTCTTATTCTAGAAGAGAATACCAATATGAAAAAGTCATTCAGATATGTTGGTGGGTACTGATTTGTCTCTTTGATCTGTAGTTATTGTTCATAGATTTCCTTTGTTTATAATGAATAACTTTATAGATATAGTTATAACAATGAAAATAATAACCCTAGAAACTATTTCTTCTATGACATGGTATGGAATTGATAAAAAGAGAATTTACATTTTATATGAGAAAATATCTTATCACATACATTCCACCTCGTGTCCCATTATATTGTAATTGAATTTTACTAGCAGTCCTCTTTGGAAACAAGAGGATAATTTTCCACTCTCTTTTCTATTGGACTTGATACTTTCATTATCTTGACATCAGGTTCCTTTTTTATATGTCAAACATCATTCTTCCCTCCATTTTTATTCATACCATTTCCAACCATTTATGTTTCAACATCCCTACCAATTCCAGTTTTTCCATAATTTTGAATTTCATATAATTAAATTCCTTCTCTACTCCTTCATTGTCGTGTTAAGATCTTTATAGAAGCCCTGAAATTGTAAAATGTCAAAAATAAAATTTCGTCTTGGTTTCCCTTATTTTTGATTAAGTTTCCATGTATATCCATAGAGTATCAACTACTTTTTCACACAGCTCAACTATATATTGATTTTCCTCTAGTTTAAATATAATGTCATTGATGGAATTATCTTTATCATAAATCATGATTTTAAATTCCACAACCACATTTTAGATTTCATGATTTATTATATGATTATATGCCTCTACTTCTAGTAGATCATGTTCAACTTCAAGAAGAACCACATACCCTAATGACTCTTTCTACATAGAAATCGTCTTTCTATTTATCGTTCATTGACTTTTATTCTCATCAAGTGCTATATATAGTTACAACATCAGATCAAAAACACTAGGAAACATATTATCTTCATATTTTGAAGGTTCTAACATTTAAATTATATCCATAATGGATTCATCAGGTCCAGTTTTTATTTTTGGTTATACAACCTATAGAAATTCAATATCATCTTGTAATTATTTAGAGAAGAATGTATTTAATTGAAATTGTTTCCTGATTTTAAGTTTCTTTTATAAGAGAGACTATTATAATACTTATTATTTATTTCATATTGACATTCATAATCATCAAATTTCCAGGTGACTCAAGAGATAATGTGCCCTAGATTTACACACATAAAACAATCCACGGAATGATTTCCTTAATATATCTTGTTTCTTATTTTGAATTTCAGGGGAAAAGAGTAACATTAGACAAATACCATTTCTATCTCATTTCATAATCCACGAGGCTTCTAAAAGATAATCAAGATAAAATTCAGTCAAATATCATTCCTCATGGGATGACAGTACTGTATTGTATAAAGGTGGAAAAATTCTCAATATTCTCTTCATAATGATAATTTATTTTGTTTCTTCACCATACCCTAAAATTTCTCAAAAAAATTCAGTAATTCGATTAAAAAATTTATTTTCATTTTCATCTGGATCTATTTTTAAGTCATCTATCTTATTGGGAAAATATTATAGTTTTTCCTCCTTCACTCTGTTATCTCTAATGTATATATTTTACAGTTTCATTAGATAGAGCAAAAATAAGAGTATTTTCTGTATTGGTATTTGTATCAATAATTTTCCAATCAGGTTCATGTAAAAGAAAGACTTTTCATATTAGTGACCTGAATCCACTATGTAGTGGTAAAATGAACATCCATCCCAAGGGATCGTAGAAGATATCTCATCATGTTCTTCCAAATATATATGTTTCTTCCTCAAAGAGGGGGACTCCCTGAACATTAACAAAATTATCCATGAAAATTATATTTTGTAGATTATAATCAAATAAAATCCCTCAGATAACACTTCTTGATCCCTGAAACACCATCATTGGGGATGGGTGAATTAGTGTGTCACCTTTTTTTAAAGGTATGGATCTTGTTATCATGTTGGTAGGACCTTGTTAAACCTATAAAATGGAATCATGTAGTTATTAATCAATCACATGTATAATGAAAACACAACAATATTACTTGGCTCATCTATAAGGGATATTCGTATGAGAATACTCCAAAAGTGTGTTTGTCAAACCTAAATCCACTATGATTCACTAGATATTAGAGAATCACGGTGTTAATATATAGTCACTCTATTCCAGGGACACAACCTTAAAAGATTTTAGGGACGTAACAATAAATGCCTCATAATACATCCCTGAACTCCCCCAATATCCCTTCTTAGGGATATGTAATACTTATTTTAAAGAATCGAATGACTCTTTAGTGGATTGAAATTTAATAATTTTTCTTAAACTATCATGAGGATCTTCATTCACTATATTCTTATGTTGATACAATTGAATATACTTTCTTCATGAAATAGATATTCAACATAATTCTTCATGAAGCTCTAACCCTATAAGAAACCCTATTATGTTTCAATGAAATACTGGCCTTTATGGAAGCAAATAGTTTTGAAAAGCTTCCATACTTCTATAATCTCAAATACTTTGAGAACATCACAAAATTCATGGATAATACTTCCATTATGAAGCTCACAGCCATTTCAGAACACTATGTCTTCGTGAATTCCCAGTATAAAAAAGATCCCATAACTCAAAAGCTCTAGCATCAGTTAAGACATAAAAATAATATTCATGATACTGAATCTTACAAATAAATCCAGATTCATAAAGCTACTAGCATTCATTAAATAAATAAAATTTACCATTTTCTATAATTCATATTTTGTCAAATGAAGTGGAGGTAGCGTCTTATTTATAGGCACAAATCTTCATTATTTTCCTAGGAATCCATCGTCCTTCTCATGAAAATTAAAGATCATGTTCAAGAACCTCCCCTATTCAGGAATATTTTTTGACATTTTACCAATTTGGTAAGCTTCAAAAAGTTTGGATGATTCATCATCAACTTATCGTGCAATCTTGATGCTTGTCATTGAAGTGGAAAATACTGTCTTTCCATCATACATTCGTGAATATCCATACCTTCATGAAACCAAACCATTTACAAAACCCAATATTTGTTGAACCTAATCATCATAAAACTCATGACTTTACCATATTTTAGAAGTTTTAATCCCATAAAACCAACATTAATGAAGCTTTCTCCTTACTCCTAATTTTGAGCCCCAAAATTTTCAAACATTGGGAAAAGACACATCCTTCAACAAAATAACCATCTATCAATATAAGATCACTCCCCTTGAAAACTCCCTCATAAAACTAGTATGGAATGAAAAAATAGACTCTGTTTTTTACTATGAATGGAGTCAATTTCAACCAAAAAAGCCTAATGACCCTAAAAACTCTAAATATCCAAAAAACACCAAACACCCAAAAAAAACCCTAAACCCAAAAAAATCATAATGACCCATAAAGACCCCTAAAACCATTAAATGTCCCTAAAAAATTGAAAAACTGAAAGGAACCAAAAAAACACAAAAAATCCATAGAGGTCCCTAATACTGTAAAACAATTCGAAAGAAAAAAAACCCAAAAGACCACAAAAGGTACCTAAAAACCTAAAACTCCTAAAACCACTAAAATCTCTATTGACCCAAAAAACACTTAAAACCCTAGAACACCCTAGAAACATTTAAAAGACACAAAAAAATACCAACCCCAACCCCTAAAAAGACTAAAAACCCTAAAAGATCCTTAAAACAAAAATAATGAGTAAAAATCATATAAACTAGAAAAAATATTAAAAACCCATTAAAACCCAAAAGAACCTTAATCCTGTAAAACCCAAAAAAATACACTAAAACCCAAAAAATACCTCAAATACCTAAAAACAGTACATATTTCTAAACCGTAACGACCATAAAAACCCTTTAAACCCCATTGATAAAATCTATAACTCCTAAACCCAAAATACCCTATATAATCAGAAAACCCAAAACCACTGAAAACCCTCAAACCCTAAATACCCTAAAACTACTAAAATAACCTATAAACCATGAAATCCTTTCCAAAAAACTAAAACACTATAAAACACTAAAAATACATAAAAACTCATAATAAATCAACAATAAATAAAAACCCCCGCAAAACCGGAAATCCCATAAGAACCCTAAAAACACTAAAACCCCTAAAAAGACCTAAAACCCTAAAAAACTAAAAAACCATACAAATATAAAAATAATATAAACCTAAAACCTAGAAATACATAAAAACCTTGAAACATGTAAAATCCTAAACACCCTGAATCTCCTAAAAACACTAAAAACCCAAAAAACCCCAAAAAAATCACTTAATACTTATAAAACCCCTAAAAGAACCTAAAAACCCTAAAACCCCAAAATGGTCCTAAAAAAACTTACACACCGAATGGACTCAAACCCCCTCCCCCAAAAAACCTAAAAGAACCTAAAAATACTATAAAACCAATAAAACTCCAAAAACCAATCACCCCCCTAAAAACCATAAAAAAACTCTAAATACACTAACAACCATAAAACCATAAAACCCTTGAAAATTGAAAACACCTTAAATGACCCAAAACCCCTAAATAATAATAAAACATGTAGAAAAAATAAATACTCTTAACCCATAATGGAATTTAAAACCCCTTAAACATTGAATTCACTAAAAACCTAAAAACAATAAAATAATTAAAACATCCTAAAACCCCCTAAAACACTAAAACCCCCCCAAAAAAGGAAAACCGTAAAAGACTATAAAAAACCAAAAAACCCTAAACCCTTAAAACCCTAAAAACCCTAAAATCTTCAAATAAACAACTTAAAAACCCAAAAACCCTAATTACCTTCAAAATTATAAATCCATTAAAACCCCATAAAAACCCTAAAAACAATAAAAACACAAAAAAAACCTAGAAACCCCTAAACCCCACTACAAATTTATATAACGAAGAAAAAATATAAACACCTAAAAACCCTTAAACCCATAATAACCATAAATCCCCCAAAAAATCTTCAATAAACATAACCCTAAAAACCTAAAACCCCTAAAACCCATAAAAATACTAAAAACCCTAAAACCCCTAAACCACTAAAATCCTTAAACCTCCTAAATCCCTAAAAAACATAAAAACCAAAAACATCCTAAAACCCCTAAAAATTTTAATAAATTAAAAATATCCAATGAGACAAAAAATTCCACACACTCCTAATGAAACCCCAAAACCCCTTAAAAAATCAGTCAAAACATGAAAAAACACTTAAATCCAAAAAAACTAATTAACCTAAAAACCATAAAAATCCATAAAACCCCAAATAACTAATAAATCCCTAAGAAACCCAAAAAAACTCTAAAACCCATAATTTAAATATAAAATTCATAAACCCCCGGACACCCCCTCCCCCCCCCCCACACACACTAAAAACAGTAAAAAAATCATAAAACCCTAAAAATAAACAAATACCAAAAAACCCCAAAAACAATAAAACAACCTCAAAACCCCTTAAACTATAATAACCCAGAAAAGGAAAAAAAACATCAAAACCCAAAAAACTATAAAAACCCTTAATCCTAAAAAACACAATAAATGTTAAATCCACAAAATCCCAAAAAACACTAAAACAACAAAAACATGAAAAACCAACCAAATCACTAAAGACCCTCTAAAACACCTATAAAACTATTCAAACCATAAAACACTTAAAATCGTAAAACCCTAAGACCATAAAATCCATAAAATAAAATAAATACCCTAAAAACCTTTCAGACCCAAAAACCAAACAAACACCATAAATACCCTAAAACCCCTACAAAACCTAAAAACTCCTAAAAGACCCGTATAAACCATTAAACACCCTTTGAAACCCTAAAAAACAGGAAACCATTAAAACCAATAAAATACTAAAAACATAAAAACCAAAAATGACTAAAACCCAAAAATTCCGTAAAACTATTATTATTTTGAAAACCCAAAAATAGCCCAAAAAATCCACAAAAACTCTAAAACCCCTAAAAACCCTAACAAATCTGAAAAACTCTTTATACCATTAAAATATTAAAAACCCTTAAAACCCCCCAAAATAACTCAAAATCCTTGTCAAACCTTAAAAATAATGAAAACCCCAAATTGAAAATTAAAAATAAAAACCCCGAAAAACCCCTTCGAAAACAGTAAGGACACAAAAACCCTTCTAAAAACCTTAAAAATATAATAACCCAGAATACCCTAAAACCCAAAAAAATTAATAAAATAATAAAATACTAAAAAACATAAAAGCAAATAAAACCTCATAAATTAATAGAACACCAAAAACCCTAAAATCCTTGAATACCGAAAAACACCATTAAACACCCTAAAAACCTAAAAACCATAAAATACAAAAAAATCATAACCCCCCCCATAAATCCCAAAAACCCCAAAAACCCATAAAAACTAAAAACACTATGAAATACAATAAAACCCAAGAAAACCTTGAAGAAACAATTAATACCATAAAAATTCATAAACCTCTATAAAACAAAAAAAAACTAGAATACCCTAAATTAAATAAAAACTAGAAAAGATCCTAAAAATATAAAACTCCTACAAATTAAAAAACCCCTAAAACCATAATCCTCATAAAACCATAAAAACCATAAAACCTATAAAAACTTGAAAAATCATAAACCCCTAAAATTTAAAAAATAATTAAAAATCGTAAATCCCTAAAACCCCCAAAAATACTAAAAACACTGACAAACCCTTCAAATCCATGAAAACCCCAAACTCCTCAAAAACCATAAAAACACACTTAAACCCAAAAAAACTATAAATCCCTATAATATCCCTTAATCATCTTAAAACCCCAAATATTAAAAATCCCAAAAAACACATATAAAATCCAAAAAAAACAAAAACTCGAACAACCCTAAACATAATTAAAACCCCTAGAACCCCTAAACACCCAAAAACCCATAAAACCATGAGACCACAAAAAACCTATAAAAATAATAGAAATTTCCTAAAACTCCATAGAAACCCTATAATCTCTGAAAACCCATAAAACCCCTAAAACGCCATAAAAACCCTAAAAACATAAAACACACTAAATAATGCTTTTAAAAAACATAAAATCTCTAACGAACCCTTAAACACTGTAAAACCCCTAAAACCTAATATCCATAAAAAACCTAAAATAATTTAAATCCCTAAAATCCCATATAACATTAAAAAACTAAGAACCATAAAACCCTAAAACCCTTAACATATTAAATAAAAAAACCAAAAAAACACCTAAACCCCAAACAATCCTAAAATACCCAAAAAGTACTAACATAGTCCTAGAATCCCATACACCCTTAAAAATCCTAAAACCCCTAAAATCCCCTAAATAAATCATAAAAACCCTAAAAGAAACTAAAAAACATAAAAAACCCTTTAAAACCCCTAAAAATACCTGAAAATGCTAAAAACTCTATAAACCATTAATGACCACAAAAACCCCTTAGAATACCTAAAAAAGCCTAACAATCCATAAAAATAAAAAATACCCCAAAAAACCCATAAAATTCCTTAATCCCCTAAAACCCCTAAAAACTAAAAACCTCGAAAAAACTATAACAGACCATAAAAATCATGAAAACTATAAAATAAATAAATCACTAAGAAACCGTAAACCACATAGAAACACTAAAAAACAATAAAATATAAGAAACAATAAAAACCCTAAAAACCCTAAAATCACGATATAACCTAAAAACTATAAGAAACCTCTAAACTAAGTAATAAAGCCTAAATACACAAAAATTCCTAAAATCACTAAAAATTTATATAAACCTAGAATAATATAAAAATAATTAAAAACCTTAGGAAGCTATAATATATATTCATAAAACCTAATAAACCCCAATCCACCCCCTTCAAATCCATAAATCACCTAAAACATTAAACCCTTCTAAACACTAATAAACATAAAACTATAAAAATAATAAAACACCTAAAACCATTAAAAACCCTAAAGGGAACTAAAACCCAAAAACCATAAAATTTATAAAACCTTGATAACCATTATACTCCTAGAAAAATAAAATACACTAAAATTCTTAGAAATCCACTGAACCCCTAAAGTCGCAAAATCACTAAATATCCATTAATACCTTAAAATCCTAAAACGCCCTAAAAGAACCTTAAAGAAAAAACACCTCCCAGAAAACATAAGATTACATAAAATAACCTTAAACCCCTGAAAGTATCTAAACCCCCAAAACCAAAAAGGATCCTAAAAAACATAATATCCCTAAATGAAATTAAACACCACTCAAACACATAATGACCCTAAAAACCCAAAATTATACAAAGGATCATAAAAACCCCAAAACCCATAAGAACCCTAAAGGAGTGGAAAAAACCCAATGAAAATATTAAAGTATTCTAAAAACTCTAAAAACTCTAAAACTATTAAAAGGCCCTAAACGATGCTGAAAACTAAAAAAATCTGAAATACCCCAAAACCACACAAATCTGAAATATTATCTTAATCCCCTAAAACACTAAAAAAAATAAAAAACCTAAAACATTCTAAGGACACTAAAATCATTAAAAACCTAAAAGAAGGTGGAGTCCTTAAAAAACATAAAACCCCCCATGCCATAAAAACTAAAACCCCTAAAAACTCTTCAAACCATTCAACTGCTAAAACCATAAAAACCTAAATCCCCCAAAATACCATAAAAACATTTAAAGCTCTCAAACCCCAAAAAAATACTAAAATATAATAAAATTCCAATATAACATAAGAAAATGTAAACATAAAAACAAATAAAATCCCAAAAAACCCATGAATAAATTTAAAAACCAACCGCCCTCCCCAAACCAAAAAAATCGTTGAAAATCCTTAATACCAAAAAAAAATAAAAAAAATACATTAAAACATAAAAACTAAAAGATGACAAAAAAAAATAAAACCCTAAAATGAGAAAAATAAAAAAACACCCTAAATCCATAAAACCCCCTAAAACTCAAAAAACCATAAAAACCCAAAATAACCATAAACCCATAAAATCCATTTAGCCCCACAATAGACCATAAAACCCACAAAAACCCATAAACCTAAAAACCAAAAGACCATAAACCGTAAATGAACCTAAAAATACAGAAAAAAACATTAAAAATACACTTAAGCACCCTAAAACCCCTAAACCCACCCAAATCCCAAAAAACCCCAAAAAACCCCAAAAACCATAAAAAACCTGAAATCCCCTTAAAACCCCTATACCCCGAAAATCCTAAAAACCCTAAGATAAAAATAAAACCCCCAAACCAAAAAAAAACCCCGAATAATATTGAAGAACCATAATACCTTAATACCACAAAAATCCTAAAAACCCATAAAAATAACCTCAAAAGTCATAAAAACCTTAAAATCCCAAAAAACCCTAAACAATATAAAACACCCTAAAAAAATAAAACATATAAATGCTCAATAATACCCTAAAACCCATAAATACTCAATGAAAACCAATAAAAATATCAACGAACCCTAAAAACCCTTAAAAACTCAAAAAATATCTAAGAACCCTAAAACCCATAAAAACACCAAAATCCATAAAACCCCCTAAAACCCTAACCCTAGAAAACCTTAATACCCCAAAACCCCTAAAACAAATAAAAACATTTAAAAATCCCTACGAAAACATAAAATCAACAAAATCCAACCCCCCTCCCCCAACCCCAAAACCCCCTAAATACACTAAAAACCCTAAACACACTAAACCACTAAAAATACTAAAAACACCAAAATATAATAAAAAGAACCATTCAATACCCTAAAAATCCTAAAAATTTTAAAAACCAAAAAAACGAAAAACCCTAAGCATAATACCCTAAACCTGAAACACTAAACCATATAACCTACACCCAAAACACTATACCACGCACACTAAACCCTAATCCCTATACACTAAACCCTACATCCCACACCCTGAACCATAAACAATGCACCATAAACCCAATTCCATAATCCTGAGACCCTAAAACCATGATTCTACACCTTAACCCCTACACCCAAAACCTTGTACACTATAACTGAGACCCAAATCCCCACACCCTTAACCCTTGACCCTACATCCTAAAAAAATTAAACCCTATTACCTATACTTGAAACCAAAACCATATATCCTGCACTGTAAACCCTATTCCCAACACCACAATCCTTATAACATGCACCCTATACCCAATACCTTAAACTAATAACCGTATGCCCTACACCCAATACCCGAAACCCTATACCTTAAACCCTAAACAATACATCCTATACCATATACCCAACAACATAAACCAAGAACCATAAATCATAAACCCTACCCCGTTAACCTTATGCCATAAACCCTAAACCATAACATGTAAATCCTACACTTGAAACCCTACACCCCAAACCCTATACCGAATACTGTAAACTCTAAAACCGATATCTGAAACCCTAACTCTAATCCCAAAACCATATTCCATATACAACATACCCATAACCCTATACCCTACACCATAAACTCTATACCCTACAACCTAAACCCTACATAAAAACCGTATAAACCAAACCGTATACCATATACAGTAGACCATAAACATGAAACTCTAAACCATAAACCCTATACCCAACACCATAAACCCTAAACGCTACACCCCAAACCATATAGCCAAAAACCAAAACAGTAAACCCTAATCTTTTACCCCTATACACTACAACCAAAACCCAAAACCCAAAACCCAAAACCCTAAACCACAAACCATAAACCCTACACCCTAAGCCCAATAAACATTCACCCTAAACCCTTTACCCAACACCCTAAAACATATACCATACATCGTAAACACTAAAACCTACACCAAAAACCCAAAACCCTTCACCCTAAACATTAAACCTTACACCCTAAACCATATACACTACACCCTAATCTACAAAAGATAAACCACATACCACACACACTATACTAAATACCCTCCACTCTAAAACCCATACCCTACACCCCAAACAATACATCCTACCCTCTAAAACATATTCAATATATCCTAAACCATATATGATACACCATAATCCCTATACCCTACATCCCTAACCCTAAAATTCTGAAGATCCCTTAAACATATGAAAAACCCTAAAAACCATAAACCAACAACACATATATAAAACCCAAAAAATACATACAAACACTTGAAAACCCTCAAAAAAGAATAAACCTTAATATCTATAAAACTCCTAAAAATAAAATTACCCTAGAAAACCTAAAGTACCTACAAACTGAAAAACCATGAAAATCCATTGAAAACCCCCAAAACCTAACAAACCCCTCAAAACCCTAATAAAACCAAAACCCTAAAACCCATCCCCACCCAAAAAATTCATAATCATCCATTTAAAAATGTAAAAACATTAAAAATACAAAAAAAACATTAATAAACCTAAATACAATTAAATATGACTAAAATAGTAAAAATCTCAAAAAACAAAAAATCTCAAAAACCCTAAAACCAATAAAAACACTAAAACACTAAAATACCCTAAACCCCCTCAAAACATTAAAAATACTAAAACCCATAAAATAAAAATAAATCATGGAAATCACTATAAAATCCATAAAAACACTCAACCCCCTTAATACACTAAATACCGTTAAATCTTTAATAAAACTATAACACCCTAAAAACCAAAAAAACTATATTACCATAAAACCCCTTAAAGCCATAAAAATCTAAATAAACCTAAAAAACCCAACAACCCATTAAAACACTATAAAACCCAAAAACATGAAAAATATTCACAACCCTATAAATTCCTAAGATGCCTAAAAACCATAGAAACACATGAGATCCATAAAAACAAGTAAAACAATCAAACCCCCAAAAATCACCTGAAACCCCTAAAAACCCTAAAACCCTAAAAACTCAAAAAGATACAAAAAACACAAAACGACCATAAATAATACTATAAATCCGTAAAATAACCTAAAACCCACAAACAACCTAAAAAATTGAAAACCCCTATAAACCCTTAAACCCCCTAAAAACCCTAAACACCATAAAACCCTTAATTCCAAAAACCCATAAAACCCTAAAAACCTAAAATCCATTAAACCCAAAAAACACCAAAACACTAAAATAATCACAAAACCCCTAAAATTTCTAACCCCCACTTAGACCTAAAAAAACACAAAAACCAAAAAATAAAAACAAAAGTAAGGAAAATTAATAAAAACCCCTAAATCTTTTAAATACACAACCCCCTTAAAATCTATTAAAAATATTTAAAACACAAAATAACCGAAAAATCCAATTAAAATCCTTAAAAATCCAAAATAATATAAAAAACCCATAAAACCATAATAATGGTAAAACCACAAAATAACCTTAAATCCATAAAAACTCGAAAATCCTAAAAGACAGAAAACCCCCAGAACACCAAAACCATTAAACCCTAAACCACATAAAACTCTAAAACACCCTAAAGAATGTAAAAATACATAAACTTCCTTAAAACCATAAAAACACATTGAAATGATAAAACACTAAAAACATTAAAACCATAAAAACAATAAAAACATAAAACACTAAAAAATAAGAACAACCCTAAAACACAATATAAATTTTAAAACCTCTAAAAAAATGAAAAATACTAAAATCCATAAAAATCCTAAAACCCTAAAACACGGAAAACCCCAAAAAACATTAAAAACCAAAAATTTAAAACCCTAAAAATAGACATGTCCCCTAAAAACCTGAAATAAATAAAAACAACACTTGATACCCTAAAAACCGTAAAAACACAAAAATAACCCTCAAAACCCTTGAAAACCTAAAACCCCTAGAAAACTAAAAAAAACCATACAACCAACAAAAACAAAAACACGATATAAATTTAAAATCCATAAAATATCATAAAACCCCAAAAAACCCCAAAACCCCCAAAACTCCCTAAAAACCCTTAAAAAACAAAAACAACCAAATATCATAAAATTCCTAAAAACCTAGAGAACATTAAACGGCAATAAAAATATAAAAACCCACTAAAACCCCTAAAAACCTAAAAAACATAAAACACATTAAAACCGATAAAACATTAAAAAACACAAAATAAATATTAAAACCCAAAAAACTTTAGATAACACTAGAAACCCTAAAACCCCCAAAAATTCATAAAAACCCATAAAACCGTAAAATCCTATAAATTATAAATCCCTAAATTCCCTAAAACCCCATAGAGCCCCAATAACCATAAAACCCGAAAAACCATAAATCCCTATAAGATGATAACCCCCCTTACCCAAACACTAAAATTCCTTAAAAACTATAAAGACCCTAAAAGACTATTAATAACCACATAAAACCCTATATAACACTAAAAACGCATAGACACCCTAAAAAAATAAAAATTATGAAAACACTATAAATACTAAAACAAATAAAAACCCCAAAACCCCAGAAATAACGAAAAAAGTAACACAGAAAATAAACAAATAAACCCTTAAAACCCCAAACCCCTAGAAACCCATAAAAATCATAAAACCCATAAAAACCGTAAAAACCCAAAAATTATCCTAAAACCATAAAACCCTAATTAGACATAAACAACACTATAAGAACCCAAAAATTCTAAAACCATTAAACAATATAAAAACATTAAAAGCCTAATACCCTAAAAATCCTAAAACCCCTTATAAACCATAAAAACCCCTAAAATCACAAAAAAAAGTAAAAATTCCTTAAGCCCCTAAAAATAATAAAAACCCAAAAACCCCAAAAAACCGTAAAACACTAAAAAATTAGAAACCCTAAAACCCTTAAAAATCAATGAAAAACAGAAAAACCATAAACCCACTAAAAATACTAAAAACTCAAATACCACATAAACCGTAAAAATTCCACAAACCCCAAAAACTTTAAAAAACCAAAAAACCCCAAAATGTCCCAAAAATCATAATAAACTCTAAAAAAATAATAAAAAACTATAAAACCCAAAAAAAATCCATAAACATCTGAAAACATTAAAATCCCTAAAACCCTAAGTACATGTTAAAACCCTAAAATAGTAGAAACCACTAAAAACCTAAGAACGCCAAAAATCCATAAAACCCTAAAATAATGGAATGGTGTAAATTCCATGAAACACATGAATATAAAAAAACCGAAAACCCATAATATTAATAAAACCATTCAAAAAAAGAAAACACTAATAACCCCCAATAATATAATAAATTGTGCAAAAATTAGGAGACGAAAAAACATTAAAACCCCTAAAATTTTTAGAAACCCTAAAATCCATAAAATGTATTAGTCCCACTAAAACACCCTAAATACTTAAAAATACCTAAATCCTCAAACACCCTAGTTTCCCAAAAACCATAAATACCCGAAAAAATATAAATAATCATTTAAAATTCTAAAAGAAACCTCGAAACCCCATAAAAACCTTAAAAACACTTAAACCCCTGAAAAATGCAATACCATAAAAACCATAAAGACACCCAAAAATCATAAAAAAACTAAAAATTCCTAAAGAAACCTAAAAACCCATAACAAGAAAACAAAAACAAAAAATACCCTCGAACCCATAAAAACCATAAAACACCTAAAAACACTAAAAACCATAAAACTACCAAAAACTCTAAAAACATAAAACCCCTAAAAACATAAAAACCCTAAAAACCATAAAAACATAAAACCACTTAAGGACCAAAAACTTCCATAAACCCCCTAAAATAGCCTAAAAACCTAGAATAACCGTAAAAGATTCAAAAAACCCAAAAAACCCAAAACAAACTTCTAAACCACTAAAAACTAGTAAAACCCCTAAAAAACTAGAAAGGAAGAAAATATCCTAAAAAACACTAAAAGACCATAATACACTTAAACACCCTAAAACCCATAAAACCCTAAAGAATCCAAATAATCCAAAGAACCCTAATGTACCATGAAACACCCTACAAGACCCTAAGAACCATATAACCATAGAAGATCTTTAAAAACATAAAACTCCTAAAAGACACTAAAAATTTTAAAAAACACAAAAAACTAAAACGACCATTAATTGAAAAAAAACTAAAAAAACCCTAAAAACAGCTAAACCCCTCAAAAACTTAAATACCATAAAATTCAATAACAACTCTAAAAACCCAAAATAACCTAAAAATCCTAAAACCCAAAAAAACATGAAATATTGTAATAGAATTTAAAATATCCAAAAAATAATAAAAATGAACAAAACCCTACAGACCATAAAATACCCTTATATACACTAAAACAACTAAAAACAATCAAAACCTAAATACCCATAAGCCCCTACAAGAAACTAATACATTAAAAAATAAGAACACTAACCCCCCAAAACCTCTTTAAACCCATAAAATACCTTCAAAACCACTAAAAACCAAAATCCTTTAAAGACACCGAAAACATTAAAAACTCTAAAATAAGATAAAAAATTAAAAAATCCATAAAGTCTGTAAAACCCCAAAAACATACTAACACCACTAAAAACCTTAAGAATCCCGGAAAACACATAGAAACCCCAAATACCCTAAAAACATAAAAAACCATAAAACCACCCAAAAAACAAATACTAAAATAATAACAAACCCCTAAATTATATAAAAACATAATAAAACCTAAAACCCATAAAACCATTAAAAACAAAAAAACAAAAAAACCAAAAAAACCCTAAAACCCCTTCAAAACATAAAAAAATATTACCTTAATACCTTAACGCACCCCCTTCCCAAAGAAAATGTCGAAAAACCACTAAAATCCTAAACAACCTAAGATAAACCTAAAAAATATAAAACCCCTAAAACAGCTAAAAATTTAAAAACGTTAAAAACATTAAAACTCTTTAATAGCCAAAAAAACCCCAAAAAACCCCAAAATATCAAAATCAAACCCTAAAACAGCAATAAAATATAAAACCCAAAAAACTATTCAAACCCCAAAAAATAATTAAATCCAAGAAAAACCCCTAAAAACCATAAAAACCATAAAACCCCCTTAAACAATAGAAATCGTTTGAAACCCTAAAAATACATTAAAAATGAAAAAAACAACAAATCCCTAAAACCCTTCAAATATATAAAAATATCCTAAAAAAATATAAACTCTAAAACCAATAAAAATCAATAAACTCAGAATAAATATTAATAACCCATAAAAAGTCAAAAAAAACAAAAAAAAAATTATTAAACATCAAAAACCCATTAAACCAAAACATAACACAAAACACTAAAAAAACATTTAAATATCTAATCAACCTAAAACCTCTAACAGCCCGGAAACCCCTAAAACACATAAAATATTATAAAAACAATAAAAACAATTGAAATATCTTGAAAAAAGTCATTTGAAACCTGAAACACCATTAACAAATGCTCAAAATCTATAATACCGTAAAATAATGAAGAAAAATCAAAATACCCCTTAAGAACACTACAAATCCTAAAACAAAAAAATACTAAAACACCTTGTGGCCCATGGAAAAACCATCAAGGAGAAAATGTCGCCACTCACATAAGGTTCTCTCTGGTTTTCGCGTTTCCCAGGATCCCCTCCTAGAACCCTTCTCAGTGTCTTCACTGCTCCTTTCATGACATGATGGTGTGATGCGGATGTAGCGTTTGGCGGCAGGGCTTCTTGCTGACATAGATCAGTTATTTCGGCCTCTTTCAAGTGGCTCGTCGATCACGCGCTCTATAGCTATGGAGGTATGGATGGAGCGGTTTCAGTTTTGCTAGAGGAGAGTTTGCGGGCAACAGGGACTCTCCTCGACAGATCTGGGCTCTGGTTGTGTTCCTCGGTCCTTGTTGGCATCGTTTTGGATTGATTATTGCAGCAGTGTGGTGCGGCAGGATAGGTCTGGAATCTGTTTCTTGGGTCGCAAGATCCCCAGTTTTGACGGTGGTGATACTCGATCGGGGAGGCAAGCAGTCTTCAATGGGTTTCTCCAGCTTAAAGGAAAAAGGCTTCAATGACTTTTTCTGCTTTCAACTCTACGATCCCTGGTACCGCGCTGCAGAAGGATTGTATTATTTTCTGATTCGATCCGTTCCTCGGTTCATGAAGCTGATGCAGGTGCGTGCTCTTCCTAATATCTCGGCTTCGTCTCTGCTCCATGCAGTTGATGCTAGATCTGGTCAGGCCTTTTGCCATTCCATGTCCTCCTATTTCATTATTGTGATGTTGGTTATGAATCATCTGGTTTTTTGAAATGGTATAGATGAGTTTTGATGTGTTCATGCTGGTGGTATGTGGTTAAATTTTCTATGAGGTGTGGAATGCTGGTTGTGGTTCGGTCTAATGGCCTTGATTGCTGGATGTGGAGCTGCGTTCCCTTGGGAGATGATGGTTTTGGATGTGATAGTTGCTGTGTTTTGTGCTTCAAGTTGTTTGGGACTTGTTGGCTTGGAAGTGGTGATGTTTTTGTTGTTAATTCTAGTGTTTCAGTGCTGTCATTTATTGGAGGTTGCTGTTGGTTTCTTAGGCAGATGAGCTTGTCTTTAGTTTCTGAGCGGGAGTTTCTTCGGTGCTCTGGTTTGGTTGCTACCTGTAGTTTTCTGTGTAATGGTTGGTTTTGTTGTGACTCTATGCAGGTGATGGTCTTGGGTTATGTATGTTGGTGCTTGGAGAGGGTTGTTGTTCTGCTGAGTGGTGGTGAAGACGGTTTGGTTGTGGTTTTATGTGTATGCTAGTTATGGGTTCTGCTAAGTGGTTCTATGCTGATGGCGGTGGATCTTCTTGGTGAGAAGGTGGAGAATGCTAGTCTTTGTAAGTTTGGATGATGGTTTTTGGTTGGTTGTGAGCTGCTGGTTGCTCGTGAATGCTGGATGATGGAGCTTCTTATGGATGATCTTCTTGGTGAGAAGGTGCTGGTTGCTGGAACTTGTGAGATTGGACGTTGGTCGCTGCTTGGCTGTGAGCTGTGGATGCTGGTTTTTGCTTGGATGGGAAGTGATAAAGGGGTGATGGTTCTGCCAACTGTTGGAATTTGGTGAGAAGGTGCTGACGCTGTTGTGGGTTTGGTGTTGTGTATTTTTTTCTTTTGATTTTCCTTATTTTGTGGTCTTTGGGTGTGTTTGTTAAGGGATTTTGGGTGTGGGTTGTATTGATCCCTCCCCACCCTTGTCTACATTGTCTTCGTGTCTTTTTTCTAATAAATCTTTGTGGGTGTTAGGAATAGCCTGAACCCGAGCCTTCCTTGCCCTTATGGACCATGAAAACAAAACAAAATAGTAAAAAAATAAAATTCCCAAACCCCTTAAAACCCTAATAACCTTATACCCTATAACCTATACCTTATACCCTAACCCCTACACCCTAGACCGGAAACAGTAAACCCTAAACCCTAAAACCTAAACCCTACACAATAAACCCAACACCCAATAACCTAAACCCTATACCCTACAACCTCAACCCTATACCAACACCCTATAACATATACCCTATACCCTAAACCTATACCATACACCCTAAACCCTAAAACATAAAACCAAACCATATACTACATACCATAAAACTGATAAAATACATCACAAACCTTATACCCTTCAACCTAAAAAATACTCCCTAAACCCTATAACGAAAAACCCAATATTGTACACCCCGAACCGAAAACCTGTCACCCTAAATCCAAAAACTAAAAATATAAACCCAAAACCCTACTCCATAGACCATATACCCTAATCCACCAGCCCAAAAAAATATATTCCATAAACAATATACCATACACACTATACCCCAAACAACACACCCAAAAAACTATTCCCCACAAAATAACCCTAATCCCTACACTCTATACCCTATGCTCTACACACTAAACCCTAAAAACTACATCCTAAACCTTCTATCCTAGAACATAAACCCCATACCATATACCCTACACACTATACCATGTACCCTACACTCTAAACACTACATCCTACACCCTCAACACAAAAACCTACCCCCAAAATCTTATACCCTACAACCTAAACCCTAATCAATATTTCCAAAAGACTATACCCAACACCATAATTTCTAAAATATAAACTCTTCATAGTAAAACTTATACCCTACACCTCAAACCCTAAACTCACACCCTAAACATTATACCCTATAATGTAAACCTAATACCCAACACCTTAACCCATATTCCCTACACCATAAAACATACACAATGCCACCTAAACACTACACCATACTCCCTAAACCATAAATCGTACACCCAAAACCCAATACCCGACAACCTTAACCCTATACCCAACTCTTTAAACCCAATACCCTACACCCTAAACCCCAAAAAATCACTCTATTCCCTATATCATACACCCTAAATCCTATACCCAAAACCTTATACCCTATATCAGATACCATAAACCCTATACCACACACCTTAGACTGTAAAACCTAAACACCTAAAAACCCCATAATAACCATTTAAAACCATTAAAAATCCTATATTTCAAAATAACACTAATACCCTAAAAACCATAAAAACCCCAATAAACCCAAAAAACTTTCAAAATGCAAAAAAAAACATAAACAATATATTTACCTGAAAACCTAAAAACCCCTCAAAACACTAAAATCTCTAAAACCCCAAAAAAATATAAACCATTAAAACCAAAAAAAACAAAAAAAACACCTAATAACATTAAAACCCCTATAACACTAAAACCCTTATGAAACCCTAAAACCCCTAAAACCCCTAAAAACCCAAGGAAACCTCAAGACCCCAAAAGAAAATCTAACAAATTTAAAAACACATAAAACCCCTAAAAACTCTTAAAACCAATAAAACACCAAAGATACCCTAAACCCTATAAAAGACATATAAACCCCTAAAAACACTAAAAACCCTTAAAACCTATGAAACCCCTAGAACTCCATTAAAACCCCATTAAAACCCCTGAAACCTATTAAAACAGAAAACCATTATAAAAACAGAAAAACCCATAAATACCGATAAAGTACCCCCAAAACTAAAACCCTAAATCCCCTAAAACCAAGAAAAAAATCATAAAAATCATAAAAACAATAAAAGGCCCTAGAACCCCAAAAAACTAAAATACCATAAAACCCCTAAAACACTATAAAAACCCAAAGTTACCCCCAAACACTAAAAACCTTTGATGACCCTAAAAACTATATAAACACCTAGAAGAAACAAAACACCAAACCCCATAAAAAATCACAAATTTATCTAAAACCCCAAATGTCTATAAAATCACGATGACCCTAAAGGACCCAAAACCCCGTTAAAAAACATAAAACACCCAAAAACCCAAAAGAACCGAAAAACACAAAAAACACCTAAAGCACGGTAAAATCCAAATAAAAATCCCTAATCAACCATAAAGACAATAAAAAAACTATCAGACCCGAAAACACCAAAAACCCTAAATATCTCTAAAAATGCTAAACAACCCTGTAAACAATAAAACATCCTAAAATTCCCTAAACCTCCTAAAAAGTATAAATGATAATAAAAAGCATAAAAACATTTAGAAACCCAAAAATATAATAAGAAATATAAAAGACACTAGAAAACCATAAAGATATTAATTTTCCCTAAATCCACTTAAAACCGAAAACAAATCATTAAAACACCTAAAACCCTCAAAACTCAAAAACAAACAAAACACCATGAAAACAAAAGAATACCCTAAAAAACCCCTTAAAAACCTAAATGTTCATAAAACCCCATAAAACCCATATACCCTAAAACCCCCAAAAACCATTATATACCCTAAAATCTATAAACACCCTAATAAGATCCATAAAACCCTAAATACCCTAAAACCCCTAAAAATTCAAAAAACCCTTAAAACCCTAAAAACAATAAAAACCTATAAAACACCAAGACCCCTAAACAACTAACCCCCCCCCCCACCATAAAATTGACAAACGCTCTATAAAACGTTATAGGATCCAAAAAACACTATAACCCTTAAAACCCAAAAATATCCTAAAACTATAATGGGAACATAAAACACCAAAAACCCTAATAATTAAAAATATACAAAACAAAAACAAAACCCCCCATAATATCCTAACCGACAATAAAAACCCCAAAACCCACTAAAAGACCCTTATACCCAAAAATTCCAACAAACCCCTAAAACATTAAAAGTCCTTAAAACCCTAAAAGTACACAATACCCTATAAGAATCTTATAAAAGACCATAAAAGAATAATAACCAAAAAAATCCAAATAAAACCGAAAACCCATAAAAACCCTTCAAATCTCAAAAAACTCCAAAAACCATAAACAAACCCAAAAAACCTCAAAAAACATAATAGCCATAAAATCCCAAAAACCCAAAAAAGCTCAAAAATTATCAAAAAAACCCATAAAATCTCAAAATCCACAAAAAAAACTTAAACCTCTCTAAAACCCCTTATACCACAATAAGACTGACACCTTCTTCAAATCAAAAATACCAAAAAACATAATAAAACCATAAAATGCTTTACCACTCTAAAAAATCCATAATGTACTACAATCCTATAAGAACCCTAACAAACACTAAAAACCCTAAAAACTAAAATCCCCCTAAAAATCCTAAAAACCTCCAAAATCACTAAAAACCTTAAGATCTCTAAATACAAAAAAAATCTCTAAAAGGCCCTAAATCCCATAAGACTAAATCCCCTAAAAACTCTAAATCTAATACAAAACCCCTAAATATAGTGAAACCCTATAAAACCATTAAATGTCCTATGTCATCCATTAAACACCCTAACAAACCTAAAACCCTAAAAACTATAACCCCCTAAAACCCATAAAAACCTTCAAACCCCTAAAAAGACCATAAACCCATAAACCCTAAAATTCTCCTAAAATGTAAAAATTCTAAAACTAAATAAACTTTAAAAATAATAAAACACATAAAAACCACTAAAAACGTCAAAAACATTCAATCATATGAAAATCCTAAAACCCCTAAAAACCTTAAATCCATAAAATCCCCATAAAGATCCAAAAGAACCTAAAACCCTAAATACATAAGGTTACCCTAAAACCCCTAAATACTAAGAAACACCTAGAAATCCAAAAACATAAAACCATCATAAAGACCTATTAAAACGAAATACCCATAAAACCCAAAAAACCCTAAAAATCATTAAAATCTATAAAAATATTAAAACCATAAATATATAAAACCCCATAAAAACAGAAAACATCTAAATAAACTATAAAAACCATAAACCACCCAAAAAATAAAAAAAACCCAAGTAACCCTAAACCACCAAAAAAACTGAAAAAACGCATAAAACCCCTAATAGCCTAAATACCATAAAAACCCATAAAAACCTTAAAACTATAAATTATCAGTAAGGACCCCAAAAACCCCTACCAACAATAAAATACAAAACTCCCTAGAATAATTCATATACATTCAAACACCAAAAATATTTAAAATCCCTAAAAATAATATTGAAACCCTAAAAACTCTATAATGCACTATATACTATAAAAACACTAAAACTGGAAAATATTACTAAAAACACTAAAAACCCTAAACCCCTAAACCACTAAAACCCTAAAAAATTATCAAAAATCCAAAGGACCCTAAAAACTGTAAAACCCCATAAAAGAACATAAAAAATCCTAAAGGGCCTTAAAAAACCTAAAACCCTAAATACAAAATTAAATAGTAAAGGACTCATAAAACCACAAAAACCTAAATTAATCTAAAACACCATTAAACCCCTTAAAATAAAAAAGGATCTAAAAAACGAAATCCTTAAATCACCCTAAAACACCACAAAACTCTAAAACATCCTAAAACCCTAAAAACCAAAAAGGGACCAAAAAAACCTAAAAAGTCATAAAAACTAACAAATCCTTAAAACCATAAAATACCGTCAAAATCCAATAAAAAAACTAAAACCCCTAAATGACCCTAAAATCCATAAAACATAAATAACCATAAAATCCCCAATCCCCCACCCTCCCACCAATAATTAAAAATCCATAAAGACCCCCCCCAATAGAAATCCTAAATACCCTAGAAAATACTAAATACCCTAAAATACCCTAAAACATGAAAAACTAGTAAAAAACCTTAGAAGACCCTAAAATAAATCTAAAAATCATAAAAAATACAAAAAATCACTAAATCCCCCAAAAACTAAAAAACCTAAAACCCAAAATATTATAAAAAGCCTAAATCCCCTTAAAATTTAATAAAACCGAAAATCATAAAAATCCAAAAACCCAAAAACCACTAAAAACTCAAAATACACTGAAAAAAATCCCCTAAAAATGAAAACCCCCTGAAATAACCCTAAAACCCCTTTAAAACACCTAAAACCCCTAGACAATAAATAAAATCTCTTTAAACACCATAATATCCTATAAATTAAAAAATAGTCTAACAACCCTAATAAACTCAATGAATATAAAAAAATTGAAAACCATAAAACCTATGAAAACCCAACAAAATCATTAATAACCAAAAAATCCAAAAAAACACTAAAACCCCTAAAATAATAAAAACCCCTAATCCCCCTAAAATCCATAAAGCACTAAAAATTCTAAAACTTCTAAAAATACATTAACACCCATCAAAATCCAAAAAATCCATATAAACCTAATATACCCTAAATCCCATAAAAATCATCAAAACCCTGAAATACCTAAAAATACAAAAAAAAATGATTAAAATTTCAAATAACTTTAAAGAAAAAAAAATCCTAACAACCCTTAAAAAGCATAAAACCCGTAACCCCCTAAAAACCAAAAAAAAACTTAAGAAAACATATAATCATTAAAATCCATAAAATTTCCTAAAATTACTTAATACACTAAAATGAAATAAAACCCATAAAACCATAAAAACCCACAAATACACTAAAAACCCTAAAAGGCCATAAAATACCGTAAAACCCCAACAATCACTAAAAACTTCAAAATGATAAAAGTCTACAAAACTTTAAAGAACCCCTATAAACCATAAAACAATAAAACACTAATGGACCAAAAAAACCATAATGTATTCTAAAACCTCCAGAAAGCAGGAGATGAACCAAAAAACCATAAAAACCCTGAAAACACTAAAGGACCCAAAAAACACTAAAAAACAAATAAATCCTAAAAAATACCCAAAACCCCCAAAAGGACCATATGTAACCCTAAAACCCAAAAAAAATGTTTTACTATTACAATACCCCCAAAGGTCCCTAAATCCATAAAAAATAGAAAAAAACCCTAAACCCCAAAAAATTTAAAAAATTCCTAAAACTATAACATATCATAAACCCCAAAAAAATTAAAAGAACCTAAAAATAATAAAAATCCTAAAACCCTTAAATGCGATAAAACGAAAAAACAATAAAACCCATTAATCCCTATAAAACCATAAAAAATCTATAAAACCCCTAGAAACACTAAAAAATTAAAAAATATAAATAAAAACCTAAAACCCACTAAAATCCTAACAACCCCTAAAAACTTCTAGAAAAACCCTTAAAGCCTAAATTCCCATAAAAGACCCTAAAACAATCAATCCTATTAAAATAATAAAAACCCAAAATGCCCTTAAACACAACTAAAAGACCATAAAAACAATTAAACCTCTAATAGATGCTAAATCCCTTATAACCCATAAACACTATACAAAAATCCTAAAATACTATTATACCCGTTAAACTAAATAAAAACACTAAACCGCTAAAATGATCTATAACCCCAAGAAACTGAAAACACCTAAAAAACCTAAACACCACTCAAACACCGTAAAAACACTAAAACCCCTAAAAAACATAAAATCATAAAAATATAAAAAATCATAAACACCCAAAAAACCCATAAAACCCATAAAATACGAATAAAAAATTTCATACCTCTAAAATAAAAATAAATAATTAAACCCTTTAAAACTCTAAAAACCGTAAAACTCCTAAAACCATAAAAACATAAAATACCTAAAAGCCTAAAATTCCATAAAAACCCAATTACCATAAAATCCCCTAAAGCAATAAAATCCCCCAAAACACTAAAAATTAAAAAAAAACCCAAAAACATGCTAAAACACGAAAAACACTAAAAACAAATTAATACCCCAAAACTAGTAAAATCCCTAATAAATGTTACAAAACCATAAAAACAATAATGAAGCCCCTAATAAAACTCGAAAACATGAAGTAAAACTCGAAAAACCCTAAGAAAACCCTTAATCACTAAAAACCCAAAACAAAACCCCCCAAACCCCTGAAAAAACATAAAACCCCTCAACGCCAAAAAATAATGTGAAAATGACCCAAAAACACAAAATCCTAGAAACCGTACTACCATAAATACTATACAAAATAAAACCCATAAATAACTAAAAACACTTAAAAATTCATAAAACACCAACAAGCCATAAAACCCCTAAAAACTCTCTAAATCCCTGAAACCACTGAAAACCCTTAAAACCCCACAAAAAATAAAAATACTACAGTATCTATTATTCCATAAATTCACTGAATTCTAAAATTCAAAAAAATTCTAATATATTTAAAAATCCAAAAAACCCCTAAAACCATAATTGTCATAAAAAAAATTAAACACTATATATTTGTAAACTCACTATCCTACTCCCTAAATCCTACTCCCTAAACCTGATACCTTACACACTAAACCCTAAACCTAAAGCTTTATACCCTATATACTAAACCCAAAACCATACAGCCTAATTCCTATACACTACACCCTAAACCATATAACCTACACCCTAAATCCTATAACCTACAACATAAACTATATATCTTACACCATTCACCTTACACCTTGTACCATATACTCTATATCAATAACAAAAAACCATCACCCTAAATTGTATAACTCATACCCTAAACCCTAAACCCTAAACCGTGAACTGAATATCCTAGACAATAGACCATATACCCTTATCCCGAAACACATACCCTAAACCCTAAACACCACACCGTAAAACTCTATACCCTACACCAATAACCCTAAACACTACACCCTAAACCCTATATCTGACACCATAATCCCTAAACCAAACACCCTAACCATATATACTACACCTTAAACCCTTTTCCCTACACCCTAACCATATATCCTACACAATAAACCCTTTACCATACACCCTAAACTTTATACCCAACACCAAAACCCCAAATCCCAAAACCCAAAACCCAAAACCCTAAATCCTGAACCCTAAACACTGCACCCTAAACCCTAATACTTACACCCAAAACCATATTCCCAACCCACTAGACCAAAAACCCTACACACTACACCCCCTAAAAACACCATAAACCCTCAACCCAACACCATAAACCCTATACCCTACACCAGAAACTGTAAACCCAAAAATAAACAGTATACCCTAAACCCAAAATCTTAACCCAATACCCTAAACCCCACCCCCTTAACCTGACACTCTATGACATACACTGTAAATTCTAAACCCTATACCCTAAATCATATACCATACACTCTAAATCCTACAACCTAAATCATATACCCTACAACCCAAACCATAAATCCTACACCATAATCCTAAAACCCCACACCCAAAACCCTATACCCTATACCATATATCCTAAAACATACACCATAAACCCAATACCCTCCACCCGAATACCTAAACCCTAATCACTATACCCAACAGTCGGAACCCTAGAACCTACACCCTAAACCCCAAAACCTATCCCATAAACCCTAACCCCAAAACACAAAACCCTACACCATAAACCAAAAACCCTACAACTCACACCCTATACCCGATAACATACACCCAAAACACTATATATTATAGACTAAACCCTATATGTTACACTGTAAACCTTAAACCCTACACCATAAAACCTATACCATACACTCTAAAACCTATACCCTTTAACTATAAACTGTAAACCCTATACCCTAAACCCTAATCCCAACAAGCTTAACACTATACCATACACCATTATTCCAATACCCTCAACCTTTATACCCAACACCCAACACGCAATACCCTACACCATAGTCCATAAACCCTAAAACCACTTAAATAGCCCTATAAATAATAAAACCCCATAATACGATTAAAATTAAAAATATCACTAAAAAAATTAAACCCTTAAAATCCCATAAAATTATTAAAATCTTGAAATGAAAAATTAAAAACCCTAAAACAACTATAAACCCTAAATCCCTAAAATCTAAAATACGATAAAACCCTTTAATAAATAAAAAAACTATATAAATACATAAAATACCTAAAATTTTAAAACCCTAAAAACCCTAGGAAAACCAAAAAAGAAAAAATCCATAAGAAAACCCAAAAACCCAAAAAACCCATTAAAACATCCCATGAAACCAAAAACCCCTTAAACCCCTAAAAACACTAATAAAAAACCTAAAAACAGTAATAACTCCTAAAAACTCTAACATGCACTAAAAAACATTATAACACAAAAAACATCATACAAACTTTTGAAATCCCTACAAACCCAAATAAATCCCTTTAAATGATAAAACAATTAAAACCCCTAAAATCAAAATAAAAACACGAAAACCCCCTAAAACCTAAAATAAACTAATGTAACCAAAAAATTAAATACCATAAAATCTCTAAAATCTCATAGGAAACATAATTTCCAAAAAACATAAAAAACCTACAACCCATAAAACCCCTAAAATCCCATAAAACTATAAAGAACCCTAGAAACCCCTTAATTCCATAAAATCTTTAAAAACACTAAGAACCCATAAAAGACGACAAAAACCGTAAAACCCTTAAGAGATGATAAAAATACTAAATCCTATAATGACCATAAAAGCTATAAAACAACTTAAATTACCTCAAGATCAAAAAATAATTAAAATATAATAAAATCCCATTAACCCCCTAAAAGTCTCTAAAAATTCAAAAAATCTTAAAGGACTATAAAAACCCTAAAAATGTTAAATCACCATAATAACCTTAAAAAATCTAATGCACCCTCAAAAATATAAAGAACCCAAGAAACTATCAAAACCTTAAATGTACCCAAACACCCTAACACCCCTAAAAGACCCAAGAAAACACTAAAACACAAAAGACACTAAAACTCAAAAAAACCCTAAAAGATCCTAAAAACCCTAAAAGCACAAAAAGATAAAAAAAAACTCACTAAAACCCATTAGAACTCTAAAACCCAATAAAAATATAATAAAGACATCAGAAAACCAAAAATGACCCTAAAACCCATCAAACAACTAAATGACACGAAAAACCCTAAAAACCCTGACACCCTCTAAAATAACCTAGAACCCACTAAAACATTAAAAGTCCCTAAAACCCCTTATAATTATAATAACCCAAAAAAATAATAAATGACCGCAAACACCTTAATAAAAATCAAAACACCCTAAAACCATAAATAACCTAAATTCCCCTGCGATCCCGAAAAACCCATAAAAACCTTTAAAAACAATATAACACTAAATTTATAAAAGCCATAAATTGATTAATAAAATGTACAGAACATTAAAAAAATTAGAAATATCTAAAAAATCAAAAAAAATATTAAAACCCATATAAAATATAAAACCCCACAAAATCCCTAAAAACCATAAAGGACACTAAAAACCCTTAATAGAAATAAAAAACCTAAGACCGCTAAAAATATCTAACACCCTAAATAAACTGGAAAACACAAAGACAACCATAATAATCCCTAAATGACCATAAACCCCTAAATGACTAATGAAGAAATAAAAATCATTGAATGACTCTAAAACCCAAAAACACCCAAAATCCATAAAAACAAAAAAAAGGTCAAAAAAACTAAAAAATAAATAAAAGACCCGACATTCATTAAAAACAAAAAATACCCTAAAATATCCTACAAACCTTGAAAAAATAAAACCCCACAAATATAAAAAATCATTGAACACCTAAAAATACTAAAAACCCAAAAACAACTAAATATCTAATACCCCTTCAAAATACAAAAACTACTAGAAACCATAAAATCCCTTATAACCATAAAAACCTAAACCCTTAAAAACACCTTATAGCCTAAAAATCCTAAAACCCATTTAGGCCACCCCCAACCATCAAACTATTAAAACCCAAATGATAACTAAAAATGTTAAAAAATGTAATATCCCTAAAACATGTAAAAAACTCCTAAAAACCTAGAAAACCCCCAAAAGCCTCTAAAACCCCTAGTACCCTGAAATCCCCGTAAAACCCCAAAAGACCCTAAAATACATTAAAAACCATAAAAATATCTAGAAACACTGAAAATCCAAAAAAAAATCCATAAAACAAAAAAACCCACAAAAATCCTAACCCCCCCAAACATAAAACCCCTAAAACCAATAAAGACCCATAAAACACTAAAAACATTAAAAATACCCAAAAAACCAAAGAATTCAAAATACCATATAAACCCTAAAAGACACTAAAAATAAAAAAACCCAAAAGACCCCCAAAAAACCTTATATAACCATAAAAGACACATAAAAATGTTAAAACCATAAAACAAAAAACCCATTAAGAACACTAAAAATACTAAAAAATTGAAAAACCCATAAATCCTATGACCAACCCTAAACCCCCTAAAAACTTATAAAAACACCCAAAACATATAAAACACTAAAAATGCAAAAAACCCATAAAAATTATTAAAAACATAAAATTGTGAAAATACCCAAAAGACCAAAAAAACCTAAAAAACCCTAAGGAACTCTAGTAAAACCCTAAAAACCACTAAAACAGTAAGAAACACTGAAACCCAAAAAACCCCAAAAACATTAATACCCAAAAAATCCCTAAAACCCTAAAACCGATTGTAATGATAAAACCCAAAATAAACCATAAAACCCTAATAAACCTCAATATACCCTAAAAACAATGAAAACCTTAAAATAAAAAAATCCCTTAAAAGAATAAAAGTCCCAAAATTCACCTAAAAACATTAAATACCCCTAAATCCTAAAAATCCCTATAAAATAATGAAAACCCCTAAAAACATGACAACCAAAAAAAATCTTGAAAACCCTAATAGACCCAACAATCCATAATATCTTAAAAATTGATTTAAAAAAACTAAATACCTAAAAATCATAAGAAATCAAAAACCTCTAAAGACCCAATGAATCCCCTTACATAAAAAACATAAATCCCAAAAACCTTAAAAAATTCTAAACACTAAAAAAGAACTTTAAAACACCAAATCTTAATAACCAAAAAACCCAAAAAGAACCTTAACACCCTTAAAACAACATATAATTCCAAAAAATACCTAAATGTACCTAAAAACACTAAAAACCCTAAAATACCCTAAAACCCTAAAAGACACTAAAACCCCAAAAAGACCTTATAAAACAAAAAGGACACTAAAAACCATTTAAAATATAGTAAAAGACCCAAACACCCACTAAACTCTAAAATTACTTAAAAATACAGTACAGGCAATAAAAGTCCCAAAAAACATAATGACCCTGAAGGAAATAAAAAACCAAAAAATACAAAATCCTATAAACCACATTGAACCTCTATAAAACTCAAAAAATTAATAAAATCACTAAAAACATAAAATAGCCTTAAAACACCAAAAATCATAAAAAATCTAACAAAATCCTTAAAAAAATTTAAGAACCAGTGATTCTTAAAGACTATAAGAATATTGAAGACCCTACAAACCCCTAAAAACATTAAAAGACCAAAAACACTAGTTGAAAACCCTAAAAACTAAAACAAACTAAAATTCTCTAAACACTAAAATCCATAAAAACAATAAACTCCTTAAAAGGACTTAAAATACATAAAAACCCCAAACCCCTAGAAACCATAACAACTAAAAATACCCTCATAAAACCCTAAAAAACCTAGAAAACAATAAAAATGATGAAAACCCCCTATAAACCTAAAAGGTCTGAAACCAGAAAAAATACAAAAAACCTATAATACTCAAACCCCCAACCCCAACCCAAAAAAACATGAAATATCCACACCCTAAAAATATATAATCCCTAAAACCCTTAAATCCCTAAAAACACAACAACCTCAAAAAAACATTTAAACCATTAAAATTCGAAAAAAATTAAAAACCCATTTAAACCCTAAAGACCAAAAAAAATTATTAAAAATCATAAACAAACTAAAACGCTAAAAATCCCAAAACCCATACAAATGTTAAATCCCCTAAAACCACGAAAACAATAATAAAATGTTAAAACCCCTAAACCCCCCTAAAACCCAATATAACACTAAAAATCCTAAAAAATAAAAAATGGATAAAAATATTAAAGGAACTTATATACATGAAAAACTCTAAAAACTAATAAAAATATAAAATCCCTAAAAACCCCAAAACCCCTTATAAATTTAAAAAAATTAAATAAACATAAAATACATAAAAACAATAAAATTTATTAAAACATAAAAACCCCTAAAAGCAAAATGGAAAAATAAAAAACATAAAATATCATAAAATTACAAAAATACCATAAAAGAATCTAAAACCCCAAAGTAACATAACATGACCTAGAAACCCCTAAACAAGAGCCAAAAACGATAAAAAAAACTAAAAACCAAAAGTAACCTAAGAAAATATAGAAACATTAAATGATTCAAAAACCCTAAAACCCCAAAATGATAAAAGTGACTAATTTAACCTAAACACCAAATATAAAAATAAAGAAAACTAAACAAACATAAAACCCCAAATAAAAATAAAAATTCAATAAGTCTCTAAGATACCATAATGAACCAAAAAAACCATAACCCCCCAATCATAAGAGACTCTAAAAACATAAAATACATTAAAAATACCTAAAACCCTAAAAGACACTAAAATACATAAAACCCATATTACCATAAAAGAACCAGAAACCATAAATACTCCAAATACTAAAAATTATAAAAAATCATAAAACCCCTAACAAAACTCTAAAAATCCTAAAATTATTAAAATGAACTAAAATAATAAAAATCATAAACCCCTAAAACCCACTTAAAAACTCTAAAAACCTCTAAAATCCTCAATAAACAAAAAAACATACAAACACCCCAAATCCATAAAACCACTAATAACCCTATAAATGAATAATTAAAACCCCTAAAAATCCATATCCCCAGAAAAAATGAAAAAAACACTAAAACCCATTCTACCCCTAAAAACCCTAAAAACCCTAAATAGACCCAACCCCCTACCCAAAAAATCCATAAAAACATAAGAATACCAAAATACTAAAAAATTGTGTACAAATCATAAAAAAATAAAAAACCTATAACTGCTTAAAATCACTAAAATAGTTTCCAAATTACTTAAAAATACTAATAAACTAAAAGAATAATTAAACGTCCTAAAGCGGTTGAAAACTATAAAAAACCTAAAAACTCTAAAAAACCTAAAATCCCCTACAAACCAATAAAACATTAAAAAAAACTAAAAACCCCTATACACACAAAAAATCATTAAAATCATTATATGTTTTGAAAAAACCCTAAAAAACATAAATCCCCAATGAAACTTAAATAACCTAGAAAACATTCTAAATTTGATAAAATCACCAAACCATTAAAAGTATTAAAACCCCAATAAACTGAAAATCCCCCAAAAACAAAAAAACACCTTAAAACCCGAACATCTCGAAAAAACTAAAAAACCTAGAAAACCCATAGAACACCGTAAAACTCCTGAAACCCTCTCAAAACACTAAAAATCCATAAAACCCGTAATAAACACAAGGAATCCCTAGAAACCCCACAAGAAAACCATAAAACCTTAAAAACCTACGAAAACACTAATATAAATAAAAACCCTCATAAAACCCTTAAAACCTGAAAAACCAAAAAAACCATAAAATCCCATGAAACCCCCCTAAACACCCATAAAACCCCCTTAAGGGAAATTAAATACCCCCCAAAACCAAAAAACCCTAAAAAACACTTAAAAAACTTAATATGCATAAAAACCTTAGAATCCCTAAATAACAATAAAAACCTTAAAAATTTTAAAATAACTATAAACACTGTTAAAAACACTAAAACCCAAAAAGAAATAAAAACTCTTGAATACCATAATAAATGAAAAAATCCTAAAACCCAAAAAACCATAAATACCTTGAATATCCATAAAAAACATTAGTACCCTCCTAAATTCCATAAACCCTACACCCTACACCCTAATCCCAAAACCGTACACACTAAAACCTATTCCTTAAAGCCTAATCCACAAACCCTACACCCTAAACCATATACATACACCCAAAACCCAAAAACCTATAAAATACAACATATACCCGAGACCTAAAACCATAATCCATAAACCATACACCCTACACCCCAAACAGAAAACCCTATACTGTAATTCATAAACCCTAAACCCTAATCCCAAAACCATATAGCCTACACCAAAAACCAAAAACCAAAAACCCTACACCATGAACCCTAAACCCTACACCTTAAAGCCTATACCTGACACCCTAGACCCTATACCCCATACCCAAATCCCTATCCCAGACACCCAAATCCCAAAACACTACAATAAAAACCCTACACACCATACCCTAAACCCTAATCCATACACCTTAAACCCTATTCCCTTCACCCTAAACCCAGCACCATACACCCTAAATCATATATTATACACCCGAAAACTAATACAATATGCCTAAACCCTTATATTCTATAACCTAAACCCATAAACCATTAACCCTACACCCTAAACCAAAAATAATACACTCAATACTATATACCCTACATTCTAAACCAAAAACCTGAAACCATTCTCCCTAAACCACAAACCCTAAACCCTAAAACCTCAACCATAAACTCTAAACCCTATAGCCTAAACCCAAAACCCTAAACCCTGCACGCTATATCCTACACCAAAAACCCCAAAACTCATACCCTAAATCTTATACCCTACACCCTGAACCCTAAACCATATATCTAAAACCCTATGCCTCATAAACTAAACTCTATACCCCAAACCCTAAACAGAAAAAGTTTTCCCCATAAAAATTAATACCTACACTTTAAACCATATACCACAAACCCAAAATTCCATACACAAAACCCAAAACCCTGAATCCTATACCCGACACCCAAAAACCAAAACAAAACAACTTCCAAAACCCTATAACAGGAACCCTAAACCCTAAACCATACTCCTTGTCCCATATACCAACCACCCAAAACCCAAATCCTACAACCTAAATTTAATACCATAAACCTACACCCTATACCGAAAACCCTAAATTCTAGACCATAATCCCTAAACCCTACACATAAAACCTTTGACCCAACACCAAAAACCATTAACCCATTGACATAATATTTATAATCTACACACTAAACCATACATGGTGCACCCTAAGAGTTATACCCTACACCCTAAACCCTAAACCCTAAAACATAAACCCTATACCTCCACCTTAAACAATATATTATTCCCTAAACACTAAACCATACATTGTAAACCCTAAACCCTACACCGTAAACCATGCACCATACACCCTAAACCCTAAGCCCTACACATTAAACCATATAACTACACCCAAAATCCATTACTCAACACAAAAAAAAAATATGACCTACACCCTAAACCCTATTATGAACACCTTAAATACTAAACCCTAAAAAACCTAAAACAAACCTAAAACCATAAAACCCAAAAACATATGAAAAAACCCATGAAAACCCGTAGAAACTAAAAAAACCTAAAAACCTAAAAACCCCTAAATCCCTAAAAATCCCATAAACCTCATAAAACACATAAAAAAACTAAAAGACCTTAAAATCCATAAAAAACCAAAAAATACTAAAAACCCTAAAATCATAAAACCTTAAGAACCCTAAATAAACAAAAACACAAAAATCCCCTATGAAAACAGTAATACACTAAATACCATAAGTAAACACTCTAAAAACATAAATATCCATATAATAATAAAAACTATTAAAAGCCATAAATCATAAAAAATCATAATAACCTTTCAAAAACCCTAAGAAACCCAAAAAAATCCAGAAAACTAATAAACCCCTGAAAACACAAAACCCCTAAAAAGTCTTACAAACTATAAAACCCAAAAAACCCTAATAACCATTAAATTTCATTAAAACCCCTAAAATCACTAAAACCCCATTTAACCCCAAAAAAACCCTTAAAACCCTAAAACCCAATAAAACCATAAAAACCATAAAAACCCTTTAAAACACTAGAACACCCAATGTACCCTGAAAACCCTAAATAACCTAATCCCCTATAAAACCCCAAACCCTCGTAAAAATTTTAAAACAATAAGAGACACCTAAAAGACCATAAAAATCCAAAAAAAACTAAGAGACAATAAATACTCTAAAATTGACCAAATTATAGATAACTCGTGTTGATAATGATGCGAGGGAGGTCCAGGTCATGTAGTTGGTATAGGTGGTGAATGAAAGGTTTTCTTATGAAAATTATCTGTGTTTCGTTCTAGAGGACACCAATGTGTAACCACAGTTCATGGGACATTGGGTAATACAGTTATGTGGACTTGATATGACAGTATAAGATCTAGTTTATGGGGATATAGGAAATGAAATACTAAATGTTCATTTCTTGGAGAAATGATGAAACTTTATATCTGTTCGCAAATCTCTAATAGGTAGTGGGATGTCTTCTATGATGAAAAAAAGGTTGGCAACAGCAAATATGAGGCCTTGAGTGGTGATAAATACTTGACTACTGATGTCATCTCACATGAGAGGGTGACAGTGTTTGAGGGATTAAACTCTACTCCCCGGAAGAGGAGACCAAGGAGAGACTATTCCAATTTTTAAAAGCCCAGGTCTACTAGGTCCTCTTTTAAGGCCTCTAAATGGAATGTTACTGATCCCAAGAGAGGGTGGTCTAACAACTTTTCTTCCAAAGCTTATCTTACTTTGGTTCAGAAAACGCTCATGGACATGTATTCTGTGCTCTCCAAGTAGTAAAAAGAGTTACTCTCTGAATGGGGGTATGAGGATGTTGGTGTAGCTTCTGATTATAGATATGGTGTTGACGTTGTTTTTTTCGAGATGTAGTTTTATTGGGGTGTGGTTTTTTTTACTCTACATCTCTCATGTAATTTTTTTTTACTTTTTTAATAATATTTTTGGGGCCAAGCATTCTTGGTCCCCAGTCATCTTTTCATAAAATGCCCTAAAATTACCAAAAACCCTAAAAGACTCTAAGAACCCTAAAAACAATAATGGAAACTAATACCCCTAACCCCCCCCCAAAGACCATAGAACCCTAAAAAATACTAATAGTCCCTAGAAACCAAATAATGACCCTAAAAACCTAGAAAACCACTAACTGATCCTAAAAATCAATAAAAACCCTACATGAATGAAAAATAATAATAGACCAAAAAAATACTGAAAACAGTAAAATTTCTGTATTCCTTAATAAACACTAAAAGTACCTACAAATAATAAAACCCATAAAATCCCCAAAACCCACTAAAAACACTAAATGACCCTAGAAACAGCTAAAAATCATAAACAACTCATAAAACCCATAACAACACAAAAGACCCTAAAACCCCTAAAATCCATAAAAAATACCTTAAAGACCCTAATACCCATAAAAATTAAAACATGTAAAACGAATAAAAAAACCTAAAACCCCTAAGAACCATAAAAAAACTAAAACCCCTATAACCCATAAAACCCTAAAAAATCATAATAACCTGTAAAGACATTAAATAACATAAAAACCTATAAGGGCCCCAAAAACATGAAAACCATAGATATTACAAAAAAAATAAAAACATTGAAACAATAGAACCCCTAAAAGGTAAAAAAACAAAAAATTATTAAAAAGAAAAAACACTAAAGGATACTAAAAACAATAAAAACCTTAAGGGACAATAATAATCTAAATCCCCCTACAATACCCTAAAACCATAAAACACTAAACATCCCTAAAAACCTAACAACACTCTAAAATCTCACTAACATCCAAAAATTCCAAAAAACCCTACAAGATAATAAAAACCCTAAAATCCTAAAAATCTTAAAAAATATAGAAACCTTAAAAACATTAAAATACCCTAAAAAATAAAGAACCCAAAAAAACTAAAAACAAAAAAATCAAAGAAACCTAAAACCCCTAAAACATCTAAGAAGCCTATAACCATAAAAACCCTAAAAACATAAAAAAACATGTATAAAACAATAAAAAACTAAAATACATAAAAACCACTAAACCCCCTTAAATTCCATTAAACTCCCTAAAAATCCAAAAAAATCATTATACCCCTAAAAAACCACCATAAATCCCCCAAAACAAAAAATTATAGAACCCAAAAATAAATAAATTTCTCAAAACCCTAAAATACCAAAAAAACACTTTAATAGCCCAAAAAACCTAAACCTCTAAAAAACCATAAAAATCATAAAACCCCTAAAAACTATAAGACCCCCTAAAACCGAAAAAACCCTATGAACCCAAAAACCCCCCCATAAAAAATATAAAACCCCTAAAAACCCTACCAAACCCTATAAGATGTCAATCACTCATAAAAGAATAAATGGTCCTAAAACCACAAAAATACACTAAAATCACTATAAACCATTTAAAACTATAAAATTCATAAATCCATTAAATACCTATGAATTTGAAAACCATAAAAATTCCTTAAATCCCAAAAGCCACACAAGACACACTAGAAAACATAAATCCCTAAAGGATGCTAAAATCACTAAAACACCCTAAAATCCCAATAAAACTATAACTGGCCCATAAAAACCCTTAAACACTCTAAAAACCCAAAACCCCAAAAAACATAAAACCACCAAAGACTATAAGGTCCCTTAAAACCATAAAAATACTAAAACACCTTAAAACAACCTAAACTAATAAAAACCAAAAACAACCCAAAACCCATAAAACCCCTAAAACCCACAAAAATCCATAAAAACCTATATAAACCTAAGAACCCTATATACCATAATAATCTCTAAACCCATTAAAACTATTTTAAAACTTTAAAATATTAAAATCAACTATAGAAAGCTCTAATAAAACCATAAAAATAATTAAAACCCTAAAAACTATTAAAAATATATAACCCCCTGAAATTAACCATATAAACACTGAAACCCCTAAAACCCTAGTATCCTTAGGAGCCCTAAAACCCTTATAACCCAAAACCCCCCAATAACCCTTAAAACATTTAAACCCCCTATAAATATAAAAACCACATTACAATCCCAAAAACCAAAAAGCAATGCTTAGAAAATCTCAAAACACTAACAACACTGAATATCGATAATAACCTATAATAAACCTAAAAAATAAATAAATTTGTGACCCCTAAAAATCCAAAAAACCATCAAAACCCATGGGAATCTCTGAAAACCTGTAGAAACCCAGACACACACTCAAAGACCCTAACACCCCATAAAATCGCTAAATTCTATAAGAAAATGATAAAAACAATTAAAACCCACAAAATTCCTAAACATCATAAACACCAAACCAATAATAATTCTAAAAAACTGAAATCCCATAAAACCCTAAAAACCATAAAAAATGTAAAAAACATATAAACACTAAAAGACCTTACTGCCCTAAAATCCCCATAAAATCCCACAAACCTACTCAATGACCCTAAAACCATTAAAATACTAAATTAAATAAACACTCTAAATTATTAAAAGAACCTAAAACAATAAAAAGGCTTAAAATACTTTAAATGACACTATAAAACACTTGAATACCCCTAAACCCCCTTAACCACCCTATAAACAATAATACCCTTAAACCCCAAAATCCCCTTAAAACACTAAAATTCCTAAAAACTAGAAACCCCCTAAATCAATAAAAACCCTAAAATTGCATAAATCCCCCAAAAAACTAATAACCCTAATTATCCATGAAAACACAAAATGCTGTAAAACCCCTAAAAATATACAAAATCGCTAAAACCATTAAAAATCTATAAAAGCACTAAAAAACTACTACAAACATTAAAAATATGTAAAAACCCAAAATAACTTTGAAAGGATGTTAAAAAGGCATAAACCCCTAAAATCACTAAAAACATCATCAAACCCTGAAAATTATAAAAATTCTAAAAACCCATAAAACCTGTAAAAACAATAAATACAATAAAAACACAAAAAAAATTAAACCACAATAAAAATCCTATAACTCCTAGAAAAACTAAAAATACCATAAAAAAACTAAAACTCCCAAAAAAAATAACAATAACCCCCCAAATAATTAAAACTTCTAAAAACCCAAAATACCCAGAATCATAAAACCCTAAAACACTAAAACCCCTTAAAATCCAAAAAATCCATTTAAACCAAAAACCCTAAAAACCAAACAACCCTTAAAAACCATTAATACTCTTAAAACACCATAAAACCATAGAAACACCTTAAAATCAAAAAGAACCTAAACCAACCTTAAAACCATAACTACCCAAACCCCCAAAAAAATCCAAACAAACAAAAACAATATTAATTACTAAAAACAAAAAAACCCCTAAAATCTCATAAGATAACATAAAACCATAATAATAACCTAATTTACTATTAAAATAATTAAATTCCTCAAAACACTAAAATGGCCGGAAAAATAAAAAACATATAGACCCTAAAACCGTAAACACTCTAAAAACCCTAAAAATAATAAAACTCCAAAAAATCCTAAAAACCATAAAAACTAAAAAACTATCAAATCCCATGAAACCAAAACACACATAAAAACAATAAAACCCCATAAATACCCCATAAACATAAAATATATATATTTAAAAACCCAAAATCCACTAAAACCCATAAAACCCAAAATCCCAAGAGACCATAAACATTATACACTACACCCTAAATCATAAAATATACACCCTAAAACCTATACCACAGATACTAAACATTGAACCCGACAACCTAAAACCTATATATGAAAACCTAAATCCTAAACCATACCCTAGAAACCCAAAACCCAAAACCCAAAACAAAAAACGAATCAACCTAAACACTAAACCCAAAAATCTATACCATATACCCCATACCCTGAATCCAAAACCCTAATCCCAATATCATACACCATAAACCCTAAACCCTACAACCTAAACCTGATACGCTACAACTTAAACCCTTTACACTACATCATAATCACTATACCATGCACCGTAAACCATATTCCCTATAAATAAAACTCAAAAACCCTACACCCAAAACCATATAACCTACTCCCTAAACCCTAAACCCTGAACCCTAAACACTACAAAATAAACCCTACACCATATACCCTAAAACCTACACCTTAAAAAATAATCCAAACAAAAACCATAAATTGAAACTAACATTCCAAAATGACTATAAAGTAACCTAACAACCATAAATGACCCTTATTGATCCTGAAAACACTAAAAATAGTAAAGAAAAATAAAAACCATAAAAACATTAAATGACCATAAAATCCCCTAAAATATACTTAATATCCCTAAAACCCCCAAAAATTATAAATATCTCTTAAAATACAAAAATTCCCTAATATCCATAAAAATCATAAATTTCCTAAAAACCCAAATACCCTAATAACCTATGAAATTTTTTACTCAGTTGCCGATATAAAAAGTGTTTTGAATTATTTTTCTATTTTGGATAATATGCATTATTTATTAAATATTAAGAACAAGAGTTATCCTATACATAAGACATAAATTTTTTATGTAATTGTGAATATAATAAAAAATTTAAATATTTTTTATATAGATAGTCCTATTTTTTATATTAAGAATTATTTGTTCCATGTTTATTCTAATCCAACCTACCTTTAGCATTATCATCTTGGACACAGAAAAGGGAAATGCATTTAAAAACTCTAGGGAGATGGATTTTTGGAAACATTCAATGATGAGTCGGTTGATACATATGAGTCTATATTATTGTAATAAATTATTACTTCACATTTTAGGTGAAAAGGATATATGTCTAGTAAAGTATTGGATATTATACATATTGATGTATGTGGACTAATGAAAAAATAAAAAAATCCGGAATATAAGTACATTGTTACATTTACTAATGAATTTAGCTGGTATGGTTATGTTTTTAATGGAACATAGGTACGAAAATTTTGAAATGTTAAAATAGTTTTAGAACTAAGAGAATAATCTACTAGGAAAAATTATTAAACCCCTTTGATCATATCAGGGTAGTAAATACATGAGGAAATAATTCAAAGCTCGTGTTAGAGATTGTGGAATTGTTTCAAAACATACTCCTAATATAACTCCATAAGGGTATGGTGTATTTTAAAGGAGTATTTATACTTTTTTAGACAAGGTTTGATAGATGATGAGTTTATGTGACCTTTATATCTCATTTTGGGGTTATGATCGGGTGACTTCAGCATTCTTACATAACCTTGTTCCATCTAAAATAGTTATAAGTACACACTACGATACATGGATTTATAAACATCCTAATATATATTTTATAAGTTTTTATGTTTTAGATGCATCCATATTAAGATTACATTCAGAAAAACAAAACATCAAATCTGATAAATGTATTTTTATCCCAAAGATATTGTAGGATATCATTTCGATAATCATACATAGATCAAAATTTGTGTGGTCGTACATGGTTTTTTACTTCATATGGAATGCATGAGTCAAGGTGTCAATGGTTGTAATATTTATGTTTGATATGTTCAAGACCAAGAAACATGAAATGTTCTTAAATTGAAGTTGATTCAGTTCGACAAATAGTTAAGGAAGAATAACTGACTCATATTACCCATGAACATCGATGGTTTGGTCGGATTCCTTAGGAACCTAAGAGATACATATTTCTCATGGATAATTATAACGATTTGAAGTTTATAGAATATGAAACTACATCCTGAAGAGAGTGAATTAGGAGTTTGGATTTTGAGAAATGGTTTAAATCCATGGAATATGATATAGACTTCATGTACACTAACAATGTTTAGAACATGGTAGATACACTTTATTTGGTGATACTTATATGGTGAAATTGCATTTTCCATGAAAAAAATTACATGGATGGTAGAGTTTATAAATATAAATAAAACATGGTGTCAAGGGGTTTCATAAAAAATCATGGTATTTAAAGGGGGGTTATACAAAATCAATAAAAATGAAGATATTTCATATTGATCTAAAAAACAAAAAACTTAAATAGAATCTATCCACGAATTATTACATGAACTACCTCAGGTTTTTAAAGTTATAAATTAGAATTCCAAGGTTTTCATGATGCATCAGTCTACATATGAACAACTTCAAGAATCATTGAGTTGGAATATCTTTTTTGATGAAGATATGAAGGATTTTGCTTCAAAAAAATGGATGATTACTACATATACAATCAGCATAGTGGGTACATATCAGTATTTATAATATGGTATGTTTCTAACATACTATTTATGGAAAATGATATCTAGAAACATCACTTTATGATGATGTGGCTGGGAAAATGTTTCTCAATAAAAAAAATGGGGGAAGAGGATTAAATACTTGTTACGAGGATCTTTAGATATAGATCTAACAAGATTGTTGGACTAACATAAAATGCATATATTGGTAATGTTTTATGTGTTTTATCATGGAGAACTCAAAAAGGGATCTTTACCAAGGTTGTGTGGCACACATATTAAGAAGACTCAAGATCCTTATAAAGAGGTAGATATGATAGATATGAGTCCTTATGGGGTTTACATATAATATATAATGGACACCATGTTATGTACTCAACATTATGTCACAAATTATTTGAGAATAATGTGTAGATACTAATACAATCATGGTAAAAGTCTCTAGATCACTGTGAAGAAAAACCCCATGTATGAGAGAATGACTAAGGATATGTTTTTGATCATTAGAGGAGGGGATGAGCTACGTTTAAAGGGTTCAATATATGGTTTTTTCAATCTAAAATTTTTTATATGAATCCTCAATCATGATTTTAATTTTTTGGAAATGGATGAGAAGTTAGTTGGAAAATTTAAAAATAATCAACCATAGTAGATTCGATAAAGAGGTAGAATACATCATTGTATAAGATTATTCAATGGAATCTGTTTAGATTAATAAGTTATTTTCTGAACATGGACGAGTTCCATTCATTGAAGATATAATTGATTTATATTGTGAAAAATTGTTGTTGTTTCTTAGTATAAGGATCTATGATCTAATCCAATAAACAAATAAATACATAAAAAATACAATATCATTTGGGTGATCACTGAAGTGGGTAATGTAAATATCATTTGTGAAGCTACAAAAGAGAATGTAGTAGATCCAATAACAAATCCATTACCGCAATAATAACATAAGGGTAATGTATAATCTCTGAGAGTTAAACAGATGAGATATGGGTTGTAATGGTTATAAATTTATCATGGTGTTATAATAAATCGAATAACTATTTATAATTCATTCATATGTTCTGCAATTTATTTTACATGAAAGGTCGAATGATAAAAATCCCCTAAAAATAAAGACTTTAATTTTCCCAAACTGATGATCATTAAGGATTGTAAATGGTGTGGTTGATATATAAAGGTTATCTTAAATATTTTTTTATTTTCATTACTGATGTTTAAATATGAGATATTGAAGAATAAATTCTTGAGGTAATAAGTAGAGACATATTAATTGGATAGATCCATTGATGTGTATATCATGGAATGTCATACAGTTATGGATATATTTATGGGTGTATTGTTAATTTTATTCATAGTTTCATGAGTTTGACAAGATAACAAGAACAAGATCCTTCAAACATTGATATCCTAATTATATATATCAACATGTGAACATAGTTAATCAATAGTGTTTGGGTATTTTGCTAATATTTTCATCAGTTACGGTGAAACAAAGATGATATTTTTACACTTGTATGACAAGAGAAGACATCTCACCCTTGATTGAATTAGATCGAACAATTAGATACATTTACATAGTTGTTTCACATATGATGTGTTCAACTACATGGATAAGAGAAATGTGATTTATTCATCAACTTGGGTAGTCGTTTTTGATGAATCCATAAATTGATGAGTATACTAGATTGACATGTTCCGTGTCTAGTGGTCACTTGATGTCTTGATCAATGTGGGTATATAATAAAAATAAGGTTGATATGGTACATATTATTATGTACATGTTCATATTGAGATATGAGTTGAACGCCAAAAACCATAGTTTCTTGAGTAGAACTAATGTTTTTAGAGAGGCTACTCTATGTTTTAATCTATGAAATAGTGATTTTATAGTTATTTTTAGAACTTCTAAGGACCGTAGGGTCACATAGTTAGGACCTATAATAAGGATAAAACATGGAAACAAATTTCATTCAAAATTAAGATATTTGATGAAAAAAAATTCTAAAACTATTTGGATAGATTCACAAAGTGTTGTGAAGTAATTCATAATGTTCTCTTTGGATTTTAATTCAAGTGGGAGGTTATTATATGTGCACTCATATATATATATATATATAATTAATAATGTTTTATATTTATATTTATATATGTGTTAATATTTTAAACATTTTACTGATGCACGTATTTGTATGCATTAAATATACATGAAACAATAAATATATATATTATATGATTATTTCTCTTGAATGGTTTTTTTATCAATTAAAAACCATTAAGAATGTTTGAATTTATTTATATCAATTTATTAAAAATGTTTGGTGAAATAAAACAATGGTATGAAATACATATGATGTGAGGTGCCTCGATATCTACCAATATAAGAGGATGGTGTATTGTTATGTTCTGTGTGGCATATTCTCCCTTCCACACATATTGTTTTTGACTGTCTAAGATGAAGGCACATGTACCCCTTCTACATTAAGCTATCCTCATGATAAGATTACTAATATACTACCCGGTGTTCCCCTCCTCAGAGGAATGGTTATTTTGATTATTGGATTGTGATATTTATTACTTATTCTCCTATATTAAAGAAGAAGAATACAACTATTGTTATAAATTTTCTTGTATGATATATTACATTTTTATTTACGGATTGATTATTGAAGATAGATTCCCAATGTTTGAGATGTCTTCGGCCGAATATGGTCATATAATGATTGTATATAACCAATAAGTGGTATAAAAGTATTGGATTCATTGAAAAATCAATGTGTATATTATTTTATTATATCTTAAAAATTATAAAATTAAAAATATTACATCTAGAAAGAAATAATAAAATTTCGTATCTACAATTGTTGTTTATGAAAATAAATAATGTATTCATTTTAATGAAGAGAATAAAAATATGAATTGAATTATATAATTTATAAATTATTTTTAAATTATGAAAAAATACTTTTGAAATATACATAAAATATTATAATAGTATTTTATAAATTAACAAATTATAAAAAAATTATGGTTAATAGGTGATTCTTTTTAAATTCGGTATGGTTTATAAAATCATATAAATTGGATAAAAATTTGGTATTGTCAGAATATATTAATTTATAAATTTTATATACATTAATTAAATTATAAATTGTTTATAACTAATCATATAATTGATTATGAAAAATTTATTAAAAAATATTACAAATATTAAAGGTTAATATTGAACATTTCTATTCAAAAATTATGTGGCATGCTTTATGATATAGAAATATGTAGTTTATTTAGAAATAACAAAATGTGACTTATAATGTGTTTATAAATTAAAGCATGTATGTCAATTAGATGATATAAAAACGTTTTTTGTATTGATATTGATTTAGAAAATGTTTTTAATTTATGATTTTTTTTGTAAATCATATTTAATATAAAATATAAATGCATTATTATTGAAATTAATATAAAACTTTTATAATCTTAATGATTTATAAAATGTTTATAAGTATAATTTATTGATGAATATTACATATATGTATCATGTTTTATTAAATAAGTAAATAAATTATTTATTTACTATATTTCATTGTTATTAATGTTTAGTTTTTTTAGATGATATGAATATTTTATAATCTCGTTTGTAACATATATTGTTTCTTTGATGGATCTTTAGATATCATACAAGGTTCGATATCATGAAATTTAGTTTTCATTTACCTTGGCCTTAGTTTCTAATTGTTGTTATGAGATTGAGAATAGTTGATGGGCACAGTTTGTGAATATTAGGGGTTTTAGAATTCATGAATTCAATTATATCTTTAGTAAAGTCTCCTAGGGTAGATATACTTGGGGCCAGACAACCTATATTCATAGATGATTTCCTTTTCAAGGAAAGTGAATGATTTTGGCTATCTATCACTCTGGGCTTACTCATGTGGAGTTTTTCAATCTCTTATGACTTTATGACTTCACATAATGCATTCTGGTACCATAAAAAACTAAAACCATTAAAAAACCTAAAAATATTAAAAACATAAATCCATAAAACCCCTAAAAACACACCTAAAAACACTAAAATGCTTAAAAATAAAAAACCATACAACTTCCTAAAAATAATAAAACCCCTCAAATACTCTAAAAACACAAAAAACCAATAGAAACCCCTAAAAAGTTTAAATTGGTTGAAAAAAATATAAATCCTAAAACCATAAATAACATAAAATCCAAAATCCTCAAAAAACCTAGAAGAAATATTTTGACCCCTAAAAATCCATAAAACCATAAAAACACAAAAATCCCAAAATAGTATTTAATACCTAAATCCCTAAAATGCTAAAAAATCCTTGAAAATCCTTAAAACCCAAAACCCCATAAAAACCTCAAGTAACCTTTTAAACCTTAAAAACATAAAAAACATAGAAAACCATAAAACCCCCAAACAACATATAAAATCTTAAAAACACTAAAAACACTAAAACCCGAAAATCATAAAACATCTAAATCCCTAAAAACTAGAAAACCCCAAAAATAACAAAAACATTAAAAAACAAAATTTTAAACACTCAGAAAACCCTAGGAACCCTAGGAACACTAAAAACCACACAACAATAAAAGAACCAAAAGAACCTTCAAAAACCATAAACCCCTAAAATTCCAAAAAACCCTAAAATACTCTAAAAGTGAATAGGAAAACTAAAATATAGAGAAGGTTCTAAAAACACATTAAAACATTAAAAGGCCCATACAAACAGTAAAACCCTAAAACACCTCAAATCCATAAAACCCCTAAAAAACCAAAACCCTTTAATGTCCCTAAAAATAAAACCGAAAACATAATAAAACCATAAACACTAAGAAATAATACAAACCCATACAGAAACCCAAAAAACTCAAATACACTAAAAACCCTAAAACCCAAAAAATTCCTAAAACCCATTAAAATCCCAAATACCAAACAGCCCTAAAAACCCTTAAAACCAACAAATACACTAAATATACTAAAATTACCCTAAATATAATACAACTACCCTAAACCCTTACAAATAATAAAAAAACATGAAAAAACATAAACCGCCTAATAACCGATTTTTTATACCGTAAGAAATATTCAACCCCACCAAAACCCCAAAGAAGCCATAAAACCCAAAAAAACAATAAAAAAATAGAAAAAGACTATAAATTACCTAAAATCCCAATAAACGATAAGACCCACAAACCCTCTAAAACCTGAAAATACAATTAAATCCCTAATACTCGTAAAAAAAAGAAAAACTTTCTAAAACATGAAGACACTAAAAATAAAAAATATTTTATGAACCCCCCTAACCAACCTAAGAAAAATAATGACCATAGAAACCCCATAAGACCCTAAAACCACTAAAATCCATAAAAATTCATACAACTGATAAAAAACACCAAATATCCCATTAATCCAAAAAAAATCCCTAAAATACCTAAAGGCCCTACAACACAATATAACCTAAAAGACCATTAAAATCCCTATTAAAACCCTAAAATTACCAAAAATCATATACACCATAGAAACCCAACACCCCCCCAATTCCTAAAATCCCTAAACACCCTAAAACCCTTTAAAACACTAAAAAACCCAAAAAACCCAAAAAACCCAAAAAACATCATAAAACCCCTTAGGACCCTAAGAACCGTAAAAATACTAAAAACAATAAAAACCAATAATAAGAAAAAACCCCTAAAATTACATGAAAAAATAGAAAAAACTACCACAAAAAAATATCTAAAAACCTAAATTACCCTAATATCTCTATATTCCAAAAAAATATTAATTACTCAAAAAACAATAAATAACAATAAAACACCTAAAACAAAAAAACCATAAAATCTCTAACAACCATAGAAAATTATAAACACCAAAACACCATTAAAAACCCATAAAAATACTAAAAATCTATACAACCCACTAAAAACCGTAAAACACATGAAACCCTAAAACCCACAAAAAACCCTAATCCCAATTAAAACCCCTATGAACCTAAATACAATAAAAAACATACAATCACTAAAAACCACCTAAAACCCCTAATATCCATAAAACACTAAATACCCTAAAAACACAAAATAACCACAAAACCCTAAAATAATAAAAAATCCAAAACCCCATAAAAATTAAAAAAAACCTTAAAACAACTTAATAAACAAAAATACCACTAAACCGCCAAAAACCAAGAACAATACATCAAAACCTAATAGCTAAAAAACAATAGAACCCTAAAAACCCTAAAACACTTAAACCTAAAAAACCCATGAAAACACTAAAACCATTAAAACAACAAAAACCCTATAAAACACTAAAAACCCATAAGACCCTTCAATCCCCTAAAATTTCCTAAATTAAAAAATCCATAAAGTAACATAAAACACCAAACCCCCTAAAATACCCAACCCCCCTAAAATTCCCAAAAACCCTTAAAAGTCTATTCAAACCCCAACAACCCAAAAAAAACCCCAAAACTACTTAAAGAACACTAAAACCCCTAAATAAACCTTAAGGACCTAAAAACACCTGAAACCCAGAAATGGACCTAAAACTCTTAAAATACCTTACACCCCTAAAGGATAATAAATAAGTAATAAATCCATATATTACCTAAAACCATTTCAACCATAAAAAAACTCAAAACCCCTAAAATACTATAAAACCCCAAAATACCCTAAATGTCCCTAAAAACCCTAACAAACCCCAAAAAAACCTAAAACCTTTTAAAACCCCTAATCTCCCTAAAAACCCTAAAACCCCTAAAATCATGTTAAATAACTAGAAACCCCATTAAACAACCCTAAAAATCCATGATACTCTAAAAACTAAACAACCCTTCGTAACACCCCATGATTTCATTGTACATTATCTCATTAAAGTAATTCAATAGCTTGTGCTACACGCAACACCGAGTTCGAGCGCACCACAACTTACTAAACTAACCATTCAAAAAGCGATTATGTATAGTATTAACTGCATTTTGAATCTAATATACTCTACATAATTTTAAAATCCATATTATGTGTTTATTAGACATAATACAAGAACAAATTCATTTCTCCATATAAAGTAATTATTTTTCAAAAAATGCAATTTTATCGCCTTTTAATGGAGAACCCTTTTTAAACAAATTATTTGACACTTTTATATATTCAATTTAATGAAATTAAATTTTTATTTATAAGTGGGACATAAATATTTAGTTTGGATAAATTTTTGGTTCTTTTCTGATACCTTTCATCTTTTATTAAATGGTGAGAAGTATTTTGTTTTAATTTAAACAACTTTTTAAATAGAAATAATTTATAGTGATAAATTATGAATTTGAATTTTTTAGAAGTATAATTAGATTATATTTTTATAATTTAATAAAATTTCGGTCATTATAAGTAATTTCATATTTAAATTTGACATAACCACATGTCAATCTTTTGATAATTTTTACTTAATGAAAACCCGCTTTTTTCTTGTGAAAACTGGAATTAATTTTAAATTAATAAATGAAATAGCTATGTCTTGAATTTGGTAAAAATAACCTAATTTTTGAATTCGGAATATCAAAATTAGCTTAGGGAAAATTTTTGGTATTTTTCTGAAAACATTCAATTTTTTATTAATAGTGAAAAAAACTACATTATTATTTAAAACCAACTTTTTATTTAAATGGTTTATTAATTTAATATAATTAATTTTAATTAAAAAGTTATTTATAATACCTACATATTCTTAATTCAATTATTTGGAGTCATTTTATAATATGTTACGACATATAAAATTTTATCGAACATTTTACAGTCTTTTACCCACCTCATAGGAGAATTTGAAAATTTGAATAATACACAATTTCACCGCTTCTGTAAGTTGAATTTCAAAAATTCGAGAGACACTGTTAATATCAGTAAGTAAAATGTCGTTCAATAATATGAATATGATTTTTGTTGAATAGTAACTTTTGACTTTTATTTACCACGATTAAAATTAAATAGGGTACTTATGGGTAACAATGATATCATAATTATCCTTAAAGATGTCCTAATTCTATTGGAAAAGTATAATTCGACCAAAAACAACATTAGGAATAAAATATGATTCTCTTTGATCCACTTGGATTAGATTAGGATGTTTATTATTATTTTATTGAAAGAGGAGTTAAAATATTTAAATTTAATGTTTAATAACTAATCGATTTTTAATATAGGGTTACAACAAATATAAGTTTGACTATAAATATTCTTTATAAAGATAAAAATATTTCCCAAATAATGTTATTTTATTTATAATATTTATACATTAAAATATTTAATTTATTTATAAAACTATATTGATGTAGTAATTACCTTATTAATGAAATATTAAACTAATTGATATTATAAATATCTAAATAAATGAAAATTGAGACTTATGATGAATTCCAATAATTTCCTTGGTTAATATTGATTTTTAGGGTTGGTTAAATTAATTTTATTTGATGTGATAATGTTTTTATTTCTTTCAAAAAAATCAAATCCAAAATAGTGTCAAAATTGACATAATTGTGTTTTTAAAACAAAGACTATACTATTAATTTATATAATATTCCAAAAAATATACGGCTCAGCCAGTGGATATAGATACGGTCATATATATTAATAATAAACCACATGGGGTTCTCTTGACTTGTTATAGTACGTTTATTGACCATATAATATAAAAATACAAAGAGACATGGTAAATGTCAAACTATTTAACAAAGAGGTAAATCTAAAAGAGATGGTTAATATGATGACCTAATCCTATTTAAAACATATTGGTTGAGAGTGTTTCGACCCATACCCACCTTATTCTTTAAATAATTAATTTTTTATCAATTAGAAACCTAAAATTAATTTATAATAATCTAATATTACAATCTTTTCGTAAACTGGCCTTCACCTCTCTTATAAAAGGGCATTTCACCTTCTCTTAATTTCACACCTCCAATCCCTTTTATATAGTCCAACTCCTTCCCATATATCCTCCCCACTATCCTCCCTTTATCCTATAGGCCTTAATTTGGTCATAAATCCACCATAAGGATCTCTATTGATCAAATCAAAAGGAAGAACCCGAAGAAGAGGTAAATATTTCATCACCTCTTTCAAGTACATTTCTTCTTCCACTTCCACTTTCATGGTCATTTCCATTATTAAATAATAACTCCAATATATTATATATACATTTATGTTATTATAAAAATGGTACAACCATATTAATTATTCTATCCATACTATAAATGACAAAGTCACCATACATGCGTGCGTAAGGATTGCCATCTCCACGTCGTGGTGTATTTTGTTACTCAAACACATCATTATTTGGATGGGTAAAATAATGAGTATAAAAAATATAAATAAAAAATATAACATGTTAATTATTATTTATATATGATATACCATCCAATTTCATACTATTTCACCATCAATATAATAATATTATCTCTTCCGCGTACGTATGGATTACCGTCTCCATGAAGCGATGTGATTCATTCCCACGTTCACCATTTAACGATTATTATAAAAATATATATTCTTAATTAGTACGTAATATATGAAATAATAATTCTACTCGATATATTTATATATGTGTGTGTGTGTAATCAACGGCCATAAATCAAATGGGCCACTTCCATGCACAATCCCCTACCAGATACGAAATTGGAAGCTCTAAATGTCTAATCCCCGCATTGAATCTAACAAAGATAAAGCATCTTGTTGTTGGCCTCTTATTCGGTGTAAGCCCCAATCTCACCCCATTTAATTGGATGCTTCAATTCATAATCCTTGGCTTTTAGAACTATATGGGATATGATTCCCAATTAACTGATATACATAGGAAACCTGCCCTGGGTTCAATCCCAACATCATCGCCTTAATATTGACTCACTATTTTCTTGACTGCAAGATGTTAAACATCTCTGGTCACCAAACTATGTGGGATTTGATTCCCAATGAACTAGAATACATAAGAAGCCACCATGATGTCCAAAACCATCTTTAAAATCCACCCTAATGTTCTTCGTGAACATCCCCAGTAGGTTTACATCCACCCAAGAATATCACATCTCCTTTGGGGTTCCATTGGCCAACTCAGAATATGTCCCTCATTAAAACATGACTAGGTACCTTTTGCATAGTTCTTATTGTAGCATGAAATTAACTGCATGGATGGGTACGAGTCACACAACTATAAAGGTGATGCGTCTAGTTATGTGACACCGAAATACATGGGCATGAGGGTACATAAGATTCCCATAATATGGGTTCGATCCCAACATTGAAACGTTTCTCCTCTCCCCTTGATGAAGATAAATTCCTGAGAAACTTGTCACATGGATTGAACCATAATTTTCCTAATAAATGACAAAGTAATTATTTATTTTCCTTCAAAAGGGTAATATTGATGGAGGACCTTAGATATATACAGAAACTTCATTACCCATGCATATTTATGATCCATCATACCTAGGGGTAATCAATAGACACATTCTTGGGAATGAACCATGGATTCAAGAACATATGAACATTGTTTTAATCTATAAGAATGTCTTAAAATAGGAAATAGTTCCCCCAAAAGTTTTGTGATGAGCCCGAGTTCCCATCTTCATGACCAATGTGAGTTCTTGGTGACATTATTTTAAGCATCCAATGAACGCCTACCATTGGAACGCATGTCCATGAATCATTAATTTGAGAGTAATTTTGAATTTTTGACACTGAGAATAAACCTAATGGGGATCATTATTTGAAATTATATCTAAAATAACTGATTTCACATTAGTCAACCCCTACAATCAAGCCGACTCGGCATAATCCCATGTTCATTGGAAAAAATGGAAAACAAATCATACATGACATAACTATGGAACCTGCTTTTCTAGATAAAAATGATATAATAAAAATTACCCATTAGACCATTGTTATTCAGGGAAATAACCTTATCAAGAGAAGAAACAATGGTGAATGCAACATTAATCTATAACCAAGGAGGTGTTTTCACCCCGCCTCATTCCCCTTTCACATTCAAAATGGATGATAGAAAAGAAAGATAATAAATTATACATGTGGTCATGAGATACTACTTTAATGAGATTTTTATGTTTTTACATGTCATATATATTTTAGGAAGTAAACAGATCTTCCAGAAATCCAATTACATCCCAGATGTTTCCAAACAAACACATGTCAGCCATCGCACCAGATAGGCCCTCCACGAAGAAAAGGACTCTATCGCCCACCCAACATCTCTAGTACTTGGTATCAAATGAACTAATCTCGTAGTACCATGAAAATAGTACTCTCTCAGCACTAGATACATCAATACATTTTCTCATGTCGATTAAATCTCTTAACTCACCCACCTAGCAGTGACCGATCATCGAGAACCATGCACCTCCACAAGTCGTGTCTAATCATTTTGTGATCCTATCCTCAGAAGGTTACAATGAGGACCTCCATTATCATAGGTAGGTGGATGATGACATTAACAATGACTTCGTCCCTACTGTATAGGGGTCCCGCTCAAGGGACCTTCCCAAAACATGTCACTTCCAACACTGTGCATCCATGTATCCTCGTTCTGAAGAGGATATCACACCAAGGACTATTGCTGAAGTTTAATGTAGAATGCTTCCCTGGGAAGCCCGCCAAAGGATACATACATATAATTAGAAATAGGTCAATGACCTGGTTCCTGAGGGAGATATACTCCATTAAGATAACATGGAAAACTACGAGTTGATATATGTTTTTCCCATTATACTCCTTGTTTATCACACTAAATGTAGCTCACACAAGATTAAGAATGTTAGTGAGGGTTTCCCCCGCTAAAATAGAGGGTAAATGTATAGGATGGGTCCATAATCTCAAAACAATTGTTAAACACACCCCATCCCCATGCATGGGTGAGACCTATATACTGGAAAGAATTCTAAAAATATGTGTGGAATGATTCCTACACTCATGGGATGCTTAGTGATGCCTAGAATCTACATCCTAGCCCAATCCCAACCAATAAAAACTCCATTCTCTATGTATGGGTATGACCTATGTTGGGAAATTAAATGATCAAAATCTAAATTCATTCTCATCCCAACAAGAGATGCAGTAGAACCCAAGTCTCAAAACCCATGCCCAGCTACGAAAATGTATTGAAAGTAGAAATTCCTCATTCTTGGTTATTTCATCCCTGTGTGGGAGAGTAACATTTTTATATCCCTTTTTTCTCACACTGAGCATAGATCATATGAGCTAAGAGTTTCTTTAGGAGATTCCACATATGGTCAATGAAAATAAATCTGTAGTAATACTTTCATGGTCCTAGTGGTAAGATCTAGAAAGGAAAGACCATGTATTTACCCTTCAGAATAGGGAACTGATGTCCTTACCATATAATGAAAAAATGAATGTTATGTCAATAACTATGTGTGGAATGATTCTCATTATAACAAGATATGTAGTGATGCTCTAGCCTTTTTTCTTGGGGCTATCCACACAAATACAAGTTCCCCCATATCCTTCACATAAATGAAAATATATGATATAGATTCGAAACCATGGATCTCGCAACAAGGATAAGTCAAGTAATCAAAATCCACCCCATACATATGAGTCGGATCTAAGTAGGGAATTTCATACCTCATGACTAATTATGGTCTAGAGTTTTTCATTTCTAGATACATCCTTTCCATTTAGAGGACTGAATGCTTTGTGAAATCTCATATATTCAAAAACCACCCCGACCATCAAAAATGAAGGCCAGTGTCCTAAGGAAACCATTGTTTGACAATGCATAGTATGCCCTCGGGGCTCTACATAAATATTATACAAAAAAGGCCAGTAAACCAATGCCAGATGTGTCCTCATGAGATACTTTTCCAAACACCGTAATCCCCAATGTAAATCAATCCACGTATCATTTCTTTAGAGCCAAAATTACCTGGTATGATGGTTCACATTTTCTTTATCCTTTTCTCCCAGGTTAAGCTGGAATATCTCAACATGACTATCCCCCACTCACTCACGGTTTCTAGGAAATTTTTTCCCCACAACATTACATTAAACTATTCTTTCTCCTTCATCACAAAATGATGTTGAACTGTTTGATCCAAATGTCATTATTTCATGATGTTAAACATCATAGCATAATGATTTTATCACCTAAGAGGAAATTTCCACCAACATTGGTCACCAACCTTTCTGTGTCACAAAACTACGCATGACTTGATTACATTTTAAATAGGATATTTAGAGATGCCTAGATTTCATATCCTTGTCCTGCCACTACCCCCAATAAAAAAATTTCCCTTCCCCACGTATGTTTCAAAACTTCACATATAACTTAAAAAACTATATACATATTGATATTTACCGAGGTAGGACACAGAGTGATTCTTGAAATCTCACCCTGGTCCATCCTCCTTAAATGTGAAATATTATTCCCTATATATGGGCTAGATCTATACAGGGTTTTTTCATTACAGAACAACTTGTGGCTTGAATCTCATCCCATGGAATATGTAGTGATTCTCGAATCCCATGACCCCGACACATCCATGGAGCACATAATAATTTCACCTACACTACATGAAAACAATATCAAATAATGGGGATCACAATTACGACCTACATGGAGGACCATTTCATGAATAAGAACATTACCACTCTTTCAGAATGAGCCATTTACGTTTTTTTGGATGATGTTAAACTGTACAGAAATTGTCATAGTAGTACGACTATAAACTACATGCTAATATTTAATTACTATGTGAAGTTAAACTACACAACATCACAAGGTTTTCACCTTAGAGGATATTTCCTCTATCATTGGACACCTACAATTTTATCTCACGGAACTACGTAAAACTTGATTCCTATTATTGTAGGATACATAATTACAACCTGATCTTCCAACTTGGGTCCAATAGAAAATAATAATAATTACCCTTAAAATGAGTCATATAAATTTTGGGAATTCCTAAATACATGGGTAATCATGGACTTAATTTTTTTAATATGTCCATATACATCTTTTTCATTTTTAAAAATCAATGTCTTGGGAAATTTCAGATCTCCATAAACCTCCGCATAATTTGGAAATGGATGGATATTGTCCTAAGGAACCCTTTGGTTGGTTGTGAACAATATTCCCTAGTGGCTCTACATAAGTTTCCCAAAAGAAAGCCTATTAAAAATTTAAAATGTGTCCTCAAAAGAGGCTTTTATGCCTATGTACACCCAATGGATTCCATGCCCCATATCATTTCTCTCGATCTATGAATCCTTGAAAACATTGTTTACACTCTCCTTCCTCCTCACATCATGATAATGCCAAGAAGTTCAAGCCTTGATATCCTCCAGATAATCAAAGATTATATCCCAATTTTCTAATCATATAGTATTAAGACTGCAGGATGGTTGATAGTAAATGTTCATCTTCAGGCCCAGCTACAAAAAAGATTTAAAATACCACTTCTCTACGTAAAGATCAGACCTGTGTAGGATATTTCTAGATATAACAAGGGATATAACCCCCTATGATCTTATGCGTGAAATAAATCCACATAGGGAAGTCCAATTTGGTCCCCGCCTCATTGGTGTGCTCATATACATGACAAAAATGCATCATTTATACATGGTAAACAGATCTGCATATGGAGGAACCTTAAAATAACTATGTCGATCTTGATTCCTATAATCAAATGATGTGTACTGATAGATGAATCTCATATATTGGGTCAGGTTGAGAGAAAAAAATTTCTCCTTCATTCTTATGCACTAGTCATACTTGTATAATGAACCTACTCGCACATGTATGGGGATAACATCTCTATATATTATCAAAAAACTCATCTTGAATGTACACTTTTAGGTTTAGGAACTCCATTTTGACAACCCAAAATCTATTCCTAGAATGTTCTAAATCCATATAATAATCCATGTCTATCAGAAATCGATGGCCAGTGTCCTGAGGACCCCTTTTTTGACTATGAAAAATATGCCCTGGTGGATTTTCATGAGTTCACCATAAAAAAATGCAAGTTAACCAAAGGAAAATTCATCCTCATGAGTAGATTTTCTTATATTTGTATGCACCTATGATGTTAACATTCCACCTTAATATTTGGTTTGGTAAACCCGTTGGATGATAGTTCATATCCTTTCTCACATTTTATGCCAAAAAATTTATATAACATTCCTGATCAGAAAACTGTGAAAAAGGGGTTATTTTTTACCCCCTTTGACAGAGTGAAATGAATTTAAATCATAATTCTTAAATTTCCTAGTTTCATGATGTTATTATGCACCATGAATCAACCCTCATTTACACAAGATAAATATGTATAGGATTGGTCTCTCATTCATGATCATAATTGATATAAATGTCATCATAATTTTCAGACACCATTCCTTTAACAATCCACCCCTGGTGGTCTTGTTAAATCTAAATTCCAATAAAATTAATTGGACATTGGATGTGGTATGCCAGTGTCCTAAAGAAACATTTGTTTGTTAATGAAGAATATTCCCAAGCATCTCTACAAAAGTTTCCCACAAAAGAGTTCTCTCAACCAAAGGTAGATTCGTCTTCAGGAGAGGATGTTCTTAATTCATTATGCCAAAGTGGCTCCTACGCCCCATTTCATGTCTCGCATCCTTAACATAAAAATATGGGTCAATCAAAATCCCTCATGAATATCTAAAATATATTTGTACATTCTTGGATAATAAACCATATATGTTCCATTTACCCATAATTTATGTTCAATGTTGTTTGACCTAAAACATTAGTGATTTTCAAATATGTTTGACCAAAAAAATTAGTGATATTCATGTTAGTTTGACCTAAATTATAAATAATGTTATTGTAGGTATACAAGTCTATAAAATACAGAGGAAAAGTTTCAAAAAACTCTCCAAGATGAAAACCTACAAAGGGTACCCATTAAAAACATTGAGTACCGGCTTTTTAATCCTATGTTTTTTATGGTTTAGGAAAAATATAGAGAAACATGAGAAATAAAAAAGAAACAAAATTTTGATAGGAATGAAACCCGTAAAGAATTTCTTAATAAAAAGAAATGTTATACTATCTAATAAAATAAAAATTTTGGTTTAGTAAAAAATTAGGGTCACACCAAAAAAACACAATGTTCATCGGGTTTTCCATGTAATCCAAGAAATAGTCAAACTATTCTCACTATATTCTTCATTTTAGGAAAAAACTAGAGAATCATATTATTCTTTAAATTTTATTATCATAGATCCTGATTGAAATAAATATTCAGTGAGGAATATTATTAAAATAATGGATAGTTTAGATTGAGTTAAAATGCATGAAAAGATAGTGAAGTAGTGGATGGAAAGAAAATTTTCATTACATTAATTGAATAGTGTAAAAGAATCCACATCCTAGAGCCTATCCATACGAGCGGGACATGGTAGCTACAAGAATTTCTCAGAAAACTCACAAAACTGTATTAGTGTCTTGTTTGAGTCCTCTATGGCTCGACAAAGTTATGATAACTCTGTAGTCTGAGCAGATGTAGCAGCCCACAACTCCTCCACTTTCTATGTTGCATCATATCTAGCCTTTCCCCCCTCTTCCACCAACTACTTACCTTCATTGAAAGATTCTTTAGTGCTTGTAAATTATTTCTTAATCCGAGATTATTCATGATTCAACCATTCCATTTCTCAATTAAAATGATCCAATAAAGCCCTATGCTCTATAAATTAATCATGTTGCTTCATGACCATCCTGAAATGTTTGATGGCTTCGTCATGAAGGATATTCCTAGATGAAGCAAGTTGATCTATAGAATCTGCTGTGGAAAGACAAGAATGGAGTAGGGTAGTCTTATCCCTAGAAGCAACCAGCGTCTTTATTATATCATAAATACCATGGTAATTAAACCCTCTTTTCCCAATAACTAAAAATATGTGGTGTCATTAGGGCTTCTTTGTTGGAAGGTTTTCAATAGGGGTTCATGAAATTAGCTTCCATACACTTTTCTTTACATTATGGAACATAGTATGAAGGGTGGTCAGGTCCTCCTGGTCAATATCAAAATCACATTCAAATGGAGGGATATATTTAGGAATAAGTTCCCCCATAGAGGGGCCTGATCCATCATCATCAGTGTGACTCATCCCTTTCACAATCTCTTCATTGGTATCATTGGCGGGAGGTAGCATCAATACATCAATTGCAACTCATGGTGCCCATGGATGTGATCCTGATATTAGAAGATTATAGTAAATGGGAATTTAAATCCCAATAAGAAAAGAGATAGTAGGATAGATTAATGACTATCCACTACTGGATTAAATGTTAATATCTCTATCCTCCATTATGACACCACCACCCGGGAAAGCTAGTGCCACATCCTCACCCCAGAAATAATCCTCATGTTAATCAAGAGACACGTTCTGAATGACACCGTGATCAGGTGGGTTTGTTGAACCTATAAGATCACTTACCATTACTGTTCCTATAGGAATAATCATCATGGTACAAGGAATTATTTCCAATTCTTAATCTACCTAATCCAGAACTACTCCCTCCTTTTAGATCAAATCCCCTAGATGAGTGGGGTTATTATTGAAAATAAAGGAATTGACCCCCAATGACATCCCCTCTATGAGGGAAGTAGTAATTTGGTTTGGGATACATGATCTCACAGGAGTTGGTATTTATCTAATGTTTTATGATAATTTGGGATCCCCATCCAGGCCATTTTCATCCATTATTGTTTCCCCATTAATTTCTATGATGGTAGGATCAACATGCTCAACTAAAGTTTCGACTAATAGAGACTCCCTATTTGTTGGGTAAAAGTTTCTTTGATCCTATTAAAATTCCCTCCACAGACTGGGGACTCCCTTAATAGCCATGGTTTTCAGGGATTCTGTGGCCTATTCAGCTGCAACTGCTAGTGGAATCTCCCTCACCATAGAAGAAGTAGGCAACACAGATGTCCAAATGGTTTCCTCTTGGTAACTTATTGTACTTGTATCAATATTTGTGTGTGATAATTGTTTAAAAATGGAGACACATAGTTTGAAATCCAAAGAAAAAAAATGAAATTTACCTATAATCCCCATTTTTCGTATCTACATATGGGATTCTTATCGACATTTTGTGGTCATCCATGAGGATTGAACTATGGTTGAAGTAGTAGGAAAAATCAAGGGTGGAAATTCCCCAGTAGGATTCGCATGAACAACCTCAATATGCGCTATAGCTTCAAGGGGACCCTATATAGAAACCCCAACATTCTAAGGAACATGTTCCCCAACTGCAGTACCTTTGGGGTTCTATATTTGAGAATTATCATCTCCAAACCCACCTCAGATTCTGAGAAGAGTAAGGAATATGTTTTTAGGATTAATTCTATATGTAAAATAATGGATGAGGTCAAAAAATATATGTACCTATCCTTTTATATCATTTTTCTCTGGGATTAATGCCATATATTCTACCCGATTAGACCAATAAGTAATGTCCTTGGATGAAAGAAGTAACGTATTCATCTTATTCATATATACAACTACATAACATTGATGTTCATGAATAGAAATACATATAGGAGAATTGTCTTCTCTAATGACCAGATGACCGAAAGGCTTTTCTTGAAGCAGCTCACAGATATCTTCATTAGATGCATTTTCCCTTAAGCTATCCCAGACCTTCCAAGCCACTAGGAATGAAACCATACTAGGAATGTATAATACGAGAGTATTTTTTTCATGGAACTCATTTTGGAACTGTTAACCACAACCACATTCTAGGTTCCTCTTCCACCCTAGAACCCTAAAGGGTTGAACACTTGCGAAGCTCCAGGAACATGTGATAATTTTAAATTTCTTCTGTTAAAGAGTGAAAATCGGTAGTACTGTCAACCCATAAGGTGTGACCATCATCATCATCATACTCATTGACATTAGACCTCACCTTGGAAAACAGTCAACTAGAGTATCTACAATAATTCTGTCTAGCATGAATCAATGTTTCGATATCCTAAAGGTAGAGACTCACCTTTTTAGGGATTCAATAATATGAAATGTTAGTATACACTAACAAATAGCGGAACCTAGAATAATCCACCTATTTCTCTAGAATAAATCATCACATAGCATAGGGGACTGATCACCGAAGGATTTACCACCTCTTATATAATCACATAGCCTATAGGCCATATGTATAGTGACATCTATGTGGATGGATGTTTGGATTTCAATATTATCACTAGAAGACTGAGAGGTCAAACCTCATGCTCTCAATACCTTACATGGGGGGTTCAAAAACAATATACTTCCACGACCGCCTTCTAGGTCTAGAATCCACAATGGATTTATTTTGTTTTCTTTAATCCCTAGATTCTTTATGGGTGTTGAGAGTAAGAACCATCTTTGTCAGTTGACCACTTAGATATGACTGAATCCAAATATCATCAGAGCCTTTTGCGAGAGAAGGATCAGAACGCACAAATTCTTGTAGCTTAATCCAGCACTGGGTAAACATTATCCAATTTTGTTAGGATATCATGAAGTTTATCTCATAGTGATCTATTTTAAAAGTGGGAGGATGAATTATCTATATACAGTTGAATTGATTTCCAAATCCACAAGTTTCATATCCCTTGTAAATAAGTTCTCCATCAATTCGAGATACTAAGATACCATCTATCAAGGGAAAAAAGTATCCATTGTTAATTACATCCTCAGATATATAATTCTTCAAAACGCTGGTGGGGGATGGGTATGGATTACAAGTGAAGTGGTCATGAATATTTATTTGAGCCATCAATTCATTCTCATACAGCTCATCATGATCATCCTGCTCATCCCATTCTATTTTCATGACCCCTGTAATTCATCGAAGGCACAACTAGATATTAGCACATGGAATCCGTTGAGTGTTAATAAATTTTAAAATTCCAATATAAACTCCCATACCACCCAAGAGGATATGGAAATGACCAAAAATTTGATGTGGTTGTTTCCCTTCACTAATCTGGCCCAAAAAATGGTAGAGTTTCACTAATTCTGAAGTTTCCAGGTTGATGGATCTGCCAGTGACCAGCTAAGCCACCATGATGATGGTTGTGACTCTAACTCTAGTGCCGGAATCACACATTGGTTAAATAAAAAAGCATAAAAATATGTCCAGGATAGATACCAATCAAAAACATCAGTGATCACTATGAATATTCTTCCATCCTCATTCATCTAAATAACCCACCTCCAATATATGCCTGTAGGAATATTTTTTCCCACGAGATTCAATGGTCAGGTAGTCCATGGTCAATGCGCATGAGGATCCAGACCGCATTGCATAGAAGATACATTAATTCAACTAGAAAAGGAAGTTTCTTTCTTAGAATGAAGATTAGTATAATTTTAAATGGATTTATCTTGTTGATAAGTTTCTTAACATGGTGATAAGTCCTCTCCTATTTATCTTAAGAAGAAGGAGGTGGTAGAAATTCATAGCACAAGTCCCTCAAAATGTGAATTCCAGAAATCATTTGTATATCTTAGATACTAAGGTTGACCTCCCTATAAACTAGATGAAATGTATTGGTGTCTATACTCCACCTTATAAGATGATGTGGGAGGATATATTGGTTTTTATGAGAATAATTATTGGATACCAAAATTTCTTCATAGTGCTCCATGGCCAACAACATAGATTGAAATTCCTTACAGCACTGGTGAACCACAAAAGGCCTCACCAATACAAAATGAATGTTCCCCAAGGATGGTGGTCCCTTTTATATGAACATACATATTTTTCATTTGTTGTATAATTTTGTGCGATACAATGGTATAATGAACCTTTTCATATAGTCCCCAAAGAACGCCCTTTAGTGATAGTGGGGTATAACTCAATAGATACCCAACATCGTAGTTTTTCTGTATGAGTTGTCCCATTTCCAAAAAAGGGTCCATGGAATGATACTATAATAAATTATCTAGGATATTGGTTGGTTGTACTGATGTGCTGGTAGAATCACTGCATGAGTTGGGAGACCAAATCCATAAATAAAAAATTTATTTAAAAAAGGATAGACTTTTTTAACTAAACTGAAATGTTTTTCTAATGGCTGATGAAACAGGACGACCAGGATCTTGTTGTTAAAAACTTATGTCATATCCTTATGCTTTTCATCATCAGTTTAAAGGGAACCGACAGTAGTAGAAGCGGCCTATGAGGGATCCATCTCGGAATGCATCAAATTTTCACATAAAAAAGTTAGTTTCTAACTAAAATTGGAATTGGAAATTCCATGCGAGAAAATAATATGAGAAGGAACCTTTCTTGAAAAAACATTTTTTAAAATCATGTTAAGATATGGCCTATGAAATGCCAACCATCGAATTTATATTTCACGGGAGGAGCGAACGGCACACTAAAAACCCACGATGCGGAAGACCAAACTCACCATTCGTGTATGTGATGTCTCAGTTTGTGGGAAAATATTTCTACAAAGATGCAGTTTTCAGATGTAAGGATGAAAATATTATCCATAAGAGCATCAAATGTTCCTAGAAATACGTGATTGGAAAAATTACCTTTCCCACTTATATATAGTCATGGTCTCCTCTTTTGGGTACACCAGTGTACAAAAAACCAGTTCAAGTCATGACAAATTTTTAAACCATAATAGGAACCTCTTAGTCCCAAGGAGAACCCGTTTCGATGGGGACCATTTTTTTGGACTTCAAACTTTCCAATGGAAATCAAGGTAATCCTATTGATTTTTAAAAGTAAGGAAAACAAATCAAAGGAAGGGTTGAAGACAAAATGATTGAAAGAGAGTATATGGAAAAGGAAAAAAGTCAAGATGTGGAGTATAAACCCTTCATAGAACACCACTATGCATGGATATACACTTCACTATATGCCCACAAACTAAAGGGTTTGAGGGAGAAAGATGACGACCCATGTCTTCTACAAAAAAAATCACCTGTGAAAAGGAGGAGGAAATATCAGCCCCGCACAAAGCATCCCCCACAAACTAAAATGGTTTTTAGGTAGGGATAAACTGAATACTTTTTTATTGACACAAATTCATTCACTAGACTTAGTCGGTGATTCTCACCTCCATAGATGACGACCCCATACCCACGCAGACCATGACGTGCAAAGGCTGGGTTGCTTTTATGGGATTCTGCAAAGAGGGATCATGGCCTCATCATAGATACCTGCTATTCCAGTATATAATTCCCCACTTCTATATAAATAGAGTACTATGGGGATTAAAGTGAAGGTAGGACATTTGGGATATCATAAATTTAGTTTATCGATGAAGGCAAGGAAGAAGAAAGCACCGCAAAAAGACTGACTCCTTTTCAGATTTCCTATAGGTAAAACCAGCGACGTGGCATTAAAGAGGAGAAAATAAAATAATTGAACAAGGACAAATCATACATACATTCTGGATATATTTTACCATGAAGAATAGAACTAATTCCCCGTTTGTAATCAGGATTCCTATATAGAGGAGTGAAATGTAGGAGGAACCCTGGCCTGCATAACATCATGCTACACAGATAGATCCTCGCATCACATAGAAAATCACAACACAGATCAATCCTAAGTCCATGTAACACTATGGTATATGGATGGTCCCCCTACACATGTATAAATATGCTATTTGAAGGAATCCCCATCCCACGTAAGGATATTCTATGCAGAATGGGGCATCCTAGGGGGTTCTACCCTCCAGTTTCAATCATTTACTTTTGATTCCAGCGTATCACCGGTAGTCCCTCGGTGATCTAATCTAATGATGTCAGGAAAAAGACTACCCCAACCCACAATACATGTATGGTGATACCATTAGGTGAATAAATGTGCACTTCTGAGTTTACATACCAATGGTAAGTAGAGTGTCATGGGTAATCCGAACAATATAGTGGAACCCTGTAATGTCCCTATGTTTACATTTCCATGGTAATCCAAGATCCCACCTTGGGATACCCAAATGAACCTCTTGGGTTCTAGGGATCAAGTGGAATCACTACCTTTTTGTATTGATGAGGTTTGTTATTAGAAAAAGAATATCACACATTTATTTCCTTTCCACAAGGAATGATGTTCCTCTCCTTTCCCAGAATGGATTTCTGGGCACTCCCACTAAGGGAAGCCCAAAACCATTCTTGTGGGAGTTAGTGATCTTTATCATCTTCAACTCGGCATGGGACAGTTCCATATAGATCTCCATTCATGAATATACAAGATATAAAAAATTGGTAATGGTAATAATCAAAGCCACCCTATATCCCCCTTTGGGCTCATGGATCATCCATCATCAAATGGGGAAGGTTGTACAATCATTAGATCTACTAATTTCCCTTATTAATAACATCGTGAATGCCTCACGTGGGATTAGAGACTAGTGGTGATCATGAAATATTCATGACACCGATATTCAAATGTGCCATCTCTATAGATGTATTTTCCAACCATAAAATAAATGTCCAATTTCAATAGATGTTATCTACAACTATAAATCAAATGCACTTTCCTTACAGATGTAATCCTCGACTATAAATCCAATGGACCTTATCTAAAGATGTAATCCTCAACCATAAATCAAATTGTCTTCTTCCATGTGTAATCACCAACCATATACTAAAGAGACACCTTCCATGTGTAAGCCCAACGTCAAATCTGACCAAGAGAAATCCTATTCTAGTGGACCTCTTATTCAGTGTAAGCCCCAATCATGCCCCCATTAAAGGGTATTAGGCCCCATTTTTCATAACTACATGGAATTTGATTCCAAATTAACTCTGGATACATAGGAATCATCACCTTGGTTCATGTAGGATGTCACCATATTCACGTCGGTTCACGCTGGTCTTAACCAAATGACGTCAAACTACACTGGTCACCGAACTACGTGGAATTGGATTCTCAACTAACCGAGACACATAGATTGCCTCCCTATGGTTCAAACCCACCTCCAAAATCCCCCTTAATGTTCTTAGAAGACATCACCAGTTGTTTTATTTTTAAATAATAACAAAAATTCTCTTTTGGGGTTCCATGGGCTCCCTCGACATAATTCTTGAATTAAAACAATACTAGGAACCATTCACCTAGATGTCATTTTCGCATGAAACTAACCTATATGAATGGGTCCTTTCCACAAGACCCAAAAATGAGATGTGTTTGGTTAAGTGACAATGAACAATGTGGCTTCTGATTCCATTTCCAAGGGTTTGTAAGAAACCAATCGTAGGGATTCGATCCCAAAATTAAAACAATTATTTACCCCCTCGATGACGATAATCTCAAGAGTTCCTTATTGTTTGGCTTCAAATTGCGTTGCCTCCAAAAATGACAAATGAATTATTTATTTTTCCATAAAATGGTAACACTGAGGTAGAACCCTAGATACATACAGATAATTCAGAACCCATGGGTATTTATGATCGATATTACCTAGCGGTAATCTCTGGAAACATGTTTGGGAATTGACCAAGGATTCACGAACATATGAACATGGTATAAATCACCAAGAGAGGCCCTAAATAGGAAATAGTTCCCACCAATAGGGTGTGATGAGCCTAAGTTCCCATCATATTGACCAATGTGAGTTCCGCAGTGTTGTTGTCCATATCATCCAATCAATGCCAGTATTGGGAATACATGTCAATGAATCAGGGATGTGAGATTTGTTGGGTATTTCTAGATTTATGAATAATCTCGCTAGAGACTATTCCAAAATATTATACTATAGATAAGCTATTTCACACTAGTTAACCACATGTAATCAACCCAACTGGGCATATTCATGTGTTCATTGGAAACAAAATTGTAACCATGACATAAATGACTTAACAGTGGCACCTCATTTATAGGATTAGAAGGATATATTATTAGTCCCCGTCAGACCATTTTTGTTCATGGTAAGAACATATTCAAGTGAAACCTACTGTAAAACCCCTTATAAACACTTAATCCCCTAAAAAACAGAAAATCCAAAAAACCCCCAAAACCAAAAAACCTCTAAAGACACTAGAATCCCTAAAAATTTATAAGTACACCCCTTAAAAACATAGAATAACTAATAATTGTAAGAAAAATCTTTAAAAAATCACTAAAACCTTGAATACCCTTAAACCCTTCCCAAATAGCCTAAACCATTAAAATCCTTTAACCCTAAAACATTAATAACTGTAAAACCACTAAAACCATAAAACCCCAAAAAAACTCTAAAAACCCTAAAAACCCCTATAAGGCATTAAAAATCCCTAAACCCTTAAAATACACTAAAAAATATAAAACACTATAAGACCCAAATAAATCTACAAAACCCTAAAACACTTGAGCGCCCAAAAAACCCTAAAAACCCAAAGAACCCTAATCAAACAAAAAATCCAAATATCATAAAAACCATTGAAAACCCTAATACCCCCTTGAACACCCTAAAAACCAAAAACCCCTCAAAAACATAAAACCTAAACCCCGAACCCTTAACCATAAAACTTAAAACCTAATCCCTATACTGTAAACCTAAAACTCTATACACTCAACCCTAAATCCTACACAATATACCATAAACCATAGACCCTAAAACTTGTAATGTATTCCCCAAACCCTAATCACTAATCCCTACACCCTCTTACCTAAAACCTGAACAGTACAACCAAAACACTATACCATACATCATAAACCCTCTACATCACACCCTAATCACTATACCCTAAAAACTAATTCCTAAAAACTACCCCATAAACCCTATACCCTAAACCAAAACCCTAAACCATGCACCCTAAACCATGTGCTCTAAACCCTATACCCTAAACCGTATAACCAAAACCCAACACCATACACCAAAAACCTGACACACTACACACACACACAAAATAAAACTATAAAACCCCTAAACACCCTATAAAAACCTTGAATCCTTATAACCCCCTAAAACACACTAAAACCCCTAAAACCTAAAAACCCTAAAAATTAAAAAACACTAAAAACCCTAAAACCATAAAATAACTTAAAAAACCAAATAAAAACATAAACAACCCTTAAAAACCATTAAACTTATTTAAAAACAATTAAAACAATGAAAATTTCAAAAACTCTAAATTCAATAAAAACTAAAAAAACCCTAAAACCCAAAAAAACAAAAAAAACCCTAATAATTATAAAATTCCCTAACACTATCTTAAAACCAAAAACACATAAAACCCTACAAAACATAAGACACCAACAAAAAACAAATACTATAAATGTCCCCAAAAATCTAAAGGCACTAAAACACCTATAAAATCATTGAACCCTTATAACATAAAACCCCCAAAAAAAACATATAAAACCCCTAAAATGTCCCTAAATCCCCATTTAACCCCTTTAAACATTTAAAAATCCGAAAAACACTACAAACTTTTCATAATGCTAAAAATAATAGAAATCCATAAAATCTTTTTAAAACCTTGAACATTCCTTACAATCCAAAAAACCATTAACACTCCCCCCAACCATTAAATGATAATAAAAATAAAAACTCTAAATGGACTAGAAACACTAAAAACTGTAAAAATAGTAATAAATCCCTTAAAACCTAAATAAATATAATCACTATAAAACCATAAAAACATTAATAAAAACGAAATAAGATTAAAAAAAGCCCAAAACCCACCTAAATGGCATTATATATCTAAAAAACATAAATGACTCCATAGACACACAAAAATACCATTAAGACCGTATTATCATTAAAACCAAAAAGGACCCTAAAACCCGTTTAAAACCCTAAAAGACCCTAAATCCAATTAAACTCCAAAAAAATATAAAATCACTTAAAACCCAAAAATCCTTAAAATCCCTCAGAACCCCATGAAAACTCCTAAAACCCCTAAAAAACCTAAAACCCCTAAATCCCTAAAAATTGTAAAAACCCTAAAACCCATAAAATAATACTAAAAACCCCAATATAAATTAACACCCCATGAATCCACCAAAAACCCATAATACACTAAATATAATGAAAAACCCTAATAATTTATGATAAAAAAACCAAGAAACCCTTAAAACCCACCCACCCTCCCCTCAATTCATAACAAAATCCATAAAACCACTAAAAACAATAAATCCACTAACAAATCCTTAAACCCTCATAAATAATCCTCAATATAAATAGAAATCCTAAAATCGTAAAACCCCTCAAAATCATTAAATCATAAAAAACCCAAAAATCCCAAAAATCCGTTAACCTTAAAAACTCTTGAAAAAGCCATAAAAATCCAAAACTTTAAAAAAAACCAAAAAATACATAAAGCCTTAAACCTAATAATAAATCCTTTAAAACCCCTAAAACAACCCCGATAACATTAAAACCCTAAAAACCCTAAAACCCTAAGAACCCCTTAAACCCTGGAATGCTAAAAATTCTTGAAATCCCAATAAACCCATAAACCCCTAAAGGATCCCCAAAACCCAAAACCCTTCAAAGAACACCAAACTCCTATAAAAAACCCTAAAAACCTAAGAACCCAATAAAAAACCTAGAACCATAAACACCCTAATTTACTATAAAATCTATAAAAATTACAAACATTCTAAAATAATTTGAAAACCTTGGAAACACTTAAAAAGACCATAAAATCTCATTAAATCACAAAACTCCCAAAAACCCCAAAATAGCCCCTTAAACTAAAATCCATAAATGATCCCGAAAACCAATAAAACCCCTAAAAGACACCAAATTAACCTAAAATCCATAGAAGATCCAAATACACAATAAATTCCCTCAAAACAAATAAATTTGTTAAACACATTAAAATAAAAAAATCTGAAAACCGTAAAAACTCTACAAACCCAAAAAACCAAAAAACACCAAAAAACTCTTAAAAGAACACAAAACCCTAAAAATTCCAAAAACACCAAAAAATAATAAAAACCTAAAACAACCCTAAAACCTTGAAACCCCTAAAAAACCTATTCCCCAAAAAATAATTAAAATAAAAAAACTTACAATAACCATAAATCCCCAATAATCCTTAAAAATAAAAAACCCCCTTAAAACAATAAAAACCCTTCAAAACACTAAAAATAAAAAACTTTATAACACTTAATAATGATAAAAACCATTATTACTCTAAAAACCCTTAAATAAAAAATCCCAAAAGGAAAAAAACCATAAAAACATTTTAAAAAATTTAAAAATTCTAAATCCCCCTTTAAAACCTAAAAAATCTTTAAACCCTAAAATTCTCTAAACATAATAAATGGCCTTGAATACTCTAAAACCCCTTAAAAATATCAGATATCGTAAAACCCCTAGGAAATATAAAAACCCATAAAAACCCTAAAAAATATAAAAGCCTAAAAATGAAAAATACAATAAAAACAAAAAAACCCTAGAACCCCCCAACAACAATAAATTACTCTATAGATATTAAAAAACCAAAAAAACCGAAAAACCTTACAACCATATAAGACCCTAAAACACTAAAAACAACTAAAACACCATAAAAACCCTAAAAGGCCTAAAAAATTGAAAACCCAATGATATACCATATATAAGCAAAAACCCAAAAAGATTCTAAAATCCTTAGAAACCTAAAAATGCCTAACGGAAAAAATCTAAAACCCTAAAGTAACATATAAACACAAAACTAATAAAACCCTAAAACACTATAAAACTCTTAAAAATGCTGAAAACCGAAAAACACTCAAAACCCCGAATGACACTAAAAAATTATAACCTTTAAAATCCCCAAACAATTACGAAAGAAATATAAAAAAACATAAAGGCCCTTAAACACAAAAAAATCTAAATGATATTAAAGAAACCAAAAAAATGGTAAAATAAACTAAAATACACTAAAACCCCTAAAACCATGAAACACCTAAAAATCTTAAAGGCCCTACAAACACAAATAACCCTAAATGACAATTAAAAACATAAAAAAACAAAAGATTCTAAAAACTCTAAAGCTCCCAATTATCCTGATAAAAACCTACACTACCATAAAACCCTTTAAAACCCAAAACAACTGTAAAAAATAAATAAATCCCAAAAAAACCTCAAAAACCTTAAAACCCTAATCCCCCCTAAAACCCATAAAAAATCTAAAACCCATATTACCCATAAACACCTAAAACACCTAAAATCCTAAAACAATTTTAAACCCTCGGAATGTTAAAAACCAAAAATATCTATAATAATCCCTAAATCGTTAAAAAATCCAAAAACCATATAAAAATTTAAGACCATTAAACACTCATAAAAAACCCTAGAAACCATAGAAACCCTAAAATATAGAAAAGGCCTTATAACAATCCTTGAATAATATAAAAATAGTAACAATTCTTAAAACCCCTAAAAACATAAAACCCCTAAAATCCCAAAAAAACATACAAAACCCTAAAAATCTGTAAAAATCCCTAACAAACTAGAAAAATAATATTACCCAAAATATTATAAAAACCCTAAAAATCACTAGGAAAATCCTAACAGAAAGTAACTCCAAAGAGAACCCCAAAAAACCTAAAACCCCCTTAAAATACATAAAACTATAAAACCCCTAAAAACCTGAAACCCTATATAACATGTAAAAATTCATAAAAACAGTAAAAAACCACAACTGTCCATAAAATCCTGAAACCCGTACAAAGCCTAAAAATCACTAAAACCCAAGAAACCAAAAATACCCAAAAACCAATAAAAATTTAAAATAACCATAAAAGGCATTGAATCCTCAAAAACCCCAAAAAATACTAAAAACCCTAAAACACCAAAAAATCCTAAAAAAACATAAAATCCTTTAAAACCCATAAAAACATAAAAAAAATACAATCCCAAAAAAATTATAAAAAATTGAAACCCCTAAAAGAAAAAATAACCTAAATCCATAAAAATGAAGAAACTCCTAAAACCCAGAAAACCCCTAAAAACCCTATAAACGAGTAAAACTGTAAAACAATCATATGATTTTAAAAACCCTAAATACCCAAAGAAACTAAAAAAACCAACACAACCCTAAAGCCCATAAAATTATTTAAGCCCCCAAAAACCTAAAAATTCTAAAACCCCCAAACCCTTAAATGGCCCTAAAATTCCCTAAAATGTAATAAAATAACGTAAAACCCTAACAAGCCATAAAATACCCCCAAAACACACATAATAATACACAAAATACACAATAAATCCAACAAAATCCCTAAAACCCCTAAAAGTACCTAAAACCCAAAGGTCCTAAAAGACAAAACAACCCTAGAGCCCATAAAAGAACATAAAATGCTGTAAAAACCTAAAACACTCTAAAAACCCTGATTGACCCTAAAAACTCAAAAAAAACTGTAAACGAACCTACAAACCGTAAAAATTATAATGAACCCTAAAATAACCTAAAAACTCTTATCCATAAAAACCATAAATTACCCTAAAGCCCCTAAAACCCTAAAAACATTAAAATCCCCTAAAAGACCATAAATACCATAAAGGCCCTAAAGGACCCCAAAATCCCAAAAACCCCTAAATGTCCCAAAAACCCACTTAAACCCTTAAGGTCCCATAAACACCCTTAAAACACAAAATACCATAAAAACCTAAAAACCCTAAAACTCTCTCAGAACCCTAAAGCACCCTATCAACCTAAAATACATAAAAACGTTAAATTGTGCTAAGACCCCTAAAAACCCTAAAACCATTAAAGTACCTAAAAAGCATAAAATACCATAAAAATTAAAAAAACATAGGAAGATCTTAATAACCCTAAAAGTCCATAAAAATCAAAAATCTCAAAAACCCTAAAAACAATAAATTACGTAAAACCATAAAAATACCCTAAATCTCCAAAACAAATTTAAAACCCTAAAAACCGTAAAACCCCTAAAACCAAAAAATAAAAAATACAGTAAAATTGAAAAAACCCTAAACAATAGAGAAATTGTAAAACCCTAAAAATGATAAAACCGTATAAATCCTTAAAAATACTTGATAAACCTAAAGAACCCTAAAAACATAAAACCCATAAAAACCCTAAATCCCCTAAAAACCCAAAAAATCATAAATCTATAAAATCATAAAAACCCCTAAAAACAATAAGAAACCCAGAAAAATTAAAATACCCAAAAAAGCATCAAATCCTAAAAAATCCATAAAAACACTAATACCCAAAAAACCAATAAAATAGAAAAAATAAGACACCCTAAAAAATCCAAAAAAACACTAAAACCCCAAATAATGACCCAAAACCATTAAAACCCCAAAAACCAAAAATAACTATATACCCTAAAAACCTCAAAACCCATAAAACCCGAAAACACTCAAAACAATTAAAACACATAAAACCCAAAACACCCAAAACAACTATAAAAAACAATATAAACATTAAAACACCTAAAACCAGTAAAATCCAAAAATACAATAAACTCTCCGAAAATCCTAATAACCATAAATCACTCAGAAGACCCTACACCACCTTAAGAACCCCCAAATCCCTCAAAACTCTAAAATCCCTAAAAAACCTCAAAAATCCAAAAAAACACTACAATTCAATAAACACCCAATAGACCGCTAAAAGTATCTTAATCCTTTTAACCACACTAAAAACCATAAACGTCTAAAAACCTATCATCCTAAAAATTATAAATAAACCATAAAACGCTAAAATCCTTGAAATCCATAAAACTACACCAAAAACCCAAAAACAATGAACAAAATAATTCCTAGAAACCCTAGCATACCCTAAAAAACATCCTAAACTCCCTAAAAGACCCTAAATCTCGAAAAATCCCAAAAACACTAAAAACACATAAAACATTAAAAATCCCAAAACTCATATAAAACCCTATTAAACCCTTTGAAATCCTAAAAACACTAGAATCTAAAAAGACAAAAAAGCTTAAAAAACCCATGAAAACACCAAAAAAATTATAAATACCCCTAAAAATCATATAAAACATGACAAAACTAAAAAATACTTAAAACCCATTAAAAACCAAAAAACCTTAAAAATACATAAAATAGAAAAATAACTATAAATACCAAAAAATCAATAAGTATCCTAAAGCCCCCAAGAAACCCTAAAACCACTAAAATCCCTAAAAACCATAAAAATAATAAAAAACATAAAAACCACAAAACTACTGAAAAAAACTAAAAATTATAAAAATAAGGAAAACCCACAAACCCCCTTAAAACCAATGAAAATATAAACAACTATAAAATTCATTAATACCCTAAAATCCCCATAATGCCTTTTAAAAACTAAAAACCTATAAAAACCCCTACGAGACCCCTAAAACCATACAAAAGCATATAAACACTAAAACCCCCTAAATCCATAGAAAACCCTAAAACCCCTAAATCCATAAAAAACTAGGAAAAACAATATAAACCCTAAAACCCCATAGAAACCATAAAACACTAAAACCCCTAAAAACACAAAAAATATCCCAATCCACTAAGAAAGCTTATAGGACAACAAAAACCCTAAAAACCCTAAAACTCTAAAAATAAAAAAATCGCTAAAAATCCCACGAAAACCCTAAAATCCTATAAAAACATAAAAACCATAAAACCATATATCCATAAATCCAGAAATCACTAAAGACCAATAAAAATATAAAAACCCCACACCCCCAACGAAAGAAACTAAAAAACTCTAAAACCCCGATGAAAATATGAAGCCCCTAAGAATCATAAAATTCCTCAAAAGATACCTAAAATCCCTAAAACACCCTAAAAACTGGATAAACAAACAAAACACTAAAACATAAAAAACAATAACAAACCCCAAGACCCCTTAATATCGTCAGAAACCCATAAAACTACACATAACCATAAAAAGCATAAAAATACGTACAAAACATTAAAATAATTCTAAAACCAACAAATAACCCTAAACCCCCAAAAGAACCATAAATACCATATAAGAACCCCACAACCCTGTAAAAACCCACAAACCCATAAAACCATTTTAAACCCCTACAAACCCATAAAACCCTAAAATAATTTAAAAGACCCCAAAAAAACCTTAAAACCCATAAACCCAAAAAACACTATAACAACCTCATACCCTTAAAAATTTCTTCAAAAATTATAAAATCACTTTGAAAACACTAAAAAAACTTATAAAATCTAACACACCTAATAATCCCTAAAAACCCCATAGTTCCCCTAAAACCCTAAATAACTATAAAAACCCCTAAACCCCAAAAATAACTAATAAAATTTTAAACCCTTAAATGTCAAAAAAACTGATATATACCCAATAACCCATAAAAACCTAAACAAAACAGAAAACGCACCAAAAAATCCACAAATGGGTAAAAACGAATAAGAACCCATGAAAAACCTAAAAAAATCTAAAAAACCCTAACACAACACTTAAAACACATAAAATCCCTAGTAAACCCCTAAAATTCCTTGAAACTATCTAAAACCCATAAAAACCAACACCAAAACACTAAAAAATTACAAAACCTAAGAAAATACTAAAATCCCTAAAAAAAACTATTTTTTTAAAACACCTAATAATCGAAATACGACTAAAATAAATCATAATACCCATAAAACACTATGAAAAAAAGTTGACACCCCTTGAAAAACCTTAAAACCCTAGAAACCCCTATTATCGTAAAGATACACTAAAAACCCTAAACCCAATACCATATTGCTAAAATCTTAACCCCTTCACCCTAAACCCTATACCCTACACCCAAATCACATAACTATACACCCTAAACAATATATCCTACACAATATACCATAAACCTTAAACCCTACACCCTAAACCCTAAACCTTATACCTTTAATCCCAAACCCTAAAAGTATTGAAAATCCTAGAAAACCCAAGAAACCCCTAAAATAACATAAAATCTGTAAAAATAATTAATCACCGAAAAAACACTAAAATTATGAAAACATATTAAAAACTCTTACACGACCCTAAAAACACTAAAAACCCAATGTGGCACTAAAAAAACCAAAACCCTTAAAGGACCTAAAAAACAATAACAAAATATAAAATCCTATTAAAAATCTAAAACCCACTAAAACCCATAATGTCCATTAAAAAACACAAAACCCTATCACCCCAAAAATCTCCTAAACCCCACTAAAAGCCTCTAAAAACCTTGAAACCCATTAAAACCGAAAAACCCACCAAAACACTAAAAATAACCAAAAATCATTAAAACATACAAACCCTATACCCAGGACCCTACACCATATTCCATACACCCTATATGGTATACCCTAAAACCTACCCAACAAGCAAATAACCTACACCCTAATCCTCATACCATACACCCTAAACCCTTAATCAGACACTAGAAACCCTATACACTACACCCCATACATTAAAACGTACACCATAATCCAAAACCCAACACCTAAAACTCTAAAACCTACACTCCACACCCAAAACTGTATACCATTATCCCTAAAAGACTCTAAACCCTAATAAATCACTAAAAGAACATTAAAAACCCAAAACCCCTAGAAACTGTAAAACAAAAAAAAACAAAAAAAACAATAATACCCCATTGAAACACTAAAATACACTAAATATCCTAAATACCCAAAAAACATAAAAAACAAAAATAACAAATAAAATACCCAAAAAAAACTTAATCCACATAAAACTATATAAAAATCGAAACCATGAAATCCTAAAATCAATAAATTAATCTCTAACTTCCTTAAATATCATAGAAAACCCCCCAAAACCATTAAATATCATAAAATCTCTAAATTCATTAAAAAAATAAATAACCTAAAATTCCATAAAAAACATAATGAAATCCTCAAACCCATGATGACATAAAAATAACATAAATCCCCTAAAACCCTAAAAACCCAAAAATACCCTAAAACCCATAAAAACATAAAAGGACCTAAAAACCCTAAAATCCATAACACCCCTAAATAAACCTAAAACCCTAAAAATCCCAAAAATAATAAAATACCCTAAAAAAATTAAAACCCTAATTACACTAAAGATCATAAAAACCCTAAAACCTCTAAATAAAACCTAACTAAACCCTTAAACCCTAAAAATCATAAAAACCCTAAAATTATAAAACCCTAAAAACCCTAAAAGACCCTAACCCCCCAATAAAACCCTAAAAGTAATCTAAAACTCTATAAACCCCTAAAGTCATCTAAAGCTGAAAACATACAAAAATCTATAAACTACACAAAAAACCCTAAAACCCAAAAACCAATATACCTAAAAACCCTAAAAACCTAATAAGACCCTAAAAGTCCAAAAAAATCCAAACAGACCCCAAAACACCAAAAAGGTTACCTAAAATCCACAAAAAACACAAAAACATTAAAATCCCTAAAAAATCCTATAAAAACACTTCAAAATACTACTAAACCCATAGGATCCCTAAAATCCCAAAAACACTATTAATCCTAAAACCAGTAATAATTATAAAAACCATAAAGAACCCTAAAACCTCTAAAACTCTAAAAACCTCTAAAAACATAAAAAATAAAAAAAAACCTAAATAACAAAAAACCCCTAAAAACCTAAAAATCCCTAAAACCCCCTTTAAACAAAAAAATGACCCAAAAAACCCATTATCCCCTTAAACACATAAAACCCTAAAAATAAAAATACTATAAAAACCCTAAAAGGCAGTAAACCCTATAAATACCCTAACGAAACCAAAAAACCTCTAAATACAAGAAAAATTGTAAAACCCCTTACACCAAAAAAACACAAAATAACCTATAAACCATTAAATCCCAAAAAACCCAAAACCTTTAAACACCATAAAACTATGAAATGCACTATACAAACCTCAAAACCCTTTAAAATCCCTAAAATCCTTAAAACTCATAAACATTCCTAAAATTACTACCAATAACTAAAACCCCCTAAAAACCTAGAAAAAAATAAAATAAAAATTCTAAAAACATAAAAAAAAAGAACATCAAAAACACTAAAATGATGATGAATGTCCCTAAAACATTAAAACGTACCTAAACCGATAAAAGAAACTAAGAACCCTAAAATCCCAAAAAACCATAAAACAACTAAAAACACCAAGAGTCTAAAAAACCTATAAAATCATATAAAAACCTAGAAAATTTAAAAACCATATAAAAATGAAAATCCATCATAAAACAAAAAAATCCTTCAAACCCTATAAAAACCTTAATATCACTAAAAATCCCTAAAAACCATAAAACATCCAAAAACCCTATAAAATACTCTAAGAACTAACACCCTTGAAAACTTATGAAACATATTAAACCACCAAAAATACAATAAAAGTCTTTAATAAAATAAAAGGATCATAAAACCTTACATCCCTAAAAATAATATAAACCCCTAAAAGTCCCTAAATATCCAAAACCATTAAAAACCACAAAATCCCAAAAAATACTAATACCCTAAAAGAACCTTGAACCCATAAGGACAATAAAAACCACAAATACCATAAAAACCCTAAAACACACTAAAAATCATAAAAACATTATAAAAAACCAAAAATACGCTAAAAACCAAAAACACAGAAAAAGTCTATAAAAACCCAAAACACACTAATACCCCTACCCTTCCCAAAGATCCAAAAATACCATTAAAAATTAATGACTATAAAAACCATAAGACTGAAAATAATTGTAAATCCTGTAAAAACCAATAAAAGTACCTAAAACCCATAAAAACATAAATAATCCAAAAAACTCACAAAATCTACAAATTTATAAAAATCCTAAAAAAATACAAACTGTATAATATTATAGATGTTCTAAAATCCCTAAAAAAATCTCTAAAAACACTAAATCACTAAAAAACCCTAAAAATAAGAACCCCCCCTAATATTAAAATCCAAAAAAAATAATAAATACATTAAAATCCTTAAAACCCAATAAAATAAAAAACTCATAGAGACAAAAACACATAAAAACTATAGAATGCCTAAAATCATTGTTTCCGAAAAAAATCATTTTGTTGGGGGCACCCAGTAATTGATTACTAACAGTTGAAATTTGTACACTCACATACATTGAGCACACCATTTCTGAATCGTCTCCTATGAGTTTTGTTCATGGAGACGAAAACACCCAAAGGCTCTCATATCCATGATGTGTCATGGACCTGTGTTCCAATGGTATTTTTTAATTCTAGAACATGGACGACCACACATAAAAACTCACATTGTTCAAGAGGATGGGTATTCAGGATCATAAAACCCTTGGGGGGACTATAGCCTATTCTAGAACTCTATTATATATTTATCATATGTTTGTGGATCCATTGTTCTTTCCTATGTATTTATGACATAGATCACCCTGAATTAATGATAATGTTTTTATATTCATGGGTTCAAAATCATCTGTATTTATTATTGGGTCTGAATAATGGGATGTATGTATATTTATATGAGCTTTTCCATTAATGTCAGCCTTTTTATATAGTGATCGGGTAATATTTTTCCCTTATTTGGGCGATGCTGGTTTTATACCATACAGTGGGGTTCTTTGGAGTTTATCATCATCTTGGGAGAGTGATGTTCTCTTTGATGTCAGGATCAAACCCATAAGATGAGATTCCTAAAAATCCTTTTGAGAGGAATCAGAACTCACATAGCTCGGTTCCACATTAATGGAAACATCATATTATAAGGCATTATGATGAGGAATAAACCATAATGTTTAACATCATACGATAATGACATTTAAGAAAAAAATTCATAGTTGTTGTTTGGTGTGTGACTTATATTGAGGGAGCTAAAGGGACTGATGAGAGATGTAGTCTCCTAGGTGGGGGAATGACCATACAAGGGATATGACCAAATAATGATGGTGTTTAAGGGACCTATATGGAATGTTCCCCTGGGTTGGAAATGACCCTATTGGGATTGTGTCCTGGAGAACAATATGGTTAACTTGGTTCTTTACATTAGAGCTTGGGGAGGATTCCTATGTAAACAAGAAAATTGGAATCAACTTCGTAGCAGTTAAAAATTTGTTGGGACTGAAACCTAGTAAGAGGACCACTTGAATTGGTATAGATAGATATTATACAAAAAAGGAGGAATGTTGAGATAGATATGGTGGAGGATTATACCAAATAGAAGGCCATCTGATATGCTTCTTCATTGGAAATATGGACCTTTTATGGTTGTGACATGGTTTTAGGGCTTATATCATTTATAAGGCCAGTGATTCCATGTTAGTGGTTTTGATTGCGACTTAAAATTATAAATATGTACATTGATTATTATTATTAGAGAATATTCTATATAAGAGGCCCATTGAAGTAATGAGATCTTATGGATGTCTTGATCACCACTAACCATTAATCCAACACGAGTCCTACTCAGTGTAAAAAACAATAGAAAAAATTAGATTTTATGTTCATGCGATACACTTTTCCTCACTGGTTGATGGGTTTTGCTTCCAGAAATGGGAGGGAGATGGCATTGACTATGTATGTGTTCTCTTTATTCTGGTAACTAGCATAGTTCCATCTAGTGATCTATCTGACTATGACCTAGTGTGGAGAACATGAGAAAAAGTGTCACCTTTAACAGAAAATGTTACGGATGTACTCCATGAGGGATTTAGATGCCATGATTTTAGGGGGGATGAGAGAAGTATATTGTAATAGAAATATTCGAATGGAAATGACTATGGTTAAAATCAATCCATAGAACAAAGAGGTTCATTTGAACACATCCATGGTCAAAACCCTAATTTTCATGGGAATGTATACTTGAAAAAATTATGTGGGGTCACCTTGTCAAGGAGGTTACTGTGAGGAATCCAATTACCATGAGAATGTATAATTTTAGAGGATGTGCTAGTGCGCCTAATGATCTTATCCTACATGAAAGGTGGCTTTAGAAAGGGACTTATCCTAATTTCGTTAGATTTGCTTTCAGAGCAGTTTCAGTGATTCCTGATGGTTTTATGAAGGGATATGATGTGATATGGGGGGTATATTACCATTTATTCCCCATTATACGTATAATTTTCCTATACAGGATGGGATTCCCTCTATGTAGGATGTTTCTATGCTAGAAATAGGGCCATCTGTGTATTGTTTTTTTACATCGACCTAGGTTCCGTCTGTTCAGTTTTTTTCTATGTGGCAGTAGGTTAGATATTCATAGTGTGTTTCCATATGTGGAAATATTCCTCTAGTAGAGCATTTTTCTACGAGGCGTATGGTTCTACTCACATTTCATGTTTCTACATAGGGGAGAGTTCCTCCCAGATATCATTTTTCTATGTAATACAGGGTTCCACCTGAATAGTTTTTTGTTATTTGGGTGGTGGTTCACACTTGGTACATCCGCTTATTGTCAATAGTGGGGTATCCATGATGGAGTACTGGTTTTGTGGATACTTTATTAATTTAGTTTCATCATTAATTATCAGTGGAGGTTCTAATATATTAGAGTTGAAGGCTCCATGTTTCAGATCTTGTCTTGGTTGTCCATTAACTACTGTTTCCTTCCCTTTCTTTGTTCACAATTATAGTTATTTTAAATAGGAAAGGGGGACCAAGTTCCAAGATGGTTGGTTATACATGGTGGGCCAAAGGGATTCAATTTCATGTTCCCAAAAAGGAGGTTGCGGCTTGTCGACAATTTCATTTGTGGAGGATTAAAACTACTCTTCTATCCCTTGAATGATTTATCATTATCATGGGTAGTTGTTTTGGTGGATAGAAATCTCCATTCGAACAAGAAAATAATTTATTTTTATTCACATTAGTTAGTGGTACAATCTCATCATATCAATGATTTCATTCTTGGGGGATGGCCATTCACTAGCGTTGAAATCACTATTCATCCCTAAAAACTAATTGATTTCCTTCATGAGTGAATGTGGAACTATATGATCCTATAAAAAATTTCATTCATAGGATACCTCATATAGGGGAGGAATCCCATGTAAATGGATGGGCTGTGAAAGAATTTTTTTACAAGGAAAATAATCCTCCCTTCAAAATATAAACTCCTTTAAACATTTCTATTGAATTTCTTCTTCGTTCATGTTTATTCCCATTTACAAATTCATGGAATTAATTTCTCCTTTCAAAAAGAATTTTTAGGAACCAAAAAATGTTCCCCATTGAAATTATCAATGATAGGTATAAAGAGGAGGTGATTTTAATGACCAAAGAGGAAATGTTATGAATACTTTTTTTGTATTTTTGTAGAAATTCATAGAGTATCACACATATAAAAAGGTGGACCAAATATTTTTTATTTTACCAGATATATTAGCAAACTCAGAACTCCATGAACTCTCACCCACCAATGGTGATTCCACAAATAATTCTTCCATTGTGGATGAACATTCGAGGAACAAATCCTCATTTCCCTTGAATAGTAATTTTGATCACCCATATAGAGGTTAGGAGATTTATGTATTGAGAACCCCTCAAGCATGGAACCTCACATTCCAACACCTCAAGGGACATAATATCGTGGAAAGATGCTTCTCATGATGATAACATCATTTTTCAAAAATTTATATAACACTTTTCAATGAATCAAAGATTTTTTTTTTATAAATTTTCACTGAGATAAAATAGCTCTTGAATAAACCTTGATGACCTCAAATAGTGTAATGCCCGACCCTTTTTACCCAGAGTCTTTACATTATTACATAAAATTGTCATAATCTCAAGGGATCAAATCCTAAAATACAGACCAGTTTATTAGCCTTCAAAGTGCTAGATACATACATATGTTTTATAAATCATTATGAAACGAAAAACAACAACATTTTGTCTCTTTGGAACAAATTCATATCCCATAGACTATCCCTACAGGTCAGTCATAGTATATTTTTTCACATCCTGGAAAAATGAAACATTGAATGGGGTGAGCTCAGGTGCTCAGTATGGATAACAATATTGCAGAAACAATCATAAATTAGGAATAACATTTAAGGTGATGTATAAGAATAAAACAAAAATCCTTTTAAACCTAAACATTAGCATAATATGCAATAGATAAATCAGATAATTCCATTTACTTATTCACATGAATATTCTACTAGTCTAATAATCACATGTAATATCAATAGCCAATTTCATAATGATAGAATGCCTAATTTCGGACATCATAACCACATATTGAAGGCCTCATGGAAAGGATACAAATAAAATTTTTTCAAGGCCTTATTCCAATACACTAGTTTATCTCATGATACCTACTGATGCATCGAGGAGCTATAGCGGGCTCCACCCATCACTTTCTAAGTCCAATGCATTCCTCATATGAAATGGTTGAAACATAATATAACAATTCATATTAAAAAAGGCTTAGAAATTGTTAATAAATTTACAATAAACCATCAATGGAATAAAAATAACACATCCACAGACAAACATATCACAAAACCTTCAATACTATATGAAATATTATATCATAATAAATCAACTTCAAACAAGTGTAAAATCAATCAAAGGATGTTGACATAGATGAAATCAAAACTATTTGAGAGGAAAATCTATTTGTATTTTGAAATCATTTAAATGTCACGTAATTATAAAAAAAATTATTCTAAAATTATTCTTATAATCATGTAAAAGAATCATAGAAGGTGTTATAACAGTGGGAAATAGCCGCACCCGACGTATAATTTAAAAAAACATTCTTACCTCAATTTTTTGAAATGTTCATAAAGTACCTTGTTTGTAAAATGATGGAAAGATTCCATTCAAACCATTTTATAAAAATTCAAATGAGGGTATAAATGACTTTACCCCATTTTCTAGTAAATAGTAAAAAAAATGAAATACATTTTTATGAAACACAAATGAGGATGATAATGGGGTCCTAGTAGATACTCACTTATAAACAACATCAGATAATGAATACATTATTGAATTAACCCTTACCATGTACTTTTCCATGGTTGAGTCTATGTTTACCTCTTTATAAAAGTAAAATAATTGTTATTAAATTATAAAATAACCACATACTAAAATATGATAGCATATATGATCTTCTAATATTTCATTGTTAATAATATTTCAATTGTATCATTGTTTCTGGTGTTAACTAATTTGTTTTACATTATATACTTTGTTACGTAAGAAATTTTATTTATGGATAGGATGTATTTGATTCATATCCAGAATGATATTATGTTCTTAACTATTATTTTTAATCATAAAGTGATAATTATTATTGAATGGTTATGAAGGAGAATTAATCTCTTCATGTTCGTGGAGACGCTAATCCGTACGTATACATGAGCGAAAATATGATTCCATTGATGGTGAAACAATATTTAATTGGATGGTATATCATATATAGAGAATCATTAACATTTTAAATTTTTATTTACATCATTTATACTGATTATTATACCTATCGAAATAATGAACTGTTAAATAACAAACTACCCCACAATGTGGAGACGGTAAGCCCTACGTACGCACGTATGGTGACCTGTCATTCATAGGATGGATAGAATAATGAATATGGTTGTACTATAATTATACTAACATCCCAGAATTTATAAGGTACATCAAATATTATTTTGGTATGGAAACACCAATGAAAGAGGAAGTGGAAGAGGAAAATAACATTGAAGGAGGTGATGAAATTATTACCTCTTCATTGGGTGCTTCTTTTTTATTATATCAAAAGGGCTTCATAGGATGGAATATGATCAGTGTAAGGACTCTAGGTTGAATTGAGGGTATATGGAAGGATATTTGAGCATAGTTTTTCTGATCCAAATGGGTTTGTAAGTGTGATTTTGATAGAAGGGGAGGTACCCTTTTATAAGAGAGGTGGGGGTCACTTTAGAAAAAGATTGAAATATTATTTATTATACAATCTTATTTGGTTTATAATGGCTCAAAAAGTATTCATTTTGGGACTATGGTGGGAATGGGTTGAAAAAAACTCAACCAATTGGTTTTACATAGGCTTAGGTCACAACATTAACCTTATCTGTAAGATTTAACACTTAGCTAAATTGTTTAACTTTTACCTTGTATTCTTGTATTATTATTATAAATAGTTAATTAACTTACTGTAAAAAGAAATGATAACCCCAAGTGGTTAATTATTTATATATATAATATTATCTATGTCCTTTGGACGAACCATTGGTTTTTAGGAATATTAAATCCTTTAATAATATTGTATTTTTTTTTAAATTCATTTATGTCTATTTTGATATTATTTCATATTTGGTTTCTGTGAAAGTCATAACAAATTTATTACTTCAACAAAAATTATTTAATCAATACTAACATGTCACATTAACCTATAATATTAGATTAATGCATAAATGGTCTCAATTTACCTTTATTTTGATATTTATAATATCAATTATTTTAATCTTTCATTAATAAGGAAATTACTGCATCATCATTGTGTCATAAATAAATTTAATTATTTAATGTCTAAAAATTATATATAAAATACCATTATATAGGAAATATTTTTAGATTTCCATTGAATATTTATAGAAGATTTATCTGATGTATAACCAAATATTAAAAATGATTTAGTTATTAAAATATTAATTTAACACTTTTAACTATTCTTTAAATAAAATAATAATAATTGTCCTAATCTAATCCAAGTGAACCAAAATGATCATTTTTAATTCCAATGGATTATTTTGGCCAGAATAATAATTTCCAATAGAATTAGGACATGTATTAGGGTAATTATTGTAGCATTTTTACCTTTAATTACCCTATTTACTTATAATCGTGCTAAAAAAATTCAAATGTTACTATTCACAAATAATTATTTTCATCCTATTGAACCACATTTTATTTACAGATGTCAACCATGTCTCTTTGATTTTTTAAATTCAATTCACAGAAGTGGTAAAATTATGTTTTATGCATTATTTCTAACATTCCTAAAAGGTGGATAAAAGTCGTTAAAAGTTCAATAAAATTTTATACATCTAATTTTATTATAAAATGACTCCAATGAATTACATTAAACAAATTTAGGTATTATGTAAATATTTTGACGTAAAATAAATTTTAAAAAATAATTAATTATTTAAATAAAAATTTGGTTCTAAAAAACATCATGGTGTTTTTTACTATCCATCAAAAATTGAAGGTTTTCATAAATATACAAAAAATTCACCTTATGATAATTATGATATTCCAAATCCAAAAATGAAGTCAATTTTAAAAACTAAAATTTATAAAATTTCAAAAAGTGGGTATTACTATCCATAAAGGCTAGTTTGATTGGTCGGAGTGTGATAAAACACGAAGTTGCGTATAGCAAGAACTGTTTCATTATTCAAATAGAATCATACCTTGGAATATTTGGGTGTTACATTATTCCCTCCATCAAATAATTTTGTCCTCAAAATTCTAGAATACAACAACATAAAAACATTCGGGTGGTTCTTAATTATAAGTTCCTCAGGTTCCCACATTGCCTCTTCCATCTTATGTTTTCTACATAGAACATTTACCAAACCAGTCATCTGGTTTCTCAACACGTATTCTCTGGTAGCAAAATCTTGATAGGCTCTTCAAAATAAGACAGATTGGTTTCCAGTTCTATTTCATCATATGTGAGTACATGCGTTGCGTCTGGCATGTGTTTTCTCAATAGTGGTTCGTGGAACACATCATGAACGTTGGAGAGACTTTGAGGAATTTCCCAACGGTAAGCTGCAAAACCAATTCATTCTAGAATTTCGAAAGGTCTGATGTACCTGGGACTTAATTTACCCTTCTTACAGAATCGTACAACACCCTTCCATGGAAGTACCATTAAGAAAACATGATCTATTACATGAAATTCCATATCCTTCCTTTAGTTATCAGCAATGTTATTTTTCCTACATTGAGCTGATTTGATGTGGTTTTGGATAATATTTCCATTTTACATTCTTTCCTCAACATGTTCTTGGCCTATGAGTTTTCATTCACCAACATCATCCTAACAAGTTTGTGTGTGACATATTTTTCCATATAACTCTTAATATGGTTCCATCTAAATACATGAATGGAAGATATTGTTATAGGAAAATTCTAGTATAGGTAAATATTAATCCCACATAACTTGAATGTTTTCTGAGAAAGATCTCATCATGTCATATAAGGTTTGAATAGTTCATTTTGATTATCTATCAGTTCGAGTGTGTTAAGCAGTGCTCAAACGAAGTTCAGTATCTAGGTCCTTCTGAAGACATTTCAAAAATCATTATCTATAACAGGGATCACGATTAGAAAAAATCAATAGGGGTACTCCATAAAGTCTTACATATTCATTAATATATATTCATTCTAAACGTTCATGTGGTAAATCTTCTATTATATCTAGAAAATGTGTTGATTTGGTTAGATGATCAACAATGACCCATATTGCATCATTCCTTTTATGAGTCTTTGGTAGCCCAATTACAAATTCCATCATAATATCATCCAATTTCCACCCTGGTAGGGGAATAAGTTTCATGACACCTCTAGGATGTTGTCTTCCTGCCTTCACCTATTGACAAACCATATATCTTGACACATAATCAGAAATCTCCCTCTTCATGTTGTCCCACCAGAAATGATCTTTCAAATCTCTATACATCTAAGTGCTACCAGGGTGTATAAAGAAATTTGAGATATTAAAATCATCCAAAAATTCCATTTTTAGATCAGGTATGTCAGGAACACAATGTCTCTTACCAAATTTCAAAATACCATCTTTATATATGAAGTCGATTAATCTCCCATCATTTACAACATTATTTTTGTTTTGAAACTACTCATCATCAGTCTAAAAACATTTTATCCTTTCTAGTAACGATGGTTTGGCAACCATTTGAAAATTTATTTATGTTTCATCTACCATGATTATTCCCATATCCATATTTAATATATTAATGAACATACGATCCCTTTCAACTCTCATCTTGTTCAAAACTCAATGATCCTTTCTGCTCAATGCATCTTCCACCTTATTTGCCTTCCACATGTGGTAGTGTATAGTGCAATCATTATCCTTGAGTTGACCAAGCCATCATCTTTGCCTCATGTTGAGTTCTTTCTATGAGAAAATATACTTTGAACTCTTGTGATCAATATATATATCACATTTTTTCACCATAGAGATATTGTCTCTATATCTTCGAGGAAAAGATAACAGCGGCTAACTCTTGATCATGAGGGGGATCGTTTTGTTCTTGAATTTTTAGCTATCGTGATGCATATGAAATTACTCTATCATTCTTCTTAAGGACACAACCATGTTCTTTCATTGATGCATCACCATAAATAACAAACCCATTGTTCCCCGATTGTATAGTCAAGATAGGAGGATTGAATTATCTTATCTTCATTTATTCAAAAAATTCTTCACAATATTTTGTGCAAACAAATTTAACCCATTTACCTATGATCTTGGTAAACGGGTTAGCCAACCGGGAAAAATTTGGAATGAAATGCCAATAATAACCTACAAAACTAATAAAACTGCATACCTTAGTTATAATTTTCGGTACTAGACATTTTTGGATTAACATGGTCATTTAAGGATCAACAGATATTCCATCCTTAGAGAAAATATGGCCAAGACAGGAAATATTCTAAATCCAGAAATCACACTTGATAAACTTTCCATATAATTCATTTCTTCTGGGTGTTTTCAGAGTAGTTCACAAGTGATTTTCGTGATCTTCGTATATTTTTTAGTACACCATGATAAAATCAATAAATACCACTAAATATTCATTAAGATATTCCTTGAAAACTCTATTCATTATATCCATAAAAATATATGATGAATTATTCAATCCTAAAGGTATTACTGTAAACTCATAATGCCCGTACCCGGTTTGAAATGTTGCTTTCAGAATTTCTTCCTTCTTAATACACAACTAAGGATATTCGGATCTTAGAAAAATCATTGAAAAATATTGAGCTCCATGAATTTGATCAAATAAATAACTAATTCAAGGTAGGGGATACTTTTTCATTATTTTTGTACCATTGATCTCCCTTTAGTCAATACACAACCTCATAAATCCATCTTTCTTCTTAACAAAAAGAATAGGGTATCCCCATGGAGAAACACTGGGTGACTAAATCCTTTATTACTCTATTATTACAGTTGTCTATTTAGATCCAATAATTTCACAATGGCTATTATCTATGGGATCTTCGATATTGTCCTTCAACGAGGAATTAAATCAATGGAAAACTCAATTTCTAATTCTGGAGGATGTCAAGGTAAATCCACAAGAAACACATAAACATATTCTTTCATAATAGGTAAATACTCTATTTAAATGTCACTTTACCCACCCATAGTGGTTTCATTCCCTTCCTCCTAAAAAATATAATTCAGTAGATCTAATAGGTGTGGATCTAGAAAAGAATCAAATGGTGACGTTTCTTCTCAAAAGATAAGTTATTCCTTATCATCATAAAAAATTGTAACATCCTTATTCTTAAAATAAAATTTCACATCATTTTCAAAAAATTAATCTATACCAAGGATTATATCACATTCAATAATGGGTATGACAATGAGTTAAGCAGATAAAGAACATTTTTATGCCCTAATGGGAACTTATTCACAAAACATTTTTGCAATGATACATCCCTTAGGAGTTTTTAATGAAAACTCTCTTGTTAAATCAAATTTAAAATATATAATTTTCTTATAAAACTGAAAAGATATGATAATGTGTGATGATTCAGAATCAAATAATTCCTCGTCTAAACATGAGGAAACCATTAAATAACCTTCCAACATATCATTCGGAGCTTTAACCTCAACAATAGTGATTTCATAAGTTTCCATTTCAGCCTTGGCCTTTTATGAGGTAATTTTTCTTGGCTCTTTGGAAATTCATTTTCATAATGCCCCATTTCTCTACAATTGTTGCATTCAACATTGATAGCATCTTTCTTTCCCTAGAAATCACAAGCTTGGTGTCCTTTTAGGAATACTTGTAACAGACTACCATTCCCTTAAGGAAAGTACCGGGGTGTTTCCTTCCACATTTACTGGAGGATATAAATTCCACTTTTCCCTTCTTCCCATTATTTCCATTTACAGAGTGTTCATCAGATCTCTTACTTTCTTTCTTTGAATTTAATTCATAATACTTAGAGAATTACTTTTCTGTCTTAATAGGACAAGAGAATATATCTTTGTATGATGAGAATAATTGTGTGAATAATGCTCAACGAAGAAATGGTTTTAACCCATCAATGAATCGAACAATATTACTCCTTGGGATATGTATATAACCTACTGCATTCCTTTATAACCATGTAATGTTATCCTCATACATTTCAACATTCATATCTTCCTTTTTCCTCAGACTCATAAATTGTCTTTCCATATCAGCTTGATGGTTATGAGGAAATTATTTTTCAATGGAAGTCTATTTAATCTTCCTCCATTCCATATTTGATACTTCTTCATCCACTTTTTTTATGAATTAATGAAAACCATTGATCTGAATCTCCCATGAGGTGATAATATTTGATGAAAACTTTTTCTCTTTTTCTACTCCCCAAAGCATGAAATATTTTATCTATGGAACATATCCATTGCTCAAATAGAAATGTATTTTTAGTTCCATTTAATGTTGGTGGTTGTTGCCTCATGAAGCGTTCTAATATTGAACCTGCACATTTTCGATCAGGGTGATCTATATGGGTATGGTTATTATTCATAACCTGATTATGTTGTCCCAGTATGGTAATATGTTTTTCAGTACAGATTTCATCACCAACACCACTAAAATTATCTTCAGTAGGAGGTAAATCTATACATGTATTAAGTGCATTGATACAGTTTCCATTCAATCCACTAGGCACCTTTTCTGAATAATGACATGCACTAGATTAGTTTATGAATCACAATACATAATTACAAACTAGTAAAATACCTTACATAAATTGAAAAATTTATTCATATAATCTATAATCATAAAAAATGTTTTCATTGAGAGATTATTTACTTAAAAATCCTACACAATGGTTTTTAAATAAAATGTGAATTATCCTAAACATAACCCCTGGATGTGTCATAACCAAGAGTGTTGTACGGTTCGTTGTCTTGTACCGGGATACCCAAGGTCAAACCCAAAACACTTTTTCAAGGTTTTCACTCCTAGGTACATATATTCTAGATCCACATCTACCTGTTCGTATCCACAAAGGGATGTATTTTTTGGAAAAGAAAAAAAATAACTATATTACCAAAATTGTAGGAAGATCTTCTATACTAATCAACAAAGTCTATCTTAGGATAATCTTCTCTAATGATAGTTTTTCTTAATCTAGATTCCAAGGATTGTACTATATTTTCTCAGATACCAACTGTAATGCCCCGAACCTAGTTACCAAGAGTCGTTGCATTAATACATAACATTGGCTTGATAACAAGGGATCAAATCCTGAAAGACCGACAAGTTTAGTATCCTTGGATGTTCTAGATACTTAGATAAGTTTTACAATAAATTATGATATTAAAAAAACCACATTGTCTCTCCTTCAAACACATTCATCTCCCTTAGACCGTCCATACAGGTCAGTAATAATATACTTCTCTTCCTCCTAGAAAAATAAATCATAGAAAGGGGTGAGCTCAAGTGCTCAATAAGGATAATAATATATCGAAAATTTTCATAAGTAAGCATAAAAATATAAAAAAATGTATATGACTAAAACAAAAGCCTTTTAAAAATAAACTTCAGCATAATATGGGAAATATAAATCAAATAATTCCATTTACTTATTCACATGGATATTCTATTAGTCTAATAATCACATTTAATATCAATAACCAATTTTATAATGATGGAATGCATAATTTCAGACCTCATAACCACATAGTTAAGTCCTCGTGTCAAGAATAAAAAAAATATTTTTTCAAGGCCTTATGCCAAGACGCTAGTTTGTCCCATGAGACCTACCGATGCGTCGAGGAGCTATAGCCGGCTCCACCCATCACTTACAATGTCCAATGAATTCCTTGTATGAAAAAGATGAACAATAACAAAAACATTCTTATTAAAACTAGTATACAGAATGTTAATACTTTAACTATAATCCATGAATGGTATTGAAATAACACATCCACAATCAAACATATCACAAAACATTAAATACAATATAGAAGATTATATAATAATAAATCATATTCAAACAAGTGTAAAATCTATAAAATGATATTGACATAGATGAAATCAAAACTATTTGAGAGGAATATCTCTTTCTATATTGAAATAATTTAAAAGTAACGTAATTATAAAAGAAAACATTAAATTTTAAAATATTCGTATAAGCTTGTAAGGGATGCTTTGAAGGTGTTATAATGACAGAAAATAGCCACACCCACCGTATAAGTTAAAAAACATTCTTACCATTATTTGTCAAAAAGGTCACAAAGTACTTTGTTTTGAAAAAGATAGAAAGATTCCTATCAAACCATTTTATAAAAATTAAAATGAGGGTATAAATGACTTGAACCTCTAGTCTAGTGATTATTAAAAAAATTGAAATACATTTGTAAGAAAAATGGATGTGGATGATAAAGATTTCCTAGTATATAGTTGCATATGAAAAACCTCAGATAATGAAGAGATTGTAGAATTAAACCGTACCTTGTAATTTTCCTTGGATGATGGTACGATAACCTACTGTATTATAGTTAAATATTTTGTATTAAATTATACAAGAACCACATACATAATTATGATATCATATATGATCTTTTAATATTTCTTTGTGTATAATATTTCAGTAGTATCATTGTTTCGGGTGTTAACTAATTCGTTTTCCTTTATATGAATTATTATGTAAGACATGATTGTTATGGATATGATGTATTTGATTCATATCCAGAATAATATAATGTTCTTAAAAATTATTTTTATTCATAAAATTAAAATTATTCTTGAATGGTTATGATTGGGAATGAATCTCATCGCGTTCATGGAGACGGTAATCCATACGTACGCATGAGCGACAATATCATTATATTGACGGTAAAATAATTTGTAATTGGATGATATATAATATATAAATAATCATTAAAATTTTATATTTATTATTTACATCATTTATACTCATTATTATACCCATCCAAATAAAGAAGTGTTGAATAACAAACTACACAACGACGTGGAGAAAATATTCCATACATACACATGTATCGTGACCTGTCATTCATAGGATGGATAGAATAATGAATATGGTTGTACCATATTTATAATAACATCACATTATGTATAAGGTGATGGATTTTTTATTTTGGTTTTTAAACAACAAAGAAAGAGGAAGAGAAAGATTTTAGAACCTTGAAAGAGGTGATAAATTATTACCTCTTCTTCAGGTTCTTCTTTTTGATTTCATCAAAAGAGATAATTAGGTTGTATTATGATAAAATTAAGGCCTCTAGGATTACTTTAGGGTACTTGGAATGATATTTGAGTAGGGTTTGGTCAATCCAAATTTCATTGGAAGTGTGATTTTGAGGGAAGGGGAAGTACCCTTTTATAAGAGTGGTGAGGGTCACATTTAGAAAATCATGAAATATTATTTTATTATACAATCATATTCTATTTATAATATCTCCAAAAGGATTTTTTTAGAGGATAAGGTGGGGATATGTAGAAATCCACTAAACCAATTGGTTTTAGATTGTTTTAGGTCACCATATTAACTTTATCTTTTATATTCAACTCTTAGTTAAATTGTATAACTTTTAACATGTATTCTTGTATTATAATAATAAATAGTTAATAAAATTAAAATAATTATCAAATAAAACCCCAGGTGGCTAATTACTGATATATGTAATATTATCTATGTCCTTTGGCCGATCTTTTTAATTTTAGGATTATTATATCATTTAATAATATAGTATTTGTTTTAAATCTCATTTATGTCAATTTTGACACTATTTTGTATTTTGTTTTTGTGAAAGTCATAAAAAATTTATTACTTCCAAAAAAATTTATTTAATCAAACCTAAAATGTCATTTTAACATATAAAATTAGTGTAATTCAACAAAAGTCTCAATTAACATTTATTTGGATATTTATAATATCAATTATTTTAATCATTCTGTATTAAGGTAATTATTCTATGATCATTGTGTCATAAATAAATTTAATTTTATAATTTCTAAAAATAATAAATTAAATACCAAAATTATGGAAATATCCTTACACTTCCAATCAATGTTTAGAGTCCATTTTATCTTATGTGTAACCCTATATTAAAAATGGTTTAGTTATTAAAATTTGAATTTAACACTTTTAACTATTCGTTAAATAAAATAATAATAAATGTACTAATCTAATCCATGTTGACCAAAAAGATCATATTTTATTCCAAAGGTTGATTTTGGTTTAAATACAGTTATCCAATAGAATTAGGACATGTGTTAGGGTAATTATAATATCATTTTTACCTTTACTTACCTTATTTACTTTTAACTGTGGTAAATAAAATTCAAAAGTTACTAAAAAAATTATTTTCATCCTATTGAACAACACATTGCATACTGATGTCAAAAATTCCTCTCATATTTTTTAAAGTCAATTTACATAAGTGGAAAAATTTCATTTAATGAAAATTTGCAAACGTGCCCAAAAGGTGGGTAAAAGATGATAAATGTTCAATAAAATTTTCTACATCTAATTTTGTTATAAAATTCCTCCAATTAATACAATTGAACTAATTTAGGTATTATGTATCTATTTTTATGAAAAATAAATTTTAAAAAATAAATAATTATTTAAATACAAATTCGGTTTTAAACAATAACGCAGTGTTTTTCACTATTCATCAAAAATTGAATGTTTTCTGAAAAATACCAAAAATTCACTCTAAGAAACCTTTTATATTCTGAATCCAAAAATTAATTCCATTTTAAAATATAAAATTTATAAAATTTTAAAAGTTGTGTATCAATATTCATAACAGCTAGTTTGACTGGTCGTGGTGTACTAGAACACGAAGTTTTGTACATCACAAGTTATTTAATTATTCAAAGAGAAGCGTACTGTGGATGCTTGGGGTGTTACAATTAGGATAATAAGTTCTATGGTTGGGAATATTGATGTCAGTATTCGTTATCATGTCATCCCTCAAGAAGGAATTTTAAAAACCTCTATTCACTAGACCTTTTGACTTACCCATTTCCCTACCGACTACCACATCACAACTTTAGACTTGAAGATGATTCTTCCCTTCCACCAGTTGATTAGAATCTCCCATCCGATTGGTTTGAGATGTCACTGGATCTTACCCATTTGAACATAAATTCTACTAGGAAGATCATTTTCAGTTTAGGTAAGGAGATAATAATTGTTAACATTGGATCTAATGGACTCAAAGAAATCAAAAAAGTCATGAAATATCCTTGAAATAAACTATTCTAAATTATCCATCCATTTTTAACATCTTGCAAAGAAATAAAAAAAATTGGATCTCTAAGTGAGACATAAGTTCTAGAAGGAGTTTCTCATATGAGTGGGCTTGAGATTTTTGGGTGCACCATAATTACAAATAATTTTATAGATGATAGTAGGTCATCATCCTCTATATAGAAGTATGGGTTTCTCATTTATCAGATTATGCCCAAACTGAGATACTTCCTGAAATGATCATTTATTGGTGATCAAGAACCAATAAATTACATCTATCACTTGGTTTAGTCAGGGTTATATTTTGAGATATACATAAATTAAGGATAATCCCCATTATTGTTAATATGTTTGATTAGTTCTTGAATGCATCCAATTCCTAGGAAAACACTAAACATGTATCTCCATCTGTGAGGGACCTTCTGACCCCAGAAGATAAATTTCTTGGTTAGCCCCTCCCTAAATGATCACATATTCAATTCAATGATTGGATACTTTTATTTAGGCAAGTTAGTGGTCCATGGATTAATTTCCATCATAGAAAGACTAATCTATCTCAACCTTCATGAGGTATTTTGGGTTCATACTAGGATACTCTTGATGTAGGAAAATATTCCAAGTGGGGATACAAAATCCATCCTAATGTATTTCCTATCTTCAAGATGGAAATGTTTTTCCCCATGTTCATGAGCGGATGAATAATTCCATATTTTGATGCCTATACTAGTGTCTGAATATGTACTTTGATGGTGGTGGTCTCATTGGAGGAGGGACAACCCATTAACTTGGTTGTACCCACCTTTTCCCACATTAATGAACTTTTGGGTCAAATAAAGGAGGGAAGATCCCCACATCACCTAAGTGGTCCATTTTAATTATTATTTGGTTGGGTGGAATAACACAATCAATGTTATGAGTGTCATCATAGTATAGTAATTCCTCATTCCAATTGGTTCCCTTCCTTACATAATATTGTAATTTTTTTACTTTAAATCCCTTTGAATCTATGGTTTTGTCATTATATTAAATGATTTTCCTAATTTTTTTAATTCCTTATCCATCGACCTATAAAGCAATGGCTGATGATATAAGTGGTTCTCTAGAAGAATGTTCCTATATCATCTCATTTTGATATGGGATTATGACTTCTAGGGTGGATGGGGTAACTATTTTTGAACATTACACTCCTTATTGGTCTATATAGAAAATCGAATTCCTAAAAAAGGATTCATTTTACTCATAACACAGATCAAAAGGGAATCATACGTATTCACTCATCATCAATTGTTGGTGTTGATGATGTGTGAGGGTTCTGTTATGAAAATATCGTTACCTCCCATGGTATCATCAACTAATTTATCATGAGATTATGCCCAAATGTTGGTGGTGTATTATATTTATAGAGTGTTGGGGAAGTCATTCTGACATGTGTATAAACTGTTGGCCACTCCTGGTCCACTTCCTATTATGCTATATTTACCACTTCTAAATGAGGGAGGTATTATTACCATTATTATTGTCATTATAATGTATTTTCATTAGAAATTCCTCATTCTTTGGGAGTGGTTTGGATTCCATACTTTTTCCAACACTCATAGAAATCCCATCAATGCAGGTCTATGAATGACATTATTGGTCATTACTGCGATTGATGCCAACCCTATCCACTTAGCTTCTGAAACTGAACCAGCAATAGAGATGGTGGACATTCCCAGTTCGGTGTCTCAATTTAGATAGATCATGTTTTATGTAACTATAATCCCAGACTACATACCCGTAACAATATATGAATAGTTTTAGTATCTCAATGACACCATTAAACATTTGGATGTGTAGAAATGGTCTTGGAACTGAATATAAAATATTATCATGGAGACCCATTAGTGATGATTCATGATACTTTGGACACCCTCTATCAACTTCTAATTGGATCATTCATAGGTTACATTGATTAATATCACATAAATATCATTATATACCAAGTTATCATTTATTCAGAATATTTAGTTGCATGAAAATTGGAACATGTCCAATTTAGTGCCACTAACTGTTAGGAAGAATATTTAAAGGATACTGTAACTAAGATGAATCACTTATTTATAGAATTTGAACAATTTTAAAATTAAATTATGGCACAAAATAAAGACCTTTGAGAATGTGAGGCTCACATAATTGAATGAAATGTGTATATATCATCAACCACTAATGAAATTTATGCTTCAAAACAGAGAAGATAAGATCTATAGACTTTCATTATAAAAATGATCATATTGGATGAATATTATTTTGTTCAAAGTGCATATCTTTAGAAAGATCTTGACACCTCATGTCAGGCACTATCCATTCGACTAAATATGGAATGCTCACTTTCACTATATCCAGTTTTGATTTCATTATCTTTTTTAGTAACTTCTGAGATAGACACTAGGATTCAGATTCTCCTCTATTGTTCCCATTCAACTGATTAGAGAAATATTTATTATATCCTAGTACTTATCCTTTATATTATCATATGATTTGAAATATTCATATCTATTCATGTTTTGGAAGATAATCTCTACAAGATATCAATTTAAATAGGAACCTAGGATGACCAAATTGACATAATCATGCAATACTGTAATTTTCACTTGAGGGATGGGACTCAATAAGAATATTTTCAACTATTGATAGGGTCTTATGAAAACCCCTATAGGCATTGTTTCTCCTCTATTTTCACACTAATTTTTTCATATTTTCACTATGGTGTAGGATTATCAGGTGTGACTTGACTTTTTCTTAGGCTTCCCATTACATGCTTCCCAGAAAACATGTTTTGTGCCTTTTTTATTTTTTCATTTAATTTCTCAACTTTTCCTAAACCATAAAAATAATATGTTCAATGATCCAGTACTTTAATTTTATCAAGGATTCCATGTGTAGGTTTTCAGAGTAGTGAGTACATTGTCTATTTTCATAGGATGATTAATGTATTAGATGTTTGAATAATGTGACTGTTGTTTTATGTATGAAATAGCTGACTATGAAATATGAGGTAGTTACCACAACATAGATTACAGGTCAAGAATGTCCCAAAATTTTCTAGACATGAATGGGGGTTTTGAGACCATGGTTTTGTGATATATGTATATAAGATGTGATATTGGACAAATTCAAGAGAAGTAACTACAAAAAATAGTTTCCATCATGATGTTTTCGGGTAGTACGAAGATATAAGAGGCACTTGCTGGTGAAAAATATTCATTTGGATGATGGGATTTTTTGTGGTTGACATATATAGATCCAACCAGGGAATATTGTGCATAGTTAAATAATGGTTTTCCCAGGACACTGACCCTCCATATTGTATGTCCATGTAGCTTATAAAAAGTCGGATTTACTAGGACAATAGAGTATGTCTTCTTGAGGAAATGATGTCTAAAAATGAAGAAGTAATTTGTAGGTTCTCTTTTCATAAATGAGAGACCAAATATACATGAATTTGGCCACTGTGATGGACGGTTAGAGGATGGGGTTGTTTAATGTTTTATGACTATGAGATGGACCCTATAGTTTAATATCATATGGAGAGGATTATTAGGGGATACCGTTTAAGGTAATTTATCATTGACCAAGTGCTAAAAAAAATTCTCTTTTCATGGTATTCTATTCAAGAATATTCATTCATGCTCATGCATGATGGGGGATAGTTGAAAGATATAATATAGGGATTCCCAAATCTGAGGAGTGATATGGGATGAAAACCGAATTAGGCATAAGACAATGGTAAGTGTCTATCTAGATGATAAATTATCCTTTAGTTTATGGGCCTTTTTCTAGGTGACTTATGCAGATCCAGTTGGTACATATTTAACATAGTAAAAAAATGTTTCCCTAGGACACTAACCTTCTAGTTATGATGGAAATCGATGTTTATGGAGAGTAAGACTTCCCAAGAAACAAATTTTGGTCAGTGAATGGAAAGTACCTAATTATGAATGGATAATTTCAAGACAAATGTTTTTGAGAATGGGTAGAAATTTTTCCCTTACATAGTTATAACCAATAAATAGGATGGATTTTTGTCTCTTTTTTTGGTTGGGACAATGATATAATTCTCAAGAATCAACATGTATCTCATTAAAATGAGAATAATTCCATACATAATTCAAAGAAGGTTCCCAATGAAGGTCTGACCCATGCACAAGGAGGTAACATTTTTATGTTTTGCAGTATATGGACATTGTATTAGAGATTCATGTATCGCTATGTATCCTATGATGGCAAGAAAGAGGCCTTACATAGTTCTGGGAAGGTTTCCCAACACATTTATTAGACTCCTTTATGGGGAAAGTGTAATCTACTTTTGAATATGAGATCCTGAGTTTGTTGAGATGTGTATTAGACCCTCTAATGAACATATATATCATCTTTATAAAAGTGGGGGGGGGATGGTTATTTTATGGCCGTACGGAGACATATGGTCAGGGTGTCACAACATATCCCATTAAATCAAGAATCATGACATACATAGTTCTTGATCAAGAAGCCTCCTATGCAGGTCTGACCTATACACCTGAAAAGGGGAAATTTTTTACTATATGTAGAGACTTAGAATTGAATATTTCAGCATCACTACATACCATTTTATAACAAGAATCAAAAAATATTTTTTTAATGTTGTGCAGTTTTAGTGGCGTACGATTAGGTCATTAGCCATGTGATTTAATTTCATGTTGTTTGTATAACATGAAGTCTTGTAGTTTTAGATCATTTTTCTAGGAAAATATTTCATTAAGTCTCATCAGGATTAGATGTTCTAACATTACTTAGATATTAGCGGGAAATAAAATGTAAACCATGATTCTGGGGTTTCTCAGATCAGGAGAAATGATATGGGTAAAATTTTCATTGTAGCTTATAGAGATAAAATGGTCCTCTATTGGGAACATATTTTCCTTTCGTTGACTTTAATGTTTTGTGGAAAACATATGCATATCTAAATGGGGAATATTGTCCATAGTCAAAAAATGGTTTCCTCATAAAAATAACCCTCCCTCTTTGATTTTCAGAGAAGGATTACAGAGATCCAAAATTTTCCATGACAAAAATTAAAATAAATGGACAAAATGTGCCCAAGTATGTAATAAGAATTCATACCATGATTGGACATGTAGTATGATGTTACATAAATTTGATTCATATGTAGGGGAATATTCTATTACATTGATATATCACTGTTTGGGGAACCAAATTTTAGTTCTCCTATATATATTATATATATATATATATAGGATATGGGGAAATTTTTATCTTTAACCTAATTTTGGGACTTTCAAATGATGTTAATGAATTAGTACATGTCTCATAAAAATAATAATCTAGCTACACATATTTTCAAATGATCTATGTAGTTTAACTTCATGTAGTAATGATGCTCTCCATGTAGTTTAATGCCATGTGGTAAAAACATTTATTGTTCATTTTAATGCCTTGTGACTAAGACCACATTAACCATGATTTGAATTGATATTCCATGACCATGTAGGGATTCACTTTCCAAAACTACTAATTCCATGTATTTTGTGTTCAATGTGGGAAAAGTTATGGGAAAAGGTTTAGTCTATGGAATAAAGGGGAGAAAAAAATTATGGATATGGAGATTTTTATTTCCAAGTGGCATGACCATGATTTGAGATCTATAAATCACTAAATACATCATTATAGGGAGAATCATTGCATATGTAGTTCTATAATTATATCAAAATGCAGGTTTGATCCATACACTATGATGGGGGAATTATCGCTTTGATTTATTGATTGTTGAGGCTGGACCTAGGATTGAAGATACGGGAATCACTACATATCTTGTGTTTGCATGAATCAAGCCACACACTGTTCTTAGACCATATAATTCTTTACTTCATGTGTTGAGGATTATAGTGACTTAATATGAATGAGGGGGAATGTTTCTTCTCATCCCAAGAATGGAAATCTTGGTTTCACTATATATCATGTGATGCCAGGAATCAATCTACACATATTTTTGGTTTAGAAATATCTACGTAGGTCTAATCCATATTTTGAGGGGGAATTTTTCATTTTCTTCATGGAGAGAGTCACTATATATCACATTATGTTGAGAATAAATCCACATGTAGTTCTTGATAGTAACTATTTAAACATGTCTACTCCATATGTTGAGGGGGATTATTTTTCGTTATTCATAGACGGGCCCAAGAAATAGGATCTAGGAATCACTATGTATCCCATTGAAATAAAAACAATCCATATGTAGTTCCTTATTGGAAATCTCTACACAGGTTTCATCCATGTTCTTAAGGGTAATTTTTTCAATGCTTTATGGCTGGGCCTAGGATATATGGTCCGACATCACTACATATCACATTGGAATGAGAATCTATCCACATATAGTTATAGAGGAACCAATAAGTTTTACATATTAAAGCATGGATATCCACCACATGGAGTTAAAGGAATGTGATATATTTTGTGTTCCATATATTAGGGGTTTGGGCATTAGTACATATCTTGTGATTATAGGAAGCAAGACACAAGTACTTCTTGAGTGAATAAATTCACAATGTGGATCAGAATATCATATAAGGGCAGGGGAATTCCATCTTTATTCCACATAGATCATGCTCATTGGTGATCAATGATCGAGGAGATGATGGTTCCTATATAGTTTAACATCATGTGATATGGTCTTTTTTGTATTTTAATGGTTGGAAATATGACTTTTTGGACCCATGAGAAATATAATACTAATCTGAATAGAGGACTTAAGTTTAAATTCTGGAATGAAAATCATCTTAAGAATGGATGGAAATTTTTATATAGACCCAACACAAGAGGTTTAGGCATCACTACATATCATGTGACAATAAAAATAAATCCCCACATAGTTATTGAAGTTGGCATGGTAGATGAATGATGTCTGGGATGATTTCCTATCTAGTTAGGAAAAAATGGTTCCATGCAGTTTATCATCATTCACAGAAGACATTGGTATCAAGTTTTTTAATTATCAATGAGCTTGACTCATCATAGTGGTATTTTTCACTTTTTTGATATCCTTATAGTGTTATAGCTGATGTTACTGTGTTATCCTCACAGTATCCCAACCAGTGAAGTGTCTTTACTAGGATTATATTAACTCTAGATCAATTTTCTATGATGTATTTTTGAACATTGGCACCATTTTTTCCTACTAGACAAAAATAGGGGTTAGATGTGGCCCTGGATAATGGAATCCATGTCTTAATCAATGAAAGAGACAAACATGTGACAATCCATAGGATTGGTCTCTGTCTGATAGACCTCAGTAGTGAAAACAGTGTCTTACAACTGATAGGGGTTTATAAAATCAACTTTTAGTGTATCCCTAATTTCTTTTGACAATATTAGAGAATAAAGGCTCTATATCACTACTGGTAGAAAGGAAAATAATTTCATGATGTCATACTTATTGTCTAAATTCCTATGCTTCCTTGTCTGGGGATTCTATTATATAGTCCCTTCAGGGGAAAGGGTACTTGTTGTGCTTATATAGGCCCCCTAAATACATGTTTTGAATACTCATTTCCTTGGTGGGTTGCGCTGGGTAACTCTTCCAACATGCTAAGTGTGATTTAACGCATGTACCTCTTATGATTAACATTCTAGAGTGATTGGGATATTATGTCTTTTGGAAGGTGCATGTGGATTTTATTACTCTTGTTGGAACCGTTGAAGGGATATTCCATGTGTTTCTCACTGATTTTATGTCCAAGTAGGGACGTGACTAAAACTTTGTTTCCTTCCATGATTGTGTATACCCCGATATCATCATCTCATGTGGCCTCTTCCACAGGATCCCCAATTGGGTGTGGGGAAGTTGCGTTCAAACCCTTACTCATCATTAGAGAAGAGATCCATTAAATGAGTGACATCAATGAAACCTAATATGAAATTGTCATTTGATAATGAATTTCCTTGGATGAAAATTTATTGTGCTGCCCTTTGGTTGGGTGGTTCTCATTGTTTCAAATATGAGGGAATAATGTATGGGAGAGTCAAAGAAAAAGATAGGCATGGTGTAGGTTCATCATTTTTTTCCATATCCCTATCATTATGAACATTCCACATTTTTAAAGAGTATATTTTGAATGTTTTTGGAGAATTTGACGTCTTCTTGGTTGTAGTGGACGAATCATGAGGCATAGTTGGTTTTTTATATATATTCCTAGATAAAACCATAAGTTCAGTTGATTATCATTCAAATAGTAGAACCATCAATCTTATATTCCCTTCTCTTAATGACTTCATACCACTCATCTCCATCCTTAATGGTTGTAGTGGAAACATACACTACTTGTGTTAGTGGCTCTCCAAACATCACATGCTCATAATCCACTAATTTATACTGGGTTTGTTTGAATATGAAGCATTCCTTAATAGTGTGCCACAATATTTTATAGAAGGGGAAATAATTTTACTAGTGATAAAGACCTACCGATTTCAGCCTCATAGTGTCTTTCAGGTGAATAAAATCATTTTTCATAGAGGATATAAGGTAGCCATGGAACTGATCTTCTTAGAATAACGGATATTTCTTCCTTCAGTACTTGGATTGAATCAACCTAGGACCCCTCCACTCATCTTCGGGAGGCAGGGGTTTTTGATGATGTCCAAGGGGTTTCATATGATATGGTGTGGGGTTTGGAGATAGATCTAGGGAAGAGAATAGTTTATGTGTGATGGATAGAAACTCCACCTTTCTGGTTCATTTTCCTCAAACTGGTGGATTCATTCAAGAATTGATCTTTGTCAGTTTTATGGATGTTCCATTTTTATGAGGATTGGTGGAGAAATCATCAAATCCTCCTTCCCATTTCACTAGGATAAATGTCATTCACATCTTCGTGCAATGTTTCGATATGAAAATATTTTATAGATCATATAGGGGATGCAATAATTTCATAGAGTAGGTTATCCCATTCCATCAGGAACTGAAATTTGAGACTCTCTCATTCTCCCACTTTTTTAATTATCATTTTCTTTTCTATAATTCATCTGAACTAAAAGTGGAAGTACTTGTGGAGGGCTTTCAATCTCATGATTGACCGAGCTGGAAAACTAGTATATCATACAATTGATGGATCTTGAATGATTCAATGAAATAATTTGATATTCACTACTTATTTTTTATATGGATTTACTATATTGGGATAATAATGGGATTAAAAGCGCATCAAATGTTGTTTAAGGTCACCAGTGCCATTGAATACTTGAAACGTAAGAATCTTGATGTTTGGTGGGGGTGGGGTATCGCTCACCCAGTAAGGGTAATGATTCTATTCTGGCTGTATTTGTGAATGCCTCCCCTCCATGGGTTCTAATTGATATTTCAATTACTATATGTTGTCGATAAGTCCTTGATCAATGATCATTTGAACAAAATCCTAGAAAAGTGAAATAATGGGAAGGAATGATGCACTAGTTCTTCCATAATTTTGGTTGATATCTAATTGAAGACATATTTTGAGGATTTTACTAAACCTATTTTGGGTTTATCCATAATGAATGAAAATTGTGATATATATCCATCATCAGGTCCATGTAAACTAACAGTCTAGGCACTGAGTTGGGTGGTTATCCTAGAAATGATTCAGTCACAATGATGAACCCTTGTGAAGGTGGACTTGTTAGAATTTTATGTTCAGGCTCTACCCAAAAATCATATTCTGTAGGAATTCCACCTCACAGTAACTCATCATTTAGTTTTCTCTACTCTTTAATTTCTTCTTCCTAGGTGAATTATTCTTCATGTGTGGGGAGCTCATCCTCCTCGAGATGATAAGGTTGGTCGTATATGAATATTCCATTATTCTTTTCATTGATAAAGTTTCAATAAGAAGGTTTATTGATAGAGAAGTTATTTTCCTTGGAATTCCTTAGATCAAAGTACACACACCTTCATTATCGATGGGGACTATCTTCCAGATTGAACAATACTTATATTTATCTCTTGAGTTTGAATCATTCTCAATGTAGTATATAAGATTGAAATCCATGATTTTCACCAATGTATAATGAATTCATGTAATCATACTAGATGATAACTGATATGAGGGAACCTTACATCCTCTGTTGGGTCTTTTAATTATTTTCTAGGGTCTTGTTCATGTTTTTAGATGAAGAGTGTCTTTGAAAAAACCTCCCTACTATATGGTCAAACATTTCCCTTCCATAAAAAATGGGTTTCGACATGGGGTAAACTGGGATTCCATGCTTCTTATTGTTACCCACATATGGGAATAAATGATTTCCATCAGGGGGGTTGATGTAAAATACCCCTAAGGCCTTCTGGATAGTGTTTCTACCATTGATTTTTTTCTTTCCTCGGTCTGAATTCATTAGTCCAATTCAAGAATTCTCCCAACCCTTTGGGCTAGGGTTGATCCTAGACTATGGATTCTACTACTACCACTACCACTCTCAATATCTCATTCAACCTTATTCGAGAATGAGATAGGTACAATATGAGGTTTTTTTACATGAACTAATTTATGTTAAGGATATTAATAGTTCTTGATGGGTGGATTCCCTTAAATGAGACGACTACATGATGTACATAGTTTCCAAGTTCAAGAGATTATCAATGGATTGATCTCATATGGACTACTACTTTTGAGACTTATTCAATACCCATTCTTGTAAAGTATTCCATATTTCCAAATCAAGGGTCATGATTCATAGAAATCATGGAAGAAAGACATTATAGGATGTCATTTCCATCATGTTCTTCTTAACAGGTCCTAGGGTGAACTAAAAATCTCAATGTTCCCCCATCACTAGATGTGATCACCCTGTGGGGAATTGACTATTAGATGAAACAACTCATTAAATTCATTGAGTAATCAAAATTGAAGATCTTCCATTCACTTCTCTGATCATTGTCACATTGTATACGGGAGGGCTTCCAGGTAGATTTGATAAAAAATATCTCCCAATATTTTGATATGTTATGAATTCCCATTGTATGTCAAGAATTTTTATTTTAGGTGGAGAATATATTTCTTGATATTCGGATGGATGTTGTGTATTCATTCTTCTAAAAATATCATTGGAATTTTTAACTATAAAATGTATGTGAGGAAAAAATAATGGGTATATCATACCTGAATAATTTTCTTCTCATGAGAAACATATCCTTTGATTCTTATGCTAGAGACTCCACTACGATATCAGTCTGACATGAGATCTTCTTAAAAGTTTTATTACACGTATCTGGGATAATAGAGGTCTCCATGTAATGGTAATGGTCTAGGGGTGGATCATAGGATATAAATAACCTTGGTCTGTCTTCTTGTTTAGAAGAATGTCTCTTGTAATTGATAAGATATATGGCATGTCTAGAACCATTTTTATAAGAGACATAGAATATGAGGGCTTTCTCATATTTGACCCAGAAAGTGGATGGCCTTCACAATAAGATGAGATGGAACTATTGTGAGGATTTTTTCCTTGAATTCCATCATGTGGAGGACTACCATAATACATCGTTGTATAACTGTAGGGATAAGTTCTACATTTTATATACTGGGGAGGAACTTCAGGAAGGATGAAAGAAAGATGAGGAACTTCTTGATGTTTATTCTTCTGGAATAGTTGTGGGATACCACAATTCTCATTAGGAGATAGGATCTCATGATCAATGTGTCTTTTCCCATGAATGAATCATTTGTGGTAGATTATCTAGAGTGGACCATTAGATCTACTGGTAACAATGTTTCCAAAATGACCATCAAAACTTTTACTGAAACTATCGTAATTTAGTAATGGATTAAATGAATCTTGATCCACTATTTGTAGACAGTTGATGTCCTTATGAACTCTAGCTTCAATAAGAGTAGTTTTACGAGTCTTATATTATTTTTTTAGTAGTGTTTGGTGAAATTTCATTTTATGCTCCCTCTCGTAGGTGAATGGGGATGCATTCTAAAATTAATGACCATAATACACGTGTTTCTATTGAAGTGGATATCATTGTGATTATGGGATATGTTGGTATGATTTCTGAGTTTTGGTTGAGATATATGCCTTACTTAGAGTATCCGAAAAATTGGACTAGTTTCTTCTAGTAAAAATGGGTATTTGTGTCTGATCTTGTTATCCATTTATCACTGAATGTTGTGGACAACCCTGTTATATGATGTAAGGGAAGCATATCTCCTCTTGAGTGATCATCGGATTCTACATATTAGTCACCCCACATGGAAAGGGATGGTTATGGGGAAGAATCAATGATATTTCAACTGATTCAATCATGTCTTGGAATGTTTGTAGGATATAGTTTATAATTAATTTCTAACACTCTGTCATTATTATGATGTGCTGGGAAACATCATTAGTGGGAATGTGAATAAATTTATATTCTTTTGTTTGGTTATGAATATGGTTCTTCCACTGATTGTATCAAATATCTATTGACTATGTTCTTTAATTTCTATTATATTTTAATGTTAGAATTGATTTACTTGAGAATTTATTTTCATCCACACGTATTTATTCATTGTATTTTACTAATGATATTGGTATTAATTCGTAATAATGGTAATCCTCTTATTATTTTCCACTGTATTTTCATGGGAGGCTTGATGTGAATGAGTAGGAATTATATTCTACTCTTATATTTCCATCCAATTAGATTGAAGGTCCTTATATGAGTGAGTTGGAGTATATATATTCTGGTAGTTCGATTCCATATTTACATGGTGGGATTATATATAATGATCAAGGGTGATGGAATGTTCAATATTTTTTGGTCATGACCCTTTATGAGCCATGTTGGGGACATGGGTCTTCAAGACATCAGTTAGGGCCCATGTGACAACATTCTGTTCTTGGTATGGATACTAATCCACACAGATATGATGGTTATAATTACCTACATGGGACCTTGGGTGAGACCCCTGTGTTGCTGGGATGAATTCCCTGGCCTGAACTTCGTCATCATCCCCATGATAAGAGTGTAAATCATTATTGCGTTCCTAATAAATGCTCCTGAATGTGTTAGAGGTTACCACTGGGGCCACCTGGCACAAGATTTTTGACCATCACTAGGCAGACAACTAGCAAGGAATAATAAGATGAAGGGCCTGTTGAGCTACCTCCAGGGTGGGGAATGTATTATTCTAGATGTAGTCAATAAAAATGAATTCAAAACTAAGAATTGAATTAATTGAGTGGGAGACAAAATCGTCTGTTTAGTCGATAAACAGACCTGTGTAGTGGATAATATTCATGTTTATTGGATCTTGTGAAATTCCATTGCTTTGAATATTGTCCTAGTGAAATATGTGTACAATATACATTTTAGAAACACACAAATGAATTCCTCGTCAATATTGAATATTCATAAATGAACACACACACCATCAATACATACCCCCCCCAGATTCATTTTTATATTTAAAGGGGTCCAATGTTAGGTAATACCACCACCTTGGTTAAGGATTCATGTTAGGATCACCTTTTTGTTTCTAATGAAAACCAATTTGCTAGGGGTCTCCAAACTATTGGTTGTAGTGGGCGTGAATTTTATATAATCACATATTTTGTATGCACCATTTTCAAATATTCTCTAATGTGTTTTATTCTTTGATCCATGAACACCCAATGACTATCATATCTATGAATACACGTGAAACTACTTTTCCAAGGTAGGAATTCATTGGGGGAACTTGTCCAATGACACTTAAGAAAACAAATTGGTCGAAATGATGGGATGTTGGGCTCATCCCTCCCTTTGGGGGGAACTATCCCATATTCTGGGAATCTCTTATATATTTATGATATGTTCTCAAATACTTTTTTCCATTACTATGTTTTTATGACACATATCACCATGAATTAACGATAATCTATGAACATCCATAGGATTGGAATCATCTATACGTATATGTGGATGTCCTTCAATGGAGGGATCTATATGTATATGATGTTCTCCTCGAACGGAACCATTTTCATATAGGGATTAAATATGCCTTGGTCCCTCATCGGGATGATGGATGTTTTATGATATAAATTGGAGTGCTTGATATTTCATCACTGTCCATGGAGACATAAGTTTTTTTGATGTTGGGATCAAACCATTAAGATGTTATTCTTATGTATCCTTTTTAGAGGAATCATAACCCATATATTTTGGTTCCACATAAAAGTTCACGTCACCTTTTATGGTCATAGGATTAGAAAAAACCATGTATTTTATGTTTATGCGGTAAGGAAATTCATAAAAAGGTTCCTAGTCAATGTTTAGTGTGTGAATTAAGCTGAGGTGGCCCAAGGGACCGTGGAGATATGTAGTCTCCCATGTGGGGATGTGACCTTATTAGTGATGTGACCCAATATTTTTGCTGATATAGGGACCCGAAATAAATCCCCTTTATATTGGATATGACCCTACCAAGAGTTTGGCACAAATAACATTATAGTAAACATGGGTTTTCGGTTTGGACATGAAGGAGGCCTCCCACATATCCGATTTATTTAGGAATCAAATAACATATAGTTGGAAATGGTTTGGGGATCACACCAAGTAGTTGGACCCTAGAAATGGATATGGGTGGGTATTATTCTGAATATGATTCCCTCTATGATTTATATGGTTGGGTATTATAATGAATAAGAAACCCTCTAATATTCTTATTCATTTCCAATTTGGAAATTTGAAGGGTGAGGCATGGTTTCAGGGCTCAGAACATATAAGAAGTCCATGTTTCTAGAATGGTGGTTTTTATTGTGGCATACACTTAGAAGGATTCTCATTAAGTATGTTTGTTTCTTATGCCTTATTGGAGCCCCATTGTAGTTTTCAGATCATATCGATATCTTGATCTCCACTAACAACTAAGAGAATGTGATTCATGCTCATTGTGAGAAATAAGAGAATTCAATAGATCTGATGATCACACGATAAACTTTTCTATGACGGTGGATAGATGTTGGATCCCAAAAAGAGAGGGAGAGGGATTTTAGTGTTCTGATGTCATCTTTTATTTTGGAAACTGGGATAGTCACATCTGGTGATCTATCTAGCTAATACCCATGATGGAAAAGAGATGAAACAGTGTCTCATCCCACAATAAAGGCTAGGGGATTAATTTATGATGGATTATCATTCGTTGATTTTAGGGAGAATTAGAAAATGATCCAACACTAGCCCTTGTCAAAGGAAATGGATAGTGGTTCCCCTAAATCCCTATAATAGGGAGGTTCATGTGAGAACATTCATGGTTGTAATTCTCATTACCACTATAATGTAGACTCGGAAACATTCCATGGGTCCACCTTATCAAAGAGGTCACCGTGAGGACACTTCTTATGATGAATAGGTAGAATTGAGAGGACACACTTGTGTGCCGAGTGATATGATCATACATGTCTGGTGGATTTGGAAGGGGCCTTGGCCTGATGACGCTATAATAGTTCACAAAGGTTCGAGAATGAATCCTGATGATATATTGGATTGAAATGATTAGATATTGAGAGTAGAATTCCCTTGGATACCCTTTCCACATAGCATGTTCTTAGAGATGATGGGGTTCCCTCGGTATAGAGTGTTGTTATTCAGGTTAGGGTTTATCCATATACCATTGTGAAATGTGGACCAGGGTTCCTTAGGAATAACTTGTTGCTACATGAAGTAAGGTTATGTCTATGTAGCGTGTAACTATGTGTGATTGAGATCCTCCCGAATAGAATTTTTCTAAATGGAGAAGGTTTCATCTTGCATAGGGTGTTTCTACATAGGGTCGAGTTCTTTCCGCATAGAGTTTTTCTATGGGGTATAGGGTTTCACCCACATAGTTTTTTTCTTTGTGCGGTGGTGGTCCACAAAGTGGAAATCATTCTATACTCCATGGTTTGGATGTCTGCGATATAGTCATGGGCATGAAGACATAAGGGAAATTCAGTATCTTCTTTAAGGATATGTGTTGGGTTTAACTTCTCAGAATTGAAGTCTCCTTATTTCGGATATCGTCCCGGATGTCCTATTGCTATCATTTCTAGCCTTTTTTCAGTTTCCCATGTGGATCTTTTATAGAGGAACAGGGTGAGGATGTACCACGATGGCCAGTTGTCCATTATAAGATACCATTATACATTTTTGGGATCTCAAAATGGATACCCCGGCTAACAAATGATTTTGTTTTTAGAGGTCGAAAATCACCTCCCAATCCCATGAATGATTAAACATTCGTGGAGGGGGGTCGTTCATAGGAGAAAAAATAATCATCTGTCCTTGTAGACAATTTGGTTTTGTTTGAAGGAGCTGATAGTACCGCCATATATCGTGAGAGAATTCATTCGTAGGGGATGATCATTTGTGTGGGCGGAAATAATCATCCTTCTTTGCCAAAAAATGTGGTTTCATTCATGGGGGATGATTGTACTGTCTCATCCTAAGAACAATTTCAATCACATGATGCCACATGGATGGGAGGAACTCCAGGTGGAGTGGAATTATATGAAGTTATTTTTATACACGGATCATATTCCTCTCTTCATAGCTTCACCTCCTTTGAATGTTTCTCTTCAAACTCCTTTTGGGCTTGTTTATTCCCTTTTTCAAATTTATTGAGTTCTTTTCTCCCTTCATGTATAATTTTGAGGACCTAAAAAACCCTAAAACCAATAAAACCCATTAAAACACCTGAAACTCTAAAAGTGCCTAAAAACCATTATGACCCCTAAAAACACAGAAAAAACATAAAAAAAAGAAACCCAAAACCCCAATAACCACAAAAAAATACTAAAAACACTAAAAATACCAAAATACCCTAGAAAACCATTTAAAACCAAAAAAACCCCAAAAATACCTAAAGTCCCTAAAAATCCCTAAAACCAAAGAAACACTCAAATTTAAAAATGCATAAAACCATAAAATATCCAAAGAAACCTAAAAAACCAAGAAACCATTAAATCTTATACCCTTTTACTTAATCCTTAAACCTTAAATCCTAAACCCCAAAACCTAAACCTTAAACCCTAAAACCTACAACATTCACCTTATAACCTATACCGAATATAATAAAACCTATACCCTAGATGAGACTCCCATAACCTAGAACATGTTACCTTATATACTCGACCCAAAAACCCTAAACCCGACACCCTAAAACCATTACCCAACACACTATTCTCTATGCCCTACACCCTATATTGTATATCATACACCCTAAACCCTAAAGCCTATACTAAAACCCTATACCCTACATACAAGACCTAGGAAACTACACCCTAAATATTATACCTTGTGCCCTAAAGTTACACAATATAGCCTATACCTGAAACCCGAAACCTTAAACCCTATACCCCAAACCATATACACTATACCTTAAACCCCATACCCTAAACACTAAAACCTACACACTAAACCCTACATCTTAAATCTTAAATGACTATAGAAACCTTAACAACCCTAAAGACCCCAAAAAACATTAATGTACCTAAATAACCTAAAGAACCATAAACCCATTAAAACCCTAAAATACACTAAAACCCCATAAATCCCCAAAATACTCTAAACACCCAAAAGTCCCTAAAACTCTAAAAACCATAAAAGATCCAAAGAGCCCTAATAATTTTAAAAGGGACTAAAATCAATTAAAAGCTGAAAAAACACAAAAATCATAATACAATTATAAAAACCTTAGAAGTCATAAAAAATAAGGAAAATCCTAAAACCCTTAAAACACATTAAAACCCTAAGAGCCTAAAAACCCAAAAAACCCCTTAAAATCAAAAAACCACAACAAACCCATAAAACTGTAAACTAAACCTAAAAATACTAAAAACCATAAAAACCACAAAAAACCATAAAACCCCTATACACCTAAAAGATAATTGGAAACCACATTACCCCTTAAAACCAAAAAACTCTAATAGCCCTAGAAAAAAAAATCCAAATATCCTAAAACAACACTAATACCCCCAAAAACTACATAAATTACCCGAAACTCCTATGAAACCCTAAAAAACATGGAAACCATTGAAAATCATAAATACCATATATACACTAAATACCATAAAAATCCCCAAAACCCCATCAAATGATCAAAACCATATAATGACACAAAAATACATAAAATACCCTGTAAATCCATAAAAGAACAAAAAAACAAAAAACAACAAAAAAAACGTAAATTCCTTGAAAACCCAATAAACCATTAAAAACATAAAATTCCATAAAAAAATAAAATCCCTAAACAATAGAAACCCATACAGAACCTAAATATCCCATAAAACCCAAAAATATAAAAAAACACCAAAAAACCAAAACATTTAAAAACCCATAAAACCTGAAAATAACATAACAAATCTAACAACCCTAAATAATCCAAGAACTATAATATATCATAATGTTCTAAAACATATAAATCCCATAGAAAAACTAAAACAATTCAAAAACAACTAAAAATCCTAAAATCCTCAAAACACTAAAAACCCTAAAAACCTAAAACCCCCTAACAAAACCTAAAAAACATATTACCAATAAAATAAAACACACATAAAAATCATTAAACCCGTAAAATCTCTAAAATCCCTAAAGCACTAAAAATCCATAAAAAAAACCTTTAATACCTAAAAACTAGTAAAAAATTGGAAACTTCTAAAAACCAAAAAAATAATAAAATACCTCTATAATACCGAACAATCCAGAAAAACCATAAAAACACTAAAACCCCTAAAACCCAAAATAATCTAAACCTTATACCCTACACCCTAAACCATACATCATAAACCCTATACCCTACACCCGAAACCCTATACCCTACACCTGAAACCCAATACCGAATTCCTTGAACACAAAAACCCTACACCCAAACCCTATACCATACACCCTAAACATTCATCCCTTAACCCTATACCATACACAAAAAACACTAAATCATATACCAAAAATTCTAAAACCTATAGCTTAAACCCTAAATACTACACTCCAATCAAAAAACCATATACAAAAAATCTAAAAGATGCTTAAAAACCAGAAAACACCAAAATATCCAAAAATCCAAAAAAAGACCCTAAACACGTTAAAACCACTAAAACCCCTTATGTTCTCTAAAACAAAATGACCCAGAAAATAACCTAAAATACCTAAAAATTAAGAGACACTAAATACCCTAAAACCCATAAATGACCAAAAAAATACTAAAACGTAAAAGTACTTAAAAACAAAAAAAATAAAAAAACACCCCGAAAACCATAAAAACACATAAATACACTAAAAAGACTAAAAATATAAAAATCATAACCCCCTTAAAAATATTGAATCACATAAACCACCTAAGACAAAAAATCATTAAAAACCCAAAACCTATAAAATCCAAAACCCCTAGTAATCATAAACGCCTAAATAAAAAATATGAAACACTAAAACCCCGTAAAAACCATAAAGGCCTTAAAACTGGAAAAGGATCCTCAAACACCCTAAAAATACCATACACCACAAAATAATCCTTAGGATATCCAAAAACCCAAAAACCCAATAAAACACTAAAAAAACCTAAACCCTTATAAAACACTAAAATCACCCCAAATCCCCTAAAATCCTCAAAACCCTAAAACCTACATAAACTCAAATACCCTAAAAACATAAAAAACCAAAAACCCTCTAAAACAACATAATAACCCAATAGACCCTAAAACACCGTAAAAACTATTTAAAACCCCATAAAACCCATAAAAAAAATTAAACCCACTTTAAACTCTAAAAACATAAAACCCCTAAAACCCTCTAAAACTTCTAACTCACCCCAACCCAAACAACACTATAAATCCTAGAAAACCATAAAAATACTAAAAACATAAAAAACATATGTGACTCTAAAAACCCAAAAGACCCTAAAACCCAAATAACCCCATAAAGGACCATAAAAATTTCTACAACCATAAAACCTTAAAAATCCTTAAAATAATCCTAAAACTCATAAAACCCCTTAAACCTCTAAAAAAATTAATAAAACCAATGAACAACAAAAAACCCAAAACCCCCCTAAAACCCTAAGACCCTAAAAAATCTAAAATCCTAAAAACCCATAAAAATATATAAAAAATACTAAAATCATGTAACACCCCAAAACAAACCCTAAAAACCCAAAAATATCTTAAAATATTAAAAAATCTAAAAATATATATAAGTCCCTAAAACAGCTAAACCCTTAAAATACCTAAAAACCTAAAAACCATAAAAAGATCCTGAAAATCCTAAATGACCCCAACACCCTAAAAATCGAATGCCCCTAAATCACCATAAAGACCCTTAAAACAACAAAAACCCCAAAACCCAAAAAAATCCTAATGACCAAACCCCCTAAAAGGCCTTAAATCCCCTAAAAATACTAACAACACAAAACCCCAAATGACCTAAAACACAATAAAACACTCTAAACCACCACTAATGGTCCCTAAAACCCCAACCCCCCCCCCCCCCAAATCCCTAAAAACGCCCAAAAACCCTAAAACAATAAAAACGTAAAAAATTGTAACATTCAGAAAGATCGTAAATCACCCCAAACAATCTTAAGAGATCCTAAAACCTCATAAAATCTGTAGAACCCTAAAATGACTAAAACCATAGAACCCTTAAATCCATAAAAATTATAGAAACCTAAAACCCCCCCTAAAACCCCATTAAGCTACCCAAAAGCTGTAAAACCTATAAAATATCAAGAAACACATGAAAACCCAAAACCCACCCTCACCCCACTTTTTAAAAACCTAAAATACGGTAAACATCCAAAAACAATAAAAATACTAAATTAATAAATACATAAAATTTCTAAAAAACCCATAAACAATCTGAAACAATAAAATCTCAAAAAATCTTAAAACCCATAAATGACCCTTAAAACCAAAAAATATCAAAAATTACTAAAAGAACCTAAAATACCCTAAAAACCCTAATCTCTTAAAGTCATATAGAATACTAAAATTCCTTAAAAACCTTAAACACCCTAAATACCCTAAAAACCCTAAAACCCTAAAGACAATAAAATAACTCAAAAACCATAAAAAACCAAAAAACCAAAAAAACCCCAAAACCCCAAAACACCACAAAAACCTAAAAACCCCTAAACTCCCCTAAAATCTCTAAAATACTCAAAATCCCCTAAAAAATTAATACAGTACAAAATACTTAAAACCCTAAAAATCTTAGAAACCCTAGAATCCTTAAATAAATCATAAAACCCCCTTAAATCCAAAAATTCCCAAAAAACCAAAACATCCAAAACACTCTAAAAAATCCAAAAACCTCTTAAAAACCTATAATCCCCTAAAATTCAAAGAAATCCAAAAATTAATAAAAATACCTTATAACCTTAAAAACACCAAAATACATTAAAGTACCCTATAACCCATAAAACTCCTAAAGAACCCTATATCATATAGAAATCTTAAAAACCATAAAAAATAATTACATTAAATTTTTTAAAAACCATAAAACCCCAAAAAAATCATACAAAACCCAAAACACTATAAAAATACTATGAAACCTAAAAACAAAAAAAAACAATTAAACCCATAAAAATAATGAAACCCTAAGTAGTCCTAAAACCTATACAATCATACAATTACTAAAAACCTGAAAACCCGTAAAAGCCCCGAAAAACCCAAAAATACAATTAAACCCACACAAACCAATACAATAAACTTAAAACATATTAAAAATCATAAAAACACTATAAAACATAGAAGAACCTAAAACTTTTTAAACAGCCTAAAATCCAAAAAACACACTAAGAACCTTAAAAACCATTAAAATCCAAAAAAACAATAAAACCCATTACAATACTAAAAATCCCTTAAAATAATAAACGAATATAAACACATGAAACCCAAAGAAAAACTAAAAAATCCTTAAATAATTTTAATAAACCTAAAAACTAAATAACCCACCAAAATTTTCCTAAAACCCTAAAAGCCCTAAAAACCCCCCAAACCCTCATAAAACCATTAAAATAAACATAAATGATTAAAACCCATATTGTACCCTAAAAACTTGAAAATATCCTTATATCACATAAAACCCCTAAAATCCATTAAAACACTAGTCCTAGAAGTCCATAAAAATCCAAAAAACCCTAAAATTTATAAAAACCCCTAAAAACACTAAAAACGCAAAATAAAACAAAAAAAAAAACCCCTTAAGCCCCATAAATAACTTTAAAATTCTATACCAATCATAAGACACTAAAATCATTAAAAAACATACACCCCTAAAAACCTTTAAAACCAAGAAAAAGAAAACAAAAATCATAAAACCTAATAAACACTAAATATCCTAATACCAAAAAATGGCCATATAAGACTGTAAAACCCTAAAACGCACTTACAGATCCTAAAGTCCCTAAAAACTCAAAAAGAACCTAAAAACAATAAAATATTAAAAGAACCTAAAAATTATAAATAAATGAAAAAGACCCAAAATAACATAAACCCCCTAAAGACATTGAAAACACTAAAACCCCTAAAATACCGTAATGAAAATAAATATTCATCGAATCTAAAAACCCAAATTTATCCTAAAAACACTTAAATACCCCAAGAACACTAAAAACCCAAAAAGGCCCTAAAAACACAAATAACCTTTAAGGACCAAGTAAATCTCTAAAACCCCAAAAGGACCCTAAAAACCATATCGGACCCAATACCACTAATGGATCCTAAAAACTCTAAAACCCCTAAATGATCCAATAACCCATAAAGACCCATAGAGGACACTAAAAAACCAAAATTGTCCAAAAAACCACAAAAATCCCAAAAATACATAAATCCATAAAATCCAAAAAACATAAAACAATAAAACATCATAAAAAACCAAAAAACCATTAAAAATTAAAACACACTAAAAATGAAAAAAACACTGAAATATCTAAATGACATATAATACCCAAAATACCATTAAAAGGTTACAAACCCTAAAACTGTAAAAACATTAAAATCCCTAAAAATTCTTAAATTTCTAAAAGCCTTATACAATTTTAAAAAAATGAAAATAATAAAACCCTAACAACCGTAAACCCCCTAAAAACATTAAAACCCTACAAAACACCCAAAAACCTAAAACCTATATACCAAAAAAACCTTAAAAACCATAAAATACCCAAAAACCATAAAACTAACTAAAAAACCGAGCCCCCTAAAATCTAGGAAAACACACAAAGAACCGTAAAAACCCAAAAACCTGTTAATAGACTCTAAATACACCTAATATACCCAAAACATCTATAAAAAACTAAAACCTTGAATACCCCTAAAAGACCCTAAAAACACTAACAACCATTAAAAACCCTAAATGAACATGAAAACCCATAAAATGATTTGAAACACTAAAAATCATTAATTCCCATAAAACATTAAAAACATTAAAAGAACCTAAAAACATTCATAACCTATAAAATTTCAATAAACCCAAATGGCCCTAAAACACCATTAAACTCTAAAACCCCTAAAACCACTAATACCCCTAAAAATCTACAAACCACTTAAGTACGCAAAAAACATAAAACCATTAAAACCAATAATCAATTTAAAACCCCTAAAAAGATAATAACCCTCAAAACCCCTAAAAACCCCAGAAAACCGTAAAACCATAAAAATCCTCTAAACCTGAATAAAACCTACACCCCTATACCCCCTAAAATAGATTAAAACCATAAAAATATAAACCATTAAAATCAGTGTGACCCTTATAACTAGAATACACACAAATACTCTTAATCCCCCTTAAAACAATCAAAAACACCATAACCCAAAAAAACATATATACCCCAAATAACATACACCCCTTAAAAATGACAAAAAACACTAAAATACCATTAAGACTCTAAAAGACCCAAAAATACCTAAAATACCATAAAACCCCTAAAAGAACTTACAACCCCAAAAAACACCAAAAAACCCTAATCCCCCTTTTAATCCCCCAAAATATCCTAGAAACCCTTAAAACCCTTTAAATACCACCAAGACCCTAGAACTTCTAAAACACATAAAAAGGAAAAAAATTAAAAACAACCAAAAAATTCTAAAACCCATTAAAAATGATTGAAAACCTTAAAATTGATTGAAAACCATAAAAAATGTAAAACCCCTAAAAACGTTAAAAATCAAAAAAATCCTAAAACATAAAACCCTATTCCAAATACCGTAAACTCTAAACTATATACACAAAACTCAATAGCATATATCGTAATCCCTAAACCCCAAACCCAATACTACACACTATAATCCTTGATCCATATACCCTAATACCAATACACTAAACCCTAAACCACACACTGTAACCCCTATATCAGACACCATAATCCCAAAACCCTATACTCAAAACCGAATAACCTACACCCTAAAACCTGAACCATACACCCTAAACCCTATACCCTACACCCTAACCCCTAGCCCTTACATTATAAACCACATAACCCTCAACATAAACCCTAAACCCTAAACCCTACATCCTAAACACTATACCATTTACGCTAAACCGAAATCCCTATGCCCTAAACCCTAAATACTACACAACTAGGTATACTAGGTGTTTCTTTTCTCAACGCGAGCTAGAAGCACTAATAAAGACACTCTTCATCAATGCAATTGAAAGCGTTGATAAAGGGGGCCTTTATCAATACTTTTTTAGTTCTGAAAAATGGGTCTTTATCTGTGTTAAAACTATTGATGATCAAGGGGTACCTTTATCAGAATTAATAAAAATTATTTAAGAAAATGTTCCCTTTATATGCTCCACCAATGAATCCCTAATAAACTGGGGCCTTTATCATCACTAGTAAAAATAACTGAAAAAGGGATGGCCTTTATCTTCGTTTTTCTAATATCACTAAAATGTTCCACAGTTTATCATCGCTTTCTTCTAGCAATGATAAATGGTTAATTTCCTAGGACAAATTATAATCTATTTAAAATAATATATTAGTATATAAACTTCATTCTATTTTTATAAATATAATATTTTTTTAAAATCATTTAGTTAAGGATTATTACACATTTATATTTAATATATATGATATTATTGAAAATGGATTATAAAATAATGTTAAAATAATATTAATTAAAAATTATGTAATTATAATTGAGTAATAATCATTTAATAAGAATTTGGTGACATAAAAATTAAATGAATTAATGAACAGTCTAAGATATGTTGAAAACATGACCTGAACATCAAACAACCATAGCATTTGATCCTGGTGTATAATTGGGATCTACAACTTATAAAATCAAATAATGAAAAGAGATCAACACTGTGGTGACCTAGGGAAACCCAGTAATATTTTAGAGGACAAAAAAGGCTAAAAAGGCCTCCAAAAAGGGGTTTTAGTTTGAGAATCCCATTTTTTAACATTCGATTGAATTTTAATCTCATTTAAGGGGTTATTATTTTCTATTTTTCGTAGGGAATGAATTTATTCCAAGGGATGACATTCATATAGATATTATTTTTTTTAAATTTTCATCATGTTTTCAAGTTTAGTTTTATTAGTAAATAAATATAGTCAGATTTTCTTAATATTTTACTTATAATAAATAAATTTTATAAATACATATTAAAATATATTAACAAAAAATGTATTTTTAAAAATATAGTATAAATATTTATTATTAATTATATTTAAAATTAATAATTATCCATTTTTACATTAAAAAATACATTAATATGTATATATGTCCCAATAAAATTAATGTTCATATATAAACATGTGTGTGTCAATAAAAAAATAAATATGTATATGTATAATATAATATATTTAAATAAATACATATTATGTAAATATTTGTTTCTTTATGTGTGAAATATAAATTTATACTTGTGTGTGTGTATCAATGTTATGTATATACATCATATATAAATGAAATTTTATAAATAAATTATTATCATTATAAATAAATAGAATATATAAACACATTTCACTATAAATATTTATAAATACTATATATACAATTTATATAAAAATAATAAATTATATGTCAATATGTAAATATATAGACATATGAATATATAAGTAAAAAAATAAATTTTATATCTAAATATATATTTATATATATTCTAAATATTTATTTAATACAGTATATAACAATTTTTTACATTATAAAACTATATAAATAAAGATGTACACTTATACAAATATATATATATATATATATAATTTTTATATATTTATATATGTGTGTGTATTAATATATATATATATATAATATTCTAGTATATGTAAATGAATATAATATATAATATATTTAAATAAATATAAGTATATATATATCCAACAAAAAGAGAAATTTCTATTTTAAAGATGTATTTAGAAATAATATTATAAATATATGAGTAAATAATATATTTTAAATTATATATATATATATATATATATGAAAATATTATAAAATGTAAAAATAAACACCTTTGTGTGGTGGTAATGGTGTTCGTGTTTAAAAGGAGAGGCACATTGATCAAATCCACACATGCACAGGAGGATGGAATTTCAGAAAATTATAATAATGGGGGTGGGGAAGCACTGATAAAGGGTTGGTCAAAAAGTTGGCGAAAAGCACTGATAGGGGGAAGCACTGAAGCGTGATAGATAGATCTAAAAATAATAATTCCCCACCCCCTTTATCAGTGTTATTTTAGTGCAGTTAAAGGGTACCTTTATCGTGTTTTTTTGAGAGTATTGATGAATCCTTCCCTTTAACATTGCTCATATTATTAGTACATGTTTAGAATTGATAAATCCATTTTTAGTGATGTTAATGGGTATATTTTTAATTTTTTCCAATATCCTACACCCTAAACCTTAAACTCTACACCTTAAAACCAATACCCACCACCCTAAACTCTAAAATCTACACCCAAAAACCTTATACCATGAAAACTAAACATGATACCATATACACACATTCCAAAACCCTATACCCAAAACACTAAACCTTATACACTACACCCTAAACCATATAACATACACCCTAAAACATATACCATACATAGTAATCCCTAAACCTACACCATAAAACCATATTCCTTATACCCAAATCCCTAAACATAATGTCCCAACCCTACACTATACACCCAAAATCCTATAACATACACCCTACACCCTACCTTATTCCCTACACCTTACACACTATACCCTAAACCCTACACCCTAAACACTAAAACCTACACCCTAAACCATACACAATACTCTTTAAACCCTAAACGCAAGACCCTAAACCCTAAAACCTATACCCTATACCATATACCCTACACCCTAACACTAAACGCTACACCCTAAACCATATACCCTGCACCATAAAAACTATTCACTAAACCTGAAACCCTATATCCTAAACCCTATACCCTATAATGTAAACCTTAAACCAAACACCCAAAAACATATACCCTATACCATAAACCCAAAACCCAAAACCCTAATCCCTATACCATACACCCTGAATCTTGATACATACACCTTGCACCATATGCCCTGTACCCTAAACCCTACACCCTAAATCATATAACCTACCCCTAAACCCTAAACCATACATTCTAAACCCTACCTCCTACACCCTAACCCCATGAGATACACCCTAAAGCCTATATCCTACACCCAATACCTTAAACCATACACCTTAAACATTATACCCATCACACAAAACATTAAAACATACACCTTAAATCATATACCATAAACATAAAATTCTATAAACTACACCCTAAACCCTAAAAACCACACCCTATTACTTATACCATAAACCCAAAACCATTAATTCTAAAAAACTAACCCCCCTATAAAACCATAAATCCTTAAAAACCATGAAAAAACTAAAACCCCCATAGAACCCTATCAAAATCCTTACAATTCCGAAAATAGAATGAAAACAACGAAACCAATAAAAAATAAAAAATAAAAACTCAAATAATCCAATAATACCCTAGAAAATACTTAAAACCCTAAGAACCCTAAAAATGTTTCAAAATTCTATAAAACCCTAAAAACATTAAAACTATAAAATTTAATTAAAAACTATAAAATAACCCTAAAGACCCCAAAAAACATTCGATAAATGAAAAAGAACCCTAAACCCATTAAAACCATTAATATCCTAAAAAACCCTAACAACCCTAAAAACTTGAAAATCCAGTAAAAATCCAAAAATGCCCAAAATAACTGAAACCCCCTAAAAACCCCAAGAACCCATAGAACCCCTAAAAACCCCCAAAACACTAAAATAATGAAGAAACACCCAAAATTACTTAAATTAAAATAATTCCCCAAAACACTTAAAAGACCCAAAAAAACCCATAAACCCGCAAAACCCAAAAAAACCCAAAAATCTGAGAAACCCCTTAAAGCAAAAAATTCCCAAAAATCATAAAAACCGTTAAATACATAAAATTCAACAAAAATCATAAAAACACCTAGAATTACCTAAAACCCCTAAAACCCCTAAAACCCTGAAATCCCTATAAACCCCCTAAAACCCTTAAAAAACCTAAAACCACCAAAACACCCTAAAAACCCAAAAACCCATTAGGATGTTAAAAAGTCCCTAAAACCTATAAAAACACTAAAAATACATTAAACCCTTGAAAACCCTAATAACCCATATGAACTCTAAAACCCCCAAGAAACATAAAAACCCTAAGTACCCAAAAACATTAAAACCCTAAAATCATTAAAACCCTAAAAAATACTAAAAACACCAAAAAAACATTAAAAGACCCTAAACCCTAAAACCAATAAAAGACCCAAAACATCACTAAAAAATCTTAATGACCTTAAAACCCTAAAACCTGTAAATCCTTTAGTCATACCTAAAAACAATAAAATGTGTTTTAATACCATAAAAACTGATAAAATCATGAAAACCAACTAAAACATAAAAAGATCCCTAAAAATCAAAAACTGCCATAAAAACCCTAAAACCAATTTATAACCCCAAAACTACTTAATAACCATTAAAACCCCTAAAACCATAAAATTCTCTAAGGCCCATAAACACCCAAAATACAAATAAAAACCACAAAAAAACCCTAAAACCTTATAAACCCCATAAAACACAAAACACTATAATAACCTGAAAACCCCCTTACACCCAATACAACCCAAAAATCCAAAAAATAGTAAAAACATATAACAACCTAACCCCCCACATAAAACACATAAAACAATATAAAAAATACTTAAATAAATTAGAACATAAATCCCTAATAACCCGTAAAACATATAAAAACTATAACACCCTAAAAGACTATAAATACAATAAAAGATCCTAAAACCCTAAAACACCATAAACACCTAAAAGGTGAACACCACCCCCTATAAAACCCCTTAAAACCTATAAAAATCATTAAAATCACAAAAGACCCAAAAACCCATTATAACCCATAAAAAATAAAATCTACAAAAACCTATAAAAAAACCTAAAAACCCCTAAACACCACTTTAAAGTACTAAAAACACCAAAACCCCTTAAAAACCAAATTTTTTTTTGAAAAACCTAAAAACCATAAAAACCCTAAACACTAAAATTCTTAAAAAAACACACTAAAATCAATACAAACTCAATACCCTATATGTGAAACCCTAAATCCTAATCTCTACTCCCTAGAACCTATACGATACACCCTAAACATTAAACATTAATCCAATCACTGAGCACCATAAACCCTAAAACAAAAATCATATACTCCATACCTGATACCCTACACCCTAAATCATAACACCTACACCGTAACCCCAAACCCTAAAACCTAAACCATAAACCCTACACTATAACCCAATGTTGTACACCCTAAACAACAAACTGAACACCCTAAACCCTTTTACCCCACACCCTGAGACATACCAACAATATCCAATAACATACACCACAAACCCTAATCCATACACCAAAAACCATATTCTCTGCACCCTATATCGTATACCCTACATCCTAAGCCCTAAATCCTAAATCCTAAACCCTAAATTCTAAACCCTAAACCCTATATCCTATACCCTACACGCTGAACCCAAAAATTACACCATAAAACAAATAAAATAGAAACTATACACTAAACACTAAACCCAACACCATAAACCCTAAAAAATAAACACTAAACCCAATACCTTATACCCTACACCCAAAACCCAAAACCCTAACCCTAATACATATACCCTATATGATAAACCCTATAACAAATAACCTAAACCCTCTACCCAACACTATAAACCATAAACTATGCATCCTAAAACCTATATCATTCCCAGTAAACCCTAAACCCAACAAACCAAACCCCATATCAACTATTCTAATCCCAAAACACAAAACCCTACACCCTATACCCAATCCCTTATACACTAAACTCTTTTCCATAAATTGTTAACCTTATTCCCTACACCTTTAACCAACACCCTAATCCATAAACCCTAAACGCTAAATCAAAATTCAAAAACCCTAAAATCAAACCCCTAATGATACACCCTATACCCTAAACCCTATGCCCAATGTTCTATACCATACTCCATAAAAAATAAACCATAGACCCTAATCCCTAATACCTACACCCTAAAACGTAAACCCCATACCCTATACCCTATACCCTACACACTAATCACTAAAGACTATCACCTAAACCATAAACCCTATTCACTACATCATAAACACTACACTGTAAACACTACAACCAACACCCTAAACTAAAACCCTCCTCTATAAACCCTATTCCCTACCCACTAAACCATGTAATATACACATTACACCCTAAACCCTAAAATCTACACCCTATATCCTATATCCTGCATCCAAAACCTTAAACCCTGAACCCTATAACCTACACCCTATAACCTAAAACTCTAACTCTATACCCCAAAAACTAAACCCTATAACCTACACCATAAACCCAATACCATCAACCCAAAACACTAAACCCTACACCCGAAACCCTATACCTTCCACCATAAACCATAAACCTTATAAAATATTTTCTAAACCCTGAACCCCAACTATGGACCCCAAACCCTAGACGCTGCAATTACACCCTAAAACCTATACCATACACCCTAAATCCTAAACCTTTCATCCTAAACCCTATACACAACCATTGACACCATGAAATGTATTCAATCAACTTCGTCACAAAATTGTGTATGTGAACCTCACTTAGTCATCAATTGCTGCTTTTGAGTAGAAATATGTCTTTCTTTTGGAAGAAGGAGAAGATTGGATTTCCATGTGTAATGAATGAAAAAACCCTTGACATGGATAGAATTTTTTTTTGTATGATTATACATTTTTCATGGGGTTCGGTGATGGTAGTGAAGGTACCAACCCAAAGGACTAAGACTGCAGACCAACACTGATTCCGAGTAGGGGTGTCGGGGCATAGTTTCCTTAGTAAGGAGAAACTAGTTCACCTTCGGGCCCCAAAATCATCTCCAATGCACAAACACTTGGGAACATTCCCACATACATGCCACCCCACTTATATGACTAGTTACCTTCAATGAAGGACACATATTTTTCTACAAATAGACCATTGGAGTTAGTGAGACTTAATTCCATTTAGTGTTCAAAATAAACAACACCAGTGTGTCCAGTTCTCCCAAAAATATGATTTAATAAAACCTTCATGGTTGACCTTCCTAAAATAATAATTTTCATAGCTCACTTCTAGGAATATCTATGAAGACCCGTGAAATATTGATCCATGCCCCTCCAAAATGTATTCATCGCGGTTTTTCATCACACAAGGTTAAAATTTTTCTCCCAATCCCACTTGCGTGCCAACCAATTGCACACCACCCACTTGTGTTCCCATTCTTCTTTCACCTCACCTTCTCATCCTAATAGAAACTTTCATGAATTTTCATTGTGATAAATTTTTAGAATAGGTTCTCCTTTATTGTATCCCTTTATTGAAAGGGTTCATTTATAAACATCCACCATGAACTCCTGATATACAAGACCTTAGGGAAAGGTGCATCTTCATGTATCCCATTTGGATTTGGATATATATGGTAAATGGTTTCACACACCTATCCTACCATAGGGTAAGTATCCTCAGTGTGTCTGTAGATTTTGATATCTATGGTGACATTGACCCTTACCCAAATGAAATTGTTGTAGAGTTGTTGATCTCTGATTTCAGGGACATGACTTTCTCAACTCCTTTTCATATTTTTGATTCGGAGCCTCTGGTACTTAGTAGGGAGGCCAAGGATCACATTATATTTCCCCTTTGATGATGGAAAAGTCTCCATCCTCTCTCATCACCAATTTTGAAGGATACCATCCTTATGTAATATTTTATCCTTTCATGTAGAAGGATGCAGTCATACTCTTCTAGTCTTATTCTGCCTCCAATCCTTCTTTACATTCGACTTCTGTCCAATGTAATGTGAAAATATGTATTTAAAATATCCTTGACATCTTCCACCATATACATGGCCTAATCCACCATATCCATGACCGCTTCCACCATAGCCACAACCTCTTCCACTAGTATATGGAAAAAAGTGTGTGGTTTGTTGAATGTTTCACAACCTCTGGTTTCTAACAAAGAGCATGAATCACATGGGCTTAGATATTTTTGATGATCACAACACCAATATAATCAACCGAAATCATTCAACTATGTTAACAATGATTTCCACCGTAATTGGGATATGTAAGAATCTTTTTTAAGACCTGATATCTATAAAATATCATTCATGAAAAGAGAAACCATACCCCCTTAATTAGGGAATCCTCCTCAGGAGGATGCCCTAATCCAATTAACCCTAATATGATAATCCTACTATGGATTAAGCCATGAATTAAGACCCCCTAAAAAATCAGGAGTTAAGACATTTTTTATAGACCGTATTATAATGAAATCCCTTTCATGGGTAATCTGTATCAAATTTCCCTCAAAGGGCCATACTCCCCTTAGAGACATACCAAACAGTGTGGGATTTGACTCCCATCAAAACGGGATATGTATGAAGCCTCCCTAACATTCAAACCCAACATCCCTTATCAACCCTATTCCCTTTGGGAGATATCCCTAGTAGGTTCTAACTCCAAATGAACACGCATACCCCTTCCATGTTACTTGGTCTGTTTCGGCATTAGTCCCACTCTAAGATTTGACTAGGAACCATCTTCCTAGGTATCCTTGACACATGACGTTAAATAGTATAGTTGGGTCCTTATCACATGATCATAAATGGTATGATGTGTCCCATTAAACAACACTAAACTACATGGGTTTTGATTCCTTTCAAAAGGATACATAGGAAACCCATCTATGGTTCGATCTGAATATCGTAACAACTTCTATCTCCCTAGATGACGATTAATACCAGATTGAAATTATTCTACCTATATGACCATAAACTCTAGAGTGTCCCACTGCACGACTTAGAAACAAGAATTGTTATAATAGAGACTAAATAATCTCTATGTAGTATACGACTATATACTGTTTATGGAGAACCTTGAATAAATACAGATATCTCTATTAATGAAGAACCATGAAAATAATCAGATTACTATAAATTACACACATGCTAATAATCAATTTTTAATATTAGGATTACTCATATCTTATGTGATAATTATTATAGGATTCAGGAACATATCAAAAATCTAAATGATAGTCCAGGAGTATGGAATAATTCCCCCCAAAATGGTGTGATGAGATCGTACTCCCATTTTCTCAACCAATGTGTTTTATTAAGTATCATTGGTCAACTAACCTAAAAAACACCTTTATTTGGAAATCTGGTACATTTGGATAAAGAATAGCTGGGTGTTTCTGGTTCCATAAAAAAATATGTTGGAAACCATTCAGAAAAATTGATTCCTAAACAGAACAAACATTCTAATTGAACCAAAAAATGGTGAACCCAATGTGAATCGTTAACCATGATGATAGTGGAAACTACCATTTTTGCCCCCTTAACGATGGATATGACATGGAAATAAATAAAAAATGTATTCATCCAAAAACACAATTATTTTCTATAGTTCATTGTTTGTGTTTCTCAAATTTATATTCACTCCTTTCCATGAACACCCGATAATTTAAATGGATTCCTTAATGTTTACACATGTGAATGCCTTGGATACTACTTAGGATGTATCCTTATCCACAAAATGGATTTCATCACAGACTCAACATATTCAATGTCAGGTATCTAATAAATTGGTTCAAGAATACCATCAATGTGGTACAATTACAACCATGTAGGTTTCTTGAATGGTCCTCCAGATAAAGAATAACCCTCAATCGTCTGGTCAGCAATGATTTTCTATCTTGAAGAAGACAACCACATTCTCCAACCATGTTGGGAGCATATCCCCAGAATTTAATGATCGGTATCTCTTATATTTCAGGGTGCTGGATCAGGGGGACACTTTTGGGACATACCAAAGGCATAGGGGTCCTCATGAAATCCTACCAACAATCATTGTGGCCAAGGCCACATAGCAGTGGACCCTCAATAAGATGACATTTTCACCTTTGACTTACCAACCTTTGTCCTTCAAACCTGGTAATGCATGATGGACCATTGGGGACAGAAAATGACAAACAGGAAGTAGGTTCCTACTATTACCCCTATAAGGAATCCAACCATCCCAGTTTGGTGGCAAGCAATGAGTGGGCACAAAAACTATCCTACCTTCATTCTGGTGTCCAGTAGACTCATTTAGCGGAACTCAACCAATTCCACCATTCAAAAATGGTTGAGTACCATGAGTCGAAACATAAAATTTCTTACATTCATCAAGATTACCCTCATACTCGCTAAGAATCATTCAAAAAATCCCACCGTCCTACTTCAGCAACAACTCACATATAATAATATACACTTTCTGGAACCCATCATATCTTCCAAAATCATCATTTGGTAGCACCTAGAAAATTCATTCAAAAATCCCCTACAATAAACAAAATCTAGACACAACTCTCTACCCAAACACACGAGTAGTGTCTGTATACATTGACAGTAAAAGTAGAAAAGCATTATGTACAGACCCCTAATCCACCTACGTAATGGATGTATATTCCTATTCAGACAGTTGCAGTCACCAAACACAGCTTGACAATAGTGAAATGACAAACACAAATCTGCGCTTGTATCCTAGAGAAATTTAAAGATATCATCATGGAGACAACAATAACACCTTAGGGAAAGAAGCATAACTTTTTCCCTATAATTAAGGTGGGTTATCAACTTTTCATCCAAAAGTAAATACATACAACAATTCACATCTAGATGACTCATAGGGCATCTACCCACATACCATACGAACAATCGGATTAAGAATATACACCCATTCCAAAATAAGATAATCTACATATTCTTACAGCCACTCCAAGGCATGCACTTACCCCTACCCATGACAACCACATCTTGCAGCAAGTTTCTTCAACATTGTGTAAGAAGGAATCTATGAAAAAGTCTTACCAAGCATAGTTTCGGAATCATGAGCCGGTCTGAAATCTAGATCCTCTAAATGATAGAGTTCTTGAATCCCTCGTGCATTTATCTATTGCATCTAAAGATACAACCATCCCATTACAAAATTATGGGAGTATTAATAAGAATTATGAATTTACTATTCGGAAACAACATCTTCAGGGTTTTATTAACGACAATTCAGTCAATCTCAAGAACCAATCTCTTGATGAGAGCCACTTAAACCCTCCATGTGGCCATAATACCAAGTAGAGAATGTTTCTTACCCTTGATATAATCCACCATGATGGTGATCCCCATTATATAATTTTCATAAAATGTTCTCTCCATATTAGTAATTCTCATTATCATGATAATTCCCTAATAGAAAATGTAGGGATGAGAAATCTCTCTTATCTTAAGGCACCTGAAAATACAAGGCCAATCATGTATAGTGCCTTTCCACTAGTGGGTGAAATTCTATCTCTAATGGAAGATATACCCATGTGATGATGATTCACCAATATACCCATGGGACACTAATAATTAAATGCAATAGAGGAACACTCTAATGATCTTGTTGATTCTGATGAAATGGTATAGAATAGCCAACTATGGTTTGATCAGGTAAAGGAACCTATAGAAAAATACACAGAGGTTATACTGAACATGAGAAAAAAACTGGAAAAAAATAAAATACTAGTCATGTTTTTTCCTTTGGACACTTCTCGATATAGAATTATAGAGATTTTGATGGTAGATTGTATGAATGACATATTCCTCAACATGTGGAAAAATTTTCATCATCTGGAAATAAATAAATAACCATATGAAGAATACCCAGGTCATGTAAATGTAATAGAAGGGTTACAATCCCAAATTGACTAATCATATCTTCTAGCTTCCTGAAATCCCATGATTGTGAAGCAATAGGGAGAACATCAATGTGTATGCCTAAATAAATTAATGAGGGTGCATCAATTGATCTCAAATACCCCATATGGGGTTCATATTAGAGGATGGGGTGCACCTAGAGAATTACATTTCACTATTCTCCAAATCTAGATAATCCCACCCAAAGTGGTCTAATGCAATGTAATTTACCTAGGATGGCTACAAAAAATGAAATTTGTTCATGACTAAAGAGATTATAAGCATAACATGCCTCTATTAGATTACACCAAAGTCAATCCCGAAGAGAGAAAGCTAATGAAATAAATTTTCATCAAGCGTTCTAGAATATTGAGAAAGCCTCCCTATTTGATTATGTCAGCACTAATATTGCACAAATTTCAGGAATAGATCCATGGTCTTCAAAAGTAGGCGATTTAACTGAGTTCCCTATAATACACCTAGCCAACATTTGGACCAAAATTTATAAAATCTAAAGAGTAGTTTCACTGATATTATCCATAGTAGTTTACGAGCCACCCCGACCCACAAGGATGGTGGATTTTTTAACGCAACCCTCATAACTAATAAACAGAGCTTGAAGTGTTGAGAGAGAAGAATATGACCATCCCTAACCCACAAGACTGGGGTATTTTTAACCCAACCCTCAGAGCCACCAAACAGAGCCTGAAGTATTGGGAAAGAAGAAAAGGAATAGGCCTAGCCGGTCAGGCTGAGTGATTTTTAAAATTCACAATCCTATACATAGTGTATTTCAGTTCTCTCCCAATTCAAGAAGGTTCTGAAAAAAAATAATCCATCCAAAGAATCCATTTACGATATGGTCCTCCAAAAAGTTCTTAGGGAACCTATAAATAGGAGGACATAGTCTCCTGGAGGGCATAAAAGAAGGGTATCTCACAATGATACAGATAGAATCCCAAAAGGGCCTTATTTTTTGTGAATGTCTTCAATGTCATCATTGAAGATCATCCAAAAAATGAATCGAGATCAGAGGAGTAAGAATATGAGTTCTAGTTCATTATATAGTACACACCGAAGCAAATTAAGGATTTATGCGTACCCAAAGACACAGGATTACCCAAAATTTAGGTATCCCTTTGAATAATCATCTTCCACCTCTAAAAAGGAACATAATATGGGAAAAGGTAAATGTCATACCATGTCTCACCTTTATCTTAGAGAAGGTAAATCCCATCCTCTTTAATATATATATTCTAAGAAAGAGGAGGAGATGAAGGAGTTGAGGAGACTCAATGCAGAGTATCTCTGATGTGGCATTCTTTCCAGATATCCTCCACAAGTAGATCCTCATATTTCACTTTTAGTAGGATCCCCTCACCAAAGTGGTTTTTTTTGTAACTACTGATGTATATAATGAATTTCTTCCCTTTCAAGTAATACTAGAGAAGGGTCAAGCACATCCTTATAGGCTCTTCCCCATGGGTTATCCATGGAAAATACCAACAGAACCTACACCATTGGTCCTTCCAGTCACTGAACTAGTTCAAACTCTAGCTTCAACACCTATTTTGGTCTTGTATCATCCATATATTCCTTTAAATCTTATAAACTCCATTTTTTCAATAACAACATGATTGAATGATATGGAAGGTAGGAACGCAACAATATTATCAGAAATGAAGGCTTCTCATGAATGGGTAGATCTAATTCTTCATCTTCCAATCTTTGGGAATCATACATTACAAATTGTAAATGGATCAACAGAACCAAAGTAGAACATCATGCATTTTTTCACTCATTGTAACCCCATGATGGGTACCCCCAACCAATAATATGTTGTGAAACATAGATGCTTTGTACAATCATTATAGGGGATATCCATTGTATGGTACACCCATTTTCAGTATCAATCAATTACTAGATGGGAAGATCTAAGTCATAACATCCTATTATTTTTATCTCAATGCTATAGAAGGAAACAATCTAAGATATTATACATTGAATGAAAAGGTATGATGAAAGTGTTTCAGATTTCCTTATCCAGTGTAAAAGATTAACACACTCCTTGATTATAATTCTACTTAAAGAAGATTTTCTTCCCATTTTTTCATCAAATCTCTATGATGAGTTATACACACCATTAATCCATATAAAATACATTCGAGGGTTTTAGGATCTGACTTTAATTTCACAACCATTGAAAAAATCAATCATATTGACTGAATCCATGTCCCCAATAATCCCATCAACTTAGGGATAGAGAACTAGAATTCCATCAACCATAATAATTACATTTAAGCAGGCCCCTATACCCCCTCTTACCTAAAATCCTATGTTATACCATAGGCCCCCTCCTCCTGAGAATTTGTATCAATGTCCGCCTCGTTAAGATGATGAATGAGATATAAGGAGGAAATAGTTTAGGGAATTGAAAAACAAGGTCTATAACTTTCAAAATGACCATATCCTAGACTACATCATCTTAACATTTTAAAACAACTTAGTTTAGTATATAAGTCCAATGAAATATAATAAAGAAGGATATGAGGACCACCCAAACTATTTCCCCTTCCATAAAATGTTGGGGAAACCCATCCAAGAGTATTTTTTATGTTCCTCCTTTCAAATATGGTGGAATCTATAAAAGTGAAGATGAAAAATTGACCATCCCATGTATAATGTGTTACTATTACATATCTCGTGAAGGAATGGAATTAGAGGGACATAAAATTTAATAATGTTCAGAAATACAATAATTGGATTTTCAAGAATACAATAAATTGAACTCATTTTGTTCTATGAACATAGTTGAAATAGAAGACTATGTCTATGGTCGATTCCATTATAGCCATGTCGTGTTCATCAAAATCCTTGTCCTCTAAATTCCAATCATCAAAAAAGAATAATTTATGAAAAATGAAGAGAGAATGGTATAAGAAGATTTTTTTTCAAAGAAAAAATATTTCATGATCTTATCATATTTCCTTCTAACTGTCTCAAATGACCAGGAACCACCCTTTAAAAATGGAACTAAAAGAGTTGATCCCCCAAGTAGATTCTTTATAGAATGTGGATTTTATCTTTGGTTTCATTAATTTAATTCCCTAATCAGAGCCATACTAAAATGATGATTCTGATAATGAAATAGATTTCCCTGAACTTGATTGGGGAACTAGGGAAAGAGGTTATCTAGGTTGAGGATACAGGGGATTACATGGTTGTTTTAGAATCCATTACTTTAACCAAACCCTTATTCGAACCGTCTACGAAGCCAAAACTCGCATGAGAGCCCTCTATCATGATCAACACGAATAATGGAACTCCCCCACACATGAATGGTTCTACATTGATATAATCATCCTGGAATACTTGATAGAGGTTATTCTACCACCTCTTTAGAAGGTAGATAGACCTAGATGTCCTATTCCACCAAGTACATGAACACTTCTAGATCATATCCCAAGGAATAACCGATCCACATCATGAACATAATCTTCTATTGTACCTAAAAAATAGAATCTCCATGTGGGGAGATGCAGACATCTGGATAAAAAGTAATATTTTTTGAAGAATGTAGAAAAATTACTGGCTATGTTATCAATCTTGGATATCTCCAAGTCTATCAAAAGAACATTGGGAAGAACCTGTTGAGGCATTTTCAATCCTCTAGGAATTTGAAGTTGAGGTCACTACTTCTGAATTACATCATTCTAAGAATAAATCTATAGAATTCCATGTAGACATATCTTTCTTGGAACAAAATAAGGATGATATCATACAATGACATGTCAGTACCTTTTATATATCTATCATGATAAATGAAATTGATAATTGATGAGCCTTTATTGACAATGTCTCAGGAGTCATCCTCATCCCAGTCCGGATACTTCATAAATCGGGTCTCAAAGAATCTCACTTGTGTCCCTACACTCTGATGTTACATGTTTATGAAAAGAATGAGATGGAACATTTAGATGATTTTACACTCAGAACACATTTTAGAGATCTTATATCAAAATCAGGGTTTATGGGGGTTTGTAAGAACATAGCATTCAATATTCTACTAGTAAGAACTTTGATGAATCAATATGTGGTCATCCCTTCTTTATATCACTAATTCCTCAAATATTCTCTCAGTGGTCAATTTGGGAAATTATATGCTGACAGGGATCTACTAAAATTATCTAAAACACAATATATTGATGTAGGGTATTATCACAATGATGGGAAGATATCAATGGATAATGAAGCATCCTGAGCCAATGCCCTGAATGGATTGTAGATGATCCAAGATAATCCTTTCAATAAGTTCAATGTAGATTATGTGATGCCTATTAAAACAATTGAATGGATGGGATTTAATTCATATTCTTGTTGAGATACTTCCATAATTTCATTCATGATAGGTGTTCCAAATGGTTCTAAAGAAGTTATCAACACATCGAGTGGTAATGAAAGAATGAGTGAAAATGTCTTCATCGAGTAACTTGATCTTAAAATAAAACTAGTTCTATCAGATAAACTCTAAGAAGATATCATGACTACAACAATAGTTAAAGAAACTCATTCTTAGTCCCTTGTTTCCCCTTTAGGACTCCAAGAAGGCTTCATTCGAACAAGTGAGCCAAAAATGATTTCCTCATCCTCTGGATGTCTAGATAGAGACTCCCTTTTTTCTTTCGAGGAACATCCTTTGTCAACTCCTCCCCATGGAAAAGAACAAACAATGAATCATGACGAAGTGGAAGAAGATGAAGATATCAAGGATTCCCATCCAGTATTTGAAGAAGGTATATACACCACCATGGATGAACATAGATAAATAAATCTGGTTAAAAAAGAAGTTCCATGCCCCACTGAAATTAGTGTATCCTTCACTCATAAATGGAAAGATGAATAAACCTACTTCTTAATGCAACACCAATATGTGTTTTTCTATAAATACATAGAGATTATAGACCCTAACACCAAGGTGTCCCCCCATCATATGTGTTTTCTAGAAGAGCATCGAGGATAGAAGCATGCATCAAGAATAACACACTTGAATCATATCATAAAAAGTGTGTCTTAAGATGAAAATATTATCAAGAAAAATTTCATCTGAGATGTTAAATATCCAAAGTGGTTAGCTAACATTTTCTTGGTGAAAAATAAGAATATGAAAATCATTGTTTTCATTGATTCCATAGATCTCAACTATCATTGTCCCAATGATGACTTCCCTGTTCCCATCACAACAATCTTTATTGATGCAAAATATGGCTAAAAATATCTCTCATTAATGGATGGATAGTATAGGAATAACAAAATCCAAATGGTCGTAGAATATGATTAATCTAAATTTTGTATTCCCCCAAAAGGTTTATTTTTCTATTAGGTAATTCCCTTTGTATTGGTGAATGCTAGTTCTACATACCAACATGAAATGCATCACATCCTCAAACACTTCTTGGGGAAATTTTTTTAATGATATGTTGATGATTTCATGGTCAAATATAGATAGATTTATGTCCATTTGACTAACCGTGAGACCATATTCAGCAAGATTAAAAATAACAATATGACGATTAATGTCTTGAAATGTTCTTTTGGGGAACCCTCAAGAAACATTCTCAGTTTTCTTGTATTCCATCGCATCATCAATGTCGACCCTATGATGAATGAATATATCCATGGAAACTGACCATCTCAAAACTTGTTAAAATTGAGAGGACATCAAGGAAACATGGACTATATCCGGTTCTTTAGAGCCCTTCAGGTAGGAAAGTAATTTCCATTAACCAAATTTATGAACAAGGGGGATTAAATATCAATAGACAAATGACTTCCAAGAATAATTTGATATCCTCAAGAAATATCTCTTGATTCTACTGGTATTGATGACAAATGTTGAATTAAATCCTCTCATTCTTTTTGTTACAACCTTTTAATGATCCTTGGACACCTTCCTTGCAAAAAATAACATTGATGGGAATGAAAATAGACTTTACTATCTCAGTTGAACCATGCCCAATGCAGATAATCTATATTTAGATATTGAGAAAAGCTACCTAGAATTAATATTTGTTGTTAAAAATATGAGGCATTATCTCTAGCATCACGAGGTCCACTTGGTATCTCACAATAACCCGCTCTAATTTATCATCAGTCGCCCTATGTTGATAGGATGTTTGGCATGGTGGATAGTAATTCTATAGGAGTTTGATATACAATTTATTCCTCAGAATGCTGTAAAAGGTCTTTCCTTGATATTCGTCCTTCCAGAACACTCATATGCAGAAGATACATCATTGAATACTGAACATCCTGATGAATAAATATTTTATATCCAGGATAGTCCTTGAATATGGGAAATGTATTTTTATGGTGATTTTAGAAGTTAAATGTGGAAGATAATGGAAGACCCTAAGCTCAACAAAGTTGGGTTTGGAATTGTGATTATTTCCCTTGAAAATGCAGTGTTACCATATTTCATCTGGTTTTTAGAAGGTTATACCAACAATGAGGAAGAATATCATGCTGTCATTGTAGGTTTGAAATTTTCACTCTAAGTACCTGTAAACTATTTGGAGGTGAATGGTGATTAAATTTGGTAATCAAACAGATTAATCATAATTATGACATCATAAAATAAGTGATAATTACCCCATTTGATTATATCTGAGGGTTAATGTAATATTTCCCTTATAGAACATTTTCTTACATCCCAATATTACAAAATTCTCAAAATAATGAATTTGAAAATGTAGTTACATCCATGAAAGATCCTAAATGGAACAAAAAAATCATTTAAATTTATCATAGTCATGTAGCTTTTAATTTTTTTCAAATTATAACATAGGAAATAAATGAAATTTGTCCCATCCTAGAACCATTTGGTCCTACCATGGGATATATGTCACCCATCATGGGATATCTACAAGATGGAGTATATCCACAAAATAGAGATGAAAGAGATCAGATTTGGTGAAGAGATGTTAATTTCACTCTTTATGATGACCCAAATCAGTATAATATCCTCTACAGATGAGGCTTCGATGGAATTATCCTTCTATTAATTAATGGGGTGGAATATATGACCATCATGAAAGAAGTACATACATGATAATATGGTTCCTGCTAGTCTGGGTATAGGTTTTTTGATCAAATATGAAGTCTTGGATACTTCTAGCCTTCAATTATTCATGATTGAAATTATTTTATTAAGAAATTTCATCCCAAACAAGTGAATTCCAACAACATCCATAAACCCCTAGAGTTTCTACATACATCCAAATAATCCTTGATTTTTTTTACATGGGGAATGGATATAGTAGGATATTATCCTCTAGGTATGGATATGCAGTTCAAGTATATCCTTACTGTTACCGATTTCTTCTTCAAATGGGTTTAGGAAACACCTCTTAAATATGTCAGGTCCAATAACAATGTTAGCTTTGTAAAAAAATATCATTACCATATTTTCAGTTTCACATACCAAATTGACATATAATGGAAACAATTTCAAATTTGCTAAGGTGAAGAAGCTATATCAAGAACACAATATCAAATATAACCATCAATCCAAGTATCATGTATTGGCTAGTGGAAGTATAGATTCTTTAAAGAATACTTTGTAAAAAATAATCTAGAATATGGTGGATAAAGATAACAATTATTAGTCTAATAAACTCTTTCATTCCATATTGGCTTATAGGACCACTATCCATTCCACCAAATGGTCACCTCGTACTTATTGGTATACATGAAAAAAGTAGTTATTCCCATTAGAATTAAGATTCCATTACTCAGATTGTCCATTTGTGATCAGCTATCCACTACTGAGAAAGACTAGAAATGGCTAGATGAATTGGAGGAACTGGATGAAAATAGATTGAATACCTTGCATCACATGGATTCCAATTAGAACTGAATAGTGAGAGCCTTCATCAAGAAGTTATGACATTGTTCATTACTCCAAGGAGAGTTGTTTTTGGTCTTTAGGACTCTAATGATACCATGGAAAATCCTCCAATGATGGGTTCAATTTGGGAGGGACCTTACTCTATACATAAGGTTCACTCTAATGGATCTTATTCCTTAATCACAGTGGATGTGGAACTCACTACAACTCCATCCAATGAAAGGTTCCTGATGAAGTATTTTGTTTAATCACATAAATTTATTCTTAGTTTTATGAGGATAAAATACATTACACAAATCTTTATATATTTTAAATGTTAAATTGAATAGCTCCATATATTTCTATGTTGTATGCGGTTAAACTAGAAGGAATCATCTCCCTTGTTGCATCACAATAAACTTCTCAACATCAAGTCATAGTTGCATGACCAAAAACGGCGAGACACCTTTTTCATCACCACATGACATTAAACTATATGATCAATGTCTCCCTTGTTTGATGTTATGGAATCCCAAAATATACCATGAGTTGATATACATTGTGGCCCCTTAAAAACTAATGGTCAATTTACCTGCATAAGAATCACCGGTATCATTTTTAATTTTTAGTGACATATAATCTCTATTTCTATTGAAGTTTGAATCAGACCAGCATAGGAAAAAATTACATGAACTATATATGGATTTATTCTCATTCCAATAGATAAATAGTGATGCTCGTATCTCTAATATTGGGTCCATCCATGATAGAATAAATCCACTTCATTCCATATGTGTATGATTCTTATCATCCTAAGTATTAAAAATTCATGAATTACATGTGGATTGATTCATTATTATATGGGATACATAGTGACACCTGGATCATATACCCTGGTCTAGCCATAATGTGTCCTTCCAGCTATGTGACCTTCATCCATACCGCATGACATTAAACTTCATGGTTCATCAGGAACGACGTGTGTCCTGATTCCCATTTCAATGAGAAATGTAGTGGCACCTAGATCTCATTTATTAGTCCTAGTGACAACTGTAAAAGAAAAAAATACCCATTTCTTTATATATGATCCAATTCTATAATAGGAGTCTTTCCAAAACATGATGGTTTATTCTCGTACCATCTTATGTCTTGATCCCACCCATTATCCTAAAAAATATCTGGAAAATGATAGATCCCCCTTCCTCACATCCAACATTAGTTGGTGTGGGGAACATTATCATGAACTATGTGTTTATTGATTCATTCCATAAGAAGATACATAGTGATGCCCAGATATCCTATATCAGGTCCATATGAATTTAAAAAAAATTCTCTTTTCCCCCTCTTTGTATGAACCAAACAAGAATATGGATCATTTTCAATAACTATGTGTGTCTTTATTCTTATCCGATTGAGATATATAGTGATACTGAGCTCCATAATCCTCAGTCCAGCTATGATTTTATAAAATAAAACCCCTTTTACTTTTCCTTGTGCATGAATCATATATACATAGGGGAACTCTTTCAAGAAATATGGCCTGATTATCAATATAATGGGATACACAGTGATTCCTAGACAACATATTTTCGGTCCAACCATCAATCAAGAAATTATAAAAAAACCTTTCCCCAATTTCATCCCAATTGGTATGAGGAACATCTACCCAAAAATATTTATGGATTGATTCTTTCCCCAGAAATATTTGTACTGAAATCTAGGTCCTACACTGTGGTTCAACATCCCCATTATCATCATCCACCTATATTTCATTTTTGATATATTTTTATTACTGAGTATACTTTAACCACTCCTTTTTTCTCACACCGATCATAGCACATTTGGTCATATGAATTTGTTAAAGGAATTTACTTCAAAAATGTATATCAATTCTCATTAGGGTTATCAATGGTCCTAGATGTAAGACCTTAAAAGCTATAAAAAGTGTTCTCATCACATGACAATAAACAACATGGTATTCTAAAAACTGTATGCATGGTTTGATTCTTATTTTCATGATAAATGTGGTCACTTCACGTTAGTTCACCTTCATCATTACCACATGATTTTATACTACCCAAAAGTGCAAGAAATAAGTGTTGAATGATTCTCATTAAAATAAGATATGTAGTGACATCCTAGACTCCTATATCAGGTCTAGCTCAAATTTAATATCCCCCTAACCCATCTTATGGACCATGCCTATCTAGGGAGACCAATCTATAGAAATATGTGAGGTTTGATTCCTTCCACTACAAGAAACATAATGGAACATGGGTCATAACCCATATTCCAACTACAATATTCCTTTTCACATCATAATCACTCACGTCCTCACCGTATGAGGATAAACTTCTAGGTTCCTTAAGAACTATGTGTGCATTAATTATCATCTCTATGAGATACATAGTGACATTAAAATCATTACTCATAGACCCAGTCACAACATGTTAAAAATAATTTCCATTTTCTCCAATGTATAAGTCAGATCTACATGAGAAGATTCAAGATGAATTCTTATATTATGTATGAACCCATATTCATGAATCCCCCATTATTCTCTACATAAGATTTTTATTAATGTGGGGGACCTCTATTTGAGAAAAATTTCTGGATTGATTCTCAATAATATGAGATACATAGTGATGTCAAGATTCTCAATCTGGGGCCTATCCGCATCATGATATGAAAATGTCTTCATTGTCCTATGTACGAGTAAGATCAACTTGTGGAAATTCATTAAAATTTCTCACCTTGAACATGAATTTTTATCTGATATAACTACATGTGTCTTGATTATTTATCCATCATGATATGTAGTGACACATGGTCGCTATACCTTTTCAATCCAAAATATTCAATTGGTATTCATATTAAAGCTTCTAATGTCCATGCTGCATGAATTTTAACTACAAAACAAAATTTCCTTGCTGCACAGCTTTAAACTACATGGTACCCTAGGAATTATGTACGGATTGATTCTTATCCCATCGAGATGCATAGTGAAAACTAGTACATATATCATAGTCCCAACCACGTGATAAAAGAAAACCCCCCTCCCCTACATAAATTTAAAATATATATTGGTGCCTTCATTCTGGTTCCTATCCTTAGAGAGCACACCATGGAAACAAAAAGTGTCCCCATCATTCATATGTGTCAGATCTACGTGAGAGACTCCAAACTCATGGACAATATCAGTCCAAATACTTCACTTGTACGATAGACAACACCACCTTCACATTTTTCTCTACTAATCATGAAGTATTTCATATATTAAAAATATTTCGTTGGTTTTTTTTGGAAGAAGCTCTGATACCTGAGAGCTCTATTTCATGACTATGCAGTATGTTCCCCTAGTTGGCCTTGAATCAGTTTCTCACATAACATTCTTATTAGCCAACAAATTCCACTGTTTGGCTACATAACATATTCCCTAGCTGGACCTTCATAATATAACCCCTATAACTAGTTTTTTAAATATAATTAACATCATTCATGGGAAAATGATCTTATATCGCTCTAATATTTGATGACGGTATACAGGAACCCATAGTTCAAAGAGGTCATCCATCACATATTTTCCCCATACCCTTTCTCCCCACATGAAAGTATCGAAGACCATAGTTTACACATTTCCCTCTCATATTTTCAAATCATACTGGAATAACCTTGTTTCATTTAACAACATATCTCTCATTATTTCCCTAATATTTTGGTTTTAGTTGTATGACCTAAAACTATAGGCACCATACATCCTGTGCCTGGGTTTGACCTTCGTAGATAGATTATGCCCTCAATTATTTTTAATGTATGACTTGAAATACCTCTTATGTATTCAGGAACATCTATCCATGATCCCGACTTTGTTCTTGGGAATATATGAATCTCTATAAACTTTAATCTATGTTTAAAACTAGAATGTGATAATTCTTTAGATCTCCTTTATTTGACTATGAAGTACATACCCCTAGTTAGCCCTGCATAATTTCACCTACATAATGCACCTAACATCGAAAGGATTCAACTATCATTCTATGTTTCATATTCTCTAGCTGGACCTATATAATACATCCACCATAATGGGTTTCTAAAATAGAGGTATCTTCGTTTTTGGATGTGATATCCTGTAATTTCATTTAGCCCATTCCCCCATATCATTATTCAGATTTGGGAATCAATAAATCCCATCTTAAAAAATTCTCCATCCATATCTGAATATATTATCATTATTAAGTATATATTACATTGAATTGGAAAACCATTAATCCATTGGTCGAAGGTAAATATCTTAAATAAAATCCCCCTAATTTTCATTTAACATGTATTGATACAGTATAGTATAATGCCCTTTCTATATGACTTTAAACTACACCCCCCTAATTTCATTACTTCATGACTTACAACAGCACAACATAATGTCCTTGTTGTATGTCTTTAAAAATAAAACTATATTATTATAAATATAATTTCTGGAAAATTTTCCCTTTTCACATACCAAATTCATGTAGAGGTGGTTTCTCATTCATGGTCAATATCTATACATATGGCCCCTTTTATTCTTGTAAATATTTCCTTGAAAAATCCTCCCACTATGGTCATGAACCCACATTCAATTAGTAATAGAATGTAAAAATACCATGTAACTTCTTTACCAGATTATGAAGTAAGTTCCTAAGTTTTCCTTGCATAATTCACTGACATAATAAGAATGTCAACTGAAGGATACCACTATTTTTCTATACAGAAGAAGTCCTAGTATCCCCTTTATAATACATCCCTATTACGGTTTTTCAAATTCTGGTAAATTAATTTTTTAAAGATACCTCCTTTATTTTTATACTTCATGTGTTAGATTTTTTAACCATAAAAATCCTTAATCAAGATTCCCCTTAGAAGAATCTGAAAAATATCAGGACCTTCTTAACCACAAAGCGTTGTTTGGGATCTAATTTTCAAATTCTTGGTCAATGCTATTTAACCAAAAACACTATAATTATTAGTCTGAAATGTATTACATTAAACTACCCACAAAAAATAGACATAGTACACACCTAGATGAAAACCCAATAATGGAAATATAGAAAAAAGTTGATTTTCAACTCACAAGTCCTACACTCTATACAGTTTTGGAAATATAAAGTGATAAAAAATTAAAAGGAAAAACATGTTCGGCTGAAAACCCAAAAATAATAGCCTAATAAAAATACAAGTTTCAACTGCTATGTCCCCTGCATATTTGAATTAGGAAAAATTTAGGGATAAAAAAAACACAAACAATTTATTGTTATCCCAATGACCCACGAAATAGTCAATGTACATTTACTAGGACCATTTAATTAGATAAAAATTAGATCATCCTTCGAAACATGATGTAGATCCAAATCCATGAAAATGATATTGTAATGCATCAGTGTTCCATAATTTTTACTTAGAAAAATATTATTTTCAATCTAAAATAATTTAATTATAAGGGTGGGATTTTATTAACACCATGAAATGTGTTACATTCACTTCTCTAAAAAAATGGAGATATGAACCCCACATAGACACAAAATGATCCGTTTAAGTAAAAATAATAATTAATGAAAGAACATGAAAAATATTTCATTTTCATGCTTCATGACAGAAAAGGACCTCTACTGGGATCTAAAAGTTCATGGTGAGACTATGCGTTTTTAATGGGTTTATTGATTGTAGTGAAGGAACCAGCCCAAAGGGTCGGGACCACATACTGACCATGATCCCAAGAAGGGGTGTCGGGGAGAAGTCACCATAGTATGGAGAAACTATTTCACCTAAGTCCACCTAAATCGTCATTGGTATACAATCACTTGAATATCGTCTAACTTTCACGAATCCCGCTTGCGCACCACCCAACTTGTTCGTCCAGTCACGTTTATCCATGGTCTTATATTTTCATTTAAATAGACGTTCAATGTATTCATTTGAAAATATGAATTTTACCAAAGTTTTATTGCTTATATGATCACCATAGTTCTTCTCCTAAGTCCCTAAAAACCTCCAAGATATTTTCCTAACACCAAAAGTGATGGAATCAAAGGGGGTTAGTGATACATACGTTCATTTAGTGTTAAAAATAAATAAAACATGCATGACCAGTTCCCCCAACCCTCTGATCGAAAACACTTCTGAGATTTACCATTTTCAAATAGGAATTTATATTCCTCAATTCTGGTAATAACTAGGATAACCCTTGAAATATTGATCTAAGTCTCACCCATGTGTATTCATCGAGTTTTTTCATCACCTGAAGTGCATCCAGTTCGCCCAAGCCCACCTTCACTCCACCCACTTGTTCAACACCCACCACTACACTCCTTCCTAGTTACCACACCTTCTCAGCCTACTAGATCCTTTAATAAATAATCATTCAAATCTACTCATAGCAGATCTTATCCTTTTTTGGATCCCTTGTTTGAAAGGTATTATTTTGAAACTTCCACTAAGACCTCTTGATTTAGAAAAACATAGGGAAAAGAAAATCTGCATGTCTCCTATTTGGATTTTGATATATATGTTACATGGTTTCCCTATGTTATCCTACCATAGGGTAGGGATGGAAGGGGTGTCTATAGATTTGGATATTTATGCTCACAAAGATCGTTACCCTAAGGAATGTGTTGAGGAGTTCTTGATCTCAGATTGTGGGGATAGGATTATTTCCACTATTTTTCATCTATGAGATCCAGAGCTTCCGGCCCCTGGTAGGGAGGGTAAGGATCACACATTATTTTTTCGTTGACAAAGTAAATGTCTCCATACAATCCCTAGAACAATTTTGTGCCAATCCATCCTGCTGAAAGCCCCTAGCCTTTCATGTATGAGGTTTCTGTCTAACTCTTCTCCACCTCTACTACCTTAAATCCTTCCTTACATTGGATATGTGTCTAGTGTAAGGTGAAAAGAGGGAAGCACCATTACCACAACCTTTTACACTATATGAATGGCCTATTCCACCAGCATATGTAAGAAAATTTTGTGTTTTTGTGAATCTTTCAAATCCCCTTGTTTCAATAATATAGCATAGATCACGTGGGATTAGAGATTTTTGATGATCAAATCATCCTGACCATCCACCAGATGTAACAAACTATATGAAATATAATTCCTTTCATAAATGGGATATGTAGGAATAAATCCTAAGTCCCAATGTCCATATAATAGCATCCATGAAATAAGAAATAATACCACGTTAATCCGGGAATCCTTCTCCGTAGTAAGTTGCAGTCCCAATTCCCTAACGTTGGGCATCCTTCTTATGTGTAAGCCCTGAATTAATCCCACCTAAACCTGAATGAGTTAAGAAATATATCATGGACAATATTATGAGGAAATACTCATTAAGATTAATCCTCGTCCTATTTCTCTAAAATGTAAATACTCCCCTATTTTACATACCAAACTATGTGGGTTTAACACCCAAAGCTTCCACTTTACGGTTCCCTTTAAATAATGGAATAGCTTGTGTTATACACAACATGGAGTTTGAGCACACCATGATAAATCAAACTAGTCGTTATGATTAGTAATACCCACTTTTTTAAAATTTTACAAATTTTAATTTCTAAAATGGAATTCATTTTTGGGTTCGGAATATCAGAATTAGCTTAGGGTGAATTTATTGTATTTTTATGAAAACATTGAATTTTTGATCAATTGTGAAAAACAATGCGTTATTTTTGAAAACAGACATTTTATTAAAATAATTATTTAATTTATATAAATTTTTTTTAAGTCAAAATAGATACATAATACCTATATAAGTTCAATATTATTCATTGGAGTCATTTTATAATAAGATTAGATGTATAAAATTTTATTGAACTTTTTAACATCTTTTACCCACCTTCTAAGAACATTAGAAAATTTTCAAAAAACAAAATTTTACCACTTCTAAGAATTGAATTTAAAAAATATGAGAGGCATGGATGACATTAGTATGTAAAATGTGGTTCAATACGATGAAAATATTTTTTTAATAGTAATTTTTTACTTTTATTTACCACGGTTAAAAGTAAATAGGGTAATTGAAGGTAAAAAACGATATTATAATTACCCTAAAAAATATCCTAATTCTATTTGATAAGTTTATTTTGTCCAAAATAATCCTTAGGAATAAAATATGATCCTTTTATTCCACTTGAATTATATTAGGAAAAATATTATTATTTTATTTAAAGAGGAGTTAAAAGTGTTAAATTCAATGATTACTAACTAAAACAATTTAATATACGGTTATACATAAGATATATTTAACTATAAATATTATTTAGTAAGATAAAATAAATTCCTACATATTGGTATTTTATTTATAATTTTTAGACATTATATAGTTATATTTATTTCTCATACAATGATGATGCAATAATCACCTTATTAATGAATATTTAAGATAATTGATTTCATAAATATCCAAATAAATGTAAATTGAGACTTATGATGAATTACACTAATTTTATATGTTAATATTTCATTTTATGGTTGATTAAATAATTTTTTTTCTAAGTGATAAAGTTGTTATGACTTTCCCAAAAAAATACCAAATAGTGTCAAAATTGACATAAATGAGTTTTTTAAAACAAATAGAATATTATTAATTTATATAATATTCCTAAAAATATAACATTCTTCCAAAGGACATAGATAAGGTTTTATATATCAATAATGAACAACTTGGGGTTATCTTGTCTTTATATAATATGTTTATTACCCATTTATTATAATAATACAAGAATACATGGTAAGAGTTAAACTATTTAACTAAGAGTTAAATATAAAAGATAAGGTTAATATGGTGACATAAACATGTCTAAAACCTATTGGTTGAGATGTTTTGGACCCATACCCACCTTATCCTCAATAAATAATTTTGAATCCATTATATACAAAATATGATTGTATAATAAAATAATATTTTAGGCTTTTCCTAAAGTGACCCTCACCTCTCTTATAGAAGGGTACATCCCCTTCCCTCAAAATCACACCTCCAAATCCATTTGGCTCTGCCAAAACCTACTTAGATATCCTCCCAACTACCCTAAATTCTACTTAGTGGCCTTAATTTTATCATAAATCCAACTTATGGTTCCCTTTTGATCAACTGAAATGGAAACATCTGAAGAAGAGGTAATAATTTCACCACCTCTTTCAAAGTTATTTTCTTTGTCCACTTTCAATTTATTTGTTGTTTCCATACCAAAATAATAACTCTAATACCTTATAAATACTTTGATGTTATTATAAATATTGTACAACCATATTCACTATTCTATCCATCCTATGAATAACAAAGTCACCATACATGAATATGTACGGCTTACCGTCTCCACGTCGTGGTGTTGTTCGTTATTCAACACTTCATTATTTGGATGGATATAATAAAGAGTATAATTTATTTAAATGATAAATATAACATGTCAAGGATTATTTATATATTATATTCCATCCAATTACATATAATTTCACCATTTATATAATGATATTTTCTCTCATGCGTACGTACGGATTACCGTATCCATGAACGCGATGAGATTCATACCCCATCATAACCATTCAAGATTAATTTTCATTTGATGATCAAAAATAATGTTTAAGAACTAAATATAATTCTGCATGTGAATAAAGCACTACCAATCAATAACAAACATTACTTACATCACAAAACATATAAAGTAAAAAAGAATCAGTTAACACCTGAAACAATGATACTACTGAAATATTATTAACAAAGCAATATTAGAAGATTATATATGATATCATATTTATATATATAGTTATTTTATAATTTAATAACAATGTTTTAACCATTATATAAGAGGTTATCATACCATTGACTAAGGAAATGTAGAAGGGTAGGGTTAATTATACAATCTCTTCATTATTCAAGGTTGTTTATACTTGATTATCTACTGGGACCACATTATCATCCACATCTGTGATTCTTAAAAATATATTTCAAAGCATTTTTACTATTTCCTAGAGTATGGGTTAAATTCATTTATACCCTTGTTTTAATTTTTAAATTTTTTTATAAAGTAATGTTTCTGTCATTTTCCAAACAAGGTCCTTTACAACCTTGTCGACAAATTTTAGTAAAGAATACTTTTTTAACATATATGGCGGGTGAGGCTATTTTCCATTTTTAGAAAATCTACTAAGCTTCCAATACAATTTTATAAGAATATTTTCAAAAAAAATGTTTTCTTTTATAATTAATTGTCTTTTAAATGATTTCAAAATATAAAGAGATATTTCTCTCAAATAGTTTTTATATCATCTATGTCAATATCCTTTGATGGGTTTTACACTTGTTTGAAGTTTATTTACTATGGTACAATCCACCATATTTTACTGAAGTTTCTATGACATGTTTGAACGTGGATCTGTTATTTTTATACCATTCATGCTTTATGTTTAAAGTATTAACATTTCTTATTCTTGTTTTAATACAAATGTTTATGTTATGATTCATCTTTTTCATATGAGGAATGAATTGGTCATAGTATGTGATTGGTGGAGTTCTCTATAGCTCCTCGATGCATCTGTAGGTCTCATAAGACATACTAGTTTCTTGGTACAAGGGAATGAAACAATCTTATTTGTAGTCTTGTCACAAGGCCCTGACTATGTGGTTTTGATATCCGACATTATGCATTCCATTATTATAAAATTGGATGTTTATATTACATGTGATTATTAGACTAGTAAAATATCTATTTGAATAACTAAATGGAACTATTTGATTTATCTATTCCTTTTTATTCTTATGTTTATGTTTAAATGGCTTTTTTTAGTCATATACGTTACCTCAAATCTCTATGCTTATGTATGAAAGTTTCCTCTATATTGTTATCTTTACTGAGCACCTGAGCTCACCCCTTTCTATGTAATATTTCTTACATGATGAAAATAAGTATATTATGTATGACCTATAGGGATATTCTAAGGGATATTAATGTGTTTAAAAGAGACACAATGTTGTTGTTTTCATTTCATAATGTAATTTAAAAATTATGTTTGTATCTAGTACTTCAAAGGATACTAAACTGATACGTCTTTTGGGATTTGATCCCTTCTGATCATTCCAATGTTATATAATAATGCATCAACTCAGGGTAACTAGGGTAGGGACATTATAGTTGATATCAGAGGATGTTTAGTAAAAACCTTATAAGTTAGATTTACAAAAAGTATAATTAGAGCACATTATCATAAGATAGACTATTAGAATTATTATATAAAATCATCCTAGAATTTTGGTAATGTTGATATTTTGTGTATTTTCCAAAAAATACATCCTTATCAAGATACGAGCAGGTAGTGGCGGCTGTAGAAAAAATGTACCTGAGAGTGAAAACTTTGACAAGGAGTTTCAGGATTGACCTAGGGTATCATGGTACATGATAACCAGCCTTGCTACACTCTTGGTTACGACACTCCTGGGGTATTTGCTTAGGATAATTCAAATTTTCATTAAAACCATTAAGAAAAATTTATGATTAAATACTTCCTCAAAGAAAATATTTTTTATGATTATGGAGTATATGAATAAACTGTTCTATTTATGATAGGAATCATACAAGATTGGATTTATATTTTGCGAATCATAAACTAATATAGTGTATCCTATTGCTTAGAAATGGATCCTAGTGGAAGGAATGGAAACTGTATCAATGCACGTAATACATGTAGGTATTTCCCTCTTACACAATATAATTATAGTGGAGCTAGTGATGAAACTGGTGATGAACAACTTATAACCATACTGGGACAAATCACTCATGTTATGAATAATAACTTTACCCTTATGTAGCACCCTGATCCACAACGCAAGGGATCAATGTTGGACCACTTCATCAGGAAAAAACCACCAACATTTAATGGCACTACAAATCCATTTGTACCTGAGTAATGGAAAAGATCCTTAGAGAAAATCTATCATTCTTTGGGGAGTAAAAAAATGGAAAAAAGTTTTAATGGAAGTTTATCACCACACGTGAGATTTATATCACTGATGATCATTAATTCGAAATGAAAAGGAGGATGAAGAAGTATCAAATATGAAATGGAGGGATTTTAAAGATATTTTCATAGAAAAATATTTTTATCGTGACCATCATGTGGATATGGAAAGACAATTTATGAGTTTGAGGAAAAAGGAGGATGAGAATGTCGAAAAGTATGAGGCTAACTTTACAAGGTTAGAAAGGCATGGTGAAGATTATATATGTAACCCAAGGAGTTAGATTGATCGATTCTGTGATGGATTAAAACCATTTCTCTATCAAGCATTAGTCTCACAATCCTTCTCAGTGTAGGAAGATATTGTAACATGGGCTATTAAGATAGAAAAGTAATTCTCTATGTATTATGACTTTAAAGAAAATAAATAGAAGAAGAGATACGATGAACACTTTGTAAATTGAAATATGGGGAAGAAGGGAAAAGTTGAATTTCCATTCTGCAGTAAATGTTTGAAGAAACAGCCCGATACATTCCTGAAAGGAATGGGAGTCTGTTACATGTGCGGGGAAAAAGTCCACCAAGCCCATTATTGCATTGCAATGAAATAGTCTTTTAATGTTGAATGCTACAATTGTAGGGAAATGGGGAATTTTTAAAATGAATATCCTATGAGCCAGGCAATCTTACCTCAGAAAAGGACAAGGGCGAATGGCCAAGCTTATGCGATCACTACTATAGTGGTTGAAGCTCTGAATGACATAGTGGCCGGTAATTTAATGTTTTCCTCTAATTTATCAAATGCATTTTTGATTCTATATCATCACATTGTTTCATTTCTTCCCAGTTTTCTATAAAAATTAGATATTGAAAATTTTATTTAATAAGGAATCTGTTAGTCAAAAATCCTATGGGAATGTATCATTGCAACATTGTTTTGTGAACCAATACCCATTAGGTCATATAAATGATTTTTTCTACTGATCTAATCATCATACCCATGATTTAATTTGTTATAATCCTTGGCATGGATTGGCTTTTAGACCATGATGAAAAAATATATTATAAGAAGAAGAAGGTTTCCATTTTCTATGATGATATAGAGTACCTTATCATTAGAGCCGAAACGTCACAACCAAATTCTTATCTAAATCCACCCCTAGTAGCTCTGAAAAATTAAATTATTGGGGAGTAAGTGAATTAAATAACTATGGGTGGGGAAATTAATTTTCAAATAGAGGATGTGCCTATTGTGAAAGAATATGTTGATGTGGTTCTATTGGATTTACGAAGACATTATCCAGAGCAATAAATTGAGTTTTCCATTTATTTAATTCCTATTTAAAGTCCCATATTGAATACCTCTTATAGAATTACCACTCTAGGATTAGTGGAACTAAAGAAACAACTAGAGGAAATGAGTAATAAAATATATATTCTCCCAAGTGTTTCTCCATCGGGATTCCATGTTCTTTTTTAAGAAGAATGATGGATCTTTGATGTTGTACGTTGACTATAGGGAGATCAATGCTATAAAAATAAATAACAAGTATCCCCTACCATGAATGGATTATTTATTCAACCATCTTCATCGATATAAATATTTTTCAATGATTGACCTTTGATATGGATATCATCAGTTGTGTGTGAAGAAGGAAGAAATTTTGAAAATAGCATTTCAAACTAGGTATGGGCATTATGAGTCTACAGTAATTCCTTTTGGATTGACTAATGCACCCTCTATTTTCATGGATCAAATTAATAGAGTTTTACAGGAATATGTTGATGACATTGTTGTGGTATTTATTGTGGATATCCCGGTTTACTCCAAAAGCTATGAAGATCATGAAAATCACTTGCACACTATTCTGAAAACCCTTAGAAGAAATGAATTATATGGGATGTTTAGAAAATGTGAATTTTGGATTTAGGAAATTTCTTTTATTGGCCATATTGTATCTATGTATGGAATCTTTTTTGATCCCTTTAAGAGAAGGGAAATCCCTGAATGGCATGAAACGATGTGTATAACTAAGGTACACAGTTTTATTTCTTTAGTAGTTTATTATAGGCATTTTATCCAGAATTTTTCCCAATTGGCTAACCCATTATCCATGCTCACACATAAAGGAGTTAATTTTTTGGACAAAATTGTGTGAAGAATGTTTTGAAGATATGAAGAGAAGATTATTCAATGATCCTATATTGATCAGAGAATGATGGGTTTGATATTTATAGCGATGCTTCAAAGAAAGGACATGGTGGTGTCCTTATGTAGAATGATAGAGTTGTTGCCTATGCATCACGACAGCTAAATATTCATGAACAAAACTATCCAACTCATGATTTTGTGTTAGAAATGGTAATATATTATTTGAAGATATGGAGACACTATCTCTATGGTGAAATATGTGAGATATATACTGATCACAAGAGTATGAAGTATATTTTATCACTAAAAGAACTCAACACGAGGAAACGATGATGGATTTAACTACTCAAGGATTATGAATTCACTATACACTATCACATGGGGAAGGAAAATAAGGTGGTAGATTCTTTGAGCACAAAGGTTCATGGTGTTTTAAACAATATGAGAGTTAAAATGGATACATTGTTCATGGTTCTAGTAATGTTGGATATGGGAATAATCATGGAAGGTGAAACATCAATACTTTTTAAAATGGTTGCTAAACTATCTTTACTAGAAAGGATAAAAAGTTCTCAGACTAATGATGTGGAGTTTCCAAAGAAAATTAATTCTTTGAATGATGGGAGATTGATCAACTTCATATATAAAGTTTGGATTTTGAAATTTTGGATGAGACTTTGTTTTCCTAACATACCTAATCTAAAAAGGGAATTTTTGGATGATGCTAATAGATCCAATTTCACTATATATCCTCATAGCACTAAGATGTATAAAGATTTTAAGGAACATTTTTGGAGGGACAACATGAAGAGGGAGATTACTGATTATGTGTCAAGATGTATGGTTTTTCAACATTTTAAAGCCGGAAGAAAATATCCTAGAAGAGTCATGAAACCTCTTCCCATACCAGAGTCGAAATGGGATGATATTAAGATGACATTTTTCATGGGGATACCAAATACACCTAGAAGGGAAGATGCAATATGGGTCATTATTGATCATCGTACCAAGTCATCACATTTTCGTGCTATAATAGAAGATTTACCACTTGAACGTTTAACAAAAGTATATAATAATGATGTTTTGAGACATCAAGGAGTACCCCTATAGATTGTTTCTGATCGTGATCACCATTTTACATTTGGATTCTAGAAAAGTTTTTAGAAATCCTTAGATACGGAACCTCTTTTTAGCACTGCCTACCACCCTCAAACTAATGGACAATCATAACGAACTATTCAATCCATAGAAGATATGTTGAGATATTTCTCACTTGAATTTCATGGTATGTGGGATCAGTATTTACCTATGGTAGAATTTTCCTATAACAATATATTCATTCAAGTATTTAGATGGCACCATATGATGTATTATATGGAAAGAGATGTCTCACACCAACTTGGTGGGATGATGTTGGTGAAAGAAAACTCATAGGCCCAGAACTTGTTTAGGGAACAATGGAAAAGTTAAAGATTATCCAAACCCAAATTAAAGCTGCTCAATGTAGGAAAAGGAGCTATGATTATAACTGAAGGAAGGATTTTTAATTTCAAGTAGGTGATTATGTTTTATTGAAGGTATCTCCATGTAAGGGTGTTATACATTTCATTTAGAAGTGAAAATTATGCCCTAGGTACATTGGACCTTTCGAAATTCTAGAACGAATTGGAGTAGTAGTTTATCGTTTGGAAATGTCGCAAAGTCTCTTCAATGATCATGATGTGTTCCATGTATCACTGTTGAGAAAATACATGCTAGACCCAACACATTTACTCAACTATGAGGAAATTGAATTGGAACATGATCATCCTTATTGTGAATTGTCTATCAAGATTCTTGATACCATAGAACAAGTGTTGAGAAACCCGATGACTCATCCGGTAGAATTTATATGGAGAAATCATAAGATGGAAGAGGCAACATGGGATCCCGAAGAAAATATGATGAAGAACCACTTGATTCTTTTTATGCAGTAATATTCTAGAAATTTCGAGGATGAAATTTTTTGATTACGGTGAGAATGTAACACCCAAATTTTCTACAGTACATTTCCCTTTGAATAATGCAATAGTTTTCACTATACGCAACATGGAGTTTTAGCACACCACGACAAATCAAACTAGACGTTATTTATAGTAAAACACACTTTTTTGAAATTTTAGGTTTTTTTTAAAATGGACTTCATTTTTGGGTTCGTAATATCAAAATTATCTTATCGTTAATTTTTGGTATTTTTCAGAAAACATTCAATTTTTGTTAAATAGTGAAAAATATTGTGTTATTGTTTTAAACTGACATTTTATTTAAATAATTAATTATTTTTTTAAAATTATTTTAAGTCAAAATAGATATATAATACATATATAAGTTCAATATAATTCATTTGATTCATCATATAATAAGATAAAATGTATAAAATTTTATTGAACTTTTTACCGTCTTTGACCCACCTTCTAGGCACATTTACACATTTGCAGAAAATGTAATCTCACCGATTCTTTGAATTGAATTTTAAAAAACTGAGATACATTGTTTACATCAGTAAATAAAATGAAGTTCATTAAAATTAAAATATGTTTTTTGTGAATAGTAAATTTTGACTTTTATTTACCACGGTTAAAAGTAAACAGGGTAATTAAAGGTAAAAATGATATTATAATTATCCTATCACATGTGATAATTCAATATTTAAATGTATTTGGACCAAAATAAACCTTAGGAATAAAATATGATCATTTTGGTCTACTTGGATTAGATTATGACAATAATTATTATTTTATTTAATGAAAAGTTAAAAGTGTTAAATTCAAAGTTTAATAACAAAAACATTTTAATATAGGGTTATAACTAAAACAATTGTGACTATAAATATTAATTATAAGTCCAAAAAGATTTCTTATATAATGGTATTTTATTTAACATTTTTATACATTAAATAATTAAATTTATTTATGACACTGTTAATGCAATAATCACCTTATAAATGAATCATTAACATAATTGATATTATAAATATCAAAATAATTTTAAATTGAGACTTCTAGTGAATTAAACTAATTTTATTAGTTAATATTACATGTTATGGTTGATTAAATTATTTTTTAAAGTGATAATGTTGTTATGAATTTCACAAAAACAAAATACCAAATAGTGTCAAAATTGACAGAAATGGGTTTTTTTAAAAAATTACTATATTATTAATTAATATAATATTCATAAAAATATAAGGTTATTAAAAGGGACTTAGATAAGGTATATATATCAATAATTAACCACTATGGGTTTTATTGTCTTTATATAGTATGTTTAATAACCATTTATTATAATAACACAAGAATACATGGAAAAAGTTAATCTATTTAACTAAGAGATAAATATAAAAGATAATGTTAATATGGTGAACTCAACTAATCTATAACCTCTTTATTGATATGTTTTAGACCCATACCCAGCTTATCCTCGAAATAAATCCTTTTGAAGCCATTATAAACCGAATATGATTGTGTAATAAAATAATATTTTATGCTTTTCCTAAAGTGACCATCACCTCTCTTATAAAAGAGTAATACCCCTTCTCTCAAAATCACACCTCCAAAGACATTTTCTTGGCCAAAAGCTACTCAAATATCCTACCAACTACCATAACTTATACCTAGATTCTTTAAATTGATCATAAATCTAACCTATGGAGCCTTTTTGATCAACTCAAAAGAAAACACTCGAAGAAGAGGTAATAATTTCATCACTTTTTTCAAAGTTCATTTCATCTTCCACTTCCACTTTCATTGTTTTTTCCATAACTAAATAATAACTCCAGTACCTTCTACATATTGTTATGTTATTTTAAATATGGTATATCCATATTCATTATACTATTCATTCTATGAAAAATAAAGTCACCATACGTGCGTATGTACAGCTAACTGTCTCCACGTCGTGGTGTAGTTTGTTATTCAACACATAATTGTTTGGATGGGTATAATAAGGAGTATAATTGATGTAAATAATAATTATAACATTTAAATTATTCTGTATATATGATTGACCATCCAAAAACGTACTATTTCCCCATCAATATAACGATATTTTTTCTCGTGCGTATCTACAGATTACCATCTCAATGAATGCGATGAGATTCATTCCCCATAATAATCATTGAAGAATAATTTTTATTTGATGATTAAAAATAATTTTTAAGAACTTAATATCATTCTTGATTTTAATAAAGTAAATATGATACATAGAAAACATTACCTACGTAACAAAACATATAAATTAAAATGGATCAGTTAACACCCGAAACAATGATACTACTGAAATATTGTTAACAAAAAAATATTATATGATCATATATGATATCATATTTATGAATATAGTTCTTTTCTAATTTAATAAAAAAATAAACAATTATACACGAGGTTAACATACCATTGACTAAGTAAAAGTACAAGGTATGGTTTAATTCTACAATTTCTTCACTATCCGAGGTTGTTTATACGTGAATATCTACTAGGATCACTTTATCATACACATCTTTGTTTCTTAAAAATGTATTTCAAAACATTTTTACTATATTCTAGATTATGGGTTATATTCATTTATACCCTTTTTTTAATTTTTATAAAATTTTTATTATGGAATCTTTCTATCATTTTCTAAACAAGGTCCTTTAGGATCTTTTCCACAAAATTAAAGAAAATTGTTTTTTAACGTATACAGTGGGTGCATCTATTTTCATCCATTATAACATATTAGAAGATTCTCTTACAAACATGTAAGAATAATTTCAAAATAAATGTTTTCTATAATAATTACATATCTTTTAAATGATTTCAAAATAGAAATAGATATTTCTCTCAAATAGTTTTGATTTCATCTTTGTCAACATCCTTTGATGGAATGTACACTTCTTTGAAGTTGATTTATTATGATACAATCCTCCATATTGTATAGAAGGTTTTGTGATATGTTTGAATGTGGATGTGTTATTTTTATACCATTCATTGAATATGGTTAAATTATTAACATTTTTTATGCTAGTTTTAATAAAAATTATTATGTTATGTTTCAAACATTTCATATGAGGAATACATTTCACTTAGTAAGTGACAGGGGGAGCCCACAGTAGCCTCTCGATGCATCAATAGGTCTCACGAGACAAACTAGTATCTTGGAACAAGTCCTTGACAAAATATTATTTTTTGTCTTGGCACAAGTACTTAACTATGCGGTTATGATGTCCATCATAATTCATTCCATCATAATGATATTGGATATTAATATTACATGTGATTATTCGACTAGTAGAATAATCACATGAATAATTAAATTTCATTATTTGTTTTATCTTTGCCATATTATGCCGACAATTAAGTTTAAAATTCTTTTTTATAGTCTTATACCATGCCTCAGTTGTTTATGCTTATTTATGAATGTTTCTTCTATATTTGTATCCTTAATAAGCACTAGGGCTCACCACTTTCTATGTTTAACTTTTCCTAGGATGCGAAGAAGAATATTATGACTGACCGGCTGTGATTTTCTAAAGGAGATGAATGTGTTAAAAGGAGAGACAATGTTTTCGTTTTTCATTTCATAATGTGATTTAAAAATTATGTTTGTATATAGTACTTCCAAGGCTACTAAACTGATTTGTATTTCGGGATTTGATCCCTTATTATCATGAAAATGTTATGTAATAATGCACCAAATCTGGGTAACTAGGATTGAGGCATTACAGTGGGATTTGATTCCCACCCAAACGGGATACAGAGGAATCCACACAGATGTTGAAAACCAATATCAATAATCAACAATCCCTAGTAGGGTATAATTCATCATGGACACTCATACCCCATCCATGCTCCTCAGTCTATTTCGACACATGTCCCCCACCATAGTTTGACTTGGCACTGTCCCCCTAGATGTCATTAATCAATTACGTTAAACTATATGATTGTTTCATTGTCCCATTACCTTAAAATGTATGATGTGTCCTATTATGCAGCACCAAACTATGTGGTCTATGATTCCATTCACAAGGATGCATATATGGCCCATCTATGGGTTTGACCCCAATATCATAACAACCCCTGTCTCCCAGGTTTATGATAAATTCCAAAGTGAAATTCATATACCTTTATGATCGTAAACTATAGAGTTCCCCACTATGTGGCTTACAAAGAAGTACCATTAAAATAACAGTCAATGAATCTCGATGTAGTATATCAGTAGATGTAATTGATGGAGAAACTTCAATACATACAGATATCTCCATAAATAATGAACATCGAATACATACTGATGATTATAAATTCCACAAATGCTAATAATAGATTCCTAATATTGGAATAACACACATCATACTTGGTAAATAATGATGGATTTATTAACAGATCGTGAATCTATAAGAGAGTCCCAGAGTATGAAATAATTTTCTCGAAAAGGATTTGATGAACCAGAACTCCCATCTTCTTAAACAATGAATGTTCTAAAGTATCATAGTTCAAAAAATCTAATGAAATCCTACCTTTGTAAAATATATCCCTTTAGAAACAAAAACATTGTGTTTTTTAAGTTCCATAAACATATCCATTATAAACCATTCAGAAATAGCTACTTCTAACTTGAATAGACATTCTAAGGGGAAAATGGTGAAACTAATACGAATCCTTTACCTTGATGATAGTGTCACCTACATGTTATCCCCTCTTCCATTAATTATGGAAATGAGGGTCAGGTCAATGAAATCAATCATGCATGTTTTCATCCAAAAATATACATATTTTCTAGAGTTCATTGTTTCTGTTTGTCATATATACAGACACTCCATTCCAATAACTCCTGATAATCCTAATGGATTATATCATGTTTACACCTGTGAATGCCCCAAATACTTCCAAGGATAGATCCTTATTTTCTTGAAGGATTCCATCACCGAATCATCATCTTCTTCATTGGGTATTTAACAAACCAGTTAGAGAGTACCATCAACATCATACCATTCCATCCTTGGAGGATACCCAATAGGCCCTCTAGATAAAGAGTCACCCCCAATAATCTGGTTAGTGATAGCCAACTGTCTCGAAGTACACAATTCCAACCACTATCTTCAAAAAATTTAAGAGCTTATCCAATGAACATAATGACTAGACCCACCCATGTTTTAGGGAGGTGGATTAAGTGGAAACTTCTGGAAACATACCAATGAAAAAAAGATCATCAAGTGATCCTAAAAATAATATCTTCCACCAACACCATGTGGGAGTGAACCCTCTACATGATGAGGGTGTCGACTTCAACCACCCATACCAGGTCCCTTAAACCATAGCATGAAATACAGATCACCAGGGATAAAAACCGGACAAAAAGGATAGGGTTCCTACCTTATCCCCTTCATATAATCCTAGTGACCTTGTTTAATGGAAAACAAAAAGCGGGAACATACACCCATCCACCTACATTTTTTCGGCCATCAGATTCAGCTGGTAGTGACCAATCAATCCCTCCATTCAAATCCATTAGAGTACTATGATAAGGAACATTAAAATTTTTAAAATCATCCAGACTTCTATCAGAATCATCTAGTTGAATTCAAATATGACTACCATCCAACTTCAGTGGAAAATGTCAAGTAAGAATATACACCTTCCTGCACCCATCATGTCTTCAAACAACCACGTTTGGAAGCTACCGGAGAAGTCAATTGAAAATCCCTTACAATAAAAAAGGCCGACTCAACTCTCTACCCCATCACAGGTGTAATTTTATTATCCACTGATTGTAAAGGGATGATAGGACAAGGTACATTCCCCTACCCCAGCAATTAAATGTACATATATCCCCATTTCGACAACTGAAGTTAGAATTAACATCTTGGAAATGGAGAAAAGACATACAAAAATCTGTATCAATATCCTTTAGTCTTTCCATGATATCATATTGGATGAAACATAATACCTGAAGGAAAAAATAAAAAATATGTCCCCACAAGTAGGGTGGCTCATCAACATATCACCTTGGAGCAGATACATACCTCTATTCCCATCCATTATAGTCATGAGCCATACTCCACCATGTCATATGATCAATTAGATTGGGAATATACAACTATTATACCTGAAGATATTCTTACTATTATGAAAACAACTTCAATTCAGGAATATAAAAATGAACATGATTACCACTTCTCCCAGTAATTGCCTCTAACAATTTATAAGATGGTGTCTAAAAAAAGTCTCACCAAGCACATTTTGAGAATTAGGATTCAGTCTGCGATCTTTCTCCTCGTATTTTTGGAGTTCTTGAGGCCCTCAAACATTTATTTATTGCATCTCAAGATCCCACCCTACCATTTCCAATCATTGAGAGTAGTTACAGTAATTCTGATGTACCTCATTGGACACATAATCATGAAGGCTTGCTTCATGATAATTGGATCTGTTTTGAAAATGTATCTCTTTATGAGATCCACGAAATACCTCAGTCTAGCCAGTGGATGATGTAGAAATAAGGTCTGCCCCTTTACATAAACCAACATGATGGTTCTACCCATGATGGAATTCACTATGAAGGTTATATCTGTATTAGTAATTCACATTGTGAAGAGAATTCTCCAATGGAAAATGTGGTGAAAAAAAGGACATATATTCTTGATACACATAAAAATACAAGGCCAGTCATGTCTAATGTCTTGCCACTGGTGAGTGAAATTATTTATAAATCGGAAGATTGCACAAGGTGACAGTAATTCTCTGAAACACCCTTTGGACATTTACCTTCCAATGTAAAAGAGGAAATCTCAATTGATCTTTTCAATTCTGAAGAAATGGAAGAGGAACACCAACATTGGTCTGATCAGGTAGAGGAACCTCTAGAAAAAAGGAGATGAGAATAAATTGAACAAGTTATAACAAGTAGATGAAAATAAAATACCAATCATGTTTTGGACTTTTTACACTCCTCAGTACATCATTCCAGATATGTTTAAAATAGATTGTATGCATGGAATCTAGCTCAAAATGTTGAAAACTCTTCATGATATAAATGAAATGATATTACCTTATTTTAAATACCAATGTCATGTTAAGGTAATAAAAGTGTTCCAATGGAATATTGACTTGGTATCTCTCATGGATTCATAATATCCAAATATTTAGAAGAAACATGGTTCCCTTCAACATGGATTGAAAAATGCATTATTGAGGTTGCAATGAATGATCACATATACCTCATCTGGTGTTCTTATTAGAGGATGGGGTGCCCATGGAGAATTTCATTTAACTACACTCCAAAGTAAACAAAGCCCAATAAAAGTGTTCTAATGAAATATTATTTCCCCAATCTGGATAAAATAGATGAATTATGTTCATGTTTGATGAGATTCTCAGTAAGAATAGGCCTCTACCATCTTCCAACAAATTCTGGCCTGAATAGAGAATGGTATTGAATTAAATTTTCATCAAGCATATAAAAACATCGATCCAGACTCCCACATGGAGGATATAAGCCATCAAATTTCACAAATTACTAAGATAGAAGAATGGTCTTTAGAAGTGGGATATTTAAATGTTTTGTTCATAATACATCTATCTAATTATCAAGATAGATTTCCTAGAATTAGAAGAACAATTGTGCTGATATCAGTGATAGAAGTTTAGGAGCCACACCTCCAATAATGTGAGGGTTTAACCCAACTCTTTGAGCCAACAAATAGATCCCGGAGGATTGAGAAAGATGTACAAGAATAGCCCACGATTGTAGGTCTGGGGAATGTTTTACATTAACAATCCCCACAAAAAAGATATTTTTGTCAAGATTAGGGAAGAAGACGCAAAATGAATGCACAGCTAAACTATCCCAGGATTCCATTTAGTTTATTTCCACAAAAAAGTTATTGTATAACCAACAAATATGAGGAGACTATCTCTTGAAGGTCAAAAAATAAAGAGGTCCCACAAAGATACTGACATAATGCTATAAATTCATTACGCATTGGTGAATGTCATCAATGAAATCATTTTATACCCTCCAGAAAATTAATCCAATTCTAGGGAGTTAGAAGATGAGGTTATTATTCATAATATAGTCCACAGTGAATCAAATGAAGGTGGTGTCCATACCCAAAATCATAGGCGTACACAAAATTTACGTATATCTTGAATAAGAAACATACACCTCTTTAAAAGGAACCCAATAAGAGAAAAAGAAATGTTGAGACCATGTATCACCTTTCATCCATAGATGGTCAATCCCATTATATTGAGGATAGATTTTCTATGCAAGAGGATGACAAAGAGGAGTTGATACAAGTCACTGTAGAGTTACTCTAAGGCATCAATCTTTCTATATATCAACCATAAGAGGATCCTCATCTTGTACTTCTATAGGATCACCTCAAAAAAAGATTTCGTTACAACTACTGACATTGATAATGAATTCCATGAATTTCATGTCAAACCAGAGTAGGTTTAGGAACATCCTTATAGGCCTGTCCCCAAGGGTTGTCCAAGGAAAATACTAGCATCACCTACACCAGTGATCCTTACAATCACTGCACCATTTGAGGCTCCGCAAACCAAACATATTCAACTGTCAACTCATCCATATATTCCTAAAATTCATATGAACACCATTGAGTCATTAAAAACTCTATAGGATTCTATAGAAGGAAGGGGAACAACATTTTGACTTGAAAAAGAAAGCTTTTCCCGAATGGGTAGATAAGACACCTCCTACACCAAAAATCTGGAATCCTATATTCTCAATATTCAATGAATCAAGAGATCTAAAGCATCACATGATGCATTTTGTTTCTCACAGTGACCCCATGATGGGGAACCCTCAAAAACATAAAGAAGTAAAACTCATATGCTTTCTACAATCATTATAGGGGATTACCTTTGTATGGTACATGATTTTTCAATTTCGATCTGCTTTGGAATGGGATCATATTCCTTAGAATCTTATATACATGTTCATTTTAGTGCTGTAGAAGTCAAAAATATTCGATCTAAAAAAATCAAGCAAAGGGAGAATGAAAGAGTTTCCAATTTCATGGCTTGGAGGAAAAGATTAATATTCTCCATGAATGTACCACTCCCTCAAGATGAGATGCGGCCTGTTGTTGTACAAAATCGCTCTGATGAGTTATGCACGTCATTAATAATTATTAAAGAGATAAAACGGTTCTTGGATCATGCAAAAATTGATCAATAGTTGGAAAACCAAATCACAGTAACCAAATCCAAGTCCTGGAAAATCCTCTGAGCTTATCGAAGGAGAACAAGAAATGAAAAGTCTGCAATAATTACACTTCTTCTGGCCCCTTTACCCATTCCTACCTGAAATAATTTTTCATACTATAGTCCCCCACCTCATAATTATCAATACAAAAAACCATATCATCATGATGATTAAAGTGATCAGACCTAGAAATAGTGTTTGGAATTGATAAACAAGGTTTATTCTTTTCAAAATGAACATAGACCTAACAAATTCAACTCATATTTGAAAAAAAAACATAATTTAGTTTCCAAGGACAAATAAATATAACAAATAATGAGATAATGACATCCAAAAATATTTTAACTTCCATAAAATTTAGGTAACCCCATCCCATAGTGTTTTTAATTTAAGGGGATCCTTAAAAAGTTGGTGTACATTGGGTTAGTGAAGCTAACAAGTTCTCTATCCTAGGTAGCATGTGATACTGTTACTGATCCAAAGGATGAAGCAAAACGAAAAAATGTCAAAATTAATAATGATAAAAAATTTAATGATTGGATGATTAGGAAAACAATCAATTGAAATCATTCCATTCTACAAACACAATTCAAAAAGCAGACTGTGACTCCTACCACATCTGTTCTAGAATTGTCTCCTTCATCAGAATCCCAATCTTCTGAAGGCTAATCTTCAAAGTAGCAACATAGAAAGAAGAATAAGTTGACAATGGAAGAATATGAATTTTTTTCATGAGCAATGTTTTCCTTTACCATAGATTATTTCATTCCAACTATCTCAAAATAATAGGCACCACCTAGCCAAATTCTAATACAAGATTCGACCCCCTAGGTAGAATCTTCATCAGATGAGGATTTGATATTTGGTAATTTTAATTTTATTCATTTAATAGATCCCTAATGATATTTTGATTTTTGTTATGAACCTTCTTTCCCATAACTTTATTGGGGATCAAGGGAATGTGGTTATCAGGGTCGAGGATACAGGGGATGATATGGTCATGCTGTAAGCCACTAATTCAACCAAACCCATGATCAAAACATCTATGCGGGTGAGATTCATATGAGAGACCCCTAGAATGATCAACTGGAATAAGGAAACTCCCCCATACATGAAAGGGACTTCTAGGATATGATCATATTGTAATACTAGTTAGAGGTTCCACCAACACCTCCTAGGTAGGTTGACAGACCATGCATTCATAATCTACCAAGTACATGAACACTTTGAATTATTTTCCCAATGAATGGTCCATCCATATCTGGGACATCATCTTATAAGGTACCTATATGATAGAATATCTATGTTGGGAAACATTAAACATTGGATCAAAAGTATGATTTTTTGATGCATCTATCCCAAGATTCTCTTATGTTATCAATCTTTGATGCTCTGAGACTATTAAAAGACCTCCAAAAAGCACTCATTGAGGTATTATGAATCCAATAGAAATTTTATGTTGAGGACATTTCTATAGAAGTATATCGTATAGATAATAATCCCACAACATTCCATGTGGTCAAATATTTGAAGGAACATGATTAGGATGATATCATAAAAGGGCATGACATACCATTGTATAAATTTGAAAGGCTAAATGACATTGATATCCGATGATCCTTTATTGAAAATGGCTCGGGATTCAACCTCATCCCATTTCAGAAACCTCATCAACTCAGCCTCAATGAATCTTGTTTTTCACCCTCCAATTTGATGTTATAGGTTTATGAAAAGAATGAGAAGGACCCCCTTATCAAGATCACACTCATAACACAATTTCGAGATCTTCTGTCTGACTCAGGTTTCATGGTGGTCCATCAAGACACAACTTTCAATGTTTTTCTGGAATAACCATGGCTGAATAAACATATGGAACTCCCTTCTTCATATAACCATTGTATCAAATATTCTCTCAATGGTCATGTTGGTAAATTATATGGTGTAAATGATTCATTCAAATCTAGTGAAAACACAATATATTTATGCAGGGTTCTTCCAAAATGATGGGGGGGAATCAATGGCTAATGATTCTGCCCAAATCAATGCCTCGAATAGATTTGAGACGATCATAGCTAACACTTTCAAGAATCTTATTGCAGATTACTTTTTGTCTATTAATCAAATTGATGGGGTGGGCCATAATTTACATTTTCATTCATCGTATTCTGTAATGTCTGTCCCGATAGTAGGACCCAATGGAACGAAAGATGTTATCAACACTCCATGTGATAATTAAAGATTGAGTGAAAATGTATTCATCTAGTCCCCTATGCTTCAACAAATCCCAATTCTATAAGGTGAATAGGAAGAATATATCATGACTATAGGAAATGTTGAATAAACTCAATATTATTCCCTTATATCCACATCATCAATCCAATTTGGCTTCATTCCAACATGTGAGTCCTAAATGATTTCCACATTATCCTGATGTATGGATGGAGAATTCCCCTTTACCTAGGAGGAACTTTCTTTCCCAACTTCTCGCCAGGGAGATATAAAAATAGTAAATCATGGGGAAGATGAATAAGATGTTGATTGCAATATTTCACTCCATTATATAAGGAAGATGTCTCCACTACTTTGGATGAATATAGATAAATAAATATGGTTACAAGAGAATATCCACACCCCACTCTAATTAGTGTGGCCTTGACTACTGAAGATTTGGAGGAACACACATCCTTCCTATTGAATCACCATGATGTGTTTTCCTATAATTACATTGAGATTCTAGTCCTCGACCCTGAAGTTTCAACACATCATTTGTGTTTTCCAGAAGAGCATCAAGGATACAAGAAGGCAACAAGTAAGACACACCACAATCATGCCTCCAAAATTTAGGTTGAATTCGACAAGATTATCAAGGACAATTTCATATAAGAGGTACAATATGAAATGTGGTTAGCTAATATTACATTGTTGGAAAATAAGAATAGTAAAATCACAGTTTTCATTGAATCCAGAGATCTCAACCGGTATTATCCCAGATATTACATCCCAGTTCCAATCACAGAACTATTGGTTGAAGAAACAACTGGCTAAGAAGCACGCTCTTTCATGGATGTCTACTTTGCGTATAACCAAAGCTGGATGGCCCTATATGATGATGAATGTACAACCTTCAGGACCCCATAACACATATTTTTCTATCAGGTAATTCCATTTGTCTTCAAGAATGATGGTACAACATACCAACATGTTATGCATTACTTATTCATACCCTTGATGGGGAAATTTGTTGAATGTTATGTTGATGATTTTGTGTCCCAATCTAGATAGCATTCTAATCAACATATTGACCGAGAGACCATATTTAGAAAGCATAGACAACATAATATGAATATAAACCCCTTGAAATTTTATTTCAATGTAACAATGGGAAATTTTATCGGTTTTTATACACCATCACAGCATAAATTTCAATCATAAGAAGACTAAATTCATTTATAGAATTTATCCTACATTAATCTTTCATAAATTGAGTATAATTCAAAGAAATTTGGCCTATATCCTGCATTTCATAGCCAAATCACAATTTCATGTGCTTTCCCTTCACCAAATTATTAAATAAATGGGTCACATATTGACCAATGACTTCCAAAAAGCATTTGATATCCTTGTGAAATGTCCATTGATCCCACCAGTGTTGACTCTACCTATTTAAGGAAAGAAAATAATAATTTATGTGATAGACATAGAAAGATAAATATGAACCTTACATGCACAAATTAAATAATTTAACATTAAAAATAGCTTTTACTAACTCAGTTGAACCATGGTTGATGCAAAGAATTGATATTTTGATATTGAGAAAAGATGCATAGAATTAATCTTTGATGTTCAAAAGATGAAGAAATGTTGTTAGCATCATGAGTTTCACTTGGTATCTCACAATAACCCACTCATATTAATCCGCATTCTTCCCATGTTGAAAGGATATATGGCATGGTTGGATGTTTTTCTACACTATTTTGAAATACTGTTCGTGCATCAGAATATAGTAAAATGCTATGCCTTGGCAGTCTTCCTTAGTGAACACTCTTATGAAGAAGATATATCATTGAATACTAAATTTCCAAATGAAGAAATCTTCTCTATCCGGGATAGTCCCCGAATATATGAAATGTATTTTCACGGTGCTTCCAAAATTTCAATGGGTAAGAAAATGGAAGACCGTAAGCTCAACAAAGTTGGGTTATGAATTGTGTTTATTTACCTAGAATAGAAAGTGTTACCATATTACTTCATTTTATCAAAAGGTAGTACCAAAAATGGTGTATATTATTATGCTCTCATTGCATTTTTTTTTAATTTGGACTCCATGTACCAGTGAACCACCTGGATGTGATGGGTGATTCTGTGGTAATCAAATAGATTAACAAAATTGTGCCATCAGAAAAGAAGTGATAATTAAACCATGTGATTATGTATGAGGGTTAATTGTGTAATTTCCCTTCAGATCTAACATTCTCATATGTCCCATGGTTAAAAAATTCCCAAGATGATTCATTTTAAAATTTAGCTACATTACTAGAAGATCTGAACAGGGATGGAACAATCATCAACATATCTCATAGTCATTTGGTTTCACCTTTTGTTCAAACAAGAATAGAGAAAATTAGAAAATTCATTCATATCACTATACCATTTTGTCTTACCATGGGTTGGATGACACCCATCATGGGATATCTCTAAGGTGGAGTAAGTCCACCAAAAAGAGATGGAAGAGAGAAGATTCAGTGATGAGCTGTTAATTTTACTCTTTAAGATGACTCAAATTACTAGAAGATCCTCTATAGACGACGTTTCGATGGAATTTTCCTCTGATGCATCAATGGGGAAGAAATTTTTACCATCAGGCTTGAAGTAGATTTAGGATCCTATGATGCCTTCAAGTCTGGGTATAGGAATTATGATCAAATCTGAAGACTTGGATACATTTGGCCTTCGATGATGTAGGGTTGAACATATTTTACGACAAATTGGATTCCTTACCAAGTGCATGCTAACTTCATCCATCAACCCCTGGAGTTTCTACATACAAACACATACTTTAGTACATTTTCTATTATGGGAATGGATGTAGTAAGACCTTATCTTATAGCTATGGATAAGCAGGTTATGTATATCTATACTGCTACTAATTTTATCTACAAATGATATGGGGTAATAACTCTTAAATAAGTTGGTTTAAAGCGAATTGTTAGCTTTGTCAATGATAATATAATTACATGATTTGAGGTTCCAAATAATATATTGTGGAAAAAACACCAATTTATGTTCTGTTAAGGTATAGAAACTATGTCAGGAACACAATATCAAATCCCACGATTCATCCCACTATCATGTAGGGGCCAATTTACAGATAGAGGATTTCAATAATTCTTTTTAAAACATACTCTTGAATATGGTGGATAATGATAATAAATATTTTCATGATAAATTATTGAATACCTTATGAGCTTATAGAACTATTACCTATTCCATCACACAGTCCACCTGACACTCATTGGTATATGGGACAGAAGTATTTCTTCCCATTGAAACTTAATTTCCATTACTGAGAGTTTCAATTTGTGATCAAATAAAATCTAATGATAAATACTAGAAATGAAAATATGAGTTGGAGTGATTGGATGGAGAAATATTGAACACCTTACATCACTTAGATGTCTATCAGAACCGAATAGCATGAAGATTCAATAATAATTTTTACCTTCATTCATTCATCCAAGGAGAGTTGTATTTTGTCCATAGGACTCCAATGATACTAGGGGAAAATCCTTAAATTCTTAATCTAATTTGGGGGGCCCTTAATATATACATAAGGTTCACGATAATTGTGCATATTCCTTAATCTCAATGGATGGATAACTCACAAAAATTCATCCTAATGTAAGGTTCCTGGAGAAGTACTTATTGTAATCACACAATGTTAGTACTAGTTGTATTCTGATAAAATTAATTACATACATCTTCCTAGCTACTAGATGTTAAACTACATAGAACCATAAATTCATGATGCATGACATTAAACTAGATGACATCATCATCCATGCACACAAAAATAAATTGCATGATAATAATTCATAGTCACATGACCTGAAGCTGCAAGACAACATTTTCCTCACCACATGAAATTAAACTGTACAGTTTTTTTATACCATGTTTGAAATTAAGGAATCCACGAAAATACCACAAGTTGATATTCCATTTTTTCCCTTAAAATGAAATGGTAAATTTCCATGTGTGAGAATCACCTATGTCAGTGCCACTCCTAAATTAAAATTTATCCCCATTTCTCCACATGTTTGAATCAGACCCACATAGGGAATAATTTTAAGAAATACATATGGATTGATTCTCATTACAATCAGATATATTGTGACTCCCATATCACCAATCTTTATTCCATCCCGGATAAAAAAGAGATCCTTTATTCCATGTTTGTATGAGTTAGATCTGGAAAAGGGATATCTATTAATGAGTTATGTGTGTTTTGATTATTTCTTCTACATGATATGTAGTGACACCAGGGTCTTATCCAATGCTCTAGCCACAATGTTTCTTTCATGTCAGGTGACTTTCATTTATTTGGAATGACATTAAACTACACAGTTCTTCAATAACTATGTGTGGGTTAATTCTCATTTCAATGAGATACGTAGTGACACCTAGATCTCCTATCTCGAGCCCAGTAGTAACAAAAAAAGAAAAAATTTCCCCTTTTTTATATATGAATTATTTATATACTATGAATATTTCCAAAACATGCGTCTTGATTCTTATACCATCTTGTTCCTCGATCCCAACCATTATCCAAAAAAAGTCTATAAAATGATAATCACCTTTACTCACATAAAACATCGGATGATGTGGGTAACTTTTTCATGAACTATGTGTGGATTGATTCTTTCCCCAGCAAGATACATAGTGACACCTATATCTCCTATATCAGGTCCTGCTACAATGTTTAAAAAAATTTCCTTCACCCCCAATGAGTAAGAATCAAACCTCCATAGGGATCCATTTCAATAACTATGTGTGTCTTGATTCTTATACAATTGAGATAATTTGTCACACCCTAATCTTTAAACATTGGTATAGAAATGATTTTAGAAAAGAAAACCTCTTTTCTTTTTGGTTGTTCAGGAATCAGGTCTACATAGGAGAACTAATTTCATTCTTATGGCATAATTCTCATTATAAATAGAAACACAGTGATTCCTAGAAATCATTATTTATGTTCAACCATTAGTTTGGAAATTATAAAAATCCAATTTTCACCATGTTAACCCAATTGTTATAGGGAAAATTTATCCAGGACTACATATGGATTGATTCTTTCCCCCACAAGATATGTAGCGATACCTGGGTCTTACACCCTAGTTCAACCACCCCATAATCATCATCCCCTATCATTCATTTATGTTACCATTGTATTGTAGAATAAATGCTTACCACTCCATGTTTCTCACACCAATAACAACTCATGTGGGATTAGGAACATGTTAAATTAATTTTATGAAAAAACAATATATATTAATTCTAATTAGGCTTATCAGTGGTCCTGGATATAAGAACATAAATAGAACAAAATGTTTCCTTGTCTCATGATAATAAACTGTACGATCTTCTTAAAATTCTACAGGTGGTTTGATTTTCATTTTCATTAGATATGTTGTCACTTCATGTCAGTTTGCCTTCATCCTTAATGCATGACATTAAACTACATGTTAGTCTAAGATCTCTTTGTGGCTTGATTCTCATTCTATTAAGATATGTAGTGACATATGAATCACCAATATTTTGTCCAAACTAAATTTAAAATCCCCCTCCCCCTATGGATGGACCAAGCCTAGATAGGGAGACAAGTTTCTAGAACTCTGTGTGGCATGATTCTTTCCCAAGTAGGATACATATTGACACTTGTGGTGTATGGCATGGCCTATCTGAAATATTTCTTTTCATACATGAATCACTCATGTCCTCACCAAATGATGAAAAACATCTTGATTCATTATGAAATGTGTGTGGATTGATTATCATCTCTATGAGATATCTAGGAAGTCCAAATATTTACTCATGGACCCGGTCATAACAGGATGAAAATAATTCTTATTTTATCCCATTTATGAGTCAAATATAGGTGATGAGATTCAATATGAATTCTAAACTTATGTATGAACCCATATTCAGGGAACCCCCATTATCCTCTATTAAATAATTCAAATAGGGTGGGGGAACTCTATTTATGACCTATATATGGCATGATTCTCAACTATATTTGATTCAAAGTGATTTCCATATTTTAAATCCGAGGTAGAAATGAATCATTATATGAAAATTCTTATATTATCACGCGTACTAGTAAAATCTACACGGGGAGACACAATAAAAGCTCTCACCTTGCACATTAATTTTTTTTATAGAACTACATGTATCTTGATTCATTCTCCAACAAGATAAGTAGTAAAACTTGGGCCACATGATGTAGTCTAGCCAAAATATTTTATTGATCTTCATATCAATGCCCCAAATATCCTTGATACATGACTATAAACTACATATCATAATTTTCTTACCGCAAGAATTTGCACTGCATGATACCTAAAGAACTATATATGGATTTATTCTCATTTTCATGAGATAAATATTGAAAACAAGGACTTAGATCCTAGTTTTTCCACTAGATAAAAAAATTCACCTCTTCTACATATAATAAAAAATATATGTAGGATCCATTATTTTGGGTCCTCTCTAATGAGATCCCACCAAGGAAAAAAGAAGTATCCCCATCATACATATGACTTATATCTATGAAAGATAATCTGAAATCATAGACAATATTGGTTCAAATACTTCCCTTGTGCATTGGACATTACCCCTTTCAAATTTCATACTCCTATAGATGAATACTTTCTAATCATCACAATCATTATTTTGTTTCTAGTTGCTGAATTTCATATACCTGAGAGCTCATTTTCCAGACTATGTAGTATGTTCCCCCTATATCCCTTGCATTAGTTTCTCACATAACGGGTCTTTCAACCAAAGAATGCCACAGTTTGGATATGAAGCATATTCCCTAGATGGCCTTTCCACATACTTCCCCCATAAAATGGTTTTAAAAAAGAGGAAACTTCATTCTCAGTGGAAGTATCTTCTCTCCCTCTATGAATTGATGATGGTATGTAGTAACCCGTAGTTTAAATCGGTCTTCATTTGAATATTTTTCCTGTACCATTTATCCCAACCCGAAAGTCTCCAAGACCATGGTTTACACTTCTTCCCATGAATTTGTTCAAAGCATATTGGAATAACATTGGGTCACTTAACTACATATAATTAATTAATCCCCAAATATTTTGGTTGTAGTCGTATGACCTAAAACTATTGGCACCATACTTACTCTGCTTGGGTTAGACCTTAATAAAGAGATTAATCCCTCAATTATTTGAAAATAATTACTCGAAATAAATCTTCTTTATTCATGAATTATTATCCATAAACCCAACTCCATTCTTGAGAATATACAAATTTCCATAAAAATTCATAGGCACTTAGAAATATAATTTCATGATTGATAAGATCTTATTTATCTAACTATATAGTACATTCCCCCCTTTTGCCTTATATAATGTCTCATACATAACATGCATGTCAGATAAAGGATGCCATTACATGGATATGTAGCATATTCCCTAGATGGACTTATATAATACATCCCTTGTAATGAGTTTTTCAAAAAGATGTTACTTTGTTCTTGGAACAAGACTCCTCAAATGAAATTTAGCACTTCTTCCAATATCAATCTTCAGATTTCGGAATCTCAAAATCTCATCTGACAAATTTATCCATCCATACCAAAATATAGTAGCATTTTTTTAGACAGATTATTGAGAATTGGATAACCATCAAACCATTGGTAAAAGATAAATACCATAAATCAAAGTCCCCTAATGTCATTACTTCATGACATGAAAATGCACAACATAATGAACATGATGAATGATTTTACACTAAACTTCCCCACTAATGTCCTTGATGCATGACTTAAAACCTCACAACATAATGTCCTTATTGCATAACATTAAACTGTATAAAAGAATATAAAAAATCACAATTTTTGAAAAATGTTACCTCCTTCACATACTATGTTTTTTTAGAAGAAGATTCTTAATCATGGCCTATGTCAGCAAAGATGACCCATTTTATTCTTAAAAATATTTCCATAGTAAATCCACCAACTATGATATTCATACATACAAATCATAAACAATTTTTTCTATCAGTAATAGAATTTCAAAATTACTAGGAAGTCTTTTACCCAATTGTGAAGTACATGCATAGTTGGCCTTGCATATGTCTCCTACATAACTAGAAAGTCACCCTATGGATGACACTATTTGGATATATATCACATTACCCAATTTTTCCTATATAATACAGCTCTCATAAGGGGTTTTTTAAATATAGGTAACTTCTTTCTCGTAAAAGACCTCCATTATTATTATACATCAATTTTTAGATTTTTTTTTCATAAAAATCACGATTAGAGATTCCCCTTGGATGTATCTGAAAAAATGAATTGGGACCTTCCTTGCCATCATGATTTGTTTGAATTATAATTTATAAATTCAAGGTCAGATATATTTGACTGAAAACACTTTCTTTATTATTCTACCAATGACGAATTTAAACTTCCCACAAAAAAATACATAGTACACACTAGTTTAAAACCACACCATGCAATATCTTCAATATAGTCGAGTCTCATCTTGCTGGACCTACACTCCATATGATTTTGGAAATATCGAGCAATAAACACTTAAAAGGAAAAACTTATTCAACTAAAAACCCAAAAGGGGAAGCCTATTAAATAACCAAGTTTCACTTGCTATGTCCCCTCCGAATTGGGTTTAAGAAAAAATGAGTGTTATAACACAAAAGAGACGAATTTTGTTGGGTTTCCCATATGTCCCCAAAAACATTCAAAAAAATCTCACTAGGCGAATTGGATTAGATAAAAAATATATCATCCTTTAAAACATGGCGTAGCTCCAAATACAAACAAATAATATTTTAATGCATCAAATATCTCTAATTTTACCATAGAACTTTATTTGTTTTCATTTGGATAGAATCTAATTATATGAGGGGAGGCCTTTATTGACACCATGAAATGTGTTCCAAGATATTTTATACAAAATTAGTGATTTGATCCTCACTTAGAAACCAAATTCTGAGTTTATGTATAAATAAATATTTATTCCAGATAAAGGATTAGATTTTATTTCCTTGTCTCGTGACAGAAAATGACCAAAAATGGGGTCGAAAATTTTGTGGTGCGACTCTAAATTTTTCATGGGGGATGGTGACGGTAGAAATGGCTCTGACCAGAAGGGTGGGGACCGCATTCCTTCACTAATAATGATTAAGCATGCATAGACACATCCACCCTGGTAAGGATAGACTGTTTCGCCTAAGTCCCCCAAATTTCCCATCAGCATGAAAGCACTTGAGTGTCGTCTCAGTTGAAGCGTCCAACCTCAATGCCACCCCACCTAAACGACTAGTCACCTTCTCCCATGGTTTCATATTTTTAAATAAATTTACTCTTGGGGTCCTCATTTTTTTGGATGAACATCCCCAAAGGTTGATCGCTACTCTAATCACCATATTTCTCTACCCAAATCACTCATGACCTCCAATGTAGTTTCCTAACATATAATGAGAGGGAATAAAAGGGTATTAGTGAGTCTTAAGTCCATATTGTGTTAAAAATAAAAAACACCTGCATGACAAGTTCACCAACCCCCTAAATTTAGAACACTTGTGTGATCTCTATTCCTCAAATACAAATTTTCACAACACACATTTTTGAAAACATATGAAGAACCTTTAAATACATACTCAATTATCTCCCATGTGTAGTATTCTAGTTTTATCATCACCTATGGTGAAACCAGTTATACCAATCCCACCTTTTCACCAACCACATGGGCACCACCAACTTATCTCCTCCTTCATTATTTCCCAAACATTCTCAGCATACACGATCTTTTCATGAAACCTCATTTATAGACATTCATGGTATATCTTCTCATTTATTGGTACATTATCAGAAAGGTATCATTTTGAACCCTCCACCAAGACCTCATAATTTACAAAACCATAGGAAAAGAAACTTTTTTGTGTCTCTCATTTGTATTTAGATATCTATTGTCAGAGGTTTCCCACACTTTTCCAAACATTGTTCAAGTATCCACAAGGTGTTTATTGAATTGGATATCTACAGTCACATAGAACCTTACCCCAAGGACAGTGTTGAGGAATTCCAGATATTGGATTCTAGGGAATGGACTCAATCCACTTATTTTTATCTCGACGATTTGGAACCTCTAGTCCCTACTGTGGAGGGTAAGGATCACACTTTCTTATCCCTTTGACAAAAGATAAGTCCCCCCTCTTCACCTAGGACCAATTTAAGGGAAACCATTGTAACGACCCGAAATTTTTAAATATATTTTGTTTCCTAATTTAATGTGTTATTGTTATACTCAACAAAAATGTTTTATTTGATAAACATGATTATAATTAAAATGAGATCAGTGGGTTTTGACTATTATATAACCATCGGTCAACATGACCGCTGTGAACAAAATGTTTTGATTATTGTCTCTAAATATAAGTAATCTTGGTTAATTATTATAGAAAGAAGATTCGATGGCCACACCTAGTAGTCTTGGACCGATCGAAGCCCATATAACAGAGCTTGGGAAGGAGGTAGCACAACTGGGCTTTGCTCTGGATCAAATCCAAGCCGAACATAATCATGTGAATCTGGAACGAAATCGCCTTCGTGAGAAGTTCAAACTGATAGAAATTACTACTCGGGCAATGTTGACTGAGCAGCCCCAAGCTTCTATCACCCTAGCACACCTTACTCTTAGGTCCTATGCTGGTATTATAAGGGGTTATGTAACGAGTCCGTAACTACCTTGTGTAATCCTTGTTTTAAATAAAAATTGGGATTTCTTCATATGATGAAGTTTATGAATTTTGAAATGACCGGATAAATATAGTATGCATATTTTTGATGAATTTTAGAAAAAGGATATTTTAAATATGTTTATGTAAAACCTAAATAATTAAAAATGTGTAATGATTTTCGAAAAATGGTCTTCTGCAATTATGTTCAGTACTAAATTTAGAATCTAATAAGATCAACTTGATTTTTGATGAATAGTAAATTATGAATAGTGATTTTATGATTAGGATTAGTAATATGACCAAATTTATTAGTAATCTCACTTAAAGAAAGTTTTAAAATAATCTAGGCACCTTGATTAAGTACTGTGATTCAACATAATAGTTAAATAACGGTTTCATTAATTATTATTCAAGTATTAGTTTTTTTCGGGTGAATAGTGTTTTTTAATGAAAAATTTAATTAAAAATAAATAGAAAATTATTTTTATAAAAATGACTTTATTTTTGAACTCAGAGCATCGATATTATGTTATGGTAATTTTTGCGGTTTTTTCTGAAAAAAATGAATTTTCGATGAATAGTGTTTTTATTTCAAAATTAAATTAAAAATATTTAGAAAATTATTTTTATAAAATGGATTTCATTTTTGAAATCAGAGCATTGATATTTGGTTAATGTGAAATTTTGGGATTTTTCTGAGAAAGTTGAATTTTCAGTGAATAGTAAAAATACAGTTTTAGGGTTTCGGTATGTTTAATGACATCATAAAGGTGTCATGATGATGTCATAAGATCTTTTTGAGGGTTGGCCGGCCAAGGGTGATGAATTATTGTTTTGGGGGCCCCATGTGGCCTAACTCCATGATAAATGACAAGGGAGAGCACATGGGTTTGAGAAAAGCACATGTGAGGTGTCCCTTGGCCATTAATGCCTTGTCCCCTCACTTTCCCTATAAATACCAAGCCCTCCTCTCATCCATTCGCCTCCCCACTCATTCCCAACGAATTTCTGGTCTCATTACCTCCCAAGGAGTCCTCCCAAGGTTCCCCCAAGCCCTCCAGGTCCCAACCATTGAGGTTTAAGAGTTACATTTTAAGGTAAGGGATCCGACCTCTCTCTTTCTTTTCACGTAATCTCTTTTATGTATTTTCTTTTATACTCTATGTGCTTATGTTGGAGGATGTTCTTTTATATTCATCCCACTGCCTATTTCATGTTCATATGATGAGAGACCCCCCCTGCTCTCATCAATTCGTTTTAAGAATGTTTAAGTGGCGCCGTTAGGCTGCCGAATTTTTATGGGATTCTTTCACCTTCCTCGTTTTCAAGTTCTATTTTCATTCAAGTCTTTCATGTTCCTTTTTATTATGTTGGGGTATGATCTCTAAATTATCATACTGATATTTTATGATCATATGATGAGAGACCCCATTTGATCGCTTCAATTCAGTATTTTGAAGTTTTAAGTGGTGCCGTTAGGCTGCCAAATTTTTAAGTGGTTCTTCACCCTTCTCGTTTTGAAGTTCTACTTTCATGTCAATTATTTCATGTTCCTTTTTGTTATATTGGGGTATTATCTCTATATATATCATACTGGACTCTTATGTTCATATGATGAGAGACCCCATTTGATCTCTTCAATTCAGTATTTTGATGTTTTAAGTGGCGCTGTTAGGCTGCCGAATTTTTAAGTGGTTCTTCACCCTTCTCGTTTTGAAGTTCTACTTTCATGTCAATTCTTTCAAGTTCCTTTTTGTTATGTTGGGGAATTATCTCTATATCTATCATACTGAACTCTTATGTTCACATGATGAGAGATCCTATTTGATCTTTTCAAATCATTTTTGTTGATGTTTAAGTAACGTCGTTAGGCTGCCGAACTTTAATAAGAGAAATCTATATTTTTTTCTTCTTCCTTACATGTTTTTCATTTCAAATGGTATGTCCCTAAAATTTCATTACCATGTCCATATGTCCTTCTTATTCTTTCACCCTACTGTTTTATGGATCATTTATGAGTGGGTGACCCATGTCCCCTCTCATTTCAATGTCTTCTAAAACCTCAGAACATTGCCGTTATGCTGCAGAATTTCTGTCTCAAAATGTCTATCTCTTTTTCTAAAGTCCTTTTATTTTATTAAGTGAATACTCAAAGCTCTTTCTTCTAAAGGGGTACTCACATATATACCAAAATGTTCTATTTTAAATTCTTGGATTTAGATACATGAGACCCACCTTCCTTTTCTATGGGTTTTAAAGTGATATAAAGATCATGTCTTTAAAGCAGTTTTTAAAAAGTTATGATTATGAAATGAAACCCATTTAATTTATGCTATATGGGTTATTTATGAAATTTTTGATGATGATATATGTCGCTCACATGATAATAAAGGCAAATTTAAGGGTGTGCCCTGATAGCGCTCCAATGCATTGGGTAATGATGTAACCACTAGAGATTACAATTTTCACAATACCTTGGTGAATAACCTTGGTAATTTTAAAATGACACCTTGGGGATGGACCTTGGTGATATGTTCATGATTGTCTATGTTAAATGATGTAGCCACATCTTCATGTTATGAAAAAGTTTTATTTTTATTATCATATGCCTCATGATTTCATTTTCTTGCATTAAAGTTCTTTTCATGACTTTATTGATGTATCTCAAGTTCATATGTAAAAAGTTTCACTTGATTCCCTTGCTGGGCCTTCTGCTCACCCTTCCTTTTGATGTATGTCCCCATGTTATGAGATGCAGTAATGAGCCTAGGGGGAACATGAGGAGAATCCTTTCAAGTGTTTAAGAAGAATGTTTTTTTTGTTTCATGTTTTATGTTCCTTGTTTCCAAGACACTAAACCTTAAAGATCCTCAGTTCCGTGTAATGGAATGAAAAGTTATGTTATAAAAAGACGGGATGCTATAACCATCCTAGTGTATGCCCCTAGACCATCATTTAGGAGGATTCTGTCTTTCTCCTCTCTACCACAACTTCCATCAATCCTTCCAAACATTGGAATCATATCCAATGTAAAGTGAAAGGCGGTAAGTATCATATCCATGAACTCTTCCGTCGTAGCCACGACCTCTTACATTGTACCCATGGCCTCTTCCACATGAAGAAATAATGAATTTGTGTGTTTTATTGAATATTTTACATCCTCTTTTTTCTCACACCAATATTGACTCGCATGGGTTTAGAGATTTTTCATGATCACAACACTCATAAAATCCACATGAATAAATGAATTACGGGAACTATGATTTTCACCATAATTGGGATATGTTAGAAGCCTTCCTACAGCCCGAGCTCCATAAAATCTCATCCCTGAAATGAGAAATCATACCCCCATAATCTGGTCATCTTCTCTAAGAGTAATCCCCAATCCTAATTCCCTTAATTCCTGAATCCTCTTTAAGAGTAATGTAACGACCCAAACATTCATTAATGGAAATTCCTATTGATATAATTAAATTTCGTATTATGGTTATATAAAATTTAAAATTCATTGGTTTTCTGTTTCTAGATTTTAAAATACCATTATGAATTGTGACCAATGCTAATATAGTTGTTGAACAATGATCATATGATTTGTATAAATATAGGGCTTTAACAAATCCAATTTACACAGACAAAGGAAGCGATGACCTCATCCAGTAGACATGCCCCAAAAAAATCCCATTTCTCAGAGCTCAGAATAGTGGTGGCGTCATTTGGATTCTCTCTTTTATAATCCCATGCCGAGCTTAAACACTTTATGTTTGAGCGGAACCGACTATGGGAGATGTGGAAGTTAATAGAGATTACAACCCGAGCGATGTTATCTGAGCCATCCCAAAAGTCTGTCACCATCACACACCTTACCATTTGATCTTATGCGTCTGTTATAAGGGGTTATTTAGAAATACCCAAGAACTATGACTATGTGCATTATTTTTTTATAATTAATGTGCATTCATTTTATTATTGTTACTTCGTAAATAGTTTGTAAAACACAAATTGCATTTTTAGTTAATATTAAACTAAGGAATATATTATGATGAATTAAAGGTTTTTTGAATGAAATAATATTTTAATAAAATATTATTATTATTAAATTAATTTTTATAAAATATAAATGATCATATAATTTTAGGAATGCAATGGTAAATTTTATTAAGGTTTTAAAGCTGTTTTTTTTTCAAAACCCATAATTTTTAGTAAATGTCGTTTTTTTCATTAAAATTAAAATTCACATTGTTATAAAATTATTTAGATAAATGAATATTATTTTTGGATTCCAGATTTAAAAATTACTTAATGGTGAATTTTTCATAATTGTTTGAAAAATTTGAATTTTTGGGTAAAAATTAAATACTGTGTAAATATATAATGTGTTCTATGACATCATAATGATAAAATATTGATTTAGTAAAATAATATAATCATCATATTCCTAAAATTTTTGTTTTAACATTAAAATAATATGATTTTGGGTTTGTTTTATTTATTTTACAATGATTTTGTGGACCCTTCAAGGATAATAAAACATTTTGTCTTTTTAAATTGTTTTCCTTGAGCATGTGACTCACCTCCAGATAAGAAACCATATTATTTTAAGAAGTTCGACCATAGGTTTATAAAATATTTTTTCCACTCCCCTTTGGAAAAAACTATGGTAAAAAACCATGGGCTGGTTTGTGGTTTTTATTAGTTTAATGTGAGTTGTAGCAAACCTAAATAATAAAGAATCCCCTCTCCTTTCCTATATAAACCCACCCTAGATCCCACTCCCTCTTCACTAAAATTATTTTTAGTTCGACCAAACCCTGCCCTCCTATCTCTAGAATCCTCTCAAGGTTCCCCATGCTCCCCTGAATCCTCTCTCAAGCCTCTCCCAAGCCATTGGGATCACACTTCCAAGTAAGGGATTCCTTCCTTTCTCATTTTTTTTTCAAATTTTCATTAAGTTATTAAACCATTTTGCTTTCAATTACATATTTTGTGGTATGATTTCACACTTACCCATTCTTACCTATTTATTTTTGAAGTATGGGATACCCAGTTCTATTTGATTAGTGCCACCCATGTACACCCGTTACCATACCGAAATTCTGTGAGGGATATCTCTCTTCTATTTTACAACCAGGAAATTATTGTAAAGGGTATTCACCATTATGAAAATATTGTAAAGGGTATTCACCATTATGAAAATATACATATTTAATTTTACATTCATGAATTTATTCCACATTACTTAATCATGGAATAAATTATGATGTTGATTGATTCCATGTTATATGATCCATGTGACACACTTATTCATCAAATGAAATGTTTAAGAATGGTGTGCCCTGATAGGGATCCAATGCATTGGGTAAAGTATAGTATCATGATGCATCATGTGCAATGAGTGTTGACTCATGATATTTCAATTTCAACTAGGTTTTACTCGTGATTCTTGTGAATGAGGGTTTACTCATGCACCATGTCCAATGAGCTTTGGCTCATTATAATTCCATGTTAAGTGTTGTTGCCTCATTTATGATTTTTATGCTTTATCATGCCTTTATGTTCATGTTTATCTTATGATCCATGGATATTCCTATTGTCTAACATGTATTTTACTACTCATGCTGTTCCATGTTTATTCCCTTACTAGGCTTTATTTCTCACCCTTTTCTTATGCATGTCCTCAGGTTATCCCATGCACTGCTAAGTACGAGGGAATGTAGTGGTCATGTATAGGATGTTTTAAATAAATATGTTTTATTTCATGTTTTAAGTTATTATGTAATGATCGTCAGCCCTAAATACAGTAGACATCTCTATCTTTTATGTTGTATCAAAGTGATGTTTATGTAATAAATCATGTTTTAATGTTTAATAATTAACAGGGTTGTTATAGTTGGTATTAGGGGATAGGTTTAGTTGTTTTGGGATTAGGATTAGAAAACCCTATTGAAGCCTTAAAGACATGACTATGTATAATAAAAACATCTCTATGTTTTAGTGGGTATTTATTAAGTGGTTTATCAAGAAAATACATCCGTGTTTGGATACGAGCAGGTAGAGGTGGCTCTGGCTCAGATGTACCAATGGGTGAAAACCCCAACAAAATGTTTAGGGCTTGACCCGGTGTATCCTGGTTCATGACAACGGGCCTTGATGCACTTTTGGTTATGACACTCCCGGGGGATATGCATTTGTAAATTCACAAGCTTAGTATGAACCATTATTATGGAAATTATAAAAAAATCCCTAAGAATATATTTTGGATAACATATATTGAGGCCTATAGATTCATAAGTTATAGAAATAAAATCTATTTATAAATCATCTGTTTTTCCCTTGGATTACCATTTATATTTTAACCCTATATTTCCTTTTATTCCAGCCATTGGCCAGTAATCAGATGACTCGGCCTAAAAATTGATGTGAATACCAATGTGATGATTTATATAATGAGATGCCCAATCCAATGGGAGCGGGAATCACAATCTTTGTCCCGCTTCTCTCTTAGTAAACTCAGGATTTGGATAGAAACATCTGTGAAGAGGAACATTCAACCACCCCTAATAAAGAAAAGGTTGAAATTGATATCTTCATGAGAAATAGGCCCCCTAATTTTAATGGATCATCTGATCCCTCAATCGTCGAACCATGGATCAACTCCATTGAAAGGATCTTATCCATCCTTCAACGTTTTGACCAAGAGAATGTTTTCATTGTTTCTTATCGTATGGAGGGTGAATCTGAACAATGGTGGACGTAAATAAAATATATGATGACTGAGGAGGAGATCGAGGTATTGGAATGGACGGATTTTTGGAAGATGTTTTTTGATGAATAATTCATGCGCACCATCTAGATTAAGATGGAAAGTTACTTCCTTGAACTCAAATAAAAAGAAGAAGAATCTGTTATAAAGTATGATGAAAAATTCACATGGCTTGCATGATAAGCATCTGGATTTGTTTTTACCCCCAAATGAAAGTTTGATCACTTCTTTGGTGGCCTGAAACCTAGCCTATAGAACGCTCTGGCGATCTGGGGCATTAACAGCTATGAGAAAATTGTCTGATTTTCGTTCAAGGTTGAAATGGAGATCAGATAATGTTAGGGGTATCATGGGGATAATAAGAGTAAGGTGGACTTCAATACTGGTGGTCCGATGGATAAATCCAATGGTGGTCCAAAAATCCAAAACCCCACTTTCCAAAGGTGAGGAAAGAATCACCCTCGTAATTTCCTGAAGGGGATGAAGATATGATTTAGGTGTGGACGAGAAGGGAACATAGCCATTAACTATGGACAAGAAAAACCTAGAGCTATGAAAGAGGAGAGGAATGCTCCATTCGACTCTCAACGCATTGTTCGTTGCTTCATCTTCAAAGATCCAAGGTATCATGCGAATCAGTTCCAAAAGACAAGGTTTTTCGGAGGCAACCAACAACCTCCAAGACAGCAAGGGCGAGATTTATCCATCACTACTGCCGAAGTGAACCCCGAATACGAAGTGGTCATAGGCACTCTAGTTATTCAATCAATAATGGAGAATGTACTTATTTATTCAGGTTCTATTCAATCTTCTATATCTTGAAAGTGTAGTAGAACAATCCCAACACCACCAAAAATGATTGAAGTAAAGATGTCGGTGAGTATAGAAAATGGGGAAATCATTGCATCCCATGAATATAACTCCTCCCCTGTCTTTAGTAAGGCATTGAACATTCTATGGAACCTCACCATTATCCCTCAAGTGTAATTTTATCTAATTCTTGGCATGTATTGGATTTCCATATATAGTGCCAACATAAATTGCCGTGAGGGAGAAATTACTCTCCATGCGGAGAATCGACCCCCGATTCTGTACAAGTGCAAGGAAGAAGATGAATCTTATTTACTTCCATCATCTCAAGTGTGGATATTAATGACCTATGGTCACACGTATTTGGATCAGATGATTGAGTCTACGGAGGCAACCATCTTTGAGGATGTGCCTATTATGATAGATTTTGGTGAAGTGTTTCCTGAGATATTGCATGGTCTTCCTCCTAGAAGAGATGTTGAATTCACAATTGACCTTATAACTGGGGAGTTTCAAATATCAAAGGCTCTGTAGAGAATGGATATTATGGAGCTTGATGAGCTGAAGAAAAAACTACAAGAGAATCTGTATAAAGGGTTTATAAGCCCATGTGCTTCACCATGGGGTGCAACAGTCATATTCATCAAGAAGAAGGATGGGTCAATGCGCCTTTGCATCGATTATTGTGAAATTAACAAAATAATGATAAATAACATGTGTCCTCTCCCATTAATTGATGACTTTTTCTTTCAGCTACGTTGTGGACAATACATTCCAAAGGTAGATTTGTGGACGGGACATTATCAAGTAAGGGTGAAGAAGGAATATTTTCACAATACTACTTTTCGTACATGGTACTCGCACTATGAATTCATAGTAATTCCTTTTAGAGACAGTAATACTCCAAAAATATTCAAGGACATTATGAATAGTGACTTTAGTGAATACCTTGAAAAAAAAGTTTAGTCTTTAGGGATGATATTCTAATATACCCCAAAACCAATGAGGAACCTGAGGAGCATCTATGAACTGTACTAGAGACCTTGTGAAAGGTGCACTATACAAAGTATAGAAAGTGTGATTTATGGTCGAAGGAGGTCTCATTCATGGGCCATATCATCACAAATAATGGGATATCTATGGATCCCTCCTAGAAAACAACTACAGAGGGATGGTCGAGGCCAACATTGGTAACAAATATTTGTAGCTTCATGGGGTTATCTGGATATTATCGACGATTTGTGAGAAATTTCTCATCATTATCAAACACTATTACCAAGATAGCTCGGAAGGGAGTAATGTTTTCTTGGAGTGATGAATGTGAATAAATATTCATTGAGTTGAAAATGAGGCTTATCACTACGCCGTACTCACTTAACCCACAAGTGGAGAAATATTTGTTGTATTCATTGATTCTTCAAAGAAGTGCATGAGCTGTGTGTTGATGAAAAATGAAAAAGTCATTACCTATGCTTCAAGAAAATTGAATGTTCATGAGCATAATTATCCAACACATGATCTGGAGTTGGCTACTGTGATCTTCACAATAGAATTTTGGTGGAATTATCTCTTTAGAGAGAAATGTGAAATATATATAGACCACAAAAGCCTCAAGTATATATTCACACAGAAAGAGTTGAACATATTTTCATGATGATGGTAGGAGCTGATCAAAGACTATGACTTCTCAATCAATTATCACCCTAGGAAAGCGAACAAGGTGGAAGATGCTCTATGTAGAAAGGAACTAACGATTCTATCATTGATGATAATTGAAAAGGATCCAATATTCTTATATTCGATGAAGATGAAAATGAGAATCATAAAGAAGGGAACATCATCATTCCGTTCAAAAAATATTTCTCAACCATCTCTTTTGGATAAGTTATAGGATGCTCAAAAGGATGATGAAGGAATTCAGATGAATGTGGAAGCTATCAGAAAAGTGAAATCCTCAGAGTTCAATGTTAATTAAGAAGGAATTGTGAGATTTGGGAAAATACTATCTGTTCCATTAAGTACATAGTAGAAGAAGGAACTTTTGGATGATACACATAGTTCTAATATATCTATTCACCTAGGGAACACAATGATGTATCAAGATCTTCAAAGAGAATTTTTGGTGGGAGTATATAAGGAAGGACATTGATAATTATACATCAATGTTCCTGGTGTGTGAGCAAGTGAAGGGAGAGAGGGAAAAGTATAAGGGGATGATGCAACCATTTCCCATACCACCATGGAAATGGGAGAATATCACTATGGAATTTTTCACTAGATGTCCAAAGACATCCAAAGGCAACAATGCAATATGGGTTTTTCTGGATTGTCTTACAAAGACATCACACTTCATTAAAATTCAGGAGTATTTTTAATTGCATCAATTGGCACAGATATATATCAGAAATGTGGTAAGGCTGCATGGAGTACCACTATATATTGTATCTGATCGAGATCCAAGATTCCCCTCTATGTTTTAGAAGAGTCTTAAACATGATCGGGATACTAAACTGAACTTTAGTACGACATGTCATCCTCAAACTGATGGTCAATCTGAGTTAACTATTCAAACACTGGAGGATATGTTAAGATTATGTTCTATGGACTTCAAAGGAGGGTGGTATGAACATCTTCCTCTGGTTGACTTCTCCTACAATAACAGTTTTTTCTCGAGCATCCTAATGGAACCTTATGAAGCCCCATATGGGAATAGGTGAATAGCAACAACATGTTGGGATGATGTTGGTGAGGATAAGATTCTAGGACCAGAAATGGTCGATGAAATGGTGGAGAAGGTAAAAACCATTTAGTAGTTTATCAAGGCAGCCCCGATTCAATAAAAGAGTTATGTAGATCACCCTCAATAGAACCTTGAGTTTGTAGTTGGAGACATTGTATTTCTATGAATATCTCCATGGAATAAGGTCATAAGGTTTGGAAAGCATGGGAACTTAAGTCCTTGGTATATTGTCCCCTTCGAGATTTTTGATCATGTTGGGGATGTGGCCTATTGACTAGCACTTCCACCTAATGTGGCCAAAGTACATGATGTATTTCATGTATCCCTCTTAAGGAAGTATATACTAGTCTCTTCATATGTACTCTATTTAGAGGTAGTACATCTAGAGGATGATCTTTCTTACAAGGTGAAACCAATAAAGATCTTAGATAATAGGGAAAAAGTTAAACGAAATAAGACAATTCCCCAGGTGAAGTTGTTGTGGCAAAACCAGAAGTTTGAAGAAGCGATGTGGGAATCGGAGGAAGTGATGAAGCAAAGATTCCCATATCAGTTTTAGTATAGGAAAAATAAATTTTGAGGGTGAAATTTCTTAATGGGGGAATATTGTAACGACCCAAACATTCATTAATGGAAATTTATCTTCTTCTAATTAAATGTCTTATTATGGTTATATAAAATGTTATCTTCATTGTTTTTATGTTTCTGGATTTTAAAATACCATTATGAAGTGTGACCATTGCTAATATAATCATTGAACAGTGATCATATGATTAGTATAAATATAGGGCGTTAACAAATCCAATTTACTCAAACAAAGGAATTGATGGCCTCATCAAGTAGACAAGACCCGTACAAAGCACATTTTTAGAGCTCGGAAAGGAGGTGGCGTCATTGGGCTTTGTTCTTGACCAAGCCTAATCTGAGCTTGAACAAGTTAAGCTTGAGTAGAACTAACTACGGGGGAAGTGGAAGTTAACAGAGATTACCACCTGAGCGATGTTATCCGAGCCACCCCAAGAGTCTGTCACCATAACACTCTTTACTCTTCGGTCTTATGCGGGTTTCGAAATAGGTTATGTAACAATACCCTATAACTATGACTTTTTTACATTATGTTTGTATAAAAAATGTGCATTAATTTTATTATTGTTGCATTGTAAATAGTTTTTAAAGCAGAAATAGTATTTTTAGTTAATATTCTACTAAAAAATCTATTTTGGAGAATTAATGGATTTTTAATTAAATAATATTTTAGTAAAATATTATTATTATTAAATTATATTTTATTAAATATAAATGATTGTATAATTTTTTGAATTCAATTGTAATTTTTATTAAGGTTTGAAAACATTTTCTTCAAAACCCATGAATTTTTGGTAAATGTTGGTTTTTATTTTAAAAGTAAAAAAATCATATATTTATAAAATTATTTAACTAAATGAATATTATTTTTGGAATCTGGACGTCTAAATTATCCAACACTGAATTTTTCATAATTATTTTAGAATGTCAAATTTTTGGGTAAAAATTAAAGACCATTTAAATATATAATGTGTTTTATGACATCATAATGATCCAATATTGATGTAATAAAATAATATAAACATTATTTTTGGCCAATATATGGTTTACCATTAAAATAATATGATTTTCGGTTTGTTTTATTTATTTTAAAAAGATTTTGTGGACCCTTCAAGGCTTATAAAACATTTTGTCTTTTTAAATTGTTTTCCTTGAGTGTGTGACTCACCTCCACATAAGAAACCCTATTATTTTAAGTTGTTTTGACATTGGCCTTATAAAATATTATTTTACAATCCCAATTGAAAAAAAACATTGGAAAAATATAGGATTTGGTTTTTTGGTTTTGATTAGTTTAATGTGAGGTGTCCCAAACCTAAATAAGAAAGAATTCTCTCTACTTTCCTATATAAACCCTATGAAGCTCCCACTTCCTCCTCACTCAAAGCCTTGGAGGTCAACCAAAACCCTACCTAAAATCTCTAGAATCCTCCCAAGGTTCCCTAAGCACCCATGAATCCTCTCTCAAGCCTCTCCCAAGCCTTTGGTTTCACACTTCCTAGTAAGGGATTCCTTCCTTTATCATTTTTGTCCAATTTTCATTAAGTTCTTATGCCCTTTTTTCAATTAGATATGTTGGGGTTTGATTTATCACCTCGCCCATAAATTCATATTTATGTTTGTATGATGGTATACACATTTCCATCTGATTAGTGCCTCCCAAGTACACTCGTTACCATTCTGAAATTCCGTGAGGGATTTCTCTCTTCTCTTTTACTTCCATGTAATTATTTTTTATTGTGCATCTAAATTCCATTACATTTTTTGTGACATATATCTATATGAACCCCTTACATTAAATTTCATGTATAAATGATGTGAAACCCTTTTCTCTCTCATCAAACATTTTCATGAATCTTTATGTGACGTTGTTGTACTGCTAAAATTGCACCTCGTTTTTTCAAGCCAAGATCATTGTGTAGTGAATACCATACCATGTCTCTATCATGGGTATTCACCTTTAGTAACATATACATATTGAATGGTACTTTCCTGTATTAATTCCACGTTACTTAATCATGTAATAACATATGATGTTGATTGATTCCAATTTATATGATCAATGTGGCACACTTATGCCTGAAATGAAATGTTTTAGAAGGGTGTGCTCGGATAGCGCTCCAATGCATTGGGTAAAGTACAGTATCATGATAAATCATGTGAAATGAGTGTTGAATCATTCTAATTAAAGTGAAACATGGGTTTACTAGTTCTTCATGTGCAATGAGGGTTTAATCATGCTCAATGTTCAATGAGATTTTGCTCATGTTAATTCCATGTTAAGTGTTGTTGCCACATTTAAATGTTATGATTATCATGCTTTATCATGCCTTTGTGTTCATGTTTCTCTTGTGATCCATTGATATGCCTATTGTGTATCATTTATTGTATTTATCATGTTATTCCATTTTTATTCCCTTACTGGGCTTTATGACTAATTCGTTTCTTATGCATGTCCTCAGGTTATCCCATGCAATGTTAAGTACAAGGGAATGTAGTGGTCAATTATTGGATGTTTTCAATAAAGATGTTGTATTTCATGTTTTAAGTTGTTATGAAATAATAATAATCCCCAAAAACAATATACCTCTCGATATTCTATGTTGTATCAAGTGACGTTTATTTAATAAATAATGTTTTAGTGTGTAAAAGAGAAAATGTTTGTTATATGTAAGCCTCAATTTAATCCCCCTAAACATCTGTGAGGTATGAAATCTTTCTTGGACCCTGTTACAAGGGAATTCTATTAAGGAATAGGCCCCAACCGATTTCTATCAAATGGACATAATCCCCTTTGAGACATACCGAACTATGAGGTCTTTGATTCCCATCAAAAGGAGATATGTAGGAATCCTCGTTGTGGATGAAACCCTGCACCCCTAATCAAATCATTTCTCTTTGGGCCATATCCCCAATAGGTTACAATTCAACTTGGACACTCATAACCCTTCAAAATTCCTCAGGCTATTTCGGTATAATTACCACCCCACGAGTTGACTTGGAACATTCCGCCTAGGTGTCCTTGTCACATGACATTAAACGGTACTGTTGGGTCCTTATCACATGAACATAAAATGTATTATTATTTTCAAGTAAACGGAACCAGACTACATGGATTAGGATTCCTTTCACAAGGATACGTAGGTATGCCATCTATGGGTTCGATCCCAACATCATAACAACTTTTGTCTCCCTGGATGATGATAAATTTTAGAGTGACATTGGACTTATTGGATGACCATAAATGCTGGAGAGCCCCAATGCATGGCATAGAAAATAGTGTCATCATAATAACGACCAAAGAATCTCAATATAGTATATGACTAGATAACATTTTTAGAGAACATCAAATTAATACAGATATCTCCATCAATGAAAAAACTGAACTACATAAAAGTCATTCAAAATTACACAAATTCGAATAATTGATTTCTAATATTTGGATAACTCACATCATACAAGGAAAATCAAGAAGGATTCAAAAACATATCTTAAATCTATAAGAGAGTCACAGAGTAAACAATAATTCCCCCCAAAAGGGTGTGATGAGCTTGACCTCCCATCCACTTGACCAATGAATGTTCTTATATATCGTATGTCACAAAAACCAAATGAACACATGAAATTGGAAACCAGGTCCCTTTGGATACAGAACTGTTGGGTGTTCCCCATTCCATAAACAAATCTGTTGGAAACGGTTTAGAAATAGTAATTCCGAACTAGATCACACATTCTGAGGGAAACTCGAACACTCTAAACCATATACCCTAAACACTAATCCCAATACACTACACCTAAAACCCTATACCCAATACCCTAAACCAAAAAACATAAAATCACTAAAACATACATAAAATCCAAATGAATTAAAAAACCCTAATATATGAAGAAAAAAATAGAATACACAAAACCCCCTTTATTCCTCAAGAAAACACTAAACCCACTAAAACACAATGAAACACCACAAAAATCATAAGAACCCTTAAAAACATGAAAAACACTACCAAACACTAAAAATACCAAAAATACCATCCAAAACCCTAAATACCCAATAGGCCATAAAAAATAAACAATCATCAAAAAACCCAAAAAACCATAAAATCATACATCACCCTAAAACCCCTAAGAAATCCTACAAGACCATAAAAACCATAGGATCCCTGAAAACAATGAAATCCTTTAAAAACCATTAAAATCCTAAGACCCCAAAAAACCATTTTAAATAGTTAAAATATCTAAAACCCATAAAATCCTAGAACACCTTAAAGACTACCAAATCCCCCAAAAACCATGAGAAACCCAGAACACAAAAAAAAAGATACAGGGACACTACAACCCAAATAAACCTACAAAACCTAGAAAACCCTAAAATCCCTAAAAATCCCTAAAAACACTAAAAACCAAAATAACCCATATAGGACCCCAAAAAGACTTTAAAACCCAAAAAATAATAAAACAACCAAAAACACAAAAAACCAAAAACCCAAAAAACCATTATTAATCCAAAAATTCCAAAACTCCGAAAAAATCCTAAAAGAGTCTAATTCATTAAAGTCCATCTAAGGCAATGAAAATATAAAAGGATATTAACCACTAAGGAACCCTAAAAAACCTAAAACCCCCAAAAACACTAAAATAGTAAATCCCCCAAGAACCCCTTAATACACTAAAAACCATAATAACCAAAAAACCCTAAAAATATTAAAAAAATAAAAATGCTCAATAAAACCCAAAAAAATCTAAAAACCCCTAAAACCCTAAAAACCGTAATGACACTATAAAATACCTAAAAACAAGACAATCCATAAAATTCACTTAAAACCCCAGAAAAATCCACATCATAAAAAATATTAAAATCCCTAAAAACCCGTAAAACACAAAAAAAACATTAAAAATCCATAAAACTCTCAAAAAATCCAAAAAACCTTAAAAGTCCCTAAAACCCAAAACTCCTTAAATGATCATAAAGACACTAAAAACAAAAATTCCTTCTAATCCCAATAGAGACCACAAAACACTATAAAAAGATAAAATCCCTTAAAAATACATAGACAACCAATGAAGTCCTTAGAACCCATTAAAACCTAAAAGTCCATAAAAACCCTGAAACTTATAAGAAACCAAAAACCCAACATACTCCATAAAAAATTGAAAACACTAAAACTCCCTGAAACCCTAAATTTTTTTAACAATAATAAAAGCCAAAAAAACCCTTAAATATCAAAATATATTAAACAACCAAAAAACCTTTAAAACCGTAAAACCCTTAAAAATTATAAAAGACCATTAAAATCTATATAAAAAACTCAAAACCCAAAAAACAATGAAAACCCATAATACACTTTAAAATTCATAAAACCCAACAAAAACATAATACCCTAAAAACAAATAAAAATTCTTAAAACCACTAAAAATTATAAAAGACCTGACTAAATCTAAAAAAACATAATACCCCCAAAAACTATAAAACCCCAAAAAACCATAAAAACACCACAACCCTTAAATAACCCAACATATTATACCAACAATAAAAATTATAAAGCACCATATAAACCCTAGAAACATTAAAAACCCAAAAAAAAATAAAAAAAATTAAAAGACCATAAAATCCCAAAAAAAACATGAATGACACATAAAACCAAAAAACCATAAAAAAAACACTAAAACCCCAAAAATTCCATAAGATCCCTACAAAACATTAAATAAAATAAGACCCCTAAAACTACCTAAAAACCAAAAAATCCACTAAGCACCCAAAAAACATTTAATATTACTAGAAACCCTAAAAACGCTATAAACACTATAAATCCTAATAAAACCCCTAAAAACCATAATTAAAGGCCCTTATACACCCTAAAACCCTAAATTCTAAAAACCATATAAAACCCAAAACACCTAAAAATATAAAAACCCCCAAACCCTCTAATATACCAAAAAATATTTAAAAACCTTAAAACCTCTAAAAAAACCATAAAAGCACAATAAAAATTTGTAAATGCAAAAAATATTTAAATATTCCTAAAACAGTATAAACTAAAAATTACCCTTAATAACTAAAAAACAAAAAAAATCAAAAAAAATACTAAAAAATTTGAACACCCAAAAAACCCTAAAATCCATAAATGCCAAAATAACTATATGAAACCCTTGAAAACACAAAAAACCATTAAATAAATTAAAATATCTAAAAATACTAAAATATCTAAAAACCCTAAAAACCATTAAAAGCACCCCAAAACCATAAAACATCATAAAGTCCCAAAAAACATGAAAGAACACAGAAAACCTAAAAGAACCTTAAATACTATAAATCCCCTAAAAATACCAAAAATCCCTAAAAACCATAAAACCCATAAGACCCCTAAAAACCATAAAAACCCAAAAAAAAACCCTAAATCCCTACCCCCATAAGAACCATAAAACCACATAAAAACCATTTACCATACACCCTTGATCCTAAACCATAATCACGAAACCCTATACACTAAAACATAACCATAAAACCCTACACTATAATCCCTTCACCCTACAACCTAAACCCTAAACAATACACCTAAACCATATACGATATACCCTAAAACATAATCCATACACATTAAACCCTGAAACCAAAAACCTAAACACTAAACCATAAACTCAAAAAGACACTAAAACCCTAACGAAATACTAAAATAACCTAAAATTTCTAAAACACCCAAGAACCCCCTAAAAATTCTAAAATAACACAATAAAATCTAATATAACCTAAAAACCAAACCCCATAAAAGACCCAAAACAACCCTAAACCCCCTAAAAGACCACAAATGCCTAAAATTTTTAAAATCCGCTAAAACCCCTTAAAACTCTAAAAACCCTAGAAACGCTGACCACCCTAAAACCATTAAAACCACAAAACCCAAAAAAATCCACTTAAATAAAATAAAAAACCTAAAACCCCAAACTAAACATTATAAACCCTAAAACCCAATAAACTTTTAAAAACCCTAAAAATCACAAAACACACTAAAACCCCAAAAATTCTAAAAGAACATATAAACAATAAAACCCATAAAATAAATTAAAAAATAATCTAAAACAACCTAAAATGAAAAAAAAAACCCACTTCCAAACCCTTTAAAACCCAAAATATCCAAAATACCCCTAACCCCTCCCCCAACCAAAAAACCCAAAATCCCCTAAAACCCTAAAATCCTTAAAAAGTCCCTAAATATCCTAAAACATAATTAAAAACCATAAAAACATAAAAATCCAAAAATAGCTTCATAATAGTAAAATCCCCTAAAATAACATTAAAATCACCTAAAACTATACAACCCCAACCCCCCTCCCCACCCTTATAAAACCCCATAAAATGCCTAAAAATCCTAACAATCCCAAAAAACCAAAAACCCCAAAAACCCAAAACACCTAAAAGACCCAGAAAAAAAATAGAAAGCCCTAAAATACCCTAAAACCACCAAAAAATTCCTCAAACCGAGAATCCAATCATAAAACCCCTAAAACCTTAATAACCATAAAACCCCAAGAATCCATTAAAATCCATATAAAACCTAAAACCCCCCATAATAATTATAAATTCATAAAACCCTAAAAACCCCTTAAAAAACTAAAAACCTTAAAATATTTTAAACCCCTAAAACCCAGAAATCCCTAAATCCCTAGAAAAACATTAAACAATAAAAAACAAGAGAATACTAAAAATCCATAAAACCTCTAAAAACTATAAATCCCCTTAATGCCCCGAAAAACATCCTAAAAGACTTTAGTAACCCTCTAATGGCCTAAAAATGATAAAAAAAACTATATAAAATGACATAAATAACCCAAAACAACAAAAACCCATAGACGACCCTAAAACCCAAAAGGCCAAAAGTGCCCAAAAACCCATAGTGACTCTAAAAACCATAAAAGACACTATAAACATGAAACCCAAAAAACCTGAAAAATCCAAAAAAATCCTAGAATCTTTTAATGCCCTTTAAAAATCCTAAAATATCCCAAAAATATAAAAACATACAAGACCCAAAAAATAAATACCACAAAAGAAACTAGAAACACAAAAAAACCTATAAGAGCCTAAAAGACCCTAAAATAACTATAAAACTCAAAAAGAATCTAAAAATCCATAATAAATATAAAAGTCCATATAAAAACTAAATACCATTTTAAACCACTAATAAATTAATAAATAATCCTAAATCCCATTAAACCCCTAAAAACATAAATTCCTTAAGACCCTAAATACCATAAAAATACTAAAAAACTGTGTAACCATAAAAACACCAAAAATACTTACACCCCCTAAAAAACTAAAATCCTAACACCCCTAAAACCCATAAACCAAAAAAAACTAAGTCCACATAAAAATATTAAAATAAAGAAAATCCCTTAAATGATCAATACACTAATAAAACTAAAATCCACCAAAACACGTACCACCTTAAATGTCTATAAACCTAAAAATCCTCACTGCCCAAACAAAAAAACCCCTAAAACCTGAAATTCCCATAAAAACCTAAAAACCATAAAAACACTTAAAACCCTATCACCCACAAAAAACCTAAAAACCCAATAAAATCCAATAAAATTAACCCTCGTAATATAAAACACTAACGTCTTAAAAACCTAAAAAATACAAAAACCCCAAAAATTATGAAAAACACCAACACCCCCCAAATAACTCTAGAAATCACAAAACAAAAACAAAAACCAGAAAAATAATCTCAAAATTCACAAAAATCCATAAAAAACATAAAAACTAAAACACACTAAAACTATTAAAATCTCTAAAAATATCCTAATAAGCCGAAATGGACCTCAAAACCCCTAAAAACCAAAAAAACCCAAAAACAAATTAAATACCCTAAAAATCCCTAAAAGACAATAAAAACCTAGAACACACTAAAAGTCCCAAAAAACCAAAAAATCCGAAAAAATCTAAAAACAAATTTAGAGCCTAAAAGTCCCTAAAAAACTATATCCCATAAAATCCAAAAAAATCCTCAATGATGTGAAAACCCCGAAAATACTATAAAATAATCTAATACACAATAAAAAAAATAATGAACCCTAAAAATACCAAAAAACTTTAGAAGACCCTAAAAACCTAAAAGAGCCAGGACCCTAAAACCAGAAAGGCCTTAAAAACTGAAAACCCCCCAAAACCCCTGAAGACTGTAAAACCATAAAAACCCTTAAAACATAAAAGACCATAAAAACCCTAAAAACATAAAAACCCTTGAAACTCTAAAACCCCCTAAAAATCACTAAAAACACAAAAAACCCATAAAATAAAAAAACTATAAAACCCCAATTATATATTAATAACCATTAAAAACAATACGAATGATAAAAACCATAAAACAAAAAAACATAAAAATAAAAAAACTAAAACCCCTAATAAACACTAAACAACTAAAAATCATAAATACCCTAAAACATAAAAACAACAAAAAAACCATAAACCCCCCTTTAAAACATTTTAACGCCCCGAACCCAGTTACCTAGAGTCGGTACATTATTACATAACATTGGAATGGTCACAAAAGATCAGGTCTTGAAAGACCGATTAGTTTAGTAGCCTTGGAAGTACTAGATACATTCATAAGTCTTACATTACATCATAAAATGAAAACTACAACAACATAGTCTCCATAGTCCACACTCATATCCCCTCGGACTATCCATGCAGGTCAGTCATAAAATACTTCTTCACATCCTGGGAAAATTAAATCATAGAAAGGGGTGAGCTCAAATGCCCATTAAGGATAACAATATAGAGGAAACTTTCATAAATATGCACAAACATTTATGGGAATGTATAACTAAAAAATCCTTTTAAAATTAAAATTCAGCATAATATGGTAGAAATAAAATGAAATAATTCCATTTAATTATTCACATAGATATTCAACTAGTCGAATAATCACATGAAATTTCAATAACCACATTCATAATGATGGAATGCATAATGCCAGACTATCATAACCACATAGTCAAGGCCTTGTCCCAGGACTACAAAAAGTATTTTGTCAAGGCGTTGTGCCAAGAAACTAGTTTTTATCACGAGACCTACTGATACGTCGAAGAGCTATAGAAGGCTCCACCCATCACATATTAAGTCCAATGCATTCCCCAAATGAATAGGTTTAAACATAACATAAACATTCGTATTAAAACTATCATATGAAATGTCAATACTTTCTCCATAAAACATGAATGGTATAAAAATAACACATTCTAAGTCAAACATATCACAAAACCTTGAATACAATATGGAATTTTGAATCATAATAATTCAACTTCGAATAAACTTAAAATCCATCAAAGGATATTGACATAGATGAAATCAAATCTATTTGAGAGAAAAATATCTTTTTTGAAATCATTTAAAAGTCAATTAATTTTCAAAGAAAACATTTACTCTGAAAATATTCTTATATGATTATAAGGGAAGATTCAATGATTTTATAACAGTGGAAAATATCTGCACCCGCCGTATAAGTAAAAAAATGTCATTCTTACCTTAATTCTGTCAAAAATGTTAAAAGGGACCTTGTTTGGAAAATGATGGAATGATTCCTTTATAAAAATCTTATAAAAATTCAACAAGGGTATAATTAAATATAACCCATAGTCTGTAAAATATTAAGAATGATTTGAGATCCTTTTTTAAGAAATATGTATGTGGATGATAAAGAGGTCCCAATAGATAATTACGGATAAACAACCTCGGATAATGAAGAGATTTTGAAATAAACCCTTACCATGTACTTTTCCTTGGTTGAGGGTAGGTTAAACTCATATTTAATTGTGAAATAATTGTTAATAATTTATACAATAATCATATAAATTAATATGATATCCTGTATGATCTTTTAACATTGCTTTGATAATAATATCTTAGTATTATTGTCGTTTCGGGTGTTAACTTACTCATTTTGTTTTATATAATTTGTTACATAAGTCATGTTTGATCTGGATAGGTTGTATATTATTCATATACAAAATGATATCAAGTCCATAAACATTATTTTTAATCATCAAATGAGAATTATACTTGAATGGATACGATGGGGAATGAATCTCATCGTGTTCGTGGAAACAGTAGTCTGTACGTACGCACGGGCGATAATATCATTCCTTTGATATTAAAATATTATATAATTGGATGGTATATCATATATAAATAATCATTATAATGTTTTATTTATTATTTAATTCCATTACACATCATTATCGTACCCATCCAAATAATAATGTATTGAATAACAATTACACCACGACGTGGAGACGGTAGGCCGTCCGTACGAACGTATGGTGACATGTCATTTAAAAGATGGATATAATAATAAATATGGTTTTACCATATTTATAATAACATCATAGTTTATATAAGATACTTTATTTATTATTTTATAATTTAAATAACAAAGAAAGACGAAGTTGAATAATAAAGAAACATGAAAGTGGGTGGTGAAAACATTACCTCTTCTTCGGGTTCTTCATTTTGATTTGATCAAAATGGTTCCTTAGGTTGGATTTATGATCAAACTAAGGCCTCTAGTTTTAATTGAGTGAATTTTAGCGAATATTTTGGTAGGGTTTGGCTGAGCCAAAATGCTTTGAAGGTGTGAATTTTTTGGAAGAGTAAGTGCCCTTTTATAAGAGGGGTGAGGGGCACCTAAGGAAAAACTCGAAATATTATTTTATAATAAATTCATATTCGGTTTATAAAGGCTCAAAAGTGGATTATGTAAAGGTTACAGTGTCTATAGTTCAAAAATCACTCAACCAATAGGTTTTAGACATGTATGGGTCACTATATTAACCTTATATTTTAGTTTTAACTGTTAGTTAATTAGTTTGACATTTACCATGTCTCTTTGTATTTTTATATTATATAGTTAATAAAGTTACTATATACTTCCAATAGACCTCCAAGTGGTCCATTAATAATACTCCTATCATTATATAAGTCCTTTGGCCGAACCATCTATTTTTAGGAATAGAATATCAATTAATAATATAATATTTATTAAAAAAACTCCTTTATATCAATTTTGACACTATTTAATAATTTATTTTTGTTAAATTCATAAAAACTTAATTAATTTGAATAAAATTCAATTAAGAAATAAAAACATGTCATAGTAACAAATAAAATTTTTTATGTCATCAAAACATTCAAATTATATTTATTATATCATTTATAATACTTATTATTTGATTCTTTCATTAATAAAGAAAATACTGCATCATTATTGTGTCATAAATAAATTTAATTATTCAATGCCAAACAATTTTAAATAAAATAAAATTATGTATGAAATCGTGTCATATTTATAATGAATATTTATAGTATAAAATATAACATATATTCCCCTATGTAAAAATTGTTTTTCTAACAGATATATGCTAATGTCATTTTTGTATTTACTTTATCTTAATTAATATAAAGTGTGATTGTCACTAACAAGTGGATCAATGGGGTCCCAAAATCGACCCAAAGATGCCCATGGTTGGACATGTATCAACCAATAGGGTTATAACACGTTTTAGGGTAATTTATTATTATTATAATCTTAGTTTTTACCCTTATTTCTGGATTTACCCTTTAACCATGGTAAATAAAATATTTGCCGAAGTAGTTATTCAAAATGTCTAAAAATAAAAGTTACCTATTTACAGAATTTGGTTCTCATGATTCTATATATGGAATCCATTATTTTAAATTCAAAATATTGGAATGGAAGAAATTATTTTAAAATTAAATCACGTTGTCAAAACAGAAAGCGTGTTTTTAAGAAATAATAACTATCCAAAGACTGGCACTTCCTTATGTCTAGTTTAAATGTGAAATTAGGTGCAATGACCAAGATTGTATTAAATGGTAAAAATATATTCTAAATATAATTTAAATCACTAAAATTAATAATTTATCACTATTAATTATTTCGATTATGAAATTTTTATTTATTTAAAATTTAATAATTTTCACTATTTATCAAAATATGAAAGTTATCTGAAAAGTACCAAAAATTCACCCTAAGCTAATTTCGATATTTCTGAATCCAAAAATGAAGTCCATGCTGAAAGATAAAATTTTTAAAATTTCAAAAAGTGGGTATTACAATTCATAACGTCTAGTTTGATTGGTTGTGATGTGTGTTAGAACTCGAAGTTGTGTACAACACATTCTACTGTATTATTCAAAGAGAAGCCTACCGTGCATGCTTGGGGTGTTACAACCAAAAAAAATAAGAAAACCAAAAAAATCCTAAAACAGTATAAAAACTCTTAAAACCCCAATAATCCATAAAACCACTAAAAAATAAAAAACCCAAAACACTAAAAACACATGAAATAACCTTAAAATAACTAAAACCCCTAAAAGTCAAAAAAAAAACCTAAAACCCCTCAATACCCTAAAACCCTAAAACCATAAATTGTACAACCCTAAATATAAAAATAATGTAAAAACCCTAATATCTTTAAAACCCTTAAAAAGTAACAAAATGTCTACAAACTGAAAAACCATAAATATCATAAAAATTGAAACCTATAAAAATCCTAAAATCGATAAATACCTTTAAACCCATGAAAACACATAAAGCCCCTAAATCGATACCAAAACCCATAACACTGTACCAAAAAACTCATTCCATAAACCTTACACCCTAAACCCTATAACATACACCCTAAACACTAAACCCAACAAACTAAACTCCAAACCCTACAGCCTAATCAGTAATCCCAACACACAAAACCCTATATCATAATCCTAAAACCCAAACCCCCACATAGTAAACCCATGGTATGACATGAAAAATTCAATACCCAACAACCTAAACACTATACCCTACACCTCAATCCCTAAACCTTTCACAAAAACCCTATATTCTATACCCTAAAACATAAAACATATCCCATAAACCCTATACCTTACACCCTAAACCCTATACACTACACCATAAACCCTAAACCTTCTGCCAAAAACCTTGTAGACTAAACCATAAACCCTAAAGCCTACAACAATCCCCAAACCCTAAAACCTATGAAATAAACCGTAAACCTGACACGCTAACCCATAAAATCTATTCCCAAAACGTGATAACCTACACCATAAACCCTAGTCCTTTGACAATAAATAATATACTCTAAACTCTATACCCTCAACCATATTCACTATACCCTACACCATAAACCATATACCCTTAACCCTTACCCATAATCCCTAAACCCTTCACCCTAAACCATACACCTTTCACCCTAAACCCTAAATCCAAAATTTTAAAACCTAATCCCTAATTCCTACACTATAAACCATATATCCTAAACCCTATATCCTATGATATAAACCCCATACCCTACCCCCTATATCTAAACCCTAAACCCTGAACCCTATACCCAACAACATTAACACTTAACCTTGTACCCTAAACCCTATACCCTACACCCTATGACCTAAACCCTACACCCTAAATCATATAAACTATACCCTAAACCCCTAAACCGTAGTCCCTAAACCATATACCCTACACACATAACAAAAACCATACACCCTAAACCCAAAACCCTACCCATAAACCCTAAACATTACACCCTATACCCAATTCCCATCTTCTTAAATTGTTAACTCTACACTAAAAACCCAATACCCTCCACCCTATAAACTAATCACTAAGCCCTATACACTATAAACCACACCATTAAACCTATACCCTACACCATAAACCATATACCCTATGATCTCAAGCCAAAAAACAACATCAAAATCTCTATACCCTACACCCAAAACCCGAAACCCGACACAATAACACTGTCACATAATCGATAATTACTGAACCCTAAACCATATACCCTACACCATAATCCTTAAACCAAACACTCTAAAACATATACCCTACACCATATATATAAAACCCACACCCCATACCATATACCTTACAAATTAAACCCTACACTCTAAATCCTATTCCCTATACTCTAAACTCTTTACCCTACACCGTTAATCCTATAAATTGCACCCTAAACCCTACACCCAATGATAAAACCCCTAAAAACCCAATATACTCTTAAAACTATATAACCCCAAACCCCCAAACAATCCAGTAAAACCCTAAAACCCTAAAAATAACAAAATCCCTCAAACCCCTATAAAATCTTAAAAAACCTTATAATCACAAAATACCTAAAAACATAATAAACACTTAAAACAACTAAAATATCCCGAAACACTAAGAAATAATACAAAATCCTAAAAACACTAAAACTCTAAAGGCCACAAAAACTCTAAAACCCTAAAAACCATAAATCCCTAAAAAAATAAAACTCCCTAAAAACATATAAGAGAACCCTAAAACATAAAAGGAAAAATGGTGATAAAAACCCCAAAAGGACCCGAAAACTTCTAAATGAACCCAAACTCCCAGAAACTATAAATTCCATAAAAAATAATTAAATACACTCAGATCCCAAAAAACAAAAAAACCACTAAAACACTAAAAACATTGAAAACCCCAAAAAATACACTAAATCCCCCAAAACCATAAAAACAATTACAATAGGAAAATACCAAAAACCCAAAAAAGTCCCTAAATACACCTAAATGATTGTATAAACATCTAAAAGTCCCAAAAAACCTGTTCAGCCTAAAAATTCACTAAAACCCCTCAAAACCCCAAAAAACTCTAAAAATAGAATAAATCCCTAGAAATCCCCTAAAATACCATAAAACCAATAGAACACATAAAAACCAACCCCAACCCTAACCTCCCATAAGACCATTAAAACCATCCAACTGATAAAAAACCATAAAATCATAAAAAATTCTAAAACCCTATGAAACCCCTAAAAGACATTGTATCAAAAAAAACTACTAAAATCATCAAAACACTAAAAACTGTAATAACCATAAAATTAAAAAATCCATAAAATTTATTAAAATATCTAAAACCCATGAAAATCTACTATAATCCTTGAAAACCCTAAAACCTGCAAAAAACCAATAAACCCAAAAATCCCATCAAACCCAAAAAACTAAAAAACAAAAAAAACACTTATGAAATCATAAATCCTAAAAAAAACCTCAAGAAAAGTCCCTAAAGACCCTAAAAATAGATAAAGATCCTAATATAGCTTAAAATACTTAAATGACACTATAAGACCCTAAAACCACCTAAAAACTCTAAAAACCCTAAAACCCAAAAAATCCAAATGAACCCTATAAAACCCTAAATGGTCTTAAAACCGATAATCACAATAAAAACCTGAGAACCACTAAAAATCCTATATGAACCAATAACCCCTAAAAATTATAAAAAAAATACTAAAAAATCCTCCAAATCCCAAAAAATCCTAAAAACCAGTAAAACCACTAAAATTATAAAACCCTTAAAACCACTGAAAACACATCAATCTCTAAGTACCAAAAAAATACAAAAAAATCCTAAAAACACTAAAAAAATCTAACGAACCCAAAATCCCATAAAACATTAAGACCCTAAAATCCTAAAAATTATAGAAAACAACAAAACCCCCTAAAACAAAAAATATAAAAAAACCCTTACAACTGATGAAAAAATATAAAAACCTTAAAAATCCTAAAAACCCTAAAACCATAAAAATCACTGAAATATGAAAAAATATTTAATAATCCTAAAATGATAACATCCTTTAAAAATAAAAAATAAAATACCACTGAAAACCTAAAAAAATAAAACACTAAAAAGTGTAAAAAAATAACATAAAATACTAACAACCAATAAAAACTAAAAAACCCAAAAAAACTCCAAAATAAATTAAACTCATATAAAAAACACTATAAAATCCGATAATAACCTAACGAAACCTAAATCAGGTAAGGACACTAAAAATTACCTAAAAAATAAAAAAAACCCAAAACCCCCCAAAAATCATAAATCCTCAAACCCCCCCTAAAAATCATAAAACTCCATAAAAATCCTAAAAATCATGAAAACCCAAAACCCATTAAAAACATAAAACCATATATTTTCTTAAGACACCAAAAAACACTAAAGGACACTAAAAATCCTAAAACCCTAGAAGACCATAAATCCCTACAACTCCTAAAGGGACCAAAAAACCAAAAAACCCTAAAGACCCTAAACCCCTAAAAACCATAAAATACAATAACCCCTAAAAACATAGAAAATCGTTGAAAGTGTAAAAACAATAGAAAACCCAATAACCCAAAAAACAATTAACACAACCAATATACCCAAACCCCTAAAAAATTTAAACACCCTAAAACCGAGTAATACCCTTATCCCCCTAAACACACTAAAAACCTTAAAAACCGATAAAACCCCTGAAATCCCTAAACTTTTTTAAAATACCCAGTATGACCCTAAAAACACCAAAAACCATAAATATCATAAAAATAATAAAACACCTAAAAATAAAAAACCCCTAATACTTCTAAAAATCCAAATAACATTAAAACCCATTATAAACACCATTGAACTAAAAACCAATTAAAAGATATAAAATCTACAAAACCTAAGAAACCCTAAAATCCTAAAAACCATAAAGAAAATTAAAGACACTAAAATACCCAAAAAACAACTAAAAAACCTAAAACCCTAAAAATTCTAAAAATAATAAAAATCCAAAATCCTCAAAAACCCTTAAAACGCTAAAAATCCATAAAAACTACAAAACCTTAGAACACTTAAAATCTTTAAATAACCCTAAAAATCCTAAAAACATTAAAATGTATGACCCATTTAAACTAATAAAAACCTATGAACCTTAAAACCCCAAATAACCCCTAAAAACCCATAAACACCCCAAACCATAAAACCATTAAAAACAATAGAAATTAATTGAAACCCCTAAATATCGTAAACCCCCTAAAATCTATAAGAACAATAAAACCCATTTAAAACCCATAACACGTTCTAAAAACCCAGGGAACCCTAAAAATATTTAATAACCTTTAAAAACCCATATCCCAATAAACTACACTCTAAACACTAAACCATACACCATATTTCCTAAACCCTAAAAATTAAACCCCAAACCCTACTCCCAAAACCCTTTACCCTACACCTGAAACCCAAAACCTTACACCCTAAACCTTATACCCTACAACCTAAACACTAAACGATACACCCTAAACCCTTTACAATATTCCCTAATCCTTAATCCCTACCACCTAAACCCTAAAACCTACACCATAAAACTTATACCCTACACCGTAAATCTTAAACCATATACCCTAAACACTTCAAGATTCCAAAAACTAAAAAAACACTAAAAGAACAAAAAACACCAAAAAACATCAAAACACGTTAAAACACCTCAAAACATAAAGCACCTAAAAACATTAAAGATCCAAAATCACATAAAACCCCAAAATAACTTCTAAAAGAACCTAAAAACCAATTGAAACCAAAAAACATCTAAAAATAATAAAACCATATAAAACCCTTAAAAATAGAAAAACCCTAAAACCCTAAAAATTTTCATAAGTCCCTAGAAATACCTAAAAACACTAAAACCTTTAAAACCCCATAAAAACACAAAACACTTAAAAAATCCAAAGAATACAAAAAAATACCTACAATTCCCAAAAACCCCAAAAAACATAGATCAACCATTAAAGACCGTAAACCCCTAAAAAACCCCAAAATGACTGAAACATTTTAAAGTCCCCAAAACGCCTTGAATCCTTATAACCCCTAAAAACCCTAAAATCCCTAAAAACTCTTAAAAAAACTAAACCACCCAAAACCCCCCAGAACCCACAAAACTATAATGACCCCCAAATTCTTGAAACACAATAAAAACGCCAAAACCACTTAAAACCCTAAAACCCCCTAAAAATCCTAAAAAACCTCTTTAAACCCCTAAATAACATAAATCCCCTAAACACTAATAACCCCAAAATAAAACATATCTAAAAATAAAAAAAACTCTTTAAATAAATAAAACCCCCAATAATAAAAATACCCAAAATCCAAAAAAAACCTGAAGGAGAACTAAAAACCATAATTACCGTAAATATCATTGAAAAATGAAAAACTCTAAACCCCTCTAAAAACTCTAAAAACCATAAAAACATAAAAATATAATAAGAGTAAAATACCCTAAAATACAAAAAAGACTCTATAAACTCCTAAACCTATAAAATATCCTAAAAATCCTAAAAGAAACCAAAAAACCCTAAAACCATTTAAACTCCTTAAAAACAATAAAAAAATTAAAAAAGTTTGAAAATCCTCCTTAAAATAATCTAAACGCCATAAAACTATAATGAAACCATAAAACCCAAGAAACACTAAAACCATAAAAAACATAAGGAACCAAAAACACCCAAAACCCCTTGGGAACTCTAATAACCACTAAAAACCTTACAACCCCGAAAAACCTATAAATCCCTACAATAACTATAAATCCTTAACATCTATAAGACACCTTAAAATCCCAAAAAAACCAAAAAAAACACTAAAAACATGAAAACCTCAAAATTCATTAAAATATTTAAAAACATACAAATACATAAACCATCAAAAATCCTAAAATCACTCAAACCCCCAAAGAACGTCTAAAAACATATAAAATATAAAAACCACCACAACCAAAAAAAACATAAATAATATAAACTCCTAAAATCTAAAAACCCCAAAAACCCTATGAAAAAACAAAAACTCCTAAAATCTTATTCACAACCAAAAAATAGCTAAAACCCTAGAAAATCATAAAACCCCTATAAATAGAAAAATTCCACAAAAATTCTTAATACCCTTAGAAAATAAAAAAACAATAAAATCCCAAGAACAACAATTAATCCCCCTAAAATGAACTAAAATACCCCCAAACCCCTAAAAACATAAACCCCTAGATTTCCCTAAAACTATAAAAAAACCCTAAACGCCCTAAAACCCTAAAAACCACTAAATCCCCTCTATGTTCCTAAAAAGAAATAAAAGGAATAGAAACTATAAATACCCTGAATCCGTAAATCCCCAAAAACATTAAAAACCCTATAAACTCTTTAAAATCGCAAAAAATCCCTAAAACCATGAAAGAGAACAAAAACCCTAAAACTGTAAAAGACTCTAAATACCCCAAAACAACTAAAAGATCCTAAAATTCCTTAAAACATTAATGTATCTATATACCTTAAAACCCATATAAAACCATAAAACCGCTAAAATACTCTAAAACCCATAAATATCCCAAAGTAACCTTCAAAAACTAATAAAATTCTAAAAGACCTAAAACCATAAAAGTCCCTACAACCTATAATAGTAATAAAAACATTAAAACCACTAAATATCCTAAAATCCACTAAAAACTATAAAACCCAAAATCCCAAAAAATCCTAGAAATAAAAGAAACCATAAAACTCGTAGAAATCCTAAAAAAAATAAAGACTCAAAAAACAAAAGAATCCCAAAAAACCATAAAAACACTAAAAACCCAAAAATAAAAAAAACCTAAAACACTAAAAATACTAAAAATCATGAAAACCACAAAACCCCTAACAACCCTAAACCCCTAAAACAACCAAAAATCCCCTAACCCCCTAAAAACTCTAAAACCCATAAAATACCTAAAATAATCCTACAAATAATTAAATCCCATAAAAACCCTAAAAATAATAAAAATAATTTAAAACCCAAAAAACCTCCATAAATCGTAAAACCCCAAAACACTTAAAAATATAAAACCTAAAAATATCCCCAAATACCCTATAATTTTTTTAAAACTGTAATAACTCTTAAATAACAATAAAAACATTTAAACCCCGAAAATCTCTGAAAACCCCTAAAAATCCTTAAAATCCATAAAATCCAAAAAAATCTATAATAACCCTATACCGTATTTCCTAAAACCCTTAACCATTACATTACACAATAATCTAAAAAATGAAAACAATACACTCTATACCCCAATCCCAGGACACTAAACCCTATACCTTACACCTTAAACCCTACACCATAAACCCAATACCCGAAACCCAATATCCACTACAACAAAACCATTTATTATCGGTGGTTTTTTTCATATAGTGGTGGTTTAAACCGCCGCTATTTTCTTTGGCGGTGGTTTATAGAAACCGATGCTAAATTGGACATCGGAAATCTATTAGTAGCAGTATGTTCCATTTCATTGTGGTTTAAGGGAAGCGTCATAGATGCCTCATTTTGTGGTGGTTTTCGTGACTTTAGCGGCGGTTTGATGGGTGCCGGATATTTTTTTATTCGCTGTGGTTAAAACCACCGTGATATTCAAGAGTTTGGTGCACCTTTGTCATGGAGGTGAAATACATCACTAAATATAAACCGATTATATTTCGCGGTAGTTTTAACAGCCTCTACGGATTTACAAGTAATGCATTAGCGGTGGTTAAAACCGCCGCGAAATGCTGACCAGAAAAAAAAATGCAGTTTTGCTTCTACTACCCCACTGCCCTGAAAAACAAATCAAATAAGAAAATGGAACAGGAGACATCATACAAACAAATAAAATGTTATTTCTATCTTGGTATCCCAAACATTATGAAATAGGAGACATCATATAAATAATCGACCATAATTCTATAGTGATAATAATCAATAATGGATCTATAGGGAAGCATGAAATCCATTCCAATAATTACATCATACAGTTTCATGATTGTAAAGAATGAATTCTATATAAAAAACATTTTCCTATCTGATGGGGAAAATAATTCCATCAGTGAACAATCATTGATCGAATAACCAATGAGATTTACAGATTCTTAATGACACATAAATACACTATATCAAGGACCAGAATCTCTAGAAATGTATCAAATATAACATTGTATGATGAAATTTTGTTAAATAATGTATAATATATAGTAGAGGTTACTATATTAGTACCTCAAACAATATATGAATTTGAATTATACTCCCTATCATATGTTGAACGTCATTTATTTTTCCCATACCATGACTCTATGCTACAACCTGACTATTATGAGTGGGATCACATTTCATGCACATTAATTCATGAGTCTAATATCAACTATATCGACTACCACCTTGGCCTCAACAGTATGTGGTATTATAGATATATCCCTACTATAAATTAATAGGTCCCACATAATAATGTGGAATATGTAAAGATCTTATCCCCGTAGGAGTAACTGGAAGAAAAGTTTTGCAGATGTGAAAGGTATGACCCAAACTCCGATAACCTCTACATTCAACTAGATACACCATATGTTGAGAGAAAAGATGTGTATATTATCTAAATATCCTCATATTGTGTTAATGAGTCACCCAAATTATGGTAGAATAGTTGTGTGTCTTCTCTTTAACCATTTTATAATATTCTAGGTAACTTGAGTGACCAGAACATGCATATCTTCTTATTCTGTTGTTGGAGAATGTGTATGGGCATGATCTTTACCTTCATTTCATATAGGTATATACGGATGTTAATCAAGTCAGTGGGAAAGGATATGGGTATTCCCTATATTTTTACTAACATATTCTTGGTGATTTCATTGAATAATACCAGATTATACCGACAGGCTTAGTAAATGTGGGAAAATGTGTCCTCTTGCTCGTAGTTTGCCACTATATTTAGTTAGTGGGATTATTTTGAGGGTATAGATGTAGGGAAATGTTCTTGTTTGATTGTTCACTACCCTCAGTGGGTTTTCCTTACTACCTAGGTTTGGGAGACATAGGTCAGACTCCTGAGGTAAACACACACACCATATAGAGGTTTTATTTCTTTGTAGCATTGGTGATGGTGAATGCTAGAAGAATCCCTTTAGAGGGACCCTTATTCTATCTAGATGATTCCATAAGTGACATCTTTATAAACCTCCCTTGATAAGGGAGGAACTTGTTATTTCCTTCCATGTATATGACCATGAAATGGTTTGAGATGGAAACTATTTCAAATAAATTATGTTCCACTAGTTATTGTCAAGTAGACATCTAGTAGGGATTTTTGAGATGAAAGGATTTTTTAGCTTCCTCTAAAGATGGAAAGGTACCATTTAGGTGAGACTCCCAAACCAGTGAATCTGAGACCCAGTGTTGAGGGTGCAAGGTTGATAATAGATCCCTAGTTTTAATTGAGGATCAAACATGTCCAGTAGTTGAAGCATATGTGTTCTTAAAGTAGTATAATGTCATTTGGATCAAAGGGGTTCATTTGAATGTGCCATAATACTTATGAGAAATATTTATAGGAGATCCTCATGAAATCAGCATATCAATACATAAACACATGTATAATAAATTGTATCGGATCCATGTTTTTCCACATTTCATATTTTGAGAGACAAAAAGGAGCCTAACATGTGGGTGACACATGAATTTTGTTTAAGGTTCCAGGATAGGTTCACCATTTTTCTTTCCAACTACTTTTATTGGTGAGTTTATGATTCGTATCACATGATTAGGCTAAACCACATTCCCATCATCCTCTTATGTTTGGTATCTATATTACATACTAGGTTCCGATTTATATAACCAGAAAGAAATAACAAAAGGATCACTCATTAGTTAACCAAAATTTAGACTACCAATTCAATCACGGGCCTAAATGGAATGATATATACCGCACTCGATAAATCAAGAAATAAAATGAAACATCAAAAAAAGGCATAGAAGGAAACAAGATAAATCAAGAAAATGTTAGGACATGGAAATGTTTGGTGGAAACTATGTGCCATACATGTTACATATACAAACCAACCGTTCTCATATTTGTTCAAGACATCAACAATACAACTACTCATGTTCTGATGATGCATCGTCCCCCTTCTCACCTCCATCTCCACTACATGATGCCACTTATAAGAACATTATATTGAAAATTAAATATTTTTGCATATTTATAATTAAAATTAAATCCAATAAAAGTTTTCAAACTAAATTATTTTGATTTTTTGTGATTTACCTACTCACCACTAGTCGATGCACTACCAACGGGGGCATATCAGCTTATATGCTGACTTATTTCAAGCAACTCTTTCTGCAAAGTAGATATCTGATCCCTCTGCTGGTGAACTGTGTTTTGTAGAGAAGACATCACCCTCTGAGCATCTTCAGGTATGAAATTACTATAACCAGGAGTAGATGCAGCTAGAATCCCTGGTGGCCTGCCAATGACCTCAGATGGTACAGGTCCCAAACCCATCCCGCGCACTCTACCAGGATGCTCCTTCCAAATGACATTAGCAACTGGTTCATCCTGGGAGACTGAGTAGGATTGCCCAGGATTGGCAACCCATATTTCGTTAACTTTTACTTATAAATAAAATATCAATATATATTAACACAGTAAAAACTGATAATAAGTTTTTATAATAAAAAATTGACTTCAAACCCCACCTTCTTTGGTAGGGTCATTATCAAAACTTCCATATTTCTTTTATGAACATCCATCCACAGTTCAGTTCGAGATGCTTCATGCCCTAAACTCTTTGACGTCATTAAACAAAGATAAAAAAAATTTAATATGTTAAATAGATAATATTTTCTTATAAATATTTAATCTAATTAAAATATTACCAATGACATTCAGCTTCTAAAAAATCATTTTGAGCCCACAGTGTGCGGGATGACTTGCTTTGGCCAGTTTGATGCATTCTGTCTTGAGAGATCCTGAAATAAATAAAATTCAATTTAACAGTAATGTATTCAATGTCATATCCTCTTCATATACATGTATAAATGTAAAAAGTGGATAATATAAAAATATATATTTCAATACCATCCGATTCTCACCACAATGTCTATCCACATAAACATTCCACTATTCATTCAGTACCCCACTGGGTAGCTTCTCATACATTTGTTGCACGATCAACAAAGTCTCGTTGACATCACACCACAACCTCCATTTCAAATCATTCCATTTTTTACCAAGATTTTTCAATGTCCACTTCTGTACTATCACATCAGCAACGGTAAAGTGGAAGAAAATCTGTATACAAAAAATATTTTTGAACATATTAGTAACATGACATTCAATTAAACCATAAATTAATAACATTAACTTTATCTGAGAATCAAAAACATCATTTTTCTATTTTGTAGGCATTTTCATCCAATCACCATATGAAGTAGGCAGGGAAATGGGATATGATGCCATCTGACCTATAATTTGACCAAGTAACCCCACAGTGTAATCCGTCGGGACCCCATAAGAATCAAATGGCACGACTATTTTCTTTCCATTCATGTTCAAAACATCATAACATTTTATGTGTTTTTCCACAGTTGCATTTTTTTTCATCTACAATGAGCAAATAATTAGTATAAACAAAATGCAATAAATTTATTAATTAAAAATTTGTACCTATGACTGGACCCTTCAGAATGTCTGTGATGTACTGGAAGGGGCGTGTCGCTGCCCCACTGCTGAGGCTCCTATAGGGGGAGTCGATGAATCATCCTCTAATGATACATCCATAGATGGTGTCATAAATGGTACATGGGGAGATGGTGTAGGGGTGTAGGCATCTGGTGCCTCAGAAGCCATGGGGACAGACAGATCATCATCTGTCACAGAACTAGATGAAATAGTGTACTTCCTCTTCCTTGGCATTCCTGTCATTTAATGAAATAAAATTAAGTTCAGAATATATATTTCGAAAAATTATGAAGAAAAAATAAATTAAAAATGATAATAGATTCCCAGTATTAACAAACAAAATATATATAACAATGATAATGAATGACTGCAGAAATGAAACAAGTGGTTGCTGAATGAATAAATAATTTTACATACAATCATTTTCCCCTTCAATCATGTCAGTTTCCTGCTCCATTTCTTCATCCACTTCATTCATCTTTGATAGTCTAATATTTTAAATATCATGATGGATAAATAATTCTACTTCCTATTGTTGATGAAATTAAATTGCAGAGGTCAAATCATCTACTTCATCACCCATATCATACAAATCTCTTTGTATTACATTAGTAACAATACTCCACCCTTCACCCACAAAATCATTCACATAATATACCATTTTTTCATGTGATACTAAGATATATGGATCATACAGTTCACGATCACCAACATCCATCAAGTGAGAGAAGATTACAGAAGTAAATTGCAAGGAATCTCTTTTAACACCTCTGATAATATCGGCCCATTTGAATTTGAATAAAATGACAAAAAAAATGCATGTGGTAGTTTAATTCAATAACATCATGAAAGTTTACATAGTATCCCACTTCAGCAAATGTATATATACCACTATTCTGTGTTTTCAAACCCACTTATCGATCGACTGTACGAAATCTAAAGCCATTCACATTATAATCGTCTAACTTTCTAACATGTTTTATAGGACCTCTAGCAAGAAACATCCAATATTCTGACAAGTCTGCTCGAGTAATAGAATTCATGATCTGAAAAAAGAAATCTAATTTAATAGATTTACAAATTGTATGTGTCATACTAATATTTGTATTTATTGCAATATTTATAAACTTACACATCATGAAAACCAATCTGCCAACTCTTTATTCACATCATTCGTTATATCTTTCTCGTTTCATGTTCGGCCTCTCATTCGTCTCTTTGTTTGTATCCTCAAATCTTAAATAAATGGATCTACAATTTCACTATTCATCAGCACATATCTATGTCCCTGTAATAATTCCAATTCTCTCAGTGTCACATATGAGGTCCTCCCAACTAATCGGCCAATAACATGAAATATTTTTGATTTCTGATGCATTTGCGATTGAGTTGATGTTTCATCAACACGTCCAACTCGATTAAATCTTGTCTCAATATCAGCCAAATATCTGGAAAAAAAGGTGAGACACTCCTCAGCCAAATTGCCTTCATCAATAGAGCCTTCTGGTTGAGCTTTATTTCTCACGTATGCTTTCAAATGACCAAGATATCTGTGAAATAAAATAATAATATTATGCATTTATTTAAATGGAAAAAATTGTTTACATAAATGGAAAAATATAAATAAAATACATCTCAATTGGATACATCCATAAATACTGAACGGGACCTCATAATTTAGCTTCTTCAACAAAATGCACAGTTAAATGCATCATGACAATAAAATACGAGAGAGGAAAGATCATCTCCATTGCACAAAGTGTCAATACAAACCAATCCTGGAGTTTTTCAAGCTGAAATGGATGTAGATCTTTCTCACATAATTTCCAGATAAATGCACAGAATTGGAGTACAAGATCAGTAACTTTTTCAGGTAATAATGTACGCAATGACAATGGTAGTAACTGTTGTAAAAAAATATGTGAATAGTAACTTTTTGATCCATATAACTTACGATTCTTCAAGTCAAAACACCTCCAGATGTTACTCGAATACCCATCAGATACCTTCACATTCTTCAAAATTCAAAGGAACGTATCTTTATCCCTATTTTTCATTGAAAAAAAGGTCGGAGCATACTTTTCATTCTCATCTGGCCAGAGATCACATTTTATGTTCATTACTTGTTAGTCTTTGCGAGCGTTGAGATGATCCTTCGACTTTCCATGCTCATTAAGTAGTGTGAAAATAAAATTATCACATACATTATTCTCAATATGCATCACATCAAGATTGATACACAAAAAATTAAATTCCCAATATGGATGTTTGAAGAATATACTTTTTTTCTTACATTTTTGCATTCTGATTTCACTTAACGATGCACTTCGCACTCATTTTACACTATCATTCAAATGATGAACCTTCCCAAATTCTGTTTTAACATTTTCAAGTTGTGTCAATATTTCAGAACTAGTTAAAAACTTTGGAGATGGTATACGATCAATGGAACCATTAAATTTTGATTTTTTCAGCCAAAATCTATGAGATGCATCAAGATATATTCGATGGCACAAGAAGCACCATTTTTTACTGTGAGGTAGCCATTTGGGCTCGAAATGAAAGTTACAAACGGGACAAGCCAAACCCGTATAATTATTCCAACCAGATAAATTCCCAAGCACATGGAAATCACTAATGGTCCACATTAAAGAAGCATGCATTTTGAACGTTGTTTTAGAAGAAACATCAAATGTCTCAACACCGTTTCTCCATAACTCCTGCAATTCTTCGATCAAAGGCTGCAGGTATACATCAATATATTTTCCAGGAATTTTTTTTCCAGGAATAATCATAAAAATAATAAAAGAAGTTTGTTTCATACACATCCACGAAGGCATATTATAAGGGATCAGAACAACTGGCCAAATGCTATAACTGGTACTCAAAGTCCCAAATGGGTTCAATCCATCGGCATCCAATCCCAATAGAACATTCCTAGTATCAGCTGAGAAATCTGTATATAATGAATCAAATTTCTTCCATGATTGGGAATCTCGTGGATGTCTCATTATCCCATCATTATTATTATCTATAGAATGACACTTCATGTGTTTGGCAGTTTTTGATGACATGAATAATCTTTGCAATCAAGAGTTCAAAGGAAAGTAACGCAAAGATTTTGCAGGTGTGTTCCTTTTCTTCTTCTCTATGAAATTATGTTCAGTCAGACTTCCAAAATCACCCTTTGACTACCATCTAGAAGAAGAACATTTCTTACAATTCTTTCTACTTTAATACTCTCCCTAATAAAGCATACAATCATTAGGACACGCATTTATTTTTGTATAATTCAAACCATGCTTGTTAACAACATTTTTCTTATCATAAAAATATTCTGGGATTTTTTCTTGAGGAAATTCATCACGAATCAATTCCAATAACATGGACATTGCCTTATTTGTAATTCCTTATAGACATTTGATATGGTAAAACTTCTACAGAAATGAAAGCTTTGAATATTTCAAACACATATTATAAAACTCTTAATTTCCATCATCTACTAAATCATTAAACACATTTTCCTCACTGATAATTTCCATTAAATTTGGGTCTACATAATCAAGAGGAGGATCCAATGATATGTTACAATCTTGTTCTTCTTGTGTTACAGAATCAAAAACATCACTTGTCACATTGCAATTTGTAGCACCCTCTTCTGGTTGTTCCAATATGTTTTGATGCTCATAGTGGTGTCTTGTAGTGCCGAATGCATCATTTATGAGGTTTTGCATTTCATTTTCCATTGTCGATGATCTTGGGACCTCATTCGGTTGATTAACATTAGTCCTCAATCTTTCTGTACTTTTATATTCTCCATGCCAAATCAAACACAAATATTGATCATGGAATTGATTCAGTATTAAATGTTCATAAACCTAATCTCTCTTCAACCATGTTCTAAATTTACATTTAGGACATGGACATCTTATTCTCTCTTCAACGGATCGATTAGAAATTGAAAAATCTAAAAACTCAATCAAACCCTTAACATATTGAGGTGTGTTCCTCGGTAATGTGATCCCGCTTTTATCCATGTATCTCACAATGTGCCTACACAATTAAAAAAATTAAAACACATAGTTACTACTAAATAGAGAAAGAGTTTCATATATACGATAGTGTAAGATTACAGAAACAAAATATAATAAATATTACCCATTGATCATAAAGTATGCATAATATAATATAGATGATACATTGATCACATATACCACTTACTTAGCATGCCTAGACAAAACGAACAAGTCTGGTCCCTAGGAGACAACATCAACACCTCATTGAGGAGCAGTAAGAATATTGGGATACACACATATCATAACACTGTCGATCACACATTTATGTTGCCTCAAACAACACCCCATTGAAAGTGATGTCATTGAACACACCAAAGAGGTAGGATTTTCATACCATTAGTACAATGACATTACTAGAAATATTTAGCCCTTATATGACGCCCTTTGAGACTTATCGCAGGCTATCTTGGGTACCCAGATTATGGGTAGCCTAGGTGAGTTCATAAAAATTGGTCATGTTTCATCGCTCTTTATGTTTTTCAATATTTTCACTATCTATTTGAATTTACCTCTCTCTTTGAATTTGATAGTGTTATTATTTCCTTGAATTTGAAGAGACATTTGTTTTTCATTATATCATTAGGTTTTGAAATTTTAATTCATCCACTTGAATTTCCATAGTGGGGTTCTCCTTAAAATAACTTTTAAAAACTAATGAATGATGTATGTTATTTTAACTTAAATATGTTTTGTGTTTTGTACTATAAAAATTTATCTTAAATATTTCAAACAACTCATATTAAAAAAAATTCGAATCATAAAATTTAGATATCATATAATACAAAGGACATGTCCAATTTTTTACATCAAACATTTATTTATATTTCAAGTCCTAAGCTTAGTTAATTTAAAGTAATTATTTATAAATGAATTTACAACTTTAACACCAACTATTATACTTAATTAAATCATAATAAATTTAAAATATTTAGTAAGTGACACTAGTTCAGAACTTATGAAGTTCTTTGATAAAATTTTTAAGAATCCCATGGTGATAAATAAAATGATCTTACTAAAGATAACGTTCGACATCTATGAAATATTCTAAGGTAGCAAATAGTGGCCAAAATAGGGTGAGTATAACTCAATATTCCACCACCAATGGTGTCTGCACATGTCTAGTATGACCATATAGTGTATGAAATAAAGCGATAAACAACGGTGTTAATTTAATAAATTAATTATATATATATAATAAACCCAAAGACTCTTAGGCTCTAGGATGACACCCTATGTTAGCCAAATCATCATCAACTCCATGTGGGGTGTCTCTTTCATGAGGTGGATCCTCCTACATCAGGACATATTTCCCCAAAATACTGGAAGATTCTGTTAAATCGGTATGAATTTCCAATATCATGATTCAAGTATCCAATCTTGGTATAGAATTTATAGAAATACTTTCTTCTTCCCATGGCTTTCACCCCCAATGGAAAAAGTAGCCATCTCACCAGTCCTAGAATTGACATAACTACATACATCTTCCCATGGAACATGTTTTTAAGAGGCAATAAACCATATAACCGGGCTAAGACATTATATAACCACTTATGTCTTCCCATGGAATGTGACACTAAGGGGAAAATTAATAATCTCATATCAAATGGTGGATTCTCTTATATTAGGATGAATCATGATAGCATATATCAATCAGATCTAAAATATTATTACAAGACATATTAGTTAATTCATCTCATCACTTATTAAATTTACCATTTATTCATAATTTTCAAAACCTCCTATAGATACGAATCACTAAAATCATCTTGAATCAATTTCCATATTTCACATGCAATGTAAAAATCTTTAACTAATCCATGACTCCAAAGGATCTCATAAACTCATGAGGTGTTGGAACTAAAAAAATGTTAATTCAAGTCCTAACCATAATGCTAAGAGAGTAAAAAGGGGTCCTTGGGAAGGATCAACAGGAGGATTTTACAAAGAAGGGATAATTCCAATTATTTAGGTTGTGCATGTGGCATGTCGATGCAATCATAATTTTTCACATACTAGCATAATCATAATAGACTAAAGGGAGTTTTCCATGACCACCCAACTCAATGAATAAAGAATAAGAATGAGTATGTAAAGGTAATACCTTTCATGGATAGTGTCATTATCATTAGTACATTCTTGAAGCCTCAACTCAAAATTGTAGATATAATCCAATTCCATATTATATGGGATGTACTGTTAGTACCTATAAATAACACAGACATATACACCTATGAGCCCAGAAATATTTGTAGATATTTTCAGTGGATTTCAGTTTTAGTGAACCACCGTAGGGGAAGGGAAATCGATATAATGAGTCAGGTGAATCTTATTTCTCATCATAGAGGAAATAGGGAATTTGTAAAATGATTTGGTGAATTTTAATCCCATCCCAATATCCCCAAACTATCCTTAAACAATTTTCTACTTTATAAAATATATATATCATAAAACAATTAATATTCTTACATGACTAACAGAGTGAAAAATGAAAAAAAAAAATCCATATGTCATATAAAGTGAGTAAAGAATGTAAAATGAGCATGGAAGGTCATTAAATAGTAAAAGATAATAGTGGATAATGTAAATTTGTATCCATTGATGTTTCGCGTGATTTAAACAATGAAATAGGCACTATATGAAAATTTAAAATAGAAAAAAAGGATTTGAATTTACAATATTGAAAGGTAATAACATCATTCAAATATAGTAATAGAATCTGTAAATAATTTTTTTAATTAGAGGCCTAGTAAAATACATTATTATTTTTTTAACCATAGGTTTTAATTAAGTTCACTTAGACCCAAATTATATCCAAGGTAACTCTTTATGAGGAGGGTTGGAAGAATGGTTGCATAACCGATTTATTTAATGACGACCCCTTTAAATTTGCTTGAGTATGAGAGATACCACCATTTAATGTAAAAAACCGCCTAAGTGGATAGATTAGGGATTAAGTCCCTATCATATACGGAGATGTAATTAAAAAAGATAACCCTGAGTTTTCCTTAGATTCAACTAGTAAATGAATCCCAAATAGCTATACACAATGGAATACAATAGATTCCAAATATTTTAATATCTCAATATTTTAAGGGTAAATATTACCATTATTACCATAACAAAAGGGAAGAAAGGGAATATTAGAGGAGTTACCCGACATTTCCTCATTTAAAATGAACTCTAACGTCCAAATGAATCGAACCAGAAATAAGTAAAAATATTGGTTCACTCAAGAGGGATATTAGATCGATAATATCACCATATCGGCTCAATCACAGTTGAAATGAAAGTAAATCCCATGTTTGGGTGATTTTTTTTGGAAATAATAAGGGTTTGAAAAGACCAAAAAAACTTTTTATAATGATTTTTTCACAATTATCTATCGGGTACCATGTTTAGAGTCATTAAGTATCCTTTGATTCAAAAAATTTTAATTTCACCCATAGAACTCCACGGGGAACCAAATATAGGTAATTTGTGAAATTTTTTGCCTCCTAGACCTTGGATGCATTCCATCACTATCCCTTTCTTCTGTTAAATCTTCTAATTCCTCCGTTAATTCTAAAAAATACTAGAAATGTTATAAATGTGTGTTTCAATTAAAAATTAATCTCAACCAAGATGGTCGCAGGGTCTCTGGATGGTTGGGGATCGCGGGGTCACCGGATGGGGTCGCCAGACGGTTTGGGTTCGTGGGGGTCGGGGGGGTTAGGGGAAGAAGGGAGGGCGCGGGGGTCGTCAGACGGTTGGGGTCGCCGGGGCGGGGGGGATTAGGGGAATACGGGGTCGCGAGGGTTTTGGGGAAACTCCGGGGTGGGGGTAGGGAGGGTCGGGCTTTTTTAAAAAAAAATATGGGTTTCACTGTGGTTTATTAAAAACCGCCGCGAAAACTTTCGGCGAAAATGTTTAGCGGCGGTTTTGTGAACCGCTGCCACAAAACCGCTGCTAAACCCAGTTTTTATTGTAGTGATCCTACACCATAAACCTTTTTCCCTCCACACTAAACCCTAATACCAAAAACCTTAACCCTATACGATTCACCATAAAAACTAATACCCACACCCAATATCCTCTACCCTGCACCCAAAACCCAAAACTATATACTTGAAACCCTATACCCTACGCACTAAATTGTAAAGTATGTACCCTAAACACCATAGCGTACACCATAAACCATAAACCGTACACCCTAAACACTATAACCTACACACTAAAACATAAACGCTACACCCTAAACCAAATACATACACCTTAATCCCTAATCCTACACCCTAATACATACACACTAAAATATTAAGGTTCCAAAAAAATCCTTAAACCCCATAATGAAGCTAAAAAACTACAAAATATCCAAAAAATGATAAAACCCTAAAATTATATAAAATACCATAAACCATTGAAACTATTAAACGACACTAAGAAACCTAAAAAACACTAAATATAGTAAAGCCCCAAAAATACTAGCAAACCTAAAAAACCTAAAACACTGTAATACCACAAAAACCCCAAACCCATATTAACCTAAAAACCATAAATTCCCAAAAAAATATTAAACCCCTAAATACTAAAAAATTCCAAAAATACCATAAAAACCAAAAAAGACAACATATCCTAAAAACACAAAAACCCCAAAACCCCCAAAATAACCCATAAAACCCCTAACACCCCTAAAAACCTTTAAATTCATAAAAACCATAAAAACCTCATAAACCCTAAAAGTCCCTAAAAAACATAAAAACCAAAAAAATCCTGAAACACCCATAAATAGATTAATACCTCGAAAACCCTAAAATACAATAAATATTAAAAAAACCCTAAATTAATCTAAGAATCCTAGAATAACCTTAAAAACCTACACGCTTAAATCCATAAACACCCAAAATACCCTAAATCCAAAATACACTAAAATTCATTCCAACCCTAAAAATCCTATAAAGACCATAAAACAATAAACAGTCCTAAAACATCTTAAATATACACAAAAAACAAATGGACACATAGAACCATAAACCCCCTAAAACCCATTAAAAACCTTAAGAGGATATGAAAAACACTAAACCCCTTAAACCTCATAAACCCATAAAAGCCCTAAAATCCATAAAACTCTTAAAACCCTAAAAACCATAAAAACAAAAAAATCTCTAAAGACCCAAAACCCCGTGAAAACCCCTAAAAGATCAAATATACAATAAAGACCCTAAAATAAACTACATATGATGAAAGATTCTAAGAGACTCTAAAGAACCTCAAAATCATAAAATCTCTAAAACCCTAACAACCCTAAAATAATAAAACAATCCAAAAAATCCTAACATACTAAAAATATCATAAATAACCTAAAACCCTAAAAAACCCTAAAACACTAAAAAATTTAAAGATAAACTTAAAATAACCTAAAACCCCTAAAATACATAACAACAAACCCTAAAACCCTAAAACCCCTAAAAATGATAAAACCTATAAAAAACATAACAAACCCTAAAATCCTTAAAAACTCTACAAACCCAAAAAAAACCCATACAATATTCATGATACCCTAAACTCTATACCATAAAACTGCTACCCTACAAAAACTCCTAAAATCTAATCCAGAAACCAAATACGCTACACCATAAAATGAAAACCACACACAATAAACCCTATACCATAATCCCTACACACAGCACTGCAAAACATTAAATCCTATATTGCAAACCCCAAATTGTAAATTATACACCATTTACCCTACATCCTAAACATTAAACTCTATATACTAAATGATAAAAGTCCCTAAAAACCCTAAAAATGCAAAAAAAAACCTAAAACCCAATAAAATACCCCAAAACCCTTTTAAAACAATAATACCACAAAAAAATTTCAAAACCACAAAAATCTCTAAATTAACATAAAATTATAAAAATACTAAAATCCCCTTAACCCTAAAAACCCAAATAACCCGCAAAAATCCCCAAAACCTAAAACCATTAAAAACTAAAAAAATAATAAAAATTTCATAAAACCCTAAACACGCTAAAACCCATAAAATTCATAAAATACAGAAAACCTAAATCCCTAAAAAATCAAAAAATCCTAAAACCCCTGAAAAATTCTTAAATGAACCCTAAAAGACCCTAAAACCCATAAACCCCTAAATGTCCATAAAAATATATCGAAACCCCCTAAAACTCCTTAAAAATTTGATAAAACCTAAAAATCCTAAAATAACCCAAAACCCAACAAAAACAAAAAATATCATAATCCCCCTATAAAACCATGAAGCCTCTACAATCCTAAACCCCTCGAAAACCCCATAAAACCCCGAAAACCCTAAAAACGAGAATACCAACAAATCCCAAAATTCATAAAACCCATAAAAACAAATTTATACGCACCAATAATCCCTAAAACACCTTAAAACCCTTAAAAACTATGATCAATAATACCCTCAGAAAAAAACATTAAGAAAATAAAATACCCAAAAACTCAAAAACCCCTAAATACCCTAAAGAAACCCATAAAACCCTATAAAATAATAAAACCCCATAATAACACTAGAAACATGAACCCACTATATTTTTCCAAAACCCATAAAAGACTCCAAAAGTCCCTAATGACCATAAAGATAACTAACAAATGTAAAACTCTAAAAATCCTTTAAATCCAAAAAAGCATAAAACCCTAAACACTCTAAAAACCATAAAAACCCCAAAGAACCCAAGAAACTATAAAAAACCTAAAACCCTAAAAAACACTAAACCACAAAAAACCCTAATGAAACCCCCCGAAAATAATAAATTCCTTAAACATATGAAAAAAATAAAAAACCCTAAATCTGTAAAAACCCAAAACCCCTAAAAATCACATAAAACACGTAAAAACTATAAAACCCCTTAAAAATCATTAAAATACCTTCAAACCCCTAAAGTAACCTAAAACCCTAAAAACACTAAAGACAAACTAAAACCTAGAACCCATGACAAACTACATGACCCTAAAAGACCCTAAAAATCAGAAGACTATAAAAACCATTAAGGCCATACGAACCATAAAAATTAATAATAATCTAAAACCCCTAAAAACCCTAGAAACCCTATAACCCCCAAACCCTAAAATAAATATATATCCTATTACACCCTAAAACGGCCCTAAAATACTCTAAAAGCCACTAGAATCGTTAAAAATCCCTAAACTCCTTAAAACACCTAAAAAGACCCTAAACCCTAAAAAACTAAAAATATGCTAATACCTAGAAACCCTAAATAACTAAATGTCCCTAAAAGTCCCTAAAACCCTAAATACCATAAAAACGTACTGTCATACAATTCATAAAAAACTCCTAAAGCACTGGACCCCCTAAAACCCCTTAAAAACCCTCCAAACCCCTAAAATATCTAAAGATCCTATTGCACCCTAAACACCAATAATGGCCCTAAAACCCCCAATTATCATTAAAAAACATGAAATCTCCAGAACCCCTTGAATCCCAAAAAACACCTAAATCCCTAAAAACCAATAAACAGGTAAAACCGATTAAAACCCCGTAAAAACTACTAAAAATTCAGAAAACCCCCCAAAAAATCCCGAAACACCTAAAATACCTAAAAACACCCCCAAAGACCCTATAAAACCCACATAGGACCGTAAAATTCCTAAAATGTATAAAACCCCTAAAACAATAGAAACCATAAAAAACACAAAAAAATAAAAACATTAAAAAAAACTAAAAACTCTATATAAACGCTAAAAATACCTAAAAATTAGATACCCTTAAATCACCTAAAAATCCTAAACCTCTAAAACCCTAAATTCTTTAAAAAAATGCCCAAAATACACTAAAACTCCATAAAAACCCTAAAACCTCTAAACCCCTAAAAACCCATAAAACCCATAAATTTTTAAAAAGACCCATAAAAACCAATAAACTGTAAAAAACGTAAAAAATCCCAAAATACCCTAAACCCACTAAAAGAAATTGAAACCCTATAAAACCATTAATGGACCCCAAAATCCCTTAAACACCCTAAAAAATTAAATAAACATAAAATAATAAAAAATCCATAATGACCTTAAAAATAATAAATATCTCAGAAACCCCTAGAAACTTCTAAACCCCTTAACCCCCTAAAAACACCAAGAAACCTAAAGAACGCTAAAAAACAAAAAAAACTAAAACAATCCTAAAACCTGTAAATATCTAAAAAACCTTAAATCTACCTTGAAACCCATTAAAACCCATATAAACTAGTAAAAACCATAAAACACTAAAACATCTAAAATAACTAAAAAAATACCTATAACTTTTAAAAACATATAACCCAATACAAATCCCTAAAATTCCAGAAAGATCTACAAATCCCATGAAAACACTAAAATACCCTAAAATACCCTAAAACCCCTAAAAACCTAAAAACCATTAAAACCCCTAAAACCCATAAAAATCAATTAAAATTGTAAAACACCTAAAATCATTTAAAACCACTTAAAATCCCAAAAAACCTGATTAACCTAAAAATAAAAATTATCAATACAACACTAAAACCCCTTAAAACGCTAAAAATATGGAAAATCAATTGTAGACGTAAAAAACATAAAATGATAAAAACCCTAAAAATCTATATAATCCCTAGAATGAAATAAAAAACATAAATACATTAAAAACTCGTAAACCACTAAAATAAGCTAAATACAATAAAACCATAAAACACCAAAAAAACCCTTAAAAAATTGAACAAGATTATAAAATCAAATAGACACCCTAAAACACTAGAAAAAATAAATTACATAAAATCTCTAAAAACCACAACAACCCAAAAAACATAAATAATCCTAAACCCTTAAAAATCAAAAAACTATAATACCTCTTAGAGGACCTAATGAAACTCTGAACCCCCCCCCCCAAAGACCCCAAAAGGCCCTTTAAAACCCTAAAACCCCTTTAGAACCCACAAAATTCATGAATCCCCGATCCAAACCTAACAAATTCCAAAAAAACCTTAAAATCCCTAATAACCCTAACAACCCATTAAATCATTAAAAACTCTGAATATCGTAAAATGTCTTAAAAAGACTTAAAATCCTAAAAAACTCTGAAAGCTCCAAAAAATCCTTAACACCCCTTAAAACCCTAATAACAAAAAAAGAAAACAAACCCCCATAAAAACTATAAAAATCAAAAAAACCTGTAACCCATTAAAACATATTCAAATACTAAAAACCCAAAAAACTGTAAAAAAACCTAAATGAGTAAAAATAACTAAATCCCTAAATTCCTTGAAAACCCTAAAAAACTAAAAAAAAATAAAAAATTGTTATAAAGGAACCTAAAAGGACGTAAGAAAACTAAAAACTTAAAACTATAAAAACAATAATACAGAAAAAACCTCAACACCCTAAAAAACATTATAAACCCCAAAGGCCCATAAAAGACCCTAAAACCCTATAAACAATAAAATGAACTAAAAATTATATAAACCTCATGACACAATACACCTTAAAAATAATATTATCCTATAAGAAACTAAAAAAACCAAAACCCCGCTAAAATACCATAAAATAACCTAAAACCCCTAAGACCCTAAAAATACTAAAATACATTAAAACCCCTATATTCTCTAAAAGACCATAAAAGACTAAATACTCGAAGGTCCCTACAAAAGAAAAAATCACTAAAACCTCTAAAGGACCATAAAAACCTCTAAAGGACCCTAAAACTCCTAAAAACCCCATAATGAATTCAAAAACCCTAATAGACCCTAAAACCCTAAAACCCTACAAAGGGCTCTAAAAATGGTAAAAAGACCTAGAAACCGTAAAATTACCAAAAAATTCCCAAACTACCATAAATACTAGAAAAATAATATAACCAAAAAACAATGAATATTTTCTAAAAGTCCCAAAGAATTTACTAAAAACAATAAAAACCTCTAAAACATATAAATGACCCTAAACCACTTAATGTTTTAACAACCCCCAAAAATAGTAAAAAAATTATAAAAATAAAAAAAACATAATACCCCTAATACACCCTAAAACCCTAAAAACCCCTAAAACAAAAAAGACCCCATCCAAACCCAATAAAAAATCATAAAAACGAGTAGACACCTAAAACCCATTAAAACCCACAATAAAACCCCATAAAACCCTTAAAAACATAAAAAAAAACTAAATATATAAAAACCCTAGAAACCTAAAAAAACCCAAAAGGTCCATAAAAACCTAAAATAACATTAAATGACCATAAAAAACCAAACAACACTTAAAAGAACCTATAAACTATAAAAACCTAATAGACTCAAAAAATCCTAAAACCCCCCAAAAAACCCCCAAACCCCCTTAAAACCATAAAAAACCCTAACAAACAAAAAACCCTAAAATCCCAAAAAAGATTAAAAGGACCAAAAGTCACTAAAAATTTTACAGACCCAAAAAACTGTAAAAACGTGAAAAACCCCAAAATACCAAATAATACACTTAAAATCATTAAAACCCAAAAAATCAAAAAACCCTAAAAAAACAGAAACACAGAAAAAAACCAAAACCCCTATAAGACCGTACAACCCCTAAAAAAATAAAACCCTTAAAAACCCAAAACCCCATAAAACCCTAAAATCCTAAAAACACCCGTAGAACCATAAAAACCAATAAAAATCCAAACAACCACCTAAAACATAAAAACCCCTAAAACCACCAAAAACCCCAAAAACCCATAAAAAAACCAAACCCCCAAAAGTTGTAAAAAATTGAGAAACCACTAAAACCCCAAAATAAAACACTAAATACACTAAAAAACATAAAACCCATAAATAACCCTAAATCATACTAAAAACCCTAAAAACTCCTAAAAGGGCCTAAACCCCCAAAAGAGCCTAAGAAAACTAATCCCCCTAAGAGAACCAAAATTCCTGAGAATACCAAACAAACACCTTCAATAAAAATAACCCTAAAACACTATAAAATCCCTAAAGACCCAAAAATCCCATAGAACCCCTGAACCCCTGAATAATTCATAAAACAAATAACATAACAAAAAACCTAAAAACATCCAAATATCCAAAAATTTCTAAACAACCTAAAAAAATGATAACCCTAAATTACATAAAAACCATAATAACCCCAAAAACAATAAAAACCCGAAATCCCAAAATACTACAAAACATTATACCCTAAACCATAAGTCCAGAACCCTACACAATAAACCCAATACCATATACCCTACAACAAAATCCTTATACCCTAAACCCTAAACCCCATACCCAACAACCTGCACACTGAAGCCAATACACTAGTCCCTAAACCTGATACCATACACACTAAATCCAACACCATAAAACCTGTACCCAATAATCTAAACCATAATCACTACAATATAAACCATATTTACTATAACCAATGTGCAAATCCCAAAACCCAAAACCCTGATATTCTACACCCTAAATCCCTAACCTTACACATGAAACACTATACCCTACTCTCCAAAACCTTAACTGTATACCCTATAACCTAATCCTCATGTTCTAAGCCATATACCGAAAACCCTAAATCCTAAATAGTGAATTTTAAACACTATACACTACATCGAAATCCTAAAACCCTAAATCCTACACCCTAAACACTATAGCCAATAAATTAAAACAAATATTGTATACCCTAATCCCTATACCTTATAACCAAAACCATATACCCTACACCATTAACCCAATACCCACCACCATAAACAATAAATCCTACATAGTAAACCCTAAACCCTACACCCTTACCCAACACCTCAATCCCAATAATGTATACACTACACCGTAAACCGCATAAACTTCCCCAAAAACCCTAAACCCTACAACCTAAACCCTAAACATTAGATAGTAAACCTTATACCCCACTCCCTAAACAATAAAACATACACCATAAACCTTAAATCCAATATGCTAAAACCAAAAATCTACACCTTTAATCTTATACCCTAAACCATACACCCTACACCCTAACACATATAACCTATACCCTACTCAAAAAAACCCAATGCCCTAAAAAGATTACCCTAGACACTAAACCCTAAGTCCTACACCCTAAACCCTACACCCTACACCCTAAACCCTAAACCCTACACCCTAAACCATATACCCAACTCCCTAAACCATGAACCATACACCCTAAACCATAGACCATATACCCTACACACCACATTAAAAAAATATACCCTATACTTCTAAACCTATACATTTCACCCTAAACCTTAAAATATACACCCGAAACTATATACAATATTCCCAAAACCCTACATCTTAAACCCAATAACATCAACCCAAACACTAAACCCCACACCTGAAATCCTATACTGTGCACCCTATAACCTAAACCCTACAACCTAAACCCTTTTATATCCACCCTAAACTCTAGAACCAAAACCATATACCCTACACCCTCAACCCTATACCCTGCACTCTAAAAAATATACCATATACAATAAACCCTAAATCATACACCCTAAACCAAATACACAACACACTAGATCTTAAACCCTACACCTTAAACCTAATACCTCAAACCCTAAAACCTAAAACCCAAACCCTATACCCAATGCCAGAAACTCTAAACCCAATTACATACAACTTAATTCCTATATCATGTACCATAAACCCAAAACCACAAACCCAAAATCTGAATCCCTAAAATCATAAAATTCGCCTAAAAATCAGAAAACCCATAAATTCATTAAAGAAAACCTAAAATATTACAAAAACCATAAATCTCATAAAAATCTAAAATCAATTAGAAATCCTAAAAAAATAATTAATACCTATATAAATATAAAAAGAACTAAAAACCCCAAATACCCTAAAAACCACAATCCCCTAAAAATTTGTTTAACCCCCTACAAACTCCAATAAAACATTTCAAACCCCAAACACTTAGATTACCCCTAAAAATAAAAATATCACTTAAATTATAAAAATCCAAAAAAAATCCAATAATACCCTATAAAATCATAGAAAACCTTAGAACCCCTTAAAAATCTTCAAACCCATAAAAACAGTAAAATGCATAAATATCCAAAAGGTACTCTCAAAACCATACAAACCCACCACCCTAAAACCCCACTAAAATAAACCTAAAAACCTCAAAAACCTAATACCTCTAAATATCCTAAAAACACTAAAACCTTAAAAAAATCCAAAAAACCCTAAGAACATTAGAAACCCCAAAAAAACATGAAAACCCCTAACAACCATACAAATACCTAAAAATTCTTAATAACCTTGATACCCTAAATAACACCTAAAATAACCTTATAATAACATAACAATTAGAATCCCCTAAATTATTCTAAAACCCGTAAACCCCTAAAAATCCTAAAAAACCTAAAACCCCCTAAAAATTGTAAAAAACCGTGAAAACACTAAAAAGACAATAAAAACATATAACCCGCCTAAATACCTATAAACTATTAAAAACCTAAAACCCCTAAAATATAATATAAACACTTTAATCCCCTAAAACATTAAAAACCTCTGAACCCATTCAAACTCGAAAACCCCATAAACCCCTCAAAATCCCTAAAACCCCTAAAACCCTTAAAAACCTCTAAGCATTTAAAATCCATAACAACCCTAAAAGCCTTAAAAACAGTCACAAAATCCCAAAAACACTAAAACCCCATAAACCCAAGGAAACCACCAAAAACCCAAAAAACAAAAAGATGGTAAAAATTACCAAAAACGATAAAAAATTCTTAAAATCCCTAAAAACCAAAAAAATATGAAAATCCTAAAAGACCCTCAAAACCCCAAAAACCCATAAATCTATAAAAACTATTAAAACCTTATAAACCCAAACTACCCCTAAACCCCTAGAAAAATAAAAATACAAATATAATAAAAACAACCAAAATAACAAAAATCTCCTAAAAACCTTAAGGTCTTTAAAAACCATAAGAACAAAAAATGAAGATAAAAACCAAAAAACACATAAAAACATAAAATCACTAAAACACCCTAAAATTGTTAAATCCCTCAATCAAAAAACCCATTAGAACCATAAACATACCCTAAAATCCATAAGATACCAACAATTCACTAAAATATAAAACACCTAAAAATCCCTAAATCCCAAAAAAACCATAAAAACCTATACAATCCGTAAAAAATTCGATTAACCATATTGAAACCATAACAATCCTAAAAAGTGAAAAAATTACTGAAACCCTAAAAACCATAATAATTCCTAAACAATCGCAAAAAAGTCCTAAAAACCATAAAATGAAATAAAAACCATAATATCCATAAAAACTGCTAAAACCATAAATATCCACGTAAACCCCTTAAAACCTAAAAATCCAAAAAAAATCCCAAAAAACCAAAAAACCATAAATCCGTAAAAACCACAATAAAACATTAAAATACCATGAATCCTAAAAAACACTGCATACATTATAAAATATGAAAATATAAAAACACATAAAAACCATAAAATTTCATTAAACCCATTAAGAGTAAAACATTAAAATACCCTAAAACACTAAAAATCAAAATGAACCTTAAAACAGCATAAAATTTTAAAAACCATGTAAAGTCCCAAAAAACCATAATTTTCTAGAAAATAAAAAACTCTAAAAACCAAAAAAATTAATCATACCCCAAAATAGCATAATATACAATCAAGAACCATAAATACCCTAAAACCCCTAAAAACCAAAAAACCAAAAAAAAACCCTCAATGCCTAAAAATACAAAATCGCATACAACCCAAAAAATCATAAAACAACTAAAAACTATAAAAAACCCTAAAAACACTAAAAAGTCAAAATATCCCTAATAACCCTAAAAAACAAAAAACCCATAAAACTTGTTAAAATACCCTAAAACCCTAAATTCCCCTAGAAGACACTAAAACCCCATAGAACCCAAAAATGCACCAAAAAATATATAAAAATCATGGACCCTAAAAACCTCTAAACCCCCTAAAAACATTAAAAAACATGAAACACTAAAATCTAATAAAAACCATAAAACTAATAAAACCCTAAATATCCCAACACCCCCCCTAAAAATCCAAAAAATTCCCAAAAAACCCCTAAATACACTAAACCCAAAAAATATCCTCAAAACCCTAAAAACATAAAGACCGTAAAAAACTCAAAAAAAATAAAAATTATATAAAACCCTAAAAACACAAAAAAACCGTAAAAACACTAAAATTCAAAAAACCATAAAAACACTACCCCACCCCCAAATCATAAACCACCCCTAAAAATAACAAACCCTAAAATATGAACCCTAAACCATATACGTGAAACCCCACACACTAAATCCTATACCATACACCCTAAACCCATTACCATACACTATAAACCCTAAATCATACACTATACAGAATAAACCATATTCACTAAAAACTATACCCTACATCATAAACAGTAAAAATTATATCCTAAACCCAAAAACATCAACCACATACCCCAACAAAACCCTGAAACCCAGAAAAGGCCCTAGATGTCCCTAAAACCACTAAAAGACTCTAAAAGTTCCTAAAAATAAAAAATGACCCTAAATGTCAATAAAAACCTTCAAAACCCTAAAAACACCTATAATCTCCTAAAAACTATGGAACAATCTGAACAACCCTAAATCACCCAACAACCCCAAAACCCATTAAAACCCCAAAAAACCATTAAAAACTATTATAATTCTTATACATCCTACAAAATCATAAAATACAAAAAAATCCAAAAAAATCCAAAAAACGTTAAAACAACTAAAAACCCATAGAACACATGAAATTTTCTAAAACACCCAAAGCCCAAAATAACCTAAAAACATAAAAACAATAGAAACACAAAAAATCACAGAAACATGGAAAAATATTTTAAAATAATAACAACCCTAAATACCATTAAAAACACTAAAAGACACTAAAAGACCTCATCACATCTAAAAGGCCTTAAAACCACTAAAAACTAAAAGACCCAAAATCCATAAAAAATCATAAAAACCTAAAAATATAAAATACTTAAAGACCCATAATAAAATCTAAAAGGCCATAAAATCATAAATTCCCTAAAGGATACTAAAACCCTAAAAGACCTTAAAAACATAAAAACCCAACAACCGTAAAAACACTTAAAAAACCTAAAACCCATTAAAGGATTAAAAGAACCTAAAAACCAGAAGAAAACATAATATAACCTAAATATCATAAAATATACTGAAAACCACAAAACCCCTAAAGACCATAAAATAATATAAAAACACGAAAATACTATAAAAATCCCTAAAAACATTAAAGTATAATAAAATACACTAAAACTATTAAAATGATTAAAAGTCCCTAAAAACCTAGAAAAACATAAAAAAGTCCATTAAACCCATATAAAATCTTAAGATATTCAAATCCATAAAAAATACCAAAACCCCAAAAAACCCTAAAACAATAATAAACTGAAAAATATAAAATCCATCTAAAAAAAGTTTCCAAAAACCCTACAAATACCCAAAATTCCCTTAAAAACTAGAAACCAAAAATGACTTTGAAACCCCTTAAAACCAAAAAAAATTATAAATATCTAATAAACCAAAAACTCATAAATAACCATGATATAATTTAAAACATATTAACCACATAAAACCCTAAGAAAATGAAAAAATATAAAAACACTGAAAACCATAATAACCAAAAACATTGTGAAACCACTATAACTCCACAAAACTGGGAAAAAAATCAGCAAAACCCCCCAAAACACATAAAAACCCCCAAAGCACTAAAAACCTATAAATTTCCTTAAACCCCCCAAAAGGACACTTAATCCCAAAAACACATAAAAACACAAAAAACTCAAAAACATTAAAAACCAAAAAACAAAAAAAAATATAATATCCCATGAAACCCTCAAAATATAAAAAAGTATAAAATTTTTTAAACACAATAAAAAACCTAAAATACAATAAAACACTATAAAAACCCCTAAATCCCCTAAAAATACCTAATAATCTAGAATGGATAAAACTATAAAATAGTAAAAAATCAACAAAATATAAAACAATCAAAAAAACATTAAATCCCCAAAGAGAAACATGAACCCCATAAAAATGTTAAAATCCATAAAAACATGAAGAGGCATGAAACCCCTAAAACCAAAAAACACTAAAACAACATAAAACAATAAATACCATATTAATTCTGAAATTAAAAATATCCTAAAACACTAAAAATCCATAAAATCCTAAGAACCTAAAAACCAAAAAAAAAATCCTAAAATACCAAAAAATCCTAAAAATCCTTCCAACCCTAAAACTCCAAAAACCCCACTAATCTTTAAAACTACTAAAACCCAAAAAAACGCCTTTAAAGATGAAACCCTCTTAAAACCATAAAAACATAAAACCCCTAAACATCCTATGAACCCTAATCCATAAAAACTATCAAAAATAAAAAAACTCATTTTTTTAAACACATAAATACCATATAAAACACTAAAAAACATAAAATCCATAAAATCCAAAAAAATAGAAAAACCTCAAACTGAAACCTAAAATCCATGAATTTCCCAAAAAATTAGTAAAATCCCTAAAAATCTAAAATCCCATTAAATACCCTAAAACCAATATATACCCCTTAAAACCCAGAAAACCTTAAAATCCCTTAAAACACCAAAACCCATGAATATGCTAAATCACTGAAAATTCATAAAAAAATACTAACATCACCTAAAACCCAAAAATTAACAAAAACCCATAAAATCCTAGAGAAACCAAAAAACCCTAACATAACAATTTACCCCAAAAAATAAAAACACATTTAACATCCTTTAAACACTAAAAACCTATAAAATCCCTAAAACACCTAAAAATCCCTAGAAATACAAAAAACCCAAAATACCCCTAAAACACGAAATAGTAGTAAAAGGCACTAAAACCCATAAAGAAAAAAAACGCCCTTTAAAATCCTCAAAACTCCTAAAACCCAGCAAAACCTGGAAAAACCTAAAAATCCCAAATATTCATTAAAAATGCATAAAATCACAAAAAAGGGCTAAATCTCTTATAAAACCCTTAAAATATAACAAATCCATAAAACGAAATAAAAAAACTTCAAACACCTCAATCCCTATATACCAATAATAAACCTAAAAATACTAACACCCATTATTGCTCTAAAACGATTATAAAAAGCCAAAAACCAATTAAAAACATAAAGAACAAAAAACCCCACAAAAACCATTAAACCCCTCAAAAATTGAAGAACCCAAAACACTAAAATCATATAAAATAGTAATAATACCAAAACAACCTTATTACATGTGAGAACCCAAAAAGTATTAAAAACACTAAAACCCTTCAAAACCGTGAATACCTTGAAAACCCTAAATGCTAAATAAATAAAAACTCTAAACTCCTAAAATCCCAAAAAACCCTAAACATCCAAAAAAACCCCAAAACCCCCTAAAAATCAAAAAAATATACAAACCCGAAAAGAACCTAAAAACCATAAAAACCCATAAAATATGAAAACCACTAAAATATATTAATTAAAACTATAGAAACCCTAAGATATAATAAAACCCCTTACACACCCTAAAAACCTTAACACCTAAGAACCCTAAAAACCTATAAAATTCTAAAAACCCACTAAAAACCCCTAAAAACAAAACTCACTAAAACCCCTAAAAATACTAAAAACTATAAACCTTCTAGAAACCGTAAAAAAATCCTATAAAACCATCAAACTCATAAAATCCCTCAAAAAATACTAAAACAGTAAAAAATATAATCAAAACCTAAAACCCTACAAACCCTAAAACCAAAAAAAAATTTAAACCCAACAAAAATCTCAAAAAAATCTATGAATCTATTTAAATCTATAACAAAACATAAAATTCCGTAAAAACCCATAAAACCCCTAAAACTATAAAAAACCTAAAATGATAAAAATACTAAAAATAAATAAAAGACTAAAACACATAACACCCCTAAAAATATTAAATCCATAGATCCCTAAAAACCTTTAAAAATAGAAAAACCCATTAAAAATCCTGAAAACCAACAAGTACGCCAATAATACCATAAATACACTATGAAATACATAAAACAAAAAAACACCCTAGAAACCTAATATCCCAAGAGACTCTAAAAAACCATTAAACCCCTAATAACCTAAAAACACCAAAAACAAATAGAAATCATTAAACACTAAAATAACCCTTAATACCCACAAAACCCTCAAAGCCTAACAATTCTGAAAACCCCTTAAAACATGAAAACATCCTATAAATAATTAAATCCCCCAAAAAACCATAAACACCTAAAAACCCTAAAACCCTAAAAACAAAAAAAAAACACTAAAAACTATAAAACCCCAGATAACCAAAATACCCTAATACCCCGAAATTACTCCAAATTCCAAAAAACTCCAAAAGATACTAAATATTACTAAACATCCTTAAATGAAAACAAACACATAAACCCCTTGAAAGAACCTCAAAACACTAAAATTCCTAACAGACCCTACAAACCATAAGAACCTTAAAAGAAACTAAAAACACAAAAACCCAAAAAAACCCAAAAAACGATAAAATAACATAAAACATAAAAGAATCTAAAAACCATGAAGGACCTTAAAATCCCAAAAAACCCTAAAGGACCCTAAAGAAATAATGAACCATAAAACCCCTAAAACCCCAAAAGAACCTTAAAACCTAAAAAACCCTTAAAACCGTAAATGGCCCTAAACCCCTAAATAACCCTAAACATGCTAAAGGAATCTAAAAAACCCATAAAAATAAAGGGATATAAAAACCATAAAGACTATAAAATAAAATAAATACCATAAACTACAATAAAAAATAAAATTCGTAAAAAACCAAAAATCCCGTAAAACACCGAAAACACCCAAAATTGCAGTAAACCCCCTAAAAGACCCCACTCTAAATAATTGTTATCCATTTAAAGAATAAACAACTTTTTGGTAAATTGGGAAACTCAAAAAACAGAACTCCTCAAAATCCCAGTTTCAACTCAAATTAAAAAACCATCATAAAAAGCAGGTAAAATACAAAACTAAAAAGAAAACATAAATAAAGAAACATGGGGAACAACCTGATGCCTCAAGCTCCCCCCATTTTCTCTAAATGAAAAAACAAATTGAAACCATCATAACAATTCCACAACACTAAAAAAGATAAAAAATTAAAATTTCAAAAACAAATAATTCACTCTCACACCACATAGGTAGATACAATCTTTAACCATGTGAGAATATGAAGCCTCAAGCCTCGAACTAACCAAATAATTATTTACGTCTCCACCAACACACAGTTTCTGACATGAACACCGGATAGAATAAAAACCTAAAGAAAAAATACAGCACACTAGTGAAGGACCTCAACCTCAAGAATCTCCCACAACCCAAAACAATATTTCTAATCACCATCATCATCCCCAAAGAAAAACATAAACCCTTTGAAACATATGTAGTAAAAAGAAGAAAAATCTGAGAGGGAACCCAAATAAAGGAATAATTCCTCCGTATGATAGGCCTCCTGTAACACCTTGCCAGTTGCATAAACACATCACCAAACTTCATCTGAAACAATCACACTCAATCGACATGGAAAGGACTAAGGTATTTTCAATCCATAATCGAATAAGAGTAGACATGATCTCCACAATGTTCCTTGATGGTCCCATCACCACAGTTGATGCATTTTGAGACAAATTGATAAGTAGGGAGGAAGGGAATTATTTGAATAGGAATGAGAGGAAATGTAAAATGGAAAAAACCATCGAAGTGGAAAGGACACACCACAAATAAGAATGGGAAGAGAGAGAAAAGATAGAGGGAAAGATAAAACACTGAAAAATCGATGATAATCATAGAGGATAAAAACACAAACATCCTCGACCATGCCATCCCTAGAACAAAAATGCAATTAAAAACCGTAATGTAATGAGGACAATGTTATAATAAGTACTAGAAGAGAAACAGATCCGAACCATTGTAGATCAACAAGATATTATTTTCCTTTGAAGGGATGGATTCCAATCATCGGTAGGACACATTGAATCCAAAACCTAATGGAATGGCATGATAAAAACACCACAAGGTGATGAATGGCATCGGGTGAATGTGACCCCAAAGCGAATAAAATCACAAAATTTGAGTTGGTAAAGTGACCAAAGAGGGAAGCCAAAACAAACAATCCTATGCAGAGAATCTAGTTATATCATGAAAGGAATCACCCAAAATACCAATAGAGCATGATGATTCCATTTAGAGAATGAAGGAATAGGGGAATCTAGAAGGTGACCCTAAAGAGGCCAATTCCACTACCAATAAGAGGGTGTCCTAGATGATGAAGGAGAGGAACCAAAGACTGGAAGAAAACAACACCATAATAATTAATCCACCATAAAAGATCAAAAAAACCCAAAAACAAAAAAGACTCTAGAAACACAAAACACACTAAAAACTCTACAAACATTGAAATACCCTAAAAACCATTAAACATTAAATTAAAATAAAAACAATAATAATCAGAAAACACTAAAAAAAACCCCAGAAGCCCCTATAAACCTTTAAAATCCTACAAACATTAAACCCCCTAAAACACCAAAAACCTTACAACCCATAAAAATCATAATAACCCAAAAAATAACCCCCTCCATCAACCATTAAAACTCCATAGAAATTCAAACGTCCCTAGAAACATTATAAACAAAAAACCAACTAAAAACCCCTAAGACCCAAGAAAAAACTAGAACCCAAAAAATCTCAAAAACCATAAAACCCCTAGAAATACCTAAAACACAAAAAACATATAAAACATAAAAAACTCCAAAAATACATAAACCCCTAAACCCCTAAAAACCCAAATAACATATAACTACCCTAAAACCACTAACATCCCATAAATTCCAAAAAACACTAAAACCCATAATACTATAAACACAATTAAAATATTAAACACATAATACCATTAAAATTCCTAAAACCATTAAAATAGATAAAAGACTATAAAAACCATAAAACCCATAAATACCCTAAAAACCAAAAAGGACCTAAAAAAACACTATTAATAACCTAAATTACCCATAAACACCCTTAAGTACCATAAATAACTTAAAAACCCAAAATACCCATAACAATCCAAACAATCCAAGAAAAAAAATAAAACCCCTAAAAACCCCTAAAACACATAAAAAACCGAAAAATCTACTAAAAAAAATAAAAACATAAAAAATAGAAAAAATCCTAACCCCCTAAAAACATTGAAAAATGCCTAGTCAACGCTAAAATCCCATAAAAACATAAAACCCTTCAAAACCAAAAAATCCCATAAAACACCTAAAACCCTATAACACCTAAGATAAATCTTAAAAATCAAACAAACCTATTATTTTTTTTAAAAACCATAAATATACCTAAAAATTACAATGATACTAAAAATACCTAAGAACCAAAACACCCCTAACCCCCCCCCCCAATATCTAAAAAACCGAAAAAACACTAAAACCCCTAAAAATACATAAATATGCTAAAAACAATCAAACCACTGAAAAACCAAAAAAATCATAGAAACCTTGAAAACCACTGAAACCCCAAAAATTAATAAAAACACTAAAACCCCCTTAAACCCTAAATACTCATTAAACATCCAAAAACCTTTGAAACACCTAAACTTTTATTCACCATAGTAATCATAAAATAGAACAAAAACATTAACTATCATTAAACCCCCTAAAACATCCAAAATCATAAAAACCCTTCAAAACATGAAAACCCCTTAAAACCCCTAAAACCCCTAAAGGAACTTAAAACCCTAGAAAACCTAAAAACCCTAAAAATCATAAAAAACCCTAAAAAACTAAAAGGCAATAAAACCCACAAATCATAAAACCCTTGAAAGACCATAAAAACCCCAAAAATCCTAAAACACCCTCAAACCTCAAAAAACCCTAAAAATAATAAATGACAATAGAAAACCCTACAATACCATAAAGAACAATAAATTACTATAAAACCATAAAAGAATCAAAAATCCCTAAACAATATAAAGGTCATTATAAATCATAAAAAATCTTCTAGGGCTTAAAACCCATAATGGACCCTCAAAAAACAACAACTCCTTGGAAACCCTAAAAACCCCTAAATTGCCCAAAAATCTTCGAAGTCCCTAAAACCAAAAAAGGAACTTAAAAACATAAAATTCTAAAATGACCAAAAACACTATAAAAATATAAAAGAACATAATACCCTAAATGATCCTAAAAACTCTAAAGGAATCTACAATAATAAAAACCCTAAAAAAACACAAAAACCTAGGGTACCATAAAAATATTAAAACCCTAAAGGAAATAAATAACCTTAAAACGTCCAAAAGGAGCATGAAAACCCAATAACCCCATAAAGTACCATAAAACTCCTAAAAAACATAAAAACATTGAAACCCCTAAAGGACAATAAAAACTCAAACCCCTAAAAGTCTCTAAAACCCTAAAACACTAAAATAAACCTAAGAACATAAAAACAAAAAGAAACCATAAAACCAAATAAAACACCTAATATAACCTAAAACACATTATAACCCTTAAAATACACTAAATACATTAAAATTAAAAAAATAAAATAAATTAATAAAAAACCTAAAACCTATAAAGACTCTAAAACCCCTAGAAACATAAAAATACACAAAAAAGGTAAAAACCCCCATGAAAAGAACTATTTTAGGGTCCTAAATACATTTCAAATGAAAGAAAATACTCCCACAGTTACATTACCAAAGAAATAAATCATTACTACAAGTCTATTGAATGGAATGGGTGAAAATTGAGTTGCAAACATCAGAAGAAACTAGAGTGAATTGAATTTATAAATTTCTTTTAAGTGACATGAATACCTTCGCAGTAAAGGGTTTGCAGAACAAATAAACTGAGAACCACCAGCACGTGGAATGACCTATGAGACATGGGCCTGGGGAGTGATCTCCAATGAACCTAGGAGCATGAAAATCCCATTTCTGGAAGAATATAGCACGCGAAGGCCAACCACACACCATCTTGCGAACTCAACAGTTTGCAGAAGAAAAAATCAGCAGTGTTTTGCAAACCATGATTATTGAACCGCATCCTATGCAAACTGCGGTTGAACGAGTCTTCCATGGATTGAGATATAGCTTCCTGGGATTCCTAAAATGATGTCACATGCACATATATATGATTGTCTTGATTCTCTATAAAAGGACCATATAAGGAATTGATATGGATGGATAAAGAATTAATGGAGGAGAACCAAGAGGTTGGACGATTGAATTCATAGAGGATTCTAGCATTGGTTTCGAATCATCGAAAAAGATCAAATTGTGAACCATGTTTCCAAAGCTGTAGACAACTACAAACCATAAAAATATGTAATGTAATACTAATTAGATAACCGAAAACCAAATTAGTGACATTGAAAACCAAAAATTATACACTGATTAACTCCCCACAAATGATAGGTTCTAGTACCCTCTTTCAAAATGGTGTTTTGTATAGTGTATCGCTATGCAGATTGAAACCGATGTCTCATACTGTATCAGTATGTGAATAGAACCTGAAGTAGTGTGGCTGACCACATCCAGGACTATGTACAATTGTGGTGCGTGGTGGTCCATCCCCAAGCCTGTGTAACACTTTGTTATGCAGAAGACCCCTCTACCCGCATTCAACTATTGTATGCAGAGAGCCCCCCCATTCCACATATGATAAAAGTTTGTGAAATGGGGTGTCTTCGGGTGTCCGTCCCTCCGCCCCCAATCTCTCCCCTTCCTTACCGTCTAGTCCTCCATAGCTCCTCCATGAACCAGTCCCCCGACATCAGGCTAAAGCCACCCCCAAAGCCACTAGACCTATATGATTAGATCATTGGGAACATCAACGCTTCCCATTGAGTCTAAATATCCATAGAAAGAGAAGTCATGAATAATCTACCCACAATGGTTAAGATTAAAGGTGTTTCTGTATTTCTACATTCCCAAGGTATCATTGAGTCCAACTATGGGATGCTGACATGAACCTCCCCATTCTAAGGATTAAGGGTGATCATTTAATTTCCCAAACAATGATGAATAGTGATCAATCGAAGGATTCATATTCTCTTCTCTTTTTTACAATAGGTGACAATATTCCCTCTACCATAATGAGGTCTGTGGAAATCCCATTGTGGTATGTTCCCAATCATCTGAGGTCAGAGCCTCATGTCCTCCGATGACATCCCACATTGAAAGGATAATCGCTACGCACCCTCTCCCATTGTCTCCCAGGTTTCTTCTATCGTAGGCCAACCCTCTTTCATCAGTGGGAGAGGAGGTGTGTGGTTTGTTGGATCCTTCACATCCCATTGTTTCTCACATCGAGTGTGACTCGCTTGGGTTAAGAGTTTTGTGATGATCACAACATCCACATGACCTACCCAACCCATCTCTAACTAGGAGAACTCTGATTCCTATTCAGACCAGGATATGTAGGATGCCTAATTTATGGACCAAGCTCAATAGGGTGATCATCCAAAAGGTCTAACCCAATCATGTCCCCTCAAATGGGAAGCTCTCATGCATTACCCCCAACCCATTCCAAACTACATGGGAAATGATTCCTCTCCAAATGATATGTAGAAAACCCATATTATGTGTCCAATCCCAACATCAAACTATCTTCAATCCACACTAAATGATGATAATCTCTATAGCACCTTATTTCATGGATTAAGTCATCTTCTCTTCCATAGCATCAAATCTCCATTTTCTTATGAAGATCCTTCGTACCAAGGGCATCCCATGGATACACTCTTCAGGAATGAAATAAGCATACATGAACATATGAAAATCACTAAAATCTATAAGAGAGTCCCGAAATAGGCAATAATTTCCCCCAAAATGGCGCGATGTTCCCTTAATCCAATCCTATCGACCAATGGAGACCTTAAGTATCATTGTCCATAACATCATCCAATGACATCTTTCCATTAGAATGAAGTTCCATGAATCAGGGATACCAGGGTCATTGGGTTTTTCTGGCTCAACCAATAAACCCCCTAGAGACCATCTGTGGAAGTTATAGCCAAAGAGGACAGATTTCACAAATACTTGATCTCATTAAATCTCCCTCTAGGACCATTTGACTGGGGTGCATGCATCGAAATGTATAAGGGATAAACCACCTAGTCCCTGATGGGTCAATCCAATCCCCCCTTAAAGGATAATGACATGGGTCGAGTTGAAATATAAATGATTGACCATTCTTTTCGGACCATTTTGTTGAAAGTCTAACACATCGACCTCGGTTATAAATGAAAATGGTGAACTCGACATGAATCCTCAACCAAGGAGGTGGCTCTACAATAGTCAAAACCCTTCACCTAAAAAAGGAGGGAGGAATGGGGCCAAGATGAATCGTCAAATACAAATATGTTCTAGAGATACAACTTTGATGGGGTTTTGTTGTATGTATATTTCACACACACACACATATATATATATTGAAGGTTTCTACAGAGAAACCTTTAATCCAAATGACATCCAGAAAACCAGTACAGACATGTGCCTTAGCGATCTCGTAGGCGAATGGGGCCCCGATGAAGTGTAGGACCCCCTCCCCTATCCAGCATATTCAACACTGGGTATCCAACGTGATGATCCAATAGTACCACCGAAATGGTACACTCACCGCAGTGGAGGCTACAAGAAATACACTCTTCTATGAAAACGATCACCACACACCTCCTCAGTTGCGGCCGGTGACCTAGCACAATGCGGCCCTGGTGGTCTTCTCAAACCCTTTCGAGAGCCTATCCCAAGAACGTGATGACAAGTACCTCCCTTATCATAGGGAGGCTGATGAATTAGTTCCTGAAGACTTCATCCCAACTACATAGGGGTCTTACTCATTGGCCCCTACCCGAGAGCGTCACTACCAAAACAGGGAGACCATGTATCGACATGATAAGGAAGACCTTATACCGAGGGCACCTGCTGATGTCTAGAAGACCCCGGGATAATGGGATGGATACCGAGGGAGGAAAATATATAATCAGAAACATTATGTCACCCTAGTTACTAAGTATAAACTCCTCCATACAAACATGGAGGTATTCGACGAGTATATAAACAACTATTCCCCCTCCACTCATGCCCAATAGTGAAATAGGGTGGCACAATACAAGAACGTGCACATTCCTACTAGTGTTCCCTGGTCCTATCGGGTAGACAGAGCATATAATTATAAGAAGATGCAGATATTTTCTGATGCACAAGAATCCCTTCATCCAAATAGTATGGCAACCAGCTACACATAATCTCAAATACCTGCTGACACATATCAATCCTTCCATATAAATATGGTATTAAAAAATTTGAGAAGATTCAAATTCATGCAGATGTATACAATGACGGTGAGACAAATATAGTGGAAGGAGTGCGGATGAAAATTCCCACTCATGAATATAAATTCCACTGGTAAAATATAGTGGAAACTAGAAAAGAAAATATATGGCAGACTCATTCCCCTATCCTGGAACAAGAGAACTACTAGTATCTACTGGCAACCTATGGAGGCTCGGAGCAAGAGCACACTCATAATTATAAATAGGAATGGGAATTCATTCTCATTCCATCTAATGATGTATCTCATAACATCATGGAAATAATAGAATACTATAAATCAATTCTAGACCATATCCTCTATGAATTCTATGATGTCATTGCATCGGTAGAAAGGACAAAGAACCAGGCCCATAACCATGTTTTCTCGAGAAGAGTGAATTACTGGAAAAATGGTTTAGTTACCCTAGAGGAGTTATGAATCCTTGCTCCAGTCCACAAGGATTGATGGAAATACCACAGGATATAGGAACAATCAGATTGGGAAAAAATACTCATCCCAAAAGGGGACACTAGTCCAACGTGGTGGTCGCTCTAGGGCCAGCATATATCCCTAGAAAAACACAAAATGTCCATCAACATATCCCAATGACTTCACAGGACCCGAAAAGAAAGGGAATCGTATTTTATGGCCGATACCATTAGTACGCAGCCTCGGTTACCTGTAAGAGAGCACCTAAAATGAAATGTGCCAAAGGAAACTGAAAAACGAAGAGCACATACATGATCGTTCATTGCTGGAAGCTGGAGATCATGATTACCTAGATCATATATCAATAAATTCTCACGACCCGATCATTCCATTGCCAAATAATTGAAGTGGTATTAGCAATTACGAGGGCCCTCCAATCAATGTTGCTACCAGAAGCTCTGAAGGTCCTCCCCAGAGCACCCATGGGGGCTTACTCCATGGGACAATAATGATTAATCACGAGAGCCTATATCCTGAAGTGTGTCAGGGTATCCGTCCCCTTGACCTAAATATCAAAGAGAATGAATGTCCACCCCTTGCTTTGGTTTTCCCTGATGGTCCTCCCAAGGGTATACACTGCAGATATGATTCTCTTTATAGTCAGATGTCTATTTATGATGGTATTCCTCACCATGATTATATTCATTGCGAATGCCATCCCCACAATGGATGTTTCTATGAAGGACCTCCCTATAGTAATTTCAAGAAATCAGAAGGTCCTCCCCTCATAGAAGTACATCCTTATGGACCTCCCCAAGATGTACACAATAGAAATTCTCCCTATATCCTAATATCATTATGTGATTGTAGACCTCTCAATCATAGAAGACATCGAGAAGGTCCTCCCCTCAGTGACATCAAGAAGAAAGAAGGTACCCCCTCATTGTAGCCCTCCCTGATGGTCCTCCCAAGGGTATACGCTGTAAGGAAATTCCCCACGGTCGGGCGTTAAGTTGTAATGGTATCCCCAACCATTTAAGTACCTATTGTTACGTCCTCCCCATAATCAAAATTCATTTTGGAAATAAGAACCTCCCATTTTCGCTACAAATGAGTGAAATCCCTCCAATGATGAGGCACCCTAAAAGATGGAGTCAGACATATCAGACACTATATCTAACAAGTGATATCCTTTCTCAACCAGAGGATGGTCCAGATCCATGATCATCTTCTAAACCACACCCACACCATTCACATACCAATGAGGCTCCCACTATCCTAGCTACATAGAACAAAAATATTATGAATTAGCCACGTTGGGAATATTAAGTAGAGGATTCCCCAGAAAAACAATTGTAGGAAATGTTGCTTGTGAGAAGAAAACTAGCTAAGAATAATATACCAGGAAAGTATTTACCAACAAACACTTCATATATCTACATTCTAAGGGATTTTTCTAAGGAATGTATGCACGACAATCACCTCAATATCTAGAAAAATCTTCTCCATATAAATGAAAATTTATTTCCTAATGAAGGGTATCTAGACCATGTCAACATATTAGGGGATCTTTGTTTTATAATCAACTTGGAATCCCTCCCATCTGTGCGGAATCCTTGGTTAAAAAGGATAAAGAAAAACCATGAATTATCTTTCCTCCGCACATTGCATAAGTTGTATTTGCTCATTGGAAACTCCCCATCTGACGTTCATATTCGGGGATGGGAAGAATGTGATTCTCTACAGTTCACCCCATGTCCTGCCTAGCAGAACTCATTGGAAATGATATTGTGCAGTTTAATTACCCAAATTATGAAATCAAATGAAATCCCTACTCAAGAAAGATGGAATAATCAAGAAAAATATCCCTGAGTGAGTCTCAAAATAACCAGGTCTGACGAGATCAATCCATCGAAAAACTTCTGATCCAGGAAACCAAAAACATCCATTAGGATTTCCTCTTATGGGAATCCCACCAGCAAGTAGTGATCATGCCTTTAAAAATCCCATAAATATCATGTGTGCCTAGCATCATATTTATCTCACACCTGTGCTGGAGTGCGTGAAATCAAAATGGTGGTAATAGAAGCCGCTACCACAAAAATGTGGGAACAACCCCTACCCGCATGTCTGGGGGATTGTTTACTCAAAATTCCCCTATAAGGCCAAAAAATATGGGTTGTATTGCTTCAATAGAAGAATGAGAGGAATCCCAACACACAGGTATGGGGCACTTTTACCTCAATTTCTGGCACAATAGATTTCTGTCTTCTCCCACCTAGAAAGAACGATGACAAGAGAGGTCACACGTTCCACCCCTTCCCATGGTTCATACCCTCTAAGACAAAAGTTCATTACAAGGTCAGATTAGGGATCCATTCAGGCCAATTATCTCCATGAAACCTAAATAATACAATAGAATGAAAACATAAAGTTCAACAAAGGATGCCAAATGCTTTCCTACCATTTGACATCAGGAACCCCACCCTCAATACGGTATGCATTTGTTAATGTTGTTTTGGTCAACCCAATATATCTCATAGGAAATGATAAAAAGGGAGAGTACACAAGAGAATATGGTTCCCTCCTTGAGGTATCCCACATAGAGCATGATGGTTTATATACATAGAATGAGAGAGCGACCCTAAATTTGGGTTCCCGCTTAGTTAATATTTCATTACCTACCTCGTGAAACCCCAACAAGGTGAAGAATAAATCCTAGGTTATCTAAACCAACCTACTGCTACCCCCATAGAATGTGTCCCTCACTCTCGAGGAAGTTATTTCCAAGAAAGAGGAATACATTATAGAGCTTAGGAGAATTAATTTCAATTTTCGGAGAGGGAGATATATTTCCTGATGTTTTCCCTCTACGAAACATCAATAATTGTTCTCAGATGAGGTTCCCTTTCCACAGGAACTCATTTTGATAAATGAAATCATGCTCAAATGATTGCCCAACCTTACATAAGGGCTTCCATCCTACTTAAATTTTTCCCTAGAAGGACATAAATACTTCCCTCTACTAGGAATGTAGTCAGAGTGTGTTCAATATAACCTGAGAAAGATAACCTAGGTGGGAATCCACCCCAAATTCGAGCAGCATCGACAATTCATGATTTTGACCCTACTGCACCATACCAAGCTCAATTCTAGGAGGATATGCATCAAGGGATCTTTAATATATTTGAGAAACTAAAAAAATATCCTAGAATCCATGGAATGATGGATCACTTTGATACAACCTGAGTTAAAACCCTACTCTGATTGGGTGTGAAACGTTCAGCCACAACCAATGTTTAGGAACCCTTTATTCCCAGTGTTCATTGGATCTAGAGACCCATAACAACATCCAATTCAATATTCCTATTACTTTGATCCCATGATGGGCACTCAAATAAAAAAGATTCTTTAAAACATAGGTGATTTGTGGCAAAACCTACAGGGTTCATCCTTGTTATGGTATACTAGCTTTCTAGATAACTCAATCATGGTTTGGCTGTACCTTTATTGATAGTTTCTATTCAAATTCATTTAAATGTTTCCTTTGACAGTGGTCAGTAATCTCATGAACTGAATAAAGTTATGGAATGAAAGAGTTTCAATCTTCATTGCCTGATGGAAAGGAATCACTTATTCTAATAATCAGCCTCTCCCTGTGGATGAAATTCTCTTAATGTGCATCGACATCATCTATGGTGATTTATAAACACCAATCATCCTAGTGAATTACACAAGTGGGTTTTGATATTTCTCATCAACTTCACAATGTATAGAAGAATTTTTATAGCGGACCAATCTCATGTCCCAGGTGGTTTCGTCAACCCTATAAAAAAACAATTTGAAAATATGAAGCGGGTTTTGTCACACATAATCCTCCCTCGTCACCAAATCTAGTCATGAGGCCTCCACCAAACTATGTGGGACCACCTGGATGCCAACAGCCACCCCCATCTCTGCAATATGTGAAAAGGAGTGCTAAAAGACATTAGTTCGAAAAGAGAAGAAATAAATTCTACTCATTCAATGATGACCAAATCTATGGCTACATAATAACCACCATGAATTGCATATTGTTCCACTATTAGAGCCAAAGAGAGCCAATAAAATGGGACTTGATGACCTTCCCAATTATTTCCCTTATCACCAAGGATTGGGTCACTCCATCCAATAGTGAATTTTCTTTGAGGATATCCTGCAAAAGATGGTGTATTCTAGGAAATTAAAATTGGGTTTTCCACTAGGACAAGTGGGATATGTCTCCACCTTAGACCCAAGAGAGGAAGAGGAATGAAAAGCAGTTTCTATAAAAAGAGAGAAAACTTTTGACAATTGGATGACCCATAAAATAGTCAACTGATCTTATACAATCTTGTCGGAGTAGTTGAAACAACTGACCATTCCCCCAATAGTTCTTAATGCAACACATCCCCCATCATTAGTCACACAATCATCTGAAGTCTAGAAGAGAAGAAATAAGAACCAAGAATATTAGTTGACCCCATAGACGAATCTAGTCTTCTCACATTCGAACTTCATGCTAGTGGTCATTGGATAACGGAAACCACCTTGGAAATAATGAAATAGGGACTACCCTGCCAAACGGGACAATGGGAACTGCCTTTCCAAACGGGACAACTGAAACCACCCTCCATGCGACACCATCATAAGAAGAAAGTCAGACAGAAATATTTTTAGATCATGAATCGATCGTTATATCCATTAATTTTATTTACTTGATGGACCCCTTCTCAGAGGGAGATTATTTCCACGAACCCAAATTCTCTGCATCCAACCAGAGGTCTAGAGGAAGAGGCCGCAGAGGCCGATGGTTTCTTGGAAGGAATAATCATTGTAAGAGTCAAATTATCGGCCACACCATACCTTATACCATTATTGTGGAGGAAACTCATAGAAGGACCCTCCTGCAGACACAATGGGAACCAAAATGTTCCTCTACCCCCGCCGGAAGAAATCCAAGCCCAATCATCGTGGAGTATCCTTTGGAGGAATAACAGATATCCAATCGCCTGAGGTGTACATGTGGACCAGTTCAGTAGAACATAGAAAGTACCGCATCACCTCCATATCTAGTCATAGATGCCACACCATCTATGTCCAAATATCATTCCCTTAAAGTTTCTATGAAAGAGCATCCCTGAGCTAAGAAGTGGTGACCTTTACAAAAGGAATATTATCATATAAAGCAGTTGGCATTGATAATAGTGATGATATCCATCATGGATACCATTAGTCTCTCTTGAGACCTAAGGGAGTCACTCATCGAAGCCTTACTAAGTCCCCAGAAATTCAAGGCCAATGTAGTAGCGACCGAAGTCTACAAGATGGAGAAAATTTCTAAAGAATGTCACATCGTCATCTAATTCATAGATAAATATATGAATACACCATAATGAAAGGTCACATAAAACCCTTATATGAGTTCTTCAAGATAAATGTAATTGTGGTTCGAAGAATGTTTATCGACAACAGCCCTGGATTAAACCTCCTCCCACTGTGAACAATTCGTCGAATGGGCTATAATAAGGAAAATTTAACACCCTACTCCATGACATTGCTGGGCAATGACAATAGTGAGTATAATCCCTTGGGATAAATCAAGCCTAAAACATATTTTGGATACCTCGTCTCAAAATCCATGTTTCCAAAATTAAGGAAATGTACAACCTTCAATGTTTTATTCGGGAGGCTTTAACTACATCACAACACTCTAATTCCATCATCATACCATCAGTTTTTCAAATATTAACCTAATTCGAAAAACATGATATTTCACACTGATAAATCCTCATTCCAATCTTGTGAGTTTCATTACATGGATGTAGGGTTTTATGAACCAAGAGAGAAGCATTTTTTGGTCGACGATGTCGACTGGATCACTACCCCAAATGGATTGGAAATGGCTCATACTTATCCCCTCTGACAGCTCGAGGAAGAGTATGTTTTACCCATCAGCTAAGTTGAGTGGATAAGTTCATGCTCTGATATAGAATCAATCAAGTTCATGATTTTTGTTACAAAGACCAAGTATATAGAAAATGAAGAGCAGGATGGATCCTATGATGTCAGAAAAATCCCTATCAAATATTGTCTTGATCCACCCCCATGACCCCAAACCGTTCTCACCTTACTCAATAAGGAAAAAGGGGATTTCTCTCCCAACATTGAATAGTTCATCTTGAGAATCCTCCATCCATTAGAATAGGGAGAATATGAGGATGATGATTAATGGGATGAATAAGAATAATACCTCAAAGATGTCACTCCGCATTAGAAGAAGGTGTCTCCACTACAATCAATGAAGATAGATAGATAAACATGGGCACCGAAGATGACCCATAACCTACTCTAATTAGTGTGCCTATAAATTTTTAGGAAAATGAGGAATATAAATCATTCATGAAAAATAATCTAGACGCTTTTTCTTGTAACTTTATAGAAATTCCAGGCCTTCATGGTGATGTGTCAACTTATCATCTGGGTCTTCTAGAAGACCATCATAGCTATAAGAAGACATCCAGAAGTACCCACATGATCAATGAAGCCAAAATAAAGGCAGATGTTGTAAGATAATAAAAGATAACTTCATCCAGGAAGACCTATATCCAATCTAGATGGGAAACATTTTCCTTGTCAAAAATAATAATAGACAGATTATAATCTTCATCGATTTCAAGTAACTTAATCTACACCACTCAAAAGACGATTTCCCAATCATGATCATAACATTGTGATCAATGTGAATGATAGATACGAATCCCTCGCATTCAGGGATTTCTATTCTGAATACAACCATTTCTTATTGTCTTGAGAAGATGAAGAAGCTACTTCTTTCAGGTCCCCTTAGGGAGTGTTCTGTTATATGTTAATTCGCTTCGGTCTAAAAATTTTTGGAGCTACATATCGGCATGCCATGCATCACATTTTCAAGCCCTTCCTATGATAATTATTCGATTTCTACGTCGATGATCTGGTGGTTAAATCTTGATAGTAACCAAACCACCTAATAGATCTTGAAATTTTATTCAAAAAACTATGACATCATAGTTTAAGGATGAATCCTTTAATTATTTCCCTCGGAGATACCTCAAGGAAATTCCTCAGCTTCATCGTATGCCATCGTGAAATTGAAGTTGACCCTGATAAGAAAAAAACCATCATTGGAATGTATGCACCTCACTACCCCCACTGAGTTGAGGTGTCTCCACGAGCACTTAGCCTACATACAGTTCTTCATAGCCAACCATGCCGGTAAATGTTTACATTTCACCATGATAATGAAGAAAGGGGTTATAAATGAGTGGGATAATTATTTTTAATAATATTTCAACAATATTAAAAGATATATCCTAATCCCACTGGTTTGTATGCTGCTAGTTTAGGGAAGACCATTGATTTTGTACAAAACTTCCTTAGAATTGTCATTACGCACCTTCATCGCACAGAAGAATGATTTCATCAGTGAGAATTGTCTCTATTACCTCATCAGAACAATGATTGATGCAATGACTCGATATTCACGAATCAAACAGAACTTTCTTACCCTAATCATTGTGGTTTAGAAATTCAGTCATTGCCTGCAGCACCACGAGGTTCATCTGGTCTTCCGATGAAACCCGCTCAAATACATCCATGTTCTACATATGAGGTGGCACACTTCGATGATGAGGAAATGAACCTGTGAGGATCATCATCCTTCAATTTTATTAGAGATGATTTCATATCAAATTCACTGTTTCTTTTTTTTAACCCATTCTATATCATTATCCTTTTACAAGGAGGTTGTATTAACCCCGTGTGGACTGGGCAATTCACCCCTATTGTATTGTCAAGGCCATTCCATAGTCATTCGGACCCAATGGGTGATTGAGTGGGGCCATGTACTTGTCCAATCCAGCCTCCTCAGATATAAATTCCTCGTATGGTCTCCAACGGGTTTATTAGTGGATCCAGAAACACCCAGAGGCCCTGGTATCCATGATATATGGACCTACTTTCTGAAGGCAGGCACTCACTGATTAATGATTCTTCCAATGACACTAGAGGACTCCATTGGTCTAGAGGATGGGGTTTCACAATTAATGCAACCTTCTAGGGGATTATTATTACCTATTTCAAGAATCTATTATATATTTATGTTGTGTTCATATGTTCATGAATCCTTCGTTCATTTCTGAAGAGTGTGTCCATGGGATAACCTTGATTTATAGAATTGTCACAGGCATGCTTATATTTGATGCTAGAGAGGTTCTGCTGAATTGATCTCTACAATAAGGTGCTCTGGAGTTTATCATCATCTAGGGGGTAGGAAAGTAATTTGATGTTGGGATTGGACCCATAATATGGGTTTCCTATGTATCCTCAAGCGATTAATTTGACCCCACATAGTATGGAATGGATGGGGATTACACATGGAAGCTATCTATTTGGGGGGACATGATTGGGAAAACCCTTTTGGATGGGCACCCTTTTGAGATTGTTCCTTCAGGTAGGTTTCCTATATATCCTGGTTTGATCAAGAATCAGAGTTCTCATAGTTCAGAACTATGTGTATGTTGTAATCGTCAAAATCCCTTAAGCCCATGTGGGTCATGCATGGTGTGAGAAACAAGAGGATTAGAATAATTCAACAAACAACATGCTTCCCCTCCCACTGGTGGGAGAGGGAGAGCCTATGACAGAAGAGGCTGGGAAGACGGTGGGAGAGGGTGTAGAGCGATGAACCTTTCAATATGAAATTACATTATAGGACATCAATCTCATCCTTGGAAGATTGGGGACTTACCTTATTGGGAGGGACCCAGAATGTGTTCTGGGAAAGATGAGTAGTTTCTTCCCCGTCAAAGGAAAAGTCACCATGAATTCTTCAGATGGTAACTATTCCTCATTGAATAGAAAAATCAAGGGATAACCCTTAATCCCTAGAACAGGGAGGTTCACATCGGTGTCCCATGGTTGGAAATTAGGATACCATGGGAATGTAGACCCATGGGCATTCAGGAAGTCCAAACCATTGTGTGGAGAGCCTTAGTGACTCCACTAACCATGGGTATATAGACTCAAAGGGGCACACTGATGCGCATGATGGTCTGATAATATGAATCTAATGACAATGGAGGATTCTTTGCATATGGTTGGAGGAACGGTTTGTGTAGGGACTATGGATGAATGGATGGTAATTGAGGGGTCAGGTTGGAACTAGAGGAAATAATACCCGAAAACACCCCATTCCATGTACTAATTTTATATACAGGATGGGGAAGGCTCTGCATACCATACTAGTATGCGGGAAGAGGGTCCGTCTGCATACCTATGAGGTACACGGGCATGGGTATGGATGAATGCATACCATTGTTATAGGTGTCCCATCACGATTATTTGAGTTCCATCCATGTACCGATGCAGTATGCAGCGCCTGGTTTAGTCCGCATAATGGTACACTTTGCATAACAGTGTATTGAAGGAGGGTCCTAGAGATTATCTTTCATGGTATGGTCATCCGTGAGAAGCATAGGGTGCGTGGTTACACCAATTAGGTTTTCAGTTCACTTTTTATTTTTATTTTCACCTATTTTATGGTTTGTAACCAGTTGTGTCTGGTAAGAGTGTGGTTCGCAATTCAGGCATCGCCGATGAATCAATACTGAAGTTGGAATCTTATCTAAACTCCTTCTTCCATCCTCGGAGTCCCCTTTAATATTTTTTCATCTGTTTCATCTTCGTTCCTCTTTGTTTTATTTGTACCCCCTAAATTAATTTTTTTCTCCATTTATTGAACATGGGATAAATCATATCTATGGGAATGAAGCACCATTTACTGAGGCCCATGAGGAGATATCCTAACCTGCAGAAGGTTCGGTCAACTAGGGTTTGTGGAGCCTATGGATAATGATCATGGTTCCCAGAAACCTACATGTTCTCTTCGTCTATAAACTAATGAGTCTGTGGGATGGTACGTGGATGGCCTTCAGGTACATGAGTCATTTAGTGACATAGTTCATGGTCCGTTCGGTTTGTTGGCCATCGTACCGCAGGGCATCACCATGCAGATTGTTCCACTTACCAGGTGGTTTATGATCAAGGTGTTATATGGAACTTTCCTATTGATGGTACAAGAGACACTTTAAATTATTTGAAAATGTTAATTCCTTAATTTTTCTTATGAAATTTTCAACTGAATTTGAGTCCATTCACATTACTAGACAAGTAAATGTACATGATTCCTCTTGTAAAGTGATTGTGGGTGTATATTCTTCCATTGGTGGAATTTTTAGGACCCTACATATTCCCCCCATAGGAATGGGGTCTATTCAGAATAAGAAGTGGACTATTCCGATGTAGAAGTGGTCCTAAACTAAATTGGTTTGTTGTAGAATAGAAGGGCCCAACAGGAGGGGACTACACTTATATATAGGTTCCCATGCCATTTTTCTTTTACCATTTCTAATGGAATTTTTTTTCTGAATTCCACTGGATTCCTTTGCATTTTCACTTCATGATCCTCACAAAAATCATATCCGCTAACTTCTTCATACATGCCTCGAACCGATATATTCCACTATTTATCAGCCAGTGTAGTGATATTTGGGTATCAAAAATGGCATTGTGAAACATTAAAATTAAATAATTGATTCTGTGTTGGAGGATGCTACATGGATTTTGTGTCTACATACCAAGCTTGATCCAATGAACCTATATTTAAGAATGATTAATCATAACATAAAACATTAATTCAAAACAACTGATCATGAACTTAATCGAGGCCTAGGATTGTGGTATCCACCTTCCGCGAACCCTTCTATTTATCGACTAACTATCTGTAGGTCAATGCCTTTCAGATGATTTTAATAACATGGCTATAAGTGGTGTAATGAATCCATGTATTATGAAATATGTGGAATGTACCTACCACATACTATTTTTAGAAACAGTGCGTGGAGCATCATGTGGTCATATTTTAATTACTTTATCCTTTCATTCATAGCCTTTGTCCAACAATTTTTATTAGATTGAATTTTTATTGGCTTCTGGATCTTCTAGTATATGATAAAATGGAAGGTTCAAAGGCTACTCTTTACGTCGCTTCTTCTTCTGAGGCTAATATTATAGCCCCTATTTTTATTTCTGAAAAAATATCGAAGAACATGGATGCTTTGGTTGTTGAAAAAATTTTGGTCGTTCCATTTCACAAATCTCTGGGGAATCGTGATACAGAAGGCCAACAGGAGTACCCAGTCTCAAAAAATCTTCCTTCTTATGGGTTTGGTCTATTGTAGGGCAAAGTGACCCCAACACCAAATCTAACTGATCATCCTACATCCTAGATAATTAATACATATATTCTGAAGGCATTAATTTCTTCCAAAGGGGGGTACCTTCAGAGAGATACTACCTCTAGGGATTTTCTGAACAATGCACGTAGAACATTAGAGAGAGTGCTGCAGAAGACCGACCAGATAACCCACATTTACCAGAGTATGGTGAGGAAGGATACATTGAGTGAGAAGCATATTTGGTCGTCTTGGTAGGACCTTTTCCCTGGAGGGTCATTTGGGTTGGACTAGTGGTGGCCTTTTTGGGTTCACCAGTGTTGCAAATAATTATGAATCAAGCTACATATTGTGGGAATGTAAATGTCCCATTGGGTTTCATAGACATACAACCATCTTTTTACTGCCCTTATTTCAAAGCACATAAGAAGGAGGAGTCCACATAATAACAATTTCTATTAGATCCACAGGGAGGTCGGCATCAATCTTTGGGACATCTAGCTAAATTCAAGAGTCCCTATCGTTTGGGAAATGTATGAAGAAAATAATCCTCCCTCCACTATTTATTATGAAGAGGAAAGAACCCCCCAGACAATAATCTTATTTTCCAAGAGAAGGCTCTTCTGAAGAAAAATGATCCCTATCTGAAGAAGGATGTTTCTTTTGATGAGTGGCTTTGCGAATTTGTTAAGCATAGGGGCATAGAGCCCGATCCATGGAGACCCAAGTCTTGTCCTACAAAAACGAACTAAAGATGAGTGGGTACTGACTGGCCTACCCTAGAAGAGGGGAATTTTCAAAATTGGGAATGGAGAATCATCCCTAAGGTTGATCGATTATTTGGACTGGCAGCTTTCTTGGACATGTTTCTAAGGGGGTGGCTCCTACCAGTGCATGAATCTCGTGGTGTAAGAGCCAAAATATTAGTCATGGCTGCTAAATTGGTTACCATAAAATGTAACAATTTAGCTATCCCAGGGTTGACACATATTTAATGTCTACTGGGTCGAATCATCGAGGGGGGAACCTTACCGGATGACTGGCCCTTTCTAATTTTTTTGGGGCTAGAAGGGGGCCATATAGGGTGTTATTCCTTCCTCAATTCCTTACCAATTCTACATTCTAACCTCCAATTGTATCTTAAGAGCACCAACGGATTCATTCCGGCGGCTTGTACTTCATAGGATAAACAATAGGAGAAAAATGAAAAGAACGAGCAAGACTTAATGTATTTTCTCAAGATTTATGAATTTTTCTCTTAACACCCTTATTATTCACCTACTGGAACTATTACAAATAATGAAACATAAAAATTCATGAACCGAGGTTACTTATTTTCTTTCCGGGAAGGCATCCTTGTTTCCCGTATTAGAGGGGAGGTTATTTTCTAGGGATATGCACCCTATAGATTTAGGCGAAAATTCAATCTCATATAGATTATATGCCCTCTTTCTCTCAATAGAGCTCGTCAGAAGATATATTAGATTGTAGCCTATCAATTATGGCTAATGTTTACCCGAGATGACCCCCAAATCTAGGCTAGAATTCTAGATTTTGGGGATTTTGTGCCCTTCCTTACCAAGAACTATATTGAGTACATAGTTAAATCTTACCCCAATGGCCTATTAGCCGAACGGGTGTCTATCAGGACAACATCCAAGGAATCTAAGGCACAAGGAAAATATAAAAAAAAATGCGTTGTAGTACACTGTTGATTGGGAAATGTCCTCCAAAGGCCTCTTTCCCCCGATGGAATGTTGTTAAATTTTGGTTTGTGAACTCTCGAGTGGACAAAAAAGTTTATCAAGCTGTAGCAGGGAGTTCACCATCCATCCCCCCCTCAAGGCCGATTTTCCAGTGGGTTGGAGGCAATGGTACCTTCTGATAGGTCGCATGTCTGCTTGCAGCTGGTCCCCTTGTGATTTATGGCATCTCCTTCAAACTAGGAATGTTTCTCTTTCTATAATTGGATATGTGTCAACACATGATGATGTTTCTTTTGATGAGGACCCAGAGGGGGTGGGTAATTACCTCAAGGACCTCAAGACCCTTATTCATTATCGTAGTGGTCTCAGTAAGTATCACTATAGGGTAATTTCCATTCTATGACCCGAAACCATTAATGAGGATGACGAAATCATTGTATCACCTACTATGGCTACCATGGGAAAAGATTATTAATTTATTACATCATCTCAAAAACAATTCTTCTTTTTTATGTCCAGATTTTTAAGGGACACCTAGGAAAGTTTGGTTGTTATCCAAACACACTCTGCTTCTTTTCACCAATCCTCCAGTGCAAGCCATCCAAATTACAGCTACATTTCTAAATTCCTGGAGAGTCTAGGATGTATTGAGTGTGATAGATTAAAATGAATATATATGGAGTCTTTTTCAGAGGGATGTATTTTATATTTTGGGTTTTGGGGGTTCCATTTCTCCTAACGGTTTTTTATCCAACAAAGAGACTGATGAGCTGGCTTCTTACTTGACTGAAATTGATAAATGTCTTCACACTCTTGTTGACAGGCATTATTGGTCAGACAGCACGACATTGATGGTAGTATTCACGTAGTTAAAGGGAGAGGTTGTTCTAGCCTCATACTTTGGAATCAAATTAATTTATTTATATATATATATGTTTTCCCCATTTCTTCTTATTTTTTAGGGGAGTGTAGGATATCAGGAAACAAAATTTTCCCAGATTTATTCTCATGGTCGTACTGCAATTGGTGAGTGTTCCCTATCCACGGTAGGGGGTACATCGAGGGGAACCCTCGGATCCTGAGAACATAAGGAAGCATTTAATTCATACCCTTCTCGGGATATTACTCCTCCATCTCCTCTTAGTGATATAATTCATGAGCCATCCCCCCAAAAGTCAACGAAACGCAAGAAATCCCCGTAGTTTTCAAAGTGTATTTCAAGGGGAATCACAAGTAATTTTCTCCTCAATTGGTGATTGATCCAAGTACCCTTATCTTGTCAACTAACTGGTACATATATGTACTTTTACATAGGGTCAATCGGTAACCTAACGACGACCACTCATGAATTTATATATCTTGTCCCTTTTAGGGTTGAGAAAGGGTTTCCATGTTTTGTAGTATACTGAAATAAGGAAACATGGGTATCTAAATGGAATGGGGGGACTGTTGACCTTTTAGGTATTCTTAATCCCATATGAACAATCTCTTCCATAATAGTGGATGAACATCCAGAAGTTGACAGCTCACTTGACCGTGCCGATCTAACACTCATGGAGAGAGATAGAGTGGTATTTATTGCAGGGGTCAAGTCCAGTGGAGAACCCCCGGCCTTATTGAATCTTATAGGGGATTTGAATATCGAGTATCCAATAAATCTAGATCGAGAAAATTTTTCCTCTATAGATGGAATCACATTAGAAGAAGATATTATTCCTACTCATGGTGGCTCTAGGGAAGTCACAATTGGGAAGGCTGATGTTCCATCCCCTGAAAATTTGGAGCAGGATATTGTGCCCTTTTTTCTAGTTCTTAGAGGGGTTATGTTTCTAACCACTAGGATTTCAAGACCAGTATCCTTATTTAGAATGACTTTCCCCAAAATCATTATATTAACCACAGACCTTTTGACGGATTCCGTGAGAGATATTAATTTGGCCGAGAATGGCCCCGTGTATTCAGCACTCCCATGAAACCACAGAGAGAAAAAGATGATTGAAGATTTTGCACCACCTATTTTAGATAGCGGTTATACTTTGGGGGTGGGAGGTATTGAATTTCTCTCCCCCTATTATCAGAATCACAATCACAATTTTTGGAAATATCAAAGGACGCCCCTATTATGTCATCCATTACAATTAGTAGAGACACATCCATTGGAGGGACAATCTAGGTTTTAGCTATTGAATCATATTTTTCTCTTATAACATTCATTGCAGTCTACATTTTATCATCAGTGGGATATTCTGAGACAGATCAAGATATCCAAGTTGACCTTCATCACACTCGACAAAAGGCATAGAGGAACATTTGGAGATTAATTTCCATGAATCCATTGGTTGATATTCTAGTGAAATTTACAATGTTACACCACCCATTTGTGGTCTTGGGCTTTGGAGGATTTAATTGTCATGGTATTTATGATATATTAAGGCAGGTGGTCACTGCTTTGGAAGCAACTAGTATGCTCGCGTCTCAATATTCTATAGTGGAGTCGATGGCATATCTTGCTGCTATAAAAAAATCATATTGAAGAATCCTCTACTCATGTTATAATGGTTCAAAAGTTGCAAAAACTAACTCATGAATAAAGAGTATTTCATAGAACAGCTCAACCTTGAAGTGGAGCATCAAATAAAAAAACTACTGTGACTAAAATAGGATCGATCACTAGCCGAAGCTACTGTTGTGGAGGGGTGATGGAAAATTAAATAGGGAGAAAGGACGAGCCTCCAATCCTTGAGGGATGAAGAGGCACTGTGGGTGAGTGCAGAGGCCGAGACTGTGTAGTTAATGAAGATTCTTCAATCTGTTGATGAACCATTCCAATCATTGATGCAACATTGTGACTATTCCTAACATCACTTGTAATGGTCATGTCTCACTTCCAAGGAGAGGCTCTAGGGACTGGATTCCCACCATATATTTTTATGAAATATGATGGAACAAATTTTACATTGAATGCTTCTTATTTTCATTTTCCTATCATGTTAATTGATACTAATCATGTAAATATCACTTCAATCAGGTATTAATTTTTAACCATGACTTGAAACTAGTAAACTGAAATAATAAAATTGTGCTCTAATTTTTTCATTAGTCATAGGAATCAGTGAGAATAGTTCGACTATTTCTGAGGTTTTATGGAATACCTCACGAACTTTTATGTCTTTTTCATTATTTCCCTAATTTTTTTCCCAAGCCTTCTTGCCACGGGATTAGTAAGCATAACATGACTTTTTCTTAGGACACCCATTTCGGGTTTTCAACGTTATAATATTTATACATTTTTTATTTCTCAATGTTTTTAACGAACCGATACTCGAATTTTACATATATATATGCCTTCATTGGATTTTCCCTCTAGAAAGTATGGTGCATTTTTCTTTGCGGGTAGTTCACATTCCTGCCAATCAAAATCATTTCTGATGTTTTAGGTCAAACATATTTGACTAAACTTAATGGGACATGGCCCTAATTAGGGATTTTCGGCCGATAATTTTCTAATATGCTTCAGATATGGATTATGGATTTTTTGTGACCATAAATTTGTGAATTTTTGACATACAAGAGGCTCGTGAGCCATTTTAGGTATACCGAAGTAGGAAAGGACTCTCTCGGGGATATATTTCACTTGGATTTATGGTCGCTCTATAGGCGACATATGCAGAGCCACCGAGGCCTGATTTTCATAGTCCATCATAGGTGTCGGCAGGACACTGGCCTTCCATCTCTGATGGCCTTGGTATGATTTTCAACTCATTTAATTTATTTTAATGTTGGGATCCATAGTGGGTGGCTGTCCTGAGTAATGGTGTCTAAAAATATTAGGGACATTTATATCTTCTTTGAGTGGGAAACTGTTCCCACACCGTTTTTACTTGTGCGGGGAAGATCTTTTGAATGGTATGTTCAATTAGAAATGAATTTTATTAATAGGACATTTGGAACTAAGATGTTATGAAGGATATTATACAGATGTTTTCCAAATATAGGTGTGTTACAGGACATGAATGCCATTTGATCATAAAAAATATATAAATCACTCTCCTAGGGATGAATTTTATTTTGATTGGTAGTCGTTTTGTGTGAAACATGTGAAGAGCCACCGTGGCATGTTTTTCATACTCAATCATATGTGTTTGTATCTCATTGGCCATTTTCACTGATGGTTATAAAGGGTTATGGAGATTGGGATATTTTTTAATATTGTATGTGATCTTCCAAAAGGGATGCACCTGAATATGAAAAAAGGTAATTTTAACTGAACTTCATTTGGGGAAACCTCAAAATGATTGGGGTCACTATTCTATTGTATGAGAATTTGCTTCACGCATATGGATGGGGTATCTTTAGAAACCACAAAATGGACCCGAGATTAATCAGGCCTACATGTTCTGATTTATCTAGGATGTGTATAGGGAGGAAAATGTAATCAATGACATTGGGGGACCTTGACACAGGAGGGATAGAACAAGGCTGGGAATCCATAGGGCATACTAGGATATGAGAGGACTCTCCTGGGGACAAATTTTCCATTGATTGATAACCATTTTTATGGGAAAAATATGCAAAGACACTGGGGCATGATTTACATAGTCAAACAAATGTATCCACAAGACACTATCCTTCCTTCTCAGATGGCCTTGAATGATTATGGGGGTTCAAGTTTTCTTAGAGCATGGAGTTTGGTGTATGTAAGGAGTGTATCTCTATATATTTAGGACATTCAGGCTGAAATAAACTCATGGAATTGGGTGTCCCTTACAAAGATCTGACTCATACATAGGATGATTTAATCACCTCATCTTTTTGGTACCTGGTCGTTTAATGTCATATGGGAAATATGTGGGGTTCTTCATGGGGAGGGAACTGTGACATTCCTTTTAGTATCATGACCCTTGGACCAAATTCCTGGACTGTTTTGGAATAATTTAATGGTGGATATCCAACTAAGATCCCTAAGATCACGTGAGCAATTCTCAGTTCCAGAAACAAGGCATTACGTGGATTCTAGTTCATTTCTTGAGAACAAAAAAATCAACATCAGAGGGAACATTAAGCTTAAGCCATTTCTATAAAGATTGACATCATACAAAAAATATTATTTTGAACTTGTAGTTTAATGTCAGGCGGTGAGGACACGATATAGTGTAGTTTAGAGTCATGCTGTCTGGACAATATTGGCATCCCAGTTTAATGTCATATAGTTAAGACAATTTCAGCCTTGACGATTAATGTTGTGCAGTGAGGACATGATACTATGCCGTTTAGAGTCATGTATTGAGGAAGTTATTCTTTAATAATGATCTTAATGGCTTTGAGTTATTTGTAATCAGAATGCACTGGTGTTCCATAGATGTGAGTGATGATATAAGGCATAAACCATAGTCCTGGGGGCAACTGAATCAAGAGGGATGGCATGGGGCTTGGAATCCATTGGGCGTATTGAGATGGGAGATGAATTTCCTAGGGAATAATTTTAATTTTATTGACAACAATTTTGTGGGAAACATTTGCAGAGCCACTGGGCCCTGATGTGAATCGTCAAACAAAGGTGTCCATAGGAAACATGCCTTCCATCTCTAATAGCCTTGAATGATTAAGGAGACGCAAGATTTCCTGGGGTATGGAGTTTTTTAAAATGGGAAATATGTGCCTAGGATTGTAATGAATACCCATACCATGATTAACTGCGAACTGCTGGAGCTTCCACATAGGTCAGACTCATATGAATAGGGGAAGCAGGATATCTTGACTTCTCATGAGTGAGGGGAATGTGCGGGATCTCATGAATCTGAGAACTGGGCCACACATAAATCTTGACGAATTTCGTAGTTTATCATCATTTGATTAGGAACATTCATGGATTCCTCATACAAGTCTGACCTATGCACGGGGAAGGGGAATTGTTTCATGGGGGTTGGGCCAGGATGTCAAATCCGGGATTCACTACATATAATGCACGAGTAGGGATAAATCCATACATAGTTCTGAATGTTCCCTATACCGATTTGGCTCGGTCCAAGTGTGAAGACATGTGAGGGAATTTTTTGGATAAAGATGGCTCGACTAGGATGCCAGTTTGAGGTGTCACTACATATCCTGCATGGGCAGGGATCAAGCCATATGTAGTTCTGAAAGTTCCCTGTAACAATTTTGCTCAGCCCTTGTGTGAGGACATGTGAGGTCATTTATTTTATGATGATGGTTGTGTCGGGATTCCAAATTCGGCATAACTATGTATCCTTCAAGGTAAGGAATCATGCCATACGTAGTTTATGAATGTTCCCTGTACTGATCTAGATCTGTACTGGGGAAGGGGCATATTCGTTCTATCTATCATGGTTTCTAGGTCTACCATGTTAATATATAGTTTTCTTTTATTAGATAATCCCTACCAATGATCCTATGCTCACGTGAATTACACTCAATGAGAGAAACAAGGAGTGATAAGGGTTTCCCTTAAAATTTAGGGAGATAGAGGGCATGATGGATGAATTTTTTTATAGTGGGGGCTAGTCCAAGATCGAGGGTAAAGGCATTGTTATGTATCCTGTGAGGGAAGGAATCAAGACCCATGTAGTTCTGTGAGATATTTTTCAGTTTATCATCATGTGATTAGGATTCTTTGTGTCATGTAGTTTAACGCCTTACAGATAAGACATGAGTCATAGTTTAATGTATAGTTTCAGGGACGAGTTCCATACCATTTCACATCATGTGGAATAATTTTATTACTAATCATAGGTTAAGGTCATAGAGTTTGGAAAATGAAATATACCATACATTTTAATGTCATAGAGTTTGGAAAATGGCATATACCATAAATTTTAATGTCATGTTTATTTGGACAACAACTCATAGTTAAGGGTCATAGAGTTTGGACAAAGACATCAAGACATTATTACTCATCGTTTAAGGTCATAGAGTTTAGAACATGGCATGGCATTATTATTAATTATAGTTTAATGTTTTATAGTTTGGACCATGACATCGCGTTATTATTAAATATAGTTTAAGGTCTTAGTGTTTTGACTATGACATCATGGTAATATTACTCATAGTTTAAGTTCATAGAGTTTGAACCACGAAATCAAAGTATTACTAATCATAGTTAATGGTCAGAGAGTTTGGATAATAGATTCATGGTATTACTACTCGTAGTTTGACGTCTTAGAGTTTGAACCATAGATTCATGGTATTACTACTCATATATTAAGGTCATAGAGTTTGGGCCATAGATTAATGGTATTACTATTCATAGTTTAAGGACTTATTGTTTGGATTATAGCTTCTTGGTATTACTACTCATTGTTTATGGACTTAGTGTTTGGACCATCGCTTCATGGTATTACTACTCATAGTTTAATGTCTTAGTGTTTGGACTATAGCATGGGGGATTCTACAATGCGAAGTACATCTTCACGAACGTCACATTTGTGGGAGCCGTGATGAGTTGTCTTCCCCTTAATATCATAGTGTATGGTCTATTGAAATAGAACCTATGTTTCACATATGGTCCTTCCCAATTTGGTCCAAGATTTTGGGGCTTCATCCTTAGTATCCTCAGGGTTCTATGAAATAACACCATTTCTTCTTCTAGTAAATACTAAATTCGAACATTTTTTTTGAAGTCTCAGGCGATGTGATTTTGGACGATTTAGAAATGGGGTCAAGTGTGAAGCCTATTTTTCTTATAGCTACACCAAAACATCAAAAAGTATTTGGGATTTCACATTCATGGAAAGATTATCAAAAATGGCCTCACAAAATGATTGGACTTGAATAGCAATAGACAACACCACCTCTTCCCTTTTTACCAATGATAATGGGGTTTCCTGGGTGGCGGTGCAGGTTGGGGTTCGGTAAGACCACAAAGCATGAAGGAGCATGTATGGCCATGATTTAATTTCCTTATGTACTATATTTTGTAGTTTTTTTAGACAGAGTCTTGTTCAAATCCTCTATCTTCCCATCATCCACTACGTGGTTACAGGAAACCTGGTTGGCTTTGATTTCATATTCTTGGTATTGATTATACAAGTCAGTATAGTATAAGTTGGTGCTGTTGTCTGTTAGTATTGTATAGGGGACACCAAATCTGGTAATGATATTGGCCTTCACAAGGCTAACAATGTTTTTCCCAGACTTCCATGAGGGGTGTCGCTTCGGCCCATTCGGAAAAGAAGTCAGTCGTAGTGAGTATGAACTTGAATTTTCTGGATGTGGTGGGAGGATATGGTCCCACTCAATCCATCCCCCAGGCAGAAAATAGCCAGGATTACATAGCTATATGAAGTATCTCCAGGGTTTGGTGTATGAAATTTTCATAAACATGGATTGAATAAATCTTCTTGGTGATTATGGAATAATCATGTATCATAGTGGTCCATTAATTCCCAAGATATTGGATTTGGTGAGAGATCATGGTTTCATATTGATGCGCTCCACAAGATCAAGTGTGTACTTCATTCATGAAGGTAGTAGTCTCTTCTCCATCAACACACCTGAGAAGGACTCCATCAAGACCTTGTTTGTAGAGAAAATTTTTCTTGGTTTACCCCATTGTAAATGAAAAAATTGACTACCCATCTTCGGACCGTCTCTCTTCTATCCTTATCTTGTTGGAGTTCCCCCTTCTGAAGGTAATTTGAAATGGGTGTCATCTAGCCAGTGGTGTGACCATAAGGCTCAAAAACTATACTAACATCATCGATTTCCTTTACACTAATTTGGATGAATGGAAAGGCCTTCTAGAATTAGGCAATACTAATGACCATTTCATCTCAGTTTGGATCGTCCAAGGCTATATCTGCATTTTCCAAAGCATCAGCTTGTGCATTTTATGACTGGTGGACATACGTCAATGTTGATTCTGATGGGAATGCTGCCATATGTTATTGAACATGGTTCCTCAAGGGGACCAATACTTATTTCTTGATGGCACAATCATCGTTGACCTTTTTTATTACTATCTTTGAATCATCCATTATTTTTAGGTGTTTGGCTGGGTCATGAAGTGTCAGTTCCAAGCTAGTAACGAGGGCCTAATATTCTACTTCATTATTTGTACACCCTTTGAAATAAGGAAAGAGTAATGTAGGATGGCCTTTTTGGGGATACAAGTATAATTCCCAAACCGACTTTGTTGAGCATAGGATCCTCCATCCTTTTCCCTATCAGGAATTAATAAAATCCATCAAAGTACATTTCCCATGACTAGGGGTCCTTCGGGATGGATAACATTTCTTTATTCAGTAGTTCAGCATCCAATAGCACTGTTTCTTATGAGGTGTTCTCTTCCAGGAAGTCTGCTAATGTCAGGACATTGATGGCCTTTTGGGGTACTTATCATATGTCAAACTGTTGTAGGATGACTGCCCATCGTGATAGGCATCCATTTTTTCTTATTGGATTCGACTTCGATGTCGCGATAGCGTATAATGAAGGCGAGGAATTTTCTCGAGGTAATGCCAAAGGTTTACATTATAGGATTCAACTTCAAACTATGTTGTTGCAATTTGTTGGTGAAAGTTTCAATATCAGCCAGTTGGTTTGAGTGCTGTCATGATTTAACAACCATATAATTGAAATAACACTCGGAAAACATTCCCTAGAAGGGTGTGAATATGTGATGCATGGCACACTGAAATGTAGTGATATCATTCAATAGAACAAAGGGAATCAACATATAACAGAAAACTTCCTGAGGGGCTCTAAAAGTAGTGTCTTCTACATCCCTCAAGCCCATCCAGATCAGGTTGTATCCAGAATAAACATAAATGAAATAAAGGGCTTCGTATCTGACAGTTGCATCGATCAACAATTCTATGACTGGTACTGGGAAATCATCTTTTGGTAAATACCAAATTAGTTACCTCATGTTAAGGAAAATATTAAACTGTCCATTATTATTTTTTATTGGGACTCTGTTTTCCAGCCAGATTGGATATTGAACCTCCAATATGAAGTTGGATTTGATCATATTTTCTACTTCATCCTCTATTTTGGAAGCTTGCGTCAGTTGTGTTCTTCTAGATTCCATATTATAGCCCTTATGGTCTTCGAGTAATACCCAATGATGAGTGAAAACCTCAGGATCGAGGTCTGGCAGTTTTGTGTACTTCTAGGATAACACATATACATTCTTCTTTATAAAAGAGGTATATGACTCCTTCTCCTCGACGGGAATATCCACAATGATCATTGTCGGTCATAGGTCATTTTTGGTTCCTATTTTTATCTCCATATGTTCATCGATTGTGGTGGAAACACCTTCTTAAAATGCAAGAGAGGTATCTTTGAGGTCTTCATCCTCTTCTTCTTATTCTTCTTCTTCTCAATTATCTTTTTCTTCTTCCTCTTTTGATGGAGAGAGTATTTTTTAGTCGAACTCTCCAATGTTGGGAGATAAATCATCTTTTTACATAGTGAGTGAGAAGGGGTCAGTTTGATTTCTCATGGACTGGACTGGAGCATCTTTTATGGGAATTTTCCTAACATCATGGTAGTCAACCTGCTCTTCCATGTATTTGGACTAGGTGGTCTTCGCATTGATCATGAATACAATCGATTTTGTATCCAAACATGCACTTAGGCATTGAACATGGATGATGGGTAATACATACACTTCCCCAATATACTGGAGGGGGTTGGTGGGAGCCATTACTAATCCATTCAGGGGAGTAATCCAGTCAATTTTGTTGCACAAAAGATGATTTTATTTCAATTCATATAACCCTGCATCGATATAATGTGACTCACATGACTCAAACTGGGATTTTTCGGTGTGCAATGTCTCTTTTTCCCCATTTGTGCAATATTTGATACACTGGTGGTATGAGGACAGAATTGTAGCATTCTAATGCAATCAAGGCCTCCATAACAGGATGTTAATGGATGTACATTGTGGTACTACCAAGAACTCGAAATCTGACCTGATGTCCCCACACTGAGTTTTATGCTTGATTTGTCCCAGAGGTTTCAGATCGCTTATTTCCTATCCCAACAGAGTTGTAGTGCAGGGTGTCAATCTAACATCATCATAGCCCAACCAATGAAGTGTTCACTGTGGGAGGAGGATGACTCCAAATCCGTTGTTGATGAAGATCATCTTAACATCAATTCCATTTATCTTTCCAAACACATATAAGGGTTTTATGTGCCCTTTCATGATGGAATCTTCATCCCTATCCGTGAAGGAGATGACAACATGACATTCTTCGTGAACGATCTCCGTCAGATAGACTTCAGCTACTACTACTTCATTATTAGACTCCTGTAGACTATTTAAGGCTTTTATGAGTGCCTCCCTAAGATCTAATGACATAATTAACAAATCCATGATTGACAGATTTGTTGGTATTGAAGCTAGTTGCATTAGAATATCGTAATTATTCTCTAAAGGTTTGTGCTTTCCCACTTTATATTTCTCTTTTACAGACACTTTAGGGGTTTTTTCTTTACACTCGGTGGGTTTAGCCTCTATAACAGGGTCCAGTGGTGCTGCGGTCCTTTTTAAGATTTTTCGAACTAGTTTTCTTGCATGCCATGAGTTATATGATATTTATTTTTCTCTGATGGATATTCAATACTAATTGGGCATGGATTTCATCTGATGGGGGAAGAGGAGAATTCCACTTCTTATTATTTTTACCAGAGGGTCCTTCTACGAGTCTCCTCTATGTTAATGGATTGATTTATGGTGTGGTTGTGAGTTTAAATCATACCATGATCACGCCTTCCATGAAAACTCCGGCCTCTACAACCACTTCCTCCCACTCTCATATTGGGCACAAGGAATGTTATTTTGTGGCCATAGTCTCCATTCGAGATGGGTTCCATCAAGTGAATGACATTAATATAGTAGAAGATCCATTCCTGATCTGACATTGTTTCTGTCTGACTTTCTCCTTCTCACGATGTCGTTTGGATAGGCTTTTCTCATTGTGTTGTTTGGCGAGGTGGCGCCTGTTTTACCCTTTAGCGGGGTGACACACATTGTACCATTTTTTGTTGGTATGTAGTATGAAAGTGTCAACACTAACATCGGTTTTAGTGTCATCCCATCTTCTTGCTCCTTCATTCTGGCCATCTGGCCTTTAGTGGACCATAGGGATGAGGAGGACAGTTTTGTTGTATTAAGAGATTTTGGTGGAACATTTGTTTGTTTCAAATATGAATTGAGGATTCCATGAACTTGGTTGAAGGACTTCTGGGTCATCCAATTTTCAATCTATTGATCCTTCTTAATAGAAACTATTTTCCATTCCTCTTCCTCTCTTGATTCCAAGGTGGAAACATACACCACTTGTGATGGAGGTGGGCCCAATGTAACTTGCCCAGAATCCACCATCATTTGTAGGAGATCCTTGAAAATGAAGCATTCCTGGATGGGATGTCCCAGTATATGGTGATAGGTTTAGTAATTTCGATGGTCGCCGAGACCCACTTCATTGGCCCTCTTTTTCATCAGTAGCTGATGCCAATTATAATTCATGGTGGCTATGAAATAGGTGCAGACCTGGTCATCTCAGAACAAGTAAAATTTGTTTCTTTGTTCTTTGAAATGATTTATTTTAGGACCACATCACTCATCTTTCCATGGTGGGGGTGGTTGTTGGCATCTAGGGGGACATGCATGGTTCGGTGGGGGCCTCACAACTAGAGCTGGTGCCGAGGATGGATTAACCGTGATAGAAGTAACTTCCCCTTTTCCCATTCTTTTCCAAGGGTATGATGGGGACACTAGGTACTTAAGATTGGTCCGTTATAATTAGTATTCTATCCTTTAGGAAATGTACGAGAAATCTCGGAATCCACTTGTTCACTTCAATGGGATGAGCGGTGTTCTCAATTTATCTTGATTTTTATCGATGCACATAGAGAGTATTTCATTTTGAGGAAGCGAAAGGTTCAGTTAATAAGTCAAACCTTTCAATATTGCAATGAAGTATGAGACTCTTTCGTTCTCTCACTGTTTTCAGTTCAAGAGGTAATTGACCATCGACTTTGTCAGGTTTGAATTGAACATGAAGAGAAACTATCACCTAAGTTTCTCCCAGTCTGTGATTTAATTGGCTAGAAAACTATTATACCATAAAAAAGTCAAGCCCAATATGGTTCATGCAAATAAACTGAGTTTTACTTCCTCTTTCTACTCCAGAGTGCCCATCATGGGGTCATAATATGAGTCAGAGTGAATTAAATGTTTTTCTGGGTCCCCCAATCCCTTGATTACTGGAAATATAGGGTTCACGATGTTTGGAGGGGGCGGAACATTGCCCACCCACTCAGGTTAGGGATTACACTCTGGTTGTATCAACGCCCGACACCCCTCCATGGAATCTAGTCAAGCTCTTAATTTATCAATGGTGTTCAAGATCCCTTGATGCATATCCACTCAGGCTTGAGGTTGGGTTGGTGTGGCAGTGGCCAAGACTGGGTTTTTCGGCACTGCCAGAATATGGGTTGGATACCTAGATGGGGAGTATCATTTTGTGCTTACTTTAATATATTATGGATGCCTTCCCAGTAGGGGAAATCCTTAATGTCCTTCTGAGGATGGGTTGCAAAGACCTCTGAGCTGGCTTCATTCACCAGGATGAGTGCATGTGTCATGTGCACCTCTTTTAGGAGAACCTGGTGACATTTCACATGGGGAACACATTTGGTTAGATATCTCCATTGACGCAGCTCAACATCAATTCGCCTGAGCCCTTTCATTTATTCCTCCTCTTGGAGAACCATTTCTTGAGAGCAAGGAATGCATTTCTAGGGGGAGGAAGAATGAAGGTCATATATGACCTTGGATTTATTCTTATCTTTATTGGGGTTTCGTGTGGGTGGTAATGTCAAAATTTCTGAAGGGGAACCCCGATTTAGGATAGCTCTCTGGTTCTGGGTATATAAACAATCAAGATTGGTATAGGATGCCTATGGGAGGGAACCATCTTCCATAGAGGACTATCCCTCTCTGTTATTTCCTATGATATCCATGGGTTTTATTTTTACCACCTTCACTAAGGAATACCGCATTGGTGGTGGTGTACATGGTTCCAAATGGTAAGAAGGGTTTCAATGCCATTTTTTTGTACATTCTCGTTTCATGATGTGGTATTATTTTGGTTTCATGGGGGAAATAGACCTGAAGGGAGCTTGGGTCTGATCTCATAACACTCATTTATCTCGGAGGATACGAGCCACAAGAACTGGTGGAACGAGACACTCCCCTATCCATCGTTCTTCCTAGATGGTAGAAGATATACTTTCATTGTGAGGGGACTTGAGGTAACAATACACCATCCCTATAGGATGGGGTTGTTACCATTCTTCTATTGATGCGGTAAAACCTGGATATGTTGGTCTTATGGGGAATTTTTATTTAAAAATTCCCCCCTCCCTGTGGGCGGTGGTTGTTCCCACATTATGATGAAATCCACTGCTATTGCTAGATTTTCAATTTCACGTACTCCTACACGGGTGTGAACCAAGTATAGAATTGGGCATGTGTGGAGTCTATGGTCTTTTTAGGACATGATCACTGATTTCGAGTTGGCTTCCCTTAGGTGGGAAGCCTACTAAATGTTTTCGGGTTCCTGAATAAGATTTTTTTCGATGGAATGATCTCTTCGGTCCTAACACTTTTGAGACATACCCCGGGCTGGTTTTTTTGAGTATATGATCTTTAATTAGTAGGGGTTTCACTTGATTGATGCCTTTTGGTGAAAACATTGCACGATTTCATTTCCAATGCGACCTATAGGATGGGATGAGGGGTGATGTGTAGAGCTTCATGTTCTCCCAATCCATGAATGTGAACTCCTATAAAGGTATTTCCAATGAGGCGATGAAACTTATGTAGTGCATAGAGTAAATCCAGTTAAAGGATTTTCATTATTCTTTCTGATTGTGGATACATTGTGTATGGGAGGGTTCTAGGTTGATTAGTTGGCGAATCTCCCCTAACGTGTTGAAATGGTCGGAATACCCTTTGTAGTGTAGGAATTTTTATTTTAGCTGATGAAGGGTTGTCCATATATTGAGGAAAATGTCATGCCTGCATTCCCCAAACACCTCTCCTATTATGTCAAATTGAGGAGTTGTCGTAGCTCAATACATCACTGGTATATTATCCTCTGCAATTTTCCTTCTCAAAAGAAACATATCCTACTGTTGTTCATCCTGAGGCTTCTCTAATTAATATGCCCAGTTCGACTACTTCTTAAAAATTTCATCCCAAGAAACTGATCTGGTGGGAGCCACAATGATATTCGAATGGTGTAGAGGTGGCATAGAAAATTACTGTGGCCCCATGCCATCATCTAGTTGATAAACAATATCACTCATTATCGATGGAGTAACCAATGTGTCTGAATCCATATTTCCAAGCACCTCAGCATAAAATGGATATCTGGAATTTGTTCCAGCAAGGGGAGAACCTTCCTGCCAGTATTAATTTATGTTTTTGGGAGGAATTTTTCAATTACTGCTAACATTATGGCATCCCTCCTTTTTATTACATAACTTTTCATTACATTTTACAAAAAGAGGATATTTAAAGTCTAGTGTTTTGGAAATCAGAAACACAAAACATGAAAACATAAAACATTCTTCTAATTCAATTGAATGGATTAATCATATGTTATTAATGAGTAAATTTATTACATCTCATAACCAAGATACATACATCAATGGAAAGGTTGAGTAGAAGGCCCAGTAAGGAAAGCAAGCGAATCAGTTTACTTTTGAAATCAATACGAACTTGATAAAAAAATAGACATGAGAAATGGATGTAGAGGAATATCATTATAAAAATAACATGAATCACAACATGAATATGTGGCTACAACATTTCATTTATACATTCATGAAAATATCACAAAGTTTCATTCCCAAGGTGTCATGAAAACAATACAAAGGCTATTCACCAAGGTATTGTTTATCTTGTCATCTCAAGAGAATAATTCATTACCCAATTCATTGAAGAATTATCAGGGCGCACCAATAATATTTCTTTATTTTCATGTGATTCTCATAAATCATAATCTAAGATTTCATAAATAACCCATAGATACTAAAAGTAATGAGTTTCACTTAAAAATCATGATGTATTAAAAGTGCTTAGAAACATGATTGTTAGGTCTTTTATTACAATCAGAAAAGGAATGTGGGTTTCATGTATGATGATTCCAGAATCAAATAGATAAATTTTCTGTCTTGATGAATACCTCTGGAAATGATAACATGTTTTTCTATTCAGAAAAATAAAACAAGATAATTTCATGAGAAAAATAAAGATATATTTTGAGACAAAATTTCTACAGCATAACGGCTATATAATGTGGTTTTAGAAAACAATAAAAAGAAAGTAGAAATGGGTATCGCATTAATAAATGAATCATTTAAAATAGAGGTATATAATTAAAAGAAATAATATCATGGTGTGGAATGACACACCACATGAAATGGAAACTTGAAATAAAATAGAAAATATGATTTCTTTTACGAATATTCGGTAGTCTAACGACATCACTTATAATTCAGAAAAATAAGTTGATGAGAGAGGAAAGGGTCTCTCATCCATTTGAAATGAAATGGATAGTAAAACGAATATATAACAGCATACCCACACATATGAATATGGAAACCAGATGACATAATTTATAAGAAATCACGACCAAAATGGGAGGGTGGAAGGTTCCCTTACTTTGAAGAGTAACTTCGAAAGCATGATGGTTGGGACATTGGGGGGATTGAGGGAACCTTGGGAGGACTCACAGGTAGATAGAAAGACCAAATCCTCATTGATGAGGATTTTAGAATGAAATTAATGATGGAATGTCTTGGTATTTATAGGAAAAGTGAGAGGATATTTAATTAATTTCCAAGGGACACCTCATATGTGGTATTTGCAAAATAATGGGCTTACCTATGGTATTTTCCCATGGTATTGGACAGATGGTACACCTCATAGCATTTCATACTATTCCAAAGTTGACCAGAATTATTACATCATCATTACATCATCAATGATGTCATTAAACACCCGAAACTGAAAACTATTTTTTACTATTCACGGAAAATTCAACTATTTTAGAAAAAACCCAAAAATTTACCCTCACCTAATATCAATACTATGAATTCACAAATGAACTCCAATTTATGAAAATAATTTTTTTACAATTTTTTTAATTTATTTTTTAAATAAAATTACTATTTATTCAAAAAAAACTACTCTATAACTATAACTTATTTTATAACACCTTGAAAAAGTAATCAAGGTCCCATTAAATTATATTATAACCATAAGAAAATAAAGTAACAATCTATGATTAAACATCATGAAAATACATTTTCATTTTAAATTATTAAATTAATTATAATATTTTATATATGATATTTATAAACTACAAAAATAAAAAAGCTTATACTATGAACAATTTTTCACTTTTAAGATGTCTAAATTGTATTCATACATTCATGGATGATGTTTCTATTTTTTGGCTGATTTCCTATTCATTACTATTCATAACGGTATGTTACTATTCATATTTTACTATTCACTAAAAATCAAGTTGATCTTATTAGACTCTAAATTTTTCACTGATAACAAATGTAGCAGTCAATTTTTTTTAAATAATTTCATATTATTAATTATTTAAGGTTTACATTAATTTTGTAAAATAGTTTTTTTTCAAAATTCATTAGTAATATGGAACTATAAATTCATCCTACATTTTTCCAGATGTTTTATATTCACCAACATTTCCATAATAAGAAATAACAATTTTAATTATACAAAAGGATTACACAATCAACTATGGTCACGTAACATAGCCCCTTATAACACTTACATATGGCCTAACGGTAAGTCATGTTATGGTGATATAATCTTGGGGCGGCTCAGACAACATTTCCCAAGTGGTGATTTCAATCAGCTCGAACTTCTCCCTTAGGTGATTCTGTTCAAGCTTCACATGTTGAAGCTCAGTTTGGGATTGGTCCAAAGAAATTCCTAGAGATGCTACCTCCTTCCCAAGCTCTGACAGATGGGCTTTGTACGGCCTGAGTCTACTATATGAGGATATCAACTCTTCTTTATGTATTAATTAACCAATATCACATGTATTTATAAAAAATAATTGTAAAGTTAAGAGATTAGTTTCAAACAGGCATATTGACCAATGGTCATATTGATCAATGGTCAACTAAAATTCGAAACCCAATAGTCTCACTTCATTAATTAAAGGATAAAATTTTGTGGAGTATAAAATGAAACAACGCACAAAAGTTGGAAATAATATTTATTCCAAATCTTGGGACGTTACATTCTTCCCCCCTTAAGAAATTTTTTCAACAAAATTTTAACTCGCTCCCTCAGAAGAGAAATGGTGTGGGTACATCTGCCTCATAGACTCCTCTGGTGCCCACATGGCTTCTTCACATTTGTGGTTCCTTCATAACACCATAACAAGGTGGGTAGAATTGTTTTGTAGAACCTTGTCACTACGATCCAAGATCTCTGACGATTGTTCCTCATAAGAAAGGTCATTTTCCAGTTGTACCACCTCTGGATTTTGGACATGTGAAGGGTCAGGTATATAATTTTTCCAGAGGGATATGTATAAGACATCATGAACTTTTTCTAGTTTTGGAGGAAGTGCAAGCCGATAGGCCACTTCTCCCACACGATCAAGGATTTCATAGGGGCCAATGAACCTAGGGTTGAGCTTCCCTTTCTTCCCAAACCTCATGATTCCTTTGAAAGGTGAAATTCGAAGAAATACTTTTTCACCAACATCAAACCGCATGTCCCTACGACAGTTGTCGGTATAGCTCTTTTTTCAGACTCTGAGCAGCCTTATTGTGTTGTTGGATGGCATGTACTTCTTCTGTCACCTCTTGCACGAGATCAGGCACAAGAATATTTCTCTCACTAGATTCATTCCATCAATTAGGTGTTATATATATCTTAACATATAGAGCTTCATAGGGTTCCATTTTAATGATTGAGTGGTAGTTGTTGTTGTAAGATAACTCAACTAAAGGGAGATATTGATCCCATCCACCCTTAAATTCCATTGAGCATGTTCCCAGCATGTCCTCGAGTGTTTGAATTGTAATTTCATACTGTCTATCAGTTTAGTGGTGATAATCCGTATAGAAATTCAATTTTGTACTCTGATCTTGTTAAAGAATTCTGAAGAATTTTGATATGAACCTTGGATCACGATCAGATATGATAGAAAGTGGAACTCCATGCAACCTTACCACTCCCTTCCCATAAATCCTGGAAAGATGATCGAGAGAGAAATCTTCCCGAATAGAGATAAAATGGGAAGTCCTAGTGAGACGGTCCACAATAACTTATATCACCCTATTTTTTTGGAAGTTCTCAGGAGACCAGTGGTGAAGTCCATAGTGATATTTTCCCACTTCCATGCTGGTATGGGTAGTGGTTGCAATACCCCTTTAGGATGATGTCTCAATTCTTTCACAGGCTGACATACCAGGCACCTTGATGTGTAGTCAGGATTCTCCCTTTCTGTATTGTTTCACCAATAATGATCATCAAGGTCCCTATAAATTTTTGTGCTTCCAGGATGTATAGAGAATGTAGAGCTATGGGCTTCATCCATCATATCCTTCTTTAATTCCAAAATATATGGAACACGTAGTCTTGTACGAAATTTCAGCACACCTTCCTGATTAATATTGAACGCAATAAGCTTCCCATCCTTCACAACCTCAAAATTCTTCTATAAAAAAGGTTCTTCTTTCTTAGATTTCTTGATATTATCTAGTAATGGTGATTGAGAAATCATTTGGGTTAGGTTTGATGATATCCATTCCCTTATAATTCCCATGTCCAGCTTTAATAGGTCATTGATCAAAGGATCTCTTTGAATCCTCATCATGGAAAGAACAACTGGGTATTTCATTCTTAATGCATCAGTGATATTTTTTTCTCTTCTAGGATGATAATGAATTGAAGAATCAAAGTCTTTGAGATGTTCCAACCATCTCCTTTATCACATGTTCAATTACTTTTGTGTGAAAATATATGTCAAACTTTGATGTTCTATGTATATATCATATTTTCCCAAATAAAGATAGTGTCTCTATATCATTAGAGCAAAAATGACCACATCCAGCTTCAGATCATGCGTAGGATAGTTCTTCTCATGATTCTTCAACTTCTGATATGCATAAAGGATGACCTTTTCATTTTGCATAAGGACTCACCCAATACATTTCAATGATGCATTGCTAAAAATAATGAATCCTTCTCCACATGAGGGAAGAGTTAAAATTGGTGAAGTAACCAATCTCTTCTTTAGGTCTTGGAAACTTGTCTCACACTCCTTTGTCTAGATGAACATGACCGCTTTTCAAGTTAACTTGGACATTGCATTACAAGGCTGTAAAATGTTTTTCACACACCTCATATAATATCCCACTAATCCGAGGAATCTACGAATCTTCGTTATTACTGTAGGCTGAGGCCATTCCTCTACAACTTTCGTCTTTGTAGGGTCAACTGTGATTCCTTCATTGTTTACAATGTTCCCCAAGAAACAAAATTTCTATAACCAGAATTCACATTTTATAAACTTCCCAAAAATCCTCTCCTTCTGTATAGTTTGAAAAATACCCCTTTTATGATCCCCATGATCCTCACGACTTTTGGAATATATCAGAATATCTTTAAAAAAACTACCACAATGTTATCGAGTTAGTCCTTAAAGACTCTATTCATCAAATCCATAAAAATATTAGGTGCGTTAGTCAGTCCAAAGGGCATAACAACAAACTCCTAATTCCCATATCATGATCGAAAGGCAATTTTTAGAATATCTTCTTTCTTCATCATCAATTGATGATAACAAGATCGAAGATCAATCTTAGAGAATAATTGAGCCCCATGAAGTCGGTCAAATAAGTAATCAATTCATGGAAGAGGGTAGTTTTTCTTCACTGTGATCTCATTTAGTTCACTATAATCAATGCATAGACTCTTTGATCCATCCTTCTTCTTCACAAAGAAATAGGTGCTCCCCAAGGAGAAACAATTGGTCGGACAAACCCATTCTCCAAAAGATCTTGGAGTTGTTTCATTAACTTATCCAGCTCCACATTTTCCGTCCTATATGGGGTCATTGTTATCAGATGGGATCTAGGTATGAGTTAAATGGAGAACTCTACATCTCTTTCTAGGGGAGTTCTGGGTAACTTCTCAAGAAATACGTCAACGTATTCCTAGATGATGGGGACATTTGTTATCCTCAAAACTCATTTACTTCTTCTTCTTCACTGATCAAATCCATAAATAAGGATATTGGAGGTTCTTTTAGACAAATACCTGGTTGATATATCTCTCCTTGGAAGATAATTGTAGGTTTTCCATTCAAGACTACTGAGATTTCCATGCTACCGTATTTGATCTTAGCATTGTACTTTGAGATCCAGTCCATCCCTCGTATAATGTCGAATTCCATCCTGGGAATGATTACTATATTTGGGATAATATTGTGCTCACAAAAAAATAGAGTTTCTACACATTGTATATTCGTGGATAATCCCACCAGGAGTCTTGACTGATAACTATACTTTTAGAAAATCGGGGTTTGATTCTAAATTCTTTGAAAACATGGATGAAATAAATGAATGCGTAGAACTAGAATAAAGAAATGTACTTTCTATAACATAGAGAAAAAAAAGAGTACTTTCCACCACATCATTTGGTTCTTCAACTTCAGCCATAGTGATTGAAAAAGTACAACCTTATTCCCCTGGTCGTTGCTGAGGCTGATAGTGATTCACCTCCACTGCCCTCTGATTTGGATAGTGATTGGAAAAGTTCCCAAGTTGTCCAAATGTATAGAATTGGACATAAGGTAGGGACTGCACTATCTTCCCCTTGTCTTTAGTGTTGGGAAGTTGAGGCTTCACCTCACTACGACAATTCTGCGCGATATAGCCATCTCTTCCACACTTGTAGCACTTCTTGCTCTGGAGAAAAAATGTTTTTTGAGTGCTTCTTCCCACAATTATTACACATTGGGCATTGCAATTTCTTTCCTCCTCTTCCCTGATCGAAGCTCCTCCCTAATCTTGGCTCCATAGATATTTTTTTATCATGGATTTATGAGACTATTGCGTCTCACCAAACTCTAGTTCGATATTCATCACACTTCACACGATCTCCTCATAGATATCATAATCATGGTAGGCTAGATTCTTCCCCATATGAGGTCTTAGTCCACTGAAGAATCTATAAACCTTAAAATTTGAATCCATGACGATGTTGGACATGTAATGTGAAAGCCTTGTTATGTTCAACTATTAGCTTCCCATAGATTCATTCTTCTTCTGCTTCAGCTCGAGAAACTCCTTATCCATATTTGTTCTCATCGATCGAGGGAAATACTTGTTGAATAATATCCCTCTGAACTCTTCCCACACCATATCTTCAACTTCTACTCTTGGCCTTGTGTTTTTAATCAGTTCCCACCCATGATCATCTTCTCCCTCTATGTGATAAACAGCCAAGGTATCTTTCTCTTGTTCATAACAGCAGAGCATAGAAAATATCGTCTCGATAGAGCTGATCCACTATACAGAAATTAGTGGGTCAGTATATCCACTTATGGTTAGTTGTCTTTGATGCATAAAGGATTCAATATAATGTTGTTACCTTTGGGTTGAGAATGATCTCTCAGCTTGATTCATGTTATTTCCCATTTCTTGAGTCAGTTGGATAATCATTCACATGAATGTTTCCATTCCGGCTACCATCAGAGTGTCATCAGTGCATGGTCCATTGCAGTCACCATTAGCATGGTTCCTCCTATTTCCCACCATTTTATAAAAGAATAAATCCTCAGTGAGAAATTATTTTATTTATGAATGTTTTAACTGTAAAAAATTTTATTTCTTAAAACTTCTTGCTTTAAACAATTACATTTGTCTATTAATCATTCATAATGATTCATAAAAAGCTTATGATTAACCAAACCTATCCCTCAAGAGTTTCATAACAAAGAGTGCAGCAAGGAACATTTTCATGTTCCTGGATACCCCAGGTCATGCCGAAACTCCTTATCGGAGTTTTCACTCCTATGTGCATATGTGCTAGAGCCGCCTCTACCTAATCGTATCTAGACAGGGATGTATTTTCTTGATAAACCACTTACTGAATACTCACCAAAATACAAGGAAGTTTTCCTATATTTAAAATTGTCTATATGGTTATTCCTAATTTTTTCATAGACTAATTTCCATAAATAACTATACTATCTTTTGATACGAACTATAGCATCCTGTGTTTTTATTACATAACTTTTCATTACATTTTACAAAGATATGTTCTTTAAAGTCTGGTGTATTGGAAATCAGGAACATAAACCAGAAAACATAAAACATTAATCTAATCAACTTGTAGGGCTTCATCATAAGTTCATCCTAAGTACGATTATTGTGTCTCATAACCTGGAGACATACATCAAAGGAAAGGGTGAATAGAAGGCCCAGTAAAGAATGCAGTGGAATCAATTTACATGTGAAATCAATAAGAACATGATAAAAACCTAATGACAAGAGAAATGGAAGTAGAATCATATCATAATAAAAAATATCATGAATCAGAACTTGAATATGTTCCTAGAAAATTTCATTTATACAATCATGGACATATCACCAAGGTTGATTCCCAAGGTATCATAAAAACATTAACAAGGTTATTAACCAAGGTATCATGTAACTTGTCATCTCTAGAGAGTAATTCTTTACCCAAGGCATTGGAGCGCTATCAAAGAGCACCCATGATATGTATTTTTTTAATGTGATCTACATAGATCATAATAAAACATTTCATAAATAACCCATAGAGGGTAAATGAAATGGGTTTCACTTTAAAATCATGACGTTTTAAAAGTGCATAGTAACATGATCGTTATTTTTTTAATAACCACTAAAAAAGGAAAGTGGGATTCATGTATGTCGATTCTTGAATCAAATAGATTAATTTTATATCTTGATAAATACCTCTAGAAATGAAAATATATTTGGTTATTCAGATAAATAAAACAAAATAATTTCTTGAGAAAAAGAGTCCCACAGCATTAGGCTAAAGCCTCTCCCAAAGACACCGAACTCGTATGATCAGATCATTGGGTGAATCAGTGTGACCCATTGATTCAACATATCCATGGTAAGGGGATTCATGAAGAATCTCCCCCGAATGGTTCAATCTCCAGGGATGTTTGTAAGTATACACTCCCATGGTTCCCCGGAGTCGAACCATAGGATACTGACGTGAACCTCCTCATTCTTGGGAGTAATGGTGATAACGTACTTTTCCATTCAATGATGAATAGTGATTAGTCAAAGGAATCATATTATCATATCCTTTTGAAGAGAGGCTACATTCATCCCTTTTCCTAGAATGAATTCAGGTACACTCCCATGGAGGTAATACCCCAATCTTCGGAGGTTCGAGCCGCATGCCCTCCAATTTCATACCACATTGAAAGGTTCATCGCTACATGCCCTCGCCCATTGTCTCCCTGGTTTCTTCTACCATAGGCCCACCCTCTTCCATCAGTGGGAGAGGTTGTGTGTGATTTTTTGGATCCCTCACATCCTCTTGATTCTCACATTGAGTGTGACTCACGTGGGATTAGATGTTTGTGATGATCAGAACATCCACACGACCTAACCTACCCTTCGCAAACTACGAGAACTCTTATTCCTATTCAAACCAGGATAAATAGGATGCCTTCTTCATGTCCCGATCTCAAAAGGATTCCCTTCCAAAAGGGTTAACCCAATCATGTCCCCTCAAATGGGAAACTCTCATGCATATGACCCAAACATTTTGAACTATGTGGGAACTGATTCCTCTCCAAAGGATAGGTTGGAAACCCATATTATGGTTCCAATCACCACATCAACCCATATTTCGTCCCCCTAAATGATGATAAACTCCACAGTTCCTTATCGCATGGCTTAAGTCTGCATCATCTCTATAGCATCAAATCCGCATTTTCATATGAAGATCCTTTTATCCAAGGGTAGACAATTGATAAACACTTGGGAATGAACCAAGGATTCGCGAACATATGAACATGATTAAATCTCTAAGAGAGTCCCTAAATTGGAAATAAATTATTCTCAAAAGGGTGCGATGAGACCAACCTCCCATCCTCTCGACCAATGGAGTCCTTAAGTATCATTGGCCAAATCATCATCCAATGATAACCTGACTCTAGAAGGAAGGTCCATGAATCATGGATACTAGGGTCATTGAGGGTTTCTAGCTCAATGAATAAACCCACTGGAGACCAATCAAGGAAGTTGATTCCTAAGAGGACCGATTGCACAAATAATGGACCCCATGAAATCACCCTCTATGACCATTTGACTATGGAACGTCCTTCGTAATGATGAAGGGATAAACTACCCTTTCCTTGATGGGTAAATCCAATCCCCCCTTAAAGGGTAATGACGTTGATTGAGTTGAAACATAAATGAGTGACCATTCAGTTCCGACCATTATGCTCAAAGTACAACACAACGACCTCGGGTCGAAACGAAAATGGTGAACCCGACACGAATCCTAAAACAATGTGGCGACCCAACCCCACTCAAGCCCCTCCGCATCAAAAATAGTGTTGGGAAGGGGAACAAGATAAAACATTAAATATGAATATGTCCTAGTGATGAAACTTTGATGGGGTTTTTTGTATATATATTCCATATATATATATATATTTACGGTTTCATTGGAGAAACCATTTATCCAAATGACAACCTAACAACTAGTGTAGACACATGCCTCAGTGATCCTGCAGGTGACTGGGGCCCCGATGAAGAGAAGGACCCCCTTGGCTTCCCAGCATCTTCAACACTAGGTATCCAACACGCTGATCAAATAGTAACACTGAAATGGTAATATCCCCACATTGGAGGTTGCAATACAAGACCTCAAGTCTGCCAAAGCTCACCACACACCTCCTCATCCGCAGTCGGCACCCCAGCACAAGGCGGACCTGGTGGTCATCTCAATCCATTTCAGGAGCCTATCCCTAGAACGTGACGCCATGTAGCTCCCTTATCTTATGGAGGTAGATGAAGTAGATGTTATTGAATTCATCTCAACTACATGGGGGTCCTACTCATTGGATCCTTCTTGAGAGCATCGCTTCTAACATAGGGAGACCAAGCCTCCAAACGCTGATGAAGACCTTATGCTGAGGGAAACTATATGATGTCTAGAAGACCTAGGGCCCTCGGGATGCCTACCGAGAGTGGAAAATATATAATCATAAACATTCTATCATCCTAGTTCCTGATTAGAAACTCTTCCATACAAATGCGGTGGCATTCGATGGCCAGACAGACAACCCTGCCCCCTCCACTCAAGCCCAACACAGAACTAGGGTGGAACAATATGAGAACGTGGACATTCTTGCTAGTGCTCACCAGTCCTACCATGCAGACAGAGTAAAAAATTAAAAGAAGATGCAGATATCTTCTGATGCACAAGAAGCCCATCATCCAGATAGGATGGAAACTATCTACATGTAGGCACAAATACCTTCGGATGCATATCAAGCCTAAATCCAAATATGGAAGTATGAAAATATGAGCAGAGTCAAATTCCTACAGATTTATAAAAATACAGTGAAAAATATATAGTAGAAAGTGTGCGGATGAAAATTCCCACTCGTGAATATGAATCTTAGTAGTTAAATATGGTGGATACAGGAGAAGACAATTAGTGGTAGACACATTCCTTTATCCCGACAAAATAGAATTTCCAGTATCTACGGACAACCTATGGAGGACCGGAGCAAGCCCAAAATCATAATTCGACATCGGAATGGGCCTTCATACCCATTCCAACTAAATATGTATCTCATAAAATCATGGAAATAAAAGAAGATCAGACAAAAATTCCACACCTTGTCCTCTAAACATTCCAAGATATCATTGCATCACTGGAAAATACAAGGAACCAGGCCCAGAACCCGGTTTCCTCAAGTGGAACGACTTACTCGAAAAAATTCTTTGTCACTCCAGAGAAGTTATGCATCCCCTCTCCAGTCAATGTTGGTTGAAAAAAATACCTTTACATACAAGGACAACCATATTGGGAACAAAAACTCGTCCCAACTGGGGAGGTGGTCCAATGTGGTGGCCTCTCTTGGGAAGGCATATATCCCAGCCAAAGCTCAAGATGTCCAACAAAATATCCAGGAAAAATCATGGGACCTGAAGAGACAGGGACTCATATATTAAGGCTGATACCAATAGAAGGCGACATCAGTTACCTGTAAGAGAGTTCCTGAAAAATGAAATGTACCAAAGGAAAATGAAAAATGAAGATCACATACATTATCTTTCTTTGCTGGAAGTTGGAGTTTATGATAACCTATAACATATATCAATAATGTCTCAAGACCCTGTCACTCCAATACCAAATTATTGAAGTGGTAGTAGTAGTTACGAAGGCCCTCCTAGCAATGTTTCAACAGCAGCCCTAATGTTCCTCTATAGAGAAGACATGTGCGCTTTCTCTATGGGACCGGAATGATCGATCACGAGACCCTATATCCCTATTCGTGTCAAGGTATCCCTCCCCTTGACCTAAATATCATAGGGAAATAAGGTCCTTACCTTTATGTTGTTTTCCCAGATGGACATCCCCAGGGTATACGCTGCAGATATGCTTCTCTCTGTAGTCAGATGTTGAGTCATGATTGTAGTCCACACCATGATGACAGTCATTTGAAAGGACATAGTAGCAATGAAATTTCCTGTGAAGGACCTCCCTGCAGTAATGTCAAGAATTTATGAGTTCATCTCCTCATTGAAGTACCTCCAAAAGGCCCTCACCAGGATGCACACAATAGAAATTCACCCTACAGCCAGATATCATGTTGCAATAGTAGTCCTCTACACCATTGAAGTAATCGAGAAGGTCCTCCCCTCAGCGACTTCAAGGAGCATGAAGGTCCTTCCCTCACTGTTTCCCGCCCTGAAGGTCCTCCCTAGGGTAAGGACATTCCCCACGGTCAGGCATTAAGTTTCAATGGTAACCCTCACCATTGAAGAACCTATTGTGAAGGTCCTACCCGATATCAAAATTCATTTTAGAACTAAGTCCCTCCCATTGAGGTGACAAATGCGAGAAATCCCACCTATCATGAGGCTCCCAGAAAGATGGAGTCAAACATATCAGACACTCTGTATCTGATGAGTGATATCCTTTCTCAACTAGAGGATGGTGTGGGGCCACACTCATCTTCTGAGAGACCCCCATGCCGTTCACATATTAATGAGGTTCCCAATAGCTCGACTACTTGGATAAAAAATATTATGAATTATACAAGATTTGAATAATATGTAGAGGAGTCCTTGGAAGAACAACAGTAGGATATGTTTCTCGTGAGAAGACAACTGGATAAGGATAATATACCAGTGATGTATTGGCCCATGACCAATTGTAATTTCAACATTCAAAGGGATTGGGCTGAGGAATGTATGCATGACTTTTGGATCAATATTTGGAAAACACTTTTCGAACTAAAAGAAATGTTCATTCCTAATGAATGCAGTGTAGACCATGTCAACATATTATGAGATCTTCATTTTCTAATCGACATGGAATCCCTCCCATCTGCACAACAGCACTAATCGGGGAGGTGAGTGAAAAACCACAAACTCTCTTGCCTCCACTCCTTGTATAAGTTGTGTGGCCTCATTGGTGACTCCCCATATTGAGTACATATTCGAGGATGGGAATAACATGAAGCTCTACACTTCACCCCACATCCTGTCCAGTAGACCTCATTGGAAATGATATCTTTCAGTTTCATTACACAAAGGAAGAAATCAAATGAAATCCCTAATCATGAAAGAAGGAATTCTCCAAAAAAAAACTAGCCCTGGGTATGTCACAAAAACATCAGGTCTGATGAGATCAATCCATCAACACAATTATGAGCCAGGAATGTAAGAACATCTATCAGGCATTCCACTTTTGGGAAGACAGCTGGTAAGAAGAGATCATGCATTTAAAATCCCATAAATCACGTGTGGCTTTAGCATCATATTTTTCTCACACCTGTTCTAGAGTGCGTGAAATGAAAAAGGAGACAATAGCAGCGGCTCCCACCGAAATATGGGAAAAACCCCAGCCCGCAGGGTTGTGAGATTTTAACTCAAAATTCCCCCTATAAGAACAAAGAATCTATGCTATATTGTATCCAATGAAGAATGGTAAAAACCCCAACCCACAAGGGTAGGGGAATTTTTACCTCATGTTCTGTCACAATGGAAGTCTCTCTTCTCCCGCTTAGGAAGAAAAATGACAAGAGAGGTCACCCGTTCCTCCCCATCTCATGGTTCATACCCTCTGAGACAAAGGTTCATTACAAGGTCAAATCAAGGCTTCATTCAGGTCAATTTGTTTTTCCAATAAACCCTCAGAATACAATTTGTTGGACTCAGAAATCCTTCCCACCACTTGTCATTGGGACCACCACCCTCAATGAGGTATGCCTTAGTGAACATGGTTAATGTCAATCCGATGGATCTCATAGTAAATAATAAAAAGGGATAGTACACAAGAGATGATGGTTCCCTCCTTGAGGCATCCCACACACAAAATGATGATTTACATACCCAAAACCAGATAGTGGCCCTAAATTTGGGCTCCCGCTCAGTTAATATGTCATTACCTCCCATGAAAAACCCCAACAAGGAGAATAATAATTCCCAGGTCATCTATGATCCACCTCCACTTACCCCAGATAATTTTTCCCTTTCCCCCAAGGAAAGATTTTCCATGCAGGTTGAAGAAATAAAATAGATCAGGAGAATTAATGTTGAGTTGTGTCAAGGGAGCTATATTTCAAGATGTGTTCCCTCTACAAATCTACAATAGGTGTTCTCAGAAAAGGTTCCCTTTCTATAGGAACTCATTTAGATAATTGAATTCAAGCTCAAATGCCTGCCCAACCTAGCAATGTGACCATCAACCTACTTAAATCCCTCCCTAGAAGGACATAAATACTTCCCTCCACAAGGAAGGAAGTCATAGTATGTTCAAGCAAACCCAAAAAGGATAACCCCAGCTGGCATCCACCCAAAATTCAAGAAACATAAAAATGTCTATATTTGTAGCATACTGCACCGAACCAAGCCCAATTCTGGAAGTATATACATAAAGGTCTCTTGAATATCTTCATGGAAATAAAAAATCTCTTAGAATCCATGGAAGGGCGACACACATTGATACTATTTGAGTGTAAACCCTGCCCTGATTGGGTGAGCATCATTCTGCCACATCCAATTTTTGGGAACCATGTATTCCTGGTGTTCAATGGTTTGGGGGACCCATAACAATATCTAATGGGATATTACTCATACTTTGATCCCATTATGGGAACTACTGATCAACAAGAAGCTATAAAACTAAGGTGCTTTATGGGAACGTTGTAGGGTTCACACTCTTTATGGTATACTAGAATTCCAGCTGACTCAATCATGGTTTGGGAGGACCTCAGTTGATAGTTTCTCTTCCATATTAGTTCAACATTGACTAAGACAATTTATAGTGATCTCATTAACTACAAGAAACAATATAATGAAAGAGTTTCAGACTTCGTTCCCTGATTGAATGGCCTGACTTATTCCATGAACCAGCCTCTCCCCCATGAAGAAATTATCACTATTTTCATTGAAAACCTCCATGGTGAATTGAAAAAACCACTCCAACTAGTGAATTAAACAAGTGGGTTCTGATATTTCTTAGTCATTGCCCAAATGATAGAAGACTCCTTACAACGAACTAATCTCATGTCCTAGGTGGTCCTGTCATCCCTAGGAAAAATATTGGGAAAAGCAGAAGCATCTTTTGTCACTCATAAACCACCCACAACACCATCACTAGTCACGATGCCTCCACCAAACTATGTAGGACCCCTAGATTCCAACAGCCACCCCACCGCAGCAATATGAGAAAAGGGGTACTAAAAGTTGTCTATTCAAAGAGAGAGTAAATAAATTCTACTCGTTCTAAGATGACCAAATCTGCAGCAACATCATAGCCGCCATGAATTGAAACTTTTTCCTCTACGAGATTCAAAGAGTCCCAAAAAATGGGTCTTGACGATAATCCAAATTATTTCCCATATCACTGGATATTGGGGCACACCATACAAGAGCGATTTTCTTTGATGATATCACTAATAAAAGTGACCCTTACCGGCAGATAATTACCGACATATAATATATCTGAGGGTAAAAATGATTAATTCCAAAAAATAGTAAATGCGGTTGATATTAACTATATGTACCAACAATTATTTTTACTGACAGATATATCGATTTTTATTAGTAGTTCAATACCAACAAATATTTTACTAATAGTTAAATCTGTTGTCTTATCATAATAATAAAAACAATTGATTTACCAGTAAATTAATTTGTTGTTAATAGTTTTTGTTTCCAACAAATCTTTTACCATCAAAAAAACATTATCCAATAAATTGTTCAATAATATCAAATATTTTACAAAAAATTGGCTAAATATATATATATATATAACCCATTAAAAGCCTATCATTTTGATAACAAAAACATATAATTTTTTAAAATATCCATAATTTCATAATATTTGTTGGTGATAAATATATATTGATACATAAATACATAAATACATAATCCTTATACAATATAATTTTTTATATAAATTGATAACATTATTCATTATATATATAAATAAATAAAAAAAATCAAAAAAACCTAATTGGCCCGAGATGACACCCCCCCCCCCCCACCACTGTCATTTCCTGCGACCTCCCTCCCCCAACCCTACCTCCCGGTTCCCCTCCGGCGTTCCCCGCAACCGGCATTCCTCACAGATCTCCTTACAAGAACCCCTGCCCCTGACACTGTCATTCCACATGACCTCCCTCCCCCAACCCAACCTCTATATTCCCCTTGGCCGGCGTTCCCCATAGTCGGTGCCCTCACAGATATCCTCGAAGGAACCCCTTCACTGTTCCCATCCATCATTCATAGGATACCCAATATCCCCATGGAAACATCGGTTTTTCATCAGTTCTTTATCGCATCTCACTTCTCTACTTAGGTTCTCCAATCACCCTCCAGTAGCATTTGATTTAATTTTGGTTCTTTATAAATTTATATCGCCTTCGTGTTAGGAATACATTATATATTGATCTTGTATTTTTCATCCATCCATGTTATTTTTCTCATTTTGGTACTCTGTTCTAGGAATGGTTGCTTTGGATTATTAATTTTGATGCTTTGATTTTTCATAGATGCATTTTAAGTGTTCACTGTATTGCCTCAGGTAGAGTAACCATCGTTTTTTTCAATTCCCAGTCCATGTCATGGATTCATTTCACTCACGGACACTGGTTTCTAGATGTTCGGTTATGTGATACCCATCAGTTCGACCTCTTTTGTTGGATAGTTAATTTCAATAATGATTTAGAGTTTAATCATTCGACGGGGTAGATTCACATACCAGGTTTGACACAGCCCTTTCAGAATCATGATATCCTCAATGATGGGGGATTCTGGAAGCGTATTATTTAAGAGAAGATGACAAGTTTCTTTTCATTTTGTGGTCGCCAAGGTCAATGGATCCCCAATTTCCAGCATTGCTGGAGGTAGGGACAGGTTGACACATGGATTCCTCCATCTCACATCCCTTACCCCCCTTAAAGAGATTTTATGCTTCTGATCACTCTACTAGTGGGTTCCTTGTAGCTGTTGATCGCCTTCTAGAGATCTCTCTGCATTCCCTCACAGGGCCTCACTGGATATGCTCCCACTTGAGGGCTATCCCCTCCCCCTATGTTTGTGTTTCCCCATTTTTTCTCCAGGACTCCATGGATTGCAAAAGAAATTCCCCTATAGTGGTTGAGGATAAACTTATCATGGATTATGTGGAGCCTATGTTTTCTTCCCTAGAATACATTATTCACGGCTAAGTATCCAAGGATAGAAATGGTATTATAAGGCATATGAATGTTGTTTCCTCCTACACATTGTATAAAAAAATATAGGAGCTTCTAGGATTCCAACTTCTCTTTGTGAAACCTCAAGTTGGTGGAGTGGGACAAGTTGGGTAGTGATATCTCTCATTGGTGGCCACTATTTCACCTTCTCAGGGCATAAAATGAGGGATACACTAGGGAACACCCTGGAAACCTCACCCTTTGTGGACATATCTAAAGAAGAATGGTGGTTTGTGGTATTTGACCCATATTGGTATCAATCACAGCTTCTCTATCAATCAAAAATTGGATGATTTGTATGTTTGGACTCACAATTTGTTGGAAAATTGCCCGTTTGAATACAAGGCAGATGATTCTGAATTTTTCTCCATGGATTTCTAGATGTGATTTTGAAGGCATGGATTTGATTTCAATGGATTCTAGACAGATTTGAAGTGATTCAGAAAAAAACTGTAGAAATCTCGAAGAAACTGTGGTGAAATTGCCTTGATTTTCTGAGCATTATTAGGATATATTTGTCTATGAGGCACCCATATAATATATTTATGTTCCCGTATGACATTACATCTACATGACAACCAGGAAGTACATCTAGTCTTACATGGGGTAGATGTACGAGTCAGAAAATTACCAAATTAAAACATCATGTGTAGGATATTTTCCCAGTTTGAATGATATTTTTGTGTCAGGTATTCTTATTTAGCTGCATGTATATTCTGAGCCTGTAAGACATTTGATTTGGCTGAAATTGTGAAAACATGAGTTTCATATGCATAGTGGCTTTCAATATAAACATATTGGTGATTATTATGTTAATATGAATCAGTAATTATTTTTTATTGAAATTTTTTTTCTAGTTTCTATTAATATACAATCTTTGATTAAATATTTCATTACAAATAAATATTATATTATTCCTTCATTAAAATTTTTAAAATTAGTTTCTTATTATTTCTATGCCATGCTATTGTTATTAATTTGAGGTTATTCCCCTATTACTCATAGATATACGATTTCAATTCCAATAGTTAATACTGGACCGAACATGCCTTTACAACTTATTGACATACAAATATGGTGTTTCTTCACTATGTTCTATTGATGATTAAATCATTCTTTAATTCCATTCGTGGCATATAGTTATCATGGATGTGGTTATTGGTTACCTAATAATGCTTCTAATAAATAAAAATTATTTATTGGCATGATGAGTACAGTGACTGATTTGAGCATGATATAATATAGCAATATGTTTTCATTGATATATACTTAAACTTTATATAAAAAATAATACATAATGGAATCATTTCACTTGGCCAATTCTGTGAAATTATTGATGTTGTTTTCAAAATAACCAATGAGAATTGACATCATAATATAGTGTTTTACAAATTGAATGGATGTGATATTTATTTTAGAATTGATAAAATTTTTAAATTGACCAGATGATATTAATAATATCTTTATCAAATCAGGTGTATCATAAATTGAGTTTTCAAATGGAATTTGAAAACTAGTTTTGTTATTAAATATTTTTGATTGACCGGAATTGTGACAAATAAATAAAGAAAATCCTAGTTAAGTATTATGATGGGGAGAACCACAAGATGAAGGGGATTTTGATTTTTGGAAATTTGAGAGTTCTATGATGACTAGAATTTAATGGTATTATAGGCTATATTTGTAGCATGTCATTGTTTAGTGATCTGTATTTTGAGATATTTATATTCCAATGTGAGATATATTTTTGTGGTTTAATTTTGGAAATTTGAAGAATGAATATTCTAATATCTTTCGGTATTTTGGTATACTCATTTTATTATAATGGTTTGGTGATTCTTATGTATGTGTTCATTTTGGGGTAAATTATTTGAGTTTTTGGTGAGTACATGAGTTTTTAGATTTGGTAGAGCATAGTGAACTCAGTTTGTTGGAGACTTTGGAGAATATTTATTTACGGCACACAACGACAAGGGCCCCCGAGGTAAAAGGGCACGGTGCGATGCCTGGTGTGTGGAAATATTAACATACCACGCATAGAAGAGAAGTACATAAATATCAACAATAGAAAATAATAAATTATAGAATAATTAGATAAATAAAAAATAATTGGGTCAATAATTCATATTTCATCCATCACAAAAATATACTATAAATGAAAACAAAGATTAAAACATACAATATTTAAGGAGTTAACTTTTCACATTTTGAAATAAATCACAATTCCTCAAATATTTAAAAAAACAATTAAATAGTTTAAACCATATATCTAAAAAACAATAGACAAAAAATAGAAAACATAGAATTATAAAAAGTAAAGTTCCATACCCTACCCTAGATAGACAGAGGGGTCAGACATCAGTAACTGGAAAAAATCAATAAAATTGAATAATTGTTGGGTTCTGTTCGCACTCAAGGTGCACCACTTGCGTGCACTTTCCCTAAATGAGGAGGGTAGGGTCGTCGTGGTCGGTTGGTCTCGGTCAAGAAGTGGGCGTCTTGGGAGATGACTCGCACCGCTCCACTTGGTCCAGTAGGGGCTGGGTCTGGGCTATCACAGGAAAAGGATAGGGGTACAGAGTAGGGGAGGATGCACGTGTGGTATGTTTTAGGTATTTATAATCAGGATTGGGATATGAGTTGGCAGATAAGCTAAAAAACTAAAAAAACCTGAACAGGTTGGCACAGTGGCGCACGCCACGCTACTTTGTGCCATTGCACACCATAGCATGCGCCACTGCGCGCCTTTACAGATGTGACGTGGTGAAGCCAGGACGCGCTCCATTAATAACTATGCTTTGGATATTATTTGTTGGTGATATATTTTACTTTTGGGGGATGAAAAATACTATGGATGGGGGTTTTTAATGAACCTAACCTTGGTCATGTTTTAAAAAAAATTAGGAATCGAAGAGAGAATTTGAATTTTGGATCTTAATAGGGATACAATTTTTTCTATAGGTATCAAATCAATGAATTTGATGTTTTAAGATGATATTTATGGTGTTTTAGATATGGATTCCTTTTTGGTAGCAGGTTTAGGGGTTCAGGTAAGGTTAATAGGTGGTACTTCATAAACTTATAGGACTATATGTGGAACAAATAATTAGTGGGGGAACATCAAGTAACTATTGAGAATTATTGAGGGGGAACCTGTAATTTTCATCAGGTACCTTGTGCGCATGAATTAGTTTTAAAAATAATTCTTCCCAAAGGGGAATAATTTTCATTTCTCTCTTAAATTTTTAAGTCTCAAATTTAGGGGATCATGCTTCACATTACATTCGTCAATTGAATGATCCCTAGGGGTCTCCTTCTCTATCTACTTTTAGATCCCTCTTCCTCTATAATCACGACTTAATGTGTTGTTCTTAAACGAATAATGTCATGGTACGCTGCTCTTTCACTTCCTATCTATCCTTCTATTTCTATCCTTTTTATTTCTTTTTTGGTATTGTGTACACTGATTTGGACCTCACTAAATTCATAGTGATATAATCTTAATTTCTTGGATTCCAATATTTTTAGGATGAGAAAGACCAGTGGGGTTATATTTTTTAAAACTTTTGTTTACTTCTTTGATGAGATTGGTTGTATAATAATTTCGTTATATATTTCCTGACTTGGGGCTTGGATTTTGGCCTCTTTAGATTTATTTGAATTATGGATTTCAATTGATTGATAGTTAAAATGATCATAGTGATATTTAACTAGGTTTTATTTTGGTCATCAATATATCAGTTTTGGTTACATGGGAAATTTAATTTTAAATAATTATGCAATATGAATTAGTGATTTATAAGGGATTTTATTTTATTGTTGGATTACATATATGGACCCTTCCTGGATTTTTTTGTTAAGTGGTTCTGCCCCATCATTATGATTTTCAGTTTTATTTATCTACTACTAGTTTTTAGAAATCATATTTATGATTTCATGTATTTTTCAAATGTATGAAATAAAAATTTTCAAATGTATTATGATATTTCAAACAGTGGGTTTTCCATGATGTTTCACTTTCATGCTTAGCCTTAATTTTTAATCTCTATACATTAAATTTTGATTTCATTGTTCATTTATTTGTTGATGATTTTCAAGATTTGTACATATATTAGGATTTGGTCAGCACTTATCCGCTTTAGATTAGAACAAGCTTTTTTTTGTTTGCTAGGAATCCAGTTCTGAATTAATAGATTCCCATCATATTCGTAATTCATAATTCCAAAGAATGGGTTGCATAACATTTGTTAACAATAAATGAGTCCACATGATCTTCAATTCTTTTTACATGTTTTTTTAGATACTAGATCCTGTGAAGGTCTTTTATGCTTTGATCATTCTGTGGGAACAAAATGTCAGATTTGGTTTGCGATTTCTTTATTCCAGCTTATCTTTGTAATTATTTTTTGTGAAGAGAGAAGATATATGATCTGATGGATCTTTCAAATTGACATGTAGCTCCTTTTCACATTAATTTAGTGACCCACTGCTCAAATGAAACCTTCATAACAACTCATACAAAATCCCACTTACCCAATGATTTCAGTTTCAGGAACTCCAAAACTCAATTAACATATACAAAAGGTGTTCGACTAGGTGATGATGAAAAATGCTCACCATGAAAATAATTTTTATATACATCCATTTATTTCTATTTTGGTTTCAAATAATGGAAATATTTTTTAATAATTATTTGGTGCTTTTTGGTTGATTTTGATGTAGATATAGGAGCTTAAGGGTGTGTCATAACAACGACTTGAGGTTTCCTACTGGTATTGGAGTTGGATCGACTTGTTTCTCGATGGTATTGGAGCTGGATAGTTTTTAGTATGCTCTTTGGTTTTGTGTGTGGGGGGGGGATCATGGAGCTGAAGTCTATGGTATAACACTATTTCATGTTTTTCGTTGGTGTTAGAGCTGACTCACTGGTCCTAGGGCGTGGATGAGTTACTGGTGCTGGTGCACTGAAGGTTGTTGAATAATTGTAGCTGGCTCTTTGGTTATGGGGCATGGATGAGTTACCGGTGTTGGAGATGGATTATTGGTACTGGGGCATAGATCGGTTCTGGGCATAGATGGGTCACTAGTAAATTGGGTGGGGGTGTTTATAGATGTCAAGGTGGGGGTGTGGGGTTGTGATGGATCGTTTTGGTGGATGAATCTTACATTCTTGTATTGATTTATATTGTATAAAATTTCATTATTAATATAATTTTTTTAATATTGAACATTCATGTAAATTGTCATATGTTTAATAATTAAAAAAATTAATCATATAAGATAAATTAGTAAATATGATATAAAATTTTATTAGCTATAAAAATTTATAATTTTTATTCAAATGTAATTTATAAATAGACATTATATGTTGACAATATTATTACCAATAGAAATTTTTTTATAAGAATCTGTTACTATAAACTTTAACCGGTATATATATTATCTGTTGGCATTATTATAATTTTAGCCGAACTGTTTTATCTATTGCAGAAACATTTAGTGACAGAGTTTTTACGAACAATTTAGTGACAGGAACTTATGTGTCGGTAGAACGTTTTACCAACAAAATATGTACTTTTACCAACAGATATTCCCATGTTGGAAAACGTTAGATATATTGTCCTGCCAAAAATAGTGGATTTTTTGAAATTCAAGTTGGGTTATCCCCCAGGACAAGTGGAATATGTCTCAACCTTATACCCAAGAGAGGAAGAGGAATGACAAGTAGTCACCATAAAAAATGAGAATTTTTTTTACAATTGGATGACTTAGAAAATAGTCAAATGAGCTCATAGAATACTCCAGGGATAGTTGAAGCAACCGACCATGCCCCTAATAGTTCCTAATGAAACAAATCCCTCATCCTTAGCCACGCAATCTTCTAAGGGGTAGAAGTGATGAAAGAAGAAGCAATAAGATGAGATGACACCAAAGATGAATCCAGTCATCACACTTTTGGACTTCATGCCAGTGGACTTGGGACAACCGGAATTTCCCTGGAAAATAGGGAAATAGGCACTACTCCATCAAATGGTACAATGGGCACTTCCCTGCCATATGGGACAATGAGCACCACCCCACTAGACGTCACCATCAAAAGAGGATAGTCAGATAGAAATATTGTCTGATCATGAACTGATCTTCATCTCTCTTAATTTCGTTCACTTTATGGACCCATTCTATGACGAATACTATTTCCACGAACCCAACTTCCTTGCATCCAATCATAGGTCTGGAGGAAGAGGCCTTAGAGGCCGAGGGATTCCTAGATGTTATAATCATGTTAGGAGTCAAATTCAAAGCCACACCTTACCTCATACCATTATTGTGGAAGAAACTCACAAAAGGACCCTTCGTCAGACACAATGGGATCCAAAATGTTCCTCTGTCCCCATTGGAAGAAATTCAATTCCAGTCATCTTATCCCATTGCCTGAGGAAAACATGAGGACCAGTTCGGCCGAACATATAAAGTACCGCATCACCACCAACTCCTATCAAAGAGGCTTCACCATCTACGTCTAATGATCAAGCCCCTAATGTATCTATTAAAGAGATTCCCCAAGCTCGGAAGCACCTAACATTAGAGAATATATATGATCATCTAATGTAGCTGGCATCGGTACTTGAAAAGCTATTGATCCTGTATGCCTTGATTCTCTCCGTAGACCTAAGGGAGGAACTCATCAAATCCTTATTATGTCCCTATAAATTTTAGGACAAAGTAGCAGTGGCCACAGTCTATTAGATGCAGACAAGTTTAGAATAATGTCATGTCATAATCTACTTCATAAAAAATATGAAGACACCATCATGAAAGGGAACATCAAACCCTTATATGTGTATGAATAGATAAATGGAATTTAGTTTTGAAGATTATTCATCAATAACGGATCTGGAGTCATCCTCCTCCCACTGTGAACACTTCGTCGACTGGGCTATGATGAGGAATGTTTAACACCATACACCATGACTCTACAGGGCTGTGAAAAAAGTGAGAGTAATCTCATTGGATGAATGAAGATTAAAACTTGTTTTTGATACCTCATGTCTGATTCCTTGTTTCTAGCATTAAGTCAATGTATAACCTTCAATGACCTATTAGGGAGGCCTTGGCTGCATCAACATGTTGTAATTCCATCATCATACCATAAATGCATCAAATATTTCACTAATTGGAATAACAGGACAATGCATGTTGATAAATCCCCATTTGAATCCTATGAGCCGTGTTACATCGATGAAGGGTTCTATGAACCAAGAGAGAATCATTCTTTGGTCGACGATGTTGACTAGATCACTGACCCGAATTGATTGGAAATGGATACTGTGGATCCCCTCTAGTAGCTCGAGGAAGTGTATGTATTACCCATCAACCATTTTGAGTTCATAAGTTCAAGCATGGATATAGAATCAATCATCTTCAAGATTTCCATTTTGACCACCAAGTCCAATAAAAATTAAGAGCAAGATGGATCCTATGATGTTAGAAAAATCCCTATCAATGTTACTCCCGACCCATCCTTAGGACCCCAAACAGTTCCCGCCTTACTCACTAAGGCAAATGAATGAATAGTTGGTCCTGAGAATCATTTCTCCATCAGAAGAGGGAGAAAATGAGGAATATGCTGAAGAGGTTGAAGAAGGCGATGACCTCAATTATGCCCCTCCTAAATTTGAAGAAGGTGTATCTATCAAAATCCATGAACTTAAGAGATAAACTTGGTCATCGAAGATGACCCGCAACCCACTCTAATTAGTCTGGCTATGAATTTTGAGGAGAAATAGTCATATACCTACTTATTGAAAAATAATCGAGACATGTTTTCCTAGAACTACATAGAAATGCTAGGTCTTGATCCTGAGGTGTCAACTCATCATCTCGGTCTACTGGAAGACCATTGTGGCTATAAGAAGGCCTCCAAAAGGACCCACCGAATGTATGCAGCCATAATAGAGGCTAAAGTTGTAAGATAATGAAAGCTAACTTCATCCAGGAAATCCTATATCCGATCTGTATGGAAAACATAGTCCCTGCCATAAATAAGAACAGACAGATTATAATCTGCATCAACATCAGAGAACTTAATATGCGCTTCCCAAAAGATGATTTCCTAGTCCCGATCACAGAATTTTTAATCTATGTGATAACCATAAATGAATCACTATCTTTCATGGATGTCTATTCTAGATACCACCATATCTGAATGGAATGAGAATATGTAGAAGGTACTACTTTCAGGGGCTCTCATGGAGTTTTATATTATAAGTTACTGCCATTTGGTCTAAAAAATGTTGGTGCTACATATCATCACGCCATTTAGCAAATTTTCTATCTCTTCCTACTATAATTCGTCAAGTGCTACGCCAGAAATCCGGTGGTTAAATCATGACAGAACACAAACCAAATAGTTGATCATGAAATTTTATTCAACAATCTATGACAACATAGTTTAAGGATGTATCCCCAAATGTTTTCCTTCGGAGATACCCCTGGGAAAATTCCTCATCATTGTCATATGCCATCATGACATCGATGATGACCCTAAGAAGACAAAATCTATCATTGGAATTTATACACCTCACAACCTCAATGAGTTAATGGGTCTCCAGTGGCACTTGGCCTACATCCATCTCTGCATAGCCATCCTTGTAGGTAAATGTTTACCTTTCACCATGTTAATGAAAAAGGTGTTATGTATGAGTGGGATAATTATTGTCAAGAAGTGTTCGACAATATCAGAAGATATATCATAATCCCACTGGTCCTGATGCCTCTAGTTTAGGGGAGACCAATGATTTTTTACATAACCACCTTAGTACAGTCATTAGGCACCTTTGTCGCATAGAAGAATGATGCCTTAACGTGAGAACAGTCTTTATTACCTCAGTCAAACAATGATTGATGCTAAGAATCCATACTCAAGAATAAAAAATAACTTCCTATCCCTAATAGTTGTGGATCAAAAATTCAAGCCTTTCTTATAGTACCACGAGGTCCATCTAGTCCCTCATTGCAACCCACTCTAATACATCACTATTCCACCTCCTAGGTGGCACACATCTGTGAGGAGGAAATGGTCTAATGAGGATCATCACCCTTCTATTTTAAAAGAGATGGTTTCGTATCAAATTCACTGTTTCTTTTGTTTCAACCCATTCGGCATCAGTATCCTTTTAAAAGTAGGTAGGATTAACCCTATATGGACTGGTCGATTCACCCCTATCATATTTCTAAGGACATTCCATAGTCAGTCAGTCCAAGAGGGTGATTGCGTGGGGTCAAGTACTTGTACAATTGGTCATCCTCCGATATATCTTCCTCGTATGGTCTCCAATAGGTTTATTGGTGGATCCAGAAACACCCAACAACCATGGTATCCATGATTCATGGACCTTCTTTCCGAAGGTAGGTGCTAATTGATTAATGATTCAGCCAACGACACTTAGGGACTCTTTTGGTCGAGTGTATGGGAATTCAGGCTCACTACACCCTTTTGGGGAGTAATATTTGCTATTATAGAACTCTCTTATATATTTATGTCATGATCATATGTTCATTAATCCTAGGTTATTTCCGTAAGTGTGTGACCAAGATCTACCCCTGATTTGTATAATCATCGTAGGCATGCATATATTTGATGCTACAGTGGTACTCCTGACTTGATCGATACAATAAGGTGGTCTAGAGTTAATCATCATCCATAGGGGTTGGATGGAAATTGATTTTGGGTTTTGACACATAATATGGGATTTCTATATATCATCGAGAGTGGAATCATAACCCACATAGTTTGGAATGGCTGGGAATTACACATGGATGCTTCCCATTTAGGGGGACATGAATGGGTAATCCCTTTGCGATGGGAACCCTTTTGAGATCAAGCCTTCAGGTAGGCCTCCTACGTATCCTGGATTGATCAGGAATCGTAGTTCTTGTAGTTCATAACTTCGTGGATGTTGTAATCATCAGAAGCCTCTAACACCATGTGATTCATTCTTGGTTTGAGAAACAAGATGATGTGAATGATTCGACAGAACACATGCATCCTCTACTACTGGTGGGAGTGGGTGAGCCTACAACATAAGAGTCCAAGGTGATGATGGGAGAGGGTGTGGTGTGATGAACCTTTCAATGTGAAATGAAATTGAAGGCCAGGCAGCTCTACCTCATAAGATTGGGGACATACCTTAGTGGGAGGGCCCTGAAATGAATTCTAGGAAAAGGGAGGAGTTTTATCCTTATCAAATGAGAAGAGAACATGAATCCCTTGATTGATAAATATTCTTCATTAAATGGAAAAGAATGTGATCACCCATAATCCCTATAATGGGTAGGTTCACATTTGCTTCCCAAGGATGGACTCTGGGTTACCAGGTAATGTAGACCCACAAGAATTCCTCAAGTCTGAAATGTTGTGGGGAGATTTTTCGTGACTCCTATTTCCATGGGTATGAAAACTAAAAGGGGTGAGACGATGAACCTACTGGTCTGATCAAATGGGTCCAATGGCATTGGAGGAGGATTGGTATGGATGTTGGAGGACTGGTTTATGGAGGGACTATGGAGGACTGGATGGGAATGGAGGGGTGGGGTTGGAACTGGAGAAAATAATACCTAAAAACACCCCATTCCGTGTACTAATTTCATACAAGGGATGTGGAAGGTTCTACATATGTTATTGGTAGGCAGGAAGAGGGTCCATCTAGATATCGTTGTGGTACGAGAACATGGGTTTGGGAAAATATGTACTATAGTGGTACGCACCACATAACGCTACATTGAGTTCCATTCATGTACTGTTGGAGTTTTTGGTGCTAGGTTCAGTCCATGTAGTGGTACGCCACACGAAGCACCATATTGAAGGAGGTTCTGGAGAATTATCATTCATGGGAAGTCTATCTACAAGAAGAACATGGTTCACGGTTCCACAATTTTGGTTCATAATTATCTTTTTATTATTTGGTTCCCAAATTTTATTGTTCGTAGTTGGCAGTACCTATGAAGAGAATGGTTTTCAATTCAAGCTTCTCCGATGATTCAAGACTAAAGCCAGAATCTTCTCTGAACTCCTTATTCCAACCTCTAAGTCCTCTTAATGCTTTCGTAGTCCGTTTCTTCATTGTTACTCACTATTATTGTTCTACCCACTCAATTAATTTTGTGATCCCTTTATAAAGGATTGGGGAAATCATATCTATGGGAATGAAAAACCATTAGCAGTGGCCCTTGAAGAGATATCCTATCCTGTAGAATACTCAGTCAAACAGGGTTTCTGGTGGCTACAGTCCACGATCATGGTTCGCGGAATCCTTCATGTTCGCTTAGTCTACGAACTGATGAGTTCACGGGATTTTACGTGGATGGACTTCATGCCTATGAGTCCTTCAGTGACACAGTTCGTGTTCTGCTTGGTTCACTGGCCATCGCTCCGCGGGGCAGCACCTCGTGGATTGTTCCACATACTTGGAGGTTCATGATCCCGGTGGTCTGCGGACCTTTCCCAGTGATAGTACGTGGGCCACCTGAAATTATTTAAAAAGATGAATTCTTTCCTTTTTCTTATGAAATTTGAATCTCAATTTGAGTCCATTCAACTTGTTAGACTTTTAGGTGTACTGTCTTCCTTATGTAAAGGGATTGTGGGGGTATTTTCTTCCCTTGGAATATTTTTACGACCCTACTATCCTATATCATCCCATGCTAATTGAAAACATATCGTGGAGGGTACTCATCCTACAATAGTTTGACATACGATATGTGACCCTACAGGACCTCAAAGTCTAGGTGTTAGAAAACATCCTGGAATAGCACCACATGAATGAAGCAACCCTATCAAATGCTGAACATCTGGGTGAAGTAGTTATATCCATCCTAGATGACCCCTGAGCACGGTAAATCTACATCAAACTTGCTTCTAGAATCCAAATAGGGAAAAGGATTCAGGATCCCAAGATCAAAAAATTGGGGCTAGGCATTATACTCATATACATTAAAATTTCCATCCTTCCATAATCCTTCCTGATTTTATAAGGATGTACAAATAATGAAAACTAATAACAGGACCTCATTAGAGTTTTAGAGCTGGAAAATCAGGCATGAGGAAAACACCTGAAGATAATAGGTGATTCAGAAATGGTCATCAAGCAGGTCAATTGTGACTACACTATTAAGAAGTAAGTATTTCCCCTTGATGAACCATGTTCAATAAATAAGCATAGAATTCCCATCATATCCAATGTTATCCTATGTCCCCCAGTCTCAAAATTCTTAAGCTGATGCATTTGCAAAGGAAGCAACATTCATGGATAATCAAGCCATGATGAAACAATTATTATTATTTCCCATTGTTGTATGGTATTTCCATTTATTTGGAACAATATTGAGGAAATTGATGAGAGTAACCTCTTTTCAGAGCCTTTTGGTCACACAACTGGATGGATGACTCCATTTTGAAATTACTTCAAAAGGGGAGAACTCCCAATAAATTGGGCTGAAAGAGAACACATGCAGATGCGGGCTCTCAAATTTGTCTTGTATAATGGTGCAAAGCAAGAAATGATTCTATACAAAAAACTCCTTGATGGAGTCCTTCACAAGATCTTCAGTGAATAAGAGACTGTTGTGGTCATGAAAGAAGTGCACGCCAGAGCTTGTAAAGCACACCAATCTGCAACCAAGATCTCACATCAAATTCGAAGGCTTGGAAACTATATTCCTACTATGATACAAGATTATTCCATATTCACTATGAAGTGAAATTCCTACCAAGTCTGTGCCAATTTTATTCACTGAACCCCAGAGCTACTTCACAGAGAAAAGTACTCCTAGAAATTTTCCACCTTTTGGATGGATGTTTTGGGACTATAACCTCTCTCCAAATACAGACAATTGAAGTTCATTATCATAGCAACCGACATATTTTCCAAATGGGCGAAAGCCATTACCCTTAATGAAGTCTAGGAGAAAAGATTTATTAACTTTGTGCAATCCAACATCAATAACAGATTTGGTTTCCCACATATGATAATAAAGGATAATGGCACCAACATTGGCTCTGCTGAGTTAGAAAAGTTATACCAGGAGTATGGAATCAAAGACAACTATTCATCTCACTACGATGCGGATGACCACAGACAGATAGAGGATTTCAACAAGACACTGTCAACATACATCGAAACCAGGTAGATAAGGATATGATGTTTTGGAAAGACAATCTCCTTCATGCTTGGGGGATTACCAGACCATGGCGCAAACTGCCACCCATTAAACCTCGTACTCACTAGTATACAAGGCATAGGTGGTTTAGCCTATTCAAATTCAAATGTCATCTATATGTGTTTCCATTTGTGATCAAATATCCATGGATGAGTAGTCCAAGAGTTTTTTTGATGAGTTAGAGTAGCTAGATGGGAAAAGGATACACACTTTGCACCATTTAAATTTTCAAAAATCGGATCACATGAGCCTTAAATAAAAAGGATTTCCTTCGGTCTTTCCTCAAAGGAGAAATGGTGTTAGTCCTCAGAAACCTGATGATAATAAGGAAGAAGCCCAAAAGTATTGAGCCATTGTGGGAGGGTCCATATTTCATACATAGGTTCTATTCCAATTGATCATATGCCTTGATATCAATGTATGGATAGCTCATCACGACTCCCACCAATGCAATTTTTTTGAATATGTATATCGTATAATAGTGACGCCCATTGTCCAGAATATACGACCCTAAACTATTAGTCAACATCCTAAGAACATGATGTTAAATTGTATCGTGTTAGACCCTACAACATTATGTTAAACAGAGATGATAATGTCATTGCTACATGACTCGAAACTACACAACATAGCATCCTAACTGTGAGACGTTATACCGAAAAACATAAATCATCATAATCGCAAGATGATAAACTGCACAATACCTATGATAACTATGTATGTATTGATTCTCATTCATTATTGGGATACATAGTGACACCTTGACCCTAAATCTTGGCCCAACTCCGACAAAAAATTCCTCTATCATATCCTCTATCTCCACCTATTTACTATGAAAACCCTTTCCACTCATTGTTTCTGGCATCGAGTATAACTCATGTGAGTTTAGGATCGATGGTAAGGGTTCACTTCTATAAACAAAATAATGATAAATATGGTAGACCCGACACTCGTAGCAGATGAATCCAACATGCCCCAACTCCTATATGTGTTCTAGATCGGTACATAGAACATTCAGAACTATATATAGCTTTCTTCCTGCCCTTGAAGGATATCTAGTGACACCCAAATTTAGCATCTGGGCCCATCCACTAAAAAAAATCCCTCTCATGTCCCTATACATCGACCAAACCATTTTAGGGAAACTTTAGATCTATGTAAATCTTGATTCTTTCCCTTGCAAGATACCTAGTGACGCCTGATCTGGCATCTCGGCTGAGGTACAATTTAAAAAAATGCCCCTTCCTCCATGCGTAAGTCAGACTTGTATTGGGGGATCCATGAATGGTCCTAACTGCATGAAATTAAACTCTAATATTCTTCATGAGTTTGGTGTGACTCAATTCTTAATGTTACGATACCCCGAACATGCCCCCAGTTTCCTACACAACAAATTTAACGATATGATGAAAATTGCACGTCTAAATTCTGAAACTCAGAAGATGTAAAATGATCATACTTCCCCCTAGTTATGAGCCTGATCTATGTGGAATCTCAATTAGTTTACGTCTGATTATGGTATGGATATTTCTTAAATTCCCAGACACATGTTTCTTGTTTTTCAAAATCCAAACTCCGAGAAATCTTGGGTCTCCATAAACATTCATGGCCATGGGAGATAGAAGGCTAGAGTCATGCGAACACCTTTGTTTGACTATGCACATCATTCCCTGGAGGGTCTTCATATTTCACCGACAAAACGGTTTTCAACCAAAGGAAAATTCTTCCTCAGGAGGGTCCTCTCCTACCTCAGTACGCCCAATGGCTTCTAAGTACCATGTCATTACCCCTGATCCAAGTTGGTCCCCGAGACAATGGTTTAAACATCCTATCATCACTCATGTCAATGGAATGCCAGAATATCCTAACCATGATAAACTCAAAGCTATTAATAGTCAATAAAACACATGTCCTCACTGTATGACCCAAACATCCAAATATAATGTCCCCACTGCCTGAATCTAATCTGTAAACCAAAATGTCCTCCCTAAAGGACTCTAAACTGCATAGCATAATGTCCTCTATACATTACTACAAACATCATAGATTAATGTCCTTACAACATGATTCTAAACTGCACAACATAATTTCCATGTTGGATGACCTTAAACTGAACAACATAACGTCCTCACTGCACAATGCTAAACTGCCAGGCCAGAATCATCCTTACTGCAAGGCATTAAGCTAAAAAGCATTGATTTAAGCCTAAAGTGATCCATGTTGTTTATTTTTCTATTCTTAAGTGGTGACCCAAAGATATCGAAATACCTTATTTCTCACACCAAGCATAGCTCATGTGAGCTTAGGGATCTCTGTGAGAGATCCACCATGACATCATGAAATATTAGTCCAACAATTTGGTCTAAGTAGCCCGACCCTAAAAGGAATGTATGGTTATCCTCCCCATACGGATCCTCGCATCATATTCATATGATGTTAAACTATAGGGTACTCCAAAGATGGGATTAATGCATCACCTTGTGTATTATTCAGTTGTACTTAGGCGATGCCCGATCCCGTCAGCATACCACAGCCCCAATGTTTCTTATGTATTGGGATATAGTATTTCTATACATAAAGCTCTATGCTATGAGTGACCTAGAATCCCCTTATTCTTCCATGGCCATTAAGATGGAAGTACAATGTCCTGTGGTCACCTTTGTTTGACTAGGCACATCATGCCCCAGGGGATCTTCATATGATTCCTACAAGACAAACTTCCATGAAAGGAAAATTCATCCCGTGGAGAGTCCTCTCCTATCACAGTATTCCCAATGCCTTCCATGCCTCGTGAAATCCCTCCTGATTCAAGGGCCATCAAATTAATGGTTTACAGCCTCTTTACTACACACATCTTGGATATATCACGACATTCCAGACCGATTCACCTCTAGTCTCTCCTGAGGATTTTGTAAAATAAAGATATGCCATCTATATTCATGGTGTTGATCCTCGTATGAAATAGAAATTCACCCACACATTTCCAGGTTCCACATAAAAGTTCAACCATAATAAATGTCCCCTTTCATGTGTAGGGACACTCTTTTTTAGAGGACATATTTCTTGTCTAGAAAGGTCCCAATCTCCATATTCCTTCATGGACATCATATATGGAAGGTCGGTGTCCTATAGGAACCATTGTATTACTATGCACATCATTCCCAGGTGGCTCTACATATGATTCCTACAAGACAACCATCAATCTGAGGCAAATTAGACATCATGATATTCCTTTCTAGTTTATTTATAATTTTATGACATTTATGTCCCATATCATTCATAGATTAGGAAAACCCCACTGGATAATAGCTTACATATCCCCCCATTTTCAATTTCTCAGAAAAGACAATGATTTACAATTGAATTAACCATTCACCGAATCTCCCTTAAGAAAGCAAGAGATGTGTTGGAACGATTTCCCATCCAATGCTCACACTAATTTCCCTAATACATTCGGACATCATCCCTCAGAAAATCCACCCACTGTGACCCCAACCCCAAAACAAATTTATTGTGTTTAAGTCCTCCAAGGCCATTGGAGATGGAAGCCTAGTGTCTTACATACACCTTTATTTGACTATTCACATCATGCCATAGTGTCTCTACATATGACACCTAAAAAACAACCATGATTCAAAGGAAAATACATCTTTAAGAGAGTCCTCACCTACCACTATATGCCTAAAATGGCTTCCAGGCCTCATAAATGTCCATAACTCACAAATTCAATAACAGGAAAATTACATCAATCATGTATAAAAGTTATTAGTACATTCCATGATGATGAATCCCAAATTGTGTCCCCTTACACATCATGTTTGGTCAAATCTATTCGAACTAAAACATCATCAATAAGTCTGATTGGCAGGACTATGAATCACTAGTGAGAAAGACGCAATAGTCACTAGAGTGATAACCCGCAAAGGGAACCACTGAACATAAGTCGTGTATCATCTCATTAAACCTATAATGTTTATGGTTTAGACAATAGAAAAAAAATGTTAATCTATCAAAAGAGACATGAATCTTGTTAGTTTGAAAACCCGCCAAGGGAACCCAAGGAAAAAGTCAAGTTATACCCACTAAGCTCTTATTGAATGATCTTAGACCAAAATTATGGTGATAATGAAAAAGACACTAATGATCATTAAAATTTCCATGAAACCTTTGAAATAATCTAACTACGCTCGCTAAGTCCCATGAATTTGGAAAAAATTACAACCTAATTTGATTATTTCATTTCATGGGTTTCAAATAATTATTTAAAATTAATGCCAAACCGAAATTCTTATCATATGATTGATTGTGATCAATTTACATTATAAGAAAAAGAAAGGATGATATATTGCGAGGAAAATTAGATTCGATGATTTCAAAATAAATTGAAGAACATCCCCAGTTTGGAGTCGCTCCATAGTATCGTAGGAAAATGATTACACATCATGATTTAGTGAAACTTACAATAAGGTTAAGCTCACCCATTCTATAAAAATGGAAATAAACTACTACAGGACATCAAGAGTTTTCTCTAAAGAATCTCTCTAATCCGATTTAGGCATGACCATCATGTGCATGTGTTCTCTAACGACTTTGAGTTCATGCCCTTTCTTCTAGATAGCTTCTTAATTGGATGTTGAAGAGGAAATTAGAGCCTTCTATCTTGGAATTACGTACTCACATTCTCAAAGATATTCCTTTTGGTCGATCACAAAATCATTATCCTTCCCCTCTTCCACTGTTAGGATAATGAGTTCATCCGAAACAAATCTGAAGGTCATTACTTGATGATGGGGAGAATTTAATTTGGAAGGTTTATCCTCACAAGAAGTGATATCCTCCCGAGATATGACAAGCTGGTAGATAAGAACATAAAGATTCTGGCAATCCACACCACTATAACCCAAATCGGTAAATTGCTTTTGAAAGTTGTCAGTCTTGTCAGTGAAGCTAGCCAGAGGTGTTCCTATAGCAAGGGCACATAACTAACACCATGTCTTATTTTGCATTTCCTGATGCCTCCCCATGCCACCAGTATAATGACCCATAATTTACATACATTGTTATTACATCAAAATTAAAGCACACTTATTACAACATATAGAAAAACCATGAATGGACCGTATAAGTATAGTGTCTTTAGAAACTGGAAAGCATAAACAACAGGTTCATAAAGCATCTACTTTGCCTCCCATTTATTTCATCATATCTTGAGTCTCTTTTTGGCATATTCTACTTAAAAAACTTATTCCTGACCTGGGGAAATAAAACATACAAAATGGTTAGCTCAAATGCTCAGTAAGGTTAAAAAAATAAATATCAATCACATCATATTCATAAGAACATAACATTTTGAAACTCTTAACCTGCAAAAGAGATCATAATATCATAACATGAGATAAATCATATTAGTGAAATGTAATCCCAATAATCATATCTTTCTGGCATACACACATAATCATATAGAATCATTTCTTATTAGTCAAGACTCATTGCCAAGACTATCTTAGTTGACAAAGTCCATTTCTGAACCGAGTTCACTTCTCGTTTCAGTCCTGTTTTACTGAACCGGTTTAACCTGCCGTTCCAGCCATGTCTATCTCATGAGATATAAAATCATTACCCAATGCATTGGAGGGAGATATAGGTCCCACCCATATCATAATGATACCATTCTTATGTGTGCCACAAAATCATAAACCATACATCATAGCATAACACATGTAATTAAAATGGGAATCTTAAACATCGTGACATCATAAAATAATTCATATAAGATAAATGAATTCATAAAAATATTTCCATGACAACATAATCAAATCAATGTAATAATAGGGATAGAAACATAACCCTATATTATCTTAGATGGAAAAATAATTTTGATAAAACTCTTGAACTCCATTCTTGAAGAAAATATCCTTTCTACTTCAAAAACATTTTTCCATTATTAACATGTCAAACAATTTTAAACTAAAATAAGTTTATTAAAAATAAACATGAAAACTTGTAAAGGATGATTCTAGGAAATTATGTTTTAAAAATACATTCATGCCGTATAAGTTAAAAAAACATTCCTCTCGTACTATTGTCGGAAAAGTCAAAAAAGTACCTCGTATGAAAAACGAAAAAAGATTCATTTCATATCTTTTTCTAAAAACACACCGAATGGTAAAATAGGATTTAAAATATTGTAGGTGAATGGAAATAATATTAAATATTGAGGAAACATGGATGTGGATGATAAAATACACCCCAGCAAATGCCAAAGTATAAACAATCTCGGATAAAAATGAGATTGTGATATTTCCCTTACCTTAGGTCCGATATGCTTTGTACGTATCTGAACCTCCTGTACAATGATTTAAATAATTTTTTTGACTTATTCCATAATCATACTCATTGTTATGATATCACATATGGTCATATTATTAGCTTCATATTAGTAATATTTCATTACAACTTGTTATTCGGGTGTTTATTACTTTTTGTTCTTATGCGTGTTTTGCCGAATAAATTCTTATTCTTATCTTTAGGTAATAGATACCTCATTTACAGAATGTTATTAGTGTAATATATATCATATTCATTCATTCAATTCATTTATATATTCATTATGAAATGAAGATCATGTAGAACGATTCGCATCACATCGTGGAGACGGTATTTCGTACATACGCACGAGCGTTGATATCGTTCCCATGATCAAGGAATTGTATTGGAGTGTATGTATACTATTTCAGAATCAATATCACTTTACAATAATCATATATAGTCATTATTTACACCATTATACCCATCCATGTAAGGTGGTGGTGGAAAATAGATTACACCACGGCATGGAGACGGTATTCTGTACGTACGCACGCGCGGTGATTTCATTTTCCGTACGATGGATAAGTGGGGAAATATGGTTGTTTCATACTTATAATAACATATCATTATACGAGTGATACTGATGTTAATACTTCATAATGAAACAACTAAAGAAGAAGAAGTGGAATAATAAATAAAAATTAAAGAATCTATAACGGACATTACCTCTTATTTGAAGTGCTTCTTCGAGACCATCTTTTAGGGCACTAAAATTGGTCTTTGAAGAAGACCAGGGCCTCTAAGATGTCTCTAGGTAAGTGGAGGGGAGAAAGTGTCAGGGGTTGGCCGAGCTTGAAGGCTCAAAGTGTTGTGAGGAAGAGAGGGAGGAGGTGCCCTTTTATAAGCGAGGAGAGGGGAACCTTTGGAATAACTAAAAATATCATTTTATTATAAAGCCATATTCGGTTTTAAATAGCTCCAAATTGATTTATTTTGAAGATAATGTGTGATGGGGCGAAATCCTCTCATCCAATATAATTTAAACAAGTTTATGTTCCTATTTGGACCTTATCATTTAGATTTAACATTAAGTTAAATAATTTAACTTTTATCGTGTCTTCTTGTGTTCTTACACTATAAGGTTAATAAACTTACTATAAAAATCCAAACGAACCCCAAGTTGTTAATTATTAATATATAAAACCATATCTAAGTCATTTGTCTGATCCTTATATTTTTAGGAATAAAATAACAATTAATAATATAATATTTGTTTTAAAAACTATTTTATGTCAATTTTGACACTATTTAGTAATTGATTTTTGTAAAACTCATAACAGATTGATTAGTTTGAAAAATGTGAATTAAATCAATAATAACATGTCATATTAACCTATAAAATTAGTGTAATTCATAAAAAGTCTCAAATTACATTTATTTGGGTATTTATAACATTAATTATGTCAATATTTCATTAATAAGATAATTACTGCATCATCCTTTTGTCAAAAATAAATTAAATTATATAATGTCTAAAAATTACAAACAAAATACCATTATGAAGGAAATATTCTTAGCTTTCTAATGAATATTTATAGTCGAATTATCTTATATATAACCTTATATTAAAAATTATTTACTTATTAAACTTTGATTTTAACTATTTTAACCCTTCTTTAAATAATTTAACAATAAAAGTCCTAATCTAATCCAAGTGGGCCTAAATGGTCATATTTTCTTCCTAAGTTTGTTTTTGGTAGAATTACACTTATCCAATAGAATTAGGACATGTTTCACGTTAATAATAATATCATTTTTACCCATAATTACCCTATTTACTTTTAACCGTGCTAAATAAAAGTAAAAAGTTACTATTTACCAAAAATCATTTTCATCTCATTGAACCACATTTTACTTACTGACATCAACCGTGTCTCTCAGATTTTTGAAATTCCACTCACAGAAGCGGTAAAATTATGTTTTATGAAAAATTCAATTTTTTAACTACCACTTAGTGGTTTCACTATTCATCAAAAATTGAAAGTTTTCAGAAAAATACCAAAATTTCACCCTAGGATAATTTTGATATTATGAATTCAAAAATGAAGTACATTTTGAAAAATAAAATTTATAAAATTTCAAAAAGTGGTTATTACTATTCATACGGCTAGTGTTAATAATATTTTATTAGCATATCATTGTTTAGTGAAACTCGGTATTGCGTACGACGCAAGCTATCGAGGAAGGTTGCGATTTCGTGTAAAGAAATCCAAGCAAGTGTTGTGTGTAGAAAAAGATTCCTTTGATGATTTATATAACATAAAAGTATCGGGTGTTACATTCTACCCCCCTTAAAATGAATTTATCCCTCGAAATTCGTCACTTTGTAACAAACAGATGAGGATACCTCTCCCTCATCATATCCTCAAGCTCCCATGTATCTTCTTCTAATTGGTGGTTCCTCTATAAAACTTTCACCAATCGAGTGGTCTTGTTTCGTAGGAATTTCTCACTACGATCCAGAATCTCTATCGGCTGTTCTTCATAAGAAAGATCATGCTCCAGCTGTACAACTTCTGAGCTGAGTACATGTGAATGATTAGATATATACTTTCTTAGGAGAGATACATGGAACACATCGTGAACTTGAGAGAGATTCGGTGGATGTGACAATTGGTAAGCTACCATCCCAACACGATCCGGTATTTCAAAAGGACCGATATATCTAGGGCTCAACATCCCCTTCTTTCAAAATATCATGACCCTCTTCCAGGGAGATATTCGTAAGAACACTTTATCACCCACTTCAAACTCTAGGTCTTTTCTACGTTTGTCGGCATAACTTTTCTGTCGACTTTGAGCTGCTCTTATATGTTGTTGAATAGATCTGACATCTTCTACCATTTAATCAATGAGATCAGGTCCTAATAGATTTATTTCCCCAACATCATCCCAGCATGTTAGAGTCCTGCATTTCTTTCCATAGAGAGCTTCATAAATATCCATCTGAATACTGGAGTGAAAGCTATTATTATAAGAAAATTCCACCAAAGGTAGGTGTTGATCCCAACCACCTTTAAAATTCATAGAGAAAGCTCTCAAAATATCTTCTAGAGTTTGAATTGTTCTCTCAGACTGACTATCTGTCTGAGGATGATAAGCAGTGCTGAAACTCAACTCTGTATCCAGAGTATACTGAAGAATTCTCCAGAACATCAAGGTAAATCTTGGATCCTGATAAGATATAATAGAAAGTGGTACTCCATGCAATCTTACCACTTCCTTTACATATATCCTGGAAAGCTGATCCAGAGAGAAATCCTCTCTAATAATAATGAAGTGTGCAGACTTTGTAAGATGATCAACTATGACCCAGATAGAATTATTTTCCTTGGATGTTTTAGGAAGTTCTGTGACAAAGTCCATAGTGATGTTTTCCCATTTCCATTCGGGTATGGGTAATGGTTGTAACATCCCCTTAGACTTCTATTTCTCAGCTTTAACTCATTGTCAATCCACGCATCGAGAGACATATTTAGCAACATCTATTTTCATGCCATCCCACCAGAAGTACTTTTTCAGGTCCCTATACATCTTCGTGCTTCCAGGATTAATAGAGAATGAAGAACTATGAGCCTCATCCAGTAGCTCCTTCTTTAATTCGGGGATGGGAGGAACACAAACCTGATTCCTGAACTTTATTATCGCATCACAATCATGGTTGAATTCGGGAACATTTCTCACCTTCTTTTGTAACTCGACATCTTCTTTATGTGCCTCTTTAATCTTCACATGTATAGATGGTTGAACATTCATTTGAGAAAGATACGATTTTTCCCCTTTCATTACAATTCCCAGATCCATCCTTTGTAAATCCATAAATATTGGATCTTTTGTGATCATCGTCATGGATAAACTAGCTTGGTCTTGTCGACTTAATGCATCTGCCACCTTGTTTGCTTTCCTAGGGTGGTAATGAATTGAGTAGTTGTAATCCTTAATCAGCTCCAACCATCTTCTTTAGCGCATATTCATATCCTTTTGTGTGAAAATATACATTAAAATTTTATGATCAGTATAAATATCACACCTTTCACCATAAATGTAATGCCTCCAAATCTTTAATGCAAAGATTACCGCAGCTAACTCCAAATCATGAGTTGGGTAATTTTGCTCAAGTATTTTCAACTGTCATGAGGCATAAGATATCAACATATCATTTTTCATAAGAACACACCCCAATCCCTTCTTGGATGCATTACTGTAGATCACAAACCTTTCTCCACTACAAGGTTGTGTGAGCACAGGTGCACTGGATAAACTTGGTGAGTGGATTAGATAATTGTGAAAAATCTTTCACAAAACGGTGATAATATCCATCCAAACCAAGAAAACGTTGGATCTTAGTTACTGTTGTTGGTCTCTAACATCATTCGATAACCTCTGTTTTTGATGGATCCACAGATATCCCCTCTTTTGAGATTATGTGACCCAAAAATGAAACTTTTTGAAGCAAAAATTCACATTTGGTAAATTTGTCATAAAGCTTCTCCTTTCTCAGGGTCTTCAATATAATTCTCAAGTGATCTTCATGTTCTTCTTTTCTCTTTGAATAGACAAGAATATCGTCTATAAAGACTACCACAAACTGATCAAGATAGTCACTAAAGACTCTATTCATTAGATCCATGAAGATAGCAGGGGCATTAGTAAGACCAAATGGCATCACTATAAATTCATAGTGTCCATACCTTGTACGGAAAGCCGTCATTGGTATATCCTCCCTTTTGACAATTAATTGATGATACCCTGAACGAAGATCAATCTTGGAAAAGTATTGAGCTCCACGTAGTTGGTCAAATAGGTCATCAATGCACGAGAGAGGATATTTGTTCTTGATAGTGATCTTGTTAAGTTCTCGATAATCAATGCAGAGTCTCATTGATCCATCTTTCTTCATAACAAACAGAACAGGTGCTCCCCAAGGTGACGCACTTGGGCGTATGAACCACTTATCAAAATTCTCATGGAGTTGCTTCATCAATTCCTGCAACTCAATTGGGGCCATTCTATAAGGTGTCTTTGAAATAGGTAATGCATCCGGTACGAGTTCTATTGAAAACTCAACTTCAGGATTCGGTGGAAGACCGGGTAATTCCTTCGGAAAGACATTATCAAACTCCCGTACAATGGGCATATTCTTAATCGTGAGTTTATCACCAACCATTTGAGATAAATAACCTTCATTTAGGGGAATCAATACCCATAAAATGGAAGATATTTCCATTGGAAGGTTATTTTCATCCTTGCATCGATAGATGATCATAGATTGATCTGGAATATGAAATGTGACTTCCCTTCTTTGGAAATTGATATGAAATCAATGTAGAGAAAGACAATCCATGCCAAGAATCACATCAAATTCCACTATAGGAAGGATCACAAGATTTTTAGGAAGCACATTCCCACAAACTTCAATCGGAGAAGAATTATAAACTTTTGATGCGACTGTTGTGCCATTAGGTGTTGTCACAACTAACTCAACATCTATCTTTTGAGGTAATACGGTGATATCCTTAGAAAAATCATCAGAAATAAAGGAGTGGGTGGATCTAGAATCAAATAAAGAATTTGCTACTTTAGAGTGGATGGTAAGTGTACCTTTCAACACATTGTTATCGTACTCCACATCACTGATAGAAATTGCATGTGACTTTCCATTGTCTTTAGCCATAAGAGTTTGTTGATGTCGACCATCATCATCAACCCTTGGATTTGGGCATTGATTGGAATAATCCCCCATCTCCTTGCACTTGAAACATTGAAGTATAGTAGTGTCATTCTGTGTATCCCTTCCTTTGTTTTCATCATTAGACATCTTCTTCCCATCATTGCGGCATTCAAATGCCCGATGACCTTCCTTTCCACATTTGAAACATTTAATTGTCCCTTTAAGACAACTCCCTCCATGATTCTTTCCACACATTGAGAATAAGGGAAAAATCATATTCTTTTCAGTGTGCTCTTTATATTTTCCTTTTAATTCCATTTTCCTCTTCTTATCAAACCCATATAATTGATGGGTTACTCCAATCTCCATCTTGACTTTGAGAGCACATCAAACGATTTCCTCATAGCTATTGAAGTCCCTTATGGATAACGCCCTTCGAAAACTTCGTTTTATGCCACTAAAGAATCGATCGATCTTACTCTCAGGTTGGATAATAATACCAGAAGCGTACCTTGAAAGTATTGTAAAATTTGCTTCATAAGTACCAACAGATTCATCATCCTTTTGCTTCAGTTCAGGAAACTCTTTCTCCATCTTTGTTCGGAGAATACGAGGGAAGTACTTATTGAAAAATAAGTTCTTGAACTCTTCCCATTACATGGACTCAATTTCATCCCTTTTCCTCATATTCTTAATAAGATTCCACCATTGATCAACATCTCCTTCCAAACGATACACTACTAGGATGAATTTTTCATGTTCAGAACATTGATGAACTGAAAATATCTTTTCAGTAGTACTAATTCATTGTTCAGCAACTAATGGATCAGTAGACCCGCTGAAAGAAGGTGGACGTTGCCTCCTGAAGGATTCAACAGAATGTTTCTCCTGCCTTTTCTCATTTGGAAGTCCTGCATGATTCATAGCTTAAGAAATTTTTGTGAGCATGGCTACAAGATTTTGCATTCCAGCTCCCATAACGTTTGGTTGCTCCGGGGGACAATCGTTGTGTTGCCCGTCGCATTCTGCATTAACACGGTTCCTTCGGGTTCCATCCATTGACTAAAACCAAGAAGAATAGTGTGAGCAACACTAATTATAATAGGAAAACCACATAATCATGAATAAAATTTCACACTTAAGGTCTTATCCTAGGTAATTCATGGTCATTTCTAAAACACTAAGATTGTGTTATATGCTTAGAATTATCCTTAGGGATCTTACTAAGGCTTTCACATCCTAGTTTCCAAAGGTTGACTATACCTTTCCTCTAATACCAACTATAATGACCCATAATTTACATACATTGTTATTAATTCAAAATTGAAGCACACTTATTACAACATATAACAAAACCATGAAAGGACCATATAGGTATAATGTCTTTATAAACTGGAAAGCATAAACAACTGGTTCATAAAGAATCTACTTTGCCTCCCATTTATTTCATCATATCTACAGTCCCTTTTTTGTAATATTATACTTAATAACCTTCTTACTAACCTGGGGAAATAAAACATACAAAAGGGTGAGCTCAACTGCTCAGTAAGGGTAAACAAAATAAATATCAATCACATCATATTCATAAGAACATAACATTTTGGAAGTCTAAACCTGCAAAAGAGATCATAATATCATAAGATGGGATATATCATAGTAGTGAAATATAATCCCAATAATCATAACTATGTGGCATACACACATAATCAAAGAGAATCATATCTTATTAGTCAAGACTCATTGCCAAGACTATCTTAGTGGACAAAGTCCATTTCTGAACCGAGTTCACTCCTCGTTTCAGTCTCATTTTACTAAACCGGTTTAACCTTCCGTTCCAGCCATGTCTATCTCATGAGATATAAAATCTTTACCCAATGCATTGGATGGAGATATAGGTCCCACCCATCTCATAATGATATCATTCTTATGTGTGCCACAAAATCATAAACCATACATCATAGCATAACACATGTAATAAAAATGGGAATCTTAAACATCGTGACATCATAAAATAATTCATATAAGATAAAGGAATTCATAAAATTATTTCCATCACAACATAATCAAATCAATGTAATAATACGTATAGAAACAGAACCCTATATTATCTTAGATGGAAAATAATATTGCTAAAACTCTTGAACTCCATTCTTGAGGAAAATATTCGTTCTAGTTCAAAAACATTTTTCCTTTCTTATCATGTCAAACAATTTTAAACTAAAAGAAGTTGATTAAAAATAAAATTGAAAACTTGTAAAAGAATCTTCTTGGAAATAATGTTTTAAAAATCCATTCATGTCGTATAAGTTAAAAAAACATTCTTCTCGTACTTTTGTCGGAAAAGTCAAATAAGTACCTCGTACGAAAAATGACAAAAGATTCCTTTCATATCTTTTACTAAAAACACATCGAAGGGTAAAATGGGATTTAAATAATTGTAGGTGAATGGAAATAATATTACATATTGAGGAATCATGGATGTGGATGATAATATACACCCTAGTAAATGCCAAAGTATAAACAATCTCGGATAAAAATGAGATTGTGATATTTCCCTTACCTTAGGTCCGATATGCTTTGTACGTATCCGAACCTCCTGTATAATGATTTAAATAATTTTATTGACTTATTCCATAATCATACTCATTGTTATGAAATCACATATGGTCATATTCTTAGCTTCTTATTAGTAATGTTTCATTACAACTTGTTATTCGGGTGTTTATTACTTTTTGTTCTTATGCGTGTTTTGTCGAATGAATTATTATTCTTCTCTTTAGGTTATAGATACCTAATTTCCAGAATGTTATTAGTGTAATATATATCATATTCATTCATTCAATTCATTTATATAATCATTACGCAATGAAGATCAAGTAGAATGAGTCACATCACATCGTGGAGACGGTATTCCGTACGTACGCACGAGCGATGATATCGTTCCCATGATCATGGAATTGTATTGGAGTGTATGTATACTATTTTATAATAAATATCACTTTACAGTAATCATATATAGTCATTATTTACACCATTATACCCATCCAATTAAGGTGGTGGTGTAAAATAGATTACACCACGGCGTGGAGACGGTATTCTGTACGTACGCACGCGCAGTGGTTTCATTTTCCATAGGATGGATAGATGGTGAAATAGGGTTGTTTCATACTTATAATAACATATCAGTATATTATTGATACTGATGTTATTACTTCATAATGAACCAAATAAATAAGAGGAAGTGGAAGAAGAAAGAAAGATGAAAGAATCGGTAACGGACATTACCTCTTCTTTGAAGTGATTTTTGAGACCTCCTTATAGGGCACTAAAATTTGTCATTGAAGAATACCAGGACCTCTAGGATGTCTCTTGGGAAGTGGAGGGGAGAAAGTGGCAGGGGTTGGACGAGCTTAAAGGCTCAATGTGGTGTGAGGAAGAGAGGGATGAGGTGCCCTTTTATAAGGGAGGAGAAGGGCACCTTTGGAATAACTAAAAATATTATTTTTATTATAAAGCGAAATTTGGTTTTAAATATCTCCAAATTGATTTATTTCGAATATAAGGTTGGGATGGGTAATAATCCTTTCATCCAATAGAATTTAGAAAATGTTTAGGTTCCTATTTTGACCTTATCATTTAGATTTAACATTATGTTAAATAATTTTACTTTTACCGTGTCTTCTTGTGTTCTTACACTATAAGGTTAATAAAATTACTATAACAATTCAAAAGAACCCCAAGTCGTTTATTATTAATATATATAACCTTATCTATTTCATTTGTCAGAACCTTAGATTTTTAGGAATAAAATAACATTTAATAATATAATATTTGTTTTAAAAACTTTTTTATGTCAATTTTGACACTATTTAGTAATTGATTTTTGTGAAAATCATAACAGAATGATAAGTTAGAAAAAAGTTAATTAAATCAATAATAACATGTAATATTAACCTATAAAATTAGTTTAATTCATAAAAATTCTCAAATTACATTTATTTGGGTACTTATAACATCAATTATGTCAATATTTCATTAATAAGATGATTACTGAATCATCTTTGTGTCATAAATAAATTAAATTATTTAAGGTCTAAAAATTAAAAATAAAATACCATTATGTAGGAAATATTTTTATCTTTCTAATGAATATTTATAGTCGAATTTATATTATATTTAACCTTATATTAAAAATTATTTACTTATTAAACATTGATTTTAACTATTTTAACCCTTCTTTAAATAAATTAATAATAAATGTCCTAATCTAATCCTAGTGGGCCTAAATGGTCATATTTTATTCCTAAGATTGTTTTTGGTCGAATAAAACTTATCCAATAGAGTTAGGACATGTTTTAGGGTAATAATAATATAATTGTTACCCTTAATTACCCTCTTTACTTTTAACCGTGGTAAATAAAAGTTAAAAGTTACTATTCACCAAAAATTATTTTCATCTCATTGAACCACATTTTACTTACTGAAATCAACCATGTATCTCTTATTTTTGAAATTCCACTCACAGAAGCGGTAAAATTATGTTTTATAAAAAATTCAGTTTTTTAACTGCCACTTAGGGGTTTCACTATTCATCAAAAATTGAAAGTTTTCAGAAAAATACCAAAATTTCACCCTAGGATAATTTCGATATTTCGATTCCAAAAATGAAGTCCATTTTGAAAAATAAAATTTATAAAATTTAAAATGTTGTTATTACTATTCATAACGGCTAGTTTTAATAATATTTTATTAGCATATCATTGTTTAGTGAAACTTGGTATTGCGTACGACGCAAGCTATCGAGGAAGGTCGCGATTTCGTGCAAAGCAAGCCAAGCAATTGTTGTGTGTAGAAAAATATTCTTTGATGATTTATATAACATAAAAGTCTCGAGTGTTACAACTAGGGCCTTGGACCTCCCCTTCCGAAACATGTATATAGGTATGAAGTTTCATTACAAGAGTGGTAAGGGACTAAATATTGGTTACCCGAGATAGGGGTCTATCCTTACCCCCATATGGTTTGACCGCTGGAGCTGGACACGGAGGACTAGCCGCAGCTTCTGGGGTGTTCGGTGATACTTTGCATGGGCCATCCTTATTAGGTTCCTGGGCCATATCCACAAGAGAGGAGCAGTTTTAATCACTCCCCACCGACATAGATTTCACCGATGAAGCCCCTTCCAGGTGCATCTGACGGCGAATCGAGCGTCTTCTTACCACAAGGGCAGGAACATATGGTGTAGTCTTCATGGCCACCATAGATACAAAAATAGAACATGTAGCTATCATAATCTCCACATCATAAGGAATATATGGAATTTCCATCAATTTAGAGATGAGTCCAAGGATTGTTAGAGGCTTCTGGAGCCACCAAACTTGTTTTCTCAGCACCCCATCGGGGTAACATCTCAGCTTTAGTTGGGCACATTCCCAAAAGAGAAATTTGGATCCCATCATATCAGGGATGATAACCTCCCTAGCGGTGGCTTACTGCATCATCATAAGCCATAATTGGAAAAGAATTGTGGAATGATATTCTCCCCATAACTGAATGGAAGGAAGAGACAAACGTTGCTGATGGAACCCAAATTGCATGGTCAACTATTAAGGGAGGTGTGGATCACAAATGACCACTCAATCTATTTGAGCAGTGAGCATCCCATCTCGAAGAATGATAATGTTTGAGTTTTTCTCTGACTAACATCCATTCTCACCCCTTAATGTCCCCTGAGGGGATGGGTGGGGTGAAAATGTGATGCGGGAAGCATCATTCAGCAAACAAACTGCATCATTAACACTTAAATTCATGGTAATAACAATGGAATTGTTGATAAGGGAAGGGTGAAAGTTGGAGCGAGTAACCCTCAAAGTGTGTAAATATTATTAGAAAGGAATGTGTCCTAGTATCCACCCATATAGGAATTGAATCACTCTGTTAAGAAGATGTGGAGGCATACCTTCTTGTATCTGTTCCAAAATCTCATAATGTTGGTGTTAACGCTACTTTTCATCACATTGTCTAAATGAATGGAAATGGAAATGCCTTAGCATAAATTAATTCATCCTTTGAAGAAAACATCAAAAATTGACAAAGGAATGAACAAGGATTCAAATTTACTTGGGCCGCGCAAGTCCCTCATAGTCGTGCAAGTACACTTGCATACCAACTAAGGGTTGCATAGGTGACATGCGCGCCCTCTTTAAATTTCTCCCAAGGTCTTCTCTAGCCTATAAATACCCATGTGGCCCCCCCCCCCATTTCGAGGAAGAAAAATTCCAAAACCTCAAATTCGAGATCTTGGTTCCCTTGTCTCTTCTCAAAGATTCCGAACAATTCCGAGGTAATTTCTTACCTAGAACGGATGATCTAAAGATGGGGAAGAAGGCCTAAGTGTTGAAACTCATCAACACTTGCACACATGAGTGTCCAACCCTTAAGGTAAATGACCACACTTGCACGCCGCCCTGCTCCTTCACCAGAACTTGCGCACCACCATTCTGGAAGCCCCTAGGGATAGTACTAAGGTCTTGATCCTAGTATTGGCCAAGTATTACCCCAAGGGTTAAAAGTCATGCAAGTACACATGTGCCATGCAGGTATACCTGTGCGACCAGGACTTTCACTACCACGTAGTACCTGTGCGCCCACTCAGACTTGCATGCCCCTCTCTTTTTGGGTGCCTCTCCTACCTATTTCACCTCTCTTATGCCTATCCACCTACCCTATTCAAGATTAAGCCCTCAGAACTCTCTTCAAAGCCATTTATGGCATGATTTCTTGATCGACATCTTTATCTGAAAGTAAATATGTGGAATATCTCTCAAAACCTAGCAATGTACATATATTTATGTCACCAATGTAATAGATTTCATTCATTTCAACCTCATCCTTCTTAATGAGTGGATCCATAACCTGTGCCTCCTTTTCAGGAGTAAGCCCCAGTCCATGTTCTATTAATTTGGGCATCCTCCTTAGGAGTAAGCACCAAGTCCCCTAATTTGGGCTTCCTCCTTAGGAGTAAGACCCAATCTGAATGTTCCCAAAATCGGGGAATCCTCCTCAGGAGTAAGCCCCAACCATAATTCCCTTAACCTAGGATTCCTTTTAAGGAATAAGCCCCAGTTTCAGATCTACAAATGTGGGCATACACTTTAAGAGTAATCCCCAAGTCTCTTAATTCTAAAATTCCCTTAACCTGGGCCCCATCATCCAGAGTAAGCCCCATTTTTTCAAATCCATTTATCTTGGGCCACCTCCTTAGAAGTAAGCCCCGGTTCTCAGGTCATTTATCCTAGGACTCCTTCTTAGGAGTAAGCCCCATTCATAATTTTTCTTAACCAGTCATAATTTACTTTTTGATCTGGGATTCCTTCTCAGGAGAAAACCCCAATCATAATTCCCCTTCTAATTTGGGCATCTTACTCAGGAGTAAGCCCCAAGTTAGAGTATCCAAATCTCCATAAAGCAAATATACCATTATGGACCATGTTCCCGGACTTCTTCTTTGAAATAAGTCCCGGTCTCTATCTATTTGGTAAGTCACATACACATAAGCCCCACATCATTTTCTATGATAGAATCTTTCATGGCACAATTGTCTGGTTTCACCAATACATCTTGTTTTTTTCACACCGATCATGGCTCACGTGATCTTAGAGTGTAAAAGTAATTATGACATCTTTCTTTGTGCCATCAATCATACATAAACATCATATTCCCTTACTCAAAATACACGGGTTCTGATTACTTTTCTATATAAAGGATACGTAGGTAGCCCATCTGTGGGTATGATCCCAACTCTAAAATAATCCATGTCCTTCTAAATGACAATAAACTTCAAGTGCGCTACTGACTGGCTTTAAAACTAGTATGGTCATCATGATGACCAAAATACATTTATATAATGTATTAAAGGATACCATTGGGTAATAATATCTAACAAATACAGATGATTCTCAATCAATAAAGAACCTCAAATACATATAATAGATTCTCAAAATTTCAAACATATCAATCATTGATTGTCAGATCTAAAGGAAAGCTCATTTTTTACTTGGTAATTTAATAAGGATTCACGAACATAACTTTAATATATAAAGAGAGTCCCGTAGTAGACAATAATTCCCCTAAAAAGGTGTGATGAGTCCAACCTCTCATCCTCTCAACTAATGCAAATTCATAAGCCTCATCAGTCCACAAATAATGAGTGCCTACCATTGGAAAGTAGGTCCAAATGGATGTGGAATCCTTGGATGTTTCTGGTTCTATGAACAAACTTGTTATAAACTTATTGGAATGTTTGAAACTTAAATCAACGAGGTCATTCCCAATTCCAGAGGAAACAAAAAATGGTGAACCCAACGTGAATCCTTTACCAAGTTAAAATGATGTTTTACTTATTTTTTAGGTCCCTATTTAAAACTCAATGAGAGGGCCAACAAAACAATCAATTACATATTTGATTATCCCAAAGGTGTAGTGGCTGGACTTATTTTGATTGTGTTTGTTGTATCAAACAGTTACTCTTTTCCAAGATCTTCTGCAATGGATTCTCTTATGTTCACACCCGTGAATACTTCTACTGTGAGTACTTCGGCAGGGAAGGCCTCTACTACTACTCCTTCTGGATCATCATCTGCTCTGAGGACGATATCACTTATTCAGCTTCTTTAATGTTGGGTATCAAATGTGCTGGTTACGGAGTACCGTCAAAATGGTACTATTCCAAAATTGAAGGCCACTCAATAAGCCCTCCAAGTCAATAATTCACCCTGGTCATCTGGACAGAGACGACCAGTGATCAAGAAGCATGTGGTGCCAACCACTGTTTTCAATCGTTTCAGGTCGTTATCCCCAGAACGCAATCACCAGTCCCTCCCATATTATGGGGAGGTGAATGAGAAGACCCCTCAGGGCCTTAATTCAAGGGGATAGGAGTCCTTATCGAGGGATTCCATCAACAATCGCCACCAGACTCATGCGGAAGTGCACCGTCAACATGATGAGGGTATCATTTTCAGGCCTTCAGTTCAGGTTCCTTGAACCCGAGTAGGCAGGACGAATCGCCAGAGGTGAAATCCGGTCAACAGTGAGCATGTTCTCATCTCTGCCATCTCCGGAGAAGTCCACCCACCTAACTTGGTGGCATGGAACGAGCAGGCACATACACCCATCCGTTTTAATTCCATTGTCCAGAAGACTCATCTGGTAGCAGCACTCCAATCCTACCATGCAATTCTAGCGGAGTACATTATACAGGAACATACACCTATTTATAAATCATCAGCTAGTCAGCAAGCTCGTCTGACTACATATGATGGATCATGCCAAACCAATGTGTTGACAACTGGTAAACATGCACATACACCTTCTTACATTCATCAATCCTGCCAGCAGCCTCATCTGTCATTATTGAAGGAAGCTCATCAACCATGTTCGGAGGAGTGCAAACAGCAGGCACATACACCTGATAGTATTGATCAGGCCTACCAATTGTCTCGTGTGGTAGCACTAAGGGAAGTTAGTTGGAGAGCTCCAGCGACAAACAAGAGGAATACTCAACTCTCTGCCCCCACACCTGAGTACTATCAAGATGCACTGATAGGAAAAGGAGGACAGTAGTAGGAACATACACCTACTCCAAGCACGGAATGGATGTATATCCCTGTTCCCGCAGCTGAAGTCACCAAGCACATTCTATCAATTGTGAAAGAGTAGAAGCAAATCCCTGCTCATATCCTGGATTCCTGCCAGGATATTATAACAGCTTCAGAAGCAACTCAGGGAAAGACACATAATTTTATCCCTACTAGTAGAGTGACACATCAACAGTTCACTCCGGAATAGACACACACATCTGTTCCAGTCCAAGAGGGTTGTGGGGCGTACTCCCCCATATCATACGGACAACCAAATCAGGCACATACACCTGGTTTGACTGGAGATAATTATCCTAACCTGATTATTTCTCTTGAGTAGTCACACACACCTGCCAAATTGAGTAAGAAGGTGTCTAAGAAGAAGAACCTCCCAACATAGTCAGGAAATCAAGGCCCCATCTGTGATAAGGCCTTACTCGATGCTGGAGTTCTTGAAGCCCTCAGACAATTATCTGTTGGAATTCAAGATTCTACTCTCTCAGTTCCAAATAGTGGGAGCATTAATTCCGAAGTTCTTCATAAGACACTTCCTCATGAAGGCTTACTTCATGAAAATTCATTCGATCTCGACGTTTCCTCTTCAGATGAGAGCTATAATAACCCTCTATGTGGCCAGAAGATCAAGGAGTAAGGGGTCTCATCTTTTGATATAACCCATCATGGTGGCCCTCCCCATGATGATGAATTTAGCTGCGAAAGTCCTCTCCGCAATAGTAATTCACATTCCCTGGAAAAATTTTCAGAATACAATGCAGTGGCGAGAAATCCCTCTTATCTTGAGGCCCTTGCAAAAGTGAATCCAGTCATGTCTGATGCTTTACCATCACCAAGTGAAATAATTTCTCAATCAGAAGATTGCCCGGGGTGTAGGTCATTCTCTGAACCACCCATGGGTCATTCATCTTCTAGTTTAATCTGTGGATTATCTTCCAATCATGTTGAATCTAATGAAGCAACAAGAAAGAAATAGCTTTGGTATAATCAGGTAGAATAATCTTCATTGAATGATAAATAGGAAATTATGAACATGAGAAAACAACTGGAGAAGGGTGAAGTGCCAATCATGTTTTGGCCTTTGGCTGACTCTCAGTATGACATTCCGGAGATATTGACGGAATATGGGATTCATGATATTCATCTCAACATAGGGAAAGCAATTTTTCAGTTGAAAAAGAAATTATTATCTTATGATGAATATGAAAATCATGTTAAGGAAATAAAAGAGTTACAACACCAAATTGACTTGGCATCTCTATCAGTCTCTCGATATCTGAAGGCTGAAAAACAGTAGAGATCCCTTCAGCGTTCATGCCTTGGAGCACTAAGAAGATTGCGCTAGTTAATTGACAATTCTTCATCTGGTATTCATGTCGGAGGATGGGGTGTTCATGGAGTGCTACATTTCACTGTACTCTCAAATCAAGAAAGCCCACCAAATGTGGTTTCATGCAATGTTATCTCCTAGAATTGGCCACATTTGGATGGTTTTGTGCAAAATCAAAGGCTTGCCCAAGAACAGGACTCAACTAGTTCTTATCAAAGTCAAGAATATAGATAAAAAGTTGTTGAATTACTAATGCATCAAGCGAAGGAGAATATTGAACATGCCTCTTGTTTGGATCAAGCACATCATCAAGTGACTGAAGTGTCCGAAATCATCCAACGGTCTTTTGTGCCGGGTGATAAAAGTGGATGTCTATTGAAGCATCCAACTAATTTCAGGACTATGTTCCTCAATATCAAGAGATATTTTAAGAAGGTCTCAGACATAACATGTCAAGATCCACCCCAACTTTCCAGACTGGGGACTCTTTTAACCAAACCCTTGGAATCAAAAAATAGGATTCGAGGAGTTGAGAAGGAACTGCAGGAACAACCCTAGTCTACCAGACATGGGACTTTTTCAAATCCTCAATCCCTCCCTCAGAGAAAGTCGATATTCTCTCGATTAGGAAAGAATCCACAAGAGGAACGAAGATCCAAATTATTAGGATATTCTCTCCAAATTACGGTTCTCCAAGAAGTTCTTGAGGGATCGAAGTAACAAAAGTCAATGTCTCATTAGGGACATAGAAGAAGACAACATCACAAAAATGATGATAGAAGGGATGAAATGCATTGTGCATCAATTAATGTCATCAATTCCTTTGTTGCTGATCCACTGGACGAGAATCACTCAGTGGGATTAGATGAAGAGGTTCATGCCCAGGAAGTTGTACGCACAGACACAAATGAAGAAGGTGTCCGTACATGAAATCAAAGGCTTTCCCAAAATCTTGGTGTTCTTTCAAGTATCCCACTTCCCCCTCTCCTAAAGGGATCCAACATGGAGAAATGAAAGAATCATGTTACATACTCTTCCTCTGGAGAAGGACAATCGCTCTCATTAGTGCAATGACTTGCTCAACAAGAGGAAGAAATGAAGGAATTGAGGAGGGTGAATGCAGAACTACATCAGGGTAGTCTTCCTCCTAAGCGTGTCGGAGTCAGTCAGCCAAAGGAATTTGTTGTGGATACTGAGATGGATCATGAATATCCTCCTTTATCAGTACACCCTTACAGGTCTAATCCTATGGGTCAAGTAAAACAACAATCAGCAGTGCTGCCATCGGTTGCAATACCAGCTGCCACATCTGTCCAAGCTCCAGTCATTGCACCTATTCAGGTCCAAGCACAACCGGATGTCTCTCAAAAGTTAATAACTAATATTGAGTTATTAACAGCTCGGATGGAAGCTATGGAGGGAAAACGAGCTCAAATTCAACCAGAAAAGAGTGCTTACCCTGAATGGGTTGATGTAATTCCTCCCCCATCAAATTTTACAAGTACCACATTCCCAATCGTTAATGGTTCGGGAGACCCAAATCTACACTTAACACATTTTGTTTCACGTTGTGATCCTATGATGCGAACCCTTCAACAAAAAGAAGTATTTCAGCTCAGGTGTTTTGTACAGTCATTACAAGGACCTGCTTTTTTTTGGTACACAAGCTTGAAATTCCGATCAATTATCAGATGGGAGGATCTTCACCGAAAATTCCTTCATCAGTTCAGCTCGAAGTTTCCAAAGACGACATTTTTTTATCTTACAAATAGTAAGAAAGGTGAGAATGAAAGGGTTTCAGATTTCATTGCTCACTAGAAGGGATTAACATATTCCCCGAGTTTAGCACTCCTTCAAGAAGAATTGTTTCCAATCTGCGTGGAGAATTTGCATGATGAGTTACGCACGCCATTGATCCCTGTGAAATACAAAAGAGGGTTTCGAGACCTTACTTAGATCGCTCAGCAGATTTAAGATTCTCTTATAAAGACTAAGGAAAAAACTTGTGTAATTCCATCAGCTCCAGGAAGAAGAATGTGTAGAGAAGAGACTACAACAATCATGCTTAAACAAGAACATGTACCTATTTATACTTCAAAACCTTCATCTTCCCGAAGGGCTCCACCTCCTGAGAGTCAGAAATAGAGGCCTTTTAGTCAAGACGATCAAAAAGATAAAATATGAAAACAGTTTGATGAGTTTAAGAGCAATGATTATTCTTTCTGAAATGAAAAATATCTTGGTTACTTCATTTCAGCCCTAGAGAATAATTTCGTTCAGCTGCCGAGGCCCAAGTGGCCAAACAAGGAAGGAGATGAAGACCGTCCAAATTATTGCCCATTTCATCAGATGTTGGGGCATCCCATCAAGTATTTTTTTGTCTTCAAGGACCTCCTGCAAAAAATGGGTGACTCAGGACAAGTCAAATTGAAGGGTTCTTCAGCTTAGGTAGCATATGTTACTAATACAGATCCCACGGAAGGAGGAGAGTGGCAAGAAGTCAAAATAAAAAATGCGCAGAAATATGATGATTGTATGGTAATAAAAATGATCAACTGAACTCATGCCATTTTGTGAACTCAATTGAAGAAACTAATTATGTCTTCGGTAGTAAATGCCACAGTTAAACCTCTATAAAAAAAGTCCTCAAATGGGAATCATAATTCAGGGAAGGAAGAAGAATCAGAAGAAGATAAGTATTTGTCAAAGCCTAAGCTATCTTTGACTTTGGCAGATTTCATGCCATCTACTTCAAAGTCACAGGCACCGCCCCACCAAACGGCATAGCCTAAATTGTATAGTCAAGCAGAGTCTTAATCTGATGAAGAGTTAATCTTCGGTTCTACTAATATGATTCACTTAACAGATGCTTATGTAAGTCACAGTTTCAATTTAAATGAGCCTGAATTCCATGTATCAAACAGAGGAGTTAGAGGATGTTCCATGGGTCTGGGATATAGAAGAAGACACGGATATCCCAGAAGCCACTATTCCAATTCTACCCCTCCTAGAACTGTGTATACAGTCGAAAAAGCATGTTAGAGCCCTTCAGTGAGCTCAAAAAGAACAAGAAAGTTCTTCCAACAATAGCAAATTCAGTCCTGGCACAATTATTCTGGAGGATTGGTTGAGGGTTCCAACTTCATCCTACTAACAATTAAATGGATCTAATCGGTCTAATATTCCATAGTCAGGAATATTGCCAACTCCTATCCCGATACAAGATGCATCTACTTCCAAAGCATCAACTTCCAAGGCACCTGCTAAAACACATGTTCCTGTTGTGAAACGCAGACCTTTGGATCAAAAGTATGATGTATTGAAACACATGGCCCATGTACTAGCCATGTTATCTATTCTGGATGTGTTGAATCAGTCAAAGGATCTCTGGGAGGCACTCATTGAGGCTTTGTCATGTCCTCGGGAGTTTGAAACTGAAATTGTTGCAGCTGAAGTCTACCACATAGAGAATAATCCTACGGAATGCCATGTAGTGATATCTTTCACGAATGAAGATGAATAAGATGTCATGCATGGGCTATTAGACCTTTGTACTTATCTAGAAAGGACAATGGTGTATAAATCCGAAGAGCTTTCACTGATAATGGTTCAGGAGTCAACCTCCTCCCCATTCGTACACTTCATCGATTGGGCCTCACGGAATCTGATTTATCTACATCTACTATGATGTTATAAGGATATGATAAAAATGAACACGAACCACTGGGGGAGATTACACTCAGAACTCAGTTTGGAGATCTTGTATCCAATTCACATTTCATGGTTTTTGGTCAAGACTCAGCCTTCAACATCTTTCTTGGAAGACCCTGGCTACATCAACATGTGGCTATCCCTTCATCATACCATCAATGTCTCGAGTATTGTTTCGATGGTCAAGTTGGGACATAGTATAGTGATAAGGCCCCGTTCAACACATGTGAGTCTCAATACATTGAGGAGGAATTCTATCACAAGAATGGAAAGGAGAAATCCACAACAAGGGAGATTACCAAAGTTAATGCTCCATATGGTTTGGAAAAGATTCTAGTAAATCCCTTTGCACATTTGAGTACAGATTATGTGTTGCTTATCAGTCAAATTGACAAGATAGACTAAAATCTGAATACTCTTATGGAATCTTCCATAATGTCAATTACGAAAATCATGCAAGGCAGCATGGGAGAAATTGGTGACCCACCATACAGTGATGAAAGCCTAAATGGAGATGTCTTTATTTCATCTACTAAAATCCAACATGTCTATACTTAGCCAACAATTCCAGAATAAGTGATAGAAACATCAGAGGTCAACAATGATGTTGATTCTCAATCCATCATCTCCTCTTTATTACCCATGGAAGACCCTTAATCATCAATCGGGTCAGAAATGGAAGCTTCTTCTTCAAGATGTTCGAATTTTAACATCTCTTCTGATCCTGGAAATTCTACTTCATCATCTACTATGAAAGTAGAAATAGAAGAAATAGAACATGTTGAAGAAGAAGAGGAAGATCTCAGGGATGCTCCTACATCATTTGAAGCGGGTATCTCTACCACCGTGGATGAACTCAGAGAAATAAATCTGGGTACAAAAGAAGATCCACACCCCATTTTAATTAGTGTGGCCATGACTCTTAAAGAACAAGAGATGTATATTTCCTTTTTAAATCAAAATTGAGAAATATTTTCTCGAAAGTATACAGAGATTCCCGGGCTTGATATTGATGTTGCTACTCATCATTTGGGTTTACCAGAAGAACATCGAGGATTTAAGCAAGCCACGAGAAGAACTCACCCAACTTATGATTCCAAAATTGAAGCTAAAGAGGATAAGCTTATCAAATATAACTCTGTTGGAGAAGTTCAATATCCCAAGTGGTTGGATAATATTGTCCCTATGAAGAAAAAGAATGGAAAAATTAGACTTTGCATCGATTTCTGAGATCTTAATCAGCATTTTACTAAGGATGATTTTCTACTTCAGATTACAGAACTTTTAATTGATGCAACAGCTGGATATGAATCACTTTCCATCATGGATGGATATTCTGGATATAATCAAATCTGAATGGCTCTAGAATATGAAGAATCCACAGCCTTCAGAGCCCCTCAGGGTGTGTTTTGCTATCAGGTAATGCCCTTGGCTTAAAGAATGCAGGCGCAACATATCAGCGTGCCATGCATCGTATCTTCAAACGCTTTTTAGTGAATTTTGTTGAATGTTATGTAGAATTTTTGGAGGTCAAATCCAAAAAACTTTCTAATCACTTGGATGATTTGGAAGTCATATTCGACAATATTCGACAACCTAATTTGAAGACGAACCCTTTATAATGTGCTTTTGAGGTAACCTTAGGAAAATTTCTCTAGTACGCCATTGTGGTATTGAAGTCGATCCTGAGAAGACCAATTCAATCCTTGGTATGTCACCTCCTCGAAATTTGAAAGAATTGAGAGGAATTCATGGACACTTATCCTATATTTGGCATTTCATCACCAATTTGGCATGAGAAAGTTTACCTTTCACCAAATTGATGAAGAAGGGAGTCATTTACCTGTTGAATGAAGAATGTCAGGAAGCATTCGATATTCTCAAGAAATACCTCTTGATTCCACTGGCACTTATTCCACCTATTGAAGGAAGACCACTTATCCTCTATGTGATAGCTTTGGAGTGATCATTGGGTGCCTTTTTTGCTCAGAAGAATGATGCTAGGAATGAGAACAACCTCTACTATCTCAGTCGGACTATGCATGAAGCAAAAACCCGATATTAAAGTATTGAGAAGTGATGCCTGGCATTAATCATTTTAGTTCCGATGTTGAGACACTACCTGCAACATCACGAGGTCCAATTGGTATCTCGCAATAACCCGCTCAAATTCATCCATAGTCGTCCAATGCTTACAGGACGTCTGGCAAGGTGGGCAGTTATTTTCCAGCAGTTCGACATTCATTATGTATCTCAAAAGGCAATAAAGGGCCAAGATTTGGCTGATTTCCTTGCTAAACATCCTTCATTAGAAGATATATGTTCAGATATTTAATTCCCTGATGAGGAAATCTTCTCTATTTAGGATAGTCCTTAGGTATGGGAAATGTATTTTGATGGTGCTTCGAGGAGTCCAGTAGGGGAGAAAATGGAAGATCCTAAATTCAATAAGTTTGGGTTAGGAGTTGTTCTTATTTACATGGAAAAGGCAGTGTTACCTTAATCCTTCTTATTGTGGGAAGGTGGTACCAATAATGAAGCAGAATATCAGTCCCTTATTGCAGGATTAGAGTTGGTGTGTCAAGCACAAGTGAATTACATAAGGGTGAAAGGTGATTCTGACCTGGTAATCAAACAAGTCAATGTGGTTTATGCAATCAGAAAAGAAGAATTGATCCCTTTGTATGATTATGTTAGACAGTTAATGGCGGAATTTCCTACAGAACCGACATTTTCTTATGTCCTGTGATCACAAAATACTCAAGCTGATGAATTGGCTAACATAGCCACAGCTCTATCAGATCCAAATCAGGACAAAACAACCATCAGTATTTCCCTCTGTCGTACAATTTCACCTTATGTTCGAACCAGAATAGAGGAGATCAATGAAATTAGTCCCATTCCTGAACTGTATGGTCATAATACATGATTGATGACACCTATCAGGGAATACCTTCAAATGGAACACTTCCACCTGATAGAGCCGGGAAAGAACAAATCTGGCGACGTGTGTTCAATTTTACTGCTTATGATAGCTCAGATCACCTAGAGAAAATTATTTATAAGTGTGGTTTTGATGGAGTTATCTTCAGATGCATTGATGGTGAAGAGACAATGGCTGTCATGAAAGATGTGCATGTAGGAGTCTGTGGTGCCCATCAGTCTGGACGTAGACTGTCTGATAAAATTCAAAGGCTTGGATACTTTTGGCCTTCAATGATACAAGATTGTGTTGATTTCAAAAAGAAGTGTCATTCATGCCATGTACATGCCAAATTCATTCATTAGTCCCCAGAATTGCTTCATACAGCTAAATACTCATGGCCATTTTCCACATGGGGAATGGATGTGGTGGGACCTTACCCTTCAGCTATAGCCAAACTGTTTAAGTATATTCTTACTGCTACTAACTTATTTTCCAAAATGGGAAGAAGAAATACCTCTTAAAGAAGTTAGTTATAAAAGCATTGTTAGATTCATCATGTCTAACATCATTACCAGATTTGGTGTCCCTCATACCATATTGACGGACAACGACACCAACTTCTGTTCATCCAAGGTGAAGATATTGTATCAATAATTCAACATCAAATCCAACCATTCATCTCGATATCATGCAGTGGCTAATGACCAGATAGAAGCCTTCAACAAGACTCTTTCAAACATACTGAAAAAGATGGTGTATAAAGATAAGAATTCATGGCCTGATAAAACCATTCATGCTTTATGGGCTTATCGGACCACCACCCACACTACAACGTGGTCAACTCCATATTCACTGGAATATGGAACGGAATTAGTCTTGTACATTGAAGTTCAATTACCTTCGCTCAGAGTAGCCATTTTTGATCAATCATCGACAGATGAAAAATCTCAAAAGTGATTGGATGAATTGGAATGGTTAGTTGAGAAAATATTGTGCACCCTTCACCACTTGGAAGTCTACCAGAATCGAATAGCACGAGCTTTCAACAAAAAAGTTCGTCTTCGTTCATTCATTCAGGGATAATTGGTACTGGTTCTCATAACTCCAATGATACTAGGAATGAAACCTCCCAAACATGAACCAAAATGCGAAGGACCATATTCAATACATAAGGTCTACTCCAATGGAGAATATTCATTAATATCAATGGATGGAGAACTCATCACTACTCCAAAAAATGCCAGATTTCTGAATAATTATTCTGTATAAACACAAAATAGATCATCACCATGGTCCCACATGACCTTAAACTACACCACGGTCCCACATGACTTTAAACTGTAAGACTGTCCAGCATGATATTAAACTGATCATCATGTCTAGCAAGACATTAAACTTCACCATCTACGGTCCATGCATATGAACTTAAACTATTTGCATTACTTTCATCCCACATGACGTTAAACGGTGTCCCTTTAATCGTCCTTTATATATGACGTTAAACTATACATCAATGGACCATGCCTATGAACTTAAACTATTCGCACTTTCGTCCAACAGGACACTAAAATGTATCATCCATTTTCGTCCAACAGGACGTTAAACTGTGAAAAAATCCCTAATAAGTCCAACATGACATTAAACTGTGTCCTTTTTTGTCCTTACTGCATGACATTAAACTGCATAATCCCCCTTTTTGTCCAACATGACATTAAACTATATTGTACCCATCAACCTAACTACATGATTCTAAACTGTACAGAAATCCCTTAATACGTCCTACATGACGTTAAACTGTATTTTGTCCCTATTACATGACACTAAACTGTGCAGCACCAATAGTCCTAACTGCAAGACTTTAAACTGCATAGTCCCTTTATATGTCCTATATGACATTAAACTCGGCATCTTTAAAGTTGTTGCTACCACTTGTTTCTCACACCGAGTATGAATCATGTGAGCTTAGAGAAAACATCAACCATAAAGCCCTCTAGGGGCCGCTAACCATGCTTAAGTCCCAAAAAAAATTTAGGTTGTTATCCCCAAGAGCAACTTGATCACTAATTCATTCTTTAATTGAACTACACGGACATTGATCTTTGCCTTCTAGGTTGGGTGTGTAGGAAACTCCTAAGGATCAAGCCCAAAACCAATCTCTTCACATCAGTTCACCCCTATCTCATATGATGTTGATTAGTGAAACCACCCCCAGAATCAATATCGTTAAATTGGTTCACCATTGTCCTTTTTATACGACGTTAAACTATAAAACACTTTTATCCTGTACAAAAATAAACTAAAACATTATTTGATGCCCTCACCTGAGAGGGAATCATTATTTATAATGATTTCCAATCATGTTACATTTCAAAGACTACGTGCATACATGGCAATGCCCGAGCCTTTTATCTTGGGTCAAACGATCATTTCACTAATGTCCCCTTTCACCCTTCACATGTACAATCCAAATCTATACAGAGGGTATTTCTACAACTACGTGGGCCTGATTCCCATCCATATGGGATACGTAGGAACGTTCGAGTATCCCTCGAATCCAGCCCCAAGTATTTTGGTCTAACCCCAATTTCCACTTTCAATCTCCTGGTTGAAAAGTCCCCATGAAAACACACACGTTGTATTTCTTATAATGTTCCGAGATCTATGAAACTACACTAATATATCCCATAATTTTGTCACACATGATGTTAAACTGTATTTCAAGAACTATATATGTCTTGATTTCTATCCTTATAGGATACGTAGTGAAGTCCAATATTTCAATTTCGGACCCAGTCACAACGTGATTATGGTTAGCAATGATCTATGTATCTTTACATACATTGAACAATACCCATTTTTATGTGTCATAATCCTAACCTTAAATATTTTCAGATCTTCATAAACCTTTTTCTTTTCCTGACTTCTAATCCCAAAATGTCCAAATTATGAGAATTCTTTTTCCTGACCTTTCAGTACGTGCCCTTAGGCATCCTTGCATAAACAGTCTACATAATGGACCTGTCATCCAAAAGATGATATTATTTGACTATGCATCCAATGCCCTTAGGAGGCCCTACATAATTCAACCCCTTAACTGGTTTGTTTAATAATGGTAAATTCATTCTTAGAACGAAATCCTCTTTTTGTCCTTAGTTGTCTTAACGAAAATATGTATGGATCTGCAAAAATATCCATCCTTAATATATTTGTCTCATAATATTTTTCATGATCTGAAAGTATTCAAGTATATGGTTTATATTTTCCTTCCCTACGCTTGGGTCAGGCCTTCGTAGGAGTGACATTCTTCTAGTTCTTAGACAATCTTGTTTGAAAATATCTTCTCCATATTCATGTACCTCTCTCCATACAGAAAACTATATGCTTTGGAAAATTTAAATCCCCATAAACCTTCACTGGATTTTTAGCAGTAGAAAAGTAAATTTCTGAGAGTTCTTTTTCCTGACTATGCAGCACATGCCCTTAGGCGGCCTTGCATAAGAAGTCTACATAACGGACCTGTCAGCCAAAAGATGATGTTATTTGACTATGCAGCCAATTCCCTTAGGTGGTCCTGCATAATTCAATCCCTTAACAGGTTTGTTAAATAATGGAAACTTCATTCTTGGGAACTACTTCTTCTAATGTCTTTTAGCCACTTTTCATATCATTCCTCACATTCCAAGTTTTCTATGTCATAGTTTACATTTTTCCCTCATACTTGGTTGTGGTAATATGATTCCAAATTAATTATCAAGGAATTGAGTCAATTAAAATTCATTCGGTAAAAGCTATTTTGACCTTAAACATTAGCCTTTTATGTCTGATGTGCATGACATTAAACTTCCCATAAAACACAAGGAAACTCTGAATAAATTTCAAGTTACAGCTCACTAAACATACATTTTGTATGATTTAGGTAATATTGACTAATTAAAAGATTCAATGTTTGTAGGGTTATTTATAATAATCCTAGTAAAAATAAAAATATTTTTACTAGGCCCATTGGCTTTGGTAAAAATTTAAAACAGGTAGCAGGAAAATACATGCACAAATGATTGAAGATAAAAGCGTTCATTCCATTTGATGAAAAAAAGTTAAAAAGACATCCACAGACTAGAGTCTCTTCTCTTTTCTATGAAATTACAAGAGTTTGTCAACATAAGTCTCAATTTGTTGTACAACATCCCGAGCTTCATTAGCAGCCACTTGAAGCTCATGCACTCGACCAACTTCACTCATTTCATCTAGATAGAGAGCTTTCTTGGCATCCTCGATGGCTTTCATATCATTCATTCGAGCTCCCTCCAGTGAATTATTGAGTTGGTCAAGTTCCCCAGTAACAGCATCTAACTATTGCTGAAGGTGGATCTGCTGAATGAAATTATCTTTTATCATATTCTTCAGCTCCTTCATGTTGGAAGCATAATCAGCCTTAGCTTGGGATACCGCATCCTCAAATTCACTGATATTGGCTGACAAATTTACCGTGGTCAGATCCTCATGGATCTTTGGCTCTGGATCCCTTCATAAAATGACCCGTTTCACCGCGACATGGATCTTTTCATATCCAAAGCCGCCAAGTACCAATATGACAAATAGGGATGACAGCCGGGGAATCTTCTATGGTAGATCCTCTAGAGGCACTTCAGATATGACTTTCCATATGTTATGTCGTGACTTGTGTCGTGAAAATTGGAACGCCTTTTGAACTTCCGGGTCCGACTCCGTATCACTGTCATAGGGGGGAGTATAATATGGGATTACTGCACTTAGGGAAGTGCCCTGTTCTGCTCCTTCCCCCATGACCCGTGTTTCTTCGCTTTCAATTCCCGTTGGGGCGGAGGCTGAGGCTTCACCTCCAGATCTAACCACTATAATTGATGGCCCTACATAATCAATTGAATTCTCTTGTTAGTTTCAAAGGATAACAAAACTCAATCGGTTGTCTTGCAAATTAAGTACAATCGCAAATATTGTAATTCCTTACCAAACGGCAGATCACTAACTTGAGAAGGATCCTCCCCGTCTTTCCTAGATTTAACATGATTTTCAGGTTGAGTTTAAGGAAGCTCTACGGGGTTCAGCTCCACTTGCGCTAATGCCTCTGCAATAGTTGGGTTTTCTATACCCCCTTCAGGCATTGGTAGTTCAGCAGTTTGCCCAGATTGAACTGCATATTTGAACCGATCATGATTATACATGTAATAATATGTTATTTTTAATAGAACGAAGGATAACACTCACGTCCATAATCTTATAAGTTACATGGTAATTTTAGATGATTTATAAAATCATCGAAAGATGCGCCAAGTTCCATCATTTCATCTAATGTCAACTCAGAATCCTGGTTAATCTCACAAGTGGGAGCATTTGATGTGTCTTCTTGGAGACCTTTATCCTACGGTCCCTGACCCTAGACATCATCTTAAGATAAAATCGCGGCATTAGTTACAATAGCCGCCAAAAGCTCTAATACAGGGGTTAAACCTATAGTGTCACATAATGGATGTCAGTCGATGTTTCATTCAACATTTTATGAAGAATTGTTAAATTACCAGAAACCGGTTCTTCTCTTCTTACAACAGCAGTAGGAGGGATACTGGGAACAGATGATGGCTCTTCTCCAGGAGCAGCCAAGTCAGCCTGAATTTGCGATTGTTCCACAGTACCCTCCGTGGTCCTCAAAGGAGGATCAGTCCTCTCCCTCAGAGGGGGAATTGAAGAATCCCCTGCAATCCCAAGGAAAATGAGCAATCTTTTCAAGGTTTAAGACACATGATTATCCGAAAGACTTACCACTAATGATGAAGCATTTAGCTGTGGACTTCTTCCTCCGATGATTTTTCATCCTTGGATTTTTGGGAATGTTAGTAGTATACAATATAGGTACCTGAATGGGAGAATGGAAAGCCATGTCTAACTCCTCATCCATGGCCTGTTGGCCTAGAGATATCTTGCCCGACTCGCGGGGAGATTCAGCAGTAGCCCCGATGGGAGTACCACCAGGGCTATATTGTGGTGAAGGAACCTCAGTAGTTCCTTTCTATGCAAACTGCAAGATGAAGAAAATAATTTCCATGAGTAAAAATTATTTTACTGAAATCAATTTTTAAAGAAAACAAGGAAAGAAAACTTACATCATTAGGATCCACATAATCATTCCACTCCTCTTCTCCAGAAGCATTAGTTCCCTCAGCGACACCACGATCTATCATTTCCTTCACCCGCTTGGTGTCAGGAATGGAATTGTCAGTGGAATATATGAGCATTTACAACTCTCTGATGTAATATCGCGCTTCATCGGGGTTATTCTCAATGATGATATCTGTAGAAGCCATATGATTCCCAATTACAAGGAGATGTAGCCCCTCGCACAAATCTATCCAGGCAGTCTCTGCACCATAGTATAAACTCTGCCATGTCTGAATAGCCTCTGGTTGTAGATATTCAATACGTGTACCAGAAGGCTGTGAGGAAGGTCCTATTATCTTGGACATCAGTTTCTTCCCAGCTCCTGCAACTACTGATAGAGAATAAGAAAATAAGACTTGTTGCCCTATAAAGTAATGGTGATTAAATTTCCACAATGAGGTAACTCACCAGGAGTAGATGGAGTGGGTATTTTTATTCTGACTAGAGGATTATATCGGGCACAAGGACGCTTTGCTGGTTGTTGTGCCTCATTATCCCCATCTTGGGAATCCAGTGAGTCAGTCCGGGATGAGGAGTCTAGCGAATCAGCTTCAGGTGGGGATGCATCACCTTCACGAGGAAGGGTTTCTTTCACTACTGTTCTGTTACTTTTCCCCACCTAATAAACCGGGCGATTCAACACCCCTTTAGGGTATGATACAATCCAGTGCTTGACATACCATGTAGTCATGTTATTTGCCACTTTTTCGACTGGTAGATCAAACACTACCCCAGTCCTCTCCCTAGATGTCAGAAACCAGAGTTTTCGGGCAACCATCAGATGTTGCTCTAACCTGACATTTATAGGGGAAGATACATCAGTCCGCTGCATACACTTGAATTGACGTGCAAATCTATATGGAGCATAGGCCTCACATATAATTTCTCTGTCAATCCTGGTGACCAGCACACCATCACTTTAGGCCAGCATGTATGCCCTCAAATCCTGGATGGATGTTCCATCATCAAAAAACCACCCGGTTGGCGGATTTACATAAGGAAAGAAATTAAATTCCTTATACATGCTCAACCTCACCTTCATGTAATAAGATTTGAGAGCTAATAGAGAAATTCCAGAGAATTCCTGCACTGATGTCTTGAAAGAACTTCCAGGAATATGTACCAAATTTTGTACATTATACATCCTGAAGTGAGTGGCGATCCACCCCCACAAAACATGGAATTGTCCCACTATTCGGAATGGAGACCTAACCATGAGGACATTGAGTAAGCTCCTATTAATCATTGCTAAAATGGGGGTATCCAACCCATCCTTTTTCCCCTTGGCCAAATTGGCCTCAATAACGAAGGTCCCTCGCCAGGCGCCTCCCATTGAGTCCTTGACTGGCAGAAGATAAACACTGAGACATAATGCCAAAAATCCCGCCATATGAGTCTTCTTTGGGATCCTATGATTCACCTAATATCCCCACATCTAAAATTCTCCTTCTTCTAGAGTCGGCAAGAATGTTCCAGGAGCACCCATTTTCTTTGTTTTGGGGTAGGTGGTAAGACGAGTGGGCCTCTCCTCCTTGGGAACCTTCTTCTTGGATCCCTTCTCCTTTTCCTTCGACTCTTTCTCCTACTTATCGATAAGAAACATATCCATAAAATCCATTTGATGAATAACTTTTCTAGAATGAGTTAAAGAGGTCTCTGAACTCTTGAGCCTATGGATGATTTTAAATAATTCCGGAGCTAAAGCCGGAGTCTTCTCTGAATCATTCCAAGTCACCTTGGGGGGGACGAATTCGTCATACATATCACCCAAAGTTGGATCCCCTGAGATCTTGTGGACATCCCACAGACTTATGCCTACTTATCCATGAGTCAAATGGAATGAATTGGTTTCTGGGATCCAATGGTTGAGTATCTCTGGAACGAAGTTATCATGCCTGTAAACATATGTTTGACCAACCCAGACAGCTTCGTATATCACAACTCCTTTAAAATCCTCGACAAACTCTGTGTAGTTTTTTCATACCCAGTATTCCCACATCTAAGTTGGCTTCACACCTCCTCCAAGACAAAATTCCCTACTTCTCTTCCAGCCTTTGGATTGATCCTTCTGAGAGTATCAGAAAATTGAGGGATAACAATGTGGTTGCAGCTCAGGCTTATGAGGCTTCAGTTCTGGTGCACAAGGGATATGATGCATCATATAGGCCGTCTCCCCACTATTCCAGCATTTATAAACGCTCCTCTGCATGAAATATTTGCTGAAGTAAAGTTGGTGTAATTTGGAAACCTAGAAAGTGGGAGATAGTTCTTTGCATCTGGAATGGCAACTTCTCGCAGATGACCATAGCCATAAAAAGGTAGATAAATGCTCTGGGGGAAGTCATGCTGTTACTTATTCAGATAATTTGCCAAATTTGGGAGAGTTCTGTCGCATACGGTATAATAATCATGGACAATGATGCTCATCATATCATTAATTCTCTTTCTTTCCAGTTCGTTTGTCGTTTCAATTCTCTTGGGAGCCATTGAATCTACACAAAGATGAATAATTAACTCTTAAATGGGTTAATTTTTCATAAAAATTTGGGATTAAATTTGGAAAAAAATGGATAAGGCATTAAGGCGAGCAAGTCTAAATTTGGCGTGCAAGTATGGATGTGCTGTGCAAGTTTTTGTTGTTCATGTATCACCGCACAAGTCCAGATACCTTAACAAAAATGTGACAGCGACAAAATAGAGGAAATAAAGTAACATGCGCGACAGAAGAAACTTGCACGACGAGAGCTCGAAAGCTTGAAATTCGGGGCTTTGCGCGAGGAATGACTGGATATATATAAGCCAGGCTGCTCCCTTGTGCGCCGATGCCTGTGCGGCTCAATACTTGTGTGCTGCCATCTGCACGCCGTATGTTTCTTGATTTTCTTCTTTTCCGTAGAATCACATCTGCATTTCCTTCAGATCCAACTCTGATGGGGGACTTTGGTTGACGCTCCTTTTCATCACATTGTCTAAATTAATGGAAGGGGATATGTCGTAGCATAAAGTGATTCATCCTTTGAAGAAAACATCAAAAATTGACAAAGGCGTGAATAAGGATTCAAATTTACATGGGACGGACAGGTCCCTCATAGTCGCCCAAGTACACTTGTGCGCCGCCTAAGGGTCGTGCAGGTGACTTGTGTGCCCTCTTTTATTTTCTCCTAGGGCCTTCTCCAGCCTATAAATACCACTGTGGTCCCACCTATTTTGAGGAAAAAAAATTCTAGAACCTCAGATTCGAGCTGCAGATGCCCTAGTCTCTTCTCAAAGCTTCCGAACACTTCCAAGGTAATTTATTACATAGAACGGAAGATCTAAAGAGGGGGAGGAAGTCCTAAGTGTTGAAACTCATCAACACATGCGCACCTGAGTGGCCAGACCTTAAGAGAAATTGCCACACTTGCACGCCGCCCTGCTCCTTCACTAGAACGTACGCGCCGCCTTTCTGGAATCCCCTAGGGATAGTACAAAAGGATTGATCCAAGTCTCACCCAAGTATTACCCCAAGGTTTAAATGTCTCACAAGTACCCATATGTCGCGTAGGTATACCTGCGTGACCAGGACTTGCACGCCCACACAGTACCTACACGCCCACCAGGACTTGTGCACCCCTCTCTTTTTGGGTGCCTCTCTTGCCTATTTCACATCTCTTATTCCTATCCACCTACCCTATTCAAGATTATTCCCTCAGAACTCTCTTCAATTACATTTATGGAATGATTTCTTTATCGGCTTCCTTATGTGAAAGGAAATCTATGGAATATCTCTCAAAACCTAGTGATGTACATATCTTTATGTCCCCAAGGTAAGAGATTTCATTCATTTTAACCTCATCCTTTAAGATGATAGGATCCATAACCTAGGACTCCTTTTCAGAAGTAAGCCCCAGTCCATGTTCTCTTAATTTGGGCATCCTCCTTTGGACTAAGCCTCAAGTCCCCTAATTTGGGCATCCTCATTATGGGTAAGCTATAATCTCAAAGTTCCCAAAATCTGGGCATCCTCCTCATGAGTATGCCCCAACCATAATTCCCTTAACTTGGGCTTCCTTTTCAGCAATAAGCCCCAGTTTCAAATCTACAAATGTGGGCATCCTCTTTAGGAGTAATCCCCAAGTCCCATAATTACAAAATTCCCTTAACCTGGGCCTCATCTTCAAGAGTAATCCTTAGTTTTTCAAATCCATTTAACATGGGTCTCCTCCTTAGGAGTAATCCCCAGTTCTAAGGTCATTTAACCTGGGCCTCCTCCTTAGAAGTAAGCCCCAGTCATAATTTCTCTTAACCAATGTTAATTTACATTTTGATCTGGGATTCTTTCTCAGGAGAAAACCCCAATCATAAGTCCCCTCCTAATTTGGGCATCTTTCTCAGGAGTAAGCCCCAATTTAGAGTATCCAAATCTCCATAAAGCACATATACCTTTATGGACCATGTTCCCGGACATCTTCTTTGAAAAAAGTCCCAATCTCTATATATTTGGGTATTCACATACACATAAGCCCCACATCGTTTTCTATGATTGCATCTTTCATGCCACAATTGTCTGTTTTCATCAATACCTCTTGTTTCTCACAACGAGCATGACTCCCGTGAGCTTAGAGTGTAAAAGTAATGATGACGTCTTTCTTTGAGCCATCAATCATACATAAACATCACATTCCTTTACTCGAACTATGTGGGTTTTGATTCATTTTCTAAATAAAGGATAAGTAGGTAGCCCATCTGAGGGTACGATCCCAACTCTGAAATAATCTATTTCCTTCTGAATGACAATAAACTTCAACTGCCACACTGAGTGGCATTAAAACTAGTATGGTCATCATGATGACCAAGATAATTTTATATAATTTATTAAAGGAAACCATTGACTAAGAATCTCTAACAAATACAGATTATTCTCTATCGATGAAGAACCTTGAATACGTATAAAAGATTCTATAAATTTCCAACATATCAATCATTGATTGTCAGATCTAAAGGAAAGCTCATATTTTTACATGGTAATTTAATAAGGATTCGTGAACATAACTTAAATCTATAAATAGAGTCCCGGAGCCGACAATAATTCCCCTAAAAAAGGTGTGATGAGTCTGACCTCCCATCATCTCAAACAATGAAAATTCCTAAGCCTCATTGGTCCACAACTAATGAGAGCCTACCTTTGGAAAGTACGTCCAAATGGATGTGGAATCATTGGATGTTTCCGGTTCTATGAAAAAACCCGTTAGAAACCGATTGGAATGTTTGAACCTTAAATCAACAAGGTCATTCCCAATTCCAGTGGAAACATTTGTTCAAGAGTAGGAGTGGCCAGATTAATTTATCTAACCTCGTCTAGCATTTCCGCCATCATGAGAGTACAAGACCTGACCCTCGTATATACATCATGCGATGGGACAAGACAGCCACTTAAAAAAATTTCAACGAAACATCATAATATAAAAATAGGTGGAACATCTGGTTGAAGCTCATATCCCCTCGTATTATCCTCCCACTATGATGGTAGCGCTATATGACCCTAGAATCTGTCAAAATTGATGATATGGATGGGTTTGACTACAATGATCTATCTGATTAGGCTCATTCACCTGCATCCAAATAATCACATTTAAGACTCAAATGGGTTAAGAGAGTGATCCCAGAGCCGGTGATCAAGTTATATCTCTTCCATGATCAGTAGGCTCCTTGCCAATGGTGACACAAGGTCGGTATTATCCCAAGTAGTGGCTACCAGGAGAAAATCTTCATACATATCTCCATGTATGGGGAGTCCTCCAAACTAGTGGATGTCCCAAAAGGTGACTCCCAACATCCCTTGAGAGAAATGGAAGGTGTAGGTTTTTGAACACAGGTGACTTAGCATCTCAGGAAGGATTTCTCCTAGGGAGAATACTGGGAATTGGTTGACCCAGGCTGCCTGATATATGATCACAGCCTCCAACTTTTCAATGGACTCTAAATAGGTTTGGAGTACCCGGAATGCCTATTTCCATTCATTAGAGAAGGATTCTCTAGCTCGAAGGTCTCATTTGGTGCTCCACCCATCATTATGGATTTCTCAAGAAAATATGATAATAGATTGGTACTCCTGGGTAACTTTTCTTGAAGTAGTGTTGTGATACTTGCGATCACCCTGAGTCCACGACAAGCCTTTTAATATAAACATATTTTCTGGAATCTGAGTACCCATGAACATTCCTATTGAGGAAATTTTGTCCTGATCAAGACCTGGTGGTGATTATAAGAGATTGAAAGGAGTTTTCTGGTTATTCATTGGAAAAGGTACTTCATTAGAAAGATCATATGCATAAAGTTGTATCTGTATAGACAATGGTTAGTCTAGGAGCTCTGGCATAAGGATATATTTTAAGATGATATCATGAGGGGCAATGCAGAATCAAAGATGGTTCTCACTATCCTCAACCATGGTTTCCCACATAATGGGCAATTTATACAATGTCTATGAAAGAGCCATTGTAGCAAGCACAAAATGATCCCAATGAATAGAAATACATAGTGTAACAAACATTGTTGGACAATGTCCACAAAAATTGGCCAAAGGACATAGAAAAGTGTCTGCATGTGACTCCACATACTGATATGAGAAACGGTACACAGAATAGATTTCCTACATGCTGCATGATACGTGGAAGCATTCCTTTTATATTGATGTGATACATGGAATAATTAAACCGTGTACAACCTTGGTACGTTAAAGTCCCAAGAGGTGCTAGATCGCAGAGTGTTGGACCACAAATAGAAGGGTTCAAAGAATGATGAAACCACAAACCCAGGACTCACTAATCTAATGTTCAAAGTTTCAGTTTAAATGTTTATGTTTAGATTATGAATGATTAATGTTTAGTTTGCCGGTATATGTTTGGTGAGCAAGACATGCAAAACGTGTAGCATTCCCCTACGTGGAAGTCTGGATTTCATTTTTAAATTACACAACTTAGTTTTCCAAACCCTAAATATTTTTCATGGGCATATGAAATTTTGAAGATTTTTGTTTGTAGCACGTACAAAGCAGTTCACGATTACGTGCATCATAGAAGAAACATTATGCAGATGTAGAGAATGCTAAGGGAGAGAAGGGAGAACTTTTCTTCGTGAGAAATGGTAAAAGAAAAGGGACATGGGCCCCTATATATATGTGTGGTCCCCTCCTATAGGACCAATCTATTCTACCTCAAAACACATCAGTTCATGACCTCTTCTACATCAGAATAGTCTTCTATTCGTTCTGAACGAGCCTCATTTCGATGGGGTCCTTTGTAGGGTCCTGAAAACAAAGCAAAGGGAAGACAATACTCCCAAAATTACATTGAAGATGGAAGAAAGCCTTACCACAAGTCTAGTAATGTGAATGGGTGAAAATTGAGTCGAAAACATCATATGAAAAGTGAAGGAATTATGTTTGTCAAATAGTTTTAATTGACCCGTGTACCATAACTAGGAAGGGTTTGTGGAACATATGAATCGAGAACAACCAGTACGTGGAATGACCCATGTGGTGCTAGCCAATGGAGCAATGGCCAGAGAATCCAGGATCCTGGGAACCACATCGCTGGTAGAATCAGGCTTGCAAAGACCATATGCATACCATCTCGTGAACTCATTAGTTCGTAGATGATGCAAATCGACAGGGTTCCAAAAACCGTGACTCGAGAACCGCTGCCTCCATAAACCCCAATTGATCGAGACTTCCATGGTTCATGATATATCTGCATGGGATTCAACAAATAGTGATCCATTCTCATAGGTATGATTGTAATGATGCTATATTAAAGGAGAAAAGAAGTAATTGAGATAAACACAGGAAGAAAGAATGGAGGAGACCCCACAGGTTGGAAGTAAGAATTCAGAGAGGATTTCATCTTTGGTTTTGAATCATCGACAATGCTCAAATAACGTACCACATTTATGCATGTATAACAAGCCAAGAAACATAAAAATATGGAACTTAATAATGATGGAAAAATGATAAACCTAATTGGTGTCATGATGAACCACACATTCCTCATAGATGAACTCCTCACAAATGATAGGTTATTGGACCCTCCTTCAATGTGGTGTTCTGCATAGTGTATCTCTATGTGGATTGAACCTGATACCACATACTACATCAGTACATGGATGGATCATGTAGCTACATGGCAGACATCATCTAGGACAGTGTACCGCTCATGTGAGTGGTGGTCAATGACCATGTCTGCATACCACTTCGATACCCAAATGACCCCTATTCATGCATACCACTATGGTATGTAGATTTTCCCTAACTCGTGTAAGAAACTAGTTTGTAAAATGGGGAATCTTTGAGTGTCCATCCCTACGGCCTCAATATTATCCCTACATTACCATCCTGTCCCCCATAACTCATCCGCAATCCAGTCCCCCACACTAGGCTAAAACCTCCCCCAAAGACTCCAAACCCATATTATAAGATCATCGGGTGCATCAGCATGCCCCTTTGAGTCTACATACCCATGGTATGAGGAGTAATGAAGGCTATCCCCACAATATTTAATACTCTATGGATTCTTGTAAGTCTACATTCCTATGGTAACCCAGAGTCCTACCATGGGACTCTGACGTGAAACTCCCTATTCTTGGGACTAATGGTGTCACTTGATTTTCCATTCAAGGTGTAACTGTGATTGGTTGAAGGAATCATATTCTCTTCTTGTTTTTATTAGGGGAAACATTCCACTACTTTCCATGAAAACGTTCTAGGGAAATCTCATTGAGGTATGTCCCCAATATTCTGAGGGTTGATTTGCATGACCTACAATGTTATCCCACATTGAGAGGTTCATCCCTCCGTTCCATCACCCATTATCACCTCATTTTCTTCCACCCTAGGCCTTCCCTCTCCCATCAGTGGGAGAGGATGTTTGTGGTTGGTTGGATCCTTCACATACTCTTATTTCTCACACTGAGTGTGAATCATGTGGTCTTAGAGGGTTTTGATGATCATAACATCTGCAGGACCATTCCAACCCTTCTTGAAGTAAGAGAACTCTGGTTCTTGTTCAAACCAGGATATGTTGGATGAATTCTAGAAGGCCTTAGCTTAAAGGGGTGTTCTTACAAAAGGTTTCACCCAATCATGTCTCATAAAATGGGAAGATCTCATTTGTAATCCCCAACCCATTCCGAACTATGTGGGTTCTGATTCTTCTACAGATGATATGTAGGAAAACTATTTTATGGGTCTGATCCAAAAAAGCAATCCATCTTCTGTCCACCCAAGATGAAGATAAACTCTTTAGCCTATTATTTCATGGATTATGTCAACATCACCTCCGAATCATCAATTCCACATGTTCTTATTACAATCTTGTGAACCAGAGGTATCTCATGGATACACATATCAGGAATAAACCAAGGATTCAAAAACATATGAACACAACTTATCTCTATTAGAGTGTCCAAGAACATGGAATAATTCCCCCCAGAAGGGCACGATGAGCCTGACCTCCCATCCGCTCAAACGATGGAGTCATTAAGTATAGTTGGAAAAATCCTCATCCAACGAGTGCCTACCTTTGGAAACCTGGTCCATGAATCATGGATATGAGGGTCGTTGGGTGTTTCTGGTTCCATTAATAAACCAGCTGCAGACCATCTGAGGCACTCATATCCTAAAGTGACCGATTGCACAAATACTTGACCCTAGAAAATCGCCCAATAGGACGATTTGATTGTTGATCTACCTTCATAATGCAGAAGGGATAAACTGCACAGTCCTCATAGAGTCAATCAAATCCCCATTTAAAGGATGACGGTGCATATCGGGTTAAAACATAAATGATTGGCCATTCTCACCAGACCATTTTGTTCTAGTCCAACACCACCACCTCAGGTCGAAACATCAATAAACACTAAAATACACTAAAAACCCTAAAACTAATATAAACCCTAAAATACTAAAACCATAGAAGCCCAAAAACATTAAATAACAACCAAAACCCCTAAAACCCCTAAAATACATAAAATACCTAAATCTGTAAACCCCCTTAAAAACACTACAACCCCGTAGAACTAGATTAACCATACAAGTCATTTAAAAATCCAAAACCAAAAAACACAATAACCCCCCCCCCCCACACTAAAAAGCCTAAAACCCCCTTAAAAGACATTAAACCCTTTAAATGCTAAAAACCCTAAAAACACTACAAATCCTCCAAGCCTTAAAAATCTCTAAAAACCCTATATTAATTAAAACCCCCTAAAACAACTAAAAAAATAAGAACGAATAAAAAAAATAGAAAACCCTAAAACCACTTGAAAACCATAAAACCCATAAAAACCTTTAAAACCCATAAAAATCATTAAAACCCCCATAAAAATCCAAACACCCATAAACCCCATTGAATGATCCTAAAACTAAATGATCATAAAGGACCGTAATAACAGTGAAACACCTACAATTCCTGAACAAAACCCTATAAAACCCTAATACACCCTAATAAACCCGTTAAACAATCTAAAACACTAAAAAATACCTAAAACCCCTAAAAACCACTAAAAATCACCAAAATCCAAAAAAAGCAACTAAAACAATAAAAACTATAAGACAACCATAAAATCCCCTAAAACCATAAAAACAGTAAGCATCCAAAAAAACATAAACAACTTTAAAAGACCTTAAATCCCATAAAACATTAAAAACCAAGTAAAACCCCAGAAAGACCCAGAAAACACCAAAAAACCAAAACCAATACACACACACAAAACCTAAAAAACTGAAAACCTAAAAACCTAAAAATCATTATAACCCCAAAAAAGTTAAAACCCTAAAATACTTAAAAAACTAAAACCCCATAAAACCCCTTAAAAACCATAATCCTAAAAAAACTAAAAACCATACAAATACAAAATTAATGAAAAACCATTAATCCCCTAGACCCCCAAAATATGTTAAAACACCAAAAAAACCTAAAAAATTAAAAAACCAAATGCCCATAAAAAACTAAAAACTTTATAAACCCTAGTAAACCCTAAAAACCTAAAAGGAAACAAAAAAACATATATATAAAAAACCTTAAAATACTATTAGAACCCCTCAAACACCACAAACACAGAAAAAATGCTTAAAAAAATCTCAAAAACCCATAAAACCCAAGGAAACCATAAGAAAACATACAAAATCTAAAAATGAAAAAAAGAATAAAACACAAACCCTAGTAACCCTAAAAAACCTAAAACATAAATTCCCTAAAAACTCTAAAATTACCCAAAAACTCCTAAAATATTCTTATCACACTTAAAACACTAAAAACAATAAAATCATACGAATCCCTAAAAAAACTAAGAAACCCCAAAATTCATCAATAAAATAAAACCCTAAAATCCCTAAATCCATCCGGAGCATTAAAATCACTATGAAGAGCAAAAAACATTAAAACCACCAGAAAAACATAATAAAACTATCAAATACAATAAAAACCCCTAACTACCCAAATAGACTCTAAAAACCCAAAGTCCCTAAAATACATAAAAAACACTAAAAAACCAAAAGACCATAAAACCCCTAAATAAACTAAATCCACAAGTTACATATACTCTAAAAATCCATAAAATCACATATAAACTATAAATCTAGAAATCATAAAAACTAAAAAAAACTTTATGATCCCAAAAACCCCTAAAAACATAAAAAACCCAAACACCCTAATACGTACTATGAACCATAAAACTTGGAAAAATTAAAAAAATTCGTAAACCCCTAAAAACCATAAAAATCCTAAAACTTATACCCTATGTCCTAAACCCCAAACATCACACCTTAAACCCTATACCCTACACCATATACTCCTTACACTACACCCAAACCCTATACCATACACCAAAACCCCTAAACCCAACACCTAAAACCAAATACCATACACCCTAAACACTAAACATGACACCCAAAACCCCATAAACAACACCCTTAACCCCACACCCTAAACCCAATACCAAATAAACTAAACCCTAAACCCTACACCAAAAACCCTATACCGTACAGCCTAAACCCCAAAACCGACACACTAAATCCTATCCCCTACACCCTAAACCCTATACACAACACCCTAACCCTATACAAAACCTATACTATTCATAATAACCCCAATACCATAAAATATAAACCCTATAACCAAAACCATTAACCAGATACCCTACTCACTAAACCCATAATCATATACCCTACACCCTAACTCCACAATAAAAAGCCTAACCCCTATAATGTAAACCCTAAACCCTAAACCCAACACCCTAAATCCAATACCCTACTCCCTAAACCCTACACCCAAACCCCATTACCATATACCCTAGCATATAAATCCCATACCTTACACTGTAAACCCCATACCCTAAACACAACACCCTAAAAACAAAAACATTAACCCTATTTCCTAATCCCTAAACACTAAACGTTAAACCCATGACCCTATACCCTAAATAATAACCTGTAAACTCTATTCCCTACACCATAAAACCTAAACCATACACCATAAACCCTATATCCTATACACAAAACTCTAAATCGCTCACCCTAAACCTTATTTCATACACTGTAAACCCTAAACCCAACACCCTAAACCCTATGCACTAAAAACCCCTAAACCCTACACCATAAACACAAAACCATACATGTAAACCAAATCCTCTACACCCAAAAACCAAAACCCTACAGATTAACCTCTATACCGTACACCCTAAATCCAAGATCTATATCCTAGACCATTACCCAACACTGTAAATCATAAACCCTACAACCTAGTCCCTAGACACTACACACTAGACCTTATATCTTACAACATAATCATTAAAATCGACACCTTAGACCCCACACACTACACCCTACACCCTATAAACTAAACCTGAAACCCTAAACCCTAAAATACTATACAATAAAATAATAAAAATAAAATGACATAAAACCCCTAAAACCCCTAAAACCTATAAACACCTAAAAACACTAATTAAAAAAAACAACAAAAAATAACTTAAAAACCATAAATAAACCCCTAATAACCCAACATCATAAAAGACCATAAAAACCTCATGAAAACACTATAAAATCCACAAAACTATTAAAACCATTAAATGATAAAAAAACATAAAAACACTATAAACTCTAAAAATCATTAAAATCCCTAAAAATATCCCTTAAAACCTGTAAAAACCGAAAACCCTAAAACCCCATAAAAATAATAAAAAACCCCAAAACACTAAATATACCATAACAACCCCATGAACCCTAAAACCCCTTTAAATCCCCAAACCCATAAAAGACACTAGAACCCAAACACACTAAAAATAACATAAACCCCTAAAAGACCTAAAATCATAATAAAACACTAATATTTTCATAAAAATGGTATTAAAACATTAAACACCCTAAAACCATGGAAAATCATGAATAAACCTAAAACCCTAAAAACCCAAATAAACCCTAAAAATCACAAAAGTCCCTAAAAACCTAAAAGATTTAAAAAATACTACAAACTCTAAAAGATCATTAAAAATAAAAATATCCCAAATTATATAAATATACCATAAAACCCAAAAAAGATGTAGATACCATTGAAACCCATAAAATATTAGAGACCATAAAGAACCCTAAAAATCAAAAAACCATAATAAATATAAAAATATAAAATCTCTAAATACCCAAAAACAATAATAAAAGTCATAAAATTATAAAACCCCCTAAAATCCAATAAAACCCAAAAAAACCCCAAAAATCCCTAAAAACACCTAAAAGGATAAACAAGACACAAAAAATTATAAAATACCGTAAAGGCACCAAAAACTATAAAATACATAAACAATCATAAAATCCCCCAAACCTTAAAAACCCTAAACACCCTAAAAACAAAAAAACTCATAAAAACCCAAACACATATTGAAAACCCCATAATCCCGTAAAATCCTCTACTGCCCCTAAAACCCTAAAAATTATTAAATCCATAAAAATATCCTAGAAAACACTTGAGATACCAAAATAAAACAGAAAAATCTCTAATAGCCCCCCCCCCAATATCCTAAAACACCACTAAAACCCTAAAACCCCATAAAACTCTAAAAGATCATCGTCAACCAAAATAGATCATAACACCCTAAAACAACTAAAAGGACAAACCCCACAAAAATGCTAAATGAACCTAAAAACATTAAAAATACTAAACCCCATAGAAAATCAACAAACCCATTAAAACTCTAAAAATAACTTAAAAATCTAAATTGCACTAAAAAACATAGAAATTCTAAAATACACTAAAAACCCTAAAAACCCAAAAAGAAGCTAAAAACACTAAAATACCCTATAACTCAACAAGATTAAAATAAATCCAAAGCCCCTAAATGGTCCTCCAAAACAAAAAAGACCCTAAAAAAGAAAGAGTACCAGGGGACCATAAATCCCATAAGAAACCCTAACATAAATAAAAAACCCTGGATCCATTAAAATAACCTAAAGACCATAACAACCTAAATTAACTCTAAATAGCATAAAACTATAAAATCCTAAAAACCAATAAATATACAAAAAATCATAAAATCCCTAAACCACTAAAAACCCAAAAAATCCTAAAACACCTAATACACAAAAAAAAAACTTAAAAACATATGAAAACATTAAAAACCCTAATTGACAAAAAACCCTTAAAATTCTAAAAATTAGAAAAAACCCCTAAAAAATTTAAATCCCCCAAAATCCATAATAAAAAATAAAACCCAAAAACCCAAAACACCCCAAAATTACAAAAACTCAATAAAATCTGGAAACCCATAAAACCCCATTAAACCCAAAAACAACAAAAATTATTAAAAAACCTAAAAACGATAAGAAATCTCATAAATACCTAAACCCCATAAAACAATAAAATCCTAAAGAATCCACAAGATAATATAAAACCCAAAAAACCCCTCAAAAACAATAAAAGACCAAAAAACACTAAAATACCTATAAAACTATAAAAAACTCTAAAAACAATAAATACACTAAAAATGATAAACCCTACACCCTACATGGTAAATGCTAAATAATGCACCCTAAACCCTATATTCAACACCCTAAACCCTATACCCAATGATGAAATCCAAAACCAAACTCCTTAAACTGTATAACCGACACCCTTCACCCTTAACCCTACACACTAAACCCATTACCAAAACCCCTAGTATTTAACCCTAAACCAATAACCATAAATCCTAAAATATAAACAATAAACACTTCAATATAAACACTAAATCATACACTGTAGAGGACCGAAACTCGACGTACATGGACATTACATTACTTTTGTGGAATACTTAATACATAATAAAAACATACACATAAGGACCATAATAGTTTAGTGTCTTTGGAAACACGGAAAGTAATCTTCTAATGGTGGTGACAGATCTTTATCATCTCCCATAAAGATCTTCCCCTTTTGGTTTTCTTACCTAAAACCTTTCTACAAATCCTGGGGAAAATAAACCATATAAAGGGTGATTTCAAATGATCAGTAAGGGTAAGCATGGATAAAATAAAACAAATCTTATACATTTGATCTTAAAAACATGAACATAATGTTTAAACATCAAAATCATGGGAAATGACATAAAACATGGTAGTACATAAGGCATAGATCACAAATAAACATTAATCATGATAAAATAGCATGGGAATAAAACTTGTAATTGTGGAAAAACATAAAGCACATGATATGATTTCCATAGTAGCCAAGGCATTGCTGCCAATACCATCCTAGTGGAAAAATTCCCTTATTGAACCGGGTTAACTTGCCGTTCCAGCCCTGTATTACTGAACCGGATTAACTGGTCATTTTAGCCATGTCTATCTCATGGGATATAAATCTTTACCCAATGCATTGGAGAGAGATATAGGTCCCACCCATCTCATAATGAAATAATTCTTTCGTGTGCCACAAAATCATAAGTCATACATCATAGGAAAACCTATGTAATAGAATGGGATTCTTAGACATCATGCCATCATAACATGATCCATATATAAAAAAATGGATATCATTTCATCATAATAAAAGTGAAACCATGTAAATCATAGAGACACATATGAAATAATGTCATCTTAGATGGATAATGGTTTTTATAAAACAATTGAAATGAATTTTGAGGAAAATATCATTTCTTCTTCAGAATCATTTTATTTTCAAAAAATGTAATGCAATTATAAAAGAAAAGGTTTTTTCTGAAAATAGTAATGAAATATTTTGAAGGAATATTCGTGAAAATAAGGCTTTATAATACAATAAAAAATCATTTCATGTTGTAAAAGTTAAAAAAACATTCTTCTCGTACTTTTGCCAGAAATGTCAAAAAGTACCTCGTAAAAGATAAATTCATTACATACCATGTAGTAAAAGTAAAAATGGGTATAAAGTACTTTAAACATACATGAAATAAGTCTTAGAAAACAGAGACATGGATGATAAATATAACCCCATTAAATACTTATAAATAAACAATCTCGGATAAAAACGAGTTTAGAAAAGTTATCCCTTACCTTAGGTCCGATATGATTCGTACGTATCCGAACCTCCTGTATAATTATTTAAATAATGTCATTGACTTATTACGGAATCATATTCGTTGTTATGATATCATATATGGTTCACTTATGACTTTATATTACCTGTTATTTTGTAAATCCCATTTTAAAGCAACGTTTTGGGTAAAATCATCTTATTTATCGTACGTGTTTGGACTAGTTGTTCTTGATGTTATTATTACATATATCATGATTTAAATACTTCCATAATGTAAATCAGGATTTATATATCATATATATTCATTATATATCCAGCATATACATGTATTTATAATAGTACATAACATATAGAGGTAAGAAATGAAATGCATCGTTAATGGAGACGGTATGACGTACGTACGCATGAACACTACTTTCATTTATATTTATAATTTTAATGGAATAGGTATATTATAATTCCAGTATAATATCATATAGAATATCATTAACTAAATCCTTTATACATCCCATATAAGGCATTAACGAATCATATCACTTTGAGGGGGCGGTAGTCCGCACTTCCTCAAATGAGATTATCGTATTTACCAACTATGGAAACCATAAAGGATTGATATAATTGGAAAGTAAAGATTCATAAAGAAATAATAAACATAATATATGAATATTTGAATATATTTCCATCATAATGGCCCCCATGAGAGGCGGTAGGAGAAAATCGAACAATCATAGTTTCATGAGGCGTTAGTTTTCCATCCAAAGAAACATTATGTTCTTCCTCCCTGAGATGGAGGTGTGTGTAAGTGTAGTTACAATCCTTCTCATAAAAACATTCTAGTATATTTAGGATACTGGTGTTGTTACAAAAGAATTTATTAAAAAGAGTTTAGGGGTTGGAGAAGTAGAATAAAAGAAAACAACTTAAGAGAAACTATTACCTTTAATTTGGGTAACTTCCTTTGGATTGAACCAAAAGAAATTCTAGAAGTGACTTCTGCCTAATGTAAGGCTTCTAGGGGAGGAGAGGGATATAGGGAGATTATTTGGACAGAGTTGGATGAGCCAAAAGGCTTGAGAGGTGTGAGGAATTGCATATAAGTGGTCTCCATTTATAAGGGATAAGAGGCGCTCTTTAGAAAAGTGTGAAAACATTATTTTATTATAAACTTATCGTCGGTTTCAAGAGGTCCAAAACACATTAATGTAGAAGATAAGATGACTCATATTCGAAATAAAATCATCCAATAGAAATTGTATAGGTTTGGATAAAATTTTAATCATTTATTAATAAGGTAAATACTTCATCATTATTGCGTCATACATAATATAATTTATTTGATGTCTAAAATTTATAAAAAATACCAACATGTAGGAAATATTTTTAGATTTACAATGAATATTTATAGTTGAAAAGATAATCTATATATGCCCTTCTAAAAATTATTTACTAAAAGAGTTTTTTTAATGCCAATTTTGTCTTTACATTAAATTAATTATCCCAATGTGTCATTGTATTTCATAAGTGGCTCCATGGAGTCCCAAAATCGACCCAAGGATGCCCATTTTCAGCCATTACTCATCCAATAAGGTTTTCACAAGTGTTAAGGTAATTGTGAATTATTATAATATTCTTTTAACCTTGAATTACCCTATTTACTTTTGACCGTGGTAAATAAAAGTAAAAAGTTAACATTCAACAAAAATTATTTTTATCTAATGTAACCACATTTTACTCCTTGATATTAACCGTGTCTTTTGGATTTTATAAATTCAATTCAAAAAAGCTGTAAAATTATGTTTTATGAACAATTGCAAAAGCTCCTAGGAGGTGTGTAAAAGACGGTGAAAAATTCAATACAATTTTTATAAATCTAAAATTATTATAAAATGACTCCAATAAAAATCATTGAAATTATATATGTATTATGTATATATTTTGACCGAAAATAAATTTAAATCTAATAAATTATTATTCAAATAAAAAGTCAGTTTTAACAAAAAACTTAGTGTTTTCACTATTCATAAAAAATTAATGTTTTTCATAAAAATACCAAAAATTAAGCCTAAGCTATATTTGATATTGTGAATTCAAAAATGATGTCTATTTTTACAAATTCACAAAATAAAAGTGGAATTAATTAATTATAAAAGTAATTCCCATTATGAAAACAAATAGCGTTTTTTTTAAGAAACAATAACTATCAAAAGATCATTACTTGTTTATGTCCCATTTCAATGTGAAATTAATTCCAATGACCAAAATTGGATTAAATGGTAAAAATATATTCTAATTACACTTTAAAACCAAATAAATAGATAATCTAGCAATACAAATTATTGTAATGAAAAAAGTTTTTTTTAATTAAAATATAGCGTGTTTTAACTATTCATCAAAATATGAAAGTTATCAGAATAACTTGAAAAATTTATCCAAATTAAATTTTTATAATATGATTCCAAGGAAGAATTTTATTTTGTCAAATTTAACTTATGAAAATGTCAAAAACTATATTTAAAATGGGTGCGCCATCAAAAGGCGGTAAAACTGCATTTTTTTAAAAATAATTCTTTTCTCCGAAAAACTGATTTTGTTTTCATACCTCATTCCAGAAAATGTGTAAGATTAATTATAATGTTATAAAATTCAAAATTCATTTAATACTATTCATAACGGCTAGTTCATAATTTTATAATAATGTATCGTTGTTTAGTGAAACCCAGTATTGCATACTTTTCACGCTATCGAGGAAGGTCGTGATTGCGTGTAACGCAAGCCAAGTCAGGGTTGTGTGTTGTGAAAGACTCCTTTTTTGATTCGTTATAACAGAATCCAACCATTTTTCATTTATACATTGAATATATATATATATATACACTCAATTTTGCGTAGAACGAATATTATCAAGCGAACTTGAAATTGTGGGTAACACAATCTAAGAATAGTGTTGTGTATACTGCAAGCGAATGCGATGTTGTGTATAGTGAAAAATAATCTTGGTGTAGCGTACAATAGAAGATATGAATGAAAATAAAAAGAATATATCTCATAAAATCTCTGGGTGTTACATTCTACCCCCCTTAAAATGAATTTCGCCCTCGAAATTCTTCGGGGATATACATCGTTTACTATTAATTGAAACCCACATTGTAAAAAGGAATACTAAAACATAATTTTAAAAACTAAAGTATGAAATGTAATGATTACCCAAAGTAACTCATCACTAGGTTTCTATATAGAAGAACATAAGTGAAAATATGGATATTAAAGATAAATCTAACCATCATGTTCTGATGGTGAGTGGTAGAGAACATGTATATGAAAAATCTAACAATCACAAAGCCATAAATTTGTGATTATCTAAGGTACCATTGGATTCATTGGATATGAGGACACTAGGACAAAATTTTGGGTTTTAAAGATCATTTCCCTAAACTTGATGAATTAAAAGAAATACTTACACTATTTTGGCACAATCTTACTATTCTTCGTGCCTTGAACAATTTACACTTCATCTCTTAAAGTAGTGAAGTGGAATTTGTTATGCGTGAAGTGTTAGCAGATCATGCGATAGAATGATAGGTCATTCCATCTGTTTCTATTGCAAAACGTTAACACAATTTATTAAATATACATAAGTCCATGTATATGATTCCAAAAATGGACTTATACTTCATCTATCATACCTCTTAATAAAATAATACAAGTTTCTACTAACCAGGGACTTCCTGTAGGCCAGTGGAAGGTGATAAAGGCCCGTCGCACTTCGATTGTGGGTTCGATTCTCACAGCCTAGTTCGACGTGACGGGTTATCGCTCGTCCTGCAGGTTGTCCTTTTCCAAAAATTACATCATTTTAAAATTCCATCAATAATATCGAAAAAATTTATAGCCTTAAACAATACTAACTTGTGTCCAACATAATCCAATCAAATCTTTAGGCTTATCCAAAATACATATGTCCAATCTCATTGTATAAAGAAAACAATTAATAGAAATTTCATCTACCGAGCATGTGAATACCATCATTTATCCAAGATATATCTTGTTGATCACATTACCATCATGTGAATACCTTAATCATGTATTCTCTTGAAAACTGAATACCCATTAAACCTTAGTGAAAACATGTATTCTATCAAAAGTTAACTCTTTCCACATACTAAAATCCCAAAAATTCTATATACTCAAAACATGATATCACTTTGTCCTTATATAATTCATGAGCTCATTAATACTATCAAACATTTCATTATCTCTTTAGCACTTCTTTATGTGCATATTAGGTGCTTTCCAAAAATATCTGAATAACCATTCATGGTTACCAGTACCATTCATCATAACCTTTCAAAATTTAATGAAAGACAACAATTTAACAATCCATAGATGTCTCTTTATTCCATAGTACCATGAGATTACTTATACATCATTACTCTTGATAAACATGTACTCATTCCACTACATTATTAAACCATTGACTGAGCTTCAAAAATTCTTTCATCTCACATATAATTTGTAGTCTATTTATCATCATCCACATAAATACTTCCCATATGACCATGGTGATTCTCTTTATGAGATTTCCCTTAGGGAATTGGTTTTAATAATTCCCGTACATTACACATTTAAAACACTTAACCATTGTTGATGTCTTAAGAATACCATTATCCTTGTCCATGGTGTTAACTGAAACTTTTCCTTTAAAATTACTAGCTTTTTGTCCTTATTTTACACACCCAAAAAATCTTCCAGTTCCTTTGAAACATTCTCCTTGATGGATCTTCCCACATGAATTAAATGAGGGAAATTGAACTTTCTTTCCTCTATGATCATCATGAAACTACATATTTCTCTTATTAGCTGAGTCAGGAAACATTCCAAAGCTGAGATTATTGATCATATTATGAGATTGCTAATTAGGAATAATAAGGATGTTTCGCCTTCCAAATCCCATTTCATTTTCATGATCATGAAGAATATCATTCCATTGTCCATTATATTCTCCATTATCGTGAATCTTCCTGTTTCCAACCATTTTCTAAAACCCTAAAATAATAGTGTGAGAGGAAAAAATCATGATAGGTAAAACAACATAATAAAGGGGGAGTAACATCAATATCTAACATATTAGGTTTAATTCTAAGATCGTTAACATAATTCTAGGACAATAACCAATACATATACTTATCCTTAGGGACATCCCTAGACATACCTTAAAAATATCTCAAGGGATATCAGTAAAGTTTTCACATCCTAGTTTCCATAGGTTAACTAAACCTTTCCTCTGATACCAACTGTAGAGGCCCCAAACATGACGTACATGGACATTGCATTACTTTTGCGGAATACTTAATACATAACTAAATAGACACACAAGGATCGTAATAGTTTAGTGTCTTTGGAAACTCGGAACGTAATCATCTAATCGTGGTGATAGATCTTTAACATCTCTCATAAAGATCTTCCCCTTTTGGTTTTCTTACCTAAAACGTTTCTTTATATCATGGGAAAAATAAAACATATAAATGGTGATATCAAATGCTCAGTAAGGGTAAGAATGGATAAAATAAAACAAGTCATATACATTTGAACTTTAAAACATGTACATAATGTTTAAACATAAACATCTTGGGAAATGACATAAAACATGGTAGTACAGAAGACATAGATCATAAAGAAACATTAATCATGATAAAATAGAATTTGAATAAAACTTGTAATTGTGGAAAAACATAAATCACATGATATGATTTCCATAGTAGCCAAGGCATTGCTGCCAAGTCCGTCTTAGTGGACAAAGTCCCTTACTAAACCGGGTTTACTTGTCGTTCCAGCCCTGTATTACTGAACCGGATTTACTTGTTGTTTCAGCCATGTCTATCTCATGAGAAATAAATCTTTACCAAATGCATTGGAGAGAGATATAGGTCCCACCCATCTCATAATGAAATCATTATTTTTTGTGTCACAAAATCATAAATCATACATCATAGCATAAACCATGTAATAGAATGAGATTATTAATCATCATGCCATCATAACATAATCCATATATACAAAAATGGATATCATTTCATCATAATAAAAATGAATCCATGTAAATCATATAGACACATATGAAATAATGTCATTTTATATGTAAAATGGTTTTGATAAAACACTTGAAATGAATTCTTGAGGAAAATATCATTTCCTCTTCAAAATCATTTTATTTTCACAAAATTTCAAACAATTATAAAAGAAATGTATTTTTTTGAAAATATTAATGATATATTTTTGAGGAATCATCATGAAAATAAGGCTTTATAAAACCGTAAAAAATCCTTTCATGCCATATAAGTTAAAAACCCATTCTTCTAGTACTTTTTCCAGGAAAAGTCAAAAAATACCTCGTAAAAGAAAGAGTCTTCACATACCATGTATTAAAAGTCAAAATGGGAAATAATGACTTTAAACATACATGAAATATTTTTGAGAAAACAGGGACTTGGATGATAAATATATCCCCATTAAATACATACAAATAAACAATCTCAGATAAAAATGAGTTTGGAAAATTTTTCCCTTACATTAGGTCTGATATGCTTCATACGTATCCGAACCTCCTGTATAATGATTTAAATAATGTCATTGAATTATTACAGAATAATATTCATTGTTATTATATCATATATGGTTCACTTATGAATTTATATTACCCGTTCGTTTGTAAATCCCATGTTAAAGCAAAGTTTTGGGCAAAATCATCTTATTTATCGTACGTGTTTGGACTTGTTGTTCTTGATGTTATTATTACTTATATCATGATTTAAATACTTCCAAAATGTAAATCATGATTTATATATCATATATATTTGATATATATCCAGCATATTCATGTATTTATAATAGTACATAACATATGGAGGTAGGAAGTGAAATGCACCGTTCATGGAGACGGTAAGCCGTATGTACGCATGAACACTAATTTCATTTCTATTTATTATTTTAATGGAATAGGTATATTATAATTAAAGTATAATATCATATATAATAACATAAACTACATTCTTTATTCATCTCATATAAGTAATTAATGAATAACATCACTTTGATGGGGCGGTAGTCTACACTTCCTCAAATGAGATTATCGTATTTACCAACAATGGAAACCATAAAGGATTGATATAATTGGGATGTAAAGAAGCATAAAGAAATAAAAAACATAATATATATCATATATGAATACAGTTCCATCATAATGGACACCATGATAGGAGGTAGGGGAAAATCAAACAATCATTGTTTCGTGAGGTGTTAGTTTTCCATCCACAGAATCATTATGTTCTTCATCCATTAGATGGAGGTGTGTCTTAGTGTAGCTATAATCCTTCTCATAACAACATCCTATTATATTGAGGATACTAGCGTTGTTACAATATAATGGATTAAAAAGTTTTTAGGGGTTGGAGAAATAGAATAAAAGAAAACAACTTAAGAGAAACTATTACCTTTAATTTGGGTAACTTCCTTTGGTTTGAACCAAAAGGACTTCTTCAAGTGCCTTCTGCCTAATTTAAGGCTTCTAAGGGGAGGAGAGGGATTTAGGGAGCTTATTTGGGTAGAGTTTGGACAATCAAAAAGGCTAGAGAGGTGTCAGGAATTGCATAGAAGTGGTCTCCATTTATAAGGGAGAGGAGCGGCTCTTTAGGAAAGTGTGAAAACATTATTTTATTATAAACATATCTTCAGTTTGAAGAGATCCAAACACATTAATGTCGAATATAAGATGACTCATATTCGAAATGAAAATCATCCAATAGAAATTGGACATGTTTTGGATAATATTTTAATCATTATAATCTTATTTATTTAAATCATTTATTAATGAGGTAAATACTACATCATTATTGTGTCATAAATAATTTAATTTATTTGATGTATAAAAATATTAAAAAAATATCAACGTGTAGGAAATTGTTTTATCTTTGCAATGAATATTTATAGTTTAAACGATAATTTATATATCCCCTTATAAAAATTAATTACTTAAAGCTTTCTGTTAATACCAATTTTGACTTTACATTAAATTAATTAATCTAATTTGTCATTGTCCTTCATAAGTGTCTCCATGGGGTCCCAAAATCGACGCAAGGTTGCCCATGGTCGGCCATTACTCATACAATAAGGTTTGGACAAGTGTTAAGGTAATTTTGAATTATTATAATATTCTTTTAACCTAGAATTACCATATTTTCTTTTAACCGTGGTAAATTAAACTAAAAAACTACTATTCACGAAAAATTATTTTTATCTAATTGAACCATATTTTACTCCTTGATATTAATCATGTCTCTTGGATTTTTAAAATTCAACTCACAGATACGGTAAAATTATGTTTTATGAATAGTTGCAAAAGCTCATAGGAGGTGGGTAAAAGACTGTGAAAAGTTAAATACAATTTTTATAAATCTAAAATTATTATAAAATGACTCTAATGAATTTCATTGAACATATATAAGTATTATGTATATTTTTTGACCTAAAATAATTTTTATTCAAATAAATGATTATTTAAATAAAAAGTTGGTTTTCACCAAAAACTCAGTGTTTTCACTTTTCATCAAAAATTAATGTTTTTCAGAAAAATACCAAAAATTCATCCTAAGCTATATTTGATATTCTGAATTCAAAAATGATGTCTATTTTTCCAAATTCAAAACATAGAAGTGGCATTAATTAATTTTAACAGTAATTAACTTTATCAAAACAAATAGCATGTTTTTAAGAAACAATAACTATCAAAAGATCATCACTTGTTTATATCCAATTTGAAAGTGAAATTAATTACAATGACCAACATTGGATTAAATGGTAAAAATATATTTTAATTAAACTTTAAAACCAATTAAAAAGATAATCTAGCCATATAAATTATTGCGATGAAAAAATTTGTTTTTAATTAAAATATAGTGTGTTTTTACCATTCATCAAATATGAATGTTATCAGAATAATATAAAAAAATTATCCAAATTTAATTTTTATATCCTGATTCCAAGGAATAATTTTATTTTGTCAAATTGAACTTATAAACATGTCAAAAACTAGATTTAAAATGGGTGCACCATCAAAAGGTGGTTAAACTGCATTTTTTTAAAAATACTTCTGTTATCCGAAAAAATGATTTGGTTTTCATACCTCATTCCAGAAAATGTGTAAGATGAATTATAATGTTATAAAATTCAAAATTCATTTAATACTATTCATAACGGCTAGTTTATAATTTTATAATATTGTATCATTGTTTAGTTAAACCCAGTATTGCGTACTACACACACTATCGAGGAAGGTCGTGATTGCGTGTAATGCAAGCCAAGTCAGGGTTGTGTGTTGTGCAAGACTCCTTTGTTGATTCGTTATAATAGAATCCAACCATTTTTCATTTATACATTGAATATATATATATATATATATGCACTCATTGTTGAATAGAATGACTATTATCAAACGACCTTGAAATTGTGTGTAACACAATCTAAAAATAGTGTTGCGCATACTGCAAGCTAATACGGTGTTGCATATAGCACAATATAATCTTGGTGTAGCATAGAATAGAATATATGAAAGAAATTAAAAATATTATATCTCCTAAAATCTCGGGGTGTTACGCACACCATAAAACCTAAAATACACCAAATACCCTAAAAGAACTAAAAGAACATTAAAACTAGAAAAGAACCAACAAAAACCAAAACCATATTCCCTAAACCCTAAACCCTAAACCCTACACCCGAAACCCCATTCCTTAAACCATAAATACTATTATCGACTCCCTAAACCCAGAACCCAAAACCTTAAACCCAGAACCCTAAGCCCAAAACCGAATACAAAAACCCAAAATCCCAAAACAATACATCATTATCCATGAAACCTACACAGTAAATTCTACACCCTAAAACCTAAACGTAAACCCTATACCCTACACCCTAAAATCGAAACCCTACACCATATACCCAATACCCTACACACTAAACTCTAATACGTACACCACGAACCCAATAAAATAAACCAGAAACCCTAAACCCTGCACCTAAACCCAACAACCTAAAATTTTAATCACAATCCTTAAACACTACACCCTTAGCGATATACAATGAACCCAAATCCATACACCATAAACCCTTAAACCAACACCATAAACTCACACAACATAAACCCTACTCCCTATATCCTAAACCCTAACCCCTACATACTCAACCATAAACCCTACATGATTAACACTAAAACCTACACCCTAAATTATATACACATCACCCTAAATCCTGCACCCTTTACCCGAAACCTTGTACCCTACACCCAAAACCCAAAACCCTACACCCTATACCCTATACCCTACAACATAAATCATGAAACCTAGTTTCTAAACCATATACCCTATATGTTAAACCGTATATCCTAAAACATAATCCCCAAACCATACACTATAAACGGTAAAACCTTGATGTTTCAACAGAATAGTAAAAACCTAAAAACCATAAAGACACTAAAACCCCTATAATTATGAAAAAATATGAAAAGGCCTAAAAATTAATTAAAATCCATAAAATCCAGAAAAACCCTATAAAATCTAGAAAAACCCCACAAGAACTATTAATGCTCAAGAAAAATTAAAACCCATAAACCCTATGAGAACCCTATAAAACCCAATAAAATCCTTAAAACCCAAAATAGTTCTAAAACCCCCTAAAAACCAAAAAAAATATATAACACAACCCAAAAATCCCAAAAAAAAACATACAAAACCAGAAAACCCTTAGAACCCCAAAAACATTTACAAACGTAAAAGCCATAAGATAACTCTAAAACCTCAAAATGAATCCTAAAAAACTTAAGAACAAAAAAAAATCCCAAAAACAATAAAACATCTAAAAACAAAAAACATCCAAAAAATATTACATCCCAAAAAAAACAAAAACCTCTAAAATCACAAAAAAAAAATTAAATATACACTAAATACACTAAATCCCTAAAAAGTAATAAAATCCTCAAAATACCTAAAAAACATAAATGATAAAAGAAACCCCTATAACAGAAAATTGACAAACAAAATCCCCTAATTTCCTTAAAAACAAAAAAAAGATATGAAAAAACTCCAAAAAACCCAAAAAATAGCTAAAAATATTAATGAACCTAAAAACACCATAAAACATCTAAAAATCCAAAAAATACTAAAACCCAAAAAATATAAATAAAACCTAAAAACTCTAAAATCCCATATACCCCCTAAAATCACAAAAATCCTAAAACCCCTAAAAACGAATGAAAATCCTTAAAACATTTAAATACCATAAAAACCGTAACACACCCACAATGAATTCTAATAACCCATAAATTATCTAAAAACCCTAAAAACATTAAAAGGACATAAAAACACTATCAAACCATAAAATTCATAAAACCCCTTAAAACCCATAAAATCTATATAACACTAAAATCCTACAAAATCCCTTAAAATCAATAAAAAACAAAAACCCTAAAAATTATCAAAACCCATAAAAACTCTAGAAAACCTATAAATACATTAGAAATCGAAAAAACCCAAGACCCCCAAAAAAATATTAAAACCAAAATGAATTATAAAAAATCCTAAACGATGAAAAACCAAAAAAATCCCAAGAACCCATTAAAACCCCTATAGAATACAAGAAAACCCTTAAACCCCTAAATCCTGATAGACCCTAAAAACAATAAAACATTAAAACACATAACCTCCCTAAAAACCCTAAATCCTATAAAACAACCTAAAAATCCTAGAACCCATAACGGTCCTTACAAGGCAAACAAATCTTAAAAGAACAAAAAAAACTTACTAAAGGACCCTACAAATCTAAAACCTCTAAAAAGAGCTAAAAAACATAAACGAGCCTAAAACTCATAAAACCATAAAAGACCCTAATAAAAAAACCACCCTAAAACCATTGAATTAATGAAATATATCCTAAAATTACTTAAAAACCATAAAAACCCCTAATCATAATAAAATCCAAAAAAAAACCTTAAAACCTGAAAATCCTAAAAAATAATAAAATCCTAAAAAACATTTATCCCCTAAAAGTCTTTTAAAAACACTTAAATACACTAAAAACCTAAAAAAATGAAAAAAACATCATTAAGCCTAAATCCATAAAAAACCACAAAATAATGAAATCCTTAAAAACACTAAATGCCTTTAAAAACCGTATAAAAATAGAAAACCCAAAAACCCATTAAAAGCCTACAAATCCATGAACACCAAAAAAATCATATATCCCTATAAAACCTAAATCCTAAAAAAACAAAAAATACCCAAAAAACTATATATAGAACCCTGAATCAATAACACTGTGAAAAACAGAATAAATCACTAAAAACACTAAAATGCCAAAAATCCAGTAAAACCCTAAAAGCTCAAAAACCCTTAAAAATGCATAAAACCCTTTACAACACTTAAAAAACTAAAAACCCTTAAAACCCTATACCATAAACCATAAGCCCTACACTCCAAACCCAAAAATATATAACTTAAACACTAAACCCTACACCTTAAACCCTATACCATAAACCCTACAAGCTGCTAAAATAATTTAAAATCATTAAATAATTAAAAATTCCATTAATACCCCTAAAACCAAGAAATATCATAAAAACCTAATAGAATTAAAAGAACATAAAAACCCTGAAGACCCAAAAAATACCCTAAACCCCTTAAAATCTCGAAAACACATAAAAGTCTAATAATCCTTAAAACCCTAAACGCACAAAAAACCAATAAACTTCAAAAAATTATGAAAACCCATAAAAACCTAAAAACCATGAATACAAACAAAAAACCTAAACCATATTAAACCCATAAAAAAAATTAAACCTAGAAAACCTGAAACACTAAAAGACACGTAAAATTCATATAATCCATAAAACTCATAGGTAGACCATAAAACCCAAAAAAACTAAACATACCCTGAAACCAAATTAAACCATTATAAGTCCCAAGGACCCTATAAAACCCAAAAACAATCTAAACAAAAAAACCCTAAAATCCCAATAACCACTAAAGAACCCTAAAAATATCAAAAGCCAGGAAACCCTAGAAAGCCTAAAAACACAAAAACCTCAAAACCCCAAATTTTTACTTAATTAACCCAAAAATAACTACAAATCAGAAAACATAAAATATAATAAAACATAAAAACGAAAAAAACTATAAATAAACATAAAATCTATGAAAACACAAAAAATCCTTGAATTCTCTAAAAAACTAAAAACCCAAAACACTCAAAAACACGTAAACCACTTTAATCCCATAATTAATTATTAACCAACTAAAATCCATAAAAATAAAAAATCTAAAATGAACATTCCAAATAGAAAATGAATGTAAAATACACTAAAAATTATAAAATACCATAAAAGGCCAAGCAACAACAAAACCAAAAAGAACACTAAAAACTCTAAAATAACACTAAAAACATAAAAATTACAAAAAACCCCTAAAAACTCCAATAGAACCCCTAAAACATAATATCCTAAAACCCCCATTTAAAAATCATAAAAACCAAACAAAACAATAAATACATAGAAATACTTTAAAACACCTAAAACCATAAACTTCTAAAAAACCGTATAAACCTCTAAAACCCCTCAAAATCCCTTAAATCCCTGAAAACCATACAAGCCCAAAAACACATAAAATCTATAGAATCTATAGAAAAATACTTAAAACCAAAAAATACACTAAAATCCATAAAAACCCTAAAAGCCATTAAAAATCATTAAAACCTTAGGGACCCTAAAAACCAAAAATGACCCAAAACCCCCTAAAATCGTGTAAAAGTTCCAAAAAACCATAAAAGATCCTAAATAAAAATAAAATCATAAAATCCCATTAAAAATCCAAAACCCCCAAGAAAACCCTAAAACAGCAAAAAGTATATAAAACATTACAAAAACCAAAAATGAAGTAAAAAACTCTAAACGTCTTAAAATAACCAATAAACAATAAAAAACCCTAAAAACCCGATGAGATTCTATAAAACAAAAATAAAAGCACTAAATTAAAAGGCCATAAAAACTCTAAAAATCATAAAGGACCCAAAAAACCGCAAAACACCAAAAAACACTAAAACCCCTAAAAAAATAAATGAACCAAAAGCAATAAATCCCAAAAATCCCCAAAAACCCCATAAAACCCAAAAAATGGTAAACAATGTCCCATAATTCAAAAAATTGAAAAAAAACTAAAATCCCTTTAAATATTAAACTCTAAAACCCATAAACACTAAAAAAATATAAAAACCCCTATGAACATAAAACCCCTAAAAACTACTAAAATCCCAAATAACCTTAAAATTCAAAAAAACCTAAAAAAACAATAAAAACCAAAAAGTTCCTAAAAATCCAAAAAAAATTCTAAAACCCATAAAATTAAAGAAACACCTTAAAACACTAAAATCATCTAAACCACCTAAAATTCAATAAAATCACATAACATCTCCAAAATATCTATAAAACCATAAAAATCCTAAAAACCCTAAATCACTAAATAATCCATATACACTTAAAAACATAAAATCCCCAAAAATTTATAAATTACCTAAAAACACTAAAAATCCTTAATAACCAAAAAATTAGGAATATATTAACAATATAAACCATATAACTTGCACCCTAAACCCTTATCCCTACAATACCATGCACCATAATCCCACACCTAATACCCTACAACCTACACCCTAAAACCAGAACCCCACACCATAAACCCTAATCCCCACACAGTTAACCATAAACCGTATGCAGTAAACCCTATACGGAACACCGAAAACCATTAAACAGTACACCCTAAACACTATACCCTACTCATTAATCCCTAAACCCTAAAACCTAAAACCTAAACCCTGAACCCTAAATTATAAACCATAATCCCATAAATATACTTATCCCAAGAAAAACACGTAAGGAACCTTAATAATCTAAACATCATAAAAACCCTTTAAACCCCTAAAACACTATATAAACAACTAGAACCTATAAAGACCCTAAAACCCATAAAAAATTATGTAAACCATATTTAAAACCCATATAGACAATAAGACACCCTACCAAACCCTAAGACATATTTAAACCCCAAAAATCATTAATAGAATCTAAAAAACCAAAAAAACCCTAAAACACAGAAAAAATATTAAAAACACAGAAACCTCTAAATACCATAAAATACCTAAAAACACCCTAATACCCGAAAACCAATTTAAACCAATAAAAATTATAAAAATTTCCCCAAAACCTATAAAAGACCTTAAAACTCCATAAAACCTAATAATACAAATAATCCAAATAGAACACTAAAAACCAATAAATACCACTAAAACTCCAAGAAACCCCAAAAACCATAAAAACCGAAAAGCCATAAAACCAAAATAACATATAAAAACCATGATAGAACCTAAACCACCAAAAAGTACTCTAAAACCCCCCAAAACAAGCTAAAAATCTAAAAAAATCAAAACTATTAAAAAATTTCAAAACCCATAAAAACCAAAAAAAATCAGACAAAAAAACACTAAAATAACAAAAAAACTCTAAAACCCCCCGAAACCCCCCTGAAACCCCTAAAATCCCAAAACCCAAAAAATGAATAACAAACATAAAAACCCATAAAACCCAATGGAAAAAAAATAAGAAACAAAAAATTCACAAAACAATAAAACAAACTAAAACCCCAAAAGACTTGCAATCCCCTAAAATTTAAAAGGACCCTAAAATACCATAAAATCCCTAAAAAAACATAAAACCCCATAACCCATTAAACCCCTAAAAAACATAAAACCCATTAAATAATCCTAAAAATTATTTTGACCCCTAAAACCCTAAAACACCAAATACACCAAAACCCCCAAAAAACCTAAAACCCCATAAAAACCCTTAAACCCTAAAAAACCATAAAAACCTAAAAAAACCCTAAAAACATAAATACCCAATAAACCCTAAAACAAATAAGAATACCTAAAAATATTGATAACTGTAATACCCCTAAAAACCTAAAAACACAAAAATCCATAAACTCCTAAAAACCAGAATAACCCAGTAAACCCCTTAAAAATTCTAAATAAAAAAACCCTAATAAAAAATAAAACCCCTAAAACCATAATAACCACTAAAAATAATTTAAAATATTATAACCACTAAACCATAATAGAACAAAACATTCCAAAAAAACCAAAATACCCTAACACCCAAAAAAATCTGGAAGTCCCTAAAAATCCTAAAAACACTAAAAACTCCAAATTCTCTAAAACCACAAAAAACTAAACCATACACCATAAACTATAATCCTTGGACTCTAAAACCTTAACCTCAGACCCTACACCATAAACCCTATACCCCAAACCCTAAACCATTTACCCTATTACCTAAACCCAAAACCCAACACACTAAACCCTACTCCTTACACCCTAAACCCTATACCTGACACCATAAACCCAATAACAAAAACCATAAACCGTGAACCCTACACCCTAAAACCTATATCATCTAACCTAAACCCAACAACGTATAGATTAAACCATCTACCCTACACCCTAAACCCCAAACGCTACACCATAAACCCTATTAACTACAACATAAACACTATAATAAACAATCAAATCCCTGTACCGAACACCCTACACCCAAAAACCCACAACTTAAATATAGCATCCTGCATTTTTATAACATTAACATTCATTACATTACACAAAACTGAGGATCTTTAAGGTTTAGTGTCTAGGAAATTAGTAACATAATACATGAAAACAAAATAAAACACTCTTCTTAAACACTTTAAAGGCTTCTCCTTAAGTTCATCCTAGGTTCATTACTGCATCTCATAACTTGGGGACATACATCAAAAGAAAGGGTGAGCAGAAGGCCTAGTAATGGAACAAGAGAAACATTTAACATGTGAACTTGAGATACATCAACTATGTCATGAAAAAGAACTTTAAGGCATTAGAAAGAAATCATGTGGCATATCATAATAAAAATAACATTTTTCATAAATTTAATATGTGGCTACATCATTAAAAATAAAAAATCATGAACATATCATCAAGGTCCATCCCCAAGGTGTCATTTGAAAATTACCAAGGTTATTCACCAAGATATCGTGAAAATTGTAATCTCTAGTGGTTACATCATTACTCAATGCATTGGAGCGCTATCAGGGCGCACCCTTAAATTTTCCTTTATTATCATGTGAGCCACATATATCATCATAAAAAATTTCATAAATTACCCATATAGCATAAAATAAATGGGTTTCATTTCATAATCATAACGTTTTATAAACTGCTTTAAAGACATGATCTTTACGTCACTTTAAACCCACGAAAAGGGAAAGCGGGTTTCATGTATGTAAATCCCAGGATTTAAAATAGAACATCTTGGTATATATGTGAATACACATATAGAAGGTAGATCTTTGAGTATTAACTTAATAAAATAAAATATCTTTAGAAAAAATAGAGAGACATTTTGAGACGAAAATTCTGCAGCATAACGGCGATGTTAAATGGTTTTTAGAAAACATTGAAAAGAAAGGGGACATGGGTCAAACATTCATAAATGACCCATAAAACAGTAGAGGGACAGAATATAAGGGATTTAAGAACATGGTAATGAAATTTGAAAATATATCATATGAAATGAAGAACATGAAAGGAAGACAAAAATAAGATTTCTCTTATGAAAATTCAGCAGCCTAACAGCGTTACATAAACCTCAAACAAAAATGAATTGATGAGATCAAATAGGCTCTCTCATCATATGAACATAAATGATAAGTATGATAGATATAGAGATAATAACCCAACATAATAAAAAGGAACTTGAAAGACTTGGCCTGGAATTAGAACTTTGAAAAGGGAGAAAGGTGCAAGGACCACTTAAAAATTCAGCAGCCTAACGACGCCACTTAAACTTCAAAATACTAAATTGAATAGATCAAATGGGGTATCTCATAATATGGTCATAAAATATCTGTATGATAGAGATAGAGATCATACCCCAACCTAACAAAAAAGAACTTGAATGAATTGACATGAAAGTAGAACTTCAAAACGAGAAGGGTGAAGAACCACTTAAAAATTGAGTAGCCTAACGGCGCCACTTAAAACATCAAAATACTGAATTGAAAAGATAAAATGGGGTCTCTCATCACATGATAATAAAAGATCAGTATGATAAATTTAGAGATCATACCCCAACATTATAAAAAGGAAATTGAAATATTTTACATGAAAATAGATCTTGAAAAATGTGAAGGGAGAAAGAATCCGTTACAAAAATTTCGGCAGCCTAACAGCGCCACATAAAACATCATAAAACGAAATAATGAGAGTAAGAGGGGATCTCTAATTATGTGAACATGAAAAGTGCAGTAAGAGTTGAATAAAAGAACACCCTTTAACATAAGAACATGGAACATAAATGAAATTACATAAAAGAGATTTCTTGAAAAGAAAGAGGGAGATCGGATCCCTTACCTTAAAACGTAACTCTTAAAACTCAATGGTTGGGACCTTGAGGGCTTGGGGCACCTTGGGAGGACTCCTTTGGAGGTAATGAGTCCAGAACATTGTTGGGGGAGAGTGGGGAGTCGAATGGATGAGAGTATGGCTTGGTATTTATAGGGAAAGTGAGGGGACAAGTCATTAATGGTCAAGGGACACCTCATTAGTGGTATTTGAAAAACCATGGGCTTGCCCATGGTATTTTCCCATGGTATTGGACACTTGGGACACCTCATACCTTATATTACTATTCATAAGTCGACAATATTGATTACATACTTAATACATCATTTAATGATGTCATTAAACACCCGTAACTTAAAAACTGTATTTTCACTATTCATCGAAAATTCAACTCTCAGAATAATCCCAAAATTTCATCTTAACTAAATATCAATGATCTGATTTCAAAAAAGAACTCCATTTTTTAAAAATAATTTTCTAAATATTTTTAATTTATTTTTTAAATAAATATACTATTCACTGAAAATTTATTTTTTTCAGAAAAAACCCCAAAAATTACCATAACATAATATCAGTGCCCTGAGTTCAAAAATGAAATCCATTTTATAAAAATAATTTTTTAAATATTTGTAATTTAATTTTTAATTTAAAAACACTATAAACTCGAATAAACTAAAACTTGAATAATAATGTATGAAATCATTATTTAACCATATTGTTGAATCACATTACTTAATCAAGGTGCCTAGATTATATTAATACCTTCTTTAAGTGAGATTAATAATCCATTTGGACACATTACTAATCCTAATCATAAAATCACTATTCATTATTTACTATTAATCAAAAATTATGTTGATCTTATTAGACTCTAAATTTCATACTGAACATAATTGTATAAGACCATTTTTTGAAAATCATTACACATTTTTAATTATTTAAGGTTTATATAAACTTTTTTAACATATCCTTTTTATAAAATTCATCAAAAATATGCATAGCATATTTATCCGGTCATTTAAAAATTCATAAACTTTATCATAAGAAGAAATCGAAATTGTTTTTCAAAATAAAGGATTACACAAGGTAGTTGTGGTCTCCTTACATAGCCCCTTAACACACCGGTGTAGGAACTAAGTGTAAAGTGTGCTAAGGTGAGATAATCTGAGGGAGTCTCAGCTAACATCGCACGAGTAGTAATTTCTATCAGTTTGAAATTCTCGCAAAGGCGATTCCGTTCTAGCTTCACAAGATGAAGTTCAGCCTGGGTTTGGTCCAAAGCAAAGCCCAAGGGTGATACCACCTTCCCAAGTTCTGTTAGATGGGCTTCGATAGGTCAAAGACTACTAGGTGACTCCATCAAATCTTATTTCTATAATAATTAACCAAGATTACTTGTATTTAGAGACAATAATCAAAACGTTTAGTTTCCAGGGGTCATATTGACCAATGGTCATATAACAGTAAAAACCCAATGATATCATTTTAATTATACTCATGTTATCAAATGAAACATTTTTGGTGAGTATAAAAAAAATAAAATAACACACAAAATTAGGAAAAAAGATTTATTCAAAATTTCGGGTCGTTACAATCTTCCCCCCTTAAGAAATCGCATCCTCGCAATTTTTAAAATTGTGTTTTGAAATTTCTTTGAATGTCCCACATCGGAAAATGAGTCAGTAAAAATATTAGTTTAAAAGAAGGAAAGGTAAGTACAAAGGTCACCCGAGTTAACACACACTAGGATTCCATGTAGGAAAACATGGACATGGAGGAGAAAACAAATGGTCAAGTTCTAAGGGAGAGTGATAGAAAACATGATTAGGAGAAAGTTAACCATAAGAAAATTCCAAACATATGATGTGTGTAAATGGTCTTTGATTACCCAGTATGAAACGTAAACCAAAAACGTATTTTTTTTACGTTTCCTTTCATAATTTTGAGGAATTCATTTACAACATAAAACAAAAACATAAGAAAATATACCTATCTTCATGTAGAGTTTCATCCTTTAATAAGTTTCTACCAAAACTAATCTTTTCTCCAAACGATGAGCATTCAAAACTACTTGGTCTCATCAAAACAGAAGAATCATCTTCGAGAGAATCACATAATCCACAAAAGATTAACTATCTATTTCTTCTATCTTTAAACATTATCCTAAAAATAGAAAGGGTATGGTAAAACAACTCTTCAAAAAGAAATAATCCCATAGGAATGGAAACTACTTTTAAATCTTCAATGTTCTATGGTACTACCCAAAGTTCATCATAGTCCATTCTATAAATAACGGTCCTTAAAATTCCTCAAAATAAACCAAACTATGATTGAAACCCAAATACAAGAAGGATTTGATAACATAGTCTTCCAAAATAAACATCATTGTTCATCTCCAAACAACATGAACCACTTCTAACATCTTATAACAAAAGTATCAAACCTAAACATATTTTACCCAAGATAGGTTAATCATTCCCATAAGTAACCTAAATTACTATAAGTCCACCGTAAATTCATTGATTCTTCAAAATATAATTCAAACTTTACTCCTCAAAGAAAATACCGTAGTAATCTATTCACCTTGATCAAATAGGGTTCCCAAAATAGTGAACGTCTTCCAAAATAATAATCATCTTTTAATCCCCTAATCATACCTGTCATATTAATATGACAATCGTCGCATTTCCTATCACATTGGATGTTGGGACATGTTCTTCCATTTCCCACCATTAACTAAGAAGAGAAAGCATAATTAGGGGCTTATGTACTTATCGAATAATAGTGAAAAGGAACTGAAAGCATATAAGGATAACTTGTAGAAGAAAAGTATACCCTAACATGTGATCCCCTAGGTTTCAAACTAGGTTATCCATGATCATATATCCTCATGTTAATCTTTATTTAATTTTATCATTGTTTCTTTAATAATGGTTCGTACTAAGCTTATGAATTTACCAAAGCATATCCCCCAGGAGTGTCGTAACCAAGAGTGCAGCAAGGCACGTTGTCGTGTACAAGTTCCCATTCGAGTCTAGATCAAAGTGGTGTTTTCGGGTTTTACCCCTATGTACATCTATGCCAGAGCCACCTCTACCTGCTCGTATCCAGATAGGGATGTATTTTCTTGGCAACCCCTTACTCAATACTCACCAAAATACCAGGAATATTTCCTCTATATAAACATTTCTATATGCTTCTTCCTAAAGTTTTCATATCCTAATATCCACAAATAAATAAACCATCCTTTGATACCAACTATAGCATCCTGCCTTTTTATAACATAAATTTTCATTACATTACACAAAACTGAGGATCTTTAAGGTTTAGTGTCTTGGAAACTAGGAACATAATACATGAAAACAACATACAACATTCTTCTTAAACACTTGAAAGGCTTCTCCATAAGTTCATCCTAGGTTCATTATTGCATCTCATAACCTGGGGACATACATCAAAAGAAAGGGTGAGCAGAAGACCCAGTAAGGGAATAAGAGAAACATTTAACATGTGAACTAGAGATACATCAACTATGTCATGAAAAAGAACTTTAACGCATGAGAAAGAAATCATGTGTCATATCATAATAAAAATAACTTTTTTCATAACTTTAATATGTGGCTACATCATTTAACATAAACAATCATGAACATATCACCAAGGTACTTCCCCAATGTTTCATTTTAAAATTACCAAGGTTATTCACCAAGATATCGTGAAAATTGTAATCTCTAGTGGTTAGATAATTACCCAATGCATTGTAGCGCTATCAGGGCGCACCCTTAAATTTTCCTTTTTTATCATGTGAGCCACATATATAATCATCAAAAATTTCATAAATGACCCATATAGCATAAAATAAATGGGTTTCATTTCATAATCATAATGTTTTAAAAACTGCTTTAAAGACATGATCCTTACGTCACTTTAAACCCACGAAAAGGGAAAGCGGGTTTCATGTATGTAAATCCCAGAATTTAAAATAGAAAATATTGGTATCTATGTGAATACCCATATAGAAGGTAGAGCTTTGAGTATTCACTTAATAAAATAAAATATCTTTAGGAAAAAAAGATCCATTTTGAGATGAAAATTCTGCAGCATAACAGATATGTTACATGGTTTTTAGAAAACATTGAAAAGAGAGGGGACATGGGTCAAACATTCATAAATGACCCATAAAACAGTAGAGGGAAAGAATATAAGGGATTTAAGAAAATGTTAATGATATTTGAAAATATAACATATGAAATTAAGAACATGAAAGGAAGACAAAAATAAGATTTCTCTTATGAAAATTCGGCAGCCTAACAGCGCTACACAAACTTCAACCAAAAATGAATTGATGAGATAAAATAGGGTCTCTCATCATATGAACATAAAAGATCAGTATGATAGATATAGATATCATACCCCAACATAATAAAAATGAACTTCCAATACTTGACATGGAATTAGAACTTTGAAAAGGGAGAAAGGTGCAAGGACCACTTAAAAATTCAGCAGCCTAACGACGCCACTTAAACTTAAAAATATTGAATTGAAGAGATCAAATGGGGTATCTCATCATATGGTCATAAAATATAAGTATGATAGATATAGATATCATACCCCAACATAACAAAAATAAACTTGAATGAATTGACATTAATGTATAACTTCAAAATGAGAAGGGTGAAGAACCACTTAAAAATTCGGCAGCCTAACAGCGCCACTTAAAACTTCAAAATACTAAATTGATGAGATCAAATGGGGTCTCTCATCACATGATCATAAAATATCAGTATGATAAATGTAGAGATCATACCCCAACATAATAAAAAGGAACTTGAAATACTTTACATGAAAATAGATCTTGAAATTTGAGAAGGGAGAAAGAGTCTGTTACAAAAATTTCGGCAGCCTAACAGCGCCACTTAAAACATCATAAAACGAAATAATGAGATTAATAGGGGAGCTCTGATTATGTGAACATGAAAAGGGCAGTAAGAGGTGTATAAAATAACACCCTTTAACATAATAACATGGATCATAAAATAAATTACATAAAGGAGATCTCTAGAAAAGAAAGAGAGAGATCAGATCCCTTACCTTAAAACGTAACTCTTAAAACTCAAAGGTTGGGACCATGAGGGCTTGGGAGAACCTTGGGAGGACTCATTGGGAGGTAATGAGACCAGAACTTTGTTGGGGGAGATTGGGGAGTCGAATGGATGAGAAGATGGCTTGGTATTTATAGGGAAAGTGAGGGGACACGACATTAATGGCCACGGGACACCACATTAGTGGTTTTGGAAAAACCATGGGCTTGCCCATGGTATTTGCCCATGGTATTAGCCACTTGGGACAACTCATACCTTATCTTACTAATAATAAGTTGACCATATTGATTACATTCTTAATACATCATTTAATGATGTCATTAAACACCCGTAACTTAAAAACGGCATTTTCACTATTTATCGAAAATTCATCTTTTCTCAAAATAATCCCAAAATTTCACCTTAACCAAATATCAATGCTCTGATTTCAAAAAAGAACTCCATTTTACAAAAATAATTTTCTAAATAATTTTTATATATTTTTTAAATAAATACACTATTCACCGATTATTCATTTTTTCAGAAAAAACCCCAAAAATTACCATAACATAATATCGGTGCTCTGAGTTCAAAAATGAAATCCATTTTATAAAAATAATATTTAAATATTTTTAATTTTTTTTAATTGAAAAACAATATTCACTCGAAAAAACTAATACTTGAATAATAATTTATGAAATCATTATTTAACCATATTGTTGAATCACATTACTTAATCAAGGTGCCTAGATTATATTAATACTTTCATTAAGCGAGATTACTAATCCATTTGGACATATTACTAATCCTAATCATAAAATCACCATTCATAATTTACTATTCATCAAAAATTATGTTGATCTTATTAGACTCTAAATTTCATACTGAACATAATTGTAGAAGACCATTTTTTGAAAATCATTACACATTTTTAATTATTTAAGGTTTACATAAACATTTTTAAAATATCTTTTTTCTAAAATTTATCAAAAATATGCATACTAAATTTATTCGGTCATTTGAAAATTCATAAACATCATCATAAGAATAAATCATTATTTTTATTTAAAACAGAGGATTACACAAGGCAGTTGTGGTCTCCTTACATAGACCTTTATCACACCAGCATAGGACCTAAGTGTAAGGTGTGCTATGGTGAGAAAATCTGAGGGTGGCTCGGCTAACATCGCACGAGTAGTAATTTCTATTAGTTTGAAATTCTGGTAAAGGCGATTCCGTTATAGCTTCACACGATGAAGTTCGGCTTGGGTTTGGTCCAGAGCAAAGCCCAGTGGTGCTACCTCCTTCCCAAGTTCTGTTAGATGGGCTTCGATCGGTCCATGGTTACTGGGTGAGGCCATCAAATCTTCTTTCTATAATAATTAACCAAGATAACTTGTATTTAGAGACAATAATCAAAACGATTAGTTTCCAGGGGTCATATTGACCAATGGTCATATAACAGTCAAAACCCAACGGTCTCATTTTAATTATATTCATGTTATCAAATGAAACATTTTTGTGAGTATAAAAAAACAAAATAACACACAAAATTAGGAAAAAAGATTTTTTCAAAATTTCGGGTCGTTACATTAAACCCTATTCCAAACACACTTATCCCTATACTATAACTTCTACACCCAAAACACTAAATCAAAATCCCTAGACAAAAAACCCAACAACAGAGACATTGTACAATTCCCCCTAAACCCTAAACCCTATAATTTAAACCTCATAACCTACACCCTAAACCATATACCCTACACTTAAAATCTTAAACCCTACACTGAAACCCTATACCCTTCACCCCAATCCCAATATCCTACACCCTAAACTTTATACGAAGCACCATAAACCCTAAACCGAGAACCCTAAACCGTGTACCTAAGACACTAAAGCCTACACCCTACTCCCAAAATCTATAACCAAACCCTAAAACCCCACATTGTTAATCATTCACCATACACCATAAACCCTATACCCTACACCCTAAACAAAATACGCTACACCCTAAAACCTAAACGCTATTTCTTAAAATCAAAACCCTAAACCCTACACCCTAAACCATACACCCAAAAACCTGAACCTAATATCTTGAATCCTAAACCCCACTCACAAAACCATATACCCTACACCCTAAACACTACACCATACACCTTAATCCCTATAACCTACCCAATTAACCCTAATCCCTACAACCTAAACCCTAGACCCTACACTCTAATCCCTGAATCCTACACCCTAATCCACAACCTAACACCTAAAACCATATTCAATACACCATACACCATGCACCAAAAAACCTATATCCAACATGAAAACCCGTAAACCCTACACTGTAAAACCTTTACCCTACACCAAAATCCATAAACACTATACCTTTCACCCTACACACTACACCATTAACTGTATACCTTACACGCTGCACCAAAAACCCTACAAGCTAAACCATATACCCTATACCATAAATACTAACCCCTAAACACTAATCCTTATACCCTAAAACATTAAACCTAATCCTTAAACCTTAATCCTTAAAACCTAAAACAGAAACCCCAAACCCTACATATAAACCATATACCGTACACCGTAAACCCTAAATCCTTCAGCCTAAACCCTTTACCCTGTACCATGAACCATAAAAACTACAACTTAAACCCTAAAAACCTAAAGAAACCCTAATACCACTAAAAATTAAAACCCCTAAAAACACAATAAGAACCTAAACCCCCTAAAACCCTCAAAAATCATAAAAACACCTTAAAACCTTGAAAACCCCAAAGAGTTTCTAAAAACCCATTAAATAATTTAATGACCCTCAAAACACTAAAACCCTAAATATCCCTAAAATTTTATAAGAAAACATAAAAGACCCAAACAACCCTAAAATTCTAAACGGTCATAAAAACATTGTAAAACCCCTAAAGACACTAAAAACACATCAGTACCCTAAAAATGATATTAAACTCCCCAATCACAATAAAAAATCAAGAACCCCTAAAATTACAAAAATAAAAAAACATTCTAAACCCCCTAAAAACAGTAAAAACTCAAAACCCCCAAAACCAAAAAGACCCTAAATATGCTAAAGAAATAAATACCATAAAAACTCTAAAACTATTATAACCCTAAAAATAAAAAAACCCCTTAAAAAATAAAAACCCCTAAAAACCTTTATGCCCATTAAAATTTATGAAAATCCATAAAGACCCTAAAAAAGAAAACCTCTAAAAAACATTAATACCTAAAATAAATTTAAAATACCTTAAAACCATTACATGACACAAAAAACAAAAATTTAACGAAAAATCTAAAAAAACCTAAAAATCCAAAAAAAAACCCTAAAACCCCACAAAACCCTAAAAACATAAAAAATCCAATAAATCATTGAAACCCTTAAAAAACAAAAAAAACCATTTAAAAAAAATATTTCTTAAAAACTCTAAAAACCATAATAACCTTACATGATAATAAAAGAACAAAAAAACGAACTGAAAAAATCCCTAAAGAAGCCTAAAACAAATTAAAGGACAGTAAAACCCTATCCCCCCCTAAAAATATAAGAATTATAAACTCTAAAACCCTGAAACCCTAAAAACCCAATAAAATACCAAAAAACCATAAGGAACCATAAAAACCATAAAACCCCTAAAAACCCCTAAAACTCTATAAACCCTAAAAGACCCAAAAAAACCATAAACCAAAAAAATCCATAAAGAACTATTTAGAAAACACTAAAAGGCCATAAAGACCCTAAAAACACATAAATACCATAAAATCCATAAAATACACTAAAAACCATACGAAATCATAAAAACCATAAATGAACCTATAAATTCTAAAAACCTAACAGATACTAAAAACTATAACATATTGTAATACACAATGGAAAAAAATCTAAAACAACTAAAATTACCTAAAAACACTAAACCACTAAAACCCCCCAAAACCTCTAAAAACATAAAACCCCATTAAACCCCTAAATCCCATAAAACCGTCAATAACCCTCACCCACCTAAAATACACTAAAAACTCAACTAAATCACTAAAAACCATAATGAACTTAAAACCCCCTTAACGAAACTAAAAACCTAAAACACCTAGAAACATCTAAAAACCTTAGAGAACAAAAAATCCATAAAAAATTAATATCACCTAAAATACCTAAAATTCTAAAATAAATAAAAAACCTTCAAAACATTAAAAAAACCATAAAACCACCTAAAACACCGAAAAACCCAAAAACCCAAAACCACTCAAAAACACTAAAACTTCAAAAAAATTTAAAATACCCCAAATACACTAAAATCTCTAAGAACCCCTAAAACCTTAACACCACTAATAACCCTAAAGAAAAAAAGCCTAAAATATATATTAGAACTTGAAAAACACTAAATCCAACTGAAACCCTTAAAATATCTTTAAAACCACCAAAGAAACCCAAAGAACTCTAACAAACCCCCTAGAACACTACAAAAAACAAATAAAATACATAAAAACCACTAAAAAAATTATAATCATAAAACACTGAAACTCATAAAAACACATAAAATCCTAAAAACTATAATATACATTTTAAACCTTAAAAATGTTAAAAACATAAAAATCCCTAGGATCCCTAAAACAACTTAAAAACATTAAATTCCCTAATATACACTAAAATTCCTATAAATCCTAACAACCCAAAAAACATTAAATTACCTAAAACCCTAAAAACATAAAAGAACATAAAAATCCCAAAAACCCCTAAAATAATAAACACCCTTTAAACCCCTAAAAACCATGAAAACCATTAAAACCCCATAAAAACACTAGAACCCACTTAAATCAAAAAACCACCCCCAATCATATCTATAAACATAAAAAATAAATAAAGAAACCCAAAAAATCACAAATTTTTTTAAAGAAACACAAAACTCTAAGACACTAAAAGGTCCCTAAAACCGCCATAGTACCATAAAAGACCCCAAATAATCCCTAAAAACCCTAAAAATCCAATAAAAACCTAAAAATCCAAAAACCCTAAAAAAGGCACCCTAAAACACCCAAAAAATATAACCCCCCAACCTAAGACATAAAAAACCACAAAACCCCCCAAAAAAGAAACAAAAAATAACCAAAAAATTCCTAAAAACTATAACAACCATTAAAGATTCTAAAACACTCGGGAAACCCAATAAATCACATTTAAAACACTTAGAGTGTCTAAAAGTCTCAAAAAATAGAAAAAACCCCAATATATTAAAAAATTTAAAAGACCATACAAAGAAAAAATCCCTAAAAACACAAAAGAAACCCAAAACCCACTAAATATCATAAAACCCCCCAGAATCCTACAAAAACATAAAATATCCATAAAAATATAAAACTCTTAAAACCCAAAAAAATAAAAAACCACATAAAAACACTTTAAAAACATAAAAAACATAAAGAACCCAAAACACCCAAAACACCCCAAAAATACCCCAGACCCTATATCCCCGTAAAACACAACAAACCCCTAAAATAATATAAAACTCCCATAAATAAAAAAAATAATACAAAAAAATATCATGAAATCCCCTTAAACCCCTAAAAACATAAATAACCTAACCCCCAAGTAAACTCTAAATGATATAAACTACACCATAAATCATATAACCTACACACTAAACCGATAACCTAACCCCTATTAATTGAACCATACACTGAAAACAATAAACCCTACAATTTACACCCTAAAACAAAATCCATAAACCCAATATCAAATATCCTAAACCCAATAACATACCCCCTAAAACATAAAACATAGTCCCTAAACCCTATACTCAACACCTTAAATCATAAAACCAACACAAAAAACCCTATAACCTATACCCTAAACCCTTATCAAAACACCCTACACCCTATAACCAACACCATACACCATAAAAACTACTCCCTAAAAACATTTCCCTACATACTAAACCATAAACCATACACCCAACACCCTTCACTCTAAACCATAAAAGCATCACTCTAAAAAAGATGCACTACACCCAAACCCTAAGACATACACACTCAATCCTATACCCTACACCCTAAACCCCATACACAAAACCTTAAACCCTATACCCAACTCCTTCATTCTATACCGTACAACTAAAATGATATACCGTACATGATAAACCCTATAACTGAAACCCAAAATGCTATAACCTACACCATAAACCCTATACCATACACCCTAAACCATATACCGTAAACCCTATACTCAATACCATACAACAATAATTCTAAACCCCATAAACTAAACTATATACCGTACACTCAGATCCAAAAACCCTACACTATAAACCCAATACCATAATCCCTAAACACTATAAACTATATCATAAACCCTAAAACATACACAATAAAACCTATCTCCTGTACCCTATACCATAAACCCTCCACCCAAAATCCTACACATTAAAGCATATACACTACACCCTAAACTCTAAACCCTACACCCTAAAACAAATACAATAAACCATAAACCCTAAAATCTACACCCTAAAACATACCCACTACACCAAAACAGTAACCATAATCTGTAAACCCTATCCCTACTCCATAAACCCTAAAACCTAAAACCTATATGCTTGACTTGAAACAATAAACCCCACACAACAAACCATATAGCCTACACCATAAACCCTAATCCCTAAACCGTAAATTCAAAACCATGAACCATGTGTCCCACACCCAAAAACCTAAACCATAAATCATATAACCTTCACCATAATCCCTAAACCTTACACTACAAACCCTATACCATGCACCATAAAACCTAAACCCTACACACTAAACCATAGTCCCTACACCCGAAGTCCTAAACCCTATACCCTTCACCTAAACCATTCATTATAAACCCTATAGCCTATACCCTACAGCTAAAAGTATATATACTAAATTATAATCCCAAAAAATATAACCAAAACCCTATACCCTACACTTGCAACCTTAAACCCTACCCTCTAAACCATATACCCTTCACCCTAAACCATAAAACCTACACCGTAAACCATCTACCCCACATTTAAACCCTATACACTACACCATTAACACTAAATAATTATACATAAAACCTACACCTTACACCCAAAACCATAAACCATATACCCTAAAACAACACTAAAACCCCTAAAACCCCTTAAAACCTTAATAAAACCCAAAGGCCTCTAAAAAACCCAAAATACCACAAAACCCTAAAAACCATAAAAACCCTAAAACCCGCTAAAAAATTCAAAAATATCCTATAAACTATAAAAACCATAAAATAACATAAAATCCTAAATGAACCTAGAAGAACATAAACCCTCTAAAAACCCTTAATGACCCTAAAACCTCTAAAATTATATAAAAACCCAATAAACATTAAAACAACCAAAAAGAACAAATCAACTCCCTAAAAAACTATGTAATCAATAATAATCCTTAAATCACCATTTGAAAACCCTAAAACCTCTATAATGCTAGAAACCCTTAAAACCACTAAAACCCCATAAAACGAAAAAACCCCAAAACCCTAATAATTTCTAAAAACCTAGAATAAAATAAAAACCATTAAAACACAAAAATCCCAATAAAAACTATTTAAACCCCTAAATAACCCTAATCCCCTAAAATGAAAACAAAATAAAAACTCTAAAAGCCATTAAAAAAGACATAAAAACCATAAATCCCAAAAAATTAATTTAAACCCCCCAAAACTCCAAATAAAACCCTAAAAATCCTTAGAAAACTAAATAATGTCCTTAAAAAATCATTCAATATCGAATAATAATAAACTTAATATATAATCCAAAAAAAACATCATGGATTCTAATAAACCCTAAAACCCACAAAAACCATAAAAACCCATCAAAAACCTAAAAACCAAAAAAAATCACCAAAAACACTAAAATAACCCAAAAAATTATAAAACCCCTAAGAGACCATAAAAACCGAAAAAGACCATAAAAACAAGAAAACATTTCCAAAACAATAAGATACAAAAAAACCCTGAAACTCTAATTCCCATAAAAGACCCCAATATCCATAAAACAATAAAAGACTCTAAAACCCCTAAAAATCATGAAAGATCATATAAGACCATAAACCCCCAAAATCTCTAAAAACAAAAAAGGACACTACAAATCATAAGAAAACCTACAAGACCATAAAAATACCTAAAAAACATAAAGGGGCCTAAAACACCTCAAAAACCTAAAAACCCACAAAACCCAATAAGACAATAAAACCATAAAAACCATTAAAGAACCAAAATACCCTAAAACCCCTAAAAGACATTGAAGAATCATAAGAATGTTAAAAACCCTTAAAACCTCTAAAAAACCCATAAAAACCTAAAAATAATACATTCATAAAAACTAACACCCTAGAAACCCCAAAACACCCAAGACACCTAAGAATCATAACCCCCCAAACATTAAAACCCTAAAAACACAAAATAACTCCAAAAGAACCTTAAGAGGCACTATAACACACTGAAAAAAAAACCCAAAACCCCTAAAAATTCAAAAAACCCTAAAATGCATAAAAATCCTCAAAACCTATAAAAACCCTAAATGATTTTAAAAACCCTAATAATCATTTAAAAACCTTAAATTCAAAAAAAACATAAAATGTAATAAAAACACAAAAAAACCCTCAAACCCACTAACAACATTAGAAACCAAAAAAACCAAACAAAACCCTAAATCCCCATAAACACCTCGAAAACACAAAACCCCCAAATCCCATAAAACCCTCTAAAATCAAATAACCCAAAAACCTCATAAAATAGGAAAACTTCATTAATACACATAAAACCCCTAAAAACCAGTAAAACTCCATAACCCATAAAACCCTTAAAAAACCTTAAAAACAAAACCCTAAATACAATAAAAAACCATAAAACACTAAAGACACTAAAATACACTAAAAACCCCCACGAAACACCTAAATATGATAAAAACCCAAAAAACCCCGTAGAACACAAATAACACTTAAAACCCGTAAAAACCGTATAAAAATTAAAAATATAAAAAAAAACATAAAACCCCATATATACAATACACCATAAATCTCACACCCTATAAAATATTATCTTCACCCAAAACCCTACACCATACACCCACAATCCTTGACCATACACCATATCCCCTAAAACCTACACCCTATACTATCTACCCCACACCCGAAATCATAAACCCTACACCATAAACCCTAAATGATAAATACTACACCCATAACCCGAAAACCTAAACCCAACACCCTAAGTGAATATAAAAAAATTAAAAACATTAAAACAACCTAATATCAATATAATAACAATTAAACCCACAATAAAACCCTAAAATACCCTAAACCCCCTAAATATCATAGAACTCCCTAAAAAGCATAAAAACCATAAAAGAACTTAAAAACCCACCTGTAACCCCTAAAGCACCCTATAACCCACAAAAACAAAAAATAATCTAAAAACCCTTAAGAACCATAAAAATCCTAGAATTCCCTAAACCGCATAAATAATCGAAAAAATATTAAAACCCCATAAAACATTTTAAAAACCTAAAAACCCTAAAATATATAAAATACCAAAAACCTCTTGGAAAAACAAAAAAATAAAAAACTAAAAAACCATAAATAAAACCCAAAACACCTAAATATACCTACTACTCCTAAAACCACAAAAAATCCACAAAGGACCCTTAAATTGAAAAAATCATAAAAGACCCTAAAACCCCAAAAGACAAAAAACATTAAAAGAATCTAAAGATATATAAAAACCTAAAACAGTCTCTAAACTCCTAAAAATCATAAAAATACCTAGAAAGTATAAAAAAACCTAAACACCTTAAAACCCATAAAACACATAAACCCCCCCAAAAAACCCCCTAAAACTCATAAAAGACCAAGAAAACCTAAAAAGATCTTAAAGCTCAAAAAAGAGCCAACAAAATCGAAAAAATCACCAAAACATAAAAAAAAATTAAAACCCTAAAATTATAAATACATGTAAAATACCCTAAAACCCATTATTCTGTAAAAAACCATTATACCCCGAGAAACCCTTAAGACAAAATAAAACCATAAAAGTCCCTAATCTCATAAAAGAACCTAAAAGAACCTAAAATCCTAAAAACCCCTAAAACCCCTAGAAACCCTAAGAACCTTAATACCCCTTAAGAAACAATAACACTACCTAAAAAACTAAAAACCCAAAACCCCATACAAAACTAAAAACACTCCTCAAAACTGTAAAAACCAATAAAACTCACACAAAAACATAAAATCCCTAAAACTTCTAAAATCTCTATAAACACTAGAAACCCATATAAATAACTTAAAATTTATATAAATCCTTAAATAACATAAATATTATCAATGAACGAAAAAACCCAAAAGTTCCAAAAAACCTAAACACCCAAAATCGTCTTAGCACCATAAAAGACACTAAAGATGATAAAATTCCATAAAACCCAAATGACCCTAATAATAATGAAAATAATTAAAAACTTACAAGCAAAAAAAAACAAAAAAAAACCCTAAAACCCATTAAATACCCAAAAGACCATATAACCGCTAAAATACCCTCAAGGAAAAAACCCATAATAACCCTAAATGAAACTAAAAACAGTAAAATGTCAAAAAATAATATAAAATACCTAAAATAACATTAAAACCCTAAAAAAATAAATGTACCAAAAAATCCAAGTGGACCCAAAAATAAAAAAATAATTATAAAGTACCTTATATCCACAAATACAAAAATAGTCCATACAAGACCCTAGGAATCCGTAAAAGTCACTAAAAACCCATTAAACCTAAAACCCCTTAATAGATAAAATATTCCATCAAAATACTAAAAGCACAAAAAAAATCTAAAATTCTTAAAAACACAAAAGAAATCCAAATACCTAAAAAATCCTAAATTAGATCTAATAACAAAAAAACAAAAAAAAACCCCCAAAAAACCCCTAAAATCCTAAAACGACCTTTAAACTGTAAAAAATATATAAATTAATTAAAATACCTAATAACTCCATAAATAAGAAAAAATTTAAATCCTTTATAAAATTCTATAACCCATTTAAAATAACTAATAACCCTAAAGACCCAAAAAAAACCCTAAAAACCCCCAAAAGACCATTATAACTCCAAAGAGTCCTAAATACCCATAAAAACACTAATACCCTATAAAAGAATGAAAATAACTAAAAATTATAATGGACATAAAATATATGAAAACCTTAAAACCTTAAAAGCACTAAAACAAAAAAATTGAATAATCATTAAAACCCCTAAGACCACAAAAAACCCAAAAAACAAAAATAAATATAAATATAAAAAAATACATAAAAAATAATGAACCCAATTCCTTACACCCTAAGAACTAATCCCTACAACATAAAACCTATATCCCAAACCCTAATCCATGAACCCTAGACTTTAAACCCTATAAACTAAACCCTCACCATAAAACCAACACCGCAATACCCTACACACTATACCCAATACCATATACCCTATACCCTACACCCAAAAACATAAAGTGTAAACCATACACTCTCAACCCAATACCCTAAAAATTAAATCCAAACATATACACCCTAAACCATAAACTCAACACCATAAACCCGGAAAGACCCAAATTACCTAAAAATTAAAAAGAAATTAAAAAACCCAACGGACCCTAAAAACCATTAAAACCCCTATAACAACAAAAGATACCTTAAAATATCCAAAAAACCTAAATGTACCTAAAATACTAATAGCACAAAATACACCCAAAACCCCCCAAAAATCCACTAAAATAACATAAATACACTTAAAAAAACTCAAACGACCCTACACCCCCTTAAAACCCTCTAATGAACTCTAAAACACCTAAAACACCCTAAATTTGTAAAAACCATAAAAATACCCTAACAAGTACTAAAACCCCTTAAAATCCAAACAATACTTAAAACAAAAAACCTAAAAAACCCAAAAACCCATTTAAACCATTGGAAAAAAATATTAAATCCTTAAAGACCCTAAAACATCCAAGAGGGTAAAATCCTAAATAAAAATATAAAACTGTAAAAAACAGTTAAAACCCTATAAAACTTTTTCAATTGTTAAAACCATAAAATCCACAAAAATCCCCTAAAACCATAAAACATCCCAAAACCCATAGAAACACTCAAAAAAATTAAAAAAAAATTTAAAGACCCAAACACCCATAAAAGACCCAAAAACCATATAAAACCCTTAAAAAACATTTTACTATAAAAACTCTAATTACCAAAAAACACTAAAAACCATAAACAACCATTAAACAACCACAAAACCCCTAAAATACGGTAAAAACAATAAAAAACCCCAAAACACACTAAACATACTATAAAATTCCAAAAAAAAACTAAAAGGACATGAAACCTATAAATAACATAAAACCCCATAAAAATCATAAAGTAACCCTAAATGACCACAAGAATTCTAAAAACACTAAAATCCCAATATATACCTAAAAACCATAAAAACTCACAAACTATGAAAAACCACAAAATTCCCTAAAACCCTATAAAAATAAAAATAATCCCTAAAACCACTCAAATATAATTAAAGACCATGAAACCCTAAAAGACACAAATAGACCAACAAGAACCTAAAAAAGCATAAACCCCTAAAAACTCTAACAACCCTAAAAAACTAATCCAATCCTAAATATACAAAAACACCATAAAACCCTAAAAACCTTACCAAAATACTAATAAAACACTAAATCCCATAACAAAGCTAAAAACCTCACAAAAACTAAAAAAATAAGACACCTAAAAATTCTAAAAATACAAAAATGAAAAAAATAGCAAAATACCCAAAAACCCAAAAAACCCCAAAAACCCTAAATACCCTAAAAAATAAAAAACCCATCAAACTAATAAAAACAAAAAACCAAAAAAAAACCCAGAATACCATAATATCCTTAAAATGTATTAAAAACCTTAAAATCCTAAACTATATACCCTACACTCTAATCCCTAGGGCACACACCGGAAACCCTAAACCCTATTGCCTAAACAGTGAACCCTATACTTGAATCCATATACATTACCCATTAAAAGAAAAACTCGACACCTAAAACCCTATACCCTATAACCTACACCCTAAACCATAAACACCACACCCTAAACCCAAGACCCTATAACTCAACCTTAAAACCAATACCCAACACCCAATACCATAAACCGTAAACCCTATACCCTAGAACCTAATCCTTAAAACCTAAACCCTTAAAACTATAACTTGTACCCTACACCCTATACCCTAAATTTTATATACTACACCCTATACCCAACACCATAAACCCTAAAACCTACACCATAAAGCATATAACCCACACCCTAGAACATAAACCCTATAATGTATACCCTAAACCCTCTAACGTAATCCCTAAAATGTACAAAATAAACTGTAAACCATATACCCAAATCTATAGAATACAGTAAAAACACTAAAAGAATGAAAAATCCCAAAAAACCATAAATACCCATATCCCCCAAAAGACCCTAAAATACATAGAACCCCTAAAACTCCAAGATGACTGTAAAAACTAGAAAACATAAAAGAACCTAAAAAAATATAAACACCTTAAAACATTAAAAACCAAAAATACACATTAAACTCATAAAAGCCTAAAACCCTAAAACCCTAAAAACACATAATACCCCTAAAAACCCTAAAAAAAATTAAACCATAAAATTGATATACACCCTGAATTTCCATAAATAAGCAAAAAATCCAAAAAAAACTCTAAAACACTAAAAAAGGAAAAAACCCTAAAAATATTTTAAAACCCAAAAATCCCAAAAAACTCCATAAACCACAAAATACCCAAAAATCATAAGAAGACCATAAAACCACAAAAAAAGACCATAAAACCACAAAAAAGACCATAAAACCCCAAAAAACCTTAAAATATTATAAAACCTATATAAAACCATTTAAACACCCTAAGACCATTAAACCCCATAAAAACACGTAAATAACCTTAAAAACATAGGAAAACCTAAAATACCTAACCCCCCCAAAACCCTTAAAAATGACTAAAAAACTAAAATACCATTACAACACAAAAAGACCCTAAAACACCTAAAAATAAACAAAAACCGCTTAAAAAACTAGAACCCCTAAAAAAATTAACCTAAAAACAAAAAATTAGTAAAAATCCATAAACACTTTAAAACCCCAAACCCCCAAAAATACGTAAAAACCTATAAAACCCCCAAAATTCCATAAATACCCTAAAAACATAGAAAAAAAAAGACAAAAAAATAAAAGATAAAAAATCCTAAAAGCCCATAAAGACCCTAAAATAATAAAATTCACCCAAATGCTAAAATCTGCTAAAACCCTAAAAACCCTAACCAACCCAAAATGAATCCTAAATCACTATACACCTTTTGAAATAAATATAACCCATAAAAACCTAAAACCCTACAAAAGCATAAAATCTTAAACCCCTAAGAAATCTCCTAACAAACCAAAAACACCTTTAACCCCCTAAAAAACCTAACCCCTCCCAAAAACCATAAATAAGCTAAAAATTCTTTATAACCATCAACTCCCTAAAATCCCTAAAACCCATAAAAACATAAGATCCCTAAAAATATCGTGAACCCCTAAAAACCATAAAAATATTAATAGGACCTAAAACACCAAAAAACCCAAAACCACCCTAAAAATTCCATAAAACGCATTAGAACCCTAAAAAAAATTAAATGCAATATAACCATAAAAAACCCATAAAGGAACCTAAAATCATAAAAAATTTCTAAAAATATTAAAAAGATGATATCCTTAAAGGAACTTTAATATATAAAAACACTAAAAATTAACAAAATAATATAACATCTTACACCCCATTACCTGAAAGGAGGAAAAGATGACCATATAAGACCTAAACACCACCTAAGAACCTAAAACCCAAAACACACCTAAAAACCCTAAAACCCTATAAAATATAAAACCCACTAAAACCCTAAAAACACCTTAACACTAAAACCCCATAAAATATTAAAAACCCTTAAACCCCATAAATCTTTTAAAACAACTAAAAATATTCATAAAATATATTAAAATCCTAAAATCGATAATATGTAAAAAAACTCTTAAAAACATTCCAAAACCCCTAAAACCATTATAAATTCATAAAATCCCATGAAACCCCTAAAACATAAATCTAAATAAAAATACTTAAAAATATAAAAATACTAAAGACCATTAAAATCCATCAAAAACCTATGAAAAACCCAATAACTAAAAACCATAAAGTTCATAAAAACACCTATTATCCCCAATAATTCCAAAAAAAAATCCTAAAACCCATAACCCATAAAAACAAAAAAACACAAAAAAGTATACAACTGCATAAAACCAATAAAATCATAAGAACCCCTTAAAATCCATAAAACCATAAAACCCACAAAAACACATAAACCCACTAAATTACCCTAAAACCCTAAAAACCCTTAAAAGTCCCTAAAAAATATCAACCCTTAAAATGAAAAAAAACTAGATAGAAATTTCTCTAGGTTGAATCCGACATGATTCTTGTATTGGAGGCCTTGAAAAACAGACCTAAAAGAGTCCCTGGGAAAATTTTCCCACAATTCATTGAGTGTCACAGTGATTCCAAAACACTCACTCTCATTGTCACTCATGCATATAGGGGAAAACATGGTGGAAAAAGTGCTCTCTATGAAAGCACCTATGGAAAAGAGCTCAATGTCGTATATTTTTGTTTTGCAATGTTTTGATCATTCTGTGGATTCAGACATGAGGAATGAATTACACACCCTCATGAGTATGCCATCCTTCTAACTCTATTCTTTTACTTTTATTTAATAAATTTGGGAAAATTATTGTTCTTGTTCCATCACCATCTTTTCCATAAAACACCATAGAACCCATAAATACCATAAAAATAATTAAAATAAATAAATAATTAAAAAGAATATTTAAAAAGCAATAAAGACCTTAAACCATATAGAACCCCTAAAATACTGATAAATTCCCTAAAAACATAAAATAATTCTAAAACCCATTAAAATTAAAAAACAATAAAAATTATAAAAACAAAAAAACAAAAAAATCCATAAAACCCCTAAATATCCTAAATAATTTTAAAAGCATTAAACCCCTATAAAATCAATGAAACTCCCTAAAAACATTTAAAAACCCAAAAATCCAAAAAACCATATACCCCAAAAAATAATTAAAAACTCTAAAAACTTTTAATGAACGTAAAAATGATGAAAAACTAAAAAACCTAAAAAGTACATAGAAACCATATAAACACCCATTTCCACTAAATATCTAAAAATCCCTAAAAACATAAAATCCCATAAAATTACTTTAACATATTAAAAACCTCTAAAACCCTAAACCCCCTAAAAACTCTTAAAATCCCTAAAACGACTAAATATCATAAAAAACCACCCAAACTCAAAATGAATCCCCAAAAAACTAATGGGCTTGTAAAACCACCCAACCCACTAAAATACCCCAAAACCATAAAAACCCAATTACACCTAATACCCCTAAAACCCTAAAAAATCTTAAAAATACTAAAAAAACAATTAACCATAAAAGAATGTATAGCCCAAATATATAATAAAAACCTAAAAATTCATAAATGGTAGTAAAACCCCAAAAAATAAATTAAATACCCAAAAACCCAATAAAAACTAAAATAATGTATAAAATTAAAAACCAAAAAGTCATTAAGAATAATAAAAATACACTAAAATTTCTAACAGACTTAAAACCCCTAAAAATACCAAATGAATCTAAAAACCCAAATTACTTTAATAATTATAATCGAACCTAAAACCCTAAAAATCCTTAAAAGACCCTAAAAACCATAAAAGAACCTAAACAACCTAAAAACCCAAGAAAACTCAAAAAAACTCTCCAAAGAATAAAAGTACCTAAACCCCCTAAAAACCATAAAAACATAAAATAACATAAACATAATAAAACTCTAAAAAACATTAAACATCATAAAAACACTTTAACCCGAAAAAAACTCTAAAAACCCAAAAACCCAAAAAACCCCATAAAAACAGCAAAAATACCAAATAAAACCTAAAAATTTAATACCTCATAAAAAACTAATAACTCCTAAAAATTAAAATACCTAAAATACAATGAAAACCCTAAAAACCCTATAGACACTAAAATCCCTAAAAAAACATAAACCCCTTAAATCCCCCTAAAACAACCCAAAAACCCATTTAACTACCCTAAATACCAAAAAAATGTAAAACCCTAAACAAACATAAAACCAAAAAAATCTGAAAAACTCCCAAAAAAAATGAAAAACTAAAAAAATGATAAAACCCGTAAAAAACACTTCAAGACCGTAAAACCCAAGAAAAATATTAAAAACAAAAAAACATACAAACTATATAAATTCTTGAAAACTCTAAAACCATTCAAAACACCTAAAAACCAAGATCCCAAACCCTAAGTACACATAAAACCCCATAAAACTCCTAAAAACCCATTAAACCACCCCAAAATACTAGAAAACATAAAAAACCCTAAAAACTATAAAAACCCTAAAAAACATAAAGATGCCTAAAACCCTAAAAATAATGAAAAAACACAAATCCCAAAAACCAAAAAAAACCCTAAACCCCCTAAAACCATAAAACACATAAATAAAACTAAAACCTATAATCTATTCCCTAAACCACAGCCCCTACACACTAAATTGTATACCCTACACCCAAAACCCAAAACATTACACCTGGTACCCTTTACCCTACACCATAAACCAAAACTCCACACCCTAAATCCTATAAAAGACAACATAAACACTTAATCATTCACCCTAAACCCCAAACACTACAACCTAAAACATGAAAACTATAACCTAAAACCTACACGTTAAACACAAAACCATACACCATAAACACTGAAAACCCTATTAAAACACTAAAAGAACCTAAAAACCATTAAACAACTGAAAATCCCTAAACCCCTAAAAACACTAAAAATACCCAAAACCATAAACTAAATGAGATCCTAACAACAATAAAGGACACCTAAAATCTCATAAAATATAAAAAAATCATAAAAGACACAAATAACCCTAAAAACTCAAAATATATAAAACGCATAAAAACCCTAAAAACCTCCTGAACACCCTAAAAAAATAAAAACCCTAAAAAAGATAAAATAATAAATATCCAAAAAGCCCTAAAAAATATTCCAAACATTACAAACCCCCCAGACATAATTAAAACCCTAAAAACACTAAATAATCCATAAACACTATAAAAACACTAAAACCCCTAAAGGAATCTAAAAACCAAATTAAAGCCTAAAAATAATCTAAAACCCCTATAAAATGAAAAAACCACTTAATTTCACCCTCAAATAATAGAAACCAAAAAAACAAAAACCTCTAGTGATATGAAAACCACTACAAAACAAAAAAAACACTAAAATGGGAAAAACCCCTAAAAGACCTGTAAACCCTTAAAAGACCCTAAACCAATAAAAAACCCAAAAAACATGAAAAAACTAAAACTCACCAAAACCCCTAAAAATCATAAAAACTATAAGAAACTAAAATTCCTTAAAAACATAAAAAAACCCCCGCAAAACCCTAAAATACATTACTTCTAATGAAAATATTGCATTAAGGAATACGACATGAATAAAATGGCCTGATGAGAATTGAAATGTCAATAATTTTTATCTTATTAATGATATAAGTTAATATTATTATATGAAATCAGGGTCACCATTTCATTTCTAATGAAAATTTGTCACCCAACGACTGATTGTAGGGGGTTATGTTTTTTAAAATCAATTACATTAGGTTATTACTTCCAAACGGTCTCCAGTAGGTGTTTGTTTGTGCATCAGGAAATTATCAACAGATCTCATATCCTCAATGACTCATGTATATAAATCCCAATGTTAAGTGATCACTGGGAAAAATTCCCAACAACACTTAATAAATTACATTGGTTGGTAGATGGGATGTCAGGAACATCACACCCTCTCGGGGGGGGGGGGGATATTCCCTATTTATTGAATATACTATAAATTTTAGATATCTTAGTGAATCCTTTTTTAATTACCATATATGCATATATGTGTCATAATGAGGCAACTATCAATTAATAATGGACATGGTTTTATAATGATCCATATGTATCAGAGGTTCTCCAACAGTGGAGGGTTCTCTATGTATTTGAGGTTCTCTATTAATGGAACCTTTTTTGTATATGTATGAAATATTTATGGGTTATTCATTAGGACGATTCTCATTTTAAGCTAGGTGGTGAGGATCTTCAGAGTGTTTTGTCATCCAGGGAGAAAAAGTTTTTTTTATGTTGGGATCTAACCAATATGATGGTATTACTTTGTATCCTCACAAGATTAATTGAAACACAAATAGTTTGGTGCCACATAATAGGGAAAATATTTTTTTATATTCATTTGATGAGGAATGAATCATGTAATTTAGCATCATGTGGGAAGGAAATCTATGCAGAGTTTTCCTGGTCAATGTTTGGTGTATTACATATGCCAAGGCTACCTGAAGGACCCATAAGAGATTTGGTATTTCAGGTGGATTGGACCCTACTAGGAATGAAACTTGAAAAAAATTAGGGTGAATTTGGGTGTTCATTTTTTACCATGGTAGGGATTCCTATGTATCCAAGTTATTTGTAAATAAATTCCCACATAGTTTAGTATGTTAGGGATTGTAGCAGTTAGGATGGTCATTTTAGGGGACAATATTGGGGCTTAAACCTATGAGGAAACCCGATTGAGTGGATATCGTTGGGGATTACTCTCAGGGGATTCCCATGTGGATGGGGATTATGAATGAAATTTTACCCATTGAAGAGAGGTTAGGGATTAAATATATAGTGAAAGATCATGGATCATGTGATTGGGTCATAATCATGGATGTGGACCACATGAAGGTTTGAGATCATGTATATTTCACGATCAATAGTAACCTATAAGCCCATGTGTGTCATGATATATTTGGGAAAAATAGGAAGTAGTAGACCTGAAGATCACATTATCCACTCTATCCAACGGTAGATGCGATGCTAGATCCCAAAGGGAGAGGGAGTGATATTTGAGTGTGACCATATTCTATTTTTTATTTTAACTAGTATAGTCAAATATAGGGAACTATCTATCTAAATCCCAGGGCAGAGTCAAATAGAAGCACGAGTGTTTCCTCTTTCAAGAAAGGATAAAGTATTACTATTGGAGGGATTCCCTACCAGTACATAGGGAATATAATAATTTTTTTCTCTAGCCCTCATCAATGGGAAATGATAGTTGTTACCCTCAACCCCTATAATAGTGAGCTCCGTGTGAGCACCCCAATGTCAAAACCCTTATTACCACAAGATTGTAGACCCAAAGATATTTCAAGGGTCCACCTTGTTGAGGAAGTTACAAACATGACTCCACTTACCATAGGTATGTTGACTCCATAGAAAAAAATGATTTTACTAATTATATGATCATAAATATCAGGTGGATTTGGAAGAGTCCTTTCCCAGATGTCGTTATACTGGTTTGAAGAGATTCCAATATGAGGCCAAATGACATGACTTAAGGGAGTGATTGGAGTTGGATCATGGAATACCCTTGGATTCCCTATTCAACGTAACATGTTCTAATGTGGGACAGGGTTACCTCATCATGTAATGCTTCTATGAGAGTGAGGGAAACATCCACATAGGATGGAGTTACACGAACAAGGGGTCCGCCCACGTAGTGTGTTGCTCAATGGGTCCAGGTTCGGCTTGCCTAGGTATTTTCTACATAGGACCGAGTTTCTCTCATATAGTGTTTGTATTCATGGGTCCAGGTTCCTCCCATGTAGTTTTTACCAATGTGGGGTAGGGTTCTTCCTACATAGAATTTTTCTATGCAGGGTGTTGGGCCACAATAGGGGCTTCTATTTGTACCTCACATAAGGGTCTCTGTTTAATGGATTTATTTTCTTTAATGTATGATAGATATTTAATTTATCCTTGATTATATTAGGTGGTTTTAACATCTAATAATTGATGTATCTATCTCTATTCATCTCATAGGATATACTTTTTTCATTTCCTAATCGCTCATCTTGTTAATCTATTGGGTCATCCCATTTTGGTCTTTTGGTATGTCCTTTTCTCGATCCCCCTAATGGGAATTTTATAAATTAATGGATGAAACATATACTCGAATGCCCAATAATCATGGTAGGGTTGTGAGAATTATTTTTTGGGAGCTTAGGTAAATTCACCCTCCCATGAATGATTTTTTTCGTCAGGTATTTCCTCCACAAGGGAGGAAATCACAATCAGGCCCCAAAAAACATTTCCTTTACTATGTAGAAAACAGAGGTACCACACTATCCTATAAACTTTTTTATTTTCCGGAGAAGGTCATTAATAGGGGTATAAATCACCATCAATCCTTGAAAATTAATGTGGGATCATTCTTGCGTGCTAGAGTTACCTCCTCCTCCATTGTACAGTTTCATTCATGGGGCTCTTTGTGATGTGGTGAAACGCCATTCCAAGCTGTAGTTTGGGAAATGTTATGTACATAAAATCATCAATATATTCTTCTTGGATGCCCCTTGAATTTTTTTCTTCAATCATATTTTGTTTTTATTTATACATATTTCCAATTCTAATAGGATTATTTTCTGTTTGGATGCAGAATTTTGAGGACCCAACAAATTCCCCACATCATAATGGGTTTCCATTGGGATAATGAGGAGGAAATTTCCATATAGAAATCAATCCTATTTCAAACTATATTGTAATACTATGGTGGATCCACTAGAGGGAAACATAATATTAAATAGGGGTCATATCTCATTTCCCTTCTACCAGATTTCTCAGCGAACTAAGAACTCCATAATCTCTCTGATCGCCTACTCCATCCATGTAGTACGTCCTTTCTAGAAGCCTTTTCCATGAACTAATATTCTCAACTGCAAATGGAAATATTGAAAACCCATATGAAAACTAGATTATTCATGTATTAAATCAACCCAAAAACATAACACATCATTTTCCATTTCTTTGTGTGTTGATTCTTTGCTGGATAATGCTTCCTAGGAAAGTGCATCCTAGGCTAGTGATTCATGAAGTGATGGTTCATGGGTGAAGTGACATACTTCTTCAAATGTTAATATTCAAATTCTCAGCAGATCTAACATGAATTTGATTAAATTATCACTTAGATAAAATAGTTCTAGATTCCAACTCAAAATTTATTACAGGGAGTTTCACTTCCCTGGTTAAAAATTTTTATGAAAATATTCGATGTTACATTTTCCTTAAGGAGGGTACTATGAAGGAACTTATTTCACTAGAGCTTTTATCTTACCCTCTTTACATATAACTTACAATATATAACATCATACATTGGTATAATTCTCCCCTTCAACCAGTTGATCGGAATCTCTGATTTTTTTTGGGTTTGAGATGGCCTATGATCATGCACTAGTGAACATAATTTATAAATGCCTATACTTTATGGGCCTGGTAAACCATTAATATTCTTTCTCAATGGTTTTATGTGGACTAAAAAAATTAACATATTCATGACACATTCATTCAATCCTTCATTAAATGTTATTCTTACATATTTAACCATTCATGTGGCGATCCTGGCTGAGGATGGAGCTCTAAGTGGGACATACGATCTTGAGGGAGTTTCTTTGATGTATGTGATTTTGAATTTTGTGTGAACTAGAATTATAGGTAATGTTCTAGAAAAATGGATGTGTTTGGACAATATCATGTCTTATGGGTTTCTCAGTTTGTTTTTTACTCATCAAATGAGATATTTTTAGAATTGATCAATCATTGGTGCTCAAGAAATATATTTCACCTCTTTCATGGTTATTTCAGGGTCAGATTATGTGATGTCTACCATCATGGGGAATCCCCATTCATGGAAATATATATGATGAATTTCTAACCATGGACAGTTTTTTTCAAAAAACTTGTATGTACATTCATTTGAGTGGGACTTTCTCACCATGGAACTGTACATTCTTAGTCAACCCCTTAATTCAAATTCAAGAAGGTAGGTCCCCGCATAATTTTTGTGGGCCATTCCAATTATTATATGGTTGGCTTGTAGAACACTATTAGTTGTAAGAATATCAGAATATCGTAAAAATTATTTATTACTCATTTCAACATACAATGATTAATATTATAGATGTTTTCTCGAAACACCTATCCATTGATGAAAATTTTGAACTGTTGATTTTTTTTCTCATTTTACATTTATCTGATACCCCACTCCTTCAGGAATGGTGGTTCATAATAGAAGATAGACTTCCTAGGAATTATCTATCATTTTATCTTTAAGAGATGGAATCCATGTTGAACCGGTAGATAGAGTAACTGAAATTTAATTCTATACCCATTATATATTTCCCAAAAATTTGGTTGTATGTAACAGGTTACGTCCTTGACTCCCCAAATTAAGGATTAACATCCAGTCGTCCTTTGATAACTATGGCTTATGATGACAATATAAAAATATGGAATAAAAAATTAAATTTCCATATGCAAAAAATCCCACCAATTTATAATAGGATTATTCAGTGATGTGGATGGAATACTAAGTTTAAGGGATATTCGGTATGTCGATCAAAAATGTTCATAAACCAATGGCTTGTCCCTACTCATTTCTGAATAAAACCGCCTCATTGGTTTCCAGGGGAGAAATCCATGTGTCTTGATGGTAAACACGCCTTAGGGGATCTCTTCCTCTAAATCTCCCCACACTAAATGTGTTAAGAATCCGATGTTATAAAATGGCACTACCGGAAACCCTTCTGGTTTTGGTCCTAATGAAACGCCTTGGGAACCCCACCATTTGATGTTGGGGTTATGATCCTAGTTCCCAAAGATGGATAGGATGCCAGGATAAAATATTTTCCCACTTTGGAGTTATTAATCGATATGAACATATCTATTGTGGTTTCACTAATTTATTACATCCTCATGGAAATGAGTTATCAAGATCAGGATCTCAAAATTGTGATTGACCACTAGGCTATGTTAAGATGGTATTGGAAAAAATTTGTTAATGTCATCATGGAGACACCCTAGCAGAAATAGATGAAAGGGAAGACATTATTCACCAACTTTTACATAGCCTAGGCTCATGTGGGTTTGATTACTGGAAACTACATATCTTTATTCGACCAATTATCATTGTTTGATAGGATATAGATAATTTAGAATGTGATCTCACTCAGTACTATTATTCCCACTATTAATGAGAATTCTTATGGTGTCTTACCTCTGAACTACCCTACATTGTTACTAAAAATGAATGATCTTATGATCATGTGGTCTCATATAACATGGATCTACAAGAGAGTAAGTCATGTTTATGTAGGTTAAGGGAACATATGTGATCGGCAACTGAAACTTAGGTATACCTTAAAAAGAAGGGTCGATATCTATAGGCCATCATTAAACAAATTTACTCAATAACTGAAACTAATACTAGAAAAAGAATGATGTAGGAATAGAACCTTTATGAATTTCTCTTGGAGGTAGTCAAATGTATCCACTTTGTCTATTCTGTTTTTTTCTCTCTATCTATTTTATTTGTATCATTAGGGAGAGAATCCATGATGGTGATTCTCCTCCAATATCATTTAATAAAATAGAAGTTTTCCCCTAAAATTCATATCTTGTATCTTTTCCAACAATCCTAATCAGTCATAGAATTCAAATTTTAATATGATAATATTCACTCGATTTTAATCTCAAGATCCCTCTTTGGAAATGAAATTGATTTAATCATGTAATAGCCTAAATATTTCCTAAGACGATGGAATCAACGAGTGTATTTTTGACTATTGATTATGTTAACTGGAAACACAAAATAAATTGTGGAATTTCTATTATTGACCTAATATTTTTCAATCTATACTATGACATGGGATTAGTGGGAATAATGTGGACTTTTCATTGGACACCCCTCACAGGATTCCAACCTAAGAAGTTTATTTCCATCTTTAATTTTCAATTTATCTATTGTTGCCTAAAAATGAAAATCATAGGTTTACCAAGAAGGTACTCTACGTTTACTGAGGGTTCCCTTTGTAGGTTTTCCACCAGGAGAGTGTTTTTTCTCTTTTCATGGGAAATATAGAGTCTTTCAAATCAAACTAATGCAACAGATGTTTTAGGTTGAATAGTTTAAACAATGAATTATGGGACCATGTACTTAAGAGGGATTATTGGATGATAATGTCCCAGTATTTATTAGACATGAATGAGGGATTTTCATGAGCATGGTTTTGGGATTATTAAATCCTATACATGATATGGGGAATGAATGCAAGGAGTACCCACAAGAAATATTTTTAATGTGATGCCTTATGGGGAAAAGAGTTAGAAGAAGCCTCTTCTAGGGACTTTTTTTGGTTCAAAACCGATTTATGTGGGAATAGTATTTAGATATAACATATGCATACTTGTTATTTTATGAAAAAGGTATGATAATTAGACAGTCCCTCCATTTCTGATGTAAATTTAATTTTTGAACATTAAAATTTATAAAGACCCTAAAGGTTGGCTTGTTAAGAGAATGGAGTATGAGAATGTCAAGGGAATATTCCATGAATGAGAAACTACTCCTATTTGAATTTGGAATGTGTAAAGGAGGGATGGATATTGGTTTAGTTTAATGTCATGAAAATTGGAATGGACCATGTAGTTTGACGTCATATTGAAAGGAAATTTGAGGACTATAGTTTAACCTTATTTATATTTGATTGAGGGGTAAATGATTTTATCTTATCATGGAAATGTATTCACAAATGTTCCATAATTCAAATCCATGAACAAGAATGGGTGTAATCAGTAATCTTGGGGTTTACGATTCTATAGAGTGATATGGGACAAAAAAGTCCATTGGGGCATACATAAATAGGAAATGCCTCTCATGGGGATGAATTGTCCTTTGTTTGAGAAGAATTTTTTGTGGGAATCTTATGAAGAGAAAACCAGGGCTTATTATTCTTAGTCAAACAATGGTGTCATCAGGACACTAACCCGCCACATTCAATGGCCAGGGATGTTTATGGAGATTTAGACATCCATAGTCATAGATTTTGGTTTATGAAACAAACGTTCTATAATATGATAGGTGTATTTTATTTCAACAATTATGAGAATGGGTATAAATATTTCCTTTACCAAGGTTTGACCCATATATAGTAGGGAAATTAATTATGATGTTTGGGATGGATATTCATGTTCTGGGTGTCAGTACACAACTCTTCATGATGAGAATAATGAAATATGTTGTTCTTAGATGGTTTCCTCATAGACTGATCAAAATATTGCATGGGGAAGGGGAAGTTTCTTCTTTATAAGAGATCATGAGTGGGGTGATGCACATATTGGACCCCCTATGTAGATCTAGATCATTTATAGAGAGTGGAGAATTATATTGTGTCCATAACGGGATATAATATCAATGTGACACTATATATCCTATTAAAATGGGAATCAAGCCATAAATAGTTCATATTGAGTTCTCTGTATAGGTTTAACCCATGTACTAGGAAATTAAATTCTTATCCACTACTCAGGAAGGACATATGATTGGATATTATGGCATCACTATGTATCATGTGATGGTAGGAACCAAGAAACACATTGTTCTGGACATCGTGCAGTTCAATTTCATAAGTCTCAGGCATAGGTATAACTCATACATAAGAAATCAAAGAACTTTTTCTTTCATGGTTGGACCTAGTATTGATGATCTGGGGTTCAGTATGTATCTCATCAAATTCAGAATCATCAAAGATGTATTACTTATTAATCACATAGTTTAGGGTCAAGGTACTAGGACATTATGCAAGTCATTTCACATCATGTCGTAAGGACAATGTAGGGTCTTGTAGTTTTAGGTCATACAGATTGGACCATTTTACATTAAAACATTGAATAATAGGAATCTCAAAATGATTGGATTTTTCAGCATTCAACATGCGTGAGGGGAAAGAACATGTAATCATGATTACAGGGTTTCACAGGTCAATAGAAATGATATGGGGCATAAATTCCATTGGGTCTTACCAAGATAGAAGATGCCTCTCCTGGGGATTAATTTTCGTTTGGTCGACAAATTTTTTTTTCAGGAAAACATATGCAATGAAAAATACAGAATATTTTGAATAGCCAAACAAGTTTTTCCTCATGACACTTACCCTCCAATTCAGATGTCCAGGTGAAGATTGTAATGATCTAGAATTTCCCAGGCACAAAATATGAGGAATGGAAGGAATTCTTATGGGTATGTAAGAAATATTCATCTCTTGATTAGAAAAATAATGTGAAATTTCCTATAGAGATATGGCTCATATATAAGAGGTTCATTACTATTTCATTGATATATCCCGAAATGAGGAACCCGGACGTGACATCTCTTACACAGACCATTGCTTGTATATAGGAGATAGGGAGTATCTTTCTATACCCCACGGATTGAACTAGGACAAAATGACTAGTTTTCACTACGTTTCTATTCAGAACAAGAATCAATCCACATGTAGTTCTCGAGATACCAGATAATTTAATGTTGTGCGGAAATAAAATTCCCCAAGTAGTTTAAAATCATTCGATTAGGAAGTAGGTTCCCCGATGAGAAGAGGATGTTTATGGTGTGCCTTTTTTAATTCTTTATAGTAAGACCACGAAAACCCTAATGTGGAATGATACGCCTTTACCATGTTGGGATTCCCCTAATAAAACATCTAAGACCATGTTATATTTGCTCAGTGTGAGAAAAAAACGACGTAAAAGCTTTGTTCCGCCACACAGAGGTGATAAAATGAAGGATATGGGTATTTTAATTTGTAGTGACTGGACCAGGATTTGAGATCTTGGCATCACTACGTATCACATTATGGTGAGAATAAAGACATATTTAGTTCTTGAACCTGCTACATGTGCTGGTCTGACATTAACTCCACGAGGAAATCTTTTTTCCTTTGATTGTTTTGATCTTGGCGGTTGCACCATGGATTTGACACTCAAGAGTCACTACATATGTTGTAGTAGTAAAAACCAATCCACACAATGTTTTGGGACCTCAAGTAGTTTGACATCATGAGGTAAGGATGAATATCACCCAACGTGAAAAGGGGGATATTTTTTGGCTGCATTATAGGAGAAATGAATAATAGTGATAGGTTTTATGTGACAAGGAAGAGTCACGTTGCCAAAATTCTGTCTGGAGGGACTATTTGCAAGGGACCCATGTTCACGTCGCAAAAAACTAATTATTTATTATTGGGATTGGTATCTGGTCGCAAAAGACTTGGCACACAATGCGTACTAAATAGAAGAAATGGTATTTGTGAATGGTGGTTCCACCATTCACAAATAACATTCAATGGTTTTTAGTATTTGTGACGAGTCCTATCACAAATACCTTCGATGGTCTTTCCTATTTGGGATGGGTACCGTCGCAAATACACTTTGGTAGTTTTTAGTATTTATGACGGCACCAGTCACAAATACCCTTAGGTGGTTTTTAGTATTTGTGACATGTCCCTTTATATATACACTTTTCACTGTTTACCCTAATTAATAGTGGGTTTCACATTTGCGACAGGATTTATCTTCTGTTGCATATAGTATATCGGTAGATAGGTATTTGCGACAACACCCATCACAAATACCTTTTTAACCCCCACCCCACATTAATAGGGAGGGTAAGTATTTGCAACGGATCTTGTCAAAAATAATCTGACCTATATATTCCCCCAAATGTTTTTTCCATTTCACAGATCACTCAACTCCTTTCTCCAACTCTATACTCATATTTCTCTCTTAAAATTTTTTAATGTTACAAATGTCAAATCAGAGCAATTTTCAAGCCTTACATCGCACAAAAGATACTATATTAAGGTATTTATCTATTGCTTTTATTTTTTATTTAATTAATTTATTTTCATATTATTTATAATTAATTTCAATCAGCGTAAATTATATTAAACTAGAAATAGATATTTGTATTTTTCATTTTTTTTAAAATATGTTGTTTCATTAGAAATAAATATTAATAAATTGAAATAATTAGTGGTAAGTAGTAATAATTAATAGGAATTAGTAATAATTAGTAGTAACTAATAATAATTAAGTGAAAATTGGTAACAATTAGTTGTAATTAGTAATAATTTACAGTAATTAATAATAATTACTATTAATTAGTGATCATTAGTAAAAACTAGCAGTAATTATTAATAAATAGCAATAAATTCTAATAATTACTAATAATTAGTAACAATTATCAACAACTAGTAATAATTACTAATAATTAGTAATAATTAGTGGTGATTAGTAATAAATAGAGGTAATTAGTAATAAATAGCATTAATTAGTAATAATTAGTGGTAATTAGCAATAAATATGGGTAATTAGCAGTAATTTGTAATAATTAGCTCTAATTAGTAATAATTAGTGGTAATTAGAAATAAATAGTAGTAATTACTTATAATAAGTAATAATTAACAATAACTAGTAAAATTTTTCTCTAAATAGTAATAAATTATAATAAATAGTAATAAATAGTAATAAATAGTAATATATACTAATAAATATTTATATATAGTAATAATTAGTAATGATTTGTTATAATTAGTAATAATTAGTGGTTATTAGTAATAAATAGTTGTAAGTAGTAATAATTAGCCGTAATTAGAGGTTATTTGTTATAATTAGCGAAAATTGAGAATAAAGAGCAATAAATAGTAATAAATAGGATTAAATAGGCTTAAATTGTAATAATTAGTAAAAATAGGAACAATATGTAATAAATAAGAATAATTAGTAATAAATAAGAATAAATTGGAATAATTCGTAATAATTATTAATAAATAGTAATAATTATTTGAAAATAGAATAAATATCAGTAAATAGTAAAAATTGTAATAAATAATTTTTTTGGAATATATAGTATAAATTAGAAATAATTCGGAATAAATAGTAATAAATAGTAATAATTAGTAATAATTTGTAACGATAATGAATAACTAGTAATAATTAGGAATAATTAGGAATTATACGAATAAAATTGAAATAAATACTAAAAATTAGTAATAAATATTAATAATTAGTAATAATTATTAAAATTATTAATAATCAGTAATAAATAGTTATAATTATAATTAATTATGAATAATTAATAATAATTAGTAATAATTAGTAATAATTAGTAATAATTAGTAATAATTAGTATTGAATAGTAACAAATAGAAATAAATAATAATTTTTAGTAATAAATAGTAATAATTAAAAATAAATAGGAATAATTAATAAAGAGGGACAATTAGTAATAAATAGTAATAATTAGTAATAATTAGTAATAAATTGTAATAATTGTTAATAAATTGGAATAATATGAATAAATAGTAATAAATATGAATAGATAGTTGTAATAGGAATAAATAGTAATAAATGTTATAAAATTGGAATAAATAGAAATAAATAGAAATAAATAGTAATAAACTAGAATAAATTGGAATTAATAATAATAATATGTAATAATATGTAATAATTTTTAATAATTAGCAATCAATTGAAATAAAACAGAATATTTAGAAACAATTAGTAATAAGTAGAAATAATGTTAGAGAATTGGCAATAATTAGTAATAAATAGTTATAATTTGTAATAATTAGTAATAATTATTAGTAATTAGAATTAAATTATAATAGTTAGTAATAATTAGTATTAATCGTCAATAATTAGTAATAGTTAGTAACAATTAGTAATAGTTCATAATAATAATTAATAATTAGTAATAATTATTAATAAATAAGAATAAATCTGAATAAATAGGAATAAATAGTAATAAATAAGAATAAATAGATATAAATACAAATCAACAAGATAATTAAGAATAAATAGTAATAAATAAAAGAAAATAGGAATAATTAAGAATAATTAATTATAATTAGTAGCATCTAATAACAATTAGTAATAATTTTGAATACATAGGAATAATAGGGAATAATTAATAATAACTAGGAATAATTAGTTATAAATTGTAAAAAATTGTAAAAAAATTGTAATAATTAGTAATAATTATTAATGAATAGTAATACATAGTGATAATTCACAATAAATAGTAATAATTAGCAATAAATTGTAATAAATAGTTACAATTTGGAATAAATATGAATAAATAATAATAATTAATAATAAATCGTAATAAATAAGTAAAGTAGTAATAATATGAAGTAATTAGAAATAATTAAGAATAATTTTTAATAATTATTAATAATTTGTATTAATTACTAATAATTAGTAATAATAATGAATAAAAATAAATAAATAGTTATAAATAGGTATAATTATTAATAAACAAGAATAATTATTAATAACTATGAATAATTATTAATAAATAGGAATATATAGAATTATAGAGGAATACAGAGGAATAGTTATTAATAATTAGTAATAGTTAGTAATAAATAGAAATAATTAGTAATATATAAAAATAATTTGTTGTAATTAGTAATAAATAAAAATTTATAGGAATTAATATATTTCATTATTGTTAATTTGAAATAATTTGCAATAATAACTAATAATTATGAATATTTACGAATAATTAAAAAACAACTTTTTTGGAGGTGTTTTTATTATATAAATTTCTTCATAAAAAACATTTTTATATTTTTAGAGAAATATGGAACAAGGATGTAGAAAAGAATGATTATTAGATGATCGTTCTTGGATTAATCGGCACAAGAATCCAAAAGGTTCTTGTATAAATCTAATATATAGTTAGGGTGTTGAAACTATCTTATAATTTGCATCATCAGAACTAGAATTTCTTCCAAACTGGTCAATAGAGTGTCCATAAAAAAATGTTGTCTGGGGACATTTGATGTAATTGATAAAATTGGGAGTCATCAATCGTGTTTTGTTTTTAAAATAGTTTGTGTTTTCTGGTATCACTATGGGGAACATAGTTTTTGAGAAGATAATAAAAAGTTTGTTCTATATCCATCAAAATTTCAAAATTTAGTACATGATGTACAATATCTATCATTTCAACAAAATAAAACATTGTATATTATTGATTTAGGCCATGAGTTGGAACAATATCAATTTTTTGAGTTTATGAGATTCCCTAAGGCTACATGATTTCATATTTGCAAGATTATAAAATTTGAAGCTGTAATGAAATTTATGGCTACTAAATCAAAAAATGGAATGTTAAATAGTTGTTTTGATCAAATATTTTTTTTAAACACTGTGACCTGAAGGAAATTTATTTTCTATAAGTATCAATGAGAGAAAAAGCCTAGTTTGTACTCTAGGTCTTAGTTATCAGAAGATTCATGCATATTTAAATGACTGCATATTATATTATGGTGAAAATGAGTAATTGGATAGTTTTCCATCTTGTGTAAAATCTAGGTACAATGAGCCACAAATTGGAAAGCCTAAATTTATTCTTATAAAATAGTTGAGGTATTTACCAATTACACTGAGATTACAACATTTATTTATGTCTGAAAACATAACATCATTAATTTCACGGAACAAAACCTATATTTCAGTTGGAAAAGGTTAAATTATAAATGTGATAGAGATTAATAGAAACATTTTGACCCATTATAATAATATATTACATCAGAAGCCCAAAACATGCGATTAGGTCTTTCTACTAATGGTTTATGTCCATTTGGATCTTACGATAATCAATATTATTATTGGCCAATTTTTTTAACTCCATACAATTTACATATTTGGATGTTGATGAATGAGTCATATATCATTTTGACCCTATTAATTCCAAGACATATAAAAACTATTATTGATGTTTATTTGAATCCATTTATTGATGATTTAAATTAATTGTGGAGTAATGGTGTTAGTATATATGATGTTACTGCAAAACAAAATTTATACTGAAAGTGACATTGATGTAGAAAATTATTGACTTCCCAAAATATGAATTGTTATATCAATAGAGTAAAAGTCATCCAAAATCATGTTCATATTGTATGATAGACAACAAAACATTTATTCACATTAATGGAGGAAAATTTAGTTTTTTCAACTGTCATCATAGATTCTTCGCAACTGATCACCAATTTCCAAGGAACATATATCATTTCAAAAAAAGGAATAATTGAACGAGAGGAACCTCCAACAATGATCTCAGGTATGGAGTTAAAATCTAATATCTCTTCATTACCTCCCTTTATATTTGGACAGACTATAAACCAAAATAAAATTGATGGCTTTGGGAAAGACTACAATTTGATAAAATAATGAATTTTTGGGGATCTTCCATGTTGGTCTGATTTTTTGGTCCATAAAATGTTGGATCACATGTATATTGATAATATGTATTTTGATAATATATTTCACACAGTTTTGGATACACCTTGCAAGACAAAATATAATATAAAGGTACAATTAGATCTTTCCCAAATTTGTAGGTGACCATAACATGAACTAGTTGAAAATTTCAGATCCCAGAATTTAATGAAACCAAAAGTAGGTTATAAAAATTTAAAATAAAATCGATCATTATTTTTTTAGTGGATTATATATTCAAGAATTATAGATGGTTATGTTCAAATTTGGTCAGATTTGTCAGAAATAGTCATATTACCATATTAAAAAGTCATGACTGTCACGTTATAATTGAAAGAATTCAATCAATTGGATTAAGATTTTCTTTAATTATATGACTGGGGATCCACTAACATTCATATAATTTTTGATCTGAGATATTTTCCTGGTGAAAATAGACTATGTTGCACTAATCAAACTGCAAGTAGATGTCCTATTAATTTTATGTAAAATGGAAAAAATAATCCCATCTTCATTCATTGAATCAATAGAACATTTGAAATTACATTTTCCATATGAAGAAAAATTTGGACGTCTAGTGTAGTTCTAATGGATGTACCAATCTGAGAGATTCATGTAGAAATTAATGAAAAAAGTACGTAACAAATCTTTAGTTGAAAGATCAATTATAGAAGTTTATTTTCAGGAAGAAATTTCATTGTTATGATATCATTATTTTCAATCTTAATATCCATAAAAACACAATAGAATGTTCCATAATGAGTGAAATTTTGATAATGAAATGGGTAATCAATTATCCTTTTTTGTTCATAAAGAACGTGGCATTGGTGTAGTTCATGAATGGTGGCTTTTAGATGATGAACATGACAGAGCTCATACATATATTCTAATCAATTGTGAATAAATGGATCCATTTTTATTATGAATGATCATATCACATATTCTATAATCATTGTTACAATAAACTAATTTTTTTATTTCCATGATGTATGATAATCATATAAATAAATAACATCCCAAAATTAGTGCAGCTTGTCTTGAAGAACGCCGAAAAAATTATTTTTCTTACTTGTTTCCAAAACTAAGAACATAATGTATTTATGGTTTAACATATAAAATAAATTATTTATTTATTATATTTATAATTATTTTAAAAATTATTAGGTATATAAACATGCAGATAGAATTGATAATCAATTGTGTCAATTGAGTAACCCACCATCCTAAATGGTTAAATATTTTAATGCATATGTGGTGAAATGATTTCAATTTCATACACAAGCATATGGGGAATCAAAAAAACAATGAATAATTGATTTTTCTTGTGAGGATATCATCATATATAAATTGATGTTGACTTTTATGGCATGCTATAAAAAATTATTGAACTGTGTTATTTGGGACAGGATTACATAACAATGTTTAAAAGTCAGTGATTGGATACCGAGAGAGGCTTCCATGATCATTTTATCCCTGGAATTATTGATATTAAATATAAATACTTCTTGTAGTGAATGAACCATTTTATTGGCACATTTGGTTTATCAAATATACTATAATAATCATTTTTGTATTCATGAGAGTTAGGTTACTGGTGAAGCATAATAAAAAAGAAATCAAGGAAAATTAGTTTACTGAAATTGAATGTGGTTCTGCTGAAGTGAAAGGAGTAATTTTTTTTGAGAGACTACCTAAAGTCCATATTTTCCATGAAGGGACATAAATATAGATGATGAAACCATACAGTTAAATGTTGATGGTAATGATGATGTTATTGATATATAAAATTTATATTAAATGACAAGAGATGATGAAACTGAAACTCCTATGGAAATTGATGATACTGAGGTGGAATATGAAGATATTTTCACCATGATATATGAAGATGAGGATGGAGATAAATATTGATATAGTTAAATGATAGTTATAAACATGAATAATATATATCTATATATAATATTAGTTTTCAACAATTTGATAACAATAGTCATTTATGGTTTTAGATGAACTAAGTTCTATTTTATGAGATAGAGGGTGTCGATATACTTAATGACTCGGAGGAAGTGGGTTATCTAACCTTTAGACTATTGTGAGTGAAAAGGGGAATTGGAGGAGTTATGGACTTATAAAATTGATTTTTTCTAGCCCTATCCTTGAGACATGACACATCATGGTTTCGATCTATGCATAGAGTGGTATTTTTACTTCAGTATTATATTTTTCTTTGACTAATTTTCAATTTTTTTATTTATAAGCTAATTTTTAGATTATTTGTTATTTTTTCACATATTTTATCAAATAGCTATTGGAAATGGGGGTTATTTATTGTGAAATTATTTTTCTGGTGTACGAGTTACATGGGATCAGATTCCCATAGATGTTTATCCCTGCATGTTCGATCATTCACTAGTATGTAAGTAAATAATATTTATATATAAGTTTTTTAATTAATAACTTGATATAATTAATGTTTATATTTTATGGTATCCCATCAATGATATCATCTGTGAATCTATTTGGAAGACATGGGAGTGTTTAATGTGTGATTGTTTCCATCAATTTTTTCACAAATTGAGGAAATTGATGTTGAATGTCGGAGTCACAGAGTTTGATGAGTTTTTTGCACCAACAGACCTTAATATATTTAATCTATGGTTTGGGATGGATTATGTTCCCACTGGATAGTTTGTTATTTTAATAGTAGATCATCAATTGGTTGATAGAACCCGGGGAGACTTGAGGTGACACAATGAGTTGGTCTTCATACATTCAGTACACATAGGGAACATATAGTAAGTAACTTTTCTTAATTTATATATAAATTTAAATATAAAAAATTTATTTTATATTAATATAGGTAGTAAAAGAACCTGCTATTACAGAGTTTTATGTTTATAGGAGGATTCACATCGATCCTGTCACTAGAAAGATACGAGGTGATCGCTATTGTCAGATTGTGGTCAGCATATTTACTTTTTATGATTTAAAAATAAATAAAATAATATTTTAACAAAATTTATTTTAAATTGAAATTTAGGGAGTCATATGATGCCACAATATCTAATAAACAGACTGAGAGTCAGGCCGAGGCCATGAATTAGACCATTGTAGTAGGATTTGATGAGGAATCATGGATGAAGGCGACCTATTATGCCTTTGAGAAATGCCAAGTTGTAGGATTCATCTCTCGATTGATGTCTATGAGTTATTATGGTACCATTTCAATGTAAGACAATAGTTTTATAGGATCTCAAAGAGAGGCATCATAAACTGCTTTACATTATCTGGAGAAGTTGTGAGATCTGGGTGAGCATATAGAGAATATGTGTAGGGAGTAGGAAGAGGTCCATTGACAACAATATTAGTATCAGTTGGAGAACATGCATCGATTGAATCAGTAATAGCACAACTAGACAATTGAGTACATGCAACATTTGACTCATGGTTTAGGGATAGAGTTCCATCCAGCATCTCCTCCAGCTCTTCCAGAAGACCCTCCACCTCAATGATGTATTTACATTTTATGATAAAACATTTAAATGTCAATTTTGTTTTGTAATATTATATAATTACATTTTCGTATAGGGTGTTTTCTATTTTTTTTTCAAATATTGTGTTAATTATTATTTTATTTTTCTTTAAAAATTAAAAAATTTATTACTTTATTATTTATATAATTATTTTTTATTATTTTTATTAATTTTTTATTATTAATTTAATTATTCTTATTATTAATTTTTTTATATTTTTTAGAATATTGACGTTTTAGTTATTTTATCATGTGATTATTATTATTATTATTAATTTTATTATTATTTTATTATTATTATTATTTTATTATTATTATTTAACATTTTATAATTATTATTATTTTTTAATTAAATTTTATTCATATTAATTTTTTTATTTGTTTAAAAGTTTTTTTGTGATGTTCCCTTCATAATTATTATTTGTGACATCCCCATCTCAACTATGCTTTTTAAAAACTAAGAGAAACTATTTACGATGGGAAAATTTCCCATCATATAATGTACATCTTGAAACACCATTTTCATGAAATGGGGCATTTGTGACGGGAACCTTTTGAAAATTCTCTATCACAAAATAACACAATTTCCAGTACTTATAGACCTAGAAGTAATGATCCTAGTTTCACTATGTATTATCTCTGCATTGGAATCAAGCCACACATAGTTCTGAAAAGGAACTCTTTACACATATCTAACTCATATGCAGAGTGGGAAATTTCTCCCATATTTCATAGATGGGCCCATAAAATAGGGTTCGGGTATCACTACATATCCCACTGGAAAGAGAATCATGAGAAATATACTTCTTGACTTCCTACCTAATAAAATATGATATATGTATATGTAGAGGGAATTTTTCATGAAATGGACCTATAAATAAGAACATCTTTAGAGTCCCTGACATTGACTTGTTTTCTATGTTAGGGAGGAAATATTTCATGTATTTCATGGATTGGTCGAGAAAATGAGGTATGTGCATCACCACATATCCCATAAAATGAGAATTAATTCACACGTAGTTCTTGATGAAGCCGGATGTTTATCTTCATGTAGTAAGGATGGGTGTCACTTGATATGAGAGGATAATCCCCATGTATGGGCCCATCCATATTGATCCATGTATCACTATATATCATGGAATGGGAGGAATCAATCCACAAATAGTTCATCTCGAAAATATCTCTACACAGATTTATCCCACACACATCGAGGTTGAGTTTATTTCTTTTGGGGTGGCCGGACAATGATTTAAAATCCAAGTGTCACAATGATTCCTATTTTGATTGAAATCTAACTATATGTCATTCTTGAATATGGTATGGTAGTGAATGATGATGGGGGGGATTTCCTCTCATGAGATAACATTATGGTGATGTACAATTTAATTCCATATCAGAAGGACATTGATGTCATTAAAATTATTATCTTAAAACATGGACTATGTACCATGTAGTATCAGATCAAGTGGTCTGGATAGTAGTGTCTTATAGTTATGGGATGTCTGAATTTTTATACTAGTGAGAAACATAACCTCGACATGAAAAGATCCCTTGAGGATAAAATTCTGTAAGAAAATAATCTTATTAATGGGTGTAAATTTGTAGTTGGGCCTAATGCAAGTGGTTTAGGCATCAAAACTTGTATTATAATGATAGGAATCAAGCCATGCATAGTTCTGAATTGTAACACTCTATGAAGGTCAGGCCCATACAGAGAGGGGGCATTTTTCTCATTTTTCATTGATGGGCCAAAGACATGAAGTCTATGCATGACTATATATAAATTAATGATAGTAATCAAGACATATATAGTTATTGAGAAATATAATCTCTACTCAACATTGACTATCATGCTGTTACAGGGGAATATTCTCTTTCTCCTACATAGATACATCTTGTGTGTGGTGAATCTTTGATTAAAACAATGATCCCCGTAGAGTTTATCATATAATAGTGAGAGAGAAACACTAGTGTGGAAAATAATCTCTTGTGAGGTAATTGAATTATCCCATGATCATTGGGCCCATGTTCAGATCATGAGGTAAGAATCATATATATGTATTTAAAAGGCATCCTGATCTTATTGAGGATAATATTTCAATTTTCCATGATGTGTTGAAGACGTTAATTTAATTTTTATGTTCATATATTTCTAAACAATGATTTAGCACTAAAATCGGGTTATATGTAATGAGGTGGGATAAAAAAATCTGACGTCAATGAGGATAAAAGATCCCCACACACCACATACACATTCAAGAACAGGCCTATATATAGTTTTATGTTGTGATGCCAGGAATTTGATATCCCATTTTAATTTCATGTTGTTTTGACCATGAACACAATATAAAAATCATATTCACAGAAATTAAAGACATAGTTTATCATTATGAAGATATGAACCCAGTAGTTATATGGATTAACATCATGTAACTAGAATGATATACCATTCAGTTTAATGTATTGTGATCAGGATTATCTAACATGTAATTTAATGTCATGCTATCTGGATGACCTACCATGTAGTTTCACATCATGTGGTCAGGATGATCTACCATAATGTTTAACATCATGTGATTTGGAAAATGTACCCTGATGTTTATAGTCATTTGATAAAGATGATCTACCATATTTTTTAATTTCACATGATCAGGATGATATACCATATAGGTTAATGTCACGTGACCTGAAAAATCTACAATGTAGTTTAACATCATGATATCTAGATGATCTACCACGTAGTTTAATGTAATGAGATTAGGATAATATACCACGTAGTTTAACATTATTTTATCAATATTATCTAAAATGTTATTTAGAATCATGTTATTAGGATGATCTATCATGTCATTTAACATCATGAGATTAGGATGATATACCATGAAGTTAAATTCTAGGAAATCAGGATGATCAACATTGAAGTTTAACATATTGTGATCAGAACGATTTACCTTACAGATTAATTTTATGAAATCAAGATGATTTAACATTTAGTTTAACTTCGTCTGATCAGGATTATCTTTCATGTGACTACACCATATACTTCATCAGGAACCTAGTGTTGGTTGGATATGTTAAAAGATATCCATCAGTCAAAAATAGAGAATAAGATCCATTGGTGTATACCCTATGTGTTTCATAAGGTCCCTCTTATTTTGGTTCCAATTATGGAGGTCTATTTTCTGATATCATCAATGTCCTATAGACCAACAACATCTATTTTTTAAGCAATGATCAGAGGTGGACATTTTTGTTAAATGCCAGCATGATTCAGTTTTGGTGGACTTAAAAATGATGCAATGTATTAAATCATTTCTCATCCAGTCAATCTTATCATCCAACCTTTATGTGATTTATCATAGATGGATAATTTTTCTTAGATAAAAACACATAGTGAGGGTAATTGGGCCTCAATGGGTAGGACTAGATCTAGCTTTGGCCATGAATTATTGTCCTTATCTACCATCATCTGGATTATATTTGAGTTTTTATTGTTGAAGGCCTATATCAATCAATTATCAAATTCATGGAAGTATGATGAATGGTTGGACATGATGTCATACTCTATATTTAGTTTCCCTAATTCAGAAAAACAGAAATTGGTACCATTGTATGTCAAAATTTTATGAGGAACAACAAATTCGGTGATGATGTTGGATTTCATAAAGTTGACAATATTCCTTTCCCAGACATCTTGTGGGGTACAACATTGGCCCTGTTGGAGAAAACATTGGCTATAATATGGATTTAGACGAACTATATGTCTTAGTGGGAGGATGTGGTCCTATAACATTCATTCCACATATGGAAAATTTCTAGGATCACATGGCTATGTGGAGAAACTCTAGTGGTTGTTGAATGAAGTTTACATGAACCTAAAACGAATTAAAATATTCATCAAATTGGTGGCAGTCCTACATTAGAGTGTTGTAGTAGTACCCAAGACTTAATATATAGTGGGAATGTCTCATTCCAAACTGGTGAGGGCCATAGGCTCCGGTGTTCACTTTCTTCATGAAGGCAGTGCCCTCTTATCCACTAGTGCACATGAGATGTACCACGTCAATTCTCCTCTTGCAGAGGATTTTTATGTGATTCATGTCGCCATATAGAATAAAATTAATCACTCATCCTTATATTTTATCTCTCTTGGATCTGTCTGGTGGGAGGTGTCCATTTTTATGTTTGTTCAAAATGTGTGTCATGAAAATAGTGGTTTGATCGTAGAGATTAGGTACATGACTAACTTCATTGATCTATAATAAATTTCTATGAACGAATGGTGATACCATCTACTAGTGTGAAATGAATATGATTATTTCATCCCTGTTTAGATCAACTATAGTTTTGGTCACATTTCTTAATGCATTAGAATTGTCATTATTTGACCTTTGGATGTGAGTCAATTTTGGTTCCAATGGGTATTCTTCCATTAGTCCATAGACGTGGTTTAGTGGCAGGATTATCTCTTCCTTTTTAATAGCATAATCACGGTTAACCTCCTTAATAACCTGTTTTGAATAACCTTTAATATTTTAGTGATTGAAATTTACATGTTCTTCTAGTTCTAGACATGAAGTGAGATTTAGATATTCTACGTAATTTTTCAGGAAACCCTCTAATAACATGAAGGATTAAGGTCGGACTGCATTTTCTAGAGATATGAGCATGACTCCCTGCCCAACTTAATTGAGCTTGGATTCCTCCATCCTATTTCATATCAAAATTCTAGGTGCACCATCAAAATAAATTTCCCATATATAGGGGACCCTTCAAATAGACATAACCTCCTAATTGGGTATTTCAGTGTCTAATGAGCACATTTATATTGAGGTTTGTTATGATAAAAAAATATACTAATGTATTGACTTTGAACAATTTATAAGATATGATCTCGATTTCAAACTAATGTAGGATGACCTCCATCATGACCGATGTCCGGTCAATATTGGATTACTAGAAATTTATTTGAATACGATGCTAAGAGAGTCTAAATAGACCTCATGATGTTATAGTTAGTGCCTCATATTCTTAATTGAAAATATAAAAATGATAGAACTATTATTGATGTCATAGTATTGAGTATTAGTGTTGATCATGGTTCTATTGGGATATTACTGGCTATTTTAATTCCAAGAATCTTTATTTGGTGTGTGGAAGGCACCCGATGATCACACTAAGGATGTCACATACAAAATAATGCATCTTCATTCAATATGATGAATTAGTATTTGTGGTATAATGGTATATTTCTTGATTCTTTCAAATGGTTCCTAAAAATAATATGTTCCCCTGATATGTAACTCACTTTTTCATCAACATGGAGAAATGCATAAACTTTACCATAGGGTTGGCTATAATATGTCAAATTTAGGAAAACTTTCATTGAATTTCACTCAACTATGCAAGGTTATGAGGAGGGGCCATTCCAATAATAGACTATTTCCTCCATTTGGTTGACTTTGATGGCACTATTTCACACTAGGATGCTAAGAAATTTCCTCCAGATAATTAAAAAAAGTGCATTTAAGGGGTTTATTTTTAGGCTGTGTTGTGCCAATTTTTTTATTATTGTTTCAAATTTATCTAGGTGGTATGAGAATTGTCGTTATTTTACCTCCAGATTATCAAAAAAAATATTTTATGTACTTCCTTAGAAAGGGTATTAAGATTCTATGCCTTCCACAGTGTTATGTGTCACCAACATTCTTCAAGAAAAATGGCATTACCCTATAAACAAATACTCCCTGGGGGACCTGATGGTGGTGGATTTTTCATCATCTTATGAAATTACAATTTTATGATATCAAGTATTAAAATCCAAAATGGAGAGGGACTGATATCAAACTATTTCATTAATCAATATTTCTTTGATCAGGACTTAGAAATCATTCTTCATGATGTTTTGTTTGATATCCCTAAAAATGATGCAGACTCAGAATTGTTAGTTCACTTTTTTATGGGGACATTCGATAAATTTAGGATATAGTAAATCCAAAATGAATTTATCTGAAATGATTTTTTCAAATTCACCATTTATTTTTACAACATGTGCTGGGTGTGTCCTTCTAGATTACTATTTATTGCCATGGTGGTCCTATGGCCAGCCAAGGTGGTATGTGTCCACCTCAGGATTGAGGAATAAAAATTCTATATAGTTCTATGTGAACACATTCCACTTATTATTTATTATGGAGGTATATACCTATTTATCTTCACAAGACTTGGGTACACTAATGATGGTGGGTTGCGAGTCTTCTATTGTACCCAAATTTATTTCTTACAGCTCATCAATAGTGGTAGAGACTCCCTCCTCAATAGTTTTCAAGGAATCTCTATGTTCCACCTCCTCCTATTCATCTTATTTATTTTATTCTATTGGGGAATAAATTATTGGGATATTTTATCTAGAGTTAAGAGAGGATTTAATATCTTGTTATTTGAAAGATTAAGGAATTTCCTCTAATCGACCTGTCAGTGTGAAATTTCCATGAAACTCTTTAGCTTATGGAGTGATGGATGGATGAGAAGCATCTCTAAAAATTCTGAGTGAAGTGACAACCTATTCATCCTAATTTAGTGAGGTATAGATCTCATCGTGATCTATGTATGGAATGAAGGCATTTTCCTCTAATATTTCACCACTTTATAGGGAGTCATCCAACTTTTAATCACTATTGGATTCAAAAGTAATGGATGAAATCATGAAGACCACTGAATATGTGACTTAAAATGGACTCATATTCTCATATATAATTTATGGGTATCATATATCATTTTCCATGATATTTTAAGGTCATTCGAAGGATAATTTCAAGACCATTTGTGGAAGTTACCCAAGAAACACCATCAACCAGGGTTTATTTCTCTTTCCCATGATAGAATCCCGCATGGATATAAATCTTTTTGTAGAATTAAAATGTGATCTTATCATCATGTAACAAGGTATTTTTTACATTAATCTATCATTTCATTCATTGATTGTATGATGATGGGATTACATAATTTTTAGGCAACTAGGGTCATCCTAGGAACACATTGAACATTGTGTTCTACTGAACCCATTGAAATTATGATTCGTCTATGAGGTCTCAAAATTGAGTCTTGATATTGATTTTGAACAATAACATCTATTCACAATTTTTTATATCCCTATAATTTTATGGCGGAAGGTACTAGGTTGTCCTCATTATAGCTTAGTAGTCATAGTGTTCATACTATAATTGGATTAACTCTGGAGCCATTGTCAATGAATACGTTTCAGATATTGACAATATTTATCCCACGAGATGCATATGAGGTTATGATTTTTCCCTGTATAATGAAATATTTATCTTGATTTGGGAATGAGATAACCACATGACATTCTACAGGGTCATTCATTGCCCGATAGGCCTCATACGTGACTACATAAGAATCAAACTCATTGGTTCCTAGAAAAGTCTTTTTGAGTGCTTCCCTATGTTCTTTTGAAAAAATCATGGAATCAAGTATTGATATATTGGTATGCAACAAGGATAATTGTTATAATATTTCTTACATTTGGTATAAATTATGGCACTTCCCAATGTGGGGATTCTATTTTAAATTATATTTAGGTTATTATATATTTTATGTAGATGGATCATCCATTGAGATATGATTTAGAGGCATTGTGTGTTGGGTTAGGCAAGTCTGCCTACCCAGAAAGGGTGATATGATACCTATTCCTCATATGATTGATTTTAAATAGTGGTTTGGTTATGATGGATTTTTTCTTATTAAAAGGGAACTTATTTCTTCTTTTAAACATATTGAAAGGATCTTTCATTAGATTCTACAATATTGATATTCTATGTAGGGGTATGGGTAGGACTCTAGCATTTGACAAAGATATGGATTCCCCAATGTCCTCAAATCCTGTGGAATCTTCCTCTAATCCCCCAATTATAAGTGGATATCATGGGTTCATATCCATAATCATATTTATATAAGGTATCCATTAAGTACATGATAGTAATGTAATTGGGGATTTACTCCTTATATGATGTCTACTTTTCTAGAATTACCATATATGGGGGTTTCATTTTGTGGGTCAGTGCCCTTTGTTTCAAATCTATGGGGGCCAAAGATAAATTTGGACTGTATTCAGATTCACCCTCCCACATATCCCCATCGTATTTACATTTAGACCTATTTTTTAGAGGCAGACCTTTGGAGGATTTTAGGGCCAATGATGTCAGTTCTGTTGTAGTGGAAGCGGCTAAGGGAATAATTGGTTGTTTTAACTCTTCTTAGAGAATATCAATAGTTCATTTGATTTCCATAAAATTCATCTAATTATAAAACTCTTTCTACCTTATTCTAATATCATCTTTCCAATCACTTCCTTCCTCTGGAGAAGTGGTGAAGAAACATTCAACTTGTGCTAGTGGTATTCTCAATTTTAGTTGACCAGAATCGACAATCTTTTATAGGAGGTATTTGAATACAAAGAATTCATCAATGATATCAACCAATATCTTGTGAAAGGGGAAATAATCTGTCTAGACATTGAGACCTACCTAGTGGGGCCTTTTAGGTTTCAACTGGAGGAGTAAATCATTGTCCATAGTGGCTACAAATTACCCATATATATGATCATTTTAGAATGAGTTGAATTTTTTCCTCAAATTTATTTCTCCTAGGTCCCCTCATCATTTCCTAGTGATTCAAATGTTATTATTAATTCCTTAAGTTGTTTCAAGATAAATTGATGGCTTAACATCTATAGTAATCATGAATGGTGGTTATAGTGTGACAGATTCCATATTAAATATTCCTACCCTTTTCCTTGGGACTGGTGGAATCATTTGGGACATGACTTTTTTCTTCTATATGGAGTCATACATTGATTGGGATATGGTAAATAAATCATTAAATCTACTTTTATAAGTCAATAGGATGAGCAATATTCAATTCTCATAATGGAGTTTATCAATTTAGAGAGATATCATATCATCCTAAGGAAGCAGAAGGTTCCGAGAGTTGATCAACCCTCTCCATTGGGAAATGAATTAGAGACTCTTATTTTCATGTTTTTTTCTATTCGATTAGTCTCTACTTATTTTCTTCTATTTCATTAAGGTAAACTGAATGTTGATTTTCTATAAGATATCCTTTGATAATTTTATTAGTCGAGATAGAAAACATGTATACCATACGAAGGCTGACTCTTTCAAGGTTCACATGAAGCATATAAGTATCATTGCATCTTTCTACTTTGTATTTACCATCATGAGATCACAATGGGATTCATAGAGAACTGGATGTTTTTCTGGTTCTCCCACGACATTGAATATTGGAAATGTTGGGTTCTCGAAATTTGGAGGTGGCTGGGTGTCACTCACCCAATCGGGGTAAGGTCTTCATTCTAGCTACACTGGTGCACCCCGCACTTCAATGAATTCAACTCTATCTTAAAATGACTTGATGGAGTCGATAATCCCATGATGAGTGTTTGGATGAGTAGGATCTTGGATATGTGTGGAAAATGGAAGGGTCTGACACATCGGTTCTACCATTAGTTAAGGTAGATATCTGGCTAGGGACATCTTTTGCAGATTTTCATTAGCCAACTCTGGTTGTCTCATTAATGGGGGGATGTATTGAGATCCATCCATAACTAGGACCACGTAAATTTATGGTATAGGAACTAATCTGGTTGGATGTTCTAGCCTTGATTCTATTGTCAGGACAAGTCCTTGTGATTGAGGTTCAACTACTAGAAGTGTACATTGAGAATCTTACCATGAATCATTTTTGATAGGAATTCTAACTTAGAGAAACTAAACATTGTGTCACCTCAGCTCTTTCATTTATTCCTCAAAAGAGGTTAATCGTTCTTCAAGTGTAGGGAGATATTTCTCATTGGGAGGAATAGATGGGTCGTATATGACCATGTCTTTATTCCTGATAGTGATTTGATGGGGAGGTTGTGTAGGATTGATCCAGGGAGATCCCAAATTTTTGGGGAATCTTGGGCTCTTGGTATTCACACCTTAATTCTCAGTATGGATCAGATTCAAGATGGAACCATCCTCTGATTGTTATTTTACATTTTCATCATTTTTAGTATCATCTATAAAATTTATTTCCATGATGTTCAATGATACATAATGCATTTTGGGAATCATATTGTCTAATGTGTGATAGAAGGGTTGTCGGTGCACTATTCTAAACCAATCCCTTCCTTTTTAGAATCCTCCACGATCTTCTTAGTGAATATTAACATAGAGGAAAAATTTATGAAGCATGGTTGTATGACTACCTTCTAAGGTAAGTGGATCATGAGACATGAGGAACTGGGATACCATAATTCTTGTTTACCTCCCTAAATGGGAAAAGACTGATTTCCATTTATGGGGTTGTTGAGTTAAAAATTCCTCCAAACCCAGGGTAAGGGGTTTTCCATATTCTCGTTTTTTTCTCGGTTGAGATTTATCAGTGTTACGAGGGAAATTTGTGTTAAAAATTCCTCAATCCTAATTGGATCGAGATGATCTTGTTCTGTGATGTTGGTGTTTCTTTCACCTCTATTTTAATGTCACACATCCATGTCTGAGCATGATATTGATATAACATGTATTATTTATGTGAACTATATGATTATAAGAACATTAGAAGAGATTTATGACTGGCTTCCCTTAAGCGAGAAGCTATATGAATTTTTTCAATTTCTTGGTTCAAGACTTTTATCAATGAAATCAACTTTTTTGGCCTGAAATTTTTGAGACATACTCAATGATGATTCCTATTTAATTTTCCATCTATACTAAGAAGGATATTTCCAAAATATATTACTTAAAATAACAAAATTATAGGACATCCTTTATAATGTTTTCTTATGAACAGAGTATGATGTGAAATGTAAATCCCGATTTAAGATCATTCAGCCAGTTTTTTGATCATGGTATTCAAGAAAACCAAATGTATTATATTTCAATTTTATTAAAAATATCTTCCAATATTTTTACACAGTATGCATACCTGTCATAAGGAAAGAATTTATCTTTCAGGAAGTGGAAATTTTTATAGAGATTTGATAGTTCTTGTGTATGAATTCCTCTAAAAATGCCTTTGTAATGTCAAATTTAGAAATGAATGTGGGAAAAAACGTGGTAGGTATGTCATCACTGATCAATTTTATTCTCAAAAGAAACATATCTTATTTTATTATGCCATATATTTACCTATATGATCTACCCAACATGTGTGCTTCTTTATTGCATTATCACTAGTAGTAGTGGAAGTCGAGGTATCATTGTTTTGGGAAGGGACTACATGTGGATTGGAGGATGAAAATTTGTATGGCCCATATCATGGTTGAGAAAGGATGTCCCTTGTCATTGATAGGGTTTCTAACATGTGTTCCCCCATATTTCCAAGCACCTTAGACAATGAGGGAATTTTTTATCTGACTTAGTAAGCGGAGGACCTTAGTTCCAACATGAAATGATACTATTGAGAGAAAATTCATTAAGAATTTCGTGATTGTGATGAATACCATCATAGACAGATTCCCAACTACAGAGTGAATTTCGGAATTGTATACCATGGGGAGGAACATCCGTGTGGAAAAAATCAAGGGGAGGACCTTCTCCCCAATGCTGTCCTTGTGAGGACTACCATCATTGATTGATGTATGACTTCTTAGTGAATTTATATGCTGTATACAAAGTGGATGAACATTAGGGAAGATGAATACAAGTGTAGGACCTTCTTGCTATAATAAAGTGTCATTATAGGGAGGACCATCATAGAGAATGAAATCGTGGAGAGGAATACCATCATAGCATGATGTTTGATTATTTGGTGTATTTCTATAGGGTGCACCCTTGGATGGACCTTCAGTGTGGAAAAATGAAATGGGAGGTTCTTATTTCTATAATAAGTTGACACTGAAGGGGAATATTTGCAGCAAATGCCATCATGGTGAGGACTAAAATAATAGCTCGATGTCTAACTGCAGGGAGAATTTATATATAGTATAGCATGGGGAGGGCCTTAAGGGTGGAGGAAAATAAGGGGAGTACCTTATTACTATTTGATTTTCTATCCATGAGGAGGGATTCCATGACTATCATTAGGTGATATCTTCTTCTGATTGATCAGATGGTTCCCAGGATAGAATCCTTTAGGGAATGTGCTCTGGGGAGGACCTCTAGAGCTACTTGTAATAATGTTGTATGGAGGACCATTGCAACTGCTACCGCCACTCCTATAATTTGGTAAAAAAATAGAGGTATCCTAATAAACCATTGTAAAATGTTTTATTTCCTCAAGAATACCAACTTCTAGAAGAGAAGTTTGATAAGTATACTTTCATTTTTATAACTTCCTTTGGTGTAATTTATTATTAGGAACTCTCATGTTGGTAACTGGGGAAACTTTTTGTAGGTGAAGAAAATTATATATGGGTTCATATTCGTGTATCTCCTATGGTGCTGTCAGGATATGCCGGTAATCTTATACAATTATTTTAGGGAATAATGCCTTCCTTGGAATGGACATTAAAGGGGGCCAATGTCCCGCAGTTGGAATGGGTATTTGTATCCAATCATATTTCCAATTTATAAAGGAATAATTGGATGATCCTCCTAAATGGGAGCATGGAAGCATGTCTACTCCTGAGTAACTATCCTGATGTGTGGTTATGTCACCCCACTTAAAGAGGAAGGGTTGTGGGATCAATCCCTATATATTTTCATGAACATGATTACATATTGAAAATTATTTAGGATATGTTTAGGGAATGAGTTTTGACCATCCATCATTCCTAAGATGTGTTGAGAAATTTACTTAGTAGGAACTAGAATATAAACCCATTCCAGTGTTGGAACAATAATTTTTGCTGTCACTGGTCTTCCATTTCCTACCAATAGGTACTAACAATTCATCATATGGGGGATGGGGTATGACTCTGCCACTCACATACAACTGGGACACAACATCTAATTTATTCAATTTCCACCATATTTTACTGATTTTCTCGATACACATCTATAGTAATTTTCATCTTGTTGTATTTTTTTCCATTTTATATTCAAAGAAGGCTTCATATTAGAAACCCGGGATTTTATTATGCTCTTTTACTATCCTATATAAATGAAGGGCTTGATATGAATCCATAGGGATTTTCATTTCTTATATTTTTTATGATGTATTTTCATAGCGAGAATCATATGGGGGTGAAATGATTTATTTTATGTGTTTTCCAGCTATTTGACTAATGTAATTGATATGTATTAGCAAGAATTATCATATTCTTGTATCTGGTTACCTCCATATTTTCATAGTGGAATTCATATTGGAGAGCTGATATTTTATTCTACTCTTTTCCTTCCATATATGACTGAAAAGCTTGATTCGAATCCTTATTAAATTACATCATCATGTATTTTTTGTCTCTACATTTTCATATAGGACATCATATTGGTGAGCAGATATTTTAGTCTTCTTGTTTTTCAGCATACATTATTGAAGGGATTTATATTAATCCAATGGAATTTTCATATGATTTTATTTGGTTTCTTCTATATTTATATAGTGGGATTTTTATAGGCGATAAATGATTTTTTTTCTGCTAGTTTATTTCCATATTTGAATGAAGGTCTAATATTCAATATGATATTTTTTCACCTTCCTATTGTTTTCTACCATATTTTATTGGAACTCATGATATTTACGATCTAGGATTTTGGTCTTATCATTTTACACTATATATTAAGAGTGGTCCTTATGTGAATCTCTAGGGATATATGTATGCCTATAATTTGCTGTCAAATTTGGATGATAGGATTCATGAGGGTGATCATGAATATAAGTATATTCATGGAATTTTAAGGTATTTAAATGGAATAATTCATCATTAGGAAAGGAAAGGATAGATTGTTCTAGATGATTTGAACGTTTCCCTTTGTAAGAAGAATTGGGGAATTGCGCCTGTTTGACTTCGGTAGGGTCCACTGAGCAGTTTCCAATACATGGTGAGGATACTGAACTGTATAGTGATGATGAAGTGGATTATCAGTATGGACCCTTGGATAGACCTTCATGCTGTTTGGATAAAAGAACGAGAACCCACATCCTCAAAATCCCAATGTAAAGGGAGGAACATGTTATCAGGTTCTCAGGACAGGTTCCTGAAATAGATTGAGATGGATATCTAGTTCACCTTGTTCTGGATCACCAATCGTTACATGGTGGAAACCTAATGGGACTTCATGGACTGGAGGGCCTGTCGATATTCATCTAGGGTGCAATGAGAACCATTTTAATGGTACTCCCTAAATAGTTAATTTGAAACCCATCATTGAAGATGATGAGTGGGTGATGGAATCCTCTTTTTGGTTGAGGACCCAAATGATGTAGTTAATGATGTCCGTGTCTGAAAATGTTGGTGAGATTCTATTGGATTAATGTGAGTTTTGCTGAAGAGTTCCTGTAATATATGTGACACATACATAAAAACCTAATCAATGTATCATCTAATGACCACATGCATAATTTATTGTCTCATTTGGCCTCTTCCATTTTGGATGTGAAAGGGGAATGACACGGGATAACACTTCCAATTGGATTAGGATTCATATTGGGATCAATACTTTGTTTCCAGTGAAATTTTGGAATTGATCCATACGACAAGAACAAAAAGGACCTATGGGAACTGGGAAGTCTATCATTTTTTCCATTGAAAGAGACACTATAGTTGAAGGATTTCACATCAGGTTCACTATAATAATTCCAAAAAAAATTGGTCACCCAATGAATGACTGTTGATGGTTGATTATTGTAAAATAATTTACATCAGGTTACTACATATGAATGGTGTCCAATAGATTTTTTTGTGGATCCAAAAATTCCTAATGACTCTGATATCCCTTAAGACTCATAGACCATGTTCCCAAAGTTAGGTGACTCTTAGGTATCCTGGAGAACAACACATAGGTACTCACATTGGTTGAATGAAGGGGAAATTAGGCTCATAACAACTTTGGGGGGGGGGGAACTATTTATTATTTTTATATTCTATTATAAATTAAATATAAGTTCATGAATATATTTTTCATTCCCAAGTAGGCACACATGAGTCAACCTAAGGTAATGATCAACTATGAATGTGCATGGTTCTAAAATCATCTATATGTATTTGAGGTTATACACCAATTAATGGATTTTTACATATCGGAGGTTCTACCTAAATTCCACCCTTTTTGTACCTAGATCAGAGATTCCATGTTCTATCATTAGGATGATGCCTATTTTAAGCCACATGTTGAGGCACTATGGAGTTTGCTATAATCTAGGGAAACAAAAGTTGTTATGATGTTGGGATAGAACCCATGATATTGGATTCCTACATATCATAATGAGAAGAATCAAAACCCATATAGTATAATTCCACTTAATAGGACACATATCATTTTAATGTCAGTCGAAAAGGAATAAGAAAATTAGTTTAACATCATACAGGAAGGACACCTAGGTGGATGGGACCTAGTCAATTTTTATTGTGGGACTTATTCTGAGGCACACTAAGGGACCAAGAAGATATGTGGCCTCCCATGGAGATATAATCCTACTAGGAATGAGTTTGGGAGAACATTAGTTTGAATTTGGGTGCAAGGTTTGGACTATAGTGAGGCTTCCTGTGTAACCCTATTTGTTGAGAATCAAAGACCACATAGTTTTGTAAATTTGTGATAACAACAATGATAATTCACATTTTAGGGGGAATGATTGGGTCTTACACCTATAAGGGGTCCAAATTGAGTGGTTACAATTGGGGCTTAAACATAAAGGAGGACCATGTGGTTGTGGCATACACATGGAATCTTCCCATTTGAAAAGTGTCTTGGGATAAAAAATCTGGATAAGGTCCATGGAGAATGTAATTGGGGATTAGGTATTTAAGTGGACCATTTGAATTTTTGGGATCAAGTGAATTTGATGATCACCATCGAACTATAATCCCATATTAGTCATGATTAATGTGAAAAAATAAGAGGATGCAGTTGATATGATGTTCACACAATGCCCTATATCCACTAGTGGATTAGATGAATGATCCTAAAGAGTGTGTGATAGGGATTTGATTTTTCTAGTATACTCTTTTATTTTGGGTACCGGAATAGTCACATATGGGTATCTATCCTGCTACATCCTAGTGTTAAGGTGAAATAGATAAATATTATAGCGTCTTTCAAGAACAGCTAGGGGCCTACTCTAGGAGGGATTCCCAGCTGGTCCTCTTGGAAGAGAGGAATGTCTGGAACTAGCCCTCATTAAAGGGAAAGTCTAGTGGTTCCCATTAACTCCTTGTATTGGGAGTTTCATGTGATCAAAACAATTTTGGAACCCTCATTACCAAGGTCTTATAGATCCAAATACATTCTGAGGGCCTCCTTATTGAGGAGGTTACACAGGTGACTCTACTAACCAAAGGTATATAGACTCAAGAGGATACACTAATGTGATCGATAATATAATCATGCTTGTAAGGTGGCTTTGAAGAGGCCTTGGACTTATTCCATTAGGCTGGTTCACTGAGTGGCAAATATGGGTCCCAATGAAATGACCCATGGGAGATATTAGATTTTGATCATGGAACACCATAGGATTCCCCATTCCACGTAACATGTTCATTTTCGTGTTGGGGTTCCCTCCTTGTGGAATATATCTATGTCGGAGAGGGTACTATTAGTGTATAATGAAGTTACATAAAGTAGGGGTCCACCCATGTAGTGTTTTGATACACAGGGAAGGGTTTGGCCCATATATAATTTTCCTACGCAGGGTACTGTGCCGCAAATGTTTCATCCATTTGGGCCATGCAGAAGGGTATCTTCTTAAGGAGTTTACATTCTTGGACATACCGATGAATTTTATATCCTCCCTTATGCTTTGTGGTGTAATTGACTACAGGGAAATCACTAATCTCTCTCAACTCATCCCATAAGCTCCACTTTTTTTTCATTTCCTCGTCATATGTCGCCTTCGTCTCTCAGGTCTTTCCCTTTTAGTCTTTTGGATGGTCCACATTTCAGTCCACCTCATGGTATTTTTATTGAATAATGGTTGGAACAAATACCATCCTGTTGGGTTGTCTATAGTGGGATCTATGGTAACTTTTGCAGGATCTCAAAAGGAGGCCCTGGCTTAAGAATGATTTTGTTCGTGGGGGCGGAAATCACCATCCATCCCAAAAAAAATTACTTTTTTATGTGGGTTCTAGAGGTACCACCCTATCCAATAATCTATTTAATTATTTGAGTACAATCATTACCAGGCGTATAAATCTCCAAACAGACCCAAAAACGAATACGGCTTCTTCATGTGCACCAGTGGTACCGCCTATTCCCATGAACGGTTTCATTAGTGTGGCACTTCATGAAGTAAAAAAACTACATACAAAGAGATGGTACACAATTTTATTTTCACATTATAGGAAAAAAATTCATTAATAGATCCTCCATGAACATTTTTCTCCAATCTTATTCTAGGGTTATTTATTCCATTTTCCAATTCTGATTGGATTCTCTTCTTCATGTATGAGAAAATTTTCAGACCCAACAACCTTAAAAAACCATAAATACCTTTAAGGCCCCTAAAAACCCTAAAAAATATAAAAACAATAAAACCCTAAAAGTCCATAAGACCCCAAAAAGAGTTTAAAAGGCATTTAAATATTTGTAAAACCCCAAAAAAGACCCTAAAAACCCTAAAGATCCTTATAAGGTCCTAAATTCACTAAAAACCCTAAAAAATCCTATACCCTCCTAAAATCCCTGAAAACGGTAAAAACCACCAACTCCCCTAAAGATCATAAAAAACAATAAAACCCACAACACCCCTAAAACAACTAGAATAAACTAAAACCCCTAAAAACATATAAATACAGAAAAATTCACAACCCCCAATAAAACTATAAAAAATTATAAAAATCCCTAAAATCCTTAATAACAAAAAAAAATCATTCAAAATACTAAAAACCCTAAAACCCCAAAAACATTAAAAACATTTAAAGGAACCCAAACCCCTTAAAAGTCCCTAAAAACCTAAAACACCATAAAACCCCTAAAATACCATAAAACCCAATTAAATCCACTAAAAACCCAAAAAAATAAATAATACGATAAAGAACCAATAAATCTATAAGACCATTAAACCTGTAAATCAACAAAAACCACTAAAACTATTTAAATATCCAAAACCCTACAAACCCTACAAACCCTAAAAATACCTAAAGGACCCTAAACCCATAAAAATCTAGAGGACTCTAAAAACTCAAAAAGTACCCTGAAGACCCTATATTTTTCTAAAAACCCTACAAGACACCAAAAATCCTAAAAACCCTATATGACTATAAAAAAATAAAAGGTACATAAATAACCAAAACAATCCTAATGGTATTCAAAATACCTGAAAAACCATTACAACCCTAAAATACCTTAAATCTATGAAAACATTATATGGCCCTAAAATCATATAATCCACTTATAAACCCTAAAAAACTAAAGAAACAAAAATGATCAGACAATACCAAAACCCCTAAACAACCCCCAAAACCATTAAAAACACTGAAACACTAATTACCAATAAAATCCAAAACCCTAACATATCAAAAAAACTCTAAAAAAATAAGTACACTAAAAACACTGAATCCTTTAAACCCAAAAAACCCTAGAAACCCTCTAAAAACACAAAAATCACCTAAAAACCATATACCCTAAAACCATAAAAAACTAAAATCCACTAAAAGCCTTAAAACCCATAAAAAATATAACACATAAAAAATCCTACAATCAAAAAACCCTAAAAACATGACAAATCCCTTAAAATCCAAAAAAACCCTAATCCCCAAAAAAACAACAAAAACCCTAAAAATGTAAAACCCTATACCCTAAAACTCCATAAAATCCATAACAACCATAGAAATAATTAATAAATAATGAAATCCCAAAAAACCAAAACAATCATAAAAACACTAAAAACCCTAAAAAATCCTAATACAAAACACTTAAAACCACTAAACCCCCAATAAAACCTTGTAAAAACCTCTAAAACCATTAAAATCCTTAAACCCAAAACCATACAACTTAAAATACTTAACCCAAATCCTATACCCTAAAATCTACATCCAATAGCCAATACTATACACCAGAAACCATACACCACAAACCCTATACTCTACACCATGAACCCTAAATCCTACACACTGAACAGTATACACTATACCCTTTACCTTAAACCCTAAACCCTAAAACTAATACCACACACCGTAAACCCCAGAACCTACACCCTAAACCCTAATTCCAACACCCTAAATTGTAAAAGAACATAAAAACACTAAGAAACCTAATTAAGAAAATAAAGAACCCTAAAGGACCATAAAACCCGTAAAAGACTCTAAAAACACAAAAAGACCCTAAAACCCCTAACTAATTAACACACATAAAACCTATAAAACACCCTAGAACCCCATGAAATAATGAAAAATAATAAATACCCTGAAAACATAAAAATCCCAAAAAATACTAAAAAATACTAATATTCCAGAAACCATTAAAACCAAAATACCCCTAAAAACCCTAAATAAAACCTAAAACCCATAAACATTGCAAAATCACCTTAAAACCAATATAGCCCTAAAAGACACTAAAAACCAAAAAAAATCCCATTAACACCCTAAAACCCCTAAAAACCCTCAAACCCATAAATAACCTAAAAGAGAATAAGAAAAATAAAAGTCCCTCAAAACTCTAAAAATTCACAAAACATGAATTCATTGAAAACCCATGAAAACCCCTAAAAATTTGTAAAAATATAAAAGACCATAAAATCCCTAAAACCCAATAGAAACATGAAAACCCTAAAAGATCCTAAAATATACTAAATCCCCTAAAAGTCCCTAAAGGATTCTAAAACCCAGACCCTACAAAAATTTAATAAATCATAATACACACTAAAAAATTCCTAAAAATACTCAAACCCCCCTTACCCTTAAAATCACAAAGAACAATAAAAACACTAAAAACCTAAAACCTAAAAAAATAAAAAATTACAAAAATTTCATTAAAACAATAAAATATTGATTACCCTGCAAAACAAGAATCCTTTAAAAAAATAAAAAAACATAAAACCTATAAAAATATTAATAAACAAAAACCCCACTAAAAATGTAAAATTTTCCCAAAATTCCTAAAAACATAATACCGTTAAACCCCGTAAAATAATTACAATAATAAAACCCTTATAAATCCTAAACCCATGAAAATCCTAAAACCCATAAAAACCCTAAAACCAAGAAAACCCATAAAAGCATAAAAAATCACAAAAAAATAAGAACCACACAATCAATTTAAAATCCTAAAAACATAAAACCCTCTAAAAACCTTATAAACCCTAGAACCCCCCCCCAAACCCCTTAAAAACCAAAAAACTCTAAAAAAATTCTTAAACCATAAACCTTCCCCCAAAACCTCTAGACCATAAACCCTATACTCTACACACTAGACCAAAACTCTCCACCCTAAATACTACACCCTACACCCTAAACCCTAGTCCCAACACACTAAACATGATACCCTACATTATAGACCTTAAACCCTACAACTTAATGACTAAACCCCAGCCCTTAAATCCTAAACCCTACACTGTAAACCATAAACCCTAAACCCTAAACCATAAAATCTTAACCCTAATCCCTAAACCATAAACCCTAAACACTAAACCCAACACTGAAAACCCAAAACCCTAAACACTATACCTGAAACCCTAATCTGAAAACCCTATACCCTACAACCTAAATCCTATAACCTACACCCTAAACCCTAATCCACGAACCCTAAACAATACACCATACACCCTAAATCCTAAACACTAAACAAATACACAACACACTAAACCCTAAAACCATTAATCCAAAACCTTATACCCTTCACCCAAAACATTTTACCCTATATAATAAACCTTATACCCAATATACTAAACCCTATACCTACACCCTATATCCTATACCCCACACTGTAAACCCCAAGCCCTATATAATATATCCTATTCTCATCACCATTTCCCTATACAAATTCCATAAACCCAAAATCCTACACCCAAAACCACATATCCTACAACCTAAACACTATTAAACACACCCTAAAACCTATACCCTATATCATAAACCTTAAAACCTTAACCACACTACCAAAAAATCTATAGAACCAAAAATATATTAAAAACACTTAAAGACTCTAAACTACCAATAAAACCCCAAAAACCCCCAAAAAACCCAATAAACCCCAAAAAACAAAAATAACATTAAACACATTACAAACCCCAAGGGATATCAAAAACCCTAAAACCCATAAAAATTAGAAAAAACATAAAACCCCCAAAAATCCCAGAAAAAACTAAAAAACCTTTAATAACATAAAAACCCTAAAAGTGATAAAAACTATAGAAAAAATAAAACATAAACCAAATACCATAATACATAACCCTAAACCCTACACCCTATAACATATACCATAAACCATAAACACTTTTCCCTAATCCGTAAACACAAATCGATATAGCCAAATGCATATACCCTACACCCTAAACAATAAAACCTACACCCCAACCCCACGACCTACACAATATATCATAACATGTAACGTAAACCATTACCTCTAAACCAAAAACTCTTCAACACCCTAAAAGTCCCTTAAAACTAAACAGAAAATAAAAACCCCTAAATATCCTTCAAAAATTACAAACATTAAATTCTGTATAATAACATAAAAAGCTTATAAAAACCCAAAAAGATCCAGAAAACAAAAAAATCCTAAAAGCTAGAAAATTCCGAAAAAATCCCTAAAGACTCGTAACTACCAAAAAACATAAAAGATCCTAAAATTCATTTAAAACAAAAAAAAATCGTAAAACCCATAATATATTTTAATAACCCAAAAACCCCTCAAACCCTAAAATTCTTAATATCCTAAAAACTCTTTTAAAATCTAAAAAAAAACATTCAAAAAACATAAAATAACTGAAAACCCATAAAACCCACTTAAAAACCTAAAAAACTAAAAAAATGATTAAAACTCAAAAACTCACAATATCCAAAAATACAAATATCTCCTAAAATAGAAAAAGAGCCCCAAACCCAAAAAACTATTAAAATGTCTGAATACCACTAAAATGGCCTAGAAATCCCAATAAACCCTAAAAAGATCTTAAAAGCCTATAAAACCCTTTAAACACAATAAAACATATAAAACACCTAAAAATAATAAAAACACTAAATCCCCCCAAAAAACCTTAATCTCACAAAACCCCTAAAAACTATAAAATACCATAAATCCCTAAAAATCTAAAAAGACCCTAAAATATACAGAAGACAATAAAACACCATAAAATACAATAAAAACACCTAAACCACCATAAAAACAAATAAAACCCCTAAATACCCCTAAATCCATAAAATCTCTAAAAAAAATAATGAATATAATATCCCAAAAAAATCTAAAAACATTAAAAACCATAAAAACCCAATAAACCAAAAATTCCTAAAAACCATAAAAACCCAAAAAACATTAAAACGCATATGACCCTCAAAATCACCCTAAAACCCCTAAATGATCCTAAAACTCATAAAAGACCTTATAAGACAATAAAACATTGTAAAAAACCCTAAAGCCATAAAAATGTATGAAACCCATAAAATCTTAAAACATTGTAATTTTAAAAATCCCTAAAACCCTAAAAACCATAAAACTCCAAAAACACTGAAAACCATCAAAACCATAAAATAAATAAAATCCCAAATAGCCCATAGAACCATTGAGGACCCCATAAAATTCCAGAACCATTAAATATCCCTAAAATCCATAAAAAACTAAGAAAAAATTGAATACCAAAAAATGAAAATTTTGAAAACCCTAAAAACCAAAAAAATAGCACAAAACTCTATGATACCCTAAAAGTCTTTGAAATTATATAAAACTAAAATATCGTGAATAACTCAAAAAAACATAAAGAACCTAAAACCCTAAAAACCAAAAAAGACCCTAAAACACTCAAAGACCACAAAACCCGTAAGGACTATAAAATCCCATAAAAACTCTAAAAACCAAAATAAAAAAATCTAAACCACTAAAACCCATGAACGAACATAGAATTTTAAAAAAAACCCCTAAAACAATAATTATAATATAAACCAGAATAGATCATAAAATACCCTAAAAAACCAAAAAAAGAATCTAAAACCATGAAAAGACTCTATAAACCCTAAAAACTCTAAAAGTCCCCAAAACCCAAAAATCCTATAAAAGACCCATGAAACACTGAAAAATCATATGTGACCCCAAAAACCATTATGGTCCTAAAAAACCTTAATGACCCGAAACCCATAGAAACCCAAGAGGTCCTGAAAAACCAGTCAAAACCAGTCAAACCCTAAATTACTTAGCAACTCTAAAATATATAAAAGATAAAAACCCATAAAAATATATCAAAAACCCAAAAACCCGAAATAACCAGAAAAAACATTAATAAATAAAAAAAACCCTAAACCCCCTAAAACACGTAAATCTATCCAAATACCAAAAAAAACTATAAAACCATAAAACAACCCAAAACACCTAAAACCATAAAACTAGAAAAACACTAAAAAATATAAAAACCCTAAAAATAACTAAAACCCATGAATCTCTAAAAAACAATACAAAATCTAAATAAAATTTTAAAATAACCTAAAATACTAAAACCCCTAAAACTAAGAAAACACTAAAAATCCCAAAAATCCTTAAAAATACTAAATATCCATTAAAACCATAATAACACTATAAAATATGAAACATAATAAAAATCCATTTAAAGAATAAAAACCTAAAAAAGAGAATTAAAAAACCATAAAACCACTAAAACCCTATAAAACTAAAATACTATAAAAAATATTATCACTCCCAAAAACACATAAAACCCATAAAATCCCCAAAACCTCATTAATCACATAAAACCCTCTTCCCTATACCATACACCCAAAACCCAACGCATAAACCCAACATCCTCAACCCTAAAATGTAAACTTGAAACCCTATACCCTTCAACCTAAACCCAAAACCCCACACCATAAGCCATATACCCTACACCATAAACCATAATACCTACACCAAAAAACATATACCATATTCACTAAACCGTACACCCTACACCCTTAACCATATACCATACCCCTTAAACCCTAAACCATAAACCCAAAACACTAAACCGTACATCCTAAACCCTAAAGGACTCTAAAACTCATAAAATCTCCCTATACGGACCAAAAAACCCTAATGGCCCTACAGAACCTTTAAATCCCAAAAAAAGATAACAAATCCTAAAAACCCCTAATGATCATAAGTTACCAAAAAAACCTTAAAAGATCCTTAAAACCATTAAAATCACGATAAATATCCTAAAATCTCTAAAAACCTAAAATTCCAAAAAAAACTATTAAAACCACTAAAAACACTAAAAATATAAAAAATCAAAAAAACTATAAAAATAAAAAAACCATAAAATCACTAAAATAATCTAAAACAACAAAAACATTATAAACCCAACACTACCCCCAAATTTCCCTAAAACAACCAGTATAAACTAAAAACCACTAAAAAATACTTAAAACCCCTATGAAGCCAAAAAATCATTAGTCACCTATGAACCCTAAAAACCCTAAAAACCGCTAAAAACCATAAAAACCATAGAAATACATAAAAAACCTAAAACTCATTAAAATAACCATTAATACAAATAATCAATTTACATCCCAAAAAATAGATAAAACACTAAAACTCTAAAGAAACAAATATTATTTCAACCCCTAAAAAATATAAAATCTTAAAAAGGACAGAAAACCCTAAAAAGACAATAAACTCTAAAAATACAAGAAAAATAAAGAATGTTAAAACCCTAATACCGAAATTACTAAAACAAACATAAATACAACAATCCCCAAAAATTAATAGAAAACCCAAAAACACCTAAAAAACCAAAAGAATCCATAAAACCCCTTTAACCCCTAAAAAAGGTATATAATATAAATACTCTAAATGTATTATAACCCCTAAAAACCACTAAAAAGCCCAAGAAACATCAAATTATCTTAAAACCCAAAAGATCCTAAAATACTGTAAAGAATGTTAAAACCCTAAAAATATCTAAATCCTTAGAAACCATATAATACCCTAAATAAAAAAATCAAAATACCCCAAAAACCATAAATGTACCTAAAGAGAAAAAAATATTTAAATATAAAAAAATACACTAAAATTGACTATAAATACCATTAAGACCAAGAAATCCAAAAATCCCCTAAAAAAACAGAAACCCTAAAAGACAATAAAAAACTAAAAAACACTAAAACCCCTAAAACACTAAATACCATAAGGCCCCTAGAAATTCCTTAGACACCCTAAAAACCATAAACCCCCAAAAATCACAAAATCCCTAAAAACTATAAAAACCATAAAATATCATAAAAACGACTAAATGATCCTAAAAGGCAGTGAGACCCAAAGTTCCCTAAAAACAAAAATCCATAAAAACCATAAAATACAATAAAATAAAAAAAAGTCCCAAAAAATATAAAAATACTAAACACCCAAAATCCCTAAATACCCAAACCCCCTAAATTAATTAACAATATTAACCACCCCCCCAAACTACAAAAACCCCCAAACACCTGAAAAATAAATAAAACCATGAAACCCCTAAAAAACATATATCATTGAAGAAACAAAAAAACCCCAAAAAACCCATTAAACCATAAAAAACAACAATAATTCCCAAACCCCAATAAACTGTAAAACCCTAAAAACTGAAAAAACACCCTAAATAGTTCCTAAAACGCCCTAAAACAACCTAAAAATAATTAGACCCCTATATATCACATAAAAACCCATAAAAGTTAAAAATGCCTATAAAAATAGTAGAAAACACGAATAAAATCTAAAAAATCCCTAAAACTACCCATAAAAATGACTACCCTAAAACCCCTTAGAAACTTTATAAACCCACAAACACCTTAAATCCCCAAGATCCCTAAAAATCATAAAATCCCCTAAAATAAAAATAAATCTAAATAACTTTAAAGCACTAAAATAAAAGATTAAACCTGAAAAACCAGAGAAATCCCTAAATGAAAAAAACTCTAAAAACCCTAAGAACCTGAAACCCCATAAAAAACAAAAATTGATGAAAAATCTTAAATCCATAAAAAACCTAAAACCATCTAAAAACCCATAAACCCCACAAAATACCTAAATCCATAAACACCTCAAAAGAGACATTAAAACCCCATAAAACCCACAAAATGCCTAAAAACCTAAAACCCCCTAAAACAAAATTTTCCAAAACACCTAAAAACCCTAAAAATACATAAAAACCTTTAAAAACCCTAAAACCCATAAAAACCTAAAAACCCTATCAAAACATTAAAATACTTTAAATCACCTAAAGTCCATATAACCCCTAAAAATATGAAAAATTTAATTACACCCCCAATATGACCATGAAATCCCAAAAACCATTAATACCAAAAACCACATAAAAACATAGAACCCCTAAAAACCATAATAGACCCTCACATAACCCTAAAAGACCATAGATCCCTAAAATACACAAAAAACACTATGCCCTAAAAAATCCAAAAATGAAACTAAATCCCACAAAAATACCTTAAAACACTCCTACTTACCCTAAACCCCCCAAAAATCCAATAAATCATTAACCCTCAAAGCCCTTAAAACCCTAAAACTCCCAAACACCTTTTAAATCCCCTAAAACCCATCCTCCCCAAAAAAAATCTTTGAAACACATTAAAGCACTGAAAAACTTAAATTTCTTAAAAAGAATTAAAACACATTTAACACCCTAAAACCTTAAAAACTATAAAAACCCTAAAATCACTAAAAAACTAAAATCTCTAAATCCCTAAAAAACATAAAAACACTAAGAAAATGAAAACAAGTAAGAACCCTAAAATAACAGGGAAAGCCATAATACCCCTAAGAATCCCTAATAACCTAAACAACTCTAAAAACATAAAAGACAATAAAAACTATAAAAACACCTAAAAACACCTAACACCCCCAAAAAACTCATAAAATCACTGAATACCCAAAAAATCAATAACACTCATGAATTCATAAAATACTAGAAAATCCCTTAATCCACTAAAAACCATAAAAAACTAAAAAAATAATAAAAACCATAACATCCAAAAATAAACTAAAATCATTAAAAACATAAAAAGATCCCAAAAATTTTAAATAAACCTATAATACCTTAAAATACCTCAAAGACCCTAAAAACCATAAAAATACCCAAAGAGACCCTAAAAACCCAAATAGACAATAAAACACCCCAAACACCTTGAAATCCTTATAATCCATAAAAAACCTAAAACCATAAAGACTATAAAAACCACTTACTCCCCTAAAAACCATAGACTCCCTAAAACACCTAAAGCACATAAAAGACGTAAAATCTCATAAAAACCCTTAAAATTGCGTAAGAACCTTAATAATGGAAATAACATCCAAACCCCGAAAACCCATAAAAACCGTAAAGAGACATAATACCCTAAAAACAACAATACCATAAAAAATATAAAAACCCCAGAAAACCATAAATTCACTATAAAACCACAAAACCCTAAAAACCCTAAAAAATAATAAAAACACCAAAAAAATTAAAATCACTTAAACCACTAAAAACCTAAAAAATTCCTAAAACACATTAAAATCCCAAAAAACACTAAAAACAATAAAACCTCTTAAACCCTTAATGAATCCTAAAACCGCTAAAGGTCCCTAAAATTCCAAAAATGGCCAAGAACCCATAAAAATCCTAAAAACTATATAATTAACTAAACACATAGAAACCCTAAAAATAACTAAAATCACTTAGGAAAAAATAAAAACATAAAACCCCCTAAAATACAGTAGAAACACTATCAACCCTAAATGATATTAAGAACCCCTAAAAATTTCTAATATACCATAAAATATCCTAAAACCCTAAAACCATTAGAAACCAAAAAGTCACTGAAATTCCTTAATGAACCTAAAATTCTTAAAAACCAAAAAATAAAATAAAAGCCTTCTAAATATATATGCCCATAAAACAACCTAAAACCATAAAAGAATCAGAAAACAATTTAAAACCCAAAATGACACTAAAACGAATAAAAATAAAAAAGGACCCTAATTACACTAGAAAACCCCAAAACCCATAAAACTCTATGGGACCCAAAAAACTAAAATTGTTTAAAGGACCTATATATCATAAACAACCATAAACAATTAAATCCCCTAGAACCACTAAAAATCATTTGAATACCGAAAAACCATAAAAACAATAAAACCCATAATCATTTTAAACACCCTCAAAACCCTTAAAAATCATAAAAACCATAAAAACAAAAATAACTGAAAACCCCTAAAACACATTAAATACCCTAAAAACACTAGAACACCAAAAAATAACCTAAAATAACCTAAAAACATCATAAATGCCTTTAAAACCCTAAAAACATAAAAACATAAAAAAAATCCTAAAACCCCTAAAAACACAATAAATGTGATAACTTATAAACACCCTATCTGATCGTTAAAATTATCTAATTCTCTAAAACCTTTAGAAAATTAGAAACCCTAAAAACAATAAAAACCAAAAAACACTAAAACCCTAAAACATCTAAAAACCATAAAATATTTCAAAAAAAATTATAAAACCCTAAAAAAGTTATAACCCAAAAAAACCCAAACCTTACACCCTAAAATCTATAACTTATGCCTTAAATTGTAAACCCAACACAGGAAACCCTATAGCACACACCCCAATCCAAAAATCTAACACCATAACAACTCTATCCTGCACCATAAAACTTACCCAAAAACCAAAAACCCTAACCCTACAGCCTAAACATTAAACTGTACTCCCTAAACCCTAATCCACAAACCGTAAACCCAAAACCCGAAAACCTAAATCTGTAACCCTATACCCTAAAATATAAAATACCCTAAAAATACTAATAATATAAGAGGAAGCACTAAACCGTAAAACCTTAAAACTCATATGAAATCCTAAAAGGATAAAATATCCAAAAGAATTTAAAACCATAAAAGACCCAATAACCCATTTAATCCCCTTAAAAAACCCTAAAATTGTAAAATATCCAAAAAATACCCTTAAATACCATAAAAACATAAAATTCCCAAAACCCCAATAAACCCCATGAAACACCTTAAAACCTCAAAACTCAATAAAATCCATAAAGTACAAAAATCCCGTTAATTCCCAAAAAGATACTAAAAACCTAAAAACCCCTAAAAATCCAAAAAACGCTAAAACCCTAAAAAACCAAAACAACCCCAAATTTACTATAATGAAAAAAAAATGAAGAAAATAAAAAACCCAAAAAACCAAAAATATACCCTATAAATGAAAAAAACACCAAAAAACCATAAATGAATATAAAACCAAATAGAACCATAAATGTTCGAAAAAATAAAATAAATTTATGAAAGACCCTAAAAACCCTATAAAATCCTAAAATGACCTAAAAACTCCTAAAACACTAAAAAACCCATAAAACCCCATAAAAACCCAAAAACCATAAATAACACTAAAAAATTATAAAAAATCATTAAAAAAATTAACCCTAAAACTAATAAACCAAAGAAAAATAAGAACACTAAAAAACCAAAAAACAAAAAAAAAATAAAAATATAAAAATTACACAATTACCCTAAGACGCTTAAAAAAAATAAAACCATACAACCGAAAAATACCTATAAATGATAAAAAACCATTAGAAATCCTAAAAAAACACTTAAAAACAATAAAATCTAAGAAATACTAAAAAAAATAAAAACTTTAATTGAAACTAAAATACCCTTAAAATCCCAAAAACCAAAAACCCTTGTAAACACAAAAAACCATAAAACATAAAAAACCCTAAAACCCTAAAAAGTATTAAAATTTCTATAAATATCAAATAAACCATAAACCCACTAAAACCCCAAAAAACTCGAAACCCCTAAAACCCCCTAAACAATTAAACCCTTTAAAACCATAAAAGATCCTAATGGCCTTAAATCCCCCAAAAGACCCTAAAATCCCAAAAAACATTAAAGGCCTTAAAATTATTTTATACCCTAAATAACCAAAACATCCTAAAAACAATAAAATAACTAATAAACCTAAAAAATGTAAAAACAATAAAAAAATTAAAAATCCTGAAAATATAAATACCCTAAAAATCCATAAAACCCTAAAAACCCCAAACCCCACAAAAACCTTAAAAACCCAAAACAAAAAAACTAAAAAAACCCAGAAAACATAAACCATAATAACCCCAATAGAACCCTAAATGACACTCAAACTCCAATAAACTCAAAAAATTCTAAAAAGGCACTCAAATCTAATAGAAACCTAAAAATTCCTTAAAACCCTTTCAAAACACAAACCCCCTAAAATCATAAAAAACCTAAAAATATAAAACCTCTAAAACACAAATATTATAAAAACCCAATAAATTCATAAAAACTTTTTAAAAATATAAAACCCTATAATGAATTTTATAACCCCTAAATGTCCCTAAAACAAATAAACACTCCCTATAACATATTGAAAAACCCTAAATACACAAACACCCATTAAACCCTAAAACTTTTAATGCCCTTATAAAACAATAACAAACATTAAAACCCCTTAAACCTCTAAAAAACAATAAAAACCCTGAAAAACCCTATAAAACACATAAAATTATAAAAACACATTTAAACCCAAAAAATCATAAAACCCCATAAAGTCCCAATAAATCCTAAAAACCATAGAAGACCCAAAATACCTAAAATGACCATAAAACTCATAAAAACACATAACATCCAACAAAACTAAAAAACCTACAACAAGACCAAAAATCTACAAAATCCATAAAAACCCAAAACCCCTAAATAACAATAAAAACACATAAAATCCATTAAAACCTATAAAACCCTGAAAACATAAAATCCCTAAAAATATAATATAAATAAAACCCCTAAAAACTCATAATAAAACCATAAACCCCTTAAAACACAACCCCCAAAAAAACAATAAAATCCATAAAAATACATAATAACTCTAAATATCCATAAAAAACCGAAAAATATCAAAAACTCTGAAACCCCCCAAAAAACTATAATCCCATAAAAATTTGGAAAGAAGAAAAAATCCCAAAAAACTCCAAAAATAGATATTTAAATGCATAAAAGACCCTAAAACTTTTAAAAGTACCATAAAACCACTAACAATATTTTACAAATATTTAAAACACATTATAGTCCATAAGACCCCCCAAAACACCATCGAATACCCTAAACCCAATAAAACACTATAATACACATAAGAAAACCTAGAATCCCAAAAAAATAAAAACCCCAACAACCATAAAATCTCATTAAACTCCCAAAGGACCCTAAATGATTATAAACACCGTAAAACACACCTAAAGACCATAAAATTCCCTTAAAAACCCCAAAAAACCAATAAACTACATAAAAACTTCTAAAAGTCTAAAAAACACTAAAAACCCACAAACCCATAAGGCCCAATGAAAACCCTAAAAATCCAAAAACCATTAACCTCTTAAAATATATAAAACCCATAAAAACACCAAAAACTTATAAAAAACGCATAACCCATTCAAACCCCTAAAACCATAAGAATCCCTAAAACTAAAAAAATATTAAAACACTAAAAACCATTCAAAGAAATAAAATCCCCAACCACTTTAAAAACTTTAAAAACCATAAAATTACCAAAACAAACCTAGAAAACATACGTAACTCCCAAATAACCTAAAAACCATTAATTAATAATAAACCCATAAATCATAAAAATTAAAAAACCCTTAAAAACCATAAAATCTTAAAAAACCTAAAATCCATGAAAGAATATATACAATATTTAAAAACCATTAAAACCTAGAAACACTAAACAAACTTAAACCCCTACTAAAATACCCTAATACCCATTAAATAATAAATTTTCATAAAACCCCCAAAACCCTAAAATTTTCCAAAAAACCCTATAAGAAAACCATATTGACCCAATACCCATTGGACACACTATAATCCATAAAAAATCCTCAAAACCATAAAATACCCCCAAAACCTTAAAAAACCAAAAACTATAAAAACCCATAAAAATTACTAATAGACCCTAAAACCAAAAAAAACAAAAAAACCTGTAAAAACACTAAAATTATAAAAAACATAAAACCATAAAAGCATTTCAAAAACATAAAATCCCCAAAAAATCCTTAAATTTATAAATCCCCCAAAATCACTAAAAACCCTTAAAACCAAATAGAATCCTAAACCCCCAAAATTACATTAAATACCTAAAAACACTAAAATCTTTAAGACTAATAAAAAAAATTCCATGAAACCCAAAAAAATAGAAGGCCCTATATACTTAAAACCCTAAATCCATAAAAACCATAAAATCCTAAATTCCTAAAAATATATAAATCCATAAAACTCCCTAAAATCCTATAAAACCCTATAAATAAACCAAAATACCTTAATGATCATAAAAAATTATAAAAACACTAAGACCCCTAAAATGATAAAAATCATTAAAAACTATTAAAAATCCTAAATCCTTGAAAAACCCTACAGTCCTCTAAAAATATAAAATTTTTAAAAACATTAAAAACAAATAAAAGTCATAAAAACCTAAAAAAATATAATACCATTTAAAAACCTCAAAGCAATAAAATTCCATAAAACCCATAAAAACTCAGATGACTCTAAAAAAACTATAAAACCAAGATGAACCTAAAAAACATAAAAGATAAGGAAAACATTAAAAAAACTAAAAGAACATGAAATAAACTAAAATCACAAATAGTCATTGAAAAACTTTTAAAAACCCCAAAGTACTATAAAAACTAAAAAAAACGTTAATGACCCTAAATCTCCAATAAATTTATATGATTCTTAAAAAACCCAAAACCCCAAAAATCCATAAAAACAACATGAGGCCCAAAAATACTAAAAACCATTAAAGACCATAAAAATCATAAAAACCAAAAAAACCATTAAAGAACTAAGCCCTTTAATACGCTGATACACTAATAGTATTAAAACGTTCTAAATCCATAAAAACCCCTTAAACCCCTAACAAAACTAAATACAAATAAAATTATAAAAACAATAAAAACCTAAAAACCCTAATATACCATGAAAACCATTTAGAACACTTAAGGACACTAAAAACATAAAAACCCTAAAACAGTAAAAAACAATGAAACCCCGAAACCCCTAAAATCATTATATGAATTTAAAGTAAATTAAAAAACATTAAAAACAAACAAAATATTAAAACCAATAAAAATCTAAAAACCCTAAAAACCCTTATATCCCCTAAAAACACTGAAACCCATGGAAAACCCCATAATCCAAAAAAACCCCAGAAAACTAAAAAAACACTAAACTAACTCAAATAAACCCATAAAAGTTAGAAATCCCTAAAACAGTATAACCCACAAAAAATTATAAACCCTATGCACTGAAGCATAGAACCAAAAACTAGAATCCTAAACCTTACACCTGAAACCTTATACCACACACCCTAAACTCAAAAACCATCACCCCAAACCCTACACCCCCATGATAAACCCTATAGAATACACCATAAAACCTATACACTACAACCTTAACATTAATCCCTACACCTTAAACCATAATCCCTACACCCTAAAAGATAAACATTAAACCCAAAAACAAAAAAGACTCCAAAATCATAAAAAAGTTCAAAATAACTATAAATTCCCCAAAACCATAAAACCACTAAATAATTATAAAATATAATAAAAACACATACCCTCTCTCCAAGGCACTAAAAACCCAGAAACCCATAAAAGACCCTAAATCCCCCAAAAGAACACCTAAAATACCCTAAAAACCTAAAAACAAAAAATAACCTAAAAATCCCTTAAACCCCCTAAAAACAGTAAATAACCCTAAAATCACCATTAATGCACTAAAACCCATAACACCCCAAAAATTGAGAAATACACTAAAAAACCCTAAAACACATAAAAACATAACCCCCCCCCCAAAAACCTAAATAACATAAAACACCATAAAAACCTAAACCCCTAAAATTTTAAAAACCCCTAAATAAACACAAGAAACACTATAAGAAACTGAAATTACTAAAAACATTCTAATAAAAGAAAAAACCATACATAACCTAAAATGAAATACATTCAAAACCCCTGAAACTCAATAAAACCCTAAAAAGACCCTAGAATCCCAATACAACGAGAAAAAATACCCTAAAACCCCTTAACACCCCTCAAAAAACATGATATTAGGAAATAGAAGATGGATCCCATATCTCCTAGCTACTCTCGCATTTGGGTCTTCCATCGGCGTCAATGCTTCTTTGGCGTGGCTGTGGATCCTCAAGCATCGGCTTGCTTTGCACTGTTGCTCTCTCCTCTCGAGTTGAGTTTTCTTTGGATCGATGGTTCCCTCGCAGGTCTTCTATAGAAGTAGCTTCAGATGAATTTTTAATCCAATTTCGAGAAATCCAGTTCTAGACTTTCTGAATTTTGGCATTGCGGAGCTTTCGTCGGGTGGACCGGACATTCCACTGGGTGATCCATGGAGGATGTGGTCGGATTTGGACTTTCCGGTGTGCGACTGGTTTTTTGGGGTAGCTCTGGACCCTCCAGTGTGCGAAGTAACATTTCTATGGAGGATACGATGGGGGTTCGTCCCCCCTTCGCTCGGTGTTGCAGATTCGTGGTTGAGTGGACAAGATATGTTCTCCGCGCTTTGTTTGGAGATGGATCTGGTCATGGTGTTTACAGATACCTGGTGGAACCACATAGATCTAGAGTCTTTGATGTGCACTGCTATAGATCTAGGGATGAGCGGGCCAGATTTTGGTGTTCTGGTCCATGGAGAAGGGCTTCAGTGGTGTTTCTTAGACTCACGACAGCAGCTGCTCTTCGGTTTCTTCAGAAAATCTGGTTTGTCGTCTTTGGAGCAGGTTTGTTCTTATGTTTTTGCTCTTCTCCTAGTTTTCCGGGGGCTCGTGGTTTCAGTGCACTACTGCTTTGTGGGTACATGATTGATCTTCTGTTATGGTTTTCTTGGCTGGTGGACTGGTTCTCTAGTGGGTATCTTCATATGGTTGGAGATACTCTATTTGAATATATGGCAGAGGGGGTTTAGGTTTTTTCGATTGTGTTTATGCTGATGTGGCTTTTGTTGTGTGCTGATGAGGGAAGTAGGCCTTTTGCTGATTCTTGCTCATGAGGCGTTGAAGGAAATGTTGGCTGGATGAAACTCTGGTGCTGGATGATGTTTGTGGCTGGACTGGTGGTTGCTGGATGGTGTGAGTTGGTGAGGGCTGATTGGTTTGAAGGTGATTGTTGCTACTGGTGCTTGGTGCTGGATGCTAGATTTTGTGAGATTGGATGTTTGTCGTTGGATAGATGTGAGGTGTTGGGTGCTAGTTAATGCTGGATGATGGTGGTGGCTGCTTGGCTTTATGTGTTTTTTTCTTTTCTGATTTTTATTTTTTGGGGTCTTTTGCGTCTTGGATTGTAAAGGGTTTTTGGGTGTGGGTCATTTGACCCCTCCCCACCCTTATCTGTTGTGTCTCTTTTTTTCTTTCTAATAAATTGGGGGGGGGGCATAGCAGGACCCTCGCATCTTCCACACCCCCCAAAAACCTGAATGTACATAATACCATAAAGAGCCCTAAAAATCCTAAAACCCCCAAAAATATGAAAACCCCCTTAAAGCATAAAAACCCTAAAAAACGAACAGAAAAATAAAAATGGCCGAAAACCCATAAAACTCCATAAAAAATTATACACTAAAACCCTCAAAAAACCATTAAGAAACAAAGCCACCCTAAATACCAGACGAACACTGAAAACCCACAAAACACTAAAAAATCAAGAAACTCAAAAAAACCATGACACCCCATAAAAATCCAAACAATCCTTAAAATGCTTAAAAACCATAAAACCCCTAAAATACAATAAGACCCCTAAAAGTTCATAAAAGAACATAAAAACTCACAAAATACCTTAAAAGGCTATAAATACACTAAAAACAATAAATACTACAAAATCCAAAAAAACCCATAAAATAATCCTAAAATTCCCTAAAAAACATACAATCCTCAAAAAACTAAAAAATCCCTGAAATAATTCTGAAACAACTAAAAACCCAAAAACACCAAAAGTCCCAAAAAACACTACAAACCATAAAAATCATAATAAGACCATAAAAACCCATAAAATATAAAAAAATGACTTAAAACCCTTAAAACAATTTAAACCCTAAAAATCCATCAAAACCCTAGAAAACACTAAAAACCCAAAAATTCCAATAAAACACTTAAAAATACTAAAAACACTAAAAACCCTAAAACCATAAAAATCATAGAACCCTTTAAACCCTTAAAATACTTTACAATATCCTAATAACCCATACAAATACACTAAAAACACTAAGAATTCCCTAAAATCATCAAATATCTTAAAACCCTAAAAACAATAAAATACTGTATACACACTAAAACACTAAAATAAAATAAGAAACAAAAATACCAAAAAATACTTAAAAACCTACCCCCCAAAAAAACCCTAAAAATCATTAATAAAAGAAATGTCCCTGAAAACAATAAAAATATCATAACAAATCATAAAACCCCTAAAACCCCTAAAAGACACTAAAAACCCTGTAAAACTATAAAATAATAGGAAAATAATCTATAGCCCCTTAAAGACACCAGAAAACCCTAAAACCCCTAATGGTTCCTTAAAACCCCAAAACCAAAGAATTACCTTAAACTCCCTTCATATCCAAAGGGACCAAATAAATCCTCAATACCCTAAAACCCCCCAAAAACACACGAAACCCATAAAAGAATAAAATAATAATAAAAAATATTAAAATAACCTAAATCCTATAAAAACACTAAAATCCATAAAAACCCTTAAAAGGAACTAAAGAATTCTAAAACCCTAAATACCCCTAAAAATACTAAAAACACTTACAAACCCTAACCCCCCCAAAATCCATAAAAACCATAAACCCTAAAAAACAAAAACACTTAAAACAGATCAAAAAATCTTTAATCACTTTATAAAGCCCAAACCCTAAAACCCCTAACAACCATAAAAAAAACTAAAACCACCCAAAAATACACCTAATGCCCTTAAATATACTAAATACTACAAAACCATATTACCCCTATTTCACTAAAAACCATTAAAACCTCAAAATATTCATTGAAACAATAAAAAAATAACCTAAAACCCCATAAACACAATAAAATACCTAAAATCCAAAATCCCAAAAATCCCCAAAGCCATTAAATAAATAAAAACCAATAAAATTGTAAAAAACTCAAACTTAACATAAAAACCATAAAACCCTAAAAATCAAAAAATCCATAAGGACCAAAAAATCCCCAAAAACCCCTTAAAATCCTTAAATTGGTTAATACCCATAAAAAAATTTTAAAGCTCATAAAACCCTTAAAAACCCAAAAAACCCTAAAACCGCCAAAAAACCATAAAAACCGAAAACCAACCAAAAAACTAAAAAAAATTAACATAAAAAACCTATAAAAATCCCTAAAAACTATAAAACCACATGAAAAACCCACCCCCCAAATATAAAACCCTGTAAACCCCATTAACATTTATAAAAATACAAAAAAAATGAAAACCATTATGAAAATTTCCAAAAACTACAAAAAAAATTATCCCAATAATCAACATCCTATAACCTAAACCCAAAACCATACACCATAATAAATATACCATATATGGTCAATCTTAAAATCAACACATTAAAACGTAATCCAAACATCTTATTCCAAAAAATCATACACTCTATACCCTATAACCTATACCATAAACCATTAAAACTACACCTTAAACCCAATATCATACACTTTAAACTATAAACCCCCCATAATAAACCCAATACCCTACACCTTAAACCCTAAATTCCATACAATAAAACATAAACCATATACCATAGACACTAAATGATCAAAAAAACCCTAAAAACACTAAAAACATAAAAATCCTCATAAAACCTTAATACCAATAAAACCCCTGAAATTCTCTAAATGACCCATATATCCTAAACGACCCTAAAATCCAAAAAAAACTCTAAATCCAACTAGAAAATCCTAAATAACCCCTATTATACCATAAAAACCTTAATAAAACAATTTACAACAAAACCCCTTCAAACCACTGAAAACCATAGGAACCCTAAAACCCCATAATACACTAAATACCAATAACCCCCCCCCAAACATGAAAACCCCAAAAAAACCCAATAAAAAACAAAGGACCATTAAAAACTCAAAACCCCCCAAACCCTAAAAACATTAAAATTGCTCAAAACCAAAAAACCGGAAACAAACCCCTAAAAAGGTAACACAACCCAAAAAACAAAAACCCTAAAATCCCATAAAACCCTAGAAATTCCTATAAATACCCTAAAACCCAATAAATACATGAAATGTCCCTAATCCCCGATTAAACACTAAAATATCCTAAAAATTAAAAAATCATTTAAAGGCCCGAGATACCTAGAAACCACAATAGATCCATAAAATCTTGAAAGCCTAAGAAACCCTTAGAAACCAAAAAACATTAAAACTATAAAATGTGAAAAGTACCTAAATCACCAAAACAACACCATAAAACCCTTATACCCATTAAAAACCTAACCCCATAAAATCTATAATAATCCCAAAAGTTTATAAGAAACACAAAAATCCTTCTAAATTATTATAAACTATAAAACAATGAAATACCATAAAACCTTAAAAAACAAGAAACCCATAAAATCCCTAAAATACATAATCACCCTATATTACCATAAAAACCCTAATAACCCTAAAACACCATAAAACAACCTAAAAGTACCTACAAATAAAAAAAACACAAACAATCAGTAAAAGTATATAAAATTCTAAAACCCCTAATAATAATAAAAACCCATTAAAACACTAAACCCCCTAGAAAATACTAAAGAATTACAAAACCCCCAAAAATATACAAAAAACACTAAAAACCCAAAGAAAATCTAAAATCCAAAAAATATAAATCCACTTAAACCCCCGAAAACTGTGAAATTCCTAAAAAACTAAAAAACTGTAAAAAAAACGTAAAACAAAAAATGCTAAAATCTTATAAAACCCTAAACAACATAGAAAATTTCCAAAAAACTAATAATTCCTAGATTATATAAAACCCTACCAATCCTAAACCTCCATATAAATCTTAAAAACCCTAAAACTCATAAACCACCTAAAATCCATAAATAGAAAATAAAAGTTCCTAAAATCCATCGATGAAAATGAAACCCCCAAAACCCTAAGGTAAAATAAATCCCTAAAACCCCTATAGTCCCAAAAAACAAAAAATCCCTAAAATAACATAACACCTGAAAAAACACTTCAAAATTATAAAATATCCCAAAAACCCTAAAGACCATAAAACCCCAAAAAGATACTAAAAACCCCAAAACCACTGAAATATCATAAAATATCTAAAAGACTACAAATCCCCTAAAATACCTAAACGTTAATATGAAAACCAAATAATCATTAAAAGACTCTAAAAACCCTAAAAACCTAAAAGAACCAAAAAAACCTAAAAACACAAAAATACTTTAAATCACCAAAAAAATTATAAGACCTTGAAAACTGAAAAAAAACCATAAAACCAGAAAAATAATAGAATCTATAAATACCCAAAATATCTGAAAACCCTTAAAAACACCTAAAAACCCTAATTCCCAAAAAACCATACAAAACACTAAAATCACGAAAAAATCTTGAAAAATATAGAAATACTTAAAAATTGAGAAACCCTAAAAACCCAAATAACCCTAAAACTCCGTTAAAACATCAAAAACATGGATGAATACCTAAAACCAAAATAAACACAAAAAAAATATAAAATCCCCCAAATGATGGAAAACCCCTTTAAAACACAAAATAACCCTACCCCCCGCCCCAAAAAAATATTTAAACACCCTAACATCTCTAAAAGCCCAAAAACACTAAAAAGGACCGCAAAATCATTTGAAACACTAGAAAACCATTACATCCATGAAAAATATAAAAAACAAAAACCCTAAAAATCATAATATCCCTAAAACCAAAAATCTCTAAAAATCCTAAAACCCCCAAAAATAAACCTATACCTTACATCCAATTCCCTAGACAATAAACTTGTATCCTTACACCCCAAACCCCACATCCAACCTCAAAAAACAAATTCATACCCTCGAAACCAAATATCCTACACTATATACCCCAACCATACACTATATATGCTTTAGCACATATCCCACAACCTAAATGTAAAACTACACACCAAAAACCTAAACACTAAACTCTAAACACTAAAAGATAGATCTTAAAACCTATACCATATACCATAAACCCTATACCCAAAACCCAAAAATCTAAAAGAACATAAAAAAATATTTTAAGAACTACAAATACCAAGAAGATGCATAAATACTATAAAATTTATAAAAATTGTAATGACATCAAAATCCATTAAAGGCCCTAAAACCCCAAAATACCTGAAAATCTCAAAACAAATAAAAGATCCAAAACACCCTATAAAACATAAAACACCCTAAAACCCAAAAAAATACCTTTAAAACCCTAATGTCCAATACAAACCCTAAAAATAAAAAGCCTCCCAATAAACTAAAAAGGCCCCAAAACCCCAAAAAACCCCATTTAAAATCCTATAAAACCCAAAAACCTCTTAAAAATTAACCCAAAAAGAATCCTCAAACTCCATGAAAATATAAAAACACAAAAAAAACCCTAAAAAATCAAAAAAATTCTAAAAAAACCAAAAAATCATCTGAAAATAAAAAAATGCCACACAATAAAACCAAAAAGGTCATAAAACCCCCAAAACCCCCAAAACCCCCAAAAAATTAATTAAAAATAGTATACAATATTAAAATCCATAAATTACTATAAAAACATTGAAAACACTATAAATATAAAAAATCATAAAATCCCAAATGACATAAATATCCTTAAAACCGTTAAAAGACCCTTAAAATCCTAAAAGACACTAAAGAATCAAAAATCCTTAAAAAACCTTAAAAATGAAAATCATAAAAATCATAAAACAGGCCTAAAAATCCCTAAATAACCTAAAACCCATAAATCCGTAAAAACCCCAAAAACCCATTAAAATAATTAAAAAACCATAAATCCCATAAACCCCATAAAACCCTAAATAACTTAATAGAATCTAAAAACCCTAAAAGATTCTAAAGCCCCAAAAATACCCTAAATACTATTAAAGATCCTAAAATCCCTAAAGGCCCTAAACACCAAAAGAGCCTAAAAATCCAAAACCAATAAAAGAACAAAAAAACCCAAAGACCCTAAAAATAAATAAATAAAATACTTTAAAACATCGAAAATTCCATTAAAACCCATAAAAAAAACCCATAAAACTCTTAAAAACAAAAACCCCGTAAAAATTCTTAAAATCCATTAAAACCCAAAAATTCTATAAAACACCCTAGAACCCCAAAAATGCTAAAAACCATAAATACAGCTAATAAGACCAAAATACATAAAAAACCTACAGAACCCCAAAATTCTTAAGAAACCATAAATATCCTACAAAACAATAAATATCATAAAAACACTGATAACACTACAACTCTAAAACCCTCTAAAGACCTTTAAACCCCAAAACCCCAAAATAGCACTTAAAACAATAAAATAAACCAAAAAACCATTAAAGAATCCTACAGACATAAAAAACCCTAAAAACAAAAAAAACATAAAACAATAAAAAACCTAAAAACCTTAGAATCTCATAAACAACAATAAACAACCGTAAAAGACCCAAAGCCCCCATTTTACCTAAAAACCCAAAAACCAAAAAAAACCCCCAAAAACCCAAAATCCTAAAAAACCCCTAAAAATGCATAAAAGACCCTGAAACACTAAAGAGACCCTGCAAACCCTATAAGATAATAAAAGACTAAAAAAGCCAAAAGACCATGAAAGAAACTAAAATAATAAAACCCCTAAAAGGCCCAAAAAATCTTAAAAACCTTAAAATCCCATATAACACTAAAACATTCCTAAATGAGTTAGAAACACTAACAAACCCTAAACCCTTATGAACAACAAAAAATTATAAAAACACTTTAAAACTCTTAAACACCCATAAAAACTCATAAACCCCTAAAACTCCAAAAAAGTATAAACATAAAAAAATATAAACACCCTAAAAATTCCAAATAATCATTAAAAACCAAAAAACCCTAAAAAACCTAAAAAATTTAATAAAGCTATAACCCGTAAAAGCCCTAAAATCCATAAATCATTGTAAGACCATAAATCCCCTTTGTAAGACATTAAGAACAATATAAACACCTAAAAAACTAAAAAACATTAAAAAACCTATAACCTAAAAATGCCTTAAACACTAAAATCCCATTAGAACCTTAAATCCCATAAACCCCCAAAACCCCCTAAAACCATAAAACCACTAAAACATAAAAAACTCTTAAAAAAACTAAAATGACTTTAAAATTTAAATACCATAAAGACCCTATAAATCATGACACCCATAAAAGATTATAAAAAATGCAAAATAACCCTAATTCTCGGAAAAATGCCAAACACCATAATGTCCATAAAACCCCTAAAAACATATAAAACCCTAAAGAACATAAAAACCATAAAAAATTAAAATCACATAAAAACCCTAAAAACACTAAAACCCCAAAAATCACTTAGAATCACTATCAATATTTAAATATACTAAAATCCTTATAAACCCCTTGATACACCTAAGACACTTTAAAATATAAAAAAGACTAAATACTCTTAAAACTAGTAAAAACCCTAAATCATTAAAAACATTAAAAACCATAAATCCATATAAATTATTAAATACCCCAAAACCATTCAAAACAATAAAATATCTCTCAAACCACAAAGCCCCCTAAAACTGTAAAACCCATAAAAACAAGAAAGTATCTTAAAACCCAAAAAAAATCTAAAACCACTTAAAACAAAAACCCATCATAAAATTGTAAAACCCCTAAAAACCTAAAAACCACAAATCATTTTAAAAATTTTAAATACCCTTCAAACATAAAATACCTAAAACACATAAACCCCAAAAAACAATTAAAACCATATAATACAAAATACCCCATACAAAACCCCAAATCCCCCAAAAAATATTAAATAACCCAAAAACACAGAAATAACTGAAAACCATAAAAATCATTTAAAACCCTAAAAATCCACGAAACACGTAAAACCCATTAAAACCCTAAAAACGCTTAAATTTTCCATAAAAACATGAAATAACAAAAAAAACCCTTAGAATGTCGTAAAGTACTTTAAAAATCCTAAAAAAATATCTAAAATCCCTAAAAACCACTAAAACACATAAAACTCATGACACTCCTATAAAAACCTAAATGACAATAAAATTCTGAAAAACCCTTAAGAATCCACAAAGTCCCTTAAAATACTTACAAAATAATAAAAATACCTAAAACCCATAAAATACCCTAAATCCCTTTTAAAGTCTTAAACCCTTATATAAGCATAGTAACCCCTTAAAACACCTAAAAGTCCCCAAAACCCCTAAGACATTTAAAAACCCTATAAAGACCCTAAATCCATAAAAACCACTAAGAGACCCTATAAAACATAAATGACTCTAAATATCATAAAACAATAAAGGACCCTAAAATCCCGAAAATACCTAAAGGACTATAAAAACCAAAATGGGCCCCTAAAACCATAAAGGAACCTAAATAACCATTAAATAACTTAAAGTATCCTAAAATTATGAAAACCCTATAAAACCCTAAAATACAACAAATCCAAAATAACTAAAATATGGTAAAAACACTAAAAAACCTCAAAATATATGAAAACACCATAAAACCCCTTAAATCTCCCGAAAAAACCATACCCTAACCCCCAACAGTACTTAAAACCCTCAAATAACACCAAAAAACCCTCAAACACTAAAAGACCTTAAATCCCTTATAAACACTAAAACAACCTAAAACTTTAAATAAGTCCAAAAAAATAATTAAAAATAATAAACTAAAATAAAAACACTAGAATCCCTGAAAACCTTATTGAAATTATTAAAACATAAAAAACCATAAAAACCATAAAACCCCTAAAGAACCAAAAGACCCTAAAAGACTAATAATACTAAATGACCCTAAAACACATAAAACATATATAAACAAAAAAACCCCTAAAACCCCTAAACACCACAAAACATTAATATCCTCTAAAGAACCCCAAATAAGCCTAAAAATCATAAAAGAATTTTGAAAAACCCAAACACCCCAAAAAATATTGAAAACAATAAAACACCGAAAACCCATAAAAACAATCGACACTATAAAACCTATAAAACAAAAAACCCTTAAAATCCTTTAGAAACCTATAACATTTAAACATCTAAAAAACACAAAAAATTCTCTAAAAACATAAAAACCCTAAAAACACTCAAACATCACTAAAAATCCTAAAACCCCAAAAACCCAAAAACCCAAAAACCATTAATACCCAAAAAAACCATAAAACCATAGAAAACAAAAAAAAACTAAAAATATTAAAATATGAAAAGCCCAAAAACCCAGAATGACCATAAAATCCATTTACATCCTAAAACCCCAATAATCTCAAAACCCCCCTTAAAAATACTATAAATAACAAAATCCATAAATACCAATTAAATCACTAAACCCCAAAACCCATTTAAAATCCTATATCCCACAAAACCACAAAACACCCCTAAAATACTATAAATCCCATAAAACACCAAAATTCCATCAAAACAACAAACACCCTAAAATATGGAAAAACCCTAAAAACCCAAAAAATCCTTAAAAACATAAATACCTTAAATGAAAATAAACACCATTAAAACCCAAAAAAACTAAAAAAAATAAATACTATAAGATCCAAAAAAACACTTAAAACAATAAAAGCTGCTAAAAATACTAAAATACCATAAAAACCACAATACCATAAAACACCCTAAAATGTTTTGAACACTGAAAAATCATATACATCAAAAAAGAAAAAACCTAATGCCCCAAAAAACATTAGAAATTTTTATGAAACCTCACAATATCATTAGAAACCCCAAAAACACTAAAAGGGAATAAAATCTCAAGAGGAAAACAAAAAACCAGAAGATACTCTGAAAACACCAAAAAAATCGCAAAATATCTTAAAAACACTTAGAAAATCTTAAAAGACATAATAATCCTAATTAATCCCTATAAAAATTCTAAATACATTAAAACTATAAATACCCAAAAACCATTAAAATTTATAAAAATCTATATAAAACCCTGAACAATAAAAATACCTAAAACCCATAAAACATCTAAAAATACCAAACACTCGTACAAAAATTAATAAAAAGAACCCCAAAACCCATAAAAATACATAAAAAGCGTAAAAACTCAATAAAATACAAAAACCCTAAAATTAATAATGTAAACAATAACACCCAAAAATAAAAATAAACTATAAAAACCACTAAATGTCCTTGAAAGTCCCCAAAAACTCTAAAACCCTTAAAACACCCAAAAACCCTAAGAGCCCCTACAAATACATGAAAACTGTAAAATAACCCTAAAAACCTAAAAACAACATTGAAACCGTAAAACCATTTATAACGTTGCAATCCATGAAAAAACCTACAAGTTATAAAAACAATTAAAAACCAAAATATCATCAATCCATAAAAACCCTAAATATCCAAAATTCCCTAAAAGGCAGAAAAATACAAGAAAAAAATAAAATCTAAACAAAGAACACCAAAAAGGGAACTAAAATATCTAAAAAGCATGAAAAAACCCTAAAAAAACTCTAAATCTCCTTAGAAACAGTAAAAAACATAAAACCACTGAAATCTCTGAAAACACTAAAAACCCTAAAAACCTATAAAAACCGTAGCACTCTGATAAGACTTGAAATAAAATAAAACACTAAAAACACAACAAAACACAATGAATCCATAAAAAAACTAAATCCCCTAAAACTCATAAAAACCATAACCCCCCCCCCCACAAAAAAACAAACCTAAACTCATAGAATTGCTAAATGTATAAATATTACCTAAAACCCATTTCAAAATTCTATAAGACACTAAAAACCCTTTGGGAACCTTAAAATAAAAGTTGACCCCTTAAGAACATAAAATCTCTAAAAACGAAAACACCCCAAAAAACATAAAAACCATAAAACCTTAGAAACATTAAAAACACTATTAACGACTAAAAAAATACTAAACACTAAAAAAATTATGAAATCACACTAGAATCCCAAAAACACCTAAAACCCATAAAAACTAAAAAAACCCCAAAACACCCAAAAAAAAGTAAAACCCCACAAACCCCTTAAATTACCTAGAGATCCATAAAACCATAAAACCCTTAAATCCAAAAAATCCCTTAAACAAAGAAAAAAAACTAAAACATACAACCCCGCAAACCATGAAACCACTACAAATCCCTAAAACCCTTAAAAACACTAAATCCTCCTTAATCATCCTAAAACACCCAAAAAAATATAAAACTATACAACTAAAAAAATCCTTTAAACCCAAAAATAAAATAAATATCCAAATAACTCTTATAATTCTAAAACCCAAATAAAACATAAATAAACATTAAAACCCTAAACATAGAAAAACACCTTAAAAACCTAAAACGCTAAAACCCTTTAAATCCATAAAACACTAAAAACCCATAAAACACCTAGAAACCCCAAAAACCCAAAAACACCAAATTACACTATAACTCGTATAAAATACCAAAAAACCATGACCAACCTAAAAACTCAAAAGTAACTCCTAAAATACATACAAATTTGAAAAATCCTCAAAACCCTAAATCTCTTAAAAATCCTAAATGCCCTAAAATAATCACATAACCCCTAAAAACCCTAAAAATCCTAAAACGCCTCTAAATACATAAAACCCCAAAAATACATTGCATTCTCAATAACAATAAAAAAATTAAACTTTAAAAAAATTCTAAAACTCTGAAAATCCCTAAGAACCATAAAAATAATAAAACCCCCTAAAATAATAAAAACCCTAAATCCTCTAAAAACCCAGAAAACATAAAACCCATAAAAACTTTCTAAATACCAAAATAAATAAACACCCTATAAAAGATAAAGACACAAAATAACCTATAAACATAAAACACCGAAAACCCCCTAAAATTTTCTAAAAACACTAATATAAAAAATTTACACGAAAACCATTAGAAACCTAAAAACATAAATACCCTAAAATATATTAATAACACTAAAAACAAATAATCATATAACCCTAACAACTATAAAATGTAATAATAAACCATGAAAACCTTAAAAAATCATAAAACCCCAAAAAAAATCCTTAACCTGAATAAAAACCATTAAATTAATATTAATCCAAATAAACCATAAAATCCATAAAACCTAAAAAAACCATAAAATCCAATAATGGACCCAAAACTCACTAAATCCCAAAAACACTAAAAATCCCTAAAATCCAAAAACCCTAAAAACCATAGAAACTATAAAAATACATTAAATACCCTAAAAACCGAACAAAAAAACTCTAATAATCTCTAAAGTACCCATAAAATATAAATAAATGATAAATGACCCAAAAATAACCTAGAACACTTGAAAACCTAAAACCCATAAAACCCTAAAATAAACATATACCCCATAAAAATCCCTAATATATAAAATTAGACCATGAAACAAGGAAAGACTCTAAAATCCATAAAAACCCTTAAAAGACCTAAAATCCCAATAAACCCTTAACATCTTTGAATTACCCTAAAACTCATAAATGAACCTAAAAACATAAAACCCCCAAAATGACATAAAACCTAAAATGGCCCTAAAACCCCTTTAATCACTAAATTACCCTAATAATCATAATAACCTTAAACAACCCTAAAAATCCTTAAGTAACATAAAAAAATGAAAAAAATTAAAATCCCTAAATATAATTTTTCCTATAAATCCACAAAAACGGATAAAAACATTAAAAGACCATAACAACCCTAAAGACCCCAAAACCCCTAAAATCATAAAAGACCCTAAAACACATAAAACCCCCAAAACCATTAGAAATCATAATAAACCAAACAAACCAAAACCCAAATACAACCCAAAATTCCGAAAAAACGTTTAAACCAAAAAAATTAAAAAAACTAAATATGTGTTTAAAACCCCAAAAACCATAAAATGTTAAAAGTCCCTAAAATCATAAAAATCTATTAAAAACCCAAAAAACCCATAAATTAGCTAAAAAATCATAAAAAACATAAAAAAACTTAAATAAACTAAAACCCATAAAACTATAAAGGTCCCTATCAATTCAAAAAGTACCCAAAATAATAGAAACACTAAACAACCTAAAACCCTAAAAATAGTCTAAAAACCCTCACATAACAAGAACTCATAAAACCCTAAATAATTGGGAAAAAACTAAAACCCATAAAATTCTCTAAATACCTGATAAAATTAAAAATCCCCCAATAATTTAAAAACCCCTAATGTTCCTAAAATCTATAAAAAACCCAAATCCCAAAAAAAGAAAAAAACCCCAAAACCCAAAAAACACTAAAAACAATAAAAAAACTAAAATCCCTAAATTCTCTAAAATCCCTAAAAAATCACAAATCCACAAATCCACTTTAAAACACAGATAAACCCTAAACCCCTTATAACACAAAAACCCCTAAATGCAAATAACTCCAAAAAACTATAAAACACATATGAACCCTAAATAGACTAAAAACCCTAAGAAACCCTAAATTCTTTGAAATACCCCAAAATAACCAAACAATCAAAAAAACCCCTAAAACCTCCCTAAAACCCAAAAATACCATAAAAAACTAAAACCATAAAGACCTAAAACCCAAAATATCCTAAAATCACCAAAAACCTTAAACCCCATAAACCCTAGAATACTAGAAAACACAAAAAACCTAGCAACCCTAAAAAAAATAAAATGCATTGAAACAAAAAAACCCATAATGACCCAAAAATCCATGAAAACCCTAGAATCCCTAAACGCCCTAAAACCCATAACATAATAAAAAACTCCGAAACCCCTAAAAATCTAAAAACCAAATGTTTCTTAAAATCACAAAATGGTCCTAAAAAGCATAAAAATACAAGAGGACCTCAAAAACCCTAAAAATAACTGATGTAACCTAAAAACCCCAAATCCCATAATTGATCCCAAAAACCCTAAAACCTGTAAAACCAAAAAACACTGTAAATACCTAAAAAGACCCTAAAGCCCCTAAAACCGCATAAATGATTTAAATCCCTTAAAACACTACAAACACTAAAACACATAAAATCCATTAAAACCCTTGAAAACCTAAAAACTACTAAAAACAGTAACCCCCCCCCCCAATCGTAACAACCCCAAAAATACTAAAAATCCCAACAACCATAAAAAAATTAAATCCCCCCAAAACCCTAAGAGACAAAAAACCGAAAACCGTTAAATATCCTAAAACCCCAAAACCCTTAAAAAATAACAAACCCATAAAAAGAAAAAACATTCCTCTAAAACTCCTAAAACCCCATTAAATCACTAAAACCCCGAAAATTCGAAAAAAAAAACCCAAACCCCTCAGTACACCAAAAATCCATAAATATTCTTAAATCCCTAAAAACATAAAACCCTAAAACCCTACAAATAAGTTTAAACAAAAACAACCCAAAATACCCCAAACACCCTCAAAACCCCTAAAACACTTAAAACCCCCTAAACCACTAATAATACATAAACATATAAAAATCTCGATAACCCCTAAAATACCATAAGAACCCTAAAAACTCTAAAAAATATAAAATTCCCTAAATTAATGAGTAACTCTAAATCCCTAAAAACCACTAAAAACTGTAAAATCCCAACAAGTCATTAAAACCCTAAAACCCATAAAAACCTAAAATATCCCAAAAACCCTAAAATCCCTAAAAACAATTAGAACCCCTAAAACCATAAAAACCATTAAAAACATAAAACTAGAAAACCCTATAAAAATTGATAAAACCCCAAATAACCTTAAAACGTAAAATTAATATTTAACATAAAAAATCTAGAAAAGCATAAATCCACCTAAAACACTAAAAAATTTAAAAAACTGTTAAAATTATACATAACCTGAAAACCATAAAAATCGTGAAAATGCTAAAAACTCTTAATTCCAAAAAATTCCAAAAACTCAAAAAAATATCTAAAATCACTAAGAACCATAAAAATAGTAAACAACCCTAAAAACATAACAAAAATATTAAATCCACTAAAACCATTAAAACCACCAAAAGACCCCTAAAACCCTTAATAAACCCTAAATACCCAAAATGATCATTAAAGCTCTTAAAGGAACTAAAATTATCTATACCCACTAAAACTCTAAATGATCCAAAAATCCCTATAAAACACCAAGAATCCCATAAATTTTTATAAACATATTTAAAACCCCAAAAACCACAAAACAAAAAAAACCATTGAAAACCATAAAAATCGAAAAACCCTAAAATCGCTAAAATGATTAATAACTATTAAAACTCTAAAAAAATTTAAATTACCTATAAATCCATTAAAAAAACCATAAAATACCCTAGAAAACCCATAAAATTTCAAAAACTATAAAAACCCAAAAAAAACCCTATTCGCCAAAGGAAATATTAACAAAACAAAAAAAACTAAACATACTAAATATAAATAAAACACCCTTAAAAGACCAAACACCTTAAAAAAATATAAAATCCTATCCCTCCCCCCAAAAGCTAAAAAACCCCCAAAAACCTAAGATCTCCAAAAAAACCCAAAACCCATAAAATCCCTTAAAACCATATGAAAACCCTAATGCCATAAAAACTCAAAATAATTTACAAACCCCTTAAAACCTCTAACACCATAAAACCATGAAAATACTGCATACCCCCGAAAAGATAAAAAACATAAAAACCCTTAAGAAACTAAAAAAACCGTAAAAACACAAAAAACCTTAAAACCCCTAAAAACCATAAAACCCCCAAAATCCTCCAAATGCCTAATAAACCAAATATCTTGAACAACAAAAAATCCCATAAAATACCTAAAAACTGTAAACTACGTAAAAATCCTTAAAAACCATAAACCATCTAAAACCTGAAAAAATAGTAAAACCCCTAAAAACCAAAACATAATTATTCCCACTAGCAACCCATTAATAATTTAATCCCCTAAAACACATAAAATCAAAAAAATAAATTATATCCCTACAAAATATAAATAATCTAAAACCCTAAAAGCCCAATAAATTTCTACGATCAATAAAAAACACTGATAAACTTTGAAAGACCATAAAAATAGTAAAAACTTTTAAAAACCCTAAATCATTAAGAATCCCTTAAAACACTACAATATAATAAAGTCCGTAAAACCCCAAAAAAACCCAAAAACCCAAAAACCCTACATAACATGAAAAACCCTAAAAAACATAAAGAACTGTAAACTACTATATAAACCCTGAATCTCTAAAAAATATTCACAACCCTAAAGGGCCTAAAACCCATAAAAATACTAAAAGACCCTAAATACCCCACAAAATACTGAAGGGCCCTAAAAACCATAAATGATCCAAAAATCCCTAAAATTCTATAAGTCCATAATAATAATAATAAAATTAAATGTCCCTAAAAACGTAAAAACTAAAAAAAAATTAAATGACCCTCAAAGCCCATAAGAGCCCTAGAAAACCATAAAAAATATAAACCCCTAAAAACACTAAAAACCATTAAATACGGTGAAAATATAAAAAAACCTAAAACCCCACGAAAAGTCATAAACACCATAAAAACCATGAAAACCTTTAAAAACCTTGAAAATAACTAAAACCCCTACAAACCCTAAAAAACCAACACAACCTAAAATTACTTAAAAGTTCCTAACAAAACATTAAAAAAAATAAAACTATAAGACAACTAAAAACACTAAAGACCAAAAATCATATATAATCCTAAAACCCAAAATACACTGGAAAACATAAAAACACAAAAACCCTAAAACCATTTAAAAAACCTAAAAAAATAAATCTCCCAAAAACACATAAAACCCAAAGAACAAAAATTACCATTAAAAATTCCAATAAAGACCATAAAATTCCTATAAACTCTAAAAATGCTAAAAACACAGAAACCCCTAAAACCCTAAAAAACTAAACACCCTTAAAAACCAAGAAGACCCTAAAATACGTAAAGTCATTAAAATAATTAAAAACCCATTAAGACCCAAAAATACCCAAAATACCATATAAACTATATAAATCATTAAAATCCCCAAAGGACCCTAAAATCATAATACACCTAAAATACCCTAGGAAATTCTAAAAGACCCAAGAAACCCTATAAAATCATGTAAACCCCAAATTAAATAAAAGACCCTAAACCCGTAAAAATATTAAATGACCATAAAACCCATAAAAACAATAAAACCCATAATAATTATAAAATAACCTAAAACACCCTAAAATCATAAAAACTAATAAAACCCTATGCAATCCGAGAAACCCATAAAGAACCCTAAAAACCTGAATATACTAAAAAACCATAAAAAACACAATAACCCTATAGACATTAAAATCAATAAATTAACTAAAACGCCAAAAAACTCATCAATATCCTAAAATCTAAAATTCATTTATAGACCCCAAAGTTAACTAAAAACACCCTAAACCCCCTAAAACCCCTAAAAACCAAAAAACCCCATAAAATCCCACAAATCAAAAAAAGGTGTAAAAACTATATAAAACATTAAAAAAACATACAAACATACCCTAAAAATCAAGAAACATATATATCCTTGAAAATCCTACAGAAACCACGATCACCCGCATGAAAAACTAAAAACCCCCCAAAACACTAAAAACCACAAAACCCATTAAAACAAAAAATCAAAAAATCCTATAAAAATAAAAATCCTATAAAAACAATTTGAAACCCTATAATTTAAAAAAAAACATAAAAGCCCTAAAAATCCATAATATCAAAACCCCCTTAAAATCAAAAAAACTCAAAACCACACAAAACCACGTAAAAATGCTTAAAACATATAAAAAAACACCCCATAAACACCTAAAAACCATAAAAATAATAAAATATATAAAAACCCAATAACCCATAAAAACCCATGAAATTAATAAAATCCATAATATCATAAAAAACAATAAAAACCCTAAACCCACTAAAAACCTCCAAAATTTAAATAAACAAAAAAACCATTAAAAACTAAAAAAACCCAAAACCCTACACCCTACACCCTACAACTAAAACCCTAAACCCAACCACCAAGATCGTATACCATATACCTTACATCCTAAAACCTAGACCCAAAACCATATACCCTATATCCCAAATCTAAAATCCTAAACCCAAAACCCTATACCATACACAATAAATGTTAGGACCAAGCTGATATGGAAGATTATCATATTTAGGTACAGTCTTTTTTGTCAATAAGGTAGTTAAGAAGAAAATAAATCACATATATTTGTAAAAGTGGGTGATCAGATTCACCATCATATTCAGGAAACCAGACTGAAAATTCATAAAAAATTCCATCAGATTCAGATGGTGTTGGAATAATTGTTTTATAAAAACTCACCATAAGTTCAGAATGAAGGAAAAATCATAAAGAGGAAAGAAATCAGATTCATCATGGATCCGATACATATGTGATGATGAGTTTCTATTTTTTTTATTAAAAAACAATAATAATGTTTTAAAATTTTTTATGTATTCAAAATGAATGAATGTGTATTCAGGATGATCCTAATTTAATTATGAATAATTTTATCAAGGATAGTTAGGAGGAAATAAATTTTATGAAATAATAGAAAGTTATAAAACATCCTAATGTAACTGAGATAATAATGAAGCTAATATTATACCTTTTCAAAAGTAAATAAGAATTAATTCTTACAAGAAATAAGTTGATGTAAAATAATATTTGGGTAAAAAAACCATTCTGGTCTCGGTCTCTCAGTATGAAATTACCGAACAAAGATTTTTTAAATGTTGAGAAAGATTATCGTAATGTGAGAAACCAAAAGTGTATTTTTCTATTAGACCATAAACCAAAATATTTAAATCATGGAGAATGAATTTAATATGTATCATAATTATAAAAGATAAAGTATTTTAGTGATGATAGATCATTGGATTCATATTTAGAAAATAATAAGTAAAATCAGTTGAAGATATTTAAATGAATAAACTATATCCATAGAAATGGATAAATCCGAATGAGGGTAGGTTATGAGAATATTAATGAGAACACATATGATTTCCTTCTTATATTTGGTGTAAATTAATGTAATGAAGAAATTATTATTGAACATATGCTTCCATCATAAGGAAGATATAAGAATGGGAAAATAATCATTTTGGGGGAGTAGAGAATCATAATAAAATATATTCGGATTTGATTTTATTTTAGGTGGATCAAGAAAACCGATGTGATGAAATGCCTTTATCATAATAATGAAATTTTATTCAGAAATTAGAACCAGAATCATAATCAAACTGAATATTTTTAAAAAATTCTGATGTTTTGATGACGAAAAAGTGATATTCAGAAATTAATGTGTTTTGATGACTAAGAAAGGTGTTAATGAAGTCAAAGAGAGACACATGATTTATATAAGATTTATGATTTTGGAAATATGGTGAAGAGAAAAAACCTTTTCAAAATCCTAATTAAACCATTTTTGAATGTCTATAAATGACCGTGAATAGTTTTTGTATTTTTGGACCTGTATTATTCATGAAAGAAGAGATAGAACCTCTGCAATTTAATGATGAAAAATTTTCTTGATTGTTTTTTTCTTGTATATGTTTTCCAAAAGGAAGAAGAAGAACAAAGAAGAAGATCATATTTATAGTTTCCGAGCTAGACTGAGAAATCATATTGATATTTATAGATTGGTTAATATTCCTCCATGAATTGTTCAAGTGGTATTCTGAATAAGAAATTTTTTCAAATTGAGCAATCAGATATGGGAATCAGACTGAGAAATCAGACTGATTATCATTACAATGTCTTGGAATATCATAATGTATTATAGGTAATAATGTAAAGAATTTTTTTGAATGATCATATTTGTGAATGATTATCAAGAAGAACCATAGAATGTTTGTTTCAAAAATTATATTACATCATTTTATTATACTTGAATAACATGAACTATTGTATTTATCATATTTTTATATAACTGTAATGACATATTCTGCTCATTTTATTCCACAAAAAATATTGTATTGTAGATTATTGTGTGGTATTGGATTATTTTCAACCATACGATGTACTAAATACACTTTTTGAGTAGTGATCCTTGTATATTATTGGGTTCCTATGGGTGCATGTTTTATTTTTTCAGTAGTGAAAGAAACATTTAACAGGAGGTTTAGGTTTTTTCTAAATTTACTAAATAGAAATGAAAATGATATAAATAATTAATCCCATCACACTCTCAATTATACATTAATCCTGATGGATCGTTCCTTTTATTTACTCTTAGTTGATGTTTTAAAGAGAATTTGTGATGGAGAATTTGAATTGAGTGAACAAAAAGTGGATTCTGATCTTCGATGTAATGAGCTATCATATCAAGAATGTATGAATGATGAATTATATTATGTATCATTTGTATAATGTTATTGTATCTATGCAATATGGATTTCATCATATTGATGATAAGGATCCTCTTACACCTATCGATAAGTAGAATATTGAGGATGATGAAAGAGATAAAAATGCATTACTCTTATCACTTTCGGAAAGTGAGTTGTCGAGAGTTAATTTTTTTTCCCAATACTAATGTTATATTGAATAAGATTAAAAAATTATAAATTTATTAAAAATAATAATGAATAAAAAATAAAAAATCTAGATATTGAAGTACGAAGATCTCACGATGGGTGAATATGAATCTATTGGTGACTTCCTTACTAGGGTGAATGACATAGACAAAAATATCAAATGTCTTGGTGAAAACATGGAATATTTTATTATTGTTAAAATGATATTTATAATCCTCCCCCAATATTTTTATTTCAAATATTCTTCATTTGAATTTGTAGAACTCTAATTACATGTGAAATGATATGGTAAAATGTTGTAATGTAAAAAAATATGATAGAGTAATGACATTCAACAATTATTGGAAATAAAACTCTATGAATAAACATGATGAAGAAGATGTTGTTAACTATGAATAAAATAAGGAAATATATAACCACAATGTGTAATTTTTATCCTTGTTTTGAAAAAATGTAAGTAGAGTTATAGGTAAATAGAATGGGAAACATCCTTTGTAGTTTTTTGAATGTGGATTCTTTGGGAACATTATGGCTAATTATCCGCAATGAATTAATGAAGTGGATAGTGATGAAGATGAAAAATTTCAATTAAGGTCTTGGAAGAAACATGTTGATATGTATAATTATTTTTTCAAATGGAAAAACAAAATTTCGTCAAATCTAAAAGAAAAACATTTTCTCTAAAGATGATGATGAAGAATTAAATAGTAACATTAAATCGAAAAAAATATTTTGAAAAATCTGGAGATAATAATATTATTGAAACATTGAATAATTAATAATTCATAAATAGAGATTCTGAATAAGATGAAACCCAATACGATTTTTATATTAAATAATAATTTAATGAATGTTTTGGAAAGATTGGATATATTGAAAAAAAATATGGAATCTAAAAAATGAAAATTATTCCTCAAGGATTAATGATGTTTTTTCTAATGATAATTTAAATATTTTGGAAGAGGATGATTATTTTAGAAATATAATGAGATATAAATAATTTATAATGAACATCTAGAAATAACTGAAGGAAAATGAAGAAGAGTTGGAACTTGTCAAACAATAACTTTATAAAACTGAATAGAGGGGAAAAATATTCAAAAACTATATCTATGATGTTGGTGAAAATTATCAGAAGGAGGATCCTAATAAGTATCAACAAAATTTTCCTACAATTATTCATAAGAAAACTAAAACGGTTCATGAGAAGATTATTGATAGAAAAGTTATGTATGTGTCCATTTATTAAGAATGTGTAGAATCTTTTATTTTCTATAAACTATGAGTCAAAAAGAAAATTCTAAACATTCAGTCTCATGAAAAATTTATCTCAATTCTGATTCTGAAAATGATGTAAAGAAAAAATAGAAGAAAAATAATATTCTGGTTGAAATCAGAAAGGTTAGTGGTCTACAACATTCTATTAATAATGTTGTCGAAAAACATACTCATGACACCAGTCACTCTGAAATTTTATGTGGAAAATTATATTTTAGTGGATACAGATTGTGTTGTGGTGGAATAAATCATATGAAAAATATATATTTTTTTTCAACCAATAACATTACAACAATTTCACATGTTATAAAATTAATGGTTTGAGAGGGAGTCATTCCTATAAAAAATTATGTCTAAGATGAAACATTGGAAGAAACCTGAGACGGTTGGTGTGAATGTATATAAAATATGTGATTACTGTTAAAGGTAAGGAATATGGAATGATAATTACAATATCCAACATACAAAATGAAACATGTTCTAAGTTATTAAAATATAAAACTCTTGTTACTTTGGTTTAGTGGAAGAAAATAAAGAATGATATAAAAGTTTGGGACATATGTTTCAATGAAACATGAGAAAGCTATAAAATCAGGATAGTGTCCATGATATTCATTATATTTTAAGAAGATGAGATTGGGGTTGCACTAATTTTCAGAAATGGAAAATTACAAACACAATGCATAAGAAAGATGAGATTTGATCAAAAAAATACCCAGGTACTTATTTATTCAAATATCTATGGGAAAATGATAAAATAATAAATAAATGGAGATGGGTACATAATCTATTTAATTTATTACATTAATTTCATTTCATTTTTACATATAAGAAACATAAACCATATGCTCCCATTTTTTTCAAAACATTCAGAAGGAAATATGATAAAGAATATGAGTATTCAGTGACTAAGTTGAGAAATTATAAGGTTTTTTAATAAAAAATGAGTAATTTGAATGTAATAATTTAAATTATGGAATTCGTGATAATTTGAGTTCACCATATACTCCTCCATAAATTGGGTTTGTATAAATAAATACCGAATTTTGGTGGAAATAGGGTGAACTATGTTACGTGAACATGGTATCACAGATTACATTTAGAGGTAGGCAATGAATACAAAAATATATATTAAAAACTATTTTTCCACATTCCATGTTCTTATATTACTCCATATGAAAAATTTTATGCAAAACCCCTTGTCTAAAAAACTGAAGAGTTTTTTTTGGATTCCATGAGTTATATAGAAGAAAGTGGTAATCCATTGTATATTTGTGCAGAGGGGTGATAATGGAATTTTTCATTTCTATGTTCTAGAAGGAATAGGATAGAATTATTTTAACAATAAAATATAAATAATTAATTATTATATTAATGATAATGTTATTGAAAAAGTCGAGGAAGAGAAAATAGACTTATGTTACTACGATGTTAAGCAAGATAATGATTGTTTTGTTAACAATTATTATAAGTATTCTGATAGTGGTAATCCTACATAAGAAAAGGAATTTAACTCATCTATTTCAAGTGATGAGGATTAAAAGAAAATAACACTTCCTTGGATGATGAATCTTGTTGATTCTTAGAACCTTATTGGTGATCAACATTAAAATTCTTAAACAAGAAGACGATCAAATATTGTTACACATACTACTTTGTATTCAAATGTAGAGTGGAAAGATGTGAATGAAGCTTTTGGGATTTTAGAATGGTTTTGAGATATGAATGAAGATATTGGTCTTATAGAAAATAATGATACTTTAGAACTTCAAACCATTATGTATAACAAAATGTTATTGGAAAAAATTGGGTTTTATGGATCAAGATGAATGAAGAAGTTGAAGAGAAAAAAATACAAAGATTACAATGAAAAGGTCACAAAAAAATGATATACATGATTTTTATGATAATTTAACTCTTGTGTGATGGTTACAAACAATTATAATCATTTTTATTATTGATGAAAATTGAAGTTAAAAACTTTTTCAGATGGATGAGATGTCCACATTTCTAAATGGGGATCTTGATGTGTAAATTTATATTAAAAAACCATGTGGCATTGTGTTTGTAAAAGTTTAATGTTATGTGCGTAAGCTAAAGAAATCCTTGTATGGGATAAAACAAACACTGAGATCATTGTATTCCAAATTAAATAAATGTTTGAGGAATTTGTGTTTTAGGAAAGGAAGAGATGATAACAATCTTTAAATCATGGAAATTTAGTATTTTCCCTCATCATAACTTTTTATGTTGATGGAATTATCATTACTGAGAATGATGAAATATATAGAGACTGAATAATTTAATAAATTAATAACATGTTTGAGATATCCATGCTAGGGTAAATGAAGTCATTTAATGTGTTAAACATCATACAAATACCGAAAAAATTTCTTTCTCAAGAAAAGTATGATAAAGAACATGCTATGTTGTTCAGAATGGAAAATGAAAAACCAGTTTCCACACATATTTTAGTTGGAACCAATTTATGTGATGATGGGGGAGAAAAGAATGTTTTTCAGAAAGACTTTCCTAAGTTGATATTATGTATTTTATATTTTTCATCCTCAAGACCCAACATTGTTTGTGCTGATAATTTATGTGAATTATTAAAAAGTTCTCCAAAATAATCACATTTAATTTCAGGAAAAATATTTCTCAAATATATCATAGGCACAAAAGAATCATAATAAACTATGACCGTATAACAAGTAGTGAATTTTTTGGGTATTCACATATTGATTGGGAATGGAATATTGACAAAGATGATCCATATCTGGTAGATTACTCTTTCTGGGGAAAAATTTTGTTAGTTGGATTACAAATAAAAAAAATTAGTAACTCTTAGAACGATTTATTCTATGTATGTTTCATTTACTCAATCTGCTACCCAACATATGTGGATGAAAACGCAGTTGTAATACTTACTTATTTAAGTAATGTTACCCATTCTCTTAGGATGTGATAATCATTTTGCAATAAATATTACAAGTAATACGATACAATATTCTTGATCCAAAAATTTTACATAAAGTACCAATTCATTAATGATCATTTGGAGAAGAATAAATTGAATATGGAGTGTGTTACTATATCATAGAAAGTTACTGACATATTCAAAAAATCATTACCAAAGGAACCTTTTAATAAAATGTGGATGAACATGGGCATCCAACCACATTCCCATAAAGTTTGTGATATCCTTTTTTCAAATCACTCATCATATCATAAAATATATTTTTTTCAAATAGGAAAATTATTTCGTAATTATCACCTTAAGAAAGCATGAATAATGGGGGAGTTGTGTGTGATATGTGTATCCAACACATAAGTGTGCGAACTGCACTAAAATTTTGTTGGAGTGGTTAATAAGACACAATTTTTTTATTCAAGGATGTTGAGAAATTAGAAAATGTGAGGAAAAATGGATGAGGAAAGATAAAGAAGTTTCATGTGTCACTTCTTTTAGACATCACAGTTTTACTCTCAATAATTATTGTTTAATATATTGAGTTAGCTCACGTAAGATTTTAATTGTTGATAAGTAATCCATAACATGTTTTTGAAATGTTATGTTATTTATGAATGTTGGTTGACAACAAATCCAAAGGTGGGTAATGTTGTCACCAAGGTGACAAGGAACCTTATTATATTCATGTATAGTTTATTCTTTCCAAGAAAGTGATTATGAAGAATATAAGATACATCACATTGTAAAATAGGGTGATTAGACTCACCATAATATCCAAGAAATAAAACTCAATATTTTTACAAAATTTCATCTGATTGGGAAGGTGTTTTTTGGATGAAAAGATTTAACAGACACACCCTATGATTAGAATGAAAGAAAAATCATAATGAGGAAAACGATCAGATTCAACAAGGATCTGACACAAATATGACGATTCATTATTATTTTTTTAATTCAACAAAAAATCATAAGTATTTTATAAAATATAGTATTCTATAATGTTGAAATAAATGGGGAGAAAATATATTTCCAATCATATTCAAAAAAATTATATTGTGGTTAGGTATAAAGAAAAAAAGGATTTTGAAAGAAACAGAAGTTACAGGACATCCTAATGCATATCAAATGATGATCATGTTGATATTAAATTTTCTAAAAATTCATGAATAATTCATTCTTAAAAGATAGAAGTTGAAGGAAAATAATTTGTGTGTAAACAAACATTTCTGGTCTTAGTCCTTTGGTCGAAGATAATTGGTTTTAGATTTGTTAAATACTGAGAAGGTTAATCGTAAAGTGAGAAACCAAAGGTACTGGTATTTAGTCAGAAAATCAGTGAAAAGATTTAAATCATTGAATATAAAATTTAATATGTATCATAATTAAGAAAGATCAATAATATTTAGTGATAAAAGAATGTTTGAATCATATTCTAGAAAGAATAAGTAGAATTGGTTGAAGCATTTTGAATGAATTTTATGTCTCCATCATAATGTTGATATCTGAATGAGAGTTAGTTCTAGAAATGGTAAGGAGAAGACATGTTTTTCTCCTTAAATTTGGTGTGGAGAAAAATAATTAAGAAACTGTTGTTTAACATATGATACCATTATAATGAGAAAATTATATTTGAAAAATAGTATTTCAGTTGGTGAAGAGAAACATAATAAAATATATTCAGTTCTTATTATTTTCAAGTGGCTATAGAAAATTGGAATGCCAAATGAAATTATCCTAATGAAGAAATCATATTCTGCAATAAAAATCGGAATTAGGTTCAAAATGAAGATTATTTAGAATATCTAAAGATTTGAACATGTTAAAGGGAGATAAAAAATGCAAGGAGTTTTCAATATTTGTAAAGGTGTTAAATATATCAAAGAGAGATCCAATATTTATGGAAAGTTAAATATTCATGAAATGTTGTGTAGTAGGAAAACCCTTTATGAATCCCACATAAACCATTTATATAAGTCTATAAAATGAATCAAATACTTTGTGTATATTGTGAATTTTATTATTCATGAATGAGGAGAGGGAAGCTCTACAATCCAAGAAAGAAGATGTTTTTGGATTGTGTTTTCTTGAAGAAGTTATCCAGACAAAAGAAGAATAAGGAAGAAGATCATAATTGTTGTTTCAAGACTAGAATGATTAGTCAATTGGGATTTTCAAACTAAATAAGAAGAGGAAAATGATTTTTTATGGGGTATTCTAAAGAAGTTATATTTTATGTTGAGAAATAAGACATGGGAATTAGATAGGGAAATAGGTTTGAGTATCATTGTGAAGTCTGAGATATTTTTTCCATCTTCTAGTAAGAAAGTGAAGAATTGTTTTGGAAGATCGAATTTGTGAAATTTGATTAAGTATCGCCATAACATGTTTGTTAAAAAATTATATTAAATCATTACTTATAACTTGATTCAGATGAACTATTGTAATGAACATAGTGCTACATGAGTGTAAGGGAATATCATTCTCATTGTATTCCACAAAAAAATATTTTTTTCTAGTATCTTGTGTGGTATTGGATTATTTTTTAACCATATCAATGACTAGATACTCTTGTGGAGTAACGATCCTTATAAATTTTTTTTCTCATGTTGTTGTGTGTTTGAATTTTTTTTCAGATCTGAATGAAATCATTAATAGGAGGGAAATGATGTTTCTAATACAATTAAACATAAAAGAAAAAATATCCTTGATTCACCCACTTCCCCTCTCTGTGATACTTGAATCTTTGATGGGTAATATCAATAAAAAATAATCCCTACATCTTATACCCTATAATGTACACCATAAACCATAAAACCAAAACCATAAATCCTAAACCATACACCTTAAACCCTAAACTCTACCCCTAAGACCCTAAACTGTATACCATAATCACTAAAATAACCTAAAACATTAAAAGTAACTAAAACAAAAAAAACCCCAAAAAATATTAAGGGAACATAAAAAACATAAAATAACCTAAAACCCCTAAAACACTAAAACACATAGAAAACCAAAAAAACATAAAAGTGTATATTAACTCTAGTGAATAGTTAAAAGACCCTAAAACATAAATATCCAAAAAACACTTAAATATTTTGAGAAAACACAAAACCACACAGAACCCCTATAAACAACTAAAACCCCCAAAACACCTAAAAATAATAAAATTCTTAAAAACCATTCATACCATAAAACCCTAAATAACCCATAATAACCCTAAGACCCTAAAAAACATTAAAACCCACTATAAGGCCACAAAAACAATAAAAACATAAAATTCCCTATTACTCCCCAAAACACCTTAAAAGACCCTAAACCCCAATAAAACCATAAGAAGACATAAAACCCCCCATTAAACCCAAAAATATCTAAAAACACTTTAAAAACTATAAATTCTAATAATTCTATAGAACACTTAAGACACTAGAAACCCTAAAAACCATAAATCCCTAACAAGGAATTAAAATTCCTAAACCCCTAAATATCCTAAATACCTTGAATGGCACTAAAAACTATAAAAAGACCTAAATACACCCAAAAATTTATATTAAAACCGTAAAATCCTAAAAACTCTAAAAACCCCTAAAAACACTTAAATCATGTAAGATAATAAAAACAATAAAAAACAAAAGAACCCCTAAATATTATAAAGTCTCTAATAAACCCATAAAAAATAAAAAATCATCAACCACTATAAAAACCCCTATTATCTTTGAAAACCCAAAAAAATAACTAAAAACAATAGAAGACCCTTATACCCAAAAAGATCCAGAAATTTCCTAAAAATCCATAAAATACTAAAACCTTAATGACCATAAAAAAATCCTAATAACCCATAAAAACCCTACAAAACCGAAAACCACCCAACCCCATAAAAACCTTATAAAACCATAAAAAGATTAAAAAACATAATACTCCAAAACAACCCTAAAATCTTAAAAAAATCCATAAAATAGCTAATTATACTAAAAACCCATTGGAAATACAAGAAAACGCAAAAAGCTAAAAATTTCAAAAACCCTAAAAAACCTATAAAATAATTAAAACCCTAAAAATAACTTGAATGACTATGAAACCCAAAAAGACCCTAAAACAAGTAAAAACTCTAAAAAATTAAAAATAGACTAAAAATACTAAAACCCATAAAAGTCCCTAAAACCCCTAAACGCCCAAAAAACCCTTAAAATACCTAATGACCCTATAAACAATAAAAAACCCCCAAAACCTTAAAACCACCGTAAAACCCCAAAACCCTTAAAACACCTTAGAACCCTTAAAGACCCCAAAACCCTAAAAAACCATAAAACACACTAAAACCCATAGAAAACCATAAAATACTAAAAACCACTAAAATACCTAAAACACACTAAATTAAATATAATGACCCTAAAATACCTATAAAACAATAACAAGACCTAAAATACCCTAAACCCACTAAAATAACCGAAAAACTCAAAAAACCCTAAAATATATGTAAACACATACAAACCTTGAAAACCCACTTAAAACCCATAAAAGACCCTAAAAACATAGAATCATTCAAAGAAACTAAAAACCATAGAAGTATGTAATATAATAAAGACCCTAAATACCATTAAAATAAAACCTACAAAACAAAAAATACTCTAAATCCCTCCAAAACATCTAATGGACCCTAAAAATCCTCTAGTCCCTAAAATACATGAAAACCCCTTAAGGGAACCTAAAAGCCTAAAACCCCCTAAAATACCACAATGACACAATAAAACTATAAAATTCCCTAGAAATTATAAAAATAATAAAAAACTATAAAACCCCAAAAGAACCTAGATGCCCTTAGCCCTTAAAAACACTAAAACACTAAGACTCTTTAAAACCCGTAACACATAAAAAATTCACTTGAAACTGTAAAAACCCTAAAACCCTAAATGTACATAAAATATCATAAAACCATAAAAACAAATAAATCCCCAAAACAACAAAACCCCTAAAAACGTAATTAAACATAAAAACCACTACAAACACAGAAAACTAAAAAAACAAAAAACCCTAAAACCTAAAAAAAACTATGAACCATAAAAAATCAAAAAATCAAAAAATACAAAAAAAATACTAAAAACCCAAAAAAAAATTATAACCAAAAAAATACCTAAAAACCCCTAAAAAACTAAAATACATAAACCACTAAAAACTCACAAAATTATTAAAAACTAATAAACCCTAAAACCCCTATATACCCTAATGAAATCTAAAACCCCTAAAAACAAAAAAAAACCCCAAACCCTAAAAATCCCTAAAACCATAAAAAGATAAATATCCAAAAACCAATTAAAACAAAAAATACCCTATAAATATTAAAAACCATAAAACTTAGAAACCCATAAAACCCTACAAACACTAGGAAACAACCATAAAACACTAAAAACCACTAAAACCCCACAAAACTATAAAAAACCAAAAATTATTATAACTAAACACTAATACGTGCACCTTAAACCATAAACCCTAAACCGTAAACCCTAAACCCCAAAACCTACAACAGAAACCCTATACCATACACCCTACACTAAGAACTCTATTCCGTAAACCCTATAAACTCCACCATAAACCCTAAACCCCACAACCTAAACACTACACCATACACTCAAAATCATAAACCATAAACCAAAAACAATGAACCCTAAACCTTAAACCCTAAACCCAAATCCCAAATCCCAATATCCCAAAAAGTAAATGATTGTAAAAGTTCTAAAACATTACAAGAACATAGAATACCATAAAAACCACAAAACAACTAAATACAATAAAATACAATAAAACATATTAAATACTATATTTCACATAAAACGCCTAAATAAATAAGAAACCTAAAATAGATGAAATCCATTTAAAATCACTTAGTCTCTAAAAATCCCTAAAACCCCCTAAACACCTAAAATAAATCAAAAACCTAAAAATACCAAAACAGCTAAAACATGTAAATATACACTAAAACCCTAAAGAATCAAAAATAAAAAAGAATTATAACAATGCTAAATGATCCTTAATCACCAAAAAACACGAAATAGAGACTGTCCCCCACCCCCACAACAATTGTTTTTAAAAAGATCCATAATGCCTAATGAAACCCAATAAAAATATAAAAACATCACAAAATCCCCTAAAAACACTAAAATACCTTGAAACATAAAAGTAATAAAGAAACATAAAAACCCTAATGAAGCCGTAAAAACTAAAAAACTAATAATACCCTAAAGTCCCTAAAATTGAATATTGATATTAAAAACCCGAAAACACCCAAAAATAGAAAAAATACCCTAAACCCAAAAAAACCATAAAACCTATAAAAACCTAAAACCACAAAAAAAAAATCCTTAAAACCATAAAAAAACTTAAACCCCATATATATCTAAAAACATTAAGACCCTAAAAAACGCCATATATCACTATAATCTTTAAAACCCCATTAAACACCCAAAAATACCATAAGAACCCTAAAATAACATAAAATTCCCAAAAGCCATTAAAAGATATTTAAAATCATAAATGTCCCTAAAAACAGTAAAATTCCCACAAAAATCCTAAAAACCCTAGAATAATCCTAAAAACTATAAAATCTAAAAAAACCGTAAAATCCACAAAACCCAAGGAACAACAATAACCGCTAAAAACCCAAAAATCAGAAATCCCCTAAATATCATTAAAACCAATAATATGTAAAAAACACTCAAAAAATATAAAACCTTGAATATTATAAGCCACCACATCGTAAAATAACCTAAAACCCTAAAAATATCCTAACCCCATAAAATGCCCAAATAAATCCTAAGACACATAAAACCCCTAAAACCCCAATAATTCCCAAAAAATCCCTCAAACCCAATAAACCCTCAAAATCCAAAAAAAAACCACAAACCCATATCTATCTTAAAAATTTTCAATGGCCTTAAATACTGTAATACCTTAAAAGAACGTAAAATCCCTAAAACATCATAAAATCTGTAATAATAGTGAAAATAAACAATAAAATGCCCTAAAACCCCAAAAGACCCTAAAACCCTAAAATCCTTCAAAATGACACTAAAATTACTAAAATACTATTGGAATCCATAAAAAATACTGAAAATCCATTAAAATAAAAAATAATACATAAAAACCAAAAAACCCTTAACACTACAAAAGGAAGTAAAAACCCTAAAATTCTCCGAAATACTATGGGAGACTATAAAACCCAAAAACATGCCAAAACCCCTAAAAACCTAAAGGTCACTAAAAAACAAAAAAAATAAAAAAACCCCTTAAAATAAATGTTCCCAAAAAACTGTAAAACCCCCAAAGTCCCCAAAACACCTAAAAACATTAAAAGACCCTAAACACCATAAAAATCATATAACCCCTAAATCCATAAAAACCATAAAAAATGAAATAAATTAAACCCCTACAACTCTAAAATACCAAAAACAACTAAAAACCCAAAAATAACCATAAAAACGTTGAAAAACCCAAACACCAAAAAATAGTAAATACAATAAAAATCTTAAAAACCCCTTTGAAAAATAATCCATAAAATTAAATGAAAAACCCCAAAAATGTTTTAAAACCCTAAATCACTCAAAAAATTTAAAAAATATTACTACACAAAAAACCCTAAAATCCTAGAAAACACTAAAACCCCAAAAAACCATGATAACCGAAAAACACAAAAAAAACACCATAAGAAAACTAAGAAACACCAAACCCCCTAAAAACCAAAAAAACTATAAAAACCTAAAATCACATTAAAAACACTAAGAACCCAAAAAATCTCAAATATCCTAAGAAACCAAAAAAAATTAAAATCTATAATAACAAAAAAATCCCATAATACCAAAAACCATAAAAACCTTTAAGAAAATCCTAAAAGCACTCAAAACTATATGAAACCCAACGTAAAATCTAAAACCCAATAGAAACCCTGAAAACCTAAAATCACCACAAAACACAATAAAATCATGAAATCTCATACAAAACTAAATATCCCTAAAAAAACCCCCTAAAAACCAAAAAAACACAAAAATCTATAAGATATCTTAAAAGCCATTGAAAATCCTACAAAACACTAAAAAATACAAAAAATTATAAAACACATAAAACCCTAAAATTAAACTAAATTGAAAAAATATAATGAATCCAAAAAAACATTAAAACCCTAAAATCATAAAAATAATAAAACCCTAGAAAAACATAAGAAAAAAAATACCACAAACCCCCATAATACTTAATAAAAAACATAAAAATATATAAAACCAACCTAATCCCTTAAAACCCTAAAACTGAAAAAAAATCATTAAAATCCCTAAAAAGAATAATAAATCAATAAAACACTAATGACCCCTAAAACCCCCTTAAATGCATAAAACCCTATCCACCCATAAAACCCCCAAAGTCCTAAAACCCCATATAACCGTTAAAACCCCTATATAAATTTTCAACCCTTAAAACGAATAAAATATAGTAAACAAACGTAAATACCTAAAAATTATTAAAAACCCATATTGAATAAAACCACTAAAACCCCTTTTACAGAAAAAATACATTTACACACATAAAAATCATTAAGAAACCTAAAAGTCCCTAAAAATCTAAAAGAAACTAAAAATCCCTAAAAATTTATTAAAACCCTAGGAAACCCCCAAAACACTCAAAACCACTAAAATCATAATGAATCTAAAACCCCTAAATACAATAAATCCCTAAAAGCTAGAAAATCCCTATAAAACCATAGAAACCATAAAGACACCATAATCCTATTTAAATATCCATAAAACACTTAAAACCTCTAAAATACATTAACACCATAAAACCCCTTAAACAACTAAAACCCCAAAAACCCTGAAAAACCCACCTAAATGACACTAAAAACGAAAAATGATATTATGAACCAAAAAAATTATAAAATACCATAAAAATTATATGAAACCCCAAAATACCATAAAAAATCTATACACATTAAAAACCATAAATCCATAAAAACCCAAAACACTAAAAAACCCTAAAAACCCTAAAATACCTAAAAACCCTAAGAACCATGAAAACCCCTAAAATAATTAATCAAACACCAAAAAACATAAAACTATAAAAACCCCAAAAATCTAAAAAATGTTAAAAACCTCAAAATACCTAACCCCACACCAAACCCTTGCCCCACAGACAATAAAACAATAAAACCACAATAAAAATCCATCAAAACCCCCAAACCCCAAAATTTCTTGAAACCCTAAACCCCCTAAACCCCCCCCCCCCAAAAAAACAAGAAAAACCCCAACCCCCCCTAAAAGAAGTATAATAGAAACATCCCAAAAACCCCAAAGCCTAGTAACCCAAAAAACCCAAAAAACCCTAAAACCCCTAAAACATTGAATAGCTTTTAGAGCACAAAAAACCATGAATCCATAAAAATATTTAAACCCCAAAAACCCATAATACCACTAAAAAGTCAATTAATACAATAAGTGAAAATAAAACCCCTGAAAAACCTAAAACACCCTAAAACCCCTAAAAATCGTTAAAATCCAAAAAAATCTGCAAAAACGCCTATAACTCTTTAAAAACCCCTAAACCCATAAAGCACTAAAACCCATTAGACACCCTAAAAACAATGAAAACCCACAACAAAATCTAATAACCATCAAAACCTTAAAAAACCCAAAAAAAACGAAACAAACCAAGAAAAACCCTAAAAATTCTATAAAACCTAAAAACACTTAATTTTTTAAAAAAAACACCTAGAAACCCCCAAAAATCATTAAAAACTTTAAAAACATCAAAAGGAAGACCCCCCCCCCCCAAACACACTAAAAACCCAAAACCCATAAAAATACTAAATCCCTTAAACCCCCTAATAAAAATAAACCCAAAAACCCCCAAAACCAGTAAATCCTAAAAACCCTAAAAACCCATAAAATATAATTAAAATCATTAAAACCCACTAATACCCAGAAAACCTAAAATCCCTAAAAACCATAAAAACCTAAAAACAGCTAAGAAACATTAAAAAAACTAGAACACCCATAAAACATAAAAACTATAAAATACCCTAAAACCTAAAAACAATAAATCTTCTAAAACAAAGAAAGCCCTGAAAGGACATAATAATTTTAAAACACTTTAAAAATCATGATACACATAAAAACTGCAATGACCCTATAAATAATAAAAACCCTAAATCACACTAAAAACCCATAAAATACCATAAAGATCCATAAAAACCCAAATAACCTAAAATAGTAAAAACACTAAGAATCCCTAAAGCACTTTAAAAAGCATAAAATCTCTAAAACACCCAAAAAACCCAAAAAATCATAAATAACCCTGAAAACTCAAAAACCCCAAATGGAAACTAGAAAACCATGAACAACCATAAAACTCTAAAATTCCTTGAGAACCATAAAATCATGAAAACACTAAACAAACCATAAAAGCCTAAATACCCTTAAAAGACCATAAATACCCATAACAAAAAAAATAATAAAACCCTGAATTCCCTAAACCCCTAAATGGCCAAAAAGGCCCTAAACAGCCTAAAAACCCTAAAACCTAAAACCCCAAAAAACATAAAAATATATATAAACCTAAAAAATCCATACTCAACTAGATCCACTAAAACCAATAAATCATTGATAATCTGTATAAAATCTAAATTATCCCAAAAACCAAAAACCCCCCAAGAAACCCCTAAATAAACCCCAAATAACCATTAAAACTCTCTAAAAAACCAATAGGACCATAAAACTAACAAAAACCCTAATGGGACGTAAAAACCCCTAAAACCCAAATGAACATGAAAGAAACCTAAAACCATAAAAGTAACTAAAACACTCTAAAAACCTATAAGGACAAAAAAATAATAAAAACAAAAAACAATCATAAAAATCATAAAATGATAAATGACCTTAAAAAAAATAAAAACCCTCAAACACCATTAAATCCCTAAAATCAATAAAAATTCATAAAAACTATCAAAACAACCTAAAAGACCCTAAAAGATCAATAATAACCCTTAACACCCATAAAAATAATTATAAAACAAAAAACCCTACAAAACACAAAAACCCCAAAAACCCTAAATAACCAAAAACCCCTCAAAACAAATTAAAAACCTTCAAAAACACTATTAACCCATAAAAACCCTTAAAAATCTAAAAACAATAATAAACCATAAAATCACTAAACACTCTAAAACCCATAAACCCATTAAAAACCATATAAATTCCCAACCCCCCCTAATAGTTGAGATACAGCAAAAACCATAAAACACCTAAAAGGCACTTAAACCCCAAAACACCCTAAATCAGGAAAGGACACCAGAAAACCATAAGACCACATAAAAAAGCTAAAAACCAAAAAACACGAAAAAAACCCAAACTCTAAAAAACCATAATACCATAAAAACACTAAAAAAACAAAAAAAACCATACAAATCCCCAAAAACATAAAAACCATTGATGTTCAAAATTACTTAAAAACTATAAGATCCCTTAAAACATTAAAAACACATTAACCCCCTAAAAAATAAACCTATAGCGCCCTAAAAATGATAAAAACCATTAATGGACCAAAAAACCCATAAAACCATAAAGGTCCCTAAAAACCATAAAACCCTTGAAGGAACCAAAAAACCTTGAAGACCCTAAAAATCCATAAATCCCATAAAATATTTAAAACCCACTAAAACCCTCTAAAACCCTAGAATAACCCAGAAAAACCCCAAAAACCATATAAACTATATGTAACAAAAAAAATTAAAAAAAACCCTAAAATATCCTAAAAATATTTAAAACAATAAAAGTAATAAAAACCCTAAAAACCATAAAAAATAGAATATACCATAGGAACCCAACAACAATGAAAAACCATTGAATCCCTAAAACTCTCAATACCCTAAAAACCCTAGACCATTAAAAACTTTATAAAACGTAGAAAAAAACACATTACCCTAAAACCCTTAAAATACTTATATTGTAAAAAAATCCATCAAAATCTCGAATAGCCTAAAACCGTAAAAAATTATAAAAACTTCTAAAACAATAAATCCCAAAAACCCAAAAAAAACATTAAAACCCCCTAAACACCCAAAAAATTCATAAAACCCCCTAAAAACTCATAACCCTAAAAAACTGTTACAATGCATTAAAAATATTAAAACAATACAAATTAACCCCCCACAAAAAACCCTAAAAATTTCAAAAATCATCACAAAACCTAATAAAATTAAAACAAATAAAATAGGTAAAATATGTAACCCCCACCCCCAACACAAAAACCCCTAAAAACCAAAAAACTCATAAAAACCGTAATGATCTTATAAAATATGAAAACACCCTAAAAAACCCAAAAAACCATAAATACTAAAAGTGCCTAAATTTACAAAAAATTCAAACAAAACTCCTAAAACCCCTAAAAAGCCATGAAACTACCTAAAATATTAAAAATATCTAAAAAACCATAAACCCCTAATAAAACTAATACACTAAAAAGCATTAGAACCCGAAAAAACTAAAAAAACTAAAGGACCCAAGAAATTATAAAACCCATAAGAAACATAAAAACCAATAATGCACTTAAAATCCCTAAAAACCCTACTGCCGTAAACACACCCGAAGTTCCTTAAAAATTTGAAAACCCCATTGATATCAATAAAACCTTGAAAACCCATTAAACCACCTAAAGCACTAAATAATAAAATAATCTTCAAACACTTAAAAACCGATAACCCCCAAAAAACTAAAAACCCATATAAACCATAAATTTCTAAAAACCCTAATAATAAAAAAATATCCTCTAAAAACCATAAATATCCTAAAAACTCATTAAACCCCCAAAACCAACTAACCACCTAGAAACCCTAAAATCAATAAAAACGCATGAAAATCCCGAAAATCCCAAAAATCCCAAAAACAACCTAAAATGTTCTAATGATAGTAGAAACAGTAAAAGATGCTAAACCCCCAAAAATACAGTAAACCCTAATGGCAGACTAAAATTCACATTAAAATACATAAACACACAAAAACACTAAAACAACCTAAAAATAAAAATAACCAAACAAATCAAAAAAACTGTAAAACACTATGAACTAATAAAAGACTTAAATGGTCTAAAACATTAAAAACCAAAAAACCCAAAAGAACCCAATAAAAGCCTAAAACACATAAATCACATAAAATGACAATCCCCTAACATAATACAAATTACCCCACAAAACTAAAAATATTGAAAAAACCCAAAACATCTTAAAACCTAAAAAATATTAATAAAACCCCTAAAAACATAAAAACATTAAAACTCATAATAACAACAAAAACCTTAATACACAAAACCTGAAACACATTATATCACTAAAATCCAAAATAATTAAAATAATTAAAAAATAATTAAAAACCTAAATACCATAAAATAACCTCAAAACTCAAAAACCCAGAAACCCATTGAAAAAATAAAATCTATAAAAAAACTTAATACCATAAACCCCTAAAATCATAAAATCAAAAAAACCATAATTATATAAAACAATAGAAACCTTAACAATCCTAAAAATCATAAACCTCTTAAACCCCTTAAAACCTAAAAACCCTAAAAAACCTCAAACCCTTGAACACCATAAAAAAACAAAAAATCATAAAACCAACTATGAACCCGAAAACCCTAAAAAATCTAAAACACTAAATGACCTAAAAACCCCTAAACCCTATAAAATCATAAACACCATAATGATTCTATTAACCATAAAACACTAAACACCATTAAACCCACTAAAAAACATTAAAACTCTACAAATGCTAAAATTTCAAAAACTGTAAAAATAAAAAAACACTTATAACTCTATAGAACCATAAAAGACTCTAGAAATCTCTAAAGATCCTAAAAGACCATAAAATCCATAAACCCCTAAAAACAGAAATAAAAACTCATAATTAAAACTCTAAAAGACCCTTAAAACCTTAAAAGGCTCTAAAAACACATAAAACGACAGAAGACACTAAAATACCATAAAGCCATAAGAAAACTACTGAACCACAAAAATTAGTTTAACCATAAATACCATTTAATTACTTTAAACCCAAAACATCCCAAAATAACCAAAAACCCTAAAATTCTAAATAATCCTAAAAACCCAAAAAACATAAAACACCCTAAAATCCATAAAATACCTTTAAAAACTAAAAACCCTAAAACCCCCCAAATCACTAAAACCTCTAAAAAACCAAAAAATACATTATAATTCCAAAAAAACCAATAAAATCCTAAAAGGAATAAATATTCAAAAAACCATGAAAACCTCAGAAACCATTAAATACATTAAATTCCCAAAATAAAACCCCAAAACCTGATGAACTTGAAAAAATCTAAAATAATAAACTAAATTATAAGACACTAAAAGAACCTCAAAACACCACTCTCCAACCCAAATAACCTAAAGAAACCTAAGAACACTAAATCCATAAATAATTAAAAAAACCATTGAAATAATAAACACCTAAAAACTAAACACCTAAAAACATAAAACCCTAATAAAATCTAAATCCCATAAATCCCATAAAAATCCTAAAAACCCAAAAAATCCTTAAAAATTCTAAAAACAATAGAAACACCAAAATAGACTCAAGACACATAGAAAACCTTAATTACTGAAGAAATAAATAAAACCCCAAAAATCCTAAAATCTATCAATATAGTAAAGAATATAAAAGATCTTAATGACCATAAATGAAAGTAAAATCCCTAACTAACCCTAATGAGACCCTAAAACCTAGAAACACCAAAACGATTCAAACACTAAAAATACACTAACAATCATAAAACCCTAAAAGACCCTCAAACCCCTAAAAAATAAAAAAGAACCTTAAAACCCCAAACAAAACATAAATACCAAATAATAATATAAGTACTAATTAATCCAAAATATCACAGAAGGCCCTAAAAACCATAAAACCCAAAAAACCCCTAAATACCTGAAAACCCCTAAAAACACTAAAATCTAAAAAAACAGATAAAACCCTAAAACCCAAAAAACACAAAAAACCCCAATAATCCCCAAAAATAATTAAATTCCTAAAAACACATATGACCTTAAAACAACCTAAAAACATAAAAAAATAAAAAAAACATCCAAAAAATCCCTTAAAGTCCTAACAAACCAAAAATCACTTAAACCACCTAGAAGTCCTAGCAACACTAAAATACCATTAAATAACTAAAAACAATAAAACCATAAGACCCTAAAAATCCTAAAATCGATCAAAACACTAAAAACTCTCCATAAAAGCCCAACAAAAAAAAATAACCCCCAAAACCCCAAAAAAAATTTATCCATAAAACTCTAAAAATACCAAAAAAAACCTATAAAACCCTTAAACACTTTAAAACCCCAAATCCCAAAAAAAAAACTCGACTATCACAAAAGAACTCTAAAACCCTAAAAACTACTAAAAACCGTTAAACCATACAACCCCTCCCCCAATCATAAAAAACATAAAAAACACTATATCCATTAAACCTGATGACACCTCAAAACAACATAAATCCATGAAAACCCCTAAAACCCATGTAAAAACCATAAAACCCATAAATACCCATAAACCGCTAAAAACCATAAAAACAATAAAACCCCAATAAAATAATAAAATATTAAAAAGACCTAATCTATATACCCCAAACCCCAAAATCTAATCCTATTCCCTAAAATATGCACCCAACACACTAAAATCTAAAACCTACACCAAAAAACCTATATCGTACATGCTAAAAGGAAAAACCCACACCCAAAACCATATATTGTACATCATAAAACCTAAACAGTACACCCTATAAACAACTCCCTGAACCTTAAATCTTACACCCTAAAAACTACATATAAAAACCCAAACCCTAAACTGTATACCCGATACACTAATTGAAACAAAACCAATAAAGAAACATGAAAATTCATAAAAACCTAAAAATCACCAAAAAAATACTAAGATAACCTAAAACCCCACCAAACTCTAAAAGACCCTAAAAAACATAAAGCACCTAATAGACTCTAAATCCCTTAAATAAAAACTAAAATAAACTAAAACAAAAAATACCCGAATACCCCTTCAACCGCCTATGCATCAATAAAAATGATAAAAAAACTAAAATCCCCTTTAAACCCCTAAAAACCTAAAAACCCTAAAAAATTCATGAAAACGTGTAAAAACCGAAATAACTATAAAATAACCCTAAAATCATAATAAACACTAAAAAACTAAACCCCATAAAATGCCTAAAATCATTAAAATCCCATAAATAAATCAAAAAAATCCTAAAACCCCCTAAACCTCATAATGGACCCCCAAATACTATAAAACCCAAAAAATCAAACAAATACTAAAAATTTACTATAACCCCAAAAATCCCACAAAGATCCTAAAACCCCAATAAAACTCAAACGACGATAAATATCGTATAACCCCTAAAAATACCCAGAAAACCCCTAAAAAATAAATACCAAAAATAATTATTATGTGCCCTGATACCACTAAAAACCATAAAAGAATAATAACACCACACCCAAATCCATTAAACCCTTAAACTCTTAATTTATTATATATTCTTAAATCCCTAAATAACCCAAAAAACCTAAAACATCGAATAACCTTAACAACCCTAAAAATTATAAAATCCCTAAAACCTAAAAACCTTAAGAAAAAATTATTCAACCTAAAACTCCATAAAATATAGAATACCCTAAAAGAAAATAAATTATCTAGATGAATATAATACACCCCATAACACTAAAATCTACTAAAAGACCTTAAACCCCACAAAAACCCAAAAAGCCCCCAAAAATATATTAAAACCACATAAAACCCAACATAACCCAAAACAACCTACACCCCCTTGTAAACATAAAAACTCAAAAACCCTATAATAACGCGAAAAAAACCCAAACCATTAAAAAACATCTAAAATACTTAAAAACCCCCAAAACCATAAAATCACTAAAACCCCAAAAAAAATAATTAAACCCCCTAAAATCCAAACAATTTAAGAAACCATAAATCCTAAAAAGACTTCAAATGACCCTAAAACAATAAAAATATACTATATAGTTATAAAATGCCATAAAACATAATAATACCATAAAATTATATATTCCCTAAAACCCAAAAAGACCCAAAATCCCCAAAAAATCACAAAAACCCAAAAAATCATTAAAATACCTAAAAAACACTAAAACAATAAATAATTCCTAAAATATCCTCATAACCCTTAAAGACCAAAAATATCCTAAAAATCATTAAAAATACTAATATCAAGAATAAAATATAAAAACAATAAAGACCCTAAATACACATAAAACACTAAGAACCCCTCAAGCATCACTTAAAAACCAAAAAACACTAAAAAAATCACATACACACTAAAAACTATAAAAACCATAAGACCCTAGAAATCCAAAAAAACCCCTAAATACAACACAAAATCCTAAAAACGCCTAAAACCCTTAAAAACCCTAAACCCCTATATAATCTCTATAAGGCCCTAAAAACTCTTAAACCCCCTAAAAATTCTAAAAAACCTAAAACCATAATAACACATAAAAACCTAAAACACTATATAACCTAAAACAATAAACCCCCGAAAAACCTAAAAATACTAATACCCTAAAACCGTAAAAACCCTAAATCCCAAAAAACCTAAAACACCAACAACCCTAAATACTCTAAAAACCATAAAAAACTAAAAACCAAAAAATACCTAAAAACCTTCAAAACCATAAAGACACTAAAACCATTAAACCCCCCAAAAGACTAAAACCCACAAACCCCCTAAAATCCTAAAATACTCAAGAAGGATTAAATGCTATAAAAACCAAGCAATTATAAATCTCTAAAAACACTAAAAAACATAAAAACATTAAAACCCTTTAGAAACCCTAAAAAACACTAAACCCCCAAACAAACGGAACACCCTAAAAACAATAAGAACACTTAAACCTCATTAAAACATTTTAAATCCCTAAACCCACTTAAATTTATGAAACATCTATTAATACATAAAAATCTAAAAACAAACAAAAAAACCTTTAGAATATGATACCCAAAAGATGCATTAAAACCATTAAAAAAATAAAAACACTTAAATTCTTTGAGAACCCTAAAAACAATGAAAAATGTAAAACCAATAAAAACCTAAAAATCCTAAAAACCCTAATATCCATGAAGAAACCTAAAACCCCAAAAAACCCCAAAAAACCCTAAAAACTAAAAGAACCCTAAAATCGAAATGAACATAAAATCCATAAAACCCCTAAAAATATTAAGGAATATATAAAGCCTTAAAACCTCGAAAAAACCTTAAAACCATAATAAGACAAAAACATAATGACCCTAACAATTATTAAAAAACTAATAATCACAAAATGATATAAATCGCTTTGAAAACCTAAAAAGATATACAATATAAATAACTCCCAAAAGGACAAAACCCCCTAAAAGGCCTTCAAAACCATAAAACCGCTAAACACCCTAAAAAAATCTACTAAAACATAAAATATGCTTGAAACCCTAAATCCCCTAAAAGTACATAAAAATACTAATCCTGTAATACACAAAAGAAAACTAAAAATCCCTAAAAGACTCTGAAATATGCTAAAACCACAAAAGGACTATAGAACCATAATGGCACCAAATACCACTAAAAGACCTTGGAACCCTTATGAATCCGAAAAACAAATAAAATTACGAAGGGAACTAACCACACCTAAAACTCATAAAGGAACCTAAATACCCTTTATCCTGTAAAGGATCCTAAAAACCATCAAACCCCCAAAAGACCATAAAAAACACCCAAAATACTAAAATACCATAAAAAAAATAAAAAAACCTCAAAATACACAAAAAAATATAAAACACCATCAATACCCTAAAACACAATCAAAGACCGTAAAACCCCAAATAGACTCTAAAAATCCTAAAAAACTAAAAACTTCAAAAACCCTTAGGACCCTAAAACCCCTAAAAACATTTAAATTAATTTAAAATCTATGAAATTTTTAAAAACCAAAAAATCATTAATAACTATAATAAACATTGAAAACCCAAAAACAGTAAAATAACTAAAAAAACTCAACACCTTTAAAATCAATAAAACATACAAAAAACGGCTAAAACACATAAAAAACAATAATAATCTAGACAACAATAGAAAAATAAACAACCTAAAAAAACCCCAAAAAATAGGAGACCATTAAAAACATATAAACCCATAAAAAGACTAAAACTCAAAAAATACACTAAAAAATAAAAAAACACATAAACCCCCCAAAAACTAAAATTCCCCTTATAACCCCATAAAAATAATAACAAACCATAAAACCCCATAAAAATCATAAAAAAATTAAAACAAAAAAAAACAAAAAAAACTCGCCAAACCCCTAAAAACAAAAAAAAATCCTAAAACCCAAATGAACTATAGAACCAGTCAAACCATTAATCCCCTAAATCCCCAAAAAACCAAAATGACCTTGTAAATCCGTGAAACCCATAAATACCAAACAATGGCCATAAACCATCCCCAATCCTTAATAAGGAACTAAAATCCTCAAATCCCCTAAAACCTCTAAAAACTATAAACTCCTAAAAACCATAAAACCCCTACAACACATTGAAACCCAAAAGCGTAAAATGAAATCCCCCCTAAAACGCCACTAAAAGACCATAAAATCAATGAATCCCCTGAAATACCCTAACAATCCTAAACATACATAAAAGACCATATAAAACACAAAAAACCCCTAAAAGACCCTAAAAATCTAAAAACCCATAAAAACTCTATAAAACCTAAAACACCCAAATATACATAAAAAACCAAAACCATCATAAAATACTAAAAATCCTATGAAATTCCACGAAAACCCTAAAAACCATTACATAAACTTAAACCCATAAAATCCTAAAAATCCCTAACAAGCGTAAACCCCAAAAAAACCCCTATAAAACACTACAAAACCCTAAAACACTAGAACCCATAAAAGACACAAAAAATACAAGAAATGATAAAAAAAATTATATAACCCCTAAAATTTAAAAGACTTATATTAACCGTAAAAACCATATCCCATCCCATAGAAACCCCTTAAATTATTAAAACCTTAAAACATAAAATGAATAAATATCCCACAAAAGCCCTAAATATACTAGAAATGAAAAAAATACTAAACCCCATAAAACAAAAAAAAACTGAAAAAATAACCCAAAACTCCATAAAAACGCAGAACCCCCTAAAAAAGACTAATAACACATTGAAACCCCTAAAACCCCTAAAAACTATAAAATTATTAAAAACCAAAAAACCTGTGGAAATTCCTAAAAACCCTCTAAAATGCTATAATTCCCTATGAAAATCCTTAAAACCCAGAATAACCATAAAATGCCCAAAACAAAATAGAAAACACTATAAAATAAAATAACCATATTAAATACCATGAAAACACTTAAACCCTAAAACCCAAGAACCCATAAAAACCAATAAAAACATTAAAACCAATAGAAAATCCTCAAAATTAATTAATCACCTTAAGACCATTAAAAATAATAAAAAACCTTAACACCAAAAAAATTACTAAAACACCTTTTAAACCACGGAAACCATAAAAATTTAGAAAAGATAATAAAACCCTAAAAACCCATATAAATACTAACGCACCTTAACACCCACCCCACCCCAAACCTTGAAAGGCCCTAAAAACTATATAAAACCATAAAAGACCCTAAAACCATTTAATATAAAAAATTAACTAAAACAACTACACACCTTATGAAAAATAAAATACCCAAACAACCCCTTAAACCCCAATCCCATAAAACTCACCAAAACCAATAAAAATAATAATACAATAAAAACCCGAAAACAATCCAATGAAACTTAAAAAGCCTAAAACCCCTATAAAACCAAAAACCAAAAAAAACAAAATATCAGAAAATCCCTCTTTCGCTATTACCCCCAAAAAGTCGATGAAAAATACTAAAAATGCCTAAAACCCAAAAAACACATGAATTACTAGAAACCTTTTAAAACCAAAAAACCCCTAAAACCTCAAAATAAATTATTACAAGTGCCTAAAAACCATGAAAACCCTAAAAACTATATACATAAATCTAATAACACCAAAAATATTTTTATATATCAAAAATACCAAAAAACAGAAAAACATAGAAAACCATTAAAACACCTATAATACAAGAAAAAACTATAAAAACACTAAAAACCCATTAAACACTAAACCCAAAAAAAATAGATATAATGAAATATACTAAAATTCTCAAAAAATAGAAAACAGAAAAAATTATTTAAAAAATCTAAAACCACATAAAAACCATAAAAATCCTAAATATCCAAAAAACATTAAAACCTCTAAAAACCCCACAACCCTAAAATACAAAAATAATTCTAAAAAGCCCTAAAAATCATAAAAAACTAAAAAAATAAAACCATAAAGAAGCATAAAATCCTAAAAGGTCCTTAATAAAGCCAAAAACCCATAAAAACCTAAAACCCCAAAAATATACTAAAAACCCTACAAACTATACTATATTAAATACCCCTAAAACCCTTAAAATAAATAAAAAATATCTAGTAATCACTAAAGCAAAAAAACCCCTAAAACTCATAAAATGATTTAGAAATCCAAAAAAATTAAAAGACTCTAAAAACACGAAAAATATACTAAAAATAATAAAACCTTTCTGAAACCCTATTACCCATATAACCCTAACAGAACACAAAACCACTAAACCCTAAAAAAAACTAAAATCCCTAAAAGCATTAAATGAAACCTAAAAATAGGTTAAAAAATAAAAACTCTAAATCCCATTCACCCTAAAAACCATTAAACCCCTATAAAAATCATTAAAACTCCTAAAAACTCAAAAACCATGAAAACCAAATAAAAAACTAGAGGACTCAAAAAACCCCTAAAAACATAAAAAAATGATAAATATACTAAATGATCTTAAAATCATTAAATGATTCTAAACCCATAAAACAACCCTAAAACCCATAAAAACCATAAAACATTAAACCCTATAAAAAGCCTAATAGATTATAAAACCCTTTAAACTATATAATAAATAAAAAAACCTATAAAACACTAAAAACCCCAAAAAACAATAAACCAATAAAACCATAAAACCCCTGAAAACCCTAGAGACTGCAAAATCCCTAAAACCCCTAAAAACCCCTAAAACCCCATAAAACCAATAAAAACTCTAAAAACTCTAAAACCCATAAAAAATAATAAAAACCCCAATACCTTATGAAACCTTTAAACCCTTGTATCCTAAAAACCATAAAAAATATGATGACCCTAAAACCCCTAAACCACATGAAAAAACCTAAAACTCTTAAGAAGCATTAAATATCCCAAGAAAATCCTAAAAAGAGTAATAATTCCAAAAATATTCAAACCCATTAAAACCCTTATCCCCCCTAACACAAAAAAGCACTTTAATTTCCAAAAAACCACAAAAAACCAAAAAAACCCAAAAACCCAAAAACCCTTAATACAACTAGAAATTCCTTAAAACCCACTAAACCCATATGACCCCAAACCACCATAAAAACCCTTATATAACCCTTAAAACCCTAAAACCTGTAAAAACCCTATTAACACAAAAATATCTAAAAATAGTAGAAATATAAAAAACCCTTAAAACAGAAAGAAAACCCTTAAAATCTATAAATCCATTAAAACGACCCAAACATCCCTAAAGAAACTAGAAACCCAAGAGTACTCTTAAAACTCAGAAGGACCATAAATCCATTTAAAAACACTAAAAACTGTACACCCCCTAAAATCCATAAAATTCTAGAAGCCCTAAAATCCCTAAAAATCAATAAAATACCCAATAATGCCTTTTAGAAACTGACAAAACCAAAAAAAACCACAACTGTATAACATACCCTAAAACCTCTAAAATAACCTGAAACCCATAAAACAATTAAATGGACATAAAATCCATATAAACCAAAAAGATTCAAAATCCCATAAAACCCCAAAAGACCCCCATAACCCACAAAACGTTAAAAGATACTAAAACCCCCCAAAACACCAAAATATTTTTAAGACCCTTTAAATACCATAACATATTCTATAACACTAAAAAACCTTAAATCCCCTAAAAATATTCTACACAGAAGACAATAAAACCCTAAAAAACCTTAAAGGACCCTCAAACCCAAATACACCAAAAAGTCATAAAAACCCTTAAATGACCAGAAAACCCTTAAAACCATAATGGAAACTAAAAACACCTATAGTACACTATAAACTATATAGGACCCAAAAACCCCTAAAATTCTTAAAGGGCCCTAATACCCTTATAGAATCAAATACCCCTAAAACTCCAAAATTACCTTAAAGAATCTGACAAAAACTCTAGAAGACAAGACTAAATTGAAAAACGACTAAAAACCCTAAAAACCATGGAAAAAAAATTAAAACACTAAAATCCACTAAAACCCCTAAACACTGTAGAAACCCTAAAAAAGCCTAAAAGACAAGAAAATTCCTAAAATTCCCTAATAAAACCTAAATACCATGAAACCCCATAATCCCTAATAACCCTAAAAATCATAAAATACTCAAAAAATTTATCAAAAAATTTAAATTACCTAAAACCTTATATTCCCTTAAAACCATAAAAAATCTAAATTACCATAAAACTCCAAAAAAATTTAAAATAATCCACCAAACCCTAAAAACCTTATAAAAAATAAAAAACTGAAAAACCGTAAAATCCACTATACCAAAAAAACTAAAAAACCAAATACACAAAAACACAAAAAAAACGAAAAATAGGCCTAGAAAACCCAAAATGCCTAAAACCCAAAAAGATCATAAAAAATATAATAACAATAAAAGGTTCTAAAAACCCCAAAAACCCAAAAAATGAAAAAATAACCCTAAAAAGAAAAAAAAACAAAAAACCCCTAAAGAACATAAAACTCCTTTTAAAACATTGAAAACCCTAAAATACCTAAACGGACCCTAAAAATACTACATATCCTAAATTTACACAAAAACCCTAATGCCCTAAAACCCTTAAAAACCATAAAATCCTGAAAACCCGTAACACCCATAAACCCGCTATAAACCTGTAAATTTCACCTAAAAACCCTAAAACACCCACAACTATGAAAACACAAAACAACTATTAGAATCCACTAAAACAATAAAACCCTAAAAAATACATAAATATCCTAAAAACACTAAGACCCCTAAAAATACTAACGACCATTAAAACCCTAAAATCTACATTTCCCTAAAAACCCTAATAAGCCTAAACCACATAAAAAACTAAGAAATTCCCAAACAAATTAGAATCCCTAAAAAACATAAAACACCCAAAATCCTAAAAACCTAAAAAATCATATTAATAATAAAACATATTAGACCCAAGAAAACACCAAATAACCCTGAAACATCTTATGGATCCCTAAAACACCCATAACAGAAATTAAATCCCTTAAACCGCCTAAAAGACCACAGAACCATAGAACACTTAAATACATAAAAAACCAAAAAAACCTTAAAATGGCCAAAAAAACACTAAATGACCCTCAAAAACCTATGAAACCCATTAAATAACATAAATATCCTTAAACACGCTAAAAAACCTAAATACCTCCAAAAACCATTGAACCCTTTAATCCCCTAAAACCCACTAAATACACAAATGATCTAAAAAATTTCCTAAAAAAATAAAAAAAATTAAGAACCACTAAAAATAAAAATAACCCTAAAACAACCTTAGAAACCATAAGAACCATAAAAACCACTGAAAAATGAAAAAAACCCAAAAAAAAACCACAAAAATACTAAAAACCTAATAAACCACAAAAACCCCATTAAAACCCAAATAAAAAACATTAAAAATATTAACCACAAAAATACCATAAAACCATAAAATAATAAATTCCCTAAAACCTAAGAAACATAAAAACCTAAAACCCCCTTAAAAACCATAAGAAAACCCTAAAACCCCTAAAACTCATACAAAACCCCAAAACCCAAAAACATCGTTTAAAACCCATAAAATCCTTTAAAATACTTATAAAACACAACTTAAAACAAAAAAAAACCAATACCCCCTACGAATTACAAAAACAATAAAACACTAAAAACATAAAATGACACTAAAAACCCTAAACCCCTTGAAATCATAAAAATATTAAAACACCAAAGAACTCACAATATCAATAAAATACTAAAAAACCTACAAAACATAAAAGAACCCTAAATACATTTACAAGACCAAAAAATACCTAAAAACCTCTTAAACACCTTAAAATTATAAAAACCCATAAAACTCCCAAAACCCCTAAAATGTTTAAAAACCTCTAGTAATCACTAAAAACCCTAAAACCATAAAATCCATAAAAATCTCTAAACTCCATAAAACATAATAAAGCTCTATTAAAATCAAAATACCAATAAATGCACAAAAAACCCAAACAAAAACCCTAAAAATTTACTAAAACCATAAGAAATATTAAATCACCTTGAAACTCTCAATCAAAAAAATCATTAAATCTGAAAACTATAAAACATAACAAACCTAAAAACCATAAACCATAAAAATCCGTAAATAACCTATAAACTCTCAGATCCCCTATACCCCCAAAAACCCTAAAACCCCTAAAACCCAAAAAACATTAAGACCCATAAAATATTAAACCCATAAAATCCTAAGAATGTCTAAAACCATAAATCCCTAAAACACTAAAATTCATAAAATCCCTAAAATTTTATAACTCTCTAAAATACTAAAAAAACACAATAAATAATATTAAAATCTCTAAAAAACCTAATAACCCAGTAAAACACCTAAATCCCGAGAAATCATAATGAACCTAAAATCCTAAAAACTATGTATCATCTAAAACACTATGAAAATAGAAAAACCCAAATTAAAAACCCAAAACACCATAAAATACCCAGAAACACTAAAACCAAAAAAAGTACCTAAAAACCCAAAAACCCATAAAGTCCCTAAAACCCATAAAATACCCCATAACCATAAAAAACCCATAAATGACTCAAAAATTACAATGAAACCTAAAAAATATAAAAGTCCAAAAATTAACCAAATAAATTAAAAAAAGAGACTAAAACCTATAAAAAAATCCACAAGGACCCTAATAATCATAAAAACCCATTAAACTCCCAAAATAACTCAAATCCCAATAAATGACCCTAAAACAACCTAAAATACAAAAAATCCCTAATATGTCTTAAAGACAGGAACCCCCCCTAAAAACTCTACCCCAACCATAAAAATGTTCTATTGAACCCTAAAAACACAAAAATACCCTATAAACCCTAAAAATAATTACAAAATCTAAACACCCCTAATATTTCATAAAAACCATAAAACCCCTAAAACTCTGTATATGTCCATGAAAATCCCAAATAAATCTAAAACCCCTAAATACCCCAGACAACTCTATAATCTACAGAACCCCTAAGACCCTCGATAACCCTAAAGCCCCAAATATCACTTGAAGTCCATTAAAAACATAAAAACACTGAAAACCCATAAAAACCTAAAAGACTAAAACACCAAAACAATAAAACACAAAAAACCATTAAAATCCATAAAAACCCTAAAAACCCTGAAAACCCGTAAACCCCCAAAAAACATTGATAAAGCCTGAAAAAACTAAAAACCCTAAAAAACAATAAAAACCCTAAAACTATAAAAAAATAATAAAATAAAGATCATTAAATCCATAAAACCAATTGAAATTGTAAAAACCTATAAAACCCCTTAAAAATCATTATAACCATAAAACACTAGAAAACTGTAAAACCCTACAAACACCATAAAATAATCCTATGTACACAAAAAATAATAAAAGTCCGTAAAAAACTAAGAACCCTTGAAACAAATAAAAACCCAAAAAAACCCTAAAAACCATAACACCCCTAAAATCTCGAGGAAACGACTAAAAACCTTAATAAAACCAAAAAACTAAAAAAACTAAAACCCCATAAAAATACTATTAAATACCGAAGAACATTAAACCCATAAAAAATATCTAAAAATTTCTAAATCCCTAAATACTCTATAAACCATAAAAACCACTAAAACCCAAGAATTCATAAAAATAATTAAAATCACCAAATGAACCTAAGACCATATGACCCTAAAAACCATAAAATCCTCTAATAAATCCATTAAACACTTAACAACCATAAAACATCTTAAAAACATAAAATTTTATACATCCTTTAAAATTCTAAAATCATGTGATATCCATGAAAACCAATAAATTAACTAAAAACCCTAAAATTACCCAAAACACTAAACCCCTACAAATCCTAAATTCCCCTAAATCCACCCTAAAACCATTAAACACGATAAAAACCCTAAAAACCCTAAAACATCCAAAATACCTTTAAAACACTAATCTCCCTAAAGGACCCTAAAACCCTTAAAGACTCTAAAAAAGAAAAAACTCCCTTAAAGACACAAAACACCGTAAAACACCTAAACAGTCATAAATCCCTAAAAAACAAAAAAGATCCTCAAAATTTCCATTTTGACCTAAATATTTCAGTAGATAAACTAAAAAACACTAAAAATTTATAAAAAACATACAAACCCTAAAGGACACAAAAACCATAAAACCCATAGAAAAATAAAATTCCCTAAAAACACTAAAATACTGAAAACCCCCAAGTAGAGCCTAAAAGACACTATATACCCTTACAATCTTAATAGATTAAAAAACTACAAAAACACTGAGAACACTAAAATAATCTCTAAAACCCAAAAACCCTGGAAAACAACCAGAAAACTATAAATATCTAGAAAACTCTTAAAATCCCATATAAACCTAAAATTCCATAAAAACATAAAACAAAATATCACATAAAAATCAATGAAAAAAATACAAAACACATAAATCCTTTAAACACCTAAAAAATCTATAAAACTAGAATTCCATAAAACTAGTAAAAATAATGAAAATTCTAAAAAAGCCCTAAATATCCCAAAATTTCTTAAACTCTCTTAAACCATATAAATCTCTAAAAACCCATTAAAACTAAAAACACTAAAAGTATAAAAACCCTAAAACCCCCTATAAACCCATTCACCAATAAAACCCCCAAAATCTATAAAATTCATAAACACCGAAATACCTTAAAACACCTAAAAACTAATAAAGACCCATAAATCCCCTAGAACCCTATAGACCTTATAACCTTAAAAACCCCTAAAATTCCTAAAACCCTTATAACACTTAAAAACACTAAAAAGACATATATAACTACAAATAGATAAAAATCCCCAAAACCAAAAAACTAAAAAAATGGTTAAATCCTTAAACTGGTAAAGATCCATAACTACCCTATGACAGAATAAACACTAAAACCCCTTATAAAACACTTATAATTCCTTAGAAACCATATAAATCCAAAAAAATTTCTTAAAATAAAAGACACGATTAAAATTCATAAAAATTACATGAAAACACTAAAAAAAATTAAACCCCCAGAAACCATAAAAACAATTAAAAACAACAAAGAATCACTAAAATCCATAAAACCCCTAAAATCATTTAAAAATCAATAAATATCCCTAATATTCCCCCATAAAATCTAAAACCGTAAATTAATAAAACATCAAAACCCCCCCAGAAAAACATACGACCTATAAAACACATAAGTCCTCTAAAAAAGGTACATATTCATTGATGTTGACACCTTGGAATGGAAGCCCAACCGGGGTGGCTCACTCAGCAAAAAGAAGTTTTATCGACCTAAATGTGAGTAGAATTTTGCAGTGCTAGCTTGGCTACCCAAATTAAAAAAAACATTTATTCCACCTTCCAAGAATATTTTTCTCTGGAAAGTATGAAAAGTATGGTTGTCGCTTCATGGGATGCTGAAAAAGAACGAGATGCAACTTCTCTCTCCATGTATCCTTTTCCTACAGGCGGAGGAAAATGAAAGACACCTCATTATTCAATGCGTGTTTGGTACGGAGCTTTGGAAGCATGTACAAGGTACCTTTGTAGTTAACCCAGATATCAAAAATCCTTAGGGTCTATCTTGATTGATGAGGGCATCAACATACATTGATATTATCCCACTACTCTTTAATCTCTTTCATGCAGGAATTGCGACACATCTCTTTTACGTTGGGGCTACCAGTAAAGTTGTTTCACACAAAAATCAAGAATGATAATTATATGAGAGAGTAGTGTCAATTCATAGAGCAATCCATGCCACTAATATCATCCAAATAGGTGGTCTGACCAATCGCACTAATGACCTTTTGATCTTTCCGAAAATAGTCATCCCTGGCAGGTGCATGAAACCAATCATACTGAAATTCATCCGCTGGATTCCACCTACCATGGCATGGGTTAAGTTCAATGTGGATGACACGACATCAGGCACACCTGGACCCTCAGGTAGCAGCGGTGTCCTCCGCACCAACAGTGTCTTTGTTAAAGGATGATTTTTTCATTTTATCGGATATGGAACTACCTATAAAGCATAACTCTAGGCCTTTATAAATGTGGTATGCTATGACACTCGCTTCCGATGGAATCACCTTTTGATTGAGTCTGACTCACTTTTAGTGGTAGAGGCCTTCAAAAGAATATCATGACAAGTACCTTGGAGACTTCTACCAGAATGGATATAATTCCTAGACGCCTCCTGTGCCCTTATGCTCAATGTCACACATGCATATAGAGAGGAAAATATGGTGGCAGACGTCCTCTCCAAGAAGTCGATTGAGGAGAGGAGCTCACGGTTTTCCTTTGTTACCCCTAGCTTTTTTACGTGCTTAGTTTAATGAGACATGAATGGGGTTTCCCATACCCGATTTTGGAAACCTCCTCTGTAATGCCTTGTACTTTATTTTTATTAATTAATTTGGGGGGATCGGCAATGCCTGCCCCACTCCCTCTTGGCCCTAAAAACCCAAACACCACAAAACCCTAAAAAATTATAAAACTAACTAAAATACCTAATAAAAAATCCTTAAAAACATTAAAAACCCTTATAACAGTTAAAGTCCCATAGAACCCATAAAAAATTTTGAACCCTAAAAACCCATAAAAACCCGGTAAACCTGAAAAATCATAAAAGTCATTTAAAACCCTAAAACCCATAAAAATGATAAAAACACTAAATAAATACCCTACCTCCCCGCAAAAACCTAAAAAATGAAAAATTTAAAAACCCATAAATGACCCCTAAACCAATAAAATCAATGAAAACCCCATAAAACCATAGAAACAATAAAAACCAACCCCCCCTCAAAACCCTTTTAAACCATAAAACTCCAAAACACCCTAACCCCCTAAAAATTATTAAAGAAATACATATACTAAAATACCTTAACTACCTATCAAAACCCTAAAAGATATAAAAAGATCATAAGAAAACTAAAAACTATAAAAACCATGAAACGACAAAAAAACCCAAAACCCTAAAAAAGACTATAAAAACAATAAAAATCCCAAAAGACTACAAAAACCCTACAAACAATAAAGCACACTAAAACACCCAAAAAACCCAAAAAAAATAAAAACCCTTACAACTAATAATACACTTAAATGATTAAGGATAACCCATACATCCCAAAAGTACCAAAAAACCCCAAAAATATAAAATACCTTAAAACACAAAAAAAAATCTAAAGCATAATTAACACCCAAAAAATATATAAAATTATTAAGGGGCCTAAAAACTAAAAAACAATAAAACCCACTAAAAACACCGTAAAAACCTTAAAATTCTAAAGATATCCTAACAGACCTAAAATACCTTATAAAACCCTAAAACCCCAAAACAATCTTAAATATCGTAAAAATCATAAAAGACCATAAAATCACTACAAACACTAAAAATCCAAAAAATCCATAAAAACACAAAATGAACCTAGGAAATCCCCAAAACCCCAAAACACCTTAAAACCCCTAAAACCTTAAAGGAAACTAAAACCCTTAAAACAATTTAAAATCATAAAGAGACGAAAAATAATTAATTGACCCAAAAAACCATAAAACCCCTAAATATACAAAAACACCCTAGAGGAAAATAAATCCTAAAAATCCATAGAACCCATAAAGACACTAAAATACAATTAACTATAAAAATTGATAAAACATTACCCCCCCCAACTCTAAAGGTTCTTACAAGCTTAAAACCCTAAGGGACCCAAAAAAACCCTAAGAAAATCTTAAAGAACCAAAAAATCAATAAAAATCGTAAAGGAACCTAAAACCCCTAAAAAATAAAATAAATAAAAAACCCTTCATAAACATAAAAAAATATTATTCCCAATAAAACCCTCAATGACCCAAAATAACCTAAAATTCCAAGATGATCATAATATTCTTAAAAGAAATAGAAAATTTAACAACTCGTAAAAAAATATAACCCTAAAAGTCTATAAAAACCTAAAACAATTGAAGGAACCTACAAGCTATAATAACCACTTAAATCCCATAGAAATGTCTAAAAATCAACAAAACCATTAAAAACCCTAAAAATAAATGATGTAACCTAAAAACCCCAAATCCCATAATTGATCCCAAAAACCCTAAAACCTGTAAAACCAATAAACACTGTAAATCCCTAAAAAGACCCTAAAGCCCCTAAAACCGCATAAATGATTTAAATCACTTAAAACACTACAAACACTAAAACACATAACATACATTAAAACCCTTGAAAACCTAAAAAATACTAAAAACACTAACCCCCCCAATCCTAACAACCCCAAAAATACTAAAAATCCCAACAACCATAAAAAAATTAAATCCCCCAAAAACCCTAAGAGACAAAAAACGGAAAACCCTTAAATATCCTAAAACCCCAAAAACCCAAAACCCTTAAAAAATAACAAACCCGAAAAAATAAAAAACATTCCACTAAAACTCCTAAAACCCCATTAAATCACTAAAACCCCTAAAATTCGAAAACGAAAAAACCCCCAACCCCTCAGTACACCAAAAATCCATAAATATTCTTAAAACCCTATAAACATAAAACCCTAAAACCCTACAAATAAGTTTAAACAAAAAGAACCCAAAATACCACAAACACCCTCAAAACCCCTAAAACACTTAAAACCCCATAAACCACTAATAATACCTAAACATATAAAAATCTCGATAACCCCTAAAATACCTTAAGAACCCTAAAAACTCTAAAAACTATTAAATTCCCTAAATTAATGAGTAACTCTAAATCCCTAAAAACCACTAAAAACTGTAAAATCCCAACAAGTCATTAAAACCGTAAAACCCATAAAAACCTAAAATATCCCAAAAACCCTAAAATTCCTAAAAACAATTAGAACCCCTAAAACCATAAAAACCATTAAAAACATAAAACTACCAAACCCTATAAAAATTGATAAAACCCCAAATACCCTTAAAACGTAAATTTAATATTTAACATAAAAAATCTAGAAAAGCATAAATCCACCTAAAACACTAAAAAATTTAAAAAACTGTTAAAATTATACATAACCTGAAAACCATAAAAATCGTGAAAATGCTAAAAACTCTTAAATCCAAAAAATTCCAAAAACTCAAAAAAAATATCTAAAATTACTAAGAACCATAAAAATAGTAAACAACCCTAAAAACATAACAAAAATATTAAATCCACTAAAACCATTAAAACCACCAAAAGACCCCTAAAACCCCTAATAAACCCTAAATACCCAAAATGATCATAAAAACTCTTAAAGGAACTAAAATTATCTATACCCACTAAAACTCTAAATTATCCAAGAATCCCTATAAAACACCAAGAGACCCATAAATTATTATAAACATATTTAAAACCCTAAAAACCACAAAACAAAAAAACCTTTGAAAACCATAAAAATCGTAAAACCCTAAAATCGCTAAAATGATTAATAACTATTAAAACTTTAAAAAAATTTAAATTCCCTATAAATCCATTAAAAAAACCATAAAATACCCTAGAAAACCCATATAATTTCAAAAACCAAAAAACCCAAAAAAAACCTATACGCCAAAGGAAATATTAACAAAACAAAAAAACTAAACATACTAAATATAAATAAAACACCCTTAAAAAACCAAACACCTTAAAAAATATAAAAACCTAACCCTCCCCCCAAAAGCTAAAAAACCCCCAAAAACCTAAGATCTCCAAAAAAACCCAAAACCCATAAAATCCCTTAAAACCATATGAAAACCCTAATGCCATAAAAACTCAAAATAATTTAAAAACCCCTAAAAACCTCTAACAACATAAAACCTTGAAAAAACTGCATACCCCCGAAAAGATAAAAAACATAAAAAACCTTAAGAAACTCAAAAAACCCTAAAAACAAAAAAAAAACCTTAAAACCCCTAAAAACCATAAAACCCCCAAAATCCTCCAAATGCCTAATAAAACAAATATCTAGAACAACAAAAAATCCCATAAAATACCTAAAAACTGTAAACTACGTAAAATCCTTAAAAACCATAAACCCTCTAAAACCTGAAAAAATAGTAAAACCCCTAAAAACCAAAACATAATTATTCCCACTAACAACCCATTAATAATTTAATCCCCTAAAACACATAAAATCAAAAAAATAAATTAAATCCCTACAAAATATAAATAATCTAAAACCCTAAAAGCCCAATAAATCTCTACAATCAATAAAAAACACTGATAAACTCTGAAAGACCATAAAAATAGTAAAAACTCCTAAAAACCCTAAATCATTAAGAATCCCTTAAAACACTACAATATACTAAAGACCGTAAAACCCCAAAAAAACCTAAAAACCCAAAAACCCTACACGACATGAAAAACCCTAAAAACCATAATGAACTGTAAACTACTATATAAACCCTGAAACTCAAAAAAATATTCACAACCCTAAAGAGCCTAAAACCCATAAAAATACTAAAAGACCCCAAATACCCCACAAAATACTAAAGGGCCCTAAAAACCATAAATGATCCAAAAATCCCTAAAATTATATAAGTCCATAATAATAATAATAAAATTAAATGTCCCTAAAAACGTAAAAAACAAAAAAAAAAATTAAATGACCCTCAAATCCCATAAGAGCCCTAGAAAACCATAAAAAATATAAACCCCTAAAAACACTAAAAACCATTAAATACGGTGAAAATATAAAAAAACCTAAAACCCCACGAAAAGTCATAAACACCATAAATACCATGAAAACCTTTAAAACCCTTGAAAATAACTAAAACCCCTACAAACCCTAAAAAACCAAAACAACCTAAAATTACTTAAATGTTCCTAACAAAACATTAAAAAAATAAAACAATAAGACAACTAAAAACACTAAAAACCAAAAATCATATATAATCCTAAAACCCAAAATACACTGGAAAACATAAAAACATAAAAACCCTAAAACCATTTAAAAAACCTAAAAAAATAAATCTCCCAAAAACACATAAAACCCAAAGAACCAAAATTAACATTAAAAATTCCAATAAAGACCATAAAATTCCTATAAACACTAAAAATCCTAAAAACACAGAAACCCCTAAAACCCTAAAAAACTAAACACCCTTAAAAACCTAGAAGACCCTAAAATACTTAAAGTCATTAAATTAATTAAAAACCCATTAAGACCCAAAAATACCCAAAATACCATATAAACTATATAAATCATTAAAATCCCCAAAGGACCCTAAAATCATTATACACCTAAAATACCCTAGGAAATTCTAAAAGACGCAAGAAACCCTATAAAATCATATAAACCCCAAATTAAACAAAAGACCCTAAACCCGTAAAAATATTAAATGACCATAAAACCCATAAAAACAATAAAACCCATAATAATTATAAAATAACCTAAAACACCCTAAAATCATAAAAACTAATAAAACCCTATGAAATCCGAGAAACCCGTAAAGAACCCTAAAAACCTAAATATACTAAAAAAACATAAAAAACCCAATAACCCTATAGACATTAAAATCAATAAATTAACTAAAACGCCTAAAAACTCATCAATATCCTAAAATCTAAAATTCATTTATAGACCCCAAAAGTTACTAAAAACACCCTAAACCCCCTAAAACCCCTAAAAACCAAAAAACCCCATAAAATCCCACAAATCAAAAAAAGGTGTAAAAACTGTATAAAACATTAAAAAAACATACAAAAATACCCTAAAAATCAAGAAACATATATATACTTGAAAATCCTACAGAAACCACGATCACCCGCATGAAAAACTAAAAACCCCACAAACCACTAAAAACCACAAAAACCCATTAAAACAAAAATCAAAAAATCCCATAAAAAATCCTATAAAAACAATTTGAAACCGTATAATTTAAAAAAAAACATAAAAGCCCTAAAATTCCATAAATTCAAAACCCCCTTAAAATCACAAAAACTCAAAACCACACAAAACCACGTAAAACTGCTTAAAACATATAAAAAAACACCCCATAAACACCTAAAAACCATAAATATAATAAAATATATAAAAACCCAATAACCCATAAAAACCCATGAAATTAATAAAATCCATAATATCATAAAAACAATAAAAAACCTAAACCCACTAAAGACCTCCAAAATTTAAATAAACAAAAAAACCATTAAAAACTAAAAAAACCCAAAACCCTACACCCTACACCCTACAACTAAAACCCTAAACCCAACCACCAAGATCGTATACCATATACCATACATCCTAAAACCTAGACCGAAAACCATATACCCTATATCCCAAATCCAAAATCCTAAACCCAAAACCCTATACCATACACAATAAATGTTAGGACCAAGCTGATATGGAAGATTATCATATTTAGGTACAGTATTTTTTGTCAATAAGGTAGTTAAGAAGAAAATAAATCACATATATTTTTATAAGTGGGTGATCATATTCACCATCATATTCAGGCAACCAAACTGAAAATTCATAAAAAATTCCATCAGATTCAGATGGTTTTGGAATAATTGTTTTATCAAACTCACCGTAAGATCAGAAGGAAGGAAAAATCATAAAGAGGAAAGAAATCAGATTCATCATGGATCCGACAAATATGTGATGATGAGTTTCTATTTTTTAATTAAAAAACAATAATAATGTTTTAAAATTGTTTATGTATTCATAATGAATGAATGTGTATTCGGGATGATCCTAATTTAATTATGAATAATTTTATCAAGGATAGTTAGGAGGAAATAAATTTTATGAAATAATAGTAAGTTATAAAACATCCTAATGTAACTGAGATAATAATGAAGCTAATATTATACCTTTTCAAAAGTAAATAAGAATTAATTATTACAAGAAATAAGTTGATGTAAAATAATATTTGGGTAAAAAAACCATTATGGTCTCGGTCTCTCAGAATGAAATTACCGAACAAAGATTTTTTAAATGTTGAGAAAGATTATCGTAATGTGAGAAACCAAAAGTGTATTTTTCTATTACACCATAAACCAAAATATTTAAATCATGGAGAATGAATTTAATATGTATCATAATTATAAAAGATAAAGTATTTTAGTGATGATAGATCATTGGATTCATATTTAGAAAATAATAAGTAAAATCAGTTGAAGATATTTAAATGAATAAACTATATCCCTAGAAATGGATAAATCCGACTGAGGGAAGGTTATGAGAATATTAATGAGAACACATATGATTTCCATCTTATATTTGGTGTAAATTAATGTAATGAAGAAATTATTATTGAACATATGCTTGCATCGTAAGGAATATTTATGAATGGGAAAATAATCATTTTGGGGGAGTAGAGAATCATAATAAAATATCTTCGGATTTTATTTTATTTTAGGTGGATCAAGAAAACCGATGTGATGAAATGCCTTTATCATAATAATGAAATTTTATTCAGAAATTAGAACCAGAATCATAATCAAAATGAATATTTTTAAAAAATTCTGATGTTTTGATGACAAAAAAGTGATATTCAGAATTTAAAGTGTTTTGATGACTAAAAAAGGTGTTAAAGAAGTCAAAGAGAGACACATGATTTATATAAGATTTATTATTTTGGAAATATGGTGAAGAGAAAAAACCTTTTCAAAATCCTAATTAAACCATTTTGGAATGTCTATAAACGACCGTGAATAGTTTTTGTATTTTTGGACCTGTATTATTAATGAATGAAGAGAGAGAACCTCTGCAATTTAATAATGAGAAATTTTCTTGATTGTTTTTTCTTGTATATGTTTTCCAAAAGGAAGAAGAAAAATAAAAAAGAAGATCATATTTATAGATTCCGAGCTAGACTGAGAAATCATATTGATATTTACAGATTGGTTAATATTCCTCCATGAATTGTTCATGTGGTATTCTGAATAAGACATTTTTTCAAATTGAGCAATCAGATATGGGAATCAGACTGAGAAATCAGACTGATTATCATTACAATGTCTTGGAATTTCATAATGTATTATAGATAATAATGTAAAGAATTTTTTTGAATGATCATATTTGTGAATGATTATCAAGAAGAACCATAGAATGTTTGTTTCAAAAATTATATTACATCATTTTATTATACTTGAATAACATGAACTATTGTATTTATCATATTTTTATATAACTGTAATGACATATTCTGCTCATTTTATTCCACAAAAAGGATTTTATTGTAGATTATTGTGTGGTATTGGATTATTTTCAACCATACGAAGGACTAAATACACTTTTTGAGTAGTGATCCTTTTATATTATTGGGTTCCTATGGGTGCATGTTTTAGTTTTTCAGTAGTGAAAGAAACATTTAACAGGAGGTTTAGGTTTTTTCTAAATTTACTAAATAGAAATGAAAATGATATAAATAATTAATCCCATCACACTCTCAATTATACATTAATCCTGATGGATCGTTCCTTTTATTTACTCTTAGTTGATGTTTTAAAGAGAATTTGTGATGGAGAATTTGAATTGAGTGAACAAAAAGTGTATTCTGATCTTCGATGTAATGAACTATCATATCAAGAATGTATGAATGATGAATTATATTATGTATCATTTGTATAATGTTATTATATCTATGAAATTTGGATTTCATCATATTTATGATAAGGATCCTCTTACACCTATCGATAAGTAGAATATTGAGGATGATGGAAGAGATAAAAATGCATTACTCTTATCACTTTCTGAAAGTGAGATTTCGAGAGTTAATTTTTTTCCCAATACTAATGTTATATTGAATAAGATTAAAAAAATTATGAATTTATTAAAAATCATAATGAATAAAAAATAAAAAATCTAGAGATTGAAGTACGAAGATCTCACGATGGGTGAATATGAATCTATTGGTGACTTCCTTACTAGGGTGAATGACATAGACAAAAATATCAGATGTCTTGGTGAAAACATGGAATATTTTATTATTGTTAAAATGATATTTATAATCCTCCCCCAATATTTTTATTTCAAATATTCTTCATTGGAATTTGTAGAACTCTAATTACATGTGAAATGATATGGTAAAATGTTGTAAGGTAAAAAAATATGATAGAGTAATGACATTCAACAATTATTGGAAATAAAACTCTATGAATAAACATGATGAAGAAGATGTTGTTAACTCTGAATAAAATAAGGAAATATATAACCACAATGTGTAATTTTTATCCTTGTTTTGGAAAAATGTAAGTAGAGATATAGGTAAATAGAATGGGAAACATCCTTTGTAGTTTTTTGAATGTGGATTCTTTGGGAACATTATGGCTAATTATCCTCAATGAATTAATGAAGTCGATATTGATGAAGATGAAAAATTTCAATTAAGGTCTTGTAAGAAACATGTTGATATGTATAATTATTTTTTCAAATGGAAAAAAAAATTTCGTCAAATCTAAAAGAAAAACATTTTCTCTAAAGATGATGATGAAGAATTAAATAGTAACATTAAATCGAAAAAAATATTTTGAAAAATCTGGAGATAATAATATTATTGAAACATTGAATAATTCATAATTCATAAATAGAGATTCTGAATAATATGAAACCCAATACGATTTTTATATTAAATAATATTTTAATGAATGTTTTGGATAGATTGGATATATTGAAAAAGGAATATGGAAGCTCAAAAATGAAAATTATTCCTCAAGGATTAATGATGTTTTTTCTAATGATAATTTAAATATTTTGGAAGAGGATGATTATTTTAGAAATATAATGAGATATAAATAATTTATAATGAACATCTAGAAATAATTCTGAAGGAAAATGAAGAAGAGTTGGAACTTGTCAAACAATAACTTTATAAAACTGAATAGAGGGGAAAAATATTCAAAAACTATATCTATGATGTTGGTGAAAATTATCAGAAGGAGGATCCTAATAAGTATCAACAAAAGTTTCCTCCAATTTTTCATAAGAAAACTAAAACGGTTCATGAGAAGATGAAAGATAGAAAAGTTATGTATGTGTCCATTTATTAACAATGTGTAAATTATTTTATTTTCTAAAAACTATGAGTCAAAAAGAAAATTCTAAGCATTCAGTGTCATGAAAATTTTATCTCAATTATGATTCTGAAAATGATGTAAAGAAAAAAAAGAAGAAAAATAATATTCTGGTTGAAATCAGAAAGGTTAGTGGTCTACAACATTCTATTAATAAAGTTGTCGAAAAACATACTCATGACACCAGTCACTCTGAAATTTTATGAGGAAAATTATATTTTAGTGGATACAGATTGTGTTGTGGTGGAATAAATCATATGAAAAATATATTTTTTTTCAACCAATAACATTACAACAATTTCACATGTTATAAAATTAATGGTTTGAGAGGGAGCCATTCCTATAAAAAATTAAGTCTAAGATGAAACATTGGAAGAAACCTGAGAAGGTTGGTGTGAATGTATATAAAATATGTGATTACTGTTAAAGGTGAGGAATATGGAATGATAATTACAATATCCAACATACAAAATGAAACATTTTCTAAGTTATTAAAATATAAAACTCTTGTTACTTTGGTTTAGTGGAAGAAAATAAAGAATGATATAAAATTTTGGGACATATGTTTCAATGAAACATGAGAAAGCTATAAAATCAGGATAGTGTCCATGATATTCATTATATTTTAAGAAGATGAGATTGGGGTTGCACTAATTTTCAGAAATGGAAAATTACAAACTCAATGAATAAGAAAGATGAGATTTGATCAAAAAAATACCCCGGTACTTATTTATTCAAATATCTATGGGAAAATTATAAAATAATAAATAAATGGAGATGGGTACATAATCAATTTAATTTATTACATTAATTTCATTTCATTTTTACATATAAGAAACATAAACCATATGCTCCCATTTTTTTCAAAACATTCAGAAGGAAATATGATAAAGAATATGATTATTCAGTGACTAAGTTGAGAAATTATAAGGTTTTTTAATAAAAAATGAGTAATTTTAATGTAATAATTTAAATTATGGAATTCGTGATGATTTGAGTTCACCATATACTCCTCCATAAATTGGGTTTGTAGAAATAAATACCGATGTTTTGTGGAAATAGGGTGATCTATGTTACGTGAACATGGTATCACACATTACATTTAGAGGTAGGCAATGAATACAAAAATATATATTAAAAACCATTTTCTCCACATTCCATGTTCTTATATTACTCCATATGAAAAAATTTATGCAAAACCCCTTGTCTAAAAAACATAAGAGTTTTTTTTGGATTCCATGAGTTATATAGAAGAAAGTGGGAATCCATTGTATATTTGTGCAGAGGGGTGATAATGGAATTTTTCATTTCTATGTTCTAGAAGGAATAGTATAGAATTATTTTAACAATAAAATATAAATAAATAATTATTCTATTAATGATAATGTTATTGAAAAAGTCGAGGAAGAGAAAATAGACTTATGTTACTACGATGTTAAGCAAGATAATGATTGTTTTGTTAACAATTATTATAAGTATTCTGATAGTGGTAATCCTACATAAAAAAAAGGAATTTAACTCATCTATTTCAAGTGATGAGGATTAAAAGAAAATAACACTTCCATGGATGATGAATCTTGTGGATTCTTAGAACCTTATTGGTGATCAACATTAAAATTCTTAAACAAGAATACGATGAAATATTGTTACACATACTACTTTGTATTCAAATGTAGAGTGGAATGATGTGAATGAAGCTTTTGGGATTTTAGAATGGTTTGTAGATATTAATGAAGATATTGGTCTTATAGAAAATAATGATACTTGAGAACTTCAAACCATTATGTATAACAAAATGTTATTGGAAAAAATTGGGTTTTATGGATCAAGATGAATGATGAAGTTGAAGAGATAAATAAATAAAAAGATTACAATGAAAAGGTCACAAAAAAATGATGTACATGATTTTTATGATAATTTAACTCTTGTGTGATAGTTACAAACAATTATAATCATTTTTATTATTGTTGAAAATTGAAGTTAAAATCTTTTTCAGATGGATGAGATGTCCACATTTCTAAATGGGGATCTTGATGTGTAAATTTATATTAAAAAACCATGTGGCATTGTGTTTGTAAAAGGTGAATGTTATGTGCGTAAGCTAAAGAAATCCTTGTATGGGATAAAACAAACACTGAGATCATTGTATTCCAAATTAAATAAATTTTTGAGGAATTTGTGTTTTAGGAAAGGAAGAGATGATAACAATCTTTAAATCATGGAAATTTAGTATTTTCCCTCTTCATAACTTTTTATGTTGATGGAATTATCATTACTGAGAATGAAGAAATATATAGAGACTGAATAATTGAATAAATTAATAACATGTTTGAGATATCCATGCTAGGGTAAATGAAGTCATTTAATGTGTTAAAAATCATACAAATACCGAAAAAATTTCTTTCTCAAGAAAAGTAAGATAAAGAACATCCTATGTTGTTCAGAATGGAAAATGAAAAACCAGTTTCCACACATATTTTAGTTGGAACCAATTTATGTGATGATGGGGGAGAAAAGAATGTTTTTCAGAAAGAGTTTCCTAAGTTGATATTATGTATTTTATATTTTTCATCCTCAAGAGCCAACATTGTTTGTGCTGATAATTTATGTGAATGATTAAAAAGTTCTCCCAAATAATCACATTTAATTTCAGGAAAAATATTTCTCAAATATATCATAGGCACAAAAGAATCATAATTAACTATGATCGTATAACAAGTAGTGAATTTTTTCGGTATTCACATATTGACTGGGAATGGAATATTGACAAAGATGATCCATATCTGGCAGATTACTCTTTCTGGGGAAAACTTTTGTTAGTTGGATTACAAATAAGAAAAATTAGTAACTCTTAGAACGATTTATTCTATGTATGTTTCATATACTCAATCTTCTACCCAACATATGTAGATGAAAATGCAGTTGGAATACTTACTTATTTATGTAATGTTACCCATTCTCTTAGGATGTGATAATCATTTTGCAATAAATATAACAAGTAATACGATACAATATTCTTGATCCAAAAATTTTACAAAAAGTACCAATTCATTAATGATCATTTGGAGAAGAATAAATTAAATATGGAGTGTGTTACTATATCATAGAAAGTTACTGACATATTCAAAAAATCATTACCAAAGGAACCTTTTAATAAAATGTGGTTGAACATGGGCATCCAACCACATTACCATAAAGTTTGAGATATCCTTTTTTCAAATCACTCATCATATCATAAAATATTTTTTTTTTCAAATAGGAGAATTATTTCGTAATTATCACCTTAAGAAAGCATGAATAATGGGGGAGTTGTGTGTGATATGTGAATCCAACACGTAAGTGTGAGAACTGAACTAAAATTTTGTTGGAGTGGTTCATAAGACACAATTTTTTTATTCAAGGATGTTGATCAAGTAGAAAATGTGAGGAAGAATGGATGAGGAATGCTAAGGAAGTTTCATGTGTCACTTCTTTTAGACATCACAGTTTTACTCTCAATAATTATTGTTTAATATATTGAGTTATCTCATGTAAGATTTTAATTGTTGATAAGTAATCCATAACATGTTTTTGAAATGTTATGTTATTTATTAATGTTGGTTGACAACAAATCCAAAGGTGGGTAATGTTGTCACCAAGGTGACAAGGAACCTTATCATATTCAAGTATAGTTTTTTCTTTCCAAGAAAGTGATTATGAAGAATATAAGATACATCACATTGTAAAATAGGGTGATTAGACTCACCATAATATCCAAGAAATAAAACTCAATATTTTTACAAAATTTCATCTGATTGGGAAGGTGTTTTTTGGATGAAAAGATTTAACAGACACACCCTATGATTAGAATGAAAGAAAAATCATAATGAGGAAAATGATCAAATTCAACAAGGATCTGACACAAATATGACGATTCATTATTATTTTTTTAATTCAACAAAAAATCATAAGTATTTTATAAAATATAGTATTATAGAATGTTGAAATAAATGGGGAGAAAATATATTTCCAATAATATTCAAAAAAATTATATTGAGGTTAGGTATAAAGAAAAAAAGGATTTTGAAAGAAACAGAAGTTACAGGACATCCTAATGCATGTCAAATGATGATCATGTTGATATTAAATTTTCTAAAAATTCATGAATAATTCATTCATAAAATATAGAAGTTGAAGGAAAATAATTTGTGTGTAAACAAAAATTTCTGGTATTAGTCCTTTGGTCGAAGATAATTGGATTTAGATTTATTAAATACTGAGAAGGTTAATCGTAATGTGAGAAACCAAAGGTACTGGTATTTAGTCAGAAAAACAGTGAAATGATTTAAATCATTGAATAAAAAATTTAATATGTATCATAATTAAGAAAGATCAATAATATTTAGTGATAAAAGAATGTTTGAATCATATTCTAGAAAGAATAAGTATAATTGGTTGAAGCATTTTGAATGAATTTGATGTCTCCATCATAATGTTGATATCTAAATGAGAGTTAGTTCTAGAAATGGTAAGGAGAAGACATGTTTTTCTCCTTAAATTTGGTGTGGAGAAAAATAATTAAGAAACTGTTGTTTAACATATGATACCATTATAATGAGAAAATTATATTTGGAAAATAGTCTTTCAGTTGGTGAAGATAAACATAATAAAATATATTCAGTTCTTATTTTTTTTCAAGTGGCTATAGATAATTGGAATGACAAATGACATTATCCTAATGAAGAAATCATATTCTGCAATCAAAATCGAAATTAGGTTCAAAATGAAGATTATTTAGAATATCTAAAGATTTGAACATGTTAAAGGGAGATAAAAAATGCAAGGAGTTTTCAATATTTGTAAAGGTGTTAAATATATCAAAGAGAGATCCAATATTTATGGAAAGTTAAATATTCATGAAATGTTGTGTAGTAGGAAAACCCTTTACGAATCCCACATAAACCATTTAGATAAGTCTATAAAATTAGTCAAATACTTTTTGTATATTGTGAATTTTATTATTCATGAATGAGGAGAGAGAAGCTCTACAATTCAAGAAAGAAGATGTTTTTGGATTGTGTTTTCTTGAAGAAGTTATCCAGACAAAAGAAGAATAAGGAAGAAGATCATATTTGTTGTTTCAGGACTAGACTGATTAGTCAATTGGGATTTTCAAACTAAATAAGAAGAGGAAAATGATTTTTTATGGGGTATTCTAAAGAAGTTATATTTTATGTTGAGAAATAAGACATGGGAATTAGATAGGGAAATAGGTTTGAGTATCATTGTGAAGTCTGAGATATTTTTTTCCAACTTCTAGTAAGAAAGTGAAGAATTGTTTTGGAAGATCAAATTTGTGAAATTTGATTAAGGATCGCCATAACATGTTTGTTAAAAAATTATATTAAATCTTTACTTATAACTTGATTCAGATGAACTATTGTAATGAACATAGTGCTACATGAGTGTAAGGGAATAACATTCTCATTGTATTCCACAAAAAAATATTTTTTTCTAGTTTCTTGTGTGGTATTGGATTATTTTTTAACCATATCAATGAATAGATACTATTGTTGAGTAACGATCCTTATAAATTCTTTTTCTCATGTTGTTGGGTGTTTGATTTTTTTTTTCAAATCTGAATGAAATCATTAATAGGAGGGAAATGATGTTTCTAATACAATGAAACATAAAAGAAAAAATATCCTTGATTCACCCACTTCCCCTCTCTGTGATACTTGAATATTTGATGGGTAATATCAATAAACAATAATCCCTACATCTTATACCCTATAATGTACACCATAAACCATAAAACCAAAACCATAAATCCTAAACCATACACCTTAAACCCTAAACTCTACCCCTAAGACCCGAAACTGTATACCATAATCACTAAAATAACCTAAAACATTAAAAGTAACTAAAACAAAAAAAAACCCAAAAAATATTAAGGGAACATAAAAAACATAAAATAACCTAAAACCCCTAAAACACTAAAACACATAGAAAACCAAAAAAACATAAAAGTGTATAATAACCCTAGTGAATAGTTAAAAGACCCTAAAACATAAATATCCAAAAAACACTTAAATATTTTGAGAAAACACAAAACCACTAAAAACCCCTATAAACCACTAATACCCCCAAAACACCTAAAAATAATAAAATTCTTAAAACCCATTCATACCCTAAAACCCTAAATAACCCATAATAACCCTAAGACCCTAAAAAACATTAAAACCCACTATAAGTCCACAAAAACATTAAAAACATAGAATTCCCTATTACTCCCCAAAACACCTTAAAAGACCCTAAACCCCAATTATACCATAAGAAGACATAAAACACCCCATTAAACCCAAAAATATCTAAAAACACTTTTAAAACTATAAATTATAATAATTCTATAGAACACTTAAGACACTAGAATCCCTAAAAACCATAAATCCCTAACAAGGAATCAAAATTCCTAAACCCCTAAATATCCTAAATACCTTGAATGGCACTAAAAACTATAAAAAGACCTAAATACACCCACAAAATGATATTAAAACCATAAAATCCTAAAAACTCTAAAAACCCCTAAAAACCCTTAAATCATGTAAAATAATAAAAACAATAAAAAACAAAAGAACCCCTAAATATTATAAAGTCTCTAATAAAACCATAAAAAATAAAAAATCATCAACCACTATAAAAACCCCTATTATCATTGAAAACCCAAAAAAAGAACCAAAAACAATAGAAGACCCTTATACCCAAAAAAGATCCAGAAATTTCCTAAAAATCCATAAAATACTAAAACCTTAATGACCATAAAACAATCCTAATAACCCATAAAAACCCTACAAAACCGAAAATCACCCAACCCCATAAAAACCTTATAAAACCATAAAAAGATTAAAAATCATAATACTCCAAAACAACCCTAAAATCATCAAAAAATCCATAAAATAGCTAAATATCCTAAAAACCCATTGGAAATACAAGAAAACGCAAAAAGCTAAAAATTTCAAAAACCCTAAAAAACCTATAAAATAATTTAAACCCTAAAAATAACTTGAATGACTATGAAACCCAAAAAGACCATAAAACAAGTAAAAACTCTAAAAAATTAAAAATAGACTAAAAATACTAAAACCCATAAAAGTCCCTAAAACCCCTAAACGCCCAAAAAACCCTTAAAATACCTAAAGACCCTATAAACAATAAAAAACCCCAAAAACCTTAAAACCACTGTAAAACCCCAAAACCCTTAAAACACCTTAGAACCCTTAAAGACCCCAAAACCCTAAAAAATCATAAAACACACTAAAACCCATAGAAAACCATAAAATACTAAAAACCACTAAAATACCTAAAACACACTAAATTAAATATAATGACCCTAAAATACCTATAAAACAATAACAAGACCTAAAATACCCTAAACCCACTAAAATAACCAAAAAACTCAAAAAACCCTAAAATATATGTAAACCCATACAAACCTTGAAAACCCACTTAAAACCCATAAAAGACCCTAAAAACATAAAATCATTCAAAGAAACTAAAAACCATAGAAGTCTCTAAAATAATAAAGACCCTAAATACTATTAAAATAAAACCTACAAAAAAAAAATACTCTAAATCCCTCCAAAACATCTAATGGACCCTAAAAATCCTCTAGTCCCTAAAATACATGAAAACCCCTTAAGGGAACCTAAAACCCCAAAACCACCTAAAATACCATAATGACACAATAAAACTATAAAATTCCCTAGAAATTATAAAAATAATAAAAAACTATAAAACCCCAAAAGAACCTAGATGCCCTTAGCCCTTAAAAACACTAAAACACTAAGACTCTTTAAAACCCGTAACACATAAAAAATTCACTTGAAACTCTAAAAACCCTAAAACCCTAAATGTACATAAAATATCATAAAACCATAAAAACACATTAATCCCCAAAACAACAAAACCCCTAAAAACGTAATTAAACCTAAAAACCACTACAAACATAGAAAACTAAAAAAACAAAAAACCCTAAAACCTAAAAAAACTATAAACCATAAAAAATCAAAAAATCAAAAAATACTAAAAAAATACTAAAACCCCAAAAAACAATTATAACCAAAAAAATACCTAAAAACCCCTAAAAAACTAAAAAACATAAACCACTAAAAACTCACAAAATTCTTAAAACCTAATAAACCCTAAAACCCCTATATACACTAATAAAATCTAAAACCCCTAAAAACAAAAAAAACCCCCCAAACCCTAAAAATCCCTAAAACAATAAAAAGATAAATATCCAAAAACCAATTAAAACAAAAAATACCCTATAAATATTAAAAAACATAAAACTTAGAAAACCATAAAACCCTACAAACACTGGGAAACAACCATAAAACACTAAAAACCACTAAAACCCCACAAAACTATAAAAAACCAAAAATTATTATAACTAAACACTAATACGTGCACCTTAAACCATAAACCCTAAACCGTAAACCCTAAACCCCAAAACCTACAACAGAAACCCTATACCATACACCCTACACTAAGAACTCTATTCCGTAAACCCTATAACCTCCACCATAAACCCTAAACCCCACAACCTAAACACTACACCATACACTCAAAATCATAAACCATAAACCAAAAACAATGAACCCTACACCTTAAACCCTAAACCCAAATCCCAAATCCCAATATCCCAAAAAGTAAATGACTGTAAAAGTTCTAAAACATTTCAAGAACATAGAATACCATAAAAACCACAAAACAACTAAATACAATAAAATAAAATAAAACATATTAAATACTATATTTCACTTAAAACGCCTAAATAAATAAGAAACCTAAAATAGACGAAAGCCATTTAAAATCACTTAGTCTCTAAAAATCCCTAAAACCCCCTAAACACCTAAAATAACTCAAAAACCTAAAAATACAAAAACAGCTAAAACATGTAAATATACACTAAAACCCTAAAGAATCAAAAATAAAAATGAATTATAACAATGCTAAATGATCCTTAATCACCAAAAAACACGAATAGAGACTGTCCCCCACCCCCACAACAATTGTTTTTAAAAAGATCCCTAATTCCTAATGAAACCCAATACAAATATAAAAACATCGCAAAATCCCGTAAAAACACTAAAATACCTTGAAACATAAAAGTAATAAAGAAACATAAAAACCCTAATGAAGCCGTAAAAACTAAAAAACTAATAATACCCTAAAGTCCCTAAAATTGAATATTGATATTAAAAACCCTAAAACACCCCAAAATAGAAAAAATACCCTAAACCCAAAAAAAACATAAAACCTATAAAAACCTAAAACCACCAAAAAAAATCCTTAAAACCATAAAAAAACTTAAACCCCATAAATATCTAAAAACATTAAGACCCTAAAAAACGCCATATATCACTATAATCTTTAAAACACCATTAAACACCCAAAAATACCATAAGAACCCTAAAATAACATAAAATCCCCAAAAGCCATTAAAAGATATTTAAAATCATAAATGTCCCTAAAAACACTAAAATCACCACAAAAATCCTAAAAACCCTAGAATAATCCTAAAAACTATAAAATCTAAAAAAACCGAAAAATCCACAAAACCCTAGGAACAACAATAACCGCTAAAAACCCAAAAATCAGAAATCCCCTAAAAATCATTCAAACCAATAATATGTAAAAAACACTCAAACAATATAAAACCTTAAATATAATAAGCCACCACATCGTAAAATAACCTAAAACCCTAAAAATATTCTAAACCACATAAAATGCCCAAATAAATCCTAAGACACATAAAACCCCTAAAACCCCAATAATTCCCAAAAAATCCCTCAAACCCAATAAACCCTCAAAATCCAAAAAAAACCACAAACCCATATCTATCTTAAAAATTTTCAATGGCCTTAAATACTGTAATACCTTAAAAGAACGTAAAATCCCTAAAACATCATAAAATCTGTAATAATAGTGAAAATAAACAATAAAATGCCCTAAAATCCCAAAAGACCCTAAAACCCTAAAATCCTTCAAAATGACACTAAAATTACTAAAATACTATTGGAATCCATAAAAAATACTGAAAAATCCTTTAAAATAAAAAAGAATACAGAAAAACCAAAAAACCCTTAACACTACAAAAGGAAGTAAAAACCCTAAAATTCTCCGAAATACTATGGGAGACTATAAAACCCAAAAACATGCCAAAACCCCCAAAAACCTAAAGGTCACTAAAAAACCAAAAAAATAAAAAAAACCCCTTAAAATAAAAGTTCCCAAAAAACTGTAAAACCCCATAAGTCCCCAAAACACCTAAAAACATTAAAAGACCCTAAACAACATAAAAAACATAAAACCCCTAAATCCATAAAAACCATAAAAAATGTAATAATTTAAACCCCTACAACTCTAAAATACCAAAAACAACTAAAAACCCAAAAATAACCATAAAAACGTTGAAAAACCCAAACACCAAAAAATAGTAAATACAATAAAAATCTTAAAAACCCCTTTGAAAAATAATCCATAAAATTAAATGAAAAACCCAAAAAAATGTTTTAAAACCCTAAATCACTCTAAAACCCGAAAAAATATTACTTCACAAAAAACCCTAAAATCCTAGAAAACACTAAAAACCCAAAAAACCATGATAACCGAAAAACATAAAAAAAGAACACCATAAGAAAACTAAGAAACACCAAACCCCCTAAAAACCAAAAAAACTATAAAAACCTAAAATCACATTAAAAACACTAAGAACCCAAAAAATCTCAAATATCCTAAGAAACCAAAAAAAATTAAAATCTATAATAACAAAAAAAATCCCATAATACCAAAAACCATAGAAACCTTTAAGAAAATCCTAAAAGCACTCAAAACTATATGAAACCCAACGTAAAATCTAAAACCCAATAGAAACCCTGAAAACCTAAAATCACCACAAAACACAATAAAACCATGAAATCTCATACAAAACTAAATATCCCTAAAAAACCCCTAAAAACCAAAAAACACAAAAATCTATAAGATATCTTAAAAGCCATTGAAAATCATACAAAACACTAAAAAATACAAAAAATTATAAAAAACTTAAAACCCTAAAATTAAAATAAATTGAAAAAACATAATGAATCCAAAAAAACATTAAAACCCTAAAATCATAAAAATAATAAAACCCTAGAAAAACATAAGAAAAACAAAATACCACAAACCCCCATAATACCTAATAAAAAACATAAAAATCTATAAAACCAACCTAATCCCTTAAAACCCTAAAACTGAAAAAAAATTCATTAAAATACCTAAAAAGAATAATAAATCATTAAAACACTAATGACCCCTAAAACCCCCTTAAATGCACTAAAACCCTATCCACCCATAAAACCCCTAAAGTCCTAAAACCCCATATAACCGTTAAAACCCCTATATAAATTTTCAACCCTTAAAACGAATAAAATATAGTAAACAAACGTAAATACCTAAAAATTATTAAAAACCCATATTGAATAAATCCACTAAAACCCCTTTTACAGAAAAAATTCATTTACACACATAAAAATCATTAAGAAACCTAAAAGTACCTAAAAATCTAAAAGAAACTAAAAATCCCTAAAAATTTATTAAAACCCTAGGAAAACCCCAAAACACTCAAAACCACTAAAATCATAATGAATATAAAACCCCTAAATACAATAAATCCCTAAAAGCTAGAAAATCCCTATAAAACCATAGAAACCATAAAGACACCATAGTCCTATTTAAATATCCAGAAAACACATAAAACCTCTAAAATACATTAACACCATAAAACCCCTTAAACAACTAAAACCCCAAAAAACCTGAAAACCCCACCTAAATGACACTAAAAACGAAAAATGTTATTATGAACCAAAAAAATTATAAAATACCATAAAAATTATATGAAACCCCAAAATACCATAAAAATTCTATACACATTAAAAACCACAAATCCATAAAAACCCAAAACACTAAAAAACCCTAAAAACCCTAAAATACCTAAAAACCCTAAGAACCATGAAAACCCCTAAAATAATTAATCAAACACCAAAAAACATAAAACTATAAAAACCCCAAAAATATAAAAAATGTTAAAAACCTCAAAATACCTAACCCCACACCAAACCCTTACCCCACAGACAATAAAACAATAAAACCACAATAAAAATCCATCAAAACCCCCAAACCCCAAAATTTCATGAAACCATAAACCCCCTAAACCCCCCCCCCAAAAAAATCAATAAAAACCCCAACCCCCCCCCCTAAAAGAAGTATAATAGAAACATCCCAAAAACCCCAAAGCCTAGTAACCCAAAAAACCCAAAAAAACCCTAAAACCCCTAAAACATTGAATAGATTTTAGAGCACAAAAAACCATGAATCCATAAACATATTTAAACCCCAAAAACCCATAATATCACTAAAAAGTCAATTAATACGATAAGTGACAATAAAACCCCTGTAAAACCTAAAACACCCTAAAACCCCTAAAAATCGTTAAAATCCAAAAAATCCGCAAAAACGCCTATAACAGCCTAAAAACCCCTAAACCCATTAAGCACTGAAACCCATTAAACACCCTAAAAACAATGAAAACCCACTACAAAATCTAATAACCCTTAAAACCTTAAAAAACCCAAAAAAAACGAAACAAACCAAGAATAACCCTAAAAATGCTATAAAACCTAAAAACCCTTAATTTTTTTAAAAAACACCTAGAAACACCCAAAAATCATTAAAAACTTTAAAAACATCAAAAGGAAGACCCCCCCCCCAAACACACTAAAAACCAAAAACCCATAAAAATACTAAATCCCCTAAACCCCCTGATAAAAATAAACCCAATAACCCCCAAAACCAGTAAATCATAAAAACCCTAAAAACCCATAAAATATAATTAAAATCATTAAAACCCCCTAATAACCAGAAAACCTAAAATCCCTAAAAACCATAAAAACCTAAAAACAGCTAAGAAACATTAAAAAAACTAGAACACCCATAAAACATAAAAACTATAAAATACCCTAAAACCTAAAAACAATAAATCTTCTAAAACAAAGAAAGCCCTGAAAGGACATAATAATTTTAAAACACTTTAAAAACCATGATACACATAAAAACAGAAATGACCCTATAAATAATAAAAACCCTAAATGACACTAAAAACCCATAAAATACCATAAAGATCCATAAAACCCCAAATAACCTAAAATAGTAAAAACCCTAAGAATCCCTAAAGCACTTTAAAAAGCATAAAATCTCTAAAACACCCAAAAAACCCAAAAAAATCATAAATAACCCTGAAAACTCAAAAACCCCAAATGGAAACTAGAAAACCATGAACAACCATAAAACTCTAAAATTCCTTGAGAACCATAAAATCTTGAAAACCCTAAACAAACCATAAAAGCCTAAATACCCTTAAAAGACCATAAATAACCATAACAAAAAAATAATAAAACCCTGAAAGGACCCTAAACCCCTAAATGGCCAAAAAGGCCCTAAATAGCCTAAAACCCTAAAAACCCTAAAACCCCAAAAAACATAAAAATCTCTATAAACATAAAAAATAAATAAACAACTAGATCCACTAAAACCAATAAATCATTTATAATCTGTAGAAAATCTAAATTATCCCAAAAACCGAAAACCCCCCAAAAAACCCCCTAAATAAACCCCAAATAACCATTAAAACTCTCTAAAAAACCAATAGCACCATAAAACTAACAAAAAACCTAATGGGACGTAAAAACCCATAAAACCCAAATGAACATGAAAGAAACCTAAAACCATAAAAGTAACTAAAACACTCTAAAAACCTATAAGGACCAAAAAATAATAAAAACAAAAAACCATCATAAAAATCATAAAATGATAAATGACCTTAAAAAAACCCTCAAACACCATTAAATCCCTAAAAGCAATAAAAATTCATAAAAACTATCAAAACAACCTAAAAGACCCTAAAAGATCAATAATAACCCTTAACACCCATAAAAATAATTATAAAACAAAAAACCCTACAAAACACAGAAACCCCAAAAACCCTAAATAACCAAAAACCCCTCAAAACAAATTAAAAACCTTAAAAAACACTATTAACCCATAAAAACCCTTAAAACTCTAAAAACAGCAATAAACCATAAAATCACTAAACACCCTAAAACCCATAAACCCATTAAAACCCATATAAATTCCCAACCCCCCCCCCCCCAATAGTTGAGATACAGCAAAAACCATAAAACACCTAAAAGGCACTTAAACCCCAAAACACACTAAATCAGGAAAGGACACCAGAAAACCATAAGACCCCATAAAAAAGCTAAAAACCAAAAAAACACGAAAAACACCCAAACTCTAAAAAACCATAATACCATAAAAACACTAAAAAAACAAAAAAAAATCATACAAAACCCCAAAAACATAAAAACCATTGATGTTCAAAATTACTTAAAAACTATAAGATCCCTTAAAACATTAAAAACACATTAATGGACCAAAAAACCCATAAAACCATAAAGGTCCCTAAAAACCATAAAACCCTTGAAGGAACCAAAAAACCTTGAAGACCCTAAAAATCAATAAATCCCATAAAATATTTAAAACCCACTAAAACCCTCTGAAACCCTAGAATGACCCAGAAAAACCCCAAAAACCATATAAACTATAAGAAACATAAAAATTGAAAAAAACCTAAAATATCCTAAAAATATTTAAAACAATAAAAGTAATAAAAACCCTAAAAACCATAAAAAATAGAATATACCATCGGAACCCAACAACAATGAAAAACCATTGAAACCCTAAAACTATCAATACCCTAAAAACCCTAGACCATTAAAAACTTTATAAAACGTAGAAAAAACACATTACCCTAAAACCCTTAAAATACTTATATTGTAAATGAAATCCATCAAAATCTCGAATAGCCTAAAACCGTAAAAAATTATAAAAAACTTCTAAAACAATAAATCCCAAAAACCCAAAAAAAAACATTTAAAACCCCCTAAACACCCAAAAAATTCATAAAACCCCCTAAAAGCTCATAACTCTAAAAAACTGTTACAATGCATTAAAAATATTAAAACAATACAAATTAACCCCCCACAAAAACCCCTAAAAATTTCAAAAATCATCACAAAACCTAATAAAATTAAAACAAATAAAAAAGGTAAAATATGTAACCCCCACCCCCAACACAAAAACCCCTAAAAACCAAAAAACGCATAAAAACCGTAATGATCTTATAAAATATGAAAACACCCTAAAAAAACCAAAAAACCATAAATACTAAAAGTGCCTAAATTTACAAAAAATTCAAACAAAACTCCTAAAACCCCTAAAAAGCCATGAAACTACCTAAAATATTAAAAATATCTAAAAAACCATAAACCCCTAATAAAACTAATACACTAAAAATCATTAGAACCCGAAAAAACTAAAAAAACTAAACGACCCAAGAAATTATAAAACCCATAAGAAACATAAAAACCAAAAATGCACTTAAAATCCCTAAAAACCCTACTACAGTAAACACACCCGAAGTTCCTTAAAAATTTGAAAACCCCATTGATATCAATAAAACCTTGAAAACCCATTAAACCACCTAAAGCACTAAACAGTAAAATAATCTTAAAACACTTAAAAACCGAAAACCCCCAAAAAACTAAAAACCCATATAAACCATAAATCTCTAAAAACCCTAATAATAAAAAAATATCCACTAAAAACCATAAATATCCTAAAAACTCATTAAACCCCCAAAACCAACTAACCACCTAGAAACCCTAAAATCAATAAAAACGCATGAAAATCCCAAAAATCCCAAAAATCCCTAAAACAACCTAAAATGTCCTAATGATAGTAGAAACAGTAAAAGATGCTAAAACCCCCAAAAATACAGAAAATCCTAATGGCAGACTAAAATTCACATTAAAATACATAAACACACAAAAACACTAAAACAACCTAAAAATAAAAATAACCAAACAAATCAAAAAAACTATAAAACACTATGAACTAATAAAAGACTTAAATTGTCTAAAAGCATAAAAAACCAAAAAACCCAAAAAAACCCTATAAAAGCCTAAAACACTTAAATCACATAAAATGGAAATCCCCTAACATAATACAAATTACCCTACAAAACTAAAAATATTGAAAAAACCCAAAACTTCCTAAAACCTAAAAAATATTAATAAAACCCCTAAAAACATAAAAACATTAAAACTCATAAAAACAACAAAAACCTTAATACACAAAACCCGAAACACTTTATATCACTAAAATCCAAAAAAAGTAAAATAATTAAAAAATAATTAAAAACCTGAATACCATAAAATAACCTCAAAACTCAAAAACCCAGAAACCCATTGAAAAAATAAAATCTATAAAAAAACATAATACCATAAACCCCTAAAATCATAAAATCAAAAAAACCATAAATATATAAAACAATAGAAAGCTTAACAATCATAAAAATCATAAACCTCTTAAACCCCTTAAAACCTAAAAACCCTAAAAAACCTCAAACCCTTGAACACCATAAAAAAACAAAAAAATCATAAAACCAACTATGAACCTGAAAACCCTAAAAATTCTAAAACACTAAATGACCTAAAAACCCCTAAACCCTATAAAATCATAAACACCATAATGATTCTATTAACCATAAAACACTAAACACCATTAAACCCACTAAAAAACGTTAAAACTCTACAAATGCTAAAATCTCAAAAACTGTAAAAATTAAAAAACACTTATAACTCTATAGAACCATAAAAGACTCCAAAAATCTCTAAAGATCCTAAAAGACCATAAAATCCATAAAACCCCTAAAAACACCAATAAAAACTCATAATTAAAACTCTAAAAGACCCTTAAAACCTTAAAAGTCTCTAAAAACACATAAAACGACAGAAGACACTAAAATACCATAAAGCCATAAGAAAACTACAGAACCACAAAAATTAGTTTAACCATAAATACCATTTAATTAATTTAAAACCCAAAACATCCCAAAATAACCAAAAACCCTAAAATTCTAAATAATCCTAAAAACCCAAAAAACATAAAACACCCTAAAAACCATAAAATATTTTTAAAAACTAAAAACCCTAAAACCCCCCAAATCACTAAATCCTCTAAAAAACCAAAAAGTACATTATAATTCCAAAAAAACACATAAAATCCTAAAAGGAATAAATATTCAAAAAAACCATGAACACCTCAGAAACCATTAAATACATTAAATTCCCAAAATAAAACCCCAAAACCTGATGAACTCGAAAAAATCTAAAATAATAAACTAAATTATAAGACACTAAAAGAACCTCAAAACACCACTCCCCAACCCAAATAACCTAAAGAACCCTAAAAACACTAAATCCATAAATAAATAAAAAAACATTGAAATAATAAACACCTAAAAACTAAACACCTAAAAACATAAAACCCTAATAAAATCTAAATCCCATAAAACCCATAAAAATCCTAAAAACCCAAAAAATCACTAAAAATTCTAAAAACAATAGAAACTCCAAAATAGACTCAAGACACATAGAAAACCTTAATTACTCAAGAAATAACTAAAACCCCAAAAATCCTATAATCTATCAATATAGTAAAGAATATAAAAGATCTTAATGACCATAAATGAAAGTAAAATCCCTAACTAACCCTAATGAGACCCTAAAACCTAGAAACACCAAAACGATTCAAACACTAAAAATACACTAACAAACATAAAAACCCTAAAAGACCCTCAAACCCCTAAAAAATAAAAAAGGACCTTAAAACCCCAAACAAAACATAAATACCAAATAAGAATAGAAGTACTAATTAATCCAAAATATCACAGAAGGCCCTAAAAACCATAAAACCCAAAAAAACTCTAAATACCTGAAAACCCCTAAAAACACTAAAATCTAAAAAAACAGATAAAACCCTAAAACCCAAAAAACACAAAAAACCCCAATAATCCCCAAAAATAATTAAAATACTAAAAACACATATGAACTTAAAACAACCTAAAAACATAAAAAAATTAAAAAAACATTCAAAAAATCCCCTAAAGTCCTAACCTACCAAAAATCACTTAAACCACCTAGAAGTCCTAGCAACACTAAAATACCATTAAATAACTAAAAACAATAAAACCATAAGACCCTAAAAATCCTAAAATCCATCAAAACACTAAAAACTCTCCATAGAAGCCCAACAACAAAAAAATAACCCCCAAAACCCCAAAAAACAATTATCCATAAAACTCTAAAAATACCCAAAAAAACCTATAAACCCCATAAACACTTTAAAACCCCAAATCCCCCAAAAAAACTCGAGAATCACAAAAGAACTCTAAAACCCTAAAAACTACTAAAAACCCTTAAACCTTACAACCCCTCCCCCAATCATAAAAAACATAAAAAAACACTATATCCATTAAACCTGATAACACCTCAAAACAACATAAATCATTGAAAACCCCTAAAACCCATATAAAAACCATAAAACCCATAAATACCCTTAAACCGCTAAAAACCATAAAAACAATAAAACCCCAATAAAATAATAAAATATTAAAAAGACCTAATCTATATACCCCAATCCCCAAAATCTAATCCTATTTCCTAAAATATGCACCCAACACACTAAAATCTAAAACCTACACCAAGAAACCTATATCGTACATGCTAAAAGGAAAACCCCACACCCAAAACCATATATTGTACATCATAAAACCTAAACAGTACACCCTATAAACAACTCCCTGAACCTTAAATCTTACACCCTAAAAAGTACATATAAAAACCCAAAACCTAAACTGTATACCCGATACACTAATTGAATCAAAACCAATAAAGAAACATGAAAATTCATAAAAACCTAAAAATCACCAAAAAAATACTAAGATAACCTAAAACCCCACCAAACTCTAAAAGACCCAAAAAAACCTAAAGCCCCTAATAGACCCTAAATCCCTTAAATAAAAACTAAAATAAACTAAAACAAAAAATACCTGAATACCCCTTCAACCGCCTATGCATCCATAAAAATGAAAAAAAAACTAAAATCCCCTTTAAACCCCTAAAAACCTAAAAACCCTAAAAAATTCATGAAAACGTGTAAAAACCGAAATAACTATAAAATAAACCTAAAATCATAATAAACACTAAAAAACAAAACCCCATAAAATGCCTAAAATCATTAAAATCCCATAAATAAATCAAAAAATCCTAAAACCCCCTCAACCTCATAATGGACCCCCAAATACTATAAAACCCAAAAAATCAAACAAATACAAAAAGGTTACTATAACCCCAAAAATCCCACAAAGATCCTAAAACCCCAATAAAACTCAAACGACGATAAATATCGTATAAACCCCTAAAAATACCCAGAAAACCCCTAAAAAATAAATACCAAAAATAATTAGTATGTGCCCTGATACCACTAAAAACCATAAAAGAATATTAACACCACACCCAAATCCATTAAACCCTTAAACTCTTAATTTATTATATATTCTCAAATCCCTAAATAACACAAAAAACCTAAAACATCGAATAACCTTAACAACCCTAAAAATTATAAAATCCCTAAAACCTAAAAACCTTAAGAAAACATTATTCAACCTAAAACTCCATAAAATATAGAATACCCTAAAAGAAAATAAATTATCTAGATGAATATAATACACCCTATACCCCTAAAATCTACTAAAAGACCTTAAACCCCACAAAAACCCAAAAAGCCCCTAAAAATATATTAAAACCACATAAAACCCAACATAACCCAAAACAACCTACACCCCCTTGTAAACATAAAAACTAAAAAACCCTATAATAACCCGAAAAAAACCCAAAACATTAAAAAATAACTAAAATACTTAAAAACCCCCAAAACCATAAAATCACTAAAACCCCAAAAAATAATTAAACCCCCTAAAATCCAAACAATTTAAGAAACCATAAATCCTAAAAAGACTTTAAATGACCCTAAAACACTAAAAATATACTATATAGTTATAAAATGTCATAAAACATAATAATACCATAAAATTATATATTCCCTAAAACCCAAAAAGACCCAAAATCCCCAAAAAATCACAAAAACCCAAAAAATCATTAAAATACCTACAAAACACTAAAACAATAAATAATTCCTAAAATATACTCATAACCTTTAAAGACCAAAAATATCCTAAAAATCATTAAAAATACTAATATACAAGAATAAAATATAAAAACCATAAAGACCCTAAATACACATAAAACACTAAGAACCCCTCAAGCATCACTTAAAAACCATAAAACGCTAAAAAAATCACATACACACTAAAAACTATAAAAACCATAAGACCCTAGAAATCCAAAAAACCCCTAAATACAACACAAATGCCTAAAAACGCCTAAAACCCTTAAAAACCCTAAACCCCTATATAATCACTATAAGGCCCTAAAAACTCTTAAACCCCCTAAAAATTCTAAAAAACTTAAAACCCTAATAACACATAAAAACCTAAAACACTATATAACCTAAAACAATAAACCCCCTAAAAACCTAAAAATACTAATACCCTAAAACCGTAAAAACCCTAAATCCCAAAAAACCTAAAACACCAACAACCCTAAATACTCTAAAAACCTTAAAAAACTAAAAACCAAAAAATACCTACAAACCATCAAAACCATAGACACACTAAAACCATTAAACCCCCCAAAAAGACTAAAACCCACAAACCCCCTAAAATCCTAAAATACTCAAAAAGGATTAAATGCTATAAAAACCAAGCAATTATAAATCTCTAAAAACACTAAAAAACTTAAAAACATTAAAACCCTTTAGAAACCCTAAAAAACACTAACCCCCCAAACAAACTGAACACCCTAAAAACAATAAGAACACTTAAACCTCATTAAAACATTTTAAATCCCTAAACCCACTTAAATTTATGAAACACCTATTAATACATAAAAATCTAAAAACAAACAAAAAAACCTTTAGAATATGATACCCAAAAGATCCATTAAAACCATTAAAAAATAAGAACACTTAAATTCTTTGAGAACCCTAAAAACAATGAAAAATGTAAAACCAATAAAAACCTAAAAATCCTAAAAACCCTAATATCCATGAAGAAACCTAAAACCCCAAAAAACCACTACAAACCCTAAAAACTAAAAGAACCCTAAAATCCAAATGAACATAAAATCCATAAAACACCTAAAAATATTAAGGAATATATAAAGCCTTAAAACCTCTAAAAACCTTAAAACCATAATAAGACAAAAACATAATGACCGTAACAATTATTAAAAAACTAATAATCACTAAATGATATAAATCGCTTTGAAAACCTAAAAATATATACAATATAAAAAACTCCCAAAAGGACAAAACCCCCTGAAAGGCCTTCAAAACCATAAAACCGCTAAACACCCTAAAAAATATACTAAAACATAAAATATGATTGAAACCCTAAATCCCCTAAAAGTACATAAAAATACAAATCCTGTAATACACAATAGAAAACTAAAAATCCCTAAAAGACTCTGAAATATGCTAAAACCACAAAAGGACAATAGAACCCTAATGGCACCAAATACCACTAAAAGACCATGGAACCCTTATGAATCCGAAAAACTAATAAAATTACGAAGGGAACTAACCCCACCTAAAACTCATAAAGGAACCTAACCCCCCTTTATCCTATAAAGGATCCTAAAAACCATCAAACCCCCAAAAGACCATAAAAAACACCCAAAATACTAAAATACCATAAAAAAATAAAAAAACCTCAAAAGACACAAACAAATATAAAACACCATCAATACCCTAAAACACAATCAAAGACCGTAAAACCCCAAATAGTCTCTAAAAATCCTAAAAAACTAAAAACTATAAAAACCCTTATGACCCTAAAACCCCTAAAAACATTTAAATTAATTTAAAATCAGTGAAATTTTTAAAAACCAAAAAATCATTAATAACTATAATAAACATTGAAAACCCAAAAACCCTTAGGACCATAAAAACAATAAAAACATTAAAATTAATTTAAAATCTATGACTTTTTTAAAAACCAAAAAATCATTAATAACTATAATAAACATTGAAAACCCAAAAACAGTAAAATAACTAAAAAAACTCAACACCATTAAAATCAATAAAACATACAAAAAACGACTAAAACACATAAAAAACTATAATAATCTAAACAACAATAGAAAAATAAACAACCTAAAAAACCCCAAAAAATAGGAGACCATTAAAAACATATAAACCCATAAAAAGACTAAAACAAAAAAAATACACTAAAAAATAAAATAACACATAAACCCCCAAAAAACTAAAACACCCCTTATAACCCCTTAAAAATAATAAAAAACCATAAAACCCCATAAAAATCATAAAAAATTTTAAACATAAAAAAAAAAAAAAAACTCGCCAAACCCCTAAAAACAAAAAAAAATCCTAAAACCCATATGAACTATAGAACCAGTCAAACCATTAATCCCCTAAATCCCCAAAAAACCAAAATGACCTTGTAAATCCATGAAACACATAAATACCAAACAATGGCCATAAACCATCCCCAAACCTTAATAAGGAACTAAAATCCTCAAATCCCCTAAAACCTCTATAAACTATAAAACTCCTAAAAACCATAAAACCCCTACAACACATTGAAACCCAAAAGCGTAAAATGAAATCCCCCCTAAAACGCCACTAAAAGACCATAAAATCAATGAATCCCCTGAAATACCCTAACAATCCTAAACATCCATAAAAGACCATATAAAACACAAAAAAACCCCTAAAAGACCCTAAAAATCTAAAAACCCATAAAAAACAAAATATAACCTAAAACACCCAAAAATACATAAAAAACCAAAACCATCATAAAATACTAAAAATCCTATGAAATTCCACGAAAACCCTAAAAACCATTACATAAACTTAAACCCATAAAATCTTAAAAATCCCTAACAAGCGTAAATCCCAAAAAAACCTATAAAACACTACAAAACCCTAAACGCTAGAAACCATAAAAGACACAAAAAATACAAGAAATGATAAAAAAAATATATAACCCCTAAAATTTAAAAAACATATATTAACCGTAAAAACCATATCCCATCCCATAGAAACCCATTAAATTATTAAAACCTTAAAACATAAAATGAATAAATATCCCACAAAAGCCCTAAATATCCTAGAAATGAAAAAAATACTAAACCCCATAAAACAAAAAAAACTGAAAAAACCCAAAACTCCAAAAAAACGCAGAACCCCCTAAAAAAGACTAATAACACATTGAAACCCCTAAAACCCTTAAAAACTATAAAATTATTAAAAACCAAAAAACCCGTGGAAATTCCTAAAACCCCTCTAAAATGCTATAATTCCCTATGAAAATCCTTAAAACCCAGAATAACCATAAAATGCCCAAAACAAAATAGAAAACACTATAAAATAAAATAACCATATTAAATACCATGAAAACACTAAAACCCTAAAACCCAAGAACCCATAAAAACCAATAAAAACATTAAAACCAATAGAAAATCCTCAAAATTAATTAATCACCTTAAGACCATTAAAAATAATAAAAAACCGTAACACCAAAAAAATTACTAAAACACCCTTTAAACCACGGAAACCATAAAAATTTAGAAAAGATAATAAAACCCAAAAAACCCATATAAATACTAACGCACCTTAACCCCCCACCCCACCCCAAACCTTGAAAGGCCCTAAAAACTATATAAAACCATAAAAGAACCTAAAAGCATTTAATATCAAAAATTAACTAAAACAACTACACACCTTATGAAAAATAAAATACCCAAACAACCCCTTAAACCCCAATCCCATAAAACTCACCAAAACCAATAAAAATAATAATACAATAAAAACCCGAAAACAATCCTATGAAACTTAAAAAGCCTAAAACCCCTATAAAACCAAAAACCAAAAAAAACAAAAAATCGGAAAATCCCTCTTTCCCTATTACCCCTAAAAAGTCGATGAAAAATACTAAAAATGCCTAAAACCCAAAAAATACATGAATTACTAGAAACCTTTTAAAACCAAAAAACCCCTAAAACCTCAAATAAATTATTACAAGTGCCTAAAAACCATGAAAACCCTAAAAACTGTATACATAAATCTAATAACACCAAAAATATTTTTATATATCAAAAATACCAAAAAACAGAAAAACATAGAAATCCATTAAAACACCTATAAAACAAGAAAAAACTATAAAAACACTAAAAAACCATTAAACACTAAACCCAAAAAAATAGATATAATGAAATCTACTAAAATTCTCAAAAAATAGAAAACAAAAAAAATTATTTAAAAAATCTAAAACCACATAAAAACCATAAAAATCCTAAATATCCAAAAAACATTAAAACCTCTAAAAACCCGACAACCCTAAAATACAAAAATAATTCTAAAAAGCCCTAAAAATCATAAAAAACTAAAAAAATAAAACCATAAAGAAGCATAAAATCCTAAAAGGTCCTTAATAAAGCCACAAACCCATAAAAACCTAAAACCCCAAAAATATACTAAAAACCCTACAAACCATACTATATTAAATACCCCTAAAACCCTTAAAATAAATAAAAAATATCTAGTAATCACTAAAGCAAAAAAAACCCTAAAACTCATAAAATGATTTAGAAATCCAAAAAAATGAAAAGACTCTAATAACACGAAATATATACTAAAAATAATAAAACCCCTCTGAAACCCTATTACCCATATAACCCTAACAGAACACAAAACCACTAAACCCTAAAAAAACTAAAATCCCAAAAATATTTAAATGAAACATAAAAATAGGTTAAAAAATAAAAACTCTAAATCCCATTCACCCTAAAAACCATTAAACACCTATAAAAATCATTAAAACTCCTAAAAACTCAAAAACCATGAAAACCAAATAAAAAACCAGAGGACTCAAAAAACCCCTAAAAACATAAAAAATGATAAATATACCAAATGATCTTAAAATCATTAAATGATTCTAAACCCATAAAACAACCCTAAAACCCATAAAAACCATAAAACATTAAACCCTATAAAATGCCTAATAGATTATAAAACCCTTTAAACTACATAATAAATAAAAAAACCTATAAAACACTAAAATCCCCAAAAAACAATAAACCAATAAAACCATAAAACCACTGAAAACCCTGGAGACTGCAAAATCCCTAAAACCCCCAAAAACCCCAAAAACCCCATAAAACCAATAAAAACTATAAAAACTCTAAAACCCATAAAAAATAATAAAAACCCCAATACCTTATGAGACCTTTAAACCCTTATATCCTAAAAAACATAAAAAATATGATGACCCTAAAACCCCTAAACCACATGAAAAAACCTAAAATTCTTAAGAAGCATTAAATATCCCAAGAAAATCCTAAAAAGAGTAATAATTCCAAAAACATTCAAACCCATTAAAACCCTTATCCCCCCTAACACAAAAAAAGTACTTTAATTTCCAAAAAACCACAAAAAACCAAAAAAACCCTAAAACCCTTAATACAACTAGAAATTCCTTAAAACCCACTAAACCCATATGACCCCAACCCACCATAAAAACCCTTATATAACCCTTAGAACCCTAAAACCTGTAAAAACCCTGTTAACACAAAAATATCTAAAAATAGTAGAAATATAAAAAACCCTTAAAATAGAAAGAAAACCCTTAAAAGCTATAAATCTATTAAAACGACCCAAACATCCATAAAGAAAATAGAAACCCAAGAGTACTCTTAAAACTCAGAAAGACCATAAATCCATTTAAAAACACTAAAAACCGTACACCCCCTAAAATCCATAAAATCCATGAAGCCCTAAAATCCCTAAAAATCAATAAAATACCCAATAATGCCTTTTAGAAACTGACAAAACCAAAAAAAACCACAACTGTATAACATACCCTAAAACCTCTAAAATAACCTGAAACCCATAAAAAAATTAAATGGACATAAAATCCATATAAACCAAAAAGATTCAAAATCCCATAAAACCCCAAAAGACCCCCAAAACCCACAAAACGTTAAAAGATACTAAAACCCCCCAAAACACCAAAATATTTTTAAGACCCTTTAAATACCATAACATATTCTATAACACTAAAAAACCTTAAAGCCCCTAAAAATATTCTACACAGAAGACAATAAAACCCTAAAAAACCTTAAAGGACCCTCAAACCCAAATACACGAAAAAGTCCTAAAAACCCTTAAATGACCAGAAAACCCTTAAAACCATAATGGAAACTAAAAACACCTATAGTACACTATAAAATATATAGGTCCCAAAAACCCCTAAAATCATTAAAGGGCCCTAATACCCTTATAGAATCAAATACCCCTAAAACTCCAGTATCACCTTAAAGAATCTGACAAAAACTCTAGAAGACAAGACTAAATTGAAAAACGACTAAAAACCCTAAAAACCATGAAAAAAAATTAAAACACTAAAATCCACTAAAACCCCTAAACACTATAGAAACCCTAAAAAAGCCTAAAAGACATGAAAATTCCTAAAATCCCCTAATAAAACCTAAAGACCATGAAACCCCATAATCCCTAATAACCCTAAAAATCATAAAATACACAAAAAATTTATCAAAACATTTAAATTACCTAAAACCATATATTCAATTAAAACCATAAAAATCTAAATTACCATAAAACTCCAAAAAAAATTGAAAATAATCCTCAAAACCCTAAAAACCTCATAAAAAATAAAAAACTCAACAACCGTAAAATCCACTATACCGAAAAAACTAAAAAACTAAAAACACAAAAACACAAACAAAAACGAAAAATTGGCCTAGAAAACCTAAAATGCCTAAAACCCAAAAAGATCCTAAAAAATATAATAACAATAAAAGGTTCTAAAAACCCCAAAAACCCAAAAAATGAAAAAACAGCCCTAAAAAGAAAAAAAAACAAAAAACCCCTAAAGAACATAAAACTCCTTTTAAAACATTGAAAACCCTAAAATACCTAAACAAACCCTAAAAATACTACATATCCTAAATTTACACAAAAACCCTAATGCCCTAAAACCCTTAAAAACCATAAAATCCTGAAAACCCGTGACACCCATAAACCCGCTATAAACCTGTAAATTTCACCCTAAAACCCTAAAACACCCACAACTATGAAAACACAAAACAACTGTTAGAATCCACTAAATCAATAAAACCCTAAAAAATCCATAAATATCCTAAAAACACTAAAATCCCTAAAAATACCAACGACCATTAAAACCCTAAAATCTACATTTCCCTAAAAACCCTAATAAGCCTAAACCACATAAAAAACCAAAAAATTCCCAAACAAATTAGAATCCCTAAAAAACATAAAACCCCCAAAATCCTAAAAACCTAAAAAATCATATTAATAATAAAACATCATAGACCCAAGAAAACACCAAATAACCCTGAAACATCTTATGGATCCCTAAAATACCCATAACAGAAATTAAATCCATTAAACCGCCTAAAAGACCACAGAACCATAGAACACATAAATACATAAAAAACCAAAAAAACCTTAAAATGGCCAAAAAAAACACTAAATGACCCTAAAAAACCTATGAAACCCATTAAATAACCTAAATATCCTTAAACACGCTAAAAACCCTAAATACCTCCAAAAACCATTGAACCCTTTAATCCCCTAAAACCCACTAAATACACAAATGATCTAAAAAATTTCCTAAAAAAATAAAAAAAATTAAGAACCACTAAAAATAAAAATAACCCTAAAACAACCTTAGAAACCATAAGAACCATAAAAACCACTGAAAAATAAAAAAAACCCAAAAAACCACAAAAATACTAAAAACCTAAAAAACCACACAACCCCCATTAAAACCCAAATAAAAAACATTAAAAATATTAACCACAAAAAATACCATAAAACCATAAAATAATAAATTCCCTAAAACCTAAGAAACATAAAAACCTAAAACCCCCTTAAAAACCATAAGAAAACCCTAAAACCCCTAAAACTCATACAAAACCCCCAAACCCAAAAAAAATCGTTTAAAACCCATAAAATCCTTTAAAATCCTTATAAAACACAACTTAAAAAAAATCCAATACCCCCTACGAATTACAAAAACAATAAAACCATAAAAACATAAAATGACACTAAAAACCCTAAACCCCTTGAAATCATAAAAATATTAAAACCCCAAAGAACTCACAATATCAATAAAATACTAAAAAACCTAAAAAACATAAAAGAACCCTGAAAACATTTACAAGACCAAAAAATACCTAAAAACCTCTTAAACACCTAAAAATTATAAAAACCCATAAAACTCCCAAAACCCCTAAAACGTTTAAAAACCTCTAGTAATCACTAAAAACCCTAAAACCAAAAAATCCATAAAAATCTCTAAACTCCATAAAACATACTAAAGCTCTATTAAAATCAAAATACCAATAAATGCACAAAAAAACCCAAACAAAAACCCTAAAAATCACTAAAACCATAAGAAATATTAAATCACCTTGAAACTCTCAATGAAAAAAATCATTAAATCTGAAAACTATAAAACATAACAAACCTAAAAACCATAAACCCTAAAAATCCGTAAATAACCTATAAACTCTCAGATCCCATATACCCCCAAAAACCCTAAAAACCCTTAAACCCAAAAAACATTAAAACCCATAAAATATTAAACCCATAAAATCCTAAGAATATATAAAACCATAAATCCGTAAAACACTAAAATTCATAAAAGCCCTAAAATTTTCTAACTCTCTAAAATACTAAAAAAACACAATAAATAATATTAAAATCTCTAAAAAACCTAATAACCCAGTAAAACACCTAAATCCCGAGAAATCATAATGAACCTAAAATCCTAAAAACTCTGTAACATCTAAAACAATATGAAAATAGAAATCCCAATTTAAAAACCCAAAACACCATAAAATACCCAGAAACACTAAAACCAAAAAAAGTACCTAAAAACCCAAAAACCCATAAAGTCCCTAAAACCCATAAAATAACCCATAACCATAAAAAATCCATAAGTGACTCAAAAATTACAATGAAACCTAAAAAATATAAAAGTCCAAAAATTTACCAAATAAATTAAAAAAAGAGACGAAACCTATAAAAAAATCCACAAGGACCCTAATAATCATAAAAACCCATTAAACTCCCAAAATAACTCAAATCCCAATAAATGACCCTAAAACAACCTAAAATCCAAAAATTCTCAAATATGTCTTAAAGACAGGAACCCCCTCTAAAAACTCTACCCCAAACATAAAAAAGTTCTATTGAACCCTAAATACACAAAAATACCCTATAAACCCTAAAAATAATTACAAAATCTAAACACCCCTAATAATTCATAAAAACCATAAAACCCCTAAAACTCTGTATATGTCCATGAAAATCCCAAATAAATCTGAAACCCCTAAATACCCTAGACAACTCTATAATCTATAGAACCCCTAAGACCCTCGATAACCCTAAAGCCCCAAATATCACTTGAAGTCCATTAAAAACATAAAAACACTGAAAACCCATAAAAACCTAAAAGACTAAAACACCAAAACAATAAAACACAAAAAACCGTTAAAATCCATAAAAACCCCAAAAACCCTGAAAACCCGTAAACCCCCAAAAAACATTGATAAATCCTGAAAAAACTAAAAACCCTAAAAAACAATAAAAAACCCTAAAACTATAAAAAAATAATAAAATAAAGATCATTAAATCCATACAACCAATTGAAATTGTAAAAACCTATAAAACCCCTTAAAAATCATTATAACCATAAAACAATAGAAAACTGTAAAACCCTACAAACACCATAAAATAATCCTATGTACTCAAAAAATAATAAAAGTCCGTAAAAAAACTAAGAACCCTTGAAACAAATAAAAACCCAAAAAAACCCTAAATACCCTAACACCCCTAAAATCTCAAGGAAACGACTAATAACCTTAATAAAACCAAAAAACTAAAAAAACTAAAACCCCATAAAAATACTATTAAATACCGAAGAACATGAAACCCATAAAAAATTTCTAAAAATTTCTAAATCCCTAAATACTCTATAAACCATAAAAACCACTAAAACCCAAGAATTCATAAAAATAATTAAAATCACCAAATGAACCTAAGACCATATGACCCTAAAAAACATAAAATCCTCTAATAAATCCATTAAACACTTAACAACCCTAAAACATCTTAAAAACATAAAATTATATACATCCTTTTAAATTCTAAAATCATGTGATATCCATGAAAACCAATAAGTTAACTAAAAACCCTAAAATTACCGAAAACACTAAACCCCTACAAATCCTAAATTCCCCTAAATCCACCCTAAAACCATTAATCACGCTAAAAACCCTGAAAACCCTAAAACATCCAAAATACCTTTAAAACACTAATCTCCCTAAAGGACCCTAAAACCCTTAAAGACTCTAAAAAAGAAAAAACTCCCTTAAATACCCAAAACACCGTAAAACACCTAAACAACCATAAATCCCTAAAAACCAAAAAAGATCCTCCAAATTTCCATTTTGACCTAAATATTTCAGTAGATAAACTAAAAAACCCTAAAAATTTATAAAAAACATACAAACCCTAAAGGACACAAAAACCAAAAAACCCATAGAAAAATAAAATTCCCTAAAAACACAAAAATACTTAAAACCCTAAAGTAGAGCCTAAAAGACACTATATACCCTTACAACCTTAATAGATTAAAAAACTACAAAAACACTAAGAACACTAAAATAATCTCTAAAACCCAAAAACCCTGGAAAACAACCAGAAAACTATAAATATCTAGAAAACCCTTAAAATCCCATATAAACATAAAATTCCATAAAAACATAAAATAAAAAATCACCTAAAAATCAATGAAAAAAATACAAAACACATAAATCCTTTAAACACCTAAAAAATCTATAAAACTAGAATTCCATAAAACTAGTAAAAATAATGAAAATTCTAAAAAAGCCTTAAATATCCCAAAATATCTTAAACTCTCTTAAACCATATAAATCTCTAAAAACCCATTAAAACTAAAAACACTAAAAGTATAAAAACCCTAAAACCCCCTATAAACCCATTCACCAATAAAACCCCCAAAATCTATAAAATCCATAAACACCGAAATACCTTTAAACACCTAAAAACTAATAAAGACCCATAAATCCCCTAGAACCCTATAAACCTTATAACCATAAAAATCCCTAAAATTCCTAAAACCCTTACAACACTTAAAAACACTAAAAAGACATATATAACTACAAATAGCTAAAAATCCCCAAAACCTAAAAACTATAAAAATGGTTAAATCCCTAAACGAGTAAAGATCCATAACTACCCTATGACAGAATAAACACTAAACCCCTTATAAAACACTTATAATTCCTTATAAACCATATAAATCCATAAAAATTTCTTAAAATAAAAGAAATGATTAAAATTCATAAAAATTACATGAAAAAACTAAATAAATTAAACCCCCTGAAACCATAAAAACAATTAAAAACAACAAAGAATCACTAAAATCCATAAAACCCCTAAAATCATTTAAAAATCAATAAATATCCCTAAAATTCCCCCAAAAAATCTATAACTGTAAATTAATGAAACATCAAAATCCCCCATAAAAACATACAACCTATAAAACACATAAGTCCCCTAAAAACGGTACATATTCATTGATGTTGACACCTTGGAATGGAAGCCCAACCGGGGTGGCTCACTCAGCAAAAAGAAGTTTTATCGACCTAAATGTGAGTAGAATTTTGCAGTGCAAGCTTGGCTGCCCAAATTAAAAAAACATTTATTCCACCTTCCAAGAATACTTTTCTCTGGAAAGTATGAAAAGTATGGCTGTCGCTTCATGGGATGCTGAAAAAGAACGAGATGCAACTTCTCTCTCCATGTATCTTTTTCCTACAGGCGGAGGAAAATGAAAGACACCTCGTTATTCAATGCGTGTTTGGTACGGAGCTTTGGAAGCATGTCCAAGGTACCTTTGTAGTTAACCAAGATATCAAATATCCTTAGGGTCTATCTTGATTGATGAGGGCATCAACATACATTGATATTATCCCACTACTCTTTAATCTCTTTCATGCAGGAATTGCGACACATCTCTTTTACGTTGGGGCTACCCGTAAAGTTGTTTCACACAAAAATCATGCATGATAATTCTATGAGAGAGTAGTGTCAATTCATAGAGCAATCCATGCCACTAATATCATCCAAATAGGTGGTATGACCAATCTCACTAATGACCTTTTGATCTTTCTGAAAATAGTCATCCCTGGCAGGTGCATGAAACCAATCATACGGAAATCCATCCGCTGGATTCCACCACCATGTCATGGGTTAAGGTCAATGTGGATGACACGACATCAGGCACACCTGGACCCTCAGGTATCATCGATGTCCTCCGCACCAACAGTGTCTTTGTTAAAGGATGATTTTTTCATTTTATCGGATATGGAACTACCTATAAAGCAGAACTCTAGGCCTTTATAAATGTGGTATGCTATGACACTCGCTTCTGATGGAATCACCTTTTGATTGAGTCTGACTCACTTTTAGTGGTAGAGGCCTTCAAAAGAATATCATGAAAAGTACCTTGGAGACTTCTACCAGAATGGATATAATTCCTAGACGCCTCCTGTTCCATTATGCTCAATGTCACACATGCATATAGAGAGGAAAATATGGTGGCAGACGTCCTCTCCAAGAAGTCAATTGAGGAGAGGAGCTCATGGTTTTCCTTTGTTACCCCTAGCTTTTGTACGTGCTTAGTGTAATGAGACATGAATGGGGTTTCCCATACCCGATTTTGGAAACCTCCTCTGTAATGCCTTGTACTTTATTTTTATTAATTAATTTGGGGGGATCAGCAATGCCTGCCCCACTCCCTCTTGGCCCTAAAAACCCAAACACCACAAAAACCCTAAAAAATTATAAAACTAACGAAAATACCTAATAAAAAATCCTTAAAAGCATTAAAAACCCTAATAACAGTAAAAGGCCCATAGAACCCATAAAAAATTTTGAACCCTAAAAACCCATAAAAACCCGGTAAACCTGAAAAATCATAAAAGTCATTTAAAACCCTAAAACCCATAAAAATGATAAAAACACTAAATAAATGCCCTACCTCCCCGCAAAAACCTAAAAAACTAAAAATTAAAAAACCCATAAATGACCCTTAAACCAATAAAATCAATGAAAACCACATAAAACCATAGAAACAATAAAAACCAACCCCCCCTCAAAACCCTTTTAAACCCTAAAACTCCAAAACACCCTAACCCCCTAAAAATTATTAAAGAAATACATATACTAAAATACCTTAATTACCTATCAAAACCCTAAAAGATATAAAAAGATCATAAGAAATCTAAAAACTATAAAAACCATGAAAAGACAAAAAACCCAAAACCCTAAAAAAGACTATAAAAACAATAAAAATCCCAAAAGACTACAAAAACCCTACAAACAATAAAGCACACTAAAACACCCAAAAAACCCAAAAACATAAAAACCCTTAAAACTAATAATACACCTAAATGATTATGGATAACCCATACATCCCAAAAGTACCAAAAAACCCCAAAAATATAAAATACCTTAAAACACATAAAAAATATAAAGCATAATTAACACCCAAAAAATATATAAAATAATTGAGGGCCCTAAAAACTAAAAAACAATAAAACCCACTAAAAACACCGTAAAAACCTTAAAATTCTAAAGATATCCTAACAGTCCTAAAATACCTTATAAAACCCTAAAACCCCAAAACAATCTTAAATATCGTAAAAATCATAAAAGACCATAAAATCACTACAAACTCTAAAAATCCAAAAAATCCATAAAAACACAAAATGAACCTAGGAAATCCCCAAAACCCTAAAAGACCTTAAAACCCCTAAAACCTTAAAGGAAACCAAAACCCTTAAAACAATTTAAAATCATAAAAAGACGAAAAATAATTAATTGAACCAAAAAACCATAAAACCCCTAAATAAACCAAAAAACCCTAGAGGCAAATAAATCCTAAAAATCCATAGAACCCATAAAGACAGTAAAATACAATAAACTATAAAAATTGATAAAACATTACCCCCCAACTCTAAAGGTTCTTACAAGCCTAAAACCCTAAGGGACCCAAAAAAAACCCAATGAAAACCATAAAGAACCAAAAAAATCCATAAAAATCGTAAAGGAACCTAAAACCCCTAAAAAATAAAATAAATAAATAACCCTTCATAAACATAAAAAAATATTATTCCCAATAAAACCCTCAATGACCCTAAATAACCTAAAATTCCAAGATGATCGTAATATTCATAAAAGACCTAGAAAATTTAATAACTCGTAAAAAAAAATAACCCTAAAAGTCTATAAAAACCTAAAACAAGTGAAGGACTCTACAAGCTAAAATAACCCCTTAAATCCCCTAGAAAAGTCTAAAAATCAACAAAACCATTAAAACCCCTAAATGAATTTAAAACCTTTAAACCCCCAAGAATACAAAAAAAACTATAAACCCATTAAGAACAATAAAAACCATTAAAAACGTTAATTTCCTGATAATATCTTAAAACCTATAACACTAAAACCCCTTTAAAACCTACAAAACCCCTAAAAAGCCCTAAAATATTAAAATCCCTAAAAACACTAAACCCGCAAAACTCTCTAATCACAAAATAACCTGAAAAAACTTCTAAAAACACATAAAACTCGAATGAACTGAAACAAAACTCAATCCCTAAAAACCCCTCAAAATACTATAGCAGTAAAACCCATAAAATACCTAGAAATCTCTTATGAACCCTAAATACCCTAAAAATACAGAAAACCGTAAAAACATAAAAAATTATAATACCCATAAAATCATAAGAACCCTAAAAGGCCATAAATCCCCTAAAAACAATACATGGAAGAAAAAATCTAAAGGACCCTAATAAGCTCAATGACCCTAAGGAAACCTACAAACCCTAGAAGACAATAAATGAATATAAACCCCCCCAAAAACCCAAAAACCCCTAATCAGGTAATATAGTTCAGATACCCTAATAACACTAAAAACCAAAAAATACCCCAAAAATAACATAAAACCATAAAAACATTAATTGCCTCAAAAGAACCATAAAACAAAAAACCATAAAAACCCCAAAAAATCCTATAACCCCTAAAAACCTGAAAAATCCTAAGACCCCAAAAGCCCTCAAACCCCCAAAAACTATAAAAACACTAAAACGCCTAAAACGCCTAATATTCCAAAAAACCCACCAAAATTATAAAAAACCTAAACCACTTACATCCACAAAAAATTTAAAATTTTGGAAAAAAACCCCTCCTAATAATCAAAACCAATAAAACCCTAAAAACATAAACATCCCTTGAGATTTATTCAAAAATAAAAATCTATTAATTCCATAAATCCCTAAGAAACCATAAAAACCCAAAAAACCTAATATTATAATCCCATAAAACCCCTAAAGACACGAAAACCCATAAATAACCTAAAGACACTAAAAATTACAAATAACCGGAATCCTTAAAATCAATAAAAATATCTAAAACCACAAAAGGACAAACAAATGTAACACCCCCCCCAAACCCCATAGAAAATATAAAACCCAAAAAAATCCTAAAAACCAAAAAACATATAAATTCCCTAAAACCATAATAACATATAAGAACCCAAAAAATACTTATCAATAATAGAACCCTAAAAACCAATAAATACAATTACAATCCAAAAAACCTGAAAACCCACTAAAACTATTAAAAACCCTAAGACTGAAAAAAACCTAAAAACCTAAAAATCCACAAATACCCTAAAAACCACTAAAACCCTCTAAACCCAAAACCTCTCAAAAAACCCTAAATCCTCTAAAACATAAAAACCACTAGAACACCATAACAGCTAAACCCCCTAAAAACCCTAAAAACCCAAAAGTCCCTAAAACGTTGAAACCCCTATAAGACCCTAAAACCCCCATAAAATCCAAAAAGTCCCAAAATAACTTTTAAGAAAACCAAAAGACCCATAAACCCTTAAACACCCTATAACCCATAAAAACCACAAACCCATAAATACAACAATAACAAAAAAAACACCAAATACCCATAAAAACCCTAAAAATAATAAAAACCCTAAAGTACCGTAAACACATTAAAATACCCAAAACCCATAAACAAACATAAAATATTAAAAATCCTTAAACTATCTAAAAAATGGGAAAAAACCATGAAACCTCTTAAAACCATAAGAAATTTGAAAAACTAAAAAATTCTAAAAAATCTAAAAACCTATAAGATACTAATTACAAAAAAACACCTTACATACACTAGCAAACCCTAAAAACTGAAATACCATAAATCCCTTAAATCCCTAAAAACCCTAAAAATATTAAAAAACTGGAAAAACCTAATTATACCCTAAAAACCAAAAAATTCTTAAACACCCCTAAAAACCCTAAATACCCTAAAATTTTAAAATAACATTCAATTTACCTAAAACCATATATTCCCTTAAAACCATTAAAAAATCTAAATGACCATAAAACTCAATAAGAAATTGACAAAAATCCTTAAAACCCCCAAACCCTAAAAACCTTATAAAGTATAAAAAACACATAAAACGTAAAATTCAATAACCCAAAAATTCTAAAAACATAAAAACACAAAAACACAAAAACCCTAAATAGGCCTAGAAAACCCAAATTCCCAAAAACCCATAAAGATCCTAAAAACTATTATAATAATAAAAGGTACTAAAAACCCCAAAAAACCAAAAATAGAAAAGTACCAAAAGAAACCTAAAACCCCTAAAGAAATTAAAACTCAAACATTGAAAACCCTAAAATACCTAAACAAACCCTAAAAATACTAGATATCCTAATTTTCCACAAAACCCCTAACGTCCTAAAACCCATAAAAACCATAAAATACTAAAAACCCCTAAAACCCATAAACCTGCTAAAAACCAGTAAATTTCACCAGAATACCCTAAACCACCCAAAACTATCAAAAAACAAAACAACTATTTACATCCCCTAAAAATCTAAAACCATAAAAAATCCATAAATATCCAAAAAACACAATAACCCCTAAAAATACCAACGACCTTTAAAAACCTAAAAACTCCATTTCCCTAAAAACCCTAAAAACCCTAAACCGCATAAACAACCAAAAATTCCCAAAACAATTAGAATCCCTGAAAAACATAAAACCCTAAAAATCCTAAAAACCCAATAATTCATAAATATAACAAAACATCTAAAACCTGATAAAACGCCAAAAAACCCTAAAACATCTTATGGATCCCAAAAAGACCCATAAAAGAAACTAAATACCTTAAAACACCTAAAATACCAAAGAACCATAGAACCCTAAAAAACCAATGAAACCATTAAAATAACCTAAATATCCTTAAACACATTAAAACTCTAAAAACCTTCAAAATCCCTCAAACCCTTTAATCCACTAAAACCCACTAAATACACAAAATCTCCCAAAAATTCCCCAGAAAAATAAAAAACTAAGAACCACTAAAAATAAAAATAACCCTAAAACAACCTTAGAAACCATAAGAACCATAAAACCTACTGATAAATGAAAAAACCCAAAAAACCCAAAAATCCGCTAAAAATACTAAAAACCTAAAAACCCACTCAAAACTCATTAAAACCCCAAAAATCATAAAATCTATTAAACCTAAAAAATACCAAAAACCATAAAATAATAAATTCCCTAAAAACCTAAGAAACATAAAAAACTAAAAAACCCTTTGAAACCATAAGAAAACCCTAAAACACCTAAAACCTATACAAACCCCCAAAACGCGAAATATTGTTTAAAATCCATAAAATCCTTTAAAATCCCTATAAAACGCAACATTAAACTACAAAATCCTATACCACTTACAAATTCTGAAAATAATAAAATACTAAAAACATTAAATTACACTGAAAACCCTAAATACCTAAAAATCATAAAAACAATAAATCCCCAATGAACTCTAAATATCATAAAAAAACTATAAAACATTAATAAAATAAAAGAAGCCTAAAAACATTTACAAGACCGTAAAATCCCTAAAATAACCTTAAACACCAAAAAATATAAAAACCCATAAAACTCTAAAAACCCCTAAAATGTCTAAAAGCCTCTAATAAACCCTAACAACACTAAGACCCTAAAATCCATAAAAATCTCTAAACTCCATACAACATACTAAAGCACTATAAAAATTAAAATATCAATTAATCCACTAAAAACCCAAAAAACCCCTAAAAATATCTAAAATCGTAAGAAATCCAAAAGCACCATGAAACCCTAAATCAAAAAAACCATTAAATCTGAAAACAATAAAACATAACAATCCTAAAACCATAAACCCTAAAAATCTGTAAATAACCAATAAACTCTTAAAACCCCTAAAACCCCCAAAACCCTAAAAATCCTTAAACCCAAAAAACACTAAAACCCATAAAATACTAAACCCATAAAATCCTAAGAATATCTAAAACCATAAATCCATGAAACATTAATAATAATAAAATTCATAAAATTTTGTAACTCTCTAAAATAATAAAAAAAATATAACAAATAATACTAAAATCTATAAAAATCCTAACAACCCACTAAAACCCCTAAATCACTAGAAATAATAATGAACCTAAAATCCTAAAAACTCTATAAAATCTAAAACCCCATGAAAATCAAAAAACCCAAATTAAAAAACCAAAAAACCATAAAAAACTGAAAAACACTAAAACCATAAAAGTCCCTAAAAACCCAAAAACCCATAATGTCCCTAAAACCCATAAAATACCATAAAACCATAAAAACCCATTAAAGACTCTAAAATTCCAATGAAACCCAAAAAATATAAAAGACCACAAATTTCCCAAATAAATTTAAAAAAGAAACTAAAACCTATATAAAAATCCACAAGGACCCTAATAATCTTAAAAGCCAATTAAACCCCAAAAATACCATTAAACCCCATAAATGACACTAAAACACCCTAAAATCCAAAAAGACACAAATATTTCTTAAAGAACAGAACCCCCCCCCCCCCCCCCCTTAAAACTCTACCCCAACCTAAAAATAGTCTTATTGAACCCTAACAACATAAAAATACCCTATAAACCATAAAAATCATTACATAATCCAAACACCCCTAATAATTCATAGAAATTATAAAATCCCTAATACTCCGTAAATGTCCATGAAAATCCCTAATAAATCTGAATTCGCTAAATACCCGAAACAACCCTAAAATATCTAACACCTATAAGACCCTCGATAACCCGAAATACCCAAAAATCACATGAAGTCCATTAAAAATATAAAAACATTGAAACCCCATAAAATCCTAGAACCCTAAAACACTAGAACATTAAAACACAAAAGACACTAATACCCAAAAAACCCTAAAAAACCCTAGAGACCCTAAAAACCCTTAAACCCCCAAAAAACATTGAAAACACTTGGAAAAAATAAAAACCCTAAAAAACAATAAGAAACAATAAAACCATAAAACATAATAAAATAAAGACCATTAAATCCATAAAACCAATTGAAATTGTAAAAACCTCTAAAAACCATTAAAAATTCATAATAACACTAAAACACTAGAAAATCTAAAACCCTGCAATGCCCATAAAATAATCCCACGAACAATAAAAATACTAAAAGACCCTAAACAAACTAAGAACCCTAAAAACAATTAAATACCCTAAAACCCCTAAAAACCCTAACACCCCTAAAATCTGGAGGACACCACTAAAAACCTAAATAAAACTAAAAAATGATAAAAAAACTGAATCCCCATAAAAAACTATTAAATACCTAAGAACTTTAAACCCATAAAAATCTCGAAAAATTCCTAAATACCTTAATACTCTATAAACCATAAAAACCACTAAAACACAAAAATTCCTAAAAATAATTAAAATCACCAAATTAACCTAGGACCATAAGACCCTAAAAACATAAAATCCACTAATAAATCCATTGAACACTAAAAACCCCTAAAACCTCTTAAAAACATAAAATTCTAGACATCCTTTAAAATTTTTAACTCATGTGATATCAATGAAAACCCATACATTACCTGAAAAAATTAAAATCACCAAAAACACTAAAACCCCTACAAATCGAAAATTCCCATAAATCTCCCTAAAGCCATAAAACACTAAAAACCCTAAATACCCTGAAACATCCAAAATACCATTAAAACACTAATCTCCCAAAAGGACCCTAAAACCCCTAAAGACTCTAAAAAGGAAAAAATCCCTTAAAGACCCATAACACCGTAAAACACCTAAATAACCACAAATCCCTAAAAACCAAAAAAAAATCCAAAAATTTCCATTATGACCTAAATATTTTAGTAGATACACTAAAATCGTACATATTTATAAAAAACATCCCTAAGGGACACAAAATCCGAAGAAACCATAAAAAAAATAAAATTCCCTAAAAAAACTAATATACTAAAAACCCCCAAGTAGAGCCTAACAGACACTGAATACCCTTAAAACCATAATAGATTTAAAAACTATAAAAACACTAAGAACACTATAATATTCACTAAAACACAAATACCCTGAAATACACCCAAAAAACTATAAATATCAACAAAACCCTTAAAATCCCATACAAACCTAAAATTCTATAAAACCATAAAACACAAAAGCACTTAAAAATCACTGAAAAAAATACAAAACACATAAATTCATTAATCCCCTAAAAAATCAATAAAACCAGAATTCCACAAAACTAGTAAAATTTCTGAATATTCTAGAAAGCCTTAAATATCCCAAAATCTATTAAACTCTCTAAAACCCAATAAAACTCTAAAAACACATTAAAATAAAAAAGACTAAAAGTATAAAAAACTCTAAAATCCCATATAAACCTAACCACCAATAAAACCCCCAAAATCAATAAAATCCATAAACACAGAAATACCTTAAAAAACCTAAAAACTACTAAAGACCCATTAAACCCCTAAACCCCTATAAACCATATAACCTTAAAAACCCCTGAAATTCCTAAAATGTTTAAAACACTTAAATACACTAAAAAGACATATATAACTAAATATAGCTAAAAATCCTCAAAACCTAAAAACTATAAAAATAGTAAAAACCCTAAACTTGAAAAGATCCATAACTACCCTATGAGAGAAAATACACTAAAACGCCCTATAAAACCCTACGAATTCCTTATAAACCATATAAATCCATAAAAATGCATTAAAATAAAAGAAAAAATTAAAATACCTAAAAATTACATGAAAACATTAAAAAAATATAAAACCCCTGAAACCATAAAAACAACCCCAAAAAAATATCTCTAAAATCCATAAATCCCCGAAAATCATTTAAATATCAATAAAAATCCATAAAATTGCCCAAGAAATATAAAACCATTAATTAATAAAAAAACATAAACCCCACAAAAAACATACAACCTCTAAAACACTTAAGCCCCCTAAAAAAGGTACATGTTAATTGATGTTGAAACCTTGGTATGGAAGCCCAACCGGGGTGGCTCACTCAACACAAAGTAGTTTTATCAACATAAATGTGAGTAGAATTTTGAGGTGCTATATTGGCGGTCCAAATTCAAAAAACATTTATTCCACCTTCCTAGAATATTTTTCTCTGGAACGTATGAAAAGGATGGATGTCGCTTCATGGGATGTTGAAAAAGACTGAGATGAAACATGTCTCTGCTTTTATCCCTTGCCTACGAGCGGAGGAAAATGAATGAAACCTCTTTATTCAATGCATGTTTAGAATGGATATTTGGAAGCATGTCCAAGGAAACTTTGTAGTTGACCTAGATATCACCAATCCACAGGGGCTATCTGGACTGATAAGGGAATCAATACACATTGATATGATCCCACTACTCTTTAATCTCTTTCTTGCAACAATTGCGACACATCCATCATACATTTGGGCTACCCGTAATTCTTTTTCACACTAAAATCAAGTGTTCTCTTTCTATGAGGGAGTACTGTCCATTCATAGAAAAATCCATGCCATTGATTGCATCAAAACTGGTGAGAGGGCCAATCACACTAATGACCTTTTCATCCTTCGGAAAATTGTCTTCCCTAGCAGGTGCATGAAACCAATCATACTGAAACTCATCTGCTAGATTCCCCTGACCAAGATGTGGGTTAAGGTAAATATGGATGACACGGCATCAGGCACACCTGGACCCTCAGCTAGCGGTGGTGGCTTCCGCCCCAACCGTGTCTTCGTTAAGGGAAGATTTTTTGTTTTTATCGGATATGGAACTTCATTTGAAGTAGAACTCTGGGCGTCTATAAATGTTGTATGCTATGTCACTCGCTTTAGATGGAATCACCTTTGGATTGAGTCTTACTCACATTTAGTGTTAGAGGCCATTAAAAGCATATCATGAAAAGTACCTTAGAGACTTCTACCACAATGGATATAATGCTTTGATGCCTCCTATGCCCTTATGCTCAATGTCACACATGCATGTAGAGAAGAAAATATTGTGGCAGACGTCATCTCCAAGAAGTCAATTGAGGAGAGGAGCTCATTGTGGTCCTTTTTTACCCCTAGCTTTTGTACGTCCTTAGTGTAATGGGACATGAACAGGGTTTCCCATACTGGATTTTGCAACCTCCTCTGTAATGAATTGTACTTTATTTTTATTAATTAATTTGGGGGGATCGGCAATGCCTGCCCCACACCCTCATGGCCAAAAAAACCCAAACACCACAAACACCCAAAAATTATAAAAATAACTAAAATAACGTCGAAAAATATCCATAAAAATTTTAAAAACCCAAATAAAAGTATAAGGATAGTAGAACGGATAAAAAATCATAAACAATAAAAATCCCTAAAAACCTGTTAAACCTGAAAAATTATAAAATTCAATTAAAAACCTAAAACCCATAAAAATGATAAAAACACTAAAAAATACAGTACCTCCCCCCCCCAACAACCTAAAAAAATATAAAACATAAAAACCCATAAATGAACCTTAAACCCTAAAATCAATGAAAACCCCATAAAACCATAGAAATAATAAAAACCAACCCCCCCCCCCTCAAAACTCTTTTAAGCCCTAAAACTCCAGAACACCCGAACCCCATAATAATTATTAAAGAAATAAATATACTAAAATAACTTAATAACCATTAAAACCCCTAAAAGATATATAAAGGCCATAGGGAATGTAAAAACTACAAAAACCCTAAAAAGACACAAAAAATCCAAAACCCTAAAAAAGACTATCAAAACACTAAAAATCCCAAAAGACTACAAAAACCCAACAAACACTAAATCACGCTAAAACACCCAAAATACCCAACAACATAAAAACCCTTAAAACGAATAATACACCTAAATGATTATGGATAGCTCATATAACCCAAAAGTACCCCAAAAATATAAAATACCTTAAAACACATAAAAAATCTACAGTATAATAAACACCCAAAAAAATATATAAAATAATTAAGATCCCTAGAAACCCAAAACCCATAAAACCCACTGAAAAAACAAACACCCTAAAACCCCTACAATTCTAAAGACAACCTATAAGTCACAAAAAACCTTTTAAAACCCTAAAACCCCTTAACAATTCAAAATATCATAAAAATCGTAAAAGACCTTAAAATCACTACAAACAATAAAAATCCAAAAAATCCCTAAAAAACCTAATTGAACCTTGGAAATCCTGAAATCTGTAAATAACCTTAAAACCCCTAAAACATTAAAGGAAAATGAAACCCTTAAAACCCTTTAAAATCCTAAAAGACCAAAAATCATTAATTGACCCAAAAAACCAAAAAACCACTAAATAAACCAAAAAACCCTAGAGACAAATAAATCCTAAAAAAACATAGAACCCATAAAGACAGTGAAATACAAAAAACGATAAAAATCCCTAAAACATTACCCCCCAACACTAAAGGTTCTTAAAACCCTAAAACCCTAATTGTCCCATAAAACCCTATGAAAACCTTAAAGCACCCTAAAAACCATAAAAATAGTAAAGGAACCTAAAACCCCAAAAAACTACAATAAATTAAAAACCCTTCGTAACCATAAAAAAATATTATGCCCGGTAAAACCCACAATTACCCGAAAAAAACCAAAAAGTCCATGATGATCTTTAAATTCCTAAAGGAGCCTAGAAAATTTAACAACTCCTAAAAAATATTACCCTAAAATACCATAATAAAATAAAACAATTGAAGGAACCTAAAAGCTAAAATAACCCCTTAAATCCCCTAGAAACACCTAAACATCACAAAAACCATTAAAAACCCTAAATGAATTTTAAACCATAAAACCCATAAAAATACTAAAAAAACCTTCAACCCATTAAGAACCATAAAAACAATTTAAAACATTAAAGTCCTGATAATATCTAAAAACCTATAACACTAAAACCCCTTAAAAACCTACGAAACCCCTAAAAAATCCTTACAATACTAAAATCCCTATAAATGCTAAACACATAAAACACCCTAATCCCCATATAACGTGAAAAAACCTCTAAAAACACATAAAACTAGAAAGAACCCCAAAAAATACTCCAACCCTTAAAAACCTTCAAAATACTATAGAACTAAAAACCCATAAAAGCCTTATAAAGCTCTTATGAACCCTAAAAACCCTAAAAATATAGAAAACATAAAAAAAGAAAAAATTATAAAACCCCTAAAAACCTAAAAACCCTAAAGGACCATAAATCGCCTAAAAACCATAAATGGTTGAAAAACTCTAGAGGACCCTAATAAGATCAATGAACCTAAAGAAACCTATAAACCTAGAAGACAATAAAAGACTATAAAACCCCCCAAAACCCCTAAATCCCCTAAACAAGTAAAATTTCTAAAATACACTAATAACAATAAAAACAAAAAAACCCCAAATTAATATAAAACCATAAAAAAATTATAAACTCTTAAAAGAACTGTAAAACAAAGAACCATAAAAACCTAAAAATCCTATAACCCCTAAAAATCCAAAAAATCATAAGACCCCCAAAACCCCAAAACCCCCAAAAACTATAAATACACTAAAAGCCCTAAAACGCCTAAAATCCCCAAAAACACTCAAATATTATAAAAAAACCTAATCCTCTTTAATTCAATGAATATTATAAAATTTGGAAAAAATCCCCCTCAGAACATTCAAAACCAATAAAACCCTAAAAACATAAAATCCATTGACATTTTTCAAAAATAAATATCCATTAATTCCATAAATCCCTACGGAACCATAAAAACTCAAAAAAACTAATACTGTAATCCCCTAAAACCCCTAATGACACGGAATACCATAAATACCCTAAAACACTAAAAATTACAAAAAACTGAAATCCTTGAAATCAATAAAAATATCTACAACCACAAAAGGCCACAAAATTGTAACACCCCCCCAATCCCCAATGAAAATAAAAAACCCCCAAAAATTCCTAAAAACCAAAAATATATAAATTCCCTAAAACCCTAAGAGCCCATAAAAATCCAATAAATACATATAAATAAAAGAACCCTAAAAACCAATAAATACAATTACAATCCTAAAAACCTGAAAACCCACTAAAACAATTAAAAACCCTAAGACTGAAAAAATAACATAAAAAATAGAAACCTAAAAATACATAAACACCCTAAAAACAACTAAAACCATTTTAACCATAAACCTCTCAAGGAACCCTAAGATCTCTAAAACATTAAAAACCACTAGAACACCATAACACCTAAAACCCCTAAAAACCCTAAAAATCCAAAAGACCCTTAAACGTTGAAACCCCTATAAGACCCTAAAACCCCAAAAAAATCCAAAATGTCCCAAAATAACTTTTAAGAATACCAAAATACCCATAAACCCTTAAACACACTATTACCCATAAAAACCATAAACACATAAATACAACTATAACAAAAAAAACACCCAATACATATAATAATTCTAAAAATAATAAAAACCTTAGAGTTCCCTAAACTTCTTAAAATACCCAAAACCCATAAAGAAACATATAGTAGTAAAAATCCTTAAACAATCTGGAAAATGTGAAAAAACCATGAAACCTCTAAAAACAATAAAAAAATATGAAAAACAAAAAAATTATAAAAAATCTAAAAACCTATAAGACACTAATTACATAAAAACATCTTACATACAATAGAAAACCATAAATACTAAAATACCATAAAAACCCTTAAATCCCTAAAAACCCAAAAAATATTAAAAAAAATAGGAAAACCCCTAATTATACCCTAAAAACCTTAAAATTATTAAACACCCCTAAAAACCCAAAAATCATAAAAAAATAATACCCTAAAAACCCCTAAAAAACTAAAATGATAAAAAAAACTATAAAGAAACCTAACACCCATATTTAATGATAAAAAAAAATAAAAACCCTAAAACCCCCTATAAGAACATAAAACTCCAAAAGCCAAAAAACACTAAAAACAACCTAATATCCTTAAAAACATAAAAACACCGAAAACCATGAAAAACTCCAAAAAAACACACTACCCCAAAAACCCCTAGTTGCTGAGAAAACCTAAATACTAGAAAAACACAAGAAGCACTAAAACCCTAGAACACCAAAAAACTATAATCCCCCTAAAACACTAAAAAACAGTAAACCACATTAAAATAAGAAAATTCTTTAAAACCCCTAAAAACACATAAAATCCTAGTACCATAAAAAACACTATCTAAACACTAAAACCTTTAAAAAACCCCAAGGAACCCCAAGGAACCCCTAAAACCCCCAAATAATTCCCAAAACCCCCAAAACATAAAAAATCATTAAAACCCAAAAAATCACTAAAAAATAAAATCCTGTAAAATGTTGTAAAACACTTTCAAGACATTGAAAACACCTAAAACCGCTAAAATATGCTAAAATACTATAAATTTCCCTAAAAAATTGAAAAAAACATAAAAAATTAAAACCCATAAAGGAATATAAAAACCATAAAAACCATAAAAACTATAAAGACCCTGAAAACCCAAAACCCCTAAAAATACTAAAGAACCCAAAAAATCTAAATATTATAAAATTTCCCAAAACCATAAATATTATAAAGACTATTAAAAATATAGATAACACTAAAACCCGAAAAGACACAAAAATCCTAAATCCCCTAAAAATAAAAAACCCTTAACTACCCCTCCCAAAAAAACCTAAAAACATAGAATCCCCTAAAATCATAAGAATTAAAAAAAACACTAAACCCCACAAAAATTCCTAAAACAATTTGAAATCCCCTAAAACTCTAAAAATCATGAAAACCTCTAAAAACCCAAAACCAAAAAAATTTGTAAACTCATGATGACCATAAATCCATTTTAAAAACCATAAACCCCTATAAATCACTAAAAAATGTAAAATCCCATAAGAAACCATGAACCATCATCAATGACCCTAACCAAAAAAATAATAAAACCCTAAAAATAATAAAACTAAAAAGACATAAAATTATAAAAACCCTAAAAAACACTACATTTCATAAGAAACTAAATACCCTTAAAACCAAAAAATCCAACAACCCTAAAAACTCATTAAAAATTTAAATCCCTAAAAATACCTAAACACAAAAAAATCCCATAAATCTAAAATACCCTAGTAAATCCTCATAAGACGAAAAAATAAAAAATACCAAAAAAATGTAAAAATAATTATAAACACTAAATAGTGTAAAAAATTATTATTTCCTGAATAAAATTGAAAAAATTCTAAAACCCTAAAAATAACCAAATCCCCGAAATAAATTACTAAAACCATAATAATCCCAATAATCCCTATAAGCACCCAAAGACACATAGAATCTTTTAAAACACAAAAATACCCTAAAAACAACTAAAAACACAATAACTACTCAAATAACATAAAAAACACAAAAACCATAAACCATAAACCCTACTCCCTTAACCCTAAACCATATACCATACACATTAGACACTAAACACTACACCCTAATCCCTACCAACTACACCCTAAAACCAGAACCCTACACCCTAAACCCCATAACCTACTCTATAAACCCTACACCATATACCCTATACCGTACAACCTAATCCTTAAATCCTACACCCTAAAACATAAACTATTTACCTTAAAAACTAATCTATACAGTATAATTCCTATGACCTACACCATAAACCCTAAAAAATTCCAAAAAACCATAAAACCCTAAATGTTCATAAAACCCAAAAAACCAAAAAACCCCAAAAAACCATAAAATACCATATAACTTTTAAAACTCTAATGACTATAAAACTACTAAATGGAACTAAAACTCCATAAAACCCCCCTAAAATACCCTTTACAATAGAGCCCCCCAAACCCCATAAAAACATTAAACTCCTATAATCCATAAAAACACCTTAAAAACACTAAAACTATAAAAACCCCATAAAAACCATAAACATCCTAAAGAATCTGAAAACTAATAAAAAACCTATAATCCATAAAATCCAAAAAAACACTAAAAACCATAAACACCACTAAAAACAAAAAAACCCACAGAAGCACAATAAAAAATATGAAAAAATAAATAAACCATAAAAACCATAAAAACCCATAACAAACCTCTAACCATAAAAATCCCCTAATATCAAAAACTATATAAAAGATCCTAAAAACCCAATAACCCCATATAAAAACCTAAAACATCCTATAACCCTTAAATACAAAAATCCAACATAATTATAAAGGTCACTAAAAAAAGCATGAACACCCAAAAAACTCTTGAAACACTTAAAAAATCCTAGGAACCTTAAAAACCCATAAAAAACAAAAATATCAAATACCCCCACCCCTTAAAAATACCCTAAAACCTCAGAAATACTCTATAAACACCATAAATCCCCAAATCCCATAAAAATGAAAAAGCCCTAAAACATATAAAAAATTATATTCCCTTGATTCTCTAAAAACCCTAAATATCCATTAATCACACTATGTGCCATAAAATACCTAAAACACTATGAAACCCTAAAATCCATTAATATTTAAAACAATCCTCGAAACACTAAAAATTTTAATAACCCCAAAAAAATAAAAACCTAAATTAACTAAAAACACAAACCCTATCCCACCGTCCAATGCAAAAAACACTAAATGATCATGAAATTCCTAAAACCAATAGCCTGATTTCTAACACTAATAGTCAAATTTCTGATCTGGTGTCCCCCAGTTGATGTTTTTTATTGATTTTTGTTCGAGCATTGGGATCTCGGGGACCACACCACTATTGGTTTGGTTTACTCTAGTAGAATTTTGATTTGGTTCTCGTGGGAGGAAGATATTATATGGGCCTAGTCAATAGCTCCTCGTAGGTGTGATGCTGCTCGCTTCTCCCTCTTCCGGTGGAACTTTGACTTCCATCTAAATTGTGAGTACCCACTGATGGAATTTTGGGTAAGGTTTCTTGAGCTCCCACTCCCTTTCAACACTTTTCCAATATTACTATGCTAGGAAATATGGTTGGAAGGTTTTTGTGTATGGATAGTACAACCAGGGCCCTCTTTCATCCTGTTTCCCCGAGGGTTTGCGTTGAAATTGATGTCTCAAAGGAACCAGTTGACTTTGTATGGATTGAAATTGGTGGAGAGCTTCGGTGGAAGCATCTGGTGTTGTTTTAATTATGGGATAATTAATATGTATCGTGGTTTACTATTGTTCATATGAAAACATAATGAATATGTAGTGATGGTGTGGGGTTTAGGTGTGGAAAGGAGGCCATATACCCAATTTTGATCTCAACAGGGGATCTGGAGGTGAGGAATGATGACCCTTGGGACTCTCTTCTTGAAGTTTGGAAGGATGAAAGTGGCGAGGAAGGGGGATCTTCCCTCCGATAGGGTACTGAATAGAAAATCTTGGTCAAGGATATTTTCAAGCGAATGAAGGGTGACTTGGGACTGGGGGGTGATGTCTCTCTCGAAGTGGGGGATGACACTCCTAGTGAAGTAGGGGTTGTGTTATTAGAGGCTGACCTTGGGAGGGATGTGAGCATGAAATTAAGACCAGCTTTCCATGGGATATAGAGGGAGAATTTGCCGAGCCTCCACCAGTTGGTCATGGAAGTGGATATGAGGTGGTCTTAATTAATCAGTTCCCATGCCTGGACCTTTTGGACTCTGTGGAAATAGAGGAATGGGGTCTGGTGGGATAAGAACTGCATGATGTGGAGGATAATACTGATGACCTCTAGGAAGCGGACCTGACTTTATCTCGGGATGGATCGAGGGTCTTAGGAGTGAAAACCCCCCGCCCACTATGCATCTACTGGAGAAAGTGTTGATTGATACTGTTGTGCCTGTAATTGGTCTGAGTGATTCCCCTCAGCCCGAGCAGCAGTTTGGTAGCCTTCATGATGATAGGATGAGCATTGAGTAGCCTGATACAAGCTCCACTATTGTTCTGTTCGAGATGTTTCCCCCTTTCGTTGAAATATCTAACCTGATTATGTTGGACAGTTCGTAAATCCCGCTTGAGAAGCATATAAAAGATATATACCAAAATCCAGACCTGCAACTGGTGGTCTTTCTTGGGGATGAAAATGATGAACACATAAGGCTAGGTGAAATTTTTGGGGACCGCGATGACCTTATGTACGCCAGATTAGCTAGGATCAAGAGGGAGCAGGCGATGATGGGTCTTTCTAGTTCTTCTGGATATAATCAAAAGAGAAATCTCTGGTCTGTTCCAAAATGTGGAAGGTAGGGTGACATGGTCATGCCTGTTGATACAACCCACATAAAGGCCAAGATGACGAGTGACCCTCCAGTAAAACGGAGGGAAAGGAGGGACTATTCCTCTCTTCCTAGGCCAATGGATACTAGAGCATCCTCCAAGTCTTGAAATGGTGAAGGAGATTCAACAGGTATGGAAGACAGGGCTAAAGCGAAGCCGGGCATGGAACTCAGGAAGTATTATACAGCCTTCCTCAAGAAATGTGAATCTTCTGAATGGGAGTCGGTGGACTCAGAGGCTTTCTGTAACACCCCGAGATTTTATGAAAAATATTATTTTTAATTTCAGTAATGTCTTGTGTTATACGCTACACCAAAATGAGCTTTCACAACACACATCTCTGATGTGTCTTGAATTACATGCAATCACGACCTTCCACGATAGCGTGAGTTTTACGCAACACCAAGTTTCGCTAAACAACGATATGCTATTAAAATATTATTAAAACTAGACGTTATGATTAGTAATAACCTCTTCTTGAAATTTTGTAAATTCTATTTTTCAAAATGGACTTCATTTTTGGATTCGGAATATCGAAATTAGCTTAGAGTGAAATTTTGGTGATTTTCGAATAACTTTCATATTTTGATGAATAGTGAAAATTACTAAGTTTTAATTAAAAACAACTTTTTCCATCGAAATAATTAATAGTGATAAATTATTAATTTGAGGGGTTTTAAAGTATATTTAGAATATATTTTTAAAATTTAATACAATTTAGGTCATTGGATGTAATTTCACATTTAAACCAGGCATAAACAAGTGTCAATCTTTTGATAGTTATTATCTCTTAAGAACACTCTATTTGTTTTGACGACGGGAATTAATTTTTAAATTAATTAATGCAACTGATATGTTTAGAATTTGATAAAATAGATATCATTTTTGAATTCATAATATCAAATATAGCTTAGATCAAATTTTTGGTATTTTTCTGGAAACTTTCATTTTTTGATGAATAGTGAAACCACTAAGTGGTAGTTAAAAAAACTGAATTTTTCATAAAACATAATTTTACGGCTTCTGTGAGTGGAATTTCAAAAATCCGAGAGACACGGTTGATGTCAGTAAGTAAAATGTGGTTTAATGACATGAAAATAATTTTTTGGTGAATAGTAACTTTTTACTTTTTTTTACCACAGTTAAAAGTAAATAGGGTAATTAAGGAGATAAAATGATATTATTACCCTAACACATGTCCTAATTCTATTGGACAAGTGTAATTCGACCAAAAACAACCTTACGAATAAAATACAACCATTTTGTCCCACTTGGATTAGATTAGGACATTTATTATTAATTTATTTAAAGAAGGGTTAAAATAGTTAAAATCAAAGTTTAATAACTAAATCATTTTTAATATAAGGTTATACATAAGATAAATTCTACTATTAATATTAATTAGAAAGCTATGAATATTTCCTACATAATGATATTTTATTTGTAATTTTTAGACTTTATATAATTTAATTTATTTATGACAAAATGATGATGCATTAATTACCATAATAGTGAAAAATTAGAATAATTGAAATTATAAATACCTAAATTGAAACTTTTTATGAATTAAACTAATTTTCTAGGTTAATATGACATGTTAGGATTGATTTAATTAACTTTGGTCGAAGTAATCATTAGGTTATGAGTTTCAAAAAAATCAACTATTGAATAGTGTCAAAATTGACATAAAATAGTTTTTAAAACAAATATTATATTATTAATTGTTATTTTATTCATAAAAATCTATGGTTTGGCCAAATGACTTAGATAAGGTTATATATATTAATTAAACAAAACGTGGGGGGTCGCTTGAATGTATATGGTATGTTTATTAACTATATAATATAAACATACAAAGTGACATGGTAAATGTCAATCTAATTAACTAAGAGTTAAAACTAAAAGATAAGGTTAATATAATGACCTAAACTTGTCTAAATTCTATTGGATTAGAGTATTTCTACCCATCCCCACTTTAGTTTCGAAATAAATCAATTTGGAGCTATTTAAAACCGAACATGACTTTATAATAAAATAATATTTATAGTTATTCCAAAGGTGCCCGTCTTCTCCCTTATAAAAGGGCACCTCCTCCCTCTCTTCCTCACACAACATTGAGCCTTAATGCTCGGCCAACCCCTACTGAATTCTCTTCTCCACATTCCTAGAAACATCCTAGAGGTTATGGCCTTCCTCAAAGACCAATTTTAGTGCCCTAAGAGGAGGTCTCAAAGAGGCACTTCAAAGAAGAGGTAATGTCCATTACCGATTCTTTTATCTTTATTTCTTCTTCCACTTCTTATTATTAGGTTTTTTCATTATGAAGTAATAACATCAGTATCACTCATATACTGATATGTTATTATAAGTATGAAACAACCCTATTTCACCATCTATCCATCCTACGGAAAACGAAATCACCGTGCGTGCGTACGTACGGAATACTGTCTCCACGCCGTGATGAAATCTATTTTCCACCACCACCTTACTTGGATGGGTATAATGGTGTAAATAATAACTATATATGATTATTTTAAAGTGATATTAATTATGAAATAGTATACATACACTCCCATACAGTCCCACGATCATGAGAACGATATCATCGCTCGTGCGTACGTACGGACTACCGTCTCCACGACGCGATGAGATTCATTCTCCACTTTAACCATTCATGAATGATTATAAAGTACATATAATAAGTAATCATGAAATATATGAAATAATAATGATACTAGATTTATTTGTATATATATGTTTGTCATCTACTTAATTCCATTCAACTCTATAAGGAAACGAAAACAGCGTTCATGCGTACGTACGACCTACCGTCTCCATGAACGGTGTATTTCTTTCCATTTACTGATTTATTATATATATGTATATTCTGAATATATATTATATATAAATCATGTTTTATATTCTGGAATTAAGTAATCATGATCTAAGTAATCATATGAATAATTACAAGTCAAAACACAGACGACAAATGAAACAATTTTACCCAAAATGCTCTTTAACATGGAATTTACAAATGAACAGGTAATATAAAGTCATAAGTGAACCATATATGATATCATAAAAATGAGTATGATTCTGGAATAAGTCAATGACATTATTTAAATCATTATACAGGAATTTCGGACACTTACGAAGCAAATCGGACCTAAGGTAAGGGATAAATTTTCAATCTCATTTTTATCCGAGATTGCTTATACGTAAGTATTTATTGGGGTTACGTTTATCATCCATGACCATGTTTTCTAAAAATGTTTTTATAAAATGTTTATCATTATTCCATGAATTTTTAATGTTATTTTTACCCTTTATTGACTTTTTACCACATTGTATGAATGGAATCTTTCCTTTGGTTACCATATAAGGTACTTTTTGACTTTTCTGACAAAAGTACAAGGAGAATGTTATTTTTAACTCATACGACGCGAAAGGATTTTTACGGTTTCATAACACCTCATTTTCAAGAAGATTCCTCTACAAGATTGCATGATTTTTTTCAACAAAACCCTCATCTTTTAAAATTTCATGGAATTTTGTGAAAAGAAAATTATTTTTAAGATGAAAGGATATTTTCCTCAAGAATTCATTTCAAGTGTTTTTCTCAAAACTATTTTCCATCTATGATGAAATTTTTTGATATGTATGCTTCAAGTAAAATGTCTCTATGATTTAAATGGTTTCAATTTTCTTATGATGAAATGATATCAATTGTTTATGGATTATGATGGCATGATGTTTAAGAATCCCATTTTATTACATGGGTTAAGAAATTATGTATGATTTATGATTTTGTGGCACACATAAGAATGGTATCATTATGAGATGGGTGGGAACTTTATCTCCCTCCAATGCATTGGGTAAAGATTTTATATCTCATGAGATAGACATGGCTGGAACGGTAGGTTATACCGGTTCAGTGAAGCAGGACTGTAACGAGGGTAACTCGGTTCTGAAATGGACTTTTTCCACTAAGATAGTCTTGGAAATGAGTCTTGACTAATAAGATATGATTCTCTATGATTATGTCTGTTTGCCACAAAGTTTCATGTTTTAAGTTATGATTATTGGGATTTCATTTCACTACTATGATTTATCCCATGTTATGAAATTATGCTCTCTTTTGCAGGTTAAGATTTCCAAAATGTTATGTTCTTATGAAAATGATGTGATTGATATTTCTTTTGTTTACCCTTACTGAGCATTTGAGCTCACCCTTTTATGTTTTCTTTTCCCCATGATATAATGAAAGGTTTTAGGTAAAAAAAGGAAGATATTTATGGGAGATGTTGAAGATCTTTCACCACGATTAGAAGATTATATTCCGAGTTTCCAAAGACACTAAACTATTACGATCCTTATGTGTGTGTTTTTGTTATGTACTATGTATTCTGCAAAAGTAATGTAATGTCCATGTACGCAAAGATTTGGGTCTCTAGAGTTGGTATCAGAGGAAAGGTTTAGTCAACCATTGGAAACTAGGATGCGAAAACGTTAGTGAGATCCCTAGAAAGATTTCTAAGGTATGACTTCGGATGCCCCTAAGGATAAGTATACATATTGGATATAGTCCTAGAACTATGGTAACGATCTTAGAATATAACCTAAGATGTTATATATTGAAGTTACTCCCCCTTTATTATGATTTTTGCCTCTCACACTATTCTTTTTGGGTTTTAGAAAATGGCTGGAAACAAGATGATTCACGATAATTGAGGATATGATGGAAAACGGAATGATATTCTTCATGATCAACCAAATTAAATGGGATTGGGAAGTCCAAACATCATTATTATGCCGAATCAGAAATCTCATTATATGATCAATAAAATAAAATTTGGTAAGTTTCCTGACTCGGCTAATAAGAGAAAGATGGTGTTTCATGATGATCATAGAGGAAAGAAAGTTAAATTTCCCCTATGTAAATCATGTGGGAAGAGGCATCAAGGAGAATGTTTCAAAGGAACTGGAAGATGCATTGGGTGTGGAAAAGAAGGACACAAAGCCACACTAGTGCAGAAAACGTTTTTTACGTCGGTTATTTTTAATTTTTTACGTCGGTTTCTAGCCGACGTTAATACGTGTGACATTATAAATAAGGTTTTTCACGTCGGTTATTTAAAAACCGACGTCAAAAACATAGAATCGCGATGTTTATAACGTCAGTTATTTTAGAACCGATTAGATAAAGGGGCCTGGAGAATGGTTTATCACGTCGATTATTTTAGAACCGACGTGATAAAGGGCCTGGAGAATGGTTTATCACGTCGGTTATCGAAGAACCGACGTGATAAACTGCCTGGAAAATGGTTTATCACGTCCATTCTTAAACAACTAACGTGATAAACCGGTCTGAGCGTGGTTTATCACGTCAGTTCATAAATAACCGCCGTGATAAACCGGAGGGGGGGGGGGTTATCACGTCGGTTAGTCAATAACCAACGTGCTAAACCATTCTCCAGGCCCTTTATCACGTCGGTTATTAAATAACCGACATGATAAACCATTCTCCCGGCCTTTTATCACGTCGGTTATTAAATAACCAACGTGATAAACCATTCTCCAGGCCTTTTATCACGTCGGTTATTAAATAACATACGTGATAAACTCAATTTTTTTTAAGCAGAATGCAGTGATCTTCTCTCCACTAGAATCAACCAGAAAATAAATCAAGAAATCATACCACAAAAACAGAAGTACATCAAAATTAAGCATGTACATAGATAACATATAAAACTTACCCACTAAACAGCATCCACCCTCATTTATACCCCATGGACAGCCCTCCCCCACCCCGTTGGAGCCCTCACCCTCATGTATACCCCCTGTACAGCCCTCCCCCACCCCTTTGGAGTTCCCACCCTCATGAATACCCCTTGGACAACCCTCCCCCACCCCATTGGAGCCCCCACCACACTCCTGGACTGCCCCGCGACCCCCGAACATCCCCAAACACCCCTCGACAACCCCCCACCCGCCTGAACAGCACCTCCTCACCCCCTCACCCCACTTGACAGCCCCCACCACACCCCTGGACATCCAACCCACCCCTGGACAGCACTCCCACACCCCTAGACTGGCTTCTCACACCCCAGAACATCCCTGCCACCCCCCAGGACTGCCCCCACCCCACCAGACAGCCCTCCCAGACCGTTGGACACCCCCAACCCCACTGAACACACCCCCACACCCTTGGAACCCCTCGCCCACAGACCCAAATCCATACCAGAAGAACCATCAAAAGTAGACCAAAACAAGAAGTATAGCAAAATTAAACATTCACTTATATAACATTCAATACTTACACTGTCAACTTCAAAAAAAAAACTAAATCAAACCTAAACAACTACCAAATACACAATTAAAACGATAATATTCAAAATTACATTTTACATTACAAACAACTAAAATTCAATCAAATCTGTAAAATAATTTGACCACTCCACTTGTACGTGTTTGATGTCTTCAGCAGTATAGGGTTGAGGGTCATCAAAAAGCTACAAATGAAAAAGAAGATAGTTAATGTGTATAATGAATAAATCAAATTGAAATATGATGGAAAAGTTTAAGAGGAAATCGTACCAGGTCAAAATTCACAACTATCCCAGTTGTTATTATTTCATACATAAATCTTAACATATAATATCTGTATTCGATGAGGCCTTGTTGTTCATGAAATTTCTGTTTTGAATGAGTGTAAATTCAAAATATTATTTTTATGTAATAAATCAAAAAGTAAAAATTATAAATGGAAATTTACCTTCACATATACATATTTGATCTTTGCATTTCTTTTCTTTGTGTTTTTTCGAAAGTAGACCCATGCACTGTTAGAAAATAATACGAATGGGGTAAATTTAAAATTCATTATAATATATAAAACTATTGAGAAATTGAAACTTACATTTCCAATATATTCATAAAACTTGCCCGCACATCACCATGAACAGAGCATATCCAATAAAGAGCTTTCTCCCTTGGGAAAAAAATCCCTAACATCCAATGATTACTGATAAAAGAAAATTTAATGTTAGTGGTTTATTATGTTAAAAGATAATTAACTCTTTGAGAGAAATGTGTTTCATACCTCTCACAAAAATGAATCATCCAACATTGTAGGATTATATTCTTTTCAAATCTTTCAGCAATATAAACCATTCTTTGTTCCTCAGTCAATGCACAAGCTTCAGAGGAAGTCAATTGCGGGTCCATGAATCCATATACTTCTGTCAGTTCATTACTCTCACAAATTTTATAGTGATACCTAATACAAAACATATATAAGTATACATTTTTAATAAATATAATGCAGGTAAAAGGTGTTAAGACTTACATGGAAAAAAATTTCACCACATTGATGCCCAACTTATCTCCAGTAACAAGCTCCATGATATCATATTTTCTAATCCCCACACTTATTTCACGTCCAAAAACATGAGATTCCATTGGAAACTCATAAAAACCCAACAAAAAATGTGAATATCTTGACAATCTGTCAAGACCACTGGAATTTGTATCTAATGTCATAGCCTGTTTTCTTTGTTGTTGTCTATATAGTATTTCTTTACCTTTGATGTATTCCTGTGAAAAAAAATTGAGAATTATAGTAGTTTTCAAATGATAAAACAACTTTAATAAAATAATAAAATAAAAGATATAACATTCATACCTCTATGGTAATGAGTCGAAGAAGTCCGGATGGCCAAACTAAAAAATGGCCGATACTCTGTCCAACTGTCGCCACCTCATCTGTAGGTATTGGTACCCTAGCTGATCTATCTATAATATCATGTACAATGATCCTCTAATTCTCTACCTCTAATTTTTAATGATGAACTGTATCTCCTATACAATATACCAACCCGTATGCTACTATATGATGTTGAGAATCATCAACATACAACTCGAAATATGTAGGAAGCTGTGGCGGAGGCGTAGGTTAAAAAATGGGGTCTGTAGGCTGAGGTGGGGGAGTGGGAGCTACTGGCGGAGGTGGAGGATAAATAATGGGGTCTGCATGGGGAGGTGGAGGAGTGGGAGCTGCAGTCTGAAATTGTCTTTGCATTTCTGCAAACATAGACTGCACCGAATCTCTAATCTTGTCTTCCATCGTCGCATTAATATTTTTAACTTCAGCCTCCAAGGATTCTATTTTTTTTTATAAACCCCTCAATGTTAGAAGTTGAAGAACGTGGAAACACTTTTCTTACCAATACACCTTCCGGATATCCTCTTACACGACCATATGTTCAGGCCTTCCCAATGCTGCAAATAAAATATCTTCCCTCCCAGTAGCTGTAAATGTCCCCTCTAAACTCTGCTCCTCAAGAGAGTCCTGTATTAATTAATTGAACATTTCTGTAATGATTGAAACTTATATGAAGATAAAAGTTAACTTAAATAAATTAAAATGATATCTTACAATCCTCTCAGCTACGATTCTCGATTCTTCCGAAAGATATTGCCCTTTTTTTCCCTTCCGAGCTCTCTTCCATTTTTCATGTCTAGATGGAGGGGATGGAGGGGCCACCTCTCCAGAGCTTGAAGACTCAGCTCTTAGTTGTTGAAATTTTTCCGATATAATTTTTTCTTCCAATAATGTATACCCTCCCCGAGATAAACTATAAGGGTATACATTTTTAGATTGGATCTCCTGATGAGCATTCCATGTTTGCTGTAATTTAAGAATAAGAAATCATTAACAAAACATTAATAAAATCATTTATATAAGAAAGTTTATAAAAGTTTACATTGCCTTTACCAGAAATGACTCTTTTTTTCTACTTTCAAAAAACTGTCTCCATGTGTCTTCATCTATAAAAGGTTATATACGACGTGGATTGTCATGACTCCTATGACCATAAATGAAATCAGATGAGAGGGTTGATTTGAAATCCCTTCATCTCCTGGCAGCCAATGATAATCATTTCTTCCTGACTCCTCTAATGTCAGGAATATCAAATGTCATCTAATAAAGAAGAGGTTAAACATATTATATATACTAGAAACATTAAAATAATGGTCAAACAATGACAAAAGATCTTACCAAAACTGTCTCCCACAACTGAGAGATAATCTCTTTATCCACACCTCTCCAATCATCATACAAAATGCTTACTTTGGTCTTAGCCTGAGTTGCAACAAAACTCTTAAAATCTTTGGCATTTAGACCTCTAGGAATATCATCATCATCAAACTCAACTACTATCCTCTGATCCTGCGTACGGGCAAGTGATAATTTTGGTAAACGTGTGCACCCACGTTTACGAACCTTTGAACTCTTTTTCGTAATAGGAGCATGTGAATGTTCATCCCCAGAGGTATGACCAGCAATATGATCCTCTCCAGAATCATGTGGTTGATCATCTGAATGATCTGTCATTATCCTTCAAATCAAAAAAACAAACATCAGTTCACAAATATACAAATGCAAAAATTTTAAAAATACTTTAATCAGAAAATAGAAAAGTGTACTAGGTTACATAATAGTAAACATTGTTAATATGGTAAACATGTTAAACAATGGTAAAGATGGAAAAGATGTTCAAGATGGTCAAGATGGTCAACATGGTAAAAAATGGAAAAAATGGTAAACCTGGTAAACAATGTAAACATGGTAAAGTAATTGTCAATAAACAAATATACAAATTCAAATATTTTAATACTACTGTAATCAGAAAATAGATAAGAGTACTAAGTTACATAATAGTAAACATTGGAAATATGGTAAGCTTGTTAAACAATGGTAAAGATGGAAAAGATGGTCAAGATGGTCAAGATGGAAAAAATGGTAAAAATGGTAAACCTGGTAAACATTTTAAGCATGGTAAAGTAATTGTCAGTGACCAAAAATAAGCATTTTAAAATTCATGTAATGGTTATAAACATGATAAAGTAAACTAAACTAACTTAAAACAAACAAAAACATATACTTATTTTATTTTAAAACATGTTTTAATAAATAAAAAACATACAATATCTAACATTTATGGAAAAAATAAATGTAAACAAGAAATAAACATATGTTACCTGTAATTTTTGGAATGTACAGATGGATTGTTTTCCCAAATTCCTTTGTCGTGATCATTCCTTATGGCATAAACTATGTCTTCAACATGATCGTCATTATGTTCTGTTAATATTTCCATTGAAGTAGGGATCTTACATAAATCAGAATATTCATCAAGTTCATCCTCACCAACATATTTATTTTCCCTTGTAAAAAAACATCCCACTGCATATCTGATTGATCTACTACATAAAAAAAAATTTCATGTGTTTCCATTATAAAAGAATCAGTTGTGTCTTCCAATCTATTCAGATTAACAAGTGTCATTCCAAATTCATCGTGTCTGACACTGTTGTTACCATTAAACCATTTACAGTTAAAAACGGGAACTTTAATTTTAAAGTAATCAACCTCCCATATGTCTTCAATCACTCCATAATATGAATTTGATGCAGAAATTGGGTTTTTGTCCTTAGCACTCAAAAAATTCATTGCTTCTACAAACACCAATACACCACTATTCTGAACTGCACTTCTGTTGTCCTGAGCTTTTGTATGAAATGTATAACCATTAATGTCATAACCAGACCATGTTATCACGTTTAAACATGGAACACCCACTATCCATTTTAATGTCTCTGATACATCTGATCTACCAAGGAAAGTCTTTTTAATCCATGACAAAAAAGTTTTGTTGTGATCATTCAAAATCCACATTTCTTTCTTCTTTGGATGAAGTTGTTTCAACTCATTAATATGCAATGTGATATATGGTTGAGCATCAGCTATGTTATTCAAGATGTATGATTCTAACTTCTTCATCTGTTTAGATGAAAATGATTTGATTTTCAAGACGCGAATCCCCTTTCCCTCATTATTAACTCGTTCATGGCGAGATGGAGGCAAACCTATGTGTTGCGCCGCAGCCATGGAGCTCGTACAAAACTCTGCTACCTCCTCAGAAATATACTTTTCAATAATGGAGGCTTCAGGTTGATATATATTTTTAACATACCCCTTTAATATTTTCATATACCTTTCAAAAGGTTACATCCAACGAAGATATACAGGTCCACAAAGCTTTATTTCTCGAACCAGATGAATCATTAAATGCACCATTATATGAAAAAAAGTTGGAGGAAAATACATTTCTAATTGACAAAGTATAAAAATTGCATCCTTTTCCAAAATGTTCAAAGCATTCACATCAATCGCCTTGTTACAAATTGAATTGAAAAAATAACACAACTTCATTATAGTCTTTCTGACACGAATGGGCAATATTCCACGCAATGCAACTGGTAGAATTTTTTGCATCATGACGTGACAATCATGTGATTTCATACCTATCAACTTTAAGTCATTCAATGAGAGAAAATTTTTTACATTAGAAGAATAACCTTGAGGCACTTTGGTATCATGAAGACACTGACAGAAGCTAATTTTCTCCCTCTTCGATAATGTATGACAAGTCGGGGGAAGAAATGTTCGTCTTCCTTTAGGAGTGGGAGCTAACTCCAAACGTATTCCCATTGATAGTATGTCTAATCTTGCATTCAACCCATCTTTAGTCTTTCCTTTAATATCTAACAATGTTCCAATCAAAGAATCACAGATATTCTTCTCCACGTGCATGACATCAATATTATGTTTAACTTCATGATACCACCAATATGGTAGCTCAAAAAAATTGACCTTTTCTTCCAAATATGTATATCATTACCAGATTTCTGTGTCTTTCCCAATGTCACGTCAAGGTTTTTCACCCTCTCAAAATACAGATCAAAGGATAATGGTTTTGGAGCAGTATCAAATTCTTGTGATCCATTAAATGCCTTTTTTAGTCTTCTATAAGGGTGTTCCATAGGCACAAACTTTCGATGACCCATGTACACTGTTTTCCTCCCATGATGCAATTGACAATAGGACGTCTGTTGTTCGCAAATTGGACATGATTTATGCCCTTTAACACTGTATCCAGACAAATTTCCATACGCTGGGAAGTCATTTATAGTGAACAGAAGCACTGCATGCAGTTGAAAATATTACATTTTATAAGAATCATACACCCTAATACCATCAGCCCGTAACAGATTCAATTCATCAATCAACGGTGACAATTAAACATCAATATCATTACCGGGTTTCTTTGGACCAGAGATCATTGTACTCAACATGACATATTTGCGCATTATACATACTTTAGGAGAGAGGTTGTAAATTACCAATGAAACAGGACATGAACTATGTGTGCTACTGAGTGTTCGGTATGGATTCATTCCATCTGTGCACAAACCTAGTCTGAGATTTCTTATTTCATTTCCAAATGTAGAATACTGCGCATCAATTTTCTTCCATTGTGGAAAATCAGTTGGATGATGTATTTTTCCATCACATACCCGCTCTTCAGCATGCCATCTTACCCTTTTTTCATCTTGTGAATTAGCAAATAAACATTTGAAATGATTAATTATAGGAAGATACCAAAATACCTTTGAAGGGAGCTTTGTAATCTCTACATCACCCTGTGATTTTACTTTCACCTTATACCGTGATGTCCCACATTTTGGACACTCTGACAGAAATTCATATTCCTTCCTATATATAATGCAGTCATTCGGATAGGCATGTATTTTCTTGTATCCCAATCAGATCGGGCATAATATTTTCTTGGCATTGTAATGTGAATCTGGAAGATTGTTATCTTTTGGAAGAATGTCTTTCATCAATTGTAGCAGCTCTGTAAAACTTCTGTCACTCCATCCATGCTTCGCCTTCAGGTTAATCAATCTTAACACCGCCGACAGAACCGTAAAATCTGTACAACCGGGATATAATGGTTTTTCAGCATCACCATATAGACGTGAAACTGTCGGTTCTATCTCAATTTGTTCTGCTACAATATCGCGAATCATTTCTTCAATTCCATCGGAGTTACCATCTTGCGAATCATCATCATCAGTGACATTCCGTCCAGTTTCACCATGCCAAATCCAAGGGCTGTAACTCATATTAAAACCATGACATATCAGATGATCTTTTATCTCTCTACTTTTCAACTTCTTCATATTCAAACATTTCAGGCATGGACAGAAAAAAATGTCACTACTTGGAACATTTCGTTTTGAAAATTCCAAAAAGGCATCAACACCTTCCTCAGATTCATTGCTCATTCAATGTGCCTTAATCCATCTTCGACTCATTATTACCTATAACAAATATCAACAAAAAATATATATTTTTAAGATAAGACAAATACATGTTTATATGAAAAAAATCCTAATTTGAATGTAAAACAATTTAAAATATAAAACAAATCTATAGGTATTTAAAAAATATGCTTGAATATTATTTTTAAAACAAAATATATTTAGATGTAAAAGTTTAAAATTTCATTGAATCAAAGAAAACCGTGACGCCTAATGATTATCCAAATAAAATATACATCAATAAAACATAATCAAAATGATTTTTATCTAGAATAAGTGAATATGATCAGATGATACACATTTATAATAATCTCATGCCAATATACTAATAAACATGTTAAAATATAGGAATACCTAATGGAGCATATAACATGTGTTATTCATGCTTGTTGTTCAATCATTATGATCTAAAGTACTCAACACTTTCAAGTGCCAAAATCTTGAAAGTAGTAGTAGTTTTCATAAGTACCCAACACCAAATAGCTATAAATCATTAGTGTCATGTTAGAAATATGAATATAGACCATTTTTTTTATGATTAATAATATTGTCATATTATCTGATCATTCTGATTATATATTAGAATTACTATATCCTTTTGATCCGATATATAATCAAAGGATTAAAATTTCTTTAGAAAAAGTAATGTTAATATCATGGTAATGTCAAAAAAAGTATATGTCGATCTATATATATGTAATACCAATAAAAAAATACATATGTGTTTGTCCTGGGTTTCACAAATAAAACAACTCATCTCACAGATTAAATTTTTGAATCATCCTACATAATACTTATTTTTATAACTTAGGGAATGAAAATAATAAAAGTTTTGATTTACGATACTCATTATGGGTAAACATGATATATATAAATATAATATCTAATCTCATAAAAAGATATCCATGGGGGTATAAGAGAATACACAAAGCACATGATCAAAAAGATAATTGAAACAGTTCTATATAATCATAGATCATAAAACCTGAGTCCAAGTATTACAATTTTAGCATAACATAAGACATGATTTATATGATAGTGGGAACATGATTTAAAAATCCTTATTCACAAGATCACAACATTGGTATGTGGAATAACATAACAGTGTGGCACAAACATAATCATATAAGTCATAAAATATGTTAAGGGAAAACATAGTTTCATTCACCTCATATTGGGATATGTTAATCACCTTTCCTATAATTTATTATAATATTTCTTAGGAGACACATCACATAACACATTAGACATTGTATAACAATATGTATCCCATATTGATCTATGATATATAATGCATTGTCGAATGCATTAGAAGGATATTATGGACCCAAATGTCACATAATGACTAACCATATATATGGGTGAATCGTGATCATCAAATCATTTATAACACTTTCGTAGATCAATTAACTAACAAAAATGAAATGGGGGTCATACTTGTTTTTACAAAACATAATAATTATTAATACATAAAAATTTGTTTGGATGGTAAGATAAGATAATATACCTAATTTAATATAATTATCGTTAAATTATTTCTACCAAGATAGAAAAGACCTTTATAAAAAATATAATTTAACTTGAGAATGAAAAGAAAGTACCCTTTACCTTTTTTATAATGAAAAATCTGAAAAGGAAGATAATAATATTTAGGTATTATAATTTTTTTATGAATTATTAATAATAAAATAAATCACCTCACTTGGTTTTGTTGAAAATCGGACATACCATCGTATTCAAGAAATCAGATACACTTTGCATGAAAAGGTCCATCATTTTTAGGAGATGACTGAAAGAAGAAATGTATTATCAGACTCACCATGAGTCCAGAATGAAATATTTGATTGTAATAGTTATGAATTGATATTTTTATGAATGCAGATGAAAACAGATGATGGTTTTCTGATCTAGGAGTTCTAAAAATCATAATTTTTTGAAAAATTATTATGATGTAAGAATGTTGAATGAAATTTTAAGGATAGGTATTACCGATTGTACCTGGTCCAATTTCATTCATGAAAATAATTTTCTGGAAAATCATATTGAAAATATGAATTTAAGAAAATAAGTACTACCAATCTCCATCCAGAAAGACACATTCCATCTAAGTAGGAAATAATAATGTTTCTGGAAGAATGGAACGTTACAGTACCACCCATTATGTTTCAGATTTTGCTGAAGCTAATCCTCAATGTTTTAAAATTAATTATTCTTTCTAAATGATTGAATAAATTTAATGGTTGTGAAGTCAAATATCTATGTTCTCATGGTCATAGTAATATTTTTATCAGGTATTGATTTACTTAGATACTTAATAGGTTGCTCGTAAGCGTATATCAGAATGAAAATCTAGAATTAGAGTTAAAAATAGTCTTATCCAAAATACACCTGCTTGAATGTTGCGAGTTGAATGTTGCGAGTTGAATGTTGCGAGTTTAATGTTGCGAGTTGAATGGACATAATAACCATTTTCAATGACAAAAAATTCCACGAGATTCAAAAACGAACGAAAAACACATCAAGAATCGAAAGAAAAACGAACGAAATAAATTCGTGGAAGGATTACTTGAATGTCGCGAGTTGAGATGATAGATCCAAGAGGAGTGAAGAAGATAAACAATGAAGCCAAAATGAGTTTAATGAAGGCAATCGAAGAGCCGATTAGGGTTTACCGCGCGAGAGAGAGACGAGCCGGCGACTGTCAATCGAAAAATCGTAAATGACAGAACACGGGCTTTAATTTTTTTAAATGTTTTATAACGTCGGTTATTATATAACCGACATTATAAACTATTTTTAGCTTTTTTACATTGGTTATCTTAAAACCGACGTAAAAAATCTCCCGCGCTTTGGTTTGTTACGTCGGTTATTTTATAACCGATGTGAAAAACGAGATATCTACGGGTGTTTTACGTCGGTTTCAAAATAACCGACGTAAAAAAACCCAATATCTACGCGTTTTTTACGTCGGTTATTTGGTAACCGACGTAAAAAACCCGATATCGACGCGTTTTTTTCGTCAGTTATCAAATAACCAACGTAAAAAACCAAAGCCCCGGGGGTTTTTTACGTCGGTTATTTTTTAAACGACGTAAAAAAAGCATCGATATCGGGTTTTTTACGTCGGTTACCAAATAACCGACGTAAAAAACCCCCGCGCATTGGTTTTTTACGTCCGTTTTAAGATAACCGACGTAAAAACCCAACAGGCGCGATTTGTAACGTCGGTTATTAAAATAACCGATGTGAAAAATCTACTCACCGCATTTTTACGTCGGTTATAAATAACCGACGTAAAAAATGGTGACGTAAAAAACGATTTCTGCACTAGTGCCAGTAAGTGCAAAGGAAAAGGTTCAGTTAACACCAGGGATGAGGATAATGGTATTTCTACGACATCAGCAATGGTTAAATGTTTTAAATGTGGAATGTACGGGCATTATGCGAACCAATGCCCTAAGGGAAAGTCTCATGAAGAGAATCAGTATGGTCGTATGGGTAGTATTTATGTGGATGATGATGAAGAGACTACAAATGATATTTGAGATGAATGAATTGTTGAAGCTCGGTCAATGGTTTAAGAATGTAGTGGAATGATTACTTGTTTATCATGTGTAATGTTGTATAAGTAATCTCATGGTACTTTGGAATAAAGAGACATCTAAGGATTGTTACACTGTTGTCTTTCCTTGAGTTTTGAAAGTGTATGATTAATGTTACTAGAATCCATGAAAGGTTGTTCAGATATTTTTGGAATGTAGATGATATGCGCATAATGAAGGGATAAGGAGAAAATTAAATGTTTGATAGTATTTAGGAGCTCATGACTGATATAAGGAGAAGGTTATATCATGGTTTGAGTATATAGAACATTTGGATTTTGGTATGTGGAAAGAGTTAACTTTTGACAGCATTCACGTTTTCACTAAGGTTTAATGGGTATTCATTTTTCAAGAGAATATAGCATTAAGGTGTTCACATGATTGGAATGTGACCAACAAGATATATGGGGGATAAATGATGGCATTCACATGCTTGGTTGACGACAGTTCAAGTTATCGTTTTCTTTATACTCTGAGCTTGGACCGAAGTATTTTAGATAAGCCTAAAGATTGGAATGGATTATGTTAACTATAAGTTAGTATTGTTTAAGGATAGAAATTTTTTTTGATATTATTTATGTGATGTTATAGTAATGTAGTTTTAGAAAAAGTACAACCTGCATGACAGGCGACATCCCATCGTGTCAGACAAGGCTGTGGGAATTGAACCCAGAACTGAAGTGCGACTGGCCTTTATCGCCTACAACTGGCCTACAGGAAGTCCCTGTTTAGTAGAAACTAGTTTTATTATATTAAGCAGTATGATATATGAAGTATAAGTCCATTTTAGGAACCATATATCATTAATCTCACTATAGATGGACTTATGTATTTTTTGATAACTTTTCTAACATTTTGTTTGAGACAGATGGAATGACTCATTATTTTATCACATGATCTGCTAACACATCACGAATGAAAAATTCAACTTCATTTCTTTAAGAGATGAAGTGGAAATTGTCCAAATAACGACCAACAGTGAGACTATACCGAAATCACGAAAGTATTTCTTCTAATTCCAATTTCATCAACTTTTGGGAAACGATCTTGAAAACCAAAAATGTTGTCCTAGTGCTCTTATATCTGATGAATCATATGGTACCTTAGATCGTCACAAATATATGGATTTTTTATTGTTGGCTTTTCCATAGCCATGTTCTCTACCACTCTCCATCAGAACATGATGGTTAGATTTCTCTTCCATATCCATATTTTCACCTATGTGGAAACCCAGTGATTAGTTTATTTGGGTAACCGTTGCGTTTCATACTTTTTTTTTAAAGATTGGTTTTGGTATTCCTTTTTACGATGTGGAAGAAACTTTCGAATAGTAAACCATTTATAACCCCGAAGAATTTCGAGGGCGAAATTCATTTTAAGGGGGGGTAGAATGTAACACCCCGAGATTTTATGAAAAATAATATATTTAATTTCATTAATGTCTTGTGTTATACGCTACACAAAAAGGAGCTTTCACAACACAAATCTCTGACGTGGCTTGAATTACACGCAATCATGACCTTCCACGATAGCGTGTGTTGTACGCAGCACCATGTTTCGCTAAACAAAGATATGCTATTAAAATATTATTAAAACTAGACGTTATGAATAGTAATAACCACTTTTTGAAATTTCGTAAATTCTATTTGTCAAAATGGACTTCATTTTTGGATTCGGAATATCAAAATTAGCTTAGGTTGAAATTTTGGTGATTTTCGGATAACTTTCATATTTTGATTAATAGTGAAAATTACTAAATTTTAATTAAAAACAACTTTTTCCATCGAAATAATTAATAGTGATAAATTATTAATTTGAGTGGTTTTAAAGTATATTTAGAATATATTTTTACAATTTAATACAATGTTGGCCATTGGATGTAATTTCACATTTAAACCAGTCATAAACAAGTGTCAATCTTTTGATAGTTATTATCTCTTAAAAACACGCTATTTGTTTTGACGACGGGAATTAATTTTTAAATTAATTAATGCAACCTATATGTTTTGAATTTGATAAAATAGACATCATTTTTGAATTCATAATATCAAATATAGCTTAGATCTAATTTATGGTATTTTTCTGGAAATTTTCATTTTTTGATGAATAGTGAAACCACTAAGTGGTAGTTAAAAAACTGAATTTTTCATAAAACTTAATTTTACCGCTTTTGTGAGTGGAATTTTGAAAATCCGAGAGAAATGGTTGATGTCAGTAAGTAAAATGTGGTTCAATGAGATGAAAATAATTTTTTGCTGAATAGTAACTTTTTACTTTTTTTTACCACGGTTAAAAGTAAATAGGGTAATTAAGGGTAAAAATGATATTATTTCCCTAACACATGTCCTAAATTTATTGTACAAGTGTAATTCGACCAAAAACAACCTTACGAATAAAATACAACCATTTTGGCCCACTTGCATTAGAATAGGACATTTATTATTAATTTATTTAAAGAAGGGTTAAAATAGTTAAAATTAAAGTTTAATAACTAAATCATATTTAATATAAGGTTATACATAAGATAAATTCGACTATAAATATTAATTAGAAAGCTAAAATGATTTCCTACATAATGATATTTTATTTTTAATTTTTAGACTTTAAATAATTTAATTTATTTATGACACAATGATGATGCATTAATTACCATAATAGTGAAAAATTAGAATAATTTATATTATAAATACCTAAATTGAGTCTTTTTATGAATTAAACTAATTTTCTAGGTTAATATGACATGTTAGTATTGATTTAATTAACTTTTGTCGAAGTAATCATTCTGTTATGAGTTTCAAAAAAATCAACTATTGAATAGTGTCAAAATTGACATAAAATTGTTTTTAAAACAAATATTATATTATTAATTGTTCTTTTATTCCTAAAAATCTAAGGTTCGGCCAAATGACTTAGATAAGGTTATATATATTAATAAAACCCAACTTGGGGGTCTCTTGGATGTATATGGTACGTTTATTGACTATATAATATAAAAATACAAAGTGACATGGTAAATATCAATCTAATCAACTAAGAGTTAAAACTAAAAGATAAGGTTAATATAATGACCTAAACTTGTCTAAATTATATTTAATGAGAGGATTACGACACATCCCCACCTTAGATTTGAAATAAATCAATTTGGAGCTATTTAAAACCGAACTTGACTTTATAATAAAATAATTTTTTTTTTATTCCAAAGGTGCCCCTCTCCTCCCTTATAAAAGGGCACCTCCTCCCTCTCTTCCTCAGACAACTTTGAGCCTTCATGCTCGGCCAACCCCTGAAACATTCTCTTCTCCACTTCCCTAGAAACATCCTAGAGGTTTTGGTCTTCCTAAAAGTCCAATTTTAGTGCCCTAAGAGGAGGTCTCGAAGAGGCACTTCAAAGAAGAGGTAACGTCCATTACCGATTCTTTTATCTTTATTTCTTTTTCCACTTCTTCTTCTTAGGTTGTTTCATTATGAAGTAATAACATCAGTATCACTGATATACTTATATGTCATTATAAGTATGAAACAACCCTATTTCACCATCTATCCATCCTACGGAAAACGAAATCACCGCGCGTGCGTACGTACGAAATACTGTCTCCACGCCGTGGTGAAATCTATTTTCCACCACCACCTTACTTGGATGGGTATAATGGTGTAAATAATAACTATATATGATTATTTTAAAGTGATATTGATTCTGAAATTGTACAAATAAACTACAATACAGTCCCACGACCATGAGAATGATATAATCGCTCGTGCGTACGTACGGACTACTGTCTCCACGATGCGATGAGATTCATTCTCCACTTTAACCATTCATGAATGATTATAAAGTACATATAATAAGTAATCATGAAATATATGACATAATAATGATACTGGATTTATATGTATATATATGTATGTCATCTACTTAATTCCATTCAACTCAATAAGGAAACGAAAACAGCGTTCATGCGTACGTACGGCTTACCATCTCCATGAACGGTGTATTTCTTTCCATTTACTGATTTATTATATATATGTATATTCTGAATATATATTATATATAAATCATGTTTTATATTATGGAATTAAGTAATCATGATCTAAGTAATCATATGAATAATTACAAGTCAAAATACGGTCGACAAATGAAACAATTTTACCCAAAATGCTCTTTAACATGGAATTTACAAATGAACGGGTAATATAAAGTCATAAGTGAACCATATATGATATCATAACAATGATTATGATTCTGGAATAAGTCAATGACATTATTTAAATCATTATACAGGAGGTTTGGACACTTACGAAGAAAATTGGACCTAAGGTAAGGGATAAATTTTCAATCTCATTTTTATCCGAGATTGATTATACGTAATTATTCACTGGTGTTACGTTTATCATCCATGACCATGTTTTCTAAAAATGTATTTATAAAATGTTTACAATTCTTCCATTAATGTTAAAAGTCATTTTTACCATTTATTAACTTTTTACCACATTGTATGAATGGAATCATTCCTTTGGTTACCATATAAGGTACTTTTTGACTTTTCTGACAAAAGTACGAGGAGAATGTTATTTTTAACTTATACGGCGTGAAAGGATTTTTACAGTTTAATAACACCTCATTTTCAAGAATATTCCTCTACAATATTGAATGATTATTTTCAAAAAAACCCTTATCATTTAAAATTTCATGGAATTTTGTGAAAAGAAAATGATTTTAAAGAAGAAAGGATATTTTCCTCAAGAATTAATTTCAAGTGTTTTTCTCAAAACTATTTTCCATCTAAGATGAAATTATTTGATATGTATGTTTCAAGTAAAATTTCTCTATGATTTAAATGGTTTCAATTTTCTTATGATGAAATGATATCAATTGTTTATGGATTATGATCACATGATGTTTAAGAATCCCATTTTATTACATGGGTTATGCAATGATGTATGATTTATGATTTTGTGGCACACATAAGAATGGTATCATTTTGAGATGGGTGGGACCTATATCTCCCTCCAATGCATTGGGTAAAGATTTTATATCTCATGAGATAGACATGGCTGGAACGGTAGGTTCTACCGGTTCAGTGAAGCAGGACTGAAACGAGGGTAACTCGGTTCAGAAATGGACTTTGTCCACTAAGATAGTATTGGAAATGATTCTTGGCTAATAAGATATGATTCTCTATGATTATGTGTGTTTTCCATAAAGTTTCATGTTTTATGTTATGATTATTGGGATTTCATTTCACTACTATGATTTATCCCATGTTATGAAATTATGCTTTCTTTTGCAGGTTAAGATTTCCAAAATGTTATGTTCTTATGAAAATGATGTGATTTATATTTCTTTTGTTTACCCTTACTGAGCATTTGAGATCACCCTTTTATGTTTTCTTTTCCCCAGGATATAAAGAAAGGTTTTAGGTAAAAAAAATGAAGATCTTTATGGGAGATGTTGAAGATCTTTCACCACGATTAGAAGATTATATTCCGAATTTCCGAAGACACTAAACTATTACAATCCTTGTGTGTGTGTTTTTGTTATGTACTAAGTATTCCGCAAAAGTAATGTAATGTCCATGTACGTCAAGATTTGGGTCTCTACACTTTCTCAGGATACAGTGCTGATGGAGAACCATATGGGGATGGTGTATTTGGTATGTAAATGTCCTTCCTTTTTTCTTCTGGGTCTTTTGGTATTTTTTTGTGGGGTTGAACTTTGGTATGATTCACTTGACCCACCCTCCCTTCCTTTCTTGTCTCTTTTCTGTCTATATATTTTGTGGGGCCTAGAATAGTCTGGGCTCGCACCATCTTTTCCTAAAACTAATAAAATAATAAAACCACCAAATTCTTAAAATTCCCCAAAATACTAAAAATCCCATTACCCTAGAAAAAACTACAACACTAAAAATAGATAAAAATCAATAAAATAATGAAAATAATCCAAAAACACATAAATCCCAAAAACAAAAAATCTGCCTAAATTACATAAAACATGATTAAAAGACCCAAAATTCCAAAACATAAAAAACTCTAAACACCTTAAAAGAGAATATATATCATAAAAACCATAATAACCCAGAAAACCCTAAAATAACCTTAAAACACTTAAACCCCTAAAAGTCTCTAAAACCATTGAAACCCAAAAAACTCTAAAAACCATTTAAAAACAATAAAATACCCTAAACCCAATAAATCTCCATAAACCCCTAAAAATCCTAAAATAAACGGAAACATCTAAAATACCCTAAAACCCTTAATGGTCTCTAAAAATACTAAAAACCCATAATAAACCCTAAAAACATAATAAACTCATAAGGACCAAAAAATGAATAAAAATAAAAAAGGACCCTAATATCCCTAACTGAACCTCAACCTTAAAAACCTTAAAATACCATAAAACCATTAAAAACTTAAAACACCAAAAACCCTTAAAGATCATAAAAACAAACAAAAACATGAAAATTGAAATCCTCATAAAACAATAAACTCCTATAATACTTAAAAACCTAAAAAACCTAACAAACGTAAAACACCATATGACCCCAAAAAATCTAAAAATCACTAAAACCCTAAAAATCCCAAAAATATCATAAAAGAGGCTAAAAGAACCTAAAACTATATAAGACCCCTTAAAATGATAAAACCCAAATTAAAAAAAATGAAACCCCTAAAAACAGAAAACTATTTATAAGCCTAAAACCCAAAAAAATTGAATAACACTAAAAAGTCCAAAAACAAATAAAACCCTAAAACTTCAAAAACAAAAAAAACCTAAAAAACTAAAACCTAAAAAATACCTAAAACCATAAACCACTAAAACCGCTAAAATTTCTTGTAACCCATAAAACACTAAAACCATACAAACCCATAAAACCCATAAAACTGCCTAAAAACATAAAAACCAAAAAAACCTAACACCCTTAAAACACTAAAAAGCTAAACGACATTGAAAAACATAAAAACCCTATAAAACTTGTAAAACCATAATAATCGAGAAAAACACCCAAGAAACCCTAAAAACCCCAAACCCAAAAATATACTTAAAAACCTTAAAGCCCTAAAAAATACAAACACCCCTAAAAAACCCAAAAACACAAAATACCAGAAAACCAAAACCCCATTTAAATGTCTAAAATCTGTGAAAAGCCAAAAAAATTATAAACACCCATAAACCACTAAAAATCCTTGAAATCCAAAATGATCAAAAACCATAACCTAAAATCCTACACCAGAAAAAATTTTATGAAAACAGTAATCCAAAAAAACTATACCATATACCATACACCATAAATCCAAATGCTTAATTTGAAAACCAGATACCCTAAAACATAATCTCAAAACCCTTCTGTTTAAAACCATTAACCCACACCCAAAACTATAAACCCCACTACCAAAACTATATACCATAATCCTAAACCATAAAACAGATACCTTAATCCCCAAAACCTACACCTTAATCCCTAAACCCAACACCATAGAACCTAATCCCAATATCCTATCCCCAATATGAAAATAAAATGATAATAACACTCATAGATCCTAAAAAGATTAAAAACTCTAAAAATTTTAAAACACCGTAAATACCCATAAACCCCCCATAACCCTAAATGACACCAAAACCCCTAAAAACCAAATGAACACAATAAAACTAAGGATCCCCTAAAACAGAAAAGAAAATCTAAAAATCGTATAAGTCCCTAAACCCTTTAAAGAACTAAGAACTATAGAATAAACAAAAAACCATGAAAATCCTAAAAACTCAATGAAATCGAAAAATGGAAAAACAATCCATAAAATATTTTAAACCCTAAAACACTTAATATTCCTAAAATCATCTCGAAAATCCTAAAACACCAAAAAACCCCTCAAAACCCTAAATTGATAAAAAATAAACCATAATCCATACCCAATAAGTCAACAAACCACCAAAGAAATCCTAAAAATAGAAAAAGGCCTAAAAACCAAAACAACCCTAAAACCAAAAAATATCATAAATCACTAAAACCAAATAAATCCAAAAAACTACTAAAAATCCAAAAACCAAAAAAAAGTCAAGCATTCATAAAGAAACCAAATAAATAAAGAAAACCTAAAACACAAAAATAATCGAGAAAAACCCTAAAATCCTAAATGTCCAAAAAAAACCACTCAGAATTCCCAAAAACCCAAAAGGAAACAAAAACTCTCTAAAAATACACAAAAAACCCACAAACTCCGAAACCTAAAAAAACTATAAAACATTGAAACCCCTGAAAAAAATGGTAAAAACTCTAAAAAACAATATCCTTATTAACCTATAACCCTTAAAAACCCAAAAAGACACAAAAAACCCTTAAAATCTTGAAAACCATAAAACCCTAAATGATATTGAAAACACCTAAAACACACAAAAAGATCATAAAAGACCATAAATTATTGAAAAAACACTAAAAAACCATAAAACACCCAAAACCATAAAATAATCTTAAATCCCTAAACACCGTAAAACCGTAGAGTCTTGTAGAAAACAGTAAACCCCTCAAAACCGTAAAAACCCTAAAAGGCTAATAACCATAAAACCCCAAAAACCCAAAAAAAATGAAAATAAATAAAACCATAAAAACCCAATAAAACAAATAAAATTACTTAAAAAACTTAAAAAAAACTAAACACCCCTAAAATCCTAAAAATACCTAAAATACAGAAACCCTTAAAACCCTAAAAACAGAAAAACCATAAAAACACATGAAAGACCTTAAAAACTAAAGAAGACCATCAAACAACCTAAAACCCCCAAAGGACACTAAAAACCCAATGAACATCTAAAATACAAAAATAACCTTAAAACCCCCAAAAAACACTAAAACCTCCAAACCCCCAAAAGAACCAAAAACCCAAAAATTTCCATAAAAATAGTAAAACCGTATAAATGAAAAAAAATAAAAATCATACCTAAAGAACCTATAAATCCTAAAAGTCCATAAAACCGCTAAAAAAATAAAATCCATAAAACACTTAAATAAAATAAAATACTAAAAAAACATTAAGGACTATGCAACCCCTAAAAACCCCAAATGATCCTAAAACCATAAAGACCCTAAAAGATTATAAAAACCCCAAAAAATGAAAGGTCCCTAAAAAACAAAAAACCCTTAAAAATACACAAATGAATATAAAAATATTATAAGATCTATGAAAACCATAAAACCATAAAACCCATAAATCACCATAAAACCCTAATAACATTATAAACATTTAAACCCTAAAAACCCCATAAAACTCCAACAAAATCCAAAAAAAACCCCAAAACCCAAAAAAAATATACAAACGTAAATAATATAAAAAACGAAAAAATAAATAAAATGGTTAAAAACAATAAAAACCAAAAATACTTTAGAAACCTAAAAACCCACCAAAACCAATAAACTCCAAATACCCTAAACCCCCTAAGAACCTACAAAATCTAAAATGTGTTGGAAAAATATACAACCCCAAAAAACATTAAATTCAAAAATATCCATAAAACCCCAAACAGAACAAACCCCCCCACCAAAATCCAAGAAACCAATAAACCCAAAACCCCCAAAAAATAATAAAACCTCTAAAACTCCTATAAACACTACAACCCATAACTTCAAAAAACCCCTAAAAACATGATAACTATAAAATTACTAAAACCTAAACCCTACAACCTAAAACCAAATCCATAAACCCTAAACCCAATATCTAACACCATAAACCATAAAACCTACACATGAAATCCTCTACCCTATTCCCTAATAAGAAACCCCACACCCTGATCCCTAAACCCTACGACCTCAACCCTAAACACAACACCATAAACACTATACCCTTTATTCTAAACCTTAAACCCTACACAGTAAACATTATAACAAAAATTGTAAACCCTAAACTCGACACCCTAAACACAAAAACAAAAACCAAAAACCCTAAAATATCTTAAAATCCAAAAAACCCTAAAAAATCCAAAATTATCCATAAAAATCTATAAAATACATAAAACCCCTAAAATACCATAAAACAACCCGAATAATCCCTAATAGATCCAAAGAACCCTAAAAGAACCTAAATGCCATAAAACCAACTAAATGATATGAATACCCTAAGAATCATTAAATACCCTATAAAACCCTTAAAAACAGAAAAAAATATAAAAACCCATGATGTCATTAAAACATCATAAAACACTAAAAAATGATTAAGAACTCTTAAAATGTCCAAAAATCCCCAAATCCCGAAAATAATTAAAAAACCCGAGAACCCCATAAAACCCTCCCAAAACCCTAAAAATACATATATAAACCCCAAATCTCCTAAATAGTTCCAAAAAACTCTAAAACACCAATAAATCCATAAAAATACATAAAACCTAAAACCCCTAAAAAGACCCTAAAAACACAAAACCCCCATAAAAGACCTTAAAAAATAAAACCCCTAAAAATAATAATAAAACTAAAACCCTAAAATAACATAACATCCCATTAAACAAGAAAACCCTAAAAACCACTAAAATATCAGAAAACCATAAAACCAATAAAACAAATAAATGACACAAAAAACCATAAAACACTAAAAAAACAAAAAAACCCTTAAAATGCTTACATCCCAAAAAATTCTAAAAATAAATAACATTCATAAAAAAATTAAAATACTATAAAAACATTGAAAACCCCTAAAAACACTAGAAAATCATAGAAAACATAAAACCATAAAACAAATACAACTCTAAGATCCTCAAGAAACATAAAATGACCTAAATATACCTAAAGCCCTAAAATCCTTAATATTCCATGAAAACCCATAAAGATTGTAAATACACAAAAAACCATAGAAAACCCCCAAAAGACCATATAAAACCTAAACTCCAATAAAATCCTAAAATTCCTAAAAACACTAAAAACACATCAAACACAAAAAAACAGAAAAACAAAAATAAAACTTTGAATCCCCCAAAGATAATCCTAAATATCCCTAAAATCATTAAAAACCCTAAAACACTAAAAAACTAATTAACATTAAAAAACAAAAAATAATAATAAAACCCTAACCCCCCCTAAAATTTTATGAAATCCAGAAATCCAAAAATCACATGAAAACCCTCTGAAATATATAAACTCACTAAAAACCCTAAAATATATTAAAGGATATAAAACACCATATAAACCCTAAAATCACTAATACAAAAACCCATAAAATCTATAGAAAACCTTTAAAATACTAAAAACCCTAAACCCTCCTCTAAAACCCTAAAACCAATAAAGAACTCATAAAAACAAAAAAGGTATAAAAATCCAAAAAAACCCTAAATACACCAATAAACCTTATTACCATAAAAACCTATAAACCATTAAAACCCAAAAAAAATATTAATACATTAACTCCCAGATGATTCTAAAAAACATTAAAAACCGTTAAGGACATAAAATCCTAAAAACCCCAAAAACAATAAAAACCAAAAAAAACGCTCGAAACACTAAATTAACCAATGAAACCTTAAAAATTATTAAAACAACCCATGAATCCCTAAAATTTATTAGAAACACTCCAAAACCCCTAAAAACTTATAAAATATCCAATGAACCCAATTATTATAAAAGGTACTAAAAACCCTAGAAAATGAAAAACTATGGATCAAAAGTATGATATTTTGAGGAAACTGGCTGAAGTACTGTAGATGTTATCAATCCTGTATTCCCTGAATCTGTCAAAGGATCTCCATAAAGCACTAATTGAGGCCTTTTGAGTCCTTAAATAGATTAAAGATGATGATACTGCTGCATAGGTTTATTTTGTAAATAATTATCTGGACGAATTCAATACAATCATATCTTTCACAGAACAAGATGAGAATACTATTGTATAGGGACAACTCAAGCCCTTGTATATATTTCATAGTATTAATGAAATCGATGTCTGACATGAATTCAATGTATATTTTCCAAGAGTCAACCTCATTCCAATTCTAAAACTTCTACATTAGGGTGTCACTGAATCCAATTTGAATCGTTCTACTATGATGTTACATGGGAATGAAAATAAAGTGAAAAATCACTCATTTGGATTACACACAAAACAAATTCTGGGGATATGGTGTCTAATTTAGAGTTTTTGTTTGTCCGATAACACACATCATTCAAAATTCTATTGGGAATAACATGGCGACATGAACATGAACACATTCCTTCACCATACTACCAATTTCTGAAGTTTTATTTAAATGGTCGTGTTAGAAAATTTCATGGTTATCATGACCCGTTCAAAAGATTTTATTCATAGTATATTGATGTCGAGTTCTATCACCAAAGGGGAAAATATTCCATAGAAAATTATGTTACAATAATCAATTATCAAAATGGTCTGTAGATGATCCAGATAAATCATTCATGCATCGTAGTGATGATTATGTGTTGTCCATTAATCAAATTGAATGTGTATTCCCAAATCCAAGAACTTGTTTAGTGGATATCATAATGTCTATCCTGACAACTGAACCTAACAGCATATGACATGTCGTTAAATCACCAAGCCATGATGAAATTAAAGGAGATGACTTCATTTCATCCACCGAGATTCAGAAAGTATATCATTTATCAACCATGATATAATATGTTATCTCACTAACAAAAAAATATATGGATGACAATTATCAACACATCATCCTCTTTTTAGAGCTTCAATAAGACCCTTAATCATTTTAAGTGTTTGAGATGGTTTCCCATTCTTTAGGATGTCCAAATACTAACTTCTCTACAATATCTGAAAATCATACCGCACCACATGACATCTAAGAAGAGGTAGATAATATTACACATAAGGAAGAGGAATAAAAGGAAGACCTCATGGACACTCTTATATCCTTTGTAGAAGGGGCCTACACTAATATAGATGAACTCCATGAAACATATATGAGTGAAAATAAAGATCCACACCCACTATGATTTTTGAAACAATTACTTATAAAGATAAATAGATGTATACTTCGTTTCTAAATAATCACTTGGATGTGTTTTTTGTAACGCCCCGACCCTAGTTACCCAGATTCGGAGAATTATTACCCAACATTGGCATGATGCAAGGAATCATTTCATGAAATACAGATCAGTTTAGTATCCTTGGAAGTATTAGATACATACATAAGTATTACATTACATCATGAAATAAAAAACAACATTTTTCCCGTTTGAACACTATTATATACCATAGCATATTCCTGATGGTTAATAAAAATATACTTCTTCGCATCGTGGGAACACTAAAACATAGAAAGGAGTGAGATGAGGTGCTCAGTAAGGATAAAAATATAGTAGAAACTTCCATAAATACGCATAAAAAATTATTAAAACGTATTAGACTAAAACACAAGAATTTTAAACATAAACTTCAGAATAATATGGAAAAGATAAATCAAATAATTCCATTTACTTATTCACATGGATATTCTACTAGTCAAATAATCACATGTAATATCAATAGCTAGTTTCATAATAATGGAATTCAATATTCCGGACATCATAACCACATAGTCAAGGTCCCGTGGAAAGACTACAAATAAGATTTTGTCAAGGCCTTCTGCCAAGACACTAGTTTGGATCGTGGGACCTACCGATTCATCGAGGATCTATAGAGGGCTTCACCCGTCACATACTATGTCATATGTGTTACTCATATGAATAGGATGAAACATAATATAAACATTCATATTAAAACCAGCATAAAAAATGTCAATACTTTAACAATAACCCATGAATGGTATAAAAATAACACATCCATAGTAAGACATATCAAAAACCTTAAATAAAATATTGATTACTGTATCATAATAAATCAACTTCAAACAAGTGTAAAATATTTCAATGAATATTGACATATATGAAATCAAAATTATTTGGGAGAAATATATCTTTATATTTTGAAATAACTTATTAGTAACATAATTATAAGAGAAAACATTTATTTTGAAAATAATATAATAATCTTATAAGGGAAGCGTAGAAGGTGTTATATTGTTGGAAAATAGCCTCACATACCGCATAATTTAAAAAAACATTCTTACCTCAATTTGTCGAATTGATCATAAGGTACCTTGTTTGGAAAGCGAAGGAATGATTCCACTAAAATAATTTTATAAAAAGTAAAAAAATGGTATAAATGAATTTAACCTATAATGTAGAAAATATTGAAAATTTTTTGAAATACATTTTTAAGAAACATGGATGTGGATGATAAAGAGGTCCCAATAGATACTCACATATAAACAACCTCGGATAATAAAGAGATTGTAAAATTAACCCTTACCCTGTACTTTTCCTTGATCGAGGGTATTTTATCCTCATGTATAATAGTTAAATAATTTTTATTAAATTATACAAAAACCACATACATAAATATGATATCATTTATGATCTTCTAATATTTCATTGTTAATAATATTTCAGTAGTATCATTGTTTCGAGTGATAAATGATTCCGTTTAATTTATATGTTTTGTTACGTAAGCCATGTTTGTTATGGATAGGATGTATTTGATTCATATAAAAAACTATATTAAGTTCTTAAACATTATTTTTAATAATAAAATGTAAATTATTCTTGTATGGTTATGATGGGGAATGAATCTCATCGTGTTCATGTGGACGGTAATCCTAACATACGTATGAGCGCCAATATAATTTTATTGATGGTAAAATAGTATTTAATTGAATGTAATATCATATATAAAGAAGAATTAACATGTTATATTTATTATTTAAATCAATTATACTCATTATTATACCCGTCCAACTAAAAACATGTTTGAATAACAAACAACACCACGGCGTGGAGACTGTAAGCCGTACGTACACATGTATTGTGACTTATAATTCATAGGATGGATAGAATAATTAATATGGTTGTATCATATTTATAATAAAATAATAGTATTTATAAGGTACTAGAGTTATTATTTAGGTATGGAATTAACAAATATAGAGGAAGGGGAAGAATAAATGAACTTTTAAAGAGGTGGTGAAATTATCACCTCTTATTCGGGTATTTCCTTTTGAGTTGATCAAAAGGGATCCTTAGGTTGTATTTCATATCAATGTATGGACTCTTGGTCGAAGTGAGGATATTTGGGAGGATACTTGAGTAGGGATTGGAAGAGAAAAATGAATTTGTAGGTGTGATTTTAAGAGAAGGGGAAGTTCCCTTTTATAACAGAGGCGAGGGTCTCATTAAGAAAAGATTGAAATATTATTTTACTATACAATAATAATAGGATTATAATGGATAAAAAAGGATTTATTTCAATTATAGGGTGGGTCTGGGTTGAAATCTTCTCCACCAATAGGTTTTAGATAGGTTTAGGTTACCATATTAACCTTATCTTTTAGATTTAAATCTTAGTAAAATAGTTTAACTTTTACCATGTATTCTTGTATTATGATAATAAATTGTTAATAAAAATACTATAAAAATATAAGAGAACCCCAAGTGGTTAATTATTTATGTATATATCCTTATATAATTCCTTTGGAATACCATTAAATTTTTTGGAATATTATATCAATTAATAATATAGTATTTTGTTAAAAACCCATTTATGTCATTTTTGACACTATTTGGTATTTTGTTTCTTTAAAGTCACAAAAACTTTATAAATTAAAAATTTATATTTAATCAACCCTAAAATTTCATATTAACCTATAAAATTCATGTAATTCATCATAAGTCTCAATTTACATTTATTTGAATATTTATAATATCAATTATTTCAATATTTCATTAATAAGGTAACTACTACATCATCATTGTTTTATAAATAAATTAAATATTTAATGTATAAAAATTATAAATAATATAAAATTATGTAGGAAATAATTTTTTTTAATAATGAATATTTATAGTAGCATTTATCTTATGTATAACCCTATATAAAAATGGTTTAGTTATTGAACATTGAATTTATCAATTTTAACTCTTCTTTAAATAAAATAATAATAAATGTCCTAGTCTAATATAAGTGGACCAAAAGGATCATATTTTAATCCTAAGGTTTATTTTGGTCGAAATACACTTATATAATAGAATTAGGACATTTTTAGGGTAATTATAATATCATTTTCTCCTTTAATTACCATATTTACTTTTAACCGTGGTAAATAAAATTCAAAATTTAATATTCACCAAAAATTATTTTCATCCTATTGAACCAAATTTTACAAACTGATGTCAACCGTGTCTCTCGGGTTTTTGATATTCAATTCACAGAGGAGTAAAAATATGTTTTACGAATGCTTTCAAATGTTCCTAGAAGGTGGGTAAAAGACTGTAAAATGTTCAATAAAATTTTATACATATAATCTTATTATAAAATAACTCTAATGAATTAAATTGAACTTATATAGGTATTATTTATATATTTTGACATAAAATAAACTTTCATAAAAAAAATTGTTATTTAAATAAAATGTATGTTTTAAACAATAACATAGTGTTTTCACAATTCATAAAAAATTGAATGTTTTCAGAAAAATACCAAAAATTCACCCTAAACTAATTTTGGTATTATGAATCCAAAAATGATGTCCTTTTCGGAAAATAAAATTTAAAAACATTCAAATAGTGGGTCTTAATATTCATAATGGCTTGTTTTTTTGGTCGTGGTGTGTTAGAAATCGATGTTTAAAACAATGTAAGCTATTGTATTATTCAAAGAGAAGCATCTTGTGGAAGCTTGGGGTGTTACATTATCACCTCCATCAAATAATTTCAACCTCAAAATTTCTTAAAAATTACTGCATAAAAAGATTCGAGTGGTTCTTCATCATATGTTCATTGGGTTCCCACGTTGCCTCTTCCATTGTATGATTTCTCCAGAGAACTTTTATCAGATGAGTCATCTAGTTTCTCAACACTTGTTCTCTGGTATCGAGAATCTTAAAAGGCTCTTCACAAAAAGATAGATCAGGTTCTAGTTCTATTTCCTCATATGTTAGTATATGCATTAGGTATAGAATGTACTTTCTCAACAGTGATATGTTGAACACATCATGAACTTTGAAGAAGACTTGGCAGTATTACCAAACGATAGGCTACATCTCCATTTCGTTCTATAATTTAAAAAGGTCTGATGTACATGGGACATAAATTTCCCATCTTACCAAATTTTTTAACGCCCTTCCATAAGGATACCTTCAAGAAAACATGATCACCTACTTGAAATTACAAATCCTTCTTTCGGTAATCGATATAGCACTTTTCCCTACATTGACCTGCTTTAATGTCGGTTTGGATAATCGTCACCTTTCCATTATTTCCTTAACAAGTTCTGGGCCTACAAGTTTTCTTTCCCCAACATCATCCCAACAAGTTGGTGTACGACATCTCTTTCCATATAACGCTTCATATGGTGCCATCTAAATACTTTAATAGATACTATTGTTATAGGAATATTATACCAAAGGTAAATATTGATATCACATGCCCTGAAAGTCATGTGAGAAATATCTCAATATGTCTTCTAATGTTTGAATAGTCTATTCCGATTTTCTATCAGTTTAAGGGTGGTAGTCAGTGCTCAAACTAAGTTCAGTATCCAAGGTCTTTTGAAGACTTTTCCAGAATCTAGATGCAAAATGGGGATCACGATCAGAATCAATCGATATGGGAACTCCATGACGTTTTACAACATCATTAATATTTATTCTTTCTAAATGTGCAAGTGGTAACTCTTCTCTTATAACAAGAAAATGTGCAGACTTGGTAAGGAGATCAAAAAAGTCCCATATTGCATCATTTCTTCTTAGAGACTTTGGAATCCCCATGAAAAATCCCATCGTAATATCATCCCTTTTCCACTCAGGTATGGGAGTATGTTTCGTGACTCTTCTAGGATATTGTCTTCGAGCCATCACTTGTTGACAAACCATACATATTGACACATAATCAGTAATCTCCCTATTCATGTGATCTCACCAAAAATGTTCCTTCAAATCTCTATACATCTTTTTGCTACCAAGTTTAATAGTGAAATTGGAGCTATGAGCATCATCAAATAATTCTCTTTTTAGGTCAGGTATATCAGGAACACAAATTCTTTTCACAAATTTCAAAATTCCATCTTCACATAGGACGTAAATAAATCTACCATCTTTCTCAACTTTAATTTTCTTTTGAAACTCTTCATCAGTTATCTGAGAACTTTTTATCATTTCTCGTAAATATGGTTTAGTAACAATTTGAAAAAGTATTGATGTTTCACCTTCCATGATTATTCCCATATCCATCTTTACTAGATCCATGAACACAGGATCCCATTCAACTCTCATATTGTTCAAAACTCCATGATCCTTTCTTCTCAAAGCATCTGCCACCTTATTTTCCATCCCCAAGTGGTTGTGTATAGTCTAATCATAATCTTTGAGTAGTTCAATCCATCGTCTTTTCCTCATGTTGAGTTCTTTCTGTGAGAAAATATACTTCAAACTCTTGTGATCAGTATATATCTCACATTTTCAACATTGAGATAGTGTCTCCATATTTTAAAAACAATGATTATAGTTGCTAACTCAAGGTAATTAGTAGGATAGTTTTTATCATGAATCTTTAGCTTTAGTGATACATTGGAAGTTACCAAATCATTCTGCATAAGGACACAACCAAGTCTTTTCTTTGATGCTTCACTATAAATTACAAACGAATCATTCCCCGATGGTAGAGTCAAGATAGGATCGTTGACTAATTTCATATTGGTTATTCTAAAAATGCTTTACATTTTTTTTACAAAAAAATTAACCCCGTTACTTGTGAGATTGGTTAATGGATTTTCCAATCAGGGAAAATTCTGGACGAAACGCAGATAATAACCAGCTAAATCAATAAAACTATGTACCTCAGTTATACTCGTCGGTGCTGGCCATTCTGGTATTGCTCTTGTATTAGAAGGATTGACATAGATTCTATCCTTAGAGACAATATATAGAACAAAATAAATCTCCTGAAGCCAGAATTCACACTTGATAAACATTCCATGCAATTCATTTCTTCTAAGAGTATTTAGAATAGTGCGCTAGTCATTTTCAGGATCTTCATAGATTTTGAATTATTCCAATATATCATAAATAAATACAACTACAACGTCATCATGATATTAATTAAATACTCTATTCATTAGATCCATGAAGACAGAGGGTGCATTAGTAAGTCCAAAAGGCATTACAATAAACTCGTAAAGCCCAAACCTCGTACGAAATGTTGTCTTAGAAATGTTCTCTTTTTCACACACAACTGATGATATCCCGATCGAAGGTAAATATTTGAAAATTATTGGGCTCCATGAAGTCGATTGAATTAATCATCAATACGATGTAGGGTATATTTTTCATTATTATTATACAATTGATCTCCTTGTAGTCAATTCACATCCTCAAAGATCCATATTTCTTCTTAAGAAAAAGAACATGGGTTCCCCAGGGTGAAACACTAAGGAGAATAAATATGTTATTACTCAATTACACTATTTTTTTCTTCAGTTAAACTAATTCCACAGTGGCCATTCTAGAATGGGTCTTTGATATGGGCCTTGAACCATGAATTAAATCAATGGAAAACTCAATTTCTCATTCTAGAGGATGTATAAGAAAATCATATGGAAACAAATCAACATATTCTTGTATAATAGTTACATCCTCTATTTCATCATTATATTCAACACATTGTGGTTATTTAATTCTATTTCACCCCAATAATTGAATTTAATATAGCTACTGGGGGTGGATCTCAAAAAGAATCTGGTGGTGATGTTTCTTCTCAAAATATAAGGCAATATTTATCATAATTGAAAATTTTAACCTCCTTCTTCTTACAATAAATTTTTGCAACATGGTCTAAATTCCAATCTATACTGAGGATTACATCAAATTCAATCATGGGTACCATAATGACATCAACAGATAAAGTACATTCATATGACTTAATTGGGACTGATTGACAAAATGTTGTTGCAATTACACTTACATTAAGAGTTTTTACTAACAATTCCATTTTTAAATAAAATTGCAAATAAGTAAATTTCTTAAAAAACTGGGAAGATATTAAAAAATGAAATGATCTAGAATCAAGTAACGCATTGGCTAAATTTGAGGAATCCAGTAAATTACATGCCACCACGTCATTCAGAGCTTCAACCATATCAGTAGTGATAGAATAAGCTTGTCCATGCTCCCTTGGCCTATTCTGAGGTATGTTTCATTGGTGCATAGAACATTAATTTTCATTATTCCCCATTTCTCTACAATTTTATAATTCAAAATTGAAAGCCTCTTTCTTTCCCTTGCAATCATGAGAATGATGGCCTTTTTCTCCACACTTCTAACAGACTCCCATTCCCTTCAGGAAAGTACTGGGGTGTTTTTTCCCACATTTACCGCAGGATGGAAATTGAAATTTTAACTTCTTTCCCTTATTTCTGTTCCTACTGTTTTTAGAAGATCTCTTCTCATATTTCTTTTCTTTAAAGTCATAAGACGTAGAGAAATATTTTCTGTTTTGAAAGCACAAGAGACAATATCTTTGTACGATGAGAAGGATTGTGCGACTAATTATCGATGGAGAAACTGTTTTAACCTATTGAATAATCGATAAATATTACTCCTTAGGTTATGTATATAATCAAATTCATGCCTTTTTATCCTCGTAACGTTATCCTTATACTTTGCGACATTATTATCCTCCTTTTTCCTCAGACTCAAAAATTGCCCTTCCATATCCAATCAATGGTCATGAGGAAAGTATTTTTCTATGAAAATATCTTTAATCGACCTCCATTCCATATTTGATACTTCTTCATCCTCCTTTGTGTTTTTAATTAATGAACACCATATATTTTTATTTCTCGTGAGGCAATAAACTGCCATGAAAACGTTTTCCATTGCGCTACTCCCCAAAGCATGAAATATTTTCTCTATGGAAATTATCCATTTGACAGCTAAAAATCGATTTTTATTCACATTGAATGTTGTTGGTTTTTGCCTCATGAATAGGTATAACATTGATCCTCTAGGTTGTGGATCAGAGTGCTCTATATGGGTAAGGTTATTATTCATAACCAGAGTGTGTTGTCCCAGTATGGTTTTAAGTTGTTCAGCACTGGTTGCATCACCAGATCCACTATAATTATCTTGAGTAGGAGAGAAATCTTTACATGGATTATGCGTGTTGATACAGATTCCATTCCATCCACCAGGTTGCATTTCTGAAAAATGGCATACACTAGATTTGATTATGAATCCCAATACATAATTCCAATCTTGTAAAAAACATAACATAAAGTGAACGGTTTATGTATATAATCCATATTCATAAAAAACATTATTTACAGAGGTATATACTCCCAAAAAATTCCTAATGGTTTGTAACGAAAATGTGTATTATCCTAAGAATATACCCCGAGAGTGTCAAAACCCATAGTGTAGAAAATCTCGTTGTCATGTACCAGGATACCCTAGGACATGCCCGAAACTCCTTATCAGAGTTTTCACTCTTAGGTACATCTTTTCTAGAGCCGCCTCTACCTTCTCGTATCCAAAAAGGATGTATTGTTTGAAATACTTACAAAATATCTATAATACCAAAATTCTAGGATGTTCATATATACTATTCCTCAATGTCTATCATAGGGTAATGTTCTATAATCTAAGTTATTATAAATCAGGCTTCCAATGTTTTTACTAAACATCCTCTGATACCAACTATAACACCCTGACCCTAGTTACCCCGAGTTGGTGCATTTCTATATAACATTGGAATGATACAAGGAATCATGTCCTAAAAGGCCGACCAGTTTAGTATCCTTGGATGTACTAGGTACATACATAAGTTTTACATTACATGATGGAATAAAAAAACATTATGTACCATTTGAACATTGTTATATCCCATTTCCTATCCCTACAGGTTAATCATAATATACTTCAACGCATCCGGGAATAAAACATAGAAAGGGGTGATCTCAGGTGCTCAGTTAGGATAACAATATAGCAGAAAATTTCATAAATAAGAATAAATAGTTAAGGAAATGTATAAGACTAAAACACTAGCCTTTTAAACAGAAAATTTAGAATAACATGGAAAATATAAATCAAATAATTCCATTTACTTATTCACGTGGATATTATACTAGTTGAATAATCATATGTAATATCAATAGCCAATTTCATAATGATGGAATGCATAATGTCGGACATCTTAACCACATAGACAATGCCTCATGCCAAGGCTGCAAATAATATTTTTTCAAGGCCTTATTCCAAGACACTAGTTTTTCTCATGAGACATACCGATGCATCGAGGAGCTATAGAGGGCTCCACCCATCAGTTACAAAGTCCAATGCATTCCTCATATGAAAAGATTGAAACATAACCTAAAAATTTGTATTAAAACAAGCATACGAAATGTTAATATGTTAAACATAAACTATGCATGATTTAAAAATAACACATCCATAATCAAACATATAAGAAACCATCAATACAATATAGAAGATGTTATCATAGTAAATAAACATCAAAAAGGGTAAAATCCATCAAAGTATGTTGACATAGAAAAAATCAAAACTACTTGAGAGAAATATCGCTTTCTATTTTAAAATCATTTAAAATTCACATAATTATAAAAGAAAAAATTTATTTAAAATATACTCTTATAATCATGAAAGGGAATTTTCTAAGGTGTTATAATGGCAGAAAATAACCACACCCACCGTATAAGTGAAAGAAATATTCTAACCTTGATTTTTCAAAAAGGTCATAAAATACTATTTTTTTGGAATGTGGTGGAAAGATTCGATTCAAAACATTTTGAAAAAAAAAATGGTATAAATGTCTTTAACCCATAATCTAGGAATTATTAAAAAATTATTAAAATAAATTTTTAAGAAACACTGATGTGGATGATAAAGAGGTCCCAGTAGACACTCACGTTTAAACAACCTCGGATAATAAAGAGATTGTATAATTAACCCTTAACTTTTACTTTTCCTTGATCAAGGGTTTGTTAACCTCTTGTATAATAGTTTAATGAATTATATTAAATTATACAACTACCACAAACATAAATATCATATCATATATGATCTTATAATATTTCTTTGTTAATAATATTTCAGTAGTTTCATTGTATCAGGTGTTAACTAATTCATTTTCCATTATATGTTTTGTTACGTAAGACAGGTTTGTTATGGATAGGATGTATTTGATTCATATCCAGAATTATATTAATTTCTTAAAAATAATTTTTAATCATAAAATGAAAATAATTTTTGAATGGTTATGATGGGGAATGAATCTCATCGCATTCGTGGAGACGGTAATCTGTACGTATTTATGATCGACAATATCATTCAATTGATGGTAAAATATTATGTAATTTTATGTTATATCATATATAAAGAATCATTAAAATGTTATATTTAGTATTTACTTCAATTATACTCATTATTTTATGCATAAAAATAATAATGTGTTTCAATAACAAACTACACCATGACATGGAGACGGTAAACCGTACATACACACGTATGGTGGCTTATCATTCATAAGATGAATAGAATAATGAATATGGTTGTCAAATATTTATTATAATATCACAGTATGTATAAGGTATAGGAGTTATTATTTAGGTATTGAAACCAAAATGAAAGAGGAAGTTGAAGGTGAAAACAACTCTGAAAGAGGTGCTGAAATTATTACCTCTTCTTCGGGTATTTCATTTTGAGTTGATAAAAATGCCTTTTTAGGTTACATTTTTTATCAAATTAAGGACTTTATGTAGAAATGAGGGTTTTTGGGAGGATATTTGAGCAGGGTTTGGCCATGAAAAATGGATTTGGAGGTGTTATTTTTAGGGAAGGGGAACTACCATTATATAAGAGAGGTGAGGGTCACTTTAGGAAAATCTTGAAATATTATATTATTATACAATCATATTCAAATAATAATCGATCCAAAAGGATTTATTTCGATGATAAGGTAGGTATGGGTCGAAAAAATCTGAACCAATAGGTTTTAGATAGGTTTTGGTCACCATATTATCTTCATCCTTTATATTTATCTCTCAGTTAAATAGTTTATCTTTTACCATGTATTCTTGTATTATTATAATAAATTGTTATTAAACTTACTAAAAAAATCCAAAAGAACCCCAAATGGTTTTTTATTGATATATCTAACCATATATAAGTCATTTTGATGAACCTTATATTTTTAGGAATATTATATCAATTAATAATATAGTATTTATTTTAAAAACACATTTATGTCAATTTTGACACTAATTGGTATATTATTTTTGCGAAAGTCATAAAAACTTTATCACATATAAATTTTTTTAGTTAATCTTCCCTAAAATGTCATATTAACCTATAAAATTAGTTTAATTCATCAGAACTATCAATTTACATTTATATGGATATTTATAATATCAATTATTTTAATCATTCATTAATAAGGTAATTAATGCATCATCATTGTTTCATAAATAAATATAATTATTTAACGAATAAAAATTATAAATAAAATAAAATTATGTTGTAAATAGTTTTATATTTTTGATGAATATTTATAGTCAGATTTATTTTACGTATAACCCTATATTTAAAATGGTTTATTTATTAAACATTGAATTTAACCCTTTTTACTCATCTTTAATAATAATAATAATAAATGTCCTAATCTATTCCAAGTAAAACAAAGGATCATATTTTATTCTTAGGGTTTATTTTTTTTCGAAATAAACTTATCCAATAGAATTAGGACATGCGTTTGGGAAATTATAAAATCATTTTACCATAAATTACACAATTTACTTTTAAATGTGGAAAATAAAATGATAAAGTTACTATTAAAAAATTATTTTCATCCAATTGACCCAAATTTTACTTAATGATGTAAATTCTGACTTTAGGATTTATGAAATTCAATTAATAGAAGTGGTAAAATTATGTTTTATGAAAATTTTCAAATATTCGTAGAAGGTGGGTAAAAGGTAGTAAAAAGTTCAATAAAATTTTTCACATCTAATATTATTATAAAATAACTCCAATAAATTATATTGAAATTACATAGGTATTATGTATATATTTTGGCATAAAATAAATGTAAATAAAATAAATAATTATTTAAATAAAAAATATGTTTTAAACTATAACCTAGTTTTTTTCACTATTCATAACAAATTCAATGTTTTCTGAAAAATAACAAAAATTCACCAAAAGATTATTTTGATATTATGAATTCAAAAATGAAGTCCATTTCAAAAAATAAAATTTACAAAATTTAAAAAATTTGGTGTTACTATTCACAACGGCTAGTTTGATTGGTTGTGGTGTGTTAGAACTCGAAGTACTGTGCAGCGCAAGCTATTCTATTATTCAAAGAGAAGTGGACCATGGAAGCTTGGGGTGTTACATTTTCTGGGAATAATAATGAAATTCTAGGCCTTGGTCCCAAAGTGACCACTCATCAATTGGTTTTTCTAGAAGAGAATTGGGGATATAATTAAGCAGTAAAAAAACACAACTAACTCACACCTACAAAATTGAGGCTGATGTCGACAATCTTATCATGAATGACTTTATACGATCGATAGGAAATGAAAAATGGATATTAAATACTTATTTAGTGAAAAATATGAATGGAAATTATGATTTTGAATTGATTTCTTAGATCTCAATCAGTATTGTACCAAATATGACTTTCCGGTTCCTATCTCAGAATATTGTATTGATGCGAAAACTAGATACTAAGCACTCTCCTTCATCGATGGATAGTCTGGGTAAAACCAATTTTGGATGGCCCCAAAAGACAAAGAATCCATATCCTTTAGAGCAACACAAGGAATATTTTTATATCAGGTAATTCCCTTTGTCATTAATAATGTTGGTGCCATATACCAAAATTCAAGGAATCATATCTTCAAACACTTCTTGGGGAAATTTTTTGAATGATACGTTGATGAACTCGTGTTAAAATCAAGACAAAATTTTGATCACCTGACTAACATAGATACTTCATTCAGAAAGATTTAACAGAATAATATAATGATGACCCCCTTGAAATGTGTTTTCAGGGAAACCATTTAATAATTTTGTAGTTTTTTTGTACTCCATCATGGAATCGAAGTCAATTCTACTAAGACAAAATCTATCCTTGACATTTCACCTTCTCAAAAGAAGAAATATTTATAAGGACTTCAAGGACACTTGAATTACATCAGACGCATCATAGCCAATCTGGTATGAAAGAGTTTTCCATTGAACAAATTGATGAAGAATTGGGTCACATATCAATAGACCAATGACTTAGAAGATGTATTTGATAACCTCTAGAAATAAATCTTTATCCCATTAGTATTAATGCCACTTTCCAATGTAAATCCAAGTATTCATTAAGTGACAACCTTAGAGAGATCAATAGGTGCATTCCATGCACAAAATAATGACGTTGGGAATGAAGAAAACCATTATAATCTCAGTCAAACAACCCTTTATTCAAAAACTCTTTATTTTTATATTGAGAAAATATTCCTTTCATTATGTTTTTTAGTTTTTAAGATGAGGCACTATTTACATCATCACAAAGTCTAATTGGTCTCTCTTAAAAACCCAATCAAATTTATCCTCAGTTTTTCTTGTATTGAAAAGATTTCAGGAACAGTGGGAAGATACTATACAGCAGTTTGGTATATCATTCCTACCTCAAAAGGTAGTAAATGAAAAATACATAGTAGGGATCCATGTTGAGGATAGATATACCTAATAATCATAATTTAATACTAATGTTACTGATGAATATTTTTTATCTATTAATGATAGTCTCTAAACAATGGAATTGTATTTTGAGGGTGCTTCTAGGATTCTAGTAGGGAAAATACAAAAAGACCCTATGATCGATAATGTTGGGTTATGAATTTTATTTATCTACCCATAGAAAGAATTACATCCATAATCTTTCATATTATTAGTAGTTGGTACCACAAATGAAGCATAATATCAATCTCTCAAAACATGGCTAGAATTGTCACTCCATATTCTAGTGAACAACCTGGAATTGAACCGTGATTCAGAATTGCTAATCAAGTACATCAGTAGGGATTATCCCACTATAAAATATGATCTAATTCCCTTATGTTATTATGTCTGAGTGTTAATGGTAGAATTTCCATCACAAGAAATATTTTCATACGTCCAGTGATCCCAGAACACTTAGGATGATGAATTGGAAATTGTATCCACAACCCTAGTAGATCCAAACTAGGACTAATCGATCAATTGCAATCCTCATCGTCATATGGTTTAACCATTTCTTATATTCATAATGGAGGAAATTAATGAAATCAGTACCATTACAAAACCATTTGGTCATACCATGGGATGAACTATAACCATAATAGAATATATCCAAGATGGATTACTACAACCAAATAGGGTTGGAAAAGAGCATATCCATTTATGAGTAATTAATATCACTATTTTGGGTGGTCCAAATCACCTGAAGACATTATATTGATAAGGATTCGTCGGAATTCTCCACAAATGCATTGATGGGGAAAAAATACATATTTCATGATATAAGTGCATGTAAAGGTCTATGGTTCCCACCATTATAGTCACATGCATTCTGATCAATCCGAATAATTGGATGCTTCTAGCCTTGGTTAAAAATGGAGTGCACAGATTTCATAAAGATGTGTCATCCCTGCCAAGTGCATGACAACTTAATCCATCAACCCCCAGATTTTCAACAAACAATTAAATAATCTTTTCTATTTTCTACATGGGGAATGGGTGGAGTATGACATTATCCTATAACTATGGATATGCATTTCAACTACATCTGTAATGCTACTGATTTCTTATCATAATGGGATGAGGTAATACCTCTTAATGAATTCAGGGCTGAAATTCTTGTTATCTTTTCCAAAGATAATATTATTACCATATTGGGTGTCCTTTATTCCATATTGATAGAAAAAAAACCAATTTATATTCTTCTGAGGTAAAGAAGCTACATCTAGAACAAAATATCAAATCCAATAATTCATCCCACTATCATGTAGTGGGAACTAAATAGATTGAGGATTTGATGATGACCTTCTCCAACATACTCCAAAAGATCGTGTATAAAGAGATAAAATCATGGGCTCATAAGATCTTTCATGCCTTGTGGGATTACATGAGTACTACTGGTTCTTCCACATGATAAACCCCATACTCATTGGAATACATGACAAAATAATTTATTTCCAATGAAATTTAGTTTCCATCGGTCAATGTTTCCATCGATGATCAGTTATCAAAGGATGCGAAATCACAGAAAATGATGGATGAGTTGGGGAAATTGGATGATAGTAGACTGAATACCATAAATCACTTGGATTTCTATCAGAACTGAATAGATTGGGCCTTTAACATTATGGTCCACATTAATTCATTCATTCAAGGAATGATGGTTTTTGTCCTCTGTACTCTAGTGATACTGGGAAAAGAAACCTCTAAAACATTATTTGAAGTATAGAGGACATTACTCCTTACCTAAGCTCCCCTCTAAAAGAGCTTATTTCTTTATCTATTTGGATGGGGATCTCATTAAAACTCCAACCAATGTGTGGTTCTTAAAGAATTAATTTTGGTAATCACACAGTGATTATCCTAGTTGTATGATGAAAAACTATGTCATAAACATCACCCATGATGTATGACGTTTAAAATCATACAATCCCTTTCCTTAACACATGATGATAATATGCACAACATGAGTTCGTAATCGCATGACATAAAATAGTAGAGAAACATTTGTCTTTACCACCTGAAATTAAACTGTACAGATGACATCACCCTGATTTGATGTTAATAAATCCTTCATGATACCTCGAGTTGACATTTCAGTTAATCCCTTAAATGATGATAATATTCCATGAATAATATTTATTAACATCATTGCCACTCCATAATGTCATTTGAGACTAATTTCTTCCGTATGATTGGATCAGATCCACATGGAGAACCATATTCAAAAACGTCATATGGCTTGAATCTCATTCCAATAAAATATGTATTGAAACGTAGATCTCTATTATTTGGTCCATACATGATAAAAAAATCCCCATCATTCCTTTTTTGTATGATTCAAATATTCATAGAGAGTATTTCTTCAAGGACTATGTGTTTCTTGATTCTTGTTTCTGTAGGATATGTAGTGACACTTGGGTATTATCTCTTGGTCCAGCCACAATGTATCTTTCCCGTCAGGTCACCTTCATCCATACCGCATGAAATTAAATAGAACAATTATTTATTAACTAAATGTGGCTTGATTATCTTTCTAATGAGATACATAATGACACTATGATCTCCTATCTCAAGACCAGATGCAACCATAAAAGAAATAATTTTCCCTTTCCTTATATATGAGACAATTCTATACTAGGATACCTTCTATAAAATATGGTTTTATTTTCTTACCATCATGAATTTTGGGCCTAACAATTATTTTGGAATGTATTAATGACATTGTTTTCTCACATCCACATTAAATGGGTGTGGGGAACCAATTTCAAGAACTACGTGTGGCATGATTCTTTCCCGCAACAAGATACTTAGTGACATCTAGGATCTAACACATGGTCCAGCTACTATATCTCTATATTATCACATTAGTTTATCTTCGTCCATTCCACATGAGATTAAACTACATGGAACATTTCATGAACTATGCATGACATGATTCTCATTCCTATGAAAAACATATTAAAGACCCAATATCATATCTCGGATTCAACTACAATTAAATAAACCCATTCATTTTCGTTATTCATGAATCAGATCTATATAAGATATCTTTTTTAGACTATGGGCATGATTATCATTACAATGAGATACACAGTGATTCCTTGAATTCATAATTTAGGTCCAACCATTATTCTAGAAATTATCAAAATCACTTTTTACCAACATTAAAGACCAATTAGTGTGCAAAAATTTTATCCAAAACAACATGTGGCTTTATTCTTTCCTCAAAATGATATATAGTAAAACCTTGGTCCTACACCCTAGTCCAAAAATCATATTTTCATCATTTTCCTATAATTTATTTGGGTTTACTTTGTTTTATAGAATAAACTTTTACTGTTCCTTGATTCTCACGTTGAAAACAATTCACATGGGATTAGGAATTTGGTAAATTAATTTTATTCATAATAAGGTGTCCCGATCCTCATTAGGGTTATGAAAGGTCTTCTTTGTAAGAACTTAAAGGCATAATAGATGTCATCGTCACCGAAAAATAAACCATGAGATATTCTCAATAACTACATGTGGTTTGATTTTAATTTTCTAGAAATACGTCATAAGGCCCATAAGATACCCTTTGGATCAACTACATTGTTTCAATAAATTTATGTTAGTTCTCCTATATACTTACTGCATGATGTTAAATAGCATGGAATTTCATGAACTATGTATTGAATGATTCTCATTTTTTTTATATATGTAATGACACCCGCATCTTCTATCTTGGATCATGCATCAATTTGAAAATCCCCTTTATCCTAGGTATGGACCAACCCTATAGAGGGAGACCAATTTCTATAAATACATGTGGCTTCATTCCTGCCCTCTTAGGATACATAGTGATGCTGAGATTCTACATCCTAATCCAGCATCCATTCCTAAAATATTAACAATTCCCTGTATATGGTCCAGACCTCTACAAGGTGATTCTTCAAGAAATATATGCGGCTTTATTCTTCCTTGAGAATGATACATAGTGACACCATGGTCATATCCCCTAGTCCAGACACAATATTTCTCTTCATTTCGGAATCACTCATGTTCTCAACACATGAAAATAAACTATATGGGTTCTTTAAGAACTACATGTGGCTTCATTCTCAGTCAAATGAGATATGTAGTTTTGTCCAGACTTTCAATCATGGGCCCAGTCACAACATGATACAAATAATTCCTCTTTTGTTACATGTATGGGTTAGATCTATATTAAAAGATTAAATAATATTTCTCATCTTATATATAAACCCATATTCAAATAACCACCATTATCTTTAACTTATGAATTCAATTGGGGTGAGGGACCATTATTTTAGAACTAGTTGTGTCTTGATTCTCACACATGTGAGATACATAGTGATGTCCTCATATTAGTCCTTGGGCTCAGTCATATCACGAAATAAAAATCATCCACTCTCCCACATACGAATAAAAAATATATACATGAGCTTTTATTTTGGGTCTTCTCCTTAGGGAGTCCACCATAGAAACATGAAATGTCACCATTTTATATATGAATCAAGATATATGTAAAGGGATCCATAATCATCATAAATATCAGCCCAAATACTTCCCCTATGCATTTGAAATTTCCAATTTCCCATTAAATACTCCTAATATTGGATACTTTTAGAACTTCATAATAATTATTCAGTTTCTGGTGGTAGAATTTCTGATACCTTAGAGCTCTTTTTCATTAATATGTAAAATTTTCCACGAGTTGGCCTTGTATTAGTTTCTCACAAGAAATCATTTTCATCCAAAGGATTTCACTATTTGGATATGATAATTATGACCTAGATGTCCCAGTATAATAAACCCCCCATAACAGGTTTTTCAAATAATTGTAACTTCATTCTTGGGATATGCATCTTCTTTCCCTCTAGGCTTTGATGATGGTATGTTGGAACCAAAAATTTAATGTGGTCATCCTGTGTATAATTCTTCCATATCCTCTCTCCCAACCTGAAAGTATCTAAGACCATTTTTTACACTATTCCCCTCAAATTTTTTCAAATCATATTGGGATATCCATGGGTAATTTGACAATGTATCATTCATTGTTTCCATAATATTATGTTTTCCTTTGTATGACCAAAAACTAAAAGCACCATAACATCATATGCTTGGGATAGACCTTTGAAGAGAGAATATACCCTCAATTCATTGGAAATTATGAATTGAAATACCAATTCTGTATTCATGAACATTTATACATAAACTAAACACTATTATTTAGAAAATCCAAGCGTCGATAAATATTCATTGGATTTTAACGATAGAATGTCGGAATTATTGAGAGCTCCTTTACCCAACTATGCAGTACGTTCCCCAAGATGGCCTTGCATAATATCACCTACATATTAGGAATGTCATCCAAAGGATACTACAATTTATTTTTTTAGTATATTACTTTGTTGAACCTACATAATAAAACCCCTATATCAGGTTTTCCCATTGGGTTCCCCTCCTACGATTCCTTCTATCATTACCCCTATGCGGCCTTTCATAGGGTTCCCGATCGTGTTTCCCCTTTCACCATGAGTACCCGCAAAACATAGAAGTTGTCTTCCTCACTAATTTTTTTGATTTTTTTCTATGGTTCGTCCACCCCTTAGAACCCCCTACTCTTACTGCTTATAATTTCTATTATCTGTTCTATGGTTCCCACTACATTTTTAGTTATCCATCCTCCACATCGTGCAACCCATTCAACATTTTCTTCACCATTAATAAATTATGGAAGTGGATGTAGCATTTGCGAAGGCCCTCCATGTAATGTTTCTACCATAATCTCTGAAGGTCCTCCCCAGATAACCCATAGGGGCCTACTCTGTGGGCTGGGAATGATCGCTCATGATAGCCTATCTTATGATGCATGTTAGGGTAGCCATCCCCACGACAGAATAATAGGCAGCAATAAGGACATACCATTCTTATCGTCTACCCTGATGGTCCTCCCTAGTGTATATGCTATAGATAATCCTCTCTTTTCAATCAGATATTGACTCATCATGGTAGTCCTTAACATGATGACATCTATTCTGAAGGACCTCCCTACCATGAAATATTCTTTGAAGGTCCACCCCATAGAAACATCAAGTAATGAGAATATCCTCCTCTCATTGTAGTACATCCTAATGGCCATCCCTAGGATGCACACTGCATAAATTCTAATAGATGATAGATATAAAGATGTGATAAGAGTCCTCTCCATCATAACAGTCATCGAGAATGTCCTCCCCTCAGTGACATTAAGAAACTAGAGGGTCCTACCCTCTGTTTAGTACATTCTAAAGGCCCTCCCCATGATGTATATTATATTAATTCTCCCTACATCTAGATAACAAATGTGATAGTAGTCCTCGCCATTATAGAAATCATCAAGAAGGGAATAACCTCAATGAAATCATGTATCATGAAGTTCATACTCCAACAGAACCCCGTCCTAAAATTCCTCTCCATGGCATACTCCGTAGAGACATTACCCATGGTCATGCATTAAGTTTCAATGGTATCCTTATCGTACCACGATTCACTGTTTTCTTCCACCCTTACACCGCTATTTTAAACTAGTTTTGTAATGAATATTTCAAATATAATAATAAATTGCACTTTATTTTTGAACCAATTAATTAATGTTAATCAATATTATAATGGTCAATGTTACTTGTTTTTATTATTTCAATGTAGGAGGAGATGATTTGGAGGTCCCTTGATGAAGTGGAAGAAAAATGGGCCAAAATTGCATGGATCCATGAAGACATGTCCATTGTTGTGCTTTTATAGAAACTTACATGCATCCAAATGGGTTCATATTTTTTGTTCTGGTACAAAATATAATGGGATAAAACTATTATGAAGGAATACATGCCCAATTAGGATTCCATGGGGCCCAACCTAACTGATCTTTCTAAAGGAATCAAATATGCACAATTCAAACGCGGTGTTCTGTAATCTGTCCATGTCTCAGGTTCCACTTGTCCAATTGATGCCAAACATTCGGTGGAGATAGCTAGGAAGTGGGGCTACAACTTTTCAGTTTTTTTAAAAGGGAGATTCAGGTGTCTATTGGTTGAAACGCATGGTAAAATTGGATTGAAGAAATATGGCTGCCTCAAACCACCTTCCAATTTTCCTATAAAATGGAACATTGGGCTCCCCATTTGAGAGTTAAGCCAAGAGGAATGGTGCTTCAATTTTGGAGTCCCCAAGGAATATTCTCAACATCACTAGAAGTTATGGAGGCTATGGTAAGTGCTACTTCAACATCTTCTTCTTCTTCCTCTCCCATTGGTTTCTAAACCCCTTGTGATCACCCGGGGAGGAACGTGATGTAAATCCAAAGCTTCATATTTGTAATATTTGAATGATCTTTGGAATTCCAGTTTTTTTGTGTTGTTTTTCATCATCCTATATTCGTATTTTATTATGTTATGTACTATTATGTCATGCTCAACTCATATGATCATGTTTGGGGGTACCCATTGATGTGATGTTTCACACACTGTTCACCACTTTCTTTTCCCCCTTCGAATTGTGGTGTTTGTGTGGTTCATATTGGTCAATTAAAATCACATAATCACTTTCAAGGTCATGTACATTTATTTCATGGTATCACAATGATATAACATACAAACCTGGACTGGACATCGAGTTCTTCGTGTGTTGCTTTGGTGAGTTTTGATTATGATGTCGAACACAAATCACCCAATCATCAGCGGTGTCTAGTGAATCATTGTGTGTTTTCGACTGAACCGTAGGAGGTATCCTAGTATAAAATCAGTAAAATTAAGTTTCTAGATGTTGAAAAACATGGATTAAAAGATCATAACCCTATAACATGAAGGAATGAAGGATAAACATCATGAGAGTACCCCGGGTTGATCACACTTAATTAATCGTGGTCATTTCTACTTTGTTTTATCACTTTTATTTTATATTGTCATATTTAATCATCAAGCCCAAGTATTATAAAACCCCATTTCCATTTTTACCTTCATAATCAGAATCACATTTTTGAATTAATTATATATGGCTTCGTCGAGAGATGACCTATGGTTACTGCTATACTGCAGAAATTCTAGTGAAAAATAAACATCTAATTTGACATGATCGACAACGCGATCATATTTTGGCGCCGTTTCCGGGGAACCGAGATCATTTTTTTCATTATTTCCTTTTATTTATTTATTTTACTTCTCAATTAGTACTCCTTTTAATACCCAACCCCATTTAATTTTTATGTTATGGGTTTTGTCTTTATTTTTGGTTGTTTTTTGTGTGATCTTTCTCTTTCTCTCTCTCTCTATCTCTTCTTATTCTCGATCTCCCTCTCTATAATTCTGTATTATAACATTATATTCTATTTTCACCCTTCTTAAGTGATTTTTTCCATATTCAAAAACAAAAACAAACATCAAAAATTATTTTCATGACCCGATCTTGTAAAGAAACACTACTTGAATTTGACCATGAAATTGAATAGTCACTTCACACACAAATCATGGTATCTAGAGAAATTCAATCAAGTAACATTGAGTAACCCATTTTGGAACCTCAATTGGTCCTAAATCAATCCAAAATTGAACCCAATCAAACCGAACAAAACATGGCTACAAATAATCGATCCTTTAAAGAACTGACCACCCCTGAGGTGGAGTACCAACCTACATACATCCAATATCCCGAGGAAGCAGCCAACTTTGATCAAAGATCAAGTGTCATCCACCTTCATCCTAAATTACATGGTATTCCCAGTGAAGACTCTCACAAACATCTCAAAGAGTTTCACATAGTGTGCTCTACCATGAAACCACAAAATATCTCTAAGGACATAATCAAGTTTAGGGCCTTCCATTTCTCCCTTGAGGGTGTATCCAAATACTGGATATACTATCTTCCTACCACAATTGGGGGCAGGAATGACCTTAAAAGACTCTTTCTGGAGAATTTCTTCCCTGCCTCCAGAATGACATCAATTAGGAACAAAATCTGTGGAATTAGGAAATCACAAGGAGAGACTCTTCATGAATACTGGGAGAGATTCAAAAGACATTTCTCCAGCTACCCCCACCACCAGATTAGTGAACAACTATTAATACATTACATATATGAGGGACTTATCTCCATGGATTGTGGAATGATTGTTGTTGCAGCTGGTGGTTCCCTAGTTGATAAAACACCTTCTGCTGCTCGTGACTTAATAGCCAACATGGCTCCAAATGCCCAACAATTTGGTACATGATCAATTTCACCAACCCAATTAGTTCATGAGGTAATTCATTAATCCCTAGAATAAAAGGTAGATACTACACTTGATTATATGCATACCCTTCTAAGAAAATTAGCTCAAGCACAATGTAACTCGAACTATATTTCTATTCCATTACATTGTGGTATTTTTTCTGATAACACTCATTTTTCTGACCAATGCCCACAACTTCATGATTCATCTGAGTCTTGTGCAGTTGTGTTCCCAGGGCGTCCATTCCAACAAGCACCATTCTTAAAGCATGAACAATTCAGTCCAAATCTAAATCCAGGGTGGCAAGAACAACCCCAATACCGACATGGAGGAAACTCAAGCTACCCCAAACATAATTTGTATCAACAAGGCCATGTTATGTAACCTTCTTATACATAATCATCTCAAAGCAATCCTCCTCCTACTAAATCTGAACAAAGCCTCGAGGATATGGTGTTGAAAATGTCAACCCAGAACCTCTAGTTCCAATAGACCACGCAATCGAGAATTCAAGACCTACGAAATCAAGTGGGAAAATTGGCGAACACCATCAGTGAGCTCAAGATGCAAGGGTCTAGACAACTACAATCCCAACCCATATCCAATCCAAAAGAAAAAAGGTAATGTATATGAAATTACACTTCGTAGTGGTAAAGAAGCTTCTACTTCTATGGATTCTATGAAATAGGTAAGTCCCATTATTGTTTCGTTGATGGATATTCGGGTTATTTCCATATCCATATAGCCCCTGAGGATCAAGAAAAGACCACATTTACCTATCCATTCGACACATTTGAATACAGAATAATTCCTTTTGGCCTATGTAATGCTCCTGGTACTTTTTAGCGATATATGTTGATTATTTTTTCTGAGTAGCATGAGATTTGTATTGAAGTATTTATGGATGATTTCACAGTTTATGGTTCTTCTTTTGATCATTTTTTGAAAAACCTAGGTTCTTTCCTCCACCGCTGCATTGAAAAATATCTTGTTTTAAATTATGAAAAATTTCATTTCATGGTTGAGTGGGGGATAGTTATTGGGAATTTCATTTTAAATAAGTAAATTCATGTTGATAAATCTAAAATTGAATTAATTTAGTCCCTTACATTTCCAAAATTTGTTCATGAGGTGCAGTCTTTCTTTGGACATGCTGATTTTTACCGTCGATTAATTAAAGACTTTAGTAAGATCACACTTCCCTTATCTCGGTTATTACAAAAGGTTTCTAAATTTTTTTATGATAAAAGTTGTGAGGATGATTTCAATTCACTAAAAATGAGTCTCACATCACCTCCCATCATCCAACCACCATGGTGGGATCTATCCCTCGAACTTATGTGTGATGCCTCTAACATTGTAGTTGGGGATGTTTTATCACAATGGGTTGAAAAGTACCCTAATGTCATTGCATATGCCTCACGTACCCTTGACCCTTCCCAGGTGAACTAAAAAACCACAGAAAAAGAACTTATTTCTATTGTGTTTGCCTTGGAAAAGTTCTGTTCCTATCTCATTGGGTCAAAAATCATTGTCTTTTATGATCACGATGCCCTTCAATTTCTCCTTAATAAACATGAAGCTATGCCCTACCTCATTAGGTGGATGCTCCTCCTCCAAGATTTTGACCATGATATTAGAGATAACAGAGGAGTGGAATATGTGGTAGCTGACCACATTAGTAGGACTTCCCCACCATTGGACGATCATGTGGACTCACCTCTCCCAATTAGAGAATTCTTCCATCATGAGAACCTTTGTGATGTTGTGGACCTTACCCCCTGGAATGCAGACATTTTTAATTTTCTAGCAACATATAGGGTCCCCATTGATTTTAGAACTTCCCAATCCCAGAGAATTAAACATGATTCTCGATGGTGCATTTGGGATGACCCATATTTTTGCATGATCTGTAGTGTCCAGGTTGTTCATAGGTGTGTCTCTGACCATGAGTTCACCTCAGTTTTTAGCTTCTGCCAAACATTGGCTTTTGGGTGCCACTTTGTCTTTCAACGTACTGCTTGAAAGGTCCTTGACTACGGATTTTATTGGCCAATATTATATAGAGATTCCCATAGGTTTTTTAAATCATATACTCAATGTAAATTCATAGGAAATATTTCCATGAGGAATGAAATTCCCCAACTGCCCATGTTATTCTGTGAAATCTTCGATGCATGGGGCATTGATTTCATGGGGCCTTTTCCAAAATCATTTGGCTTTGTGTACATCTTATTAGATATTTACTATGCTTCTAAATGGGTGGAAAAGTCTGCTAGGACCGATGACTCTCGAGTTGTTGTTGATTTTGTGAGGTCCCATATTTTCAGTAGGTTTGGTCTACCAAGATTCATCATTAGTGATCAGGGTTCACATTTTTGCAATCATAACATGAAAAACATGCTTCTTAAGTATGGGGTTGTTCATAATGTCTCCACTTCATATCATCCCCAAACTAACGGACAAGTGGAAATTTCAAATCTGTAAGTTAATTGAATCTTGGAGAAAATGGTACAACCCAATATGAAAGATTGTATTTTGCATTTGGATGATGCTATTTGGGAATACCGTACTGATTTTAAAACCCCAATCAGAATGTCACCATATAGTATTGTGTTTGGAAAGGCATGTCACCTCCCAGTGGAGGTAGTACACCATGAATATTGGGCCGTTAAGCACTGTAATATAAATCTCTCAGATGCAGGTGATCATAGAAAGTTGTAGGCTCTAGAGTTGGAAGAAATTCAGAATGATGCATATGAGAAATATCGAATCTACAAAGAGAAGCAAAGGTAATCCATGATGGGATGATTCATTAGAGGAAGTTTCATATTGGTGAGAAGGTACTCATGTGTAATTCTACGCTAAATATCCACCCAGGTAAGCTTCTATCCTGATGGCTCGGTCCTTCTAATGTAACTAATGTTTACCCTTTTGGTGCAATACAGGATTTTCATGAGAAGAGTAGAAAGGGGTTTACTTTCAATGACCATAGGCTAAAACACTACTATGAGGATTTTCCCCAGAATCCTGTGGAGGAAATCCAACTAATGGATGCCACATATGACACCACTTAGTAGGCTGTCCCTTCTCCCTACCTTTATTTACATATCTATTTATTTAAATACATGCAGGGAGGACAATGTAATTTTTAGGTGTGGGGGAGGGTGACATGTCATAGTTAGGATTTGAAAATATATATATATATATAATAGAAAAACACAGAAAAAATGAATTTTAATTTCTTTTTCTTTATTTTGCGTCTTTAAATAAACATTGTTCTTAAAATAATATCCAAATATTTTTTCATTTTTGAGTCAATTGTGTGAAAAAATACCATTATTTTTCGGAAAATGTTTTCCAAAATAATGCTTATATGAAATGTTTTTCAATAATTTGTATTTTTAAATCATTCTTAGGTGTTTAATGTATTTCTGAAACCCATTACTCATTAGTACTAACCAATATTTCAATCCCTTACCCAAGAGATATTCTAAGCCCTTTATTGCATATTCATCATTTTAATTACTTTCTTGAGAGTCTAAGGTCATCTAGATAAACTATAACTTACCTTAATTCTGTTTAATGCCATAAGATTCAAGTGTTCTATAATCATGATAGAGTCCATCGTGCATTGAAAAGCCCTTTGTACAATTAACCTCTATTTTGGCCACCTTGACATTTTATCCTTTTTAAGCCTTAGAGACCTTGAAATGCCTATTTGGTAGCCACATTACAAGCTAATTTATCCCTACATACCCATCTCTTGTGTATATTCTTGTTTGATTTCAGAAAGTGTGGGGGATAGGGTGTTTCCATGGGAATTTTTGGGAATGATCATTGATATTGGTTGATAGGAAGGGTGCCTACATTTTACATGGGGAATTGGTTCACATTCCATATTATATCATTTTATTACACATGTTTCCCTCTTTAACTCCAATAAAAATTCTAAAACAAACAATAGTTCTATACAATGAAAAAAAACAGAACAAAAGAAAAAAATGGAGAAAAGAGGAAGATTATTCCTTATTATTCACTGATCGGCTGTGACCCATACAAACAGAAAATGGGGATAGTGAGTTGGAAGTGATTAATTTTACGAGGGGATGAGTGTGTACATTCATTGTGAACACTTTCTGAATTTTGACATGTTTTGTAATTATGAGATTAAACACTCTTCTTCTACCTTAGATTTTTTTACACATTAAATCCTACCAACCCTTGAACCTTAGAGAAACCTGTTGGAAGTCCTCTTGAGTAGGACACTATTTTCTGCCGGTAGAGAACATAGAATCTTGGAAATAATATGCTAAAATCTCATGAACTCTAGGAAAAGAGCATAACTCCATTTTCATATGTTCCTTGAGTGAAGACGGAAGTTTTTCATGTGAGGTAGGCTGCGACATGTTGCATGGGTGAACAAATGAAGTTGACCAAATTCGAATGCGAGAAAAGAAAAATGGTGGAAAAGTTGATTTCATAAACAAGACATGATGAATTCCATTTCATGAAAATCTTGTATATTTTCCCACCGTTTATTTTGGAATAATATTTGAATTGGATATATGACTTTTCCCATGAGTGTAAATGTTTAGGGGTGGGGTGTGATCGTACCGCAATTCACTGTTTTATTCCACCCTTACACCACTGTTTTAACCTAGTTTTTTAACAAATATTTCAAATATTATAATAAATTTCAATTTATGTTTTATCTAATTAAATAAGTTTAATCAATATTATAGTGGGAAATGTTAATTGTTTTTTTATTTCAATGTAGGATGAGATGATTTGGAGGGCCCTTGATGAACTGGAAGAAAAATGGGCCAAAATTGCATGGATCCATGAAGACCTATCCACTTTTGTGATTTTATATAAAATTACATGAATTAAAATGGGTTCATATTTTGTGTTTTGGTACAAAATAAAATGTTCTACAACTCTTATGAAGGAATCCAAGCCCAATTCGGCCCTCAAGTGGCCCAACCGAGTTGATCTGTCCAAAGGAATCAAATCTTCATAATTCAAATGTGGTGTTCTGTAATCTGTCCATATCTTCAGATCCACTTCTCCAATTGATGCCAAACATTCTTTGGAGATATTCAGGAAGTGGGGCTACAACTTTCCAGTTTTCTCAAAAGAGATATTTGAGTGTCTATTGGTCGAAATGAGTGGTACAAGTGGAATTAAGAAATCTGTGTGCCCCAAACCACCTTCTAATTTTACTATAAAATGGAACCTTGGGCTCCCCATTTGAGAGTCTGGCCAGGAAGAAAGGTGCTGCCATTTAGGAGTCCCCAAGGAGTCTTCTCAACATACCTAGAAGTTATGGAGGCTATGTGAAGTTCTACTTCAACATCTTCTTCTTCTTCCTCTCCCAAGGGTTTCTAAACCCCTTGTGATCACCTGGAGAGGAATGTGATGTAAATCCCAAGCTTCATGTTTGTAATATTTGAATGGTCTATTGAATTACAGGTTCTTGTGTTTTTTTCATCATCCACTATTCTTATTTTATTGAGTTATGTACTGGTATTTCATGCTCAACTCATATGATCATGTTTGGGGGTACCCATTCATGTGATGTTTCACACATCGTTCACCACTTTCTTTTTCCCCTTCCAATTGCGGTGTTTGTGTAGTTCATATGGGTTAATTGAACTCACATAATCACTTTCAAGGTCTTGTACATTTTTTTCATGGTATCAAAATGATATAACATACAAAATTGGACAGAACACTGAGTTCTTCGTGTGTTGCATTGGTGAGTTTAGGTTATGATGTCGAACACAAATCACGCAATCATCAGTGGTGTCTGGTGAATCATTGTGTTTTTTAACTGAACCCTTGGAGGTATCCAAGTATAAACTCAAAAACATTCTGGTTCTAGGTGTTACAAACCAAGGATTAAAAAATCATAACCCTATATCCTGAAGTGATGAAGGATAAACATCATGAGAGTACCCCGAGTTGATCACACTTAATTAATCTTGTTCATTTCTACTTTGTTTTATCACTTTCATTTTCTATTGTCGGCTTTAATCATCAAACCCAACTATTATAAAACCCCATTTCCCTTTTTACTGTCATAATCAGAACCACATTTTGGAATTAAAGATCTAAGGCTCCGTCGAGAGACGACCTAGGGTTGCTAAAATACTTCAGAAATTATAGATAAAAATAAATATCTAATTTGACGCGCTCGACAATGCGATCATAGCCCTCTCTATTATAGAAAAAATTTAAAAGGTCATCCCACAATCATAATTCACACTAGAAAGCAGGTCCTCCCCTTTCCAGTGCAAACTTGAGAAATCCCTCCTACGATAAGGTGCTCAGAGAGATGGAGTCAAGCATGTCAGACACTCTATATATGATGAGTGATATCATTTCTCAACTAGAGGATGGTCCAGGGACACACTCATCTTACAAGCCACCCTTGAACCATTCAAATTTCAATGAGGATCTTACCAGCCCTACAGCTTGGAAGAATATATTTAAGAAGTAGTCGAGCTGGAAATATCAAGTAGAGGAGTCCCTGGAATAACAAAAATATGATATTATTCTCATGAGATGATTCCTAGATAAGGATAATATATCATTAATTTATTTCCCCGTGACCACTTCTCACTTCGACATACCAAGGGATTTCACTAAGGAATGTATGCATAACATTTTCCTCAGTATTTTCATAACCCAATTCCTGCAAAAATAAATGTTCTTTCCCTATGGAGTGTATAAAAACCATGACAACATGTTTGGATAGCTATACCATCTAATCGACCTTGAATACCTCCCATCTGTATGATGGTCACAATAAAAAAGTTGAAAGAAAAACCTTGAACTGGCGTACCTTCATGCACTACACAATTTGTGTAGGCTCAATGCCCCATATGAAGATCATATTTTGAAATGGGGAGAACATGGAGCTCCAAACATAACCCCATGTCTCATCCAGTATACATCATTAGAAATGACATTAGGAAATTTCATTACCAAATGTCAGCCATCAAATAAAATTTTTTTCTCTATAAATGTGGAATACTCAATAAGAACTGGTCTAAAATATGTCTCAAGAGCATCATTCCTAATGAGATCATTCCATCAAAATTCATCTTAGATAAGAAATAGTGAACATACATTAGGATTCACGCCTAAGGGATTCCGAATAGCAAGAAATTCTAATGTCCATGAAATCAAATATATCTTTCACAAACCCAACTCCATACCTAGCTCACACCAGCGTAGGAGTGCATGAAATTAAGTTAGTGGAAATAGTGGATGCTTCTGCCTCAATAAAATAATATCCCCTGCTGGAAGGCATGGAGCATTTTTATCAAAAGAATCCCCTCATAAAACCAACCAAACCGGGCCATAGTACATCAGTGGGAGAATTGTAGTGACCCTATCCCATATGACTGGGGGAATTTTTACCTAAAACTCCAGCATAATAGATGTTTGTCTTCTTTCATTTAGGAAGGATGATTAGAAGATAGGTCACCTCATTCTACCATGTATCATGGTTCATACCCTCTGAGGCAATGTAATATTGTGTGGTCATATTAGGGCTCCCCTCGGTCTAATCTATGCCAGGAAACACGAAACATACCACAGAATGGAAGGAAGAAGTTTAACAAAGGATGAAAAAATATCTCCTACAATTTGAAACTAGGTACACCACCACCAAAATGGATTGCATCAGTGAACATGGTTAATCTCAGTCCCACGGATCTCACATGAAATGATACAATTCGATAGAAAAAAAGGAAAAATGGTTCCATCCTGAAGGCAGCCCACATAGTGGCTGATGGTGTGCATACCCCAAATCAGAGAGATTCCCTATATTTGGGCACACCCTCGAAAAACCCATTACTACCTCCATCACGAATCCCCAAAAGAATAATAATAAATCCCAGGTCTTCTATGATCCACCTCATCCGCATGATAATGTTCCCCTCATGATCGATGAATGATTCTCCTAGAAGGAGGAAGAAATGAAAGAGCTTAGGCTAATCAATGTCGAGCTGCATCGTGGAAGCTATCTTGTTAGATGCGTTCCTCAAGAGCAATGCCAATATGTGTTCCAAAAATTGGTTCACCTATTAGAGTAACACATATCAATAAATGAAATTAAGCTCATATTCTCATCCAATGTAGCATCAGGACCATCGAGCTAATTTAATATGACCCTAAAATGACATCAATACTTCCCTCAACTGGGAATGCTTCTAGAATACATTCAGATGAACCCAAAAAGGATAGACATGGATGGGTATCCTCCCTAAATTTTAGTATTGTTCAGTCATGCATTTCCCCCTACTACAACCACTCGTGCTCAGGTTCAGTAGGATATGAATCAAGGGATCTTGAATACTGTCGAGAAATTGACAGGATGACAAGAATTCATGGATGGGCGATTCGCTCCAGTAAAACTAGAACAGAGGTCTTACCCAAACTAGATGGGAAATGTCATGCCTCTACAAAACATCGAGAACCCTTTATTCCAAGTTTTCAATGGTTCAGGAGGCCCAAAACAACATCTAATGCACTATGCATATTACTGTGGCCCCATGATGGGAACCCATGAGCCACAAAAATTATTGAAACACTGGTGCTTCGTGTTAACTCTATAGGTTTCAGCAATCATGAAGTATACTAGTTTACCAGCTACCTCCATCAAAGGATCGGAGGAACTATGATTATAGTTTATCATCCTTTTAAATTTGGCATTGCCTAAGTCCATAGTTAGCGATCTCATGAACTACATGCAGTGATAGAATGAAAGAATTTCAGACATCATCGCTTGATGGAAAGGCCTGATTTACTCCCTGAATAGACCACTCCATCAGGATGAAATGATCTCTAAGTGTATCAATATTCTCCCAAATGATTTTTGGACACTACTCATACCATTTAAGTACACAAGTGGGTTATGAGATTTATAAACCATTTCTAAAAGGATAGAAGACTCTTTGAAGTGAACTAATCTCATGTACCGAGTGGCCCCATCATCCCCAACAAAAATATCGAGAAAATATGAAGTAGCTTATTTCATGATTAAGAAACCCCTAGCACTAACTCTAGTTTTTAGGCATCCACTAAACCAAGTAGGACCCGCAGGACACCAAAAAGAACCACCACCTCGGATAGATGATAGAATGGGTGCTAAAATAATTTTTTTCTATAAACTAGTAAAAAGATGTTCTCATTATGAGATGACCATGTCAGTGGAGACTTTGTAGCCACCATGAATTCTAACTGGCTCCGACTACCAAAGCCAAAGCGATCCGACGAAGTGGGTCTTGATGACCATCCAAATTAATGTCCCTATCACTAAATATTGGGACAAACCATCCAAGAGTGCATTGTCCTTCAGGATCTCCTACAAATGATGGTGGATTTCAGAAAATTCATGTTGCTTCTGCCACTAGCACAAGTGGCATATGTATCCATGTTAGAACCAAGAGAGTTAGAAGAATGAAAAAAGTCTCTCAAAAAAAAAAGAAAAAAATTGATATTTGGATGACTCAGCAAATAGTCAACAGAGCTCATGGCATCCTCGAAGCATAGTTGAATCTACCAACCATGCCCCCAATTTCTCTGGAAGCAACACAACCATCATCCTCAACCACAAAATCCTCTAAGGGATGAAAATATAGAATGTAAGATCAAGAAGATGAGCCATAACCAAATCCAAAATTTTTCTTGCCACTTTCAAAATTCATGCTAGAAGACTTGAATGTTTGGGCACAATCCCACCAAATGGGGCAATGGGAACCACCCCACCAAATGGGTAAACGAGAACTACCCCACCAAACGGGAAAACAGGAACCACCCTACCAAACAGAACAATCAGAAGAATACAGTCAAGAAAAATCGTTTTCAGATCAATAAATGATCTTCGACTCCATTAATGTCATTGACTTGATGGATCGATTCAATGATAGATACTATTTACATAAGAATTAATTCCCTATGTTCAACCATATAGCCAGAGGAAGATTCTGATGAGGCTGAGGGATTCAAAGAAATAGTTATCATTGTAGGAGTCAGATCCCTGACCACACATAACTGAAATCATTAACATTGTAGAAACGCATAGAAGGACCCTCCCAGAGACACAACGGGAACCGGAATATTTCTATTCCAGTATTGGAAGATATAAAATCCCAATAAACATTGATTATCAATCTGAGGAATATCATATGTCTAATCTCCCTTGGTGTATAGTTAGACTAGTTTGTTAGAACTCGGAAAGCAAAAAAAACCATCAGCTCTTATCATAGAGGCCAGAATATCTACGCCCAAAGCTCAAGCCCCTAAAGCTCCCATGAAAGAGAATCCCCATGTCATGACGTTCTGACCATTAGAGTAGAAATATAAATGAATGAATAGCCCGCCTTCGTATCGGAAAAGTTATTGATCCTGATTTCCTTGAGTCTACCTGCATACCTTAGGGAGGAAATCATCGAAGCCTTTCTACGTCCCCAAGAATTCAGGTCCGATGTAGCAGTTGTCAAATTCTGTCAAAAAAAGTCCAATCATAATGAATGACATGATATCGTCTCCTTTAAATATCTGGATGATTTTTCCATCATGAAAGGATAGATCAAACTCTTATATGTTTCTGGGAAAGATAAATGGTATAGTTGTTCGAATAATTTTCATCGACAATGGATCTAGAGTCATTATCCTCCCACTGACACACTTCAACATTTTTTCTATGATGAGGATAGTCTGACACCCTGTACCCCAACTCATGTGGGATATGAAAAAGACTCCATATCCAATGGGACAAAACAATCATAAAACTCGTCTTGGTATCCTCATGTCTGATTCCAAGTTTTTGGTAGGGCTTTAAAGTATGGCCTTCAACATCTTATTGGGGAGGCTCTGGCCACATCAGAACACTGCGATCCCTTCTTCACACCATCATTCATAAAATATTTCACAAATCAAAATATTTTACATTACATACAAACAAATCCCCATTTGAATATTTGGAGTCACATAACATTGATGCAGGGTTCTATGAACTAAAATAGAAGAAGTCTTCGGCTGATGATGTTGATTGGGTCACTGCCCAAAACGGACTAGAAATGGCTCTCAATGATCCCCTCAAACATCCTGGGAAGTGTTTGTATTACCCATCACCCAAGATGAGTGTGAAATTTTATTCTCGGATATATAATCATTTGTCTCCATGATTTAAATTATGGCCACCATGTCCAAAGGCACTGAAATGCACACTTACCACTATAGTGATAGGGAAGGCCCATAAATGTTTCTCTCATCCCATCATTGGGACCCCAAAGTGTTCCACATTACTCACTAAGGGATAAAATGATGGGTTTTCTCTAAAATAAGGCAATAAAATTTCATCCTCTTCAAGGAATTCCATGCTTTCAGTTGAGTAAAAATGATCTTTTCTGGTTTTCATAAATCAGAGATGTAGTTTCTCTACCAATTCCAGATAGTTCATCTTTAGAAACCCCTCTCCATCGGAAAAGGTATAAGACAATGAAAAGGATAAAGGAGAGGAAGATGATGAAAAATAAATCAAATATTACCCTCCTACATTAAATTAAATAATCTCCACCCGGATTGATGAACATAGAGAGATAAACCTAGGCACCGAAGATAGTCCACAACCCACTCTTATTAGTCAGGTTATTCTTTTCAAGGAGAAACAAGAATATAACACCATCCTAAAAATGATTCAGGATTCTTTCAGCATAAACTAAAAAGAAATTCCATGACTCTATCCTGTGGTCGCCACTCATCACGTCATTCTACTAGACCACTATCGTGGCTATAAGCAGGTTCCTAGAAGGACCCACTAGACACATTTTTACAAAATAGAGGCTTAAAGGAATAATGTACTTCCATTTTATATGAAAAATTATGGAACTACGTATCAGAGGTCCATGTATCTCATTTTCAATCCCTTCCTAAGAAAACATTTTGAGTGATATGTGGACATCCTAGTAGTTAAATCATGATAGTGCTCATAGAACCTAAAATATATTGAAACTATCTTCAATAAACTGCCACAAATTAGTATAATGATGAATCCCCTATTGTGTACTTTTGTTGTTACCTCTGGGAAATTCCTTATCTTCAACATATTCCTTTGAGACATCGATGTCGACCATGATAAGACAAAATCTATCCTTAGCATGTCTCAACCTCATAACCTCACCGAGTTGAGGTTTCTCTAGGGGTAACTGGCCTATATTCAATGATCCATAGCCCACCTTGTAGGTACGTGTTTTCCTTTAAACAGTTCGACGAAGAAAGGGGTCGTATACCAGTGGGATAATGATTTTCAACAATCATTCGACAATATTAAAAGATATCTTCTAATCCCATGAGCATTGATGCTGCCAGTTATTGTAAAACCACTCATTTTGTACGTAACTTCCTTTTAATAGTCATTAAGAGCTTTTCTCACGTAGAATAATGATTATGGGGGTGGGAAAAGTCTCTATTACCTCAGTTGAACAATGATCGATGTTGAGACTCGATATTCAAAAATTGGATAATACTTTCTAGCCTAAATCTTTGCAGTTTAGAAATTTAGGCATTACCTACAGCACCACGAAGTCCATATGGTCTTCTGTTGCAACTTGCTCAAGTATATCATCAGTCGTCCTATACCTACTAGATGAAAATCATGGTGGGAAGTCATCCTATAATAGTTTGAAATATATAAAATCCCAAATAAATCCATCAATGGCCATGAATTAGAATATTTCCTAGAGGATCACCCCTAAAATTAATTGACCCCATTAGATAATGAACATCCTGATTAAGAATTATTCTATGACCATGAAGCCCCCCATGCATGGGAAATGAACTTTTACGGTTCCTATAGAATCCCAATAAGGATTATGATGGAGGATCCCATGCTCAAAAATGTAGGGATATGAGTTACACTCGTATCTCCAGAGAAGGTTGTTCTACCTTATTCCTTCTATTTTTTGGAATGGTGCACAAATAATGAATTTGAATACCATGCCATCATTGTAGGAATGAAGCTAGCACATCATGCATGAGACAAACACATGAAGAAAAAAGGTGATTTAGATATGGTCATCAAGCAGGTCAATAATGACTATGACATTAAGAAAGAAGTATTTACACAATTTATGAACCACGTATGAGAGATAATAATAGAATTACCCTCAGAACCAACGTTGAATTTTGTCCCCTAGTCACAATATTCTCAGTCTGATGCATTGGAAAATGTAGCCAAAAACCAGGAGGATCCATAACGAGATGCAGAAATCATTATCATTTCACCCATAAAATGGTATGTCCATTAGTTTAGAACAATACAGTAGATATCAAAATGATATGACCTATTTATGATCCTTGCGATCACACCACCAGCTGGATGCCTCCTATAACAAATTAACTATAGAGAGGGGAACTCCCTCCATATATGGATGGAAGAGAACAAATTCTAAGGAAGGAAGTCAAATTTTTTTGTATAATGGTTAAAACTATGAAAAGGTTCTATACCAATGATGCCTTGATAGTGTCCTTCTATGGTGAACTATTGGAGAAGAGACGACTTCCATCATGAAAGAAGTGCTTGCCGGAACATGTGGAGAACACTAATTTGTAGCCAAGATTGATGTCTGGGATACTATTGGACCAATATGATACAGGATTTCACAATTTCTCAATGAAGTTTCATTCCAACATTTTTATGCCAATTTTATTCACCAGCCTGAAGATCGACATCACACTTCTATGTACTCCTGAACATATTCTGTATGTGGGATGGATGTTTTTGGACCATATCCTACCACCATATCCAGAAAATTCATGTTCATTCTCACAACAACCAACTTATTCTCAAATTGGGCTAAAGTAATACCCCTTAAAAAGGCCGGGGAAATATCAATGACAGGTTTTTGAAATAGAAAATCATTACCAAATGTAATGCCCTTATTAAAATACTAATGAAAAAAAAGAATCAAACCTTTGTTCTGCTGAATTGGGAATGTTATAATAGTAGTATGGAATCAAATCCTACCATTCACCCCACTACCATGTTGCATACCTTGAAATGATATAGGAACACAACAAAAATATTTCCAATATAATCCAGATGATGGTATAATTTGATAATAAATCGTGTCCATACAATCTCTTTAATGATTAATGGGATTACTGCGACCCGCATTACCACCCAGGCGGCCCCATACTCATTAGTATATGAAAAAAGGTGGTTTCGACCATAGAAATTCAAGTGTCATCACACAACATTGATTTTTTGATCAACTATCCATGGATGAGAAATCCATGAAACAATTCGACGAGTTGGAACGACTAGAAGACAAAAGGTTTCACACTTTTCAATATTTGGAAATCTACCAAAATCAGATCACATAGTCTTTTAACAAAAAGGTTGCCTCAGGTCTTTCTTAGAAGGAGGGATGGTGTTGGTCCTCAAAACCCTAATGATACATGGGGAGAAACCCCCAAATCATGATCCCAAATGCGAGGGACTGTATTTCATACATAAGGTATACTCTGATGGAGAATATTCCTTGATATCAACTGATGGAAAACTCATCGTAGCTCCCACCAATGCAATGTTTCTGAAGAAATAATTTTCATAATAGTGACACATATGTCTTAACATGAATAAATTAAACTACATAGTGACATAATTCATCCTAATCACATGACACTAAACTGAATTATCCCTTTGTCATTACATTATGATGTTAAACTACAGGGTAGTTATTGTGTTCTATCTAATAATTTGTCACGTATAAGTTAAATTTATGCATGGAAAATATAACAATACCCCCCCTTTTTTGAATAGGTGAGACTAACACATGAAATTAAACCTATAACTATGTATGCCTTGATTATTATTCCATTGGGAGTTGCACAGTGATGCCTCGACCGTCGATCTTGGCCCAACAATCACATGAAACAAAATCCCCGTGTCATATTCTCTATCACCCAATAATACGAGGTAAATACTTTTTACAACATGTCTCTCACATCGATTATAAATACCATGATCTTAAGATTGATGGTATGAATTCCCTTATGTTAACAAACCATAGAGAAATATGATAGGCCTTGCCCCAATGGAGGATGAAACCAAAATTCCCCTAATCCTACGCACGAGTCACATCATTACAAGGAACAAGTTGAACTACGTATGGATTGATTATTTCCCTTGAAGGATACTTATTGATTCCCAAATTTATCATATGTGTCCTACCACCAATTAATGAAACATTCCCTCTCATTTCCCTAATCGTGTTCCAAACAACTGTATGGAACATATTGAACAATGTATGGCTTGATTCCTACCCTTGCAGGATATATAGTGATGCCCAGATCCTCTATCCCAGTACAGCCATGAAAAAATGTCCCTTCCTCTATGTATAGATTATACATTCACATGGGAATCCATGAGAGGTCCAAACCGCATGACCTTAAACTACAAGGTTTCTCAATAGTCATGTGCAACCCGATTCTCAGCGTTACGAGATCCTAAACATGCCCCTAATTTCCTGCTCAAAAAATTCAAAGAGATGATAAAAAATATATGTCTAAATTACATCACATAGAAGGAGTCATAATATCTTACTTCCCCCGGCATATGATTCAGATCTATTTCGAAGCATTAGTTGTTCACGACGTATCTCTGTCTGGATATTTTATACATTCCCAAACACACAATCCCAATTTGTTAAACTATATACACCTAGAAATCATGGGTCCTATAAGCATTCACATATTTTTGAGATGGAAGGGATGTTTCTTATAGACAACTTTGTTTTTCATTGAACTTCACGCCCTGGTGTCTCTACATATTTTGCCTACAAAACACTAATCAATAAAAGGGAAATTCATCCCCATCAGAGTCCTTTCTTATTTCCATATGCCCAATGGATTCCATGCCCCTTGTCATTACACCTGGTCCAAGGGCCCCCAGAACTATGGTTTATACCATATATCATCACTCATGTCTATGGAATGATAGAATATCACGACCACAATTAACTCAAATCTATTTATGGTCTTTCTGACAAGTTTCCTCCACAACAAGATGGTAAACTGTGTTTCCAATATACATAACAGATGATGATAAACATCAATTCTTGAAGTGTGTCATCTTCCCAAAATTAAAAAGAACTTAACAATTGAAATTCATTGATTCTTATCATGACTCACACCATCTAACAAAATTTCATCCGTACATGTGTATGGGATAGACCTCCACAAGGATTGTTCATTTGGAATCATGTGTAACATTGGATTCCCCCTAAAAATATGTCTTGGGTAACCAAATATTATGATCCAGTCTTAGCCAAAAATGGTAATGAAATTTTCCCTTCTCTATGCATGAATTGAATCAAAGCAGCGAATCCCCAAAAAATTCCTATCTATAATGTTGCTTAAGGGTATTCGTATTTCCCTTCATTTATGTCGGGATTTCCAAATGTCCACACCACATGATGATAAATTTTGTTGAATTTATCATTGTTGCATGACATCAAACTACATAGAATTGGTCCAAGAATAAAACATTCCCTTCCATTGAATATGGCATTATTATGTGGTGACCATAGATCCTCATAATTCAATGTTTCTCACACCGATCATAGCTCACTAGAGCTTAGGGACCACAATAAGAGATATACCATGACATCATGGAAAATAAATGCATGATTTTGGTCCTAGTATCAATACCCAAAATGGAATGTTATGGTTACCTTCAACATAAATAATCCTAGGTCTTAGCAGTACAATGTTAAACTATAAGGTACTCCAATGATGGGACAAATGACTTACCCTACGTATGAGCCATATTTTTAAGGGGATTATTTGAAACCATGGGTGAATCACAACATGGATGGTTCTAACTTATTTGGATACACTTCTTACATACATAAAACTCCATGATTTGAGTATTATTGGATCCCCATAACCTTCCATGTCCATCAAACATAGAATGATAGTATCCTTTGGACACCAATGATTGACTATTCACATCATTCCCTAGTGGATCTGCATATGTTTCCTATAAAATGACAATCATTCAAAGGAAAAAATAATCACTAGGAGAGTCCTCTCCTACCTCGGTATTCCTAATGGCACCCAAGCCCCGTGACATCCCTCCTAATTCAAGAACCTTAAAAATCTTATTTTATATTCTCTTTCCTACCCATATCCTGGATATATCATAACATCATGGTCTAATTCACCTCTGTTCTCAGTTATGGAATTAGAAAAATTAAGATACACCATTCCAATTATGTGTAGTTGATCCAGATAAGAAAAAAATGCACCCACATATTTCATGTATTCCTGATGAAGATCAGTCAAAGATCAGTCAAAGAGTTCCTACGGACACAATTTTTTGACTATTCACATCATTCCTGGTGTCTCAGTATATGTTTTCTACAAAAAAACCATAAATCAAAGGCAATTTCGTCTCATAGAGAGTCCACTACTTCCTCTGGATGCCTCAAATGGATCCTAAGCCCCATATAACAACAAAAAATGCAACAATAGGTCAAGAAAAATCACCCATTCATGTTTGAGATTTGTTAGTACATTTTCATGTGATTATTCCCAAATTCGGGAACCTGCCCCATAAATTTTTGTTAAATATCTTTGGCCTAAAACATCAGTAATAATTATTATTGGAAATATTATAAAATTCCAACAGAAAGTCTCAATACTCGTTAGAGTGACAACCCCAAAAGGGTACCCATGGATAGAAGTCGAGTACAAGATCGTTAAACCAATACTATATATGGTTTAGAAAAAAATGTCGAGCTATCAAATACTCCAAGTAGACATAAATCATTTTAGGATGAAAACCCACAAAGGGAGGATGAAGAAAAAGTCATGTTATACCCGTTAAGCCCATATAAAATCAGAAATAGGAAAAGATTAGGCTGATAATAGAAAAAGACAAAAATTTTGTAGTTCTTTCCATGTAACCCCAGCAGTAGTCAAACTATGCTTGATGAGAACCTGATCTCATGAAAAATTAAAGCTTTATCTTACCATTCATATCTGGATTGCTTCTATATCGGAATAGCCTCTATTTCATTCCAATAGAACCCCATTCCAATGGGAGGAATTTGTAGGGTCCTGAAAACATTACAAGGGGAAGTAAATACTCCCATGAGAACTTCATAGAAGGAATTAAACATTCCTACAGGTCCATCAAGGAAAATTGATACAATTTGAGTTGAATCTTTGAGAATAGATTTGAATTATTATAACATTTCATGATTTTTTAGTAAACCACATAACATCACCAAGAATGGTTTGTGGGGAACATGAACTAGGAAACAACAGTATGCAGAAGGACCTATGAGGCATAGGTCCATGGGGCATTGGATAACCAACCATCTACACCGAAAAAAATTAATTCGATGAAATTGAGTATAAGAATTCAATTTTCATACCATCATGTAAACTCAACAGTTTGCAAACTAAGTAAGCTGGAAGGGTTCCACAAACCAGACACCGTGAACCATAGGCAATAAAAACCTTAGTTCACCAAGTATTCCATGAGTTGTGATATATTGTTACGGGCATCCAAAAATGGTTCCTCATTCCCTTAGATATGATTTCCCTAGAGTTCTATAAAATGATAAGAGGTGGAATTAAAAGGAGTACTGATGAAGAAGGAATGGAGGAGACCATATAGGTTGGATGAATGAATTCATAGGAGATTTTGACAGTGGTTTCAAATCATCAATGAAGTGAAAACCAAAAATCATGTTTCAATTGGTATAACCAGCCGATATCCATAAAAATAATGAATTTAATAATAAACGGTGAACTACGAACCTAATTGGTGCTATCACGAATCATAAATTCCTAGTTGATGAACTCTCTACAAACCAATGATTCGAGGACCCATCTTCAATATGTCGTTACCTATAGTGCATCACTATGTGCATCGAACCTTATGTGATGTATTGCATCAGTACATGGATGGAACCCAAATAGGAATGAAAAACATGTCTATGATTACGTACCACATTGGTAAGTGGTGGTCCTTACCCAATTACGCATACTACTTCAGTATGTGAAAACCCCTCTACGTACAGAGAATTATGGTATGCAGGGCTCCCACATTCTACATGATGAAACAATACTTGGAATGGGGTGTCATTGGGGGTCCTTCCCTCTAGCTCCAATCTTGACCTGATATTACCATACTTTCCTCCATAGCTCCTCTATGAACTAGTCCACTGGCATCAGGCCAAAGCCTCTTCCACATCCACCATTACTACATGATCAGATCATCAGGTGCATCAGCAAGCATCTATAAGTTTACATACCCTAGGTAAGAGGAGTCATGAATGCTGCCCCTACAACTGTTTGGACCCCCCAAATTTCTATAAGTCAGCATTCCCCTGGTAAACCAATGTGTAACCATTTGATAATGACGTGAACCTCCCAATTCTAGGTATCAAGGGTGATCCCTATCTTTTCCATTAAATAAGGGATGATTATTAGTCAAAGGAATCATGATCTCATTTCCTTTTGATAAGAGGTAACGTTCCTACGCTTTCCCAGAACACATGTTTGACATCCACCTAGAGTAAGTCCCTAGTATTTCTGGTAGGACCCAATGACATTCAGTTTAATCTCACATTTAAGGGTTCAATGATCTGCACCCTCTCTCACTATTACCTCAAACTCATCCATCATAGGCCCGACCTCTTCCATCAGTGGAAGAGAAGGTGTGTGGTTTTTTGAATCTATCACATTTTCTTGTTTATCACACCATGTATAAATCACATAGGCTTATATATTTCTAATGATCATGAAATATACACAATAAACCTCAAGTCTAGATCTATGAGAACTTGGATTCGTGTTCAAACCAAGAAACGTAGGATGCCTACTTGAAGGCTTAAGCTCAAAGGGGTACCATTCCGAAACAGTTCACCCAATTATGCCCCAAAGAAATGGGAATTCTCCTTGGTGTAAGCCCCAATCTAAACGAACTATGAGAAATCCGATTCCTACTCCAACTAGGATATGTTGGATGCATGTTCAAAGGCCTAATCTCAAAGGATGGTCTCCTGAGTCATCCCTAAGGAAACTCCCAAATTAATGCCTCCTATATGTTGTAATCCCTAATCATTCCCCCTAAAATAGACATCACCTCTATGTAAGACCGAAGAAATAATTCTCTAATGTTGGGCTTCCTCAGAGTACACGTCCCCATTAGTTTAGAACTCTATGGGCATTGATTTCCCATTTGACCTGGATATCTGGGATGCTACTTTGAGGTCCCAATCCTACCCTCAAATCAACAATATTTTTTTTCTAGATCATGTGATCGGTAGAGTCATTTCTTCACAAGAGACCACATATCTCCTAGGTACATTGGGAGGTAATCCAACACAAAGTCTTATCTAGGAATCTTTCACATGGACATCATCACCACATGACGTTAAACTGCATTGATGGACCAATATCACATGAACTTAAAAGGGGATGTGTACAAGTAAGCAACATTGAACTACATTGGCTCAGATTTCTCTCACTAGGATACCTAGTAATGCAATCTTATGGGTCTGTCATCTATCACCAAACCAACTTTCATCTCTCTAGGATGACAATAAACTCTAGAGCGCCTTATTTCAATGCTTACGTCTGCATTGAGTCTATAGAAAGAAATCCATTTATATCCATGTTGATCCTAAATCCTACGGATAGCCCGTGGATACACTCTTAGGGAATGAACTGAGGATTTAGGAATATATGGATGTGGATTAAATCAATATGATATTACCAATTTAGGAACTAATTCCCCCCAAAAAGGGTGTGATTAGACGCCTTCACATCCTCTCGACCAATGGAGTCCTTAAGTGTCATTGGCCAAATCGTAATGAGTGTCTGCCTTTGGAATGTAGGTCCATTAATCTGGGATACGAAGGCCATTGGGTGTTTATGGCTCCATAAATAAATCATGTTTGAGACCATCGATGAAAAATATATCTTAGTATGACCGATTTCACAAAAACATAGCCCCCTTCAATCGCCTGTTGGACCATATGACTGTGGAACCTCCTTAATAATGAAAAAGTTATAAACTGCCCAGTCCTTATTGGGACAATCCATTTTCCCCTAAGGGATAACGACACAAATTTTACTAAAATAGAAATTGTGACATGAAACACTCTACAATAATAGACGATAAATGATTCTCATCGGACCATTTTGGCATTCCAACCAAATACAAATTTGCACCACCTCAGGTCAAAACAACACTAAAATACCAAAAAGAAACTAAAAACCCTAAAAAAGAAATCACCTTATAAGACCCTCAAACCCTTAAATACCCAAGAATTATATAAAACACTAAAAGAAAATTAAAACCCTAAAAGAAACCCAACAAACCACAAAATACTCTAAAACTATAAAAGATTGTAAAACCATTAAAAGACACTAATACCCCAAAACCATTACATGACCCTAAAAGACCCACTAAAACCATAAAACCCAAAATGACCCTAAAACCAAAAAGGGGCCTAAAACCACCAAAAACACTAAAGGTCCACATAACCACTAAAGGACCCTAAAACCCCTAAACACCCTTAAAGAACCTAAGAACAACTAGACCCCTAAACAATCCAAAAAAACCACTATAAGACCATTCTAATATCTTAAACCCTGAATGACCCTAAAACCCATAGAAACCCAGATGCCCAAGAATCCTCATAAATACCCTAAAACACTAAATAAATGCTAAACTAACCTACAACCCACAAAAACCAAATGACACTAAAAATTGGAAAAAAACCTTTCAACCCCCAAAAATCGTAAAAACCAATAAAAAACATAAAAATACTAATAACATGAAAACTAAAAAAACTATAAAAACCTAAAAATGACAAGACACTTTAAAACCCTAAAAAACCTAAAAACCGAAAACCCCTAAATGACCTTAAAATATCAAACACCCAAATGAATTCTAAAAACACCAAAAAATTTCTAAAAACACTAAATCATAAAAATCCTCAAACAACTAAAACCATAAAGGCACCTAAATAAACATACGAACATGAAAAACCCATAAACCCTTAAAAATACTAAAACCAATTAAACCCCCTAAAAACCCATAAATACCCAATATTTACGCTAAGTCTCCAAAAATTTCTAAAAACATTACAAAATTACTAAAACCCCAAAATACCCAGCCCCCTAAAAGCCTTAATAACAATAGAAATTTTGAAATCCAATAAACCATAAAACCAAAAAATCCTAAAAACTTCTAAACACATACAATCTCCAAATGCCTCTAAAAACCATTAAATCCCCTAAAACCTATAAAACCCCTAAAATAAAAAAACACTAAAATCCCCTAATGCACACTAAAAACAAAAAATAATATCCTTATATATTCGAAAAACCCGAAAAAACCTTAATGAATCCTATAATAACATTTAAAGGCCATTATAACATATTAAAAAACCTAAATCTCCTAAAAACCTAAGAATAAAAAACTAGAAAAAATCTTAAAACCCCTTAAACAACACTATAAAACCCTAAAAACCATTAAAACACTACAAAAAATAAAAACCATATTACATTTTAAACCCTAAATCCGTAAAAGCCGTTATGAATCCTAAAATCCTAAATAATAATAAAATCCATAAAAAATACCCTTATAACCTCACCAAATCCCTAAACACCATAAAACACCCAAAACACTTTGAAAACACTGAAACCCCAAAAAATGAACATAAAACACTAAAAAAAATATAATAACCCCTAAAAACCTTATATAATTCAAGAAAACCTAATGTCATAGAATCATTGAAAACCCCTAAAACCCGAAAAATTCATAAAAATCTCAAAAATCCTAAAAATCTTAAAAAAACTAAAAATTAATTAAAACATAAAACTTTACAACCCCTAATCAAAAATTAAATCCATAAAACCTTATATATCCTGAAACCCCCTTAAAACCTAAAACCATAAAAACTACATTCACAATAAAAACCAAAAAAACACCTTAGAACATAAAAACCCACAAAAAATAAATACCATAAACCCTATAATCTACACCATAAAACCTAAACCATGCATCATAAAACCTAGAATCTAAACTATACACCTCAAACATTTTACTCGACATCCTAAAACCAGAATACTAGACCTGAAACTATATACCTTACATCCTAAACTATAATCCTTACTCCATAAACCCTAGTCCTTAGACCCTTAACCGTTAACCCTACACCCTAAACCTTATACCATATAACCTAAACAATAAACCATACATCCTAAACCATATTTTATGAACACTAAACCCAAACCCCAAAACCCTACACCCTAAACCAAATACCCTACTCCCTACACTATACACACTACACTAGAAGGGCTATACGGTACACCAAAAAACCTAAACCCCTCACCTTAAACCCTTTACCATACACACTAAACCTTAAATATAATTCCCTATAAAAGGACCTGAAAACCCCTAAACATAATATAATTCATTATAAAAGGCCTTGGAAACCACTAAAATAATAATGTACCTAAAACCCTAAAAAACCATACAATCCATAATTTTTTTTAAAACCCCAACATACCTAAAACCACCAAAACACCCTAAAGTACCCTAAAACACTATAAACCCCAAAAGAACCTACAAAACTATAAAACCATAATTTATACTAAAAACATAAATACCCTAAAACCCCATTAAACCCATAGAAACACAAATAATTCCAAAAGCCTAAAAACTATATAACTCTAGAAAGAAAAAATCACATATAAATCATTCAAAATTTAAAAAACCCGAAAAAACCCTTAAATCAATAAAAAATCATATAATCCCAAAAACACAATATAAAACTGAATCCCCTAAAAATTGCTAAAATAATTAAATCTTAAAAAGAAAATAAGTTCCTAATAACCCCTAAAGGCCCAAAAAACCAATACAATACATTAAATACCATAAAATCAATTAACCCCTTAAATTTCAAAAACCCAAAATCAACCCCTAAAAATTCTATAAAACCCTATAAAACAAATAAATCCATGGAACCCACATAAAACCCTTAAACCTGATAAAAACCCTAACAACCTAAAAACTACTATAACACAAAAAATTACCCCCAAAACCCAAAAAGTTCCTCAATCTATAAAGCAACCTTAAAAACCCTAAAAATACCCAAAGAACACCTAAAATCGATATAACACTTAAAAGAACATAAGAAAACTAAAACAAAAAAAATCTATAAATACATTTAAAACACTAAAACCCGCATAGAAACCTTCAAAACCTGTAAAATCCCTAAAACAACGAAAACAATAAAAAGCATAAAAACTGTACGTCCAAAAAAACATTAAAACACTAAAAGGCCCTATACACCAATAAAACATCAAAACCCTTAAGAACTCTTAAAAACATTACAAATTACTAAAACAACCTAAAAACAACTAAATACACTAAAAATCCTAAAACCCCCTAAAACCCTAAATGCCCTAAAAACCATAAAAACATAAAAACATCAAAACCCGACGAAACCTAAAAAAACCTAAAATACACTATAATGTGTAATACTCTACACCCTTAAACTCCCTAAAACACATAAAATTCCATAAAATCCCTAAAAACACAAAGAAACCAAAAAACCATGAGAACCTAAAACCCATAAAACCATGAATACCATAAAAATTCTAAAACCCCTAAAAACCATAAACATCCCTAAAATCCCTAAAATACTCAAAAAATGATTAAAACAAAAAATATACCATACAAATTTAAAAGACTCATAAAAGTCCCTAAAACCCTGAAATGCGTAAACATAATAAAACACAAATAAACATTATAAAAAACCCATAATGGCCATAAAACTCCCCAATTATACTAAAAAACAAAAATCCCCCAAAACACTCTATAAACTCAAAAAATATAAACCCCCTAAACACCATAAAACCCCCCAAAGACCCTGAAAAACAATAAAAACCCATTAAAAAAATAAAATCACTAAAACCCCAATAAAGAATATAAAAACCCCGAAATCAGAAAAACCCTTAAGAATCTAAAAATTCTATGGAACTCCTAAAAACCAATCAAAACCCTACAAGACCCTAAAAACGATAAAACCCTTAAAACCCCAATAATAAAAAAACATAGAAACTACTAAATACCCTAAAACTGTAAAAATTAATTTTAAAACCCCTAAATCCCAAAAACATTATAAGATACCTAAAAAAACCATAGAAAAGTATTAAAAACCCCTAATCCCCCAAAAAACATATATCCCAAAAATCCATAAAAATTTAAAAACCCCAAAAACCAATAAAAACCCTAAATCCCCTAAAAACCAGAAAAACTAAAAACACAAAACAAACCTATAAATGATAAAACTATTAAAAATCCTAAAATTAAAGGGAAGAACCTAAAACCCCCAAAAAACCCCCCAAAACCCTAAACACCCAAAAGAACCTAAACCCCATAAAAGCTTCTAAAAACATAAAAGACCATAAAACCACAAAAAATACAGAAAAGACCATTTAAAACATAAAAAACCAAAAACCCCAAAACCCACTAAAATCATAAAAAAATAACCAGCTTAAAAACCCTTAAAACTAATTAATTTCTTAAAAAGGATAAAAATATAAAAAACCCTAAAAACACTAAAAACCCTAAAATAAATAAAAACCCTTGAATAACTATAGAAACTCTAAATCCTCTAAGAGATTCCGAAAACCCATAATCCCTCTAAAAATATTAAAAATCCAAAAAATGTAGAAAATATATAAAAAAGCCTAAAATTTCATGAAAAACATAAAAACGCAAAAAATTACTATGAATAACTAAAAAATGATGAGAACCATAAATATAGATAAAAATTATGAAACCCCAAGAATAACTGTAAATCCCTAAAACAATAAAATATTAATAACCTAATAAACCCTTAAACCCCCAAAAAAACCATAAAACCAAAACAAACTAAAATATGAAAAACCTCGTAAAACACCACCAAAAACCCCCTAAAAGACTAAAAACTAATAAAAACCCATATAACTCAAATATATATAAACCCAAAAAAACAATAAAAAATCTAAATATCCCTAAAAACCCAATAAAACCACAAACGACATAAAAGGCGCTAAAACTCAAAATAATGATGAACCCCATAGAAAACAAAAAAAACCATAAAAACAATATAAAACCCTATAAAACCCAAAATGTCCCTAAAACCTCAAAAGCACCCTAAATCCCAAAAAAAATAAGAAAACCCCTAAAATGAAAATTAAACCCTAAATACACTAAAAATTTCAAAAAATCCTAACAGCATTTCAAAATATTAAGAGCACATAAATCAAATTTAAAACCTGATAACCCTAAAAACAGTAATACCTCCCAAACCATAACAGTCCATAAACATCATTTAAAACACTAAAAACCCTATGCCCACTAAAAAAATACTAAAACCCCATAGAAAACACTATAACCCCCAAAAAAACACCGAAACATCATAAAAACATTATAAACCCCTAAAAGCCATAAAATTTATAAAAACCACAAAATACCCTAAAATACTGGGAAACACCTAAAAGTCTCTAAATTCCTGAAAAGGTTCCTAAAAACCCCAAAAGACCCCTAAGGTCTTTAAAAATTCCTAAAATACATTAAAACCCCTAAAGGACCCTAAATTCCTTTACAATACCATATGGGACCTAAAAACAATAGTAGAACCTAAAAACCCTTAATTATTCTAAAAACCTACATAACTCCAAAAGATTCTATAATCCATTAAAATTCCCAGAAAATACCAGAAAAAAATAAAACCCCTAAAAAACCAAAAAAACTAAATGATTATGAAAATCCTTAAAACCCAAAAATAACTAGAACCCAAAAACCCTTAAAAAACAAAAGACACAAAAACCACTAAAAACCAAAAAACCTAAAAACTAGAAAAAAACTCCAAATCCCCAAAAACATTAAAATATCTTAAAACCCATAAAACAAAAATTCCCCATGAAAACACTTAAAAACTCAAAAAGACCATAAAACCAAAATATCCACTAAAAACCTAGAAACCCCTAAAACTCATTAAAAGTGTAAAACCCTAATAAATAAAAGAACCATATAATTCACAAAAACCGAAAAAACTAAAAAATCTTAAAAAAATAAAAATCCAAAAAATCCTAAGATATCCTATGAAACCATAAAAACAATAAAACCCTAAACTATGTTAAAACAGAAAAAAAACTAAAAACCAAAAAGACTCCTAAAATCAATAAAACCCACAAATAACCCTGAAAAACTATAAAAAAATCTAAAAACCCTAAATACATTAAAAATTCATGAAAATGATGAATACCCCAAAAAATACACAGAATCACAAAACACCCTTAAAACCCCGAACAATTAAAAAGAAACACTAAAGAACCCAAAAATCAATAAAACCATAATAAAACCCAAATAACCCTCTAAAAACCTTAAATACTTTAAAAATACCAATACATTTCCTTAAACCCCAAAATTACTAAGGAAAACTAAAACCCATCAAAATTACTAAAACCCAAAGAAACCCTAAAACCCCTAAAATCCATGAACCCCCTAAAACCATTAAAATATTTGATACCCATAATACCCAGAAAACTACAAAACCCCCCTAAATTAATAGAATAATAATATATATAAAAACTCCTTAAAACATATAAACCAACGAAAAGAAGATATGAACCCGTAAAAAACATAAATATATTAAACACCCTAAATCCCTGAAACTGCTAAAACTCAAAAAACCATTGAAATAAAATAAAAACAGATAAAATTCCGGAAACCACCTAAAAACCCTAAAAACCTTCAAAAACCGTAAATCCTCATGAAAAATGAAAATGAAATTAAAAACGATAAAAAATGTAAAGAGCCTAAAAACCTAAAATCTAATAAAAGTCTCTGAAAGACACTAACATCCATAAAAGTCCCAAAAAAATCATATAAAACACCTAAAATTCCCTAAATTCCCTTAAACACCCACTTAACACTAAAAACCAAACATTCCTTAAAAACTTAATCGACCCTAAGAACCCAAAAAAACTCCAAAATCCATAAAAATACTAAAACACGTAGTGACTCTAAAACACCATGAAACCCCTAAACACTCCCTATAAATCCATTGAATTGTAAAATACTAATAAAAAATAAGATAATAAAAACCAGTAAAACCTCAAAAACCCCTAAACCCTATAATATCCTAAAAATCCCTATAAATACCTAAGAACTATAAAATCACTTAAAACCCCTAAAAACCATAAAACCATAAAACCCAATACCAACCCTAAGAAAATCCTAAAAACCCCAAAACCAAATAGAACACTGTGAAACACTTAAAACCATACAAAACCCAAAAATACCCAAAAATACCCTAAAGACAATTTGAATCCTAAAAACCCTTTAACCCCAAACAAATAATAAAATCGCAAAACCCTGAAAAAACATAATAACACAAGCAGAATCTAAAAACCCTAAAAAGATTTAAAAATTCCTAAAAACAACAAACCTCTAAAAATCATAAAACCCACACCATAAAAACTTTAAAGTATCTTAAAACCTATAAAAGGGTCTCAATGCACTTTAAACCCTAAAACCCCCTGAAACATTAAAAAATATAAAAAACATTAAAAACATAATAACCTTAAAAAACAAAAACCCCTAAAACAGTAAAAATTTCTAAAAAACCTATTATACCCCTAAAAACCATTAAACCACACTACCCCCAAAACAATTAAACCTAGAAAAACCCATAAATCCCTAAAATATTCCTGAAACCCAATAAATAATAAAACCCCCTAAAACCCCCTAAAACCACAGAACCGCTATAAAATCATAAAACCACAAAAAACATTAAAACCCCAAAAAAACACATGAAACCACATAAAAACCCTTAAAACCCTTAAAAACTATAAAACTTATAAAAAAATAAAATACCACATAAAATATACTCAGAAATCCCTAAAACCCCTAAAACCCCTAAAATCCGTAAAAAAACAAATACCCCTAAAAACAAAAAGAACCCTTAAAATCCCCAAAACCGTAGAAAACTCCTAAAAACCTCGAAATCTCGTTATCCCATATAGAAACCCTGAAACTCCACCAAAAACCACGAAACACTAAATCCCATAAAATATTGTAGATAAAAATAAAACCCTAAAACTCCTAAAAACAAAAACAACCATCAAAACACCCAAAACACAGTAGAAGTAAAAAAAAATCCGAAACACCCTAAAAACATAAAAATCATTTTAAACCCATAAAAACCATAAAAAAACCTCCAATAATACCCTAAAACCCTAAAAACAAAAAAACTAAGAATACACTAACCCCATGAAAAAAAGAAACCTCAACCCTTATAAAAACCTGAAAATACACTAAAAACCCGTTAAACAACCAAAAACACCTAAAAACAATAAAACCCTAAAAAATCCCTAGAAACCCTAAAACCACAAAAAACAAAATAAATATTCCTAATAACCTCAAATATTTAGAAAGATAATGAAAATAATATAAATCCTTTAAAAACATATGAACCCCTAAAACATTAAAAACCCAAACCCAAAAAATAGCCACGAGAAAACTCAAAAACCCCATAAAACCCTTAAAACAAAAAAACCAGAATATTCCCATTAATATCCATAAATCTTAAAAGGCCCCTTAAGATAATTAAAGTTACATATAAATAATAATTAATCTATTAAATAATATAAGTACTAAAAATGATAAACTGCTAAAAACTTGTCGAAAACAATAAAATTCAATAAACCCCTAAAAGTATATAAAAATGACAAAAAACCCTAAAAGATCCTAAAACCCCAAAATATACTAAAATACCTTAATCCCTATATAAAATAATAATGGCACCTAAACCTCTAAAACGCCCAAAGTACCCTATAAACCAAAAAAATCACAACATGACCGAAAAAACATAATAAACCTAAAGGGCCCTAAAAGGTCTTTTGAAACCCCAAAAGGGTACTAAAATCCCAAACAACATAAAGGATGATAAAAACCCTCAAAACCATAAATCATTAAAAACCCTAAAACCCTATAAGATACCCTAAAAGACAAGATTTAACCAATAAATCCCTAAAATACCCAAAAAACCTAAAATCCATTAATACACAATAAAACTCTAATACTCCTCAAAAAATCCTAAAATACCGGAATATTCTATAAAAATACTTAAATAATTGAAATTCCCCTAAGACCATTAAAAACCTAAAGACCATAAAATACTGTAAAAATAATAAAAACCAAAAAATCAGAAAACATAAAAAAACAAAATATCTTAAAAAACAATTAAAATTTTATAAAAATTTAAATGCCCTAAAAACCCAAAAAAGAGTAAAACAAATATTATAAAAAAAATAAAAAAAAACCTAAAAAAATGAAAAACATACAAACAATATAAAAAACTAGAACCCATAAACCCCCAAAAATCCTCAAAACCCAAAAACGACAACATTAAACACTAAAACCCTGAAAGCATCCTAAATGATGGTAAAATCACTAAAGGACCATAAACCCCATAAAGGGCCCTAAAACAACAAAAAAACCTAAATTACCATAAAATAAAAATAACCCCCCAAACCCTTTAATCCTGCTCAAAATCCAAAAAACCCATCAAAACCCATTAACAAACCTAAATATTCTAAAAACCCAAAAAATACCCTAAAAACCCTAAAAACATAAAATGCCTCTAAAAACCCCAAAACACTGAAAAACAATAAAAACCCTGAAAGACCCTAAAACCCCTAAAAATGCATAAAAATCAAAAACCATAAAAAAACCTAAAAACCTAATTGAATACCAAAATCCACTAAAAAATATGAAAAAACCATTATAACAACTTTTGATAAACCCAGAAAACCCTATATCTTTTGAAAACCCAAAAGAACCTAGAAAATTCATATAAATCACTAAACCCTACATAACCCAAAAACCCCTAAAAACCATAAAAACCATCAAAACCCCATTATATCTCTAAAACAATAAAAAGCCCTAAAACCTTAAAAACCTTAAAACCCCCAAAACCAAAAAAACCTTCAAATATTAAAACCCCAAAAAACACTAAAAAACAAATACTATTAAACCCTTGAAAAGAAAAAAAATTAATAAAACCAATAAATATTAAAATAATATAATACCATAAAAATTCTAAAGGATCCAGAAACCCCCTAGATTCCTAAATGTACCTGAATCCCATAAAACACTGATGGTCCCTAAAATCATTAGAAATCACTAAATGACCATAATGATTCCTAAAACCAATAAAAACCCTAAAAATCCGTAAGAATCATAAATTCCTCTAAAGTCCCCCAATGTTTCTAACAACTCTAAAAACCCATAAAAACCTAAAAAATGCAAAAAATACCTAAAAGACAACAAAAAACCAAAAAACTTAATCAGAAACTAAAACCCCATAAAATCTCTAATCCAAAAAGGCATTAAAATTCTAAAAACCCTAAAACAAATTAAAAAATCCTTAAAACCCCTAACAACAATAAATACCATAAAAATATAAAACAACTTTAATAATGCTAAAAACATAAAAACCCTAAAAACCCCAAATAACACTAAAATTACTAAAAAGCCTTTAAAATCCCAAAACCCCCTAAAAATACCCTACAAATCCTAAAAACAAAAACAAATTTAATACCCTAGATACCCTACAACAGAAAAAACCATAAAACTACACTTAAATTAGTTAAAACACATAATAATCCATAAAACCCCAAAAAACAAAAAATTGCATAATACACCGAAACCCCTAAATTATCTGTAAATAATAAAAACCTGAAAACCATAAAATAACATAAATCCACATAAAAACCTAGAACCAATAAAAATCCTAATTTCTAAAAAACCCATAAAAACATTAAAAATCCCTAAAGCACAAAAAAAACCCTAAAACTATAAATGCCATAAAATACCCAAAACCCGAAAAAATCCCAAAAAACCAAAATACCCCACAACCAAATAAACCACTATACCCCAAAAAACCATAAAAACACCAAAACCATATTTAAATCCCTAAATGTATGAAATCTATAAAATACCCAAAACCCCTAAAATAACCATAAAAACAACACAAACCCTAAAAACCATAGATCCTCTAAAAACACTAAAACCTTAAAAACACATAAAAAGACTAAATTCATTAAAAACACTAAAACTACAGAATCCCCAAAAAAACCCAAAAACCATATAAAACTACAAAACGCATTTAATAAACCTAAAATCCATAAAAACATATTACCCTAGAAATCTGAAAAAAACCATAAAACCCCAAAAACCATAAAAACTCTAAGAAACAATAAAATACACAAAAACTCATAAAAATATCAAAGCAACCCTAAAAAAATATAAAATATAAAATCACTTAAAACAAATATAAGATCACTAAATAAACATAAAAACCTTAACCAACCATAAAACACTTAAAAATCTTAAAACGCTAAAACCCACAAAAAACCCCAAAAACCTAAAAATGATAGAAAACACTAAAACCATAAAAACCTTGAAAACCACTAAAAACTATTAACCCTTAAAACTCCCTAAAACACTAAATCACTAAAAATTCTTAATAATCTAATAACAAAAAAGAGACCCCAAAACTGTAAAAATTAATAACAAGCTAAAACAAACCTAAAACCCCTAAAATATACAAAACCCATTAAAACCATTAAATCCATACAAATAGTAAAACAACTTTAAAACTCTAAATGTCATCAAAACCCCTAAAATCCCTAATAATCCTGAATACCCAAAAAACGCCAAAACAATGTAAACCCCATAAAAACATTAATACCCTTAAACAAATATAAAAAACCCTAAAACCCTAAAACCCTGAAAACCCCTTAAACAACCCTATAACTCCCTAAAACCATTAAAACACTACAAAAAATAAAATCCATAATACATTTTAAACCCTAAATCCCTAAAAGTTGTTAAGAATCCTAAAATCCTAAATAATAATGAAATCCTTCAAAAATACCCTTATAACCCATACAAATCCCTAAACACCATAAAACACCCAAAAAACGTTGAAAACTATGAAACCCCAAACAATGAACTTAAAACACTAAAAAGAAAGAAATATAATAACCCCTAAAAACATTATATAATTGAAAAAAACATAAAGTCTTAGAAATCATTGGAAGCCCCTAAAACATGAAAGATTCTTAAAAATCCAAAAAATGCTAAAAATCCTAAAAACACTAAAAATTAATAAAAACATATAACTTTACAACCCCTAATCAAAAATTAAATCCCTAAAACCTTATATATCTTTAAACCCCCTTAAACACCTAAAACCATAAAAACTCCCATCACAATAAAAACCAAAAAACCCCTTAGAACATAAAAACCAACAGAAAATAAATACCATAAACCCTATAATCTACACCATAAAATCTAAACCATGCATCATAAAACCTAGACTATAAACTACACACCTCAAACGTTATACCCGACACCCTAAAACCAGAACCCTAGACCTGAAACTATATACCTTACATCGAAAACCATAATCCTTACTCCATAAACCCTAGACCTTAGACCCTTAACCGTAAACCCTATACCCTAAACCTTATACCATATAACCTAAACATTAAACCATATATCCTAAACCATATTTTATGAACACTAAACCCAAACCCCAAAACCCTACACGCTAAACCAAATACCCTACTCTCTACACTATACACCCTACACTAGAAGGGCTATATGCTACACCAAAAAACCTAAACCTTGCACCTTAAACCCTTTACCTTGCACCCTAAACCTTAAATATAATTCCCTATAAAAGGACCTAGAAACCCCAAAACATAATATAATTCCCTATAAAAGGCCTTGGAAACCCCTAAAAACATTAATGTACCTAAAAACCCATAACAACCTTACAACCCATAAAAAATTTTAAAAACCCTAACATACCTAAAAAACCCCCCAAACACCCTAAAGTACCCTAAAACACTATAAACCCCAAACGAACCTAAATAACTATAAAACCATAATTGATACGGAATTCATAAAGATGCTAAAAACCCATTAAACCCATAGAAACACTAAAAAATCCAAAATATTAAAAACCCTAAAACTATAGAGATAAAAAAACACATAAAAATCATTCTAAATTTAAAAACCCTAAAACCCAAAATACCTAAAAAAACCCTTAAATCCATAAAAAATCCTAAAACCCCAAAAAACCAATATAAAAATGAAACCTGTAAACATCGCTAAAATAATTAAAAACCTAAATAGAAAATATGTTCCTAATAACCCCTACAGGACCAAAAAAACCCATATAATACATTAAATACCATAAAATCAATTCACCCCTTAAATTCCAAAAACCCAAAATGAACCCCTAAAAATTCTATAAAACCATATAAAACCCATAAATCCATGGAACCCACAAAAAACCATTTAACACGATAAAACCCTAACAAACTAAAAACCACTATACCCCCAAAAATAACCCCCAAAACCCAAAAAGTTCCTCAATCTATAAAGTGACCTCAAAAAACCTAAAAATACCCAAAGAACACATAAAAATGATAAAACCCTTAAAAGAAAATAAGAAAACTAAAACAAAAAAATATATATAAATACATTTAAAACACAAAAACCTGCATAGAACCCTTCAAAACCTGTAAAATCCCTAAAATATGTAAAACAATAAAAACCATAAAAACTCTAAGTCCAAATAAACATTAAAACACCAAAAGGCCCCATACACCAATAAAACATCAAAACCCTTAAGAACTCTTAAAAATATTGAAAATTACTAAAAAAACCTAATAACAACTAAATACACTAAAAATTCTAAAACCCCCTAAAAACCCTAAAATCCCTAAAAACCATAAAAACATAAAAAAAATCAAAACCCAACAAAACCAAAAAAACCCTAAAATACACTATAATGTGTAAAACCCTACATCCTTAAACTCCCTAAAACACATAAAATTCCCTAAAATTACCTAAAAACACAATGAAACAAAAAAACATTGAAAACAAAAAACCCATAAAACCATAAATACCATAAAAATTCTAAAACCCCTAAAAACCATGAACATCCCTAAAATCCCTAAAATAATCAAAAAAATGATTAAACCACAAACTATACCATAAAAATTTAAAATACACATAAAAGTCCTTAAATCCTTGAAATATTTAAACATAAGAAAACAAAAAAAATATAAATAAACCATATTGACCATAAAACCCCCCAATTATACTTAAAAACATAAAATTCCCCAGAACAACCAACAAACCCAAAAAAATATAAACCCCCTAAACACCATGAAACCCCCCCAAAACCCCGAAAACCACTCAAAACCCATTAAAAAATCACTAAAACCCCATTAAAAAATATAAACGCCCCGAAATCAGAAAAACACTTAACAATCTAAAAATTCTATGGAAATCCTAAAAACCAATCAATACCCTAGAAGACCCTAAAAACGATAAAACCATTAAAACCCCAATAATAAAAAAACAAAGAAACTACTAAATACCCTAAACCGGTAAAAATTAATTTTAAATCCCCTAAATCCCAAATACATTAAAAGAACCCTAAAACAAAAAAACCCATAAAAATGTCTTAAAAACCCATAATCCCCCAAAAAACATATATCCCAAAAATCCATAAAAATTCAAAAACCCAAAAAACCCATAAAAACCCTAAATCCCCTAAAAACCAAAAAAACTAAAAACACAAAATAAACCTATAAATGGTAAAACTCTTAAGAATCCTAAAATTAAAGAGAAGAACCTAAACCCCCAAAAAACCCCTAAAACTGTTAATACCCAAAAAGACCCTAAACCCCATAAAAGTATCTAAAAACATAAAAGACCATAAAACCCCAAAAAATACTTAAAAGACCATTTAAAACATAAAAAACCGAAAACCCAAAAATCCACTAAACTCATAAAAAAATTACCAGCATAAAAACCCTTAAAACCATTTTATTTCCTAAAAAGGATAAAAACATAAAAAACCTTAAAAACACTAAAAATCCAAAATTACTAAAAACCCTTGAATAACTCTAGAAACCTTAAATCCTATAAGTGAATCCAAAAACCCATAATCCCTCTAAAAATATTAAAAATCCAAAAAATCTAAAAAATATATAAAAAACATAAAATTTCCTGAGGAAAAAACCCAAAAAATTCCTATGAATAACTAAAAAATGCTGAAAACAAGAAATATTCATAAAAATTATGAAACCCCACGACTAACCATAAAACCATAAAAAATAAAATATTAATAATCCAATAAACTGTTAAAACCCCAAAAAATCAATAAAACCAAAATAACCTAAAAAATTAAGAACCCCTTAAAACGCCACAAAAAAACCCTAAATGACTAAAAACTGATAAAAACCCAAATAAATCAAATACATATAAAACAAAAAAAAACTATAAAAAATCAAAATATCCATAAAAACCCAATAAAACCATAAACGACGTAAAAGGCCCTAAAACCCATAAAAATGGCGAACCCCGTAGAAAAGACTAAAAACCATAAAAACTATATAAAACCCTATAAAACCCCAAATGTCCCTAAAACCCCAATAGCACCCTAAATCCCAAAAAATAAGAAAACCCCTAAAAATGAAAATTAAACCCTTAATAACTAAAAACCATTAAATCCCAAAAAACACTAAAAAATAAAAAAATCCTAACAGCATTTCAGAATCTTAAGAGCACATAAATCAAATTTAAAACATAATAACCTGAAAAACACTAATACCCCCCAAACCATAACAGTCCATAAACATCATTTAAAACCCTAAAAACCTTTTTACCCCTAAAGAAATACTAAAACCCCATAAATCTCTAAAAAACCCAATGATACCCTGAGAAAACCAAAACACTCTAAAAACATAAAAATCCTACAAACTCTAAAAACATTAAAAACCATTAAATCCCAAAAATGATTAAATAAATAAAAATAACCAAAAACACCTATAGAACCTTAAAACCCTTAAAATCCTACAAACCCAAAATGACCTAAAAACCCTAAAGCCCCAATAAAAACACCAAAAATCCCTTAAACCCATCAATCACTAAAATTTATATTGACATGTGAAACTACCTATAATCCATAAGAAACTATTAAACCCCAAAAAACTAAAAAAATGAAAACCACGTGATAACTTCTAAAATCACTAAAGACCAACCCCCCCCCCCAAATAAACCTAAAACCCTACAAATCTAGAAGAACCAAATAGAACTAAAAACCCGAAAAAGGACTGAATTTCATAGAAAACCCAAAAACCCCAAAAAAACATCGAAACATCATAAAAACATTATAAACCACTAAAAGTCAAAAAAATTATAAAAACCACAAAATACCCTAAAATACTCGGAAACCCCTAAAAGTCTGTAAATTCCACAAAAGCATCCTAAAAAGCCGAAAAGACCCCTAAGGGCTTTAAAAATTCCTAAAATACAATAAAACCCCTAAAAGACCCTAAAATCCCTTACAATACCATATGGGACCTAAAAACCATAGTGGAACCTAAAAACCCCTTAATGATTCTAAAAACCTACATAACTCCAATAGATTATATAATCCCATAAAATCCCCATAAAATACGAGAAAAAAATAAAAACCTTAAAACACCAACAAAACTAAATGATTATGATAATCCTTAAAATCCAAAATTAACTAGAACCGAAAAACCCTTAAAAACACAAAAGACACAAAAACCACCAAAAACAAAAAAACCTAAAAATCAGAAAAAAAAACTCTAAATCCCAAAAAACATTAAAATATCTTAAAACCCATAAAACAAAAATTCCCCATGAAACCACTTAAAAATTAAAAAATACAATAAAACCATAAAATCCACTAAAAAACCTCGAAACCTCTAAATCACATTAAATGTGTAAAACCCTAATAAATTAAAGAACCATATAATTCACAAAAACTGAAATAAAATAAAAAATCATAAAAACCATGAAAAACCTAAAAATCCTAAGAGATCCTATGAAACCATAAAAACTATAAAACCCTAAACTATGTTAAAACAAAAAAAAACTAAAAACCAAAAAGACTCCTAAAATCAATAAAACCAACAAATAACCCTAAAAAACAATAAAAAAAATCTAAAACCCCTAAAATACATTAAAAAATCCTAAAAATGCTGAATACCCCTAAAAATACACAAAATAACAAAACACCCTTAAAACCTCGAACAATTCAAAAAAAACACTACAAAACCCAAAAATCCGTTAAACCATAATACAACCCAAATAACCCTCCAAAAACCTTAAACACTTTAAAAATAGCCATAAAATCCCTAAACCCCAAAATTACTATAGAAGCTAAAACCCATCAAAATTACTATAACCCAAAGAAGCCCTAAACCCCCTAAAATCCATAAACCCCCTAAAACCATTAAAATTATTGATACCCATAAAACCCGGAAAACTCCAAAACACCCCTAAATTAATATAATAATAATATAATAAGTAAACACCTAAATAAATATAAACTAATGAAATGAAGATATTAACCCATAAAACACATAAATATATTAAAAACCCTAAATCCGTAAAACTGCTAAAACCCCTAAAAACCATCGAAAAAAATAAAAACAGATAAAATTTATGAAACCACATAAAAACCCTAAAAACCATCAAAATACCCTAAATCATCGTGAAAAAAGAAAAAGAAATTAAAAACGCTAAAAAATGTAAAGAGCCTAAAAATCTAAAATCCAATAAAATACCCTGAAAGACCGTAACACCCATAAATGTCCCAACAAAATCATATAAAAAACCTAAAATTCCCTAAATTCCCTTAAACACCCACTTAAAACTAAAACACAAAAATTCCTTAAAAACATAATCGACCCTAAGAACCCAAAAAAAACAGTAAAATCCTTAAAAATACTAAAACACATAGTGGCTCTAAAACACCATAAAACCCCAAAACACCCCCTAAAAATCCTTTGAATTGTAAAATACTAATAAAAAATAAGACAATAAAAACTAGTAAAACCTAAAAAACCCTTAAACCCTATAATGTCCTAAAAATCCCTAAAAATACCTAAAAACAATAAAATCAGTTAAAACACATAAAAACCATAAAAACCTAAAACCCAATGCCAACCCTATGAAAATCCTAAAATCTATAAAACCAAATAGAACACTGTGAAACAATAAAAACCATTCAAAAACCTAAAATACCCTAAAATAACCTAAAAACAATTTGAATCCTAAAAACCCTATAACCCCAAACAAACACTAAAATCCCAAAACCCATGAAAAAACATAATAACACAAGAATTCCATAACAACCCTAAAAATATCTAAAAATTCCTAAAAAACAACAAACCTCTAAAAATCCTACAACCCACACCATAAAAACTCTAAAAGTACCTTAAAACCAATAAAGGGGTCTTAATAAAATTTAAACCCTAAAACCCCATGAAACACAAACAACTCTAAAAAACATAAAAAACATAATTACCTTAAAAACTAAAACCCCTAAAACCGTAAAAATTTCTAAAAAACCTAAATTACCCCTAAAAACCATTAAACCACACTACCCCCTAAAACACATAAACCCAACAAAACCCATAAAGCCCTAAAATATTTTTGAAACCTAATAAATCATTAAACCCCCTAAAACCCCACAAATCCCCAGAACCTCAAAACAATCATAAAACCACAAAAACATTAGAACCCCAAAAAAACACATAAAAACCCTTAAAAACCCTTAAAACCCATAAAAACTCTAAAAATTATAAAATCCTAAAACCCACCCAAAAAAATACTCATAAATACCTAAAACCCCTTAAAACCCAAAAATTAGTAAAAAACAAAAACCCCTAAAAACAAAAATAACCCTTAAAAGCCCCAAAAACCTGGAAAACTCCTAAAAACCTCGAAATCCCCTTAACCCATATAGAAACCATGAACCTCCACATAAAATCATAAAACACTAAATCCCATAAAATATCGTAGATAAAAATAAAACCCTAAAACCCCTAAAAACAAAAACAACCATCAAAATCCCCAAAAAACAGTAGAAGTAATAAAATCCAAAACACCCTAAAAACATAAAAAAAACATTTTAAACCCATTAAAACCATAAAAAAAACCTCCAATAAGACCTTAAAACCCTACAAACAATAAAAAATACAAATACACTAACCCCATGAAAAAAAGAAATCTCAAACCATATAAAAAACTAAAAATACACTTAAAACCCGTTAAACAAATAAAAACACCTAAAAACAATAAAATCCTAAAAAAACCCCTAGAAACCCTAAAACCAGAAAAAATAAAAAAAATATTCCTAATAACCACAGATATTTAGAAAGATCTTGAAAAGTATATAAATCCTCTAAAAACATATGAACCCTTAAAAGATAAAAAACCCAAACCCAAAAAAAGCCACGACAAAACTCAAAAACCCCACAAAACCCTTAAAACAGAAAAACCCGAAAATTCCAATTAAAATCCCTAAATCTGAAAAGGCCCCTTATGATCATTAAAAATACATATAAAGCATAATTTATCTCTTAAATCATATATGTACTAAAAACCATAAACTGCTAAAAACTGTGCGAAAACAATAAAATTCAATAAACCCCTAAAAGTATCTAAAAATGACAAAAAACATTAAACGATCCTGAAAACCCTAAAATACTAAAATACATTAATCCCTATATAAAATAATAATGGCACCTGAACCTCTAAAACCCCTAAAGTACCCTATAAATCAAAAAATCACTAAATGACAGAAAAAACATAATAAACATAAAGGGCCCTAAAAGGTATTTTAAAACCCCAAAAGGGCACTAAAATCCGAAGAAACATAAAGGATGATAAAAACCCTAAAAACCATAAATCATTAAAAACCCTAAAACCCTATAAGAAATCCTAAAAGACACGATTTAACTCATAAATCCCTAAAGGACCCAAAAAAACTAAAATCCATTAATAGACAATAAAACAACAAAACTCCTCAAAAAATCCTAAAATACCATAATATTCTATAAAATTCCTTAAATCATTGAAATTCCCTTAAAACCATTAAAAAACTAAAGCCCCTAAAATACTACAAAAATAATAAAAACCAAAAAATCAAAAACTAAAAAAACGTATGATTTTAAAAAACCAATAAAATTTTCAAACAATATAAATTCCCTAAAAACCCTAAAAAGTGTAAAAAAATTACTACCAAGTAATAAACTAAAAAAACATAAAAACACGAAAAACATACAAACAATATGAAAATCTAGAACCCATAAACCACCAAAAATCCTCAAAACCCAAAAACGACCATATAAAAACCTAAAACCCTGAAAGCATCCTAAATGGTCGTAAAGTCACTAAAGGACCATAAACCCCATAAAGGGCCCTAAAACACCAAAAAACCTAAAATACCCTAAAATAAAAATAACCTCCCAAACCCTTTAAAGCCGCTCAAAATCCAAAAAAACCCATCAAAACCCCTTAACAAACCTAAACATTCTAAAACCCCATAAAATACCCTAAAAACCCTAAATACATAAAATGCCTCTAAAACCCATAAATACCGAATAACAGTAAAAACCCTAAAAGACCTTATATCCCCTAAAAATCCCTAAAAAATTAAAAACCATAAAAAACCTAAAAACCTATGTTAATACCATAATCCACTGAAAAATATAAAAAACCATTATAACAACTTTTGATAAACCCATAAAACCCAAAATCTTTTGAAAACCCAAAATAACCTAAAAAATTCATATAAATCACTAAACCCTACATAACCCTAAAACCCCTAAAACCATAAAAACCATAAAAAACCCATTATATCTCTAAAATAATAAAAATTCATAAAACCTTAAACACCTTAAAACCCCGAAAACAAAAAAAAACCTAAAAATATTAAAACACCAAAAAACACTAAAAAACAAAAACTATTAAACCCTTAAAAATCAAACAAATTAATAAAACCAAAAAACATTAAAATAATATAAAACCATAAAAACTATAAAGGATCCAGAAACCCCCTATAATCCTAAATATACCTCAAACCCATAAAACCCTAAAGTTACCTAAAACCATTAAAAATACCTAAACGACCATAATGATTCCTAAATCCAATAAAAACGCTAAAAATCCGTACGAGTCATAAATTCCTCTAAAGTCCCACAATGTTTCTAAAAACTCTAAAAACCCATAAAAACCTTAATAAATGAAAATAAAATACGTAAAAGACCACATAAAACCAAAAAACGTAATCAGAAACTAAAACCCCATAAATCCCTAATCCAAAAAGTATTAAAATCATAAAAACTCTAGATAACAATTAAAAAATCCTTAAAACCCTTATCAACCATAAATACCCTAAAAACATAAAACAACATTAATAATGCTAAAAACATAAAAACCCTAAAATCCCCAAAGAACACTAAAATTACTAGAAAGCTTTTAAAATCCCAAAACCCCCTAAAAATACCATACAAATCATAAAAACAAAAACAAATTTAATACCCTAAATACCCTACAACCAAAAAAACCATAAAACTACACTAAAATCCCTTAAAACCCATAATAATCCATAAAACCACAAAAAAACAAAAAATTGCATAATACACTGAAACCCCTAAATTATCTATAAATAATAAAAACATGAAAACCATAAAATAACATAAATCCACATAAAAAATAAAACCCATAAAAATCCTAAATTCTATAAAAATAATAAAAACATTAAAAATCTCTAAAACACCAAAAAAACCCAAAAACTAGAAATTCCATAAATTACCCAAAACCCAAAAAATCCCAAAAAACAAAAATACCCCACAACCAAATAAACCACTATAACCCAAGAAACCATACAAACACAAAAACCCCATTTAATCACTAAATGTATGAAAACTATATAATACCCAAAACCCCTAAAATTACCCTCAAAACTACACATACCCTAAAAACCATAGATCCTCTAAAAACACTAAAACCTTAAAAACACATAAAATACTAAATTCATTAAAAACACTAAATCTACAGAAATCCCCAAAAAAACCCAAAAACCATATAAAGCTCCAAAACACATAAAATAAACCTAAAATCCATAAAAACATATTACCCTATAAATATGAAAAAAACCACAAAACCCCAAAAAACCATAAAAACCCTATGAAACAATAAAATAAACAAAAACTCATAAAAATATCAAAGCAACCCTAACAACAATAAAAATATAAATTCACATAAAACAACTATAAGATCACTAAACACACTTAATAACATTAACCAACCTTAAAACACTAAAAAATCTTAAAACCCTAAAACCCACAAAAACCCCTAAAAACCTAAAAAAGATAAAAAACAATGAAACCATAAAAACCTTGAAAACCACTAAAAACTATTAACACCTAAAACACCCTAAAACACTAAATCACTAAAAATTATAATTAATCTAATAACAAAAAAGAGACCCCAAAATTGTAAAAATTAATAACAAGATAAAACAAACCTAAAACACCTAAACACATAAAACCCATTAAAACCTTTAAATCCATACAAATAGTAATACTACTTTAAAACACTAAATATCATCAAAACCCCTAAAATCCATAAAAACCCTGAATACCCAAAAAAACTCCAAAACAACATAAACCCCATAAAAACATTAAAACCCTAAAACTAATATGAAAACCCTAAAACCCTAAAAACCTAGAAACTGTGAAAAAACCTAAAACCCCTAAAAACCAAAAAATATAGAAAGACTCTATAATCACTAAAACCCCCTAAAAACCAAAATACCCTATATCCCATAAAAATACATAAACACGCTTATAAAAATCTTAATACCCTAAAAACCTAAAACCCATAAAAGACGAAAGAACAAAATATACCCCAAAACCAGCATATAACATTAAAAACCCTAAAATCCCTAAAAACCCACTTAAAATAATTCAACCCAAAAAAAATATATTAAAATAAAACAAAACACTAAATCCCCTATAAATATTTGAAATCCATTAAAACCCTACATATCCTCAAAAAAACCCTAAAACCCATTTTAAAATCATAAAATCTATGAAAACACATGAAAAACTAGAATGGACCTAAAATAGTATAAAATATTTTATTTTAAAAAAATTGAATGAATTAAAAGTCCCTAGAAACACAAAAACATTATCACCCTAAAAACATTGAAATAAACTAAAGAACTAGAAACTAGAAAATCCTTCAAACACATTAAAACCCCTAAGGCACCATAAAAAACGTAAAAATATTAAAAATCCAAAAGACAATATAGAACCCTAAAACACTAAAAACCATAAAAAATTTAAAAGAAATTAACAATAATAAAAAAATTAAAAACCATAATAAACCTAAAGGACTGAAAAATATAAACCCCTTAAAAACCATAAACCCCTAAAAAATAAACACACTAAAAACCATTAAAAATGACTAAACATCCAAAAAACCTAAAATAATTGTAAAAACCATAAAAACAATAAAAAATAAAAACAAACCCTAAAAATAATTACAAGATTTAACCCAACCCATAAAATATCTTAAAGGAACCAAAATCTCTAAAATACATAAAACCCCTAAAAGCCTTGAAAAACTAGAAATCCAGAAAAACCTAAAACCACTAAAAACCATAAACCCCAAAAAACACTAACAATTTAAAAACACAAAAAATCTTAAGTCCATTAAAAACTTTTAATAAAATCAAAATCCTAAAACCCTAAAATACTTTAAAACGCCAAAATCACTAAAACAATAAAAATGCAATATTCCAAAAAAACCATAAAACCCTTAAAAACTGTAAAACCTCTGAATAACGAAACACCCTATAGAACCACTGAATCCCCTAAAAGTAATAAAAACATATAAAACCCTAACAACTACAAAACCCCCTAAAACCCCAAAAATCATTTAAAACATTTAAAACCATAAAAACCTATAAAAACCATAAGAAACCCTAAAACCCTAAATACTATGAACACCCCTAAAAAAAAACAAAAAAAAAATGTTTGCAAACCAAAAAAAATAAACCCCCTTAAACCCTAAAAATGATAAAAACCATAAAACCTTCTAAAAAGCAGATAAACTATATGAAAACCATAAACCCTAGAAAACTCAGTAATCATAAAACCCTAATATACTAAAAACACCAAAAAATAAATAAAACCTCTATACCCTATACCCTACACCCTAAAACCGAAACCATAGGCGCTAAACTATATACCCTACACCCTAAAACATACACTCCAAACCCTATACCCTATCCCCTAAATCTAGAAAATGCCATTCCAAAACCTCAATAAAAATGGCACATTCACCAAAACAATATTAACAAATAACATATATATTGGATTAAATGAGAAGTTACAAGATATATTAAATGTGGTTTCTGATAATTACAGTTAATGACAATTATTATTTCCAATAGGTATACGTTTTTTCATTTGTAGCTTAGAAATAATTAATAGTTTAGTATAATTTAAATATCTTGATTTATCATAGATATAATAATAATTGTTTTATCAAAAAATATATATGATATTTTTAGTTTTTTATAATAAAATAAATTAATTATTTTTTTCAAAAAAATTATTCAAAATATTTCATATTTTTAAAAAAATTAATATATATATGATATAATTCATATGAAAAATGATCTAAATTTTTTGTGGCTCAAAACTCATATAAATGAGTTATATATTTTTAATATATTTTCTATGAAAAAATAAATATAAAATTATAAAATTATAAACATATATATAAATACTGTAAGATATTTTATTTAACTTATTATTTTCTGAAAACCATTTTTTGTAAGTTTAATTATTATTTTACAACCAATAATTCAACAACCCTTTACTCCCAAAACAATTACCGTAAAAACTCTATCCACATCAATTTTACAATGAATTTTTGTGCCAACGATGGTTCCCTAAAAACCATAAAATTCCCCAACTATTCATCTATATATGTTAATTGGCCACTCATTCATCACCTCTCAGGTATGTTATTCTTAATTTCCTTACTTCATGTTCAATTCATTCCTCGTTTTTTACATTATGTTCATCCATTTCTCCATTATGTATGCCCATCACTCTCACTCCTCATTTATCTTCATATTCATCCCCCCATTAGAAATCCACTTATCTCCACCATAAATATAATTCATCAATGATATCATCATTATCCCATGCACAAAATTCATCCAAGGGGAACCATTTGGATTTTTTATGTCCAAATTCATTGATTGTTCGATGATTGAATGGTTGTATAGTCTGTGATGTATAAAGTTATCCCATGATTATGGATGATGTTTGAAGATTTACTTCAAATATATGATGATTTCATGAAAATATTTTGTGATTGATGGTTTTTGAAGAATAAACCTTATAATTAAGGGACATTATCAAGATTCAATGAATAGATCCTATTGATGAAGCATCTGCTTTGATAGAGTTATTATTTTTTATACTATGTTCATTGATGATGACTCAATAAAAAGTGTTTGGTTGATTTTCTAGTGAGTAATATTAGAGAGATTTAATTTTTATTAGTAAAACTAAAAAATAGTTAAGTAATATTCACGTGGTTATGTCATGGTCACTGTAGTGGTTTCCTGGAATGGGTGCCTAGTTTGGATTTGAGAGAAATAAGAATTATGTATTTTTCTCCCATATCATTTATCCATTTTTAAAGATAGATTTTATATGTCATATTTTGTTACTGGTGGTCTCAGGAGTGATGTTTTAGTAGCCAAAAGCAGTACCTTATAGAGGGGTTCTTATTCTCTTTATTCCTCAACTGTTTTAGCAGCATGTTGTGCAGTGTAGTCACTATTAGTATTACATTTAGTAATTTTTATACTTATATAATATATTATTTATTCTTTATTTATATATATGTATCTTTATCTCAATAGAATCAAATATAGATTATAAATAGTTTTATATTTTCAAATTCTGTATTCTAGTATAAAAATAATGTATTCTTATCCTCGACACACTATATGTTCCATCTATTCTCTTTTTTCATTCAAATTCATCATCCACTATAACTATATTATAATATCATGTTTTAATTATTATATTGATATAGTATTACCTAAAATTACATCATAGTTTAGTATAATTTTAATTTTTAAGTTCATCTGTGAATTATTATTAATCAGGTGCTTTTAATTGGTTACTATTTTCAATCTTAATCATGTATGAAGTCATTATTTTCATATATTATTGACAATGATTAAAACATTTCTTCCATTATTAAGAAGATATTATTGAATTAAGTTGAATAATGTGTTTTGATGTTATCATAACACTGGAATATAGTTAAAGTAGTTGATAATTTTTGTATTTCGATTTTAAATATTAATTTTTATTGATTTTAATATTCTTAGAGATTGTCTAAAATCATATTTTCATGGACAAAAACATTTTTACCCTATAAAATATGTGTTCAAATAAAAATATGGATGTCTTGGAATCACCTCTACCCCACAATAGTAGTTCAAAAAGGATATTATTGAAGGCTTCTTGGAGACAGTTATTTGTATTACATGATGCATTCCATTAAGTGAAAAAGGTAGGTTTTTGTTTTTTAATATTAGTTTCCATTATATTCCACTTATTTGGTTTTTTAAATGAGATAAATGTACTGGATCTACTAAATTCAATATTTCTCAAAGTCATATTTGGATTGTCTTCCAAAATATTTTTTTTCTCATATTTTCAAAGAATTATTAAATTAATTTTTTTTTGGATTTTGAGGCAATAGTTTTCTCACCAAATGTAAGTGTTATCAATGGCATGCTATGACATACACCATTGGAAGGTTCTATGTAAGGTATGCCTAGATTTAATTTCCACAGGGGAGGTGAGGTGAAATCACTGAGGTAAGCCAAATACAATCACCCTTCTTGACATTCTAGTATGTACTATGGTTCTAGGAGAAATTGTGGCATGAACCTCTTAAAATAATTACACACCTATGTCAAAAAGTGGTGACATGAAATTTTATAGGGGATCATTTTCAAAAGTAGTTGTGGATTCTTGATCCATTAGAATAAATGGGAGTAAGAAGAGAGGAAAGAGGGGTGTAATTATCAAAAATATCATTTAATAAAATAATAATAAAAAATTCCATGATATAATCCAACAAAATAGATAGCATAGGGGCTCCATGTTGATAGAATGTGGGACTCCTTTCTCAAAAAAAAATTATAAAAACTGTATTCTATGTAATACAACAAAAAAGACATCACATTATGGGAAAACAAATAATAAGAAAAAAATTTATTTAAAAGATCATTTGATAAAATAATTAAAAAATCCAATTAATAAACACACCACAAAATAGCCTATTAAAACACTCTAGGAAAAAAACCTAGAAATCATAAAGTAATGAATATTATTCAAGAGGAAGATTAAAATGAATTGTGTGAAAATTATAATAAATTTTTCATTAATATTTACCCTTACATTGGTGATTATTTTTATGTTTTACTTATCAGAGATTATCAATTTACAGCTTCATTAAAAACTATCTGTTTCGACTTGATTTTTTATTTTTTGAACTTGTTTATGGTTTTTTAACATAAAGTATTATTTAAAATTGTATATATTAAATTATATCATGGGAGAATCCCTATATTTTAGAGGAATGTGGCTCACACAACACCTCACAATGCATCACCAAGTAGTCTTCTCACATAATTTCACCATATTCCTTTGACAACAATGAACATACATTATCAACTAGAGATAAATCATCCACTACAATCTAGGGTAATATTAATTTTGGTATATCATTAGGTTATAAATGATGGATATCTATTATTTTTAACCATTGGTTGTACCTATTCATTATCATTACATTCTTTCATGTACTATTCTATTTTTTCTTCCTCTAGTAGCTGTGGGTGTTTTCCAGATTTCATAAATACTTGGTTATTCACCTTTAGATTTCCACTAGAATCTATTAAGATGAGATTCTTAATGTTTTAACCCATGAACCATATTACTACAGAATCTGTAGTCTCTAGTTAATTTGTGACAACCCATAATAACATTGAGATTATTTCATATGATAAAAAAAGATGTTCTCCTATTAACTTATTTTGAAGATGGTAATTGTTTTATATTCATTTACAATAGTATTCCAAGATTCTCATAAATTAGACTAATTTCATTATGAAATAGCATTGTTGTGGTGTAAGTTCATAGAAGAGTTAGTAACCGTATTCCCATTTTAAAAGAAAAACATATCTTGAGTTTTTCATATTGGGAATCATTATTTTCTTATTACACATCTTCTCAAATTAGTATAAATGATTTATTTTTTATTGGGCTCACTCATGTGAATTTTCTTATTATTTTCCCTATATACTTATATAAGAAGCAACGGTATTTTAGAGATTATATGGTAATTAGAATACCCATAAACATATAACTTATCAGATGATAATGGATTTTATTCTACAGGAAGAGTTATAAATTTTTATTCAAGTACTCATGATATGAATTAAACTTTTTTAATAATTTCTACCACTTATCATTTTTTATGAAAGATATATTTTTAACAATATAGTTTTTCAGATTATTTTAACATCTTTTTTCGATAAATGATGCCTAGATTGGTACATTTAGACTACATGTCATTGATATGTCAATAGAGATGATAAAAAATTCTCATTCTATGAATAATATTTTTTTATATGTTCATTTATTTCTATTCAAGACTGTACTAAGGGATAACCCTATAGGCCCCTATTTTAGGTAAAAACCTACTGGGGGGAGACATGGTTCTCTATATAACTCTCTTATTACCTTCATAACCCTTGAATATTATTAATAGGTGCCACCAAACCATGCCACCGCCACTGCTCCTCCAACACAACCAAACCCCCCCACCACCTACCCCCACTTCCCTTCCATGTATACCACATTGTCAATGCCACTCCCCATCTTGTCTCCATGCTGGACCTTCTCACTATGCTGTTGAAAATACTCTTTTTCACTATCTCTACTGAAGTGTCCCCATACTGTGATTTTTTCATACTATATACATCTTCCACGGATAGTCAGTTTCCACAAACTTCTATTTTATCATCACCACATATCACTACCACATTGGAATAGTAGAGTTCCATTATGAGCATTATTTGTTACTATAAATTCTATGGAGAATGGAATATTGAAAGGTCACTAGGTTAATAATGATAATGGATGTATTTATAATAATTTTATTTTTTATTATATTTTCATGATCATTATGATAAAGAATTAACCTCTTATTAAGGATGTCTCATAGAAACCCACCCCCAAAGGTGTTATCAAAATCAATATTGATTCCCATTTTACAAACATATGGGTAAGGGTCCAAGTAGTTCCACACACTATTTAAGGGTAACTACGGCATTCACCTTTCAATATAATAAATGTACAATGAAATCCATTATGACACACTTTCATGACATCATCTAATGTGTTGGAATAAAAATAATTTCTATTTTAATGGGACTATCAAATTGGACCATCAAAATAGTTTTTTATGATTAACAATTCCCCATACTCAATTACATTTTTCACATATTCCAAAATAATATTTTTTATTTTGGAAAGAAAGTAAGAATCGTTATTTTTTAGTAATTATCAAATACTAGAAAAAAACCCAAAACAATTTAGAGGCATTTTTGATCTTGACCAACAAAGAATTCATTTAGTTAGATTAACATCAATGAAAATGGATATAAAAATGTTTATTTTTTTCAATTGATGTTTATGTTTTTGACATGGATAGGAAATAAATGAATTCTCTTTAAATGTCCAAGTGACATTGCCCAAGTTGGGTTTTCCCTGGTAGGTTTATCTTTTGTCTTAAAAAATTGGATATTGGTTCTTTTTGTGTGATTTATAGGTTCTTTACAGCTGGTATTCTCTTTTCCAACAACAACAGTTTTCATAAACGAGGCTAATCTAATGATGTTGTCATAATAGAACATATATCCATCTAATGATGCTTTTCCTATGAGTTTCTACTATTTTCAAATTATTGGGAAACATAAATGCATTTAGGGATGCTTGACTGAGATTTTATTACTACAATATGTATTATATTAATATTTTGAACTGGTATATATTATTTCTTTCACTGTTTACATTGGGATAAAATTTAACTAGACTCATTAATTTTATGAAGTAATTTTATAGAAACACAAATTTTTTGTTTATCTTTTTTCTCATTTTATGAATGTTACCATAGCTTACCTAGAAGATTTATTTTGAAAAAAATATTTTATTTATTAATGTATATTATTTATTTATTTATATATAATAATGAGAAACTAATTAACATTAAATTTTACTAGTTTTAATGCATAAACATATGTATTCTAATTTTACATATTTATTTTTATTTCGATATGCATATTGGAAGGGAAACACTTTAAATACAAATTTGGGGTAAACATAATTGCTGGGGATGGATATATTTCTATTTTGGTTTCAACATAGGTAGATATTTTTTACTAAATCATGGTTATTCTTTGTTTTTCTTTGTGGTGTAGATATTAGAGTAAAAGGGGGTGGCATATCAGAAAATTGAGGTTCCAATTAATTACTAGACCTAACTTGATTTGTTTCTAATAGTGGTCTACTTCATGAGTAATGATTGATAATTTAAGTTAATACATCGAGAGTAACTATTCATCGATCATGATGAAAAATGTCTCAATGCCGGAAGATTTAAATAAATATACTTGTTAGGGGATTATTATTTTTCTTTTTTCATTTGGGGTGGGGAAAAGTTTGATCCTAGGATTTATTTGTTTTTTTGTACTTTATTGGAATCAAACAACTTCAACTATGTATTTATTCTTTTTCAATTTATTTTTATTATTATTAAAATTATTTTTTTTCTAGTTATGAACATGTTTTAAAAGTGTATTTGGACTAAGAATTAAAATAGATTTATTATATATGATAAATTAATAATTACAATATGAAATTTTACTACCAATAAAAAAGTGTATAAATATATATTACATGTTGGTAATATTATTACCAACATAAACTTTTTTCATATGAATCAGTTGTTAAATATTTTGACTAATAGATATGTTATATGTTGGTATTATTATAAAAATAACAAAACTATTTTATTTTTCACAATAACATTTAGCGATAGAGTTGTTATCGATTGTTTATTGATAAGGATAAATCTATTGGTAAAATGTTTTACAAAGAGAATATAATCCTTTACCGATTGAAATTTCACTATTGGAAAAAAGTTTTTTTAGTTTTTATACCCTTCATCATTTACTATAAACCATCCACCCTAAACCTTAAAACCTATACAATACATCATAAAACATAAAGGCTACACCATAAACACTAAAACATACACCTTAAACCCTTAATAAGACACAATAAACCCTCTACTGCAATGGAAAAAATACCAAACCCCCACCCCGCAAAAAAATAACCTTCAAACCAAAAAACCATAATATGCCTTAAAACCTCAAAAATCCCTAAAACACCGAAAAATATAATATACCCTAAAAACCACTAAAAACCTAAATGACCTAAAAAGCAGTAAAAAAATAAATTACCCGAAATACCAAAAATATCTCTTAAAAGACCCAAAAACCCTTAAAAATATAAAATAACCTAAACCAATTAAACACCAAAAATATATAAGACACATTAAATGATAAATACCTCTTAAAATAATTAATAACTATAAAATAGTAATGAAAATATAAACAACCTTGACAAACTAAAAAACACTACAAATCCTAAAAACCCAAAAAACCCATAAAAAACTAGAAACATTTAAGGAAACTAAAAATATTAAATTGACACTAAAATCTTAAAAATACAAAAATACCCATGAATTACTAAAAAGACCCCCAAACACCAAAACTATAAAAATCCTAAAATCCCAATAAATTCCAAAAAAGACTTTAAAACCCTATAAATTCATAAGATGATAAAAAAATCATAAAACCCTAAATCCCTAAAACCCATAAAAACAATAATTCAACCCTAAACACCTAAACTATAATAAAAAGACACTAAATCCTCCTTAAAACACAAAAAAACATAATAACCCTAAAAATGATAAGAACACTAAAACACTAAAAAATAAAAAAAATCCTAAAACCCCTAAAAACCATAAAAATACCATTAAAAGGCATAAAACCCCTAATTACAATAAAAAGAGACCTGATAAATATTAAAAACTGTTAAACCCCTAAAAACCCAAAAAAACCTAAAATAAGAATAAGAACCCTAAAACCCCCTAAAAACCCATAAACACAAAAATTCCCTAAAAACCCCTAAAAACGCTAAAAACCCTAAAAATCACAAAATAATATAATAATAATTGAAACAATAAAAATAATAATAAACCCTAAATTCATAGAAACCCCTAAAACCACTAAAATCATTAAAAACATTATAAAACTCTAAGAACTCTAATAACCTAAATCCCTTAAAAATCCTAAAAAGTCCATAAAAGACCTTGAAAGCATTAAAAATACCCTATAAACCCTAAAATCCCATAAAAGTCCTTAAAATCCATAAATTTCCCTAAAATAACTATGATCTATAAAACACTCTAAAATCCCTAAAGAGACCCTAATCCTCTCCACAAATTCCTAAAATAATCCTAAAACCACTAAAATGACCCTAAAACCCCTAAAACCCATTTATATCCCCATGAAGACAATAAAGACCTACTAACACCTAAATGACACAAAAAAAATGAAAAGACACTTAAATGAAATAATCCTCCTAAAATACACAAATGTATCATAATGACCCTCAAAGTCTCTAAAAACCCATACTTAACCCAAAAATAGTAAAACTCACTAAGATCCTAAAAATTCATAATGGACCCTAAAACCCTAGAAAACTATAATACCATAAAAACCCCTTAAAAGATCATAAAAACTCCCTATACATTAATACAACCTAAAAACAGATAAAACCACGAAAACCCATATAAACAAAAGACCCTAAAACAATAATAATCCCCAACAAATCCGAAAACACATAAAAACCTACGAAACATAATAAACCCTACAACCTTAAAACCCCATAAAAATACTAAAAACCCTAAAAACATAAAAACACATTTAAACACCTAAAACCCGAATAACCCTTGAAAATTACTAAAAAAACATAAATGTACATTAATAACCCCAAACACCCTAAAAACCTATAACCCCTAAAAATCCAAACACCCATAAAAATCATAGATAACCTCAAACCTTAAAAACACTAAAAACCTTCAAAACCCTTAATTACAGCAAAACCCAAAAAAAATCATTTAAAACAATAAAACACATAAGAACCTAAAAACCCATAAAACTAAAAAAAACTAAAAACTAAAAAAACATAACAAAATATATACCCAAACAACCCCCCCCCCCAAATCCTAAAAATCATAAAAAAACTAAAAACTATAAAAAAACCCCTAAAACAACTAAAAACCTTAAAAACACCCAAACAACCTAAATCCATAAAAAACATAAAAACTATAAAATCACATAGAAACCCTAATTACTGGTAGTACCATAAAGACATGAAATCCCCATAAAAACAAAAGAAACCAAAAAAAACACACTAAAAATCCCAAAACCCCCATAAAACCATTAAACCCCTAAAAACAATACCCAACATAATAAACCTAAACCCTACACACTATACCATATAACCTACATCCTAAACCCTAAAACCTACACCCAAAACCTTATACCCTATACCCAAAAACCTAATTACTACATCACAAACACTAATCCCTAATCCCAAAATCCTAATCCCTAAAATCATCATCCTAAACCTAAAAAACTAAAATAACCTAAAACTCCAAAAGAAAACCCCAAAAACACCTTAAAACCCATGAAAATCCAAAAAATCACTAAAAAAATTCAAAAATTCCTAAAAACAACAACACCCATGAAAACATTAAACCCCTTATAATTGAATGAATCCTAAAAACCCCTAAAAACCCTTTAAATCATAAAATCCTCTTTTAACATAAAAATCCTAAATAAAACCTAGATAACTATAAAAAAATATAATATAGACAAAAATCAGAAAACCACTATAAGATCGTGAAATCCCTAAAAACCCCTAAAAGCCCCTAAAAACCCATCAACCCCTAAAAGACCCTAAATTCCCAATTAAACCCAAAGGACCCAGAAACCCTATAAAAACATGAAAACACTATAAAATCTCCAAAAATATAAAAAAATAAATAAAAAACACTTAATAACTCTAGAAACCCATATACCCCAAAAAACCCTAAAAACAATTAAAAACACTAAATCTCTATGAAGTCCGTAAACACAAAAATCCCCAATTAGAATAAAAACACCATAAGACCCCTAAACATTTAAATACCATAAAAACCTTGTTTAACATAAAACCCTAAAACCAAAAAAACACTAAAAACCATAAAAACTCTAAAAACACTAATAACCCTAAAATGCCCAGAATTCCTAAAACACATAAAAAATCATTAACACACCTTAAAAATTCTAAAACCCTTAAAACCATTAGAAATAAAAAAAACATATAAAATATTTTAAAATCCAAAAATGATACTACACCCAATTTATATAGAAATATAACCTAAACCCTTAAAAATCCCCAAACCCCCTTAATAATTTTAAAACTGTAAAAAACCCTGAAAACTCAAAAAACCCTAAGGACCATAAAAACCATAAAAGAACCTAAAAACACTAAAATAGACTAAAATACCATATAAAACTCTAAAATACCAAAAAAAGGAAAACACCTAAAAACCTAAAAATTTTAAGTTAATCAAAAATTCTGGTGATAACCCTAAACCCCTAAAAACTCTTAAAACCCAAAAAACCACTTAAAAAAACTAAAAATCCTAAAAAAATTATACCAGAAAAATTACTAAAATCACTAAAATAACATTAAAACCCCTTTAGAACCCCTAAAACACAAAAAATACACTAAAAACCATAACTCCCAAACCCTTCAAACCAGAAACCCCTAAAAATCATAAATTCCACAAAATGACCTCAATAACATGTTGATTCCCAAAAAATCATAGAACACACTAAAATAACATAAAACCCTTAAGAGGATATAAAACACACAAAATAATCTAAACCCCCTAAAAACACATAAATATACTAGTACCCCCATAGAACTCAAAACCCCCATTAAAGACCCAAAAACTATAAAACTACAAAATAACTAAAAAATTCCTAAAACCCCTTTTAAAACCTTAAACTACATTACATCCCCTATAATACCTAAAACCCTAAAATACCTAAAACCCCACTAAAGCAATAAGAAGCATTAAAAAACTAAAAGAACCTAAAATTCCCTAAACCCCTAAAAGTCCTTATAACCCCCAAAATCCCCAAAAGAACCTTAAACCCCAATAAAAGACTTAAACCCCTAAAAATTCATAAGGGGCCTTAAAAAGTTCAAAAACTAAAATCCCCCCAAAACATAATATTAAAGATAAAAAACCATAAAAGGACTGAAAAACCATCAATACTCTTAAAACCCTAAAACCCCTAAAAACCCAATACATCATAAAACCCCCTAAAAACACATAAACATAAAATCCCAAAAATATAGAAAACCCATTACAAAACCTCAACACACCAAAAACCCTAATTTCCTTAAAAACTAGAAAAACCATAATAACTCATAAATACCCTAAATCCCTACAACCAAAAAAACCCTAAAAACTAAAAAACCCCTCAATATCATTAAATCAAATAAAACCCCTAACATTTCCATAAAAATAATAAACCTCAAAAACATAAAACCACAAAAAAACCATAAAAATTAAAAAATTTCAAGAAAATATGAAATCCCTAAAACACAAAAACCCATAAAAAACATAAAAACCCTAAAATATCCCTAAAAGCATTAACAGCTAAAGAAATTAAAAGCAAAAAAACCTAAATAACCCCTAAAAACCCTAAAACATATTATAAAAAAATAAACCAAAAAAATGCAAAACCCATTAAGTCCCCCTTCAAACCATATAAATAACTAAAACCCATAAAACCCAATGAAAAACTTGACACCATATAATCTACACACTAAAAATATTTCTTTCATCCCACACCGTAATCCCTACACCCCAAAGCCCAAAGGCTACATTATAATCCAAAAAATCTACACTAAAAACTCTATACCCTATTGTTTAAACCCGAAACCTGAAACCATAAACTCTATATCATACCCCCAAAACCTAAAATCCTACACCATAAAATAAATACCCTATACACTACACCTTAAACTATAAAACTAACACCCTAGACCCTATAAGTCCCTAAAATACCTAAAAGAACATTTAACCCACTAAATGAACCAAAGAACCATAAAAACATACAATACCATAAAATGCCTTAAAAATAACCTAAAACCCAAAAGTTCCTAAAAACATAGAATAACCTAAAATCACTATAAGAAACCTAAAGATATAAAAACCCTAAAAAAATAAAACATCCAAAAAAACTAAAACCTCTAAAAACCCTAAAATACCCTAAACAATATGAATCCTAAAAACCCCAAACCCCCTAATAGTCTAAAAAACCCTAAAACCCACTAAATAACTAAAAACATTTAAACCCCATAAAACCCAAGAAACAATAAAAATCTCCAAAACTACAAAAAACACTAAAACTTTCATGAACCAAAATGGGGTTCTATCCTAACTGACAGCTTGCTTAGTCCATGGGCGTTCCCAATCCCTATAGGCTAAAAAATAGTGCATGGGTATCCAAAAATACACTTTGGGATTGATTTATCCCATCTATACAATAACAAAATGCCCATAAGAATAAAATGTCACATAACAAATAATCATAAATATAATAGATACAACATCATTATGATTCTATTTTTTCATCATTAACCAAACTAAAAAAATACCATAATGGATATGGAACAACTGAATATCCCAACAATCTCCATATAACTTGAGGTTATCCCACTCAAACTACCACCAACAAAACCTGAAAGAAGTGGAACACTAGAATCCAGGTCGACCATCAACCCCACGATACATCTTTCCTTTACCTTGTTCATACACAATAATGTATATATACACCCAACGTTGTTTGTAGGGTGTGAGTAAAATTAGTTATGAATGTAGACCAAAAAAATTTATTCCATTATATAATATTATAAGAAAAATCATCATGAACTTTTTCATAATAACATTGAATATATTTTCATGAAATCACGTTAAAAAACATTTTCAAAAATACACTTTTAATGGAAGCCTTTTCCGAAAAAAATACATTCCATAAATCCCCAAAGTAGACAGGGTCCACTGTAGGTTTATTGTTGGAACCATATTTCATAAATATCATGTCACAAGAGATCAGAATGGGAAATAGAAATATGTAACTAACATAAGTGGTACCCTTGAAACCTTGCTAAGTAGTGAAAAAAATCCACCAACCAAACCCAACAATGTTCTCATGTACGACTCAATAAAGGGGAACATCTCCCAAGGTCTATTGTTCTTGAAATCATAATCCAATAACAAAAAAATTATCATGCCCAAGACACTAGAGAGACTCAAATTCCAAGGTATAGTTTTCTATAATCATATCAAATTTTTTAGTTATGTAATCTAAAATCCTTCTTAATGAATATGGGCCTCATCCACTTCTGAAAAAACTAGATTATTAGTTATATTTCTCCCACCAAGATACCTGGGATTCACTTTTTTCTCAATTTTCATTTCATATTTTATTTAAATAATAACTTTAATAGACACATTCCATGAATCATAAACACATAATGAAAAAAAATTTATATTTCCCATTGATCCAATAATAAATACCACATGATAACCAAAATTTTCTATAAACAAAAGGAAATCATATTTTAAATTCACAAAAAAAATCTAGAAAAACATTATGAACCCCTTGAAAAATTAATGAAACCCATTTTGAAACACAAAATGAATTGCACATATGAAATTTAACCATTTCTATTTTTAAAACCCCCATTCAAAATCATACTCACATAAAATCCATTTTCTAACATGCGTTAAATTTCCTTCAAATTTCAATCACATTTATGGTGTAAAAAAAGTATCAAACAATAGAAAAATCCATTAAATTTTGAAAAACAAACTTTGAACACATTCACACCTCAAGTGCCTTATGAGAACACATTTCACACCATTCACACAAGGCATAAGACACATTCTACAAGTAATACAATTAATCTCACAAGGGAAAAAAATATATTTTTTGAAATTGACTTCCAACACCTGTGAATATCAAAACCTTTTAAAACATATTCCCCACTTCACACAAAGATGACAGAACACAATTATTAAATCAATCATGGAATCCAAAAACCATCTAATAACATAATATCATGGATCCTCGAACATAATGCATAAAAACATCTAGAAACCAGTCTGAAATCACAACCACACATCAACAAGACCCTATAAACGAAATATGGAACACAAATATTCATCATTACACCCATAATCTCTAGATAGTCAAGTCATTATGTCAAATAACCTCATGGAAAATATGAACTCTAGAAGGAGGAAAAATAAACACTAGAAGAAGTGAGAAATTAAGATTAAATTTACTTACTTGATGATTCCATGACGTTACAACACCAAAACAACCCAATTACTGGAGTTTATAATGTATAAGGAGGAGAAGAGTGAGATCCTGGTGCTAAAAATATAGAATGGGGCAGATTAGGGGTGGTTTAGTGGTCAAATTTTAAGGGGTCAAGAAGGTAATTTTCTAAATTTTAATGTCTTGAAATGGTTGAATGGTTAGTTGGCATGTTTTTGCAAACCATGTGGAAACCATATGATACTCACTCAATAAGAGAGACAAGAATCTCAGTTATCCTCCATGGTTTTCCAAATAGTGCAACAACCATGTGGTTGCCTCTATCCAAGATGAAACCGGCCACTTTCTATCCTGTAGAAGGTGGTACGGTTTTCTCTAACTGTGCACCACCTTTTGAAAGAAAAAATCATCACTTTTAATCAAAAAACCTATAAAACTAAATAATAAACAGGGGGCCCCAATATACAATATAATACCACAAAAATAAAATCAAGAATGTGGAAATTCACCACACTATGAAAACATTATGTCCCCAAAAACTAATTTTGATGTTTGACTTGAGAAAAATAATGGATACTGCTCCTCAAACCAAGACCATCATTCCCATGTCTCATGCACACCACTACCATGATGCTGAAGAACATAGAACAATTGAATTTAATTCCCATGAATTTCATTTCCATGGGAATCCACAATCCGCACTGCCCCCTCAAACATAGAAAAATCAGGATCCATCTCCTATTCCTACCAATTCAACACATGGGATAGATCCAGGTTGTACCATTGCATTTGAGAGACATAGAACACATCATGTATTGATATCAACTAGAAGGAAAATATTTTCCGGTATTCCACATTACTAATTCTCTCTGAAATCTCAAAAGTTTAAACCGACTACAATGTAAGATTCTCTTATTTACCCTAAATGAAGATGACCCAAGTGAGGTGTCACATTCAGAAACACCTAATCACTCACAGGAAACTCAGTTCCTCAGCACCATTGATCGACATAAGTATTAGGAAAACCTTGTTCCATCATAAAATGCTACCTAATAAATTTTATTTCATCATATTTCTCCTAAAAAGGCTCAGTCTGAACATTGAGGTCTATCCCACCTTAGCCCAACGTAAATGAGAATAACCCAACTGACTATAAAGTGACTCAAAAGGATCCATTTGAATTTATTATAGGTAACTATTGTTATATGAAAACTAAACCAATTCCAAATGGCTATCCCACAAACGTATGAATTCCAAATGAAATGCCCGAAGAATTTCTTCAAAAATCTAATTTTACTTCTCTATCTGACAATCAATTTGAGGGTAGTATGATGTGATCATCTTGAATTGAAAATCATAACCTTTTGAAGGCCTTCCCAAAACCATGACGTAAAACGAGGTCCCCCATATGAATGAATTTTCGACATCATTCCTTTATTCCTTACAACCTCCATAACATACAATCTACCAAACTCATTCAATTCCGTTGAATCCCTAATTGGATGGAAATGGGTTGATTTGGTCAAATGGTCAATCACTACCCAAATGGAATTACTCTAATGGGGTCTATGAGGTAATGAATCATTAAAATTCAATGAGATCTCATCCCAATTCTATGTAGTAATAGGAAGTGGTTGATGAAAAATATAGGGCCTTTGTATCTCCACATTAACATGCCAACATGTAGAACACTATGCTATAATATGAACTACATTATGCCTCATACCTAGCCACTACAACTACCAACCCACACCGTTGAAAATCATGGTTGAACCGGGATGGAAAACCCAATGGGACACGTGTCTATCCTACATCACCACCTTCATCATTAAAAATGACACCATGAATCGACCCTTTAAGAAGAAAAATACCTAAGGATAAATGGACCATTCACAAGGCACCACTCCCCCATTTAAAACCTGCATTTAATGCTAGAACATCTCATTACTCAGTTCCTCATGTTGAATCATCTCTAGAAAGGAATAGTGTTATCTGAACAATAGACAATAATGAAACTCCACCATGCTCTATGATCTCGAGGTGCATCATAATGAAGAGCCCCATCAAATTCCACTCATAATTGGACGCTTTCAAAGATTGAACTAGAACTTTTATACTAAAAGAATTTGCAACCACATTAGTTTTTCCTAGGTATTAGGCTATATCAAAATTGAAACTCTGAAGGTACTCAAATGAACGATGGCGCATCAAATTAAAATCCTTCTGGAGAAAATGCAAGCTAATATCTTATTAACATAATAAACTAAAAACTTCTCACCCAAAAGAAAATGGTGCCTTGTCTTTAAGTCATGCATCACTAACGGTAATTCCATGTCTGGTGTAGGGAAATTCTTTTCATGTGGTTATAGTTGGAAGGAACTATATGAAAACACAATGTCATCATGTATCATAAAAAATCAATGACCCATACTAGAAGAATCAAAATAGACCACATACCCCCTCCCTGACTTCAAAAATATCAAAATAGGAAATGTGTTCAACCGCTACTTACGTTCTACAAAGGATGTTTGGCACTCTAGGATTCATTTAAACTTCACCCCCATCTCGGTGACCACTATCATGAAAAAATAATGATGAGATAAATCCCATAAAAACATCCAATAATACATTTCTGGGCCAAAAAATCTTCTAATTTCAATGATGTTATTTGATGCTCCCATGTCATCACTACACTGATCTTTTGGGGGTCCACTAAAACCCCTCATTCTGGGGTCACATGTCCCAAAAAAAATCACCTCCCTGATCTTGATGGTTCACATAGATGATTTTTCATGTAGACAATGATCTCTAAGTTCTTACAACACAATCTGCATTTTCTGCTTGACCTCCTAATCAGTTACTTTGTAGACCAGGATGTTATCCATGACTACAATGATAAATGAATCGAGATACTGGTGGAGCCACAAATTCATAAGATCCATAATGACCGATGGATTATTTATAATATTGAAATGCATCAATAAATACTAAAAATGGTTATACCTTTTCTGAAGGGATATTTTCAGAACATCGGCCTCTCTAAATCAGACATTGTGATACTCAGAATGAAAATAAATCATGGAAAAACACCTTTTCCATTATGTTGATCAATGAGTTTATCAATACGAGGAAAAGGATAATTTTTATTGATTGATACCTTGTTCAGTTTGTGGTAATCAATAAACAAATTGAGTGATCCATCATCCCTTTTCACAATCAGAGATGGGGTGGCCCAAGGTGAGATTATCAGGTGAAGGAATCTTTTTTATTTCAAATAGTCTAGTTCTACAATTAATTTACTCAACTCAGTGGGGGTCATATAGTATGAAGGAAGATATATAGACTTTGATTCTAATGTATAAAAAATAGAGAATTCCACATCCCACTATATAGGAAGGCCCAAAAAATCCTCTCGAAACAAAACAAGGAACTCATCCATCATGGTAGGTAATCCAACTTCTGGACTGTTATCACCACCCTCCAGTATGAGTGACGAGAACTAATAAACAAGATTTCTAAAATTTGGATGTGGAGGCCCAGTATGTCCCGACTGGGGATTCCATTTACCTAAACAAACTAGGTTTCTTCCATTAGATTCCACTAAACTCACTCATAGGCCATAACAATTCATGTACACCTCAAATACACACAATCCAATTCGTACCAAGGATTACGTCAAAGTAGTCCTTATACAAAACTATGAAATCACATTCCAACACTACACTATTTGAAAAAAGCGATATCTGTGACTAGTTATTTACAATGAGAAACCATCCTATTGCAAATAGTTTTCCGGGAGATCCTATTTGTAATGAGTGCCTATTCCCATAACAAATAGTACATTTTGAGGATTTATTTGTCAAAGAAATAGGTATCCCATTACAAAAGGTTTTGGGTTGTGGTGCACGCCAAACTGCAGGAAGCATATTTCTGATAGGTGATTACACTAATCACCTATAGTATTCCAAGATTTTAGTATTTGCAGCTGGAGGTTTCTCATGTTGAAAATACTATCACCTAGTTTTTTATATTTAAGAAAGGATTTTACTCCCATCGAAAATAAATTTTTAACCAAAGCCCCAAATAATTTGGGGTTAGCATTAGAGATGGGTCCAGTCGCCACTATTACTATTTTTATGGGATCCCAGTTGCAAATGATCTTACTTATATATAACCGCATCTGATATTTTCCGTCTCACTAATCTCTCAACTCCTCTCTCCTTCTCTACTCTCATATTTTTATTTTTAGTTTTGCAAAGTTCTGAATTTTTCAATGATGCAATTTTCAAGGCATGCATCTAGCGAAAGATTCAATTTTAATGTATTTATTTGTGGCTTTCATTTTTTAGTTAATTCATTTTATATAATATTAATAATAATTTTTTATTAATTATTGTTAATTAAATTAAATTAGAATTATATAGTTTTATTTTTCATTATATATTTTTATAAATAGTTTGTTTCATTAAGAATTATTATTTTTTATTTAAAAGTAAATATTATATATTTTTAATAATTTGGTTCAATTATCATTAATAAATAATAATTATGTCTAATTAGTACTAAATCATAGTAAGTATTTATCATTAGTATTAATTGGTGATAATTAATAATAATTAGTAATAATTAGTAATAATTGATAATTGTTTGTAATAGCTAATGATAATTGGTAATAATTAGTAAAAAATAGAAAAAATAGTAATAAATAGTAACAAAAAGTAATAAACAGTAATAAATAGTAATAATTAGTATCGATTGGAAATAATTTGTAATAGTTAGTAATAATTACTAATAAATAATAATAAATAACAAAAATAAGCAATAAATAACAATAATTATGAATAATTAGAAATAATTAGTGGTAATTACAAATAATTAGCGGTAGTTAGCGATAAATAACTGTAAATAATAGTATATAGTGGTAAATAGCTATAATTAGTAATAATTAGTAATAATTAGTTATAATTATTAATAAATAGTAATAAATAGTAATATATAATACTAATTTATAATAATTTTTAATAATAAGTAATAATTAGTAACAATTAGTAATATCTACTAATAAATAGTAATAATTTGAAATAATTTTGAATAATTAGTAGTAATTAAAAATGAATGGAAAAAAATAGAAATAATTAGCAAGATTTTGGAATAATTAGTAGTGATTAGTGATAATTAGTAAAAAAGCAGCGGTAATTATAAAAATCTACTGCAATTAGCGGTAAATAGAAGTAAATAGTGGTAGTTTGTAATAATTAATAATAATTACTAATAAATAGTTATAATTAGTAATAATTACTAATAATTAGTGATAAATAGTATTAAATAGTAACAATTAAGAATAATTAGAAATAATTAGGGGTAATTAGAAATATTTGTGGATAATTAGTATCAAATAAGAATATATATCAATAATTATCAATGAAATGGAAAAATTTGTTTGTGTTAATAAAATTTAGTAGTAATTAGCAGTAAATATTATTATTAGTAATAAATAGTATTAAATTGTAATAAATAGGATATTTTAGAAAAAAATAGTTACAATTATTAAAAAAATAGTAATAATTTGTAATAATTAGTAATAAACAGCTAGAAATAGTAACAATTAGTAATAATTTGTAATAAATAGTAATAACTAGTAAAAATTAGTAAAAATTGGCACTAAATAGAAACAAATAGGACTAATTAGGAATAATTAGATTTGAATAGTGGTAATTAAAAATAATTAGTCTTAATTAATGAAAATTATTAGAAATTTGGGGTAATTAATAAAATTTATTAGTAATTTGCAGTAATTATTTTAAATTAGCCATACATCGTAAAAAAAGTATAATAAACTAATAAAATTTATTAATAATAAGTTGTGATTAAAAGTAATAAGAAGTAATTAGTAAAAATTAGATGTAATTGGTAAAAATAAAAGTTAATTAGTAAAAATTAGCAATAATTAGTAAACAAGTTGATATAAACTAAAAAAATTAATGATATATCAAAATAATTATTATAAAACTGTGGTAATTATATAAAATTAATTTTATATCACTGTAATTATTAAAAATTACTATTAATTAGTGGTACTTAGTAATATATAGTATCTTCTAGTATAAATTACTAGATAACTTAAAATGAAATATTTCATCAATTTATAGTTGATGAGTAATGAAATATTTGGATATGGTTTGTATAAATAAATGAATTGAAAAATTTGGTCCTGGTTGAAATAAATTTAATTTATCCACTTAATGATTTTATAGTATATTATTTGTACCTCTTTAGTAAATCATAGAATTTCCAATATTCAGGTGATTAGAAATGACAAATTTATGCCATCCATGTCCGATTTTTCTATTAGGTCGCCTAAAACGAAAAAGATAGGATGAGACACATCGATGGGAGGTACAATAATATGAGTGAACGATGGATTAATGAAAAATAAATAATTGAAATAAATCGATACAATGAAAATTTTATTTAAAGTTAATTAAAGAATTTTCAATTTTTACTCTTTTTGAATCAACATTCTATTATTTCAAATTAATCGTAAACAATTAATTTATTTAATATTTTTAAGAATAATTTGGGGCATGGTAATTAAAAATAATATTTTTTATATTATTGTGATTGAATAAATCATCATAAGAATCCAAATGGCTCTTGTATAAATCTTATATATATAGAGGATTTTGAATCTAATTTATCATTTTCATCATCAAAACCAGATGTTGTTTCAAAAGGGTTATTTAATTTTCAATTCAAGAAATGTGATATGAGGAGGATTGACACATTTTACACTGTTGGGTGTCATCTATTGTGATTTGGTTTTTGAAATAATTATAATATTTTTGTTTCAACATAATGAATGTTGTTTAGGAGAAGAAATAAATAATTTGGTTCTAGATCCATCATAGTTTTAATATTTTGTACATTATAGGGATGGACCTTCTATTCAACAAAATTAAACTATGGATTATATTGATCCAACTAAAAAGATATAACCATTCAAATTTTATGTGTTGTTGAAGTCTTCCTAGGAGTCCTTATACCATGTTTGCAAGATATGAGAATATGAAGTGGTTGAAAACATTATGGCCATTAAATCAAAAAATAGAAATTAAAATATCTTTTATGATTAGATATTCTATTTGGTTAATGAACTATTACTGGAAAAAATGACTTACAAACAAATTTCGTTGAGGGAAAGTGACTTTTTTGTAATTTGGATATTGATTATTAGGGGATTCCTGATTAATCAAATTATTTCATCTTATATTATGTTGGAAATGATTTACTTTTTAGATTTCCTATATATGGATAATCTAGGTTGAAAGAGGCTTAAATAGGGTAGTCTAGATTGATTACAATAAAATAATTGAGGTATTTCCCGATTACCCCCAGATTAGAGTGTTTATTTTTGTCTCAGAATACAATGTCATTGATGTTACGACACAAAAAAAAATTCAACTTGTAAAGGAATATTCAATCTTATTGATAGTGATTCATGGAATCATTTTTACCACGTACATACATATTTTGTTTTAGAAGCACAAAATGTGGGATTGGTCCTTTCAACATATAGTTTCTATATATTCGTTTATTATTGTAGTCGGTGTTCTTATTGGCCCATATTTATAACACCATAAAATTTACCTCCTTTTATGTTGATTAATGATCCATATATCTTTTTTACCGTATTAATTCCTATACATCTGATAGGTGGTTGGCTTTTAACAGTGGTTTAGTAAACTGGTTATAAAATTTTCAACATATTACCAGTGGGTTTTAATAAACCACCATGAAATGTTGTTTTTTTCCAGCGACGACACTTCTCCCCCCGACTCCCCAACTACCTTGACACTCCCGACCCCCATGACCTCCCGAAACCTTAAACCTCGGTGACCCACGTGACACGGGCATCTCCAAAAACCCCCTAAAGCCCTCATGGAACCTCACCACCCCTAACCACACCTCTCCACCCATACTAACCCTTAGGACTCCCTGAAACCCTAGAACACAGTAACTCGTGTGACCCCATGAACCCCCCGGACCCTGAAGACCCCCTGAATCCCTCGACGTTGTAAATATATATCATTAATTTTGGTCATCTATATCATTATTTTCATCAGTCTTGTTAGTGTAATTTAATTCATCAACATCATTAGATTCATTGATGTTATAAGATTTATTATTTTTGTAAGTTTCAATCATGTCAGTTATACATTATGTTTCATTAGGTGAAACGATATTTTTATCCAGGTTATTGTCTTCTATATCATCAATTTACTTAGTGTCCTGAATTTCACCCATTCCATCATTGTTATTGGGTTCATATGTGATGGAGATATAATTGGACTCTTCTATCTCATCAATATCATTAGTGTCTGAAGTCTCATTGGGTTCATTAATTTTTATAGAATTTATGTTTTCATAGTATTCATCAACATCATTGATTTCATAAGTTTTTTCACATTCATTATCATATTTGGTTGGGCTCATGTGATCATGGTAATAAGTTTCACCGTTGTGATCTGTTTCCTCAATTTCGTTAGATTAATTGGTTTTATATGATTTATTTTTTTCAGGGGTTTATTCAAAATGGTTCATCTCATATGTTTAACTGATATTTTTTGTCTCATAGATGTATTCAATTTAATTGGCATCATTGAGATTATTTATGTCATAATTTTCATTGGTTTGGTCTATGTCATCAATTTAATTGGCATGATCTACGTATTTAGTGTCATTGTGGTTACTATTTTTTTCATCAACATCATCTTTTCTTTGGTTCTTCAGTTAATCGGGGTCTTCATCATCATCAATGATTTTTACTAGATCACAACATTAATTGTAATTGTTGTTGTTCTTGGACTCATTGACATTATTAGTGTTGTTTTTTACAACCATGTAATCCATATCATATATTTAATTTTTGTTATCTATTTTGTTGATGTCATCCAATGCGTCAAGTATTTTAGTGTTATTTTCATCATATATACTATTGGTTTCAATGATGTCATTGGTTTCTTCAATGTATTTTTTATCATTTGTGTGGTCGATAAAGAATGCAACATTATTATCTTAAATTAAATTTATTTCATCCATATATTCATTAAGTTTTCATTCATAATAGATATTTTTTCATTATCTTCTCAGGTGTCATTGAATAGCCCTATCATTAGTGTTTATTTACTGCCTTTTAATCAAATTATTAATTTTTTGTGCCACTTCTACATGTAAATTATTATAGTCTTGTTATATTTAGGGATATCATTGGTGGTGTCCTATATAATTATATTCACACCATTCTTAGGATACAATAAAAATTGTTACCCATGTTGATGCTACTTGATTATAGGATTGGTTTTGGGAATGGCTCAATACTTGATGAATGGATTACTAGGAAAAATCATGGGATTTTGCGACTAGGATTGAACTGGAGACCATATTTAAGGTTTTTCCTATATTTATCTTTTGGAATTTTGTTTTTGGGTGTATATGATTTTCTACTGATGTATTCATTTCCTAAAATGTAGTATATAGTTTATTAGTTATAGCATGTATTTATTTATTATCTCTCTATTCTTTTATATATCTTTTTAATTTTCATGCTTTGGTTTTCTAGTCGGTGGGTTTATTATTTACTATATGTATTTTATCGGAAAACCTTATTTAAAATATTTTTCTATTTTTTTACCTTGTATATATGAATATCATTACATATTTAGTAATAGTTATGTGTTTTAATTTTTTTAATATAGTGTAGGTACATTGTGATATAAATGGGTAAAAGCTGGATAACATTACCGAGGAACACACCTCAGTATGATAAGGGGTGGGAGGATTTTTTGGATTTCAAAATATCCTATCGATCCGTTAAAGCAATAATAAGATATCCATGTACTAAATTTAAAATTATAAGATGTTTGATGAGAGATGAAGTTTATGGAAATTGAATATTGAAGCAATTACCTGCTCGATATTTGTGTTGGATTTGGCATGAAGAATCAAATTTTATAGAAAGTTTGAGAACATATGTCATTCCACATAATGAGTTCCCAAATTCATCTAAAATGAAAAATAAAATGAAAAACATTATAAATGATTCATTCAGAATTACAAGACCTGGCCATCAACATCAAAACATATCATAAAAACCAGATGAGGGTTCTAGAAATAGCAATGTGAAAAGTGATGTTTTTGAGACTATAGGACAATCAGATCAAGATTGTAACATATAATTGGATCCTCCTATTGATTCTGTGGAGTCTATTTTAAGATAAAATGTCACTAAGGAAAATATGTTTCAGGTTTTAGTTGATGATGTAAATCAAGAGTTGTACAGTGGATGTTTAAAATATTCCAAACATTCTTTTCTGCTGAAGTTTTACCATATCCAATGTCTATGTGTAATTACAAATAAGGAAATATCCATGATATTTTCATTATTGCATGACACATTTCTTGAGGAAAACATCACCAAGTCTTTTTATGATATAAAATGAGTTGTTAACATGATTGGTCTAAATTATAAAAAATTACATGTGTGTCCCAAGGATTGTATGCTTTATTGGTGAGGGGATTCAAGAAAAAATATTCTTCTTCTATGTTGAAGTCAATGGGTGATGTTGGAAGTCTGAATCAACATACTACCATGAAGATAAAGAAAATAAAAACACCTGCTACAGTTTTTCATTACTTTCCTTTAAATCCTTGATTTGAAATATTATTTATTTCATCGAAAACCACGGAACACGTGAAGTGGAATTCTATAGATAAAAACAATGATGGGTTAATGTGGAATCCATTAGATTCAAAATCGTGGATGATATTTGATTCATTACATCAATATTTCTTAGCTGGTACATGTAATTTTTGATTGGGATTATTTTCTAATGGATTCAACCCATTTTGGACTTTGAGTGCCAGTTTTAGAATTTGGCTAGTTGTTTTGAACCCTTACAATCTGTCTCTGTGGATTTGTATGCAACAAATGTATTTTATAATTTCATTTATTATTCTAGAGAAAAAAAGCATGAAAATTATAGTGATGTATACTTTCAGACATTAATTGAATAATTACAGTTGTTATGGAGAAACGATGTTGAGACATATGATTATTCTTCTAAAACAATGGTCAAAATGCATGGTGCTTTAATATGGACCGTTAGTGATTTCCTTGGACATCAGAAGATATCTAGTTAGAATAGTTACATGGGTTTTGTTTGTCCTATTTGTAACACCGATTTTGAGCCCAAACTGAAACCTCATAGTAGAAAATAGTGCTTCTTGTGCCATCAAAGATTTCTCGATGCACATCATATATTTTGGCGGAACAAATAAAACATTAATGGATTCATTTATCATAGACCACCTCCAAATTTTTTAACTGGTTCTAAAATATTGCCACAATATTGAAATATAGAAGCATAATTTTGGAGGGGTTATCATTTGAATGATAGTGGGAACGAGTGTGAATTTCATTGTCATGTGAAATCAGAACACAAAAATACAAGAAAAAAAGATATATTATTCAAACTTTTGTATTGGGAATTTAATTTGTTGCAGAATAATATTGATGTGATGCATATTTAGAAGAATGAATGTGACAATTTGATCTTTACATTACATAATGAGCATTGAAATTTGAAGGATCATCTCAATCCTTGGATAGACATACAATTAATGAACATAAAATGTGATCTCTAGACAAGTGAGAATGTAAAGTATGCTCCGATAGTTTTTTCAATGAAAAATTGGGATAAATATACATTCCATAGAATTGTAAAGAACGTGGAGGTACTTGATGGGTATTCATGTAACATATCGAGGTGTGTTGACTTAAATAATCATCGGTTACATTGATTGAAAAGTCATGATACAAATATTTTGTTACAGAAGTTACTACCATTGGAATTACGTACATTACAACCTAGAAAAATTATTATTGGTGTACTCCAATTCTGAGCATTTTTCAGATAACTATGTGACAAATATATAAATCAATTTGAGCTTGAAAACATTCAAGAGAGTTCTGTATTGAAACATGGTGTAATGTTGATGATCATTCCTCCATCTTTTTAGCTGTCATTATGCATCTAACTGTGCATTTGGTTGAGGAATCTAAAATAGGAGGCCCCTTACATTATCGATTGATGTAACCAATTGATAGGTACTTTATTTATATATTTTTTAAATTATGTAAACAATTATTGAAACTTTAATAAATTCATAATTATGTGTGTTTATTTTATTTTACAGATATCTTGGACATTTGAAATCATACGTGAGAAATAAACCTCATCCAGAAGGCTCTATTGCTAAAGGATATTTGGAATAGGAGTGTATTAACTTTTTTTCTAGACACTTGGACGATATTGAGAAAATATTTAATCAAGTTGGATGTGTTGATGACACATCAACACAATCTAAAATACATAGGAAATCAAAAATATTTCCTACTATTGGTCGATTAGTTGGGAGGAGCTCAAATGTTACTCTAATAGAAAATAGAATCATTATAGGCACGTAGATATTTGTTGATGAATAGTGAAATTGTAGAACCATTTATTGAAGGGATGAGGATACAAACAAGTATATGAATGAGAGGTAGCACACAAAATGAGACTTATATAATGCAATATATTAATAAAGATCTTGTATAATGGTTTGGAAGATGTGTAATTTAATAAATATTGCAAAACAATAAGGATATTAGGTTGACACAAATACATTGAAATTATAATAATGTATATTTTTTTAGATTATGAATACTAATACTCAAGAAGAGTTATTAGAATATTTGATGTTTCTTGCTCGAGGTCCTCTAAAACAAGTTAGAATGTTAGACGATTAAAACATGAATTGAATTATATTGTGTACAGTCAATCGAGTAGAGGATTTGAAAACACATAATAGTGGTATATTTACATTTCCTGATGTGGGATACTATGGAAAGATGGATGATATTATTGAATTAAACTACCACATGATTTTTTTAGTTTCTCTATTCAAATGAATCTGGTTGATATTATTAGTGGTGTTAAAAGAGATTCTTTGCAATTTTATTCTGTAAACTTCTCTCGCTTGATGGATGTTGGTGATCATGAGCTACATGATCTGTATATCTTATCATTGCAAGTGAAAATGGTATATTATGTGAATGATGTTGTGGATGAAGGGTGGAGTGTAGTTTCTCACATAAAACAAAGAGATTTGTATGAAATGGGTGATGAAGTATATTGTTTTACCTATGACATTGAATCTAATCAAAATCAAGAAGTGGACATATCATTCATTCAAGATATAGAAAATACTAGTCTAGAAAGGATGTATAAATTAGATGAATTAATGGGGTAGGAAACTGACATGATTGAAGTTGGAAATTATTGTATATATAGTTATGTATTCATTTAGAAACCACTTATCATTTTTTTTCTCATTCATTATCATTGTTATGTATATTTTATTTGTTAGTACTGTGCATCTGTTATCATTTTAAAAAAATTATATATAAATATTTTGAAACATATGTTCTAAACATAAATTTACTTGATTAAATGATAGGAATGCCATGGAGGAAGAGTTATACTATACAGAATCTGAACAGAGAGAAGATAGTTGTCCGATTTGATTCATATGGGGTCCCTACGGATGACGCCGTAGGATTAATTTTCTAGATTATAATCTAGATAGCCATTTAGATTGTTTCCATTCATATTTTGAATGATGATTGGAGGCATATATCTGGTTCGTAGAATGCGTTGATTGATTTATATCATAAGACAACCAGATCTACCCCCAGTGGTATTGCATCGACTGGTGGAGATTAGGTAAATCAAAAAAATTCAAAAACATTTAGTTTTCCAACATTTATTGGGTTTAAGTTTAAATATAAATATAAAAAAATATTTAATTTTCAATATAACGTTCTTACAGATGGTAGATAAAATAGAGATGGGGGTGGAGAGGGTGGCGAGTTGTGTCCATCATCAGACAGTGATTAGTTGAATTATTGATTTGTTGGACAAATATGGTAATTGTTGGTTTGAATATTTATCATGTGTGGAACAGATTTTACACCAAACATTTTCATGACATAACATTTCCTTGATTTATCATGTTTTCATTTATGTATTATGAACCCATTCTCCCAAATACCCTTGGAATTTACAATCCTTATGTTTTATTAATGGATATTTATATTTATGAATCATATAATAATGCTTTTTTATATCCTCTTTTCTCAAAGGGTTGGATTGATCCCAATTATCTAGTATTGAATTCATCCTATGTCAAGTGAGTTGTACATCACTCATTGAGTCTAGTAATCTTCCAACCTTCTTTATATATTCTCTCCTCACTTGATGCATTATTATGGTGTAGTGAAATTCACCATATGATCAAGGAATTATTATATTTCCCTAACTTCTCTCAATATGTATATAAACATGCCATGACATTGGTTGTATCGGTAATCCATGGTATTTGGTAGGTGGTATATAGAATTTCCCTTAGTGTCATGAAGTTTTATAAATTGTGTCATTATGATTTCTGGTGGGACATTGATGCAGAGACTTGTGAATTTGTAGTTTAATTTGTTGAACATAGTTCATTAGGATTAGTAATCCTTGTTTGTTAAATTGGCCATGTTAAGAACCATGAACCTCAAATTAAAATTTCCCATAAGAGTGTAATCTTTTAATGACTTAATATAATTAGATTTTCTCAAATAAAACCCCTTTTAAGTGTATTGTTTTCCCAACTATCGAACTGATGTTCAAATGAATTGTTGGTGGATGTGACAACGCCCTATGTATTCTTAGTGACCAAGCCCTATTTTAGGTGGTTAGGACCTAAGTATTATTTAGGGAACTATATTTTCTCATATAGAATTCATGGTAGCACAGCCTAACTCATACCTTTTCATGTATAGTGTTAACTGCCATGGGTAGTCCACACAGACCTATTGATTTTATTCAACTCTCTGAAACATTTAATTATGGAATGGACTGACTAATTAATTAAATGAAATTGTTGGTGTTATGGATTGATTACTTCATTTCCCTTATGAATTTATAATTGAAATGAATTTTGGGTATAAACCTCATTAAATCTAATTAATTTATAAGATGGAATGGCTCTACCCATGGCATCAATAGTATTTAAAACATATAGAAAACCGATGTATTATTTACACCTTGAAAGACACTTGTTTTCCTATTTACGGAATACTAAGGATATCCTCATAGGTGTTTGATACTTTTTACATCCACAGTGATACATGTTATATCATCGATGATCACACTATTTGGGTTATATAGCATCATATGATTTACACTGGTTCCTAAGGGGAAACACATGGATGGGCTCGGTGGATAGATTATTACACCATGGAATGAGAGATACTCAGATAAGTGTGTTTGAATATTAATGTTATTTTTCTTATGAAATTTTTAGTTTCCTTGTATTATTTTGGATGTAGGATGTATGTTTTTGTGAAATTAGAATGTTTTCTTTCAGCACATTGGTAATAGGGCTGCAGAATCAGCATTGTTTTTTTGTAAATCTAGATTTAACGGCAGTTTAAACAGCCTTTATGTAAATGGATCATATTACCGGAGGTTAAAATTGCCAATATATTTGGTATTTTGTAATTGGAAGTGGTTAAAACCGTTGATTCCCAATTTTCATCGTCCTTTACTATTTCACAGTAGTTATTTTGGTTTTAGCGGTAGTTGTCATGGAGAAACTGAAATTATTTTTTAGGGGTTGTGTAATATGCCACAAAAAATCATTTTTCTCCAGGGGAACCACCACTAAAACCATAGAAAACCACCACAAAAAGCATTCACTATGACAGTTACCATTAACCGCCTTTAAATTAAAGAAACCTCTGCGTATTTTTTTCTGACACACTATTTAGTGATGGTTTCAAACAACCACTGTATCAGCATGTTGCAGTGTTTTAAACCGCCACCATATCCAAAAAAACCCACCGCTATTTGATGATATTCCTGTAGTCAGTTAAATTTATTATGGGGTAATGTTTTCAATACATATGTTGTTGTTGTTAAATAGAATTTCCTACTAAAAGCTGTATTAATGTGTACTATTAATTACTTTGTAGCATATGTGTATTATTTGGATAGGTCACACATGGTCCAAAAATAATGTCCTCACTGTATGAGATACAACACCATGTTTATTCTTTTTAATGGAAGAAAACCTTTTTTCTTTGATTATCATAGAAGATTTTATCCTAAAGATAATCCTTTTTTGAGGGACATATATCATTTCAGAATAGGTAGAATTGGATGAGATGGACCTCAAATAATGATCTCATTAATAGAATTAATATCCATTGTCTCTTTATTACCAACCACTACATTTGGACTGACTATAAACCTATAGAATATTGATGTCTTTGGGAAGGAACTCAATCGGATAAAACATACCATTTTATGAGATCATACATATTATTTTAATTTATTGGTTCATCACATGTTGGATGTCTTTCATATTGAGACTAACATTTTTGTATTATATTTTATACAGTTTTGGACCCACCAGGTAAGATCAAATATAATGTAAAGGCATAATTTTATCTTGGCCTAATTTATAGGTGACCAGAACCGGAACTATTTGAAAATGACAGATCATATATGTTAATGAATCCAAATGTAGATTATATATGTACTAATGAAAATCATTTATTATTTTATAGTTGATTACTGATTTGAGGTTTCCAAATGGTTATGCTTCCAATTTTTCTATAAGTTTCAAGAATGTTCAAATTATGGGATTAAAAAGACAGGAATGTCATGTTATAATGGAATGATTTATACTGATTGGATTTTGAGGCTTGTTGAATTATATTTTTTTGGGATGTTCTAATAGAAATATCATTTTTTCTAATATATTTTTGTGGGAAAAAAACAATGATTCACCGTGTTTACTGTAAGGTGTTGTTGCTTTAATTTTATGTAAACTATAAAAAATATTCCCTCTTGATTTATATGATTAAATGGAAAATTTGATATTACGTTTATCACATGAATAAAAATGTGTTGGTCCAGTAATCTTCTAATGGATGTACCCATTTGAGATATGCATAATCAAATTGAATAAAAAGATACGTAACAAAGCATCGATTGAATGATCAATTGCAGAAGCTTATTTACAAGAGAAATTTTATTTTTTGTTCTCTAATTATTTTCATTCTGAATATCCCTCTATACATAAATTCATGGGTTGTAATGAGGTAAATATAGAAGAATAGATGAGAAATAAATTATCAGTTTTTAATAATCTTTTACATTGATTTTGTGGAGTTTAAAAATGATAACTTTTAGATGTGGAACATCATTGGGATCATACATATGTTCTACTCAACTCTAATGAAATGGAAATATTTGTAATGTGAGTTCTCCTATCAACTATAATATAATATGTTATTACATTAAATTAAATTTTTTTATTTGTAGATTGTATGATAATAATATCATGAAATATTTTCCACAAATTACAGCATTTTCTCTTGAATAACATTTAAAAATTAATTTTTCCTACAAGATTCAAAAATTTGTAAAATAATTTTTTTTATGGTTTAACATATAAAATAAATTTATAAATTTTTATATTGATAATTGTTTTACAAATTATTAGGTATCGTAACATGCTGATAAAATTGATAATCAATTGTGTGTATTGAGTAAGACACCATCCAAAATGGATAAATATTATAATTAATTTGTGGTGAATGGTTTCTGATTTCATACACATTTCTATAGGGAATCCGAAAAATTAGTGGTTTTTTTAGAGGATCTAATCATAGGGAACGTGAAATTAAATTTTTCAGCGTGCTGTAAAAAATAATTGAATTATGTTATCCGGTAAAAAGTTATATAACTAAGTTTAAATGTCAACAGTTGCATACTAAGAGAGGCTTTCATCTATATATATGCCACAAAATCGTTGAAATATAATATAAAATCTTTCTTTTAGTATGTGAATCATTTTTTTCGGGTCATCACATATATCAAATTTATTATGAAAATTATTATGTTACTTCAATAGAGATAACTGAATTGTGGATTGTAATAAAATTAAAATCTTGAGAGAACCAGTTTATTAAAAATAAATGTGGTTTTTCTAAAGGGAATGAAATTTAAATTTTTCAAGAGACAACTCAAATTCCATAGTTTATAAAAATAGAGATGAATATTGATGATGGAACCCCTTAGTTAAGGTTCGATGGTGATGTTGATGTTATTGATGTCACAAATGAGCTTGAAATGAAATGTTATGATGAAATTGGAACTCTTATGAAAATTGATGATACCGAGGAAGAATATGAAGATATTGATAAAATCATCTATGAAGATGAGGATGTAGATGAATATTGGCACCGTATATGATGGTTATAATCATATATAATATATATATATATAATAGTTGTTTTAATCCTTTTTCTAACAATAATTACATATCTTAGATGGAATCGGATCTATTTCATGAGATGGAGGCGACTGATCTTCCTAGTGATGATCATGATGTTGGATCATCTAAAAATAAGCCTACAGATGCTTCAGTGATGCATCATATGGGTCTTGGATTTATGAGATTGATGATTCCTGAACATATCCTTGAGCAATAGTCAAATATTCATTTTGATTAATTCATGTGGAGGGATGTTCAATTGTTTATTTTAGTTAGTTTTTATTAATTTTCATTACTTAAATTATATTTTTTTTATTTGTTCATTTTTTCATAGATTATCACAAATAACAGTTGGATAAGGATGTTATATATTGTGAAATTATTTTTCTAGAACATGGGAAACATGGGATCATAATACCATTTAAGTTCGACATACAATGTCTCATCATTGGATGTCAATGTAATAAATAATATTTATTTTCAAATTTATTTAATTAATAACTTGATATTATCAATAATGATAGCGTTTATGGTATCTCGTGACTGGGAATTTTCAGGACACAATCTAGGAGCCTTTGGAGGGAAGTATATATGAGTGATGCTGTTAATGTTTGAACAATTTAAGGACGAAAATAATGCTGAAAGACGGAGTAACAGAATTAGATCCATCATGTAGTGCCGACCGACCAGATTACACCTCATATCAGGTTTTGGATGGATTATTTTCATACTAGAGAGGATTTAATTTTCAAAGGATAACATCATTAGGTCTATAGAACCATTGGAGACAGGAGGTAATGCATTGAGCTGGTAGTCATACATTAAGTTTTCTTTTGTAACATATGTTAATTACTTTTTTTATTAATTTATATGAGATTAAATGTAAACTATTTATTCTAGACTCATATAGGAAAACAAACAATAAGATATTACATAGTTTGACATTTATAGGAGGATGTGAAATGATTTTATTACTTTACATGTTAGAAGTGATTGTCATCATCATAATGTGATCATTAAATTTTTTTAGATTTTGAAAAATAATTGAAAATAATATTGTACTATTATAATTTTAAATTTCAATTGAAGGATTAATATGAGGTCACGGCATATCAGACACAGTATAAGAATTAGCCCATAACTGAGGATTAGACCTCCTGTGTAGCTGGATTTGATGATGCAACATTTATGTATGTGACATAGTATGCCATCAAGAAAAGTCATGTTGTTGGTATTAGTAGTCGATTGATGCCAGAGAGTTATTATGGTACCACTATGATGTCATCGTCCAGCTCGGGAAGATATTTTGGATACGAACCATTATCTTTTTCATTTTATGATGATCAAATTCCAGCTCCGGGTGAGCTTATAAAGACCATTCATAGGGAGCAGGAATAACTCCATCCATAGCCGCTATAGTAGCATGACAATATACACCGATTGTAGTAGTAGTTCCATGAGAAAAAATTAGAGTACATGTGACTTCTAACACATGGTTTAGGGATTGATTTCTCTCCACCATCTCCTTCAACTCCTCTTAATGATCCTAGTGATTTATATACTTTCTATGATAAATAATTGAATGCACGATTTTTCATAAATTTTTTATTAATCCATATATTTATATTTCTATATACATCATTTTTAATATAACTCAAATATTGTGATTATTATTATTTATTACATTATTATATTATATTTTATAATTTAGTTATTATTATGGTTATTTTTTTATTAATTTATTATTTTTTATTAATTTATTATTTTTTTAAAAAAATTATTATTATTCTCTTTTTTTATATTGTTGTTAATATTGTGTTGTTTATTAATTTTTTAGTATTTATTATTTTATTTATTATTTTCATTATATTTTTTATTAATTATATTTTTAATTATTAGTTTTTTATTTTTTATTAGTTTGATATTATTATTATCTTTTTTTTAATTTTATTAATATTAAATTTTTTACATTTTTTGGGATGGGGTAATAATCCCATCGAAAAAATTATTTTTGAAGGGCTTGTTGAGTCAATAAGGTTTCCCTTTTGACTTTTCCAGTCCTTTATACTTGAGGGATATTGTTAAGTCAATAAGGTATCCTTATGACTTTACCATTCCTTCTTGTTTGGAAAATCACAAACACCTTATTTCAAGGAAAAAATCATTTTACCCCAAGTTTTACTTCCTTAAGGAAAATTTCCTTCCCCAAGGAAATTTACCCTTACCTAGATTTCATTGTTCATACCAATATTTTTCATAAGTGTAAAATTCTGTTTGTAACCAAAAACCTTGGAATCTTATAATTACCTAGATTTGAAGCAATCTGTTTTAGAATCTGAATTCTTAGAATTCTGGATACATACTTCTCCTGAGTTCTGATTCCGAATTCTGAATACGAATTCTGGATACGAACTTCTATGAGTTCTGACATGGAATTTTGAATACGAATTCTGGATAAAAACTCTTCTGTGTTCTGACTCCGAATTCTGAATACGAATTATGGATACAGACTTTTCTAAGTTCTGAATCCAAGTTCTCTGAATACAAACTCTAGACTCCCATGATTTCTGACTCTGAATTCTCAGGAACTCCGACTCCGAACATTGTAAGTTCAGGTTTTAATTCTTATGAATCTAGATTCATAATTTCTGTGAAATTCAGACTCCAGAATTCTATGGAATTCAGGATCCGAATGCCTACAAAAAAGAATCTGAATATCATTGTATAATACTCCCCGAATTCAATTTTGTTTAGACTCTAAGAATTCATTTTCTTACATTCAGAATATTTCATTTTATTTATGCTTACACTTGTTCGATTTTAAAACAATGTCATGATTTCAGTTACTCACTAACCGTTATTTGAGTGACATGTGTATAGGTCCATCAGAAATTCAAGAAAAAATATGTCTGCTGGAGGAGGGAGCTGATCGATGGAGTTGTGCCTATAAATGGAAGCTCATTTGAATGAGCACAAAACATATTTGACAACTGTGCTTACATACTATTGAAGTGATTTCTAGAGAGAGAGGCTTTTATAAACTCTCAAGATTCATGCAGAAAGGTCGAACGAATTGTTTAGAAATTGCTTCATGCAGATTTTCCTTGTGCGACTCCAATTTTTTCAATGTACAATTGAGGGCTTCCAGGGATAGGAATACAGAGGTGTCGACTACCTTGAAGTTGATGTCTTGTGGCGATTGCAAGACAGACTCCAATCTTCGTATCGAGGGCTTACCTCGAGTGGGAAAGGAAGACTTTCTTGAAATTATAAATCAAGGGACATTTATCCAAGGTTGTTGGATACCCTTCTCTTTGGATTAAAATACTTTCTACTTGTTTATTTTTTTTTCAAGGTATCCGTTTCATTTTTATTGTTGAGGAAACTATAAATATCATATACTTTGTTATACTTGTACTCTGATTTAGTTAGATTCTGTTCAATTTATGGTCGAATCTTAGTTGTTGTAAACTTATGTTATGTTTCCTGTTTGGAATCACTTTTCTAGAATCAATAAAGTTAGTAGAACTTAGAGTTATTGTGAATTATCTTGTTTAACCAGGTTAAACATAACCATCTTTAAAAGTTCCAAAGGAATTTTTAAAATTATAATTCACCCCCCTCTTGTATTTGAGAATCTCATGTTAATATATTCGATCCTAGATTTGGTATTATAGAGTATATCATACTCACATTCCATCTCACAATTGGTATCAGAGGTATTTGGTTCAATCTGAATTAATATCACGATTAGGTTTAGAAGAGAATTCTTGGAATTGAAATTACAGATTCACACATTTTCAGAATCTGTTTTTCGGACTCATAAAGTTCAGATTTGTTTTTGCTTAGAGATACTTTTGTTCAATATTTTTCTTTCTTAGGATTGCTTTCTTTTCTTACGAACATTTACTATTAACACATTTTTGTGGAAAGACTCTTCATTAAGATGGCAGGAATAAATGTTGGTTCCATAAACCATTTCAATCCAACAAGACCACATATCTTTGATGAAAATGATTATGAATATTGGAGAGATCGCATGAATAATTTCATTATCAATAATGGTGTTGATAATTTTGTTATGCTTAATGGAGGATATAAAATTCATGATAATGAAGTTAATACCTTTACCAATCAGGAAAATAATTAATATCAACTGAATTATAATGTACATAATACTATGCTTTGCTCCATGACTAGAAACACATATTGAAAAATATCATCTTGGGAAGCATTAAATTCTATATGGAAGAAACATGATGTTACTCACTTTGGAACAACCAATGTAATTGAAACTAGAAGATCCATGCTTGGAGCTTAATATCATGGTTTCTGATTTCCTTATAGAGAACCCATATGTAAGGTGCAACAAAGGTACATGACTATTGTGAGTAGTTTACAGTCAATGGGTAAGAAAGGATTAGATGATGAAGCGCTTGTTGATAAGATAATAGATATCATGCCGAATTAATGGGAATCTTTGAGAAGTGCTATAGATGTGAACAGAAAGGTTACTACGATTTCCTTAGATGAGCTGTTCCGAAAACTTATTCAGCATGAGACTAGAATGAAGAGAGATGATGATAACATAAAGAAGAAGAATGGAAATGGAAATTTTCCTTGTACTACAAATTCCAATCATATGAAAGCCAAGACTCTTGAGAGAGTTACTAGATATAAATATAAGAAAGTTGTTATCCAATATGAATCTAGTGGAAGTGAATCCTCAGAAAATGAATTAGCAAATCTTTCTCAAAGGATGAACAAGACATTTGGATAGAGGAACTTTCGATCTAGATATAAGAAAAAGGAAAGGAAAGATAAAAATGATTCAGAATTTACATGTTATGAATGCAAGAGAGATGGACACATAAGACTTGATTGTCCTGTGCTCATGAGAAAAGAAATAAAACAAATGCATTCTGAGAAAAATAGAAAGAAGTATTATAAGTCTAAATATAATAATGTCATGAAAGCTAATGGAACCTAGTGTTCCAGTGGTGGAGACTCTTTAGATGAATCTTCTGATTACAAATTTTCTGGATGGAAGAATCTTGGCCAAATAGCCAGATTACCTATTGATAATCATTGTTTAATGGATAAGGTACATAATGCTGAATCAATGACCAATGTTTCTTTGAATGCTAATGAATGTAAATATAATAACTCTTCGGATAAAGAATCTTCTTCGGATGAAGATAATACTTTATCTTCCTATGAATAAGATTATATGTTTTCCAAACATCTTGAGATTGAGAATTTAAAGATCATGAAAAAATTCGATAAAGAAAATTCTAGGAATACTAATCTTACTAAGGAAATATCATATCTTTATAAAGATCTTGACAAAAAAAATGATTATTTTGAAAGTATTTCAAAAAATCTTGAGGAAGTAAATTTTGTGAAGAATAAAGTTTCTAAAGTTCTAGAAAATTTAATTTCTTAGAAAAATGATTTCAAGCCTAGATCTCATTCAAAATCAAATGTTTTTCAAGAGAATAACTTGGCTACAAAACTCAAATCCAAAATATTTTCATTGAGGAAGTGTTTTTCAAACCTTACCCTAGGTAATGAAAATTTTGATAAAATGTATTCCAAAATTCGACCTCTAAGGAGTAGTTCTAGTTTTGTTTACACTAGTTCTAAACCAATATTAAGCAATAATTACTTTGTTCCTCAATGTGCTCCATTCTTTACTAAATTTTAGTGTGGTGGACATTGGGCAAAGAATTGTTCTCTAAAAAAACCCAATATTTAGGATTTCATAAAGCGTATTTTTCTAAGAATATGTGGGTACGTAAAATTTTTCTTTCTTAAATTACCGGATCCAAGAATGTTTGGATTCTGAAAGTCTAACTTGTTCTTATTTTCAGGAAAATAGGGAAAGTACCAACATCAATACGTGGTACATGGACTGTGGATTTTCCCAGCATATGACTGGTAACAAAAACTATTTTGAATAGATTATCAAGACGAAAAGAGGAAAAGTAACATTCAGTGATAATGCTTAGGGAGAAATTATTGTTATAGGTAACATCGTTCTTCATGGAAAAACTTTTATTTCAAATGTTTTATTTATTAAGGGTCTTAGTCACAACCTCATTATCATAAAATAATTATGTGATGAAGGATACCTTGTGAATTTTAGGAATGAAATGTGGTTAGTACACAATTCCAAGGAAGAGTTCATTCATTCTGCCCATAGTAAAGAGAATGTTTACACAATAAAATTTGAAGACCTTAGGAGCCAAGATTTACCATTCCTTAGTGAAATGAAAGATCATAATTTGTTATAGCATAGAATTTTTGGACATTATAACCTTAGGAACTTATGAAAACGTTCTATGAATAAGATTAGTTAAGGATATACCGGAGCTTAGATTTGATTCTTCAAAATATTGTGACCCTTTTCAATATGGAATGTAGCGAAAATCATGTTTTAAATCAGTCGGCGAAGTCTCAACTACTGATACATTACTGCTAGAGCATATGGATCTTTTTGGTCCAACACAAACAAGAATCATTGGGGTAAAGTATTATGTATTTTTCTTGGTTGAGGATTACACTAGATTTACATGGGTTTATTTTCTACAAAATTAGTCTGAAGCCATCTCATATATAAATAGTTTTAGAGCCCAAGTTAAAAATGAGAAAATCCTTCCATTGAAAACTATTCATAGTGATCATGGAATATAAATTCAAAATTCATAATTTGAATCTTTTTGTAGTAGAAATGGTAATACTGACAACTTCTCGTCACCCATAACACCTAAAAAAATGGTGTTGTTTAACAAAGAAATCGAATTCTTCAAGAGATAACTAGAACCATGATGAGTGAATATTCTGTAGCCAATCACTTTTGGGATGAATCTGTAAGTACTTCTTATTATACTATAAATTGAGTTTTGATTAGACCTTTTCTTAATAAAACCCCTTATGAGTTATGGAATGGTAGAAAACCAAGACTTTTCAATAATAAGGTTTTTGGTTGCAGAGTATTCATTCTGAATACTAAATATAATGTACATAAATTCACACCAAAATCTGATGAAAGAATTTTCTAAGGCCACTCCACAACTTCTAATACATGTAGAGTTTTCAATAAAAACACTTGTACTATTGAAGAGATAGTACATGTGAAATTTGATGAAATCAATCCTTTTATTTTCAAACAACCCCAACCTACATACTCAGATGTGTGTTCAAAAACTGATTATCAAACCATGATAGAAGATCCTTCTGATAAGGAAAATTTTCAAGAAAATACTATTAAAACATTTAACCCAGAATATTTCCTACCCTAAGTTGATGAACAGGTTTTAGAAAACCCAAATCAGTCATTTGTCAATAATCATCCATGTGATAGTATCATTGGTGATGTAAATCAACATATAAGGACTAGAATTTCCTTAAGAAATGAAGTATAACATCTAGCATTTCTTTCCCAATTAGAACCAAAACGCACTGATGAAGCTTAAAGTGAGGATGATTGGATTAAATCCATGCAAGATTAACTAAATTAATTCGAAAGGAATAAAGTCTGGACCTCATTTGAAAGACTTAAGGAAACTTCTGTCATTGGAGTAAAAAGGGTCTTCAGAAATAAGTGTGATGAAAATGGAATCATAGTCAGAAATAAATCCAGATTAGCTGCTAAAGGCTATAATCAACCAGAAGGAATAGAATATGAAGAAACCTATTCTCTAGTAACTAGACTTGAATATATTCATATATTACTTTCCTTTGCAGCATTTTTCAATTACAAACTTTTTCAAATTGGCGTGAAATGTGCTTTTCATAATGGTTATGTTCAAGAGGAAGTTTTTGTTGAACAACATCCTGGATTTGAAGATACAAAACATCCTGATAATGTTTTTAGACTTACCGAATCTCTGTATGGACTTAAACAAGCCCCTCAATCTTGGTATAATAGACTTACATGATTTTTTCTTCAAAATAACTATGTTAAGGGAAATGAAGATCCAACACTTTTTATAACGAATGATAAGAAAAATTTTTTGATTGTTCAAATTTATGTTGATGACAGTATATTTGGTTCAACTCAATAATCCTTAACCGATTCCTTTGCGGATCTAATGAAATTTGAGTATGAAATTAGTATTATGGGTGAGTTAACATTTTTCCTTAGTTTTCAAATCTCTCAAAAACCATAAGGAATCTATATATCCCAACATAAATATATAAATTATCTTCTTAAAAAGTATGGATATTACATCACTAAAAGTATAAGTACTCCCATTAATACCTCAAACACACTTGATCTTGATGAAGCTGGAAAACAAGAAGATCAAACATCCATTAGAGGTTTGATAGGAAGTCTACATTACATGAAAATTATTCATCCCGACTTAATGTTTTCAGTACTCTTGTGTGTAATATATCAATCCAATCCTAAGGAATCTCATTTCAAGGCAGTGAAAATAATTTTTCCCTACTTAAAGGGAACCATGAATTTAGGACTCTTTTATACTTCTGAAAATGATTTTGTTTTAACATATTTTTCGGATACAGTCTTTGGTTGATGTAGAATGGATAGAAAGAGTACATCAGGAAATTTTCATTTCTTAGGAGATTCTTTAGTTTCTTGGTATTGCAAGAAGCAACACTCAGTAGCACTTTCCACTGCTGAAGCTAAATATATAGCAGCTGGAAGTTGTTGTGCTCAAGTGCTGTGGATTCAACACACACTCACAGACTATGGTATGAGTTTTACCAAAACAATTTTTTTTTGTGATAATACATGTTCCATTGCCCTCATTAAAAACCATGCACATCACTCTTGTTCAATGCACATAGATATTAGGCATCACTTTCTTAGGGATAACACACATAAAGGAGCTGTCATTCTTCAATTTATTGGAACACAAGATCATCTTGATGATATTTTCACAAATTCATTTCCCTCTGATAGATTTAAATATATTAAATAGAATATTGGAATGATAACCATATGGAAAGACTTATGGACTCTCTTACACCAACGCTTCTAGCTGGGTGGGGTTGTCCTATAAAGTGGAAGACGAGTTCTATTCACACAAACTGCCAGAGGTTCAAGGATGTTTCATTAAGGAAAAGGCTATGGAATGACTTGGGCATAAATATATCAAGAACACAAGGATTTCCCATCTATCAACCAACAACCAGATCCTATAATTATGGGTTCAGGGTCTTATCATACCAAGGAAGGGTGATAAGGAATCCCTTAAAAATTGTGACATGTATATCTTAGATTTTTTGGTAAACCTAAGGAAGGTGAACCTCATGAAGCGGAATCTCATAATGATAGAGAACATCATAAATAGGAATCTGAGATATCAGATTATTATGTATCCTTCCTTACTTTCCAAGATGATAGTTTGGGGTCTTGAATCTGTCAAGATCCCCTGTAGTTCCATGCCGAGGAATTTAAAAGTAATTCTTATCAGTGATGATACCCTCAAGAGGATGAAAGTAGGTTTCTCTAAGTAGTCGGGTATGTTTTATGATCTACCTGAAGATGAGGCAGAAGTCATTCCAAAAAATGTTGATGAAGCCGAACAATCAAATAAAGCTAGAAAGAAGATGAAATTAAAGGAAGTAGAAGTAACAGATAAAACTCTTAAGGTAAAAGAAGCTCAATCTGCACCTCCAAATCCCAAAAAGAAGAAAGCTTATCAGGATGAAGTGGTTTCCAAACAGAGAGAGGATAAGGAAAATAGGAAAGAAGGGGAGCCACAGTTTGGCTTGGACCCTATAGAGGCTAAAGCATTGAACGAAAAGGCTACTGAAGAACTTGAGAAGCAAGACAAAGAGAAGAAGAAGAATAAAAAGATGTCATAGACTTAAATTTGTCAATCGCTTCTATGGGATACTGAAATTACATCTGATAATATCCATGTTCCGAAGTCTTTCCTGGTGGAACCATTACCTGAGGATTCGGGTAATAGGTTTATGACTCTGAAAAAACCAAAAGAGAAGATTATGGAACAGAAGAAAGCTTCAGAATAAGTACAACAAGCTAAGAATAGTGGTGACTCTGATGATGTGATCATGCAAGTTGAATATTTTCATGAAAAGTAAAGTGAATCTGAATAGTTTTCACTTCGGACTTCTCAAGCCGAATCATCAAAACATGCAACTCCTGAAGTTGATGAGAAAGGTGAATAGGAAGTAAAAAAGTTATCTAAGGAAGAGAGTCATAATCATGATTTAATTCTTCCTGAAGACATTGAGGCAGGAGCTGAAAAAGTGAAAATTGATGAAGATAAGATTGTACAGTTATCCGGAAATGAGCATGAGTCTCCATGTGAGGATGATGTTCCAAAAATTGATAAGTTAAAAAAATTGGTTGTTGATACCCTATACAAATATATTTAGAGGAAGAATGAAGTTAGAGGATCCACTAAGAGGAAGTTGTTAGAGCTAGAGGAAGAACTATCTCCAAGTAAAATGTCAGATTCGGTGTCATCAACCTTAGGTCCTGATTTTGTTATTCAATCCTTGAAGAGACTAGTGGACACCATTCTGATCATTCCAAAAATTGATTCTAGATTCCAAATGATTTAGCACAGCATGAATCAGAAATCAGACTCTATGTTCGTGGTGATGGATAGGTGTGTTAAGATTGAGGCCGAACACATGAATGTTCTTATCAATTATGAAGCCCACCAAAAATATTGTATGAAAATGACCAGATGGTCTAAGAAAATCATAGACGATTTGGAAGATCATGATCAATATCAATAATATTTCAAAGAATATTTTGATAGAGAATATACCAAAGTCAAGGATATTACAAATAGCTTTCAAGAAAATCTAAATCATGAACAAAATTATCTGATTCAGGATGTCAAAGATCGGAATGGAAAGTTGATTTATGTTGTCCAAAGTTTGAAAATAGAGAGAGATATCTAATCCAAGATGGAAGAAAATCATGTGAAGCAAGATGACTTTCTGAAGGCTTAGGTAGAGGCCCTTAAGGCTCAAGAGGATAGGATCACAACCTTAGAGAAAAAAGAATAGGAGGATCACAAATAGCTGAAAAATTGAAGCAATCATGAAGAAGCTGATGCCCAAGGAAAAAGAAACAAAATAGACCCAAATCTGATATTTTGTTGTATTTTTTCCTTGTACTAATTCATTCAATCTTAATGAAAATATGGTTGTTTATTTTTTTTGGTTGTTAGTACTTATATTTCAGGTACTATTTTTTTCCATTCCCTCAAACTCATTTAGAAAATCACATAGCAGGAGAAGGAAAAATAATTATAAAGGGGAGATGGAAAAAGATTTATAAGTATAGAATAAATATATCTAAGTAAGGAGGAGTTTATCTAAGTGGGGGTTTCTCATTATGAAGATTTCCATACCCAAGATAATGAAAATACCATTCCAGAAATCTAGAATATGATCCTTAGAGTTCCAAATCCTAATAGAGAGTTAGTCGTATTCATCTTTTCCAATGTGAAAAGGGAGATAAGTTTTATTTTTCTAAGTCAAGAAATGTTTTTTTAAGTCCTTATATTTTTTTCGTAAGGATGTTTTTTCTTTCCCAAAAGGGGGAGATTGTTGAGTCAATATGGTTTTCCTTAAATCTTTTGCATTCCTTAATACATGGGGGATATTGTTAAGTTAATAAGGTATCCTTATGACTTTACCATTCCTCATTATTTTGAAAATCACAAACACCTTATTTCAAGGAAAAACTCATTTTACCCCCTGTTTTAATTCCTTATGGTAAGTTTCCTTCCCCAAGGAAATTTACCCTTACCAAGATTTCATTGTTCATACCAATATTTTTCCTAAGTCTAAAATTCGGTTTGTAACCGAAAACCTAGGAATATTATAATTACCTAGATATAAATCATTCTATTTTAGAGTCAGAATTCTTATAATTCTGGATACGAACTTCTCCTGAGTTCTGACTCGAAATTATGAATACGAATTCTGGATACGAACTTCTCTGAGTTCTGACACAGAATTATGAATATAAATTCTGGATACGAACTCTTCTGAGTTCTGACTCTGAATTCTGAAGGCGAATTCTAGATATGAACTTTTCTAAGGTCTGACTCTGATTTATCTGAATACAGACTCCAAAATCCTATGAGTTCGGACTCCGAATTCTCATGAACTCAGACTCCTATCTTTGTATGTTCAGGTTCTGAATTCTTGTGAATCCAGATTCTGAATTTCCTTGAAATTCAGACTTCGGGATTCTATAGAATTGAGGTTCATAATTTTTACAAAATAGAATCTGAATATCCTTCTATTATAGAATCTGGATTAAATTTTGGTTATACTTTGAACATTCATTTTCTCACATTCTGAATATTGGATTTTTGTAATTCTTATACTTGTTTGATTTTAAAATTATGTCATGTTTCAGTTACCCACTAACCATTGTTTGAGTGACACGTGTATAGGACCCTCCAAAATTCAAGGAAAAATATGACTGTTGGAGGAGGGAGATGACCATTGGAGCTATTCCTATAAATAAGTGTTCATTTGAAAGAGATCAATACATCCTTGACAATTTTCTTTACAGGTTGTTGAAGTAATTTCTAGAGAGAGGGAATCTTACAAACTCTCAAGCTTCGTGCAGAATGTTTGAATGGCTTGTTCAAACTTTTCATTGTGCAGATTTGCCTTGTGCGACTCTAATTGTTTCTGTGTACAATCGATGGATTCCGGGAATAGGAAGACAGAGGTTCGTACTACCTTGATGTTTAGGGCTTGTGTGGATATCATGATAGACTCTGATCTTTGTATCGAGGGCTTACCCTGGAGTGGGTAAGAAACACTTTCATGAAATGATAAATCATGGTAACTTTATCCAAGGTTGTTGGATACCCTTCTCTTTGGGTTAAAAGACTTTCTACTTGTTACATGGTAAGTGCACAAGACGGACACATGAATCCCTGATCTCAATTATTACCAAGAGGTGTTACTATCTACATATAATAAAACATAATATCAATTTGTAACTTTAACACATCCACAAGATGGGAATTACTAAAAGAAATGATGGCACAAATATCTAATAGAACAATTTTTATAGATGATGCAATAAGAATGGTACCTCAAATAGTTTTAGGCATAACATCAGATTCCACTAGTTCTTGATCATTAGCATGAGTAAGCCTTTTCGTTGCCTGTTCATGAGAATGACAACTGACATGGTGGTCTACCTTGAACCAACTCTTTCTTGATGATGATCTGTCCCTATTTCCATGATCTCCAAACTAGGAACCCATTGTACAAGATAGTCCTGACTCAGATGGAAACACTATGGAATCCATTGATCCTTCACCACCATGATATGGGAGCACCACCATATGATAATCAATGAATGTTCTCCATGGTTTCAAATTGGTGGTATGTCATGGGTGGATATGAGAACACCGATCACATTTTCCCAACCATTCCACACTGATGGAACACATCTAACCCTACCTCAGAAGAAATATACTAAGAAACCCATGAAGGATGTTGTGAACTATACCCTTCCATAATACCCTACACATCTTGATTCCTCTTCCTTTTTGATGAACTACCACTACCCACTTCTGAAACCGGTACTATGAAAGAATAATTTTCATTATAATCAATTTATTACTACTTAGCATGATAAACCACCTATGCCTAAGCCTTCAACTTAAACAATAATACCTGTGATCAGATTTATGGCTGTAAACCCGTCTCGGTCTTGCGAGCCTTATGCTACTCATTGGAAACAATATCAGGTGTGTACTAAACTAACTCATCAAATTGGTAGTCATATTCCATAAAGGTATGGTCCCCCAGATGAAGAACCAAAAACTATCAAAACATGGAGAAGTCCAAAATATAAGGAAAATAATTCTTATTGAATACAACCTTAAAATATTACCAACCCATCTACTCTAGCATAATGGATTGCACCACATTCCCACAACTTTTGGCTAAGACATTTTAACATGAAAAATGAACACATTAACATAATTTCAAGTAGAGTTTCATGAAACTAAATCACTATTTAAGCAATCTAAATCCAATCCCCATATTTCGATGCATCTATGAAACCCCGGAAAGAAGAAGGCTTATTCTTATGGATCTTATGAGATTTATTCTTTCCAAGACTTGGTTCAGCTTCTACAACCTCATAGAGACTAGGTCCCACTCTATGCCCCAATACGGGACATCTCGAACCATAGAGTCAACTAGTCTCTGATCAATTGTGGAGGGAGAACCCTATAAAAAATAATCTCATGGATTCACTAAGGTATCCGTGGGGAATCATATTATAAAAAACGAAAATCACAATGAAATACCATCAATAAAACCATCAATTCAAATTATGAAAGTATTTTGATAATAACAAAAAATCTAGGGATCTTTCATAAATAAAAACAAAACCACATTCATTAAAATACAATGAAAAAACAATCCAATCCACCCAACCCGGTGTATATATACACTTGATAGCCTATACATTTCAACTAGAGGAGAATCCAAACCAATTAGGAAGATTCTATTGAGACTTGAGAACAATCACAAGGTGTGTTTTCCAGACACCCCACATGAAGAAATAATCCCCAACCCCTGACAATCCTGGATCCCATCTATCTACACTCTTCGCTAATAACATGACCCAAAATATTGAAAACTGATCTGATGCCATTTTTTTCACAAACTAAGTGATGGATCCATCCAACCTATCACCCAACCCTGCACATAGAATGGCCTGAGGAGAATTCATAATCCCCATCAGATTGAAACCAGTTCCTGGATATTAACAATACAATTTGGGAATGATTTCAACAATGTTTAAAAATTAAAAAACCCACAAGAAAAAACATCACATAATTCATAATTGTAACTAAATGAGATAAAAAAAATTCAGATTCAATGTCTTATATCTTTACAAGAACCATATAATACCACAATGGAAAGGGAAAATCAAACATCCCCAAAATATCCATGTAACAATAAGGCCATCACACCCAAACGACCACTACCAACACCTGAAATAAGTGGAACACTAAAACTATATGAACAATCACTACAACAACACATCATTCCTTAACATGGTTCATGCATATCAATGGATATGTAATCCCAATGGTGCATGTAGGGTGTGATAAAAATCCCAGTAGGATTCCACCCAAAAGAAACATTCCATGATATAACATTAGATGAAAAAAACATGCACAATTTCAGAAGGGATTTGAATTTATTTTGAAGAATTAATTTCATGGAAACATTTTCATGAATAAAATTTTAAGGAAAACCTTTTCTGAAAAGAAACATAATCTAAATCCACAATGCATTGAATGTCTGCACTATACCGATGGTTAAATGACATCAAATAATCATCATGTCAAAAGGGAGTACCATGAGAAATGCCCATAGGTTACTAGCACATGTTGTACCCTAGAAACCTTGTAACTCAGTGATCATAATCCTCCAACCAAAACCAATAGTGATTCTGTTTGTGAGCCACTAGATGTGAACATATCCTAAGGTCTGTTAGTCTCTAAATGGTAAGACAAAACTAATAAAATCCAATATATGATCCACTTGTGGGGACCCCATCCTATGGTATTGTAGTGTCTGATCATATCACAGGTTTAGTTAGTGTTGTAATAATATATCCTCCTAGAAAAATCCATGACAGGGCCACTTCCGAATCAACAAATATAAATGTTCTAGTCCCCGAAAATACATACATGAGACTTCCTTTGTGGTCAAATTCAATTTCACATTTCACAAAAATCATCAAATTCACAATTACATTTCATGAAATATTATCACAAAAGGAAAACACCATTTTCATATTTCACCTTGATCCAATGATCAGGCACTCATGGAATCCCCCATTTTACATAAACAAAACCAATTTCTGATTTCCACTCACCTCAAAATCAATGGAAAAAACATTTCGCACCACCTGTGAAATTCAGGAAGGCCATTTGGAAACCCAAAAACAATAGACCATATAAAGTAGAACCATTTTTGTGGGTAAATAACCTTTTTAAATAACACTCACATCAAATAAAATTTATAACATGCTTCACATTACATTAAAAATTCACAAAAACATTTAAGGTATACAAATAATTATCCAACATGAAACAAAATTCAATTTTTTTGTAAAAACCAAAATTCAAAACATTCTCACCTTAAGTTTCATTTTAAAACACATTTCACGCATTTAACACAAGGAATAAGACACATTCAAGAAGTACCACAATGAATAACAAAGGGATTAAAACCAATTTATTCTCCAAAACCGACTTCCATCACATATTCATCTCAAAACATCTTAAAAACAAATTTCACTTCGCAAAAAATCCCATAGAACACATTTTCAAAGTAATAAAATCAATACAAAATCATAAAATAATGTAAAATCATAGAAACACCTACCACACACTTCAAAACTTTTAAAAATTGGTACGAAACAACAACCGCACCTCAAAAAGACCCTATAAATGCACGATCAAAGAAAAAAACATGGTTTCACCCCACATCTCAAGATCAGACACTCATTATGTCAAATAACACGCTTGAAAATATGAACCCAAGTAGGTAGAATAAACATTAGAATAATGGAGAAACTATGATAAAATAGACTTACTTGAAGAACCCCTGAAGTTTATAGACCAAAACCACCCAATGAATTGATTTTATGATGCATATGTAGGAGAAGAGGGAGATACTGTGGATAAAAATCCTGAATTGGGTAGATTAGGCATGGTCGAGGGGTTAAAGATGAAGAATAAAAGTAGGGAATTTTCCAAATTTCAATGACCTGGATTGGATTCATGGTTTTCCAACACAGTTTTCCAAACCTAGTAGAAACCAAGCCTTTTTTACAATCCAAGAGTGAAAAGATGCATGGTTATACCATTCAGTTTTCCAAATCATGCACCAACCACGTAGTCAAATCTGTCTAATATGACACTGGTTTCATGCTTACCCGGATAAGGTCTCACATTTTTCCATAATCATAAGCCAAATGTGCACCACCAGCTGGTAAGAATGAAATATCCAATTTTCAAAAAATACTCTCATGATAAATAATGAATAAACAAGTGAAAAAATAATAATAATAACAAAACAAAATTAAATCACGATTATGTAAAAAACCATAGATAAAAGAAACCCTAAAACCTCTTAAAATACCCATAACACATCAAATAACTAAAAACACTCAAAGAACCAGAAAACCCCAAAATATATGAAAAAACACCAAACACTATAAATACCATAATAAACCTAAAAAACCCCTAGAAAATAAAAACAAGAATAAAAATACCATATAAAACCAAAAAACCCATAAAACTTCTAAATATCCGAAAACCCATAAAAACCCTTTAAAAACATAAAAACTCAAAAACCCAAAAACACATAAAATCCCAAAAATTACCCCAAAAACCCTAAATGACCTTAAAATAACATTTAAACCCGTAAAATCCATCATAAACACTAGAAACCATAACAACCATAAAACACACTAAAATACCACAAAAAAACTAAAAATGAATATAATAAATACATTAAAAACATTAAAACTGTAAAAAACGATGAACCCCTAGAAATACTAAATCCAAAGAAACCCCATAAAACCCTAAAAACTGTAAAATTTCTATAAAACACTTAAAATCCCTAAAAGACCCTAAAATATTAATAGACCAAAAAAGACCCTAATGACCCCAAATAATAAAAACAATCTAAAATCCCAAAATCTCACTAAACTAATCCTAAAATCCCAAAAAAATTAGGAACCAGAAAAATACTAAAACCCTAAAAAGTTCCTATAAACAGTAAAACCCCTAAAAAGCTTAAATCCATTAAAAAAATTTCTAAAAACCCTAAAACCAAATGTTATCATAAATACCCCCAAAAACACATAAAATAACTAAAATACCTAAAAAATACTAAAACCCAGCTCAAAAAACAAAGAATTAATAAATCCTTAAAAATAATAAAATTACCCAAATCTCGCAAAAAAATCCCCAAATCCATAATACCCACTAAAACAATAATTCCATAAACCCTAAAAATTTCCTAAAAACATTAAAATACCCAAAACCCCCTTGATACCTCATAAGACTATAAAACCCTAAATGACCCTAAAATGACCCAAAACCCTAAATTATTATGCATGAATGGCCCAAAGGCCTTAATTTTTATTTATTTTTGATAACCCCCCATTTAAGGGATGAGGGGGAACTCTTACAAGTATCGTAGGCTCAGAGATTACATGACCCGTAGGCTTAGGAGATTACATGACGCGAAGGATTTATGGAATTCAACTATACTATCTACAACGAACTCCCCTCCCTAGAATCTGCATCATGATAGTAGCTCTCCACCTTTGGATGACCGTCTGGCAAGTCTTCCCGTGAAATAAAATGCTCGTACCGATGGTGTAGACATACCCTCTCATTCTGACAATCCCTTTGGCTCTGCTCTGGTGAGTTCACCTACTCTGAATCCTCTTCTGGGGTTGCTCATTTTTTGTAGTGTGTTTGGGGCCTGCATTCATGTGGCCTGAATGCCATGGGGTGGCCCTAAGGCCTTAAGGTGGCCTGAAGGCCTTGAGAATAAAATGGCCCGAAGGAATTGGGTGGCCCAAAAGCCTTTGAAAACCCTAAAGGACAATAAAAAATTAAAAACACCTAAAAACTATTAAAAACCTATAAAAATATTTTAAACCAATAAAAACTTTAAAAAATACTTATAACCCAAAAAACCATAAAACCCCAATAAAAACACTTAAAAACATTAAAATATTAAAAAACCTATGAACCATATAACCTCTATGACACTCAAAACCAAGAAACCCTTTTACGCTCCCTAACATGTACCAAGAACCCTAAAAATAATAAAAACCAAAAAAAAATTATTAAACACATAAAAACCAAAAAAAAAATTAAAATCAATAAAACCCCTATATAACCATAAAAACACTAAGAACCATAAAAATCATAAAAGAACCTTGACAGACCCAAAAAACCCAAAAGAACACTAAATAACCCAAAAAAACCGTAAGACCACAAAAAATAATAAAACAATCCTTCAAAAATCTAACCCCCCCCCAAATACCATACAATACGCTATAAAAATGGAAAACCTAAAGACCCTAAAACCCTAAAATAATTAAAAACCATAAATCCCCTACAAACCATAAAATGCATAAAAACACATAAAACCCATAAAGACAATGAAAACAATAAAACCCCTAAAAAGCTAAAAACACTAAAAAAATCTAAACACCCCTAGAAGCCCCTAAAACCCCTAAAAGTCCATAATAACGAAAAACCCCTAAAAGTACCTAAATCCCATAAAAGACTATAAAAGAACATAAAATATTAATAACTCTCAAAGACTCAAAAATGATATAAAATACATAAGACACTAAAAATTCCTAAAACACCATGTTTGGTCCAGAACATTACCTATAGAAAAAATAATATTTCTTCCAATAGGTAAACAATTAAAAATAAATCATTGAAAGAGATGGAGGAAAAAATTTCAGAGAAGGAGAAAATTAAAAATGAAGTAATGATGTCACATACTTCTCCTTTTGCGAACCACCGCTATGTATGGTGGTCCACCACTTCAGAAAATCCCTGAGAATAAAAATAGTCCATAAAAGGGGTGGATCTTGTGGGGCCTGTGAATTAAATAATGTGTTTTGTGAAAAAGGGTGTGATGTCCACCACCCTATTAATTACCCAAATCAAAATTGTTCATGGGGAAAGGCATTGCCTCCGACACTCAGAAATGAAAGAATCTCATTTTCGGAGCTAGGTTGGGATTTCTGTAGTTTCATGGGATTCTAGTTCACTATAGCCTTCATGGGATTTGACAAAAGACACTTGCAACCCATCACAGAAGACCAGTGACACCGGTATCCAGTTCCATTGCTTCTCTATAAATAGAACATGATGGGAACCCAAAAAAAGGATCGATCAATCGATGTAATGGAGAGAAACTAAAGGGATCAACATATAGCACAGAAAAAGATGGGATCCTTCGATGATTCCCCACAGGTAAACCCTGCTACATAAAAATAGGGAGGAAAAAATAAAATAATTGGTAGACCGACAACCCCACATCCATTATGGATATACTTCCCATGAGGAACTGAACCAGTGGACCCTTTACAATCAGGAATCCCTCATAGAAAAGAGCTATGTGGGTGGGACACTGCCCCACGTAGAAAATCACCATGTAGATGGAACTCAACCCTGTATAGCATCATGCTATGTGGATGCAACCTCGTACTATGTTGAAAAATTCTATGCATATTGAACCCTGGACGAAATACCACTATGGTATACAGATGGATCCATTACCCTTGTTGAAACATGATACGCAGTGGTTTCCCCATCCCGTGTAAGAGTATGATAATGAGAATGGGGTATCATAGGGTGTTCTAATCTCTAGTTCTTATCATTCCCTTTGTCCATATCATCACCCCTAACCCCTCCATGAATCAGTCAATTGGAATCATCCTATGGCCTCTTCCAAAGCCACTATCTATTTATGGTAAGATCATCAGTAACAACACAATTCCCTTTTGAGTCTACATACCCATGTAAAGCGGAGTCGCGTAGGTTACCCCACTAATAATGTGGACCCTCAGAATAACCTTGAGTCTATATTCTAATGATAAAGATGATTTCAACCTTGTGGTATTAATGGAAACATTTCTATACTTGGGATTAAGGGGAATTGCTAGATTTTCCTTTCGATAAGGGAAATTGATTATCATTCTTCCCTTTTCCAGAGAATCGAACCCAGGGAACTCCTCCTAAGGAAAGATCATATCCTTTATTGCAAGAGGTGGCACTCTTTCTCCTCTTCACCTCATCTTTGAACATATCTAGATATATTTCCACACATTAATTTCATATATATAAAAACAAGAGAGGAATGTGGCACTCTGAAATGCCATCTCTCTCATTCTTTAGGCTCCCTCACCATCCATCAGTTGATTGGGAGGGTTGTATGATCATTAGATCTACTATTTCCAATTGCTTCTCACATCGAACAAGACCAATCTGGTCTTTCTATTTAGTGGTGATCGTGATATCCACCTGATTCCAAACATAAAATTTGACATCTTCAAATTTATAAGCCCCTAACATAAAAAATTGGTTGATCCCATCCATGAACACTGATCACATACATGCCTTCTATTCAGTATAATCCCCTATTATTCCACCATTACTGTGAAGCTTCCATTAAAAATCCCAAAACTACAACACAATATGGACATTAAATCCCATATAACAAGGATACGTACGAAATATCCTATAGGATCATTCCAGATATGTCACTAATCTTATATTTTTTTCATTTTTATTGCGGTTAACTCTCATCCACATAGTGTGATGTTAAACTGTTGGTGGATACTGAACTACATTGGATTTGATTCCCAAAATACTGGGATACTTAGGAACCCTCCTTGAGGTCCAAACATTGCTCCCAAATCCTTTCTAATGTTCGTATGGCATATCCTAGGAAGGTCCATTTCCTCCCAGTAGACCATATCTATTCTAGTCCCCTTAGGCCACTCAATGCAAGTCCAGCATCAAATCTAGACTAGGCACATTCCACTAAGATGTCATTGCCGCATGACGTTAAACTACATGGTTGGGTCCATATCACACGAATGTAAAACTTGGTGTATCCAGTTTTGTTCTAGAGAACTACATGGGTTATGATTCCACTCGTGATGATATATAGGAAACCGTCTTATGGGGTCAATTCCAACATCCAAACAACTTTCATCTCCCCTGGATGACGATACACACTATAAAACCTCATCATGTGGATTAAACCACTTTTGTATCAATAAATGAATAACGAGTCTCTAATATATCCATAAAAGGGGTGAAATTAATAGAGAACCTCATATATATAGATGATTCTAAAACAGTGCATATTTGTCATCTATTATGACCTAGGGGTAATCCAAATACACATACATGGGATTGAACCATGGATTCACGAACATATGAACATGGATAATATCCATAAGAATGTATTGGAATAAGAAATGGTTCCACAAAAAGGGTTTTATGAGATCAAGTTCACATACTCGACCAAAATGTGTTCATAAGTGTTATTGTCGAAATTATCCTAAAATCACTAGCATTTGGAATTTAGGTCCATGAATCATTGATATGAGAAACATTTGATGTTCTTGGTTCCACGAAAAACACTCATTGTAGACCGTATGATGTTCTTGTACCCATAATTTGTGATTTCACACCATTAAACCCACTAAAATCAATTGATTGGGCCACAAACATGCCTTTGGTGGAAGAATAATGGTAACCTGAGGCAAAAAACTTGATTGAGGGACCTCCTTAATGGAATAAAAATGATACACTACTCAGTTTCCATCATACCATTTCATTCCAATCCCTAGTCCATCTCATCCAAAGGTACAAACCATCATGTCATGAAAAAAAAATGGTGAACGCAAAATGAATCCTTAAACAAGGTGATGGTGTTACCCTGTTTCAGTACCCCTAACATCAAAAAGGAAATAGGTACAAGAAAGATCATTAATTAAACATGTGGCCATGAGATGCAACATTGATGTGGTTTTGTTGTATATAAATGTGAAACATATTGAATTAAATATTTAGAGCTTCTTTCTATCCAATGGAATTGCATAAGTTCTTGCAGACAAGTTCATCAACAACTGCAGAGGCTAGGCCCTCAATAAATAAGAGGATTCCATCATCCCAACAACATCTCCAGTATTAGGTATCAATTGAAATTATTTGTGAGTACCATTATAATTATGCATTCCCAAAACTCAAGGTAGTAAGATAGGCTCTCCAGTTGATAAAATCACGCTAGCCACCCACCCAGTAGTGACCAATATTCCAGGACCTAGTGTATCCACTAGCTACCTCTAATATTTTTGGGATCCTATCCCTGGAACACAATAATGAGTAACTCTATTATCTCTGGGAAGTAGATGAAGTCATCACTAATGACTTTGTCCCTACGGGGTAAGACAGACTCCGTATTTGAATATATGATAAGGGCTGAATAGAGCACTCAGGTAACCTCTATTTCTTGGAACTTGTTTAGGGATATTGAGTCTGGTAGAATTAAGTTTCTTGTCAATGACTCTTCTTTATCGTTGTGTGTTTAAATCTTGGTTTCTCACTTTTCCTAAAAAGTGTTTGAAATAAAAAAAATTAAATTTTCAGTCCCTATAGAATAAAGGTCCCACTCAAGGGTCCCTATAGAAAAATTCTATCTTTAATTCCATTTGGCCCACTATCCTCACTCAAGAGGATACCACCATGAGGGTCCCTACTAAAGTCCAATAGATCCATATCCCTTGAGAGGCCTACCAGGGGTGATGATCAGACAACCTGAAACAGTTCATTAGACACTTTCTTACTAAATAATCCTTCTAATGAAATACAGTGGCCACTTTTGGGTGGACATATATTTCCGATCACTCTTATCAATCCTGACATGAATATAAAATGGTATGACATGTACATGTGAAAATTCTCGCTAATGGTCACCAATCATGTTGTCAAAATAGGGTAAAATATTATAATAATATAAAAATTCCTAGAAATTAACATCAAGTGCATCATTCAAATAGGGTATAAAATGAGCAGATACAAGTTCTTTCTCACAAATTTTATCTCCAATAGTCTAATACAGTGGTAAAAAAATTCAAACAGAGTCAAATTACCACAAATTCATGCCAATCCAATAAAAAAATTACACTGGAAAACTAGAAGACACTAATCCATTATTGTGAATATGTATCCCATCAGTCAAAAATGAAGTAATATAGAAAAAATAGTTGACATATCCAAACTAAAAACCTTGGACAGACTCATTCCTTCTCCTCAAATGGGAGAATTGTCAGCATTAACTAACAGACAATTGAGGACTAGAGCAACCACATAATCCAGCTCTAACACTGGAATGAGAATATATTCTCCATCCAAAAAAGGATGTATACCAGAAAATATTAGAAATTATAGAAGACCAGACCTCAGTACCTGATCAAATCCTAGAAACTTTTCATGATGTAATCATCATCACCACAATAGCATGGAGTAGGGTCCACAACCTCGTGTCCCTATGTTGGGAGACTCGCCCACGAAATAAGGTGGTCACTATTGAGAAGAAATGAATCCCATATACCATTAAATAGGGTCATGAACAATATTCCACGATAAAGGGACAACCAGAATGGGCATATGTACCCATTCAAACTGTGGGATATGGGTTAACTACGATGGGTGCTCTAGGGAAAACATATCTCTCTTCCAGAACATAGGATTCCTATCGGTGTATCCCTATGTATTCATGGAAATCACTAGAATAGGAAACTGTATATGAAGTCCATTACAAATATAAATAAACTATGGATTCCCATAACAAAGCAACCAAATTATAAATCAATCCAACGAAATATATAAAATTAAGAGTATATTCATAACCCTACTCTGCAAGAATCAATAATTATTGATTCAATATAAAACATATATTTAGTGGCTTAAGATCCTATATATCAATTACCAAATAATGGATGTGGTAGTGACATTTTATAAGGACATCCCCACCATGTTGTTACTAGCAGCTCTAAAGGTCCTCTTCAGAGAACCCATGAAGGGTTACCTCATTGGAAAAAACTGGTTGATCATGAGATCTTATATCCTGAGGATTTTCATGGTAGCCATTCTCATGGATATGTGATCGAAAATTATAAAGGTTGTCCCTTTTTTATTTCCTTCCCTAATGTTTCTCCACTGGGTATACACTACAAAAATTCTCCCGATATTCAGACATCAAACTATGATGTCCGTCCTCACCATTATAGCTTCTAATATAAAGGACCTCCTTGTAGTGACATCTCAAGAATGCATAATGGTCTCCCATAACAGTCATCTACCCTAAAGGTCCTCCACAAGTGATATGCTATAAATACTCTCCCAGAAATCAAACATCAATCTATGATGGTAGTCATGTCCATAATAGTATATAATACAAATGTCCTCCACGTAGTGGCGTCTCAAAATATCAATAAGGTCCCCTCTTTCAATCATCTACCTTGAATTTCCTCCATAGGGTATTTGATGTTTGTGTTATCATTACAGTTTATCATCAAACCATGATGGTATACCTCACCATTATAGCATCAACTGTGAAAGTCATCCCCGTAGTGATGTCATAGAACAACACAAAGGTTCCCCCTTTCTATCATCCACCATGATGGTCCTCCATATGGTATATAATTCCAAAACTCTCCTGGAATTATGACATCACACTGTGATTGTATCTCTCACAATAATAGAACCAATTGTGAAAGTACTACCTATAGAAACATTTCATATAAAAATGAATGGCCCCTATGAATTCAAATATGAAAAATCCCTCATGCATAGAGGCACATAGAATAGTGGGGTCCAACATGATAGATACCCATTTAAATTACAAGAAACATCCTTTAACATAAAGAAGAATTCTCATGAATTTTCTCATTATCTGAGCCACCCCTAGATTGTTCATATATCACCAAGACCCCAATGATCCTAGATAATTTTGACCATGTCATTAAGAAGCATTCAAGTTAGGTAGATCGAGTGGAGGATTACCTAGTGGAGGAATAAAAATATATTTTGATTATGAGAAGGCAATTATCTAGGGATGAAATTCTAGTTATGTATTGGCCTATACCCACTTCTCAGTTCAACATTCAATGAGATTTTTCAGATAAATTCATATATAATATTCCTCTCAATCTATGGAAAAATATCTGCTAGTTGAAAACCAAATTAATTACCTATGATGGGTATAAATACCATGTCATAGTATTGGGGGATATTTTTCATAAAAATAATCAAAAATACTATCCATTTTATGGGCTACCACAATCTGATAGGAAAAATAAATATCTCAAACTGACCTATCGCAATGCATTGCATAAGTTGAATTTTCGTATTACTGAGGCTCTTCCTGGTGTTTATATCTAGGGCTGCGGAGAGAATGGATATTTCCACTTCAACCCATGTACCATCAAGTTTGTCCCATTGGAAATAATTCTTGTAATTTCATTATACCGAATAAGAAATCAAATGAAATTCCTGCTTAGAAAATGTGACATGATCGACAAAGATCGTCAGTAATTAAGTCTCAAAAGCATAAATACTATCAGGGGAAAGGAATTGAATGACACATAATACAGGTGACTGAGAACATTTAATAAACATCATGTTTAACAGAATACAGTCACCCAGAATCACTAATGGTCCCAAAAACAATAATTTCTCATGTTGGCTCATCATTAAACCAAATCACACTCAAATATAAATGCATATGATCAAGAATGTGGCACTAGAAGCCGCAACCACAATAGTATAGAATCACCCTATTCCTTTTGGGATGGTAGATGGTTTAGCACAAAATTCCCCATAAAATCGGTAAATACGGGATTAGGCAGAATAACGATATAATTGGAGAAAACCCAACCCATAGAGCTTGGAGAATTTTTACCTTAACCACCCACATGATGGGAATTAGTCATTTCTCGTTTATGGAGTATAGGTCATGGAGAGGGCTCTCATTCCATCCCATCCCATTACACATTTCCTTCAATATGAAGGTGAAAAATATGGTCACATAGTGGTTCCATTCAAGTTACCATTCCCCAAGAAGTTCAAAGAGGAGCCCAGAATGGAAAGTGAAGAACCAATAAATAATGAAAATGAACCTACTCTTTATCAAATGGTACACCACCCACAATGAATTATTCATCATTTAATTTCCTTGATATTAATCCCATTGAACTGAAAAATAATAATACAAATGATGAGGATGCAAGACAAGATGTTCCCCTCTTGGAGGCATTCCACACCATGCCTAATGGTGTGAATACCTGGAACTAATGAGTTTTCCCTATATTTGGGAACTTCGTCAGCCAACCCCTCTGTACCTCCATTGATAATTAGTAATAATTAAATGAATAAAATCAAGGTTGTACATAAACCACCTCCTCTCTATAAAAACATTCCCCTTTCACTCAAGGAAAGATTAACCTTGAAGGATTATGAAATGAATGAGTTGGGGAGAATTGATGTTGAATTTCATCATGGTGTGCCTCAACCTAAAGGTATTATCCCAATTAATAAATAGAGGCCATGACATCTACCAAATATAGAACCTATACTGTTAACCTACCTGGATACAGTCATGGAAGGATATCAAAAATTCCTCCCATTAAGGAAACAACTGGCACATGTGCATGCAGATCCTCCAAAGATGCCCCCAACCAGATATCTACCTCAAATACCAGTGACACTAGCACATCAAATCATTCCCCATACTATGAATTCCCATGTTTAGTTTCAACATGACACACATAAAATGACAATTAATATGATATTTTCATTGGCATCTTGGTTTGAATCCATGGAGGGGTAGCGCACACCGATATAGCCAGAATAGAATCCTTACCCTGATTAGTTGAGTAACATTATACCTTAACCAAATTTCAAGAGTCTGGTCTTCCCGATATTCAATGGATCATGTGACCCAAATAAACATCTAATGAACTATGAATCTTAGTGTGATCTCATGATGGGAACCCCATAGAGACAAGAAGTAGTAAAACTCATATGCTTCATGCTAACTCTGCAAGGGTCAGCCTTTCTATGGTACACCATGTTGCCAACTAGGTTAGTAATATGGTTGGAGGAACTTTATTGGTAGATCCCTTTCCAATTCAGTGCAGTGTTATAAATAGAAATAGTCTATGACCTCCCAAATTGAAAACATCTATAGAATGAGAGAGCCTTATATTTTATTGTGAGATAGAGAGGTATGACCTACTCTTTTGAATGACCACTCCACCAATATGAGATTATTTCTATATCCATTGATAATGTTCATGACGAGCTATGAACGCTGCTCATACATGTGAAATATTCAAGTGGGTCTCAAGATTTTTCCACCATTTACCAAAGAATATAACAATTCATATGACAGAGAAATATGAACTCTTCGGTAGCCCCACTGGCCCTTGGAAAAAGAGTGGGAAAACATAAAGTGGCCTCTGTCATGCTCAAGCAATCCCCCATGCTGGAACAATCCCTAAGGCCTACACCATATCATGATGTACCCCAAGGAATCCATAGCATCCTCCACCTCCACATGATTAGCATAAGGGAACTAGGAGAACTCAATTAAAGTAATGAAGGAATAATATTTACTCATTCTGAGATGATCAAGTCTGTGGATACTTTATACCCTCTCTGAATTGAAATTTTATTCTTCTATCGGAGCTGAATCAAGTTGTTAAGGTAGGTCTCAAAAATTTTATAGATTATTTTCCCAACCACTGGATATTTTATCACACCATCCATGAAGGATTCATCTTAATATTCCTCCTATAAAGAAGAATCTATTTTGGTAAAGTAAAAATGGGACCATAGGCAGAACATGTGGTGTATGATTCCAAAAACGACCTAGATGATGGAGAAGAGTGGAATTCTTTTTATTATAACGGAGAATAATTTTTGAATGTTGGATGACTCAGGAAATAGTTAAGAGATATAATGGAAAACTCCAAACATAGTTAAAGCAATGGACTATACCCCCCACCAACAATTCCCTCTGTAACTCAACCGACATCGTCGGCTCCGCAAACCTCAAAAAGATGACTGTCCAAGTAGTCATTTTACCAAAAATTAATAGATAATGTGAAATAAAATGAACCCATTTCAAGGCCAATATTAGCTTTGATCCTCTCAGAATTTATTCCCTCAGATCTGAATTCACGGGCACCACCCCACCAAATGGCGCCACCGGAAGTTATCGATCGGGCAGAGTCATCATCAGACGAGGGGATTATGTTAGTATACATTAATGTCATTAACATAATGTATGCGTTTTTGAAGAATAGTATGTATATGAACTCATTTTACCATAACCTAATTTGGTAATAAGAGGAAGAGGCTGATGGAGCGATGGATAATAGGGAAGATGCAGTCATGATAGGAGTCAAACTTCTAGTCGCTCCCCTACTCAATCCATTAATGTTGTGGAAACACATGGAAGAACACTTCAGTAGAACCAATAGGAACTGGAAAATTCCCCTTATTATAATAGATTCCACTCCAGATTGATCATTTTGTAATATCCATCAAATGATGAAATAATATCTAATATCCAATGTCATGGTGGTTGACCTGCCTGGCCCAACCCTCATAGAATGGAAGTCCCCTCAACTCATGTACCAAGGAATGATCTATCTTCATCCAATGATAATGTCCTTAAAGAACCTATGCAAAGGCATTCCATGATGGGATGTATTGGAAATTAGAACAGTATTTTGAAATTTTGAATAAATTTTCTTCAGTATCAGCCAAACTATCAGTCTGGGATGACCGGAGTTTGTCCAGTGTCCTTAGAGAAGCACTCATAGAGGCTCTGATTATCCCCCAGGAGAGTGAAGACGATGTAGCTACCACAGACGTCTATCACATGAAGATGAATTATGAATAATGTCACATAGTTATCTCCTTCATGGATCGGGTTGAATTATCCACTGTGTAGGGACGCATCAAGTCCATGCATTTGTCTAGAAAGATAAATGGTATTGGCATCTGAAATGTATTCATTGACAATGGGTCTAGAGTTAATCACATCCCAATGATAATTATTTTTCATTAGGGATATAATGATGATAACTTAAAACAATATTCCACAACCCTATTGGACTACCAAGAGTGTAAGTAGAAGATTTTTTTCAAGATCGAGATCAAAACTCCACATAGAGGCCTCGTAGCAAACATAAAATTTCTGGTGGTTCATAAAAACATGGATTTTAATGTCTTGTTAAGAATTAATTGGGTGGATAAGCACATAATTATTCCATATTAATACTATTAGTAAACCAAATATTGTATTAATGGATATGATGGGAAATTACATTCCAAAAAGTCACTATTTGAATCTTGCTTGTCACACTATATTGATGCATGATTTTTCTGCGGAATGGGAAGCTACCCTCAGTCGATGGTATAGATTTTTTCACCACCCCAAATGGTTTTAAAAAGGTCCCTACAAACCCTTAAAGTAGAATAAAGAATAATATTTATTGATCATAAATCAGGTTGAGAGAATAAGACCAAATTAGGATGTGTATTCATCAGTCCTAATGATTTTATTCATGTACATCGAGACTAACAGTGTTTAAAAATACACTATCCCATAAAATAAGGATGAAGGATTGAATCTAAATTCCCTCAATACACCCTCAAGGATATAGATAACCCCTTCCTCACCCACTAATGTAGAATATAAATAAGACATTCTTCATCTTCCTAGTTTCAAGATTGAGACCCTTATCATTACTCGAAAGATATCATATCATGAATTTTTACTCCATCAATGAAATGGTTATTAAGATTAATAAGAGTAATATTTTGAGGTTGATGATGTGGAATAATACCTTAGGGTTTCCCCACAATCATTGGATGAGGGTGTCTCTACAACCATTGATGAACTCAGGAAAATAAATCAGGGAAAGAAAGAAGATCTAGAACCTAGTTTTAAAGTGTGGAAATGTATTCCGATTATAAATAGGTATAAAACTCATTACTAAGGAAAAAATCCAGATGTACTCACTATGAAAAACATAACAAAAATACAGGCCTCAATCCTAAGGTTTTCACTCACCACCTTGTCATACCTGCTGTTCATTGGGCTATAAAAAAGCAGCTAGAAGGACACAATAACATCATGCCACTAAAATAGAGGTTGAAGTCGAAAAGATCATCAGAGAAAACAACATTTGAGAATAACAATATCCCATATGGATGTCTAATATTGTTCTCGTCAAAAAGAAAAAAGGTTAGATAAAACATTGTATCGATTTCAGAGATCACAACCGGCACTCCTACAAGATGACTTTCCAATCCCCACTATAAAACTACTAATTTATTCAAATGCTATATATAAATAACTATCCATCATGGATGTCTATTAAAGATACAAAAAAATTTAAATGGCTTCAGAAAATGAAGGATCCACCACCTTTAGGGCCCCTATGGAGTATTTTTCTATGAGGTAATTCTCTTATTTCACAATAATTATGATGCCACATATCAATGTTCTTTGCATTGAATCATAAAAACCTTCCTAGAAAAGTTCATATAATTCCATGTTGACAACATTATGGTTAAATAATGTAAATTCTCAACCACCTATCATATCTTGAAATTTTATTCAACAAACTGCGATGGAGCAGTCTAAAAATGAACCCCTTAAGATGTGATTTTGGAGTTACCTCAAGGAAGTATCTTGGAATTTTCATATTCCATCATGGATTAGAAGTTTCCCACAAAATGGAAATGCCTATCCATAGAATTTCAACACCTTGAAACCTCACAGATTTGAGAGGGATTTAAGGAATCATGGGATACATTCAGGGATCCTTATAGGAAAAATGTTTTCCCTTCGACGTGTTGATGAAAAAAGGGGTTGTGTAACAATGGACTAGTGACTGTCAAGAAACGTTTAGCTATATTAAGAAATATATGTTTTGTCTACTAGTACTAATTCCAAATATCAATGAAAGACCATTCATTTTTTATGTAGAAAACCTTGAGTGATCACTAATAGCCTTCCTTGAACATAATAATGATTCTAAAATAAAAAATAGTCATTATTACCTTATCTAGACTATGATTTATTCCGAGAATCATTATTAAAATATACAAAAGTGTTTTCTTTCACTGATCATTATGGTGAAAAAGATGAGGCATAATTATTAGCCCCATAAGCTCTCTATAGTCTTGTACAACAAACATCTCATGTATATTCATAGATATACATTGTTGAGTGGACACATGTCACAGTGGGTGTTCATTCTGTAATAGCTTGACGTATTTTATGTGCCTTAGAAAGCCTTAAAAGGATAGGAATTATTATATTTTATGGAAGAACCCCTGGAAGAAATGAATCCATTGGATTCTGTACTACTTTATGAAGATTTTTCCACTTCTAAAGTGGTATCCCAAACATTGGGAGATGATTTTTTAGAGAACATCCATAATTCAGAGAGGAAAAAGGATGGAATACCCCATGCACAACAAACTTGGGATTGGATTCATAATCATATACCCATCAACGACAGTCATTCCATACAGCTTCCTACTAAAAAACTGTGTAAAAAAATGAATCCAAATACCAGGAACTCATTGTAGAACTAGGGTTTCCTCTTCAAGTACATATAGAACAATTGAAGATAAAATATGACTCAAAACAGTTCATAAAATATATTAATAGTGAGTATTCTATAAAAAACAACGAACTTATCCCTTTGTGTGATCATGTCTTTGGTATAATGGAACTATTTTCTTCAGATATCACATTAACCCATATCCCCTGGTAAGAAATTCCTAGTGTGATTCATTATAAAATGAAATAATAGCTCTAGATAATCAAGACAAAGATGAAACATCTATCAACATTTCCAACTGTTGAACGGTCTCACCATTCATTCAGACCAACACAGAAGAAATTGATGAGATTAGTCCCATCCCTACGTCGTATAATCCTACCACTAGTTGGATAATCCAATTTTGAATTACATTCAAAAGGGGGAACTCCCATCAGATTGGCCTGGAAGGGATAAAATCCAAATATGAACAATAAACCTTATAATGGGACAAATAATCAAAAGTTCCTCTATAATCATGGACTTGGTGGGGTACTTCTTAGATGAATTGAAGGAGAAGTTACCATTGTTTTCATGAAGTACATTAATAGTAGAGCCTTTGGTTTACATCAATCAGGATCCAAGATTTCTGATCAAATTCATAAGCTTCGATACTATTGGCCCACTCTGACATAAGATTTCACTAAATTCACCAAGAAGTTCCATTAATATCATGTTCAGGACAATTTCAACCCCCAAACCCCAAATATTATTCACATAGACAAGGACTCATGTCCATTTGTAATATGAGGAGTAAACATCAATGGACCATATCCTCCCTCTATGACAAAGAAACTCATGTATATTCTCATAGGAACCGACTTATTTTTAATATTGGGAGAATATGGGACCCTAAATGAGGTCAGGGCATGAATCATTGTCTTCTATTTTAAAGAAAACATCTTCACTATATTTGGTGCCCCTCATATAAGGAAAATGGAACTAATTTCTATTATGTGTATTTAAAGAAACTATATCCAAAGTATGGTATTAAGAGAAATCGTTCATCGTTCTATAATGGAGTGAATAATAGACATATAGTATAATTAAACAAGAACCATTCAAATATACTCCCAAATATAGAAAATAAGAATAAAAAATCATTACCTGAAAAACAAAATCATGCTCTGTGGGCATACTAGACCATAACCCACACTATTTCCTAAGAAACCTCGTATTCATTGGTATATGGGGTAGAAGAGGTCCCTCCCATCGGGATTTAGTTTCCCTCACCCAATGTTTCCATCTCAGATCAATGATCAACATACATGAAATCATATAAAGGAATACATGAAATGGAGTGACTTGATGAAGATAGATTACATAACATGCTCCATTCAGTGGTTAAATAAAACTAGATTCCATGAGACTTCAACAAAAGGGCTCTCCGTGGGTTATTCCATGAAGTAGAAATGTTGTTATTAACCAATTGTCTGATGATATTCAGAAACAAACATCCAACCCTGGATCCAATGTGGGAGGGACCCTATGTAATATCCAAGGTTTACTCTAATGGAGCATATTTCTAAATTACAATGGTTGGATACCTTATTAAAGATCTTTCCAATGTGATATTCTTGAAGAAATATTTCATGTATCCAAATGGTCCAATGATTTGATCGCATTGTGTTTTACTAAATGATGCATCATCATCATTGAATGACATTATACTACAGTTTATACTTCATCCTAGCCAAACAATGTTACACAATATGGATCTCTTCCCCGCTACAAGAAGTTGATATATGATACCAATTTCATTAAAACAAGAAATATATACTTCAGGGAATCAATCATCATAAACATTTGATGTTATATTATATGGGGATCATTTTTTCAACAAATGAATCAATGCACATGAGCCATATCTATGCATGTGGGGGGAGATGAAATTCCCATGTTCCTATGTGAGAATAAAATCCACATGGGAACTCTCATTCTCTAAAACTACGTGTGGATTGATTCTTATCTATATGGGATATGTAGTGATTCTTAGGCCCTTAATCCTAGGCCTAACGAAGAACAAAGAAAAAAAATCCAATCCTCTATGTATGAGTCAGAAATTTATGGAGAATCCATATCAAGAACTATGTGTGTCTTTGTTCACATTTCATGTTATATGTAGTGATTCTCAGACCTCTAATTTTGGGCCCAGTCAATACATTCACCCTCTTTCACATTTGGCCACATATGTCCTTACAACATGAATTTATTCTTCATGTGGTTGTAGAACTATGTACGCATTGATTAATATCTACATAGGTATGTTGAGATGACTTGAGTTCACATATGGGCCTTTCTACCTCACCCAAAAATATAAAATTCCCCTTCCATATGTACGGGTTAGACATACATAGGGGACTTCATGAACTAATTCTGGCTTGATTCTCATATGGATGAGGTATGTAGTGATGCTTGTGAATCGTGTTCTATCCCCAAACATGATTAAATACTAAATGTCCCCATATACATTATAAAAATGAATGATCTACATATGATATCTAAATTTTGGGTTCCTCATTCAGGGATGAAAAAAAGGAATCTAAATACCTCCTACGTATGAGCCATATCTATGTAGGGAAACACTCTCCCACAAATCAATACATTAAACTGTGCTACCTACATCCTCAAAGAATGATGTTAAAATGAATGGAAATATTTTTCTTATTGTATGAATATAACTAAAAGACAAATTTCTTCATTTAAGGAAATTAAACTTCCAAGAAAAATTATGTTCTTGTTTGGAAGGGCATTACCTCCCACATTGATCAACCACAATGACATGTTATATAACTATGTAAGATTTGATTCATATCCATACATGATATGTAAAGATTCCTAGATTTTTCATATTAGTCCAGACACTCCGAAAATAATTGTTAAAAATTCCCCCTCCATATGTGTGAGTCATCTCTGCATAAAGAGATGTCTTAGAAATACATCTGAATTGATTCTGGTCTACATATGTTACTTAGGGATGCCCAGACAGTCATCATATTCAAGCTACAGTAAATGTGAAATATTTCCCCGATGAGAGAGATAGACCTACAAAGGGTTTATTCAATATAAAACGACATATGGATCTATTCTCATCCCATGGGATTCATAGTGATTCCCAGATCATATGACCCAGGCCCAGTCGTGGAACTAATAAAAATGTATCCTCTTCTTCATGAAATCTAAGACAATATAGGGGACTCCCAAATAATCCCAATTTTTAGGACTATTTCAAGAATAATAACATTCCCCCTCAATCACATCGGTTAATCTATGTCCTCACCTCACAATTATAAACTAAAAGGCATCTATGACTTTTCCACGCAATTCTAAACTATACAAGAATTTTCCTAATCATATGACGTCAAAATGCTTGGTAAAAGTTCTTTTATACACAAAATTAAAATGAAAAACATCACTGTTTTATCACTAAAGTGGATGTTTCTATCAACATAGTTCACCCACTATGTTGTGTTATAGAACTATGTACTACTTGATTCATATCCTCCTAGGATATGATGTGACATCCAGATTTTTCATATTGGTGTAGTCACCTTGAATATAAAATGATCTTATCCATGGTTATGTCATCCCAAATTGGTGGATTAATCCTTTTTCACCCCTTTCTTCTCACATCGACCAAATATCACACGGTCATTGGGACCCTAATAGGAGATTCCCCAGATTGCCATGGAATGTAAATCCATAATATTAGGTCCTAGTGGCACGATAATGAAAGGAATTCTAGGGTTTCCATCCTCAAATTGAGGAACAAAAAGTCATAACCTCTAGACATTAATGTTCACTATACCCAAAAAATCATTTTTTCTTGATTCCAATTTATTCATGATACATAGTGATGCATATATGACATATTTTAGGATAAACCACCCCCATGGAAGAAAATATATCAAAAATGACCCTCTCCCTACGTATATATCAAACCTATGTATGAAATCTAATTTCAATAACTATGTGTGGCTTGATTCTAGTTATCACAGGATACGTAATGGAACTCAGAACTTCAATCCCTGGTTTAGATACAAAAAATGAATAAAAATTTCCCCCTTTCATACAAGTCATATATATGAAGAGAGTTCCCAACTCCATGGGTAATAGTGGTCTGAATGTTTCTAATATGTTCAGACACAACCATTCCATCAATAAAACTATGTTCCCCAAGAATCTTAGGATCCAGATAAACCATCACGACTATTTGACAAGGATAATTATCATCTTGATGAAAACATTGGTTGAGTATACACAATATGTTGTGGTGGATCTGAATTTCTTTCCCATAAAAAATTCTTGACAACCAATTTAAAATTCATACTCTTTAGTGGATTTTCATTTTTCATTACGCCCCAATGGATTTCATGCCCCATATCATTTATCCTGATCTGAGAACCCCCAAATCCATGGTATATGCTCCCTTACCCCCTCACTTACTGGTCATGATAGGAAATCCAAACCCAGTTATACACAAGTTAATCTAGAATTCTTTACCAATGTCTAAACACATGACATTAAAATTTTATGATGATTGATACAAAATGTTCGTCCATGGGCCTAGTCGTAATAATGATTGTAAACACATCTTCCTACACATGGGATAGACTAATGTAGGGAACCTCACCACGACTATATGGGGAGTACAACTCTACATATTCCCATTAAATTTCGATTTCAAATTCCCATTTCATGTTCTGACACTCCCTTTTCACAAACCATACACTATGTCTAGAATCGTCTAAATCCCCATAACCATATGCAACCATCATAAATGGATGTTTATTGTCCTGAGTAAAAAAATTTATGACTATAAAAAATATGCTTAGATATATTTAAATAAGTATCTAGCAAAAAAATACTATCAATGAAAGGAAAACTCATCCTTAGGAGAGGATTTTACAACCATCGTACGCCCCGTGAAATTTACGTACCACCTCAACCATGGTTTAATAAACCCTTAAAATTATTGTTTACATATTATCCCCCCTTTCATGCCTGATGTTGATAGAAAATTCCCGATCATACTACCCTGAAAATGAAAAATTGTTTTCCCACATAGCTAGTGTAAAATGAATTTAAATAATAAGTCTAAAACATCCTAGTTTTTCAATTTTAAACTACACCATGCACCATCCATCCTTTACAAAACTGAAATTCAGGCCAAAAAGATTCTTTATCCAATGAAGATATATATTCTGTAATTATTTTTAGACGTCATTCACTCTATAGAACACACATTTTGGTCTTCAAATAGATTTAGAATGAAATATCAAAATTTCTGTAAAAATACCTAGCCAATGAAAATGGAAGGTCAGTTTTCTAAGGAAAAATTTGTTCAACTAGGAATAAGACTCCCTGGTGGCTCTACATTTATTTACCAGAAAAAAGTATGTCAATGAAAATAAAATTCATCATCTTGAGACGATCTTTAAATATCCATTTGTTCCATTGATTTTATGACCCATATCCTATCCTTTATCCAATAACCAAATGTTTTGGGTAAATACAAATCACTCATTCATGTATTAACAATATTTGGACATCCTTTGTCAATGAGTCAATGTTGGGGCCCTCGCCCTGCAATTTACAGTAAAAGTTATTCGATGTAAAACATCTCTTGTTCATATAGATCTAAACTACCCATGAAAAGATACAAAAAACTCACCAGGATGAGTACACATAAAGGTAAACCATTGAAAAAATAAGGTATCATCCTAATAAACCATTTCACTTCATGTTTTAGAAAAAATATCGAGCAATTTGAGAAAAAAATGACACAAAATCCTGATTGGTTTAAAACCCACAAAGTGCGGCATAATGAAATGTAATCTTATACCCGCTATGCCCACACCAAATTGGTTTTTGGAAAAAAAACATTTGGGTATTAATAGAAAAGAATCAATGTTTCTAGGGTTTACCATGTAACCCTAACAATAGTAAAACAATTCTCACTAGATCCCTTGATTCAATAAAAAATAAATGCATTATATGATTGTTTCAATTTAATTAACCTATAATGGGATTGAAATTAATATCTGATCGAGATTATTGGTAAAAATATAGTAAGTTATAATTGATCAGAATTGTAGGGGAAGGTAAAAATAATAATAAGTAGATAGAAAGAATGTTTCCATTAAATTAATTGGGAGTGGAGGTGCTTTCACACCATAGAGCCTCTCCCTGATGTTATCAATAAAAGTAGAGGAATTGAACAGAATAAAATTTTTATAACGAATCTTGACATAGTTGTTCCAAAAAATTGACAATTGTTTTATGTGGAAAATCAATGGTTTGTTCAAAAACAATTCCCCTTCCATCATCATCATCAACCACTCAATGTACGTGTTTAAAAATGAACTTGCTGTCTCATAATTATTGTTTAATGGCCCCAAAATTATCACGTATTGATTAAATTAGTTCCTTTAGCCTAGCCACACGAGTCTTTCACCATGTAGATCTTATTTATGGGAAATCATTTGGTCATAATAATTTTCTTCATCAACAAACATGTGGTGGAACTCCTTGATAATATCCTAAAAGGTCTCTGTTTGATTATGGGAGGTGTTAATGAGGTCAAACTCTCTTTAATGAGCATCTTGATGCTCTAAATATATGATGATTTGGTACATGAGAATGTGCATGTACCAATAATATATTCTAACTGAGCCCAAATTGATGAAAAAATAACTTAAGGGTATCCTCTTCTTCAGTAAATTTTGTCAAGGAATTCTTCATGATGATAGTACAAATTTGAGGCCATTCCAATCTCTTCCCAACCTTGTGTTCCCTAACAACATCAGTACCTTGATTTTTTCTCACCACTAAAATGGGTATATAATATTCAAGTGATATAATGGAATGTGGAGTATTCCAAGTCTAGGTTATCCAAGTAGGAGAACAGTCACTCTCTATAGGTGGTTCAATATCTGAATCTATTTATATGGGGTTAACAGTAATTTTAGGGATCCCTGGTGATGATACACTTCTGCTGACCTTAATAAGACTGCTTACCAATTTTTTCATTGGTATATGGTTGGAGTAACTTTCCATAAGGATTGGATGTGTGGAAAAAGTACCCTTTTTAAAACATTTGATAGTGAACAGAACATATTCTTAAAGAAGAATGGAGGAAGATGTCACAACGTCCATAGGACTGGAAGCAGCCAACGGTCTCTAAACTAGTCATACTAACCATGAAAATACTCCATAGGTATAATAATACCCCCAAATTTATGAATACTCCCATGATATATAGGTTGATGTTTCTATGGGGGGAAATAAGGTCCTCCATACCTGAGTTTTCATGTATCATCATTAGCCATAATTTGTGAAGGATTACAGGGTGATATTCCCTTTTAACATTAATAACTTGGAAAATTTAGATTTTTTAAAGGCGTCAGAATTTCCTAGAAAATCGTTAAAGTGTTTAAGGCTTAAAAATGATTACTATATCTATTTGGCCATTTAAGATTACATCTCATGACACAATGATATAGGAATATTTTTATGATGATACAAATCAATCATTTTCAACTGCTTCATGAGGTGTAGGGTGAGGCGCAAAATAAAATCCAGAAAACACACTAAAAAAATTCAATCATTCTATCGAAACTCAATGATTTGGATTATCATCAGTGATGTTGAGGAGGTCCAGACAGAAATCAGAATCTGGAACGATTTCTGTGTTTCGATACCCAATGAAAGGGAAATAATCCACCATCTATCCATACAATAATTGAAACTTCCTGCTAAGAAAATGCATAGTTATTAATTCCTATATATTCCCTGTTAATTATTAAATATGTTAAATGTATGTGGTGAATAAATTGATAGTTTTTATTTTTTCCAATGTAATTTCCATCATCAATGTGAAAACTCTGACAACAATATAGACTTCATGGAAGGGTAAAATCCATCCTCTTAAGAACATGGTGAAGAAAACCACTAGTTATAGCTCAAATAATACATCTAATAAAACTCTGTAACCCCATGAGTTCTATTATCATCATTCAAGAGTATCAAAATATGATCTTAGAATGTATCATGTTTGTTGAGTTAGATGCATCCAGTTATTGCTGAATTTTGTTCTCGGTCTATTCACCTAAAAAACTAAATTATCCAACATTCAAGTATAATGAGTGAGTGATCATGGTGGGGTAGACCAAGAAATCAATATCTTGTGACCATAAAATCTATTTCTATTAAGAAAACATATTCAATATTTTCTAGGTATTGGATACATGTATGTAATCTTCATACATATTAACATTGATGGGATGTCCTCCTAAATTGCAGATATCCCACATGATAATTACCACTTCACCATACGACTAGTGGAAGGTTTTAATTACATGAACACATATGACTAGGTAGTTTGAGAATAATCTGACATAGTGAATAAATTTAAAATTGAGTAACCCACACTTCCCAGTATATGATAACAACCCCCATCTTTTCAACAAGTTCCAAGTAGTTTTGGTTTACCCAGAATTCCCATGCCCGATCATCAGAAAAGAGCCTCGCAGACCACATATCTTATTTAGAGATCCACAATCATTTGAGATTACCTCAGGAAATGTTGAAAATGGACAAATAAAGATGGATGGCATTTTCCAAGGCTTTATTACGACTATATCAATTACATTGAGTCAACATATATCCATTTAGGATAAACACATCTTCATGGCCCCAATCAGTTAGGATCTCCCCCGTGGTAGAAGCATTTTCTTTATTGATTCCCCAAGATATATCAAGGAATGAAATAAGAATTTTCTAGTCAACTGTTGGTTGAGGATCCTCTTTATGGAGTCTGATGTTATAAAATGGAAATCGACTAAACAGTGGGTATGTAATATGTTTTGGTGGAGGGAGAAATTTCATTGTACTCTACTAAGGGATAACACAAGACCATAGATTGTCTTCAACATTCTCGACCATATACACTATTCTTTTGGTCGCATTCCTTGATGTGAGAGGGATATACATTATCATTCCTATAATATATCTTCAATAGTTTGGTTCAAACAAAATCAACAATGGACAGAAATATTGATCAATATACAAATAGTTATACTAAAAAATAAGCCCCCAAACCATTAGTCCACAAAACACAAGACTGAAATGCATCATCTAGAGAAGCAATAGTTTAGAGATTTATTCATCCATGAAGCATTTCCTACTACATAGAAGACAGATCTTACCCACTGAGGTTGATGTATTTTAGTTCGCAGGTGAAAAGTCCTCATTATGAGGCAACAACATTTGCACAAGAGATATTATGTGGAAAACGTACATGGTCAGAGATTCATGGGAGTGATGAATTCTATGGAAAAAATGGTGAAAATAAAATGTCATGAGCCCTGATATATGCATTATCACCTCCTATGGGTCCACCGGTGTAATGAAAACTAGTTCAAATCACGATTACAAAATAGGCCTTTAGTAGTGCTAGAACAGCGCTGAAGACATGAGTTGGGTTAAAAGACCTGGACTTTTATCGGTCCGGAAAAAGAACTATTAATGGTGTCCTTTATCAGTGCTAAAAATATCGATGATAAATGAAACCTTTATCAGTGCTTTTAAAAGTTCTGATGAAGGAACAATTTATCCGAACTTTAATTTACCTCTAGTAAAGGAACCATTAATCAATGATTATAAAACCATTGATAAATCATATTTTATCTTCTCATATAGGTGTTCTTATAAATTACAAATTTGTCCATGTTTATAAAATCTATGATAAAGGAACTTTTATCAGTGTTGATAAAGGGCCATGGTATAGTGTGCTATAACAGCACAATACAGCTCCAGAAAAAACCAGATATCAACAAAAAAATTGGTTTATAAAATTACAATGGTTTAAATGAAATGAAATTTATAACATAATCACGATAAAAATCACTATGTTATAGATATTTGAAATACTGGTTTATACAATTACCTAAATAAAATTTTCTAGGTACATTAAAAAACGTAAATATTCTTTTTTCTTTTAATCCAGAACCGAATCATGCTTTTTCCAAAAAAAAACACCCATTTTTCAAAAAAATAACACACATTTATAAGAAAGAAATATTTATGTTAGTAAAAATATACCAAAATAATTTAATAGATAGTGTTAATTATACTGAAATTGATGTCTGTTGTAAAGAAAATGCACTTTGAGTCATACCGGTAACATTGTGCATCAAATTGATGTGCGGTCAATTCCAACACATATCAAATGACTTTTGGATCTTTTTTCAAAAATTAAAAAGCAATCTAAATGCGTTTTCTTATTTTCGAGTACTTTAGCTGTATTTTTTTATTTAAATGTCATTTTAAACATGAAACACTCACTTTTTACACATTTTGATCACATAGTGTATCAGTTTTTCATGAAATGGATATAAATATGTCACAAATGATTTATGAATCATTGTCCTAAATTATTAAGAAAATATGAGTTTGATTGATCTATTTTCATAGAGTGACACTTTTTGAACAAAAATAATGATTTTAAACTGATTCATGAAACACTGAGTCATACCGGGCATATCATTTATTGGATTGATGTATATATGATTCTAACGCATCACAAATTACATATATATATATTCTATAATTTATGAAAACAATATCAATGTGTTTTCTCTGTTTTGAGTAGGATGGTTTACCATTTTACTAAAATAAATTATAATTTTAAATAAAAATCCACACATTGAGTCATACTGGTAACATCACACGTCAGATTGAGGTAAAATTGATTCCTATACATCCCAAATAACATATATATTGTTTTCCTAATGTATCAAAAAAATATTATTTTTTCATCAATTTTGAGTACATAACTTTTCTTATTTACTAAAATTTCATCTTAAAATTGAAATATGGACATTGACTCATATCAGTCACATTGTGTATCAGATTTGGGTGCTCATAATTCCGATACATAAAAAATTACATATAGATCATATTCCTAATGTGTTTAAACAATTTCAATGTGTTTTTTAGGTTTGAGTAGGACATTTGGTCATTTTACTAAATTTATGTCACATTTAAATAAAAACATGCACTAGGAGTCATAATGGTCGCAATGTACATAGAATTGTGGTGCGGATGATTCATACATGTTTCAAATCACTTATGTAATTTTTTCCAAATTATCAAAAAAATATTATTTTTTTTGTAAATTTTGAGTAGATAAGTTTTTTTTCTACTAAAATTGATGTCAATTTTAAATAAAAAATGTACTTAGTGTCATACTGGTCACATCATGCATCAGATTGAGGTGTGGCTGATTCCTACACATTCCAAATCACATATGGATTAAATTCCTAAAGTATGAGAACAATATAAATGGTTTTCATAGTTTTGAGTACATCAATTTTTATTGTAACTAAAATTTCATTTTAAATGTAAAAAATGCATGTTAACTCATCTGAAACACATCATGTGTTGGTTTGATGTGAGACTGATTCCTACACATCACAAATGATTTATGGATCGATGGCCTAAATTATCATGAAAACATGAGATTAATTTCTCAGTTTTCCATGAGTGACACTTTTGAAATTCAAATGATGATTTAAACTAATAATGGACACATTGAGCCAGTTTTCTTTCTTACTAAAATTAAAGCATATTTAAACAGAATGAAGTACATGGAGTCATTACGATCAAATTGTTTATCTAATTGAGTTTCAGAAGATTCCTCAACATCCTTAATTCTCAAAATAATCCCATCTATCAATGTTACCATGATTTATATAGAATTTATTTTTATAACTTCTAACATGAAATGAGAGTCTTTAAACAAACCATATCAACTCGAAAAAAAAAAGAATCCACATGTTTATAAAAACAAATGTTGTGAGTAATAATAAAAAATAAATTAAACCTAATATGATATAAGACATTAATTATGTCGAAGAAGATCTTACTGTTCAAATATAAATATTACCTCTGTGATTGAGATGTGGAAGGAACATGAATGAGAGTGAAAAATTTCAACACTGTAGGGGTGAAAGTTTTTTAGTAAAAGAAATCTATAGATGTTTTGGTGCAGAAATGCATGAAATATTCACATATAACCCTACCTCGAATAAAAGAATCCACCGATATATAAAACAATTATTAATTGAGTAATACTTAAAAGAAATAAATTAAACATGAATATGAGAAAACATACATTAATTCTATGGACAATGATTTTATTGTTAGAACATAAACATTACCAAAATAAATGTTAAGACACAACGTCAGTTCTGTTCATTTAAAGGTAGTGGAGGTAACTTGAAAACATTTTATAAATGAACCATTGTAGGAGTGAAATGGTTTTTATGGAAAGACTTCTATGGAAGATTTGGGGGCAGAATGGAATGAATGATGGACCGAGAACCCCAACTCAAACAAAAGAATCCAACTATATAAGAATACAATTATTATGTGATTAATAATAAAAAGAATAAAATAAATATAAATATGATGAAATACATTAGTTATCTGGACAATAATTTTAATATGAAAACATCAATATTAGCTATGAAATTTAGTAGAGGCAACTTTGTTTCTCTTACAATAAATGAGGTGGAGGTAATATGAATGAAACTGATAATTTCACTACTATATGGGTGAAAGGATTTTGTTGGAGAAGAATTATGTGGATGTTTCGGTGCAGAAAGGAATGGAAGATGGATAGAGCCCCCATATCAATCAAAAGAATGCACCTATATAAGAAAAAATTTATTATATGATTAATACTATAAATAAATAAATTAAATATAAATTTGAATCAATAAGTTAATTCGATGTACAATGATTTTGCTATGAAAACATCAAGATTACATTCATAATTGATCATAGGTAGTGTTTTTGCCCTTCCTGCAAAGGCCATGGAAGTAACATGAAATAATGTGATAAATTCACCAGTGCAGGGTTGGAATGGTTTTGAGGGATAATAAATCTTTGTATATTTTAGTGATAAAAGTCTTGAAATATAGAGAGAGAACCCCAACTCGAACAAAAGAATCAACCTATATAATAAAACGACTATTATGTGTGTAATGCTATAAATAACTAACTTTATCATAAATATGAAAAAATACATTAATTCATTGAAGAATTATTTTACTATGTATACATAATTATTACCTCTATAATTGGGATGTGTAAGCATCATTACCCTTCCTACAAAGGCAGTGAATGTAACGTGAAAGAAAGAGAAAAATGCACAACTTAATGGGTTATAATGTTTTGAGAGAGAATAGGTCTGTGGATGATTTGTTGCAGAAAGGCATGAAATATGGACAGAAAATCCTAAATCGAACAAAATAATCCACTTATATAATAAAACAATTATTATATGAGTAGTAGAAAAATAAATAAATTAAACATAAATGTGTAAAATTACATTAATTTTATGGACAATGATTTTACTCTAAAAACGTCAAGATTAACTCTGTGATTAAGAAGAGATAGTGTCGTTGATCTTCATACAAAGGAATGACACATAGAAATAAATATTCTAAAATAAAAAAAACTCAATAGGGAATTATGAAATTAATTCAATGTTTCATTACATAATCTTTAGTAAAATAGAAAAGGTATATCATAACTTTAATTTTAAATCTTTCTTAAGGGTTTACTTCATTATAGATTGTTATTCCATGGGATTGGTAACAGCACAATGTGTCGAACACATTGTATCATGAGTATTAAAAAATCTAATTTAGATTATGGATAATTTTCATATGTTATTAATACAATATGAATTAATTTACTCATTTTGGAGTACATCAGTTGTCTTTTTCAATAAAATGACATTTTAAATGAGAAACACATTCTTTCACTCATACTGATCAAATCATGTATCCTTTTGACATTATACTGATTCATAAACGTCAAAAAAGACATATGAATCCATTTCATAAATTATCAATAAAATATGAGTTCATTTTTTCAGTTTTCAGTGAGTGGCATATTTTGAACAAACTATCAATTCTAAACTAATAACAATCATATTGAGTCATATTGGGAACCCCATGAATTAGTTTGAATTGTGTTGATTCCTAAAAAACATAAATTTCATATTAATCATTTACAAAAATTATGAAAACTATTTGTGGCGTTTTCATGGTTTTGATTCGGTTAGTTTTCATTTTTATTAAAATTGTTGTCATTTTTAAATAACAAGATGCAGTTGGAGTCATACCAGTCACACCATGCATCATATTGAGGTACAGATTATTCCTATATATATAAAATGACTTATTTATTGTATTACTAAAGTATCAAATCAATATGATTATATTTACTCAATTTTGATTACATCACTTTTTTTTACTTAAATGACATTTTAAACTGGAAACACACAATTGAACCTATAATGATTATATAGTGTTTTGGTTTGACATGAATCCAATTGTTACATGTCACAAAGAACATATGAATTGATTTCCTAAATTATTAATACAATCAGATCTCATTTTATTTATTTTTAGTGTGTTACATTTTTTAACTAATCTGTCCATTTAAAATTGATTATGAAAAAAATGAGTCATAGTGGTCACACCTTGCATCAAAGAGGTGTGTCTGAATCCTACACACTACAAATGAATTATGGATCATATACATAAGTGTGAAATATGTGTATGATCCCATCAAACAGTTTTTCCAACAAAAACCTACCATTTTTTAATAAACTAAAATCTAGTTTTAGAAAAACTAAAAAAAATTCCCAATATATTTTTTATTAATGCTTTATTCAGATTGTTGGGGATAAATTTGAGGACAAAAAAGAATGTAATTAGTTTTTTACTCTTTATCTACATAAAATAAAATAAATTAATTTTCTTAACATACACTCATCAATTGAAAGTACACTATAGAAACCAAAGATCCTTGGGATATGCTATACTATAGGGGTGTATTCTTTCTCATTGTCTCCACCCCCTCCATTACTTTCACGCCTTCACACTATCATTTATCTTATTGTGTGGAGCTTTTATCTGGAGATGTTTGGTTGTGATGGAGTTGTTTAGTTAATAACTATTCTCAATGGTGTAATTCTCCCCATTGGGAGGCATTTCCCCTTTTAGGTAATACAATGATATATAAGGGGAAATGCCTCCCATATAATTCCTTATGTTTTATAAAATGGGAAATGCCTTCCATTTGTGATAATAACACCATTGAAACTATTTATTAACTTAATGCATCCATTTCTACCAACTCCTTCTATATAAAATTTCAAAACAACGAGATAAATGATATAGTGAATGGCGGGAAAGAAATGGAGAGGGTAGAGACACAATAATCATAATGTTGCAGTACGGTGTAGCCTAGGGGTATTGGGTTTCTATAGTGTAATTTTAGCTGATGAGTGTACGTTACTGAAATTAATTTATTTGATTTGACATGGAGGTGGAGATAATGATGTATTTCTTTCATTATTATCATCAAATTTATCCACACGGATCTGAATAAAACATCAACAAAATAATTGGATGAGGATTTATTTAATTTGTTTATTTTGATAAAAATGGATTTTTAATAGGTTTTATTTTATTAAAAAAATGACCGGGTTTTATATGATTTGAAAAACATTTCAATGGAGGCATGTAATTCATACTAACATACCACGATATATAATAAACCTGAATGGGGTTCACACATCTCACAATCAGAATCTATAATATGGACATCACTCCTCATTTGATAATTAGGTGAATGAAGTGAATATAACTAAATATGATATATGTATATTATATATATATATATTATTAAAAACATTATTTAAATACAATTATATTTATATAATTGCATGTTATTTTTCATATTTAAATTTATTTAATTATAAAATATATAATTCAATGTATATATATGATAATATTTTTTCTAATGAAAATAAAAATACTGCTAACAATAATTTATAAATTTTATTAATTATAATTAATTATTATTTTCAATAATTGTGTATAAAATATAATTATTGAAATTCTACAATGTTTTATTATTTCAAAAAAAATTATATAGTTCCCTAGTTTTATTGGTTTTTAAAGTAACATTAGTTTCCAATATTTTATTGGTTATTTTTTATTAATGTATATTATTAATAATTAAATGTTTATATAAACCTAAAATTTATATATAGACCTAAAATAATCAATACCTATAAATAATTTCTCATATATAGAATTTGATAACTATAATTCTATTGTTTTTGGAAAAAATGATGTAGAATCTTACGGATTCTACAGAGACTTTATAATACACATAGACCAATCCTTGAGATTCTAGGTAGTCTCATAAAAACGATGGAATAAAGAAATAATACACACCAACAAGATATAACTGAAACAAAGGTGAAAAACACGCCATCCCCTGAAATTTCTATCCCATACTCATTTAAACATGTATATATATATATCAGGGAATATATAATACATATAATTGTAAACAAATGCACATTTAAACAAAATTTTTTAAGAAAAATAAAATAATACCTAATTATTTTGAAATCCAGAACCATAATTTTTGATTAAATAATTATAAAATCCCCTTATAATATATGCTCTGAAAAAACAAATAAATAAATAGAAAGATATATATTTAAACTCACACACGCACACACAAAGATATGTATGAAATAAATATAAATTGATAAAAATATATGTAACCCTTAAATAAGAATATCACAACATTGAAAAAAAATACAACACCATACAAATTTTGAAAATAGAGAGCCATTGTATATAAATAAATGTGGTATAACCCTTATAAAGATTTGTCTTAAAATAAATAAACCAAATTCTTATAAAATAAATTTTTAGGTGAAACCCATTACATCATAATATTAAACAAGAAAATAAATAAATAAATCCCCTTGCATGAATTTCATAAAATCGGCTTCTACTGCTACTTCTCACCATCATCAACTGAGAATTTGGTTTTGAAATCATTTTTCTATGAACCAATAATGGAAATTTATTCCAAATAGTGAAGCAATCTAGGGTATAGATGTAGACAGTGAACTAAAATTATTTAAAAAAAAGACCAGAATAGGATATCCAAAATAGTAGTCAATAAAAAACAGATCATAAAAAAAGAAATATAGTATACAAAAATTGAAGCACAAATACAGAAATAAAGAAGAAACTAAAAAGAAAAATCAGAAACCCTCAGATCCGAATCATAAAAATACAAATACCAAAAAAATTAGAGCCTAAAAAATATATAATAGGCCGACCTCATTATGTTCAAAAAAATATGAGACCCTAAGATGAAGATGTCGATGTTTTCTTTGGAATCCCAAAATGAAACAAAATTCTTCATGTTGCACGACGTTCGAGAAACTAGAGACAACGGGTTTGTTTGATTCAAGTGGGTTTTTGTTATTAGAGGCTGGATTCACCGAGGAGGAGCACTCATAATGGGTGGCATCTATGGAAATCTTCTCATGTTGTGATGAGTTCTCAACATGTTAGGTTTTTCTAATTAGATCAAAAAAACTTTTTTTAGCACTTATTATTGATACACTGATAAAAGACACATTTATGTGCCCATTTTACTACTGATAATGGTAGGTCTTTATCAGTGCCAAAAAATTTATGATAAAATCCATATAAATCATCAAATTTTTAGCACTGATAAATTCTCATATTTATGAGTTCTATAGAAATAACTGATAATGTTTACTTTTATAACTTCTTATTACTTAAGCAGTGATAAAGGATTTATAATTAAAATTATAAATAAATAATTATATATATATTTAGATAGTTATTAAATATATAAAAATATAAATATAGTAAATATTTTCATTATTTAAATATATTCATTATAATTTTATAAATATTTAAATATATAATTATTTATTTATAATTATATATATATTTTAAAAAATAATAATAATATAATTATATATATATATATTAAATATTATTAACTATAATTATAGTAAATATAATTAATATTTATGTAAATTTATTATAAATTTAATAATTATTTAAAAATATATTTGTGTTTATTTATAATAATATAAATACTTTTAGAAAAATATTTATTTACATATAACTATAAATATATAATAATATAAATTCAGTATGTAAAATTTTAAATATATTTATTAATAAAAAATTATTACATTTTTGTAGTTTTTTTAACATTATAAATTAATATATAATTTTAAGTTCATGTGTTTTAAAAATAGTGAATTTAAAAAAATTAAAAATAAATATACATTAATAGTATTGAACAAATAGATGAGTTTTGAGTGTGTGAATTATATATAAACTTTTATTAATTATGTATATGTGAAATCAATATAGCTCACATTTCATCTTTTTGAAATTGGAAAATCAAACGACATTCAATTATATGCCAATTACCCTATGTAATTAGTTGATATTTTAAATACAAATTAATTTTTAATTATTAACCATTATTCACTAAATATATGAGTATTTAATATAAATCTCATAAATATTTTTTAATTTATAAATCATATTTATATACATTAATTTATATCTATATATTCAATATATATTATTTATTACCATAATAAATAATTATCGAATTAATAAAATATTTAATATTTTTCTTAGTTTACTTATTTTTATTTTTAAATTTTTAATTTTCATTTTTCATATATATATATATGTATTTGATACATACTATTTAATAGTATTTATAATTTATATAGAATATAATAAATTTATTCATTTTTATGAATAATTATTCAATTAATATAATTATTAATATCTTTTTATAAATTCATTTTTTTAATTTTTATTTGATTAATTATTTCATTTAATTTATTTTGGACATTATTGGTGAAAATGTGATGATAAAGAACTCCTTTTTTTCACTAAATATATAGTAGTCATAAAGGGTACCCTTTATGAGTGCTATAAATAAAGCGATGATAAAGGGTATCCTTTATCAGTGCTAAAAATAAAGAACTCATAAAGGGTACCTTTATCATCACTTTAATTAGCACTGACAGTGGTTTCATTTGTTAGGGATTTTTTCTAGTGATGATAAATACCAGTGCAGTTAATTGTCGGTAATATAGTACTGAATAAAGAGCAGCTTTTACATCTGAATAATATCCTTTTTCGCCACGATCAGATCCAATTCATATGTGGAGAATTTTTTGGGTCTCAAAAATTTCTCGTGGAACAAGAAGAAACTTTCATTGATTTAAAAAATGTTGAAAAATAAATAAAAGGCAGAATGGGAAGAAAATATATAGATATGGTGAAAATTTGAAAATAAAGAAACACCGTGATGGACACTTCCCTTTACAGGCTTCTGCACCACATGGCAGTCTTCCACTCCAGGAATGCACTGTTAACAAAAACAGTCCCTTAAAGGGGTGGATCTAGTAGCACCCATGAACGACATAAATTCATTAGATAAAGGGGGTGGTGATATCCATGTTTGAAAATGGCTTCCCCCGAACTAAATCATTCATGGGGAATGATGGTGTCGCTGGCTCCAAAAAATGAAAAAAATTCAGTTATAGAGCAAGGAGGGGACTTAAGTGGTCGTAAAGGTATCAGGAAGACTATGACCATCCTATGATTCAGCTAAATAATCTTGTAGATCATCACAGTTCATAGGCTACATCGGTATACAGTTCAATCTGTTCTCTACTAATAAAAATCGAGGGGAACCAGAAAAGTACATCGATCGATCGACAGACTAGAGGGGAACTAAAGTGATTGAACGAGATCACCCCAAAATACAGACTTTGTCGATGATTCTGTGCAGGTAAAACCCACCATTTAACTTTAATGAGGAAATACTAAACTTATAGGTAGACTACAAACCTCACATGCTTTATAGAAATACATCCCACGAGGAACATAACCAATGGCCCCTTTTCAATCAAGGATCCCGCATAGCAATGATCTGAGGGAGGAAACTTGGTCCACATAGAAAATTCACACATGAATGGAAATCAACCCCACATAGCATCATGATATGAATATAGAACATATCCCTGTGTAGGAAAATGATAACCGGATCAAACCCAGGACTACATACCCCCATGGTATGTAGACGGCTTCGTCGCCTCTTTGGAAACACACTATGAGGAGGAAAGCCCATCCCACCTAAGAGTACACTATATGTAATGTGGAATCTTAGGGTGTTACACTCTCTGGATTCAATCGTTCCCTTTGGTCCTATAAACACCTTTGTCCCCTCCAAAAACCAGTCCAATGACATCAGCCCAAGGCCTTTTCCAAAGAGGCTGGACATCTGTGGTAAGGTCATCAGGCACACCAATGTTCCCCTTTGAGTCTACATACCCATGGTAAGTAGAGTTTCTTAGGTTACCCCAAAAATAAGGACGACCCTAATAATTTCCATGGCTCTACATTCCCATGGTAATGATGGTTCCGAACATAGGGTACTAATGTAAACCTCCTCATTCTAGGAATTATGGGGAATTACTGGCCTTTCCCTTCGATGAGGTATAGTGATGAACATTCTTCCCTTTTCCATAGAGCAGAACCCACAGTACTCCTCATGAGGTAAGGCAGTATATTTTCTTATAGGAGGCGGCATTCTCTCTCCTCTTCAACATAAGCTAGAATTTATCTCAATATATCAGTAAACATATATATCAATGTTATGAAAACAATAGAGGAAACATGCACACTCAAATCCACTCTCTCTCCCCCTACAAGCTCAAGCACCATCCATCAGAAGATGGGGAGGGCTGTGCGATCATCAGATCTACTACTTCCTCTTGTTTAACACATCGATCATGACACACTTGGGTGTAGAGATTTGTGTAAATAATGGCATATACAAGATTAAAAACATCAATTGGGCCTTCTCCAAAGATGTAATCCCCAACCATAATTCAAATGGTCAGTTCTAATGTGTATTCCCCGATCACAAAAATGCCTCCTATTTTGCGTAATTCCCCTTTATTCCCTGTTAACTGGGAGTATTCTAGGAATAAGCCCCAACCTTTAAAAACTTGTGTAATTTTTTTCTCATCTAACTTTGATACATAGAAAATATCCCTGAGGTTGAAGCCCGATACGTCATCTATCTCATCCATTCCATCATTTTCAAGATGGTTCACTCTCATCCTCACCACATGATGTCAAACAATATGTGGATGCCGAACAATGTTTCCTTTGATTCCAAACTAACATGGATATTTTGGAAGCATCGTTGAGTTCCAAACCCTACTCCCAAATCCACCCTAATGTTCTCTAGGCACATCCCTAGTTGGGTCATGTCCTCCCAAAGACCTCATCTTTTCTGGATCCCCTAGGATAACTTGCTGTATGTCCTGCATCAAATCAAGACTAGGAACATTCCACCAAGATTTACTTGCCACGTGATGTTAAATTTCATGGATGGATCCTCATGACATGACCATAAAAAGTGATGTGTCTAGTTAAGTGGCACTAATCTAAAAGGGTTCTGGTTCACCTCATGAGGATACGTAGAAAACCCATCTTATGGGTTCGATCCCAACATCGATACTATTCCCATCCCACTATGATGACAGTAAACTCCAAATAACCTCATCATGTGGCATAAAATAGGTTTTTCTCAATAAAAATCTAAGGAATCTATGATCTATCAATAAAATGGGTGACATTGATGGAGAAACTTGGATTCATACAAATGATTCTGAACCCATGCATATTTTTCATCGATTGCAACCAAAGAGTAATCAGAAGACACATTCAAGTGAATGAACCAAGGATTCATGAACTTATGAACATGAATTATATCAATAAGAGAGCACCCAAATTTAAAATAGTTCCCCCCAAATGTGTGTGATAATCCAAATTTCCAATACTCTCGATCAATGTGAGTTATTAAGTTTCATTGGCCAAATCTTCCACCAAACACCTTTCATTGAAATGAATGTCCATGAATAATGGATATGAGAACCGTTGGGCATTTTGGGCTCCACGAACCACACCTGTTGGATAATATATGAAAATATTGTACCTAACATCAGTGATTTCACACCATTCAACTCCCTGCAATCAAATTTTTAAGCTGAAAATGCGCCATTTGTGGAAACAAAATTATAATCCAATGCAAACATAATAAGTACGACATCTCCTATGGGGAATAAAAAGGATACTTCCCATGTCCCCATTAGAAAATTTCATTCCAACCCATCAACCATATCCTCCACCGATACAGACCATATTTTGGTGACACACACCATAAATCTCATAAAACCCTAATAACCATAGAGCCTTAAAATCACTAAAAAACCCTAAAAACCATTAAAACCCCTAACACCCCCAAAAAACTCTAAATAAACCTTAATCCCTAAATAAGCTATAACCACAAAAAAATTGCAATAAATAAAAAATAAAAACCCCAATACCATAAAACCCCCAAAATCCAAAAAAAACAAATAAAATCATTTAAAACCACTATAAATTCTAAAACCATAAAAAATTTCTAAATTACCCTAAAGCCTAAAAAATTACCTAAAAACACTGAAAAAAATAAAAACAAAAAATTCTTCAAAAACCTAAAAATACTTAAAAACCCTAAAATCCTAAAACACAAAAATAAATAAATCTATAAGTCCCTAAAATACTCTAAAACCCACTGAAAATCCAAAACCCCCTATAAACCCTAAAAAAATTAAAACCCTCAAAATTATTTAAACACCCTAAAACTCAATACCCTAAAAAATAAAATAACCCCAAAACCATAAAGAACATAAAAATAAAAAATAATCTAAAAATCATAAAATCCATAAAAATCACAAAAACTATAATCCTATAAAAGATCATAAAATAATAAAAAAATATCTAAACCCCCATAAATAACCATAAAATACTATAAACCACTAAAAACATTTAAAATCAAAAAATACTGTAAAAATAATTAAAGAAACTAAAACCCACCACCTCAGGACACGAAAAACCATAAAAAACTACAAATTGATATCCCCTTAAAACTCCCAAATAAAAAAATCTGGAAAATAAAAAACCAAGAAACCCCCCACCCTGAAAAACACACAATACCTTAAAAGTCTAAAAACCTGTAAAAACATAAAACCCCCTAATAACCCACGTAACTTTAAACCCCATAAACTCCGTAAATTAATAAAAAATTAAAAAAAACATACAAACATTATAATCCATAGAATCAAAAAAACCCTAAAAACCCTAAAAACCATAATAACCGATGAATCCCTGAAAAACCCTACAAATAATAAAACCACAAAATCCAAAAAAACCTAAAAATCACCCAAAAACCCTAAAAAAATACAAACCATTATATCCCAAAATCTATAAAACCCATAAAATACCATAAAAGACACTAAAATGCTGAAAACATTAAAAGACCCCTATACCCCTAGAAAAACACTAAAGACCCATATAACCCAAAAACACAATAAAAACTCTAAAACCACTAAAAAATCTAAAAACATAAAAACTCTTACATTTCTAAAATCCTAAAACCCCAAACTACTAAAAAAGATCTAAAAATACTTAAATCCCATGAGAATTCTACACAATTTTAAAAAAACACCAACAAATTCCAAAATAACCTAAAACCCAAAAATAAAAAAATCATTAAAAAAACCCCTGAAATCCTTAAAATACTAAAAAACACAAAATTAAAATATGAAAATATGAAAAAATTGAAACCCTATGAAAACCCTAAAACCCTGAAACTCTTTAAAACCTATAAGAACTAAAAAAACCCTAGTAAACAAAAACCCCAGTAAAAAACTAAAAACCCCTAAATCCCTTAAAAAATATAAAATATTAAAACATAAAAATACCTTAAATCCATGAATGTTCCAAAAATCCACAAACCATTAAAAACTATAAAACCTAGTGAAACTCATAAAATCCCATAAAAACATAAACGATTTTTGATATCCTAAAAACCTCTAAAACCCAAAAAAACACATAAAACCCAAAGAAGAGAAAAATCACAAAAATTAAAAATAAACCACATAAAACCCCATATAAACAATAAAAATACATAAATCCCCAAACCACCCTAAAAACCCCAGAACCCCTTAAAAGATTAAAACACATTATAAACCCCTAAAACCCTAAAAACCATAAAACTTGTAATGATCTAAAAGCACTAAAAATCGTAAAATAAAACAATCCGAAAACCATCAATCAAATATAAAAACCCATAAATAAATCAAAACCCATAAGAAACCAAAAATACCTTAAAAATCTAAATTCAGTCTGAAGACCCTAAGAGACCCAGAACACCAGAAAAACAAAGAAACACCTAAAATGCCTTGAAAACCCCCAATAAATCTTTAATACCCTTAAAATATCATAAATACACTAAAAACTCCTAAAATACTATAAAAACACAAAATCTCTAAAAATACATTAAAACCCCTTAAACCAAAAATAATTAATTAAATGCCATAGAACACATAATTCCCCTAAACCCATAAAAATCCTAAAATTCATAATTCCTGAAAAAACACTAAAATACCATAAAACTCTAGTAAACCATAAAAGTCAAAAAACAACCCTATAAAACACAAATGAAACAAAAAAACAAATACAAACCATAAAAATAAAAAAACCCAAAAGAAATCCCCAAATCCTTAAGAATCCTAGAAACCCAAAACCCATGAAAACCATAAAACAACAAAAACCTAAAAAATCTAAAACACTAAAAACTTAATAAAAAGTAATATATGCTATAAAAACATAAACCCACTAAAACACTAAAAATATCAAAAACCATAAAACCCCTAATTACTATAAAAATTCCACAAAAACATTAAAAACCTCTAAAACCTAGAAACACATAGAAAACCCTAGAAAACCTAAAACCACTTAAAACCCTTAAAATATATTTAAAACACTAAATCCCCTTAAAACACTAATATCCATTAGAAACCCCTAAAAACCCCAACCCCTAAAAACAATTATTGATATCAAAATTTCCTAAAACCATTAAAACACCTAAAACACTAAATTTATTAATAATACCATAATCCCCAAAATCCCTAAAAATCATAAAACCATAAAAGAGATAAAAACCCTAAAAATCCCTATACCCCACTACATACCATTAAAACTGATAAAAACTATAACACCCTTACAAACCCTATGAACTCCTAAAAACCCTAAAAATCCTGAAACCCTAAAAACCATAACAACACCTAAAACATTAAAAAAACTAAAAATATTAAAGATCGAAAAACATAAAATACCATTTGAACCCCTAGAATACTCTAAATTCCTTGAAACCCCTAAAATACCATAAAATTAAATAAATTCCCAAAAATACCAAACAAAAAAATAATGAATACTCTAAAAGAAACTAAAAATCTCAACAAAACTAAAAAGAAATAAAATACTCTAAAAACCCTAAAAACCTCTAAGAAACCCAAAAAACCGAAATGTAACTAAACAATTACAAGTAACTATAAAACCATAAAATCTATAAAGGACACTAAAAACACAAAACCCCTAAAATAACCCTAAAACCCTCTAAAACCCATAATAAATCCATGAAAACAAAAAAGGTCACTAAAAACCCTAAAGGAAATTTAAAACATAAAACATCATTTAAAAATCATAAAAGACCTAAAATCCATAAATACCCTAAAACCCCTAAAAACCCCTAAAACCCCAAAAATTCAAAGAACCCTCTAAAATCCCACGATGACCCTAAAATAATAAAAAAAATCATAAAAACAATAAAAATCCAACAAGATCTGAAAGACCCTAAAAACAAAAAAAGCCCCTAAAATCATAAAAGATCATAAAATCCCTAACAACTATAAAAGAGAAAAAAAAAACTCTGAAAAACAAAATAAAAACACAAACCCCCGAAAAAAAGTATCTTAGAACTATACAGTCCATAAACCACCCTAAAATGCCTAAAAACCTAAAAAAAATGAAAACCTAAAACAATTTAGAAAAACCCTTAAACTCATTAAAATACATTATAAATCCAAAAAACACTTAACCTCCCTAAAACCCAAATAACCCTTAACCACTAAAAATCAATAAATACATAGAAACTCCTAATACTCCCTACAAATTCCCTAAAACCCCCATAAAACCCGGAAACTCCCTAACACCCCTAAAAATCCTAGAACCCCTAAGTACTCTAATACAACCCATCAACCCTAACCCCCCCCCAAAAAAACAAAAAATGATAAAAATTCTAAAATCCTTAATGATACTATAAAACCCTAAAAACCATATAAACCCTAAAACGGTAAAACCCCTAAAAACACTAAAACCAACTAAAACCATACTAAAATCCAAAAACACCCAAAGACCCTAAAAAATATCTAAAACCCATGAAAACCCTAAAACTCTCAAAACCACATAAATCCAATAGATCTCTAATACCCTTAAAACCTAAATAGATCCCCAAACCCTAAAAGTCCATAAAAACCTATAAAACCCCAAAGAATCCCTTAAATCCCTATAAAACCCTAAAATACCACTAATAACATTTAAACACCATAGAAACCCTGAAAACCCCTAAAACCCCTAAATAATCAAAAAAAATTGTATGTGGCCCATAAACACCATAAAACCCCTCCGAACCAGTATAACCATGAAAATCCTAATACAATCCTAAACTGCTAAAATATAAAAAAAAACATTAAATATAAGAAATATCCAAAAATCATAAAAACTCTAATAGAACCCTAATAAACATGAAACAAATTGAAAACCCTAATAAAACCTAAAATATAGAAAACACCATAAAATCCTGAAAATACTAATCCCAATAAAATTTATAAAACCCAAAACACTAAAATAAATAAAAACACTAAAATCCCTAAAACCCCTAAACACATAGAACCCAAAAAAACCATACTAAAAATGAAAAAACTATATATGCAAAAAAACCACTAAAACACTAATTTCCCAAAAAAATGAAATCCCAGAAAAAACAATTTAGACCCTTTAAACACATACAAAAACCTAAAACCCTAAAAACCCTAAAATCCCAAAAAAAACATCCCCGAAAAACCCTAATAATGAAAATAAATTAATGAAAACCAAACACCAATAAATACTAAAAACCAATGAAAACACTAAAAACTCTGATAACTCTAAAAAATAAAAAAATACTAAATACTATAACCTAAAACCTAGAACCTAAATTCATATACCGAACACCCTAAATGACACACACTATACATAATACCCCACACCCTAATCCCTATTCCAGAAACCCCATGCCCAACAACACAATCTGAACACAAGTCACTTAAAACCCAAGATACGAGACCCAAAACCCTAAACCTAATGACCTAAAAACTATTCATTATACTATAAACTATAAACCCTACACCCCAAACTCTTTACCATACATCATAAATCATAAACCCTACTCCCAAAACACCATACCATACACGTTAAATCCCAAACCAAACACCCTAAACACTATACCCTACCATGTAAACTCCATATCCTACACCCTACACCCTAAACCAGAAATCCTCCACCCTAAAAAAATATACTATACACCCTATACCCTAATCCCCACTCACTAAACCATAACCCTAAACTATAAAACGCATACCTTAAACCCCACCACCAAAACCCTAACCCCTACACACTAAACACTACACCCAACACCCTATACCCAAAATCATGAATCCTAAACCCTAAACCCTAAACCTAACACCTTGAGTCCAATACCCTACCCATTAAACCCAATACACTATAACCTAAACCATAAACATGACACCATAAATCCATTTCTATAAAGCCTAAACCATACACCCAACACCCAAAACCCTATACCCTAAACCCTAACCCCTAAAACCTACACCGAAAACCATATAACATACTACCCAAAAGAATGTGTATATTCCTACCTCCCATTATTTTAGTAAACACGTTTTCTATGGTCTCATTGGATAAATCCATGTGACCACCTTATTTGGGAAAGTATGACCACATTCACTCAAAATAATTATGGGAATGAAACTTGTTAGGAACAAAAAAATTGTGAACCCGAAATGAATCCTTAACCCAGATAATTTTTCTTCACACATGGATTTCCCCTTTTAATTAAAAATGAACGAGGTCCAATACATGGATCCAAATAAATTAATTTTTAATGTGTTAATTTATTGAGATTTTACATTGATGTATTTTCTTATTTGTGTTTTTGTATGTATCTAGGAACTTTTGGAGAGAATTATCTTTAATCATATACAATGGATCGCTTTCAACCAACCTGATCTCATGCCTATATCATTGCATGGATAGGATCATCAACAATTCATATGACACTTTTACTGACCATGATTCTTCATAACTATTTCTCAAATACACTCATTCGAGTGTACTACCAAAATGGTTCCCTCCTAACCTTGAGGAAAACTCAAAAATCCCTCTATAACGTGAAACCATACCAGTCATTTTCTTGATGATGGATGAGTGTATTGTATCCAAAAACACCAATTTTTGTGTGAAATCAATTTGGGCACCTATCCCTAGAACAATGTAACCAGTTCCACCATTATCATGGGGATTCATACCAAGAGGTCACAGAAGTCCTCACCTATAAATCACAAGGTTCCCTATAAAGGGATCCTTCCAATAGCCACCACAAATAAAGGAACATTGAAGAAAATCCTCCACATGATGAGGGTGACACCCACATGTGTCCGGGACAAGTCACCAAGACACATGCACTCAAGAAAATCCACCGAGGGATGCGACCAATCAATATGTAACAGGACCCTACATATATTACCTCAATAGATGATCTCCAACAAAATATGGTGGCAGATAGTCATTAGGCACACTCAACATCACAAATCCATCAAGACCACTAGCATAGTTTGGTTTCACATGGAGAAACAAGTTAGTAGATCCCAACTACAAATAGGAGATAGAATTGAGTCTCTTCCCCACCAATGATGACTGTCTATATATCCTATAAATAAATGGAGGAAAAGAGTAGGAATAAATTAATTATATATTTATATTCTAAATAGATTATATAACTTATACATAGAATCTGTAAACCCTAACTTCATAATAATGACAGAGGATTAAACATATATAACTTTTAACTTTCTAAATGTTTCCTAGGATACAATGATCGCATCAGTGGTGACTAAGTGTTAAAAACACTACCATGGCTCCACATTTTAATTTAATCAGTAAAATATTCCGAGCATCGCCCTAGAGAAAACACGACTTTCTTCTCCAAACGAGGAGGGTCTGGGGACAAATCCCATGATAAATGGACAATCAGATTGGGCCCATATTCTCCTTCGAACTGGAGGACACTAGTCCAACCTAATGGCCACTCCCATGAAGGAACCGTCCATTCCAAAATATGAGAGAACTATTAGAAAATTCCAGTAGTGACATGGGATATAATCATACAAGATTCTATATATGAACATTGTAACCCACATCAGGTCTCCCCCAAACACCCACATGAAATATTCTAAAAAGAATCATTATAAACATCAATTAGAAAATGAAGAGATTGTCCTAGACCATGCTCTACTAAATATGTGTTTTTATGAATCCCTCACATATGCAATTATGGAGGCTCAAGATCCATCCCCACTATTTCTTAATTATAGAGATAATAGAGTTGATTGTGAAGGTCTTATACATAACACTACATCCAATAGATCTTGAGGTCCTCTTAATAAATTTTACCCTATAGGATCAATTCATGTCTAAAATCTGATTGATCTTAAGATTCCATTTATTAGTGAGTACCATGAAATATTTCTTTACATCTTGAAGATAAAATATGAAGAAGGTAGTCCCAATGCTATTGTCTGCCCTAAAGTTCCTAAAAACGGTATACACTAAAAAAATTCTCCATACAGTTGGATTTCAGGTCCTGAAAGAAGTCCTCACCATGATGGAATCTATTCAAAATGTATTCTTCACCCCAAAAAATCATTTAATCAAGAAGGACTTGTCTTTAATAAATAAACTCTGACAAATCCATCTTATTATTAATTTATAGGTAAAATGATTCATTTAATTTCTAAAGCCTCATAATTTATAAGATATATTCTCTCTTAATTTGATGATAATCCGAGGAAACAGTCATCCTCTAAACCACACATGGATTTCCATCATCCAATAAGATAGTTGAAATCCATAGCAATTCCCTTTTTATAATAATACAATGGCGATGCATCCATATTGTACAAACATGGTTGAGGAACTACTTACCAAAGATGAAATATAAATACTTAAAATATTTATATGGTTGGATAAATATGACATACCAATGATGTTACAACCTTTAACGACTCCCAATTCAGCATTACAAAGGCATTATCAGAGTAATTTGTTCATGAAATTCAACATAACATATGAAAACCTTTTTGAAAATTAAAAAATATATTACCATATGAAAAATATCCAAATCACATCAAAGTAAAATAATAAATTCCCAATAAAATTTATGTAGAAATACTCCTGTCTATATGACACATAAAGTTGGGAAAGAAGCAAGGAGACATTCACCACGAATATATCAATGAATTGGAAGGATTATGTCATCTGATTATTGGTGTCCCATATGATGTAAATATCATTAGGTGGGGTGAACATGAGGTGTTTCAATTAACCTCACTCCTCGATCATCAAATACTTACAAAGGTTACCTCCTGTAATGTCATAGCCTCATAGTGACATCATGAATAGAGTTTTTCTCAAAAGAGATGGTATTCTGAGTGATAATTAGCCCTTAATAAATCACAATGGTGTTTGTATATATGAGAATAATACATTGAAAATCACTTTCTTAAATCTTATAAAACTATTGATTGATCCTATTTCTTCTGGGAATCCTATCATTAAGAATCACCAATATCTTCGGGATTCTGGGGATCAAATGACAATTATATAATTCAACAAACCCATGTCTATAAAAAATCAGTATAATCAGAATAGTAGCCACATCATTTATAACAATGGATGTATATAAAAACTCCTTCATTCATGGTTGGGGTAATTTTTAACAAAATACACAAGGAAAAAAAATCATTCCCGAAATGCATTGAAAGCAGAATAGGATCATCCACAGCCCATATAGTTGGGTACATGTTTACCTCATCCTCTATGAAATTATGTGTTTTCTATGTTTGGAGGAGTTCCAAAAAAATGATTTTTTCTAGTTCATTTAATCATATGATTAAATTTCTTCTTTAGGGTTGAAAACAACAAATTTTTCTAGATAATCCCTTCAGATCACCCTTCACCAAATAACATTGAAGGGTTTCTTGAAAGAAAGAATGTGCCCCCTTGATACTCCCAACCAAAAGTGACTTTCTCGAAGCATAAAATCTCCCAGGAAATAAATATTTTCTAGTGGAATATACCAATGTAATAACTTATCATATTATTTATAGACTGATTAAATGATTTAAATGTTCATAACCTCAGTAACTATAATTAAAACCAATTTAGAAAATGATTCATAACATCAGGACATTTTGGGGGGACTAGATGAAGATATGTTTATTAAAAATATGGTCCACACTAAAATTACCGAAGTAGAGATACATAATAAAAATCAGTGGATTTAAAAAATAATTGTAACTCCTTATAATAATCCATTACCTCCAAAATGGGCATCATCCAATGAAAAGGTTACGTATAAGGTTAAATACCACTTGTTATGTAAATATGTTGAATATCTCTCACTAAATGAAGGAATTTCTCAGTATGACATAGAAATATAAAAACTAAAAGGGATTAATGCCATATTGTTCAGATATAGTATTCCTGCTATATTTATTCATAAAACAGAAACTCATTTCACCCCCATAGTTGGTATCACATGATAAGAAGATCCCATCATAGCAGATAATGTATATTTACAATTTCCTCTCAAATATATATTGAGGAAATTGATCTATTTGAAACCAAAAATATCAAAACACTCTAACTTCCCTCCATTTTTTAAATAGTGAGACCAATATCAATCCAGAAGAAACCGGGTAGATCATTAACAAGTGAAGATCAGACAAACACTTATGGTTGTAGCTATTATTCCCCCTACTCTAACCCATGCTTAGTTGTTCATTCTTCCATGACTTGTTGATACCATTGAAACATTGGTGTCCTGGTGAGACGCTATGGAGGAAAAATTTTGTTCTAGTGAAACCAGATAGAAACCCCTACACAGAATGGGTAGATGAGACACTTCCCCCACTTAATATAATAAATCCTACATTAATAACATTCCAATATTCATGAGATCTAGACCATAATATGACACATTACGTATCTTAGTGTTTCCCCATGATGTGATCTTTCTTGTAAAAAGAATTTATCAAACTATAGTGTTTTATAAAAATAATGTAGGGATAAACTTTCATACGGTACACGAATTTACTCACATAGTTAATCAATTGATGGAAAGATACCCAAAAAAAATTTATTTGTTAGTTCATCTCAATGTTGTAGAAGAAAAACATCTCTCAGCCTCTCAAACTATAGAGAGGAAGAAAATAAATGTGTCTCAGACAACATTTCCAGGTGGAAGGGCATAAATTACTCCTTAAATTTATAATTTCCAAAAGAATATTTGTTGGATAATTTCAAGGAAAACATTCACGATTAGTTAAAAAACCTACTCATTCTAGTAAGGTATATGTGTGGGTTCATAACCCATTCTAAAGATTCCTAATGTTTGTAAAACTCCTTCATATGAACTGAATCCAAATCTAGACCAGTACCAGTAATCTAGAGAAAGAGGATGGGAAAAGAAAAAATTGAAACTATCACCATAAAACCATTACTGTAATGTCTCGGAATTTCATGTATTTGTTTTAATTATATGGTAATTTTACGAGTCCACAAAGAGTGACGATGCGTGATTCTGAGGCCCGGAGTGCCCAGAATGAATTTCTAAACTTTTTTTCAGGTATGTTCAGTAAACATGTGAGCAGGTTTTTGTAACTTCTGAACCAGTGCTTCGAATTGAAATCCAAGGGCACTGTTGAACTCGCAGTGCCTGTATTGACTTAAGGAGACCTTTACCTCTTCCATAGTATGTCGAGGGTGAAAGATAGTTTTTTCACTTTTTCGTGGAAATAAAAATAAAAATAATATAAACATAAATTTTATTTTTGTTGAAACCTCCCATGCGAATGTTATTGGGGTGGGGACCACTGAACTAAAACCCCCATTTTTAATTCCTAATGGTGTGGTCAACCTGAACCCTCTTAATGGGATAAACCCCTTGAACTCCCCTTTAATGGAAGATAACCATTAATATTCTCCCACTTTAATTGTGCCACCTTCCATTAATGGCGTTTTTTAATTAATTCTGCAATCAAGAAAATTGATAAACGTAATTTTTTTGGGTTGGATCCTCATTTTCGGGAGGGGGGGGGGAGAAATCATTGGGAAATGGGATAAATTTTGAGAACATTGGAGGAACTCATCTCTAACGAAGAACACACCATCTCCATTGAAGAACGAGGACGACGCTTGAGCCCGTATCGAAGGCACCTTGCGGAAGTGACAAACGCTGACGCTAACATCCCCAACAACTTCGTCATGTTCCTCTCAACCTCTTACAACAAACGACTTGGTAGGGATTGTTGTATTGATGTCCACCTTTCCCATTATTGATGACTCTTCTTAATTCAAGAAGTAATCATTAACACTTTCTACCGCTATAACAATGAGAGTGTGGGCTAAAAAACATGGTCCGACCTCTCCGAATTTCTTGTGATTATTTGTTGTGTTCTTCACGATTAAGGTGACGACACGATCGCGCTGCCCGACGAAAGTGAATCGTGGCTTGTTCCACAATGGTGAAGGAAGGACAGTTGGCCGAGCTAGCCACCGGTGAAGGTGCAGTGCACGACCGCACCGCGCTAAGAGTACGGTGGGCCATCTGGCTAGCCATGGCGGACCGCTGTGACGTGGCTCGCCGCCGCACCGCGGGCTTGCCAGGCCGGGCCTCATGCTAGGACACCCCACGTGGGCCGGGCCGAATGCATAGCAGGCCGGGCCACCCTGCATGGGTAGGGCCAGATCCTGCAGGCTAGGCCGACCCGAACCAGGTCGGTCCGACTATGTCAGACTGGAACCAGACCAATATCGACCAATTTCCACTCTTTTGGCCATAACTTTGGCACCAAACGTCCGTTTGACGAACCGTCTACGGCTCTAGAATCCTTGGAGCGAGACGGTCCGTTTGGTATTACCAACTTCAGTTTTGGATAAAGTTGGGGTATGGTCATGTTTGATCGAGCACGAATCCAACCAGGCCCTCAGGAATAAAAGGCTAAAAACCTAAAGATCAGGCATCCGATTGACGCACCGTCTGCGAGATTAGTGCGGGAACACTATAGCTGGTCGTGACGATGTACTGGGATCTTGTGTGGGTCTGACGACATACTGACGATGTAATAGGATCATGTGTGGCTCTAAAGACGTACTGAATATGTACTAGAATTTTGTGTGGGTATGACGATGTACAAACAATTTACTTGGATCTTTTGTGGGACTGATGACGTATTGACGATGTACTAGGATCTTGTGTGGGTCTGACAACGTACTGACGATTTACATGGATCCTGTGTCAATATGAGGACGTAATGACGATGTCCTAGGAGCCTGTGTGGGTATTACGATGTACTGACGATGTACAAGGATCTTTTGTGGGTCTAATGACATACCGAAAAAGTACTAGGATCTTGTGTGGGTCTGACGATGTACTAGGATCCTGTGTTTTTTGGAAGAGGTACTAGGATCCTGTGTGGGTCTAACGATGTACTACAATACTATGTGGGTCTGATGATGATTTAGGATCCAACATGGGTCTGCCTTTTAATAGAGTATGATGATTTGGTAGTTACATCTAATCATCTATACTACTGAATCTATGATATACCTGGTGTGAGTTGAGTTCATACATGTGTGGTACTTTATTTCGAGGTAATACTTTGGTGGTATTCCTCTTTGTGGCATACCTGTGTGGTACTTACCTTTTTGGTATTTCTTCCTTTGTAGAATAGTTAAGATTTGGGTTTTTGTGTTGGACCATGTGTTTCAACATGATTGAGATGGGTATACTTGATAACATAGGTGCATGTATGGGCATATGCCTAAGTAGGGTTGTTATTTGTTTTCATGCTTTGAGGTTTATCCTTTTTGGATATTGTGAGACCTTTTAGGGTCTCAGGTTCCCTACTGAGCATCTTTTTACTCACCCCTACATGGGTTATGCCCACACCTTGTTGTGTTTGATGTAGATGACATGATGCACTGATCGAGGCTGAGGGTACTAGGACTGGATGGTACGAAAGGTGGACTATACGGTGTTTCAGTATGCAGCGATGACAGGCAGATGTAGAGTGTAACACCCCAAATCTAGTTACCCAGATTTTGTGCTTTATTATATAACATTGGAATTATCATAATAGATCATGTTTCGAAAGACCAATTAGTTTTGTATCCTTGGGAACACTAGATACATTCATAAGTATTACATTACACAATAAGTTGAAAAACTACAACAACATAGTCTCCATAGTCCACACTCATATCCCCTCAGACTATCTCTACAGGTCAGTCATAAAATACTTCTTCACATCTTGGGAAAAATAAAACATAGAAAGGGGTGAGCTTAGATTCTCAGTAAGGATAACAATATAGCATAAACTTTCATAAATAAGTACAAACATTTAAGGCAATGTATAACTAAAATAAAGGCCTTTTAAACTTGAAATTCAGCATAATATGGAAAAAATGAAATGAAATAATTCCACTAACTTATTCACGTGGATATTCTACTATTAGAATAATTACATGAAATATCAATAACCAATTTCATAATTATGGAATGCATAATACTAGACTATCATAACCCCATAGTCAAGGCCTTATGCCTAGACTACAAATAAGATTTTGTCAAGGCATTTTTTCAAGACACTAGTTTGCCTCATGAGACCTGCCGATGCATCAAGGAGAAATAGCGGTCTACACCCATCACTTACTAAGTCCAATGCATTCCTCATATGAACAGGTTTAAATATAACATTAACATTCATATTTAATCTAGCAGACGAAATGTCAATACTTTCTCCATAAACCATGAATTGTATAAAAATAACACATCCACAGTAAAACATATCGCAAAACCATCAATACAATATGTACATTTTGTATCATAATAAATCAACATCAAAAAAGCATAAAATCCATCAAAGCATGTGGACATAGTTGAAATCAAAACTATTTGAGAGATATATCTTTTTTTTGAAATCATTTAAAAGTCACATAATTATAAAAGAAAACATTTACTTTGAAAATTTTTTATAAGCTTGTAAGGGAGGATTTGATGATTTTATAACGGAGGAAAGTAGCCACACCCACCGTATAAGTTAAAAAAAATACATTCTTACCTTAATTTTGTCGAAAATGTAAAAAAGGTCCTTGTTTGGAAAATGACGGAAAGATTCATTTATAAACATCTTATAAAAAGTCAAACAAGTGTATAAATTAATTTAACCCATAGTCTATAAAATATTATGAATGTTTTGAAATAAATTTTTATGAAACATGGATGTGGATGATAAAGAGGTCCCAGTAGATAATTACATATAAACAACCTCAGATAATGAAGAGATTGTGAAATAAACCCTTACCATGTACTTTTCCTTGGTCGAGGGTAGATTAAACTCCTATATAAGAGTTAAATAATTTTTATTTAATTATTTAAGAATAATATACATAAATATGGTATCATATATGATATTTTAATATTGATTTGTGAATAATATTTTAGAATTATCTTCGTTTTGGGTGTTCACTTACTGGTTTTGTTTTATATGTTTTGTTACATAAGCTGTTTTTTTATCCATAGGTTGTATCTTATTCATATCCAGAACTATATCAAGTCCTTAAACATTATTTTTAATCATAAAAGAAAAATTTGTCTTGAATGGATACGATGGGGAATGAATATCATCGCGTTCGTGGAGACGGTAGTCCGTACATACGCATGAGCGACAATATCATTTTTTTGATATTAAAATAATATATATTTGGATTTTTTACCATATATAAAAAATATAAATCTTCTCATATTTATTATTTACATGAATTCGACATCATTATTATACCCATCCAAATAATAATGTATTGAATAACAATTACACCACGATGTGGAGACGGTAAGCCGTACGTACGCACGTATGGTGACATGTCATTCAAGGGATGGATAGAATAATGAATTTGGTTGTACTATATTTATAATAAAATCACAGTATATAGAAGATACCATAGTTATTATTTTATAATGTAAACAAAAACGAAATAGGAAGTGGAAGAAGAAAGGAACTTGAATGAGGTGGTGATATTTTTACCTATTCTTCAGGTTCTTCCTTTTGATTGGATTAAAATGGATCCTTATGTTGTTTTAATGATTAATTAAAGGCCTCTAGGATAAATTGGGGGAAGATTAGAGGATATTTGGGCAGTGTTCGGATGAACTAAAGGGCTTTTAAGGTATGAATTTTAGAGAAGGGGGAGTTTCCTTTTATAAGAGCGGTGAGGGGCACCTTATGGAAAACATAAAATATTAGTTTATAATAAATTCTTATTTGGTTTATAATGGCTCAAAAGTGACTTATTTAGAGGCTCAGGTGGGTATGGGTCTAAATCCTTTCAACCAATGTAGTTTATATTCGTTTGGGTCACTATATTAACATTATCATTTATATTTATCTTTTAGTTAAATAGTTTGACATTTACCATGTCTCTGTGTATTTATATATTATATGGTTAATAAAATTACTATAACAAGTCAAGAGAAAACCAAGTGGATCATTATTAATATATATAACCTTATTTAAATCATTTGTAAGAACCTTAGATATTTAGGAATAGAATATCAATTAATAATATAATATTTTCTTTAAATACTCCTTTATGTCAATTTTGACACTATTTAAAAATTGAGTTTTTTGAAAGTTATAAAAACATTATTAATGAAAAATAGATTCATTTAGTCAATCATAACATAATATTAACATATAAAATTAGTTGATGGAATCAAAACGTTCAATTTATAATTATTTTAACATTTATAACACCATTTATTTGATTCTTTCATTAATAAAGAATATACGGCATCATCATTGTATCATAAATAAATTAAATTATTCAGTGTCTAAAAATTATAAATAAAATAGATTTATTTAGTAAATCATTTTATATTTCTAATTAATATTTATAGTCTAAGAGATAACATATATATCCCTATGTAAAAATTGTTTTACTAAAAGATTTATGGTTATGTCATTTTTGAATTTACTTTAACTTAATTAACCTAAAGTGTCATTATCACATACAAGTGCCTCCATGGGGTCCAAAAATCGACCCAAGGATGCCGAAGGTCGAGAATTCATCATACAATAGGGTTAGGGAATTTTTTAGGGTAATTTAATATTATTATAATATTATTTTTACCCTTATTTACCAGATTTACCATTTAACCATGGTAAATAAAATATTTAACGAAGTAATTAATCAAAATGTCTAAAAATAAAATTTACCTATTAATAAAATTTGGACCTCCTGTTTCCAAATGTGAAATCCATTTTTTTAAATTCAATCCACATAAGTAGCAGAAATTAATTTAAAATTAATTCCCGTTGTGAAAACAAAAAGCGTGTTTTTAAGAAAATAATAAATATCAAAAGATTGACACTTGTTTATGTCTAGTTTAAAGTTGAAATTATGTCCAACGACCAAAATTTGATTAAATGGTAAAAATATATTCTAATTATAATTTAAAACCACTCAATAGTATAATTTCTCAATATAAATTATTTTGATTAAAAAAGTTGTTTTTAATTAAAATTTAATATTTTTCACTATTCATAAAAAATTGGAAGTTCTTAGAAAAATACCAAAAATTCATCCAAGGCTAATTTTGATATTCTTAATCCAAAAATGAAGTCCATTTTAAAAGATAAAATTTATATAATTTCATAAATTAGGTATTACAATTCATAACAACTAGTTTGATTGGTTGTGGTGTGTTAGAACTCGAAGTTACATACAACACACGCTATTGTATTATTCAATGAGAAGCGTACCGTGGATGCTTTGGGTGTTACATTCTTCCCACCTTCAAATAAATTTTTACTCAAAATTTTAAGAATATTACTGCATAAAAAGACTCAGGTGGTTCTTCATCATAATTTCCTCGGGTTCCCACGTTGCCTCTTCCATCTTACGGTTTTTCCATAGAACTTTTACCAGACGAGTCGTATGGTTTCTCCGCACTTGTTCTCTCATATAAATAATTCTGAAGGGCTCTTCGCAATAAGACATATCAGGTTCTAGGTCAAATTCCTCATAGGTGATTACATTTGTCGGTTCAAGCATGTATTTTATGAACAGTGATATGTGGAACACATCGTAAACTTTGGAGAGATTTGGCGGCGTTTCTAAAGGATATTCTACAACCCCAATTCGTTATAGAATTTCGAAAGGTCCTATGTACCTGGAACTCAATTTACCTTTCTTACCAAAATTTATAACTCCCTTCATTGGAGATACCTTCAACAAAACATGATCTCATACCTGAAATTCCAAATCCTTCCTTCGGTTATTGGCCTAGCTCTTCGCCCTACTTTGAGCTGCTTTGATGTGATTTTGTATTAACTTTACCTTTCCCATCATTTTCTGCACCAGTTCTGGACCAACAAATTTTCATTCACCAACATCATCCCAAAAGGTTGTCGTGCAATATCTCATTCCGTATAATGCTTCATATGGTGCCCTCTGAATACTTGAATGGAAGCTATTATTATAGGAAAATTATACAATAGGTAAATATTAATCCCACGTACCATAAAAGTCAAGTGAGAAAGATCTCAACATGCCTTCTATGGTTTGAATAGTCTGTTCTGATTGTCCATCCGTTTGAGGGTGGTAGGCAGTACTCAAACGAAGTTCATTATCCAAGGCCTTCTAAAGAATCTTCCAGAATCAGGAAGTAAAACAGGGATCACGATCAGAAAAAATTGATTGGGGTACTCCATGAAGCCTCAAAAATTCATTAATATATAGTCTTGCTTGACGTTCAAGTGGTAAATCTCCCCTTATAGCAATAAACTGTGTTGACTTGGTAAGAAAATCAACAATGACCCATATTTCATCGTTCCTTCTAAGTGTCTTCGGTAGTCCCATGACAAAGTCCATCATGATATTATCCCATTTCCACTCAAGTGTTGGAAGAGGTTGCATGACTCCTCTAATCTATTTCCTTCCAACTTTCAGTTGTTGAAAAACCATACATCTTGATACAAAATCAGCAATCTCCCTCTTCATGTTATCCCACCAAAAATGTTCCATCAAATCCCTATACATTTTGGTGCGCCCATGGTGTATAGAGAAATTGCAATTATGAGCATCATCCAACAATTGCCTTTTTAGATCAGGTATATCTGGAACACAAAGCCTCTTTCTAAATTTCAAAATTCCATCTTCATACACAATGTCACTCAATATCCCATTATTCACATCTTTAATCTTATTTTGAAACTCTTCATCATCGGTTGAATAACTCTTATCCCTTTCTAGTAATGATGGTTTCTCAACCATTTGAAAAACCATTGATGTTTCACCTTCCATGGTTATTCACATATATATATTTACTAGATCAATTAAAATATGATCACTATCAACTCTCATATTTTTCCAAACCCTGTGATCCTTTCTGCTCAAAGCATCTGCCACCTTATTTTCCTTCCCCGGGTGGTTGTGTATCGTGCAATCATAATCCTTGAGTAGTTAAATCCATCACCTTTTCCTCATGTTGAGTTATTTCTATGATAAAATATACTTAAAAATCTTGTGATCAGTATATATCTCATATTTTTCACCATAGTGATAATGTCTCCAAATATTCAAAGCAAAGATTACAGTAGCTAACTAAAGATCATGAGTAGGATTGTTTTGATCATGAATATTTAGACGTCGTGATGAATAGGAAATAACCATATCGTTCTGCATAATGATAGAACCAAGTCCATTCATTGAAGCATCACTATAAATAACAAACATGTCATTCCACGATGGTGGAGTCAATATAAGATAATTGACTATTATTCTCTTCAGTTCTTCGAAACATTCTTCACAATATTTCTTCCAAACAAATTTAACCCCTTTACGTGTGATCTTCTTTAATGGGTTATCCATTCGGGAAAACATCTTGAAAAAATGTCGATAATAACCTGTTAAACCAATAAAACTGCATACCTCATTTATACTCGTCGATGCTGGCCATTCATGGATTTCCTTGGTCATAGAAGGATCAACAGAGATTCCATCTTTGGAGAAAATATAGCCAAGTTAAGAAATATCCTGAAGCTAGCATTCACACTTTCTAAACTTCCCATATAATTCATGTCTCCTCAGAGTCTTCAATATAATGCGCAATTCATTTTCATGATCTTCGTAGATTTTGGAGTATACCAAGATATCATCGATAAATACCACTACAAAGTCATCAAGATATTCCTTGAAAACTCTATTGATTAGATCCATGAAAATAGAGGGTGCATTTTCATCCCAAAAGGCGTTACTGTAAACTCATAATGCTCGTACCTAGTTCTAAATGGTGTCTTTGGAATGTCTTACTTCTTCACACACAACTGATGATATCCAGATCGAAGATCAATCTTTGATAAGTATTGTTCTCCTTGAATTTGGTCGAATAAATCATCAATGCAAGGTAGGGTATATTTGTTCTTTATTGTTATAGCATTGATCTCCCTGTAGTTAATGCACAACCTCATAGATCCGTCTTTATTTTTTTAAAAAAGAACAGTGGCTACCCATGGAGAAACACTTGGGCGAATAAATCCCACATTACTCAATTCCTATAGTTGTTTCTTTAGTTACACGAATTCCACAGTTTCCATTCTATAAGGGGTCTTCGATATGGGCCTTGATCAATGAATTAAATGAATAGAAAACTCAATTTCTCTTTCTAGAGGATTTCTAGGTAAATTCTCCATAAAAAAATCAACATATTATTTAATAATAGGTACATCCTCTATTTGAACATTTCTTTCCTCACCCACAACTATTTCATTTTATTCCTCCCCAATAATTGAAATTAGTTGAGCCTGGGGGAGGAACTAGATAAGAATTAAGTGGGGACGATTCTTCTCTAAAGATAAGGTCTTCCTTATCACCATCATCAAAAATCGTAACCTCATTATTCTTAAAATAAATCATTGCATCATGGTGTGAAATCCAATCCATACCAAGGATTATATCCAACTCAATCAAATGAATGACGATGAGATCAACAGATAAAGAACATTTATATGCTCTAATGGGAACTGATTCACAGAACATTGTAGCAATGACACTTCCCTTGGGAGTTTTAACTGACAAATACCTTTATAAATCAAATTGTAGATATCTAATTTTCTTATAAAACTGGGAAGATATGAAACAATGCGATGATCCAGAATCAAATAAAGCATTTGATAAACATGAGGAAACCATTAAATTACATACCACCACGTCTTTCAGAGATTCTACCTCAATAGTAGTGATAGAATAATATTAGCCTTGATCCCTTGGCCTTTTTTGAGGTATGTTCCCCTGACTCTTAGGAAATTAATTTTCATAATCTCCCATATCCCTACAATTGTAGCATTAATCATCGGTAGCTTCTTTCGTCCCCTTGTAATCATGATCATGGCAGCTTTTTTCACCACACATGTAAAAGAATCTCATTCCCTTAAAGCAAGTACCTGGGTGTTTCTTCTCACATTTACTGTATGATGGATATTAAAATTTTCCCTTAATCCCCTTATTTACATTCACAAAGTGATCAACAGATCTATTATTCTCTTTCTTTGCTTCATATTTGTAAGACTTAGAGAATTCCATTTCTATCTTGATAGCACATAAGACAATATCTTCATACGACAAGAAGGATTGTGAGACTAATTCTCGATGGAGAAATTGTTTTTACCCATCAAAGAAACGATTAATCTTACTTTTGGGTTACATATATAATTTGCAGCATTCCTTGCTAACCTTGTAATATTAGACTCATACTTTGCATCATTCTCGTCCTCCTTTTGCCTCAGACTCAGAAATTGTCTTTCCATATCTGTTCGATGGTCCGGAGGAAATTATTTTTCTAGGAAAATATATTTAAACTCCATCCATTCCATATTTGATACTTCATCATCTTCCTTATTGTTTTGAATCAATGACCACCATTAATAAACATCTCTAGTGAGGTGGTAAACTGCCATGACAACTTTTTCCCTTTCGCTACTCTCCATGGTGTGGAATATTTTCTCTAAAAAATTTATCCATTTCTCAGCTACTAGTGTATTTGTACCCCCATTTAATTTTGGTGGTTGTTTCCTCGTGAATAGATCTAACATTGATCCTCCATTCCATGGATAAGGTGCTCCATACGGGTATGGTTATTATTCATAACCTGAGTGAGTTATCCCATTATAGTGATAAGCTGATCAGCACCAGTTGCATCACCTGCTCCACTATAATTATCTAGAGAAGGAGGGAAATCCATACATGGAGTGTGTTCATTGATATGGTTTCCATTCCTTCCACTAGGTTCCATTTCTAAAAAATGGCATAAGCTAGATTATTTTATGAATTGAAATACATAATTCCAAACTAGTAAAACACATAACATAAATTGAACAGTTTATGGATATAATCCTTAATCATAATAAAATATTTTCATTGAGAATGTATATACTCATAAACCCTTCATAATGGTTTGTAATGAAAATTATAATTATCCTAAGCATATCCCCCGAGAATGTCATAACCAATATTGCAGCAAGGCCTGTTGTCGGGCACTAGTTCCCATTCGAGTCTAGCTCAAAATGGTGTTTTCGGGTTTTACCCCTAGGTACATCTGTTCCAGAGCCACCTCTACATGAATGTATCCATACATGGATGTATTTCTCAGAAAACACACAAAATCTATACAATAAAAAAATTCTAGGATGTTATTATATACTAATACTCAAAGTCCATCTTAGGTCTATGTGCTCTAATCAATGTTTATCTAAATCTAGCTTCCAAGGTTTTTAATAAATTTCCTTTGATTCCAACTATAACACCCCGACCCCTGTTACCTAGAGGTGGTGCACTATTATATAACATTGGCACGATACAAAATATCATGTATCGAAATACTGATTAGTTTAGTAGCCTTGGAAACACTAGATACATTCATAAGTCTTACAATACATCATAAAGTTAAAAACTACAACAACATAGTCTCTGTAGTCCACACTCATATCCCCTCAGACTATCCCTATAAGTTAGTTATAAAATACTTCTTCACATCCTGGGAAAAATAAAACATAGAAAGGGGTGAGCTTAGATGCTCAGTAAGGATAGCAATATAGCGAATACTTTCATAAATAAGCATAAACATTTAAGGAAATTTATAATTGAAAAAAACCTTTTAAACATTAACATCAGCATAATACGGAAAAAATGAGATAAAATAATTCCATTAACTTATTCACATGGATAATCTACTAGTCAAATAATCACATGAAATTTCAATAACCACTTTCATAATGATGGAATGCATAATGCCAGACTATCATAACCACATAGTCAAGGCCTTTTTCCAATACTCCAAATAAGATTTTGTCAAGGCTCTATGCCAAGACACTAGTTTTCATCATGAGACCTACCGATTCATCAAGGAGATATAGCGGTATCCACCTGTAACTAACTAAGATCAATGCAATCCTCATATGAACAGGTTTAAACATAACATTAACATTCGTATTAAAAATAGAATACAAAATGTCAATAAATTATCCACAAACCATGAATGGTATAAAAATAACACATACTCAGTCAAACATATCGCAAAACATTTAATACAATATGTATGTTTTGTATCATAATAAATCAACTTCAAATAGGCTTAAAATTTATCAAAGGATGTTGACATAGATGAAATCAAAACTATTTGAGAGAAATATCTCTTTTTTGAAATCATTTAAAAGTAATATAATTATAAAATAAGACATTTACATGGAATATATTTTTATAAGCTTGTAAGGGAAGCTTCGATGATTTTATAATGGCATAAAATAGCCGCATCGGCCTTATAAGTTAAAAAAAGACATTCTTACCTTATTTTTTTCGAAAAGGTTAAAAAGGACCTTGTTTGGAAAATGACGGAATGATTCTTTTATAAACATCTTATAAAAATTCAAACAAGGGTATAAATTACTTTAACCCATAGTCTATAAAATATTAATAATTATTTGAAATACATTTTTACGAAACATGGATTTGGATGATAAAGAGGTCCCAGTAGATAATTACGTATAAACAACCTCAGATAATGAATAGATTGTGGAATAAACCTTTACCTTGTACTTTTCTTTGGTCGAGGGTAGATTAAACTCCTGTATAATAGTTTATTAATTGTTATTGAATAATACAATAATCATATACATAAATATTATATCATATATTATCTTTTAAAATTGCTTTGTTAATAATATTTTAGTATTATCGTCGTTTCGGGTGTTCACATACTCGTTTTATTTTATATGTTATGTTACATATGTTGTGTTTGTCATTTATAGGTTGTATCATATTCAAATCCAGAACAATATAATGTACTTATAAATTATTTTTAATCATCAAATTAAAATTAGTCTTGAATGGATGCGATGGGGAATGATTCTCATCGCGTTCGCGGAGACGGTAGTCCGTACGTACGCATGAGAGACAACATCATTATTCTGATATTAAAATAATATATAATTGGATGGTGTATCATATATAAAGAATAATTATGATCTTGTATTTATTATTTACATGAATTACACATCATTATTATACTCATCCAAATAATAATGTATTGAATAACAATTACGCCACGACGTGGAGACTGTAAGTCGTACGTACGCATGTATAGTGACATGTCATTTAACAGATGGTTAGAATAATAAATTTTGTTGAAAAATATTTATAATAACATCATAGTATATAAAATATACTGTTTTTGTTATTTTAGAATGGAAACAATAATGAAAAATTAAGTGGAAGAAGAAAGTAACTCGAAAGAGGTGGTGATATTTTTACCTTTTATTCAGGTTCTTCCTTTTAATTTGATCAAAAGGGCTCCTTAAGGTGGATTTATGACTAATGGAAGGACACTAGGATGAATTGAGGGATGTTGAGAGGATATTTGGGTTGGGTTTGGATGAATCAAAGGGATTTGAAGGTAAGAATTTTAGATAAGGGGGAGTGTCCTTTTATAAGAGGGGTGAGGGTCACCTTCGAAAAAACATAAAACAAATTGTATAATAAATTTTTATTCGGTTTATAATGGCTCAAAAGTGACTTATTTTTAGGATAAGGCTGGTATTGGTATAAATACTTTCAACCAATAGATTTTATACAGGTTTGTGTCACTATATTAACCTTATCATTTATATTTAACTCTTAGTTAAATAGTTTTACATTTTCCATGTCTCTTTGTATTTTAATATTATATGGTTAATAAACATACTATAACAAGCAAAGAGAGCCCAAAGTGGTTCATTATTAATATATATAACAATATATAAGTCATTTTTCTGAACCTTAGATTTTTAGGAATAAAATATCAATTAATAATATAATATTTGTTTTAAATACTCCTTTGTGTCAATTTGGACATTATTTAACAATTGATATTTGTTAAAGTTCTAGAAACTTTATTAATTAGAAATAAATTCATTTAATAAATCATAAAATTTCATTTTAACCTAAAAAATTAGTGGATGGCATCAAAAATTTAAAATTATAACTATTTTTACATTTATAATAACATTTATTTGATTCATTCATTAATAACGAAAATATTGCATCATCATTGTATCATAAATAAATTTAATTATTCAATTTCTAAAAATTATAATTAAAATATTATTATTTAGGAAATATTTTTTTCTTTCTAATGAATATTTACATTCTAATATATATGATATATAACCCTTTGTAAATAATTGTTTTACTAATTAATATATGCTTATATCATTTTTGTATTTACTTTATCTTAATTAATATAAAGTTTCATTATCACATTCAAGTGGCTCCATGGGGTCCCAAAATCATCTCAAGGATTCACATGGTCATAAATGCATCGTCCAATAGGGTTAGGGCACGTGTTAGGGTAATTTAATATTATTATAATATTATTTGTTAACCTTATATACTAGATTTACCCTTTAACCATAGTAAATAAAATATTTACCGAAGTATTTATTAAAAATTTCTAAAAATAAAAGTTACCTATTGACACAATCTGGACCTCCTGATTCTAAATATGAAATCCATTTTTCTAAAATCAAACCACAGAAGTGGAAGAAATTAATTTAAAATTAATTTCCGTTGTTAAAACAAAAAGCCTGTTTTTACGAAATAATAAATATCAAAAGATTGGCACTTGTTTATGTCTAGTTTAAATGTGATATTACGTCCCATGACCAACATTGGATTAAATGTTAAAAATATATTATAATTATACATTAAAACCACTCAATAGTATAATTTAGCACTATAAATTATTTTGATTCAAAAGTGGTTTTTAATTAAAATTTAGTATTTTTCACTATTCATAAAAAATTGGAAGATCTCGGAAAAATAAGAAAAACTTATCCTAGGATAATTTCAATATTAAGAATCCAAAAATAAAGTCAATTTTAAAATATAGAATTTATATAATTTCAAAAAGTTGGTATTAATATTCATAACGGCTAGTTTGATTGGTTGTGGTGTGTTTGAACTCGAAGTTCGGTACAACACATGCTATTGTATTATTCAAAGAGAGGCGTACAGTATAAGTTTGGGATGTTACATGTAGTGATGGGGAGGCGATCTGTACCTAACCTATAGGTAGGAACCTCAGAGTACATCCTAGTAGTTGTCTTACTTTTTCTTTAGTTGTAATTTATTTTACTTTTACTTGTTCCTTTACTGTTGGTCTTGTATTCCGGCCCCTCTTACATTCAGTACACTTTTTGTTATATAGCTTACTAGTGTTCGTATCTTGTTGTGTGATTGTTTGCATGAGTTTATAGGTTATAAAGGTAATGTTTTCCCAGTTTAAGAGAATACGCCTTTGGTGCTAGTCTCCAACCCCTGTCCTATGGAAGGCGGGATTGGGGTAATCATGGCAAGGGACCCAGGGGATGGGTCAGGACAAATTGGTATCAGAGGAGTCGGTTCTACCGTAGAACATTGGAATATAATCTGATTTTTTAAGGCAATAGTGTTATGTTTGTGAGTGTGGTTATTAGTTTTTGGAATCCAGTGTTGGTGAAATGACCGACGTATCCATACCCCAGGACCCTGACTTCTGATTTCTGAATTAGTGCATGAAAACATTGATTGTGTGTGTGTTTTGAAGAGTTTTATTTGTGATCTCTTTGAGTCAGATCACAATGTATAACTTATTGACTGTGACTCACCTGTTTCCTTTTCAGGATTCCTCTACGCAGACAACCAGCTAGGGTACCAGGTATAGTACGCACTGATAGACCACCGAGAGACGAGGCCTCGGTGTAGGGCTCTCTTCCAGTAGAGCCACTAGAGGTACCATTACCTGTTGGGCCACTGATGCCACCAGACCCAGCAGTAGAGTATTCATGATGCTTGAGCGCATTTCATGAGTTTTAGTGGTAGAGGCCACCTAGGTTCAGGGGAGAGACGGACCCACATGCAGCAGAGGATTGGTTGGAGGCCGTAGTGAGAGTCTTTCGACTGGTAGGGACACCAGTTGATCTCATGGTGATCCTTGCCACCAGTCATCTATATGAACCAATAAGAAAATGGTAGAGCATGATTATGTAGGTTCATGAAGAGGTGATTATTCTCTGGGCCGACTTCGAGATCTTTTTTCGGGAAGAGTTTGTCCTAGCGGCTCTTCGTGATGTGTGCATACAAGAGATACTTCATCTTCAGCAGGGAAACATGATTGTGGCTCTGTACACAGTGATGTTCAATGACCTCTCACGATACTCCACTGATATGCTATGAGACCCATTCTTCATGGCCTGGACCTTTGAGCAGGGACTCAGGCGGTAGATCAGGGATTCTATGATTTCTCATAGCATCACGACATAAGGGGGTGTTAGAGCGAGCCCTCTTAGTTGAGAGTTTTCTTGTTGAGAAGTCAACAACAGTGAAACCCACCACCAGACTTCCCTTAGTGAAGTCTTCTATATATGGAAGTAGATAGATGTCACAGAGGTCCAAGAAAACCATTCCTATAGGTGGATGACTTCATGACTCAGGATCGGTTGTATGGGGAACTAGAGATAGAGACAGTCATGTGAGGAATAGGAAGTGTTTCACATGCAGCGGGCTGGGTCACATAGCTCATGACTAACCGACCTATCATACAGATGATAGGAAAATTGTCGAAGGACCACCTAGGTAGAGAAAATGGTTTGACCGAGGAGGTCCACAGGTAGTAGGCGGGCGTGGCAGAGGAGCTGGTCGTGCAGGTGGCAGTGGACAACGATTCAAGGTGTTACCGCCAGCACCACCAGGTGGTCCATCCTGACCATAGGGAGAAGGTGGACATGGAAGAGATCATCTTCATGTAGCTGAGACCTATGAAAATGGTGCTCTAGAGATGATACGAGGTACGATCTGTGTCTACCCCACCACAGTTGTAGTACTTATAGACACAGATCCCAGTCATTATTTTATTGCCCCTACCCTCGTTCAGAGCTCGGATATTCTGATGGAGCCGTTGGTTCGATCCTTATTTCTAAAGGCTATTAAAAGAGTGGATTAGATGATTACACACTGGTGTTGGTAATGTGAGATTACTCTTGGAGGCGTTTTCTTTGGCTGGGATCTTCTAGTAGTGGCGTCGAGGCCTTTTGACATCATCTTGGGTATGGGATGGTTATCTACAGTTCATGCTTAGATTGACTGTATCAGGTGCAATGTGTGGTGTGTCCGCACGGATGGAACTAGGTTTACCTTCAACGGTGATAAGGGATCCTTTGCATCATAGGATGGACTTACCTAGAGGATATTACAACCGATAAATCACTAGTTTGATAGCCTTACCCTGAGAGCGGTTCATGTGGAGAGTCTGAGTTATCCTGTAGTGGTGGACCATTACACAGATGATTTTCCCTTATGATGTTCCGAGTCTACCTCATCACTGAGAAGAGGAATTTTTTATTGAATTATACCCTGGGATGGCACTGATATCCACACCATCATATCTGATGGCTCCCATAGAGCTTCATGAGTTGTGGGTCTATCTTGAGGACATACAGGGGACGGGATTCATTCGACCAAGTGTTTCTCCTCAGGTAGCCCCTGTTTTGTTCACCAAGAAGGCGGATGGGAGCTTGAGACATTGTGTTGTATATCGGTGCCTGAACTAGGTGACTGTGTAGAACAAGTACCCACTCCTGAGGATTGATGACCTCTTTGATCAGCTGAAGGGTGCATGGTGGTTCTCGAAGAGAGATCTCAGATCAGGTTATCATCGGCTAAGAGTGCTAGATGAGGATGTGTAGAAGATGGATTTCAGATGTCGGTACGACAATTATGAGTTCTAGTCATGCCATTCGGCCTGACCAACATACTAGCAGTGTTCATGGGACTCATGAATAAGATATTTAATACATAACTTGATCACTTTGTAGTAGTCTTCATCGACAACATTCTGATCTACTCAGCAATAGAGGAGGAGAATTCCTATCACTTGTAGGTAGTTCTGGACACACTTTGAGAGTATCGGCATTATGGTAAGCTCTCGAAGTGCCAGTTCTGGATCTGAGAGGTTCCCTTTAGGGGACACGTCATCTCAGAGGCTAGAGTTTTAGTGGATCTAGTGAATATTGGGGTGGTACTTTCATGGGATCCACCTAGGATTGTGATGAAGGTACGGAGTTTTCTGGGTTTGGTAGGATACTACTGGAGGTTTGTGACCGATTTCTCTAGAGTTTCAGCTCAGTTATCAGCATTGATGAAGAAAGGGAAACCCGTAGTGTGGTCAGAGAAATGCCAGTAGAATTTTCTGGAGCTGAGGCAGTGGTTGACTAGTGCCCACAACTTATGGCTACTGGAGGAGGTCGTAGTGTACATAGTCTACTGTGACACATCAGGTAACAGGATTAGATGCATCCTGATGGTGGAGTGAGGTGTGATCACATATGGTTCTCGATATCTGAGATAACATGAACATAACTATGCTACACATGACCTACAATTAGCAGTAGTGGTCTTCACCATGAATATGTGGTGACATTACTTGATGGGATAGAATTTTATAGTTTATTCAAATCACAAGAGTCTCAGATATATCTTCACACAAAAGGACCTGAACATAAGATAGTGACATTGTCTGGAGTTCCTTCATGACTATGGCTTCGAGATAGTCTATACCCATGGGAAGGGGAACGTTTTAGCAGATTCACTCAGTTGGAGATCAGGTATACAAATGTTAGGTGAGGGGATGGAGCAGCTGGTCGCTTTGCATATATCCTTTGTGGATCATGATTGAGAAGATTTTCTTATGTCTCTTACACACACTCCCCCACATATTCAGTGAGTCAAAGAGACACAGCATGGGGACACTGACTACGAGACTCTACGTGCTCAGATATCCATTGGATAGTCAGCTAATGTATTTTCTGAAGGTGGGGAGCATGTCATCCTTTTCAAAGGACGTACCATGGTACCAGTGTGGTTTCAGGAGGAAGTGTTGAGGGAGTTCCACACATCCCCTTTAGCGATACATCCAAGAGTGGAAAAGATGTACCAAGATCTCCAACAACAGCACTGGTGTCCAAGAATGATGAAAGCGGTAGTAATGTTTTTCTCTTGAGGACTCATTTGGCAGCAAGTGAAGGCGGAGCATCACGTAATAACTGGATTGGTTCAGCCTTTAGAGGTACCAGAGTGGATGTGGGATGGTATTTATAAGGACATAGTGACAGGACTTCCACAAACATCGAGAGGACATGATTCTATCTATGTGATCTTCAACTGACTCGCCATGTTGGCCCACATCCCACCGATCAGAGAGCAGGGATTAGTAGAGAGCTTGGGACGCCTTTATATGAAGGAGATTTTGAGGCTACATGGAGTACCCTCAATGATTTTTTCTGATCGTGATACACATTTTACCTCCATACTATGGAAGGGGTTACATGAGGCTTTTGGGACACAGCTTTATTTGAGCACCGCCTTCCATTCTCAAACAGATGGCCAGCTGGAGCAGACCATTCAGACCCTCGAGAAAATTTTGCGTGCTTGCGTCATCAACTTTGGTCACTTCTTAGAGGATCACTTTCCTTTAGTTGATTTTTCATAAAACAACAGCTATCACTACACTATTGGGAAGGCACATTTTGAGTCATTGTATGGGAGACCTTTCAAATCACCTTTGTACTGGACTGACATAGGGGAATCAACACTTGTGGGAAGAGAGATGCTATAAGCTACCACAAAGAAATTTCAAATCATCTAGGAGCAGAAGAAGACTGCACAGAGCAGGCAGAAGTACTCTTCCTATTGGATATGGAGACCTTAGGAGTATGAGGCGAGAGAACACATCTTTCTATGGGTCTCACCTCGACGAGGTTTGTGAAGATTTGTTCGGGGTGGCATGTTATCTCTAAGGTCCATCAGACCCTTTCAAGTCCTCAGAAGAGTTGGCGAGGTGTCGTAATTCATAGATCTTCCACCTCAGTTGCAGTAGGTGCAAGACGTCTTCCACCTATCCCTGCTGAGGAGATACGTGCATGACCCTTCACACGTCATCGACCACAACAAGCAGAACATCGAGGATGGGGAGACATTTACAGAGGTTCTAGTAGAGATTAAGGATTGATTATATCAAATTTTTCATGGGCGGTCGATACCTCTGGTGTGCGTTCACTAGCATCATGAGAACCTCCGAGAGGGCACATGGGAGTGGGAGGCTGAAATTCGTGCTCATTACCCCCACTTGTTTTCCTGGTTTTGTGATGTGGATTTCAGGGATTCAATGCCCTATGGTGAGGAGACTTTAAAGAACCAAGATTTCCATGTAATTTTTTTAATTATATGGGAAATTTATGATCCCGCAAAAATTGAAGGTTTGTGATTCTGTGGCCCATATTGCCCTAAATAAATTTTTGAACTTTTTGCAGGTATGTTAAGTAAATGTGCGAGCGGTATTTTTTAACATTTGAACCGGTGCTCAGAATTGACATCTGAGGGATCTGTTGAACTCGCAGTGCCGACATTCTCTTAATGAGACCTTTAGCTCGACTGAAATAGGTCGATGGTGCAAGATTGTTTTTCACATTTTCATGGAAATAAAAATAAAAATAAAATAAACTTCTATTTTTTTTTGAAACCTCCCATGTTAATGTTTTAGAGGTGGGGACCACCAAAATAAAACCTCCATTTGGAATTCCAAAAGGTGGGGACCACTCAAACCCTCTCAATGGGAGAAACCCATAGAACTCCCCATTAATGGGATATAACCTTTGGTATTATCCCACGTTAATAGATCCACATTCCATTAATTAAGTTTTTCAATTAATTTTGGTAACAATTAAATTGATAAATATAATTCATTTGGGTTGGCTCCTCATTTTTTGGTGGGGGGGGGGGGATGAAATCGTTGGCGAAAGGGAGGAATTGTGAGAACTATGGAGGAACACTTCTCCAGCGAAGAGTGGACCATCTCCAACAAAGAATGAGGATGACGCTTGAGCCTAGATCAAAGGAATCTTGCGGAAGCAACGAACACCAATGCCACCATCCACAACGACTTCGTCTCCTTCCTCGAGACCTCCACCAATGAACGACAAGGTAGGGATTGCTATTTTGATTTTTCCCTTTCCTGTTCTTAACAAATCTTAGTAATTCAAGAAGGAATCATAGCTGCTTCCTACCTCTCTAATGTGGAGAGTGTGGGCCAAACGAATATGGCCCAACCTCTCTAAAATTATTGTGATTATTTGTTGTGTTATTCAAGATGAAGGTGACCACGCGACCGCACAGCCCGATGGAAGAGAATCGCGGCTTATGCCGCAGTGGTGAAGGGGGGACAGCCGGCCGAGCCAGCCACCGGCGAAGGCGCGTCCCGTGATCGTGCTGCACAGAGATGACAGCTGGCCATCCTGCCTACCACGAGTGTCTGCTGCATCGCGGCGCTGTGCCGGAGCATGGCCGCCCACTACGTCGTTGTGTCCCACCGCACCGCGGGCCTCCTGGCTAGACCACCCATCACGGGCCGGGCCACCCAGTACGGGCCGGGCCGGACCCAGTACGGATCGCACCGGACCCACTGGGTCCGGCCGGGTCGACCCGAACCGGGTGGGACAGGGCCGGGTCGGTCTGGCTCGGTCAGACGGGATTCCGACCAATATCGAACCATTTCCGCTCTTTTGGCCATTACATTGGAACTGGACGTCCATTTAATGAACCGTCTATGGAACCAAAAACTATAGAGGTAGATGATTATTTTGGTATACCCCACATTAGTTTTGTATAATGTTCGGGTACGTTTGGGTTGGATCGAGCATGAATCCAACCAGGCCCTCGACACTAAAAAGCTAATAACTTACATAACAGGCATATGATTGATGCACTGTCTGTTGCATTGAGAATTATATGACGTGGAGGGACATTGGGATACATATTTTTGGGTATTTGGGGATTTTGTAGTACTGATCAGTGGCCTGTGGAGCGAACCCTCCCAGAGAAAAGCGAGCCTAGTGCGGGAACCCAGTAGCTGGCTGTGATGATGTACTAGGATCTTGTGTGGGTATGATGATGTTTTGGTGATGTACTAGGATCATGTGTGGGTCTGATGACTTACGGAGGATTTATGAGGATCCTGAGTGGGCCTAACGACATACTGACGATGTAAAAGTATCAGGTGTGGGTCTAACGACGTACTGACGATGTACTAGGATCATGTGTGGGTCTGATGACATACTGACAATTTACTAGGATCATGTGTGGGTATAACAATTTACTATGATCCTATGTGGGTCTAACAAGGTACTAGGATACTGTGTGGATCTGACGATGTACTATGATCCTCTGTTGTTCGGATAATGATTTAGGATCCCACGTGGGTCTTCCTTTTGATAGAGTAAGATGATTCCGTAGTTACTTATAATCATCTCTACTACTATATCTAAGATATAACTCTTGTGATATGAATTCATACCTGTGTGGTACTTTATTTTGAGGTAATACCTTGGTGGTATTATTCTGTGTGGTGTACCTATGTGGTACATACCTTCATGGTATTCATTATTTTGTGGAAGAGTTGAGCTTTGAGATTTTGTGTTGGACCCGGTGTTTCCTAATGATTGAGATGGGTATACTTGATAACTAATGTATATCTATGGGTATATACCTATGTAGGGTTTTCAATTTTTTTCATGCTTTAATATTTGTCTTTTTTTGGATTTTGTGAGACCTTTGAAGGTCATGGGGTCCCTATTGTGTATTGTTACACTAACCCTTGCACGGGCTATGCCCGCACCTTGTTGTGTTTGATGCAGAGGACACACATCGCTGATCAATGATGAGGATACCAGGACTGGATGGTGCCAGAGGTGGACTATACGGTGGGTCAGTACGTAGTGGAGATAGGCAGACATAGAGTGCTGAGGAGGTGATCTGTACTACCATTCAAGTAGGAACCTCGAAGGATGACCCAGTAGTTGCCTTTCTCATTCTTCAGTTGTATTGTATTTTAGTTTTACATGTTCCTTTACTGTTGGTCTTGTATTCTGGACCCTTTTAATTTCAGAAATATTTTTGTTATATTTTTTACTTGTGTTTGTGTCTTCATTTGGTCATAGTTGCGTGAGTTTATAGGTTATAAAGGCAATGTCTTCCCAGTTTTAGGTAATACGCCTTCAGTGCTAGTCTCCAGCCCCTGGCCTATGGAAGGCGGGCATGGGGTAGTCACAGCATGGGCCCCGGGGGACAAATCGTGAACATTACATGCACCAGTATCTACTATAAAATTAGATCTTTATAATAAGGCAGCCCTTGGATATAATAAACAACAAAAAATTCTCTTCATGATGAAAGGGGATAGCTGAAATGCTATAATATTGAATACCGAAAAAACATGATCTTGTACTTCCGAGATGTGAAGGTTCCTAGATACATCTTAGCAACCTTGGAAACAAATCTACTAACTTTATTATATCCCAAAAAAACAGGTCAAATTGGTCTTGAGTATTGGACAAATTATTTCCCCTTTCCTTAAATATTTCGGAACACCATATAGTATTATTTTTTTTCAATGATATCCTACAAAAAATAGTCTTCTATGGGATGGTGAAATTTGAAAAAACACTAGCATCGATAGTGTGTGTTTCTACCACTATTTCAGAATTAGGGATGAATAGAATAAAGTTACTATAAAAGGATTATATATTATTAGTGTCTGGTTGAGGAGAAGGGAAATCAATCAGGCTCATTCTATCTCCAAGAATTGATGATGCAATAAACTATGCCCCTAGCTTATTCAATTATGGCACAACTAAACCCATAAAAGCCACAGTCCACCAAAATATATTATTCTATAAAAATACATGCATATAATAGAGGAAAAAACACAATATGATGAACCTATAATATTTAGAATGTTATAATTTACACTCTCGAACATCGTGACTTCATTCTGGATTACACGGGTGTCGCCCAGCCAAATGGTACAACAGGAAGCAGCCTATCAAATAGATTTCATATCCGATGTATAATTAATATATAGATAAATTAATTTAATTTATTATATATTCCCCTTATTTGATGAATACTATTATTATTAACTTGATACTCCCACAAAAAATTTGTGAGATATGAATAAATGTCATGGTAGATGAAAAAATAGAGGGAAGTTAAACCATAGATTAAAATAAACAATCAACTATATCCTTGCTAGAGTTATTTATGATAATAAAAACTATGGTAAATACTTTCAAAAAATAGATAATGAGTATGAAAATGACTCCACACAAGTGAAAAATCATTTTGGAAGACCAATTGATAAATTGGTGACTAACTAACCAACCTAGTAAAGTGGGTACGCTAGGGCGGGCTGATCCTATATTATAAAAAATTTCCTTCAAATCTTCTAAAAAACATGACTCATATTCCTCAGGCATTCCATTGATGAAAATGATTCATATGTGAAAATAACCTATATGGTAACATAGACCATTGACCACAAATTATGACAACCTGAAACAATTTGCCATGGTTCCCACAAGTAATTTAACTATTGATGATTGAAATCAATCAAAGGATCTAGAGGAATCACCTGTAAAGGCTCTATTATACCCTCAATAATTTGATACTAAATTGTTTCAGCCTTGGTATATCATTCTTAGGTTTACCCTATATAATGTTATTTATTTATGTCATTCATTTGATTGTATATAGACGATGTTATATAGGGAAATATCCAACCCCTGTACATATCCAACATATTACATTCCATTATGATCCATCTTCTTTTCATTGAAAATATATTGTGAGCCAATGCCATTATTTTCATAACACTTCACTAACTTGGATAAGATAAATCTAATCTATTCCCATCTAATGTGATTCTCCATGGGTATAATAGAGGTGAACTGAAACCCATTGGCCATACCAATCTCTGTGGTCATTTCGAAGGTCTGGTGTCAGACTCTACGTTATTGGAAATATGATAATATAAAATTTCCATTGTATTCATATGAAGGCCTTGATTATGATATCATGTTATAAACCATTACTCATACCATCAATGATATAAATACTATAGTATTGGAAATATTATGATATTACATAGTAAAAATTCTTCATTCAAGTCTTTTGAATCTAAATATACTTATGTAGGCTTCTAGAAAAGAGAAGGGATGCAACCCATACGTTATTTTTTTGTTGGGTTTCTACTCTTTATTCTGTAGGGGAGGATGGGCCTGTAAGGGGAGATGTTGCGCTGTTCTAGGTTTTCTCCCATCGTCGCCACCTTACTCTCCCCGCTAGGGCTCCGTTCATTCTCCTTAGTTCATGGTTCATGACGGCGGCATTCTTCGCTCGGTCATCTCGGTGGTGCGCTTGAATTTTCCAACATCGTTGCTCGACTCCATTTTCTGGATAGGGTTTCACAGCGGCACATATTTCTAGATGCCAAGTCCTAGTTTCTACGGGTTAACGGAGCCGCTTTGTCAGTGGATGTGTGCAATAGGTGGTGGAGCATGTCCTCTACGAGCATTACAGATGGTGGCGATGGGATCTGGATCCAGCTTTCTCCTAGGTTTTCGGATGGTACTTTAGAGAAACATCTTTTATTTTTTTTCTTTGATTTAATTGTATGAATGGGTTTCATGATGCTTGCTGAGATGTAGTTTTTTTGTTGAGTAGGTTTCTTTGGTTTGGGAAAGTGCTCTGTGATGTTTTGTTTTGATCTGGTGGTGGATTTGGAGGATTTTCTTGTCGATTTCGGCCTGGTTGTTCCTGGCCATGGAGGGTTGGATTCTTTTGGGTTCTGATTCGTCAACGGTGGTGACGAAGGATGATGGTGAGCTCACATGTGCTTCGTTTTTTTGTAGATGATTTTGTTTTTTGTTTGGTATTGAAGCTGTCTGTGGATTGTGTATCCCCGGTGGACGAGATGAAGGTGGTTGTTTGACAATGCTTCGGCGCCGTCGATGGATGATGGTGTCGCTGACATCCTGCTGTGAATGGTTGTCCGTGGTGTTGGATTCAGGATCGAGTAAGGTGTGTGGTATGATGGTAGGTGAGTGGCTCAAGGCAGTTGTCCCATGGTTTCTGTTTTGGATATTTGAATTTTGATTTTGAGCAGATTGTTTTGGAGGTGAATTGGCTGTGGTGAGGTCTTGTATTGGGTATCGGAAACCCTTAAACATGATTTTTTGAAAATGAAAAAAAAATATTTGCAGCTGTTGGGTTTCTACACTTAATGGTCTAGAAATGACCCCTGTTGATCCTTTTAAATATCCTAGTAATGAATATGTGTTAACCATTAGTTAGGTCCAGTACATCATCTCCGATTTGGAGATTTTCTCACTGGTCTTCATTATATTGGTTGTGTATATTGAACATGAGGTAATTGAGTAAATATTTGATTCCATTATTAGTAATGATGCCTAAAATGAAAATCCTTTTTGATTATTCTCTGTACTTCAACAGGGAACCATCTCATTTGTTGATCCTGTAGAAATCCAGAGATCACCATTAGAAGCTCGTTCCTAGGGAACATACCCTTCATGTAACCTTAAGGATTCACCTTCAACACTCATCTATGTCAACATTTTAAAAAGGTAATAGGAATAAAAAGATGATATAGGGGACAAAATGACCTCATGGAAGCTCCTAAACCATTTTATGAGGGATTCTGTACCGCTATAGACAATCTTCAATAGAAAAATATTGGTATATAAGAAGATACATGGACATCATCTATCTATTTATCTATTCCCCTCGATGATTAGGGGATTTAAATATATACTATAATGAATCAACAGGATGAGTTTTCTAGAAATAAAAAATGCATTCCATAACTTCATCCAATTTTGTCTACCCAACACTGTGGATTTCTAGGGGACCGACATTATTAAAAGAATGTATCTAGAAGGACACATCTGACTCAGGCTTCCAAGGATGATTTGATAGTTTAGAAAATCATAAAAATTGATTTCATTCAAGGATTTAAATACCTGAAATATCTTGAAAACTTTTCCCCAGTCAAGAAATAGAATGGACAGACCAGGGTCTTCCTCGACTTATGATACAACAAACATCATTATACAAATTACGACTTCTTAGTTCCAATCATATAAGATATGATTGAAAAAAGATATGATAATCAAGACCTATCCTTCGTGGATAGATATTAATGGTACAATAAAATTTAAATGGCCCCAAAAGATTAAAACTCCACCACCATTATATCCCATTGGGTGTATTTTTCAACCAAGTGATTTATTTTAGTTTGAAAAATGCTGGCACTATATATCATCATTTCATGCATTTCATCGTTAAAACCTTCCTAGAAAAATAATTTTAGTGTTATGTCAATGATTTTTTTTATAAAATCTTGGAAATGATATAATCACATTGTCAATTTGGAAATAATTATTTAAAAACATTGAAAAATTGGATAATGATGAATGCCCTAAAATGTGTATTCGAGGTTAATTCAGGAAACTTTATCAGCTTAGTCATATTCGATTGATGCATTGAAGTCAACCATAATAAGACTAATGAGATTATGGGTGTGTTACCTATTCAAAACCTAAAAAATATTAGTATACTACCGTAGAACCTTGACTGCATTCAATGCTTCATATAAAACCTCATAGATAAGTTTTTTACCATTACTAGGCTATTGAAGAAATGGGTTATGATACATTGGACTGGTAACTGTCCAGAATAATAAAATATACTCAATAAATATCTCTAGATCCCAAAAATGCAGATTCCAATAGTTGAAGGAAATTAGATCATCAATATGTGACATATCTGGAATGGTCTCTTGGTACCTTGTGTACAAAAAAGATGTTGGTAGTGAAAATAGCCTTTAATATCTCATTCTCACCATGCATGATACTATGAATCAGTATAAAAATATTGAGAATATCTTTTTAACATTCATTTTCACCATTTATAAATTGATGACATACCTATAGAATAGTGAGGTGCATTTAATCTCTCAAATTAACCCACTCAAATATATTCCCAATCACCCCATGCTGATAGAATGTATGATGTAATGGGCGGTGAATCTACAATAGCTTGATATCTGGTTCAAACAACAACATGAAATAAAGGGGTGGACTTTAGATAATTTATTAGCTAATCATAACATTGTGGAAGGAGTTTCAATGTGTTCTGAACTTCCAGAGAAGGAAATCATAAATGTTTAGCACTGCACCAGAATTTTGTAAATATACATTGATGGTGCTTCCCAAATCCCAAATGGAATGAAAATGGAAATCCCCAAGCTCAACAAATTCATGAAGAGAATCATATAAATTTAAACAAATAAGGTATTTTCACATTACTACATTCTTCTTTCAAAAGGATAAACTAAAAAGGAGTCCAAATAACAAGCAAACATTATAGTTTTAGAGTATGTTTTTTAAATACCAGTTAACTACGTGAGAATCAATGTCAATTCTATGTTAGTAATTAGAAATATCAGTAGTGATTATTACATTAGTAATGAATAACCAACCACCCTAATTAATCATGTTTGATGTTTCATGGATGAAATCCCTAATGATCAAACAGTATCTTACATTCCATGTTCACAAAATATTTAGGCATATGCAGCAAAAAATAATTCTTCATCTTTTCCTATTCTGGTTCGGGATAAAACAATCATCAGTATCTCACATTCTAAAACAAAATCATCATTTTGAAAAAGTGGAATGGGGTAGATCAATACGATAAAGTGTACCCCGAATCCAAATATTGAGAAAGACATGTGGATGAATCACTCCTAGAATAGCTCCAAAGTGGGCCCCTTGGAACATAAAACGATGGAAATGGTAAGATCCGATAATGGTAATCAACATATCCCATTATGATATCTTGTGTCATCATAATTTTCATTATAATATAAGATTTGATAGAATTATCCTATAACGGATTTGCAGAAAGGAGATGACTACCACCACATCATGAATTTTTTGTTTGTGTTCGTTGTGCCGATTTTTCACGAACCAATATGTCAAACCAAATTATAAGGGCTGGGAATTTTTTTTCCTTTGATGATATAGCATTTCATAAAATTCATCAAAAAGTATCATTCCTACCAAGTGCATTAAAAAATCATCCATAAACAATAACATTTTATTTATATAACTAAATACTCATGTCTATTCATTTTATGATAAATTTATGTTGTAGGGACATACCCTTCTACGACTAATCAGCTCAAATAATTACTTATTGCAAATAAATTTTTATCTAATGAGACCAATACGATTCCTATTAAGGATATTAAGAACAAAAGTATCATCGACTTTATGAATTCAAACATATTCACCAGATTGAGCATGAATCACACACTACTCAAGGAAAAGAGAAAAAACTTATATCCTTCAAAATTAAATAAATTGTACATGGAGCACAAGATCACATAAAACCATTCAAATTGATATCATGTAATGGAAAATGGATAGATATAGGCTTTAAATAAACCTATATCAAGAATTATCAAAGAAATGGTGCATATAGAAAATAAATCAGAGACTAAAAACATTCTACATGCCTTTTGTGCCTACAGAACCACAAACCTCACTACTAATTAAGTAACCCCATATTCACTTTTTTACAAAATAGTGGTAGTTCTACACATTGTGGTCCAATTTCCCCCACAAAAAATAGCTTTATGTGGAAACCTATTAGATGATTAAAAAACATAGAAGTGGTTTGATGAGTTAGAGAGACATGAGGAGAAAAGGATTTATACACTCCATTGTATGGAAATATAATAGAACCAGATAACATAAGCCTTCACCAAGAAAATCTATCTCCATTCATCCCTTCATGTATAATTGTTTTCTAAGAAGACTCTAATGGTAATAGGGATGAATCTTACAAATATTGATCCAATGATGGAATGGCCATACTCCATACATAAATTGCATCCCAATAGAGTTTAATAGTTAGTCATAATGGAAGAGAATTTTAGTACACCCCCTACCAATGAATGATTTTTGAAGAAATACATAATGTGATAAGGAAACCATCACTTGCATGTAAAGAAGATAAATGACACAATATATTATCATTGTTGAACGACATTAAACTATATAGATTTCCTAGTCATATATTCATGACCTTAGAAGAAATATATACCTTCCACATTACATGATGATAAACTACATAAGAAACAGTCTTTTTTCATGACATTAAACTACAAAACATCATTGGCCCTATTTGTATGACCTTAAAAGGAACAAATAACATACACATTTCAAGATGAAAAACAACACAACACATCATCTTTTCTGTAAAAAGTTACTCTTCATAGCATAATTGGTCCTATATTTATGTTCTTAAAAGAAACATATATCATTCACATTGAAATATGAGATAGTACACAACACATCATCTTTCTTGCATGATGTTAAATTGTATTTCATTATTGGTCTTATTTTCACAACCTGAAAAGGAACATATATCATACATGTCACATGATGATAAACTCTACATTATTTTATCCCATGAACAAGTTGTTAATATATGCGACGACATCTTTTCCACATGATGTGAGACTACATGGATGAAATCAATAGTACATTTTATAAAACTACATTACATTTTGGTTTGTAGTTGAATGACTCAAAACCTTTGGAATTTCTCTCTTGCATCCCCTATATTCTTAAATTGTGTGTATATTGATTCCCATATCAATGGGATATGTATTGATCCCCATATTGTATGTTTTGACGCCATACATGATTTAATGGAAATACCACATCTTCAATATTCAAATAAATATCTTTGCATGGGGCTTTACATTCAATGGAAAATGTTGGTCCAAATGACTCGTTTGTGCCCAAAATAATTACTTCCACACTTCATACTTCTTATCCCAGGATAATTCATATCTATATAATATTTATATGGCCATTAGTAATATAATTTTAGAATATTGAAGAAACCATTATTTTGAATATGAATAATATACCATAGTTTGGCTTTGTATAAATCTCCCTCAAAAGGCCTACCATATGAACATTAATCCTCAGGATATTCCTCTTCTATATTTGGAAGCCCCATAAAAATCATTCAGTAATACACTTTTCAAACTTAGTCAAGGGTAATTCCTTGTGTTTTTATCCCATATCACCTCTACCAATTTGATAAAACCATGTTCCTGGTTTACAATTTACTTCATCAGGTATGCCGTATGTCGTAACATCCGTGACCCGGTAATCCTTACACAACTCATCATTTCCATGAAAGTAGGTATCCTTTATGCTGGACATAAAATATTAAAATTGATGGTTTCCTAGGAAAATATATAGTTTTATTACCACCCCAATGAGATATGTAGCGATTTCGGGATCCAACATCCTGTTATATCCCCCACATGAGAATATTATCCTATCTAGTCTTCAAAATCAACTTTTGTGTGTGAAATAATCCTTTTAAACAAATTTTTTATTACAGTAGTCTTAGATCAGAAACGTTTAGTAATTTTAGTAAATTTTATCCCACATGGTCAAGGAATATTGGTTCATTATAGAGTTTCCATAGGTCTAAGATACAAGAACATAAAAGTCACATTAATAATCCTTATTGTATAATGTAAAACTGCATGGTCCACCTCCTCACTTCACAATGTAAAACTATATAAAATTTTAGTCCATTACTGAGCAGAAACTATCCTTTTTTTTCTCCTACCCCTCCATACATGAACTTCATTTCATTTGATTATCACCATGGTGATATATTTAGTGATGCTCGAATCCTACATCCTGGTTCATCCGCAAAAAAAATACACACCCACTTTACTATATAAAAGATATTTCTTTATAGGAAGGTTCAGTGTAGATTCTTACCCCACTTTTAAGCCCATTTTAAGTAAAAAATTTACCCTATCCAAAAGAAATTTATCATTGGATGGAATGTTTCCTGAAACTATGTGTTTCTGATTATCACTTTTACGAGATACATAGATACATCAGAACCCTATGTCCCAGTCACAATCAGAAAAAAAATCATTTCCCAACTTATGGTTTAGACATAAGTATGAAAATTTTCCTCATTATTGAGTAATTTTTAAATGACTTTCTCCTTCCATACTCAAAAAACATCCTGACACAAATAAAACTCTATTTCTAGGAAAATACAGATCTCCGTTAGAATCCATCAAAAATCAATAATATAATTTCAGATTCCTAAGGATACCTTTGTTTTGACAATGCATAATAGTCCCTGATCTGGATCGGCATAAGCCTCCCATAAATGGACTTTAAACTAGAAGCATATTATTCTTCATGAGAGACCTCTTCTATTACTATAATCCTCAAAAAATGTATGCTACAATTTTTTTTTCAAATGTGGTTTTGGGTTATTCCATGCATACTTGTCCAATGTAACTTTTTAGATTCATAATCCACCAAATTATAGATTTCAACCTTCCCTCTTCATGCATAATGGATAATGGAATATTCTCAGTCAGATCACCATTTAAAGGAAAATCATTAATCAATTAGTAAAATCCATGAAAACACAAATTAAAAAAATTATATGTCCCAACCACATGACATAAATTTATGTTTCCATATCATTGGTAAAATTACATTAGACTGTTTAAAAATCATCCAATAAATATTAAATTTAAATATGAGGAATGGTCCTCATCATGTGACCATAAACTATAGAACAAATGATTCCCTGAAAAATGACTTTAAACTAAGTTACCATGTCCTTTACAAAAAAAATGTTAATTTGTTTGACACTCATCTAATCCATATAATGCTAAATTGTGAGTGAAGGCCCTCATCACATTACCCAAAAATATAGATCATCTATGTATTTGATGAATTATATTAAATCATGTAATGAAAATTCAATTATATATGACCCATTACTTAAAAGATTGTTAGTTCTATTGAAAGGCAACACATAACGGCTTTGGAGACTCACATTATTCCAATACCTTCACAAAATGAATTTTTTCCTTCCCCTGTTTCTGATTTCAAACTATATAGGAGTCCCATTTATTCACAAGGATTCATTAGTCATGGTTATCAGGCCGTAATCAAGAGTTTTCACTGACATCATTTATGTTCTTCCATGAAATATGATTGAGTCAAAAATACTACCACATGTTCCACATCACAAACTCTCCTATGTATTTAAATGATTTCCCAAGTTAACTCTTGTTTCTTTTGTAGAGCACGAATCATGAGATCCTATATGGCCAGAATGTTCAATTTGATTATCATAATGGTGTCACATATTTATTTATTCTAATACAAGAAACATTACCTCACAACAAATATTTTGTGGCCTCTACATTCCCTACACATTTGAGATTGATATGTGTGGATGTATTTTGAACAAAAAATCATTTATATCCCAGAGTATTAATAACCTATTTGTTTTATGTGAGTTTCATATACATTGAATATTCCATAATATTTCCTTTGGTGTCTGAATGCATTTTAATATTAAGATTCCACTCTCCCTACACGAAAGTCATGTATATATTTGGAATTTAATACATATGTCATATATCCAATATTTGGGATTTTTTATTTGGATAATTTAGTTCATCCTAAAACAACTACATCATTGGTTGGTCTGACAATACACTAAAATGACAATGAAAGGATATATAAAACTCATTAGGTTGAAAACCTATAAAGGGAGACCTAGAAAATAGCCGAGTTTTAACTATATAGGTCATATAATATAAAACAATAGATCATGTTCTTGTTCCAATTACTTCATGCTAAATAAACTAAAACGTAAAAATTATAAAAAATATTTCAACTCCATTATTTATTTTAAAAATTGTTTCTAATTTTTGAATGAAGAGAAAAATGATTGATAACAAACTCTATCTCATTTCATAATTTCAAAAAATAGTGGAGCATCCACAACTCGGTGTCTCTTTGTTCAAATGAATCATTTTTTATACAAGATTTATTTGGATGATACATATAGTTAAATCATTACATGTTCAGTGTCCAATAACTCTTGTTGTAGCTCAGAAAACATTACATTCCCTATTGCTACATCAGTTTGTAGTGCCTTTTCCCTCTCAATAGCTTCCAATACTGCCTTCCCTAGTTATTTCACCAGCTGCTACTCTTCATCATATTCTAAATAAAGATGATAAAACCTTTACTAAACCAATATATATCATGAAGGGGTTATTACTCTATGTTCTATTATTCTACAACTCGGCATTATCCTTGGGATACTACTTTAGCTAGTTTAGAGGCCCCATTAAGTAAAATATTTCTGGTTGCCACAAAATGGGATGTAGACTCTGTGGTTTTATGTGGAGACTACACCATGCACTGCCTCTATCAGATCGAAACTGCCACTTTTCACAATGGTATGTATGGAATGGTAGTTGAACACCCCCATAACCATGAACATAAATAATGTGGTGAACCTTGGTAAAAATTGATGGAAAATTAAACAAAGGTGTATAAGTAATTAGTATCCATATATTTCTCCATAGTATCTTCTTAGAGAAGAAAAAAATATCAAGGGTTTTTTGTCTTTTTCATAATTTTTCGTAGATGGAAGAACATATTTTGGGACCAGGTCCACATGATAAGTCCTACGATAATCATTTTCCAGAATATTGGGCTCTATAGTAGTATAAGACAGGTTCACCACATATTATTGGAAATTTAATGAATCCATGATTTCAAATACTTATACCAATGCCCATGACATGGGAATTTAATAATCAATAAATGGTAAGGAAAAATATGAGGTGTCCATGAAGGTGATACACTCACTTTTTTTCTGAGGCATCGACCTCCATGGTCATCCTCACCCAATTGATAGGCATTTCATGTGTCGCCTAACACATTGATATGTTTAGGACATTAAATTGACTAATTATATTATGTTTCAATGATAATAAATGATAATTTTAATTAATTGGTTTTTTTAATAATACACAGGTATTTATAATTAAATAATAAAAATGAAGTTCAATGTGTTATATTAATTATTTATCTCATTAAATAAAAATTTGGGGTTTTTTAGTTTAATCAAGGTTGTTGAAATCTTTTTCCGGTATTTAATTTAAAAATTAATTTCCAACCAAGAAGACTCTACTCAAAGGGAGGAGTGCTACAAACCTAGATCAAAGAGAGAAATTTGGGCATGATGTCCCATAGAGGAGGCTAGCCAATAGATAGAGACTTAGTCTTGTAGATGGATCTCATGATGATTGTGGGAGAGTTTATGCCTATGTGGATTGAGAAGTATGACTCAACCCATCTGAGTGTGTTCAAATGTACCTAGGATCCCAACTTATTTCTATATTCTAATCATGTAAAACATCTAATTTCATTTTATACACTCATCATGATGTGTTTTTCTTTATTTGCGGTACAAAACTATAGTGGGTATTGTTCCTTTTTTTTTCTGAAATAGTGTAATTGCACCTCTACTACATGTTCCATTCCTCTAACATTTCCTTATATGCTTACCTCTCCATCTCCAACACTCAACACCATGCTTCCACTAAAACATATTCCAAAAGTCTCCGTGGTTGATGAACCAAACCCTAAATATTGATCTCTAACACCTCCTTTGTGGCTCCAAACCACTAGGGATGACCACTAATGCCTCACTCAAAATTAGAGGAGTTCCATGAAGACTATCTGAGGCTTCATCTAGAAAATGTGAATGCAAGATAAATAAGAATCTTTTACTACACCAATATCTCCCAATCACAATTGTACAACTTCCTCCACCGATGGATTCACCATGTGGAAGCACCATAACGTAGTTGATGCCTATACATAAGATCAATAACTAAGATTCCCCAAATTGGAACTGAAAATCAGGGAATCTATACATATATAGATATTTAAAAACAGGTTGAATCAATTTCAAATTGAGATATTATTTTTAAAGATAGAGAAATAATTTTCCAAATATTATTTTTCTGGATCCTCCCTGCCTATAAATGAAGATCCTCATCCACGTCCTAGAGGACTTGGAGACACATTAATGAGGAGGCCATTATTAAAGGCTAAGGGCTTAGTTATTGCACTGATTTTATTATTTATTCTTCCTTGTTTTGTAATTAAATTTTATTACTTATTTTAATTCATGCATGTGAAATTCTATTCAATTTCATCCCAGAATTTTCTTCAACTATGATTTCTTCTTCATTATTCATCCATTCTTTCTTCATCTTCTTCTTCTGTTTTATTCATTATTTTATCTTTTTATTTATTTTTATTATTAATATTCTCATTTATTTTATTATTTCATGTGTTTTTATTTTTATTTCTTTTCTACTTATCGTTATCTTCTATCCACCATTGCAACTAATTACCCCCAATAATGGGAGGCTAAATGGAGGATTGGCTTGTGGGAGGTTAACTATTATTTAGTTATTTCTTATAGTTTTTTTGTTTATTTTAGATGTTAGTGACATGCATGGATGAGGTGGTTTTACTCCAAGACATGAAACTCAACTATATTTCTATTCATTTATTTTATTATTTTCCCTCCATTCCATTTATCACAACATCATCACATGGTTGATTTGATATAATAAATTTATAAAGAGACATATGGTGGATCAAGGTATGGGAAGATGTTAAAATCTTGATTACGGTAATCCATCATTATTAATTACCTGAGGTTGTGGAATTTATATTTCATAGAAATTAAATCTTTCACAAACACTAAAAATTAGGACTGTAATACATGCATGAGATTTCTTAAATGTATTATGAAACTAAAATTAAACATATGAATTAGAATAATGATATAATTACGAACCAAAACTATGATTAAGTTATTTCATTACAATCACATTCTGTTTAGTATTGGATGTTTTGGTTTAAATATCTACTCTACATTTGTTTCCATTATTTTAGGAAATAATAAGAAACAAACAATTTTCATTTTTTCATAATATAATAAAAACAAAAAAATAAATAATCTTAGGTGAATTTGAATTGTTATATAGACAATTACAAGGCTCTTAAATTGCGATGAACTAGGTTATAATATTTTTTTCACTTAGAAATATTTTAGAATGTTTCTTTTTCCATGTCCCATGATAGGATTTCCATCAAAACTAGAACCATTTTTTGGGATCCAATTATCAGTTTCCATATATTTTATATTTTCATGTTCTAGATAGTTATTCACTATTTGATTTAATTATTTTTATTAAATTTATCTCACTCTGGTCAATAGAATATTATGTTGATTTATATTCTATATAGACTAGTGGATCATTAAGAAAAATAGTAAAGAAGAGGAATTTGAGGATCCCATCTCGAAACCTAAAATGATCCTCAAACAGCCATTTGTTAAATGATTGGCTAGAGAACTATATAAACACCAATAGTACATCCTGAATATTTAGCATAGACGATACAAGACAAAATAAGAGATCTTGTTGAATAAATTACCGAGGTTCAATTTCCAGAAAAAGTGGATAAAAATATCAAATATGAGCTTCAGTAACATGATGAGGTCGTACAATATCTGTAAGGAAAAAATGAAATGGATTACTAAGTATTTGAATGTATCACTTGAGAAACCCAAACCAAAATTGGATGAAGTTATCTTATCCATATCAATTTTTTCTATTGAAATAAAACAAGTTGAGGCCATGATTGAGTAGTATCAACATAACGACCATCTGAAGGATCAAATATATGATGGCCTTGATGATATAGAGTGTATTCATGATGAGAAAAACACTCATTCTGAGATATGTGTGGGAGATCAATAATATATAGATGACTTATGAAATGAGTGTGAGATCTCCACATTTATTACAAATTAAAAGAGCCACAAAAATTATATATATCTATAGAAATGTAATAATATCCCAACAATGGGGATGAATTTGAACAGAAGATTGGAGAGCTCAACCACCTACCTCCACGTGCTGCCATCCAACTCAAGGAACCACTAACCCATGAAGAATAGATTTAAGATGAACCACATGAAGGATTTTATATTTTCTCAAACTCTATTTAATTTAATTTATGCAATTATAATTGAGTTTTAATTCTGACTTCTTTGAAGTTTCAAATTCAGAATATATATTCAATGCCTTAGAATAAGATAAATGTGAACATTTCCATACCTAGAAACACATGGAGATCCCTTATTTTAATAGACATGAATTCGATTAATCCCATGAAGAATTCCAAGTAATGATTCCAAGGAAAATAATACACCTTCTTCTCAATTTGAGTGGGATAATACTAATTTAATTTCAAATTATGTTAGATTTAAATTACATACATTACATTTGATCATTCAATCCCTATAGCCAAATTTTAGAATGCACTAGAAAAGAAAGAGAAGGTCTTGTAAGTAGCAACCAAGGATGTGGATGATCCATATTTCATATTTCCCTCTCCCATGAAAGGTATAACTAGATTTATGTGGATTTATTTGGCATAATCTATCAAAATATCATTCCTCGGTAATAATGAATAATTGGTAGTTAGGAAAATATACATGTGATGGTTCAAATACATGAAGATCCACAAACCATAAAATTATGGATAACAGCTGGTACTTCCCTCAAGAGGTAGTAAAAATATATGGACCACATGGGGGATCATACTAATATTTATCTCTACTTTATTACAATAATTTAATAATTTTTTCCTAAAATTATTTTCTCATGAATCCACACTCCTCCTATCAATTTTGAGGTATAATAGCACCGTCATTGTGTTTTAATTGAGTGTTTTACTTTTGTAAGATGATTTTAGAACAAGTAAACTATCCAAAAAATTGAGGAGTATGATAAAAATAGTCAATTCAAAAGTGAGTTCAATTTTATTTTTATCTTTTAAAATAACTAGTTTTCCCCAAGATGAACACCTTTAATCTTTAACCTGAAAATTTCATTCCCATTCTAGTACATATAATTTTATTTACTTGTCTAGGATACATGAGTTTCATAATAATACTATGATTTAATGATTTATATTTCAAGGATTAGAAAATTTGATTGAGTAAGATGGTGAATTTGTTGTCTAAAATGAAGCATGGATATTAATGTGAGCACTCATGTTTTGAGTGAAGTGGGTGATACATGTAAATGTAATTTTCTTACCATTTTTCATGATTTGAATTTATTAGAATTATGTGAATTGAATTTTTATTATGAATAATTCATTGTGTAATTATCCTAAATCAAATGACCCATTCCAAAGTGAATTTATAAGTCCATAAATTTCAATTTTATTTTTATCATATTTCAAGAGTGATCTTGGGACATGAAGCTGGCTAAAGGTTTCATTATAAATTTCTAATGATATTGATGGGCTAGAACACATTAATAATGATGATTGAATCTTATTATTAAAACTTATCCTGGAAACAACCTTTACATTGATCCTTTTTTATCCTATAGAGACCATGAATTCCCTTTTTAGGAATGATCCATGCTTGTTTCGAGACATTTTTATCCATTCATTACATAATCGTGATATATTAATGATACATTAATGTTGATGTGTCGGGGTGAGGAAAGTCATGGTGGAATGGAAAAAATACTTTATAAGGTAAACCAGTTGGATGATAACGTTGTTATTGATAATGTTTTTTAATTTATAAATTGACCCTTTATTGTTAATACTTCATTAAAAAGGTAAAAAATAAAGAAAAAATGAAAATTATATGAATGGGTTATGATTGGGAAGAATAAATTATCACAATTACTAGATTGATTATTTTAAACATATTAGGTTAGGTGGTGGAATTAAGATTCATTTTAAACACAACATTCTAAAAAGTAATAAAAAGTATATCATTATAAAAAAATTTATGAACGGTCACAAAGTAGTCAATATGATTGATTTTGATCATAACATTTACATTCAGTTTTGGGGAAAGTTGGAGTTTTTACATTAAAGGGGAAATTCCATTACATGTTTAATTTTTTATATCATGAACTGTACATTAATATAGATGCCTCATCCTTGAGTCTTAATTTTTAAACAAAAATTCATACCTTTGTTAATCTTGGAGTCATTATAACCTTGATTGAAAATTATCATGACTTTTTTACCATTTTCATTATATAGTGGTGAAAATAATTCGATTATAATCCTATGGATAATGTTCATGTAGTAATGACAAGAGCATTAAGCAATGTCCATTACATCATGATTGATGAGATAAATAATTCAAGGTATGTAGATCATGATATTGGAATGTCTAGTAAAAATTAATTGTGAATGTTGAATGAATTAATGTTTAACATTCACCAATTTAAAAAGGTATAATGTAAAATGATTGAATTTATTGTTTATTGAATATTGACCAAGTAAATCAAAATTTTATGTGTATTTTCGAATGTTTTATTTAATATTGATAATAAATTTAATTAGTTGTTCTAAAATTTGAAGAATGGTAACATTAATTCCCTATGAATTCTTTATTGATATATAATTCTTGAGTTCAGGAATTTTTTTTATGTTTGGGGGAATTTTAAAGACTATTATTTTTATGAAATTGTGATAAACAATTCAATTGTTTTGGAATGATTTTCAATGATAATTACTATGAATTTGATGGTTTTAATAACATAATGGAATTTATAATTAAATAATAAAAATAAATTTCAATGTTTTATTTTAATTATTTATCTCATAAAAGAATATTTTTTTGATTATTTGTTTCATTTTTTTGTTTATTACTTTTTTGAGGTGTTTAATAAAAAATATTTTCCAACCAGGCTTCCTCTACTCAGGGTGAGGAAAACCACATAACTAGCAGAAAAACTGATGGATGGTCATGTTAGTTAGTATAAGAGGTTTCCTAGTCGCATGAGTGTGATACCCATAGTTGGATCCTATGGTGAGTTTGTTTGGGCCTATGCCAGTGTGGAATAATATGTTTGGATTAGCCTATCTGGGTCAATGCATGGGTATCCGAGAGACTACTACAATTTAGGATTATAAGTTATTGTCATTGTAAATTTCAATTTAAATACTCATCGAGACCTTTTGTGCAATCAATGTGGGTAAAATTAAATTGGGTACTATTGCTTTTTTAATGAAATAGTTTCGTTTTAGCTCAGTTTTGTGTTAATTTTCATTGACATTTCCTAAGCCACCAACCTCTGCATATTCTCCTCTATACATTGTCCTTCCACCTCTAAACATTCATGAAATCACTACGGCCCGCAACCCAAATTTTCATGGATGTGCTCAACCACCTACCCTCTTTCTCCAAAACAACAGGGATTACTATCAACGCCTCATTCATCCTTTGACGAGTTCCATGTAGACCACCTCAAGGCTTCATCCTTCAATTATGAAGGTTAAATGAAGGTGGATCCACCACTGCTCCACTACCCCACAAACACCATTGTACCACTCCCATCATCACTGGATTCACCATGTCGAACTACCGCCATGAAATCCACGCATGTAAAGAAGATCACTTCTGATGTTTCCCCTGGTCCGCACTATAAATTCGGGTAGCCCAACACCCACAAATATTTAAAAACAAAAATATAAAAAATTCCAACTGAGATGTGTTTTTAAATATAGGGTAATATATAAACCAATAATGAGTTTAGGGATAGTCCCAACATATAGTATACTAGGTTTAGCCACAACAAAGGGTATTTGGAAACACACCAATGAGGAGGCCATAATTGAAGCCTGAGAGCTTAGATACTCCACTTATTTTATTCTGTTTATTATTTTTTATTATTTTATTTTATTATATTAGTTATCATAATTCATTTATGTAAAATTATATTAATGTTATTACCTAAATTTTCATCCACTTTTATTACATCTTCATTCTATATTCTTATTCTTCTTCTTCCTATTTTATCATCATTCTCTGTTTTTTATTGTATTTTTAGTATTCTTATTATATTTTATTTCATTATATCATTCATTTTAATATTATTTTTTATTTAATTTTTCTTTCTATATTTTTATTAAATAGACCACTTTCAATTCTTTCTCTTAAAAATGGAATTTTGACATGAATATTGTTATAGATAAGGTTTGGTGTTCATGAGTTTATTCTTAAATTATATATTTTATTTGTGGAAGATATGAGTTATGTGCATCACTGTGGATGTTTCCCACCATGACATGAAAATAAATTCTATTTCTATTATTTTATATTATTATTTACCTCAAATTCATTAATTATAATGTCTTCACACAGTGAAGTTGATCTTTTTATTGGATATAATGACATACAATGGATTTGGGTAATGGATGGTGTCACACTCTCGAATTAGATGTTCCATATACCTTTATTATAGGAAGTGGTGGAATTTAGATGTCATGGACATTCAAGATTTCTCAAATATTATAAAAATTATAATAATTCATACCTGATATTTCAAAAATTATTTATTAAACTAAAATTAAAAATATAAATGAGAATAGTTATATAATTAAAAATTGAACCTAGGACCATGTTATTTATTCATAATCACATTCAATTTAGTATTTCATGTTTTTATAGGTTATATTTTCACTGATTAGGTAATTTAATTATTTTAGGAAATAAAAACTTCACAATAAAATCGTTGTTATAAAATATCAATAAAAAACACAAAAAATAGTAGTCTTAGGTGAGTTAGAATTGATTTGTAGACAAATGTGACGCTCCTCAAGTGAGATGACCATGGTTAGCCTCTATACATTACTAAGAAACTTTTATGAAATTTTCATTTTCTGCACCCTTTGAGAAACATGATTTTACTCTACCTACTAATTGTGGATTTACCTTAGAAGACAACTCTCTTAGGGAGGCATGCATAATGTGTTGTTGTTCATCCATCTCTGTAACCTCAAGAAGGTCACTCACATATACTTATATATTAGGGATGATAATCAGTGAACATGGATATATAAATTGGCACAAACCTTCTTGTGAAAATTCACTAATTCCCCTTAATTGTGATATCTTGTGGAAGGCTTTTCATATCCGAAGATTGATCATTCTATTCCTCAACATCCTCTCTAGAAATGATACATTTGGCCCAGATCTTCATTTAGTTTAGATCTTCTTAGAACCATGATTCCCATAATATCTGTCACCACAGGAAAAGGTGACACAAACACTCGAATAGCAGGAAACTCGTGAATTGTATAATTTATAAAAAAACCGAACACAAGTTTACTCATTAATATAATTGGAAATATCGTATGAAAATTAATCATGAATGATTCAATTTTTTCATCCTATAATAGACCGGATATAAATGCCAAACTTCTCACTTGCCTACGCTATGTGATTTCTCATGTGGATAATTCCATTGGAAGCATTGTAGGTGGAGGAGGGGTGGGGATTCCATTTTTGGTTCATCAATCATATCCTACATATGAATATTTGTCCCCTCAGAGACTTATTCAATGAACCATTCATCCCTAGGAACAACCCCTTCAATAATAGTTCCACCCTCCATATATTTGTGAGAATTAATGGGTGATAGATCACCCATCACATCCTAAAAAATGGGGTAGGGAGACAAATGTTTTGAAAAAATAAAGTGAGAGATAAAATAGAGAGAGGGAGTTGAGATAAGGTCTTTTATTACCTCTTCAATAAAATCAACCCCTTCCACCATTTCTACAACCATTTCCTATAATCAGTCAATCAAATGAATCATTTCTTTGAATGAATGAATGGAGGAATAAATATCACTAATATGTGCCCAAAAATCATAGAGATTATCATAGAAAGAGATATGTTCAGGTGCATTGATTTTCCTAGATACATGAAGATCATTCTCATATGCCAAGAGCACACACCTGAGTTACTCGACCAAAGAATTTTTTCATCAAGCATCCCATAATTTATATGATTCCAAAAAAACTACCATTAATGGGATCATTAATTTAGATAATTAAAACCTTGTAAGAAAGTAGAGATCAATATACCATGCCTAATTTCATAGAATAGTTGATACCCCTCCCTTTGAAGTAGGGTGCTTATGGGTCCCATTCTGAGGAAGAAGGAACTTCACCATGTTCATTTGGATCAATAAAACCTTCCTCATCAGTCCCTTATGACCCATTTTCATTATCTTTACTCTCTCTTTATTATGGTATCAATATTTAAATTAAGATATCTAGAAATATGAATTGAAAATGGAGTGAATGAATGGAGGATTCAAGGTCTCAGATGTAAGATTCCAATAAATAATGATTTTCCACACAAGAAATACATTTATTTGGTGATATGCCACCATAACTGATAAGAATGATTTTTTCTCCAGAAGGAATTAACATATCCCATAAATAGTCATATACTTATTCAATGTATCCCACTTCCTCCATGTCAGGCGATATATAGCTTCTCTAGGGATGAAAAAGTGGGGATATGGCTCAGTAGCTTTTTCTAGGGGGAGTTAACCAATAATTTTAGGGGATAGAACCTATATCATAAACGTCTTATTTTTCATCTTAGAAATTAGGGTCCTACTTAGTGAAATAACTTCCCTGAACTAACTTACTATGTTGCATGCTCCTCACCCTCTCCAGACTCAGCAACGGGTAGACCCGTAAATAATGGACACTTGATTTTCTAGTTTGCTATTTTGGTATGAGTTGATCTAAGATTTTTAATATCATTTCACAAGATGAGGATTGATATCTATTAGTGGATGTTTAATTATGGATCCTATATCTTTCCGTGTGAACATAATCCAAATATAGTGGGAAGACATTTGAACCAAATTTGAATAGATTCGCCGAACTTATACACTACAATTAGAGCCTAAATTCAGAATCTATTATTTCTATATGAATTGATAAATTCATAACCACCCTGTGACCTACTACCCATCCCCAGAGATGTTTGAAGGGGATTTAAATCCTTTAGTTTGTCCCCCCCAAAAAATTCATCATAGTAGATGGTATATATATCTTAGTACCAGGACCTCATATTTGACACATCTTCTGACCGCCAACTGGGAATCCATCATGAAACTTTCATTTCTAACACTAGTTCTTGATTAATGCACCTATATTATCCAACCGCTAAGAAATATGGAAAAGAAAGATGTAAGTAAAACCAATCAGTTGACATTAGGGGAAACATTCCAACCCCACTGATTAAAACATCCATCCATGAGCATTGACAAAAAAAAACATGTCCATGTTCTTTTAGTAGGAAACATATGTCGCCTCCTTGAACGAGGATCGAGACCATTTGTAATGGAAAATACATGTATCCAATCAGAAAATAAGACATCTATATTTGGACATGGTTCAACCTCCTGATCATTCTATTATATGATTACAAATTCACTCAAAAGTGGGGGGGGGGGTTCTTGGGATCATCCAAATTTATCGAAGGAGGAATGAACCTACATATCAACTATTATGGGGTCCCCCATGTTCATGGAGATGTCCCAAAGGCTGATATTGACATTCCCAAGAACTAAAAGGAATTTATTCCTATCCGGGATCCACCAGATATGCAGTTTAGGGATTATCAATCTATTTTGATGAGAAATTTTTTAGAAAGATCCAAATCAAATTATCTGTTATGATGAAGGCCCGATTTTGAATACCATATATGCATCTCATCATTCATTAATTTCATCATAATTTAATGATTGAAATGAATATCTGATTCTGGAGATCATATTGTTTCCTCTAATCAGTAGGCCCAAATTTGTATTTAGTGGTAGTTTATTTTTATCGTTTAGCAGGGTTTAAACCGCCGCAAAATCATTCTATGACGGTTTTTGAAAACTGTCGCTAAACCGTGCGTCGGGAAATAATTAGCGGCGGTTTTTTAGCGACGGTTTAAACTGCCACTAAATCGTTTTTTTTATTTTTTTATTTTTCTAATTTTTTAATTTTTTAATTTTTTTTATATTAGAATTTTTTTAATTTTTGAAATTTTTTATTTAATTTATTTATTATTTATTTTTATTATTTATTTATTTAATAATTTATTAATTTTTAGTAATTTATTTATTAATTTATTATTACCATGCACATGCCCATTCATCTACAGGCATAAGTCTATGTCCATGCACATGCCCATGCCATATATATAAATTCTGCGTTGGGTGAGATTTGAACCCCTTACCTCTTGCTTATTTTTCAAAAGTCTTTACCACTCTAGCAAGCATTTCATGTGGTCAATAAATCGAATTTAATATAATTATACACACACACACACACACATATATATATATATATTAATTGAAAATACAAGTAATACATAACAAATAGATACAAACTAAATAATTATTAATGAATAATGAATAATGAATAATTAATCATTTATAATATATAATATATAATATATAATATATCATACATAATACATAATACATAATACAGAATATCTAATATCTAATAACTAATATATAATATAATATATATAATATATAATATATAAGATATGTTATATAATATATAATATATATTATGTATTATCTATTATATAATAGACAATATATAATACATAATATATATTCGATAATATATAATATATAGTATATAATATATAATATATAATATATAACATAATATATATATATATATATATATAAGTAATGTATAAATAATAGATAAATTAAAAAATAATTTAATATATAATAAATAAATAAAAATTAAAAATAATTTAATAAATAATAGATAAATAAATAATAATAAACAATAACTAATAAGTAATAAATAATAAATAATAAGTAATAAATAATAAATAATAATTAGTAATAATAAATAATAAATAATAAATAATAAATAATTAATATTTAATAATTAATAATTGATCATTAAGAATTAAGAGATAAGAAATAATAATTTATATTTAAAATTTTATAAATAATTTATAAATAATTAACAAATTATTAATAAATAAATAATAAATAATTTATAAATATTTATTAATAAATAAATAAATAATAAATGAATAATAAACTCTTAATAAATTAATATTTAGTAAATAAAAAATAAATTTATAAATAAAAAATAAAAAATAATAAATAATAAATAAGAAATAATAAATAACAAATAAATAATAAATACATAAATACATAAATAAATATATAATTAAATAATAATTAATAAATTAATAATTAATAATAATAATAACTAATAATTAATAATTGATAATTATAAAATGAGTCATTCTTAATTAATATTTAATATTTTAATTTTAATATTTAATATGAAATATGAAATATTTAATATTTAATAAATAATTAATACTGATTAATATTTAATTAATAAATAATCAACAAATAATGATTAATGATTAAATAAATACATAAATAAATAGATAAATAAATATTAATTAATTAATAATTAAAAATTAATAATAAATAATAATTAATAATTGATAATTATAAAATTAACAATTCTTAAATAATATTTAATATTATAATTCTAATATTTAATATGAAATATTCAATATTCAATATTTAATAAATAATAATTAATTAATTAATTAATAATAAATAAATAAATAATTAATAATTAATTTATTTATAATTAATTAATAAATAGTAAACTACTAATAAAATAATATTTAGTAAATTCAAAATAAATAATAAAGAATAAAGAATAATGAAAATTGAAAAAAGAATAAAAAATAAAAAATATAAAATAAAAAATAAAAAATAAAAAATAATGAAATAAATACATAACTAAATAAATTGGTAAATAAATAATTAAAAATTCAAAATTAATAATAACTAATAACTAATAATTTAAAATTTATAATTAATAAATTGTAATTAATCAATTAATAAATAATTAATAATTAATAAATAATGAATAATGAATAAACAAATAAATAATAAATAAACATAAATAATAAACTAATAATAAATAATTATTAAATAAAAATTAATTAATTAATTAATTAATAATAAATTAATAACTAATGTGTACATAATAACTAAATAATAATTAAATGAATAAATACTTAACAATAATTAATATTTATAAATTATAATTTTTAATAATTAATTAATGGATTAATTAATATTGAATAAATAAATAAATAAACAATTGATTAAATAAATCATAAAACATTCAGAGTCTATATAAACCCTAAAAACACTAAAATGGTTACAAAATATGATCTGATACTCATTTTTCCACAACCATCCAAATCGACGATCGTGAAATGAGCTTCGATATGAAATGTGGTACTGGCCGAATGGACACATGGATCGAAAGTTATAACAGTTTGAATTTTAAGAAATCGGCGTCTGCAACTAAAACCACTGTTTCGGAGGCCTTCTGGGCCTTTCTTGTGGAATAAAAATGGGTACACTACCCAACGTGTTGGTAACAGACCTAAGTGGTGTAGAGCTCATCGCAGGATTCGATTTGATATGTGGTTGAGCCCAAACAAACACACTGATTAAAAGTTTTGGTCGTTTGAAGTTCGAGTTCAATTTTCGACTTTTGAATTTTGAATATATTTTTTTCCTTTGATTATCACGCGATTTTAATCTCATTTGGTTTTTTCTCATTTGATAAACATCGATTTGACTAGTGGGGGAGCTGAAAAGGACTCTCGGATTAGAAGTTATGGTCATTTGATTCCAAAGCTTGTTATTCTCTTTATTTAATATTTGCTTTCCATTTAAAAATAGTATTAACTAATAATTATAAATATTAATTAATTGACACATTATAAATATATAAACTTATAAATAAGAAACTATATTTAAGTTTAAATAATAAATAAATAATAAATAAATAATAAATAATTTTTCAAATTTTTTCAAATTTTTTTTTCATAAATATTGGGGCAGTTTTCAAAAAATCGCCGATATTTCGAAGCAGTTTTTTTAAAAATCCACAGTTACAAAATTAATATTTTTAGAAGATATTTATTAAAAAAATTACCTATGGTTTTCTCGCAGCGGTTTTAAAAGCCTCCGCTACATTTTTTATCGCAAAAAATTTAGCGGCCGTTTTTAAAACCGCAGCGAAAAAACCACCACTAAAACACTATTTTCTCGCAGTGAATAACAAAGGTTTGTCATTCAAAAAAACTACACAAGTATGTCTCCCAGATAAATATCCCTTTCACTGAGATATATTCATTGGGTGTGTTATTTCACATGATCATCCATGAAAATGATTGAATTTTTTTGATGAGGTTATAGGATATGAATTTATTAGGGAAACCCAAACCCATAGAGGTATCCTATATAAGACAGGATACTCTCAAAGTCCAACACCCATAAGCCCTGCGAACACATGATGATGTGGGATGATGGAATGTTTTGAATTATTGCAAATGATTAAAATAATGGAGTTCCTATTTTCATTATCAGCATAAGAAACATATATGAGAGATCAATTTATTAGATTATTCACAATTAGAATAGAATATGTTGAATTCCACAATGCATAACACCCCCTAAATTGAAAATATAGATAAACCACATAGCATGCTACCTAGGTCAAGAATCAATTCAGTCACTATGCATAATAATTTTTTTTTCTATATGGGAATAATTCAACCATTAAGAAAAATGGACCGTTTTAATAAATTAACAGTTATTGGATGTTACCCTTTTCATTGAAAAAGTGGTTTTTGTAATTGAAATTCTATTGGAAGAGGGATGCAATGTGGGAATGAACAGAATAGTCTTCAAAGAGATCAATTCAAAAAGAGAATAATAAGACCGGTCTCACAAATTTTAATAGTTTTGGTTTCTTTTCTTGGTCTACTAGCACCCATCAATTAATTCACCCAAATTATTTTCTTCCTCGGATTAGACTCTTCTTCATGATGATTGGATTGTATTCCAACAAGAGGTATTTTGTTGGATTTAAACATGGTTTCCTAGAATGTCGGAATTCATGAATATGGAAGAGTTAAATTAAAATCAATCTAGATTTTCATGATGATCAAAAGGGTTAAATACATAGAGCTGCAAAAGAACACTATCTTCCTCAAACGATAATGGTTATTCATGCCTCTTATCTAAATCGTGCTCCACCTAGAGACTTCATAAATGATTTTTTTGTGGGGTGAGGTGTGGTATTATGGTCCCCTCAAATAATAATTAATTTTTTTGGAGATACATGGAATTCAATCCTGCATATATTTTTTGGGGTGAAGCATGATTTACAGGCCCCCCTCAAACTAAAAATCATTTTGTCAGGGAAAAATTACTTTTTTAGCCCCCATAAACGAATATTCCTTCTTGGGAATGTTATTTTTAGGATTCTCTCATACCAAAATCCTTCATGGGAAGCTTTTTTTAATTCAATTTCATCAACCTGATATAATAGTTACATATGTACCCCTATAAAAACATCACACACAAACTAATGAAGGGATATACATGAAAAGGTGAATAGATAGAGATAATTCCAATAAGATATTTTAATAGGTAATCATTTTCTGCATATTGCAAACTAAAAGAGAGGATAATAATTGGTACATATAGAAAACCACCAATGAAAATGGTGTTCCATGTAGAAAATTATTTTATAGATCATCATTATTAAAATAGTATGACTATTGAATATTTTTAGACAACGATCCCGAATTTAAAATAATATGTGGGGTGTGGTATTTTAGTTTCAGTACCCTTCAGCAAAGAAAACAACCTTATCTCGACCCCTTTCTAGTCTGTAAAATTTACTCTCTCAATCATCCCCTCCTACGAAGTTCTAAGCATTAAATAGTCCCCATTGTGATCAACCAAGAAAAATAATATTCCAAATCCACTATATATGTTTGTTGTGTATCCTACCAATCATACATTCATGTGGTAATTGCGGTCATACTAGTAAGCTACATAAAAAGTGGGATCCTAGGAATATTCACAATCATAAATTCAGCTGGTCATGAGGGTCCCACCCTTAGGTATGTTGATAGTTGACTCCCAAGGACATGGAGTTACATATGTGTTCCATAGACCCACTATATATCTTTTATGAATCTATTGAATGGGTTGGTGGGAAGGTTCATCAAATGGGAATTGTCATAGAGTTAGCAGTTAGCATTTCTTACTGGATGTCATATCACGCCTACCTTCTTTCCCTTAGGGTTAAAAAAAATAAAAGACGATTTAGGAAAATAAATGCCCTTTAATTTTATCCCATAGACCCGACCTCATATTCCAATTGATAAAGGATATTGTGTGGTTTTTTAGATCTTCTACTTCCAATTGTTTCACACACTGAGCATGACTCATGTGGGATTAGAGGTTAGTGGTAATCATGAAAATTTCCTGATCAAAAAAATATCTCAAGGGGAGATTCCTCATTCATATCATTCTCTTTCCTTCCGATATGGTCATCCTCTATTGGTGTAAGTATCGATCAATTCAAACTAGGTGGTCATTGATTCCTATTAACATGGGATACATTTTAAGCCTCCCTAAGGCCTACACCTAACACCCAAAACTCACACTAATCTTCTCTGGACCATGTCCCCATTCGGTCCATATCAAAAAATGGGAGTTCAAACTCTTTCTAGGACCTCTAGGATGCTTCAGTGTAATTCTCACACCATCCACTGACAAGGAATATTTAACCTAGAGGTCATTTCCACCTTACATTAAACTACACAATTTGGTTCTCATCACATGGCAATAATGTTTTGATGTTCCTGTTAGGTGGTACTGAATTACATGGGTTATGATTCCTTTCAGAAGGATACATAGAAAGCCCATATCATGGGCCCGATCTAGATATCCAAAATACTCCAGTATTCCTAGATGCTTAAAAATTATAGAGTTCCAAATTACCTAGCTTAAAATTAATATTGTAATTATAAATGACATAATAATACATGTTCTGTTTACAAAATTGTTCCATAAATGGAGATAAATGCATACATATAGATATCTTCATCAATGAAGAACTACATATACATATATATGATTCTGAAATCAATAGATTGTAATAATTTATTTTTAACACAAGGGATACATATTCCTTATTTTGGATTTTATAAAGGATGAAGATGTCTTAAATCTATAATAGATTCCCTGATATGGAAATATTTCTCCCCTAAAAGTGTGTGATGAGACCGGAAGCCCATCATCTCAGCCAAAAAACATTCTAAGGTCTTATTGGATTAATCCAAGTGACCACCTCCCTTTGGAAAGTAGATCCTCGTTATCTCAAAATTAGTGCGGGTGTGAAATATATCGGAGACACCTATAAAACAAAAAAAACGAAACAAACCCTAGATACCATAGAATATTGATAAAACCCTAAAAACACCAAAAAACACTAAATCCTCTAAATATTAATTAAATACACTCAAAACTAAAAAAACCATATAAAACAATAATAAACACTAAAAACCATACAGAACCATACAAACACTATAAACCCTAAAATGACTCTAAAAGAATGATAAAAACTATAAAAGAACCCTAAATACCAAAAAAGCATTAAAAACCCTAAAAATAATTAAGAAACTTAACATGACTAAAAAACTAAAAAATACCAAATTAACTAGGAAAACAACAAAACCCCTAAATACCATGTGAAATAGTGAAACCCCTAAAACCATAAATACACTAAAAACCTAAAATTAAACTGAAAACCCTAAAAACCCTCACCCACAAAAAACCCTAAAAACCCATATAAGCCTTACACAAACTAAAAACCCCTAAAACCCACTAAAATACCATACAAATACAAAACCCCTAAATGACACTAAAACCCCCTAAACCCCCAAGAAAACCCTAAAACCCATGAAATCTTTAAAATCCTAAAACCCGTAGAAATAATTAAAAGTAATAAATAAATACTAAATCTTCTAAATGACCCTAAAATCTTTAAAACTAGTTTAATGAATGAGAACCCCCCAAACTAGAAAACACCCTAAAAAACAAAAAAACACTAAATACCCCTAAAACACTGAAAACAATATCCTAAAGACTATAAAAATATAAAAATATGAAAACTAAAAAAACCGAAAACCCCCAAAAACCCTAAAAATCCAAAAAAAAAATCATAAAACCCATGAAAAATGAAAAAAATCCTCAAAAACCATGAAAACCCAAAAAAACCATAATACCCATAAAAAACTGAAAACAAATAAAAACTCAAAAAACCCTTAAATCCCTAAAACACCCTAAAAGACCCTAAAACCCTAAATCCGATTTAAAGACCCTAAAAACCAAAAAAATCCTAAAACCCTATAAAAATAATAGAATGACAAAAAATACTAAAACCTACTAGTATAAAAACCCATATTAAAACCATAAAGACCCTAAATCCCATAAACACTACTGAAACAATAAATCCATTAAACCAGAAAAGGACGAGAAAAACAAAAAAGCAGCAAAAAACCCAAAAAACCCTTGAAAACAATAAAATCCTAAAACCCAATAACTGCACTAAATCCAAAAAAACTAAAAAAAACCCAAGACATTAAATCACTAAAACCCCCATAAAAACTAATAAATCCAAAAAAAATTCTGATAACCCCTATAATACCCAAAAATTTCCATGATAACCCATGAAAAAAATTGAAACACTAATAAACAATAAAATCTCCTAAAATACCTAAAACCCTAAAAACCCTAGAAACAATAAGACACCATAAAAATGTTAAAAACCCATAATAACCCAAAAAGACTTAAAACCACCTAAAAATACATAGAATCCTAAAAAACCCTAAAGATCCCTTAAAACTATAAACCCCTTAAAAACCATAAAACCCCAAAAAATACCATAAAATCACTAAAGAGTCCAAAAAAACCTATAGGACCCTAAAATCCCATAAAATCCTTAAACACTCCCCTAAAACCCCTAGAAAATATAAAAAACCCAAAAAACACAAAAATCATAAAATCATAAAAACCCTAAAAATCCCATAAAAGGCCCAAAATGTCATAAAAACCATAAATAATCCTAAAAGGTATAATAGCAATAAATAACATGAAATAATATTGGCGGACCCTAAAAACCCTAAAAACCCTAAAATCCTTGAAAATCTTAAAAATCCCCCAAATCCTTAGAAAACCTATAAATTCATAAAAATTCAGAAATAAATTAAAGAACCTAGAAACTATAAATACCCTAAAAACACATTAAAACACCTAAAAACCGAAAAAAATAATTAAAATCCAAAAAATAAAAAAATTACTAAAGGATCCAAAAACCCCTACAGGTCCCTAAAAACCTAAAAACTTAAAACCCCTAAAACCTGATAAAAACGCATAAAAACCAAAAAAACACAAAAAATAGTAAAAATATAATAGACCTTTGTAACCCGAAAAACCCCATAATTGATACTTAAAAACCTAAAACAATAAAACCCCTAAAATATCCAAAACAATAATATAGGACCCCAAAATCCAAAAATAAAACTAAAAAGCCTTGAAACATAAAACAACACTAAAAACCCTATAAAATCCTAAAAGACACAAATAATAGAAAAAAACTCAAAAAAATAAAAAAAATACCTTAAAAGACCATAAATAAACCATAAAAGACATTAAATATTCACAGCACCCTTTAAATCCCATAAAATAGTAAAAATGCTAAAAACCAAAAAACCAAAAAACCCTAAAATCACAAAACAACCATATAAGATTCCAATAAATATTGGGGGGCCAGGAGTAGCCAGGACCTGAACCTTCCTTTCCCTAAAACCCCTAGATACACTAAAACCATTAAAAATATTTAATCCTACCTCCCCAGAGACCATATAAAACCCCTAAAACCCCTAAGAACAGTAAAAAACCTTATAAACAAAAAAACGAAGGAAAAGTCCATAAAAAGACTAAAAACCCTAAAAATATATAAAACCCCTAAAATTATTAAACCCCCTTAATTCCATGAAAAAACATAAAGTACCTAAATCCATAAAAAACGCTAAAATCATAAAATTCCTAAATTTCTGAAAACTCATAGAAGACCCAAAAAACAATAAAATAACCACAAAGAACCATAAAACCACTAAAAACATAAAAACCCTAAACATCATAAAAACTCATTAAGAACTCCAAAAGTACCGTTTAAACCCTTACAACACCCTAAAACCCTAAAACCCATAAAAATCATAAAACCCCTTAAAACCCTAATCTCCAATAGAATCCCTAAAAACCCTAGAACAAAAAAAGACCTAAAACCCCTAAAGACATTAAAAATAAAAATACCCTAAAACACCATAAAGACCCATAAAAATTCAATAAAAACAAAAAAGAACTATAATATCACAGAAAATCATTAAAAAACCACTCAAAATCATAAAACCCTCTGAAAAAAACTATGAAATCCTATAACTCTATAAAACATTAAAACCCCTAAAAAACACTTAAAACCTTCTAAACCCTAAATCCATAAAACATTAAAAAAACTAAAACCCATAAAAGGATAACATCTCTTTAAATAAATAAAACCCCTTAATACCTAAAAGTCCAATTTAAACAAGAAATCTATAAACCCCCAAAACCCTTAAATTCTTGAAAACACTAAAAACCAAAAAAAATGTAAACAACTTAAATCCCTAAAACATTAAAAAGCATAAAAACCCCTAGTATCCCCAACCAACAAAAAAATATTAAGAGAAAGAAAACTATAACTGGAAACCCAAAAAATCATTAAACCCCTAAAATAAAATAGTCAACCTAAAAATCCATGTATTCCCTTAAAATTCCAAAACCCCTTAATAATCCAAAAAACACATGAAATCCCAAAAACAAATAAAACCATTAAAAACCATAAAAACCATAAAACATAAAGAACCACTAAATACCAAAAAAATCCCTATAAATCCTTGAACCCCTAGAAAACCTAGAAAACCTTAGGATACCTTAAAATCATTAAAAACCATTAAAATAATAAAATCCTAAAAAATATCTAAAACATTAAAATCCAGGAAAACCCTTTAAAACTCTAAAATCCTAATATCATAAAAAACATAATCACCCTAAAATACTAAAACCCCTTAAACCCTTTAATGAAACCCTAAAAACCAATAAAATTCCATAAAATTCTACACAACCACAAATAACCATAAACCCCTATTAAACCGTAAAAGTCATTATAGACACCTAAATACCCTAAACACGTAAAAACCCAAACCCCCTAAAAATCCATTAAATACAATAAACCCCCAAAATGACAATAAAACCTCTAAAAACCTAAAACCCTCAAAACCAAAAAAAAAACAATTAAATCCATAAAACCTAAAAAAACTAAAAAATCCTAAAACCCAAATAAAACCCTAAAACCCTTTAAACCCGTAAAACATATTAAAACCCACCAAAAATCTGAATAATTCTAAACAACATAAAACCCTTAAAACAAATAAAAACATCAATACCAATCAAACACAAAAAAAGCATAAATAAAATAAAAACCATAAATACAGAAATAATTCTAAAAAAAATTATAGAACCATAAAACACCCTAAAACACCAAAAAACAAAAAAAATAAAAAAACCATAAAAACCCTAAAAAATTAAAAAAAATCATAAAATAATAAAACCACTAAAAACCATAGAAAGAATGTAAAATTCCCAAAAAAACATCCAAAATCCCAAAAAACCGTAAATAACCTAAAGAGCCTAAAATCCCAAAAACCCAAAAAAGAATTGAAAACTCTAAAATCTCTAAATACATTAAAATCCTTGATGTTCCAAAAACTATTAAAATCCCTAAAAACCAAAAATCCATTTTCCCCAAAAACCCACAAAAACACTAAAAACACAAAAATATCCAAAAAACGCTAAAAGGTCTAAATACCCAACAAATCCTAAAAAACACTAAAAATCAAAGAAACAAAAAAAAAACACTAAAACCATAAAAAACCAAACCAATAAAAATTAAAAACACTAAAAACACAAAAACCCAAATCTCCCAATAAAAATCCTAAAAACCGAATTAAAACACCTAAAACCCCTAAAACATTCTAAAACCCAAAAATCTCTAGAACAAAAAAAATCCTTAAAACACCTAAAACCTCTAAAATCCATTTTAACCCCTAAATACTATGAAAATACTAAAAACCATTATAAACCCACTAACATATTTAAAACAATTAAAATATTGAAAACCCCTTAATACCCTAAACACCTATACACTATATGATAAAGCCTATACCCTACACTATACACCCAAAACCCCATATCGTACACCGTAAACCTGAAAAACTAAACTCTACACCCTAAAACCTTGAACCTATATCCAAAACAATTAAACATAAACCCTAATCCCTAAACCCTACATCATTGACCCTAAACCATAAACCCTACTCCATATAAACCCTAAACCCAAAACCCCCACCCCCAATACTTAAAAATTATTAGATGACCTGAAACACCTAAAACACTAATAACAATTAAAAAACACTAACATAAACATAAAAACTCCTAACATAACCTAAATACCCGAAAAATTATAAATGGAACTAAAAATCATAAAATCCCATAAAAAGTATTAACACCCAAAAAACAAAAAATATTCTAAAATATTTAATAACCCCCAAAACCCAATAAATCCTAGAACCACTAAAATTACGATAAAATTTTTAAACCCTACAAGAACCCAGAATATAACTAAAAACAATAAATACTCAACAACTCCCTAAAAACATTAAAGAACTAAATAAATCCTAAATCCAAAAAACCATAAAGAAAGTGAAATCAATAAATACCCTAAGAATTTTCTAAAACCCTAAAAACTCTAAAATCCCAAAGAACACTAAAAAGACCCTAAAACAAAAAAACAAAAAATGGACCAAAAAACCAATAATAATACAAAAACAATACCACAAAATTCGATCACACCCTAAACTGTTAAAACACAATAAAACTCTAAAACCAAAAATGCCTAAAACCCCTAAATATCACCGAAAATCACTAAAAACCTAAAAATACTAAAAATACTAAAAAACCTAAAACACAGGAAATAAAGACACCTAAAAGACCCCAAAACACCATTATACTACCTAAAACCCATTAAAATCCCAAAAATCGACATAAAATTTTAATAACCCCAAAACAACCATAAAACACTAAAAGTACATAAAAATTAAAAAAATTAAAAAATATCAACAAACCAAAACCCTAAAAGCTCTAAAAACTATTAAATACCCTAACAAACATAATAAATATTAAAATCCCAAAAAATTACAAAAGTCATAGAGGAGCCCTAAAAACTCTAAAAGACCATAATAGAACCAAAATAATACTAAAAGAATAGAAAATATTTCAGAACCCCTAAAACCCCTAAAACCCCTAAAAACTCTAAAACCCCTAAAAGTCCTAAATCATATAAATAATCCCAAAAACCCCATAAAATTCATAAAAAATTGAAACCCCTTAATAACCCCTAAAAACCCATTAAAACCCAAAACCCTAAAAGACATAAAAAAAACCCTAAATTGTTTAAATATCTAAAAAACAACAAAACCCCAAAAACACAAAACCCCCCTAAAACCCATAATATTACTAAAAATCTTTAAAACCCATTAAATTAACTAAAATCCTAAAAATCATAAAATACCTAAATACTCCTAAAAACCCTTAAATCATGTGACAATTCTAAAAGACCCTAAAAACACTATCATTAATGTCAAACCGTAAAACCCTAAAATGTTATAAAACCCATAATGATATAATAATTCCCTAAAAAACCTAATAACCCATAAAAATTTAGAAACATCTAATAGACCCTAAGAGCCCTAAAAACCCATAAAAGATCCGAAAACCCAAAAGTCCCTAATACACATAAATGTCTAAAAACATTAGAAATCATAAAAAAAATATTTTAACCCCTAAAACTCCCAAAAACCTAAAAAACTAAAAAAAAGAAAAACTATAAAAAAACTAAAACACTCTTCAAAACCCATAACAAATCATAATACCCCTAAAATCCCTATAAGACCAAAAATACTCTAAAAACCATATAAAAAACTCAAAATTCATAAAAACCCTAAAACCCTTGAGAGGACCTTAAAGAATCCAAAACCATAAAAATACTATAAACCTATAAAAATTCCACTAAACCAAGAAACCAAAAAAGACTACTAAAAATGAAAAAAAATCCTAAAATCCCTAAAGAGCCTCAGAAAACAATAAATCCATAAAGGGACACTAAATATCAAAGATACATAACCGAATCAACCTCTAAATGACAATAAATGCTCTAAAACCCCCTATAATTCCCCATAGAATCCTAAAACACCTAAAAACCAAAAAATACAAAAAACCCAGGAAAGAACCTAAAAAACCAAAAAACTCTATTAAATCCCCAAAATGCCCAAAATGCCTCTAAAACTCCAAAAACCCATTAAGAAACCCAGACACCCCTACAAACACTAGAAACCCCTAAATTCCTAGAAACCCCCTAAAACCCCCAAAATTGTTAATTTCTCTAAAACCACTAAAATTACGTAAAAAACACTGACAACTATTAGAAATTTCCAAACACCCTAAAAATTGAAAACATTAAATGTTCCTTAAATAAACCCAAAACCCTAAAAATAATAATAACCCTTAAATTTATAAAAATACCAAATTCCAAGAAAAACCGATAAAACCCTAAAATCCATAAAAACCTCTAAATACCATAAAAAACTATACTCCCTAATATCCTATAAAAACCATTCAAATCCCAAAAACACCATAATCCCCAAAAAGATATGAAAAACCATAAAAGACCCGAAAAACCATAAAATTCCATAAAAACTAAATGAAACCATTAAAAACATAGAACCCCTTAAAAATCATAAATCCCTAAAACACAAAAAACTCCATAAATCCTCTGAAACCGAAAAAACATTAAAACTCATAAACACCCCTAAAAACAATCAAAACCCACAAGAATCCTGAAAAACTAAAAAACATAAAATCTATAAACTATTCAAAGTAAAACAATTCATAAAATCAATAAATTCATATTTATACTAAAATAACATAAACAATCCAAAAAACAAATAAATAGAAAATGTTGAAGAACATAAAATCCTGAAAAATGAAAAAATAGATAAACTCATTTAATACCCAAAACACCCCTTAAAAATCTCAAAATCCATAACCCCCACCCCAAACACACAAATCATTAAAAAGTGATGAAACACCCTAAAAACAATAAAACACCAAGAAAACCTAAAACTCCCAAAGAACTAAAAAAACACATCAAAACCAATAGTCTATAAAACCAATAAATATAAAAAACCCCGTAACCCATAAAAATAAATGAATGAAAATTAGACCCCTATAAACCATATAATATTATAAAATCCCTAAAATATTAAAAGAATAGAAAACCTAAAAACTTTTAAATTTCCAAAAAGACCCTAAAACACCCTTAAAACCCTAAAAACTCCAATATACCCTAGAAACCCAAAAATTCCAAAATATGCATAAAACACCTAAGAACTCAAAATCCCAAATAGACATAAGACTTTAAACACCTAAAAACCCAAAATACAAACAACAGTAAAAATATATAAACATTAAAAATATCTCAAAAAAGTAAAAACTATAGAACAATACTAAATAACAATAAAAACCCTTTAAACCCTCTAAAACACATAAAACTCAAACACCTATAAAAACACTAATCCCCCAAAAAATGATAAACCCCTAAATATATATATAAACCCATAAAATCCCCAAAAAAATCCCTACAACCGAAATAACAAAAAAGTCACCCAAAAATCCACTATAACCATAAAAATCTCTAAAAATCAATCAAACATCCTCATAACCCTAGTAACCGATAAAACACTAGAACGCTTAAAAATTACTATAACACACTAAAAACCCCTTAATATGGTAAAAAGATGAGAAAAATACCCCTAAAACCCCAAAAACCTATACATAAAAAATCCCATAAAAAATATTAAAACACTACAACCCCCTAAAATAGGAAACCCCCTAAAAACCAAAAAAACATCTAAAAACCCCAAAAGTTCCATATTATCCTACAAAGCTTTAAAATCCCTAAAAAGATTAAAATCCTTAAAAACCTCAAAAAATTTAAATACCTAAAATTACTAAAAATATAAAAAACTCAAAAAACCATGCAACCCTTATGAAATTTTAAAAACCCAAAAATATAATTTAAAATTAAAAGTAAATAAAAACCACCCTAACAGAAAATAGAAACGCCGTAAAATGATATTTCATCAATAAATCCTAAAAACATAAAAAGGCCACTAACAAAGAAAAAACCCCTAAAATCCCCTATAAACCCTTAAAACCATAAAAAATAAAATCGTGAAAACCCATAAAAACCTAAAAATCCAAAAACAAAACTAATAACCCTAGACACCCAAAAACACCATACAACCCGTAAAACCTCTAAATGATCATAAAAACCATAAAAATACTAAAATTCCCTAAAATTAAAATAAGACAACAGAAGACATCGAAAAACCATAAACCCCTAAAATTTCAGAAACCCTCTAAAAACCATAATGAGACTAAAAATAAAATAAACCACAAAATACCATAAATCCGATTGAAAATTAAAAAATTCTATAAAAACACTGAAACTCCTATAAGAACATAAAAACCATAAACTCTCTAAAAACACAAAAGGACCCCAAAACCCACGAAAATCCGAAAAAGTCACTAAAACCCTAAAGAAACCTATAATCCTAAAATATAATAAATTTCCATAAAAACTAAAAATTCACTAAAGGATCCTAAAAAACCCAAAAACCCAAAAAACCCCACATAAAACATTTAATGACACTAAAAACACAAAAAAACAAAAATCCATAAATACTAATAAAACCCAAAAAAATCAATAGATGAAACTAAACAGCTTAAAACCATTAAAGGACCTTAAAACCCCTAAATCCCTAAAACCACATAAAAATCCCCACAAATCATCAAATTACTAAAAACCCTAATAACTCTAAAATACCCTAAAACCTTAAAAGAACATCAAAACTCAAAAAAACTACATCAAACCCTTACAAACCATAAAATCTCCAAAAAATCCCTAAACCAATAAAAACCTTTATAACCACATTAAATACACTCAAAACCTTATAATAAATTTAAATTTCTAAAATCCCAAAAAATCCATGAAAAGCCAAAATCTCCTCATAAACACAAAAAAGAAGAAAAAAAAATAAAAAATAACACTAAAAAATACTAAAAATCTTATAAACCCATAAAACCTGCAAAAATCCTAATGAATCTTGATTCTCCCAAACACCTATAAACACATACAACCATTAAAAACCACTAAAAATCCTATAAAAACTAATAAAATCTAAAATAACCCTGAAAACTACAAAAACACATAAAATCATAAAACACTAAATCCCTAAAAACCATAACACCACTGTAATTCCTAAAAACGTAACTCCATAAAAAACAATATAACCCTAAAACCCTTAAAACCCCTAAATCCCTTAACAACCCTTTTATCATAAAAACCAACAAATGACTCTAAAAACCCTAAAATCTCTAAAGAAACCCCAAAAGACCCCAAAAACACTAATGACCATAACATCATCTGAATCCCCAAAAATACCGCAAGATTATGAAATTCATTAAACATTCTTAAACCCCTAGAAATTCTAAAAACACTAAAAAAATACAAAAACACCTTACAATACCTAAAACCCTAAAATAATTTAATACCCCAAAAAATTCAACAAAACACATAAACAATCCTAATACCCCGACATACCCTATAAAGACCATGAAAACACTAAAAACAAATAAAACCCATAAAACCCCTAAAAATTCCTAAATCCAACAAACTAATAAAAAACCTTGTAGGTGCATGAAAAACTCAAAAAATCCCTAAATACTAAAAGGGAACTAAAACACAAAAAATCCATAAACCTAAATAAAAAACAAAATTAACCATAAATCCCTAAAATCCCTAAAAACAATAAAAACTCTAAAACCCTAGAAAGCCATAAAAATCTTAATTACATTAATAACCATCAACACCATAAAAATCCAAAACACACCATTAAAAAAGATAACAAAACATTAAAAAAATAACATTAAAAACTTACTAATATCTAAAACCATAAAAACCACAAATCCCCAAAAACACCAAAGATAATAAAAAAAACTAAAAACACTAAAAACAATAAAAACCCTTAAAAACCCAAAAAAAATCATAAAACACTAAATAAATAATAATAACCCATTAAACAACAAAAACTATTAAATCCCAAAAAACCCTACAAACAATTAAAACCCCCAAACCCCTTAAAGACTATAAAACCCAACACCACCGTAAAGACCCTAAAAACATAATACTACTAAAAAAACCTCCTAAAAATTAAATCCTATAAAAACACTATAATAACCCTAAACCACAAAAAACCCAAAAACCCTAAAAGGACATAAAATTCCCTAACCCAATTAAAACTAAAAACCAAAAAACTCAATAAAAAACCCAAACACTCCTAAACCCATTGAAAACAGTAAAACCCCCTAAAAAATCTAAAACCAATAAAAACCATAAAACACTTAAAAATATTTAACCTACAAAACCTAAAACCCCTAAAAAGTCACGTAAAAAATTAAAGCCCAAAAAACATTCTAAAGCAACCCTAAAAACCCAAAATACAAAAAAAAAATCCACAGAAAAACCTTAAAACACAAAAAAAAACCTTCTTAACACCATAAAAACATAAAAATTATATAAATCCTTAATAAACTAAAAACAAAAAACAAAAAACCTTAAAACATTAAAGAATCCTAAAAATACTAAAAACCCATTCAAACCCTAACACCCTGAAATAACTTAATTATCCTAGAAACCCTAAAAGGATAAAATCTATAAAATCCAAAATGATCATAAAAGCCATTTAAGGATCTAAAAGAACAATATAACTCATAAAAACATAATAATAATCCTGAAAAATATAAAAAATCTAATAACATAAAAACTAATGAAACCCTAAAAGATCATAGAACCCCGAAAAACACAAAAAAATCCTAAAAGACTCACCACCACATAAGAATCTAACAAAACCAAAAAACACTAAAGGACACTAAAAGCACTTAAAATGATAAAATACCCTAAACCCCTTAATATAATAAAAAACCAAAAAACATCTAAAACCCTAAAAACCCCTAAAGTTCAATAAAAAGTCCTAAAACCCAGGAAACCAAAAACACCTAAAAACCAAAAAACCATAAAAAATTAAAAACACCAAAAAAATATCTAAAACCACAAAACTCCCCTAAAATCCTAAAATCCCTAAAATCACCATAAAACCCTAATAACATTTAAAAACTTAAAAACACCTAAATTCAGAAAAATAGCATAAACCACTTAAATCCCCTAACCAATAGTAAAATTGCTAAATACCCTAAAATGAGAAAAACCCTAAAAATATTTAAACATTAAGGCACTAAAACTCCATTAAAAATCCAAAAAATACCTAAAAACATATAATCCTTGAAAATAAATTAAAACATTAGAAAACCTTCAAATTCATAAAACCACTAAAACACCATTAAAACAATAAATCCCTCTAAAATTCTATAACCCCACTAAAAATCAGTAAAAGATCCTAGAAATACAAAAACACCCTAAAACCCCCAAAAATACAAAAACACAAAAAACCGTAGAAACCCTAAAATCATTAAAACCCTTGAAAAAAATAAAAACAAAACATCCCGGAAACCTTAAAACACAAAAAACCCCTAATATTCTAAAACTACACTAAAACCCAATAAAATTCTTAAATAACCTAAAACCCTTATAATCTATAAAAACTCTAAAAACAAAAAAAATCCTGAAAATAATAAAAATCCAAAAAAACCTAAAATTCCCAAAGAACCCTAAACCCCCTAAAACCGATAACATTACTTAATATACTTAAACCCATAAAACAAATAAAAACCTTAAAAATAATTACCTCCCTAAATTCCAAAAAAAAAATAAAAAAACACTAAAAGCGTATAAAAAACTTAAAACCTGAGAAAACCAAAATATCTACACCCTCAAAAATTCAAAGAACACTATAAAAACATAAAAATCATAAAAATCATAAAATCCAAAAAAATTATTGAATTTAATTAAAAAAACTAAAATCCCTAAAATACCCCAAAAATTTAATTGTACAAAATCCCTAAAATAACTATAAAACCCATAAAAGACCATAAGACACACAAAAAACCCCAAAACAACTAAAAAACTATAACACACCTGATAAACCCTAATAAATCTAAAAACCCTAAAATAAACTATAACACATTAATCACTTAAATCCCATTAAAACACTACAAGCATTAAAACCCCTAAATATTTCTAAAATATCTAAACACCACAAAAAACTGCAAAAATTCTAAAAACACTAAAACCCATATTAAAATCCAAAAACTACAAAAACATCCTAACCCCCCCCCCCCCCCCCATCACCTAAAAGATACAAAAATCATAATCCCAAAAAAAACATAGAATCCCCAAAACCCTGAAATCCCAAAAAACCCTAATGACCACTAAAACTCCAAAAAACCCTAAAACCATAAAAACAATAAAAACCCATAAAATACCATGACACCAAAAAACCCTAATAAAAAACCCCAAAACCCCTTCAAAAGACCCTACAAACCCTAATAATCCCTATAACACCACAAATCATCAAATGACCCCACACCCTAAAAAGTAATAAAACCCACAATAGACACTAAAAACAAATAAACACCCTAAAACCCCTAAAAACCCTAAAATCCCAAGAATATAAGAAAACCCTAAAAATAGTAAAAACCCCTAAAAACCAAAAAAACATCTAAAATACATAATAACATTAAATATCATAAGAACAATAAAAACATAAAAACCATATACATCCCTAGAAACCCTATGTAATTTTAAATACAATATAATAAAATAAAATAATAAAAATAGTGACAAATAAAATAAAATCCATAAAAACCATAACATTCCATAAAAACCCTAAAACCCCTAAAACCTTTATAATTTTCTTAAAAACGTAATGAAACTATAAAACCCTAGAAACCCCTAAAGATCCTAAAGGACCTTAAAATAATAAAATCCCTAAAAATGATAAAAACCATAAAATCCAAAAAAAAAACTAAAATGCCCTTAAAAACATAAAACCAAAAAAAACCTTTAATATCTAAAAAGCCCTCTTAATGACCCTAAAGCCTTGAAAACAAATAAAAGTCCCTAAAAACACTAAAATTCCCCTAAAAGACCCTAAAACCGAAAAAACCCTAAGAAGATCCTTAAATGATAAAATCCTTAAAGGAAGGAAATAATAAAAAACCCTAAAATACCCTAAAATACCCTAATAAATACTATAAAATCCCAAAAGTCCCCTAAAAATAGTAAAAACCTCTAATGTACCATTAATCATATGAATCCCTTAAAAGAACCCAAAAACTCTAAAGGAACCTAAAACCCCTAAAAACCCCAATTCTTCCGAAATACCAAAAAACGCTAACAGACCCTAAAACCCTAAAAACCCTAAAGGAACCTAAAAAATACCCTAAAACCAATAAAAACCCTAAAATACAAAGAAACTGTAAAACCCCTAAAAGATACTAAAAAACATAAATTTTTGTAAAAACTATAAGATTCCCTAAAACCACTAAAAACCTAAATATAAACATGAATGGTACTAAAACTATTAAAAAGTTAAAAGATCCTAAAACCCTAAAACGTGAAAAACCCCTTGTTTCACTTCTTATGTGGCGTGTTTCAGGTGATGAGAAAAGGGACCAATGAGAATCATCACCTGTATATTTTTTTATAGATCGTTTCTTCCTAAATTTTCCATTTCATTTGTTTTGATCCATTCTACATCATTATCCTTTAATGGAATGTTGGATTAACCATGTGGGGACTGGGTAATTCACCCCATTCCTATTGGATAGGAAATTCCATAGATAGATGGTCCTAGCGGGCGATTTCATGGGGATAAGTACTTGTGCAATCGACCCTCCTTGGATAAAACTTCCTCAGATTGAATCCAATGGGTTTATTCCTGGTTCCAGAAACCCCAAATGGACTTGGTATACATGATTTATAAACCTATTTTTTGAAGGTAGGTGGTAATTGGAAAATGGTTTATCCCACAACACTTAAGGAATTCATTGGTCTGGAGGATGGTAATTTAGGCTCACCACACCCCTTTTAGGGTGAATTATTTCTAATTCCTAGAATCCCGTATAAATTTATGTCCTGTTTATATTTTCTTGAATCCTTATTTTATTCCAGATGAGTGTGTCCATGGGCCACCCTAGGTTTGCTGGATCATGATAAGAATATATGGATTTGATGCTACATAGGTGATACTGACTTAAGCCATAAAATAAGGCACTCTAGAGTATATCGTCATCCAGGGGGCACAGAAGGTGACTTGATGTAAGGATCAGACCCATAATATTTGTTTCCTATATATCAGCGAGAGTGGAATCAGAACCCACATAGTTCGGAATGGATGGGGCTTACCCATGGATGCTTCCCATTGGGAGGGGGCATTATCGAGAAATTCATATTGAAAGGGAACTCGATTAAGAACGGGCCTTCAAGTATGTGTCCTACATATCACAATTTGATTAAGAATAAGAGTTATCTTAGGTAATAAATGTTTGGGGCTTATGCATGGATGCATCCAATTTTAGGGGAACATGATTGGGTGATCCCTTTAGGATGAGAACTCTTTTGAGCTCGGGCCTTCAAGTAGGCATCCTATGTATCCTGGTTTGATCATGTATCAGATTTATCATAGTTCATATTTTTGTGGATGTTGTAATCCTCAAAAATATCTAACCACATGTGAGTCATTCTTGGTGTGAGAAACAAGAGGATGTGATTGATCAAACCAACCAAATTCTTCCTCTCCTTTTGGTGGGAGAGGGTGATCCTATGGAGAACGAGGTCGGGGTGATGGTTGACGGGGGTGTATAGTGATGAACATTTTAATGTGAAATGACATTAAAGTTCATTTGAATCAGACTTGGAAGATTATGGGCATATCATAGTGGGAGCACCCAGGAATCAATTCTTGGAAGGGGAGGAGTGTCATTCTCATCAAAGGGGGAAGAGAACATAACCCCTTCGACCGATTACTATTCCAAGTTGAATGAAAATCAAGTTGGTCACTATTAAACCCTAAAAAGGGGAGGTTCACATTGGAATACCATGTACGGACTCCGGGTTACCATGGGAATGTAGAACCACATACAACCCCAAAGCATGGACTGTTTCAGGAAGAGCATTCGTGAATCCTCTTACCATTGTTATGTAGACTCAAAGGGGTGTGCTAGTGCACCTGATGGCCTAATCATATGGGTTTGGTGAATTTGTATGAGGTTTTGGCCAGATGTAGGGGAACAGGTTCATGATGGTATTATGGAGGAATGGAGGTTAATGGAGTGGAGTGATTGGAATGGAAGGAAATAATGCCCCAAAACACTCCATTCTGTGTACTTATTTCTTATGCGGGATGGGGGAAGCTCTGCATATCGTAGAGGTATGTGGGTGGAGGGGATGTCTGTGTAACAATTTTGTAGGCAGGCATGGGTATGGACCACTGTTCACCAAAATGGTACGTGTTCCATCACGCCACTTTGGGTTCCATCTGTGCATCGATTACGCGATGCCTAGTTAAATCCACGTAGTGATACACTACGCATAAATCCATTATGAATGAGGGTCCGAGGGATTATCATTTGCGGGGAGTTCATCCACATGAATTATGTGGTTTACGATTTCACTATTTTTGTTCGAGGATCTTTTATTTTTATTATAGTCCCCTGTTTTATGGTAATTTGATGTCTTTATATGGGGAGAATGCGGATCGCAATTTGGACATTGCCAATGATTCAATATTGAAGCCATAATCTTTCTCGAGTTCTTTCTTCCAACCACGGGGTCCCCTTCATAATTTCTTCATCTGTCCTATTATAAATTTCTTATATTAAACTTTTATATATAATTGGGGTAATCTTATATATGGGAATACGACACAAATTTGGATGCTGATGAAGATATATCCTAACCCGTAGAAGACTCGTTCAACCAGGGTTTGTGCAAGATATTGTATCCAATCATGATTCATAGAGGCATGAGGGTTTAGTTCATCCACGAACAACTGAGTTCGCGAGATGGAATGTTAATGGATTTCACGGACATTAGTCCTTCAATGATTCATTTCACGGTCCGTTGTGTTCACTATCCATAACTCTGTGGGCCAATGCCTCGTGGATCATTCCACATTTTGGTGGTTCATGATCCACATAGATCGTGAACCCTTCCCGGTGATGGTACGTGGGCCATTTAAAATCCATTGAAAATTTTAATTACTTAAAGTTTCATCTATAACATTGTGACTCAATTTGATTCCAGTCACCAAGTTATACAGGTATGAATACTTTCTTCCGTCTGTAATGTGATTGTGGGAGTAATTTCTTCTCTTGGGCTAATTTTTAGGACCCTAAAAATGCCCTCCATTGGAATGGGGTCTGTTCATAATGAAAAGGGGACTATTTCAATGTATAATCAGTCATGAACTGTAATGGTTCATGGTAGAATAGATAGGCCTAGTTGTAGGGGACCACACCTATATATAGGGTCCCATGTCATTTTTCATTTATTATTTTTTGCAACAAAAAGTGCTCTCGACTTCCCCATCTGCCTTTGCATTTGCGTACTATGCTTCTTGAGAAAATTCATTTTGTGAACTGCTTGGTATGTGCTGTGAACCGATATATTGGCGATTTATCCGTTTGTGAACCAAATTTTTGATTTATCGAACAAAATTGTTGAATTGGATAACTAAAAATCTAGACTCTTCATAGGAGGATGCTACGCTGCATGTGTGTCTGCATACTAAGATTGAACTGGTGAACCCAACTTTGAGACTTATTAATACGAACATAAAAATTTTATCCAAAATTTTGAAAACTATATTATCAAAACCTAGGTCCAAAGTATCCACCATCTTCTAACCCTTATGTTCTCCAGCCAACGATTCATGGGGCATCTCCTCACCGATTCTTTGCATACTATGGATGTAAGTGGTGTAACGATTTCATGTTCCGTGTAGTATGCAGGGTTTGTTTCCAAAATATCATGTGGTACGTAGGATAGGGATAGTGTGTATTGTTCATATGAATAGTACAAGTATCATTATGCCGATATATTTTTATGACTTTAGCCGTTATTTTTTATACTTTACCCAATATATTTTATTGGACTGCCTTTTTATCAGCTTTTCAATCTTCTTGTGCATGCTACAACAACTATTTCACATGCTATGATAAAATAGATGAAGATGCCGGTGACCATGATGGGGGATAGTGAGGATCATATTCAATCCTACATTATTCATCATGATACATTCTTAAATGATCTCTTGATGCCAGAACTCATAGCTTACCCACTATCTGTACAGTTTCCATATTATGGCTTTGGTCTCCCTGACGATGTTCCTCTACCATTGGCTGACCCAGATACCCCTTTAATTCTCATAAAATCACCACAGGGACATGATAATGGGATCATTACCCCGGTTTTTTAATTCCGAACTACTCAAATTTAGGAAATCAGCGGTGTAGTAATGTTGTCTTGAAACTTGTCTCCTAATATTACACATCCATTATTAACATATTCCAAGAAAACCCTAATGAAGGGGAGCACCAAGTGGGATCTCCAGGATGGAGGATGTTTCTATAATGAATGGTCCTGGGAATTCTGGGTGCACGAATTTTGTTTGGAGTCCCCAAACCAGTTGAAGGTGGTGAGCTTATATCTAGCAGCCTGGATTTCCCAGTTCGTAGCCTTCTCCTTGGAAAAATCCTTTCAATGCTACTGACCTGTAGGTGTTCAAGCACCAACAGTTTCTATTTATCACATGGGGAAGTGGGAATCATCTTATGGGATATCCACTAGCTTGGAGGTCTCCCCATCCTTAGAGAGATATTCGACGAGTTTCTCTCGGTAGCTGCTACATGGAATGACACTAACAACATGTACCCTTTTACCAGGAGTCTACTAGACATGGTAAAGGAATACTTGATCAGCCCCTCTAGGTGCACTCACTTATCTTATTCGAGGCATGGGTAGTGTTATGCTTTCAGGCGAACAAATCTAATCTAAGGGATCATTGCAGTTGAACTCATCCATACCGTCAGTCCCTCAAGACTCTCAGGTCATATTGTGTTGCCCTTGATGTTGGATGATATACTAGATAGGGACAATAGATTCTACCAGATGTATTACCTACACATTTATTAGTAGTTTTATTTTCCATGTTTTTGAGTAGATGGATTTTCCCATCATGTGATGTCTATACTGGGCTTCGGGAATGTACTTTGACGATGGCGGCCATGTTGGAAAATGGTCGACCCATTAATTTACACTTCCTACTCTCACATGGATTTAGGTGTTATTGGAAAAAATACAGGATGGTAGGAACCCACGTCGACTTAGTGGAATGTTTCAATTCATGTATAGCTAGATGGAAGAACACATCCCATGTTATGACAATCGGCATACTGCAAAGGTTCCTCATTCTGACTTTAAACCCTCCCTACTCAATTTTTTTTCATCCTAGGAATCTAAGTGTTGTTGATGTGGTTGGACTGTTGAATGACTATTATTGATTCTCATTTCCACTGGATACTACCCGTCATGGGTTGTTAAGATGTGACATGGGAGGTTCATTAGAATAACGATCATACATCAGTGCACTTGGGATGGGATTATCACTACTCATATATATGAAGTGGCCATTTGCGTGTCATACTGGCTGTATTAGTTTTCCATGAAATTTGAGTGCCTTTAAATAGCTACACTTATTCCTACTGTTTTGTTAAGGGGAGACTCTCATCTAGTAATTATTCACCAGTCGTGGATTAAGATAATGCGGGAAGTTGCTGCTATGGAATATATCATCTTGGATACGACATGATCCACTTTTCATTTGTTGGAATATACCCAAATTTGGGAAAACTATTACCATGGTAGAGTAATGAGAGACTCGTTTCTTGGGTGAAGAAGCCTATAACCATTTTATGCTCCTCCCTCACCCCGACGATCATGCCACAAATTCCTTCTTCTTTGAAGAGTGAAATGGAAACGTCTTCTTTTCATATCCGAACAAAAACCATGATAGATAGACCACATATTCATTAACTCGTGGTACGAAGATGCTCGATTCATCACCAGAGGCATCAGGAAGGGGCTTCCTCATTGCAGCCTATCTCAGTCGAGAGAGATTTATACTGCTCCCCTCCTATAGATACTTCCCATGACTTTAATGTGGATGGCCCTAAGAGAGTATCACTAGCCACCCTGAAAGCTGTGGCTAGTCATCCACTCCCGACTCTAGAGGTTTAACCATCTGAGGGAAAGGGGACCCCACCTATTAGATAACCTATCATAGGTCCCTTCACACCACTGTAATGACCTATCCTACTTGTAGAACTGTTGTGGTGGGGGATGATCAATGTTATGGTGCCGCAACGAGGCACCCGACAGTGTGAAAACAGGAATTGCTCCAGTTATGTACCCTTACCGCAAAGACACCAATGTCCAATCTTTCTAATGAAACTAACAAACATTAGTGGTTATTCAATGAGCCAGTTTTTTGTGGTTTTGATTATCAGAACTTACAACTCGTTATCTACCAATTTTTCATATAATGGGAAGACATTTATTCTTAAGAGGACAAGCTTTACATGTTCAATTATTCTCATCATCTGTTAATGACCATCAGAGATGTTTTGGGGGAACTTTATCACTTAACAGCCAAAGAGGGAAAGGACCATGATTTAGTGACCACTCAAAAGGAAGAGTTGCAGGAGTGTGAGGCCCACACAGTGAGGTTAAGGGATAAACTATCCTCATCATGTGCCAACTACTAAGCTATCTAGAAGAATGGTTGGGACCATAAATTCGATATGGAACATGTGTGTCCAACGGTCAAGGATGAAGTGAAGGAGAGATATTCTTTCGAGAAAACTCTTGATGGTCCACGACGGACACTGACCATATTTCTAGAAAGGGCGATTTGAGCATTACTGTAGCTCCCCCCAACTCATGATATGAAATGTCTCTTTTTTTCTTGATACATTGGAGGGACACTAAACTGGGGATGTTCCACCATTTTGTCTGAACTCAATGAAACTATTTTTCCTTAAAATAATTCTTCTATGTCTTTTCATGTCATATCAATAGATCAAAAAACATCATATAAACATCATTCTGATCAAGTATTAATTTTAAACCATGATTCAAAACTGGTAAACTCAAATAATCGAAACATGCTCTAATTTTTTCCTAAGTCACAGGACTCAGTGAGCATAGTTAATCTATTGATGAGGTTTTATGGAACAACCTCACAATATTTCATGTCTTTTTCATTATTACCGTAATTTTTTCCTAAGACTTATTGAAACCAGATTAACAGGTATAACATGACATTTTCTTAGGCCTCCCTTTTCGGTTTTTCAATTGAATAATATGTACATCTCTTTTTAGGGATCAATTTTTTTTAACGAACCAATAATCAACTTTTACCCAGAGGTGCCTTCTGTGGATTTTCCCTCTGGAAATTATGGATTCTTCTTTTCCCATAGTTCAAAATCCTTCTAATCAAACACATTACTAAATTTTTATGTGAAATATATGTGACCCTACATAACGGGGTAGGGGCAACAATTTTGGGTTCATCAACCATGAATATTCTAATATCATTCTTACATGTACTAGGGAATATTGTGACCCGAAACATGTGAATTTTGGACAAGCATGAAGCCTGGAAGCTGTTTTAGGAGTACTGAGGTAAAAAATAAATCTTCTAGGGAAACATTTTCCTCTAATTAATTTATATTTTATTGGATACTTATGCATAACCACTGAGGCATGATGTGTATAATCAAAAAAGGTCTCTATAGGACACTGGATATCCATCTCTGATGGTCTGGAAGGGTTTGCATCACTTTGAATTTATTTTTATGTTGGGAGACATAGTGGGTGGATGGAATGAGAAATGGTGTCAAAAAATATTAGGGACATTCCAATCGACATTGAGTGGGAAATTGTTCCAATCGGTTCTTACTTACATAAGGGAGATCGTGTGAATGATCAATTAATTTGAAGTATTTTTAATGTTAGGGGAATTTGGAAAGAGGAAGGTATGTGATCTGTAAGGAATGGGTTTTAAAAATCTGGGGATGTGACAGGGTATGAATGTAATATGAATGTACGGAAGCCAAAAAGGACTCTCCTGAGAATGAATTTTCTTTTGATCGATAGTCGTTTTGTAGGCGGTATATATAGAGCCTCTAGGGAACAACGTACATAGTCAATCAAAGGTTTTCATAGGACACTGGCCTTCCATCATCGATGGGTATTGAGAATGAGTTCTTTCTAAATACAGTATGTGACCATAGACAAGGGGTTCTACTGAAAAAAAAATGGACATTTTAGCTAAACATCTCCAGGAAACCCGGAAAAGAGTGGGGGAATTCTTCTTCTGTATGAGGATCAACATCACCCATATGGATGGGGTATCTTTAGAAACCTAAAAAGAGACCAGAGTTGAATTAGGCACATTTTTTATGATATATGAAGGATGTTTGTAGGAAGAGAAAATATTATCCATGAATTTGTGGACCCATAAGCCATGATGGATGTTTTGGGTATTAAAATACATTGGGAGTACTGAAATAGTATAAGACTCTCCTAGTGATGAATTTTCCGTTGATTGGCAGCCATTTTGTAGGAGATATATGCAGAGCCACTGGGGCATGATTTTCATAGCCAAAAAAAGGTGTCTGTAGGACAGTAGACATCAATCTGAAATGTCCATGGAGGGTTATGGGGATTCATGTTCACTTAGAACACTGAAATTGGGGTCTAGAAGGAGTGTATATAGACATATTGGAAAGATTTGGGCTGCAATTTACTCATGGAATTAGATATCCCTTACATAGATCAAACTCACCCATATGGTGAGGCATCCATTCCATTTTTGGGCACCCCATCATTTAATGTCATGTGACTAGGACATGGGGTTTTTTATGAGGAAGGGAACCATGACATGCCTTTTATAGTCATGCTTCTAGGGCCAAATTCCATTACTATTTTTCCATAATGGCATGGTGGATCTCATGCTAAGATAACTAATCTCACAATATCTATGATCGGTGGGATAAACAAGAGATTATGATGATTCCAGGTCATTATATATGAATTGAAAAACCAACATTAGAGGGAAATTTAGGCTTAAACCATTGTAATGTAGTTTAATGTTGTACCAAAAGGACGATTTTGGACTCACAGTTTAAAATCGTGCATTGAGGATATGATGTTGTGCAATTTAGAGTCATGTAGTGGGGCCGATTATGCATTCATAAAGATCATTAATAGATTTGAGTTAATCATAATCAGGATGTTTCTACATTCCTTAGACGTGAGTGATGATAGAATGTGTAAAAAATATTCATGGTGGAAGCTTGATTCAGGAGGGAGGACGTGGGTCATGGAATCCATTGGGCATACTGAGATTGTAGAGGAATATCTTGGGGACAAATTTTCTTTTGATTGGTGGTCATTTTGCATGTGACGTATGCAGATTCATTAAGTAATGATGTGTGTATCCAATCAAATGTGTCCGTAGGACACTAGACTTCCATCTCAGAAACCTTTAAATGATTATGGGGATCCAATTTTTCCCAGTGAATGGAGTTTGAAAATTGGGAAAAATGTGTCTGGGAATGGAGTAAATATCCATATTGTGATTACCCATGACCAACTAGAGCTTATACATAGATCTGAATCATATGTATAGGGGGAAGAAGGATCTTTTGACTTCTCATGAGTGGAGGGCATATGTGGGATCTTGTAAAACTGAGAACATGGCCCCACGTTACTCATGATGAATTTCTTAGTGTATTGTTATTCGGTTAGTACCTTTCATTGGCTACTCATACAATTCTAGGCTATGCATAGTGAAAGGGGAATTTTTTAATGGGGGATCGGCAAGGATTCCAAATCCGAGCATCACTACGTATCCTGAAAAAGTAGGAATGAAGACACACGTAGTTATGAACCTCCCCTGTACCCATCGGGCTCGGACCATGTGTAGGGACATGTGAGGTATTTTTTTTAGTGGCTAGGTTTGGATGCCCAATCCAGGCATCACAATGTATCTTGAAAGAGTAATAATCAAGAAATATGGAGTTATGTACATTCCCCATACCGATAAGGTTCAGTTAATGGGGGTAAGAAGATTTTTGTTTCATTCTCTACGGGTGGTCTACCATATTTCCCTATAATGTTTTTGTGTAATAGATTCCATTCCACTGATCCTAAGCTAATGTGTGTTATACTCGATGTGAGAAACACAGAGTGACAATAGTTTCTTGTGCTAGATTGGGGAGATAGAGGATATGATTGAGGTATTTTTCATGGGGACTGGGCCATGATAGAGGATTGTGGTGTCAATACGTATCATACAAGGCCAAGAATCAAGTCGTACATTGTTCTGTTAGATATCATGAATTTTATCATCATGTGATTAGGAACATTGTTCCATGTAGTTTAACGTCTTACAGTGAGGACTTGAGTCCCAGTTTGATGTCATGTTTCTGGGACAAGTTCCTTATATTTTATCATCATGTGGATATGAATGTTACTGGTAGTTTAAGGTCTTATAGTTTGGACTATGATTTCACGTTGCTATTACTACTCATAGTTTAAGGTCTTAGAGATTGGGCCATGATGTCACATTGCTATTAATAATCATTGTGTATGGTCTTAGAGTTTGGACAATGACTTCACAATTCTATTAATACTCATATTTTAAGGTCATAGATTTTGGAAAATAACATCATGTTTCAATTACTACTCATAATAGAAGGTCTTAGATTTTGGACCATGACATCACGTTGATATTACTATGCATAATTTAAGGTCTTGGAATTTTGACCATTAATTCATATTATTACTACTCATAGTTTTAGGTCATAGAGTTTTAACGATGAATTCACAATATTAAAATTATAAATACTTCCTCAAAAACAACACATTTGTGGCTACCATGATCAGTTGTCTGTCAATCAATATATGGGAGTATGCTCTATTGGAATAAACCCTATGTATGACATATGTTCCATCCCACTTTGGTTCAATCATTGGGGAAATCTTATCGAGTATCATTAGGGTTCTGAAGACTAACACCATTTATCCTTTAAGGAAAGAACGAAGGCAGTCCTTTTTGTTTAAGGCTCATGCTATATGATTTTGGTAGTTTTTGAAATAGTGTAAAGTGTGAAGTATCTTTTAACCTAGCTGTTGAAACTCATCAAACCATCTATATGATTTATTTTCCTTGGATAGATGATCTTAAATGTCCACAAGAAGTGAGGGAAATTGGATTTTGATAAGAAAAACCTCCTCTACCCCATATACATGTGAGTATGTTGTAGCCTCGGTGGTAGTGTAGATTGTGGTCCGGTAATCCCACAACACATGAAATTGATTGTCTGGCCATGTTTTCCTATCCTTATCTACCATATTCTAGAGTATATTGGATAGAGTTTTGATGAAATCTTATGTCTTCCCATTGTCCTCCATAGGGTAGCAGGCTGAATGGTTGGTTTTGATTCCATACTCATGGTATAACTTTTCCATTTCATCAGAGCATAATATTGTGTCTTTTTTCCATCAGTATTTTATATGGGACACCAAATCTAGTAATGATGTTGGCCTTCACAAAGCTGGTGATTTTTTTCTCCCCGACATCATTAAGTTGTACATGTTTGGTTCATCTGGAAAAAGTTCGGTCATTATGAGTATGAACATGACCTGTCTGGTTGTAGTGGTGGGGGGGGGGGTTGGTCCCACAACATCAATCCCCCATGTGGAAAATGTATAGGGGTACTTAGCCTTATGATATAACTATGGGGGTCAATGTATAAAATTCGCATGAACAATGAAGTAATGGTACTTCTGGATGAATATGGAACAATACTGTATCATGGTGGGCTAGTAATACCCATGCCTTTGGATTTGGTTAGAGAGATTTTTTTCTGATTGGTGTGATCCACAAGCTCTAGGAGGCACATATTTCATGACAACAATATTATCTTCACCATAAATGCAGCTAAAAAGGACTTTGTTAGGCCTCATTCTTAGGAAACCTTTTACTGGTTTTTCCCATTTTACAAGGAAAAATTTAATGCCCATCTTCGAACATGTTTCTGTCCAGCCCTATCTAGTGGGAGATCCCCCATATGAAGGTAATATTCAATGGTAATCATCCAGCTGGTGGTGTGACTGTAAGGTGTTTAAACTGGGATAATTTCATCGATTTCCATTTTATTACTCTGAATAAATGGCATGACCATCCGATGGTGAGAATTTCTAATGACAGATTCATCCCTGACTGGAGTATCCATGGTCATGGATTCATTTTCCAAAGTTGTGTATTTAGAATTTTGATACCAAGGGACATAATTCAATGTTGGTTCGGATAGGAATTTTTCCATTTGTTCTTGAACATGGTTCATCATGGGGTTCAACAATTATTTCTTAATGTCATAGTCACAATGCCCATTTTGATGACTAGCTCTAAATCAACCTTTAGCTTTAGGTTTTTTGGTTTACAAATGAAGCTCTAGTTCTAGGAAATTAATGAAGTACTGATATTCTAATTCATTATTGGTACACCCTTATGAAAGTAAGAAAGATTAAGGAAAGATGGAATTTTTGGGGGATACAAGTATAATTCTTAGACCAACATTATTGATCGTGGGATCCTTCGTTCTTTTCCCTGTTGGGCTTATAGAAGCACCATCGAAGTATATTTCCCCTGTATGGGGGTCCTCTTGTATAGAGAACACTTCTTCATCTGAGATTTCAGCATCCAACATTGTTGTTTCATCCGTGGGGTGATCTTCCTAGAAGCTCACTAATTCCTCTCCATTGATGGACTTCTAGGGTATGTGCCATATGTTAAACTGTTGTATGATACCCTCCCATTGTGATGGGATCCCATTTAACATGGTACAGTTGAGGATATATTTGAGTTGGTTTTAGTGGGAGACCAGGTGGAGTTCATGGTGCTTCATGTAATGCCTATGTTTCTGAACCATGAAGATTAGGGATAGGCTGTTTATTTTTCAATTTTTGAATTCTGAGTTTCTGGAACAGTCATTACTTGGTTATGGTAATAGAGGTTTTTTTCACTGTAGATATCATTCTCTTACACAAGGAAGGTGGCTAATGACCATTCCAAGGTGGTTACATAAACAATGAGTGGTCCCCCCTCAACTAGAGGCATCAACATCAGTTGGATCATGATATATCTTTTAAAATTGTAATATTCTTCTTGGAAATCATTACCCCACTCATATGTAACCTCTTTATACATTAACCAAGGTAAAGTTAAACATTTACCCACTAAGATGGATATAAAGCATGAGATGTAGGTGAGGTGCCTCTGGAGTCCTTTCAACTCAGTGAGGTTGCGAGTTGGGGACATTCCAAGGATTGTTTTTTCTTCTTGGGGTCGACTTTAATGTCATAATGGCATACGATGAAGCTGATAAATTTTCCAAAGGTAATGCCAATGGCGTACATTAGGGGATTCATCATTAAACTATGATGTTGCAATTTTATGAAGATAGTTTCAATGTCGACTAAGTGGTTTGAGAACTCTCCTGATTTAACCACCAGATCATCAACATAACACATGAAATACATTCCCAAGAGGGGAATGAATATGTGATTCATGGTGCGCTGATATGTGGCACAATTTTTTTTAGACTAATGGGAATCACTTTATAATACAAAACACTTTGAGGGGACCTAAAAGAAATAGCTTCTTCATACCCCGTGCCATCCGGATATGGTTGTATCTAGAATAACCATCCATGAATGAGAGGGATTCTTTTTTGACGGTTACATCGATCAACAGTTCTATGATCGGGATCAGGAAATAGTCTTTCGAGGAATGTTTATTGAGGTCCCTGAAGTCAATGAATTTTCTATTCTGTATGTTCTTATTTTTGAAAGGGACTATGTTTTCCACCCAAATCGGATAATGGACCTCCCGAATGACGTTGGATCTAATAAACTTTTCAACTTCAGCCTCTATTTTGGCAACATACATTGGGTGGGTCCTTCTGGATTCCTATTTATAGCTATGATGATCTTCGGGTAAGCCCAGATGATGAGTGGCTAACTCAGGATCGAGGCCTATAATTTTTGTTTAATTCAAAGAAAACACATCTCGATTATTCTATAAAGAGGAGGTATATGCCTCTCTATCCATGATTGGTATAGAAACATTGAACAGCATGGGATGTGAGTCATCTTTGGTGCCCATGTTTATCTCCTTATGTTCATCGATTGTGGCGGAGAAGCCTTCTTTGAATGCAGGAGGGGTGTCTATGAGGTCTTCTTCTTATTATTATTCATTATCTTCATATTCCTCTTATGACAGAGATATTTTTCTAGATAAAAAATCTCCAATGTTGGGAGAGAAATTTTATTTTCCCTTCGTTAGTAAGGAAAGGGACGTTAGGGGTCCCATGGATGGCCAGAGAGCATCTTTGATAGGGCTTTTCTTGTAATCATATAAGTCAACCCGTTCTCTCGTGTCTTTAGACTTGGAAGCCATAACACATAACATAAAAACAATTGATTCATCATCCAAAAATTAACTTATGAAGACAAATTAGTTTATGGGTAGTACATACTCCACCCCAAGATACTATGGGGATCAACGAGAGTAGTTTCCAATCCATTTGGGGTTGTAATCCAATCAATGTCATCGGTTGAAGGATGTTTTTCTTTTGATTCAAAGAACACTATGTCGATATATTTCGACTCAAAAGACTCCAACTGGTATTTATTAGTGTGTAATGTCTAATTTTTTCAATTAGGTCAATATTTGATACACTGATGGTTTGATGATAAAATTGTAGCGTTCTGATGCAGCCAAGGCCTCCCTAACAAGACGTTGATGTTCATGCGTTGTCGCACTACTAAGTTCTCATAATCCAACATGTGGACTCCAAGATGATTTTTATGATTGATTTGTCCCAGTGGCTTCTACTATCATATTTCATATCCTAGAAAGGTTGTGGTGTAGGGTGTCATGTTGCCTTCATCGTAGCCTAGTTGAAGAAGCGCTCACAGTAGGATGAGTATTACTGATGAGCCGTTGTCGATGAAATTTATCTTGAGAGCAATTCTGTTTATCATTCATGACATATATATGGGTTTTATGTGCCCTTTCATGATGTAACCATCATCCCTGTCTATAAAGGAGATGACAACATGACATTCTTCATGATTTTTCTCTGTATGATAGACTTTATATACTATTACTTTGGCCTCGAACTCCTGTGGAATTAGTAACAATTCAATGAGTACCTCCCAATAATTAGCGGATTTTCATAACGCATCTAGGATTTAATGTATTGTGAGTAATGAAGCCAACTGCTTTAGAATATCATATTTTTTTCTAAAGGCCACTGCTTACTGTCTCGGGGTTTCTCTTTCACAGACACTTTAGGGGCTTGGGGTTTGGACGTAGGTTTTCTGGCCGCTGTGACTAGAGCTAGTGGCACTGCGGCCTTATTCGGGTTTGGACGAACTGGTCTGCCTGCATGCCTTCAGTGATTTGATATTTTTTCATCCCCTGATGGTTAATACAAGATAATTGGTCTTGGATTTATTATGAGAAGGTTATAGAAGCATTCAAGTTCTTGTTTTGTCTACCGAAGGGTCCTTCCCCTAGTTTCTACAATGTTATAGATTTGAGTTATGGCATTGACGGGATTTTGACTCCTGCCCTGATCATGCTTTCTAGGAATCCTTCGACCTCTATGACCTCTTCCTCTGGCACTCCTGTAGGGTGCGGGTAATGAGGTTTCATGGCCATAATACTTGTCTAAGAAGGGGTCTATCAAGTGAGTGACATTAATGAATCCCATGATCAATTATTGATCTAACACTATTTCTATCTGACTGTCTCCCTGTGATGGTACCGTTTTGTGAGTAGTGCTCATTGTAATGTTTGGAAGGGCAGTGCATGTTTTACCATTTGGTGGGGTGGTTCCCACTGTACCATGACTGATGTTATGGAGACCAAAATGGTCAAACATTACTTATTCTTTGGTGTCATCCCATCTTGCTTTTTCTTTCTACCCTTCTGGCCCTTAGAGGACGTCGAGGCTGAGGAGGACAGAAGTGTTGTATTACGAAATTTTGTTATAACAATTGGTTGTTTCATCTACCCTTGGAGGATTCCATGGACTCGGTTGACTATATTTTTGGTCATCGAATTATCATAGTTTTTATCATTATTACTACTGAATATTTTCCATTCCTCTTCTTCTCTTGAGTCTGAGGTGGAAACATTTTACACTTTTGCTGGTGGTGGGCCCAACTTGACATTCCCGGAATCTACCATCCTTTGTAGGATATTTTTGAAGAAGAGTCATTATGGGATGGTGTGTCCCAATATTCGATGATAACCACAATAATTTGGATAGTCTTTGAGACCCAATTCATCTCTTGGCTTTGTCTCTGGTACCCGAGGCAAGCTGCAATTAATGAAAGCTATGAAATAGTTGTGAACCTCGTTATCTCGGAATGAGTAGAATTTAGTTCTTTGTTCATTGTATTGATTTTTATCAATTCTATGCTCCTATTGAAGAGGTGGTAGTGGCTTTTAGTGTCTACGGTGTCCCAAAATCATTGGTGGGGGCCTCATAGCTAGAGCTGGTGCTGGGGTGGATTAAGCATGACAAAAGCCACTTCCACTTTTCCCGCTTGTTTTCCTGTGGCTAATGGGACTCTCAGGACATGAGATTGGTATGTAAGGAGGATTATTTTATTCATTGGGAAATTTAATAGAAGACTCAGAACCAACTTTTGTACTTCAAAGGGATGAGTAGTGTTCCCAATTTATCTTGAAGGGCATCGATGCACATGGCATGCATCTCATCCTTTGGGAGCGGCTGGTTCAGGGAATACGTCGGGAATTTCCATTGGGAAATGAAGTGTGAGACCCTTTCATTCACTCTCTGCATACAGTTCATGATATCACTGACTTTTGGATTTGGCAGCACTGAACCGAACAGGATGTGAAATTGTCACTAGAGGTCCTCCCAGCCTAGGATTGAATTGGTTGGCAAGAAGGTATACCAACAAAAACTGACCCCTGAAGGGTTTTGTACGAAGCTCCTGTGTTTTACTTCTTATTTTTTCTCTGTTGAGATTATCATGGGGTCACAATAATTGTCATAGTACATTAAAATTTGGTCCAAGCCTCATTATCCATTGAATACTGGGAATAAGGGGTTTTCGAAATTTGGCGGTGGTGGAACGTTGCTCACCCAATCAGGATAGGGTTTGAACTCTTGTTGCATCGGAGCATGACACCATTCCTTTGCCTCTAGTCAAACTATTAGTTTTTCAATGGTGTTTTAGATCCCTTGATGCATATCCTGTTGGTCTTGATCTTGGGATGGTGTGGTAGTGGCCAATGTTATGCGTGCCGACGCTATTGGAATTTGGGGTGGATACCCATACAAGGGGATCCATTGTGGGTTCCCCTAATTATATTCTGGATTCCATCACAGCAGTGGAAAGTCTTGATTTCCTTCTAGGGATAGTATTATGTAGGTTTCCGGTCCTAATCCTGAATTGTATGGGCACCCAATCTTATCTTCAATCACCAGGATGAGTGCATGGGGAAAGGGAACCTCTTCTAGAAATACTTTCTAGTGTTCATTTGGTGGTACACATACATCGTGGTAGCTCCCTCAACTTCACTCATCATTAATTCACTAGAGCACTTTCATTTCTTCCTCCTTCTAGGATAGCGATTCCTCAAGAGTGATGGATGCATTCATATGGGGAGGAGAAAGAGGTTCATATATGACCTTGGAATTATTATTCTCCTTATTAGGGTTTTACGAGGGAAGTAGTGTCAGGTTAAATGAAAGGGTGCCCAAATTTAGGACCTCTCTCTAGTTCTGGGGTTGAAAACCATCAGGAATGGTGTGGGATGACTTTGGGAGGGAACCATCTTCCTTTGTGTCGTCTCACTCTGAGTCATTTACAATGAGATATGTGGGGTTCATGTTTACCATGTTCACTGATACATACTATATTGGGGTGGTGTACCTAGTGTCTAATGGTAGGAAGGATTTCAACATCCTTTGATGGACTTTCTCCATCCATTCTGATGTATTCTTCATGTTTCATGGAGAATATTGACTTGATGGGAGCCTTGGTCAGACCTCATAATGTGCCTTTGTCTCGGAGGGTGTGATCCACGAGAAGGGGAGGAATGGGTGACTTTGTTGCCCGTCATTATTCTTAGACGCAAGAATACATGCGTTCTCTGTGTGGGGACTTGAGGTAAAAATGCCGCATCCCTGCAGGCTTGATTTTTTCGTGTTCCTCTATTGATGCACTAAGTCCTGTATTTGTTTGTCTTACGAGGAAATTTAGATTATAAAATTACCCCATCACTGTGGGATAGGGTTGTTCCCACATTGCCACATCATCCACCACTATTTCCAAATTTTCATTATCACTTCCTCCCTCTTGGGTGTGAAACCTATATGGAATAGGGCATGCATGGAGTCTATGGGTTTTAAAAGACATTCACACTACTCATTGGACGGCTTCCCTTAGGTGGTAAACCTACTAGATGATCTTTGTTTTCTGACTCAGAAGTGTTTCTATGGCTTGATCTCTTCGATCCTGATGCTTTTGAGACATAATCTAGGCTGACCTTTGTTGAGTTTCCCAGGTTTCATGAGTATGGGTTTCACTTGATGGCTTCCATTGGGTGATGAAATTTCAAGATGCCATTTCTAATGGGGTCTCTTGAAAGGGATGAGGGGTGAAGTGTAGCGATCTACATTCTCCCAATCCATGGATGTGAACTATAGTTAGGGAATTGTTAATGAGGAGACACAACTTGTGTTGTGCAAGGAGGAAATCCAGGTCAATGATTTTCTTTTTTCCTTCCTAATTGTGGCTTCCGTGTGTAAGGGAGGGCCTCTTGGTCGATTACATTGCGATTCACTCCTAACCTGTTGACATGGTTCACATACCCTTCATAGTGTAGAGATGTTTCATTTAGTTGATGAATATTCATACATATATTGAGGCGAATATCATTTATACATTCCCCAGAGAACTCTCTTTGTATTTCAACGTTATATGTGGTTGTGGAACAATAAATCATTGTTATATTATCCTTATTGAATTGTATTTTCATAATCAACATATCATGTTGTTTTTCTTCAAGAGGATCCTCTACTTGATATGCTTAGCTCAATTTATTCTTAATAATTACATTCTAAGGAATCAGTTAAGTGGGAGCCTCATTGATATGTAGACGGTGCGAGGGTGGCTCAGAAGATGAGCATGGCCCCATAAAATATTCTGGTTGAGAAAGAATATCACTCGTTATAGACGGAGTTCCCAATGTGTCTGAATCCATATTTCTTATCAGATCATAAAATGAGGTATTTTACTAATTGTTCTGAAAAGGGGAGGACCTTATTGAATGTGTGAATATTTTTTGTGGGCAGGACCTTCTCAATTAGTGCTGCATTGGCGAGGGATACTATTGGAAATTGATGCCCAATTGTGAGAAATGTATTTATGGCCTATACCTTGGGAAGGCCCTTTAGGGTAGGCTACTACGAGGGGTGTACCTTCTTGATTCTTTATGACACTGAGCGGAGGAACATCTTGATGACTGCTATGATGGAGAGGAATACTATCATGGATTGATAGCTGGCTGTAGGGATAATTTCTGCAATTCACATCATAGGGAGGGCCTTCAGGATGTACTGCAATGAGGGGAGTACCTACTTGTTTCATGAAGTTACTATGGGGAGGGCCTTCATATAAATTAACTTGTATTGGATGTACTTCGCAATGACTTTCATCATGGAGAGAAATACCATCATGAATTGATGTCCAACTACAGGGAGAAGCATATATGCAGCATATACAGCAAGGGGGGGGGACCTTCTTTCTATCTGACCTTTAGTTCAAGGGGAGGGATACCCCAATTCACATCAACAGATAGGCTCTCACGATAGGTCATTCTCTTCCCATGGAGTGAGCCCCAGGGGGTGCTCCAGGGATGAACTACAGAGCTGCTACTAGTGACATTGTGGGAAGATCCTTCGCAACTGCTACTGCCACTTCCATAATTGGGTAATGGACTGACAGGGTCTCGATCCATTATTGAAATATATTTAAGAGAGTCAAGAACCCCAGCATATAGCAGAGTGGTATTATGTATGAACTATTCATTTTTTTGTTTGCTTGGGTGCATTATATTTTTGAGTACTCTCTTGCAGGTAACCGGTGCCATATGTTGTTATTAACAGACATCTTATACAGTTCCCTGTCTTGTGGATTCCTCTAATGCTACTGGGATACACTGACTAGAAACATGAATTTTGGAAGGGATATAATCCTGCCCTGGAGTAGCCACCATGTTAGACCGGTGTCCCCCAATTGGAACAAGTATTTTTTTCTCGATCTACTTGTCATTGTGTTGTGGGATATTGTCATCAACCCTCCTAGACTAGAGAAGGATTGCATGACTACTCTGGAGTGACTGACCCATTTAGTGAGTAATTCATTCCATTCGAGAAAACCGGGTTGTGGGACCAATTTATTTCCTTTTCCGCCAATAAAATAATGTCTAGGCATGTTTAGACGATTTTTTATGGGATCAATGTTTTATCTTCCATCACATCTAGTATGTGATGAGATAACCCTTTAGATGGAATAGGTATGAAGGCCCATTTGGATATCGGAGTAGGAGTTTGTGGCTGCTCTAGTCCTCCATGAATTTCCAGTAGATACAGGCTGTTCTCTTATCCCAGGATAGAGGAATGAGTCTAACATCAGTTGTATTTTCTAGTTGACGCTGTATTTGACTGGTGGTATTTATATTCACGATTGGGGATTTATATCTTCTCACATTTTATTGTATTTTTCTCATGGGATTTGATTGAATCCATCGTAATTTGAATCTAATCATTTTTGTTTTCTTCCCTATTCGGATGGTGGGCTTGATATCCATCATTAGGTATTTTCTTGTATATGGTTTATTTTCATCCTATTTGGATGATGGGATTGATATTCATCAGTAGATATATGCTTCTTCCTATTGTTTTCTTCTATTTCTGCATAGTGGGACTATAGGGAACTAGTATGAACATGCACATTCTTGTATTGTTCTACCCAATTTATGGGGTGGTCTTGAGTGGAGGGGAAAACATCATATGTCAGCCCTTTGAACATTATCGTGTTACTGCGACAGAGTTTATTCACAAGAACCAGTGTGATAGAGTGTTACAGATTATATATTAATTTCCCTTGGGGGAATCTTGAGGGGCCTAGGTCACATATACATCCACAGGTTCCCTCCTCATATGGCCTTCTTCAGCATAAGGAGGCTTGGTCTTCCTGTGTTGGCAGCTACGTTCCCTGGTGGGGTCCCGTGAGTAGGACCACTATAAATTTGAGATGAATTTGTGTGTATAAACATCATTTTCCTTCCAATGATAAGGGAGGTACTCATTGTCATTTTTGGAGGACATTCTCTCAAAACCAATTGATATGGCTATAAGGGTCGCCTTATGCTAGGGTATCGACCACTCATGAGAAGGAAGCTAGAGAACTTTTGCAGACTGGAGGGCTTATCTTGCGGCCACCCCCATGGGGAGAGTACCATTTTGGTGGTACTCTATGGTCAGCATGTTGGATACCTAGTGTTGGTGATGATGGGAAGCCGAGGGGGTCATGTTCTTCCTAGGGGTCCCAGCCTCCTACAGGACCGCTAATGTGAGTGTTTTCTTCAGTCCTCAAGATTTCATTTGGATGAAAGGTTTCTCTGTGGGAATTACAACACACACATATATGTCATATAAACCACAAAAAATCATCAATGTAGAATTATATTAAACATATTCGTATCTGATGATTCATCTTGGGCCCCTTCTCTTCTCCTTTTTTGTCATGGCGAAATGGGGATTGAGTGGGGTAAGGCCTCCACCTGGGTAAAAGATTAACATTGGGATCACTAGTTTTGTTTCTCCTCAAAGGTGGGGATTTTTGCGCATACAGGGGAGACCAAAATGGTTGGACGTGAAATACAGCTTTTTTCCATTATAATTGGGGTAGAACCTCCACCTTGGTTAAGGATTCATGTCGGGTTCACTAATTTTGTTTCTCCTTTGAGGTGGCGCATTTTGGGTGAATAGGAAACGATTAGATGAGAATCATCACCCATCACTTTTTCTAGAGATAGTTTCTTTGCAAGTTCACCATTTCTTTTGTTTCGAACCATTCTGTATCATTATCCTTTAATGTTATGATTAATTAACCTAGCGGGGACTGATTAATTCACCGATTTCTTATTTCTAAGGAGTTTCCACAGTTATATGGTCTCAGAGGGAGATAGTATGGGGTTAATTATTTGGGCAATCAGACCACTTCAGATATAACTTCCTTGAATGGTTACCAACAAATTTATACGTGGATTTAGAAACCCCCAATATACTTGGTGTCCATGATTCATAGGCCTTCTTTCCAAAGGCAGACACCAATTGGATAATGGTTTTCCCAATGACACTTAAGGACACCAATGGTCGGGAGAATGGGAAGTCGGGCTCACCGTACCCCTTTGTGGGGAATTATTTCTTATTTTAGGGCTCTCTAAGAGATTTAATTTGTTTTAATATGTTCGTGAATCCTTTTTTCATTGCCAAAGAGGGTTTCCATGGGCAACCCCCAATTTTTAGGATCGTGATAAGAATATATAGATTTTCTACAACGGAGGTGATGCTTACTTGATCCAGAAAATAAGGCGTTCTGGAGTTTACTGTCATCCAGGGGTGGAAGGTGACATGATGTTGGGATTGGAACCATGAGATGGGATTCCCATGTATCCTTGATAGAGGAATAATGACCAACGTAGTTCAGAATGGCTAGGGATTACACACAGATGTTATCCATTTGGGGGGACATTATCAGGTGATCCCTTTTGAAAGGGCACCCTTTTAAGCTTGGGCCTTCATGTAGGAGTCCTATATAACCTAGTTTGATCAGGAATCATATTTCTCATAGTCCAGAATTGTGCGGGGATTACACATGGAGGCTTCCCATTTAAGGGGAACATGATTGGATGAACCCTTTTGGTTGAGCACCCTTTTGAGCTCCATCCTTCATGTAGGCGTCCTCTGTATCTTGGTTTGATTAGGAATCATAGTTGTTATAGATCAGATTTGTGTGGTTGTGGTAATATTTACAAATACATAAGCCCACAAGAGTCATTCTCAATGTGAGAAGCAAGATGATGTGGGAGATCTAACCAACCACGAGCTTCTTATCCTGGTGGTGGGAGTGGGCGAGCCTACAGCGGACGAGGTCAGGGAAAAGATGGGCGAGGGAACAGAGCAATGAACCATTTAATGTGAAATGACATTAATGGTCATTGTGACTCAGCCTAAGAAGATTGCGGACTTACCTCAGTATGAGCACCTCAGAACATGTTCTGAGAAAGGGATGAGTGTTGTCCTTGTCAAATGGGGAAGAGAACATATACCCTTCAGCTTATCACCATTCCTTATTGAATGGAAAATCATGTGATCACCATTAATACATAGAACTGGGAGGTTCACATTTGCATCCCAAGTTGGGAGTTTGGGTTACAATGTGAATATAGACCCTCATACATCCCCAGAGCATGATCATTTATGGGTAGAGTCTTCGTGACTATTCTTACAATAGGTATTTATACTCAAAGGGGCACACTGATGCACTCGATGAGTTTATCATATGCTTCCGGTGGCTTCGGAGGTGGTCTGGCCTGATGATGGGAGACTGGTTCATAGAGGGATTTGGGAGGATTGGATGTTAATGGAGAAGAAAGATTGGAAACAGAAGAGATAATGCCCAAAAACACCCCATTCCATGGACTGATTTCTTTTGCAGGATGGGAGAAGCTTAACATATTGTAGAGATATGTGGGTAGAGGGGTCATCCGCGTACCAATGCGGTACGCAGGCCTAGGTATCGACCATCGTGCACCATAGTGGTATGCAGTCCATCACACCACTTTTGGTTTCATCTACATACCAATTTATTACACGCGCCGAGTTAAATTTACACTGCAACACACTATACGAAACACCATTTTAATGGAGGGTCTGAGGGATTATCATTCGCGGGGAGTTCATCTGTAAGAATTATGTGGTTCATAGATTCATGAATTAGGTTCATGATTCTATTATTATTATCAAGGTCCCCCTTTTTATGTTCTGTGGCTGATTGTACCTGTAGAAAATGTGGTTCACAATTTGTACATCGCTAATGATTCAAGACTGAAGCCGAAATCTTCCCTGAGTTCTTTCTTCAATCATTTAGGTCCCCTTCAATCTTTTTTCATCCATCCTCTTCTAAATTCCTTCTCATCTCCATTTATAGAGCATCTGGGAAATCATATCAATGGTCTTGTGGCACCATTTGGAGAGGCCCATGAAGAGATATCCTAAACCGCAAAAGACATGGTCAACTGGGGTTTGTGGAGGCTACAGTTCGCGATCATTATTCATGGAACCATGTCGGTTTACTTTATCCGCAAAATTCTGAGTTTGTGAGATGGTATGATGATGGAATTCAACTGCATGATTCCTTCGACGATGTGGTTCGTAGTCCCATGTGTTCGCTATCCATCACTCCATAGGCCAATGCCTCGTGGATCATTCATCATACTGATGGTTTGTGATCCATGTGGTATGTGATCCTTTCCAGGTGATGGTACATATGATATATAAAATCCATTGAAAACATGAATTCCTTCAACCTTTTTTTGTAACTTTGTATCTCAATTTGAGTCTATTCACCTTTCTAGACTTGTTGAAATACTTGCTTCCTTCTAATTTGTGATTGTGGGATTATTTTCTACCTTCGGAAGAAATTTCAAGACTCTACACCCCTAAAACCTTAAAAACACTAAAATCCTAAATGACCATAAAATAAATAAAAACCTAAAAACCATTAAAAATATAGAAACCATAAATTCTACAAAAACATTATACTACCCTCAACCCACTTTAAAACTCTAAAATCCTAGAGTAACAGTAAAAAACCTAAAAATATTAAATGGCCCTAAAAATCATAAAAACTAATAAAACATTAAAATAGATTAAAATCCTTAAAATATTCTAAAATATCTTCAAACCCATAAAGGATGTCAAATACCCTAAACCCCCTTTAAACCATAAAAACCACTAAAACAATAAAAACCATATAAAACATAAAATCCTTGATAAACTAAAATGAAACCTAAAAATCCTAAAAACATAAAAAAAAATATAATATCCAAAAAAAACACTAAAAAACCTAAATACCCTAAAACTATAAAAACTGATAAAACCCATAAAACCCTAAAAACTCCTAGAAGCCATAAAAACATTTAAACCTCTAAAAATGATAAAAATCCCACTACAACCCAAACAAAATCTAGAAACCCATATATATCCTTAAGACCATAAACTCCCTAAAAACTATTACAAACCCCAAAAACCCAAAAAACCGTATAAAAACCCAAAAAACCTATAAAAACACAAAAACACCTAAAAACATATAACCCTAAAACCCCATAAACAACCTTAAAACCCATAAACACCCCAATACATTTTGAAAATTCATTAAAACACAATGAAATAAAAAAACCAACCCCCACCCATGAAAATCCAATGACATCGCAAATATAACCTAAAACCCGTTTAAACCCATTGAAACCCTAAAACATGTCAAATTAAATAAAACCCCTCAAACCATAAATGACCATAAAAACACTGAATTCCATAAGAAACTAAAAATCCCTTAAAACCCCTTTGAAACCCCTAAATGAAGAAAACACCTTAATACCCCTAAAACACTCAACTAAATCAAAAAAACACTAAAACCGTAAAAGCCCATGAAAACCCTTAAGCTCCCAAAAACCCAAAAAATATAAAAACACTAAAACCCATAAGAACCCTAGAAAAATCCTAAAAACCATAAATCCCTAAAAATTGTGAAAACACCGTAAAACCATGAAACCATTTAAATCACTAAAAAATTAGAAACCAAAACCCCCCAAAAATATTAAAACATAGTAAAACCACAAGAATTCCATAAAACTGTAAAATTCCCTCAAACTAATAAAACCTGAAAGAACAGTTAAAAAAACTAAAACCATATATAAACGCTATAAAACCCTAAAAATTATTAAAATTTCTACGAAACCCATATAATACCATAAAAAAATTAAAACCCTACAAATTACTAAAATAAAAAACATACGGAAAACCATCAAACCCCAAAAATCCATACAATATCCAAAAAATCCATTATGCCCCAAACGACCCTACAAAATCCTTAAATGCACTAAATGCCATAAAAGTACCCTAAAACCCATAAAAGACTAAAAAATATAAAACATACTGAAAACAACAAAATCCATTAAAAAGACACAAAAATACCCAAATAAAACCTTAAAACCTTAAAACCTAAAATTTCAAAAGAAAAACAAACCATAAAATCCTTTATAGGACCCAAAAAATACCCTAAAACCAAAAAACAGTAAATGTACTTGAAACCCTTAAAACAACAAAATCATTATAAAACCCGAACCCATAAATAATTGAAAATTCTATAAAACCGTTAAGATACTAAAATAATCCTAATACCAAAAAAACTCTAAAAATTCATGAATCCCTGAACCCTATAAATACCCTAAAAATTATAAGGCAACTAAAAACATTAAAACCATTGAAAACACAAAAAATCAAAAACCCTCAAAATAATAAAATCCAAAATACCCCTAAAAATCCTAAAACCCCCAAAATCATTGAAAATTCCTAAAAACCGATGAAAATCCAAAAAATCCTAAGAACCCAAAAAAATATAAAACCTCTAAAAACCCGAAAAAATACTAAAAACCCTAAATACCAAGATAAACCCTTAAAACCCCAAAGACCATAAAAACCATAATAAAATCAATAGTCATCCTAAATACCCCTTAATACCATAAATGTCCTTAAAACCCTAAACAAATATTAGAAGTCACTAATACCCTATGAAAGGCCTAATAGACTGTAAAAACCTATAAATACACTAAAAATACTAAATCCCTGAAAACCCCAAAAACCTCTTTGAATGTCCTAACCCCCCAAAGAACCCAAAAAATATTAATGCCATAAAATTACATAAAAACAAAAATAACCCCAAAATCCCCTAAAATAATAGAATCTATTAAAAACCCTAAAATCCTTTTAATCCCCTAAAAACTATAAAATTTATAAAATACTTTAAAATCATAAAAAACATAACCCTAATGACCCAAAAACCCTAAAAACAATAAAAACCCAAATCCCTCTAAAAAAACTAAACCCCTTAAAACTCATTAACAACTATTATATCCCCCAAATATCCCTCAAACCCCTTAATAAACCATACAAACCTAAAACCTGTAAATATAATTTAAATCTCTATAAACCATAAATAAAATAAAAAGAATAATAAAAAACTAAAAAAACCCCCTTATAACCATAAAAACCTAAATAAAATAAAATCCCCCCAAAACCAGAAAACAACCATAAAAACACTAAAAGACCATAAAGCCCATAATGGAACTAAAATTCATATAAAACAACTAATGTACCATAAAACCCTTAAAAACCCTAAAAATATTAAAAACCATGAAATGAATAAAACCGAAAGTCCCTTAAAAATTTGGAAAACTGTAACCCCCACTATAAAACTAAAAAACACTCAAAAACCCAAAACATACCTAAAAATATAAAAACTAAAATGTAATCTTAAAACCAATAAAAATATTTAAAACCCCATTAAAACACTAAAGGCCCCTAAAGACCCTAGATGAAAATAAAAAACCCTAAAAACCATAACGTACCCCAAAAATCCTTAAGGAAACTTAAAACTCCAAAAGGGCACTAAAAATCTATAAAAATACATGAAACCCTAAAAACCAAAACAAATTCAAAATGACAGCATAAACATTAAAAATTCCTCAAAACCACTAAAACCCCAATAATACCCTACAACTTCTAGAAAACCCTACATAACCATAAAACATTGAAGACACCCCCAATACCCTAAAAGCCTTAGAACCATATAAAAACCCTAAAACAACTAAAAACACTAATGTATATTGAAATACAATTAAGACCATAAAAACCTCAAAAATCTAAAGAACCCTAAAAACCAGTAAAAGTCCTAAAAATCCCTAAAACCTATAATATTCCAAAAAAACATATAAAACTGTAATGACCTAAAAAATACTAAACACCATAAAACTATAAAAACCCAACAAAGTATTTAAAAATACTAAAATTCCCTAACCCCCCCCCCCCCCACATTCCCATAAAAGACCGTAGAACACAAAAAACCCTATATCCCAATAAGACACTAAATGTACCGAAAACATATAGAACCATAAGATACCCTAGTAACATAAAAACTCTAAGAACCGTAAAAATTGAAAAAAACATAATACCACAAAACCACTAAAAATTAAAAAAATGAAAAAAAATCATAAAACCCCTTCAAAACTATTAAAGAGTCTGTAAAACCATAAAACCCATAAAAACGAAAAAAGTACAAAACACTCTAAAAACCTAAAACCCATAAACCCATAAAAAACCTAAAAACCCAAAACCCTCCCTACAAAAACAAAAAGTAACTTAAAAAAAGAAAACCCCTAAATATCAATATAAAATTAAATACAACAAAAAACCATAAAACCATAAAACCCACAAAATAAAATAAATCCACAGAAACCCAAACAACCTTAAAATCAATAAAAAATCCAATACACACTAAAAAAATTAACTAGAAAAAAACAAAATACCCTAAAACATAAATGACTATGAAATTCCTTGAAAACATAACATTGCTACAAACCCCACAAAAGCACCTAATAAACCAAAAAACTAAACCCCTAAAATCCTTATAAAGTCATAAAATTTAAAGTACTAGAAAACATAAAAAAGGAGAAAACTCATAACCCCCCAAAATGAGAAAAACAGAAAAATAATAAAAAACAATAAAGACCCAAAAATATCATAAACCACTATAAAATCAACAAATCCCTAAAATATTATAAAACCCGTATAAAACTCTACATACATGAAAAATCTCAAACACCAAAAAAAACCATAAACCACACAATAACATAAAACCCCAAAAGACCCAAAATAACCAAAAGCCACTACAAAAATTTAAAACACAAAAAAACCTAAAACATTAATAATCTCTAAAATACCTAAAACCCTTAAAAAATAAGAGATCATGAAAACAATAAAACCGCTAAAAAGTTATAAAAAAATTAGAAATCCCCAAAGACTAAAAAACCATAACACCTCTATAAAATACATAAAACCCAAAAATGGTTATAAAAACCACTAAAAACATAAAATACCTTAACGATATAAGAATGCCTAAAAGACCTTAATTCATAAAAAACATAAAATACCCTTAATAACCAAAAACCCCTAAAAGATTCTAAAACCCCTAAGAATAAATAATTTCCCATAAAAACTATAATAATTATGAAAATATGAATAACCCATTAACCAAACAAAAAACTCTAAAAACCCTTTAAACAACTAAAACCCCTTAAAACCAATAAAATCCCCTCAAACCCAAAAAAAATATCTGAAACATCATAAAAGACCAAATGGACCCTAAAACCCCTAAAAACCCTAAAATTTCCTCCAAATACAATTAAAATACTAAATCACCCTAATATCAGAAAAAAAATATAAAAGACCATAAAACACAAAAAATCAGTAAAAGAATTATAAAAATCCCCAAAACACAATAGAATCCCTAAACCCCCATAAAATACAAAACCCCAAATTCCTTTAAAAGACCTTAAACCCCTAAAATACCTAAAATGAAAAAAGGACCCCCAATCCAAAAATGATAAAAGATATTAAAAATCTGAAAACCCCTAGATGAACATAAAAACCATAAAAATACCTACAAACCAAAAATGACAGAAAGACCATAAAAACACTAAAACACTAAAAATTACAAAATACCCCTAAAAAACCTAAAGAACTGTAAAAACATAAAAACAATTGAAACCCATAAATCCTCATTAAAATTCCCAAAATAACCCTTAAAGCCCTTAAACTGATGAAATCCTAAAAACATATAACAAAAAACACACTAAACACCCAAAACCCCTCAAGAACCCTATAATACCATAAATGTCTCTTAAAAACACTAAAATACTAAAAAAATCAGTAAAACCCCTAAAATGACTCAAACATATCAAAAATCCGAAAAACCAAAAAATCATAGAAACCACCTAATAAAACTTTAAAATTCAAAAAAAATCCTTAAAAGCAGAAAAACATTGATACCCCATAAAAAACCCAAAAACACAAGAACCCGTAAAACCCTAAATCCCCTTAAAACTAAAGAAACCATAAAAACCCTAATTACAATAAAAACCATTAACACCCCTAAAACCCTAAAAACCATAATACACATAAAAGTCCATGAAAACCCTAAAAAGTTTATGATCCCTAAAATTTGAAAAGATAATAAAAACCCAAAAAAACCCAAAATCCCCATAGAAACCATATAAATATATAAAACCCATAAAATAACCTAAAACCAAACAACCCATAAAGAGACAAAAACCCCTAAAACCCAATAAAACACTTGAAAGACCCAAAAAATAAAAAACCCTTGAAAACACTAAAAACATAAAATATCAAAACAACTCCTAAAACTCCTAAAAACATTATACCCTATCAAAAATTATAAAACCACTAAAAACCATTAAAATTTTATAAAAATCAAAAAAAATAAAAACACTAAAAAATCAAAAAACACAGAACCCATAGAACACCCTCAAACCATCAAAACACCAAAATCCTAATAACCCCTAAAACCCTAAAACCCAAAAAACCCTAATACATTCAAAACAATTAAATCACTGAAAGACACTAAAAACAATAAATACCCCTTAAGGACCATAAAAACCAGAAATAATAAAATCCCAAAAACCTAAAAACCTTAAAAAACATAAAAACCCAAAAAACTATAAAAACCCAAAATAAGCAAAAAAATCCTTTAAAACCAGAATAACCAGAAATAATAAAAATTGAAAAACACTAAAAACTCATAAAAAACTAAACAACTAAGACACTTAAATCAACGTAAAAAATCGTTAAAAATCCTTAAACCCTTAAAAATGCTAAAAACTTATAAAAATAGAAAAAACCTATAAAACTCTAAAAACCCATAAATACCTTAAAACACCATAAAAATTAAAAATCCCCAAAGAATAAAATAACCATAAAAATATATAAAAACACATACACCCCCAAAAAACACATAAAAACCCTAAAACCCAAAAAACGGTTAAAAATACTAAATTCACAAAAAACGTTTAAAACATTTAAACACAAAAAACCCCAAAAAACCGTAGAGGCTCCTAAAAAAACTAAAATCCATAAAAACCCTAAAAAAGTGAAAACCCATAATATATATATATATATATACTCTAAACCCCTATAAACCCGTAAAATGAACCTAAAACCCCAAATCCTCTAAAAACCATTAAAATCCCTGAAATCCATAAAACACTTAATCAACCATAAGAAGCCCTAAAATAAACTTGGAACACATAAAACCATTAAAATTCAAAAAAACCCTAAAAAAATTAAAACCCCTAAATAGACTAAAATCCCTTTAAAACCCTAAAATCCACAATAATTCTAAAATATCTTAAAAACAATGAAAACCACTAAAAGTTATTAAAACATCTAATAACCCATAAGAGTCCTTAAAACCCGTAAAAACTCTAAAAAAACATAAAACCCCATAAAACCCTAAAATAAACAAAAAACCCCTTAATCACCCTAAAAACATAAAAAACATTAAATGATAAATTCATAAAAATTGTAAAACCACCAAAATATCAAAAAACCGCTAAAACCCTAACAAACCCCAAAAATAGCATTAAATAACTAAAACCCCTAGAAACCATAAAAACGATAAAACCCCTAAAATCTCTGAAAAATAATTAAAACCCTATACCAAACCAAACACTCTTAAAAACCCTTGAACACATCAAACCCCTCTAATCAATAAAATCCCCAAAATCTCTAATTTTTTCATAAACACCATAAAAATATCGAAAACTAGAAAAACATTCTATTACCCCTATAAATAATTAAAAACAAAAAAAACCCCTAAAAAATATTAAATTCCTAAAATCCCATAAAATCTTTAAAAACAAAAAAACTCATAAACCCCCTCAAAACCCTAATAAACACATATACCATAAAACCCAAATAAAAATAAAACCCCTGAAAAACACTAAAAATCTAGAAAACATTAACAACCCTAAAAAACCTTAAAACCCACTTTAAACACTAAAAACCATAAAAAAAGCTTAAAACCCCTAAAAACATGAAATTTACTATGGATACATGGTAGAGTGGTTATAGATATAGTGCTCTGAACACGAGGATCCAGATATGTATCTTCATAAGGAAACACCTAATATTACTTTAATAATTTCTGATGGACCCTCTACCCTATTGGGAATAGGTCCAATCCTAAGAATTGAAACCTTGGGGCTCGATAGGGGAATGTGTTGTATAGATGGTGCATGGTCTGGTTACGCCTTTGGTGCATGGACCCCATGGTTTGGTGTTATAGTTATTGAAAGGAAACACCGTAGATGGATTTCATAACACCACCTAGAACCTTTATTCCATTTGTTATTGGCCCAGGCCCATGGTTTTCCACCTTGGGCCTCACTTGGGACGTGTGGCATGTAGGTTGTGAAAGGCCACACATATACCACATAACCTGAATACACGTTTCCCATGAGGTCATGGTGGAGTGGTTACAACTATGGTGCACTGACCTAGACGATCCAGGTTCGATTCCTCACAAATAAATGACTCATATGACTTTAATATTTCCTAATGGACCAACTAAACAATTGGGAATTAGACCAAGACCATTACTTGCCACATTGGTCCTCATAGGTGCTATCTGGTGCATAGGTGTTGCACGACCACACCTATACCCCGTTACCTGATTACATATTTTTAAAAATCTTAAAGAAGAAGATTGAGCTCATAGGGAGAGCTCTCCATTAACATCCATGACATTGACAACTACTGCACCACTCCCTTACCCAACCACAAGGGAGGTATCTTTTCTATTTCTTCATGTATCTCGGAAATCCATCACTCCATTCTTGGTCCCAGATTGGCTTTCCCCTTTTCCTCAAATTAAGCTTCTCCCTATGGTACCGAATTTTTAGGAGGGACATCCACAACTCCCCATATCAATAACTGCGTTTAATAGGGCCTATTATATACAAATCATGATGATGATATCTCAATTGATGAATCTATGGAATTCAGTGGACACATATAACATGGGTTTTTGGATCATAGGGTCTTTATGACCGAGTTGTGGTGGGGTTAATTCATGGATTCCATATCATGATCCTCTTTTCGACGTAGTAGAATTTGATCCACTCATATAACATGGCCCCTCAAAGCATCAATAGAATCAGATTCATCCTCTTTACGTTCAATATTTATCTTTATATTAATCATGATTCACCAATCACTGGTACAAGGGTCATATTTCAAGAACATCCTATTCCATTTCAAAATATATCTATAATTTATATGCCATGAAATATGGTGGGACACTATAGTTTTTTGAATATCTGGGCTTGGGTGGTTTACCATATAATTTCTCCAAGAGAATATTTTAAATTAGATATGTCTAGAGAACCGATTGAGTTTTTTTGGGTAGTTGTTTATAAGGAGTTTTGTTACAAACAACCGGTTATTTTTGAATCGTGGTTAGATTTTTGTTCTTTATGTATGAAACCGGGTCACTGCAGTTTGGTTTGTAGGAACGGTAGTAGGAACAATAGTGGTGTGGGGATAGAAAAGGGGTCCACTAATGCAGGATGCAATTAAACTATTGAAGATCAAGTAAAATTTGCAGTAGGGGATGGAAGCCCATTGAAGAATGCTCAAAGTTTGACCCTGAGTAGAAGGTGTGTGTAGTTTTAACAAATCTAAATCATGACCTGGTGATTGGTTTTGATAAGGGGGTGGTGGAAACTAAATAATTTAATAAGGTCATAGAGGCTATTTGTTTCAGTGGTGACAGAGCAGTGTCCGGTGAAATGGCTATGCGAGCAACTGTAACTGTCTGGGAGGATTCCCCATGGATTTTTGGGGAGGGAAGAGAGACCACAAATGGGATGGAAGGTCATAGGAATAATAGAAGTGCGATTTAGACACAAGATATAATCTCAGTGTGCAACTGGTTTATAGGTTTGGATTTTGTGGAATGGATTCAAGAGTAAAAAAGACATGAAATATGGGCTGGCTGTTGTAGAGGCACACATTACTACCCCTGATGTGGTGTCTAAATTGGTTGTTGGTATGGGTGAGGGGATTGAGATGAATGAATATGATAATGGGCATGAGGAATGGAAATTGGATAAGAAGGACTACTCTAGGAATGAGTAATGGAATTCAGGTGTTGGGCATGAGGACATGAAGTTGGACCATAGGCATTCAGACCATGTTTCTGCTGTTGATCTTGAGGAGTAGTAGGTTCAGGTAACGTAGTTTATTACGGTGGTCCATTAAGGGGTATCTACATAGAATTATCACTATTTGGTTCTGGGGGACATTCCTTTGGATGAAAAAAAATGTGTGGATGCACTTTATGGGGCATGGATTTGAGTAGTCAAGTGGATTTGATTTGACAATGCATGTTCTATGTGATAGGGATCATTGAAATAAAATGAAAAGGGTTAATTTATAAGAGGAAATTCAAAATCTCCATAGTGGTTTGAAAATATTTGATATGTGGTATGATGTCACTGATAATGAAAATGAGTATACAAACAATAAATAGGAGTCCATGATATATGAAAAATCATCACCCCGAGATGTCATTTTTCATGGAAAGGAGAATAAGTTTTTGGGGTTCATTTCTCCCCCCCCCCCCCCCCGAAGAGGAGGATGGGGAAGGACTATTTCAATTTTCCAAGGACCGTGTCTACTAGGTCCTCATTTAAGGATTATAAAAAGGCCATTTCTGAACCCAAGAGAAGGCATCCAAATTAGTTTTCCTCCAAACATCAGTCAAACATAGAACAACAAAGGCTTGTGGAGATATTTTCTACAATCTTCATGAAGCATAAAAATTACCAATAGGAATTGGAGTTGACAGGTGATGTTAAATATTTTGATTATGGATATGGTGCTAATGGTGAATCCATGGATATGTACTTTTATTTTTATTTTTTATGTATTTTTTGACCATGGAACTTTTTTTCAATGTTTTTCAAATAATCTTTTAATAAATTTTGCCGGCTAGGCAAGCTTCGTCTCGAGCCTTATTTGACTAAAACCACGAAAAAGGTAATGTCCTTAAAAACCCTAAAAACCCAAGAAAACTCTCCAAACCTCTAAAACTACATAAAAACCATTATATAACTAAAAGTACATAAAAAAATCAAAAAAACTAAAAAAAAACTATACACGCTAAAAGACCCTAAAACTGATAAAAACCTTTTAAAAACCATAAAACACTTAAAAGACCCTAAAAACTAGAAAATTATAAAAGTCACTAATAATCCTAAAAATCATAAAAACCCCATAACCCTAAAACACCTATCAAACTAGAATACCAAAAAAATCTAAAAACCCTAAAATATTCTAAAATCCCAGAAACACTCTAAAACCAAAAAATAATACAAACCACTAAAAGCACCAACAATCTAAAAAAATGGAAAACAATGTAAACAAATAAAACACAAAATGATCCAAAAAACCCAAAACAACCAAATCACCATAAAATCACTTAAAATCTTGAAAATCCTAAAAAGGTTTAAAACCACAAAAACACTAAAACCACTAAACCACTACAAACCATAGTTTTTTAACATAAACTTTATAAATGGTAAAACCCCTAAATATATTAAATTCCTAAAACCCCTAGAACCCTAAAAACACTAAATATCTAAAAATAAACCACAAAATTGTAAAACACCAAACCCCCCCTAAAAACCCTTAAAAACCTAAAAACCTAAAAACAATAAAAATATATTTAATGAATTGAAACCCACTAAAAATACTAAAACCACATGAATATCATAAAAATATAAAGAGGCCTAGAAACCCTAAACCCCTATAAACCATAAAGAACACATAAAAAATCCATAAAACCCTAAAAAATACGAAAAATAGAAATTCACTAAAAACGAGTAAAAACACTAGAAACAATATAAATTCATAAAAAACCCAAGAAACAAAAGATACTATAATAACCAATTAAATAATAAGAACCCTCCCAAAACCCACCAAAAATACCAAAAAAACATAATACATAAAATCCCCAACGATTATAAAAACATTGAAGACCCTAAAACCCATAAAACCATAAAATCCCTAAAATCCATGAAACCCTAAAAACCTAAAAAAACCCAAAACCTCCCAATACCCAAAAGCCTAAAAAATAATAAAACCCTAAAAACCATAACATCCCTAAAATCCCCATAAAATCAAAACACCCAAAAACATTATTAAAATACAACCATAAGTCCTTTAATCCCTTAAATTTTAGGAGAAATCCTAAATGACAATAAAATCATAAAAAACCCTAATTGTACATGATAAATCAATAAGAATCATAAAATACCAAAAACAAGCTAATAAAACCCATTATGGCCTGAAAAAACACTAATCTACCTGAAGACAATAAAAACCATTAAACCCTAAAATAACAGAAAATACCATAAAAATCTAAAAAACCATTGAAACCCTAAGGTACATTAGACATCCTAAAAACTAATAAATTCCATGAAAACCATAAAAATCTTAAAAACCTAAAACCATTTACAACCCAAAAACATTCATAAAAAACAAAAAATACCCCAGGAATATGAAAAATTTCTATAACACCCTAAAAACATTAAGAATATTAAAATACACTAAAACCTCTAAAAACCATTAAAAAACTAGAAAACAACTAATATCCAAAATAACTGTAAAAAATCTAAACTCTCTTAAAACTCTTAAAACCTTAAAACTACATGAAAACCCCTAAAAACCCCAACAAATGATATAGAACCCAAAAAACCATAAAAACCATGAAGGCACAAAAACCCTAAAATCCATTAAAACCCATAAAACAAAAAAATCGTAAAGAGAAACAAAAAACCCAAATAATATACCACCAACCCAAAAAGGCCCCATAAACCCTAAAATCCCAAACAATAAACTAACAATTCCCAAATATATTAGAGAATCATAGAAACAATGAACAACATAGAATAACTAAAAACACTAAAATATTCTATATAACACAACAAACCCTAACCCCCTTAAATCCCCTAAAAACCACAAAACCCCTAAAAATCTCTAAACCCTAAGAACCCTAAAAAATCATAAAACCTATAAAACAAAAAAAGAAACCCTGAAAACCCTTGAAAACCCTAGAATAATAAAAATAGTAAAGACTCTTAGAACCCAAAATAATACTCAAAACCTTAAAAAATCACTCAAAATACATCGATGTGTAAAACCCAAAAAAATCTACAAAACTCTGAAAAACATCCTAAAAACACCAAACCCCAAGAAAACCGAAAAAATAATAATACCCTGAAAGTACTAAAGCCCGTGAATACACTTAAAAACATAAAACCCTAAAAAATAGATTCATGGAAAACCACGAAAAACCCAAAACCCTTTACCCTCAAATAAACCCTAAAAAATGATAAACCCCTTGAAACACAACAAGACCCCTATATCACCCAATATACACTAAGACAATATAAAACCAAATGACCATAAAATCCGTTAAATCCCAAAAGACCATAAATCTCTATAATACCCCTAAAAGACTTCAATATAGCATAAACATCATAAAACCTATAAATCCCTAAAAGCAATAAGAATACATAGAGTCTCTAAAACACAATAAATCCTAAAGTCCAAAGAACTAACCCCAGAAACCCCTACAAGCCTAAAAAATCCCTAAAACATATAAAACACCTAAAAACACTAAAGCTCTTAAAATATTTTAAAACAATAAATTCCTCAAAACTCTAAAAAACCCTAAACCTCTAAACCCCCATAAAAACCCATGAATAACCATAAAAAATCATAAACAACTAAAATTAACTAAATCCCTAAAAACCCTAAAGGATCCCTATAAATTAGGACAACCCCTAAATGACCTAGAAACGCTAATAAGACCTATAAAACCAAACAACTCTAAAAGGAATAAAAACACTAAAAACCCTTTTAATATTGTAAAAATCAATTAAAATCCAAAATAGCCAAAATATAAAAAATCTATAAGAACCCATAAAATAGAAATAAATCCCAAACCCTAAAAACCTTAAAAACCTAAAACTAATACAACACACTAAAACCTCTATATACAAATGAAAAAACCATAAAACCCATAAATACCCTAAAACCCCTTAAAACCAAAAAAATCCAATCAATGTTTAATAACACAGAAAAAAAATCAAATAACCCCTAAATGAATCTAAAAACCAAAACAAAAAAAAACACCCCAAAAAAATAAAAACCATAAAACCCCTAAAACCCTAAAAGCCTAAATCCGCTAAAACACCTAAAACCCCATATAAAATCTGAAAACCAATAAATGATCTCTAATTACTATAAAATATATTTAAAACACTAAGATTTCATAAAAGCCATTTATACAACCTAAACCCCAGAAACCATGAAATCAGTAAAAACAATATAAAAATACAAAATACTCTTTAAAACACCAAAAAACCTACAATCTCTTAAATGCCTAAAAAAATCAAAACCATTAAAACCCTTAAAAACCTAAAACCCTAAAAATGTAAAAACCCCTTGGGACCCAAAAAAACATAGAATACCATAAAACCCCTTGAAACACCAAAAATGAAAAAGTTCCAAAAAAAAACCAACAAATCAAAAAACCCAAAAGCCCACAAATCCATTAAAAACTGTAAACCCCTTAAAACTCCAAAACCCCAATAAAAACTCTAAAAACCTAAAATACTATAAACCGATAAAAACATAAAAGAATATAAAAACACAATAAAAATACAAAACAATATAGATATCCTAACAGATAAAAAAATAACAAAATATAAATGTCAATGAAGACCCCAAAAAACCCTAAAAATTTGAAAATTGTGGTAAAACCCCCCAAAAAAGATTCTAAAGCCCCAAAAGGACAAAATACCACAAAAAAATATAAAATCTCTTAAACCCCTAAAACCCATTATAGACCCTAAAGACCCGAAAGTATCATAAAATCCTTAAATTTCCCTAAAAACACTAAAAATCATGAAGGGCCCTAAAAACGAAAAAACCCCTAAAAGACCCTAAAAATCCTAAATCCCTTAAAAGAATGTAAAAATCCAAAAAATCTTTTAAAAGACATAAAAATCCTAAAACCCCCTTAAATGACACTAAAAACCCTAAAATTAAATTATAAACATAAACCCATTTACACCATAAAAACATTAAAAGAACAAAAAACACTAAAAAAATTAAAAGACCCAGATGAACATAAAACCCCTAAAACCCATTGAACCCCTAAAATCCATAAAACCCTAAAAACCATTAAACCACCTAAAACCCTTAAAATTAATATAAACCTTTAAACCCCTTAAATCCTACAATCCCTAAAACACTAAAAAAATAAAAATTCTAGAAACATTACACTGAAAATCCAAAAATGGATCGAACCCCAAAAGCTAGCCCTAAAACCTAAAAAATACCTCAAAATCCCCCCATACACAAGAAGGACCCTAAAACCCCAAAAATATGAAAGGTAATTAATAACACTAAAACCCCATGATGGACCTAAATACCCTAAATACCCTTAAAGACATAGAAACTTACAGCCCCAATACCCTCTAAACAGGATAAATGAATTTGAATATCTAAACAACGCTAAAATCCATAAAAACAGTAAAGGAACAACAAACAACCCTATAAAACACTAAAATACCATTTAAACATTGAATGAAAAATAAATCATAAAACCCCATAAATCCATAAAAACATGAAATATCAATAAAACCACTAAAACTCGTAAAACCAAAAAAACTCAAAACCCCATAAAAGCACATAAATAACACTAAAAATCAAAAGAATATCCAATACCCCAAAATCCACTAAAAAAAATAATACCCCTAATATGGATAAAGAACCCAAAATCTCAAAAAACCCTAAAACCTCCTAAAATACCAAAAAACAAAAAAACACCTAAACCCATGATATAATAGAACCACAAAATACCTAAATACCCAAAAAATACAAAAATATCATAAAACCCTTAAAAATTAAACACTCTAAAGACCATAAATAAATATAAAACCCATAAACTCCTTAAAACCACCAAAGACCCAAAAATCCAAAAACCCATAAAAATCCAAAAATAACATAAAAATACTAATAATAAATAAAACCTCAAAACCATAAACCCCCATAAAAGTCCTAAAGCCCATTTAAAACCCATACGAACAAAAAAACTAAAAAAGATAAAAGCACAAAAAAACCCCATTAAAACCTTAATGACTATAAAATAACACTAAAAATCATAAAAAACACAAACAAAAACCACTAAATACCCTAAAAACATTATAAACCCTATAAATTTTAATAAAAATATAAAAACCCCTAAATTCTAAAAAACCCAAAAAAACCACCAACTACCCCACAAAACCTCAAACAACCATAAATACTCTAATAAAACTCTATGAAAAAACTATTTACATTGAAAACCCCTATGAATCATTAAGGAAACCTTAAATACCAACACAACCAGAAATACCATCAAATGGTAAAACCCCATTAAAACACCTAAAAACACTAAAATCCTTTTAAACACCTTAAAATCTCTAAAAACCCTAAAAACACTATTGAACCCTTAAACCCCCTAAAAATATAAAAAACCATAAAAACCCCTTCAAACCTCTAAAAACCATAAATAACATAAAAAACCATAAAAGAACCCTAATTAACCCAAAAAAACAAAAAACCCACACTATTATAAAAAATTAAAAACTATTATTGTCACTAAAATCACTAAGAACCCTAAATAGTTATTAAGACACTTAGAAAACGAAAACCCCTTAAAACAAAATAACACAAAAGACCCTAAAGAACTATAAAAACCATAAAAATGATTAAAAAAAATAAAACAATAAAATCAAGAAAACACCTAAATTACCCTAAAACCCCACTAAATGACCATAAAACCCATAAAATACCTTCAAAAAATAAAAAATATCCAAAAAATCACTAAAAATCATAAAAGGAAATAAAAATCATAAAACCCATGAAAACCCTAAAAACCATAATGACCCCCAATCCCTATAAAAACCATAAACCCCATAAAACAACTAAAACAACCTAAAACACCAAAACCACTTTAAACCCCTAAAAAAATAAAAATCCTAAAAACTCTAAAGACCAAAAACCACTAAAATTATATAAAAAATTGATAAAACCGTGTGAAATCCCAAATAAAACCCCTAATAATCATTGAAAATATGTGAAAACCACTAAAATCTCTCAACACCAAAGAAATTTCCTTAAATACCAATAAAATCCTAGAAACAATAAAAAACAATAAAATCAATAAAATCCCCAAAACCCAATAGAAACCCCTATAAATTCTTAAAACCCATAAAACACTAAAAATGATGAATAAAAACCCTCTGAAACACTTAAACCTACTAAATAACTTAATACACTATAACAATCCAAAAAATACCCTAAAAACCTAAACAATGTAAAAAACTCAACAACCATAAAAAAGCTAAAAGACCATAAAACAAATAAAACCCCCAAATAAAACAAAAACAAAATATATCCCCTAAATTCCCATAAAAATTGTTTAATCCCATAAAAAACTTAAAACACCCATAAAACATAAAACGCTAAAAAAACATAAAACCCCCAAACCCACTAAAAATACCTAAACACCTTTAAATTTTCTAAAAACCCTCATCCCATAAAACTAAAAGTAGCCCAAAAATCATTAAAATTAACCCAAAAACCACAAAAACCCAAAAAAAAAATTAAAAGCCCAAATATTCTAAATAGCCTATAAACCCCTAAAAATTTAAACCCCAAAATCGATATATCCCCAAAAAACTTATAAACCCCTAATAAACTCTAAAAATCTCTAAAAAAACCCAAAAATCCTTAAAACCAACTATACAAACGTAAATATATTTAAAAACTCTAAAACCTATAACTATAATAATAATTATAAAAACCAAAATAAACCCTAAAAAGCATAATGACAGAATAAAAAATTTAAAACCCTAAACCCCTAGAAATTTTTAATTGCCAAAAAATATATAATATCCATTATAACCACTAAAAAACCAAAAAACCTATTAAAACCCCTACAAACCCAAACAACACCTTAAAATCAATTTAAAAACTTCTAAAACCTAAGACACTAAAACCCCTCATAAAGCCATGGAAACTGATGAAAACCCAAAAAACCAAAAAAAAGTAATCCATAAAAATAAGAAAAAACCCAAAAAATACTTAAAAACACATAAACACATAAAACCCTGAAAACCTTACAACCCATAATAACCTTAAAAAAACACTATCAATTATAAAAAAGCCTGAAAATAAGAAAAAAAAACCCTGAAATAATTTAAACTCTCCAAACACCGAAAACCCCTTGAAAACTCTATAACCGATAAAAAACTTAGAAAACCAATAAATAAATAAATAAAATAAAAACCCTAGAATCAATAGAACAATAATATCCCTAATAAATAAAAAACCCATAAAAAACTCAAAAAAATCATTAAAACTCTAAAATACCATAAAACCCACAAAATTCCTAACACTCAAAACACCTATATAATCCCAAAAAACTCTACAAACATGAAATTGTTTAAAATCCATAAAACCTATACAAATAAATAAAAACCTACAAATCCCAAAGGATTGTAAAAAATCATTGAAACCCCAAAGAACCCATAGAAACCCAGAAAACCCAAAAAAACTAACAACTGTAAAACACTAAAAAATCTAAATCCCCAAAACACCCCAAACTCCCAAAAACAATAAAGCCGCTTAAAACCCCTGAAACCCCCAAAAGATCCTAAAAATAATAAAAAAACATTAAAAGACCCCAAATCCTTTAAAAAATCCCTAGAAAATTTAAAACACCATAAATACCCTAAAACACAAAAAAATACATTAAAAACATTAACTCTTTTTAATGCCCATGATGTAAAAATTTAATGAGGGAAGGATTGTTCCAAGAGCCCCACCCCCACTATATTCTTCCTCAAATAATCATAAATAATAGGAAGAACATTTTATGATGATTTAGACGATGGGGTGACTCCGAGAGGATCCCAGTGCCTTCACCGCTTCCTCATGGAGCACGATTTGGTGGTTTATCACCGCCAACACTGCCCCAGCCAGGGGCCCTACCCAGACCACCCAATGGTGATTCCAGGCTCCAACTTTGATATAGAATACTACTAAATCCATGCTGTAGGATAGGTTAATGCAGGTGCCGGGTATGGGAATGGTGTCCAAGTGCACGATGAACCCTACAAAACCTATTGGCAGCGGTGCCAATATCGAGACATGGGATTCTCAAGGGATTCTTTTAGGGTTGGTGGCCGAGAAGACAATGTGGACGAGAACGAAGGTGCCAATGATCTCGGAGGAGAGCCCCACATCGGTGCTATAGCCATCAGTGATGCTGTTAGTGGCACCGTCGTAGTGGTCATAGTTGTGGTTTGTCTTAATGGTTAGAACTCCATAATCCTACATCAAAAATGGGAATTCAAAACTGATTGAGCATAGGTTACTGTAGTAGTAATGTACTGTACTGTTGCAGCGGTGGCACTATCGCAAAGACATGCACTGTAGCGGTGGAAAGAAGACTATAGCGGTAGTGGGTACTGTGTGGTGCTGTAGCAGGCATGTATTGTATGGGCCTTGGGCCAAAACTCTGGCCCTATGGTCCATGTAATAAGCTAAATTCCAACTGGGCCTTTGGGCTATGTAATGGGTGTTCCTCTACCCAGTTAAAAGAGGAATTTGATTTCATTTTATTATAAAAATGATGTTTCATGCCCAAATTTTTAAAAAAACCTTAAAAATCATATACACCATTAAAATCCATAAACCCCTAAAATTCCCAAAAAACAAAAAAAAATCCAAAAAAATACACTAAATACCAATAGAACCTGAAAACCCCTAAATGTCTTAATAAACTCTAACATTCTAACAAACATAAACAATAAAAAATCCTAAAAACACTTTAAACCCATTTAGAACCCAAAAAGACCCTAAAAATCATAAAAACAAAGAACCAGAAACCCCGAAAACTGAAAAATTGCCAAAACCCCTAAAAACACTAAAAAGATCTAAAAACCCAAAATCCCATAAAACCCCTAAAAAATGATAAGAACCATAAAACTAAAAAAAGACACTAAACCCTTAAATAAACCCAAACAAACCTGAAAGAAATAAAACCTAAAAAGACCCAAAACCCATAAAAGATCGAACCCCCCCTCTAAATTCCTAGAAAGCCCAAAACCCATTAAAACCCCTCAAATCCCTAAAATCCCATAATATTCCTAAAAAACACAAAACCAAAAAAAAAAACAATAAAAAAATTAAGAACAATAAACCCTAAAACCCCCTTAAGGGTATTTAAAGAACCCTAAAACAAACTAAAGTCCTAAAAACCCTTAACAACCCAAAAAATCTTTAAAACCCCAAAACAAATCTGAAAAATAATGAAAATCGAAAAAAACCCTAAATGATTATCAAATAACAAAAAAACCATAAAACATCATAAAAATCCTATATTACGATAAAATAATAAAAACCCCTAAATGAAACTAAGATTCCTAAAAGACCACAAAATACTCTAAAACCCTAAAAGACTCTAAAAACCCTAAATATACCCCAAAGGACACTAAAAACATAAAAACCACTACACTGTCCTCACAACTCTAAAAACATTGAATGGAACAAAAAACATCTAAAGGACCGAAAAACAATTAAATCCCAAAAGGACCATAAAACCCCTAATAGCCAAAATGAACCTAAAACCATAAAAAACTATAAAATCCTCAAAAATCCTAGAAGCCCTAAACGTCCATAAAAAACCCTGAACCCATATAAAACCATAAAAACTCCAAAAATCCAAGAATAACAAAAATCCCAAGAAATCCCAAAAATATTATCAACCCTTAAAAACATTAAACCCCTAAAAACCCAAAATACCCTAAAAACCGTAAAACCCCTAAAAACCAAAATATCCATGATAAAATAAAATATTTAATCCCCCAAAAAATCCATGAAAAACCTTAAAATGCTAAAATGCCTAAAAACACTATAAAATTCGACATACCTCTAAAAACAATAAACAATAACAAAAAAAACTGGGCTGTAGATGCTCTTTCCAAGAGATCGATTGATGAAGGGACTTCGGTATGGTCTTTCAGGACTCTAGACTTCTTTTTGTCTTCAGTTGACTAGGACATGAAGGGGACGACCCACACCAGGATATGCAAGCCTCCATTGTAATGGTTGGTACATTACTTTTATGTTCTTTAATAAATCAAGGGATCAGCTTTGTCTGACCCCACACCTTTTTGGCCCTAAAATTATATAAACCCTAAAACCCATAAAAAACCTAAAACCCCAAAACCCTAAAATCCATGAAACCCCTAGAAAACCAGAAAACACCTTAACACCACATAAAATCTTAAAACCCTATAAACAGTAAAATCAACAATAAACCTAAAAACACTAATAAAATATAACAATCATAATACACCTTAACACCCATAAAAACACATAAAACCCCAAAAAACACTAAAAACTGGAAAAACCCCCTAAAAAGCATAATACCCCTGAAATACCCTAAAACACTAGAATGAATAAAAACCATAAAGGACACTAAACATACCACAAATACCCTAAAACCTATAAATATCCGTAAAATCCATAAAACCCACAAAAACTGGAAAACAACCTAAAAACATAAAACCCCAAAAACTTAAAATATTCCTAAAAACATAAAATCTATAAAAACCCTATATCCCCTAAGACTCTAAATTTTCTAAAAGCACTAGAGGATCCAAAATCACTAATAAACACTAAAAGACCATAAAACCCTAAAACCCCCAAGAGGCCCTAAATCCCTTAATACCCTAAGAGACCCTCAAAAGTCTTAACAAATCCGAAACCCCTAGAAACCCTAAAACATCATAAAACCCCCCATAAAATCATAATAAACCAAATACCCCAAAAATACTAAAAATTCTAAAAGGCCCTAGAACTCTAAAAAAACCTAAATACCACTAAACCCCTAAAAACATTATGTAACCCTATAAACCCTAAAAACACTAACAAAAAATAAAAATACTTACAACTATAAAACAAAAATGTAACCCTAAAAATGTAAAAACCCTAAAACCATTTAAAAATATTAAAAACAATTGAACACCCTAAAATAATTTAAAACCATAACATCCTTAAAAGACCCTAAGACCACAAATAAAAAATAAAAGACACTAAAATCCAATAAAAATAAAAAAACATAGAAACCCTAAAACCCCCTAAACATAAAAAAAATCCTATAAGAATAAAAAAAATCAAAAAAGAGATAACAACCCATAGAAACCCTTAAAACCCCTATAAACATTTCAAAATCAAAAAAAACCTAAAAAAATTTAAAACCTTAAAATCACCAAAACCATGATAAGTGATAATATACCCTATATCCCTAAAATAACCATTAAATACTAAAATGTAATAAAAACATGAAAAACTATAAACTCTTTAAAACCCCTAAAAATCATAAAAAACATAATCCCCCTCAAAATCCTGAAAAGGAAAAAAACCCTAAAATACAAAATTTTATAAAATATTCATAAAAATCCTTACAGATACAAATAGACCCTAAAAGACCACCAAACACCAAAAGACCCTAAGACCCCATAAATGACCAAAATACTATAAAAATCCAAAACGACATTGAACACCACTAAAAGTCTATAAAATAAAATAATGTCCATAAAATAATCTAATACCCCTAAATAAAACCTAGAGGACACTAACCACATAAAAGCACAAAGCACCCCAAAAACCCCTATAACGCCTAAATGAACATTAGAAAATCTAAAAACACTAAATGACCCTAAAAACATTAAAATTCCCAAATACATCATAAAATTCACAAAGAACCAAAAAAAATATCTAAAAGAATATTGGACCCTAAAACTCTAAATGATCCAAAAACCCCTATAAGACTAAAAATACATAAATAACCCTAAACGGACTTCAAAACCCTAAAAAACCCAAATAACCCAAACCACCTAAAACCCCTAAAAGACCCTAGAAAACCCTAATACCCTGAATCGACCCAAAAACCCTAAAAACCCAAAAACTCCTAGAAACGCTAAAACCCAAAATTCATTAAAAGACACTATAAACCTCTAAAAATTTTAATGACACAAAGTTAGTAAAAACTCAAAAAATCTTGAAGAAACTAAAAACCCAAAAATTTCTACAAACCCAAACAACCCTAAAATCCCTAAAACACCCAGAAAACGCCTACAACCCTATGAAAATATAAAATCCCAAAAAACCACAAAAAACCATAAAAACCCAAGACCCCTAGAAAGTACAAAAATAAAAAAAAAACTAAAACTCCAAAACACATTAAAACAACTAAACAACCGAAATTATTAAAGACCCATTAAATCTTCAAAACCATAAAACACTAAAAGGAACCTAGAAATATTTTGACCTTTAATGTAACAATAAAATACCAATCCTCTTAATGTATCCTAAATTACTTAAAACCCCCTGATGAAATAAAAAAATCCCTCAAAACCATAAAACACCCTAAAGCCCCAAAAAAGCATAAAAATATACACTGCCTAAAAACCATAAAAAAAACCCAAACCCTAAATGTCCCCAAAAATATTAAAATCCCCAGAAAAAATAAAAACATTAAAGGAGAATAGAACCGTAAAAAACATAAAAACACTAAAAGACATTAAAATAATAAAAAAATAAAAATCCTTATAAACAATATTACAAATAAATCCTAATAAAACTCTAATACCTCACACACAACTTAAAATCATAAAAAAACAAAAAAAAAACCCCAAAAACCCAGATAAACTATAAGAACACACAAAAATAGAAAACCCTAAAACCCATATAAACACTAAATACCTAATAACCCTAAAAATCAATAAAAAATTGAAAAATTAAAAAAATACTAATAAACCCACAATCCCCTAAAAACCACATAAAACCCTAAAAACCTAAAAACATTAAAAACACTATAAATACCAAAAGACACAAAATAATTTGACATACCTAAAAACCTAAATACCGTAAAAATCCATAAAAATGGAAAAAACCATATAAATTTTAAAAAAATAATAAACCTACAACCACTAAAATCCCCTAAATCCATAAAAAACCTAAATGACTACAAACCAGGAAATCCTCTAAAAATAATAAAAACCCCTAAATCCTATGAACCCCCTAAACCCATAAAAATCTAAATGACCTAAAAACCACTAAAACCATAAATATCCTAAAAACTATAATCCCCCTAAAAGTGCTAAACCCTCCCAAATAACTAAATCCCTAAAATCTCTAGAAGACTTTAAATTCAATAAAATCTTAAATTGGCCCTAAAGCCTCTAAAACAACTTGATTGGGGAACCCCTATATAACCCTAAAAGACCCAAAACAATCCTTAAAGGCCTTAAATAGATTAAATACACTAAAAACCCAAAAAAAGTGGAATCCCTATAACATTTAAAACCCATAAAACAATAAATTCCCATAAAAACATAAACCAACCCAAAACCCTAAAACCCCACAAAATTCTAAAAAAAATTAAAAATATTCCAAAACCCCCAAAAAAATCCTTAAATCCTTAAAATCGATAACCCCCAACCATTAAAACACTGAGGGAAACTAAAAACTCCTAAAACCACTAAACGACCATAAAAAATCCAATTACCCCTTAAAGGACCGTAAACACCCTGTTAGGTCTTAAAACACCTAAAACTACATAGAAGACTGTAAAAATACCAAAACCTGGAAAATGACCATAAATCCCCACAAAAAAATTAAAGTGCCTAAAACCATAAAAAAACATCTGAAAACCTTAAAATCCCTAAAAATACAGAAAGACCATAAAACCCTAAGAATCATCTAATGTCCTCAAAAACCATACAAAACAAAAATAACTAAAAAATCCACAAAATACCTACAGTATTAACATTAAAAACCATAGAATCCTAAACCACCTAAAAATATTAATGCCTATAAATAAACATAGAAACCCAAAAAAACATTTACAGACACTAATAAACCCCAAAACAACTAAAAACATAAATCCCCTAAAAACCATCAAACCCAAAAAAATACTAAACAACTCGAAACCCCATAAATCCATAAAACCCCCTAAAAACACTAAATTCTCCAAAACCCAAAAAAGATAAAACAAAAAACTCTCCAAACCAGGAAAACACCAAAAATCCAAAAACCAAAAAAACAAAAACACAAAACAACCCAGAACCCCCCCCCCCCAATACTCTTGATAATGCAAAAAAAATTCCTAAAACATGAAAAAAACCATAAAACCCCTAAAATTATAAAAACCCCTAAAAACAAAAAAAACATAAAAAATATAAACAATATAACAATCCCAAATAACCTACAACCCCATTAAGAACCCTAAAAACCTAAAAACCTTTAAAACCCCTAAAAATCTATTAATCCCATAAACTCTCTGTAGACCTAGAAACCCCAAAACCCTAAAAATCCTAAAACACATAAGAAACTCTAATACCCCTAAAACCACTAACTGACCCTAAAATCCAAAAAAGATGCAATAACCTTTAAAACTATATAAAAGACCCTAAAAATTAAAAAACATAAAAACTTTAGTAAACCCTAAAAATAAAAAACCCCAAAACAATCATAATAAAAATATAAAATTTCTAAATCCCTAAAAACAATAAAACACACTAAAAACCCTAAAATTGCTCAAATTACATAAACATTTAAAACAACCCTAACATATCATTACCCTAAAAGACCTAAAAATAAGAAAAAAACATTAAAATCATTTTAAAACATTAAAAACCCAAATACACTAAAAACCAAAATATTAAAAAATATTAAAAAAATACTAAGAATACTTAATAAACATAAAAAATATATGAGAACGCTAAAAACAATAAAACCAATAAAATCTCTTAAAACCTACAAACCAGAAAACTGTAAAATCCATAAAACACTTAAAAATCCATAATAATAAAAAAACCCATAATAACATGTAAAGCCCCAAAAAATAAAAAACACACAAAAAAATTAAAACCCATAAAATATCTTAAAAAACATAAAATCATAACAAACCCTAAAACCATAAAAACACCCTAATAAACATTAAAACCCCAAAATAATCCTAGACACCCTAAAAAACTAAAAAAACCACATAAATATAAAACCCCTATAAGGCCCAAAACTGTTAGAATGAACTAAAAACCCTAAATCACCTAAAAATAGTGAAAACCCATAAAAATATTAAAATCCCCCGAAAATACATAAAATTACTTAACCACTCTGAAACAACTAAAAACCCTAAAACCCCAAAAAACACTAAAAATATATATAACCCCTAAAAATATCATAAAATCCCCATAATCCTAAAAACCCTAAAAACCTAAATCACTGAAAACAATAAAAAAGCAAAAAATGCTAAAAACTCTTATATCACCTAAAAAAATAAATATTCTAAAAACACACAAAAACACTAAAACCCAAAAATAAATCCCCCCAAAACAGTAAAACCATTTAAAATACTAAAAACCCTAAAAAACTAGAAAACCTAAAATCCCAAATATCTTAAAAAATACTTGAAATAATAAAAGATATGTTATACCATATTCCATACACCATAAACCCTAAACACTAATCCCTAAACCCGATACCCTAGACCGTAATCCCTAAAACCTACACCATAAACCCTAAATTCTATACCTTAAAACCTAAACTCCATAAACCACAACCTAATCACTAAATATTAGACACTAAAATTAAACCCTACACTGTAATCCTTTAACCTAATACCCTCTATCTAAGAAACTAAAACAAAATCCTAAATATTATAACATAAACTCAATACCCTAAATCTTATACCCTACAACATACACCTTACAACTAAAACCACATACCCAATACAATAAATCCTAAACCATAAAAACTACACCATAAACAATACACCTTACACACTAAGTCCATAACCCTAAACCTTAAAACCTAAACTAAAAACCCTAATCCCTAGACTGTAAACAATATACCCTAAACCATAAACCATAAAAACTACAACCTGGGCCCTATAATATACACCCTAACCCTTAAAACCTACACCCTATACCATATACCATACTCCGCAAACCCTATACCTTACACCCTAAACCATATAAACTTCACCATAAACCATATACCCAACAACCTAATCCCTAAAACGTACACCGTAAAAACTAAAACATAATCCCTAAACAATAAACCATAAATCCTAAACAATAAACCACATACCCTACACCCTTAACCCCTTACCCTACACCATAAACCCTGAGAGAGTAATAAAAACCCTAAAAACTCTATATACCCCTTCAAAACCATAAAACACCTAAAACCACTATAAAACCATAAAAACACTAAAAGAAACCTATTACAAGAATAGGTTCCATAAAAATCAAAAAATAACATAAAATAACCGAAAAAACCCAATAAACACCAAGAAGGACACAAAAAATTTTCTAAAATCCTATTTACATACCTCAAACCATGAAACATCCCCAAAACCCATAAAACCAGATAACCACTAATAAAATTCTAAAAACACCAAAAAACACTAAATACCCTAAAACACAATAAAAAACCTCGAAACTGGAAATAAACATAAAACACCCCTAAAAGAACCTAAAACCCATAAAAATGTTTAAATAAACCTAAAACCCCTAAAAACCAGAAAAACCCAAAAACCCCTAAAAATTCAAAAGACCCAGAAAACTAGATAATACATAAAACCCTAAAAAGAACCCTAAAAATTAGAAAACAACTAAAATACCCCTAAAAGTATAAACACTCTAAAATCCCCTAAACATATTTCAAACCAATAAATCCCACAAACCCGTAAAAATGAAAAACACCATTAGAACACTGAAATACTAAAAAACCACAAAAGACCGTAAAAAACACAAAAAAACTCTAAAAATATATAATAAACTTAAAAACCATAAAACCCTATAAAAGCATTAGAAGTCCTAAAAAATCATAGAAACCCTAAATTCCAAAAAATCACTAGAAACCCTTTAAAACCAAAAAAACACATAAACATATAAAACTACAAGAAATACTAAAAATGTAAAAAAATATAAAAAAGACCATAAGCCACATAAAATCCTTTTAATATCCCTAATATAAAAAAAACACCAAAATATTAAAAAAAATATTGTATTCCCATAATCTATAAAACCCATAAAGGAACATAAACCACATGAATCATTAAAATACCCTAAAACCCATAAAAACAGTAAAAACTCAAAAAAATACAAAAACATAAAAACCTATAAAAACTAAAAATGAATAGAATATTCTATCCTTAAAATAAATTAAAACTTCTAAAGCCGTAAAATAATCCTTAAAATTAATAATAAACACCAGAAACACTAAAAATATTCAATGAGACTAAAACACTAAAAATAAATGAAATCCATAAAACCCTAATAAATACATTAAAACCAAACAAACCATAAAACCATTAAATAAGATAAAAAACCCAGAAACTCATAACAATCATAAAAACCCAAAAAACAAAAAAAATCCTAAAATTGACTGCAAGTCCTAAAGACAACATAATTGCACTAAAACCATAAAAGGCCCTAAAAACCAAAAAACATAAAACATCCTTTTAAACCCCTAAAATACCCTACAACTACTAAAAGGATAATAGACACTAAATCCTTAAAATACCTAAAAATACAACAAAAACCTAACAAACCTAAATGACCCTAAAAATTTCAAAAAACCACAAATGACCTTGAAATTCCAAAATGTATTGAATGAACATAAAAATTATAATAGCCATACTACTTAGATTGATTTTAAAACCCATAAAGGAGAATCAAAGTAGCAGAAACCGTTACAACCCTGAAAGACTTGAAAATTCCTAAAAACCCCTAAAACCCCTACAAACCCAAACAAAACCATAAAACCCAAGAAGATAAGTACGGTCGATCCCATAAACGCTAAAATCGAGAATAAAAAAAATAACTAAAAATAACATAATAACCTTAGATCCCCAAAATCCTATAATCCAAACAACCCCAAAGCCCCTAAAAATAGAATAAAACCATTAAAAACCTAAAGATTCTAAAATCCCTAAAATACCTATAATACCCTAAAATCCATAAAACCCGCAAAAAACATAAAAAATTAAAATAAACACCCTAAAACCACTCATAAACACTAAAACCAATAAAAAACAATACATCTTAAAAATAACATAAATCCCTAAAAACATAAAATTATAAAATCCTAGAAATCTTAAATACCATAAAAATACTAAAAACACTAAAAACCATAAAAAATCATTAATAAAACATAATATACAAAAAAACATTGAAAACACTAGAACTACTAATACCCCAAAACCCAAAAATCCTAGATACACTAAAAACCTAAAAAACATAAAACCCCCCAAAACAATTATATAAACCAAAAAACCTTTTAAATAAAACCACTGAAAATCCCTAAATTCTATAATAACATAAAACCCCAATAAATCCTCAAAACACCAAAATCATATTTTATCTGTAAAACCAAAAAAAACCCAAAAATCTCCTGAAACCTATAAAACACAACAATACCCTATAAATACTAAATAATCAAAACCCCCTAATAACCATAAAATCATTAAAAATGATAAAACCCTAAAAACAAAATATCATATGACCTAAACCGTATATCCTATACCCAAAACATTATAACCTAAACTATAAACCCTAATCCATGCACCCAAAGTCTTATTTTCTATACCCAAAATATAAAACATTGAACCCTAATCCCTTCACACTAAACCCTATAATCTATACCATAAACCCAATAACAAAATACTTAAACCCTATACCCTAAATTCTAAACCACACACCATAATACCTAAATGCTAAACCACGTACCAATAACTCTATAATCCCAAAAAACCATAAGATAGAATAAAAAACATAAAAGAACCAAAATAAAATTATAAAACATAAAAAACATAAACCTCGTAAATACCCTAAAGGATACTAAGAAACCTAAAAACCAAAAGACCATGAGAATATAATTAAACACTTAAAATAACCTAAAATTCTTTAAAAAATAAATGCCCCTAAAAATATTAATGCCCTTAAAAAACATAATAATAAAAAAACAATAATATCATTAATACCATAAAAACCCTAAAAGGTAACAAAAATAAAAAAATAATACAAACTAAGAATACCTAAAACTGCGTAAACCCCCCCAAAAAGATGATGAATGGAAAAAAAATAAAAAAAAAACCCAAAAACCCAAAAATGACCTTAAAACCCTAAAAATCATTAAATCCCTAAAAACATTAAAGACGATAAAACACTTAAAGACCACAATAAAACCCTAAAACCACTAAAAATACCCTAAAATCAAAATAATACCGAAAATAAATAAAAACACATAAAACCGCTAATAATTATTAAAAACCATAAAACACTTAATACCATTAAAAATAGATAATTCCGTAAAAACCATGAACACCTTTAAAACCCCTAAAAACCTATTAATCCCATAAACTCCCTGAAGACCAAGAATCCCAAAAACCCTAAAAATCCTAAAACCCATAAGAAACTCTATTACCCCTAAAACCACTAATTGACCCTAAAATCCAAAAATGATGAAATAACCTTTAAAACTATATAAAAGATCCTAAAAATTAAAAACCATAAAAACTTTAGTAAACCCTAAAACTAAAAAACCCCAAAAAAATCATAATAAAAATATAAAATTTCTAAATCCCTAAAAACAATAAAACACACTAAAAGCCCTGAAACTGCTCAAATTACAGAAACATTTAAAACAACCCTAAAATCTCATAACCCTAAAAGACATAAAATTAGAAAAAAACATTGAAATCTTTATAAAACATTAAAAACAAAAAAACCCAAATACACTAAAAACCAAAATATTAAAAAATCTTTATTTTTTTTAAGAGTACTTGATAAACATAAAAAATTTATGAGAACGCTAAAAACAATAAATCCAATAAAATCTCTTTAAACCTACAATCCAGAAAACTGTAAAATTCATAAAACACTTAAAAATCCATAATAATAGAAAACCCCTAATAACATGTAAAGCCCCAAAAAATAAAAAACACACAAAAACATTAAAACCCATAAAATATCTTAAAAAACATAAAACCATAAAAACCCTAAAACCATAAAAAACCCCTAATAAACATTAAAACCCCAAAATAATCCTAGACACCCTAAAAAACTAAAAAAACCTCATAAATATAAAACCCCTATAAGGCCCAAAACTGTTAGAATGAACTAATATCCCTAAATCACCTAAAAATAGTGAAAACCCATAAAAATATTAAAATCCCTTGAAAATACATAAAATCACTTAACCACTCTAAAACATCTAAAAAACCTAAAACCCCAAAAAACACTAAAAATATCTATAACCCCTAAAAATATCATAAAATCCCCATAATCCTAAAAACCCTAAAATACCTAAATAACTGAAAACAATAAAAAACCAAAAAATGCTAAAAACTCTTATATCACCTAAAAAAAAATCCTAAAAACACACAAAAACACTGAAACCCAAAAAAAAATATCCCCCCAAAACAGTAAAACCATTTTAAATAATAAAAACCCTAAAAAACTAGAAAACCTAAAAACCCTAATATCATAAAAAATACCTGAAATAATAAAAGATATGCTATACAATATTCCATACACCATAAACCCTAAACACTAATTCCTGAACCTGATACCCTAGACCATAATCCCTAAAACCTACACCATAAACCCTAAACTCGATACCTTAAAACCTAAACTCCATAAACCACAACCTAATCACTAAATATTAGACACTAAAATTAAACCCTACACAGTAATCCTTTAACCTAACACCCTCTATCTAAGAACCTAAAACAACATCCTAAATATTATAACATAAACTCTATACCCTATATCATATACCCTACACCATACACCTTACAACCTAAACCACATACCCAATACAATAAACCCTAAACCATTAAAACTACACCATAAACAATACACCTTACAGACTAAGTCCATAACCCTAAACCTTAAAGCCTAAACTAAAAACAGTAATCCCTAGACCGTAAACAATATACCATAAACCATAAACCCTAAAAACTACAACCTGGACCCTATAATATACACCCTAACCCTTAAACCCTACACCCTATACCATATACCCTACACCGCAAACCCTATAACTTACACCCTAAACCATATAAACTTCACCATAAACCATATACCCAACGACATAATCCCTAAAACGTACACCGTAAAACCTAAACATAATCCCTAAACAATAAACCATAAATCTGAAACAATAAACCACATACCCTACACCCTTAACCCAGTACCCTACACCATAAACCCTAAGAGAATAATAAAAACCCTAAAAACTCTATATACCCCTTCAAAACCTTAAAACACCTAAAACCACTATAAAACCATAAAAACACTAAAAGAAACCAAAAACAAGAAAAGGTTCCATAAAAATCAAAAAACCACATAAAATAACCGAAAAAACCCAATAAACCCCAAGAAGGGCACAAAAAAGTTTCTAAAATCCTATTTACATACATCAAACCATAAAACATCCCCAAACCCAATAAAACCAGAAAACCACTAATAAATTTCTAAAAACACCAAAAAAACACTAAAAACCATAAAACACAATAAAAAACCTAGAAACTGGAGATAAACTTAAAAAAACCCCTAAAAGAACCTAAAACCTATAAAAATGTTTAAATAAACCTAAAACCCCTAAAAATCAGAAAAACCCAAAACCCCTAAAAATTCAAAAGACCCAAAAAACTAGATAATACATAAAACCCTAAAAAGACCCTAAATATTGGAAAACACATAAGATACCCCTAAAAGTATAAACACTCTAAAATCCCCTAAACATATTTCAAACCTATAAAACCCACAAACCCCTAAAAATGAAAAAAACCATTAGAACACTGAAATACTAAAAAACCAAAAAATACCATAAAAACACAAAAAACACTAAGAATATATAATATACTTAAAACCCATAAAACCCTATAAAAACATTACAAGTCCTAAAAAATCATAAAAACCCTAAAATCCAAAAATTCACTAGAAACCCTTTAAAAAACACATAAACATATAAAACTACTAAAAATACTAAAAATGTAAAAAAATCTAAAAAAGACCATAAGCCACAAAAAATCCTTTTAATATCCCTAAAACACAAAAAACCCCAAAATATTAAAATAATATAGAATTCCCATAATCTATAAAACCCATAAAGGAACATAAACCATATGAATCATTAAAATACCATAAAACCCATAAACACACTAAAAACTCTAAAAATTACAAAAACATAAAAACTTAAAAAAACTAAAAATGCATAGAATATTTTATCCTTAAAAAAAATTAAAACTCCTAAAGTAATAAAATAATCCTTAAAATCAATAATAAACACCAGAAACACTAAAAATATTCAATGAGACTAAAACACTAAAAACACTTGAAATCCCTAAAACCCTAATAAATACATTAAAACCTAACAAACCATAAAACCATTAAATAAGATAAAAATCCCTGAAACTCATAAAAATCATAAAAACCGAAAAAACAAAAAAATCCTAAAATTGAATACATGTCCTAAAGACAACATAATTACACTAAAACCATAAAAGGCCCTAAAAACCAAAAAACATAAAACATCCTTTTAAACCCCAAAAATACCCTAAAACCCCTAAAAGGATAATAGACACTAAAACCTTAAAATACCTAAAAATACAAAAAAACCTAACAACCCTAAATGACCCTAAAAATTTCAAAAAACCATAAATGACCTTGAAATTCCAAAATGTATTGAATGACCATAAAAATTATAAAAACCATACTACCTAGAAATATTTTAAAACCCATAAAGGAGAATGAAATTAGTAGAAACCGTAAAAATGCTGAAAGACTTGAAAATTCCTAAAAACCCCTAAAACCCCTACAAACCCAAACAAAACCTTAAAACCCAAAAACATAAGTACGGTCGAGCCCCTAAATGCTAAAACTAAGAAAAACAAAAAAATAACTAAAAATAACCTAATAAAGTTAGATCCCCAAAATCCTATAATCCAAACAACCCCAAAGCACCTAAAAATAGAATAAAACCATTAAAAACCAAAAGACGCTAAAATCCCTAAAATACCTATAAAACCCTAAAATCCATAAAACCCACAAAAAACATAAAAAAGAAAATAAACACCCTAAAACCACTCATAAACACTAAAACGAATAAAAAATAATACATCTTAAAAATAACATAAATCCCTAAAAAACATAAAATTATAAAATCCTAGAAATCATAAATACCATAAAAATACTAAAAACACTAAAAACCATAAAAATTCATTAAAAACATAACATCAAAAAAAACATTGAAAACACTAGAACTACTAATACCCAAAAACCCAAAAATCCAAGAAACACTAAAAACCTAAAAAAACATAAAACCCCCCAAAACAATTATATAAACCAAAAAACGTTTTAAAAAAAACCACTAAAAATCCCTAAATTCTATAATAACATAAAACCCCAATAAAGCCTCAAAACACCAAAATCATATTTTATCTGTAAAACCATAAAAACCCAAAAATATCCTGAAACCTATAAAACACAACAATAGCCTATAAATACTAAATAATCAAAACCCCCTAAAAACCATAAAATCATTAAAAATAATAAAACCCTAAAAACAATATACCATATGACCTAAACCCTATATCCTATAGACAAAACATTATAACCTAAACTATAAACCCTAATCCATGTACCCAAAATCTTATTTTCTATTCCCAAAATATAAAACATTGAACCCTAATCCCTTCACACTAAACCCTATAATCTATACCATAAACCCTATAACAAAATACTTAAACCCTATACCCTAAATTCTAAACCACACACCATAATATCTAAATGCTAAACCACATACCAATAACTCTATAATCCCAAAAACCCATAAGATAGAATAAATACCATAAAAGAACCAAAATACAATTATAAAACCTAAAAAACCTAAACCTCGTAAATACCCTAAAGGATACTAAGAACCCTAAAAACTAAAAGACCATGAAAATATAATTAAACACTTAAAAGACCCTAAATGTATATAAAAAATAAATGCCCATAAAAATTCTAATGCCCTTAAAAAACATAATAATAAAAAAACAATAATATCATTAATACCATAAAAACCCTGAAAGGTAACAAAAATAAAAAAAATAATACAAACTAAGAATACCAAAAACTGCCTAAAACCCCAAAAAAAGTTGATGAATGGCCAAAAAAATAAAAAAAACCCAAAAAACCCAAAACCCTAAAATGAACCTAAAACCCTAAAAATCATTACATTCCTGAAAACTTTAAAGACGATAAAACTCTAAAAGACCACAATAAAACCCTAAACCCACTAAAAATACCCTAAAATCTAAAAAATACCGAAAATAAATAAAAACCCATAAAACCGCTAATAATTATTAAAAACACTAAAAAAATTAATACCATTAAAAATAGATAATACCGGAAAAACCATGAAACCTATAAAAAGAATAAAACCCACTAAAAGACACTAAAACCCAGTAATTGACCCTTAAACACCATAAAACCCATAAAAGGTAGAAAAATACAAATAACCCTGAAAACCATAAAAAATAATTACCCCCAAAACTCTAAATCAATCATAAAACCCAATAATAACCCAAAATTATAAGAAAACTATGAAAACATAAACCCCCCTAAAGCCTAAAATCCTTAATTCTAGTTAAAATCATAACAAACCTTAAAATACATAAAAACATTTGAAACACTAGAATCTTAAAAACCTAACCCCCCCCCCCCCAACCCTAAGAAGAAATCAACCCCTATCAATCCATAAGAACCCTAAAAACACTGAATTTTTTTCCTAACACTTAAAATACTAAAACAAATTTAAAGACACTAAAAATCCCGAAATTCCACTAAAATACCCAACAACCCTAAAGACACAAACCACCTATTAGAATATAAAAACTCGTAAAATAACTTAAATACCATACAACCTTAAAACCCCAAAAGACCATAAAAACTATAAAACAACAAAAAATATAAAACCCTTCAAAAACAACAATCCCCTAAACCCCCGTTAAACCCCTAAATTACTCTATAAACCTATAAATGTTTTTCAAAACCCCAAGAAGTTATAAAACCATAAAATACTATGAAAACACATTAAAACCATAATTAAACCTATAAACAATTTAAACCCTAAAATCCCAAAAACCCTTAAAACCCCTAAATACCATAATGAACCATAAAACTACTTCATAATAATAAAAAACTAAATCTTTATAAAAAAATAAAACCCCTTAAAACCCTTAAACCCCTACCGAAATGCGAAAAATCAAAAAATACAAGACAAAATTAAAACACACCAAACCCCTTAAAGCCCCTAATACCCCAAAAAACCAGGGAAAAAGGCACAAAAAGCCTAAAAACCTAATACCCATAGAACTATAAAAACCCTATAAATCATAAAAACATTAACATCCTAACATTAAACCCCTGAAACACACTATTTCTTATAAAAACACCAAAAACCAATAAATCAACTAAAACACATTAAAAATCCAATAAAACACTATAATCCATAAAATGATAAAACCATATAAATTACTCAAAACACTAGAACTGTTAAAATCCTAACAAATTTGAAACCCCCCTCAAAACCCTAAAATCTTATAAAGTGTAAAAAATCACTAAAAATCATTAAAAAATAAAACTCCTAAATATCCTAAAGTCCCCAAAAATTTAAAAATCCTAATTCCCCGTAAAAACCATAAATAATTAATAAAACCATACAACCTTCTAAGAGATCATATAGTACCAAAACCCATAGAAGACACTAAAATCTATAATACACCATAAATATTCCATAAAACACTAAACGATTATAAATCCCATAAAACATAAAAATAACCTAAAACACATATAAAAAGACTAAAAGACTATAAAATCCCAGAAACTCCTCAAAATACCATAAAACACAAAAATCCCTAAAACCCCAAAAGGCCATAGAAACCCTAAAGTACCCTAGAAAGCCTAAAAATCATAAAAACCCATAGAAACATTTTAAACTCCTTAAAAAATAGAAAACCTAAAAGATATAAAAAATAAGAAAACTGCAAAAAAAAATTAATTATCTCTAAAAAACCATAAAGACCGTAAACCCCATTAAATTTTGTAATAACCATAAAAACTCTTAAAAACATTTAATCCATAAAAATTCCTAAAAAATAATAAAAACCCTAAAACTCCAAAAAAATATCTATAAATCTATGAATGCTACGAAAAATCTATAGAATAACCAAAAGAAAAAAAGTTAAAAATCCCACTAAAATTAACACAAATCAACATTTTTTATTATTGAAAGGTCAAAGAAGAACACCATAAAAAACCCACAAAGGCAGGTTCAAAACAAAATAAGAATCAGGGTGGCCTAAAATGAAAAAGGTCAAGAGCATCACCCTTAATGATATTAACACCCTCCACCTTGAGACTAGAAAAATCCTAAAAGAATAAATTCTCCGAACCTGGAAATTCCACTGAAGCAAGAAAATCTACAGCTTTATTACCCTCTCGCCGAGTAGGGGACACCTTGATATGATCATCAATCATACGCCATCATTTGAGAATAGTATACAAGATGGACCAAGGAACATTACCTCTTCCACAAAGTGCATTATACAAGATTGTGGAATCAGTTTCAACCACAGAAATATGGAGCCCCATCAGAATACATAAACTCAGCCCAGTGAAATGGGCCAGTGCCTCTTCCGGAAGAGAATTCCCATGACCATTCTTGATGGAGAAGGCCTAAAATATCGAACCACTGGAGTCCCGAACAATCCCTCCACTGATTACTCTAGAAATACAGTAGCCATCACAATTCAGTTTCAATCCACTTTGAGGAGGAGACCAGCAGATCCAGGAACCCTGAAAATTCGTATTAACTAAAGGCGGAGTAGTAGATATAGGTAGGAGACACTTCAAAGAAAGTGCCTCTCTCCCGCACCCTATCTCTCTGACCAGGTCCAGAAATAGATTTCTGCTTCTGCAAATAATACTATTGCTATTTGAAGCTATTTCCATAAACAGCCACATGTTTCTTGCCTGCCACAAACACCAGCATCCAGCAAGAAGGATGACGAGGCGAGCATCTTTTTCCATACCATTAGAACCTGATCCCTAGAACCACCATTATAGGAAAGGTCTATCAGACATATTATTAGAGTAAAATCCCTTGAAACCACCAAAGAAACTCCATACAGTATGAGCCCATTTGCTATAAAAAACAAATGTTCCGTGCATTCTTCATTATAGCTACTACAACAGACACATATGAAGACAAGAAAAATCCCATAATGTTTCACATTTTCATCTGTAGGAAATTCTCTTAATCGAATCCTCTAGTGGATAATGTTATACTTTACTGGAATTTTCTTTTCCAAAATAAATCCAAAGATATCATTATCCGTAACCAGAACAGAAGATATCCTTCTATAATCTTTAGAAGTAAAAGATCTGGAGGAGGAAGGAGAAAAGATTAGCTTATCCTCGTCAGGGGAAAGTTAAATGCGATTAAAAAACGATCTGGTCATTGTTTAAAACAGAATTAAAGAAACCAGGATGTTTACAATCTTCTTTAAATGAAATCAGAGGAACCGGACATCCTGGTTATTCAAGGATCTCCCCACACCAATTACTTCTCCAAAAATTAATATCCCCTCTCCCAACAATCCATATGCAATTTGATTTTATAAAGCTCATAATTGAAGCAATTTCAATCCAGAAAGGAGAAATTATAGTAACCCTGTTACTATCCAGATAACACATCATAGACTTCCCCCAAAGCGTACGACCCTCCAAGACTTCCCAGGAAAACTTGTCCTGCATGCATTTGATATCCCCCTCAAGACTATTCACCCCAACACCTCCCTCAATAACAGGTCGGGCCAACCTCCCCCACACAACCCAGTGCCTTTTCCTTTCCATCTTTGGATCCCATAAAAAATTGGTAATAATCCTCTCAATATTGCATATCACACCCTTGGGGACATTAATAGCCAAAAGAGCATAGATTGGAGAGGTAAAAAGAACAATGTTAATCAAAGACATTCTCCCACCAACGGAAATAAAATAATTCTTCCAGTTCAGAATACGAGTGATGATTTTACTAGAAAACTGATTAAATTCATGAATATGCAACCTCCCAGAAGCAAGTGGGGCTCCCAGATAATCCATAGGGAAAACAATGCTTTGAATATTAAGATTAGAGACCGCTAGAGATATCCATTCAGTAGTGCATCTGCTGGAAGTGTAAAAACAGCTTTTATTTTTGTTAACCTGGTGCCCACTCTAGTGGCAATAATCATCTAAAACATTATTTAGACCCTGCAACAAACTACTTGAGCCATTTATGAATATCAAAGATTCATCAACAAACAGCAAATGAGAAACCAGAGAAACCCTCAATCTCCTTCGATAAGCCATAATTCTTCCATTAATCAATCATAAATGTAAATACCTACTAATAACATTCTAATGAATGATAAAAATGCTTGGAGATATTGGACCCCCTGACGAAGACCATTGGTTTCTTTAAAAAACAACAAGCATTTCCCATATCATAAACTTTAATCCGAGGAGAAGAAATACAACAGAAGATAAGATCAACATTTCTATGGGAAAACCCCATACCTTCCAAAACATTGTTAATAAAACTCCACTCCGTCCGGTCATAGGATTTTACGCATTAATATGGTTTTAAGGATTTTATGCATTAATATTGTGAATGGACGCTCTATACAATGGGCTATTGCTTTGTCCCATGATTTGATGAGGGACGTAAAAACCCTTAAAATCATATTAATGCCTAAAATCCTTGTAGGGACTTAATGCCACTAAAATCCTAAAAATCAAAAACCACTAATAAAACTTGAAACAATTGAAAAAAATTAAACCCATAAAACCCGAAAAACCCTTTAAACATTAAAAGTATCTAAAAAAAATTAAACAAAATAAAATAACATAGCATCCAAAAAATCTTGAAAACTCCTAAATATATATAAAACCATAAGAACATTAAAACCCTTAAAATACCAATAAAATCTAAAACCCTTAAAACCCCGAAATACCCAAAACCCATTTAACACCAAAGAGTCACTAAAAACAGGAAACAAATATTAAAAGAACCTAGAGTTTCGTACGCCCCCTAAAAGACTCTAAATACCACAAAAACCATTAAAGACACTAAAACCCCCAAAAATGCCATTAATACCATAAAAACCCAAAAGGACCATAGATACCCCAAACCCCTAAAAACATTAAAGTCACTAAAATCTTAGGAACCACTAAAACCTTAGAACTCTAAAAGCTATAAAAAACTCTAAACCCCTGAAAATTGTAAAAATCATAAAAACCATTAAAACCCAAAAGATCCCAAATAACCCAAATAACCCTGAACATCCTAAAAAACCAAAACATAACTACCACTAAAAACTATAATATAAAAACCATAAAACCCAAAAAGACAATAAAACCCCCCAAAAAATATAAAACTCGAAGAACAATAAAACACCTTAAAACAGAAAATTTAAAGACACTGAAACACTAATATTCCCAAAAAACTAGAAAAAAATATATAAGAACCTAAAAACATTTAAAAACATAAAATCTCAAATATTCCAAAACCATAAAAACCAAGAAACCTAATGACCCTAAAAACACTTATAACCCTTAGAATACTAAAACCCCTTAAAACTGTAATTACCAAAAAAATTCTAAATCACCTAAAGACTGGGAAAACACAAAAAATGATAAATACCAAAAATTCCATAAAATAATAAAACACCAAAAATTCATAAAAAACCAAAAAAACACTTAAGAATCAAATAAAAATTTGGGACCCCTAAAACCATAAAATATTACAAAACCCCTAAAAACCCTAAAAATCCTTAAAACATTTAATACCCATTAAACCATAAAACACCTACCCCCAAAAACCCAAGAACCCAAACCCCCAAAACAACCCCCCCCCCAAATAAAACCAACTAAAATCCTTAAAAAACAAAAAAACCCTAAAACCCCCAAAAACCCAAAAACCAAAAAAAATACTAAAATCTAAAAACCCAAAAAATTAATAAAACCCTAAAACCAATATAATAAAAACCCAACACCCTAAATCCTAAACTCTATACCCTATACCCTATGCCCTAAAATCTGTATCCAACACCCTAAACATTGAATCTTACACCTGAAACCCTAATCCCTACACCATATGCCCTATATTGTACATAATAGAACATAAACCAAACACACTAAACATTAAACCCAACAACTTAAACACTAAATCCTACACCCTAATCACTAAACTATAACATAAATTCTAAAAGTACACAAAATCATGAAAATAATCTAAAACCCAAGATATATGATTAAAACATTAAAATCCATAAAACCCTAAAAGACCGAAAAACCACTAAAATTCCTAAAAGACAATAAAAAATATTAAAAACCCCAAAAAACTCTAAAAACCTCTAAAAGATTATAAAATAAAAAAAACTGAGTTGATCTTAAAATCCATAAAAACACATAAAACCTAAAACCCCAAAAACCATTTATTGAAGTCAAAAAATTCTTGCAATGTACATTTTTCCTGACCCAGAATAGAATCCAAAGAAAATATATGTCATCTTTAGTAAAAAATTATAATATGTTAGAAGAAGAATTATAAGAGATATTCATGTGTATAAAAATTAAAAATAATATAATGGAAGTTTATTCCTCATAAATGGTTCCATTTTAGTGGAATGACACGGGAATATGTTTCTTCATGGGCTTCAATTTGACTAGTCCGATATCCCAAATAGTCTTCCTTTCAAATGTAATTTTTGTCAGATGTTTGAAATTTATTTACAAAGCACTTTCACGATGCACTAACACAGAAGAACTAGAAATGACCCATATCACATAGAATATTCATAGAGTACTAATGAGGATAACTAAAATAGATATCTTGCATGGAGAATAGGAATAGTGCACCACCGTTTCTAAGGTTACCGAATTTTATAATAAGTAGTTCCATTGAGATTCTCATTTTCATACATTTGATGACCCACAGTGTTCATGAAGATCTACATACCCAATACTCACACCAAATCCTCATGTCACTTAGTTATATTATTATAATTTATATTTAGAGATAATTATTCCTATAAATCATTATATTACACTTACATTTCCCATATACGTGTACATCTAGCATGTAAAACTAGAACAAATAGTCATCACGGATAGCTAGCAGCAATATCTAGCATAGATAGATAGTGCATACATCATGTATGGATAGATTGCATTGAAATTAGAATATATATCTATCATAGAAATATAATGTGGGCAGTTATTCACCACTTGGTCTAAAAACTTTCACTATGACCTCTAACTTAGTTTAATAACCATTTATATCTCAAACATTAGATATGAAGCTTCACTAAGATGTCCATCTTGGGATAAGTACCTTTTATAGCTCTAACATGGGTTAATAACCTTTTATATTCCATATTAAAAGAGCTAATCACCTTTTATAGCTACAATATGGGTTATGTACCATTTTAATCCCTCAATTTATCTACTAACCTTTTTTATCCCTCACTAGGGATAATCACATTTTCTAGCCCTCACTACGGCTTCAATAGCCCTCTAACATGGGATAAGAACCATTTCTATCCCTCTATATAGATAACAACCTTCACTCATCCTCTATCCTTGTATAAGAAGCCATTTTTCCTCCATTAGGGTTAATAATGATTTATGAGCCCCCAAACAAGGGCTAGGAACCTTTACTATCTCTATAAGGTCTTAGGACATTCACTAGGACCCCTAACATTAGTTAATCATCATTGATAGTTCTGGAATGGTCTAATAACCTTTTCTATATCTAAATAGGGTTAAGAACATATTCATGCCTTATATAAGGACAATCCACATTTCTATCCCTATAACATGTGATATAACCCTTGATTTCCCACCACTAAGCTAAGAACCTTCAATATCCCTCTTACTTTGGCTATGATCCTTTTCTAGACCACACTAGGAATAATCCATTTTTTAACCAACTAAATTGATCTAAGATCCTTCTAATTCCCTCCATAAAGATAAATAACTTTTCTAGCACTCTCACTTAGTATATGTAACATTGTTATCCCCCACATGGGATAAGTACCAATTCTCTGAAAAATCGTATGTGGGCATCGAATCATTCTATATACACTTAGACATCACAAACATATCAATTTTTGGGACTCATTATATGTGTATTCCCCAATCATAATAATATCTATTAATCAAATTTCAAATAGTATATTGTGGTAAATGATACATGGGAATCCTTCTAGGTGTAATACCCAACCAATCCTTAAATCTCCATGAGATGAGATACTCCACATAGTTATTCATAAATGTGGATCCTCATGGGAATCAGACTCAACCAAACCATCAATCCCTATGAGTCGAGATAATATTAATAGTTATAGATACATGGGAATCCTCATTGGAATATTGTACAACATAGCCTTCAAAAACCATGATTTGAGATACTCCTCATACTTCTAGATAAATGGGCATCCTCCAAGGGGTATGGAAGAATTAAACCTTCATTCATAATTAGTTGAGATACTCCCCATGGATCTAGGTACATGAAAATACTCCTAGGTGTAATCCCCAACTAAACCTATAATCACCTTGAGTAGAGTTACTATTTATGGTTACTAATACATGGGAAACCTCCTAGCTGTAAGCCCTAACCAAACCACTAATCGCCATGAGTAGATATAATCCTCACGATTCTAGATACATTTTCATTCACCTAGATTTATTACACAACAATACCATCAACCACCATGAATATATATCCTACACATTGTTCGTGATACGTGAGAATCCACCTTGCTGTAATCCTACAAAACCTCCAATCATTCTGAGTCAAGATTACTCAGGGTTTAAAATACATGGGAGTCCTCTTAGGTGTAATCCCAATTCAAACCCTCAATTCTCCCTGAGTTAATATACACCTCATGGATCTATATACATGTTCATACTCCAAGATCTAAAACCCAAATAAACCTTCAATAACAATTAGTCGGTATAATCATCATTATTATTGATACATGGGAATCCTCCTAGGAGAAATACCCATTCAAATAATCAATTAATCATGAGTTAATATAATCCACATGGGTCTACATTCATGGGAATCCTCTTTGGATTAATCCCCATTTAGACATTCAATGCACCATGAGTCGAGATACTTCATTGTGTTACAGAAACATAAGAATCCTCCTTCGTGTAAACCCCACAAAGTCATCATTTCTTAGGCGTAAAGATACTCATTATTGTTTCAAATACATGGACATTCTCCAAGGTGTAACACCCAAAAAATAATCATTTAAAATGATTCAATATAATAATCTTATTTATGGAATCAAATGAATCCTTCATGGTGTAATCGTGAAAAAAATCAATTACCATCTTGTTGAGATTCTGATCATGGATTTCTAAAGCACAATCTCACCTATCCCTCCAACTAGGTTTTGTATCCCAGTGAATCATATGCCTAATTCAAAAATTCAACTATAATTTTATTCACTTAGGTGATGTGGTGGATCTTATGCTATCTCTTTTTTCTCAAATTGATCATGATACATGTGGTCTTAGAGATTGATGATGATTATTACATTAGCATAATGATATTTAAACTACTTTTGGTTTACTTTTTAAGTGAAATCCAAAACCATTCAACCAAACTAAATTATCCCTGATTCATGTTCTTACCTGGATATACAAGACACCTCATTGAGGTTCAAAAACAATTTCATTTCACCATTATTCATTCCATATAACTATATGTGTATCGATTCATAGTTTCATATGATATATTTGAGGACTTTTTGTGGTTCAATCCCAAATAAAAAACAAAAAACTGGCTCCCCAGATGGAATCAAAAACGTGAGATCCCAACTAGTATCTTTTAAACTAAGGAATCTTGAACTAAAAAGATATAGATCAGAATTATCTAATATATATATATATATATTAGTCTTAAAATCTAATTCATTGTATTTATTTGGAATTTTGAACTAGGGTAACCAGTTTTTCATTAGGATTTCATAAGGATGGCATAATATTTCATTAATATATATTATAGTCTTGGAGTAGAAAAAAATACCCCTAAAAGGGTGTGGAGAGCCCAACCTCCCATCCTATTATCCACTGAATTTTCTAATTAGTCTCCAGAAAAATCTAAATGACCACCTTCTTTGGGAATGTCAGACTTCATTAATATAAAATTAGTGTGGGAATGAAATCTATCTTAAACAAAAAATGTTGAACCTAACATGAAACCCTTAAAAATTCCAAAAAGCTAATATATGAAAATGGACCATGTTTACTTCCATTATGGTAAAGTCATCGATCGACCATAAACTTTTATCTATGATCCTAAAATGATGAGTGTCATATTTTTGATTCCTCTTCTTGAAAATTCATGATTTATTAAAATCCAAATGGAATCATCAAATGTATTAATTAATATGAAATCATTGGAAAAGCAGGTAATACTCATATAACACCCAAAGCTACTACGCACAACCAGGGGACATGCTAGACATATGTATTGACATCCATTGAGACCATGTCCTCATGGAATAATTTTATACTATCATATTCATAACACCTCCAATACCATATGGTGGATGTTAGGGTGTAGTGGTATCATTTAAATTCCTCCATACAAACCCGCGAATCATATCGGAATTTTCTATATCTGATGATTCCCCATAGGACTTTCTACCAACTACTTGTTGCAAAGAATAATGAGGAATGCATCACAAAATATTATAGTGTTAGTAGCCTCTCTACAAAGGATAGAAACCCATTCCTTCTCAGTTTTTTGGTTGTTGATGATGATGTCAACCACATTGAGGAAACAAACTAGGATCTACACATGATAGAATATATCCATTTTGGTCATCATCACCAATACAAAAACCTAATTTTAAAATAAAATAAAAATGAATTATTTTATATCACAACTATCTATATTCAGGAATTTGGATAGATATCCATGAAATGGAGGACATTATTTATAAATCTAAAGAATACCCATGCCTCTGTTACTAACAATCCATCTGAACCCTTCAGTATATACCAACAATGGATTGAGGATGATTCATGATTAATATTTTCTAAAAGTCTCAAATATGAGAACAACTATCCTCATTGATATCCTAGTCTCATTGAGAACTCTTTCTCATAGTGACGTGGGATTTTTTTTATCATTTGTAACCATTAATTGATTTATAGTATCATCTAGTTAGTAGATGCATAACCAGATCATATATATTCCTCCTATAAAGAAGTATAGGTTTTGTTACACATGTTTTACATCAGTAAATGTAATCACAAGTAGACCATATTATGATGAAAACCCAGATTTTATTAATAAGAAGATAGATGTGGTCACATTCTCTACCCACTCATCATCTGACAATGGTCAATACATCCCAATAAAATAGAATACTTCTCACCACAGAGAAAGAATAGTTTAACATAATTAGGTCTATTCTAAATTGCTCATGTGACCCAAAATATTTGATTATAGTAATCATATTGAAGATGTTATGCATCCATTTGATCCTCTTCATCATGATATGTTTCTCAAACATTAATGGAATAATCATTCCATCCCATCGAATTGATATTAAATTAATCATCCTATTTTACTATTGTTCTAAATTATTACTAATTTCTCCAACCACAATGAAGTCATAAACAACTAGTATAAGAAACACATCCATGGATAGCTCAGATAAGGATAATTCAAGAATTACTAGATTCCATTATAGAATGGATGGATTCTCATGAAGGCTGAGAAAAATTTGGAAACCCATAATAATAATAGGATACCAAGCTTTGATTATTTGTGCAGATCTTGGAAGGAACAACCTTTTTAGGGGATAATAGCCTTATAGTTATGTGTATCTCATGTTGGGAAGATCTCTATGAGAAATTCCTATTTTAAATCATCTCTCCACTGAGAAAAATAAATATCTTTGGCCATTGTAATAGTATGCAGTAGAAAAAATGTTTTTTATTCATTTTATGGAATGATGTAAGGGTCTAATATATTCTATAAAAAAATTACATAGGAATAGTTACTAGAGATATTCGTGTAAAACGTATGAGATGATTTGTAAACTACACATATTAATGTCAAGTAACCTTGTTGTTTTTGAGAGTTTGTGAATACAATGTAATGTAAAGAGGATTCTATTCACAGAAACAAGGAAATATATAATTAGGAATCAATGGAACTAGTATGGAATCAAGGGATAGTGGAAGAAAATTTTTTCAATCTCAAACAAAATAGGATGAGGAAATGTGATGTTGAAAGTAGTAATGATAAAATTTATTCTTTCAATAATGATCACATTCATAGTAAATTAAGATATTCTCTGAAATAAAAACAAATCATGTTTCTAAAAATCAATATTCCTGATGAAGCATGGTAGGATAACCGTATAAATTACTTCCCTTACCCTTGTATGATGGGTCACACGATTGAGTAATGATTCATCACTAATTATCTACAACCAAAGATGATCTATAATGGTAAAATGCCAATTGGGAAGTTAATGGATCTTATGTAAAATGATTCATTCAGCCACCAAAATAATGAGGAGGACAGTTAAAGGGATCCCACAGACCATACCAATGAAAGGAATTTGAACTAAATAAACGATTGAAGGAAAAATTACTCATAAATGAGAGAATATTTTTTTACCCACAAAATAAGTGAATGGAAACTGACCATCCAAAGGAGTGTATGGGTGCGGACCCACCAATTGAGTGAAAGGGAACCCACCGATAATAATTAAAAAGGGAATTGATCCACCAACCATGAAAATTTGAAATGACCCATAAAAATAGGAAAAGGGTTTCAACCCAACAAATGCGACATAATAAACAGTCCCACCAAAAGACTGAATAGGATGCATCCCTCTAAATTGGATATTCTGTTGGAGAAGATCATGAGTTCCAATACATCTCCATCAACATGGTAGTAACCAGGTTTGAATATATAGCACCTGTTTCTAATGAGAAAATCTAGATGAGAATCATTATACATTCAAACATTTGTATGGGACCAAATAGTTTATCTCATACTATTATACATGAATTGGTGAGGAAGGTATTAGTAATACCATTCAATCCTCTACAGAAGGTAGTATCGACCAAGATTATGTTATAGAGTGTGTTTTCATTAGAGAAGGTGATCATTTTCTCTATCAGATCCAATATATTGGTTGCATGATGAGACTACCATCAACATACACTCATCCATCCATTGAAAAAATGTAATGGTGTAGACCATTCTTTTGTATGTAACCCCTTGATAATAACAGGACCATCATTGATGGAGAACATATCATTCAGTTGAATAAAGAAAATTAGAATATTTGTGAAGTAATTATGAAGATGATTTATTTATATATTACCCATCATGTAATATCATCATCCTATAATAGAGGTCCTATTGTAGTGAAGTACCCATCCCATCGGGTTGATGGTTATATTATAATTTTAACCCCCTTATCTGGTGAATTTTAGACCACGTTCCACCTCACCCTAGCCCATAGGGTTGGGCATATTTTCATATTTTAAATTCCCCATGTCCTTTAGGATAGGGGTTTTTCCATATATTCTACATCATCATCGAGATAATTATGTGTGTTTTTTGACCAATGTAGTTTCTATAGAGAATATAAAAGACTCATAGATCCCCAATCAAAGTGCGCCACCATTAGTTTATAAAGCCTCCAATAATTTTGATTTTCTAAAAAATTGATAGAGATATGAAAAATGACTAAAAAATCCTTGATTCAGAAAAATGGGCAAAAATATATAGGGATGTGTAATAGAAATGGTATGTAGTATTTTTATCCACCACTTGAAGAAAGGTAAATAAAATTTTCTTCCTTCAAACTAAATCAAGTCCCCATGTATTTTTAATATGTATGTTAAATGATTTTATGTAGCTCACTGGGATTAATTGACTAGATGAAGATGATTTTATACAAAACACAATATAATAACAATGTCACTAATTTTTATGTCATATAATCATGATTCACTTTCTTTCAATTATTTTCTTTAAAAGAAGATAGATTATGGGATGTTGGATCCAACGATACACATGTTTTTTCTTCAATGAATTGGATATCCTAATCCTAACACATAATGTCTTTAAAATACACAATCAGTACCATCTCTCAATGAAATAAAATGTAAGGTATATTCCTTTATGTCTATCAATGTTACTACATACTTCACATTTTCACTACAACACAACATTCTCGAGCTTCCGAGGATCCGAAGACCCATAAAAGAATTCAAGAAAGAACATCCCAATTATTTTTCCTACCAATAAATTTTAGGACATATAATTGAATAATTATTCATATTCAAATATTGGCTTCAAAATTATGTATACAAAGGAATAATAGAGGTATATAATCCTGGTTCTCATGTTATATGTGTGCATGTTTTAATCACTCTACTAGATGATCACCATGCATCACTTATTAGGTCTAATAGTCATAGTTGCATGTCCTTAAACAAGAAGGAAACATATTCCCAAATCATATGACCAAAAACAACAGCGCACCATTCTCTTATATGTCTGAGTTTAAATTTTTGACCACTCATATGAGTCACATAATGTTAAATTTCAACATAACATCCTTGTTAAAAGATGATAAATTTTATGGTTCCTCATCCTCATTATAAGACATTAAACTGCATGGTAACCATACCATCCATTTAAAGTCAATTTAAATGGTGAATATCCAAGATAATATACGTACCATTTGAAATTAATATTTAATTCATTGGTCATTCATGAATGATGAAAAACTACTCAAATAGGTCAGTCATAAATGATCTCAATCAATGACCAAGATTACCCCAAAATATCTTGAGTTCCATATCCACTCATTTGGAGGTTTAAATGAACCTTATTTTTTTGTCATGGTCAATTAATCCTACCCAAATATATTATTTAACATGTGACGGTATAGTAATGGAATTTTTTAAAAAAAATTGAATAACCACTAATGCAAATTGGCCCTTTCACGGTGTAAGTAAAAGAGATTTGTCAGCATTATAAATCGCTAATAATGTATGTGATGTTAAAGGGAATGGATTAGTTGTGCTCATAAAACTTATTCATAATTCCCCCTTTAACAATTCTAAAAATGTACTGATAAAGGTGGACTTTAGATGTGCTTTTTTATCTCTATTAATGGGGGGCCTTATCACCTCTTTTTTCGTGTGGTTAAAACCCACCATTAATAGTTCTAAAAAGGAACTCATAATGGCACCAAGATAAAACAGTTATGGTCAATTGACATTTGAGTTGCGTTTTCAACTTAATTTAAATATTTTATTATTATTTTTATTTTATTATCTTTAAATTCATATTAAATAACTATTAATCAATAATAATTAGAAAATTTTTTATTTCAAAAACTTATTAAAGTACTTTATCTTAAATTTTCACTAAATATCATATATATATTTTGTAAATTCCAATAATGGTTTATTGGAAAAATATTTTAAAAATATATATTATATTTATATCAATGTAAATATGTTTTTATTAATAAATAATTTTTCATGTAATATAATAATTTTTAATATATACCCTTTATTAGCACTAGTAAAAAAGTCCCGATAAAGGGGGTGTCTTTATCAACACTTTTAGAAACACGATGAAAAATACCCCACCTTTGTTAGCACTTTTTATAGGCACTGATAAATACCCCTTTAGGAGTACTTTTTTTAAAGAATTTATAAAGGCCCCGTTTATCCGTTCATTTTTACAAGCGCTGTTAAACGTGGGGCCTTTATAAATTATTTTTTACAAGAACTTATAAAGGATCCTCGTTAATAGTTCTTTTCTAGTGCTGTTAAAGACCTCTTTTAATAGAGTTGAAAACACAATTAATGGACCATTTTAATAGTTCTTTTCTATCATTGACAAATGTTGTTTTTAAAAGTGCTTTTTGCTAGAACCATTAAAACTCTAGCATTATATAAACCCAGTTTTGTAGTACTAAAGCCTTCATTTAGTAATGATAAATCAAACATTATAATGTCTAAAAAACACATTCTTTTATTCAATTAATACTCTATGTTATCGCTTTTATAAAAAAATAAGTGACATGGAATAATTAATTTGAAGGGACCCCACTACGATATTATGGTAAATAACACAGTTTTCCTCTGATCCTATAAAGAACTACTATAAATATTTTGGTCTCAAAAGAAAGGTCCAAATAAACACCATGTGATATCCCCATTGTATGTGTAGTAATGACCAAACGACTTCTACTAGTCTCTATTGACTGATAAAAGAATTTGTTTTCTACCATTACTAATTGTCATTCAACTGTCATCAGTCTCCAGTCATTAATTCAGATATGTGAATAAAATGTTTCATTTATCCATATTCCAATGTTCAAATGGTTGATGAAATTTTTTATTTTTTATTAGCTCATTTTCAACATTTTTTAATAAGGATCCTCCAGGTCACATGAATATTAATTGTTTAATTATTTGGTCCGACTTGTATTATCTTAAACTGCATAAAATAGTCTAGTCCATGAGACCCGCATTCCTTATATATAAGTCAAATCAATATAAGATCCCCAAAAATATTTTTATTTATCCATAATCTTATTAAAGTATTGGAATGTCCCCTGAATATAGACACCCTATCCAATGCATGAGTTAGTGAAATCTATTTCATATAATCTTCATGTTGGTTCACATTATCCCAGTCAAGGAATGATAAACCATACTACCATAATCCTTTCGATATGAAGTTAAAATTCATGTCTAATTTCTTTATTGAAATATATTAAACTACATCACCAACATCCATAACATATCACAAAAAGTTGTGTATTTTTTAGGCCCTCGCCTGAGAGGACATTCACTCTCCACCACCAGTTTAACCCTTTGTGTGGCTTTATTTCCTTTTTTGGGATAAGTAGTGACACATAGAATTTTTAACATGGCCCCAATAAATTTCTTATACCCCTTTTTCAGTTTCTTGTGCTTCAATTGGATCCAATAGGGTGCCTCTATTTATATTAGGATTCATTTTCCATAGTCACCAGTCTCATATTTCATTGGTCGTATTTACATGACCCTAAAATACATCATAACTAATGGTATTGGATTAATGTATTTAAAAAGAATAACCATTGGTCAAATATATGTGACATTAACCTATTAAAATTATATTTCCCCATAACATGACATTAAAAAATATGGAAAAAATCTTGGTATCATGACGTTAAACTAAATGAATTTCATCCAAGATAAATTTCATTAAAATATGGATCACGGTCCTTGCCATAAGAACCTAAACGGTTTAATATATAGGTATTTATAAAATAAAATTTAACAGAATGAAACAAAATCCATTCCGTCTAAACCATTACAATATGTGATTTAGACACATGTAAATGTAACTAGTATATGATCCCTATCAATAAATCAATATTATAGTTGAATAATCCATTTATATGAAAACCTAGCTCATCTATCTTGGGTACTAACTTTGGAGACTCATTTTATTCAAATCCAACACCAAGATAAAATATGATATTCCCCTCCCCTGTGTAATATATTATTCTATATAGCAGTACAATAATTTATCATGGATCAAATAGTTAGGTCCAAACAAGATGACCATAATGTCATGGTCTATAAAAACTATGGCCATCATTGCCCCATTTATTTCCATTTGAGTTAGATCATTTTAAAGAAACATTTTTTAAGAAATACTTGTGGAATGATTATCATACCATGATATATGTTCTGATTGATAGATATTTTATTTTTGTCCCAACTATGAAATTTCATCACATTTATCCATCCCCTCCCTGAGAGATAAATCTATATCGATATTATTTCATATAATTCAATTTTAGTTCCCCTACTTGTTCCCTATCATGGTCCCTTCTGTTATTTAGTTGATTTTTATGTTTTATATTGTTTCTCACATTAATGATGACTCATGTGAACATTGAGGACCTAGAGAATCACTCTGATTGGAACAATTGGGGTTAATTGTGTTCAGTGGTAGGGAACATATTCCCTACAGCATTACATTAAACTGTGATTTGTAATACCATCCCACATGAATCAAAACTACTCAAGGTGGCCTATAAGTTTGACTTTTTCTTTCCTAAATGAGATGATGATCTATATAGATGACTTTGGAAGACAAAATGTATATGCCTCAAAGTATTAATGTATCACATCCCATATAAGACTCAGATCTATACAAGAATTTCTAGTAAGGGTTATCTCATTAATAAACCCATGAATAGAATAAAATACCCCATACCCTACATAGGATTTGGATATATATAGGAGTCATTTTAATTCCAATAACTATGAGTTATATAATGATTCCCAGATTTCCGATCCTAAACCTAGTTGAAAACATATAGTTCAAGAAGGTTGACCTTAAACATCATAAAAATTTGTTCAAATCTAAATGGCCTTAAATATGATCCCTTAATAGTCCTAGTTCCAAGATCATATAAAACATATCAATTGAATTTGGGGTTTTATATCTTCCCCATGATAATGTGTTTAATTTACGATTTGTATAACCTTTATGATCCTTAAACTCTTATTGAATATTCGTGTTATCCATGAAACCACATCATATCTCTATTGTATGATTCAACACCAACAGATACCTTATTCCATCATCACAAATCACCATAACATTGAGTCAATTAATCCACATGGTTCTACCATGTTTGGATGTATTGGGAATCTAGATTGATTGATATTAATAGAACCCACTAGGATTTTATGGTTAATAACAATGTTTCCCCCCGATTCTGTGAGTTAAACCATAGGAGAAATTTGGGTCCTAAGTGAAAGATCCACCTAAACCACATGTGTTATCCATCGACTGATCATGTAATTAGTTTTCCACCATTATTAATGGTTATTCAACACCATAAAATCTCCATTTCTAATTTACTCAGATCTTCATGGGTTATGAATTAATGATTAATAAAAAACAACTCTAAGAAGGATTATGTAACCTCAATGTTACACATACGTGCATCATTCCCACCTTAAAAATGATAATGAAATTATTTTCTTACGATAAATCCTATATCGGTGTTCCTCTCTGTAGGAGATTTTTAATCGTATAGATCCATCAATCATGTTCATAAATTGTGGGAAATTCATCTTACAGACATTTTTTTCAGTTCAAGGACCTCTTGGACATCTCTTAACTTTGGGTTCCTTCTCTTTTAAGCCAAAAATCCATTTCAGAGATAAAATATTGTCAATAATGTTTAACATCAACCTACATGAACCACTCTTCATGGTTGACAAAAATTATGATGTTGGGAACTCAATTCATAGGGAATGTTTTTTTCCCGTGTAACCATTCATACCTCCTCCCTTTTGGTTAAAAGAAACCCACCTTAAACTTTATCCACATTCTTCAACATTGTAGGAACCTAAAAATCAAATTGAAATATACATAGTACACATTGGGATGAAAACCCACAAATGACACCCCAGAATAAATTCAAGTGTTCTCTCACAAGGAATCCACTTGGGATGGCCGACGAAAATCATGAGCCTTTGAATCAAAAATAAAAAAGCATAAAATATGTTATTTTGAAACCCCCCAAGCGAGGCCCAATAAAAATAAAAGTTCATATCCACAAGTAATACCCATTATTTTCTAATAAAAAATATAGGGTGATAATAAAAATATATAATTATAATAGGGAGAACCATTTATCTCTAGAAATAAAATGCTATGCGCATAGAATCCATTTACCTAGGAAAAAATTAGAGATCTTCTTCTCTCCTTAAGACCAGCCCCAGGGGGAGAATTCCTCATTTTCGTGAATAAATATATGAATTATATATCATTGATCAAATATGACAAAAGAATTCAGAGATTGTCCTAACCCATGTGGCATCATATTTTTTCATGAGAGTCAGGTCTATGTAAAATCCCCATAGAAACATGGTTCTTTACCCAAGAATCCTTAATAATGTGACAATATTCTCAATCCTATAGACATAATAGGTCTAGGTAGATCATTTCATAAAATATTTCTTCATTAATGATCCTATATTGAGAATTACACCCTTATATGAATGAGATTGATCTTTATAAGAGAACCTTTATAAGAACAATGTATAGCTTTATTAAGGTTCTCATTGGATATGTTGTGACATACAAATATCTTATCTCAGATCCATTTCAGAATTAACATTCATTCGAAATCAAATTTTCATCTTATAATATTCTCCAATAATGTTTTTGGATACCTATAAATTTAGTTTAGATTACTCTTCTTGTAAACTCAAACACTTCAAGAAAATTGTCACTTGTGGTAATAAAAATTCCTATCATGAATATTCTCTTATTGGGGACATTCAAACTCCATGAGTTGAAGTATACCTCTAGAGAAGAATTATATTACTAGTTACATGGACCTAGAAAACTCTAGAGGATTTAATAATGCATAAATTTTCCCTAAATATAACTTAACAAAAAATTATTTTCGGTTAGAAAAAATCCAATTCTAGTAGAGGTATTGGTTATAGTTGTAAAATTCCTGAAAAACACTTTTTCTCATGAACCATGAAATTATCATCACATAAAAAGTACATTTAGATTTTACTATCAAAAATGTATCCATGTAATAAGATGAAGATGTAGATTATATATCCATGTACTGAGAGATTATATTCTCACCAATGGATAGTGATTCCTCATATATGTTTTCCACTATGGTGTATTTCTATGCTCTTAGTTTTCTTAATAGGCTTCAATTTTATTAGTCATTGATCCCAAAAAAACATATAGTTCAAAATCTATGGCTATAATAAGTTTGGTATTTTTTTCACGAATCACTATCATGATGCACTAGCATTGATCACTAGTGCATAACACTAGTGAAGAGAAGTAGTATAGAGCACATTCCTGGAGAACTATCATGGATCACGTACACGAATTAATAGCACATAGAACGACCATGAATCCCATCCTTCATCTAGGATCCCATATTTTTATATAAATAGGACCCTTGGATTCCTCATTTTGTAGATGTTTGAAGTCCCTAAGATAGCTCGAAACTTGTCACACCCAAGGATCTCACTGAACTCCTCAAGACCCTTAGGTAGCTTATAATGATATAATATTAAATGCAATCATTCCTTCCATTGTTTCCATGTCTCCCACATGTCCTAGATATTCATCCATCTAGAGAAGAATGCTAGAAAGAACAACTAGCAAAAATAAGTATCATGGATATCCATCCCTCAATAGTGATAAACACCATCAATAAGCCCTAAAACTTGGTATAATCAAAATTTATTGATCTAACATGGGATAAGAACCATAAAAGATCCCTCTAATTTTGTCTAACAAACTTTTCAAGCTCTGAAATGGTCTTATTATTATTTTTCAACTCACTAAAATGTGATAAAACCTTTTCTATCCCTCACTAAGGATAAGAACATTTTCGATCCCTCATTTGGGATAAGTCCTCATGTATTCCCTCACAAAGGCTATGAAACTTCTCTAGCCTTATAAAATGGGATAAGGAACATTTCTATATAAAACTAGGTCTATAATCCTTCACAATCCTTCTAACTTATTCTAAAAATGTTTTCAAGACATTGCTTGGGTTAATCCACTTCTCTATGAATAGTAACATGTTCTAAGATCATTTTCTAGCAATAATTTGGATCAGTATCTTACTAGTCCCTCTATCATAATCTAAGGACCCATTCTAGCTCTAACATGGCATGATACCCTTTTCTATTATTTACTAGTGATAAAAAACTTCTCAATACGTCACTAGGTCTAAGAAAAATTTCTAGTTCTATAACATGGACTAAGAACATTTTATAGGTTGATCTTGGGATAATCACCTTGGGAAGCCCTCACTATGGATACACACCTTTCGTTTCGCACTAAGTTGAACTAGGAACATTTTCTAGCCCTCACGTTGGATATGTATCTTTTCTATCTGTAAATATAGATAAATACCATTAGTACACCTCACCTGGGATAATACCATTTATTATCCCTCTAACTTGAGCTAACATCTTTCTTATCCCTCAATATGGGTAAGAACCATCTATATCCATCTTACATGGGCTACAAACCATTTTTAACCCTCAGTTGGGAAAAAAACCATCACTATCCCACTAACATGATTTAAAAACCATTTCTCACACTTCATAGGGATATGCCCCTTCACTAAGACAATCCATTTGTGCTAAGAAAAATTGCTAGATCTAACATGGGATATACAACCTTGTTAAGACCTCTAAAGGGTGATAATGATCTTTTCTATCTAAAACATGATCTAAGCACATTTTGTATCCCACACTAGTAAAAATAAACTTTCAATATTTAATATAGGGGCTTTAAAATCGCTCGTTATTGTTTTTATCAGAACATCAAAGGAGATGATATTGTGAATGATATTAAAATGTGGGTTGTTAATAATGATTAAAATGTGATGTTAAAGGTGCCCTATAACAGAACTAATTGTTTTTTCAAGGCACCCTTTATCAATTATTTTTTAGCATAGTTAAAGGGAGGCATTCACATCACCATTTAAGTTCTGTTATAGGGTGCCTTTAACAGCGATTTTTTATCACTCTTAAACGTGTCCTTTAACAATACTAAAAAGTGTGATGTAATAAATATGAAAAAAAATTATTTTTTCAAGCACCCTCAAAATCACCGTTCGCAATGCTTACAAACCCTTTCTCATTAGTTTCCACCACCCCAACCTCCATCACACTCCCCACCAACATCCTTAGAACTAGAAGGCTACAAATGATACCCATGTGCACCTAGATTTTATCCTAGGACCTCCCTTTTTCGACATAATTAAATTTACCACCATTCCATGCTTATTTTACTGTATTTTTAATGAAATTTCCTTTCATTTGTATATATTGTATTTTTTTAATATATCAACATTAAAAAATATTTTTTATAAAATAATATATATTAATATTCATTTATGTATATGATAATATATATATATGTGTGTGTGTGTTTATTAATACACACAAATATGTATAGATAAAAAATATATGTGCCTATTATTGCATTTTTAAAGGTAAATAAAATGGATAATTTTCAACTTTCAATACTTTAATGATAAATATTTTAATTTTAATTTAAAAACACATTTTTATGAATATATGTGGATATATGTATTTGTACATGTGATTTATAATAAGTAAATAGAAGTAAATATGTAAATATTTTAACTATAATAAAATTTGGAAAAAATGATAAAATTAAAAAACCATAATTTCAATATGATTTTAATACAAGGGAATAAATTTAGTCTTCATAGAAAAAATAATAATACCACCTTAAAAGAGGATGAAAATCATAAAACGTTAAAAAAATCACGGTTTCTTGACAAAAAACGTATTTCTAAAAGCCTTCTGGGCCTATTTTGACAAATGAGAAAATAGTTATTGGGGTCCCCCTTTTCAATATGTTGTATATATTGTTGCATGCTTCAATTTGACATGTGTTATATCCCAAATGAACTCCCAAATAATAAGTTATATCTAATTTAACTTAAACATTTACTTCTATTATATTTTATATCTTTTTTTTGATATTATTATCTTTGAATTATTATTAAATTATTATTACACGAAAATAAATATCCAATTAATAATTAAAATCTCTTTTATAATTATTTTATAAGCCATTTTCACTATATATCTTATATATATAGTGTAAATTATTATTTAGCCTTATCTAAAACATATTTAAAAACTATATCTTATACATATATAAATATAATTATATATTATATATTTATATAAATCTAAAAATTAAAAACAGAATTTTTTAAAATATACCCATTATCATCTCTAGTAAAGAAAATTTTTGATAATGTGTGGGGGTCATTATCAGTGCTTCTAAAAAAAACTGATATAGACCCCCCCTTTCAGTGTTTTTTTAGAATCACTAATAGAGTCCACCCACATTATCATTGATTTTTTTACTAGTGATAATTAAGTTTTATTTTTCAATGCCTTTTTAAAAAGCACTAATAGAGTGACCCAACAACAGTACTTTTTGGCATTTTTAAATACCCCTTATGAAAATGCATTATCTATCACCCACAAATGGGTCTTTAATATAACTTTTAGCTAGAATAGTTAAAGCCCTAAATTTGAATAAACCCAGTTTTGTATTATTGTTTACAAGCCCTCTCTCACTACTTGAAAAATAGCCCGTTGCAAAAAACAGTGTCGCAAATATTATTTTTTGCGACGGGCCGTTAAAAAAATAGTATTCGCAATAGGAAAGGGCCCCATTGCAAATAATCCTCCTATTATATACATTATATATATAATAAACTTTTTTTGATGGGCCAGTCAAAATACTATTTGCGACGGGGTAGTTCTCGATTATATACATTGTATATATAAAAAAATTTTGCGACGGACCCGTCGAAAATACTATTTATGACGGGCTCGTCATCCTGTCGCATATACATTTGATAAAAAACTATATTTAGATTATTTGTGATGGGAGCATACCACGAAAGGTCCCATCGCAAATACTAAACATAATAATAAATTACATTTTATAAAATTATGATTAATGAAAAAATTATATTAATATTATTAGAATAATAAAAAATAATAAAAAGTTATTATTAATATAATAAACAAGCATTAAAAAATATAATACTAAAAAATATATTTAAACAAAATTATTACTAATAAAAATTTAAAATTAATGGAATTAAAAAAATAAAATTTTTTTTTACAATTCTCAATATTTACAAAAAAAATTAAAAAGATTCATAAAATGTTATTATTATTAGTAAAATAAACAAATATTATAAAATATAATACTAATAATAAATAATAAAATATTACAAGAAAAAATAAATTATGCATTATTTGTTCCAATATAAAAGACATAAACTGTAAATAGTTCATATTAAAATAAATAATAAATTCTAATGTTTTTAACATAAAAAACAAATCACTGGGGGGTCGTCTTCTGGAGGAGGTGGAGATGTTGTAGGAGATGGCGGAGGAAACTCCATCCCTAAACTACGAGTCATACGAAACATGTACTCCATCTTCTCGTGATACTATTGTTGTTGCTGCTGTTGATACCATCGACACATCTCCTCCTCATGCTACTGTTGCTGCTGTTGCTATCACCGAGTCATCTCTTAATTCTACTTCTATAAACTCTCTATAAGCTCAGACTCAGTTCTCAACTGCTCCTGATACAGTGGGGTAGATGATGATACCTCTCCAGGATCTCCTCTCAAGATGGACTCTGACATCACATCAGTACCATAATAAGTACCAGGAGCCAAATGAGAGTCGATACCAACTACTCGGCCCTTGTCAAAGCCATACTGCGTCTCCTGCATCCATGTCGCCTCATCGAAATGGTGGGCACTGTTCTGCTCAGTCGTCTTGTCCTAACTCTCAGTCTCTATCTGAGAGGTCGCAGCCTCATATGTCTCCTTGAATTCCAATTTGAAATTAAAATGGTGAAAATATCATATGCAGTTATTTGTCAAACTAAAATAAATAATATTAACAACAATCTGATGCTGGTGATCTCTTCTATTCTCTCGTGTGGCTGGGTCATTGTACATCCTCCGATATACATCGAACTCCATAATATCAGCATGCTTAACTACCTACAGAAATATAAAATAAAATTTTTATATTTGAAGTTATATAAAATATTAAAAAAATATACTTACCAAATGCTTTCTATGCGTACTGAATGTAAGGCTACCACCTAGATGTGTCACCTCCTATCTTCCCCAGTTCTATCATCCCACTAAAGATCTCCTCTGAAATCCACCACCCAACTAGTGTAAACAAAATTCATCCCAAACGTGATATGAAATGTACCCTGTTCAGTGGGCTCTACACGACTCGTGAAATTCGGTCAGTCCTGCTTTCTTAATGTTTGTTCTTCTCAAATTGTGCAAAAACTGATGGAAATGGTCACACATAGACCACTGTCATGCCTTGTGGATAGCTTCATGCATGCTATCATCGGTGGGATACCATAAACCCTACAAATAATTTATAATATCAAGTTATTAAAAAAATAAATTTCAAAATAAATATTCTTTATTTACGTACCCGCCAATGATCGAACATGGCACGCCGAACATCAATGGGAATCTCTTCCCATGTGATCCATGGCTATGAAAAATAATTTCCCAAGATGGAACTCCCCTATCAAAAAGTTACATGCGCAAATCGGTGAAATAGAAATAAACAATCAAACAATTAGTATATATATATAAATAAATTAATGAAAGATAACTTAAATATCTAGGTTACCATACCTTCGTGTGCATGGATCGAAGACAATATGTGGACGTCGCTCGGGGATAGGGTCAAGAATCTTCAATCAAACAAGACCATGCCCCCTCCACATACCCCCTAAGCCATCAGACAAAAGATCCCCATTTTCGTAGATTAATCATCTTCCTGCAACTGTCACCACCTGAACACATTATGAAAAATGTAGTCATACGAATGCATATTCAAATTCAGGCATATGAGATTGAATATTCATACTTAGAAGCAAACATTTAATAATGTTTTGATTCAGTGAATGATGAAAGGAGAAGGGTCATCGAGCAAAAGGAGTTTCGTCAATCCACTAGAAATTTTGCGATGTTATTACAAGTTATTACAAGTTATTACAATTTATTAGAATTTCTTTTCTTACAAATTCTTACAAATTCTTAAAAATTCTTACTATTTCTTACTATTTCTTACTATTTCTTAGTAATTCTTACCAATTCTTACTAATTATGACTAATTCTTACAAATTCTTACTAATTGTTACTAATTGTTACTAATTGTTACTAATTGTAACTAATTGTTACTATTTATTACTAATTATTACTAATTATGACAAATTATTACTAATTATTACAAATTATTACAAATTATTACTAATTATTAATAATTATTACTATTTATTACTATTTATTCCTATTTATTGCTATTTATTACTATTTATTAGTATTTGTTACTATTTATTTACTATTTTTTACTATTTCTTACTATTCATTACTATTTATTACTATTCATTACTATTCATTACTATTTATTACTATTTATTACTTTTTATTAAGAATTATTACTAAGATGTACTAACTATTACTAATTATTACTAAATATTACAAATTATTACAAATTATTATTAGTTATTACTAATTATTACTAATTATTTCTAATTATTACTAATTATTACTAATTATTACTAACTGTTACTAATTATTACTAATTATTTTAATTATTAGTAATTATTAATAATTACTACTAAATCTTACTAATTATTACTAATTATGAATATTTATTAATATTTATTACTTTTTATTACTATATATTGCTATTTATTACTAATTATTACTAATTATTCTTAATTATTTCTAATTATTCCTAATTATTCCAAGTTATTGTAAATTCTATCGAATTCTTATTATTATTACTAATTGTTACTAATTGTCACTAATTTTTACTAATTGTAACTAATTGTAACTATTTATTACTAATTATTACTGATTATTTGTAATTATTACAAATTTTTACTAATTTTTACTAATTCTTACTAATTCATAATAATTCTTACTATTTCGTTCTAATTCTTACTAATTCTTACTAATTCTTAGTAATTCTTACCAATTCTTACTAATTCTTTCTAATTGTTACTAATTGTTACTAATTTTAACTCATTGTTACTATTTATTAACAATTATTACAAATTAATATTAATTATTACTAATTATTACTAATTATTACTAATTACTACTAATTATTTCTAATTATTACTATTTATTACTATTTATTACTATTTATTATTAATGTTCACTAATTATTACTAATTATTACTATTTATTACTATTTATTACTATCTATTACTATTTATTACTATGTATTACTATTTATTACTATTTATTACTATTTATTACTATTTATTACTATTTATTACTATTTATTTCTAATTATTACTAATTATTACTATTTATTACTATTTATTACTAATTATTACTATTTATTACTAATTATACCTAATTGTACCTAATTATTCATAATTATTCCTAATTGTTCTTAATTATTCCTAATTAATCCAAATTATTAATAATTATTCCAAATTTTTCCAAATTTTTCCCAATTATTCATTTTTGTGCATTTTTATTCCTATTTATTACTAATTAGTCCTATTTATTCCTATTTATTACTAATTATTCCTATTTATTGTGATTTATTCCTATTTATTTCAATTTATTCCTTTTTATTCCTAATTATTCCGATTTATTCATATTTATTAATAATTAATAGTATTTATTACTATTTATTCCTAATTATTCCTAATTATTACTAATTTTTACTAATTATTACTATTTGTTACAAATTACTACTATATATTACTAATTATATGTAATTATTACAATTTATTCCTATTTATTACTAATTGATACTCTTTATTACTATTTATTCCTATTTATTCCTACATATTACTATTTACTACTATTTACTACTTTTTATTAGTAATTAATACTATTTACTAATAATTACTACTATTTACTACTAATTACTACTATTTATTACTGATTACTACTATTTATTACGAATTACTAATATTTATTTCTACTTACTACTAATTATTCCTATTTATTACTATTTATTCCTATTTATTGCTATTTGTTCCAAATTATTACTAATTACTTCAAATTACTACCATGTATTACTAATTATTACTAATTATTACTAATTATTAATATTTATTACTAGTTATTACTAAAATACAGATAACAAAACAATTTAAATCTAATTTAATTACTACTAATCAACAATAATTAAAATTAACATAAAAACATTTAAATATATACTAAATAAAATAATGTATAAATACCATTAAACTTGATCTCCAATTGTTGTAATCGCCTTCACAACTTCTCCTTAAAAAAATTAACTGATATAAATTCTAACTGTAAAATTCATGTTTAGAGAGCGAGAGGAACTGATAAATGAGAGGAAGAGAAAGAAAAACAGATGGGGGTATATATTGGTTAGATTAGTTGGGACGGGCTTACTGTCGCAAACGGTACGTTTTGTGACGGTGCCAGTCGCAAATCACTTTGCCCGCATTAATTGTTGACGGTGGTTAAAAGGGTATTTGCGATGGGGCCAATCGCAAAAGGTGACCTGCCGACACACCTTTTGCAACGGGACAACATCCAGTCGCAAAAACTCATTTACCGACGTCGGTATTTGCGATGAGACCCATCGCAAATTCCCTCCGACCGACACACAATTTGTGACGGGGGATCCCCCATCGCAAATGACCTTCCCTCGTTTTGGCGCGCATCCCGTACCAAAGAACGCTTTACCTATTGCGATGGGATGAACCCCCATCCCAAATAACCCCTGGGATGGACTATTTGTGACATGAACTAATCCCATCGCAAATAACCCATCGCAAAAGACTGTTTTCCCATAGTGTCTGGTTCTATGAACATTTGCAAGCCTTAATAGGGATAATATCCTTCACTAGCCCCATATCATGGTCTAATCACCATTTCTAGATCTAACAAAGTCTAACAACCTTTCATAGCCCTCACATGGGATATACACCATTTCTATCCCTCAAAATTGGGATAAGAAACCTTTCTAGCCCTCACTGGGGTAAATAACCTTCAATATCTATCAATATTGGGATAAGCACCATTTCTAACCCCCACTAGGGCTAAGCGCCTTCGCTAGGCCCCTAAAATAGCCTACAAACCTTTTCTATCCCTCTATAAGGATACGATCTTTCTCGGTCCCTCTAACATAGGCTAAACACCCAGTTATCCCTCATTAGGCCTATGTACCTTTTCAAGCCCTCTTACTTTTACTAATCAAGTTTTCTATCCATCATATTTGCTAAACACCATCACTATCCCTCAAACGTGGGCTAAGCACCTCTTGTAGACCTCACTGTGGTGTTCACCTTCTATAGCCCTCTAAAATTATATTAAAGCCCTAACTAGCCCTCAAACGTGGGCTAAGCACCTTTTCTAGCCCTAATTAGGGAAAATCCCATTTTCCATCCTGGTAACTTGTGAGAAACACCTTCACTTTCCCATACTAGGTCATTGTACCTTCACGAGACCAGTCATTTGGGAAAATCACCGTTTTTATCCCCCATTTTTTCTAGGTACCAATTCACCAATGCATAATAAAAATCAAAAACCCCTAAAAGACCCCAAAACCCCAAGAACCAATAAAACGCAGTAAAAATCCCCATAACCCTAAAACCCCCTTGAAACCATTAAAATCAAAAACGCCTAACAACCATAAAAACCCTTATGAAACTAAACCCCCAAAAGTCATAAAAAACATGAAAAACCATAATAAAATTGTAGATCCCTAAAAATTATTCCAAAAGAAAATACCAAAAAAACATAAAACCACTGAAACCCTAAAAAACATCAATTTAGAAAAAAACCGCATGAAGCCCCCCCCCAAACACTAAAACCCCCCCTAAAATCCCTAAAACCCATAAATTCCCTTTAAACATCCAAACCCCCTAACCCCCCCCCCAAAGCACTCCTAGAAACCCCAAAAATCCAAAAACCCCTATGAATCCCAAATAACAATAAAAAAACATAAAAATCCAAAATACCTCATAAAATCAATAAAACTCGTAAAACCTAAAACCCATAGAAACCCAGTAAACTATAAAAACTTTTAAAACCCAAATAAACTGAAAGACCAAAAAACTAGAAAAACACTACCCCCCCCCCATAAAAACATAAAACTATACAAACCTAAACCCTATACCCTTCACCCAAAAACTTATACCATGAACCCTTAACCATAAAACCAACATCATAAACCACATATAATCCTCCCTAAACCCTAAAACATTAACACTATACCCTATAATCTACACCCTAAAACCCTACACTGTAATCCTTACACCCTACATCCTAAACTATAAACCGTACACCCCAAACCCTATACCATGCTCCCAAAACCCTAATCCTTGGACACTGAACCCTATAACACACACCCAAAACCCTATACTCAACATCCTAAACCCGCCACCCTACAACCTAACCCTTAAAAGGGTAACCCTAAACTCTATACACTATACCCAATACCCAAAACCCAAATCCCAAAACCCAACACCGTAAACCCCATACCATAATTCATAAACCCATTACCCTACATAATAAATAATGTACCCTACGCTCTGAACCCCAGACCCTATACACTACACCCAAAAACCTATACCCAAAACCCAACACCATACACCTTAAACCCTAAACCATACACCCAAATCCAATACCATACAATGTAAACGCAAAACAAAACACCCAAAAAGCTAAACCATACACCCTAAACCCTAAACCATACACCCTAAACCCATACCCTACAACTGAAATCATAATCCATATACCCAAAAACCTTAAACCGACACCTTAAAGCATAAACCTTGCACCCTAAAAACGACACTTTCTACACTAAATAGATCTAAAAACAATAATGAAACCATAAGAGAACCTAAAAACCCATAAAATACCCAAAAACATTTAATCCTAAAAAATGTGTGAAAATACCATGAAATCCATAAGACACTAAATGTTTTAAAACCCACAAAACTCGAAAAGTCCCTAAAACCATTAAAAATAACAAAAAACCCTAAAACAAAAAAAATTTAATAAACCAAAAAACGATTAACCCCCCTAAAACCCAAAAACAACATTGAATCCCTAAATACCACAAAATATCCTAAAACCAGAAAAAACAAAAAAAACCTTGAAAAACTATAAAAACCATAGAAAAATTAAAAATCCCTAAAACCCATAAAAATCCTAAAATCTAGAATATTCATTAAAAAAATCCTACCCCCCCCCTCCCCAAAATAAAAAACCCATTAATGAACACTAAAAACCATAAATAGCCATATAATCCATAAAAACCTTTAAAAACAAAAAAAATACTAAAAACCCCATAAAAAATGAAAAAACCACAAAAAATGATAACAATAAAAGACCATAAAAACATAGAAAAATCCTAAAAATACATTATAAAATTTAAAAACATAAAACCCATAAAAATATAAAAAAACTAAACACCGAAAAAACCCCCAAACCCTAAAAACTCTTAAAATCCATAAAGCCTAAAAACCCAAATAAAACCCTTAAACACTATAAAATATAAAACCCTAAAAGACCATAAAACCACCAAATATCATAAAATAACCATGATAACCTTAAAACCCCAAAACACATAAAAACTATAAGACCCCATAAAACCATAAAACCCCTATAAATCATAAATACACCAAAACCCCTAAGAGAAATAAAAACACAAAACCCTAAATCCCTTAAAACCAAAAAAACATTAAAACAATAAACACTATAAATACCATAAACATCCAAAAAACCTGAGACCCCGTAAAAATAAATAAAACCCCTATAAAAAACCCGAAAAACCATAAAACCTGTACACACCCTAAAAATCACTTTAGATCCCTAAGAACCTAAAACTCATAAAAACCCAAAAAACACTCAAAATAAATTTAAATCCCAAATCCCCTAAAAACCCAAAACACTACCCAACATGAAAAAACCCTAAAAACCTTAGAACCAATAAGATGAAATTTCAAACCCTAAAAAAGAACCAAAATACCTTAAATCCCCTAAAAGATTCTAAAAATTCAAAAACCCTGAAAAATCCCAATGGACACCCTAAAAGACCCTAAAACCTATAAAACCCTAAAAACCATAAAAGTACATAAAAACACATTAATACCAGATGATCCCAGAAACACCTAAATAAAACCTAAAATCCTATAGATCAAAAAACCCCCTAAAACCTATATAAATACATAAAAAATCATTAAAACCACCTAATTTTTTTAAAAATAATAAGAAACCCAAAAATTCCTTAAAAACAATAGAACCACTATCAAACATTAAACTCCCTAAAAACCCAAAAAACCCTATAATACCCTAAAACCCATAAAAACACTAAAACCCCTAATAGAAAATTAGAAACCCAAAAAACCATAAATAAAGCATAAAAACACTAAAAACCGTGGATGATGGTAAAATAATCATAAAAACCCCTCAAATACATTAAATAAAATTAAACCCTAAAAAAATAAAAACCCAAACACTATAAAAAACCCAAAAAATAAAAATGAATCCTTAAAAAAATACATAAAATACATTCAAAACCCTAAAAACTATAAAGAAAATAAAACACATAAAAACCATCGAAAACCCAAACAAGAACTAAAGACCCTAAAACCCCAAAATACCCTAAAAACCCTTAAACGCTAAAACACCCACACCCCATAAATACCATAAAACATTTACAATTATGAATGATAATATAGACCAAAAAATACTAAAATAACAAAAACACACTAAAACAATAAGAACCCTAAATACCCTAGAAAACCTAAGAATCATAGGTCCCCTAAAACCCTAAAAACCATAAAATCTCCTAAAACCATAAAAAATAAAAACTGTTAAACCCCTAAAACAACTCTAAAACCATGAATCCCATAAAACCCTTAAAATATAATAAAACCATTTAACCTCCTAAAAATATTTAAAAACCTAAATACCAACAATAACCATATGCCCTAAAAATATAAAAACTTGAAAACCCACAAATCCTCAAACCCACCAAAAGCGTTGAAACACCATAAAACCACCAAAAAATACAAAACCTATAATAGATCCCTAATAAACCCTAAAAATCCTAAAAAACCCCTAAAAACAACTAAAATCAATGATCACCCCTAAAATCCCTCAAAAATCATAGAACCCTGAAATCCCAAAACACACCTAAAACCCTAAAAACCATAAAACTCCCCCAAAATAATTAAAGTCATATAAAAACCTAAAAATCCCAAAAAATACTAAAAAAATAAAAAATCAAAAAACAATAAATTCCATCCCATTATAGGTTGAAGGTGATGATGGTATTAGAGTCTCACCCCCCTATGAGAGAGGGGCCTCCACTACTTCTCAATGAGAACAGCACCTTGATCACGTTCTTGTATCATGGCTTACTACCCTATTTTCCATGGATAGATATTTCCCAATGGTAATGGAACTTTTTTAAGGTTGAAAACACCTTGCACTCTTTATCCAGGAGTTCAATGAAGCCTTTGTGCGGCATCATTTGACTCTAGTTGCAAGATTCCTGAAGTGTCGCACCCACACTGGACATCATTGAGAGGTTCATCTTCGAACATTGGGATATTCTACACCGAGAAACAATGGGGATCATTGACAGTGATCATATCATGATTCACATCATGTCTGCAGAGGCTATCATTATTTTCTGGTCTAGAATACACTTAAGCTGCAATGGTGCATTCTTATCCCTCTTCTGTTGGAATTTTGAGCATCATCTGATGTGTGATTCCCCAATGGTTGCGACCTGAGTTATATTCCCCAAGGATCAACTCCCATATAAAAAAATTAAATAATTTCTATGTTATGGAATCTAGTGGGGATGTTTATATTTGTGGATAGTTGGACACGGGCACTCTTACATCCTGTTGCTCTGTGGGATTTTGTTGATATTGATGCTTCTAAGGACTCAGTGGATTTTTTCTGGATCACAGTGGGTGAGGAGATCCACAGGAAGCAACCAATGGTGTTTGAATCATTAGGTAAAATCTATTATTCTTGATATAAAATTATGAATTGTGATCAGGATTGTGGTTATTGTTTCAATGATAGGAGTGTCCTGAGTCTGGCTCAAGAAAGGTCTGATGAGAGAATCGAGGAAATAGTGGAGGGGTAGGGGGCCACAGGATTGCACAAGTCACTACCCACTCAGCCAATGGGTTTTGAAGATTTCATGCTGCTAAAAATGTACTTGAAGGTTGGACATGATTTAATGGTTATAGTGGTAGTTTTAAGAAGATTGTGTAAGATTGTGGGTGAAGATTATCGTGGAATGGGAGGTGCTGGGGATGAGGTGGTGGGCATAGATGAAACAATGGATTTGATTGGAATCAGTGATTAGGATGAAGTCATTGATATGAAGGGGGATTGGAGGATCAAGGGATGGTGGCTGAGAAGGGAGTCATAACGAGGCCTGGGCAAAAGGAGATCCCCATGATGATATACTCGGTAGGCACTGTAGTGGAATAGAGGAAGGGCATCGACCAGGCCAGCAGCAACAAGAGTTCGGATATGGTTGATGTTTCTATGATCAATAGGTTTGAGGAGTTGGTTTCGGTTGAGTCTGTTGGCATTGAGGCTGTGCAGGGGGTGTCCAAGTAGGGGGAGATGGACGGGTAGGAGGAGATAACTGGGACTAAGAAAGAGACGATCATTATTGGATAGGAGATGATTTTGGTGGGGAAGCAGACCATCAGTTTCTAAGAGGGTCCCCCTAGTTGGGGAATGTATTCCCCTTGGTGATTCTCAAAGAAAGTAGTGATATTGGGAAGGAAATACTATGGGATTTTCCACTGTCCAAGAGTGAAGATGTTGGTGAAGATCACCTAGAGGAATCAGCTGCACTTCCACTGTCGGAGATGGAGAATAGAAATGGTTAAGGAGGTTTGGCCCCAGATTTTCAGAATGCTTGGGTGGTTCATGGATCATCATCTATGAAAGACCACTATGTGGTCATGTTTGACATGGTGGTGGTGGAACGACAAAAGTTCCTCATTGAGGATGAGGTGCAATGATTAGGGGAGTTATTTTCTGAGGATGACCGCAGGATAAACGCCATGATGGATCAGTTCAGGAGGGAAAGAAATAAGCATCAGGACACTTTGACAGAATCCCAAAGAAAAGGGAGTAGGTTTGGTGACAAAGGGGCTTCAATTGTCGACTGTTACAATGTCCTATACAAAAAATAAAACTCATGCAGATGGTTTCACCTCTTCCCCCCCCCAAAGAAGGCAGAAGATGGATTATTCTTCTCTTCCTAGGCCAATGGCATACCAGGATACATCAAGGATGATGAAGCAGAAGATAAAATCTAACAAGAGGGAGAGGCCTCTATTAATTGTTGAGTAGAAGAGGCTTAGGGAGAAGTATGTGGCGCTGCCCGAACTGCAAGAGAAATTTCAGTCGGGATGAGAATCTATGGACACGGGGGTGGACTCAGACTTTTTCTTTGCTGACATGACTGATGGTACTGCTATAGATGATGACCCTTTCAGGTGGGGGTATATGACTTGTATGGGGATATTTACTGACTTGTTCCTTTTTTAGTTTTTAGGTGTGTTGGGGGTTTGTTTTTTGGGGGGTGTGTTGGGGATTTTGGGCATGGGTCATTATTTCCTACCCCTCCCTTTGTTTGTGTTGTCTTCATTCCTTATATACATTTTGGGGGGACTAGGGGTAGCCTAGCCCTACACCTTACTTTCCCTAAAACCCCTAAAAGACCCTAAAAACCATAAAAATAGTAAATGTTACGAAAAACCACAAAATGACACAAAAAACACCTAAAACACCTAAAAGGCCATGAATACCCTATAAACCAAAATAGATTTAAAAAATAGTTAAGACCCATAAAAGTCACTATAAAGCCCAAGAAAAAGGCTAAAACACCCAAATCCCCTAAGGAATTTATAAATAAAATTAAAAACTCTAAAAAATCCTAACGAAACAGAAGAAAACCATAAAGGGCCCTAAAAACCCTAAAACCCTGAAACGACCCTAAAAAACAAAAAAAAAATCCTAAAGGACCTTAGAAACCCTAAATAAACCCAAAAACCCCGAAAACCCCCTAAAAAGAACATAATAATAGTAAAATAAATTAAAAATACCCTAAACATTGAAAAGAGCCTAAATTACCCTAGAAACCCTTAAATTACCATAAAATATCTAATGGATCCTAAAAACATTAAAAATCCTAAAACACCTAAAAACCCCTAAAACCCCCAAACAATATTTAAAGTCCCTTAAAACTAAAAAACCCCTAATACCACATTAAGACACTAAAATAAATTAAAACTTCCTTAAAACCCATTAAACCCCCCCCAAACACCCAAAACAATAAAAACCTTAAAAATCATGGAAAATCGTAAAACCCATAATAACATGGAATACCCTAAAAGCATAAAAACCATAAAGATTCAAATTCAAAATAAACACCATAAAACCCATAAAACCAATGGAAAATTATATAACCCAAAAAAATATTAAAACCCCTAAAAAATGAAAGGCCCCCTAATAATACTGCTCAAATCCAAAAATTCTAAGAAACATTAATATTGACCCCCCCCCCACACCTAAGACCCTAAAGGACCATAAAAACCTTTGAAACCCAAAAGAACCCTAAAACCCATAATGTATGCTAAAATAACCAAAAACCAAAAAGAAAATTTAATCCCATAAAATCCAAAAAAGTTACTAAAAAATAAAAATGTAAAGCTACCCTACAAATCTAATAAAACCTAAGAGACCCTAAATAGACCTAAACAAACGAAAGTAAAGTTAAAATCCTTCAAAAACAATTTTTTAATTGATGGTTGAATGTACATAACTTTTTATTAAATAATTAAACACCTTTTTTGTGGGTAGAGGGAGAAAATTACATAGTTTTTAGGCCTAATAGGTTTTGAATCCCATTACATAATGCTTGGAAGCCCGAGTGGAATGACTTGGATGTCCATGACCCAAAGGCATCCTCTCAAAACATTCTCTTGTTCTTATCATATACACTATCTCTATTAGTGGATTTATGAGTTGTACGGTGGCCACCATTAAGCCCTAAAACCCATAAAAACTACCTATCAACCCCTAAATACCCTAAAAGCATTTATAACTAAAAAACAACCCAAAAACTTCAATAACTAAAAAAACCAAAACACCCTTAAAATATCTAAAATCCCTAAACAAACAAAAATCCATGAAAACCACAAATTCCCTAAAAATCGTTAAAAACCTAAAAATCCTAAAGAAAATAATAATAAAAAACCTATAAAAACATCAAACACAAAAAATCCATAAACACCTAAAAACACTAAAAAACCTTAAAACCGTAAATGAAAAAAAAACGAAATTAGAACTCTAAAAACCCAAAAAATTATAAAAGGCCCTAAAACATAAAACCTATAAAAACCATAAAAATTAAAAAATCCCTAAAACCAATGAGAAATATCAAATTCCATAAAACTAGAAAATACCTAAATCCCCCTGAAAACCTTAAAAAATAAGAAAACCATATTTAAAGTCCCAAAAAAAACCATCAATACCATAAAAGACCAAAAAAACCCTACGAGTCAAAAAGACACTAAAAACCCTATAAAAATCCTAAAACACTAGATAAAACCATAAAAGATCCTAAATTCGCATAAACTACCTCAAAACACTAAAATCTATAAAAACAATAAATTCATAAGAACACCAAAAAAGCATAAAACCCCAAAGACCAGTTTAAACCCAGAGAACACCCTAAAACCCCTAAAATCCATAAAACAATAGAACCCTTAAAAACCATATGATCCCTAAGAAACCCTAACATACCCTGAAATCCATAAAAACATGAAAAAACACTAAAAAGCCTTGGACCCACTAAAATACCAAGAAACCCATCCAACATTAAAACCCCTCAAAACCCAAAAAATCCTATAAACTATAAAAAACCCTAAACCACCAAAAAATCCCATACCACTTAAACCCTAAGACAAATATTATGATTATACTACAAAACCCAAAGAAATCCTTATAAATCACTATAAAACCCCAAAAATTACTTAAATTACACTTAAAACCATAAACCTCTTAAAACCCCTTCAAATTCATAAAACACTTCAAAGAACATTCAAACATTAAAACCCTAAACACCAACATAACCAAAAAAAAATAAAACCATAAAAACACCACAAATCCCTTAAAAACAAAAAGAAATCCTAAAGAAACCTAAAAAACCCTATACCCAAAAAAACCAAAAAAAATATAAAATCCCCAAAATACCACTAAAAATAAGAATAAACCCTCAAAAACAATAAAAAAATCCAAGAAATATAAGAAACCCATACAACACCCTAAAAAATTCAAATCCCTAAAAGCACAAAAACTCAAAAAACCATTAAAAGGCATAAAATCCTATAAAAATCCTAAAACCTGTAAAAATATTAAAAAACACTAGAAACCTAAAAAAATTAATACCCATAGAAAACACTAAAACCCCCTAATGACATTAAAAAACCTTAAAAAATAAAAATACCTAAATACATCAATGAACCGAAATCACCTAAAAATAATAATACACTTAAAAACACCAGAAAACAATATGAAAAATCAAAAAACACTAAAAACCCACAAAACCTCTAAATCACTAGAAACAATAAAACCCACAAAATGAACTTAAAACACCCCAAATATTTTAAAACCTAAAAAACACATACGAATCCTAAAACCCATAAAAATCCTTAAATTATCCATAAGTCCATAAAAACACATACAATACCCAAAAACACATAAAACCCTAAATTCAATTAGAACCTTAAAAATAAAAAAATAACTAAAAATCCCTAAAACATATAAAACACACAAAAAACCCTAAAACAATTTAAGGACATAAAAACCCTTAAACACCCTAAAAAATATACAAAAATAAAAAAAATTCTAAAAACCCTAAAAACATTAAAAAAAACATTGAATCTTCTAAAAATATAAAAAATTCCAAACAAAAAACAAAAAAATCCTTGAAAACCATAAATTACCTTAAATCACCAAAGCAATAAAAAAATCCAAAAACCCTTAAAAACACAAAAACCCAAAAACTTGTAAATTAATTAAAATAAAAAAAACCATAAAAGCCATAAAAATTCCCCAAAAAACTCAAAAAAACCATTACGTCCAGAAAAACCGTAACAACCCCTAACATACCGTAAAAATCACCAAAATTGCTAATGGAATAAAAAACCAAAAATAACAATAAAAATCTATAAATACATAAAAATAATAAGATGGTAAAAATAGAAAAAAAACCTAAACCCTAAAATCCCTTAAATATCCAAAAACACACTTAAACCCATAAAAACCATACAAATCCCAAAACTCTCTAAAAACCCCTCCCCCAAACCCCCCAAAACCCTATTCAACATTAACACCCCAAAAAACGTTAGAGGCCTATAAAACCCCAAAAAACTCTAAAATGCCCTAAAAATCCATGAAACCCCCTATTGATGGAATACCTCCTAAAAACCCTAGTCACACTAAAAATACTAAAAACCCACAAACCCTAATAACATAAAATCCAAAAAATTCTAAAAACCTAAAAACACTAAAACCATTAAACCCGTAAAAACTGGAAAACCTAATCACCCCTTAAAAGCACTAAAATCGCTAAATACCTATAAATCCTAATAGGGCTCAAAAACCCACAAATAATCCCTAAAACCCTTTAAACCCCGCATATATGAAAAAAGAATAAATAACCCAAAAAACATAAAAAATATTAACAACCCCTTTACAACAGTAAAAATGGTAAAATTCCTTAAAATCCCTAGAACCCAAAAATACTAAAAACCCTGAAAACCCGAAAAACCATAAACGACCCTATAAAATATATAATAAAAAAACCCCACGAAAATGTAAAATACCCTAAAATCCACTAAGTGACTCTAGAACCCATAAAACCCCAAAATGACCATAAAAAACAAAAACTCAAAAGTCCCTAAAAACACTGGGAACTCATAAAGAATATAAACACCACTATATCTACAAAAAAAAATTCTAAAACCCCATAATATCATAAAAAATCATTAAAACATATAAAAGAATATAAAACTAAAACCACTAAAATCCCTTTAAACGCATTAAAATTCTAAAATCATTAAACCCTAAAAAAATCCAACAAACCCCTAAGAACCCCGAAACATATTAGAATGAAATAAAAAATTAAATTCCCTAAACATAATAAATTTTCCTGAAGGTTTATAAAAACCCATAAAATTTCAATTACCCCTAAAACCCCCTAACAAAAAAATAAATAATAAAATATAAAACCTGAAAACATAAAATTATCTTCAAAACACACTAAAAAACACTAAAAATAAACATCATAGATACCCTAAATCTTAAAAACCCATTAAATACCCAAAACCCCTCAAAGACCCTAAAAATGTAAATAAACATTAAAATACCCTAAAACACCAAAAAATAGTATAATATCTTGAATGACCAAAAATAAAAAAAAATAAAAAGGAAATCTCAAAAAGAAATTAAAACCCTAAAAATCAATAAAACTGTGAACACCCTACAAAAACTACAAAAAAATAAAAAACATTTAGAACCCTAATATCCCATAAAAACATAAATAATCCAAATAAAATCCTCAAAGGGACCTGATGACACTAAAAATACTAAAAAATTGATGTCTCTAATGACCCAAAAACCCATAAAACTCTAGAAAATATAAAAATAATAAACAACCAAAAAATACGAAAAAAACCATATAAGACCCTATATCCAAAAAACACCCCAAATGAAACTAGAATCATCTAAAATAAAAAAACATAAAAATCCCTAAAACAATAAAATACCTTAAAAACACATAAAAATCCTCAAATACCATAAATGAAATAATAATAATAAAGGGACACAAAAAATTTTAAAAGACCATAAAACACCCTATAAACCATAAAAAACTAAAAAAATACAAAAAACCCTTTGTGGCCCAAAAAACCCATTAATAGCTCTAAAAGACCCTATGATACCAAAAAACCCATAGAATACCTAAAACAAAAAAAAAATAAACGACCCTAAAAACCACTAAAACATCAAAAGAACCTGATACCTATTAAAACCATACATGAACCTAAAAACCCATGTAACCATAAAATACCTTAAAACCCATAAAAATCATTAACACCCCAAATTCACTATTAAATATAAAGACCCTAAAATCCAAAAAATCCTTGAAAACCCACCAAACCCACTAAAATATCATAGAAAACCATAAAAATCCCCCAGTAACAATAATATCCTCTAAAATCACATCAAAACCATGCCACACAAAAAAAAATTAAAAAAACCCTAAAACTCTATAAAATTAAAACCCTAAATAACCAATAAAACAGTAAAAATCATAAAGGCTCTAAACACACCTATAAAACCCAAAATACCATAAAATACTAAAACCCTTATGAAACACTATAAAAACATAAATACCCATTCAAAACCTAAAAACAATAAAAATCATTAAAACCCCTAAAATCCCAAAAACAAATAATCTGAAAAATCTGAAAACCCCTAAAAATAAAAAAACCATTAAAACCACGAATGGACCCTAAAAACCACTAAACCCCTAAAGGACACTCAAAAACCAAGAAAAAATAAATGATTCTAAGAAATGTAAACAATTTTGGACCTTAAGACCCCTAAAAATCCTAAAAGACTCTAAAACCCCTAAAAACACTAAAAATAATAAAACACCATAAAACTGTAAATTAACCTTACAACACTAAAACCCCCTAAATTTTTCTTGAATTCCCTAAAACCAATAAATGTCCCTAAAAATCATAAATCTTTTTGAAGGCCTCAAAAACCCCAAAACACATAAATAGTCCTTAAACATCTAAAATACCCATGAAAACCCTTAACAACCCAAAAACACCAATAACAACCTTAAAAATTCTAAATCCCATTAAAAACTATAACCACAAATAACAATAAAGATTCCATAAAATGACAAAAAATGTAACTACCCTAAAATTACCCAAAACCCTAGAAACCCCATGTAACCCCTAAAAACTAAAAAATGTAAAAACAACCCTAAAAGCTCAAAAAATAGCCAACATACAAGAAAAACCATAGAATCGCTTAAAATTCCAAACCTTAAAAACCCAAAACAACCCAAAAACATAAAAAACCCAAAACATACAAAAATCAGGTCATTAAAAAAATCATAAAATCCATAAAAGACTGATAAAACACATTAAAATCATAAAAATGGTAGAAACTAAAAAATTACACCAAATCCCCTATATGCCAAAAACCCATAAAAACCTACAAAACACTAAAACATATAAAATTTATAACAACCTTCAAAAACCTGGATAACCTCGAAAAATAGCTAAAACCCCTAAAACCAACTTAAAACAACTTAAATAGAGTAAAAAAACTTTAAACCCCTAAGACATCATACAGGACTAAAAACCCCTAAAACTCTATATTACTCTAAAAACCCAAATTTACCATAAATACTCTAGAAACCCATAAAAATAAAAAAAGATCAAAAAACATTAAAACCCCTAAAACTCAAAAAAAAAACTCGTAATCCCAGAAAAAAATTAACTAATATACAAACAATAAAAACCAAGAAACCCCTAAACCCCTAAAAACCATGATACAATATAACCTACACCCAAAACCCTAAACCAAACTCACAAAACCCTATTTTATACACCCTAAACCCTAAATCCAACACCCAAACCCCTAAAACCTACACTATATACCCAACACTCTATAGCCAATATCCAAAACCCTAAACCCTAGGTCCTAAACTGAATACCAAACACTTGATATAATAAACCTACACCCTAATCCCTACACCCTACACCCTTACCGAAAAAACCAACAACCAAACCCTATACCTGGAACCGTAATCAATACACCTAAATCCTAACACCCAAAAGCCTAAACCCTAAACCATACACATTGAACCCTAGACCCTACACCATAAACCAGAAATCCTACACCCTAAACCATTACCCTACACCTGAAACCCCAAACCCTATATCCAAAACCATAACGCATACACCCAAAAACAAATACCTTAAAACTTAAAGACTACAACCAAAACCATAAAACACACACCCTAAACCCTATACACTACACCCTACACAAACACCATGCACCCTATACACTAAACACTAAACCCTATACCCTATTCCCAACACCCTAAACCATATACCCTAAAACATAAACCCTAAACCCTTGACCATAATCCATTTACACTACACCCTATACACTAATCCCTACACCCTAAACCCTTCACCATACACCATATACCCTATAACAAACACCCTAATCCCTAAAACCGATTTTCTAAACTCTATACCCTACATCCTAAACCATAAATTAGGCACAGAAAACTTGAGACCCTACACAGAAAACATTAAACAATACAACCTAAACATTATACCCAACACGCAAATCACAGAACCATTTACCCGACACCCAAACCACTAAACTGTACACTGAATACCATTCAACTTAAACGTTAAAGCCTAAACTGTACTATAAAAAGTATATAACCCACACTCTAAACCTTAAACACTGCATTCTAAACCCAATACCCTACACCATAAACACAATTCCCTAAACCTGAAACCCTAAACAATGTACCCTTAATCGTGAACCATATTCTTACATCATAAATCTTATATCACACACCCTAAATACTATACCATACACCCTAAACACTATACGCCACACCTTATACCCTATACCATGCCCCATAAACCCAATACAACAAAAACCCTAAAACAGCACTAATGAAACATAAAAACCCCAGAAAACCCTTTAAAAATATGAAAACCCATTAATCCCCTAAAAAGACAAAAGATAATAAAAACACAAAAAACCTATAAAACATTAAAAACTATAAAAACTTTTATAAAACACTAAAATATTAAAAAAAACCCCCAAATACAAAAAATCTCTACCCCCCTAAATACTCTAAAACACTAAAAAACATAAAACACTGTAAAATTCCCTATGAACCTAAAAACATAAAACCACATAAAATCCACATGAAAAACCTAAAAAGAAAAAAAACATAAAAAACCTAATACTAATCCTATGATAAACATAATAAAATTGTAGAACCCCCAAAAAAGACTAAAACCCTTTAAAACCCTTAATAAAACTTAAAAACACTAAAAAACCCAACATAACCCTAAAAACCCTAAAACCCCCCGAACCCCAAAAAGAACTGTAAAGAACCCTAACCCTCATAAAAGTAACTTAAAACACATAAATCCGTAAAGTTGCCTTGAAATCCTATAATCCACCCCAAAAAACCATTCCAAAACCAAAGAATCCCGAAAACCATAAAAACCCTAGATTTCCTAAAAAGCCACTTAAACCCTAAAACCTAATAAAATCTCTAAAAGTAGAATAAATAAACTAAAAACCATAAATAAGTCATTAAAAGACCATGAAACACTAAAAAACTAAAAAACCACTAAAATCCAACAATATCAAAAAAAGTCATCCCTCTTAATCACCCTAAAAGAACCTAAAACCCCTAAATTCCATAAAAACCTAAAATACCCTAAAAACCATAAAACACCTAAAACCCCTAAAACCTAAATACACATAAAAACACCTAAAAACCCATAAAACCCCAATAAACCCAAAAGACTAAAAACCCCTTAAAATAATAAAAAAACCCTAAAAATAATCCAAAAATAATTAAAATTCTAAATCACTAAAAAATCTTAAATTTAACATATAACCATAAAATCACATAAAAAATAAAAAAACTTTGAAGCCCTAAAGACCCCCAAAATTCCTTGAAAACCCTAACACCACTAAAAACAATAGAACCCCTAATAAACCTAAAACCCCATCAATGTCGAAAAAAAACTCTTAAAAACCTATAACCCAAAGAAACCGTATGAAAATAAAAAACATAATAACATTAAAAACCCCATAATGTCCATAAAAATATTAAATCCGTAAAAAAAACCCTCGACCCCTAAAAACACCCTAAAAGAACCAAAATATACCAGAAACTCTAAAATAGACTAAGAACACTAAAAACCCTAAAACACCCCCAAATCCTTATAAAAACCCTATAATATCCTAAAAAATATTTAAACAACCTATAAAACATAAGGCCATAAAATAACCTAAAACCCAATTAAGACACAAAAACACCGTAAAACTCCAAAAACCCAAAGAAACAAAAAATTCTAAAAACTCAAAAACCCTTAAGAACACTAAAAACAATAAAACCCTAAAAAAACTCTAAAACCCATAAAATCTAAACCAATACTAAAATCATTAGAAAATATAAAAACCATATAAATACCGTAAAAACCTCAAATAAACAAAAAAATCCATAATTACATAAACCAATAAAACCCTAAAATTGTAAACTACCCAAGAGCCCTAAAAAACCCCTAGAAACATATATAAACACTACCCCCTCCCCACTAACCACCAGAACCTACTAAATCTATAAAATAACAAAAACACATATATAAACTAAACAAATAAAAAAAATTAAAAATCCTCAACAACCCAAAAAAATTAAAATTACCCTTTTAAATTCCTAAAACACCTAAACCCCCCTTAAATCCCAAAAACACTAGAAACTGAAAAACAAAACACCTAAAATTCCATAATAATGTCAAAATTTTATTTAATATCCAATCAAACCCTAAAAAAATTAAAGGCCAATAAAAATCATAAAACACCTAAAAACCATAAAAAAAATAAAAACTCGTAAAAACCCTCAAACCCAAAAAAGAAAAAAAAAATACTCACACACATGTTAAAGATTGTAAAAACCCTAAAACTCAAAAGTAACCTATAAACCGTACATATTCTTAAAAACCCATAAAACACTAAAAGATGAAAAAAAATCCATAATAATCCTAAAATACCGTAAAACCCCTAAAAACTCCATAAAAGACTAAAAAAAAACCCCCTCTAAATTACCCAAATACTTCAAAAAGACTATAAAAAACTAAAACCCCTAAAGGAACCTAAAAACCCATAACCTTAAGTGCCATAATAAACATGAAAAAAATCATAGATGTCCTTAAAAACCATAGAAACCATAAAACCCTAAATCCTCTACAAGACCCTAAAACCCCTAAAAGCCTGAAAATACATTAAAATCCAATAAATTCTAAAACACATTAAAACCATAAAAGTCCATAAAACACTAGAATCCCCTAAAAAACAAAAAAACATTAAAGACCCTAAAACACCATAATAACCATAAAACCCATAAATCCCCTAGAATCTCTAATACCCTTACACACCTGAATCACCATAAAACCCCTAATACCCTAAAGGACCTAAAAAAATTAAAAACCTAAAAAACATTAATCACTAAAAGGCAATAAAAGTCACAAAAATCCATAAAAACCCTAAGAATCCTTTATTACCACAAAAATATAGAACACCCTTAAAATCCCAAAATACCTAAAAATTCCTAAGAACCCAAAAAATATATGAAACCAAAAATACCCTGAACCTAAAAAACTAATAAAATCATCAAGAAAATCCTAAAAAACAATAAACAAACTAAATCCACTAAAAATTTAAAAAAATCATAAAACCTAAAAAAAAATTTAAATACAACAAAATGCAAATAAAAACAGCACAACCACTTATGACCCAGAAAACTAAAAAAACCCTTAAAACTTGAAATCCATTTGAAAACACTAAAAAAATCAAAACACAAAAAACCTAAAAATTTATTAAAACCCAAAATCCATAAAACCACTCAAAACCAATACAAACCCTAAACGGTCTTAAAACGCTTAAAACCTTCAAAAAATCATAATAAATGATAAAAAACTAAAACCCTTTAAAAAACTAAAAATCCTAAAAACCAAATAACCCAAGAAAACCACGAGAATATGTAAAAAATTCTAATATACTAAATACCTTAAAACTTCCAAAAATATTAAAACACATAAAACCATTAAAAACCTAAAAAATCTAAACTGATTCCTTAATATGTAAACCACAAACCCTACACCATACCCCCTATTTCCTAAAAAATAAATTAAAAAACCTATATGTTTCTACTCTAACGTGGAACATTTGCGATGATGATGAAATGTTCTGATGAGAATCATCAACCATATCTTTTTATAGAGATGGTTTCTTTTCAAATTAATCATTGTTTTTGTTTTGACCTATTCAGTGTCATTATCCTATAATATAAGGTTGGATTAATCCCATGAGGACAAGGTAATTCACCCCATCCATATTTCAAAGTAGATATCGTAGTCATATGCCCTCAACGGGTGATTGCATGGGGTCCAAGACTTGTGTAATCAGTCCTCCTCAGATTTAAATCCCTCAGATAGTCTCCAAAAGGTTTATTCATGGAGCCAGAAACACCCAAAAGCTCTAGTATCCATGATTCACGAGCTTTCTTTCCAAAGGCATGTTCTCGTTGGAAAATGGTTTTTCCAACCACACCACATTGGAGGGGATTATTTCCTATTATGGGAATCTGTTATAGAATTAAGTCTAGTTCATATGTTCTTGAATCCTTGGTTCATTCCAAAAGAGTGTGTTCATGGGCTACCCAGGGTTCCCAAAACTGTCATAGGAATACATGGATTTGATTCTACAGATGTGATGCTGACTTCAGCAATACAATAAGGATATCTAGAGTTTATCATCATCCAGGGAGGATGGAAGGTGATTTGATATTGGGTTCAGAACCATAATATTGATTTTCTTTGTATCCTCAAGAGGGGAATCAGAACCCACGTAGTTCAGATTTAGTGGGGCATACACATATAATATACCCATTTAAGAGGACATGATTTAGTGAACCATTTTGGATGGTCACCCTTTTGGGATCGGGACTTCGAGAATGCATCCTACCCTTCATTGATTTATTAGGAATCAAAATCGTCATAGTTCAGAATTGTGTGTATGTTGTAATAATCACAAATCTCTATGGCCATGTGATACATTTTCATTTTGAGAAACATGACGATGTGAGATATCCAATCTACCACATGCTTCCTCTCCTACTAGTGGGAGAGGGAGAGCCTATGATCGAAGAGGCCGTGTATAAAATGGGAGAGGTCAAAGAGCGATGAACCTTTTAATGTGAAATGAAATGAAATTTCATGCCACTCAGCATCAGAATATTGGGGTCATACCTCAGTAGGAGTGCCACAGAACGTGTTCTGGGAATGAGAGGAGTTTCTTCCTCATCAAAGGGGGAAGCGAATGTAATCCCTTTGACCGGTCACCATTACTCATTGAATGGAAAAGTTGGTGATCACCCATAATCCCTAGAATGGGGAAGTTCATGTTAGCATCCTAAGGTTAGACTCTGGGATACCATGGGAATGTATACATACAGACATCCCAAAAGCTCGAACCATTATGGGGAGAGACCTCATGACTCTGCATACCATGGGTATGTAGAATCAAAGGGGTCCACTGATGCACCCAATATCCTGATCATACAGGACTGGTGGCTTTGGAGGTTGTGTTGGACTAATGATGGGGGACTGGTTTGGGGAGGAATTATAGAGGAATGTACGATAAAGAAGGGGTGAGATAAGAACTAGTGGAAATGATACCCACAAATACCCCATTCTGGGTACTAATTTTTTTAGTGGTATGGGGGAGGCTCTGAATAATACAATGGTATGCAGGTAGAGGTGTCGTCCACATACCAAAGAGTTACGTGGGCATGGGTATGGACCACCACACACCAGAGTGGTACATGGTCCAGGATGTGGTCTGTTATGCTGCTTTGGTTCCACCAATTTAATGGTTCAGTATGTGGTGCTGAGTTAAATCCTTGAAGCAATACACTATGAAGAACACCATTTTGAAGGTGGGTCTGGGCGACTATCGTTAGTAGATAGTTTATCCATGACAATTATGTGGTTCACGATTTCACCAATCAGGTTTGTCATTCTATTTTTATTATTAAGATCCCCCATTTTATGATCTATGGCTGTTTTTAAATGTGGAGAGTGTGGTTCGCAATTTGGGCTTCACTGATGATTGAAGCCAGAATATTCTCCGATTTCTTTTATCCAACCTCTGGGGTCCCCTTCAAGCTTTCTTCATCCTTCATATCTCAATTTATTCTATGATCTATTTATAGACCATTCAGGAAATCGTACCTATGGGTATGAGATACCATTTTCATTTTCCCATGAATAGATATCCAGACCTGTGGAATACTCGGTCAATCGGGGTTTATAGAGGATACGGTTCGCAAACATGGTTCATGGAACCATGTCTGTTAACATCATCCATGAACTGCTGAGTTCAAGAGATGGTGTGTGGATAGAATTCGCAGACATGATTCCTTCATTAATGAAATTTGTAGTCCACTGGGTTCACTGGCCATCACCCCATGGGCCAATGCCTCGCGGATCGTTCCACGTAAAGGTGGTTCGTAATCCAGTTAGTCTGTGAACCCTTCATAGTGTTGGTAAGTGGTCTAATTAATATCATTTGAAAAAATGAATTATTTCATGTTTTGTCTGAAATATGTAAATAAATTTGAGTCTATTTACCGTTTTATACTTGTAGGAGTACTTTCATCCTTTTTAAAAGTTATTATGGGGGTATTTTTTTCCCAGGGAGATATTTTTAGAACTCTACAAATTCCATCCATCGGAATGGGGTTCGTTCAGAACTAATAGGGACTATTCTGATGTAGAAGTGGTCCTAAACTGAAATAGTTCATGGTCGAATAGATAGTCCTGATAATAGATCACCACACCTATATATAGAATCCCATTTCATTTTTCATTGACTATTCCTCATGGTGAGAATTTCTCTCCACACCCCCGACTTCCTCTGCATTTGCGTACACTACCTCTTGCAAAAATTATGTTCGCTAACTGCACATAATGTGCTATGAATTGAATAGTTTTCCATTTCTCTTCTTGTGAATCAAATTTTGGATTTTGAGAATGGTGGTTTGGAATTTTTGAACTAAAATTCCAATTCTGTGTAGGAGAACGCTATGCGGCTTGTGTGTCTGCTTACTGAACATGAACTGTTGAACCAAACATTAAGACATAATAATATAAACATAATATTTTAATCCACAATCATTAAAAATGAACTAGAAGAGGCCTCGGTTCGAATTATCTACCTTCCATGAACCCTTCTATTCATCGGCCAATGCACAGTGGGCCAGTGCCTCATGGTTGCATTTCAAACCATGGTTGTACGTGGTACAATGCTTCAGTATACTGTGTAGTATGCAGGGTTTTCATCCCACATATAATGCGGTACACAGGATATGTATACCGCATACCATTTCTAGAAGAAGTACATGTATCCTTATGTAGACATTTTGTACGTCATTGATCCATTCATGTGTAGCCTTTATCCAATTACTTTTATTGGGAAGACTTTTTTCGGCTTTTGGATCTTCCTGTGAAAGCTACAATGGCTACTTCAAAATATATGATAAAATCAATGTAGACAATGGTGACCCTGATTGGTTATAGTGAGGATCATCTTTGATCCTACATTTATCCTCACGATGGATTCTCTAAAGATCTCATGCTGCCAGAGATCCTAGCTTACCCACTATCTTTACAGTTTTCACTTTACCTCTTTGGTCTCCCTGATGACATTTCTCTACCATTAGTTGACCTCGATAGCGATTTCATTATCTTAGAAGAACTACACAGACATGATTATTCCAACATTACCACAACAGGAGAACTCATAACTACTCCAATTCAGGGAAACGTCTTTATACTGGGAGGATCGGCGTGGACTCAAGGCAATCACAAGTTTCACAATGCTATCCTAAAACTAGTCGCAATAGAGTTCCCATCAATTATCAATACTTCCCAAGAAAGCCTTAACAATAAGTGGATCACCAAGTGGGATCTGCGGGATGGAGTGTTATTCTCCAACGAATGGTTTTGGGCATTCTGGGTACATCAAACCTGTTTGGAGTCCCCCTACTAGTAAAAGGTGGTGACCTTAAATCTAGAAGCATGGGGTTCTATGTTCGCATCCTTCTCCCTAGGAGTAATCCTTACTAAGCTGCTGAGCTGCTAGTTTTTAGGCACCAAAACCTTCCATTTATCGCATGTGGAGGTGGGAATCAGCTTATGGGATATCCACTATCTTGGTGGACTCCCCATACATGTGGAGAAGTAAGACAAATTTCTATCATCCACCACTACATGGAATGACACTGACCATGTGTCCCCTTTGACATGGACTCTACTGGTTATGGAAGATGGATTACATAATCATCCCCTCCAGGGTCACTCTATTATTCCATTCAAGGAATGGATTGGGTTATTCTTGTATATGAATGGACCTAAGATGATGGCTCACCATAGTTGAACTCATCCATCACTCATGTCTCTCCAGACTTCAGGTACATAATGTACTACCATTGAAGCAGGACGTTATACCACTTGTGGATATGAGCTTCAACCGGACGTGTCACGTGCACTTAGATTAGAAAACATCATTGCCTTGATTTTTAAGGGTTGGATTTTTACATCCCACGACATATATATTGGGGTCTGAGCCTATACAATGATGATAGAGGTCCTGCTAAATGAGGGTCGACCCATCCATCTGGTCATTCATACTCTCTCATGACATTACGAGTTGTTGGGGAAAATACATGAAGGTAGGCCCCCACATCATCTTAGTAGACTATTTCAATTAATGTATGGGTGGATGGAAAAATGATTCCCTAATAAGGATACCATAAAAATACAAAGGCTCATCGTTCTGACTTTCAAACCACCCTGCTCAACATTTCTGATGTTCTTCTTAGGACTTTAAGAATTATTGATATAGTTGTGTTGCTGAATAAAACTTCTTGCTTCTCGTTTTCACAACACCCTTCCCCTCATGGGTCATTAAGTGGTGATAGGTGCGGTTCATTATAAGAACACACATGCATTATTTTGATTCAAGATGGGATTCTCAATGCTCATATAGATCGAGTAAACATTTTCAATTCATACATCCCATACCGGTTTTCCAGGAAATTTGGGTGCCTTCAACAAGATGTACTTCTTCCTGCTATTCATATAAGGGGATAGTATCTTCCTGAAATTATTCTCTAATTATAGATTATAATAATGCAGGAAGGTTTCATTATGGATGTTATAATCCCCTATATGATGGGATCCACTTTTCTATCACTAGAATATGCCTACCTGTGGACGGGATATTACCCTTACGGGGTGCTGAGAGAACCGGTTCGGAAGGCACCGAAGCCTCTAACCATTCTCCTCTATGTCCTCACCCTGACGAACACACCACACATTCCTTCCTCTGTGATGAGCGGGAAGATTACATTCTCTACTCCTTCTTCTATCATCAGTCAAGATAGATACACCACTTAATTCTACCATTGTGGTAAGAAGGCACTCGGTTCACCTCCAGAAGCATCTAGAATGAGATACACCGATTCAGCCTATCTCAGTGTGTATTGATTCAGGATTCTCCCCACATGAAAATACTTCTCATGAAACTATTGAGGTTGTCCCTAGAAGAGTATCACTGGACACCCCGGAAGCTATGGCTAGTCCTCCGAATCTAACTTCAGAGGTTGAATCATCTAAGGGAAAAAGGGTCCCCCATATTGGGTAACCCATATTAGATCCCATTGCACTCTAGTAATGAAACATTCTACTTATATACACGTTGTGACAGGGGGTGGATCGAGGCAATAGGTCTGTGGGGAGGCACTAGGTAGTGCAAAAACAAGCATGGTGCCAGTTATGTGCTTTTTCTATCGAGACACCTATAACCAATTTTTCTTATGAGACTTATAAATTTTGGAAATTATTCAATGAGATGGGTTCTAGTGGCTTCAATTATTGTAAAATAGACCTCCTCATCTACCAAATCGTCATGGACAAGGAAGATCGTGATACTTTTAATGGAGAGCTTGACTTGTTCAATTTTCCCATTAATAGGTGATGACATTCTGAGATGTTTCGGGGGAACTTTATCACATATCTCCAAAACAGGAAAAATATCGTTATTTGGTGGTCTCCCAGAAGGAAGAGATACAGGAGTGTGAGGCACACGCAGTAAGGATAATGGATCACCTGACCTCTTTATGTTCGAATTATGATGTTATCTAGAAGAAAGGGTTGGACCATAATGTTGTGCAAGAGTGGGTGTGTCCAGCGCTCAAGGATGAATCAGAGGATGGTGATTATTTAGAGACAATTCATTACGGACCACGGTAGTCACTAGACATCTTTCTAGAATGAGGGAGTCGGGCAATATTGTAGCTCATCCCAAATCATGATATGTTCTTTTATTATTTTTGATACATTGAATAGACTCCAAACTGGGTATGTTCTTCCATTTTTAGGTGAACGTAATGAAATTAATTTTCCTTCAAATATTTCTTCTCTATCTCTTCTTATCATATTAGTTGATCAAAATCAATCATATAAAAATCATTTTGATCATGTATTAATCATAAACCATTATTCAAAACCTGTAAACCAAAATAATTGACTCGGACCCTAATCATTTCCTGAGCCACGGGACTTAACAAGAGTAGTTCGATTACTACTGAGGTTTAATGGAGAGAGTCAAAAAATTGTGTGTCTTTTTTAATTGTTATGATAAGTTTTTCTTAATCCTATTTGACATGGTCTTACCAGGCATAACATGACTTTTTCTAAGGTTTTCCTTTTCTGGTTTTTGACCTTATAAGATTTAAGTATCTTTTGATGGATCAACAATTTTAACGAACTGACACTCGAATTTTATCCATAGGTGCCTTCTACAGATTTTCCCTCTGGCAAGTATGGCATCTTATTTGCTGGAAGTTCATAGTTTGGCTAATCAAACTCATTAATAATGTTTTAGGTCTAACATATTTGACCAAACATAAGGGGCCCCAATTTGGTATTTGTCTTCCGGGAATGTTCTAATATCCTTCACACATAGATTAGGGATTATTATTGACCCTTAATTTGTGAATCGTATACTTTCATAAGGATTAGGAGCCGTTTTAGGTTCACAGAGGTAGGATAGAACTCTATTGAGGATGAATTTTATTTTTATTGGTGACTGTTTTGTAGGCAAAAAATGCAGATCCATTATAGAATGACGTGCATAGTAAAACAATTGCGTCCACAGGGCACTGTCCTTCTATCACCGATGTCCTAGTAGGGTTTATGAAACATTGAATTTAATTTATTGTTGGGAGCCACAATGGGTATCTGAACTGTAGAGACCCGAAGCCTGACGTAAATGAGCATTACATTACATTGGCGGAATACTTAACAAATAACAAAAACAGACACACAAGGATCGTAATAGTTTAGTGTCTTTGGAAACATGAAACGTAATCTTCAAACCGTGGTGAAAGATCTTCAACATCTCCCATAAATATCTTACCCCTTTTTTAACCTAAAACCTTTCTTTATATCCTGGGGAAAAGAAACATAAAAAGGGTGAGCTCAAATGCTCAGTAAGGGTAAGCATGGATAAAATAAAACATACCATATAAATTTGAACTAAAAAACATGAACATAATGTTTAAACATCAAAAGCTTGAGAAATGACATAAAACATGGAAGTATGTATGGAGTAGATCATAAATAAACATTAAGAATGATAAAATAACATTGGAATAAAACATGTAATTGTTGAAACCATTCAGTACATGTCATGATTTCCATAATAGCTAAGGCATTGCTGCCAAGACCATCTTGGTGGACAAAGTCCCTTTCTGAATCAAGTTCACTCCTCATTTCAGTCCTGTAACACTGATCCGGATTAGCTTACCGTTCCATCCATGTCTATCTCATGAGATATAAATCTTTACCCAATGCATTGGAGGGAGATATAGGTCCCACCAATCTCATAATGAAATCATTCTGACTTGTGCCACAAAATAAACATACATCATTCAAAATAACCCAACAAATAAAATGGGTTCCATAAACATCATCCCATCATCACATAATCCATATAAAAGAAATGGATATTATTTAATAATAAGAGAAGTGAAACCATGTAAATCATAGAGACATTATACTTGAAACATACACATATGAAATAATGTCATCTTAGATGAAAAATGGTTTTGATAAAACACTTGAAATGAATTCTTGAGGAAAATATACCTTTTTCTTCAAAAACATTTTCTTTTCAAAAAATTTCATGCAATTTTAAAAGGAAAGGATTTTGTTGAAAATATTCATGAAATCTTTTTGAGGAAGCTTCATTAAAATAAGGCTTTATAAAACAGTAAAAAAATCCTTTCGTGCCGTATATGTAAAAAAAACATTCTTCCCGTACTTTTGACAGAAAAGTCAAAAAAGTACCTCGTAACGTAAACAAAAGAAAGATTCCTTACATACCATGTAGTAAAAGTAAAAAATGGGTAAAAAGGACTTTAAACATACATGAAAACACTTTTATAAAACATGGACATGGATGATATAAATAACCCCAGTAAATACTTAGGAATAAGCAATCTTGGATAAAAATGATATTTGCAAAAGTATCCCTTACCATAGGTCCGATATACTTCGTACGTATCTAAAACCCATATATAATGATTTAAAAAATGATATTGACTTATTACAGAATCATATTCATTTTTATTATATCATATATGGTCCACTTATGACTTTATATTACCCATTCGTTTGTAAATTAATGTTAAAGTAGAGTTTTGGGTAAAATCGTCTCATTTGTCATTCGGGTTTTAATTTGTAATTATTAATATGATTAATTGGATCATGATTAATTAAATCCAGAATGTAAAACATGATTTCTATATAATATATATTCAGAATATACATATATATAATATAGAGATAAATGGAATGAAATACACCGTTCATGGAGACGGTAGGTCGTACGTACGCATGAACGCTGTTTTCGTTTCCTTATTGAATTGAATGGAATTATGTAGATTACATACATATATAGATAGATAAAGTATCTTTATAATGTCATATATTTCATTATTATTGCTTATATATACTTTATTATGATTCTTAAATGGTTAGCATGGAGAATGAATCTCATCGCGTCGTGGAGACTGTAGTCCGTACGTACTCACGAGCGATGATATCGTTTCCATAATTGTTGAATTGAATCAGAATAAGTATGATGTTATAATAACAATTTATAGTTATTCTTTACACCATTATAACCATCCATGTAATGCGTTGGTGGAAAAATAGATTACCCCACGGCGTGGAGACGGTATTCTATACGTACGCACGCGCGGTGATTTTGTTTTCCGTAGGATAGATAGAAGGTGAAATGGGGTTGTTTAATATTTATAATAAAAAATCAGTATATTAGTGATACTGATTTTATTACTTTATAATGAAACAACTAAATAAGAATAAGTTGATGTAGAAAGAAGCCTGAAATAATTGGGAGAAGAAATTACCTCTTCTTCGATACGCCACTTTGAAACATCCTCTTATGGCACTAAGATTGGTCTTTAAAGTAGACCAGAACCTCAAGGATGTTTCTAGGGAAGTGGAGAAGATAATTTTTCATGGGTTGGCCGAGCTTTAAGGCTCAAATTGGTGTGAGGAGGAGAGGGAGGAGGTGCCCTTTTATAAGGGATCAGAGGGGCACCTTTGGAATTCTTAAAAATATTAATTTATAATAAATCTAACCCACTTAAAAACAACCACAAATGACTCATATTCGAAGATTAGATGATATTGGGTTGTAATCTCATCAAACAATCATATTTATACATGTTTGGATCTTATTTTAAACCTTATAATTTTGATTTATCCTTATTTTATCTATTTAAATTTATTTGTGGTAATAAAATTCTAAATTTTAAATTATAAAAAATAATTACTTATTTGTTGTGAATTTTCCATAATTGTTTAATTTATAACATTATAGACCATATAAATTTAAATTTATAATTTTTAAATATTTTTGTGATTTTTAAACAATTTTATAATATGTTATTTTTATAAAATAACAATAGTGTTAATTTTGACACTATTCATTTATTTTGAATTTAAATAAAATATATACTGAAAATATGTCCGAACTAAATTCCTTAATAGATTCATAAAATGTCATATGTATCTATAAAAGTAGTGGATCACATTAAATAGTTCATATAATATTTATTTTATTATTTTTAAAACCATTTATTTGGTTTATCTCTTAATAAAATAATTACTACAACATTTTTGTATAATTATTTAATATACTTATTTGTTGCATAAAAATTTAAAATAAAATCCTATGATGAAGATAAATCTATTACCTTTCACAATAATACTTTTACTCGAATTTATCATCTTAAAATCACAATATTTAAATTGATATATTTATTAAATTATGAATGTGACAACTTTGGAATCATTTAAAATAAAATAATATAAGTGTCATAATAACTTTTATAAGGCTCCAAACGGTTATATATTAGGTCATTGGATTATTAAGGAGTCTATATACACTACCAATAAGTTTTGGTCAGGTTTTTGGGCCTTTTAATGGATATTATTATTTAAATAAATACTATGTTACTTATTTTCCACTTAATAAATAATTTCTGTATAATTAATGTATCACCTTTAATGACAATTATTTAATCCCTAAAAATTCGAAATAAATTATCATGATGTAGATGATATTATTATCTTTATGGAGACTATTCATGTTCGAAGATTTATGAGGATTATCACTAAATTAAAATTATTATACTTATATGATTTAAGAGAGTGACATGTTGTCACTTTCTTTGGTTTTAATAATAATTAAATTATTTTCATGGTCAAAAGTCCATAAAATGAATCTAATCCGACCATTCGTTGATATGGGTTTACTTTTATCCATCCAATAAAATTTTGGCATGTTTTAGGGTAATTTAATAATATTATATTTACCCTTAATTACCCGATTTACCTTTATCTATGGTAAATAAAATTTACCGTAGTTATTATTCATAATTCCCAAAAATAAAAAGTAGCATATTAACATAATTTGGACCCACTGATTCCAAATATGGATCCATTTTTTCAAATTCAATACACAGAAGTTGCAGAAATTAAATTAAAATTAATCCCGTTGTCGAATGAAAATGAGGTTTTTGATTAAAACATTGAAAAAGATTGAATTGATTTAACCTACGAATTCAAGGTAAAATCAATGCTAATGACATACATTATATTAAATGGTAAAAATATATTCTATTTATACTTTAAAACCATTCAATATTATAATTTAACCATATAAATTATTACGATGAAAAAATTTATTTTTCATTAAAATATAGCGTGTTTTTACTATTCATCAAAATATGAAAGTTACCAGAATAATATGAAAAAATTATCCAAAGTAAAATTTTATTTCATTATTCCATAGAAGAATTTTATTTTGTCAAATTGAACTTATAAACATGTCATAAACTATATTTAATGTTGGTGCGCCATCAAAAGGCGGCAAAACTGCATTTTTTGAAAAATACCTATTTTACCCGAAAAATTTATTTTGTTCTTATACCATGTTCTAGAAAATGTGTAAGATGAATAATAATGTTATAAAATTAAAAATTTAGTTAATACTATTCATAAAAGCTAGTTCATAATAATATTATAATAATATATCGTTGTTTAGTAAAACCCGGTATTGCGTATAACACATGCTATCGAGGAAGGTCGTGATTGCGTGTAATGCAAGCCAAGTCAGGGTTGAGTGTTGTGAAAGAATCATTCGTAGTTGCGTATAATAGAATCAAACCATATTTTATTTATATATTGAATATATATATATATATATACACTCAATGTTTCGTAGAATAACTTCTATCAAACGAACTTGAAATTGTGTGTAACACGAGCCAAGAATAGTGTTGCATATACTGCAAGCTAATACGGTGTTCGTATAGCGCAAGATAATCTTGGAGTATCGTAAAACATAATATATGAATGAAATTAAAAAGAATGTATCTTATAAAATCTCGGGTTGTTACATTCTACCCCCCTTAAAATGAATTTCTCCCTCGAAATTAGTAGGGGTTATAAATCGTTTACTATTCAACAGTTTTTTGAATAGAAACCACATCGTAAAAAGGAATACCAAAACATGGATTTAAAAACTAAAGTATGAAATGTAACAGTTACCCAAATTAACTCATCACTGGGTTTCCACATAGGATAAAATAGGTGAAAATATGGATATGGAAGAAAAATCTAACCATCATGTTCTGATGGAGAGTGGTAGAGAACATGGCTATGAAAAAGCCAACACTCACAAAGATATTGATTTGTGATGATCTAAGGTACCATCTGATTCATCGAATATAAGGGAACTAGGACAACATTTTTGGTTTTCAAGATCATTTCCCAAAAGTTGATGAATTAAAAGAAATACTTGCATGATTTTGGTACAATCTCACTGTTGTTCGTGAATTGAACAATTTCCACTTCATCCCTTAAAGTAATGAAGTTGAATTTGTTATTCGTGATGTGTTAGCAGATCATGTGATAAAATGATGGGTCATTCCATCTCTTTAAAACAAAAGGTTAGAAAATGTTTTAAGTCCATCTTATGGTTAGATTAATCGTATATGGTTCCAAAGATGAACTTATACGTCATATATCATACCTCTTAATAAAATAAAACTAGTTTATATTAACCAGGGACTTCCTGTAGGCTAGTGGTAGGCGATAAAGGCCAGTCGCACTTCGGTTGTGGGTTCAATTCCCACAGTCTTGTCCGACACGATGGGTCGTCGCCCGTCCTGCAGGTTGTCGTTTTTCTAAAACTACATTACTATAAAGAAAACGATTACTTGAAATGTCATCAACCAAGCATGTTAATAACATCAATTATCCCCCATATATCTTGTTGGTCACATTCCAATCATTTGAATACCTTAATCGTGTATTCTCTTGAAAAATGGATACCCATTAAACCTTAGTGAAAACATAAATGTCGTCAAAAGTTAACTCTTTCCACATACCAAAATCCAAAAATTCTATATACTCAAACCATGATATAACCTTCTCCTTATATCAGTCATGACCTCATGAATACTATCAAACATTTAATTTTCTCTTTATCCCTTCATTATGCGCATATCATATACATTCCAAAAATTTCTGAATAACCTTTCATGGATACTAGTACAATTAATCATACACTTTTAAAACTAAAGGAAAGAAAACAGTGTAACAATCCTTAGATGTCTCTTTATTCCATAGTACCATGAGATTACTTATACAACATTACACATGATAAACATGTAATCATTCCACTACATTCTTAAACCATTGATCGAGCTTCAACAATTATTTCATCTCACATATCATTTGTAGTCTCTTCATCATCATCAACATAAATACTACCTATACGACCATACTTATTCTCTTCATGATACTTTCCCTTAGGGAATTGGTTTGCATAATGCCCGTACATTTGACATTTAAAACATTTAACCATTGTTGATGTCGTACCAATACCATTATCCTCATCCCTGGTGTTAACTGAACCATTTCATTTGCACTTAATGGATTTGTGTCCTTCTTTTCCACACCCAAAGCATCTTCCAGTTCCTTTGAAACATTCTCCTTGATGCCTCTTCCCACATGATTTACATAGGGGAAATTGAACTTTCTTTCCTCTATGATCATCATGAAACTTCATCTTTCTCTTATTCGCCGTGTCAGGAAACTTACCAAATTTTACTTTATTGATCTTATTATGAGAATGCTGATTCGGAATAATAATGATGTTTGGAATTCCAAATCCCATTTCATTTGGTTCCTTATGAAGAATAACATTCCATTGTCCATCATATCCTCCATTATCGTGAATCATCTTGTTTCCAGCAATTTTCTAAAACCCAAAATTAATAGTGTGAGAGGAAAAAATCATGCTAGGGAAGGAAACATAGTAAAGGGGGAGTACCCTCAATATCTAACTTCTTAGGTTAAATTCTAAGATCGTTATAGTAGTTTTAGGACCATATCCTGTACGTATACTTATCCTTAGGGACATCCCTAGACATACCTTAGAAATATCTCTAGGGATCTCACTAACGTTTTCGCATCCTAGTTTCCAAAGGTTGACTAAACCATTCCACGGATACCAACTATAGATACTCGAATCCTTACGTACATGAAAATTACATTACTTTGGTGGAATACTTAATACATAACAAAAACAGACACACAAGGACCGTAATAGTTTAGTGTCTTTGGAAACTTGGAACGTAATATTCTAATCGTGGTGAAAGATCTTCAACATCTCCCTTAAAGATCTTCCCCCTTTTTTACCTAAAACCTTTCTATATATCCTGGGGAAAAGAAAACATAAAAAGGGTGAGCTCAAATTCTCAGTAAGGGTAAGCATGGATAAAATAAAACATACCATATACATTTTAACTTAAAAAAATGAACATAATGTTTAAACATCAAAAGCTTGAGCAATGACATAAAACATGGAAGTATGTATGGAGTAGATCATATAGAAACATTAAGAATGATAAAATATCATAGGAATAAAACATGTAATTGTGGAAAACATTCAGCACATGTCATGATTTCCATAGTAGCCAAGGCATTGCTGCCAAGACCATCTTGGTGGACAAAGTCCCTTTCTGAATCAAGTTCACTCCTCGTTTCAGTCCTGTAACACTAAATCGGATTAACTTACCGTTCCAGCCATGTCTATCTCATGATATATAAATCATTACCCAATGCATTGTAGGGAGATATAGGTCACACCCATCTCATAATGAAATCATTCTTACTTGTGCCACAAAATAAACACACATCATTCATAATAACCCAACGAATAAAATGGGTTTCATAAACATCATCCCATCAACACATAATCCATAAAAAGAAATGGATATCATTTTATAATAAGAGAAGTTAAACCATGTATATCATAGAGACATTATACTTGAAACATACACATATGAAATGATGCCATCTTTGATGAAAAATGGTTTTGATAAATCACTTGAAATGAATTCTTGAGGAAAATACCCTTTTTCTTCAAAAACATTTTGTTTTCACAAAATGTCATTCAATTTTAAAAGAAAAGGATTTTGTTGAAAATAGTCATGAAATATTCTTGACGAAGCTTCATGAAAATAAGGCTTTATAAAACCGTAAAAAAATCCTTTTGTGCCGTATAAGTAAAAAAACATCCTTCTCGTACTTTTTCTGGAAAAGTCAAAAAAGTACCTCGTAACGTAAACAAAAGAAAGATTCCTTACATACCATGTAGTAAAAGTAAAAATGGGTAAAAAGGACTTTAAACATACATGAAAACTCTTTTATAAAACATGGACGTGGATGATAGAAATAACCCCAGTAAATACTTACGAATAAGCAATATCAGAAAAAAATGAAATTTGAATAATTATCCCTTACCTTAGGTCTGATATACTTCGTATGTATCTGAACCCCCTGTATAATGATTTAAAAAATGTTATTGACTTATTACAGAATCATATTAATTGTTATTATATCATATATGGTCCACTTATGACATTATATTACCTGTTCTTTTGTAAATTCATGTTAAAGTAGCGTTTTGGGTAAAATCGTCTCATTTGTCGTTCGTGTTTTAACTTGTAATTATTAATATGATTACATGGATCATGATTAATTATATCCAGAATGTAAAACATGATTTATATATAATATATATTCAGAATATACATATATACAATATAGTGATAAATGGAAATAAATACACAGTTCATGGAGACGGTAGGTCGTACGTACGCATGAATGTTGTTTTCGTTTCCTTATTGAATTGAATGGAATTAAGTAGATGAAATACATATATAAATAAATACAGTATATTTATAATTTCATATATTTCATTATTATTTCTTATATATACTTTATAATCATTCTTGAATGGTTAACATGGAGAATGAATCTCATCGCGCCGTGGAGACGGTAGTCTGTACATACGCACGAGCGATGATATCGTTTCCATAATTATTGAATTGAATCAGAATCAGTATGAAATTATAATAACTATGTGTAGTAATTATTTACACCATTATACCCATCCATGTAAGGTGTTGGTGGAAAAACAGATTACACCACGGCGTGGAGACGGTATTCTGTACGTATGCACGCGCAGTGATTTTGTTTTCCGTAGGATGGATAGAAGGTGAAATGGGGTTGTTTCATATTTATAATAACAAATCAGTATATTAGTGATACTAATGTTATTACTTTATAATGAAAAACTAAAGAAGAAGAAGTTGAAGAAGAAAGAAGCTTGAAATAATCAGGAGAAGAAATTACCTCTCCTTCGATACGCCTCTTTGATTCCTCCTCTTAGGGCACTAAGATTGGTCTTTAAAGTAGTCCAGAACCTCTAGGATGTTTCTAGGGAAGTGGAGAATTTAATTTGTCAGGCTTTGGCCGAGCTTGGAGGCTAATATTGGTGTGAGGAGGAGAGGGAGGAGGTTCCCTTTTATAAGGGAGGAGAGGGACACCTTTGCAATTCTTAAAAATATTACTTTTATAATAAATCTAACCCCACTTAAAAACCTCAAAAAATGACTCATATTCGAAGATCAGATGATATAGGGTTGTAATATCATCAACCAATCAAATATAGACATGTATGGATATTATTTTAAACCTTATCATTTTGATTTATCATTATTTAATCTATTTAAGATTATTTGTGGTAATAAAATTCTAAATATTAAATTATAACAACTAATTACTTATTTGTTGTGAATTTTCCATAATTGTTTAATTTATAACATTATAGACCATATAAATTTAAATTTATAATTTTTAAATATTTTTGTGATTTTTAAACAATTTTATAATATGTTATTTTTATAAAATAACAATAGTGTCAATTTTGACACTATTCATTAATTTTGAATTTAAAAAATATATATACAGAAGATATGTTCAAAATAAATGCTTTAATAGATTCATAAAATGTCATATGTATCTATAAAATTAGTGGATCACATTAAATAGTTAATATAATATTTATTTTATTATTTTTAAAACCATTTATTTGGTTTATCTCTTAATAAAATAAATACTACAACATTTTTGTATAATTATTTAATATACTGATTTGTTGCATAAAAATTTAAAATAAAATCCTATGATGAAGATAAATCTATTTCCTTTCACAATAATACTTTTACTCGTATTTATCATCTTAAAATCACAATATTTAAATTGTTATATGTATTAAATTATGTAGGTGACAACTTTGGCATCATTTAAAATAAAATAATATAAGTGTCATAATCACTTTTATAAGAATCCAAACGGTTATATATTAGATAATTGGATGATTAAGGTGTATATATACACTACCAATAAGTTTTGGTCAGGTTTGTGGGCCTTTTAATGGGTATTATTATTTCAATAAAAACTATATTACTTATTTTCCACTTAATAAATAATTTATGTGTCATTAATGTATCACCATTAATGACAATTATTTAATCCCTAAAAATTCTAAATAAATTATAATGATGTAGATAATTTTATTAGATTTCTGGAGACTATTCACGTTCGCAGTTTTATGATGTTTATCACTAAATTAAAATTATTATACTTATAAGATTTAAGAGAGTGACATGTTGTCACTTTCTTTGATTTTAATAATAATTAAATTATTTTCATGGACAAAAGTCCATAAAATGAATCTAATACGACCCTTACTTGATATGGGTTTACTTTTAGCCATCCAATAGAATTTTGGCATGTGTTAGGGTAATTTTATAATATTATATTTACCCTTAATTACCCGATTTATCTTTAACTATGGTAAATAAAATTTTCCGTAGTTACTATTCATAATGCCCAATAATAAAAAGTAGCCTATTAACATAATTTGGACCCACTGATTCCAAATATGGAATCTATTTTTTCAAATCCAATACACAGAAGTTGCAGAAATTAAATTAAAATTAATCCCATTGTCGAATGAAACCGGGTTTTTTGTTTAAAACATTGCAAAAGATTGAATTGATTTAACCTACGAAGTAAATGTAAAATCAATGCTAATGACATACATTATATTATATGGTAAAAATATATTCTATTTATAATTTAAAACCATTAAATATTATAATTTAACCATATAAATTATTACGATGAAAAAAGTTGTTTTCATTAAAATATAGCGTGTTTTTACTATTCATCAAAATATGAAAGTTACCAGAATAATACGAAAAAATTATCCAAAGTAAATTTTTATTTCTTTGTTCCAAATAGGAATTTTATTTTGTCAAATTTATCTTATAAAAATTTCAAAAACTAGATTTAATGTGGGTGCTCCATCAAAAGGCGACAAAACTACATTTTTTGAAAAATACTTATTTTACCCGAAAGATTTATTTTGTTCTTATAAAATGTTCTAAAAAATGTGTAAGATGAATAATAATGATATAAAATTCAAAATTTAGTTAATACTATTCATAACGGCTAGTTCATAATAATATTATAATAATATATTTTTGTTTAGTAAAACCCGGTATTGCGTATAACACACGCTTTCGAGGAAGGTCACGATTGCGTGTAATGCAAGACAAGTCAGGGTTGCGTGTTGTGAAAGAATCCTTCGTTGTTTCATATAACAGAATCAAACCATATTTTATTTATACATTGAATATATATATATATATATACACTCAATGTTGCGTAGAATAACTTCTATCAAATGAACTTGAAATTGTGTGTAACACGAGCCAAGAATAGTGTCGTGTATACTGCAATCTAATAAGGTGTTGCGTATAGCGCAAGATAATCTTGGCGTATCGTACAACAGAATATATGAATGAAATTAAAAAGAATGTATCTTATAAAATCTTGGGTTGTTACATGAACTGGGTAATGTTGTCCAAAAAGATTAGATACTTTCATATCGGCTTTGAGCAGGAAATTATACCCCAGGGTTCTTACATGCGTAAAGGATAGCTTCTGAATGATTTTTTCATTTATAAATATCTATTATTTTAAGAGAATTTATAAAGGTGAGTTATGTGATCCATTTCATAGATGTTTTCCAAATCAATGGGTTTGAAAGAACATGAATGTCATCAAATCTTATGGAAACTGGAAATGACTCTCCTGAAAACGAATTTTCCATTGATTGGCAGCTATTTTGTAGGTGGTATATTAAGACCCTCTAGGGCATGATGTGAATACTAAAAACAAAGGTGTCCACAGGACACTATAATTCCATCTCCGATTGCGATGAAGGATTATGGATATTGGGATCTTTTTTAAAACGGTATGTGACCTATGACAAGGGATGAACCTGAACATGAAAAGGGACTTTTTAACTAAACATCTCTGGGAAACCCTCAAATTAGTGGGGGCATTCTTCATTTGTAAATAGATCAACTTCATTCATATGGATGGGGAGTCATTATAAAACCAAAAAGAGACCAAAGAAGTATCTGGACAATTTGTTAGGATATATCTCTGATGTGTGTTGAAAGGAAAATGTAAACCATGACTTTTAATGCCCTTGAATTAGTAGGGACGGTATGAGGCTTGTAATATATTGGGCATACTAATATAAGGGATGAATTTTCTGGTGAAAAATTTTCCTTTGATTAATGGCTGTTTTTTGTGGGAAACAAATTTAGAGCAACCGAGGATTAATGTGAACAGTGAAACTAAGGTGTCTGCAAGACACTGGCCTTCCATCTCTGATGGCCATGCTGGGTTAAAGGGATTGAAGATCACTTAGATCATGGAGTTTGTGGTATGACGGGAGTTTATACAGACATATTGGAGAAATTTGTGCTATGATTTACTCATGGAATATGGGTTTCCTTACGTAGATATGACTGATACGTAGGGTGAGGCACTTCTCCCATGTTGGGCGTACCATGTCATTTAACGTCATATGGATAGGATGTGGGGTTACTAATGAGAAAGGGAACTGTGACATGCCTTTTAGGGTTGTGCTGCAAGGACCAACTTCTTGAATTTTCTTTCCATTATGTCATGGTGGGTCTCTCGCTTAAATCCCTAAGCTCACATGAGCTATGATCAGTTTGAGAAACAAGGGATTATGAGGGTTCTGGATCACCACCTATAAATTAAAGAATCATCATCAAAGGGTAATTTAGGATTAAAACATTTCTATGCAGTTTAACTTCCTTAAGAAAGGACGCCTATGAACTCGTAATGATAATTAATTTATTTGAGTAAATAAAAATTTGGATGTTCTGGCATTCCATAGACATGATTGATGATAAAATACGTAAATCATAGTCCCTGGGGAAACATGAATCATGAGGGATGACATGTGTCTTGGAATCCAATGGGCGTACTTATATGGGAGGGGACTCTCCTAGGGGATAATTTTCCTTTGGTTAATGGTCGTTATGCAGGTGACATATGTCGAGCCACCAGGGCATGATGTACATAGTCAAACAATGGTGTTCGCAGGACACTGACCTTTCATCTCAGATGTTCATTAATTATTATGGGGATCCAAATTTTCCCAAAATATGGATTATGGAAAATGGGACAGATTATTATAGGAATAGAGGAAATACCCAAACTGTGATTAACCATAATCTACAAGGGCTTCTGTATAGATTTAGCTCATATTTATAAAGGGAAGCAAGATCTTTTGAGTTCTTATTATTTGGGGGAATGTGAAAGATCTTGTAACACAATGAATTGGGAAACATTTAACTCTTGAAGAATTTATCAATTTATTGTCATGTGGTTAGGAACTTCCATTGACTCCCCACACAATTCTGACATATGCATGGGGGAAAGAGAATTTTTATCAGTGGTTGCGCTAGGATGCCAAATTTTGGAATCAATATGTATCCTGAAACATAAGGAATCAAGATATACATAGTTATGAGTGATCCCAATAAATATTTGGTCCATGCGTTGGGACAAGAAAAAGAATTTATTAATGTATGGGATTGGATGCCAACTTCGGTAGTCACTACGTATCCTGCAAGGGCAGGATTCAATCCGCATGTAGTTCTGCACGTTCCCCATACCGATCTGGCTCAGACATTAGGGTAGGGAAATTTTTTTTCATTCTCTACTGGTTCCAAGTCTACCATACTTCTCAATAACTTGTTTTCATAAGGGAATCCTTACCATTGATCCTAAGCTCACGTGAGTTATACTCGATGTGAGAACCAATGAGTGACAAGGGTTTCCCATGACAATGTGGGGAAATAGGGGACATGATAGAGACATATTTTTATTTATGGTGGGGGATGGGCGATGATCAAGGATCGATGCATCTCTATGTATCTTGCAAGGGCCGGAATCAAGTTATACATAGTTCACTGCACGATCATTCAGATTATCATCATGCGATTAGGATGCCTTGTTCCATACAGCTTAACGTCTTGCAGCGAGTACATGAGTCACAGTTTAATGTCATATTTTAGGGATGAGTTCCTTACATTTTAAAATCATATGGAATGGACTATGATTCATTATTTTGGGTCATATAGTTTGGACCAGGACATCATGGTATTATAAATCATTGTTTATGGTCATAGATATTGCACCATGACATCACAATATTTCCTCTCGTATTTTAAGTTCATAGATTTTGGACCATGGAATCATGGTATTTCAACACATATTTTAAGGTCATAGTGTTTGGACCATAACATCATGGTATTATAACTCATCGTCTATGGTCTTACAGTTTGTACTATGCCATCACGATATTAAAAATCATAGAATAAGGTCTTAGAGTCCTGACCATGCCTGGGAATTTCTATTATGAGAAATACTTCATTAGAAATTTTTCATTTGTGGGAGCTGTGATAATCTATCTATCCCTTGATATTAGTGAATATGATCTATTTGAATAGAAACTATGTATGACATATGGTCCTTCCAACATTTGGTCTTTCTTTTGGGGATTTATCCAATGTATCATTGAGGTTCTAAGGACTAACACCATTTCTCCTAGGAGAAATCATTGAAGGTACACCATTTTGTTGAAGTCATGTGGGATCCGATTTTGGAAATTTTCCAAATGGTGTAATGTTTATATCCTATTCTCATACAGCTACTCCAAATCATAAAATGTCTTTGGGATTGCTCATCCATGGATAGATGATCAAAAATGGCCACACTAAGTAATGTAACTTGGATTTAGATAGGCAAAAATCCCTATACACCATATTATAGTGAGTATGGGGTCACCTAGTTTGGTGTGCGGTTCGTTGTCTTGAAAGCCTACAAAGCATGATGAAGCTTGTCTGGCCACGATTTCTTATCCTTATATACCATCTTTTGGAGTATATTAGAAAAATTCTTGATGAAAGCCTTTATCTACACATTGGCCACTACATGGATGTGGTATGAATGTTTGGATTTGATTCCATGCTCCTGGTAGAATTTTTCCAATTCAGCAAAGTTGAAGTTGGTGTCGTTTTCTGTTAGTATTGGACAAGGGACACCAAATATGGTAATGATGATGGAATTAACAAAGCTAATGATTATTTTTCCCTGACCTCTTTAAGGGGTTTGCATTTGGCCCATTTGGAAAAGAAGTCAGATGATGTGAGTATGAGCTTGAACCGTCTGACCGTAGCAGGGGGATATGGTCCCACAATATCCATCCCCCAGGCAGAAATTGGTCAGGAGTACTTATCTATATGAAGTAAATTTGGGGGTCGGTGTATAGAATTGGGATTAACATGGAAGTAATAAAAATTCATGGTGAATATTAAACAATAATGTATCATTGTGGGAGAGTAATACCCAAGCATTCAGATTTGATGAAAGAGCTCGGTTACTGATTGGTTCCCTCAAAACGATCTGACATGCACTTATTTCATTATGGGAGTAGCCTATTTTTCATCAATGCACTATAGATAGACTCCATCAGGGCCTCATTTGTAGTGAACCTTTTCTTGGTTCACCCAACTACAGAAGACAATTTTGACTTCCCTTCTTTAGACCAATTCCCTTCCGTCCCTATTTTGTTGGAGTAACCCATTCTAAAGGTAATTTGCAATGGGAATAATCCTATCAGTTGTTTTAGAACAAGGCTCAGAAAAAAGGATAATTTCATTAATTTCATCTGTATTTCTCTGGATAAATGGAAATACCATCCAGTGATGGGAAATGCTAATAATAATTTCATCCAGGTTAGGATTAGCGTATGTCATTAATGAATTTTCCAAAGCATCGAAATTAGCATTTTCAGACTAGGGAACATAGTTCATCATTGTATCTGATGATAATTATTCCATCAGTTCTCAAACATGGTTCATTATGGGGGATAATACTTCTATCATAATTAAATAGTCACCATTGACCTATTTTATGACTAGTTTTAAATCACCCTTTATCTTTAGGTGTTCAGATTGTACATGAAGTGCCAGTTCTAGACCTGTAATGAGGTATTGATATTCTTCTTCATTATTTGTACACACTTCTAAATGAAGGAAATAGTAAGGTCGGACAACCTTTTAAGGGATACAAGTATAATTTCAAACCCCACATTATTGAGTTTGGGATCCTCCATTATTTTCATTTTGGGACTTTTGGAAGGACCATCTTATTACATTTTTCATTTGTAGATGTTCTCATGGATGGAGAACAATTAATATGGTAGTTTATCATCCAACCGTGTTATTTCATTGAGGGTTGATCTTCCAGGAATTCTACTAACTCTTGTCCTTTGATGTTCTGCTGGGGTACATAACATATGTCAAACTATATTAGGATGACCACCCATCGTGATAGGCATCCATTTTTCATGGGATTATTGAAGATATATTTGAGCGGCTTGTATCAGGAGACCAGGGGGATCCTATGGTGATCCAAGTAATGCCTGAGATTATGAACTGCGGCGGTTAGTTCTTAGCAGTTCTCTTCAACTTTTGAATACCGATTTTCAGAAACAATCATTGTTCGAACGGCATTAGAACCGGTGGTCTCAGGATATATCAATTTCGATTGTCGAACACTTCTTTAAAATCATTATCACACTCATATGTAACCCATTTATTCATTAACCCGGTAAAAGTTAATCATTTACTCGCCAAGATGGCTATGAAGCGCCGGATGTAGGCCAGGTTCCCTTAGATACCTCTCTACTAGGTGAGGTTGTGAGGTGGGGACATGCCAAGTATGTATTTTTTCCTTCTCATGGTCGACTTCTATGTCATGGTGGCAAACGATGAAGCCGAGTAAATTCCCAGAGGTAATTCCAAAGGAACGCATTAGGGGATTCATCTTTAAACTATGTTGTCGCAGTTTGTCGAAGACAGTTTCAAGATTAGCTCGGTGGTTTGAGAACTGTCTTAATTTAACCACCAGATCATTGACATAACACTAGAAGACTTTTCCCAAGAAGTGCATCAAGATTTGATTCCTGGAACATTGATATGTGGTGCCAGAATTTTATAGACCAAGGTAATCACCTTATAATAGAACAAACCATGAGTGTCCCAAAAAGTGGTATCTTGCTCATCTACTCGGGCCATCTAGATCTGGTGGTATCTAGAATAGCCATCCATGAATGGGAGAGCCTCATATTCGGCAGATACATTGAACAACATTTTAGTGATTGGGACCATGAAATCATGTTTTGGAAAATTTAGATTAAGGTCCGTAAAGTCATTGCAGATTCTAGTTTGTCTCTTCTTCATCTTGACAGGGACTATGCTTTCCAGTTTGGATACTGGACATCTCATATGATGTTGGAATTGATCATCTTGTCAACTTCAGCCTCTATTTTGGCAGCATGTGTCCGGTGGGTCCTTATGGCTGCCTTCTTATAGCCCTGGTGGTCTTCTGGTAAACCCATAAGATGATAGGAAACATTAGGATTAAGTCCTGGAATTTCAATGTAGTTCCTAGAAAACACATCTCAATTCCTCTTTATAAAGGAGTTATTTTCCTTCTTCTCCTCAATATGCATATCCATGCAGATTATAGAGGACCCTGGGTCATCTTCAGTCCCCAGATTTTCCTCATTATGTTAATCGATTGTGGTGGAGACACCTTATTTGAATGTGGAAGGGGAATTTCTATGTTCTTCTTCATATCCATTTTCATCTTCTTCCTCTTGTTATGGATAGAGGGTTCTCGAGACAAACTCTCCAATGTTGTGGGAGAAATCATCTTTCGACTTTGTTAGTGAGGCAAGGGTAGTTTTAGTTCCCGAGGATGGGTCAGGAGCATCTCTGTTAGGGACTTTTGTGACATCATGGAAGTTAGCCTACTCTTCTCTGTCTTTGGACTCGGTATCCATAATGGAGATCTTCCAGAAAATTGATTCTGCATCCGTACATGAACGTATACATTTAACATGGTTGATGGGTAATACATAATATTCCCCAAGCTTCTAGAAGGGTTCAGCAGGATCTATTTCCAATCCATTTTGGGTAGTAATCCAATCAATCTCATCAACTTAAGGATGTTTTTCTTCCGATTCATAGAAACTTGAATCGATATAATGCGTCTCATTGGACTCAAATATGGATTTAATGGTAAGTAATGTCCCATTTTCTCCATTAGTGAAATATTTGATGCAATAATGGTATGATGATGGAATTTCAACATGATGATGCATCTAAGGACTCCGGAATAGGATTTTGAATCCGTACATTTTCACACTACTAAGAACTCCGAATATGACTTGAGGACTCCAATACATGTTTTAAGCATGATTCATTCCAACGGATTATGTTTGCTTTTTTAATATCCCAGAAGGGTTGTGGTGCAGGGTGTCGGTTTTTATTCATCATATACCAGCCGATGAAGTGTTCACAGAGGGAGTAGATTGAGTGTAGAGTCGTTCTCGATGAAGATCCTCCAGACATCAATTCCATTTATCTTGTCGGACACATATAAGGGTTTGATGTTCCCTTTCATGATGGACTCTTCATCTCAGTATACGAAGGAGATAACGACACTACATTTTTCAAGATTGGTATCCATCCGATAGACATTGTCTCTTGCTATTTCATTTTTTAATACTTGGGGACTTAGTAAGGGGTCGATGAGGGCCTCCTTAAGTTCTGTGAACAGATTTAATGCATCCAGGACTGATAGTATTACTGGTACAAAATCAAACCACTTTCGAATATCATATTTATGCCTTAATGGTCAGCACTTCCCTGCTTAGGATTGATATTTCATAGATACTTTAGGTGTTTGGGATTTTTACATAGATGGTTCATCCTCTATGAGAGGAGCTGGTGGCACTGTAGTCCATTCCGGGTATAACCGAATTGGTCCGCCTGTATTCCATGTGCGATTTAATATGTGTTCATCCTATGATGGATATTCCAAGATAACTATTCATTGATTTTATTCGACAGGGGTAGATGAGAATTTTTCTTCTTGATGGGTCTGCCAGAGAGTCCTTCTGTAATTTTCTACTATGTAAATACTTTTATTTATTGTATGGCCATGAATTTGACTCTTGACATGATCATACCTTCCAGGAATCTTCCAGCCTCTGTGACCTCTGCCTCTGGCTCTCTGGTTGGGTGTAGGGAATTCAGGTTTGTGGCCATATTCTCCAATAGAAAATTTGTCCATTTGGAGAATTAAATTAATGTAACTGAAGATTAGTTCTTGATCCAACAATGTTTCTTTCTGACTATCTACTTATGATGGTACAATTTGGTGGATCAGTGCATGTTGTACCATTTAGCAGGGTAGTGCCCATTGTACTATTCTACGGGGCAATGTCCATTGTGCCAAGACAATTGGTATGAAATCCTCAAGTGTCAATAATGACTTGGATTTGGTGTGATCCCATCTTATGGCTCATACTTTATTCCCTTCTGGCCTTCAGATTACATCGAGGCTGAAGAGGATTGTTTTGTTGTATTAGGAACCTTTGGAGGCATATTTGGCCTTTTCTACTCTACTTAGAGGATTCCATGGACTCTTTGACTATCTTTTAGGTCATCCAATTTTCAAATTTTTACTCTTTCTTACTGGTGATTGTTTTCCATTCCTCTTCCCCTCTTAAGTTTAACCTGGAAATATTCACCACCTGTGCTGGTGGCGGGCCCAACATTACTTGCCTAGAATCCACCATCTTTTATATGAGATCCTTGAAAAAAAAGAATTCCAGGATGGTGTGTCTCAGTATCTAGTTATAGGGAAAATAATTTTGATGGTCTTCGAGACACACTTCATCAGCTCACTTTGGAGTCGATAGTCGGAGCAAGCTTCAATTCATGGAGGCAATTAAATAGCAGCAGATCTTGTCATCTCAGAATGATTAGAAATTATTTCATCATTATTTAAACTGATTTATTTTAGCACCCCATCTCTCATCCTTCCATTTTGGGTGTGGTTGTTAGAATACAGGGGGTCCTACACGATACGGTGGGGGCCTCGCAAGTGGAGCTAGTACGAGGGGTGGGTTATGCATGACAGAAGACGCTTAAGCTTTTACCATTCATTTCCATGTGGCTGATGGGGCCACTCGAGACATGATTTTGGTCAGTTCAATGGATTCCACTATTATTTTAGGAAATGGTAGAGAAATATCGGAACATTCTCATGTACATCACCGAGATGATTGGTTTTCAAAATTCATCACAATGGTTATCGATACAAATGGAGAGCATTTCATCCCGGGGGAGCATCCGGTTTAGGGAATAAGTTAGGACATTCTATTTGGTAATGTTGTCGAAGACTCCTTCGTTCTCTCACTGATTGCAGTTCATGAGATCATCGTCCATTGTCTTAGGCAACGTTGAAATGAACTAAAAGAGAAACTATCATTGGAGGTCCTCCCAACATGTGATTTAATTGGATGAGAAACTAGTGTATCATACGAATGTTGATCCCTACATGGTTCGTACGAAGCACCTATGTTTTACTGTGTATTGATGATCTAGAGTGCCCATCATAAGGTCATAGTAAGAGGAATTGTTAATTAAATTATTTCATTGGTCCCCCGAGCCATTGAATACTTGGAATACGGGGTTTCCGAAGTTTGGAGGTGGTGGGACACTGCTCACCCAAAAAAGGGTAGGGTTTGCGCTATGTTTGTATCGGAGCGCGCCTCCCCTCCCAGGATTCTAGTCGAGCTGTTAGTTTCTTGAATATGTTCAAGAGAACTAGATTCATATTTTTCTAAACACGATATTGGGCTGGTGTGGTCGTGGCCAAATCTAGGAATGTCGAAACTGTTGGAATTTGGTGTCGATACCCAGCAGGGGGTATCCTTTTTCGGTTTACATAGATATTCTTTGGCAGCCTTCCCAGTAGGGTATTTATTGTATTACTTCTAGATATGGGTTTATGTAGGTTTCCGATCATAATGTAGGGTTGGCCAGTCCTTCGATAATGTCCTCATTCACTGGGATTAGTGCTTGTGGCAAGGGCACATCATTCTGGAACACCTGCTGATGTTCCGTAGGGGGTACACATCCAGCAAGGTAGCTCCCTCGACGATGCTCGACAATAAATCACCAGAGATCTTATATTTATTCCTCCTGCATGGAGAACCATCCCTTGAGGGTGAGGGAAATTATCATAGGAAGAGGATAATGCGGTTCATAGAATTCATTGGAATTATTCTTCTCCTTATTGGGGTTTCTTGTGCGAGGAAATGACAGATTAATTGAGGAGGCACCAAAATTTAGGACCACCCTATGGTTCTAGGTATGCACACCATCAGGCTTAGTGTGGGATGTATCTAGGGGGAACCATATTCCCTTTCTTATTCTCCCTCTGTGCCATTTCCTATGTGATATTTTTTTTTTACATTTACCATGTTCACTGATACATACCACGATGGGGGTTTTGTACCCGGTGCCGATTGGTAGGAAGGTATTCTATGTATTTTTCTGGACATTATCCTTCTATTATGCAGTATTCTTTGGGTTTGTTGGAGAATATTGACCCAAAGTGAGCCATGGTTTGACCTTGTAAAGCACCTTTGTCTGGAAGGGTGAGATCCATGAGAATGGGTTGAATGGGTGACTCCCCTCCCCATCGTTCTTACTACAAGGGAGAAGATAGACATCTGTTGTGCGGGAACGTAAGGTAAAAATCCCCCCAGCACTATGGGCTACGGTTGTTCCCATTATTATGTTGTAGCCCTAAACCCTAGATTTGTTGGCCTTGTGGGGGAATTCTGATTTAAAAATTCCTCTAACCCTATGGGCTAGGGTTGTTCCTACATCACGAAGGTTGCCACCGTCATTGCCACATTTTCATTTTAATGCACTCCCACGCAGGTGTGATCCGAGTACGACATTGTGCCTGGATGGAGTATATGGTATTTTGAGGTGATGATCACTTCTTGATGGTTTGATTCCATTATGTGGGAACCCTTTTGATGTTCTTGGTTTTCTGACTCAGAATATTTTCGATGGATTGATCTCTTCGGTCATGATGCTTTTGAGACTTAATTTGGGTTGTATATTGTTGAGTATCCCATCTTTCCTGAGTAAGGGATTAATTTTATATCATTCATTGGGTGATGAAAACGAATGATTTCCTTTCCAATGGGGTTTTCTAGATGTGATGGAGGGTTGAGTATAGAGCTCCAAATTCCCTCCATCCCCAAATTTGATCTCCAGTCGTGGAGTTGCCAATGAGGTGAAACAACTTATGTAGTGCTTGGAGGAAAGTTAAATCATGTTTTTTTATTCTCCTTTTTGATTGTGGCTATCATGCTGACGGGAGGGATTCTAGTTCTATTAGACAATGAATCTCCTTAAACGTGTTGAATTGGTCATCATACCCTTCATAGGGAAGAAATTTTTCATTCAACTGATTAAATGTAAACTATATATTGGGTAGAATGTCAAGTGTACATTCCATGGACCACTCCTCCAGTATGTATAAGTGAAAAGTAGTTATATGCCAAAACATCATGAGTATATTATCCTTATCTAGTTTCCTTCTAATGAGAAACATATCCTACTGTTGTTATTCTGGGGGTTACCATACATGATATTCCTAGCTCGAATGATTCTTAAAAATTTCCATCAAAGAAACCTAGCTGGTGGGAGCCTCATTGATGTGTGGATGGTGTGAGGGTGGCTTATAAGATGATCATGGTCATGTACCATCCACCGGTTGAGAAAGTATATCACTCATTATAGACAAATTTCCCTATACGTCTGACTCCATCTTTCAGAGTACCTGAACATAGCAGGGATTTCTTGTATTTGTTTAGTAAAGGGGAGGCCTTTATCACCGGTATGAATTTTGGTTATGGGGAGGACATTCGCTATTGGTGCTATAATGGCAAGGGCTACTACTGAAACATGATTCTTGACTGCAGGAAACATATATACAATGTATACCCTGGGGAGGACCTTCAAGTTGGGCTATAGTGAGGGGAGGACCTTCATGATGCTTAACATCACCGATGGAAGGAAATTCTTGATGACTTCTATGATGGAGATTACTACCATCATAGCTTGATACCTAGCTACAGGGACAATTTATTTATTGCACATTTTGGGGAGGGAATTTTGGATGTAATTCAATGAGGGGAGGACCTTCTCATTACATGATGTTTCTATGGTTAGGACCTTCACAGTAGCTCCCATTTTGGAATGGGTCATCACAATGACTATCATCAAGGAAGGGACTACCATCATTACTTGATGTTCGACTATAGAGAGAAGAATATATGCAGCGTATAACCTATGGAGGACTATTAGGGCAGAAGACAAAAAGGGGTGGACCTTCTAGTTATATGATCATTAGGTAAAGGGGAGGGCTACTTTGACACACATCAGGATATAGTCTCTCTTGATCGATCATTCCAAGACCATGGGGTGAGCCCCCGTGGGTGCTCTGGGGAGGACCATTACAACTATTGGTAGGAATGTTGTTTGGAGGGACTCCATAACTTCTACATCCACTTCCATAATTTTTTAATGGACTGATAGTGTCTTGAGCCTTTATTGATATTTTTTGATGTTTTTAAGAACCCTATATTCCAAAATAGAAGGATTACGTATGTGATCTTCATTTTCCGGTTTCCCTGGGAGAATTTTACTTTTGATTTATGTATTGTGGGTTACTATGTCTGCCTACTATTGGTATCAACCTTCATATACGAATATATATCTTTTTGGTTCCCATTATGTTTCCAAGATATGTCGATGAGAATCATGATTTTTAGAAGGGATATATGCTTTCCCTGGAGCTGAAACCACGTTAGACCAGTGTCCCCTAGTTGGAATGAGTATCTGTTCCCGATCCATTTGTATATGTATCATGCGATATTATCATCTACCCTACTAGGATCGAGCAGGTATGCGTAACTAAATTGGAGTGACTGACACATTTTTCAAGTAATTCATTTGGTTTGAGGAAACTAGGTCAAGGACCCGGTTTCTCACCTTTGTCTCTAGTGCAATAATGTCTTGGAATGTTTGAATGATATGGACTATGATCAATGTTTGATAATACATAATTTCCATGATTTTATGAGATATATCTTTGGATGGAATGAGTATGATGGCCTATTTCAATATCGGAGCAACGATTTGTGCTTGCATAGGACCACCATGTGTTTCTAGTAGATACTGGGAGTTCTCATGTGGAAGGAGAGTGCAACAATTCTGTCACCAGTTTTCTTCTATGGTTTCCACTGTTTTTTACTGTTGGTCTTTATATTCACATGTCAGGATTTTCATCTGCTTTCTTACCACTGTATTTGTCTCACGATCTCTGTATGCATCCACAAGAATTTGACTCTGCTCATATCTGTTTTCCGCCCTATTTGGATGGTGATATTGACCTGCAACAATAGTTATTTGTGCCTTCATATAGCTAGTTACCATTCTATATGGATGATGGGATTCATTTTCATTAGAATATATCTATGTATTCCTGTAGTTTGCTGTTATGTCTGCATGGGGGGACCGACAATCACTAGTAGAAACATGCATGCACTCGTATTGTTCCACCCTATTTCTATGGTTGTCTTGACATGAGGGTGAAGAGTCATATTTATGACCGTTGAATGATGCCATGTTAGTATGGAAGAGTTGATCCTCAGGAACCAGGGGGATAGCGTGTTTCTAATTATATTTACTCTGCCCTTTTCAGTAGCTTGAGGGGCCCGAGTCTCCTTGACATGAGTAGGTTCCCATGGCATATGGTCCTCTTTAGAGCTAGGAGGTCTGGTCATCCAGTTTCGGTGGAAAGGCTATAAGGAAGGGGCCCGTGAGTAGGAACCTTGTGACGTTGAGATTAATTTGTTAGAATCAACTCCATCTTCCACAATAAGATAATGGAGGTACTCACTGTTACATTCTATGGACAGGCTCTCGAAATGGTTTGAGATGACCATTGGGCCCGCCTTCTGCTAGGGTTCCAACCGAGGCTGAGGAGGCGGTAGGTGAACCTTTGTAGACTAGAGGGCTCATCTTGCATGATCCACCATGGGGAGTGTACTATTTTGGTGGTACTATTTTATCAGTTTATTGGATACCCATCATTGAAAAAGCATGTAGGTGAGGGGGTGCATCTCTTAGATGGGGCCCCAACCACATACGAGATCACTGATGCGTGTGTCTGCATTGGTCATTGGGATATTATTTGGATCTAAAGTTGCTCTGTGGAAACCATTAATATACATATATGGCACAAAAACCACAAAACCCCATCAATGTAGCATTGTTTTAAAAATATACGAATATATGATGATTTTGTTTTGTCTCTTCCCTCCTGTTTTGTTATTATGAGGCAAAAGGGAATTGAGCGGGTAATACTGCCACCTTGGTTAAATATTCATGTTTAGTTCACCAATATTTTTTCACCTCCAAGTTAGTGTGTTTGGTGTATACAGGGGTGAAAAAAATGGTCTGGCGTGAAATATCATTTTCAGTCTGTTATCAATGGGGATGAACTGCCAACTTGTTTAAGGATTCACGTCGGGTTCACCATTTTTGTTTCACCTCTGTGGTGGTGCATTCAAGGTGACGATGAAATGGTCCGATGATAATCATCACCAATCACTTTTTGTAGAGATAGTTTCTTGTCAAATTCACCATTTCTTTTGTTTTGACCCATTCTGAATCATTATACTTTAAAAGAAGGTTGTATTAATCCCACGGGGAATGGGTAATTCACCCATTATGTATTGCGAAGGATATGCTATAGTGAGATGGTCCCAACAAGAGATTTAATGGGGTCAAGTACTTGTGAAATTGATCGAATTCAGATATAAATCCCTCAGATGGTATCCAAATGGTTTATTTGTGGATCCAAAAACACTCAATGGCCCAGGTATCCATAATTCATTGAACTTCCTTCAAAATCCATGTGCTCGTTGGATAATGGTTTAGCCAATGACTCTTAAGGAATCCATTGGTCAAGAGTATGGGAATATGAGATCACTTCACCCTTTTAGGGGGGGGGGGGTTATTTCTTATTCTAGGAATCTCATATAGATTTATGTCATGTTAATATGTTCATGAATCCAGGGTTCATTCTCGAAGAGTGTGCCCACTAGATACCCCTATTTTGCCGAATCTTTATAGGCATACATGGATTTGATGTTATGGTGGTGATTCCACATGAGCCATAGAATAATGCACTATATACATTATCATCATCCAAGGAGGATGGATTTTGATTTGATGTTGTGATCAGACCCATAAGATGAGTTTCCTACAAATACTTGAGAGAGGAATTAGAACCCACGTATTTCATTATTTCTTGGGCTTATGTGTAGACGCTTCCCATTTAAGAGCATATGATTGGATGAAACATTTTTTATGGGAACCCTTTTGGGATAACAACATAGACTAGGTGTCTGATGTATCCTGGTTTGATCAAGAATCATAGGTCTCGTAGTTCATAATTGTGTGTATATTGTAATCATCACAATCCTTTATGCACTCCTGAGTCATGTTCGACGTGAGAAACAATAGGATGTGAGTGATCCAACCAAACACATGATTCCTCTCCTGTTGGTGCGAGAGGGAGAGCTTATGGCAGAATAGGATGGGGTGACGATGGTCAATGGTGTGGAGTGATGAACCTTTCAATGTGAAATGACATTAAATGTTATGCGACTCGGCATAGTATGACTGCAGACATACCTCAGTGGGAGTTCCTTGGAACACTTTCTAAGAAGGGGATGCGTTTAATTCTCATCAAAGGGGAAAATCAACATTAAACCTTTTACTGATCACCATTCTTAATTGAATAGAAAATAAGTTGATCACCCTTAATCCCTAGAATGTGGATGTTCACATTAGAGTCCCAAGGTTGGAATCTGGGTTACCATGGGAATGTAGACCCATAGACATCCCCTAAGCACAAACCATTGTGGGGAGAGCCTTCATGTCTCCACTTACCATGGGTATGTAGACTCAAAGGGGCACGCTGATACCCCTAATGGTCTGATCATATGGGACTAGTGGCTTTAGAGGAGGATTTTTTCTACTGTCGGGGGGGGGGGGACTAGTTTGTGAAGGGATTATAGAGGAATGCATGGTTACGAATGGGGAAAGATTGGATCCGGAGGAAATATTACTTGAAAACAACCAAATCCACATATTGATTTCTTATGCGGGATGGGGGAGGCTATGCATATTGTATTGTTATGCTGGCATAGGATTCATCTGCATACCATAGCAGTATGTGGGAATGGGTATGGGCCACTGCACACCATAGTGGTATGTGGTCTTGGATGTGGTCTGTCAGGACACTTTGGGTTCCACCCACATACTAGTGCATCACACATTGCTGAGTTAAACCTATGTAGAGATACATTATGTAAAACACCATTTTGAATGAGGGTCCGGGGGATTATTATTCGTGTGGTGTTTTTTCGTGAGAATTATGTGGTTCATGTTTCCAACAATTACGTTCATAGTTATATTATTATTATTATTATTATGTTCCACCATTTTATGGTTTGTAACTGGATGTACATGAGGAGAGTGTGGTTCGCAATTCTTGTGTCACCGATGACTGATGATGGAGTCTTCTCTAAATTCTTTCTTCCAGCCTATGGGGTCCCCTTCAATATTTCATCATATTCAATTTCTCAATTCCTTCTATGATCCTTTTATAGAGAATTGATTAAATCATATCTATGGTAACATGAAACAATTTCTGTATTTCCATGAAGAGATATCCTAACCCACAGAAGACTCGATCAACTGGGGTTTACATAGGTTATGGTTCGTTATCATGGTTCACAGAATCTTGTTTGTTCGCTTCGTCTGCAAACTGATGAGTTCGCGAGATGGAAAGCGGATGGCCTTCACTGGGATGATTTCATCAGCGACATGGTTTTCATTCCAATGGGTTTGCTGTCCATGGCCCCGTGGGCCAACAGTACATGCATCATTCCGCGTACCGATGGTTAGCGATCCAGGCAGTCCATGAACCCTTTCCAGTGATAGTACATGGGCCACTTAAAAACCTTTTAAGACTTGGGTTCTTTAAAATATCTTTTGAAATTTGTAACTAAATGTGAGTCTATTCACCTTGTTACACATGTAGGTGTACTTGCTTCCTTCTGCAATGTGATTGTGGGAGTATTTTCTTCATTTAGAGAAATTTTCAGGACCCTACAAACCATGAAAACCCCAAAAACCCTAATATGTAAAATTAATACCCTACTCCAAGTCCCCTATTCCATACATAATAAATGATAATATATATAAATATTAAACCCTACAAAATACAAAGTAAACACAAAACCCTTCACCGTAAACCATATATCCCACATCCTAAACCCTAAAATCAACATCCTAAACTGTATACCCTACACCCTAAACCTTAAAACCTCCACCATAATATCTAAACCCAACACCCTAAACCCTAAAAACTATACATGAAATCCTAATTCTTACTACCTAAACCCTAAAATCCCCTAAAAACTTCTAAAAACCAAAAAATAAATAAAAAGTCCCTAAAAAATTAAAAACACTAAAACCCCAAAAAATTCTAAAAAATTATGAATTCCCAAAAATTAATAAAAAAACACTCAAAAAACCTTTTAAACCCATAAAAGATAATAAAACCTCCCAAAAAATCCCAAAAAATCCCCTAAACCCCCTAAAAAGGAAAAATCACTATGAAACACAAAGACCCATTGTTGGGTCCAGATGTGTCCACAATCAAGATCATGATAACTCAGATAATTTGGAAATGGAGAAAAATAAAATTTAGAGGAAGAATGATCAATTTAACAAACTTTTAAGGCAGGGTTGATTCTATTAACTAAAGCCACTATGTGGACCATTGATCCATATGGTGGTCCACCACATTGTGAAACATCCATGAACTAAATTGTTCACATATAGAGGTGGTTCCACCGTTTCCGGAAAATGAAACTAAATTCCTTTGTAGGACCACGGTTTTGATTTCCACCCCCATGAATAAATATTCCATAAAAACTATGTACATCATGAGAAATGGTTGTACTATCATATCTGTAAAATGTAACAAAGTAATTTGTAGGTATGAGGCGGTAATTTTACTCCCCTACAAACAATGACCCCCTTTTGAGAATGAAGTCCCCGCTGACTATGTCCTTCATTGGCAAGTACATCCTCTATGGGATTATGCAAAATAAGGCTCACGGCCCACCGTGAACAACTGAGCATACCGATAACCAGTTTCTCCAGTCCTCTATAAATAGACCCCAAGGAAAAAAATTAGAGAAATGATCCACACCATGATGTATGAACCTAATATATCATAGCGTTATGGATGAAAAACCCTACCCTTTGTAGAAAAATGATACGGGGGAGAAACTAGTCCCCACATTATAAAATGGGATTTGGGATGAACATATCCCTATGTATAGAATTATGTATTGAAAAACCTTGTTTTATGTAGGAAAACACTACTTGGAAGGTCCCCTCACCCATGTATCGACATGCTATATGGAGGGAACCCAATCCTGTATAACAATCTATAATGATAAATGGGGAAAACTAAAAAATTCTACTCTCTGGTTCCCATCACTCCCCACTATTGTCTAATAATACCCCCCATGTTGGACCCTACATGATCCAATCTGATGGAATTTGGCCAATGCCTCCTCAAAATCTACCCAACCTGTATGAAAAAAATATCTGGAACATCTGTGTATCCCTTAATGTTTACATTCCCATGGTAAGCAGAGTCATCCAATTACCTCTATATTAAGGTGTTCCCTCAGAATATCCATGGGTCTAAATTCTCATGTTAACATGGGTTACAAAAAAACATTATCACATGAAATTCCTCATTGTTAATAGTAATATAGGGGATCACACTTTTCATTCCCCTTGACAGGGAATGAGGTGCTTCCCCCATGAACAAAATATAGGGCATCCCTCCAGTACTAAGACCCTATCCATCTTGTAGGGGGTGTAATTCATTATCATCTTCACCTATACCTGATACATAGTTAGATAGATCCCAATATGTGACAATTTCAGTTACAAAAATAAGAGAGTAGACATGCACACTCCAAGACCTCTCCCTCTCCCATTAGGATTTAGAACCCCATCCCCACAGTGAAAAATTGGATCACATGATCTTATGATCTAATGCATCCTCTTGTTTCTCACACAGGGAATCACTCATGTGGTCTCAAAGTTTAGTGGTGTTAATGAAAATCATATTATCCTAAACCATCAAATTGGCTTCTTCCATGCGTAATCCCTAAAAATATGACCCATGGGAATCCTCTAAGTGTATGCCCTATCCATATTCACTTAATAATGCCTCTTATAGGGTGTAAGACATGATCCAATGAATCAACCTTCAAACAACTATATTAATAATGAAGTGACACCACACATGCATCCTTCTGAGTGCAATCCCCAATCATGTCCTCCTAAATGGGATGCTTCCAAACGTATGTACCAATATAATGAACTACATTGGATTTGATTCCCAACTAAATAGTATATGTTGGATGCCTCCTTTAGGTCCAAACCTATTATCCATGTCCACCATAATGTTATCCATTCTAGATTCTTTGTAGGGTTGTACCGACCTTGGAGGCCATATATCTTCCGGTACCTGTGGGCTACCTTGACAAATGTATCACACCGTCTTTGACTAGACACCTTTTACCTACACGTCTTAAGGGAATAATTTTAAACAAAACGGTTTATTCCTCAGAACACAACCCCTAAATTTGATGTTTCATATTTTGTGGCACAAAAATATGTGGGTTATGATTCCCCTCATGAGGATACATAGGATGCTCATTCTACGGATTCAATCTCGACATCTAAACAACTTCTATCCTTCTATGGGATGGTAAAACTCTTGGCTCCCCCCGGTTTGGTTTAAAACCAATATAATTATAATAATAAAATATGGAATCCATAATCTATCCACAAATGGTAAAAATTATGAAGAAACATGTATACATATGTGTTTCTTCATTGATAGATAACATAAGACCCCCATTGTTGATTCTAAACCCAACTGTATTCATAATCAATAAATAACATAGGGTAATCCATAATATAAATACTTTGGAATGAACAATGGATTCATGAGAATTTCCTAAATCTATAAGTGACTCATAGAATAGGAAATCTCCCACCCCCCAATAGTTTGATTAGACCGATGTTCCATCCTATTGAACAATGTCAGTTCTTATGTGTTGTTTGAGTAGTTACCCAATGAAAACCTACCTTTGAAAAGTAGGTCCATGAATCATGGATATGAGATCCATTGGGAATATCTGACTATAATAACAAAACCTAGTTGAGATATTTCTAAGAAATTTCACCTGATTCTAGTTATTGTACATTATTTATACCCTTGTAAACAACCATTCGATCAACCAACAATTCTTCAATGGAAATAAAATGGTGAACCCAATTTGAATCATCAACAAATTTAGGTCTGTTACCCCATGTTATTCCCCATTCACATCCAAAATTGATGTGGTGAAATAGAGACCAACAATTATGTATGCGGTCATGAGATGTTACTTTGACGAGGGTTTTTTCGGTATTTATACATGTGTTGAAGGTACTATTCAGAGTATCCTTCAATCCAATGGCATCTCAATATTTTATATAGAGAAATACACCATCCATTGTGCTGACCAAGTCCTACAAAATGAAGCAGACTCCATCACCAACCCAATATCTTCAAATCTGGCCCTCTAATACAATGGTAAGGGATTACTACTAGAGTGGTACTCTCCCCACCCAAGAGGTAATTTTATAGGCTCTCTAGGCTATGAATCTCCATTATCAGCCCACCCAGTGATGGTTAACTATCTAGAATATGATGTACCCACTATCCTTCTGCAACCATTTAGGGATCCATTCCATAGAACATTATAATGAATTCCTTCATTATCTTATGGTGGATGATGATGTTGTCACCAGTGACTTATTCCCAGTAGCACAGGGGTGCCACCCAAAGGACCCTAATATAAATAATCATTGTGTAGGCCGTGTGACTCGATATAATAAACATGTAGAGGGTATCAACCAGAAGGACCCAACTATAATCCTACAGACCTGGGTCACCATTTTAGAGCATTAAGGGGGATGGCCATAAAATAAGGAATAAGCCATCTTTCAGATTTGAACTAAATAAGTATTCCATGAATATATGGCATCACATCACTAGAAGAAGTATATTCTTACTCCCTCCTATAAAAACTGTCATTCAATTTTTTTTTCAAATAGTAGTAGACACAGATTATTTCTTATTCATATCAACTATGCTAGAAAAATACTGTGGCAACCAAATATAAGGAGATGAAAATTCATGCAGTTGAATATGAATACCATTAAAACAAATATGATGGTGTATCAATCCCATTAGTCAAATATGGTGGAAACCAATGAGAAAAGGAAAATTCCAACTCATTAATATCAATCAAACCATGAATATACAATGGATATTAGAGAAAACATCTATTGTTTCCCACTGATAATTTAGGTAAAACTCAAATATTTTCTCCCGTATAAGAGAAACTTAAATACCTACTAGTAGGAAATGGTGGGGTAGAGTAGGAACACATTTTTAATTTGACATTAGAATTGTCATATATTCCTCTTCTATCCAAATACTTCTATCAATATGTCTTAGTAATGATAGAGGGTCAAACATCAATCCTGGAATATACCCTTCAAACAACCCAATATATAATCAGGAATGCGGTGATAACAACCACTTCAGCCCAAAACTATGCCTCCCAATGTGGGGTCACTCATCCACACAATGAGGTGGTCACTAAATTGTAGACATGAATCCATGATCCTATATAGGGGGGGTATTGTTAATATTCTGTGATAAATTTTCAACATGATTGTTCATAAATAGTTGTTCCAACTGAGGGACATTGGGCTACTATGATGGCCACAATAGGGAAGACATATATCCTTCCCAAAACATAGGATTCTATTTTTTGTAACTCGGTAGGACCACCATATACACTCAAATAGAAACTTGTATATGAAGGTCATTACCAACAGAAGGCATCCTCATTTTTCTACAAGATATCACCCAAAAATAAATCGTGCAAAATGCACTTGAAAAATGAAGAGCAGATTGTTGACACTTCTCTGCTAGAAGCTAGAGTTCTTGATTCCATCAAACACATATCAATGGTGGATTAGGATAATTTTTATATATTAACAAATTAAATAAGATAAAGTAGTAGTAGAAAATTTACTCTTGACAACACTATTTCCATAAGCTATGGAGTTCCTCCCTAGTGTATCTACCATGAAGGCTTACTTCATGGGTAATAATCAATAAGTCATGAGATCTTATCTCCTTATGTGTGCCACTGTATCCCTCTCCATGAAAAAAAGCACTAAATGAAATAATCTCCCCCCATTATGTTGTCCTCCCCAAAGTTCCTCCCTAGGGTATACACTACATGTATTCATCCTATAATCGGTCATTAAACTATGATGGTATTCCTCACCATGATGGAATGTGCTGCGAAGGTCCTACCCATAGTGACATCAAAAATCAATAAGTTCATACCCTTTTTTATCTACCCTAAAGGTCCTCCCCATGGGGTATATTGTATAAATTTCCCCTGAAGTCAGACATCATTCATTGATGGTAGTCTTCTCCATGATGGAATGCATTGCGAAGGTCCCCCCTATAGTGAAATCTAAAAGTAAGAAGGCCCTCCACTTTCTATCGTTTTCCGTGAAGGTCCTCTATAGTAAATACACTAAAAGATTTCCCCACAATCATACATCAATCTATGATGGTAGCCTTCTCCATGATATAACACATTGTGAACGTCCTCCCTAAATTTATATCATAATGCAAGAAGGCTATCTCGTTGTCATCATCCTCTATGAAGGTCCTCCCTAGGGTATACGCTACAAAAATTATCCCTCTAGTCACACAAAACACTATGATGGTATTCCATTCCATGATGGCCGAGTTGTGAAGGTCATCCCCACATGACATTAATGATTAAGAAGGTACTCCCATTATTGTCAAAAATATGAGGAAGGCCCCATATGTTTAGGTGCTTAGAAATATAGGGCCCAGCCTATCAGATTCCCTATCAAAGACAAGTGATGTCCTTTCTCAACTAGGAGATGGAATATGGATATTATCATTTTATAAGAACCCCAAAACATTCACACAACATTGAATCACCTAGTAGCACTGATACATGTGACAAAAATGTGAAATATCATCCATTATGGTAAGATCAGGTAATGAAATATCCAGAAAGAGAACAATAAGATATGTTTCTCATAAGAAGAAAATTTTGCAGGGATGAAATAGCTGTTATGTTTTGTCCCTCATTCACTTCTCAGTTCGACATAACAAGGGAGTATTCAAAATAATGCATACATAACATTTTCCTGAATCTATAGGATACTATATTCCACATGAATGAAAAATAATTTAATTACAATGGTTATGTAGAACAGATCAAAATATTGGCAGAGCTTCATCAACAAATCAACATTGAAGCCATTACATTTTCATGGTAACCAAAGTCATAGATGTGATAGAAATATCTCCAACCAACCTACCTCAATGTATTTCATAAGTCCTGTTGTCTAATATTATATTCCTTTCATGGTGTTCATATTCTAGTGATGGGGGAATATGGATCATTGTATTTTACCTCACATCCTGTTCAACATATCCCATTGGAAACATATTCATGATATTTCATTATTTCATGGTGCCTATTGAGAAAACCCATGACCTAGGGTAGGTGTAACACTCCATAAGAATTTTAATTGAGTAAGTATCCATAGAGTTGGACACGAAGAGAATGATATATAAAAAACTAAAAAACTAAAAAACTAAAAACATTCAGAAGGATTTTTTCAAAAGGGAATCCAATCATCAAGAACTGAAAATATATTCAGAATCTTAAAATTCTCATAAAAACTCAACATTTAATCCAACTCAAACTCTTGTTGGGATGAACAAAATTAGAAGAGAGATGGTAGAAATTGTAGTTTCTATATTACGTGATCTGCCCCATCGCATAAGGATGGGGGAATTTTTAATAAGAGATTTCACCTTAAGACCAGTAAATCATAACTGGGGAACAAGAAAATGAGAATAAGAGAAACCCCATCCCATGTGGCTGGGGTCATTTTTTTCTAATCCACCCCTTGATGGAAATGAAGAATTTCACCTTTGGGGAGGGTTAAAAACAATGATGTCTCCCAATAATTCCATCACATAAACCATTTCCCCCAAAAGGGGGGCATACAATTAGGATATGTTGGGGGTCTCTCTAAGTTACACTTTCGAAGAATACTGAGTTGGATCCCAAAAGATAAGGAAATTTCCCATTAGAAGACACAAAAAATCATCCAATATTTCATAAGCCGACATGATACACAAAATGAATTATTAACTGACAAACATCAAGGATTAAATCATACATGAAACCCTAGAAATAATGTGAATGGAGAAAAGATAGTAGTGGGTATTTTCTCCTCAAATATGTTATAGAATAAGAATGATGGTGTGATCACCCTAAGGAAAATAATTCCCTAAAATATTGGATCTCTCTCGATAAATACCACATTGACTTGATGAATATGTTCCATAGAAATGAATAAAATAATGGCCATTTACATCTCATCACATAATCTCAAAGAGGATGATCTCCACATGATTGAAGAGAGGTTCACACAATAGGTAGGAGAAATGAATGATATGAGGCAAATCAATGTATATTTTGTTTGAGTATACATTAATATCTAATATGTTCCCCAACAAGAGACATAAAATAAAATTCCAGTAGGAAAACCATTCCCATAGGGGTTCATCCAAGTAGAAAAATCAAGGAAAAGACATCTGAAAAATATGGTTCCTAGACCATTGGTGTACATGGACCTGATTCAGGGTGTATATCAATATTTCCCTCAATTTTGGATTAAACTAGAATGGGTTCAAGAAAATACATAAAGGATGTCTCCAAATTAGTATCCACCTCAAATAATGGATGAACCGACACACTAAATCCTACCAACTACTGCACCTATCTAAGATTAGGTTCAACAGAACACTTTTCAAGGGAATATTGACACTATAAAGTCATGGGATTCTCAATTGTAATCCATAGAGGAGCAGTGTGAACTAGTGTAGCCAGAGTATAAACCCTAACCAGAATGGTAAGTGACACCCCACCACCACCAAACTTCTGGAGTCAATCTTTTCTTGATATTCAATGGATAAGTTGATCCATATTAACATCTAAGGAACTATCCACCTCCTTAATATGTAATCATGGGAACTACTGAGCAGTAAGAACCAGTGGAACTAACATGCTTCATGAGATCATTGCAAGGCCCAACCATTATATAGTAAACTAGTTTTCCAGTTTGTTCAATAAAAGGATGGGAATATATGTATAACAAAATCAATTTTAGATTAGATAAATGTAGTATAATATGAAAATCATTGACCTATCGTGTTTCAAATTGGGATAAAATTATTCAGTCTCCTATTTCATTTCTAGATTGAAAGAGATGACCTAATCCATGAAAAAACTGATTTTTAACGAGGAGATGATATCATTTTTGACTGATAACCTTTATCATGATCTATGAAATCTTCTCAAACTTCTTAAAAATACAGGCGGGTTATGAGATTTCTCCTCAATTTCATAAATAATAGAGGACTCAATATAGAAGAATAATCTCAAGTCCCGAGTAACCCGACTAGACCCAGTGAAAGGGTGGTGAATGCATAGGTGGTATGTATAAAAAATACATTACACTCCACTCTATATTCAACTACAAAGATAAAAATGTTTCATATAATACCACATGGACATCAACTACTACCCCCACCTAGATTGGATGAGCATATGGGACCCAGAAAAAACCAATTCCAGGGGAAAAGTTAAAAAACATTACTTCTTAGGAGATGATCTTGTCCATTTCTATTTTTTTGCCACAATGGATCATGATTTAAACTGTATACCCGAGCCGAAATGGGCCAATGAGGTGGGTCTCAATTATTGGAAATATTATTGACCTTTTAACTGGATACATGGAGATTCTTTTAAAGAGTATTTCATCTTAATAATCCTCCTATAGAAAATGATAATTTTTTGGGAATGTGAAACTAAGACTGTTATCAGTTCAATTGGAATATGTTTCCACTACTGCCTCTAAGGAAAGAGGTGAGTGGAAAGAAGTTTTTACTAGAATAGAATTAATGTTTTGTAGTTGTACAACTTGGAAGGAAATAAAATAATCTCATGGAATTCTATAATAATAGTTTAAACAACCAAATGTGTCACCATCCAATTCAACTACAACAAAACAAACATCAATGACCCCAGAAACCAACAGATTACTTGATTTATGAATGTGGCCTGACCAGAATGAAAATAAGGTTTTTAGTATAATCCAATAACATCACGATAAAAAGCCTATGTTGAAGCTCTCAAATTTAAAACCCTGATATTTGAATCAATGTGAACAACCCCTCAATATAGATTCAACATAAGTGGTCATTTAGTAAGAATCCTCAACAGAAGTGGAGTTGATATTTGGTTCAATTAATTTTATTCACATAATGGACCCATTATCTGAATAGAAGTAAGAATATGAACTTGATTACCCAAATTTGAGCAGGGTACTAGAGGAAGACTTAATTGGTGGTGAGGATATCTGGGAAGATGCAGTCATGTTAGACACCATAATTATAGCCACCCCTACTCAGACTATCAATGTGGAAGAAACTTATAGAAAATCCCTTCACTGGATCCAATAAGAACTAGAATATACCTATATAGTAGCCAAAAGTAACTCTAATTCGATCACTATTGAATATCAATAAGGAGTGGAACATGTTTCAGATAACCCTTGGTGAGTTGGAATCCCTAAATAGGCCAACCCCCCAAAAACTAGAGCACCTTTTACTCATATCCCGAGGGTCGATCCCTCTACATAAAATATTCAATTTTCTAAACAAACTCTAAAAGTGAACCCCCATACCATGATGGATATCGATTTAATTCTAATGAATGACATAAAAATTAGTTAGCATTGGTACCAGCTAGTCTATCAATATTGGAAACCATATGTTCATCAAAAGACCCCCGTGAAGTAATCATCAATGTTATATTATACCGTAGGAGTATGAATCCAAATTAGCAGCTACTGATGTGTATTAGAGAGAGATTAATCTTATGGAATTAATTTTACCCATCACCTTTACAAATCAAGATGAAGACCCCATTATAAATGGGCACATCTAACCCAGGTATGTGATCTAAAGGTTAAAAAATATTGATGTATGAAAATTTTCATTAATAATGGCTCTGTATTTTATCCCTTTCCAGTTGAAACTCTATATTGATTTTTATATGTTTAAAATAAACTAAAATATTCATCCATAACACTACAAAACTAATTCAATTGTTAGCATATTCAATTGGGCTAACTCAATCTCAAATAGAATCATGGAGACCTTATAGTTGGACCATAAGTCCATGTGGTTTTGTGGAACATAAACTTAAAAATATTTCTTGAAAGTCCCCAGTTTCACCAACATGCGTAAATCACATCCTCACAACATAAATGTGTCAAATACATTATCAATGGAAAAATTGGGATGTTTTACTCTGATAATTCACTATTTTATCATATGAGTCATATTATATTGATGCATGATTCCATCAATAGAAAGGGAAAAACCCGTGGATAATGGTTTTTAGTGGGTCACCACCTAGAATGGTTTGGTAAAAATCCTAATAGTCCCCTTCCCACATCTCAATAATGAGTTTTTTCTACCTCTCTACCAGATCAATTATATGAGCCCAATGATAAGAGTGTATTCAGAAATAATCCTAATTTAATTCATGACCATAGAGTCCAACAATGTTGAAATGTTAGGAGAATTTTTAAATAGTGTTGAATGTTTGAATGAAAATTCCCTCATCCTCTCTTTAGAGCCCCATGAAATACTTTCCTTACCAAATATGGTAGAATTAGTTGTCACTTCACCAAAATAGAAAAAAGAACCTCCTTCATTCCTCTCTACTTCCCCTCTAGATTTTCTATGAAATACCCTCATTATTAGTTGAGATAGAGGATGTCACTTAATCATTTGAATTCCAAGATAACGACTCCTCTCCCAACTATAAAGAACTCATCAAAAGACTAGTTTCTCCATAGGAAGGAAAAAATAATAAGAATAAGAGGAAGAGTAGGAGTTGGAAGAATACCCTAGAATTTCCCCTATATCATTTGAGGGTAGACTCTTTTCCACCAATGATTAACTCAGTTAAATAAATTTGGGTATAGTAGAAGATCCACAACCCACCTTGATTAGTGCGTCCTTGTATACCAATGTAAAACAGTCATATAAAACCTTCATAAGAAAGAATATAGATGTATTTAGATGTGACTATACAGAAATGTAAATCCATGATCCCAATGTAGACACTCACCACATGGGCTTACCAGAGGACCACCGGTTCTATAAAGATTTTTCCACAAGGAAACACATGAAACATGATTCCAAGATAGAGGCTGAAGTTGATCCGCTCATCCATGGAAACATCATCTAGGATGTCTAATATACCTTGTGGATGGCTAAAATAGTCCCCAAAGAAGTTATTAATAAAAAAATAAGAATCTAAGAAATTTTTATAAATTTTATGTGACACTACATGAAATAATATTACCTAGTCCCAATCATTTAATTTTTTTCAATGCAATATCTAAATACCAAAATCTCCACTTCAGGAATTTCTATTCAGGATAAAACCAAATATGAATATCCCATGTGGATGAAGAATCCCCAACCTTTAGGGCCCACATGATGTTTTTTTCTATCGATTGATACCCTTTGGAATGAATAATTCTAGTTATACATACCAATTTTCAATGAATCACATCATTAAAACATTCCTTATAATGTTTTTTTGATGTTTTTTTGATGAACTAGTGGTTAAATACTAAAAATTCTTGGACAACCAATAAGATCTGGAAAACATCTCCAACAAAATGTGACAACACATTATTAAAATGAACCCCTTGAAATGTGATTTCAACATTAACTTTGAGATGTCTCTTGTCATCATTGTATTTAACTATGGAAATGAAGTGGACCCCAAGAAAATATAGGCTATGCTTGGAATTCCACCACTTCAAAACCTCATAGAGTTTAGAGGACTTTAAGGAAACCTATCCAACATCTGGGGCTTCATGTGAAACCTTTCTGGAAAACGTTTCCACATCACTAGTTTAAGGGAAAAAGTGGTTACATATTAGTAGATGAAGGATTATCATGAAGAATTCAATATTATCATGATATTCATCTTTATCCATAGAGTAATAATGATGTCTATCGAATGAAGATCACTCCTCATGTGTGTGACAACCTTGTGGAAAACACTCAGAGCCTTCCTCGTGCAATAGAATGATTCCCGAAGGGAAAAACATTTATTATCTCATACGAACAATGATCTATTATAAGAATATATATTTATATATCACAATGAGATATCAAGGTATAATATTTGAAGTCCTAAAACTAATGAAATACCTATAGAAAAATGTGGTCTATTTGGCCTCTTGTAGAAACCCAGTTAATATATCCTCAGTCTTTTGATGCTGAATGGGTACATGTCATGGTTGGTGGTCATTATTCAGTAGTTTAAAATTTAGTACATACCTCAGAGGGAAATAAAAGGAAAGGCATAAGAATATTTTTTAATAGAGCACTCGAAGTAGAAATGGCTTCATTGGATAACCAACTACCCGATGAATATATTTTCTCTATTAAATATGTCCCCATGATATGTGATATACCATTCAATGGTGGTTCTAGAATCCCAATAAGAAAGAGCATGGATGATCCCAAGTCCAAAAATGTGTGTCTTGTATTCATAATCATATCTATAGTGAAGGTAGTTTTTTTCTACCTCTTCCTACTATTAAAGGGGTGTATGAAAAATGATGTAGAAAATAAATCACTTATTACAGGGCTATAGATTCCACTTCATGTACTAGTAAAATACATGAAGTTAAAATGTTATTTTCAAAAGATCATCAAGAATGTTAATGATGGTTATGATATTTAAAATAAAGAACCAATCCCCTAAATAAATTATATTTGAGGACTGTGGGAATAATTCCATTTGGAGTCGACATTGAATCATGATCCAAGGTATCATAATTCCTCCATCCAATAGGTTGGAACATGAAGCCATAGTTCAAGATGATCCAAAGTGGTATGGAATAGTATACAACATTGTGTACCCCCAAACAGTCTAACTCTTCATTCAAACCAGTATGGAAGATATCGATGAGATTAATCCCATACATGAACCATAGGGTACTACCTCTGTTGTATGACACTAATTGTGAACTACCTTAAAAGTGGATAACTCCCACATGACAGATATGGGAGAGATTAAATATAGAGATTATAAAATTAATGTTTTCATCTATGATGGAACCAACCATTATAATTAAATTTATAAAAGGAACCTTGATGGGGTCCTTCTCAGGTACATTGATGGAGAGGAGACCACAACAGTCCTAAAGGAAGTACATGCCAGAGCATGTAGTTCTCGCCAGTCGGGACTCATGCTTTCCCACAAAATTTGAAGGCTTGGGTACTCCTTTCCCACTCTAACTTAATACTACACTAAATTCAAAAAAAGTGATATTCCTTCTAGGATTATTACAAATATATCTAACAACCCTAGGAGTTACTTCATAAAGGAAATTTATAATGTCGATTTTCCATATGGGGAATAGACGTTGTGAGACCATACCCTCCTGCTACAGCCATGAAATTTATGTTCATTCTTACTAAAATTGACCCCTTATTAAAGTGGTTCAACACCATTTCCATCATAGAATTCAGGGAACAGAACATTGTCAGATTCAATAAATCCAAAATAATCACCAAATTTCACATCCCTCATACAATACTGACAAAAATTGGAATCAATTTATACTATTAAAAATTGGAGAAGCAATATCAATAATATGATATGAAGTCCAACAATTAATCCCTCTACCATAAAGAATATAATGGATAGATATATTACTTAAATAAAAACCTATAAAATGTACTTGCAAAGATGGTAGATAATGATAATATTTCTTGGCTGGAAAAGGTTAGTAATTACTTGTGGGATTACCGGAAAACTACCCAAAAAACCACATAGGTAAACCCATACTTTTTGGTGTATGGGAAAGAGGCAGTCTGGCCCATCGGGGTTCAATTTTTCTTACTATGTTTTGAAATTTGTGATCCATTATCCACAGATGATAAATCCTATAAATGTTTGGAAAAATTGGATAATATGGATGAGATTTGACTATGTTCCTTTTATCATTTTGAAACCCACCGAAATTGGATTTTGTGACCCTTTAACAAAACAAATTCCCTCTGATCTTTCCATGAAGGTGAGTTAGTGTTAGTCCTCTAGACAAAAATGATACCCAGAATGAAATCACTGATGTTAGAACCAAAATGGGAAGTACCATTAACCATACATAATGTTTACTCCAACAAAGATTATTCCATATGTTAAATGGATGGATATCTCACCACTAGTACAACAAATTAATGGTTCCTAAAGTAATATTTCATATATCTACACGTCAATTAGTCCGGAAATCATGACATTGAACTTCGTGGTACAACATCCTAGTTGAAAAAAAATAAATATCACAACAAGTATTTTCGTAGTTTCATGATAATAAACTTTATGATATAAATTTTCCATACCACATGATGTTAAACATTATGGTTAATCTTTTTTTTATCAATGATTTTTTGTATGTGAGAAAGATCTATATAGGAGAAAATAAAATACCCATGTTCCCACATGAGAGAAGGATACACATTTGAAGTATATTTCTCTAAAACTATGTGAGTCTTGAATCCTATCGATATAGGATACATAAGGATAACAAGACATCTCATTTTGATATGATCCAATAATCTCCATCTTTCTATGGGATGATTTTCTTTCCAGACTCTGGCCTTAGAATCTCTTTTCACATGAGTATTATGTTTCTTGCTTGTCCAAAAAATCATTCATCCCATAACTAAAAAAATTTCATCCAAATCACATGATGCTAAACTGCATGGTATAGTGTCCACATCATAAGTCAACAAACTAATCCAAACCATTGTCATAATTGTATGACGTTAAACTGCACATCACCATAATGTTATCACTAGAATGAACATTTCCCTTAGCCTTGATTATCCACACTTCTATATTTCATAACTACATATGTATTTATTCCTATACCATGGGATAAGTAGAGATGCCTAGATTATATATCCTAGTCCATCCAACCCAAAGAACCCCCCTCATAATTTTGGGAAATACCTACACATGGAGATTTCAATAGAAACTACATACTAATTGATTCTCATCAAAATGAGATATGTAGTCATGCATGGACACTATTTCCTAGGGTCTTATAGGAAATAAAGGCCATGAAACAATTCTTTCATATAATCTAAATAAATTGACACCCTATATATATGACCATTTACATAAAAATTTCATCTCCTTATACTTGAGTTAAATCTATGTGGGGAATTTCATCATGAACTATGTGTTTCTTTATTCCTTCCCATGTATGATACATTTTGACACATAGATCTTGACGATCAGTTGCATCCATAATAAAGGATATAAATTCACCCCACACTATATACAATTTAGATCTCCAAATGGAGACCCTTTTCGATAAATATGTATGGAATGATTCTTGTTTACACAAGATACATATCAGTGACTATATTTTCATCCTTGGGGATAACCACCTCAATGAAAAAAATGACTCCCTTACCATGTATGTAACTGACCATAAAAGGTATATTTCCATCAAAAACTATGTATGAATTGATACTCCGCATGAAAATATATGTAGTGAATCCAGAATTCTACATCATTGTATAGCCACTGCAAATTTAAAAAAAATAATATTTCCATTCTTTTCTTGCCTTTGGGTGTAGGATAAACCATCACCACCCCCTTCTTCTCTAACTGACCATAATTACTATGGTATTATGATGATTTTATGGTAATTCCCCACATAAAAATGTAAAATTAATCCATATTTGGGTTTCTGGGTTCTTGGTAGAAATTCCATGAAAGGTACATCAATTGTACTTCCCGCATGACATCAAACTACATTGATCATTGGTGTCTATGTCCATTTATGTTGGTTAACCTATGAATTTACTGCAAGACATTAAAAAAAATGATTTTTTCTTTACCGCATGAAATTAAACACCATGGGTTTTAAATAACTACATGTGTCTGGATTCGTTCCATCACAGGATACGTATCAATGCCTAAATCATTAATCTTTGGTCCAGCCCCAATATTTCATCTTTACATTAATGAAAATAATTTCGTACTACATGAAATTAAAATACCATGTGTCTTGAGAACTAAATTTGACTTAATCCATTTTTTAATGAGATACATAGTGATTCGTAGGCATTATGCCCAAGTATCATTAATGGGTAAAAGAAAATAATTCCACCTTATCTTTTATGAAAATACAGATCTATGAAGAAGATCTCATGATGGGGTTCCTCATTCATAAACCTATCAAGGAGACATAAATTCCCATTATGTATGTGTCATATCTATGTAGGGATTTAACAATTCATTGAAAATCATGGTCAAAATGCTTTCTTTTGTGCTCAAATACATTCCATAAAATCATCAAACTATGTCTCCAGGGAATTTCAAATCTTCAAAATATTACTACGTACATAAAAAATGGAGGTATATTGTGCCGGTGACATCTTTTTTTGGTTATTCGTAATATTTTCCTGTTGGTTCGGCATATGTTTTCCAAAAACATTCCAATCAACCGAAATGAAAATAATTCCTCAGTGGATATCACTTCTATATTTGTAATCCCCAATGACTTCCATCCCCAATATCATTTATCCTGATCCAATAACTTCTATGATCATTATTTACACCTTATTCCCCTATATTTTACGATGGAATGTTAGAAAATCATTCCCTGATAATCCTCTAGTTACTCAGGGTTACTATGACCAATTTCCCTATCCATACAACCTTAACTACAGAACTTCATGTCATCTACACTAGATGATGTTAAACTGAATAGGTGTTCATGAACTAAGTATGGATTGATTTTTTCCATCTTAGGATACATTGTAAAACATGAACCTTATATATTGATTTTCACAATTATGAAGAAATGTCTCTTATTTTAATATTATTGTATTAGACATGCATAAGGAATGTCTAAATAGGAAGGTGATTTTCCCATATTCATATGTCTAATGTATATCTACATCAGAGAGTCCAATAATAACATCACCCTATCTGCAGGCACTAATTCAATGAAAAAAATATCCCATTTCCATGTGCATGGGTAGGACATGCATTAGGATTATTACCATAATTACATGTTGCATGTTTCTTGTTACAATGAGATACACTATGATGTCTAGACCACATGTCTCAGACCTAGCCATATATGGTAAATTCTTTGTGTATTTTTCCTTTTAGATACATGAACTATCCATTTTCATCCCATGACCTATGTCCATAATGTTCTAAACCCCTATAATCCTTAACATACATGAGAAATGGAGGGCCAATTTCTGAAAACACCTTTTTTGTACTTTTATAATAGTTTTTGGTTGAATCTACACATGTTTCCCAATAAAAAGTCATATCAAACCCAGGAAAATTCATCCCCATGAGATTATTTTCTTACCTCCATCCACATAAAATGTTGTTTATGCTCCACAACACTCCTCAGATTCATAAACCCCTAGATTATATCATACAATGTTTAGCCATTTAGGGATGAACATGTTTGAACATCTTTGGATATATTTCCATTAAATGGGTGAATTTTGTATTCCTCATTAAAAGATAAGAGACCTTAAACCATATACCTTCAAAATCCTCATCATTGTAAATTTATCTTCTAGGTATATGTATATGTTTCATGATTTTAAAAATACACTAGGCTCCAACCCCCCTTAAAAGAAACAAAATTCATGTGGGGGTGGATTCTAATTTCGGGTTAGAATTGATATAGATTCCATTTTTAAATTTCAGAAAATATTCCCCTGATAATAATTCCATTGTGATCTTAAAAAATTTTAATTTCAATAAATTTATATGGCCCTAATAAATGAGGGGTTATTTTCCTAAGGACGCCTTTGTTCGACTATGAGAAATACAACCTAGTCGACTCTGTACAATATTCCCACAAAAAAATACTTTCAGTCAATGAAAAATCCATCCTCGGGATAGGCTTTTCATACCTCTGTATTCCCCAAGATAATCATGTTGTAAACCACTCTTATGGTTACCCCTTACATACTTTTCCCATATCAAGACTTTTATTAAAAAAAATAAAAAACTAGAGTCAATAAAAAAACCTCATTCATGTCTAAAAAATAATGTGTTATCATTAGTCAGTAATCCCTATTAGGACCCTTTTCCGATAGTTCATGGTGAAATATGTTCAACCTAAAACATAAATGATAGTATTGTAGTTTAAAAGACACTAAAATTCCCGTACAAAGAGAGATAATTCTCTCTAGGATGAAAACCTACAAAGGTAACCCTAGGTAAAAGTTGATAACCATCTAGCTATACCTATGATTGAAATTGTTCAAGTATAAATCAGGAAATTCAAAAACCAAAAAAAAAATTACTCAAAGGTTTTTAACCCCAAAACCATTTATGGGTTTTCCTATGAAAAATTCAGGTTATACCTAGTAAGCCCACACAGAATAGTACTTTAAAAAATTAGGGTTATAATATAAAGACACAATGTTCATAGGGGTTTTCATATAACCATAAAAATAGTCAAAACCATGCTCATTTAGTCCCTCGGAACAGAAAACAATTGGTAATTACATGATTATGTCATTTTGAGTCTCCCAAGTGGTAATTGGAACAGATTTCTAGTGATGAAATTATATAATTCGTCTAAGGATCCACCATTAAAGGTAAATCAAAAATCAATATTGATGGAAATTTTGGGATAAAATATAAGATATGCATCTAGAAAGAAATAATTTTTCATTTATTCATTGAATAGAAATGGAGGAGAATCCACACCGTGGAGTCTCTCCCTAAATTTGCTAAAAAAAGGGCACAAACCAACTAAAATTTATAAAATGAAGCTCATCGTGATTTCATCATCAAATTGACTACCTTATAACACATACAATCAAGGTTATGTGCAAATGTGGTCCTTATCATGGCATTGGCTTCATCTGTTGGAAAAATTTCTCTAATGAAGTCCTTAAGGTATCAACTTATATATTATATGGGTTCAAAATTTTATCTCATTGATGAAAACTATTTCTTTAACCCTGTTACATGATAATAACATTCCTATAACTCCTCAGTCTAATAAAACACTTGATCAAATGATCATTCATCCTCAAAAACATTGTGGTGTTTCCCAATAGTAATATCCTGTAATTCATTTGTTTGATGATGGGAGGCATTATAATGAGAAAGATTACATTCAAAAGAGGCTATATCTTCTCATGTTATGACAATCTGGTGAATAAGGTTATGCAGGTGTTCATGATCAAAGATTACAAAGACCTTGTCAACAAAAAGGTGATAGTGGGTGACCACCTTATTAGAAAACTCCACCAAGGGGTTATTTGTAATTATTGTTCATATTTAGTTATAATACGGTTTCTTCTCATCCAGATGCTCATTGTCATCACATGAACCTCAGACTTGTCCCCCTTTTACCATAGGAATATAATCCATGATTGTGGTTAATGTGGACATGCTCGCCCTAAATTGAAATTCCCAAGAGTCAAAATCATTCATCTCTAAGAAGGGTTCAATCTACGAGGATAAACAGAGAGTGTTATCATCAATCTCAATAATGCCCAATGCAGTCCCACTTGGGCCAACCTTAGTGGGATTGTATGAACCATTGGTCAGTATTATGGGGTCTTAATCACTCCTCACAAAAAGAGGAATGGATGATGAATCTCTCTATGAATGACAATGATGATGAGAAGTACATATTTTTCCATCATATGTATCTAAATACAACGTGAATTTGGAAGGAATAGATCATTCAACAATTTATCCACTCATCATACTAACCTCGTTCGCACACCATCAAGGTAGTAAGCCATATAAAAAAGGGAATAATCCCATGATATGTTAGATAAAACTCTTATTATAGGGAAAAGAATTTATATTTTTGAATCTTCACACATCATAATCATCTACAATTGAAGAAGAAAGACCCAGAGTGATTCCTTCGGTTCTGGGTAATAGGTAATCATGTTTCCTTCATCAAGAATCCAAATTTCCATGAGAACCTATAAAGAGTGTATGTTACAAAATTGGCTAGCCTATATACCGATAAATATAATATTCCTCATAAAAACATAATAATAAATGATTGTTCTTCCATACAAACCCTTATATCATCCACCACAGCTCCATAATGTGCAGGGTATGGTGAAAAATTGAATTGGAAAAATCAATCAATATCTCAACCATGAAATTGAGGCCCAGATATTTGAGGTGAATTCCCGAAATATTGTTATATTAAGAGGTGAATTAATTGTGGGAGATCGTTGCGGTATACTGATACTCATGGTATCTATAGTGGTCTGGTTCCCTACCATACAAGAACAAAAATGGATAACAGAGGTGCTATGGGGATCTTCCTTCTAGTTATTGAAAAAAAATTAGGAATATGAGAAGGGTAGGGATGGTCATGTTGATGTGATGTCCCTATTCAAATTTTACCTCAATCAATACTGTACAGATCCATACACTGGTGTTGGAGTCAGAGGATGAGAAAAACCATCATCTCAAGAATTAGAAATGAAACTCCCCATCCTAAAATCAATTTATACATATAGATGGAGTATGTATCCCCAAATTGTGAATTGAACCAGCTCGAGGGAATCCTAGAGTGAACTATGAATGCATAACTTCTACTATGTTATGTGAGATCAAGTGGATAAAAAATTCGACATCCAAACACCTAATCCCAAGAACACCATTATCCAATCATCGAAAAGAATGAGTGAGTGGAAATAGAGGGGTTGAACAAGTTATTTTTCTTCTATAGTCAAAAGGTATCTAGAAAAAGTTGATACATTCTTGATGTTTTCCCATGTATTTATTACACGAATGAATTCTTCATACATGTTACAAATAATGGGGATTCCCAGTAGTTTGTAAATATCCAATAAACTTATCCTTGTTTCAACATATAATACATGGAATGTATTAGTGGTAAAAAATCAATTACTAAACAGTTTAGGAAATATTTCGGTTAGTGTGTAGACAACACATTGGCGGAACCACAGAACCTAGTATATGTTAACAACATCCAATTGTTTATGGAGTTCCCTATATTTTGGGTGCACCCAGAATGCCCAATCCATTTTATCATAAAAACACAATCCCAACAGAAATTCATATTTATAGATCTATCCTCAATTTGGGTTTCCTAATGAGAGATTGAAAATTTACTGATAATCATAAATGGTTGATTTCAAGGCTTTATCATGACTATGTTTGTAGCCTTTGGTTCAAAAAAACCACTCAGATCATAGAAACATTCGTGGACAGGACCAGAAATAATTTTCTCTACGGTAGTGATATTCTCTTGGTAATTTTACTAGGACATATCAAACCATGAAGAGTAGAGATTATGGTCAATAGGTGGGACAAGATCATCATCTTGATGTCTGAAATTTTAATGTGTTAATCAGGTGGATAAAAGATAAGTCAAAAGTTCTAGTTAAATAAGGTTTTTCAAAATACCCTCTTTAGGGGTGATAAAAGATAAAAAATAAACATCAATATTACCATTCATATAATTATTCTCCCATTCATAGTCATGGATGTGGAATCCAAATCCATTATTCCCCAATAATGGATCATTAAGAGTGTGTGATATTCATTCAAGAGGGTGAAAAAAATTATCATAAAACCTGAAACCCAATGATTCACTCATCATGTAGACCTATGAACAATAATCCAATGAGCCATCAATTTACTGAGAACCTGTCGAAAGATGTTAGCACACAAATCATCTGCAATAGAAACAGTATCATGGGGAAGAATCCATCAGTAATGTATCGGAACTATGCAAAAAATCAAAAAGTATCGTTTGTGGTTAAGGATTTCAGTTTGTAGGTGAAGACCCTCAATTCACAAGAATGTCAAATGCAATGGAAATAGTTCAAGGAAGTAGAATTGGTCAATATATTATATGAGGGAACAATGTTAACTGGGATATATGGTAAATGACAAATGATTTGGCGCCCCAAAATATAGTTCTGGTCCCCTATTTCTTATATACTTATGTACCACTAATCAATTTAAAACATGAAAAATTTGTACATCAGAATAGTCTATTCTTATTTCATATGGGAACCCACTCTGATGGGGGGAATTTTTTGGGTCATGAATTCTCCCCAAATAAGATTGAGAAAATTCCCTTAATTTTGAAATGGAGGAAAACAAGAGTTGAGGAAGAATATTCAAATTAATCATCGAGAAGGGAAGGTTGATTATGAAAACTAAAGATGCAATGTGGACCACAACTCTTCATGGTGGTCTTCCTCTTTGCAGAGCTTCAGTGAATAATATAGTTTATATATGGAAGAGATGACGTCGGTGCCCAAAAATGAAACTGATGTCGTTTGGGGACCGAGGTAGTGATTTATTCCCCCACGAATGAATATTCCCCGCAACCTAAATTTTTCATGGGATGAGGTGGTATCGTCAAATCCTAAAATTGAAAAGAATTCGTTTATGGGGCCTTGATGGTGATTTATGACCCTACAAACAACAAAACCCATTTTGAATGTGTACCCCACAAACTGAGTCATTCTCGGGACGAGGAATCCACTGCGACCTCCCAAAAGAGAAGTTCCATAGCCCACCATAATCAACTGAACATACTAGTACACAATTCCACTATTCCTATATTTACCATACATGTGGGGACCAACAAAATAGAGAGATAGGAGTCAAAACTGGATAAATTAATGGAATAGATCCAATGAAAATGATAGATGAGGCACCACAAAAATGGATCCCATTGACATCTCCTAATAAGAATAATCCACCACATAATAAGAGAAAATAGTAAATCATCTAGTGGTCCACAAACCCAAAATCCCTTCTGTGGAAACAATACAATGCGGAAAAATATAGAACACCCTAGTGTGGATTATAATCTTGTGTAACAAAGTGCTATGTAGGTAAAACCCTACCCCGTGTTGAAAAATACCTAGTTGGTGAAGCTCGATCCCACATATAAAAATACTACACAGGCATAACTAGGCCTTGAAATGTAGAACGCTCTGAGGATAGAACCAACGTCGATGTTGCACAGCTATATATGGAAGGTCCCTCCACCTACGTAGAAACATGCCCCATTGAGGGAACCCCATCCCCCATAATAACCTACTGTGCGTAATGGGGTTTCCCAGAGAATTAGACTCCCCAGATCCAATCACACTCTTAGTTTGTGTCATCATCCCCTATTTCTCCCCCACCATGAACCAATCTAACAACATTGGGCCAAGGCCTTCTTCAAATCCACTCGACATGTATGATAAATTTAGTGGTCACCTCAGCGTGTCCTATCGAGTTGACATACTCATTGTATGAAGAGTTTTGTGGGTAACAGACATAGTAAGTCATACCCTTGAAGTATCAATGAGATTAAATTCCCATGGTAACTTGGGTTATGAACAGGGGTTTCTCACATAATCCTCCGCATTATCGGTGGGAATTTAGGGGATCACACTTTCCTTTCCATTTGATAGGGAATGAGGTCATTCCCACTAGAAAAAATTTCAGGGCATCCCTTTGGGAGTAAGCCCATATACTTTCTTTCGGAAGGTGTAAATATTACTACTCTTCACCCTATACCAAGATGTAGTTGTATAGATCCTTATATGTGACTTTCTCTATTAAAAAATAAATAGGATACAGGAAAACTCAAATCCCTCACCCTATCCCATTGGGCTTTAGAACACCTTCTACTATTAGAAAAATTTGATCATTTGATCTTAATATCTACTAATTTTTCTAGTTTTTCACACCGAGCATGAATCATGTGGGATTAGAGTTTAGTGGAGATCAAGACATTAGCATGATCCCAAACCATCAAATGGGATGTTTCAATGCATAAGCCCCATCCATATGATCCATTATCATCACCTTCATGTATTGTCAAAACATATCCACTTAATATGGTATCCTATAGGGTATAACCCCGATCCCATGCCCCACTTTTAAAACGGTCATATTCTTAATCAACAGACACCTCACCAGCATCCTATTAAGTGTAAGGAAAGACCATGTTTCCCCAAGGGGACTGCTTCCATGTGTACGTTCAAACGCACCAAACTACATGGGCTTGGATAACTAAATAAATTGGATATGTAGGAATCCTCATTGAGGTTCAAACCTAGAATCCATGTCCACCCTACTATTCTTTGGGCCACATCACTAGTTGGTTCCTACCCACAAAAGAGACTATATATATTCTTTTCTCCTGGCCTACATTGGAATAAGTCCCACAACAACTTTGACTAGGAACCTTTCTACTATACATCCTAAAGACATTACATTAATCCTCATTCTTTGGTCTCCATCACACGACCCAAATAAGAGATGTTACATATTCAGTGGAATTGAAAAAAGTGGGTTTTCATTCCTCTCAAAAGGATACGTATGAACCCTATTCTATGGGTTTAATCCCAACATCAGAACAACTTTAATCCACCTGGATGATTGTAACCTCTAGAGAGCCCCACTATGTGGCATAAAACTAGCATTATTCTAATAAACAACAATGGAAACCCTGATCTATCCATAAATGGGTAACATTGAGGAATAAATTATGCTACATACATGTGACATAATGGATATAGAACCATAGATTAATATAGTTTAGGTTTAACCCATGCGTATTCATAATCCATCATTACCATATTGTAATCCTTAATATACATATTTACGAATGATAAAAGGATTCATTTACATATCTTAAATATATAAGTGTCTCAAAATAGGAAATAATTCCCCCAAAAGGGTTTGATGAGCCCAACTTACTATCCTCACAACCAATAGGAGGTATTAAATTTTGTATTCCAATTTATCCAATGAATTCCTAACTTTGAATTTAGGTTATTGAATAATTGATTTGAGAGCCATTGGGTGTTTCCGGCTCCACGAAAAAAACTCATTGGAGACTGTTGGAATATTTTGTACCTGATGTTAGTGATTCAACACTATCTAACCCATTAAAATCAACTTTTCTGGACACCAATGATTCTTAAAGGGAAAACACCATAACAAAAAAAATACAAACCCCTAAAAACATTTAAAACCCAAAAAAAGTTAAAATTCCTTGAAATCCAAAAAACTCTAAAAAACCCAAAACCCCAATAATCCTTTTAAAATACCTAAAATACCTAAAAACCTAAAAGAACCTAAGAATATAAACACACCTAAAAATATCGTAATATCAAAATTTAGGTAAAACCCTGAAAAACTGGTGAAACACAAAAAATGAATAAAAACACTAAAACCATAAAAAATACATAAAACCTATAAAACTAAAAAAACGCTGAAATCACATAATAATCTTAAAAAGAAAAAAAATTCATTAATAAACTAACATCCATAAAATACCCCATATTATTAAAACCTCTAAAAAGACCATAAAAAACTCTAAAACACTATTAAAATACCCTCAATCCAAAAAAAATCTAAAAAACAATAGCAACCCTAAAAAAATCGAAAACCAAAACAACACTATAAAAAACCTTAAATTATTCAATATCCTTGTATTATAAAACATATTTAAAAAAATTAAACACCATATAAACCTTAAAACCGTAAAAACCAGAAAAAATATTTACAAATATAAGGATCTAGCAAAACTCTAAAAAATGATAAAAAACTATATAAGAGCCTAAAACGCCATAAAAATAAAAAAACAAATAAACATAAAACGTTCCAACAACCACTTAAAAATAAAAATAATTAAAGTCCATAAAAACCCAAAAACCCATAAAAACTCTAAAACACCCCAAAACTGTAAAAACACATAAAAAATCTTAAACCCCCTAAAATTTTTAGTAAAACATTACATCCATAAAAACACATAGAAACAACTAAAAACACTACAAATAAAAAACCCTAACAAGTCCTAAAATCCCCAAAATCCCCAAAATCCCATAAAATCACTAAAAATACCTAAAACTATAAAAACCCATAAAATGAATTAAATGTAGTAAAAAGACTCAAAAATTCCTAAGAGGTACTAAAAACCATAAATTTTTTAAAAAAAACTAACCCCAACAAAGAACTTATACACATTAAATCCCTATAGTACACTATAAAACCCATAAACTGCTAAATGACAATAAAAACCAACAAAACCTAAAATTTTAAAAAAACACTACAAGTTCATAAAAACACTAAAGCCCCAAAAAATACTCCAAAAATCCCCAAAAATCATAGAAACCCTAAAAACCAATAAAACCCCTAAAAATCATAAAACCCATAATGTTTTAAAACCCCTAATGAACTTACAGAACCCTGAAGAGAAATAAACTATGTAAAACTAAAAAAAGAATTAAAACCCTTAAAACCCTTAAAACCCCTTAAAACCCCTAATAAACCCTACACCCCCCAAACCCACTAAAAACACTATAAAACTAATCCCTAAATCCCTAAAATCATTTAAAACATTAAAGACCCTAAAATCCCTAAAGACCTTAAAACTCCTTACAAAACCCAAATAAACTGTAAAAACATGAAGAAACTAAAAAGACACCTAAAAACTCTAAAACCCTTAAAAAGATAAAAACATAAAACAAAAAAACTCTAAAACCAATAGAACCCATAAAACCCATAAAGACGACTGAAAACACTAAAACCCCTACAAAATGTACAAATAACCTAAAAAACTTAATATAAGATAAAAATGACAAAAACCCTAAAACCTCTAAAATACCATAAAACACCTAAAAGACCCTAAGAACTATAAAATAAACCAAAATGACATAAACCCCCCCCCCACTCTAAAACCCCCTAAAACCCCTAGAAAACCAAAAAAAACATAAATACCCTGAAAACCCATAAGATTACAAAAAACCAAAAAATACCCCAAAACTATAAATACCATAAATATACAAAACCCCCAAAAAATCATAAAAACCCATTAAAATCATAAAAAACATTGAATCCCTAAAAATATGAAAAACCCTAGAACCCATGAAATACCATTAAAAACATTGAAAACCCTAAAAACACTAAAATACCAGAAAAACCTAAAAACTACTAAATACCCTTAAAAAACCTAAAACATTACAAATACTGAAAACCCTACTAAAATATAAAAACACTAAAAACCATGGAGCTCCTGATGCGGGTTTGCCGGTATATTTTGATGTTCCCTCATGTGAAAAAGATGTTGTGGAATCTGCAGAGGCTCCCCCGAAGTCTTCTTGGAAGGCTGAGCATAATATCTCTATTTTTTTTAACAGGATGAAATGTGACCTTGGTATTATGGGTGGCAAGGAGGTGGGAATCTCTTTGGATGGGTTTAGTGGTCTGGTTGTGCAGGGCTGCATGCGATAGACATATGATGATGACAGTGTGGCGGTGGATGGTACCTGGGACATGGTGAATGGTATAGGATGCAGGGCTGCATTTAGTGAAGGAATTTTCATTGGACAACCTAGGAAGCCGGATCCCTATAGAGTTGATTGTGAGGGGAATGAAAAGGGTTTGAAGAAGGTTTCAACCTTGGATGCTATGGTGTTGGCTGGGGAAGTGGAGTTGGGTGTCGCGATGGTTGCGGGACTCCAAGGATTACATGTTCCTCAGAATGTGGTGGGTGATATTTTGCATGTGAGGGATGACTGAGGTGTAAGACAAGGTGGGGCTTGTCAGTGTACGACCAAGACAATCCATGGGTCAACTTGGGGACCCCAAGGAGCCACTTTAGTTGGAAAATGACATAAATACCTTTTATTTAACGTTAAAGTAAAAAATGACACAAACATGAAATGTTTTACTAAAACAATTTTAACAAGGGATTATACAAGTAATATGTCTTACTATAAATAGTCATTGGGAAGCTAAAGAGATTTCATACATCATAGTATTTTTTTATAATTTTTAGACAATAAATTAATTAAATTATTTATGACATCATGATGATGCAGCGATGACCTCATTATTTAACGATTTATATAAAATAAAAAGATAATGTAAACTCCAAGGCTTACACTTGTCAAAAACCTATTGGATGAGTAGATTTCGAACCCTTATCACCTTATCCTAGAATTATATAAGTGTGGGACCTTTGGAATCCGAAAAGCATTGTATAATAATGTAACATTTCCTTACTTTCCAAGAGTGCCCCTCCTCTCCTCTTATAAAAGGCCCCCACCTCTACCACCTCATTCACACTTTCAAGCCATTTGGATCGGCAAACCTCTGCCCAAATACTCTCCAAACTTCCCTCCCTTACTCCTAGAATCCTCACATTGGGTAGAACTCTTCCCAAGGAAGCCTTTGGCTCAAATCAAAAAGAGTTACCCGATTTTAAGGTAATATCTTCTCTAATGTTGTTTTGTTTTATTTTTCTTCTCCAACCCCATAAAAACATTTTATTCATTTCTTTTGTAACAACACCAGTATCATAAATATACTAGGATGTTGTTATAAGAAGTATTCGAGCTACAATTACACACACCTACATCTAATGGTTAAAGAACATACTGTTTCTGTGGAATGTGAATTTTTGCCTCACGAAACGATGATTGTTCAACACTCATATAACACCTCTAATGGTGGCCATTATGATGAAAATATTTTTATATTTGATATATATTATGTTTTTGGTTCCCTTATTATTTTTTATTTTTCATTTATGGCATACCTTTATGGTTTCCATTATGGTTAAACGCGATATTTTCATTTTAGGAAGTGCGGACTACCGCCCCCTCAAAGTGATTTGAATCGTTAATACCATATGTGGGATGTATAAAGGATGGAGTAAATGGTATTATATGCTATATTATACTGGATTTATATTATACATTTATATAATTATGATTTCATTCGATTAAATATGAAATAGAAATGAAAGTAGCGTTCATGCGTTCGTACGGCTTACCGTCTCCATGAACGGTGGATTTTATTTCTTACCTCTAAATGTTACGTAATATTATGAATGAATGTATTTACTAGATATATATGATATATATGATATCTACATCATGAATATAATTCTGAATATAATTGATATTTCACCACATGAACAACTTGTAATTATAAGAAGTTTATTGTTGACTCAATTACCAAAGATCGACAAAACGGCCGTTATTAACTTAAATAATTACATAATGTTCATAACATTGTAATAAGTTATATAAAAAGAATAATGAAATTGAAAATGGTTCTTAATAAGGTAGATATTAACTCTAGTTTATTATTTTGGAGGTTAATGAACGGTCGAGTCAAGTCGGACACAATGTAAGGGAATTTCTTAACCCAATTTCCATTCTTTGGGTTAATCTCCTACTTTCAAATTATTTCATTATATTATTATGTCATATCTTGTATTTGTACTTTATTTATGTGTTATTATAGTTAATAAACACAATATATCTATTTTATTTTAAAAATGATCTTTGTATGGGACTTCGTCTCAATATCCTTTCATTGAGGTATATTTGGTTTTATACACAACTTTCTTTGATACGGTGTATAAACCCATTTGTCTATTACGTTTATCCAAAATGAATCTTTTTATACGAAGCGTTTTACTAAATGACAAAAAGGGAATGTTTTCCTTTCCGTACTTATGCGGTGACAACGACTTCTCTGCCGCTGTGACCATTATTTGAGTTTCTGCTTCCTCTATAAGCCATCACTTTTTTTTAATGAAAAATATATACAAAGTTTTAATTTTCTTTTATTTTGGTATTGAAAATGGTTTTGAAGGCGTTTTTATTATATCAATGTGTTGTATTGATATCTTGTGATTGAAATGTGGAAATGTTATGTTTCCTTTATGCATGTTTTATGTGATACGACTATGTTATGTTTTATGATATGTTTAAACCTATTCATATGAGGAATGCATTAGACTTAATAAGTGACGGGTGGAGCCCGCTATAGCTCCTCGATGCATCGGCAGGTCTCATGAGACAAACTAGTGTCTTGGAACGAGGCCTTGACAAAATCTTATTTGTGGTCTTGGAACGAGGCCTGGGCTACGTGGTTATGATAATATGGCTTTATGAATTCCATCATTATGAAAGTGGTTATTGATATTTCATTTGATTATTCGACTAGTAGAATATCCATGTGAGTAAGTAAATGTAATTATTTCATTTTACTTTTGCCATATTATGCTAAAGATCAAGTTTAAAAGGCTTTTGTTTTAGTTATACATTGCCTTAAATGTTAATGTTTATTTATGAAAGCTTCCGCTATATTGTTATCCTTACTGAGCATCTGAGCTCACCCCTTTCAATGTTTTAATTTTTCCAGGATGTGAATAAGTATATTATGAATGACCTGCAGGGATAATATAAGGGGATATGAAGAGAAGATGTTGTAGTTTTGTTTTACTTTATGATGTAATGTAAGACTTATGAATGTATCTATTGTTTCCAAAGATACTAAACTAATCGGTCTTTCGAGACTTGATCTTTTGTGATCATGCCAATGTTACGAAGTAATGAACCGGCTCTGGGTAGCTGGGGTCTTGGCGTTACTGTTTTAGGGTTTACTATGTTTTAATAATTATTGGAGGTTTTTAGGGTTTTTTCGGGATTTATTTTTTAGTTTGGTTTTAGGGTTTTTATAGGATTTATTATTATTTTTGTTTTTGGGGGTTTTTTGGGGGTTTTTTGGGTTTTTTTGGTTAGTTACAATTTTAGGGTTTATTTGGGGGATTGGGGATTTTATGTTTTAGGTTTTTTTTTTGTTTTTTTAGGTGTATTTTATGGATATTTCATGGTGTTATTGTTTTTATGGATTTTATATATTTAAAGGGGTTTTTAACTTTTTAGGGGGTTTATAGTATTACCGGTTTTATATTATTTAGGGTTGATAATATTTTTTAGGATTTTTTGGGGTTTTATGTAATTTCATTTTTTTTGGTTTTTAGGGGGTTTTGAAGTTGTATGTGATTTATTGTTTTTAGGGTGTTTATGTTTTTAATGGTTTTTAGGGTTTGTAGGTTGTTTGGGGGGTTTTAATTTTATTTGGATTTGTAGTGTTTTGGGGTTTCTTATTATTTCAGGGATTTTCAGGGTTTTTAATTTTTTTTATGTTTTTTAGGGTTTTGGAGGTTTTAGTGTTTTTATGGAGATTAGGTGGGTTTTAGTTTCCTTAGTAATTTTTTTGGTTTTTATGGTTTTTATGGTTTTTAGGTTTTATTGGGTTTTTATGGGTTGTAAATGTTTCTTTATGTATTTTAGGGTTTTAATGGGGGTTACTGTGGTTTTTGTATTTTAAGTGTTTTAAGTGATTTAGTGGTTTTTGAGTTTTAATGGTTTTAATGGGTTGTAGTAATTTTGGGGGGGTTTTGGGTTTTTTTCTTTTATTGTATTTAGAATTTATGTATTTTTCTTTATATTTATTGATCTTTAAATGTTATAATGGGTTTTATAGTCTTTAGGGTTATTAATGTTTTTTCTGGGTTTTGGGATTTTTTGGTCTATTAGGGGTTTTTATGGGTTTTAGGATATTTTATGTGGTTTATCCTTAAACAGTATACTGCTAACCCTAATCCCTTAATCATGCATCCTAAAACTTATATGTTACACCCTAATCCTTAAAACCTAAACACAAAACCCAATACCCTACAACATAGTCCCCAAAAACTATACTCCAAATCCTATACCATATTCCCTAATCCCATCAATGGATACCCTAAACATTATACCCTACACACTAAACCCTGCACCCAACATGCTAAACCCTATACCCTACACCCTAAAAAGTAAAACCTAAACCCTAAACCAAAAACCCCAATAAATTTTAATCAAACCTGAAAACACCACCCACCCACCCAAACACAAATTATACTTGAATAAACCATAAATACCATAACACCACTACCCCCCCCCCCCCCAAAAAACCTTATAAAATCATACAACCCTAAAAACCAATAAAATTACTAGAAACTCATAAACACCAAATAACTAAAAAAATCCTATGCAACACAACAAAAACCTTTTACCCATGGGAAAACCCTAAAACCCCTAATAATCAACAAACCACCTAAAAAACTAAAACACCATAAATCCTGTAAAAATCATAAAACCTAAAGAAAACCATAAAAAATATGAAATAATACGAAGGAATCCTAAAAAAATATAAATTTATGTATTAGAACCTAAACCCTCAAAATCATAAAAGATGAAACAAAACCCTAAAACCACTAGAAAACACCAAAAACACATAAACCTCTAAAAAAATGTAAAAAATAATAAAACCCCTAAATGAATCCCAGAAAACTAAAAGAATCCAAGAATCCCAAAAAATCCTAAAGGAATCCTAAACCCCTAAACTATCAGTAAACTGTAAAAACAAAAATACCCTAAAACCCGTAAAAACCATAAATACATAAAATAATCATGTAGACTCATAAAACCATAAAAGGAATAATACCCAAAAATTAACAAAAAACATAAGACCATAAAATACAAAAGACCCATAAATATCATAAAATTCTTAAATCCCACTAAAGGACTGTATGGATCTAAAAACCCATAAAGGAGCCTAACCCCCCCCCCCCCACCTCAATTAAAATCCTAAGAACCCATAAAAACATAAAAAACAATCAAAACCCCATAAAAACCCTAAAATTACCCTACAAACTAACAAATCCTAAAATCCCCCTAGAAATATCTAAAACCCACTAAAACACAATAATACCCTTAAAACCCTAAAATTCCAAAAAAAAACCATGTGATAATAAAAAATATAAAAACTCTAATAAAACCATTAAAACCCCATAAATTATCTAAAAAATACAAACATAAATCCCATATATACACTAAAAATACTCAAAAACCATAAAACCATAAAAACCACATATATCCCGAAAAACATAAAAAAATAAAAAAAATGAAAAAATGATAAAATCATAAAATCCCTAGAAAACCTTGAAATCCAGAGAAAATACTATGGAATCCCTATAAACACATAAAAATCCATAGAAATGTAAAAGCCTCAAAAAATCTTCAAACCCTAAAAACCTTGGAAACCAAATAAAATCTGAAAATACAAAAAACCATTAAAAACCCTAAAACCCAAAAAACCCATCAATACCTCTAAAAAAACTAAAAAAATTAATATTATCTAAAATAAACTCAAACCTATAAAAACACTAAAAACACAGCAAACACTAGAAACGCATAAAAAATGACACATGAAGACACTAAAACGTGAAAAAACCTAAAAGTACATAAAAACACCAATGAAATCCCTAAACCCCTAAAAATATTTAAACACACTTAAATCAGAAATTAACATAAATACAATAAAAAAAATAAAAACACAAAAACCCCTAAAAACACATAAAATCCAAATAAAAACCTCTAAAAACCTGTGAAACCCTTAAAATAATCATAAAATCCCTAAAACACTAAAAACACATAAATCCCTTTAAAACCCATAAAAACGATTGATGCAAATAAAAACACTAAATAACCTTAATATACATAAAACCCCCAAAAATCCATGAATGACCAAAAAAACTGAAACTTTTTTTTAAAAACCCTAAAACCCTAAAAAACACTAAAAACCATAAAATTAAAAAATACAGAAAAAAACATTAAAACATTTACACAACCATAAATGTATAAAAAAGTAAAAACCCTAAACCATTAAAAATATTTATAAACATTAAAAACCATTAAAACCCCATGAACCCTAATACCCCACAAAATCGACCAAAATCGTAAAATCTGTTAAAAAACATAATACCCAAAAAACTATAAAAACCATAAATGTTTCTAAATCCCTAAAAACCATTAAACACATAAACACTATTATATCCCTAAAAAACATAAAAACCAATGAAAACCTTATATAAAACACCATAGATTCCAAAAAATAATAAGTATTCAAAAAATCTCAAAAAACCATATAAAGTATTTAAAAACAACAAAATACACTAAAACAACTAATGACCTCAAAAAGAATAAACCCCCATAAAACTATAAATCCCTAAAAAACTATAAAATACATAACCCCAAAAAACATAAATACACTAAAACCCCTAATAACCCATAATACAACTACAAACACTAAAAATTTCTATACCCAATAAAACTCCTAATCCCGACTAAAATATATAAAACCCCTAAAAACACATAAAACCAAAACAAAACTATAACACTTTGAAAATACTATAAAAATAAAAACCTTAAAATTTGTAAAAATTCCTTAAACATCAAAATCAACCAATAACAGTAAAAAAATCAAAAAACATTACACCCATAAAACTGTGAAACCTAATATAATCCAAAAACACCCCTAAAACCATAAAAATATAAAATAATGATACATACCCCAAAAATTCCTAAAGGACCCAAAAACCCATAAAATCTAAAAAACCCAAAATTCCCTAAAACCACCAATAAACCCTAGAAAATAAAAAACATATATAATCCCAAAAAAACCCACAAACTCTACAAGCTTTCCTAAGACCATAACAAATAAATGAAAATCCTAAAATCCGAAAATCCCTTAAATTCCACTAAAAACCAAAAACCCATAAAAACCCAAAAAAAAATCAGAAAACAAAGAAACCAAAATAGACACTAAAAACCATAAAATCCATATAAAACCCTATAATACCCTAACACCATTAATAACCATTAAAATAACAAAGAATTCAAAAGGCACTAAATACCCATAAACCATTCAAAACCCTAAAACATGTAAAAACCCTACAACCCATTAATATATGTTAAAACCCTTAAATGATCCTTAAAACCCAATACAACCCACTAAAACCCTTATAAACCATAGAAACATAATATACATCAAATCACTAAAAATAGAATAAATTAAATATATTAAAAGTCACTAAATGTACTAAAAAACTAAAAATAATAAACACTTAATCCCCAACAGACTCTAAAACCATAAAAACAACAATGAAAATCATAATAACCCCTTTAAAACTCTAAAAAAAATAAAAATACTAAAAACCACATAGAACGCCAAAAAGGCCCTGAAACCCTAATGCCCGCAAAATGACCATAAAACACTTTTGAATCCAAAAACAATAAAAACATAAAATACCGTAAAACCTCTAAAACCCAAAAAAACCCCTTAAACTCTAAAAAACCTGAAAACCCATCAAACACATAAAAATCCCAAAAAACCTACAAAATTTATAAATACACTAAAAAATTTAAAAAATACAAAAATCCATCAAAACATAAAAATATTAAAACCCCATTAAACCCATTAAACCCCGTTCAAAAAACTAAAAATCCATTAAATACCCTAAAACCATTAAATACATAAAAAAATAAAAAAACATAAGTAGTTATAAAATCCATAAAAACCCCAAAAAACTATAAAAATCTCGAAACCCCATATGGAAACCTAAAATAACAAAAAACTGATCAAAACCATGAAAACCGTAAAACCCCTAAAACTCTAAAATACACCAAAACCCTAAGAAACTAAAACCCCCCAAAAACCCAAAAACCATGTAAACCCTTTAAACCCAAAGACCCATAGATATATTGAAAACCCTAAAACCCTACAATACCTTAAAAACCATAATCCCACATAAAAACCTAAGAACCCTAGAAACCCTAAAACACTGAAAACCCAACAAACAGTACAAACCTAAAACCCCTAAAAACCATAACACCCCTAAAAACCCTAAAAACACCAAATCACCCAAAAACACAAAATTCATAAAATAATTCAAAAAACCCCTAAAAATAATAATAACCCAAAAAATCCAAAAAATACACCTGAAAATCACTAAAACACAAAAGTAATAAAAACACATAAAAATACATATATTCCAATGAAATATTCACATGCTCAATGGTTGACTTAAGGAGATATAATTATGTGTAATTATTCAGGTTTGGAACACTGTCTCTGAATGAAATCCATAGTTTTTTTCATGGTGCTTAAAACATCCAATGGCTCTCATACCCATGATTAATTGTGGTCCTACTTTCCGATGGTATTTGTTCATTTGGGGACTTGGAAAATGACACTTATGATATTAAATTGAATGATATGGTGGGAAGTAAGAGTCATAACACCCTTTTGGGGAAACTATTACCTATTTTGGGACTCTCAAAGAGATTTACATAAATTCATGAGTCTTTGAGCCATCCAATGTATGTAAAATATGGATCACCCTAAGGTGAAAATCAATTATGAACATGCATGGGAACATAATCATCCATATATATTGAATATTCTCCATCATAAGTGATATATGCATGAATCTATGATTTTCTATAAATGGTACCCTTTTATGGACTGATTGGAGTTTCTTTGGTCGTTCATTAGGGAGTTATAATTTTAATCGACATGTGGAAATCTAGTGTGTATTACCATCCAGGGACACATAGGTTGTTTTGATGTTAGGATAAAACCCATAATATGGGAATCCAATATATCCTCATTAGATTAATCAAAACCCACATAGTTTGTTTCCACATAATTGTACACATCACATTTTAATGTCTTGGGATGAGGACCAAACCATTCAGTTTAACATCATGTAGCAATGAAAACCAATAGAAAGGTCCCTAGTCAATGTTTTATGTGGTACTTACGTTGAGGTAGCTCAAGAGCCCTAGAAGATATTTTTTCATCTCGTTGGATACGAACCTACCATGAATGTTTCTTGAATAACAATATGATGAATTTTGGTATTTGTTTTAGTCCATATAGATTCTTCAAACATATCCTAGTTATTTGGTAATCAAATCCCACATAATTCGGTAAGGGTTGGGTCTTACACTTTATAAGAGTCCCAGTGAGCATGATTGGGGATTATACAATATGGGAGGACCATATGCAGAATATTCATTCGAAATATTTAACTTTGAATGGTTGATGAATGGTTTTTGGGATAGCATAATACAGGAGTCCCACTGGATGTTTTGGATCATACATATGTCATGATCGATGTATTCATCTAAGCCCACATATGTCATTCTCAGTTTGAGTAAAAAAGTGTTGGTAGCAGATCTGGACATCCCAAAATCCACTTTATTCCATTGGTGAATGTATGATACATCCATCAGGATATGGAGAGGGATCTAAATTTTCTCATATCCTCTTTTTTTTTGTAACTAGGATAGTCACATAAGGTAACCCTTTTGGCTTCATCTCGTGCTGGTAATGGGGAGAAAGAGTGTTTCCTCCCACAATAATGGTTTGGGGATTACTCTAGGAAATATTCTCTTATAGTCCACATGGAATAGAGGAAAGGCCAACATTGACCCTCGTCGAAGGGAAGAGACAGTGGTTCCCCTCAATCACTATAACATGGAGGCTCATCTGAGAAACTCCAAGGTCAGAATCCTCACTACTATGTTAATATAGATTTGAAGAAATTATTATGTTCCCCCTTGTCGAGGAGGTTACACATGTGACTATTCATACAGTGTATACGTAGACATGAGAGGACATACTGATGTTCTCGATAATCTAATCACACATGTCAGGTGGATTTGGAAGAGGCCTTAGACTAATGCCATTAGAATGTTTCACAGAGGTGATAAAGCGGTTCTAGATGATACAGTGGAAGTGAGTGATGGGAATTGGATAGTATAAATCTTTAGGATTCCCCATTCCATGTAGAATGTTATTATGCGGGATGGGGTTCCATGTACATAGAATATTTTTACGTGGATGAGTGTGTAGTCAACATAGAATTGTGCTATGTGAACCCATGTTCCTTCTGCATAGCGTTCTTATATGCCCACCTAGGTTCCATACTCATATCATATTTCCACTAGTGGCCTAGTTCCTCCCACATAGTATTTTTATATGCTTGGTAGGGTCCCACCAGCATATATTATTTCAATAAATAATGACGGTAAACAAACAGACCATCCATTTATGACACATAGAATTGTTTCAACAATGGGGTTTTAATTTTTTTGGAAAAAATGGGTGGTTTTTATTTCCTTTTTAATATATACGATCGGTTTACCTACTAAAAATTGAAGGATCTCTCGCAATTGGTCTTTGAGGATCCTATTTTTTACATCTCTTTCTCATCACTCGTCCCTTATTTCATTTTTTCTTATGTTTCCTCAATCCCCTTCATGGGTATTTTATATAAGAACAATGGACAAGATATCAGCATGGATGGTCATTCATGGTGGGTTGTGAGGCTTCATTTGTGGGAGACAAAGGAGGAATCCCCATCCAAAAATAATTTTTTTTAGGGGTTTCCATTTTCTAGGGATGAAATCACCATCCAACCACCCATAAACAACATGCTTTTATTTTATTGGTGCTCGAGGTACCATATTTTTTTTACAAATGATTTTGTACATAAGGGATTTTCATTTTCATGTGAGAAAATAACAAGTTGTCCCCACAAATGAATTGATTTCATTTGAGGGTTCTAGTGGTACCGTCTCATTACATGAATAATTTCATTTTTGATATTCATCTCAAAGAACTGGAACACCGTGAAAAGTGGAATTCTTCATAGCAATCTTTACTACACATAGATGAACTGTCAATCAGGACATCATCTCATAGAACATGTTTCTTCAAATTCATGTTCTAGGTTTATTTATAACCTATTCCAGGACCATGTAATTTTATTCTCCCTCCATGAAGTATTTTTATCACAAAAAATTCAGCAACCAATATGGGTTCTTTTCCGGATGAATATGATGTTATTCTGATTTAGAAATTGGTCCTCATTTAATCTGGTTTATGGTACACAAGTGAACCAACAAGAGGGGACCACAATAATAAATAGGGTGAATTGTTCATTTTTTATTTTGTTGTTTCTCGGTGAATGTTATACTTCTATTAAATCTTGATTTACCCTTGCTTCCACATAGCATTTCTCCTTTACAGACTCCCTTTTCATGAACGGAACCTCATCACCCACAAATAAGAATTTTGACCTCCCACATTTCATGTATCTAGTTTCATCATGGATGTCCTATACCACGTAATTAAGATCTTATGGTAAAATAATTTTCGGGAAAAATTTGCTTGGTTTAGTGCTCCGGGGGCCAGCACATTATGAATAAATGGTCTGTAGACCAATTCTTCACCATGTGGTGGATATCAGAGAAAATCCTCACATAATAATTATGTATAATAACACCAATTTTTTACATCATGATTTTATGGGAAAAATAATATAGAACCTTTATGTGATATTTCTACAACTAATGTTTCTCTTTTTGCTTCCAATGTTATGAGGAAATAAAATGTAGATTATTTTGAATATAATTAAAAATTCACTAATTATCCATTCCATGAATCCCTATAGGGCATTCATAGTGTAGGAAAAAAGAAATATATAATCTTTGATAGAATTCATATTTATGGATTCGGGCTGCCTAAAAACGTATCGATTATGGAATCGCGCACAACAAATATTCACATGGAGTCGTTAATTGAGAAAATAAATATTACCCAAAGACAAAATATTAGTAATGGGGAATTAATATAGGAACCCCTCTCTACCAGGTTTCTTTTTAATTACACTCATCATTCACTTGAGGAAGCTATATGGTCACTAGATGAAAAAAATCCACCTTTATCATTGCATCACATAGAAAGCCATCAAAAGTGATCATATAGGGTGGTCATCAAAGATGTACCTTCATTCTGGAGGCGTATATGGCATAGTCTAGGTGTGAACTTTTGGGTTCATCCAGTTTTGAAAATAATTTAATATTTAGTTGCATGATATGGGGTTGTATGATGTTTTAATTCTGTTATAGGCCTACTCTCACTAAAATAAAAAGGTTATCCAGCATATACTTAGTATATAGATCGTGGAAACCAATACCATCAACAGGGTACATGGGGAAGTCAAAATCAATCTCTCAGATGTCTAGTTGATTTCATTGGTCTCTACTATGGGTGACATGTATGATTAGTTTCTCACCCCACGTCATCTTTGGATTATGTGGAGAGTACCCCATGTCATTCCAATAAACATATGGAAAATGTGAAGGATTCGTTGAAGTATGATCATTGTGTGATGTAGGATGTCACATTTCCTAATATTAGTAGTGTATTGGTTTCATTATGCAACCAGTAACCATATTCTAGGTGGATGAGGTCTTTCCTGAATATTGAGTCCCAAAGGAGTATTGGTTTTTTAGGACCATGATCAAGGAGGATTAGTTTAAAGAATTTGACTAGAAGATCATCTGACATGTCGTCGGGATATTCCGACATGAATCCTTTCTTTCCATTTTTATAAGTGGCAGGTTTCTGCTAGTGTAGGATTATTGTGCTAGGGTCAATGTCACAACATTCAAAATGGAAGCTCAACTAGCCAGCTGTAGGTTTATTATCTTTATCAGCCCATTTCAGGAGAAGATTTACCATCTTTTGGGACTATTAGTGAGGGGAGGCCACCATACGGAATGATGGGTCAATTACATGTTATCTAGGGTGGGATAGTATCCTTTAGGGGAGGATATAGATATATGGAAACTAAAATTATCTCATAATATATAATTAAACCACATATTCAATGAATAATTGGGTTTTTCTATCTGACTAGACTAAGTAGGAAAAGATGGAACGACTCCATTATCATGATTATATTAGATATTCTCCTTATGTTCCCTGTTGTGATAAATTGATAGATGATAGATCTAGTGACCACACCAAGATCGAATATCTTATCTATTTGAGATAATTCAACTTCATTTATAGAACTGATGGAGAACTCTTTTGTGAGGGGTACACACCCTTAATATTCTCACATCAATTAAACTATATTCAAATGAGATGCACTCTAACCATTTAGAATGTGCTCTAGAAAAAATTACTTAATAATAAATCAACAACATGGGTTCATGTTTACAAGGGAGGACACATGATGTTGAATTTGGATTCAACATTCCATGGAATTTAAGAATACAAATACTGAATATTATGCCAGGGTCTGTATCTGAACATATCTTAAAGATCGACAGGAAAAAATAGTAACTATTGGATATGGAAAAAGTAATTCCGATAGTAGGGGGAACCAAAGGAAATCATTCAGGAATTCTATTCCTATGATCCATCCATGAAAATCCCTAGTTTCTTATCCCCAAAAGAATATGCTAATCTTCTTAGGGTCATCCTCACATGTTGTTGGTGTTTCCTCTCAAGGTCACATAACCTTCCCTCATAACACTACTTTTTCATCATCCAGGAGAAATTGGATTTCTTTAGGAGTTCTCATTTAGATCACACTCAATGTCTCTTTCTATAGGATAAAGAGTTTTCATTGACTGGATATATCATGGTGTCAGTACCTTTTACTATCTCTTAGGCTGATGACCATAAGAGGGAAGACGCCTATCGTCGAGACCAGGATGAATCAATCCATTCCCTAGAGAACCATTATAGATAATCTCAATGACTGATCACAATTGTGATGTATGAGGTTAATGAGGAAAAGGGTTTGATAGTCATGCCTCTGGGGAAACTAATAATGTCGTCCCCCTACCAAAAATTTGGTCAGAAAATTTCCTCATTCCCTTCTAGTATTTATCATATGCCCAGCCCTAGAGAGTTATAGACCATATGAGGTGTCCGGAAAGAAAGTACGTCAGTGGGAAAATACCCACCTTCCTTGGGAGGATCTCCCAACATTATTTCTTCCAAATATTATGGCGTTCCCAAAGTCTTATAGAGCATGGTATACCTTGATAACCAGCACATATTTTAATTATAATTGGGAAACACTACAGGCATAGACCCATGAGCTAGAAGGCTTTTCATTTACCACTGATCCTAGGTGGATCAATTCTTGGGAAACTAGTTATGATGTGGGTTCATATATGAAATAAATGGACTGATGAATAAACTAATACAAGGATAGAATTTAATTGATTGACTGATTATAAAATATGGTGGTAATAACAGTGCCCTGAGATGATGTCGATGATGAGATAATATGGTTATTTTTACCAACTATTCTTATTATAATATCATGGACTTGAACCCCTATGACTAGTACTTACATGATTCTAAGATGATTTGGGAACTTTTTTCTTAACCGATTTACACCCCATGGGGAACTGCGATTAGGGAGAACATCCTTTCAAAAGTGGGAATCACAGGAGAGGGCTCCCCATTGCAATGGACCATACGAAGGTGGCTCTTCAGGATCCTTCCAGAGAATTCCCACCCTAGAATCGCATGTTATTCATTCAAAGGGATCACCCCATGTCACACTACGATGGATTGACAATCCTGAAAGCTGAAGATACATTTACAGTCAAGGGTAATAGGTGATTGACACATCTATTTACTCAGCTGACATATTATGTGATTCCATGTGCAAAATAATCACCGTACACAAGAATTGGTGATGACATGGTGAGTAAGTTGGAAAAATCCATCTAGGGGAATCCAACACATTTTTCTTAAGAGATAAATGTGATTGTTCTCACGATTTTTCCAAAACTAGATAGGGAACCCTATCTAATTATAGACATTGAGGGGATCCCATTCTATAAGGGGAATTTCATCTTAATAAACTGAAATATATCCAAGAAACAAGAGATCCTTTAGAGGTTAGAACATTAGTTGATCATATTTAACATGTTTCTATAGAGATCACCATCATGGTGGAGACAGCGACAATGATACAAGGGGAGTCATACATGAATGTATCACATAATTCCATGATTTGTGTCCCCATGAGAATGATATCATTTAGAAACCAGATGGATATCACTGAACCAACCGAGCATGATCCTTCACTACATCTGTATCTATGAGAACCTTAATTCAACTTGTAGACACATGACACATCACCCATTTTTCTTGGTGATGGAATGATGGTGGTCATTAGTGAAAATGTTCTGAAGAATGATGTTCAGTACCCTATTAATCCATTCATTCACTATTTTTTTGAAACATTGGAATTTACTACATTTTTTTATTATTAAATAATTATATCAACATGTTTATGTGATTACAACCCATGCTTTGACCTTCCCACCTTCTAATATTTCCTGGGAGGCAACTGCTAGTGAATCAATCAAATTTGTGGTTACAGAGTCAATACCTAATCAATTTTAACATATTACATAATATATTCCACCATACAATAATGACTCTGAGGTGAAAAAGGATGCCCACGATGACCCTATCATTTTATAAATGAGAATATGTAATGATATATTAAAGCGTAACTCTCAGACCCAAATGAAAAAATTATTAGGAAACTACCAAATTTATGTCTCATGTATGCATTTATTGGGTATGAGGGTTTGATTATCATCCATCCATGATATAGTTAAATAGTTTATCACTATCCGAGAGAGAATTATAATTATCCAATGTCATCATTCATCTCTATAGTCTATAGACCACCATTTAACAGCCAAGAAAATCCTCTTAATGAATCTGGTGAGCATGCTGGGAATTCCACGAAATGATAAGGAAAAAATTAAAGATCAGAGGACCTCAGAGGAGTGGATTTAATAAGAGGTTGAGAATATTTTTCTGAAAATATAGAATATCATGTTATATTTACTCACACTGAGATAACTATCGGTGTAGGGAACCTATCAGTGGATATGGAATAAAAGGTAGGATTAGATGTGGTTGAGAGGGTAAAGGGGTTGCAGGATAGTGGTAAAGCTCAGACTACAACATTTTATGATATTCACCAAAACATAGAGAACTTAAAGAAGAAACTACATCAACTATTTAAATATAATTAGTTGGATTTGTAATCCCAATGTTGTGCTCACATGGTGAGTCCCCAATCTGTGAACGTTTCTTCTTTTTCCCCGTTCAATAAATAAATGAAGAATTTTTACATCATTTCTCCAATACTTTATATTGTCCCTCAATTCCAATTAATCATAAATGGTAATAATTTTCATTATAATATATATAGGATATCAATAGAAATTGAAACCTAGGATAATGAAGTTGACATGAAAATCTAATGATCTAATTTTTTCCTGAGTAAAGGGACTTCAGAAGAATAGTTCTATCTATTTCTAGGGTTATATGGAGACCATACAATTTTTTTTTATTTTCTATTATTTCACTAATATTTTACTAATTCAATTATTGTGTGGTATTATCTAGCATAATATGAATTTTTCCAAGTATATACTTTTCATTATTTTAAAATAACTAACTTTGTGGACCCTTTTTTTATTCTGTTTCAGAATTCATTCTTATACCATAGAAAGCGTTGGTTTAAGGAGCTGGTACCAAAAATTTACCTAGAGTTCCCTATATATGTTTCAACTTAGCATGTTTTTTTTCATAGAAATTTTAATGTCTTACAAGACAAATTAATAGGAATAGTGTTTTTGGTTGAACAAATTTTACACTAAATTATGTGGTGATGACCCCAATAGATCGTACTAGCAAAGAATTTCCCAACAATATATATATATATATATTTATTAGATATTTTTTGTCACTTATTATGTGATTTAAAAATATTATAAATGAATTGGGGAATCTATGTGAAGATTAAATGTAATTAGGGACTCTAGAATGATGTTGGTGGTGGTTTACAGATATTGGAGAATCCTCTCATGGGAATGGCTTTTCCATTGGTTGGAAGGCCTTCATTTTTTTCATTAAAATTATAGAGTTCCAATTGGGGAATATTGTGATTGGTCCAATAAATTTGTCTTCAAGACACTAACCATAAATTTCCAATGTGTAGGTAATTTATTAAAATTAAAATTTATCAAGACCGTGAAGGGTGTCTTGAGAATGGAATGATGTACAAAAATGATGATTGAATACATATAGACAATATCCATGAATGATAACCAAGACTACACAAATTTTACTTTCATGGAGGTATAGACCATGGATTAGTTTATTTTTGTTCATCTAGTACATGGTTCATGTAGTTTAATATTTAATAAAAATGAAATTCTATGTATATAATTTAGAGTCACATATATTTAGTAGAGGGATAAACAATTTTTCCTTTTCATGGTAATCTATACAAAAATATTCCATCATCCTGAGGCATGAAGGGGAAAGGTGAATAACTAAAACCTAGGGTTTTTTTATTCTGAGGGGTGATATGGGAAGAAAAAAAATCATTGTAATGTATGAATATTGGAAAATTTTCTCATAGGGATGATTTCCCATTTTTTTGATATGTCGTTTCTATCGGGGAATTATGCATAGACAACTAAGGAATATATTCCATAGTCAAAAAATGGTGTCCCCAGGACACCAAACCTCCATTTTTAAAGGAAGGGGGTTTTATAAAGATTTATGATTCCCTGGAAATAATGCTTGTTTTGTGAACATAATGGTACATGAACATAAAAATATAATTTCCAATCAAAAGTTAATAAGAATCGATAAAATTTTATTCCCTTTGGAATGTATGAACCATAAATAGGATTGATGGATTTATTTTCTTCTTTGATTTTTGTGATGGATACCCCCAATATATAACTCATGGGAATCAATACATATTTAATTAGAAATAGAATCAATCCAATTTTAATTGTGGAAATATTTCTGCACACATCGAATGAACTCTTGCATGGGGGAACATGTAATTTTTTTTATATGGGCTCATGAGATTGGTGAGGCATGTGTTTACTGACATTTGAAGATCTATATATTTTATTTGATTTTAAGGGAATATTTTTCTTGTACCTAGACCTAGATATAAGAGATATGTGTCACTATATATACTATGGTAACATGATTCAAGACACACACTGTTCAAGGAAATTGTGAAATACAGTGTCACGTGATGAGTAATCAACCATGAAGTTTAGCATCATGATTTTATGACATAGATGAATAAATGTGAAAAATTAAATATGGAAACATAGAGAAAATCAGAAGATCTGGGTGTCTCAATGTACCGTGAAATTGTGGGAAACATGCTACAAGTAGTCATTGAATTCTAACACTTTATAAGAGGGACTTTAAAAATGTAGTTTAGCATCATGTGGTAAGGAAGACATGAGGTCTTTCAATTTAATATCATACAACTAGGACCATATGTCATGGAAACAATTATTAACATGAGTCTCATCAGGCTAGGGTGTTCTAACAGACCTCACACATGAGGGTGAAATAATGTGTAAACAACGATTTTTAGGATACATGAATTTAGGGAAATTATATGGGTAAAAAATTCCATGGGGGACTATGGAGATAGAAGGGGCCTATCTTAGGGATCAATATTCATTTGGTTGATAAGAATTTTTTTTTGGAAACATATGCAGATCTTACATAGGAATATTATGCATTTTCAAACAATGGTGTCCTTATGACACTGACCCCCCCCCCCCCCACCCAACCACCGATGGCCTGAGAATGATTATGAATATCTGAAAATTACTAAGGCACACACTAGAATGAATGTAAGGAATGTTTCTAGGTATGTAAGAAACATTCAGACCACTATTGTACACAGACTATGATATTACCTACATAGATATGACTCATATGCAGGGGAAATTTATATTTCCGGGGTAAATCCCGGAATGAGGAACACAAACATGAGATCTCCTACACAGATCATTGTTCTAAAAAAATATGGGTATATTTTTCTTTTTCACCACCCCAAGAGTGGGACTACAAACCTGGATATTGGAATCTATATGCATCACTCTAAAATAATAATTAATCCATATATTGTTTTTGAGGACCCATTTAGATTAATGTAATGTGGCAGGGAAATTCAGTAGGTACTCTAACATCATGAGGTAAGGACATAGGTTCCCATACATGGATAATAAATATTAAAAATGGATCTATGTTTAAATACAAAGGTGGCACTACATATCCTATGTTATAATAAATATGTCCATACATATTTCTCAAATTGAATTTGACTTTGATGTTTAATGTCATATCATAAGGACATCTGGTGTGACTTTTAAGGTCTTACAACCAGAACTATGGAATCCCTGATGATTATTGATTCAACTTGATTATATGGGGAATCCCCTGATGAAACTATTCATCCCATATGATCTATGCATTGTGTGATAAAAAAGTCAAGGAAAATGTTTATTATCCCACACAAAAGCAATAAAATGAAAGATAACAACATTTTTTCATTTATGGTTGATAGAAGAAGATAAAATATCTATGTTTCTTTATGTTTCTCATCAAAATGAAACCCAATAAATCCATAGTTCTCAGAAAACTCCTTGTAATGATCTGAACTACACACAGGAAGGAGGACATTTTTATCCTTCATTACGGGTGGTCCAGTGTTTAGGGATCCTAGAATCACAATGTAACCTGTGTTTATAAGAATCAAACCACACATAGTTCTTGATGGGAACTCACTACCAAGTCGAATCCATATATAGAAGGGAGTATTTTTATTTTCACTAATTGTTTGGTAGTAGCGGTTGTCCCTAATATTGGAATTATGTGTGTCACTATGTATTGTGTGTGGAAAAGAATCATGCCACATGTAGTTGTAAATGTGTTTCTCAACACATATCTGACTAATAAACTTATAGAATTCATTTTACTTGAAATGGAGCTCTGAATTGGACCTACTTTAGAGTCCTCTACATCAATATAGTTTTTATGATGAGTAGATAATTTCCTATATTTCATAGCTGAGACTAGGTCAGGAGTTCTAAAAAATGATGCAAAAATGAGGATTAATACATATTCTTCAATTTCAGAAATCATACAAAAATTAGTTATCCATAGATTGTTAAATTTAAAATCTAGGGTTAAGGACATTGGATATGTAGTTTAACATCATGTTGTAAGGACATGGGTTATCTGATGTGAAAGAATTATCATCATGAGTGTTTTTAGGAATTGAAATCTAAGCATAACTCCATATCCATCATGGTTAGGAATCAATACACTCATAGTTCTTGATAGAAATATTATTATATATGTATGACCCATACACTGAGAGGGTTAATTTTTATACATTTGGGGTGGCTGGACTAGGATTTTAAATCCAGGAATATCAATATATCGTAGGTGGAGAAGAACTAATCTTCACTGGTTTCATGAATAAATTACGGTAGGAGAACGATGTTGTGGGTGATGTCCTCTCAGGTGAGAAAAGTATGGTGATGTTTAGTTTAATATGTTAAAGTGAAGATATATATTTCCTGGTTATTTTAGTCTTGTGACATGGATTTTGTACAATGTAGATTAATGGCATGAAATAATGATGATTGTGTCTTACAGTTAGGGGAAGGATGATTTTGTGCACCAATGAGAAACATAATCCTGATGTGAATAGAGACCTTGAGGATAAAGTCTACTAAGAATGTCATCTTATGATTGGAGGTAAATTTGTGTCTAGGCCAAATGAAATTGGTTAAGATTTCAATGTATATCCTGTGATGATAGGAAATATGCCACACACAGTAATTGAGGTACCATATAATTTAACATCATGTAGTAAGGACACATGTGTCATGAAATTTATTTTCTTGCAACATGAATAATTTACCATGTAGATTAATTTCATTCAATCAGGATGATTTATCATTAATTTTTACATAATATGATCAGGATGAAATTCCATGAAATTTATTGACAAGAAATATTAATGACATACCATATAGTTTAGCATCATGTGATTAGGATGATTCCGTCTTCTGATTTCATTCCACACTTCTTTCGTAAACATTTGTTGGTTGTGGTTGTTGTAAGCTTCCCTTCCATCGATATCAATGAATAAGATCCATTGGATTATACTATGTGAATGTAATTGGGTCCCTCACACATTAGATATAACATTATATGATTCTTTTTTTGTATCACCGAGGTACATATAGAAAACACCATTTCTCTCTTGAAGAAAGGCCCGAGGGGAATTATTTTGTTAAATACTCATGAAATCCATTATTGGTGGAAATAAAAATGCTATATAGTGTGCATTATATTCTCAATAATTCACTCTAATTAATACAACTATTCTATGGACTTTCCATCTTTGAATATCAGATAAAATATGGCAACCCGAACCAATGGAAATTAATGTTTGATGGGATGGACTATCTTTGTCCTATATATTAATGATTAAAGGGGTAACATGTGTGGTAGTGTGGATCCAATCTGGTAAGGCCATAAGAAATCTATGAGCTTGTCCTACCAAGTCTTTTTATATTTATTTACAATCTTATGGAGTATATTTGATATATAATTATTGAAGGGGGGGTTATATCTTTATTTCAAAATTCATAATCTGCATTTCTCTGTATGATGATCAGTTCTGAATCATATTTTATCTTAAAGTGATTGACTTGTACCTAAAGTGTTTGATCTATCCCTATAATGAGAGCCTGATATTCTACTTCATTTTTAATGCACCCTTATAACAACATGAATGAGTAAGGATGGACTATCTTTTCTAGAGATATGTTCATGACTCCCAACTCTACTTTGTTGAGTCTAGTGTCTCCCATCATGTTCCCTACCAGACTTCTTGATACACCTCACAAAATAATATTCCATATCTAGGGAACCTATTTTACAAAGATAACCTATTCACTAGGTACATCAGCCACAAAATAATTCATTTCAATCTAGGGGTACTCTGTCAAAAAAATATGATAACACTCGGCCTTTGATTGCTTTTGGAAGAATGAATTGAAGGTCACAGTGTCACAGGATGAATTCCCACCCAAATAGAAGTCAAGTCAACATTTGGTGGTTGATAATGTATTATAGTGGGTTTCTACGAGATAAAAAATGTGCCTCATGATGCTAAAGGTAGTACCTCAAATTAGGGAATATAAATATATTTTCTTGAAAGCTGTACATGATATCTGAATATAGAATATTATCATCAATCATGGTTCAACAAATATAATTAAGGTTGTATTTTCATCCAATTTAATAATTTTGTATGAGGAAGTCACCTTGGGATCACTCTATGGATTTCACATAAAAATAAGTGTCCTTCCTTTGATATGCATCATCAACATAAGTAGGCCTAAGTGATATTTTAGGATATTTTCTAATTCTTCTTGACAATCATCATTCCATGGATATATAACCAATTTTTTTATCATCCACATGAAGGGAATACCCTATCCAACAAGGTTTTATATGAAGTCCCAAATTTTTTAAAAGTTTCCTTGAAGTCATATCAACATATTGAGGTTTTAAAGAGGTGAAATTATAAATATATCCTTGGTCTTATTTGGGTTAGTAGCAGTAACATGATTGATAATGATGAATCGGTGATACATCCATGTGGTAACACTCAAAGAACATTTCAAGGGGTTCATTTTCTAGTGGTTTTCTCACAGTTTTTTAAGAATGTTTCATGATATTCCATGTGGTAAGAGTGGTTTATATATTTACCATTAGTAAATAAAAATCGAATTTAAAAACAATGTCAAGATGGGTTTGAAGATACGATTCGTGGAAAATTTGTACGTAACATTGAAATTATTCGGGGAAAAGGTAAGTACCTAGTAGAAAAATATTCCATTGTGGCCTAAAGTTTGATTTTTATTCATATTACTCGTGCATTCAATTTTTTTAACCCAAATAACCTTCCATGTATGAGAAATCCTGATATCCAACTATTGCATCGATCAATTGTTTTGTGATTGGGACTGGGAAATCAACCTTCGGGAAGTATCAAATGATATTCCTGAAATTGAGAAGAATCTTATTTTCCTATTCTTACTCATTATATGGATGATATTAACCATCAATTTGGGATATTAGACCTCCCTAAAAAATTTGGATCTGGCGATATGATCAAATTATGCCTCTAATTTGGTAGCATGTGTTGGGTTCATCCTTCTATCTACTTGTTTATAGCCATGGTGATCCTCTGCTAGGCCTAGGTGGTGAGTGGAAACATCTGCATTTTGGATCGTAATATCCATATAGTTCCATGTGAATAAATCCCAATATTTCATTACAAAGAAGGTACATAAATATTTCTCCATGGAATACAAGGATTCACTAATAAAGGTGGGTTGCAGGTTGTCTTCTACATTGATATTTATTTCACTGCCCTCATCAATGTTTTAAAGTAGAACCTCATAAATTTTTGTTGGGGATTCCCTTGGTTCCTCCTCCTCTAATTCATCCTCCTCTTAATAATTTTCCTCTTATTACATAGAGGGAGATGTATTGGGATATGTTATCCATAGTTTTGGGGGATCCAATATCGTTGAATTTCAATGATCAAGCAACTTACTCTGACCCAACTGAAAATGTGGGATTTCCATGAAACTCTAGAGAGTATGGAGTGAGAGATGGAGGAGGAGTATATTCATCATCTTTGGAATATGATATAATCTATTTTCCCTAAACTAGTGGGGGATCTAATTCATGGAGCTATGGGTATTTAATGAGGGAATTTTCCTCTAATCCTTCACCATTTTTTGGGGAGTCATCAAAATTTTCAACACTGATTGACATAGTGGTCATGAATGAAACCATAAATTCTTTTAAATATGGACTTGTATTTGAGCTCATATACTCGACCTAGTTGATGGGAAGGCATATTCTTCACCAGTATATTTTAATGGGTTTGATAGGATCATTTACAAAACATTGAGTGTGGTGAACAAATAAATAGTATCGACCATGGGCCATTTACCATTCCTCTGATAGAATCCTGTATCCATATAATGTAACTCGTAGGATTTGAATAGGGGGTTATTGAATGGTAATTTCCTTATTTTATATTAATATTTTGTTGTATGAATTTTTTGTAGGATGATGTGATTTCCAATAGTTAATGAAAATAGGACCTTCCTGTAAGTTGTCAAAGGATGGGTTTTTCCAAACCAGTAGGAATTTTTATTCAGCTATGAGGTCTCTGAACTGGTCCATTAGTTTGATTTATTCCAATGTATTCATCTAACTTATCTTTTATCCCAACATTTTTATGGATTATGTTTCTATTTTACCCTCATCAAAACCTAGCTGGTGAAGTTTTCATACTTGAATGAGGAAAACTCTTGAGCCACAGTTATTGAAAACATTTCTGTCATCGACACCATTTATCATGCCAGATACATACTAGGGTATAATGTATCCCTGTATAATTGAATATTCTTCTTTATCTATCAAGGAGATTGTCACAACAAATAACAGAATACCAGTCTATATCAAATAGACCTCATCAGATCCAACCTGAGCTTCAAACACCCCAATTCATAAAAAGACCTCTATGAGTGCTTCCTATCAGTCTTCTAACAAACTAATGGAATCCATGATTTATATATTGTCCAACACCAAGGTTAAATATTTCAAGATTTTGTACTTATGTTCTAAAATCGTGCACATACATGGGTGTGGATTCACATTAGTAGGCACTTTAAGAACATGAGTATTTGATATAGATGGATCTAACCTCAAAACAGGAGTTGGAGGTGCTCTTGTCCTTGGTGGGTTGGGCCGAGCAGGTCTACCAACCCACTGAGGGTGATCTGATGCCTATACCCCTCTAATTGATATTTCATTTTTATAGGGTTAGTGTTATTTTTTTAGGTGCATGGTGGTTTTTTGTTCTCCTTTTTTGACTTGTTGAAGTTATCTTCCAACAGTTTTTGTAACATTAACATTCTGTGTAGGGATAAGGTCGGAATTCGGGTTCCTTCTATAACATCATCTTCCTCAGTATCCTTAGATCATATAGCCTCTTCCTATGGTTTTTCTATCAGATGCAAGGAACATGAGATTATAGTAAAACTCAAAATTAGAAATGGGGTATATTAAGTAAATGACACTAATATCTCCACTAATCAGATCCTCATACAATGAGGAATGTATTTTGATAACCATTTCTTGTGGTTCCATTTGCTGGGAAAATATCTTTTGTTCCATATATAAAGTCATAATGATTGAGAGAGTCAAATTAAACATTATACATAAAGCAGGTTCTTCCTCTTATGCTCTATTACCCCTTTTTTGGTCAGTCTTTTTTTTTTAAATAATGGATTGTGTATTTTTTTGGGCTGCTGAAGTCGACTGTGTTGCAGTAGATGCAGTAGGGGGAATATTCATTGTTTCAACTATTCATCGATAATACCACGAGTTTAGTTGATTGTATTTTCATTCAACCGAACATCCAATTTTTACCCTTCATCTAATTAATTCATCCCACTCACCACCATTATTAGGGCCAGAAGTATAATAATATGTTACTTTTTTATGCATCCATCCAAAATGTACTCTCTCAGAATCAACCATTTTCTAAAGTATGTCTTTGAAGATGTTGAATTCCTAAATTGTGTGTCCCAATATCTTATGAAAGTGGAAATAATCCATTTAATCATCAAGGCCCACTTGGTCGAGCCACATGACCTCTAGAAGTCATAGTAAATCATTATCTATAGTGGCTATAATATAGCCACAAACTTGATCATTTCAAAATGAGTAACATTTGTTCCATCACTACTAGAATTAATTCCTCCAAGATCCCCTCTATCTATCTTAGTGAGGTTGTGATTTGTGCTAAATCCCAAGGGTACATCACAATATAGTGTAGATTTTTGAGATGGAATTGGTAAAATGGATAGATTAAATGTGATAGATGTTTCCTACACATTTCTTTCTCTTTTCCATGGGACAAGTGGAGTTATCTGGGACATGTTATTAGTCTATTGTATGAAGTCTTCAATTCATTGGGAAATAGAGAAGAAATCATGAAACCTACAAGTAAATTTCACTATGATGTGTGGCATTCACATATCATCCTAATTTTTCTCCATGAAAAGATTAATAAGATCCTCTGGGGGATGTATTGAGTTTAGGAAATCGGTCATCCCTTTCCAAGTAGCAATGAAATCCAAGAATATCTCATTTTCATACTTTTTTAATTCAATAGGTCATTAATTATTGTCATTTTCAGAATTGATGATAAATGAAAATGGAATTTCCGATGGAGTTCCTCCCATCCCATGATCTACCATGCTGAAAAAATAGTATACTATATGAAATAAGGACCTTGAAATGATCATATGAAGAATATTACATTCTCTACTTCTTGTTTCTTTGTAGTTCCTATCATGGGATCAAAATAGAAAAATATAGTGCATCATTAGTGGTTCTGGGTAAGCTGATCCATTGAATTTTACAAATTTATGACTCTCAAAGTTTGGATTTTTTGGGGTGTGTTGACGCTCCTTTCATCACAGAATCTAAAGATCAGAAAAGGGGAATATCTGATCTCAAAGTGATTCAACCTTTGAAGAAAATATCAAAAATCGATAAAGGGATGAACATGGAAACCATTGCCCATAGGCCGCGCAAGCTTCCTCATGGTCGCGCAAGTGGACTTGCGCAACATACCTTGGCGCGCAAGTGACTTGCGCGACCTAATTGATAACCGCCCGGTAACCGCCCGGGGTCTTCTCCTGCCTATAAATAGACCCTGTGGGCCCCCCATTAGAGAGGATATTTTTTCAAAAACTCGGATTGAAGCTCCCGATGCCCAAGTCTCTTCTAAATTCTTCAAGAACACTTCTAAGGTAATTTCTTACCTAGAACGGAAGATCTAAAGAGAGGGAGGAAGGCCTAATTGTTGAAACTCATCAACACTTGCGTGCCTGAGTGGCCAGCTCTTAAGAGAAGTGGTCCCACTTGTGCGCCGCCTTATTCCTTCGATAGAACATGCGCGTCCCTTTTTTGTAAGAACCTCATGAGATTTCTAAAGGCTTTAATAAAGAGTCTCTCAAGTATTTCAATGCTGTTTGACCATCGCGCAAGTACATCACATGTCGCGCAGGTATACATGCGTGACCAATACTTGTGCGCTGCTGCAGTACCTGCGCGCCTTCCACAACTTGCGCGCCCCTTCCTTTTTGGGTGCCTTTCTTGCCCATTTCACCCCTCTTAAGACATTACACCTTTCATTTTCAAGATTCAGTCTTCAAGACACTCTTCAAATACATTTATGGCATGATTTCTTGATTTGACACCCTTATGTGAAAGGAATTCGGTGGAATATCTCTCAAAACCTAGTGATTTAAATATCCTTATGTCACTAAATATGGAGATTTCATTCAATAAACCTCATCCTTTATGATGATAGAATCCTTAACCTCGGCTTCCTTTTCAGGAATAAGTACCAGTCATAAAACTTGGGCATCCTTTTCAGGAGTAAGCCCCAAGTCCCTTAAATGTTTTGGAATCCTTTTTAAGAGTAAGCCCTAAGTCCCTTAATTTGGGAATCCTTTTTAGGAGTAAGGCCCAATCTCAAATATGGGTATCCTCCTCAGGAGTAAGCCCCAAACCTTAATCCTTAACCTGGGCTTCCTTTTCAGGAATAAGTCCCCGTCATAAATCTGGGGCTTCCTTTTCAGGAGTAAGCCCCAAGTCCCTTAAATTCTCTTTAACCAGTCCTAATTTACGTTTGATCTGGGATTCCTTCTCAGGAGTAAAACCCAGTTATCAATCCTCTCTTAATTTGGGATTCCTTTTTCAGGAATAAGTCCCAAGTTAGAGTATTCAAATCTCCATGAAGCACATATACCTTTATGGACCTTGTTCTTGGATTTTCTCCCTAAAGTAAATCCCTTGTGCAGTCATACATACATAAGACCCAAAACATTTTTTATGATTGCATCCCTCATAGCACAATTGTCTAAATTTTTACCAATACCTCTTGTTTCTCACACCGATCATGACTCACATGAGCTTAGAGTGTAAAAGTAATTGTGACATCCTGCTTTGAGCCATCAATCATAAACATCATACCCTTATTCGAACTACGTGGGTTCTGATTCCTTTTCCAAAACAAAGGATACATAGGTAGCCCATCTATGGGTTCGATCCCAACTTTGAAATAATTCATGTCCTTCTGAATGACAATAAACTTCAAGTGCCCCACTGAGTGGCTTTAAAACCAACCTGGTCATCATAATGACCAAGAGACTTTTATATAAATATTTTTAAGGTTACCATTGATCAAGAATCTCAAAATAGATATAGATGATTCTCTATTGGTGAAGAACCTCGAATACATATAAAAGATTCTATAAAATTTCTTGCATATTTAATCATTGATTGTCAAAACTAAAGGAAAAGCTCATTTTATACTTGGTAACGAATAAGGATTCACGAACATAACTTAAATCTACAAAGAGAGTCCCGAAATAGACAATAATTCCCCTCAAAAAGGTGTGATGAGTCCGACCTCCCATCCTCTTGACCAATGCAAATTACTAAGCCTCATCAGCTCACAAGCTAATGAGAACCCACCTTTTGAAAGTAGGTCCAAATGGATATGGAATCATTGGATGTTTCTGGTTCTACGAACAAACCCGCTAGAAACCGATCGGAACGTTTGAATCTCCCAAACAGGAGGTCATCCCCAAATTCTGAGGGAAACAAAAAATGGTGAACCTGAAGTGAATCCTTAACCAAGTTAGAATGATGTTGTACCTATTTGTTAATACCCTATTTAAAACTCAATAAGAGGGAAAAAAATCAGTTACATGTGTGCTCATCCAAAGGATGATGTGGCTGAATTTTATCTTGATTACGTCTGTTATATCAAACAGGCACTCTTTTCCAAGATCTTCTGTATTTCCATAATGGCTGCACTCAAATTCACATCTGTGAATACTGCTACTGCAAATACCACTGCTGCTATTCCTACTAGATCATCATCCGCTCTGAGGATGACATCACCTACTCAACATCTTTAACACTGGGTATCAAATGCGCTGGTTAAGAAGTACCGTCAACACGGTACCATCCCAACCCTGGAGGCTGCCCGACGGGCCCTCCAAGTGAACAACTCACACAGGTTGTCCAGACAACGACGACCAGTGATCAAGAGGCAGGCGGTGCTGACTACCGTCTCCAACCGTTTCGGGTCGTTATCCCCGGAATGCAATTTCCATTCACTCCCTTACTTTGAGGAAGTGAATGAGCAGGTCCCTCAGGGCCTTAATTCAAAAAGACAGGAGTCCTTCCCGAGGGCTCCCATCAACAATCGCCGCCAGACTCTTGTGGCAGTGCGCCCTCAACATGATGAGGGTACCGACTCCAGGCATTCAGCTCAGGTTCCTCAAACCCGAGGAGGCAAGACGAACCGCCAGAGACAGAATCCGTTTAAAAATGGGCAGTTTTTCATCCCTGCCATCTCCGGAAATGTCCACCAACCTAACTTGGTGGCAAAAAACGAGCAGGCACACACACCTGTCCATTTTAATTCCGTTGTCCAACAGACTCGTCTGGCAGCATCAAGCCAATCCCGCTAGGCAATTCTGGTGGAGTACTATAGGCATGAACATACACCTTCTTATACATCATCAGTTAGTCAGCAGGCTCGCCTGGCTACATATGATGGATCTCATCAACCGAGTTTGGAAAAGTGTAATCAGCAGGCACATACACCTGCTAGTAAAAATCAAGCCTACCAACAGTCTCACTTGGTAGTGCATGGAGAAGTCAGTCGGAAAGCTCCGACGACAAACAGGAGGCAGACTCAACTCTCTGCCTCCACACTTGAGTACTTTCAGGATTCACTGACAAGAAAAGGAGGACAGGAGCAGGCACATACACCTACTCCAAACCCAGACTGGACGTATATTCCCGTTCCGGCGGTTGAAGTCACCAAGCATATTTTGTCAATGGTGAAAGAGCAGAAGCAAATTCCTGCTCATATTCTGGATGCTTTCCAGGATATCATAACAGCTTCAGCATCATCTTAGGGAAAGACACATAAATCCACCCCTAGCAGTGGAGTGAAACATCAACGATTCACTCCGGAACAGACACACACATCTGTTCCAGTCCAAGAGGGTTATGGGGCATACTCCCCCATATCATACGGACAACCAAGTCAGGCACATACACCTGATTTGAGTGGAGATCGTCAGACTAACTAGACCATCTTTCCTGATCAGGCACATACACCTACTCAGAGAAATCACTTTCTTCATCAAATGTTTTCTAAAGAGTGTAAGAAGTCATCTAAGAAAAAGATCCGCCCAGCACAGTCAGGAGATCAAAGGCCAATCTGTATCCAAGCCTTGCTAGATGCTGGAGTTCTTGAATCCCTCAGACATTTATTTGTCAGAATTCAAGATTCTACTCCCTCGGTTCCCAATAATGGGAACATTAATTCTGAAGGTCTTCAACAGACACTTCCTCATGAAGGCTTGCTTCATGAAAATTCGGTCAATCTTGAAGTTTCTTCTTCAGATGAGAGCCACAGGTACCCTCTGTGTGGTCAGAAGACCAAGGAGAAAAAGATATCATCTTTTGTTATAACCCATTATGGTGGTCCTCCCCATGATGATGAATTTCGCTACGAAAGTCCTCTCCGCAGTAGTGATTCACATTGCCTGGAAAATACTCCAGTAGACAATGTAGTGCCGAGAAAGCCCTCTTATCTTGAGGCACTTGAAAATGTGAAACCAGTCATGTCTAATGCTTTATTGCTAGCAAGTGAAATACTTTCTCAATCAGAAGATAGCCCAGGTTGTAGGTCATTCTCCGAACCACCCCTAAGTCATTAATCTTCTAGTTTGATCAATGATCTCTCTACCAATATTGTTGAATCCGATGAAGCAACAAGGAAACACCAACTCTGGTAAAAAAAGGTAGAAGAATATTCATTTAATGATAAAGAGTAAATGCTGAACATGAGGAAAAAACTAGCGAAAAGTGAGGTACCAGTCATGTTTTGGCCTTTGGCTGACTCCCAGTATGACATTCCAAAGATGTTGATGGAAGATGGAGTCAATGATATTTGTCTCAACATATGGAAAACTCTTTTTCAATTAAAGAAGAAGGAATTATCTTATGATGAATATGAATATCATCTTAATATAATAGAAGGGATACAACGTCAGATTGATTTGGCATCTCTATTAGTCTCTCGGTATCCGAAGGCTGAAAAGAAACAGAGAACCCTTCAACGTTCATGCCTTGGCGCACTAAGAAAATTGCGTCAATTAATTTCCAATTCTCTATCTGGTGTTCATATCAGAGGATGGGGTGTTCACGGAGCACTACATTTCACAGTGCTTTCCAGTCAGCAAAGCCCGCCGAAAATGGTCTCATGCAATGTTATTGCCCATGGCCGGCGACAGTCAATGGGCTTTATTCATAATCAAAAGCTTGCTCAAGAACAGGTTTCAACTAGTTCCTCTCAAAATCACGCATATAGAGAACAAGTTGTTGAGTTGCTCCTACATCAAGCAGGAGAGAATATTGCACAAGCCTCTCGTATGGAGCAAACAAATCATCAAATGACAGAAGTCTCTGAAATCATCCAACGGTCTATTGAACTAGGTGATAAAAGTGGATACAGGTTAATACATCCAGCTAATTTCCGAACTATGATTCGCAAGATCAAGAAAGCTTTTAAGAAAGTCTCAGACATAGAATGTCCAGAGCTACCTCAGCTTGTCAGACTGGGGACTCCTTTAACCCAACCCTCAGAGTCAACAAATGGGATTCGAGGAGTTGAGCAGAATCAGCAGGAACATCCCCAGTTCACGAGACTGGGGACTCGTTCAAATCATCATTCCCCTTCTCAGAGAATGTCGGTCTTTTATCGATTGGGGAAGAAGCTCCAAGTGGAACGAAGAGCCAAATTATCAGGATATTCCCTCCAAATTATAGTTCGTCAAGAAGTTCCTAAAGGATTGAATCAACAAAAGGCAATGTCTCATAGAAGATATGAAAGAAGACAATATCATAGAAATGTTGATAGATGGGATTTGATGCATTATGCATCAATCAATGTCATCAATACCGTTGTTGCTAATCCACCAGAGGAGACTCACTCAGGGGACTCAGATGAAGAGAGTCCTGCTCAAGAAAATGTACACACCGATACAAATGAAGAAGGTGTGCGTACACGAAGTCAAAGGATTACTCAGAACCTTGGTAATCCACTTCCCTCTCTCTAAAAAGTATCCTACAAAGGGAGGGGAAAGAATCATGTTTCATATCCTTCCTCTGGAGAAGGTCAATCGCTCTCATTAGAGCAAAGGTTTGCACAACAGGAGGATGAAATGAAAGAATTAAGAAGGTTAAATGCAGAACTACTTCAGAGTAGTATTCTTCTTAAGAATGCTGATGTCCGACAGCCGAAGGAATTTGTTGCAGTTATTGAGATGGATCAGGAATATCCTCCTTTATCAGTACACCCTCAGAGGTATAATCCTATGGGTCAAATGCAACAACGGTTGCAGTGCTACCATCAGTTGCAGCACTAACCACCGCATCTGTCCAAGCTCCATTCATTGCACCTACTCAAGACCAGATTCAACCGGATGTTTCTCAAAAGTTAATAACTACTATTGAGTCATTAACAGCTTGGTTAGAAACTATGGAAGGGAAACAGGTGCAAGTTCAACCAGAAAAGAAAGTTTACCCTGAATGGGTAGATTCTATTTCTCCTCCATCCCGTTTTGGAAACCCTGTTTTTCCTACATTAAATAGATCAGGCGACCCTAAACAACATTTGACACATTATGTGTCTTGTTGTGATCCTATGATGGGAACTCCAGAGCAGCAAGAAGTAGTGAAACTCAGATGCTTCGTGCGAACCTTGCAAGGACCAGCTTTTGTCTGGTATACAAGCTTGCAATCCCGGTCAATCATCGGATGGGAGGATCTTCGCCAAAAATTCATTTTTCAGTTCAGCTCAACTTTTCAAAAAATGACAGTTTTCGATCATACAAACTGAAAGCAAAGGGAGAATGAAAGAGTATCTGATTTCATTGCTCGCTGGAAGGGATTAATGTATTCCCTGAGTTTAGCACTCCCTTAGGAAGATCTGTTACCAATCTGTGTGGAAACTTTTCGTGACGAATTATGCACGCCATTGATCCCTGTGAAATACATAGGAGGGTTTCGAGACCTTACTTCAATCGCTCAGCAGATGGAAGATTCCCTTATACAGGATAAGGTTAAATCTCATGTAATTCCATCAGCTTCAGGAAGGAGAATGGTAAATCATAAACGGCTATAGTTATTCTTAAACAAGCACCTGTACTAATTTCTACTTCAAAACCTTCATCGTCTCGAAGGGCTCCACCTCCTAAACGCCAAAAACAAAGGCCGTTTCGTCCAAATGATCAAAGAGATCAACAACGAAAACAATTTGAGGATATGAAGAGTAAAACATACTCTTTCCGAAGTGAGCAAGTTCCTGGTTACTTCATTTCAGCTCTAGAAAATAATTTGGTTCAATTACCAGTGCCCAAGAGGCCAAACAAGGAAGGAGATGAAGACCGTCCCAATTATTGTCCCTTTCATCAAATGTTATGGCATCCCATCCAGGAGTGTTTTGTCTTCAAAGACCTCCTGCAAAATATGGTCGACTTGGGACAAGTCAAGTTGAAAGGTTCTTCAACTCAGGTAGCATGTGTTACTGCTACAGTTCCATAGGAGGAAGGTGAATGGCAAGAAGTCAAAAGTAGAAATACATAGAAATATGATGATTGGATGGTAAGAAAGACAATCAATCGGACTCATGCCATTTTTCGAACACAATTAAAGAAACCAATTGTGTCTTCTGCCATGAATATTGCGGTAAAACCCTCTTTATCAGAGTTAAAATCCTCAAAGAAACGGTTTGATTCAAAAAAGGAAAAAGAATCAGAAGAAGATGAGTATGTGTCAAAGCCTAAATTTTCTTTGACTATGGCAGACTTTATGCCATTTACTTCAAAACAACGGGCACCGCCCAATCAAACGGCACAGCCTAAAAAGGCTAGTCAGGCAAAGTCTTTATTAGACGAAGAGTTAATCTTCAGTTCTATTAATATGATTCAATTAACAGATCTGTACTCCAGTCGTAATTTCATTTTTGATGATCCTGAATTCCCTATATCAAATAAGGGAATCCGAGGAAGTTCCAGAGGTTTAGGATACAAGGGAAGATGTGGATATTTCTGAAGCCACTACTCCAATTCTACCCCTGCTAGCACTGTGTATGCAGCAGAAACTCGTGGTAGAGCCCTTCAGCAAGCTCAAAAAGAACAAGCAAGTTCTTCTGCCAATAGTCAACTCAGTCTTGGTACAGTTATTTTGGACAACCGATTGAAAAATCCATCTTCTTTATCTCAGCAAGTAAATAGATCTAATCAGTCTAATCTTCCAAAACCAAGGATGTTGCCAACTTCTATCTCAATACAAGATGCATCAGCTTCCAAAGCATCTACTTCCAAGGTACCTGCTAAACCGCATATGCTTGTTGGGAAACATAGACCTCTAGATCAAAAGTATGATATATTAAAACACTTGGCCTAAGTACCAGCCATGTTATCAATTTTGGATGCTTTGAATCTGTCAAAAGATCTTCAGGAAGCACTCATCGAAGCTTTGTCATGTCCTCAGGAATTTGAAGTTGATATGGCTGCAGCTGAAGTCTATCACATAGAGAATAATCCTGTAGAATGCCATGCAGTGATATCTTTTACTGATAAAGATGAAGATGATGTTGTGCTTGGGCACATAAAACCTTTGTACTTATCTGGAAAAGTCAATGGTGTGGATATCCGAAGATCTTTCATTGACAATGGTTCAGGAGTCAACCTCATGCCCATCCGTACACTTCGTCGATTGGGCGTCATGAAATCTGATTTATCTCGTTCTACCATGATGTTACAAGGATATGATAAAAATGAACAATAACCATTAGGTGAAGTTACACTCAGAACATAGTTTGGAGATCTTGTATCCAATTCGGATTTCATTATTGTTGATCAAGACTCAGCTTTCAACGTCTTGCTTGGAAGACCCTGGCTACATCAGCATGCAGCTATTCCTTCATCATACCATCAATGTCTCAAATACTATTTCAATGGTCAAGTTTGAACATTGTATGGTGATAAGACCCCGTTCAAGACATGTGAGTCTCAATATATTGAGGCAGAAATTTATAACATGAAGGGAAGAGAAAAATCTACAATGAAAGAAATTACCAAAGTTAATGCTCCATATGGTTTGGAGAAAATTCCCATAAATCCATTTACACATGTGAGTACAGATTATGTGTTACCTATCAGTCAAATTGAAAAAATAGGCCCAAATCAAAATAATCTTATGGAAAGATCCATAATGTCAATTACGGAAATTGAGCCAGACAACATGGGAGAAATTGGTAACCTACCAAATAGAGATGAAAACACAAGTGGTGACGTCTTCATTTCATCTACTAAAATCCAACAGGTCTATACTTCGCCAATCAAGCCAGAAGAAGTTATAGAAACATAGGAGGTGAATAATGATGTCAATTCTCAATCCACCATCTCCTCTTTATTTCCCAAAGAAGGCCCTTTATAATCAATAGGGTCATAATTGGAAGCTTCTTCTTCAAAATGTGCAAATTTTGACATCTCTTCTGATCATGAAAATTTCGTTTTGTCATCTACTATGAAAGTAGAAACGGAAGAAATCGCACATGATGAAGAGAAAGAGGAAGATCTTAGAGATTCTCCTCCAGCATTTGAAGAAGGTATCTCTACCACTGTGGATGAACTCAGAGAAATAAATCTAGGTACAGAGAAAGATACACGCCCCACTTTAATTAGTGCGGCCATGACCCTTGAAGAGCAAGAGATGTATATTTCTTTTCTAAAGCAAAATAAAGATATTTTTTCTTGGAACTATATAGAAATTCCTGGGCTTTATCCTGATATTGCTACTCATCATTTGGGTTTACCAAAAGAACATCGAGGATTTAAGCAAGCCGCGAGAAGAACACACCCAACCTATGCTTCCAAAATTGAAGCTGAAGTGGATAAGCTGATCAAAGCTAACTTCGTCAGAGAAGTTCAGTATCCCAAGTGGTTGGCTAATATTGTCCCTGTAAAGAATAAGAACAGAAAAATTAGGGTTTGCATCGATTTCAGAGATCTTAATCGGTATTGTCCTAAAGATGATTTCCCAGTTCCGATTACAGAACTATTAATTGATGCGACAGTTGTCTATGAAGTACTTTCCTTCATGGATGGATATTCCGGATATAATCAGATCCGAATGGCCCCAGAAGATGAGGAATCTACAGCCTTCAGAGCCCCTCAAGGTGTGTTTTGTTACCAGGTGATGCCCTTTGGTTTAAAGAATGAAGGTGCAACATATCAACGCGCCATGCATCGTATCTTCAAACCATTCTTAGGGAAGTTTGTTGAATGCTATGTAGACGATTTGTTGGTTAAATCCAATCAACGTTCTAATCACATGGCTTATTTGGAAGTCATATTCCACAAGCATCGACAACTTAATTTGAAGATGAACCCCTTAAAATGTGCATTTGGGGTAACCTCAGGAAAATTCCTCGGCTTTGTTGTACGCCATTGTGGTATTGAAGTCGATCCTGAGAAGACCAGTCAATCCTTGGTATGTCACCTCCTCAGAATTTGAAAGAATTAAGAGGACTTCAAGGACACTTAGCCTATATTCGGAGTTTCATCGCCAATTTGGCAGGCAAAATTTTACCCTTTACCAAATTATTGAAAAAAGGTGTCACTTACCAGTGGACTGAAGAATGTCAAGAAGTGTTTGATGTTCTCAAGAAATACCTCTTGAGTCCACCAGTACTCATGCCATCTGTTGAATGAATACCACCTATCCTCTATGTGACATTTCTAGAGCGATCATTGGGTGCCTTTCTCGCTCAAAAGAATGATGTTGGGAAGGAAAATAGCCTCTACTATCTCATTAAAACTATGCTTGAAGCAGAAACCTGGAATTCAAGTATTGAGAAGTGATGCCTGGCATTAATCTTTGCAGTTCAGAAACTGAGACACTACCTACAACATCACGAGGTCCAATTGGTATCTCGCAATAATCCTCTCAAATTATTCCTTAGTCGTCCAATGCTTACAGGACGTCTAGCAAGGTGGCAGTTATTTTGCAGTAGTTCGACATTCAGTTTGTATCTCAAAAGGCAATAAAGGGCCAAGATATGGCTGATTTCCTGGCTGAACATCCTTCAGTGGAAGACACGTCTTCAGATATTGAACTCCCCAATGAAGAAGTTTTCTCTATTCAAGAGAGTCCTCAAACATGGGAAATGTATTTTGATGGTGCTTCCAGAAGTCCAACAGGGAAGAAAATGGAAAATCCTAAATTCAACAAAGTTGGTTTAGGAATTGTACTCATTTCTCCAGATAAGGCATTGTTACCTTATTCCTTTTTATTGTGGGAAGGTGGTACCAATAATGAAGTCGAATTCCAAGCTCTTATCACAGTCTTAGAGTTAGCGCTTCAAGCACAAGTGAATCACTTAAAGGTGAAAGGTGATTCAGACTTGGTAATCAAACAAGTCAATGGGGATTAATCCATCAGAAAAGGGGAGTTAATCCCTTTGTATGATTACGTCAGAATGTTAATGACAGAATTCCCTTCAGAACCGACATTTTCTTATGTCCCAAGATCAAAAAATGCTCAAGCTGATGCACTGGCTACTATAGCCACAGCTCTAGAAGATCCAAATCGGGATGAGACAACCATCAGTATTTCCCACCGTCATGCAATTTCACCTTATGTTCAAGCCAAAACAGAGGAAATTAATGAAATTAGTCCCATTCCTGAACCGTATGGTCATACTAAAGGATGGATGTCACCTATCAGGGAATACCTTCAAAATGGAACACTTCCACCTGATAGAGCTGAGAAAGAACAAATCCAGCGACATGTGGTCAATTTTACTCTTTATGATAGCCCAAACCACCTAGAGAAAATTCTCTACAAACGTGGTTTTGATGGAGTTCTCTTCAGATGCATTGATGGTGAAGAGACAATGGATGTCATGAAAGAAGTTCATGCAGGAGTCTGTGGTTCCCACCAGTCTGGACATAGATTGTCTGATCAAATTCGAAGGCTTGGATACTTTTGGCCTTCAATGACAAAAGATTGTGTTGATTTCACAAAGAAGTGTCATTCATGTCAAGTACATGCCAACTTCATTCATCAACCTCCAGAGTTGCTTCATACTGCTAAAGACTCGTGGCCATTTGCCACATGGGGAATGGATGTGGTGGGACCTTAACCTTCAGCTATGGCCAAGCAGTTTAAGTACATTCTTACTACTACTGATTTCTTTTCCAAATGGGCAGAGGTATTACCTCTCAATGTAGTCAGTTCAAAATGCATTGTTAGCTTCATCAAGTCTAACATCATTACTAGATTTGGTGTCCGTCATACCATATTGACGGACAACAGCACCAACTTCTGTTTTTCTGAGGTGAAGAAATTGTATCAAGAATACAACATTAAATCCAACCATTCATCTCGGTATCATGCGGCAGATAATGGCCAAATTGAAGCCTTTAACAAGACTCTTTAAAATATACTGCAAAAGATGGTGGATAAAGATAAGAGGTCATGGCCTCATAAACTTTTTCATGCTTTATGGGATTATTGGACTACCACCCGCAATGCAACGCGGTCAACTCCATATTCGTTGGTATATGGAACAGAAGTTGTCTTGCCAATTGAAGTTCAGTTGCCCTCACTCAGAGTAGCCATTTTTGATCAGTTATCTATAGATGAGCAATCCCAAAAGCGATTGAATGAATTGGAACAGTTAGATGAGAAAAGATTGTGCACTTTGCACCACTTAGAAATCTATCAGAATCGAATAGCATGAGCTTTTAACAAAAAGTTCGTCTTCGTTCATTCATTCAGGGAGAATTGGTATTAGTTCTTAGAACTCCAATGATACCAGGAAAGAAACCTCCCACGCTTGAGCCAAAATGGGAAGGACCTTATTCAATACATAGGGTCTACTCCAATAGAGCTTATTCATTAATCTCGATGGATGGAGAACTCATTACTAATCCAACTAATGCCAGATTTTTGAAGAAATATTTTGTATAAAATACAAAGTATTCATAGAAGGTCCCCGCAACATCACACTAAGCTGTGCAACACCAGTTCGTCCTTGCTATATGACGTTAAACTATACAGCAATGGTCCAGTATGACCTTAAACTGCAACTTCGTCCCACACGATGTTAAACTGTGAAAAAGTTCCCTAAATGGTCCAGTATGACCTTAAACTGCATCATCAACGGTCCATGCATATGACCCTAAACTATTTGCAAGTCCCTTACTTCCAGCAAGACGTTAAACTGTGACGTCCTAACTACATGACGCTAAACTGTATAAAAGTCCCTTACGTCCAGAAAGACGTTAAACTACAAAATCATCAAAGGTCTTGTATGGCCTTAAAACAACACCACCGTCCAGCAAGACATTAAACTGCACCGTCCACGGTCCATGCATTTGACCTTAAACTATTCTCACTTTCGTCCAACATGACGTTAAACTGTGGGGAAAAAAAATCCCCAATGCATCCAACATGACGTTACAATGGTGCACTCTTTTGTCCTTACTGCATGACAATAAACTGCCCAGTCCCCCTTTCATCCAACATGATGTTAAACTCTATTGTCCTCATCGTCCAAACTACATGACGCTAAACTATACAGAAAATTCATGATATGTCCTACATGACATTAAACTGTATTTTTTCCCTACTACATGACACTAAACTGCGCAACACCAATAGTCCTAACTGCAAGACTTTAATCTGCATAGTCCCTTTATATGTCCTACATGACATTAAACTATGCATCGTTAAGGTTGTTGTTACCTCTTGTTTCTCACACCGAGTATGACTCATGTGAGCTTAGAGAAAACCTCAACCGTAACACTCTCTTTGGGCCGCTAACCATGTATAAGTACCAACAACATTTTTTTTATTATTGTTGTCCCCAAGAACAACTTGATCATTAATTCATTCATTAATTGAACTACAAGGACTTTGATCCTTGCCTTCCAGGCTGGGTACATAGGTAACCTCCCAAGGTTCAAGCCCAAAAACAATATCTTCACATCGGTTCACCACCATCTTATCTGATGTTGATTCGTGAAACCGCCCCTAGAATAAATATCTTTACATTGATTCACTTTCATCCTTGTTATATGACGTTAAACTATGCAACACTTTTGTCCGGTATGACAATAAACTACAATACTCTTTGATTTCCTCATTTGAGAGAGAACTATTATTGACATTGATTCTTCAATCATGTTTCGTTTCAAAAGACTACGTGCATACATGGTAATGCCTAAACTTTTTGTCTCGGGTTAAACCATCATTGCACTAAAGTCCCCTTTCACCCTTCACATGTACGAACAAAGTTTGTACAAAGGGTAGTTCTAGAACTACGTGGGCTTTATTCCCATCCTTATGGGATACGTAGGAACGTTCGAGTATCCCTTGAATACAGCCCCATGTCTTTTTGGGCCTAACCCCAAATTTCACTTTCAGTCCCTTGGCTGAAAAGTCCTCATGAAAACACACACAGTGTATTCATTATTATGGTCCGAACTCTATGTCTGTAAACTATGATCTCTCATACTTTCGTCCTGCACGACGTTAAATTGCATTTCAAGAACTATGTATGGCTTGATTCTCATTCTTATGAGATACGTAGTGAAGTCCAAAATTTCAATTCAGGACCCAGCCACAACATGATTATGGTTATCATTGACCTATGTACCTCTATATACATTAGACAATACCCATATATATGTGCTATAATCCTAACCATAAATATTTTCAGATCTTCATAACCCTTTTCATGACTTTTAGTCACAAAAATGTCAAACTTCTGATAATTCTTTTTCCTGACTATGTAGTACGTGCCCATAGGTGGCCTTGCATAAATAGTCCACATAACAGACTTGTCAGCCGAAAGATACTATTTATTTGACCATGCAGCCAATGCCCTTAGGTGGCCCTGCATAATTCAACACCCTAATGGGTTTTTGTCAAATAATAGTAACTTCATTCTTGAGAAGAATGTCTCTTTTGTCCTTATTTGTCTTAAATGACGGTATGTAGGGATCTGCAAAAAAATAGCCATCCTTAACATATTTTTCCCATGTCCTTTTTCATGATCTGAAAGTATTCAAGTTTATGGTTTATACTCTCCATATTTTATTTCCCTACGTTTGGGTTAGACCTTCGTAGGAGTGATATTCATTCAATATTCCAATATTATTGTTCGGAAATATCTTCTCCATATTCAAGTACCTCTTTCCATACAAAAAACTCTATACTTTAGAAAATTTGAATCTCCATAAACTTTCACTGGCTTTTAGCACTAGGAAAGTAAATTTCTAGGAGTTCTTTTGCCTAACTATGCAGCACGTGCCCATAGGTGGCCTTGCATAAACAGTCCACATAACAAGACTTGTCAGCCGAAAGATGCTATTTATTTGACCATGCAGCAAATTCCCTTAGGTGGACCTGCATATTTCAACCCCCTAACGGGTTTTGTCAAATAATAGTAACTTCATTCTTGGAAACTACTTCTTCTAATACCTTTTAGCTCATTTTTATATCATTCCTCAGATTCAAATATTCTTAAGCCATATTTTACCTATTTTCCATCATACTTGAGTATGGTAATATGTTTTCAGATAAATTGTCAATGAATTGAATCAATTTTAATCCATTTTGGTCAAAGCTATTTCCACCATAAACATTAGCCCCTTTATGTCCGATGTGCATGACTTTAAACTTCCCACAAAAGACAAAGGAACACTAAATAAAAGTCAAGTTCCAGCTCACTAAACATACATTCTGTATGATTTAGGTAATATTGAGCAATTAAAAGGTTCAATGTTTGTAGGGTTATTTGTAATAATCCTAGTAAAAAATCAAACTATGCTTAATAAGCCCATTGGTTTAAGTAAATTTGAAGCAGGTAGTGAAAGAATGCAGGTACAAATGATTGAAGATGAAAGTGTTTTTCATTGATACACAAGAGTTAGAAGGAAATCCACAGACTGTAGTCTGTTCTCTTTTTCAAGAATTACTAGAGTCTTTCAACATAACACTTCAATTGATTTACGGCATCCCGAGCTTCATCAGCAACCCCCTGGAATTCATTCATTCAACTGGATACAATAAGAGATGCAGTGATACCAGATCTTCTTGGAACAATTGTAAAAGGATGTTCTTGAGTGCTGTTTGAGAAAATTTTCTTGCTGATCAAACAGTGACTCTGTTTCTGTCCAAGAGACTTGGAAGATGGATACATGGATTTGAGAATGGAGCATTGGATGTAAAGAGCCATTTGGAGAGAGTACTCTTTTCAGATATTGCTCTAATACCATGTTTGTCTTCTCTCCACCAACCGGTAGTGGAAAACATTTCAGCCCATGGGTTTTCCATTTTCATATCTGCAAGGAAATGACATGGAGGAAGGATTTGAAAGTTCACACCATTGTTTTTTCTCTTAATGCACAGCATAACCGAAATGAAGGAGTAGCAGCGAAGCTGCATTTCAGGTGTATAGTTCTTTGCATCTGGAACATTGACTCCTTGCAGGTGACCATGAAAATATAGAGGCAGGTAGATGCTCTGTGGGAAATTAAGATGATATTTCTTCAAGTGCTTAGCCAAATCTGAGAGAGTGTTGTTGCAGATATCATAGTAATCATGGCCAATGATGTTCATCATGTCATCAATCCACTTGTTATCCAGTTCATCAGACATTTTAATTCCATTAGTAGCCATTGAATCTTCCCAAAAGTTGAATAAATTAAACTCTTAAATGGGTTTATTTTTCATAAAATTTGTGAATTATTTCGAAAAACTGGATAAGGCATTAAGGCGCGCAAGTCTAAAAAATGGCGCGCAAGTATTCGTGTGCCGCGCTAGTTTTTGACGCGCAAGTATAAACCACGCAAGTACAAATGCCTTTACAGTAGCGTGACATTAAGGAAAACACTAGAAAACAGAGAAACCTGTGCGGCGAGAGCTCAAAGGTATGAAGTCCAGAAATCCGGATGCTTGTACGGAAGTGAGGCCCTCTATTTATAGACGCGGCCGAGACCCTGCGCGCCGTACCCTGCATGACCGAGCGTTGTATCCCTGCGCGATTCGCACTTGCGCGCCGCCCTCTGTTCCCAGAAGACTTGCGCGACCCCTTTTCTTTTCGATGTATTCGATTTCCTCAGAGTCAAATCCTCATTTCTCTCCGGATCCAACTCTGAGGGGGTCTTTTGTTGATGCTCCTTTCGTCACAGAATCTAAAGATCGTTAAAGGGGAATATCTGTGCTCAATGTGATTCAACCCTTGAAGAAAATATCAAAAATCGACAAAGGGATGAACAAGGAAAACATTTCCCATAGCCCGCGCAAGTTTCCTCATGGTCGAGCAAGTGGACTTGCGCGACGCACCTTGGTGCGCAAGTGACTTGCGCGACCTAATTGATAACCGCCCTGTAACCTCCCAGGGTCTTCTCCTGCCTATAAATAGACCCTGTGGGCCCCCCATCCGAGATGATCTTTTTCCAGAAACTCGGATTGAAGCTCCCGACGCCCAAGTCTCTTCTCAAAGCTTCCAGAACACTTCTAAGGTAATTTCTTACCTAGAACGGATGATCTAAAGAGAGGAAGGAAGGCCTAAGTGTTGAAACTCATCAACACTTGTGCGCCTGAGTGGCCAGCCCTTAAGGGAAGTGGTCCCACTTGCGCTCCACCTTATTCCTTCAATAGAACTTGCGCGTCCCTTTTTTGGAAGTACCTCAAGATAATTATAAAGGCTTTAATAAAGAGTCGCTCAAGTATTTCAATGCTGGTTGACCATCGCGCAAGTACATCACATGTCGCGCAGGTATACCGGCGTGACCAATACTTGCGCGCCGCCGCAGTACCTGCGCGCCTTCCAAGACTTGTGAACCCCTTCCTTTTTGGGTGCCTTTCTTTCCCATTTCACCCCTCTTAAGCCATTACACCTTTCCTTTTTCAAGATTCATTCTTCAAGACACTCTTCAAAGCCATTTGTGGCATGATTTCATGATTTGACTTCCTTATCTGAAAGGAATTCGGTGGAATATCTCTCAAAACCTAGTGATTAAAATATCCTTATGTCACTAAATATGGTGAGTTCATTCATTCAACCTCATACTTTAAGATGAGAGAATCCTTAACCTAGGCTTCCTTTTCAGGAATAAGTCCCAGTCATAAAACCTGGGCATCCTTTTCAGGAGTAAGCCCCAAGTCCCTTAAATGTTCTGGCATCCTTTTTAGGATTAAGCCCCATGTCCCTTAATTTGGGAATCCTTCATAGGAGTAAGCCCCAATCTCAGATATGGGCATCCTCCTCAGGAGTAAGCCCCAAACCTTAATCCTTAACCTGGGCTTCCTTTTTAGGAATAAGTCCCAGTCATAAATCTTGGGCTTCGTTTTCAGGAGTAAGCCCCAAGTCCCTTAAATTCTCTTTAACCAGTACTAATTTACGTTTGATCTGGGATTCCTTCTCAGGAGTAAAACCCAGTTATCAATCCTCTCCTAATTTGGGATTCCTTTTTCATGAATAAGTCCCAAGTTAGGGTATTCAAATCTCCATGAAGCACATATACCTTTATGGACCATGTTCCTGGATTTTATCCCTAATGTAAATCCTCTGGGCAGGCATACATACATAAGCCCCAAACCGTTTTTTATGATTGCATCCCTCATAGCACAATTGTCTAAATTTTTACCAATACCTATTGTTTCTCACACCGACCATGACTCACGTGAGCTTAGAGTGTAAAAGTAATTGTGACATCCTACTTTGAGCCATCAATCATAAGCATCATACCCTTATGCGAACTACGTGGGTTCTGATTCCTTTTCCAAAACAAATGATACGTAGGTAGCCCATATATGGGTTCGATCCCAACTTTGAAATAATTCATGTCCTTCTGAATGACAATAAACATCAAGTACCCCACTGAGTGGCTTTAAAACGAGACTGGTCATCATAGTGACCAAGAGACTTTTATATAAATATTTTTAAGGATACCATTGATCAAGAATCTCTAAATAGATATAGATGATTCACTATTGATGAAGAACCCCGAATACATATAAAAGATTCTCTAAAATTTCTTACATATTTAATCATTGATTGTCAAAACTAAAGGAAAAGCTCACTTTATACTTGGTAATGTAATAAGGATTCACGAACATAACTTAAATCTATAAAGAGAGTCCCGGAATAGACAATAATTCCCCTAAAAAATGTGTGATGAGTCCGACCTCCCATACTCTCGACCAATGTAAATTCCTAATCCTCGTCTGTTCACAAGATAATGAGCTCCCACCTTTGGAAAGTAGGTCCAAATGGATATGGAATCATTGGATGTTTCCGGTTCTACGAACAAACCCTCTAGAAACCAATCAGAACGTTTGAATCTCCCAAACAGGAGGTCATCCCCGAATTCCTAGGGAAACATGATGTCACTATACTATTCACGGTAAGGGTTTCATTATAAATAAACTGGTGAATACCTCTCTTCCACGACTTCCAATCAAGCATTTAGTGAATCGATGGTGTCGATAAGCCCTTGATTATTGTTTAGTTGAAAAAGATCATGGATAAGTGAAAAATGATGATATTTGGTTTGAGGGTTCATAAATAATTTGAATGTATAGGGACACCTTTTGAGGATTTACTTGAACACATTCTAGTTATCTCTATACTGGAGGGAAATATTGATACCCATCCTTGATCGGGTATTGATAAATTGATATTACAGGCACCGATTTAGGAAGAAACCCTAGACATTCTCCAATTGATGGGACAAATCCTTATAGTTGATGTGAACCTATTAGAAGTGTATATTGAGGCTCATCCAGGGGATAATATGTGATAGGAAAGACACCTAGAAGAAACTCACTGTTTATTCACCTCAACTCCTTCATTTCTTCCTCCTACCTGGTGACTATATAATTGTGCATAGGAAGCTCATCCTCATCAAGAGGAGGCAGATATTATATGTTTCCATATCTTTATTATTGTTATTGATTCACTAAGGATTCCGTACATGATTGATCAATGTAAACCCCTATGTTAAGGAGATTATCGATTATTGGGTACACACACTTTCTTCTTTTATCATGGTGTGGACCACATTCCTAATAGATACTTCCTCTCACTAATCCTCTTCATTTTCATTATTTTCGGTGTTTTTTGTAGGGTTGACTTCCATGACATTTACTGATATAGAATTCATCTTAGGCATCGTACTGGCTATCAAATCATATGAGGGTTATTTTTAGCCTTTTCTCAATTTCATCCTTCCTTTATAACATTATCCTCTATCTTCATGGTGAAGGGAGACTAATAGGGAACCTCTATATATCCCAATCATCTACCTCTCTTCAGGGGAAAGGGTCAATAGACGGGATGGATAGGGATACTTTACAACATGGAATTCACCTCTAATGGAAAATTTTTATTTAAATTGAGGTCGTGGTTGTGGTAAAAACTCCCCCATCCCTGTGGGATGGGGTTTCTCCCATTTTATTATTTTTTCACCTCAGGATGAGTTTTTCTACATTGAAGAATATTTTGTTTCAAAAATTATTCTAGCCCTATGGTTTGGGACTAATCCTATACTTCATCACATTATTCTACTATCATGGATCACTTGATCATGCACATCTTTATTCAAGCATTATCCAGATAAAATGTCGATTATATATTCATATGTCATTCATCCAAGGACATTAACAGTGATTAATGATTGGATTCCCTTAAGTGATAAGCCAACTTATTGTTCTCAGTTTATTTTTTTATGAAATTTTTTATAGATTTATCTCAGTTGTCTGGATTCTTTTGAGACTTATTAAAGTCCAATTTTTATTGACTGTGAAGTATTTACTGAGTAGGTTTTTTCTAATTATCCATATCATATTAATTAACATATTACATGTCATTTGCTGTGGGTTTTTCTTAATGGGGTGTTAGGTGAAATTAAAAGATCCAATTTCCCCCATCCATGAATATGAACACTCGAAATGGAATAAAAAATTAAATGAAAAACCTCATGAATTTAATTTAGGAATGGCGATTGAACATCTTTTCTTTACTTCTCTGATCATTTTATCCATGAAGACAGAAGGGAATCCATGTTTATTTGATGATAGATCCCACCCAATATTCTGACATGGTCTGCATACCCTTTTTAAGGAAATAATTTTTATTTTAGGGGGAGGAGATATTTCAAAATATTTAGATCAATGTTTTGTATGTATTTTTCTATAAAATCTTATGTAATATCCATATGATAAGTGTATAAGTGACAAAAAATGATGGGTATGTCATCACTAACCAATTTATTTCACACGATAAACATGTCCTTTTTTCATTTTTTAGAGGTAATTCTCTACTTGATCAACCGAACATGATATATTATTGATAGTTTTATCGTAAGTAGTGTAGATATGGGAGGCCTCATTGGTATGGAAATTGTATGAGGTGGCTCATGGAATGAGTTTTCCTCTATATATATTTTGGTCGATAATGGATGTATCTTATCTTTGATAGGGTATGTAATATGTTTAGCCCAATCTTTTCAAGATCCTTATAATATGAAGGTTTTCTTTTATTTCACTCAACTAGGGGAGGACCTTCATGCCAACATGAATTTTTCCCACATGGGTGACCATTACAGATATTGCTATCATGGAGAGGAATACCATCATAACTCGATTTCCAACTATGGGGTGAATTTTTATAGCATATTACCTAAAGAGGACCTTCACGGTGTATGAAAATAAGGGGAGTAACTTTTTTCTCTTTGATATTATGTCCATGATGAGTGTTATCGTGATGCTCATCAGGACATAAGATCTTTTGATCAATCCTATAGTTTCCAAGAAGTAATCATTCATTTTATATGCTCTAGGTAGGACTTCCAATGATATTGGTAACAATGTTTCGGGGATTACCTTTTTAGCTACTACTTAATGTTTCATAATTTTCTGATATATTGATAGGATTTTGAGCCACCCTTGATAGATTTTTGACAGCCTCAAGAATAATATCCTCTAGCAGAGTGGGTTTATGAGTCATCATTTCAAATTCTTCTAACCATTAGCATGAATTATTTTTGGTCTCTCTCTTTTAGGTGATTATGGCCTCCTACTATAAGTCAAAACCATCATATATGATTTCCTATTCATGTGTCTCCCTTGGTGTTGCTAGGATATGTTGTAAAACTATTGGGATACAAGTAGGGATATATGACAACCCTAGTGCATCCACTAAATTAGACCAGCTTCCCCTAGTTATAAAATGTACATATGGATGATAATGTTGTCCATTTATCATGGAATATTTCCGACAACCCTCATGGATGGGAGAGCAGATGCATGTCTCCTTATAAGTGATCACCCTATTGTCTGTATGAGTCACCCCACTTGAGAAGGTTGGTTTTTGGGAATTAATCTTATCTACCTTTTGAGACATGATTAAATCTTGAATTTTTATAGGATATGTTTAGTAATTGATGTCTGACTCTTCATCATTTCATGGAAATTTTGAGATACATCCTTGGTGGTAATGATAATTTATGCCCACTACGATAATGGAACAGAAATATGTGCTAGATTTTTCCCACCATTTTTTCTAGTAAGTACTAATAGTCCTCCTATGAAGAAGAAGAGGTAAAATTATTCACCCAATTTACAATTTGAATATGTCGGCTACTTTATCTAATTTGTGATGTATTTACCTAAAACTCATGATATGAATGAGCTAAAATTCGCATATCCTAGTGGTTTTCTATCATATTTTTGTTACAAGTTTCATATGAATTCATATTAATTTATATCTCCTTGTTGGTTTCATAATATTTTTATGGATGGATTATGCAAATTAATTGTAATTTACATCTTCTCATTGTTTTCTAATATATATGGTTGATGGGATTCATATGCATCCATAATAATTTTCATCTTCTTGTAATTGGTTTCCTCTATATTTTCATGGAGGGAATGAGGTGAAGGAGTAGGCATATGCATCTTACTATACATTTATATAGTTTTCTCATATTGTTTTTGAGGTAAACAAGTATGAATTTTCATCTACTCATTCTTTTTCATCGTATTTGTATGATAGGCATGATAACAGTGAGAAGAAATATACATATTCTTATTGGTTGCCACTATATTTACATAGAGGAAATCATTTGTAGTAATATGGATGATGGAATATTCCTGATTGATTGAACGTCACCCTACTCAATTTGATCTTGGAACCTTGGTCTATTTGACTTTAGCTGGGGCCATGGGGAAATATCGTATTCATGATAATGATGGGGGTCTACATGACATGGATGTCAATGATTTTGGATAGGGGACCTCAGGCGAGACCACTGTAGTTGCTGGATGCAGTTATTGATGGTAAAATTACCATAATCTCCAAGGTAATAGAGTAATATGTTAATATGTTCAAGAAATAGGCTCTTAAAATTGATTGAGATGGCTATATGATCTGTATGGTTATAGAATACCGACCATCACCGGTCAAACAGTTGGTGGGACATCCAGGATTATAGGGTCATTCAAGCCAACACCAGGGTAGTGAGGGTACCATTCATGTGGTATTATCATACCAATGAAGTTTAAACCCATTGTTGAAATCGATGTGTGGGTGATGACATTCTCTATATGGTGAAGGACCCAACCTTTTTGGTGGGTTATGTGCGTGTCTGCGAAAGATGTTGACATTCCATTGGATTAAAGAGTGTTCTGGTGAAATTTTATTGAAATATATTTTAAATATATAGACAAAAAACTCATAAATGTAGAATATCATGACCATACATGTATTTTATTTTCTGGTTTCTCCCTCTGTTATTTTGGATGCCATAGGGGCCCAATGTGGGGTGATTCCACCACCCTTTTTAAAGATTCGTAATCGGTTCAAAATTTTGTTTCTAAATAATGATTAATGTACCAAGTAGTTGATTGTCGGGGTGTTTAATTAGGTGAAATCATTCATTTTGAGTGCACCATCACTGAATGGTCACCAATGGGTTTGTTTCATGGATCTAGAAACATCCAATGGATCTATTTTTCATGGTTTTGCATGGACCTACTTTCCAAAGGTTGGTGTTCATTGGGGGACTTTTCCAATGACACTTAAGAACATAAATTAATAGAGAGGATGGGAATTCAATATCATCACAACCTTTGGGGGGAACTATTTTCTATTCAAGGACTCTCTAATAGATTAATGATATGTTATGTAATTCTTTAATCATTACCATGCATTTATAATATGGATTAACCTGAGGTAATGATCAATTGTGAACATGCATGGGTCTGGAATAATCAGTATGTATTTTATGTTCACCATTGTTAGCGATATATGTGTGTATCTGATATTTTAAATCAATGGGATCCATTTAAATAAGTATTAGATATTCTTTTTTCATTCATTAGTTGGTGATAGATTTAAGAAATGTAGGGAACACTAGAGTTTATTGTCATCTAAGAAGATGGATGTTTTTTTGATATCGGGATTGAACTCGTAATATTGTCTTTATATATATCCTCATGAGAGGAATTAGAACCTACACAGTTAGTTTCCAATTAAAAGGACACAACAGTTTTTATAGACATGTTTTTAGGACAAAACCATGTTTTTTGACATCATGCATTGAGTATTTCTAGGTGAAATATTCATAGACAAGGATTGGCACGGGACTTATGCTGAGGCGGACTAAGGGCCTAAAAGGGATGTGGTCTCCCATGTGGATATGACCCTACTAGGAATGTCATCAAAAGAACATAATGGTGAATTATGGTGTTAGGTTTGGACGTTAGGGAGGCTTCATACATATCATGGTTAGTTGAGAATCAAATCTCATATATTTTGGTAAGGAATGGGGATTACACTATATAGAAGTCCCATTGAGCATGAATTGGGATTTTAACATATAGGAGGTGCATCTGGGGCGTATCATTGGGAATATTTTACATTGATGGCTGAGGCATGATTTCAAGGATTACACCATATAGGTAGACTACTTGTTTTCTAGGATCATGCAGATTTCATGGACATTGTTATCCTTTATTCCCATGTGAGTCATGGTCAATGTGATAAATAAGAGGAATAAGTAGATCTAAGGATCACACAATCCACTATTTTCTGATGGCTTATGGATGCTAGAGGAAAAAGGGATATGAAGAGATATTTTAATGTTCATATCTCATCTTTTATTCTAATAACCCAGATAATCACATCTTTTGACCAATCTGGATACATCCTGGGTTGTTGAAGAGGATCAATAGTGTCACCACTCTCACGAAAGGATATGGGATTACACTAGGAGGGATGCACTAATAGTTCGAAGGGAAGATATGAGTTACCATAATCTACCCCCGTTGAAGGGAATGTACATTGGTTCCCCTCAATACCTTGAATAGAGAGGTTTACATGAGACCGTCTGAGGTTTAAACTCACATTACCATTGGAATGTTGACATGAAGGAATTATGAGGGGGCCCCTTATTTTGGAGGTTGCAAAAGTGACTCTACTTAACATTGGGGTATGTACACTTGAGAAGACACAATATTGTTCCATATAATCTGATCAAATATGCCAGCTGTCTTTCAAAGAGGACATGACCTAATGTCCTTATACCGGTTCACATTGAGGCCAATGTGGGGTCGGATGATATGATTGAATAGAGTGAGGGGAGGTTGAGAGTATAATTCCCTTGTATGTCCAATAAAATGTTTCATTTTATTATATGTGATGGGGTTCCCTCTATACCATATTTCTATGTGAGAGAGGATACCATCCACATACCATTGTGCTTTGAAGACCCAGGTTCTATCCAAGTAGCATGTTTCTAAATGGTGCTATGTTCCATCTGTATTGCATGTTTCCACGTGGGTTTGAGATCCACCTGCAAAGATTTTTCTATGTGGGGAAAGGTCCCGTTTCCATATCATCGTACATTGCGGGATGATTGTCTACAAAGGGCCCATCTATTTATTCCCTACAGAATGGTGTCCATAAAGGGTATTTCACTTTTCAGATGGATGAGTGATTATTATTTCATCCCTTATTCATTAAGGTGGGTTTAACTACATGGAATGGATTTATCTCTCCCAATTCATCAATCGGGCTCTGATTTTGTCATCTTCTTCTCGTCACTCATCCATTTGGAACTTTTTCCTGTATTTCCTCTATCTCACTCATGGGATCATTATAGAAGAATATAGGGACTAGTTACTAGTAGGAATGATCATTCGCAGTGGCCAGTGAGGGTTCACTTATTAAATCCCATGGAGAAATCCCTAGCCCACTAATGATATCATTTGTGGGGGCACACATTTTTATGGAAAAAAATGACATGACATAGTTTGTGGGTGTTGTAGGTACCATATCATTCTACGAACAATTTTTTTCACTTGGGATGATCATTCGTGGGGATGAAAGCACTACATGGCCTTACAAATAACATGGTATTGTATATGGGCATCGATTTAAACTTATCATCTTGTGAACGATTTCATTCATGTGGTGCTTCATGAAAATGTATAATGCCATGTATAGAGGTGGTTCCCATAGATATTTTTACTACATAGACCTAAACCTTTCTTCACAACCTCATCCCATGTGATTATTTTTCTTCAAATTCCTCATTTGGTTTTATTTCTACCGTTTTTCTTGTTCAAGGAATTATCTTCTCCCTGTATGTGGATTTTTGTTGTCATAATACCATGAAAGAACCAAATAATCCTAAGCCCCCCTAAAACCCTAAACCCCTAAAAACTCATAATAACACTAAAAATTCCCTAAAATTCATAAAATCCAAAAAACCCCCTAAAAAAACCTAAAAACCTAAAATCTCCAAAAACATTAAAATCACTAAAAACCATAAAAACACAAAAATAATAGAAAACCCAAAAAAATATTGAACCCCTTAAAAACCTAAAACCATAAAATCATTAAAACTATATTACACTAATAACAAAAAAAACTCAAAAAAACATAAAAATTATAGAATCATAAAATTCATAAAAACATATAAAAAGCCAAGAAACCACTAATAAACAATAACAACACATTAAATAAATGAAAAATCATAAAACATAAAAAAAATTGAAACCCTGAAAAATCCGTAAAACCTGTAAAAACAGTAAAATCCAAAAAACCATAATTCACTAAAAACCGTAAAACCAAAAAAACCAATAAAAACACCTAAAACCTCCTAAAAACACTAAATACATTAGAATGATAAAACTCTAAAATAACCCAAAAAATAAATTCCCTAAAAACTGTAAAAAAACACTTAAACCCTGCAAAAACAAAAACCATTAAAACACTTAAAAAACTCTAAAACACCCTCAAACCCATAAAATATCAAAAAAATCCTAAAATCCCTAAAATGCCTAAAATCTTTTAATATCCAATAACCCAAAACCCCTAAAAAACCAGTAAAAAAATTGAAACACCTAAAAACCCTTGAAACCCCTTAAAACAAAAACACTATTACAAATAAGAATAACCCTAAAGTACCCTAGATACCCAAAAAACATTCAATTACCCTTAAAACCCAAAACCCTAAAATACACTAAAACCCCTAAAAACACAAAAAACAACCTAAAACCCTAAAATCACTAAAACCCCTAAAAACCCCATAAAACACCCTAAAACCCTAAGAATTATAAAACATCATAATAAACCAAAAAAACCCTAAAAAGGAATCTATAATCCCCATAGACATTAAAAACCAAAAAATCCCTAAAACACAAAAAAATACCATAAATTCCATTAAATTCCATTAAATCCATAAACGAATTTAAAAACCATAAAACCATAAATTACCCTAGAAATCATAAAAACCACATAAATGACCCTTATAACCCATAAAGAACCTTAAATCCTCAAAACACTTAGAAATACTAAAACCCAAAAAAAACCTTACAAAAACAAATTCCCAAAAAAACCCCAATACCATTAAAAACAACTTAAAGCCATAAAAATCCTAAAAATTATAAATGATAAAAAAACAAAAAACTCAGTAAAACACTAAATACATTTAAAATTACTTAAAAGCCTAAAAACCTAAAAATCGTAATAAGAAAACCAACACTAAAAACCTTTTAAAACCCTAAAACACCAAAAAATACAAAAAACCCAAACACTCCTTAAAATACTATAAACATAAATAATCTCATAAAACCCATCAAAAATAAAACTCACCTAAACCCCCTAATTATGTATACAAACCCCTAAAACCCTAAAAAGACTAAATATCCAAAAAAAATTAGAAAAACACAAAGAACACTGAAAAAAACTACAAAACACTTAAAACACCGAAACACACTTAAACCCATAATACCCCTAGAAACCCTTAAAACCAAAAAACCTCGAAAACTATAAAATCCAATAAAACCCTAAAATCAATTAAAAACCCTGAAATCATATAAATAACAAAACAAAAATAAAACTCCTAAAAACATTTAAAAACAAAAAAAAACCAAGACCCCTAAAAGATATTAAAAATCCAAAAAACCCGAAAAACCTAAAATCCCTTAAACACCCTAAACCACTAAAAAACACTAAAAACCATAAAAATCTAAATACCATTATCACCATAAAACCCTAAAACACCCTATAAGACTTTAAAGCCCCAAAAACCCCTTAAAACCCTTAAACAACCATAATAACATAAGAAACCCCAAACCCCTAAAAATATAAAACACCATAAAACATTAAAAATCCTAAAATCCTAAAACCCAAAAGACCCTAAAACCGTGGAAAATCCCAAAAAACTGTCAAAATAAATAAAAAACATAAAAACAAACATGTCCTAAAAATCATAAAAACTAGAAAACCCCTGAATAATCCCAAAAACCCTATTAAAATCCAAAAAACCCCTTAAAACCCCAAAAACGAAAAAAATAAACAAACCCTAAACCCTTATAAAACAACTAAATACCCCAAAACCAATAAAACCAAATGAAAAACATAAAAAAACTGAAAAACATATGAAAATAGTAAAACCCCAAAAATATCAAACAACCCCTAAAACAAGAAAATCATTCAAAACACTATAAACCTTAAATAATCCTAAAACACATCAGGAACGCATAAAAACAAAAAACACTAGAAAAACCTCAAGACCTGTAATAACCCTAAAAACACCATGAAACCCCCTAAAACATAGAAACCCTAAAAATCCTAAAAGCCTAAAAATCATATAACCCCATAATGATCACAAAACCACTAAAAAATCTAATATACCAGAAAATCTAATATACCAAAAAATATAAATACCAAAAAACATTTAAAAAGCAACCTAAAATTCCTAGATTCCATAAACCCCATAAAATTCCATAAAAACAACTAAAACCCCAAAAATTCTAAAACCCTGAAAAAAACACCAAAAGACAATAGCGTCCCTAAAATCTCTTAAAAACATAACCCCCCCAAACCCATAAACCCCTTAAAAATCTATAAAACCCCCAAAACCCCCCAAAACCACCTAAAACACATAAAAATATAGAAAACCTTAAAAAGCATTAAAACCCCAAAAACGGATAAACACACAAAAACAACAAAAAACATTAAATTATTATTAAAACAATTAAAAACACTAAAAAGAAAAAATCCCTAAAACCCTACAATCTCTTCAAACCCCTAAAAACCTAAAACCATAAAAACTATAAAACCCCTTAAACTATAAAACCTATAAAAAATATTAAAAAACCCTAACCCCTTAAAGAATTCAAGCCCGATTTATGCATTAAAGATCATATAAGACTATATAGACCCAAAAAACCATGAAAAAATCTAAAAACCCTAAAATTTTAGGAATCGATAAAAAATCTAAAACCCCCAAACGAAATGAATCCCATAAATCCCCAAAAATACATAAAGACCACAAAACTCTAAAAAAAAATAAATCCCCAAAATACGGTAAAAATATTAGGTACACTCAAACCCCTAAAAACTCTAAAACACCATGAAACCCCTAATGAAATGAAAACCCCAAAATAACCCTAAACCTATAAAAGCTAAAAAAACCCTAAAATTACTATAAAAATAATAAAAACCCATAAACACTAAACACCCTTAAAACCCTCAAACCCCAAAAACCCCTAACAGCCCAAATAACATCGTAAACACAAAAAATGATAAAAATCCAAATACTAAGAAAACATAAAACCCCCTAAAACCCTATAAAATCCTGAAAACACCAAAATACCCAATAAAACCATATAATCCAATAAAACCCTCTAAGTACCTCAAAATTGGAATACTCCTAGAGATCTCTAGAAATCCTAAAAACAATAAAAAACTATAAAAAACCTAAAATCACTAAAAACCCCTAATACCCCGAAACAACAAAAAAAATAAAACCCTAAAAAACTCAAAAATCATAAGAGTCCCTAAACCCTTTAAATCCTATAAAAGTCGCTAAATATAATAAATAACTTAAACGATCCTAAACTCCCTAGATGATACTCAAAACCAAAAAAAAACCGAAAAAGTCAACAAAACACCTAAAAAAATTAAATGAATAGAAAATTACCTAATACACCTAAATTCCTAATTGGTCATAAAAATAGTATAAAAGCCTAAAAGACGCTAAAATCCCTAAAAACTAAAAAGGTCCACAAAACCTAAAATATTAAAAACTAAAAATGACCCTAAAAATTAAAAACCCTAAGACTACTAAAAACCAAAAAAACCAAACAAAACCCTAAAGCCCCATTAAACCACTAAACCCCGCTACAAATACTAAAAAACCTAAGAATACTACAAAATAATTAAAACCCTAAAATTTTCTAAAACCCCTAATAACCCAATAAAAACTTAAAATCCATCTGAAAACCAAAAACCCCTTTAAACCCCCACAAAAATCCTAAAAAAATCTAAACGCTTTTTAAACCCCAAACACCTTTAAAACCCCTAATAGACCATAAAACCCATAACCCCTCTAAAAGCCAAAAAAATACCTCAAACCTCCTAACAACTAAATTTTTCCAAAAACTCCCAAAAACCTAAAAACAATAAATACCTCTTAAAAACCTAAAAAACCCATAAAACCACAAAATTACCCTAAAAACATTTTATAAACTAATAGACCATAAAACCCCCTAAAAGATACTACAAACCTAAAAGGACCCAACAACACTAAAAGAATATAAAAACCCTAAAATCAACTCAAAACTATAGGAACAATAAAGGATAATAAAATTCTAAAAAACCAAAGATGGAAAATAAAATTTCCTAAACCCCAAATAGAATATAAAAACCCTTAAATACCAAATAAATTATAAAAACACTAAAAACTCTAAAGGACCCTATAATGACGTATACCCGTTAAAAGAACCAATAAAATCCCTAAAATCACTAAACAATCCGAGGAAAAAAACAACAGAGGATCCTAAAAAATTAAAAAAAAACCAAATGGCCCATAAAAACTATAAAAGTCGTAAAGGGTCAAAAATGATAAAAATCATAAACCCTTTAAACCCCATAAAACCTAAAAAGGAAACAAAAAATTACTTAAAAACCATAAACCCCATAAAACCCCTAAAAACTCATCAAACCCCAAAAAACACAATATGCACCTAAAAACCATAAAAACATCCTAAAAAACTAAAAACCGTAAAATACCGTAAAACCCCTAAAGGACCCTAACAACAGTAAAAAAACATTAAAAGATAAAAATCAATAAAAACCAAAAAATTCATAAAACCCTATAAGAACAGTAAAACCCTGAAAAACCATAAAACCCAAAAAACCCAAAAAAACCCATTAAAACCCCCTGAAACCCCTTAGAACTGTGAAACCCTAAAAATACCATTAAACCCATACAACCCACTACAAACCATTAAACCCATAAAAAACATAAACAACCCCTAAAATCAACTAAAACCTCTAAAGGTCTTTAAAACCCTAATCCTTAAAAGATCATAAAATACCTAAAACTCCAGAAAAGCCATGGAAATCACTAAAAACCTTAAAATCTCCAATAAAACATAAAAGACCCAAAAACCCTTAAATAAAACAAAAATCCCTACAACCCCCATAAAATTCTAAAGACACTAAATAATAATATAAAAATCCAAGAAGACCCTAAAAATCATAAACAACCAAAAATATGGAAAACTATAAAACCCTAAAAACACCAAAAACCCAAAAAGGTCATAAAAATGTTAAACCACCTAATACACTGAAAAACATAAAACCCTAAAAACAAAAAAAAATATAATAGAATAAAACACTAAAACACCCTTGAAACACATAAGACACTAATGACCTGATAGAAACCCCAAAACCCCATAACTCTTAAAAACAAAACAAATCTAAAAAAGCCCTAAAACAATAAAATAACCAAAAAAAACCTAGAAACACTAAACAACAATAAAAAACCGCAAATCCCTAAAATAATACCGAAACCCCACAAACCCCAAAATATGGAAAACCCTAAAATCATAAAATCATAAAACCACCTAGAACCCTAAATGTCCCAAAAAAACATTAAAATCCAAAAAAACCCCAAAAACCCATCAAATATAGAAAATAGTAAAATCCTAGAAATACTTAAGAACCATTAATACATGGAAAAACACTAATCCACCTATAAACACAAAATCCCAAAAAACCCTAAAACCCCTACAAATCTCCTAAAACCCCGAAAACCCATGACACCCAAAAATCCAATAAAACACACCCAAAAGAACCTAAAAAATGTTAAAACCCCAAAATGACCCTAAAAACCATTGAAGGAATTAAAACTAAAAAATCCCTAATACACCCTACAAACCATTAAATAATAATAAAATATAAAATAAATTTTAAAAATCCTTACAAAACCTAAACCATAAAAAAAGAAAAAAACATTATAAACAATAAAACACCTTAAAAACCATAAAATCAGCAAAAAACACTAAAAGACCATAAAAACATAATAACCCTAAAAATCCATTAAAAAACCTAAAAACATAAAAACCATATACCCTAAACACCCTCAAAACACTATGAAAACCAAAAATCCCTCTAAAAACCAAAAAAAATAAATCCTCAAAAACCATAAAAACAGTCAAAACCCCTAATGGACCCCAAGAAAACTAAAACCCCTTAACGAACCAAAAACACCTATTAAAATCATAAAATACCAAAAAAACTATTAAACACCATTTAATATCTAAAACCCATAAAAATACTTACAAACTATAGAAAAACACCTACACCACTAAACACTCTAAAACCCCCTAAAACCCCTATATAACCCTGAAACCATAAAACATGAAAAACACACTAGAAAACCTATAACCCTAAATATCATTAAAACCATAAAACCATAAAAAGAAAATAACCCTAAAGAAAACCATAAACAGATCAAAACTAGAAAAAACCAAAACCATAAAAAGATGAAACCCCTAGAAATTCAAAAATCCCATAAGAACACATGAAAACCCATACAAAACCTAAAAACCCTAAAAACACATAAAACCCTAAGAAGATACTAAAAAAGATAATTACCACATGAAAACCTAGATAAAATCTTGAAACCATAAAAACACTATAAATTCTGAAAAATTAAAAAACCACTTTAAACCCCTACCGAACCATAAAAATCCTAAGAAACATCAAATGACAAAAAACCATACAAAATCATAGAAATTACTAAGAAACACTTAATATTGATAAAATCCCTAAAGAACCTTATAACACTAAAATCATTAAAACCCAAAAATACCAAAACTGACTAAAATAATCTAAAACCACAAAAAAACTTTTAAACCCCTCAAACCTAAACCCCATAAAAAGACAGAAGAAACCATTAAATCCTAAATCACCTAAAAACTCGAAAGCCCCTAAATCCCACTACAACTCCTTAAAATCCTAAGTAATAAAAGATTTCCTAAAACCACAAAAAATATTAAAAATTCCAAAATACCCAATAGACCTGAAAAACCCCAAGACCCTAAAAATAAAAAAACCTTGATACCCCCCTAAACACATAAAAATTATAAAAACCCTAAAAACCCTAAAAACCCCATTAAAATACCTAATGGACCCTAAAAACTCTGAAAACTCCAAAATTCGTAAAAATCTGAAAAACTCTAAAAAAAGCCTAAAAACTAATGACACTAAAAATCCCCATTACCTCTAGTACACCCAAAAAGTCACTAAACCCATAAAACCCTAAAAACACAAAATCATTGGAACCCTAAAACCCATAAAAAACATTAAAACTCTAAAAATACTAAAAAAATGTAAAATCCCTAATATCCCTTAAACCCCTCCAAAACAATACAAAATAGAAAAATCTCCCAATGAATATCTAAAACAACATAATACCCTAAAACTCGTAAAAACCCTAAAATCCTAAAAAATCCTAAAAACACTATAAAACACCTAAAACCCCTAAAAGACTATAAAGACCCTAAAACCCAAAATCACCATAAAAACTACCCAAACCCTAAAAACCATAAATACCATAAACCCATAAAGGCCCACAAAGTTTTCCTAAAACCCATTTAAAACCGTTAAAAATACTAAACCCAAAAAATTCTATAATACTCAAAAAACATTAAAAACCATACTAAACCCTAAAAACACTAAAACCTCTAACTACCCATGAAAACCAAAAATACCATATCAAATTTAAAAACCATAAAACCACTAAAAACACAGAAACCCCTAAAACCATAAAAACCATGAAAATCTTGAACACCGAATGAAAATCATAAAAACCATAAAAACTCTAAGAAACCCTAAACACCACAAAAAACCCCAAATCCCCAAAAAATACAAAACCCCCCAAACCCCCTAAATAACCCTAAAACCCACTAAAATAACATAAAAACCACACATATCCTAAAAATTATGGAATGTAAAAACACATAAATACCCTTAAAACTCTAAAACACTTAATGACCCAACTAACATATAAACCACTAAAAGACCCTCAAAACAATTAAATCCCATAAAAACTATAAACCCGCTAAAAAGTTTACATACCATAAACCATAATTATATTAAAACCCTAGAAACCCTAAAATTCACTATATACTCTAAGAAAACTAAAACTCCCTAAAACCCCTTACAACACTAAAAACCCTTAAAAACATAAAAACCCAAAAACTCTAAAAACCATGAAACCCCAAAAAAAATCCACGAAAAACATTGAACACTCCTAAAACGACTAAAAACCCAAAAAACCTTAAAGAACCTAAAAATCCTAAAAATTACCATTAAATACAAAAATACCCCTAAATACCCTAAAACAACTAAACACCATCCCACCGCCCTAAAATCTCTAAAAAATCCATAATTCATTGAAAAATCCTAAAAATTAAAAAAAAAACTAAAAACTATATAACCCCGAAATAGAGATAAAACCATTAATTCCCTAATAAACCATTCAAAACAATGAAATCTCTAAAGACACTTAAATTATATGAAAACAGCTAAAAACCCAAAAAAAAACCCAAAACCCCTAAAATAGTAAAACACCAAAAAAATACCTCAATAACCTAAAAAAAGACATATAAATCCCAAAAAACATGAAAACCCCTAAAACCCCAGAAAATCAATAATATAATAATACATTAACACCACTATAAAAAACCAAAAACCGTTAAAAACTGAGTAAAACCGTAAAACCGTAAAACTACAAAATACACACAAAATAACCCTAAAAATTGAAATCCCTAAAAAAACCCCTGAAATCTTAAAAACACTTAAATACCATAAAAATCCCAAAAAATAAAAATAAATCTAAAAACACTAAAATAATAAAATAACAATAATATCCCTAAAATACACTAAAATCCTTTTAAAACTATAAAAGTGTAGATAAACCCGAAAACCCTTATATATCCTTAAACCACCTAAACCCCATTAAAAATCCCAAATACCAAAAAAGAACCTAAACGCATTAAAAACCAAAAAATTCATAAAACCCATAAACACCATTAAGGGACCTAAAATCTATAAGAGGCCAAAAATTCCAAAAAATCTAAAAATCTTTAAAACACCTAAATTCTCAAAAACCAAATAAAAACCATAAACCAAATAAAATACCCTAAAACCATAAGAAAATCCATAAATACAATAAAAACAATAATAACCTTAAATTTACCTAACAACCCTAAAAATATTCATTGAGTTTAAAACCCCTAAAATAATTAAAGACACTAGAAATATTATAAACTCTAAAAAAAGAAAAAAACAAAAAAAAGAACCATAATAGAAAATAAAATACTTTAAAACCCTAAAAGACACTATAACCCAAAACCACTTAATGACTATAAAACACAAAAGGACAATAAAAACACAAAATAATTCTAAAATACCCTAAATACATAAAACCCTAAACAACCCTATGAGCGCATAAAATAATAAGGGATCCTAAAATCCCAAAATAACCCTAAAACTCTTAAAAATCCTTAAAAATACTAAAACCCCATAGAGCGTCAAATGTCTCTAAAAACCCAAAATAACCTTAATATCCTTAAAATCATCTCAATATTATAAGAGACCCTAGAAAACCCCAAATGAAACTAAAAACCCTACAAAACCAAAACCACTATAACATTACAAAACCCTAGTAAAATATTGAAATAAAAAAAGAACATAAAAATTCTAAATGATCCTAAAAACATGTAAAAACTCTAAAAACTATAATATAACCTAAAATCCATTGAAACCCTAAAAACCTTTAAGACCCAAAAAATAAAAAACACACTAAAAACCATCAATATACTAAAAACCATAAAACCCCTATAAATTTATAAGAATAATTAAAATCATAATTGTTGAGTGAAAAGGTTTCTTTTGAATTTTATGTACTGTTTTGGAAATCAAAAATGTGTTCGACTGTGATGATCATACTGACAATGCTTATCGTACTGACCATGATGATCTTAATGACTATGTTAATCGTACTGACTATGCTTATCGTGCTGACTATGCTAATCGTACTGACTATGCTGATCTTACTGACTAAGCTAATTGTACCGACTCGGTCAATCGTACTGACTCTGTCAATCGTACTGACTCTTTCAATCGTACTGACTCTGTCAATCGTACTGACTCTGTCAATCATACTTACTTTTGTGCATCATACTCTCTTTGTATCATATCAATACATTACTCTAACTAATAATTATAGAACTCGTATTTTACTTCTATCACATGCTTGTTTTAATTCTTTATAAACACATCTCAATCGACTAATGTATATCATCTTCATACATCATTTGTCTTAAACCAAAATAATTTCGTGGAGTAAGATATAAATGAATCAAAACAATGTCGTGTTTTCTGTTTTATTATGAACGTTATAATGCGAAGTGTCCAAGTCCTTCCGAGTTTTCCGGAGAAATATGAACGTTGGAGGAAATATAACCATTGGAACCTGAGGCCAATAAATAGGAGGTCATTTGAAGATGAGATTTACATAACCGAGTCTTTGATCATTCTATGCTTCTAAAAAGTTATAGAGAGAGATGCTGTGACTTCTCTTCAACTTTGTGTGAAAGCCTTGAAACTACAAAACGTGAACGCCTTGTTCTTAGTTTTTGTATTTCAATAAGTGCTTTGTTTTTCGTGGTGCGACCGATGAGGTGATAATGATTGAGGGATGTCGGGGATAGGCAGACAGTGCTACAGATCATCGTATTGAGGGCTTTCAGGTGATTGAAAGACAGAGGTGTCAATTACCTGCAAAATCGAGAGCTTGTGGGGATAGCAAGACAGACGTACCGATCATCGTATCGAGGACATGCAGGGAAAGCAAGACAGACGTACGATCATCGTATCGAGGGCTTACCAAGGTGGTGGTAAGACAGACCTCTTATCCTGGGTGAAAGGATAAACCATATCTTTCGGATAAAATAATTGTAATAATTTTACATTTCAGCAGCTGTTTGTTTTAAAAAAGGGAATTGCATTGTTCTCTTTTCTTCATTTCATATTCATTTGTAATTATTTCAATTATAATCATACTGTTACATATTGTATCGATTGATTCTATACGCTTTATGGTAGAATCCTTCACTATTGTATTACACTGATTATTGTGTTCATCATGAATACAATTTCATTACATTTCTTATAGTATTACATTCCTTATAACCAAGACAATTGTGGTTAATTGTATCTGTTGTGAATAGTATTAGTTTAAGATCTTTTAAACTAATTTCTTATGTGTTTAAACACAATATTTTTAAATCTACAATTCATCCCACCTCTTTTATTCTTCCATATAATATACATGTATATCTACTTATTTGATCCAACACTAATATCTAAAAATCAAGAAAAACACCTAAAACCCTAAAAATTATAAAAAACCCTAAAAATCTTAAAACCCATAAAACAGCCAAAAGGTACTAAACCCCCTAAAGAAATAGAGACCCAAAATATAAAAAAAAATTCATAAAGAACCCTAAAAACATCAAAAGTTATTAAAAACCTAAAATGGCCCAAACAATCCCGAAAAGGACCCTAAAACCCCTAATTGACAACAAAAACCCAAAAAACAATAAATACCCTAAAATATACTAAAATCCATATAATTTTTTGGCCCTAAAAATATTTAAATGACAAAAAAACCATTAAACCAATAAAACTCCTAGAAATCAAAAATCCCTAAAAACCCTCAAAAGACCCAAATATACACTAAAAAATTAAAACACCTGAAAAATAGTAAAAAACTGAACACACATAAAATACACTACATACCCGTAGAAACATTAAAAATACAAAAGAAATCTATAGACCCCTATAAATGAAAGGAAAAATCATATCCCATAAAAAAGAAATAAATCTGGAAAAACCAGATAAACCTGAAAAACCCTCAAAAGCCAAATAACAAAAAAAACATTAAATAATCCCTAAATACGAAAAACCCCAAAAAATGTGAAATCCATAAAAACCTTGAAAACATTAATTTCCTTAAAAAATAATCACCTATAAAACAATTAAAACTCCAAAAAATACCAAAAATACCAAAAAAATCGTTGAAAACTCCTAAAAACAAAACAAACTAAAAATACAAAAAACCCCCACAAACTCAAAAATCCAAAAAAACCCCATAAGAACACTAAAAACACTAAAATTCACCGAATCCCCTAAAATATATAAAAATTCTAAACCCTAAATAACCACAAAAAAAATAATCCCCCTTAAAACACTAGAAATCATTAAAAAACGTGAAAACACAATAACCTTGAAAACCACTTAAAACCCCTAAAAATCAATAAATCCCTAAATACATATAAACACTAAACCTAAAAACTCTAAAACCCCAAAAAATTCTAAAATTACAAAACCCCTATAAAACATGAAATGTAGAAAACCCATTAAACACAATAAAAATACCAAACTATAAGAAAACCTAAAAACCCCAAAAGACCCTAAACCCCCCAAATGCCATAAAAGAACCTAAATCCCAGAAAACCCCTAAAGGCCCTAAAACATAATAAAAATCATAATATACCCATGAATACATTCTACACACTAAGACCCTAAAAATAAATTAAAATCCTAAAACCAAGTAAAAACCCTAAAAACCATAAAATCCTAATAAATCGCATAACCCCCAAAAATACAAAAAAACCTATAAAAAACTAAATACCCTAAAACCACAAAAAAAAACACTAAATTAACTAAAAAAGATGAAATTCCATATAACACCTAAAAACTCCAAAAACCCAAACCTCCTTAAAATCCAAAAAAAATCTTAAAAATACAAAAAACACAAACACCCCTAAAATATTAAAACTCTAAACACCTTGAATGAACCCTGTAAAAACCCTAATAACTAGACCCCTCCAAAAAATTAAAAGCACTAAACCCCTTAAAATCCAATAAATCCATTAAACCCTAAAAACACTATGTCGCTAAAATAAAATAGATACCCCAAAATCCCCCAAATAACCATAAAAATAAAAAAATTAAAAAACCCAAAAACAATAAAATCCTAATAAATACCAAAAGAAATTCTATAATAACAAAAATACCCAGAACACATAAAACCCATAAAACCTGTAAAGATCATAAAAACACTAAAAAGAGTAAAAAATTTAAAAATTTAAATTACCTTACCCCCCCACCCACCACTAATTGTCATGAAAAAATGATAAAAACGATACAAAAACTCTAAAAACCTATAAAACCATAAAAACAAAAAAAACACAAAAAAAATACAAAAAACTATAAAAACCAAAATAAATCCATAAATCCCCCAACCCTAATCCGATATAAACACAAAAAACCATAAAACCATAAAAAACCATAAAACCCTTAAAAACCCTTAAAACCCCTAAACACATAAAAAAACCACAAAATATTCTAAACCCCCAAAATACATTTTAACCCAAAACACTACAAACTGTAATACCCCAAAAAATAAATAATAAACCTATAAAAACTAAAACCCCTTAAAATTCAAAAGTATAAAAACCATAAAAAAACTATAAAAACATTAAAACCCACAAAAAACATAAAAACAATAAATTACCGAAGCAACTGTAAAACCCAAAAAACTATAAAAACTATAAAATACCTAAAAACATAAAAAAGCGTAAAATCACTAAAACCATAAAAACCTATAAAAAAATCCATAAAACCCAAAAATTCCCAAAAAATTTCTAAAAATCCAAAAAATCATGGAAAACCCTAAAACCCGAAAAGATTTTTCAAACACATAAAAAACTAAAACCACCCACTAACTGTAAATATCACACATGTAAAAAAATTAAAAATATCTACAAAATCAAAAAACACTAAAACCCCTATAAAACCATAAAAACACATAAAACCATTAAACCCATAAATGAAAACTTAAACCCATAAACCCCTTAAAAACCCCTAAAAATAAAATCACACAATAGATCTATTAAAATTCTCAACAAATTACTAAAATAAAAAAAATACACTAAAACACCTAAAATACAAAAAAATCATGTACCACCCAATAACCCTTAAAAGACACTAAAAACCCCAAATCTCATAAAAACCATAAATAACTATAAAAATCCTAAGAAACCCCAAAATCACCTAAAACCCTAAAAATATTAATATAACCCTGAGAAACCCCAAAAACCCCATAGGACATCAAAATTAAGACAAACACCCTTATAGATATAAAAAATAATAAATCCCTATTTAAGTAACTTAAAACCCTACAAATTCCTAAAAACAAAAAACCCAAAAAACAAAATAAAACCACAAAATATCCCTAAAATACCCGAAAAACCCATTAAAGCCTTAAAAGCCTTATTAACCCTTTAGAAACCAAAAAAATCCACAAAACCAATAAAATAAATTAATTAATTTAATATCTGTAAAGAACAAAAATAACCAGTTAAAAATCTAATAATTCATTAAATAACCTAAAAACCGGAAATTATCCCCAATACCCCTGAAATCTCTAAAAACCCCAAAAAACACTAAAACTGGATAATGCCCAAAAAATAACTAGAAATCCCAAAACACCTAAAAACAAGAAAAACACTAAAATACCCGACCCCCCCCCCCCCAAATACACATTAAACCAAAATTACCTAAGAAGACCTGAAAAATAAAAAAATTACGATAGACTTAGTAGACACTAGAAAACATAAAAGCTGATAAGAACCTTGAAAGACTATAAACATTGCTTAGAACCCTAAAAAGACTCAAAAGAACCTAAAATAACCCAAAACCACAAAACCATAACAACCCAAAAAACCCAAAAAAATACTGAAAACACAAATAAATCCGTTAAAACCCAAATAAACAATAAAAAATAAAAAATACAGAAAATCATAAAACAAAATAAAAAATCTGAATCCCCGTAAAACCCAAAAACCATAAACCCCCTATAAATCATAAAACACAAAAAAACCCGAAAAACTCTTAAATTATATTAAATTACTAAATACCAATAAAACATTCAATATCCATAAAACCATGAAAACCCTGAAAATAAAAAAACCCCTAAAAATCCAAAAACCAATAAAGTACCATAAAATATCTGAAAACACTATAGGACCCTAAAAATCAAAAAACTCATTAAAGGACCATAAAACCATAAATGGACCTGAAACCCATAAAAACACATAAACCCCTATGATACCTAAAAGCACTATAAATAAAACCACCTATAAATTCCAGAAGTCCCTAAAAATATAAATATCATTAAAAACCCAAACACAAATTAAAATCCCTAAAAAAAATAAAAACCAAAAAACCATAGAATAATATAAAAAGATCCAAAGAATCATATAAACCCCTAAAAAATCCTAAAACCCCTAAAATACACTAAAACATGAAAACAACCATAAATATAGAAAAAATTTCATAGACAGAATATATCAAAAAATCCTATAAATCCAAAACCCCTAAAACTGTAATAACCCCATAAAACCCTTGATAAAACCTACACAATCTAAAAAAACAGAAAAATCACTAAACCATAAAAAACCATTAAAACCCTGAGAACTAATAGAGACCCTAAATACCATAAAAACCATTAATCCAACCCTACAATCCCCTACAAACACAAAACCCCATCAAAAAAATAAAACCCCTGAAAACTGTAAACACACTAAACACCCTAAAACACCCAAAGAAAAAAATAAAAATGGAAAACCTCATAAAACCCTCAATCCCACAAAAACCCCTTAAAACCCTTAAAATCAAAATTATTTTTAAATTTCCCAAATCAATAAAAACATTAAAAACTAAAAAAAATCCATAAAACATTAAACACCCTAAGAAATCTCTAAAACCACTAAAACCACCCCTAAAACGTAAAAACCACTAAAAATGATATAAATTAGTAACAAACCCTAAAAAACATAAAAACCCAATGAAATGTAAGAACAGTAAAAACTAATAAAATATCTTAAAACACTTATAAACATTTAAAAATCTAAAAAACCTAAAACTAATAAAATAAAATAAAAACCTAAATCCCTAAAAACCCTTATAAACCCATAAAACCAATAAAAACATAAAAATAGATCCCCCTAAAAACAGGAAAATCCTAAATGAACATAAAAACCAAAAATACCCTAAAACCACTATAAAAACTATAAATTAACAATAAAACCTTTAACACCCCTATGATCCATAAAAACCACTAGAAAACACTAAAAACCCAAAAAAACCAAAATAAAAAAATCCTGAATTCCCAAAAAAACATAAAAACTCTAAGAACCCTAAGCCAACATAAAACCCAAATAACCGGAAACCATTAAAAACAAAAAAAATTCCTATAATGTTTTATAAAAACCAAAATATCATAAAAAATAAAAAAATCCCTAAATATCATAAAACCCCAAAAATCCAAAGAATCCTGAAAACCCCTAATGCACCCAAAAAACACAAAGCAAAACCTAAAACCACGGAGATCACTAAGAAAATACTAATAACATTAAAACCCCTAAAAGCCCATAATAATAATAAAATCCACTTAAAACCAAAAACAATAAATTCTATAGAATCCCAAAAAAGTATTTAACACCCTAAAAACCATAAAAATCATAAAAAAAACCTTAAACACCCCAAAATCATTAAATCATAAAAACCCCTTAAAACCATGGAAAACTCTAAAATACTGTAAAAACCCAAATACAATTTAACACTAAAAAATATAAAAACCATAAAACACTACAAATCCAAAAAATACAGAAGACCCATAAATCCAAAAAACCATTAAATTGAGCCATAAAACCACAAAACCCCTAAAAACCTAACTAAAAACAACAAAAACGCATAAAAATATGAAAAATCATTAAAAACAGAAAAACACCAGAAAACCATAATACCCTAAAAGACCTTAAAATTAGAAAAAACTCAAAAAACCACATTGAAATCAAAATAAACAAAAGAACCCTCAAATCTAATGATATACATAAAAAATATAAAACCCCCCAAACCCCTCAAATCCCTAAAAAACATAAGAACCATAAAAATAGTAAAAACCCTAAATAACTACGGGCATAAAAAAACCTAAAATCACATAAAACTGATTAAAAACTACAAAATCCTAAAAATTATGAAAATAATAAAAATTCTTATAACTTGTAAAATCCCAAAATCCTCCAAACCCAGGAAACCCGATAAAAAAGGTAACGCCATAAAATCACTAAAACCCCTAAAACTCATAAAATCACTAAAAATATTAAAACTCATAAAATAATCTAAAAAACAATAAAACATTAAACATAAAAAAATAATAATATAAGAAACTAAACCACTAAAACCTCTAAATCTACATAAAGAACCATATAAAAACACTAAGAGACCCCAAAAAACAATTAAACACCATAAAATCCCTAAAAACAAAAAAAACCCGAAAACCCACTAAACCATACCAAAACACTAAATACCCTTGAAATCATAAAAAACATATAACCCTCTAAAATAGAAAATAATATTAATAACCATAATAAAATAAAAAAAACTTTAAACAACTAAAACCTAAAAAGTCAAAAAGAATTTCAAGAAACCCACGAAAAATATCCATACCGCCTAAAATACCTAAAAATCCTAAAGCAAAAAAAACCCGTTAAAACCATCAAAACTCATAAAAACCATAAAAACCTCTAAATACCTAGAGAAATACATTAGGAAAATAAAAATTCTTAAAAAATAGAAGCCACAAAAATCTAAAAATATATTAAAAACCCCAAAGAACTAGAAAAATCTCAAAAAACCCTAAAACCATAAAAACCACAAAAACCATGAAAACACCTGAAAACCCATAAAAACATAAAAACCCAAAACAATTAAACAATTAAAAATAAAATACCCATAAATCCCATACAAACCATAAAAACACTAAAAACCCATTAAAAACCATAATCCATAGAAAATCAAAAAATATCCTAAAACCCATTTATAAACATAAAAAATAATAAAAATAAAGAATGAACTAAAATTATCTAAAAATAATAAATTCCACGAAACAGTAAATCCCCTAAAACCGTGGAAAACAACATATAACCCTAAAACCACTAAAATAACCTAAAACCCCTAAAACCCTAAAAATATTAAAATCTATAAAACCCAAATGAACAATATTGTTCAAAATATTACACTATAGTAATGAGAAAAATTCAAAAGATAGGGGAAAACCAAAGAAAAAAACACTCATCAGTGATGGATATATTGATTGAGAAATATGGAATTGAGAAAGAGGTATAAAATATCCTTGAAATCACATATAGATCAAGTGAAAATAACTTCACACATATGAATAACGAATCACATGAAAAACATGGATTTAAAACAACTGAGCCCAAGAAATATACAATCTATAACCATTTTATTTCATGTATTTCTGAAAGAATGAGTTATGATGAGAAAATCATCACCTCAAGATGAAATACCCCTACTCAATAATTACACCTCATGGACCAGTTTCACATCATGTTTTTGTTTCAAATAATGATCCCATTTCATAAAATATTTCTAGGGAGAGAGTTAAGCATCATGTAACATGTTCAAGATGTGTAAATTCCCTTGAGATATATTTCATCCTATCATATGTACAAGTGTATTAACGACCCGCAAAACCTTCCAAACTTATAGAGAACCCTCATAATCAATTGATACTCTTAAAACATTGACTCTATTAGACTAATATAGCATATATTATTAAGATTTAGGTAATTATATTGGTCAATTTTCCTTTATCACTATTAAGTATCTAGATCACCAATGATATGTGAAGGAAAACCCAAATGAAAAAGGATCATCCAAAATAGAAAGAGGGGTATAACTAGAAAAACATGTGATATTACAACCTCCCCACCATATATTAGCTCATACCTAAGATTCACCAATGATCACTTTGGTGTCTTCATGAAAAATTCCTGCCACTATGCTCGCATATTAGACTCCCTCCACCAGATCATATCTTGAACACGCCCATGCAACCCCTACACTTGAACTAGAGGTATAGTATTTCCTTGGATATGCCTATAATTATGATCCACAATCTATTTCATATGCTCCTCGAAGGATGAATCTCCAAAAATCTTAATGTTATAAACCTATACCCCACGAGAAGGTTCGGGATAATATCTTGTATTGCATGATCTATAAAACACATCATGCATGGAAATGTAACACTATGAAAGTTATAATTTGTATTCCTCTGGAAATAAACATTCCAAAATCTCAAAAAACCTGAAAAAGATATGTAATGTCCTTCCCCTTTTCTATATATGGTGTTTCCAAAAACAAGGGGACACTTGAAGGAAAACAAAATTACCAATATCAAACATAAGTGGAAATCTCAAATGGAAAGTTTATGCTTTCTTCCTGATCTGCAAGGTCAAAAAATACCTCCTAATCATGTGATCCTATCGATAAATCTCTTGTATAACACTAGGTCTAAAGAATCATTGAACCACATACGTAAGGATAAAAAATATTCAAATTTCTTGACTTTCAGTGTAAATCCTAGAAATGTACCATTTGAATTGATTCCTAGAAGATGTTATTATATGAAAACTCCATGAATTACATATGATAATAAAAAAACCAGTAAAATACATAACCAAGGCTCATAAAATATCCTAAAGAATATGAATGGTGTTCTTCGATTGACTATCATTCTGTGCAGGATAGTCTATTCTATGATGAACCTTTGACCTCATATCCTTATAAAGGGAACTATAGAAGTGAGATGTGAAATGTGAATTCCAGTTATAAATGATACAGAAAACACTATGCAACCAATTTATCTCCCTCATGTAGATGATTCCCTAATCATCAGTAGTGAACATCTCCTTAGTAGTCTATAAATTGGAGACCTTGTTCAGTTATTCCATGATTACTGATGCTGCCTCATTCTGGGGTGGTGACCTGGGAAATCCTCTCATAATATCTCTAGTGACATCATCCCATTTCCATTCTAGATTGGGTAGAAGTTGTAATAGCCTAGTAGGACTTAGATACTCTGCCTTCATGTCCTGATGAGTGAAACATATCTCCAAAAATCGTGTTACCTCCTTATCTATTCCTGAACACCAGTAATGTCTGCTAAGGTCATTGTACATATTTTGCAAATCATTATGTATCACCCATATTGGAGTGGGTAAATCTCATATTTTCTCCTCACTAAAACATGTCGGAACCCATACATGGCCACAAAAAATAAGGGAATTTCCACGTCCTATAGATTATTTAGTTGGTGGATCCCCACCATATAGGTTTTCTCTTAAAACTAAGCCCTCATGATTATATAATTTATCTGTCGTGATCCAGTAAAGAAGAATGGGTATGAAAGATGTAAAACTCAGAGATACTAATCCTTGAGACTCCTTAACATCTTGATGCATGGTTTCAAATATAATAGTCATACACCAATTTTTACAAGACTCCCATGAATCCTCTTTCTGTGTCTTCCAGATCAAGTAATTGGAAATAAATTTCCCCTTTCCTAGTGTATAATCCAACTCAATGTCAAAATGATGTAGATACTCAACCCAACTCCTTAATCATAGGATCATGTCCCAGATAGAAATATATACCTAAGGCTATAATGGTCCATGTATACCGAAATAAACTCCCCAAATAGATAGTGTCTCTTTCATATCATGGAATGTTCCACCAATGCTTACTCCTGATTGTGATTAGAGAAATTCCCCTCATGTGTTCTTATCTATTGGGATATATAAGGAACCATTTTTTCATCCTACATCAAAACTACTCTGAGTCCAACTACGAATGTGTCAAAATAAACATTTTATCCATCACCCATCATAGTTAATGTGATGATCGGTGCTAAGGAAAATCTACAATTCATCTCTCAAGAAACTTCTCCCACAAAAATCTGAATTAAAAACATCATCCCTCTAGTGGTCATCCTGAACATCGGTGATGGCATATAAGAGAATCAATAGATAATGGGTCGATAATAATATTCTAAATCTAAGAAACTATTATTCTTAAAGATATTACTGGGTCTCTCTAAAGATTCCATGGATACAACATTCTCTTGGAGTAAAGCATATGCTCTCTCATTATACATAAGATAATGGAAAGATACTTAGAATGATCATTAGATAACTAAGTGTTTAATAATATATCATCATCAAAACCCCCAACATACTAGTCTAGAAAAAGATGAATGACCAAATTCATCATGTTAATGAATATCTCTGTTGTGTTATTCTTACCGAATGACATCACCATGAACTTATACGAGCCCTACTTAATCCAAAATGTATTCCAAGGGAGGTATGATTGTATCTCCATTAACTAGTGGAATCATAATCTAAAATAAAACTTTAATATGATCTTGGAACCTCTAAATTGTTATATGTGATCATTGATGAATAGAATGGGATATAGTTATTGGAATTCTTCTGATTCAATCTCTGATAATCTACACATATGGCCAATGTCCTGTCATCCTTCTTAGAGAAAAAAGATGTAAAATTATATGGTGATATACTAGGCCATAAAAAACATTAACATCCAAACCATTCAATTGATCCTTAAATCATAAATCTATGCAGGTATCATACTCTAAGGAATAAAAAAACCAATGTTTCTCTTGTCACCAACTCAACCAAGAACATAATCTTGTTCTTTGGTGGGAATCCGTAAAACTCATTAGGAAAGATATCTGAAAAATATACTACCATTCATTTAAAAGTATACTACTAATTTCCACCATTATACAATATATTTCTTGATATATTAACGATGATACAATCCAATCTATAGTTAATTGGTCATGCACGACCATCTAGAATATCCCACTCACTCTATTGAGAATATTTTCCATTTTATGGGGATAGAATGGTAACTCTCATCTAGTAATAGTTGATATTATCCATCTATAATACTAGTCGATCTAAGATATGAATGATATTGAAATATATCATTTCTAGAAAAAATTGGTCCCAAAAGCAACAGTAGCCCCCAATATCTAGAGAACATGCCTAGAAACAGTTGATATTCTATGACCATACTCTCAATAAGGTATCAATTAGGAAAACACCATTCAAACTTTCCAAAACCAAGACCAGACCATTTTAAATAATTATTGATAAAATTTCATGCGGTGTTCATATATCAATAAAAATGAAAATAATTGTAGACGATACAAGAATCACACCTCAGACGGTAGAAGCTCCTTGATTGAAAATAACTAAAGTAGTCTACATAGAATGAATCTGACTTTCCCCTCTACCATGGGCTCCAGAATTACTCTCCCGAGCTATTACATGTGCCCAATACTTCCACTCTAGGACTGAAGGTACCACATTCCATTGCTCTTCCTTGAGAGCTCATGGAACTCTACATACCTATCTATTGAGGGGTAGATGATTCCTTCCCATTCTCTAGAGTATTTTTTAATCCCATACCACTTTCCTATTACAATATTCCATTAAAAACTCTTGTAGGTGACCCCTCCTTCATGAATCATGGAAATATAAATAAGGTTATTGAATCTACTTCCGCATTATTCCCAAATTGACGCACAAATAACACTACCACAGAACATGGTCTGGAGATGTTTTTTCATTTCCCTAACTTCTTTTTCTATATTTTCATAGAGATAACTATCATAGTGGTTCTTATTTAAAGCATAATAAGTGTCCCCCATTCATCCTAATGAAAAAATACTACCCGCTACTCAGGGCCTCTCTCAGATTCCGTTATATGACGAGTTCCAGATTCATCACTTCTGAAAATATACTAAATCCAAATATGATCACATGGGTTTCAATCTGATAGAGAATCCCAACCTAAAAACATCTCTCCATTGATATCTCGTCAGCTTCTAATGATGGTTCAAATCATTTCAAGTCACTAAAACGTCCAATATAGTCCATCCCTACCATGCTATCTTGTGTTGGTTGATTGAAATCAAGAGTCTTATCATCCATAAACATCTTTTTATAGAAGTGTGTCATGAAATCCAGATAAAAATAATTCTAGAATAACCTCTCATAAAACAATGATATCATTAAAATATCCCACTAAAACATGACAGGTTCATAGAGAATGTATTAAGTAATATTCACCCTCATATATGATTATGAAATTAGGTTATTGAAGATCATCAAGAATGAATTGATCCAGAACATGGAAATCTTCAGTCATCACACCACAGTGTAGGTCAGAAGATCTTGTAGTTGAAACTCCATCATCAACTCATAGATTGATGGAATTTTGTCAACAATACCTCTTTTCATGGACCACATGACCCTAAATTGTAATTCATTTCTATGAATAACCATAAAATTATTAGGATCATTAGGAATATTTGAATCAACTATGTTAGGTGTGTGCTTATTATATCTCTCTTGATGCTCAATTCGAGGATGATGAAGATGAATTTTATCAACTGGAAAAAACTCCATAGAACAATATATAATAATATGGTCATCCTCATCATGTGACAAAAACATAGAACCAACGGAACATGGTCTCTCAAAAAAATATTTACAAGTGTTTTTTCATTCCATAACAATTCATTCATTTCATTTATCAGATACATTATATATCTTATTTCACAGTTCATATTGGATAATATATCACATGAAATAAATGTGATCCTATTATGAACAATGAATTTTTCGATATATCCTTATGTGTATATCATGATTCATGCATACTCATATTACATCATACCTGGTCACGAGTATAAATATTTACAGAAATAACATCACACATCATGTGAATAATCCAAGGTGAGATAAGATCAACCCTAAAAGTAGAACATCATGAACAACAATATAATCCACGAGAACTAGGTTTTTCCCTCAAACATGGGATAGCTACTCCATTGGAAAATCTCATTACCATGTCTAGAAGAATACACGTCTCCATTATACATTTCAAAAAATAGTAAGGAAGAAGAAAAATAAAAAACCAAACCTCTAAAAAACAATTGTAACTTCCCCCGAGAATTTACACTCTCATGTGACCACATGAGGCAGGTTACCAGACCTAAAGTGTGCCTCCCCTTATGATAAAGGTTGATGACTAGTAGTGGGGTTTCATAAGATATAGTGGGTAGACTATAAAACATGGTACATAGTTACTATACCATGGTAATTTTAAATCATAACAAATATCAGAGTAATGAATTTAGAGAAAAAAATACATCATACAATTGGATGGTAATGAAATATCCAATAAACCAAACTATATTATAATTTTAGGTTGGAATATATCTAAATTTCATCATGTAAGTTGAAAGAATAAAACAACATGATGACAAGAAAAACATAAACACCATGGGCTTCAACCCCATGTCAGTCCCACCTTCATGCTCCAACTCATACCAAAATAAAATTTTAACCAAAATGTCCCTTATCCTTTTCCAAAACTACATCCATTTAATCTACTCGGGTATAAAGTAGAGAACTGAATATATCATGATAAAAAATTAGTAGTTCGATGCCACCATGTCTTTAAAAATCAGTATGATAATAAGTGCTTGCAATAAAATAATTGACTTGTGGATTAGTTAATCAGTCAATATAATACACGAATCAAACCATAATTGAAACCTTAAAAGAATATCATTAAGAATATAGGAAAACCATGAAAACAATAATGACAAGTCCTTGGAATAATCAAATAACTAGGAAAATCCTTCTATATAATCATTTCATCATCTGGTACATGCCCTGTATATAATCATTTCTACACCTTAGCTAAGACCTTTATATAATTTTGATAGCATTACCAGGCTAATCCCTATAAGAAACACTCCATAACTTGAAAGAGCCATCTATATGAAATTTTTTTAATACCCATGCCATGACTTCTATTTAAGAATTCCATCATTACTAAGACAATCCCTATAATACTTACTTCATAACCGTACATAGTCCTCTATATAATAATTTCACCATAATGAGGAAATTCCCTCTATATAATCATTTCATCATAACACAGAACACATTGATATGACGTGAAAAAATCATAAAATCACTTGAAATAATGTTTAATTAATTCAATTAACATTTTCCTTTCAGTTACCCATTCATTCCTGACATTTTATCTTCCTCCACTTCCATTCTAGATTGTGAAACCATTTTATATCAAACAATCACAAGTCATTCCATAATCCATTAATAAATTTCTCAAAAATTAAACTATCACAAGATAACACATGGGATTTGATGTCATGATAAATAAAACTTTAATACATTAGCCAATTAATTATTATTCCACTGTAGGCTCACCCTATTGGTAGCTGCAATCTGGGTTGAAACATCATTCAATATAAGGGATCTATGGAGTTATCCAACACTTCATTAATCACTACCCATTATTCAATTAATTGACCCAAATGTTATTTCAAATAAATTTCACATTACTGAACATACATAAATAGTTAATAATAGACTATAGGGTTTCATTTATACCACCTACATTTATAAAGTGATTATGAAAACACTTCAATCTCATAAATATAACAAAAAAATGGTGTAGAATATGACATGGATAAGATAATCACATAAGAGGAAGATCGACACCTATTTCCATAGTGGGAAAAATATTACACCACGATAATGAGAAACATGTATAAGTGGGGAAAAACAAAAGTGAAACAACTCATTAGAGATTAATCATTAGATTAGGACATCCAGAATAGAAGTAACCTCTCCAAAACATCTTGAAAATTACCTAGATATTGAGAGAGCAGAGCTGCATGAAGATGAAGAATAAATCAGATGCACAGGGTGGCCTTAAGATGTGTTGCATGGTAAATACATATCATGTAACCCATTCACATAGTGTATTTCTCAAATTTTGAGTTATAAAGAGAATTTTTTCTCATTGGGTTAAACCCCCCCTACTAAAAACTTACATGATATGAACTAATTTTACAAAATATATTTTTTTCACATCATGAACCTATTTCACGAAATCTACCTAGCGACAGTCACAGGACTTGCGAATTCACTACATACATCATTAAGCATAGATTTATCAGAAGAGCTAAAAACACCTCTAAACCATTCCAAATTCTTGGGGAACCCTCAAAATCTCATGTAATATTTAAAACCTCAACCCCATTAATTGAAACGACCATTTATTCCCAAACCTTATGTCATTCCCCCAAACTATTTCTCTACATCCCCATAATGGTAATCAACCCGTAATGATTAGATATGAAAAATCTGACAAAACAATACTCAGCCAAAACTACAAGAGGGATGCACCAATAAAAATAATTGATGTTACACCTACACCCAAAACCCTTTACCATGAACTTTAAAACCTTAACACAACACCCTAAAACCTATACCATATACCCCAAAACTCTATAGAAACCTTACACCCCTATCCTTAAAATAGAAACCCTAAAACACTATATACCCTAAAAATTGATTAAAAATGAAAATAAATCTAATAAGGACCCTGGAAAACAATAAAAGAATCATACTACCCCCAAAAAACACTTAAAACCCATTAAACCTTCAAATTACCTTTAAACCCCTTAAAACTCTACAGAACAAATTAAGCCTATAAAAACCACAAAACCCTAAAAAATACCTAAACCCCTTCAGATTCCCTAAAAACCCATAAATGACACTAAAACCCCCAAAACACTGTAAAATCTGCAGAACCCCTTAAAGACCGTAAAATCCTAAAAAATTTGTAAAAACCTTAAAAGATCATAAAACTACAATGAATTTCCAAAAATTACATAGAAACCCATCAAAGACCCTAAAACCCATAAAAGGGATTCAATGCCCTAATATTCTAAAATCCCTTAAAATTAATAAAATATCTTTAAAATCATAGAAACTGTAACAACATAAAATACTGAAAACACTAAAACCATAAAACGCCCAAAATCCCAAAATATCCCTCAAAACCCTAAAACCCCTAAAAACCTCTAAAAATATGAGAATCCCATAATATACCCTAAAAACACCAATAACCCCTTAAATATTGTATTAACCATAAAAAACCTATAACCCCTAAAACACTTAATTCCCATAAAAATCGGAAAAACCATAATAAACCCTAAAAACTCTAAAATAAACAACACAATACCTTGTATAGCCTAAAACCCATAAAAGACCCTAAACCACCTAAAACCCCTAATGACCCTGAAAACCATAAAATAAATTTATAAACACTAAATAAACCTAAAATATCCATAAAAACAATGACTAAATTAAAAATAATTAATGATTCCTATAAACCACTAAAAACACAATAAAACCCTAAAAACCCAAATACCCAAAAAACCTAAAACCCAGAAAACCCAAAAAACCAAAAAAACCTAAAACCATATTAACCCTAAATACCCTTAAAACCATAGAAACCATAAAAATATTTACTACCCTAATACATCTAAAATAATTTTAAAACCATAAGAAACCCTAAAACCATTAAATGACCCCAATCACCCAAAAATCACAGAAACCCTATATAAACCATAGAAAACCTAAAACATAGTAAAAAACTTTAAAAAACATTATAACCTCATAAAAAAAATTCCATAAAAAACCTAAAACTATAAAAAACTTAAAATCCCCTAAAAGCCATAAAACACCATAAAAATCCAAAAATCCTCTAAAACCCCTAATAACCTAAAAAACACTTAAACCCATAAAAACTCTAAAAATCCTAAAAACCATAAAATCATAAAAAATACCCTAAAATACTAAAAAATTAAAACCATAATCCCCCTAAATTCCTATGAATCTTAAAACCCCTAAGAATAATAAAAACTCATATAAAATCCCTAAAACCATCAAAATACCCTAAAACCTCAAAACCCCTAAAAACACAATAAAACCCCAAAATTCCAAAAAAAATAAAAATCCAAAATAAGATAAAAATACAAAAAGATAATAAAAACCATTAAAAAACTAACAACAAAATTTAATGAAATAAAATAAAAAAGCATAAAATAACTCTAAATCCTGAAAATGCTCCTAAAAACCAAAAAACTCTAAAAAATGTAAAGGTCCTAAAAAATAAAATCCTAATAAAACCCTAAAGCCCCAGTAAAATACCATAAAACCATAAAAACCCCTAAATACCACAAAAAACAATGAATTACTTAAAAACCATAAAACTGTAGGAACACTATATCCCATAAAGCACTAAGACACCCAAAACCCCATATAAACCTTTAGAAAATCCCATATAAAATATTAAAACCCATAAACCCAAAAAACCATGATGTTGATAATATATCATAGAACCCTATAAATGACCAAAACCAAAATAAATCTAAAAAACCATAAAAACCATAAATAAATCCTAAAAACCAAAAAAACTGCTAAAATCATTACACTTTTTAAAACCCATACAACCCCTTAAACCCCAAAACACATAAAAAACCTTAAAGACCCCTAAAAATACTTAAAACTATTAAAATTAATAAAAACATATAGAAACACCAATCCCCTAAAAGGCCCTAAAAATACTCAAAACACCATAAGATTCATAAACCCTCTAAAACCCCAAATAACACTAAAAACCATAAAAACACCTAAAAGCCCTAAGAACCCTAAATCTAACCAAAATTCACTAGAAATCCATAAAAACCTAACAACATATAAAAACACAAATACTATGAAAATAAAAAAATCCATAAAAATTATAAAAAGATTAAAAATACTCAAACACCGAAAGAACAAAAAACCCCCTCAATTCCCTGAAGGACCCAAAACACTGAAAAAACCCCTAAAACCCATAAAACCCTAAAACTCCAAAAATACATAAAAAACCTAAAAACCCACAAATTATTGTAAAAATATTTAAAAGAACATTATCGACACAAGAACTCCTAAATTACCTGAAAAACATAAAAACCCTAGAAGATGATAAAAGACACAAAAAATTCCCAAATCCTTAAATAACCCCAATATCCAAAAAACCCTAAATGAGCCTTCAACCCCCTGCTAGTAGACCATAATAACCTTTAAATTACCTAAAAGTAACTAAAACAATAAAATACCAAACATACCCTAAAATACACTAAAATCCCTAAAGACTCTAAAATCCCTAAAACCCAAAAGGACCCTAAAACCCACAATGGGACCTAAAAACAAAAAAACCCTAAATGATCCTAAAACCAGTAAAACCCTTAAAGTGTCCTATAATCCAACAAAAAACATTAAAGGACCATAAATACAATATAAACTCAAAATAACCATACAAAAAACAAAATCCACCAAAACCCTAGACCACTAAAATTATTAATTGACAATAAAATCAATAAAAACCCTAAAGACCCTTAAAAACCTAATAACACTAATATACATAAAAAACCTAAAATCCCAAATGAACCATATAATTTCTAAAAAAACTGTAACACCTTTAAAACCCTTAAGGACTAAAAAAACCCATAAAACCCTAAATTCCAAAATCTCCAAAAAAATTATAAAACTGAAAACCACTAGAAACGACATAAAAACCCAAAAAACCATGAAATTTTCTAAAACCCAAAAACCCCAAAAGCCTAAAAATAAAAAAAAAATCATAAAAATCATAAAAACCAAAAGAACCCCTAAATGATCACAAAAATCTTAAAAATTCTAAATCCCCAAAATATCCTAAAAAACTATAAAAACTAGAAACCATAAAACCTTAAAAAAATTATGAACACTAAAATCCCTAAAACACTAAAATAAAAAAGAAACCTCTAAAAATACCTTATAAAACCAACAATCCCTATAAAAAGTAGGAACACTAAAAAAATTAAAAACCATAAAAATCCCACCACTCCAAAAAAATCCCATTAAAATGAGTTAAAAACCCCAAAACCCAAAAAACCCTAAAGTAATATAAAAAACCACAAAAACTCAAAAAAAACGCTAAAAATATAAAATCCATTAACATGGAATAAAACCCCAAAACCCCCAAGAAACCTTTATCTAAAAACCCCCTTAAAAGCTAAAAAACAAGAAACCCCACTAAAAATAATAAAATCCCCAAAATACATAGAATTTCAATACCCCCCCCCCCAACACTAACCCCAGAAAAACCTAAAAACCCCCTATTACCAGAAAACCATAAAACCCAAAAAGTCAAATAAACTAAAAAACCAACCTTAAACACCTTAAAATACCCTAAAAACACTAAAAACCTAACCATATTAAAATATATAAAATCATAGAAAACCATAAAAAGCCTAAAAATATAAAAACCCCTAAAACCCAATATAGCACCAATAAATCCATAGAATCCTAAATCTCCCCAAAATGACTGAAAAAACACTTAAAAACCTAAATGGCCATAAAAACCAATAAATTTAAAACTGTCTCTACACTTAATTATTCTAAAACACATAAATGACCCTAAAACCTATGAAACACCCTATAAAAATCAAATAAACACTAAGCCACTAAGATCCAAAAAATTTCCCAAACCCCCTAAAAACCTTGACCCCTTACCCCAACCATCAAAACCCAAATCGCAATAAACAAATACTAAAACCCATAAAAACATATAAAACCCTAAAACACTAAAAACCTAAAAATTATGAAACTCTAAAAACTCGAATATAATAAAAAATCCCCTAGAATCCTTAAAAATATTTCAAGACCCTAAAAATCCTGAAACCCCCAAAACCCCCTTTTTAATCATTAATTCCATTGAAACACTAAAAACCCAACAAAAGCATTGAAAACCCCTAAAATTCATAAAAAAACAAGCAAAACCATAATAAACCTCGAGAAACCTTAAATACCCCTAATTCCATAAAAGTCCATAAAAATCCTTAAAACAACCAAAAAATTTTAAACCCAAAATATCCCTCAAAACACCTTAAAATCCTAAAACACTCCAAAGGACACTAAACCCACTTATTGTCCTTATAACCCCCAAAATTGACAAACAATCTAAAAAAACATTATAGCCCATAAAAAACATAAAATCCATAGAAAACTCCTAAAAACATTAAAACCCCTAAAATGATAAAACAACCCTAAACCCTCTAAATGAACATAAAACCCCATATAATCCCTTGTATGACACTAAGATAGATAAAACCCTACAAGTACATAATGGACTCAAAAACCCCCAAAACACCATAAAACCCCCATAAAGTACCCTAGAAACCTTAAAACCCCTAAATCACACTAAAAAAACTAAAAACCCTAAAGACACTAAAATACTGCTTAAACCCTTAAACACTTTAAAAACCCATACAAATCCAAAATGACCTGATAAGACACTAAAAACCCCAAAGGATAATAACTCCAAAAAACAGTATAAATGAACCTAGAACCCCCCCCCCCCAAACCCCTAAAGGAACCTACAAACACCTAAGAACTCTAAAAGATCATAAAAACTCAAAACACTTGAAAATTAACTATAAAAATCATAAAATACCCTATGAAATCAACCCCCCCCCAAAAAAAAAATCCATAAAAACCATAAAACCACGTAATATTTCTAAATGACCCTAAGCCTATAAAACCTCTACAAAATAATAAAAATCCTAAAAGACCTTAACACTCTTAAAAACCAAATAAACCATAAAACCCTAAAAATCAATAAAACATTAAGATACAATAAATCTCAAGAAACAATAAAACTCAAATAAATCCAATGAAAACAATGAATTGAAGGGAAAATACTATGAAACCCGACAATACCTTATACCACTGAAATCCATAAATCCCCTAAAAGCCATAAAAATAATAAAATTCAATAAAACCCCTAAACCTACAAATACACCTAAAATACACACAACACCTAAAAAGAATAAAACCATAAATCCCCTAAATAATTATTACCACTAAATCCCTAAACCCCTTTTAAAACCCTAAACCCCTAAAAGATCCAGAAAAATCTTAAAACCCCTAAAAACCAAAAAGCCAATAACTTCTACAAACTCCTACGACTCTAAAAAAGTCTAAACCCCCTAAATACGTTGAAAACCCATTTAACCCCATAAAATACATTCTCAAAGAATAAAAACACTAAGAAGTACTTAAATAATATAAAACCACTAACAACACAAAAACCCATAAAAAACCACGAAACCTAAAAACACCAAAAACCAAAAAAATAATTAAAACCCTAAAAACCAAAAACACCATAAAACTGATAAAAACCCTAAAATTAAAAAAACACATCTAAAACCCCATTAAATATCCTTAAAACCCCAGAAAACACAAAAATTACAAAAACAAAAAACTCAAAAAAAATCTCTAAAACACCCCTAGAAGCCTAAAACACACTGACAATCCTAAAAAGGACCATACCCTTTAAAAACTATAAAACACCTAAAATCACAAAAAAACCCCATATAAATACTTCAAACCCTAAAACCCCAACAACTATTAAAACCCTAAAACAATAAAAAGACAAAACCACTAAAAACAACAAAACTTTAAAAAACATAAATTTTTCCTAAAAACTGTAAATTCTAAAGATTTCCTAAAATCCAAAATACCCGTAAAATCCTAAAAAATCCCATATTCCCCTTAAAAACCCTAAATCGCCAAAATAATCCTAAACCAAAAAAACTAAAAACCCATTTAAACCTTAAAACCCCTAAAACCCTAAAATATAAAATAAAAACATTAGACCATCAATGACCGTAAAATTTATTAAATCCCATAATAGACCCTAAAACCCAAAAAAACCCAAAAAGCATTAAACCACAAAAGTCCCTAAGACACATAAAACCCTAGTAGACCTAAAAATGCTTTAAAAATCCTAAATAACACTATGAAGTGTTAAACACCCTAAAAAAATTCGAAAACCATTAAAACCCCTTAAAACCCAAAAAACCATAAAAATCCATTCAAACACTATAAAACACTAAAAAAACTAAAACCCCCAACAACGAAATAGAAACACTAAAACCCTTATGGACACTAAAAGAACCCTGAAACCCCTAAAAATAATAAAAAATAAAAAACATGAAAAAACCTAAAAACACTAAAAACCCAAAAAACTGAACCCACATAAAATCCAAAGAAACTTAATCTCAATTAAATATCAAAAAAAACTACACCATAAACCCCTAAAATCTATATGAGAATCTAAAAAACCCCATTAGAATCCTAAAGACCCATAACAACTAGAAAACCCTAAAAACCAAATAAAAGAATGCCAGAAACACTAAAAGAACAAAAATAAAACATAAAGCCCATAAAGCCCTTAAAATCAATGAAAAATCTAAAAAACATAAAAATATATAAAACACTAAGAACAATAAAAATCTTAATGGACACTAAAGTCACTAAAAGCCCATAAAAACCCTTATAACATCCTAAAAAACATAAAACCTTAAAATTTTTAAATACTCATTAACACTAAAAACCATTAGAACCCAAATAAAACTCTAAAACCCTTAAAAATCTTGAAAAGAACATAAAACCCCGTAAAACCCCTAAAATACCCATGAAAACCCCTAAAACCCAAAAAAAAACCATAACACTCTGAAAACTCTAAAAAACATGAAATCCCTTAAAATTACTAAAAACACTAAAAACCACAAAATTCTCTAAAAAGAGACTATAACACAAAAAAAAATTATAACCCGTAAAACACAATAAAAACACTAAAACGTCAAAAAAACCCACTAAAAGCAGAAAACAATTCAAAATATCCCAAAAACAAATAAAACTCAAAAGACCCTAAAAGGAATAACACTAAAAAATAACTCTAAATAAACCCAAAAAATCATGTCAAACACTGAAAAATATCCAAAAAATAAAAAAAAAAACATTCTAAAATCCTAAAATCACCAGAAAAACCCAAAAAATAAGGAACACCCCTAGAAAATGTAAAAACAAAAAAAAACACTACTGAGAATATCCTAAAAACCATAAAAGCACTAAAAACACTGAAAAATCAAGAAGAACCCCAAACCCCCTTAATAAAATATAATCCCTAAACCCCCTAAAAAATTCAGAACACTAATAACCCAAAAAACACATAAAATACCACAAATGGACATAAAAATAATAGATACCCTAAAAGAACATAAAAACACTATACAACCCTAAAACAACATAAACAACCTAAAAACTATAAAACTCATTAAAAGAATGAAAAACATAAAAATTCTAAAAACCTAATTCACCTAAAGTCCCTCCAAAAACTAAAAACCCTAAATACCTCAAATTTTTTTTAATAAATCCTAAAAATCCCTAAAAACCATAAAACCATAAAATCCATAGAAAACCTAAAAAATTTCTTAAAACACTACAAACTGCAAACCACTAAAAAATTTAAAAACCATAAAACAATCCAAAAAACCACTCAAACACCCTAAATCCCTAAAATAATTTATAAGATGTTAGAAATTACCATAAACCGCTAATTTCATAAAAAACCAATTAACACCTCTAAATACCAAAAAAATATAAAAATCACTAAATGAATAAAATTCCTCAAAAACCTCTAAATATTCGTAAAACCCTAAATACACGTAAAAACCCTAAAACACCAAGAAACCCTAAACTCCCAATTCCCCAAGAAATCCCCAAAACCCCCGAAACCATTTTAAATCCCTAAGAACCCAAAAAATCTTGAAACTCATTAAAATCCTAAGAATAACCTAAAAACCCTTAAAATCATTAAAAATATGAAAAAAACAATAAAACCCCATTAAAACCCTGAAAACCCCTAAATCCATTGAAATTCCTTAAAACCACTAAAAAACTAAAAGACCATAAATACCCCTAAACACCTAAAAAAACCTAAAACCCAATAAAACACTTTAAATCATTAAACAATATAAACTCTAAAACCAAAATTTGTAGAAAATGTAAAAACCAGATGAATATTAGAAACCATAAAACACAAAACCCCTAAAAACATAATCCCCCTAATAATACCATTTAAAATAAAAAACTAATCATCCTAAAAAAACTAAAACCCAATTCTTTTAAAAAAAATCAAGCCAAACAATACACAAAAACTATAAAAATCCAATAAATACCTTGAAACCACAACACCCAAAAAAATCTTGAAAACACCTAAATGACCCTAAAACCACAAAAGCAGCATAAAAGTCCCTAAAAACCACATAACCCCAAAAAATAGTTTAAAACCCAATAGAAAACCAAAAGGAATCATAAAACACTCAAACACCATAAACCCCTAATAAATCCAAAAACAATAATAACCATAAAAACTGGTAATCCCTAAAACCCCTAAACATCCCAAAGCACCATAAAAACTCTTAAAAAACTAAAAAAACTATAAAAACTAAAAAAATCTAAAAAACCAAAAAACCCATACAAATTTAAAAAAAAACAAAGAACTATAAAAACAGGCAAACCCTTTTAAATCCCTTGAAACACTGAAATATCCAAAAAAACATAAATAACTAAATATTACTAAAAGGCATGAAAATCATAAAAACATTAAAATATGAAAAACCTTAGAACACTAAAAACCATAAGGAAACCCTAAAAATGGATAACCCATGAATCAAAAACCCCATAAAAATTGCTAAATGTTTTCAAATACACAAAAACCCATAAAGACATTAAAACCCAAAAAACCAAAAATACCACAATACACATTAAAACACTAAATCCGTTAAATCCATAAATAAATAAAAACCATGAAATCCCCCCAAAACACTGAAAGATGCTAAAATAATCTTAATCCCATAGAAACATTAAAACCTAAAATCCCAAAATACACAAAAAAACCCTCAAAACCACTATAATGCCTTAAAATCTTAGAAAACAAAAAGAAACACATAAAGACCAAAAAACCATCGCCCCCCTAAATCCCATTAAAACCCTAAAATCCAAAAAACACTAAATCCCCCAAAAAACACAGAAAACAATAAAAATCCATAAAAATACTAAAAACTCTAATTAATGAAAATAACCCTAAAAACATAAAAACACCCAAAACATTTAAAACCATAATGAAAGCCTAAAACCTCTATAAGCCTTAAAAATCCTAAACAACCAAAAACTACAAAAAAAATGCCTGAAAACCTATAAAGTCCAAAAACCATAAAAATTCATTACAAACCTAAAAATACATGAAACACCAAAACATTGTAAAAACCCTTATAACACTAAAAACCCTAAAGGACATTAATATACCAAAAAATTCATATAATTCCCAAAAGTATTACGTACCCTTAAATCCCTGAAGCCCCTAAAAATAGTAAAATCTATAAAAAAACCTAAAACCCTTAAAACCCCATACCCCTAAAATTTCCCTAATAGTCTCAAAAAATCCTAAAACCCCCAATGAAAACTAAATAACCTATGAAAAACCAAATGACTCTAAAACCCATTAAAAGCATAAAAGACCCTAAAAACCTAAAAGGAACTAAAACACACTAAAAACAGAAAAATACCATAAAACCTTAATGGTATTTAATCACCCCCTTACCTAAAGGACCCTAAAAACCTAAAAATACATTAAAATTCCCTAAAACCTTGAAAACTCCTAAATTCCCTTACACCCCATAAAAACCCAAAAGAACCCTAAAACCCTAATGAACACAAAAAACCCTAAAAACCTAAAGGAACCCAAAAATCAATGGCCAAAAAAAGACAATAAAAACCCCCTTAAATCAATAAAGTGTTCTAAAACCACTAGCACCATTAATGACCCTAAAAACCCTAAAAACCCAAAAATACAATTACCCCCCACCCCAACCACTGAAAGACCATAAGAACTCCAAAAACAAAAAAAAACCTAAATCCCTAAAAATATAAATGTACCTGTAAACTGTAAAATCCCATAAACCCATAAATACCATAAATACATTAAAGGTCTAAAAAATCATAAAAAATTTGAAAACCCTAAACACCATAAAAACATAAACATACACATACAAACCCAAAAAACCTCATAGAAAACCTTAAAAATCGTTTAAACAATAAAAAACCGAAAAAACCCAACAAATTCATAAAACCATAAAATCAATAAAACCTCTAAAAAATTAAAATCCCATAATACCCTGAAAACCAAAAAAACCCAAAAACCTCTATGAACCAAAAAACACAAGAAAACTACTAAGACCCCAACACAACCCAAAAATCCCTAAAAACAGGAAAATTCCAACAAACAATAATACTTCAAACCCCTTAAAATATTAAAAAGACCCAAAGAAACAATAAAACAACCTAGAAACACATAAAAAACTTAAAACCCCAATACCCTTAAAACACATAAGATCCGTAAAACCCCTAAAGACACCAGAATCACAATAATCTCCAGAAATCATTAAAAACCCAAAAAAAATCTTCAAGAACATTAAAGTAATCTAAAATACCATAAAACCTCAATAAAAACCTAAAATACACTAAAAACAAAAAATCCATAAATACCATAAAACAATAGAAAACTAAAATTCTTATAGTAAACATTCAATGACATTAACAATCATTAAAATCATAAAAACATGAAAACTCTAAATGGACAAGAAACCTGAGAACCCCTAAAAGAAGCTAAAATCCCAAAAATCTAAAAATCCAAAAAAAAATAAAAAAAAATAAAAAAATAAGACCTATTAAATCTTAAAGAGGAAAAGAGCAATAAAAATATATTAAAACAATAATACCATAAAAGCTCTAAAAAAATTAAATGACATTAAGACCCACTGAAATCTGAAAATACAAAACTCCCCTAAATACATTAAAACACATAAATCTAAAAATCCATAAAACCCCATAAATACATTATAAAACCCCAAAACCCTATGAAAACAAACAAAATTTCTAAAAAAAAAATTAAAAACTCAAAATGCCAAAAAACCATAAAGTCCCAAATAAACAAAAACATTGAAAATAACCTATAGCCAATAAAACACATAAACCCCTAAAAACTGTACAACCCCATAGAATCAATAAAGAAATCATATTACCATAACACCCCAATGTAATCCCAAAATCCCAAAAACCCCAGAAAACCCTAAAAATACTAAAAACCCATAAAATCCTAGAAAATACCCATAATAAAAAAACCACAAAAACACTAACAACCAATAATAACCCGAAACTATATATCCTTCACACTAAGAACTACGAAATAGACCCTAATCCCTATATCATAAACACTAGGCCCTAAACCATACACTTGAAAGATTATGCCCTACACCCTAATCCCTAAACTACATACCTCAAACCATATACACTACATACTAAACCCTAAACCCTAAACCTTATACAATAAACCCAAAACCCAAAACCATAAATTTCAAAAACCTATAACCAAAACTCTTAACACAAAACCATAAACACTAGACCCTATATCATAAACCCTAAAACCAACACACAAAACCTTGTTCCCTATAGCCTAAAACCAATAAACTACACAAAAAACCCTATACCCTACACCCAAAAACCAATAGCATGTACTCTAAACCCTAAAACCTGAACCATAAACAATGTACCCTCCATCCCAAAGCTGACACCCTACGGCCATTAATGAACACCCTAAAACCAATACCTTATACCATAAACTCTAATCCATACACCCTACACCCTAACCAAGCACCTTAGACCATATATCCTACACCATATATCATAAACCCTCAAACACAAACCATATACCATACACCGTAGAAAAATTCAAAATCCCATATAAAGAATAAAAAAAATATAAAACCTAGAAAAACTCTAAAAAGCATTAAAATCCTAGAAAACACTAAAAACCCTAAAAGCACATAAATGTATCTAAATACAATAAGAGACCCTAAAATCCTAAAAATCCCTTAAAACCACTTTAAATAATATAAAAACCATAAATAAGATTAAAAAACTTCAACAAAATAAAAATATAAAATAAAAAAAACTACTTTCCAAAAAAAACTAAAAACACTAAAAATATTTAAATTACCTAAAACCCTGAAAAATAATCGAAACCTATGAAAAACTAAAATATCCCTTAAAACCTAAAACCCATAAAATAATAAACCCCACAAAACAATCCTTAAAACCATATAACCTTCACACCCCCTAAAACAATACAGAAAACTATAAAACAAAAAAACCCATAGAACCACTAAAGTCCCTAAAATACATAAAAATATTAAAAACCCTACAAACCCCATAACCTTAAAAAATCCCCTAAACCCTAATAAAACCCAAAATACATCTGAAACCCCCTTAAACTACTAAAAACCATAAATCTATAATAAAACCAATAAACCTAATAATCCACTAAAACATTAAATTTCTAAAACCCATGAAATCCCCTATAAACACTAAAAACCCTAAAATACCCCAAAACCCAAAACCCCTAAGCACTCTTAGAACACCTATAAAAAAACCACATACAGCCTATTGTGTCCAAAAAAATTCCTAAAAACCCCAAAAATTAATTAAAACAAAATACCCATAAATCCACTAAAAACCCTGAAACACTAAAAATCCTAATAATATAGAAAACTCTGAAACCCTTTAAAAACACTAGATACCTAAAGTAACCCTAAACCATATACCCACAACTGTAAACCCCTAACCCTAAACTATACACCCTAAACCTAATGTTCCATACACAAACCCAAAAACCTACATGGATAGCTCTATACCCTAAACCCAAAACCCAAAACCCTACAAGTGAAACCCTATACCCAACACACTAAACCCTAAACCCAACAACCGAAACAGAAAATATTAAAACCTACATTCTAAACCCTAAACCCAACAACCATAAAATTATACCCTAAAACCTATACCATATTTCCTACACCTTATACACCATATCGTACACTTAAAATTATAGACCCTCGTGCAATTAACTGAGTACCACACATCCTAAACCCAATACCCTCCATAAAAAACCCAAAACACCACACCCTGAATTCTATACCCTTCACCCAAAACTGTAAACAATAAGAACTAACACCAAAAACCCAAAACATAACATTCTACACACTATATCATACACCCTAAACCCTAAACCCTAAACCGTACACCCCAAACCATATATTATCCACACTAAAAAACACCTTACTCCCCTAAAAATTCCTCAAATCGAAAAAGAATTAGAAAAAAAGAAAAATACAAATAACCCCTATAAAAACTAAAAACCCTAAAAAACGAAAGAATAAATAAAAATCATGAACTACCCTTTAGACCCCTAATATCACTAAATTACCCTAAATATCATAATAGAACCTCAAACCACTAAAAACCTTAAAGGCCCCTCAAAACACTAAAAAATTAAGGACCCAAACAACATCAACTACTAAAAATGTCCCTCAAATATCATAAAATTTCCTAAAAGACCGATAAACCCATATACACCCAAAACCAGTAAAATCCTAAAAACCCCAAAATTCATAAAACTATAAAAACCCAAAAACCCATAAAACCTCTAAAAATACCTAAAAATTCAAAAAACCATTAAACAAATTTCCCAAAGCCCAAAATATTCATAAAACCTATTTATATCACTAAATATTCTAAAACCCTAAAACCCTAAAACCAAAAAAAAAATCCCAGTTAACCCCTAATAGCCCACAACACCCCTGAAATTCATAAGAAACCCTGAAACCTTAAAAAAATATTAAAATTGTTTAAACCCCTAAAAGTTCCTAATAACTGTACAAAAATCTCTATAAAATACAATGAAATCCAAAAAACAAATAAAATAATAAAAAACCTAAAAACCCTGAAAAACACAAAATTCCCATGAAACCCTAAAATAACCTAAATGAATATTACCAATCCTTAAAAATATAAACAGACCTGTATGAACCCTCAAAACTCTAGAAATGATTGAAACCCTAAAAACCATTAAAGACCTCGAAAATACTCTAAAAACACCTAAAACCCTAAAACCCCAAAAAATCCAAAAAGACCCTAACAAACATAAAAATTATACAATACCCTATAACCACTAAAAATACAAAAAAGTTCCAAAAACCCCTTAATCACACTAAAAATAGTAAAATCTCCTAAAACCCATTAAAACCTTAAAAAAGAAAAACCCCAAAACCCCATAACAACCAAAACCCTAAAAAATATCTAAAAAGCCTAAAATAACTCTAAAAATCATAAAACCCAAACAAAAATCACCAAAAAACACAAACATTCATAAAACCAATATAAAAACCAAAAACTCTAAAAACCCTAAATCCCCAAATATCACATAGAACCTCTAGTAAGACTAAAAACGTAAACACAATTAGAAATACTAGAGATCACCTAAAAACCTAAAAAACCTCAAATTCTTGAAAACCCATAATAAGACTTAAAAATACAAAAAAAACTTGAAAATTTCATAACTCCCCCAAAAAACCTAAAACCCCTAAACACCTAAAAATAATATAACCCAAAATCCCATAAAAAACAATAGAATTTCGAATGACCCTAGAATCCCAAACCCATAAAACTACTACAACCCCAAAACAAAACCCCTAAAACCGATTAAAAATCTAAAAAAATACAAATATCCCTAAATAACATAAAAAAACCAAAACACTTTTAAACCCCTAAAATACACTATATACCCCCAAAACCCCTAATAACTAAAAAACCATAAAATCATAAAAAAAATTAAACCTAAAAAAGTCCCTATACAATCCCTCAAAGAACCAAAAAACCTAATAAAAACCCTGAAACCATTAAAAACCCAAAAATCCCAAATTCCGCTAAAAATCCTAAAATTTCATAAAAACCCATTAAAAAACCTAATAATCCTAAAACCCCTAAACAAAATAAAACACTAAAAACCCTAAAAATCCCTAAAAACATTAAAATCTAAAAAACCCATAAATAATAAATGAAACCCTAGAAGTATTAAAGCCCATTAATAACCCCAAAACACTAAAAACCCTAAACCCCATAAACCGTAAAACCATTGAATACCCCCAAAACCCAAAAAACGCCTAAAAAACTCAGAATAACCCAATAAAATCCTAAAAATACCTTAATACCCTAAAATCCCTAACATTATACTAAAAACCCTAAAAGGCCAATACAATCTATCAATTTTCCCCCAAAACCATAAAATTTTCTAAAACCATATACTTGATAAAAGAACTCAAACCTTATAAAATTCAATAAAACCCCTAAAAACCTATAAATAATTTAAAAACCATTAAAAACATTAAAATAACCTAAAAACCCGAAAGAGCATAAAATACCTAAAAACCAAAAGGACCCTAAAACCAAATAAAAATATTAAAATCTTATAAAATCACTAAATAACCCACTAGGTGTTGTGTGGATTGTTGTTGGTGAAGATCTTACATGGAGGAAGCCAGTTATTTATGAGACCTGGGTTGATTTTTATTCCTCTTTTAGGCAGCTTGGTCCTGATGACTGAGCGTGCAGGAGAGGCACATGGGGATATGTTGTTTTGAATCTGACTCAGGGAGGGCTTGGTAAAGGAAGCCAGAACTTGGTGGGGGTGGAGGTTCCTGTCAATTCTTTTAATTGTGTTCCTACCCATCCAAAGGATAAAGAAACTTTTTCAAGATTGGGAGATGCTATAATATGTGGTGGTGGTATGGACGAGGAATGGTTGGGTGCTTTTGGGTCAGAGAATCTTCAGAGTATAATTGGAGATGAATTTGATAATGTATTGGTAGTGAAATAGGTTGATCGCATTAACATTGTGTAGCCTAGAAAGTTGGTGGTGCATGTTTACTGTGACACTTATTTTACAATATTTTTGAGTGTCCTGTGCCTATTGAGATAAAGGGTCAAGTCACAGTATAGGAGGTTGTGCAGGATCAAGGGACAATGGAAGCATAAGGAGTGGTTCCTGTGCTGGGGGATGGTTTCCCTGTTGTCAATGACCAGAATGGGTTACATGATGGAAGTGTGGATGAAGGTGTTGTGCGAGCATTGGGATGCAGTCAGAATGAGGATGTTGAAGTGTAGGTTCTTCTATCAGATAGAAATGTGGTAGTTTGGGATGATGGATCTAAGGACGTGGTTAGATATAGTATTTCTATCGTCAATGTGAATTATCTTAGCGCAGTCCTTGATGGAGCTGCTGCTGGTGATCCATGTTCTGTGGTCGGGAAGGTAATGGTGCTTGAGAAGAGGACATGGAATAAGAATGAGGTGGTGGATGAGGAGTGGACAGATTCTGTGAAAGGGATGGTGATTGAGTAGGAGGGAGGAGTAGAGTTGGGGGATGTCGCATAGTCTGGTCAGGACCAGGAGGAGGAGGCTGAGAAAGGGGAGGCATCTGAGCAAGGGGATATGGTTCAGCAGCGTGATGATGTAGGTGATTTGGTTATGAGGCTTCCTCTTGGGGATGGATCCCATATCCCTTACATAGATCTAAAAAACAAGGCAGTTTCCATACAGATGCTTGATCAGACTACCTTGGTTGTGTATGAGGGAGGTCCCAGACCTTCTAGGGCTTTAGGGATTATTTCATGCACGAAGGGTTTGAAACCTAGGGGTGATGATGAAGTGAGGGGGGAGAGTTCTAGAAACAGGGCATGTTGATGGGAAGGAATAAGCTGTGGTTGGGTGAAAAGAGTCTGGTCAGGGGAAGCAGACCGTGGGTATGACTACTGAGTCGAGTTTTGTTGCCTTACAAGGCACGGTGGTGGTTAAACATTCAAATGATTCCTAGAATGTGAAAGGTTGCACCTTGGCCCCCTCAAAGAGAATTATGAAGTGGTATTACTCCACTCTTCCAAGACCCATGGAAACACGGGCAACATCAAAGGCTTTGAAACTGAAAGTTAATTTTAATAAATGGGAACAAGACCACTCCAAAGAACAAGAAAAACACAGGGAGGAGCACATGACACACCTCAATATTAATGAGGGATTAGAGTTAGCATGGGATGACACTGAATCATGCTTTGATGATTCAAATTATTAATTTGGTGGAGAGGGTGAAGCTTTTTGTGTGGATTCTATTTCTATTTCTGACTTTGGTGGTGATGTTGAATGACTTGTTTTCTTTTTTGGGTTTTATTTTTGGAGGTTTTTTAAGGGCTTTTAGGTGTGGGTCGATTGACCCCCCCCCCCCTTGTCTGCTGTGTCTCTTTTTCTAATAAAATTTTTTTGGGGGTGGGGGGGGGGGGTCAGGAATATCTTGGCTCTGCACAATCCTTGCCCTTAAAGTCTTTAAAAATCATAAAATACACAACGACACTAAAAACCCAAAAAAACAAAAAAAATTTTAAAGGATGCTAAAACCCTTAAAACTCCTAATCATCCTAAAAAATACTAAAACCCTAAAAATCCTAAAAACCCATAAAACCGTTAAATGAACCTAAAAACAATAAAACCAGCCTGAAAATACGGTAAAAATTCCCTAAAATCCCTTAAAACCCTAAAATACTAGAAATAACTCTAAAAACCCCCAAACCCCCCAAAACAATAAATGATATGATAAAAACCCTAAACCCATAAAACGCCATAAAAATCCTTAATACCTCATTAATCCTCAAATACCATAAAAATAAAAAAACCCACAAAACATTAAAAACCCCAGACACATAAATGACCGTAAAATTCCTAAACATATAAAAAGACTCTAAAACCCATAAAATAACAAAATCCTATAACACTAAAAACAAAAAAACCCTAAACCCCCTAAAACCCTAAAAAATTAAAAACATTAAAACCCCTAATAAACAAGACATAATTAACCATATCCTACTGAAACCAACAAAATATCCTAAAAACCCCTATTAACCTTTGAAACCACCAAATACCATAAAACCCCCCAAAAAACTAAATACCGTAAAAACTCGTAAATACCGAAAAAACACCAAACATCCTGAAAAAACCCAAAAATCCCCTAACATAACAGTAAAACTCTTCAAAACCCATAAAAAATAAAAAAACCCAATGCATCATTAAAAACAGTAAAAAACATAAAAATCTAAAACCCCTAAAAACCATAAAAATGAATAAACCCTTATAACCCTTTAATCACGATGAAAAATCCAAACCCCCTTCAAACCATAAAATAAATATAAATTTCCACTAAAACCATATAACCCTGAAACCACAAAAAAAACCCTAAACCACTAAAAATCATAAAACACCAAAACCACTAAAAACTCAAAAAAACCGTAAAACACAAAAAAAACCATAAAAACAATAAAAATAACAAAACACCTAATTCCATAAAAAACACTAAAATACCAAAAAATAGAAAAATAACATAAAAAACCCAAAAAACCAAAAAATCATTAAGACCATTAACCCATAAAAAACTAAAAAAGACATAAAAAGACCAAAAACTCTTCAAAACCATGAAAATATCGTAAAATCCAAAAAATAACTAAAATCCTTAAAACACTTAAATATCATAAAAACACTTACAAAAAAATCCTAAGAAACCCTGAATAACCTAAAACATCTAAAAACACTAAATACTATAACATTACCCAATAACACTCCTAAAAGATTCTAAAATGCAGACAAACCCTAAAACCATTAATCCCCAAAACAACCAAAAACCCAAAAAAATTAAGAGAGAAGCTAAAAATAGTAAATCAAAAAACCCATAAAACCCCTTAAAATCTCTAACAGTCCCTAAACACCCTACAAAAATTGTAAAAACTCTAAATCTACGGTAACAAAATAAAATCCTAAAATCCCATAAAACACCTTAAAACCATACAACCCTTAAAATTTTAAAAATCCACGTAAAACCCCTTAAAAATTAAAACCCATAAAAACCATTAGAACCCCTAATAACACTAAATCCAATAAAACCCATAAAATCCCCAAAAAATCAATAAAACTGTTAAAAAAATTAAGAAACTATAAAACCACCCAAAATTTTAAAACCATACAACCATAAAAATCCAATGAAATCATAAAAACCATAAATATAATCAAATCCCAAACAAAGCCCTATAAATGCCTAAAACATTAAAAACCCCCGTTAAAACACTAAAATCCCCTAAAACCTATAACAAACCCTAAAATAACCTATACAACCATACAAAACCAAAAAACATAGAAAAATACTAGAAAACACTAAAACCCCTAATGGAACCTTAAAACCCATAAAAGAAAACTAAATATCACTAAATATTCTAAAACCCCTAGAAATCATATAAAACAATAAAAACCCTAAAACCCATTAAAAACCCTACAAAAACAAACAACCATAAAAATACACTAAAACCCTAAATAACCCTACAAACACATAAAAACATAAAAATCCCTAAAAACCCCTAAATACTATAAAACACTTAAAAATGTGTAAATCCCTTTAAACCCTTAAAGTTCTACTAACAAAAAAACCCATAAAAATCCAAAGAACCATAAACCATTTAAATGATCCTAAAAACCTAGAAAACGCCCTAATTGACCTAAATCACATAATAAACTAAATATATAAAACACATAAAAATCCTAAAAAACCGCTAAAAACTCTAAATGCTGCAAAAAGGACCTAAAACACCTAAAACCCTTAAAACACAGTTAACCCCAAAACTTCCCACAAACCCAAAAAATTATAAAACATCATAAATTATTAGAAATAATTAAACACCTTTAAAACCTTTTGAGACTATTAAAACCATAAAACAGATGAAAAATCTATAAAAATCATAAAAATCATAAAAATTCAAAAAAAAACCAAAACCCATAAAACCCCCTAAAAACTATTGAAACCCAAACAAACCCCAAAAAACAGAAAAACACCTCAATAACCTATAGAATCTCTGTGAAATCTAAAAAACCTAAATTAAAATTAATATTTTGAACCACAAATAACATATAAACAATGAATATACCAAGATCCAAAGACCCCTAAAATCCATAAAATCAATAAAAATTTAAAACCCCTAAAAACCATTAGAATCCCTAAAAACTCAAAAATACCCCCAAATACCCTTAACAACCCAAAAACCCTCTAAAAGTAAAAAATTCCATAAAACTCTTTAAACCCCTAAAATATCAAAAAACCCTAAAAACCCTAGAAAGGACCCTAAAACCCCAAAAAACCCAAAAAAAAGTACTTCCCCAAAAAAACCATAAGACAACTAAACACCATAAAAACACTAAAACCCTAAAAGGGCCTAAAACTCATTAAAACAATAAATACTCGTAAACACCCTAACACACTCCCACAACCATATAAACCCAAATGCCCCTAAAACCCTAATAGAACCTTAACAAACCCTAAAACCAATTAAAAATTCTAAAATTCCCTAAAATCACTAAATTAACTAAATCCCCTTACAACACAAAAAACACTAAAACCATAAAAAGGCCATAAAAACTATAGGAACCCAAAATATGTGCAAAACACTAAAAATCCTTAAAAATACTAAAAACTCCGAAAAACCATAAAAACCCTAAATATCTAAGAAAACCTTTGAAATTTTCCAAAAACCCTACAAACCCTAAAGACACATAAAAAAATAAATTCCCTAATAACCTAAAATCTATAAAAACATTAAAACCGAAAAATCCTTACAAGATTGTTAAAACCCTAAAAACAATAAAGAAACCCTAAAAATGTAAAAAAGTTATGGTATTTGTTCCACTAAAAACACCTCAGGTCCCAAAAAACCCATATAAAACTATTAATGAGCCTAACCCCTTAAAAATCCTAAACCCAAGAACCCTAAAAAACCTAAAAACACTAAAACCACTAAAAACAAAAAAAAAATATCATAAAACCCCTAAAGAAAACTATCCCAAAAAATCTATAAGACACATAATAAACCCTAATATACCCTAAGACCATAAAACCACTAATAAACACTAAAAAACCAAAAAAACCCTAAAACACTACGAGATTGTAAAACCCATTTAAACCCCTAAAACCCATGAACATACATTAAAACACATAAAATGATCAAAAAAATTTAGAAACCCCAACACCCTTATTCAATTTAATAAAAACAAAAAGCCATAAAACATAAAAATAACCAAAACCCCTAAAACACACTATAAATAAGAAAAAAATTGAAGTCACTAACAAATTTCAAGAACCCTTAAAAAACATAAAACCCTAAAAAATATTAAAAAAACTAAACAATGTAAAACATTGAAAATCATAACAAAACCGAAAACCCCCATAGAAACAGAAAAACTAACTAAAATTATAAAAAAAATATAACCACTAGTAATCCATAAAATCCACTTGAATACCCTAAGGACCCTTAATGACCCTAAAACACTGTAAAACCCCTAAAAGACCCTAAAACCCTTGAAAACACCAAAATAACTCTACAATCCATTCAATACCGAAAAAAATAAAACCCATAAAAATCCTAAAAAGCCAAAAAAACCGTGGAAACCCTAATTTTTTTCTAGATGAAAATAAACCATAAATATCCCTAAAAACATGAAATCCCTAAAACCCTGTAAAAACCCAAAAATAATGAATACCTAAAAACTCAAACCCCTAAACCCCAAAAAAACAATGAAAACCAACACCCCCCATTAACCCTTTGAAAAGGACCGGAAGGCCCTAAACAACCTAAAAACCCTAACATCCATACAACCTAATTAAAAACTAAAACACGTAAAAAAACCCTAAAAATATTAAAACCACTAAAACACCTAAATCCCCTTTAAAATCCTTTAAATAGTAACAATTTAAAAATCATTTAAAACCGTAAAAATCATAAAACCCATAAATACATAATAATAATACAACTAAAATCCACTAATTTCCAGAAATTCCAAAAGGATCCTAAAAACCCTAAAAATCCATAAAACCCTAAAAACATATTAAAACAATATATCTGAAAACGAAACATTAAAACCACTATAAATCATATAAACCATAAAACCCCTAAAAAACACGGAAAAACATAAAACCGCTAAAAGATTCTAAAAACACAAACACCCATAAAAGTAACTAAAACCACTAAATCCCTGAAAACAATAAATTATACCAAAATCCCAAAAAGAATCTAAAACATTCAAAACCCATAAGGAACCCAAAAATCCCTAAAATAAAAAATAATTAAATAGAAACCCCATAAAATTGAATAAAACACATAAAAACACTTTAGGTCCCTATAAACAAAAAATTCTTTAAGGAACCTAAATACCCCAAAAACATTAAGGGACACTAAAATTACCTTAAAACCTAAAGGACCCTAAAAACCCTAATAAAATAAATTTCCCACAAAACCCATAAATATTCTAAAAAAATTAAAAACCCATAAAATTCCAACCCCCCCCCCCATAGAAACACATTGAAACCCCGACAAAGCTCAAAAAATCCTAAAATACCCTAGAAAACAAGTAAACCCCTATAGGAAACCAAAACCCTAAAAAGAATAAAACAATCCCTAAAAAACATTAAATAAGAAAATATCGAAATGACTCTAAAAATTTAGATATCATGAAGGACTCAAAATAACCCTTAGAAACCCTAGAAAACCAAATCACCCATAAAAGACCCTAAAAATAAAAAAAACCCTAAATCCTTACAAACCCAAAAAAACCCAAAACCCTTCAAAAACTAATAACTCTAAAAACATGCAAACCCCAAAACCCAAAAACACTAAAACCCATAAAGATTTAAAACGCATAAAAACCATAAAAACCCATAAAAAACATGGAATCCTCGAAACCATTATGAAACATGAAAACCATTAAAACCCTGCAGACTACACAAACCACAAACCACCCTAAATACCCTAAATCCCCCAAAAGTCCCTAGACCCCCCAACTGACCCGAAAAACAAAAAAAAACCCTAAATGACACTAAAACCCCGATACTACCTCAACACCCCTAAAAGACCCTAAATTTTTTTAAAATTCCCAACATGATGATATAAATATAAAATTACCTATAAACCTAAGATATTCAAAAAAATCCATAACAACCTTGAAACCCCGAACAATAATAAAAGAACATAAAACTGTGAAAAACACCTAAAAACACTAAAGTCCACTAAAAACCAAAAACCACTAAGAACATGAATCTTATAAAACCCCCAAAAACCCAATAAAGACCAGAAAACCCTTAAAATACCAATAAAACCATAGAAACCTTCCAAACCCATAAAACCTCTAAAATAAATTTTCAACCATAAAAACCCTGGAAATCCCTAGAAACCCTAAAAATCCGTAAATCCAATAACAACAATCCAAAAAATACAGAACATATGAAAAAATCCCAAATCCCATAAAAAACAGTGAAACTAAAAAATCCCCTAAAAACGATAATACCGTAAAACCTTAAAGCCACTAATAAAACCCTAAAAACATAAATCCCGAAAACCCCTAAATATCATAAAAACAATAAAACACCAAAAACCCAAAAACCAAAAAAACCATAAACCCACCTAAAAATCATAACCACCATTTAAACCGTCAAATACCGAAAACCCTAAAACCCATAAATACCCTAAAATCCCAAAAAAAAACTCTAAATACCCTAAACAACTAAACCACCCTAAAATTACTTTAAACCCCTAAACGCCCACTATAGACCATAAATACAAAAAAAAAACTCTAACGACCGTAAAAACCAAAAAACCACTAAACATCGCTAAAAACACTAGAAAGACCCTAAAAGAACCGTAAAACCCTTAAACGCCAAAAAACCACCTAAAAACCTAAAAATTAAATTAAAACCATAATCCCCCAAAACACTGAATTCCTAAAAATCCAAAAACAACACTCAAAATCATCAAACACCATAAAAACCATAAAAATCCTAAAAATCCATAGAAACCCAAAAAATTTAACAACCTAAAAAATAAAATCCCTAAAAACCCATAATAACCACGAAAACCCCTTTAAACTCTAAAAAACACTATGAAACCATATGAAATCAATAAAAACCATAAAACCATACAAAAACCCTAAAACCCCCCCAAATAATTAAAACGCTAAATCCCTTAAAACCCATTAAATACACTAATCGCCATGAATACCCTAAAACCCTAAAATACCAATAAGAACTCTAAAAACCTTGAAATCCTTAAAATAACCCTTCAACCCCTAAAACCCCATAGAAACACCTAAATCACATATCGAATCCTAAAACCATAAACCCATAAAAACATAAAATACTTAAAACCCAAAAATTCCCTAAAACCCGTAAAAACACAAAAGCACTTAAAACCCCTAAAAAAACATAAATCCCTTAAAATGATAAAAAACTCTAAAAACAACTAACCATTCTAAAAGACCTAAAATAAAATAAAATAATAATAAAATATGTAAATTGAAATCACTATAAACCCTTAAATCCTCTCTAAACCACTAAAAACATCTAAACCCCATAAAACCCTGAAAACCATTAAAAACTGGTAAACACTATTATACAACCAAAAACCAAAAAAACTCCCTAAAAACACTAAACATACCCAAAAATCCATGAAAATCCGAAAACGCCCTAAAATAAATTAAAACACAAAAGAAAGTTGAAACAACCTGAGAAAATCCAAAAATAAACATAAAAACACCAAAAAACCCTAAAACCCAAAAATTACACAAAACCCCTAAAACCCTATGAAACACTTAAACCATTAAAAAGCCAAAAAATACCCTATAAACTAAAAATTCTTACAACCCTAGAACCCTTAAAAATCTTAAAACCCTTCACACCGATAAAAACCCAAAAAAAAATCAAAAATTCTATAGCATCATAAAATCCTTATAGCCCTCTAAAAACCCTAAAATACAATAAAATAACCTAAACAGTGAAAAGGCCCTAAATAACCCTAAAACCATACATGCCCTAAAAATAATTTAAAATTAACCCCCCCACCCCCAAAACTCAAAATGCACTAAAAAATATAAACACCCCAAAAACCCTAAAATACCCTAAAAACACATCAAATAGATAAAACCCCCTAATACACAAATAAAACCATAAAAACCCTAACAAAATAAAAACATTAAAAATGATTAAATAATCCTAAAAAAACATAAAAAATTGAAAAATAACAAAAAATCATAGATTCCTGAATGAACCCTAAAACACATAATTATCATTGGAAAATTCTAAAACCATTAAAACACGAAAAAACTCCAAAATCAATAAAAAATTCCTAAAAAAATTTAAAACCCCTAAAAACCTTAAAAACCCTAAAACAAAAAATATCTATAAGAATCCAAAAATATATATAATCCCAAAGATAGCCCATAAAAACCTAAAAACATAAAAACCTGAAGAAAACCCAAAAACCAAAAAAACCCATTAAAACTCTAAAATTCATAAAAACCCTTAAACCATAAAAATTCCTAATAACAAAAAAACAATAAAAAATACCAAACCACCTAAAAACCCTAAAAACCTTTAAAACAATTAAAACCCCAAAACCCCCATTAAAAATCTTAAATATACCTAAAACCAAAAAAATACTAAATACCCAAAAAATAAACCTATAAAACCTTAAAAACCTGAAAACGCAATAAATATATAAAACCCTAAATGACCTAAAAAACACTTAAAATAACTAATAACAGTAAAACATCAAAAATACCAATAAAACTCTTAAAAACTAAAAAATCCCATAATACTCTAAATGACCCTAATAGAAACAAAAAATATATAAAATTCCATAGAACCACTAAAAATAAAAAAACCCCAAACCATTAAAAACTCATAAGACCTTAAAAACTTAAGAACATCCAAAATACCATAAAACCCCTCAAACCATAAAAGGAACAAAAAATCCAAAAAATCATAAAAGATGATAAAATAACCAAAAAACACAATTTGACTCTAAAAATTGTAAAAACCCATAAATAACCACACAAAACCACAATACCCATGAAATAACCTACAAATGATAAAAACCTAAAAATGTGCATAGAACCATAAACGTCACAAAAAATCAATAAAACCCCTAAAGGACCCTAAAAATAAAAATGATCCAAAAATTCCAAAAAGATCACTAAAAAATCCCTAAAGACCCCTAAAAATACAATGAAAAATTCAATAGACCTCAAAAACCTTGAAACCCTACAAGTCCATTAAAACCCCAAAAAAACCCAAAAATGGTCCTAAAACCCCTTAAACACCCCCCCCCAACTCTCAAACCCATAAAACCCCTAAATACACCAAACAAAATAACAAACCATAAAACATAAAACACACTAAATGTCCCTAAAACCAAAAAAAACAATAGAAGACCCAAAACCTTTAAAATCACTTCATAGCCTTAAAATCATAAAATACCCTTAAAATCACCAAAACCCCAAAAAACCCTTGACCCCCATAAAACACCAAAAAACCATAAAAATATGAAATACATCTAAACACCTCTAAATCCCTATGCACCCCTAAAAACATGAAAAAATCCCAAAAAACATTACGACCCTACTACCCTAAAAACCTTTAAAACCCCTAAAACCCCAAAAAAACCTAAAAACCATAGAAACCCTAACAATTTCTTAAACTCCCTAAAAATCCTAAAATTGATAAAACTACTAAAAACCCTAAAATACCATAACAGTGAATAAAGACAAAAATACCCTACAAGAACCTAAAATTCATAAAATCCATATAATTCCCTAAAATCCATAAATACCGATAAAAATCCTAAAAGAAACTCGAAAACACTAAAATTACTTAAAACACTATAAATCCACTTAAAATCCTTGAAAATACAGAAAGTTAAAAAAACATAAGTATCCATAAAAATCATAAATCTCCTAAAAACCAAAAAACACACTAAAAATCCCAAATATCCAAAAATACTATAAAAAATCTAAAAATATGAAAACCATTAAGAAATAATGAATAATTATTAAAAATTTGATAAGAGATAAAAAATGAAAAAATTATAAAAACCCTAAAAAATCTAAAAACCTTTAAACCCCCTAATAAATTATAAAAACCATAATAAACCATAAAAATCCTAATAAACCATAAAACCCCCATAACCCAAAGCACTAAAATTCGATACTTCTAAAATCCTAAAAACCTAAATAACCCTAAAAACCCCACAAAATCTCAAACACATTAAATTTCTTTAAAACCCAAAAAACAAAAAAACCCCCAATACCCTAAATCACTATAAAAACACTAAAAACAATAAAAAAGCATAAAAACATTATAAATATGATAAATAACATATGAAACTGAAAACACTAAAAACACTTATAACATAAAAAAAATGGTAAAAGCCTATTTAAAACTTGTAAAATCATAAAAACACATAAAATATTAAAACACCTAATTTCCTAAAATCCCTAAAAAATCGTACAACTTGAAATAATATTAAAACCACTAAAACCCATAAAAATCCTAAAAACCTAAAAACCAGGAAAATCCATAAGAAATCAAATAAATCCCTAAAATACCCTAAAACACTAAATCCCTTAAAAACCCAAAAAAACAAAAAAATAACATGGGAAAAATATAAAGACCCTAAAAATAAAAAAACATTAAAACATGAAAACCCCAAAAAATTATCCCAAAACCCTAAGACACTAAAAACACATAAAAACCTAAAAAACACAAAAAACGTAAAATGCCTAAACAAATCCTAAAACATAAAGACCTTATAACCCCAAGAAAACATAAAAACCAATTGAACCCTAAAAATGTAAAAAAGATAAAACAGTAAACCACATACACCATTCCATACACTCATAACCCTACACCCTTATGCCTATAACATAGACACTAAAATTTTAACCTTGTACACCACACCCTATACCCTAAATCATACACCTGAAACCGTATACCTTACAACATTAATCCTTAACCCAAATTTTTGAAATCTATCCCTTAAAAATTAAACCCTAATCCCTACACCTTTATCCCAATAGACTGCAATCTAAACTCAAAACACTATGAAATAAACCCTATACTCTACACCCTATACCCTAAACACATGACTATTAACCATATACCATACACTCTAAACCCTATACCCTAGATACTATATCATATATAAAATGATCTTAATTGTATACCGTAAAATCCAAACCATATACCCTACACCCTAAACACTATACCATGTACTATAAAGCCTATTACATACACCAAAATAATAATCCATACACCCTAAACAATACACCATTCACCTTCATCCCGAAACTCTATAGTCTAAAACATATACACAACACTATAAATAAAATACCAAAAAACTAAACCATATACCAAACACCCGAAAAAATACACCCAACATCATAAAATCTAATCCCTAATACATACACCATAAATCCTAAACCTTATACCCATAACCCTATAACAAATCACACAAACCCTATTCTATATACCCAAAACTCCATTACCTACCCCATAAACCTGAATCCCTAAACCCTATTCCCAACCACTATACCCAAAACCCTACATTGTAAACCTTATACCTAATACCCAAAACCCAAAACCCTACACACTAAACACCACAACCTATATCCTAAACCATAAAGCCTACACCCTATACCATACACCATACATTATAAACCCTAAAATCAATACCATAAACCATATAACCTATACCCTACATCCTACACTCTAAACCTTAAACCCTATACCATACATCTAGTACCGTGTACCCTACACCCTAAACCATAAACCCTACACCCTAAAATGTAAGCTATATTCACTAAACCATATACCATACACCCTGAAACTTCAACTATACACCCTAACCCACATACCTTAGAACCTAAATCCTAAACCCTAAACACTAAACCCTATACCTTACACCCAAAACCCTATATTGTACTCCATAAACCATATAACCTATACTGGAAACACTATACACTATACCGTACACCGTAAACCCTTAACCCTACATAGTAAACCCTTAATCATGTACACTAAACCAAACACCATACATTATAAACCCTTCACCATACACCCTAAAACCTATACCATACACACTAAACACAAAACCCTATAGCCAGAACCCTATACCCTACTTGTTAAAACATAAACCCTACTCCCTAAACCCTACACCATATACACCAAACCCTATTCCCTATACCCAAAAATAAAAAATTAACACCCTAAACCACACATCGTAGACCCTAAACCTAATACCCTACAACATAAACCTTGTACTATAAACCATAAACCCTCTACCCTACACCTGAAACCCTATCGCCTATACCCTAAACATGATATCCTAAATCATAAACCATATACCCTGCAGCCTAAGGCCAAAACCATGCACCCTAATCCCTATACGCTACAACATAAACTAAAAACCCTACACCATAAACCCTATATCCAGTACCATAATCCTTAAATCCTACTACATAAACCCTCTACCATACACCATAATTCCTATAACATACACCCAATATCTCATAACCCACACCCAAAACCCTACACACTAAAACCTACACCATAAAACCATTACCATTAACCCATCATCATAAAAACTATAACCTGCACCATAAAGCTCAAACCCTACTCCCTAAAGAAAATACCCTACACCCTAAACCATAACCCCTACTCCCTAAACCCTATACCCTACACCCTAAACCATCTACCTTACACCCTAAACCCTAAACCATACACCTTTAACCCTAAACCTTATACCGTAAACCGTAATCCATATACCCTAATCGAAAACCACATCACCTAAAACCAATAAAAACACTAAAAAGTCCTAAAATCCCTAATGAACCAAGAAAATAAGAAACACATAAAAACAATAATGCCCTGAAAACACCAAAACCAATAAAACCCTTAAAACAAAAAAATGTTTAAAACTGATAAAACACCTTAAAACCAGAAATTCTCTTATACCCCTAAAAATTATAAAAAGGATAAAACCATACAACCCTAAAATAATAATAAAGGACCGTAAAAATACTAATAGAAAAGAAAAATATAGAACCTAAAGACAATAACAACACAAATGACCCTAAAATCCCTCAAAGAAACAGAAAAATAAAAAACCGTAAAACACCTAAAACCCAAAACACAATAAAATAACATCAAAATAAAAAAGGACACCCCAAACTATTAATATCATAATGGTCTATAATACTATAAAAACCCCCTTAATGAACTTATAGCCATTCAAAACCAATTACTAACACTAAAAACAATAAACCCATATAAGAACCCCAAAAACCCAAAAACCCCTAAATGAACCTAAAACCCATATATTACCATAAAAATCCTAAATAACCCTAAAGTTTTCTTAATACCAAAATTACCCTTAAAACCATAAAAATAATAAAGGACCCCAAAACCTTCAAATAAACTAGAAAACCCAAAAAATCTTATACGACCCAATAATCCATAAAACCCATAAATTATCCTAAAATCATAAAAAACCCTAAAATCCATAACAAATAATAATAAACCTAAAACATCAAAATAATAAAAATAATAATAATAACCCCAAAACACCAAAATGACACTAAATCACAATAAAAATCATAGAAATCCAAAACCCTTTAAAACCATAAAAAACTAAAAAATAATTAAAATAATACAAAAAATAAAAAATCATAAAAACACTAAAAACTCTAAAACACCCATAAAAATAAAAACCATAAAAAACTAAAAATACTTGAAAACTTTAAAACCCTCAAAGACACCTAAATCTAATAAAAGGGCAAAAACACCTAAAAATTCTAAGGAACCCTAAAAACCTTAAAACTCCTTAGAGTTCCAAATAACCTTAAAATCCGTAAAAGTTCCCAAAAAACCCTATAACCCTATAACTCCCAAAAAACCATTAATACCCTAAAACCACTAAAATACCCTAAAACACCTAAATTACACATAAACCATAAAAATATTTACAAACTAAAAAAACACTATAAACCTAAAAACCCATAAAACCCCTAAAAACCCATCAAACTATAAACCCTTAAAACCTTTAATCCCCCTTAAAATCCTTTAAAACCAAAAATAAACCCTAAACCCACATAAAACGTTAAAACCATGAAAACCATGAAAACCCCCTAAAATACTAAAAACCATATAGTGCTAGAAAACCCCTAAAATTCCACCAAAACCTAAAAAATATCTAAATCCAAAAAAATGTAAAAACCCATATAACTAAAAAACCAAAACAAAACACCAAAAACCAAATAAAACTTTATTCCCCTAATATTAATAAAAACCATAAAACCCCTAAAATTCTAAAAATCCAAAAAAACAATTCAAAACCATAAAAACCCAAAACACCCAAAACCACTAAATAAAGTAATAGACAATAAAGATCCCCAAAATGATATAATACACTACAAACCTATCAAAACCTATAACCTGTAAAAAAATTAAAATTTCTAAAAACTCAAAACAACCTAAAAATCATATAGCCCCCCAAGAACCATAAAACCCCTCAATGACCCAAAAAACCCTAAAAGACACTAAAAACCCATGAAACCCTATAGGGCCTTCAAAGGCTGTAAAAACACTAAAAACCATAGAACACCCTTTAAATCTCTTAAACCACCAAAAACCCATAAAACTCTAGAAACCCTTAAAACCCAGAAAATCCCCAACAATCCATAACACCCTAAAAACCATAAAAACCACTAAAAAATATAAAAACACTAAGAAACCAAAAAAAAATCAAAATACCCTTAAGAAAACAAAAAAAAATCCAAATCCCCTAAAAATAAATAGTAGTTCGTAATAAACATAGAAACCCATAAAACCTGTAAAACAACAAAAACCCTTAAAATTAATTATATTAATTAAAATGAGAAAATTTAAAAAATTTTAAGAAAACCCTAAAATCTTAACAAAACACGAGAAAAAAATAAATTCTTAAAAACCCCTAAAAATATAATAAATATAGAAAAAAAAATTAAAACTCTAAAAACACTAATTTTATTTTTAAAAACTATAACCCATTATAAAATAAAAATCCTAAAACCCTAAAAAATAAAAAAAAACTCTTAAAAATTACAAAACATTCTTAAACACCATATACCCCAAAAAATACATAAAATCCCCAAAGCCCATATAAACCCAACCCCACTCCACCCCCAAAAAATCCAAAAACCATAATAAGGCATGAAAACCAAATCAAATCCTACGAATCCCAAAAAACCCCAAAAACACATGAACCAAACACCTTAAACCCTAAACCTGACACCACAAACCTGTAACCTATCCCAAAACCTCATAGAATACACCATAACACATACACCATCACCATACACCCAAAACCATAAACCCACTTCCATATTCCATAAACCGTAAAATGTACACCATCGACACTATACCGAACACCCTAAACCCTAAACATGGCACCCTAAATCCTATACCCTACCCCATCGACCCTAAACGATACATTGTAAACCCTACACCATAAAACCAAAACCCAAATCTCTAAAACTTATATCGTATACCTTACACCCTAAAACCTAATCCCTACACCCAAAACCCAATACATTATACCCTAAAATCTAGACAGTACACCACAAACCCAATACCCTAAACATGAAACCATATAACATACTTAATAAAACCTATACGCCACACCATATACCCTATACTCTACACCTAAAACCCCCATACATACACCCAAATCCATAAACCTTACAACATAAACCCTAAACCCTAATCCCTACCCCATAAAACCTATACCCTATACTGTAAACCCTTAACCCGAAACCCTAAACCATATACACAATATCATAATCCCTATACCCTAAATCCAAATCCCTATACCGAACAACCTAAACCCTTCACCCTTAAACCTATTCCCTAAAACATTTACCCCACAACCAAAACCCTATACCCAAACCCCAGAACCCTTGAGCATAAAATCAATACCATGCACCCTAAAACCTAAACACTACACCCCAAACCCTAGGACCTACACCCTAAACCCTATTCCCATCACCATAAATCTTTTACCCGATTCCATATACACTATACCAAAAACTCTATTCCAAACAGCCAAAACCAAAAACCCAACACACTATAACCCAAACCCTACACCCTAAACCATAAACCATATAGCCTAAACCAAATACTCTGCACCCTGCACCATAAAACCCATAGACTAAACCCAATACTCTACACCTTAAAACCAAATCCTACACCATAAATCATATCTAATGCACCATAAACCATTATGAATAAATCCTAAAAAATAAACCCGTTACCATAAACCCCATACCCTATACCCCTAACCATAAACCCTACACCTTAAACCCTAATCCTAAAAACCAAAAAAACCTAACAACAAATCCATAAACATTAAACAATAAAAAAAAATTTCTACACCAAACATCCTAAACTGTACATGATAAATTATCTAACCTACGCCTAAACCGTAAACCATACAACCTAACCCTTGTACCCTACACCCTAAACAATAAATTCTACACCCTAGACCCCCACACCTTAAATCCTATACCCTATACCCTCAACATAAATCATTCACCCTATACCCAATACCATAAACCATATACCTTACACCTTAATCCCAATACCCTACACCTTGAAACCCTAAAAACGCCTAAAAAGAAAAAACCCCCCAAACCATAAAAAATCAAAAAATTCAACACCACAAAAAACCATTAACACCCCCAAAACCATAAAATACCACACAAACAAAACATTTATGGTAAGAGGACGTTTATATTCAGTGGTTTTAGTAACCTCTACAAAATAAATCCCTAAGAAACAAATAAAATTACTATAGAGGTTTCCTCAAATTACCGAAATATTTTTAATGTTTTCAATTAGTGGCAGTTTAATTTTAACTGATTCAAAACATTTTTAAAAAATACATAAACCCTATCCCTCCACCACTCCCTATATGGTACCTTGACCCCTCACCCCAACTCCCCGACCTACTACCTTTCTCTCCTTGACATCGACTAGACAACCCCCTTTCCCCCCACCAGGCCTCCTCTCCACTCCCCAGAGGTGATCATGAAAGCACGAATTTGAGCCTGCTACACCAAGACCATAACCTCCAACCCTCTCAACCCCCACCCTCTAAACACCCATACTCAGGCTCAATTACCCTCTTCATTAAAAATCCAGGACCCTCCCCCCTATGAGATCCATCTTCCTGGATCAAATCCCCTCCTCAGACACAAAAACAAAACCCCCTAAAGGTTTCATCAACCTCAACTAAATTTAATTATAGAGTAGGATTATATATTAAATCATGAGTGATAAAAATAATATATATATATATATTATTCATTTTATTGTAAATATATATTTTTTATTTATAATGTGTTATTTGAATTTTTCAGTTACTTTTTTGGAGTTATTACAATCCTTAATTATAGTTATTTTGTTCATTCATAGTTCTTGAAAAGTGTGTTCTAGTTTTAATAATCACTTATTCCAGGAAGATTCCATTATATTTATTCATGGAACAGGAAACATCAAAAATTTCCTTATCCAAATGGGGCATTCATTTCAAATGGATGGCATTCATTACGTTTGAACATTATGATACTTACGAACATGTATTGGTCGAGAGGATGGGAGGTCGGACTCATCGCACCCTTTTGAGGGGAATTATTGTCCACTTTGGGAAACTCTTTTTAAATTTAAGATATTTTTTAGGAATCCTAATTAATTCACCAAGCATAACATATGATAACCTTGGAATTTAAAATCACTTATTTAAATGTGTAAAATTTAGAATAATCAGTATGAATTCAATGTTCTTCAGTAATGGAGATATCTATATGTATTCAAGGTTCTCCATCAATGGTATCCTCTAATATACTATTTCAAGAATCTTTTTGTCATCATTATGATGATACTGGTTTTTAAGCCACCCATTAGGGCACTTTGGAATTTATTATCATCCAGGGAGATGAAGGCTTGTTTTGATATTGGGATCATAATCATTAAAGGGGAAACTTATGTATCCTTGTGAATGCAATCAAAATAGTCATTGTACGGTGTATATTAATGGGACACATAATACCATTTATGGTCATGTGATAATGACCTAACCATACAATTTTATGTCATGTTGTAAGTACATCTAAGGGAAAGGTACTTAGCCGAATTTTGGTGTTGGAATTATGATGAAACAACCCAATGAACACGTACAGGATATGGTTTTCCATGTATGATTATAACATATTTATAATGTGGACCAAGGAGAATATGGTGGATTTGATGTTTTGGATTTGAGTCTCAAGGAGGATTCCTATGTATCCCATGCGGGTGGGAATCAAATCCTACGTAGTTTGATAAGTCTCATAGAAGAATATAGTCCTTTGAGAGAAATGAGTTTAGGTTTACTTTCTGAAAAAGATGCCTTGATAATTTGGGGTGTTTAATTTGGGGATTATTCCTAAGGAGGATTCCCATATTAAGGGAATTTGGGATGGATTCCTAAATAGGATTGTCAATGAGCTCGTGCCATAAGAAGGCTTTCTATGTATCACAATTATGGTGGGAATCAGAGTTCTCATAGTTCATTTGATTGAGAAAATTTTGTGATCATGATAAATCTCCAAGCCCACGTTAGTCATGCCCGGGGTGAGAAACAAAAGTATGTCAATTATTCAACAAAGGAACCAGTTCTTCCCCTCCTCCGCTAGTGAAATATGGCGCACCTATAGTGGGTATTATTCGAAGTTAACCCGAGAAGAGGGTGAGGTGACAAGCCCTCGCTCTATTCACATTACATTGGACATGGGTCCAATGAAAATGAAGAAGTTATGAAGGTTAAGGGATTACACTAGGATGGCTGTCCATCGTGAGAATGACTAGAGGGAGAGGGAAAGGGTAACACAATTTTATGTGCCCATCTCCCCTCTGGTATTTGGAACTGAAGAAGAGAAGAGGAGAAATAATGCTACCTCCTGCAAGAAAATATAGTGTCTTATGCCTATATGGTTTTCATAAAATTGATCCTAGTAGGGGAGGGAGACTTCTCCTTTTTTCAAAAGGATGAATTAGGGGTGAATCAAACCTTCCCTACCAAAATACCCGAGGATCCAAGTCATCTCTTTGAGAAGGGAGATGTCAGGACCCAAACCCTCCTCCAAACAGAGAACTTCCCATCACTTTTCCTTGGAGAATGGTCCATTTGACTACAGATATACAAACCCATGGACACATCATGAATCCTAACTCCCAAATAAAATAAATGTGCGAAACCTCTGACTATGGATATACAGACCCAAATAGGATACATTATTATGTGTCTTTCCCAAATGATTTATAAGTGAGGATGATTTGGTGGATGTCTCAAAAGAACCCATTTCAGACAAGGGATCCAATGAAGATGAAGCCTTTCCATGAATGGCTTTGAGGAAGGCTTGATGACTTGTAGACTAAAGAGATTTAGTGAATTAAAGAGGGGTGATCAAGTCGGTAAAGGTGCACATGTATGGGAATTCATGTAGACATGGGCTTCCTAATATTCACTTAAGTGACAAACAACCTATTTGATAATACTTGGGTGAGTATTGTCTCAAGCATTTACAAGTATTCACAGGTTGTCCCAGAAGTGGAGAAATCATGTTCCAATGAAATAAATAGGCGGAACACATGTATTTATAATTTGGGGGGGTTGGGCGCTTATGGAATGCAAGTGTTATCCTTTTCAAACACAAAATGTCCTTAAGTCTAATGATCCTCCCTTATATCCTCTGTTCAAGGTGTTGAAGAACTACCTTGAATGTTTTGGAAGACTAGGGAGAAGTACAAGGGATACCATTGTGGAAATTCATCTTTGGAAAAATTTTACATACAAATGAAGGCTCCAGGTGTCTATTTATAGTAAAACAATTGTCCTTGGGTGAAATGAGATTGGGAAAACAAGTGACTTGCACGCCAAATTATGGTGGGAATGTACCTTGCGCACCAACTGTGTTTTTGCTAGAGTAGTGCGTTACTTTAGCGACATAGAAAAAATTATATCTTCATTCTACTCCAGCATGATGGAGTGCAGGTGTTTGCATACAAGTACCTTGGGAACCTCTTTGGGGATAGAACATGAATAATTCATCCATACCACGGGGGCTGGGCCCCCACACCCCTTCTTGGGATTTGTGCCAGGCTGCAGTCACGACCCTTCGGGATGGTGACTTTGTTATCATCATTGACCCCCATGAATAATGGTGAGTCACACCATGATCTTTTGGAGGCAGGTTGACATCAGTTTTATAAAAATGTGCACCGAACACATTTCATGGTGTCTAGAGTTGTATTAAATTAATAAAATCATTTATGATATATTTTGGTTATGGAATATAGATCATCCATAATTTCATGGGTTTTTATTAATCTTAATGAATTCTAGTTTAATATATTCTTATTAATGCATCTCATTTTTGATAGATACATAATTGAGGCAATTTTCCATCTCATGACCAATTGGTGGTAAGCTTTGGGGTCACAGATGGTTTCATCACCAACCCTAGAAAGGTATCTAATGATAATGGCATTGAAAATGGGATATTAGATCGTTTTAAAATATATCATAAGGCTTCATGTATTATTCACACATGATGAATCATTTAGTTTAACAAAATCTATCGAATAATGATAGATTAGATATCGATATGTTTTACATGAATGAGAATAAATTATTGATTATCATAACGGGAACATCCAATATAGTTTCATTAATTTTATTTTAACTGACATGATTTATAATAAAACATATTTTTGTATGTAGTTTGTTTTTTGTGTCAAATAACAAATATTCTATCATCTGATTTGAAAATCACAATATAGATAATTAAAATTTATGTTAACATCTTCTTTTTTGATTATCCGAAATTGAAGGAACATATTATTTTATGTTATATTAATAGATTTAATCTATATAATTCATAGAACAACATGAAGTCATACTAAATTGGTTCAATAGTCAATTGGCATAGAGAGTTTAATATTTTGGGTTTTCATGACATATCATAATATCCCAAAAAATTATATATTTCTTTAATATTTGTAATGGGTTCTCTTGTTATTAGTTATATCCTAGGAAATGGTTCATACATTTATCAATGTAGATAATATTTCAGTGGAATGAACCATAATTAGTAACAAAACTAGGGTAGAATTCAACATTGTCTATTATATGATTCATATCATTAATCTATATTTGTGAGAAATAATAATTTATTTGATTCATGTTTTTATATTAGAAATTTAGTTAAAAGAAGTTCATTATATTATTTATCACATTATCCTATAATGTTATTTTGAATGTGTAAATGGAGATGTTGGATGATTTAGAATTTTCATTTTACATGTTTGATTAAAATTCATATCTTTATATCTCAATTTATAGTAATAATAATATCCAATACCTATAGATTAATGTTCGATTAGTTTAACTCAAAGAACACATTGATATGATAAGGGATTGTATGGGGTTTTAGATTATGCAATTGAAACCTGATCAGTGGATGGTAGAAAAAAATATTTGTGTCCTAATTGTAAATTCAAGATATTGTTTAATAGAAACTATATATATGATTATTTGATATTGAAGGTTTTTCCTGATTGAATTGTTTGTTGGATTCTTGAAAGAGAATCAAGTGTTATGGAATTTCAAAACAATAAAAATATTGTCAATGAAAAAAAAGTTACCCAGTAGAGGAGAATTCTGAACGAAACATATTTAATCTTTCATTTGGTTTTGTAGAATACAATGTCCAAGACTTTAATAGATCAAAATAACCTTCATTTGATCCTATTTATTTTAATCTTTCTCAAAACATTAGTGATAAAAAAATGATTTCTTATAAATTATTTGAAGACTAACTATAAGAAAATTATGAAGGGTGTGCCAAGTATTCAAGGTTGTCTTCTCTACATAAGTTTAATCACATCATTTGTCTCTATGGAATTACTAAAAATTGAAATTTTTGTGATTTTATATATTCTTTATGATGAATTTTGGGAATCTTAGATCCCTACATTATTCAATGAGATGATAAAAATCATCAAGAAACATGGAATTAAGTATAAAAAGATACATCAATTCACAAATGATTGCACAATCCACTAGAGATGAGAGTTTGGTAAAATATAATTCACAATATTTCATAGAAGTAGATGAAATTCAATGAAAAAATATGATAGTATAAATCAATCAACCCTAAGAAGAATCATAATAAGAGAACTCCTACAAAGGTATTTTTTACTTTTCATTGAAACCAGTCTTTCAAAGACTATTCAAGGAATCTATAACTACGAAATACATGAAGTGGAATTCTCAGTATATTAAGGATGGTTTGATGATACATCCAAATGATTCAGAATCTTGGAAGGTGTTTGTATTTCCATATCAAAATTGTTCCCTAGAAACAATGAATATACGGTTTGGATTGGCTTCTGATGGTTTTTACCCTTTTGGTACTTTAATACAAATTATAGAATTTGGCCAATTGTTTTGATTTACTGTAATCTACCTACATGGATGTCTATGAAAATTACCTCTTTCATTATTTCATTGATTATTACTAGAAAGACAATTATGGGTAATGACATTGGTTTATACCTTCATCCTCTAATCAATGAATTGAGAGAATTGTGGGTTGATGTTGTTGAAACATATAATTAATAAATGAGACAACAAAAAAAATTCATTTTTCTATAATGTTAAATATTAGTGACCTTCAAGGAGTAGGAAACTTATTTTGTTTGAAGACTCATAAAGGTTTGGATTTTCCATTTTGTAATTTTGATTTTAAACCTCAATGATTAAATCATTGCAAAAAATGGGATTTTATGTGTAATAAAAAATTTCTTGATGCTTATCATAAATTCATGTTTAATAAGACATGATATAATGGAGTTATTGAAATGAGTAATCCACTGAACAATTTATTACTATATAAATCTTTTGGAAAATTAATGAATGTCAATGATTAGTTTGTAAAATTTCACCCGTGTAATGATGGGGAAAAGGGTACAAGATATAGTATCCAAAGAAGATGGATCACAACAATGGTGTGAAAATATTATATTTTTCAATCTTCATTATTGGGATTTTAATTTGATATGTCAAAATGTTAATGTAATGTGTATAGATAATAACATCTAGGAAAATGTAATTTTTACAGTCCTTAATGATATGGGTAAATCAATGGATCACCTTCATACTCGTAAGGATTTGGATTCAATGAGTATACAACATGGTTTATGGGAAAATGAGAATGCATGTATCCTTTGGCTAATTTTTCAATGAAAAAACATTTCAAATATTTATCCCATCAAACATTATAGAATTTTAATGTTCCAAAAGGATATTCAAGTAACATACCATAGTGTGATGACTTAAAACATTGAATGTTACATGGATTGAACATTCATGACATTCATTTTTTATGGAGACGTTGTTTTCATTGGAGTTTCATAATAATGTACCTAGAATAGTATATGTGTTTCTAGTAGAGTTTTGGACCCTTTTATGAGATCATTGTAAAAAAATCTAAATCCAACTGAGCTGGGTATACATAAAGAAAGACTTTTTTTTGAAACTATATCCTTTGTTGATGTTATTTCCCCCTCCATTATTCACATAAATGATTCATTTGACTAATCATTTGGTTGAATTAGATAAACTTGGTGGACATGTACAATATCTCTGGATGTATCTAGATGAGAGGTAAATTGAATTTTTTTTATTTTCATTGGTGAATTTGATTTTTTCGAATATTGTTCAATTTTTTTAATAAGTTTATTATTTTTTTCACTATGTACATAGAGAATTTGTTATCATATTTTATGAATAAAGATAAAATATAAGAGTTATTTTAGGAATGTTAAATATCTAAATTGTACTTGAACTTTTTATCAAAATATTTGGAAGGGATTTAGACTATATTCAATCATGCAGAATGTGATGATGACATGTACAACAATTCTTGTACTAAAACCCAGTCAACGATATTTCCAACTATTGGTTGACCAATTTGAAATGGGTTAAATATTACACTAAATTAATTGGTGTTGCTATGATCAAATTGATATGTGCTACTCAATAATGTCATTTAAGATCAATTTATTGATGAATTGTGATTGTAATATAAGTTGAGACTAAGGAGTCAATCTCAAAATGAGCTTGAATTAACAAAATATATTAATTAGGTTGTTGTTTAATGGTTCTATAATCATGTATTTATATACTCATATTCATATTATTGATGTCTAATTATTTTTCTAGGGAAAAATTATCATCATATATCTTTCTTTATAGATATTAAATATTGAAAGTCTAGTTGAAATATCGATTGAATTGATGATTTTGGCTTGAGGTGTTCCATGGAAGGAAAAGAGACTTTATACCTACAATATTTATGGCTTCAGGTTTTGATAAATTTATCCTGAAGAAGACTTATATTCATAAAAGAGTGGTTTATATATATTTTAATAGGTGGGATACTATGGGAATATTATTGATACAACTGAATTAATCTATCATAGAGAGTTTGTAGTTGTAATATTCAAATTAAATTCTGTCAACATTGATAGGTATAATGAAATATTCAATAAATTTTACGTCATTAAATTTATGTCACACTATAGATACCGAAGAGGATGTATAGAATGATTCATTTATCATGGATTCTCAAGAAAATATGGTGTATTAGGTGGATGATGAAATACTAGAAGGATGTAGTTCTATTGTACACTAAAACCAAATATAATTATATTATATGGGTGATTAAGATGAATTGGTGATTTGTGATTGTGAACCACATCAACAAAAATATATTTCACAACCTTTTCCTGATAATATTGAAATGGTAGAACTTACAAGAGAGGGAGAAAATGAAGGAGTCATCATGATGGAGGTCAAAAAAATGAAAATAATTTAATGTATAAATTAGTAATGGATTTATATTATATTTTCTCAATGATAATTATTTCATCCATATTTACATTATACTAGTTTTTCTTTTCATTTTTTAAAAAGCTTTTAGGTTTTCAATTTTTTAATATTTAATATTCCTTACCAATTTTAAATGATGTAATTATGATAAAAAATTCATTATTCAAGCCGATCAACATCTCGAAGAATGCCACCACCACTATCATCTTCTGTGGATGCTAGTGATTCTATTGTACTTGAGACTACTAGCAAGCTGTTTGTTTCCCAATATCTCATGGGTATCCCACCACTTGATTACCCTCTATTTATGGAGCAGTTGGTCACCCCTAATTCTAGGGGATATTTTCGGTTAAACGTTATTAGTATGTATTTCATTTTAAAAAAAACACATTATATTTTATAAATTGTTTCATGAATTTTTCAAACCAATAATGATTGGAGTAATATTCATACATCTTGGAAAAATGAGGTATTTGAAAATAATGTAATGGTAATATTAATTTAATATTCCTTTGTAACTAATTTAAAATTACTGATTTTTTATATACTTATTAAATGTAATGTTTTTTATTTCTAATTATTTTTTTATTTTTATGTCCCTGCCACCATTTCATGGCCATGAAATATCATAAGAACACAGAAAACATATATATAAAAACTAAAATTACATTTTTCTATTGAAATAACGAATTTAGAGTTATATCAGCCACATCAACTTCTATATTTATGTTTGTTTGAATACTACACGTCAAAAATAAATTATTGATCGTTATCCATAAGATTGTAAATAGTTTGAGGTGGTTTTCCCGGTTTTGACTCTGTAAACACTTTTGAATGTTACAAAATCCTATAAAAACAATTATTGGGATGTCAAAACTAGGAAAAATATTTTATCATTCTCAAACATTTAGTAGATTATATTGAGAGATGTTGGATCCGACGGGACATCATTCTGAATAAATGATTTCCTGTTATAGATGTTATGGTGATTTTATTGTTTTAAAACACTAAAACTTCCATAGAATGGCCAAAACTAGAAAAATGGTTTCATTTTGTCCTAAAATGTTGAAAAACAACAATAAATTTAATTTTTAAATGTAAAAACCACTAACAAATCATTCTAAATGATGATTTTACCATTATGGATTTAAATGAATTTTTAGAATTTTAAGTCACTAAAACATTTGTTAATGGTTAAAATAAGAAAAAATGTCATATTGTCCTATATTCATGGGAAAACTACCATAAATTTTATTTTGAAATATAATAACTGATGACATGTCTTTTCGAATGAAAATTTTCACATTTTCGAGTTAAACGCATTTTAGCGTGTAAAACACTAAAACATACATGGAATGGTCAAAATAGAAAAATGATATACTATTTTTCCCAAAATAGTGGGAAAATTACTGTACAATTAATTGTGAAAAGTAGGAAATCACATCATGTCCTTTAAAATTACGGGTTTCCATTTGGGGATTGAAATGTATTTTTGGAGTTTTAAAACACTAAAACATGCATGGAGTGGCCAAAATTAGATAAAAACATCAGATTATATTGAAATCACCTAAAATGATAGTAAATTTAATTTTTAAATATAGGAACTGACGACACATCATTTTGAAAGTTGATTTTTCCATTATGGATGTAAATGTTTTTTTAGTGTTTTAAAACATTAAAATGTGGTTGGAAGTGTCAAAAACGTAAAAACCATTGTTTTTCATTAAATTCGGATTAAATAATGCTACCCTTTTTTGTGAAATGTAGGGACCTAGTAACCTTCATTTTGAAGTATAGTTTTCTAATTATTGTTTTTAAAAGTGTTTTTAGTGCTTCAAAACACAAAAACGTTCGTGAAACCATCAAAACTATGAAAACAATATCATATTACCTTGAAATCAAGGTACAGCCCCCACTTAGTTGTTTCTAATGTGTATTAATACACATCAATCCAACATGCGGTAAGATTTTAATTACTCGATAAATACTTATAAGTGGTACAAAAGCCTTTTAAAACAAGTGTTGGGGGAAAAAATTAAAAAAAAACAATGTCAGATTTCCCTGAAATCAAGGTAAAATGAGTAAATATTTAACTATGATATGTAGTAACTGAAGACACATAATTACAAATTTTAATTTTCAATTATGTATGAAAATTCCTTTTTAGTGTTTTAAAACCACAAAAACGTGCATGTAATGGTCCAAACCATACAAACAATGTCAAATGTTCCTGAAATCAGGGGAAACCCACCATAGATTTAATTTTGAAATATAGGTGCTGAAAATAGATCATTTCAAACTAATTATTTATTGTTAAGTATGTCAATTCGTTTATAGTGTTTTAAAACACTAAATAGTTCATATAATGGTGAAGACTACAAAACAACATCGGATTTTCCTAAAATCATGAAAAAATGATCATAGATTTAATTGTGAGGAGTAAGAACCAACGACACATCATTCTGAATGAAAATTTGGCCATCATTTCCCTAAACATGTTTTTGGTGTCTTGAACATTAATATATGTGTGGAATGACAAAAAATTGATAATTACCTCTGATAGAAGTGAATTAATAGGAAAACCACTTTATATTTAATTTTGATGTGTAGAAACCGATCACAGATGATATCGAATGATGGTTTTCCTTTTTAGGTCATATTTCTTTTTTCAGTGATTGTAAACACTAAAATGTGCATAGAAAGGCGAAAAATAGGAAAAAAATTTAATGTGGTCTAGAAATTAGGGGACTATAACCATAGATTTATTTTTAAAATTCACGAACCCACGACATGTAATTTAGAGTGATGAGTTTCCCGTCATGGCGGTAAACACGTTTTTTGTGTTTTAAAACACAAAAACATCCATGGGATGGTTAAATCAATCAAATAAATTTATATTATCCTAAAACTAGGGGTAAATTACCATATAATTGATTGTGAAATCAAGAATCCAAAATCAAAACATTTTGAATGACGGTTTTCCCGTTCTGGTTATAAACATGTTTTTACTATTTTAAACACTAAAACAAGCTTGGAATGGTCAAAACCAGAGAAAAAGTACTCATATAGATATTAATCATGGGAAAAACACTTCTTAGTTTTTTTAAATATATTTCCGTCTATGATAACAAAATATTTAAGAAAATTTATTTAATAATTTTATAGCACAGAGCATGATGCTTTAAAAATAAATTAGAATATCTACCCATCTATTTTCCATTTCTAGTGTTCAATATTATATTAAATAGTGATGAATATATTTTCGAAGTTCATTTTCATTATATATTAATTATTTTAACTAAAATTACTTTTGTTTGATTAAAAAATAACATATTTTCAGTGAAACATTACAAATATATTCCACATCCATTCTATTTCGACTTTAATTTCATAAATGTCAAGGTTTTCATTGTAGGTGGTAGATTTCAGTAGTAGGTAGGAGGATGACCATTATGATCCACTTAATTTTTCAAAAGGTTGTCATGACGGTTCAGAGTTACCATGGCATGCTAAAATTTTATCAATTATTCAACTCTAACTCTTATTTATTTTGTTTTCTTATATTTTTTGTTTCATAATTTAACTATTGGCAATATGACGTGGCCAGTTTGAGTTGATGAGATGATTTGGAGGAAGATAGATTCAATGGAGATTGTGGCATGGATTTCAATTCAGCATTGGTAGTTCCGGGGCATAATATATATATATATATATATATATATATATATATATATATTATTTCTGTATTAGATGATGTATGGGGGTGACAGAGACATAAGTTATGATAATTGTGTTGGTTTGTATGATTGTAGATGTGTTGTGTATAAATGATTGGTTTATCATATATATAAATTTTAGTTTATATCATTTCAGTATTTTTATATTTATAATTTATTATTAAATATTTTCTAAAATAATCATAATAGATTTATAGGTGGTTTGTTGTAACGACCCCAAAAAATATATAACTGGATGTATATAGTAGTGATTCAAATTTACTACAACTAAAAATAAATATAGGGAAATACACTGTGGTAGGTATTTTTATTTTATTTATATTCCCAATGGTTCTTTATTTATTAAAAACCATCGCTAAATGATCTATATATTTTATATTAAAAACGTACTTAAATAAAATAAATCGACAATAATTTACTAGTGACCATGAAATATATTACAGTTTTATGAATCACTACTAAATTATTAGGGAAAGAATTCAACCACTACTAGAACACTAAATAATGACTCATATCCATCATTTTTTTAGTTATATAAAAACTACTACAATAACTAATCACCATAAATGCTAAAAAGTAACTAAAAACACCTAAAACCCACTAGAACTCCAAAGACTCTAAAAACACAAACAAATATCTAGAAATTTTCTAAATCTATAAAAACCCAAATGAAACCTTAAAACCCCTATAAACCCTAAAAACCCTAAAATCCCAAAAACCCATAAAAATCCAAAATACACTAAAAACTATATAAGGAAAAAACGATAACAACCCAAAACCCCTAATAACCATAAGAATTCATAAATACCATAAAATCCATAAAATTCCATAAAAACCGAAATTTTTTTAAAATCCTTTAAATAACTTTAAATACCTTAAATCCATCATATATGCATAAACACCCTAAAAACTATAAAAATCCTTAAAACCTAAAAACCTAAAATCTCCTAAAACCCATAAAACCCTAAAAACCATATAACCCCTAAAATTCCAAAAAATTGACATGATCTATTCTAAGGTTGATATAGTGATAATTATACTTCATAATATTCATTTAATTGTTTTTTAGAAATGAAAAATTGAATAGAAATATATTCTTTCTTAGATGATATGGGTTACTTTGTGCCCATATTTTGAAGAATATATTTACCATGCCTTCATCGATCATAAAATGAAGATTCAGTTTTTTATTAATCTCGCATTTCTTTATACAAGTTAATGTTATGATATTAGTAACATAGATTTATGATGAAAAAAATGAAAACATTTTTCATTAATATATAATAAGGAATAATTCTTAAATTCACATTTCCTGATACACAAAATAGTTATAATGTTAGTAAAAAATGATTCAATATTAAGATTCATATTCGTTGTAGATACTTAAATTTTTTCATAACATTCTTCTTATGTAGTGCTATTATCCCATAATTATATTTAATTTATAATGATAAATAGATATTATATGAATTATAGAATAATATAAATCTTTTAGGTCATTATAACATCTTTTAAGAGGAAAAGTGTTATTAATAACATAAAAAGGATTCTACATATAAAAAATAATTTTATTATAAAGTAATTATACATAAGTTTTATAAGGATATTATAGAAATAAGTGAGGTAGAAAAATTATATTCAAGTGCAAGAATATATTTCTATTAACTTGTTCACATCTCAACTAGTTATAGTGGGTGAAATGTTGGAATAGATTTAGTAAATTCGGAATATGAACGCCTAATTTCAATAAGAGAATGTTTCAAAAGTGATTGAGGAAAAGGAATGATCCCACAATACATATTATGTATCATGGATAAAACCATGGAAATTAATTTTCATTCAAATTAGTTGGTGATACATTATTTATTGAAAATAATTAATCCCTCCATTTGACAGTTAATAAAAAATATCTAAGACTAAATAGAATAATTAAAAATTAATAACAGACTCAATGAATCAAAGTACATGTCCTTATAATTTTTTATGTTTCAAATCATGATATTGAGTTGGTTTTAAGGATAAATAATACATGTATGGTCAATATTGTATGAATAATTCATTATTAAATTTGAAAAGGTTTTAAAATTTGTGTATAAACATAGTATATGATTATAAATTTTCACCAATTATCTTCATTAGTTTTTTATAATTACACTAATCCAAGAAAAATTATATGGTTATGTTATTTTTAATTGGATGTTAATACCACATTTCTTCAAAAGTTTTTATACGATATAAGAAGAAATATGCACCGACACCATATATTTCTAATAAAGCATGCATGGTACTAAAATACAGTTTTCAATTAATGTAAGTAACAACATAATAGAATAATCCATTGGAATTAATATTCTCTCTTTGTTTATAAGAGGTTAGTGATTTCCTCCTTGTTTTCCATGGAAAAATATTTTTGAAAACATATGAAAAATAGTTATTGATCTTATTTTTAGTTAATAGAAAAATAAAAGTAACACTATATATATTGAATTAAAATAGAAACCTAAGTTATAAGGTAATGAGAAATAGAATGTCATTCAAGAAATTGGTGTTCATATCTACAAATAATTTTTACATTGATAATTTTGGTTCTTATTATATATAATAGACAATAATTTATTATAGTTCTTGGAATTCCCCCTAGTATGTAATGATTTATCATAATTTTTATTATGATAATCCAAACACTAGTGGATGTCAATATATCTTGTTTTGAATGTGGAAAAAATTAGTATATTCATGGATTTCATCTCATGATGTGTCTTACTCTAGGAGGTTATTTCATCGAGAGAATAATATCCACATAATGAATTATGTGGAAGGCCCAATATCCAAATCCATTACTATGAAAAAGCATGATCTTTTTATTTGAGTTCTAGAAAGTATTGTTAATAAATTAGATCTATTGAGTGTTTTATTTTTTTGAAGTTGGATACCGCATACCAAATTTAAATTGTAATATTTTTAACATATCAATTATATAGTGAGTTATACATGATGTATTCATACTATAATAGTGTTGATATTTCTATTCCTCTATTTACATGGTAATTTGGATAGATTATTTATCGAAATAGAACTTTAAAAAAGGTCCCATACTATATTAAGAACCTCAAGATACTATGAAATTAATTGCAAAAATATGTCATATTTCTTAAAAATATCATCCTAACAGGGAACAAATTATGTGTGACTATAAGGTGAAGGGGTCTCATAAGATTTGAGTCTTATTCTAATGATGTTTTTACTTGGTGATATAGAGTGTATGATATCATAAGGACTGAACCACCAATTAGAGTAACCTATTATTTTAGATTCATTAGAAGTTATTATATTTGAAAACATGTAATGGTCTCCTTAATTGATATTATTATTTGGGTATACTATTTTATCACATAACTTGTTGTATGAAAAAAAAACCACGAGATTTATACTCTGTTGGGGTAGATTATATTGGGTGTTTCATTTCTAGTATTAAAATGATTACATAATCAATATATTATTTTTTTATTTTTAAAGGAACTAATATTTGAGGACTAGTTGATCTGGATAGTAATACCTTCACCAAATACAAGGACATGGAAGTAGATGGTATGTATATCAACAAATTTCAAAAAATATATCTATTAATCAATGATGACACAAAGTGTATTCCCTACTTTATGAGATACCATGAGACTATGAAATTATATTACACAAAATGTGTTCATAGGAATGGTTTTCATTTCTAGGAATTTTCCATACCTCATTATGGGACATAATGTATTAATATACTCTAGCCCTAGTCAGTGAATATAATTAACTACTATCACGATAAGATCTTATAGGGTGACACACTATGCGTACTCAAAATTTTATCCAATTCTGATGAATAATAGTATAGGGGATGGTGGGACCCACCATGATGTTCAAGTTATGTTGATGTTTTAAATGACCTCCAATGATTAAATAAATTCATATTATTTGAGTATAGAACAATTTGTATTGAAATGATTAATTAAAAGTAACAATGGTATATTAAAATAATACACGAAGAAATATTCATTGAATGAATATTATTTTAGTATTAAAGTATCGTTTAATATTTACATGAATATTGAGTCAAGTTCATAAATAATTTCTATAATGTAATATATTTTAAATATAAAAATAAATTGTTAAAAATATTATTGATATTTAATACTTAGTAAAATTGGCATAATATGTCTTTTGTGGATTATTTAGTGGGTAATAAATATTGTTTGGGGGTTGGGGAGATTTTTCATGGTATTTTGTAATGATTCATGGAACTATTCTTTGCATGAATTTGAGATATCCACTCTATTCACTCCCATATCCTACAGATAGAAGATCCTTATCCATATAACCAATATGTATTCTCCTTAATGGATCAGTGGATCGATGAAGTGGTGATTTCCTAGATGTCAAATGCGTCATCATATCTCAATGATAGAAATGAAATATTGATGATCAATATTCACGGATAATTTCAAAGAGAGTGGGGATGATCTTGAGCGATCTATATTTGGTTCCTTCAGGAAAAGACAACCAAGGCTAAATAGTTGTTGAAAATTTCTTCAATTTGATAAAGGTAATTTTGTTATTTCTTAATGGTCCTTAAATTCAACATGTGGGATCCTCAACATTTTTATAGATCTATAAATAGTAGGTGACAACATTGTTACATTGATCAAATGTGAAATTTTTTAATTCTGTAGTGAATTTACTGGTGTTGCATGACACGATACGTTCATAAAATCCATAAAAACCTGCCAAAATCACAAAAACCCAAAATCTAAAAACACCCCAAAACCCCAAAAAATAACTAGTCAATCCTTTCTAAAAACTAAAATTCATAAAACCAAAAATACCAAAAAAAATTAACCCCAAACACCTCAAATAACCTAATGACCCTAAATATACTAAAAACCCCTAAAATCCTTTAAAACCCCTAAAAACCCACAAAATTTAATTTACCCAAAAAAGATACAAACCCTAAAACCCCTAAAAACGATTTAAACCAATAAAAAAAAGAATGAAGACTAACACACTTTAAACCAGTAATAACCCAAAAAACCATAAACGACTAAAAAGAGTAAAATCTAAAACCTCAAAAGAACGTAGAATCCTTAACAAAACTAGAAAATCTAAAATGAGTAAAAACTGTAAAAATAATTAAAACCCGTGAAAGCACTATACCATATACCTCACACCCTAAATCAAAATTAATGAACCCTAAAACCTATATTGTATACCCTAAAACCATAAACCATATGTAATAAACCCTATACCATACACCCTAATATCGAAACCATAAACCTAAAGACCTACACCCTACAAACAAAATCAAAATCCCTACACCATAAACCCTAGACCCTACACTATAGAGCTTAAATACTACAGACTAAACCCTATACTCAATACCCTCAAAATTACACAATATAACCTATAACCAAAAAACACACCCCAAACCATATACCCTGAAACCTAAACCCTACACCCTATACAATATACCCAACACACTAAACCTTACACCCAACACCCTAACTCTACTACCTAAACCATAATCATTATTCTATATAACATAGAACATAAACCCAAAAACTTATACCCCACACGCTAAACCCTATACAGTATACCCTATACCCTAAACCCTATACCCTAGAACATAAACCCCAAAACCAACACCCAATACCCTATACCCTACACCCTACACACTATATTATACAACATAAACCCTATACCCTGAACCACAAACCACAAACCATACACACTAAACCCTAAACCATAAACCCTAAATCCTAAACCCCAAACACGACACCCTTAACCATATACCCTAAACCTTGAACTCTAAACCCTACACCCTTAAACTTGAACCCTACACCCTCAACCCATATCCTTAGACCCTAAACCCTAAACCCTACATAGTAAATCCTAAACCCTATGTCAAAACCATATACCCTGCATCCTAAACCCCAAACCCTACACACTAAACCCTATACCCTACACCCTAAATCATAAATCATATATTCTAAAGCCAATATACTACACCCAAAACCATAATCCCTACACCTAAACCCAATCCCCTAAGTTATAATACCTAAATGATACACCCTAAACACAAATACCACTAAACCATACACCCTAAACACAAACACCACTAAACCCTAAAAAATCCTAAAAACCAAAAAAACCACTAAAACATCTGTGAACCACTAAAAAAACTAAAAAACCTACGAAACCCATAAATACCTAAATACATGTAAACCTTAAAACCCCTAAAAATAGTCATAAAACTCTTTAACGTCCTAAAAACTATTAAAACCCATATATCCCTACAGACCACTAAACATCGTAAAAAACATAAAACACAAAAACCCCAACCCCCCCCCCCCCCCAATATAAAGGTATAAAATCCCTAAAACCTTAAAATAACTGACACACCCTAAAAACCCAAAACAAATTTTAATCCTTAAAACCCTAATGTACTAAATATGATGTCAATATATTAGGACTCCTTATGCCATTTGGAATTTCTTGGTATTAATCACCAGTGAACATCTTATAAACACATAGAAGTCACTAATCAAGAGTCAATTAAAGACGCAAAACACACCATGAACTCATGACACTATACCATGTAGTTTTGAAATAAATATTTTTCGAGGTACTATGACCACTACAATTCTCAAGGTCATCCATCATTCCTATCATTATTTATTTGGAAACACAGATGATCCATCACATCAATCAAATTGTAAAAATTCTCATACATAACCATCTCAATACAATTTCATTTCATAATAAAAATTCATGTACACCCCAAAAAATATGTTGACACATCAAAAATATAATCTCACCTTTCTATAATATACTGACATCTCGACCTCATTAGAACCATCTAGGTATTTTACTTTCTGGTCAAAACTCACTGAACATGGCTCTAGATCACATGATATATATGTCATCGAAGCTAGGCCCAAAAATCCACTGACACAACTAAATATTCCTCTTTAATTGTCAACCTCTTTGGACTCATGTCATTCCAAAAATTCCCATCCATCATACCAACATTTCACATAAACATTCCCAAAAAAATGACCACACGTAACCATTGGATTCACTTTTCTAAAAACATAGTCCATGTACATGTCATCCACCCCTATCGTTTCAATGTAAATTAAACGTTGATTCCTTCATTAATAATCATCAAAACAGGTGATTCAGTCTCCCAAATAAACAAACATGTTCCAAAACTGACCTTATAACCAACCACAACCACTTAGGTGATTCCCTTAGAAAACATGCAAGGCATAACAATGAAGTATCACCAAAATTCGATGACACCCGCTATTCATCAATCCCACCTATAATGAAATTTCCTCTTCATCTCATTCCAAGGAACCTGAAACACTGGTCAGACCACCGAGGAGGTTACCCTCAATTTCCAAAATACTAGAAATTCATAACCACCACTCATGTCAAATATCAAGAACAATGAAATTTTCCATTTCACCCAGTACTCCAAACACGCACTAGGGAGAACACTCTGTTCACAACTATCGATTTCCAAAACTACCACATGTACCCTATAGACTTAAAATAACTAGAAACCTTACCAAATTTTTTCACTGGTCACCCTTGAAAGAGAAATAGTACCCAATACCAAAACTAGAGTCATTTCTATCAAAGTACACATTATGTCCCTTTAATCCATGAACATAAACATTCAATATGTTTCCCCTAACGATTGAAAATCCTTCCCCAGTTCCAAAACCACTTCATCCAACACACCAAAAAAACATTTACTCTATGTTCCGCAACTGTAACAACACATCCAACACAAATAGAACCTCAACTAGGACACCCATTCTTAATGCCCAATGAAAACCTACATTATCAAAAACCACAAGGGTTACAACATCTACAAAATTAGATATTATCTCACTTATCCAAGGTCTCCTCTCTCCTAAAGGTATAATATGAACATCACTTTGACCACACATAAATACCAAATTATGTGTCGTGATCTATAGCCATGGTCTCAAACTAAGGTACTATCATAGACAAAACCATCCATAGATAGGGTATGATAACAAAATTAGGGATTCCTACGCTAGTGTACCTAAAGGTCCCATCATTTCACATTCCCCTTAAATTAATTTTAACCATTTAAAACCAAATATTCACTTATCAAAACATTTTTATTAAAAAATATTTCAAAAATCCCCTATTTATTAAAATTCATATTTCATAATAAATCAATAAAAAATATCCAAAAAATATCAATAGGAATAGACCATATACCAAATTTACATTTCCAACATATTAATCCTAGAGAACTATCAATAATAAGAAACATAAAGATAACTTATCAATATTTTGTGCCTAACATGATGCATGGACCCAAACACACACACTCTCTCTTTTTATCTTGGGCCAATAGGCAAAACCACAAAAATAAATAACATCACATCCACTTGCAGCACTCGAGGTAGAATTATGAATAAACTGTAAAATCATAAAATTGAACATCAATTCCCACCCTTAGAAACAAGGGTTCGACCCGATACTTAGAGCTACAAGCACACATGAATTATCTCATTTCCATGTCTCAATAAGATCCTAGTGTCCTTTGTATTGTGCCCAAATTGTTAGAAAAAATACACTATATGCAATACCACAATATAAAAACCCATCCCGGGAGCCACTAATATCATTGCACCTAGACATATTAACACCTAACCTCAGCCATGCCCCTCTATTTTCTATAGGATTACAACAAGCAGTGATGATCTATGGTGATAATATGGTAATATTATTCCTTCTTATCCAATTAATGAAAAAATGAATATAATATCAATAAATACATCAACCAATATTGATTGTCAAGGAAAAAACGTAATATTCCAATAATAAACTAGGGAAATCATGATTAAAAAATGATATTAATACTCTACATGTTTGGTAGTCATTCTGATTAACCTGGAAAAAATCAAAACTATGGAAAACCCCAACCATCTTCCTAATTCCAACCCAATCCTGACATCCCATGCTCCAACCCATCTTCTAATACAGAGAGAAAAAACAAGTCCCTTTCCTAGAATAGTAGTAAAAAATATATAACATATTATCTAGTCCCCTAATGCTATTCTGACCCAAGATGGGAGGGAGTAAAACTCATTGGGACACCACCAATAGTTTTAAAATAAATAACTAGTATATATAAATATGTATGAAGATAATGAATAGGAAATAAATAAAAAGAGAAAAAAAATAAGAGTGTCTCACACGTAAAAAATCCATTGTTTCCTTTATATTCCATCATGTAATCCAACCAACCTAACCAACCCCATTCATGTCGGAAACCAAATCCATAGAATCAAGGGGATAAATACTTTTAGTCACAAATGGGAATTAAAAAATTGATTAAATTTAACCATTTTCCTTGGAGAATCTGTCAAGGTAACCATATCAGGTTCATAAATTGGAATCATAGAGCTTCATTCCGACAACTTAAACCATGCCAACATTAGAGGCACAAAGCCTCTGTCTGATATCCTAAAATAAGAAATAAATCGGTGGGGCCTAGATAATCGGTCTATAAAACCCCCTATATAAGGAGCCTTAGTGAAATAATAACACCATACAATACATTAATGGGACCTAGAGAAATAATATTTCCCAAACCATGCGAGTAGATACTCGTTACATAACCTAACTCGTACAATTTACCCCATCTTGGAAAATCATTATAAATAATTTATCACATTTACCAATTATGTGTCATAAATCAGTTAACTCTTTAATTTATCACATCATGAAACACATACACCAACTATTATATTAAAACAATCATAGAAACCATTTAAAACCTGTATCATCCTTATAAATCTAAAAAATTCCCATGTTCATTACATACAAAAAACCAATCAAACGATCTCGTAGGGAATCTCAAAAAAAGGAATCCCACCCTCATTTCACCTAAACAATTTAAACTCATTTAAATATCAAATTCTAATAATAGTGATGTCAATATTCCATTTTAAATTATAAATCCCATTTCAAATAATCATTTAATTCATTGAAACCCATGACCATATCGAAATTGAAACACAACATTTAAAGAAACATTAAGACACACATATGTATTTCATAAGATCAAAAATATAATTAATAAAATTATACCAATTACTATTCCCACATACAAAATTTAAAATTTTATCTCATTTACTATTATAATTACTCCATCCAAATATTACAATTTCATTTCACCATTTTCAAGGGTTTGGCACCCCCCACGGGCCGCCCTTGGTTTTGTCGTGAATCATCAATAGACCCAAAGGGGTCCATTAAAGGTATCACAACTCAACTAAAAGTAAAAATCACTTCTAGTAGGAAATGATATGAAAACATAGAAATGAAACTCATGGTAATAACCACATAATATTGGGAAATTATAATTCTATGGGTAAAATCATCAAAACCACCTACCTAATGATTTTAGAAAACCTCTCATCCCACCATATAATTTAATTTTTTCTAAATTTTATCCAACAACCATAATACGAAGACCCTAGAAAATATGAGTTTAGATATTTTAGAGGAGATAAAGAAACAATCCAATGCCCTTTAAAATAGGATGGAATAGATTCAATGACATTCTTAGATCATCCATTGTCACTAAATGTAACTCCAAATGCATAAAAATCTAGGGAAATTCATCCATATAGGGGGATTTATCTCCTAGTTCATCACCCTGTTGAGGGGTGTTTATTGGTGTGAATAAATGGGGAAAACAATTTCATTCTAAAAGGAAAAAATGATAATTCTATCATTTTTAAATAAGAACATGATTTGGCTACATATTTATCTAAACATTGTGCCAACAATATATTTCCTATTTTCTAAGAGGTATCCTGGATGCATCATCATTGTTCGGTACTCGTGCAGTTTGAAAAAACACTAATTAACTAGTCCACCAACCCCGTTCAATGAGGGTGATGGTTTCATGGTTTCTTGGCTGTCCGATATGGTTTGATCTAACAATTATCAAAACTATGTGACATATATAGATAGTAAAAAAAATTTCTTATTACTTTTTATGAAGACTCAAAACACCCTAGAGATCATTTACACTCTTTGGAAAAACATCATTAAACATAATTCAATTCAGGACTTACCTTATCACAGGGTCAAGATCATACACCTAGGCTTGAGAAGAGGACATTTCCGAGCTGGTATTGATATAGGGTAGGTGGAGCATATAGGTGATTCTTTTTTAATACTCTAAGGTCACAATAATCCTACCTCCCCTATTATTTCCCAATTTTTTGAGGCTCATAACTCTACATAAAATGTTTTGATGGATTTGATGAAGGGATTGGGAGAACAGAGCATTAAAAAGTCTCTATATTTTCTAGTCGATTTGGGATCCAGGATGAGGATTTTAAACCATGGTGATTTAGTGTTTTTTGGGTCTTCTATATATTAGTATTCCCATATTTCTAGATCTATTAGGAGAATCTCGGCTCATGGTGATTTTATTTTCTAGGTGTAAACCAAGGAGTATTCCCATAATTCTAGAACATTGATAATTGTCTCAACTCAGAGTGAGTTTGTTTTATTGGGGACTACATCTACTAGTTTATTTATATTTATTGAATCATGAGGAGTGTATCAATTCATTGAGTTTTGTATTTTTGGATTACACATTGGAGGATTAAAATATTTTATGAACCATGCAGCGTCACTCGACTTGTGGTGATTTTGTTTTGGGTTGGGGTTTACACCTCGGATGATGCTCATATTTATTAATCCATGAGGAGTATCTAGACCGATGAGTTCTGATATGAGAGTTGGGAATGTATGTGTTTGAACCTAAAATCTCCACGATCAGGACTAAACAGTTTGTGGTGAAACTATCCATTTTTCATGGGGGTCAGTGGTGGTAGCAAAAGGACCGGGTGGGAGGTCTGTAACCATATGATGACACTAATATAGAGCAGGGCTGTTTCCACCACAATATTTACTAGTGGGTGTGACGTCTTTCCCATGTAGCATGACATGGGTGAAGTCTCACTCAGGTGGGGGCTCTCTCAAGTGGTTCTGCTAGGTTGTGTTCACCTAGGTGCTTCACCCTAAAGGATCTCCAAGATTATGGCTTGTCCAGGTAATACTTGGAAAAATTGTAAGTACCTCACCTAAGTGGTACTTAGATGGATTGTAAGTACTTCTCCAAATAATGAAATTGTATGATTGTGAGTTCCTCTCCGAAGAGGTACTTGAGTGGATCAAAAATACCTCACCCATGTCACATATATGCAAATTTTTAGTTCTTTACCCATGTGGTACTTAGGAAGATTGGAAGTACCTCAACAAAGGGGTACATTGGACGATTATACTATCTTTCCAAAGTGTTTCACCCAAACAAGGGCCCCATCAACATAGAGGGAGGGGTAAATATCATTCAAAATAAAATATGGAAGACTTGGGAACAGTATTTGTGCCACCAAATCTCTCAACCAACATTGTCTTTTGGGGGGCATGCTCATCCTTTAAAAATTAATGGTAGAGGGGTCTATTTAAAAATTGTTGGTGGACTTGTGTGGAAGGTTAGGAATGAATGTAAAAGTATGAGGGCCTTCCACAATGGTATTTTCATGAGGGATTCGCCTGAATTACTGTCAAAATGGACTTTCATGGGATCTAAAATTTTATCCATTTCCGAGAGACCTAACTTTTGATCTATAATTTGATTTGGGATCCAAGACCAGTCAAATTAAATCTTTTAACAAGAAAAAACTTATTTGATATGGAATATACACCAAACATATTCGATAGGACACTCAAAATTCATCATACAGTGTTAGAAGAAATTTATAAGCACTTTTAGGAATCTGTGGTCTACCCTTTGAGGGAGGTTCCCAACACCATTCCGCTGGATTTGGAAACATTTTTTAGGAACTCCATCCCATTGTATGCGACAATTATTATGGAATATAGAAATATAATATAATCCTACCTATATAGAGACATATTTCTACACAAAATCTTAAGTTTTTGTCTAATTGATGATCACATGATGAATTCTATAGAAAAGTGTATGGAACACATTTTTCCGGGTCAATAAACAAAAATGAACTAAAAAGAAAAAAACCCAATAAAAAAACTAAAAAATCTAAACACCCCTAAAACCATAGTAAATTAAGAAAACCTAAATCCCAAAAACCCTTAAATCACCTAAAACCACAAAAACCTAAAATCCATAAAACCCCTTAAAACCATAAAACCCCTTTAAAATACCCTGGCTTCTAAGCGGCAGTGTCTTCTCCACCGTTCCTGCCGAGGGTTTCTTCTTTGAGTATCTTCCACCCCTCATTTGGCTCCTCTCGAGTGGCTGACGACAGAAGTTTAGTCCTCATCTCATTGATGGATATGACGTGATCTCATCCCAGAATCCACTGCTCGACAACTATTCAAATGTAGATCTTGGCATGGAGAATGATTTGGCATCACTATCGGCTCAAAGATGGATTTGGAACACATATGGAATGGTTACAGCATTTCTTCCTTAGATTTGTGTTAGAGCATCTCGGCGTGATGTTGTCTCAGCAGTGGCCATCTAACTCTTGGCTCGGGAACAGACCATGTAGAGAATCAGATCTGGTGTAGGTCTCATCTGGGAGATGGATCACATATGTTTTTGGAATCAGTTCAACTTCAAGTCATTAGGTTGGTGTCGCCATGGCTTGTTGGGCTCCCATCTCAGCAATGGACATCTTTCTCATGATAGCTCCTTAAAATTTTTAGTTCATCGCAATGAAAAATATGATAATGATCTCGGATCGGCAATGGTGCTTGGGTGCTTCATGTTTTGGGATGTCTTGGCGATAGCTTCTATGGGTTTCTTTGGATCTTGGGGTGGATGTGGTGTGCCTCACCTTCCAAGAGTGGCTCGACATCGGCTATGGAGCAGCTCGGGGGGGGGGGGGTTGTTTTAGTTTTTCTTATGGGGATGGTTTGATTTTCTGGTGTTTGGAATGGGGAAAGGTGTGGTTGGTCCAGGTGCTGGAGTTGGATGTTGGATGATGGTGGATGGTGTGATTTCTATGTGATGTATATTGAATGGAGCTGGGTGAGGGTGTTTATTTCTAGGTATCTAGTGGTGTGTTTCTAGGGTATTGCTATTGGTGTTTGTTGATGGAATTAATGCGATGTTCTGGGCACTATTATGACCAAAGGTTGTTGCATGCTGCAGAGAATGGTGTTAGGAGTGGGTTTTGTTGGCCATGTGTTCATTGTTGTGCTTCTAGGTATGAGTTTCTCAAAATTGATTGGTTATCAGGTTCTGTTTATTAGAAAGAGAGATACATGATGCTGGTAGCTACTTTGATGGGTGGTGATGAAGGTGTTCCTTTTGGTTTGGGTGTAGTTGCTATCCTGAACACATTGCTCTTTTTGGGCATGGTTTTTTTACTCAAACCCTTACCTTGTTTGCTTTGTTTTTGTCTAACAAATATTGGGGGTCTAGGAATAGCCTGGTCACGCACCTTCCTTTCAATTGTAAATACACTGAAACAGCTAAAGAATCTAAATAACCCTAAAAACACTAAAAACCCTAAAAATACAAAAAATCCATAACTACCAATGAAACAAAATAATCCTAAAAACGATACAATTCCTACAAAATTCTCCAAAAAACTATAAAAGACCCAATAAACCCTAAAATATCATAAAAACCTACAAAACATAAAAGAACCCCAAATCCCCCCAAATGCTAAAGAAAATTTGAAACACCATAAAAACACAAAAAACCATACAGATATAAAATACACTAAAACCCCTTAAATACCATAGAATCCTTAAAAAAATAACTCAAAAAATATAATAAAATATACAAAACACACAAAAAAACTCTAAAAAACTCTGAAGGACCCTGCAATCCCAAAAAAAAGTAAACGACCCTAAATCCCTAATTAACACTAAACCCCAAAATGACTCGAAAACCCTTAAAAATACATATAATTCCCTAACAATCCTAGAACCCTAAAAACCCTAAAACTGCTAAAACCCTAAACCCCTAAAATTCCCTATAACCATAAAACACTTTAATGACCCTAAAAACCCTAAATACTCATAAGAAACCAAAACACACTAACATACATTATAAATCCTTAATCCCCCATAATGTCATTAAAAGACACAGAAATCCCAAATGAGCACTAATAGACACTAAAACACTTGAAAAGACCCGAAGACCCCAAATATCCCCAAGAAATTCAAAAGCCCATAAAAGTTCCTAACCCCCCCCAAATAAAATACCTTGAAACTCCTAAATAATATTATCCAACCTTGAATTACTTAAAAACAATAAAAATACCATAAAACCCACAAAAAAGTCATAACATCCATAAAAAACCAAATACCCATAAAAAACAAAACCCTAAAAAACCCTTAAAACCCAATAAAATCCATAAAAATATGTAAATAACAAAACCCATTCAACCCTAAAAATAGAAAACCACAAAATACCATTAAAATCATAAAATCCATAAAAACACGAAATATCCAAAAAAAATATAAAAAACATATTAACCTTAAAAAACCTTAAACAATAAAATTACACTAAAAACCTTTAATTTATGAGAAACCTACTAAACCCCTAAATGATCACTAAAACCAAGTAAACCCAAAAACTATTTAAAATCATTAAAAAATAAAAAACCCCTAAAAGCCTAAAAATTCAACCCCACAAATAAAAAACCAATAAACCCATAAAATCCCTAAAAACCTAAAATCCACAAAAATAGTAAAACCCCTAAAATTGAAAAAACATTAAACACCACACAAAACCATTAAAATATCCCAAAATCATAAAAACTATAGAAAATCAGAGGCATGTGGTGGACAAGCAGGGCAGAGAGCTTGAGCAGGATGTGGCTCAACAAGAACTAAGGGAGGTGATCAGACCAGGGGAGTCCTCTAATTAAGGGGATCTAGCGATGCAAGGCTTGGTGGTATGTGCTGCGACAGAGGGAAAAGATGCTGCACATGGGGATGTGGATGAGAAAAGGGTTTTGGAAGAACATGAAGAAGTATCCCCAGTGGTGACCAGCATAGTGGTGGGAGAGACTGGTCGCGAAGGTGTGGCTGGTGGTAGTTTAACTGAAATTGTTTCACTTTCATATGGTAATGATGAGCCATCTACTGGTGACTTTGATTATCAAGAAGGTAAGAATACCTGCCTTGGGAATCAAGAAGCTTTTTGTGAGAATATGCGCAAGGGGGTGAAGGTGGGGGAACCATCCGTTGGCAATGAGAAGGAGTTTGCAGGCTCTGATGTGCATGTCCTCCTACTTAGAAATGTGGACTGTGACAGTGTTGACCATTCTGGACTTGCAGTGGCAGAAGGGGAGGTAGCAGCAAGGGGGGCGGTTGGGGAGGGGGAATCTTCTCAAGAGGGCGCACCTGAAGAAGGGTTGGGGTGCGGGCAGCGGAAGGGACTTAGGATGGGGGATGCCCCCGAACATAGGGGTGATGCTGCGCAGGAGGCAGTTCCAAGGGAGGAGGGGATTTTGTAGCTGGTTGACAAGCCTGACTTCTTGGACATGCATGAATATAAGGGGAAGGTCTTGCCTGGGGAGGATGGGAAAAGGCCTCTAGTTTCTGTCGATGAGAGTGCAGAAATACCTACCTTAGTAGCTCTTAGCTTGCCTTAGGGTGATGTTTTTGTTGAGTTCCCCCTTAATCAGGAATCCTCATCTATCCCGGATCAAGTTCATGGAATGGAAGAAGAGGAGTTCTCTTTTGAGATTGATAAGGTGAACGGGATGGATGATGGTCCCACATTGATCTCCTCAAAGAGGAGGCGGAAGTGAGATTACTCCACTCTCCCCAGACCCATGGTTACTCGGGCTTCTTCAAAGGCAGTTAAGCTAAAAGTCATGGTTAATAACCGTGAGCAGCTGCATTCCATGGAACAAAAGAAACGTAGGGATATGTTTCTGATTCTCCCCAAGCTCAATGAATATTATGAGTCAAGTTGGGATGACTATGACTCCTACTTTGATGATGTGGTCTCTGGATATGGTGCGGATGGTGACCCTTATGGTGTGGCTTCTGTTTCAGATTTTGGTTGTGATGTTGACTGATCTGTTTTCCTTTTCTTCTTTGTTTTCCTTTTGATCATTTTTATTGGGTCTTTGGGTTGGGATTGTAAAGGGGTTTCGGGTGTGGGTCGTTTGACCCCTCCCCTCCCTTGTCTCTTGTGTCTTTTCTTTATAAATTTGGGGGGTCCGGGAACAGCCTGACCCTCAAATCTTCCTTTCCCTATACCATGATAAACTTAGACAACCATAACAACCCTGAGAAATACTAAAAGGCCATAACAACCATGTAACCCAAAAAAAATTCCTAAATCCATTAAAATAACCTAGAACCCCTAATCCCTAAGGGTCCCTAAAAACCTAAAACCCTAAAGGATCCTAAAAACCGAAAAAACACTAAATGACCTTAAGAACCCTCTAAATCAAAAAAAGGAACATTAAAAACCCATATACATAATAAAATCTCCAACCCCCTAAAAACACTAAAAAAATTGAAACCCAAAAAAACATAAAACCAATACCTCTTAAAAACCTTAAAAAACAAAAAAAATCCCTAAAAACCTGACAAACACTAACACCTTGATGACCCTAAAACAACAGAAAACCCCAAAGCCCCCAAAAATATCTAAAAAACACTAAATCCTTAAAACCCCAATGATCTATAAAACCTATTAAAAACAAAAAAACTATAAATACACCTAAAATCCGAAAAACCATATATTCCATTAAGAGTCGCTAAACCAACCCTAAATACACTTAAACACCCTAATAACCATATTGAACCCTAAAAATCGAGAAAATCACTAAAATCACTAAGACACTAAACATCCCTAGAAATGATTAAAAAACCCCCTAAAACCCCTAAAGAACCCTAAAAACCCTAAAACCCCAAAAAACCCCTTCAAAATAACGAAACCCATAAAAATCAAAAATTTCCCAAAAACCATAAATGAAAAATAAAATGGCATTAATGATCCTAAATAACATTAAAACCCTAAATAAATAAAACAAAATTAAAAAACAATAAACCCCCTTAAAACACTAAAAACTATTGAATCTCTAAAAACACATCAAAAAACCAAACAACCCTAAATATCATAAATTTTCTAAAATTCCTGAAATACACGAAAAACACTAAAACCCCCTAAAATACATTTGAACCCCTATAACCCCAAAAAACCTAAATACACTTTTTTTACATCATTACAACCACTAAATGTCATATATACCCTAAAAACAAATATCCATAAAAACCAAACCCCAAATCCCCTTATACAATTATAATATACTAAAACCCGTAAATCCCAATATCCCAAACCCCACAGAAAAATATTAAGAACCCATAAAACCCCTTATATCATTTGAAACCCCTGAAAACATTAAAAATATAAAGAAACCTCAAAACCCCTAAAACCCTATAACCCCTAAAATCCCTAAAAATACTGTAAATACCCCAAAACCACCCCAAAATAAAAAAACCCCATAAAACTCGGAAATACCTAAAACCCCTAAATATTCCTAAAACCCTCAATACCGTAAAAATATGGAAAACCAGAAAATCCTAATAAAACCCTAAAACCATAAAAACATTTAAAAATCAAAAATACCTCTAGAAAAATGAAACCATAAAAACACCTAAAATTAAAAACATTAAAACTCTAAAAACCCCTAAAGACACTAAAACCCATAAAAATCCAAAATGACACTGAAAACTCGAAAACCCCTTTAAAACACCAAAAGACCCAAAAACACTAATGGACCCCCAAAACCCAGTAAACCCTAAAAGTAACTAAAACACCCTAATAAGCCTAAATACCCAAAAAACATTAAAAACCCCTAAACCCCATCAAAACCTTCAACAATCCTAAAAATCATGAAAATGCTAAAATATTGTTGAAAACCATAAAAATAGCCTAAAATTAAAAAAATTGAAAAAACCTTTACGAAAAATAAAACACAAAAGACCCCTAAAAATACACGAACAAATATTAAAATTTCTAAAAACCATTAAACTCTTAGAAATCCAAAACAAATCACTTAAAATAATAAATAACCATAAAACCTCTCAAAACCCAAAAATCCCAAAGATTCCTAAAACCCTAAAATCCTAAAAAACATAAAAATCCAAAAATATCATAAAATAACTAAAAACTATAATCCCCTAAAAATTATTAAAACCCCTAAATCCCAGAATAATTTTAATATCCTAAATGAAAAAAAAAACTAAAAAAATTTAAAAATTACAAAAAACACTAAAATCCTTTAAAAACCTGCAATACCCTTCCATTATGAATAATCCATAAACCCATAAAACCTAAAATCCCAAATAACACTAAAAAACCCCAAAAACCTCAAATACTCAAAATCCCTAAAAACACCAGAACTCTTAAAACCATTAAATATTCTATAACCCCTAAAACCCTATAAAAACCATACAAAATAGACAAAATCCAAAAATCTCGAATACCCAATATAATTCTAAAATCCCCCATACACCCGTAAAAACCATAAAAACACAAAAAAAACCATGTAAACCGCATAAAACTTTTAAAAAATCATAAAAACCACTAAAAAACCCAAAACTGCCACTAAAATGCCATGGAAAATCCTAAAAAAATACAACCCCTATGAAAAATTAAAACACCCTAAATGTAATGAAAACTAAAAAACCCTAAAAACTCTAAAACCCAAAAACACAAAAAATATACAAAAAGAACTATTATCCCTAAAGAAATTCTAATAACCCAAAACCCCAGAAACCATAAAAAGATTTGAATCCCTAAAATCCTAAAAACCATAAAACCACTAAAACCCTTAATTTTTTATAACCCCTAAAAACTCTTATATTTTCTAAACCTAAAAAACCCCATAAAACTACTAATAACACTAAATATCTTAAAAAACCTACACCCCTAAAAACAATAATGACCCTAATAAACCATATAAACACAAAATACCGTAGAATCCAAAACAAACTTGAGAATTCCTAAAAAATCATAAAACACAAAAATAGCTGAAATAACTAAAGCCCCTAAAGGACACATAATAACCATAAAATCCCCTAAAACCACAAAAATCCAAAAATAAAAAAATACGGTATAAATTTAAAAATCCATAAAACTTGATATAAACAAAAAGAAAACTGTAAAAAAACATCCAAAACAACTAAACATCCAAAAGTCCTAGAAAAAAATATAAGACACGAAGAACACTAAAAGACCTCATAAATAAAAAAAACCACTCAAAGGCCCTGAAACTCATAAAACACCAAAACAATCTAAAACCCCAAAAAACTCAAACATACAATAAAATAAATTAAACCCTAAAACAATATAAAATACAAAATAGAACATAAGGGTCCATTAAATACTCTAAAACCCCTAATGTACTCCGAAATGCAAAAACCAAAAAAACAAAAAAACCACTAAATGATCCTAAAAAGCCTAAAAACCTACAGGACACTAGAAACCCATAAACACCCTAAAAAAATTAATGGGATTTAAAAATATAAAAAACCAAAAAACCCTAAAAAAACAGAAACTCCAAAAACCCTACAAAACAATACTAACATTAAATCCCCAATAAAAGACCATAAAATCCACACTAAAAGCCCTTAAAATCCACTTTAAAAAGGTAAAAACACTAAATAACCATAAAACCTAAAATACCATAAAAAATATTAAAAACCATAAAAACCCCAAAATTCTGTAAAAACCCCTAAAACCATAAAAATATTAAAATACCTGAGCACCCAAAAATCCATAAAAAACCTAAAAACTCTAAAAAAGAAACAAACCATAAAAACCCTAATATCTATTAAAATACCTAATAAAACCTAGAACCCAATGAACCTATAAAAGACACTAAAAACCAAAAAAACACTAGAAACACTAAAAGTCCATTAAAAATACTAAAAAGCCATAATGAACCCTAAAACAACCTAAAAACATAAAACCCCTAATATTCCATATGAAACACTAGCAACCGTTTAAAAATAATTAATGTTCTGGAACACTCTTAAACCTGAAAGGTCCCTAAAATCCCATAGAAACCACTGAAACTCCTATAATAACCTAAAAACATAAAATACATTAAAAGATAATAAAATTATAAAAACCAATAAAAACAATCAAACCCCTAAATGGCCATTAAAATCCCCAAAAAAAACATGAAACCCCTAAATGTCCTAAAACCCCTAGATATACTAAAAACTCTTAAAACCCAACATTCCATAAAAACATTAAAAACAATAATATCTTTAAAATCCATAAAACCCAAAAGAATCATGAAAATACTAAGAAATCCAACAACCCTAAAAACCCATGAAACCCTAAAAACCTTCAAACACCTAAAACTCATAAAAAACCAAAAAACCGCAAAAATTTATAAAGGGTCCTAAAACCCTAAATGAAGATGAAAAAAATTAAAACCAAGAAATCATAATGGAATCCCTAGATTCCTAAAAGACCTTTAAAACCTAAAAAACAATAATATATCCAAAATACCCAAAAAACCGTAGACAACATAACATTATCGAAAAACCATAAAAACACAAAATCTCCCAAAAGCCCTAATAAAATATTAAAATAACCTAAAACAATAAAATTACCTAAAACACAAAACCCCCAAAAATATTTAAAAACATAAAAACTAAAACGCACCATAAAAATGAACAGAGTATTAAAACAAGCTAAAAATTACCTTAAAACCATAACAATCTTAAAAATCCTTAACACATTAAAACACATAACAACCCTAAAATCTCTAAAAACATAAAATATTTAAATGCACTTAAAACTATAAAATCAATTAATCTTCACAAAAACACAAAAATCTTTGAAAATACCCAAAAAATATATATATATACACCATAAAACCTCTAGAAACCCACTAAATAACTAGAAACTCACTAAAACCCAAAATATCCCCAAAACCCCGAAAAATAAAAAAACATAAGAAAAACAAAAAACCTAATAAAATGAAATCCTCCAAAGAAACATATTAACCATAAAACCCCTTAAAACCCTAAATAACTATAAAACCATAAAAACCCTAAAATACCCTAAAACAATTAAATCTATAAAATCCACCAAAAACTTAAAACCCATAAAAATGAGTAAATATATGGAAAAATTATTTAAATCAAAAATATTTGTTACAACATGAAACCCATATAAAACACCTAAAAAAATAAAACCCCTTCAATCTCCTAAAAATATTAAAAATTATAAACCCATAAAAGTAATAAACGACTCTAATACCCCTAAAAACACTGAAAACACTAAAACACATATAACCCCTCAAGAAAAACCCTAAAATATCCTGAAATACTTATACAACCCTAATAATCATTGAAACCCATGAGACCCCTAAAAACATAGAAATCTATAAAACCTAGTAAAGACCCATAAAATTAATGAAATCATTGAAACCCTAAAACCCTCTAACACCGTTAAAACCACTAAAAACACAAAAAACTAATAAAAGATCTTAAAGCCCCTAAAAATCAAAAAACCCGAATAAACATAAAAATATTTAAACCCAAAAATCGATTAAAAACCCTAAAAAATTAAAAGACCCTAAATAATCATATAAAACCCTTATAAGACCGTAAAACCCAAGTAACAACATAAAACTACTAAAACCCCTTAAGATAGTAGACCCTAAAACCCCTAAAATCAAAAATACCTTCCAAAAACAAAATCACCTACAAACCCCTAAAACACATGATAGCCCAAAAAACCCTTTGAACCCTAAAACCAACCTAAAAAATCCTAAAAGCCAAAAAACTATAAAACATTAATAAAATCCAATAAAACTAAATAACCCCCTAAAATGTATAAAAAAATAAAAAATCCCCAAAAATCCATGAAAAACTAAAAACCAATTTGAAATCCACCAAAAAATACATTAAAACCATTATTACCCAAAAAACTCTTAAAGACCCTATATACCTCCTTAAACCACTAAAACCCCATTGAGACCCTAAAAAACTAATACCCCATAGAAACCATTAAAAACATCCAAACACTAAAAACCCTACCACTAAAAAGTAATTAAAACCCCTAAAACCAATAATTAGCAAAATAACATTAAAACATAAAAAACTAAAAAATAACCAAAAATTTAAAAACCCAAAAAACTCAAAAAAAACAAATGAAAACCTTGAGATCCTTTAAAATACTAAACACCCGAATACCCCTAAATACCAAGCACCCATAATAACTGGAAAACATTTAAAACCCTAAAATTATATAAACCCAAAAAACCATAAAAACCATAAAACCACCAAAAAAAACAAAGAACCTTAAAACCACAAAAAAACACAAAACCATAAAACAAGTAAATACCATATGCCCCAAAAGTAACCTAAAATCCCTAAATGCGTATATAACTCATTAAAAACAAAAAAATGCTAAAAATAAATAAATTAATTAAAATCCTAAAACCCTAAACCCCTTAAAATACCAAATTACCCCTAAAAGATTTTAAAAATTCTAAAATAACCCTAATGAACCGTAAACTGAATAAACCCCAAAATAACATAAATCCCAAAAACCACAGAATCTATAAAAAATATAAAACAAGAAAACACATTAAAAAACAAAAAATCATAAAGTAACATAAAATTAACTAAAACCCCTTAGACTCTCAAACCCCTAGAAAATTCATGAGTACCCTAAAAAAATTAAAACCCCTAAAAGACACTAGTATATAAATGGATTAAACATTTAAACTCTATCATCAGGATTTTATAAATCAAAGTAAAAGATGTCTTTAGAGACATTTTGGCACCCGTTTAAAAAAAATGAATCCAAATATGATTTGTATTTATATTTTTGACTTCAGTTAAAACAAAACAGATAAAATAAATATCCATTAAAAGACTTTTTGGCATAAATTTCTCTAAAAACAAACACTATATATTTAAATAAAAATTAATTTATGGAATCAATTTATGTAAAAACAGATGAAAAAAACCATTTTTTAATAACCTCAAATCATGAATCCCTAACTATTGGATATGTTAAAGACTTTTTATTTCTACTATTGATGTCTTTGAAGGCCACCCACTAATCCATGATGACTATTTTTATTGAGTTTCATCAATTTTTATCATCATTTCATAATTAGTGGTCACAATTATTCATCCTCTGTAATTGTTTCTCCATCGAAAGAATGTATTGTTTCTTCGGAAATCATTTTCCTGATAACCATCAACCATGGTTTGATTTTATTTGTTTTTTATATTTTATTGTTCATTTATAAAATCATTTTTCATAGATCATATTGTGTTTATTCTTCAATTTAATTTAAGGGAGAAAATTCATATTGTGGATTAGTTTTTCTTGTTGAACTCCAATTTTTGTATGTCAGTATTTTAAATTTAAATATACATTATATATACATTACATATGTTTTTCACTTGTTGTTTCAAATATTTATTTTTTTGATTGTTAAATATAAATTTGGTTTGTTAATGTTTTTTTATTTGGATAGTTTCTTTATTTTATGAATGTATATAATTGATTTTCATTAAAATAATATATAAATATTTATATGTCTGTATGTTTATCAATTGAAATTTTTAGATATCCTATTATTCATTTTTGATTCTAAAAAAATTATTTACATTATTACTAGAATGACACACATCACATGAAATTTATTTCATTAATATATTAGCTTTTATTTTATTCCTAATAATCATTGATATTTCAAATTTAATTACCAATAATTTCTATTGATTGTATTAATGTTTCAAATTTATCTATTTATATATTCATTTTTAAATGTTTATATGTTTCAATATATTCACTGATCAAATTGAAATACATGGTATTGAATAGATCATAATAGGATAAATTTATGTTGAACCACTTCTTAATATGAAAATAGAGTGGATGATTTCATGGAATTTTCTAAACAAAACATCAAAACATGTATTTTATTTTATAACTATGTGTGAAATGATTGAATAGGATAAGAATAAATTTCATTAAAATAATGTATCATATCCTTTTCTTCGATTTTATCCTTAATTAAACAAGTTGGATTTGGCATGGTGAAATAACCAAAATTTTAATACATAATGATCATGACAATATTTATTATTAGAAAGACAATCATATTAAATAATTTATTCATGATTTAGGTACTGAAACCCTAAAAATTAGAATTTTTCTATGATTTTATGATTATTATAAGAAACAATTATTCCCAAGATGTTGTAAATATACAGTGTTATCAATATTTTTGAGATTAATTTTCTTGAAAATAAGAAATGGGTGCAGTGATGAAATCCTACTCAGATTCATTCTCATTTCCACCATTAATCGTCATTTTGAATCAATTTTTTTAATTTGTATTATTCCATCCACTTATTCCTTCATGTAATTATGATAATTCTATTTTGATTCCATTTAAGGTACCAGAAACAAATCCCATGCTAAAGAAATGTGGTACCTTAAAATAATTCATATTTAGAAGCATCTATTTGAAAATTCAAATGATGAAAAAATGTTAAGATGAGATTTAGATTACTACATCTCTGATGGTAAGTTACATTACCTTGCTAATTCACTACATTTTAATTAACTATAAAATTATTTAATGATATTGGAAGTGTAGTTGGAATTATTATATTTGGATTTTGTACTAATGTAATGAATCCATATCAGATCCTAAGAACCCAACATAGTTCTTGTCCTATTTTGTTGACAATTTAAAAAAGTTACCCACTTAAATGTAAGAAGAAAAAATATGTAATGAAGATGTTGATGATTTCATGACCAAAATAGCCGAGAAATGATATTGATGTGTATCCCTCACCATTGATTGATGATTTCAAACTTATATGGGTGATATGTGATAACATTTTTGATGCATACAAGACAGAGTATTTTCATCAGATTGATATGATAATATTCACAACAAATTACATTCCTACATATGAAACATGATAGAGTGTTAGGGGACATAAATCATGTAAAAATTATGTAGAAGACATTTCATATAATTAATTTCATAATGGAAGAAACACATTATACATGGGACATCACTGATTTTATTAATTGATCATCCTTATGGTATATTGAAAAAATCATTAAATGTTTATAGGAATAGAATATTAACACAAGACCATTTTCATTTGAATAATATTATGATAGGGTAAAAAATATTGATTCAACATTTAGAATGAAATGATGTTTTGGTCTTCAAAAAAATACATAATGAAAATGTTCATCTTCTTCAAACTATTTAATTGGATATTTTTATACCTAAAACATAACAATGATGTGACTCTTGTTTAGAATAACAAATGTTATAGTTTTATTGGATCTTTATTATAATAAAATTGATAAAAAAAGATAGATTGTACATACAATGGATTGGATATTTAATTTACTCAATTAAGATGCCATTGAAGATTTATGAAATGAATGAAATTAATAAAATATTTATGTCTTTAGAGGATATTCGAAGGATATATTTCAAAACAAAATTCACTAAAAATTATAATTTTGGAATGAAAAAAATGAGAACAGATGCCTCAAGAATGTGATTTTAGATGCAAAAAAATGGAAGAATTTTTTGTCCAATGGACATAATGAATCATTTCAAGTATGATAATTATATAATATTGTAAAATTTATTATATATTTACTTAATTATATAGTAATTTATTATTATATAACAGATATCTAGGAAATCTCATCAATAGATCTGGTTGTGTAATGTATACCCCCATCCTTTATCATGTGGAGGGTACATTACTTGGAGACAAAATTGATGGAATAAAATTTTAAAGAATTAAGATCTAAGTATACAAGTTGTTCATATGAGTTTCAGTTAGGTCGTAAATCTCTCGCCCACCCACCATGAGAATTTAAATAGAGGGAGAATAATGGAAAAAGATATGTTTTTTTAGGGAGAAATAAATGGATGTAGCTGAAAGAGTTATAATTAAATAATTTATATTTTTCACATTTTTTTTAAATTAACCACACTAATATAAAATTTTAATTTTTCATTTCAGGATGACATTAAAGATCAATCAACACATGGAACGTTAATCCCAATGGGTAGGATAGAAATTATATACATTTCTTTAAGAAAGAGAGAACACCTCAACCCAATAAAATGATATGAGGTGGGTGTTGGTATTCAGAATGTTTTTGGTCATCAACATAACCAAGTATGAGACCCATAAATCGAAACCATAAAATTATATGTAAGAGATATGAAAAAATCCAAGTGTGGTCAAGTTTAATTAGGAGTGTAAGCAATATTAGAACAATTGACTAGACAATCACAGTCTGTGTGGCTTTTCAAGACTAGTAGTCCTTTCTTCCATAAAGGAAACCTATAAAGGCTTCCCATTTGGATCATCCGTCCAATCCTTCACAAAAAAATCCTCCCATGCCTCGCTTGTGCCTATCAATATACTTTTAGTTGTATAATAGAGATCCTCATGTACATATTGTTTCATTCAGAGTCATAAATATTTTAGGGATTTTTTACGTCACCAGCCTATGATGATGGGTCCATATATTTTATTTTTACATGATATTATAGATCCTTCTTCTCTAATACCATTACCTACTAACGAGGTTACCATAGATAGAGATTTCATGGGTAATTTTTAACTTTATCAATCTAGCGTTATTTATTATATTTTATACAATGTATGTGTTTTTTAATATTAATTACATCTGATTGATAAATTACATAAAAAAAATTCTGACCGTTAATGTATATAGGATTATCTAAAATCCAAATAAATTGTAGAATAGAAAACAAATTATTCTAGAACAAACAACTATAGATACTTCTGATATTTATGATGGGATACAATGATTATATATGTCCTCTTCATTCTTGGGTAATTTCTATGTGTTTTGGAGGATTTATGATATATGTGGAAGAAAATATACAATGAGAAAATTTTAAAAATATATAATAAATCTTATTTATTTTGAACAGGTCAACATGCCTTTGTTGAAGTTTTTTTCTGTGTATGTGAATTTAGGATTTTCTATTTATATAATTAAATTAGGTTTTAAATGATTTAATATATTAATATCTTTTAATTAGTTATCTATACATTGTTATTCAAAATGAACCACAAACGTTTATGTTTTTAGAGATCTAGAATTAATTTCTACAACTATAAAATATTTTAATACTAATGATAGAGTTACATATATATTTTCTTCATTATCAAAGATTTAAATTGGGTGCCTCATTATTCCAATTTCATGATGGGTATGATCATAAAAGTAATTATAAACTATTATTCATTGTAATATCATTAATTATGAAAATTTTGTATTGTTTTGGGAATTGGATGCTAGGTGTATTATGCTAGAGTGAAAACACATTATATTGGGTTTCTTCTTTATTAGATGCTGTTTGCGGACAATTTATCACTATATTAGACAAGAAAATTTTCTTATTTTTTTTATTTATTATTGTTTATAATCATGTTATTAATTGATATATGTAAAAATTAAAGTAATTAAATAATTTGTTCAAAGACCACTTATTGATAAAGAACCCAAATTCAATCTTATATGTGAAAGTAATGATAATTATTTTTTATAATATATATTATTTTTATTATATATATATATATATATTCCTTGTTATAATAATGTTAATTTTTTATAACTGTAGTTTCATCTTCATAAAATATATTTGGAATGTGGGAATTCTGTTCTAAGATTCATTTATGAGATAGTCACTACTGGGTTAATGAATGAAGTTTATAAGGTTATTTATATTAATTATTTTTAATTTTATATCGGAATATTTTGTATTTCAATATTATAAAATTCAATGTTATTGTAGATGTTCAATGATATGGAGTTGTATATGAATAATGAAATTACCCATCTTCAATCTTCATTTGTTGACTATTCATTATGTATGATTATGATATAAGGTATTTAACAACTAATGATTACAATTAGTATTACATTTTCCCAAAATCAAGTGATAAAAAACTAATTATATTGTTATCATAGGTGTTTGAAACTATGATATCATAAAAATTATTCAAAAACAACTACAAATGATTATGTTATAAGTAATTAGGGATGGTTTTTTTATTCTAGTGTATAATATAATTAGATAGAAAATGTTTTATTGATTAATTATTTAAATTATTTTTGTTTTTATATATTTTTATTCAATGATACATGTTTTCAGATATTTATACATTATGTTTTCTAGTACATGAATTCTGATATTTTTTGTGGTGTGATATTAAAATTTTATAAAAAAACAATCTTTCATCATCGATATTTATCATAATTGATTTCAATACCTTAAAAATATAATACACAAGGCTTTCATGATTGGTTTCATTTAAAAATCAACAAAGAAAACTAGCGCCAAATAAACTTTATGAATCAAATTTAACCTAAATCAACATTGAATTTTTTTAAAAAGTAGACATTTGGCATTGTTCTGTACTAGAAACATACACCCAAGGTAATTTTCAGCATCATTTTAGGTTAAAACTAATGCTGAAAGAGGACAAAAATTTCAACAAATAGAATTTAAGCATTGTAATTTTGAAAGTGATGTCTAAACGAATATTTTTAACATAACCATTATAATATTTAGTTAAAACCAATGTTAGGACATTTTTTCACAAGTGAGATACAAAAAATACCTTAAAAATCACTAATGGACATAAAAATAATAATGGACCAGAAAAAACCATATACCCATAATGTAACCATAGAACCATGAAAAATAGAAAATAATCCTAAATCACTAAAAATATTAAAGAACTTAAAACCCTCAAATGACCCTAAAAACCTCTAGAAACTGCAAAATGACCAAAACTCTAAAAAAATTGAATAGACTTAAAAAAGCATATCTAAATCCCTAAAACAACTAAAAACCCTAAAACCGTTAAAATTCCTAAAAACTATATAAACCCTGAACAATAAAACACTAATACAACAAAAAAACATATTAAAACCCCAATATACTAAAACCCATAAAAAAATAAAACCCAATATGACCCAAAAAATCCAAAAACCAAAAAACCCCTTAAAATCTACTAAAAATCTGAATAAATCATTAACCCAAAAAACAAATAAAAAACATAATAATCCACAAAATGCTAAAACACAAATAAAAAATCCTAATAACCCTTAGAAAACCCTAAACGCCTTATATATCTTATAAATGATTAAAAAGCATAATACCCCTAAAAGACCAAAAATCTCTGAGAAATCCCTAAAAACCCTATACACCCCAAAAAACACAATAAACCCCAAAAACACAATAAACACATTGAAAACAATAAAAATCATAAAAACACGAAAAACCCAAAAAATTCTGAAAACCCTAAACCCCTATAAACGATTATAGAATCAATAAAAATTCTAAATGGCCTTAAATAGCCAAAAATCCTAAAAGACCCTAAAACACTATAAAACCCTTACATCCCATAACCACCCTTAAATACCCTAAAACCCTGAAAATTTTATAAACCCCTAACACATCCAAAATCCCAAGAAAAACATGAAGAACCTTAAAACACAAAAAATCCCCTAAAACACCTTAAAAATGATAAAATCACAAAATAAAATGAAAATACTAATAACAGTAAAACAACATTAAAACACAAAAAACCAAAAAATCCAAAAAATACTAAAAACCATAAAGAAAATCAAAAAACCATTAAAATCACTAAAAACCCTAAAATCCTAAAACCTCATAATAAATAGTAAGAACCCTTTGAAATCTAAAAAAAGACTAAAAACCTAAAAATCAAAAGGGGCCTAAAACCATAAACACCTCAAAACTAAAAAAATAATAAAACCAATTAAAATCTCAATCAAATACATAATAATTCCTAATAACTCGAAGAAAACCCCAAAACATTTAATATACAAAAAAACACAGACATCCCTAAAAACCTTGAAAAATCTTAAAAATCCTTCAAACCCAGAAAACACAATAAATCCACAAACAACATAAAAATGATAAAAACTCTAAAAAAATAAAACCACAAAAACCCTTAAAACCCCACAAACCCCTAAAAACCAAAAACACTAAAAAATCGTAAAACATCTAAAACCCAATAAAATCACAAAAACCATAAATAATACTAAAAATCACAAAACATATAAAAATTTATTTAAAAACATATCCCCAAACCATAATCACTATACTCTAAACCCGGAAAGACCCTAGAACCCCTTAAAACCCTATAAATTCATAGAAACCATAAATAAGAACCTAAAACCCTAAAAACCCATATAAACCCCTAAAACACATAAAATCTATACAAAACCTGTAATATCCATTATAAACACCAATACCTCTTAAAAAATGGATACCCTAATAGCCCTATAATCCTTAAAAATCCATAAACCACCCTAAAATTCTAAAAACCCTAAGAACCCATAAACCCCATAAAATAATCAAAACACATAAAACCCATAAAAAAATAAACAATTAAATCCCATTTAATAATTAACAATAATTAAAAACACAAAAACCTATAAAACCCATAGAAAAACTAAGAAACCCTAAAATTCAAAAAAAACCATTAAAACCCTTCAAAATCTGGGAAATCCTAAAAACGTAATAACCATAAAACCCATTAAAAAGACCAAAAGGATGAAAACCTAAAAACCAAAAAACACTATAAACCAACTAAAAATACAAACACCCAAAAAACCCAAAACACACATAAACCACTTAAAACTCATAAAAACCCTAAAAATACTAAAATCTCTAAAACCCATAAACCCCTAAAACACTAAAACACCTAAAAACCTAAAACCCATTAAAAACATAGAAAACCCCTAAAATCATAAAACCCTAAAACCATTAATATCCAAAAAACCATAAAATCCACTAAAATAATCTCAACCCATAAAATCCCAAAAGGAACTAAAAAACAAAACAATCCCTAAAATTTCCAAAAATCACTAAAATGCTATAAAACCCCTTAATACCCTTCAATGACCCCAAATGCCCTAAAGAATATGAAATCCCTAAACAAACCTATAGGGGAATAAAATCCATAAATACATTCAATGACCATAAAATACCCTAGATATCCTAGAAGACTCTAAAAACTAATTGAAACCCTAAAATAACCTATTAAACTCTAAAACCCCCTAAAGTACCAAAAAAATTACAACTCAAAATGGGTTCTAAAAATCCCTAACACAATAAAACCCCATAATAGATCCTTAAAAACCCATAAACATGACTAAATCCCCTAAAAACAAAAAAAACTAAACTCCCCCTAAAACACTAAAATAACCTAAAACCCTAAAAGACCCTAAAAACCCTAAACCCTATAAACCCCTAAAACCCTATAATTTTTAGAACCATAAAAAACTAAAACGACCCTAAAATCCATAAAAATATTAAAAGGCCCTAAAACCCAAAAAAAATATTAATAGACCGCAAACACTCTGAAATTCCTAAAAGCCAAAGAAACACTACAAACCCAAAAATACATTAAACCCCAAAAAATCATAAAAATTCTAAAAACCCAAAACCCATAAAAAACCTAAAAACATAAAAAAACTCATAAACCCCCTAAATTTTATAAAAACCATTAAAATCCTAAAACCCCACCTAAACCCTAAAATACCCTATAACCCCCCAAAACACTATATATTCTCAAAAAACCAAAAAAACAAAAAAAAATTAATAATACCCCTAAACCCAAAAAAAATTATTAAAAACACTAAAAACAATAAATATTCTAAAACCTTAGACACTATAAACCCTTTAAAATGAAAACAACCTAAAAACAAAAAGATCCATAAAACTCATAAAAATAATAAAAAATAATAAGTTACTTTAAAACCCTAAACAAATAAAAATTCCTAAAATACATAAAAACATTAAATCCCTAAAAACCCAAAAACCATATAAACCATAAAAACCATAATGATACTAATATCAATAAAATACCGAGAAAACTCTAAAAACCGCAAAATAACCTAATACTGAAATAAAACATTAGGATTACCATATAAACCCTAATATAACTCTAGGAAATCATCAACCCTATAAAATATTAAAACCCCATAAAGACCTAGAACCATAAAATACAGAAATAATGTTAAAATCCTTAAAAACCCTAAAACACTTAAATTTCTAAAAAAGCTTAAAGCCCCCACAAATATTCCCACAAACCTACACCGCTCAAAACCCCAAAGATCTCCAATACCGTAAAAAACATATAATACCCTTAAAACCCCATAAATACTCTAAAAACCCAGAACCCCAAAAAACCAAAATAAACTCCAAATAAACCGCTTTGAAAATCAAGAAACCTCTAATATCATAATGATACCCTACAAACTCTTACAAACCATTAAATTTATAAAATAATTAAAAACCTCTAAAGCCCTAATACCCCTAAAAACCATTTAACACCCCCAAAACCACTAAAACACCTTAAACAACCTCAAAACCTTTTGTGATGTAAAATCCCCTAAAATAATAAAAACATTTACAAAAATCCTAAAAACACTAATAACTATAAGAAAACCAAAAAACCAACCCCCCCAACCCACAAAACCCTAAAATCCCAAAAATCCCAAAAAAACCATTACAATATTTATAAATCCTAAAAAATTTATAAAAACACTAAAAACCAAAAAACCCCATGAAAACCCACAAAACCAAGTAAACCCTTAAAACACTAATATCCCAAAATACCTCTAAACCCTATAATATCCCATAAAAATAAAAAAAACATAAAAAACCTTAAAATCTAAAAATAATCCTCATGCATATCAAAAACTAAATCCATAAAAATATAAAAAAACACTACACCCCCTACAAGTCACAAAAACCCAAAAGACCCCAAAAGACCCTAATCCCAAAAAAACTCCAAAAGACCCTAAACAACACTATAACACCAAATAAGACTATAAAACCCATAATACATTCAAAAAATATAAAAATAATATATTTAATAAAAAAATTAAACCCTATTTTTGTGAAACGTATTAAGAACAATAAACCCCTTAAATCCACTAAAGCCCCTAAAAATAGTAAAAACTATAAAAAATTTTATTGAACCTCGAAACATAAAAACCCCTAATAGACCCTAAAAACCCGTAAAGGCCCTAAAAACAATAAAACCATTATACATTATAAAAACACTAAAAAACATAATAACCTAATATCCCTAAAATTTCCAATACCGCAAAAACCCTCCAAAATAATAAAAAATTAAAACATGAAAACCAAAACCCTATAAAACTCTGAAAACATTAAACCCCCTAAAAACCATAAAAATTACCCCCAAAGCACCTAAAACACCTAAAAACCCTAAAACCCATAACAATATAAATTCCATTAATACCCCATAAACCAAAAAAAACTCTTCAAATGCAAAACCCCCAAAAAGTCCTTCAAGAATTCTAAAACCCCCTAAAACCCCAATAATAACCCCTGAAACCCAAAAAAAATAGTTCAAACCATTAAAACCTAAAAAAATAATAAAATTTCATAAAATTAATAATAAACTCTAGAAATACCAAATCCCCTAAAAACTTAAAAACCCTGGAATCCTTAAAAAAAACCTAAAATCCATTTAAATCCAAAAATACAAAAACCCTATTATATCCCAAAAACTCTAGAAACATTAAAATATCAACAAAACCTAAAAACCCATAAAACCCTAAAAACTATTTTAAAATAAAAACCCTTAATATCACAAAACCCTAAATACCCTAATAACCATATAAAACCCTATTATATTAAAACCCCATAAAAATCCTAAAACCCTAAAACCCAAAAACTCTAAAACTCTTAATATCCCCCAAACCCCCCTAAGACCCTAAAAACATAAAAACCTATAGAAAACCTAAAACCCTAAAAGTCCATAAAAATATATAAAGCCCTAACATTTTTCAAAAACCCTAAACCCCATAAAAATCATAAAAAATCCTAATAACTTCAACAAAACCCTAAAGCAATATAAATCCCATAATCACCCAGAACCCCAAAACCATATAACCCCCTAAAACATTTAAAAAACATAACCCACTAAATCATTAAAAAAATAAAAACCATTAAAAACCAGTAAAAACAAAAAATCCAAAAAAAACACATCATAACACGAAAAACAAAAAAATCCTATAAAAATCATAAAAACCCCTTAAATCACTCATCCCACAAGAAACCCCTGAAAACCCATGAAAACCCTAAATGATCCTATCAAACCATAAAAGACCCTAGACCCCCTAAAACCCATAAGAGAAAATAAAATACACTAAAAGATAAAAAAATAACCTAAAAATATTATAATATTTTTAAAATAATTAAAGGCCTCGAAAACCCATATACAACCCTAAACACCCAAAAAAAGAATAGACCTTAAAAACCCTTGAAATCCATAAAATAACATTAAAACCCTAAAAACCCAACAGTCCTTAAGAAACCAATATAAACTAAATTTAACTATAAACAAAAAAAACAAAAAAAACAAAAAAAACAAAATAAAAAACAATATAAAGGATCCAAGAAACCCAAATACACATAAAAGACCTAAAAATTCATAAAACACCAAATCGATCATAAAACAACTAAAAAAAAACTAAATCCTCTAAACACCCAAAAGAATCTATAAGAACCTGAAATACCTATAAAATCATAATATAACAAAAAAACCTTAAAACATTAGTAACCCAAAAAACCTTAAATGCAACAGGAAACATAGAAAATATTATAACACCCTTGAAAACAATAAAAAACTGTAAAACCCAAAAATTATTAATATCATTAAAACCCTAAAACACTAAAAAACCCCCCAAAACACCTAAAAACCCAAATAAAACCCTAAAATCCCTAAAACCCATAAAAACCAAAACCCCTAAAAAATCTCTTGAATCTAAAAAAATTATAAAATCATAAAATCACGTATAACCCTTAAACCTTAAAAACAAATAAACCTATAAAAACCCTAAAATTATAAAAACCTAAAAACACAAAAAACATAAAACCCCCTAAAAACACAAATACACATAAAACCCTTCAAAACACCCCAAAACCATAATAACCTAAAAACCCTAAAACCCCTAAAACCCCAAAAAAACATAAAACCCTATAAAACACCTAAAACCCCAATAAAAATTTTAAAACCCTATGCTCCCTAAATAACCTTAGAACCATAAAAGACCGAAAACCTATACAAACCCAAAAAAAACAAAAAGGCTATAAAAACATTGAAAACCTAAAAGATAATAAAAACCCCTTAAAGGGCTTTAATACCCTATAAAAATTCAAAATACCTAGAAAACCATTGATCCCCATAAATATATTAAACACCCTTAAAATTCCATAAATATAAAAAACCCTTATAAACTATTAAATTTTGAATGAAACCAAAAAAACATAAAAAAATGAAAAACCAAAAAAATACCAAAATCCAAAAATCCCAAAAAATAAAAAAGCCCCTAAAAACTAAAAGAACCCATAAACCACCTAAAAAAAATTCTGAAACCCATCAAAAAAAACATGAAAACCAAAAAAATAATAACAACTCAAAGAAAACACAGAAAATTCTTACAGATGCTTTGAAAAAATGTTAAATCCCTAAAAATCCACTAAGATCTCCAAAAAAATAAGAAACTTAAACCCTTAACCCCCACACCCTAAACCATAAAAAACATAAAAACCACTAAAACCAAAAAATAATCTAAAAATCTATATAACATGGTAATGACCACAAAACCCCTAAAATCCATTAAAACCCATAAAACCCAAAATAATAAAAAAAAACTCCAATAAACCCAATATACTATAAAAAATCAAAAATAACCTGAAAACCACAAAACCACCTTAAAATAGTAAAACCACTAAAACCCAATAAACACTTAAAACACTTTAAAAACCCAAATAACCCAAATAGACTATGAAAATCCCTAAAAACTTAAAACCCTAAAAACACTTAAACCCCTAAAAGTATAAAATTACTTAAAATGCCTAAGAAACATGAAACCCTGAAAAAACATAAAAGACACTAAAACCATAAAAACCCATATAATCCAAAAACACCTAAAAACATTAAAAACACAAAAACCTAAAAAACCCTAAAAACATAAAACACAAAAAACATTAAGAATCATTGAAAAAACCTAAAACCCTTGAACACCTAAAAGCTCTTAAACCATAAAAAATGATAAAAATCCATTAAAACGAGATAAAAAACCTTAAAAACTAGAAACAAATTAAAAACTGTAAAACCAATAAAATACCTAGAACCCGTAAAAACCTGAAAATACCCTGAAAACCATAAAAACATGTAAAAATAAATAAATCCTAGAAAGGTGAAAATCATTAAAAACCATTAAACTAAAAAACCATTAGGAAACCTTGAAAACCTTTAAAAATCATAAAAACCCCTAAAACTCCTAAAAACCCAAAAAATTCCCAAATCTAATAAAACCCCTAAATACCAAAAAATCTATACAAATCCTTAAAAAATATTGTAAACCATATAAACCCTAAAAACCATAATATAACCAAAAATCACCCAAAAATATAAAAACCCAAAACTCTCTGAGAATCCTAAAGACCCCTAAAAATCCTAAAACCTTAAAAACCCTTAAAACCCCTAAAAATATTAAAACCATAAAAACCAATAAAAGACATTGAAACACTAAAAACCAATTAAACCTCTAAAAGACACTAAAAACACTAAAAAAACTAAAAAAACCCTAAATAACACAATAAAAACCACCAACCACCAAATAACCCTTAACAACCTTAAAACCCTAAAATCCTAGAAAACCCTAAAAACCTTAAAATTGTTTAAAAGCACAAAAAATAGAAAATACACAAAAAACAAAAAATTCCATAAAAACCATAATCGGCTAAATATTATTAAAAATCATAACAAACAAAAAAAAAATTAAATCCTCCAAATCCCCTAAAACACCAAAAAACAATAAAAAATGAAATGCAATAACACTAAAATCCCTAAGAAACCTAAATACCAATGAACCCCCAAAATCCCTTAAAATAAATAAAAGTCACTAAATCCCCTTAAAACACAAAAACCTAGAAACCCCTATAAACATAATGACACTATAATACCTTAAAACCCCTAAAAAACTAAATACCCTAGAAAACCATAAAATATCTTAAAACCCCTAAAACACATTTTTTGACAACGAAAAAACATTAAAAAATTAAATAATTATCAAAAATCACTACAACAATAAAAACCCTAAAAACCCTAATGGCCCATAAAAACCTCAAAACCCTATGAAAACCCTAAAATATCTAAAAATCCAAACAATCCATAAAAAACCAAAAACACCTAAATTCATAAAAATTCTAAAACAATAAAAGACTAAAAACCACAAAATCCCCCAAATCCATAAAAATCCATTAAAACATAAAAATAATGAATCCTATAAAATCCTTAAAAAATAATAACACCCACAAAACCGCATAATATCAATAAAACACCTAGAACCCCTTAAATGCCTAAAAACTGCCAAATCCCCCTAAAAACCCATAGAACCCCTAGAAATCATTGAAAACGCTATAAATATATATAAAACTAAATGCACTAAAAATCCCTAAATTGTATAAAAACTACGAAACATTTAAAAACCCTAAAGAAAAATAACACCCTAATACCCAAAAACACTAAAACCTAACTTAATCCCTAGAAACCCTAAAAACCTAAAAACACCATAAATCTCCAAAATCCCTAAAAACATTAAACTGAAAAGATCTCTAAAATCACTAAAACCACTAAAACACTAAAAACTCTTAAAACCATAAAAAACCTAAAAACCTAAATCACCCTGATAACCCTTAAAAACATTTATTCCAAAAAACCCCCTGAAACCATAAAAACCTCTAAAACACCTAAAAACCATAAAACACCCAAAACCCATAAATATTCTTAAATCTCATTTTGTGTCTAAATCCCATAAAAACCTCTAAAACACCTAAAATTACTAAAAGGCCTAAATTCAAGTAAAAACTAAAAATAACAAAACACTAAAAAGCCATAAAATATCATAACAACCCATAACGGTCCTCAAAACCCAAAAAAACAAACCAAAAAAACATCAAAACCCCTAGAAACCCTAAGAGACCCTAAAACACTAAAGAACACTAATTGACCCTAAAACTGTAAAAGACCCTAAAACCCTAAAACACCTGAAAAACATAAATTACTCTAAAACACCAAAATGAAGCCAAAATCATAATAAAACCTAAAAATCAATTAAAATCGTAGCAGAAACTACAAAAACCTAAAAACCATAATGTTCCATAAAAACTAAAAAAAACAATAAAGGAACCTAAAACCCTAAAGGACCCTAAAATCCATAAAACCCAAAAAGAACCTAATAACATACAAACCCTAAAAGGAATCTAAATACAAGAAAATCCCTTAAAGGACCCTAAGAATCATTAAAAACTATGTGATAAAAATGATAAAAACCCATAAACGACCCTAACAATCGAAAAAATATCTTAACCCCCGTCGTTGGAGAAAATCCCACCTATACCAAGGCCTCTATCCCAAAAGTTAGAGAAAAATGATGGGATAAGTGACCTATACCAATGGTTCCTTTACATCATTGGTATATTCCATCATATAGTTGATTTTACCAAAGGTTTGAGAAAACCATTAGGATGGGATAGAATGTCCCGATGGTTTTATAAAACCATTGGGGAAGGATTGATTAGTGTATAGATATCCTTGTGGTTTTCAAAAACAATTAGGATATACCATCAATCCCAATGGTTTTTCAAAATGGTTGGGGAATGAAATCCACAAAAACACTCGAGCTAACTTCATCCATCAAGAATCAATATTTTACCTAAACAAGTGATCCCGCTTATGAACCCTACTTCAAGATCACCATCCCAACATCTAAATTGAACATCATCGAGCTCTAACATTTTTCCCTAAATGAGATATCTTCAGGCTGTGAACCCTACTTCCCAATAGGAGAACTATCTTTAATTCATGTATTTTTTGTTCTTTCACTTCAAATCGGAATGTTGTAACTGAGTTATGTGTTCTGCCTCCAAATATTTAAGGATATTTTATTTGATTTCACTCTATTCTTATTTTTTTCCCACTATGTATTATGATCCCCTTATAAAACACAATACATATTTCATCTTAGATTGCATTTTTTGTTTGGATTGATTATGATTTATCCTTATAGAATAATTTTAATTGATATTTATGTTTTCCATATGATCATGAGTTATTTTATCAATGTTTTATTTTTAAATATAACATTTATTGACATTATTTTTTTTGTTAAACATAAATACACCTATATAATTTTTATCATAAGATCAACGATAAGATACTCATTCATTATGAATCTAACATTAAATGTTGTCAATTAAATATCACACTATAACATTAAGATTATGATACCCTATGTGTAATTAATTCATAGAGAACCACTTTAATACCCACAATTGGTCAAACATGTCAACAATCCCCAATAATGGGTATTAATTCTACATGTTCAAATGGATCAATATTATATAATATAAACACAACTACAAACTAATAGGATGATGTGTGCAATTTAATAAATCAATCAACCTACATGGACTTAAGAAGAAACATGATTTACCTTAACTCAACTAGTGGCAAATGACATGTTGAATTTGATATGGTTTATAATAGAAGAATTAGTTTAATATTAATGTCAATTTCTCTCTATAGTTGGAGTCTTGAATAGTTTTCTAAAAAAATATTATGATATTGATGAAAAATTTACAGAAACAGAAGATGGTAATGTTGGATGTTCTATAAGATCCAAGTCTATTATAATGACATAATATCTTTAATATATCCGAAATCTAGTTCTACTCTACACACATCAACCTCCCACTCGCATGTAATTATAAAATTCTATCCTTTATAGGAAATGAATGATACTATACATAAGTAAAAATAAACATTAGTATTAATTATTTTCATTTAACCCACCATGATGATCACATCAAATATATTCATCATTTGGAACATGACGCACCATGAATGTCCATAGCTAACACATATAATAAGATACACGAGAGAACAATGAAGATTGTGTAAATTAGTCCCAATGAGTGTATTGAGAGCAAGAAACAATAAAATAATTGTAATGATAAAATATTTCTCCAAAAAATTAGAATATTTTTACAAATAAGTTGAACCATATTCAAAATCAGTGATATAAATGGATGTTTTTCAAGACTATACCTCCAATGGATAATATGCCTCCCCTAAAAATACCATAACCAGATCCACTATATACACTTCACCTTCCTAATCTCAATGACCATGCTCCTGATATAAAAAACACCCCCAGGTGATCTTTTTATAAAGGGTATGAACCTTCATCATGTAATAGCAATTTAATACAATATGAATTGGTATACTATTTTTTTTATGAAATAACTTCTTACAGTTTTTATATAGAATTGATAAAAGTTATATAAATGAAACTGATCGGATCTGAAGCAATTTTCACAATAATTTGAAGGTATTTTAAAATTTTTTATTTGAAAATGATTTAGATAGTTGTCACATACACTACCCATGTTATAATTGTGTATGAAGACTTTGTTTGATCAATGAAGAAGTTAGGTACCATATAACAAACTATGGTTTCCAAATAAACTAATATGTGTGATATCACAATATGGGGAAAATGAAATGTCAAATTTTGGATGATCCAAATGAGGGGAATGGATTGGATAATTTGATATATGAGTAGTTTCCATTTATTCCTCATCCTGAGAAGGAAATTATGTACTTTCATGAAGACTTCAATATAGACACACATGATTTTTCCGATGAAAATTATTTTGTAGACAATGTGAAAAGATTTAATGATGTTGTGACGCCCCCACTATATCGTAAATGTGGAAAATGAAAAAGCTAGAATTTTTATCTGATTGTTTGATGGTAAAAACATGTATGGGATTTCTAATGCTTCCATTGATTACATTTTTATCTTCTTTAAAGAATTACTTCCAGTTGATTCAGATATTACCTAAATCCACTAGATGGGATTGAAGTTAGTCGAAGAACATGGATGTTCAAAAAGAAAAAAACATACTTTCCTAAAATATTGAAGCTTATTCATGTAGGAAAATTATAAAATAAATTATTTTATAAAATATTGAATATACCTATGGAAGCCGAAACCCGATTTAACACCATCCTGTGTGCTAAAAAATGAAGCGTGGAACTTCCATTGATACCAGGTCTGTAGAATATTTTCATGTATGATTAAATATAAAAAAATATGATGGAATGATATCAAGAGAAATAAGAAAAATGAAGTGTTAATTCACCATATTGATGGATTGTCATGGAAGAGATTTTATACTTGATATCCTAATTTTGCAGCTGATGTGCGTAAAGTGAGACATTGTCTTTCATGTGATGGTTTTTATCCATATGGGATGATGATTACATTGCACAACACATGGTCGGTTTTCATACACAATTTAAACATCCCCCGCTATTGTGTATGAAAGAACCTTTCACTTTCATGAGTATACTTATATCGGTCCTTCTGATCCTAAAAATGATATAGACATATACATGAATCTATTAATAAAATATTTGAATCTTATATGGGATATGGGTGTGAGCACATATAATTCATGATCAAAAGAAATATTTCAGATGTGTGTTGTACTTTTTTGTATAATCAATGATTTTACTGCATATGCAATGATATTTAGATAGATCACAAAGTGAAACTATCATGTCCTATTTTTTATGATAAATACTTTATATAAAAGACAGAAATTATTGCTTTTTATTTGTTTTATGGGACATCTATGACTCATGCCAGTTGAAAGACCATATACAAATAGCTGTTAAAGATTTGAAAATACCATGGAGACTAATGATCCACCTCATTATATTTCTGGAACTGATGTGCTTAATGAATTTCAAGACTTTATGTTTTCATTTGGGAATAGTCAAATGAAATCTATAAAAATGAAGAATGGTTCCAATGATACCTATGATAATTGGAAGAAGAGAATTATCTCCCTTGAGTTAACTAATTGGTCAACCAATTTGTTACGTCATTTTTTATATGTAATGTACATTGAAAATAATATATGTGAAATGTTTATTTTAGTTATTCTAAATGAACAAAAGGAAAACGAATATTTACCAACTCAACGTGAATTGGGGGATGGAGTGGATTAGACAATAATTTCATCCTATGTGTATTAGTGAAAATAAATTGAAGGTTCCATGTGTTTCATATGTGATGACACCTGTAGAAAAAAAATCAATTTCTGGTAGTACTAGATACTATTAATGTTCCTGATAGATATTCAAGAAATATATCAAAATAGGTCAACTGAAGAGATTTGATGTTGAAATATTTTAAAACATGTGATTATCATGTCCTTCTAAGTGAGAAGATTCTGATATCAATCTATCATATTTTTTCCAATAATGTAAAGGTGTAAATTATTCAGGTGTGCCATTTTTTTATAGATCTTTGTATAAATAATTTATCTGCGTCTTTCATGAAAAAAAGTTTTCTAATACACAATTAAATTTATATGAGTTAGAGAAAATAATTCTACCGTCATTTTTCACATGCATGAGGCATCTGACTATCCATATACCAATCTAAATAATTCTTAGTGGACATTTAACTTTTGATTGGATGTATCCAACTAAAACAAATATGTACACATTGAAATATTATGTCTGAAAGAGAAATCATCTGGAATTTTCTATCATGAATGGTTACATTGATCATGAATTTATGGATTTATACTAAATGTATTTTATGATATTACTATGAGAATGAAAAAATCATTGAGAAATGAAGAAAAATAATATGAAAAAATTGAACATAGGCTTTGATCACTTCTACAAATATGAAAAATTATTAGATCGTATAAATTGATCACATTAGTCCTTGAAGAGTGGGATAAGGAACACTACACAGTGTTATTAAACAATTACTTTTTTATTACTAAATCAAGTATGCAAATTTAAAATGAATGTATTATCTCAACTCTTTTAATTTTACATATCTGTTAAACTATTTCTATTTGTATATACAGGGAACATAAAGCATTGATAAATAGATAGAATCCTTTTTAACTCTAATAATGAGAGATAATATCCATATCAATGATTTTTCATTTTAGATAAATTTTTGTTATAAATATTGATGTAATAAATAAATAAAATAAAAAATTAATTATGTTTAATATTTTTTTATATTTTAGGTATCATGTTTTCCTACAAACACTTTCTCTGAGGAAATATTGGTTTTGGATTTCAGTCCTAATACCATGTTTTGTGAATTTAAAAAAATTGTGATAAATGGGTAATGATTTATTATCATTGAACAAGAAAATAACATGAGAACAAAACATGATGGTGTTATGATAACTTCCACAACAAACTGTTATGCTCATGCATCAGATAATTGAAAAAAATTTGAAAATGTATCTTATTATGGAGCCATTGAAAAAAACATAATAATCGTTTATTACCCACATGGTCAAGTCACTATGATTAAATTTCACTGGTTTATTTCGATGACGAGGTACAGAAACTTCATTGAGGATTGTGGATTTTGAGTTTTTAAAATGACTCATACTCTTTCTACTGATGAACCATATATATTGGCATCAACAGGGATATAAGTTTTTATTTCAGAGATCATATTCAACCTGTTTTTGGTTTCATTATTGAATTAATCCCAAGATATATATTTTATGATGGTGATGAAGTAATTGACACCATCCCTTCTCCCATTGGACATGACACATTTATTACATATGATGACTCCAAGACTTCAAATGTTAGTGGTGATTTTGAACCTGATGTTGTGGAGGAAAATATATAGAAGTAGATTTATGTGTTCTCAGTACTGCTGGATTATCTTGACTTGAGTTTGTGAGGTTTTTGACATAAAAATTTATTCAATATTGATTAAAAATATATTTGATCCATCAAGACCTTCATAAGAATTTTCATTATTTACCAGTTTACGTTTTCAATGAGTTTTGTTTTATAATATTAAATTGAATTTCTTTCTGAAATTCCAAACCAAAAAAAGAAAACATATAAATTGAAACAAAAAACTAGATGAATTTAATTGGAAATTTTAAAAAAATTGATATGAAGATAAAAAAAATTGAAAATAATGACCTAGCCCCAAAATTTGCTAAATTACCTAACTAAAAATGTGAAGCCAATGATCTATGGAAAATAATCAATATATCCATTTTTTTACACAATAGTTATCCTTTCATAATTAAAGTTATTTTTGTTTTCAAATAATGGAAATGAACCCATATGAGGGGCATTCCTCCATTAGTTCCTTTTGTGAGTACTTTATTTCAAATATATATATATATAACAAATAATATCATGTGATTAATTTTGTTTGAAATATTCAAGAAGGAACCACCACTTATGCACTAGTTATTCATTGAGAATCCTAGTAGTGGTCCCAGTACTTACACTGGTGGTATGCGGTGGTGGTACAAGGCCTAAATACTCAAGTCAGTGTACCCGTTTAGACCATACCCATCCCACTAACATACCATCTTCCACAAATTCTGATCTTGTTGTGTCATTAGGGACACATGGGATATTTAGTCCTCTCATGCTTCAACACCCTTCGCATCTAATCCCCCTCACACATCATAACCATATCCCATGATGATTCCCACTCCTCGTCTATATTATATTGTCTATCAGTCATCCCTGCAATCTTCTTTACCATATACTTTTTTTTTCTATAAGATTATACATTCATTATTCGACTCTTGTTTCAACACAATTTCTACCCATGAAGCATACAGCGGGGCCCACTCCATCTCTATAGGGTGATGTTTCTTTAGTGGAAGCGGATCCAGAGGCACCCATTGAGTTGACTACCATTGATATATTTTAGAACACTAAAAATAGTTTTTACCATTATTTATTCTCATTATAACATGTATTGATATAATATTTCTTTTTCTATCATAATAGATAAATCTACCGATATGCATCTGGGGTAGGGGCAAAAACATATGAATTTGGTGTGTAACTACCCCACAGAGTTGATTGGGGACTACAATGAAGACAACCAAGGATCGAAAAAATAGAGCAGTAATGTTAGAGTTTTTTGTGACACTTTCCAAATAATCAGACATCATTACTATTAGCATGATCTAATGGAGATATTTTCCAAAAAAAAAGTCAACGATAATTCTTGGGCCCGTATTTGGGTTAAAAAATGTGTTTTATTCAATGTAATTTTAATTTTTTTTATTTATATGAATTAATATTTTGGTGTCATCTTCAGTTTAATTTTCCTGATGGTGAGGGTGCATGGAGAGCATGTCTAAATGAGTTAGGTCAGATTTGAAGATCCTATAAGGACGATTTGTATGTTATATGGTGTTCTAAAGTTGCAAGGATTTAGATAATGTACTTATTGGTGATGATTGTCCAATAGAACAATATCAAAAAATGATTACTAATTCGATGACTATCATGTTTAATGTATTAGTAAAATTTAAGGTATATAAGTAACCATTTTATTGCTTTCCATTAAAAATATCTTTGGTATTATTGAGTTTTTTTAGTAATCATCCATAAAAAATAAAATAAAAATTGATGTTAAAAAACACCGCCACACATTGGGGCGTACTACGATGGTAGATCTTGAGAGGAAGTAGGTAAGACCATTTTTTTATAATTTATCTATAGGACTTTCAAATTTTATTGATTCCTCCATTTTTTATGAGATTTTTAATTTTTTAATATAATTTTAGTTTTGAAATTATAAATTGGTAACTTATTTTTAATTATGGTTCACTATATTAAATTTCATTATAGAGGCGCGTATTGAATATTGAAGGAAGTTTGCCTCAAGAAAAAATGTTTTCCTCAAGTTGAAGGGAAAAAATTGATGTGCGGTTAACGAACCGACATAGAATGAGATAATAATTTTTACATTGTTGATTACAAATATCAATATCAATTTTTGTAACTTGATAATATATTTATATTTGTTACAATGTTATTTAGAAGCTCTTGATACCCAATAAAATGACAATTTTGGACCAAATCATCATGTACATCAGTTGTAGGGAGATGCGCACCTTGGAAGAGTACCCTGTTGACCAAGGATGAGTATAGTTCTGACGAGGTCTTGGCCCTCTTTAGGTACAAATTGTTGTGCCACCATGTTTGAATAGGTTACGGAACAGGAAGAATACGATGATAAAAGGGCCACATAAGTGGAAGAATGGTCTTCTAGGGAAAACACTAAATTTATGAAATTGTTGAATGTATTATGTACAAAACATCCACTAGAGGTAAGTCCAACTTGTGATGAAAATATGGAATCAATACATTTAAGATATATTAAACATGGTGGAAGTTATAGTGGTGGTCGAGATGATGACTTTCTTGGTGATGACAATGGAAAGGAAGAGGCTAAGGATGAGGATGTGGTTGAGGTAGTGGATGAGGATGAGGATGAGTCTAATTATGAGGCTGAGGATGAGGTTGAGGATGAGCCAAGGATGAGGACATGTATGATGACATGTGCAAGGAGGAGTAAAAGTATAAGGAAGAGGCTGATGATGATGGTTTTGATAGTGACATTGACAGTGGTGATGGAAAAGTTGATTCATTGAATTTTTTAATGATACTATAGACATTTGATGTGTTTTCTTTTGTTGTGATTGAATATATGTGTGATTAGGTAGGTCACATTATTCTTGTCTTAGGTAGCCTAAATAGTATATAATTTTAATCATATCACCTTTTAACAATGTATTTTCATCTTTTGTGATAATGTAATTTGGGTATTTAGATATTTAATATGTGATTCTACATTCAAAGTATTGATTAGGTAAGTGGTCTTACTTGTATCTTTTTTTACTTATCGATAATTGGATTCTATTAATTCTATTTTTATATGGTATAAAATCTATTTCACAAAACCACCCATCCTCATCCATGACACCCTCCCCAATGCACCACCCTCGCTACCAAAACCACCCATCCCCTTGACCCCTCCTACTGCCACCTTCAATTTTATCTCCTCATCGCCCTATCATAGTTCTAGGAAATATTTTCCATGGAATGGTGGTGTTCACGATTCCACAACACATGGAATTTCTTGTGGAAGTGTCCATAGACACATCATTTTACAACACAATATAATAAAATTCCATCACATTGTTGTATCTTAGTGTCTCAATGGATTCATAATGGCCCTTTATATTACTCAGGCAACCTTTGGTGAGTCATAATATCCACCAATTTATAAACATAAACTCATTAATGAGGAAAACATGGCCTTATTTGTTTTAATTATAACACTTTAGAGTCACTTTACACTAATTAATTTTCTTTTTATTCTTTACATTATAGGACACCATTTTGATAAAATATCATTCCAACATTCAAAAAGTGATTGGTCTTTAACAATCGGGGTGATGATGATGGTTCCCTTTATCCAAAAAATCGTGGATGGTTTCTTTAATATCTTTATGAGAAAGCATTCTACTCAATTTCATTACAATACTTCATTTAAATATGTCTATAAAAATCAGTATCTACCATCAATAAACTATTATAAAAAATCTTTAATTTTATAAATACTAAACTCATCAATAAATAAAAGCAATGAAACAAGGATGTATAATGATCATATGGGAACATAAAGAGTTTTTTTACCCATGAAATAACATTTCTCATGTCATTTTCTATAAAAACAGGTTTTAAAAATGTCATGGTGTAGTAGATGACATACCATTGACTACTTAATGATAAAATATTTTTGAGAATATTGAGTAAAGTAGATGTTTTGAGTAAAATGAGCAATAAAAATTGAAATGGGTTAGTTGGAAGAGTGTTTGTCATATAAATATTGAAATTGTGAATACTATGTTCTGGTATAGGACATGGTTCGATGTTTTTGCTATTTTATGTGCTATTGCAGGTGATTTTTTAAGTAGTTTCAAGTGTTGAAGGTGTGTATATTTAATTAAGGGGATTATGGATAACTACTATGTAGAATTATAGGAAAACACTATTTTAATAGTTTCAAACCTTTGGTATAATGTTGAAATGAATGTATTTATAGGAGGTTTACTATAACTATTGGTAAAACAATACACCAATTGTTTTAAAACCATTGGTAAACTAATAAAATATACAATGTATCAGCATTTATTCTGAAAACATTGGGATAATGAAATTTATAAAGATCTAAACCAACATTTAAGGTAGAATCGCTGGGATAGGCCTATCCCAATGCCTAACTATCCAACATTTTAGAAAAAATTATATATGGACAACATTTCTAGTAGTGCATAAAACAGGAAAACCCATGAAAATCCCATGAATAAACTATTAACCCTAAAACTCTTAAAAATGAAAAACCTACAATAGCGAAAAAAATAGAACACACTAAAATCCTAAAAACATTAGAAAACCTAAATTAATTGAAAAATCCCTAAGAGATCCAAAAACCCGTAAAAATCTCAAAAAACAAAAAAACATCTAAAAACCACAAATAACGAAATAACATTATAGATCATAAAAAACTATAACCCTTAACCCATAAATCCATTAATGTTCCTAAAATCCCTCAAAAACTCTAAAACCATAAAAACTCTAAAAATACCTAAAATCCGAAAAAAAATCCTAAAAACCATAAATCCCCCAAAATTGATGAAAGACCTAATTAATCATAGAAACCTATAAAAGACCTAATAAATCCTATAAGCCTGTAAAACCCCAAAAAAACACTAAAACCATAACAGTCCTTAAAACCCAAACATAATTTTTAAGTCTATAAAAATAGTAATAACAAATAAAATCCTAAAATAATAGAAAACCCTAATATCCATAAAAAACCTAAAACACCAAAAACACACAAAAACCCAAAACCCCTAAAATAAAATAAAACGCAAAAAAACCATAACACTATAAAATTCATAAACAACATAAAAACCCATTAAAAAACTAAAATCAAATAATCCACTTAATTAACACAATGTGTAAAAAACCTAAAGGCCATAAAAACATTGAAACCCCCTGAAAACCTAAAAAACCCCAAAAGACCCTAAAAACCCGAAAACTCGAAAACCCTCTTACTCTAAAACCCCTAAAAACCCTTACCTAGACCTAAAACCCTATAAAAATCCTTAAAACCCCTAAAAACAATAAAACTCCATAATAACCTTAAAACACCTAAAACCTTTTAACACGAAAAACCCCATTGAAAATAAAAAAAACTCTTAAAACACTAAATCACCATAAAGTACCTAATAAACCCCTAAAAACCTAAAGCCATCAAACATCCCTAAAAACACAAACACCATAAAACCAATAAATATTAGAAAAATGAGAAAAACCCCTAAATCCCCATAACAACCATAAATCCATTGTAAAATCCAAAATCCAATATAAGCCCTAAAAACCATAAAAACACAAAAATCTAAAAATAACATTACAAACCCTAATACACCCTAAAAACATTCAACCCAATATAAACCCTATAGACCCCATGAAAACAATAAATCCCAAAAAGACTAAAAACCTTAAAAACTAAAAAAACACCAAAAAATTAGACAACACTAAAACAACACTAAATCCCCCAAAACACCAAAACCCCAAAAAACCATAAAATTCTTCAAAATGCATAAAAACTGTTAAAACCCCTAAAAAATACACTCCCTCCAAACCTAAAAAAAGTCCAAAATACCTAAAACAACTAAAACCCACAAAAAATATAAAACCTTTAATAACCACTAAATTCCATAAAAACCTTGAAAACAAAAAACTTCAAAACCCAAAAATACCTAAAAACCATAAAACCCCTAAAAAATAAAAACCCCAAAAAATCCTAAATGTTTTAGCCTACACCCTAAACACTAATCCCAACACCCTAAACCCTATACCACAAACCCTAAAACCTAAAACCTACACCCAAAACCCACAACCCTACACCCTAAATCCTACACTCAAAACTCAACACCATAAACCCAACACCATAAACCCTAATCCTTAATCCCCACACCAAAAAACTGATTCCCAACACCCTAAACCCTTATCCCAACACTCTAACACTATACCCAACACCTTAAACATTAAACCAAATAACCGAAAACATACTCCAAACACCCTAAACCCTTCATCATAATCTTATACCATGGACCCAAATCCCTATAACCTAAACCCTATCCCATACATCCAAAACCATAAATAATATGACTAAAACCACATACACTACACCACAAACCCTACATTCTAAACCCTATAATTTACACCATAAGCCTTAAAAACCCCAAACCAAACCCTATACAATACACTAATAACCCTATATCCACCGACCTAAACCTCTAATCCTACACCCTAAACCCTATGCACTACACCCTAAACCCAATACCCTCTATCGTAAACCCTAAACACTAAACCCTATACCTTACATGGTAAACAGTAAACCATAAAAATCATACAACCCATACCCAATACCATTCACCCTATGTTGTATACCCACACCCAAAACCATATTACCAACACCCTATACCCAGTACTCTATACCAGAACCACTAAACCATAAACCCTATACAGTAAACCCAAAACCACACAAACAAAACCATATACCCTACCCACTAAACAGTAAAACCAAAACCCAACACCCTAACCCTTATACCCCACACCCTAAATCCTAAAACCTAACTCATAAACACTAAATATGTATCCCAAAACCCGAAACCATAATCACTATAAAATATAGTCTATGCACTTAACCCTACACCCCAAACCATAACCCCTAATCCCGAAACCCTTATCAAAATACAATATAGTCTAAGCCCAAAAACCCTACACCCTAAATCTGATAGTATACACCCTAAACCCTTAACCCAAAACCAGAAATCCCACACCCTGCACCCAAAAAATAATTCCATACCCTCTAAACCATATACCATACACCATAAACCCAAAACACTATGCTGAAACCCTAAACCTTATACCCAACAACCAAAAACTAAAACAATATGAACTACATCCTAAAGCCTATACCCTACACCCTAAACCCTATACCATACACCCTAAACCCAAAAATGTACATCCAAATCCCCAAACCATATTCCTTAAACCCTAGACCATACACCCAAAACCCTAAACCCTATACGTTATACCCTTCTCCATACACCCTAAACCCTGAACCCTGAACCCAACATCATAATCCTTAAAACTACACCCTAAACCCAATACAATACACCCAAAACCCTAAATCCAATTCCTTAATCCCAACTCACTAAACCCTATACCATACACCCTAAAACCTAAAAAATATTCTCTAAACCCTATACCATATACAATAAATTTTAAATGTTATAGCTTAAACCATATACCATAGGTTCATAACACAATACCCTACACCCTAAACCATAATAATGTTAATATGTCCCCCAAAAAATAAAAATGCCGTAAATATCCAAAAAAACATAAAAATATACAAAAAACACTTAAATACTAATAAACCCAAAACCGATAAAAAATATTAAAATCCTAAACCCCTAAAACCCTACAAACCACTAAACTCCCAAAACCCATTATGGAAACCTTAAAACCCACTTTAAACCCAAAAATCAAAAAATACCATAACAAATAATAAAAAACACAATATAACCACAAAAATCACAAATCATTAAACAAACCTAATAAATTATTAAATCCCCTAAAAAACATACACAACGTCAAAAAATTAAAAACCTACAAAATGCTAAAAGCCCTTAAAACACCTATAAAGCACTAAAAATACCTGAATCCCTAAAAACCCTAAAATCCCCATAAACACCTAAAGACACTAAAAATACCAAAAAACCATAAAATGTTTTAAAACCCCATAAAAATTGTAAACAAAACCCCCAGAAAACAGACAAAAACCTCTAATGTCCATAAAAACCATTAAACCCTAAACAGACCCTACTGCCATAAATACACTAAAAAAAATATTAATACTAAAACCCCTAAAAAATTTAAAACCCATAAACCACCTAAAACCACTTAAAACAATAAAATCCCATGAAAATTCATAAAAGCCTAATATCCAAAAAACACTAGAAAACCAAAAACCAAAAACATTCATAAAACCCTAAAAACCCCATAAAACCCCTAATACAAAAATAAATACTAAAAACTACAAAAACACAATACACTGATATCCTATAACCTAGTAAAAACATGAAAAAACCTAAAACCACTAAAACCCCTAAAATCAATAAGAACCTATAAAAATGATTAATATAATATCGATACAATAAAAACTCATAAATTCTATTAAATCCTTACAACTCCCTAAAAATACCTAAAACCAAAAACATTAAAAATCCATAATAACACTCAAATCCCTAAAACCCCTAGAAAACCCTAAACCACTATCCACCCTAAACCCATAAAAAACATTGAAACCCCATTTGAACCCATAAAACCCCTAAAACATTTAAAAATACTAATAAAAATTATCAAACCCAAACCCCTAAAACTAGTAAAAGCCTTGACACCCCCCAAAAACCAAACAAGAAATGAAATACCGATAAAAACAATAAAAATAGTAAAACCCAAAAAAACCTTAGAAAATCCAAAAAACCCCTAAAATCAATTAGAAATCATAAAACCCTAAACATTTACAACCCTAAAAACCCTAACACCTTAAACAAGAAAACCCCTAAAACCCTAAATACTCTAATGGACCTAGAAATCAAAAAAACCACAAACCCCCTTAATCCCTTAAATACTAGGAACCCAAAAAAACCTAAATACCCAAAACACCCTAAAAACCCACTAAACCCCCTAAACACATAATACACCAAAAACCCAATAAATCATTTAAATCCATAAGAGACCATGAAAACCATATATACCATATATTACACTAAACACCCATAAAACCCTAATTTTTCATAACCATAATTGAATTTAAAAAACTCTAAAAATAGTAATGGATCCTAAAATCCCAAAATACCCATGAAATCTCTAAAATCCAAAAACCTCTAAAACCCCCAAAATTGCTAAAATGCCATTAAATCTCATAAAATCCTAAATAATCGAACACCACTAAAACCATAAAAAACATAATCTCGCCCCCCAATTAAACATAAAAAACTCTAAAAAGCCTAGAGGACCCTAAAACCATAAAAAAAATTTAAACATTAAATATAAAAATGACATAAAACACAAAAAATAGAATAAACAATTGAGAAAGCATAAGAAACCGTAAAAATCATGAAACCCACTAAACCCCAAAAAATATTAAATTAAACTAAAAACCCTAAAACACTAAAAAATATCTTATCCCAGATAAAAATTTAAAAGACCCGAAAATGGTAAAATACCAAAAAATACTGTAACCCTAAATGACACTAAAAACCCATAGGAATCCTTAAAAACCATAAACCTATAAAAACCCAAAAAAATTATAAAACCCCTAAAATTATACAAAATAATAATGAAACAATAAAAATTCAGATAAACTGTAAATAACCTAAAAATATAAAAGACCCCAAAAACCCAAAAAATCCTAAAATTCATGAAAAATACCACACCCACTTAAACCCTATAAAATACCTAAAACACTAACAAATCATAAATCCCAAAAAAACCCTACAAACCCATTAAAAACCCAAGAAAACATAGAAACCATAAAAAACCTAAAATCCTTATCATACTAAAATCCATAATGATCTATAAAATTATAAAAATCCTAAAAATAATGAAGCCCATAAAACATTAAAACCCCCATAAAATTTTCAAACCATAACAACTATAAAAACACACTAAAAAATAACCTAAAACCCCTAAAACAAAAAAATCCTAAAACCCCCTAAAAGAATATATGAACCCAAAATAACGCAAGAAACCCCCTAAAAACCCAAAGGCCTTAAAACCCTATAAATTCCTAAGAGACACATAAAATACCTCAAACACCCTAACTAAATAAATACCCTAAAAACACATAAAAACTATAAAACCCTTCCAGAAAATAAAAATCCTAAAACCAATAACTATTTTAAAAACACTAAAAAATAGAAAAATCCAAAAACCCTATATTACCTAAAAACATAAAATCAATAAAAAAATGAAAACCCATAAAAGCCACTAAAAACACCAGAAACACTAGAATACCTTGTAACTCCCTATACATTATATAGACTTGTATAAATCCTAAGAACTCTAAAATAAAAAAAAAAAATCTAAAACCCCAAAAAATAAAAATTCCATAAAACATCTAAAACCCCTTTAAACAATAAGAAAACCCTAAAAAACTAGAATAATAAGTTAAAACATACAATCCAAAAAATCCTAAGAATACCAAAAAAATATAAACAATCCCTAAAACCCTAGAACCACAAAAAAATTAATGAACCCAAAACCACATAAAAACAATATAACCAATTCACTACACCTTATACAATAAAATACCTAACAACTCTAAAAAAAATGAAAACCGTACAAAACCCTAAAAATACTATAGAAATAGTAAAAACCCTTAAAATATGAAAAAACATAAATAAAAATAAAAATTACCAAAAACCCCTAATAACATAAAACCTAAAAACTCTAAAATCCCTAAAATATAAAACACCTATTAAATCTCTAAACCCCCAAAAAACCATTAGACCCCTTGAAAGCCCAAAAATCCTATAAAACCACTAAAATACCATAAATCTCATAAAAGACCATAAAACCATAAATACCCCTTAAACTATATAAAACCTACAATCCAACAACCCTAAAAATATACAAAAAACTATATCCCATTAAAATACCAAAATAATAAAAAAAACTCTAAAATACCTTAAAACCCCTAACCCCCCCCCCCCCCCAACGTATCCCTAAAAATCTCTGAGAAACCCTAAGTACCCCTATAGTGACAAATTCATCGTGAACCCTCAGGTACCACGACAATGATATTGTCTAACACCATGTTCCTTCTGACACCTCGTGTCTCAATGTACTGATGTCTCGAAGGCATTCCCAACATTAGTATCCTAGTCCCAAGGTCCCGTAGTCGAAAGCACACGTCATCCCATGGCATGAAATCCAGAGGAACAATGATGTATGTTCTCAAATAAATATTCAGTCCCATGGACCAAATCACGGAATGCCCAGCCCCAACTCGGTAGTGTCATTGTTATAAACTGATGTTTCCTATCATTCCACATGGATTTATATGGAAATAACCACCAAATAATAATTACTTATGTAGAAACTATCAAAAGAATCTACCCACATGAGTGGTGAAAATGACCTCATCACAGAGTCAACATGTGTGCTCCAGACTTAATAGGTGCTTCGGCCACCACAGGGGAGCAGAAATCACCATGTTAGAACCTAAGCTGCACCATCTCCGGAACCTCGTTCCCATGTGACCATGTCACTCAAATTCAATGGCCATGCCATCCAAGTATCCCGATCTGTTCCCAAACTCCCAGTTAAACTATCTCAAACCGACGTCCACAAAGCCAAATCATATCGTCAAAACAACTTAATCAAATCTGTGATATCCCAACCAGTGATCAACATCACTCAATCCTAATGGCCATTCCATCCCAACCTCATATTAGTCCATTATCATCCCAACCCCTCTGGTCCATTGATATTAAATTTAATAAATTACATATAAACATTTAAACAACACATTCTTAACAAGAAATTCATTTTAGATAATTTAATTGTATAACTCAACAATCATCAAAATTTAATTATGGAGGTATTGAATGACCTTAATTTATTTACCCAATCATGATTAAATTAAAAAATCTATTTATAGAAAAGGAATTGAAATATATAATTTTTGAACCCCCTGCTAAAATACCCTACAGAGAAACAGACTCTAACCAAGCTTGATCAATTGAAAAAGGGATTGGGAATGTCCAATGTAATCCCACATGTCACACGAACATTTTGATATGAAGGAAGAGGTATAATGTGGTATCACACATAATACTAAAAATGTTCCATAGGTCCCACCAACAAAAATTCCTAAAAAACTCAAAACATTGTATGCATCACCTATCATAAACTCGTAGATGTAGGGATGTCCGATATAGATCTGTAATTCGATGTCTAATAATGTATATATGAGTTTCCTTCTTAAACCCTTAAATTGTTTCATACAGAATCAATGATCCATAAAGTTAATGATATATGAGGGAGAAGCATTGATGGTATTATCATTACTGAAGAGATCCCATAGCTTCTGATGTATTGAAGAATGGAGGTCGGATGAATAGGTGGATACAAATCCAATAAAGGAGCAAAGGGATGGCTCTACCCTGTTGTGCACAACCATGAAATAAGAAATGGGTAAGAAGGAAATAGAAATAATGAAATTGAAAATAAAGAAAAATAATAATAAAATTTATCCACCACTAGCCGCATGGCTTACCCGCACGGTTTACCAAACCATGCGGAAACTGTTGGGGAGCCACTACCTAAGGATGTAGGTCTACAAGAGCACCCCACACAGTTTTCCATATCGTGCACAAACCATAACGTAACCCTATGCAGTTATATAGAGGTGGCCTCATGGCTATGATCAATGAATTTCATAGTTTCCCATAACCGTGTGCTGGTACATGTTTTCCATAAAAATGTCCTCCGGGCCTCCGATGCTACAGAAACCCTTCTAAATTCCCCAGGTACTCTCCTAACCTCCACACCAACCCAAACCCATCATATAAGGACAGAAAACTTGGAATTGAGTTCTGATCAATTAATCAAAAAAGTATAATAACTATTACATGAAAATTTCAAACCGGGTCAGGATTTTGACCATTTCCAAAGTCTCAGGCCGTTACACCTAAAACCATAAGGGACCCTAAAAATCCTAAAAATCATAAAGGACTGTAAAGGCCTAAAAACCCTTCAAGGCCTTAAAACCCCCAAAATACTAAAAATAATAAATGCTATAAAACCCAAAAAATGACCCAAAAATACTCCCAAAACCATAAAATTCAATTTAACCCCAAAAATACCTAATACCCCTCAAAATACATAATAACCATAAAAAGACCCTAAGACACATGAAAACATTAAAGGACACTAAAACCCACTAAACTACAATAAAAGTCACGCATAAGCACAAGTAACCCCTAAAATCCATAAAACACCCTAAAACATAGAAACAACCCTTAAAAATATATTAACACCCCTCCCAAAAAAACTCTAAAACCCCTAAAATCCATAAAACCCATAAAACACTAAAAACTCATAATAAACCTAAATATACAAAAACCATAAAACCCCTAAACCCCCCCCCCCAAGCCCTAAAACAACAAAAAAAAACCCCTAAAAACCATCAAAACACTAAAAAACCAAAAAACTAAAAAAACAAAAAATACTAAATACCCCTTAAAACTCTGTAATACCCAAAATAAATTTAACCACCTAAATACATAAAAACTATAAAAACCCCAAAACCCATAAAACCCCAATATAATCATAAGAACCAATAAATATTTTAATCCCTCCTAAATTATTCTAAGGACACAAAATCACTAATATACTATAAAACCCCTAAAAACATAAATGACCAGAAAAACATAATAAAAACCCAAAACACCCTTAAATCCTATTAAAAACATTAAAACACATAAATAAAACTGTAAAAATAGTGAAACACCTACAATCCATAAAAGAAACCTAGAAAATCACCAATCCCTCTAACAACCACTAGAATAACCTAATAACCCCATTAAAAGATAGAATGAATAAAACAACCGTAAAATCATTAAAAAATAATCCCCTTAAAACTCTTAAATACAAAAAAACCTAAATATAAAAACCCATAAAAACCTTAAACCCCAAAAAATCATAGAAACCTTATTGAAAAAAACTAAAAAAACATGAAAACCCAAAATACCAAAACCCTTAATTTTCATTAAAAACCCTGAAAATATTTTAATACATAAAAACATGGGAAAAACTAAGAATACCAAAAAAATCCTAAGAAAACCATAAAAGCACCATAAAATCCAAAAAATATAGAAACTATAAATTCCTAAAACCCTTAAAAAACACCAAAACCCTAAAAGAATCCTAAAACCCCTGAAATCTCCATTAAACCACTAATACTTTTGAAAAATCCTAACACACTCAAAATCATCAATAAACCATAAATCCCAAAAAACACAATAAAACCATTATAACCTCTAAAAATAAAAAACCCTAAAAAACATGAAACCTTATACCATATATCCCAAATGAAAAAAACACCCTAAACCATAAAACATAGACATTAAACCCTAAACACCCAAAACCCTAAAATCTACACCCTAAACTGAATAACTAAGACCCACATCCAAAAACATAAATGAAAATCCTTATAACCTACACCCAAAACTCAACACCCAAAATAGTATAACCTACACCATAAACCCTAAACCCTAAACCCAAAACACAAAACTGAATACCATAAACATTAATAGCTAAAACCTACACACTAAACCCTATAGCATACAACCAAGACCCTAAACCCTCCACCATAAACCATGTGTCCTAAATAAAAAACCCAAACCATACACCCTAAACTGTATACACAACACCCTAAACCAAAAACAGTAAACCCTATACCCTATACCATAAATCCTACACCTTAAAACCTATACTATATAACATAAACCAATATCGTACACTCAAAACCCAATAACCTACACTATAAACCCTACTTGGTAAACTGTAAAACATATACCATTACCATAAACCATAAACCTTATACCATAATCCATATACAATTCACCCGAAACCTTATATCCTACACGCTAAACCCTATACCCAACACCCTACACAATATATCATAGATTCTAGAGCCTAAACCATAAAAACAACACCCAGACACTAAACGCTAAACCCTAAACCCTAAACCCCACACCCTATACCCTACACAATAGACCATATACCCTCCACGATAAATGCTAAATCATACACCATAAACCCAAAAACCTACACTGCAACCCATTAATATTTCACACTATACAATAAACATTATACCATGAATCCAAAACCCTAAACTCTAAACCCTAAACCATATACCCTTCACCATAAACCCTAAAATCGGCACCCAAAACCCTATACACTACACACTAAGCCCTAAGCCCCGTACTTTAAACCTTACAACCTAAACCATGAATCGCACAACCTAGACCTTATACCCAAAACACTATATTCTATATCATATACCCTACAACCTACACCCTACACCCTACACCCTACACCCTAAACCCTACACCCTACACCATAAACCCTAATCGGTATATCCTAAACCATATAATCTACACCCCGCACCGTGAGCCCAAAACCATGAACAACATTCCCTACACCCTAAACCCAATACCATACGACCGAAACCCTATACCATGTAACATAAACCCTACAAATTACACCCTATACCCTACACTCTAACCCCTAAAAACCTAGAAGCACCTTAAAAATCTTAGAAAACACTAAATCCCTTTAAAATGTGTAATGCTCGTCTAAAAATCCTTAAAACCTCGCAACCCTTCAAAACTTTAGAGACACTAAAAATACCTATATCCACTAAGAAATCCCTAAAACCATAATTCTCCTAAGAAAACCCTCAACAACCTAAAAAACTAAAAAAAATCCTAAAAAATATTTAATAAACCACAAAAAACACAAAGAACCCATAAAACCCTTAAATAATATTAAATACCATAACCAAAACCAAAAATCCCTTAAAACACCTGAAAATATTATAGAACCCTAAAATACCCAATGAACCCATAAAAACCCTAATAAATCATCAAATCCATAAAAACACTAAAATCCTAAAAGAACACTAAATCCCAAAAAAATAATAAAACACCTATACCCTTAAAAAATGTAAAAACCAAAAACACATAAAAATAATAAAACACTAAAAACACTTTAAAACTCATAAAACTATAAATAATATAATAAAACAATATAACAATAATAAACCCTAAAAAACATAAAACTCCAAAAAAACATAAAACCCTTAAAAAACATATATACCCTTAAAACCCCTAAAAATCTCCAAAATACCATAAACAATCATAAAACCCATAAAAACAATAACACCCCCCCGCCATTAAAATACACCTAAATCCCCTAAAGACTCTAAATCAACCCCCAAAACCCCTAAGAACTCTAAAAATCCTAAAACCACATAAAAACCAATAAAACCCATAGAAAACCTTAAACAATTAGAACCCCTAAAACCCTAATACCAAAAATAATTCTAAAACTCCCTAAACCCCTAAAAACCATTAAACTAATATAATCCCATAAAACCCATTAAACAACTTAAAACCATTAAAACGCTAAACAAATAAACACCCCAATAACACAAAAAACCATAATAATCCATAAAACCAATAAAAATCATGAAAACCAATAAACACACCAAACCCATTTAAAAATACTAAAATGTCCTAAAACCCCCTAAAAAACAAAAAAATTTTAAAACCCCCAAACCCTAAATGCCCTGGAAAACCATAAAAATGACAAAGTACCCTAAAAGCCTTAAAATGAATGAAAATAAATGAAACCCTAAAAACCTACAAACCCCTAAAACCCCTAAAATCTCTAAATTAACTCTAGACCCCCTAAAATACACTAAAACCCCAAACCCCCTAAATGTCCAAAAAAACATTGAAAACCCTATATACCCTAAAGACTATAAAAACCATAAAACATACTAATAACCCTAATAACCCATAAAAGTACATAAAATTCCCAAAAATACACTATTGGCCATGAAAAACCGTAAATGACTTAAATAACCTAAAACCATATAGAACCATAAAACTGTAAAAACCCAAAATTACACTAAATACCCTAAAAACCCTAAAGGACCCTAAATATTCTTAAAAAACCCTACACTACCCTAAAAATATTAAAACCCTATAGGAAACTAAATTCCATAGAAATCATAAAATATCTAAAGGTTATGAAAACCAATGAAATCTTCAACCCCCCCCCCCCCCCACTACTATAAAACACATTAAAAGACATAAAAATCCATAAAACCCCATAAACCCAAAAAGTCACTATATTACGCTAAAAAGAAAAACCCTAAACCCTAGAAACCCATAAGAACCCTAATACTCCCAAAAGACCCTACAAATCATAAATAAATTAAATGATATTAAACCCTCTTAAAACCCATAATGCATGAAAAAACCGAAAAACACCAAAAACCCTCCAAAACCCAAAAAATCATAAAACCCCTAAAACCAAAAAACCCGTAAAAACCCCAAAAAGCACAAGAAACATAAAAAAACCCTAAAAACCAAAAAACTCTAAAAAAATATATAGCTAATAAAACCTAATGAACCTTAAAAAACCCTTAAATCCACAAATAACCAAAAAACCCATAAAAACTAATGGATGACCAAAAAACGTTAAAACACACTAAAAGACTATTAAAAACCTTAAAACTACTAAAATAACCTAAAAATATAAAAAATATGAACACCCACTAAATATCCTCGACTACCCAAAAACCCAAAAAAAACCAATAAAAGACCCTAAAACCATTAAAAATCATTAAACCATAAATAATTAATACACCTAGAAAACCAAAAAAATGTTCTAAATGATCCAAAATACCATAAAAATTTAGAATACCAATAAATCTATAAAATCCCTAAATACCAAAAAACCCCTTAAAACCACTTAAAATATCTAAAAACCCTAAAAACCATTAAAACCATGAAATAACTAAAAACCCATAAAAACTATAAAAACCCATTTAAACCATAAAAATAATAAAAACCATTTACAACCATGAAAACCCCTAAAAACCAATCAAAAATAAAAATTGTAAAACACCTAAAAACTCTAAAACCCTAAATAGATAAAAATTAAAAAAACCCATAACAGCTGTAATAGACTCTAAAATCCTAAAACCCCTAAAATTCACAAAAAACTAAACACCATAAAAACAAAAAAGGACCCAACACCCATATAATACACTAAAAGACAGATAAATACACCTAAATATTCTAAATCCCCAAGAATCATAAAAACATAAAAAACCCATAAAAATTATAAAACTCCTAGAAAACACTAAAAACAATAAAATCTTAGAATTCCATAAAAATCCTAAAATCCTGTAAAATTAAAACAAAAAACACTAAAATTTAAAATCCAAAAAATCAAAAAAAATATATATATGAAAACACAAAAAAAAATCATAAAACCAGTTAGAAATCTAAAACCCAATAATACCCTAAAACCCATAAACTCCCTAAAATAACAAGAAAACATATAAGACTCTGTGAAAATTATAAAAAATCTAAAACCCCTTTGAAAACCCTAAAGCACTATGATGACCCTAAACAACACAAAACCCTTAAAATTACATGAATACCAACAGCCATACCCAACAACCTAAACACCTTAAAGGACCCCATAAAAACCCTAGAACACTAGAAACCCATGATAAAACAAAAAAATTACCCTAATACCCTTAAAAATGCAAAAAATATAAAAATAAAATAATCCAAAAAATGAAAAAATCATAAAAAGCACAAAAACAATTAACTTCCCAAAACCCCTTAAAACACTAAAAATCTATAAAAAACATGATAACCTTGAACAGAACATAAAATTATAGATTACCCTAAAACCCTTAAATTTTGTTAAGAACATTAACACCACTACAAAACTCTAAAAACATTAAAAATATAAAAAAACTAAAAACCCATAAAACTCGTCAAACCCACTTTAATTATAAAAAACCTCAAAATTCAGAATAAAAAATTGAAAATCAAAAAATGGACATAAAAAGGACTTAAAATCATAAAAACAAAAAAACTCGTAAACCCATTAAACACATAAAAACTCATAAAACCCAAAATTAGTAAAAAAAAATTAACCCCATAAAACCTGTAAACCCCTTAAAGTCCTTAAAATCAATAAAAGACAATAAATAACACATTAAAACACTAAAAAGAAACTATAAACAAAAAACACCTTAACAAAGTAAAATAAAAAGCACAAAAATAACCATTAAAACACATAATAAACCCTAAAAACCCCTACGATAATCAAGAACCCAAAACCTCTTTAATACAATAAACCACAAAAACCAAAAATCTCTCTAAAAACCATAAAACCCTTTAAAACTCTAAATGAAAATAAAACACTAAGAATCGTAAAACACTATGAAAACAACAATAACAAAAAATAAAAAATCCCTAAAAACATGAAAATCCATAAATATATAAAAACTCTGAAAGAACCAAATAAACCCTAAAAACATTCAACCCAATATAAACCCTATAGACCCTATGAAAACAATAAATCCCAAAAAGACTAAAAACAATAAAAACTAAAAAAACACCAAAAAATTAGACAACACTAAAACAACACTAAATCCCCAAAAACACCAAAACCCCAAAAAACCATAAAATTCATCAAAATGCATAAAAACTTTTAAAACCCCTAAAAAATACACTCCCTCCAAACCTAAAAAAAGTCCAAAATACCTAAAACAACTAAATCCCACAAAAAATATAAAACCTTTAATAACCACTAAATACCATAAAAACCTTGAAAACAAAAAACTTCAAAACCCAAAAATACCTAAAAACCATAAAACCCCTAAAAAATAAAAACCCCAAAAAATCCTAAACGTTTTAGCCTACACCCTAAACACTAATCCCAACACCCTAAACCCTATACCACAAACCCTAAAACCTAAAACCTACACCCAAAACCCACAACCCTACACCCTAAATCATACACTCAAAACTCAACACCATAAACCCAACACCATAAACCCTAATCCTTAATCCCCACACCAAAAAACTGATTCCCAACACCCTAAACCCTTATCCCAACACTCTAACACTATACCCAACACCTTAAACATTAATCCAAATAACCGAAAACATACTCCAAACACCCTAAACCCTTCATCATAATCTTATACCATGGACCATAATCCCTATAACCTAAACCCTATCCCATACATCCAAACCCATAAATAATATGACTAAAACCACATACACTACACCACAAACCCTACATTCTAAACCCTATAATTTACACTATAAGCCTTAAAAACCCCACACCAAACCCAATACAATACACTAATAACCCTATATCCACTGACCTAAACCTCTAATCCTACACCCTAAACCCTATGCACTACACCCTAAACCCAATACCCTCTATCGTAAACCCTAAACACTAAACCCTATACCTTACATAGTAAACAGTAAACCATAAAAATCATACAACCCATACCCAATACCATTCACCCTATGTTGTATACCCACACCCAAAACCATATTACCAACACCCTATACCCAGTACTCTATACCAGAACCACTAAACCATAAACCCTATACAGTAAACCCAAAACCACACAACCAAAACCATATACCCTACCCACTAAACAGTAAAACCAAAACCCAACACCCTAACCCTTATACCCCACACCCTAAATCCTAAAACCTAACTCCTAAGCACTAAATATGTATCCCAAAACCTGAAACCATAATCACTATAAAATATAGTCTATGAACTTAACCCTACACCCCAAACCATAATCCCTAATCTCGAAACCCTTATCACAATACAATATAGTCTAAGCCCAAAAACCCTACACCCTAAATCTGATAGTATACACCCTAACCCCTTAACCCAAAACCGGAAATCCCACACCCTACACCCAAAATATTATTCCATACCCTCTAAACCATATACCATACACCATAAACCCAAAACACTATGCTGAAACCCTAAACCTTATACCCAACAACCAAAAACTGAAGCAATATGAACTACATCCTAAAGCCTATACCCTACACCCTAAACCCTATACCATACACCCTAAACCCAAAAATGTACATCCAAATCCCCAAACCATACTCCTTAAACCCTAGACCATACACCCAAAACCCTAAACCATATACGTTATACCCTTCTCCATACACCCTAAACCCTGAACCCTGAACCCAACATCATAATCCTTAAAAATACACCCTAAACCCAATACAATACACCCAAAACCCTAAATCCAATTCCTTAAACCCAACTCACTAAACCATATACCATACACCCTAAAACCTAAAAAATATTCTCTAAACCCTATACCATACACAATAAATTTTAAATGTTATAGCTTAAACCATATACCATAGGTTCATAACACAATAACCTACACCCTAAACCATAATAATGTTAATATGTCCCCCAAAAAATAAAAATGCCGTAAATATCCGAAAAACCATAAAAATATACAAAAAACACTTAAATACTAATAAACCCAAAAACCGATAAAAAATATTAAAATCCTAAACCCCTAAAACCCTACAAACCACTAAACTCCCAAAACCCATTATGGAAACCTTTAAACCCACTTTAAACCCAAAAATCCAAAAATACCATAACAAATAATAAAAAACACAATATAACCACAAAAATCACAAATCATTAAACAAACCTAATAAATTATTAAATCCCCTAAAAAACATACACAACGTCAAAAAATTAAAAACTTACAAAATGCTAAAAGCCTTTAAAACACCTATAAAGCACTAAAAATACATGAATCCCTAAAAACCCTAAAATTCCCATAAACACCTAAAGACCCTAAAAATACCAAAAAACCATAAAATGTTTTAAAACCCCATAAAAATTGTAAACAAAACCCCCAGAAAACCGACAAAAACCTCTAATGTCCATAAAAACCATTAAACCCTAAACAGACCCTACTGCCATAAATACACTAAAAAAATATTAATACTAAAACCCTTAAAAAATTTAAAACCCATAAACCACCTAAAACCACTTAAAACAATAAAATCCCATGAAAATTCATAAAAGCCTAATATCCAAAAAACACTAGAAAACCAAAAACCAAAAACATTCATAAAACCCTAAAAACACCATAAAACCCCTAATACAAAAATAAATACTAAAAACTACAAAAACACAATACACTGATATCCTATAACCTAGTAAAAACATGAAAAAACCTAAAACCACTAAAACACCTAAAATTAATAAGAACCTATAAAAATGATTAATATAATATCGATACAATAAAAACTCAGAAATTCTATTAAATCCTTACAACTCCCTAAAAATACCTAAAACCAAAAACATTAAAAATCTATAATAACACTCAAATCCCTAAAACCCCTAGAAAACCCTAAACCACTATCCACCCTAAACCCATAAAAAACATTGAAACCCCATTTGAACCCATAAAACCCCTAAAACATTTAAAAATACTAATAAAAATTATCAAACTCAAACCCCTAAAACTAGTAAAAGCCTTGACACCCCCAAAAACCAAAGAAGAACTGAAATACTGATAAAAAAAATAAAAATAGTAAAACCCAAAAAACCTTAGAAAATCCAAAAAACCCCTAAAATCAATTAGAAATCATAAAACCCTAAACATTTACAACCCAAAAAACCCTAACACCTTAAACAAGAAAACCCCTAAAACCCTAAATACTCTAAAGGACATAGAAATAAAAAAAAACCACAAACCCCCTTAATCCCTTAAATACTAGGAACCCAAAAAAACCTAAATACCCAAAACACCCAAAAAACCCAAAAAACCCCCCAAACACATAATACACCAAAAAACCAATAAATCATTTAAATCCATAAGAGACCATGAAACCCATATATACCATATATTACACTAAACACCCATAAAACCCTAATTTTTCATAACCATAATTGAATTTAAAAAACTCTAAAAATAGTAATGGATCCTAAAATCCCAAAATACCCATGAAATCTCTAAAATCCAAAAACCTCTAAAACCCCCAAAAATTGCTAAAATTCCATTAAATCTCATAAAATCCTAAATACTCTAACACCACTAAAACCATAAAAAACTTAAACTCGCCCCCCAATTAAACATAAAAAACTCTAAAAATCCTAAAGGACCCTAAAACCATAAAAATATAAAAACATTAAATATAAAAATGACATAAAACACAAAAAATAGAATAAACAATTGAGAAAGCATAAGAAACCGTAAAAATCATGAAACCCACTATACCCCAAAAAATATTAAATGAAACTAAAAACCCTAAAACACTAAAAAATATCTTATCCCAGATAAAAAATTAAAAGACCCGAAAATGGTAAAATACCAAAAAATACTGTAACCCTAAATGACACTAAAAACCCATAGGAATCCATAAAAACCATAAACCTCTAAAAACCCAAAAAAATTATAAAACCCCTAAAATTATACAAAATAATAATGAAACAATAAAAATTCAGATAAACTGTAAATAACCTAAAAATATAAAAGACCCCAAAACCCCAAAAAATCCTAAAATTCATGAAAAATACCACACCCACTTAAACCCTATAAAATACCTAAAACACTAACAAATCCTAAATCCCAAAAAAACCCTACAAACCCATTAAAAACCAAAGAAAACATAGAAACCATAAAAAACCTAAAATCCTTATCATACTAAAATCAATAATGATTTATAAAATTATAAAAATACTAAAAATAATGAAGCCCATAAAACATTAAAACCCCCATAAAATATTCAAACCATAATAACTATAAAACACACTAAAAAATAACCTAAACCCCCTAAAACAATAAAAATCCTAAAACCCCCTAAAAGAATATATGAACCCAAAATAACGCAAGAAACCCCCTAAAAACCCAAAGTCCTTAAAACCCTATAAATTCCTAAGAGACACATAAAATACCTCAAACACCCTAACTAAATAAATACCCTAAAAACACATAAAAACTATAAAACCCTTCCAGAAAATAAAAATCCTAAAACCAATAAACTATTTTAAAAACACTAAAAAAATAGAAAAATCCAAAAAACCTATATTACCTAAAAACATAAAATCAATAAAAAAATGAAAACCCATAAAAGCCACTAAAAACACCAGAAACACTAGAATACCTTGTAACTCCCTATACATTATATAGACTTGTATAAATCCTAAGAACTCTAAAATAAAAAAATTAATCTAAAACCCCAAAAAATAATAATTCCATAAAACATCTAAAACCCCTTTAAATAATAAGAAAACCCTAAAAAACTAGAATAATAAGTTAAAACATACAATCCACAAAATCCTAAGAATACCAAAAAAATATAAACAATCCCTAAAACCCTAGAACCACAAAAAAATTAATGAACCCAAAACCACATACAAACAATATAACCAATTCACTACACCTTATACAATAAAATACCTAACAACTCTAAAAAAATGAAAACCGTACAAAACCCTAAAAATACTATAGAAATAGTAAAAACCCTTAAAATATGAAAAAACATAAATAAAAATAAAAATTACCAAAAACCCCTAATAACATAAAACCTAAAAACTCTAAAATCCCTAAAATATAAAACACCTATTAAATCTCTAAACCCACAAAAAACCATTAGACCCCTTGAAAGCCCAAAAATCCTATAAAACCACTAAAATACCATAAATCTCATAAAAGACCATAAAACCATAAATACCCCTTAAACTATAAAAAACCTACAATCCAACAACCCTAAAAACACACAAAAAACTATATCCCATTAAAATACCAAAATAATAAAAAAACTCTAAAATACCTTAAAACCCCTAACCCCCCCCCCCCCCAAAAAACGTATCCCTAGAAATCTCTGAGAAACCCTAAGTACCCCTATAGTGACAAATTCATCGTGAACCCTCAGGTACCACGACAATGATATTGGCTAACACCATGTTCCTTCTGACACCTCGTGTCTCAATGTACTGATGTCTCGAAGGCATTCCCAACATTAGTATCCTAGTCCCAAGGTCCCGTAGTAGAAAGCACACATCATCCCATGGCATGAAATCCAGAGGAACAATGATGTATGTTCTCAAATAAATATTCAGTCCCATGGACCAAATCACGGAATGCCCCAGCCCCAACTCGGTAGTGTCATTGTTATAAACTGATGTTTCCTATCATTACACATGGATTTATATGGAAATAACCACCAAATAATAATTACTTATGTAGAAACTATCGAAAGAATCTACCCACATGAGTGGTGAAAATGACCTCATCACAGAGTCAACATGTGTGCTCCAGACTTAATAGGTGCTTCGGCCACCACAGGGGAGCTGAAATCACCATGTTAGAACCTAAGCCGCACCATCTCCGGAACCTCGTTCCCATGTGACCATGTCACTCAAATTCAATGTCCATGCCATCCAAGTATCCCGATCTGTTCCCAAACTCCCAGTTAAACTATCTCAAACCGACGTCCACAAAGACAAATCATGTCGTCAAAACAACTTAATCAAATCTGTGATATCCCAACTAGTGATCAACATCACTCAATCCTAATGGCCATTCCATCCCAACCTCATCTTAGTCCATTATCATCCCAACCCCTCTGGTCCATTGATATTAAATTTAATAAATTACATATAAACATTTAAACAACACATTCTTAACAAGAAATTCATTTTAGATAATTTAATTGTATAACTCAACAATCATCACAATTTAATTATGGAGGTATTGAATGTCCTTAATTTATTTACCCAATAATGATTAAATTAAAAAATCTATTTATAGAAAAGGAATTGAAATATATAATTTTTGAACCCCCTGCTAAAATACCCTACAGAGAAACAGACTCTAACCAAGCATGATCAATTGAAAAAGGGATTGGGAATGTCCAATGTAATCCCACATGTCACACGAACATTTTTATATGAAGGAAGAGGTATAATGTGGTATCACACATAATACTAAAAATGTGCCATAGGTCCCACCAACAAAAATTCCTAAAAAACTCAAAACATTGTATGCATCACCTATCATAAACTCGTAGATGTAGGGATGTCCGATATAGATCTGTAATTCGATGTCTAATAATGTATATATGAGTTTACTTCTTAAACCCTTAAATTGTTTCATACAGAATCAATGATCCATAAAGTTAATGATATATGAGGGAGAAGCATTGATGGTATTATCTTTACTGAAGAGATCCCATAGCTTCTGACGCATTGAAGAATGGAGGTCGGATGAATAGGTGGATACAAATCCAATAAAGGAGAAAAGGGATGGCTCTACCCTGTTGTGCACAACCATGAAATAAGAAATGGGTAAGAAGGAAATAGAAATAATGAAATTGAAAAAAAATAAAAAAAATAATAAAATTTATCCACCACTAGCCGCATGGCTTACCCGCACGGTTTACCAAACCATGCAGAAACTGTTGGGGATCCACTACCTAAGGATGTAGGTCTACAAGAGCACCCCACAAAGTTTTCCATATCGTGCACAAACCATAATGTAACCCTATGCAGTTATATAGAGGTGGTCTCATGGCTATGATCAATGAATTTCACAGTTTCCCATAACCGTGTGCTGGTACATGTTTTCCATAAACAAGTCCTTCGGGCCTCCGATGCTACAGAAACCCTTCTAAATTCCCCAGGTACTCTCCTAACCTCCACACCAACCCAAACCCATCATATAAGGACAGAAAACTTGGAATTGAGTTCTGATCAATGAATCAAAAAAGTATAATAACTATTACATGAAAATTTCAAACCGGGTCAGGATTTTGACCATTTCCAAAGTCTCGGGCCGTTACACCTAAAACCATAAGGGACCCTAAAAATCCTAAAAATCATAAAGGACTGTAAAGGCCTAAAAACCCTTCAAGGCCTTAAAACCCCCAAAATACTAAAAATACTAAATGCTATAAAACCCAAAAATGACCCAAAAAAACTCCCAAAACCATAAAATTCAATTTAACCCCAAAAATACCTAATACCCCTCAAAATACATAATAAGCATAAAAAGACCCTAAGACACATGAAAACATTAAAGGACACTAAAACCCACTAAACTACAATAAAAGTCACGCCTAAGCACAAGTAACCCCTAAAATCCATAAAACACCCTAAAACATAGAAACAACCCTTAAAAATATATTAACACCCCTCCCAAAAAAACTCTAAAACCCCTAAAATCCATAAAACCCATAAAACACTAAAAACTCATAATAAACCTAAATATACAAAAACCATAAAACCCCTACCCCCCCCCCAAGCCCTAAAACAACAAAAAAACCCATAAAACCCATCAAAACACTAAAAAACCAAAAAACAAAAAAAAACAAAAAATACTAAATACCCCTTAAAACTCTGTAATACCCAAAATAAATTTAACCACCTAAATACATAAAAACTATAAAAACCCAAAAACCCATAAAACCCCAATAAAATCATAAAAACCAATAAATATTTTAATCCCTCCTAAAATATTCTAAGGACACAAAATCACTAATATACTATAAAACCCCTAAAACACATAAATGACCAGAAAAACATAATAAAAACCCAAAACACCCTTAAATCCTATTAAAAACATTAAAACACATAAATAAAACTGTAAAAATAGTGAAACACCTACAATCCATAAAAGAAACCTAGAAAATCACAAATCCCTCTAACAACCACTAGAATAACCTAATAACCCCATTAAAGGATAGAATGAATAAAACAACCGTAAAATCATTAAAAAATAATCCCCTTAAAACTCTTAAATACAAAAAAACCTAAATAAAAAAACCCATAAAAACCTTAAACCGCAAAAAATCATAGAAACCTTATTGAAAAAAACTAAAAAAACATGAAAACCCAAAATACCAAAACCCTTAATTTTCATTAAAAACCCTGAAAATATTTTAATACATAAAAACATGGGAAAAACTAAGAATACCAAAAAAAATCCTAAGAAAACCATAAAAGCACCATAAAATCCAAAAAATATAGAAACTATAAATTCCTAAAACCCTTAAAAACACCAAAACCCTAAAAGAATCCTAAAACCCCTGAAATCTCCATAAAACCACTAATACTTTTGAAAAATCCTAACACACTCAAAATCATCAACAAACCATAAATCCCAAAAAACCCAATAAAACCATTATAACCTCTAAAAATAAAAAACCCTAAAAAACATGAAACCTTATACCATATATCCCAAATGAAAAAAACACCCTAAACCATAAAACATAGACATTAAACCCTAAACACCCAAAACCCTAAAATCTACACCCTAAACTGAATAACTAAGACCCACATCCAAAAACATAAATGAAAATCCTTATAACCTACACCCAAAACTCAACACCCAAAATAGTATAACCTACACCATAAACCCTAAACCCTAAACCCAAAACACAAAACCGAATACCATAAACATTAATAGCTAAAACCTACACACTAAACCCTATAGCATACAACCAAGACCCTAAACCCACCACCATAAACCATGTGTCCTAAATAAAAAACCCAAACCATACACCCTAAACTGTATACACAACACCCTAAACCAAAAACAGTAAACCCTATACCCTATACCATAAATCCTACACCTTAAAACCTATGCTATATAACATAAACCAATATCGTACACTCAAAACCCAATAACCTACACTATAAACCCTACTTGGTAAACTGTAAAACATATACCATTACCATAAACCATAAACCTTATACCATAATCCATATACAATTCACCCGAAACCTTATATCCTACACGCTAAACCCTATACCCAACACCCTACACAATATATCATAGATTCTAGAGCCTAAACCATAAAAACAACACCCAGACACTAAACGCTAAACCCTAAACCCTAAACCCCACACCCTATACCCTACACAATAGACCATATACCCTCCACGATAAATGCTAAATCAGACACCATAAACCCTAAAACCTACACCGCAACCCATTAATATTTCACACTATACAATAAATATTATACCATGAATCCAAAACCCTAAACTCTAAACCCTAAACCATATACCCTTCACCATAAACCCTAAAATCGGCACCCAAAACCCTATACACTACACACTAAGCCCTAAGCCCCGTACTTTAAACCCTACAACCAAAACCATGAATCGCACAACCTAGACCTTATACCCAAAACACTATATTCTATATCATATACCCTACAACCTACACCCTACACCATACACCCTACACCCTAAACCCTACACCCTACACCATAAACCCTAATCTGTATATCCTAAACCATATAATCTACACCCCGCACCGTGAGCCCAAAACCATGAACAACATTCCGTACACCCTAAACCCAATACCATACGACCGAAACCCTATACCATGTAACATTAACCCTACAAATTACACCCTATACCCTACACTCTAAACCCTAAAAACCTAGAAGCACCTTAAAAATCTTAGAAAACCCTAAATCCCTTTAAAATGTGTAATGCTCGTCTAAAAATCCTTAATACCTCGCAACCCTTCAAAACTTTAGAGACACTAAAAATACCTATATCCACTAAGAAATCCCTAAAACCATAATTCTCCTAAGAAAACCCTCAACAACCTCAAAAACCAAAAAAAAACCTAAAAAATATTTAATAAACCACAAAAAACACAAAGAACCCATAAAACCCTTAAATAATATTAAATACCATAACCAAAACCAAAAATCCCTTAAAACACCTGAAAATATTATAGAACCCTAAAATACCCAATGAACCCATAAAAACCCTAATAAATCATCAAATCCATAAAAACACAAAAATCCTAAAAGAACTCTAAATCCCAAAAAAATAATAAAACACCTATACCCTTAAAAAATGTAAAAACCAAAAACACATAAAAATAATAAAACACTAAAAACAGTTTAAAACTCATAAAACTATAAATAATATAATAAAACAATATAACCATAATAAACCCTAAAAAACATAAAACTCCAAAAAAACAGAAAACCCTTAAAAAACCTATATACCCTTAAAACCCCTAAAAATCTCCAAAATACCATAAACAATCATAAAACCCATAAAAACAATAACACCCCCCCCCCCCCGCCATTAAAATACACCTAAATCCCCTAAAGACTCTAAATCAACCCCCAAAACCCCTAAGAACTCTAAAAATCCTAAAACCACATAAAAACCAATAAAACCCATAGAAAACCTTAAACAATTAGAACCCCTAAAACCCTAATACCAAAAATAATTCTAAAACTCCCTAAACCCTTAAAAACCATTAAACTAATATAATCCCATAAAACCAATTAAACAACTTAAAACCATTAAAACGCTAAACAAATAAACACCCCAATAACACAAAAAAACCATAATAATCCATAAAACCAATAAAAATCATGAAAACCAATAAACACACCAAACCCATTTAAAAATACTAAAATGTCCTAAAACCCCCTAAAAAACAAAAAAAATGTTAAAACCCCCAAACCCTAAATGCCCTGGAAAACCATAAAAATGACAAAGTACCCTAAAAGCCTTAAAATGAATGAAAATAAATGAAACACTAAAAACCTACAAACCCCTAAAACCCCTAAAATCTCTAAATTAACTCTATACCCCCTAAAATACACTAAAACCCCAAACCCCCTAAATGTCCAAAAAAACATTGAAAACCCTATGTACCCTAAAGACTATAAAAACCATAAAACATACTAATAACCCTAATAACCCATAAAAGTACATAAAATTCCCAAAAATACACTATTGGCCATAAAAACCCGTAAATGACTTAAATAACCTAAAACCATATAGAACCATAAAACTGTAAAAACCCAAAATTACACTAAATACCCTAAAAGCCCTAAAGGACCCTAAATATTCTTAAAAAACCCTACACTACCCTAAAACTATTAAAACCCTATAGGAAACTAAATTCCATAAAAATCATAAAATATCTAAAGGTTATGAAAACCAATGAAATATTCAACCCCCCCCCCACTACTATAAAACACATTAAAAGACATAAAAATCCATAAAACCCCATAAACCCAAAAAGTCACTATATTACGCTAAAAAGAAAAACCCTAAACCCTAGAAACCCATAAGAACCCTAATACTCCCAAAAGACCCTACAAATCATAAATAAATTAAATGATATTAAACCCTCTTAAAACCCATAATGCATGAAAAAACCGAAAAACACCAAAAACCATCCAAAACCCAAAAAATCATAAAACCCCTAAAACCAAAAAACCCGTAAAAACCCCAAAAAGCACAAGAAACATAAAAAACCCTAAAAACCAAGAAACTCTAAAAAAATATATAGCTAATAAAACCTAATGAACCTTAAAAAACCCTTAAATCCACAAATAACCAAAAAAACCATAAAAACTAATGAATGACCAAAAAATGTTAAAACACACTAAAAGACTATTAAAAACCTTAAAACTACTAAAATAACCTAAAAATATAAAAAATATGAACACCCATTAAATATCCTCGACTACCCAAAAACCCAAAAAAAAACCAATAAAAGACCCTAAAACCATTAAAAATCATTAAACCATAAATAATTAATACACCTAGAAAACCAAAAAAATGTTCTAAACGATCCAAAATACCATAAAAATTTAGAATACCAATAAATCTATAAAATCCCTAAATACCAAAAAACCCCTTAAAACCACTTAAAATATCTAAAAACCCTAAAAACCATTAAAACCATGAAATAACTAAAAACCCATAAAAACTATAAAAAACCATTTAAACCATAAAAATAATAAAAACCATTTACAACCATGAAAACCCCTAAAAACCAATCAAAAATAAAAATTGTAAAACACCTAAAAACTCTAAAACCCTAAATAGATAAAAAATAAAAAAACCCATAATAGCTGTAATAGACTCTAAAATCCTAAAACCCCTAAAATTCACAAAAAACTAAACACCATAAAAACAAAAAAGGACCCAACACCCATATAATACACTAAAAGACAGATAAATACACCTAAATATTCTAAATCCCCAAGAATCATAAAAACATAAAAAACCCATAAAAATTATAAAACTCCAAGAAAACACTAAAAACCATAAAATCTTAAAATTCCATAAAAACCCTAAAATCCTGTAAAATTAAAACAAAAAACACTAAAATTTAAAATCCAAAAAATCAAAAAAATATATATATATGAAAACACCGAAAAAATCATAAAACCAGTTAGAAATATAAAACCCAATAATACCCTAAAACCCATAATCTCCCTAAAATAACAAGAAAACATATAAGACTCTGTGAAAATTATAAAAAATCTAAAACCCCTTTGAAAACCCTAAAGCACTATGATGACCCTAAACAACACAAAACCCTTAAAATTACATGAATACCAACAGCCATACCCAACAACCTAAACACCTTAAAGGACCCCATAAAAACCCTAGAACACTAGAAACCCATGATAAAACAAAAAAATTACCCTAATACCCTTAAAAATGTAAAAAATATAAAAATAAAATAAACCAAAAAATGATAAAATTATAAAAGGCACAAAAAAAATTAACTTCCCAAAACCCTTAAAAACACTAAAAATCTATAAAAAAACATGATAACCTTGAACAGAACATAAAATTATAGATTACCCTAAAACCCTTAAATTTTGTTAAGAACATTAACACCACTACAAAACTCTAAAAACATTAAAAATATAAAAAAACTAAAAACCCATAAAACTCGTCAAACCCAATTAAATTATAAAAAACCTCAAAATTCAGAATAAAAAATTGAAAATCATAAAATGGACATAAAAAGGACTTAAAATCATAAAAACAAAAAAACTCGTAAACCCATTAAACACATAAAAACTCATAAAACCCAAAATTAGTAAAAAAATTAACCCCATAAAACCTGTAAACCCCTTAAAGTCCTTAAAATCAATAAAAGACCATAAATAACACATTAAAACACTAAAAAGAAACTATAAACAAAAAACACCTTAACAAAGTAAAATAAAAAGGCACAAAAATAACCATTAAAACACATAATAAACCCTAAAAACCCCTACGATAATCAAGAACCCAAAACCTCTTTAATACAATAAACCACAAAAACCAAAAATCTCTCTAAAAACCATAAAACCCTTTAAAACTCTAAATGAAAACAAAACACTAAGAATCGTAAAACACTATGAAAACAACAATAACAAAAAATAAAAAATCCCTAAAAACATTAAAATCCATAAATCTATAAAAACTCTGAAAGAACCAAATAAACCCAAAAAACATTAAACCCCCATAAAACCCCCCAAACATATATTAATAGTAAAGAACCCTAAAACCCAAAAAAAATTACACTAAACACACCCCCTATGCAAAACCCACAAAAAACATTAAACCCCCTGAAAATTCTCAAAACTCAAAAACTCCCTATGAAAGATAGAAATATAAAAAACACTAAATCAAACCAAAATCCCATAAAAACACTAAAACCCAAAAACATGAAACCTTTCCCCATACACCATAACCCACAACCCTAGACACTCAATCCTTTACCCTACACATGAAACACAAAAACCAACACACTAAACCCTGAATAGTAAACCATTTAATTGATTCCCTAAACCATACACCCTAAACAAAGTACCCTACAACATTAAATTGAAACCCTACACCATGAACACTATAACCTACATAATAAACCCTAAACCCCACACTCAAAACACTACACTCTGCACCCTAATCCCAATTCCCAAAAAAAACCTATTCCCTAAACCCTAAGACCTATATCTGAAACTAGAAACCCGAACCCTATAGAGACCACCATAAACCCCAAAAATTAAACCATACACCCTACACCCTTAAACATAAACCCCACAACCAAAACCTTATATCCACCATCCAAAACCATAAAACCGAGCCCTTACTCCCTAAACTATAAACATGTCACCTTAAACCCAGAATCATACACCATAAACCCTATACCCTACACTATAATCCCTATACCAAACACCTTAAACCCTATATCCTACACAAAAACACAGTTCCCAATACCACAGACCATAAAAAATATACCCCATAACCTAAACCCTAAACCCTATATCCTAAAACCAATAACCAACACCCTAAACCCTATACCATACACCATAAATATTGAACCCTAAATCAAAAACACAAAACCCTAAACCCTACACTGTATACCATAAACCCTACTACCTAAACCCTATAACATTTACCTTAATCACAATATTGTAGACCTTAAGCCCTCTAACATGAAAATAACACAATATACCTTCTACCACAAACTATAAACCCTAACCCTACACTCTGAAACCAAATCCATTCATCCAAAACCTTATTCCCTACACCCTAAACCATAAACCCTACATTCTATATCCTATACCCGATACAAAAAAACTAAAACCCTATACAATAAAAAAACCCAAATCACTATACTATAGAAATTAATCCCTAAACACTAATCCCTAAACCCCATACCCCATACCCTAAATCCTAATCCATGCACCATAAATCTTATACTCTATACCCTAAACACTAAACTCCACACCCTAGAACCTATACCTTACACCCAAAAGCCTAAATAGTACACCCTTCACCCTGAACCATATAACATCAACCCTAATCCTTAATCACTACACCGTAATCCCGAAATCCTAAACACCACATACTAAATCCAATACTATGCACCCTAAATCCTAAACCTAATCATTATGCCCTAGACCCTAAAAGTGACACCCTTCACCCTAAACCCCAAACCCATCACCCTATATCCTAATCCATAAACCCTAAACCCTATATCATACACCTCGAACCGTAAACCATAAACACTACACCCCAAACTCATAACCCTCTACCCTATACCCTACACTCTAAACCCTATACCAGACACAATCAACACTAAACTCTAAACCCTAAACCGTATACCCTACACCCTATACTATAAATCCTACGACAAAAACTGTATAACCAAAAACCTAATCCTTTAAACCTACACTGTAAACCCTAAAACCTAAAACATAAACCCTAAACCATAAAACCTTCACCTTAAACCCTAAACTCTACAACCTATACCGTAAATGCTAAAAACCAGACAAACCCTAAAAATCACAAAACCCTAAAAAATAAAAAAACCATAAAACCCTAACAAAACGATAAAAATCATAAATTCCCAAAAAGCACAAAAATCCCAAAAATCCCAAATGAAACCCACAAACCCTAAAAAGTCCTTAAAACCTTAAAACCCCTAAATATTCATAAAGGCCTCTAAAATTAAAAAAAACATAGAAATCCAAAAACCAATAAATTTTTTTAAATTCCTAATATTCACTAATAACCTTAAAAATCATACAAAATCCAAAAAACCCATGAAAATAATAACAACTCCAAAAAACTAAAATATGAATTCAGAACCATTCAAATCACTAAAAACATTAAAAGCCATAAAAATCTTAATAAATATTAAACCCCCCAAAAACACACCCAAAAACTCCCTAAATTCCCTAAACATCATAAAAACCCTTTTAAAATATAAAAACACCAAAAAACACTAAAAATATTAAACCCCCCTAAAACCATAAAAAATAATAACATAAAAAACATTTCAAAACCCATAAATAACTAAAAATGTCCAAAACCTCCATAAAACCCCTTGAAGAATCCAAAATTAACCATAAAACACCTAAAATTCTAAAACCCCTAAAAAATCTAAAAATACATATAAATTCTAAATTCCCTAAAAACCCAATAAAAAGTTAAAAAAACAAAAACCCTTAATACGAAAAAAACCCACTAATATCCTAAAAACTATAAATTAAATGAAAACACCATATAAATCAGTACAACCATAAACCCACATAAACACATAACACAATTAAATTATCTAAAACCATAATAAGACATAAATATCAATAAAACCGAATAAACATTAAAAACACTTAAAACCCAAAACCACTAAAAACATTGATGACCCTAAACCCCTTCAAAAAACCCAATAAACCCTAAACCCTAGAAATATTAAATACCCTAAAAACATTGAAACCATTTAAAAACATGGAAACCCTAAAAAACCTTTCAACCCCTAAATAACCTAAAAATATTAAAACCCTAATGAAACCCCAATAACATTTAAAAAGCCATAAAATGCCTTAATTACAAGGAAATATCCAAAGAACCCTAAAAATACCATAAAATATAATAAAAGCTACTAAATACCATAAAACCATTAAACCCTTAAAACATTAATAACCCTATGTACTGTAGAAAACCATAAAACATGAAAAACCCTAGAAACCCAAATGACCAAAAAAACCCCAAAACCAACAAAACTCGTAAAAACCTATATACCCTCAACAACCATTAAACCCATAAAACCCTAAAAATTCTTAAATAATATAAAACCCATGGAACCCTATAAAACCATAAATGAACCTAAAACCCCTAAAATTCCTAAAAACCCCTAAATTAATAAAACTTTCTAAAAGACGCAAAAACCCGAAAATACACTAAGAACTTCTCAACACATCGTAAAAACAGAGTAGTACATATAGATGATAAAAAACTAAAAGGATCCTAAAACCATTAAAACTGTAGAACCCATAAATACCCCTTAAATTCCTAAAACCTATAAAGACATCAAAAAAGTTAAAAACCCTCAAAAAGCATTAAAAACATTTAAATTCCTATATGGCCTATAAAACCTAAAACCCTATAAAATTATATAATCCCTAAAAACCCAATGAAACTTGATAGGACCCTAAAAAAAATAAAACCCCTTTTGGACCATAAAACCCCTAAAAACATAAAGGACGATAAAACCCCCAAAAAATCCATCAAAACGCCAGAAAGTCACAAAAGACATTAAAATATCTAGAAACCCATAAATGCACAAAAAATGCCTAAAAATTCCTAAATACAATAAAACACCGTCAAAATCCCTAGATGTCCGTTAAACCACAAAATTACTCTAATCAAACTAAAAAATAAAAACCCATAATTGAAGGTAAAAACATTGAAAGAACATAAAAAATAAACAAAATGAAAAGAACACTAGAAACCCAAAGTCACTAAAACTCCTAAAAACCTATAAAAACATAAAACACCTAAAATCACTAAACACCCTTAAGAGGATAAAAACAATAACACCAATTACAAAACATAAAAATATTGAAATTCACTAAAACCCTAATAAACCCTATAATCCAAAAAGACCCTAAAAACCTAAAAACCCAAAGACCCTTAAAACCATGATAACCCCTAAACCCCCCACCCCAAAACCCCGAAACACAGCAAAATAAAACCCTAAAAATCATAATTAAAATATAATAATTAAAAACCAAAAACACATGAACACTAAAACCCGTAAAACCCCCCAAAATCCATAAAACCCCAAAATCCGTAAAACCCCCTAAAAACCATAAAACCATTATAACCCATATGAAAACATGAAACCCCATATCAATCCGGAAAACTAATAATACTAAAACCCCTTTAAAACCTATAACCAATAAAAACTCTAAAACTCCAAAAAATCAAAAAACAAATCCTAAAAATTCCTACAGACTATAAAACCCCTGAATCCCCTAAAACCCCATAAAAACCTAATAACATAATCCTAAAAAAAATTATAAAACCCATAAAAACATACAAACCCCTACAAGTAATAAATCCTTAAAACCTTGATAACCATAAAACCATTAAAACCCATAAAACCCCACAAAAACATTAAAAACCCCAAAACCCAAAAAAATATAAAATATCTTAAAACTGAACCAAAAATCCAATAAAGGCCCCCCAAAACATTGAAAAAAATAAAAACACATAAAAACTCGAAATAACCTAAAAGATCATAAAACCATATAAAAAACCAAAACGACACTTAAACCCCATTAAACACCATAAAACCAACAATGAAACCAAAACAACTATGAAAATTTATAAAACCTCTAAACCAACATAAAAGCCCATAAACACCCTAAAATCCACAATAAAACCATAGAATGAGTAACACACGAAAACAACTAAAAATCCAAAAACCCTAAAGATAAGAAAAAAACCTAAAAACAATAAAACATGAAAAACACAACATTTTGAAAACCAAATAATTATTAAAATTGAAAGAAAACCCCAAAATACACAATAAAAACCTATAATTAATAAAAAATTTAAAGGATAAAACCTCTTAAATACCGAAAAACCCACAAAAACCCCTAATACATATAAAATCCAATATAACCCAAAAACCAATATAACACTTAAAAACACAAAGACAATCCTAAACCAAAACAACCCTATGAAAACGCATAAAACCCTAAAAATAATAAAAATACAAAACCACTAAAAACTCTTAAATAACCTTTGTAAAACCTAAAAACCCAAAAACACCCTAGAAAACAAAAAAAACAAAAAATTATAAAAAAAACCCTATAAAACCATGTGAACCCTAAAAACTACCAAAAATACTAAAAATATTAAAATAATATGAAAATGTAAAATCCAAAATCCAAAAAATTACACTAAAAACACAAAACACCAATGTTTCCCTCGGAATTCGGGGATGACCTCCTTGATGGGAGATTCAAACGTTCCGATTGGTTTCTAATGGGTTTGTTCTTAGAACTAGAAACATCCAATGATTCCACATCCATTTGGACCTACTTTCCAAAGGTAGGTGCTCATTAGATTGTGGACTGATGAGGATTAGGAATTTGCATTGGTCCAGAGGATGGGAGGTCAGACTCATCACACCTTTTTTAGGGGAATTATTGTCTATTCTGGGACTCTCTTTATAGATTTAAGTTATGTTCGTGAATCCTTATTACCTTACCTAGTATAAAATGAGCTTTTCCTACAGTTTTGACAATCAATGATTAAATATGTAAGAAATTTAGAGAATATTTTATATGTATTTGAGGTTCTTCGTCAATAGAGAATCATCTATATCTATTTAGAGATTCTTGGTCAATGGTAACCCTCAAAACATTCATATAAAAGTCTCTTGGTCATTATGATTACCAGGCTGGTTTTAAAGCAACTCAGTGGGGCACTTGAAGTTTATTGTCATTTAGAAGGACATGAATTATTTCAGAGTTGGGATCGAACCCGTAGATGGGCTACCTACGTATCCTTTGCTTTGGAAAAGGAATCAAAACCCACGTAGTTCGAATGAAAGAGTATGATGTTTATGATTGATGGCTCAAAGCAGGATGTCATAATTACTTTTACCCTCTAAGCCCATGTGAGTCATGCTCGGTGTGAGAAACAAGAGGTATTGGTAATAAAATAGACAATTGAGCCATGAAAGATGTAATCATAAGAAATGGTTTGGGGCTTATGTATGTATGACTGCCCAGAGGATTTACTTTAGGGATAAAATCCAGGAACAGGGTCCATAATGGTATATGTGCTTCATGGAGATTTGAGTACTCAAACTTGGGACTTATTCATGAAAATGAAACCCAAATTAGGAGAGGATTGATAACTGGGTTTTACTCCTGAGAAGGAATCCCAGATCAAATGTTAATTAGGACTGGTTAAAGAGAATTTAAGGGACTTGGGGCTTATTCTTGAAAAGGAAGCCCAAGATTATGGGACTTGGGGCTTATTCTTGAAAAAGGAAGCCCAAAATTATGACTGGGACTTATTCCTGAAAAGGAGACCCAGGTTAAGGATTATGGTTTGGGTCTTACTCCTGAAAAGGATGCCCAAATTAGAGGACTTATGACTGGGGATTATTCCTGAAAAGGAGACCCTGGTTAAGGATTCTCTCATCTTAAAGGATGAGGTTGAATGAATGAACTCTCTATATTTAGTGACATAAGGATATTTAAATCAGTAGGTATTGAGAGATATTCCACAGAATTCCTTTCAGATAAGGAAGTCAAATCAAGAAATCATGCCATAAATGGCTTTGAAGAGTGTATTGAAGACTGAATCTTGAAAAAAAAAGTATAATGGCTTAAGAGGGGTGAAATGGGAAATAAAGGCACCCAAAAAGGAAGGGGCGCACATGTCTTGGAAGATGCGCAAGTACTGCGTGGGCGTGCAAGTATTGGTCGTGTAGGTATACCTATGCGACACATGCTGTACCTGCGCGATGGTCAACCATCATTGAAATACTTGAGCGACTCTTTATTAAAGCCTTCAAAATCCTCTTGAGGTTCTTCCAGAAAATGGTCGCGCAAGTTCTATCGAAGGAGTAAGACGGCGCGCAAGTGTGACCACTTCCCTTAAGGGATGGCCACTCAGGCGCACAAGTATTGATGAGTTTCAACACTTAGGCCTTCCTCCCTCTCTGTAAATCATCCGTTCTAGGTAAGAAATTACCTTAGAAGTGTTCTGGATGCTTTGAGATGAGACTTGGGCATCGAGAGCTTCAATCCGAGTTTTTGGAAAAAATGATCCTCTCGAATGGGGGACCCATATGGTCTATTTATAGGTAGAATAAGACACCAGGCGGTTACCGGACGGTTATCAATTAGGTCGCGCAAGACATTTGCACGATCATAAGGCGTCTCGCAAGTAGACTTGTGCGACCATGAGGGAACTTGCACGACCTATGGGAAATGTTCTCCTTGTTCATCCCTTTGTTGATTTTTGATGTTTCTTCAACGGATGAATCACTTTGGACTAAGGTATTTCCCTTTTTTCTGTCGTTTAGACTCTGTGACAGAAATGAGCATCAACAAAAGTCCCCCCTTAGAGTTGGATCCGGAGAGAAATGAGGATTTGACTCTAAGGTGCAAAGAAAAAACAAGAAATCTGGCAGTTTAAAGTCATGCATGTCGGACATAAAAAGGCTAATATTTAAGGTTGAAATAGCTTTGACCGAAATGGATTTGAATTGACACAATTCTTTGAAAATTCATCTGAAAACATACTACCATTCTCAAGTATGAGGGAAAATATGTAAGCTATGACTTAAGAATATTTGAACCTGAGGAATGATATGAAAAAGAGCTAAAAGGAATTAGAAGAAGTAGTTTCCAAGAATGATGTTACCATTATTTAACAAACCCGTTAGGGGGTTGAATTATGCAGGGCAACCTAAGGGAATTGGCTGCATTGTTAAATAAAATAGTATCTCTTGGCTAACAATTCTGTTATGTAGACTGTTTATGCAAGGCCACCTATGGGCACGTGCTGCATAGTGAGGCAAAAAGAATTCTCAGAAATTTACTTTCCTAGTGCTAAAAGCCAGTGAAAGTTTATGGAGATTCAAATATTCCAATGTATAGAGTTTTCTTTATGGAAAGAGGTACTTAAATATGGAAAAGATATTTCCAAACAAGATTATCGAAGAACTGGATGAATATTACTCCTACGAAGGTCTGACCCAAACGTAGGGAAGAAGAATATAATCCATAGACTTGAATACTTTCAGATCTTGAAAAGATATGGGATAAATATGTTAAGGATGGCTATTTTTTGCGGATCCCTACATACTGTCATTTAAGAAAAATAAGGACAAAAGAGGCATTCTTTCCAAGAATGAAGTTACCACTATCTGAAAAACATGTTAGGGGGTTGAATTATGCAGGGCCACCTAAGGGCATTGGATGCATAGTCAAATAAATAGTATCTTTTGGCTAACAAGTCTGTTATGTGGACTGTTTAGGCAAGGCCACCTATGGGAACATACTACATAGTCAGGCAAAAGAATTCTCAGAAGTTTGACATTTTTGTGACTAAAAGTCATAAAAAGGTTTATGAAGATATGATAATATTTAAGGTTAGGATTATAACACAAAAAGATGGGTATTTTCCAATGTATATAGAGATACATAGGTCAATGAAAACCATAATAATGTTGTGGCTGGGTCCTGAATTGAAATTTTGGACTTCACTACGTATCTCATAAGAATGAGAATCAAGCCATGCGTAGTTCTTGAAATGCAGTTTAACATCGTGCAAGATGAAAGTATGAGAGATCTTAGTTTAGGGTCATAGAGTTCGCTCAATAATAATGAATACAACGTGTGTGTTTTCATGAGGACTTTTCAGCAAAGGGACAGAAAGTGAAATTTGGGGTTAGGCCCAAAAGACTTGGGGCTGGATTCGAGGGATACTCGAACGTTCCTATGTATCCCATAAGGATGGGAATCAAGCCCACATAGTTCTAAAACTACCCTTTGTACAAATTTGGTTCATACATGTGAAGGGTGAAAGGGGACTTTAGTGCAATGATTTTTTAACCTGAGATAAAAAGTTTAGGTATTACCATGTATCCACGTAGTCTTTTGAAATGAAACATGATTGAAAAATCAATGTCAATAATAGTTCTCTCTCAAATGTGGAAATCAAAGAGTATTGTAGTTTATTGTGATACCGGACAAAAGTGTTGCATAGTTTAACGTCATATAACAAGGACGAAAGTGAATCAATGTAAAGATATTGATTCTAGGGGAGATTTCACGAATCAACATCATATGAGATGGTGGTGAACCGATGTGAAGAGATTGTTTTTGGGCTTGAACCCTGGGAGGTTGCCTACATACCCATCCTGGAGGGCAAGGATCAAAGTCCGTGTAGTTCAATTAAAGAATGAATTAATGATCATTTTGTTCTTGGGGACAACGATCTAAATAATAATAACAAAAATATTTTGGGACTTAAACATGGTTAGCGGCCCAAAGAGAGTGTTATGGTTGAGGTTTTCTCTAAGCTCACGTGAGTCATACTCGGTGTGAGAAACAAGAGGTAACAACAACCTTAACAATGCATAGTTTAATGTCATGTAGGACATATAAAGGGACTATGCATTTTAAAGTCTTGCAGTTAGGACTATTGGTGCTGCGCAGTTTAGTGTCATGTAGTAGGGACAAAATACAGTTTAATATCATGTAGGACATATCATGAATTTTCTGTACAGTTTAGCATCATGTAGTTAGGACGATGGGGACAATAGAGTTTAACGTCATGTTGTACGAAATGGGGACTGCGCAGTTTAATGTCATGGAGTAAGGACAAAATAACACACCATTTACGTCATGTTGGATGCATTGGGGATTTTTTTCACAGTTTAACATCATGTTGGACGAAAGTGCGAATTGTTTAAGGTCATATGCATGGATCGTGGATGGTGCAATTTAATGTCATGTTGGACGGTGATGTAGTTTATGGTCATACATGACCTTTGATGATTATATAGTTTAACGTCTTTCCGGATGTAAGGGACTATTATACAGTTTAGCATCATGTAGTTAGGACGTCACAGTTTAACGTCTTTCTGGACATAAGGGACTTTTATACAGTTTAGAGTCATGTAGTTAGGACATCACAGTTTAACGTCTTGCTGGACGTAAGGGACTTGAAAATAGTTTTGGGTCATATGCATGGTCTGTTGATGATGCAGTTTAAGGTCATACTGGACCTAGTTGCAGTCTAAGGTCATACTGGACTATTTAGGGAACTTTTTCACAGTTTAACATCGTGTGGGACAAAGATGCAGTTTGAGGTCATACAGGATCATTGCTATATAGTTTAACGTCATATAGCAAGGACGAACTGGTGCTACAAAGTTTAGTGTCCTGTTGCGGGGACATAATGTGAATACTTTGTATTTTATACAAAATATTTCTTCAAAAATCTGGCATTAGTTAGAGTTGTAATGAGTTCTCCATCCATCATGATTAATGAATAAGCTCCATTGGAGTAGAACCTATGTATTAAATAAGGTCCTTCCCATTTTGGCTCGTGCTTGGGAGGTTTCTTTCCTGGTATCATTGGAGTTCTGAGAACTAATACCAATTCTCCCTGAATGAATGAACGAAGACGATCTTTTTTGTTAAAAGCTCGTGCTATTCGATTCTGATAGATTTCCAAGTGGTGCAAAGTGCACAATCTTTTCTCATCTAATAGTTCCAATTCATTCAATCGCTTTTGGGATTTCTCATCTGTAGATAACTGATCACAAATGGCTTCTCTGAGTGAGGGCAATTGAACTTCAATTGGAAAGACTACTTTTGTTCCATATACCAACGAATATGGAGTTGACCGCATTGCATTGCGGGTGGTAGTCTGTTAAGCCCATAAATCATGAAAGAGTTTATCAGGCCCTGACCTCTTATCTTTATCCACCATCTTTTGCAGTATATTTGAAAGAGTCTTGTTAAAGGCTTCTATTTGGCCATTGGTTGCCGCATGATACCGAGATGATTGGTTCGATTTAATGTTGTATTCTTGATACATTTTCTTCACCTCAGAAGAACAGAAGTTGGTGCCGTTGTCCGTCAATATGGTATGAGGGACACCAAATCTAGTAATGATGTTAGACTTGATGAAGCTAACAATACATTTAGAACTGACTTCTTTGATAGGTACTTCCTCTTCCCATTTGGAAAAGAAGTCAGTAGCAGTAAGAATGTACTTAAACTGCTTGGTCGTAGCTGAAGGGTAAGGTCCCACCACATCCATTCCCCATGTGGAAAATGGCCATGAGTATTGAGCTGTATGAAGCAACTCTGGAGGTTGATGAATGAAGTTGGAATGTACATGACATGAATGACACTTCTTTGTGAAATCAACACATTCTTGTATCATTGAAGGCCAAAAGTATCCAAGCCTTCGAATATTATCAGACAATCTATGTCCCGATTGGTGGGCACCACAGATTCCTGCATGCACTTCTTTCATGACATCCATTGTCTCTTCACCATCAATGCATCTGAAGAGAACTCCATCAAAACCATGTTTGTAGAGAATTTTTCTCTACGTGGTTTGGGCCATCAAAAAGAGTAAAATTGACCACATGTCGCCGGATTTGTTCTTTCTCGGCTCTATCAGGTGGAAGTGTTCCATTTTGAAGGTATTCCCTGATAGGTGACATCCATCCTGTAGTATGACCATATGGTTCAATAATGGGACTAATTTCATTAATTTCCTCTGTTTTGGCTTTAACATAAGGTGAAATTGCACGATGGTGGGCAATACTGATGGTTGTCTAGTCCCGATTTGGATCTGCTAGATCTGTGGATATATTATCCAGTGCATCATCTTGAGCATTTTGTGATCTTGGGACATAAGAAAATGTCAGTTCTGAAGGGAATTCCGCCATTAAATTTCTGACGTAATCATACAAAGGGATTAACTCTTCTTTTCTGATGGCATAATCTCCATTGAATTGTTCGATTACCAAGTCTGAATCACCTTTCACCTTTAAGTGATTCACTTGTGCTTGAAGTGCTAACTCCATGCCTGTGATAAGAGCTTGGTATTCGGCTTCATTATTGGTACCACCTTCCCACAATAAAAAGGAATAAGGTAACAATGCCTTATCTGGAGAAATGAGTACAATTCCAAAACCAACTTTGTTGAATTTAGGATTTTCCATTTTCTTCCCTATTGGACTTCTGGAAGCACCATCAAAATAAATTTCCCATGTTTGAGGACACTCTTGAATAGAAAAAACTTCCTCATCAGGGAGTTCAATATTTGAAGACGTGTCTTCCACTGAAGGATGTTCAGACAGGAAATCAGCCAGAGCATGGCCCTTTATTGCCTTTTGAGATACATACTTAATGTCGAACTGCTGAAAAATAACTGCCCACCTTGCTAGACGTCCTATAAGTATTGGACGACTAAGGATGAATTTGAGCGGATTATTGGGAGATACCAATTGGACCTCGTGATGTTGCAGGTAGTTTCTCAGTTTCAGAACTGCAAAGATTAATGCCAGGCAGCACTTCTCAATACTTGAATATCGGGTTTCTTCTTTAAGCATAGTTCTACTGAGATAGTAGAGGCTATTTTCATTCCCAGCATCATTCTTTTGAGCGAGAAAGGCACCCAATGATCGCTCTAGAGCTATCACATAGAGGATAAGAGGTCTACCTTCAATAGGTGGCATGAGTACTGGTGGACTCAAGAGGTATTTCTTGAGAACATCAAACGCTTCTTGACATTCTTCAGTCCACTGGTAAGTGACTCCTTTTTTCAATAATTTGATAAAGGGAAAAATTCTGCCTGCCAAATTGGCGATGAAACGCCGAATATTGGCTAAGTATCCTTGAAGTTCTCTTAATTATTTCAAATTCTGAGGAGGTGACATACCAAGGATTGATTTGGTCTTCTCATGATCAACTTCAATACCACGATGGCGTACAACAAAGCTGAGGAATTTTCCTGAGGTTACCCCAAAAACACATTTTAACGGGTTCATCTTCAAATTATGTTGTCGAAACATGTGGAATATGACTTCCAAATCTGCCAAGTGATTAGAACGTTTTTTCGATTTAACCACCAAATCTTCTACATATCATTCAAAAAACTTCCCTAAGAAAGGTTTGAAGATACGATGCATGGCGCGTTGATATATTGCACTTGCATTCTTTAAACCAAAGGGCATCACCCGGTAACAAAACAAACCTTGAGGGGCTCTGAAGGATGTAGATTCCTCATCTTCTGGGGCCATTCAGATCTGATTATATCCGGAATATCCATCCATGAAGGAAAGTACTTCATAGCCAACCGTCACATCAATTAAGAGTTTTGTAATCGGAACTGGGAAATCATCTTTAGGACAATACTGATTAAGATCTCTTAATTGATGCAAACCCTAATTTGTCCGCTCTTCTTCTTTACATGGACAATATTAGCCAACCACTTGGGATACTGATCATCTTTGACGAAGTTATCTTTGATCAGCATATCCACTTCAGCTTCAATTTTGGAAGCATAGGTTGGGTGTGTTCTTCTCACGGATTGCTTAAATCCTCGATGATCTTTTGGTAAACCCAAATGATGACTAGCCATATCCGGATCAAGCCCAGGCATTTCTGTATAGTTCCAAGTGAAAATATCTTTATTTTGCTTTAGAAAAGAAATATACATCTCTTTCTCTTCAAGGGTCATGGCTGCACTAATTAAAGTGGGGCGTGGATATTTCTCTGTACCTATATTTATTTCTCTGAGTTCATCCACAGTGGTAGAGATACCCTCTTCAAATGCTGGAGGAGCATCTCTAAGATCTTCCTCTTCCTCTTCATCATGTGATGTTTCTTCCATTTCTCTGATGTTGCTATAACTTCTTCAGGACTTATTGTCAATGTATAGACCTGTTGGATTTCAGCAGATGAAATGAAGACGTCACCACTTATGCTTTCATCAGGGTTTGGTAGGTTACCAATTTCTCCCATGTTGTCTGGCTCAATTGTCGTAATTTACATTATGGATCTTTCCATAAGAGTATTTTGATTTGGGCATATTTTGTCAATTTGACTGATAGGTAACACATAATCTATAGACACATGTGTAAATGGATTAATTAGAATCTTCTCCAAACCATATGGAGCATTAACTTTGGTAATTTCCTTCATTGTATATTTTTATCTTCCCTTCATGTGATAAAATTCTGCCTCAATGTATTGAGACTCACATGTCTTTAACGGGGTCTTATAACCATACAATGTTCCAACATGACCATTGAAACAGTATTTGAGACATTGATGGTATGATGAAGGGATAGCCACATGCTGATGTAGCCAGGGTCTTCCAAGCAAGACGTTGAAAGCTGAGTCTTGATCAACAATCATGAAATCCGAATTGGATACAAGATCTTCAAACTGAATTCTGACTGTAACTTTGCCCAGTGGTTCTTGTTCATTTTTATCATATCCATGTAACATCATGGTAGAAAGAGATAAATCAGATTCTGTGAGGCCCAATCGACGAAGTTTACGGATGGGCATGAGGTTGACTCCTGAACCATTATCAATGAAGGCTCTTTGGATATCTACACCATTGCTTTTGCCAGATAAGTACAGAGGTTTTATGTGCCCATTCACAACATCATCTTCATATTTATTAGTAAAATATATCACTGCATGGAATCCTGCAGGATTATTCTCTATGTGATAGACTTCAGCTGCAGCAATTTCAGCTTCAAACTCCTGAGGACTTGACAAAGCTTCGATGAGTGCTTCCCGAAGATCTTTTGACAGATTCAATGCATCCAAAAATGATAACATGGCTGGTACTTGGGCCAAGTGTTTCAATATATCATACTTTTGATCTAAAGGTCTACGTTTCCCAGCAGGAATATGCGGTTTAGAAGGTACCTTGGAAGCAGATGCTTTGGAAGCTGATGCATCTTGTATTGGGATAGAAGTTGGCAACATCCTTGGTTTTGGAAGATTAGACCGATTAAATCCATTTACTTGCAGAGATAAAGAAGATGGAATTTTCAATCGGTCTTCCAAAATAACTATGCCAAGACTGAGTTGCTTATTGGCAGAAGAACTTGCTTGTTCTTTTTGAGCTGGCTGAAGGGCTCTACCACGAGTTTCTGCTGCATACACAGTGCTAGCAGTGGTAGAATTGGAGTAGTGGCTTCGGAAAGATCCAAGTCTTCCCCTGTATCCTGAACCTATGGAACTTCCTTGGATTCCCTTATTTGATACAGGGAATTCAGACATATCAAAATTGAAATTATGACTGGAGTACGGATCTGTTAATTGAATCATATTAACAGAACCGAAGATTAACTCTTCGTCTAATAAAGACTCTGCCGGACTAGCCTGTTTAGGATGTGCCGTTTGATGGGGCGGTGCCCGTGGTTTTGAAGTAGATGGCATAATGTCTTTCAGATTCAAAGACAATTTAGGCTTTGACACATACTCATCTTCTTCTGATTCATTTTTCTTCTTTGAATCAAACCGTTTCTTTGAGGATTTTCCCTCTGACGAAGAGGGTTTTACCGCAATATTCATGGAAGAAGACAAAATTGGTTTCTTTAATTGTCTTCGCAAAATGGCATGAGTTCGGTTGATTGTCATTCTGACCATCCAATCATCATACTTCTGTGCATTTCTGATTTTGACTTCTTTCCATTCACCTTCCTTCTCTGGAAGTGTAGCAGTAACACATGCTACCTGAGTTGAAGAACCTTTCAACTTGACTTGTCCCAAGTCGGCCATCTTTTGCAGGAGGTCTTTAATGACAAAACACTCCTGGATAGGATGCCCCAACATTTGATGAAAGGGAAAATAATTGGGACGGTCTTCATCTCCTTCCTTGTTTGGCCTCTTGGGCACTGGTAATTGAACCAAATTATTTTCCAGAGGTGAAATGAAGTAACCAGGAACTTTTTCATTTCGGAAAGAGTATGTTCTACTCTTCAAATCCCCAAATTCTTCTCGTCGTTGATCTTTTTTATCAATTGGATGAAACGGCCTTTGTTGTTGGAGTTCAGGAGGTAGAGCCCTTCGAGAAGATAAAGGTTTTGATGTAGAAATAGGTACAGGCGCTTGTTTAAGCATAAATATAGCAGTTTCTTCTTTACCCATTCTCCTTCCTGAAGCTGATGGAATTACACGAGATTTAACCTTAGCCTGTATAAGGGAATCTTCAATCTGCTGAGCGATTGAAGTAAGGTCTCGAATCCCTCCGGTTTATTTCACAGGGATCAATGGTGTGCGTAATTCTTCATGCAAATTTTCCACACAGATTGGCAGTATCTCTTCCTGAGGGAGTGCTAAACTCATGGAATATGTTAATCCCTTCCAGTGAGCAATGAAATCAGAGACTCTTTAATTCTCCATTTGCATGCAGTTTGTAAGATCGGAAACTGTTGTTTTTGGCAAAGTTGAGCAGAAGTGAAGAAGAAATTTTTTATGAAGATCCTCTGATCTGATGATTGACCGGGATTGCAAGCTTGTATACCAAACAAAAGCTGGTCCTTGCAAGGTTCGCACGAAGCATCTGATTTTCACTGCTTCTTGCTGCTCTGTAGTTCCCATCATAGGATCACAACAAGACACGTAATGCGTAAAATGTTGTTCAGGGTCTCCTGATCCATTAAAAGTAGGGAAAACTGGGTTTCCAAAACTAGATGGAGGAGAAATTAAATCTACCCATTTAGGGTAAACTTTCTTTTCTGGTTGAACTTGCGCCTGTTTCCCTTCCATAGTTTCTAACCAAGCTGTTAATGACTCAATAGTAGTTATTATCTTTTGAGACACATCAGGTTGAATTTGGTCTTTGGTAGGTTCAATGAATGGAGCTTGGACAGATGTGGTGATTGGTGCTGCAACTGATGGTAGCACTGCCAACCGTGTTTGCGTTTGACCCGTAGGATTAGACCTCTGAGGGTGTACTCATAAAGGAGGATATTCCTGATCCATCCCAGTAGTTACAACAAATTCCTTCGGCTGTCAGACTTCAGCAATATTAAGAAGAAGACTATTCTGAAGTAGTTCTGCATTCAACCTTTTTAATTCTTTCATTTCTTCCTCTTGTTGTGAAAACCTTTTCTCTAATGAGAGCGATTGACCTTCTCCAGAGGAAGAATATGTAACCTGATTTTTTCCCCTCCCTTTGTTGGATACTTTTTGGAGAGAAGGAAGTCGATTACCTAGGTTCTGAGTAATACTTTGACATCGTGTACGCACACCTTCTTCATTTGTATCGGCGCTTACATTTTCTTGAGCAGGATTCTCTTCATCTGAGTCCCCTGAGTGAGTCTCCTTTGGTGTATTAGCAACAACGGCATTGATGACATTGATTGATGTATACTGCATCGCATCCCTTCTGTCAACATTTCTGTGATATTGTCTTCTTTCATGTCGTTGATGAGACATTGCCTTTTGTTGATTTAATATTTTAGGAACTTCTTGACGAGCTATAACTTGGAGGGAATCTCCTGATAATTTGGCTCTTCGTTCCTCTTGGGGCTTCTTCCCCAATCGAGAAAAGACAGATATTCTCCGAGAAGGGGATTGATGATTTGAAAGAGTCACCAGTCCCGAGATGTGGGGATGTTCCTACTGCTTCCGCTCAACTCCTCGAATCCCATTTGTTGACTCTGAGGGTTGGGTTAAAGGAGTCCCCAGTCTGACAAGCTGGGGTGGCTCTTGACATGCTATGTCTGAGACCTTCTTAAAAGATCTCTTGATCTTGAGAATCTTAGTTCGTAAATTAGCTGGATGCATTATCATGTATCCACGTTTATCACCTGGTTTAACAGACTGTTGGATGATTTCCGAAACTTCTGTCATTTGATGATGTGTTTGCTCCATACGAGAGGCTTGTGTAATATTATCGCCTGCTTGATGTAGGAGAAATTCAACAACGTGTTCTCTATATTCTTGATTTTGAGAGAAACTAGTTGAAGCCTGTTCTTGAGCAAGCTTTTGATTATGAAAAAATCCCATTGACTGTGGCCAGCCATGGGCAATAACATTGCATGAGACCATTTTCGGCGGGCTTTGCTGACTGGAAAGCACTGTGAAATGTAGTGCTCCGTGAACACCCCATCCTCTGATATGAACACCAGATGGAGCATTGGGAATTAACTGACGCAATTTTCTTAGTGCACCAAGGCATGAACGTTGAAGGGTTCTTTGTTGCTTTTCAGCCTTCAGATACCGAGAGACTGATAGAGATGCCAAATTAATCTGACGTTGTAGACCTTCTATTATCTTAAGATGATTTTCATATTCATCATAAGATAATACCTTCTTCTTCAATTGACAAAGAGTTTTCCATATGTTGAGACGAATTTCATTTACTCCATCTTCCGTCAACATCTTTGGAATGTCATACTGGGAGTCATCCAAAAACCAAAACATGACTGGTACCTCACTTTTCGCTAGTTTTTTCCTCATGATCAACATTTCCTCTTTATCATTAAATGAAGATTATTCTACATGTTTTGACCAGAGTTGGTGTTTCCTTGTTGCTTCATCGGATTCAATAAGATTGGTAGAGAGATCATTGATCAAACTAGAAGATGCATGACTTAGGTGTGGTTCGGAGAATGACCTACACCCTGGGCTATCTTCTGATCGAGAAATTATTTCACTTGCTAGAGATAAAGCATCAGACATGACTGGTTTCGCATTTGCAAGTGCCTCAAGATAAGAGGGCTTTCTCGGCACTACATTGTCCACTGGAGTATTTTCCAGGCAATGTGAATCACTACTACGGAGAGGGATTTTGCAGCGAAATTCATCATCATGGGGAGGACCACCATAATGGGTTATAGAAAAAGATGAGATCTCTTACTCCTTGGCCTTCTGACCACACAGAGGGTTCTTGTGGCTCTCATATGATGAAGAAACTTCAAGATTGACCGAATTTTCATGAAGCAAGCCTTCATGAGGAAGTTTCTATTGAAGACTTTCAGAATTAATGTTCCCGTTATTGGGAACTGAGGGAGTAGAATCTTGAATTCCAATAGATAAATGTCTGAGGGCTTCAAGAACTCCAGCATCGAGCAAGGCCTTGTTACAGATTGGCCTTTGATCTCCTGAATGTGTTGGGCGGATCGTTTTCTTAGTTGCCTTCTTACTCTCTTTGGAAACCACTTGTTGAAGAACGTGGTTACTCTAAGAAAGTGTATGTTCCTGGTCAGGAAATATGGTTAGGTTAGGTTGACGATCTTCACTCAAATCAGGTGTATGTGCCTGACTTGGTTGTCTGTATGATATGGGGGAGTATGCCCCAAAACCCTCTTGGACTGGAACAGATGTGTGTGTCTGTTCCGGAGTGAATCGTTGATGTGTCACTCCACTGCTAGGGATAGATTTATGTGTCTTTCCCTGAGATGATGCTGAAGTTGTTATGATATCCATGCAAGCATCCCGAATATGAGCAGGAATTTTCTTCTGCTCTTTCACCATTGACAAAATATGCTTGGTGAATTCAGCTGCCGGAACGGGGATATACGTCCATTCCGGGCTTGGAGTAGGTTAATGTGCCTTCTCCTATCCTCCTTTTCCTGTTACTGAATCCTGACAGTACTCAAGTGTGGAGGGAGAGAGTTGAGTCTTCCTTTTGTTTGTCATCGGAGCTTTCCGATTGACTTCTCCGTGCGCTACCAAGCGATACTGTTGGTATGCATGATTAGTACTAGTAGGTGTAAGTGCCTGCTGATTACATTTCGCCAAACGCGGTTGACGAGATCCATCATATGTAGTCAGGAAAGGCTGCTGACTAACTGATGATGTATAAGTAGGTGTATGTTCCTACCTATAGTACTCCGCCGGAATTTCCTGGCGGGATTGGCGTGATGCTGCCAGACGAGTCTGCTGGAAAGCGGAATTAAAACGGACAGGTGTGTGTGCATGCTCGTTGTTCGCCACCAAGTTAGGTCGGTGGACTTCTCCGGAGATGGCAGGAATGAAAACCTACCCGTTGTTAACCGGATTCCGTCTCTGGCGGTTCGTCTTGCCTGCTCGGGTTCGAGGAACCTGAGCTGAATACCTGGAGTCGGAACCCTCATCATGTTGAGGGCGCACTGCTGCACGAGTCTGGCGGTGATTGTTGATGGGAGCCCTCAGGAAGGACTCCTGTTTTTTTTTTGAATTAAGGCCATGAGGGACCTGCTCATTCACTTCCTCAGATTAAGGGAGCGAATGGAAAGTGCGTTCTGGGGATAAAGACCTGAAACTGTTGGAGACGGTAGTCAGCACCGCCTGCCTCTTGATCACTGGTCGTCGTTGTCCAGATGACCTATGTGATTTGTTCACTTGGAGGGCCTGTCGGGCAGCCTCCAGAGTTGGGATAGTACTGTGTTGACGATACTCCTTAACCAGGGAATTTGATACCCTGCGTTGAAGATGCTGAGTAGGTGATGTCATCCTCATAGCGGATGACGATCCACTAGGAATAGCAGCAGTGGTATTTGCAGCAGCAGTATTCACAGATGTGAATTTGAGAGCAGCAATTATGGAAATATAGAAGATCTTGGAAAGGAGTGCCTGTTTGATATAACAGACGTAATCAAGATAAAATTCAGCCACTTCATCCTTTGGATGAGCACACATGTCAATGATTGGTTTTGTTAGCCCTCTTATTGAGTTTTAAATAGGGTCTTAACAAAATAGGTAAAACATCATTTTAACTTTGGTTAAGGATTCACGTCGGGTTCACTATTTTTGTTTCCCTCAGAATTTGGGGATGACCTCCTGGATGGGAGATTCAAACGTTCGAATCAGTTTCTAACCGGTTTGTTCGTAGAATCGGAAACATCCAATGATTCCACATCCATTTGGACCTACATTCCAATGGTATGCGCTCATTAGCTTGTAGACTAATGAGGCTTAGGAATTTTCATTGTTTGAGAGGATGGGAGGTCAGACTCATCACACCTTTTGTAGGGCAATTATTGTCTATTCCGGGACTCTCTTTATAGATTTAAGTTATGTTCGTGAATCCTTATTACATACCAAGTATAAAATGATATTTTCCTTCAGTTTTGACAATCAATGATTAAATATGTAAGAAATTTAGAGAATCTTTTATATGTATTTGACGTTCTTCATCAATAGAGAATCATCTATATCTATTTAGAGATTCTTGGTCAATGTTAACCTTCAAAACATTCATATAAAAGTCTCTTGGTCATTATGATCACCAGGCTGGTTTTAAAGCCACTCAGTGGGGCACTTGAAGTTTATTGTCATTCAGAAGGACATGAAATATTTCAGAGTTGGGATCAAACCCGTAGATGGGCTACCTACGTATCCTTTTCCATGGAAAAGGAATCATAACCCATGTAGTTCGAATGAAAGAGTATGATATTTATGATTGATGGCTCAAAGCAGGATGTCATAATTACTTTTCCCCTCTAAGCTCACGCGAGTCATTCTCAGTGTGAGAAACAAGAGGTATTGGTAATAAAATAGACAATTGAGCCATGAAATATGTAATCATAAGAAATGGTTTGGGGCTTATGTATGTATGACTTCCCAGAGGATTTACTTTAGGGAAAAATCCAGGAACATGGACCATAAAGGTATATGTGCTTCATGGAGATTTGAATACTCTAACTTGGGACTTATTCCTGAAAAGGAAACCCAAATTATGAGAGGATTGATAACTGGGTTTTACTCCTGAGAAGGAATCACAGATCAAACGTAAATTAGGACTGGTTAAAGAGAATTTAAGGGACATGGGGCTTATTCCTAAAAAGGAAGCCCAAGATTAGAGGACATAGGGCTTATTCCTGAAAAAGGAAGCCCACAATTATGACTGTGACTTATTCCTGAAAAGGAGACCCAGGTAAAGGATTAAGGTTTGGGGATTACTCTTGAAAAGGATGCCCAAATTAGAGGACATATGACTGGGGATTATTCCTGAAAAGGAGACCCAGGTTAAGGATTCTCTCATCTTAAAGGATGAGGTTGAATGAATGAACTCTCCATATTTATTGACATAAGGATATTTAAATCACTAGGTTTTGAGAGATATTCCACAGAATTCCTTTCAGATAATGATGTTGAATCAAGAAATCATGCCATAAATGGCTTTGAAGAGTGTCTTGAAGACTGAATCTTGAAAAGGGTGTATAATGGCTTAAGAGGGGTGAAATGGGCAATAAAGGCACCCAAAAAGGAATGGGCACGCAAGTCTTGGAAGATGCACAAGTACTGCATGGGCGCACAAGTATTGGTCGCGCAGGTATACCTGCGCGACACGTGGTGTACATGCGCGATGGTCAACTAGCATTGAAATACTTGAGCGACTCTTTATTAAATCCTTTAGAATCATCTTGAGGTTCTTCCATAAAATGGACGCGCAAGTTCTATCGAAGGAGTAAGACGGCGCGCAAGTGTGACAACTTCCCTTAAGGGTTGGCCACTCAGGCGCGCAAGTGTTGATGAGTTTCAACACGTAGGCCTTCCTCCCTCTCTTTAGATCTTCCGTTCTAGGTACGAAATTACCTTAGAAGTGTTCCAAAAGCTTTGAGAAGAGACTTGGGCGTCGGGAGCTTCAATCCGAGTTTTTGGAAAAAAAGATCCTCTCGAATGGGGGGCCCACATGGTCTATTTATTGGCAGGAGAAGACCCCAAGTGGTTACCGGGCGGTTATCAATTAGGTCGCACAAGTCATTTGCATGACCATAAGGCGTCGCGGAAGTAGACTTGCGCGACCATGAGGGAACTTGCGCGACCTATGGGCAATGTTCTCCTTGTTCATCCCTTTGTCGATTTTTGATGTTTCTTCAAAGGATGAATCACTTTGGACTAAGGTATTTCCCTTTTTTCAGTCGTTTAGACTCTGTGACGGAAAGGAACGTCAACAACCAAAAAACACTAAAAATACACAAAACCCTAATGAATCCTAGAAACCAAAAAAACCATAAAAACATCAAACCAATACGATACACCCTAAACCCCACAACATAAACCAAATTCCCTACACCCTAAACTCTTATCCATAGACCCTAATCCCTACACCTTACATCTTAAAACCAAATTATAACCCCTATACCCAAAATGAAATAAGCTACACACCAAACCTGAAAGCCTACCCCCAAACCCTACACCCTACTCCATAAATCCTAAACCCTACACAAAAAACCACAGACCAATTTTATAAACCATAAAACCAACAACATTAACCATATAACCTATACATAAAACCCTAAACCCTACACAAGAAATACTATACCCTACATGTTAAACCCAACACCCAACACCCTACAACCTAAAACCTAAACCCAATTCCATAAACACTATACCAAATATACTAAACCCTAAACCCTAAACACTAAACCATACGCCCAATACACTACACCCAAATCCCTAAACCCACCACCCTAAACCCAATTCCCTACACTATAAACCCTATATCATATACCATATACTCTATAGCCTACACCCAATACTGTAAATCCTACACCCTAAACCCTATACCCTATACCATAGACAATATAGCCTACACCCTAATCCTTATACCTACAACCTAAACCCCATACCGAACACCATATTCACTAAACCCTAAACCCTATACCCTAAACCCTACACCCTTAACTATATACCCCACACCCAAAACACTATAACCTACACTATAAACCCAATACCAATGAAGTTATACCCTAAACCCAAAATGCAATAGACAAAAAAAACCCTACACCATAAGCCCTATATCCTACATGCTAAACCCAAAACCCCTAAATATAGATACTACACCTTATACTCTAAATCATACCCCCTAAAGACCTATACCATACACTGTAACACCTACACCCAAAACCATATAAACTACACACTAAAACTTATACCCTACATCCTGAATCCTAAACCCTACACACATAACCATATAACCCACTCACAAAACACTAAATCATGCTCCCTAAACCCTATACCCTACACCCATACCCCATAACCCCACAGCCTAAACAATATACATTGATCCATAAATCATAAACCCAACAATATAAAACATATAATATGATCACTAAACCCTAATACCTACACCAAAAACCGTAAACTCTATACCATACACTGTATTCACTAAACCCAATTCCCCAATCCATATACCATGCCCCATACACCCCAAACCCAACACCCTAAACCCTTTATCGTACTCCAAAAACCCTAAACCCTACTACATAAACCCAATAGTATATACCATAAGAACTAACCCTTAAACCCTACACCCTACACCTTATATCATACACCCTAAACTCTAAACCCTTCTACCTCAACCCTATAACCTACAATGTAAACCTCAAACCCTACACCCTAAACAATATACTATACACCCTAAACCCTTTATCCTACACCTTAAACCCAACAACCTAATCCTGATACCACACAACATATGAAAATTCCCAACAACCTAATATCAATACCTTACACCTTATGCACTTCAAACCCCAATACCCAGCAAAATCCCAAACAACTATAAAATTCCTAAAACCTCAAATCCAAAAAAATCCATAAAAACACCTCTAAAATCCTAAAAACCCTAAAATATGAAACATCATAAAATCCTAAAAACACATAAAACCCTAGGAAACCCCTAAAACCTCCACGAAAACCCTAAAAACCCAATAAAATTTAAAACCCATTTAAATTTCTTAAATACACTAAAAATTACTAAAATAAGCTACTTAACCCGCAAGATCGACAAAACCCATAAAGAGACTTAAAAGCCATACACAACAATAAAAACCCTAAAAATCAAACAAACCCCTAAAAATACAAAAAACATAGAATACCCCTAAAACCATTAAAAGATGAAAAATCTAAATCCATAAAAACACTTAAAACCCTAAATAACCTAAATAATACAAAAATTCCATAAAGCCTTATAATACCCTTAAAACATAAAAAAACTGAAAAACCTAGAGAACCTAAAATCTTTGAAAACTCTAAAAAACCCTAAAAAACTAAAAATTCCTAAAAACCACTAAAAATCCCCTAAAACCCCAAAAAAATCTAAAACAATACTAATAACCATAAAATCCATCAAAATCCAAAAAACACTAAAATATATAAAAAACAAAAACACCCAAAAATCCCATAAATCTACTAAAACCCGAAACCCTAAAACTCTCTTAAAAGTCCAAGAACACCCAAAAACCCCATAGAAACCCAAAAAGAAAAAATAACCCTAATCCCCCAAAAAATACATAAAACCCAAAAAATACACATCAGGGACAACAAATCTCTAAATCCCCATAAATTCTTAAAAACCTACCAGACATGAAAATACCAAAACCATAAAAACAACTAAAAACCTCAATTACAACAATAACCTTTAAAACTATATAATCAAAAAAATTACTAAAACCATAATAAATGGGAGACCCCAAATAAATTTTCAAACCCCCTAATAACCCTTAAAACCCTAAAACACTAAAATCCTAAAAAACCATAAAAACCCAAAAAATATAAAAAAATTGATATAAAAATTCTAAAACACCGTAAAAACACTTACAAAGTAAAGAAACCTTAAACCACTAAATACCCCTAAAAACACTAACAACCTAAAATCAGTAAACCCCAAAACCCTAAAAAACACTAATAACCATTAAAACTTTAAAGAATCTCCAAGAACTGAAAAAATACCATAAAACCCCCCAAACCCCCAGAAGACACTAAAAAAGCTAATACCCAGAAAAGTCCCTAAACAACTCTAAAAGAACGTAAAAACAAAAAAGAAATATCTGAAGACACTAAATAACCAAAACACCGTAATTGTTCCTAAAAATCCTAGATGTATTTAAAATGCCTAAAAACATATAGGTCCCTAAAAACCCTAAAGGGCCCTCAAAACCCCTAAAACCCTAAAAGGTCCCAAGAAATGGAAAAGACTAAAAAAACCCCAACGAAACCCCCCAAATCACCCTAAAAACACAAAAGGAAAAAAAACCCCTAAAACCCCTAAATAACACTAAATACCATATAAAGACCTGACGAAACCTATAACCCAAAAAACTCTTAAAACACACAAACCTATTCTGCTCATAAGGGATTTTAAAAATCCCTAAAAACATTAAAATCCCTGAAACCTTCTAAAAAATCTTTACAACACCCTAAAAATTATAAAAATTCTAAACAACCATAAAAAACCTAAAAATTCTAAATTATTATGCAAACTATTTAAATCACTAATACAACCCTAAAATACCTATAAACCCTAATGAACATTAAAAGATCATAAAACCTTAAAAACACCTTAAAATCATCTAAATACCACAAAAAACTAAAAATATTGAACTCCTAAAAATACTAAATACCCAAATACCATAAAAACACCTAAATCACTAAAAACAAAAAACAAAAATCCTTAAAAAACCAAAAAAACTATAAAACCCCTAAAACCCTAAAAAACATAAAAACACATAAAAATCCAAAAAACTCAAAAAACATTAAAACACTAAAAACCCTTAATAACCATAACCCCCAACCGTAATGGTACCTAAAACCCCAAACGGATCCTAACCCCCTAGGAATTCCATAGAGCATCCAAAAACCCCAAAAAGAACATAAATGAATCTAAAATACCCTATAGCACCCTAAACACCATTATAGACACTAATAACATACAAAAACACTATATAACCATATAAAACAAAAAACCTACAATACCTTAAAACCCTAAAAATCTGAAAAACCACCAAAAGACCCTGAACCCCTAAAATGTTCAAATTACATAAAAACCCAAAAACCAATAAAATACCTTAATTCCTCAAATACCCTAAAACCATAAAAACATTATAAATCATATAAAACATAAAAACCATAAAAACCCAAAATTACCTTAATCATTGAAACGCACAACCCTCCTTTAAACCCACTAAACCCCCTAAAAATAAATATATATTCTAAAACCCCTGAAAACCATAAAACCCTTAAAACCCATAAAAACCAAAAAGACTAACAAAAGAACTCCAAGAAAACCGCGAAATACCCATGTAACCAATAACTCACCCCACCCCGCTCCAAATCCTTAAATACAATAAAAATATTAAAGAATCCCCAAAAACACTAAAAAGAAATAAAAAGGTCAAAACACTAAATATCATATAATATATTAAAACACTTAAAACCCCAAAAACCTAGAAACAATAAAAAATAAAAAAACATAAAATCCCTAAAAATCCAAAAAACCCTAAAAATCCTAAAATCGTAAATACACTAAAAGAACCTAAGACCCCTAAAGGACCCAAACCCCCATAAAAAGCTTAAAAGACCCTAATACACTCGAACCCCCTGTAGAAACCATGAAATTTCTTCAATGAATTTTTTTACAAAATTTCCCCAACCAGGCTCGAAAAGATTGAAGTGAAACACTTTATTATTCATGGGGGTCAATGACAGTCAGTCAAAGGATCCCACTATTAAGCTGGGAAATATATTCCCTAGTTGGTCCTATATAATACAGACCACATAATGGGTGTTTCACATAATGCTATTTTTTTATTAGAAAATCGTTCCTCTATATCTTTTACCCTTTTCCAATATAATTCATAGAATCTTGAAATTCTCATATTATAGTTTACAATTCATACATTCCATACTTGAACATGCTGGTATGTTTCAAAACATATTATCAAGAAAATGAAAGAGTCTCAATCCTTTGGTAAAAGCTAAAGACCTTGAAATTAAATCCACACAATTTCCTCACTCCATGACTTAAAACATCACATTACAATGTCCTCACTGTATGACTTAAAACTACTTAGTACAATATTCTCACTGAATGACTTAAAACTAGACAGTTCAATGTCCACACTATATGACATGAAAGAGTATATCCCGATATCAAAATTTCTCCTTTCTGAAAAATATTAACCATTACTTATGCACAAAATTCTTATAGAAGTGTTTTCCTATTTGTTACATATGTCGGCATATATAACCCTTTATTATCAAAATCCATTTCTTTATAAATACTACAATATATTATCTTGAGTTACCCAAATCTTATTTTCCCTTGTCTATAAATAGTATAATGTTAAATTCTTAAGAGATAATTTTCTTTACTACGCAGTAAGTTCCCCTAGAGGCCTTGCATCAATATTTTCCTACATAAAATGCCTATCAATGAAAAGATTTAACTATTTTTATATAAAGTATATGCCCTAGTTTTCCCAGCATAACCCAACCCCGATAATGGGTTTTTCAAATAATGGTAGACGCATTCATAGAATAGATTTTTTTATGTTTATACATGTTTGAGATTCAGTTTCCATTGAAATCATGACTCATGATTCCCCTTGGAAATATTTATATAATATTAGAGAAATTCATAGCCAATGAGTCAGGTTTGGGATCTAAATTAAAAATTTATAGTCAAATCTATTCAACCTTAAACACTAGACATTTCTAGTCCAAATTGCTTGACTCTAAATTGAACACAACAAAAGACATGGTACTCTCCATATTGAAATCCCACAATGGTACTCTTGACAAAAGTCGAGTCCCAAATCACTAAACATACATTTTTGTATGTTTTAGGTAATATTGAGAAATAAAACATCAAAAGACAAAATGGTTGTATATTTGTATATAAAACCCTAATAAAATATTAAACTATGCTCGCTAGGCCCCATAGATTAGGAAAAAATTAGTGCACCCTTCCAAACACGATGTAGCTACAAATTTAACCAAATGATGTTGGAATACATAAATGTGTTGTACTTTTACCATTGAACAAGATTATTTTCATTCCAAATAAATCAAAATTTAAGGGTTTATTTTTTATAATGCATGAAATTTATTCCATGTACTTTTCCATAAAATGTCCTCAATCAGGCTTGAAAAGATAGCAGCCCAACTTTGCATTTTTCAAGGGGGTCAATGACAGTAGCGAAGGCGCAGGACCAAAGGTCCTGGACCACATCCCAGCAAAAATACCACAAAGGGGTGTGGGGTCATAACCCCATGTGGTATAGAGAAAATATTTTGGCCATGTCCTCAAAGAGGCCTCCTAGATACATATGCAATAACACCTGCGCACCAACATGATGGAGCTGATTGAAGTAATAATTTTGATAGGTCCTCAAAGTGGCGCCCCAGTTATGCCAAATCACTGGCGGCGTGCAGGTATACTTGGGTTTCACCCATCTGATATGTATCCACTTATGCGCCACAATTCTGTCACACTACATACTTTGGAGGACACTCTCCCTTTTCCCAGTGTCCTATTTTTTTTGTAAATAGACCCTTGGGGCCTTTATTTGTATGGAATAATTTCCCTAAAGCCTGACTACTGATCTGGTCTCCCTAGTGCTTTTCCCAAGTCTTCGGAAACTTTAAAGGTAGTTCATTAACACCTAATGTGGAGGAAATGAAGGAGTATCATAAGACATAAGTAATTTTATTGTTTAAAATCTATAACAATTGCTCGTTTAAAGCTCTGAAACCTCCCTTAATTAGAAACACTCGCGTGCCACCGATTACACTCATAGGAACATGAGCACTCAATTATGGGAATACTTGGTAATACACATCATGGATTGTGTAAGGTCTCACCCAAGTATTAACATCCAGGTTGTTCATCACTTAAGTGAACATCAGGTCGCCCAATCCTGCTTGCGTGCCCATACATGCATGACAATGTCTACTTGGGAACCCCTGTTGGATTCACCTACTCTCTTCAGTCTACAATCCATCAAGCCATCCTCAAATCCATTAATGGAAATGCTTCTTTTTTAATGGATCCTTTGTATGAAATGGATTTTATTGAGACATCTACCAAAACCACTTGACTTATCAAACCTTTGGGAAAGGCACATTAGTGTGTCTCCTATATGGGATTCTATATCTGTTGTTAGTGGTATCCCAGATTTGTTTCACAATGGGTTTAGGATTCATGGAGTGTCAATGGATTTTTATATCAAAAAACACATGGTCCTTTCTCCGAGGAATAGTATTGTTATGTTCTTTGTTTAGAGGATTTAGGTTTTGGTTCTGACCTACCCTTCTCGTCTCTATGACCCTGATCCTCCGGTATTTGGTAGGGTTGGTAAGGTTCACACCTACATTTCCTTTTGAACAAAGGATAAATCTCACTCTCCTTCAAGGACCAATTTTATGGAATCCATCTGAGTATAAGACCCTAAAAATTCATCTAGGAGGTTGCAGTCTTGGTCATCTCTTCTACTTTTGTATTAACTCCTTCTTTTTATTGGACCCTTTTCCATTGTAGAGTGATTATAGGTGTGGATAGTCACTTAACCCTCTTCCCTAGTCATCTTTCCTTCATCCACTATCACCACCATTGGCATGACCTCTTCCACTAGTGGAGGAGGAAAAGTGTAGGTTGCTTTGTTGAAATTATGACATCCTCTTATTTCTCACACCAACCGTGACACACCTGTGCTTAAAGATATATCATGATCACAAAATTTAAACAATACTTCTTGAACTATGGGAATTATAATTCCTATTCAAACCAGGATATGTATTATGCTATATTGAAGTCCGGAGTTCAAAAGGGTGCCATACCAAAACGATTCACCCAATCATGTCCCCTCAAATGGGCAACTCTCATGCGTAAACCCCATCAAGATGAATGAACTACGAGATCTCTAATTCCCACTATAATTTCCATAAATAGGAGGCCCTATGTTGGGTATGAGCTCATTGGATATCCCCTTCAGGAATCCAACCCAAATTCCCTTAATCTTGGCATCTTCCTTAGGAGTAAGCCCCAAATTAAACCCCCAAATCACTAAGGCACCCTTTTCATAAAATAATCCCAAACACATTTCTCTCTAATGATTATACTCTCCTTTGAGACTTATCAAACTACGTGGGCTGTGATTCTCATCCACAAGGGATACGTATGAAGCATCATTTAGGTTCAAACCAAACACTTCAAATCAACCCTATTCTTCCTAGGCCATATTCTCAATAGGGTCTAATCTTACTTGGAAATCCATATTATTCCCATGTTCCTTGGGCTCCATGGGAAAAAGTCTCAAGCCAAACATTGAAAAAGAACCTTTCACTTAGATGTCCTCACCACATGAAATTATACTGTATGGTCAGGTCCATATAACATGACCATAAAAGGTATGATTTTTCCCATTAAGAGACACCAAACTATGAGTTTTATAATTCCGTTCAGGGATACGTAGGTAGACAATTTTATGGGTGTGATCCCAATATCAAAACAAACCATTGTCTCCCTGGATTATAATAAATTCTAGAGTGCCCCACTGAGTGGCTTAAAAAACCAGTATCATTATAATTATTATTAAATGAATCTCTAAATATTATATTATATGATTACATTGATTGAGAACCATGAATACATAAAAAAATCTCCATTAATGAATAACCTCCAACACATATGAATGATTCTAAATTTCACAAATTTTAATAATTTATTGAAAATTTTAAGGGAAACACTTGTTATACATGGTGAATTATTTAGGATTCTTGAAAATATCATAAATTTATAAATAGTGTCACTTAGTATAAAATAATTCCTACCAAAAGGGTGAGATTATTCAGACCTCTCATCTTCTCGAGCAATATATGTCATTAATTATCATAAATTTCAAACATAACCAACTCCTGCCGTTGGAAAGCATGTCCCGTTTGGATAATGAACTATTGGATATTTACAGTTACATGAATAAATCCAATGGAAACCTCCTGGAAGCAGTTATTATTATACCATAACACACGTTCCAATGGAACTTTGAAACAAAAATGGTGAACCTGGTATGAAACCATAACCATGTTAATAAAGATACCCACATTCTAGGACCCTGTAAATTGATAAAGTAATGTCAGAAAAAGGAATCAATGACATATGTTTCCATATAAAATATGATTCTTTAATGTATTTTAATATTTTTTCCAAGTATATTCAAGAAGTCCCTTCACACCAAATGGATTCCTTCATGTTTTCACCTGTGAATGTTCTAGCCGCTGCACAACTAGGATCGTTATCTGTCAGAAGGACGTCATCACCCACCCATCATATTAAATGATGGGTTTCTAATCTAATGTTAAGGGAATACTATCAGTATGATACTATTCCAACCTTTGAGGATTCCCGAAAGGCTCTCGAGATTAATAACAACCCTAGATCATCTTGTCAGCGACGACTGATGGTCAAGAAGCAGACGATGCCTACCACCGTCTTCAACCATTTTGGGTCCTTATACCCAAAATCCAACAAACTATCCCTCTAGTTATATAGGATGTTGGATCAAGAAGTCACTCAAGGCCTCAACTCAAAGAAAAATGGGTCCTTCTCGAGGACTGCCACCAACATTCTCTGCTTGCAAAATAACGCGGTAGTGAACCCCCAACATGACGGGGGTGTTGCCACTGGTTTTTTGACGCAGGTCCCCTAGACCCAGTTGTGCAAGGAAAACCGTCGGGGATAACATCTGGTCAACATGAATCAGGTTCTTAGATTTTACCTCTCTGGATAAGTCCATATAACTATCTTGATGGAAAACAACCTGGGAGAACCGAAACCCGTCATTACTAATTATGATGTCCAGCTGACTCGTCTGGTAGAGACACACCAATCACTCTAGGTAAACCTGGTGGAGTATAATAAATAGGAACATTTACCTATTTAAAAATTATTGACCAGTTAGTAGGCTTGTATGACTACATTTAAGGAAACCCTCCAATCGAATGTGGTGGAAACTAGTAAATAGGAACATACACTTTTTTATGCTCACCAATTATTCCAGAAGTTTCGTATTCCAGTATTGAATGAAGTCCATTAACCAATCCTAATAGAAAACAAGCAGTAGGTAAATACACCTACCATCATTCATCATGTCTTCCAACATTCTTGTTTTGAGGAACTCGGAGAAGTCAGTTGTAAACCTCCAATGAAAAATATGGGGCAGAATAAACTATTTTTCCCCATAAATGAGTAATTTATATACCCACTGATAACAAAAGGAGGAAAAGACATGTCACATACACCTACTCTAGATACGGAATAGACGTATGTTCCTCTTCTGGCCACTGATTACACTGAACACATTTTAGTAATGGTGAAAGGGCAGACAAAATTTCCTTCCCATATTCTAGATATATGATAGAATATCATAACAAAAAATTCATAAGTACTATGTGAATAGACAAATAAATCTGTCCCCACACCTGGGATGATACATCGACATTCCATCCAGAAGTAGATACATACCTCTGTTCCTATCCAGGAGGGTTGTGGGTCATACTCCCCCATTTCATATGGACAATCGGATCGGAAACATACACACTTTCCTATTTGAGGTAATCAGTCCATTATGATAACCAATCTAAGGAAGGAACATACACCTGTCCATGATAACCACTTCTCTCACCAAGTGGACCCAACTATGTGTAATAGAACATCCATGAATAAGTCCTACCAAACATAGTTGGAAAATTAAGAGTAAGCTGCGATCTAGATCCTCTTAATTCTTGAGTTCTTGAAGCCCTCATACATTTATCTATTTAATCTCATGATCCTAGCCTCTCATTAAAAAATAATGGGATTAGTATCAGTAATTATGATTTTCCCCATTGGAGACTTCATCATGATTGATTAATTCCAAAAAAATCTATCAATATGGAGGGCCTATCTCCAGATGAGGTCTACAAAAACCCTATGTGTGGCCAGAAGACCATGGAGTTTTGAGTATTTATCCTATGTTGTAATCCACCATAGTGGTCCTCCTCATGATGGAATTTTCTACGAAAGTTCTCTCTATATTAGTATTTCACATTATCAAAATTATTCTATAATTTCCAATGTATTAATGGGAAAACCCTCTTATCTCAATAAACTTTCCACACATTATCAGTCATGTCTGATACCTTTTAATTAACGAGTGAAATACTTTCTCAACCAAAAGACATCTTAATGGAATAGTCATTCTCCCAACCTCCCTTGGGTCATTTGTCTTCTAATATAGTATAGCAAAAAGTGACTGAATCCATTTTGTAAAAAAAAATTAATGATTCATCTTTTTTCTGACCAAGTGGAGGATTCTCTAGTGAAATATGATGAATATATGTTAAAAATGAGAAAAGTTTCCTAATGTACCTGTACTGGACATGTTCTGTCCTTTGGAAAAATCTTAGTATAACAATCTAGAATTAATGGCAGAAGACTACATTCATGATGTCTTCCACAACTTATGGAAGACTCTTCATAATTTTAAAACCAATGAATTACAATATGATGAATACCATAATCATGTAAAAGTAATAGAAGGTTTTCAACACAAAATTTACTTGGAATCTCTCCCACTTTCTGAATATCCATTGGTTGAAAAGAAACAAAGAACCCTTTACTATTTATGCCTCAAATCTCTAATGAGGCTACGCCAGTTAATTTCTGATACCACATCATGTGTTTGTATCATTGGATGGGGTGTACATGGAGCGTTGCATTTTACTACACTCCAGACTTAGTAGATCCCGTCAAAAGTGGTCTCATGTAATGTTATTTCCCACATCCAATTTCAATCAACATATTTTGTATGTAATCAAGTATAAGGTCCAGAACATGCCTCAACAAGATCCCATCATAACCAGGCCCATAGAAAGAAAAATGTTGAGATAATTTTTCCCCTAGCATCTGACAATCTTTAGTAGACCTTCCCCTTAGAAAATTCCAGCCATCATATGGTGAAAATGTCTGAAATTTCCCCTTGATCTACCAAAATAGATGATTTGAGTGGTTGTCGGATAATTCATCCATCTATACTCTGAACCAAAATTCCTAAATTCAGAATAGAATCTACTTGAATCTCCATTATAGCATTTCAAGACCCATCATAGCCTATAGGGTTGGGAACTTGTTGAATTCAACCTTTGAATTCAATAAACAATGTTATATGGTTTGAAAATGAAGAAAAAAAATATCCCCATCCAACTGGGATGGGGGATTCTTCACATATACAATCCCCTCCTCAAAATAAGTCAATTTTCTCTTGATTAGGTACGAACCCACAAAGAGATCGTAGAACTGAACTATCCATGTACTCCCTTTGAGTAACTATTGGTCAAATAGTTCCTGGTAATTCATCATATAGGATAACATGGTCTCATTGAAGATACAGAAGGATACGATCTTACAAGGATAATTATAGAATTCCATCAATGCATTATGCATCGGCAAATTTCATTAACACCACTATAGAAGATCCTCCATAAAATGACTCTTGTTCAGGGGAATCATTAGATGAAACACTAATCCATAATATAGTACACAGTTTATAAAATTAAGGAGCTGTGTGTACCAGATATCATAGGATTAGCCAAAATCTAGGTATTCCATCAATGAATCAACTCCCACCCCTTGGAAAGTTATCAAATAAGGGGAAAAGTAAAATTCATGTCATGTATCACTTTTCCACTAGAGAAGGTCAATATATTTCACTTGAAGAATGATTTTTACAACAAGAAGAGAAGATGAATTATTTTAAAATACTCAATAAAGAGTTTCTTAGAAGCATCATTTCTTCTATATATAATCCCCAAAAAGATCCTAAACATTTACGTTCTATAAGATCTCATCATCAAAGAGGATTTGTGGTAACTACATATGAATATAATGATTTCCTTTCATTGGGTACCCATCTACGGAAGGATCAAACACATCCTTATATGCATGTCCCCGTGGGTTATCCATGAAAAATACCAACACCACCACCAGTGATTTTTCGGGTCATTTCACTAGTTCAATATCCCACTGATGTGTCTGTATAGGTCCTAGCTCATTCAGATATTCCCAAAATGCTTATGAACACAATTAAATCATTAAATTCTCGATTGGAATATATGGAAGAATGGGGTTCATTAGTTCAACTGGAAATGAGAGATTACCCTAAATGGGTGGATCTGATCCCTCCCCCAACAAATTTTTTGAATACTACATTCCCAATAATTAATGGTTCGGGAGATCCAGATAAACACATAACACATTTCATTTCCCTTTGTGATTCCATGATGGGGACTCCACAACAATAGGAAGCAGTAAAACTCATATGTTGCATGTAGTCATTATAGGGACTATCTTTTTTCTAGAATACAAGTTTGAAATCTTGGTCAATTACTGGATGGGACGATCTTAATCAGAAATTCCTTCTCTAATTCAGCTCAATGCTGCTAAAGACAGTAGTTTCTGATCATACAAATTGCAAAAAAGGGGGGAAATAAATGAGTTCCATATTTCATTGCTCGATGGAATGGATTAAATTATTCCTTAAATTTGTAAATCCATTAGGAATTATTTCTACCAATTTGTGTGACAAATCAACGTGTTGAGTTACACACACCACTTATCTCTGTGAAATACAGTGGTTGGTTTCGATACCTTTCCTCAATTTCCCAACAGGTGGAGGATTCCATTATTGAAACTAAAGCTAAATCTTGTTTAATTCTATTATATCTAGGAAAAGGAATAGGGAAAGCAGAGGGTGCTAGAGTCACACTAAAGAAAGAACCTATACCTACTTCCACTTCCAAACCTTCATCATATCTAAGGTCTCTTCTTCCTTTGCATCAACAACAATGACCACCTCATCAAGATGATCAAAGATATCAAAGGATTAAATAGTTTTAGGAGTTAAAGAACAATGACTATTCTTTTTAGAATGAACAGTTTCCCCGTTAGTTCATCTCATCATTGGAAAACTATTTGGATCAGTTAGCAATGCCGAAGAAACCAAACAAAGGATATGAAATCTTACAAATTATTTTCCCATTCACTTGATGTGGGGGAATCTCATTATAGAGTTTTTTGTTTTCAATGACCTCCTACAAAAAATGGTAGAATCTATATAAGTGAAACTAAAATGTTTGTTAGTCCATGTAGCATGTGTTACTGCTACTGACCCAGAGGATAAATGCGAATGGAAGGAATTCAAAAAGTAATATGTATTGAAATATGATTATTGGATGATTAGTAAATTGATCAACTGATCTCATTGAATTATAAAAACATATTTGAAGCAACCTACTTTATCTTCTGCCACTCCCACCACATAAAAACCACCTTCATCAAAAGATAAGTCTTCTAAAGATTAATACTCAATGAAGCGATGTTATCAAAAGGAAAAAGATAAATTAGAAGAAGAGGATATAATGTCAAGGACATTTTTTTCCTTGAAAATGGAAAATTTCAAGCAATATATTTGAAAATAACAGGAACCTCCCTGCCAAACAGAACAACCAGAACTATCTTTTCAAATGGATTATTCATCAGATGAAGAATTGATGTTTTGTTCTGTCAACATTATCCACTCAACAGATCCCTATTCTGATGGTTTTTCTGGTTATGATGAGCCTGAGTAACCAATACCTAACTTTGTAACTATATGAATAATCTAAGTTATAGGTTATTAGGGAAGACATGGGTATTCTAAAATCCACTATTTCAACTCTACACCTACTCGAACCATATATGCGGCGGAAACTCATGGGAGATCCCTTTAGTGGGCTCAACAAAAACAAGGATATTCATCCACACATGATAGGTTTTTTCCTGACATGATAATTTTGGATGACCTATTAGAGGTTACACCATAATTATCTCAGCAAGTAGATAGACCTAGTTAGTCTATTCTACCAAAAAACAAAGTATTTTAAAAAATTCATCTTCATCATAGGGTATATCTAAATTAGTAATCTCAAATTCCAAGGATCCAACAAAACACATCTCTATGGTGGGAAATGAAGACCTATGGACCAAAAGTATGATGTTTTGAAATATATGGGCCAGGTATTGTCCACGTTTTTGATTTTGGATGCATTGAATCTATCAAAAGATCTTCGAGTAGAACTTACTAAGTCTTTGTTAAGTCCTCTAGAGTTTTAAAATGATGTTGATTCTATTGATATATACCATATAGAGAATGATCCTACATAATTTCAACTAATTATATATTTTTTATATGAAGATGAAGATGATGTTGTACATGGACATATCAGACCCTGATATCTATCTGACAGGGTCGATAACATAGAAATCCATCGAGACTTTATTGATAATGGATTTAGAGTCAATCTCATTCCTATTCAAACACTTTATTGATTAGGCCTCACTAAATATGACTTACCTCCTTCCACATTAATGGTTCATGTTTATGAATATAATGAGCAAGAACCTTTAGGTGAGATTACACCCAGAACATAGTTTGGGGATCTCGTGTAAAATTTAGATTTTATGGTTGTGCATCAGGACACAACCTTTATCATTATTCTTGGAAGGCCTTGGATACATCAACATGCAACCATACCTTATTCATACCACCAATGTCTCAAGTACTGTTTCAATGGTCAAATTGGAATATTTTATGGTGAAACAACTCTGTTCAAAATGTGTGAATCTCAATATATTGGGGCATAATTTTATCACACAAAGTGAACGATGTCCATGATAAAGGGGGTAATTTGAATCCATGCCCAATATGGTCTGGAAAATATCCCAAAAATCCCATTCAATAATTTGAGTATAGATTATTAGTTTTCAATCAATAAAATTGGAAGGATAAACACAAATCTGAATAGTCATCCAGTTACTTCCATAAATTCAATTGCTGTAATAGATCAAGACAGCATGGGAGAAATTGATGATTTACCAATAAGTGATGGAAACTTAATTATAGATGTCTTCATTTCATCCACCGAAATTATGAAAGCCTTTACATTACAAATCAGATTAGAAGAAGATGCATAAATTCAAGAGGAAGAGAAGGATGTTGATTCCCAATCCATCATATCTTATTTATTACTCCAGAAAGACCCTTCATCATTAGTAGGGTAAAAAATGGTGGCCTCTTCATCAGGATGTACAAATACTGACTCCCCCCATAGCTCTAAATGTTTTTCTTCATCACCTACTATGCATGTAGAATCAAAAGAAGTGACATGTAAGGAATAATAAGAGGAATATCATAGGGTTTCCCCTCTATGATTTGATGAAGTTGTCTATACCATTGTGGATGAGCTCAGAGAAATGAATCTGAATACAGAGAAAGAGCCACACCCTACATTAATTAGTGCGGCCATGACTTTTGAAGACCAAGAGATGTATACCTAATTTCTAACGAAAAATTGAAATATATTTTTCTTTGAATTATACTTAAAATACAGGTCTTAATCTTGATCTAGCCACTCATCGTTTGGGTTTTCTATTAGAACATCGAGGATTCCAGAAGGTAGTAAGAAGAAAAAACCCAAATCATGCCTCTAATATTCTAGCTGAAGATGATAAGCTTATCAGGGATAACATTGTAACGAGTTTTCAATATCCAGAATGGTTGGCCAGCATTGTCCTAGTGAAAAAGACAAATGGGAAAATAAATTTTTTCATTGATTTCAGATATCCTAACCATCATTTTCCTAAATATGACTTTCCAGTTCTGATCACAGATCTTTTAATTGATTCAAAAACAATATATGAAGCTATTTCCTTCATGGATGGCTGCTCTGGGTATAAAAAATATGCATATCCCAATATAATGAATATTCTACTTCCTTTAGACCCGTCAAGGTGTGTTATGTTATTGAGTTATTCCCCTTGGATTAAATAATGAAGGTGCAGCATATCAACGTACCATGCATGGAATATTCAAACCCTTTATAGGAAAATTTGATGAATGCTTTTTTGGATGATTTGGTGGTTAAATCCAAACAATGTTCGGATCACTTGGATGATCTAGATACCATATTCAATGATCATTGGCAACACAATTTGAAGATGACCCCCATGAAATGTGATTTTGTGGTAACGTTAGGAAAATTCCTCAACATCGTTGTCCTCCCTCAAGGAATCGAAGTCGATCATGAGAAAACAAAAGAAATCCATGGGATCTAACAACTTATAATTTGAATGAATTAAGAGGACTCTAAGGACACTTTTCTTGTATTTGTTGCTTTATCATGAATTTGGTAGGATTGTTTTTTCCCTTCACTAGATTAATGAAGAAGGGGGTCACCTATTAATGGAATATATACTTACAAGAGTCATTGTATACCCTAAAAAATATCTCTTGAGTCCTCTAGTATTAATTCCTCTTATTAAAGGAAAACAAGTTATTCTCTATGTGAAAACATTAGAGCGATCACTGGGTACCTTCCTTGCCTAAAAGAATGATGATTTGAATGAAAATGGACATTACTGAATCAGTGGAATTATGTTAGATACAGAAACTCAGTATTCATGTATTGATAAGTTTAACCTAGAATTAATCCTTGTAGATAAAAAATTGACGCACTGCCTTCAACATTATGAGGTCCAATTGGTGTCTCGAAATATCCCGCTAAAATTTATCCTTAGTTGTCCTATGCTTACAGGGCGTTGGCATTGTGGGAATTTATTTTGACACAGTTTGATCTTCAGTTTGTCCTTTAGAAGGTAAGAAAATGACATTCTCTAGATGAATTTCATGTTGAACTCCCATATGTGCAAAATGCATCATTGAATACTAAACTTCCTGATGAATATATCTTCTCTATTCAAGATAATTCTTAAGCATGGGAAATTTACTTTGATGGTGCCTCCAAAATTCCAAATGGGATGAGAATGAAAAACCCTAAACTCAAAAAATATGGGTTAGTAATTGTACTTATCTCCCTAGAAAATGAAATTTTGTCTTATTACATCCTATTGATGGAAGGCAGAAGTAACAATGAGGTCGAATATCAATCTCTAATCGTAGGCCTAGAATTTAGCACTCCAAGTACAAGTGAATCACCCGAAAGTGAATAGTGATTCAGAATTGGTAATAAATTAAATAAATGTGGATTATGATATTAGAAAATAAGAGTTAATCACTTTGTGTGATTACATCAGAGTGTTAATGGCTGAATTTATGTCAGATTCAAAATTGTCTTATGTCCTGTGATCACAAAATATCTAAGATGATGTATTGGATAATGCAGCCACAACCCTGGAATATCCAAATCGAGATGAGACAATCATCAGTATTTACCATCATCATGTGGTTTCAACATTAGGTTAAACTAAATTGGAGTAAATTAATGAAGTAAGCCCTATTTCTGATACATATGGTCATACCACAGGATGGATGACACCCATCATGGAATACCTTCAAAATGGTGTACTTCCACCAAATAGAGATGAAACTGAACAGATCTGATGACGAGTGGACAATTTTACAATTTATGATAGTCCAGATGAATAGAAGATCCTCTATAAATGAGGCATTGATGGAATCCTCTCCAAGTGTATTGAGGGAGAAGAAACTGCAACTATCATGAAAGAAGTAAATTTAGGAACATGTGATACTCAGCTGTCTGGGCATAAGATTTCTGATCAAATCTGAAAGATTTGATTCTTTTAGGCTTTAATAATGTAGGATTTAATAGATTTCACCAAGAAATTTCATCCATTCCATGTGCATGCCAACTTCATTCATCATCCAGTGGATTTGTTACATACATCTAAATACTCATGTCCATTTTCCACATATGGAATCTTTGTCTAAAGACCTTATCCTTCAGCTACAGATAGTAGTTCATGAATATTCATAAAGCCATATATTTCTTCTCTAAATGGGATTAAGTAATAACTCTTAAGGAAATTGGAGCCAAAATCCTTTTTAGTTTCATTAAAACTAACATCATCACCAAATTTGGTGTCCCTATTACTATATTGGAAGACAATGGAACCAATATATATTCTGTTGAGGTAATGATGTTATATCAAGAGAATAATATCTAATCCAACCATTCATCTTGCTATCATGCAGCGGATAATGGATAGATAGAATCTCTCAATAAAATACTATCAAATATACTCCAAAATATGGTGGATAAAGATAAAAAATAATAGACTAATAAATTTTTTAATAATTTATTTGATTATCATACTACATGCCGTACTACTACACAGGAAACTCCGTACTCATTATTGGAAGACACAGTAGTAGTGTTTCCAATAAAAATTCAATTGCCTTAACTTTGAGTTGCAATCTATTATTAGTTCAATATAGTTGAAATGTTTTAGAAACAATTTGATGAGCTGGAATGATGAGACGGAATCGATTCCATACATTCCATCATTTAGAAGTCTATCAGAACAAAATAGCGCAATCCATTAAAAAAATATTGTCCCCATTCATTTATCCAAGAAGAATTTGTATTGGTCCTAAGGACCCTAATGATACAAGGAATGAAACCTAAAAATATTGAACGAAAGTGGTAAGGACCTTATTCCCTTCATAAGGTCTACTCAAATGGTGCTTATTTCCTAATCTCAATGGATGGAGAGATTATTACAACTCCAACCGATGTGAGATTCTTGATGAAATATGTTGTGTAACTACAAAACATGTCCTCACTTAATAAATCTAAACTGCACGACACAATGTCCTAGTCGCAAGACATTAAAATACATAATGACCATAGGCGTCCATACTGCATGATGATAAAATGTGTATCATCTTTATCATTGTTGCATGCGGTTAAACTGCATGGAATCATTTATCCCCGTCACATGACATTATATTGTATGGTTAATGTCTCCCCTATTTTCTTTAATAGATTCTATATGCAAGAATCGTTAATATCTTTTCTACTCCTTAGTGGCACATGAGTTCCATTACTCCTTATGTTTGAGTCAAATCTTCATAGGGGCCTCATTTCGAGAACTATGTATGGCTTGATTCTCATCCATCTGAGATACATAGTGATGCCTAGATCTCCAGTCTTGGGCCCAGCTGCAACCCAAATTTTTATTTTCCTTTTCCACCTCATATATATGAACAAAATCTATAACGAGGGTTATATTGAGATACATGGATTCATTTTCATATCATCTTGTGTTTTTAATTTAAAATCATTCTTCTAGAATGTGTTTAAATCTCTTGTCTCCCACATCAAACTCAATTGGTGTGAGAAATGACTATTCAAGAACAAGGATTAGATTGATTCTCATCCATATGATATACGTAGAGATGGCTAGATTTACAATATGGGGCCAAGACATAAAAAAAATACCTTTATTCCCTATGTAAGAATCAAACCTGTATAGGGAATGTTTAATTAACTACTTATGCCTTGATTCTCATCAATATGAGATACGTACTGACACCTGTGTATAATTCCTTGGTCCAGCCATAATATTCCATTTTATGTCGGGATCAATCATTTCCTTGCTGCATGACTCTAAACTACACAATTTAATATTTATTCAGAGGAAACAATGAAAGTATCCATTTTACATTTGAATAATATCTATGAAATGGAATCCAAATTCAGGGACAATATTGATTCAAATATTTATCTTATGCGTTGGGAATTACCACTACTATATTTCACACTATTAATATTGAATATTTTCAGATATTTATAATATTTATTATGGTTTCTGTGGAAGATTTTATGATATCTATGAACTCTTTTTCCTGACTATGCAGTACGTGCCCTTAGGTGGCATTACATAGGTTGCCTATATAATGGGAATGTCTGTCAAAACATGCCACTATTTGTCTAGGAAGCACATGCCCTAGTCGGCCCTGCATAATACGAACCCCATAATGGGATTTTCCAAAAAAATCATAACATCATTCTTGGTTCAATTGTATTTTTTCCCTTCAAACATTGATGACAATATAAAAGAATCTGTATCTTAATGCATTCATCCATGTATATTTGTCCCATTACGTTTCTCTAGATCTGAATATCTTTAAGATCATGGTTTAAAAATTTCCCTCTCCATATGTTCAAAGCAATATGAAATAATCATTGATCATTTGACCACATATCATCCATTGTTTCCATTTTTTATCCAAGTCATATGACCTAAAAACTTTAGAAAATATACTTCGTACGTTTGGGTCAGACCTTCAAGGAAATACAGTTCCTTTGATTCATTGGAAATCATGATTGTAAATATTCTATCTGTATTCAAGTATATTTCATCATAAACCATACTCTGTGATTTGAAAAAGAAATCTAATTCTCCATACACATTCTTTTGATTTTAGTAATAGAATGTCAATCTTTTAAGAGCTGTTTTTCTTGACTATGCGGCATATTCCCTTAGGTGGCCCTGCATATTTTTCCTACATAACAGGCATGTCAGTCAATGGATGCCACTATTTAGCTATGAAAAATATTCCCTAGTTGGTCCAAAATAATACAGAACCCATAACGGGGTTATCTAATAATGGTAATTTCGTTCATCGAAAAGACTTCCTATAATGCTTTTATCCCTTTTCCCATATCATTCTTCAGATCCATAAATTCCCAAATCATAGTTTTCAATTCTTTCCTTCCATACTGGAACACAGTACTATGTTTCCAAACAAATTTTCAAGAAATTGAGAGAGTCTCAATTCTTTGGTCAAAGCTAAAGACCATAAAATTAAAGCCACACAATGTCCTCATTTCATGATTTAAAACTACACAGAAAACTATCCTCACTAGAAGACATAAAACTGAACAACATTATGTCTTCACTGCATGAATTAAAAATACACAATAAAATTTTCCCACAACATTATTTAAAACTACATTTCCCGATATTATAAATTCCCCTTTCTGAAAATTTTTATTCATTCCTCATTAACCGAATTTGTATAGATGTGTTTCTCCTATTCATGACATATATTGGCATATATAACCATTTATTCTCAAAATCCCTTCCTTGGAAAAACCACCCACGGTGGTCTTGAGTAATCAATATCTTATTTTTATTTGTCTATCAACAATACAATGTTAAATTCTAAAGAGATCTTTTTCTTGACTATGCAGTACATTCCCCGGGAAGCCTTGCATAAAATTTCCCTACATAACAGGCCAATCAGTCAAAATATTCCACTAAAACTCCATAAAATACTGAAAAAGTCCATAAAATAAAAAACCACCAAAAACCTAAAAATCCAAAAAAACTATAAATCCCTGAATGCCACGAGAACATTAATAAATTAATAAATCCCTAAATAACATAAAAACCATCAAATCCCAGAAAAAATTAAGGAAAACACTAAGAAACCCCCAAAACCCCCAAAACCCCTAAAACCCATCAAACCCTGAAAACACTAAAAATAAAAAAATAAAAAACCTAAAAAACTAAAAGAACATTCATACCCCTTAAACACCCTAAACACCTAAAAAATCATATAACCCTAGAAACCATAAAATCCCTTAGAAACCCAAAACCCAAATAATACCTAAAACCATTTAAAACCACAAAATCATAAAAACCCTAAAAATACAAAAACCATAAAAACATAAAAGCCCGAAAACCCTAGATCCCGTTATGAACCATGAAACCCCAAAAATCATTTATAATGCCACAAAACCCAAAACCTTAAAATAGTAAAAGAACCCCTAGAACCCCTAAAAAGCCACGAAAACCTGAAAACACTAAAAACCACATAAAATCATTAAAACCCATAAAAACCTAAAATTCTCTAAAACCCCAAAGACCATAAAAATACTAAAATTAATTTAAAACCATAATATAAATATAAAAACACTAAAACCCAAAAACCCATGAAAAACTAAAAACTCATAAAAACCATAAACCACTTAAAAACAGTTAAAACCCTCAACCAGTATAAATCCTTAAAAATTATAAAACCCACTTACACTTACAAAAAACCCTATAAAATACCTAAAAACTAAAAAATAATATATACCATAAAGCCCCTAAAATCCCTCAAACACTAAAAACTCATTGGAAACCCTAAATACCAAAAAACCCCAAAAAACATACAAACCCACAAAACCCTAAAAATCCTGAAACAAATTACCCCCGTAAAAACCATAAATATCAAAAAAACCCCTAAAACTATTAAAAATTTATTAAAACTTTGAAAAATGAAATAAAAAATGAAAACGTTAAAACCCATTTAATGTAGTAAAAAACTAATATAATTATAAATCAGACAAATATGTAAAACAAAAAATCACTGAAAATCCATAAAACCCTAAAACACAATAAACCATACATGAACCTCTAAACCCCTAATAACATAAAATCCCTAAAAAAATAAAACCCCTAAAAACCATAAAACACATAAAACTATAAAAAATCACTAAAAAACCCCAAAACGGATGACCCTAAAAACCCATAAAGGACAATGAAACCCCATTAAAACACAGAAACCCCAAAACCACAAAAAAACACTAAAACCCCTAAAACCCTAAACCCCATATAATCATAAAACCCGCTAAAGACCACCAAAAAAACACTAAAGACATTAAAACAAATAAAGACCCTAAAAGCTATGAAATATAATAGAACACCCTAAAGCCCCTAAAACCACAAGAAGAGACTAAAAGCATAAAAAACTAAAATACCCTATAAACCCTAAAAACCCTAAGACCATCAAAACACTAAAAACACTAAAACCCCCAAATCTATAATATATTATAAAATAATATAGAAAACATAAAAATCTTAAAATTCCTTGAAATCCATATAAAACATGACAAGATCTTAGGACACCATAAAAACCATAGAGATCCCAAAATAACTAAAAACCATAAATCCTCCAAAAAACCTAAAGGACCCTACAAACTTTAAAGGACCCTAAAATACATAAAGAATCCTAAAAATCCAAAAATCATAAATTTCCCTAGAACCCCTAAAATAATGTAAAAACCAAAACAAACAATGAACACACCTAATAAAATAATACCCTTAAAACAGAATAAAAGTAGAAATATTCCATAAATACCCTAAAATCCTTAAAATACCATAAACCCCTAAAATCCCCTTGATGAAAAAATAAATTCTAAAAACCACTAAAAACCCTTAAAATGTTTAAAGACCCTAATAAAAATTAAAAGATTCTAAATAGTGTAAAATGATAAAACTGTAGAAACTCTTAAAACCCAAATACCCTAAAAACATTATAAATAATGAAATTCCTACCAAACCCCAAAAAACACTAAAAACCCCAAACCCCTCAAACATGTAAATAATTATAGAGGAACCTAAATACCCTAAAACATTAAAGGTCTCTAAAAACCCTAATAACACTAAAAGAAAAAACACCTAAAAATATATAACACCCTTAAAACCCTATAAGACCCTAATAAACCCTGAAAACCACTAAATAGACTTAAAATACTAAAAGATGATAAAACCCAAAAAATTTCCTCTGAAACATAAAATAACCTAAAATCCCTAAAAACATAAAATACCGTAACATTCCTTAAAACCCCCAAAACCCGAAAATTCCATCAAATCCACTGAAAACCCTATAATAACTTATAAACCCCCCAAAACCCCAAAAACCCTATATCACCTAAAAATCCAGAAATTCCATAAATTCCCTGAAAACCCTTTAAAATATAAAAAAATTAAAAAAATATATAAAAAGTCACTAAAATTATAAAAACCCCATAAAACCCAGAAATCTCTTTAAATCCCATAATACCCTTAAAATCCCTAAAAACCCATAAAAACCCTAAAAACCAAAAAAAAACATTTTAAAACCCCAAGACTCTTAAATACACAAAAAATACCAAAACAATAATGAAAAAAACCATAGCCAAAAAAACCTAAATGCCCCATAAAACCTTAAGGACCCTAAAATAATCGTAATACCCATTAAAAACCCAAAAAACACTAAAAAATCCAATAAACTCTAAAGAACCTAAAATCTTAAAAACCCCCTTAAAATCCATAAAAACACTAAAACACTAATAATCCTAATAACCATGAAAACCCTAAAAACATAAAATTATTTAAAACCCTAAAAACACCGAAAATCTTTAAAATCCATAAAAATTATATGAAGACCATAAAACCCAAAGTCAAAAAAAAACAAAATACCCTTAAAAACCATAAAATAATAAAAAACCCTGAAAAAATAGTAAAAAGGAAGAAAACCCTAAAATCTTTGTAAAACACCCAAAAGCCTAAAATAACTATTATATCCCTAAATCCCCAAAATCATACAAACACCTAAAATCCTTAAATAAACTAAAACCCATGAACCCCCCTCCCAATGCAAAAAAGATAAAAAACAATATAAAATATTTTAATACAACTAAATACCAAAATACATAAATATCCTAAAACCATGAAACCTTTAAAACACCTAATAACACTAAAAACGCATAAAACCCAAAAAGAACAAAAAAATAAACCTATAAATTCCCTAAAACCCCTTTTAAACTAATGAAAATCATAAAAACCATAAAAATGTATAAAAAACTTAAAAACACCTAATATATATAAAAACCATAAATACCCACAATAACCCCAAAAAACAATTGAAAATTCATAAAAACCACTCAATCCTTAAAAAACTAAAGAACCCAGAACCCTTTAAAATTCATCTAAAATAAATCCAACACTCAAAATCCAAAAATCACTTAAAACTCTTATAAACCCATTCGAAGACCACACATAAAATAAAAACTCTATAAACCCCAAATGCCATAAAACCATAAAATCCGTTTAAAAACCTCAAAACCCTAAAAACACTAAAAAACCACATAAACAACTAAAACCCCGAAAATGACCTAAAACCACTAAAAACCTATAAAACCATTGAGATTTATCATGGAAAGGAGTCTGGCGGGAATGGGGATCCTGCTCGGCCTCTGGCCATGCAGCCCCCTAACGGAAAGGTTGATCCGGCTCCGGTTCCACCAATGTTGTGTGTTCACAAGGAGATTTTCTAGCTCTATAAGCCTCCAACCTCAATGTCTGGTGTGACTCATGATGAACTGGAGTCATTGGGATTGAAGCTTAATTTTTCAGAGGTGGTGAAATCGGCGACCTCACTTACCTTTTTTGATTTCAGTTCTCCCTCTACCAGTCACATGATTCAGATGGGGCGGTTGGATCATGTGTCCCCTAATCATGAGTCAGTGGAGGAAAGGCTCAATCTTTGTCACTTCACCATCATTTACAGGGTGAGTGACTTTGTAAATTTTCTTATCATACTAAATGGATCAAGGACAACCAGAGATTCTAAGAATAGCGGATGACTACAATGGGGAGATGGTACTTCCACATTAACTTCCCATCCGATGAATGGAAACGATGATTATAGAGCTTTGGATATCTTAATTTGAAGCTTGGCCTCCTTCAGATCTAGGAGTGGGATTGGAACATTGATCACTGGAATGTGATGAATACCTCTGTGTAGGTATGGATCTGTATCTATAAGCTATGTTGGATCTATTGGCATCCTCGAATTTTAAGGGACATTGCTTCATCATTGAATTTTCCTATAAGAATTTATAAGGAGACGGATAACCCAATGTATGGTCCCTACACACGTGTCCTTGTTGAAGTTGGTTTAGAATCCACACTGGTTGAGGAGGTAGTGCATAAGACCACTGAGTATAGCATCACATTAGAAATTCAGTACGAGTAGAAGCCATGAAATTTCATCAACTGCAATCTCTTTCGGTACCTTATTTATGATTGTCGAAGATTGAAGGTGTGTTCCAGTTGCGGGTGTAAATGTCCGGATGCTGACACCTGAAATATAAACAATGAATCTAGAGCAAGGAGGAACAAACTCCCAGTATCCCAGGTCCCCAGGATTCCTATGCCTGGTCACACTTATGCCTTCACTGTCAGATGGCCTGTGAAGTCTTAGAGCCAGGATCCCACTATTGTGGTGACCCCTACGGAGCCTCCTACTAGATTTCCCAATGAGGTTCTGGTTTTGGATGATACAAGCTGTCAAGAGACGCCCCCTCATTTGCAGGCAGTGGCTGTTGGGATGGATGTATACTCTTCTCCCGTCATCCTAGAGATGGCTGATGATGCACCTGCTGCTCCGCTTCCTCTAGTGTCTGGTACCATCAGGCCTCGCACCCCGACCAAGACAGTTATAGCCCCTCCTATTGATTTTTCGGCTATTCCTGTAACTGATGCATCGAGACATGCTGTTTTCGCCACCCCTAAATCTCAAGTGGTCATGGCTATGGAGGAGCCATGGAACCTCCTATCCCAGAAGCGTCATCAGGTCAATCTAAGAAGTTAAGCTCATCTTAGGCTCTCCTATCAGTGACTAACGACTCCTTTATGGTTGTTCGCTCTCATAATACTGCTAGGGGAAACCCGGTAAGGACTGCCCCCTGCATGACTATTACCCCTGAACAGATTCACCCCACTTAGTGGTAGCTTCTTGGCTGATGATGCTGAGGATGAGACTGATGAGGCTGTAGACCGAATGTACAGATCATGGAAGCCTGTTGATTAGGAACTAATCCATAAGGATCATCCTCATCCTCTTAATGAATATGGACTTCAATACCAGATATCTGAATCCACTGATCCTTTTCTTATGTAGAACTATGTTGGCAGGCCCAATAATATGTGGAAATAAGGTAAAGGAAAAGGGGGTTTCGCAATTCATACCTCTAATTGTAATCATCCATCATGTGAGAGGAGAGGTCCCACCCTTATTTAATGAGGATCCCATTTTGGAAATTCCAGGGGATTGGGAACCCTACCGTTCCCTCTCCCGTTCAGCATTTTCTCTTGTCTCTGAGGCCCATGATTCTGGCCTCTGATGGGTTTCTATACCTATTTGTCGAGGAGGTTGTCCAACACAACATTCTTCAAAGCAGGTTTGGTGCTATGATCTAGGAATACTGGTAGCAGATGTTTGGGTTCTCGCTTTTCCTAGACTGGCCTCTCCTCGATCTTCTCGGTAGCCTGGCCAACTGGTCTTGTAGTGATCAGGTACGTCACTTCCTTCTTGTTTCTACGGCAGCAACCATCTCTTACATTTGGACCGCTCGGAATGCGGCTTCCATCAACAAGAAGTGTCTCTCCTTCCATGGTGGTGTGGTGATGATTTAGAAGACGATTTATGTGGCATCTCAACTCCAAAAAGGCTCAATATCAAATGTTGTCAATGACCTCATTATTTTTCAGCTTCATGGTGTCCCTAGTAAGATCACAAAACCATAGGTTCCCAAGTTCATATGATTAATCCCTCCACTCCCCTCCGGGATTAAGGTTAATGTGGATAGTGCGACTTTGGGAGCACCGGGTCCTGCTAGTTGCGGCAGGATCTTCCGCACCTGTTGACGCTTTTTCAAGGGATGTATCCACCACTTTATTGGTGATGGATACACCCCTCGAAGCTAAAATGTGGGATATGATGAAGGTGATTAAGTATTCCATCCAATTTTGATTGAGTTTTCTCTGGATTGAATGAGACTCTATGCTTGCGGTGAATTCCATTAAGAACATATCCATGCATGTCCCATGGAATATTCTCCCACAATGGGTGGAGTTCCTTACCATTTTTCAATGTTTTAACCTTAATGTGACACATGCCTATCAGGAGGTGAACGCGGTTAGGGATGAACATTCCAAGCAGGCTATCGTTGGGAGGTGCTCGATGTGGTCCTTCATCACCCCATCCCTTTTCTCTCTGTTTGGGGATTGTGACTTGAAGGATGAATTGCACACCCAATTATTTAATCACTCCTTGAAACATTGTTGTTTTTTTCTTTTCATTTTAAATAACTTTTTGGGGAGTAGGCTAGCCTAGTCTCAAGCATTCCTTGACAAATAAAACCATTATATCCCTAAAAACCATATAGAAAATATAACCCTTAAAATTCTGAAAGCCCTTAAATTACCAAATAAATTACCTAAAAGTCCCTAGACCCCCTAAAAATAATAATTCCCCATAAATACCATAAACCCCCCAAAATCTCTAAAATCATAAAGGACCCTAAAAACAGAAAAAACCCATAAATACCCTAAAACCCCCAAACCTCCTAAAAATTGTAAAAACAAAATAATCGGTATACATTCCTAACAAACCATTATACCCAATATAAATTGAGAAACACCAAATGAAACCATATAATACCAAAAAACATTAAATCTTCAAAAGGAATAAAAAACTAAGAACCCTTAGAACCACAAAAACTCCAAGAAACCATTAAAACCCCAACAGTCCAACAAAGCCTAAAAAACCTAAAACCCCGGAATATCCATAAAACCCTAAAAACCCAACACATATAAATAGTTATAAACACACAAAATAACATAAAAAATATAGAAACCCTAAAACCCTAAAACCCCTAAAATCCCCTAAACATGATAAGATCCTTAAAACACATAAGAAACCATAAAAACTATTAATAATTAAAACCCCCCAAAATGCTTAAAACCCTAAAACCCCTTTAAACACTATAAACCCTTAAACCCGTAAAATACTCTATTAATTGATAAAAACCTAACACTACTTAAAAAAACTAAAAAAACCAAAAACACTAAAACATACAAAAACTCTAATGACCCTAAATAACCATAAATACCTTAAAATCTCAAAGAACCCTAAAAACCCAAAACCCTTTAAAACAGTAAAAACCCAAAAAAATATAAAAAACAATAACAACCATGATCCCTAATAAAGGAACCTACCCCCACTCCCCAGCCAAAAAACCCTAAATATTATCAAAAAATTAAAAAACCAATAAAACTGAATCAACCCTAATAGCATAAAAATACACAAAACACCTAAAATTTTGAAATTCCAAACTACTATTAATACATCAAAACAATCTGTAAACCATTGAAACCACTAAATATCCTTAAATAACCCTAAGTCAACCCAAAACCAAATAGAAAATCCTAAGAAAACCTATAAAACCCAGAACAACCAAAAAAATACACCTTAAAAGTCCATAAACACCTAAAAATTTGACAGAAACCAAAAAACCCCAAAATACCATAAAAAATAAATTTTTAAAAAAAAATCATCAAAAATTCAAAATTAGAACCCCGTTAAATTAAACCTCTAAACTCTAAAAACACCAGAACCCTAAAACATATGTAAATTCCCAATAAATCATTAAACATATAAAACAGTAATTCCTATTAAATAATTTAAAATACTCAAGACACATGAAAACCATTAAATATCTAAAACCGATAAAACCATATAAAAAACACCATAAGGACCAAACCCTAAACACAAAACCATATACCCTAGACACAAAACCCAAACCCTAACACCCTAATTCGAATAACCTACACCCTAAACATGAAACCCTAAATAACCAATAACCTAAACTGTTAATCATACACCCAAAACCCTATAACCAAAACCCTATATGCTAAAAAAACACCGTAAACCCTACACTAAGCACCCAAATCCCTAAACCTTAAACCTTAAACCCAATACCCTACACCCTAAAACCAACACCCTAAAACTAATACCCTAAACCCTAAACCCTAAACCCTAAGACCAACACCCAAAACCCTATACCATACATCCCAAACCCTAAACCCTGTGACAAAAACCATGTACACTACACCCAAAACCCAACACTCAAACCCCATACCCAACACCCTAAACAATTTACCATACACCATAAACCCTATACCTTACACCATAAACCTAGTACCCTACATTATAAAACCTAATCCCTACATCCTAAACCCTATACCCAACACCCAAAACCATATACCCAACACTCTAAACCCTATACCATACGCCATATCCCCAAAACCCTACACACTAATCCTGATACCCTACATCATAAACCCTAAACCCTACACCCTAAACCCTATACCCTTCACCCTAAATCTTATATCCCAAACCAAAAACCATATAACATAAGCCCTATAACCTATTCCCTATACCCTAAACACTAATCCCAAATCCCTAAACCCAACACTCTAAAGTCATACCCTACACCCTAAACCCAACATCCTAAACACTATACCGTACACCCTAAACCAAAATTCCTAAACTCTAAACACTGTACTTACACAATAAAATGTAAATTGTACACCCAAATTCAAATAACCTACTCCCTAAACTATAAACCCCACACCCTAATCAATATACCATAAAAAATAAACACTAAACCATAAACCATATACCGCACACCCTAAACTGTACACACTACACCCAAAACCCTATACCTTACTCTCTAAACCCTTATATATACACACAAAATCTAGTACACGGCACCCTAAACCATACACCCAAAATCATGTACCTTGTACCCTAATCCCACGATCCCTAAAATATTTACACTAAATCATAAACCACATAACCAATAACAGACCCATGATCAAATCCGGGCAGGGGCGAATTTCTGGGGTACTGTAACAGTACTGTAGTATGGAACTGTAGTAGTACTGTAGCAGCGGTGGAACTATAGCAGTGGTGGAACTGTAGTGGCAGAGGGGCTGTAGCAGGTACTGTAGTAGCGGCTGTAATGTAGCAGGTACTGTAGCAGTACTGTTCACCGAGGGGTCCTTTGGGAAAAAAATGGGCTTTCAAGCCTTGTATTCAGGCCACATGGCCTTTGGCCTTTGGGATATGTAATGGGTCTCCCTCTACCCATTCTAAAGAGGTCTTTGCTTTAAATAATAAATTTAGGCTTTGGCCCCAAACTTAAAAAAACAGATTTTATTCATCGTAAACCATAAAATCCTACACACTACACCCTAAACCCTATACCCTACACAATAACCCTACACCCTAAACATTATACCCTACATCATAAAACCTAAACACAATAACCTAAATCCTATACAATACACCTTAAACCATATATCCTAATACCTAAGCTCCAAAACCTATACACTATACCCTACACACTAAACTCTATAACATTGTCCTTAAACCCAATACCACACACCTTAAACGTTACATAGTACACCAAAAACCCTAAAATGACCCTAAAATGACTAAAATACCTAAAAATATAACCTCTAAAATCCATAAAACCCGTAAAACCCTAAAACCCCATTATAAACCCAAAATACCAAAAGACCTTAAAAACACTAAAAACATTAATAAAACACAAAAATTACTAAAAAAACCCTAAATACCCCTTATTACTCAAAAAATACTAAAACCATATAAAACCCTAAAAATACTATAAATAACTAAAATCCCTAAGAAACTAAAATACAAAAAAATCAATACAAAACATAAAATTCATTAAAATACCTATAAGCCCTAAAAACCCCATAATACATTAAATACCCTAAAACATCTATAATAATAATAAAAACCCCCAATCCAAAATAAACCATAAAAACAATAAAAACTATTAAAACACTGAAAGACCTTAAAACCTGAAAACCCACTTAAAATCCTAAAACCCATTAAACCTAAAAACCCCAAATAACACTAAATACCCTAATAAAACATATGAACTCCAAACCCATAAAACCCAATAAAAACCCTAAAACACATGAAAATTATATAAACCCCCTAAAACCCTAAAAACCCTAGAAACCCTGAAAACCATAAAAAGATTCAAAAAACCATAAACCCCGCTAAAACCCCTTAAAAACTAAACAACTAAATTAACCTAATAACCATAAAACCCATGAATAACATAAAACCGCATAAACATCCACAATTAATAAATTTAAAACCTAATCCACTAAAAATTAGTAAAAACTAATAAAAAACCCCCTAAAACCCCATAAAAATCCAACGCACTAAAAATGTTAAATACACGTACTGCACTAAAAATCCCAAAAATTCCATAAAACCTAAAAAATCTAAAAAATAAAAAAAATCCTAATACCCACTAAACCACATAAAACACTAAAACCACTAATATACTATAAAAGCACTTAAATTACCAAAACCCTAGAAAAACAAAAAAACCCAAAAAAAAGTAAATAAACACCCTAAACCCTATAAATACCATTAAAACCCTTAAAACCAAATGAACACAAAAAACCCTTCAAACCCCCTTAAAACCCTAAATCTATAAAATACATAATACCCTGAAAAAAAACTAAAAACCCAAAAAACAATAAAAATCATAAAAAATCTAAGAAAACATGAAAAACCTAAAACCATTAAAAACATAAAATCCCTTAAAACTCATAAAAAACCATAAAACTAGAAAAAAATAAAAAAATAATAAAAACCTAATTTCCAAAAATATACTAAATAACATGAAATATCATAAAAACCTAAAATCTAGTAAAAATACTACACCCCCGATAAATAAAACAAACTAATAAAAATCGTAAATACTCAAAACCCCTAAAATTCCTAAAACCCTGAAACCCAAAATAAACATAAAAACCCTTAAACCCCTTATTTAAACTAGAATCAACAAAATCCAAAAAGTTCATAAAAACACTAAAAATTCTTTAAATCCATAAAACAACATAAAAGACCCCAATAACATAAAAACCCCTAAAGACTTGAAAACCCCATAAAACCCTTCAATACCATAACACGGAAGAAATCTAAAAACCAAAAACCCTTAAAGGATCTTAAAACCCATTAATCAGTAAATAACCTAAAAACATCTAAAAACACTATAAAAAAAATAACAAACATAAAAATACCTAAAACCCAAAATCCCATAAAAACCTAAAGATGCTCAAAAAATAAATTACCCTAAAAATAGTGGAAATACCTAAAAAACCCTAAAAAAATAAAAATCCTAAAAAACCCCAAAAACCATAATAAACTATATGACCCTAAAAACCCTGAAAACCGCAAAACCATAAAAACCATTAAAATAACAAACACAAAATCTCCCAAAAAACATAAAAAACCTAAAAACCCTAATAATCTGAAACCACATAATATCATGAAACACATCAAACCCTAAAAACTCTAAAAAACCAAAAAGTCTCAAAAATATTCCAAATACCCTAATACGGTAAAAACCTATAAAAATAATTAAATTCTTAAAAATCCACAAACCATTAAAACACCCTAAAATCCAATAAACCCGTAAAAATTGTACAAAACCACTAATACCCTGAGATGACATAAAAATATGTTCCAACCCAAACTCTAAAAACATAAAAAAACCATAGAAACAGTGAAACAACATAAAAAACCCCAAAACCCTAAAATCCCTAAAACACTATATCCATTTAAAATACTAAAAACCCAAAGCCCTAAATATCATTCAATCTGCAAAACCCTTAAAACTCTATGAACCCTATAAAACCTTAAATCACCTAAAAATACTAATTAACAATAAAATAATTAAAACCCATAAAAAATTAAAACCACTAAAAAACATGAACCACTAAAACAATAAAAATACCTAAGACCACAGAAATGTGCTAAAAACTACAGATCTCTAAAAGGAAAAATCCCCAGAAAATCATAAAAGGCATAGAAACCCCTATAAAACCATTATCATCCCGTAAGACCCTAAAACATTAGAAAAAAAATCAAAACCGTAAAACTCTAAACAACCCTAAAACCTATAAAACTTTAAAAAACCAAAAAAAATGTGAAAACCCCTAAAACCTCTAGAAGCTACAAATAATACTAAAAATAGTTAAAACCCTAAAAATCAATATATCATATAAATCCTATAAACCCAGAAACCATTATGAAACCTAAAGACCCTAAGACCCTAAAAATAATATGAATCCCCTAAAACCCTTAAAAAATTTGAAAACACAAAACTCCCATAGTAAAACCCTATTTACTATAAAAACCCTAAAAACCCTACAAAATAATTATAAAACCATAAAAACCAAGAAACATGAAAACAAACCTTAAAACTCTATACCCTACCCACTACACCTTAAAAACTAAAAACATAAAAAACCATAATTCCCCTTAAAAAATTAAAAACCCTAAAAAGAATTAAATCCCTAAAAACAATAAACCCCATTAAAACCATAAAATGATAAAAAATCAAAAAAACCTAAAATCCTGAAACAATACAAAACCCCTAAAACACCCTAAAACCTTAAATCCCCTTAAAACAATAAAACCCATAAGAATCTCTAAAACCCTAATACACGTAAAACCCCTAATAATTTAAGAAAATATAATAATCTATAACCCATAAAAACCTATAAACCATAAGACTTCTAAAAATAATGAGAAAACAATATACCAATGATCGCCTAGATAATACATTAACATCCAAAAAATGGCCCGCAAAATGTCCTAAAATTCATAAATGGGAAAACCCTAAAACCCATGAAAATCCAATAAAACCCCTATGAAATTAGATAAAAGTTTGAAAACCCTAAAATCCACTAAACCCCTAGAATAACCAAAAAAATCTAAATACCATCAAACCACTTAAAGTCCTCTAAAACCATAAAATCTCACAAAACCATAAAACCCGTTGAAACCCATAAAACCATAAAAACTATAAAATCCATTAAAATCTCAAAAACCTAAAACGACCCCAATAAATTCCCCTAAAAGACCCTGAAACACTATAAACGACCTAAATTCTATAGAAAAACACTCAATGAACCAAAAAACCTCAAAACCTTGAAATACCATAAATAACCTCTTAAAAATAAAACAATACAGTAAAAAACCTTATACAATATAGGATGCCTAAAAACCCTAAATACTATAAAATCCCTAAAATCTTTATAACACCATAAAACCCCATAAAAACCCAAAATACCCCTACTAATTCTTTTGAAAAACTAAAAACAAAAATACCCTAAAAACCCTAAAAATAATAAAAATCCCTAAACCGCTAAAAAATCTTAAAATAATAAAAACCTATTAAACCCTAAAACCATAATATCCCATTCATATTAAAACCCCTAAATACAGTAAAAATAAATGAATCCTTTAAAAATCATAAAAGAATGTAAATCTTTAAAAGACCCCAAAACCCCCAAGACACCTAAAAATATTATAAACCCCCATAAGACCATAAAACACATAAAATCGACATAAATAGCCTAAAAACTCCAAAAAACCACAGAAAAAATCCTTAAAATCATTCAAAAAACCGAAAAACCCAAAACCACAAAAACCCTAAAAACCCAAATACACTATAATTCCCTAAAATCCTTAAAAACATAAAAAATACGAAAAAATAACTAAAAAACATAAAAAAAAATTAAGTCTCAGAAAGACAATGAACACACTAAGATAAACCCAGAACACCAAAACCTCTAAAACCCCTAAAACCATATAAACACCAAAAAACCATAATAACTTAAAAATACCTAAAAACAATAAAAGTCTCTTTAAGCACCCTTGACACCCAAAAACACCTAAAAAACCTATAACCCTAAAAACCTAAAAATCCAATAAAAACTCCAGAAACCTAAAAATACCGAAAAACCATATGAAACAGAAAAACCATAAGAATCCTAAAAATACTAAAACCCAAAAATACCATAAAACCCTATATACGCTTAAAAACCCTAAAACCCCTAAAATATTTTATAAACCCACAAAAACCATAATCCCTAAAAACAGTAAAAGAAACCCAAAACCCCCTAAAAATCCTTGAAAACCCCAAACCACAAAAAACCACTTAAATTCCTATCAAACCATAAATCCCTAAAATTATATAAAATCCTTAAATACCGTAAAAAAGCCTAAAAATACGTAAAAACGATAAAAATATCAAAAAACACTAAAACCCCAACAACACTAAAAGCACTAAAAACTAAAAAAAAACCATAAACCCCCAAAAAATTCATAAAACCCTAAACCTATATAAATCCATGAAAACTATGACACCCCATAAATCCAGCTATAATCCCTATAAAATGCATATCCACTAAAAAACACAAAATACCAAAACACCAAAAAAATCCCTGAAACTCTAAAAATCCATAGAAAACATGAAATACCTAATAAACCCCCAAAAAATAATAACCCATAAAAAACCCCAAAACCCCTAAATCCATAAATATCCTAAAACCATAATCCACCAAAAAACATTAAATAATTATTAAATATTAAAAAAAACTAAAAAGAAAAAAACCAATTTAAAACAGTAAGGAACAAAAATAATAAAAACCCTAACAATATAGAAAACCCTACAAAACAAATAATCCATAAAACCATAAAAACACTAAAAACCATAAATAAACCATTAATCTACTAATACAACAAAACCCCTAAAAACAAGACAACCCCAAAAAACAGAAAACCCTTAAAAACTATAAAAAATCACTAAGACCCCAAAACCCACTAGACCATAAAAACTTCTAATGAACAATGAAAACCCATAAAAATACAAACAACAAAAAACCCCTAATAACACTAAAACACCTAAAACCCTAAATACCATAAAATAATAAAACACTATACATACACCATACAACCCTAAATCCATTAAAACACATAAAGATCCTAAAGGCTCTGAAAACCAATAAAACACCCTAAAATCCTTAAAACCACAAGAAGATACTAGAACCCTAAAATATTAAAAGACCCTAAAAATACTAAATACACAATCAACATAAAATCACTAAGAACCCAAATCCTCAATGACAATAAAATACTCCAAAAGTGTCTAAAAACCAACAAAATCCTAAAAGTACTTGAAAACCATAAAACCCCTGAAAAGACCATTGAACGCCATAAAAACCCTTAAGGACCCAAAATAACTAAAAAACCCAATCCTCCACAAAAAACCAAAAGGACCCTACAAACCATAAAGGACCCTAAAAACCCTAAAGAATAAAAAAACAAAAAATCCTAAATGTCCTAAGAATCCCTAAAATACCATAAAAACCCAAAAAACATAAAATACGCATATTAGACAAAAATACCCAAAAACCGCCAAAAATTAAAAATATATCATAAATACTATTAAAAACATAAAAGACACTAAAACCCTAAAAATCACTTAATGAAACTAAAAATTCTAAACAACCATAAAAACTCTAAAATGTTTAATGATACTAATAACAATTAAAAGGACCTAAATACTGTAAAATTCTAAAACAGTAGAAACTCTAAAAACCCAAAAACCTACAAATATTATAAATCTAAAAACCCCTAACAATGTCTAAAAAACACTAAAAACCACAAAACCATGTTTTCTAAATCTTATACCCTACATCCAAAACCCGAAAACCTAATCACTATGCCCAAAAACCATAACAATACACCAAAAACCATAAACTGTGCACCCTAAACCCTATACCCTACACACTAAACCCCAAAGAATACACCACAAACCCGAAAACCTAAACCCTAAACACTATACACTACACCATAAACCCTATAACACAAACCCTAGATACTATATCGTACACCTTAAACCCAGTACCCAACACCCTAAACTATAAACCCTAAATCGTGTAACCAAAACTCCATACCCTACACATTAAACCCTAAACCTAACACCGTAAACACAATACCCTTCACCATAAGCCCAAAAACATACAACTAAAACCCTATACCCTACCCCTACAACCCTATAACTTATAACCTAGACCCTACATCCAAAACCAAATACCGTACACTCAAAACTACATACCCTATAACTGAATACCAAAACCGTACACTATATTCCCCTTGCACTATACCCAAAATCCAACAACCTAAACACTAAATCAAATACCATAAACCCAAAACCCTAAACCATACACCCTAAACCCTATACCCTACACATTAAACAACAAAAACCAAACCCTATACATTATACCCTACACCCTACACCCTAAATCCTAAAATCAACACAATAAACCCCAAACCCTACACCCTATACCCTAAACCCTACACCCTAAACCATAAAGCCTACACCCAAACTCTATCCCCTACACCCTAAACCATAATCCATAAACAATAAACCCTATACCCCTCACCCTAAACCTACACCCTAAACCCACTACCATGCACCCTAAACCCTATAAGCTATAACATATACCCTTCATACTAAACTATAAACCATATATCATAATCCCTATGTTCTAAACCTAAAACCCAAAACCCAACACACTAAACCCTATGACATACACCCTAAATCATACACCCTATACCCTAAACCTGACACACTAAACCATAATCCCTATAACCAAAACCCCAGAAACCCTAAAATCATTAAAAACCCAAAAAACCCTAAAATAATAAAAAACATAAAAAACCCAAAAAACATTTCAAATCATAAACAATTCCAAAAATACCCAGAAACACTAAAAAAAGTAATATCTTAGAGAAACATAAAATCACTTAAAAACCCCCGAAACCCAAAAATAATCTAAATAACCCAATAAAAACATTAAATGACCTAGATAAACATCAAAAATACTTAAAAAATAAAAAAAATCTAAAACTCTTAAAAACACAGGAAACCTCATAATCCCTTAAAAATACATAAAGGATGAATAAAGACAAAAAATACCATATAACTCTAAATCTTTAAAACACTATAATAAAAATTAAAAACCCATCAAACCACATAATAACCCTAATAAAACACTAAATCCTCTAAAAAATCCCAAGGAATACCTCAAATCCAAAAAAATATCAAAAAACCCTAAAAACCCAAAACCCCTATATACCCTGAAAGAGTGCTAAAATCCATAAAACCCCAATCAAATTCCAAAAATCCTAAAAACAATAAAAACATAACAAACCAAAAATACTCTAAAAACTCTTCAAAACCTTAAAAAACTCTAGAAACCCAAAAATGCACAAAAATACCTAATCCCCCTAAAACTCCAAAAATATTTAATAGACCTAAACTCCAAACAACATCTAAAACGACTAAAAATCTTAAAAATAGTAAGAAATTCTCACAAACAAGAAGAAACCTAAAAAACCAAAAAAACCATAAAACCATAAAATCACTAAAAACCCAAAACCCTATAACATACACCCAGAACCCAAATCCATACACCCAAATCCATAGAAATCTTTACCCTATACCCAAATATAGACACCCTAAACCCTATTCCCAACAACCTAAAACTTATACGATTCCCCATAAACACTAAACCCCACCCCTTAAATGCTAAACGAAATACCCTAATCTATACGAGAAACACTCTAAAACCTATAACCAAAAACCCCAACCCTAAACCATATACACCATACCCAATACCCTACACCCTAAACCCTATATCCAACACACAAATCCCTAAAGCATATACTAAAAACCCTATACCCTATAACCTAAACCCTATAACCAACACTCTAAACCATATACCCAACACACGAAACCCTTCAACCAAAACTCTAATGCATATACCAAAAACCATGTACCATAAACCATAAACCCAATAACCAACACTCTAAACCCTATACCCAACCCCTGAAACCCTAAACCACATACCCAAAACATTATACCATAAACGCTAAACCCTACACCATAAACCATACAAACTACACCCTAAACCTGAATACCTATGTACTAAAACATATATCCTACATCTTGAACCCTAAACCCAAAAATCTATAACCTAAACTCTATATATTTCACCATAAACACTAAACTTTACACCCCATACCCTATACCATTCATCCTAAACCCTATACCTCACCCCTTACACCCTATACCCTATACTGCAAACCCTATACCCTACACAATAACCCATAAACTATATACCATAAAACCTCATACCCTACATCCTAAACCCAATACCTTTCTCTATAAACCCAAAACCATAAATCATGCACCGTAAACCCTGTAACCCACACAATAAAACCGAAACCCTCATCCCTAAACCCAATAACCTTCACCCTACACCATAAAACCTACACCCAATGCAATATACCCTACAAATGAAACCACATAACCTATATTATACACCTTACACCAAAAATCCAAAACCCTACACTGAAAACATTATACCCTATACCCTTAAACCTTATCACTACACCAAAAACACTATACACTACACACTAACCCTGAAAACTGATAGCCTTAATCCGATTCCATACTCCCTAAACCGTAAACTCAACACCCTAATCCATATTCCCAAAACCAAAACCCTATCCCCAAAAACCTAAATCCCACACCATACACTCTACACCCTAAAATCTATCCCCTAAACCCTATACACTACACACTAAACCCTATACCATAAACCCTAAACATTAAACCTACAATATAAACAATACACCACACACCATATACCCTAACACCTAAACTTTAAACCATACACTCTGAACTATATACCCTACACCCAAAACCTAAACTGTAAACCATACACTACGCACCCAAAACCAAACACTGAAAACCCCCTACACTACACCCTAAACCCTAAACTCTATACCTTAATCCCTATACACTGAAACCAAAACCCTAAACAATATACCCCAAATCCTATACCTTAACCCCAAAAACCTAAACTATACACCATAAACCTTATTCCCTTCACACTAAACCCTAAACCCTAAACCCTACACCCTATATACATAAAAACAAACATCATAAATCAAAAATTCTATACTCCAAACCAAAAAATATATACCCAAAAACATAAACATTAGAGGAAAACCCCTAATTTGTACAGATAAAACATAATCCCAACACCCTAAAGTTATACCCTAGAACCTAAATGATAAACCCTAAACACTATACCATACATCATATACCTAATACCCAATAACAAGTACCCAAAACACTATACGCTAAACCCTAAACCCTAAACCCTAAACCCGAAAAATTATAAAACAATCCTAAAACCCCTAAAACCATGAAAACTCTAAAACCCATAAAAACATAAAAATCCTACAAAACCTTAAAAGGGTCAAATTGCCTAAAAACCCATAAAAACTAATGAAAATAAAAAACCCTTAAGAAAATGCTCAAAACCTTAAATCCCCCTAAAAACCATAAAAGTCATAAAATACCTAAAAACTCTAAAAAACCCATAACAAATACAAACAATCCCTAAAAATCATAAAAATCAAAAAAAAAATCATCGAAACCCAATCAAGTCAAAAAACCAAAAAACCGTATAAAACACCGGAAAACACTAAAAATACCTATAAATTCTAAAAAACCATAAACCCCATAAAAACCATAAATCAAATAAAAAACATAAAACCATATTGAATACGTAAACCCCTGAAACACTGAAATACGTTAAAACCCATAAAACACCTAGAAAATCTAAAAACACTAAAAACACATTTAAAACTATAAACCCTCAGAAAACATAAAACTCTAATTACACTAAAATAATAATAAAACCCTTAAACCCCTATAACCGACAAGAAACTTAAAAAATAATCAATACACATGTAAATATATTATGGATACTAAACCCTTTAAAAATCCAATATAAAACCATAAAACACATGAAATAATCCAAAAATCCATAAACACAACTAAAAATCTTAAAATTCCTAAAAAACCAATGAATATTTACAAATATAAAACACCATAATATTCTAACACCACCTATGATATCCATGAAACATAATAAAAGCTATAAAACTAATAAAAACCCACCAACCACTGAAGACATAAAAATATCTAAAAACACACTAAAAATCCTTAAAAAGCACTAAAAACATAAAAATTCAATGAAAAAATAAAACAAATTAGAAACCAACAAACCCTAAAACCCCCCTATAAACCATAATCCCCTAAATCTACTAAAACACACCGAAAAATATTTAAAAACTGGAAACCCAAAAACCTTAACATATCTTCAAAACCCCTAAAAGCCCTTAAAACCTTGAAAACATGAAACAACACCAAGATAACTAAAACCCAAAAAAAAAACAAAAAACCACTAAGAAACCTAAAAATCACAAAAATCCGAGAAATCTTATTAAACCTAATTACCATTATGAACCCTTTAAAACCATAAACCCTTGGAACCACAAACACCCATATAAACTAAAAAACCTAAAACCCTATAAAAAAATAAACGACCTAAAAAATCCTATAACTCTATAAACCACTAAAAACCTCTAAAACCCCTACAAACTCTAAAATACCTAAACCAATGACACACAAAAAACAACCCTAAAATCCTTAAAACACCACAAAACCCTAAAACTACATAAACTACTCAAAAAACTTAAAATAACTGAAAAACCAAAATCCACTTATAACCCAAAATCCTCATAAAAGACCCTAAAACCCCTAAAATAAAATAATACCATAAACCCCCTAAAACCCCTTATAAACCATAAATAACCTAAACGATTATAAAAATTCTAAAAGACACTAAAAGCCCTTGAACCATAAAATTGTAAAAATAATAAAACATTAATGGATCCTTGAATCCTTTAAAACCCATAAAAATATTAAAACCTCTATTAAAAATAAATATCTCCCCCCCAAAAAATCTGAAAAATTCCAAAAAACACTAAAAACCCATAAAACCCCTTAAAATCCTATAATGACCTAAAATTATAAAAACCATAATAAAATAAAAACACCATAAAAACCATAAAAACAGTAAAGGAAAAAAATCCCTAAAACAGAAAAAGTTAACTAAAAACCCTAAAAATACCAATGGAAACTAAAATCCCCATAATGAAACTAAAATTAAAAACCCCCATAAAAGATAATAAAAACACTAAAAACCCTAAAAACCATGACTCCCCCCATCAAATTTAAAAAGGCACTAAAAACCGAAAAAATCTAAAAATGACCCTAAATACCCTAAAGGAATCTATGAGGCCAAAAAAACTTAATGAACCAAAAAACCCATAAAAAGGTCCTAAAAGTTTTAAAATCCCATAAAATGGTAAAAACCCAAAACATCTATAAAAACCCTTAAATTTTTATGAAACCTTAAAACCAATTAAGAAAATCAAAAAACCAAAAAAACCATAATAATAAAAAAATATTTTAAATACTCATCTTATCCCAAAACACCCAAAAAAACCTAAAAAAATACTCAAATACCCAAAAACACTAAAAATACTAAAAACCTATAAAACCTTTTAAAAATAAATGAAAACATGATAATACATAAAAAACCTATAAATATAAAAATATCTAAAAATATAAATCATAAAAAAAAACTGAAAACTCTAAAAACCTAAAAATATCTTAAAAAATAGAAACCGATAATAACCCTTAAAACACTAAAACCCCCTAAAACCCATAAAAACCAAAAAAATAACAAAAAAACTTAAAACCAAATACACTAGACGAAACTATATCCCCAAAAAATTCATAAAAAAATAAAAACCCTTAAACCCCTAAATGACTATAAAAAAAATAAAAACTATAATTGGCCCAAACAACAAATAAACCCACAACAAGGCTCCAAAACCCATGTAATACCATAAAAGACAAATAAACTCCAAAAAATCCAAAATACCCCAAAACCATTAAAAACAATATAAAACCATTAAAACTCTAAAAAACTAATACACTATAAAAAACAATGAAAACCGTTGAAAATCCTTAAAACCGCCTTAAACTTTTAAAATCCCAAAAACTGGACTAAGGATCATAAAAATATTAAAATTATGAAAAACCCTAAAAACCATAAAAACATAAAAACCCCTAAACCACAACATAACCTAAAAATATATCAATACCCTGAAAAAATACAAAAAAACCTTAATAAATCCTATGACCTATACCCTAAACCCCACATCCTAAAATAAAAAAACAATAAAACCCCTAAAAACATAAAATACTAAAAACCATAAAACCATAAAAAACCCCAAAACCCTATGAAACCTAAATAACATTAATATCCTAACAAACCATAAAACCCCTTAAAACAATAAAACACAAAAAAACATGAAAACCATAATGAACCCTAAATTCTTTACGCACCCAAAAAACCAAAAAAAATGCTAAAACCTTAAACATTCCCTAATGTGTATAAATACGAATAATCCTAAAACCCATAAAACACCTTAATACTCTAAACCCCATAAAACAAAAAAACCTTAAAACCCCTGATAAACCTAAAACCCTAAACCCCCTCAAAACATTAAAACCTCTCAAAATAAAAAACCCCAAAAGTCAAGAAATCATAAAAACCCAAAAAAAACCCTAGACCCCAAAGAATAATTAAAAATAGCTAAAACCAACCAAAACCATAAAAAATTTTATTCCCTCTAAAATCATAAAAAATGTTGAAATCCTTAAAGACCTTAAAACACCTAAAACAAAGAAAAACTTAAAACCCCAAATTAATCCCCAAAACAACTAAAAAAATTAAAATACCTTAAAACCCTAAAACTCATAAGAACCCTAAACACCTTAAAAACACTAAAATCCCAATTAACCCTAAAACCACACAAAATATTAGAATCCCTTAAAGACTTTTAATACACTAAAAACCCAATAAAAATCCTAAAAGGCCAAAAGAGCCCCTAAAACCCAAAAGACATTAAATTACCCTATAAAACCTTAAAAGACCCAAAAAACACTTAAACACCATTAAAACCCCTATGAACCCAAAAAAATACAATAAATACCTAAAGACACAAAAAACTATTAAGAAACCTAAAAACATTAAAAATCCCTTAAAACTAGAAAAACCATAAAAACCAGTTTAAACCCCTCAAAACTCCTTCAAACCCTTAATTACTGTAATACTATAAAAAAATATAATAACCCTAAAATAAATTTTAAACTAATAAAAAATATTTAAAGGAAACAAAATCGTAAAACCCCTAAAGGAACATAAATAAATTTAAATACCCTACCCCCTAACCCTAAAAAACCTGAAATCCCTTAAAACCCTAAATCCCTAAAATCCATACAAATACTTAATACCTTAAAAACCTAAAAGACTTTAACATCCTTAAAAACATAACATACACCAAAATCCATTAAAATACCCTAAAAACATAAACACACGCAAAACCCATTAATACCATAAAATCCCAAAAACCATATAAAAAAATCTAAATCAACTTAAAACCATTTTATCCCCCAAAAAACCTCGAATCCACAAATAAACTGTAATAATACTAAAAACCCTAAAACACTATAAAACCCTAAAATCCCAAAAAATCGTAAAACTGATAAAAAACCCCAAATTCACTAAAACCTGTTAAACTCCTAAAATCTGTAAAACCATTACAACGTTAAAAATTTATAAAACCCCTAAAAATAAATAGTAAATCATAAAAACACTGTAAATTGAAAATAAAAACTCTTAACTACCAAAAACATTCAAATATTTAAAATCCTATAAACCCGTAAACATCACAAAACCCAAACACTCATAAAACACTAAAATAAAAATATCCCTAAAACCCTATAAATCCTTATAAAAAACTAAAAATATCAAATTCCAAAAATAAAAAAAACATTTAAAAAAATCTATAAAAAACAAAAACCCACATATAACCACAAAAACACTAAAAAACCAAAAACACTAAAAACCTAATAACAACACTATTGGAACTAAAAATCGTAAAGCCTAGAATATTCCTTGGAAACCCTAAAATCCATTAATTCCAAAAAATATTTAAAACCCCTAAAACAACAATGAAAACCCACTAAAAAGCTTAAAAATCCCACATATCCAAAAAATATATTAAAATCCAAAAAATCCATAAAAAATCTAAAACCCCCTAAAAAATATAAAAAATTAAAAACCCTAAAACCCATTCTTACCCATAAGAATCCTTAAATCCAAAAACACAAAAAAAAACTCTATAACCCCTTTTAACACCTACAAACCATAAAATAATGACCACACCAATAACACCTAACCCCTGCACCCAAAAAATTCTATAAACCCACTAAAAACACTAAAAACATCAAAAAATCATAAAATCTCAATATTGCAAAAATGATATCTAGAATACCTAAAATACACTATAAACCCCTTAAAACACTAGAAATTTATAAATCCCCTAAAACCCCAAAAAAACATAAGAAACCGTGAAAATCATAATACCCCCAAAAAATGAAAAACAACAAAAAACCCTAAAACCATTAAAAGAATGAAATACAATAAAAATATAAAAAAAATATTAAACCATTTTAAAATGAAAAAAAACCCATTACAATTTCTAAAAAACAGTAAAAATAATACAACCAATAAAAATCAAAAAACACTAATAACCCATTAAACCCCTAAAATCCAAAATACCCTTAAAATACTAAAATCTGTAAAACTTATAAAGCTTATTAAAACCCACAAAACCCATAAAAATAATTAAAATCCACAAAACACTAAAACATTAAATACCCCAAAAAAATAAAAAAAAATAAAGGATCCTAAAATGCAATAAATACCCTTAAAATCCAGCGCACCTAAAAACCCAAAAACCAAAAAAAACCCTAAAAACCTAAAAACCTAAAACCTAAAAAACCACAAAAAACCCATATGATCTATTAAAACAAATAAAATACCATAAAACTCTAAAAATGACAAAAGGCCCTAAAATCACTAAATCCCTCAAGAACCCTAAAATCCCTAAAAACCACTAAAGGAACCTAAAACACCAAAATGATTATAAAATAACAAATAAACATGCACAATTCTCAAAAAACTGTAAAACCTTGAAATGTACCTAAAAACCCTAAAATTTAATAAACCCAAAAAAACCCTAAATCACCTAATGGGTTTAAAAACAATATTAATATATAAAAGTACCTAATAACCGCAAAACCCCTTAAGGACCCTAGAAACCCTAAAGGCCACTAAAAACCCTATATACCCAAAAGTAGCTGGAAAACACTAAAAACACTAGTGAACCCTAAAGCCCTAAAAGTCCCTAAAACCCCTAAAAAACAAAAAAAGCTAAAACATTATAAAAACCCTAGAATACCGTAAAATACCTAAAATACCATAAAACACTAAAAATCCAAAATATTCTAGAACAATAACAACCCTAAAAACCCAAAGTACCCATTAAATCCATAAAAGACCCTAAAATTAATTAAATGAAACTAAATATCACAGAACACTAGAAAAAAAAAGAATTAAAAATCCTAAAACCATAAATGTTGAAAACACCCTTACAAAACCAAAAAACACTAAAATCCCTAAAACTCCATATAAACCCTATAAACCATAATGTACCCTTAAAACCCCTAAATTTCGGTAAAAACCCTAAGAACCCTAAAATTCCATAGACCCCCTAAAATCCCAAGACCACTAAACCCCCCAAAAAACAATAAACGTACCTAATAAACCCTAAAACCCCATAATATACCATAAAACCATAAAAGGTCCCAAAAAACACAAAACCCCAAAAAACCCTAAAATCGCTAAAACCTCTAAATACCCTAAATCCATAACAACTTGAAAGAAACTATAAAAATTGTAAAATCTTGAAAAAACACATAAAATTACATAAAAAATTAAACCTTAAACCCCAATACACCCCTAAAACCACTAAAAATCATTGAGACCCCTGAAACCAATGAAAATAAAAAACAAACTATAAAACCCCCAAAAAAGAAAAACCAAAAAAAACATTTCAAAACCTTGAAAACCATATAACCCATTAAAAACATATAAACTATAGAAACACTAATGAATACAAAATATAAAACCCCCATAAACCCTTTAAAAACTATAAAAGACCCTAAAATACCTAATAACACTAATTGATACTAAAACCCTATAAACCTAAAAACCAAAAAAGCAACCAACAACCCCTTAAAACTTGTTAAAAAATATAATTATAAATAAAACCAAATAAAATAAAATCACTAAAAACATAAGATAACATAAAACCCCATAATAACTAAAATCCCTAAAAAATAATAAAACCATAACTAATGTTTAAATCCCTTAAAATAATGAATGAACCAAACAAACATTTAAAATACAAAAAGCCATGAAAACCCCAAAAATCTGACAAAATATCCAAAAAATAATAAAATAAACCTAATCACAAAAAAACTAAAAACATTATATACTAAAAACCAAATTGAAAACTAAAAATAATTAAAACATAGAAGATTAATAACCTCTAAAATCACTAAATTCCACACAAAACCCGTAAAAACACTAAAAATATATTAAAACACCAAAATAGATGACAACCCAAAAACCCATTAATAATGCACTAAAAACCATCATGAAACCCATAAGACCCCTAAAAATCCAAAAAAATCCAACAAAACATAATAACCTAAACCTCTAAAACCCCTGAATAAATTCAAAAAAACATTAAAAACATGAAAACCCTAAAAACACTAAATATAAAATATAAAACCTAAAAACATAAAATCCCTAAAAAACATAAACAACAATGAAACCCTTAAAACATGGTAAAACCCTTCAAAAAACCGAAAACAAAAAAACTCTTCAACTAAAAAAACCTAAAAACCCAATTACTTTTAAAAATCTTGTAACCACTAGGATACCCTAAGACTCATAAAACCCCTAAAACCACATACAATATAACCTCAAACCCCATATCTAAACCCTATCCCTAAACCCTAAAACCAATACCCTGCATCCAAAACCTGATGCCATAAACCTTAATCCCTACACAATACACCCTAAACTATTATGATTACACCCTACAAAAAATACACTATACCCAAAACCAAAAACCAAAAACCCAAAACATTGGACACAATACCATATACCCTAGAACATAAACACTAAATTGTACACCAAATAACAATAACCCTATATCCAAAACCCTAAACCATACCCTTAAACCCTATACCCTACACCTTAGACCCTAAACCCTACACCAGAAAGGTAGAACACTATACAACATGCCCTAAAACAAACACTCTAAAGCTTCTACCCTAGACCCAAAAACATAATCCCTATGCTCTAAACCCTAAACCCTATATCTAAAACACTAAACCATACACCCACTCCCCATGAACTACACTCTAAACCTGAAACCATTCACCATAAACTATATATACAATAATATAAAACCTATTCCCTACACCTTAAACCTTATACCCTACACCCTTAATACTACACCCTACACCATAGACACTATAACCTACACCCTATACCCTATACCATAAAGCGTAAGCCCTCTACCCTAAAACATAATCATGATACCCAATACTGTAAACCCTAAACCCTATTCCATAAACCCAAAAACTTATACCACCACCATAAACCATAAAACCCATACACTAAACCTTATGCCCTATACCCCAAACCCTAAACAATAAATCTCACAACATAAACTTTATACCATAGACATTAAACCATATACACTACACCTTAAACTCTATACCCTAAACCCTGAAAAAACTGTAAATATTTTAAAATCCAATAAAACCCTAAACCCTCCTTATAACTAGTAAACCCCTAAGAAAAATATGAACAAATCAAAAAGACCTAAAAATCACAAAAAAGAGATCAAAACCCTTAAAACCCAAGAAAACATAAAAATTCTTAAAAACTGTAGAAATCCTAAGGAACCAAAAACCTCAAAAATCCAAAAAAAATCCTAAAACCAATGAAAACCATATATACACAAAAGGGCATAAAATCCCCATAACCCTTAAAAACCTAAAAAGATAAATACCCTAAAAACACAAAATCCTTAAAAACTAATAAAAACACAAAAAACCCATAAAAATTTTTAAACCCCTAAAAACTATAAAAACATTAAAAACCAGTTAAACCCCCAAATCCTAAAAACCCAAAAAAAATAGAAATACAAAGAAACTCTAAATAACCCTAAAAAACTATATGAACCCCAAAATACTATAAAAAACCCTAAAACTCTAAAAATGTTCCTATGGACACCAAAACCCTATATAACACTAAATGGACCTAAAAACACTAAAAAGACACAAAAAACCCTACCCTCGAAACCCCTAAAACAAAATCAAACCAAAAAAGGCCATAAAAATCCATGAAAACCGAAAACCTACAATCCCCCTAAAAATAATGAAACCCCAAAAAAACCAAAAAATTTACAAAAACCATGAAAAGACGTAATAATCCCAAAAACACTAAAAAATACCAAACAATAATTAAAATATATTTAAAAAATGAAAAAAGTAAAACAAAATTACACTAAAAAATGTTCAATCCCTAAAAACCCTAAATCACCTAAACACCTAAAACCCTAAAATATTTAAATATCATAAAAACACTTAAAATCATAAAAACCCTAAGATCCCTACAAATAATAAATACTCAAAAAACTGCTGAACCCCCAAAAACCCCTAAAAAGAAAAATGCCATTAAGAAAAATATATATCAAAAAAATGTTAAAATCATTAAAGACCATAAAAACACAGAAACCCTAAAAAACTAAAAAAAATGAATAATCCCTAAAAACCCTAAAACCCTCAGGAATACCTAAAACTCCTAAAAGACCCTAAAAACCTAAAACCCCTAAAAAACACTAAAAACCCTATAATACCATAAAAACTTCAAAAACATTAGAGATAATAATAAACCGTAAAACTATAAAAGACCATTAATACACTAAAACCCCTAAAAGGCTCTAAAACCCCTAGAAACACTAAATAATTCTAAGTGTCAATAAAAAGAACCTAAAACCAAAAGATCATAAATATATATATAAAACCAATAAAAACCCAAAGTATGTTGAAATATTATAAAAACATAAAAATCCCTAAAACCACTCAAAAACCCCTAGAAACACTTTAAAACACAATAATCCCTAAATCCTTAAAACATTCTAAAAACAAAAAAAACTGTAAAACACTAAAAAATTCCTTGAAAACCATTACAACCCTTAAAATACCAAAAAATATAAAAAGCCATAAAACACTAAAATCCCAGAAAGATACTAAAACCCAAAAACCCCAAAAAAACACCAAATCCCCTAAAATCCTATGAAGCTCGAAAACTGTAAATACTATTAAAACCCCTAAAAACCCTTAAATCCAACTCCCATTAAAAACATTAAAACCACTTAAAACCAAAATTCCTAAAACCGAAACAAACCCCCAAACCCCTAAAAACCCCATAAATCATAAAAGCATAGAAAATAATAAAAAACACTAAAATACATTTATATCCAAAAAACCAAAAAACCATATATACCCAAAAAAACTTATCCCTATAAGATACTCCCAAAACCCAAAACCCTAATAAATACAATTTAAACCCTAAACCCAATACAATGGTCCCTAAACCTGAAAAACTAATCCTTATACGCTACACCCATAACACAAAACCCCACCCATGAAACCCTATACCCAACACCCAAAACCCTATACCCAACACCCTAAACCCAATTCCAAAAACACTAAACCTAATATCCAAAACTCTATATCATACACCCTAAACCCTATACCATAAACCATATACCCAACACCCTAAACCCAAAACTGTATGTTCTATATCCTATACCCTACATCCAAAACCCGAAAACTTAATGACTAGTCCCTAAAACCTTAATAATACACCAAAATCCCTAAGCCGTACACCCTAAACCCTATACCCTTCATACTAAACCCCATACAATATACATCAAACCCAAAAACCTTCACCATAAAAACTATACCCTACACCATAAACCCTATACCACATAACGTAAACACTATATCGTACACCTTAAACCTTGTACCCAACACCCTAAACTAGGAAACCCTAATCATGAAACCAAAACTCCATACCCTACACATTAAACCCTAAACCATACATCATAAACACAATACCCTTCACCACAAACCCAAAAACCATACACCCAATACCCAATACCCTACACCCGATACCCTACAACCTATAACCTAAACCCTACATCCAAACCCAATACCCAACATTAAAAACCATATACCCTATACCTGAATACCAAAACCCTACACCATATACCCAGTAAAATACACCAATAATCCAAAAAACCCAAACCATAAATCAAATTACCTACACCCAAAACCCTAAACCTTACACCCTAAACCCCTACCCTATATTAAACAACAAAAACCAAACCATAAACCTTATACACTACACCCTACACCCTATATCCAAAAATCAACACAATAAACCCCAAACCATACACACTATACCCTAAACCCTACAACCTAAAACATAAACCCTAAACCATAAGGCCTACACCCCAAACTCTATCCCCTACACCCTAAAACCTAACCTGTAAACCATAAATACTATACCCATCACCATAAAACAACACCCTAAACCATCTACCATGATCCCTAAACCCTATAAACTATACCATATACCCTGCATACTAAACCCTAATCCCGATACTATAAACCCAATTTTTTAAAACTAATACCCAAAACCCAACACACTAAACCCATTGACATGCACCCTAAACCATACGCCCTAAACCCTAAACCGGACACACTAAACCATAAGCCCTATAACCAAAACCTTTATTACAACACCCTAAACCCTATACATAAATTCAAAAAAATATAGGCAAAACCATAAACTAAACACCTAAACCCTAAACTGTATAACCTAAACACTACACCCAACACCCTAAATGTTATACCCTACATCTTACATCCTAAACAATATACCCTACACCCTAAATCCTATATCATTGACCAAAAACACTATGCACTACACCCTCAACACTAAATACTATAAAACAACAATTTAACCCAAGAAACCCTAAAAAATTATAAAATCTAAAAAAACATAAAACCCTAAATATCTTTAAAAACTATAATACCCAACAACCAAAAATCCATTAAAACCCCCAAAAACCTTAATAAATTTCTAAAAACACTAAAAACCCGAAACCCATAAAAATTCCATCCAACCATTAAAAGACATAAAAAAAATATCAAATCCAAGAAACACATTAAAACCTTATCAAACATGAAAAACCCCAATAAAATCATTAAAACCCTAAGACCCAAAATCCCAAAAACCATCAAGAATCATTAGTAAAATAAAAATAAAAAAAACAATTTTAATCCTCTAAAACCACTAAAAACACTAAAAAACCATTACAACCAAAAATCCGAAAAACCTGATTTTGCTAATGAGACAAAAAACCCTAAAACCCTAAAAAACACAAAATATAAAATATAAAACCTAAAAACATAAAATCCCTAAAAACATAAACAACCATGAAACCCTTAAAACATGGTAAAACCCTTCAAAAAACCGAAATCCAAAAAACTCTTCAACTAAAAAAACCTAAAAACCCAATTACTTTTAATAATCTTGTAACCACTAGGAAACCCTAAGACTCATAAAACCCCTAAAACCACATACAATATACCCTCAACCCCCAAATCTAAACCATATCCCTAAACCATAAAACCAATACCCTACATCCAAAACCTGAAGCCATAAACCTTAATCCCTACACAATACACCCTAAACTATTATGATTACACCCTACAAAAAATACACTATACCCAAAACCAAAATCCAAAAACCCAAAACATTGTACCGAATACCATATACCCTAGAACTTAAACACTAAATTTTACACCACATAACAGAAACCCTATATCCAAAACCCTAAACCATACCCTTAAACCATATACCCTACACCTTAGACCCTAAACCCTACACCAGAAAGGTAGAACACTATACAACATACCCTAAAACAAACACTCTAAAGCTTCTACCCTAGACCCTAAAACATAATCCCGATGCTCTAAACCCTAAACCCTATATCTAAAACACTAAACCATACACCCCATCCAATTGAACTACACTCTAAACCTGAAACCATTCACCATAAACTATATATACAAGAATATAAACCCTATTCCCTACACCTTAAACCTTATACCCTACACCCTTAATACTACACCCTACACCATAAACACTATAACCTACACCCTATACCCTATACCATAAAGCATAAGCCCTCTACCCTAAAACCTAATCATGATACCCAATACTGTAAACCCTAAACCCTATTCCATAAACCCAAAAACTTATACCACCACCATAAACCATATAACCCATACACTAAACCTTATGCCCTATACCCCAAACCCTAAACAATAAATCCCACAACATAAACTTTATACCATTGACATTAAACCATATACACTACACCTTAAACTCTATACCCTAAACCCTGAAAAATCTGTAATTATTTTAAAATCCAATAAAACCCTAAACCCCCCTTAAAACTAGTAAACCCTTAAGAAAAATATGAACAAATCAAAAAGACCTAAAAATCACAAAAAAGACATCAAAACCCTTAAAACCCAAGAAAACATAAAAATTCTTAAAAATATTAGAAATCCTAAGGAACCAAAAACCTCAAAAATCAAAAAAAAAATCCTAAAACCAATGAAAACCATATATACAAAAAAGAGCATAAAATCCCCAAAACCCCTAAAAACCTAAAAAGAAAAATACCCTAAAAACACAAAATCCTTAAAAACTAATAAAAACACAAAAAACCCATAAAAATTTTTAAACCACTAAAAACTATAAAAACATTAAAAACCAGTTAAACCCCCAAATCCTAAAAACCCAAAAAAAATAGAAATACAAAGAATCTCTAAATAACCCTAAAATCCTATAAGAACCCCAAAATACTATAAAAAAACCTAAAACTCTAAAAATGTTCCTAAGGACACCAAAATCCTATATAACACTAAATGGACCTAAAAACACTAAAAAGACACAAAAAACCCTACCCTCGAAACCCCTAAAACACAATCAAACCAAAAAAGGCCATAAAAATACATGAAAACTGAAAACCTACAATCCCCCTAAAAATAATGATACCCCAAAAAACCCTAAAAATTTATAAAAACGCTGAAAAGACGTAAAAATCCAAAAACACTAAAAAATACCAAACAATAATTAAAATATATTTAAAAAATGAAAAAAGTAAAACAAAATTACACTAAAAAAAGTTCAATCCCTAAAAAGCCTAAATCACCTAAACACCTAAAACCCTAAAATATTTAAATTTCATAAAAACACTTAAAATCATAAAAACCCTAAGATCCGTACAAATAATAAATACTCTAAAAACCGTTGAACCCCCAAAATCCCCTAAAAAGAAAAATGCCATTAAGAAAAATATATATCAAAAAAACGTTAAAATCATTAAAGACCATAAAAACACAAAAACCCTAAAAACTAAAAAAAATGAATAATCCCTAAAAACCCTAAAACCCTCAGGAATACCTAAAACTCCTAAAAGACCCTAAAAACCTAAAACCCCTAAAAAACACTAAAAACCCTATAATACCATAAAAACTTCAAAAACATAAGAGATACTAATAAACCGTAAAACTATAAAAGACCATATAATACACTAAAAACCCTAAAAGGCTCTAAAACCCCTAGAAACACTATATAATTCTAAGTTTCCATAAAAAGAACCTAAAACCAAAAGATCATAAATATATATATAAAACCAATAATAACCCAAAGTATGTTGAAACATTATAAAAACATAAAAATCCCTAAAACCGCTCAAAAACCCCTAGAAACACTTTAAAACACAATAATCCCTAAATCCTTAAAACATTCTAAAAATAAAAAAAACTATAAAACACTAAAAAAATTCCTTGAAAACCATTACAACCCTTAAAATACCAAAAAATATAAAAATCCATAAAACACTAAAATCCCAGAAAGATACTAAAACCCAAAAACCCCAAAAAAACACCAAACCCCCTAAAATCCTATGAAGCTCGAAAACTGTAAATACTATTAAAACCCCTAAAAACCCTTAAATCCATCTCCCATTAAAAACATTAAAACCACTTAAAACAAAACTTCCTAAAACCGAAACAAACCCCCAAACCCCTAAAAACCCCATAAATCATAAATGCATAGAAAATATTAAAAAACACTAAAATACATTTATATCCAAAAAAACCATAAAACCATATATACCCAAAAAAACTTATCCCTATAAGATACTCCCAAAACCCAAAACCCTAATAAATACAATTTAAACCCTAAACCCAATACAATGGTCCCTAAACCTGAAAAACTAAACCTTATACGCTACACCCATAACACAAAACCCCACCCATGAAACCCTATACCCAACACCCAAAACCCTATACCCAACACCCTAAACCCAATTCCAAAAACACTAAACCTATTATCCAAAACTCTATATCATACACCCTAATCCCTATACCATAAACCATATACCCAACAACCTAAACCCAAAACTGTATGTTCTATATCCTATACCCTACATCCAAAACCCGAAAACTTAATCACTAGTCCCTAAAACCTTAATAATACACCAAAAACCCTAAACCGTACACCATAAACCCTATACCCTACATACTAAACCACATACAATATACATCAAACACAAAAACCTTCACCATAAACACTATAACCTACACCATAAACCCTATATCACATACCGTAAACACTATATCGTACACCTTAAACCCTGTACCCAACACCCTAAACTAGGAAACCCTAATCATGAAACCAAAACTCCATACCCAACACATTAAACCCTAAACCTTACATCATAAACACAATACCCTTAACGACAAACCCAAAAACCATACACCCAATACCCAATACCCTACACCTGATACCCTACAACCTATAACCTAAACCCTACATCCAAACCCAATACCCAACATTAAAAACCATGTACCCTATACCTGAATACCAAAACCCAACACCATATACCAAGTAAAATACGCCAATAATCCAAAAAACCCAAACCATAAATCAAATTACCTACACACAAAACCCGAAACCTTACACCCTAAACCCCTACCCTATATTAAACAACAAAAACCAAACCCTAATCCTTTTACACTACACCCTACACCCTATATCCAAAAATCAACACAATAAACCCCAAACCATACACACTATACCCTAAACCCTACAACCTAAAACATAAACCCTAAACCATAAGGCCTACACCCCAAACTCTATCCCCTACACCCTAAAACCTAATCTGTAAACCATAAATACTATACCCATCACCATAAAACAGCACCCTAAGCCATCTACCATGAACCCTAAACCCTATAAACTATACCATATACCCTGCATACTAAACCCTAATCCCGATACTATAAACCCAATGTTTTAATCCTAATACCCAAAACCCAACACACTTTACCCAATGACATGCACCCTAAACCATACGCCCTAAACCCTAAACCGGACACACTGAACCATAAGCCCTATAACCAAAACCTTTATTTCAACACCCTAAACCCTATACATAAATTCAAAAAAATATAGGCAAAACCATAAACTAAACACCTAAACCCTAAACCCTATAACTTAAACACTACACCCAACACCCTAAATGTTATGCCCTACATCTTACATCCTAAACTATATACCCTACACCCTAAATCCTATATCATTGACCAAAAACACTATGCACTACACCCTAAACACTAAAAACTATAAAACAACAATATAACCCAAGAAACCCTAAAAAATTATAAAATCTAAAAAAAACATAAAACCCTAAATATCTTTAAAAACTATAATACCCACTAACCAAAAATCCATTAAAACCCCCAAAAACCTTAATAAATTTCTAAAAACACTAAAAACCTGAAACCCATAAAAATTCCATCCAACCATTAAAATATATAAAAAAAATATCAAATCCAAGAAACACATTAAAACCTTATCAAACATGAAAAACCCCAATAAAATAATTAAAACCCTAAGACCCAAAATCCCAAAAACCATCAAGAATCATTAGTAAAATAAAAATCCAAAAAAACACTTTTAATCCTCTAAAACCACTAAAAACACTAAAAAACCATTACAACCAAAAATCCGAAAAACCTGATTTTGCTAATGAGACAAAAAACCCTAAAACCCTAAAAAACACTAATAACCTAAAAACCCAAAATACAAAAAAAATTAAAAACATAAAACTCTTAAAAACCATTAAATCATTACACACCTAAAAACCCTATAAAGCATAAAAACTCTCAAAATACCTAGAAAATACTAAATACACTACTAGCTTAGAGAACCCTAAAATCACCTAAAAACCGCTAAAACCCTAAAATAACATAAATAACCCTAAAAAACATTAAATGAACTAGATAAACATAAAACATCTTAAAAAATCTTAAAAACCTTAAAAACATAGTAAACCCAAAAATCCCTTAAAAAACATAAAGGATTCAAAGAGTCAAAAAATCCTAAATAACTCTAAATCCCTAAAACACTTTAATAAAAATTAAAAACCCATCAAAACAATTAGTAACCCTAATAGAACACTAAAACATTAAAAAATCCCATGAAAGTACTCAAATACCAATTTTTTTAATAGAACACTATAAAACCAAAAAACCAAAAAACCCTGAAAGAACACTAAAAACTAATAAAACCCCAAACAAATCCCCGAAAACCATAGAAACAATAAAAACATAACAAACCAAAAATACAATAAAAACTCATCAAAAGCCTAAACAACTCTAGAAACGCAAAAATACACAATAAATATCTTACCCCATTAAAACTACAAAAATATTTAACAGACCTAAACTCCAGACAACAACTAAAATGCCTAAAAATCCTAAAAATAGTAAAAAACATCAAGAACAATAAGAAACCTAAAACCCCAAATAAACCATAAAACCATAAAATCCCTATAAATACCAAACCCTATAACATACACCCAAAACCCAAAACAATACACCCTTAACCCTAAATACTACACCCTATACCCAAATCTAGACATGCTAAACCCTATACTCGACAACCTAAACCCTATAAGATACACCATAAACACTAAACCACACCCTATAAACAATGAACAAAACACCCTAATCCATACAAGAAACACTCTAAGCCCTATATCCAACAACCTCAACCCTAAATCATATACCCAAAACCCTATACCCTACACCCCAAAACCTATAACCAACACCCCAAACCCCAAACCATATACCCAAAACTATATACCATAAACCCAAAACCTGATAACCAACACTCTAAACTATATACCCAACACACCAAATCCTATAACTGACACTCTGATGCCTATACAGAAAACCCTATACCATAAACCATAAACCCTATAACCAACACTTTAAACCCTATACCCAACACCCAAAACACTAAACCATATAACTGAATCATTATACCATACACTCTAAACCCTACACCACAAACCCTACAAACAACACACTAAACCTGACACCATATGTACAAAAACATATATCCTACATCTTGAACCCAAAACCCAAATATTCATGACCTAAACCCTATAAATTTCACCCTAAACACTAAAATGTACACCACATTTCCTATACCATACTGCCTAAACCCTATACCACACACCTTACACAACATTCCCTATAAATGATACCGCATAACCTTTATTATAAAACCTAATCCCTACACCCAAAATCCAAAATCCTACACTGAAAGGATTATACCCTATAGCCTAAAACCTAAACACTACGCCATAAACCCTATACACTACAAAATAACCCTGAAAACCGAAACCCTAAATCATATTCCCAACACCCTAAACCATATACTCATCACCCTAATCCATATACCCAAAAACCAAAACCCTTACCCAAAACCCTATATCACACACCCTACACTCTACACCCTAAAATCTACACCCTACACACTAATCCCTAATCCCTAAACCCTAAACTCTAAACCTACACCTCAAACTATACACCACATACCATATACCCTAACACCTAAACTCTAAACCATACACTCTGAAATCTATACCCAACACCCTAAACCCAAAATGCTAAACTGTAAACCATATACTACGCACCCAAAACCCCAAACCCAAAACCCACTGAACAACAACATAAACACTAAACTCTTTACCTTAACCCGTATACACTGCATCCTAAACCCTGAACCATATACCCCAATCCCTATACACTAATCCAAAAAACCTAAACAATACACGATGAACCCTACACCCTACACCCTAAACCCTAAACCATCAACCCTACATCTAGTAACAAACACGATAAATCCTAAATTCTACACCGAAAACCTAAAACTATATACCCAAAACCCAAAACAACAGTGGAAAACCCCTAATGTTTACATACAAAACATAAACAAAACACCCTAAAGTTATACCCTACAACCTAAATGTTAAACCCTAAGCACAATATTGTATACCCTATACATAATAACCAATTCCCAATACCCAAAACACTATAAGCTAAACCATATACCCCAAACCATAAAAATTAAAAAGCAATCCTAAAACCCCTAAAACCATAAAAACTCTAAAAACCATAAAATCATAAAGACCCTAAAAACCCTTAAATAGGACTACTGGCCCAACAAACCATAAAAACTAAGGAAAATAAAAAATTCCTAAGAAAATGCTCAAAACACTAAACCCCTAAAACCATAAAAATAATAATATACCTAGAATATATTAAAACCCCATAAAAATCCAAAAAAATCCCTAAAAATCAAACAAATCCAAAACATTTCATGGAAACCCAATCAAATTAAAAACCAAAAAACCTAATAAAACCCCGAAAAACCATAAAAATGCCTAAAAATACTAAAACCCCATAAAATCCATAAAAACAATAAACACATAATAATCCTAATTCCTTAATGAATTCTTAAACCCCTAAGACACTTAAATACATTAAAAACCATAAACACATAGAAAATCTAAAAACAAAAAAAAATTTTAAACCATAAACCCTTAGAAAACCTAAAACTATAATTACACTAAAAAAATCAAAAAACCCTTAATCCTCTATAACCCATTAGAATCCTAAAAAAAATACACATGTAAATCTATGAAGCATCCTAAACCACTTAAAAATACCAAATAAACCCATAAAAACTCCTAAAAGAAGCCAAAAATCCCAAAACATACCTAAAGACATTAAAAATCCTAAACACCCAAACAATAATTACAAATATAAAAACTCATAATATTCTAATACCTCATTTGATATCCATGAAAAATAATAAAAACTAATAAACTAATAAAAAACCACCAACCAGTAAAGACCTAAAAATATACAAAATCACACTAAAAAGCCCTGAAAATAAAAAAAACATAAAAATTCTATGAAAAAATAAAAACAGTTGTAAAACCTTAAGACCCTAAAACCCTTATAAACCACAAACCCCTAAATCTACTAAAACACGCAGAAAAATATTTAAAACCTGAAAACTCAAAAAACCTAATAAATCTTAAAAACCCCTAAAATCCCTTAAAACATTGAAAACATGAAACAACACCAATACAAGTAAAAACAAAAAAAAACATGAAAACCACAAAGAAAAATAAAAATCCAAAATATCCTAGAAATCCTAAACCCAAAAAAATTATCAACCCTTTAAATTTTTAAATCCTATGAACCATAAACACCCATAAAAAACTAAAAAACCCAAAACCATACAAAACAATATACGACCTTAAAAATCCTAAAACCCTAAAAACCACTAAATACATATAAAACCCCTAAAAACTCAAATATACATGAACCAATAAAACCCATAAAAACCCAAAAACCCTTAAAACACCATAAAATTCCAAGAACTACATAAACTACCATAAACCGTAAAATAACCAAAAAACCAAAAACATTTTATAACCATAGAACCTCATAAAAGTCCCTAAAGCCCCAAAAATTACATAATACCCTAAAACCCCTAAAACCCCTTATACACCATAAATGACCTAAAGGACTATAAAAATCTTAAAAGAAACTAAAACATATAAAAACATATTATTTTAGCAAAAAAACATTAATGTATCCTTGAATCCCTTAAACCCCATAAAAATATTAAAACCTATACTAAAACTAAATATATCCCCCCAAAAAATCCGGAAACTTCCAAAAATCCCTAAAAAAATATAAAAACCCTTATAATCCTATACAGATCTAAAATTATAAAAACCATAAAAAATAAAAACACTATAAAACCATAAAAACACTAAAGAAAACAAAAAATTACATAAAACACAAAAAAACCTTTGAAGCCCTAAAACCATTAAAACTCCTAAAATCCGTAAAACCCATTAAGACATAAAAAATTTATAAAAGCCCTAAAAATAAATAGTAAACCCTTAAAAATATAAAAAATTAAAATAAAAACCCATTACTACAAAAAAAACAAAATATATAAGATCCTTAAAACCCATAAACATGACAAAAACCAAAAACTCATTAAACTGTAAATATCAAAATATCATTGAAACCCTATAAAAACCTAAAAAAACACAAAAAATATCAAATAACTAAAATCCAAAAAAACTTAAAAAATATCTAAAAACCATTAAAACCACATATAACTACATGAACACTAGAAACACAAAAACACTAAAAACCTAATGAAAACACTAATGGCACTTAAAATCATAAATCCTTGAAAATTCCTTGAAAACCCTAAAATCCCATAATTCCCAAAAAAATCCTTGAAACCCCTAAAACCCATAATACAAAAATAAACCCCCCCCCCCCTAAAAAGCTAAACAATCAACAAGATCAAAAAAATATATAATAATCCCTAAATTCCATAAAAACACGGAAAACCCCTAAAAACAATAAAAACTAAAAACCATAAAACCCAAACTAACCCATAAGAATTCTTAAACCCTAAAACACAAAAAAAACTCTAAAATACTATTTTACTCCTAAAAACCATACAAACAATGAAAAAACCAATAACACATAAACACCGCCCCCAAAAAATTCCATAAAACCACGAAAAACCTTAAAATATAAAAAATACATAAAATCCCAAAAATAGTAAAATGTTCCTAGAATACCTACAAACTACCAAAAATCCCTTAAAACTCTAGAAAATTATGAAAACCCTAAAACCCCAAATAACATAACAAACAATGAAAATAAAAATAACCCAAAAATGAAAACAACTAAAAATCCTAAAACCCTCAAAATTACTAAATACCATAATATTATAAAAAATCCTAAATCGTTTTAAAATGGAAAAACCCATTAAAATATCTTAAAAACACTAAAAACCGTACAACCAATAAAAATCATAAAACACTAATTACACATTAAACCCCTAAAACCCCAAAAACACTTAAAATACTGAAATCTATAAAACTTATCAAGTCTATTAAAATCCCTAAAACACATTATAATCCTTAAAATCCATAAAAACCCTAAAACTCTAAATACCCCAAAAAACTAAAAAAATAAAGGATCCTAAAATGCAATAAAAACCCTTAAAATCAAAAGAAACTAAAAACCCTAAAATCAAAAAAATCCCTAAAAACCTATAAACCTAAAACATAAAAACCACACAAAACCCAGAAGATCCATTAAAACATATAAAATACCGTAAAACTCTAAAAACGATAAATAAACCTAAACTCACTAAAACCCTCAAAAAACCTAAAAACCCTAAAAACCAATAAAAGAACCTAAAACCCAAAAATGATTATAAAATAACATATAAACGACCAAATTTCTCAAAAAAACTGAAAAACCACTAAAAGAACCTAAAACCCCTAAAAGGCCATAAACCCCATAAAAACCATAAATAACATAATGTGCCTTAAAAGCAATAATAATATATAAAAGAACTTAATAACCAAAAAACCCCTTAAGGACCCTAGAACCCCTAAAGGCCACTAAAACCCGTAAAAACACAAAAAAAAAGTAGCTTGAAAACACTAAAATCCATAATGGTACCTAAATCCCTAAAAGTCCCTAAAACCCCTAAAATCCAAATAAAAAGTTAAAACATTCTAAAAACACTAGAAGATATCTAAAACAGCTAAAATACCATAAAAACACGAAAACTCTAAAAGATTCTAAAACAGTAAAAACCCAAAATAACCAAATGTACCCATTAAACCCATACAAGACCCTAAAACGAATTAAATGAAACTAAATATCACAGAACATAATAAAAAAACAAAAAACACTTATAAACCCAAAAACCATAAAAGCTGAAAACAACCTTTCAAAACAAAAAAACACTAAACCCCCTAAAACTCCATCTAAACCCAAAATCCAAAATCCAAAACCCTAAAATCAAAACCCTATACACTATATCTGAATACCCAAACCCTACACCATAAAACTTGTACACTACAAAGAAAATCCAAAAAACCTATACCCTAAATCAAATACCCCACACCCAAAACCCTAAACCATACACCCTAAACTCCATACCCTATATTAAACCACAAAAACCAAACCATATACCCTATACCCTACACCTTACACCATTAATCCTAAAATCAACACAATAAACCCCAAACCCTACACCATATACCTTAAACCCTACACCCTAAAACATTAACCCTAAACCAGAAATCCTACAACCAAACTCTATCCCCTACACAATAAACCGTAATCCGTAAACTATAAACCCTATACCCATCACCATAAACCTACACCCTAAACACTCTATTAAGCACCCTATACCCTATAACCTATACCCTATATATTGCATACTAAACCCTAAACCTATACCATATACCCTATGTTTTAAACCTAAAAACCAAAACCCAATACACTAAACCCTTTGACATAAACCCAAAACCATACACCCTAAACCCTATGCCTGAAACACTAAATAATAAGCTCTATAATCAAAACCCTAATTGCAACACCCTAAACCTTAAACCTAAATTCCAAAAAAAAATATAGGCAAAACCATAAACTAACAACATAAACCATAGACCCTACACCCTAAACCCTACACCCAACACCCTAAATGTTAAACTCTACATCGAACACCCTATACTCTATACCCTACACCCTATGTCCTATAGCATTGACAGAAAACACTATGCACTACACCTTAAACGCTAAAAACTATAAAACAACACTATAACCCTCAAAACCCAAAAAATTTATAAAATCTAAAAAAACATAAAACCCAAAATATCTTTAAAAACTATAATACCCAACAACTAAAAATCTATTTAAAACGCCCCAAAACCTTAATAAATTTCTAAAAACACTAAAACCCTAAAACCCATAAAAATTCTAACCAAACCAAAACACATAAAGAAAATATCAAATCTAAGAAACACTTTAAAACCCTATCAAACACAAAAAACCTCTATAAACTCATAAAAACCATATAACCCAAAGAGCCCTAAAACCCAAAAAAACCCTAAAAACCCAAAATAATCATTAGTCAAATAAAAATCCAAAAAACAACTTTTAATCCCCTAAAACCACTAAAAACACTATAAAACCCTTTACAACCAAAAATCATAAAAAACGTGAATCTGCTAGTGAGACAAAAAAACCCTAAAACCCTAAGAAAACAAAAAACAAAAAAAATTTAAAAACAGAAAACCCCTAAAAACCATAAAATCATTAAACACCGAAATAACCCTTTAAAGAATAAAAACTCCCAAATTACCCAGAAAACACTAAAAACAATAATAACTTAGAGAACCCTAAAATCACCTAAAAACCACTATAAGATAAAATAACATAAATAAACCTATAAAAACATTAAATTACCTAGATAAAATTAAAACATACTTAAAAAATAAAAAACCCTAAAAGCACATAAAAATACATATAGGATGCATAAAGGAAAAAATCCCTAATAACTATAAATCCCTAAAACACTCTAATAAAAATTTAAAAACCCATAAAACAACATAGTAACACTAACAAAACACTAAAACCTTAAAAAATACCAAGAAAGACGTCAAATCCCAAAATTATTAAAAAACACTAATAAACCAAAACCCTAAAAACCCTGAAAGATCACTAAAACCCCTTAAAACCCAAATGAAATCCCAGGGAGAGGTTTTATGATGACGATCTCCAGATAAAAGCTGTTATGGCCAGGTCTAAGGAGGAAAGGAACAAAAGAGGTGTTGAAACTCATGGGCTCGAAGGTAAGAAAGGGAATGCCCCATCTGCTATCAGTGATGGAGTCTATTTTTGAGAATCTAGGTTATGAAGGTAGATCCACCCCCCCCCCCCCGAGGCGTAGATGGAGGAAGGATTATTCTGCCCTCCCATGACCTATGCAAACCCAATCCACATCAAGGGTGGTCAGACTAAAGCTAAAAGTTAATAAGCGGGAGTGGCCTCTAGGATCTACAGAGTAAGAGAGGGCCAGAATGATGCTTCTATCTAAGCTTCTAATGCAGGAGGATTATGAGTCAGGATGGGATTATATGGACACATGTGCTAAGTCAGATTACAAATTTGCAGATGTGGGAGATGGATTTCATGTTGGCATTGGCTATCGTGGTGCGGAGTTGGGTGATTTTGGTGGCAACATTGACTGATATGCCCCTTTTTGTACCTTTCTTTTGGGAATATTTTGTGTGTCTTTTTTGTTTTTTTGTTTTTGTTTCCTTAGTGTCTTTTTCATAAAAAATTTTGGGGGGAGCCAGGAATAGCCTGGCCACGATCCTCCTTGCCCAAACAAATCCCAAAAAACCTTAAAATCAATAAAAACATAACAAACCCAAAATACTCTAAAAACTCTTCAAAACCCTAAACAACTCTAGAAACCCATAAAATACCCAAAAAATACCTAATCCCTCTAAATATCCAGAAATATTTAATAGACCTAAACTCCACACAACACCTAAAACCACTAAAAATCCTAAAAATTGTAAAAATTCTAACAAACAATAAGAAACCTAAAAAACCAAAAAACCAAAAACCCATAAAATACATAAAACCCAAAACCATACACCCTAAACCCTAAAAATTACACCCTATACCCAAAACTAGACACGCTAAACCCTATACCCAACAACCTAAACCATATACGATACACCATAAACACTAAACCATACCACATAAATGCTGAACAAAACACCCTAATCCATACGAGAAACAATCTAAACCCTATAACCAAAAAATCCATCCCTAAACCATATTTCCAAAAATTTATACCCAACACCCTAAACCCTATAACCAACACCCTAAACCCTAAACCATATACCCAAAACCCTATACCCTACACCCTAAACCCTATAACCAACACTCTAAACCATATACCCAACAAACCAAACCCTATAACTTACACTCTAATACCTATACCAAAAACCCTATACCATAAACCATAAACCCTGTAACCAAATCTCTAAACCCTATACCCAACACCCAAAACACTAAAACATATACCTGAATTATTAGACCATAAACCCTAAACCCTACATCATAAACCCTACAAACAACACACTAAACCTGACACCCTACGGACAAAAACATATATCATACATATTGAACACTAAACCAAAAATTTTATGAACTAAACACAATAAATATCACCCTAAACACTAAAATTTACACCACATTCCCTATACCATACAACCTAAACCCAATACTATACACCTTACACCCTATACCCTCCACTACAAACCCTATACCCTACACCATAAACCATAAACTATGTACCCTAAAACCCCATAGCCTACATCCTAAACCGGATAAACTTCTCTATGAACCCAAAACCATAAATCGTACACCCTAAACCCTATAACCCACACTATAAAACCTAAACCTTACACCCTAAACCCAATAACATTCACTCTAAACCCTAAACCCTACACGCAATGCAATATACCCTATGAATGATACCACATAAACTATATTATAAACCCTAAAACCTATACCCAAAATCCGAAACCCTACGCTGAAAACATTATACCCTATACCCTAAAACCTAAACACTACACCATAAACCATTTACACTACACATAGATAATAAAAACTGAACCCTAAATCCTATTCTCTACACCCTAAACCCTATACTCAACACCCTAATACATATACCCAATAACCAAAACCCAAAACCCAAAACCCTATATCCCACACCCTATACTCTACACCCTAAAATCGACACCCTAAACCCTATTCACTACACACTAAACCCTAAACAATAAACCCTAAACTCTAAATCTACACCATAAATTATACACCCTATACCATATACCCTAACACCTAAACGCTAAACCATACACTCTGAACTCTATACCCTAAACCATAAACCCAAAACCCTAAACTGTAAACCATATACTATGCACCAAAAACCCAAAACCCAAAACCCCCTACACTACACCCCAAACACTAAACTGTATACCTTAATCCCTATACACTGCTTCCTAAACCCTAAACCATATACCCTAAACCCTATACCAGAATCCCAATAACCTAAACCATACTCTATAAATCCAATGCCCTTCACCCTAAACACTAAACCCTATACCCTATATCCAATAACAAACACCATAAATCCTAAATTCTACACCCCAAACCCAAAACTATATACCACAAATCCATAACAATAGAGAAAAACCCCTAATTAGTACAGAAAAAACATAAAACCAACAACCTAATGTTATACCCTACAACCTTAATGTTAAACCCTAAACACTATACCGTACAGCGTATACCTAATACCCAATACCCAATTCCCAAAACACTATCCTCTAAACTCTAAACTGTAAACCCTAAAAATTATAAAACAATCCTAAAACCACTAAAACCATAAAAACTCTAAAACCAATAAAAATCAAAAAGGCCCTACAAACCCTTAAAAAGGTATAATGGCCCAAAAAACCATAAAAACTAATGAAAATAATAAATTCCTAAGAAAATCCTCAAATCCCTAAACCCCCTAAAAACTATAAAAATCATAATATACCTAAAAACTCTTAAAACAACATAACAAATCCAAAAAATTCCTAAAAATCAAACAAATCCAAAAAAAATCATTGAAACCCAATCAAATAAAAAAAAACAGATAAAAACCCGAAAAAACCTAAAAAAACCTAAAAATCCTAAAAACCCATAAAACCCATCAGAACCACAAAAAAAAAATACATAAATCCCTATTGAATCCTTAAACCCCTAAAACACTTAAATACATTAAAACCCATAAACACCTAAAAAATCTAAAAACACTAAAAACACATTTAAAACCATAAACCCTCAAAAAACATATATCTCTAAATGAATCCAAAAACCCCAAAACATAGCTAAAAAACCTAATAACAATAAAAACCCAAAGAATTATTAAAAATCAAAAACCTCATAATATTCATACACCACCTATGATATCAATGAAAAATAATAAAGAATCTAAAACTAATTTAAAACCACCAACCACTAAAGACCTAAAAATATCTAAAAACACACTAAAAATCCCTAAAATCACTAAAACAAAAAAATTTTATGAAAAAATAAAAACAGTTAGAAACCTTAAAAACCTAAAAACCCCTATAAACCAAAAACCCCAAAATCTACTAAAACACCCAGAAAAAGCTTTAAACCATGAAAACCCAAAAAAACCCTAACAAATCCTCAAAACCCGTAAAAGCCCATAAAAACCTGAAAACATGAAGCAACACCAATACAACTAGAAACAAAAAAAACCTGAAAACCACTAAGAAACCTAAAAATCCCAAAAATCATAGAAATCCTAAAAACCCAAAAAAAAATTATGAACGCTTTAAAACTATAAACCCTATTAACCATAAAAACCCATTAAAAAATAAAAATAAAACTAAACCCATACAAAACAATATATGATATTAAAAATCCTAAAACCCTAAAAACCACAAAAAACATCTAAAACCCCTAAAAACACTAAAATCCCAAAACCAATAAAACCCCAAAACAACCGTAAAACCCTTAAAACACCATAAAACTCTAAAAACTAGATATACTACCCTAAAACCATAAAACAAACGAAAAAAAACCCTTATAACCCTAAATCCCCATAAAAGAACCTAAACCCCAATAATAACATAATACCCTAAAACCCCTAAAACACCTTATACACCATAAATGACCTAAACAAGTATAAAAATCCTAAAAGACAATAAAATACCTAATATCCATAAAATTATAACAATATTAAAACCTTAATGAATCCTTCAATCCCTTAAAACCCATATAAATATTAAAACCACTATTTAAACTAAATAGCTCCCCCCAAAAAATCTGAAAACTTCCAAAAGTCCCTAAAAACCCATAAAAACCCATAAATTCCAATAAATACCTTAAATTTTAAAAACCATAAAAACATCAAAACGCCATAAAAACCAAAAAAACACTAAAGGAAACAAAAAAATCCCTAAAACACAAAAAAACCCAAAAACCCAAAAACCCTTAAAACCCTTAAAATTCGTAAAACCCATTAAGAAATTAAGAATTTATAAAAACCCTAAAAATAAAAAGTAAACCTGAAAAACCCTATAAATTGAAAATAATAACCCTTAACTACAAAAAAGTCCCAAATATATAATATCCTAAAAATACATAAACATACAAAATCCCCAAAACTCATAAAACTCTAAAATTAAAATATCCTTGAAACCCTATAAAACCCTAAAAAGGATAAAAATATCAAATATCTAACATCCAAAAAACAATAAAAAAAATCTTTAAAAACCATTAAAAACACTTATAACCACGAAAACACTAAAAGCCCAAAAACACTAAAAACCCAATAAAAACACTAATGGAAATAAAAATAATAAAGCCTAGAAAATTCCTTGAAAACCCTAAAATCAATTAATTCCCAGAAAAGCCTTGAAACCCCTAAAACAACAATAAAACCCCCCTAAAAAGCTTAAAAATCACCAAGATCGAAAAAATATATAAAAATCCCTAAAATCCATAAAAACTCAAGAAACCTTTAAAACTATTAAAAATTAAAAACCATAAAACCCAAACTAACCCATAAGAATCCTTACACCCTAAAACACAAAAAACCCTTAAAAACCTTTTATCACCAAAAAAACCAAAAAACAATGAAAAAACCAATAACACCAGACCCCCACCCAAACAATTCTATAAAACAACTAAAAAACCTTAAAACATTAAAAATACCTAAAATCCCAATAATCCAAAAAAGTTCCCTTGAATACCTAAAAAATAATAAAAATACATTAAATCTCTAGAAAATTATAAAAAACCTAAAAATCCAAAAAACATAAGAAACCTTGAAAATCATAAAACACCAAAAATGAAAACCCCCTAAAAACCATAATACAAATAAAAAACTAAATTACCTAAAAATATAAAAAAAATTAATCCATTTTAATATGAAAAAACCCCATTTCAATTTCTAAAAAATACTAAAAATCCTACAACCAATAAAAATTATAAAACACTAATAACCCATTAAACCACAAATAACCCCAAAACCCTAAAAATATAGAAATCTATACAAATTATAAAGGATATTAAAACCCCTAAAACCCATAAAAATACTTAAAATCCATAAAACACTAAAACTCTAAATACCCCAAAAAACTAAAAAAAATTAAAGGGTTCTTGAATGAAATAAAATCCCTTAAAACCCAAAGCTCCTAAAACCCATAAAAACACAAAAATCGCTAAAAAACTAAAAACCTAAAACCTATAAAACCACAATAAAACCATTAGATCCATTAAAACATATAAAATAGCCAAAAACTCTAAAAATGATAAAATACCCTACAATTGCTAAAACCCTCAAAAACCCTAAAAACCCTAAAAACCAATAAATGAACCTAAAACCCTATAATGATTATAAAATAAAATATAAACACTAAAAATTCTCAAAAAACTGTAAAACCACTAAAAGTACATAAAACCCATAAAAATAATAATCCCCAAAAAACCATAAATCACCCAATGGGCCAAAAAACAATATTAATATATATAAAAACCCAATGACCGCAAAACCCCTTAAGGACCCAAGAAATCCTAAAGGCCACTAAAAACCCTATATACCAAAAAGTATCTTGAAAACACTAAAAACCATAATGGACCCTAAATCCCTAAAATTCCCTAAAACCCCTAAGAAGCCAAAAAATTCTAAAACATTATAAAAACCCTAGAAGACCCTAAAACATCTAAAATAACATAAAAAATCTAAAATTCCAAAATATTTTAAAATAATAAAAACCCTAAAAACCCAAAGTAAACATTAAACCCATAAAAGACCCTAAAATGAATTAAATGAAACTAAATATCATAGAACACTAGTAAAAAACAAAATACACTTAATAATCCTAAAACATTAAAAATCAAAAACACCCTTACAAATCCAAAAAACACTAAATCCCCAAAAACTACATATAAACCCTATAGCCCATAAAGGACCCTTAAAACCCAAAAATTTCTGTAAAAACCCTATGAACCCTATAATTCCCTAAACCCCCATAAATCCCAGAACCACTAAAACCCCTAAGGAACATTAAAGGAACCTAATAAACCCTAAAACCCCATAAAATACAATAAAAACCATAAAAGGTCTTAAAAACAAAAAACCCCTAAAAACCCAAAAAGTGCTAAAATCTCTAAATACCCAGAAACCATAAAAACCTGAAAAAAACTCTTAAAATTGTAAAATCCAGAAAAAAACTTAAAATAAAAAAATAACATTAAACATTAAAACACATTAAACCTATTAAAACAACTAAAAAACAATGTGACCACTGAAACCAATGAAAATAAAAAATAAACTATAAAAACACCAAATACCAAATACACAAAAAAAGATTTAAAAACCTTGAAAACCTAATAACACATTAAAAACATATAAACTATAAAAAACACTAGAAAAATATTAAACCCCCGTAAACCCTTAAAAACCATAAAATACGCTAAAATACCTAATAACACTAATTGATACTAAAACCCTAAAACCTAAAAACCAGAAAAGCAACCAAAAACCCCTTAAAACATGTTAAAAATCTAACAACGATAAATAAAACCAAATAAAATAAAATATATAAAAACATAAAATAACATAAAACCCCATAATAACTAAAAGCCCTAAAAAATACTAAAAACTTTACTAAATTTTAAATCCCTTATAATAGTGAAATAATCAAACAAACGTTTAAAATACTAAAAGCTATAAATACCCCAAAAAAATTACAAAATATCAAAATAATAATAAAATAACCCTAATAACACAAAAAATAAAACCATTAAAACCAAATAACCAAAACAAACCTTACAAAAAATTAAAACATAGAAGATTAATAAACCCTACAATCACTAAAAGCCATACAAACCCCATAAAACCCTAAAAACCCATTAAAACATGAAAATCGATGAAAACCTAAAAAACCTTTAATAAAGAACTTAAAACCATCAAGAAACCCATAAAACCCATAAAAACCCAAAAAACACCAAAAAAACATAAAAATCTAAACCTCTAAAACCCCTGAATAAATTAAAAAAAACCTTAAAAACCATAAAAACCATAAAAACACTAAACAAAAAATATAAACGCTAAAAACATAAAATCCATAGAAACATAAAAAATGTTTAAACCATTAAAACATGCTAAAACCCAAGAAAAAACCTAAAACCAAAAAAATATAAAACAAAAAAAAATAAAAAAACCTAATTATTTATAAAAAAGCATGTAACCACTAGAAACCCCTAAGACTCATAAAAACCCTAAAACCACATACACTATACACTCAACCCCCAAATCTAAACTCTATCAATAAACCCAAAACCCAATGCCCTGTATCCAAAGCCCTAATCCATACACACTATGCCCAACACAATACACCCTAAACTCTATTTATTACAACCTAAACCAGATACCCTATACTCTAAATCAAAAACCCAAAACCCAAATGAATATACCCAATACCATATACCCTACAACATAAACACAAAATTGTACACCACATAAACAAAACCCTATATCCAAAACCCTACACAATATACTTAAACCCTATACCCTACACCATAGACCCTAAACCCTACACCAGAAATTTATTACACTATACAAAAAACCCTAAAACCCACACCCTAAAGCTTCTACCCTAGACCCCAAAACATAGTCCCTATGCTCTAAACCCTAAACCCTAAATCCATAACACTAAACCAAACACCCAAAACCTATGCAATACACTCTAAACCCTAAACCATTAACCATAAACTTTATATACTATAATATAAACCCTATTCCCTACACCCAAAACCTTATACCCTATACCCTAAATAATACACCCTACACAATAAACAAAATAACTTACACCCTATACCCTATACCATAAACACTAAGCCATGTACCGTACAACCTAATCTTTATACCCAATACCGTAAACCCTAAACCCCATTCCATACAATCTAAAACTTATACCACCACCATAAACCATAAACCATATACACTAAACCTTAATCCCTATACCGCAATACCTAAATAATAAAGCCTACAAAATAATCATTATACCATAGATATTAAACCATATACACTACTTCTTAAACTCTACACTGTAAACCCTTAAAAACATGTCAATATTTTAAAATCCAATAAAACTCTAACATCACATTAAAACTAGTAAAACCCTACAAAAAATCCGAACAAATCAAAAAGACTGAAAAATCATAAAAAAGAAAACAAAACCCTAAAAACCCATGAAAACGTAAAAATTCTTAAAAACCATAGAAATAATAACGAACCCAAAACCCCAAGAATCCAACAAAATCCTAAAACCAAAGAAAACCCTAAATACCCAAAAAATCATAAAATTCCTAAAACCCCTAAAACCCTAAAAAACCTAAATACCCGAAAAACACAAAAACCTTAAAAATTAATAAAAACACAAAAAAACCATGTAAAATTTTAAACCCCTAGAAATTATAAAAACATTAAAAACCCGTTAAAACCCCAAACCCCTAAAAACCCATAAAAATATTACACATAAATAGGAAAGCTAAATAGCCCTAAAAACCTATAAAAACCCCAAAATACTATAAAAAACCTATAACTCTAAAAATATTGCTTAAGATCCCCCAAAACTGTACAAACATACCAAAACCCAATATAACCCTAAAGCGCCCTAAAAACATTAAAAATGAAAAAAACAACCCTCCCCCCTCACCCTACCCCTAAAACACCATAAAACCAAAAAAAAGGCCATAAAAATCCATGAAAAACCTAAAAAACCACAATCCCAGTAAACAATAATGAAACCCAAAAACCCTAAAAATATCTAAGAACCCTGAAAAGAACTAAAAATCCCAAAATCCCTTTTAAAATACCAAAAAATACATAAAATTTATTTACAAATGGTAAAAAAAATTACTCTAAAAAAATTTTAAAATGTTAAAACCCTAAATCGCCTAAACACCTAAAACCCTAAAAATTTTATATATCATAAAAACACTTAAAATCATAAAAACTCTAAGACCCATAAAAATAATAAAGACTCTAAAAACTCCTGAACCCTCTAAGACCCCTAAACAAGTAAAATAGCATTAAAGAAAACTGTATATCCCAAAAACGCTAAAAACATTAATGACCATAAAAAGACCAAAACCCAAAAAATCAAAAAAAAACAAAAAAATCACTAAAAACCCTAAAACCCTCATGAATACCTAAAACTCATAAAATACCAGAAAACCTAAAACCCCTAAAAAAAATAAAACCCCAATAATACCATAAAACCCCGAAATTACCCTAAAAACATCAAAAACATAATAGATACTAATAAACCGTAAAACTGTAAAAGACCATCTAATACACTAAAAACCCTAAAAGGCTCTAAAACCCCTAAAAACACCAAATGAATATAGTTGAAAATGAAAAGAACCTAAAACCATAAGATCATAAATATCCATATAAAAACAATAAAAACCCAGAGGACGTTGAAACACTATAAAAATATAAAAATCCCTAAAACTCTTCAAAAACCCCTAAAACCCATGAAAAACACAATAATCCCTAAATCCATAAAACAATCTAAAACCATAAAAACCATAAAAACCCAATGAGAACGCTAAAAAACTAAAAAATACATTGAAACCCATTAAAACACATAAAAACCCAAAAAATAAAATAAACCCTAAAACACTAAAATCCCAGAAAGAAACTCAAACCCAAAACCCCAAAAAACATCATAACCCCCTAAAAACCTATGAATCCTGAAAACTGTAAAAACTTTTAAAAACCCTAAAAACCATAAATCCCTCTACCATTAATAACCCTAAAACCACTTAAAACCATAATTCCATATAATTTCCTCAAACCCCAAAACCACTAACAACCTTAATAATCTTAAAAGCATATAAAATATTAATAAACACAAAAATACCTTTAAATCCAAAAAAACTGAAAAACCATACAGATCCAAAAACCTTTTCCCTATAAGATACACCCAACACCCAAAACCCTAAACCATAAAATTTAAACCCTAAACCCAATACAATGGTCCCTAAACCGAAAAAACTAAACCTTATACGCTTCACCCAAAACACAAAACCCAACCCATGAAACCCTATACACTACACCCAAAACCATATACCCAACACCCTAAACCCAATTACAAAAACAATAAAACCAATACCCACAACTCTATAACATACACCCTAAACCCTATACCATTTACCATATACCCAACAACCTAAACCCAAAACCATATGTTCTAAATCCAATACCCTATATCCAATACCTGAAAACATAATCACTATGACCTAAAACATTAAAAATACAACAAAAACCCTAAACCCTAAACCCTAATCACTATAACCTACACACTAAACCCCATACAATACACCTCAAACCCTAAAACATATACGCTAAACACTATACCCTACACCATAAACCCTATACCACATACCGTAAACACTATATCATACACCTTAAACCCAGTACAAAAACATCCAAAACTAGAAAATCTAAATCATACAACCAAAACCCCATACCCTATATTTTACACCATAAACCTTACACTGTAAACACAATACCCTTCACCATAAACCCAAAAACCGTACACGCAATACCGTGTACCCTACACCTGATTCCCTATAACCGATAACCTAAACCCTATATCCAAAACCGAATACCCTACACTCAAAATCAAATACCCTATACCTGAATACCAAAACCATACACCATATACCCCATACATTACACCCAAAATACAAAAAACCTAAATCCTAAATCAAATACCATAAACCCAAAACCCAAAACCGTACACCCTAAACCCCATACATTATATTAAAACACAAAAACCAAACCCTAAACCCTATACCCCACACCACACACCCTAAATCCTAAAATAAACACAATAAACCCCAAACCCTAAACCCTATATGCTAAACCATACACCCTAAAACAGAAACCCTAAACCATAAATCCTACACCCCACACTCTATCCCCTACACCATAAACCCTAATCCGTAAACCATAAACCATATACCCATCACCCTAAACCTATAACCTAAACCCTCTACCAAGCACCCTAAACCCTATAACCTATACCCTATACCCTAGATACTAAACCCTAAACCCTATACCATAAACCCTATGTTTTAATCATAAAACCCAAAATCCAGCACACTAAACCCTATGACATACACCCTAAACCATACACCCTAAACCCTAAACCTGACACACTAAACCATAATCCCTATAACCAAAACCCTAATTTCAACACCCTAAACCCTACACCTAAATTCCAAAAAATATAGGCAAAACCATAAACTAAACACCTAAACCATAAAACCTACGCCCAACCCCCTAAATGTTAAACCCTACATCTTACACATTAAACACTATACCCTAAACCATAAATCCTATAACATTGACCCAAAACACTATGCACTACACATTAAACACAAAAACTATAAAACAACACTATAACCCTAAAAATCCGAAAAATTTATAAAATCTAAAAAAAACACTAAATATCATTAAAAACTCTAATACCCCACAACCAAAAATCCATTAACCCCCACCCAAACCTTAATAAAATTTTAAAAACACTAAAACCCTAAAACCCATTAAAATTTTATCAAAACCTAAAAACACATAAAAAATATCAAATCCAAGAAACACATTAAAACCCTATCAAACACGAAAAAACCCTATAGACACATAAAAACCATAAAACCCAAAAAAAACTCTAAAACCCTAAATAATCATTAGTCAAATAAAAATCCATAAAAACATTTAATCCCCAAAGACAACTAAAAACAATAAAGAAACCATTACAACCAAAAATTAAAAAACCTGAATATTCTAATGAGACAATAAAAAATATAAACCCCTAAAAACCAACAAAAAAATTAAAAAGATAAAACCCCTAAAAACAATAAAATCATTAAACACATAAAAATCCCTTTAATGCATAAAAAATACCTAAACACCCAGTACACACTAAAACAGTAATAGCTTAGAAAACCCAAAAATATCTTAAAAACCGATGAAACCTTAAAATAACATAAATAACCATATAAAAACATTATATGACGTAGATAAACATAAAACATACGAAAAAATAAAATAATTCCAAATACCCATGAAAAAACAGTAAACCCTAAAATCCATTATAAATACATAAAGGATGCAAAAAGACAAAAAATACCAAATAACTATAAATCCCTAAAACACTCTAATAAAAATAAAAAACCCATCAAATCACTTACTAACCCTAATAAAACACTAAAAACTTAAAAAATACCAAGAAAGACATCAAATCCTATTTTTAAAAAACACTAGAAAACCAAAAACCCTAAAAACCCTGAAAGGTCACTAAAAATCCAAAAAAAACCCAAACAAATACCAAAAAAACCGAAGAAACCCCTAAAAACATAACAAACCAAAAATACAATAAAAACACTTCAAACCCCTTAACAACTATATTAACCCAAAAATACCCAATAAAAACTTATTCCCCCTAAAAAAGCAAAAATATTTAATAGACCTAAACTCTAAACAACACATAAAACCAATAAAAATCCGAAACATAGTAAAATTCTCACAAACAATAAGTAACCTAAACACCCAAAAAAAAACCATAAAATCATAGAATCCCTAAAAACCCCAAACCCTGTAACATACACAAAAAAACCAAAACCATCCACCATAGAACCTAAAAACAACACCCTATACCCAAAACTAGATATTCTAAACCCTATACCCAACGACCTAAACCCTATACGATACACCATAAACACTAAACCCCACACCTTAAACGCTGAATAAAACACCCTAATCCATACGGTAAAAACTCTAAACCCTATAACCAACAACCCCAACCCTAACCCATATACCCAACACCCTATACCGTACACCCTAAAACCTATAACCAACACCACAAACCCTAAACCCTATACCCAAAACCCTATACCCTACACCCTAAACCCTATAATCAACACTCCAAACCATATACCCAACACCCCAAACCCTATAACTGACACTCTAATGCCTATAACCAAAACCCTATACCATAAACCAGAAACCCTATAACCAACACTCTTAACCCTATACCCCACACACAAAACACTAAAACATATACCCGAATCATTATACTATAAACCCTAAGACTTACACCATAAACACTAAAAACAACACACTAAACTTGACACCCTATATAAAAAAATATCTTACATCTTGAACCCTAAACCCAAAAATATATGACTTAAACCCTAGAAATTTCACCCTAGAAACTAAAATGTACACCCCATTGCCTATACCATAAAGCCTAAACCCTATACCAAACACCTTACAACCTATACCCTACACTAAAAACCTGATTCCCTACACCATAAACCATAAACTATGTACCCTAAAACCCCATACCCTACATACTAAATCGTATACCCTTCTCTATAAACCCTGAACCATAAATCGTACAACTTAAACCTTATTACCCACACTAGAAAACCTAAACCTTACACCCTAAACCCAATAGTATTCACCCTAAACCCTAAACTCTACACCCATTGCAATATACCCTACAAATGATACCACATAACCTATATTATTTACCCTAAACCCTACACGAAAAATCCAAAACTCTACACTGAAGACATTATACCCTATACCCTAAAACCTAAACACTACACCATAAAATTTATACACTACACACTAAACCTGAAAACAGAAACCCTAAATCATATTTTATACTCCCTAAACCCTATACTCAACACCCGTATCTATATACCGCAAAACAAAAACCCTAAACCCAAAACCATAAAACCGACACCCTACACTCTACACCCTAAAATCTACACCCTAAACCCTATACACTAGACACTAAACACTAAACCATAAACCCTAACCGCTAAACCTACACCATAAACTATACACCCTATACCATATATCGTAACACCTAAACAATAAACCATACACTCTGAACTCTATACCCTACACCCCAAACCCAAAATCATAAACTGTAAACCATATACTATGCACCCAAAACCCAAAACCCAAAACCCCCTACACTACACCCTAATCACAAAACTCTATACCTTAATCCCTATACACTGCATCTTAAACCCTAAACTATATACCCAAAACCCTATACCCAATTCCCAAAAACCTAAACCATACACCATAAACCCTATGCCCTTCACCCTAAACCCTAAACCATATATCCTAAATCCAATAACAAACAATGTAAATACTAAATTCTACACCCCAAACCCAAAACTATATACCCAAAACCCTAAACAACAGAGGAAAACCTATAAATAGTACATATAAAACATAAACCCAACACCCTAAAGTTATACCCTACAACCTAAATGATAAACACTAAACACTATACCGTACACCCTATACCTAATATCCAATACCCAATACCAAAAACACCATACGCTAAATTCTAAACACTAAACCCTAAAAATAATAAAACAAACCTAAAACCCCTAAAACCATAAAAACACTAAAAACCATTAAAAACATAAAGAACCCACATACCATTAAAAAGGTTTAATGGTCCAAAAAACCATAGAAACAAATGAGAATAAAAACCCCCTATGAAAAATCTCAAAACCCCAACCCCCTAAAAACCATAATACACATAATCTTCCTAAAAACTCGTAAAAACCCCATAAAAAATACAAAAAATCCCTAAAAATCAATCAAATCAAAAAAATTCATAGAGACCCAATCAAATAAAAAAACAAAAAACCCAATAAAACCCCAAAACCCTAAAAAACCTAAAAATCATAAAAACCCAAAAACCCCATCAAAACCATAAAACACATAAAAACCCTAAAACCCTAATGAATCCTTAAATCCCAAAAACACATAAATATGTTAAAAACCAAAATCACCTAGAAAATATAAAAAAACTAAAAACACATTTAAAACCATAAACCCTCAGAAAACATAAATCTCCAATTACACTAAAAATATCATAAAACCCTTAAACCTCTATAACCCATTAGAAACCAAAAATATAATCAATACACATGTAAATATATTAAAGATCCTAAACCCTTCAAAAATCCAAAATAAAACTATTAAAACACCTTAAAGAATCCAAAAATCACTAAACATAGCTAAACACCCTAAAAATATTAAAACCCCAAGGAATAATTACAAATTTAAAACCCCATAATATTCTAACACCGCCTATGATATCCAAGAAAAATAATAAAAACTCTAAAACAAATAAAAACCACCTACCAATAAAGACATAAAAATATCTAAAAACACACTAATATCCCTAAAAAGCACTAAAACATAATTATTCTTTGAAAAAATAAAAAATGTTAGAAACCATAATACCCTAAAGAAACCCTATAAACCATAAACGCCTAAATCTACTAAAACACCCAAAAAAAGATTTAAAACCTAAAAACCCAAAAATACCCTAACAAATCTTAAAAACCCCTAAAAGCCCATAAAGCCCAGAAAACATAAAACAACACTGATGCAACTAAAAACAAAAAATACCATAAAATTAAAAAGAAACCTAAAAATACCAAAAATCCAAGAAATCATAAAAACACAAAAAACAATTATGAACCCTTTAAAACCCTAAACCCTATGAACCGTAAACAAACAAAAAAAACTAAAAAAACTAAACCCAAATAAAAAGAAGATACGACCTTAAAAATTATAAATCCCTAAAAACCACTAAAAACCTCTAAAACTCCAAAAATCTCTAAAATACCTAAACCAATAAAACCCCAGACAACCCTAAAACCATTAAAACAACATAAAAACTGTAAAACTAGATAAAATACACTAAAACCATAAAATAACTGGAAAACCAAAACCCCCTTATAATCCTAAATCCTCACAAAAGACCCTAAAACCCATAAAATAACACAATACCCTAAAACCCCTAAAAACCATAAAATTATAACTATAATAAAAACATAAGGAATCCTTGAATCCCTTAAAACCGATAAAAATAATAAAACCTCTAATAAACTAAATATCTCCCCCCAAAAAATCTGAAAACATTCAAAAATCACTAAAAACCGAAAAAAACCCTTAAAATCCTATAACGATATAAAATTCTAAAAACCATAAAAAAATAAAAACACCATAAAAACCAAAAAAACACTAAAGAAAACAACCCCAAAAACACAAAAAGTTAACTAAAAACCCTTAAAATTACTAAAGGAAAACAAAACCCCCCATAATGAAACTAAAATTAAAAACCCCATAAAAGACACTAAAATAACCAAAAACATTAAAAACCTTGAATCCCGCTTTAAATTTAAAAAGACACTAAAAACCCAAAAAATTTACAAATGACCCAAAAAACCTAAAGGAATCTACAAGGCCACAAAATCCCTAAAGAACCAAAAAACCCATAAAGTCCCTAAAATTTTTCAAATCCCTTAAAAATGGTAAAATACCTAAAAAATCTATAAAAAACTCTAAAAATTTATGATACCCTAAAAACCCTAATGAAAATTCAAAAACCAAAAAAACCCTAAAAATAAAATAAATATTCTAAACACAAATCTTATACAAAAACAACCAAAACACCCAAAAAATACTCAAATACCTAAAAAGAATAAAAATACTAAAAACTTGTAAAACCACCAAAACCAAAAAAAAACCTATAAAAACCCAAAACAACCCAAAAAACTATAAAAAACAGAAAAAACCTTTAAAAAATCCATGAAAACGTGATAATACATAAAAACCGTATAAATAAGAAAATATCTAAAGATTAAAATCTTAAAAAAACTAAAAACTCTAAAAACCCAAAAAGATCTAAAAACCTAGAAACCCATAATAACCTTTAATACACTGAAACCCCCTAAAACCTATAGAAACAAAAAAATTGCCATAAAAAACTGAAAACCAAATACACTAGGAAAAACTGAATCCCCAAAAACACATAAAAAACAAAAAAACCCTTAAACCCATAAAAGACTATAAGAACATTAAAACCATAATGGTCCCAAACAACTCGTAAATCCCAAAAGATGATCCAAAACACCTATAATAATTTTAAAGACACATAGTCTTCCAAAAATCCAAAATACCCCAAATATATTTCGAAACAACAGAAAACCATTAAAATACTAAAAAAATCTAATACACTATAAAAAAATGAAAACCAATGAAAATCCATAAAACCTCCTTTAAATTTTAAAAACCCAAAAACTAGGCTATCAACCATAAAAATATTAAAATTATGAAAAAACCTACAAACCATAAATACATTAATATATAAAAAAACCCTAAACCACAACAGAACCTAAAAAATATAAGAACCCTGAAAAAAACCATAAAAAATCTTATTCCCTATACACCACACCCTACATACTAAAATACTAAAAACCATAAAAACCCTAAAAACATAAAACCCTAAAAACCATAAAACATTAAAAATTTCAAAAACACTACGAAACCTAGAAAACATTAATATCCTAAAAACCATAAAACCCCTTAAATCCCAAAAACACAAAAAAACCCTGAAAACCTTAATGAACCCTAAAATCCCTAAGAATCCAAAAAAACTTAAAACCCCTAAAACATTAAAAATTACCTAATGTGTAAAAATATGAATAATCCAATAACCAGTAAAACCCATTAATACTCTAAACCCCCTTAACCCTAACAACCATAAAACCCACGATAACCCTAAACCCGTTAAACCCCATTAAAAAATTAAATCCTATCAAAATACAAAACCCCAAAAACCAACAAATCATAAAAACACTAAAAAACCCTACACCACAAAGAATCATTAAAAATAGCTAAAACAACCCAAAACAATAAAAAATTTAAATCCCTCTAAAATCATAGAAAATTATGAAAACCATAAAGACCCTAAAACACCTAAAACCAAGAAAACATTAAAACCCCAAAAAATCTAAAAAGATTAAAATAACATAAAACCCTAAAACTCATAATAACCCTAAACACCATAAAAACTCAAAAATACCTATGAACCCTGAAACCCCACAAAATATTAAAATCCTTAAAAGTCTTTTAATACACTAAAAACCCAATCAAAATCCTAAAAGGCCAAAAGTGCCCCTAAAACCGTAAAAGACCATAAATTACCCTATAAAAGCATAAATAACCCTAAAACACTTAAACACCATTAAAACCCTTATGAAACCCAAAAAATCCAAAAAAACCCAAATAATCCCTAAATACCCAAAAAAACTATCAAGAACCCTAAAAACATTAAAAATCCCTTAAAACCCATAATACCCTAAAAATTCATTAAAACACCTCATAACCCCTTCAAACCCCTAAACATTGTAAAACTATAAAAAAATATATTAACCTTAAAATAGATTTTAAACCAATAAATACTCTTTAAAGGCCACAAAAACCTAAATCCCTTAATGGATCATAAATAAATTTAACTACCCTCCTCCCTAACCCTAAAAACCGTAAAATCCCTTAAAACACTAAATCCCTGAAATCTATAAAAATACATAAAACCCTAAAAGCATAAAACACTTTAACATCCTAAAAAAACATAACAAACACAAAAAAACCCTTAAAACATTAAAATAACATAAAACATAAACCCACTCAAAACCCATTAATACCATAAAATCCATAAATCATATGAAAAAATCTAAAACAACATAAAAAACATTAATCCCCCAAAATACCTCCAACTCACAAATAAACTCTAAAAATACTAAGAACCTTAAAATAATATAATACCCTAAAATCTCAAATAACTTTAATCCTCCCAAAAAACACAAAAAGGCCTAAAACCCTTAAAACACTTAAAATCAGTAAAACCGATTAAGACAATAAAAATTTATAAAAACCCTAAAAATAAATAGTAATCCCTAAAAACACAATAAATTGAAAATAAAAAACCCTTAAATACCAAAAAACACAAATATATAAAATCCTTAAAACCCATAAACTTAAAAAAAACCCAAAAACTCATAAACCCCTAAAATCAAAATATCCCTGAAACCCTATAAAACCCTAAAAAACTAAAAATATGAACATTCTAAAATCCAAAAGAAACATAAGTATAAAAACAATTAAAACCACATATCTCTTAAGAAATACTAAAAACCCTAAAACAGTTACTACCTAATAAAAAGACTAATGGCACTAAATATCCTAAAACATAGAAAAATCCTTGAAAACCCAAAAACCCCTTAATTCCCAAAAAAATCCCGGAACGACTAAAACTGCTAAATCAACAATTAAACCACCCTAAAAAGAATAAAAATCCCAAAGATCCCAAACAAATATAAAAATCCCTAAAATCCATAAAAACTATAAAACACTTAAAAACAATAAAAAATCTATAAACCATAAAACCCAAACAGACCCATAAGAATCCTTAAACCCTAAAACCCAAAAAAACTCTAAAAAACTTTTTAACTCCTAAAAATCATAATAACAATGAAAAAAACAAAAACACATGACCGTTGCCCGCAAAAAATTCCATAAAACCACTAAAAAACCTTAAAACATTAAAAAACATAAAATCCCAATAATCGAAAAAATTTCCCTAGAATACCTAACAACTACTAAAAATCCCATAAAACTCTAGCAAATTTTAAAAACCCTAAAACAAAAAACAAATTAGAAACCTTGAAAATCAAAATTCCCAAAAAATTAAAAAACCCTAAAAACCCTAAAACCCTTAAAATTACTAAATACCCTAAAAATATAATAAATCTTAAACCATTTTAAAATGACAAAAACCCATTACAATTTCTTAAAAACACCAAAAAGCCTACCACCAATAAAAATCATAAAACCCTAATAACTCATTAAACACCTAAAATCCCAATAAACCATAAAATAATTAAATATAAAAATCTTAATAAGGATATTAAAACCCCTAAAACCCATAAAAATCTTTAGAATCCATAAAAACCCTAAATCTCTAAATACCCCAAAAAAATTAAAAAAATAAAGGATCCAGAAATGCAATAAAAACCCCTAAAATTCAAAGCAACTAAAAACCCTAAAAACACAAATATCCCTTGAAACCTAAAAACATAATACATAAAACATTAAATACAAAAAAACCCATAAGATCCATTAAAAAATATAAAATACCATAAAATTCTAAAAACGATAAAAGACCCTAAAATTGCTAAAACCCTCAAAACCCCTAAAAACCCTAAAAACCACTAAAAGAACCTAAACCCCCAAAATAATTATAAAATAACATATAAACACCCAAAATTGTAAGAAAACTGTAAACCACTAAAATTACCAATAACCCCTAACCAGCCATAATCCCCATAAAAACCCTAAATCACCTTTTGGTACTTAAAAACAATAAAAATATATAATAGAACCTAATAACCACAAAACCCCTTAAGTACCCTAAAAACCCTAAATTCTACTAAAAACCCTAAAAACTCAAAAGTATCTTGAAAACAACGAAAACCCTAAAGGACCCTAAATCCCTAAAAGTCCATAAAATCCCTCAAAATCCAAAAAATGATAAAACATTATAAAAACACTAGAAGATCCCTAAAATACCATAAACACACTAAAACTCAAAAATATTCTAAAACAATAAAAACCCTAAAAACCCGAAAGTACCCATTAAACCCATAAAATACCCTAAAAGGAATTAAATGAAATTAAATATCACAGAACACTTGAAAAAACCGAATAACACTTAATAATGCTAAAACTATAAAAGCTGAAAAAACCCTTACAAAACCAAAAAATACTAAAACCCCTAAATCTTCATATAAATAATATAAACCTTAAAGGACCCTTAAAACCCATAAATTTCTGTAAAAACCCTCAGAACCATAAAATTCCCTAAATCCCTTAAAATCCCAAGACCTCTAAAACTCTGAAAGAACATTAAAGGAACCTAATAATCCCTAAAACCCCATAAAATACCATAAAATACCAAAAAAAAAACAAAAAACACCTAAAACCCGAAAGGCACTAAAATCTCTAAAAACCATAAAACCATAAAAACCTGAAAAAAACTCTAAAAATTGTAAAATCCCGAAAAACACATAAAATTACAAAAAAACATTAAACGTTAAACCCCAATAAACCCCTCAAAACCACTAAAAGTCCATGAGACCCCTGAAACCATGGAAAATTATAAATAAACTATAAAAACCCCAAAAAACAAAACCCCGAAAAACATTTAAAAAACTTGAAAACCCTATAGTCCATTAAAAACATATAAACTATAAAGAAAATAAACAATAAATAATATTAAACCCCCACAAACCCCTAAAACACCATAAGAGACCCTAAATTCCCTAATAACTCTAATTATTACTAAAATCCCTATTAACCTAAAACCTTAAAAGCAAACAAAAAAACCTTAAAACTTGTTAAGAATACTATCAACTCTAAACATTAGAAAATAAAATAAAATCATTAAAAAAATAAAAAAAATAAAACCCCATCATAATTATAATCGATAAAAAATACTAAAACCATAACTAAAGTTGAAATCTAATAAAATATTGAAATAATCGAACAGACATTTAAAATACTAAAAGCCATAAAAACCCAAAAAATATGACAAAATATCAAAAAATTAATAAAATAACCTTAATCACAAAAAAACCATTCAATTCTAAAAACCAAATAATGCCTAATAATAATTAAATCGTAGATGATTAATAACCTCTAAAATCACTAAAATCCATACAAGACTCGTAAAAACCCAAAAAATCCATTAAAACACCAAAATCGATAAAAACCCAAAAACCCATTAATAAAGCTATAAAAACCATCATGAAACCCATAAAAACCCTCAAAATCAATAAAAATCCATGATACAATAATAACCTAAAACTCTAAAACCCATAAATAAATTCAAAAAAACCAAAAAAATCAAAAAAAACCCTAAAAACACTAAATAAAAAAATATAAACCCTAAAAACATAAAATCCCTAAAAAACATAAAATTCCTTGAAACCCTGAAAACAATCTAAAACCAAAGAAAAAACCAAAAACCAAAAAACACAAAAACAAAAAAAAACGTAAAACAAATTTTTTTTACCACCAAATGTAAACCCAATCCCTCAACCCTAAACTTAATAACCTGCATCCAAAACCCTATGTCATACACCCTATGCCCTAAACACTAATGATTACACCCTAAACCAAATACCCTATACCCTAAACCAAAATCCAAAAACCCAAAAACACTATACCGAATACCATATACCCTAAAACTTCAACTCTAAATTTTACACCACATAACCAAAACCCTATATCCAAAACACTAAACCATACCCTTATACCCTATACCCTAAAACATAGACCCTAAACCTTACACCAGTACTGTAGAACACTATACAAAAAACTAAAAAACCAACACCCTAAAGATTCTACCCTAGACCCTAAAACATAATAACTATGTTCTAATCCCTAAACCCTATATCCAGAACACTAAATCCTACACCCTTACCCTATGAACTACACTCTGAACCCTAAACCAATCACTATAAACTATATATTCTATAATATAAACCATATTCCCTACACCCTAAACCTTATACGCTAAACCCAAAATACTACACCCTACACCATAAACACAATAACCTACACCTTATACCCTATACCATAAACCCTAATTCCTATACCCTACAACCTAATCTTGATACCCAATACGGTAAATCCTAAACCCTATTACATAAACCCTAATACTTCTACCACCACCATAAACCATATACCATATACACTAAACCATATTCCCTATACTCCAAACCCTAAAAAAAGCCTACAACATAAACATTATAACATACACATTAAACCTTATACACCACAACGTACACTCTACACCCTATGCCCTAAAAACCTATAAATATTTTAAAATTCAATAAAACCCTAAACCCCCTTAAACTAGAAAACCCGTATGAATAATCTGAACAAATCAAAATGACATAAAAATCATAAAAAATACAACAAAACCCTAAAAAACAAGAAAACGTAAAAATTATAAAAGTCCTTAGAAATCATAATGAACCAAAAACCCCAAAAAATTCTACAAAACCATAAATCAAAAGAAAACCCTAAATACCCAAAAAAAGTAAAATCCCTAAAACCCCTAAAACATAAAACCCTAAAAAACCAAAATACCCTAAAAACACAAAATCCTTAAATACTCATAAAAACACAAAAACCCATAAAAAATTTAAACCCTTAAAAACATTAAAAACATTAAAACCCCGTTAAAATCCCAAAACCCTAAAAACCCATAAAAATAATACAAATAAAAAGAATCCCTTAAAAACCCTAAAACCGTATAAAACCAAAAAACACTATAAAAACCCTAAAACTCTAAAAATGTTCCTAAAGATCCCATAAAACTGTAAAAACCTTCCAAAACCCAATATAACCCTAAAGATCCATAATAACTCTAAAACCACAAAAAAAACAGCCCTACCCCCTCCCCCCGAACCCCTAAAACCCCATAAAACCAAAAGGCCCTAAAAATTCACGAAAACCCTAAAAAACCACAATCCTTAGAAAAAATAATGAAACCCCAAAAAACCCTATAAATATCTAAAATCCCTAAAAGGGAAAAAAAATCCCAAAAACCCTAAAAAATGTCAAAACTGCTAATAATGTATTTAAAAATTGTAAAAAAAAAGAAATATTACACTAAAAAAGATAAAAACCTAAAAACCCTAAAGAAACGAAATACCTAAAACCCCTTAAATTATTAAATATCATAAAAACATTTAAAATCATAAAACCCTAAGACCCCTAAAAATGATAAATACCCTAAAAACCCCTGAACCACCTTAAACACCTAAATAAGTACAATAACATTCTGAACACTATATTTCACAAAAATGCTAAAATCATTAATGTCCATAAAAATGGAAAAACCAAAAAACCAAAAAAAACCAAGAATCCCTATAACCCCTACAACCCTAATGAATACCTAAAACTCCTAAAAGACCCTAAAAACCTAAAACCCCTAAAAACACTAAAAACCCTATAATACCATAAAACCCCTAAATTACCATATGAACATCAAAAACCTAAGAGAAACTAATAAACCCTAGAACTGTAAAAAAACATTTAATACACTAAAAAAACTAAAAGGCTCTAAAACCATAAAAACACTAAATGAATCTAATTGACCATGAAAACCCCAAAGTACCCTAAAACACCGAATAACCATAAAGGACCATAAAACCCCTAAAATCATTAAATGACACTAAATACCCCTATAGAATCAAAAAAACATAAAAACCCAAAAACTGAAAACCCTATAGACCATAAAAACCATAAAAAACCATAAAAACATAAAAAACATAGAAAACCCTAAAACTACCATGAATACACTAAAAGCACTAAATGAACCAAATAATGATAGAAGATCATAAAAATGTAAAAACCATAAAAATAAAAAATACCTATATGTACATAAAAAATATATTAAAATTTAAAGAACTAGAAACCCCAAATACAACTCGAAACCCTAAAACCCTTAAAAATACCTAAAATAATAAAAACATAAATACCCTAGAAAAATAAAAAATCTAAAAATTCTCATAAACCTAAAACACTAAGAACTCACTATACTCTACAAAACTATAAAAATCATATAAACACTAAGATAATAAAACCCCTAAAACCTACAAAAATCCAAAAACCACTAAATCCCATTAACCCTAAAAGACACCAAAAAATCAAAACCACTGGAATGTATCCTAAAGACGAATTAAAAAATATATAATACAAAAAAAAAATAAAAAACCCTGAACCCCATAAAAACAATCAAATACCCAAAACCCCAGGGAATCCCTAAACAAACCTAAAACCCACAAGGTCTTAAAAGTAAATAAAATCCCGAGAATCATAAAAAAATCTAAAAATACAATAAAAACCAAAAATACACTAAAACCCCAAAAAAAATAAAAACACTCTAAATACCATATAAACCAAAAAAAAACCCTTATAGATATTAAAAACCCCTAAAAACCTTTTAAACACCTAAAATCATAAATCCCCAGAAACTTTAAAAACCCCTCAATACCCCTAAATTCCTAAAAAACAATAAAAACCTTTTAAACCCTTCATAATCCCTAAAAAATAAAAAAAATAAAAAACCCTAAAAACACAAAAAAATAACAAAAACCCTAAAAACACTTTAAAACCCTAAAATATCTAAAACAATTATAACCCCTAAAAATAATAAAATCCCATAATACTAAAAAAATCCCTAAAACCAAAAAATAAACACTAAAAACCTTATAAAGCACAAAATTTTGGAGAAACCCTCAAAACCCCAAAACATATACAACCCTAAAAACCCTAATCCCCAAAAATCCCAAAACCCCTACAAACATAAAAACCACCTGAATACATAAAAACCCTTATAACATTAAAAAATATAATTTCCTAATAATCCAAAAATACCTTCCAAACCCTTAAAACCCTTATTGGAGCAAAAAACATTAGAAATACCCTAAAACCCCTAAAAACCATAAATGACCTAAAAACACTAAATAACACCAAAGGACAATAAAAACCAAAGAATTATTAAAAGTCCCTAAAAACCCTAAAAACACCAAAATCCTCTGAACACCCTCATAGACTAAAAAATCTAAACACCCTAAAAGGACCTAAAACCTAAAACTCCTAAAACCCCTATAAAACAACATAAACTCTGAAAAACCCCAACATTACCAAAATTCCGAAAATACCTTAAGAAACATAAAAACATTAGAAGAACCTAAAACCCTAAAAAGACCATTATAATAATATGATGACAAAAAAACTAGAATACCATAAATACATCAAAAAAACCATAAAACAGCTAAAATTGTAAAAACCAAAAAACACATAATAACCCATGAAAAATAATAAAAGGAACCTAAATTCCATAAAAATTTAAAATTATTATAACTCTAAAAAAATACCCCCAAACTCCCACAAATACCTAAAATAATATAAAAATACTAACACATTGAAGCCCCCTAAACCCATAAAACCCATAAAACCCCAAAATAAAATAAATATCGTAAAAACCAGAAAACCCTAAAACCCCATAAAAGACTAAAAAACCTAAAACAATAAAAAACATAATACCCTAAAGAAATCATAGATGGCGAAACTCCTTCTCTCTCACGCAATGGTGATTCTCTGCTTCATTGAAGACGTCGTCGCCATAGTTTATGGCCGCGGTGGCGCCACCCCTCCCTAGGATTGGAGGGGCAGCTGATGGGGTCCCCCTGTAACTCAATAAGAATTACCTTCCGCCCCTTTTTTCCAATGATTTTGATTTGCCTGAAAGTCCCTCATTTCCAGAAAAGTGTGCCCTTGGTCCTGATTTCTTCTAAAGAGTTTGTTTTCCTCTGCTCTTCTGGATCTGACGCTGGTGGTTCAGTTTGGGATGAACCGTCCCTCTATCTACGAATTTGATAGTTTTGTTGCTTTTTCGTGGAATCTCCATGAAAGGGATGTAGTGTGGTTATATGATGCCCGTCATCTTTTGGTTCGTTTTGGGAACAAGGATGTTTTGATCTCATCCTGGGATGTGGTTCCATGGATTGCCATCGGTTTTTTGTTCTACTTATTCTGGTGGAGATTTGATTTTGACCTGAATCGTGACCCCACGAGCGTGGAGTTGTGGGTAACTCCTCTTGGACATGCGCTCCCCTTCCAGAATCTGGCCATCCTTCGCATCATTGGTAATCTGATTTGGATATTTCTTTGTATTCATGCACATACAAGCTCTTCATGTCACCCCATTGTAGCACATATTTGCATATAGGTGGACGTGTTCAAGCACCCGGTCAACATGGTTTGTGTCGAGATAAAAGGTGAACACCGGTGGAAATAGCATGTCTACATTGAATAATGGGTCTAAATTTGCTCGAATTGATGCAGATTAGGCCACACTGAAAATGTGTGCTGGCATGGAAGCAGCTCCCCCTCTTATGTGTCTGGGCTGTCTACTATTTCTCCCTCAAAGTTTGATGAGATTGTGTGTTCCCACAGTGTTGGGAAAGTGGATGTCCAGTGCCAACTTGAACCTAAAGTGTGTGATATCTTTAAGTACTTAAGGATTGATTTGAAGCTTCTGGATGCAGGAATCTCTCTTGGCATGGAGTTTTGTACTGGTGGGATGCCTATTTCTCTGACAGTAGTCTGAAGAAGATGTAGGAATTGGTTCCAAATTTTAACCATTTTGAAGGGATGGACTTTGAGAAAGAGGTGAAAGTGTCCCTGATTGACAATGTGGGATGTGAGATGCCTACTAAAAAGACATAGAGGTAGGTGTAGGCCACTTCCACTAGGCATTGTGGAGGGAGAATTCATAATGATTCTTTGTTGGTTGATATTATTGTGCCAGAATTGAGCTGTGATGAAAATGGTAGAGATGAGGTGCATGTTATGATGGTTGAGAGTAATGTGAAAGCTGGGGAAGATAGTGTCAAAGCTAGGAAGGGAACGGTGGATGAGCCGGGGGTGATAGACAGGAAGGAGGTGGTGGCAGAGCAGGTGGCGGATTCTGTGGAAGGGAAGGTTCTTGAATAAGAGGATGGGAATGAACAAGTTGATGCGCCTTGTCTAAGCCAGGTGCTAGGGAAGGAGGATGAGTTGGGGGAAGTCCCTCAGCATGGGGAGCTTTTGGAGAGTTGTTCTGTTGTGTTTGAGGGATCTCTGTGGCCTGGGAAGGGGTCATAGATTTGTCGGTGCATGAATGTGCTTCTGCTAGTGAGGTTGTGTTGGGAGATTCGGCTCGGTTTGATCTTGATCAGGGGGAGGCTGCTGAACATATGGAGGTGATGGAGCCAGCTATAGAGGTTTTCATGTGGTCTAGGGAGTAGAGGCAGTTACAGTTGGCCATTTCGGGTGTGGTATCCCCACCTTGCATTGATTTTGATGATTCTGCCTTGGTGGTTCCTCATATGCCGCGATGTGGGACTTTTGCAGCTTGCTCCCTAAATTATGAAGACCCATTTTTCCCTAATCAATCTTTTGTCCAGGAAGAAGGTATAAGGATGTATCATAATATGAATTTGATCATGAAGGAGAGGACTTTGTTCGAGGCAGCCACTCCTCATAGGAAAGAAAACAATTCTGTAGGGGTCTCTTTATATCCCCGAAAGAGGATACTGAGGAAGGACTATTATAATTTTCCAAGGAATGTGTCCATGAGGGCTTCTTGAAAATCCAATTCCATTGCTAGGGGGGGTCGGGCTGTCAACGTGCAGCTTGATGTGAAGCCGAAATGTCTAAGAGATTACTACGCAACCTTCCTAAAGTAATATGAATCATCTGATAGGGAGTTGGTGGAGTCATATGCTTCCACTGGTTATGGTGCTGATGGGGACCCATATGGGGATGGAGGTTTTTTATTTTTTATTTGTTTTTCCTCTTTTTTATATTCTTCTTTTGGGCCTTTTGGGGTTTTGGTGTCTTGGGGGGTTCAGGGATTTTCGGTGTGGGCGGTTTAGCCCCACCCTGCCCTTGTCTGCTACGCATTTTTCTTTATAATTTGGGGGGGGGTGGGAATAGCCCGACCCTAGCATTTTCCATTCCTAATACCCTATTTCCCTCAATCCCAAATAAAACATAAAACCCAAAAAACACAAAAAAAAATAATTTAAAAGAACCCTCAAAACCCGATAATCACTAAACACCCTAAATTCCATAAATCCCCCAAAAACTCTTAAAACAAACAAAAACATAAAAAATCCCTTAAATTGAATAAATAGATAAAATCCACAAAATCTCAAAAGTATTAAAAATTTATTAAAAATACTATAAAACATATGAAACAACAAAAAAAGTATAAAATCCCTAAAAAACATAAAACCCAAATGAACCCTAATAACCATAAAAACCATCAAAACCTGAAATATCCAAAAAACACTAAAATCCCCAAATAATTTAATAAAAACATTAAAAAACATAAAAACATAAATATACATACAAACATTAAAAAAATAAAAAATAAAAAAACCCAAAATAATAATAATAACCCCTAAAGCAGTAAAAGAACAGAAAAAAACACCAAAACCATAAAACAAATCAATAGCTTAGATATCCAGAAACACCCTTTAATGGTAAAAAATCCCCCAAAACCCCAATGAACACTAAAAACCTAAAAAATAACAAAAAACCCTAAATATATTACAATCATTAGAATATCATAAAAACCCTAAAAATGTACAAATAACCAAAAACCCTTAGATAACCCTAACATCCCTAAAATAAACTAAAATACTAGATAACCATTGAAAATATTAAAATACCATATAATTAAAAAATATCCATAAAAACCATAATATCCCAAAAAATTATAAAAATATTAAAATATCTAAAAAACACTAACAACTCAAAGAACTCTCATAACCCAGAACACCCTAAATATCTAAAAAAATCCTAAAAACCTAAACACCCATTAAAATGGTAAAAATCATAACTCATCCCTAAAAATATAAAAAATTGTAAAATCAAATTTACAAACCCTAAGAATATGAAAAAAATATAAAAAACCTTAAAACCCAAGAAACCATTAAACACCCAAAAACACCTACAAACTCAAAACACCTAAAATCCATAAAATCACTAAGAACCATCATAATATAAAATCCATAAAACAACTTTATAAATAAAATCCATAACACATCCCAAAAAAGGAAAATCCAAAAAAACCAAAAAATACTTAAAAACACAAATAATCTTACAAATGTAAAAAACCTAAAAAGCCTAAAATCCCCTATAAAAACAATAAAAAGCAATAAAACACTAAAATAATAATACTAACCTAAAACCATAAAACCACTAAATCACTAAAAAATACTTGACTCCTAAAAATTGTAAAATACCCCCAAAAAGATAAAATCCCTAATAAGTCCAAAACTATATAAAACATTAAAAAGATTCTCAAATACACTAAAATTACAAATTTACCTATAATCCTAAAAACTATAAACATTCTAAAACCCCTAAAACCCATAAAATTCCTTAAAACACAAAAAAATCTAAATCATCAAGACCCACTAAAACCCCTAAAAATACTAAGACCCCCAAAACTGCTAAATGCCCATAAAAAACCTTTTCAAACCCCTAAAAACCATAAAAACCAAACATAATAAAAAAACAAAAAAAAATATAATAAAATAATAAATCCATAAAAACAAAAAAAAACCAAAAAACCACATGTAATGTTTTAAAACCTATAAAATATAAAAACTGTAAAAACATTTAAGAATCCACTTAAATCTCAAAAAAACCAAAAAAAATCATGAAATCCGATAATAACCATAATTAATTCATAAAAAAACTAAATACATAAAATCCCAAGAAACCCTTTTTAGGGGTTTTGGTTTTTCAATTTCTAAGGGTTTTGGTGTTTTTATGGTTTTTGTGTATTTTATTTTCTTATAGTTTTAGGGGTTTTAGTTTTTTGCATTTTTTACAATTTAAGGTCCATTTAATGTTTTGAGGCATTTTGGGATCTGTTAGTTTTTTAAAAATCGTTTTATTTTTTTATTTTTACATTATGATTTTTATGGATTTTTAGGTGCTTTATGGGGTTTTAGTGATACATATAATCTTTTTGTGGTTTAAGTGAATTTTAGGGTTTCTAGTATATTCTTAATGTTTTTAGGGTTTTTATAATAATTTAGGGTTTCCTGAATTTTTGTTATTTAAGGGTTTTAAAAGTTTTAACATGATTTTATGGTCTGTTTCATTTTTTGGTATTATAGTTTTTTAGGGTATGTTTCGGTTTTTGGATTCTTTAGGGTCATGTTAGTTTTGGGGACATTTATGGTTTAAAGAAGATCTTAGGGTCTTTAGGGTATTTTTAGGGTCTATAAGGTCTTTAAAAAAAGTTATATAATCTTTTCATGATATTTATTGTATATTATGGATTGAGGGTATTTTAAGATACTATGGGTTTTTAGAGTTTTTAATGGTTTTTAGGGTCATTTTGTGTTATTGGATTTTAAAATTATTCTTGGGTTTTTTAGTTTTTTTCAGAGGTCTTTTGGGTTTTAGGTCCTTTCATGGTTTTGGGATTCTAAAATATTAGGGGTTATAATGGTTTTAACTGTTTTTGGATTTTTAAGTTATTAGGTGTTTTAGGGATTTTCTAGTATTTTTTTGTTTTTAGTTTTTTTGGATTTTCTAGGGATTTATGGTTTCATGTATTTCATGGATTTCAAGTTTTTTAATGTTTTTAAGGGTTTTATAGGTTCAAGAGGTATATAGAGATTTTGGGTGTTTTACATTATTTTAGGGGTTTTAGTATCATTTAGTGGTTTTAGGGTCTTTATTGGTTTCTTGGGTTTTAGTGTATTTTTTAGTATTGAAGGATTATTAAGGTGTTTTCGGATTTTTAGGGTTTTTGAGATTTTAGGGATTTAGGGTCTCTTATGGGTTTAGTTTCTATTTAGGGTTTTATGATGTCATTGATTTTAGGGTGGTTTGGTTCTATTGGTTTTTTTGGATTGATATGGGTTTTTTGGTTCATTAGCATTTTTTGATTTTTTTATTTTTTTTGGTTTGTAGTGTGTGCTTATTATTTTATAGGGGTCTCGGAATATTTCAAGCATTTTTATGGGACATAGGGTATTTTAGGTGGGTTTATGTATCTTTTTAGTGGATTTTTTATTTTTAAACTTTTTATGGTCCTTTTTGGGTTTTATGGGTTGTAGGGTTTATTTAGTGTTTTAGCTTATTTGGGTTTATTTCAGGTTTTTTGAATTGTTTTTGTTTTTCGGGTTTTTCTGGGGGGGGGGGGGGTTGGGATATTAGTGTTTTATGGGTTTTATGTGGTTTTATGTTTTTTATGTTTTCATGGATTTTAAGTATTTTTTAGAATTTTTTTGATATTTAGTGTTTTAGGGGTTTATAGGTTTTTATGGATTTAAGGGTGTATAGGGTCTTTTAAAATTTTTAGCAGTTTTGGGTCAGTTTATGTATCATTTGTGGTTTTTGGGGTTTTTGGTTTTTTAGGGTTTTTAGGGTCTTTTATGGTTTTTTGGTATGTTAGGGTTTTTTATATTTTTATGGGTTTTAATAAATTTATAGGTTATTTTACTATTCTTTATGGTCTTTAGGGTATTTTGGTTTTAGGGTATAGGTATTAGGTTTTAGGGTGTAACGTTTAGCATCTAAAGTGTAGTGTCTATGATTTATGTTGTAGGAGTTGTGTTTTAGGGTGTAGGGTATAGGTTTTAGGGTCTATGGTTTAGGATTGAGTGTGTATGGTATATGGTGTAGGGTGTAGGGGTTTGGATTTAGGGTGTAGGGTATAGGGGTTTGGGTTATTGGAATTTACAATTATTAGTATTTTTATGGATTTTGAGGGTTTTGGGTATTTTTAGGGTTTTCATGTAATATATAGTTTTTTTATTTTTGTATTTTAATGATTTGATGTATTTATTATGATATTTTAGTTGTTTTTTTATTTCATCATTTTTATTTTTTTTATAGTCATTTTTAGGATTTTTAGGGTGCTTTAGAGTTTAATGGGTTTTATGGTCTTTGAATGAGTTTTTAGGGGGATTAAATATCTTTTTATGTTCTTTATTTATCTTATGTATTTTTAGGTTTTTAAATTTTTTTTTCGGTTTTCATAGTATTTAAGGTTTTTATGATCACTTTATGGGTTCCTAGGTTTTTAGGGTACTTCTAGGATGTTAGGGGTCTTATGGGTTTTACAGTATTATTGTCTTTTTAGGGTTTGTTAGGGATTGTGGTATTGGTCATATTTTTTGTTTTTGTTATGACATTTAAGTTATTTGTGTTTTCTAAGGATTTTTTGGGTTTTTTGGATTTTTGGGGTTTTTGGGTTTTTTGGGTATTCTTATGGAATTTAATGATTTGTTAAATTTTTTAGGATTATATTTGGGTTTTTCATATTTTGGGTTTTTGTGGTTTTTAGTGTTTTAGGGATTTTAAATATTTTTGAGTTTTTAGGATTTTTAGGGTTTAAAAGGGTGTATATGTTTTTTAGGGATATTATATTTTTTAGAGTTTTTTTCCGGGTTATAGGGGTTTTCAAGTTATTCAAAGTTTCTTGAAGGGGTTATAGTTTTTTTAGATTATTTAGGTTTTTAGTGTCTTTTTTTTTCTTAAAGAAATGTTATGTATTTTTACGGGTTTTAGGGTTTTTATGGATTTTTTGTGTTTTAGGCTGTTTTATGGTTTTAAGGGAGTTTATGTGTTTTTAGGGACATTTAGAGTTTTTTTTGGGTTTTATGGTCTTTTAAAATTTCATTAGTTTTTAGTGTCTTTATGGGGTTGTTTTAGTTTTAGGGACTTTTATGAGTGATTAAAACATTTATAGTGGTTTTTAGGGATATTAAGGATTTTATGATTTTTAGGATTATTATGACTTTTATAATTATTTAATGTTTTAAGGGTTTTTTTTGTTTTTAGGGCCTTTATAGTTTATTTTTTTATGGTATAATGTTTTTTTAATTTTTATAGCCTTTTATGTGTTTTGGGTTTTTAAAGTTTTAATGTTTTTCATGGTTTTGTATGAGCATTTTGGGTTTTATTATTTATTTATGGGTATTGGTTTTTAAGGGTTTTAAGTGTGTTGATGGTGTTCTAGATATTTGAGGTTATTTAATTAGTTTTTTGTATTTTTAATGGAATTTGGGTTTTTTAGTTGATTTCAGGGGTTTTATGTTTTAATGGTTTTTCAGGGATATTAGATTTTATAGGGTTTTAGTGTTTTAGGGTTTGTGGGATATCATGAGTTTATTAATGTTATTAGGGTTTTTGGGATGCTGGGAGGTTTTTTATGGTTTTAGCGTTTTAGTTTATTTAGTGTGTTGGAGTAATATTTAGTTGTTTTAGGGGTTTTAGAGTTTTTAATGTTTTAATATATTTTTTATGGTTTTGTGCGTGTTTTAGGATTCATATGAAGTTTTTCAGTATTTTTGGGTTTTTAGAATTTTTTTTATTAATTTTTAGGGTTTTTTGGTTTTTACGGGTTATAAGGGTTTTCGGTTTTTGGGGTATCCTTACCTCTTTAGTATGTTTTACTGATTTTATTGGGATTAGAGGTTCTATGATTTTTAGGGGGTTTATGGGGTTTTGGGTAAATGTAGGTGTTTTTTAGATTATTTGGGTTGTTTTGGGGTTTTAGGGGGTGCTTGGGGTTTTATGTGATTTAGTGTTCTTCGGATTTTTATGCTTTTTAGTATTATTTATGATTTTACTTTCTTTAGGGTATATAGTGTTTTTAATTGGATTTAGAGGTTTTTAGTTTTATTAGGGTTTTTTCTGGTTTTAACGGGATTGTTAGTGTGTTTAGTGTTTTCATGGGGTTTTATGGATTTCTTGTTTTTAGGTTTTTATCTGTTTTTAGGATTTATTAGGGTTTTCAGGGTTGTTAGGTTACATTTGTTTTTATGTAGTTTTTGTGGATTTATGGGTTTTAGTGTTTTTAGTGTTTCAAGGGTTTTTTTCAAGTATTTTTACAGTGATTTAGGGTTTTCTGGTTACTATGTTTCTTTGTGAATTTTATTGTTTTTTAGGATTAATAGGATTGTTAATGAATTTTTTTTCATTTTTGGGGTTGTATGAATTTTAGGTATTCTAGGGTTTCATAGGGGTTTTTTGGGTTTTTTGATTTTGAGGGTGTTATCTGGTGTTTTGTGTCTTTAGTGTTTTTATACCATCGAAGGTACTTTTAGTTTCATTGATGTTTAATAGAATTTTAATGATTGTAGTGATTGTAGGGGTTTTTTGGTCTTTTTACCAGGTGATTATTAGCCTTTAGGGTTCTTGGAGCTTTTTGTTTTTTATGTTATTTAGTGTTTTTAGGAATATTTAGGATTTTATGGTTTTTAGAGGTATGATTCATTTAAGGTTATTTAGAATTTTTAAATTTTTTTAGTGTTCAGGGTTGGCTTCAATGGTTTTCGGGGTTCTCTAGTGTTTTTCTATTTTCGCAGGATTTAATGCTTTTGGGGGATTAAATTTTTTTAAGGGGTTTAAATGGGTTCTAAGGGATTTCGGGGGGGGGGGGGGGGGTTAGAGATTTTACAATTTTATGGTGTTATGGTTTTTAGGATTTACGAGGTTTAAGGTGTTTTATGTGCTTCAATGTTTCTTAGTGGTTTTAGATAATTTTTAGTGTATTTTTTGTTTATAAGGGTTTATGATCTTTTAGAGGTTTTTTGGATTTTTTATAAATTTTTATGGATTTATTGTTTTAACCTATTTAGGGTTTTATGGTTTAAATGTTTTAGGGGGTTTTAGGTTCTTTTGGGGTTTTTAGTGTATTATTATGGCTTTATTGTCTTGAGGGGTTTTATGGTTTTCTATTTTTTATGGGTTTTATTGTTTTTATAATTTTTAGGGTTTAATATGGTTTTTTATGTTTATAAAGTTTTTCTTGATTTTGGAGGATTTTATGTGTGTTAGGGTTTAATGGGGTTTAGTGGTTTTAGAGTTTTAGGGGTTTTAGTGTCATTTTTGTGTTTTATTTTTATAAATTTTATAAGGGATTTTAAGGGTTTTGAGGGTCTTTTGTCATTTTTTCAGGTTTTTTGGTTTTTTGGGGTTTTTGGGTGTTATTTTATTTATGGTATTTATGGTTATTTTTGGGATTTATAGGATTATATATGATTTTAAAGGGATTTTCCGGGTTTTAGGAATTTTAAGGATTTTGTCTCTTTTCATTCGGGTTTTAGGGTTTTTTGTATTGGTAGGGTAGTAAGGGATTTATAAGGGTTTTTAGTGTTTTTATTATTTTTATATTTTTTAGGTTCTTTATTGGTTTTGGGGGGTTTTCATGGTTTTTAGTGTTTTTAAAAGGTTTTTATGCCATTACACTTTTTTAGATATTTTCTAGTTTTTATGGTTCTTTTTTTTGTTTTTTGGGTTTTATGGGTTTTTATTTATTTGTAGTATTTATAGGTTTTTTATGGATTTTATTTTTATTAGAGTTATTGGTTATTTTTTAGTGATTTTAAGATTTTGGGTTGTTTTTTAGTGTTTTAAGGATGGCGGGGGGTAAACAATTTTAGGGAATTTAAGGGGTTATATTGTCTATGTATGTTTTATGGTTTTTAGTATTATTATGATTTTTTTGGGTTTTAAGGTGGAGTTTAGTTTTATTAGTATATTTCAGATCTTTAAGGGGTTTTGGTGAATTTTTGGATTTTTACCGTCTTTTATTATATTTTCGGAATTATGGTTATTTTATGGGTTTAATAGTTTTTAGGTTATTTTTGGGTTTTTATGTGTTTTAGTGTGTTTTAGGTTTTTTGGGGTTTTATTATTTTTTGGAATTTTATGGGTTTATGGTTCTAGAGATTTTAGGGGGTTTAAGTATATTTGGGTATTATGTATTTTTTGAGAATTTTTAGGTTTCTAGTTTTTTGGGTCTTTAGGATTTTTTCAATCTTTTAGGGTTTTTATCGTTTTTAGTGTTTTAGGGGTTTGTAATTGGTTTTAGGGTTTAGAGTTCTTAGAGAATTTTTATTTTTTAAAAGGGGGTTTTTAGTAATTTTATGAGTTTATGGTTTTATATGGTTTTATATTTTTAGGTTTATTATGGAGTTTTAGGATTTTGGTGAGTTTATTAGGTTATTGGAGTTTTATGGGTTTTTTCATTTTTTTCTTTTTTAAGGGTATTTTTTAGTGATTTTCATTATATTTTGTTTTTTCAGAATTTATTTATGGTTTTTAGGTTTTCTCATGGGTTTTAATATTATTTTATTGTTTTTGGTTATTGGTTGTTTCTTTGGGTCCTTTACTATTTGTATAGGTTTATGGTTTTTTGGATGTTTTAGGTGTTTTAGGATTTCAAGATATTCTTGAATTATTTTGGGTTTTTATGGGTTTTATGAATTTTTCAGGATTTTAATATTTATAAGCTATTTTACTATGATAAATGTTATTATTCTTTTTATGGTTTTTTATTAGTTATTTTTTTTTATATATTTTAAGTAATTATATAGTTTTAATGGGTTTTATGGTTTTTAATTGTCTTTTATGTTTTTAGGGGTTATTAGGGGGTTTAGGGTCTGTTAGGTAGTTTTAATGTTTCTAAAACATTTTTAGGTATTCCTAATAGTTTTTATTTAATTTATGGGGTTTTTAGTGTCAATTAGATTTATTATGTTTTTAGGTGGTTTTAGGGTTAGTTTTTTAGTGTTTTTTGGGCTATTGAAGTGTTTTTTTGTTTTTTAAAAGGTTTTAGGGAGTTTTAGTGTTTTAAGGTAATTTTGGATTTAAGTGGTTTTATAATTTTTTATGGTTTTTAAATAGTATTTACAGTATTTAATTTTCCTATAGTTCATAACATTGTCTTAGGGGGTTTACGTTTTATTATTATTTTTATTGGGTTTTAAGAACATTAAGGGTTTTTTTGGGTTTAGGGTCTTATTTTTTTAAGTTTTTTATGCTCTTTTAGGGGTGTTTTTGTATTTTTACGTGTACTTATTTTTTATTTTGTTTTTTTAGTTTTTAAGATTTTTATAGTTTTTCAGGTTTTAGGGTTTTACAGTTTTTATGGTTTTTAGGCATTTATTGTATTTAGGGATTTTTTATTGTTTTTATGGTTTTAGGTGTTTATGGTTGTTTACTCTTTTTATGATATTTTAAGGGGTTTTAGGGTTATAGGTTTATCAATGTATATTCGTGTTTTTATTGTTTTGAGGGTTTTATGGAATTTTTGTGTTCTTTAGTATTTAATGGGATTTTAGGGCTTTAGGGATTTAGGTTTTTTTTCATGTATTAGTGTTTTATGATATTTTCAGGGTCGTAGTGGTTGTTATGGATTTTAAAGGCCATTTAGGGTTTTAGGGGCTTTAGTGTTTTTTACATTTTTGGGTTTTTTGGGTGTTTTAAGGGTTTCTAGGGGTTTTTGGTTTTTATCTTCTATTAATGATTTATTGTATATTATGGTTTTTAGGATCATTGATCAGTTTTAAGGGTTTTTGATTTTTTATGCATTTAGGAGTTTTTAAGGGTTCTATAGTATTTAGGTTATTATGGGTTTTAGGGTTTAAAATCATTTTATGGTTTTTATTGTTTATTTGATTTTTATAGTCTTTTAAAGTCATTATTATTTTGTAGCGGTGTTATGGGTTTCAGTGCTTTTTAGATATTTTATGGTATTTGTAGAATTTCAGGGGTTTTATGGTTTTTAGTGTATTCTGGGTTTTAATGTTTTAGGTGTTTTATTGTATTAGGTTCTTTTAGGGGTTTTAAGAATATTTTTCGTCTCTTGGGTTTTTAATGGGTATTTTGGTTTTGATTAATTTTTTCTACGTTTTAGGAGTTTAGGGTATTTTAATGGTTCGGGGGTATTTTAGAGTTTTCTAGAGATATTAGTGAATTTTATGGTTTTAGTGTCCATTTTGGGTTTTAGGGTTTAAGGGTTCATTATTGTTTTTGGGTTTTTAGGTGCCTTTAGGGTTTTATGGGTTTTTGGTCCTTTATGATTTTTGGGTCCTTTAGGGGTTTATATGGTCCTTTATTATTTTTATGTTATTTTTGAGTCTTTCATGGTGTTAGTGTATTTACTATATTTTAGGGTATTTTTTGTTTTTAGCTTCCTTTATTTGTTTTCATAGTTTTAGGGTATTTTTGGAAGAAGTGTTTTGAGGGTATTAGTGCATTGTAGGTGTTTTAGAGTTTTATGGTCGTTTAGGGTTTTTCTTATTTTTGGGTCATTCGAAATCATTTTGGGGATTTAAAGGGATTTATGGTATTTTAGGGGTATAATTCCTTTAATAGGATTAGTGGGTTATTATGGTTGTTAGTGCTTTAAGGGTTTTTAGTGGTTTTTGGGTTTCTTAGGTTTGTTAAATATTTTATTTTTCATTTTTAATTTAGTTAGTGGTATTAGTGGGTTATAGTGGTTTTTATGATTTTTTACTATATTTAGGGTGTTTAAGGTCCTTTAGAGTATTGGGTTTAAAGGTTTTTTAGTTTTTAGGGAATTTTTAAGGTTTTTTTTTGGATTTTAGGAATTATATGGTTTTTAAGGGGTTTTAAACATTTAGTGTTTTTGGTATTTTTATGGGTTTGTGGGATTTTTACTTGGTTTTGGTGATTTAGGTAGTTTTAGTGTTTTGAGAGGCTTCGAAGATTTTTAATATTTTTTAAGTTTTTTATTATTTATTATGAAATTATTTATTTTTGTGTTTTTAGTGGTTTTTTGGATTTTTATCGTTTGTAGGGATTTTTTTATTTGTATTGGTTTTTATGATGATTTAAAATTTTTATTGCTTTTAGGGGTTTTATGGGTTATAGGGTATTTAAGGGGGTTTACGGTCATTTAGTGTTTTTCCCATTTTGTGGGGTTTTGGGTGTTTTAGGGGTTTCTGGGTTTTTTTTTTGATTTTTGGATATTTAAAGGATTTATTGTAATTTTTAAATTTTAGGATATTATATGGGTTTTAACGGTATTTTTAATTTTTGGGTTTTTAGTAGTTGTTATTGGTTTTTCAGTTTTTTAGTTTTTAGGGGATTTAATGTTTTTAATGGTTTCTATGGTTTTTATAGTTTTTATGGGTTTTTAGGGTGTTTAGTGTGTTCGGGATTTGAATGAGTTTTAAGGGTATTTCTGTTTTCGGGCCTTTTTGGGTTTTTGGGTATTTTTAGGGTCTCTTAGAGTTTTTACTTGGTTTTTGGGTTATTTAAATTTTTTTGATGTATATTGGGTTTCAGTGTATTTTAAGGGGTTAGGGGTATTTTAGGGTTTTTTATATTTTTATGGTCTTTCAAGTGTTTTTAGGGTCCATTAGTGTTTTAGGGTTTTAGGGTCTTTTAAGAGTTACATGGTTTTTAGTGTCCTTTAGGGTCTTACGGGTTTTCCCTTTAATTTTAAAAAATTCCTTTTAGTGAATTTGGGGTCCTTCGATATTTTTATGGTATTTTTTATTCTTTCAATGTTTTAAGTTATTTTTCTTATTTTAGGGTTGTTTTGGTTTCTTAGAGGCCTACATGTGTATTTAATGTTTTTAAGGTCTCATAAAGGGGTTCATAGGGGGTCATAGTGTCTTTAAAAGTTTTTACTGTTTTAAGGTCTTTTAGGGTATTTTAGGATTTCGAGGTCTTTTAGAATATTCGATGGGATTCAAAGGGTTTATGGTCTTTTGGGGGTTTTAGGGCCATTTTTAGATTTTAGGGGTATTTATGGGTTTTTTGTTTTAGGGGGTTTTAGCGTTTCATTGGGGTTTAACAGATATTATTTGATTTTTTACGGTTGTTAAGGGGTTTCAGTTGTTATAGTGTTTTTAAAAATTTTAGTTTTTTCGGGGTTTTAGGTCCCATTAGATTTTTTAAGGATTTAAGCCTTCATAGTTTTTTAGTGATTTTGTAGTGTTTCAGGGGGGTTTTATATGTTTTATGGTTTTTAGAGGGTTTTTAAACTTTTAGGTATTTTTAGGTGTTCGCATGTTTTTAAGCGTTTTATTGTTTTTTACTAATTTTAGGTTTTATGGAATTTAGGTTTTTATATTGTTTAGGGGTTTTTGTGCGTTTTAGGGATTTCTGAGGGCTTTTAAGAGGTTTTAGGGGTTTTAGGATTTTATGTTGTTTTATAGTTTTGATTGGTTTTGAATATTTTTTAATAGTTTTAATATTTTATTATTATTTGATATGTTATTTAGTATTTTTGGGTTTTTAAGTAATTTTTGTGGTTTTGAGGTTTTTATAGTCTTTATATATTTTAATATTTTTTGGGGTCTTATGGTGATTTTAAATTTTTATAGCTTTTATAGGTTTTTGGGTTTTTGGGGTATTTAATGGATTTTATTGTCTTTTCGTGTTCTTATAGATATATTTTTGTTTTTTTGGGTCCTTTATAAATTTTTAAGGGTTTTATGGATGTTTTGGATTTATTAGAGGGTTTTTTGGGTTTTTTTTGGGAATTCATGGGTTATAAGAATTTTTATAGATTTTTAGGGTTTTATGGTTTATAATGGATTTTAATGGGTTTTTGGCGGTTTTCGATTTTTATGTGTTTTGGTGGGTTACTTTGTGGTTTTATGTTTTTCTAGGGAGTTATTAGGTTTTTAGGGATTTTTAGAGTTTTTTTGAGTTTATATTTTTTAATATTTTTAGGGGTTATAAGGTTTTTATGTGGTTTGGATTTTTTATGGGATTAATGGTTTTGAAGATAATTTCATGAATTAAGTTTTCTTTTCATATTTTATGGTGTTTTCTTTGTTATTATAGTGTTTTTAGAGTTTCAAATGGGTTTGAGGGGTTTGAGGGTTTAAAATTATTGGGTTTTGGGGTTTTTATGATTATTTAAGGTTTTTAGGGTTTTCTAGAGTTGTTTTAATTGTTTTTACAATTTTAGGGTGATATGGTTTTTATATGCTTTAATGTTTCGATGGTTTAATAGTTTTTAAATAATGTAATGGTTTCTAGTGTTTTATATTTCTAAGGGTTTTGGGTTATTAATGGTATTTTGGTGATATTTACTGGTTTTGGGGTCATTATTGTATTTATGATCTTATTGTAATTTTATGTTTTTAGTGTATTTATGTGGAATTTAGGTTTTTAGTGGGTTTAATAGTTTTCTTAATCTTTTAGGGGTTTTATGTATTTTTCTAGATTTTTGGGGGGTTTTATGGTTTTTAAGGGTTTTTAGGGTTTTAGGTTTTTTAATGGGTTTTAGGACCATTTTATTATTTTTAGGGTTTTTATGCTCTATTAGGGTTTTAGGCTCTTAAGTTCCATTCACGTTTTTAGGATATTTTAAGGGATTTAAGGTTTTTAGGGTTATTTAGAGCATTCAGGATCTATAGATGTATTTAACTGTTTTAGGGTTTTTAGTTTTTTAGGTTTTTTATAATTTTTAGGTTTTGTAGAGTTTGGGGAGGGATTTTTTATATTTTTAGGGTTTTAGGGTTTTTAGGGTTTTGTAGATTTCATTTGTGGGTAAAGTGGGTTTAGAGTCCTTTTATTATTTTATGGTTATTTTAGGGGATTCAATGTTCTTAAAGGGGTTTTTAGGGTTACAAATTTCCATAAGGGTTTTGTTGAGAGATTTAGGGTTTGTTTCAAGATTAGTTGGTTTTTTACCGGGTCTAAAAATTATTTTTTGTTAAGAAAAACACTTTTGTGGGAAAACTGAGAAAATGTAAAGTTCAACAGAACACCAAACAACCCCAAGCAGTGAAACAAAATCTGCCTCTTCCAAGCATAAGCATCAACCACCATCTCCAATGCAAGACCACTCAGTGATCCCTTGGAAGCATGGTACCTCCCGATGGAAAAGTCATCCCTCTCAGTCAACCAAATCCCAAATGGCCTGCAGAGGTGATAGAAGCGTGATCAAGACCATCTGATACGATGATATCAAAATGCCAGGCGAACGAAAACCAAAAAGAACACCAAACCCACAAACCTGGTCCTAAAACCCTGGGCAGAATCTCCCAAGCTCGTAAAAAAGCCCGACAATTAATTAGAAACATTAAAAGATAATTTGATCTTACCAGACTGTGTTTCCCTGAACAATTTCCAAGATAAGAAGGATACCTAAATGTTTGGAGACTCCAACCAGATATATTCCAGCTCCGAATCCATCTGATCCCAACATTGAATATACTCCTTGATGCTCATCATACCTTTTTTAAATCCCCCGACAATGATAAAGTCCTACTTGTCCACCAAAGCGCATTGCACCTTAGTAAATGTAGTTTTGAAAGTCATCCCCATCAATTTAGTTTCCTCCTCTTCTGAAGCATTTAGCCACAACACTTGCTCACTCACTTCCTCTTCATTTCTCAGTAATGGTTCTACGAATTTCTCACCCTGAAAAAATTATGCCTTCAAGACCACCTCTTCCAGGGAGTCCTTATTGTCACTTGCTTTCCTAGAAGACCAAGTTTCCATAGGTGGTGGTAGGCTGGAATAGTCCTTCTTTCCCTTCCTTCTCAAACCACCCATATCCCTAATAGGACTCAACATTTCAATTGCTGGAAGAATGGGTTCAGGCCCCTTGCCACTTCTTTCGCCCCACCCCTCCTCATCTGAATCATCTGAAAAATTATTGAAAACACCTAGATCAACCTCATCCAATCCTTCAAATGGGTTGTTTAGAGGAATTGAAGACAGACTCTTACCACCATAAAAATCAAGTAAAAAATAAAATGCATGCATCTTCCCTTTCTCACCACTGCCCTGAATAGCACCGTCATGTGGTGGATTCTCCTTACATTTCACTGGAGTAATTTTAATTGACTGACTCCCAGCCCTTGGGTTACTCACAAAATTACCATCACATTTTTCCAGACTTTCATCCTTCTCAAAATCATCGAGTTGCAGGTGGACAGCCACTAGCCCATCGGTAGTTCCATCTTCGTCCAGGCCCTGCATAAGAATTTCAAGCATTTCCTCAGCCGCTTCACCACACCCTTCCACCATACTTCCCATAAGATACACCTCCTGCTGAAGCTGAATTTCCTTCCCCCAATAATCTCCCTACAAGGTAAAGCCTCTTCCCCTCTAATATCAACCAGATCAGGAGGCCTCTGACACACACTTTCCATCTCAGCCAGCCCCTCATCCTTCATGTTGGACCCAACAACCCCACCCAAGACCCCATCCTTCCCTTTGTTACTCAAATCATGGGGCCAACTATCCACTTCCTCTGGAGCCTTTTCCCTATTACTCTTGCGACAAAAATCTAGATAATTCCCCATCAGCATGCATCCAATTCAAAATATAGTCCATGATTCATACACCACATGTTGTTTACATCTGTATTCATCACCCACCGTAATCCAAACATACTCAAAAGGATCCCTTGATATATCTATTTCAACACAAATACGCTATTTAATGGGATGGCATAATGCCTTTGTGCGACTGTCCGAGCACAGATACCTGCCAATTAGTTTCCCTAACATACGCAACATAGCGGGATTTTCATAAGGCAAAGGAAAATTGGGAAGGCTTACCCAAATCGCCATCGTCAGGGGGTCCGTCTTCATGTGTAAATCAAAGGACCACCAGAGAATCAATAATTTGAAACCGCAAAAATGTACGAGGTGCACTTGACCAGGCCTTAGTGGGATCGGATTACGATGAAAAATGAACCATGATTTTATGATTTTCATGAAGCCCAACTTTCGCCTGATCTTGAAGACCCCATGCTGTGAAAATGTGTCTATCGAACCAATAAAATGAAGTACGACACCCATAGAACCTCGCAACTAAGGTGTGCTTCAATAAGTCCGATGAAGCTGAAAACTCTGCAAGTGAAATCGACAGGTTAGGGGAGCCACAAAAGAGCTCTGGAACCTTCGGGCCCAAAGAAATATGGGGGAATAGTTGCAACGCATTATGGATTGAGAAGGGAATAATGGTTTAAGTAACACCCAAGGAGGGAAGCAAAGGTCCCTCCCCCAACGGTGGGGGAGGTACCGCTGCAGAGGGCGTCACCACCACGAGAAGCTAGGGTTCGCACGAAGAGAACCCCAGTCACTTGTGAAAAGTCCTTCAGTAGGTTTTTTTTATGTTTAAAAAATTTTATGGGTTCTTATTGGTTTTTGATTCCATTTTATGGTTTTAGGTATGTAAAAATATTTTTGGCTTTATGATTTTCCTGGTTTTCTATGACTTAGTAGGTTTTTGTAAGGTCATTATGGAATTTTGGTGTTTTTTGGGGGTTTTATGGTTTTTATGATTTTCAGACAATTTGAGTGGTTTTAAGGGTTTTGGATGTTTGGGGTATTTTATGGTATATTATTGATTTTTGTGCCTTTTTGTTTTTAGGACCATTTATGGTTTTTAGGGGATTTAGGGTTCTTTTATGGTTTCAAATGTTCTTTTTGGGATTTTAGAGATTTAAGGATGATTTTGGGTTTCTAGGGATATTAGTGTTCTGTAAGGTTCTAAGGGATATTAGGGATGTTTAGGTATTTGTGGGGTTTTATAAGGAATTTGGGTTTTAGGGTTGTTTGATGTTTTTAGGATTTTATAGGGAATTTACTTGTTTTTACAGTTTATTTTGTTTTAGAATATTTATGGTTTTATATGGTTTTAGGGATATTAGGGGTTTATAATTTTCAGTGGTTTTAATAAGTTTTATGGTTTTTGGAATTTATGGGGTTTTAGGGTTTTTATGGATTTTAGGGTTTTTAGGGTTTTATGGTGGGTTTTTGAGACATTTACGGTATTTTAGGATTTTTGGGTCATTATGGTTTTTTATAGTGTCATGGTATATTAGTGTTTTATGGACTTTATAGGTTGTAATGCTTTTTAGTTTTTTAGGATATTTTCTATATTTTTAATGGTTTTAGGCTATTAGGGTACATTTTGTATTTTTATGGGTTATAGGGATTTTTAGTGTTTTGATGGATTTTGGTCTTTTTTTGTGTTTTCAAATTTTTAAATGAATGTAGTGTTTATTATTATTTTTAGGGTTTTTTTGGTTTTAGGGATTTGATGGATTTTATGGGTCTTTAGGTTTCTAGGGGTTTATTATTTTTTACTGTTTTTAGGGTTTATGGCAAGGATGATGCAAGGGTCAGGCTCTTCCCAACCCCCCCCCCCCCCCCCCCAATTTATTATAGAAAAAAGACGCAGCTGAAAAGGGAGGGGAGGAGTCTAATGACCCGCACCCAAAAAACCATTACAACCCAGACCCAAAGACCCCAATAAAGAAGAACCAAAAAGCACACAAAACCAAACAAAGCAGAAAAATCTGAAATGTTCCCAACATCACCTCCCAGCCAATTAGCAACCAGCATCCAGTAGCATCAAAACCATCTGTAGCATATTCAACAACCCAGCATCAGCTCCCAGATAAGCAGCAACCAACATATCTTGACTTCCGCACCAACATCTCTTTCAACACTTTCAGGGCTAGGGTTTTTCACCCATCCAAGTAGAAAACAGCATCTAGTAGCACAAATTCCAATCTAGAATCACCTAGACAAACTCCCCCTACATACCACATATCATTCTACAGCAACCATCATAACCATCATGACTTAACCAAGTATACAGTTCCACCTGAACAAGCATCTCGAATATACCGGTCACCACTAATAAACAGTACCCCCACCCAACCACAATTGATTCATCCACGCACCCCACCAAGCACTTGGACCATGCATCGACATCATGTCTTTCACAACCTCTATAAGCAGAAAACAACAACCAGTAGTCGAATAACCAGAAATCGTTCCCTTTAAACCAATCACGACCCAACATCATGTAATTTTCTTCCATCATTTCACATCTAACTGCACTACTAGCATTACAGAACCAGTAGCCCACTCTCCAAGAACCAATCCGCAGAACCCAAATTTCCTTGGGTAGACCCATAACTAATAAACTCCTATAGCCACCTAGAGATCGCACACCAAGAGAAGACAATGTCCAGGACCTCGTTCCATAACCATCAACCAGCACCAAACCAATCCCATAACACTCTGTGGACCAGACAGCACCGCCCGACAAGCAACCTAGAACACAACTCTATGTTAGACTAGCTTCAACATCAATAAGTGAGAAAGAGTCACAGAAACTCTTCTGCGTTTTCTTTGAAGTCCACAAATCGGCCCCAATGCGTGATGACCGGAGCCGAACCAAGTCAGCGGCTCACCGCATAGATTCCAGGAAAGACAATGCCGAGACGTCCCACCATGGACCAAGAATCGCTAAAGGGACCTTGGATCCAAAGAACATTGTCGGCTCTCCCGAATAGCTTTCAGAAACAACGAGGCCAAGACGTTCCACGCCACTTCCGGATGAATGCAAAACTGCCAAAAAATATGGTAGTCACCATCCACTATGACACTAGAGGTTTCTTTTGAGGTCCATCAAAGCCGAAGTGATAGAGAACTGCAATGCAGCAACCCAATGCACCCAGATCTGGCTCGTTCTTTCACGAACCTCCGCTTGAAGGGAAAACTATATCTGAACATCTCGACCATGGAAAAGCAGTGCTGCACCATGGAATGACCAGAACCATCCAAATCCTCCATGAACATAATGCATCACACGCCTGGGATACCATATCTGACCTGGTCGAAAAAATATGCAGTCATCAACTGAAGTTGACACCCGAGAGATCCAGATAGTAGGCGCACCGTCGATCTAGAAGGGCCGCACCACAAATTGAAGCAGCAACAGTGTGAGAGACAACGCCATAGAACCCAAATCAGATGAAAAGGAAACTCCATGCTAGAGGAAGCACACCGTGAAGAGAATCGCAGGGATTCCGGAGTATGAGAGGAGTCGGGAGAGACAACTACCATCCTATCTCATGGGTTTTCATTGTTTTTTTGGGTGTTTTATTGTTTTTAGTTCTTTTTAGTGTTTTTTTGTGTTTTGGGTTATTAGGGATTATTAGTATTTTATGGCCATTTAGTGTTTTTAATGTTTTAGGTGATGTTATATTTTTTATTTTTTTTTGGTTTTAAGGTGTTGGAAATTATTTTTAGGTTGTTTCAGTTTATATTTTGGTGTTATAGGGGTTTTTATTTTTTTATGGATTTTTCTAGAGGTTTTTTTGGTGTTTTTTATTTTTATATGTTTTTTTAGGGGATTAGTGGTTTTTCTGGTTATAGGGTAATATATATAGGGGTTTTATGGGTTTTTTGTGATTTTTGGGAGTTTATAGTATTTCAAGTGTTTTGGGGGGTTTGATGATTTTTCATTGTGTTTTAGGGTTTTAGGGTTTCCAAGGAATTTTTTGAATTTTTTATGGTTTCTAAATTTTTAGTGTTTTATGATAATATGTATCTCTACTAATATTTTTAGTGTTTTTAGAGATTTGAGGGTTTTAGTACACATTTGGGATTTTAGGGGTCTTTTGGTTTTTAGGTTTTTTATTATTTTAGGGGTTTTTAGGATTTATGGGATTTCTTATTTTAGGGTTTTTTTTTGGTTTTATAGGGCTGGGTAGGGTTTTGGGTTCTATTGAGTTTTTTAGTGTCTGTATGATCTTTTATGGGGTGTTAGTTGTTCACAGACTTTTAGGGTTTTTAAGGGTTTTAAGGGTATTATAGGATACTTAAGGGTGTTTATTGTTATTTTTGAGGTTTAGGGGTTTTTAGGTGGTTATGGTCTATTAGATGTATTTACGACCTTCTAGGATCTTTTGGGGTTTCTATGGTTTCTTAGGGTATTGGGCTTAGGGTATAGGGTGTAGGTCCATGTTTTCAGTTGTAGGGTACATGGATTGAGGTGTATGGTTTATGGTTTTGAGTCTATGATGTAGATTATAGGGTGTATGGTTTGTGGTATAGGGTATAGGTTGTAAGGTATAGGTCATATTTTGAAGGTTTTGTGGGTTATGGTTTGGGGAAAAGGGTTTTAGTAGTTGGGTATAGGTTTTCAGGTGTAGGGATTTGGGTTCTGGGTGTACGGTATATGGTTTTGGGCATAGGTTTTAGTGTATAAGTTAGAGGGTTTATGGAGTCAATCTATGGGTTTAGTGTGTACAATTTAGTGTATAGTATTTTTTGGTTTCTTTTTAATTTTTATGGTTTTAGGGTAGTTTTAGGGTTTTTACGGGTTTTTGGGTTTTTATGAGTTTTTTTTTATGGGTTATTGTATTTTCAGTGGATTTTAACATTTCATAGGGTTAAAGGGATACTTTTTTTTGGGTTTTTAATGTTTTTGGGTTTTTTTATAATTTTTCTGGTTTTTAGTGTTTTTAGGGTGTGGGTAGTGGGGTTAAATTATTTATTGTGGCTTTAAAGGTTTTTTATGTTTTTAGTGTTTTCCAATGGTTGTTGTAGTTTCTATTATTTATTTATGTTCTTTAGAGACTTTAGGATTTCAATTGTTTTCATGGTATTATGGGTTTAGCGGATGTGATACATTGTTTTTGTGTGAATAATTTCATTTGAGTTTTAGGGGGTTTATGGGGTTTTTATGATTTTTATGTTTTTGGGGAATTTTAGAGCTCTTAGGGGATTTAGAGTTGTTATGGGGTTCTCTATTTTTTTTTTGTTTTTATAGGTTTTGTGGGTTTTAGTGTTTTCGTTTCATTTTTTAGGGTTTGTTGGGATTTTAGAATTTTTAGGGGTTTTAGGTTTATATGGTGGTTTAGGGTTATTTTTGGGGTTTTACGGGTTTTAGGGTCTCTTAATGTTTCTGTGAATTGAAGGTCTTTATTGGATTTAATTATTTTAATCATTTTATGGTTGTATATAATTTTTATTGGTTTTCATATTTTTTAGGGGGTCTTTCTATTTGTATTGTATTTTAGGGTTTTGTAGGCTTTAGAGTATTTTTGAGTTTTATAGTATTTTAGGGTCTGTTGGGCCCTAAAAGTTCCACATTGAAGAAGAAAAATATCTCATCAGATTGAAAAAGAAAAAATAATGGAAATTTTGACGGAAAATACTCAATGAAGGTGAAAAATCAAAAAAGAAGGAGGTTGTGTAGAAAAGGATGACTCTCTTTACAGAAATCCACTCCAAAATGGTTTGTGGAAGTGGTGGATCAAGCCACGACTACAAACTGTACAATTCCACTTTTCAAAAGTGGTGATCATATATTATCCCTCCAACGATTTCCCCAAAACTGAATCATTCACAACGAAAGTGTCAATAGCTCCCAAAAATTCAACAAATTCATTTTTAGGACCATGTGAGGATTTTAGTAACCCTAAAAAGTCACCGCTGACTGAGTCCTCTGTCGGCTTTGGCAAAAGATACATGTGATTCCCCAAAGAAGAGAAGCTACACTGATTTCCAGTTTTTTCTCATCTCTATAAATATAACCTAAGATTATGGAGAAAGGAGGATCAATTAATCAATGAAGGCATCGAACAAGAGAGCACTACGAAAACATGAACTCCTTTGAAGAATCCCTACAGGTGAATCCTATGACATAGAATTAAGGAAGAGAAACTAAACTAATTAAAAACCATGAACCCCACATCTTTTTTTGTTATACATCCAACAAGGTGAAGAACCATGGGACCTTATGCAATTAGGTGTCCCTATTAGAAATGTTCTATACGGGGGGGAACCTTTCCCCATGTAGAAAATCGATACATGGATGGAACATAGCACCACGTAGAATCTTGCTACTTAAATGGAACCCGACTCTGTATGTAAAATCACTACGTGGATTAAACCCATGTTCTCATACCATCATGATATGTGAATGACTGCATTCCTTCATAGAAACATGCTATGCGGAGAAAACCACATCCCGTTTAAGTTTATACTACACAGAATGGGGTATCCTAGGGTGTTCTACCCTCCAACTCTAATCATTTCCTTGTGTTTTTGTCTTATCATTGTTTGTCCCTCCTCTTTATGGTAAAAAAAATCAATCCAAAGCATCTTCCAAATCCGCTTGGAATGTATGATAAGACCATCGAGTGATTCATTGTACCCTTCTGAGTTTACATACCAATAGTAAGTATAGTCACATGGGTAATCCCCATAGAAAGTTAGACACTCAGAATGTCCCTATGTATACATACCCATGGTAACATAGGTTTTATCAAATAAATACTCACAAGAACCTATCCATTATTAGAATTAATAGGATTCAATAGCCATTCCCTTTTATGGGGGATAGTATTAAACATAGGTGATCACACTTGTTTCTCCTTTTGACAAAGAATCACTCTCCTCAATATTTTCTAGAACAAAATTCAGGACACTCCTACCGACGTAATCCCTAATCCTTTATCATGGGAAGTGGAAATATTTCTTATATTCTTCTCATACTGGGATGTATCTGAATAGATCTATAGAAATTACTATCCTAGAAATTAAAACAAGATATGAAATGGGAACACTCAAAGTCCCTCTATCTTACCCTTTCGGATCCAGCACCATCTATTAGTGGATGGGGAGAGTAGTGTGATCATCAGATCTACTACATTCTATTGTTTCTCACCCCGAGCCTAACTCACATGGGATTATAGATTTTTGGTGATCAGGACAATTGAATGACATAGAACATCATGTGGGCCTCCAATTCGGTTTAATATCCAATCATTCCCCATTTAATGGGTAGCATCAATGCGTAAACCCATGAATTTAGAACAACAATGAATTTGATTACCAACTAACTAGGATTCATAAGAGATCTCCCTAAGATTCCGGCCCGATACATAACCAATACAATCAATCCCATCATCTTCATGATAACTCATTCTTGAGATGAACTCATTATGTTAAACTATAGGGGCCTTATATCTTCGTAGGCTTTGAATCCCAACAAAACACGATATGTAAAAAAACTCCATGAGGTCAAAAACCATCTCCAAAATCCACACTAATGTTCTCCAAGCCCATCCCTATTATTGGAATGTTTTCCTAGAAGACCACATCTATTCTGGTTCCCTTATCCATCATTGGGTAAGATCTACATCAAATCATTACTAGGATCTATCCTCCAAGATTTCCATGTCGCAAGACATTAAACTATATAGATGGATCCTTGTCCCTTAATATTTTAAGATGATGTTCCCAATTAAGTGACAATGAAATACATTGGTTCCAACTTCTTTTGTGAGGATATGTATCAAACACATATTAAGGGTTCGATCTCGACATTGAAATAATTCATATCCCCCATGGAAAATGATAAACTCTAATGGATACCTCTTGAACCAATGAACAAAAAATCAAATGAAAAACAAATACATCCAATAAAGCCCAAGAGAAAACCTAGGATCGGTTCACCTTAATTAGTTGTTTTAATTCAAGTAATTTTATTTGTTTTTTTATTTAAATTAAATCAATATTTCTTCAAATCAATTCAATCCAATGTTGGCCACTGCATAGCCAATCCCGCATCTAATCAATGTGTCTCAAGGTTTCTTCTTCGGTCCCTGTGGATTCGATCCCTACTTGTACTTCAACGACCGCTTTTACCGGTAGTGTAAATTTGGGCACAACCATTTGGTTTTTCTGTTTTTTGGTTTTTGATTTTTCAGTGTTATAAATGATTTCTTGGGTTCTTAAGGTCATTAGGGGTTTCTAGGGGTCTTATGAATTTAATGTTATTAGGATTTGTTTCTTTTTTTAGAGGTTTTAAGGAATCATAGGTTTTTTTCATGGGGGTTTTTAGTATTTTAATAATATCATTGGTTTTAGGAGGTTTTAGGGGTTTAAAATAATTTTAGTTGTTTTTAGGTTATTTTGGGGTTTTATGGTATTTTGGGTTTTATGGGTGTTGGGGGTTTTCGGTTTTTTTGGGTTTTTTTTGGATTTTAAGGATTATTAGGAATTTTATGGTTTTCTTGGTTTTGGTGGTATTTAGTATCTTATTTTCTTATTGGGTTTATGTTTTTATGGGTTTTAAGGTGTTTTTATGATTTTTAACTTTTTTTTGGATTTTTACAGATTTCTGGGTTTTTATTGTTGTTAGTGATTTTATGGTCTTTAGGATTTGTAATGGTGTTCAGGATTTTTTATAGTTTTGTGTGTTTATGGTTATAAGGTATAGGGGGATTTAGGTTTCTAGGGTTTTATGTTTTTATGGTTTTTAGGGGTTTTTTGTGTTTTTAGTGTTTTTGGGGCTTTATGGTTTTATGGTTTTAAGGAGTATTTGGGGGTTATATAGTGTTCATGGGTTTTAGGATATTTGGGTTATTAGGGTTCTTATTTTTTTAAGGGTTTTAATGGGACGTTAAATTCATTTTATAGTTTGTATTGGGGTTTTTTGGATTTTAAATGTTCTAAGGTTTTAGATTGTTTTTAGGGTCTTTAGGGGGGGTTTATGCATGTTTTGGGGTTTTGGGTTTCAGTGTAATTAATGGTTTTAGGGGTTCGAGAGTTTTTTGGGGGGTTTAATGGATTTTTTAGAGTCATAGGGTTTTTTTAGTTTTTTATGTTTCAATGTGTGTTTTATAGTTTTTTAATGTTATTGGTATTTTTGAGAGGTTTAGGGGGTGTAGGATTTTTGGGGTTTTTAGGTTTTTAGTGACTTTTATGATTTTAAGGGGATTTCTGGACTTTTTTGAATTTTTTTGTTTTTAATTTTTAAGGGTTATTTAGTTTATTTAGGGTATTTTATTGTTTCGTAGGGGCTTTTAATTATTTGTATTTTTTTGGGTATTTTACAGTTTTAGCCTTTTTATAGTAATTTTAGAGTATTTGGGGTTGTAGGCTTTTTCAGTTTTAGGGTTATTAGGGGTCCTATTTGTTTTAGGGAGTTTAGAGGATTTATAGATTTTAGAGTTTTTAGGGTTTTTAGGGGTTTTAGGATTTTAAGGTGTTTTATTTATGTTTTATGTGTTTTAGGGCCTATTAGGAGTTCTGTAGGGTCTTTAGAATCATTTTGGGTTTTAGTGGTTTTATGGTCTATTAGGGTCTTTATTGTTTTTAGGTATTTTAATAGTTTTAAGGGGATTTAATAAGTTTATATAGATTTTAATGATTTTAGGTGTTCTTGTTTTTAGGGGGTTTTAGGATTTTTGGATCTAAGGGGTTTTGGGTTTTAAGGGTTTTCTACGAAGTCTAGGGTTTTATAGAATATTTTTGGTTTTGGTTTTTAGTGTTTTTAGGGTTTTCATCGGGGTTTAAAAACAATTCATGTGTTTATAGTATTTTTTTTGTTTTCTGGGTATTTAGGATTTTTTTTGCATTTAAGGGGTTTTAAATGTTTTGTGGGATTTCAAATTTTTCCGGATAAATGGGATTTTTGTGATAATATAGGGTTTTAGGGGGTTCAGGGTATTATTGAGTTCTTAGGAGTTGTATATGTTTTCTAATGTTGAAAATGGGTTTAAGGCTTTTAAGTGGATTGGAGGTTATTTTTGGGGGGATTAGGTATTCTTAGGTTTTTTATGGTATTTTAAGTTCTATAGGGTATCAGAATATTTAGTAATATCTACTGTTGTATAGTTTTATATTGATTAGGGGCTTTGTATTTTTATAGGTGTTTTAGGTGTTTTGGTTTTTTTATGGTTTTTGGGTTTTTTAGGTTTTTATGGATTTTTATGGGGACTATGGGGGGTGAGGGAGGGGGTTAATTTTTAGGGGGGGGGGGGGTTTATAGTTTTAGGGGTTATTTTGGGTTTTAGAAGTTTTAATTAGGAATTTAGGGTTTTCAATTCTTTAAGGGGTTTTAGATACTTTTTTTTAGGTATTCTAGGATTCATTTAAGGTTTTAAGGTTCATTTTTGGATTAAGGGGATTTAATTATTCGAGGGTTTTGTATGTAATTTAGTCATTTTAGAGATCTCTATGGTTTTTTGGGTTTCTTAGGGGTTTTTTAATGCTTAGTGTTTTTATGGATTCTATAATTTTAGAGTTTGTGATGGTGTTTAAGGGTTCTTGGGGAATTTTATATTTTCTATGTTTTTATGTTATTTTAGGGTATTGGGGTTTTGGGTTCATTTAGGTTTTATGATGTTTTTATGATTTCAGGTATTTAGGGTTATTAGGAGTTTTTATGGTTTTTTGGGATTTTCGGTGTTTTATGGGCTTTTTATCATTCAAGGGTCTAAATTATTTTTAGGGTTCTTAGGTTCTTTAGGGGTTTCTTGGGGTCTTATGGATTTAATGTTTTTGGAATTTTTTGTGTTTTTAGGGGTTTTTAGGGAATCTTAAGGGGTTTTTTCATTTGATTATTTAGGATTTTAATGATATCTATGGATTGTAGGTGGTTTTTGGGTGTTTAAATATTGTTAGGGGTTTGTAGGTTATTTTTTTCTTTTAGTGTATTTATGGTTTTATGGGTTTTTGGGGTTTTTGGGTATTTTAGGGTTTATAGATTTTAAGGAATTTTAGGGATTTTAGGGTTTTAGTGGGTTAGGTTGGTTTCATAGTCTTGGTGTTATTATTGGTTTAAGGATTTTATGGTTTTTAGGTGTTATTATGATTTTTATATTTGGGGGGATTTGTAGAGAATTTTTGGTATTTTAGTGTTGTTAGAGTTTTTAGGGTCATTTGGATTTTTAATGGTTTTCAGGATTTTTATAGTATTTGTATTTTTAGGGTGTCAGGGTATTAGGGGTTTTGAGGTTTTTAGTGTTTTATGGTTTTATCTTGTTTTTCATGGTTTTTTGTGTTTTTATGGGCTTTATGGTTTTATGGTTTTAATGAGTTTTAAGGGTTATATGGTGATCAGGGGCTCTTAGGATCTTAGGGTTATTGCGGTTATTAGGTTTTTATTGTGTTTAATGGGGGAGTTTAAATCATTTTAGAGTATTTATTGGGGTTTTAGGGTCGTTTATAAATTTTAAGGGTTTATATGGTTTTTAGGGTCTTTAGGAATTTAATGATTGTTTTGGGGATTTGGGTATTTATGGGAATTAATTTTTTTAGCGGTTCTAGAGTTTTTGGGGTGATTTAATGGACTTTCTAGTTTTTAGGGGTCTTATTGTTTTTATGGTTCCAATGTATGGTTTATAGTTTATAAATGTTTTAATGAATTTTAAGGGTTTTATGGGGGTTTTGGATATTATGGGTTTTATGGGTTCAGGGTCTTTTATAATTTTTATGGGGATTGGTGGGTTTTTTTAATTTGTGTGGTTATAATGGCTTTGGGGTTATTTAGTGTATTTTGGGTTTTTAATGGTCTATTAGGGGGTTTTTAACTATTTGTATTGTTTTAGGGTGTTTTAGTGTTTTAGGGGTTTTATGGATATTTTAGGGTTTTTGGGTTTTTCTCTTTTAACTTGTTTTTATAGTTTTAATGGGTTATTAGTATTTTTATGGTATTTAGTGTTTCTTGGGATTTTATGGATTTTAATGGGTTTTATTTTTCTATTATTTTTTGGGATTGAGGGATTTATTTTCTTTTTAGGATTTTTTTTGTTTTTAGGATTGTTTCTGGATTTTTATTATTGTAATATTTTTAGGGTTCTATAGGATTTCTAGGGTATTTAAGGTTTTAAGTGTTTTCTGGAGTTTTTAAGGGGATTAAGGGGTTTTGGATTATATTAGGGGTTTTAAGGGGTTTTATAGTTTTATAGGATTTTTAGTGTTTTTTTGTAAGGGATATTAATTTCTTGTAGGGTTTTTATAATATTTATACGACCTTTTTTTTTGCTTTTTATTGTATTATCGTCTTTAAGTGATTTTAATTTTTTATTGGTATTTTAGGGTTTTTACGATTTTAATGACATTTATGTTTTTATGTATTTAGATTCTATTGTATTGTTTTAGGGTTCTCTAAAAATTTTATGGGTTTTTATGTTTTTTATGGTTTTTAGGGATTTTAGGGGTTTGCAGGGGTTGTTTTACGGGTTTTTTGTTATTTTTGATTTTTAGTATTTTTATGTTTTTGTGGGGGTTACATTGTTAGGTTTTTTATGTTATTAGTGGTTGATAACTGTTTTTGAGATTTTATTTAGTTTATTAGTTTTTAGGGTTTTTATGTTTCTTGTTGTTATGAGGGGTTTTAGGGGGTTAGTGTGTGTGATTATTTTCAAGGCTATTTAAAGGTTTTTAGGGATTTTGTGGGTTTTAGGGGTTTAATGGGTTATATGGTATTTTAATGGTATTAATTTTTTAGTAATGTTCTATGTTTTTATGGATGTTTTGAAATTTTTAGGGGTTTTGGGTTTTTAGGGATTTTACAGGTATTAAGGTTACATGGGTTTTATTTTTTTAGTGTCCTTAAGGGTTTTTAGGTTATTAGGGTTTTAGGGTTTTTTGGGGGTTTAAATTTTTAGGGTGCTTGATGGGGGTTTGATCCTTTTAGGGGGATTATAGGTTTTTACTTTGTTTATATATTTAGAGTTTTGGGGTCCTTTATGGTTTTTTGGGATTGTAATGACTTTTAGGTGCTTTTATGGGTTTTAGTGTTTTTCGGGTCATTAATGTTTTATAGGGTTTTCTTTTTTTGGGTTATTAGGGTTTTAATGGGTTATAGTAGATTTTAGGTGTCTTATAATTTTTATTAATTTTAGGGTATTTATGGGGTTTTAGTGGTTTAATGGTTTTTAATGGGGCATAATACGCTTTAAGTGTCTATTAATTTTTTTGTGGGGGGGTTAATGTTTTTCAAAGTCTTCAGATTTTTGGGGATTTTAATGAATTTATAGGGGTTGGGTGGGATCTAGTGTTTTTATTGGATTTAAGGTTCATTTAGGGTTTTTTGGGGTTTTAGGGTTTTTAGTTGATTCGTATAGGTTCTCAGGGTTCTTATGGTTATTATAGGTTTTGTGATTTTTTGGGATTTTTTAGGGGTTTTATTGTTTTTAGTGGTTCTTGAGTTCATTGTTTTAATGGTTTTTTGCATTTATTTTGGGTTTCTAAGGGGTTTTTTAGTTTTAGAGGATTTATTATATTTTATCATCTTTAAGATTTCAATATTTTTAAGGTATTTTATGAGGTTATACGATTTTATAGGGTTTCATTAGATATATTTCTATTTTAAGAGTTTTTATGGGTTTTTAGTGTTTTAATAGGATTTTAATGTGTTGTGTGTTTTTTGGGTTATTAAGGATTTTTGGGTTTTTGGGTTTTCTGGGTTTTAGGATTATTAATTTTTCTAAAATGTTTTTATTCTTCTATAAAGATTATTTAGAGTTTTAAGGGTGTATATGAGTTTTCTTGTTTTTTTAATTTTTAGGATGTTTTTTTGGTTTTTAGGATCTTTTAAGGTTCTTTAGTGGTTTTTACAATCTGTAAATGTTTCAGGTCCTTTTAAGGATTTGATGGTTTTTTTGGGGTTTTATGTTTTAATGTATTTTTCATGTCGTTTTGTAAATTTTAAAATCTATTACGGTTTTTGTTGTCTTTTAGCGTATTTTAGTGTTTGTTGGTATTTTTATGGACTTTAATAGTTTTATGATTTTTTTAGTATTTTATGGTTTTTAGTGCTTGAATGGGTTTTATAGTTTTTATTGTTTTATGGATTTTTGGTTTTTAGGGTAGTTTTCGTGTTTTTTTAGCGTTAGGATTTCATAGGGTATTCTAGTATTTCTTTTTTGTTTTTAGATATTTATGGACATCTATGGTTTTATTGGTGTTTTAAGGTTCTCTTATATATTGTTGGGTTTTAAGGATTTTTAATTTCTATTAGTTATTACGGGTTCTAGAGGTTTGTTGTGGTTCTATTGTGTTTCATATTATTTTGGGGATTTTATCACTTGAATGGGCATATTTGAGTTTTCTGGGATTTGGGGGCATTTTAGGGTGTTTTAGTTTTTTCATTATTTTTATGTATTGGATGTTTTTTAGGGTTTTTAGATATTTTTTAGTGTGAATTATTTTTTGAGGTTTTTATAGGTTTTTGGGGTTTTTTTTGGATTTTTATATTATGTATATTTTTATATTTTTTAGTGTTTTTACTGGTTTGAGAATTTTTCTTCTGTTTATGGGGTTCCTATTCATTTTTTAAAATTATAGGAGTTTTAGATTTTTTCACCATTCTTAGGATTTTTACGTATTTTATGATTTTTATGGTTTTATGTTAATTTTAGTTTTTATTTGTTTAGAGTTTTTAGTTTGTTAAGGTTTATTACAGATTTATGGGTTCTTATGTTTTTAGGGTTTGGTGGTATTTTATGGGTTTTAGGGGTTTGGGCGTTTATATGGGAATTGTAATGTTTTTAGTGTTTCCCTATGTTTTAGGGGTGTTGTGGGTTTTTATGGCATTTAGGGTTTTAGGTTTCTTGAATTTTTTTTGCTTTATAGTAGTTTTAGGATTTTTAGTGTTCTTATGTTTTTAAGGGTTTTTAGGTTTTTTATATTTTTAGGTGTTTATGTGTGGTGTTATTGTTTTAATGGGTTTTTATATGGTTTAATTACTTAAGGATTTTTATGGGGTTTTCCGAGTTTTATGGTTTTCAGTATTTTTATCATTTTAGGTATTTTTATTGTTTTTAGGGTTTTTTTGGTTTTTATTATGTTTACTTTCTTTTGAATTTTAGGGACATTAGGTTTATTAATTATATTAGGGTTTTAGGGAGTTTTAAATTTTTATAGATTTTATTGTTTTTAGGGGTTTTTAAAAATATTCATGTTTTCCCTATTTAGGGATTTTTTGGAGGTTTGGTTGTTGGAGTTATTATCAATTTTGACATTTTTAGGGGTTTTACATATTTTTGGATTCATAATGGGTTTTTGTGTGTTAATAGGTTTTATAATTTTCTTACCTTTTTTAGATACTTTTATGGTGTTTAAGTGGATATCTGGACATTTAGGGTCTTTATAGGGGTTTAGGGTCTTTTGTGGTATTTTTGGATTATTAGGGTCCTTAGGGATTTTCATGGGTTTTTAGGGATTTTAGGAGTTTTATTGTATTTAAATGTTTTTAAGAGATTAATGGTTTTTATGGGGTTTCATATTTTTATGTGTTTTAGGATTTATCAGGTTCTTAGGTGTTTAAATATTTTTTAATGGTTTTTAGGGTTTTCCATCATTTTCGGGGGTTTATTATTTAGGGTTCTTAGGTTTTTCCTCGGTGGTTTATGAGTTTTAATTTTTATTATGGATTTTTTGTTTTCAAGGTATTTAAGGTATTTAGGTGATATAAGATTTTTTATGAATTTTATGGGTTTCAAGGGATAATTAAGGTTTTTTCGGTTTTAGGGGTTTTAGTGTTTTTAGGTGGTTTAAATTTTTCTAGGGTTATCAAGGGCGTTTTAGGGTTTTTAGAAGTTTTCTGGGATTTATGGGTTTTATTTTGGGGGTATGGTTTTTATGGGTATTTTTTGTTTTTAATTTTTTAATGGATTTCATTGCCTTGAAGGGATTTTAGGGGGTTTTGATATTTTTAATGGATTACATGGTTTTTGGGGGTTTGGGGGATTTAGGGATTTTTAGTGGTGTTTTAGGAATCTTTATCTATTTTAAGTTTTTTTAGAGTTTAAATGGATTTTATGGTTTTTAGGGGTTATTATAATTTTTAGTTTTTCTATTATTCTTAATATTTTTACTACTTTTTGGTTTTTAGTGTTTTTATGAAGGTAATGGTTTTTATGGATTTTATAAATTTTTAGGATTTTTTTTGTTCATTTATGGGTTCAAATGTTTTTATGGATTTTGAGGGTATTATGGACTTTAACTAGGTGGTTATGTATTTATAGGGTATTTATAGTTTTAATGGTTTCGACTCATAGGGGTTCAAAGGGTTTAAAAATATTTCTGGGGTTGTTTTAGTTTATTGTGGTGTTCAAGGGTTTTTATGTTTTTCTGGTTTTTATTATTTTTATATAGTCTTTTAAGGGTTTTATGTGTTATTAGGTCATATTAGCTGTTTTTAGGATTGTAGGATCTTCCATAGGTTTATGGAAATTTAAAAAATTGTAGGTGGTTTATGGTCTTTTTTGGGTGTTTTAGGGGTTTCCTATGGTTTTTAGGTTTTTATGTAGCTTTTGGTTTTTAGGCTTTTGGGGGTATGTCTGTGTTTTGTAGGGTTTTTAGGGATTTTAAGGTTATTTAGGGGTTTTAGTGTATTTCGGGGATTTGGGTTGTAGGTATTTTTAGGGGGTTTTGGGTTTTTAAGTTTTGTATGATTTTTTGTGGATTTTCAGTTTTGATAGAGTTTTAAATGTTTTTAGGGTATTTTATGATTTTTAGGGTTTTATGTTTTTTTGTTTTTTAGGGGTTTCAATGTTTTAGTTAGTGTTTATGTTTTCTTATGGAATTTTTGTTTATTAGAATATTTAAGGTATTATGGGAATTAATGGGTTTTAGGTTTTTTATGTGTTCAATGTGTTTTAAGTGGTTTGATTTTTTTTCATTTTTATAGTTTTTTGAGGTATATGGTGTTTATGGTATTTATGGTTTTTTTAGGAGTTTACAGTTTTGGGAATTTTAGGCGTTTTTATATATTATGATTTTTTTTGGTTTATATTTGATTTCTAGGAATGTTTGGGGTTTTCATGGGTTTTTTAGTGTTTAAATAGATTTTGTGTGATTTTATGGATTTTAGGTATTTTAAGGTTTTATGGGTTTTAGGGGGTTTTAGGATTTTTATCATTTTTATGGTTTTTTGTATATTTTAGGGTTTTAATTGTTCTTAGTTATTTTAGGGTTTTAGGGTATTTATTTTTTAAGACTAATTGGGGTTTTATGATTTTGATGGTTTATATGGGTATTTAAAATGAATTTCAGGGATTTTAGGATTTTATGGTTTTTATATAGTTTGTAGGGTCTTTTATGATTTTAAAGTCTTTATTTGGTTTATAGATAGTTTAATGGTTTTTATGATTTTATGTTATTTAATTTTTTTTAGGGGGTTTAGGTTTTTTATGTGTTTTATGTATTTTAGGGTATTTAGGGGTTCAGAGTTTTAGGGGTTTTGTGGTTTTAACGATTTTTAGGGGTTTTTTAGATGGTTTCTATGTTTTAGGGGGGGGTTATGCATTTAATGGTTTTTGGGGTTATTATCATCTTGGCAGGGTTTGGGATGTTTTTTTGGGGTTTAGTATTTTCTATGTTTCTTAGGGGTTTAGGGATTTTATGTTCATTTATGGGTGTTTTAGGTGTTTCAGTTTTTTTATAGTTTTTAAAGTTTTTAGGGGTTTTGTTGAGTTTTTTTGGGTTTTATGCTTTTTATGGGTTTTTATAGATTTTATGGGTTACTAGAGTTTTGGGTTTTAGTTTTTTAATGGTGTTTTAATGGTTTTTTTGATTCTTAAGGTTTTTATAATTATTTCAAGGTTATTAGGGTTCATTTTTTAGTTTTAACATTTTTAATATTTTTTATGGTTTTTTGGTATTTTTTGTTGTTTTCTATGATTTTTTTTGGGTTTTTATGGATTTCCATGGTTTCACTGTATTTTTGTTGTTTTAATGTTTGTTTGGGTGGTTTGGGTATTATGGTCTTTAAGTGTTTTTATAATATTTTTATTTTCTTTTTGGTTTTTAGGGGTTTTAGTGTTTTTAGGATTTTTACGGTTTATTAAGGGGTTTTACGGTATTTAGTGTCTTTTATGGGTTTTAGGGTATTAGGTTCTTGTATATTGTTTTCTATTTTAAGGACATTTTTTTAAAGTTTTAGGGGTTTTCTAGGGTTTGGGTTTATTTAGATTTTCTTTACGTTTTATGGATTTATGGGTTTTTGGGAGTTTTTATGGTTTTTTGTTTTTTAGGTTTATTTAAGGGTTTTATTATTCATACAGGCTTTACTATTTTTTGGGTTTTTACAGTTTTTATAGCTTTTATGGTCTTTGTGGTTTTTTAGGGTTTTGGGGTTTTCTTGGTTTTTTGTATTTTTTAGATTTTAAGGGTGTTTTTTTTGTTTAGATTTTCAATGCTTTTAGGGTTTTATTGGTGTATTGGGGTTTTACGGGGGGTTTTATGGGTTTTAGGTTTTTATGGTTTTCATGGTTTAAATAGTTCTTAGATTTTTTGGGGGGCTTTAGGATTTAATAGGTTTGTTTTGGTTCATATGACTTTAGTTGATTTGTGTTTTATGTTTTTTAGTGTTCTAATTTTTTTTGGGGTTTTTTATAGAGTCTTAGGGGTTTTGTGATATTTTAAGGTTTTTTGGATGTTATGGGGCTTTAGGTATTTTTAGTGTTCAAGGGGTTTGGCAGGTTTCCTTATCTTATAGGTTTTATGGGTTATTAGGGATTTTTTGTTTTTAAATATTTTAGGGGTTTTGAGGTATTTTGAGTTATTTAGGTATTTTTTATGTCGTTTTTTAAGGTTGTTTTATTCATTACGTTTTTTGTGGTTTTAAGGTTTTTAGGGGTATTTAAATTTATCTATTTTTCGGGTTTAGGGGTCATTATTGGTTTAGGATTTGATTTAGCTATTTTTACCTTTAGAGGGTTTTTGGGTTTTTATGGTTTTCATTATTTTAATGTTATATGGGTTTTTAAGGTTTTCTTGGGCTTCTAGATTTTTAGGTGGTTATTTGATGATTTTTGGGTATTTAGGGTTTTTGAATTTTTATGGGGGTGTATAGTTTTTTATGTTTTCTAAGGGTTTTAGTGTATTTTTAGGTTTTTAGGTTTTTTATTGTTTGGTGGGGTTTTAATGACATTTTAGGTGTTTTTTGGGTTTTATGGGATTGATTTATTTTTTGGGGTTTTATGGTTTTTAAGGGCTGTAGGTTATATTAGGTGTTTCAAGATTCTAATAGATTTGAGGGGGGATTTTAATTTCAGCGTTATTAGGGTTTTATTTTTTCAATGGGGTTTTTATCATTAATGGATTTCTAGGGTTATTTGGTTTTTTGGGGGTTTTATAGTGTTTATGAGATTTATGTGCTTTTCGGGTATTTAAAGGGTTTCATGGTTTTAAGGATTTAATGGGGGTTTAGTGGGATTATGGGTTTTAGGAATTTTTATGGTTTTCAGTTTTTTGGGAATTTTGTGATTTTGGGTGGATTTGGGGGGTATTAAAATTTTCATGTGTTTTAGGGATTTTTTGAGTTTTTTGAGTTTTTGGATGTTGAAATGTTTTCAATGTATTTAGAGCCTTATATTTTTAAGGATTTTTATTTTTTAGGGGGGTTATTTTGTTTTTTTAGGTTTCTAGTGTTTTAGGGTGTTTAGGGGTTTTGATGGGATTTTAGGGTTTTTGTTTATTTTGGGATTTTGGGGAATTTAATGGTTTTTTGGATTCTATTAGGGGTTGTTTAGGTTTTGGGGGTTTTAAAATTTTTATAATTTTTAGGGTTTTGAGGAGTCTTATTGGTTATTTAGGTTTTCTGGAAGTTTAGGGGTTTAAAGGGTATTTATTTTTTACTATGGTTTTGATGGGGTTTATTGACTTTTAGGGTTTTGTAGTTTTTTCGGGTTCATATTGTTTTATATGTTTTTTACGAGTTTATATAATGTTTTTACAGTCTTTTTGGGGGTTATAAGGGTTTAGGGTCTATTACTATTTTTTTATAGTTTGCTTTGGGATATAAAGGTGTTTATGATCTACTGGGGTTTCAAATATTTTATATACATTGAGGAACTTTTACGGGTTTCAACATCTTTTAGTGTATTTTGGGTTTTAATGTCTTTTTTGACTGTTTTATTGGCTTTTTGGGGATTCTATTTTTATATTGTGGATTTCATGTTTTAAGGGTTTTATGTGGTTTGCAGTTTGGGTTTTTTAAAGTTATTTAGGGACATTCAATATTTTTGGGTTTTTAGGGTTTTTATGTGATTTAGAAATTTCATAGGGGCCTGTGGGTTTTCTCATGAGTTTTATAATTTTTAGGGGATTTATTGATTTTAGTGTATTTAATGGGTTGTAGTGTTTATTATTGTTTTTTTTTTGTGTTTTTATGGTTTTTCCCTTTTTAGGGGTTTTAGTGTTTTTAAGGGTTTTATGATATTTTCATTTTTATAATTTTTTGATTTTTTATAGGTTTACATGTTTTGTGGTTTTTAGTGTTTTTATGTTTTTTATGGTTTTTAGAAGTTTTTTGATTCTTTTTCGGTTTTACATTCTTTGCGGATCTTTTAGGTCATTCTGGGTTTTTTGGTTCGTTTATGGGTTTTAGGGTTCTAGGAGTTTTTATTCTTTTCCGGGGTTTTAGGGTTGTTAGGGTTTTGTTGTGGGATTTGTAGTGTTTCTTAGGGTTTCTAGTGTTTTTTGGTTTGTTATGGGTTTAAGGGATTTTTGTTTTTTAATGTTTTTAATGTTTTTTTCTTTTTTGGGGTTTTAGAGTGTTTAGGATTTTTAGGTCATTGTGGCTTTTTAAGGTTTGGGTGTTTTTGTGGATTTTAGATGGTTTTATGGTTTTATGTTCTTTTAGGTTTTCATGCTCTTTAAGAGTATTTTAAGTGTTTTAAGTTCATTTTCTGGTTTTAAGGGGTTTGAGGGTATTTTAGTGTTTTATGGCCTTTTATGGTTTTCAGTGTTTTAGGGTCCTTTAGGTGTTTTATGGTTTTTACGTCTTTTTAGAGTTTTCGAGTTTAGAGGGTCTTTTAGGGGTATTGGTTTTTTGTGTCTTTTTAAGAGATTTTATAGGGATTTAAGGTTTTTGTGGTTTTTAGGGTTTTTATGGTATAGATTGTTTATTGGGTGTAGGGGTTTTAGCATTATTATATATATTTAAGAATTTTTCAGGTTTTCGTGATTTTTAGGTTTTTAAGGGGTTTAGGGTTATTAGGGGGTTTGGTTGATTAAAGTTTTCAAGTGTTTTAGTGTTTATGAGTTATTACGATTTTGAGGGGGTTTTAGTGTTTTTAGGATTTGATGGTTTTTTAGTGATAATATTCATTTTGGGGTTTTTACAATTTTTACATATTTTAGGGTCTTCAATGTTTTCTTTAGGGTTTTTCGGGTGTTTAGTTTGTATGGTTTTAGGGGATTTTTTTTCTTTTATGGTTTTTATGGTTTTATGGTTTTTTTGTGTTTATAGGAGGTTTGCGGTTTTGGGTTTTTAATGTATTTTAGTGTCTTTTTAAATTTTAAGCGGTTTTAGGGCTACTTTATTGTTTTTGGTATTTTTATGGATTTTAAGTGTCTTTTTGGGTTTTCAATATTTTCTTGGGTTTTTCATGGATATTTGGGGTTTTCTATGTTTTGGTGTTTTTAGGGTTATTAGTATTTTATAGAGTTTTAGGTTTTTTAGGGTTTTGGTGAGTTTTATGATATTTTTATTATTTTATTGTATGTTAGGTTCATTTAGGGTTATATTCAGTTTTCTGGGTATCTTTTGAAATTATGAGGTGTTTTAGTTTATTTATGGTTTTTTTCGTTTTTGTGACTTTTAGAGTGATTTAGGGATTATTTAGGGGTGTTTATGTGTTTTAGGTTTTTTCATAGACTTAAAACTATTGGGGGATAAAAAATTTTAATGTTTATGGGGGAATCTAGGTTTTTTCTGTGTTTTTGGGGTAAGAATTAAATTAAGTCCTTTAAATTTTTTTAGGGTATTTAGTGTCTTTTAGGATTTTAAAATATTTTTTGGCCATTTGGGGGTTTTATAGTATTTGTGGTCTTTTAGGTGTCTTAGGGGTTTTTATTGTTCATTATGGATTTTAAGGTATTTATGTTTATTTTAAGGTTTATAGGATTATTTAGTGTTTGGGGTATTATGGTTTAGGTTGAAGGGTTTATACTTTATGTTTTAAGGTGTATGTTTTAGGGTTTAGGGTTTAGAGTTTTGGGTTTAAGGTTTAGTGTAGTGGGTATACGGTTTAGGGTGAGTGGTTAGGGATTATGGTCAATGGTTTTGGGTTTATAGAGTAGGGTATAGTGTTTCAAGTTTATGGTTTTTGGTATATGGTGCAGGGTATAGGGTGTAGAGTGTACGGTATAAGGATTTTTATTTTTGTTGGTTTTAGTGGTTATATGGGTTTTCAGTGATTTCTAGAGTTTCTCATAGGTCAGGTTATTTTATTGGTAATTAGTGTTTATAGGTTTCAAGAGTTATTTTAGTATTTTGGGTATTATGGTTTTGTTACCGGTTTTTCTGGGATTTAATGTTTTTGGAAGGATTAGGGGTTTTTGGGATTTATGTTTTTTAGTTGTTTTAGTTCTTATTTGGGGTTATAGGGATTTTTAGAAATGTTTTTAATTTCTGGGGTTTGTTATTATTTTTAGTGTCTGAGGAGTTTTTTGGGTTATTAGTGGTTCTGATGGATTTTTAGGGATTCTCATGTTTTATTTTTTTTAGTTTTAGTGTTTTTAGTGTTTTAATTGTATTTAATTGCTTTTAAGGTGTTTTTCATGATTCGTTGTTTTTTCGGATGGTTGCGTTTATAGTTGTTTGAGGGTTTTTATTAATTTTTTGTGTGTTTTTAGGTTTAGGGGTTTTAAGAGATTTAGAGTTTTGAGTTATTTTTAATAGTTTTTGGGAATTTCTTGTTTTTAAATGATTAATAAGATTTTTTATGTTTTTATGGTTTTTAGTGTTTTTAGAATTTTTTAGTGTTTAATTTTTTTTAGGATTTTTAGTTTGTTTTACTGTATTTTAATGCCACTGTGAGTTTTAAGGTTTTGAGTTTTTTATTTTTTTGACTTTTTAATGTTTTAAGGATTTTTAATGTTTTAGGGAGTTTTAGAGGTTATTTGGTGTTTTGATTTTTTAGGGTTTTGTAGTATTTTTTTGGTGTTTGAATTTTTTTGATATTTAACATTATAGGGTTTTATGGTATTTTGGGGGAATTGGGTTTTTAGGTTCTTTTACTATTTTAGGGTTTCTATATAACATTTCAATTTTTATGGCTTTTGGGATTTTATTATTTTTTGTTTTTTATGATCTTTTATGGTTATTTTAGGGGGGTTTAGAGTCCTTTTGATATTTTTAGAGTATTTTGGGACATTTTTCGGTTTTATGTCATTTATTAACGTTTATGTGTTTTTGGTGTTTTTATGGTCTTTTAGCGGTGCTGGGGTCTTTAGAATTTTTTTAGGGTTTTTAGGGTTTTTATGGTTTTAGGGTCTTTATGGTTTTATGGTTGTTACGAACTTTTATAGGTGTTTTAGGGTCCTTAGATATTTTTTCTTGTTTTTTTTTGTTTTTAGGGGTTTTAGGTATCTTTTTGGGTATTTATTTATTTATTTATTTATGGGTTTTTAGGGATTTTTGTGTATTGGTTTTTTATTGGAATTTATGATTTTCATGGATTTTTACGGTTTTAGTGATTTTTTCGGGTCATTTAGTTGTTTTAATCATCTTTAGTTGTTTATGAGGATTTAGGTCTTTAATAATTATTAATGTTTTATTGTTTTAAATTATTTTATTTTTCCTAATGGTTTTAGTGTTTAAATGTGTTTTTATAGTGTTTATGTTATTAGGGGTTTTGGGTTTTCCAGGGTTTCATGGGTTTTTACAGTTTCAAAAGTCTTTTAATGTTCTATATAGTCCTTTATAAATTTAAGAGATTTTTTGAATTCCCTATGGTTTTATGGTAATAGTTAGTTTTCATATTTTTATATGTTTAGTATTTTAATGGTTTTTATGGGCTTTCAAGGCATTTTTAGTGGGTTTTAGGGGTTTTAAGAGGAATTTATAGTTTTGATGGGTTTTTAGGGATTTACAATTTTAGGGGTTCTTCATGTTTTGAGGGTTTTAGGTGTCTAATATATTTCAAGGGGGATTAGGTTTTATATGTTTCATATTGTTTTAAGGATTTAAGGTTTTATATAGTATTTGGGTTTTAAGGGATTCATGTGTTTTTTTGAATTTTTGGGCCTTTTAGGGGTTTCTATTTGTTTATGTTTTTTATGTTTTTGGGGTGTTAAATGGTTTATTTGGTTTTTAGGTATATTTTTGGGTTTTTAGGTTCTTTTAGAGTCTTTTAGGGTTTTCTGGTTTTCATAATGGTTTTTAGGGTTTTTAGGTTCATTATGGGTTTTAGGGCGTTTTCAGGTTATTATGTTGTTTACAGTCTTGAGGGGGTCTGATTTTTCCTTTATTTTTCAGGGGATTTATTTTATTTTTGTTTTTATGTAGTTTTATGATTCTCTAGGTTTTCTAAGTGTCAAATGATTTTATGGAATTAAAGTTTTTATGGAATTTTAGGGATTTTTTGTTTTTTTTTGTTTTTTTGTTTATTAGGGTTTTCATGGGCTTTGAGTTAATTTGACGGTTTGAAGTGATATTTTTGGTTTTAGTGATTTTTGTGTTTTTATGGTTTTATATATTTTTTCTTTTTAGGGGTTTTTAGGGTTTTTGATGTATTATGGTTGTTATAGTATTTTTATATCTTTTTAAGTTTATAGGTTTTGTTTGGTGTTTAGGGTTTTAGGATTTCGGAGTTTTTCTTGGGATTTGGATGGATTGTTTTGGATTTTGGGTCTATATTGGGGGTTTTCGGTTTTTTAGTGTTTTAAATTATTTAGGATATTTTATGAATTTTTATGTGTTATTAGACATTTTAGGTATTCAATAGTTATGTAGGATTTTTAAGGGGTTTGAGCGGTTTAAAGGGATTTTAAGGGTTTTTTAGGATTTTTAACTGGTGTTTAGGGTCTTTTATGGGTTTAGGGAGTCTATTTTTTAAGGGTCTTCTAGGGTTATTTTTTGATTTTATTTATTTTTGTTTTTTTTATTTTAAATGTTTTAGGGTTTTTATGCCTTAAGGTTTCATGAGTTTTTATATATTGTACTGTGTTTTATTTGTTTTAGTCTTTTTATATATATTTTTTTGTGGATTTCAGGGGTTTTTATGATTTTTAGGGTTTTAGTATTTTAGGGATCCTGTAGTGTTTTTTTGTTTTTAGGGTTCTTAAGGGTTGTGGGGTTTGTTAAAATTTTATATTATTTAGGGGTTTTTATGGTTTATTTAGGATTTTTACGATTTATATGGATTTTTGGATTTTTATGGTTTGTATGTAATTTTTGGGTTCTCTTTGGATTTTTTGTTTTTTAGTATTTTGGTGGTTTTTAAGGTTTTTAAGGTTATTTATATGTTTCATTGTGGTTTTAATATTTTTTCAGTTTTATTAAATTTTAGTGGTTTTTGAGTTCTTAGAATTTATAGTGATTTTAATATATTTTTTGGTTTTAGGGGTTTTTAGGATTTTTAAAGGATGTTAGTGTATTAATTTTTTTTGGATTTTATGGGGGATTTTGTGGTTTTCTATTTTAGGATATCATAATATTTTTATTATTTTTATTGGGTGATTATTTTTAAACGTTTTTATGGTTTTAGATTTCAGGGTTTACAGTGTTGGGTATAGGGATTAGGGTTTCCAATATAGGGTTTAGGCAGTGGTGTATATGGTTTAGTGTGTAGGGTATATGGTATATGGTTTAGGATGTGGGGTTTAGGGTTTAGGGTATTAGGTACTGGGTTTAGGGTGTTGGTTTTAGAGTTTCAAGTATAGAGCATGGGTTTACAGTTTTGTGTTTTAGGGTTAGGGGGTATTCTGTAGGTTTTAAATTTTATGGTTTATTGTTTAGGATGTAGGTTATTAGGTTTAGGGTGTATGGTTTAGGGATTGGGGTGTGGAGTATTGGGTTTAGCGTGTAGTTAAAATTTTTTAGGGTATATGGATTTGCGTTTAGGTCAGAGGGTTAGGGGTTTCAGTGTATTATATGGGCTTTACGATTTATGGTGTTGGGGTTCTGGTTTATGGAGCAGGATATAGGGTTTATGGTGTAGGGGTTTGAGTATATGAGGTTGGATATATGGGATGTTGTTTAGGGAGTAAGATATATGGTTTAGGATATGGGGTTTAGGGTGTAGGGTGCAAGGAATATGTTTTAGGGTGTAGGATTTAGGGTTTATATTTGAGGTTAGAGGGATTAGGGTTATGGTGTACAGTATAGGGTTTAGGGTATTGGGTTTTTGGTTTACAGATTATTGTATAGGATTTTGAGTGTGGATTATAGGGTTTAGGGTGTAGGGTTTATGGTTTAGATTATAGGGTATAGGTTTTATGGTGTAGGATATATGTTTTACGGTGTGGGGTTTATGGTTTATGGTTAAGGGTGTAAGGTATAGGGTTTAGGATGTAAGGTATAGGGTTTGGGTTTTTGGAATAGGGCATATGATGTAGGGTTTAGGGTTTAGGGTTTAGGGTTTAGGGTGTAGGGGTTGGTGTTTAGTACGTAGGGTTCAAAGTTTAGGGTGTATGTTTAAGGGTTTATGTTTTTGGGTTATGGGTTTAGGGTTAATGGTGTGGCATTTAGGTTTTATGGTGTAGGGAATAGAGATCAGCATGAGTGTTATAGGGTTTAGGTTTTAGGTTTTAAGGTTTAGGGTTTACGGTATATGTTTTATGTTGTAGCTTATATAAATTATGGTGTATGGTATATGGTATAGGGTGTAGGGCATAAGTTTAAGGTTGTAGGGTATAGGTTTAATGGTGTTGGGTTGTGGTTTGTTTGGTGTAGAGATGGGTTTTAAGGTGTTGGGTTTAGGATTTAGGTTGTTTGGTATTGGGCTTAGGGAGCAGGGTTTGTGGATTATGGTGTATGGTAAATGGTTCCATGTTTATTGTTTAGGGTTTAGGGTTTAGAGAATATGGTTTAGTTCATAAGGATTATGATTTAGGGTTTTGGAATTTTGGTTTGGGGAATAGGTTTTATTGTGTATAGTGTGGGGTATTGTTTTTAGGGTAAGGGTTTAGGGTTTACAATGAAGGGTTTAGGGTTTAAGAAGTAGGGTACAAGGTTTAGTGTGTAGGGTTTACAGTTTAGGGTGTAGGGTATAGGTTTTTGGTGATAGGGTTTCATGTTTAGGGTATAGGGTATATGGTTTAGTTGTTTTTTGGCCTTTCATTGTTTTTGGCACGTTAAGCAATGTTTTAGGATTTTAGTATTTTTTGGCATTGGAAGGGATTTAGGATTTTAGGGGTTTTATATTTTTTTGAGTTTTTTGTGTTTCATGGGTTTTAGGGGTTTTAGTAGGGTTTTCTGGTGGATTTTTTAGATTTTTTGGGAGTTTTTTGGGGTTTTTTTGGGGTTTGGGCTATCTTTATGTTTTTATTATTTTTAATTATATGATTTAGGTTTTAAGGCTTTTAGGATTTGGGTTGTTTTTTAGGGTTTTATGGAGTTATTAGTTTTGGACGGTTTATAGGATATTTATAGGGTTTAAGGTTTTTTAGTGTTTCATAAAAGTTTTTAGGATTTGTGTGGTTTTATTCTAGTTTTAGTGGTTAAATGATATTATGTTGTTCTACATGTTTTCTTAGGGTTTATAGGGGTTTGGGGTTTTCATAACGGTTTATGGGGTTTTTCATATTTTTTGAGGGTTTTTATTGTTTTATGGGTTTTTTAGGGGTTTTAGTGTTTTTAGTTTTTTAAGGTGGGATGTCGTTTTTAGGGGTTTATGGGGATTTTAGGTTTTTATGGTTTAATGGGTCTCGAGTGATTTTATTTTTCTTGTATTTTTTGGGGTTTTTGGTATTTGAGTGTATTTTAGGGTTGTATGGATTTTTGTTTTGTAATGGTTATTATTTTAGTTTTGTAATTCTTATGGTTTTTACAGTTTTTAGGGATTTTTAGGCATTATTTTGGATTTATGGTTTTTATTATTTTTATTATTTTTTAGGTTTTATGGGTTTTAGTGTTTTCTAGTGTTTTTAGGTTTTTTTAATTAGTTTATATTTTTAATGGGGTTTTACATGTTTTTTACTTTTTGGAGTTTTAGTGTTTTTATATTGTTTTAGAGGTTTTATGGTTATTATGTACTTTTAGGGTTTTTAGGTTTTTGTAGTTTTTTATTAGGTTTTATGGCTTAGGGGGGGGGGGGGTTTAACTATATTTTTTGTTTTTGTGGTGTTTTAGGGGTTTTTGGATTTTTTGGTTATTTATGTGTTTTAGGGGTTTTATTGTTTTTAGATTTATTAAGGACATTTTTTTAGGGTTTTTATTTAATTTTATTTTTTTAGGGGGGGATGTTTTCTTTTTTAGAGACTCTAGGGGATTATAGGGCTTTTAAGGTCGTTTATTACATTTTTGGGGTTTTGGGGTTTGTAGAGTTTTAGGGACTCTTTAGGTTATTATTGTTTGTTTGGGGTTTTAGAGCCCTTCAGTATTTTTTGGTTTTTAGGTTCTTTTGTGGTTTTGGGTTCCCTTTCTAGTTTTTTGGGATTTTTGGGGACCTTTATGATTTTTAGGGATTTATGGTCCATTGGGGTTTTCTTTAGCGTTTTTGGCCTTTTAGGGGATTTATGGGTTTTATTTCACAATAGGGATTTTAGGGGTGTTATAGTTGTTTCTAATTTTTAAGGATTGTATGGTATTTTATGGTATAGAGGGGTTTTAATCGCTTTAAGGTATTCGTGGTCTTTATGGTTTTTCTGGTTTGTATGATCTTTTATTTTTTTAAGGATTTTCAAAATTTTAAGGCCTTTATGGCCTTTTTTGAAAGGGATTTTAGGGTAGTTTTATAGGGTTTGGATTGCTCTAGGTTTTTAGGATTATTATGGACCTTCAGAATTTTTAGGATTTTTATGGTCCTTATGAATTATTAGGTTCTTTTAGGTTATTTAGGATTTTAGGGTCCACTAAAGATTTATTAAGGTTTTTATAGTTTTTCCGTGGTTTGTATGTTATTTGTACTCTCATAGGTTTTTTCAGTTTTTAGTTCCTTTTATGGGTTATAGTTATTTTAGGGTGTTTTGGTGGGTGTTTATGTTTTTAAGGTCTTTTAGAGTATTTTTGCGTTTTAGGGTCTTTAAAAGTTTTTAGAGGTTTCAGGGTCCATTTTTTTAGTGTCTTTTAGGGTTTTTTGTTTTTTTGGGTTATTAGGGGTTTTGGGGTTTTAAGATTTTTCATGTTGTTTAGGGTTTTTAATTATTTTCATGGGTTTTTTGGTTTCCTTTGTTTTATATTATTCGGGTTTTATGGGTTTTATTGGTTATTTGGTTTTTTGGTTTTTAAGTGTTTTAGGGGGGTTTTTATTGATTTAAATGGTTTTTATGAGTATTTATGTTTTTAAAGGATATTATAGTTTTAAGGTTTTTATTATTTTTATGACTTCCATGTGTTTTATGAATTTTTTTGTTTTAATGGTTATTTAGTGTTTTGGGGTCTTTGAGTGTTTTTAATGAATTTTAGATGTTTTAGTTTGTTATTGTTTCTACTGTTTTCATGGGTTTTCGATGGTTTTAGGGGTTGTAGGGGGTTTTAGGGGTTTTGGGGGCATTTTTTAGTTTTGAGGTTTTTTCGTTTGTTATAGTTTTTAGGGTATTAATTGATTTTTATTATTTTTATGGGGTTTTATAGTTTTTGGTATTTTTTTAGTTTGTTGGGGATTTTATGTTTTTTTTTGGTTTTTAGTGTCTTATGTGTATTATATTTTTTGGTGGGATTATTTGTTTCAATATTTTAAGGGGTTTTATTGTTTTGAGGGAAATATTGGGTTTTTTGATTTTTTTTGATTGTTTTCGGATTTTTAGGAGTTTAAATATTTTTTTTGTGTTGGGGGTTAGGGTATTTTTTTTATTTCTAGGGATTTTAGGGTTTCTATTAATTATTTGGATTTTAGGGTTTTAAGTGTGTTGAAGGGTTATTAAGGAATTTTTTGTTTTAATTGGGTTATTTAAGACCTTTTAGTTTTTAGGGATTTACTATATGTTATGGGTTTTTAGTAATTTTTTTGATTTTTTTATGTTTTAATGTTTTATTAAAGGGGTGTTTGGGTTCATGGGGTTTTTAGGTTTTATAGGTTTTAGGGTATAAGTGTTTTTATAGTTATTTTATTTTTTTAAGTGTTTGAGGGGTTTTTTTAGTTTTTATTGATTTAAATGGTTTTTATGAGTATTTATATTTTTAAAGGATATTATAGATTTAAGGATTTTATTATTTTTATGACTTTTAAGTGTTTTAAGAATTTTTTATTTTAATGGTTCTTTAGGGTTTAGGGGGCTTTGAGTTTTTTTAATGAATTTTAAATGTTTTAGTTTTTTATTGTTTTTATTATTTTCAAGTGTTTTAGATGGTTTTAGTGGTTTTATGGGGTTTTAAGGGTTTTAGGGGTATTTTTTAGTTTTAAGGTTTTTTCGTTTATTATAGTTTTGAATGTCTTAATTGTATTTTATTATTTTTAGGGGGTTTTATAGTTTATTGGTATTTTTTTAGTTTTTTGGGGTTTGTTTGTTTTTTTTTGTTTTTAGTGTCTTATGTGTATTACATTTTTTGGTGGGATTATTTGTTTTAGTGTTTTAAGGGGTTTTATTATTTTGAGGGAAATATTGGGTTTTTAGATTTTTTTTTATTGTTTTAGGATTTTTATGAGTTCAAATATTTTTTTGGGGTGGGGCGTTAGGGTATTTGTGGTTTTTATTATTTCTAGGTATTTTAGGGATTCTAATAAATCTTTTGGTTTTAGGGTTTTATATTTTTATAAGGATTTAGGGTTTTAAGTGTGTTTAATGGTTATTAGGAATTTCTTGTTTTTATTGGGTTATTTAAGGCCTTTTAGTTTTTAGGGATTTATGATATGTTATGGGTTTTTTGTAAATTTTTGGTGTTTTTTATGTTTTAAGGTGTTATTAAAGGGGTGTTTGGGTTCACGGGGTTTTTAGGTTTTATGGGTTTTAGGGTATCATAGGTTTTATAGTTATTTAAGGTGTTAATACTTTTTAGGATTTTATGGAGTTGTAGGTTTTTAGGTAGATTTGGGGGTTTATAGGTGTTTGTAGGTTTGTAAGTATTTTAGGTTTACATAATATTTTTAGTGGTTTTCATGTTTTTAGATTTTGTTAGGGGTTTTTGGTTTTTAAGTGATTTAGATGTTTTGATAGTTTTTTTGGGTTTTTGTGTTTTAATGGTAATTAGGGTTTCAGGTTTTTTAATTTTTTTGGTGTTCAGAGATTTTTGGGGGGTTTTATAGTTATTAGGGTTTTAGGGTTATAATGGATTTTTAGGATTTTAGGGGTTTTAAGGGTTTTTTAGAGTTTTTGGGTGGTTCACAGTTTTTTATGTTTTTTGAATTTTTTCGTTTTCTTAAGTGTGTTTATGTTTTTATAGAGTTGTGGTGTTTTTAGTGTTTTTTGGGTTTTGGGGGTTTTAGGGTAATTAGGGGTTTTATTTGGTTTTCAGGTCATTTAGGTGTTTTGGGGTTTAAGAGTATTTTATGGTATTTTATGATTTGTAAGGATTCTGTGTTTCTAGTTTGTTTAATGGGTTTTAAGGGGTTTTGAGGGATTTTAAATATGTATGGGGTTTTTGGGATTTTTGGTATATTAGTAGGTTAATGTTCTTAATTGTTGTAGGGTTTTTAGGATTTTTATGGGTTTTTTGGTTTTTAGGGTTTTATGGGGTAATTATAATTTTTTTTTTGTTTTTTTGGGTTAAATAGGAATTTCATATTTGGGTTAGTATTTTTAGTGTTTTAAGGGATTGTTTGGGTTTGTTGGGATATATTTGTTGTTTTTTGTTTTTTTGGGGTTATATGGATTTTTTGTGTTTTTAAGGTGTTTGGGGGGGGGGTTTGGGTTTAAAATGGGTTCTATAGGTTTTAGGTCTTGTTTGGGTTTTTAAGGATTCTTGGGTATTTTGTGTTTTATGGTTTTGTGGGTCATTTAGATTTTTTGGGGGATTCAATGGTCATTTAAGGATTTTCATTTGTTGTGATATTTTCATGGTGTTTAGGATTCTTTAGGACAGTTTTTTGTTTTTAGGTCTTTAGGTTAATAGTATTAAATAGTTTTTAAGTTGATTTAGGGGGGTTTAGGTTTTTTAGAGTGGTATGGTTTTTACAGGTTTTTTTTGGGGGGGGGGGGTTCATAGAGTTTTTATGGTTTTTTTGTTATTAAGAATATTATATGGTTTTTGGTGTTTCCGGTATTTGGGGTTTAATGGTTTTTTAGGATTTTAAGAGATTAAAAAAGGTTTAAAAGGGGTTTATGGTTTTATGTTTTTGTGGTCTTATGGTTTTTAGGTTTCTTTATGGTTTATATGTCTTTAAGGGTTTTAGGTTTTTCTAGTGTTTCTAGTGGTTGTAATATTTATTAGATTTTTTTGGTATTCATGGTTTTGGGGCGGTTTAAGGGATTTTGGAGGTGTTTTAGGGTTTTTAGGGGTATTTAATTTTTTATGGGTTTTTATTATTTTAAAGTTTTTATTGGATTTTAGTGGATTTTGGATTTTATTTTTTCTTTGGGGTTTTAGGGTCTTCAACTTTTTTACAATTTATACTAGTGTTTTTGGTTTTCTGGAATTAAGGGGGTTTAAATGCCTTTTTTGGGTTTTTAAGGTTTTTTTATTTTTATTTTTTAGGATTTTTTATGGTTTTTACGATTTAAAACGATTTTTAGGGTTTTTGGGGATCTTTTGGGTTTTAGGAATATTCCTGGGTTTTATGGATTTTTAAGAATATTTAATGTTTTGGTGTTTTTAGGATCATTTATTTATTTTCATTGATTACAGGATGTTTGTGGTGATTTAATTTAGTTTAGGGTGTTTAGTGGTTTTATGGTAAATTATAGTATTATAATATTTTGTTTTTTTAGGGGGTTAAAGGGTTTTTAGTATCTTATAGGTTTTTTGGGGTGTTTCGTTCATTTAGGGTTTTAGGATTTTATTTTCGTTCTGTGTTTTTTGGGTTTAATTTTTGTATTCTATATATTTTTGGTGATTTTTTTCCTTTTGTATATTTAGTGTTTTGGGTGGTTATGGGTTATGTTTGTTTTTAGTGTTTTTTTTTGAATTTTTTAATTTTTATGGTTTTTTTCAATGTTTATGGATTTTGGGTTTTTTTGTACTTAGTAGTTTTATTTTTTTATTGTTTTTACAGCTCATAAGGGTGTTAGGGTTCCCTGTTTTTGTTTATTTTATGGTTTTTTGGAATTTTAGTGGGTTTTACGGTTTTAGCCTGTTCTATGGGTTTTTTTGGTTCTATTAGGTTTTTAGATTTTTAGGGTTCTTGGTTTATTATAGTTTTTATATTCATTTAATGTTTTTAGGGTTTTAGGGTTTTTTGGATCTTGTGGTTTTTTTCATTTTATAGGTATTTGTCGTGTCATTTAGTTTTTTAGGATTTTAGATTCATTTAGTGTTTCTTATGGTCTTTTATAGGTTCTATGGGTGTTTGGGGGTTTTCCGGGTTTTCAAGATTTTTTGGGTATTTGTGTCTTTTCGGGTTTTTAGGGTTTTATATCCCATTAGATATTTTAGTGCCTTTTAGGGTCCTTTAAGGTTTTTGGTTTTGTGGGGCCTTTACGGTTTTAATGGGTTTTTGTCCCCATGGATATTTTAGGGGTTTTATATTTTTTCACGTGTTTTTAGTGTTGGTAGGATTTTTTAGGGTTTAAAGGATATTTAGGGTCCTTTAGAGTTTTTTATCATCATTTTGGATTTCAATTTTTTTTGTTCCCATAAGGTTTTTTACTATTTTTATGGTCTTTTATGGATTTGGATTTATTTTATGATCTTTGTTCATTTTAGGGTTTTTAGGTTCTTTTAGGTTTTTTAGGATTTTAGTGTCTTTTATTATTTTAATGGGGGTTTAGGGTCTTTTATGGGTTTTAATGTTTTTAGTGTTATAGTGGGTTTTTAGGGGTTTTAGTGTATTTTAGGATTTTTAGGATAATTTTTATTTTTTTATGTGTTATGCTATTTTATTATTTTTACAGTACATTTTGTTTCTTATGGGTTTTTTTAGAGTTTATAGGATTTTTAAGGGTTTTATATGTTTTAGTGTTTTAGGGATTGTAATTTTTTATATATTGAGGGTTTTTTTCATCTAGGTTTTTGGGTTTTAAATGAATTTTTACAGTTAATAAGGTTGTTTCAGTGTTTTAGGGTCTTTATGTGTTTTAGGATGTTTTTTTAGTGTTTTAGGGGTTTTAGTGTTTTAAGGGGTTTAAGGTTTTTATGGGTTTTAGGGTTTAAGGTTTTTTAGGTGTTTTTAGGGTTTTGATGGTTTTCATAGGGGTTTTTTGTTTTTCTTAAGGTTTTGGTGTTTTATGATTTTTAATCATTTTCTTTAGTTTTTAGAATAATTATGGTTTTTGGGGTGTCTAGGTATTGCAGGTGTTTAAAGGGTTTTCACCATTTTCCCATTCTGTAGGTTTTTTATGGGTTTTCGGGTTGGGGGGGGGGGTACAGTATTTTAGTGTTTTTTCTCGTGTTTTTGTTTTTAATGTTTTTGGGGATTTTATATGATTTTGGTTTGTTTTATGGTTTTATGGTTTTAGGGATTATTGGGTATGTTATAGGTTTTATGGAGTACGGTATAGGGTGTTGGATATAGGGTTTAGAGTATAGTTTTTTATATATATTTTAGGGTGTACGGGTTAGGGAGTATAATGTAGCATTTATTGTGTAGGGTTTGGTGCTTACGGAGTAGAGTATATGATATCGGGTGTTGGGTATAGGGTGTAGGGTGTAGGGTATATCGTTTAGGGTGTAGGTTGTGGGTGTAGGGTTTATGTTTTATGGTGTTGGGTTTTAGATCTAAGGTATAGGGTGTAGGTCGTGACATCTTCATCATTTTCCAATGTATTCCAACGAGTTTCATTTGTGAATCTAGAAAAACTGAATGGTTCCCTTATTCAAACCATCATTCCAATGGCATACAGTTGTTGGTAAATGTTCCAACAATGCTTGGGGACTCACATTGGTTGAGTGGATGGGAGGTCGGACCCAGTTCACCATTTGGGGGGGTGATAATTTCCTACTCTAGGAATCTCTTAAAGATTAAAGTTATGTTTGTGGATCCTTCATAAATTTCCAAGTATTATGTGGATCACCATTGAATTAATAATGAATTGTTAACATGCATTGAACCGAGAATCTTTTGTTTGTATCTGGTTTATTCATTTATGGAGATATATTAATATATCCTAGGTTCTCCATCAATAGTAAAATTTTATGCATGGATTAGAGATTATTTTTTCACATATTATTATGATGTTGGCAATAATCTACATAGCATTGATATCTAGGTTGTATCATCATCCATGGAGATGGGAGTAGTTTTGATGTTGGGATCAAATCCATGACATGGGATTCTTATGTATCCTCATGAAATTAATCAGTACCCATGTGTCTTGGTGACACTTAATGGGACATATCATCCCTTGTAAGGTAATGTGATATGGACCAATCCATACAGTTTAACAGCATGCAGCAAGGATGTTTAGGAAAAAGATAACTAGTCAATGTTTGGTGTGGGAATTATGGTGAAGCAGCCCAGGGAAACTGGAAGTGATATGGGCTCCCATGATTGATAAGCTATTGCTGGGAAAGTGGCACAAAATGATTTAGGGTTTTGTTTAGGGTTTTGTGGTTGGACCTCAAGGAGGCTTCCTACATATCCCATTTAGATGGGAATCAAAGTCCACGGTGTTCAGTTTTGAGGACCCACACTTATGGAGGCCCTCTACAGGTCTATCACACAAGAAATGTTTCCCTTTTAGAGGATTAAGGGATGATTTAAGGGACATAAATGTTTAGGAGTATTCCCTTATGAATTATTATGGATGTGGTTTATAAAAAATAGGAGGCCAAAATGATTGTTGTATTATAACGTGGTTGGGGATTTTACTAATTGGAGGCCTAATGATTGGATATGGAATAATTTTGGAATGATTCTGATTAATCTATAATACTATCATTTCACGATCACCACCAACCTCTAAGACCATGCGAGTCATGCTCGGTGTGAGAAATAAGAGGATGTGGTAGATTCGGGATAGCACACAATCTTCATTGCCTACTTTTGGATGAGGTCAAGACACAAAGGGAGGGGAAAAGAGATGAAGATATGGTTCTTATCACCTCCTTTCATGGTACCTATGATAGTCATGTGTGATGGACCATATAGATACAACCCATGGGTATGGATAAACATAAATGAATGGAGCAGGACAAGTCATGCCCAATATATTAGGGGGTTACACCAGAAGGGATGCACTGGTGACTGGTTCCTGGGGAAAAGAGGAGGATTGGTAACTTTCCATCAAAAGGTAAAAAATTTGTGATCATATCCATCCCCAATGGGATCCAAATATTCCTAGTCTTAGAGAAAAAAAGGGATGCACATGGTCTAAGCCCTCACATTCGAGGTTGGAAAATCCCTGCCAATTCCCCCAGGTTCAGTGTCCTCGTGAGTGAGGGAATTCAAATCTTAATGCACCTGATTACCTACCTACGTGTTTTGATGTGTGTAGGACACCTCTGGTTGATGAAATTCATATCTTCAATGAGATATAAGGTCATACATTTCTTAATATTGTATTTCAAGTCTTATTTCATTGGTAGAGCCTTTAATTTGTGCACCCTCAGAAGTGAGATCCAAAGAAAGTTGGATCCTTATATTGTTAGATTAAATGATGGATAGAGAGGTGTCTTTCTTAGGTGGTGACCAAGTGAGTCAAGAGGTATCCCATAGGTTAGATATATGTATAATATAATTTCTCCACACATTTATTCCAATGTGAGGTAAATGTGATTTTAGGATGATAAACCTTATTGGAAAGAACAGATGGATGAGGCCTCACTCGAGGATCAAGGGTCTCCTTAGGTGTTCCTTAAAGGATCATTATTAGGTTTTCAATTTGGAATTGGGTCACTAGAACTTGTAATTTTCGAATAGTGGAATGTTTTCCTCACACATTTGTCTTTTATTTACTACACATGAAGGACTATTAAATTCACTATTCTTCTTAATTACCTATTCTATTGTATATTAGAGATATAAAATAATGTTTTGTGGGGGAATGGGCGATGTACTCGGGAAATCGTAGATTCCAGTAATATTTTTGATTTTCATTCATTGTGAATAAGGATCCACATTGTAGAATTTATAGGAAAACATGGGACCCTATGTGAAAAGGTTTTTCCGTATAGGTCTGTCTCATGGGATAATGCACAAGTATGTTACACATGATAATGCATCAGTGGGTCATGTTTTGTGTCTCTATAAGACTTGATTGTTTACACATGTGCATCACCAACATATGAATTTTCCAAACCTACACATTGACGTTGTCCTCTTGGGACCAATGTGTAGGATATTTGGAGAATGGTAGTTCCCTTGGGATTCTGACATTACCTTATTCTTTTTTTCTGATGATGTAATTTTCAATTAATATCTTTTTATCCATGAGACAAAATTGATTTTCAATAAAATCCACACATGTGATTGGATTCAGTCGAAATAAATGGTTCTAATTCTGAGTACAAGATATGAAAAATATCTAGCGTAGTGCAGGTCATCGGTGTAGTTTATCCATCAGGGTCATTTACATAAGAGGGGCACTCATTCTGACCACGTGGGGGGTGGGGGGAATTTCATCTATAAATACATTCAGCTGATGAGTGGGTTCTCTTCTCGCTATCGTACCACTACACTCGCCATTCTTTCATTGAAAATTGACCTTCTACTTAAGATCAATTTTTGAATCTCCCTACATACAGAGCAGGTATATGCTTATCTACATGACACATATGTTTTGGAAAGTGTCCTGCATGAGGTCCCATGGTTCAGTGACCCATGTGATGTCACGTTGGAGGGTGACCAGTGCATGGTCGCTTGGGTGAGTACCCTGCGCGAACACAAGCATTTTTGAAATATCATTATTTTTAAAACTTCTCAAAATAAATACTTGTTTTTAATTAAAAATAGATATATTTTCTCTAAGTTCATTTGAATCATGGAATATTTGAGTTTTTGAAGAATAAAATTGGGAAATTCCTATGGAATATGTTAAGAACTATTTGGACATACTATCATGATGTACTTGATGTTACACTACCAAACTTAGAAAATAATATAAAGAAGTATCATTGTACGTGTCATCAAAAAAATACCTCCCACTATATTTCTATTGACATCTAAAGTAGGTCTTCATGCCAAATAAGAATAATTATATCCCTCTTTCTAGGTTTCAATATTAGAGGAACTTTAATAGTACCAGTGATTCAATAATGGGTTCATACATTAATACCGGAACTACGTGATTGTTAAGTTTCAAGCATCATAGGAAGTGTCATCCATATTTATGGTCACATATGTCTGAATCAAATACGCAATTTTACTCATCCTTCTTCTGTGATTCTGAGAGAAACCATTTAATGGGATGGAGGGAATACTGTGGCCTCCACATGGGAGGGGTGTTATACCTGAGTGGATGTGTGCGTACTGGGTTCACTAGACCTTTACTATCTTCGAAACCATGATACAAGTGTTGTTAATTAATGAAGACATCAGGGTATCCTAGACATATTTATACAACAATGCTAACTTCATTCATGAATGTATAAGCCGGTGGAGCCCACAAACAATCACATTACATCTGATTAATGGGGAAATCAGCATTATACTATTGGTTGTTTAAAAGATATTTGGAGCTCCAAACCTCAAAGAGATGTATGATGGATTCATTCCATTGAATGTGTTGTTGGACGATACTGCTAGGATTCCAAATTTTTCAAATGAGCTGTTAAAGAAAGCTTGGTACATTCAGAATTAAGACCCCATCATGAGGTGGATATCTGTCTGAATGTGTGGATGTAGGACTTTCGCAAGTGAAATGGGAACTTACCCACTTAAAAATGACATACGGGTTGTCCCATGCTGGATGGGTGGGAGTTCCTAGTAAATTATGGCCTACCATGAAATTGGGCGAGTACAACCGATGGGGGTACAAATACAAGATGGAAATACCAAAAGAATCACCATTCCAGATTCTTATTTATTTGGATAAGTATCTATATGCTTCATGTAAATGATTCCAATGGTGTTGCGGGGCAAGGGAAATTTTGTTATAGTGGCCACGCTAGAATAGGGAATGAGAATAGGTTTAGTATCCCATATCTTGGAGAAGATTATGTGATTCATGCTACATATTCAAATTAGGAAGTCCCCTTTTATAATTATAGGGTCATTCCATGTATTGTGGGGATAGTACGTGACACACATTCGCTCCTCTACCAAGTGAATTGGAGATAATGTTACTAGGGGATGGTTTCAAAAAACATTACATGTGATTTTTAGTGTTCAATCATTTTCTATGAATCCTAGTTATACCATGAATAAGATGAACCTATTAAAAGAGTTTAATGTCCTTTTATATAGATATACACCTACTGGGAGATTCACTGATGATAGAAAAGACGGTGAAAAATGGGTATCATACAATATTTCCCTCATAGATGGCATGCTAGCGACCCCAATTGATGGCGAGGTTTTATGAAATGGTTATGATAACTATATGTTTAAATGTTGGTTCATGTGCCTTTAGAATACAATTGTATATCCTCTAGTTCATGTCCTATCAGAGTGGTACCCAATGAAGGCCGAACATCTCCCTATTCTCATAGTTTTGGAGAGTAATAATGTATAATTTAACCATCCTTTAGTGATTGTGTCCATTAGGCTGACCTCATGGTATGTTGAATCTTGTATTTCATTATATTTCTAGGGGAGTTAATAGAACGAGATCCCTAATTTAGTATTATAATGACTTTCATGCATGTTAGAAAATTTTTAAGGACTATAAACTCTCTAAATGATGTTTTTCCCCCTCAAGAAGACACATATAATGAGGTCATATGCTTAACCAAACGACATCATGCACGATTTAGTCCACTGGTCATGATCAAAATGGTTTTTCTACAAAGCTTTGATCTTATATGGTCTAGCTGGCATCATCAATAGATGGATCATGCTCCATTTTCCCATCCTATAACTATAATGGAGAGAGTCTAGAAGGCTATAAAAGTAAATATTATTAGGTCGACATCATATTAAGCTAAAATAGAATAAAAAATGTTATAGTAGAGGATGTCCAATTTTGGCAGGGCAAGCCTTTTGATGTTGAGGACATTTTGTTCTATTTCATGTCCGGTTATAGATTTTATAATTTTTTCATGTTCTAGGCCCAAAAATTATTCTCTTCAAGGACTATCCTATTATAGTGAGAATATATATCTTGTAGGTTGATATTCTTATTTACACACTATCAATCAAATTTATTCCATGCGGTGGGTGGAGGATATGTTTAAATGGGGGTCGATGAAGTGGTTGAACACTAATCTTCTGAGGAATGGGGTGAGGATGTTGATACCAAGGGTGTATGTTCTCATTCTATTTTTCCTCTTTTGTTCTTTCGTTCCATTATTTATGAAATTTTTTGGTCAATTATGGAATCTTTATCTAGTTTTTTGAGGAAATATAGTAAATTGGTCGAGATCCCATTGCTAATGTATGTCCATACTTGCACTCCACTCCAAACTAATGAATCTACTCTACAACCAGTTATTTATTCCCAGTCTAGGATGTGATGGAGACTGAGATGTAAGGATAATCCCTACATTTCCCTCCAAAACGTGACCTTGAGGAGTCTAGTTCTAGACTCCCTCCATCAAAAAATAAGATGTGACAGATAATGATGTCCTTGTATATCACCTCACTAATGTTGGTATGTCCTCCTGGCTTTAATTATTTCTTATTTATCTAGAAAAAAATTCTTAATAATATATGAACTTTCATAATATAATCCTCTCTACTATCTCAAGGGGCTTGGAGACAAGACATCAAGAAAAGAGAAGGATTCTCCAGAAAAAAGAGCGGATTATCGATTTTAATTCATATCGCTTTATAAGAGAAGTTTCAACATTTGAGGCCAGATTATCTCCCCACGCAACTGTAGAGATGGAGAAGGATTCAGATAATGTTAATTGTCCATCATAAGGTGTCATAAACGTACTATTGAATTTTATTCCTCATGAAATTGTAGATTCACCTCATATACCAGAGGACCGTGAAGTGACCGGTTATAACCCTATGACTATCTATTTGGAATATTTCAATGGTCTTAGGTTATCAGTGGAGGGTTTGGGGATGTGTCTCGAGTCTAATTTTTATGGCCCCTCCATGAGTGAGAAAAATATGGGGCATAGGGAATTAATATTTTACATGATAAATATTGACATGTCATTTGAATACATTATCATACATATTAATATTCCCACCACATCAAAAGTGTTTGGGGAATTTCATAAGAAATTTTATGGACATGGGTCTTTATTTTCATGAAAGTAGTCCTTAGGCCAGATATTTTAATCACGAGTACATTAATTGTGATGATTTATCTACGGTGAATATTGGAATGGAGATATATCAATAAGGAATTGAAGTCCACCCCTCTCCCTCTACTGATGGGGAACCAACTCAAGGGGATCTTTAAGTGTTGAATCTTTACGATCCTCCCTTGGTGAGCTTTAGATAGACTCAGTGGAATGTATATCATCAATAGATTTTGTATCAAATTGCTAATGGTAGGAATTTTATGAAGGAATATACCCATGACACTAATCCATCAAAGGTTGAGTGCCACTAACATATTTAGTCACCTCATTCTTCATCCATATGTTTTTATTTTTAGTTGAAAAGTGAACCAAATCTATTATTTAGTTCCATCAACTTTGGTGGTTAGTGCTGGGGGAGTATATTCCATGATAATTCAGAAAGAATCATGGAGGGAAACTCATTATATTGTGTAGGGAGTGGGACATGGTTCCTCATTGAGTTAACTCATCCCAAAATTCATTTTTCCAACTTCTAGTTGATTCAAGTCAGATTTGGAGATGCCAAATTCTCTACTACCCAAATTATTTTATTAAAGAAAATATAGAATATAATCATTCAGACACCATTGGAAGACCTAATCTCACCTCTTTTTTGACTTCAATTCTTGTTTGGCGTGATGGGATATGGTTTAATTGATTATATTGTGACTAATACTATCATGAAGTATACCATCCCATAAGTGGAGTGAGAAATAACAACAAAAATAGTTTATCAAATAAAATATTTTTTTAGCAATGATAATCATCAATATTAATTGACCATGGAGGAGGCAAACCATGATAATAAATTGTTGAAATTCAAGAAATATATAAATTATAAATCCATCCAAATATCAAAAAAATAGAAATAAATGTATTCCACCCATAGGGATCTCATACAAATTCACCATTTTATATAAGAATCTCAAACTGAGGGGTCAACTATCATAGAAAACATGGTATAGAAACTCCTTCGGGATGAGGAGATAGAGGTTTATCAATTGGTTGAGCTTAGACAGGCTGTTGATGGGGCTTGATTGGCCTTCAAACAAATAAAGAGTTGTGTTGAATGACTTTTCTACTGAATGACAGAGAGAGAACAAATTATGGGTGCTATTAAAAATATTTTCACCATATAAATGAAAAGGATTTTGTTTTCAATCATCTATTTCTTTTTCCCTGTCATATTTTTTTTTATATCATTACATTGATGTTTGTGTTCATATAAATGGTTCTTTTCATTAATTAATTGTAACCAAAGTTATAGGGATGGGGAGATCTTCTAATTTGTTTCATAGGCCATTGGCCTTAGAGAGCGTAGTTGGAATATTTTTATGGTTTTATAGATAATTCTAAGAACTAGGTGAATTTTGTGTCATTACCAAATTTTTTTTGAAAATGTATATCATGACAGGACATAGTGGATGATGAATGGATTATTCTTAGGCCTCCCTTTGTGGGTATTCAACCAAACAAATTTTATGCCTTTTAATTTATATTACTCAATTCTTATCTATACTAGGAAGAGTGAAGGTCTACTGAGTGGATACTCAACTTTTACCCAGTGTTACCTTTTTTGGCCCTTCAACTGATTGATTATTTTTTTCTTATTTTCTGTGCAGTTGAATGTATTACAAGGTGGACTAATGTGATTGGTGTTTTAGGTCAAATAACATTGACCATAAGTTCTAGAATGATGACCCAATTGGGTTTTATTATCCAACGATGTTCTAAAATTCTTTAGATACCCCCAGGGGATTTTTGAGTCATGTTTTCATGATTTTATGATTGAAAATATGATGTGATATATGTATGTTTCGAGTAGTCATAGAACAAGATTTGAAAGTAGTTCAGACATGATATTTTCTAGCATTATCGGACGAGAGGAGGTATCTCTTGAGGAAAAGTAATCCTCAAGATGATAAAACTACAATCTGACTGACATTAGGAAAATACAACTTTGGTAAATTACATACTAGTTATAGAAAAGTGCTCTTAATAATTTATACAATCTACTTTTGGTGGTTGGGATATTTGTTAAGATCCATGTTTTTCAAGACCATGAAGCGTGGTATTCCAATGAAAGGTGTATGATAATGAATATAAAATATATATTGGAATTCTACATAAATATAAAACCAATCCAACACAAATATTCCATCAGAAAATGAGTGTACCTTATATTAATGGATGACTTTAGGCTGGGGAGAACCCTTTTTGGAATGGTTTGATGTATCGTTCTGTTTAATGTCATGCAAATAGAACATGGAACATGCAGTTTAACATCTTATGGTGATGAATTTGTATTAAATTTTAATCTCTTGTGACTTGGAATTAATATAATAAAGTATAATTTCATACATTAAGATCATTGGGGAATATGATTTAAGGACTTTTCGATCTTATTGATAGATTAATGTTTCTACCATTCGTGAAAATATTCCCAGGGATGCCCAATCACTATCAGGTATGAAGGGGAATGGTTGTCTGTTTTAATCTATTTTTTATAGATCTGAAGACTGATATATAAGATAGGGTATATGAAGATACAATATTTCTACCCTATTTCGAAGTTATTGCTGGTTGAAATAACCATTTTTTGTGAACCATTATGAAAATACAACTAGGATATGATATTACATAGTAAAAAACATTATCTTCTTACTAAAGGGCCATTAATGTAAGACACTTCGGAAAATCCAACTGGGTTATGTTACTAAATACACCGACAAAGGATTTCTCAGAATGTTTGGAAATCTATAACTGATGACTGAAGGATGTTTGGGGATATTTGGATTTGTTGGGATATAGTGTTTGGTTTGTTAAGGGAAGGTTCCTGAACATGGGAGGATCATTTCATGTCGAAATAACCCAGGAATGGGGGAATACGGTCCTCCGCAAGTATGACCTAACCAGAGGAAACATTTTGTTTTTATTTTCCGGTTAGAAGACTAAGATAATAATATTATGGACATGATGTCTAATGTGAGTTCTACAGGACGAAGGTTGTTCCATACTACTTTGTACATGATGGAGGAAATTGTATAGCTTGGTTATGGGAGTTCACGAATCCAGATAATTGAAAAGGGGAAAACATATGAGGGATGATTGTGTACTATGGTTGAATAGAGGGTTTATGCATTATGTCATTAGGGCTTATGGAGATAAAAGATGATTCTCTTGTGGAATAATGTGTCATTTGTTGATAAACCAATTTTTTCAGAGACTTTAAGAAAAACAAAATAGGGAATGTTACTTCATAGTAATAAAATGGCATACACTCAATGAAAGGACCTTTTTGTGGGATAAATATGCAAAATAAATTGGGGATTATTACTTCATATTAAGATAACAGAGTCCTCATTTCTCATAAATTCTATTATTTGTTGATAAATAAAGATTCTGAATATTTGAATGTTTACAAGATTATTAGTATGTAGTGTGTCAAGAATATGTTTGAGTATAAGGAAACATGTTGGGCTTATAATTGATAAGAATTTTAGAGGTCCTTAAATATATTTGACTCATATATTGGATGGTAAATCCTTATTTCCCAAGTGGAAAAGGGAAGGAGAGAACCCAAATTAATATTTATTAATTACTACATTTTTTTATGCATAAGGGGGGATTTTTCATTACACCTTGGATGGTACTAGGACTTGATGTCTATGCATCACTATATACATCATTGGAATGAAAATAAATCAACACATAGTTTTTGATGAACCATATATTTTAAAGGAATGCATCAAGGACATCAACCATGTAGTTTAACATCATACGGTATGGATGAATGTTTCATGATGTTAAAAAAGAATATTGTATCTAGACCCGGGTATAGAATCCATGCATCACTACATATCTTATTGGATAAAGAATCAAACCACACTTAGTTCTATAGATTATTCCCTATTATAAATGAATTATTTTGATGGGAAGGGATAATTTTTTTTAAAATAATATCAAGAAAGTGGTGAGAACCCTCATATGATCCTATCATCTAAATATAGCTCATATATTGGATAGTGGAGGAATTTCCAGTATTGTGGCTAGAATAGGACATATTATATGGGTATCACTACATATTACATGGAAACGAGATTTAATACATGTGTAGTACTTAAATAAATAATCATTTTAAGGTCATGTGGTCTAAGACATCTGATATGTCTTTTATGGGTTTGTAATCCAGACCATGATAACCCCAATGTGAATTTATATTCCATACTAATATAAGGATCCTTTTCAACCAAAACTCATATGCCCATATGAACCATTCTATATTTGAGAAAAATTGAGTGTCCAAAGGTTTCTTCCCCCACACAAAGGAAATACAAGTGAAAGATTGTAGAATTTAGACTTTTTCCTTCCAATAAAGGCATATAAGATCCATGATTCACTACGTATCTCATTATAATTAGAATCATGTTTTATGTAGTTCTTTAAATATATCTTATGCAGGCATGTCACATACACATAGAGGGACATTTTTTTTGGTTGGACCAATGATTTTGGATTATTTTATCACTACATATCTCATTTTAATGCAAATCAATCCATCTGTAGTTCATAAATAATTTTGTGGTGGGGTAGCATCACTGAATATTATGGTCCACTCAATCATGTATCGATAGGTTATAGAGGTTTAAATCATGTAAGAAGGACATGAACCCTACAATTTTGAAACATGTTTAAAGGTTATTTTTTTACATTTTAACATCTTGTGATTATGATGTTTAGTTATTTAGTGTAAATACTTATTAAATAGACTATGGTGTCTTGTAGTTTTAATTCATACCATTAGGAATATATCATGTGCCTCTCATGTTCATGGATACATGACCATAATGGTATGTAGTTTAATGTCATGAAAAAAGGATGTTGGTGTAACTAAATATATCTTCTTTCAATGTGGTTGATATTTCATTGTTTTTAAGCTCGTGAGATAAAGACTAACTACAAAATTTATCATCGTTTAGCTAATATTTTATGCTCCTTCATCAGATGAAATACATTTTGTGAAACCATGCATTAGTTGTGCCTATAATGGGTTTTCCATCAATCACGATTATGGAATAATCTCAGTTATTGTAAAAAATGGGTATGGAATAAGGTCCCTCTATCATTGACACGTGTTTTAGGGACATATTCTCTTATATCAATGGGGTTCTGAGGACCAATACCCATTCCAAGTGGAGGAACGAATTCATGAGGATATTCTAGTTAAAAGATCACACTATCCAATTTTGATAGACCTCTATGGATGCAAGGTATGAAATCTCTTCTCATCGAGCCTCTCTGATTCATAAAATAGTTTATAGGATTTTAAATATATTCATAGTTGGTTACATATGTATATTAATATTTAGGGAAATTAGACCTGAATGGGGATGAATAAATATATTTCATACACAAGTGAATATGGGGTTTCCCCTTTGGTCGAATGATATTTTTATATATATACCTTAAAGGAAGGAAATATCATATTAGTATAAGAATTATAATATTTATCAAACATTTTATAGAGTATTTTTTAAGTGTTAATTATACCTATAGAGTATTTTTTTATAGGGTCTTGTTGAATTCGCCTACCATTCCATTACTCGCTACATGATAGCAGGGATGAGTGGTTGGATTTGATATTATACTCTTAGAAAAATTTTGTAGTGTTGTAGAATATAAATTGGTAACATTTTCCATTATTATTGTATGAGGGTCACCAAATCTTTTTACGATGTTCGCTTTAAAAAACATGATTTTTGTTTTGGCCCCTATTTCTTGGAGGGGTACATCCTCAAACCATTTTCAGAAAACGATGGTAGTTTGTAGAAGGTATTTGATTTTTTTTTGTCCATAGTTATAGGGTATGATCCCATAACATCCATTATCTATAAGGAAAATTTCTATGAGTATCTTGAATTATGTATAAAATCTTAGGGTTTATGGATGAATTTGGATTTCACTTGGAAGGAATGAATTTTCTTGGTGAATTATTTGCAGTCTTTTGTATTGAAAGCCTAATGTTTTTATCCATTTAGACTTAATGAAATATTTTGAGCCATGAATGATGGGTGCTAAAAGACTTTTTTTTCACTTCATTCATAACATAAATGTTATCCTCGCCAAAAAATGTACTTGAGATGGTCCCCATCAAGACCCCACATATAGAGGACATTTTGATGATTTTAGTTATCATATTGAACTAAATTAATGTTCCTATTCATATTTTCTCTTTCTTAGCTCTTTGAAATGGGGGTACTTAATTATGACAGTAGTATAAAATAGGTATCATCCACCTAGTTGTAGGACCACATTTTTTAGGTATGTTACTGAATTCAAGGATATCATTCATAATGAAATGAGAAAAAAGAGAGACCATTCAGAGATGTGTAATGTTGATGACCATCTCATTTTCATTTGGATCATCCAAATACAAATCTCTATATTAAAATTCATATGTCTAGAAATTCTATGATCATGAGTCATGAGTCTATGTGGGATCTGAGTGGAACACTTCCATTAAACTTCAAGATGGGGAATTATCTCTTCTATTATAATGGAAAAATCCCCATTGATCTATTTGATTACCAACTCCGATTCAACTTTTACCTCTATATGGCCCATTTTTATTTAGATATCATGTTATATTATTTCCATTAGGACCAAATATTCTACATCACTATTTCTACAACCCTTTAATAACGGGACAAAGTAAGGTAATATCTATTTTCATAGAGAGATTATCACAACCCCTAAACCGACTTTGTTGAGATTATATGTTCCATGAAAATAGGTTTCTCAAATATTTTGACCATATTGAATATTAAATATATCTTTATTTATAAATTCAATATATAATGATATTGGTTCTATGTGAAAAAAAATCTCACGGTCGATCCTTTCACTAAATCCCAGGAATCAAATTGAAAATCAAACTACTACAAGATAACCACACTTTGTGACAAAATTGATGTAAATATAGGATTAATGAGGATACATTTGAGAGGGATATTTTAATTCAAAAAATGGACTACATGTGATGTGAGTAGTGCCTTAGTTTCAGAAAATTTCATGATTAATTGGAGACATCTCTTATCAATGTCTAAATAATGAGTCTTAGCATTTTTCTTGGTTCGATTGTGATAATTAATGTTGTTTTGATTCCTATAATTTTTAATTTTTCATGGAATGAACATATTGATTTCTCAAAGGATGGATCCAATTGAATGTGTTTCATTCACTCAATGGTTTTCATTATCATTGGTTGGATCAGGTGAAATTTTTGGATAGTTTCAAATGATTCCAAAAAGTCAGTTTCCCATTGATATGTTACCCAAATCTTCATAAAATTAGTGAATGGAAAACACTTTTTTGTGAGGTGGGATATAAGGATCCAGATGTATGTATGGTGTCCCTATAAATCCCTTGACTCCTTGAGGTTTCATGTGGGTGACATTCTCTGTATAGAAACGTCCTTCTCAATGACCAATTTGATTCCATGATGGAATATGACTACTTTGAGAAACATTCTTGAGGATACCCTGAATGAACATTTCACAGGGTTCATCTTTATGATATCCTATCATTGTTTTTTATAGATGGTCTCGAGATCAACCATGTGGCCAGGATAGTGTTGGGAAATTACTACTAGATCGTCACTGTATAATTCAACTGAAATTTTATTAAGGGTGTAAGGATGTGATGCATATCCCATTGGTAAGTATCTTCATCATTATTTACACAAAATGGCATTACATGACAGAATAATACCCCCTAAGGGGAACTAAATTAAATGACTTCTTCATCTTCTAGGGACATCCAAATGTGGTTATACCGTAAATAGTCATCCATGATGGAGAGAGCGAGATAACTAGACATTGAATCAATTTATTGTTTTATAATTTCCAATGGGATATCTTATTTCGTACTATTCTAAATAAAAAATCTGGAGTCAAAGTAGACTATAATTTTACCATTCATTTTCATTAATGGGTTGGTGATTGATATGAAATATAGAAATATAACTCCCCAGATGATGTCATCCTTGATAATCTTGTCCACTCCAACCCCAATTTTAGAGGCATTAGTTAAGTGTGTCTTTTTGCCTTCTGGTTTATATCCATGTTGGTTTTCTAGAAAAACCAAGTAGTGAGTTTCCACCATTGGATCATGGGAGGGATTTTTCAAATATTAGGGTATGAAATGAGGAAATTTTTATTTGATCATTCATCACATCCTAGAGTGTTGATGAATTCTACAGCATTTTCAATGTTAGTTTCCACCACTAATATCATGGAAATTGACGAATATGTGATTTAATTCAGACCAAACTCTTCCATATGATTAATGAGAAACACATATTTTACACTATGTATCCTGAATGGATTAGAAAAGGTATCCTCCAGACTGTTCGGGTAATTGATTCGACCAACATCTCCCATCATGGGTTTCATACCTTCATTATGACTGAATCTTGCATCAATGTATTATGATTCGCTGGATTTAAATTGAGATTTATCAGCAAAAAATGTTTCATTTTATCCATTAATGTAATATTTGAGGAACAAATGATATAGTGAGGGAATGGAAATATAATGATTCAACTATGGCCTTCCCAATATAATGTGCAATACAGTATCTGGCCAAAAAAACAGAAAAAATATAAATCCGATATGAGATCCTGAATCTAGTTCTAGGGTTTTATTTAATTGAGAGGATTTTTATTACTCTTTTCATAACCCTATAATATTAATGTTAAGGGGTAAATAATGGACTTATTGTAACTTAGCTAGGGGAGTGTCCATACTAGAATGTGGTTGACTCTTGAGACATTATCAATGAAGGACCATCAGATATCATTGTCATTTATCTCAGTAGACATCTACAAGGGTATTATGTGTCCCAATATAATGGAAAATTTTAAATTCTACATAAAATTTATGATCACAAGGAATTCCATAGGATATTTCTATTCATGATATACTTTGGAAAAAACTACTTCAAAAAAATTATTTAGGCTTGATAAAGCCTCTATGAGTGATTATCATAGGTCATTTGATGGATTGAAGTCTTAGAGGAATGAAAAATTGGATGGAAGCATGGATGATTTATTTAAAATTTTATACTCATGAGTTAAAGGTATGCATCTCCCAAACTGAGGATTCTGTTCTCCAAGAACTTTGGGAACTAAAGTACATGATATAGGTAGATCATCCCCTGGTACATGAGTTGCTGATGATTTTTCCTTGCAGTATTAGATTGGATAGGTCTTACTTTGTGTCAAGTATTATTATGAGCTAATTAATACATAGTCAATCTTCTATAATTATCATGTTAAGGAATTCTCATGCCAATACAGGGAGATTTATTACCTCCACTAAGCATAATGGATGGATATCCCATGTGATTCAGATGTATAGCTGGACTGGGAGGGGATGTGGTTGAATTATTGACTTCGACCACAAAAACATCATCCCCAATGTCCTAGCCCTATATGGAATCTTATACTAGTTCCTCATTCAGATTAAGATAACTTGTGTTGATATTCACAATCATTATCCGAGAATGGATCCATTAAATGAATAAAAATAATGGATCCATATATCAACTCCTCTTCTGATGAGGAATATGATTAGAGGGTCGATTATTATGGTACCATTTTTGGGGTGATGATAATTATTTTGGGATAGTAGAAATGATGTTCGGGTGATTCAATTCCATATTTGGTCTTTTTACATGTTCACCTTCAATTGTTTTATTCATATTCATCTTTCCATATTATTTCTTTGGAGATTGGATTACAGAATACTAGTCATCAATGGAGTTAGTTGTTCCATAGAGGTAGCAAATAGGGCCATAGTTGTCTGCTTCAAATATGGTCATAAGATACCATGAGTCTGGTTGATCATATAACCTACCATCCTGTCATTGAAATTCTACGTATCGAGTCTTTTAACTACTGTCCTTTCATTTTCCTCCTTCAGATTGATGGAAAATATTCATGTTACATTCACATGTGGCTTTCCCAGATTATCTTTATTAGAGGGAACCATAATTTGTGTATATATTTTAATAAAAACATTGTTGGATAGTGGTTCTCGATTTTCAATGGAAGGGGAAATAATTTGGGATATATCCACCACCATAATGGTTGGGATTTTTAGGCTTTGGACACATGATCAATAGGTTCTAAAATGCCGAGATGATGTACCCAGGTACATGATAATTTTAAAAAGAAAAAACATTGATTTTAATATCCTCTTTTTTTACCTATACTCGATTTTATAATATTAATGAGGTAGGTGTTATTGTTTAGAATAAGGAGGGGTCCACATCATATGGTTAGGCTTTGAAGCTAGAGGTGGTTTAGGGGCTACTACAAGTGTAAAAATGGAAGCCTCTGCGTTCCATGTTCTCTTTCATTGAGCTGATGTAATTAATTGAGACATAACCTTTGTTCATATGATGAAGTATTCCATTATTTGAGTAATCACAACAATATATTGAAACCCTCTAGTATATTTCATAAGGATGAGTGGTGTGGAAAAATTTTCATGAAAATTATATATACAGATGAAACAAAAATATTCTTATGAAAGATATATGTTTGAGTTTAATTTCACCCCTTCCACCGAGTAATGAAATATGAAACCATTTCATTTTCGCATTATTTAATGATTTAATGTTCAGCGACTCTTCTATTCTACAACATTGATTTCGATTGGTAGAGAAACATTCAACTGAGATCTTCCAACCATATAATTTACTAAGCTAATAAATTGATGTACCATACAATGTTAGTTCCTTGTAGTGTCTACATGAAGCACCTGAGTTTCACTATTTCCAGTTGTGTAGGGGTCCTCATAATTAGATCGTAGTGGGGAAAAAATTACATCAAATGAAAATATGGGTCCCCTGAACCATTGAAAATATAAAATACAGGGTTTCATATATATGAACGGGGAAGATTAAATATATTCCTTAGAGACCCAATAGAATTGTAGGTGCCTTGTGAATTGTATAGCTGAGTAGGAGAATGAATATTTTCATCATAAGGTAGGGAAAATATAGTGGCACTACTGATATTTGTTATCGGTAACCTAGAGGGTAATGTCTATTAGGATGATCCTGATCCTGGTGTATTTGTGCAGCCAATGGAGGGAAATCCTGATATAGTAATGTGGGGTCTAAATAAATTTGATCTCATTTTCCCATGCTCAGTATTTTCTTTAGATCCATTTTGGTCGCTTTGGTGAACCCTCTTTGTTGAGGTATTCTAGTTAAGAGTGCAAGTTGAGGATATGTTTATAGGAAACATAAAAAAGGAATGTGTTCTGGAAGATGTTTTCCATTGAGTCTTGTCAATTATTTCATATCTTCCTCCAAACGAGGGAATCCTTCCTCAAGAGTAACGGTTAGCCTATTCAATAAGATTGTGTAATATAACATTACATTATCCATTTTCCTTTTTGTATAATCTTTAAATAGGTAATAATGGAGTGGTTAAAAAAATTAAAAAATCTATATACATCCGCTTTTTCTTGTTATGCACACCTCCCTCAATCATTCTGTTGCGCCCCATATTAGGAATTGAAACTTCTTCCCACAGCTCCTTTGTTTTGGCCTCATGTTCTATATGATCTATAGGGTTTTTTTAAATGAAATTAATCAATTCATAACACATTTTAAGAACTTCGTCTATCTATTTGTGAAACAACCTTTCTCAATTCACTCCATGATACCTTTTTTACTCCTTCACTGGTTCTCTATGTGACTTTTCATAGGTGGTAATCCAAAGGGAATCTCCCAATAAGAGTTTAGTGAACATTATCAATAAGGGTAACAGATCATGTGATGGGAAAAAATATGAGTATTAATTTTATTTCATCCCTCCAATTTTGGGGAAGACTGAATTCCACTGAGGAGGATTTTTTAGGTAAAAAAACACCCATCTTGGAGGGATTGGGTTGTTCCTGTTCAACATCCATATTATTCTAGCTTGGTTTCCTATCCGTATTTTTTTTTCAAAAACTCCACTTGAAAATTTGGATGGTGTTTCTTTTATATTCTCAATAATTCATATATTGTTTATGCCTTCTTCATATTATATATTCATGTTCCAACATGGGTTGGGTATGTCATCCAGTTTTCACCTGAACCACCTTATTCAGAATATTGATGTGATATCAGTGACATTTTCACTATCTATAAACTGATATCCCATAAGCATGAGGCATGCATGATATTTTTGGATTCCTAATGAAATATTCCTTCAATATATTTATCTCTTCCAGACCAACACTAGTGAGTGTATGTTTGGGACTACATTTTAGCATATCATCTGTTAAGAGCAGAGTCTATTTGTTAAAGTCGACTAAATATATGATATTTTACTATATCACCATTGAAGAACATTCCAGATTGGGGAGTTTAGTGAAATGAAATACTCTATGTTTACCCCATACTCTCATATGAACATAGGGTTGGGCATGTTCGATCCACTAAAAAATAACTTAAAAACACTAAGTTATATAGGATAAAATGATCTTTATTGCTTCCCCAATTTTGGATGTCATGCATCTAAGAGAGCCTCCACGCCAATTTGGTAGTACGTCCCTTATATTACATTGACATTGATAGGGTATTAATTACAATCTAAATCCTTTTCTATTAACTGATGAAAAGTGTTTCACATATTTAGGTGGATGTCATGCACATAATGTTCAGAAAATTTCTCTAGAATGTTGTATTGGGGAATAGCTAAATGCAAGAACATGACAGGTATGTCATCATTATCCATCTACATACACATTTTGAATGTTTATTCTTCATCTTTTTATAGTGGTTTCTTGAACTGGCCTAACTATTGTGGATTCTTCCCTGCTTCTTTATTGTAAACAAAAACGTTTGTAGGGACTTGCTATGAAACATTGGAAGGCAGATGATCTAAGTGTGTTTCATTGATTGACTATCACATATGGTTTTCTACTGTATAAGAAATGATTCAAAATGTCAATAATATATAATCTGATATGTTTTTCCTCATTTTACCACGTACTACATGTTACGAGGTATTTCTAATCATTAAATTCCTAAGGGGGGGGGGGTCTTTTGATGATGTGAAAGACTACTGTGAGGATAAATTTCATAGTGAATTTCATTATATGGAGGAAAACTATTATGGATTGACATCTAATTAGAAGGATAATTCTTGTATTATATACCTTAGGGAGGACCTTTAGGGTGGACCACATTATGTGGAAGACCCTGTTGTTGTTTTATCTTCTGCCCATGTGAATGGATATTGAAACTCTAATTAGAAGATGGACTCCTAAGATTGATCAAATTATATGCATGAAGCAAGCCTTCAGGGTGATGTTTCTAGGGTGGAATTTTATAATTATTTTTACAAATCCCATAAATTTTGTAATGGGAATGTAGGATCTTGATAGTAAATAGATAAACATCTAAGGACTTCGAGAAATATAGAAGTTTGTAGATAAGGATTTTAGATCAACTCATCATTTTACCATCGTTTTTTATTAGGATTCTTATTAGAAACATTTTTATGAGTGACTAGGGATACTAGTTGTGGAAATTGGGTTATTTTGAATGGTTTTTTGACTATCTCATTTGTTACTATTGAAATTTGCTTACATGATTCTGTTATTTTGGAATGGGTTTGTCCCTGCCTTGAAGTTGCCATTGAAATATGATGATGTCCCTAAATTGTAACAAAGTTACAGACATGATCTGGTTTTCTATATATCATGGGGATGTTTCCCCCCCCAAAACCCTCCAATATAGTGGAAGAGGTGTGTAAAATATATGGAGTTTCATGAGGATGAGTCACCCCATTTGTGGGGAAGGAGTTTTGTGTCATCCCCTCTTCCACTATTGTATCCATTAAAATACTCTAAAATGTTTGTAGGTTGTGGTAATAAATTTTATCCATCCATTTCACCATTTTCAGGATTTTATTGGTGACTTCAGTGGGAAAATGGGTATATATTACCATTTTGTTTCTTGATCAGGGGTTTGTGCTTACTAATGTCCTCCATTTTATGTCAGTGGATATTTATAGTACTCAGGTTTAAGAGAATATTTTAAGTTCTTCCCCCTATTTGTCACTAAGACTTCCCATTTGACTTCAATGGATGATTCCAGATAATACATCTAGAATTATGGATAAATTTGGTTTCATGTGTGTGGTTATTCATGGTTTGTCTCAAAACATTACTATCAGGATTTAAATACTAGAAGATGAGACTTATTCTAGTATTATTTGGTGTGGGAAGGTGTTTGTTCCTTCTCATGGTGTGCTATAGAATTTTACTCTTGGACATCTTTAGATGTTGCCATATGAGGCTACTGAAATGCATGGCAGTTGTAGAATTTCTTTTTATATTCACTATTTACAACCAAATTGGATTAGTGGGATGTTCCGATGGTGATAGGGGTTTTTCCGTGTTCCCTATTGACAGGTCGCCACATTTGGTGGGCCATCATAAGTGATTGGGTCTGGAGGATATGGGACAAACTCCTAAAGACGACACCTACATCATATTAATGGTTAATTTCTGCATGACATTGGTTGAATAAATTACTGAGTGGAGGCCATTAAAAGGACACCTATTTCTTTTGGGTGAGGCCTTCTATGGCCTCTCGATATACCACTATATGTAATGGATGCAGATGATTGTTCTTTTTACAGGTATAATCTCTTGAAATAATTTGGGAAGGAGATCATTAAAATCCACTTATGGATAATTGGTCATTGATGAGTGCATGACTAAATGGGATTCAAAATAGGAGGGTCTATCAAGCAGCCTCCATGGTCGAGATGGTACCATTTTGGCAATACTCCAGGACAAGAGCATTTGAGAACCAGTGCAGAATACGGTGTGGTGGTGATGATGTCCTTTTATTAGATTTAGACCAAACATGAATGATAGATGGGGCATATGTCAATAAGAAATGGTGTGATTCCATTTGGATCAAAGAAAGATCTCGTCAAAATGTCTAAAATATAGCTTACACACACAAACAAGAAATCCTTTTCAAAGCATCATCTCATTAAATATACACATGAAAACTGAATTTCTTATTTCATTCTATTTTAATTTAAGATTGAAATAGGATTAATAGGTATGTGACACCATCATCATGGTTAAGGATTCACTTTTGAAAAACCATTTTTGTTTCAAATATGAAATTTCATGAATCCAATGATTGATTGGGGGCTTTGAATATTTCACAATATTCACATTGGGTTCATTAGGATTGATTGTCTTAAAACGAGTTTCATCTGTAAAGTAAGAAACATATAATAATCCCCTTATTCGTACATTATTTATATAGTATTTCAATCATTTAGAAATGGTCTAATAATTCTTATAGACTCACATTGGTTGAGAGGATGGTACATCAAGCTCACTGTACCCTTTTGGTGGGAATTACTAGATACTCTAGGAATATCACAAACTTTTATTTTATGTTCATGAATCCTTTTTTAATTACAAAGTATGATGAGTTTCACCCATGAATTAATAATCAATTATTAGCATTCATTTAACTTATAATCATCTATATGGATCAAGGTTTTTTCATTGATTGATACATCTGTATATAACCAAGGTTCACAATCAATTGTATAATTATATGAATGGATTAACAATTCTTTTTTGTTACAATTGTTCCTTTTATCCACACATTCAGGTTCTCTAGTGTGTATCATCATATGGGATGATTTGAGTTTTTTTCTATTGGAATCAGACCCATGATATTATCTTCCTACATTTCCTCAGTAATGGAATCAGAACCCTTATTGTTTGATTCCACATAGTAGGACACATCATACATTTTATTGTCATGTGATAAGGAAAAAACATTGTAGTTTAACAAGATGTGTAATGGAAATATAGGTGATAGTTTCATAGTCAATGTTTTTTTAAGAATTATGACAAAAATCCTAGGGAACCTAGAAGGGATATAATCTCTCGAGTTGGATGAAACCATTCTAAGAATGTGTCCTAGAGGGATATAGGGTTTATTTTTGAATGTTGGCTTTAGACCTCATAGAGGCTTCCTACATATCACATTTGGATGGGAATAAAAGTCCTCATAATTTTATTGGGAGGACCCATGCCCCAGAAGGCCCTATAACGGTTTTCCCAAGGGGTATGTGTCTCATTGAAGAGATTAAAGGATAACGTCAGGGCTTAGTGTTTTGGATGATTTCTAATTGAGTGGGTATGATTAGTGATTATAACAAATAAAAGGCCTAGATTGTGGTTGTATTGTGACACAGTTGGGAAATATACTAAATTGGAGGCCCATATATTGATTGCGTCATATTGATGAAATTATTCCCATGGATCGGGGATCGTTCATACGACTTGATCACCACCATCCTATAAGCCCATATGAGTAATGATTGGCGTAGATAAAGGATGATGTTTTAGAAACTAGAATCCACACAGTCTTCTTTGTCCACTATTGGATGAGTAAAATACCCAAATGAAGAGGAAAAGAGAGCATAATCTTCTTCCCATTTCCACATATATTTGTGCCTGGGGTAGTCATGTCTGATTACCAATCTGGATACAACCCAAGGGTATGAATGAGGAGGAAGGATTTAAGCAATAGATGTCCAAAGAAATAGATTAGGAGTCAATTCCAAGAGTGATTCCCCTATTATATATTCCTGGGAATGAGAGGAGGATGGGTCACTATCCATAAAAGTGAAAATAAAGTGTGATACTCTCTCTCCCCACTAGGAACTTGAAGTTAGTGGTATTAGATACAAGTAGAGAGGGATGTGGTCTTATACCTTGCATATAATATTGGGAAATACCTAACATTGTCCTTATGATCAAGGTTTTTATAAGCAATGAAATGAGTATCTACATGCACAAAGAGGACCCTACACATTTGGAAAGATAATTGTAGGACACCACTAACCTATGGATTGAATAATAAAATTGGATACATACTGAGGTGACTTTTAATATGTATTGAGAAGTGGTTCACAAAGGTCAAGGATGGGATATTCAGGGAGGTCTTGTGTAGGGTAGACCTATATGGATTGGAAGTGGATCATAATGGATGTCCTTTGTGAGATAAATTTGTCTTCTTAGCGATGGTCCACATGAGAAAAAACCCTTCGATGAGGCCTCTCTATCAGATCCAATGGGCTCAATAGGTGTTCCGAAAAGAATCTCTCAGAGGTCCCTTCTTTGAAATGTTTCCTTCAAGATAGTGCTTTTCGACTAAGTGAGAGGGGTTCCCCATGAAGGAATCTTATATTCAAGACCCTGGATGGACTTTTAATTTTACAATTCACCATAATTTCCTCTTCCCATTGGATTTTAGTGTGGTACCTAAATGATTTACAAGGACCCTAGAAATGTACTAGGGTAGGAAGTGATTAGATTAATCGTTATGATTTCCTATAATTCTAAATGAGGACCACATGGTCTTACATATTGGAAAATATGGGATCCTCAGAAAAGAGATTGTCCCATGATGGTATATGGTATGGTCTAGTCTACATGTCTGGTTCATGGGAAATTGCATAGGTTTGTCCTACACGACGCCACTGGGTGAACACCTTCTCTCCACCCACACAATGCAATTATATGCATAGGTCTACCCTTCACAACGATGATTTCCTAATGGGACATTCGCAATGGGTCTTTAGATAAAGTTAAGACCCGTAGGATTCTTCACATCTCTTCTTTTGATATCTTTATTGTGCGTTCCTGTAATATCATTTCATCAATGGGACAAAACAGAGTCTCAATGGTCTTTTTGTTGTTTTTAGTGACTTTATGAATGTGAGGGTATTTTATTGTTTGTATGTTTTTTTGAGACATTTATATTTATTTTTGGCTTTTAGTGTTTTTAGATTTTTTATGGGTTTTATGGTTTTTAAGGTTTTATTATGATTTTTGTCGAATGTCATGATATTTTATGATATTAAATATTTTGGGGGGTTTTTTTTAAGGTTTTAGGGTATTTATGTTTTTAGGGTAATTTAAGGTTATTTTATGGTTTTAGGGGTTTCTGGATTTTTTTACAGTTTTTATGTTTCATTAAGTTATTTTGATAATTTATGGACTTTTAGAGGGTTTTACGGTCTTCGCGGTCTATTTTTTTGTTCTATTGTGATTTTTAAGGTTTTCATGTTTTACGGGGTTTAGGTTTCTTGAGTTTTTTGAGGTTTATGGTGTTTTGTGGTTTCTAGGGGTTTTGAGTTTTTTATTCATGTTGGGGTTTTTAGGGTTTTTAGGTGATTATGTTTTTTAGTGTTTTTAGATTTTTTACGGGATTTAGTTTTGCCCTGTATTTTTTATTATTTTATGGTTTCCTTTTGGCTTTTTTGGGTTTGTTAGGATTTTCTTTGGGTTTTTATGTATCATTTATATTTTTAGAGGGTTTAATGGTTTTATAGGTGGTTTATAGTATTTTAGGACCATTTTAGGGATTTAGTAATTTTATAGGGTTTTTACTATTTTAGTATTTATTGGTGTTAGGTTTTCTTGGGTTTTAGGGTTTTAGGGTTTTTAGGAATTTATAGTTCTTAATTATTATTTGGGTTTTTGTGTTTTTGGGTATTTGTATCCTTTAAGGTTGTTTTAGAATTTTTTATTTTCTAAGAGGGTTTATGGATGTTGAGGTTTTTATGGTTTTGGGGGGTTTGGGCGGTTTATTTCTTTTATGGTATTAAAAGGGATTTTTTAGGATCTAAGTATTATTATGGATTTAAGGGTTTTTTTGGTTTCAAGAATTTTTATCATAATATGTGTTTTTTAGATTTATTATCCATTTTTGGGGTTTTGGGATTTTAGGGATTTCTTTTGTGTTTGTAATTTTTAGTATTTAAAGGGGTTTTATTTTTTTAGGTTCTTTAGGGTTTTAGGGGTTTTTTTATTTATTTTTTGGATTTTTGGGGTTTTTTGGGTATTTTATTGTTTTTTGGATTTTAGTGGTTTCAGTGGTTTAAGTTTCAGCGGTCCTTACTGGGTCTAAGGGATTCATTAGGGGTTTTAAGGGGCATTATGGGTTTAAATGTTTCTAGTGGTTTTACAGTTTTTTTATATTATGGGGTTTTTTGGGTTTTTTAATGTTTTATGGGGATCTTATTGTTTTAAAGATTTTATGGATTTTTGAAACATATCTTTTTATGGGTCTTCCATTGGATTAGGTTTTTAGTGTCTTGGTGTCATTTAGGGGTTTTATGGTTTTCATGATATTTTGTGGTTTTATGGACATTTATTGTGTTAGGGTTTTTAGGGTGTGATATGGTTAATTTGGATATTTTGTGTCTTTTAGGGATCATTGGTTTCCATGGTCCTTTTAGATATTATACGATTTTTAGTGTATTTTAGGGTGTTTAGTGGTTTTAGGGTCTTTGAATGGTTTTTATGGGCTCTAAGATTTTATGGTATTAAAAAACATTTAGGGTTTTTAGGGATTTACTAGGTTTTATTGTTTTCAAGGGTTTTGGGGGTTTTAAAAATTAACGATTATTGTATTTTTTATAATTTAATGGTTATTTATGTATTTTAGGGGTTATATTGATTTAAAAGGTTTCTAGTTTTTTTGGGGTTTTATGTTTTTATGTTTTTTTGAAGGTTAGTATCAATTTGGGGTTTTTAAAAAATTTAGATTTTCTATTGTTTTTAAGGGGATTGATGGTTTTGAGTTTTTTTGGGGTTTTCTGTGTTCTGGGTATTTTAGAAGCTATTATCGTTTTTATGATTTATGAAAAAAAAAATTGTTCTTTAGGAATATTTATTATTTTGAGGGATTTTTAGGTTTTAGGTTTTTTGGTTTTATTGGCTTTATAAGAATTTTAAGTATTTTTTGGGTTTTTAGGTTTTAGCGTATTTATGGATTTTAGGGGTCTTTATTGGTTTTATAATGTCTTTACATGTTTTTAGGATTAATAAAATTTTTATTTTCTTTTTAATGGGTTATAAGGTTTTTAGGGTTTTAGTGTTTATTTGTTTTTATAGTTTCAATTTTTTTCAAGTTATTTGGGATTTTGTTTTTGTTAATAATATGAGATATTTTATTTCATCATAAGTGTTATTTTTGTTGTTTTATTTTTTATGGTTTAAGGGTTTTATTAGTTTAAATTTTTGTAGGGTTCTTAGTTGTTTTAGAGTGTTTAGTGTTTTAAGGGTTTTTGTAGTTTTGTGATTCCTCGGTGTTTTGGGAATTTTAGGTTTTTAGGGTGTCCAGGGGTTTTAGGATTTTCAGGTATTTTTAGTTGTTTTTTGGATTTTATGGTCTTTAGTGTTTTTATGATTTTTTTGGGATTTTTTGGGTGTATAACGATTTTGTAGGGGTTTTTGTGGATTTTAGGTAATTTAGAGTGTGAAATTATTTTTAGGGAAACTGAGTTGGTTTTAGTGTTTCTATAGTATTTTATGAGTTTTAACATTTTTAGGGCTTCACCGATTGATGATGTTTATAAGGATTATAGGGTTTTTTCAGTTATTTGGTTTTTTGGATTTTCTGTGTTATTATGGGTTTAATTGATTTTAGAGTTTTTATCTTTTTTGAGGTTTTTTGATTTTTAGGGATTTTATTGTTTTAGGATTCTGTTTTTTAGTGCTTTTATGTATTTCTTATGGTATTTGTGTTTTTAGGGGTTATGGGGGTTTTATAGGGTTTAAATGTTTTTATAGATTTTGGATTGTATTAGGGATTTCTCATTTTCTAGAGTTTTTATGGATTTTATGGATTTTAATTTTTTTTTGTTTTTATGGGTTTATTGAGTTCGTAGGATTTTTTTTGGATTTTGGGATTTTTTAGGTTTATGGGATTTCCATGTTTTGAATGTGGGGGAGGGGGTATATGGGTTTTTTTTATTTTATGGTGTTTATTAGTTTCAATGTTTTTGGTATTCTTTTTAGTTTTAGGGGATTTAAGTGTTTTGTGGTAATTTAGTATTATCATTGGTGTTTCATGGATCTTTAGTATTTTTAGGAATTATTTTGGTGTTTTAGGTTGTTTATGGTTTTTAGGGGTTTTATGGGGTTTTTGGGTTTTAAGGTTTAAAAGTAATTTGAAAGGTATTTTATTATTTTTAGTGTGTTTTTTGGTATTTTAGGGTTTTTATGATTTTAGGGTTATAGGGATTTTATGTATTTTTGGTAACTTATGGGTTTTAGGGTCTCTTAGATTTTTTATAGAGTTTGTGTTATTTTAGTTTTTTTGGGTTTTTGGGGGTGTTTTTGAATTTTTCAGGGTTTTGAGATATTTAATGTGTTTTATGGATTTAAATGTTTCAGTGGATTATTCTGTTTTTATTGTATTTGGGGTTGTTAGGTGTTTTTATGTATTTAGTGGTTTTAGTGTTTTTATTTCCATTGTTATTTTGATGTCTTGTAGGGGGTTTAGGGTTCATAGATGGTTTTAGGTATTTTTATTGGACTATAGGGTTTTTTGGGTCACAATGGTTTTTGATGTTTTATAGTTTTTTTATTGTTTTAAAGTTTTTGAGTTTTATGGTATATTTACAATTCTTAGGGTTCAAAGGATTTTAAGGGTTTTAAGTGTATTTAGGTTTTTTATTATCGTTTAAGGGTTTTATGGTTTTATGGTATTTAATGGTTTTATAGAGATTTTCAGATATTAGGGGTTTTTATGGTCTTTTTTCATTTTTAGATTCTTTTAGGTATTTTAGTGTAATTTGGGGGTTTTTGGGTACTTGAGGTCTTTGGGGTTATTAAGGTTATTAGATTATTTTAAGGGTTTTATGGTGTTTTAGGTTTTTCGGGGATTTTAAGGTTTTTTATGGTTCTGGGGTTTGTTAAAGGGTTTTAGGGGTATTATGAGAATTTATTTTTTTAATTTGCTTAAATGGGTTTTAGGGGGATTAGGGGTTGTAGGTGTTTTAGGTTTTTTTAGAGTGATTACTGATATTAGGTTGTTTTGGTTTTTAGGGTATTAGTGTTTTTTATGAGTTATAATGATTTAAGGAGTTTTAGGAAATTATATGGGGGGGGGTTGGCATTTTTAGGTGTTTAATTTATTTTTTGGGGTTCAAGGGTTTATGGGGTTTGTGGGATTTTATTTATATTAGGGATTTTAGGGTAATTAAGAGTTTTTGGGATTTTATGGGGTTTAAATTGTTTTAGGGGTTATGTGATTTAAAGTAATTTTTGGGTTTTAGGGGGGTTTGGGTTTTTTTTAGGTTCTTAAGGACTTCATTTTTCATTTAGAGGATTTCGATAAATTATTTTTTGGTATTTACGGTTTTTATGTTTTTATGGGGTTTTAGGGTTTTTATGATATTTTTCGGGTTATATGTAATATAGGGGATTTTTGTTTTTTTGTTTTACGGGTTTCTTGGAATTTAAGGGTTTTTAGGGTTTTGAGTTTTGTAGGGTTATTAGGGGTTGTTTTAAAAATTTAGTGTCTTTTTGATGTTTTTTGGATTATTTTATGGGTTTAAAGTTTTTGTTAATTTTTAGGGGGTTTCTCGTAAGGGTATTTTTGGTTTTAATTTTTATTTTTGGAGTTCCGTGGACATTTGGGTATTTTATGTTTTAAGGGGTATTAATGGGGTTTGTGGTATTTAGGGTTTCTTATGATAATTAGGGTTCTTAATGTTTTTAGGGGAATTAATTTTTTTTGGGTGGATTAGGGTATTTATTGGTTTTAGGGGTTTATGGTTTTTTTGGTTTCATGTTGTTTTTCGGTTTTAGTGGTTTTAGATCCCTTCATGGTTAATTAGGGCCATTAAGGGTTATTAGGGTATTTTAGGGGGTTTTTTGTGTTTTAGAGTTTTATGATCCTTATGGACTTTTATGACTTCTATAATATTAATGGTACATTTATGGATTTTGGGGGTTTAAAGGTTCTAATTATGTAAATGGATTACGGGAATTTTAGGGGGTTTTGGGTGTTTATGGTCCTTTTACAGTTTTTATGGAATTTTATGGCCTTTTTTGTTTTTACATATTATTAATATTTTTAGGGGTTTTAGAGGTTTTATGGACTCTAGGGTATTTTAGGGTTTTTATGAATTTTTATCCCTCCTTATGGTTTTAAATGGTTTTAAGGGTTTTTAGGATATATATTTTTTTTTTGGTACTTTTTGGTATTTTTGGTTTTTTGGACTTTAGGGGTATCTAGGGTTTTAGTGTTCTTTTGAGGGGTTTTAGTGTTGTTAGAGTTATTATGGTTTTTATGGTTGTTTATGGTTTTAGGGATTTTAGTGGTTTATGTTTTGTAATTAATTTTATGTTTTTATGGGATATTATTGTCTTTTATTGATTTATGGTTATTAGGGTTTTTTTTGGTATTTAGTGGTTTTTTGATTTTTCATCTTTTAGGGGTCTTTGAGGGGTGTTAGGGATGTTTGGATGTTTTTGGGTTTTATGGGTTTTTAGGGATTATAGTGGTTTTATGGTCTTTTAGTACTATTTCTGGATTTTTATGTTTTTTTGGAGTTGTTAAGAATTTATTTAGGAATTTTAGAGTCTTTTAGGGTTTTTTGGGATTTAGTGTTTTAGGTTCATTTATTGATATTATGATTTTTAGGTATTTAGGGGTTTTTGGAACATTTAGTATTTTATGTTTTTAAAGGGTTTTAGGGTTTTTATTGTGTTTAGGGTGTTTAGGGATTTCTATGGAATTATTATGGTCTTCTCTAGACATTTTTGTTTATTATAAAAATCATAGGATTTTTAGGTTATGTTGGTGGGTTTTTATGCATTTTTAGGGGTTTAATATTTTTATGGGCTTGATTGATTTTACATGTTTTTATGATTTTATTGGGTTTTAGTGTCTTTTATTGATTAATTGGTTTCTATGGGTTTTTGGGTTCTTTTGGATTTTTTTGGTTATTTATCTTTTTGGGTTTTAAGATATTTTAGGGGGTTAATGGGATTTTGATACTTATATAGAGTTTTACTGGTTTTTTTGTGTTTTTATATTTTAAGGAAACTATAACTGTATTTCAGAAAATTACTATTTTTAAGGGTTTTGGGGGTTTACGGTTTCTTTAGGTTCTTAGGGGTCTTTAGGGGTTTTATGTTATTTTAAGGGTTTTTATAATTTTAGGGTATTTTAGGGATGTTTATGTTTTTTAGGGAATTTTAGTGTTTTATAGGGATTTTAGGACCATTTGGAGTTTCTATAAGTTTTAGGGCCTTTTATATTTTGTTTGGGTTTTTAAGTGTTTTTGTGGTCATTTAGGGGTTTTAATGTTTTTTGTATTTTTTGGAACCTTTATGGGATTTTATTGTTTAGTTTATATTGTATAGATTTTAGGGTGAATGGTTTAGGGTTTAAGGCATATGATTTAGGGTTTAGGGGAGTGTATTTAAGGATTGCGGTGTAGGGAACTGAGTTTATGGTGTAGTTTTTAGAGTTTAGGGTGTAGGGTATAGAGTTTAGGATGTAGGGTTTTGGGTTTAGGATATAACGTATAGGGTTTTATGTGTTTTGATTATGGTTTAGTGCATATGGTACATGGTTTATGGTGTACTGTTTAGGGTTTAGGGTGTGTGTTTTATGGTTTTTTGGGGGTTATTATGTTTTTTATTTGGGTTTTCTTGAGTTCTTAGGGTTTAGGGTTTAACAGTTTTTTGGGTTTTTATGGGGGGTTTAGTTTTTTTCGAATTTGTATTTTTTTTATTTTTAGGTTTTTTAGAATTCATTGATTGTTTTAGTGGTTTTCGATGATTTTTAGAGCTTTAGGGTTTTTTATGGATTTTAGTGTTTTATTATGATTATTAGGGGTTTCTTATGCATTTTTGTGATATTTATTGTTTTATGGGTTTTTTGGGGTGTGGAGTGGTTACTAATGGTTTTTTTACAATTTTAAGGGATCTTGTTATTTTTTGGGTTTTATGTGTTTTAAGTGATTTTATGCTTTTAGGGGGTTTTAGTGTTTTTATTGGGTTATAGGTGATTTTAGGGATTTACGGTTTAAGAGTTTTGTTATAGTTTTTGTTTCTTTTATGGGTTTTCATGGTTTTTAGTATTTTGTGGTATTAGGAATTTTTGGGATATTTGGGGGGTATGGGCTTTTTTAAAATATATTTATTTTGTTTTTTTTTCGATTTTTGGTGGTTTCGGGTTTTTAAAGGCTTTTTTGGGGTTTTAATATTTTTATGGGTATTAAGGTTTTAGGGGTTTTTAGGGTTTTATGTGCTTTTATGGTATTATGATATTATAATATTTTAGATCCTTTTTTGAATTTATAAGGTTTTTGTGCCTTTATACTTTTTAGGGTTTTAGTGGTTTTTATGTTTTTATGGGTATTTAGGTTTTTGGGGTTTTTATGGTGTTTTCTAGGTCTTTCTGGATCCTTTGGTGTTTTTTAATTTTTTAGAGGTTATAGGGGTTTTAATTTTTTTAGTGTATTTTGGGTTTCTTGGTATTCTATGGTTTTTAGGAATTTCAGATTTATTGGGGTTTTTAAGGTGGTTTTAGGGGGATTTTAGGGGGATTTTTTTTTGTTTTCTTTTAAAGTATTTAGTGTTTTAAGGAGTTTTTTAATTATAATAGTACTTTGTACGATATTTAATATTTTTTCGTTTTTTCTAGTGTTTTTACGGTGTGGTATGTTTGTTAGGGTTTTTTGGATTTTAGGTGTTGTTAGGGGATTTTATGGATTTTGTGTTTTTTGTGTTTTTATATTATTTGGGTGTTCAGGGTTGTATTTTCTTTGTTGGGGGGGGGGGGTTAGGGCTTTTCGGTTTTAGGGTTTATTTTGTGTTGTGTGGAATCTTAGGGTTTTCGAGAATTTTTTTGGTTTTTAGGGTTTTTACGGGATTTAGGTTTTTTTCGTACATTAAGGTTTTTACTCTTAGTGGGTAAATTTATGTTTTTAGGGTTTGTAGGATTTTTATGGTTTTAGGGGATTAAAGGAGTTTATGGGGTTTTCATGTTTTTTTGGTATTTCTGGGTTTTATTGTTTTATTTGTTTTTTGTGGTTTCTTAGGGGTTTTATTCTTTATATTTTTAAGATTTAAATGTTTAGGGGTAGGTTTTAGGGATTTTAATATTTTTTATCATTTTATGGATTTTTTAGTGTGTTTGGTTTTTATGGCTTTTAGTATTTTTATCATTTTTTGGTTTTTTTGGTTTAAAGGTATTTAGAAGGATTAATTGTTTTTTGAGGTTTAAAGGTTTGATGGGTTTTAATTGTTTGTAGGGTTTTATGGTTTTTAGATATCTTGGATTTCTTAAAAGTTTTATAGTCCTTTAGTATTTTACTCATTTTTTAAAATATTTTGGGATTTTGGGATTTTTTTCGGTTTAGTGGTGTTTAGCGGTTTTAGTTTTTCTTTTAATTTTAGTTTTTTATTGTTTTTATGGGTTTTAGGGTTATATTACGGTTATCTAGGTTTGGGGGTTAATAAATTTTTTTCAGATTTTATAGGGTTTTATGTTTTTTGGACTTTTATAATTTTATGGGTTTTTAAGTTTTTTGGGGGTTTTAGGTTTAGGGGTTCCTATATTTTAAATTTTTCTGGGGTTTTTAAAGTTGCATGGGCTTTATGTACTCTTAGATTGTTTTGGGTTTTATGGGTTCCTTACTGTTTTTAGGTTTTTATGGATTATAAGGTTTATAATATTTTTTTTATCAATTTTAGGGGTTTAGTGTTTTATAAGGATTTTAGGCTATTTTTATGGGGTTTAAGGGTTTTTATGGATTTTAGGATTTTTCATTGAATCTCATGGTTTTAGGGATTTTAGGTTTTTAAAAGTAGTTTTTGGGTTTTAGGGTTTTTTTGGGATTTAGGGTTTTTATGGGTGCGAGGGGGGGGGGGTAATTTTTTCAGGTGTTTTAGTGATTTTATATTATTTAGTGTTTTTATTGATTTTTAGGGGTTTATTTGGGTTCTAGAGTTTTATGGGGGTTTTAATGTCTTCATTTTTTAAGATTTTTAAATATTTTTAGGTTGTTAGTAATTTTTAAGGTTTTTATAGTTTTATGGTTTTTAAAAGATTAGGTATTTAAAGGGTTGTAGTGCTATATTATGGTATTTGATATTTATTTTCATTTTTAATGTATTTTGAGGTTTTATGGGTTTGGTTTTTTTATTATTTTTGGAGGATCGTAAATTTTTTATATTTTATAATATTTTTAGTGGTTTTCGGGTTTTTAGATATTTTACGGGGTATAATTGGTTTGTATGTTTTGTTCGGGGGTTTATACATTTTTAGGGCTTTAAGGTTTTTATGGTGTTGGTTTTTTAGGTTTTTAAAGGATTTATTGTTTTTTTGGATTTAGTGTATTTATAGTCTCTTAGGGATTTTTGGGTTTTGTGGATTTTATGGGTTTGTAGGGGTTTTATGTTTTTTTACTGTTTTTAGGGTATTTTGATATATTTTAAGGGTTGTAATGCTCTTTTATGGTTTTGGGGTTTTTAGGATTTTTAATAATTTTATAATGGTATTTTGGATCTTTAGTGTTATTTTGGACATTTTTGGGGTTTTAGGATATTTTAGAGAATTATAGAAATTTTATGGTATTTTAGGTTTTTTAAGTGTTTTTAGGGTCATTTTTTGGGTTTTGAGGTTTTATAGGGTTTATAGGGTTTATATGATTGGTTAGGTATTTATAATTTTAAAGGTTTTATGGTTTTTTAGGGGTTTTAGGGTCTTCAGTACATTTTTTAATTTTAAGGGAGTTTTAGGGTTTTAGGGTTTTAATGATTTTACAGAGTTTTAGGGGGTTTTGGGATTAATTTTTTAGGGATTTAGGGTTTTTATGGGATTTATGGGGATTTGTTTTGTGTTTTTTGGATTTTAGGGATGTTTGGGGTTTTTTATGTTTTTAGGGAATTTATTGTGTTTTATAGGGTTTTTATATTTTTTGGGGTTCTTGTGGTTTTTACGTAGTGTTAGGGTTATTATATTTTTTTGGGGGGTTAAGGGGTTTTTATGGGTTTTCAAGGTTTTTAGGTGTTTTAAGATTTTTAATGATTTTGATGATTTTAGGGGGTTCATGGTTTTTAGTGTTTCTAGTGTTTTATGTTTTTTATTGTTTTATGGTATTTTAAGGGACATTATACTTATTAGAGGGGTTTTATTAACTTTAGGGGTTTTGGGATTGATGGGTATTCTGTGTTTTTAGTGTTTTTTTCATTATATTATGGGGATTATGGATATTTTTTATTGTTTTTATGGGTTTATTTTGGGTTTGTAGAGTTTTATGGTTTTTAGGGATTTTAGGGGTTTTATGGTGTATTATGATATTCATGGGTTTCGTGAGGTTTTTATGTGTTTTCTGATCTTTAATACTTTTAATGATTTATATTTTTTAGATTATTATGATTTTTTTTTTGTTTTTATGTTTTTATATCGTTTTAGTAGTTTTTTTTGTATTTATGGTTTCTTGGGGTTTTAGTAGTTATAATTGATTTTTACAACGAAAAATTCATGCCATGAACTTTTCAACATAACTAGTGATACCATCTTTGCATGGAAAACAAATGTGTGGTTTTAGTATTGATATTTATCCATGATGGAAGAAAAACATGATATGATTTCTATGTTCCAAAATACATATCATACACTGAGGTATGTATATTTCTCCTAATTGTTAAACAATATAGGGGTATAGTAAACTTTGAAATCTTCTATTTGATTGATCATGTCTCCCAAACACACTTACCTAACAAAAGTTATGGTTTTTGGAGGTCATGATTCATTTCATCCTGAATAAAAAATTAAAAAGACTAAAACCCTATATATATTTTTTCACTAACTGCATATCAATTTTCTCAGACCACATAGCACATCACCCAATTTGTGAAACATCCACCATGTAACTGGTGTCATTTATGAACCAATGTGATTGATTTCTGCACCCCATGAACAAAATTCATTTGCTGAAAACCCTATGTGGAAATTCCTTGGTGAGATTCCTATATGAATCCCTTATACATAGCCCCTTTGTTGAGACCCTTTGATGAATACATTTTGTAGAGCCCCTTTGTGAAGTCCCTATGCAAAGCCCCTACACAGAAGTCCCTTTACGGAGAACAGTGCATAACCCCTTTGTGGATACCTCTTGTAGAGGCCCATTTAAGAGCACCATTGAGGAATCCCCTTGGTGTAGCCTATTTTCAGAGTACCTTTCCGGAACCCCATTTGCTTGGACCTTACGAGGGAATACCTTTGCCGAAGTCCATTTTTTCAGCCCCATTATGAAGCTCTTATGTGAATCCCCTTTGTAGAGACCCTATGTAGAGACCCTTTTTAGATCCCATTTGTAGAATCCCCTTTATAAAGACGATATGAGGACCCCCTTATGGGATCCCAATTGTTGGAGAAGCTTTGTGGATCCACATGGAGGAAGCCCCTATGAAGAATTCCCTATGGAGAGCCCCTTTGCAACACCCCTATATAGGGCCCCTTCGTGGAAGTCCCTCTGTTGATCCCTCATGTGGAGAATTTCAATGATGTCATCCATAAGAAGAAAATTCAATTTGAAAAACCCTTCATTCCTTCTAGTCCCCTCTCTACCATCGTTGTTCTTGATAACAAATGGACAGTCACACTAGGAACATTTCGAGCTAGTTTGAGGATATTTCTAATCACGTCATGTACATCCCTAACGTCAAACCCATTAATTTCCATGAGTTGTGATTCCCCACCTAGTCCTAGAGACATGAGGATTTTCATAGGTTTAATCCCCATCCAAGCCCTTAAAATACCATGAGTTAATATTCTAATCATGGTTCGATAAATATGTGAATCCTCCAAGGTGTAATCCCCATACAATCCTTAAATCACCATGATTTGACATTATCCTCATGGTTCCAAAAATATGGTAATCCTCCTTGCTCTAAGACCCATCCAACCCTTTAAATCAATAATAGTTTAGGTACTCATAATGTTTCTAGATTCATTGGAATCCACCTATGATTAAACCCAACCAAACCTCTAAATCAACATTATTTTAGATACTCCACATGGTTCGAAAAACTTGGCAATCCACCTAGGTGTATTCCCTAATAGAGCCTTTAAATCACCATGAGTTGATATTCTCCTCATGGTTCCAAAAATATGGGCATCATTCTAGGTGTACCCCCAAACCAAACCATAAAGAACTGTGATTTGAGAATGTGCGTGTGGTTTTAAAATTTTTGGCATCCATCTTTTTGTAAGATCCACCGAAACCATAAATTACAATGTGTTAAGATTGTCCCCATTGTATTAGAAATATGGTTGTGATACTAGGTTTAATCCCCAACCAAAAATTTGTGCAACAATATTTTGAGATATTCCTCGTGATTCTCGAAATATTTTTCATCATACTACATGTCATCCCCAACCAAATCTCTAAATCACTATTAGTTGATATACTCATCATGGTTCCAAACACATTGGAATCCTCGTAGGGGTAATCCCTAACCAAACCACTAAGTCACTATGATTTGATATTATCCTCTTGGTTTAAGAAAAATGGGAATCATCCTAGTTGTAAGCCACAAAAACCCATTTAATTCACATTTTACTCACTCATGTGATTTCATTGATCTTCCACTATCTATTTTTCCCACACCGAGCATAAATCATTTGATCTTTGATATCTATAGTGATCATCCCATCAACATTGTGAATGTGCCTCTATTATTTTTCTACTATTTAGGTATGACTTACTATCATTATATAAAATTATGTGGGCTACAATTACTGATTAATACAATATACGTAGAAAACCTATATGAGATCCTAAACCAATTTCATTTACCCTTTATCCATACCATTTAACTATGTGGGTTTTGATTCATGTTTTCATAGGAAGATTTAGATAACTATTAGAGTATCATGACCAAAATAAAAACAAAAACTACCTACATGGATAACAACAAAATCCCAAGGGCCCAACAAGATATCATTAAATTGATGCATCATAAAATCAAAAGTAGAAATATGGGGAACCAATAATTCATATATAGGTTCACATCAAACACATTGTATTAATTAGATCATAAGAACGGGGGTAACTAGACTTTCACTCTGATTTTGGAAGGATTCATGAATATGTATTAAATCTATATGACAGTTCTTGGAGTAGTAAATAATTCCACCCCAAAAGGGTTTGGTGATACTATCCACCCATCATTCTTGTTATTAATTTTCAATGATCTCATTGGATTAATCCAAGTGATCGCTTGGATTTTGTATGAATGCCTACATCTACTCAAAATTATAATAACTAAGAGACCAAATTATGAATATGAATTTAAATGGTTTGAGGGTTATAGTTATTTTTAGGGATTTTAGTTTTTATTGTTTTTTATGTTTTTTGGTTTTTAGGGGTTTTGGAGGATTTTGGTTTTTAGTGTTTTTAGGTTATTTTATAGGATTTAAAAAATTTAATTGTATTATTGGTGTTAGTGGTTTTAGGTTTAATAGGTTATTTAGGTGTTTTATGATTTTTATGAGTTTTAGGTATTTCTAAATATCATTTGGGTTTTAGTTTTTTAGGAGTTTTTTAAATTTGTAGAGTTTTAGTGTTTTTTTGGGTTTTAGGGTTTTTAGAGCATTTAGGTTTTAGGATTATTTTTAATTTCTATTTTATGATTTTAAGGTTTTTTAGTATTTTTAATGGTTTAGGGATCTAATGTTTTTATGGATTTTTAATTTTAGTAGGTTTTAGGGTCTTTTGTGTTTTTAGGGGTTTTAAGGGTTTTACGAATTTTTAGCGCTTTTATTGTTTTATGGTTTTGTGGTATTTTATATTATTTTAGGTTTTTAGTGTTTATTAGAGTTTTTAGTGTCGTTTAGGAGTTTTAAGGTTCTTTGCACACTTCTTTTTTTGGATTCATTTAATGTTTTTAGGGACTTTTGTATTTTTTCCATGTTTAGGGTCTTGGGGGTTTAAGGGGGTTTTATGTACTTTTGATTGTTTAGGTTATTTTATAATTCTTTGTGGGATTTATAAGGGTTTTAAGTTATTTTATGGTTTTTGGGGATTATACGGACCATTTGTGTTTTCCATGATTATGTGGTTTTTAAATAATTTTTAGGATTTTAGGGTTTTTAGGAGTTTTTTGTTTTTTGAGGTTATTGGGGGGTTTTAGGGTTTTTAATATTTTAAAGATTTTTTTGGTATTATTTGATATTTTTTATATTTTTAGCTGTTTTATGGGGTTTTAATGTTTTAGTGTTTTAAATGTTATTAGGGTTTTATTATTTTTTAGAGTTTTAAGGAGTTTTAGGGATTTAATATCATTTCGGGGGGTTTTAGGGACTTTATGGATTGTATCCTGTTTAAAACATTTTATGGTTTTTTTCCATCTATGTATTTTTTGGGTTTCTATGGGGTTTTTTTAATTTTAGGATTGTTAATATCATTTAAATGATTTTACAATTTTAAGGAATTTTAGTGTTTTAAGGGGGTTTATTGTTTTTAATATTTTTTGGGTTTTTGTTATTTTATGTATTTTTGGGTTTCTTTGGAATTATAATATTTTGAAGGGTCCTTTATGTTTTTTTTGTTTTTTGGGTCCTTTATGCATTTTTAGTGTTTATTTTGATCATTTTGGGTTTTTTCAGTCTTCTTAGTTTCTTTTATGCCTTTTAAGGTATGTTAGTGTTTTTATGTTTTTTCGATTAGGGATTTTATGATGTATTAAGTAATTTTAATTTTTTATGGTTGTTTGGGTCCATTAGGGGTTATATAGGATTTTTATGTTATTATAGGGTTTTCTTAGGGGTTTCAGGGTATTTTCAGGCCTTATTAGGGTTTTATGGGCTTTAGGGGTTCGATGATTTTTAGGGTTTTTATGGTTTTTATGTTCTTTTAGGGGTTTTAGGGGGTTTTATTGTTTTAAGTGTTATATTCAGTTTTTTTTGGTGTGTTTTAGGGTTTCAAGTGCATCACATGTTTCTTTGGGTTTTTAGGGTCTTGGTGGGGTAGCAGTTTGAGGGGTTTTAGGTTTTTAATGGTTTTTTCAGTTTTTTTGGTGTTTAATTGGTTTTTAGGGTTTTAACTTGTTATTATGTTTTATGGGTTATAGAGTTATGGGATTTTTAGTGTTTTTTGTGTTTTTTAGGATTTTATGATTTTTAAGGTCTTTATAGTTTGTTGGAGTTTTTCGGGTTAGTAGGTTTCTTATGGGGTTTGGGGTTTTAGTGTTTAATGGGTTTTAGGGGATTCTTATCTTTTTAGGGGAATTAGAATGTTTAATGTTTTTAATTTTTTTAATGTTTTATGGTGTTTAGGGATTTTATGTAATTAAGGGATTTTAGGGGTTTTAGGTTTTTCATTATTTTTATGGATATTAGTGGGGGGTATATTTTTTAGGGGTTTTATTTTTTTCAATGGTTTTAGGGTTCTTCGTAGATTTTTTTTTGTATTTTTTGGTTTCATAGTGTTTTTATGATTTTAATTTGTTTTAATGTTTTTGGTGGTTTTAGGGTATTTAGGTGTTTTGGATTTTTCATATGGGACTTTAGGGATATTTGGGTGTTGGGGTTTTTTTTTGGTTTTTAGGTTTCTAAGTGTTTTTTTTTCAGTTTTCGTGTTTTTTTTTGGTTTTCAGGGATTTTTTATTTTTTGGTTTTTATAGTTTCTTCATTGGGTTTTAGAGTGTTTAAGGGTTTTATTGTAATTTTTGGTTTTTATGGGTTTATTGTTTTATGTATTTTTAGGATATTTAGTGTCTTTAGGATCCTTTAGGGGTTTTCGGGTATTAGTGCTTCATGGTATTGAGGTTATTAGGGGTTATTATAGTTATTAGGGTTTTTTGTGTTTTATGGTTTTAAGTGTTTTAGGGGGGTTTTTTGGGTTTTTTGGTTTTTTTGTTTTTTGGGGGTTTTAAAGAGTTTAGGTGTTTTATGTGTTTTATTTATTTTAGCGGGTTTTCTTGATGTTTAGGCTTTTATTTTATTTTATGCTTTTTACTATTTTTTGTATTCCATGAGTTTTTGGTTTTTAGGGGTTTTAGAGTTATTAACAGGTTTTAGGGTCCTTTATGAAATTTTAAGTGGTTTAAGGTTATTTAGGGGTTTTTAGGGTTTTATAGATTTTTGGTTATGATGTTTTTCTATCATTTTTATGGTTTGAGGGGTTTTCGAGATTTTCAAGGGATTTTTGGGATATTTTTAATTTTTTTATTGATTTAAGGGGTTTAGGGGTTTATAGGTTTTTATGGGTTTTTGGGTTTTATTATGGTTTTTATTATTTTAGGATGCATTATGGTTTTTAGAGTTTTTATGGTTATTTGGGTTATTTTAGGGTTTTATTCGATGTTTTGGGTTTCTAGGGTGATATATGGTTGTTAAGATTTTTAGGGTCTATACGAGGTTTTTATGGTTTTTATTGATTTTAGGATTTTTAGGTTTGGGGGGGGGGTTACAATTTTTAGGGATTTTAGTGTTTTTAGGGTATTAATGGGTTTTAATGTTTTTTACGGTTTCTAGGTTTTTAGTGTTTTTTGGATTTCTGCGAGTATTTGGGTTTTTGTGAATTTATGGGTTTTAGGTGTTTTCTATGCTTTTAGGGTTATATATGGTTTTTAGGGTTTTCAAAGGTTTAATAGGATCTTAGTATTTTATAGGGGATTTGTTAATTTTATGTTTATTTAGGGTTTTATTGTGTTTATGGTTCTTTTAGGGGGTTTCATGGTTTTCAAGTTATTACATTGTTTTTTACGGTTTTTTAGCATTACGGTTTTAGGCATTTTGGGCTGTTTTAGGGGATTTATTATTTTTAGTGTTATGTTGGGTTTTTATGGATTTTAGGGTTTTAGAGTATTTCAAGTTTTTAAGGTTCTTAGTTTTTTATTGTTTATTGTATTTTAGTGTAATTTGGAGGTTTAATGGATTTTTAGGGTTTTTAGTTTTTTGGAGGTTTTAAGGCGTTTTATGGACTTTTAGAGTGTTGTGGTATTTTAAGTTTTTTAATGGTGTTTAATGTTATTTAGAGATTTCTAGAGTTTTTAGAGTTCTGTTTTTTATGTGTTTTTATTGTTTTTATTGTTTTGTTATGGTTTTTTAGTTTATAGAGTAATTTTTTGTTTTTTTCAATTTTTGGGGATTTAGATAATTTTAGTGATTCGGAGTTGTTATATGGTTTTTATTAATTTATGGGTTTGATGATTCTTTTATAATTTTTCATGTTTTATTAGGGGAATTATGGGTTTGTAGGGTTTATAATTCTTTTATGTTTTGGGGTTTTTTAGGGGTTTTAGGGTGCACTTCTAGGGTTTATTTGGGTTTTAGGGTTTTTTGGGGTATTAATATTCTTTGGCGTGTTATAGATTTTTAGGGTATTTTAGTATTTTGAATGTATTTATGGTTTTAAAGGATTTAAATTTTGTTGGTGTTTTTATGGGTTTTTATGGTATTTAAATTTTTTAGTGTTTTTATGGTTTTAATCATTTTTTGAGTTTTTTTGCATTTGTTTGGATTTATAATGGATTTTGGGTTTTTAGGGTTTTATGGTATTCATAGGGATTAGTTGTGGTATTTTTAGGAATTTAATGGGGTTTTAATGGTTTTTCAATTTAGATTTTTTGGTAATTTACTAATTTTAGTTGTTTTATGGGTTTTAATGTATTGTAGTTTTTTAAGGTTTAATTTTTTGTGGGGTTTTAAGGGTTTTGGGTTATTTTTCGAATCATTAAAAATTTTAGGTTTCATTTAGGGGTTTTATTATTTTATGGTGTTTTAGTATCTTTGAATATTTAGGGATTTATGGGTTTTCATGGGTTTTATAGTTCTCTTAGGTTTGGGGGTATTGTTTTTCATTTTGTGGTGTTTATAGGGTTTTGAGATCTTTTATGGTTTTTATAGGTGTTTTAATGCCTTTTATATTGTATGAGTCCTTTATGTTTTTTAGTTTTTTTGGGATATTTTTAGTGTATATGTTTTTTGAAGGGGATTTATGTGTTTTAGGTTTGTTTTTGTGATTTTTGCAGTTTAGGGTTTTCTAATGGGTTTTATGGTCATTTTCGGTTTTAGGGATTTTAATGGTATTTGGTGGTTTTGATATTTTTGGTATTTTCACAATATTTACGGTTTGGGGGGGGGAGTTCATAAAAGTTTCACGGTTTTTAGGATTTTAAGGACTTTTGGGGGTATTTTGGATTTTTTGGGTTCTTTAGTGGTTTTAGGTGCATTATGGGTTTTAGAGCTTTTAGGGTGTTACGGGAGGGGTTTAGGGATTTTTAGGTTGTTTGAGTAGTTTTAGGGTATTAAAGGGGATTTGGGGAATTTTTATTGTTTTTGGAGGGTTGGGAGGGGCGGTTATATGTTTTTTGTCATTATTTTTTTAATATTTTTTTTATTTTAGGGTGTATTTTTCTTTTCATTTTTTATGGTTCGTACTATTTTAGGGGTCCCTATGTTTTTTTTGTGTTTTTGGGTGAATAATCATTTTCAAATGTATTTAGGGTTTTACGGTTTTATGGTTATTTTATGGGTTTTAGATTTATTTTGGGTTTATTGTTTCTTCTGCGTTTCTAGTTTTTTAGGGGTTTTCAATGTTTTTTTGTTTTAGGATTTTAAGGGTTTTAAGGGTTTTATAGTTTTTGTGGTTGTTTTTGAATTTTTATATTTTTTAGGATTTTCATTGATTTTTAAGTCATTTAATGATTATTTTGGTTTTTAGGTACCATTATATTTTTTAAATTATATTAGGATTTTTAGGGATTTTAAGATTTTTTAGTGTTTTAGGGTTTAATAAACTTTTATGGTTATCCAAGGGTGGGTTTTAGAATTATTTCTATGTTTTAAGGGTTATTGTTGTTTTTAGAGATTTTAGGTTCATTTATGGTTTTATGGGGCTTTAAGGTTTTTTATTGGTTTTCATGTTTTTAAGGTACTTTTGGTGTTTTAGAGTCATTTAGTAGTATTTATGGGTTTTTTTTTCCAATGGGGTCGTCATTTTTTAAGGTCCTTTCGGTGGTTTTAGCTTATTATTTTATGGGGTTTTAGGGATCTTTGGGTCTTTTTTTCTTTTTATTTTCCATTAGATATTTTATGTTCTGAAGGTTTGTTTATTATTTTTTGTTTCATTTAGGGTTTTTATGTGTTTTAGAGTTTTTATGTATTTTTTAGAGTTTTTACAGTTTCTAGGATTTTTATGGATTTTAGTGGTATAATGGTTTTGTTTGGGTGGGGGGGGGTTTAGGGATTTCGGCTGTTTTTATGGTTTTATGGATTTAAGTTTTTTAGAGGATTTAGGGTTTTTATAGTTTTTTGTGTTTTTTTGGAATTTTAGGTGTTTTAAAATTTTTATGTTTTTTATGTATTTTATGGATTTTATTTCATTTTGGGCATTAATATTTTTAGGGTTCGTTATGAGGGGTGGGTTTTTATAGTTTTAGGTATTTATAAGTTTTATTATGGGCTTTAGTGGTTTTTTCGTTTCTTGTGTTTTTTCAGAACTTTATGGTTTTTAATGAATTTTATGGTTTTTTGGTTTTAGTTTTGTAGGTATTTTTGGGGATTTTTATGTTGTTATATTTTTACATGTTTTAAATATTTTTTGGGGCCTTTATTGGTTTTATAGTTTTTTTGTGTTTTCAGTGGTTTTTTGGTAATTTTAGTGGTTTTAGTGGATTTGTGGTCCATTAGGTGTTTAGTTTTTTTAGTGTTTTTAGTGTTTTTTTTGGGTCTTTTAATGTTATTTTTTTTTCTCTGTCTTTTATGGCCTTTTGTGTTTGTTATTATTTTCAGGTTTTTAATGGACTTTTAGGGTTTTAGGGATTTTTAGAGTCATTTAGGGTTTTTATGGGTTTATGGTCTTTAGTGTTATGGGGGGTTTTTTGGTTTATTAGTTTTTTAGGTTCTTTTTAGGTTTTAGAGGGTTTTATTTAATTTGATATTTTTTAGATATTTTTTTTCATTGTATGTATTTAAGGATTTTTTATAATTCTTTACCATTTTCAGTGTTTTTAGAATTTTTTTTTGGGATTTTTAGTGTTCTTTTATGGGTGTTAGGGTTATTTTAGGTGTTTTTTTAGTTTTTGGTCATTCATGTTTTAAGGGGTTGTTGGAAAATCTATTGTTTTTTAGTGTTTTGTGATTTCGTAAAATCATCATATTTTAAAGGGGTTGTAGGGGTTTAAAAGGGTTTTTAATGGTTTTAAGCTATATAGGTTTTTAAAGTATTAATACTGGATTTTTTATGTATGGTTATTTTTTTTTATTTAGGATTTTATCGGTATTATGATTTTTTTGGGATTTCATAGGGTTTCTTTTGGTTTTTTATAAGTGTCATAGGGTTTTGGTTTATTTAGGTTTTTATGGTTTTGAGAAACTTTTATGGTTTTTAGGGGCATTGGGGTTTTTAGGGTTTTCATGGTATTTTCATTTTTTTTCAAATTTTTAGGGTTATTATGTGTTTTTAGGGGTTTCAGGTTTTTAGGGTCCATAGGTTTTTTCTTCTTAATTGGAGTTCTTTTCATGTTTGTTATTATTAATTTATGTTTTTGGCATGTTTTTATAGTTTTTAGAGTTTCTAAACGGTATGTGGGATATTTTGGGGTTTTATAGGGTTTTAGGGTCGTTTATATTTTTTAACAAGTTTTCGGGTATTTGAGGTTTTTTAGGTTTTTTCATGATGTTTTTTATTTTTAAGGTTTTAGGGTCTTTTATGGTTTCTAATGGTTATTATATTCTTTTAGGTTTTTTGGATCTTTTATGGGTGTTTTTGGGGTTTTAGTGTTATTAGGGGTTTCTAATTGGTTTGAGTTGGTTTTAGGGTTTTTGGTGTGTTGAATGTATTTAATGACATTAGGTTGTTTAGGATTATTTAGGGGTATACATTTTTTTACTGGTTTGATGGTAAATTGAGTTTTTTAGGGTTTTAATGGGTTTTATGGTTTTAGGTATTTTTAAGATTTTGGGGGTTTTATTAGGGTCTCTTGGGTCATTTTGAGTTTTTTAATTATTTTTAGAGTTTTACAGGGGTTTGTGGGTTTTATTTATTTTGGTATTTTTGGAGGGGATTTAAAGGTTTTTAGGGTTTTAGGGTTTATTTTATGTTTTATGCTTTTTATGTATTTTATGATTTTTGTGAATTTTTTAGTTTTTTTAAGAATTTTTGGGGTTTTTGGGATTTTTGGGGTTTATCTGGGAATTTTAAATATTTTTGGGTTTTGAGATTTATATTGTTTTAAAGGTAATTTAGGAGGTTCTAATTATTGTTATCGTTTCTTAGTTTTTAGCATGATTAATTTCTCTTAGTGGTTTAAGGGTTTTTAGGATCTTTTAGATAATTTAGTGGTATTATGTTTGTATGGTTTTTAATGTGTTATAGATTTTTTGGATGTAGGTTTTTTTAGGGTTTTCAATGCTTAAGGGTTTATTTGGTAGTTAGGGTAATTTAGTGTTTTTATTGTCTTTTTAGTCCGTTTTCGGTTATATATATTTTTTACAATCTATTGTCATTTATTTGGGTTTTAGGACCTTTTAGGTTTTTATGCTTATTTAGGGTTTTGGAGGATTTTAGGATCTTTTAGAATTTATATTGAGTTTTTAGTAATTTAAGGGTTTCAGGGTTTCAGGGACATTTAGGGTGTTTTGTTGTTTTAGGAGTTTTAGGTACTTTCTCAAATTGTGTGGTTTTTAGTGATTTTAAGGTTTTTTTGGGTCTTTCAGGTTTTCTAGTGTTTTAAGGGTGTTTTACATATTTTTAGATTTTTTATTACCCACTATGTTATTTAGGGACATTCAGGGATATTTAAGATTTGTAGGATCCTTTAGGGTATTTAGGTTACTTTAGTGGTTTTTAGTATTTTTTTGGTACTTGAAGGGATTTTAGGAGTATTTGGATTCTTTTGGATTTTATGATTATTTTTTAGTGTTTTTAGGGATCATTTGGTATTTTGGTTTTTAGTGACTTATATGGGTTTTATGGTTATATGTTTTTTGGGGTTTTAAGGTATTTAATCAGATATGGGGGTTTTTATATACTCTAGGGGGTATTTTTTTTTGGGTTTTTGGGGTTTAAATGTTTCTTTAAAATTTTATGGGTTTTAAGGGGTATTAGTGTTTCTATGGGTTTTTAATGTTTTAAGGGGGGGGTTGAATTTAATTGCTTCATAGGATTTTAGTATTTTTTGGGTTTTTCGGGTTTTACGCTTTTTTGTGTATTTTTCATGGTGTTCAGGGTTTTAGTGGTTTTAGGGGGTAATCAGGTTTTTTAGATTTTTAGGGTCCTTTAGCTTTTAGAGATTTTTGTGGGGTTTAGGGTTATTTTGGTTTTTATGGGGAATTAAGGGTTTAGGGGCCTCTATGGATTTTCATGTTTTTAAGGGGTTTTTTTTTTGGTTACTTGTGTTTTTATTGTTATTATGCATTTTATGGGTTTTAAGTGGGTTTGTATGGAATCTACTATTTTAGGTTCATCATTTTTTTTGATTTTTAAGGGATTCCATGGTTTTATGGGTTTTAGTTGTTTTTATTGGATTTTAGGGTTTTTAATGGATTTTAGGGCCTTTTAGAAGTTTAAGAAATTTATTGTATTTCATGGATATCATGGTCTTTATGGGTTTTATTTTTTATTTTCCATTTAATGTTATTTATGGTTTTTAGTGTCTATTATGGTCGTTTTCTTTAATAGTTTTTAGGGTTTTAAAGGTCCCTTTAGGCTTTGAAGGTATTTTTACATTCATTATGTTATTTTAAAGGTTTTTAGGGATTTATTTTTTTTTTACCGGTTTTAGGGTTTTTATAATTTCTAGGGTATTTTAGGGTTTTTTTCCATTAAGGGGAATAAGTGATTTTTAGGATACTTTATGGGTTTAAGGGTTTTTAGGCTCCTTTATAAGGTCTTAAGAAATTTTGGGTCCATTACGATTTTAGGTTTTTTAAAAGGGTCTTTAGAGTTTTTGGGGGTTTATTGTTATTATAGGGGTTTTGATGTGTATTAGGAGATTTTAGGGGACTTGTGTTTTTTTGGTTATAGGGTGTTTATATGCATTTTCGAGTTTTTATTATTTTAGTGTTTTTTGGGTTTTAGTGTTTTAGGATTTTTATGGTTTTTGTAGTACTTTGTTGATGTGGACTTTTCATAGTCTTTTAGAATATTTAGATTTTTTCGGGGTTTAGGGGGTTTTATATTCTTTTAGGTTTTTATGATTTTTTTTGAATTTATATTTCTTTACGATTTTTAGGGATTTTAGGGTTGTTTGTTTTATTTATGGTTTTTAAGGATTTTAGTAATTTTATGGCCTTTTGGAGAATTTTTTTTTTATTGTCCTTTAATATTTTTATGGTTTTTAGAGTCCTTTTCTATTTTTAGGGTTTTTAGGGCCTTTATGATTTTTAGTGTTTTTAGGTACTATTAGGTATTTTTGGTAATTTGGGGGTTTATCAGTGGTTTATGGTTTTTAGATTTAATTTAGGGATTTAGTTTTGTTAGGGAATTCATTGCCCTGTTGGCCTTTTATTGTTTTTTGGGACCCTATGATTTTTAGGGTAATTTAGTGTCTTTTATGGGTTTTTATGTTCTAAGGAACCTTTATTGTTTTTATTGGGGTACATATTCTTTTAGGGGATTAGGGTATTTTATGATATTTTGGGGAATTTATATGGTTTTAGCATCTCTTAAGGGTTTATAATAATTTTTATGGTCTTTTAGGGGATTTTTATATTTTTAAGATATTTTAGATTATAGAGGGTATATTAGAGGTATTTTAGGGTTTTATGAGTTTATTCAGTAGTTTATGGAGTTTTTATAGGGTTTTAGAGATTTTAGGTTTTAGGTTTTTTTATAGTTTTTAGAGTTTTAGGGGGTTCAGGCTCTCTTATGGGGTTTTAAGGATATGTTGGGTCTTTATGGGTTTCTATGGTCTTATGAGTTTTTAGGGGTTTTCTATTTTACTTGTATTATTGTTTTTTATGGTTTTTTGTGTTTAGGTTTTTATGGTTTCTAAATGTTTTTAATGTTTCATTTAGTTTAATGGGTATATTAATATTTTATCAGTTTTGGGGGTTTATGGGGTTTTAGGGTTTCAATTATTTTAAGAGTTTTAAGAAGTTTTATGGGTTTCAGATTTTTACTTGTTTTTAGGGATTTTTAGAGTTTCCTGTATTTTGGGGGTTTTATGTTTTTTGATTTTTTGATGGATTTTATGGATTTTAAGGGTTTTTTAGGTTTTTAATTTTTTTGTTTTTTATTGTTTTTAGTCTGTTAGGGTTTTAAGGGGTTTTAGTTTTTTTTAGGGATTTTAGGGTTTTTAGGGATTTTAGGTTTTTTAGATTTTTAAGTTTCTTTGGGTATTTTATGGTTTTTATATCATTTTAAGGGTATTTTTCTATTTTGAGGATTTTGTTATTTTCATTGGATTAAGGGTTTTTAGGGTATTTTTGGGAGTTATATAGTCTTTTATGGGTTTTAGGGTATATGGATTTTTTAGGATTTTGGTGGGTTTAATGGTTTTTAGCTTCTTTGGGGGTTTGATAGTTTTTTGGTCTTTTAATGGGTTTTAGTGTTTTTTTTTTGGTTTTTTAGTTATTTCAAGGGATATTATGATTTTCAGGGGTTTAATGGTTTTTATTATTTTTATGTCTTTTATGTTTTCTAAGTGGTTTTTAGTGTTTTTATAGTATTTAGGATTTTAGGATATTGGGGACTTTTTGGGATTTTATGTTTTATAATGGTGTTTTGTATTAATTTTAGTTTTTATGATTTTTATGGGTTTTCATATTTTTATTGTATTTTAGTGTTCTCCATGGATTTTTACTGGTTTAGGGGTTTTTTGGGATATCATGGGCTTTTAGGGTTGGGGTGTTGAAGGTGTTTTAGTAGTTTTAAGGTTTTAGGGGTATTAAAGATTGTTTTGTGGTATTAGGGCATGTGGATATTTTTAGGATATATAGTGAAATTATAGTTTTATGGGGTTTTCTTGGTTATATTAGGTTTTTCAGGTTTTTGGGTTTTTGGGATTATATAGTGTTTTAAGAATCATTATGGTTTATTGGATTCTATAAGGTATTTAATGGTTTGTAAGGTGTTATAGGGGTATTTATGAGTTATTTAGGCCCTTATGGTGTTTTTTATTTAATATGATTTAAGGTTTTTGTGTGTTTAGCTTCTTTAGGGAGGTTTTTATGGTTTTTGTGTTTTTAGAATTTTTATAGATTTTATGGTTTTTAGGGTTTTTAGGGGTTATAGGATTTTTTAGGGGTTTGGGGTTGTAGTGTATTTAAGTGTATTAATGTTATTTAGGGTTTGTAGTGTTTTTTAGTTTTTTAGGGTTTTTTAGTTTTTGTAGTTTATTTTATTAATTATTAATTTATAATTTACTATTCATTTATTAATTATTTATTATATAGTTTGTATTAATTTTTTATGTATAATTTATTTTTTACTTTATTACAAATTATTATTATCCTTGCATAATTTTATAATATGTATTTATAAGTATATTAAATTCTATTAAATCATCACATTAAGACGTTGTTTGAGGGGTAATGTCATTGCAGGATAACTAGGAGGTATGGGGTTTAAATATCACCAAACACATATATATACTAAATTTCTATATGACGTATACTGAACAGTCATGCCCGGCATATATGGAATATGCATGCTGGAATTTTATGGATTACGCATGCATGGAATATGGATGCTAATAAATAAATAATAATTTATAATAATTTATAATAATTAACAATACATAAATAATAATTAAGGAATAATAAATACATTATAACTTATTAATTACTAATTACATAAATATAAAATACAAAAATTTACAAAAATAAATAACCTCCTTAAACCGCTGATAAATGGTTGTCCTGATTTTTCAAAAACGTTCACTAAATCATTTCAAAATGGACTTTAAACCCATCGATAAATTGTTACCAACAAAGGGTTTAACATTAATTTAAATAGCTAATGAGGTATTACATTGTTGTAGTGTTTTTGAGGTCTCATGAGGTTTTAGGTTTTTTAGTCTATTTTAAAGGGATTTATTATTTTAAGAGGTTTTATAATTCAATATCATTTTTAGGGTATGTAGATTTTGTTGGGGTTTTCATAGGTTTGTTTTGGTCTATGATATCGTTTTTGGTTTTTTGGTTTTTTTAGTGGCCTTTAGGATATTTTAGGGTGTTTTATAGTTTTTAGGGTTTATTAGGGGTTTTTTTGGGTATTTTGGTTTTTTTTTTTTTTTAAAATTTTAATGGGGGTTAATTATTTGTTCAGAATGTTTTTTGTATTTATAGGGGATTTAGTGTCTTTTGGGATTTTTTAAAATCATTTACGTTTTTTCATAATTTTTTATGTATTTTTTTGGTTTTCATGGGTTCTTATGTTATTTTATGGTTTTTCGTTTTTTTCATAATGGTTTAAGGGAAATTTCAATGGTTTTTATCATTGAATATTGTTTTAGGAGTTTTCAGGGTTTTTGTTGTATTAGGGGGTTTTAGGGGTTCTAGGTTCATTTTAAGGATTTTAGGGTTTTAGAATTATTTAAGAGTTTTTATGGGATTTAAGGTATTATGGTTATTTAATTATTTTAGAGAAATTTAATTTTTTATGTATTTTAGGTGATTTTATTTTCTTAAAAGATTTATAAGAATTATTAGAGATTTAATGGATTTTAGGCTACTTTAGTGTTTTCGGACTTTTTTTGGTTTATTATTTTTTTAATGTTTTATGGGGTTTTTAAGATTTTTCATCGTAGGGGTAGGTCTTTTATTGTTTTATATTGTTTTTAGGGTTTATAGGGGATTTTATGGGATTTAGGGTGATTATGGGATTAGGAGTTTTTTCTAGGATTTAATGATGATGAATGGTTTTTAGGGTTTTTAGGGGTTTGGTGGTTTTAGGAACATTAAAAGCTGTCAGCATTTTAAAATGATTTTATGTTTTTAAGGGTTTTAATCATTTTAAGGGTTTTGATATGTTTTTTGTTTTTAGGGATTCTAGGGTATTAATATGAATTTTAGTGTTTAATATTGTTTTTAAAATGTTTTTAAGGGTTTTTTGGGTTTTAGGGTTTTTTATTGTTTTTTATTGTTTTTAGGTTTTATTAGTATATATGGTTTTTCTGTTTTATAAATAATTATAAGGGTTTTAGTGTTTTATGGGGTTCCATGATCTTTTAGGGTTTATACAGTTTTTTTAGGTTTTTTAGGGGTACATTGGGTTGTTTGGGTTTTTTGTGTTTTTTGTTTTTCAGGATTTTTTGGGGATTTAGGGTTTTTAAGGAATTTATGGGTTTCATGGTTTTTATGGTATTTTATAGGTTTTTTATTATTTTTATGGTTTTGGAGTATTTTAATGTTTTTAAGGTATTTAGAATATTTTAGTGGTTTTATTGTTTTAATTGTTTTATAAGGTATTTTAGGATTTTTTTAATGTTTTAGAGTTTTACAGATCTTTTAGGGATTTCTGAGGTCCTTTAGGGTTAAACAATTTTTTATGGTTTTTTAGTCATATTGGATTTTTAAGGGGTTTAGTGTTTTAGTGAGTTTTAGCGATTTTGTGGGCTTTTAGGGGTTTTAGTGGTTATAGGGTCCTTTAGAATTATCGATTTTTTAGGGTCCATTAGAGTATTTAGATTTCAATGGCGTTTTTAAGGTTTTATAAACCATTCTAGGGTTTTACAGGTTTTAAGGTCCTTTAGGGTATTTTAGTGGAATTTTGGGGTTACAAGGGTATTTAAGGGTTTTATTATTTTTATTTTCATATATGGGTTTCTAAGGTTTTTAGGGTTTTTCTCAGGTGTTAATAGGGGTTTTATGGTCATTTCTGTTTATTAATGTGTTTATGGGTTTTAAGGGGGTTTTAGAGTTGTTTATGGTCTTTTTAGGGTTTTAGGGTTTTTAATTTTGTAAGGGAAATTTATGTTTCTAGGAGTTTTCATTTGTTTTGGGGTTTTTAGGTTTTTCGTTGTTTTTTATTTTTTATGGGTTTTTATTTTCTTAGGGTTGTAGGGAATTTTAGGCCCCATTATCTTTTTATGGGTTATAGGTTCATTGATTTTTTATAGGTTTAAGAGGGTTTCACTGGTCTATTGGGTTTTAAGGGGTTTTATGGGGTTTTATTGATTTTAGCATTTTAGGGTATTTTATGTTTTTAAGAGTTTTTAGGATATTTTAGGGGTTTTGTGATTTTTTAGGTGTAATTTTTATTTTGTTTCTTTTTAGGGTTTTAGAGGTTTGTATGGGTTTTTATGGTTTTTCGAGATTTTAGGAATTTTAGAGGTTTGGGTTTTTTATAGTTTTTATTGTTTATTTGTGTTTTAGTGGTATTGTACTTTTTATGATTTTAAGTGGATTTTATGTTTTTTGTGTTAATTAGTGTTTTTAGTTTTTTTAGGGTTATAAAACCCCTTTATGATTTCAGGATTTTTTTAGGGGATTATAGGTTTGAGGGGTTTTTTTAGGGGGTTTACATATTTTAATGGTTTTAAGGGTTATTTATATTTTTATGGTTTTATGGATTTTAAGGATTTTATGGTTTTTAGAGTTTTTGGGATTTTACAGTTTTTAAGGATTTTCAGAGTGTTTTAGGGTTTTATTGTTTATGAGGTGTATTAGGGATATTTAGTTTTTTATGTAGTTTTAGGGTCACTTGGTTATTTTAATTGTTTTACGATATGTTCATCTATTTTTGAAATTTTAATTTGAAGTTGCAATCATGAAGAGGTTTGGAGTTTATTTGTTTTGAATATGAATTTATGTTTGTTTTATGTATCATTTTTTTATTATATGTTTGTGTATTTTTCCTGTTTCCATTTTGTTAATGAATGTAAGGTTTTATATTTTATTTGAGATATGTGTGTTTTCTACTAAACAAAAATATGGATTAATACAAAAAAAGGATTTGAGGATAGGGGTTTTAGGTTTTTTAGGGGATTTAATATTATTTAGGTTTTTTATGGATTATAGGTTTTTTATGGGGTTTAAGGGTTATCAATTGGTTTTAGATTTTTTATATTTTTTAGGTTTTCTATGTGTTTTTGGGTTTTTAGGGATTTTTGGTTTTTGTGTTTTTTTTGGTTTTTAGTTTTTTGATTATTTTTTTAGTATTTATATTTTTTGGGGGTTTTAGGGGGTTTACGTTTTTTATGGATATTTAGGATTACTAGTGTTTTAGGGGGTTTATGCATTTTTGGGGGTTTTAGGATTTTTAGAAGTTTTAGGATATTATTTTTGGTTTAGATATTTTTATTTATTTTTATGGTTTGTCATCGGTTTTGGGGTTTCATGGATTATTTATGGGATTTGAAATTTTTTTTCTATTTAGTGCTTTTAAATATTTTGTTTTTTTATTAGAGGTCTTTTAGGGATTTTAGGTTTTTAAGAGATTTTAAGGTGTTTAAGTGGTACTTATGATTTTATTATGTTGTTATGGTTTTTATGGGATTTTAGTGTTTTAAGGGTTTTAATTGTCTTTTAGTGTTTTTTTGGGTTTGAAGGTCATCTATGGATATTAGAGTATTTAGGGAATTTTTTTTTTGGTTTTAGTGGAATTTAATTGGTTTTATGTTTTTTTAGTTTTCTTGTGTTTATGGGTGTTTAGATGATTATTTTAGGGGTTTCTGTTTTTTTAGTTTTTCATCATTTCAAGTATTTAGAATATTTTTTGGATTTTATTGGGTTTTAAATTGTTTTAATAGTATTAATTGTTTTTAGTATATTTTAGGGGTTTTGGGTATTCATTTTTTAGGGGTTTTCGGTTGTTTAAGTTGTTTTTATGGTTCTTATAATTTTAATGGTTTGTTTGACTTTAATGGGTTTTGGGGGTTTTAGGGGGGAAAGGGTTTTCTTATTTTGGGTTTTTGTGAATTTTATGATTTTTGTGTTTTAGGGAATTTTATGGGCCGTTTTAGATTTTTTGGGTTATTAGGGTTGTTTCACGTCCCTCGGAATGTTAGTTCTTTTTAGAAATCACTACTTCCCGGTGGTTTCAAATAGATTTATTTATGAAATAGAAAACATCCAAAGGTTCCTTATCCAAAGTAACCTTCATTCCAAAGGAAAGAATTCGTTAAGTTTGAACTTATGATAATTCAGAATAATCATTGGTAATGAAGATGGGAGATCAGACTTATCACCCCCTTTTGGGGGGAATTATTGCCTACTCCGGGACTCTCTTATAGATTTGAAAAATTTTCGTAAATCCTTATAAATTCCCAATGTATATCATGGGTTTCCCTTGGAATTTACTATCAGTTATTATATTGTGTGAAATTTATGATCATCCGTATGTTTTTGAGGATCTTCATTAATGGATACATCTGTATTTATTCAAGGTTTTCCATCAATGGTATCCTCTCATATACTATTTAGATATTACTTTAACCATCGTAATGATGATACTTGTTTTTAAGACACTGAGTGGGGCACTCTGGAATTTATTATTGTCCAGGAAGATGAATGTTTGTTTTGAAGTCGGGATTGTACCCATAAATTGGCTACCTATGTATCCTTGTGAAAGGAATCAGAACCCTTGTAGTTCGGTGCCACTTAATGGGACACAACATACCTTTTAATGTCATGTGATATGGACCTAGCCATATTGTTTAATGTCTTGTGGTATGGAAATCTATGCAAAAGGTTCTTAGTCAAGGTTTCGTGTGGGAATTATGCCTAAGCATCCCATGAAACATGGAATGGATATGGGTTTCCAAGTTGGATTTGACACTGTTTAGAATATGACTCAGGTAGAACAGGGTTGAATTCAAGTGTTGGGTTTGAACGTTATAGAGGCATCCTAAATATCCCATTTGGATGGAAATCTAATACCACTTAGTTAGATGAGTCTCATAGGAGAGTGATGTCCTTTGAGAGAAATGATTTTTGGCTTACATCCTGAAAAGTATGCCTTTACATAGATGAAATTAAATGGACCTCGAGCATTTGGAAGGCATCCTATGTATTCCCAATTATGGTGGGAATCAGAGTTCTCAAAGTTCATTATCGTGAGGTGTTTTTCCAAATGTTTTGGTCATAAGAACTCTTTAAGAACATGTGGGTCCTTCTTGGTGTGAGAAATAAGAGGGTGTAAAATATTCAATAATGGAACCCGCACTTTTCCTCCTCCACTTGTGGAAGAGGATGGGCCTACTGCTATGATAGTGGATGAGGCCGAAGAGACCATGGAAGAGGGAGAGGCGACGAGCCATCCCTCTATTCACTATACATTAGACAAGGGTCCAATTTAAGGAAGGAGTGAAGGTGAAGAAATTAGAGGGGAGAAAAACTACAATATCTTACTTGAATGGTTAGGGGCTTACACCAGGATGGTAGCCCTAAAATTGGTCCTGGTACGGGAGGAAGATTTCCCATTTGTCCTAATAGAAAATTAGGTGTGAACAAAACCTTCCCTATAAAAGACCTGAGGTTCCGGGTTTTAATGACGAGAAGGGGAGGTCAGGACCCTATAGGGTCTTGAAAATTATGGTAAGAGGAGAAAATACCCCCCATAATCGCTTTTCATAAGAAATCAAGTGCTTCTACAAGTCTATCAAGGTGAAGGGACTCAATTTGAGTTGAAATTTGTTGATGGAACTAGAAGGAATTCAAGTTATCAATGTTTTTAAGTGGCCCACATACCATCACATGGAATGTTACGTGGGGCAGATGTATCGCAAACTGCCAGGTATGTGAGAAGATCCGTGAATCGCTGGCCCGTGATGCGATGGCCCGCAAGTGAGGCAAACTGTGAAGCAAGTCTCTTAAAGAGTTTTTCTTGTAATGAAAGTATGAGTATCATACCGTGAACCCATCACTTCATAGAGAAACAGAATTGCCAGGGTTCTACCAACCATTGCTATGAACCACAGCCTCCACAAACCCAGGTTGACCGAGTCTTCAATGGGACAGGATAGTGCTTCAATTGGCCTACGCAAATGGTGTCCTGTGCCTAATAGATATGATTGCTCTGATTCTCTATAATAAGATCACAATAGAATTAAGACACATATATGGAGAGGAGAAATATAGAGAGAATTACATACGATGAATGATTTAGAGAGACATAGAGGTTTCACTCTGGCTTCCATCTTGTTTCATCGGCTAAGCACGAACCGGGAACCACTACCTCCGCCGGTACAGCTGTTCATGAACCATAATACCGGGGAATTGAATAAAAATAATAGAATCCTGAACCAAATTGGTGATCTATGAACCAACTACTTCTTGCGGATGAACTCCCCACGGACGATGATCCCTCAGACCCTAATTCAGTATGGTGCTCTGTGTAGCGTACCGCTACGCGGACAGAACCTGATGCTACGTACCAAATCGGCACACGGATATAAACCAAAGTAGCATGGTAATACACGTACCACTATGGTACGTAGTGGATGATACCCATTCTCTTATACCACATCGGTATATATATGGCCCACTTCGCACATACCACTATAATATGTGGATCTTCCCCCATCCCGCATAAAATGTTAGTACGCAGAATGGGGTGTTTTCGTGTATTGTTCCCACCAGTTCCAACCTCACCCCTCCAATACCATCCAATCCTCTATAGACCCTCTGATAACCAGTCCTCTCGTATTACGCCAAATTCTCAGCCAAAACCACCAGAAACAAATCATCAGACCATCTAGTGCATTAACGCACCCCCTTGATTCTACATACCCACAGTAAGTGGAGTCCCGAAGGCCCTCCCCAAAAAGGTGATTGTTTTGTGGATGCATGTGAGGCTACATTCCCATGGTAACCAAGATTCCATCCTTGGGATACCGACGTGAACCTCCATGTTATCATGATTAAGGTTGATGACATTCTTTTCTATTCAATGAGGGACAGTGATCAGTCTATGGGGTTATGTTCGCTCTCCTCATAGGTGAGTAAGAAAATCCTCCCTTTCCCAGAATGTGCTCCGGTGACCTCCCACTCTGTTAAGTCCCCAATATTTTAAGTCAGGGTCCCAATATCTTTAATTTCAATTCTCATTGAAAGGTTCATTGCTCCATACCCTCACCCATTATCTCCGCTTAATCTTCTGTCACGGGATCTCTCTCCCCCATCAATAGTGGAGGAGGCATGGGAATTGTGGAATCATTCAAATCCTATGGTTTCTCACACCGAGCATGAATCACTTGGGTTAGAGGTTTGTGGCAATTACAACATACACTTGAATATAAACTATGAGAACTCTGATTCCCGATTAAAATAGGATATGTAGGTCGCCTAACAGAAGGCCCAAGATCAAATGGGTACCCATCGAAAAGCGTCCACCAAACCATGTCTGCTCAAATGGTCATGTCCCATGGGTAATCCCAACACAATCTGATTTATGTTGGTTTTGATTCCTCTCCTGAGGATACATAGTAATCCCACCATGTGGGCTCGATCCCAATATCAAGTCACCTTCCACCCCTGGATGACGATAAACTCCATAGCGCCTTAAAATATGGATCATGTCCACATCACCTCCATAGCATCAAATATATGAATGCATATGACGATTTTGCACACCAAGGGTAGCATGTGGAAACAATTTTTATGAATGAACCAAGTATTAAAAAACATATGAACAAAACTTATATAAATAAGAGAGTCCAAGAACATGCAACAATCCTCCCCGGAAATGTGTAGTGATCATGACCTCCCATCCTCTCAACCAATGGTGTCCATAACTGTTGTTGGCCAAATTATCAGCGGGCGAGCACCTTTCTTTGGATAGTCGGTCCATGAATCATGGATACCAGGCCCGTTGGGAAGTCTTGGCTCCACGAATAAACCAACTAGATTCTATCTAAAGAAGTTACATCTGAGAATGACCAATTGCATGAGTGCTTGACCCCCACGCAATCTCTCACTATGACCAACAGTTCCCACAGGGTAAATTTAACCTTATTTAAAGGATAATGATGTTGAATGGGTTGAAACAAATGAATGTTAAATTCGACGAGAACCCACCTCTATAGAAAAAGATATGGGTGGTGATACTCATCGAACCATTTTCTCACCACCCCTAAACACGCCACCAGAGAGGTGGAACAAAAATGGTGACCCTGACATGAATCCTTAACAAAAGTTGGCGGTTATACCCCAAGGACAATAGACTAAAGGATACTGCATGTCAGACCATTTTGTTCACCCGGTTATGCACAAAATGCACCACCTCAGATGTGGATCAAAAATGATATACTTGTTATGAACCCTTAACTAATGTGGCAGTTCTACCCCGATGATAAAAGAAAAAAAGATACTGCATGTCAGACCATTTTTTCACACCGGTACCCGAAAAATGTGCCACCATAAGGGTGGAACAAAAATGGTGAACCCGATGAAAATCCTTGACCAGGGTGGTAGTCTCACCACACGCAGGCCCCTTATCCTCAGATCAAAAGAAAAGTGTAAGGGGGCCAAGCTGAATCACCAAATATGCATATATTTATAGAAATGGTACTTTGATTATGTTTTGTGGTCTGTATGTCATATATGTATATTTTAGGTTCCCTCAGAGTGATATTCGATCAAAATTACATCCCAAAGACCCATGCAGACATGCATGTCAATGATCCCATAGGTGGTCGGGGTCTCAACGACGAGAAGGAACCCCTCGCCGACACAATGTATTCAACACTGAGTATCCAATATTCTAATCAAATAGTACAACCGAAATGGTACTATACCCAAGCCAGAGGCCAAAAGACAAGACCTCCAGTATGAAATGGTTAACCAACCACCTCTTCAATCGCTGCCAGTACTCCATTGCAAGGAGGCACCAGTGGTGGTCTCAAACCATTTCAGGAGATTATCCATGGAACGTGATAACCACTACCTTCCATACCTTAGGGAGGTAGATGAAGCCAATGATGACGACTTCATCACAATTGAGCATGGTTCCTACCCATGTCACCCACCAAAGAGCGTCATCTCCAACACCGAACGGCCATGAATCCTCCCGTCGAGTAGGAATTTATACAGAGGGAACCTGCCAATGTTGAGGAGACCTGAGCCGCTCGGGCTGCCCACCAAGGGTGACAAATATATAACTAGGATCACACTATCATCTTGGTTCTTGAGGATCAGCTCTGATGTACTAATGTGGCTGCTTCCTTGGGCAAACACACAATTATTCCTTCTCCAATCAAGCCCACCACAGTAATAGGGTGGCACAATACGAGCACATGCATGTTTCGGATAGTGATCGTTGGTCCCACCATGTAGGAAAGAAGGAAAAATACAGGTAGATGATGATATCTTCCGATTCACAACAATCCCTCCATCCAAATAGGGAGACAGTCAACTATACGTAGGCGCAAACACCTACTGACTCATTTAAAGCCTTCCATCTAAATAGGACAACAACAGGCTATAAAAAAGAACAAACACATACTGATGCATTTCATGCCCGCCTTCCAAATTGGGTAGCAACTAAATACGATCAGAGTCAAATTACTGAGGATGCATACAAATCTCGTGAGACAGATACAATGGAATGAAAGTGGATGAAAATCCCCACTCGGGATTATGAAGACCACCAATTAAATGAGGTGGAAACTAGAGTAGATAACCGGTGACAGACACGTTCTTCTGTCCCTAAACAAGAGAACTACCAATATCTATTAGAAAATCATGGATGATCAGAGCAAGAGAAAACTCCTACCCCAACATCGGAATGGTCCTTCATACTTGTTCCATCCAAAGATGTATATTAGCACATCCTTGTAATGATGGAAGATTAGATGTCGATTCTAGTCCATATCCTCTAAGCATGCCAAGATATCATTACATTGGTGAAAAAGGAGAGAAATCCAGCCCATGACCTGGTTTCATCGGACGAAATGGCTCACATGAAAAATGAGTTAGTCACGTCGGAGCAGTTATGCATCCCTGCACCAGTGCAGGAGGGTCAACAAAAATATCCATGACATACTGATGATTGGATTGAGAAAAAATACTCGTTCCATCTAGGCGATGTTGGCCCAACGTGGTATCTTTTTTAGGGCATGCAAATATCCCTACCAAAACTAAAGATGTCTTTCGGTGTATCCCGACAACATCATGTGACTCAATAGGACTGGTACCCATATATGAAGGCCATTACCAACAGAAAATGGCCTCTTATACCCAAAAGAGAGCGCCCGTGAATGAAGCGTGTGAAAGGAAACCAAAAAATTAAGAGAACATACATGATCCTCCTCTGTTGGAAGCTGTGGTTCTTGACAACCTAAAATATATATCGACAAAGGCTCATGACACTATCATTCCATTACCAAATAATGGATGTTCCAGTAGAATTTGTGAAGGTCTTCACAGCAATTTCTCTACGAGTAGCTTGGAAGGTCATCCATAGAGCACCCACGGGGGCATACTTCATGGGTCAAGACTAATCGACCATAAAAGAGTATCCCCTGATGCGCATCGGGGTAACCCTCCTATGGACTAGAAGACTAGACAACAAGAATGTCCTCCTACAACTGTTTTTGGCTCTGATGGTCTTCCCTGGTGTATACGCTACAGATATTCTTCTCCCTGTAGTTGAACATCAAGTCAAGATGGTAGTCCTTTCCATGATTATGGTCATTGAAAATGCCCTCCCCAAAATTAATGTTTCGATGAAGGTCCTTCTTATGGAAGCTCCAATAAATGATAAGGTCGTCCCCTCATTGCAGTACATCCTGAAGGACCTACCAATGATGTAAACTACAGAAAATCTTCCTGCTTCTAGATATAAAATCATGATGGTAGTCCTCGCCATTATGATAGTCATTTATAAGTCCCTCCCTATAGTGAAAATTGTTGTGATGGTCCTCCCCTCATTAGAATTAATCAGTAAGAAATTCCTCTCCTTGTTTAGCCTACCCTGAAGGTCCTCCAAAGGGTATACGGTGATGTGAAATTCCCACAGTCGGGCATCAAGTTATAATAGTATCCCTCTCCATTGCATCACCAATTCCAAATTTACTCCCTATAATAAATCTTCATATTGGAAAGAAGCTCATCCCCTTTCCAAAACAAATATGAGAAATCCGTCCTTTTATGAGGTGATTGGAAAGGATTCAGATGCATCTGGCACTCTGACTATAATTATTGATATTCTTTCTCAGTCGGAGGATGGTCTGGGTCCATGCTCATCTTCTGAGCCACCCTCGTAGTGTCCACCAATCAATAAGTCCCCACCAGCTTGGTTTCTTGGATCAAAATTTTTAAGAAGCAGTCGAGCTGTTCATATCAAGTATAAGAGTCTTCGGGAGAACAAGAGTATGATATGTTGTTTTTTGATAAGACAAATAGCTTGGGACAATATGCCAGTAATGTATTTTCCAATGGCCACTTATCTATTCAACATACCTGGAGAGTTGTCAGTGGATTGCACGCATGACATTCACCTCCACATATTGATGACTCTTCTAAAGATGAATGAGAAAATCCAACCCTACAAAGGGTACACAGACCATGTCAGCACAATAAGAGAGCTTTACCGTCTAACCGACCTAGAAGCCCTCTTGTTTGCAAGGTAGAAATAATCAGAAAGGTGAACGAAAAACCTTGAAATAGCTTACCTCCATGCACTGCATAAATTGTGTCGACTAATTAGAAACACCCCGGCTAGAGTTCACATTCAGGAGTGGGGAGAACATGGAGATTTTCACTTCATCCCATGTCCTGTTCAGTAGGACCCATTGGAAAGAAAATCTTATAATGTCATCACCCAGAGGCTACAATAGAGTGAAACCCCTACTTAGGGATGATGGGATACTCAACAAAAAACCGTCCCAAAGTATACCTCAAAAGCATCAGGGGCAAAGGGATCAAACCATCGTAAAAGATTCTATGTCAGGAGACCAGGAACATCCAGCAAGCTTCCCGACTCAAGGAAGCCAACCAGCATGAAGTGCACATGTCATCAATAATCCATAGACTCTATGTATTCCCAATTCCATTCTCACCTCACACCAATGTAGGAGTATTTGAAACTGAAATAGTGGTAATTGTAGCAGATACCATCACGGAACGGTAAAAAAACGCATCCCCAAGGTCTAGGGGAATTTTGAAAATAAAATGCCCCCATAAACCAAAAAATCTAGGCCCTAGTGCATTAATAGGTGAATAGGAAATACCCCATCCACCAAGGATGGGAAAATTATTTCCTCAAATACTGACAGAGATAACATTAATCTTCCACTGTCTAGGACGAACGATGGAAATAGTTGTTACCTGTTCCACCCCTTCTCATGGTTCGCACACTTCGAGTCAACGACACGTTACACGGTTAGACTCGGGCTCTATTCGGGTCAATATTGATCAATAATCTCGAAGAATACCACATAATGGAAGGAGAATTTCCAAAAAGAGGGCACATAAAGACTTCCTACCATTCGGCACCGTGTACAACACCCCCAATGCAGTATACCACAGTGAACGTGGTAAATGTCAACCCCACTGATCTTTCATGATATGGATTGGATCAGAGAGACTTGAAGGAAGGTGTTTTCCTCCCAGAGGCAGGCCACATCATGCATGATGGAGTGCATACTCGAAACTAGGGAGCAATTGTAAATTTGATCCCATTCAAATAACATGTCATTACCTCCACCGAGAAAATCCATCAAGAAGAAAAATAAATCCAACGTGATATATCACCCACATCCTCCTCCCTATTAGAATGAATCCCTCACCCTTGTGAAAGGGTTCACCAATCCGAAGGGTGAAATGAAAGAGCTTAGGAAAATTAATATTGAGCTATGTTGAGGTAGTTACCTCAGCGGATGCCCCCCCCCCCCCCCCCCGTGGAACGTCAGCAGGTGATCCCAGATGTGGTTCCCAAGCCATAGGGACTCATTCCGGTGAATGAAGAGAAGATCGAAGGACCATTAAGCCCAGCTACAGAACTACAACAAGCCTTCCCCCTCCTTGGAATGAAGCCAGAATATATCTAGTTAAGCCCTTAAATGATATTCCTGGATTGGTACCGAACCCCAATTGCAGTAGCATAAGGACGCCCGGTCTTGGACACTACCGCACCAATTCACACTCAAGACAGACATGACCTGCATCAAGGGCTCTTAAACACCTTCAAACAGCTAACAACTCAACTGGAAGCCATGTAGGAGCACTGTGCTCGGATTCAACCATAGCACAAACCCTACCCCGAGTGGGTGAGAAATGTATCTCCACCACAAAACATTGAGATCCTCATATACCAAATATTGACTGGATTAGGGGACCCAAAATAGCATCGGATTTAATATTTCTCTTATTGTGATCCCATGATGGGAACTCCAGAGCAGTAAGAAGCCGTTAAACATAAGTGCTTCTTACAGACACTATAGGGATCCTCTTATGTATGGTGTACTATCCTCCCAGCTAATTCAATTACAGAATGGGAGGACCTCCGTCCACAGTTTCTCTTCCAGTTCCGTTCGACGCTGACCAAGACGATGATCAATGATCTCAGGAATTGTAAACATCGAGAGAATGAAAGAGTCTCATACTTCATTTCCCGATGTAAATGCCTAATATATTCACTGAACAAGCCACTTCCCTAGGATGATATGCTCTCCATGTGCATCGATAACATTTCAGATGGATTGCGGATGCCGCTCACCCCGATGAAGTACAACATTGGGTTTAGAGACTTCTATAACATTTCCCAAATGATAGGAGACTCCTCGAAAAGGACCAACCATATGTCTTGAGAGGCCAAATCATAACCTAGGAAAAGAACATGAAGATATGAAGCTACTTCTGTCATTCATAAGCCACCCCGACACCGACTCCAATTGCGAGGACCCCACATAACAATGCGGGATCTCCTAGACACCAACATACACCCCCACCTCAGCATGATGAGGGATATGGTACTAAGGGAAATCAGTTTGATAAATGAAGAAATAAATTATATTCATTCCAAGATGACTAGGTCCATGGCTATTTCATAGCTTCCATGAATTAAAATTTTATATGGCTGCCAGAGCCAAAGCGATCCGATGAAGTAGGTTTCGACGACTGTCTAAATTATTGTTCATATCACTAAATACTAGGAAATACCCTCCTTTAGTGATTTCTTATCAAGGATATCTAGTAAAATATGGTGGATTCTGGGAAAGTTAGGTTGGGACCACCCCCAACAGAAGTGGTGTTTCTTTCCACCTCAGACTCAAGAGAAGATGTGGAATAGAAGACAACCACCAGTAAGAAAAAGAAAAAGATTGATAGTTGGATGACCCAGAACGCCGTCATGTGAGTCCACGGCATCCTCCAGGAGTAGTTGAAGCAACCAACTATTCCACAAAAAGCTACTAATATAGCACAATTATAATCCTTAGCCTCGATGTCCTCTAAAGGCTATAAGGGAAAAATGTAAGACCAACAAGATGAGATGAAACCAAATCCAAAGTTAGTTTTGATGCTTTAGGACTTCATGCCACCATTATTGGAACAATGTTCACCACCCAAAAAATGGTACAATGGGCACTGACCCACCAATTGGTACAATGAGCCCTACCCTGCCAAACAATACAACAGGAACCATCCCACCAAATGACACCATCATAAGAGGATAGTTAGATAGAAATGGTGTTGGATCAATTACCAATCTTCGGATCCATTAACATCATTCACTTTATGGACCCTTTATCCAATTAAGACTGTTTACACGAATCCAAATTCCCCTTACCCAATTGGAGAGATAGAGGAAGGAGCCGCATAGGCCAGAATTTTCTTGAAAGGTATGATCGTGGAAGAAGTCAAATTTTCGGCCCCATCACATTTCAGACCATTAGAATTGCAGAAACTCGAGGAAGGACCCTCCGACAGACACAAAAAAAGAACTAAAATTCTTCTTTTCCCCCATATAAAGAAATTCAAGCGCAGTTATCTAGGAATATTCATCAGGAGAAGAAAAAACATCAAATCGCCCAAGGTATACAGGCAGACCAGTTCACCCAAACATGGAAATGAATGCGACACCACCGACCCTTGTTATAGAGGCCAAACCATCTACCTCAAAATCTCAAACCCCTTAAATGTCTATAAAAGATAAATCCTGATCTAGGAAGCAGCAGACATTAGAGAAGTTGTTTGATATTTTAATTTATCTGGCTTCAGTACTAGAAATGTTGTCAATTATTGATGGGATGAGCTTATCCACCTATTTTTTAGAGTAATTCATTGAATCCTTACTATGTCCCCAGGAGTTTGAGGCCGATGTAGCAGCAGCCAATGTTTACAGAACAGAGTCTATTCTTGAAGTGTGTCACACCGTCATATCCTTTACAGATAGGGATGAAGACTCCATCATGCAAGGGCACATAAAAACCTTATATGTGTTCAGAAAGTGAAATGCAATTGATTTTTAGAGGATCTTCATGGAAAAAAGCTCTAGATTTAAACTCCCCCCAATATAGAACCTAACACCATACACTACAACTCAGCTAGGATATGAAAAAAGTGAGTAGAAACCATTGGGATGAATCAAGCTTAAATCATGGCTCAGAGATCTCAAATCAGACTCAATTTCATAGTGGTGTGGCAACGTATGACCTTCAACATTTTTTTAAAGAGGCCTTGGATGCATCTGCACACTACAATTCCATCCTTAAACCATTAGTGCATCAAAAATTGCACTGAGGGGAAAAATGGGATGTTGCATGCTGAAAAGTTCTCATTTGAGTTCTGCGAGTCACAATATATCAATCCAATGTTCAATGAGTCTGAAGAAAAACATATCTCATTCGATGAAGTTGATTGGATCAATGACTCAAATGGATTGTAGATGGCTTCCGCAGACCCCCTCCAGCAACTTCGGGAAGAGTACATACTACCAGTCAACAAATTTGAATGCATAAATGCAAGCACGAATGTCGACTCATTTGTATGCATGGTCTCTATTACGACCACCAAGTACAATGACAATGAAAAATAGGCTGACTCTCATGTTGTCAGGAATATCCCTATTAAAGATGCTATCAGACCGTCCTCGAGATATCAAACTTCCCTTTCCTCACACACAACTGAAAATGATGATTGCACTTCCATCATTAGAATGTTCGTATCAAAAATAATTTCTCCATCAGAAGAGGAAGATGAAGGTGATTATGAATAAGAAGAATAGGAGGAAGAATACCACAAAAATTCACCTCCTATATTCTATGAAGGTTTATCCACCACATTCGATGTACTTATAGAGATAAATTTGGGCACCAATTATGACCTGTATCCCACTCTAATCAGTGTGGTAATGCATGTCGAGGAACAAGAGTCATATACAAAATTCCTAATGATAAATCATAATATGTTTTACTAGAATTTCATGGAGATTCCAGTCCTAAATCCTAGAGTTTCCACCCATCATCTGGGCTTACCATAAGATCAGTGGGGCTATAAACAGGCAGCCATAAGGAGCCTCCTAATACATGCAACCAAAATAGAGGCTGAAGATGAAAAGATAATCCAATCAAACTTCATATGGGAGATCCAATATCTGATCTGTATGGAAAACATAGTCTCTGTTATAAAGAAACAAGTAAATATTAGAATTTACATTTACTTCACAGAACGTGATCAGCATATCCCAAAAGACAGCATCATTTTTCCTTTCATAGAATTTTTGATCGATGCAACGGCTGGATACGAATCCCTCTCTTTCATTGAAAACTATTCTGGATACAATCAAATCCAAATGTACCATGGAGATGAATAATCTACTAATTATAGGATCCCTTGTGGAGTATTCTTTTATAATGTCATTCCCCATAGTATAATGAATTCCTTCTCTACATATCAGCATGCCATCCATCGCATCTTTAATCCATTATTGGGAAAATATATCTACTGTTATGTTGACGACCATGTGGTTAGAAAAGGAAAACGTTCAAACCACATGGATGATCTTGAAACTATCTTTAAAAAAAATTGATAACATAGTTTAATGATGAATCCCCTTAAAGGCTCTATTGGTGTTACCTCATGAAAATTCTTCGTCTTCGTCGTACGCCATCGTGTCATCGAAGTCGACCCAGAGAAGATATTATCTATTCTTGTAATATCCCCACCTTGCAACCTCCCCAAGCTGAGAGGTATCCAAGGGAACCTTGCCTACATTTGGCACTTTATACCCATCCTAGCAGGTAAATGATTACCTTTCACAAATATTATGAATAAAGGAGTTACGTATGAGTGGGAAAATTATTTCCATGAAGAATTTCACAATATTAAAAGATACCTCCTAATATGGATGGTTTTCATGCTTCCATTCGATGGGATACTGATCATTCAATATGTAACTACACTAGAATGGTCATTCGACACCTTCCTCATGCAGATGAATGATTCTGGAAGCGAGAACAGCCACTACTACCTCAAACAGAAAATGATTGTTGTCAAAACACAATATTAAATTATTAAAAAGAACTTCATAGCCCTAATATTCACAATTGGGAAGCTCAGACATTACCTAAAGAACCATGAGGTCCACCTATTCTCTCGCTACAACTTGATCAAATATATCCTCAACTTTCCCATACAATATGAGAGTCTATCATGATGGGTGGTCATCCTACAATAGTTTGACATATTATACATGCCCTAGAAGGAAATAAAAGTCCATGAGTTAGCAGACATCCTAGATGATAACCCCTCATAAGAAACAACACTATTGGATGAAAAAATTCCATATGATGAAGTGTTTTTCATTCAGGAAAACCCCCTGGAATGAGAGATGTACTTCAATGGTGCTTCCCAATACCCGATATGGAAAAGAATGGAGTATCCCAAGCTCAACAGAGTGGGGCTGAGATTCATACTTGTATCTCCTAAAAAATCCATCTTGCCTTACTCTTTCCTGCTATTAGAAGGGTGAAACAATAATGAGGTGGAGTATTAGGCCCTCATTTCAGGCGTAGAATTGGCACTCCAGGTGAAATCCAAACACATAAAAATAAAGGGTTATTCAAAGGTTGTCATCAAATAGGTAAATGGTGAAAATTTTATTAGGAAAGAACTGTATGTTCCCTTGATGAACTATGATCGAGAACTAATGGAATAATTCATATAAGAACCACTGCTCAATTATCTCCCAGGATCACAAAAATCTCTAGCTGACACTTTGGAAAATGTAGCTACAACCTTGGCCAATCCCAACCGGGATGAAACAGTTATTCGAATTTCTCACCGTCAGATGGCCATTCCATTCATCTAGAGAAATATAGATGAAATTGATAAAATTAGACATGTTCCAAATCCTTAGGTTCATACCAATGGTATGATTTATCCCATTGAAAATTACCTTTGGCTTAGGGAGCTCCAACCATATAGGGAGACAAGGGAACAGGTCCGAAGACATGCAGTCAACGTTTTCCAATACAATGGGGAAAATATAGAAAAGGATATCTACAAACGAGGACTAAATGGGGTCCTTCTAGGGTGAATTTATGGAGAATAAATAGCTTCTAGCATGAAATAGGTGCATGCTGGAGCTTTTAGAGCACACCTGTCAGCAACCAGTCTCTCTCATCAAATCCATTGGCTTGGGTATTACTAGCCCACCATGATATAGGATTGTGACATATTCACTAAGAAGTGTAATTCCTGCCATGTTCATGCTAATTTCATACACCACCAATTAGAGTTACCTCATACAACTAAGTACTCCAGGCCATTCGTCGCCCGGGGGATGGATGTTGTGGGAGAAAATCCTCCCACCATAGCTAGACAATTCAAGTTCATACTATGAGTGAGCAAATTTTTTTCTAAATGGGCCGATGTCGTACCCCTTAAGGAATTTGTGAGAACAAAACTTCCTCAGATTTTTGAATTTCAACATCCTCACCAGATTCATTGTCCATAATAAAATACTAATGTACAACAACACCAAATTCTACTCTGCTGAGCTGGACAAGTTATACCAGGAGTATGGAATCAAATTCAACCGTTGGCCCCATTACCATGTGGCGGGAAATGGTCAGATAGAGGCTTTAAACTAGACTTTGTCCAGTATACTTCAATAAATGATCGATATGGATAAGAAATTGTGTCCAGACAATATCCTTTAGGCTTTATTTTCTTACCCGACCAGGACCCGCACTACCACCTAGGTAACCCAGTAATCAATAGTATACAGGGAAGAAGCAGTTTTTCCTATCAAAATACAAATGACATTGCATCGTGTGGCCATTTGAGATCACTTATCCATGGAAAATAAATCCTTGAGAAGGTTTGATGAATTGGATCATCTAAATGAAAAAGGATGCACACTCTGCACCATTTGGAAATATACCAAAATTAGATAACACTAGCCTTAAGTAAATAGGTTTGCCTTCGATCTTTCCTCAAAGGATAAATGGTGTTAGTCATTATAACCCCATTGATATTTGGGAAGAATCCCTCAAATAGTGAACCAAAGTCGGAATAACCATATGTTATCCATAGGGTCTTTTCCAAAGGATCAACTGCCATGATATCAATGGACGGACAGCTCATCACGGCTCCAAAAAATTTGGAGTTCTTTAATAAATACATCGCCTAATAGAAACGATAAGTTCCAAGAACTACAACACTAAACTATGAGTCATAAAAATTCCCCATAATGTTATGGTCAGATCTCTATGTCCTGAAACAATGGGTTATAATACCCCCAATGCCATGTTCCAAACTTGAATACCTTAAAGTATGAGTAACGGGAAAACACCATGTAGCCATGGTCTGAGCTCTAAGACACTAAACTATGAGTTTAAATAACCCAAATGTTAAGGTACAAGCTCAATGACCCTAAACGATGAGTCATATAAAATATTATCAAATGGCATGGTCCATGCTATATGAGCATAATTTAAGAGTAACCATCCCGTGAACCCATATCATGGTCCAAACACTATGACCATAAACTATGAGTTAAAAATGATACCATATCATGGTCTATACTCTAGGACCTTAAACTATGAGTCATCATCCATTCCACATGACATTAAATTGTAAGGAACTCTTCCCTAAATATGGAGTTAAACTGTGTCTCATGTCCTCACCATAAGACTTTGAACAAAGTAGAATAAAACAATATAATTGCATGATAATAAAATGCTTAATCACATGAAGGACTATGTATGGCTTGATTCTTTCCCCCGTGGGATACGTAGCGATTCCTCGATCCTTGATCCTAGCCCATACCCCATTGAAAGAAATGCCTCCATCATGCCTCCTATCGACCCATATTCATTGAAAAAAGCATTATCACTCCTTGTTTCTCACATCGAGTATAGCTCCTATGAGCTTAGGATTGTGGGTATATATTATCTTACAAAATTAAACTATGGGGTAACAAGATATACATGAAAACTGTGATGGGTAGAAATAAAATACCCCTACCCCATGGACAGATCCAAATCAGTATAGGGTACATACAGAACAATGTATGGATTTATTCCTGCCCTCACGAGATACATAGTGACGCCTCAAACCTCAATCTTTTCATAGCCCCACCATGAATGAAAGAAACAAAATTCCCCCATCATATCCTCTATCTCCCTGCACTTGTGAATGAGACTTTGTGACAACTCATTGTTTCTCATATTGATTACAACTCAAGCGAGCTTCAGATTAGTTTTGAGGAATAACATACACAAATAAATTGTAGGGGAATATGATAGTCCTGACACCTGTATCAACCGAAACCAAAATTCCCTCACATGTCCTCACGTGTGGACCCAGCTAAATCAGTATAGAAAACTCACAGATCTACGTGTGTCTTGATTCCATCCTTTCAGGATACGTAGTAACGCCTCGATCTTCGATCCTGGCCCAACCACTACCACCATCATCAAAAATTCCCTCCAGTGTCACTAACACATTGAACAAAAACTTCTAGGGAACATTTAAGACTATGTGTGGCTTGATTCCATCCTTCACATGATATGTATTGATGCTCGGATTTGACATCTTGGCCCAACCACATGCAAACAAATTCACCATTCCCCCATAAATAGGTCAGTCTTTTATGTGGAATCATTGAAAGGTCCTATCACATGACAATAAACTGAGAAATTCTTCAAGAGTTAGGTGTGGCCCAATCCTCACTATTATGAGATTCCACACCTGCCTCTCAGTCGTGACCTGTCAAAATTTCATGCGTCTTCTATACATATGGGTCAGAACTATGTGGAATCTCCAAGTAGTTCATGGTTAATCATGGATTAGGTATTCTCATATTCCTAGGAACATCTTTCCTATTTGTCACAATCCATAACTTAGGAAAACATGGGTCCCCATAATAATCCAAGGTCATCTAAGATGGAAGGCCAGTGTCCAGCAGACACCATTGCTTATGTATACATATCATGGACTTGTGGCACTGCATATGTTTCCCACAAAAATTTCCATCAATAAAATAAAAATTTATCCTCGTGAGAGTCCTCTCCAATCTCAGTATGCCCAACAACTTCCCAGACCCACGTCTTCCATTTTAATTCATGTTTCCCTTGGGATTTTGGTTTAAACCTTCTATCATCATTCATGTCCAAGGAACATCGGAACATCCTGATTGCGAATAACATGAAACTATATAAGACCTTTACAACAACAAAATCGTCCTCACTGTACGACTCTAAACTACATAGCATTACGTCCTCACCGCACGATGTTATAATGAAAGGCCAAAATCATCCACATTGTATGATGTTAAACCTCTCACCAGTGGTTTAATCCCAAAAGGTCCCTATAATTATAATTTTTCTATTCCTAAGAAATGAAATGAAATCTTCATCATCTCTTTTTTCTCACACCGATCATGGCTCACAATAGCTTAGGGATTTCAATGAGAAATCCACAATGGAATTATGGAAAAATAGTCCATGAATTTGGTCCTAGCAGCACAACCATAAAAGGCATGTCTTGATTCCCTCCCTTGATCAGAACCCCATGTCCAGGTCATGTGATGTTATGAAACCAGGTATCCCAAATATGAAACAAACGCCTCACCCTATGTACGAGTCTGATATACATAAGGGACACCCATTTCCATGAGTAAATCACAACCCAAATATCCCCAATATGTTTGGATACACTCTTTCCATATTCCAAACTCCATGATTTGAGTGATCTTGAATCGATATAACCCTCTAAGGCCATCAGGGATGGAAGGAAAGTGTCTTGCTGACACAATTTCTTGACTATGCATATCATGCCCCGGTGGCTCAGCATATATCTCCCACAAAAATTGCATTCATGAAAAGGAAAATTATTCCCTAGGAGAGTCCTCTCCTATTTTAGTATTCCCAATGGATTCCAAGCCTCAACCCATCACTCCTGATTAAAGGGTCTTCAAATTCATTACTTACACTATCCTAATTATATATATCTTATATATATCAGAACATACATGCCCGATTGATCTCTGGTCCCTTTGTAGGTTTCTAAAGATATTCCATACATATGCATGAAGTTGATCTTCATACTAATGAATAGTTCCCCCACTCATTTCCTGTTTTCCCCAAAATATCTGGGTTAAAATGCCCCATTTTGATGCCCAGGTGCACCACCCGTTGAAGGTCACATACCATGTTTAGAAATACCCCAATATCCCAAATCCTCAACAACCCACAAAAATGGAAGGCCAGTGTGCTGCAACCACTTTTTCATGACTATGCATATCTTACCACGGTGTCTCTGCATATATCGGCCACAAAAATTGGTGTTAATAAAATGATAATTCGTCCCCAGGAGAGCCATATTTTTCTTCTATATGCCCAAATGACATCCACATCTTGTCATACCCTCGGTTATGGAAAGCTCCTAGATGACTGATTATGTACCTCCTTCTTCCCAAGTGCCCCTGATTTAAAAAAGACTCATAGTTGACTTGATCATTCACCATATCTCCTCCATAAAAGAAAGAAACATGTGGGAATATTTTCCCACTCAAAGCCGACACGAATGTCCCTAATTTCTTCAGACACCATTACTTTGGACAGCCACACACTATATCTCCAGGTTTCAAAATAAAGTCAAAATGTTGCAAATCATCAACATCCATTAGAAATGGAAGGTATGGTCTTGTGGAATTTTATTCGTGACTATGCATATCATGACCTGGTGGATGTGCATATATCTCCCAAAAAATAGTCATCAATCAAAACAAAATTCTTCCTTTGGAGTGTCCATTCCTACTTATGTATGCCTAATGTGGCTCCTGAGCCTCATGCATGTCCAAAATCCAAATTTATAGGGTCATGAAAAATCCATCATTAAAATCTGAAGAATATCATAACATTCTTAGTTAACAGTCCCGAGTCAGGGACCTACTCCGTTATGTCTGGTCAAAGCTGTTCGAAGGAAATCATCAATTGAAATTTTTATTGGTAGGATAGTGAACTGCAAGTGAAAAAGACACCATACTAGGTAGAGTAAAAGTATACAAAAGGGGACCTCTAGGAAAAAGGAATGTATTGGTCTATTAAAAAAATGGGGATAAATGAGCCATCAGAAAAGACATAATGTTTGTATGGTCGAAAACATGAAAAGGGAGGCCTCTGAAATATCAATTCAATACCCGCTAAGCCCATGCCAAGCATGATTAGGAAAAAATTACAGATATAATGAAAAATTAATACAAGTTCGTGAGGTGTTCTATAAAACCTTAGCAATAGTAGAACTACTTTCGCTGAGTCCCACGACTAGGGAAAAAATATAGATCTCGATTCGATTATTTCATTTTTTTAATTTCAAGTCACAATTTATAATTAATACCCAATTGAAATGATATTAATAGGAAGAGACAAATAATATATTCTTAAAATTCAAATTCGTTCAATTCTGTTTAGAAACAATGGAGGAACACCCCCAATTCAGAGTATTTTCAGAGTATTAAAAAAGATTAAATATCGTAATTTGGGAAAAAACTACAATAGGGGTCAGTTCACCCTTTCCACAAGTATGGTTTTTGATTTCTTCGGGCCATCGATGGTCTGTTTCAAATAAGTTATTTCCTCCGTTTTGGCTTTGACCGTCAGATGAAGCCACTCCAAAACTGCTTTATGGTCCCTCCCCTTCTTCTGGACAACATAAAATTTTTCCCGCAAGGAGGCCAGTTTTCACCCCTCAACCAGGCTATCTGGGATTTTCACTCTATTAGGACCACCACTTGGGTAACCACCAAATCACGGTCATTCATCTCCTCGGCTGTCATATGATAAAATTCGTCTAATATATCTCGGAAGGTTGCAACCTGGTTATGGGAAGAATTGAACCTTACCATCATGTCCTCGTATGAGGCAAGGTATTCTTTGGTAATTATGATTTTGTAAATTAGGTGGTGAGAGTGATTATAATCAAATCCACTAGAACCCATATCAATAAATAAATGCTCATTATTTTCACCCTCATCAGCAAAATTGTCTAGGGGTGTCTCCTTGGCACGAGTACATAGCTAGCAACATGCATCATTTCACATTGTCTGGTTCCTTTCCTCATCAGCACTACATTGATTATCCCTTTCATCCACATGATTATAAGCAGAATGTTTCGCCATAGGAGTGGGGAAGGACCTAAGGCAGGTCAACCAAGATATAAGACTATATTTTACCTCAAATTTCCCACTCATAGGAGTTGGATGCAGAAGACTAACCACATTCTATGGGATGATCGGTGCTACTCTGTTGGTTCCAGTATCATTATGATATTGGGAAATATCCACAGGAGAGGAGTAGTCTGAATCACTTCCCAATGAAATGGGTTGTACTAATGATACACCTCCTAGACACTTTTGATGATGGAACGATCAACTTCTTACAATAAGAGTAGGGGAAGGAGGTGTATCCACCTTGGTAGCTTTATGGATGGAAGTAGAAGGCATAGTTGTGGCACACTTCGTAGCAGATGGAATGTGTGTCGTGGATTTCGGGGCAGGAATGGGGTAGGAAATGGTCAATTGTTTTTGAACCCACCAAACTGGTTCTTTCAGTATCCCTCCAGGGTAACAATCTTCACATAGTTGGTGATACCCCATCAATAGAAATGTGGGACACATCGTGTTAGGAATTATAATCTCCCTATAATCCCCTTCATGCATCATCATAACCCACAATTGGAAGAGAACAATCATAGGAGATTCTCCTCTTAACTGAATGATAGAAAGAGCGCAGTCCACTAAAGGCATCTGAATTCCATGGAAAATCAGCAGGGGAGGTATGGCTCACAAATGACTACTCTGTCCATACGAGCACTGAGCAGCCCATCTCGAATGTTCATGAGGTATAAAAATTCATCCAAGGAATCACCCCTATCACATCTCGATGATCCATGTGGGGTAGGATGTGGTGTGAAAAATAAATGAGGGGCGTCGTTCACCTGCCCAAACACATCAGTAACACTTAGAGTACTGGGATGAACATCAGAAATATTGAGATGCTAAGGTTGAAATTCATAATGGGGAACCAAAGTGGTATGTTAGTATTCATAAAGGAGTATCTGTTCTTACATCCACACATACTGGAATTGGATCTATCTGCTGAGATGATGTGGTGGCCTTCCTTTTTGTTTCTATCCCAACAATTCATAAGGTCAGGAAAGGGTAGGATGTTCCAAATTAATTGGTTGAACCATTTCCATCATTGCTACCAAAATCAATGTGCAGGACTGAACCCCATTATGTAATTTGCAAGACATGAAGAGGCATCTACTTAAAAACATGGAAAAACATCCTAGTCTAAGAATAGGTGAAACCTCTGACCAAATCTCATACCCTCATGTGGTATATCTCCCAGCTTCAAGGGTAAGCACAATATGGACCTGGGGTTTTTTGAGACTGTAGAGTATGATGAGTTTGACTATAGTGAGTCCTTGGATTGGGCCCCCTCATTTATAGGAATAACCTTATCCATGCTTCGAATGGGATGAAGGAACGAGCATCGAGGGGATGATCCAGTGATCCCGCTACCATGACCAGTATGCTACTTGTCATAGGAGACACATGATCAGTGTCATTCCACGTGGTTGCTTCTAGGAGGAACTATTTGAAAATGTATCCATGGATGGGGATCCCCCACCCATGTTAGTATATATCTCATAGACTAATACCCACCTCCCCATGTAGTAGGTGGAAGCTATTTGGTGCTCTAACACTAGAGGCCCAACAATTCCAGAAGAATTTCACCCAGAGAAAATATTGAAACTGAGAATGCCAAGACACTTGGTATAATCTCACCACCTCTAGCAGGTCAAGGGACTCTAGATATGTCGGATGCACCCAGAATTACTAGGCCCACTCATCATAGAAACATCCTATGGACCTCAAATCCAACATGGTGCTCCATCCTCGACTTGGATTCTCTCAGGAGATGCTAATAATTAATGGGTATTCCCAAAAATCTAGTCTCAGTACATCATCACAACACTCGTGGGTTTCCGCACTCCTTGTCAAGCCTCATAGTATTATGACTTTCACCTGAAGCAGAGTGGAGATGACTTCTCCTACTGGGGAAATGTTGGCATAGTCAGGACATTTTGGTGCCACCAAGAGGATGAATGGGATGCCAGGGTCAGGCAATGTAAGAGGCATGTAGGCAGGAAGACCAACGTCATAAGGTGGAAACTATATGGATAACAAATAAGCTAATAGCTCAGGCATCAAGAAGAACATTAGTAAACTATCGCAGGGAATAATGTGGGTTCAAAGATGATCATCGCTTTTCCTATCTATGATTGCACCTGTCTTCGTCGATTTTGCAGCAACCTTTGAATCATCCATTGTAGTCTGCATAGGAGGTTCTAGAAGTCAGTTAGAAGTACATCCAATAAAAATAGTTGGGAGAAGGATATGTGAAAATGGCTAGTGAACTTATAACATTTTCGCAAAGGGAACTACATTTTGTTCCAAGAAACATTATGTAGATGGAAAATTTCGTGTACAACTGGACACGCAGAAGCTACTCTACCTACAACTATGGTTTGTGAAATCAGTTCACCACGTACATCCATTGTATGTGAAAAAACCGCGAGGCGCAGGCCTACGAACCATTTTTAGGGAAATAGAATGGTTTGCAAAATGAAGAAATCTAGAACCTCGGCCTCAGTTATGTTTTCAATCAGACATTTTGGATAGAAATTCCTATTCGTATTAATATTTTTTGATGTTGGATCGTCTATCCATGTTCGGTATGTGGACCAGACAAAAGCGTTATATTCATCGATGCAAAATCTAGATTTTATGTGTTTAAATTACACAATTCCATTCATAGTATCTAAAATACAGTAAGCAGATGATTAATCGACAAGTAATTGGTTTATGGAACATAGGGAGTAGTTCCAGAACATGATTTTCTCAAGTATCCTGGTATGTTATAGCAAATTAGGTCGGGAAAATCAGGAGTTCTATTAACAGCGGGAAACGGTAAAAGACAACGGAAATTGGCACCGATATATAGGTGTGTCCCCCTCATATTGAGTCCTTCTATTCTATCGGGAACCATTTCAGTTCAAGATACCTTATACATCAGAATAGTCCCCTTTTCATTCTGAACAGACACTATTCCTATGGGGGGAATTTGTAGGGTCTTGAAATTTCTTCCAAAAGGATAAAATCCCCCCACAATCACTTTACAGAATGAATCATGTGCTTCTAAAACTCTATCAAGGTAAAGGGACTCTAATTGAGTTTCAATTTTTTGATGGAACATGAAGGAATTCTAGTTTTCATGGTTTTTATATGGACCGTGTACCATGAACATGAATGGTACACAAAGCAGATGGATCATGAACCACTAGGTTTGCGAGACAATCAGCAAACTGCTGGCCTACGAGGCAATTTGCAGCGAGTGAGGAAAACCATGTAGCATGTATCTGAAGGAGTTGTGCATGTAATAACAGTCTGCATACCATTACAAAAACCCCTCAGTTCAAAGATGAAATGAACAATCATGGTTCTGTGAACCATTGTTGCAAAATAAATCCTCTGCAACCCCCGGTTGATAGAGTCTTCGACGGGTCAGGATATTACCTCAATGGGCCTCTACCAATGTTGTCACATGCCCAATAGATAAAATTTCATTGATTCTCTATAAAAGGAGCAGAGAATAAGTGTGATCCATGAATGGAGAAGGGGATAGATAGAGAGAATGAAAAACATGAAACCTTGAGGGAGACATAGAGGTTTCACCCCAGCTTCTATCTTGTTTCATCAGCGATGAACGAACCGTGAACAACTCCCTCTATAGGTACAGCTGGCCGTGAACAATAAAACATGGGAATTGAATAAAATTAATTGAATTGTGAAATAAACTGGTGATCCGAAAACCAAATATTCTCATAGATGAACTCCCCATGAACAATGACCCCCAATCCCTTTCCCAGTGTGGTGCTCAGTGTTCCATACCACTACATGGACTGAACCCTGTGCTATGTACCAAATCGGTACGCAGATATAACCCAATAAAGCACAGCGAGCCACATACCAACTTGGTGTACAATGGATGATACCAATTCCCGTATACCAAATCAATATGTGGATGGAACTTTTACCAGAGTACCATTATGGTATACAGAGCCTCCCCCATCCTGCATAAAAAGTTAGTACGCAGAATGGGGTGATTTTCGGTATTGTTCTCACAAGTTCCAACCTCACCCACCACTACCGTCCTGTCCTCCATGGCCCCTCCTCTAACTAGTACTCCGTCATTAGGCCAATGCCTACTCCAAAGACACTAGAGTCATATGACCAGACCATCAGTTGCATCTACGCACCCCATTAAGTCTACATTCCCAAGGTAAGCAGAGTCACGAAGGCCCTCCCAACAAAGGTGTGAGTTTTTTGAATTCTTGGGAGGATACATTCCCAAGGTAACTCAGAGTTTAACTATGGGATGCTGACGTAAACCTCCATATTCTTGGGATTACGGGTGATCACATTCTATTCCATTCAATGAAGGATAGTGATCAGTCGAAGGTGTTATGTTTTGTCACCCCTTTGGCGAGGATGAAACTCCTACCCATCCCAAAATGTGCTCTGGGGACCTCCCACTGAGGTACATCCCCAATATTTTGAGGTAGGGCTGCATGCCTTTTAATTTCATTTCATATTAAAAGGTTGATTGCTCTACACCCTCCCCCACGGTTACCCTCGCCTCTTCTTCCATGGGATCTCCCTTCTCCACCAACAGAGGAGGAGGAATGTTCACTGTTAAATCTTTTAAATCCTCTTGTTTCTCACACTGAGCATGAATCACGTGGGATTATAATTTTGTGAGGATTAAAACATCAATGTGGATCTGAAAAAATAAGAACTATGATTCCTGATCAAAATAGGATAAATAGGAGCTCCTATTAGAAGTCCCATGCTCTAATGGGTGCCCATCCAAAAGGGTCTTCCCAACCATGTACCCTCAAAGGGACAACTCCCACGCATAAGCCCCACGTAATATGAACTACGCGGTTTTTGATTCCTCTCCCGAGGATACATTAGAAGCCCTCTTTATGGGCACGATGCCAATATCAAGTCATCTTCTGTCCTCCCAAGATGGCGATAAACTCTAGAGCGCATTATAATATACCCTAAGTATACATGACCTCTATGTCATCAAATATATGCATTCTTACAAAGATTTTGCAAAAAAAGTTAATCCCATAGACACACACTTCGGAAATGAATGAAGGATTCACAAACATATGAAAACAACTTAAATCTACAATAGAGTCCTAGAACAAGGAACAATCCTCCCCCAGAACGGTGTAGTGAGCAAGACCTCCCATCCTCTCGACCAATGGAGTCCTTATGTTTCATTGTCCAAATTTTCAGCCGAAGAATCGATTCCTTTGGATATAATGTCCATGAATCATGTATTCTAGGGCCGTTGGGAATTTAGGGATCTACGAATAAACCCGTTGTAGACTATCCAAGAAAGTTTTATCCGAGAAGGACTGATTGCATGAGTGCTTGACCCCCCCAAAATCGCTCGTTGGGACCGATAGTTCCCATTGGGATAATTCTACCTTCATTAAAGGATAATGACGCTGAACATGTTGAAAAAAAGGATTGGTAAATTTGACGAGAACCCACCCCTATAGAAAAAGACATGGGAGATGATCCTCTTAGAACCATTTGTACACAAACCCAAAATGTGCGACATCCGAGGAGAAACATGCCCAAACCCCAATCCACTAAATTGGGAACATCCCAACACTATTCAAGGGAGAAAGTCTATGTGATTACGGATATACAAACCCAAACACACTACTTGAATACTATCCCCATTGAAAAAAAAATGCAAAAACTTTGAATGTGGACATACTAACCCAAATTGGAGAAATGTAGATGTTCCTATCCTAATGGTTTGATAAGTTACGAGGTTTTGGTGGAGGTTTCAACATAACCCCTTTCCGAGAAGGGAGACAATGATAAAGAATACATTCCATGACTGGATTTCAGGAAAGCTTAATTAAAGGCATGTATAGACTAAATGGATTTTATAAATCAAATGATGGCCACCCAAGTAATTATATGGTGCGTACGTATGGGCACACAAGTAGGATTGGATAACCAGATGTTCACATAGGTTAAAAACAATCTGAATGTTAATACATGGGTGAGACATGACTCATGCATTCAAGAATATTCACAGGTATTCCCAGAAGTGGGGAACTCAAGTTCCTTTGAGAGGAATTGGTGGAGAACAAGTGTTTTTGAGTCAAAGAGGTTGGGTGCTTTGGGTGTAAAAGTGTTATGGATTTCAAACACAAAAGATACTCATGTCCTAGGATCCTCCTTAAATTTCTCTTCTCTAGGTGTTAAAGAACTGCCTTTATGGTTTTGGAAGACTAGGGAGAAGCACTAGGGAGACCAGAGTGACAATTTGGCATAAAGGAAATTCAACCGCACTAATTAAACCCTAAAGGGTCTATGTATAGAAAAATAAGTGAACCTGGGAGAAATGGGGGTGTGGTGTGAAAGTGGGTTGCGTGTCAGAACATGGCACGCAAGTACCTTGTGGGCCTACGGATCCTCGGCTTGACTAGGGCGGTCCAATTTTAAAGCCTTTTCCACTCTTGATTCTCTTCATGTGTTTTCTACTCTTTCTTCTAAGGAATTTATCTTGGTCAGTTTTTAGACTCTTTGATGGAACAGAGTGTCCTCAAAATCCCCGCCACTTCAGAGTTGGATCTGAAATGAAATGAGGATCCTATACTAATGTAATGATATAAAATGGGTAAAAAGATGTTGATGTTGTACTCATGTGATAACGTAAAATGTAATGGGAACACAATGTGATGATGTGAAGGGTAATATTCATCTCTTGTATATAGTGTCTTCACTTTAGAAAAAGTTACATAGAATTTTATAAATCCCGCACTCGGTGCGCAACTGTTTTTGCTCAGATGCTTCGGTTAGTGTTTCTTCTTCTGTTTGTTTTTTATTGCAATTATAAAACTGGGGCTCTAAAAATGAGTTCCAGATTTATACTTGGGCGTTGAATCCATAACTTCACTCCTTAATTCCATTGTCAAATTTTTTAATTCCATTGTTAAAAAAATCCAAAATGATCTTATATTTAATGATTAATATTGATCTATTTTTCCTGAACAATGATTCCCATGAGAATCAGAACTAATGATGAATTGTCCAGTAAGAGAATTGGTGATATGATGAATAATTTCGGTCATGATTACTTTGATGTATGTTACAAAACTCTCCTAGACATGGGAATGAGTATAAGTAAATCTCAATTCAATTTTCCCAGGTGTACTTATTTTCATTTGTATGGCTATGGAAATAAGCATGATGCCAACATACCATAACCAAAATATTATATTCCACATTCTTGGTTTCAAGACCATAACAATTTTTTTTCTACCAATATTTTAGTTACAGACACATATATCAATTCTTGGATAGTATCTATGTCCCATTTGTTGAATCACAACCCATGTGCTCTAGATTTTAATGAACATTCACCCGAGCTACAACAACAACTTTATTCATCTATTTGTCAAGATTCTCAGACAGATCTATTAAAAGGCTTGAAGAAGAGTTTGGATTTCCACCTAGGAGGGGGTGTTAAACCCATGTAGATGTGGGTGTATTGGTTGTGAATGACATGTGTGGAGATTATGGATGTCTTAAAATTTGTTTGAATTTATGAAGCAGTATGGTTCAGGTAAACATATGTATATAGGAGTGAATATTTTGGGCCAGAGATTCTAAGACGATGGAGTCCATAGACTAATTAATTCATTTTGAAACATGGGTAAGTATGAATTAGTTTGTGGGATTCCTACAAGATATATGGAGCTCCAATACTTATAGATATGTAGGATGATTTTAGTCCTCTAGTGGTGACATGTAATGATATAGAAAAGACACCAACCTTGGTTCGTGATTTAATTATTATATTTTATAAAATCAAGACTAAGAATCCAACAAAGCCCCATAAAATAAGGGATATTCACACGAAGGTGTGGATGGAAATATTTTTGGTGAAGAAGAAGAAGAGGGATCCCAGTTTCACTCATCCAACAGGCTTTCCAATGGAGGAAAAGAGGGGACACCCGACACTTTCTGGCCACCATTATAGAAGGGATTTTATGAAAAGTGGGTGTATGATGTTAACTACAAAATTCCTACAAAGACACATCTTGTAGGTTTCCTAGCCATGGGGATCAGCATGTATCTATTTTCTATTTGGATTCCAACGGAGCCGTAATGCGGGGAAATTTTATTATTGTGACCATGCTAGCTAAGAAGAAGATAGTAGGATTGTATAGCCCTATTTTGGAAAATATTCATTGGAGCTTATGGAATATTTATAGATTGAAGTATCAATTCAGAATAGTGGGACCATCCCAGGTGTTATGGGGGTGGATCACCACTCATTTTAGAACTTATGTTGTGAAATGTGGGGTAAATATCATTAGAAGTTCATTCCATCCATCTGTTGGGGGTTTCTCCTGCATTTCACTATTGTCTCTGAATGCTTATGATAATAAGGCCAGGATGAGAATGTACAAGTTATTCCATTTTTTTCCCTATGGGAATCCTCTTAAATGGTGATTTTTTATGATGGGATGACCTGGTTAGAGCTAAGGGAGTGTATGTTAGCATTCAGGGATGGCGTATTGGCCACCAAGATTAATAGAGAAATTATATTCAAGGCCTATGCTCGTTATTGATTTACATGTCAATTAAAATGTCTGAAAAAGATTATTGTTTCTCCTCCAGTTCATGCCAAATTAGAGAATCATCTGATGGTAGCCCTAAAACATTAGTTGCTGATGACTGTAGGGAATACTGGGGAAATATTCAATTTACCTTCCCCCGATTCAACAAGCAGATTGACTATCTTATAAGCTGGGAATTGGGTCTCATCGTACCCTAAAAGGGTGTTAATCCAGGTTTCCCCTCTAGTAGGGATAAAGGGATGTATTAGGAATGTAACCATTCATTTGGAAGGTAATTATTAAACATAATTCGGGAATTCATTGGAGTCATAGGGTGGAGGTGATGAGGATCCATGCTCACGAAAGTGAACTCGTGCAAGTTATAATCCACCTGTCAGATTCAAGTGATCCACAACATCAATAAATATAGACGTTATACCTAGATGGTCTTTTATACATCATTCATAGGGAAATGAGTCCCATTTTCTTATCCACCATCTTTTACTGCAGGAATTTGGAAGAATCTCAAATCTAAAACAATAAGATCCACTTCACAACACTATGGAATTCACTATGAATATATATGTCTAGAGGTGGTTAAAACATGGAACATATTTGCTTGTGATACTTAAAAAATGTTGATATATTTATGTGAAGTGTATCGTATTCCGGGGATAGGGTATCTATGTTCTTCTTCTAATATTCTATGTAAGAAAAATCTTGATGAAGTGAGAACTTATATATGAAAACTTGAGATGTCATATACACAACTAATGAATCAATTCCCACCAATAAATTAGTTAATTAAATGACAGATCATGGTACCACTGAAGTGATTTACCATTCATTAGATGAATAATGGAATGATTTTGTTCATCCTGAAGATGTAAATAATCATTTTTAACATTATTTTCTACATTTCAATTTGAATTTATTAAAATACATTTATATCAGGGGAAATATAATTACAAATTACATCATGAAAAAGGAAAATTTACCAATGTTATATCACCACAATATATCCATGGTGGTTCTAAACATGGAGATACTAGATCTCCTTGTGAATGGAGAGAAATATTTCCAAGCCAACATGCCATGGAGGATGAGATAGAAAGGGGATTGCAGTCTCCAATACCTATTTTGGAGAGGGTGATGCATGTCCTCTCATGAAGGAGAAGAAAAAAAACAAAACAGTATAAAAACTATGGAAAAACATTTTCTCTATAGTGCTAAGCATTCCTGAAAACATGAATTTTATCTTTATTCATAGAAAGTGTTTAAACATCATGTAACTTTTAGAGCTTCTTCTGTTTATTCTAAAAGAGAAATAATAGATGATTATTGATGAACCGTGGAGGGTTATTTCGAACAATGAAATATTCCTACACTCCCAGAGATTCAATTGACCGAAGTAGAATTTATGACAAAAGAACCATCATCTATTCCCAAAATGTTTCCTATTCATTCTATATAGAGAGAGGAGACCTCTGGTAAATCAAAAGTTCTTAATGAGAAAATCTGTGTAACTGAAAAATGAATTTCAATCTGTGATACTTTAGGTTTATCACATTCACTAATAATTCTTATGAAAACTGATGCTAAACCCACAACTGTTACTGAGGATGTTGTTCGAGGTCAAACGTTGTTTGAGGACATTCACAAAATAACCACACCAAGTGCTCCCATGGGGGAGACTAAAATGGGATATGTGAAATCAATGGGTGTTATGATGAATCTTAGCATTTATTTTGAAGAAGTATTAAAACATGTTAATATACAAAATACTTCAGTATATTTTGATGTTCCTTGTATAGAACCAAATAGAAATGAGTTTTTATTTTTCATCTAATCAATCTTCTTATGGTTAATTTTCTAACCGTGATCTATTGAAATATGCAGTTCCATCTAAAGAAACTACTGCAGTGATCATTCTTGAAGGAAGTATCAACATCACTGTCAGTCACAACCTTCCATAATAGTTAACTCAAGTGAATCTTGAGATAGAGCATATTCAATAGATTCATTCAGAAGATTCTGAATAGGTTAAATAAATCATTCCTCACCAGGAGACGTCAACCAAAACCGTTGAAGCTGAAAATATTGTGGAGGAGTCTTGTCAAGATTATGAACTATTATTAGGCAAGGTATAACTATATTGTTATTTTCTAACTCTTATTATCCTTTTAAACAAACCACAACAATAATGTTTAATTCACTATATAGAAATATCAACTTCAATGGCTAGGCCAGGTGGTAAAGCTTCTACATCATCTCAAACTGTATTAGGAAGTGACCCATCCACTATTATGGAAGGAGAAGAACATGGAACTTATCTATGTTTATTAATCCCAGAATACATTCCACCTTATGAAATAGATTCTAAATTAGACCCAAAATTGAAAAATACTCTTCATCTTGCACATCTCAAATCATGTCAGATTAAATGGAAGATAATATCTAAAATCCCAATTATGGAAATACCCAAACAAATTATTCAAATTTCATCTATGTTCATTAGACTAGGATTTTGTGGGTTTTACTACCATGAAATTCATACTATAGCGATAGAGACTATCCAAAAAAGGAGAAAGAACATAAACATTGGAAAGATCTAATAAAAACTAGTCTTTTTTCCAACATAGATGAATTCCAAGTAGTGAGATCCCAATCTGAGGCCAAGCATACTAAAATGTGGAAATAACTCTAGTATAAAATTAAATAAATTATTATTCAGTAGTTGCATCATTGACAAGAGTTAGATATTTTTATAGGGGAGCTTGACCAACTTCGTGATTCAATAGAAAATTTCTAGAAGGTTGGTGAAAAATCCATTGCAGATGCTAAGAAAACACTTCGTCATGCTGAAGTGAATGATATTGGTCAGCTAACCAAACAGCAAAATGCAACTGATTGGGATCAAGAGTCCATTAATAAAAGAAGATTTTATGTAGAAAACCTATTGTGATTTATGACATAGATTCTCTAGTTTTTGAATTCATTTCTGTGTATTTTTTTACTCATAAATGAAAATCATTTTGTCATTAATCATATGTGTATTCATGCTTGATAGCTTTTTCTTAACTAATCCAATGGTCCCAGTAAGTGTATTTTTATTTTTTTACTTGGTTTATATCTAAAACCCCACAAATATTATATCTTTTGTATTTTTATTGCTCAATATTTCATAGAACCTACAAAATATAAGTCTAGTGAGATTAGACTTCTACTATTCTCCAGAGTTCCCATTGTAGGTTTTCAATATGGTGAGTATTATGTCTATTATTTATTAGTAGTTTAGAATCATGCATGTTGCACTAAAAAGACTAGTGTTTATGGTCTAATTGTTTTGACCAAAAATTTTGAAATGAGTTCCCAAACAAAGCTCAGTGGCTAGAAATTTCACTAATATTCATTAAATACTTCCATGGGGAATATTGAGTCATGATTTTTTTATAGTAACCAAATATAGAAAATTTATAACCATAAAGGAGGTTTTTTCCAAGAATGGGGTTACCATTATTTGATGAACCCTTTATGAGGGATTTATTATGCAGGTTCGACTAAGGAATATGATGCATAGAAAAACAGTGGCTTATTTTGATTGATATGACAAATATGTAGGAAAATTTATGAAAGGTCGATAAGGGAAACATACTACATAGTCAAGAAAATGTGATCTCAAGAATTTAATATTTTATTTTTGATAGACAAGGGAAAACATGATTTGGGTTACTCAAAACCAAATTAGTTGGTTTCTAAGGAAAAAGATTTTAAGAATAAAGGGTTATCTTTGCCGACATTTGTCAGGAATTTGGTAACCCATTATACATAAATTATATGTGTGAGGAATGGTTAAATTTTTAAAGAAACATGCTTTCTGATATCATGCTATGTAATTTTAATGTCATGTATTGAGGATATTATACTATTCCGTTTTAAGTCATATAGTGAGGATATTACACTGTGCAGTTTATGTCATGCGGTAAGGACAATATACTATGTAGTTTTTTGTCATACAGTGAGGACATTGGTTGGATTTAATTTTCGGTCTTTATCTTTGATGAAATGTTGGAGACTCTCAATTTTTTTGTTAATTTGATTTCAAACATATTACCATTTTCAGGTATGGAAAGGGAAAATTGTAAACTCTTATTTTGGAATTTCTATATTTGAAGAATGATATGGGAAAAGGTCTAAAAGCATTAGTGGATGTATTTATTAAGAACTAAGTTACCATAATTTGATAAACCTATTACGGGGGTTTTATTATGAATTAACAACTAAGGAATATTATGTATTTCCAAAAGTGGTATCTTTTGAATGGCATGCCCATTATGTAGGAAACTTTTGCAAGGCCACATAGGTGCATAGGCATCATAGTCAGGAACAAGAGATATAAACAATTTGACATTCTATTTTTAAAAGATGAAGAATGTTTATGGAGATTTAGATTTTCCACAACACATAGTTCAGTTTGTGGTGAAAGGTACCTACATACAGAAATAGTATTTCCAATCATGATTTCCAAAGAATCAGGGGAACATGATTTCTACGATGGTCTGACCCAAACATAGGAAGTATGGTGTTTTTATTTTTTGTGTCATCCAACTAAGAACCAAATGGAAACAGTCAGGTAGAGGGAATTCAAGATTATCATAACCAGAATCATCATTTCCATAGGGATCCATTAAGTGGATAACATTAATGGAACCAAAGTTCAATTCTTATTTGATGAATATAATGATTGACAGGTCGATTCTAGTTGTTCTATTTGGAGGGGTAGTGCCTGTGCTTTTGAGATAGATGGCATGAAATCTACAAAATCAATGATACATCTTCCCTTAACATGATATCTTCCTCTTCTCACATATATTTATATTTTTTATCAGATTACTTCTTTGAGGATTGACCTTTAGAGAACTAATATTTTGATGAAGATGGTTTTGTTGAAGGAGAAGTGGAAGAAGTCCTAGTCGATTGTTTCAAATATATCCGTAGAATGGGTTCAGTTCGATTGGTAAATTTCATAATTATCCAATCAACATACTTATTCACATTTTTTCTTTTGACTTCCTTCCATTACACTTATCTCTTTGGATCAGTAACAGTAACACATGCTACTTTGGCTGACGAATATTTCATTTTCAGTTGCCCGGAGTATACCATTTTATGTAGGAGGTCTGCAAATACAAAACACTCCAGAATGGTATTCCCCAAAATTTGGTGAAATGGAAAATAATTTGTAAGAACATATTCTCATTCTTTAGTTGGATTCTTTAACCTGGGAAACTGAACCAATTAGTTTTCAAAAGATCAAATTAAGTAAGTGTTAACCTGTTCATTCCGAATAGAATAAGATATGTTATTTAACTCCTCAAACTTTCTTCGTCTTTGATCTTCTTTTATCATTTTTATGAGGATGTCATTACTATTGATGCTCAATATGAGGATCCCTTTGGTATGATTAATTTTTTGAAGTAGAAGAAGGTATAAGTGTTGCTCTAAGTGTGAATGTAGCATCCTATGATTTTCTTGTTCTCCATCAAAGAGCTAATGGGATTAGTTGAGACATAGCTTTAGTTTCAACATGGAATCTTCCAATTTTTGGGAGATTGAAGCAAGGTATAGAAACTCTAATTTTTATTTTACAAGGATTAGTGGTGTTCATAACTCATCATGTAGATTTTACAAAAAAATTGGTAGAAATTCTTCTTTATGGAGTGTTAGATTTAAAGAACATGTTAATCATTTTCATCAATAAATGAATTCAAAAAATCATTAATTACCACTTCTTTTTAATTTTTATGATAAAAATAGTTTTCTTCGGCTACGATGAGTGGAATTGGAGAAGGAATTTATGAAAGAGGTCTTCCCATCTAGTAATTGATCGAGACTACATACTTGTATACCAAACAAACGTTGTCCCCTGTAATGATTTCACAAAGCATCTGAGCATTAATACTTATTTTATTGAGGAGTTCCCATCACGGGATCACAACAAGAAAAATATTCATTAAGTACTTATACAAATCTCCAAAAGCAATAAATATAAGAAATTTAGTATTCACAGTGTTTGGTGGGGGAGGGATCAGATCCACCCATTCGGGGAAAGATTTTATTTCATGTTGTACTAGTGCATGTCGTTCATTCATAGATTTCAATTGAATTGTCAATGCATCAATTCTGTTAATAAGAACTTGGGGGATATCTGGATGAGAAGGGACATGTACATGTATAGCAGTGGGATCTTGAGCTATTTCCACAACTAAAAAAACCATATGTAATGGCGCTACATGTATTTTTCTTGGATAACCCATGGGGATAGAACTATAAGTATGTATTTGATCCTTCCTTGGTTTTGTACCCAATAAATGGAATCCATTTTCTGTATCTGTAGTTGCAACAAATACTCTTTTTAGAGGAGTTCATATAGGATGTGAAAACCGATGATATACTTGGGGAGCATGGGTAGCAGAAATTCTGCTTTGAAGTAACTATATATTTGGTATTTTTTACACCTTAAGAACATATTCTTGCGGGGAAAATAATTCTTCAAGAGAAATACATTGAAATTATCTAGTGTAAATGTTAGATGTGATATATCTTTTAGCATTCCCTTTTTAGATACCATTCAAAGGGGGGAGTTGGTTACTTGATGGAATACCCAGATTCAGGGTAAGGCTCTGATTTTGGGCACACACACCTCCTTCATTTTCATCAGTGTGTATCATGTTAGGGATAAGAACTTCATTGTTTAAACTTCTCGAAACTAAACTCATTCTATGAATGATCTTATGTAATTGTATTATTGGCATTCACTGATTCATAACACATTGATGGAATTCTGTCTATATCTTCGTAAGATCATCTTGTTCTGTATCCCCCATGAGACATTGTTCTCCTATATGATGAATTCCCAGGAACTTTTTGAAGGATAGTAACCTAAAGGGAATATTTTAATAGTTTATTTATGAATTCACTATGTGTATTTCTCCATAATCATGAGAAAACTATCATATGTTGGTGAGAGGATTGTAGCTGTGAAAAACACCCCAACCCTATAGGTTAGGGGTATTCCTGTTCTTCTTCCTCAAACCTTTGATCTTTTTTTATTTAATTAAAAGGTTGAGTTAAAAAATCCCTCGGACATATAGGATGGGTTGATCTTGAATTACTATGGCTGATATTCATGCAGCTTCTCTTAAGATTTAGTGATTTTTGGTCACAACATTGGCTGGAGGAATTATCAATCATATACTTAAATAACCTGTTTTGGATGACCACTATGCTATTTCAGAAATGAGTTCCATATGATGGGTTACATACCTTAAGAGGGAGTCTTGGTTAATGTTCTCATATTCTCTATGCAATAGTATATCAACAACTTTATATCTTTAGGTCTGACTTTGTTAAGAGCTAGTCTAGGCCTGTTCTTGAGCGTGTCATTGATTACACATAAAATCTGTTGATTGTTGCTGGAAATAGGCAATAACATTGCATGATACAACATTTGGTGATATTTACTGATTTTTAGCGTAGGTAAATACAAGGCTCTATGTGCACTCCATCCTCTAATATAAATAGCAGATGAGGTATCATAAATTAACTAGAAAATCCTATTTAGTTCATCGAAGAATGCCCGCGGAAGGCTTCCATTCTGCTTATCAACCATTGGATTTCGGGAAACTAAAAGGGATACCAAGTCAATTTGGAATGGAATCCCTTATATTAACTTTTCATGACTTTTATATTCATCATATTGTAATAAATTTTCTTTAAAATGATTTTTGTTTTCCAAATGTTGAGGAGAATATCATGAATGTAGTCGTCTGCCATAAATTCTTGAATGTTTTATTGAGAGTTTTCCAAAAGGAATAACATGAATGGTACTTCACCAATAACCAAATGTTTTATCATATTAAACATATATTTATTAGTTTTTGATAGGTTTCTCTACTTGGTTTTCCCAAAGTCGATGCTTCTCAATTGTTTTAATAAATACAATGGAATCAGTTTCTTATTCCTCTGCTGTAATAGACGATAAATGACCCAAGAGAGGATCGATGAATGGTTTTCCCCTTAAGATGTGTTATGGTTGAGAAATTATTTCCCCTGTTAGTAACAATGAATCAGGCATGACGAGACTTATGTTGGAAAGTGCCTCAATATAAGACGGGTTCCTCATTACTACATTTTCAATTAGAAAATTATACTAACAATGTGAAATAGTATTACAGAGAGAACATTCACAGTGAATGCCATCATGGGAAGGACCACCATGGTGGATTATAGTAGTAGACAAATCCTCTTTCTCATTGGTCTTCTGGACACATTGTGTGTTTATGCATTTCTCATTCAAGGATATTCACTCTAGATTGAGCTAATTTTCATGAAGAATGCCTTCATGATGATTTGTCTGATGGGGAACTTTAGAATTACTACTACTAATCCCATAATTTGGTAATGGGAGACTAGGATCATGAGTTGAAATAGATAAATATACAATGGATTTAAAAACTCCCTCATTAAGAGGAGTGAGATTGTAGATTGGCTAATAATTGTTATGATTTTTTGGAGTGAATTCTTCTTAGATTATCTTTTTCATGTAGTTGGGGCCACTTGTTAGGAGAAGTGGTTCCCATGGGAAGTTGTATCTACCTTACATGGAGAAGTCATCATAATGGGATGATTATATCCAATTGGAAAGGGTGAATGATCCTGATCTGGTTGTCTGTATGATATGGGGGAGTATACACCATAATCCTCTTAGACTGGAACATAGGTGTGTATCTATTCTGGGATGGCATACTGATGAGTCATCCCAGTTTTGGGTACAAAATTATGTGTATGTTCCCCTTGTAAAACTGAGGTTGATGTTATAATATTCTAGCAGGATTCCAAAATATTGGTAGGAAGTTTTGTCTTTCCTTTCACCATTGATAAAATATGTATGTTGAAATCAGTGGTTGAAACTATAATATACATCCATTTGGTGTCTAGAGTATGTGTATGTTCCTAATCCTATCCTATCTTTCCTATCAGTGGGTACTCACAGTACTCATGTGTGGGGGAAGATATTTATGTCGTCCCCAGGTTTGTTGTCTGAGCTTACCAGTAGACATCTCTAGGTGCTACCACACAAGACTATTGGAAGGCTAGATGAATGATGACATGTGTATGATAATTCTGGTTTTATTCTACCAAGAATGGCTGAAATAAATCTTTCAATGTTGAGAAAATATATTTCTAGTAGAGTTGGGTAATGTAATATAGTGCATGTTCTTGCTTACCATTTCCCACCATTTTAGATTGGTGGGCTTCCTTGAATGCTTTCAGACGTTCCTGGTGACTGGATGATTGTCTTTAAATAGGTGTATGTGCCTATTCACAGTACTCCCTCAAATATAACTGGTGGGATTAGTGGGTCGCTGCCGGACAGGTCTGGTGGGCAGTGGAATTGGGACAGACAAGTGTATATTCCCATTCATTATTTTCCACCATGTTATGTAGATGGAATTTTCTAGAGGGGTAAATGATAAGAACCTACTCTATATTGGTCGGATGTTGTCCGTGGTGGTTTGTATTATTCACCTAGGTCTGACGGACATGGACTGAACAACCGTAGTAAACACCCCCATCATGTTGGGAGTCCACTGCCGCACAATTCTACTGATGGACATTATTTGTTTGAGCCCTTGGGAAGGACCCTTTTGACTTTGAGCAGAGACCATTATTGAACACATGATCCTCCTCCATGTATTATGGGAGGGAATATTATTACATTCATGGGATAAGGACCATAAATTGTTAAAGAATGTGGTTGGAACCATCTGCTTCCTGACCACCATTCATTGATGACTGGACTATTAAGGGTTTTTGTTAACTTGGAGAGCCTTTCTAGAAGCCTCCAGGTTTTAAATTGTACTGTGTTGACGATATTCCCTTACCAGTAAATTTGATACCAACAATTGAAGATGTTGAGTTGGTGATGATATCCTTGCAATGGATGAGTATCTATCTTGAGCAGTGAATGTGGAACTCAAGGGTGAAAACATGAAGGAGTCAATTTAGAGAGAAGGGAGTTCTAATAAAACCTGAGAAAAACAATGAATTCCATTAAAACAACAACTTTTATATGGATACATGTGTGATTGATTCCTGTTTCTGGCCATACATTATTAATTGATTGGGCCCGGATTGATGTGTAACACCATTAACATGGTTTCAGATTCACCTCAGGTTCACCATTTTTCCGTGTCCCTTAAAATGTGTGTTCTAGTAATGAATCACTACTTCCATGCAGTTTTCATTGTATTTATTTACAAAACTAGAATCATCCAATGGTTATTTATTCTAGTGGACCTTCTTTCCAAAGGTAGATATTTGTAAAATTTGAACATATGATACTTAAGAACATGCTATGGTTGAGAGGATGGGAGGTCAGACTCATCACAAATTTTTGGGGGGAATTTCTACCTACTCTATGACTCTCTTTTAGAATTGATATATTTTCATGAATCCCTTTTAAATCACAAAGTACAGTGTAGGTTTCCCTTGGAATTTTCAATCAATTATTAGCATGTGTGATTTCTAGAATCATCCGCATGTATTCGAGGTTTTTCATTAATAGCGACATCCGTATGTATTCGAGGTTCGCCATCAATGCTATCCTCTCATATACTATTTAGAGATTATTTTAACCATTGTTATGCTGATACTGGATTTTAAGACATCTAGTGGGGAACTATGGAATTTATTGTCGTCCACGGAGATGATGGATTGTTTTGATATTAGGATCATAACCATAAATTGGAAATCTAAGCATTATTTTGATTAGAATCAAAAGACTCGTAGTTCGGTTCCACTAAATGGGACACATCATTCCTTTTAGGGTTGTGTGACAAGGACCTATCCACACAGTTTAATTTCATGTGGTATGAACATATAAGTGAAATATTCTTAGTCACGGTTTAGTGTGGGCATGAGGCCTAAGAAGCCCAAAGAACATGGAAATAATATTGGATTCCATGTTTTATTTGACCATGTTATCAATATTCCTCAGCAAGAACAAGTTTTATTTGATGTGTTGGGTTTGAACCTCAGAGATGCTTCCTATGTATGCCTTTTTTATGTGAATCAAATAACATGTAGTTTGATGAGTCTTATAAGAGAGTGTAGTCCTTTGATTGAAATGAGCTTAGGCTTACTTTCTAAAAAAGGTTTCATTCTATGGATTAAATGATATGGAGATTGGCCCATAGGATGTATTCCTACATATCCCAATTATGGTGGGAATTAGAGTTCTCATAGTTCATTGGTGTGACGTGTTTGTGAAATGTTGTGATCATAAATAATATCTAATCCCACGTGAGTAATTCTCGATGTTAGAAACAAGAGGATATCAAAGATTCAACAAAGGCGCCCACACTTTTACTTATCCACTGGGGGAAGAGGACAAGACAACAACATGGATGGTGGAAGAGGCCGATGCAACTGTAGAAGATGGATAGGCAACAAGCCTTCCCTATATTCACTTTACATTAGGCAAGGGTCCAATGTATAGTAGGAGTGAAGGTGAAAGAAGTAGAGTAAAGAAAATCTATAACCTACTACTTGAAATGGTAGGGGATATAACCATTATGGTTGCCCTAAAATTGCTCCTAGTAGGGGAGGGAGATTTCTGATTTGTTCAAAAGGAAATGAAGGTGTGAATTGTACCTTCCCTACCAAATACCCGAGGTTCTGGGTTTCTGATATGAGAAGGTGAGTTCATGACCCAAAACCTAATCCTCCAAACCAAGAACATCCCAGCACTATTCTTGGGTGAAAGGGCCATGTTACTGTGGATATATAAACACCTAGACACTACAGGAGACCTAACCCCATTGAAAAATAAATTTTGGGAACCTGTGACTGCAGATATACAAACCCTAATAGGAGACATGTTGAAGTGCCCTTCTTAATTTTTCGATAAGTCAAGTGGATTTCGGGGAGGATTCAACATAAAACCATTAAGATAAGGGATCCAATGAAAAAGAATCCTTTTTCATGAATGGATTTGAAGATGTATTGAATAAAAGATGGTATATACTGAAGGGATTAGGTGAATCTAAATAAGGATGCCCATGTAAGTATTTAGTGTGCATGTATGGGTGCGCAAGTTGGCTCAGTAGACTATCTGATACCTTATGTGAAGAAAATCGTGAATGATAATACATTGGAGAGACTTAAATCAAGCCTAAAAGAGTATTAGCATGTGTTCCCAAAAGTGGGGCTCTCATTTTCCTTTGAGAGGAATAGGTGGTGCACAAGTGTTTCTAATTGAGGGAGGTTGGGATCTTTGGGTGAGAAATTGTTCTTGATTTAAAACACTAAAGGAAATATAGTCCCGTTATCCTCCTTCAATTCCTCTACTCAAGATGTTAATGAACTACCTTGAAGGTTTCATAATACTTAGGAGAAGCACTTGGGAGACCAGAGAAGAAATTAGGTATTAGGGAAATTATCCTGTACAAATTAATGCCCCGATGGTCTATTTATAGAAAAATAAGTTACCCTGGGTGAAATGGTGGTGGGGTGGGTGAGTGGGTTGTGTGAACGAACATGGTGCGCAAGTACCTTGAGCACCAACAGATCCTTATCTTGACTGGGGTGATCCAATATTCAATCCATTGAATATCATGATCTTAGATATGTGTTTTATCCTCTATTTTCTAAGGAATTTCCATTTTTCCCTTGTTAGACTCTGTTATAGAACAGGTGGTCAACAAGTGTGTTTTTAGGGGTATTACAGTTTTATAGTTTTTTTTTTGGATTTAGGTGGGTTTGGGTTTTTGGGGGTTTTATGGGATTTAGGGTTTTTAGGGATTACTTGGTTTAGAGATTTTAGATTTTTAAGGTGTTTTTGTTCATTTCAGAGGGTTTTTAATTTTATGGAGTATTCAGGTTTTTAAGGTGTTATATTAATTTAATGGGAATTTAGGGTTTCAAGGGAATTCAGTATTTTATTGGATTTTTTTTGGTTTTTAGGTGTTTTAGAGATCCATTTTTAGGATTTTAGATATTATAAAGGAGTTTTATATGTTTTAAAGGGTTTTGGTTTTTTCATTATCTTATGGTTTTTAGAATTTGATGAGTTTTTAATTATTTTTAGGGTTTTATGAGTTTTTGGGATTTTAGTGTTTTTAGGGGTTTGTGGGGTTTTAGTTTATTTAGTGTTTTGAGATTGTTTTAGTAATTTTTATGGTATCTGAGGTATTTTAGGATTTGAAGGACATTTAGGGTTTTAGAGTTTCTAAGGCGTTTTGTGGTTTTATGGGTTCCTAGTGTCTTATAGGGTTTTAAGGTCTTTTATAATTTTTATAGTTTTTATGTTTTTATGATTTATTATGTCTTTTTATGGTTTTATGATTTTTTATTATTATAAGGGTGTTTTAGATTTTAAATTATTTTGAGTTATTAAGGGTCTTTTATGGGTTTTAAATTTTTTTAGGGTTTTCAGAGTTTTTGTGGTTTCATTTTCAATCAATATTATTTGGATATGTTATGGTTTTTAGGCCATTTTCTGATTATTTATGTTTTTATGTTTATTGAGTAATTTTTAGAACTTTTATGTTTTTTGGGATTTTAGTGTTTTTAAAGGGTTTATATGTTTTTAAGGGGTTTTATGGTTTTAGTGTTTTTAGTGTATTTTAGGGGTGTAGGGTATAAAGGGGTTTTAAGATCTTTAGTGGATTATAATTATAATAATTTTATTTTTTTAGTTTATGGGATTTTTTTTAGCATTTTTTATGTTTTAGGGTTGTTTTGTAGTTATTGGGTTTTGGGATTTTAGGGTCATTCAGGTTATTTTAGGTGTGTTACAGAACATTACTTGTTTTTTTAGTTTTTATAATGACATTATTTATTTGGGTATATTGGGGTGTTGGGTGTTTATGGTTTTTATGGTCATTTTATGGGTTTTTGGGGTATTATTGTGTTTTAGTATTTTAGGATTTTTCATGTTTTTTAGGGTTCTTTAGAGTTTTTGAGGTTTTTAGGGTTTAGGGTTTCATATGAGTATTTTTTTGAGTCTTATGGTTTTTAGGGTTATTATAGGGTTTTTAGGATTCATCTATGGTTTTAGGGTTATTATTTTATTAGGGTTATAGGGTTGTTATGGTGGTAGGGTTTTTAGTGTTATTTGTGTTTTAGAGTTTTTAGGGTATTTATTTTTTTGGAGGTTTTAGATTTTTAGGGTGTGTTTTAATGTTTTTAAAGTTATTATAGTGTTTTATAGGGTTTTTTGGTTTTTTATGTGTTTTTATTTTATATTATTTTATAGTTTTTATGCTTTTTATGTTGTTTTAATGTATTTAAGACTTTTTATAGTTTCAATGGTTTTTAAGAATTTATGATTCTTTTAGATTTGGGGTTTTAATGTTTTCCTTGGGGAGTTAAGGTCTTTTGGTTAATTATGGATTTTGGAGGTTTATATTTTTTAGGGTTTTTATTTTTCTAAATGTTTTGAATAGTTTTTTCTAGGTTTTATGGGTTTTATGAATGTTTATGAATTTTTGGGTTTTTATGGTTTTTAGCGGATTTAGGGGATTTTTGTTTTGAAAATATTTTTGGTTCTTGAATATTATTACGGATTTAGTTGTTTTAAGGGAGTGGGTGGGGGTTAGAGGTTTCTCATGTATTTTAGTTGGGGGTGTGTGGTTAAGTGTTTTATATTTTTTGGGTGTTTAACAGATTTGTATCATTTTAGGATTTTTAGGGATTATGGTTTTTATGGGTTTTATGTGTTTTTAGTGTTTTCTACGTTTGTAATTTAATTTTAATGTTTTAATGGGTTTTAGTATTTCATCAATTTTGATAGGATTTTCGGGTTTTTAGTTTTTTAGGGTTTATGTTGAATTTACATTTTTTTAGGGTCTCTAAATTTTTTTAGGATTTTAAGTTACTTTTAGGGTATTTTTTTATTTTTAATGTTTGTAATGGTTATTTGTGTTTTATGGGTCTTTTGGGTTTTTAGAGTCAACTATTTTTTTTAGGTTCTTCAATTTTTATTACTGGTTTTAGGTTGTTCTAGGGTTTTTTGTATTCTTTGGGGTTTTAGGGACTTCAAAATTTATTTAGGGTATTAGGATCATTTAGGGATTTTTCCTTTTTATATGGTCCATTTTGGTTTTAATTATTTTATGGGGATTTAAATTTTTTAAGGTTTTGATTTTTTTATGTTGTTTAGGGGTTTTCTGTTTTTCTAGTTTTTTATATGTTTTAGCATTTTTAGGTGCCATAGGGGTTTTAGGGGGTTTTAATTTATTTTATGTGTTTTTATAGTGTTAGGGTTTCATTGTTTTTATTTTTATTATGGTATTTATGGTTTTAATGGGTTTTATGTGTTTTTTTAACTTTTAGGGATTTTACAGTATTTAATGTTATTTTAATGTTTTCAAGTGGTTTTAAGGTTTTTTGGGTTTTTTGTTTTAGGGGTGTTTCATGTTCATTTTTGTTATTAGTGTCCTTTAGGGCCATTAGAGATTTTACAGTCAATTTGGGTTTTTTAAAGTGTTTTAGGGTTTTAATGCTTTGTTAGTATTCGTAGGGGACTTTTAGGGGTTTTGGGGGGTCTTGTTGAGGGTTTTAATTCCCTTTAGGGTTGTTTGGGTGGGTTAAGGTCCATTATATTTTTTGAGGTTATTTGGGGCCCTTCATGTTTTTTGGTAGATGTTTGGTGAATTTTCAGGGTTTTAGGGTCCTTTGGTGGATTAGGTGTTCTAGAGTGTTTTGGGGTTTTGGGGATTTTAGAGTTTACATATGATTTTAGGAAATTAAAGAGTTTTTAGGGGTTTCAAGATATTTTAGGGTTTTAGTTTTTGGGTTTTTATGGGTTTTAGGTTATTTAGGGATTTATTTCTATTTCAATTTTTTTTCTTGTGATTTTATTGGGTGTAATGTTTTTATGTGTTTTTAATGATTTTAGGCATTTTAGGCGTTTTTTGGTTTTAGGTTTTTCAAATATTTTAAGTGTTTTAATTTTTTTGTGGAAACTTTTGGGTTTTTTATAATTATATGGTAGTTTTAGGGTATTTAACATTTGTTATGGGTTTTTTTGGGTCATTTGGGATTCATATGTTTTTTTATTTTTTGGATTTTTTTGGTTTTTCAAAATTTGGAGGTTTTGGAGGGATTTTAGAGTTTTTCACTATTTAGTGTTTTACAGTTTTCAATGAATTTTAGTGTATTATAAAGATATTAAAGGTGGTTTATGGGTATGGGGGGTTTTATATGGTTTTATGGCTTTTCAATATTCTTTAGAGTTGTTAGGATTTTGGCGGGTTTTGGGGTCTAATGGTTTTTGTTGTTTTTTAATTTTATGGTTTTTTGGGTTTCTAGTGTTTTATGGTTTTTTGGTATTTTTGGTTTGAACAGATTGTAGAGTTTCAATGGTTTTTAGGTACTTTTATGAATTTTATAGGGTTTTAGGTTCTTTTAGGGTTATTAAGGGTTTTATGGTCTTTAAGGGGGTTTTAGGGTTCAAGGACCCTTTAGGGGCTTTTAGGTATTTTTAATTTTTTTAGAATTTTTATGGTTTTTAAGGGATTGAGGTTATTAAGGAATTTTAAAGGGTTTTTAGGGATAAATGGGTTTTAATGTTTTTTTAATATTCTTAGGTTTTTTAGGTTTATAAAGGGTTTTTAGGGATTTAATTGGAGTTTTATGGGTTTTTGGGTTAATGGTTTTTTAGAGATAAATAGTTATTTTTAGGGGTTTTATGTATTTAGGTGCTTTGGGGGTTCTAGAGTTTTTACGTATTTTTAGGGATTTTTTTGGTTTTACAGTTTTAGGTATTTTTACAGTTTTTAGGGTTTCCATTATTAATCATTGTTTTTGTGGTTTTTGGTGTATCAGGGTTTTTTAGGTGTTTTTAGGTTTTTAGGTTTCATCATATGTGTTTTTGGGTTTTATCATTTTTTGGTGTTTTAGGGATTTATGATTTTTAATTATTTTTTAGGGTTTTAAGGGTTTAATATCTCTTGTGGGATTTTAGATTTATTAGTTATTTATAGTATTTGTTGGTCTTTATGGGTTTCTGGGTATTTTAGAGTATTTCTGTGGGTTTTGGGATTATATGGTTTTAAGTTTTTTCATTGTTTTTTGAGTTTATAGTGGTTTTAGGTTATTCAGTGTTTTTATAGGGTTTTTGGTGCATTTACAATTTCCTTATGGGTGTTGGGGGTTTTAGGGTCTTTAGAGTTTCATGGGTTTTATGTTTTTAATGGATTCTGGGCTTTTAGGGTTCTATGGGTTCGTTTTGATTTTTCCTGGCATTTAGGTGTTTTGAGGGGATGTTATGGGTTTCAGAGAATTTTAATTTTTTAAGGGTATTTAGGGACATTGAGCATTTTTATGGTTTATATTTTCTATTAAGGATTTTTTTGTTTTAGAGTCTTCTAAGGGTTTTTGGGTATTTATGGGGTATTTTGGTTTTAAGGGAATTTAAGTGGTTATAGGGTTTTTAGAGATTTTATTGTTTTCTAGGGTTCTAGGGTTATTTTATGGGTTTTACTGTTTTTATGATATTTTTTAGTTTTTAGTTATTTAGGGTGTTTTAGGTGTATTTTTGGTTTTAAAACATTTGAATGGGTTATTAGGGTTTATCGTTTTTTATAGGTTTGGGGGTTTTTAGTTGTTTTTGGTGTTTTTAGGTTTCTTAAAGAGTTTTTAAGGTTCCTAGGTTTTTTAGGGATTTCAGGGACTTTTATGGGGTTTGGGGGTTTTAGGGTCTGTTTGTGGTTTTTTGGTGTTTTTATGTTTTAGGGTTTTAGGGGGTTTTACAGTTTTTAAGAGTTTTATGGTTTTTTGGGGTTTTATAAATTTTAGGGAATTAAGAGTTTTAGTGCTCCTAGTCTTTTTTGAGTTTTTTTTGGGGGGGGGGGGGGTTGTGGGTTAAATATCTTTAGGGTGTTTTCGATTTTTCGGGATGTTTTATGGGTTTATTTGGATTTTAAGGTATGACGGGGTTTTATAATTTTTTGTTATTTATGGGTTTTGATGTGTTTTAAGGATTCCAGTTTTTTATAGTTTATAGGGAATTTAGGGGATATATTGTTTATAATGTGTTTTATAATTTTAGGATTTTCTTATGGTTTTTAGTATTTTTAGATATTTTTATATTTTTTTAGTTATAAGGATTTTAGGGGTTTTAATTATTTTAATGGATTTTAGGTTCTTTTTGTGTTTAGATATTCGTTTTTTAAGTTTTTCGGTATTTAGGGTCTTTAGGGTTTTTTTAGAAATTTAGAGTTTTAGGGGTTTTAGAGTCTTTTTTGGTTTTTGGGATTTCTAGTGTCTTTTTTGGATTTAGGTTCCTTTTATATTCATATGGGTTTTAGGATTTTATTATTTTTTATGAATTTTTATTGTTTTATGGGTTTTTATGGGTTTAAGGGGTTTTTATGGTATTTATGGTTTTTAGTGTTATTAAGGGTCTTTCGGTTTTTTAATATTATTTTGGGATTTCAGAGTTTTTATGGATTCATAATGTTTCATTGTTTTTAGGTATTTTTATGGTTTTTAGGGTATTTAAGGTTATTTATGGTTATTTATACTTATCAACTATATTTTTATAGATTTTTGTGGTTTTATGGGTTTTTATGGGATTTATGGTTTTTAGGGGTTTTTATGGGGTTAAAGGGTTTTCATATTTTAAGGGTTTTATGGTTTTTAGTGTTATTTGGGGGATTAAGACTTTTATAATTGTACTGCTTTTAGGGGTTTTAATGATTTGATTATTTTTCGATTATTTTATGATTTATATTCTTTTAAGGTTTTTTTAGGGTTGTCTAGTACTTTTATTGAACATTATTGGTTTGGGGTTTTACTGTATTTTAGAAGTGTCTATAGGTTTAGTATAACTCGGTTGTTTTTTATTTTTTAGGCTTTATTTATTTTTTGTTGTTTTTATGGTTTTAGGGTGTTTTTTTGGTTTTTGTGGATTTTATGGGTTTTCTTATGTCTTAGTGTTTAAGGGGGTTTTAAATTTTTTAGGTTTTATGGGTTTTTCATGATTCTAAAATGTTTTATGGTTTTAAGGATTTAGGGTTATAAAGGATTATTTTATGGGTATTGGGGATTTTTTGGTTATTTTGTGGTTATTAAGATTATTTTAGGGTTTCATGGGTTTATTGTTTTTAGGGTTTTATGGTTTTTAAGGTTGTAGGGATATTAGTCTTAATAGTGATTTTTATAGTATTTACGGTTTTTATTGGTTTTGGGGTTTTAGGTTACTCGGGTGTTTTAATATTTAAATGATCATGTAGGGTTTTAGGGTGTTTTTATTGTTTATGGAATTGTAGGTTATTTTAAAGTTTTATGTATTTTATGGTATTTTAGTGAGTGTTTGGGTTTACAGGGTTCTTTATAGTTTTTAATGTTTTTAGAATTTTAGGGACCTTTTGTTTTTTTTCTTTTTAAGGGGTTTTAATGATTTATAGTAATTTTTGAGGTCATTTATTTTTATAGTTTTGGGTTTTAATATTTTTTAGGGTTATAGGTTTACTTATGGATTTTAAGGGTTTTACATGTTTTATGGGGTTTCATGGGGTTTTTGGTTTTTAGGGTTCTTTTATGAGTTGTATGGTATTTGGTGTTTTTTAGTAGTGTTTTTTGGGGTTTTAGTTTTTAGAGGATTCTTTTGGGGTTTTATGGGTCCATAGAAGTCTTATAGGTTTTCCAGCATAAGTGGTGGGGGTATGTGGTTTTAGTGTTATTTGGGGTTTAAATTTATTATTATATTTTAAGGGTTTTACGATTTTTATGGGATTTATGGTTTTTGGGTTTTTTATATTTTTAAGGAATTGTTATGGTTTTAATGGGTTTTTAAGGTTTGTTATGTTTTTTAGAGTTTTGGGGTCTTGGGTTTTTCAGTTTTTATGGAATTTATGGGTTTAGGGTATTTTATTTTTTTATTATTTTTATGGCCTTTTGGGTTATTTTTGGTGTTTATAATGTTTTGAAGGATTTTAGGATTTCAAGGGACATTTATGTTGTTTACATTCATATAAAATTTTTATGGTTTTTTTGGACTTTTATGATTATAATGAGTTTTTAGGTTTTCTAGGATTTATTTTGACTATTTTGGTTTTAAAGGACTTCATGAATTTTATGGTTTTTTTAGGATTTTTCCTATTTTTAGGGTATATATTGGTTTCTATGGTTTTAGGGGATTATCAATTTTTTGGGTGTTTGAGGGTTTTTTGGCGATTTTATGGGTTATAAGGTTTCTTTTTGTTTTTTATGGTATTTATAGTTTTTTGGTATTTAACAGTTTTCAAGGGATTTTAAATTGTTAGGGGATTTAAGGTTTTATTATTTTTATGTTTTTTTCATTTTATGGGGTTTAGGTGTGTTTGGTACCATAAATTCAGCAAAGTGAACGAATATACTCCTTCATGTTGGGAGAAGTAAATAAATAAAAATTCGATTTCAAATTTGAGAAGATTTTGATGATATAAAATATTGAAAAAGAGTCGAGATTGGACATGTACTGACTGCTGGGAAAGGATCACGAATGAAATAAAACATGAACCTCTAGTACATGGAAGGCCTTCGATATGCTGGCCCGTGAGGCGTTGGCCAACAAACGAAGCATTTCACGGTGAATTTCCACCCATGAAATGAAGCTTTCGCGAACCGTTTTCAGTGGTGAGAATCAGGCAGAGATTCGCCACGCACACTAGTCCCATGAATGATGTGATTCATGGATTAGTAGAATCCAACATCATCCGTCACCATCCCAAATTGTGGTTGACTGAGTCTATTGAGGATCTAGATATCTCTCTATGGTCTTGCACTAATGGTTCCAGGAGAAGAAAAAATATAGAATCAAGAGCACTCTATAAAAGGACCACCATGGAACTGAAAAGAAAAGGGGACGAAGACAGGGAGAGATCTCTCAGACGGTCCAAAAGTGGACGAAGAATGTAGAGGGTGCCGAAGGAATTTCTCCCGTACATGAAGCAGTTCGCTGGTCTCCATCCCTCATTCTAAATAGTTTATGGAAACCATCCTACAAACCCTATGCCGAAAGAATTTTGCAGAAGCCCTCCCCATGTACCGTATTCGGAAGACCTTCCAGATCCAAATAGAGAACCAATAAAAAATGTAATAAAAACAACTCACGGATGACCATATACGGAAGATGGTTCATGGGAACCCATATGCGGAAGATTATATGTGAACCCCCTATGTGGAAGACAGTTCAAGATCAACTCCTCTGTATTAAATCATACATGTCCACCAATATCCAGTTCCTTCCTTACCATCATTGACCCCCCTTGAAAAATTGAGAGTCACAATGCAAAAATTTCGAGCTGGGTCAATGACATTTTCCATTGCTCCCTTTTTCCGCCCAAATATCTGTCCCATAAAAACCCTGAGAAGAAATATTCCTCATGAACCTGCCAAAAACTCTCTAACCTATATCCTATCCTAGGATAAACCATAAGTCCATGGAAAATCACAACCTGAGTGTTTCTTAAATGCCAGAAAACATACTTTTCATCCGTCAAACTCTGTGTCTCTAGTGATTTCGCATCCTCAAAAACCTCCATGGACATCAGATGAGGGAGGCCAATATCCTGCAGACACCTTTGTTAGACTAGGCACATCAGGCCCCGATGGATCTTCATATGAAACCATTAAGGTGACCATCAATCAAAGGAAAATTCGTCCTCAAGAGAGTCCTTTCTTACCTCTATACGCCTCAATGGATACCATGCCCCATATCATTTTTCATGGTTAAAGAATCCCTAATATCACAGTTTACACTTTTGTTCCCTCCCATGTTCATGGAATATTAGAACAATCCAGCCTAATTATCATTAATTTAATAATGGATCCTACAACAAGTGATCCAAACTCCATGACCTTAAACTATGAGTTATCATCCTGACCACATGATGTTAAACTATACAGTATCATTCTATGCCTTATAATAATAAATTTTGGTGCCATCGTCCAAGATATATGACTTTAAAATTTATTATATTAGTTGATTTCGGTTCTTCATAAACATCCATGGCCATCTGAAGAGAAAGGTCAGTGTTCTGAGGACACCTTTTCTTTACTATACACATCATGCCTCAGGGGAACTGCATAACGTTCCCACAAAAATGGCTGTCAACCATTGTAAAATTATTCTCCAAGAGACTCATTTCCTACCTATGTACACCATATGGGCTTCCATGCCTCATATCATTTCTCCTGATCTAAGAACCTCGAGAATCATGGTTTTCATGTTCCTTCCCTCTATTTCTCAAGGAATCTCTGAACATCCCAAGATTATTATCCTCCAATTATTCTTCATCCATTCTATATGAATTTAAATTTTAGTAAACCTCATATGACATTCTGTGTACCTCACACTGAGGTAAGCCCCAAATCTTCTGAGGTCGGGTCACATGAACTTTAATTCCATATCACTTGGAGAGGTTCATTTCTCTGTGCCCTCTCCCACAGTCGCCACAAATCTCTTCGACTGTGGGCTCTCCCTCCCACTCCAGCAGTGGAGGAGGTATGTGGATTGTTTAATATTTAACATCCTTTTGTTTCTCACACTGATCATGACTCACGTGGTCTTAGAGGTTTGTTAGTATTACAACATCCAAATAATTTTAACAATGAGAACTCTGATTCATGATCAAAACAGGATACGAAGGACGCTTACTAGAAGGCCCAATCTCAAAATAGTGACCACCTATAAAGGGTACAACCAATCATGTACCCTAAAATGGGAAGATTCTATGAGTAAGCCACACATATTATAAACTATAGGAAATATGATTCTGGATCAAAACAAAATACATAGGATGTCTAATAGATGGCATGAGCTCAAAAGGGTGCCCACCCATAAAGGGTCCACCCAATCATGTCCCCTAAAATGGACATCTTCTATGAGTAATCCCCACATATTCTAGACAATGAGAAATCTGATTCATGGTCAAAACAGGATACATAGGACTTCTATAAGAAGGCTCGCGCTCAAAAGGGTGCCCATCCAAAATGTTCCACCCAATCATGTCTGGTCAAATGGGAAACTCCCATGCATAAGCCCCACACAATCCAAACTACGTGGGTTCTGATTCCTCAACAGGGGATACGTAGGAATCCCTTCTTATTAGACTGATCCTATCATAAATCCACATTTTGTCCCCCTGGATGAAGATAAACTCAATATGAACATTATAATATACCTCAATTCAGCATCATCTCCATAGCATCAAATATATATGCATGCTTATGATGATTTTTCTAACCAAGGGTAGCCCATGGACACACTCTTCGGGAAGGAACAAAGGATTCACAAACATATAAACATGACTTAAATCTATAAGGGAGTACCAAAACAGAAAAAACCATACCCTGGAATGGTGAAGTCATCCAGACCTCCCATCCACTTTACCAATAGAGTCCTTTCGTGTCATTGGCCAAATAGTCAGCCAACGAGCACCGACCTTTGGAAAGAAGGTCCCTAAATCATGGATACCACGGACATTGAGATTTTTTTTATCCATCAATAAACCCATTGGAGACCATCTTAGGATGTTATATATGAGAAGGATTGATTGCATGATTTCTTGAATCCCACACAATCACCCTCTGAGACCAACAGTTCCTATAGGTCTAAATTAACCTTCTTTAAAGGATAATGACACTGAACAGGTCGAAACAAACGGAATGATGAATTCGATTGGAGAATGAATTTATATAGAATTAGATGAGTGACAAACATCAGGGGACCTTTTTCGCACCGCCCATAAATGCATCACCTCAGAGCTAGAACAAGGTGTTTTTCCTTTTTAGGGTTTTTAATGTATTTAGAGTATATTTAATGTTTAAGGGGGTTTGATGTTATTTTTTATTTTTTGGTTTCTTCTGTTAATTTTGCATTATTAGGGAAAATTATGAACTTTTAGGGGTTGTATGATTAGTTTTTGTTTTTTATATATTTTACTGTTTATTTGGAGTTTTATAGTTTTTTTGTATTTTTTAGACATTTAGGGTTTTTTGTGATTTTTGGGACATTTAAGGGTTTTAGTGTAATTTAGGGGTGTTAGATTTTTTTGAGGTCATTTGAAAATTTTTAAGGGTTTTTTGTGTCCATTTTTGGTTTTTGATATGTGTATATTGATTTATTATGGGTTTTAGGGTCATCTAGTGTTTTTAATGCTTTATATAATTCTATATAGATTTTATGAGGTATTATGATTTTTATGGGTTTTAGGATCCATTATGATTTTAGGGGGTTTTCGAGACATTAAGGTTTTGGGGGTTTTTAAGGTTTCATAGGGATTTATTGGTCATTAATGGGTTATTAGGGTTTTTAGTATCTTTTTGGAATTTTTGTTTTTAGGGGTTGTATGGTGTTTAGGGTTTTATTTTTGTTTTTTGGGTATATTATGGTTTATTTATATTTTTGTGATTTTAAGGTATTTTAAGGGGTTTTACTAGTTTTAAGGAATTGAATGGTTTCGGTATTTTCTTGTTTTATGGTCTTCTATATGTTTTTGAGGTTTTAAATGGTTCACGTACTTTTTTGTGTTTTTAGAGTTTTTATGGATATTATATTGTTTTTACGGTTTTTACAATTATTAGGTTTTTAGGTGTTTTATTAGTTTTTAATGTAACTTTAGTATATTGGGGTTTTTAAAATGTTATGTTTTTTAGGGGTTTTGTTTTTTAAAATCATTTGATGTTTTAGGGTTTTTAAAGTTTGTTAGGGGTCTTTTGGTTCATTAGGGTTTTAAATGGTTTTTTGGTTTTTTGTTTCTATGGGTTTAATGAGTTTTTAGGTATTTTAGTGTGTTAGGGGTTTATATGGTTTTTATGGGTTTTCATGGGTTCTTATGGTCTTTAGTAATTTTTATTAGTTCAGGGTTTTCATGGTTTTCCGGGTTTTGGTTGATTTTAATGTGATTTTTATGGGTTTTAGGGGCTTTTATTTGATTTTTAGGGTTTTTAGGATTTATTATGGGGTATTTTGGGTTTAAGGTGTTGGGGGGGGAGGGGTTAATGGATTTTTATGGTTTTATGTATTTATGGTCTTTAATTTTTTTAATGTTTTTATAGTTTTTTTTGGTAATTTAGGGTTTTTAAGGTGTTTAGCGATTTTTAGGGTCATCTATAAGTTTTATTGGATTTTTGGTTTTTTGGATTTTAGGGGTTTTAAGGTATTTTAGGAGGTTTTGGGGGTAATGGTATTTTAGTGTTTTGGTGGTATTTTTTGTGTTTTGTTTGAATTTTTATGGTTTTTCAGGGTTTTGGGGTTATTGAGACCTTTTTGTGTTTTGTAGGAATTCAAGTGATTATTTGCTTTAGTGTTTTATATCATTCATGGATTTTTAGGGTTTAGGGGGTTCTTATAGATATAAATTTTTTTATATGGTTTCAGGGGTTTTAGTTTATTTATATATTTAGGATTTTTGGGTTGTTTTGCGGTCTTAGGCATTCTGGTGGGTTTTTATGTCTTTTTGGGTTTTTAGGGTTTTCATGGGTTTTTAGAGTTTTTTTGTTATTTTGGAGTTTAGGGATTTTCAATATTAGTCATGGTATTTTTTGGATTTTGGGTTTTTAAAAGTTTTTATGTTCTATTAGGGTTTTAGGGTTCTTCATAGATTTTTTGGGGTTTTAGTGTTTTTAGAGTTTTAGAGATTTAGGGTTTGTAATGGGTCTTATATTATTTAGGGTGTTTGGGGGTTTTAGAATTGGTTAGGTAATTATATTATTATTAGTTTTATTGGTTTCAGGGTATATAAGAGTTTTTAAAGGGGTTTTTATATTTTTAATGTTTTTAGTTATTTATGGTTTTTATAGTTTTTTTGTGGTTTTAGGTCCTGTAGGGTTTTATTGGGTTTTAGGTATATTTCGGGTTTTCATAAATGTTTTAGAGACTTTTAGGGTTTTAATTTTATTTTTGGGTTTAAATGGGGTTTATGGATTTATTGTTTTTATGTTATTTAGGGTTTTCATGAGTTTAAGAGTTTTTATTGCCTTTTGAGTGTTTTGAGTTTTTAGGGGTTTTTATGAGTTTTTACTGTTTTTAGAATTTTATGGATTTTTGGGGGGTTTATGATATTATAGATTTGTATGGTTTTTAGGGTTTTAGGTATTAGTAATATTTTCATTGGTTTTATGGGTTTTTTTCATTTTAGGCCTTTTGGGGATTTAAGGATTTTTATTCTTTCATAGGTGTATTATAGTTTATCGGGTTTTAGGGGGTTTGAGATTTTTTTTTTGTTTTAGGGTTGTTTTATGTTTGATGAGTTTTATGATTACTATATGGTTTGGTAGATTTTTTTTAAAAAATTAGGTGGTTTCAGGAGTGTTTAGTCTTTTAAAATAATTTTGGGGTTTTTAGGTGATGAAAATGTGTTTAGGAATTTTTGGTGTTTTTAGAGTTTTGTATGGTTTGTTTGTGATTTTTTGTGTTTCGTGGTTTTTTTGTATTTCTCATTGTTTTAGGCTGTTTGGGATACATTAGTTGTTTTAAGGTTCTTTACTGTTTTTAGGTATTTTTAGGGGACTCAATATTTCTACAGTCCTTTTGTGTGTTTTCAATGTTTTAGCTATTTTTTTGGGGTATATAGTTTTTATGGTTTTTACTGGCGATTAATTTGTAAGGGTTTTGGGGTTTTAAGGGTTTTATGTTTTTTAGGGTTTTTTAGTTTTTTGGGTTTTAGAGTGTTTAGGGATGTTTAGTGATTTTTTGTTTTTTATATTTTATAAGGTTTTTAGGGTTTTTTATGATTTCTAGGGTTTTAATTGTTTTTAGGGTTTTCTTTGTATTTAGATATTTTAAGGTTCTTTTAGGGATTTAGTGTTCTTTTTGGATTATAGGTTTTTAGGGTATAGTTCTATTTTTAGAGCTATGTTGGGTTATTTGTGGGTTTTATGGTTTTTTTAGAGTTTTTAGGTGGTTAGGTATTCATGGGGGGGGGGGGGGGTAGGGAATTATTAGGAGGTCATAGGGGTTTTATGGGTTTGAAGATTCTTTTGTGGGGGGGGGGGGCTTAGAGGGGTTTTCAGTTTTTAGGGGTTTTAAATTATTTAGGGGTTTTATGGGGTTTTAATGATTTTTAGGGTTTTAAGAGTTATGGGTATTTTAGGTGTTTTTTGATTTATTATTGAATTTAGGGTTATAGTCTAGTTTATTTTTTTTTTGAGTATTTTGGGGTTTTCACTATTTAGGGGTTTTTAGAGGTTTAGGATATTTTATCATTCCATGTTAATTGAGAGTATTCCATGGGTTTATATTTTTTTTCATGTTGTTTATCTATTTTTAGGGTTTTGTGGTTTTAGGGTTTTAAGTGCCTTTCATGGATTTTTGGACATTTTGGATTTTTATTGGGGTTTTTGTATCTTTTTCGTGATTAAGGGTTTTTAGGGTCTTTTAGAATTTTATTAGGTTTTTAGGTTTTTAATGTGTATTTTGTGTTTATTAGGGGTTAAAAGGGGTTTGGGGTCTTAAAATATTTTAAGGGGTTTTGGCGTCTTTTATGGTGGTTTGGTTTTTTATGTTTTATAGGGTTTTCTAGGGTTGTTAGGGTTTTAGTGGTTTGTATTGTCTTTATAGGGTTTGATTTATTTTATGTGTTTTATGGACTTTAGGGTTTTAGTGTTTTGGGTTTCATAGGGTTTTCAGTGTGTTTTAGGGGATTTAGGGTTTTTTTGGGTTTTGGTTTTTGGGGCATTTTAAAATTTTTTGGGGTTATATAGGTATTTTTAGGTTTTCCATAGATTTTTAATGTTTTTCATTTTTGGGGGGTTTTAGGGGGTTTAGGGGTTTTAGGATGCTTGAGGGTTTGGGGAATTTTATAATTTATATGGGTTTTAATGGGGTATTAGAATTTCAGGGGATTATTCTATTTTTAAACATTTTAGGTATTTTTTTACATTTTTTTGTATTTTTAGGTATTTTTAGGATTATTTCGGGTTTTTGTGTTATTTTTCTTTTTTTGGTTTTTTAGTATTTTTTGGATTTTTAGGGGTTTTAGGGGTTTTAATCGGTTTTATGGGTTTTAATTTCTTTTTATAGTTTTCATGGGGTTTTATGATTTTGGATGTAATTTAAGCCTTTTTAGGGATTTTGATATTTTTTATAGTTTTAGAATGTTTTTTGTTTCTCTTTTAGGTTTTTATGATGTAGGTATTTTTATTTGTTTTTTGTTTTTTTGGTTGTTTTAATGTTTATATTTCATTTTAGGGGGTTTTCGCGGATTTTGGGGGGAGGGGGTTTGGCCTTTCTAAAAGGTTTTTTGGATTGTTGTTTTTTATTGGGTTTTATGGATTTTTTTGTGAATTTGGTGTTATTTATGGGGTTTTTTTGTTATTAAGGGTTTTTAGGGTTTATCAGGGGTTTTTAAAAGTTTTAAATTTTATGTGGTTTATGGATTTAATGGATTTTCGTTTTTAATATTTTTAAGATACTTTATGGGTTTTTAGTAGATTAGGGTTTTTAATATTTTTATGGTTTTCTTAGGTTTTTTAGTTTTTAACAATTTTAGGGGTATTAAGGTTTTTATTGTCTTTAAGACTTACTAGGGTATATGGTTTTATTGGTTTATGTGTATTTTATGGTTATGGGACTTTTAACAACTATTAGGATTTTTTTTGGGAAAATTGGGTTTTAAGTGTTTTTTTGATGTAGGGTTTTTGTTTTTTGATTGTGAATTTTAGGATTTTTAGTATATTATAGTTTTCGGGTCATTTGTGGGAATATTGGGGGTCTAGGTTATTTTTCGAGTTTGGGGTGTTTTATAATTTTTAAGGCTTATTGAGGGTTTATGGTTTCTATGGTTTTTAGGGTGCTTTATGGGTTTATAGTGTTTTTATTTTCCATTAGTAGTTTTTGAGGAATTTAGGGCCATCTACAGTTTTGGGTTTTTTGGGTCCTTTTGGGTTTTTCACGGTTTTAGGGTGCTTAGGGGTTTTAAGGGTATTAATTTTCTTTAATGTTTTTATATTGGTGTTCAGGGTCCCTTATTGTTTTAGGATTTTTTGGCCCTTTATGGGGTTTTTTTGAGTCATCTAGGGGTTTAATGGTGCTTTTTGGTCTTTTAGTGTCTGTACGGTCATTCTGATTTTTTATTTGTTTTAGAATTTTTATGGTTTTTATGATAATTTAGGGGGTTTAGGGGATTTTTGGTTTAATGGTTTTGTATATTTTTTAAGGTTTTATGGGATTTTAGGGTTTTAGGGGTCTTTAGTTTAATTTAGGGGTTTTTAGTGTTTTTTGGGATTTTAGAGCTTTTATATTTTTTAGGTGTTTTGAGTGTTTTTTGGTGTGTTTTGGGGTTACACATTTTTTAAGGGATCTCAGAATATTTTAAGGGTGTTTTAGTGGTTTTGGTAATTTTTCATGTTTTATGTGTTTTATGGTATTTAGGGGGTTTAGGGTATTTAGTGTTTTTTTGGGATTATTGGATTATTTTTATGTTGTTAGGTTTTTTTGATTTTTAGCTATATTTAGTGTTTCTTAGTAGGGTTTATGGTTTATATTGGTTTATATGTTATAGGGCCTTTTATGGTTATTCATGTTTTTAGTGCTTTTATGTTTTTTATTTTTAGGGTTTTTGGGGTCTTATAGATTTTTTATTTTTTATGGTTTTTTGTTTTTTAAAAATTTATAGAGATATATAGGAATTTTGTACTCGGGTTTTTCAGGGGGTTTTAGGATCTTTTATGTGTTCTTGAGTTGTTTAGTTTTAATACTATTTTTAGTCTCTTTTAACATTTTAGGGGTTTTATAATCATTTTTTTCATTTTTGGATTTATTTTGGTTTTTAGGTTTCATTATGTAATTTTAATTTATTTAATAATTTTTATGATTTTTAGTGGTTTTTAGGGTGTTTCATGGTTTTGATGTGGTTTTAGTGTTTTTAGAGTCTTTAGAGTCTTTTAGGGTTTTTAGGGTTTTATGGGTTTTCAAGGGGTTTTACGGTTTTACGGTCCATTGAGTATTTATGGTTTTCATGGTACTTTCTGCATTTTTTTTGTTTTTTGATTGTTTTGAGGGGTTTAAAGGTTTCTTTGAATTTTTGGATTTTTTTGTGTTTTTAAGGGTTTTAATGTTTTATGTTTTCTTATTATTTTTAGTGTTTTTTTTGTTTTTTCAGCTTTTTTAGGGATTATAGTGTTTTATGGTTTTATGGTTTTTATGGTTTTTTATGGGTATTAGATTATTTATTTGTAATTTATTATTTTTAAGTGTTTTATGGTTTTTAGGTACTTTAAATGTATTTTTTGATTTATATATCTTTTTTAGGATTTTTTGTGGTTTAAGGGTCATTTTCACTTTTAGGGTAGTTTATGTCTTTTAGGGTTATTAATATTTTTACAGGTTTTATAGATTTTATGGTTTTTTGGGTTTTTTATATTATTTTGAGATGTTTTGGGAATTTGGAGTTATTTATTGGTCTTTTAGTGTTTTTATCGATTTTAAGGTTCTTTAGATTTTATTAGTGAATTTAGGGGAATTTTTGTATATGATTCATCTATGTGTTCTTTTAGGTTATATTATTCTTTTTATAAATATTTTTAGGTATTTTAATGTTATTGGGGTCCCTTAAAGATTTTAATAATCCATTAGGGGTTTAAGTGGACTATTAATATATTTTAGTTTCTTTTAGGGTTTTTAGTTTTTATGGTCTTTTAGGGTTTTTATTTTTTAATTTTGATTCATTTTATGTTTATTTAAATATATTAGGCCTTTTATTGTTTTCATATGGGTTTTTGATATTTTAGGGTTTTCATAGTCTTTTATGGTCTTTTAAGGGTTTTGGATTTTTAATCATTTATTGGGGTTTGGGGTTTTTAGTCTCATTTACGGGTCTGTTGGGATTTTAGGGTTGAGTGTTTTGTTTTTATTCTAGGGTTGTTATGGTTTTCGGGCTTTTAGAGTATTTATGGGTTTTAGGTGTTTTACCTTTTTTTAGTTTTTTGGGTCTTTAGGATCTTTTAGTGGGCTTTTAGGGCATTCAGTGGTTTTAGGGTTATTAATAATTAATGGGTTTTAAGGGTTTTTTTGGTTTTTTGGTTATGATGGTGTTTTATGGTTTATGGGATTTTATGGGATATTAGGGTATTTTAGGGTTGTGGGTGTTTTATTGTTTTTATGGGTTTTTATCATTTTAAGTGGTTTTTAGTGTTTTTGGGGTTTTAGAGTTTCTTTGGGTTTTTAATGTTTTCATGGTTTTTTGGGGGTTTTACGGTTTGTCATGATTTTCATGTTGTTTAAGGGTTTATGATTTTTATTTCTTTTATATAATTTTAAGGGATTTTAAGGGCTCTAGGGTTTTACAGTATTTACAGATTTTTGGTATATTTGGTTTTATTTAATAATGTTTATGGTTTTAGGGGTTTTAGTATTGTTATAGGGTATTTAGGGGATTTGGGGGGTTTTAGATATTATTGTGTATGTTTTATTAGTGTTTTGGGTATTTGGGGATTCGGTGTTTTTAGGGTTTTACAATGGGTTTAAAGACATTTAAATGTTGTGGGGGGAGTTATAGTTTTAAGGGCATTTTGGGGTTTTACATTTTTTTTAGTGTGTTTTAGGGTCTTTATGTTTTTTTGGTTCGTCTCAGGTGAATTATGGGATTGCGGTCTTTGTGGTATTTAATGGTATTTAGTTGTTTTTAGGATTATTAGGGTGTTTGGTTTTAATGTTTTTTAGTGTTTAAATGTTTTTTAGGGTTTGAAAGGGTTCTTAGTTGTTTTTAGGGTTTCCTATGGTATTTAGGGTTTTTAGGAGTTCTTGGATTTTGGGGTGTTGTGATGGATTTATAGGTTTTTAATAGTTTTATGGGATTTTAGTACTTTTAGTGGTTTTAGGGTATTGTATGTGTTTTTTAGGGGTTTTTCTTTTAATATTTTTAGGGGTTAGAGGGTTTATTAGGTATTTTTTAGAGTTTAGGTTGTTAATGGTTTGTAGATTTATAGGGGTTTTCGGCTGTAGGGTTCTATAGTTTTTAGTGTTTTTAGGGCAATTTATTGTTTTCTTTAGTTTTTCGTAGTTATTTTTCGGGTTTCAGGTGGTTTTATGGTTTAATTATTTTTATTGTTTTTTATTGTTTTAGGGTTTTAGGCGTTTTTAGTCATTTTATAATTTTGAAGTGGTTTGGGGGATTTATTGTTTTTATATATTTATAGGGTTTTTTAGGGGGTTCTATGGATTTATAGAGATTTTAGAGGATTATAGTATTTTTATGGTATTTTAATGGTTTTTAGGATTTTATGGATTTTAGTGTGTTTATGGGTTTTCTTTGTTTTTGTGGATTTTGAAGTGTTTTATGGTTCTTTTAGGGGGTTTTTCTGTATATAGAATTTCATTTTTCGGTTTTTATGGATTTGTAATGGGTTTTTAGACTTTTATGGGTTTTAGGGTTAATATGATTTTTTGGATTTTTAATGTTTTGTGGGGTTTTTATGTTTTTTCATGTATGTTTGGATTTTTATTGGTTGAATTGTTTTTTCAGGTTTTAAGGGTTCTTTATTTTTCATTGGGTTTTAGGGATTCTTTAGGGTTTTCAAGTCTTTTTTTAGTGTTTTTAGGATTTTAGGAGTTTTAGGTTTTTTATGGTTTCTTATATTTGACGGGTTTTATATTTTTAGTATTTTGGAGGATTTATATGGGTATATAAGTTTTTATTGATTTCAGAATTTTTAGGGGTATTATATTGTTATATGTTTTTGGAGGTTTGAAAATTTATAGGCATTTATTTATGAGTTTAAGGGAATTTTTGGAATTTAGTGTTTTTAAACTTTTTGAAGGGCTTTTAAATTTTTAGGGATTATTATTTTCTCGGGTCTAATCGATTTTAAAGGATTTAGGGTTTTTATGGTTTTGTTCAGTTTTTAGGAGAAGTGTGATTTTATGTTTTTTACAATTTTTTGGTATTTTATGGTATTATGGGTGTTTTAGGGATTTAAAATGTTTTAGTGGATTATAGGTATTTTTATGGGGATTATTGTTTTTATGCGGTTTAGGGGATCTTAGGGAGGTTTGGGGCAGTCAAGTTATTTTGAGGTTTTTGGGGTTTACGATTTTTTAGTGCTTTGGGGTTTTTAGTGGTTTTAGTTGTTTTAGGGTATTAGTTTTTTTAGTCTTTTATGGGTTTTATGGTTTTTTTTTGTTTAATTGTTTTAGTAATTTTTTGGTTTTTTTGGGATTTACACGTTTTTATTGTTTTTATGGGTTCTGATGCCTTTAATGTTTTTTTTGAGTATAAGGTTTTTAGGTGTTTTATGGGGTTTTAAGGTTAATAGGATTTTTGATGTTTTTTAATATTTTTTTATCATTTTCTATTTTATTAAAGTGTTTTTTGTTATTAGGGTTTTATAGTCTTTTAATGTTTTAGGGTTTTTTGGATTTTAGGATATTTTAAGGGTTTAGGTATTTTAGGTGTTTTATGGTGTTTACATATTTTCTTTGGGTGTTTCGTTTTTAGGGTAATTAAGGATTTTAGGGTTATTACGAGTTTTTGAGTTCTTAAATGGGTTTTCTGTTATTTTTGGGTTTGTTTTTTAACGAGTTTTGTAGGTTTATTTGGGTTTTTATGATTTTTTAGCATCTTATTATTTTTAGGTTTTTTCAACATTTTTAGGCTTTTAGTGTCTTTTATAGTTAAGGGTTTTATGGTGTTTTATGTTTTTTTAGTGTTTTAGTTTTTAGGGGTTTTAGTGTCTCTTAGGGGATTTAAGGGGTTGTACGGCCATTTAATGATTTTAGGAGTTTTTGGGGTTTTTTCATTTTTCTTGTTCTTATGGATTTCAGTTTTTAGGTTATTTTGGATCTTTTAGATACTTTTCATGTATTTTTGGGTTTTTAAATTTAATAGGGTGCTGTATTTTTTAATGTCTTTTAGGGGTTTGAGTGTTTTCCAGGTCCTTCGGGGTTTTTAATGTTATTTGGGGTATTATTATTATATTTTATGATATTCGTTTGGGGTTTTTAGTGTCCCCTATATGTTTTAATGTTTTCAGGGGTTTTAAGTTAATAGGGGTCTTTAAGGGTTTTTAGGGCCACTTTGGGTTTTAGGGGTTTTAGGTTTTATATATGTTTTTGGGGATTTTAGGGGATTTAGTGTTTTAGGTATTTCTGAAATTTAAGCTTTCTTAGGGTCTTTATGTTTTTAGGGTTTAATGTTTTATGGGTTTTCATGTTTTTAGGTAATTTTAGGTTTCTTTAGGGATTTTAGTGTTTTATTTGGTGGTTTATGTTTTTATGTTTTTTAGGGTATTTAGGAATTTTTAATGGGTTTTAGGGTTTTCATGGTTTTTAAAAAAATTTATGCTTTTTAAAGGGGTTAATTGTTTTATAAGTTTTTTTGGGTTTTGGGGGGTTTAGGGTTTTTAGGGTTTTTTCATTTCCAGTAATTTTATAATCTTTTATGTTTTTTAGGTATTTAATTGTTTTAGGGGTTTTATGTGGTTCTAAGAGTTTTGAGCTGTTTTACGGTTACTGGGGGGTTATGGTTTCTATTTTTTTGAAGGCCCATTAGGGGGTTTGGAACTTTCATGGTTTTTATGGTGTTTTCAGTTGATTAATGGTTTTGAGGGCCTTTAAGGGTCTCTTATGTTTATAATATTGTTTTATGGGATTTTAGGGTTTGTAGGGTCTTATTATGGTTTTTATGTTTTGGGAGTTTTAGGTGTTTTATGGTTTTGATGGAGATTTTGGTTTTTAAGGGAATTACTAGTTTTGGGGGATGTTAGCGGGTTTTATGAAATTTTTTATGTTTTTTTTGGATTTTTGGTGAATTTTTTTTAGGGTTTTATTTGGGTTTTAGAGGGTTTCAGGTGGTTCAGTAATATTTGGCGGGGATTATGTTCTCCAAGGTTAAGGGTTTTACGGTTTTTAAGCGATTTTGGGGTTTCTATGTGTTTTAGATTTTTATGGTTGTAATGATTTTAAAGGATTTAAGGGGTTGTTGATCTTTTTATGTGGTTTATGATTTTTGGGTTTTTGTTATGGTTTAGGGACTTTTAGCATTTTAGTGTTTTTTGGGTTTTTTTATATTTAAGGTTTGTTTAAGGGTTTTAGTGTCTTTTGAGTTTTATGTGTTTTATGGTTTTTCTGGGCCTCATAACATTTTTATCTATTTTTATGGTTGGGGGGGTTGCTCTTTTAAGTATTTATATATTTATAAATATTTTTGGGATTTTTTTTATGTTTTAAGGGAATTTGGTATTTTTCTGTTTTTAGGTATATTAGTGGATTTAGAATTTTTATAGGTTTTTATGGGTTTTTAGGGGCTTGGGGTTTTTATAATAGTTTTGGGTTTGTATGGTGTGTAGGTTTTTGGTTTATTTTTGTGTTTTTTAGTGATTTTAGGATATTTTAAAGGTTTTTTGTTTATAGGGTTTTTACGTTTTCTAGTTTTTTAGGGTTTATTAGTTATTTTAAGGTTTTTAGGGGTTTATGGTTTTTTTATTTTAGTGGTTTTTTGTTTTTTTTTGGTTTTCATGTTTTTTGGAATTTCAAGGGGTTCAAGGGGTTTATAGGTAATTTTGGAATTGTAGGGTGTATTCAGGGATTATTAGGGTTTTTAGGTTTTTTGGGGGATTTAGGGTTTTCTTATGTCTTTTAGTGTATTTAGAGGTTGTTATGGGTTTAAGGGTATTTTGGGATGGAAGATTTTTAAAAGTTTATAGTTTTTTATATATTTTAGTAGTTTTAGGGTGTTATAGGTTTTTTTAGGGGTTTTGAGGGTGTATGAGGTTTTATGGCAAGGAAGATGTGAGGGTCGGGCTATTCCTGGACCCCCCAAATATATTAGAAATAAAAAAGAGAAACGGATGACAAGGGATGGGAGGGGTCAAATAACCCACACCCAAAAACCCCTACAACCCAAGATGCAAAAGACCCCAAAAAGGAAAATAGAAAAACAAAAAAAGAAAAAACAGACAATGCCAAGCAGCCACCACCATCATCCAACATCAACCAGCATCCAGCAGCTCACAGCTAACCAACGACCATCATCCAAACTCAAACATCAATCAACATCCAGCAGCAACACAACCATAAACTGCAGCTTCCACACCTCCCATCTCAACATAAACTAGCATCCATCAACCCAATGGATTTAGTGGTTTTAGGGTCTTTTAGTTGTTTTATGGTCAGTATGGGTTTAGTGTATTTTAGAGATTCTAGGACGTTTTAAAGTTATTAGTGGATTTAGGGTGTTTTATATTATTTATTATTTTTGGGTTCTTAACTATTTTTTAGGATTTATAGTGTTTAGGGTGTTTAGTACTTTTAGGGGTTTATGGGGATTAAACTGTTTTTTGGGTTTTCTCATTTTTATAGTTTTTATACTTTTAACATTTGTAGTGTATTTAGATTTTTTAGGAGTCTTTAAGGTTTTTGTGGAATTTTTTAGGTTTTAGGATATTTTTAGGTTTCTTTAGAGGTTTATGGGTTTTAATGATTCTATTATTTTTAGTGTTTTATGGGTTGTCGATATTTGATTATGGTTTTTAGGGTTTTAAATGGATTTATGATTTTTAAGGGATTCTATGGTTTATATGGGAACTTATATGGTTTAAAGGTTTTTAGGTTTTTAAGGGTTTAATTATTTTTTTGGTTTTTTGAGGACTTTTTTTATGGTTTGTTGGGGGTTTTATAATTTTTAGGTGTTTTATGGGTTTTAGGGGATTTAGGGTCTTTTACGGGATTTGTGGGTTTTATATCCCATTTTGGGTATTAGGGTTTTTATGCGGTTTCATGGTTTTTTAGTTTTTAGGATTTTTTTGGTTTTACGGTTTTTTGGGCGTTTAGTTCACTATTGGGGTTTCAGTTTTTCTACAGTTACTAGAGGTTTCTATAGGTTTTTAGTGTTATTAGTGGTTATAAGGTTATTTAGGGTATTTTATGATTTTATGGGCTTAGGGGTATGTTTATTTTGTTTTGGGGTTATAGGTTTTTAGTGTTCTTTTGGGGTTTTCTAGGTTTTTAGGTTTTTAGGGCGTTTAGGTTTTGAGGGTTTTTAGAGTTCTAATGGGTTATATGGGTATTTATGGTTTTTTAAGGTGTTTAAGGGTTTTAAGGGAATATTGGGTTTTAATAAGCTTTTCATGATGATTTATGCTTTTTTATGTATATTCTATTCTTCTAATAATTTTATGTTTTTTGGTCTTTTAAGGGATTTTAGGTGTTATTAGATATTTTATTATATTAAAGTTTATGGTTATTTATAATTTTAATGGGTTTAATGGTTTTATAGTTACTATGGGTTTTCAGGCTTTTTGGGGTGTTAGGGGGTTTTTATAATGTTTTTAGGGTTTTTATGTTCTTCTATTGGTTTCATAGAGTTTTTATAGTATTTTATGGTTTTTAGGGTTTTAATGGGTTATTAGGGTTTTTTAATAGATTAATGGTTTTTATGGTTTTTACGGTTTTTATGGTTTTTTGTTTTTTGGGGTTTTATGGTTTTTTGGGCTTTTTGGGATTATTTATTTTCTAGGGTTTTAAGGGTTTTGGGGTTTTATGGTTTTTAGGGAGTTTTTGTTTATTTAATGGACTTTTTGGTATTTATAAGAGTCTTTTGGGTGTTCATGTTTTTTGTGGGTTAATGGGTTATTATGATTTTTAGGGATGCGTATGTTGTTCGGATATTTTAGAGGTTATAGGGGGTGAGGTTAATGATTTATTTGGTTTTATAGTTGTTTTTGGTTTTTTTTGGATTTTGAGAGTAATTATGTTTCTTTGGTTTCATAGATTTTTAGGGATTTCTATGGTGTTTATGGATTTTAGTTAATTTTAGATTTTTAGGGGGTGTTTATTTTCTATGGTTTTTTATGTTTTTTGGTATTTTATAGTTTTTATTGGTTTTATGGATCATTTTTTTATTTTTGGGGTTTTAGGAAATTTACTATTTTTAGGTTCATTAATAATTTTTGGGGTTTAGCGGTATTTTTAGATTATTTTGAGGTTTTAAAGCGGGTATTTTGGTTTTTAAAAGTGTTTTAGGGATTTTTAGGGTTTTTAGGATCGTTTATTCTTTTCATGGAATTTAGGGCATTTTAGTGTTAATAAGGGGATGGGGTTTGGGTTTTCAAGGCTTTCATGGTCTTTTATGTTTTTATCCACATTATGTTTTTAGGTATTTCTGGATCTTCTAGGGGGTTTTATGTCTTTAGGGTCATTTAGGGATTTTTATAGTTTTGGGTCCCATTTGAATTTTTTAGGGTTTGGGGACATTATGGGTTTTTAGTGTTTTTACCAGTTTTATGGTTTTAGGTTTTTTAGTGATTTCTGGGATTCACTGGGTTTTATAGTTTTTAGTGTTTTCATAATTTTTTAATGTTTTTAGGATCTTTGTGTTTTTTGGGTTTTTACAATTTTTTAGGGGTTTTAGGGTTTTATGGTGTTTTACTATTTTTAGGTGTTTTTAGTCTTCTTAACTGTTTTTATAGTCATTTAATGTTTTTTAAGGATATCAGGTTTTTTAAGGGTTTTAAGGTTTTGATGTGTTTTTAGGTTTTTTTAATTCCTTTTATGGATTTATGATTAATTGGGGTGTTTTAGGGGGTTTTTGATTTTGATATTTCAATAATTTTAAATGGTTTTTTATTGACTTTTATATTATTAAGGTTTTTAGTGGGTTTTAGGTGTTTTAGGGTTCTTTATTATTATTATGTTATATTAAAGACATTTAGAATTTTTTATGGTTTTGTGGGGGCCTTTAGTGGTTTCTAGAGTTGTTTTTTGTGTTTTAGGGTTCATAGGTTCATTTATGGTTTTTATGGATTTATATGGTCCTTTAGTGTTCTTTTAGGGTCTTTTGGTTCTTTTAGGGTGTTTGGGGTTTCTGTTCTTTTAGGGGTTTTAGTATATTTAGTCTCTTTATGGTTTTTTTGTGTTATTAAGTTTTTATTAGGGGTTTTAGAGTATCATAGGTTTTTTAATATTTTTAGATTGTTTAGGGTTTTATCATTTTAAGGTTTTTAAAATATTATATTGGATTTAGGTTTTTATGGTTTTTAGGTTCTTTGGATTTGATTTTCATTTTTAGGGTTTTTATGGTATCATATTATTTTAGGGTTCTAATAGGTTTTTACAGTTATTATGGGTTTCAATGGTTTTTTTTTGGTTTATGGTTTTTATAGTTTCTTACAATTTAAATAGTTTTTAGTGTCTTTATGTTTTTTATTATAGGTTTTTTGGTTTTTAATGGGGTTTTAAGGACATTAGTGTTATTTGTGGTTTTATGGGTATGAGGTTATTATATATATTGTTAGTGTTTTTCTATGTTTTTGGGTTTTTTCTGGATTATAGGGTTTTTATGGTTTTAGGGTTTTTAGTTTTTTGAGGTTATTTATTTTATTATGGTTTTTTGGGGGTTTAAAAGTAAATTTTAAAGTGTTTTAGGTTTTTAAAGTGAATTTAAGGTGTTTTTTGGTTTTTGTAGATTTAGGGTTTTTAGGTTTTTTGTGTATTTTAGGGTTTTAGGGGGTTTAGAGGATTTTTGGGTTTTAAGAATTGATAGTGTTTTTAGGGCGTTCTATGGTTTTTACACCTTTATGGGATTTTAGTGGATTAAAAGAATTTTCAGTGGTTTTGGATCTATAGGGGTTTTATGGGTTTTTACAGTATTTTGGGGTTTTATGGCTGTAAGAGTTTTTAGGGGTTTTTAATGGATTTTTGGGTTTCGGTGGTATCTATTTTTTTACGGTTTTATTTTTTTAGTGTTTTAGAGTGTTTAATGGATTTCGAGTATTTTATAGTTGTAGGGTTTTGAAAATTTAGCAATGTAATGGAAAATACTCCCAAAAGATTGGTCATGAAGATGGATTCATGTTTCATTGAAAAATTGAGTGTAAATGTGAAGAATTAAAATTTTAAAAATGGATTTGGCTTGACTAGTTACCGATTATCGGGAATGGTTCGTGCAAGGAATAATACGTGAACCAACGGTTCGCGGAAGGCCTATGGTGATCCAGACCATGAGGTGTGGGCCAGTGAATGAAGTTGTTCGTGGATAATTTCCACCCGCGCACTGAAGCTTCCGCGAACTGTCTTCCTTGGAGATAATCTGACAGAGGTACGCCTATCACACCATCTCCGCAGACACTTTGGCTTGTGGATGAGAAGAAGCAGACGATGTACCACACATCCGCAAACCCCGGTTGATCGAGACTTCTCTGAATCGGGATATCTATTAATTGGTTCCACAAATGGTGCAGAAATTCCTTAGAAGTGTATTCCCCAATTCCCTATAAAATAATCCCGATCACCTGAATCCTAGGACAGTTAGACCCAGAACTCCAAGGAAATTCATAGCCTGAATTTATATTAAATTCTTGAACACATCACTTCCATCCATGAAACTCTATGTCTCTGATGATTCTAGATACTTGTAAACCTACACTGACATAAGAAGAGTAAATATATTGTCATGTGAACACCTTTGTTTGGTTATGCACTTCATGCCCCTGCAGATCTGCATATGTTTCCTAAAAGACGACCATCAACCAAAGGAAAATTCATCTTCTGTAGGGTCCTTTCCTACCTATGTATGCCTCAATGGCTTACATGCCCCTATACTTTCTCCTGATCCGTGAATACCTAGAGTCACAATTTACAGTTTCCTTCCCTCTCATGTTTGAGGCATGTCAGAACATCCCAGCCTCATTATATTCCATCTAATCAAAGTTCGTTCCCTACATGGTCCAAACTCTGTGAACCTAAACTAGGACTTATCATCCTAACAACATGACATTAAACAGTACGATACTAGTCCTGAAAACAAGACATTAAATAATGATTTCATTGTCGAAGATGTATGACTATTAAATGTTGTATACTGGGTGATTTTCTATATACAAAAACAACCTCATCCATCAAAAATTGACTGTTAATGTCCCGAGGAAACCACTTTTTTACTATGCACCTCATGCCCTAGTGGATCTTCATATGTTGACCACATGTACATCACCACAATTTATACTCCCACTTGGTCCAATAGTTCGGGTAGGGTCAATCCAACATTGTTTAGAGGATAATGGTGTAGAACGTGTCAAAAAAATAAATGGTGAATTTGATGAGAACCCATTTCTCTAGAGAAAGGGACGGGTGATGATCCTCATCAAACCATATCACCACTAACCAAAACACTCCACCTAAGAGGTGGAACAATGGTTATAATATGGTTTTATGGTTATTATGTGATTTATAGTCTTTTTATTAAGTTTTGGGTCTTTTATGGTTTTTAGGATTTTTTTTGGATTTCTATGGTTTGTAGGGAATTTTTATGTCATTAGGGGTTGTGGGTTTTTATGACCTTTTTGGGGTTTAAGTATAAATTTGGTATTTTATTGTTTTATGTTTTTTATAGTTAAAGGGGGTTATAGTGTTTTTAGGGGGTCAATTTTTTTAGAATTCATAGGGGTTTTGGTGTTTTATAGTTTTAAGGAATTTTTTGGGGTTTTAAGATTTTTTGTGTTTTAGGGATTTTTTTTTTTGCATTTTAAGGTTTTTAAGGTATTTTTTTGTTATAGTAATTACAGTTTTTCATGGGATTTTTTTGGGTGTTTATGATTTTAGGATTTTAGGGGTTCATTTGAGTGTTTTTAGGGTTTTAGGGATTTTAGGATTAATTTAGGGTTTTTATGATTTTTGGTGTCTTTGGGGGGTGTTGGGTTTTAGGGTTTTTTGGATTAAATAAGTTTTATGGTTCATAGGTTTTATAGAAATTTTAAAAGGTTTTTTTGGGATTTTTAGTGTTTTGGGATTTAAGGGTTTAATACGGTTTAAGGGACTTTTAGGGACTTTTTTCCTTTTTATGATGTTTTAGGGTTTAATGGTTTTTAGTGTCTTGAAATTTCCTTTTTGATTTTTACGGTTTTTGGAATTTTTATGGTTTACGTTTTTTTTGTGTTATTAGGGGATTTAAGGGTTTTAATAGTTTTTTTTATTTTAGATGTTTTCTTTTTATATTTAGGTTTTCTTTTGTTCTGAAAGGGTATTTAGGATTTAGAGGCGGTAATTATGTTTTTATGGTTTTTATAGATTTTTAGTTTTTTTGGGGATTCTATTGGTTTTATATTGATTTTAAAATTTTTTAGAGTTTCTTTGGGTCTTTGGGGTTTTTGGGTTTCTATAGTTTTTATATTGTTAGGGGTTTCTTGGGTTTTAGGTGTTTAATGTTTTTTAATTATATCCAGGATTTTTTTGGGTTTTTATGTATATTATGGTTTTAGATTTTCTAGGATTTTTGGCTATTCCAGAGTTTTCATGGATCATTATGGTTTTAACGTTTTCTTATAGATTTTTGTAGTTTTTAGTGGTTTTAGGGTTTAATGAATTCCTAGGGTATTTAGGAATATTTGGTTTTTACGATTGTTTGGAGGTTTTTAGTGGGTTTAGGTTCATAGAGATTTTAGTGAATAGGTGTTTTAGGTGTTTAATTATTTTTACGGTATTTTAGAGTTTTTTGGTTATGGATTTTTTTTATTGTGGGTTTTTATAGTGTTTAAGGGTTTTAGGTTCCTTTATTGGTTTAGATGGGTTTTAGGCTCTGTTTGGGGGGGCGGGGTTAGTTGTTTTTTGGATTTTTATATATTTTTGTTTTTAGGGTTTTATGGTATTATGGTTATAAATTATTTTCAGGGTATCCAAGTGTTTTATATTTTTATGAATTTTTTATATTTTTATACATTTTAATGTTTTTATGATTTTTAGGTCTTTTATAATTTTATGGTTTTCATAGGGTTTTCATGAAAATAAAGGGTGGTATGATTTTCTTTGTGTTTAGGGTTTTTAGTATTTTTTATAGATTTAAAGGCTTTTTTTGTTTTCATCGTTTTTAGGGGATTGAGGGGTTGTTAGGTATTTTACGGGCCTTTAGGTTTTCTATGTCTTTTAGATTTTTTTTTATAAATTTTTTGAGTTTTAATGATTTTTTATGTTTTTATGGGTTTTAAGGGGTTTTAGTGTTTGTAGCGTTATTAGGGCATTTATATATTTTTTTGGGTTTTAGTTAATTTTTAGTTTTTAAGATTCTTATGGATTTGAGGTTTTTATTTTTTAATGGCATTTTAGAGTTTCTAGTCTATTTTAGGAGGGTTTTTATAATTTTGAAGATTTTAGTTTTCTTAATGATTTTCATGGTTTTGGGCATTTTAGGGTTTTTAGGGTGTCTTAGGGATTTTTAGGATTTCAAGTGTTTTATTGGATTTTATAATTTCTCGGGTTTTTAGAAGTATTTATGGTTTCAGAGAATTTTTCAGATTTTAATGGTTGTTAGGGACTTTTTGGGGTTTTATCGTTTTATGTGTTGTTATGGATTTTTAGGGCTTCAGTTTTTAAAGGTAATTTTTAATATTTTTAAGGGTTTTAGTGTTTTTATGGTTTTTGGGGTTATTTTAGGGGGAATTTTGTTTATTTTAGGGTGTTTTGGATTTTTAGTGGTTTTGGGGTTTTGATGCGGGTTTCATGGTTTTTTAGTGACCTAAATGGTCTTTTTGAGTTTTTAGGGTTTTTATGTATTATTGTGGGTTTTATTTTTTTAAGGGATTCGGGGCTTGTAGAATTTTTTAGGTTTGTTTCTTTGATTTTTTTGTTATTTTAACGTGTTTTTTTGTCATTTATAGTTTTTATGGGTTTTAGGGTCTGTTAGCTTTTTTTCTTTTAGGGGGTTTTAGTGTTTTAGTTTTTTTGGGCATAATTGGGGTTGTATTTTGGGTTCATAGTAAATTTGGTTTTTCTAAGGGAGTTAGGGTATTTTAGGAGGTTTTATGTGTCTTGATCCTTTTATGGTATTTAGGGTCTCTTCGGGGTTCAAGGTCTTTTGGGGGTGTGAAGGGGATTTATTGTATTTTGGGGGGTGTTTAGGATATTTTAGGGGTTTTTAGGATATTTAAGGGGTTTTAAGGGATCTTATGAATTTCTAGTTGTTTTAAGGGTTTTATGTTTTTTGTGGTTTTATGATTTTTTTGGGGGGTTTTGGGTTTTTAGGTCTTTTTAGGGTTTTTACAATATTTTAGTTTTATAGGTTTTTTGGGGGGTTATTGTTTTTAGGGTAAATATATTCTTAGGGTATTGGGTTTTCAGTGTTTTAAGTGGCTTTAATATAATTTTAGGGTTTTAGTTGTATTATGGTTTTTAAAAGCTTAGGGTTTTAGATGTTTTAGGGATTTTAGGGAGGATTAATGGTTTTATGGGGTTTTTAAAGTTTTTTAGTGGTTTTCGGGTTTTATTTGACTAGTAATTTCAGATTTTTAGGTATTGTGGTTTTATGGGTCTTTATGGTGTTTTATTCATTTTATGTTTTTTATGGTTTTAGGAGATTCTAGTGTTTTTAGGTTTTATCTTGTCTTTTTAGGGTTTAGGGTTTATGATGTTTTTAAAAAAATTTGTTTTTTAATGGTTTCTATGGTTTTTATTTGTTTTAGGTTTTTTATTTTGTTTTTAGGCGTTTTGTAGTTTTAAAGGCGTTTTATGGTTTTATTATTATTAATGGTTTAGGATCACTTATGGGTTTTGGTTTTTTATGTTTTTTAGTAATTTCATTGGTTTTCATATATTTAGGGTTTTTAGTTTATTGGGTTTTTATGGTTTAATTATATTTAGGGATGTTTATGGTTTAATGTGTTTTGGTATTTTTTACTGTTTTAAGGAATATATAATAATTATGTGTTTTTAGGTTCTTGATGTTTTTTGGGGGGTTTCTCATTTTTTATTGGTTTTGGTTTTTAAGATCGTTTAGGATATTTTATTGTTTTTTGGGTTTTTAGTGTCTTTTAGGGGGTTAAAGGGGTTTGGGATCTTTTAAGGGTTTTGGGGTTTTTTGGTCGTTTCATTTATTTTGGGATTTTCGGGCTTTAATGTTTTTTTGGGATCTTAGGGGTTTTAAAATATTTGTAGGGTTTTTTGGATTTTTGTGGGTTTAAGTGAATCTTTTTGAATCATTTAGGGTTTTTTGGGTTTATGGGAAATTGGTACGTTTTTTGAGTCTTTTGGGGTATTTTTGTTTGGTTGTAGGGTCTTTTAAGGGTTTTAGATATTTTAGGGATTTTAATCTTTTTTGGTTTTTTGGTATATAGGAACATTTATGGTTTTTATATTTTTTTAGGGTCTCAGAGGGATTTTGGGATTTTTGGGGACTTATTGAGTCTTATGGGGGTTTAGGGTATTTATAAGTATTTTCGGGATTTTCAAGTCTTTCAGAGGTTTTTAGTATTTTTATGGTTTTTAGAGGGTTTTTGGGATTTTGTTTATTTTATGGGTTTTTTGGATTCTTTAGAGTTCTTAGGTCTTGTGAGTTTTATGGTTTTTAGGTTCCTTATGATTTTAAGAGTATTTTGAATGATTTTTTGTATTTTTATGTTTTTCAGTGTGTTTAAGAATGTTTAACCTATATATTTATTTTAAGGGTTTTTGTGTGTTTAAATATTTTTGAAGGGTTTTTATGATATTTTTAATGTTTTAAGGGTTCTAGGGTTTTAAGGGGTTATATGGTTTTTAGGTTTTTAATGGTAATTTATAATTTCTTATGGTTTTTATAGTTTTAAGGGATTTTAGGGTTTTATTGTGTTATTAGGGGTTTTTGTGTTTTTTTTAAAACTGGGGTTTAGGTTTTGTAGATGTTTTTTTTATTATTAGTTTTATTTATGATCTATGAGTATTTAGTGTCCTTTATGGATTTTAAAGATTTAGGGTATTTTTGGAGTTATAGGAATTTATAGGGTTTTAGGGTTTCTATGAGTTTTTAAGATTTTTTATTTTATTTTTTAGGGATTCTGGGTTTTGAGGGTTTTAGTATATTATTTGGGGTTTAAGGGGTGTTATATTTTTTTTAAAATTTTTATGGTCATAAAGTTATTTTATGTATTTTTATATGTATTTTTAGCTTTTTAGGTTTTTTGGGATTTTTCTAATTTCTATGGTTATATGGTTTTTATGTTTTTTAGGGAATTTATAGGTTTATATAGGTTTTAGAGGGTTTATAATTTTTAGGAATTGTATAGTTTTTAATATTTTAGGGTTTTAGTGGTTTAGGGGTTTTCAAGGGTTTATATTTTTTAGGAATTTAATGTCTATATAGGGTTTTATGGTTTTTTGGGGGTTTAAAGACATTTTAGAGTTTTAATGTCTTTTATGTTTTTTGGGCCTTTTAAGGGTTTTAGGGGGTTTTTATGAATTTTTTTAGTTTTATAGTATTTCGGGGTTATAGGTTTTTCTATTTTTAAATGGATTTTAAGGGATTTTATGGGGGTATAGTGTTTTTATGGTTTTTAGAAGTTTTTAAGTTTTAATATTTTCATTAGGGTCTCAGGGTGTTTAAGGGTTTTTATGGTATTTTTATAGTTTTTATAATGGTTTTAGCATTACTAAGTGATTTTCTATTTTTAATATTTTTTGTATATATTTGTGTTTCCCAGATTTGTGGTTCTTATTGGGGTTTTAGGATTTTTAGGGATTTCTTTTATTTTAGGGATTTCAATGGTTTTAAGGGTTTTTACCTTTTTTGAAGTGGGGGGGGGGGGGGTTGGGTTTTTAGGGTTTTCTAAGTATTATGGGTTGTTAGTGTTTTATGGTTTATAGATTTATTTATGTATTTTAGAATTCATAGGGTTTTATAGTGGTTTATTTTTTTTAGTGGTTTTAAGATATTTCAAATTTTATGGGATTATTTTATTGTTTTTATTGTTTTTAGAGGGTATAACATTGTTGTTGATTCGGTTCATTTTAGATTAGTATGTTTTTATGATATGTTTATTGGTTTTAGTGGTTTTAAATGTTCATTTTGAGTTTTCTAGGTTTTTAATGTTTTTTTTGGGGTTTTAGGTTATTATTTGTTCGTAGTGTTTTTTTAGTGATCGTATGGTTCTTTAGTTGTTTGATTAATTTTTTTGATATTTTAGGGTTTATGGTTATTATGTTGTTTAGGGTGTTTCAGAGATTTTTATAGTTGTGGAGTGATTTTTATGATTTTTTTTGCGTTTAAGGTGTTTTAGGGTCCTTAATGACTTTTTATGGTTTTAATTTCATTTAGGGTTTCTATAGTATTTTAGTGGGTTTATTGTTTTTAGGGGTTTTGGGTTTTTGATTTTTAATAGTGATTAGGGGTTTGTATGGTTTTAAGAATTTTATGGGTATTATGGTATTATGGTTTTAGAAATGTTTTTATAGTTTTACGGGTTATAAATAACATTTATGTATTTTAATATTTTATGGTGTTTATGGTACTTATAATTTCTTTGATAAATTTATTATTTCTTTGTTTTTAACGGGTTTTTGGGTATTTAAGGTTTTTTTAGATTTTAAGATTTTTATATTTTTTTAGTATTTTAATGGTTTTGGGGGGTTTTAAATTTTTTTTGGGAATTTATGGGTTTTAAGGTTTAAAATTTTTATTATGTGGTTTAGGGGTATTTTAGGTTTTTATGAGTTTTATGGCCTTTTGGGGTTTTAGGATAAAATGGTTTTTTAGGGTTATAGGTTTTGGTTTTATTAGGTTTTTAGGGTTTTTAAAGGGTTTAGTGGGTTTTATGATATTATAGAGGTTTTATGGTGTTTTATGGGTTTTCATGTGTTTTTGGTATCTTTTTGGAGTGTTTTGGTGTACTTTTAGATTTTTAGTTTTTTCAGTTTTTAGTGTATTTAGTATTTTTCAAGGGGTTTATTGTTTTCTGGGTGTTTACAGATCAGTAGTGGTTTAGAGTACTTATGTTTTTGCAGTTTTTTGTTTTTTACTGATTTTTGTGGTATGTATGATTTTTATGCGTTTTTTTTGTTTTGGGTGTTCTTTTAGGCTTTATAGTTGTGTCAGGGTTCTTTTATACTTTTTGGTAATTTTTTTTATTTTTTGACGGTTTTATGGAATTTTTTGTTTTTCATTATGGTTTCTTGGGTTTCTAGGGTAAGTAAGGTGTTGATGGTTTTTTCTACAGTTTTTAGGGGCTTTTATAGAATTGTTGTGTTTTTAATGTTTTTAAGAGTCTTCAGTGGTCTTTATGAGTTTCAGGGGATTTTCAATGGTGATTAGGGTTTTCTGGTTTTTAGGACGTCTAATGGATTTTTTATGCATTTAGGTGTTTTATGGTTTTTGGGGAGATTAGGGTTTTTAGCATCATAAGGGTTTTTATAGTTTTTTTGTCAGGTATCAGGGTTTTTTAGGGGCTTAGGGGTTTTTACTGATATTTATATATTTTAGGGGTTTTGGGGTTTTAAGTATTTTGAGGGGGTTTTCAGTTTTCATTATTTTTGGGTTTTAGGTGTTCTTATTTGTATTATGGTGTTTTATGTTTTTATGTTTTTTTGGTTTTTATGGTTGTATAGTGTTAAGGAATTTTATGGGTTTTAAGGTTAATTCTTGTTTGGATTTGGTGTTTTAGGTATTTTTAGTAATGTTTTAGTGTTTTAGGGGTTTTTAGAGTTATATGGTTTCTATGTTCTTTTACGTGTATTAAATTCTTTAGTGATTACATGGTTTTTCGGGTTTGTTATTCAAGCCGGTTCGGGGGTTTTCAGGGTTTCCAAATGAGGATTTATGAATTATTTAGGGATTGAAGTGTTTCTATGGGTTTTATGTGGTGTGTTTATTTTCTTGGGGGTTTAGTGTATTTATATGTTTTTTAATGTCGGTTTTTGTTTTTATTAATTTAAGAGTTTATTCACGATTTTAGTGTTTTTAGGGTTTTTATGATTTTTAGTGTTTTTAGGGGTTTGGGGGTTTAATGTGGTTTTTGGGTTGTACTAGGTTTTGGGAACTTTTAGTGTTTTAATGGTATTTTTTTAGTTTTTGGGTTTTAGGTATTTTAATGTCGGTTTTTTGTTTTCATTATGTTAATTTCATTTTATTTTTTCTTATGGGTTTTTAATATTTTCATGGACTTTTAGAGTTTATTTCTACACATTAAGGGTATTTTAGTGTTTTATGGACTTTAATTATTTAGGGTATAGGGTTAGGGTTTAGGGAGTAGAGTTGAGGGTTTAAGGTGTAACTCTTATGGTTTAGGGAGTAGGGTTTACAGTTCACGGTTATGTGTAAAGGTTTTAAGATATATGGGATAAAATTTGGGGTGAAATGTATAGGATTTATGGTGTAGGTTATTGGTTAATGTGTTTTTTATAGAGTTTTGGTGTTGGATTTGGGTTTTATAGTGTAGGGAATATATTTTAGGGTGTAGTATTTTGTGTTTAGTGCATATGTTATAGATTATTTTGGGTTTTTTGGATTTTTCCTTTTTTTTGGGTTGTAAAGGGATTTAGGTTTTTTTTTGGTTTTACTTATATTTATAGGATTTTGAGGGTTTTTAGTGATTTCACCGGGTTTCAATTGGGTTTTAGGGTAATTTGGATGGTTTTTCATTTTTTGGTGGGTTTTGGGGGTTTATGGGTTTTAAAATTTTCTCAGTTTTAAAAGCATTTCTTGGGATTTTATTGTTTCTTATAGTTTTTAATGTTATAGGGTTTTTATGGGTTTTAGGGTATTTTTCATGTTAAATATTTTTTTGTTTTTAGGTTTTGTTAAAAATTTTATGAATATTTTTCAATTATTAACTTTTTTTTGTATTTTTATGATTTTATTTCTTTTTAGTAATTTTAAGGATTTATGGGATTGTGATGCATATTTTTATTTATTTTAGGGTTTTGTAATTTTTATTGGTTTTTTATTTGTCTTTTAATGACTTTGTTGGTTTTTTTGGGTTTTTATGGTTTTTAGGGGATTTAGTGTCATTCTGTTTTTTAGGGTTTTAGCCTCCTTTAGGGATTTTTAGGGGATTTATAGTGTTTTGAATTTTATGGTTTTTTTTATTCTAGGTGGATTTGGGTCTTCTAGGGTTGTGATTATTTTCTTAGGGATTATCTTATGTTTTTATGGTTTTTGGGTTTTTTGGGGTTTTATGGTTTTTAATGTTTTTAGGTTTTTTATGTTTTTGGGTGTTTTATGGGTATTTGGAGTTTTTAGGGTTTTCATGTCTTTTTAGATTATTTGGGTTTTTTGGATTTTATAGGTTCTTGGGATATATGTGGTTTTATGTTTATTAGTGTTATGATTGTTTTAAATATTTTCCAAGTGTTTAAGGGGGTTTAGAATGTTTTCCCTGTCTAGGGTCTTTTAGGGGGTTTATGGATTTTAGAAGATTTAAGTGGTTTTCATTTTTTATTGGAGATTTTTTGTGTTTTATGATTTTATGGTTTTAATGTTTTAGTTTGTTTAATGGGTTTTAGTTTTATTTCTGTTTAAAGGGGTTTTAAAGAATTTTAAGGTATTCTGGGTTTTTAGTGCTTTTTGGGTTTTAGAGTGTTTTAATGTTTTATGGGTTTTTGGGGTTTTAATGGTGTAGGGTTTCCAAGGATATTTCGGGTTTTATGGTATATAAGGGTTTTGGGTTTAAACATGTTTTGGGTTCTTTAATGTTTTAGGGTTTTTAGGGGTTTTACGGTATTTTAGTTGTTTTATAGTTAAAGCAAATTTCAGATCTTTTAGGTGGTTTAAAGGATTTTTGAGTATTTTTGTTCATTTAGGGTATATTTTTTGTTTTAAGGTTTTATTGTTGTCCATAATATTATTTTCATTTTGGGTTTTTAATGTTTTTAGTATCATTTTGGGTATTTCCGGGGTTTTGGGGATTTTGTTGAATTTATTTGATTTAAGGGTGGTTTTAGGTATTTTAGAGTTTTTGGTTTTTTTCTACTTTATGGTTTTTAGGTATTTAGGGTCCATTTGGTAGTCTTGGGGTTTTAAGGGGTTTAGGGTATTTTAGGTTAATTAGGGGGTTTAGGTTTTTTGGTGTTTTGTGGGTTTTTTTCCAATTTTTAGTTTTAGGGTTTTTAGAGTTTTAGTAACCCTTTGTAATTATAGAGACCTTTTGGGGGTTTAGGGGTTTTAGATTCTTTTTCATTTTATTATAATTTATCGGAATCCGTTATGGGTGTTTAGTTTTTATGAGTCATTTTTGGTTTTACTGTTTCTTATTGAAATTTAGGTGTTTTAAGTGGGTTTTAGTATCTTTTAGATGTTTTATGGTTTTAGTGACATTTAGTGATTTTGGGGTTTTTATGGTCCTTTATAATTTTTTAATATTATTTGTTTTTGTTAATGTTTTTATAAAGTTTATGACCTTTATGATTTTTAGTGTTTTAGTCTATGTTATGATGTTTATGGTTTTATTTGTTTTTATGGGTTTTTGGTTTTTTATGTTTTAATGGGTTTTATGAATTTTATGTTTTTTATGAATTTTTAGGTTTATAGTTCCATTTAGTGTTTTAAGAGGTATTATGTCCTTTTGGGTTGTAATGGGGTTTTAGGGGGTTTTTTGTGTCTTATAGGGATTTATGGGTCTTCTGTATTTTTATGAGTTTTTTACGATTTTCGACTTTTTTAGGGTTTTGGGAGTTTATAGGTTTCCTTGGTGTGTCAGGTTTTTTGGGGTTTTAATGTTTATTATGCTTTTTTTATTTTATATGATTTTTTATTTTTTAGGGATTTTTAAGTTATTAATGATTTTAAATGTATTAATGGGGTTTGATGGGGTTTTGGTGTTGTTATGGTTTTTAGGGAATTTAGAGATTTTTGGGTTTTTATGAATTTTTAAGGTTTTATGATTTTTTTTGGATTCTATAAATTTTTAGGATTTTTTGGATTTTTAAGATGTTGTATGTTTTTTATAGAATTTATATTTTTTTTGAATTTATGGTTTATTTAGTATTTTTGGGGTTTTTTTTAGATTTGATGGGGTTGTAAGGTTTTTTTTGGATTTTTTTGGGTTGTAGTGTTTTTAGGGTTCATAGGGGTTTTACAGGATTAAGGGGTTCAATCGGTTTTATGGGTTTTAGGGTATTTTATGGTTTAATGGTGTTTAGGTTATTTAGTTTTTTTAGCGTGTTTATAGATTTTAGGGGTTTTTTCATTTTCTTAGGGTTTTAGGATTTTTAGAATTTTTAGGGTGTTAAGGCCTTTAATGGGATTTTATGGTATTTAGATGTTTTTTGGAATTTTATGTTTATATTGTCTTTAGGTTTTTATAGTTTTTATAGTTTGTAACAACTTTTTTTTTGATTTTTTTGTTTATTAGGGGTTCTTCGTATTTTTAGGATTTCTACGGATTTTTTTGGGATGTTTAGGGTTTTAAGTGTTTCAACAAAATTTAAGTATCTTAGGATATTTTAGGGGTTTTATGGGTTCTAATGGCCTTCTAAGGATATTATTGAGATTTACGGTCTTTAATAGTAATCTTATACTTCTAGGGTTTTTTAGTTTTTAGGATCTATTGTGGAATTAGGGTTTTAATGGTTTTTATGGTATCTATGGTTTTTTGGGTTTTCAGAATTTCGAAGGATAAATGGTTTAGAGTTGTTTTTTTATTTCAATGGTTTTTGGGTTTTTAGGCGGTGTAGGGGTTTTTGACATTTTTTGTGTCTTTAGGGTATTTATATTTTTAGTCCAACAATTATTTAGTGACATTATTTTTTTACATGTTTTAGTGACTTTATGGTTTTATGGGTTTTTTGTTTTTTGGGTTTTTAGGGGTATTAGAATCTTTCATGGGTTTTTGTATTTTAGGGTATTTTGTGGTTTTAGGGCATTGAAGGGTTTTGTGGTTTTTGGGTTTTTGGGTTTTTGGGTGTATTTTTAGGTGTTTTAGGTGTTTTATTGATTTTAATGTTTTTCAAGGGGTTTTAGAGTATTTTATAATATTTTTGGGGGTTTGATGGGGTTTTATGTCTTAATGGTTCCTTTTGTTATCATGGTATTTTGGGTTTTTAGGGATTCTAGGGTTTTTTTTTGGTTTTTTGAGTTCTAAGGGTTTTAAGGTTTATAGAAATTTCAATGGTTTGTAGGTTTTTATCATTATTATGGGGTTTTAGGTTTTTAAGATGTATTAGGGTTTCTATGGATTTTAGGGGTTTCTAGTTTTCATATTCCTTTTGTGTTTCAGAGTTTTTTTGATTTTTAGGATCTTTTAATTTTTTCAGGTTTATTTGGATTTTTTTGAATTTTTGGTGTTTTGAGGTTTTGGGGACTTTTGTGGTTTTTTTCTGAGATTTTAGGGATGTTTAGGGGTTTTAAGTTTTTTTAGGGTATTTAGGGGTAACAAGGATTTTTTTTTGTTTTATGGCCTTTTAGTTTGATTAAATGTTGTTTATGGTCATTTAGGTTTTTAGGGGTTTTTAGGTCCCTTTAGTCCTTTTCCTGTTTTTTGGTTTCTTTAGGGGTTTTATGGTTTATTTTTGGTATTTAAGGGAATTAGGGGTTTTTTTAGATTTATGGTTTTTTGGATTTATGTTTTTAGGGGTTTTGGGGGGGGGGGGGGTTTGTATTCATTGAGTTTTGTAGTGGGTTTTAAGGGGTATTATTGATTTTAAGATCATTATTTGATTAAGTGTTTTTATGGGTTTAAATGTTTTTAGGGTCATTGAGGGTTTTTTGTGTATTTTGTTTTGTTTTTAATCGTCTTAGGGCCTTTTAATGTATATAGTTTTTTAGGGATTTTAGGGTCTATAAGTGTAATTTAGGAATTTTTAGTGGTTTTAGGGTATTACTTGTTTTATGGTCTCTAGGATATGTTAGAGTTTTTAGTGTTGTTATGGGATTTTTTTTAGTTTTCATGGTCTTTTATTGTTTTTATGGGGTTTTTAATTATTTTATTTTGTTTACGGTCTTTTAATGTTTTTTGGGTCTATCAGCATTTTAGGGTTCATAAGATAGTTTAGTGTTTTTAGGATATTTTACTATTCATTATAGGTTTTAGGATTTTTTGGGTACTGATTATATTTATGGTTTTAGGGATATTTTTCAGATTTTATGGTTTTTAGGGTCATTTGGTGGGTTTATGGGGTTTTATACTATTGTATGGTTTTTTATTTTTTATGTCCTTTCCGGTATTTCTTTGGATATTTTTTAAAAAAATTGGGTGTTTTTGTTATTTTTAGTGTCTTTAATAGTTTATTGAGACTTATATGGTCTTTAAGGTATTCTTCGGGTTTTGTGGGTTTTATGGTTTTTAGATTTTTATGTTTTTTATTGTTTTTGTTCTTGTTTGGGTTTTATGATTTTTATGGGTATTGGGGGGTGATTTGGTTTTTAGGGTTTTAAGTGTTTTTTAGGTTCTTATGGTTTTATGACCTTTGTAGGGGTTTTATAATTTATGTGTCTTTGGGGTTTTATTGTATTTAAGGGTTTAGAATTATTAAAGGATATATGGGTTTTTGGGTTTTAAAGGCTTTAAGGGTGTTTTAGTTACTTGGGTATTTTAGTATTTTTATGGTTTTATCGTTTTTATGTGTTTTAGGAGTTTTAGGGGATTTTAATTATTAGGATTTTAGGTTCATTTTGGGATTTTGGGTTTTTAATTTTTTTGGTTTTTAGGGTTTTTAATCTTTCTTAGTGTTCTATGAAATTTTTTGGGGTTTCAAGTATTTATGGATTTTAATGTGTTTTATGTTATTTTTTTGGTTTTTTCGGATTATTGATCATTTTAAGGCTTTTAAAGTATTTTTATGGTTTTGGGTGTTGGGGGTGGGTATTATTTTTGTTTTTAGAATATTTATTGTTTTTAGGTATTTTATTGTTCTTATGATTGTTTTATAGATCAGGATTTTAAAATATTTTATTGATGTTTTGTGTTTTAGGGTTTTAGGGGTTTTAGGGGTTTTATGGCTTTTAGAGTTTTAGATATTTTACTGTTTTTTGGTTTTTAGTTTTTTTTTGATATTTTCATTGATTTATAGGGTTTTTAAGGGTTTTGACGGTCTTTTAGGTGTTTTATTTTAATTTTATGTTCATTATAGTTTTTAGTTGTTTAGGATCTTTTAGTATATTTGTGTTATTTTATGGGTTTTAACATTTTTTTATCTTTTGCGGGTTTTATGTTTTTTATGGAATTTTTTGTTTTTTTGGTCATTTGGGTTTTTATGTTTTTATGTTTTAAAATATTTTTTTTACTATTTTAGTTTATTTTTGTTATTTTTGGTTTTTAAGGATTTTATCAATATTTTGAACATTTTTTATTCATAATGTTCTTCAGGGTTTATATGGGTGTTTAGTGTTATTTGGGGTTTTATGGTAATTAGGGTTTCATATAGAATTTTAGTAGTTTAGTAGTTTTTAGGATATTTATATATATTTTGTTGTTGTAGATGTTTTATTCTTTTTAGGACTTTTAGGGATTTTTGGGGTTTTAGGGTTTTGAAGGTATATTTAATTTTTTGGTTTTCTGGGTTTTAAAAGTTTTTTTAATTTTCATCATTTTTTATATTTTATTGTGTTTTTATGGGGTTTAGGATTATATGGTCTTTTTTTTGGTTTTAAGCATTTCAAGGTGTTTATAGATTTTTTTGTGACTTTTCCTACTTTTATAATGTTTTTATCGGGTTTAAGGTTTTAAAGGAATCATAGTGGGTTTTGGGTCTTTAGGAGTTTTTAGGTTGATAGGGGCTTTTTAATTTATTAGTATTTAGAGGGGTTTTGTGGATAGATGGTTTTTTGTATTTATGGGTTATGTGGTTTTCCTGGATTCTTTGGGTTTTAATGGGGTTTAACGTTTTTTTTGGATTTTAGGGATTTGGGGACTTTTAAGGTTATCTAGGGGGTTTAGAATGTAATATGGTCTTTAAGGGCATTCATGGTATTATAATTTTTTTTGGGTTTTAGAGATTTATGGTTTTCTTAAGGTGTTTATGGTTTCTTGGGTCTTTTATGTCTTTTAAGGGTTTAGGTATTTATTTGGGTTTTTGGGGTTTTCAGGGTTTTCTTGATTTTCATTGTTTGTACTAATTTTTGAATATTTTTTAGTTAGTTTGGTTGTTTTGGGGTTTAAGGATTTTTTTATAATTTTTTAGAGTTTATAGTGATATAGTGTTTTTACGAGATTATTCGTTTTAGGGATCTAAGGGTTTGTAACGGGTTTTATGAGTTTTTTGGTGTTTTTATACTTTTTAGGTGTTTATGGGGTCTTAGAGATTGTTATTATTTTTATAGTTTTATATTCATTTTAGAGGATTTAGTATATTTTAGGGTATTTGAAATTTTTTAGGGTATTGTAGTTGGTTTCAGTGTTTTTTAGGGTTTTTAATTTTTTTATGGTTTTTAGGGTTTATAAGGGTTTTAGAGTTTTATGGTTTTTAGTGTCTTTTTATTTTCATTAGTGTATAATGGTTTTTGGGGGTTTTTTGGGTTTTTTGTGTTTTCATGGTTTTTGGGGGTTTGAGTGATTTCAGTGTTTTAGGGTTCTGTAAGGGATTTAAGGTTATTTTATGATATTTAGGAGTTTTAGGGGTTTTTACGGTGGTTTTCTGGTTTTTGAATTTTTGTTTTTCTTTATAGGGTATTTATAGTTCTTAGGTTTATAGAGTTTTTAAGGGGTTTTAGTGTATTAGAGATTTTAGGTTATAGAAGGGTTTGGTAGGGTTTTGGGTTTTAAGGATTTTCATAGGGTTTTAAAGCATTGGATGGGGGTTTTTTATGGATTACAAATTTTTTGTTGTTTTTTTGGGTTGGGGTCAGTTTTTTTAGGTTTTTTTTTGTTTTATTATGGTTTTTGGGGTTTAAGGGATTTGAGGGTTTTTAATATTATATGGGGTTTTAAGGTTTTTTAAGGGAATTAATAGTTTTTTAGGGTTTTAGGCTTTGAGTGATTTTTTTGATTCTTACGGTTTTTAGGGGTGCTTTATGATTCTAATGTTTTTAGGGTATTAGGGTCTTAGTTTTTTAGTGCATATTTGGGGTTTTAGAGTTTTCATGGAGTTTATTATACTTTTGGGACTTTTAGGGATTTTTAGGGGTTTTGGCATCTTTTCTAGGTTTTAGGGCCTTTTATCATTTATTATTTTTGTTTCTTTTAGTATTTTTACATATGATTATGGGTTTTGTGTTTTTATGGCATTTTATTATTTTTAAATGTTATGAGGGTATTTTCAGCATTTATAGTATTCTTTAGGGTTTTATTGTTTTATAACTATTTCTATGATATTACTATTTTTAGTGTTTTTATGGTTTTTATGGTTTTTATGTGTTTTTTTGGGTTTTTAGGGAGATTATGGGTATTTATGGTTTAGAGGTTTTTAGGGGCAAAGGAGATGCGAGAGTTAGGATATTCCCAACCCCACATGTTTATTAGAAAGAAAAAAGAGACACAACAGACAAGGGAGGGGAGGGGTCAAACGACCCACACCCAAAAATCCCTCACAACCCACGCCAATAAAAGGAAAATAAAAAGGAAAACCACACAGAGAGCAGAAGAAAGAGAGGTAGGAGAATAAATTTAGAGTTCAGAAGTCTCCATCCCTATACGGGTCCCCATCAGCACCTTATCCAGTTGAAGCATCTGACTCCACCGACTCCCATTCAGATGATTCATGTTGTTTGAGGAAGGTGGCTTAGTAATCTCTGAGGTGTTTCTGCTTCACATCAAACTGCACGTGCTCCACATTTAGCTACTTCTTTGCAGACCGCCCCACCAACCAGAGGAGTTCTTCACAGCTTTACTTGATGCCCTAGTGGCCACTATCTTTGGAAGGGAGGAATAGTCCTTCCTCGGCTTCCTCTTTCGTTTGTTAGATATGACACAAGCAGTGAATTTATCCTGAACATGGATAATGGTGTCCTCTTTATTCATATAGCAAACAATGTGGATTGACCCCTCAATGGACCCTCCCCAAATGAACCACATGTAAGGTTCTCTCCCCCAAAGGGAGTTCATTCCCAAGCATAGTCGTCTCCTTCATTATTTGTGCCATGTTGAAGTTCATTCTTGATTCATCATCAGAGCCCTCCCCCAGGTCCATGCGCCATGTAAATCCATTTCATTTTGTAAGATGGATTTATGCACTGCTATTGGCATCACATTAGAGACCTCCAAGGTCATTTCCTTTAGTATCTGGTCAGAAAAACAGATCCTGTTTGTCCATCATCATCAATCTGGGCATTGAGTATCCCTTTGGGCGCATGCACATTTGAAAAATCCACTACGACTGGGACCAGATGCCCATTGTCAGCATAACTTGCTCCATGAAGGTCGGAGCTTGCCATAACAACACATGTCAGCTCCTTAGCACAAGCATGTTGAGTATCATGCACACCATCAATCCCATTAGATTCATCCATTGCAGAACTGGAACTAGGTAAAACGAGATCATTAACTCCTATACTAGCCTCGTCATTCTTAGTCGTGAGAACCCCTTCGAGCACACACACATCTGAAATATCTCCCACAGCCGGGACCAGCTGCCTATCATCAGGGGAGATGGTTTCAAGCAGGAGGTGGCACGTCACAATAGCTCCATCAGAAGCAGGTCATGCGACGTGATCCCATTCAGAAGAACCAGCATTCTTCCACCTGCAGTCAACAAGGCCATCCACCTCGAGACTGTCAAAGGCCTCTGGTGTGTCTTGCAGCTGCTCATGACAGAGGCACAGTTCACAACCAATACCCATAGGCGTAACACCATGCTGAGTATCATGCTGCCCATCATTGCAAGCATCATCTCCATGGCTTTCCATATACCCCATTCCATCAAACCAGTTGTTCAGGGATATCCCACATGTGACATTCATTTTCCTTCCAGAAAAGTTGTTAAGTCATCAGCAATGTTCCCATTTTCACCTAGGGTCCCAAAGGACACCCCTGCAGCAGGCATTAAGAGCCTACCACCCTGCCCAACGGCTTCATGATCAGTATCCAGACTCGCCACCTCCACTACCTCCTTATCTCTCCTAATAAAAGACTTCAGCGCCTCCTTGTTGCAGCTGCCACCCAGGGTTCCATCCGACCCCTCCTAACCAACACCCTCTTTACCAAGTAAATCCATCTTTATCCTTTCAAAAACAGCCTTCGTGGAAGGGTTTGGAGCCTTGTCATGTGCCTTCTCCAGCAAAGGTTCCTTGAAGGAGTTGACAATGGGAGTAGCATGAACCGAACCATCACCTCTAACATCTCCTAGATCAAATCCATGAGAAAATGGTTGCTGCAAGACAGGTCTAACAGGGACAGAACCACCAAGACACATAGCAGTCGAGTGACCTATTCGCCGACAGGTCGAACAGAACATAAACCAGGATTCGAAACAAAACTGTTGATGCCACATGAGTCCCCTTTAACCTCGATGCAAACTGAATCAACAGGGTACTTAGAGATATCAACCTCCACACAGTTCCTTGGGGCGATGGGGTGACAAACCACACGAGTGCGGGAGTCCAAGCAAAGGAACCTACCAATCAGATTTCTAATGATGCGAAGAAAAGCAGGATTATGGAAAGGGAGGGCCAGCCCAGCAAGGGTGACCCAAATTGTCGTGACTGAAGGATCACGTTGTAGATGGAAATCAAAGGACCAACGAAACAAGGAAAATCGAAACACATCCAATTTCCATGGAGCGAACGCCCAAGCCATGATCAAGTCTTCCTCATTCATAAAACGGATCTGAAAATGTCGACGATCGAGAAGACCGACGACTGCCTTTTCACGGAGGTTCCACGCAGAAGAAACAAACCTGTCAAAGACGTCAACTGAAGGTCGAGACTTCCCCAATCAAGCAACAATCATATAATATAGGAGAACAGAAGCTAGGAAGAACTTGCGATTCAAAATCGAAACCGACGTCACTCCCTTGACTCGGTGTGGATCATTAGGGAAAAAATCCACCTCCGGAAAGCCTTGGATGAGTGCAGAAGCCATGTGTTTATGGATTTTTTGAGTTTTTTGGGTTTTTATAGTTTTTATGGTTTTAGTTAATTTTAAAATTTTATGGTTTTTTGGGTTTTCTTGGGGTTTTAAGGGTTTTAAATATTTTAGTGTATTAAAGGTCTTTTGTTGGTTGTAGTATTTTTGTGTGTTGTAGATTCTATCAATGTTTTTACGATAATTTATTGTATTTTAGGTTTTGGGGGTAGAGATTTAAGAGTTATTTTTTATAATGTATTTATGTGATTTAGGTTATTTCAGGTGTTTGTAGGGTTATTACAGTCTTTTAAGCCTTTTTTATTAGGGTCATTTAGAGTTTTTAAGTGTTTTTAGGGTCATTTCTTGTTTGTTAGGGTTTTGTTTCCTTTTTGAGAGGTTTTTAGGTTTTTATGGTCTTTTAATATTTATTTATATTTTTATTGTATTTTGGGTTTTAGGGGTTTCTATGTCCTGTAATGATTTTTAGTGTTTTAGGGTTTTAGTTTAATTTATGTGTGTTCGAGTATTTTTGGATATTTTGGGGTCTATGTGTGTTTTAGTATTTTAAATTGTTTATTATTTTTATCGTCTATTATCATTTTTAGGTTATTTTTGGGTTTCTAGTTTATTTTTGACTTTTAGGAATTTTCTTTTTGTTATGGTCTTTTAGGTCATTTTGGGATTATATGAGATTTTAAGGGGATTAAGTGGATTTAGGGATTTTAGGGTTTATTATGAATTTTTGGGATTTTTAGTATTTGTATTTTTTTAGGGTTTATTAGGGGATTTTAGTTTTCTTAGGATTTATATAGGTTTTTAGGTTTTTTAGGTTTTTTATGTTTTTAGGGTTTTTAGGTTGTTTGTTTTTTAGTGATTATTTTACTGTTTTAGTGGTTTAGGAGGTTTTCTAAGGATATTTGTGATATTTGGGGATATAAGTGTTAGTTTTTTATTGTTTTTTTTTGTTTTAAGGGTAATATTATGGTTTAATTGTATTAGGTTCCTTTTAATGATATTCAAGTTTTTACGTAATTTAATTTTTTTGGGGATTTAGGTTCTTATTATGGATTTATGTGTTTTATGGGGTTTTTTTGGTTTTTTAATGATTTTAATGTTTTTTAGTGTTTGTTTAGGGAGATCATTCCTTATTGTTTGGAGTGTAATATTTTTTGAACTTTTTTAATATGTTTAAAGGGTTTAATTTCATTTTTATGGTTTTTAGGGGTTTTTAATTGTTGTTAAGGTATATATTAATTTTTTAGTTTTTGTAGTGTTTTAATACTTTTATTTTTATTAAGATTTTTTTGGTTTTTTTTAATGTTTGAGTTTATTCAAGGTTTTAAGGTACTTTTTAGCCCTTTTATGATTTTTGTATTTTTCTTGATATTTTTTAATATTAGGGGGTTTATCCACTCTTATAATTGTATTTATTTTATGGTGTTTTAGGATTTTCATGGTTTTAGAATATTTTATTGTTTTATGTTTTTTTTTGGTTTTTTGTGTTTTAGTTTTTTTCAGTTATCTGATAGTCTCTTGGTTTTTCTGTATGTACAGTTTATGGTTTATGGTTTATGGTGTGGGGTATAGTGTTTTTGGTGTCTGGTATAGAGTTTAGGGTGTAGGGTTTATAGTATATTTTGTAGGGTATAGGGTATAGTGTATAGAGTTTTGGGTTTATGGGGTAGTGTATTGGGTTTTCAGTGTAGGGTTTAGGGTGTATAGTATTGGATTCATGGTGTATGTCTAACGGTTTAGGGGGCACAATATATGAGTTTTTATAAAAGTTTATGGAATTTTTTTGTTTTTAGTGTTGTTACTATTTATTAGGGTATAGGGTATTTTATGGTTTCCATTGGTTTTTCAAATATTTACTATTTTTTAGGGATTTATTTTTTATGTTTTTTTTGTTTTGTAGGTTTTTTTTTGCGGTTTTGGGTTTTACAGTGTTTGTAGGTAATTTTTATGGGTTTTATGTTTTTTTTGGTGTTTTCGGGGTTTTTAAAATGTTTTGGGGGTTTTTATGGTTTTTAGTGGTTTTATTCTTTTGGGGGGTTTGTTAGAGTTTTTATGGTTATAAGGGTTCTTCAAATTTTTATCTATTTTTAGGGTTTCTTGTTTTTAAGGATTAATGTTTTTTTTATTTGAGTGTTTTATTATTTTTATGTTTTTTAATATTTGTATTTCAATTTTTGGGGTATTTAGTTTTTTTTTGTTTTTTAGAGTTTTTCGGGTTTTAGGATTTTCTGGATTAATATTTTTAGGTGTTTTTTTTGTGTTTTTTAGCGGTTGAAGTATAATTTTAAATTTTTTATGGTTTAGGGTTTTTATGGTTTTAGGGTCTTCTGGGAATTTATGGTATTTTAGAGTTTTACAATATTTTAGGAACTTTTAATTTTTACTGTTACAGGGTATTTTATGTTTTTTATGGTTTTATGGGTTTGTTTGGTTTTTTTGGGCTTTTAGGGTTATCAGAGTTTTGAGTTTTTTTAGGATATTATTGGGTCCTTATGGTTTTTAGGGTTTTTAATTCTTTTTAAGGTTATAGTAATTTTAGTGTCTTTGAGGGGTTTTAGGATATTTTGGGGTTTTAACAGTTTTTAATGGTTTTCTAGGGGTTTTAATGGTTTTTAGGTTTTTTGGGTTTTAGGATGGGTTTCGTTCACTTTAGGTGTTTATGTTTTCTATGGATTTTGGGTTTATAAGATTTTTAGAGTTTCTAGTGAATTTTAGTTCATAGGGGGTTTATAAGATTTTTATAGTTTCTAGTGTCTCTTAAAGATTTTAAGGGCTTTTATGGTCATTTTTGGGAATTTGATAGATATTTTTGTGTATTTTGGGCATTAATTATTTTTTGGGTAATAAGTGTTTTGGATTTTAGGGTTATTTGGGATTTGGTTTCATGTTTTAGGGTTTTCTAGTTGTTTTATGTTTGTAAGGGTTATTAGGATATATTCATTTTAAACTGTTTTTATGTGTTTCAGTGTTTTTAGGTTATTTGTGGTTTAGTGGTTTTTATTGATTTTTTGGTTTTTGGGTTTATATAGATATTTAGGGGTTTTCGGTTTTGTAGGTTTTGTAGGTTTTTGGTTTTTAGGCCTATTTTAGGTGTTTTGGTTATTTTATGGGTTTTTGCGTTTTTTGGGTTTTGAAGTTTATTTTGGGTTTTAGGGTCTTTTATGATTTGGTTGGGTTTTTAATGACTTTAATTGGTTTTTACAGTTTTTAGGATTTTATGCCTTTTAGGGTAATGATTGTTTTTATGGTTTTTAAGGTTTTTGGTTTTCTAGGGGTTTTTTAGAGTTGTTAAGAGTTCTTAGTTTTTTTATGGTATATAAGTTTTATTTTGTTTTTAGGGGTTTTAGGATTTTGGGGGTCAGGTGTAGGATTTTTGGTTCTAGTTTTAGGGTTTAGGTTGCGGGGTAATGAGTTTAGGGTATATGGTTTATTTTGTAATGTGTGTGTTATATAGTATAGATTGTGGGGTATAGTGTGTAAGGTGAAGGGTGTAATGTTTATGGTTCATCTTGTAGGGAGAAAGTATTAAGGGGTAGGGTTGATAATTTTAGGTATATGGTATAGGGTTATGGATGTAAGTAGTTGGGTGTATCAAATATGGTTTAGGATGTCGGGTATATGGTATAGGAGGAAGAGTTTAGTATCTAGGGTGTAGGGTGAAGGGTTTAGGGTTTAGCATGTAGTGTTAAGGGTTTAATGTTTAGGGTGTTGGAATTATCGTGTAGGGATTAAGGTTTAGGGCGTAGAGTATAGGTTGTAGGGTGTAAGTTATAATGTTTGGGGTGTGGGGTTTGGGGTTTAGTGTTTATGGTGTTGGGTTTAGGGTTTAGGGTGTACTGTATAAGGTTTATCATGTAGGGTTTATGTATTACTATTTGGGTTTAGGTTTTATGGTTTATGAATTGTGTTGTAGAGGTTATGGTGTGGGGTATATAGTTTATGGGTTGGGATTTAGGGTTTAGGATGTAGAGTATATGATGTATGATGTAGGGTTTGTTGATTATGGTGTACGATATTGGGTTTATGGGTGTAGAGATTAGTGTATAGTGTGGTATCACAGTGCAGGGTATTGGGATTATGGATATAGGTTATAAGGTTTTCTTTTTCGGGTTTATAATTTAGTGTGTAGGTTATAGGGTTAAGTTTTATAGTTTAATGTTTAGCGTGTAGGGTATGCAGTTTCAGTTGTAGGGTTATGGTTTTCTGTGTTAGGTTGATGTTTTAGGTATTACATTTTAGGGTTTAGAGTATATGGAAGAGGGTATAGGGTTCCTGGTGTAGGGATTAGGGATTAGAGTGTAGGGTATAGGGTGTCCGATTTTTGGTTTAGGGTTTAGGATGTAGGGTATACAGTAACTGGTTTAGGGTAAACTGTTTAGAGTGTAGTGATTAGGGTTTAGGATTTTGGGTGTAGGATTTTGGGATTTGGGATAAGGGTTTATGGTTTAGGGTGTAGGTTTTAGGGTCTATGATATAGGGTTTATGGTTCAAGATATAGGGTTTAGGGTGTGGGGTGTGGGGTGTAGGTTTTTGAGTGATGGTGTGAGGGTTATGTGTGTAGGGTATAGAATATTGAGTGTTTTGTTTTTGGTTTAGGGTGTAGGGTATAATTTATCTGGTGAGGGTGTATGGTGTGGGGTGTAGGAAATTGCGTTTTGGGTATATGGTTTAGGTTTTTTGGATTTATGGTATATTGTTTAGGGTGTTTCGTTTAGGGTTAGGGTGTAGAGTTTATAGTTTTGGGTGTAGTGTTTATGGTTTAGGTTGTAGGTTATCTGGTTTAGGGTTTATGTTTTCTTATTTAGTGTATAAGGTTTATTGTATGGGATTATGGAGTAGGGTTTGGGGTTCATGTTATAGGGTTTATCAGTTTAAGGAATAGAATATAGTATTCACCGTTTTCAGGGGTTTTATGTTTTATGTGGTTTTAGATGTTTTATGATTTTTATGATTTTATATGCATTTTATTGGATTTAGGATTTTTTTGGGTATTGGAAATTTGTTAGGGTCTTCTTGTGAGTTTTAGTGATTTTAGGGTTTTTAAGTTTTTAAGGGGTTTTAGGGGTTTTAGGGGTTTTAAGGGTTTTAAGAGTTTTATGGATATAAGGTCTTTTTATTGTATATAGTTTTTTATGTTTTTTTGTTTTTATTAGCTTTTTAGTATTTTTATGGTTTTGGAGGTTTTAGTGATTTCACAGTTTTAGGGTTCTATATGGGAATTTGGTTTATTTTTTGATATTTAGGGGTTTTAGGGGGTTTTTCGGGGTTTTCTAGTTTTTAAATATTTGTTGTGTTTTATAGGGTATTTATAGTTTTCTGTTTTGTAGTGTCTTTTAGGGGTTTTAGGGTTTTATGGATTTTATGTCACTGAAGGGTTTTGCTGGGTTTCTTGTTTTTAGTATTTTCATAGGTTTTCGTAGGTTTGGATAGGTTTTTATGGATTACAATGTGTTTTTTGAGTGTGTGGGGTTAGTGTTTTTACAGTTCTTTATTTTATAATGGTTTTTGGGATTTAGGGGTTTTCAATGTTTAAGGGGTTTTTTGATTTAAGGGTTTTTAAGCGAATTAATAGTTTTTAGGGCTTTGGTGTTCCAGTGATATTTTAGATTTGTAGAGCTTTTATGGTTTTTTTATTATTCATATATTTTTAGGGTATTAGGTTTTTAGTTTTTTAGTGTATATTTGTGTTTTTAGAGTTTTTGTGGACTTTATTAAACTTTTGGGACATTTAGTGATTTGCAGGGATTTTGGTACCTTTTCTGGGTTTTTAAGGTCTCTTAGAATTTTTTGTTATTTGTTTTTTAGTATTATTAAAGATGTTTAGGTTTTTGGGGGTTTTAGGACCTTTTAATATTTCTAAATGTTATTAGGGTATTTTAGGTGTTTTAGTATTCTTTAGGGTTTTATTGTTTTATACGTGTCTTTATGGTATTACTGGTTTTACTGTTTTTAGGTTTTTTATGGTTTTTATGTGTTTTTTTTGTCATTAGTGAGATTCAAGGTCTTTTTGGTTCAGAGGTTTTCACATTTTTATGGATTTTTAATCCTTTTTAGTGGTTTATGATTCTTTTATATTATTAGTGGTTTTACAGTATTTTATCGGTTTTATGAGTTTTATGATTTTTATGCCTGTAATTATTTTTGGGGGTTTTGGGTTTTTTAGACTTTTAGAGTTTTTTTAGTGTGTTTTAGGGTTTATATAGGTTTTAGGCGGGGGGTTTTAGAGGGATTAAGGCTTTTACTGTTTTTATAGTTTTTATGGATTCTTAATGTTGATAGGGTATTTATGTTTTTTTATGGTTGTAGGTTCCTTTAAAGAAGTTTTCAATTTTTAGGGATTTGGTGTTTTTTTGGGGATTTGGGATCTCTTTTTGGTTTTAAGTTACTTAGGGATTTTTAGGATTTTTAATGATTTTTACATTTTTTAGTGTTTATTTAGGATACATTTTCATTATTGTGGGGCTGTAATATTTTTTTAAATATTTTTATTTTTTTAAGGGGTTTAATGTCTTATTTATGATTTTTAGGGGTTTTAAATGGTTGTTAGTGTTTTTTTTATTTTTTTAGTGTTTTAGTGATTTAATCATTTTATATTCATTATGATTTTTTGTGTTCTTTTAGTGTTTTAGTTTTCTCAAGATTATAAGGTCCATTTCATACTTCTATGTTATATATATTTTTCTTGATTTATTTGTGGTTTTAGGGGGTTTATTGACTTTTGAAATTTTAGGTATTTTTATGGTCTTTTATGATTTTCATGATTTTTAGGGTATTATTGGGTATTTTTGGTTTTTTGATTTTTAGTGTTTTCAGTTATCTTATAGTATTTTTGTCTTTTTGTATGTACTATTTAGGATTTATGGTTTATGATGTATGGTATAGAGTTTTGGGTGTAGGGTTTAGGCTGTAGTGTGTAGGGTATAAGGTATATTGTGTAGAGTTCTGGGGTGGGGGAGTAGTGTAGATGGTTTTCAATGTTGGGTTTAGGGTGTATTGTATAGGGATTATGGTTTAAGTCTAATGGTTTATGGTGTACAATAAATGAGTTTTTATCAATTTTTATGGAATTTTTGGTTTGTTAGTGTTTTTACTTTTTATAATGGGTTTAGGGTTTTTATGGTTTCCATAGGTTTTTGGGTATTTAATGCTTTTTTTGGTCTATTAGTTTTTAATGGTTTTTTGGGATTGTAGGTTTCTTTTTGGATTTTTGGCCTTTATAGTGTTTTTAGGTGATTTTTAATAATTTAAGTGTTTATTTTGGATTTTATTGGTTATTTCAGGGTTTTTAGGGAGTTTTGGGGGGTTATTATGGATTTTCTTGGTTTTATGGTTTTGGGGTGGGGTTAGATTTTATAAGGATATAATGTTTCTTCAATTTTTTTTATCTTTGTTAGGTTTTTGTGTTTTTAAGGGTTAATGGTTTATTGTTTTGTTTTATGTGATGATTTTAATTTTTTAAGTTTTTTAATATATTCTTGTCACTTTTTTGGAATTTTTATGTTTTTTAGAGCATTTAGAGTATTAGGATTTGTATGGATTATTATTGGATTTTTGGATTTTTTTGTGATATTTAGCTTTTTACATTTTTTTTCGTTTTATGGGTTTTATGGTTTTAGGGTTTTTATGGTTTTAGGGTCTTTATATAATTTATTGTATTTTAGAGTTTGAGAGTATTTCAGGAACTTTTCATTTTTTATGGTTTTAGGGTATTTTAGGTTTTTTATGATTTTTATTGTTCCCTTTGGATTTTAGGGTTTCATGGTTTTAGTTTTTTTATGATATTTTAGTGTCCTTATGTTTTTTAGGATTTTTAGTCCCTTTTAGGTTTTTAAGTATTTTTGAGTCTTTGAGGGGTTTTAGGATATTTTGGGGTTTTAAGGTTTTTAATGGTTTTTCTAGGGGTATTATATACTTCTTGGTTTTTAGGGTTTTTAGAGGGGTTTCTTGCACTTTATGTGTTTATGTCTTCAACTGTCATTTATGGTTTATAAGAATTTTTGGGTTTCCAGTGTCTTTTTGGATTTTAGGGGGTCATATGATTTTTATAGAATTTAGTGTCTTTTAAATATTTTTAAGGACTTTTATTGTCATTTTTGGGTATTTAAGGGTTATTTTGGTGTATTTCGGGCAAAAAGTTTTTTAGGTATGATTAGTATTTGGTTTTTAGGGTGATTTGGGATATTGTTTTCAGTTTGTAGGGTTTTTGAGGTGTTTTAATTCTGTAAAGGTTATTAGGGATTTACTATTTTTAATGGTTTTTATGGTTTTCAGTGGTTTTTAGTTTTTTTGGTTGTTTTAGTGGATTTTATAATTTTAATATGGTTTTAGGGTTTATATGGATTGATAAGGATTTTTGGGATTGCAGTTTTTTGTAGGGTTTTTGGTTTTTTGCCCTATTTTTGGGGTTTTGGGTTTTTAGGGTTTTGAGGGTTATTTTGGGGTTTTAGGGTCCTTTATGATCTTGGGTTTTTACAGACTTTAATGGGTTTTTATAGTTTTTATGATTTTAATGTTTTTAGGGTCATATTGGAATTTATGGAATTTATGGTCTTTTTATTCCTACTGGTTTTGCAGAGATGTTAGGAGTATTTATGGTTTTTATGTTATTTAGAGTTTTTTGGGTTTTTAGGGGTTTTTAGGGGTTTTGGGGATTTTGGGGTCGGGTGTTGGCTTTGGGGATCATGGTTTACGGTTTAGGGGGTTGGGTATTGGGTTTAGGTAGTAGGGTTTATGATGTAGTGTGTATGGTATATGTTATAGATAGTGGGGATTATAGTGTAAGGTGAAGGGTGTAATGTTTATGGTGCATCTTGTAGGGATCAAGGTTTATGGGGTAGGGTTGAGAATTTTGGGTATAGGGTATAGGGTTTTGGGTGTTGTGAGTAGGGTGTATGAAATATGGTTTAGGATGTTCGGTATATGGTATATGATAAAGTGATTAGTATTTAGGGTGTATATTGAAGGGTTTAAGGTTTATCATGTAGTGTTTAGGGGTTACTGTTTAGGATTTTGGAATTAGCATGTATGGATTAAGGTTTAGGGTTAATGGTATAGGTTGTTGGGTGTATGTTATAAGGTTTGGTTGTGGGGGTTAGTTTTTATGGTGTTGGGTTTAGGGTTTAGGGTGTATTGTATATGGTATATCATGTTGGTTTAAGGTGTTAATATTCGGGTTTATGATTTAGGGTAAATGAATTATGGGGTAGGGAACATAGTTTAGGGGTTAGGTTTTAGGGTTTACAGTGTAGAGTATATAGTGTAGGTTGTAGGGTTTATAGTTTATGGTGTATGTTATCAGGTTTAGGGGTCTAGTGTTTAGGATGTAGTGTATAGGTTATCAATTATATGGTGTTGGGTATTGGGTTTTTAATATAGGGTATATGGATTATTGTGTTGTGTTTAGCGTTTAGTGTTTAGGTTATACAATTAGGTTGTATAGTATAGGGATTGGGGTGTAGGGTATGAAGTTTCAGGTGTAGGGTTTAGGTTTAGGGTGTCAGGTTGAGGGTTGAGGCTTTACATTTTAGTGTTTAGAGTATTGGGTAGAGATTATATGGTTCATGGTTTAGGGTTTAGGGTTTAGATTGTAGGGTATTTGGTTTAGGTTTTCTGGTTTTGGGTTTTGGGTTTTGGGTTTAGGGTATAGGGTATATGTTAACTGGTTTTCGGTATAGGGTTTAGGGTGTAGTGTTTAGGGTTTATTCATTAGGGTGTAGGGTTTTCTGATTTGGGAGTAGGATGTAGGGTTTAGGGTGTAGGTGTTAGGGTCTATGATATAGGGTTTCTAGATTAGGGAGTAGGGTTTAGGGTTTAGGGTGTGGGGTGTAGGTTTTTGGTGGTAGGTATCAGGGTTTAGTTTGTCGGGTATAAGATATTGTGATTTGGGTTTTTGTTTGGGGTGTAGGATATAATTTATCCGGTGTAGGGTTTTGGGTGTAGGGTGTAGGGAATTTCGTTTTGGGTGTATTGTTTAAGTTTTTGGATTTAGGGTATATTGTTTAGGGTTTATCGTTTAGGGGTTTTGGTGTAGAGTTTAAGGTTTTGGTTGTAGTGTTTATGGTTTAGGTTGTAGGGTTCCTATTTTAGGGTTTATGCTTTCATGTTGTGTGTAAAATGTGAATTGCATTGGCTTTAGGGTGTAGGGTTTAGGGTTAATGTTGTAGGGTTTAACAGTTTATGGAATAGAATATAGTTCTCACGGTTTTCAAGGGTTTTATGTTTTTATGGGGTTTAGTGGTTTTTAGGATATTTTGATTTAATATAATTTTTATGTGATTTAGGGTTTTTTAGGGTTTGAGAAATTTGTTAGGTTCTTTTAGTTGGTTTTACTAGCTTTTACGGTTTATAATTTTTTAATAGTTATTAGTGTTTTTGGGGTTTTAGGGTTTTAGGGTTATAGGGTCTTTTTATTGTATATATTTTGTTGTGGTTTTTTTCATTTTTGGTGTTTTTAGAATTTTCATGGTATTTGGGGGTTTTAGTGATTTCCATGTTTTAGGGTTCTATAAGAGATTTAGGTTTATGTTTTGATATTTAGGGGTTTGGGGGGGTTAATGGTTTTTGGATATTTATTGTGTTTTATATGGTATTAATTGTTTCTCAGGATTGTACTGTTTTGTGTGTTTTTTTGGGTTTAAGGGATTTTATGTCACTGAAGGGTTTTGTATGGTTTTGGGTTTTTAGGATTTCATAGGGTTTTATAGGTTTGGTTGTGGTTTTTATGGTTTCCAAAGTGGTTTTTTGTTTTTTGGGGTAGTGGGGTTATATTTTTTATAGTTATTTGGTTTATTGTCGTTTTTGTGATTTAAGGGAATTTAGGTGTTTTAAATGTTTTGGGGCATTTTTAAGGTTTTTTAAATGACATAACAGTTTTTTAGGGATTTTGGGTTTCAAGGATATTTTAGGATTTGTAGGTGTTTTTGGTTTTTTCATGGTTCTTATGTTATTAATGTATTAGGGTTTTGGGTTTGTTATGTATATTTGGGTTTTTAGAGTTATCATAGAGTTTATTATACTTTTCGGACTTTTATGGATTCCTATGGGTTTTAGTATCTTTTCTAGGTTTTTAGGGACTTTTAGATTTTTTTGTTTATTTTTATTATTATTAAGAATGTTTATGTGTTTTGGGGGTTTTAGGGCCTTTTAATATTATTAAAAGTCATTAAGCCATTTCTTGGGATTTTAGTGTTCTTATGGTTTTGGTTGTTTTATAGGTGTTTCTATGGTATCACTATTTTTAGTGTTTTTAATTTTTTTTAAGTTTTTTATGTGTTTTTGTGTATTTAGAGAGATTAAGGGTATTTTGGTTCATATTTGTTTATGGTTTGAGGGATTTTTATTCATTTTTAGTGTTTTATGAGTTTTTTATATTATTAGTTGTTTTACGGTATTTTATTGGTATTATAAGTTTTAGGATTTTTATGGATTTAATGATTTTTTGGGGTTTTGGGATTTTTAGACATTTAGAATTTTTTTAGTTGATTTCGTGTTTTTCTGGTTTTTAGGCATGGGGTTTTAGAGGGTTCGAGGTTTTAACTGTTTATATTGTTATTATGGATTTCTAATGTTGTTAGGGGATTTATGTTTTTTATGGTTTTAAGGTCATTTTAAGATATTTGGGGATTTATTATTTGTTTGGATTTTAAATTGTTTTATTGGTTTTCCTGTTTTAGGGGTATAAAGGTTATTTAATGGGTTATAGAGATTTTTATGTTTTTTAGGTTTTTATAGGTTTTTGTGATTTTATGTATTTTAAGGCCTTTTATTGTATTAAGGGTGTTTTTAGGATCTTTATGCATTTTTAGGTTATTATGTTTTTAAGGTGTTTTAGAAATATCATCAGTTTTTAGGAGTTATAATTTTAAATTTTTGATGTTTATAGGGGTTTTTGGTTTTATGGATTTTAGGTGTCTTGAAGTATTTTATGGGTATTAGTTATTTTAAGGATTTTATTTGTGTTTTATTATTTTCTAATGGTTTTAGGGTGTTTATGAGATTTTATAGTTTTAATATTGTATTATGGTTTTAGTTAATTTTATCATTTTAAATGTTTTTAGGTTCTTCTAGTGGTTTTCGGGGTTTTCACGATTGTTAGGGAATTTTGGGCCTTTTGATGATTTTATTATTTTCATGGGTTGTAGAGTATTTTATGCTTTTTAGGGTATTTTTCAATATTTTAGAGTATTTTAGGGTATGGGGGAGGGGTTAAGGGTTGTAGTGTTATTTCTAGTTTTTAGAGTATATAGGGGTGTTAGGTTTTTAGGGGGTTTTAGTGTTCTTACGGTCTTTTGGTGTTTTTTATTAACATAATTTAGGGGTTTTAATGGTTTTTATGGTCCTTTCTAGTGTGTTATGGTATTTAGCATCCTTCATAGTTTTTGAGGGTTTTAGGGTATTTTAATGGTTATTTATATTTTTATCACCTTTTAGGGTTTTAGGGGGTTTTGGTGTCCTATAATAATTTTTAGTGTTTTAGGTGTTTTTGTGTCTTTTGGGTGTTTTAGGGTATTTTAGGGAATTTGGGGGTCTTTTAGTGTTTTTATTGTTTTTAGGTGCTTAATATTTTTAGGGTATTTTTCATTTTTAGGTTCTTCTGGGGGTTTTAGCATTATTAAGGGTTTTTATGAGTTTTTTGTCACTTATGATCTCATAGGTATTTTAGGGATTCTCGGATCTTCTAGGGGGTTTATGGGGTTTTAGGGATTTTAGTGTTTCTTAGGATTTTTAGGGTTTTTAGTATTTGTAGGTTTTTAGGGTTCATTAGGGTTTTTTAGGTTTTTTTGTGGTTTATAAAGGTTTTTAGGTTTTTTAGGTTATTTAGTGTTTTTAGTGTGTTCGGTGTTTAGTGATCTTTTAAGGGTTTTATGCGTTTATGAGGTTTTCCAAGGATTTATGGGCTTTTGGGTAGTGGGTTTTTTGTGTTATTTATAGTTTTTTGTGATTTAGGGAAATATTATGGTTTTATGTTATAGGATCTTTTAAGGATTTTAAAATTATTATCGTTTTTTGGGTATTTAGGGCCTTTAGGGATTTAAGGGTTTTAGGGGTGTTTAGTTTTTTAGTGATATTTATGGTTTTTAGTGATTATTTAGGGTAATATTTTATTATTGAGGGGTGCAATATATTTTAGACTAATTTAATATTTTTAAGGTGTTTGATGTATTTTTATGGTTTTTATGGGTTTTAAAGGGTTGTTAGGATTTTTATTAATTTTTAGGGTTTGTATTGTTTTAATCCTTTTATGCTTAATAGATTTTTTGGGGGGTTTTGGGTGTTTTAGTTCTATCATGGTTTAGGGGGAATTTGTAGTCATTTTTTGTTTTTTATATGTTTCTTGATTTTTTGTGGTTTTAGGGTGTTTATCAAATTTTATAATTTTAGGTATTTTTACTGTATTAGAATTTTCATGGTTTTTAGGGTATTTTAGGGTTTTATGGTTTTTTAATTTTTAGTGTTTTAGTTTTTCAGTTATATTATATTTTTTTTATTTTCGTTTGTACTATTTTGGGTATATGGTTTAACATATAGGGTATAGTGTTTATGGTGTTTGGTATACATTTTATGGTGTAGGTTTTAGGGTATATTGTGTAGGGTATAGGTTATAGTGTGTTAATTTTTGGGTTTTGGGAATATGGTATAGGGTTTTCAGTGTAGGGTTTAGGGTGTATATTATAGGGGTCATGGTGAAAGTTTAATGGTTTATGGTGTTTAATATTGTAGTTAATAGAATTTTTTGGGAATTACTGGGATTTTAGTGTTTTTACTATTTATAAAGGGTTATGGTTAATGTGGTTTCTATTGGTATTTTGGATATTTAATATTTTCAATTCTTTTAGTTTTTTTTTTGATTTTTTGGGTTTTTATGTTTTTTTGATTTTTTGGTTTTATAGTGTTTGCATGTAATTTTTAGGGTTTTTTTGTTTTTGGATTTTCTAGGTTATTTTAGGATTTGTAAAGAGTTTTAGGGGTTTTTATGGTATTTAGTGGTTTTTTTGGTTTTGGGGGGTTTTAGGATTTTTAGGGTTGTTAGTGTTTTAAGGGTTCTTAAATTTTTTAGCTTTATTTAGGGTTTTCTATTTTTAAGGCTTAATGGATAATTTTTTTAGGCTTTTAGTTTTTTAACATTTTTTATTATTTTTAGGTCGTTATTTGGGTTTTTTAGATTTTTTTTATTTTTAGAGGTTTTAGGGTTTTAGGATTTTTATGGAATATTATTACTTTTTGTGGATTTTTGTGATTTTTAGCAGTATACAATTTTTGGGGATTTTTTTTGGTTTTAGGATTTTTATGGTATTAGTGTCCTTAAGGACTTTTAGGATATTTTAGAGTGCTACAGTATTTTATGGACTTTTCATTTTTATGGTTTTTGTGTATTTTTGGGTATTTATGGTTTTTAATTTTCCATTAGGGATTTAGGGTTTTATATTTTTTTAGTGTTTTTAGGATACTTTAGGATTCTTTTGGTTTCTAGTGGTTTTAGAACCATTTATGGATTTAGGGACTTTCGTGTCTTTTAGAGTTTTTATGATATTTTTGCAGCTTTATTGGTTTTAACGACTTTTCTAGGGTTTTAAGGAATTTTTAGGTTCTTATTGTTATTATAGGGGTTTCTATCACATTAAGTCTTTATGGTTTCTATGGTATTTTAGGGTTTTTACGATTTTTAGGGTTTTCTGTGTCGTTTAGTTGTTAGGTGGTTTATTGTCTTTTTATAGTTTTTAGTAAATTTTAAGGATTTTAAGGCCTTTTATTGTCAGGTTTGGCCATTTATTGGATATTTTGTTGTATTTTGGTCATTAAGGATATTTTTACTGTATTATGAGTTTTTTTAGTGTGATTTCAGATTTTTTCTGTTTGATGGGTTATAGGGATTTCAAGGTGTTTTATATCTATAAGGGTTATAAGGGTTATAGTATTTTTAATCGTTTTTATGGTTTTTAGTAGGTTTTAGGTTTTTTATGTGTTTTAGTGGTTTATATAGTTACATATGGTTTTAGGGTCTATACAATTTTCTATGGTTATGGGGATTTTTAGGTTTTTGTAGGTTTTTGGGTTTTAGGTCTGGTTTTAAGGATTTGGGGTTTTTTTGGGTTTTTTTGTTTTTAGTGTTTTGAGGGTCATTTTGGGTATTAGGGTATTTTATGATCATCTATGGTCTTTTTACAAACATTAATGGGTTTTTATTGTTATTGAGTTTTACGGGTGTTTAGGGTTAGATGGGTTTTTATGGTTTTTGGTTTTCTAGGGGTTTTTAGAGATGTTAAGAGTTTTTAGTTTTTTTACGGTATTTAGGGGTTTTATGGGTTTTTGGGGGGTTTTTAGGATTCTGGGGGTTGGGAGTAGGCATTTTTGGATCATGGTTTAGGGTTTTTTTGAGGCGTATTTATTTTAGGGTGTAGGGTTTATGGTGTAGCGTGTATGGTATAGGGTATTAATTTTCGGGTTTAGTATTTAAGGTGAAGGGTAAAATGTTTATGTTGCATCTTGTATGGAGGAACATTTACGGGCTAGGGTTGTGAATTTTGGCTATATGGTATAGTGTTTTGGGTGTAGGGAGTAGGGTTTATGAAATAAGGTTTAGAATGTTTGGTATATGGTATATGATGAAGAGTTTAGTGTTTAGGGTGTATAGTGAAGGGTTTAGGGTTTATCATGTAGTGATTAAGGTTTAGTCTTTAGGTTTTTGGGACTAGTGTGTCGGGAATAGGGTTTAGGGTGTAGGGTATAGGTTGTAGGGTGTATGTTAAAAGATTTGGGGTGTAGGGTTTGGGATTAGGGATTATGGTGTAGTGTTTAGGGTTTAGGGTGTACTATATAAGGATTATCACATATGTTTATGTAATACTATTTAGGTTTTAGGCTTTAGGGTTTATGAATTATGGTATAGGGGTTATGGTGTAGGGTACATTGTTTAGGGGTTAGGGTTTAGTGTTTAGGGTGTAGAATATATGGTGTCAGTTGTAGGGTTTATGGTTTATGGTGTACAATATCAGGTTTAGAGGTGTAGGGTTTAGACAGTAGGGTGTAGGTTATGAGTTTTATGTTGTAGGGTTTGTGGTTTTTTGATATAGGGTTTAGGGTTTACTATGTGGGTTTTACAGTTTAGTGTGTAGGTTATAGGGTTTGGTTGTAGAGATTAGGGTTTGGGGTGTAGGGTATGCTGTTTCAGGTGTAGAGTTTATGTTTAGGGTGTAGGGTTGAAGTTTACATTTTAGGGTTTAGATTATATGGTATAGGGTATAGGGTTCATGGTTTAGGGTTTAGGGTTTAGAGTGTAGGGTATTGGGTTTAGGGTGTCTGGTTTTGGTTATAATGTTTTGGGTTTTGGGTTTATAGTGTAGGTTATATCATAACTCGATTAGGGTATAGGGTTTAGGGTGTAGTGTTTAGGTTTTAGGGTGCAGGGTTTTGGGATTTGATAGTAGTATTTAGGGTTTAGGGTGTAGTTTTTAGGGTCTATGATATAGTGTTTGTGGTTTCGGGTGTAGATTTTATGGTGTAGGGTGTGGGGTGTAGGTGTCAGGGTTTAGTGTGTATGGTATATAATATTGAGTTTTGGGATTATGTTTTGGGGTGTATGTTATAATTTTTATGGTTAGGGTGTAGGGTGTAGAGAATTTCATTTACTGTGTAAGGTTTTGGTTTTGGATTTTGGGTATAGAGTTTAGGGTGTTTCATTTAGGGTTTAATGTATAGAGTTTATGGTTTTTGGTGTAGTGTTTATGGTTTAGGGTGTAGAGTATATGGTTTAGGTTTTATGGTTTCATGTTTAGTGTATAAGGTTCATTGTATTGGGTATAAGGTGTAGGGTTCAGTGCTCATGGAATAGGTTTTATCGGTTTAATTTATTGAATATAGTTTTCATGGTTTTTTTGGTTTTGATGGTTTCTTATAGTTTCGTGGGGTTTTATGGTTATTATGGTATTGAGGACTTGTACTCTTTTTAGGGGGTTTTTATCATTTCTGAAACTTTTAGGATTTTATGGGTTATTTGGATTTCTTGGGGGTTTAGGTGGGTTTTTTGATGTTTTTTGTGTTATTTTTTGGGGTTTTAGTGTATGAAGGATTTTAAAGGTTCTCATAGAAGTTTAAAATGTTTTTAGGGTTTTTATTTGTTTAATGGGTTTTACGGCATTTTTGTGTTTCAATTTTTTTTGAGTTTCAAAGGGTCATAAGTGTTTTAAGGGGTTTTAGTTGTTTTTAGGCTTCTTTCATGGTTTTTTAGGGCATTATGGGATTTTCTAGGGGTGTTCATTGTTTTTAGAGTTTTATGGGGGGGTTTGAAGGTTTTAGGGGGTTTTAATATTTTAGGGAATTTTATATGTTTTATGGATTTTAGTATCATTATCAAGATTACAGCTTTACTAGGGGTTTTTTATTTATTCTATTATTTTTTGGTGTTTTATGGATTTTTTTTGGATTTTTTCTGATTTTAGGGTTTTTAATGATTTTAGGAATGTTTTGGTGGTTTTATAATCTTAATGTTTTTTTGTATTAAATGTTTTTTATTATACAATGGTTGTAGGAGTTTGGGGAATTTTAGGGGGGTGGGCAGTTATTGAGTTTAAGGTATGTTAGGTGTTTTTATTGTTTTTACGGTTTTTAGGGGTTTTAAGGGAGTTTTATAGGTTTTATGAGTCTTATAGTGTTTATATATAGTTATTATTTATTTTTATTGGGTTTAGTGTATTTTAGGTTATTTAAGGTATTTTTGGATTTTCAGGTCCTTTTATGGTTTTTATGAATTTTAGGGATTTTTAGGGTTTTAGCAGATTTATTGTTTTTTGGGGTTTTATGGTTTTTATGATATATACATATTTTGGAGGTTTAATGGTTTTTTTGTTTTTATGGTGTTTTATGGTTTTTGGTATATTATGGTTTTTTGAAAGTTTGGGTTTTAGGGGGTTTAATGGTTTATAAGGGGTTTATTGTTATTCATCTTTTATGCTGTTATATGGGAGGTTATGTGTTTTTTGGTTTTAGTGATTTATAGGGTGGTAGGTTTTGGAGTTTTTAAAAGTTTTTTATTATTTTTATGGGTTTTGGGGGGTTTTCTTCTATTGTTATATTTTTAGGTTTTATAGGGCAATCTTCAATTTATTTGGATTTAACATATTTTTAGGGTTTTTACTGGTTGCTGGATTCCTTTAATGTTTTTGTGATTTTTAGTTCCTTTTATGGTTTTTTATGTTTTTTAGTTTTTAGATTCTTTTACGTATTTTGTATTTTTATGGTCTTTTAGGGTTATTTTAGGGTTTTATAGTTTTTCAGGCTATTTAGGGTATTTAGGTGTTTTTGGTGGTTTTTAGGTTTTTCGATTCTTTAGGGATTTATGACCTTTTATGGGTTTTTAGGGGTTTAAAGGTAATTTAAAAGTTTTTTTTGGTTTATTATTATTTTTTGTATTAGTGGTTTTTGGGTATTTAGCTATTTACTGTGTTTTTTAGGGTTTTTAGTTTTTTTAATGTTTTAGGTGTTTTAGAGTTTTTTGACTTTGAACATTTTGAACATTTTTAGGATATATTGGGTCCTTTCAGTTTTTTATAGGTTTTTAGTTTTCTTAGCCTTTTCATGTTTTTTTGGTCTTTTAGGGGTTCTAAGGTGTTTGATTGTTTTAATGGTCTTTTAAGGTGTCAGGGGTCTTTTATAGTATTCATTGTTTTTAGTGTACATCATGGGATTCTAGGTTGGTTTAGGGGTTTTAGGGTTTTAGGGTGTTTTATGGTTTTTAAGGATTCTAAGGTATTGGGGTTTTAAGAATTTTTTTTGGGTTTTTGTGTCATTTAGGGGTTTCGGGTCTTTGGGTCTTTTATAGGATTTTAAGTTATTTTCATGTTTTTTGGGTTTTCAGGGCCATTTATGTGTAAAGAGGTTTTATTGTTTTTAGGGTTTTTTGGATTTCACAACAAAAAAACTGAGTTTATCTAGTCCTGGGGATTTAAGAGCAGAAGATAAAAATGTTGTTAAAATCACCCATTATCTTGCTAAAAAATCGTTGATAATGGGGTTCATTAACATTTCTTAAAAAGCACTGTTAAAGTGGACCTTTACAGTTATTTCATTACAAGAACTGATAAATGCCAACACTTTATGAGCTCTTTTAATAAATCACTGATAAATGAGTACTTTTATGAGTGATTTTAATAAAGCATTGGTAGGGGTTATCGGCTCTTTTAAGAAGATATAATAACGACCCCTGTTATCAATTCTATTTTACATGAACTTGTAATAATATGCTTAAAAAATATATATATTTACATAAAAATAATATATATATATATATATATATATATATAATGATATAAAAATAATATACATTTTTAAAAAATGTTTTAGATAAGGTAAATAGGCATTCACACTTAATATATTAGATATTTAGTGACAATGCCTTATAAACTAACTAAAAAGTTAATTTTAATAAATAATTAGAGTATTATTACCAATTAACAATCATTTAATATCAAATTGGACATAACAAAATCCCAAAATTAATTAATGATCTAAAATAAGATTAAAACAAAACTCAAACTTCAAACAACCTTAAATTTTAATTCGGATGTTTGTTTGGGCTCTACCACATATCAAATCCAAACTTATGACGATCTATACACCCCAAGTGGAACATTTAAGCATATATAACATTATTTGAGGCAAACAGGTACCATAATTTTTCAATATATATTTTTTTGTCGGGGTACCCCGATTTTTTAACATTCGATATTTTTCAAGCACCGTTTAAGGTGCGATTTTTTCCCGTTTTCAGGGATGACTGCATCTGTTACTAAGTAATATGTTGAAATTGATATGATGGTTCTTAGATTTATAATTTTTTACAATATAATTTTATTTCAATAAAATATATTCATGTTTTATTATATTTAAATATAATCAATCACTCGTATAAATACATATATCAATATATTTTAATAAAAATGAATATTCTAATATATCTAAATAAATAAGTATTCTAAAAATGTATTTAATACAATAACTAACCATTTTTTATATTGTAAAAATATATTTATAATTATTATTTATACATATATATGTGCATTAATAGACCGAAGTATATTCATATTATATTCAACTATATATAAATGAATATAATGTATAATTTATTTAAATTAATATTTGAATATATATATATCACACACACATATTGTATAAATGTATTCAAAAATAATTATATAAATATATGTAAATATATATTTATATATATACATATATAAATAAAACCAAAAATCATTAAACAGACTGCAAAACAACATGTGTAGTGGTAAAGTTCTTACATCTGTGACAGAGAGGCGCATGGTTCGAATCTAGGGGTCGTTCATGATGATGGAAATTCACAAGGCACTGATAAAAGGGTTGGTGGGGTGAAAAAAACTAATAAAAGGGTGGAGCACAGTTAAATGGGTCAAAGAAGCATAGATAAAGGGGTTTGGGATCATGGATGTATGAAAAAATAATTTACCCCTTATAATATCACTACTTTAATCAATGGTAAGAAATCACTACTAAAGGGTCCCTTTAATAGTAATAAAATTATCTATTAAAAGTGTTGGTCTCTAAACCACATTCTGTTTATTAGTTCTTTTTTATGTTGATACATTCATAATCTACCACTGCAAAAGGCCTTTTTAATAGTATTGATTTATATAGTTTTTATGTATTTCAGGGTCTTTTTTAGATTTTGTGATCTTAGGGTCTTTTATAGTGTTTTTTGTGTTTTTAGGTTCTTTTAGGGGTGATAGCGTATCTCGGGGTCATTTAGGGGTTCTTGGGCCTTTTAGGATTGTTAGGGTACTTTAGGGTGTTATTAGTATTTTTAGGAACTTTTGGGGGTTTTATGGTAACTAATGTACATTTTGGTGTCTTTAGGGGGGATTCTAGTATTTTATGAGATTTATGGTATTTTATGGTCTTTTAGGGGGTTTTTAGGTTGTTTAGTGCCTTCTAGTGTTTTTAGGTATCTTAAGGATTTTCATGATTTTTTTTTCTAGGGTCATTAAGGATTTTAGGGTATTTTATGGTTTTAGGGGTTTTTGGGTTTTATGGTTTTTATAGGGTTTTAAGATTTAAGGGATTTTAATGTTTTTTGGATTTTTAAGGTTTTTATGTTTTTAGGATTTTTAATGATTTAATGTTGTTGTGATCCTTGAGGATTTTTAGGGGTTTTAGCTTTTTAGGTGTTTTATCATTTCTATGGTGTTTACCAAATTTAAGGGGTTTTTAGGGGTCTTAGAGATTTTATGGGTTTTAAGGGTTTTATGGGTTTTATGGTTTTATGGGCTTGTTAGAGTATTTAAGTGTTATTATGAAATTTAATATGTTCTTAGGGTGTTTTAGGGTTTTTTATAATTTGAGGACTCTTAATGTTTTTAATGATATGTAGGGATATTTAGAATTTTATTGTTATTGAGGGTTTTTTTTTGCGGTTTTACAGGTTTTAAGGGATTATAGAGTATATAAGGGTTTTCATAGAATCATAGTTATTTTTGAGTTTTGGGTTTTTCTAGAGGTTTTTGTTTTTAATGACTTTTAGGAGTTTCATATTGATATTATGGGTTTTTTTATTTTTATGAGTTTTTACTATTTTTTATATTTTTATTGTTTTTAGGTTTTTTAGGAGTTTTTATTATCTTTAAATTTTCTTTTTTAGTGTCTTAAGGTATATTTACCGTGGGGAGGGGGGGGGTTTCTTAGGGTTTTTTAATATTTTTTGTATTTTTTAGTTTTTAGGGTTTTCGGGTTTTGAGGTTGTTTAATATGATTTAGGGATATTATTGGGATTTAATTGGAATTTATCGTCTTTTATGTTTTTAGTGTTTTCGTGGTTTTTGTGGTTTTTTGGGTTTCAGTGTATTTTTCATGGATTTTTTGGGTTTTAGGGGTTTAGTGTTTAATTGATTTAAGGGTTTTATTAATGAAATTACGTGTTTTTGATGGTTTAAGGGGTTTTTTTAGGGTTTGAGTGATTTTTATATTTTAAGGGGTGTTTTTTATTTTTTTTATAGGTTTAATGGTTTTAAGGGTTTTACGAGTTTTAAGGTGTCTAGGGGTTTAATGGGGTTTTAGGGTATATTAGGATTTGTAGTGATATTATATTTTTTAGAGTTTTTAGATGTTTTAGGTAATTTTAGAGAATTTTAGGGATGTTTCAATATTTAGTTACTTTCATGGGGTCTTAGGAGTTTTAGGGTATTTATGGTATTTTATGGTTTTTCGTGATTTTTAGGGGTTTTGGGATTTTTGTTTTTTATTGGTTTTAAGGGGTATTTTATGGGATATTATGGTTTCTATGATATTTAGTGTTTTTAGGTATTTAGAGTTTTTAAAATTGTTTTAGTGTTTTTAGTGGTTTTAGTGTTGTCATTTTTTGGGACATTTGGGTATTCAAAGTTATAGCCTTTCAGTATATTTCCTGGTGTGTTAGAGGTTTTTAGATATTCATTACGACTATTCACGTTTTTTGGGGTTTGTAATTATTTTAGAATTTTTAGGCTGTTGAGGGTTTTAAGGGATTTTTCGGGTTTTTTTAGTTATTTGGGTTTTATGGTTTTTATGAATTTTTTGGATATTAAGGGTTTTTAGGAATTGCATCGGGTTTTAATTTTTTTTTAGGGTTTTTATGGTTGTATGGGGTTATAGGTTTTTTATGGTTTTATGGGTTTTGGGGTTTTATAATATTTTGGATTTTTAGGGTCTATTATGTTTTATAGGTTTTTATAGTTCCTATTTGGGATTTTTAGGGACATTTAGTGTGTTTTTAGTGTTTTAAGGTCTTTTAGGGGATTTTAGTGTTTTAAGGTAATTTTTATGTTTTTTAGGTTTTTAGGGTTATATAATTTTTAGGGTTTTTAAGGGATATTTTGTTTTGGGAGTTCTTACTAAACTCTTAAGGGTTTTAGCATTTTTTGTGTTTTCAGGGCTCTTTTCCTTCCATTGGGGATTATTTTCGTGTGCTATTTCATTGTTTAAGGATTATTAAGTTTTTTTATATTTAAGATTTTATAGGCTTTTAGGGTTTGTATGGTATTTTAATATTTAATGATTTTGATGTGTTTTGATGTTTTTAATGTCTTAGAGGTTTTAAGTAATTTTAATGTGGTTTGAGGATTTATATTTTTTAGGGTTTTTTTTTATTTTAGGGTTTTTCATATTTTAATGGATTTTAGTATTCTCGGGGATTTATACGTAATAGTTGTCTAAATTATTTTATGATGTTTTCGGTTTTTTAGTGTTTCTCTATTTCTTAGGCTTTTTATATATTTTGTCGAATTTTCAGTTTTTTAGGGTTTATAGAATTTTTAGACTTTTTATGTGTTTTCATGATTTTAGAGACATTATGGGTTTTGTTGTTTTTAGGGTTTATAAGGGTTTTATGTGGGATTTAGAGGGTTATGATTTCATAAGTTTTAATGGGTTTTATGTATTTTTTGGATATTCATTTTTAAGTGATATTTTGTATGTTTGTGTTTTTTTAAATTTTAAATCTTTTAATTTTATAAGGGTTTTGGTGTTTGAAGGATTTTTAGGATTTAATGTCATTTAGAGTTTTATAGAATTTAGTGTTATTTATGGGTTTTTTGGGAAATTTTGGTTTTTACTTTTTTAATGGGTGTTGGGTCATTTAGGATTTTTTGGGGTTTTAATGGTTTTAGGGTTGGGTGTTGGGGTTGTATGTTTTTTCCATCATTTAGTGGATTTTAAACGTTTTATTGTTGTATTGGTGTCTATGGTCTCTCATGTTTTTTAGATGTTTTATTTTTCTTATCATCTCTATGTATTTTTAGGGGATTTACGGAATTTAAGTGTTTTATTGTTTTTTAGGATTTTTATGGGTATTTATGGTTTTCGGTTGTTTAGGTTTTTCTTAATTATTAGGGGTTTTTAGTTTTTCATAATGTTTTTATGTTTTTCAGGGTTTTTTTGTGTATTCATAGTTTTGTTGGATCTTTTATGTTTTAATGAGTTTTTATAGTATTAAGGATTTAGGGGTTTTATGGTTTTTTCTGTTTTAGGATTGATTTTTTGTTTTTTTTTTGTTTGTTTATGGGTTTTAGGGTGTTTAAGGGTTTTTATAGTCATTTTCTGTTTTTATATGGTTTTTATTAGTTTATGAGAGTTAGGTATTTTTATATTTTTTAGATATTTTAGTGATTTTATGGAATATAAGTGGGGTTTTTGTGGTTTTTCGGGTTATTAGGGGTTTTATGGTTTTTATGGATTTATGGTCTTTTTCATTTTAAGTGTTTTTAAATTTGTAGGGGTTTTATGAGGTTTGAAGGGAATTTTGAATTTTTCTGGTTTTATGTTTTTTACTACGAGTTCTTTCTGTTTTAATAGGGTTTTCATGGGTTTTCATCGGTTTTAGTGTATTTAATATTTTCATTGCTTTATGGATATTTAGGCTTTTATGATATTTATGTTTATTTAGGGCCTTATTGAATTTAAAATAGTTTTTTTTTAAAATAGTTTTTTTTTTGGTTTTTAGGTTTTTATAATTTTTTAGTTTTTTATTGTTTTATTAGGGTTTTCTGCATTGTAATGGATTTAATGGGTATCCTCAGTTTTTAAGGTTTTTTAGGGTTTAATGTTTTTATTATGGGTTTTATGGGTTTTTATGTTTTTCAGGGTGTTTAGGGTCTTTTAGTGTTTTTATGGGTTTAGGGGTTCTAATAATTTGATATGGTTATAAGGGGTTTTATGATATTGATAGGATTTTAGGGTTTTAATGTCGTTTTTGGGTGTTTAGAGTTTTTTAGATATTTAATGTTTTATGAGTTATTATGTGTTTCAAATTAATTTTTTTGTTTTCTAGTGTTTTTATCATTTAACACTCTTTAATGTTTTAGCGGTTTTAGTGTTTTTAGTTGGTTTTTCTGTTTTGGAGTTTTAATGGGTTTTAGGATTATATTAGTTTTTTAGGGTTTTTAGGTTTTTTAATGTGTTGTGGGGTTTATTAAAATTTTTATTTTTTCGTATGGTTCTAATTAAGTTATTTTATTTTTAGGGGTTTATCATATTCAACGGTTTTAAGTTTTTTTGTCTTTTGAGGGGTTTTAGGAATTTTTGGGGTCAATGGATTTTGTGTTTTTCAATTATTTTTAGGGGTTTTATTGTTTTTGGTTCTGTTTAGAGCTTTCTTATGGTTTCATATGATTTCTTATGTGTTTTTTGATTTTCTTATGGGTTTTATGTTATTTTTGGTTTTTAGGTGGTTTATTTTTTAGTGGTTGTAGGGATTTTAGGGGATTTTAGAGAATTGTGTTTTTAGGAGTTTTTTGTTTTTATGATTTATAGGGATTTTAGGGTTGTTTTTTCTGTTAATTATTTTATGATTGGTAGGATTTTTTATGTTTTTTGGAGGGTTTTTTGATTATTTCTGGGTTCTTAGGTTTCTAATGGGATTTAAGGTATTTAGGGGTTTTAGAGATTTTTATCATATTTTAGGTTTTTTAATGATTTTATGGTTTTTATATGGTTTCTGTGATTTTAATTGTTTGTAGGGGTTTAAGATTTTTCTTGTTATTATGGTTTTTAATGGTGTTTGGGGTATTTTAGTGGTTTTAATTTCATTAATGTTTTAATGGGCTTTTAGGGTTTTTAGGTTCTGTTAGGGTTTTAAGGGGTTTGGTATATTTTGGGGTGTTTTTTTGGTCTTTTAAGTTTTTAAGGGCTTCAAGGTTCTTTTTGTGGTATTTTAGGTCTTTCTAGGATTCTATAGGTTATTTTTCAGTTCTTATGGATTGGGGGGTTTGAGTTTCAGAGTTTGTTAGAGTTTAAGGGTTATTTAAGGATTTTGGTGTTTTTAGGGATTTATGATTTTTTCTTGTTTTTAGCCTTTTATGGGTTTTTTGTGATTTTAAGGTTCTTATGAATTTTAATGGAATTTTATTGATTCATAGGGATTAAGGGGTTTTTCAAGTTATATATGGGTTTTAATGGTTATAGGTAATTAGGGGTTTTAGTGATATTTAAAGTTCTACGGGGTTTTCGGGTTTTTGGGATTTTTAGTTTTTAGATTTTTAGGGGGTTTGGTTTCTTTAAGGTTTTATGTGTTTTTAGTGTATTAGGGGTATTAAGGAATTTTTATTATTTTTTGTCAATTTTAAGGGGTATTATGAGTTTTTTTTGGTTTTTTGGAGTTTTTTGGGGTTTTATGTGGTTTTTATAATTTTTTGTGTTTTATAAGAGGATTTGGTGTTTTAAAGTTTTTCTAGTGGTTTTTTGGTTAGTTCTGTTATTTTTACTTATTTATTATATTATGGTTTTAGGATTTTTAGTGATATTATAATTTAGTATGTTTTATAATTTTTTAATTTATTTTATGGTTTTTATTGTTGTTTTGTGTTTTTGGAGGGCTTTAGAGCTGTTTAAGTGATTTCGGGGTTTTAGTGTGTTTTTGGTTTTATAGTTTTTTTGGTTTTATAGGGATTTAATGATCTTTTTGGGCTTTTAATAATTTATTTAGATTTGTATGGTTCCTTATAGTTTTGTATTTTTAGGTTTTATAGTGTTTTTTTATATTTTTAGGGGTATAGGGGTTAAGAGTTTATTAAGGGTTTTAGTGTTTTGCTGGATTTTTTGTTCTTTTAGGGTTTTTATAGGTTTTTAGGATGACATAAAAATTGAAGATTATTTTATGGTTTTGAGGGTTTTAATGTTCTTATTGTATTTTAGGGTATTTTAATTTTTTTACTTTCACTTTGGGTCATTTAGATTCTTTTTGGGGTTTTAGGGGTTTATGGTCCATTAATACTATTAGATGGTTTAGGGTTCCATGAATTTTTTTCATTGTTTTTACGGAATTTTATGGTTTTATTAAAAAATTAATGGTCTTTTGGGTTTTTGGGACTTTTGAATTTTTAATGATGTTTGGGTCTTTTAGAGTTTTTGTGTTTTTAGGGAAATTTATTATTTTTTCGTGTACTTAATTTTTTTAGTTTATTTTGGTGTCTTTTACTGGATTTTGAGTTTATTTTGGTGTCTTTATGGACTTTTAGGGGTTTTATGGTTTTTAGGTTATTTAGGGGTTTTAGGGTTTTATTGGTTTTGGGGGTATATTGTTTTTAAGATTTTTAGGCTGTTTAGAATTTTAAAGATTATTTATATTTTTGGGATATTTTTATATTTTAGAGGGTTTAGGGGTATACGGGGTTTATGGATTTTATAGTGTTTAAAAATTTATGTTTTTTTAATGGGGATTTTTTTTTGTTTTAGGGAATTTTATGGTTTGTGAAGATATTAAGGTCTATAAGTTATTTAGGGTCCCTTGGGGGTTTTGGTGTTTTTATATTTTCTAGGGTTTTAGGTTCTTTAGGGTTTTTAAGCATTTTCTATTTTTTGGGGATTTTTTTTGGGTTCTATGGGTTTTGGTAGGTTTTTTGGTTTTTTTTATTTTAGGGGTTTTTGTGGGATTAAGGGGTTGAAGGGTCTTTATGTTTTCTTAGGGGTTTGAGGGTTTTCATTACATTTTAATTGATTTTAATGGTTCAGTGATTTTAGGTTATTTAGTTTTTAGTGGGTTTTTATTATTTTAGGGATTTTAGTGGGATATAGGGTTTTTTAGTATTTAGTGATTTAAGCAGATTAAAATATTTTATAGGGTTCTAAAGGTTTTTATAGTTTTAAGCGTGTTTTTATGGATTTAGAGTGTTTTTATTGTCATATAGGGGATTAGGGTTATTATTTATTTTTATTTTTTAAAGGGTTTATAATGATATTTTGGTATTTATGTGTTTTAGGGTATTTTAGTGAATTGTTGGGGGTGGGGTGGGGGTAGGTTCATTACATGGGTTTTAGGGTTTTAGGTTTTTAGGGTCTTTAATGGGGGTTTAGAATATTTAGTATTTTAGGCTCTTTTAGAATTTTAGGGGTTTTAGGGTGCCTTATGTGTTTTAAAGACATTCAGGTTCTTTTAGGGGGTTTTAGGGTAATTTAATATTTTTCAAGTGTTTTAGGGAGCATTTTGTGTTTTAAGGTGTATTGGGTCTTTTAGGGGTATTAAGGGGTTTAGGGGGATTTAAGGGTTTTATGTTTTAATTGTTTTTAGGGGTTTTTGAATTTTATATAGTTATGGGGTTTTATAGTTTTTAATGTTTGCATGGATTTTTGGGATTTAGGGCTCTTCCAGGGTTTTTAGGTGCCTTAGGGTTTAAAGGGATTATAGATATTTTCAAGACATTCGAGGGAGAATGGATATTTTAGGGTCCCTTATGGGTCTTTGGATTTTTAAGGGGTTTTAGTATTTTTAGGGTTTTATTGTTTTAGAATTTTTATTGCTTTAAGGGATTTGGGTTTTTTTATTATATTTATGATTTTTTTGGTCATTTGGGGATTTGGGGGTTTTAGGGTCTTCAAATTTTTTTTTTGGGTTTTTATGGTTTTCAGGGTTTTATTGTAACTATTGTTTTAATGTGTTTTTAGGGTTTTTAGTTTCTTTTAGGGATTTTATTGTTTTTAGTAATTTACTGATTTTTAGGGTTTTGATGATTTTTAAGGTTTTTTGATGTTATGTTATTTTGGGTTTTAGGGTTTTTAGGATTTTTAGATGTTTTTAGGATTATTTAAATGTTATTAAAGTTTCATAGGCCTCTTTTTGGTGTTTTAGTGTTTTACTGATATTTTTGGGTTTTTAGGTTTGTAAATGTTTTTTTTTATTTTTAAATTTTTGTAAGGGTTATTATGAATTTTAGGGATTTTTAGTGTTTTAAAGATTCGTAGGGTTTTTAGGGATAACAAGGTTTTATGCTATTTTAAGTGTTTTTAGGTTTTTAGGGGTTTTTTGGTCTTTTATTGCTTTTTTCATTTTAGGTTTTTTAGGGATTCATGGTTTTTAAGTGTTTCTTGGGTTTTAAAATTTTTAGGGCTTTAGGTGGAATTATCATTCCTAAATTTTTAGGAACATTTTTCGGAAATTTTATGTATTATTAGGGGTTATATGGTATTTTTTGTATTTTAAGATTTTAGAGAGCTTTATTTTGTTTTTATGTTTTTCAAAAAAAAATTACATATTTTTTGGTTTTTAGGGTTTTTACAGTCTTTTAGGGGATTTTGTTCCTTTTTTGATCTTTTCATATTCACTAGGGAGTTTTAGTGATTTATGGGATTTATAGGGTGTCTATTTATTTTGGATTTTATGGGTTCTTTTAATTTATGATTTTTAGTGATTCATATGTAGTCTTAGGGGTTTCCGTTATTTTTTGGGGTTTAGAGATTTATGGGTTTTGGGGATTTATTATTTGAATGGTTTTATAGTTTTCAAGTGCTGTTTTGTTTTTTATGGGGTTCAAAGTTTTCTATGGTTTTAAGATTATTTTGGGTTCTTAGGGATTTAATATTTTTAATGGTCTCTCAGAGTTTTGGGGAAGGTTTAAGGGGTTTGTAGGGTTTTGTAGGGGTTTTTGTGCGTTTTAGTGTCTGTAGGGATCTTTTAGGGTCTTTAAGGGGGTTTAGAGTATTTTGGGTTTTTTATTTTTTTATTTTTTTGGGTTTCTATGGGTTTTAGGGGTTTTTATAAATTTTTGGGGTTTTTATGGCCTTTAGTGTTTTAGGATTTCTTAGTTCTATAATTTTTTTGTAGGGGTTTTTATTTGTTCTTCTGTATTTTAGGTTGTAATTTGTTTTAGGGGATTTAGGGTATTTTTATGTCGTTTTGGGGTGTTTTTCTGTATTTATTTATTTTAGGGTGATTATGATTTTTAGAGTTTCCTATGGTTTTTATGCGATTTGAGGTTTTTAGGGGTTTTAGGGTTTTTTGATGTTTTTTTGGTTTTTTAGGGTTTTATATTTTTTTGTTGTGTTTTCTTGTTTTATTGTTTTTTTTGTTTTTTGAATATTTTTTCAGTTTTAGAGGTTCCTAGGTGTTTTAGGTGTTTTACTAATTAATTATGTAAATTTTGGTTTTTAATTAATTTAGAGGTTTTAATAATATTTACAGATTTTTATGTTTTATTATGTTTTTTCTGTTTTAACCGGTTTTTTTGGTTTTTAGGGTTTTTAGTGTGTTTAATGATTTTATATTACTTATTTTTTTTATGGTTTTATAGGACATAAATGTTTTTAGGATTTAATGGTGCATTTATAGTGTTATTAGTTTCATTAATTATATTTTGGTTTTTATGGCATTTTATTTTAATTTATGGGGTTTTAGTGTTTTTATTAATTTATTTGATCTTTTTGAGGTTTTGTGTTCTTATTGGGTTATTGGGGAATTTATTATAAATTATGGTTTAGTGTTTAGGGTCTAGGGTGTAGGGTTAAGGGTTTAAGGAGTCGATTTTTAGGTTTATGGGGTAGGGATTATGTTTTAGAGTGTATGGTAGAGGGTATTGGGTGTAAATTTTATGGTGTGGGCTAAATGGTTTAGTGTGTAATGTTTCGGGTTAAGCGTGTAGAATATAGGGTTTCAGGTGTATGACGTAGTGACTATGGTTTTCGGTATAGGGATTTAGACATAGGGTGTGGGTTTTAGGATTTGGGGTGCAGTGTATAGGGTATCAGGTTTTAAGGGGTTTGACATGTTTTTCTTTTGTTTTTAGGTTTTTTTATAAATTTTAGGGCTGTGAGGGTTTTCATTTATTATAATGAGTTGTAGTGTTTTGGGGGTATTTGGTGTATTTATATTTATTTAGTTTTTATTAGAAAATTTGTGCTTCTAATGTTTTTCTTGGGTTTTTGGAGTTTTATGGGGTTTTGGGGTTTTATGGGTTTTAGGTTATTTTAAGGGGTTTTTAGACTATTTACGTGTTTTAGGGGGTTTTAGGGGTTTGGTGGTTTTTTGGATTTCATCTTGGTTTAATTATTTTTAATATTTTTATGGATATTTAAGGTTCATTTGGTTTTAAGGGATTCAGTGCTTTTAGAGTTTTTAATGATATGTTGTTTTATAGGTTTTAGTGTTTATTTAGGATTTAAGGATTTTCTATGGTGTTATGAGTTTTTATGGGGGTTATAGGTTTTTAGTTTATTTTACGGGTTCTAAAAAAAATTTAGTTATTTTTAGCGGTTAATTATTTTTTGTGTATATTATATTTTTATGGTTTTAGGGGTTTTTGGGGTTTTAAGTGTTTTAGGGGTTTTATAGTGTTAGCATTTTTATGGGTTTTACATTTTATAAGGATTTAAGGTGTTTTAGGTCATTTAGATATTTTAGGGTTTTTGTGTGTTTTTTTGTTTTTAGTGTTTTAGTGTTTTTATGGTGTTGTAGGGTTTATCGGTTAATTACTGTTTTAGGGGTCTTAAGGTTTTTAATGGATTTTAGGGGTTTTGGGTTTTTAATGTTTTTTTGTGTTTTTAGGTTTTTTAGGGTTTCTAGGGTCTTTTAGGTATTTTAGGGTTTTAAATAGTATTTAATTTATTATATGGGTTTTAATGTAGTTTATGTTTCTTTCAAGGGATGGGGATTAATGTTTTTTTGGTTTTAAGGGTCTAGAATATTTTTAGGGGTTTTGGGTCATTAATTTTTTTTAGGGGTTTCGAGGGTCCTTTAGGGATTTTAATTCCTTTTAGGATTTGAGGGTATTTTATGGGCTTCATGGTTTCAATGGATTTTAGGGTTTTTTAGTGTCCTTTACAAGTTTTAGGGTATTTGTTTTTTTTGAATTTAAGGGTTCTATAATTTTTAAGGGTTGATGTTTTGTCGTGATTTTATGCTTCTTTACTAAAATTAAGTGTCTTTTAGGGTGTTTCGTGGTGTTTTATGGGTTTATAAGGTTTTAGGTGTTTTTATGGTTTTAAAAGCGTTTGTAGGGTTTTTTGGGTATTTTATGTAATTTATTGGGTTATCGGGACTATTAGAGAAGTTATTATGGTTTTAGGGATGTTTGGGATATTTATGATTTTAGGTACTTTTAGCACTAGGGGGGTTGTGTATTTTAGAGTGTATATGTTTTTAATTGGTTTTATGGTATTTTAGGTCCATTTAGTATTTTTTGGGTTTTTTTGTATCCTTGAAAGATGCTTTAGGGATTTGGGTGCATAGTTTAGGGATTTATTTTTTGGGTTTAGGTTTTTGGTTGTAGTGTTTACGGTTTAGGTTGTTGGGTGTATGGTTTTATGTTTAGAATTTAAGGTTTTTGGTGTAGGGTATAGGGTGTTGGGTTTTTGGGAATACTGTATAAGTTATAGGGTTTCAGGTGTATTATGTAGGGTTTAGGGTGTGGGGTACATGGTTTTGGGTTCAGGGTTCATTTTTGAGGTTATATGGTTTAGGGATTTTATGTTGTTTATGGTTTTTTTTTCGTTTTTTGGGTTTTTTGGTTTTTTGGGTTTTCAGGATTTTGTTTTTTGTTTTGAGAGACTCTTATAGGGATTATAGGGATTTTTTTGGTTTTGAGGGTTTTTTGGGTTTTTTGGTGTTTTAATGATTTTAGGTTTTTTGGGGTAATCATGTTTGTGGTTTTTAAGGATTTTATGGGTTTTTATAGTTTCTAGGGGTGCTATTTTTTATTTATGGTTTTTAGGCAGATTTAAGGACATCTATTACATTTATAGTTCTTGATGGTTATTAGTTATTTGGATTCTTTTTGTGATTTTTGTGATTTTATATTTTTATAGTTTTTATGGTTTTTAGGAGATTTTAGGGTTCTTTGTGGGCTTAACTATTTTTTGGATTTTTAGGGAGTTTAGTGTTTTTAGGGTTTTTGGGTTTTTTTGAGGGTTAATAGTTTTTTTAAATGTATTAAGTTATTTTAATATATTTTTAGGGGTTTATGGTTTTTATGATTTAGGATTTTCTTAACATTTATAGGTTTTATATGGTTTCATGGAGTTTTTAGGGGATTTTTGTTTTTTGTATTTTATTATTTTAGGGGGGTTTTCTGTATTAAAGTTTTATTAGGTATTTTTGTTTGTTTTGGTTTTATGGGGGGTTTTAGGGGCTTTAGGTTTTTATGGTTTTTAATGTTTTAGGATTTTCAAGGATTTCTATGGTTTTGGGGGTTTTAGGGTTCTTAGAGATTTAGTTCTTTTGGGATATTAAGGGTTTTTAGGGGCTTATTGATTTATGTTGGATTTTTATGATTTTATGGGTCTGGTTTCATTTTAGTGTTTCTAGAATCATTCAGAGTATTTAGAAAACATTGGGGTTTTAAAGGGGCTCCATATCCTTTTAGAGAAATTTTCATATTTTGGGGTCTTCTTTTCATTTTAGGTTTATTAGTGTAAGGTGGTTTTTTGTGTTTTTGGGGCCTTTTAAGGGTTCTTGGGTTTTTTATGGTTTTAAGGGGTTTGGGGGTATTATGGTTTTGGATAATTTTATTGTTTTTATAGTTTATATAGGTATTTATGGGTTTTTAGATTCATTTATTAATGTTTTAGTTGTTTTTGGTTATAGAGATTTTAGAGTTTTAATTGATTTTTTTTGTTTTAGGGGTTTTAGAGAGTTAAAGGTTTATGGGGTTTTAGGCGTTTTATTGTATTTAGGTTGTTTAGGGTCCTTTTGGAGTTTTATGGTATTTAGAATTTTTAAACTTTAAATGGATTTTAAGTGGTTTTAGGAATTTTTACATTTTTATAGTTTTTAAGGGGAGTTTCAGTATTTATTTCATTTAGAGGTTTTAGAGTTTTTAGGTTTTACAGGGTTTATGTGTTTTTAGTGTCTTTTTTATTTTTAGGTGTTTTTAGTGGTATTAGGTATTCTCATATAATTTAGTAGGGTAAGGGTTATGGTGTTTATGGCGTATTTATAGTTAGGGATTTAGTATTTTCTGGGTTATTATGATGTTTACTGTTTTTCAACAATTTTTTGAGGGGGAGTTAGGTTTTTACGATTTATAGAGGTTTTGGAGGTTTCAATGAATGTGTAGGGTTTCTAAAGTATTTATAGATATTGTTATTGTTCTTTCGTATTTTTTAGGGTTTTTATTGTCTTTTTAAGGGTTTTAAGGTTCTAGGGGTTTTAATCATTTTTTGGGGGTTTTAGGGGTTTTTAGGGTTTTTAAATATTTTTATTGCTTTTAGGGATTTTTAGTTTCATTAATGGTTTTACATAATTTTTGTGATTTTCTATCTTATTTATGGGTTATAAGTTGTTTTTGGGTATTTTTGATTTTAATGGGTGTCTTTGATTTATTTAATGATAGTTTAAAATACTGTGGTCTTTTAGGTATTGGCATTGTGTTTTGTGGTGGTTTAGATTTCCCTAGTTTTCTATGGGATTTTCATAATTTTATGTGTATTTTTTGTGTTTTATGGTATTTAGGGATTTTTACGATATTAATGATTTTGTATCTTTAGAGGTGTTTCGGTTTTTAGGATTTTATGTGATTAACATTTTTTAGTATTTTAGAGACTTGGATGGATATTTTGGTTACTTTAAGGTTTTGAGGAGTTTTTTTGTCTTTGGGATTTTATGGTTTTTTTGTTTCTTGACGATTTTTAGGGTTTTTACGGTATTGTAGGGTTTCTAGGGGGTCGTGTGGTTTTTATTATTTTTAGGGATTATTGGGTTTTTAGGTTTTTATTTTTTTGGATTTGTGGGTTTATAGGTTTTAAGTTGATTTTAGTGAATTTAGTTTCTGTTGAGTATTTTATTAAGGATTATTAATGGTTTTAGTTTATTTTAGGGTTTTCGTGGAGTTTTTATAAATTTTTTGGATTTTTTGTGTTTTTAGGGTTATATAGGGAATACAATTTTTTTAGGGGGTGTATGGTCTTTTGGGTTTTATTTTTTTAATGAATTTTATGGGTCTTTGAGGTTTTTATGGAATTTTAGCATCAATAGGGATATTTAGGGTTTTTAGTCTCCATGTAGGATTTTTTGTTTTTTGTTTTGTTTTTAAAAGTGATGACATGAACCAGTTCGCATTTCATGTTATCAAGGGAATTTATTAAAATCAAAGAGTTGCAGTACAAGCACGAGTTGTAATGTGTTTACACCAGTGGGGATTTAAAGAGAGAACATTGGAAATCATTCAAAATAAACAAAAACAAAGATACATATCTATCGAGATGAAATCCTTCAAAGTGAAGTGGTATCCAACCTCCATAAGAGTGCATGAAACGTCGAGATACAACCATCCATGTTTTGTACATCAAGCGCATAAATAGAACAATCCAGCCAGAATGAAACCCTTAGAATCTTCATCAAAAACTAACAGCCAAATAGAATGAAGGATTATCCAACAAAGAAACATCATGATTGTCTCTAAAAGATTTTTTTTTTCCAGCATCCATAGAGAACCTAAAACTCAATCTTCAGAATAAGTTTATAGCAGATCAAACATGCCGCAATCTGCAGCTAAAACATATAATCAAAGCCAAAAAGCAGGAGAATCAGAACCTAGCTTCTAGAGTGCATGAAAAATGGAGATGAATCTTTCATTCAATTAAAACAGAATTCAATAGAAGCAGTGAACCATCCATCCAAATTATTCACATCAAGCATAAAAGATAACCAGCCTGATTGGAGCTTCTAAAAATGCATCAATGAAGTAGAATGAAATCACCTTTCAAAATCACCAAAGTGAAGCTAAAAAAGAAAACCTCATATTCCTTCAATACCCATTCAAACCAGTTTAGAGTTAGAGGTTCAAAGCACAACAATAAAAATCCAAACAAACAAATTTAGATCAGTCCAGTTGTAGTCTTAAAGCATAGAGAAGACAGCCTACAAACAATTTCACATTCGGACAAGATATTCCCAAACCTCAATTTAAACAGAGATACTGGTTGAATGCAGAAACACGAACTATACTTCAAACATCCATCATCAATCAATGTTAAAACAGCAAGAGAGTTGTATCCTAAAGATTCCAGCAAATAGATTTCAAAAAGCCTCAAAAAGCAAGACAATCCAAGGTGAGAAGACAAGAACTGAAGAAGAATGGAAGCAAGCAGAGTTGAAATAGGGCATAGAAGTGCCTTCAAATAAAAACCCATTTAGAAATCCACTAAACAGATCTGATCCAGACCCAAGAGAGAGAAAAAATAACTGGGCAGATTAAGTTCTAAACCATTTCATCCAAAAGAAAGATTAAAAAATGAGCAAAGAAGGATGAGATAGAGATATGAGACACAGAATAAAATTCATCAAAAAAACCTCAGCATTCAGGTCAAGGATGAATGTGCATGTAATCTCAGTCACATTCCATCTATTAGAAGCCCAGAGCAAACCAAATACAACTTTGTATGATGGATAGTACTGATAGAAGAAAACGTAGCACATGAAAAACTAAAGAGAGAGAAAAGTAGGATTCTTAGCCTTCAAAAGAATAATAGAGATCATTGACATGAAATCCCTTTGAAGTCTAAATTTGTATTCCTCTTGAATTCCTCAACATTGGATTTTTTGTGTTTTTATTGTTTTAAGGGTTTTCTATTGGTTTATGGTTTATGAGGGATTTTATTTTTTTAGGGGTTCTTGGGTTATTGGGATTTTAATGTTTTTTGGGGTTTTAAGATTATTTTTAGGGTTCATGGGTTTTTTTGGGTTCTTTTAAGAGATTTACGATCTTTATGATTTTTAGAGTTGCCGGTGTTTTTAGGGTTCAATTGGTTTATAGGGTTCTTTTATGGGTTTTTGGTATTTTAGTAGTTATAAGTGTTTTTAGTGGATTGAATGATTTTTTCTGTATTATGGGTTTTTAGGTTTTTTGAGGTGTTAAGGTTTTTTAATGGTTTTATGGATTTTATGATTTATAGGGGTTTAAGGGTTTTAAGGTGTTTTAAGAGTTTTATTAGGGATTTTTTGGATTTTGTAATTATTTATAGTGATTTATATGTTTTTATAATAAATAGTGTTTTTAGATTTTTAGGGATTTCTATATTTTTTGGGATTTAATGGTTTTACGGTATTTTACTTGTTTTTGGGGTTTTAAAGTTTTTAGGGGTTTTATAGGTTTTTATGGTTTTTTTGTGTTTTCTGGTATTTTATATTTTTGTGGTTTTCTTAGGTTTTCAGGTATTTTATGGTTTTTACTAATTTCTAAAGGTTTTTAAGGATTTTAGGGAATATTATTTATGGTGTATTGTATAAGGATTAGGATTTATGGTATAGGAATATGAAATAGGGTGCAGAGATTACGATGTATGGTTAAGGGTTATGGAAGTAGAGTATAGGGTTTAGGGTGTTGGATTTATGGTTTTCGGTATAGGGTAAACAATATGGAGTTCATTGTTTATAGTTTAGGGTTTAGGGTTTAGGGAATAGGCTATAGGGTTTTGGGAATATGAGTTTCTGTACAGGGTTTAGAGTGTAGGGTTTAGAGTCTAGGCTGTAGGGTTTAGCATTTAGGGTGTAGGTTATAGGGTTTCTGGTGCAGGGTTTAGGGTTTAGGGTTTAGGGTTTATGGTTTAAAGTTAATGGTTTAGGGTTTAGGGTATATAGTTTAGGATTTATCGTGTAAGGGTATGTTTGGGTGTAGGGTTCAAGATTTAGGGTGGATGGTGTAGGTTTTTGGGTATAGGGTATAGAGTTTAGGGTGTAGGGTGTTAGGTGTCGGGTATAGGTTTTATGGTGTAGGGTTTAAAGTCTATGGAGTAGGATTCATGGATTAGGATATAGGGTTTATAGTATAGGTTTCCAGGCATGGTGATTGGGGCGTGGTGTAAGAGGTTTACCATGTAGGTTTTAGGGTCTAGAAGGTAGGGTATGGGGTTCATATTATAGGGTTCTGGGATTTGGGTATAGGGTTTAGGGTTTGGGGTGCATGGTTCTGGGTTTAGTGGTTTGGGTTTAGGGTTTTTGGGTATAATGTATATGGTATTTGGGTTTTGGGTGTATGGTATAGGGTTTGGGTGTTTGTTATAGGGTTTAGGGTGTATGGTTTAGGTTTTAGGTTTTAGATTTTATGGTATATAGTATATGTTGTCGTGTTTTATGGTGTAGTGTGTAGGTTTTAGGGTTAAGGGTGAAAGTATTAGGGTTTTGGTTGAATGGTATTGGGTATAGGGAGTAGGGTGTATGGTTTAAGGTGTTGGGTATAAGGTTTAGTGTGTAGGGTTTAGGTTTAAGGGTGAAGGGAATAGGGATTAGTGTGTAGGGTATTGGGATTATGGTTTAGGATTTAGGGATTTGGGTGTAGTGTATAGAGTTCATGTTGGGGGGTTTATGGTTTAGGGTGTGGGGTTTAGGGTGTATGGTATAGGGTTTAAAGTGAGAGGTTTAGGATTGAAAGTGTTAGGTATAGGGTATTGTGTGTAAGGAAAAAATTTTATGGTGTAATCTATTGGGTATAGGGTATCGGGATTAGGATGAAATTTGTAGGGTTTAGGGTGTTGGGTATGGGGTTTTGGGAGTAGGGTAAACTGTTTAGGGTGTGCTGTTAAAGGTAGTGGGTATAGGGTTTTGGGTATCAGTCATCTGTTTTAGGGTTTAGGGTTTAGGTTTTTGGGTGTTCAGTATCATGTTCTGGGTGTAGGGTTTATAGTTCAGGGTATAGGGCTCTTAGTTTTATTAAATTTTTTAGGGCTTTTAATAATTTCATTTTTGGGGGGTTTAAAACATTTTTGTGTTTCTTAAGGAATTATGGTATTGAAATTTTGTTTAGGGGTAACAATTTTTGTGTGGGTTTAGGTGTTTTTTATGGTTTTTAGGATTTAGGGGTTTTATGATATTCTGGGGATTTATGGGTATTTCATGGTACATGGGATTTTTAGTTTGGGGGGGGGGGTAACGTTTTTAGGGTTTTAGGGATTTTAATGTATTTAGGTTTCATACATTGTTTGTTAAGGTATTAGTATATTTAGATTTTATGGTTTATTTTGTTTTTAGGGTTTTATAGGATTTTTAATGGTTATCCAAGGGGATTTTATATTTTAGATATTCGTTGTTTTTTTCAGGATTTTTGGTTTTTCTGAGAGATTTGGGGTTTTCGGATTTTTTCAGGTTTTAGTGTTTTTAATTTTTAGGGATTTTAATGGGTTTTTATGATTTTAAATTTTTTTATTGGGGTGGTTGAATTTTTCAGTGTTTTATTGTTTATTTTAGGTTATTAAAGATGTTTAAGGATTTTACAGGTTTTTTGTGTTTTGTGTGTTTTAGGTGTTTTTAGAATATTTGGGATTTAATGTTTATTAATGATTTTTAGGATTTTTATGGTGATTGGGGGTTTTAATGGGTCCATTATGGGTTTAATATGGTTTTAATGGTATTATTTTTTATGTTATATTATTGGTATAGGTGTTTTTTGTTGTCTATTATGGTTTGTAGGGTTCCTGATGGGATTTAGGGTTTTATGGTTTTTAATGGGTTTTTATGTTTTTTTAGGGTATTTTAGGGATTGTTGATATTTTTTGGGGTTTTTAGGGGGTTTAGGTGATTTAAGATTTTATTGGGTTTATGGTTTTTTAGGAATATTTAGTTTGTTCATGGGTTTTTTGGTGTTTTGGATTTTTTGTCTGAGTTTTATGTGGTCTTATGGTTTATTAGGTTTTTAGGTTATTTTATTATATTCTGGGTTTTTTTAGGTTTTAGGTGGTTTTAGGTTTCTCTGTAGGATTAGTGTTTACTACAGGGTTATAAGGTTTTTATGCTTTTTTGGGGGGTTTTCTGTTTTTATATTTTTTTAGGTGTTTTAGGGTTTTAAATAATGTTTTATGTTTTTAGGGTATTTAATTATTCATAGGTTTTTATGGCTGTTTATGTATTTTTATGGTGGCGATGTTTTTAATTGTTTTTATGGTCTTTTGTGGTTTTTAGGGTTCTAGGTTATTTTATGGTTTTTTTATTTTTAGGTTCATTTATGATCATTTATGGTTTTTATGAGTTGTGATGATATTTTTGGTTTGTTATGGGTTTTTGGTCTTTTAGTGTTTTTATTGTTTTTAGGGTCATTAATGGATTTTTGGGGTTTTAGGTTCCTTAAGGATTTTATAGGTTTATTTAGTTTTCTTTTGGGATGTTAGTGTTATTTTTCATCCTTTATTTTGTTAGAGGATTTTTTGGGGCCATTTGAGTTCTTAGGGCCATTTAGGGGTTTAGAGTCATTTATGTGGTTTCTGGGTTTTTAGGTTCCTTTAGGTATTTTTTGATTCTATATTCTTTTATGTATTTTTGATTGATATATTTAATTTTTTGTTCTTTTAGTATATTTTTTAGTATTTAGGGTTATAGGTTAATTTTGGGGGGTTTGGGGGGTACTTTAGTGTATTTGAGTGTTTTAGGTTCCTAATTGATTTTTTTGGGGTTTTAGGGCAGTTTTGTAGAAATCTTTACTAGTTTTAGGATTTTTCGGGTCTATTGGGGGTTTCATGGCTTATAGATGTTTATGGTATTTAAATTTTTTTGGGTCCTTTATGTTTTAGGGATTTTGGGGTTTTCTTATCATTTATGGTTTATAGTGTTTTTGGATATTTTATGGGATTTTAGTTTTTTAGGTAATATTAGATTTTTATGAGGTTTTGGTAATTCTATGTCTTTTATGGATCTTTGGGGTTTTAGGGGTTATAATATTTTAATTCTTATCAAACCTTTAGGGGTTTTGGGGGGTTTTGGGTTATTAGTATTTTTAACACTACACTAAACTGGGCATTTAACAAAGGTTTGGAAGTGGAGGTTTACTAAATAGACACTAATTTTTTTAAAATAATCTCATCGAGGTTTTTTATAAACGGCTGCTAAATAGATAAATATTTTCACAAACCAGAAACTTCCCCCAACCCTGACACCCCCGACCCACCCTGAAACACCCAACCCCGATACCCCACCGACTTCCCGAAGCCCAAGCCTATTCACTGCCTATCATCGCCTATCACCGCCCATCACCGCCCATCGTTGTCACCTGCTGGTCCTCGCCATGCCTCTCCTCACTATTCTTCATCATCACATATCTCATCTCACAACAACATCCCTCGTCGTGCCTCGCCTTTCTCTCCCTCGCCACACCTCGAGTCACCACCCATAGTATGCTTGAATTAAAACATGATTCACTATTTTATGGCCTGATATGAAAGAAAAATGTTACGTTTGCTTGATTTGTTGATTATTATGGCCAAATATGATTCTCTATTTTATGATTCTTTGTTTAACTCTATAGAATCTAAAAAAATCAACAATGACATAAATAATAAACAACTATCTTCCTCTTTGTGAATGCACCACCAAGAGGTATGAATATTCAAATTGTTCTAGCACCAAGGTTTGTTTTACTATGAAATTCCCATCATAGAAATTTCCTAATTACATTTTCTGTCCCATAATAAAATTATTATTGATAATTACTCATCAACACTAAGGTAACCAACCATGGTCAGCTTGATGACACATTCATCGTCATAGAACCATCAACACTAGTTACATTGGTGTCTCATAACATGATTTTTAGAGTATGTTTTCTCATCACTCTACCGAATATTCCATGCCTCACATGAAATTACATTATACAGTACATATAAATTGGATAAAATTTTAATCCAAACTCAAATATGTCTTCCCCACTGAAACCTTGAACCCACTATAATCTACATGAATTAAAAAGGGAAAAACCCTCTCATGAAGAACCCATGATTTCATTATTACCATCATAGTCAAGTTGACCCCAAAATAAACCAAAACACATGATCTCACCATGATTTAGTGTCACTATAATTTCTAATTCCTAACACCATGCTACATTAAACATAGTACCACACACCCATGAACCTAACATAAAAATAAAGACCCCGTCATTTTCCGCATAGGGAAATGAGGAAAAAATGACTTATCCAATCCAACTGAACTAATTGACCAAATAGGTAAAACAACTAGTTATAACCCCCTATGACCCCCTCTCCACCCACTCGATTGAAAGACAAACTATCATACCACACAAAAATCACCACAACCATCTTAACCAACTAAAATATATCACATTAAACCTCTCATACTATCAATAAGCATTAATACACAGAACCCATCACATGAAACCTCATACCTCGATGAACTCATTAGGTGGTTTTCATATATTTAGATAATAACTATAATAATAATATCAAAAATATAACATTTTAATATCACTTCATGGAATAAAATAATTAAGGCACCACCAATAAGTTTTTTTGGATAATGTTGAATATGTTATTGCTGATGCTTTATTTAGTCAATACATATTCCATATAATTCTTTAAATTTTTTGTTTTTAATAGTTTCATAAAACCATATTCATGTTTTTGGAAAGAATTTCAAAACACAATCAATCAAGAACCTGTATAGGTATAAAAATGTAGCTAGTATCAAGCCTGAACACACAATCTCTTTCCACCCCAATCCATGAGTACAATAACAATTATAAAATCACATAGAAAAACGTTCTTCAACCAACATCTCAATTAGAAAAACTAAAATAACGTAACATTAATCATAACCTTTTTATATTAGAATTTTCTAATATAATTATTAAATATACCCATGCATAAGTTTATTCTTAATCTATAAAACCACATCCAACATCCAACTAACAAACCTAGATAGTAAATTATCCAAAATAGTGGTATCATCAAACTTTTTAATCTTTATGCCCTAATAATTCTAATTACATCCAATTTGGGGATGCCAAAAATCCTTATGAATTCCACCCTATATTCCTAAGGCATCCAACTTGTAGTGAGAGTTTAAAAACAACAGGAATAGACTATACTCTTGGTTCTATGACACACAATGAGTGGTACATAACAATAATATCATATATCATTAGAGTGTGTTCAAGGATGTACTGTTAGAATCCAACCATAATAAAATAATAGAAAATAAAATTCTATAAAAATGATAATCCTTATTAACATACAATCATACATCATTGATAACTTACCTGGATTATAAATATAAAATAAATTGAAAAATTATTGGATACTCAACTATAAAACGAATACCCCTTATCATAACAGTCTCCCAACATCTATCTAGATACTGTAGAGGAATTCCTTATGAATCATATCCCAAGAATGTGATACATAATGTTTTTATATGCAATAAGATTTCCATGTGGGGTATGAGAATAAAACATGGATGGGTCTCACCAAGATTCCATTATATAAACCAACATATACAATGTATTAATGTATGATAAAATAAAATGGTATGTTTTATAAAACATAAAAGGATCCATGTTTGGTGTTTAGGTGCAAACCACCACACCTGTTTCAATCAATTCCAAGGATACATCTATTGTATCTACAGGTCATTAGAGCTCCATTAGAGAATGAAATTTCAATATCTAGTACTAATCATAATAAAAATAATATGGTAAGGTCTTCACAATAGCCAATGATAATGATATAGAAAATACATCACATATTACATGATATATAAGGATATAATATCAATATCCAAACTCTTTCAAAAGGTTAATCATTCCCTCTATTTAGGGTTCCATGAACACATCTCGTATCCACTAGTCTATATTGGAAGTAGTCTAAAGAGGGCATCTAAATTTCCTACCTCCCACACAGGCCAAACCATATCAGTATAAGGTAATTCCCATGGCTAGTTACATATAGATGAAGCATTATTAGAAGTGATGGGAGGATAAATCATAATATTTTACCAACCATATGAGATATACCACAATAACATGAGGTATATCTCATAGAAAAACATATATATATATATATATAGCTCAATAAAATACGAGATCCTATGAGGGGTAACTCAACACTCTGATCCTTATTTCTCCAATCCTTAGCCTCATTTGAAACATAAACATCTACTAAAAATCATCCATAATTATCTTAGGCCTTTACACTACACATAAATCACAACTTGAACCTATGATCATACCACTCATTATGAACCTCATGGGTTTTTCACAATCCTGATATCAACAAATTCTTGTTCCCCTTCCCATCACTTTCCATAAACCATGTCCAGGAATGAACAAATAAACATACAATCAGTTCCTCCATAGTGTACCCCTTTCAACACTATCTATGTCTTATACAACATTTCACTTGGAATTATTCCTTATATCAATATTTCTCCTCATTCCATTAGGATACCCACACTGAAGATAGACTATTCCCAAAATTACAATAACCTAGTTATACTAAACACCCCATAATAGAGTGATTATTCTATTTTATGATCCACACACATTGATATAGAAAGACCAATGACTTATCATGGGCCATTCAATTCAATACCACATACCAATTTCCTCGATCAAGGAGTTTCAAGACTCTAAGTCTATTTCCATGTCTTATCCTATATAATTCCTATGGCCCAACAGTAATTAGTATATTTCACAAGGATGAACCCTTATAATTCCTTCATGTACTTACTATGGTCTATAACATATCCAAAACACTTCATTACATAATCCAATAATACATTGGGGTCCTTTAATCAATTGTAGATATCGCTTCCCTTGGTGGAATATCCACTGAAAAACTCCCAAATCCCCCACCCAAGATTGAAAAACTCACAGCACTATGTAAACACTATATAGACTAGAAGATTGTTAGGACTTAAAAGTTCCTCACACCATGGGAATAGTCCATTTGGTGTTAATTGGTTTTATTTGACACTCCACATATCAATCATTTAATCATTTACTATGGGTGTCATGTCTTTTATTATTCCATTTCAACAATATATCAACATGTTGAACACAACCTTATTTGATGATTAATATTAGAACTTGAGAAAATTTAATGAAATTTTTTGGATATTTTATAAAACAAATATGTGGATTGTATACTAAAGATATGTATATTCAACAATTTGTAGTATGATGGAAATAGAAAACATTATTTTAATTGCTTCATAATTTATCATTGTTATGTATATTTTTTGTTACTATAGTTCATCTATTCGCATTCCTATATTTTCAGCATAATGTTTTTGAAATATATGTTTTGTTTTTAATTTTATATGATTAAATTACAATAATGACAAGGATGAAGAGTTATACAATTCCATCAACCACATAGACAGATAATGATCTATATGTCTCCCTCCTTTCAACATTTGAGACACCATATTCCTACCCAATTGCACTATCTCTCAGACCCCCAAGAGCATCCCATTAGAATATTAGTTGAAACCTTCCCATTCAGTAGCCTTAGGAATGATGGAGCAGGGAACCACTCATAGATATTTTCGGTGATATTATAGGGTTACTGTTATAGGTACAAATTTCAATAAGAATAAATTTGTTGCACTTTTATTATAATAAACTTTTCTACATAAAATAATGAATCCATGCATCTATGGAAATAGATTTTAAATGTTCAGATGTGTGGAATTTCACTAGAATAAATATTTTTTCCCATTTGATACATATGGGTTCCCTACGGATGACATTATAGGATTACTAGGCCAAATTCTAGGCCATCTGTCCATAGAGGTGGTTTCCTATCCCATTACGTATGATGATTTGAAGCATATGCTTTCATCTTGAGAAAATGAAGTTTGTGATAAAAAAATAAAGGTAATTTTAATACATTATGGTTTAATTTAATGTAATTATGTTATTAAATTATAATATTTTAGAAATTAATTTTTGTGTACAAATATTTTTCTAATTTACAGTTTCTTATGTGTTATCTTGAAAGTAAATATTGAAAAATCTGCGCAATAAATAGAAATAATTTTAACGGATATTATTTGAAAATTTTAATGATACTTCATTGAGAGCCCAACAGATGTGTGACAAGGTACCCAATGGGATACCTAGTGGGAAATGTTATGTTTTTATTGAAAACTCATGATGAGAAGCACATGGTATTTAAAAATATATTATTATATTAATCTCATTTTAAATTTTTAAATTTATATTAAAATGATAAATAAATTCATACAATACTATGAAATTTCATTTTATTTATTTCAGGATCATTCAAGGAATAATGCATAAAGTCGGTCTATGAAAAGCAACCCTCACACTATGGGTCAAAGAGTTTTTCTATAATCTGATAGACTCTGGTAATCTTTTAATTAGTATAAAAAATTATAAGAAAATATTATCTGTTTAATATATTAAATTATTGATTTATCATTGTTTAGTTAATTCAGAGTTTAGGGCCCCAAGAATCCGGAATAGAGGTGTGGTTGGATATTCATAAAAATGTGATGGGAGTTATGTTTATGAGTTTGCCAAAGAAGTTGGTCTATGAATCATTTTTCATTGTAGTAACATATTAAAATACTTCAGTACGAAAATATATATTTATTCTAATTTGAATAATATTTTATTTATACGTAAAATGTAATGAAATACGGGTTTCCATTAACATGTAGTCCTACTAAGTAACCCGTGATGACCCAGTTGGTAATGTTCCTGGGAAGGAGCATCTTGGTCAAGTGTGCGGGATAGGTTGGGGACCCCTACCATATGAGGACTTCAACAGGACATCATGGATTAATTCTACATCTACTCCAGGTTTTATATTAGATTCTCATAGATATTATGCTTCTATGAAGAACACAATTCAATAATAGGCAGCTCATAAATCCACACTGTAGAAAGCATTGGTTTATTTATATTAGAAGATGACCAGATCTGTCCCTGACGATATTTCATCAATGATGGGTGGTGAGTAGGAAAATCACACAACTTCCAAATCATATAGCTTCCAAATATTAATGTGTTTTAATATAAATATAAATATACAAAATTATTTAATTTTAAATATAACTATCTTATAGGTTCCAGTACCAGGAAGTAGAGTTGGATATGGTGAGGCTGACAAGTAGTATTCATCATCAGATAGTGATTAGTGGTCTTGTTGATATGTTGGAAATATATGGAAACATTGGGTTTGTTCAGTATCATGTAACATATGTGGAACAAATTAGTCACCTAAAATTTTCATTACCTTATATTTTCCTGATTTCTCATGTTTTATAATGTCATTGTAGTTTGATATTGATTGATGATTTCATAAGTTATTGAGTATAGATTTTTTAGAGTATGAAGTTGGTGGAGTATGAAGTAATCTATGTTCCATTTTGAAGGTGGAGATATTTTATAGATTCATATGATTTAATTTAGGATGTATATATTATTATTTGTGGATAAATATTATATTATTCATTGGATTAATTTTCTTCTTATTGGATACATAAGCCCCAAAACTGCGTCAATTAAGGATGGGATCTACAAATGTTGGGTCGACCACTGACAGTATTCTAAATATGGGAATGATCGCTTATCACAAGAGATCCTTTGAGGAGTGTTCCCTAGATGGTAAGCGTGCATATTTTTCCCATGCACCATAATTATAGGGGAAAATAATAATTGGAGGAAGATGGAGAACCAAATTTTAAGAGACCTAAAGTGTGATGGTGATCATTATGAAATTTTTGGTTAGATTTTAATGTTATGGGAGCTACACCACTAGGTGCTTGAACACATTTTCTGTGCCTATATATCAGATAGATTCTTCCCCATTATCAGGTGGATGTCCTTGAGGTTTTTCATTTTTTAGGATGAAGCTATGATATGAGATTTTGAAAACTCTTTGTATCCCATGAACCTTAGAATCCAACCATATGTAGTTTTGGAAGTCTGTGTGACAGTGACCATAATTAGAATGAATATCATTTTTGGAAATAGGTAGAATATCATTCTCATTTAATAATAGTCCAAGATAGTAAATGATAGTCTAGGTAGTTTAAAGTATTATAGATCATATGTTTTTTTAAATTTAGTTTTAAGTCTTACAGCTCATATGTTAGTTCTATACAGTTTAACGTCATAGATTTATATATATGAAACTTCATTAGATGGTTGAGATGCTATGGTTTAGATTATTCTACCATATGTTCTATATAAATGAGTTTTTATGAAACATTGTTATATTGGTTACTAATTAACATTGTTAAATGGTATATATTATTCTTTTATAAGTTCTCTCGAAATGGTTTTTTCGAGGTACTGGTACTGGGGATGCAGAATCTGATGTATTTTTTTATTTGTAAATCTATATTTAGTGGTGGTTTAAATAACATCTAATGAAATGGACCATAATTATTGGTGGTTTAAACTATTGCTACAATAATATATTTTTTAATCAGCGATGGAGAAAACTGACACTAATTAAATGCGATTTATTGTTTAGCAGCGGTTATGGTGGTTCTAGAGATGGTTTTAATGTAAAAAATTGAAAAACAATAGCGATGGGTTTAACCATCACTAAATATATTCAATATTCTCTCATGAAACTACTGCTAAAACCACTAAAGCATCGCAGAATATGTTAACTATTATACTTTCCAAAAACTACTGCTAAATTAAAGAAACCTACATGCGTTGGATGCTAACACCTGATTTAGTGGTGGTTCAATGAAACTCATACAGAATCAAATAGAAATGGTTTAAACTGCCGTCATAATAAAAAAACAACTAAAATTCAATGATTTTATTTTGGTGTATGAGTGTTATGGTGTTGTATGTTTTTAGTGTTTTTTGGATTTTAGTGTTTTTGTGGGTTTTAAGATGTAGGGTTTTTTTTTGAGTTTTTTGGGCTTTATGGTTTTTATATTATTGATATGTTTTTAGAGTTTTTTTGGTTTTATTGTTTTTATAGTTATTATTATTTTCTTAGTGTTTTACACTTTTCAATTTTTTCTTTGTTTTTAGTTTTTTTGGCGTTTTTTGTTATTTTGTGGGTTTTATGGTTATTTATAGTTTTTAGTATTTATATGGTTTTAGGTTTTTTAGTGTTTTTACGGTTTTATGTGTTTTATGAGATTAATGGGTTTTTGTGAATTTTATTGGTATTTTGGTTTATAGGACTTTTATGGTTTTAGTTTTGTATTTGTTTTTATGGTTTTTATGTTTTTATTATTTATTTGGGATTTTTGGTATTTTATTTACTTTTTGGGGGTGGGGGTTATGTTTTGAGGGGTTTTATGGGTTTTAGTGTTTTATGGTGTGTAGAGTGTTTTTCGGTTTTATCAAGGTTTTGGTGAATTTTTTTTCTGTTTTTAGAGATATGGTTTTCTTTGGTTTCAGAGTTTTTTTGTTTTTAGGGTTTTCAGTGTTTTTTAGTTTTTGATCCATTTTTTAAGGATATTGGGTTTTTCGGATTTTATATTTTTATGTTTTTTTATATTTTTACTATTATAATGATTTTAGTGTATTTCATGGGTTTTTGGGGTATTTATTGTTTTTACGGTTTTTTGGGATATTAGGGTTTTTTGGGATTTGAGGGTTTTAATTGATTTTAGTGTTATTCAAGGTTTCTACGGTTTTTAGGGTTTGGACGATTTATGGTTATTATCAGTTTTTAGGGGTTTTGGAGTTTTATTTTTTAAGGGACTTTTAGAATTTTTAAATATCGTATTAGTTTCAAGGTTATTAGGGTTTTAGTTATTATAGGTTTTTATTGGATATTAGGGTCTTTAGTGTTTTTTGTGTTTTTATATAGGTTTGTAGGGATTTTAGGTGGTTGTGGGTTTTTTTGGTATTTTTGGTTTCTAGGGGTTTTATAGAATTTTGGGTTCTATGGATTTTTTTTGGATTTTTAGGTTTATTTTAGAGTTTGTAGAAAATTTAAAAAATTTATCATTTTTAGGGGATTATGTAATTTTATATGGTTTTCATATTTTTTATGTGTTTTTAGGGTTTTATGGTTTTTATAAATATTTATGGATTTCTATTGGTTCTAGATTTTTTAGGGGTTTTAGTATTTTTAATGTATTTTCTTGTTGTTTCAATTTTTACGGAGTTTATTATTTTAATTATTTTCATATGTTTTAGAGTTGTTTGGGGTCTTAATATTTTCATGATTTTAGGGGGGTTATGGGTTTATAGGTTTTGAGGGGTATTTAGGTTTTTAGGGGTTTTTGGGATTATTTTGTTTTTATAGGATTTGTATAGTTTTTAGAATGTTTTGGGTTGTAAAAGAGTTTATGGAAATTTTTTTGTGCCTTTTATGGGTTTTCGTGATTTTGGTGTAATAATTTTTTTTATAATAGTAGTAGTTTTAGGGATTTTTTGGTGTTTTAGGGCGTTTAAGGTGTTTTTAATTTCATTTTAATGTTTTTATATGGTCGTTAGATTCATTAGGTAATGTTTTGGGTATTTTAGTGTCTTCTTGGATTTTAATATCACTTATGGATTTATGTTTTTCTAGGATTTATGAAGTTTTTAGGGTTTTGTTTTGTTTTTATGGGTTTTAGAGGTTTTTGGTGTTTTTAATATTTTTTCAGATTTTTAAGGTTTTTTGGGTTACTTGGTTTTCAAAGGTTATCAATGTTTTATGGGGGTAATTTTATTATTAGTATGGGGTTTTAATGGTATTGGGGGGGGGGGGTTCTTTATTTTATATGGTTTTTGGACCTTTAATATATTAGGGGTTTTTATGGTTTTTAGGGTCTCTTATGTTTTTAGGGGTTTTAGTGATTTTTAATGGTATTGATTGTATTTTGAGATTTTATTACTTTTTAGGTTTTTAGTGTTTTTGGGTAATTTCATTGTTTTTAGTGTTTTAGGGTCTTTTATAGTATATATGGGTTTTTGGGTTTTTAGGAGTTTTAGGAGATTTTTTGGTGATTTTGTTTTTTAATGTTTTAGGGGTTTTATATATTTTTAGGGGGTTTAGAGGTGTCCAGGGGCCTTTAGGTGTCTTAGAGTACTTTAGGATTTTTTGGGGTTTTGTGGTCCTTTAGTGTTTTAGGGGGTTTAGTGAATTCCGGGGTTTATAGATTTTTTTTGGAATCTATAGTGTTTTAGTGATTTTAGTGTTTATTAGTGATTTTATATGTATTTATGTTCCTTTTGGATTTTTAGTGGTTTTAGATTAATTTATTGTTTTTAGTTTTTTATGGTAATTATTAGGTATTTAAGGTTTTTTATGATCTCTTAGGGTTGTTAGGTTTTTAGTGTCCATTTGGGGATTAGCTCACTTTTGGGTTTTAATGGTCCATTATATTTGTTTCATCATTTGTATAGATTTGAGAGACTTTATTTTTTGGGTCCTTTATGGGTTTGTTATTTTTTAGATCCCTTTATGGTTTTAGAGTACTGAGTTTCCTTTATGATATTTATGGTTTTCAGGGTTTTTTAGGGGATTCAATGGTTTTTATACCATTTATGGTATTCTTCGGATATGCTGTCATTTATGGATTTTAAGAGTCTTCTTAGAGTTTTAGGGTTCTTTATTTTTTATGGGATTTCAGTGACTTTATTGTTTTTAGAGGATATAGTGTGGGGAGGGTTTAGGGTGTTTAAGGGGTTTCAAGGGTTTTAAGGAGTTTTAAGGTATTTAGTATTTTCTTAGTTAATGGTTTTTAATGTTTTTTGTGTTTTTTGGTTTTTGGTTTTTTAGGGATAAATGATTTTTACTTTTTTTGGATTTTTAAGAGTGTTAGTTTTTTAGAGTTTTTTGGAGATTTTGTTTTTATTATTTTTTATGGTTTTAGAGGTTTTAGGGTTTTTAGGTTATTAGGGTAATACAATGTTTAAATTTTATAAGGATAAGTGTTTTTAGTGATATATGGGGGGTTCTGTTTTAAATGTTTTTAGAGTATTTTGTGTTAGTAAAGTCATATTGGGTTTTAGGGATTTACATTTTTTGGGGTGTTTGGGGTTTAACATATTTTATTGTTTTTATATTTTTTGGGCTTGTAGGGTTTTGAATTATTTTTATGTAATTTATTATTCTTAAAGAAATTTTTTTAGGTTTTTGGGTTTTAGTGTTTGTAGGGTTTTTAGGGGTTTTATATTTTTTTTATTTTATATTTTTTTATATTTTAGTTTCTTTAGTATATTTATCTCTTTTAGGGTCTTTAGATAATTTTATTGGACAATTGTGGATTATTTATGGTATTAAAGAAATTTATGGGATATCTAGAATTGCGGGATATTATATATTTCAGGACAATTTAGGGGTTTAAAATGATTTAATGGTATAGGTTTCTTAGTGGTTTTAAGAGTTATTAGATGTTTTAGGTATTTTATGATTTCTTAGTTTTTTACTATATTTAAGTATTTTTTGGGATTTATTAGGAAAATATAATTTTTTGTGTTTTGAGATTTTTATGGTTTTTAGTTTTTTAGGGTATTTATGTTTTTTAGAATTTTAGGGTTTTAGTATTTAAATAGTTTTCTTAAGGGTTTCTAGGGTTTTTAGTTATTTGGGTTTTTAGTGGTTTTATATATTTTTTGGGTTTTGAGGGTATCTCAAGTGTTTTCATGGATTTTTTATTTTTGGGGTTTTTAGGTTTTTAGTGGAATTAGGTGTGTTTGGTGTTTTTGAGTTTTTTAGATGGTTTAATTGTTTTTAGGGGGTTTAATTGATTATATGTGTTTAGGTAATTTGAATAGATTTTAGGGACTTTTTTGTTTTTAAGAAATTCTTAATGTTTTGGTTGAGTTTTGTGGGGTATTATATGTTTAGGGCTTTTTAGAGATTTAAGGGGGCATGGGGTGTTAATTTTTTTTTAGGATATCAGGCCATTTAGGGGTTTTGAATGTTTTATAGGAATTATAACATTTTAGGGGTATTATGGTTTGAATATTCTTAATGATTTCAAGAGGATTTTCAGGTTTTAGAGGTTTTTAGAATTTTTTAGTGTTTTTTGGGTTTTATGGTTTTTCGGGGGTTTTTTATATTTTGGGGTTTTTTAGAATTTTTAGGATTTTTAATTTTTTTAATAGTTTTTACGTTTGTTTTAGGGTTTTATATTTTTATATGATTTTTAGTGTTTTGAGCATTTTTGTGGTTTTAGAGTGTTTCAATATTTTTATGGAATTTTAGAGGGGTTTCAGGTGGGGGTCTTTTAGGTGTTTTAGGGTGATTAAGTGATTGTATCAATCTCTTATGTTTTGTATCTTGTTATTAAGTTCCAATATTGGTTTTATGTTATAGGGCCTTTTCGAGTTTTTAATATTTTTAGGGTCTCTTAGGGGTTATTAGTGTTTTTAGGGGTTTTATGGTTTTTAGGTTTCTTATGGTTTTACAGTCTATTGGATTTTATCATTTTTGGGGGTTTGATATTTTTTAGTTGGTTTTAATGAGATATATGGTGTTTGTGGTTTTTAGGGGTTTTATGATTATTTAGGGATTTTAAGGGTTTTATGGTTTTCTTTGTGTTTCAGTTTTTAGAACAATTTAGAGGGTTTAAGGGTTTTTTAGTTTTTTAGGGTTTCTGGGGGTTTTATGGGTTTTCAGTATTTTTAATTCTTTCTAATGTTATTTTGGGTTTCAGTGTTTTAGGGATTTTTTGAAATTATAGGGATTTTATGGGGGTTTATGGTTTTTTATGATTTTTAGTGTTTTGGAATATTTTAAATTTTTGGTTTGTTTAGTATTTTTAGGGCTTTTAGGGTGTTTTGGTTGGGGTGGATTATGTTTTGGGTTTTTAGGGAGTATTTAGGATTTTTAGAGGTTTTATAGGTTTGGGGGGAGGGCGGTTTATGGTTTTTAGTATTTCTTTGGGTTAGAGGGGTTTTTTGAATTTTTATGGTTTTAAGGGATCACCTTGTTTTTTTGGGATTCATAACATTTTATGGGTTTGTTAGAAGTTTATATGTTATTTTTATAATTTTTAGGGTTTTATTATTTTAGGAGGTTTTAGGATAATATTTGGGATTTTGGATTTTTTATGGTTGTGAGGGTGTTTTAAATATTTTGAGTTGTTTATAGGCTCACCTCAGGGCGTTTAAATTTTTATGTGTTTTTAGGGTCATTTTGGTTTTTAGGGTTTGAGGTTTATTTGAATCATTACGGGGTTTTATGGGTTTTAGTTCCTTTTGGGGATTTTAGGGGGATTAGGGTTTTACAGATTTGGAGGATCTTTTAGAATATATAAGGGTTTCTATTGGTGTTTTATGGTTTTTAGTGTCTGTTTTGGATTTTTTGAGGGTTTTATGGTTTTTAGGGTTTTGTTAAGGTTTTTAGGTTTTTTTAGTTTTTATTATTTTTTCGGGTTTTAAAAGTCTTTTGGAGTGTTATGGGTCTTTTGATTTTTGGGGGGTTGTAGGGGGTTTTGTCATTTTTTGTTTATAGGGTTTTTTGGGTTCATAGAAATTTTACGGTTTTAGGATTTTATAGGTTTTTAGGGTGCCTAGTGTTTTCCCAAATTTTAAATACTTTTTAGGGAAGCATAGTTTTTAGGGGTTGTAGGGCCTTTTAGGTGGTTAATGGGTTTTCTGAGGTTTTTCCATTTTTAGGGTCATTTAATGTTTTTTTTGGGTTTTACAGATTTTTGGGGTTTTTTCTGTCATTTTGGGATTTATTGGCTTTTAATTATTTTTATCTTTTTATGATATTTAAAGGTTTATGGGTTGTCTAGTTTCATTTATGAGGTTTTAGGGGTTTTAATTGTTTTAGGTGTTTTTTGAGTTTTTAGGTTTTTTAGAATACTTTAGGGGTTTTAATGGTTTTTAGGGTCGTCATGCAGTTTTAGGTGTTTTAGGGACATTTTAGTGAATTTATGGGATTTTATTCTTTAAGGATTTGGATGAAATTTTATTATCTTTTTAGTTTTAAGGGTTTTTAGTGTCATTTATTGTTTTGATGGTTGTAGGGTGTTTTGGGGTTTTGGGTACTTTTGCTTGTATTAGGTCTTTTAGGGGTTTTTTTTACGTTTTTGGGTTTTTTGGGACATTAATGGTTTTTAGGTAATCATAGGGTCCCCAATGGGTTTATGGGATTTGTTAGGTTAATTTTTAATTTTAGTGTTTTTAGTGTTTTCATGGGTGTGTGGGTTTTTTGGCGCATTTATGGTACTAATAATTTTTAGGGGGTTTAGGGTCGATTAGGGGTTCTAGTGACTTTATGGGGTTTTTTATATATAGTGATTTGAATATTTTTTATTGTTTTTGGGGGATTTAATTATTTTATAGATATTAGAAGGTGTTAGGGATTTTTAGGGAGTTTAACAGTTTTTACAGCTCTTAGGGTTATTTGGGTTTTTATAGTTTTATGGGTTTTAGTGTTTTTTTGGGTTTTAAATCATTATTAGTGGGTTTTATTGCCTTTTTCGTGTATTTTGGGTTTTAGGGTTTTTTAATGGTATTAATGTCTTAATTTATTTTATGGTATTTTTTTATAATTTGGTTTCATAGGGTTTTAAGGGGCTTTAGATTTTTTAGGGTTTTAAGCGTTTCTTATGGTTTTTATTTTTTTTAGGATTTTTTGTGGTGTTTATGGCCTTTTAGATTCATTTTAGGTTTTAAGATTATTTTAAGGTTATTTAGATTTTTAGGACCCTTTGGGGTTTTAGGGTTTTTCAAGGTTTGTAGGTCATTTGGGGTTGTAGTTATTTTATAGCATTTTGGGAGTTTTATGGTTTTAGGGGTTGTTAAAACTTTTATGTCTTTATGGATTTAGTGGTGTTTGCGGTTTTTAGTGTATTAAGGGTTTTGGGTATTGAGTGTTTTTATTGGTTTTTAGTTCTACAGGGTTTTATGGATTTAAGGGATTTATGTGTTTTTAGGGGCTTTAAGGTTTTAGGGTTTGTTTAGGTTTTAGGGGTGTAAGGTGTTTTTTGCCTTTTTTATTTTTTGGGTAATTTTTTTGGGGGGGGGGGGTTGAGTTTTTTGTTGGGGTTTAGGGTTTTTTATGGTTTTCTTAATTTTATTGGGTTTTCGTGATTTAGATATTTCTTCGAGGCTTGTTGGGGGTTTAATCATTTTTATGAGGATTTTTAGGGGGCTCGGTTTTTACAATATTTAGGTTTATAGGGGGTTTGAGATCTTTAGGGTATTACAATCTTTATAGGTTTTATGGATTTTAGGTACTTTTGGGGGTTTGCAGTTGGGTCCATTTTTGGTGTTTTTTTGGTTTTTAATGGAATTTAATGTAATTATGGTATTTTTAGTTCTTTAATGGTTTTTGAGTGTTTTATAGGGATTTATGGTTATTTTTTGTGTTAGTGTTTTTCAATTTTTCGGGTATTTAAATATTCTCTTGGTTTTTATTTTTCCTGTGTCTTTTTTGGGTTTTATGGGTTTTAGAGTTACGATGGTTTTAATGATTTTTAGATGTTTTTTGGATTTTTAGGGTTATTTATTTATTTTCTTCAATTTGTAGGTTATTTTAATTTTTTTTTGGTTTTAGGGGTTTTGGTTGTTTTATGTTCTTTTACGTTTTTTAGTTTTGTAATGTTTTTTGGGGTTATTTAGGCGTTTTGGTGTTTTTGGTTTTTATAGTTTTTATCGTTTTTATGGGTTTTATGGTTTTATGGGTTTTTCGGGTTTATAGGGGTTTTAATGGATTTTTTGGTGGGTGGGTGGGGTTGGGGTTATGGTTTTTAGGGTATTTGGGTTATTTTGATTTTTATATTTTTATGCTTTTTGGGATCTTATGATTTTTTTTCCATTTTTAGGGTTTTAGAGGGTTTTAAGGGATTTTCAGTTATTATAGTCTTTTTGGTTTTTTGGATTTTATTGTCTTTAATGGATTTTACGGATTAAGGTACATTTTGGGATTTTAAGGGTGTTTTATGGTTCTTAGGTTCCTTTAATGTTTTTAGGATTTTCATGGTCTTTTGGGTATTAGGGTTTTTTGGGTATTTTGGGGTGTTTTAGGGGAGCATAGTGCTTTTAGGGGGTATTAGGGTTTTACGGGATTTTATGGGTATTAGGGTTTTTATAAACATTTAGGTTTTTTTGTCCATTAATGTTTTTAGGTTACTTTATAGGATTTAGCACTTTCCAGTATTGATATAATTTTATGTTTTTAGGGTCTTTTAGGGGTTTTAGGGGGTCTGAGTGCTTTTTTGATTTTAGAGATTTTAGTGTCTTTTAGGGGTATTCAGATTTAGAGAATTTATAGGATTCATTTAGGTTTTAGGTTTTTTATTGTAATTTATGACTTTAGGGTCTTTTAAGGTTTTCCAAGCTCTATTACAGTTTTAGGGTTGTTTTATTATTTTAAGGGGTTTAGTGGATCTTGGTTATTTTATTAATTTCAGTGATTTTAGAGTCTTTTAAGGATTTTTAGGTTCTTTTATGGTTTATGGAGTTCTAGCGGTTTAGGGTATGTTATGGTTTTCAAGGGGCTTTTTGTCCTTTTGGTGATTTTTGGTTTTTTATTGTTTTAATAGTTTTATGATGTATTTGGTTCTCTATTTTTTATGTATTTTAGGTTTATATAAGTTTTTAATTATTTTAGTATTTTTATTGTAATAGTGTAATTTATGGGTTTTCATGGGTTTTCAGGTTTTTTGGGGTTTGGGGGGTTTTATTTTTTTTTTTTGAATTTTCCTTTACTGGATGGAGGGTTTCAGTCTAATTGGATGTAGGATTTTTTGATCATGGGTGTTGGTAAAGCAGAGAAACCTTTGGGTATTGTTGATCTATTGTAGTTGATAAATATATCACATCATGTTGTATGTGTTATGTTTTTTATTTAGTTTTCTAATGAAAACCTAGTTTTTTGGTATACACGATGTAGATTTTTGGGTGATGTATTGGTTGCGCCTTTGGATGGGTTGTTCGATGTTTCATTGAAGGTATTGATTGGCTATTGAATGGCGTCTATATTTTAATGTTTTATTGTTATGTAATTTAAATTTGTTGTCTCCCAAATTCATTGGAGTTGAAGCTTCACTCACTGTTTTTTCATGAAATCTTCTATTTCATGCTATGGTGTGATATCAACTAATTAATAGATTATTCTGGTAATAAAGGTGGTTTAATTCCTTATTTTTCATCTCATATATTTTTTCCTATTTTTACAGATAGTCAAATAAATAAAAATATTATGTTATTTTCATAAAATTTATTTGGATCAATGATTTGGGTTTAAACTAAATCCATGGTTGACATTTTCCAGTTTTAGGGTCTTATGGTTAAGAGGGGTTTTAGGGGTTCTTATTGTTTTTTTAGTTTTTAATGGTTTTTTGGTTTTTTATGGGTTTTATAGTTTTTAAGTATTTTAAGGATGTTATTAGGGTTTTGTATGTTTTCTTATATTTTTAGTGGTTAAAATGTTTATAAGGTATTTAGGTATATTTTGATTTATGGGTAATTTTTTCCATACCTTTGTGAATTTTTGAATTTTTAGCATATTTATGGGTTTTTAGGGGTTTATGGGTTTTTATCGAATCTATGGATTTTTATAGTCTCTTAGGGGTTTTATGGTATTTTATGAGTTTTATGGGTTTTTATGATTTTTGGGGGGTTTTAGTGTATATTTGGGTTTTGAGGTTTTTATAATTTTCTAGGTGTTTTATGAATTTTGGGGCTTTATAGTTTTTAGGATTTTTATTGTGTCATTGTTTTAGGGGTTTTGGGAATGTTGGGGGTTAATGGGAGTTTTTAGTGTTTTTTTATTTTTGAGGTTTTAATGACTGTTACTAATATTTGGGGGTTTTATGGGTTTTACAGTTTCTTGTTGTTTGTTAAGATTTTAATGTTTATTTGGGTTATCCATGGTTTTAGGGTTTTAGGGTATTTTAGGGGTTTTGGTGTTTTTTTGGGGGATGGGGTGTTGGTGGTTTTTCAGGTTTTTAATTCTTTAAATTGTTTTTTTGGGGTTTATGCTTTTTGGGGGTATGAGGATTTTTTAGAGTTTATAGGGGTTTTATTATTTATAGGGGTTTATGGTTTTATGGTTTTAGTGTTTTTAGGTGTTTTTAGCTGTTTTATTATTTTTTGGGCTTAAAATATTTAGGGTTTTTGGGTTTTATTAGGCGTTTAGGCTTTCTAATGGATTTTAGGGTCTTTACAATTATACAAAATTGATTTATCCTAGAACATTTTTCACATAGGATATAGAGAAATGATGGAAAAAATTATTTACACCAATGATTATTCAATAACTAAGAGGTAAATGACATCATGATATTTTTTACAATTCTTATTAAATAAGTGATGTTGAAAATAATTATTTTTACACCATCTATTGAATAACTGAGGTAGAAAATAAAACAACCACAATGTTAACATTGGTTCAATAACTGATGTGAAAAATTATTGTTTTTATGCCAATTTTTCAATAATTGATTGGAAAAACAATCTCTTTTACATCAGTTTTTAGATTATAGGTTTTGAAAAGATTACTAATGTAAATATTGCATCAAAAGTGGTCATTTTTGTGACATCCATTCATGTGACATCCTTCAGTTTTCTATTATATGAAAAATTCTACCACCTTCCATATTTGATAAGTAGCCTCTATTCTATTGATTATTCAATCCATGGCCTCCAATATCTTCATTCATTCCTTCATGGGCTTTGATATATTTCATTTGGCATCCACCACCACCATCCCCTGTCACATGTCTTCATCCATCACCTCTGTCTTCATCTCATCGGTGTCTCCTTCTCTATCTTCCTAGTTCGAATTATAAATTAAAATTTGGATTTATTATTTAAATTTTCCTTAAATCCAAGGTATTTTTATTTGTTTTTTCATATATAGTTTTTAATTTATTTACCTTTATCTTTTAGTGGGAATTCACAATCATCTTCTACCATCACACATAATCTACTACCGGTTGTGCCTTTTTCCCATTGGTGTCACCTACTCAATCATCCTATTTGTAATATAAATTTTTGGTTTGTGTTTATTATTTCAAATTTCAATTAATGAATGATATTTTAATTTTCTTTGTGGTTCTGATTTTTAATAGATGTAACTTTATCTTGTAGTTGGAATCTACCACCATTGTCTATAGTAATTATTAGTTGTAGCTTGTGCCTTATTCTCATTGGTGTAGCCTACTCAGTCATACTGGTTCCAATATCAATTAATGTTTAGTGTTTATTGTTTCAGATTTCTATGAATATAGTATATTTGTATTTGTATTTGGGGTTCCATGATTCCATTTCTATTACATTATATTAGCAATTTTTATTTACAGTTCCATTTATTCACATATACTTGATATTTTTTAATTGACGAATTGTTGTTTTCTTATTTATGTTTGGTATTTTTTATTCAATAACTATAACTATATATGAAAAAAATTATATTTTTTCGTCAATTGTTTTTACTTTTTTTGTGAAACATTTTATTGTATACATTATTGTTATTTTAAATGTAAATTTGTAATATAATTTCAATTTTTTATAAAGTATTTTAATTTTTTGATATTTTTATAGATATTAATGATTCAAAGATGGAATACTATACAGTGAATAAGTTATGAATATGAGGAAGGTGTTGATCCTTTTTTAATTTTCTAAATTAAATCTTCCAAACAACGACATATTTTTTTCCATGCATAAAATATTTGAATAAAAAGAAGTTTAAAAGTAGGGAGATAAAATAGAATTTATTTTGGTATTGTTTTAATCCATGTTAAATCCCATGGATTAGTTGTGGTAAAATTGGGAATAATAACATATATATCGATGATAAGGATTTGTAATATGATATGTCTGATCAAATAGAAAAAATGATTCATGATATTGATGTAGTGGAAACTTAGACAGAACCTAAAATTAAACATCAATATGGTTATTGGGTCCTAAAAATTCCACATAAGAGAATATGATATTCCAAATGTGGTGAAGGGTAGACATCAAAAATAAGAATATTTGAATAAAAATGTTCAAAATTAAAACACAATGATGGAGGGATTGGTCATGTGAAGAACAAATCACTTCATTGACCTCCAGTTATCATATTAATCATCCTTTTTACGATTTCCCCCACGATCTAAATAGCCTGTAGGACAAGGCAGTTGCACCGACACCATAAAAAAACAAATTATTTTTCATCTCTATGAAGTGATTTTCTCCCTGTAAATGAACCATCCCCATAAACTAAATAATTCATTGGATGATTCATACTTATAGTGAAAATGAAAAAAAGGAAATTAATTCTTGATAAAAATAGTGATTTCTACCAACACAAATGATGCCCCCCTCTAAGAAAAGCTATTCCCATGGACTAATTCGTTCAATGTTCAGGGCACCATCCATGGGCTCCCATAAAAGAAGCCTCATGGCCCACCGTGCATGAATGGACAAGACAGTATTCGGTCTCTTCGCTCTTCTATAGATAGACATTAAGGGGAATGAATAGATAAGTATGATAGATCCAAATGTAAGTGGGAAAAAGGATAAAAGATATGAGGCAATAACAAAAACTGAAGTCTCTCCATTGATTCCTAGCGAGTAAAAAATATTCGACATAGAAGTAAGGATGAAACAATAATTCATATATCTATTCATGGACTCAAAATATTTTTTTCGATTCCATTACATGGGGATGACCCCTTTTTAGATAAGAATCCCACATAGAAAATTTTAAATCATTTAAAACCCTTCCCTGCATAGAAAATGCTACATGGGAGGAACTCAACCCCATGTAGAAACATGATATGTCGATAGAACATCCCCCCACATATCAACATGCTATACCGGAAACACCCAGGTCCACATATGACAACACTATGTGGATGGTACCCTCATCCATAAAGAATAGTGATACAAGGAGGGTACCCTATCCCACCAAATATCTTGCTTCATGTAATGGGGAATCCTTGGGAATTATACTCGCTATCTCTCATCAATTCCTTATGTCATGTCATCGGTCCCCTATTTGGACACTCCTCGAACCAATGTAATGGAACCATGTTAAGGTCCCTTTCATGGAAACCTATCATGTATGATATTATAATCATGTTCATCAAAAATTCCTTTCATGTTTATGTAATTGTGGTAAACATAGTCATGTGTGAGGAACTATGAAATGTCACCATGTTTTCATTCTGGTCGTGATAATGTTTCTGAACATGGGGTAATCACATGAACAACACTATTATAGGTGGGGATAGAGGGGATCCTCCTTGTATTTCCCATTGATAGGTAATGAGACCCTTTCCCCCTCAGAACCTATTTCAGGGCCTACATCATTGAGTAAACCTATATCCATTCTTGTGGGAGGTGGAACATTTGAACGTCTTTCCCTAAGCCTATGATGTAGCTGGAGGGATCAACAAATCTAACTACATTTATTTCTAAAATAAAAGTGGATAAAGGAATAATAAAATAACTCCCCCTCTCTACATGGGATTCAACACCTCATCCACCATCAGATAGAGTGGGTTGGGAGATCTTCAGACCCACTACTTCCTATTATTTCTCACACGAAGCATGATTCACGTGGACATTGAGGTTAGTGGAAATAATGACATATGCATGATGTCAAACCTTCTATTCAGCCCATTACATTCATAATACCCCACTATATGAACCAAATTGGTCACTCCCATGCATAATCCCCAACCACATGGGCATCCCATGAATGAAATTCCCAAACAAATCCACTCAAATGTACCTCCTATATAATGTAATCCCTGAAACCTTGTCTCAAATTTAAAATGGATATATTCACATAAAAATTAGCGCCTCATGGGACTCATCTAGGGTGTAATCCCCAATCCAAACATTCTGACTTGAATATGAAGCTTCCTTACATAATCCCCAATCGTACGGTCCTCCATTATAGGTGTAAGCCTCAACATACCAAACTATTTGGTATTTGATTCCCTACTAAATCAGATACATATAAAGCCACATTTAGGACTAAAACCAAACCTAAAATCCACCCTAATGTTCTTCATGCAACATTCCTAGTAGGGTATTATCCACCAAAGAGACTAAATCTTTTCTTAGTCATTAGAGAAAACTCATTGTAATCCTCAGACCAAAACATTGACTAGGAACCATCCAACTATATTTCATTGTTTTATTACATTAAACATAATGGTTCTGTCTGTATCAAATGATCTTAAAAGGTCATATCCCCTGATATGCTGAGCCGATCAATATTGATTCAGATTCATCTCAGATGGGTATGTAGAAAACCTATCTTACAGGTTTGATCCATACAATAAAACAACTTATGTCTTCCATGGTTCATGGTAAACTCTAGATCACCTTACAACATTTATTAAAACTGGCGTCATCATAATAAATGACCAATGAAAATCGGATCCCTATTCAAAAGGGTAGCATTGATGGAGATCCATAGATAGACATATGTCCCTCCATTGATATAGAAGCTCAGAAATATATAGATGATTATAGAGGCATGGTTATTCACAATGGATCATCAATTCAGGGTAATTAATTTATATATTCTTGGGAATGGAAAAAGGATCCATGAACACATATTAAATTTTCAATAGAGTCTTGGAATAGGAAATACTTCCCCTAAAAGTGTTGTGATGATCCAGAATTTCCATCCTCTCGACCTTTGATATTTTTAAGTATTTTTTCCAAGTTACCTAATGAAAACCTAAATTTGGAAAGTAGGACCATGATCCGTCATGAATTTTTGAGCTGTTGGGTGATTTAGGATCCTCAAACAAAACCCATTTTAGATCATTCTAAGACATTCTTCTAAAAAATAATGATTACACATTATTCAACCCCAATCAATCAACTTCTTGAAAAAAAAATTATCATCAGAAAAAAGGGTGAACCATGCATGAATGATTTAAATATGACATCTCCTTCACAAGATAAAATCAATATACCACAATTTCCTCCTTATACCATTTAATTTCATAACCAAACATATCTTTGTAAGAAATAAAATGGTGAACCCCTTATGAATGACTATAATATGGAATTTTCTTCACAAGATAAAATGGATATACTTCTCAGTACTTATCAGACCATTTTATTCCTAGAAGATAAAATTACTTTGATAGAAACAAAATGTTGAACCCAGTATGAATGACTTAAATATGGAATCTCTTTTACATGATTAAAAATATATAATACCCCGTCCTCATCGGACAATTTCATACATAAAATAAAATATATCTTTGTTAGTATCAAAATGGTGAACCTGACGTGAGTGACGTAAATAAAACATCTCTTTCCTATGATAAAAAGGATATACTGCCTTGTCCTCATTAGAACATTTCCTTTTTTATATTAAACATATCTTTATTAGAAATAAACTGGTGAACCTACTGTGAATCTTTAACAAAGGAAGGGGTGCTACTCTATGTCAGTCCCCTTTCATAACCAAAATGGAAGAGGGTCATGCTAGAGCATCAATTATGCATGTGGTCATGAGATGTTAAATTTACAATGTTTTCTATTTTTTATTTTTTTGCATATATTGAATTGAATATTCATATATGTCTTCAATCTAATGGAATATCACCATTTTTCATGGACACATCTACCAAAAACTACACCAGCATGGTCCTCCATGAAATAGAGGATGTCATTTCCCACCAATAGAATTAAAAACTCAGTTTCAAATAAACTGGTTAAGGAGTACCCTCAGAATAATAGTCACCCAACACTGGTGGAATCCAAGAAGGCCCTCCACCACATGAATCCCCACCAATCATCCACCTAGTAATCTTTAGTAGTCCAAAAATTGATGGATCCACTAGATATCTCAAACAATTTTTGATCCATTCCACAAAAATTGATAATGAGTTGCTCCCTTATCCTTGGGAAGCTGATGAAATCATCACCAACAATATTATCCCCATAGCACAAGGGTTTCTCCCAAATTCCCCTACTAGAAATGATTACCGCCAACACTGCATGACCCAACATCCTCATCATTATGAGGAAACCACACTGTTGGTCACATATGATGACATAGAGACTACGGTCCATGGGATGACTCACAATGGGTAATGACCATGCAATCAAGAACATGAATTTTATCATGTTTTTATCGATGATTAGCACCAAGTAAATATAGAAGGAATGAGTAGACATATATTCTTTCAAACTCTTATTAAAACTATCAACCAAATATAATAACAATTTACAAGAAGGTAAAAATTCTTATCACTAATCACCAATCCCTCTATTAAAATATGGTAAAATTAAAGGAAATCACGCATTATTCCCAATAAAAACCAAGCCATTTTACCATGTATGAAAGAAATCAAGCATACACAAATACCTTCCCACAAATATGAATCTCAATAGTCAAATACAACTGATGAAAATAATGAGTAGATGTAAATATTTTCTACTGAACTAGAAGCATGTTAATCAAATAAAATGGAAATCCATGAGTATATGTAAATCTCTCCTCGCAAATATGAAGCACTATGGTCCAATATAGTGGAGAACTATAGGAATTTGAAAATTCCTATGGATGGATATCAATCCCATAAAATAAATATAATGGAAAACAATAAGTAGAACCATATTACCACCCATTCAGATCAATTTTGTCAGTCAAATATGATGGGAATAGGAGAATGTTTCAAGCATATCCCAGTTGTAAGTCACGGGAAGACCCATAACTCTTCAACTGTATATGAGATTTTTCAGTACCAATGGATGGATATAGGGGAACATAGTAAGAAAACATTATTTCTCTAAAACCAAAATGAGAATATATTTCCATTCTCTCCAAATACACATCTCAACATAGATTATAAATGATGTTATATCTCATATCAATCATGGAGTATATCCAATAGAATTTCAATTATGTAATCACATCGACTGATATACAAAGGATTCCGGCCAAAAAAATTTCCACCCAATGTTTGGTGACTTTTCTACACAATATGATGGTAACCTAAGAAAATAAATGCATACATCCCCCCATATAAGAGGATCATCCAAAATATTCCATGATAAATGGAGAAAAACATCGAGTACAAATGGTTTTTCAGGTGGGAGACATTGGTCGATGGTCACTCTAGTGTAGGGGAATATCCTTACCAAAACTAAGAATGCTAGATGTAATATCCTAATAGGACCACATGATACTCTCAAATAGAAACCCATATATGAAGGCCGCCACCTACATAATGTGTCCCCATTTCCCAATAATAGACTTCCTATAAATAAGACATTCCAAATGGAATTTTAAAATGATGATAATATTTATATACCTATTTTGTTGTAAGATGGTGTTATTGAAAACATTATAATCCGTTCCCAACTGTCCCATGATACTTACAATCTATTATCAAATTATGTTTTTTCTAGAATAATTTGTGAAGGTTCTCCCAGAATCATTGTTACTATAATATATGAAGGCCCCCACCCCACTTGAGAGCTTCTACCATGAAGGCATAACTCATGGGCATACACTGATCGATCATGAGAGACAACATTTTGAGAAGAATAATATAATGACTCCTCATAGCCAAAAGATCATAAATAAATAAGGCCCCCTTACTAGAATCCCCCTATAATGTCCTCCCTTGGGTATGCTCTGTATAAATTCTCTCTATAGTTGAATATTGAGATATTATGGAATCCCTCACCACGTTGAAATTCACAATGAATGTCCTACCCATAGGGAAACCGTATAACCATGAGAGGGTCGTCCCTCACTTTTCATCCCCCCTAAAGGTCCTACCATGGATATAAACTACAAAAACTATACATTTAGTTGTACATTGTGATATGTTGTTAGTCCTCACCATGATGTAATTCACTGTTTAGGACCACTCTATAGTAATTCCATATTACTTCATGAAGGTCCTCCCCATGTTGTCTACTTCCCTGAAGGCCCTCCCCAATGTATATGTTATACAAATTCTTCCTACTGTCAGACAATGATTTGTGATGGTATTCCCCACTGTGATGGCATTCACTGTGATGTTCCTCCCAAAATTCACACCATTTTATAGAAATATGATCCTCTCATTTTTGTATTCTGACCTAAATTTCCTCCCAATGGAATAATTAGAAATTATCTTTGAAAATAGATAGTGAGATATGGTGGTAGTCCTCTCCATGATGGAATTCATTGTAACGGTTCTCCCCACAGTGAAAAATTATTATAGTAAAAAGGACATCCCCTTAATTTCATCACCCCTGAAGGTCCTCCATAGAGTGTATACTGCATTAATTCTTTCTACAATTGGATATTGAGCATTGATGGTAGTCATATCCATGATGACATTCTCTGTAATGGTTCACCCTACTGCGACACCTTGTTATAGAAAGAAGGTACTCCCCATGTTGTCTTCCTCCGAAATGGTTTACCCTAGGGTAATTTATGAATAAATTCTCCCAAATTATGGACATTGGTCTATGATGTTCATCCTTACCATAATGGTACTCATTGTGAAAGACCTCCCCATAGTGACACCTTATTACTGCAAGAAGATCCTCCCCATTGTATCCTCTATTCTGAAGGTCTTCACCCAAGTATACTCTCTATAAATTTTCCTTGTAGTCATATATTGATATACGATGATATTACTCACCAGGATGGCATTCAATATGAATTTCCTCCCCATAGGGACTGTTTATTACCAAAAGAAGTTCCACCCCATGATGTCTTCCACCCTAAAGGTCCTCCCTATGGTATATGATATAGAAATTCTCCCTAGAGTCGGCCATCAAGATAAGATGGTAGTCCTCAACATCATGGAATCTGCTACAATATTCCACCCCAAAGTAACATTTTATATCATCCAGAATGCCTCCCCTTTCTGATTCAAAGTAGAGAAAGTCATCATACTCTGAGGCACTTAGAAATATGGGGCCAAATATGTTATAGAACCTATAAAAATGATGCCCATTCCAAAGCAGGATATGGATATGTATAATTACTATTATGTAAGACACCGTAGATATTTTCTAATAAAATAAAGACCCTGACTATCCCCACTACATGTGAAAAAATTAACAAGAAGTACCCATTTTGGGTGGATGAAGTAGAGGAGTATGTTGCAAAAGAACAAAAGGATGCGTTTCTCATGTGAAGAGAATTGGATAGTGATGTAACTCCCATTATGTTTTGGAACTCATCCACTAATCACTTTTTACTACAAAGAGAATTTTCATAAGAACACATACATATCATTCTTATCATTCTTATCCACCTAAAAATGTAATTATTACCTTATAGGGGGTATCTAGACCATGTTAAAATGTTTGGAGAGATTCATATTCATACCAACATGTAATCTCTTATATTTATGTGATGAACACAATTAGGGAGGTTTCATAATGATCTCCAGATGACCTTCATCAATTAATTTTATAAGTTTCATCATCTGATTGTTGACGCTCTATTGGTGTTCATATCTACGAATGGGGAACATGGATCATTACATTTCACCTCACAGACCATTTTGTAGAACCAACTGGAAATGGAGACCTGTAATGTCATTATTCGATGGTGGGTATCTAGTAGAACAATTTCTCAGTAATGTCAACACACTCAAAAAGAATCTTCCATGAATAAGTCCCGAAACATCCATGCCAAATGAGAGAAATCCATCAAAAACCTCCTGAAGCAGTTAACTAAGCACAATTAGTAGTCTTCTTGATGAAGAAAATCCAATTTCCAAGAACTCTTATTTTATTTGGATACAAAGAGTTCATGTGTAAAATCAGTATCATATCTGACACACACTCAAATTGGGATGCACAAGATAAACAGAAAGGAAACAACGACAACAGTTTTCATTGTACGGGATCAGATATAGACCATAGGGTTGGGGACATTTTTAACACAAAATTCCTCATCATACCAATAATTTTAGGCCAATATTAAAATGAAAATATAATGAGAGAAACCCTATCCCCCAGGGTTGTGGCTTTTTTACCTCAACTACCCCACTATAGAAATCAATCATTTCCCATATAGGCAGGACAATATGAAGTATGATCACCCAATTACCCATTTCTAGTGACCCATTTCCCCTAGAAGGGAGGAGAATGGCCATGATGAATATAGGTTCCATATGAATTAATCTTCTCCATGAATCTTGAAGCAGATCCAAAAAAGGAAGGGAGAGGTCCCTCAAAGTGTGAAAATAACCATCATATCACTCAATAGCTAGTACAAAGTGTGTTATTTTTTATGTATTGGTGAACATTATGGATGTCAATTTTATATATGGAATTGAATATCAGTAAAATTCATAAGAATGAGGATATTATGGTTCTTTCTATGATGTGGAACAAATTTAAAATGAAGAATTTTGTACCTAGAACCATAAAATCATCCTAAATATTGGTTATCCCACAATAAATCCCCCACATCATCTTCCTAGATTCTCTACTAGATAGACCAATAAATGTATGTCTTTATATAACCCACATCTACCTCTTGATGAGGATTATCTTCTAATTATGAAATATTTATTCACACAAAATGAGTAAGAAAATAAATAGTTTAGGTGAATCAATGTATAGTTGCTTCGGGGAAGCATTTCTATTGAATATTCTCCTCATACCTTGCATAAACATATGATACTAGTTGGTGTAACTTAACAACAATGGATTATCCCAGGGAATAATGTAAGGCCATCTCATCTTCCCAACTCAAAAACCCTAAAATTAGTTTACCTAGACAATGTAACTCCCCGACCCCAGAATCCTAGAGTTGGTACATTCTTTTAATACATTTTCACGATTACAAGAATCCCCGAAGGACCAATCAGTTTTGTATTCATGGAAAATAGATTAAATACATGAACGTTACATTACACACTAGAAATTAAAACACAACATAAATTATCCTTTGATAAGGCCATTAATTTCCTTACATTAGCCTTCTTATCAATCATAATACACATCTTGGAATCTAGGGAAAATAAAACATAAGAACTGGGTGAGCTCAGATTCTCAGTAATCTTAACAATATAGCTTAAACATTCATAAATAAGAGAAAACAGTTAAGGCTACGTATAAGACTAAAACACAAGACTTTTAAACCTTAACATAATCATAATATAGAAAATATTAATCAAATAATGTCATTTAATTATTCAAATGGATATTTTACTTATCGAATAATGTCATGTAATATCAATAGCCAATTTCATAATGATAGAATGCATAATGCCAGATATCATAGCAACATATTCAGGGCCGTGTTCCAGGACTAAAAATAAGATTTTGTCAAGGCCTTGTTCCAATACACTATTTTGTCTCATTAGACCTACCGATGCATCGAGGAGCTATTGTGGGCTCCACCCGTAGCCTAGTAAGTTTGATGAAATCCTTATATGAAATGGTTTAAACATAACATAAAAATTCGTATTAAAAATAGCATACAAAATTTCAATACTTTATCCATAAACCATGAATGGTATAAAAATAACACATCCATAGTCAAACATATCACAAATAATTCAATACAATATGGAAGATTTGTATTATAACAGATAAAACTAGATCAAGAATAATATCTCATAAAGGATGTTGAAATAGTTGAAAATGATCAGTTAGAATCCTTGAGAGAAATATCCTTTTTTAATGAAATCTCATAAAAGTCACATAATTTATAAAGTGAGTCATTTAAAAGATATTTTTGAATCAACGTTTCCCATACCACTTTGAAACTTTTTAATGGAATTAATATTTTAAAACATTCATATCAAAAAAATAAATCCTTAAACCCATTTGGAAAACATGGACATTAATGAGAAAGGTTTAGAAGAATAAATAATTAATTCATTAAAAATTGTGTTTTAGTAAAAAAGACTCTTAAAAATAATCCATTTGAAAATTCTTTTATGAAACATCGACATGGATAATAAATATGTCATAGTAGATACATATGTAAAAACAACATTTGATAATAAAGAGATTGTGAAATTAACTCTTACCTAGTAATTTTACTTTGTAGATGGTATGTTAACTTCATGTATAATAGTTAAATCATTTTTATTAAATTATAAAATAACTGTATACATAAATATGATATCATAAATGATCCTCTAATATTTCTCTTTTAATAATATTTCAGTGGTATCATCATTTTGGGTGTTAATTGATTCATTTTCCTTTATATGTGTGGTTACGTTAGCCACGGTTATTATGTATAGAATATATTTGATTCATATAAATAATGATATTATGTTCAAAAAAATTATTTTTATTCATAAAATTTAAATTATTCTTGAATGATTACGATGGGGAATGAATCCTATCGCGTTCCTGGAGACGGTAATCCGTATGTACGCACAAGCGACATTATCATTTTATTGATGGTGAAATCATATGTAATTGGATGGTATATCATATATATAGTATAATTAACATTTTATATTTATTATTTACATCATTTATGCTTATTATTATACCCATCCAAATAATGAAGTGTTTGAATAACAAACTACACCACGACGTGGAAACGGTAAGTAGTACGTATGCACGTTTGGTGACATTGTCATTAATATGATGGATAAAATAATGAATATGGTTGTACCATTTTTATAATAACATCAAAATATATAGAATATACTGATTTATTATTTTATAATGGAAAAAACAAATAAATAGGAAGTGGAAGAAGAAAATAACTTGAAAGAGGTGATGAAATATTTACCTCTTCTATAGGTTCTTCCTTTTGATTTGATCAAAAGGGCTATTTAGGTTGTCTTTATGATCAAATTGAGGACACTGGGTTGATGTGAGGGAAGGTGGGAGGATATTTGGGCTGGGGTTGGCCGAGCCAAGTGGATATGGAAGTCTGAAATTAAGAGGTGGGGAATTTCCCGTTTATAAGAGAGGTGAGGGTCACTTTAAGAAAAAAGTTTGAAATATTATTATATAATAAAATTATTTTCAGGTTATAATGGCCCCAAAAATAGATTATTTAGGGGTTAATCTGGGTATGTGTCAACAAAATCTCAAACAATAGGTTTTAGATAGGTTTAGGTCATCATATTAACCTTATATTTTATATTTAACTCTTAGTTAAATAGTTTGAGATTTACCATGTCTCTTTGTATTTTTATATTATATGGTTACGAAAAACAGTATAAAAATCCAAGAGAACCTTATGTGGTTCATTATTAATATATTTATCATTATCTAAGTTCATTGGATGAGCCTTATATATTAGGAATATTATATAAATTAATAATATAGTATTTTTTTAAACTCAATGATGTCTATTTTGACACTATTTAGTATTTGATTTTTTGGAAGCCATAAAAATTTTATCACTTCGAATAAAATTTATTTAACCAACCCTAAAATTTCATATTAACTTATAAAATTAATGGAAGTCATCAGATGTCTAAATTTACAATTTTTTTATATTTATAATATCAAATATATCAATATTTCATTAATAAGGTAATTATTGCAACATCATTGTGTCATAAATAAATTAAATTATTTAATGACTAAAATTATAAATAAACAAAAATTATATAGAAAATATTTTTAGATTTATAATGAATATTTATTGTCGAATTTACCTTATGTAGAACCCTATATTAAAAATGGTTTAGTTATTAAACATTGAATTAAAATATTTTAACTCTTCTTTATAAAAAACAATAATAAATGTCAAAATCTAATCCAAGTGGATCAAAGGGGATCATATTTTATTCCTAATTTTGTTTTCTGTGTAATTAAACTTATCCAATAGAATTTGGACTTATGTTTGGGTAATTATAATATCATTTTTACCCTTAATTACACTATTTACTTTTGACCATGGTAAGTAAAAGTCAAAAGTTATTATTCCCCATAAATTATCTTCATCTTATTGAACAAAATTTTATTTACTAATATCAATCGTGTCTCTCTAAGTATTAAAATTCAACTCACAGAAGCAGTAAAATTACGTTTTATGAAAATTTGTAAATACTCCTAGAAGATTGGTAAAAGACACTAAAAAGTTCAATAAACATTTATACATCTAATTTTATTATAAAATGATTCCAATTAATAAAATTGATATTATATAGGTATTATATATTTTTTTTACTTAAAATAAATTTAAATAAATTAAATAATTATTTAAATAAAAAGTCATTTTTAAATAATTATGTAGTGTTTTTCACTATTCATCAAAAATTGAATGTTTTTAGAAAAATACTAAAACATAAACCAAAGAAAATTTTTATATTAGGAATTAAAATATGATTTATATTTTATAAAATTCAAATAATATAAGTTTCATTTATTAATATAAAATTAATACTTGTTGTCAAAACCAAAACGCATGTTTTTAAAATGTAAAAACTATCAAAATATTGACATATGTTTATGTCAAATTTAAATGTGAAATTTCATATAATGACCTAAATTGAATTAAATGATAAATATATATTCTAATTATTCTTTAAAACCATTCAAATTAATAATTTAAAACAATAAATTTTTTCGGATAAAAAAGTTAATTTCAAATAAGACATAGTATTTTTCACAATGCATCAAAATATGAAATTTATCAGAAATGTCCAAAAATTTATCCAAACTAAATTTTTATAATTATAGCATAAATAATAATTTAATTTAATTAAATTTGATATATAATGGTGTCAAATATTTGTTTTAAAAAAGGTTCACCATTAAAAGGCGGTAAAATTGCATTTTTTTAAAATACTTCTTTTATCTGAAAAAATGAATTTGTGCTTATATTATTAATAATAAACACATTAATGTATATTAAAATAAAATATATAATATAATATTCAAAATATAGTTAATACTATTCATAACGGCTTTTTAAACGGCTAGTTTGGTATGTTTTGGTGCACTCGAACTCGGTGATGTGTGTAGTGCAAGCTATTGAATTACTTTAATGAGATAACGTACTATAAAATCTTGGAGTGTTCCATTCTACCATCCTTTAATAAATTGATTCCTTTAAATATGAAATTGTTCCCCAAAAATAAAAGGTTAAAAATAGAAAAATACCTTGGTGGAAAACCCACATCGGAAATTGGGTAAATAAAATTTAGATTTTATAAGAGGGAAAGGGAAAGGAAAAAGTCACCACCAAATTATGATCTCGATTAGGAGAACATTGGAAGAAATTAGAGACACATAATTGGAGAAAAAATTTAAATATTTTTATAGAGTGATTGAGGTCATCAATCCCAAAAAAATGTAAAATTGAGGGCCTCAAAATCATCAATCTAGAATGATGTAAAATATCATCGGTTCAACAAAACATATGTTATTTTGATAACAAAATTTTGGTTTTCAAATCCCTTCCCTTATTATTAGTAATTAATTTATTCAAATAATAAGAGGAAATATATATATATATATACACATACATGACAATTATATTTTCATCGTGCAACTAATTCCTACCAAAAACCCATCTTTCACTCCAAAAGATAATAGAATTCAAAAATATTATATTTATCATCATCGTATAGGGTTCTAAAAATAATTAATTTATAATTAATTTTTCAAAATATTAAATAAATACATAATACATACCAGGAAATCACTTATTCCAGTGGTAGGTGATCCACCCTTATTGTCCATTGGTTGCGAGTTCAAGTCTCACGGCCTTTCCGGGTGTGACGGGTTGTCACCCGACCTCCGTGTTGTCCTTTTTATAAAAATCCAAAAACAATCTTAAGAAATACTTTAACATTAATAAAAGTATCCAACAAAAAACATAATCCATTCCAACCATTAGACTTATCCAAAATACTTTTTTCCAAACTCCTAGTCCAAAATTTATATGTAAGTTAAACAAAATGAAGATCTCTTTTCCCACGTAATAACATATGAAAACCTTCATCATGTATTCTGTTAAAACATGGTAAGCCCCTAAATTACCATAAAACTATATTGATTATATTTATTATCCCTTATTCTTTTTAGAATACTACATATGTTCCTTATATAAAAAAATTTTAATATTACAATAATGATGGAATAAACAAACCATTAATTAGTTCCAAGGCGGTCAAGAATATCCAATATAATTTATCAATATCAACCATCTCTTCTTCCAAAATCACTACCTCAGTATCAAACCATATTTAGGTCTATATTTCCTTCAACCATGTATTTTCCAAAAAGTTTAACTTTATATTAAATCACATTTCTTAGTACCATGTAATCTCAAATCCCCAATAAAATAGTACTACAATACTATCCTAATTTATTTCCATAATTAATATAACTAGTACATCATTGATATAACATTCAAATGACATAATTCAGTAATATAATCATAAGAACACTAGTAATTACTCTTCATCAGTGGTAATATCAAAACCTGACTACTATCCAACAACATCATTTGTGGTATACTCTAATGATTTGGACTTTGATTCCTGTAGTGTCTCAACTCCTTGCAGATGAAACAATGTACATTTGAAACCTTTTTCATACCCTTGAAATCATGTCATTATTGTATTTTTTCTCCATACTAATAACAATCTCTCATTCCCTTCAAGCATTTACCATGGTGATTCTTTCCACAGTTATCACATATGGGAAAATCTTTCTTTCCCCTCTTCTCTTTATCCATCTTTGTCCCTTCTATCCTTTTATTCTCTCGCATCCCTTCAAGGCCATATGACTTAGAGAATTATTTACATATCTTTTTAACTCATGAAATTATTTCTTCATATAATTAGAATATGTGGGAGATTATTACAATTTCAAATGTTGGATTAATAAAATGAAATATATGATCCTTCTTAATCATTCGATCTTGCATATTTCTATAATTATCATTTCTTCTACTAGAAAACATTTCTAATCAATGGAATACACTAGGTTAGTTTATGAATCACAATTCATAGATACAAACAAGTATGATACAAAATGTAAATTTGAATGATTGTGCATATAATATATAATCATAAAATGAATTCTTTTAGGATTTAGTTACTTTTAAATCTTTTACAATGGATTGTAAAGAAAATGGGAATTATCTTAACCATATCCCCCGAGAGTGTCATAACCAAGAGTGCATCATGGCCCATTGTCGTGTACCAGGATAGCTCGGGTCAAGACTGGAACTCCTAGCCAGAGTGTTCCCTCCTAGATAAATCTCCTTCCTAGCCTTCTCTACCTGCTTGTATTTAGAGAGAGATGTATTACATCTAAAAATCAAAAAATATATACATTACCAAAATAATAGGAAGTTATTATATATTAATCCTCAATGTCTTACATAGGGTAATGGGATCTAATCTGTTTTTATCAAAATCTATTTCCCTAGTTATTGATAAACTTCCTCTGATACCAATTGTAATGCCCCTACCCCAGAAGCCCAGAGTCAGTACATTATTTTAATACATTATCATGATTACAAGTAATCAAGTCCCGAAGGACCTATCCATTTAGTAGTCTTGTGAAATAGATTACATATATGAATGTTACATTACAAAAAATAAAATAAAAGACAACATAAATGATCCTTTGATTACACCATTAATCCTCTAGCATTACCCTGATTATCAATAATAATACACTTCTTGGAATCCTGGGAAAATAAAACTAAACAAAGGGGTGATCTCAGATGCTTAGTAAGGATAACAATATAGATGAAACTTTCAAAAATAAGAATAAACATTTAAGGCAATGAATAATACTAAAACACATGCCTTTTAAACAATAAATTCTTCATAATATAGAAATGATTAATCAAATAAATCCATTAAATTTTTCACATGGATATTCTAATTGTATAATAATAGCATTTAATATCAATATCCAGTTTCCTAATAATGGAATTCATAATGTCGGACTTCATAATCACATAGTCAAGGAATTTTTCCATGACTACAAATAATATTTTTTCAAGGCGTTTTTCCAAGACACTAGTTTGTCTCGTGAGACCTATCGATGCATCGAGGAGCTATAGTAGGCTCCACCCATTATTTACTAAGTCCAATGCATTCCTCAAATGAAAATGTATAAACATAACATAAACTTTCATATTAATAAAAGATTATGAAATGTTAATACTATATCCATAAACCATGAATGATATAAAAATAAAACATCCACAGTCAAAAATATCACAAAACCTTGAATACAACATGGAAGATTTGTGTCATAATAAATAATCCTAGAACAAGAATAATATCCCATAATGGATATTGACATAGTTGAAAATGTTCAGTAAAAAGCTTTGAGATAAATATTACTTTTTCATAAATCTTTTAAAAGTCACATAATTTATAAAAGGATTCATTTAAAATATTGTTTTGAATCAATGTATCCCAAACCACATTGAATCTTTTGAATGGAATTAACATTTTAAAACATTCATGTCTATATAAATAAATCCATAAAACCATTTTGAAAACATGGACATTAATGTGAAAGGTATAAAAGAAAAAATATTTAAAACATTTTAAACGATGTTTTAGTAAAAAAATACCTTAAATATAATCCCTTTTAAAACTATTTTATGAAACATGGACATGGATAATAAATATTTCCCAGTAGATACGTACATAAAAACAACCTCGGATAATAAAGAGATTGTGAAATTAACCCTTACCTTGTAATTTTACTTAGTTGATTGTATGCTAACGTCCTATTTAATAGTTAAAACATTGTTAGTAAACTATAAAAAAACTTTATACATAAATTTGATATCATATATGATCCTATAATATTTCTTTGTTAATAATATTTCAGTAGTATAATCATTTTGGGTGTTAACTGATTTTGTTTTCCTTTATATTCTTGGTTACACAAGCCATGTTTGTTATGGATATGTTGTATTTGATTCCTATACAGAATTATAATATGTTCATAAACAATATTTTTAATCATAAAATGAAAATTATTCTTGAATTATTACGATGGGAAATGAATCTTATCGCGTTCGTGAAGACTGTAATCCGCATGTACGCACAAGCGACAATATCATTATATTGATGGTGAAATCGTATGTAATTGGATGGAATATCATATATAAATTATCATTAACATTTTATATTTATTCTTTACATCGGTTATTATCACTATTATACCCATCCAAAAAATGAAGTGTTCGAATAACAAACTACACCACAACGTGGATATGGTATGTCGTACGTACGCACGTTTGGTGACTTTGACATTCATATGATTGATAGAATAATGAATATCATTGCACCATTATTATAATCAATTCAAAATATATAGAAGATACTAGATTTATTATTTTAGAATGCAAGCAACACAGAATGAGGAAGTGGAAGAAGAAAAGAACATGAATGTGGTGATGAAATATTTACCTCTTCTTCGGGTTCTTTCTTTTGATTTGATCAAAATGGCTCTTTTGGTTGGCTTTCTGATCAATGTATGGACTCTAGGTTGAAGTGAAGGAATCTGGTAGAATATTTTGGCAGGGTTTGGCTAAGAAAAATAGATTTCGAGGTGTGAAATTATGAGAAGGGGAAGTGCCCTTTTATATGATATGTAAGGGTCACTTTAGAAAAAACATGAAATATTATTTTATCATAAAATCAATTTCAGTTTCTAAATTTATTTATAGAACATTATCTAAGTCCTTTGGACTGAAATATTTTTTTATCATAAAATCAATTTCGGTTTCATTATTATTTTAAATAACATTATCTACGTCCTTTGGACTAAAATTGTATTTTTAGGAATATTATATCAAATAATAATATAGTATTTGTTTTAAAAATTCAATTATATCAATTTTGACACTATTTTGTATTTTATTTTTTTTGAAATCAATAAAAACATTAACACTTCATATAAAATTTATTTAACCAACCCCAAAATGTTATATTAACCTATAAAATTAGTGTAATTCATCATGAGTCTCAATTTACATTTATTTGGATATTTTTAATATCAATTATTTTAATATTTCATTAATATGGTAATTACTACATAATTTTTGTGTTATAAATTAATTAAATTATTTAATGTCTAAAAATTATAAATAAATTGCCATTATTTAGGAAATATTTTTAGTTTTTAATTAGTATTTATAGTTCAATTTATCTTATGTATAAACCTATATTAAAATGGTTTAGTTATGAAACATTGAATTTAAATATTTTAATTCTTCTTTAAATAAAATAATAATAAATGTCCAAATCTAATCTAAGTGGATAAAAGGGGATCATATTTTGTTCCTAATGTTATTTTTGGTAGAATAACACTTATCCAATTGAATTAGGACATCTTTTAGGGTAATTAAATTATCATTTTTACCCTTAATTACCATATTTACATTTAACTGCAGTAAATAAAAACCAAAAGTTACTATTCACCAATAATTATTTACATCTTATTGATCCACATTTTACTTACTGATATCAACCATGTCTCTAGGATATTTGAAATTTTACTCACAGAAGTGTTAAAATTATGTTTTATTCAAATTTGTAAATGCTCCTAGAAGGTGGGTAAAAGTGGTTAAAAAGTTCAATACAATTTTATACATCTAATTTTATTATAAAATGAATCCAATGAATTAAATTGAACTTATATAGGTAGTATAAATCTGTTTTCAATTAAAATAAATTTAAATAAAATAAATATTTATTTATATAAAAAGTATGTTTTAAATAATAAAGTAGTGTTTTTCACTATTAATAAAAAATTTATGCTTTCAGAACAATACAAAAAAATCACCCAAATATTAATTTTATATTATAAATTAAAAAACGAATTCTATTTTAGAAAATTCAAAAAATAGAAGATTCATTTATTAATTTAAAATTAATTCTCTTCATCAAAACCAAAAAGCGAGTCTTTAAAAATTAAAAACTATTAAAAGATTGACCTGTGTTTATGTCAAATTTAAATATAAAATTTATTATAATGACCTAAATTTTATTAAATGATAATACTATTATCTAATTATACTTCAAAACCTTTTAAATTCATAATTTACCACAATAAATTATTTCAATTAAAAATGTTGTTTTCAATTTAAACATAATATTTTTCACTATTCGTCAAAATATGAATGTTTACAGAAAAGTACCAAAAAAATTTCCAAACTAAATATTTATGTTCTGCTTCTAAAGAAGAATTTTATTTCATTAAAATGAATATATAAAAGTGTTAAATATTGGTTTTAAAAAGGTTTCTCCATTAAAAGGCCGTAAAATTGCATTTTTTTGAAAAATACTTCTTTTATCTATAAAAAGAAACTTGTTCTTATATTATGTATAAGAAACAAATAATATGGATGTTAAAATTATATAGAGTATATAAGATTCAAAATGTTGTTAATATTATTCATAACCACTTTTTCAACGGCTAGATTGGTAGGTTGTGGTGCACCCGAACACAGTGTTGCATGTAGCGCAAGATATTGAATTACATTAATGGGATAACGTACTTTGAAATATTTGAGTGTTACAGAAAAAATAATGGATTGATATCAAGATTTACCTCCATTAAGGATACAACAAATGCAGGTTCAAGAATAAACTCAAAAGATAACCCCAATCAGATATATCGGTCAAATAATGATAGATAGGAACATCATAACCTACCATTTGGTTCAATTAACCATGTTCATGTTCATCCAAACACTTATCAAGGTCTCATTGACACTATCAAGTCATTAGAATAACTATTGGATGCCATGGATGAAAGGTTGGGACCAGTGCAGCTAGAACAAAAATCTTACCCTACCTTTCTGAGAATTATCCCACCACTGCTAATCTTTTGGAGTCATATGTTTCTTCTATTCAATAGATCATGTGACCTAGAAAACAAATAGATTCACTATGAAAACCATTATGATCCCATGATGAGGATTCTTGAGAAAAAAAAGGCAGGGAAACCCAGATGCTTCATGTGTACCCTAGATGATCTAGACATCAAATGGGATACCAGTTTTCTAGATTAGTCAATTATAGTATGGGAAGACCTCCAACGATAGTTTCTCATCCAATTAAACTATCACCTAAATAGGAAAAAAAATTAGTGACATATTGAATTGGAATAGTCAGAAAATGAGAGAGTCTATGATTTCATTTCAAGATGGAAAAGGTGGACCTACTATCTTAACTGACCACATCCCCAGGAGGATATGATCGATCTCTACATTTATAACCTTGAAGATAAGTAATGAAAGCTTCTCAGGTGGAAAACCCACTCCCTTTCTCTATAACACTATATGGCTATGTTAATAGTATGAAGATGTTATTTTTACAAGTCAAGATCAATGATCTATTCGAAGACTTCAAAATCGAATAAAAATTTATAGTGGTCTGGAAGAACACAGCCTTCAATATCCTTCTAGAATGGCCCTATTTTCACTGATATACATAAATCCCCTCATTATACCATCAATTCTACAAATACTTCATTAATGGAAAAATCGATAAATTTCACTCTGATAAGGCCCCATTCAAATCCTATGAGTCACATTATATTAATGGATCATTCTCATATTAAAAAGGGACACAACCCCTGGTGCATGTTGTTAAATCGGTCACTTCCCCCAAAAGACAAAAAATGATCTCAACCGACCCCTTCAAATAGCTTAATGAATAGTATGTTCTTCCTATCAACAAGATTGAGCATATGGGACCAATAAAATATTCATATCTATGGGTCTTAATGATTTATATCCTAAAAAATGGGTCATGTAGTGTTGAAATGTTCTCTAAGCCCCCAAAATATGGTGATATCTTTGGTGAATGTACATTCAGTTCATCCCCAAAGATCCAGAAAATTTATACCTCACTAGTTGTGGCAGAATAGGATGTATTTTCACTCAATTTTTATGAAGTAACCCCTCATGCATTACTCACTCCATCCTCTCAATATTTTCATTTAAATAACATGCTTTCTACTGGTTTATAGGAAGTATCCACTTCCATTTAATATCAAGATATCAACTCATCTCCTAACTCAGAAGAGATTCTCCAATGAATTTTTTCCCTAAAAGAACAATATAAAGAAGTTGAATGTGGGGATGAATAAGAATAAGAACATGGATTTATGGATTCCCTATAACATTTTAGGAGGGTTCTCTACCACCATTGATGAGCTTTGAAAAATAAATATTGGTATAAGAGAACACCCATGCCCCACCTTGATTAGTTCGGCCATGTATTCTTAAGAGAAAGTGTTATATACTGACATCTTCACGAAACATTGGGATGGAATGGACTATGACTATAAGGTAATATTGGGCCCTAATGTTGAGGTGACCACTCACCAGCTAGGCCTTCTTGAGAAAAACCTTGTCTACAAACCAACCACATGAAGAAAAATCCTGACACATTCTTCCAAGGGAAAGGATGGATTTAAAAACATCATCATATCTAAATTCATTTGGGGGTTCTAATATCTCATTTGTATGTAAAATATAGTCCCCATAAAAAAATAATAACATGAAAAAATAATCTGAGTCAGGTTGGGGGATCTAAACGAGTAACAACCGAAGGATGATTTCCTAGTCCCAATAACAAAACTGTAAAATTATGAAACATCAAAATACTTTTCTCTCTATATAAAGGATGGTTATTAATAATATAATAAAATCTCAATATCCTAAGAAGATGAATATTTCACCCCATCATGGCCCCCAGGGAATATTTTTCTATCAGGTAATCCCATTTTCATTGAAGAATGTTTGGGATACATACTAACAGGCCATGAATTGCATCATCCAAATGTCATGGTAAAGTTTGTCAAATGGTATGTCGATGACATGTTGTTTATAATTAAACAAATCTCTGACCAACTGGAAGAACATGAAATAGTATTCAACTTTTTTGGATAGATAATCATGAAAATGAACCCCTTCAAATGATCTTTTGGTGCTACCTCATGGAGATTCCAAGGGTTTTTTATATTACATAATGGAAGTGAAGTCAACTCGAAGAATAAAATTTTTATCCTTGGTATGTCACATCCTCACAATATCACAGAGTTTAGAGGACTTCATGTACATTTGGAACACATCTATATTTTCTTATCCACCCATACTAGAAATTTTTATCCCCATACAAGTATTATGAAAAGGGGGTTATATATCAGTGGACTACTGATTATAATGAAGCATTAGACAGTCTCAAGAGATATCTATTAATCCCATTGGTGCTAATATAATTTGTCAAAATAAGGGTACTTATTTTATTTGTAACAACCTTAGATAGATCATTTTATGCCTTAATTATTCATAAGAACAACTCAAGTAGAAAAAACCTCAATTATATCTTCTAAACAAAAATCGATGTTGATATTTTTTATTAAGATATCGAGAAGAGATGTCTAGAACAAATCTTTGTAGTCCAAAAGGCAAGATACTATCTAAAGCATCACGAGGTTTGTATGGTTTCTCATAGCAACCCAATCAAATACAGTCAAAATCATATGAGGTTGAATAAACCTATTTATTTGTGGAAGGTCATCAAATAGTAGTTCTACACATAGTTATTACATCATAATGAAATATAGGTCAATGCATTGACAAATTATTTGGTGGATCACCCCTCAACAGAAATGAATCCCTTGGACATTGAACTACCCAGTAATGTGGTTTCCAATATTCAAGAGGGCACCTAGTTATGGGATATGCATTTCCACTGTCTATCTTGGATCTCGATAGAAAATAGTATTGAAGACACCAAGCTCAAAGAAGTGTGGTTAGGGTTTGTCCTCATATCCCTAGGAAAGGCAGCTTCACTTTACTCATTATTCCTTCTATAATGGTGAATGAAAAATGAAGTATAATATCAATCACTAATTTTAGGGATAGATCTAGAACTTAATGTACAATTCAACAATTAGAATATTAATGTAAATTCAGATCTAGTATTTAAGTATGTTAACACCGATTATGCTATCAAAATGGAAGAGTAGTTACCCCTACTGAAACATGTCTAAAGATTAATGGTGGAATTAACTCTACAACTGACATTAGGTTATGTACCATACATTAAAAGTGACCAGGCTGATGCATTTGAAAATATAGAAACCAATCTATCTAATTCTAAGTAGGATGATGTAGTGATAATCTGTGTGCATAATCAGATGGTCTCTCATTATCGTAAAAATAATATACAAGAGAACAATGATATCAACCCCATATTTGATCCATATGGTAATACCACCGGATGGATGACACCAATTGTAGATGAACTTCATAATATAGAAATCCCACCAAATAGATATGGGAGAGTGATGATCTAAAGATGATATATTAAATTGTTTCTCTATAATATCAAAAACCATCAAGAAGAACTCTATAAATTAATCCTCAATAGGGTCCTTCTCAGGTGCCATGATGGAGAAGAGATCCATGGTGTTAATAATGAAGCACACTCTAGAGACTATGGAACCAAGTAGTAAAGACTATTGATTTTCCAGCAAATATTATGGAATGGGTACTACTAGCCCACTCAAATGCAAGACGACACTAAATTCATAAAAAATTATCATTATTTCATTGTTCATGAAAATTTCAGTCACCCACCCCCATATTTTCTTCACACATCTATCTAGTCCTAGCCATTTACAATATGGGAAATGAACATCATTGGTCCATATCCTCCCACCATGTCCACGAAGATTACGTACACTAGTGCAGAAAACGATTTAATGTCACCATTTTTTACATCAGTTGTATATAACTGACGTTATAATCTGTGAAACGTGGTTTCATATGTCGGTTATTTTTTAACCGACGTAAAAAATGCTAAGAGTGAATTTTTAACGTCAGTTATTTTAATAACCGACGTAAAAAATCATGTGTGTTTGTTTTTTTACATCAGTTATCAAATAACTGATGTAAAAAACGAGGTATCTACGAATTTTTTACGTCAGTTATGAAATACTCGGCATAAAAAATCTACTTTTAGGCCTTTTTGACATCAGTTATTTGATAATCGATGTAACAAACCAACCAGGAGAGTTTTTTACGTCTGGTATATTATAATTGACGTAAAAAACTGTGATTTCTGATGTATTTTTTACGTCCCTTATTCTATAACAGACGTAAAAAACCAACACGCAGATTTTTTTACTTCGGTTATAAAAAATATGACCTATAAAAAATTGTATCTGATACATTTATAATGTCAGTTATTATAATAACTGACATTATAAATGTAATAAAAACAGTTTATAATGTCGGTTATTAAATAACCGACCTTATAAAAGATTTAAATAATTAACACTCCCCATGGACTGTCATTTATTATTTTTCGATCGACAGTCTGGTGGCTTGTCTCTCTCATGTGGAAACCCTAATCGACCCATCGATCTCATTGCGTTAAAATCATTTTTCTATCATTTTTATCATCTTTAATGTCCTCAGATCTATCATCTCTACTTGAAACACTCAGGTAAGCCTCCCACGACATTATTTCGTTCGTTTTTTCCTGGATAGTCTATATTTACGTTTGGTAATTTTTTTGTTTAAACTGGGGAATATTATTCATTTTTGAACCCTCTTACCTCATTTTTCCATCATCATATTATTAACTATTCCCATATATATTAGACCGACTTGCAATATTCACATAATCCTCACCTACTTCTATTTCGGTTTTTTTTGTTTTGCGAATGTCCGACATTGATGGTAATTTTTGTTGTCATTGAAAACTAATGAGCTCATTCACCTATATTAATGCAATTTATTTGTAAACCATTGCGATAAACCCATTCCGTGTACCGGTGTGATTTATTTTATAAGTATATATATGGTATTTCATTGTGGAATGTTTGTTTTGGATCCTTGGTTGTTTCTATTTTGGGTATCACTTTTTGTTGTTCCATGATCTATTTACGTCGCTTATTTTCATGGACTATTGTAAGTCTTCATATGCTATTAAAATATGATTCATTTCAGAATAAATAATTTTAGGCTAGTAGGAGATACAATTCATGGTTCTCATTTTGAATAATGGTATGATACCAAAACTAGTAGCTTGAGGATAAAATCCCATGGTTCTAGGGGCTGTCAATAGGGTTAGTGGCTGTTCATAGGGTTGGGGGCTGTCTAGTGTGTCCATGGAGGTGTGGGGGGGGGGGGCAGTTTAGGGGTGTGTGTGTGGGGGGTGAGGGGGGTCCAAGGGGGTGGGGGTGTCAAAGAGGGTGGGGGCATATCCAAGGGGGTGGGGCATGTCCCGAGGGTTTGGGGGGTTGTCCAGGGGGTGGGGGACTGTCCAAAGGGTTTGGGGTGTCCAGGGGTGTCCAAGGGGGTAGGGGGTGGGGTGGTGTCCAGGAGGGGTGGGGTGTGCTGTCTAGAGGGGTGGGGGCTGTCCAGGGGGTGGGGGTTGTCCATAGGGTTAGAGGGTGTCTAGGGGTGTCCAAAGGGTAGGGGTGGGGGTGGTGTCCATGAGGGGTGGGGCTACTGTCTAGAGGGGTGGGGGCTATCGAGGGGGGGGGGGGGGGGGCTGTCGAGACGGTTGGGGGTGTCCATGGGGGTGTCCAGAGGGGTGGGTGGGGGTCTATACAAGTGGGTTGGGGCCTTTCCAGAGGGTTTGGGGGGTTGCTCGGGGGGTGGGGGGATGTCCATAGCATTGGGGTGTCCAAGGGGGCAGGGGTGGGGTGGTGTCTAGGACGTGTGGGGTGTGCTGTCTAGAGGGTTGGGGATGTCCAAGGGTGTGAGGGGGGGGGTCTTTCCAGAGGGTTGGAGGGTGTCGGGGGGGTTTCCAAGGGGGTAGGGGGTGGGGGTGGTGTCCAGGAGGGGTGGGGGTGCTGTCTAGTGGGGTGGGAGGCTGTCCAAGGGGTGGGGGCTGTCGAGAGGGTTGGGGTGTCCAGGGGGTGTCCAAGGGGGTGGGGGGGGGGGGCTGTCCAAGGGGGTGGGGGCCTGTCTGGAGGGTTTGGGGGGTTGTCCGGGGGTGGGGGTCTCGAGAGGTTTGGGGTGTCCAGGGGGTTTCTATGGGGGTATGGGTGGGGTGGTGTCCAGGAGGGGTGGGGGGTACTGTCGAGAGGGGTGGGGTGCTGTCCAGGGGGTGTCCTAGATGGTAGGGGGTGGGGTGGTGTCCAGGAGGGGTGGGGGTGCTGTCTAGAGGGGAGGGGGTTGTCCAGGGGGTAGGGGCTGTACAAGGGGGAGGGTGTCCAGGGGGTGTCCAAGGGGGTGGGGTATAAGTGTCAGTTGGGACTAACTACTGCATCATGGTTTCTATGATTATGACATGATGATTGTGCTGTGATGATTGGCTTTACATTGTGATTTTCTCCATCTGAATTTTTATTTTAAATTTGATTTCATTCTCAAGTTTACTCCATTTTCTCCACTTTTCTATCAACCATTGTAGGCCCCATGGTTTTCATTGATTCAATGGAATTTAAAAATTTTATATCTAACTATAATTTGTTTTTAAAATAATATTCAAGAATATTTTTTTAAATAATCATAGATTTGTTTTATATTTAAAAATTGTTTTACATTTAAATTATGATTTTTTTTCATATAAACATATATTTGTGTTATCTTAAAAATATATATATTTTTGGAATTTTTTATAGGTAATAATGACTCATAGTTGGATTACGGCATATCGAATGATCAATGAATATGTGGAAGTTTTTGATGCCTTTTTTGAATTTTCTAAATGAAATGTTCCAAGTAATGACATTTTTTTTGTCCATGCCTGAAATGATTGAATATGAGGAAGTTGATAAGTAGATAGATAAAAGATCATCTGATTTTTCATTGTTTTAATACGAGTTACAGCCCTAGGATTTGGCATGGTGAAACTGGATGGAATGTCATTGATGATGATTATTCTCAAGATGGTAACTCCAATGGAATTGAATAAATTATTCATGATATTGTAGTAGAACAAATTGAGGTCAACCCGATAGTTGTGCGTCTATATGGATTGGGATACAAGAAAATACACACCTGTCATAATGACTACATTATATATGGGAAGGAATATGAATTTCTGTCAGAGGGTTCTAAATGTGGGACATCATGGTATAAGGTGAATGAAAAATCATAGGCTGATGTAGATATTAAAAATATCATTTCAATGGTATTTTTGTATCTTCCTATAATTCATTGTTTCAAACGTTTATTTTCTAAGTTACATGATGCAAAAAGGTTAATATGGCATATTGATGAGCAGGTATGTAATGAAAAAATATGTCATCCAGCTGATTGTCCATAATGGATGAACATTGTTGTGCACTATTCTAAATTTGGAAATGAAATTAGAAATCTCATACTAGGGTTGTGCACATATGGAATGAATCCATACTGAACCCTCAGTAGCACACTTAGTTCATCACCTATTTTATTGGTAATTTACAACCTCTCTCCTGAAGTTTGTATGAAGCACAAATATTTCATTTTGTGTATAATGATCTCTGGTCCAAAGCAACCTGGCAATGATATTGATGTTTACTTGTCACCGTTGATTGTTGATTTGAAAATGTTATGGGCTGATGGTATTAGGGTGTATTATTCTTATAAAATGGTATATTTTCAACTGCATGAAGTGCTTCTGTTCACTATAAATGAATTCCCAGTGTATAGAAATTTTTCTGCATATAGTCTTAAAGGGAATAAAGCATGTCCAATTTGTGAACAACAGACATCATATTTTCAATTTCATCATGGGAGTAAAATAGTGTACATGGAACATTGATAGTTTTTCCTTATGGATAACCCTTATAGAAGAATAAAAAAGTCCTTCAATGGATCACATGAATTTTATACTGCTCCAAAACCTTTATCCCATGATCTGTATTTTGAGAGGGTGAAAAACCTTGATGTGACATTGAGAAAGACACAGAAATCTGGTAATGATAGACAAATTTGGAAGAAAAGGTCAATAGTTTTTGAGCTACCATATTAGAGGTATCATGAAGTTAAACATAATATTGATTTCATGCATGTGGAGAAGAATATCTTTGATTGTTTGATTGGAACATTGTTAGATATTAATGTAAAGGCAAAATATGTGTTGAATGAAAGATTATACTTACTATCAATGGGAATACGTTTGGAGTTAGCTCACACTCATAAATGAAGACGAACATTTCTTCCCCCAGCTTGTCATACATTATCGAAGAGGGATAAAATTATCTTTTGACAGGGACTTCCTGATATAAAAGTGCCTCAAGGTTATTCTTCAAATGTAAAAATTTTTGTTTCATTGAAGGACTTGAAGTTGATAGGTATGAATTCACATGATTGCCACGTCATGATGCAACAATTTCTACCAGTTGCATTGTGTGGAATATTTCCCATCCTTGTCAGAAAGACTATAATGATGTTCTGTTATTTTTTCAATTAAATTTGTAACAAGGAGATTGATCTTAATTCTTTGAACATTTTGGATAAGGATGCAATTTTTATACTTTTTCAATTGGTAATGTATTTTACTCCATATTTTTTTGATATAATTGTGCCTTTAAAGATTCATCTGGTTCAAGAAATAAAGCTTTGTGGACCAGTATATCTTCTTTGGATGTATCCTTCTAAAAGGTATATGAAAATATTAAATGGGTATGGTAAAAATCCATATCGACCTGAAGCCTCCATTATTGAAAAGTATATTTATGAGGAGGTTTCATAGTTTTGTATGAGCTACTTGGCTACGACGCAACACATAGGTTTGCCTCCATCTCTCCATGAATGAGTTAATAATTAGGGAAATGGGATTCGTGGCATGAAAGTCAAATCATTATCAGTTGAACAGATGAAGAAGTTATAATCATACATCTTGAATAACATAGCTGATGCTCAACCATATATCACATTGCATATGAGTTGAAACAATGTCATCCAAAGAAGAAAGAAATGTGGATTTTGAATGAGCACAAATTTTTTTTTCATAGTTTAAAAAGACTTTTCTTGGTAGATTAGATGTATTAGAGACATTAAAATGGATAGTCGGTGGTCCATGTTTAAATGTGATAACATGGTTTGTTAATATCATTAATGGCTATATATTTCATTCGAAAGCTCAAGACAACAAAAGTGCAGTTCAGAATAGTGGTGTATTGGTGTTTGGAGAAGCAATGTATTTCTTGAGAGCTAAGGACAAAAACCCAATTTCTGCATCAAGTGCATATTATGGAGTGATTGAAGACATATGGGAAGTTGATTGTTTTAAAATTAAAGATCATGTTTTTAACTGTAAATGGTTTATCGGTAACAACAGTGTCAGACATGATGAATTTGGAATGACACTTGTTAATCTGAATAGATTGGAAGACACAACTGATTATTTTATAATGGAAACACATGAAAAACAAATATTCTATATAGTAGATCAATCAGATATGCAGTGCGCTGTTGTTTTACAAGGGAAAAGACAATAGGTTGGTGAGGATGAACTTGATGAAGACACTGATTTATGTGAGATCCCTACTTCTATGAAATGATTAACAGAACATAATGATAAGCATGTTAAAGACATGGTTTGTTCCATAAGGAACGATCACGAAGAAGGAATTTTGGAAAACAATCCATTTGTACATTTCTAAAATTACAGATAACATATGTTTATTTTATGTTTACATTTATTTTTTTTCATAAAATATTAGATATTGTATGTTATTTATTTATTAAAACATGTATTTAAACAAAATATGTATATGTTTTAGTTTGTTTTAAGTTTGTTTAGTTTAATTTATCATGTTTACCATTACATGAATTATATATCTATTATTTTTGTTTAGTGACAATTACTTTACCATGTTTACCAGGTTTACCATGTTTACCATCTTTACCATCTTTACAATTTTTAACATGCTTAAAATATTAACAATGTTCACTATTACGTAACTTAGTAGACTTCTCTATTATCTGGTTATAATAGTATTAAAATATTTGAATTTTTTTATTTGTGAACTAATGTTTGTTTTTCTGATTTTAAGGATAATGACAGATCATTCAGTTGATCAAACACATGATTCTGGAGATGAGCATATTGGTCATACCTCTGGGGAGGAACATTCACATGCTCCTCTTGATGTTCCCCAATCATCCTCATGTGCTCATATTATAAGAAAGAGTTCAAAAATTGGTAAATGTGGGTGCACACATTTACCAAAATAAGTACTTTCTCGTATGCATGATTAGAGGATACTCGTTGTGTTTGACGATGATGATATTTCTAGAGGTCCAAATGCAGAAGATTTTAAGAGTATTGTATCAACATAGGCTAAGAGCAATGTAAGTATTCTGTATGTTGACTGGAGAAGTGTGGATAAAGCGATAATCTCTCAGTTGTGGGAGAAAATTTTGGTATGATCTTTTGCTAATTTTTGACTATTCATTAAATTTTTCTAGTATATATAATATGTTTAACCTCTTCTTTATCAGATGACATTTGTTATTCCTGACACTAGAGTAGTCAAGAAGAAATGATTATCTTTGGATGCCATGAGATAGAGGGATTTCAAATCAACCCTCTCATCAGATTTCATTTATGGTCATAGGAGTCATGACAATACTTAACATATATATCCTTTTATAGATGAAGACACACGCAGAAATTTTTTTTAAAGTAGAATAAAAGATTCATTTTTGGTAAGGGAAATGTAAAATTTTATAATCTTTCTTATATAAATGATATTATTAATGTTTTGTTAATGATTTATTATTCTTAATTTACAGCAAAAAAGGAAATATCATCAAGAGATCCAATCTAAAAATGTATACCCTCATATTTTATCTCGGAGAGGGTATGAATTTTTGGATGAACAAATAATGGAGGAAAAATTTCAACAACTAAGAGATAAGTCTTCAAGCTTTGGAGAGGTGGCCCCTCCATCCCCTCCATCTAGACATGAAAAATGGAAGAGAGCATGGATGGGAAATTAAGGGCAATATCTTTCAAAAGAATCTAGAATCATAGATAAGAGGATTGTAAGATATCTATTTTATTTATTTCAGTTAACTATTTTATTCATATAATTTCAATCATTACAGAAATGTTCAATTAATTAATACAGGACTCTCTTGGGGAGTAGAGTTCATAGGGGGCATTTACAGCTACTGGGAGGCAAGATATTTTATCTGTAGCATTGGGAAAGCCCAAACATCCTGGTAGTGTAAGAGGATATCCGGTAGGTGTATTAGTAATAAAAGTGATGCCACGTTCTTCAACTTCTAATGATGAGGGGGTTTATAAAAAAAATAGAATCCTTGGAGGCTGAAGTTCATAATATTAATGCGACGATGGAGGAAACCATTAGAGCGTCGGTACAATCTATGTTTGCAGACATGCAAAGACAATTTCAGACTGTAGCTCCCACTCCTGCACCTCCCCTTGCAGACCCCCTTATTTATCCTCCACCTCCACTAGTAGCTCCCACTCACCCACCTTAGCCTGCAGACCCCATTTTTTATCCAAATCCTCCACCGCAGCATCAAACTTATTGCGTGTTGTATGTTGATGATCCTCAACATCATATAGTTGCAAATGAGTTGGTATATTGTATAGGAGATACAGTTCATCATCAACAATTAGATATAGAAAATAAGAGGGTCATTGTACATGATATTATAGATAGATCAGCTCAAGTACCATTACCTACAGATGAGGTGAAGACAATTGGACATAGTATCATCCATTTTTTAATTTGTCCATCCGGACTTCTTCGACTCATTACCAAAGAGGTATGAATGTTATATAAATTTTTTATTAAATTTGTTTTATCATTTGAAAACTTATATATTTTTCTATTTATTTTTACTAGAATACATGAGAGGTAAATAAATAATGTATAGACAACAACAAAAACAAGTTGTTAGGACATTAGATCCATATTCTTGCAGTCTTGATAGATTGTCAAGATATTCAAATTTGTTGGCAGATCATTACGAGTTTCCAAAGGAAGCTCATGTTTTTGGATGTGCAATAAGTGTGGGGATTTGGAAAACTGATATCAATGAGCTTGTTACTGGAGAAAAGTTGGGCATCAACATGGTGAGATTTTATTCCATGTAAGTCTTAACACCTTTTCCCTACGTTATATTTATTAAAAATATATTCATATGTCTATTTTTTATTAGGTATCTTTATAAAATTTGTGATTTGAATGAGCTGACAGATGTATATGGATTCATATACCCGCAATTGATTTCCCCTGAAGCATGTCCATTGGATGAGGAACAAATAATTATTTATATTGATGAAAGACTTGAAAAGAATATAGTCACACAATGTTGGATGATTCATTTTTGTGAGAGGTATGAAATACATCTCTCTCAAAGAGTTCATTATCTTTTAACATAAAAAACCACTAACCTTAAATTTCTTTTTATCAGTGATCATTGGATGTTAGGGTTTTTTTCCCATGGGAGAAAATACTTTATGGGATATGCTCTGTCCATGATGATGTGCGGGAACATTTTAAGAATATATTGGAAAAGTAAGTTTCAATTTATCAATATTTATATATATTGTAATTAATTTTAAATTTACCCCATTATTATTATTTTCTAATAGGGCGTGGGTCTACTTTCGAAAAAACACAAAGAAAAGGGGTGAAAAGATCAAATATGTAAATGCGAAGATAAATATCCATTTATAATTTGTACATTTTGATTTATTACATAAAAATAATATATTGAATTTACAGTCATTCAAATTGAATTGTCAGGAACTACAAGGAGTCATCGAATGTAGATATTATATGTTATGATTTATGTACGAAATAATAACAACAGGGAAAGTTGTGAATTTTGACATGTTAATATTTCCTCTTAAACATTACCATAATATTTTAGTTTGATTTATTCATTATACACCTTAACTACTATCCCTTTCATTTGTAGCTTTTTGATGACCCTCAACCCTATATGGCTGAAGACATCAAACACTTACAAGTGGAGTGGTCAAATTAATTTACAGGTTTGATTGAATTTAATTTTCTTGTAATGTAAAATGTAAATTTGAATATTGTTAATGTAATATTGTATTTAGTAGTCGTTTAGGTTGGATTTAGTTTTTTTTATGTTGACAATGTATTTTTTGAATGTTATATATTTGAATGTTTAATTTTGATCTACTTCTTGTTTTGGTCTACTTATGATGGTTTTTCTAGTATGGATTCTGTTCTGGGGGGCAGGGGTTCCAAGGGTGTGGGGGGTGTTCAGTTTGGGGGGTGTCTAGGCGTCTGGGAGGGCTATTCGGTGTGGTGGGGTGTCCTAGGTGTCCATGAGAGTGGGGGGGGGGGCAGTCTAGGGGCTGTGAACGTTTCCAAGAGGGTGGAAGGGCTGTCCAGGGGAGTGGGAGGCTGCCCAGGCGGTGTTTAGGGGTGTGGGGGTGTCTTGTGGGGTGAGATGGGTTTCCAGGGTGGGGGGGCTGTCCAGTGGGGGGTCTAGGGTGTCCATGGGGATGGGGGCTGTCCAAGGATGTTGTGGGGGCAGTCTAGTGGGTTGAGTGGGTTCTGGTCTGCTTTTGGTAACTTTTTGGTCTGTTTCAAGGGTGTAGGAGGGCTTTCCATGGATGTAAGAGTGTTGTCCAAGGGGTGTGGGTCTATACGTGGGTAGTGGGATGTCCATGGGTGGAGGTGATGTCCATGGGTGGGGGTGGTCTAGGGGTGTGGTGGGGGCAGTCCGGTGGGGTGAGGGGGTTCTAGTTTGTTTTCGGTAACTTTTTGGTTTTTTTTCAGGGATGTGGGAAGGTTTTCCAGGGGTGTGGAAGTGCTGTCCAGGGGGTGGGGGGTAAACATGAGGGTGGGGGGTTGTCGAGGGGTGATTGGGGCTGTCTTGGGGGTCAGGGGAAGTCCATCGGTGTGGTGGGGGCAATCCAATGGGGTGGGGGAGGGCTGTCCAGGGTGTGGGGGGTATACATAAGGGTGGGGGGTTGTCCCGAGGTGTTTGGAGTTGTCTAGGGGGTCAGGGGACAGTCCAAGGGTGTGGTGGGGGTAGTCATGTGGGTGACGTGGTGTTGTTCAGGAGGGGGTTTGTCCCAGGGTGTTTGGGGCTGTCTAGAGGGCTGGGGGCAGTCCAGGGGTGTGGTGGGGGCTGTCAAGTTGGGCGAGGGGTGATATTCAGGGGTGGTGGGAGGGCTGTCTAGTGGGGTAAGATTTATATGTTATCAATGTAAATGTTTAATTTTTATTTAGTTCTTTTTTGATATACTTCTGTTTTTGTGGAACAAATTCTTGTTTTGGTTTCTGGTTGTTTCTATGGGAGAATAGAGAACTGCATTCGTTTTTTAAAAAAAATTTATCTTCCATGTCCGTTATTTTATAACCGACGTGATAAAGAAATCGAGAAGGGTCTATCACTTCAGTTTTTTTAAATAACAGGAATGATAAACACATGTGGAGTGGTTTATCACGTCAAATATTTAATAACTGACATGATAAAAGGCATGGGATATGGTTTATCACATCGTTTATTTAATAACTAGCATGATAAAAGGCCTGGGAAATGGTTTATCACATCAGTTATTAGATAAATGACGTGATAAACAAATTTCTGAGGCCCTTTAATAGGTCGGTTATTTAATAACCGACGTGATAATCCCATCATGAACTAGTTTTGCACGTCGGTTATTATATAACTGACATGATAACCCATTTCTTAGGGGTTTATCACACCATTTATTAAATAACTAACATGATAAAAATCCCTCGCATGGGTTTATCATGTCGGTTATTATATGACTGACATGATAAACCCCCACCCCCAGGTTTTTGCATGTCAGTTATTAATTAACTGACGTGATTAACACCACGATGTTATGTTTTTTACGTCTTTTTTTAAATAACCGATGGAAAAACTGTTATTTATAACGGCGTCCATATTAACGTCAGCTAAAAATCGACGTAAAAAATGAAAAATAACATACGTAAATAACATTTTATGAACTAGTGATTTTTTCTTACAACAATCAACTTCTTCTCCAAAAAGACCAAATTCATAACCCTAAAAGAAGTTCGGGCGAGGAAGATTGCAACAATGCAAAAGAAAATATCATCACTAGATTTGGTGTCCCACATGAAATACTAAAATTAAACTACACCATTTTATCTTCTCCTAAAATAGAGAATCCATATCTCTAGTACGAAAATGTATCCAACAGTTCTTCTCGCTACCATGCAGTGGCTAACAGATAGATAAATTCATTCAATAAGAACATATCAAATATACTCTAATAGCTAAAAGATAAGGATAAAGAGTCATTGCTGGGAAGGCTCTTGAATACCTTGTGGACTTACAAGACCATGACCCTCACTTCAACATTGGTGTCCCACACTCATTAGGGTATAGGAAAGTGGCGGTCCTACCCATCGAAGTTCAATTTCCCTCAATCTTCATGGCCATCTGCGATCAATTATCTATGGCTAATAAATACAATAAATGGATGGATGAATTGGAGTGACTACATGAGAAAATATTTCATAGCTTCCATCATTTTGAAGTCCAAAAATACCAGATCATGTGAGGCATAAAGCAAAAGGTTCACCACGGATCATTCCTTGAATGAGAGATAGTGCTCGTCCGCAGGACTCCAATGATCACCAAAAATAAACCCCTGATGATAGAATTTAAGAGGGTGGTACCTTACACCATTATGTGGTCTACTCCCATGGACCTTATTCTATGATTTCTGTGGATGGACAGCTTACCATGACACCCACTAAAATAATGTTCCTAAAGAATTATTTTCTGTAATCACATAATTTATCTTCCTAACAACATGAAAAAAATTACATGGTGAAATACTTTAGATTACATGATGTTAAACTATAGGGTGAAAATTCCTAGATGGATTCCATTAAACATTATAACACATATCGTCCTTATCATGTGATGTTAAAATGATGTATCTAAGTGCAAGAATCGCAATATTAAACAGTTTTCAATATATTGGGAAGGTGTGGTCTGGAACTCGGACTTCTGTCCCCCAATCATGTTGGGGTCTTTCGTACTTTCACGCCAAAAATCCTTATAATTAGAATCCTCCTTCGCTATGTCTGAAGACAAATACATTAAATTAGAACCCCAAATACAAGAATCATGACATAAAAATAGTATAAAAACCTCATCAAGAATTTTATATGTGGTGTTTGGAACTTCTTGGAAATTATCCACATCTGGTATTTATGCCACCACATCACTCATATCTCTTTTGGACTGATTAACACCTTGATCTGAAATCTACCCCCTTAAACTGGGTGTTAGAATCCAAATTTCGTGAAAATAAAACTATATGGTACATGTTCTAAATTGAAAAAAATGAAACTATGTAGCCAGTCCTTGTCACATTTACTCAAAAAATGTGACTTCATTGTCCATGTTGCTGGATAATGAACTGTGTGAAATTATAATAATCACCTCATGATGTTAAACTATGTGGGAATCATTATTTTATTCAATTATCCCCCACACAATATCTCATTCTATATTGGAGAAATAATAAATTACTATTTGAACATATAATATATAGATCCATGTAGGGATTCACATTCTCATGAAATACAAGTGGCTTCATTCATATAAACAAAAGTTTCGAAGTGATTTCTAGATGTCATGTCATATCCCTAGTCATGAAAAATAGGAAAAATTTCAGCTCTGTTTTTTGGTCAAACGTGTACAGAGGATTCCCATCCATTACTGCACAAGGCTTGATTCCTATCATTGAAATATGTGTAGTGATGCCTAGACATATTGTGTATAGACCATCTGAAAATCCCCCCTCCATTCATTGCATGATTGACATATCAGCCTCTAGCCTCATTGTCCCTTGTAACTCTAGGATTATGTTTCTAACTAATCTAAATAATAATACATACCATAACTATATACCACAATAATCTATATCACATTACATTAAACTAAATGTTGCACCATCACCGTTAGAAGTCAACAAACTCCATGACACAAATGTCCTCTCTGATGGACGTTAAACTGTGCATCATCATAATGTCATCACCTAGGATGAAATTTCCCTTGACATCAGTCATTTACTATACCATAATAATGAAATATATTCTATTGGATTTCTACCAACACATGGTATGTAACAACGTCAACATTTAACATCTGGTCCAGCTACAAAATAGTAAAAAAATTCCACCTCCCTTCTTAATGGTTTGACAGACACCTAGATATATTCTGGGAACTACGTGTGTATTTATTTTCATTAAATTGGATTACTTGTGACACCCAAACCTCATGTCTAGGGGCCAACTGCAAAATAAAGGATATGTCTATATCCCCACAAATAATCTAAATCAATGCTGGTTACTTCAAATTAGGCCCTGTCTATAAGTCTATTCAAACAAACCACCCCACAATGAAGGTGATTCAGATCCATGTGGGTATGTGTGCAAAGAAATATTTTTGGATTGATTCATACACATAATGTATACAATGTGATGTAAAATATCTTATTTTGGGTCTAGCTGCAATATTTCCCCTCTTTCATATTGGGTCACCTTCATCCTCACCCCATGAAGATAAACTACATGGTTCCCATAACAACATGTGGCATGATTTCTTCCTGCATAAGATACGTCGTGATTCCCAAATCCACAAGTTCATGTCCAAAAACAATTAAGTATTAAAATTTTCTCCTCCATGTGTATAGATTCGATCTACATAAAGAGTTTTTTAGAAAAAAATATGTTATGATTACCATATTGAAAATATATGTAGTGATGTCTAGATTCTACACCCTGGTCTAGCCACCAAAATCATTAAATTGCCATTTTCTTCTTTTTGTTGACTCTATCTAGTGAAATGAAAATTTTTCTTCCACTTATTTATCACACCAATAATAGCTCGTGTGGGTTAAGATGTTTTGGGAAGGGATTAAGTATTAGATCTATTTGTATTAATCAGCAACAAGGTGACCATTGTCCTAGTTGAAATACATTAAAAGGTAAAACAATTTTCCATAACGAATGACATAATCTCCAAGGGAAAATATATTTTAACATGATGTAAAACGACATGGATTCATGACATCCATATTCATTCATGTCACTTTACTAGTGCCCTTACCACAAGATGTTATACTTCATGGGTTTTCTATAACTAATTGAGGCTTGATTCTCATTTGGATGAGATATGTAGTGATGTCTGGGCAACGTGTCGTAATATTATCCAAAGGATTATGAAAATTAAAAATTTCCCCATCACATGTATGGAAACAAATCTATGCATAAAAACAAAACATTGGATTACTCATTCCAGGATAAATCCATGAACCCAAAATGTCCCCTATATATGAGTGAGATATATTTATTAAATTTTACACTACATAGGTAATCATGGTTTGAATTTTTCTTACATTCATGACCACATTCATTCCATTCATCACACTCAATTACCTAGGTGATTTTATATCATCAAAATCTTCCTCTTGGCATCGAATACATGCGGGGTTAGTATCATGAGGAAACCATTATCTGACTATGAATAATATGCCTCAGTTGGATATGCATAATATTCCGACAAAAAAAAGAGTCCTTAAAACCAAAGGAAAATTTATCCCCATAATAGGCATCTTGTATCTCCATAATCACCAATGGAATTTTTCCCTATGAAATTTCTCTTAATTTGAGAATACCTAGAATCATGGTTTATACATTTTTTCTACCACACTACAAAGGAATTTTAGAACATAATAGCCCAATAATACTAGTAATATTCATTATTTACCTGATATATAGTCCTAGAAGTGTGACCTCAAATTGTATGATCTCATGTTTACCTAAAAACATGATATTAAAAAGTATGGCCATTGACCTAGTCATGCGACACTAAACTATTTGATTCTTGAGATCTATGTATAGCTTGATTCTAATTTCAATGAGATTTGTACAGATGCATAGATCCTCAATATCGGGACGAACCATGAGATAACAATGTCTTCCTTTTTATGTGTATGGGTTAGACCATAATAGGATATTCCTGACATTGAAAATACCCTATAAATAACAACATGCATATTGATCCATTCCATTGTGTGGTACGTACTGATTCCCAAACATCCAATCCTAGGTGTATCCACAACACAGGTTAAAAATTCCATTTCCATATGCATGTGTAATATTTTCATAAAAATCCATATAAATTCTATTCATTTCATGATTCTCTCTTCGAGGGGATACATAGAAACACCTGAATAATTAGTCTGAGTAAATTCATAACAAAAAAATCACACCCAAATTTCATATGAATGATATTTTTCTCCATAGGAGATTTTTATATGAGAATCGCCACATTCACATGCTCGTATCCAATGGAAACTTATCATGACCCCTACAAGAGTTTGATCAGTGTGTGTGGAAACATTTATAGAACTATGTATGGATTGATTCATACCCTCAAAAGATACATATTGATGCTTGATTATCCAATCATGGGTCTATACAATGAAAGTAAAACCCCTTCCTTGTGCATGTGTCAGAAAAGATACATTCTCATGGCCTAAATTGAGAATTATTGGGCATGTAGCAATGATTTTACTTAGGCATGCCCCCAAGACATATCAATCCTAGTCGGTGTGATATTACCTTCATCTGTTAGACAGAGTGAATCATCTTGATGTATGAAGTTATAAAATGGTGGATGGTTTGATAATTGGTAGGCTATAAGCTCTTTGAAATGAAGGCTATTTAGAATACCCTTCTCTTAGATGACTTGAAATCAAAGATACTTTTAAATATACCCATCCATGGTAGTACGTCTCCTAGTCACAATTGTTGATGTGGAAGAACGAACCATTTTGTTCGTTAAATGGATCATGCAAAAAATTCTGGATTTCGTAGAGAAGTATGAAAAGGAAAGAATAGAAAAAATTGAGAATCTTGTGCTACACACCCAACATAGTCCTCCAACCCATTATTTTACCAATGTATTGTCTCATGAAACACCATCCCATAAAACACTGTCACACAACCCATTATTCACTGCTGGAATGATGATATTTCCCAACACTTCTATACCAACAGTTTGTAAAAACAATTGGTATAGCTACCATTTCCCAACGGTTCACCAAAATAGTTGGGAAAGCCATATATTTCCCCACCTTTCCCAACGGTTTGGTATACCGTTGGGAAAGGGTCACTCTTTCCCAATGGTTTATGCTAAACTGTTGGGAAAGGGTGTGTTTTGAGCCTCTTTCCCAACGGTTCACCAAAACCGTTGGGAAAAAACACCCAAATATCAAACCTTCGGCCTAAACAATCTCAACCCACCCCTAACCTATCCCAACGGTTTTGAAAACCATTGGGATAGGTTCTTTAATTTTTTTCCAGATCTACTAATCGAGAACATTAAATAAATCAAAATTTTAAATAATTATGATAATACATATATATATTTATGAAATTATGTTTACAAAAGTGATGTTAGCTTAGTGGTTAAGTTGTTCGATTATAAATGAGGGGTCCTGAGATCAAATCCATGTGGATGTTTTATTTTTGAAATTTATATACCAACGGTTCCATTACCGTTGGTATAGATTTCATATTACCTATACCAATGATTTTTGGAAAACCGTTGGTATAGACCTATCCCAACGGCTTACTTGGCTACGGTTCTCCAAACCGTTGGTATAGGCTATACCAATGGTTTGGAGGCCCATACCAACGGTTCCAAACCACTGGTAAAGGTTAGTTTTCCAGTAGTGATTTCACAAAGGCACATTTTATCAACATGTTGTCCAGTAATGAGATGGTATAGTGAATGATTCATTCATGAGGCATCATGCCACTATGTAGAACATAAATAATTGTCATTTCTGGGGGATACATTATGTTCATGGTTGATGAACATCAGTTCATGGAAAGGGTGTCTAGAAAGGAAGAGCTATGGGGAAAATAATCTCTAATTGAATATGTGGTGACATTTTTTTCATATTTAAATAATTTTTTAAAAAAAATACCCTATAGAGAACAATATTGTATGTTATAACGCACTATACATAAAACCAGTTGTTCACCCTAATGAAATTAGGGAACCATCACTGCACCATATCAAACATCATAATAAAATTCAAGTATCACATCAACATCAATTCAAAAGACTCAAGGTTATAACATCCATAAACAAATTATTAATATTAACTGATGGTGGGTCATGCTCACTCCATAGAATTGTTGTTGAATCAGTTCCAGAAAAAGATGCATAATGAGAACATTTTCCCTATATAAATGAATTCCTATAATATAATTCATATTTATGTAAAAATCATAAAATATTTACTCAGTATCCAATTAAATCCATATTATAAAATAAAATTACTGTCGTTATTATTCAAAACTATGTTTAGGAATAACAAATATTAAACAATTGAAATTTGTTATTCTGATATAGTTGGATTCCAATAAGAGAATTCAAATATATCATTATATATTTAACATATACATGGTGTAATGTTTTCTAAATTTAAATATTATAATGTAATTATTCACCTTTTTGAGCATTCCATGGTTTTAATGCATAAAATATTATATCTTTTAAAAAAATTTATTTCAACTTCTTCTATAAATTTTTATTTATACTTTTTAAAATCTTCTAAAATTTCAAAAATTTAATCTATTAAACAATACAAAACAATAATAAAATCATGTTGGATTGAAAGAATCATATATTATTCATTCGTGTAAAATTGTACAAGGTGTATTGTGTTTCTATTGGAAATAATGGTTCTTGTTTGATGTAAATGGTCTTGTAATGTGAAACATGGTGTTAACAAATTAGTAAAATATTATGATGATAGGTTATCTATGAAAGGCGATCGTCAAAGGGAAGAATTAATTATATCAATACATCTCTTAAATTTTATTAGGAAAATGATAATTTAGATTATGATATATCATGACATAAATAATTATTTTTAGGTGTCCATTATTGAAAGTCCTCTATTGGTCAGCAATACCAACTTCATATTGGGTTAGAATAATAATTGTTTTAGGATATATGGATCTAAATCATGGTTGGTTGAAATGACACAAATTAAAATATAAATATATTATAGGAGAGTTATGTAATAAAAATGCTCAGTTGTGTTTCAATGTTGGAACTTTTTATAGTGAAAATGAATATCCTAATAGTAGTAGACACCCTAAAATGGGCCGAGTATTGTACAAATTGATACCGGTTGATTAATATAGGAATAATGGACCTTGGAATTAAAGGATTAAGTTGAACTGCAACCCAAATGAGTATAATTTAAATAGTATTATAGATATTAAGAACTACCTATGTAGTGTGATGGAGTCTCATGACAAGATTACAATGGTTTTTAGGATTGGAGACTTTTAATTGAAATTTCATATGAAATTAAAACACAATGAATGGAAGAAGACACATTTCATATATTTTATGACTCTCTAAAAACTATAGTCATTAATTAACCCATAGATTATGAGGATGGAAATTTTTTTGTTAAAGGAATGAAAATAATAATGAAATATTTTAGTTACTTATTCTCTTGTAAATTTCAGTTACATGTTCTCGTGTATTATATTATAGTTTATTGTTCTTGGGTAAAATATTGGTTTCTATGAGTGCTCATGTATGTTCCATAATGAAAAATAATTAAAATTATAAAATTATTATAAGTTTTATTATGAGAATAAAAACACCAGCTTCAATAATTTTTTATTTCAATCATGAAATGAAGAAGAAAAAAATTAATAACTGGAAAAAATTGAAAAAAATAAATGCAAATTGAATATTTATGTGATTTTACCAAATAGAAAATTTGTTTATATATTTAAAGAATTAAGAATGATAATCATATGGTAATATTGTCGGTATTCTTGAAAATCATTCAATTCATATGATAATTCATCCTCAACATCCATTACACATGAAAATGTAATAATAGTTATTAGAAAAATATAATACATAAGGGAGTGTAAAAACTTTATGATGAATTAATGAAATATAAATATATTTAATTAATTTACCATATGGATCACCACTTATAATTTTACTAAATTACTCCTAATTGATTATATATTATTTTAAAACTAGTGAGGACAATATATTAACATAAAACATGATGAAAAGAATGAATTATATTTCCAAAAATGAAACATTACTAGTAAATAAAATGATTTAGAATTAAAAAAACATGGAAGATTTAATATAGCAATAATTAAATAGTTATTTTAGGCATCCAAAAAAATCCATTTATCACCTTTTTTAGGAAATTTTAACCATTATTTTCAAGGAATATAAAATATATAGAACATATCCTCCTTATTCGTAATGAATTAAGAGACACTTGTATGATCCCCAATAGATTTGGAAACAATAATTGATTCATTATACCCGAAGCCTCTTTCCCATTTATTTATAAATTAATTCATGATCTGATATTCAATATAAGAATAGAAATAGAATACAATTCAAATGTGATGAACAATAATATTATTACATGAAACGTTCAAAAAATTAGACAAAACATTGCATTGTGAATGGATGATTTCTATCTATTACAGGAGGGAACTGATCATATTGATCTTAACTGAAAATTAGATATTGTATACAACATGATTTTATTAAAAAATATATTTCTTACTATATTTATCATTCAACTAGGTATTATAGTAATGGGTAACATAACTATAATAAAAAAACATAATCAACTATACAAGAAAATTATATGGTTGATTGTTGATTCCCAAACCTATAAACACATAAGCGTGTTAGAGGTGACAAACCCATGTTAAAAATGAGTATGAGGCTACAAGGATGATGGTAAGGAGATGATTTGATGTGGGTGGAAGTGTTGAGAGCCAGTAATGTGTATGAGTAAGATATATAATTGTATGTAATGCTTAATGGGGAGATGGGGGTGGATGTTGAAGAGTGATAATTGGTTGAGCACAAGAGAGATAAGGAGACATTGTCAGTGGGGAGGGGTGTTAGAGAGGGGGAAAAAATTTTGTGGGGATTCATAGAGGAAACGAATCCCTAGATGTAAGGTAGGGAGGATTAATATTAATTGAGAACAGGTTGAGATCTAGAGAGATGAGGGGTTGGGTCGGTGGGGAGGGTGGTGAGGTAGAGTGGGGAATATATTTTCAACGGGGATGCTCATAAGGGTGGTGCTGTTAGTGTGGTGAGCGGGAGATGGGGACGAGATAAATGATTGAAGGTTCCCTGTTTTCCTGCATGGAAATAAATTTTAATATTATTTAAATATTAATATCATAATTATAAAAAAATTATATTTTTTATAAATAAATAATCTTTTGGATATAAATATATAAATAATTTATATGAAATTATTTTATATATTTGTTATTTTTTGATACATTATTACATCAATTTTTTAGTAAATGTTTCATTGTTGATAATAGTTATTAATAAAAGATTCATGTGTAGGTAAAAAGATTTCAGTTTTAATATAAATTGGTATCATATTTAAGTGTTGGTAAAGTATTTTTTGGTATATAATAAATAATTACAATGGATATATAAAATAGTATTAAAATTTTTGGTACATAAAAATATTACCAAAAAAGATTAATATAAATTGTAATTACTCATTTTAAACAGAAATTTATAATCTATCATATAATTATGGGTGGTACAAGTCAATTAATTTTTAATGGGGGATTATGATATAGGGTTAGTGGTGTAGGGAATTGGGTTTATATTTTAGGGTTTATATTTTATGGTGATGGTTGTAGGTTTTTGGTTGTAGGGTTTTTGATATACAATCTAGGATTTATGGTTTAGTGTATATGTTTTAGGGTGTATAGTACATGATATATGGTTTATAATATAGGATATATGGTGTATGTTATAGTGTTTATGGAATAGGATTTATAGTTTAGTGTCTATGGAACAAATTTTACTTTTTATAGTTTAGGTTTCAGAGTGTTTCATATAGGGTTTAGGGTATTTAGTATAGAGTGTAGGGTGTTGGGTATTGGGTTTCAGGTATGGATTAGTGTTTAGGTTTTAGTGTTTCAGGTGTCTCATTTATGTTTTATGATGTAGGATTTGGGGTTTATTGTATTCGGTGTTGGGTTTGGGCGGTAGGGTTTCATATTTTGGGTTAAGGATAAGGTTTAGAGTTTAGGGTTTAGGATTTAGGGTGGTTTTAGGCCGTAGGGTTTTGAGTTTTGGGTGTAGTATATAGGGTTTAGGGTGTGGGGTTTAGGTTTTAGGGTGTTTCATATAGGGTATTGGGTGTTGGGTATTGGATTTATAATGTAGTTGTAGGGTTTTGGTGTCATGGTTTATGGTGTAGTGTTTATGGTGTTGGTTTCAGGGTTTTTGGTGCATGGTAAATGGTTATAGAGAATGATATAGGTTTTGTGGATTGGGTATATGGTTTACAGTATTATTTTTTGGTTTCTGTAGTTCTATGTTGTTTTAATGGTTTACAGATGTTTTTTATTTTTATGGGGTTTTTTGATTTTTAGGGTTTTTGGATTTTATGCAACCTTAGGGGTATTAGTTATTTTCGGGGGTTTAAGGTTTTATGGATTTTTATGTTTCTAAGGGGTTTCATATTCAATTAGGGTATTAGGGTATTCATGGATTTAGTTTTATCAATGATTTTAGGGGTGTTTGGGTTTTTTGGATTTTGGGTTTTTAGGGTAATCATTTTTTTAAGTTTTTTATGGTTTTTATGTTTTTAAGTTTAATAGGTTTTTTGTGCTTTTAATTTTTATCTTTGGATTATTTTGGTTTTTCAGGTTCTCATATTTTTTACTGACATAGTGTATATTTATGGGTTTTAGATGATTTATTTGTATTTAGGTTATTTAGGTATCTTGGGGTTCTTATATTTTTTTAGTTGTTTTGGTTATTTAGGTTCTATTATAGTGTTTAATGTTAATTTATAGTTTTTATGGTATTTAGGGGTTACAGGTTTTTTGGGGCTTTCTGGGGTTTTTCAAATTTTCAGTGGGTTTCATGTTTGTCAATTTTAGGTTTATAGGGTTGTTTTAGGGTTTTAATGTATTTTCATGTTTTAGGGATTTATTAAATTTTATTTTTTATGGTTTTACGGGATTTTTGGGGGTTTAGGATTTAATGGTTATTTTTTATGATTTTTTTTGTGTTTTATGGTTTTTTCAGTTTTTATGGTTTTTAATGTTTTTAGGGTTTTTTGTGTTTTTACGGTATTACGGTTTTATAGTATTTAATATTTTTTAACAAATTTAGGTATTTTTTTATTTTTAATGCTTTCAGGGTTATTAATGGAATTTTAGTGGTTTTTGGATTTAGGGATTTTTATTATTTTTATGGGATTTATGATATTCTAAGGTATTTAGGGGATTTAGGGTTTTTATGGTTATCAGGGTTTTTATGTTTGTTACAGTTTATAGGGGTTTTACGGGTTTTTAGAACATTTTGGGTCTTTTAGGGATTTTAGGATTTTTATGTTGGTTTTTTGGGGTATTAGGGGGTTTTAGTGGTTTTAGGGGTTTTAAGGTAATTTAGGGTTTTTGAGGTTTGTGGGATTTATAGTGGTTTTATTGTTTTATGGATTTTATAGTCTTTTGTGTTTTTAGATTTTTTATAGTATTTATGGTTTATAATTTTTATTAATGTTATTAGGGATTTTTGGGGGGTTTCGTGTTTATATGGTTTTCTTAATGTTTTATGTATTTTTAGGAATAATTATAATTACAAAATGGATTTATGTTTTATAGAGTTTATAGTATTTTTTAAATAAATTTAGCATATTTAAGGGGTTTACGGATTTTTTGGGTAATTATGTTTTTTCGGGATTTTATGGTTTTTGGGATTTTAGGGTTTAGGGGTTAATATTTATGTTATGTTTTTATCTTTATTAGACTTTATTATGGTCTCTAGAAGATTATAGTTTTTTGGGTTTTAGTGTTTTTATGTGATTTTTTTAGGGGTTTTAAGGTTTTTTTTGTTTTAAGGTCATTTTTTTGGTTTTTTTAGGGTTATTATGTTCTGAAAAGCATATATTATTTTTATTTATTATTTTAATGGTATTCAGTGTATTCTTATGGTTTTTTGAATATTCTTAATATTTTTAGAGGTTTTATGGGTTTTATTTTTTTATGGTTTTTAATGTTTTTAACGGTTTTTAGGGTTTTTTGGGATTTTTTTGGATTTTAAGGTTATGGGTATTATTTATTTATTGTAATATTTTTTAAATTTTTAGGTTTTTATTGTTTTTACCGTGATTAGAGTTTTTATGGTATTTAGTGTTTTTTGGGGTTTAATGGTATTTTTTTTGGTTTTTCAATGGTTTTTTTATATTTAGGGATATTTAGTGTCCTTTAGGTCTGTTTAGAATTTTTAGGGATTTTTGTGGTGTCTTATGTTTTTAGGGTTCTTATGGTTTTTATGTGTTTTGTGGTTTTTTTTTTGTTTTTTGTGGGATTAATAGAATTTAATTATTTTTCGTATTTTTTCGGTTTTTATAGTTTTTAGGATTAATGGGTTTTGCATGTTTTTAGGGTTTTTAGGTGTATTAGGGTATTTCCATTTTTATGGGGTTCTCAGAATTTTATGCTTATTATGTATTTTTTAGAGCATTAGGGGTTTAAGGGTTTTTATGTTTTTTCTAAGGGTTTTTGTCTTTTATGATTTTTATTGTTTTCTAGAATTTTAGATTTATTTGTTTTTATGGATATTTATGGATTTTAGGGTTTTTTGTTTCTTGAGAAGTTTTAATTGTTGTTAGTGATTTTTAGGGTCTTGGGTTTTTTGATTTTTATATTTATTTAGTTATTTGGTTATTTTTAAGTTTTTTTTTGTTTTCTGGTTTTTTAGGATCTCTTGGGTTTTTTGGGTTTTTAGGATTTTGGGGGTTTAAGTGTTTTTTTAGTTTTCAGGATTTAGGGTGTTCTTATGATGTTTTATGTTTTTTTGGTGTTTTGTGATATTTTATGATTTTTTTTTGGGTTTTTGGTTATTTTGGGTTTTTAATGGTTTTAATGGTTTTTTACAAGTATAAGATCATTTATGGGTATTTATTGGTTTTAGGGATTTTTTTGTTTTAATTTATTTTCAGGTTTTTATGTGTTTTAGTGTTGTTTTATTTTTTTAATGTTTTAGGGGTTTAGGGTATTTTACAGTTTTAATATTATTTTTGTATTTTGTGGTTTGTAGGGTTTTATGGTCATGTGGAATTTTATGGTTTTTCAAATATTTAGGATTTTTATCGATTTTTATGGTCCTTATGGGTTTTTTGGTTTTAGAGGAGTTTAATGGTTTTTACAGTTTTATGGGTTTTTGGGTTTTCCGAGTTTTTAAGGATTTTAATATTTTTTATGGTTTTAGGTTTTTAATGGTGTTTAGGGTTTAGAGGGTTATAATAGGTATTTGGGATGTTTTTTATTTTTATGGGTTTAAGGTTTTTTCAAGGTTTTAGAGTTTTTATTTTTTTAAAGGTTTTTTATGGGGATTTATGGTTTTTAGTTGAATAGGGATTTAGGGTTTTATGGATTTTTAGGTTATTAGTTTCTCTTTTGGGTTTTTTGTGTTTTTAGTTTCCTGTGGGGTTTTTGATTTTAATTATTTTATGGTATTATGGAATTTAAATGTTTTTTTGGTCTTAAGGTATTTTTTGGGTTTTTTGTTGGTTTATCGGTTTTAGGGTTTTAGTTCCTACCATGATTATTATAGGGTTTTTAGGATCATTTAAAATATTTGGGGATTTTAGTATCTATTAAATTTTTTATGAGATAAGGTTTGTTATATTATTTGGGTATTTCAGGGTTTTTAGGGTTTTTATGGTCTTTTAGGTGATTTAGGATTTTTAGGGACTATATGCGATTTTATGGTCCTTTAGGTATTTTATGGTTTCTTGGGGTTTTTAGGTTTTAGGGTGTTAGAGTTATTATCATTTTTAGTGTTTTTAGTGTTTTTTGCAATTTTTTTGGGATTTTTATGTTTTTTTTTGTTTTAAAATTCATTTTTTAGGGTTTTTAGTTCTTTTATTATATTGAGGTTTTTTTAGTTTTGTTTTGGGGTTTTTGGGTATTTTGAAAATTTTTGGGTTTTCAGGGTCTCTGGGTTTTTTTGGTTTTTTGTTTTTTTGGGTTATTTCATGTATTTCAGTTGGTTTTTTTGGTTTTTGGGTATTATTGAGGTGTTTAGGGTTATTTTGTATAATTTTAGTATTTTAATACCTTTTAAGGTGTTTAAGAGTTTAGGATCTTATAGTTTTTTTGTTATATTTGTGACCTCTAGTTCATGTCTTTTGTCATTTAGGGGTTTTCAGGGGTTTAGTGTCACATTTGTGGGGATTTTAGGGTTTTAGGGTCCTTATGGTTTTTTAGGATTGTTTATGATTTCTAAATTTTTTGGGGTCCTTCAACGGTTTTGGGCTTCTAAAGGGTTTTGAGGGTCCTTTAGGGTTTTTGGGTATTTAAGGTCTTTTATGTTTTTATGGTATTTTATGGGATTTTACTATTTTATTAGGTATTTTTGGGTCATTTAAGGGGTTTTATATTCATGTAGTGTTTTAGGATCATTTTTGGTTTTTGGCATTTTTATATTTTTACTGTTTTTTTCTTTTTTTTTCATTTTAGGGGTTTAGGGTTTTCACAATTTTTACGGTTTTAGGGTTTTATATTTTTTTTTCGTTATAGGGTCCTTTTGGGATTCTAGGATTTTATGAAGTTTTATAAAAATTTTAGGGATTGTGGGAGGGTTTTATGTTTTCAAGGAATTAAATTGTTTTTTTTTCTAAATTTTAGGGATTTTAGTGGTTTTATGATTTTTAGTTTCATTTATTGTTTTAAGAGACTTTGAAATATTTTTGGGTTTTATCTGCCTCTTTGGGTTTTTGGGGGTTTTGGGTTTTTCAATTATTTCAATGTCTTTTTGGTGTTTTAGGGTCATTTAGTGGTTTAAGGGTTTTATGACTTTTAGTGGAATTTAATACCGTTTACATTTTTTAAGTGTTTTAGGGAATTTTATTATTATTACTGTTTGTCTGGTGTTTTTGGGTTTTCATTGTTTTTTGTTCCTTTAGGTGTTTTAGTGTTTTAATTGTCACATTTGTGATTTTCATGGATTTTAGGGTCCATTAGGGTTTTAATGATCATTTTGGGGTTTTTGTGTTTTTTGGGTCCTTTATCTATTTTACGCTTCTTTAGTGGTTTTAGGGTCATATAAGTGTTTTATGGTTTTTCTGACTTTTAGGGTTTTTATTGTAATTTAGGGTTTTGTTGGGTTATCTTTGGGATTTTTGGATCTTTTAGTTGGATTTTGGATATTTTTAGTTTTTTAGGATCTTTTATGGGTTTATGGGTTTTAGGGTTTTTAGTGGTTTTTGGGTTTATTAACGGTTTTATAGGTTTGAGGGGTATACATTTTTAGGGGTTTTGTGGTTTTAGGGTTTAATTGGTTTATGTTTTTTTATAGTTTCTAAATTTTTATGGTTTCTATGTTTTTTTGCGTTATTAGGGTTTCAAGGGTTTAAATGGTTTTTAGGTGTTTTTAGAGTTTTAGGGTCCTTTAGTGGTTTTTTTTGTTTTTTAGGTTTTTTATTGTTTTTATGTATTTTAGTGTTATTTGAATTTACTGATTGTTTTTCTATAGTTTTTAGGTGCATGATATCCTCATTTCCAGGTATTAATCTCATTATGTTTTTTATTCTACTTTATTAATTGAGATATGATCTGTTAGTATTAAGTGTTGTGGATGTACATTAAAAAGACTGTTGGTTTTAGGAAACATAATTAATTAACATTTTTAATTCCCTATTACAAAGGTGATCTGGTCGAGCCAACCCCATGAACCCTATTCATGTGATGAAATTATTAAGGGCACGATTTGAATTAAAAATATATATCATGTAATATATTAATGATACGATATTGGTTTTATTTGTTTTTTAATACGATGTTATGTATTTTTTGACATATAAGTGAATTGGGTAATTCAAGGTTTGAATCCCTTATTCACTCAATGAATGTTCCATACCCAGTATGTTTTAAAACCTTATAACAGTCTCTTCCTTGAATTCTAATAACTCTCAAAACTTCTCTCATTGTAGACCTTCTCTGATGATGTTTGAGAGTATTATCTTTAATCCAAAAGTGCATTCTTTTGGGACATCATGATTCGAATCGTGAGATTGAAGGTAATCCTTAAGGCTCTCTCTACAAATTCTCATCTCGTCTATTTTCCAATGAAGGGAACTATAGATCATATTTCTTAAAAAATTTCAAGATTTGATTTGATTTTTTCCGAAATTTATAATTCCATTGAAAGGAAGGATGAAACCATTTATACCATGTACGTTGAGATATTTCATACATATTCTATCCTTTTGAGGCTGGTGGTCTTGAGAATCTCCCATATGTCTCTTTCTTCTCTTCAAAATTTGAAATATGTCTGATCACACCAATGCCTATGCATGTGACCCAAATAAATTGATAAATCACAATTTAATGGCATCTCATTTTTCTCATCCACACTATTTGTATTTAAACCTAACTAGTGGCCTCCTAATAGGAGAGAATTCCCTTGAACATGTAATGAAAACAAATCCTTGGAAAAATGATTTTGGAATAATTTTTAATTCATGTTCAGTTGTAATAGTTAATGTTTTGATAGTAGTGATATTTCCTGATGCAAGATGGTCGAAAAATAGAGAATAAATGGCTTGTTATTTGATTACTATTGAAATTTGAAAACATGGAATAATATTTGAAATGTGACAAATAATATTTTGTATTTTTTATCATTGATATTTGATAATTTATGCCTAAGGGATTGATTACTATCTCATGAAACATGGCATTGGAGATTCATCAAAACATGGTAGAATCCACCACATGGAAAGTGGCGAGATTATCCCCTTATGATGTGGACATGGGAAGTAATCATATACTCCATCATGGGAATTTTTATGGGTCCCAGTTTGAGATGAGATATGATTCATTGCATGGGGATTTTCACCATAGGAAGATGTTAGAGACTCGTACAAGGGAATTCTCATGGAACCCAATGGGTTACATGAGACATGAGACTAGTGATTTTTCCTAACATTGTAGGACTAGGTTGTGGTTTGGGCGGTCTATCCTACCACAATTTAATCCACATCTTGATAGAGATTGTTATAGGGATTCTATGTATGTTTTTATAACCAAGGGTGACATCCAGAAGCCTTAGGTTCAACAAGTCTACACCATATATATCACTAATTAATCATGCCAATAACATTGTTTATTTAATTATTTCTGGAACTATATATCTAAGAAGTATTTTTCTAGACATTATGGGAGTGGTCCTACTATGTTTTACTCACACCCTATCTAAACCACCATTTTTATGGGTAATTATTTCATATATATAGATTGGGACATGGGTAAGGGACCATTTTTTGTTCAATCTCTAGCAAGATGAGTAGAATTTTGGGGACAGGACTGACATGGGCATTGGGACCAGGGCCTTAGAGTCTTCTAACATTTTTTAGCCTTTTATTGTTTTGACAATGAGAACATAATTAATTACATTCATCCAAACATTGTTTTATTTTAATACTATTTTCAATGTTCAATTTGGCCATATTTTGTCTTAAATTTTGTATCCTTTTATTAATATTGTTTCTAACATTTCTTCTATTTTATTTATTTTATGTATTTCTACAACTCTATACCAGATGGTAGAGTCTCCACACTATATTACCTAAAACATCAATATTTTTTGGACACCTATGTTGTACCGGATGGAATTCATGAGGTCAGGTAGCCAACCAGGTATGGTCTCATGAGGGAGTACTGATCTAGGGACATTAAACAGTGGTATAAAATGATAGATTTATTTTCAATTGCTTACTATTTGATAACTGTAGACATGAGTCTAAGTATTGTCATGATTTTTTATTATGTTCATTCTAGGTGTTAGTTAACCATTATTGGGGAAAATTGAGTACATAGGAATGTGATTACTATTCATGTTGTTCTCTTTATAATGGTTATGATGTTATTTCACTGTGGGTTATTCACTTATTGTGTGATGTCATTGTTTTTTGGAAATTTTTCACAAGAGAATATATGTAATGAGATGAGTATTCATAAATATTTATATGTATGTGTAAATGTTTATTATCATTCATTTTTTAAGGTGGGGATATATTTATTTAGTGTGACATTACTTCCCATATAAACTATTAAAGTACATACCTTGATTTTCACGATAAAATGGAATGTAAGAAAACTTTAATGTTTTAACTAATTGCCTTTTATTCCTTGTGTAGAGGATACATAGGCCATTGGTTCTCTACGGATTTCACTTTTTCATGTTCTTCTTGTAGTGTTCTCATGTTTTAAGGAGTCTCCAAGCACTTGTAGGGAAAATTCAACCTTACTGTCTTCAGTCAAAGCGTTATGAGAGTGGACATCCACACACTCCTAACATAGCAAATTATGAACACCGTACTCCTCTAGGGAAAATATTAGATGGTATTATTTGTGATGGTTTTCTAATGGTCATGTGATACATGGTGGGGGATTCTATTCACACCATCCCTTCTACATTTGAGATTACTGGAGAGTTCTAGTTGCATCATCTACATACATTCATTAAGTAAGGATGACCCAAATAGTTATGATGATCTACATGAACCACAAGATTCTTATAGATAAGAGTGTGAAGCATTCGGCCTATATGTTGTGAGGACCATCCACACATTTTGTAGAATCATTATAGAAATCAGATTATTTCTAGGTGGATGTTGAAGTGAAGTTAATGAGGAACTTTTATCAAGATAGGTTGAGGTCTGAGAGGACTCGTGAGTTCATGAAGCTTACAATGGAGAGTATTTCATGGATGGACTATGCTAGATGGTTCTATAATCTAAATTATTTTGATCCTTCTTTTGTAGAAGATTAGGTATCTAAGGTAAACCATTTTTATGATGAGATTCACTTGGAGATATGGTCACTGGTGAACTTTTTTCTCTTAATTATATTTGAAAATGTGATGAATCAGGATCTCATCATGGAATAAAATATTAGATATTCCCCAAATGGTGTCTATAATGAATCATCAATGAAATCCGGGAACACATCTTCATGTATAATAATGTGCCACTATAATATATATTTTCAGATCTGAAGTGGGAGGATCAACCAATGTAGTGGGAAACCATTTAATTATAGAGACTAATTAGTGTTCATTATGTATAAAGTGTATGGATACATGTTTATTAAATTCCATTAAAATACTATAGTGTTTTATTCCTAGGGATTATTAGGACATATTAAAATGTTACTTAGTTTTCTACAGAAGTATAAAAGATGTAGGAGTTAGCACAAGCACCAGATCCAAGAAAAGACTTAGCTACCCCTGATCATACTTGTAACTAGTGTTCCACAGAAAGATTAATCTATGTCAGGGAATATGGTTCCATAGTACAAGAGTTTTAGTACTAACTAGAGGGAACAACATATGGGTGTCACACTAGAGCCTATGGATGTGAGAAATTCTACAGTAGGCTATATAGTCTACATTGACATGTTTATATATAGGTCCTTCTACCATCAATGGTATGATTAATGGGTCATCCAAATATGATTTTGTTTTTAAATATAATCATAACATTACATCCATTATTCAATTTTTTTAATGTTGTTGTGGGTTTTTAGTGATGAAATGGGATGGAATTATGACCATTGACACACTATTGGGAGTGTGATATGATGATATGAACAATTGTATATAATGTTTCGTTGAAATTGGTGGAAAATTATTCCTTTGGTATCTTTTCAGAATGGAAAAAAAATATTTGAATTTATTATTGGTATGGAATACCTATTTTTATACTAGGATCACATTTACAATTAAGGTAGGATGGTTATCTATCTATCTATAGTAGGTAGAAACTATTTTCACTAGGGTGAGTGAGATCTTCAGGAAGGTTATGAAGGAATAATTTTATGTTGATTAGATTTTATCACATATAATATTGTTGTAATTTCTTCGGATTATCGTGGAATATAGAATGATAATTTTCATTGTTGTGAACTAAATTCAATAATCCTTTCTGAAATAGTTTTTCAGCTTACAACATAAACAAGAGATCGAGTTCATGATTGATTTTTTATAGAGTTAATAATTTTTCTACACATCATTATATAATGAACCAAGTATAGATTAAGGATTTGAAATTTTATATGGGAGTTCATGAAGGAAAGGATTTTATATGACCTAATACATAAGCAAGGGGTTCACCAATTTTTTTTCCACTAATCCTGAGAGGAAATTTCACTTGTATGTGGATTATTGGAAACTGAACGTTGTGAAGGTCTATAACTACTAACTACATCTACACATTGATGAACTCTTTAGTTAGATTACAGGTTCTAGAATATTTTATAATAATTTATTGAATATTTGGTTTTTCCATTTGAGTTTTACACCATCTTTCAAACCCCAAAATACTATCAGACATAAGTATGTCTTGTATGTTTTTTTTCATGTTTTTTGGTCGGACAAATCACCAATGAAATTCATGGAAATACTGAATAGTTATTTTCACCATTAAAAGGTAAATTTTTAGTAGTTTAATCAACCAAATATTAATTTACACTTTGTTTAAAAATGATCACCCTAATTTTTTTGAAATTTATTAATGTATTGATTTTTCTAATTTAGGGTTTTTATTGTTTTTATGTCCTTTTATATTTTATGTGAATTAAGGGTTTTTGGGTTTTTAGGGTTTTTGGGTTTCTTCAGTGTTTTTGGTTTTTTAGGTTTTTAGAGGTTTGAAGTGCATTTCGTGGTTTTATTATTTTGTGTGTTTTTATGGGGTTTTAAGGATTTTTAAGTTTTTTATCTGTTATTATGGTTTTTTATTTAATTTATTTAGAGTATTTAGTGTTTTTAGGTTTTTTATAGTGTTTTATGGGGTTTTTTTGGAATTTACATATTTTTTTGGTGGTTTAGAGGTTTTGGGTATTCTATGGTTTTTATGTTTAAAGTGTCTTTTGGTTTTTTGAAGGTTTATTGGGTATTTTATGGTGTTCATGGGATTTGGGGGTATTTAGGTAGTTTATGGTATTTCAGGGTTTTAGGGTCTATTGTTGTTTTTAGTTGTTTTTAGGTCCTTTAGGGGGTTTTATGGTTTTATGTTTTTTTAGGATTCGTATGACCATTTGGGATTTTAATGGACCTTTAGGATTTTTATTGTCTTTTGGATACTTTATGGTTTTATGCTGTTAATTTCCTTTTAGGGGTTTTCTTGGGTCTTAAAATATTTTAGGTTTTTAGAGTCATATGTGGGTTTTAGGTTTTTTTAATATTAGGGTTTTAATGGGTTTCATTGTCTTATATAGTTTTTAGAATTTTAGGTTCATTTAGGGTTTAATGGGTTTATAGTCATTCGGGGTGTCATATAATTTTTATGATGTTTTAAGGATTTCTGGATTGAGTGGAATTTGTAAAATTTTTTATTTTTTAGGGTATTTTCCTTGGTTTTAGGTTTTTTGGGTGTTTTGAGGATTTAATTATTTTTATTGTTTTAGGTTTTTTAGTAATATTAGAGTTCTTTAGGGATTTAGTTTTTTTAGGGGTTTTGGGTAATTATGGTTTTAGGGGAATAGGTTCCCTATGCTTTTTTAGGGGTTTGGGCGTCTTTACTGATTTAGTGTTTTTTAAGATTTTATGGTTTTTAATTATTTTTAGAGGTTATAAATGGGTTTTTGTGTTTATATGGGTTTAATGTATTTAAGTGGGTTTGAGGGTTTTAATGGGTGTCTATGTTTTTAGGGGTTTAGAGGTTTCAAAGTATAATGGGATTTTCAGTGTTTTCCATGGTGTTTCGTGTCATTTGGTAATTATGGATTTCTATGTTTTAAGGGGTTTTTGAGGGTTTTAGGGTTTTGAATGTTTTTATTTATTTTTACAGTTATAGGGTTTTTATGGTTTTCTAGGTTTTTTTTGTGGTTTTTGGGGGTGTTTCTGAAAATTTCGGGTTTTATAAGGTTTTTAGTGGGTTTTAGTGAATTTTGGGTTTTTTGAGGCTTTTTGTTGTTTAAGGCTCATTTACTATTTTAGGGTTTTTAGGATCATTTATGGTTTTTAGTTGATTTAGGGTTTCTAGGGGTTTTTTTTAATGTTTTAGGGGTTTTCATAATTTTAGTGTTTTATTGGTTTTAAATTATATTTCAATGTTTTATGGTTTTTCATTTTTTTATGGTTGTAATTTTATTTTCCAATTCATATATTGTTTATGGTTTTAGTATTTTTAATGTTTTAATTATTTTTACTGTTCATTAGAGTTTAATGTTTTTTTCTTTTTAGGTTTTTAGGCGTTTATTGCTTTTTATTCTTTTTTAGGGTGTTAGGGTTTTTTGGGTTGTTTTAGGGGTTTTATTATTTTTATGGGTTTTAGTGGTTTTTATGGGGTTTTGAGTTTTTTTTTCAGTTTTATGGGTCTTTATGGGTTTTTGGGGGATTTGGGCTTAGTATTTTTAGGGATTTTTAGTGTATTTAGTGTATTTGTGATTATAAAGCCATTAATGGGTTTTTTAGTTTTTATGGTCTATTATGGGGTTTTTAGGGGTTTTTAGGGGAGTGATGGTTTATAATGTTTTCTAGGGTTTTAATAATTTTTTTTGGATTTTGGGTGTTTTAGTGTTTTTTAGTGTATTTTTGGTTTAAATTTTTTTTGGGGATTTATGATTTTAATGGATTTAGTGTTTTTATGTTTGTTTTGTATTTAGGTTTTTTATAGAATTTCGGGTGTTCAATTATAAGGGTTTTTCAGAGAATTTTAATTTTTGGTGTTTATTCAGTATGGGTATTTTAATGTAATTAGATTTATAGGGGTTTTATGGGTTTGATGATGTGGGATAGGGTTATAGGTTTTTAGGGTGTTAGGGGTTTTAGGGTTTTTTAGTTTTTTTGGTTTAGGTTCAATTTTTATTTTTTAACATTTTTAGGATTCTCACAATTTTTAGTGTTTTACGGGTTTTAGGGGATTTAATGTTTTTTGGGATTTTATGAAATCCATTTTTTTGGGTTTTATGGTTTTTAGTGTGTTTAATTGGGGGGGGGGGGGGTGTATGCAATGCTAAAATATTTGGGGTTTTAGGGTGTTTTAGGGTTTTTATGGTCTTTTATGGTTTTTAGGGGTTTACGGTTCTATATGATCTTTTATAATTTTAGGGTGTTTTTCTTTTATATGGTATTTTGGTATTTTTAAATTGGGAAATGTCTTTCACATGTATTCAAGATGTTTTAGTGATTTATGGGCGCTTTATATAGTTTTATTATTTTTGAGTCTTTTCGGTTGATGGGGTTTCTGGGTACTTTAGTGGATTTTTGGGTATTTGGGGTTTTTTTGTTTTTAGGGGTTCCTAGGTCCATTAGGGGTTTTTTATCCTTCAAGGGTTTTTTGGGTTTTAAATTCATTCTGTGTTTTAGATGGTTTATGGTTTCATTGAATAAATTTTTCTCATTTACGAGTTTTTTATTTTTTATTCATTTTTAGTGTTTTCTTGGTTCCATGATGGATTTTCAAATTTTAGGGTACTTAGAGTTTATGTATTGGTTTTAGATATGTTTAGTCTATTAGGGTTCTTATAACCTTTTAGGGATTTTTAGGGTTTTTAGAGCCTTTTATGGTTTGTTGGGGCAGTTTATTGTCTTTTAATGTATTTATTACATTTTAGGATTTTTATGTGTTTAGTGTTTTATGGTTTTTGGTCTGATATGGTTTTTGGTATTTTTAATCTTTTTAGCGTAATTTAGTGTATTTTAGGGTATTTTATTTTATTTATTGTTTTTAGGGTCTCTGTGGATTAATATATTTTTATGAATCCATTAGGGATATTGGGGATTTTAGGTTTTGATGGGATTTATAGTGTTTCCTAATGTTTTTTAGGTTTTAGAGTTTTTAGTCTTTTTTTCATTTTTGGGTTTTATTGGTTTCATGGGTTTTGTAGGTGTTTTATTGTTTTTTAAATTTTTTAGTTTTAGGGGTTTTAGGTTTTGATGGCCTTTTAGGGGTTTTATGGGTTTTAGTGTCTTATTGATTCTAGGTTTTTTCGGGGTTTTAGTACTTTTACTGTTTTTTGGGTATTTAAATTTGAATAGGTTTTTTAGGCTTTTAGGGGGTTTTATGATGTTTTGGGATTTTATTTTTTATAGTTTTATTATTTTTTGGGTTTTAAAGGGGTTCATGGTTTTTAATGTCTTTTTTGTTTTTAGTATTTTTATAGGTTTCAAGGGTTTTTAGTGATTTTATTGATTTCATGATTTTTTGTGTTCATTATAATTTTTAGATATTATTAATTGTTTTAATATTTTTAGGGTTTTAGTTATTTTTTGGGTTTTTTAATTTTTTTGGATTTTATGGTTTTTTTAATTTTTAGGGATTCTTATGGTTCTCTCATGGATTCGATAGTTTTAGAAATTTTTTTATATTAATTGATATTTATAGTTTTTATGTATTTTGTAGAAATTTTAGGATTTCTTGGTGTTTGAGTGTTTTTTCGGGTTTGTGGTTTTAGTGCTATATGGTTTTTGGGATTTTGAAATATTTGAGGTTTTCATTGGTATTTAGCTTGTTTTAGGATATTATGAGTTTTTATGATATTTATGGTTCATTGGGATTTTTTCATAATTATAGGGTATTTTGCTATTTTGTATTTTTAGGGTTTTACAGTTTTTACGGTTTTTAGTGTTTTTAGGGATTTTATGGTTCTTCTGTATTTTAAGGTGTTTGTGGGATTTAAGGGACTATTATGTGTTTTAATAAGGTTTCAGATACTTTTAGGGATTTTCAGTGATTTTTGGGTTATTAAGGTAATTTGGGGTTTCAAGGTATTGTTATTTTTTGTGTGGGTTGGGGGTAAGGATTTTAGGGATTAATCTATTTTTTGTTTTTTAGGGGTTTAAAATGTTTTTTAGATTTTATATGAATTTTTTGGGTTCTTAGGGTTTCATAGTCTTTTTTGGTTTTTTTGGGTTTTAGGGGTATTAGAGTTCCTAGTTTTTGGGGTTTGGGGGGTTTGGGTATTAGGGTTTTAGGAGATTAAGGTAAAAAAAATTTAGTTTTTGTGCTCTTTAGACTTTTAAGGGAGTTTCTGGATTTCTTGGGATTGTAAAGGTCTTTTTGGGTTTGGGGGGGGGGTTATGGTTTTTTAGGGATTCAGAGTTTTCTGATTTCTGGGGAATTTTTCATATTTTAGTATTTTTAGAGGCATTTATGTTATTTTGTGGACTTTTATGGGTTATTAATTTTTATTTCTTTTACAGTGTTCAAAAATTATTTCTGGATATTTTTGGGGGTTTGGTTTTATTAGGATTTTTAAGTTCCCTTTATTTTTAGGGTTATAGGGACATTTTTTGTTATCAAAGCGAGTTTTATGGTTTTGGAGGTTTTTTGTGTGGGGGGGGGGGGGTTATGGTTTTTAGTTGATTTGGGGTATTTTATAAAGTTTATGTTTTTAGGGTCTTTTAGGAGTTAAAGGGTATTTAGGGTCTTTAGTGCCTTTTGGTTCCTTAGGGATTTTAATGTTTTTCGTGCTTTAGTGTTTTTTTGGTGTTATCATGATTTCTCAGTTTGTTAGGATTTTTGGGATTTTTTGATTTTATTATGTTTTAAAGGGTTTTATAGTTTTTAATCGTTTTGATTTATTTATTATTTTTTGAGGGTTTTAGGTTTTTGAAGGTTTTCAAATTTTTTGTTAGCAAGGATTTTTGTATTTTTGGGGTTTCTTATAATTTTGTAGGTCATTTAACATGTCTTATGGTGTTCATTTTATTTTTTTATTTTTAGAGTTTTTAGTTATTTAAGGGTTTTAGGGATTTTGGGGTTTTGAGGGATTTAAGTTCTTTTAGTGTTGTTGGGGGTTTTTTTGGTTGTTTTGGGTTCTTTATGTTCATTTAGAGGTTTGAAGATTGGTTTATGGTTTTGATTATTTATAGGTATTTTTGGTTATGTAAGGGGTTTTAGAGTATTTGGGGTACTTCAAGGATTTTTTGGGGATTCATTAGGGTTTTTAGAGTCATTTTGGATTTTTTTGGTAATTTAGTGCTTGTATGAATTTTAGGGTCCTTTAAGGTGTTTAGGATGTTTTTGGGTCTTCTTGGAGATTATAGAATTTTTTAGGGTGTTTTAGGTTTTTTTGTGTAGTTAGGGTCAGTTAGGATATTTTTATGTTTTGGGGGTTTTAAAGACTTTTAGGTTATTTATTATATTTATAGATTTATTAAGTGTTTTAGTGTCTTTTGGGTTGTTTTATTCATTTAAGGACTTTATAGATTTTTGGTATATAGGGAATTTATGGTTTTATAGTATTTTGGAGTTTTTACTGTTTTTAGGGTTTATAGGTGTTTTAGGCTTTGTAGGTGTTTTAGGGGGTTTTTTTGTTTTTTTTTGGGTTTTTAATGTTTTTATATACCATTAGTTTTCATAGTATTTTCAATGGATTTAGGGTTTTTAAGGTATAAATGGTTATTTAGGTTTTTCAATTTACTTGTGTTTTATGAATTTTAGTGGAATATTTTGTTTTTTATGTTTAATAGTTTTTTTAGAGGTTATTTGGTTTGTATGGGTTTTATAATTTTTACAATTCCTTGGAGTTTTTAGGGTTCTTATGGGTTTTATGGGTTTTTATGTTTTTAGGGGTTTTGAATATTTTTATGGGGTTTTAGAGTTTAAATGGTATTTGGGGATTCTTAGGATTTTAGGGTGTTTGGGGATTTAGGTATATCTAGATATTTTTAGTGTTTTTGGGGTTCTTATATTTATTACAAAATTTTGGAAGTTTAAGGTTTTTATATTTTCTAAGGGGTGTTTTTTGGTTTTTAGAGATATATAGGACTTTAGGTGTTTTTCGGGTAATTAGGATTTTTTGGTGTTTTTTAGAGTTTTGAGTGGATGTAGGGGTTTTAGGGTTTGTGGGATTGTTTTTGTTTTTATGTTTTTAAGGTTTTTAGGGTGTCTATGGGTTTTGAGATTTTTTTCATTTTTATTGGGGTTTTTGTTTCTTTTAGAGATTTAAGGTTTTTTTGGGCCATTCAAGGATTTATGTGTTTTAGGGTATTATTAGGGTTTTGTGTTTTTAGGTTTTTTAGGCTTTAGAATGTATTTTAATGATTCTTCGGTTTATCTGGTTATCAATGTTTTTATAGGGTTTTAATGGATATACGGGTTTTTTTATGTTTTTTAGGGTTTGTCGAGTTTTAGTGTTTTTTATTGTTTTTTGGGTTTTTTTTGGTTTTAATGTATTTTATGTTTTAATGTATTTTATTTTATTTATGGTTTTATAGTTTTTACAGTTTTTATTTGTTTTAGGTGTTTTTAGAGTTTCATAGTTTTTTAGATATTTTTAGATGTTTTAATGATTTTTAGTTTTTTTGGAATTTTAGGGATTTCGTGGGTTTTTTGGGTTTTCGAGGATTTGGGGATCTTTATAACTGTTCGGAGTTTATATAATTTGTACATGTTTTAGTGGTTTTATAGTTTTTAGGGATTTTTTGGAATTTATGGATTTTTATTGGTTTAGTGTTTTAGGGTTTTACGGGAATTTATGATTACTTGTGGTTTTTTCGCATTTTGGGATTTTAGGGTCTTTTGGGGTTAGTACGGTTTGTAGGGTTTGTATGGTGTTTATGATGTTAGGGTTTTACTTGGGTTTGGGGAGGTTTACTATTTTTAATGGTATTTTACAGTTTTATAGGATTTTGTAGGGATTTTTGTTCAATTATTGGTTTTTTGTTCTTATGGGTTTTAAGATGTTTTTAAGGATTTTAGGTAATTTATGGGTAATTTATGTATTTTAGGCTTTTATTGTTTTTAATGGTTTATTGGTTTTTATATATTTTCAGGATGTAGATATTTTTAGGGGACATAGGGGTTTTCTTTTATTTTAGGGGTTTTATGGGTTTTATGCTTTTTAGGTTTTTCATAGTGTTTTAATTGTTTTAGAGATTTTGGAGTTTTTTTATCCATTTTAGGGTTCTTATGAATTTTAGGGGTTTTGTATTATTTAGGTTTTTTATGGGTTTAATGGTTTTTTAGTTTTTTGGGATGTTTCGTTGGGTTTTGGGGTTTTTAGGGGTTTTAGTGTTTATTTAGGAATATTAAATGGTATTATGGGTTTGAAGGGTTTATATTAGATGTTCTACTTTTTCATGTTTTCAGTGCTTTTCTAGGGTTTTAGATTATTATTAGGGATTTTATGGGTTTTTGGTTTTATGGTTTTTTTAGTGTTTTAGGATTTTTAATGTGTTTTATAGTTTTTATAGTTTTTATGGCTATTTCAAGGTTTTTTTGGGGATTTTATGTACTATTAGGTGTTTAATGGTTTTAAGGGTATTTAACTTGTGGGTGTGGGTAGGGATTTTAGGGTTATATAGGTTTTAATGTTTTTAGTAATATTTGGGGTGTTTATATGTTTTTTGGGTTTTTGGGTTTTTAGTGTTTTTAAGGGCTTGTATAGTTTTTAAGATTTTAGGTTTTTAATTAAATATTGGGGTTTTTCGGGTTTTTGGTGGTTTAGGGATATTTTTTTTGGTATTTTTAGTGTTTTTACGGCTTTTAGGGTTTTTTAGGGTTTTGGGGTTATTATGGTAGTTTATGCTTTTTAGATTTTTTAGTCATTGTTATGGGGTTTAAGGGTTTTTATTATTTTTTGGGGTTTTAGCTGATTTTAGTGTATTGTATGATTTTATAGGTTATATGGTTTTTTGTTTATTTTTGGATTTTTTGGATTTTTTTAGTGCTTTATAGGGGTTTAGCTATTTTAATTTTCATATAGGCTTGTGAGCTTTTTTGAAGTTTATTTTTTTAGTTCATTAGAGGTTTTAGGATTTTTAAAAAATATAGGGTTTTTGAGGAATTTTTTTTGTTTTTGGGTTTTTATGGATTTAGGAATTTTTGGGTTTTTTTGGGTTTCTAGGGATCATTAGTTTTATGAATTTTTCAGTGGGTATTATGGTTTTTATGTTTTTAGGAGTTTTTAGGTATATATTGTATTTTAGGTGTTTTAAAGGGTGTTTTTGAGTCTCTTAGGGTTTTAGGGTAATTAGGTTATTCTCTGGTATTTGGGGTTTTGGTTTCTAATAGTGTTTTTTGGGTTTTATAGTCTCTTAGTTGGGTTTAGGGGGTTTAATGGATTTTCAGGATTTTATGATTTTTAATATTTTTATGTTTTTAAGGTTAATATGGGTTTTAAGGGTTTTGGGTTTTTTGGTTTAATGTTTTATATGTTTTTTTGTTATTTATTCTTTTTAGTGGGTTTTAGGGTTTTTAAGGGGGGTTTTGGGTTTTTAGGGTCTTTATGGGTACTAATGGAATTTAGGGTATTAAATGGGATTTAAGGGTTTTTAGTGTTTTTTGGTTTTTAGGGGTTGTATGGTTTTGGGTTGGTTTTTTAGTGTTTTATGTTTTTAAATACTTTTAAGGGTTTTAAAGGTTTTAAGGTTTTATTTTGATTTTATTAGAATGTTAGGGGTGCTAGGAAATTTTTATTTTTTAGGAGTCTTCATTGATTTTTAAGTATTTTAGGGGTTTATGTACTTCTAGGGTTTTTACAGTTTTTAGTTTTTTCGTTTTTTTAGGGATTTCATGGGGGTTTTATGATTATTTCAGTTTTTGGGGTGTTTTCGGTTTTTAGGGTTTTATGTGTTTTTAGAGGATTCAGGGATTTTAGTGGTTCAATGATTGTTAGTGTGATTATTTTTTACCGGTTTCATATGTTTTAAATAATGTTTTGTAGGGTTTTATATGTCTTTTTATGGTTGTTAGGGTCATTTTGTGGGTTTTAATAATATTTTTTGTGTTTAGGATCTTTGAGGGGTTTTTATTGGTTATTAAGGTATTATAGTGGATTTTAGGTGTTTTAAGAGTTTGTATGGTTTTTATGATTTGTTTTGTTTTTAATGGATTTTAGGAGTTTTAGTGGTTTTGGTTTTTTTTGGTTATAGGGTTATTTGGTGTTGTATGTTGTTTAGTTTTTTCATTGTGTTTTACTGGTTTTTAGGGATATAGGGGATTTAGGATTTTTCAAGGTTTTAGTGTTTTTTAGTGTTTTTAGGGTTTTTAGTGTTTTAATGGTTTTTTTTGTGTTTTTATGGGTTCTCAAATTTTTTGGGAGTTTTAGGTGGGTTTTTTTCTATTTTTTGGGATTTGAAGAGTTTTTACATATTTTGAGGTATATTATTGGTTTTTGTGTTTTATGGGTTTAAGTGTTTTTAGGGGTTTTCTGGGTGTTTAATATTTTAGGGTTTTTATGGTTTTTATGATTTTTATGGGTTTATGGTTTATAGGGTGTTTCAGTGATTCTATAGTTTTTAGAGATTTTAAGGGTTTTTAGGTTTTAAAATATTATTTATAATTTTTAGGGATTTTTTATTTTTTCAATACAAGAAAAAGAAATATTCATTACCGTTTTCCAAACCCTGGATAAATATTGTACAAAAAATTATTTTCAGGTGATTTTTCAAACCATCAATAAATGAGTGTCTGTGTTTTTCATTTTTAGTGGTGTATTTTAAAATATATATAGAAAATCATATTTTTAACATGATTTTAATTTTTTTACTTTATTTTTAGTAGTGGTTTTTGAAAACATTCCCTAAATTAATGAGAAAAATAAAAAATGTTACAAAATTATTTATTAATTATTATTAATAATTATTATACATATTTTTAAATATTTCACATTTTTATTAATTATAAAATGTTATTATTTAATATAGTATAATAGTAAGTTAGTTATTATTTGAAACATATATTAATGCATGGATTAGTTAAAAATCAGACTTCAAAATAAAATGACCATAAATTTTGATCTGAGTGTTTTTTTGACTCTAAAATCATGAAAATTAAAGCTTATCTATTGAGTTACATTGAAATTAAAAAATTATTTAAATATAATTAATATAAAAAATTATTATTTTTATATTAATTTATAAACTACACATCAACTTCAAATTACCAAAACATTTGATCTGGGAGCGCATTTAGTCTCTACCACATATCAAATCCTATAATGAGGGGAGCCCTATGTTAAATTTTATAGAAGAGCATGTTCGCTACTTTTAAAAGAAAAAAAATACCATTAATTCCTCCATAAGACAATTTATTCATTTGGATATATTTTTTTCTGAACATTTGATTAGATTTCAATTTTTTTCAAGAGTTTGTTCTAGTGATTGTTAGATTGTATATGATTTTATTCCATTTATTTACATTCCTATTGATTTGATGATGTTGCAATTGTTGTGGTTTTCCCTCATTTTTTGATTTATTATCTAATATATGAATTTATATATATATATTTCTATATATTTATAAATGTTTTTATAGTGTATATATATTTATCAATATGTATTTAAAATTATATATAATTATATCTATGCCTGGATGTTTACTTGTATTAATGAATATTTTTATGTATTTATATACATTTATAAATATTTACACTTATTTATGTTTATATATTTTTATATCTTATATGTTTATATGTATATACAAATATTTACCTGTGTTTATAAGTAATTTATATTTATATTCAATTCTATAGAGGTGTGTGTGTTTGTATGATTATATATATTGTGATTACATAAATATGTGTTTTAGTGGGTTTTAGGTATTTTTATGAATTTCTGAGTTTTTATAAATATTTAATGATTGTTTTATTTAATACATCATTTTATTGGTTTTTATAGCCTTTTGGGATTTTATTTTATTTATTTTTTTATGTATTTTTATTTTCTTTAAGGGATTTTATTTAATTTTGTTTATTTTAATGTTTTTAGGTTTATTACGATCTTTTAATGTATTTAGGGGTGTTTAGGGTTTTATGAAATTTAAAAGTCTTTATGATCTTATAGTGTTTTGAGTTTTTTATGGTATGTTTTGGTTTTTGGGGTTTCATTGTTTCAAGGATTTTTGGGATTTATTTAGAATTTCCTAGTTTTTATGGTCTCTAAAGGTTTTTCGGTTATAGGGAACCTTAGCAGTTTTTAGAGTTTTTTAGATTCATTAGGGTTTTAAATATTTTTAAGGTCATAAAGTTATTTCTTGGTTTTTATTGTCCGTTAGGGTTATTTAAAGGAATTTAGGGGTTGTAGGGTCCCGTTGTGGTTTTGGGGCCATTGAGGGTTTTGGGTGGTTTTATGGTCATTTAGTTGTTTTTAGGATTTTTAGACTCTTCTTATGGGTTTTAGTTCCTTTTAGGTTATTAGTATAATTTATGGTTTTCAGGGAATTTTATGATTTATGTGGACATTAAAGGGGTTTAATGATTTAGGATTTCCAGGGTTTTTAGGTTTTTATAGCATTTTTCGGGACTTAAATATTTTCTGGGATTTCTATTTCTTTTAGAGTTTTGGGGGGGTTAGATATTACTAGGGTGTTTAAGAATTTAGGGTTTTATATGCATTTATGATTTTCAGTCATTTAGTTTTTTGTTGGATTTGTATGGTTTTGTAAGTTTTTTTTGGTCATTTTGTGATTTATGGGATTATTTGTTGTGTTTTAGGATATTTAAGGAGTTTATAGTCTTTTAAATATTTTTAGGATGTTCAGGTTTATTTATGTATTATAGGCGGTTTTTATGTATTTATAGGGGTTTTAATTTTTTTAATGTTTTTAGGGTTTTAGGGTTTTTAAGATTTTTAGGTTTTTAGGGGTTTATGTATTTTAACTTATTTAGGAGTTTAAAGTGTTTTATGGTTTTTAGGGTTTTGTAATGTTATCAATGGACATTTATGGGTTTTTTGGGTTCTTAGGGCTTTAGGACCTTTTGGGGTTTTGGTGGTTTAAGATTTTGGGAGTATTTTAATAGATTTTTTTGGTTTTAATCAGTTTTTGTTGATTTAAGAGTTTTTAGATTCTAATAGTTTTTAGGTGTTTTGGAGTTTTAGATTATTCATAGGGGTTTTATAGTTTTTAGGGTTTTTACGGGTTTTAGGCTGTTTAGGGGTTTTAGGGTTTTTATAGTTTTCTTATGTTTTCAAGGGGTCGATTGGTTTTAGGATATTTAAGATTTTTTAGGGGTTTCATGGATATTAATTGTTTTTGGGGTCATTGTGTTTTAAAGGGATTTTAGAGTTTTATGGGTATTATTGGGTTTTAGGGATTTTAAGGGGGTTTTAATGGGCTTTCAGTTATTTCAGGTTTAAATTTTTTACGGTTTTTGGGGGTTTAGAGATTTTTATTTTTTAGTGGATTTATGGTTATTATTAATATTTTAGAGTTTATGGGGTTTTGGGAAATTTTGGGTGGTTTGGGGTTTTTAGTCTTTTTTTGGTTTTTAGGGTGTTTTAATGGCTTTAGGTTTTTCAATAGTTTTTAGTATTTTCAATCTTTTTATAGTTTTAAAGATTTTATTATGTTTTTAGGATTTTTTAGATTTTTTGGTTTTGAGGGTTTTTGTGTGTTTGGATCATATATTTTTTTGTGTTTTTAGGGTTTTATATGTTTTATAGAGTTTTTAGGTTCTTTGGGTTTTCGGATTGTGATGGTTCTTAACGGTTTTTAGTGTTTTTAGAGTTTTAGTGTTTTTTAGGGTTATATTTATGATTTAATGGGTTTTAGGGACATTTAATATTTTAAAGGTTTGTTTTTATTTTTGTTTTTTCGGTATTTTTTAGTGTTTTAAGGCCTTTTGGGATTTTTTAGGGGCATCAAGGCCTTTAGGGTTTTTAGCGAATTTTATAGAATAATGTTTTTTTATGATTTTTTAGTTTTTGGGTGTTTTATTGGGTTTTTTTGGAATGGAATTTTATAGGTATTTGGGTACATTATGTATTGTAGGTTTTTTAGGGCATTTATGGCTTTTAGGGTTTTGGGGTCCTTTAGGAATTTTTAGGTTGTTTTGGGTCCCTTTTGGATTTTAAATGTGTTTGGATATTTTAGTTATTTTTTATATTTTTAGGTTCCTTTTGAGGTTTTTAGAGTATTTATGGTTTTGGGGGGTTTTTACATTGTGTTTTAGTTTTTAGGGACCTTCTGGGTATTTTAGGGGTGTTTAGGGGTTTTACGGTCTTTTAGGTGTTTTAAGAGTTTTTTGTTCTTTTTAAGTGGTTTTAGCATTTTAGGGTCTATTATGTATTTTTAGTGTTTTTCGTGTCTTTTATGGTTTTATGTATTTTTTAATGATTTAGTTGTTTTTAGACAATTTGTTAGCATTATTTATTTTATTTTGATAGAATTTATTGATTTTATTGATTTTTATGTTTTTTAGGTGTTAAGTGGTTTTTTTCTGTTTTAGGGCATTATGTGGTTTTTAGGGTTTATGTGTTTTAGGAATTATATGTGGTTTTTAGGGTTTTTAGCATTTTGGATTTTATGGGATTAATGGATTTTTAAATATTTGAATTTTTTTGGGTTTTAGGATTATTAAATTCTTTTGGGTTATTTAAAATTTAGGCATTTAGTGTTTCATGTTTTTTACTTGAATTTAGGGTTTTTTAGAATTTACATTTTTTAAGGTTTATAATGGTTTTTAGTGTTTTAAGGGCCTCATAATTTTTAGGGTTTCTAATGGGATAACGGTTTAGTGGGGGGTTTTTTGGGGTTTTATGAGTTTCTAGTGTTTTATTGTTCTTATGGTATTATGAATTTAGGGTTTTAGAGTGGTTATAGTTTTTTAGTTTTATATATTTTAGTTCTTGGGGCTGTAGGAAAATTATAATTTTTTGGGTATATTGGGTTTTTTTATGGGGTCTTCAAAGAATTTTAGTTGTTTTAGGGTTTTTAGTGTATTCATGTATATTCAGATTTTAGGTTTTATGGGATTTAGGGATTTGGGACTACTTTAAATGTTTAAGGTTTGTATGGTATTTAGTGTTTTTGGGGTATTAATATTTTTATTGATATATGGGTTCTTAGAGTTATTAGGGTTTTAGGGGATTCAGGTTTTTTATATTTTTCTTTGGTTTTTGCGGTTTTAGGGGGTTTATGGTGTATAGGGGTTTTAGGTCATTTAGGTGTTTTATATGGGGTTTAGGGTCTTTTTGTTTTTATAGGTGATAGGTTATTTTTGGGGCTTTTGGGTTTTATATCCTTTTTGGTATTTGGGTTTTACGGTTTTTGATATTTATGGTTTTTTGGGTTTGTAAGGTTTTTATGGTTTAATGCGGTTTTATGGGTTTTTTTGGTTTTTGGTTTTCAATGGGTTTTAAAGGTTTTCAGGGATTGAGGGTTATTATGTGTTTTGGATTTTTTAGTGTGTTTATGGTTTTACTACTTTAAGGGTTTTTAGTTATTTAGGGTAAGGAAGGTGCAGGATTGGGCTATCCCTGGTCCCCTGAAAATTTATAAAAAGGAAAACATACAATAAAAACAAATGGAGGGGCAGGATCCAACGACCCACGCACAAAATCCACAAGACACCCCCTACAATCAAAATCTGAAAAAACTCCAAAAACCCAAAAAGGAACAAGTCAATCAATGTTGCCTCCAATGACATAAACCAGGCCCGCACTGTATGGGTCATCATCCACAGCAAAACCAGTAACCATGTCAGCAAAGCGTAAGTCTAATTCCACCCATATGTCCATAGATTCCCATCCCTACTCAAAGTCCTCCTGCAGTCTGAGCAGCGCCTATTAATTCTCCATGAGCCACTCCTGCTGAGCAGTGCGCGGAGGCCTCTTTTGCTTGTTGCCTTTTATTTTCAGCTTATCCACCCTTGAGGTATCCTGGGTCTCCATGGGACTAGGGAGAGAAAAATAATCCCTCCTATGCCTCCTTTGGGTGTCAGAGGCCTTACCATCCATATGAGCTTCCTTCCTATATAGGATGTCGTCGCTGGCCATAATTGAGGCCGCTTTGTCACCATGCCTATACACTTGTCCATAGGTTGCTCCATCCACCTTTTGATAGGAATCTCCATGCTTATATCTTTCCCTCCTGAACAGGTACATATTGGCATTTATCCTACGGTCTTCCTCCGCAAAGATCTCACCTAATAATTAAGCCCCATCCTCGATGGGGATCCTTTTCCTTTCCACTACCTCCACGTCAAGCAGGACCACACAATGGTCATCAACAAATGAGGATAGATGAACCCCCATGGACTTCTCCGTATCCAAGTCCAAACCTCTTTCACTAATTTTTCCATCCATCTCTGGAAGTGAATGTCTATCCAAGTACTTTGTGCCATCTGCACGGAGGTCTTCACTGTAGAAAATATGAAAAATCTCTAGGTCAGCCCTCCCGATTTCACCACTATCATAGGATAGCACCAAGGAGTCATCCATGCTATGACCAAGGGGTCCCTCATCTAAACATAGTTTATAGAGGTTTGATGGGTTTTAATGATTTTTACTACATTAAGTGTATTATAGGGCAGTAGGGTTGTTAAGGGATTTTTTTGGGTTTTATGGGTTTTTATGGTTTTTAGGGTTGTTAATGGTTTTTAGGGTTTTTAATGTTTGTAGTTTTTTCTGGGTTTTATGTTTTTTAAGTGGTTTTTGAGTTTATTTTATTATTTGTCATTTGGGTTTTTGGTATTTTTATTGTTTTTTATGGTTAATGTTTGTATTAGGGTTTTGTATTGTTTTTTGTGGATATTTAGAGTTTTTTTTCTGTGTACTTAGTGATATTTATGGTGTTAAGGTCTTTAGTATTTTTATGTGTTTTTATTATTTTTATGGGACTTTAGGGTTTTTAGGTGGGTTTCGGGGTTCTCGGGGTATTTGTGTTTTTATGATTTTTCAGGATTGTAGGGGTTTTAGGCTATTTAATATTTCTAGGTTTTTTATTTTTTTTTCTGGGTTTTTAGGGGGTTTGGGGGGTTTATTGTTTTTTATTATTTTTATATGGTTATTTAAAAACAGTTGATTTTTTAGAGGGTTTTGGGGTTTTTTTGAGTTTTTAGGAATTTATGGGTTTTTTTATTAATGGATTTAATAATCTAATAGGGGTTTTATGGTTTTTAGTGTTTTAGGGGTTTAGGGTTTTATAGGTTTTGGGGTTTGTATTGGGATTTAATTTGGTTAAGGGTGCTTGTTGTTTTTATCGTTTTTAGGGGAATCAGGGTTTTTAGGGTTTTTTAGGGTTCTTATGGGATTTTGGTTTATTATTTTTTCTCGGATTTCTATTATTATTTTTTCAGGTTTTAGGTATTTTTTTGAGATTTTTGGATTTTGAACCGTTGCTATATTTTTTAAGTATTTTTATGATTTTTTATGTTTTAATTGTTTTTCTTGATTTTTTGGGTTTAAATGTTCATTAATTGTTTGAGATATATTTTGGGATTTAGGGTTTTTTTTTGTTTTTTTTGTGGGTTTGGGATTTTAAGTTATTTTGTTGGTTTTGAGGTTTATTCGGGTTTTTAGGGTTTTGGGGGTTTTAGGTGTTTTTTGTGTTTTGAGGTTATTTTTATGGTTATTATGATTTTTTGGTGTTTTATGATGTTTTGGTTTTTCAGGATTTTGTAGATTTTTACAATTTTTTAAATCTATTATGGGGTTTTTTATGGATTTATGTGTTTTAGGGTGTTGATGTTTTTAGATTTTTTGGTATTTTAGAGTGTTTTAGGGTTTTTGTTTTTAGGTGTTTTTATGGTTTTGGTGTGTTTTAGGGGTTTTCTGGTTTTTTGGGGTTTCTATGGTTTTTAGTGTTTTAAATTAGTTTTTAATGAATTATTTTTTTTACAGAATTTTATAGTTTTTAGGGTTATTTGGGTTTTTAAGGGTTTTAGGGTTTTTAAGGTCATTTATTGTTTTAGGAATTTTAGTTTCTTTTTATGGGGTTTTTTTTGGAATTTTAGGGGTTTTATGGGGTTTAATGATTTTATGGGATTTTATACTTTGATGTGTTTTAGGGTATCATACACTATTTAAGGAATTTTATGTTTTTTATAATTTTCATGGGTTACAAAGGGGTTTAGGGTTTGTAGTCTTTTATGAGGGTTTTAGTTTTTTTGGAAGTTTTGGTGTCTTTAGAATTTTCATGGTTTTTAGGGGATTTTTGGGTTTTAGGTTTTTTAAGGGTTTTTGGTTATTTTATGCTCTTAGTTTTTTGGAATTTTAGGGTTTTAGGACATTTTAATGTTTTTAGAGGTTTTCATAATTTTAAATGTATTTAAGGGGTGTTCTATGGTTTCTAAATATTTTTAAAGTAGGTTTTGGGACATTTACAGTTAGATAGTTTTTATTAGGTATTTCTTAGGGTTAAATTTGTATTTTTATTGTCGTTATTTTTGGGTTTTTATAGTCCTTTATGGGTATTTTATGTCTTTCAGAGACTTTTTGGTGATTAAGGTTATTTAATACTGTTTGAGGGGTGTATGGGTTTTTAGGGATTTTTAGGTATTTTAGTTATTTTATTTGTATTTTTAAGGACTTTACTAATTTTATGGTTTTTAAGGTTTTCATGTTTTTATATTTTTCTTATGGATTTAATTTTTTGGGGGGTTTTGCTGTTTTTTTGGATTAAGAATTGTTATGGATTTATTAGTGATTTTAGTGGATTCAGGGGTCTTTTAATGTTTTTTGGGTAGCAATAAGGTTTCTAGGGTTCTTTGTGTTTTTATATTTTTATAATGTATTTTGAAATTTATGATATTTAGGGTTTTTATGATTTTATATGTTTTTAGGGTTTGTTATGGTTTTAAATAATTTTAGGCATTTTTTTAATTAGGGTTTTTTAAGGTTTTTTTGGTATTTTTTGAGGTTTTCAATGGTTTTATAGGTGTTTTATTTATTTTTGTTGGGATTTTAGGAGTTGTACAGTTATTTTTGGGCAATTTTAGGGTGTTTTAAGTTATGGGTTTTGATGAATTTTTATATTTTTCAAGGATATTTAGGTTTTTTAAATTTATTGATTTTATTGTTATTTTAGGGGTTTGTTATGGGTTTAGGGGTTTTCAGATTTTCTGGTTTTAAAGGTTTTTAGTGTTTTAGGTCTGTTTAAGGGGTTTTAGGGTTTAGGTTATTGGGTTTAGGGTATTGGGTTTAAGGTGTATAATATTGGGTTTTGGGTATAAGCTATGAGGTATAGTGTGTAGTGTATTGGGTTTAGGGTGTAGGGTTTAGGGTTTATGGTGTGGGGTTTTGGATTTCGGGTTTAATGCATAAGGTTTTTGGTGTAGGGTTTATGCATAATAGTGTATGATATAAGTTTAGGCTATATGGTGTAGGGTGTAGGGTATAGTGTATATGGTTTTGGGGTGTACGGTATAGGGATAGTGTGTAGGGTTTAGGGGTTTGGAGTATGGAATAGTTTTTTTGGTTTCTAGTTTAGGTTATCAAATTTAGGTTATAGGGTTTAGGGTTTAGAGTGAATGGTATAGGGTTTTAGGTTTGGGGTTCATGGTGTTTGGTATAGGGTTTAGGGTTTACGAATTTTGGTCATGGGTATAGGGTTCATGTGCCTGGTTTAGGGTTTATTGGGGTAGGGTAAAGGGTTTAGGGTGTAGGGTTTAGGTTTTATTGTTTGGGGTGTATGGAATATATCTTATGATGTAAGGTTTTTAGTTTAGTGTGTGGTGTATAGGTTTTAGGGTGTAGGTTTTTGGGTGTAGATAATTTGAATTATTCTGTGAGGTACATGATTAAGGGTTTGGGGTTTACAGTTTAGGTTTTAGTGTATAATGTATAGTGGGTAGAGTATAGGATTTTAGTTGTATGATATTGTGTTTAGGATGTATGGTATATAGTTTAACGTTTACGATTTATGTTTTATGTTTAGGGCTTAGGGTTTATGAATTTCGGTGTAGGTTTTTGGGTTCAGTGTCTGGCGTTTAGGGGTTGGCGTGTATGGTAAAAGGATTTGAGTGTAAAGTTTTGGGTTTAGGGTCCAGTGCATAGGCTTTAGTGTGTAGGCTGAAGAGTCTAAAGTTTAGGGAATAGATTTTAGGGTCTATAGTTTAGTATGGAGGTGTAAGTTTTATAGTCGGATTTATAGAGTTTAGGGAATAGTGTTTCGGGTTTAGGGTTTAGGGTGTATGGTATAGTGTTTACAGTGTAGGGTTTTGGGTGTAGAGTTTCCAGATTAGTGTCTAGGGTAGAGGGTTTAGATTATAGTGCCTAAGGTATTGGGTGAAGGGTATCGAGTTTCAGGTGTTGGGCCTAGGGATAATGGTTTACGGTGTTTGGATTAGGGTGTAAGGTTTAGTGAGTTGGGTATAGGGTATATTGTTCAGGGTTAAGGATTTAGAGTACATGGTTTATGGTATAGGGTTTAGGCATTATGGTGTTTGGATTGTCCTATTTGGTGTTTAAAGTGTTTTTGTGCATTTTAGGGGGTTTTATCTATTTACTGTTTTTTAAGTGATTTTTATGTATTCAATTTCTTTTAGGGATTTTAGGAGTTTTCAACGGTTTAGTTTTTATGTAAATTATAGGTTTTTAGGGTTTTTATGGACTTGAGAGTTATTATTGTTTTCACAAGTTTTTAGGTTATTAGGTTTGTGAGGGTTTTTTTGTTTTTTTATTGTTTAAAGGGGTTTTTAGGTTTTTAGGTGCTTTTAGTAATTTCATGTGGTTTTTAGGGTTTTTATCATATTTTGAATTTTACGGGTTTTAGGGAATTTTATGTATTTTAATTTATTTTGGTTTGACGGTTATTAATGTTTATTTGAGTTTTTAGTAATTATGTATTTAGTGTCTCATGGTTTTTAATTTTTCTATGGTGTTTTGTGAGTATTTTGATTTGGTAATTTTTAAAATCATTTCAAGGTTTTTATGTTTTTTGGAGTTTTATGGATTCTAGTGGTTTTAGGATTAGAGGGTTTGTTGGGTGTTTTATGATTTTCTAGGGTTTTAAGCTTCTTAGGGTTTTATAATTTTAGGTTTTTTAGGCCTTTTATAGTTTTTAATGTTTTTGGTTTTTAGGTATATAGGTATTATAGTGTAATTATGGTTTTTGGGTTTTGAGGGGTTTTCTGTTTTCTGTTTTTTAGGCCTCTCCAATGATTTTTAGTGTTTTTTGCGTTTTCGGGTTTTTTGGGTTATTGGGTTTTTAAGGTTTTTTGGTTCTTGTATTTTTTGTATGTTTATCATTTTTAGGGTAATTTTTATTTTAGGGGGTTATAAAACTATTTTTGATTTCTGGGGGTTTTAGGGTTTATATGGTTTTTAAGGATTTAGGGTTTATTGTGTTCTTACATTTTTTTAGGGTTTTTGGGGGTTTTATGGTGGTTATGGTTTTAGTTAATTTTGGTGTTTTATATGGGTTTAATGGTCCTTTAGTTTTTAGGGGTTCAAGGATATTTTAGATTTTTAGGGGTTTTAGGTCTTTTAATGGTTTTAGGGTTTTAGGGTATTTTCCAGTTTTAGGGTTTTTGGATTTGTAGGTTTTTATGGTTTTTATGGTTCTTAGGGTTAGTATAGTATTTTTTTTGTTTTTTTGTTTTTCTTTGGGTTTTAATGTGTTTTTGGGATTTTGAGTTATTAAAGTATTGGATTTTGATGGTTTTTTGGGATTTTAGGGTTTTTAGTTTTTAGGGGTTTTATGGGTTTTTATGATTTTTTAGAGCATTATGTTTATTTAAGGGATTTTAGGGTATTTTAATTTTTTGGGGTTTTAGGGGTTTTTATAGTTTTGGGGATGTTATTAGTTTTTTTTCATATTTCTGGTGTTTTGTTTTTTATGGGTTTTAATTGTTTTAGGGGTTTTAGGTGTTTAGGGATTCTTAGTTGTTTTTTAGGGTCAAGTATTTTTATAGTTATTTTGTTTAATTGTGGTTTTATGGGTTTTAATGGTTTTTAGCATTTTTGTGGATTTTTAGTCGTTTTTAGGTTTTTCTGTGTCTTTAGTGGTTTTTAAGGTGTTAGGGTATTTTGGAGGATTTTGGTGTTTTTATAATTTTTTAGTTTCATTATGGTTTTTAGGGGGGGTTAAGGGTTTTAGGGGTATTTTTATTTTTAGGAATTTTTGGGATTATAGTGGTTTTAGGGTATTTACTTTTTTAGGATTTATAATGTTTCACGGGGTGTAGGGGGTGTATAGTGTTGGGGGAGGTGTTATGGAATTTTATGTTTTTTATAAAGTTATTTTTGGTAATTTTGGATTTATTTTAGGGTTTTTGGGTTTAAGGTTGTTTAGGGATTTTAGTATTTGTTGGATTTTAAGGGTTTTAATGGTCTAATAGGGGTTTTATGGTTTTTAGGGGTTTTGGGTTTTTGGGTTTTTATGGGATTTAGGGTTTTTATGGGGTTTTAAGTGTATTATGGGTGTATAGAATTTTTTGAGTTTTTTGGGGATGCAGGGTTTCTAGGATTTTTTCAGTGTTCTAATGGGATTTATGTTTATTATAGTTTTAAGGTTCTCTAGGTTTTTAGATTTTTGTGATTTATAGAGGATTTTAGGATTTTGAATTATTTTTATAGTTTGTTTATGATTTTTATGATTTTTTTTTTGTTTTTTAGGTTTTTCAATTTTTTGAATTTCTCGGGTTTAAATACTATATTAGGGTCTTAGATATTTTTTGGTTGTTTGGGATTTTTTATTCTTCTGGTATTATTATTTTTTAGCGGTTTTGGGGTTTTTGTGTTTTTAGGGATTCTAGGGTTTTGGGTGTTTTTTGGAATTTTTTAGTTCATTTATGGTTTTTATGGTCTTTTGGGGTTTTAGGGTGTTTTAGGATTTTAGGATTTTGTAGTATTTTCAAGTTTTTATGGGTGTTCGATGATTTTTATGTTTTTTAGGGTTTTCTGTGTCTTGGAGGTATTTAGGTATTTTGTATTTTTTGGTATTTTAGATAGTTTTATGGTTTTTATGATGTTATATGTTTTTTGGGGTTTTAGGGTTTTTAATGATTTAGTGGGGTTATGGGGTTTTTAGATTTTTAAATTGTTTTTAATGATTTACGGGTTTTATGGTCATTTAGAGTTTTTTGGGGTTTTAGGATTTATACGATTTTTAGGGTTTTAGGGTCTTTTAGGTGATTTAGTGAATATAGTGACTTGTAGGGTTTTATGTGTTTTTATGTACTTTTATTGGTTTTAATGGTTTGTGGTTTTAATGGGTTTTAGTTTTTTATGGGTTTTTAAAGTTATTAGTGTTTTAGAGTACCTATGAGTATTTAAGGGATTTTATGCATATTTATTATTTTGATGGGTTATAAAGTTTCATAGGATTTGTAGTTTTTCAGGGTTTTAGGGTTTTTATGGGTTTTGGGTGTTTAGGAGTTTTATGGATTTTGAGGTTTAAATGGTATTAGGTGTTTTGGGGGTTTTGGGTAATTTTAGGTTCTTCTTTTTTTGGGATTTAATATTTTTTAGGTCACTTTAAAACTTGTAGGGGTTTTGTGGTTTTTAATATTTTTAGGGGAGGATGTTTGTAGTATTTTACTTTGTCTAAAACGGGTTTTGGTTCTTTTAAGTTATATTGATTTTATTATTATTTTATTGGGTTTTATGTTTTTAGTTTTGTGTTTTTTCGGATATATAGAGACTGTTAGGGGCGTTTTGGGTCATTTAGGGTCTTTTGGGGGTCTTTTAGGTTATTTAGGTTATTTATTCATTTTAGGGAATTTATTTTTTTAATGGTTTTTATGTTTTAGGGATTATTGGGATTTTAGTGTCTCTTTAGAGTTTTTAGTGTTTTAAGGATTTTAGGGTTATCATGTTTTACTGTTTTTATAGGGTTTTATATTATTATGGGTTTTAGGGGTTTCAAGGGGTATAGGAGTTGTTAGGGATCCTTTATTAATGTTAGTGGTTTTAGTGTTCTTTTTAGTGTTTTTGGGTTGTTTTAGGGTTCTCAGGATTCTTAGAGATTTTTAGTTATTATAAAGTATTAAGGGATTTTGGATTATTTGGGTTGTCAGTTTTTATGACTTTCTATGTTATTTAGGTTTACAATGGTTTTTAAAATTGTGAATATATTTTTAGTGGTTTTGGGTTTAATAGTTTTTTTGGGTATTTGTAAGGAATTCATGGTTTTTATATGTGTTTTTGGTCTTTTTTTGTGTTTTATGGTGTTTTAATGTATTTTTGTGGAATTATTAGGGTGTTTCAGTTTATAGGTATTTATGGTTTTTTGAATTTATCTTGGATTTTTGGTTTATTTGAAAACTTTTTATGGATATTAGAGTTATTCATGGGTTTTAAGGGTTTTTTGTTTTCCTATCATTTTAGTTATTAGGGTAATCCCTATTTTTTATTTTTTTCATGTTTTTTTGTTTTTGGGGTTTAAATTGTCATTTAGGGTTTTGGTTAATTTTTTGCTTTTAGAGTTTTTAATGATTTTTTGGGGGTTAGGGTTTTTTTTGGGATTTTGGGATTTTGGGTTTTTGGGGGTTTTTAGGGATTTGGGGGTTTTGTGTGTTTTTTGTTGTTTTTAGGTTCTTTTTATGGATTTTAAGGTCTTTTGGGGGATTTAGGGTGTTTTGGGTTTTTAAGTTTTTGTAGTGTTTTTCTATTTTTATGGGTGTTATGGGGTTTTTAAGGTTTTTAGGGTTTTTTTTTGTTTTTAGGGAATTTAGGTTTTTAGAGTTTTTTTGGTATTTTAGAGTGATTTGTGATTTTTTGGGTTTTAGAACATTTTATGGTTTTTGGGGGTTTTTGGGTTTTTGGACATTTTATGGGGTTCTGGGGTTTTATGGTTTTAAAGTGTTTTTAATGATTTTTGTTTTTATGGTGTTCCCTAGTTTATAGGGTTTTTAGGTCTTTATGTGTTTTTGGATTTTTAGGGTCTTTTATGGATTTTAAGTTTTTAGGTGACTTTTTTGGTTTTGTGGTGGTTGTAAGGCCTTTTAAGGGTTTTCGATGTTTAAGGGTTTTTAATGGATTTAGGGTTTCTATGGGTTTTTAGAGTATTTAGTAATCGATTTGAAAAGGTTTTTTTATTATTTTTATGGTTTATAAAGTTGTTTAGGTTTTGTAGTAATTTTTTAGTATTTTAGGGGTTTTATGGGATTTTGGGGGTTTTAGGTGATTTGGAGTTTTTAGGAGTTTTAGGTATTTTAGGAGTTTTGGGGGTTTTTTGGTCTTATTAGGTTCTTAGATCTTTTAGGGTTTTATGGCATTTAGTAAATTTTATTGTTTTAGACATTTTCATGGTTTTTAATGTTTTTAGGGTGGTGGATTATGGTTTATACTACATTTAAAGTCGTTTTTGGGACTTTTATGGTTAGGTAGGGTTTATTAGGTATTTTATAGGGTTCTATGTTTTTTTTAGGATTTTTGTGTTTTTTGGGTTTTTTGAGTCTTTTAGGGGCATTTTAGGTCTTTTATGTATATTTTAGTTGATTAATGTTATGTAATCATTTTTTGAGGATTATGGTGATATATTGTTTTTAGAGATTTTAGGGATTTTAGTATCTTTTTAGAGATTTTAGTGTTTTTAAGGTTTTTAGGGTTTTATGGTTTTTATGGTTTTTATAGGGTTTTATAGTTTTTATGTGTTTAGGGATTTTCTGGGTTAGGATTTTTTAAGGATACTTTAGTTATTTTAGTAGTTTCAGGGCTCTTTTTAGGGGCTTTTGGGTTGTTTTATGTGTTTAAGTGTTCTTTGGGTTTTTAGGTTTTTATATGGTATTAGGGGTCCTAGTATTTTTTGGGTTACATAATTTTATATTTTTTAGCGTTTTTAAAGGATTTTAAGAGTTTTTAGTCATTTTTAGTGGTTTGGGATTTTTATGGGTTTTTTTATTTGTACGGTTTTTCTTTGGTTTATACTTGTTTTAGGACTTTTTGGGGCTTGAAGGGGTTTTATAGTTTGTTGAAGAATAATTAGGGTGTTTGAGGTTATGGTTTTTTAAGGATTTTTACAAATTTTTTCAGTTTTGGGGATTTTAATGATTTTTATAGATATTATAGTTAAAATAAGATTTCTTATGGTTTTATGGATTTAAATATTTTTTAATAGTTTTGGGTTTTTTACTCTTTTAGTGTTGTTTTAGGGGTTTTAGGGTTTGGGATTTTGGTTTTAGGTTATAGTGTTTAGGGTGTGGATTATTGGATTTATGGTGTAGGGTATGAAGTTTAGACTGTAGAATACATGATTTAGGGGTGTAGGGTATATGGTTTATGGTAAAGGGTTTGTGGTTTAGGGTTTAGGTTATAGTGTTTTCAGTGTAGGGTTTAAGCATAATGGTGTGGGATATAAGGTTTGGGATATATGGTTTAAGGTGTAGGGTGTAATGTATTTGGTTTTGGGGTGTATGGTTTATGGTTTAGGGTGTAGGGTATGGGGTTAGGGTGTATGGTTTAGGGTTTGGGTGTAGGGTATAGGTTTTATGGGTAGGGTTTAATGTTTATAGATTAGGTTATTGTATTGAGGGTGTTTGGTTTGTGGTTTCTGGTGTATGGTATGTGGTTTTAGATGTGGGGTCTAGGGTTTTTGGTACGGTTCGGGTGTAGGGTTTTAGGATTATGGTGTAGGTAAAGGGTTTATGGTGTATGGTTTAGGGTTTATTGTTTTTTGTGTATGGAATACAGTTTATGTGGTAAGGATTAGGGTGTAGGGTGTATGGTATATGTTTTTTGTTTTAGGGTTTTTGGTGTATGGTTTCGGGTTTAGGGTGTAGGGTTTACGGTATGGTGTTTAGAGTGTGTGGTATAATGTTTAGTGTGTTAGGTTTTTGGTGTAGGGTATACTGTTTAAGGAATACGGTTTAGGGTTTAGGGTTTAGGTATTGTCGTGTTAGGAATAGGATTTTCACTACAAGAAAACAGGCGTTTCGCGGGGTTTTTTTGCGGTGGTTTTTAAAACCGTCGCGAAATAGATTTCTGGCCGATATTTTGCGGTGGATTTTAAAACCGCCGCGAAATGTTTAAAAAAAATTAATTTTTTTAATTTTTTTTAAATTTTTTCAAGATTTAGCTGCGGTTTTTTAAAAAACCGCCGCGAAATAGCAGCAGTTTGGGTAAAACCGCCGCGAAATGAAATGAAAAAAATAAAAAAAAACATGAGAAACTGTGAAATCTCTAAAACGACCATCACTTTTGATCCGAGCATCCATTGGAGCGCCATGAATAGTCAAATCGAAGCTCATGAAGAGATATAGAGGCATGTATAATCCAAACCATGAGACGGTCTAAGGTGCGGATGATATGAGAGTTGTATGAATGTTGAAAAAAGTTCTCCAACATCAAACGACCATAAATTTCGTTCCGTTTGTCCGTTTGGGCTCTACCATATATTAAATCGAAGCCAACGAAGAGATCTACGCACCAAATTAATAGAAGTATGTTTCTGTCCTGTATTTCGACCCCCAAAACCCCTCTGAAGGCCTCTGAAACCCCGTTTTCATCACCGGTGTCCTGTCGAAGTTGTCTTCAAACAGACCTAACTTTCGATCCGCGTGTCACTTCGGACTCCTCCACCTGCCAGATCGTAGGTTGTTCCATAAGCTTCTATTTGACTGGTCGCGGTGCTCACATGGACTCATGGATCATATGTTATGGCATTTTTAGTGGGTATCAGGTTTGTTATGTTTTTCGATGCCTCGTTTCTAGGACCCGTTCCCCGTCAGCTTTTTTTTAAATAGTCATAACTTCTGATATGTCGGTCCTTTTAGTCACTTTCACCTATTAGCTCGAAGATCATTTTAGGATCTTTGAATTGACTGGTCGCGGATCTGGAACGGACTCTCGGATCATAAGTTATCTCCGTTAATGTGAGTCCAATGTTTTTGTCACTTTATGACCATTTTGACGTGTTTCAACTATTGCTCCATTAATTACTATTTATTTGGGCTTCCGTGACTTTTTATCTTTATCAATGGTTTTTTGTGGGTTATTATGATGATTTTGATGAATTCTTAAGGGGTTTTCCAGAGTTGTCATGAGTTTTCATGCTTTCTCATTCTTTCTAATGCCTCTTTCTGCATGCTTCTCCGTCCATTTTCATGCGTTTTCATGATTTTTCATTCCTTATCATGTCTTTTCATACGTTTTCATGTGTTTCATTTATTATTTATTATTTGTTATTTGTTATTTATTATTTATAATATACATTAATTTATTTATTTTCTATTATTTGTTACTGGTTAATTATTCTTTATTATTTATATTCATTTATTTTTATTATTTATATTTATTTATTATTTATTATTTATTATTTATTATTTATTATTTATTAATAATAATAATAAAATATTATTGATAATAATAATATTTGATTTTGGTTATTTATTATTTATCATTTATTATTTATATTTATTTATTATTTATTAGTTATTATTTATGATTTATGATTTATTATTTGTTATTTGTTATTTGTTATTTATTATTTATTATTTATTATTTATTAATTATTATTTGTTAATTATTAATTATTAATTATTAATTATTATTTATTATTTATTATTTATTATTTGTTTATTATTATTCATTATTTATTATTATTTATTTTTATTATTAATTATTTATTATATATTATTTATTATATATTATTTATTAATAATAATATTTTATTTATTATGTGTTATTTATAATTTAATATTTATTATTAAATATTTTTATTATTTATTCTTTATTGTTGATTATTAATTATTAATTATTATTTATTATTTATTATTTATTTTTTTAATTTATTATTTGTTATTTATTATTTATTATTTATTATTTATTATTTATTATTTATTATTTATTATTTATTATTTATTATTTATTATTTATTATTTATTATTTATTAATTATTAATTATTATTTATTATATATTATTTATTATTTGTTTATTATTATTTATTATTTGTTTATTATTATTTATTATTTGTTTATTATTATTTATTATTTGTTTATTATTATTTATTATTATTTTTTTATTATTTATTGTTTTTTATTATTTAAAACATATTATTATTTATTATTTATTATTCTTTAATTTTATTATTTAATTTTATTATTATTTATTATTTCTTATTTCTTATTTATTATTGTTTCTTATTTCTTATTTATTATTATTTTTTATTTTTTATTTTTTATTTTTTATTTTTTATTTATTATTTATTATTTATTATTTATTATTTATTATTTGTTTATTATTATTTGATTATTATTATTTATTATTATTTATTATTATTATTATTTATTATATATATTCGTTATGTATTATTCGTTTTTTCAATTAATATATATAAGTATATTAAATTCTGTTTATTAACCACATGGCGAGCTTACTGTAGTGGTAATGTCATTGGAAAATATGTAAGAGGTTAGGGGTTCAAATATCACCAAACGCAGTATTTCTTTATATTGCATGGGCATGTGCATTTGCATGTGCATGGGATGTGCATGCATGGATAAATAAAGTAAATAAACTAATATGAAATAAATAAAATAAATACAAAATAAATAAATAAATTAAATAAATAGAATAACTACGAAATAAAATAAATAAATTAAATAAATAATAAATAAATAAAATAAAAAATTAATACGACATAAAATAAATAAATTAAATAATATAAATAAAATAAATACGAAATGAAATAAATAAATAAAATAAATAAATAAATAAATAAAAAAATAAATACATAAAATAAATAAACAAATAAAATAAATAAATACATAAAATAAATAAATGAATAAATAAATAAATAAACTAAATAAATACGAAAAATAAAAAATAGAAAATAATAAATAAATAAATAAAATAAATACGAAGTAAATAAAATAAATAAATAAATAAACAAATAAATAAGTAAATAAATAAATAAATTAACTAAATAATTATTAAATAAATAAATAAATAATAAGTAAATAAATAAATTAATTAATAAATAAAAAATTAAAAAATTCATAAAAAAATAAAAAAATAAAAAATCAAAATAAAAAAAAAACCAAAAAATTCAAAAAACCCGCCCCAAAAAAACTGCCACGAAACGTTCTGCAACGGTTTTGAAAACTGCCGTGAATAGTTTCCCGACGCACGATTTCGCGACAGCATTTCAAAACCACCTCCAATCTATTTAGCAGCGGTTTAAACCGCCGTGAAACGTAAAATCAAACCGCCGCTAAATGCCTTTTTGGTCGTAGTGTTTGGGTGTGGGGTTTAGGGTTTAGGGTTTTAGGGTATAAGGTTTTTGGCGTATCATATAGGGTTTCCGTTGTAGGGTATTGTGTGTTTGATGTATGGTATAGGGTTTACTATTTACGATTTTGGTTTTATGTTTTAGGGGTTAGGGTTTTGAGTTAATGAATTAGGGTGTAGGGTTTGGGGTTCAGGGTTAGGGTTTAGGTTTTAATATATATTGTTTAGGGTGTAAGGTAAAATTTTTAGCATGTAAGGTTTTGGGTTTATGCTATTTGGTATAGTCATATGGGTTTAGGTTCAGGGGTCTATTGTTTACGGTATAGTGTTTAGGATGTGGGGTGTAGGGTTTAGGGTTTATGGTAAGATGTATAGCATTTAAGGTGTAGGGTTTAGGGTTTATCATTTAGGATATATGGTGTAGGTTTTATAGTATATCATGTTGGGTGTAGAGTTTCAGGTTTAGTGGGTATTGAAGAGGGTTTAGATTATTTTGTCTAAATATTAGGGTGAAGGGTATAGAGTTTCAAGTGTAGTGTCTAGTGTTTATGGTGAATGGTGTAGGGTTTGGGGGTCAGGGTCCAATGTGTTGGGTATAGGGTATAACATTTAGTGTCAATGATATAGGGTATATGGTTTATGGTATAGGGTTCATGGTTTCGGCTATCTCTATTTGTTTTTAGGTGTTTTATGTGTTTTTTTCCTTTTGCGGGTTTTAGGATATTAGTTTCCCTTATGTGTTTTGGTGTTTTTTATTAGTTTTATAATTTTTCAAGAATTTATAGGTTTAATGTTAATTTTATGGATTTAGGATTTTTTTGGTTTTGAGATATTTATTCCTCATATTTAGGGTTTTAAGGTTCTTAGGGGGTTTTAGGTTTTATGGGTTTTATAGGGTTTTTAGGGTTTTAGGATACTTTTTGTAATTTTAAGTGGTTTTTAGGGTTTTTTTGCTTCTTTTGTATTTTATGGTGTTTAGGGATTTCTGAGTATTTTAAATTTTATTCGTATTTTAAGTTTATTAAGGGTTTTTAAGGTTTTTAGTTTTTAGGAATTTAGTGTTTTAAGGTTTATAATTGGTTTGGGGGTTTACTGAGTGTTTTCATTTTCTTATATTTATAATGGTTTCGGGTTTTTTATGGGTGTTAGGGTTTTTTGGGTTTCTAATGGTTTTATGGTTTATAGAGTTTTTTTTGGAGTTTATGAGTATTTAGGGTTTTCAAGTTCTAAGGGTATTTTTATTCTGTGGTTTTTAGGTTTGTAATAGTTTTTAGGGATTTATGGTTTTTAGGACTTCTGGGGGTGTATGTAAATTATTGTTTTTAGGGGGTTTAAGAGTTTTTGGTGTTTGGTTTTTAGGGGTCTTGAAAGATTTTTAGTGGTTTTAGGTTTTCTAGTGTTTCTAGATTTTGTTTGGTTTTTAGGTTTTCATGGTATTTCGGGTTTTGTAATTTTCTGGATATTTAACGGGTTTTACTTTGTTTAGTGTTTTAGGGGTTTTACCATCTTTGTTGATTTGTGGGGGGGGTTTGGGGGGTTTTGGGTTTTTCGTGGTTTCACCATTTTTTGAGTTTATAATGTTTTGTGGGTTTTAGGGGTTTTTATGGAGTTTTGTGATTTTTTTAGCCATTTAAGTGTTTTATATCAGTTTTAGGGTCTTTTACTTCTTAGTGGTGTTGGGATATTTTGGGTTTTTTGGGTTTTAGGGGTTTTATGGGTTTTAGGTCCTTTTTCCGATTTTTGGTTTTTCACGTCTTTTTTGGTTTTATGGTTTTTACAGTTGTACGGTTTTTAATAGTTTTAAAACGGTTTATAGTTTTTAAGGGTTTTATATTTTCTATGGGTTTTATAGTGTTTCAGGGATTTAGGGTTATAAGGTGTTTTAGATTTTTTAGGGTTTTTTGATTATTTTAATGTCTTAAGGGTTATTTGTTTTATAGGGGTTTTATTAGATTTGATGGTTTTAGTTCATTTAGTGTATTTTATGAATTTTAGTGTTGTTTATGGTTTTTCATGGTTTTAGGGGTTTTTATGGTTCTTACGGTAGTTAATGGGGTTTTGGGTTCTTGATGTGTTTAGGGTTTTTATGGGTTTTAATTGTTTTTAGGGTAATTTTGGGTTTTTGGGGTTTTACGGATTTTAAATGGTATTTTGTTTTTTTGAATTTTTATATTTTATTACATTAATTTTTTGTTTTACGGGATTTTAGGGTTTTTAAATGTCTTTGAGGATTATTTTATGTTTTTAGGTTTTTTGTCTTCTGGGTATTTTAGGGTGTTTGGGTCTTTACGATGTTTTAGGTGTTTTTATAAATTTTTAGGTTCTTTAGGTTTTATTGAGGAGTTTAGGGTTTTATGGGTGTTTATGTTTCTTGGATATTGCATGTTTTAGGTGTTTTATGCTTTTTTTGGGTTTTTAGTGTATTTATGTATTTTAGGGTGTTTTGGGTGTATATGGTATTTTATTGTATTTGTTGGGTTATTTAGGTCCTTTTTGATTTTTTAGGGTTTTTGGGTTTTTTGGGTTTTCATGTTTTTTAGAGTTTTAGGATTTTTAGGTTATTAGGGTTATTATGGGGTTTTATTTTTGTTTATATTTTTTAGAGTTTTTAGGGGATTCATTGATATTATGGGTTTTTCGGGGTTCTTATTGGATTTAGGTTTATTAGGGTTTCAAGGTTGTCTATGTTTCTTCAGCTTTAAGCGATTTAAAAGTTTTTTTAGGATTTTTAAATGTTTCTATAGTTTTTTATGATATTTATGTTTTTTTTGATTTTTTGGTTTTTTATGTGTTTTTGGATTTTTGGGGTTTAAATGGTCATTTAGTGTTTTAGATATTTTTTGGGTTTTAGGGTTTTTAATGATGTGTTTGGGTTTTGGGTTTTTCACGGTTATTTGTTTTCTGGGTGTTTTTAGGGATTTGGGGGTTTTATGCATTTTTGTGCTATTTTGAGGTTCTTTTAATGGGTTTTATTATTTTTTGGGGTTTTAGGGTGTTTTGGGATTTTAGGTTTTTGTAGGTTTTTTCTGATTTTTAGTAGTAATACAGGGTTTTTAGGATTTTCAAGGTTTTCTGTGTTTTTAGGGAATATAGGTTTTTGACATTTTGGTATTCTAGAGGGTTTTTTGGTTTTTTGGTTTTAAGTGTTTTTTAGGTTTTATTTGGAGTTTTAGGGGTTTTACGAGTTTTATGGGGTTCTGTGGTTCTTAGGGTTTTGAAGGGTTTTTGTTAATAATTTATGGATTTTATGGCCATTTAGAGTTTTTTAGCATTTTAGGGTCAATGTGGGGTTTTAGGGTTTTAATGTTATTTTAGGGATTTTAGTGTCTTTTATGGTTTTTTAGTTTTTATGGTCTTTTAAGGGTTTTATTGGTTTTAGAGTATTTATGGGTTTTTTGGTTTTTATGGTTTTTTAGAGTTTTTAGTTTTTTAGGGTCTCTTATCGTATTTAAGGGAATTATGGGTTTTTATTATTTTTATGGGTTATTAAAGTGTTTGGGGTTTATAGTATTTTTTGAGGGTTTAGGTTTTTTAGTGGTTTTGGGATTTTTAGGTTTTGTTCTAGGGGTTTTAGGTGTTTTTATTAGATTTAGGGTCTTTTTAGGTTCTCAGCTTTTTTGGATTTTATGGGTTTTAGGAAATTTTATTAATTTCAGGGGTTTTCATGGTTTTAAATGTTTTTAGGGGGGGCATTTATTTTTTTTTCATTACTTTTAATGGGGGTTTTGGGTCTTTAATGGTTAGATACTGTTTATTAGGTTGTATTTAGGGTTTTACAATTTTTAGGTTTTTCGTATTTTTCAGGCTGTTAAACTGTTTTATGGGAATTTCAGATATTTTTGGGGTTTTATAAGTCTTTTAGGTTATTTAGGATATTTAATCATTTTAGGGGGTTTAAGGGTTTCCAGGGTTTTAGGGGGTTTTAGGGATTTCAGGGAATTTAGTGTCTTTTTTGAGTTTTTAGCATTTTTATGGAATTTAGGGTTTCAAGGATTTTGTGGTTTTTAGAGGGATTTATAGTTTTTATGGTTTTTAGGGGTTTTTTGCATTTTGGAATTTTTAGGGATCCTTTATTGAATATAGTCATTTTAGGTTTCTATTTCAGTTTTTGGGATGTTTTATGTTTTTTAGTCATCTTAGGGTATTTAGGGTTTTATATTGTATAAGGGGTTTTAGGATTTTTGGGGTTTTATATTTTTTTTTATTTTCAAGGTTTTTTGGTTTATTAAGGGTTTTAATAGTTTTTAGTGATTTTTAATGGTTTATGTTTTTTAGAGTATTGATGTGATATGAATGTTCTTAAGGGTTTTTTTGTCTATTTTAGGGTTTTTTTGGGGGATTGGAGGTTTTTATAGGTTTTTGTGGAATTATAATGGCATTTTAGGTTTTTTATTTTTTCATTTTTTTTATTTCGCTAAGGTTTTGGTTTTTTTATATTTTTATTGATTTTACTGTTAATTTAGGGTTTTTCAGGGTTTTAGGGTTTTTCATATTTTTTAAGTTTTAAGGGTTTTTTAGTTGTTTAGGGGTTTTAGAGTTTATGTTTAGAGATTATGGTATAGGTTATAGGGTGTAGAGTATTGTGTTTTGTGTGTAGGGTATGCAGTTTAGAGTGTGGAGTACTAGGTTTAGGGTAAAGGGTTTATGATTTATGGTGTATGGTATTTGGTTTAGGGTTTAGGGTATAGGGTTTTCGGTGTAGGTTTTATGCTTAATGGTATTGGATATGATGTTTGGGCTATATGGTTTAATTTGTAGGGTGTAATTTATATGATTTTGGGGTGTATGGTTTATGGTTAATGTTGTATGGTATATGGATAGGGAGTAGAGTTTTGGGTTTGGGTTTAGGGTATAGGGTTTAAGGTCTAGGGTTTATTGTGTCTAGTTTGGGTTATAGAATTTAGGGTGTAGGGTTTATGGGTTGTGGTGCAAGTTATATGGTTTTATGTGTAGGATTTAGGGTGTGGGGTATAGGGTTTATATTTGAGGGTTTAGGGATTTTGTATATGGTATAGGGTATGGGAGTAGGGTTCTGGTTATAGGGTGTAGGGAAATGTTTTTAGGGTATATGGTTTAGGGTGTATCGTTTAGGGTGTATGGAAAATAGTTTAAGGTGTAATGTTTGGGGTTTAGGGAGTTGGGTATTGATTTTTTGGTGTAGGGTTTTGGCTATATAGTTTAAGGTTTTGGGTGTAGGGTTTAGTGTTCAGGGTTTAGTGTGTAGGGTATTATATTTAGTGTGTTGGGTTTAGGATGTAGGGTATTGGGTTATGGGTATATGGTCTAATTTTAGGGTTTAGGGAATGGGGTGCAAGGTATAGGATTTAGGGTGTGGGGTTTTAGGTTTATGGTTTAGGGTATAAGGTTTAGGGTGTAGGGTATAGCGTTTTAGTTTTAGGGTATAGTGATTAGGATGTATGGTATAGGGTTTACTGTTAACAATATTTGTTTTATGTTTTATGGTTTACTATATATGGTTTATGAACTAGGGTCTAGTGTTTAGAAATCTTTGTCAAGGTTCTAGAGTTTAGTGTTTAGGGTTTAGGGTGTAAGGTTAAAGTTTTATCATATATGGTGATGGTTATAGGGTGTAGGGTATAGGATTTCGAGTGTAGGATCAAGGGTCTGTGGTTTAGGGTATAGGGATAATGATATAGGGTGTAGTGTTTAGTTTTTATGGTAAGAAGTATAGCATTTAGGGCGTATGTTTAGGGTTTAGGGGTTATGGTCTATGATATTGGGTTTGGCGTTTTGGGTTTTGAGTGTAGAGTTTCAGGTTTAATGTGTATAAAAGAGGGTTTTGATTATAGTGTCCAATGCTTAGGGTTAAGGGTATAGAGTTTCATGTGTATGATCTAGGGTTTGGGGTTTAGGGTGTAGGGTTTAGGGTATACGGTTTTGGGTTTTTGGTGTTGGGTATTGGATATTCAGTTTAGGGTTAAGGATATAGGGTATAGTGTTTAGGGTATATGGTTTAGGGTTTAAGGTTTCTTGATTGGGTTATTCGTGTAGGGTTTACAGATTGGGGTGTGGGGTATAGAGTTTCGGGTTTGGGATGTATTGGTTTGGATTTTGGAGGTAGTGTATAGTGTTCCTGTTGTAGGGTTTAGGGTTTAAGTTTTTTTATGGTTCTTAGGTTTTCAGGGATCTTATGATTTTTATAGTTTTTATGTGTTTTTAGGGGTTTTTAGTTTTGGTAGGGGTTTATCTGTTTTTAATGATTATTTGGCATTTTATAGGTTTCAATTTTTTTTGTTTTTTGGGTTTTTATTGTTTTTAGGGGTTATTATATTTTTAGGGGTATAAATTATTTTAATGGTTTTATGGTTTTTAGTGTTTTTAGGGATTTGAGATGTTTGTATGGGTTTTAAAGGACTTTAGGTGTTTTATGGTTATCTCAGGGTTAAATGGATTGTTTAATGTTTTTATATTTTTTATTGTTTTAGGTGTTTTATGGTTTTAAGGGATTTCATTGGTATTTTAGGGTTTCTTTGGAATTTTATGGGGTTTTTGGTATTTACGCATGTTTAGGGAGTTTAGGTTTTGTAGAAATTTTTTGGGTTCTTTTAAATTTTAATCACTTTTAGGGATTTTATGGTATTTTAAGGCATTTAGTGTTATTTTATATTTCATATATAATTATAGGGTTTTCAGGTGTTTTATGGTGGTATTAATTTTATGGGTTTTTTTGTTTTTAGTTTTTCTATATTGTTTGAGGGATTTATAATTTTTTCCTATATTTATAGGGTTTTAAGGGTTTTTTGGTCTTTTAGGGTTTTTAGGTTCTTTTAGGTGTTTTAGGTATTTTTGAATCTTTTGGGGTTTTATGGTTTTCATGGATTTTTAGTGATTTATTGGGGTCTTAGTGATTTTTGAGGATTTATGTGGTTTAGGGTTTAAAAGGGGTTTTAGTGTATTTAGGGGTCTTTAGCATTTTCAGGGATTTTGTGGTTTTTAGGTTTTTAGGTTTTCCGTTGTTTTATGGTGGTATATGGTTTCAAGGTTTTTTTCTTCAAATTTTTAGGGTTTTTTATATTTAATGTTTTGGTTCATTTTTAGGGATACTTCTGTGTTTTTGGGATTTTGGGTTTTTTTGTTTTAGGTATTTTAGTGTTTTGGAGTTTTTTTGGGTTTTCAGATGTTTTAGGGAGTTTAGAGATTTTTAGATTTTTATTGGTTTTTGGGGTGTTTGTAGTATTATGGTGACTTTTTATTTTTTGTTGTTTTAATGGTTTTTTGGGTTTCTTATGTTTTTAGGGTTTTATGGGTTCTAGGGATTTGTTAGTGTTTTTCAGTTTTTAGTCTTTTAGTGTTTTTATGGGTTTTTTATTATTGGGGTTTTATATTTTCTTGAATTATTTACGATTTTAGGGTCTTTAAAATATCTTAGGGATTTGATATTATATTAATTATTTTTAATTTTTTTATGATTTTAAGGCCTTTTAGGGATATAATGGTTTTAGGGGTTTTAAGGGTCATTTATGGGTTATATGGGTTTTTTTGTTTTTTTTGTTTATAAGTTTTTATGGTATTTTAATTATTTGGGGTTTTCTTGGTCACTAATGGGTTTTAGGGTCCTTTATGTTTTTTAAATTTTTAGGGTCCTTTAGTGTAATTTAATCATTTTGGAGCATTATGTGTTGTTTAACATTTAATGTTTTCTTAGTTTTTTTGAGTTTTCTGGGATATTAGTACTTTCTAGGTTTTATGCTTTTTAATGGATTTAATGTTTTTATGGATTTATGGGTTTTAGGGTTTTTATGGTTTTTAGGGTTTTAGGGATTTTAGGGTATTGAATAGTTTTTTCGAATTTAGGGACATTTAATGTTTTTGTGTTTTTTCATGTTTTTAGATTATTTTAGGGTTTTATGGGTTTAGTGACCATTTAAGGGGGTCTTGGACCTTTATATCTTTTAATGGTTTTAGGGTACCTTAGGGATTTTAATGTCTTTTTGGTTCTTTTATTGTTTTTATGGGTTTTAAGGGGTTTTAGAAACATTTTATGTTTTTAGGGTCTTTTAGTGGGTTTTAGGGTTATTAGGGACTATTATGGAGTTAGGAAATTTTAGGGTTTAAAGTTTTTTGTGGTGTTCAGGGTTTTTATTATATTTACAAATTTTATTATTTTAATTTTTTATTTGATATTTTTAGGGTTTTTAGGATTGCTTATGAGTTTTGGGGGTTTTAGGGTCTTTAATGGTCTCAGGGATTTTTATTGTTTTAGGTTCCTCTAGGGGTTATATGATTTATAGGATATTTTAGTGTATTTATCTTTTCAAGGGGTGTTATTGTTTTTAGAAGAATTAGAAAATTTTATATGGATTTTTAATGTTTGGGGGGTTTTAATGTGTTTTTCTTGTTTTTAGAGATTTTTGTGTTTTTATGGGGTTTTTGAGTTTTTTGCACAATTTGGTTTTCAGGGTGTCTTAGGCTTTTTGGGGGTTCTTTGTTTTCATGGGGTTTTATAGTTTTTTATGAGTTTTTGTTGTTTTATGGTTTTTAGGGGTTGTCAGTGGTTTTCAGGGTTTTAGGATTTTAATATTTTTAGGGTTTTTAGTGGGTTATAGGGGTTCGAAAGGGTTGTTTCCTTTTAGGGGTTTTAGGATTATTTTATAGTTTGTATATTTTTCTAAATACTTTAGATTTTTTTTAATTTTTTAAATGTTTTTTAGGTTTTTAGGGTTGTTTTATGGTTTTATTATTTTTATGGGGTTTATTTGATTTGGGGTAATTAGTGGTTTTAGGGTTTTAAGGGTGTTTTTGGTTTTTTGGTGGTTTGGGTTTTTTTATGTTTTTCAGAGTTTAAGTGATATTAGGGTGTTTGAGATATTTTATAGTAATTTTTATTTTACATTAACGTTTTTATGATTTTTATGGTCATTTAATGGGTTTTAGGGATTCAGGGTTGTTTAGGATTTTTAGTGTTTTTATCGTTTTAGTTGCCTTTTGGGTCATTAGGTTTTTCATTTGTTTTGATAGTTTTTTAGGGTAGTAAGGGTTTCTATGTGTCATCAGTTTTTATTGTTTTTAGGTTATTTATGAATTCAATGGAGTTTGATGGTTTCATAAGGTTATGGAGATTTTAAAATGTTTTAGGGATTCTTATTGTATTTCCGGGTTTTAGGGTTTTTAATGGTTTTTAAGGGGATTAAAAGTGTTTTAGGATATTTAAATGATCTGGGTTTTTTCCGTTTTTTAGGGGATTTAGGGTTTTTTTGAGTTTTTGGGTTTTTAGGTATTTTTATGTAATTTTAGGTGGGGGTTTTGTATTTTTAAGGCTGTTTAGTGTTTTAGGGGTTTTGGGGTTTGTAGGAGACTTAAGGGTTTTCATAGAATTTAGTGGTGTTAGGTTCTCTAGGATTATTTATGGTTTTTGGACTTTTTGGTCTTTTTTGGGTTATAAAGTATTTTAGTATTTTTAGGTTTTTAGGATTGTTATGTTTTTTACGTTGTTTTTATGTTTTTAGGGTGTTTGGGTTTTTTAATAGTTTATTGGGGTGTTTTGTATTTTTTGGATATTTTAGTGATTTTGGGGGTCTTACTTCATTATCAATTTTATGTTTTTTTTGGGGTTTCTAATGTTTTTATAGTCATTCAGAATTTCATTGTTTTTATGATTTTGTGTGTTTTTAAAAATATTTTTAGTTATTATTATTGTTTTAGGGTATCATTATTTTTTTACAGTTTTTTAAGATCCCCTAGGTATTTTAGGTCCTTTTATGGATTTTTTACGTTTTAAGGGGTTTTTATGTGTTTTAAGTTAATATTAGGGTCAATCTAGCTTTTGGGGTCTTTTAGGTTTTAGATAATTTAATCTTGTTACATTATTTTATGGAATTTTAGAGTATTGTTAGGTGTTTTGGGCCTTTCTACTGCCTTTTTATTGACTGTAATAACTTCTTGGGTTTGGAGGGGGTGCGGGTTAAGACTTTTTAGGGTTTTGGGTTTATATATATTTTATGTGTTTTTAGCGGTTTAAGGGGTTTAGGGTAATTATAGTGTTTTTAGGATTTTTTAGTTCTTTTGGATTTAGGGTTATTTTATGGGTTTCGTACATTATTTAATATTTTTAAGGTTTTTATGATATTCTATGTTTTCATAAGGTATTAGGATATTTATAGTTCTTGGTTTTTGTACAGTTTTAGTGGCTTTAGAGTTTTTTTGGGTGTTAATGATTTTAGGGTATTTTTGGTTGTAGGGTTTTAAGGATTTTTTAGGGGTGTTTTGTGGTTTTTTATTATTTGTGGGTTTTATAGGTGTTTTGTGTATTTTGGATATTTAGGGTGTTTTAGGTTTGACGGGTGTTCTGTAATTTCTAGTTTTTACGAGTTTTTGAGGTATTTTAGTGTTTTAGGGGTTTTAAAGTTGTATAGGATTTAGGGTTTTTTGGGGTATATGGTTTTTAAGGGTATAATGGTTTTAGCATTGTTTAGGTATTTTATGTGTTTTTAATGTATTTAGACTGATTATTTTATTATGTATTTTAGTTTTTTTAGTGTTTTAAGTAATTTTAGTGTTTTAGGTGATTTGTGTTGTTTTGAGTGTATTTAAGTGTTCTTAGTGTTTTGTTGGTGTTGTTTGGGTTTTTATGGTTCTATATTGTTTTTATGGGTTTATAGGGTTTTAGGGATTTCAAATTTTTGTTTTTTACTACTTTTAAAGTTTTTATAATTTTTTAGGTTTTTTAGAGTTGTGGGGGGGTTTAGGGGTTTTAGAAATATAATGGTTTTTATGGTTTTTAGGAGTTTAATTTCTTTTTAGGGGTGTTATTGTGTTTTTGGGGGATTTTTGTGCTTTCTGGGACTATCATGGATTTCATGAATTGTTAGGGTTTTAAATGGTTTTTTTTAGGGTATTTACATGTTTTAGGGGTTTTATTGTTTTTAGTGTTTTTTTGGAGTTTTAGGGTTCTTTCGATTATTATTGGGTTGTTTAAGGGGTTTCTTGCACTCTTTTTTCAGTTTAATTTGGTTTTTAGAATTTATTAGTGTTTTTAGGGGTTTCATAGTTTTATAGGGTCCTTCGGTTTATATAGGGGTTATTTTTTTATTTTTTTATTTTTGGGTTTTTAGGGGGTTTAAGTGTTTTATTATGTTTTGTATGGGTTTTAGAGGTTTTATGGGTTTTAGGGATATTAGGATTTTTTAGTGCTTAATTAGGGATTTGAAGTACTTTTACGATTTATTGATGTCTTAGGGTTTTTAGAGTTTTTGGGTGTTTTATATTTTTTATGTGTTTTAATGGTATTTAGGGTTTTTTTAGGTTTTAGGGAGTTAAGGTTATTTTTATATTGTGAGTATATTTTCTGGTTGTTGTGTTTTTGGGGGTTTTAGGTTATTGTATTTCATTTTTATTTTGTGATTTAGGGGATTAAAGGTATTTTGATATTTTCCATAGGGTTTTTTGGTTAGATCTTTTAGATATTTAGGGTATTATGGTTTTTTTATTTTTATTGTTTTTTGGGGTTTTAGGCGTTTTAGGATATTTTTTTATTTTTTGGGCTTGTAGGCTTTTTAGAGATCTTTTATGGTTTTTGGGTATTAGTAGTTTTTATGGATTCAAAGGGTTTCAGAGGTTTTTTCAGGATTTATGTGGTTTTTTAGTTTTTAAGTTATTTGTGGGTTTTATTGGGTTTTATAGGATTTTCTGTGGTTTGGGTGGGGGGGGGGTAGGAATTTTATGGTTTTTAGGGGTTTTTTGATATTTAGTGATTTATTTTATTTTGATTTCTTTGGGAATTTTAGAGTTTTTTTGGGGGTTTTATTGGTTTTTTTGTTTTAGGGGTTTCTATGAAACATTAGGGTTTATAATTTTTTAGTGTTTTAAGGATTTATGTAGGGTTGTGTATTTTTTAGTGTTTTAATATGTTTTATGGATTTTAGTTTTTTAGGGATTTTATGGATTTTATTGGATTTTATGGTTTCTCGGATTTTTTAAGGTTTACCATGGTTTTTAAAGGTTTTAAGGTTTTTTATTGTATTTAGGTTTCTTAGAATTTTTTGGGATTTTTAAGGTGTACGATGTTTTAAATCATTTTTTATTTTTAGTGTTTTTGTGTGTTTAATAACTTTTAGGGCTGTTATGGGTTTTAAAGGCTTTTATGGGTGTTTATGGATTTAGGGGTTTTAGTTTTCTTGATGTTTTTCAGTGTTATTATAGTTTTTCAATGTTTGGGGTTTTTTATATTGTTTACCTTATTTGTTTTTTTTTTGTTTTTTTTGTTTTTAAGTGTATTATGGTTTTTTACAATGTAAGGAATGCAATGAAATTTTAGGGTAATTATGTATTTTATGGTTTATAACAGTTTTCAGTGTCTTAAGTCATTTTTTTGGGACTTTGAGGTTTTTAGGGGTAATAGGGTTTTAAGGGTTATATAGAAATTTATGGTTTTTTGCATTTATGTTATTTAATGTTTGTGGTGTTTTATTGTTTTTTAGAGTTTCATTGGAATTTTCGAGGGTTTTTACTACTTTTTATGATTTTATTGTTATTTTATTATTAGGCGATATAGGGTGATTTTAGTATTTTAGGATTCATTGTGGGTTTTTAGGATTCCTTTTTATTTTTAAGATATTTATGGTCGTATAAGGTTTTTTCTATTTTTAGGATCCTTAAGGGTTTTAGGGTTTTAATTGTCGACCAGGATTTTAGAGCCATTTAGTGGATTTTTTTGTTTTAGTGAAGTTAATTTTTTTTTTGTATTCATTTTATTTTTGTGTTTTTAGAATTTTTAGGGGGTTTAATGAGATTTTCGTGGTTTAACAATCTTTTAGAATTATTTAGGTTTTCTATTTATTTGTGGTTTTGTGGGTTTTTAAGGTTCTTAGACGTTTTATGTTTTTTAGGAAATCTATATTTTAAGGGTTTTTTATGTTTTTTAGGGTTTTTTTTTGGTTTTAGGGGTTTTTGGTTTTTTTTAGGATATTTTTTATTTTTTGGGTTTTAAAGATATTTTTACAGTTTTTAGGGTGTTTAGGGTTTTTAGAATTTTTAGTGTTTTTATATATTTTTTTTGTTTTAAGGAATTTATGAGTTTTAGTTTAATTTATAAATTTTATATAGTTCTAGGGGTTTTAGGGCCTTATTGGTTTTTATGTTATTTAGGGTTTTGGGGTTTTTAGGATATTTAGGGTTTCTAATGTTTTCAGTATTCTTTATATTTTTATAGTGTTTTGGGTTTTTGGGTTTTTAAAGTCTCTAGGGAGTTTAAGGTTTTTTATGTTCTTAGGAATATTATTAGTTTTTAGGGGGTTTATGTGTCCTAGAGGATTGGTGGTACAATGGGTTTTATATGTTTTAATGGATTAATGGTTTTTGGTGATTATTTATGTTTTTTTAGTTTTTTTTATTTTTAGGATTTTATGCGATTTTATGGTTGTTATGATTGTTTTATGGTTTTTTGGGGTTTAATGTATCTATGGTGCCAGAATAATTTTAAAGGGTTTTTATGTATTTTTTGTTTTTTAGAGGTTTTAGGGGCCTTTATGGTTTTAGGGGTTTTTAATGTATTTAAGGTATTTATGGGGTTTTTAGGGTATTTTAGGGGTATAGTGTCATTTAGAGTTCTAGAGGATTAGGTTCTTTTAGGGTTATTTTGGGTTTTTTAGGATTTTAGTTCCTTTTAGGGATTTTTACGAATTGTAGGGTATTTATAATTTTTTATGTTTTTTGTTTTTTGAAGCCTATTTTATGTTTTTATATTTTTTGTTGTTTTTAGGGGTTTTATGGGTCTTATGGGTTTTTTTGGGTTTTTATAATTTTTTACGATTTGATTGGGTTTTTAGGGATTTGTGGGGTTTTTATTATTTTTAGATGTTATAAGGGTTTTAGGGTTCTTATGAGTTTTTAGGTCTATTTGGGTTACTATTGTTTTAAAGGGTTTTAGAATGTTACGTGTTTTATGATTTTTAAGGGTTTGGTTTTTTAGGTTTTTACGATCTTTTTATATTTTTAGGTTTTTTATGTCTGTTTTAGGGTTCTATAGATTTTTTATGGGATTAAGTGTATTTTGGGATTTATGTTTTTTTGGTTTTTTTGTGTTTTTGAATGTTTTTAGTCGTTTAATGGTTTTTGTGGTTTGTAGGGGGTTTTATGATTTTTGGGGTTTTCATTGTTTTGGGGACTTTTGAGTTTTAGGGTATTTTCGATTTTTAGTGTTTTTTGGATTTTTTGCAGTTTTTAGTGTCTTTTGGGGTTTTAGTGTTTTAAGGGTTTTTTTGGGGTTCATAAAGGTTTTAGGGTCTTTAGTGGGTTTGAGGGTCTTTTGGGTTTTTATGAGGTGTTTTGTTTTTCCGGGTTCTTTGTAGATTTTATTGGTTTTTATGGATTCAAGTTGTTTTTTTAATTTTTATTTTATTTATTATCGTTTTATGGTTTTAGTATTTTTAGTATTTTTAGAGTTTTTAGGGTTTTTAAGGATCTTAAACTTTTTTGGGTTTTAGATATTTTTTTGTTTTTAGTTTTTTTCAGGGTATTTGGGTGGGGGGTTAGGGGTTTTATGGGGTTTTAGAATTTTTATATGTTTTGTGAGGTTTTAGGTTTATTTTAGGGTTACATGGTTTTTAGTTTATTTATGGATTTCAGTGTTTCTGGGTTTTTTTGGGTGTACAGATTTTTATAATTTTAGGGTTTTGTTGGGTTCATATATATTTCTTATGTGTTTGTAAGATTAATTAATGGTTTTAGTGATATTTAGGGTTTATTAGGTTTCTTTTAGGCTTTTTTAAGTTTCATTAGGTGTTTTTTTTTTGTGTTTTTATTGTTTTAAGGGTTTTAGGGATTTTAGAGATTTAGTGCTTTTATGGGGATTAATGGGGTTTTGTGCTTTTTATGGTTTTGGTGTGTTTTAGGGTTTTTAGGGTATTTATGGTTTGTTAGGGGTTTTTGTTTTTTTTTTGGTTTTGGGAATTGTATGTGTTTATAGTGTTTTTAGTGGTTTGAGGGTTTCTTATTATTTTTAATGTTTTCTTATGGATTTTATACAATTTTTAGGGGTTTTATGGTCATTGGGGTTTTTTTGGTCTTTTACATTGGGGGGGTTGCTTCATTTAGTGTTTTTTGTTGTTGAAATGTCTTTTGGGGATTAAGGTATTTTAGGGTATTTGTGTGTTTTTAAAAGTTTTATGTTTTTAGGGTGTTATCATATTTAAGCATATTCAGGGTTTTTAGGTTATTATCATGTTTTAAGTGATTTAAGGGTTTCATGGGGTTTTAATAGTTTCAAGGGTAACTATGGGTTTTACTATTTTTTGTGTCTATTTTATAAATTTTATGGAGTTTTGATATTTCTAGGGGTTTGGGGGATTTGAAGGTCATTTAGTGGATTTAGTTGTTTTTAGGGTTTTAGTGGATTTTTTATTCTCGGATATCTAAGGAGTTTTGGATTTTTAGGGATTTTGTGGTTTTATATTTTTAAGGAATTGTTTGTGTTTTTTAGGTTATATTAGAGATATATTGTATTTTTTATGGTTTTTACAATTTTTTATAGTCTTTTATATATATTCCAGTGTTCATATGATCTTTTAGCCTTTCAGGATCTTTAAAATATTTTTATGAATTTTTTAAATTTGTTAGGTTTTTGGTGATTTATTTTATTTTTGTTGTTTTAATGGGATTTTTATGGGTTTTAGAGTTTTCGGGTTTTTTGTGCTTATTTGATTTATAGTGTTTTTATGATTTTTTTATTTTTTTTTTGTTTTAGGGACTTTTGGGTATTTAGGGTTTTTTTAAATTTGTTGGATTTTTTATATTTTTATGTATTTCTTATTTTTTATTTTTAGTTATTTTAGGTGTTTAATGGTTTTATAGGTTTTTTAGTGTTTTATTGGGTTCTGAAGGTCTTTTTGGGGTCCTTCGGGGTTTTATAGTTTATAGTGTTTTTAGAGGTTTTTAAAGGTTTTCAAATTTATTTATGTAGTCTAAAGGTTTTTTATATGGTTTAGGTTTTTAGGGATTTTTTGTTTTTAGGGCGTTTTGGATATTAGGGTTTTTACTGTTTTATGGGTTTCTATGGGTTTTTATTGTTTTTATTGAGGTTATAAGGATTCTTAGGGGATTAAAACATTTGTAGGGTTTTAGGGTATTTATAATTCATTGGTTTTTTTTTGATCTCTTATATTTTTAGGGCCTCTTCTGGGATTCAGGGATTTTAGAGTATTTTATAGTTTTTAAGGGGTTTTAGGGTCATTTTAGTCTATTTAAAAGGTTATAGTGTATTTTGCAGTGTTTAGGGGTATTATATTTCTTAGGGTCTTTTATGGTTATTACTATTTCTCAGGTTTTAGGGATTAGTTTTTAGAATATGTGTAGTAGGTTTTAGGATTTATTGTTTAGGATTCAGGTTTTATGGTGTATGGTATAAGGTTTAGTGTGCAGGGTAAATGTGTTAGGTTGTAGGGTTTTAGGTTTGGGGTTTATTGTTAAGGTTTTAGGGTTTAGGATGTACGGTTTTGGGTTTACTGTGTAGGGTATAGTGTTTTAGGCCGATTGTTTATAGTTTATGGTGTATGGTATAGGTTTTATGGTATATTGTATATGTTTTTTAACCTTTGGTTTAGGGTTTTGGTTTTTTAAGTTTTTATGGTTTATTAGCATTTTACCATTTTTTGGGGTATAATAGTTTTGTGGGATTTTAGTGAGTTTAGGGGTTCTTCAGGTTTTCATGGCTGTTAGGGTTTTTTTCGTTTTAGGGGTTTTATGGTTTGGGGTTTAATATTTCATCTTTTTTAGGACTATTTCAAGGTTTTTTGTTTTAAGGCTTTGGAGTTTTAGGGTTTTTTTGGCGTTTATAGATTATATGGTATTAGGGAATTTTAGGATTATTAGGGGTTTTTTGTGGTCTATATAGGTTTAGTAGTTTTGAAGGTTTTTTTGTGAAATAGTATATTTTAGGGTTTCTTTATGGTTTTTTTGGGGCGGGGGGTTAGTGTTTTTGGTTTTTGGGGGTTTAAGTGTTTTTATGGATTTTGGGTTTTTAGGGGTTTTAGTGGTTCTAGAGGTTTAAAATGATTTTTAGTCTTAGTGGGTAGGGTTATCAGTGTTTTTAGGTTTTCTAGGGTTTTTAGGTTTTGATTTTTTGGGGGTTTTAGTGTGTTTTCGGTTTTTATGGGTTTTAAAGCCATTCAAGATTATTTAGGGGTTTTTGTTATTTCGGTTTTTAGGGTTTTTAGGGTTTTGGGGTTTTAGGTTATTTATGGTTTTTAGTGATTCTTGTTGTTTTAAGGGAATTTTATTTTTCTAAGGTTATCAGGGTTTCTAGATTTTTAAGTTATTTATTGTTCTTTTACTGTTTTAGGGTTTAAAGGGTATTTATGGGATTTATGGTGTTTTATGGTTTTCAGAGTTTTCAGAGCCTATAATGGGTTTTTATAGATTTTTTCTTTCAAGGATTCTAGTTTTTTTTTGTTTTTATGGTTTTTTTGTTTATTAGGATCCTTTACGATTTTATAGGTATTTTATGGTTTTTATGGTATTTTGGACCCTTTAGGTTTATTTGTTTTTTAGACTCTTTTAGATAGTTTTAAGGGTATTTATTATATTTTAGGGCTTGGTAGGTATTTTACTATAATTTAGGGCTTTTAAGGATTTTACAATCGTTTTTGGTTTTTAAGATTTTAGTGTATCTTGGGTGTTTTATGGGTTTTTGTGTTTTCAGGGTGTCTTATGAATCATTTTTAGTTTTTTGGGTCTTTTAGGCGTTTCGGGGGTTTTAGGTTTTTTATGTTTCTTTTTTTCGTGGAGTTTAGGGGTTTTATAGTAATTATTGTTTTAGTGTTTTTGGGGTTTTTGGGATTTTTATGGATTTTATGGTCTTTTGGGTCCTCTAGTGTTTTTATAAATCTTTATGATTTTTAAGGGACATCTAGTGTTTTAAGGGATTTTAGGGGTTAATGTTTTTTATGGATTTTAGTGTTTTAGGGTTTTAAATGATTTTTTTTGTTTTATGGAATTTATAGGGTATTTTTGGGTTTTAGGGGATTTAGCGGGTTTAGGGGTTTTAGTGTTTTGATGGGGGGTTTATGGATTTTTTGGGTATTTTGTAATTTTTTATGGAATTATATGCACATTTAGGGGTTTTATGAGGTTTATGGGTTTTTAGCATGTTTTAGGGGTTTTAGGGCTATTTGGGGGGGGGTTCATTTTTTTATTTTTTGGGGGGATTTCATGGATATTTAAGAGTTTTAGAGTTTTTAGGCATTTTAATATGATTTATTTGTTTTAAAACAATTTATTGGTTTTAGAGATTTTGATTTATTTAGTTAGTATTTATAAATTTTTTAGGGGTTTTTGTTTTTTTGATATTTACATTATTTAGGGGCTTATGGATTTTTTGGGTTTTATGGTATTTTTTATTTTTACGGTATTTCATGGATTTAGGGTTTCTTAGGGGTTTGTTTGTAATAAGGAGTTTATTGGGGTTTAAGCCTTTTTAGGAATTTTTCTAAGTTTATTAGTTTCCTTTACATGTTTTCAGGGATTTTATGGCCTTTTATGGTGTTTGTATTTTTAGAGTTTTATGGTTTTTATGGTTTTTGTTTTTTGTTTTTTGTTTTAATGGTATTGAGGGTTTCAAGGTTTTTAAGGGACTTTTTTTTGGTTTTTATGGTTTTTGAGATTTTAGTTTTTTTATCATTATTTTTTTTGAGATTCTGAGGGGGGGTTTATGGTTTGAAGGGTTTTAGGGTTCTTTATGGATTTTAGGGTTCTTAAAATATTAGTGGTTTTAGGGTTTTTCAATGATTTATTTGGGTTTTCTATTATTTTAGGTTTTCTAGGTGTTCTTTTGTGTGTTTGGATCATTTTATAAATTTTTTTTGGATTTAGAGGTTCTTTTTATGTGTTGAACTATTTTTTTGGTTTTTTGTGTCCATATGAAATTTTTGAATTTTCAGTTTTTTTTGTGACTTTATGGGGTTTTAGGGTCTTTTAGGTGTTTGTGGGGGGAGGAGTTTTATGGTCATATAGGAGTCATTTAGGTGGTATATTAATGTTATTTATAGTTATATAATGGGATATTGGGTTTTTAGAGATTTTGGGTTTTAGTTCCTTTTCTGGGTTTTTATTTTTTTAATGATTTTCTTTGGTTTTATTATTTTAGTGTTTTTATGGATTTTTAGGGTTTAAGATTTTTTTTGTGATTTTATGGTGTTAATGGTAATTTTATGTTTTCTAGAATTCCTTTATGGGTTTTTATTGGTTCTTAGGGGGCTCTTTTATTGTTTTTTGGGGTTTACATAAGAATTTCTAATAAATCGATCATTTTAATATGGTTTTTAGCATATATATAGTTTTTAAGGTTTTTATAATTTTCTGAGTTTTTTGGGGTTTTAGAGTTTTTAGGGTTTATAATTTCGTAGGATTTTATGGATTTCTAGGGGTTTAGGGCATCCTAGAGTTTTATGTGTTTTTTTAAGGTTCTTAGATGATTTTGAGGAGTATTAGAATTCTTTTAGGGGTTTTTATGGTTTTTTGGGGGTTTATGGGGTTTTTTTATTTTTTTGGGTTTTATGGTTTTGTTGTTTTTAAAGTGATTTTAGGGTTTTTGGTATAGATTTTAGGGTGTTATATATCAGGATTAGAGTATATGGTATTGGGTTTTGGAAGTTGGTAGTTGGGTTTAGGGTTCAGGGTAATGGGTATAGGGTTTTGGGTGTAGTGTTCCGGGATTATGGTGTAGGGTATAGGGGTTATGGAGTAGAGTTTATCATTAAGGATGAATGGTATTGGGTTAATAGTGAAGGGTTAAGATAAAGTGTGTAGGGTATAGGGTTTAGGTTGTAGTGATTAGGGTTTATGGTGTAAGGTATATGGTATAGTGTGTAGGGTTTACGGTATAGGGATTTGGGTGCAGAGTTAAGGGTTTAGGATATATGGTTTACGAAGTTAGTTTTTAGGTTTGTGTTGTAGGGTTTGTGGTTAAGGTTTTCTGGTTTAGGGTTTATGGTTGATTTTATAGGGCTCAAGGGGTAATATTTTGGATTTTAGGTGCCTTTTATATGGTGTATGTGGTAGGTTTGAGGGTTTTGGGTGTAAGGTATATGGTTTATGGTGTAGGGTTTATGGTTTAGGTTTTTGGGTATAGGGTTAGGGTTTAGAATTTCAGGTTACATGTGTAGGGTGTATGGTTTAGGGTGACATGTATAGGGTTTGGGGTGTAACATTAACGATTTAGTGTGTAGGGATTAGGTTTTATGGATTAGATTTTAGGGATTAGGTTATAGGGTTTAGGGTTCAAGGTGTAGGGTTTAGGGATTAGTGTTTATAGATTTGGGTGCATTGTTTTGGGTTTAAGGTGTATGGTTTTTCATTAAGGATTTTTGATATTTGGTTTAGCATGTTGGGATTAGGTTTTAGGTTAGTGTTGGATATAGGGTTTGTGGTGAATTATATAGGGTTTAGGGTGTAGGGTTTTGGGTTTTGGGTGTGGGGTATTGGGTTTTGGGTGTAGGTTTTTTAAATTAGAGTGTAGGATATTGGTTTTATATTTTATGGTTTAGGGTTAAGGTTGTATGGTATAGGGTTTAGAATTTACGATATAGTATTTAGGGTGTATAATACTGTGTTATGGTTTTGGGTTTATGGTATATGATGCATGATAGAGAGTTTAGGGAGTATGTTATTGGGTTTAGAGTGCAGATTTTATGTTTTAGGGTTTAGTGTATATGGTTTCAAGTGTAGGGTTTATGATTTTAGGTTTGAAGTATAAAACCAAAGGTGTATTGTTTAGGGTTTAGGGTGTAGGGTATATGGTTTATGGTGTAGGGTTTAGGGTAATAGGTATAGGGTTTAGGGTGTAGGGTTAACATTTTATGTTTTAGGGTTACTGTTAAGTGTGATAGGTTTATTGTTTATGTTGTATATTTTAGGGTTTAGGGTGAATGTTTTTAGGTTTAGGGTGAATGTTTTTAGGTTTAGGGTCTAGGGTTTAGAGTCTACTGTTTAGGGTTTAGCATATAGGGGTTATTGTTTTTGGTGTAGGTTATATGGTTTAGGGTGTTAGATTTTGGGTTTATGGAGTTGGGATCCATATTTAGTGTTTATTGTGTAGGCTATAGGGTTTAGTGTGTACAGTATGGTGTTTAGGTTTTATGGTATTGGTTTTATGGTGTATTTGTTTTGGGATTTTAGATTTTGAGGTTTTAAAGGAAGTTATTTAATGTTTTTTGGGGTTGTTTGGGGTTTTACAGTTTTTAGGTGTTTACGTGTCATTAGTGTTTTTAGGTGTTTCTATGGTTTTAATTGGATTAATTTTTTTAGGATTTTGGAGGTTTATATGTTTTTTGGGTTTCTTTGGGTTATTAGGGCTATCGATGGGTTTTTGGGTTATTAGCGGTATTTAGTGTTTTTAGAGGTTTTTAGGGTTTTTTAATTTTTTTATTTTTACAGATTCAATTATTTTTTTGGGTTTTGGTGTATTGTTTGTTTTTTAAAATTTTTAGCATATTTATGGTTTTTTATGGGGTTTGGATATGATTCATTTTAGGGGGTTTTAAGGTTCTTTTATGAGTTTTAGAATTCTTTTAAATATTTATGATTATTTTAGTTTTATTATTATTTCTATTGTTTTCAAGGGATTCGAATGTTTCTTTTGGTTTTGTAGGGTTTTTGAACGTTTTGCAGGGATTTTATGGGTTTTTTGTGGTATTTAGGATTTTTAGGGTTTGCCAAGTTTTTAATGGGTTTTGTTGGAGTTTGTCGAATTTTTATGTGTGTTTAGGTTTTTATGGGTATTAGTGTTTTTTGTTTGACTAAATTGGGTTATTTGGGTTTTTTAGTGTTTTTATGATTTTCTTAGGGATTTTTTTTGGATATTTAGTTGTTTTAGGGGTTTTTAGTGTTTTTAGAATTTTTCATGGTTTTGATGTTTTCCGGGGTTTTATGGGGTTTCTTCGATTTTATTGGAATTAATGATTTTTAAGTCCTATCATGTTTTTGAAATGGTTTGAGGGATTTTATACATATTTTTTTCTTTTTGGGTTTTTGGGTTTTTATGGTTTATTAGTGAATTTAGGATTTTTTTTGATTTTTATCGTTTTCTAGTGTTTTTAGTGTTTGTGTAGGATTTTAATTGATTAGGATCTAAGGTTGTAGATATAGGGATTATTTTTTAGGGTATTTGATATGGAGAGTAGGGAATTGGGATTATGGGTTATGATATAGGTTTTTTGGAGTAGAGTTTAGGGATTTAGGTGTAGGGTATTGGGTTAAGGGTGTATGATGTTCGATTAAAGATATACATATATATAGTTCAGGCTGTAGGGTTTAAGGTTTAGGGTGTATTGTATAGGGTTTAGGATGTTGTGTTTAGTCTATAGTGTATAGGGTATAGGGTTTAGGGAGTATGGTTTAGGGTTTTGTGATTAGGTTATAGGGTATAGGATTTATGGTTTAGGGTGTAGGGTGTGGGTTTTTTGGTAAAGGGTTTGGGGTATTTGGTTTGTGTGTATAATATATAGAAAAGGATATAAGAATTATGGTATAGGTTTATGGTTTTAGAGTTTAGGGTTAATGGTTTTAGGTTTTTGGTGTTGGGATTATTGTTTGGGATTGGAGGTTTAGGGTTTACGATTGCGGTTATAGGGATTAGGTTGTAGGGTATATGATTTATGGTGAATGGTATAGGGTTCAAGGTGTAGGATTTAGAGTTTTGGGTGTGGAGTTTAGGGTGTAGGGTGTAAGGGTTAGGTTTTAGGGTGTTTAGATTGTGGTTTAGGGTAGAGTTTCAAGGGGTTATGGTGTAGGGTATTGGTTATAGGATGTAGGGTTTTGGATTTATGGTGTATTCTATAGGGTTTAGGGTGTAGGGTTTAGGTTTAGGGTTCATGGTGTAGGTTATAGGGTTTATCAAGTAGGTTTTAGGGTCTATAGAGTTGGGTATAACGTATAATGTGTAGGGTTTAAATAATTGGGATTAGATTATACATTGTACTGTTTAATGTATAGGTTATATAGTTTGGGGGTCGAATATTAGGTTTAAGGTGTCGGGTATAGGGATTATGTATTAAGGTGAATAGTGCAAGGTGCCGGGTTTTGGGTTGAGGGTGTAGAGTATAAGAAATTTTGGGTTCATGGTATAGGGTTTAGGGTATATGGTAAAGAGTTTAGAGAGCATGAAATTGGATTTAGGGTGTAGAGTATATGGTTTACAATGTAGGTTATAGGGTATACCATGTAGGATAGAGGGTTTATGCTTTATGGTTTAACCAGTAGACTATATGTTTAAGTTTATTTTTTGGGTTTAGGGTGTAGGGTATAATATTAATGGTGTAGGATTTTGGGTTTTGTTTGTATGGAATTGGGTCTAGGGTGTAGTATTTACGGAGTAAGGTAAAGGTTTAATGGTGTAAGATTTACAGTTCTCGGTGCATGGTTTAGGGATTAGGGTTTTGGGTTTATATTTTTGTGTCAAATATTTGGTATAGGATTTATCTTTTTGGGTTTTGTAGTATTTTATTGGGTTTAATGTATAGGGTTTATTGTTTTCGATATAGGGTGTATTGTTTATAGTGTAGTGTTTTTAGTTTTGTTATCAGAGCATGGGGTTTAGTGTTGAGGGTTTAATGGTTTGGGTGTATTTTATTAGGTTTAGGGTGATGGGTGTGGGAATTATGGTGTTGCGTATAGGGTTTAGGTTTTAGGATTTATCATACAGGGTTTATGTTGTAGGGTTTAGGGGTTAGGGTGTATGGTATAGGGTTTAGTGTATAGGGTACGAGGATTATAATATAGATTTTAGAGTGCATGGTGTAGGGTTTAGGGTTAAGGTTATAGGTTTTGGGATTAGGGTGTGAGGTATTGGGTTAAGGGTTTAGTATAGGGTATTGGTCATATGGTATAGGGATTAGGGTGAAGGGTTTGGTATTTATGGTTTTGAGTATAGGGTTTAGGGTTTTGGGTGTAGGGTTCATGGTTTAGGGTAAAGGGTTTGGGGTGTAGGGTATATGGATTGTTTATAGGTTTAGGGTGTGGGGTGTGGGGTATAGGGTTTAGGGAGTACAGTTTATCATTTTTATTGTTGGGTTTCTAGTTTAAGTTGTAGTGTTTTTTTGGGTTTAGGGTGTAGTAATAGGTTTTATGGTGTATGGTTTTCCTTCTAGGGGTTTAGTTGTTGGGATTAGGATTTAGAGTGTAGGGTATCTAGTTTAGGGTTTTTGGTTTTTGGTTTTTGGTGTAGGTTATAGGGTTTGGGGTGTAGGATTTAATGTTTTGAAATTATGTTGTAGGGTTTAAGTTGTAGGTTTTAGGGTGTAGGTTTTATGGTTCTGGGTGAAGGGTTTAGTGTGTAAGGTTTAGGGTTTTGGTAATAGGGTATAGGTTTTGAGCTATAGGATTTAGGGGTTATGCAATTGTGTATTGATTACATGGTTTTTGGTATGGTCATTATGGTTTACGGTATATGGTTTAGATATTTTTACAGTTTTTAGGGTTGGTGTAGTTTTTATAGGGTGTTTAGTGTTTTTATGTTTTTATGGGTATTTAGGGTTTTTAGGTTATAATGTTTTTAACTTTTTTACTTTTTTAGTGTTATTATGAAATTTATGGGTTTTAATTTATTTTTATTTTTATGGATTTTAGAGTTCTTCATGGCTTAGTAGGTGTTTAGGATTTTAGGGTTTATAAGGTCATAGGTTTCTTTATGGTTTTAGGGTTGTAAGGGGGTTTAGGGGTTTAGGTGTTTTCTTTGGGTTTTAAGAGTTTAATGGATTTTGTTTGGGTTTTTTGTTTTTAATATTTTTTGGTATTTTATGGGGGAGTGGGATTTTTATATTTTTCTGGTTTAGGGTGGTAAATCATATTTCAGGTTTTTATATTTTACTAGGGTTCAATTAAGTTTTTAATGGGTTAAAGTTGTTTTTAGAGATATTCTGGGTTTTATCGGTTTTTAGGATTTAGTTTATATTTTGAGTTTTACTCTTTTTTGGGTTTTAGTGTTTTTTGGGATTTTAGTTCTTTTAGTGTTTTTAGAAGTTCTTAGGAATTTTATTGTATTCTACAGTTTTTTGGGTTTCTAGTTTTTTTGGGTTTATATGGTTTTTGGTGTTTTTAGTGTTTAGGTAGTTTTGGGGTATTTAAGGGGGTTTATGTTTCTTTTAGTGGGTTTATGTGGTTTTGGGGACATGAAAATGTTTTTGGGTTTTTATAGTATTTTGGGGTTTATATGGTATATTATATATTTTTAGGGTTTTAGGATCTTTTAGGCATTTTAGGGTTTTTAGTGTTTTTAGGGTTTGTTTGTGTTTTTATGGCTTTTTATGGTTTTTGTTTTTTAGGGTTTGTTTTGGTTATTTGAGTTTATTAGGGGTTTTCAGGTTTTTCAAGTTTTTAGCATTCATATTTGGTATTATATATTTTATTATATTTTTTAGTATTTTAGGTTTATGGGGGGTTTAAAAATTTTTGGAATTTAATGTGTTTTTATAGATTTTTACGGTTTTATGGGATATAACATGTGTCATGAATTTTTACGGTTTTCAGTGGTTTTGAATTTTTTTAACATTTTAATGATTTTATTTTGGTTTTTTGGGTTTTTAGATTGTTTAGTAATTTTCATAGTTTTTAGGATTTATAGGGGTTTTATGGTCTTCTGGGATTTTTAGGCCGTTTTATGGGATTTTAGGGTTTTTATTTTATTTTAATGTTTTCGAGTCTTTTATGTTGTTAAGGGGTTTTATGGTATTTTAGGGTTTTTAGTAATTTTATGGTGTTTTTGGTTTTTTTTGGAATTTAGGTTCCTTTATTGTTTTTAGCAGGTTTTAGGGTTTTTGGGGGGGGGTTTAGGGAGGTTTATTGTGTTGTTTGTGTCTTTAAGGGTTTTTATTGGTTTTTTGGTTTCATTAGTGCTTACATGTTATTAGTGTGATTTGGATTTATTTTGTTTTTATGGTCCTTAGGGTTATTATAGTGTGTCATAGGAATCATGGTTTTATGGCCATTTAGGGAGTTTTAGGGTTGTAAGGGTATTTTAATGTTTTTTCATATTTTTTTGGGTATTTTAGTACTTTTATGGTATATTTGGGTATCCTAAGTAATTTTTGGGTTTTAGGGGTTTCATGGAATGTCGGGGATTTTTAATCTTTTAGGTGTATTTTTATTGGTTTTTGGGGTTTATACTGTATTTAGGGGAGTTAGACTTTTTTTATTTGGGGGTTTCAGGTTATTTTAGGAGTTTTTGTGTTTTCATTAGTTCATAGTGTTTTGGGGTTTAAATGATTTATTGTTTTTGGGGGTTTAACGAGTTTAAAGGATATTTGGGTTTTTAGGTTCTTTAGGGTTTTAGGGTTTTTGTTGTTTTAAGGGATTTTAGTTTTTTGGTGTATTAAGGTTTTTTTATAGATTTTAGGTGATTTCATATTTTTTTTGGGGTTTTATGGTTTTGAGGATTTTAGGAGTTTTAGGATTTTTTACGGTTTTTATATTTTTTAGTGGTTCCAGGTTTTTAGTGGTTTTAGGGACTTTTAGGGGTTTTATTGGGATTTAATAGTTTTATGTTCTTTTAGATTTTTTCATGTTTTTAGTATCTTTCGGTTTTTCTAAATGTTTTGATTATTTTTAAGATTTTTATTGTTTTTAGGCTTTTTAGGGTTTTTAGGGGTTTTGTTTTTTAAGGATTTAATTAGATTTATGGATTCATTTATGGTTTTAGGGGTCATTGGGGATTTTTAATTTTCTTTTATTTGTTTTGTATTTTTAGTTTCTTTTTGGTTCATATGGTTTCTAGGGCTTTAGGGGAAATGAATGTGAAGGTCTAGGCTATTCTCAACCCCCCCCCCCAAAAAAAAATTATTTGAAAAATTACAGTAAAGATAAGGGAGGGGAAGATTTAATCGACCGACACCCAAAAACCCTGAGAAAAAAAGAGGTAAACATGAATTGGTAGATTCAAACAACCCACTTCCAAAATGTGATACATGTCATAGGGATCAAACTCTCAACCATACTCAAAAGAAACACCATCAACACCATATCCATAGGTTGTATCATCATCCTTGGTATCCCATTTAGATTCATTTTTCTTAAAAAGAACTAAGTATGTGTCTCTAATTCAATGTTGCTCCATGGATTGAGGACCAAAGATATTATCGTCAACAAACGTTTTGGAGGCCTTATAGGAGGCCCTGGTGACCATGGGTTTTGGCATACCAGAGTAGTCTTACATTGACCTCCTCTTTGAGGGAACAATGTAACCCCCATGCCCATTTTCCTTCCCATGTAAGAATCTACCACTGGCCGCACATTTACCACCACTCTTATTGTCATCCCCAACAACGTTCATCCATCTCTATGGGTGAAAATTTCTGTCCTTTAGTTTCATCTCTCCTATAACTAGACGTCAAGGGTTATCCTAAGAGGCCCCTTCCTAAACTCCTTCATACTATGATCTACCCTCATCCATTAGGATTCTTGATACATAGAACTATCATCATTCCCATCAGAATATCCATCCTTCCTATCATAGGGGATAATTTAAAATCCCTGAACCTCCCACACCACATGTCCCTCACATGGATCATGCTCACCACCACCAATCGGATGAAAAAACAACATTTCATTCTTTTCGTACTCAACTGAAACACCCTGCACCAGCCCAATCTCATAATGAGTCTTTTGATCCACATGTTCAGAAAACTGTTCCTAGAAATATTGATTCAGAGGTATATCCTTCAAAAAAATTTCATTGAGCGCTGACATCACATTTCTAGTAGAAACATCAATCAACGGAATGGGAACCAAACCTTACACAAGCATAGAATTATGCATTGTTAGCATAACCTCAGAAGGCATAACAGTACCAATGTATGATTTAAGTCTCAAAAAACATCAGAGACCAGTGGATTATGAGATGTTACTTGTATGGGATTCTGTATATTATTTTAATCTATGACGTCCATCCCTTCTCCCATGCCAACAACCAAATTGGGAATCATTTTCAAAGATCCAACAAGTGGAAGCATCACACTACCAATGTGCACAGAATCAGTCATCCCATCATCACTACCCACCTGTGCATTACCCGCCAGCATGTGGTTCCCTAAAATAGAAGACTGCATCCATCTATCCTGTTGTGATTCACTCACTTTAGATATCCAAATCGAGACACCAACACAGGACCCCTGTACTGGCCATAACATCAAGGCTACGGGGGGATTCCATCAAGCTATATATATCTTACGCATCATAAATAAAACCCTTATTAAGTAATGATGTCTTCACAGAAGTATCACTCATTGTCACAAAGACACCATTTCAATCCACTAATGGTACAACAGACCATTCATCATGCTTGGTACCAGTGCCAAAGACTCTATCGGTGAACACCACAAGCCTTTCACTTCATCCCCCATGTTGGGAAGTGGTGCTGGAGTGGGACAATTTCTTACAATATGAAATAAACTCAGAAGATAATTCAAAAAGCACAAGTTGTTTATACCATAATTCCTTGATAACAATAATCCACACAAAATCAATCAGGGGTTTCGATACATCAACTTCAACACAAACTCTTGGAGCCATAGGATGAGAAATCTCTTGAGTCTGGCTATTCAAACACAAATACTAACCCACAAGATTCCCAAACATATATATGGTAGAAGGATTATAAAAAGGAAGCGGATGTTTTGGAAACATAACCCGTGAATCAATCAATGGTTAGTCACAGTTCATATGTAGATCAAAACTACACTAGAATATAATGATTATGGCACCCTCGATGCTTCGATGACCTGAAGACCATGAGTAGATTAGTTCCACTTCTATTATAAATCTAACGTCGATCTTTTTTTCATCGAGTTACCCGACTATAGATAGATCCTATAAATTCCAAAATCCAAAAAAAAAGAATCTATCAAAGGGGTCCACCAATGGTCGTACAAATTGGGCAACCAAAGTCATGTTTATAGATTTTAGGGTTTTCTTTGGGGTTTTTTTATGGGTTATAAGGGTTTAAGGATTTTAGGGTTTTTAAGAGTTTTTTTGTTTTAATATTATTATGGGCTTAATGGGATTTATGGGGTATTTGGATATAGGATTGTAGTTTTTTTTTGTTGTTTGGGTTTTTTGGGGTTTTTTGGGGTTTTTAGGGGTTTTAGGGTCTTTATTTTTTTGGGATTCTTTCAGTATTATTGTTTAATGGTTTTCATAGTGTTTTTGGATTTTAAAGGGTTTAGTTATTTTGGGTTTTTATGTGTTTTTATGTTTTTAATTATTTTAAGGATATTTAGGAGTTCCTGGGTTTTTATGGTTCATTAAGGTATTTATAGTTTTTATGGGTTTTTGGGATTTAGTGTTTTTTATGGTATATTTCATTTTTTGGGTATTTAAGGGTTTTGGGTATTAGGTTTTTAGGGTTTTAGGGGTTTTGGGACATTTAGGGGTTTTAAAGAACATTTACGGTATTATGTATCTTTTTTCTAGTTTTATGATTTTAGGGTCTCTGAAATATTTTTAGACATTTTATTGTATTAGGGTCCCTTATGGTTTTGCGCTATTTCCTGGTATTTTTCGTATTTGAGTTTTTTAGGATTGTTTTGGGTTTTATAGGGGTTTATGGGTTTTCAGGTTTTTACAGTTTTTAGTATATTTTATGGTTTTTCGGGGTTTAGGTTCTGTTAGACCTTTTAGGGTCCTTGAAGTGTTTTTTTTGGATTTTAGGTTCATTTAGTTATTTGGGGTTTTTATGGATCTTTATGTTCTTTTAAGGGGTTTTAGTGTTTTGGGGTCTTTTAGGATTTTTAAGGGGATTTAGGGTTTGTATGGTTATTAGGGTCTTTTATGGGTTTTAGGGTTTTATGGATTTTTATTGTTGTTAGGGTCCTTTATGGTTTTTATATTTTTAAGATCATTGAGTTTTTTAGGTTTTTTAGTTTCCTTTACGTTTTATTTAATTTTTTTAGGGATCATTATTGTTTTCAGGGTGTTTAGATATTTTTAGTGTTTTTTAGTTTATTTTATGTGATTTTATGTTATAATGGGGGTTTAGTGTCCTTTAGGGTTTCAGTGGCTTCAATTCTTTTTGGGTTTTTTATGTTTTTATGATTTTATTATTATGTTTAGATTCATCGATTATTTTTTGTAATTTTAGTGTTTTTTTGGTCTTTCATGGTTTATATGGAGTTTTTTTGGTACTTAGTGATATTTTTATAGGGTTTTATTGTATTTAGGGGTTTTATGGGTATATGGGTTTTCATAGTTTTAGAGTTTTAGAGTTTTAGGGATTTTTTGTTTTTTTATGGTCCTTAATGTTTTTAGGGGTTTCATATCTTCTTAGTTTTTATTAGGGTATTGTAATTGCTTTTACGTTTTTTTAGTATTTATGGGTTTTAAAGGTTTTAGGGGTTTTATGGTTTTTATTATTTATTGGTTTTCATTGTTTTATAGTGTTTTAGTATGTTTAAATGTTTTTTGGGTTTTTAGGTATTGGGATTTTTAGTGTTTTAAGGGGTTTTTATTATATAATGGGTTTTTTGTGTTTTTAGGATAATTAAGGATTTTTATTATAATTAGAAGATTTTTAGGGATCCTAATGGTTTTTAGATGTTATTAGAGGTATTAGGGATTTATGGTTGTAAGTATCTTTAGTATTTTATTGTTTTTAATAATTTTTTTGTTTGTTTATGGTTTTTGGGGTTTAGTTTATTTTAGGGTTTTTTTTGAATTTTTTGGTTTTAGGGGTTTTATGGGTTTTATGGGTCTTAGGGTTTTCTATTTCTATTGGGGTTTAGGAAATTTAGGGTATATTCAGGTTTTTATGATTTGTAGGGTTTTCATTTCTTGTTTAGGGGTTTTTTTGTTTTCTTAGGTGTTTTATGGTTTTTAGGGTTCTTGAGCCTTTAATATCTTCATTTTTTTCGGTTTTGATAGGGTTTTATTGATTTTATAGATTTTATGGATTTTTAGGATTTTAGGAGTTTTTAGTGTTTCTTGGATTTTCTAATAGATTTTATGGTTTATATAAGTTTTCTGATGTTTTCTGATTTTTTTATTATTTCCTCATTTTTAGGGCATTTAGGATTTTTTGGTGTTTTAGGTTTTTAGGGATCATGGGATTTTTTGGATTTTTTGGGTATTATTGTATTTTAAGGTTTTATGGGTTTTTAGGTTTAGTGGTTTATTTTGGTTTTTTGCTTATTTATGGGTTTTATGGTTATATTGTGGCTTCTATATGATTGGTAGATCCTTGTCGGGTTTTGGGGTCTCCTAGTGGGTTTAAGGGTTTTTAGGGTCTTTTAGGGGCTATAGGTAGTTTTAAAGGGGTTTTATGGGAATTCAGGTTTCAAGGGTTTTAGATTTTAAGGGTTTTTAGGGATTCTTATGTGTTTTATGGTTTTCTATGGTTTCATGGGTTTTGGGGGTGTAATTGTTTTGAGGTTTTTTTTAGGTTTTAAGGGGTTTTTATATTTTTTGGGTTTATAGGTTTGTTGGGGTTTTAGGGTTTTTATGGATTTTTGGTCTTTTAGAGGTTTTGGGGGATTAAGGCTTTTCAAGATTTTTATTATTTCATTATAGGATGAATTTGGGTCAGGAACAAAATAGTCTAATGAGGACTAGGTAAAATATTCATTTAATTTAGTAATGGAGAGGACACAATCAAATATTTCACATAGGATTTACCATTTCATTTCTAATAGAAATAGTTTACACCTGTGAGTTTGATTTCTAGGGGTTGAATGTTGTCCAATTACACATGTCAAGTACTACATCTTCAAATAGTATTCAACATGTTTTGTTCATGAAACCAAAAACACTGAATGATGATAAAATCCATGAGGACTAATGGACCTACATTCCAAATGCGGGCGTTAACTGAGGAACATGTCTAAGGACACTTAAGAACTCACAATGGTGGGGAGGAGGGGACATCAATCTCATCACACCTTTTTGGGGGAACACTTTTCTATTACAAAACTCTCTTATAAATTTTTATATGATCAGGAATTTTTTGTTCATTCCCATCTAGTTATATTATAGATTTCCCCTTGGTAATGATTAATCCTGAATACACATGTGTTTAGAATCACCTATATATATCTGAGGTTTTGTATCAATGTATGGTCATGTATGTATTTGATTTTCTTCATCAATTTTACCATTTTATAGATGGATTAATGGTTCTATGGTATATTATTTGGATGTTGTAGGATTTAATACAATTGGTGAGGCACTCTAGATTTTACCTTCATCTAGGGGGTGATTATTTTTTTCATCTCTGGATACAAACCATAAGATGGTCTTCCGATATATCCTCTTGAGAGGAATATGAACACATGTAGTTTGGTACTTCTTAAAAAAGAAACATCTCCTTTTATTGTTATGTAACAATGACACAATTTTACTATTTAACGTCATGTAAAACCATGTATGGGTGAAGGGTTCCCAGAAAAATATGTTGTAGGACTTACTATGAGGCATCGTGATGGGACCAGATGAGATGGGTTCCCTTATGTGGGTATAAACTTATCTTGGATGTTTCCCGAATAACATTAGGGTGTATTTGGATGCTTTGGTTGGACCTCTGATATGATTCTATTATATCACAGTTAGTTGGGAATCAATCCCCTTTTAGTTTGGTATGATTGGGTATTCCACTCAGAAGTATGCCCATGTGGTTGGGACTTACGCGTGAGAGTTTCCATTTTCAAGAGGATTTATTTTGGTTGGATTTGGTGTGTGACTTATGCATGGAAATGCCCATTTGGATTGATGATGGGGTTTATATCTATGGATAAGGATCTTAGATTGAATTTCTGTCGGTACCTATAATGAACGAGAAGCCCACAAAACATATGGTTGGGGATGATTCATGAATGTGGCCCATTAGGTTATCTTTCATTTGGAATATGGCACATTGAAGGTTAAGGAATGGTTTTTTGTCTTACAACATATAGGAGGACCATGGGGTTGGGAGATTACACATGGGTGCTACCCTTCTGGTTCAAGATCATGTTGATTTCAGGATCACTAATAACCTCTAAGTCCACATGATTAATGTTCGATGTGAGAAACAAGAGGAATATGTAGATATAAAGATCAAAAAATTCCACTTTTTCTACTAGAGGATGATGTGAACAATCCAAAAGGAGAAGGGAGAGGGCATTGAGTGTGCATGTCTATTTTTTTGGGAAACCTAGATAGTCGTATCTGGTGATCTATCTGGTTACATCCTAGGATGGAGAATATGACAAAATTTTCCCCATATCATAATAAAATATAGTGGCTTTCTCTAGTTTGGATTCCCTAAAATTGGTTCTAGGGAAGAGATGAATGATCGCCACTGAACCTCGTCAATTGGAATGACCAGTGGTTCCCATCAATCATGGGAGTGGGGAAGTTCATGTGAACACCCTGTGGTCAGAACCCACATTACCATTGTAATATAACCCAAAGATATTTTGAGGGCCTCCCTTGTTGCAGATTTTACCCACATGACTCTGCTAACCATGGGTATGTACACTCAAAATGGAATGATGAAGTTCCTGATGATCTTATCTTACATGTCAAGTGTCTTTGGAAGGTTCATTTTCCTAATACCGTCAATCTAGCTCATAGAGGGGCCAACATGGGGAATTATTACATGATTGATTGGAGTGATGGGATCTCGAGTGTAGAACACCCTAGGACTCCCCATTAGGCGTCGTAGGTTCATCATATAGACGGGGTTCCATCCATATAAAAGGTTCCTAGGTGGGATGGGGTTCCCTCCATGTAGCATGTTGCTACACGGATGAAGGTACCACACATGTAGTGATGTTCTAGATGATCTAGGGTTCTGCATTCAAAGCATTGTTCTAGGAGGGGCCACGATACTCTAGCATAGCATTGTTCTATGTGGGGTCGAGTTCTTCCTGCATAGTATTTGGAATGCGGGGTACGGTCTCTCATATATATTATTTTTTATGATTTATGATTATATGTTAATGGGACATCAATTTTTTCCCATAAGAATGATGTCTGAAAAGGGTTTTGAGTTTTCAGATGGACAAAAGATTAATTATTTCCTCCATACTACTGAGTGGAGGATTTTTAACTATTGTGAAATGATGGCGAGTTTGTGTAATTTTTGTTACCCTATCACTAATCTAATGTAGATCACTTTTGTTTGTTCCTCTATTTTTTTCTCCCTCAATTTCTATTTATAGACGAAATGTGGGACCAGGTACTGACACGATCAGTCATCTGTAATGGGCCATGGATGTTCATTTATAGGATCCCATAAAGGATGAACCATCATACAAGAGACTTAGTCAGTGGAAGAAATCATTCATGGGGGCTAAAATCATTGCATGGCCCCATAGATATATTTTTCATGTTTTTTGACTCAATATGTACCTCTTTATCCCATGAACAGTTTTATTCATGGGGATGACCATTCTCAGGGGATGAAATCACCACATGGTCCCAAAAATTACTTCCTTTTGATTGTGGGAGCCAGTGGTACCAGTACACTCCATGAAGTATTTTTTTGTACTTTGGTTCCCAATGTTTTGGAATTCCATACGAATCGGTGATCCAAAATGAAATTTGTGATTTTGGGATTGATATTATGTTCACATTCTCACCCCTTTTGATGGTTTTCCTCATATTATTCTTTAGTGTTTATTTCAACCCTTTTACAAGATTTATTATATTTTCTTCTAGTATGGGGAATTTCTTGGACCCAACATATGCCTCTATTCATAATTTTCTCCAATTTGGATGAAAAAGAGGTGATTCTGGTGAAGAAGAGGTTTTAATTTGAATGAACAATTTTTTAATGCTCTAATTTTTTTAATCCATGGGACACAAAAATCATTGTTTGACTATAGCTAACAGTACATGAAGAAACCCTACAAACCTTGTGAATTTTCTATTATTGACCTATTTTTTCCCTATTTCTACTGTGGTGTTGGTTTAGTAATATTGACTTGTATTTTTTTAGGCTTCCCTTTTCATTTTTTTGACATGATATGACTTCTTCCATCTTTAATTATTTATTTCACGATTGATGAATAATCATTGGAAATCATAAGATTAGAGAGACGATTCTAAAAGTTTACCTAGGGTTTCATTTTTTGGTTAACCAAATAGTAGGATTTGTGTCTCATTACATGGTCATTTTAGAGTCTTTCAAACTAAAATAATACAACTAATGTTTTAGGACTAACAACATTGACCTTTAATTTCGGGCTGAGGGCCCCAATAAATATTAATGACCAATTATTTCATGAAATTTTTTGGACATTAATGATGGATTTTTCTTGACCATGGTTTTGTGTTTTCTGAATCTGAGACATTATATGGGGAGATTAATTTATTATTAAATATAATAGTGGTTCTAGACATGATGTTTTATGGGTGTATTATGGTGGGAGTCCTCCTCACTGTAGAAATATTCTATTGGTTAACATGCCAATTTTTTTGGAAAAAAATGATAATCCAAATGGGTAATATTATGTATTTTTAAATAATGGTTTCCAAAGGACACTAAAAATATATTATCAATAGCCCAATGGTTTTAGAAGATTCATATTTTTCATTTCCATGAAGTGTGTCTTGTGGAGGGGATGATGTCTAGAAGTGGTCAGCGAATCTGAATCATCCCTAGACATGAATGAGAAACAACTCCTCTATAGATCTAGCTTGTATAATAGAGGGATGGATCATGGTGCAATTTAATGTTGAGTGACTGCGATAATGACCATCTAGTTTAATGTAGTAATTAAAGGATATTCTCGGGATATGGATTAAGTTCACATATCGTTGACTAAGGGATAAATGGTGTTAATTTTCATGGTAATCTATCAAAAAATTTTCCATCATCATTAGGCATGACGTGGGAAAGGTTGTAAGCTATAGTATGTGGTTATTAATCCATATAGTGATATAGGATGTAAACATCATTGGGAAATATGGAGAAACGAAAATCCTCTATTGGGGAGGAATATACCTTTGGTTTATAGAAATTTTTTTGGGTAACATATGAAGATCCAACTGAAGAATTATTTGAATAATCAAAAAAGGTGTCATGTGGACACTGACCCTCCATTTCTAATGGATACTGAGTTTTTTTGGAATTCAGAACATTATTGACCTATATTTTAGTTTGTGAAGGGAATGTACCAAGAAATTAATGTTTCAATTCATGTCGAACCCTCGTGAGAGTATGTAGAAACATTTAAAAAAATCATGTATGGGATGTTCCCCAGTGCATGTATGAGCTATATACATGGATAGAATCAACATTTTGTGTGTGTGGATGAACCTAAGATCAAAGACCTAGGTTTTACTACATATCATTCAAGGGATGGTATCAATTCATGTATATATTTGGGGAATAATACAATTTAGTGTCATAAGATTACAAAATTATTCATACATTTTAATGGTATGAGATGAGGAAGGTATGTGGTCTTTTAGTATTAGGTAGTATGGCTAGGACAATATTAATAATAAATAATGATTAAGAGGAGGCTTATAAGTTAATATGTTTTGAAACACCTCAAAAATGAAGGACAAGTAATTGTAAACAATGATTCCAGGGATTTTCATGTCCAGAGAAATGATATGGGGAATGGAATCCATTGAGTCATATGGAAATAGGAAATTTCTCTCATTGGGATGAATATTCCCCAATTTTTCATAACTTTTTTTGAGTATCTTATGCTTATCCAACTGGGGAATTATGTGCATAGACAAACAGAGGTGTCATCAGGACACTGACCCTCCATTTACAATTCCCAAAAGAATTATATAAAGATATGATATTTCCCAAGGAACACAATGTGATGAATATATGGAATATTTCTGGGTACATATGAAAAATTAAAACTATGATTATACATAGAGTGTGAAACCCTTCCATAGATATGACTCATATGTTGGGAGGTTTCTGTTTCCTTAATGGATTTGTGGATGAGGAGACCAAATTTGAAATCTTCAACATATATCTTTTTTTTTGTTTATAGTTGATGGGGACATTTTTTTTCTTTTTTCCTTTTCCCCATGGCTAGGACCTGGAAATAGGACCTAGGCATGTCTACCTATCTTGTTGAAATATGAATCATGTTGTAAATAGTTCTGAAAGAATAATGAAGTTTAATATCTTTTTGTAAGGACAGTTCATTGTGACATTTAAGGCCTTTCTACCATGAACATGAAAACCCTGATGAGAATCAATACACCTTGATCACATGGGGAATCTCCTACTTCCACTCCTAGTCCCACTAAACATAATTGAAAAAAGGAGTATAATGATTTTGAATTAATGGTGGCATGAAAGGGTATAGAATAGGGGCTTCCCTAAAAATCCTACGAGGGTAGGAATCAAGTCATATGTAGTTCTTATAAAAATAATTATGCATATTAGACCCGTACAAAGAGATAATGGTATTTTTTTTCCTTTTTTGTAGATGGATCCAATATTATTGATACAAGAGTCTGTACATATCTTACATGGTTTGTAATGAAGCCACATGTAGTTCTCAAAGTGCTTCCTTGTATTGATCACTCTCATGTACATGGAGGGGGAATTTTTTTTGAAATTAACCTATCAATACAACATTATTTGGAGACCCTTTAACTAATTTTGTTTTCATTTAGGGGAGGGGACATATCATGTATTTCACGACAAGGCCATGGAACTGAGGTATGGGTATCACTATATATCTCATAGAATGATAATCAATTCGTATATAATTATTTATCAAATCTTCCAATATTGTTCTTACCCACACATGGGGAGGGGGTATTTTTATCCTTTTTTGGTTTCAGGGATTGGATCTAAAATCTAGGTGTATCTATGTATCCATAATTTTAATTAATCATGACATACATAGTTCTTAAATATGGCATGGTAGATAACCGGCGTCAAGGGAAATGTCTCTTTGGTTGAGAACATTATGTTGTAGTGTAGTTTAACATCATATAGTGATTATATCAGTTTCATTTAGATTATTGTCTTTCAACATGGATTATGTACCGTGTATTTTAACATAATGTGATTAAAAATATGATATTTATATTTATGTGGAGGATTATTTTCTAAATCAGGAATAAATATAATACTTAAGTGAAAAGAGTCCCTGAGGCCAGAGGCTAGTATATTGATCATCCTATGAATGGAGGGAGACATTCGTCTAAGCCTAACAAAATCAATCGAGGCATCACTACATATCCAGGGATGACTATAATCAAGACAGAAAAATTTTTGGAGTGGAATTATTCATAAAGGACAATCTCAAATGTAGAGGGTGTCATTTGTCATATTTTTGTGGGTGGGACTATGTCATGGGGTCCAGATTTCACTAAGTATCCTTTATGGGCAGTAATCAAGACACATGTAGTTCTTGGGAAAGAGACTCCCTACATGAATTTGACCCTCATGTGGGGAAAGAAGCATTTAATATTTCTCTAGAACATATCTAGATCATGTGTAGTGAAATTTTGATTAAAAGGGATTCTAATGTAGTTTATAATTGTTTGATGAGGATTGTGCACTGTACAATTTAATTTCATGTGATCAGGACTTTTTATTTTGTTCACACGTGGATGCATCCCATCCTTTCTTCCTTATGTTTGTCTTAGAGGGAATCTCAACCCATTGAGGGGACACATGGATATGGCAGGGACTTATACAAGAGATAGAGGCTTGTATGTTGTGACCATGAGCTAAGTATCGACTCTTGGTCTTTCAAGGGATTCTTAATGTAAAATGAGTGGGACGTTGACCATGTAGTCTAAAATTATGGTGCGAGGAAGATACGTTTTATGAAAACATAAAATCATCAAACTAGAAACATTTTTCATGTAAATTATCATCTTGTGATGAGGATGGTGTACCATTCCATTTAACATCACGTGATCAGGAGGATTGTGGTCGTGTGACTACATGAAATAAATATTAATGAAACTTTTATTGGTGGGATATGTGGTAATCTTTACATCCATTGAAATTAGAGAATAAGATCTATTTAAATAGATATTAGGTATGAGTAAGGTCCCTCTCATTTTTTCACTAGCTCTAGAGGTTTCTTTCCGGGTATAATCAGAGTCCTAAGGACAAACGACATCTCTCATTTGAGGAAAAAAAAATAGGTGACCTATTTTGTCAGTGGATCGTGTGATCTATTTTTGTGGCCTTCCATATTTTTCTAGCTATGAAATCATTCCCCATCCATTCACTCTAACTTATCTATCAATTTCAGGGATTTCCCTTCTATGGATAATTGATCTAATATGGAAACGTAGAACGAGCTAAATAGAACCTCGATGAATAGGAACACCTCATTCCTATATACTAATGAGTATAGGGCCATCTGTAGGGATGAGAAGGTTGTGGGTTAGTAATCCCACAAACAATGTTGGATTTTTTTGGATAAATAATGTAATCCCTATCTACCTTCTTTTATAGTATGTCGGATAGGGTCTTAATGAAGGCCTCTATTTGTCTCTCAGGCACTTCATGGTGGTGGGATTAATGGTTGGAATTTATTTTATTCTCCTAATAATCTTCTCTTCCTCATAAGAATATAAATTGGTTCCATTAAATATTGTGATGATATTGGTTTCCATGAAGCTAACCATAATCCTTGCCCCAAAAACTTGTAGGGGTATGTATTCATCACACATAGATAAGAAGTCGGTTACAGTAAGAATAGAGTTAAATTTTGTAGACATTGAAAGAGGATATGTCCCTAGGTCATCCATCCCTATATATAGATTGTTACGGAGTACTTTGTTATGTGAAGAAACTTCAGGGGTTGGTGAATGATGTTTTCATGAAATTAATAGGAATTGAACTTTTTAGTTAATTAGTTGTTTTACTGGGTTAATGTGTGCCATTAGTACCCAAGCAATTATATTTGGTGGGAATGCTTGAGTTCCAACTAATGGGAACCACATTTTTCGGGTTTTACTCTCTTTATGAAATTAGAGGTCAAATCTCTGTCGATGCACCTGAGAAGGAACCCATAAAGTATCTTCTTATAGATTACTTATCAATAGTTAATGTCTTCATAGAGAACAATGTTAATTGCTCAAGATTAGAATTTGTCTCTCCCAGATCTGTCTAGAACGAGTTATCTATTTTTAAGGAAGTTGAAAATTGGTGTAATCCAGCAAATGGTATGAACATACAGTTTTGGATGAGGATAACCTCATTGATCTCTTATATATTGGTTTGAATCAATGTTGAAACCATATGAAGATATGAAATTATGATAACTATTTCATCTCAGTCCAGACCTACTAGAGTTATGGCTGTATTTTCTTGTGAACCATCATGGGAATTTTGTGACCATTGGACATGAGTCAAGGTATTCTCTAGAAGGAATTCCACAATTAATCCCTGAATTTGGTTTAGCATGGGGATTATATTTTCCTTTTTAATGGAATAATTACAGTTGACCTTCTTGATTACTACTTCAGAATCAACATTTATCTTCAGGTGATTAACTTGTACTTGAAGTGTCAGCTCTATACCTGTAATGAGAGCTTGATTTTCTGCCTCATTGTTCTCAAATCCGTATGATATTAGAAAGGAGTAAGGCATGACTAACATTGATGAAGATATGAAAATGGAAACCATTCCCACTTTTTGGAGCATGGGGTCTCCCATTATCTTCTATGTCGAGCTTCTAGATTCCCTATCAAAATGAATTTACCATATCTCGGGGTCCCCATGATTAGATGAAAACTCTTCATTAGGTATATAGTTGTCCAATGGAGTCATTTTTTTGAGGGGTCACTGCAATAATGTATACTAATTCCATGAATTGTATCTCTTTTTAATACAAAAACTAAATGAAAAACAACTGTAGAGTGACCACCCACCCTGAAAAAATCCCAGTCAACATCAGACGATAAGGATGTATTTAATTGGGTTTCTAAAATATACCATATGGACCTCGTGATGTTAAATAGAGCGCCTTAGCTTATATACTTCAATGATTAATAGTATAAATATCTTTTCAATATTTGAATAACAGATACTAGCATCAATCGTGGTTGAACTAAGGTATGTAGTTTTTTTTCTAGCCAAAATGTTTCTTCCTTGTGAGAAAGAAACCGAATTATAGCTCAATGGAATTTACATACTATATAATTGTAATTCCTTCGATAGTGGAATAATCACTGCTGGGATACATGGATATTTCTTTAGGTTTTAAACTGATTCCTGACAATCATCGGTCCATTTATATGTTACCCACTTTTTCGTCAACCTGATAAAGGGAAAAAAATTTCCTTCAAGGTTTTCTATAAAGTGTTGTATGTGAGATAAGGCCCTTGAAGTCCTATAAAAAATATGAGGTTTCAATGAGGCTACATTCTAAGAACAATCATTGTCTTCTAGGGTTATACTTCAATGCCACTAAGGTGTACAAATAAGCAGAGAAATTTCCCCCAGGTAATGCCAAAAGGACATATCAATGGGTTCATTTTTAGGCCAAGATGTCTCAGTTTGTTGGAGATGGTTTCATGATTTTCCATGTGGTTACATATTTGTAAATATTTATCCACCATTTCATCGACATATCATTCAACAATGTTTCCAAATATGGGTTTCAATATGTTATTCATGACACACTGATATGTATTGAGTGCGATCTTCATGATTAAAGGGAATTAACTAATAGAAAAATACTCCACAAGGTCCCCTGAGGAATTTGATTCTCCATATTCATAGACCATTCATATTTGGTTATATCATTAATTGACTTCCATGATGGAGATATCCTAATAGTTTACTACTACATTTATTAATAGTTATACGATCATGACTGGGAAATCATCCTTCGGGCAATGTCGATTGACATCCTTAAAATTGATGAAAACATTGATTTTAGTATTCTAATACTTAATAGAGACAGTATTAAGGATGAATATGGGATGTAGGACCACTATAATGATGTTTGATATAATTATATTGTCAAATTCATCCTCGATTTTTTCATCATGCGCCAGGTGAATCATTCTGGCCTCATGTTTATATCTTGAATGGTCTTTTGGCAGGCTGAGGTGGTGAGTGGATACATCAAGATCTTGGCCTTTAATTTCTGTGTATTGCTAGGTGAATTCATCTTGATGAAACACTATGAAGGGGGTATATACAAATTTCCCTTTAGAATACATGTCCATACTAATCATGTGGGATAATGGGTCTTCTTCTATACTTATGCTTATTTCGATGAGCACATTAAAGGTGGTTGAGATTCCATCTTAAAATGCTAGAGGGGAATCCGTTTGGACATCCTCCTCTTCTTCTTCATTGACATAAATCTATTCCTCATATCCATATGGGGAGAAAGTTAATGGAAATGTTCTTCATCATTGGTGGAGGAGAAAATATCTTGATATTTTGAAGATGATGGAACCTCCTATGTCCCAGGATATTGTTAGGGATTTCCTAATAAGTATAGAGATGATAGGGTGAGGTTTGGAGGATTTTATTCATCCAATTTGAGTGATTACATGACCTATTCTATATTAGATGATGATTCATGGATTTCCTAGAGGTATAGGGATGGATTTAATATACATTCATCCAAGATTTAACAACTATATGGGGATTTTGAAAACTATTCAAAACAGATAGACATAGTGGTCAAAACTGAAATCCCGAATATTTCCAAATATACACTGGATTTTGGGCCCTTATGCTTGAGCTGGATGATATGTAGAACATACTCTTTGAAAACATGTTTCCAATGGTTGTATGGGATCATTTAAATACTATTTGTTGTGGTTACCCTTCCAAGACTATCATCCAGGGGTCATTTCCCATTCCCTTGATAAAATCCACTATTGATATAATACAATTCATAGGATTTAAATGGAGCCTTATCAGCATGCAGCATCCCAATTTTCCCACTAATGAATAGTTTGAAGAATTGATGATATGATGAAGGGATTTATGTATTGTAATTCAACAATATACTTCTTATAAGGATGTTGGAGGCTGTGTACTTCCATACCACCATAAATTCGGAGTCAAGTATGAGGGATCTGAACTGATCCTTGAGCATGATATGTCACAATGACTACTTATGAGTTTTATCAAATCCATGCAATGTTATTGTGGAGGGTTATAGTTTATCCTCACCACATACTTGTTAGTGGAGTGTTCTCAATGGAATTATATTGACTCTAGATCTATTTTTAATGAACACCTTTTTATCATCGACATCATTTATCCAACGAGACACGTATAGGGGTCTGACGTTTCATTATAAAACATTGTTTTCATATTGATTTTTATAGGAGATAAATATGAGGAATTACAATTTATTAGTCTCTTTCTAATATAACTAAGTATCTTCCACTTCTACTTCATAATCCTTAGTGATTATCAAATCCTCTAGGAATATTTCCCTGAGGAATTTTGAGAAACTCTTGGCATCCACGATGGATAGCTTGGATGGTACCATGTATAACTATTTTAGGATTTAATTCTTCTTGTTTATCATCATTCCCTTCCCTAACTGGGGATTTTATTTCATAGTATCATTAATGGTTTGAATTTTTTATGTATATTTATCAAACCAAGGGATATGACTTGGGGGCACTCATATCCTTGGTGGGTTGGGTTCTCCATGTCTTCCTACTCATCGAGGGAGATTTGTTTCATGTTACTTTAATAATTTATATTCCCAATTTATTAGGTTAGAGTGAATTATTGATGGTTCAAGGAAATTATCTGATTTTTTATTAACTCACTGAAGTTATCTATCATGACTTTCTATAACAATAAATGTCCAAGAAGTTGTGTGGATCGAAGTCTGGCTACGTCCACGGCCACGTCTTCCCTGGAATCCATGGATTTTTCAACCTCTTCCTCTTGATTACCAATCAGGTGTGAGGAACATGGTTTTATAGTCATACACTTACACAGATAGGGGGTCAATTGATTGATTGAAATTAATGGATCCAAAAATATACTCGACATTTTGATGAGGTATTTGTCATACTGACCATTTCTAGTGGTGTTTTTTGGTGGGGTGGTGCCCGTAACTGCATGTCTAAGGTCATATAATCTAAGAGGATCGAATAAAACATTTCCCATGATGTAGTTTCATCTTCCTACACATCCTCCTTGTCTTCACTGCCATTAATATTTTTTAAAGTCAATATTTATTATTTTTATGGGGTTGTTGGCGTCTGCCATGTTGTAGTGGGAGTGGATAGGGGCATAGTTTGTTTTTAAACAATGATTGAGGAATAAAATTTTTTTATTGATTGTATTTCAAGTCACACAACTATCAAAATTCTTTCCCTCTTATTAAAAACTTATTCTTCTGGGTCACATAATCCATTGATTATCAAAAATGTAGGAATCACAAAATTTTGTAGTTGTAGGGTGTCATTTTCCTTGTTAGGGTACAATTTCTATTATGAATTCCCTCCACCATACTTCTACTTTATGGATTAAAATCAATCATTCAATTCCCCCTGTTGAAATGAACCCCTTGATGATTGTTTAGTTGAATAGGAACCTGGATAGGTGTAGTAATGGGTAGGATTTTAGATTCCATTTCTACCATTATTTGAGGTGGATATCTGGACTAGGAAACCTTTTTATTATTTACCAAGGATTTCTATTACTGTCTCTTTAATGGAGGGAAATATTTATTCCCATCCATTATCTGGTCTAGGTAGACTGTTGACTTAGGTGCTGATTTGGATGGATATCCAAGCCTTACTACATTTGTTGGGATTATCCCTTATAGGTAAAGTAAACCTTCTAGAACTGTAATTTTTTCCTCTACCTAGGGATCATAGTCTATATGTATTCTTCCACTGAGAAAATCTATAATGATTCACCTCAATAATTTCATTTCTTCTTCCTAATGAGTGAATGTTTCTTCGGGAATGTGAATATCATCCTCATCGAGTGGAGGTGGAGGTTGATTGTGATAATGCCCTTATTATTCTCTCTAGTATTTATTCATTGGGGAGGTGATGTATGATTTATCAAGGTATCACCCATATTTTGGATGATCCATTGGTTCCGGGTACAAAAAAAATTATTCAAATTGTTGATCGAATTATGGATGGACCCATCCTAATCATTCTCCTCATCATTTGTACCATAATTTTGGTCCATCTATAGGTATTGAATCTACGATGTTCACTAATTCATATTGAATTGTGGGCGTGGTACTAGCTTCTAAATTATTTTAGGGTTTCTTCCACCTTCTTATGGACCTTTCATACCCCATCTAGGGGTCCTCTTTGGGCATCATGGTGAAGAGTAACCCAGAGAGAACCTTTATGTCACCCTGTCATATGCCTCCCCTCTGGGGGAAATGGGTCTCAAGATGGAAAAACTAGGAGTTCAATTTTCATGTCATCATACCCCAACCAGAAAGACTAATTTTTATTAGGGTGGTGTTTGAGGTAAACAATCCCCAGCCATGCGGGATGAGGTTTCCCCCATTCCCTTGTTTTGACCTAATCCAAATTGTTCGGTATTATATGGGATTATTTTATTAAAAATTCCCCCAAGAATTACTAGTTGGGGATGATCCCATAATGCAGAAACATCTAATACAATACCCACTATCTTTATCTCACATATTCTTGTATGATAATTTATTGGTTACAATACTATATATATATGGAAACTACCAGATTCCATGGGAATAAGTAGTACTTGATGATTGGCATCCAATATTCAAGAATCATGTCGAATATTATTGTTTTCTGGGATCATTAGATTTTTTATGGATCTCTATCATTGGGTTTAACCCCTTTAAGACTTCTTGATATTTGATTCTTTTTAATGGTTCTATATTTTTTAGAATGGGGATTTTCTTTATAGCCTCCTTCGAATAATGAAATTATAGGATTTCATTTCCAATATGTTTTGTCAGATGATACATGATACAGAATTAAACGATCCATGTTCACCCCATCCCTGGGTGTGAACATCAAAAGGGGCATCAAAAATTAGATGAAACAACTTATGCAATACATTGAAGTACTTTATTTGGAGATATTTTAACTCCTTTAATTATTGTCTACAAAAAATGGAAGGGCATCCAGGTCAATATGTTGATGAATCTCTCCCACTATGTTGACATGGTGTATAAACATGTTGCAATGAAAAAAAAATCATTCTCATGGTGGAGTGTTTTACTGAGATTTTGACAGATGTTTTTAAAGGATTATTATGAAAATTCCAATACTATGTTGAAATGAGATTTGGTTAAGAGCCAACAAATAATGGGTATGTCCTCCCTATACAATTATCGTCTTATGATCAATTTCTCATTTCATTATTCGGCCAGAAAATCTTCTACTTGATCTTTAGAGCCTGGAATCTTCGTGACTGTTTTTTCACAAATATCAGGGTCGGTATGGGTCTCATTGGTATGTTAATGGTATGGGGGTGGACTAGAAGATGAATTTTTCCATGATCCATCTCTTATTTTAGCAATGATGTATCTTTTCACTGATAAGTTATCAATCATGAATGACCCTATCTTTTCATGCACCTTAGAAAATGAGGTCTTTCTCATATATTCTCTGTATGGAGAGGACCTACTTCCCTATATAAAGAGTTACTACTGCGAGGATCTTGTAGGAACATACCATCATTGAGAGGAAACACATCATGGATCAATGTACCATTTTTGGTAGATTTTATCATAGGGTATACCCTGGGGAGGAACATCGGGGTGGACGATAGGAAAGGGAGGACCTTATCACTGTAATAAATATTAACTTTGTGCTACTCCTTTGAAATTCCTACCATCGCGATGAATATTACCATTATGGATCGATGTCAAACATCTGTGAGAGTTTTTTCTATGTATACCCCAGGATGGTCTTTTATAGGAGAAAATATCAAGGGGAGGATCATGTAACTATAAATAGATGCCACCATGGGGATGACCTTCGCAACCCCTACTATAATGGTGTGGATTACCATCATAGCTCTATGTACAACTATATAGAGAATTTTTATAGCATATTCACTAGGTATTACCTTTAGGTAGGATGAAAGAAAGGGGAAACCTTATCACTATAATATGGTGTCACTGTAGGGAGGACCTTAACATGACCTACTATCACGAAGATGACTACCACCAATTCTTGATGACCAACCATTGGGAGAGTTTCTACAACATATACCCTAGGGAGGACCATCAGGGAGATTTGAAGAAATTTTAGAACCATCTTTCACTTTGATCTTATTTCAATGAGGAGGGATACCAAGGTTCTCATTAGGATAGAGCCTCTCATGATCGATTGGTTTTTTCCCACAAATTAATCCATTGTTGTTTGTGCTCTAGGGAAGAGCTCCATAGCTACTAGTAGAAAGGTTTTGAGGAGGAAATTTGAAACTACTACTCCCACTTCTGTAATTTGAAAATGGATTAGAAGTATCTCGATCCACAACTGATAAGTAATTTATTTCATCAAGAAATCTATCATTTTTTAGTGTATGTTAATAAATATTCTCTTCATTTATTAGTTTCCGTTGGTGAAATTAATGTTTAGGATCTCTATTACGAGCGACTTGTCCTCTTTATATAAGTTATGACCATCATATATGGTAGTCTATTTGAGTGGATCCCATGGTGCAGTCCAGATATGAAGGCGTGCATCTTGAGTTCTTGTAGGGATATATGCATTCCATAGAGCAGTCAACATAGTGAAAAAGTGTCCCACAATTGGAACATGTTTTTATGATTAATCATTTTTCCATTTATCATTGAATATTGGCGATGAACCTCTTGGACTAGAATTGGGATTCATGTATTATCTAGAGTGATCGTATCATAATTTGGATGAGTCACCACACTTGGGGAGGTGGGTTTTTGGGCTCTAATCCTTTATATAGATTCTAAAATGACTAAATCGTTGACATAATGAAGGATATGGTTAGGTAAAGATGTTTGACCCTCTATAATTTCTAAGATATATTACGAGATGTATTTGGATAGAAGATGAATATATTCCAATTCCGGTGCTGGTGTAGGAATGCTTCCCTATTTGGTCCTCCATTTCCTTCCAATAGTAACTGACAGTTCTACCATAAAGTGTATGAGGTATTGGACTACACAAAAATTAAAACTAGGATATGCCTATTTTTCTCTAATTTCTATCATATTTAACTGGAAGTCTTGATATAGAGGATCAGGAATTTTCTTATTCTCATTAGATTCCATAATATTTGAATGATGAGTTTTTTATGCATCTAATTTATTATTCCTATACTTGTTTTTGGGTTCTATCTTATTTTCATAATGGGCTGGATATGAATGATCATAAATTTTAATAAACTAATTGGTTGTATTTTTATTTGACTAGTAGGATTGGTATTTATTTGAATAGATTTTCATTCACTCTTTTTCTATCACATTTGATTGACGAGATGGAGATGTTTTGGGAGAGATATGCATCTAAATGTAATTTTTCATATTATTTGGCTTTGGGGATTTATGAATGTAAACCGGAATATACATCTATTAGTTAGTTGCACCATATTTATTAGGTGGGTTTATTCGGGAGGAATATGTATAATTTCATATTCGTGACTGTGTGGTCATCTCCCTTCACAATCAATCCTTGGGGTCTGGGTCAATATTACTTTAGCTAGGGCATTGTGGGTAGTATCCTAGGCGTGGTGGGGATGTTCGGTCCCAGGGCATTAGTAACAATGTTTTTTAGTTGGGGCCCTTGAGCAGGACCCCTATACTATTTTGATGAATTCATTGGGGACGAATTAAACAACCTCCCTATGATAAGAGAGGATCTCAATATCACGTTTGAAGGATGGGTTACCAAATTTTTGGAGACTGCTAGTGGGCCCATCAAATTCTGGACCGCTAACCAACACTATGAGGACGACTACTAGAGAATCATTGGATAAAGGTCGTGTTGAGCTGCCTTCTGGGTGGGAAGAGTACCATTCAGGTGGTACGCTGTAACTAGTGCATTTGATACCCAGTATTGAAGATCATGGTTACGTAATGGAGTCCTTTTCATTGTAGAGGACCTGGTCGGTGTAGTGGCTGGGGGACATATCTTCATAAACTAGTAAGATTTCATTAGATTGAGGGAATATTTGAAGAGTTCCTATAATATATGTGACAAATAGAGACAAAAAACCTCCTGAAGGTATAAAATCATGACCTCCTATGTAATTTATGGAATTATTTTTACCTCTTACATTTGGATTTGAAAGGGGACTAATATGGGATAACGCCGTCACCTTGGTTAATGATTCACATTGGGTTCACAATTTTTGTCTCCCTCAATGATGTGTTTGGGATAGGATGAAATGGTTTGATGAATAATAGGAAGAACATTATTTTTTATCTAGTAAAGGATATGTTGTAGTGATGCCTTTATCATTGTATTTAGGATTACGTTTCCAACTGAAACTATTTTTTTCCAAGAGGTTGATTGCGTGTGGTTGAATGGAGTTGAATCAATTCTTCTGGGTACAATATCTTCAAATGATCTCCAACTGGTTTTGTATATATTGATTGAAACACCCAATTGTTCTCAAATCCATATAGTCTCATGGATATACTTTTCAAATGCATGAGTTCATTGGGGAACATGACCAACAACACATAGGAACTCACATTGGTCAAGAGGATGGGATGTCGGTCTCCCTATAACAATTTTGGGGGAACTATTTCTTATTCTGGGACCATCTTATTGATTTTAGATATGTTCATGAATAGTTTGTTCATTTCCATGTATGTATATTATAAATTACACTACAATAATGATTAGTCATGAAAAATCAAGTGTTCAAAATCACTTTTATGTATGCAAGGTTATCTATCAACGAAGGGCTCGTATATATCTGAGATTCTTCATCAATGTTACCCTTTCACGAATAGATCATGGGTTCTTGGCATGATCATTTGGATGATGTTGGAAATATGGAACATGGTGAGGCACTCTGGTGTTTACCTTCAAATAAGGGTACATGGGTTTTTTTGATATCGGGATAGAACCAATAAGATTGGATTTCTATGTATCCCTATTAGAAGAATCATAACCCATGTACTTTGGTACATATTAAAAATGATGATCGCCTTTTAAGGTCGTGAGACTGGGACCCAACCCTCCAATTTAATGTCTTGCATCAATGAAATCCTAGTGAATTGTTCTTGGTCATGGATAGTGTGGGTATTGTTCCAAGGTTGTCTGAGGGGCCTAGAAGAGATTTGGTCTCAGGGGTGGAGATGACCCTACATGGGATGTGCCATATAGAACACTAGGGTAGATTTGGATGCTGTATATGGACCTCAATTAGGTTTTTTCACATATCCCAGTTAGTTGAGAGTAAAATACCATGTTTTCTAGTATGATTATCGATTACACTCTCAATAGTGCTCATGTTTTTGTAACATATATGTGGGAGATTCCATTTTTATGAGGATTTCACTTGGTTAGATTTGGTGTGTGGATTACTCATGGAAGCGGTTCGTTTGGACTGAAGTTGGGGCTTATAACTATGGATAAGGAACATTTATTGATTTATTAATGGGAATTATACCTAATAAGAGGTCGATGACACATATGGTTGGTGATTATGCATAGAATTATTCCATTTAGTGGTGATTCATTGGGAATATGGCCCTTTAACGGTTGAGGCCTTGTTTCAGGGAATACACCATATACAAGGGCCATTTGGTTGGGGATTGTGCATGGTATATGAAATTTTGGATTGGTATTATCTAGAGGTCCTGATTTCTACAAACCTGTAAGTCCACATGATTAATGCTCATTGTGATAAAGAAGAGGAAGTTATATCTTAGATGATCGCATGATTCCACTGACCACTTGTGGATTAGGTACTAATTCCCAAAGGGGGAGGGAGAGGCAATTGAGTGTACCGATTTACTTTTTTTTGTAACCGAGATTGCTATATATGGTGATCTATATAGCTATGACCCATGCTAGAAAATATGAGCAATAGTTCCACATCCCATAACAAAGGATGTGGTATTACTCTTGGAGGGATGCCAAAGGATTGGTTCCAATGAATAGAGGAATCCAAAAACTATCCATCATTGATGGGAAAGGCCAGTGCATCCCCTTAATTCCTATAATGGGTAAATTCATGAGAGAACCCCATGTTCAGAACACACATTACCATGGGAATGTTAACATGGGGATATTTCGAGTTTCCACCTTTTTGCAGATGTTACACACATGAATCTTCTTACCAATCTTATGTAAAATCGAAACAACATGCTTATGTACCAATGATATTACCATAAAAGGTAGGTGGATTCGTAATGGTCCTCAGCAAGATGTTATCATATTAGTTCAAATATGGGCCAACATGGTGAACGATGCCATGATGGAAGGGAGTGATGGGAGATGGAGCATAGAACACTATAGGATTCCACATTTGACATTGTAGGTTCCTAGGTGGGATGGGTTACGCTACACGTAGTAGTTTCTCAATATGGATGGGGTTCCCTCTACATAGCGTGTTGCCACATGGGTGAAGGTATTGTATATGTAATTCTATGTAATGGGGGGTCAGGTTCTGCCATAGTTGTGTTGTGTTATGCGGCGACGAGTTCCTCCAGCATAACACTGTGCTATGAAGGGGCGAGTTCCTACAATGTAGTTTTTGTATACATTGGTAATGGATCATACTACATATAATTTATCAATTTGGGTTTCTTTTTGAGAAATGTTATATTAGTGTTATCTATTAGGATGATTTCTATAAAGGGTTTTGAGTTCTTGGATGGCTGGATGATTTAATATTCCCTATGTACAACCCTATGGTGGATTTTTACATGCTAAGATTTGATAGATAAGCTATTGATTTTGGGATTCCTCATTGATCATCTTCTTCAACAACCTTTTTTGGGTCCTCTATTATCCCCCCTCCCTCAGGGTCTATTTATTAAAGAACAGAAGGACCGAGTACTGTCATGGTTTGATGTCTGCAATGGGCAGCAAATATTTTTCTTCTAGAGCCCAAGGATAAAACTCTAGCATGTGAGCGACTTAATCAGTTTGGGAATAAAATCACGGGGGGGTTAAATTACCATCAATCCATGAAAATGTATTTTTCATGTTTTTGAGTGCTGATGGTAACACCTCAAACCATGAACTGTTTATTTTTTCATGGATGATTAGTGATGATTTTTCATGACGTTGAAATCACCAAATTTCCCTGCAAATTACTTCCTTTTGATTGAGGGTGTCAGCAATACCTCCTCATCTCGTTAATTGTTTTTTTCTTGTGGGGTTCTCTGAATCAGATTAATTACATGTGTAGTGGTGGTCTATATAGTGATTTCTCTTTTATGGGATAAATCTGAATTTCATTGTCTCACCCCTTTAAACATATTCTTTAAATTCTTTTTTAGAGTTCATTTATACATTTTTTTCATGATCAATTGAATTATATTCATTATATTTAATTTTCAAGACACAAAATTTAGGTTTTTTGGTTTTATAGGGTATACAACTGTTCTAGTAATTTTTTTTGAGATTTTAGATGTTTTTTATATTTTTCTGAGGGATTTATAAATGTTTTTTGGATTTTAATGTTTTTATGGTTTTTAGGGGGTTCATGGAGTTGGGGTGGGGTTTTGGGGTTTTTAGGGTTGGTAATTTTTTAATGGTTATTAGGGTTTTGTGGTTTTTGAGAATAATTCTGTTTTTATAACATTCACAGTACTTCTAATGTTTTCTAGTGTTTTAGGGTCTATTTCTATTTTTAGTATTTTCTGTAATTTTAATGGTTTGTTAAGGTTTTAGTGGATTTTATGGTTTTTCAACGTTTTAGGGTCCTTTGTGGTTTTATGGGGTTTAAGGGTTTTTTAGGTTTTATGGTTTTATGGTTTTTTTGTATGATTTAGTGTTTTTTGGTCCTGTATTATCATTTAAGGTTTTTAGTTCCTTTTACGGTTTTTTGAGATTTTAGGGACCTTTGGTGTTTCTAGGTTCCTTTAGAATTTTGTATCATATTTGGTTAGTTTTCTATGATTTTTAGGATTTTTAGGGGTTTTGAGTTTTAGGGTTGTAGGGTGTTTTTTGTTTTATGTGTTTCTAAATTTTTTAGACACTATAGGGGTTTTAATTGGGTAGTTTTGTGATTTAATTTTTTTAGGTTTTCATTGGTTTTAGGGTTTTTATTTGTACTTTTTTTGGACTTTTAAAGGTATTTGGGTTTTTGTGGGTTTTTGGTTTTTGGTTCCATTTAAACTAATATGGGAACTTTCTGGTTATTTTAGTATCTCTTACGGGTTTTTGTGGTTTTATGGGGTTTTTAGGGTCTTCTAGTGGTTTTTATGGATTTTTTTGTTCATTTATTTTTTAGTATTTTGTAGTGTTATTTATGGGTTTTATTTTATTTTATTAGTTTTTTGGGTGTTTTAATATTTTATGGTCTTTTAGTGTATTCATGATTTATTATGGTGTTTTAATTTTTTTATGAATTTTAAATTCTTGTTTGGTTTTTTGGGTTTTTCGGGTTTCGTATGGCATTTAGGGTTGTAGGGCCCTTTTGGATTTTGTGTCTTTTGGGAATATTTTATGGGGATTTATTGATTTTATAGATTCAGTTAGGTCTTCTTTTGGGTTTTTAGGGACCTTATGGGATGTTAGGGGTTTTAGGGTATTTTTGGTGGTTTACTGTGTTTTAGTGTCTTTTAGGGTCTTTCGGGTACTTTAGGGTTATTGGGTATTTTCTAATATTTTATGGGTTCTTTAGAGTTTTAAAGGTTGTGAGTGGAATCCATTGTTTCTTTCAGTGTTTTCTTAGTGTTTTTTGTCTTTATATGTTTTAAAGTATTTTATGTTATTTTAATGGGATTTTAAGGTTTTTAGTGGTTTTCATGACTTTTAGAGGTGTTTGGAGTTCTAGGGTCATTTAAGGTTTTTATGGGTTTTTTGGTTTTTATGTATATAGGGTTTTGGTATTTTATAGTTTTTATGGGTTTTGATATTTTTATGTTATTTTAGGGGTTTAAATGGGTTTTTATGGGATTTAGAGTTTTTTGGGTTTTGAAGGGTTTCTTTATTTATAGGTGTTTTCATCGGGGTTTAGGAGGTTTTAATATTTTTAGGTTTTATGTGTTTTAATGTTTTATGGGTATTTGTGTAATTAAGTTTTTTAATGTTTATTATGGGTTTAATGGGGTTTAAAGTGTTTTTAGGGTTTTTAGGGTTTTATCGGTTTTATGTTTTTAAGGGTTTTATGGGGTTTTACGGTTTTATGGTGGTTTTAGTGTTTTTATTTGTTTAATATTTTTTTGTTTTTGTGATGTATTTTGGTAGTTTTTGGGTGCTTTCTGTTTTTAGTATTTTATTGGGGTTGGGTTTTATAGTTTTTAGGTGGTGTGGGGGTGTTTAGGTATTTTTTTGGGTTTTATGAGTTTTAGGGTTTTTTTTGGGTTTAATTTTTTTTGGGTTTTTTTTTGTGATTATCCTGGATTTTATAGGGATATAGTGGTTTTATGTGTTTTAGGGATTTTAGTTGTTCAAGTATTTTTTTGCGGTTTATAAAGGATTTAATTTTTTTAGTGTTTTTTGGGTTCTAGGATTGTTTTAGGGGTTTAGGCCCTTTTTGAATTTTATTGGATTTTGGGTTCTTATGGGTTTCTATGGGTTTTTGGTAATTTTGGATTTTTAGTGTTTTGATGCATTTTGATGTTTAAGGGACTTTTTTCTTTTTTCATGTATTTCGAGCATTATGGTTTTTACGATCTTTTATGTTTTTTTAGTATTTCCATGTCTTTTTGGTATTTTATTTTGTTTTTTCTAGTTTTCTAGATTTTTTTAAGGGTTTAAGGATTTTGAGTTTTTTTAGTGTTATTAGGGGTCTTAAGGGTTTTTAGTCATTTAATAATTTATAGTGGATAAATTGTATTTTTAATGCTTTAGTATAATAGGGTTTTTAGGATTTTCAGGGTTTTTAGGGGTATATGTATTTGTTGTGGTTTTTGGATTTTAGGGGGTTTTAATGAGGTTTTTGGTTGTTTAGGACTTTGGGGGGGGGGGTTAGGGTTTTTAGGGTTAATTGTTTATTTTTCAGTTTTTATGTTTGGAATGGGTTTTAGTGGTTTAAGTGTTTTAAGGGTATTTTTATTTTAAGGGGAATTTTTTCTCTCTTTGGAGTTTATGCATTTGTTAGATATTTAAAGATTTTAGGTTTTTAAATGGTTTTAATGGATTTTTAGTATTTTTAGGGGTTTTGGACGTTTTCAGGTTTTGGAGGTTTTTAGGGTTTTTGGGTTTATCAATTTCATTTTTAAGTGTTTATTATTATTAGGGGTTTTTAGGGTTTTACGGGGTTATAGAGTTTTGAAGAATTTTAGGGCTTTAAGTGGGTTTTTAGATTTTTAATGGTTTTCAGCATGTATAATGTTTTATGAACTTTTGGGTTTTTATGGTTTTTGTGGTCTATTATTTGTTTCCATATTTTTTGTGTCATAATATTTTTTTTTGTGTTTTAGGGTTTTTTGTTTTTATGGTTTTAGGATATTTATGATCTATCATGGGTGTTTATGGTTTTTATGGTTTTTATGAATTTTAATGGATTTTATGGTTTTTAGGTGTTTAGGGTTTATAAGGGGTTTTATAGTTTTTTTATAGTTATATGGAGTTTTTTATATTTATGTATTTTATTGATTTAAGGGAATTATATATTTTTTAGTTTTTTTAGTTTTTAAGGGTTGTGTAGGTGGTTTCATGTTTTTGGAATTTTTAATAGTTTTTATTGTCATTTTAATTTTTATGAATTATATTTTTTTAAAGTAATATAAGGGGTTTTATGAGTTTTATTATTCTAATGATTTTTAGGATTTTTCATGGTTTTTTGGGTTTTTTGGGTTTTGGTGTTTTTAGGGTCTTTAAGGGTGTTTATGTAAATTTACAGGGGTTTTTTACATTTTAATGATATTTTGTACATATTTGAGGTTTAGGGGTTTTTTTTGTTTTGAGTTTTTTTGGTTATATGTGTTTTTAAAATTTATATTACGTTTTTGGGTCTTTTAGGGTGATTGCGGTTTTTTTTTGTTTTTAGGTTTTTTATTTTTTTGGGAATTTTGGGATTTAAATATCTTTTCGTGTTTTTATGATTTATATTGTGTTTTATGGGTCTTTTAATACTATAATGGATTTCATATATTTTACAGTTTTTTATTTTATGTTTCTTAGGGGTTTCTGGGGAATTAATGTGGTTTGAGAGTTTGTAATGTTTTAATGGTACTTTAGGTTTTCTAGGGATATTATGGGTCTTTAGGGTTTTATGTTTTTTTTTCTAATTTTTTTGTTTGGAGGGTTACATCATTATATTCAAGGTTTTTCAGGTGTTTTAATAATTTAGTGTGTTTTCGTGTTTTTGGAGTTTTTAGTACTATAACAACCCGAGAATTTATGAAAAATATTCTTTTTAATTTTATTAATGTCTTGTGTTGTACGCTACACAAAAAGAAGCTTGCACAACACACCTTCTTGACTTGCCTTGCATTACACGCAATCACGACCTTCCTCGATAGCGTGTGTAATACGCAATACCGAGTTTCACTAAACAACGATATGCTATTAAAATAATATTAAAACTAGCCGTTATGAATAGTAATAACAACTTTTTGAAATTATGTAAATCTTATTTTTCAAAGTGAACTTCATTTTTGGATTCGGAGTATCGAAATTAGCCTAAGGTGAAATTTTGGTACATTTCGGATAACTTTCATATTCTGATGAATAGTGAAAATTACTAAATTTTAGTTAAAAACAACTTTTTTAATCGAAATAATTAATAGTGATAAATCATTAATTTGAGTGGTTTTAAAGTATATTTAGAATATATTTTTACAATTTAATACAATGTTGTTCATTGGATGTAGTTTCACATTTAAACTAGACATAAACAAGTGTCAATCTTTTGATAGATATTGTTTCTTAAAAACACGCTATTTGTTTTAACAACGGGATTTAATTATAAAATTAATTAATGCAACTTTTATGTTATGAATTTGGTAAAATAGACTTCATTTTTGAATTCGGAATATGAAATATAGCTTGGGATGAAATTTTGGCATTGTTCTGAAAAACATCAATTTTTGATGAATAGTGAAACCACTAAGTGGTAGGTTAAAAACTGAATTTTGCATAAAACTTAATTTTACCGCTTCTGTGAATGAAATTTAGAAAATCCGAGAGACACGGTTAATATCAAGGACTAAAATGTGGTTCAATGAGATGAAAATAATTTTTTGGTGAATAGTAACTTTTTACTTTTTTTACCATGGTTAATAGTAAATTGGGTAACTAAGGGTAAATATGATATTAATATTACCCTAACACATGTCCTAATTCTATTTGACAAGTGTAATTCGATCAAAAACAAACTTAGGAATAAAATATGACCATTTAGGCCCACTTGGATTAGATTAGGACATTTATTATTAATTTATTTAAAGAAGGGTTAAAATAGTTAAAATCAAAGTTTAATAAGTAAATCATTTATAATATGGGGTTATACATATGATAAATTCGACTATAAATATTCATTAGAAAGCTAAAAAGATTTCCTACCTGATGGTATTTTATTTGTAATTTTTAGACATCAAATAATATAATTTATTTATGATACAAAGATGATGCAGTAATTATCTTATTAATGAAATATTGACATAATTGATAATATAAATACCAAAATAAATGTAATTTAAGACTTTTTATGAATTCCACTAATTTTCTAGGTTACTATGATATATTAGTGTTGATTTAATCAACTTGGTTCGAACATATAATTCTGTTATGACTTTCACAAAAATCATATATCAAATAGTGTCAAAATTGACACAAAATAGTTTTTAAATCAAATATTATATTATTAATTGTTATTTTATTCCTAAAAATCTAAGGTTCGGCCAAATTACTTAGATAAGGATATATTTATTAATAATAAACAATTTTGGGTTCGTTTGGCATGTTATAGTAAGTATATTAACCATATAGTGAAAGAAAACAAAAAGACACGGTAAAAGTTAAATTATTTAACTTAGAGTTAAATCTAATTGATAAGGTTAAAATAATACCCTAAACTTGTCTAAATCCTATTGGTTAATAGGATTTAGACCCATCCCCACTTTAGCTTCGAAATAAGACCCTTTGGAACCATTATAAACCGATTTTGACTTTAATATAAAATAATATTTTGAGATATTCCTAAGGTGCCCCTCTCCTCCCCTATAAAAGGACACCTCCTCCCCCTCCTCCTCACACCAATTTGAGCACTCAAGCTCGGCCAACCCCTGCCAAAATCCCTTCTCCACTTCCCTAGCAACATCCTAGAGGTTCTGGTCTTCCTCAAAGACCAATTCTAGTTCCCTAAGAAGAGGTCTCAAAGAGGCACTTCAAAGAAGAGGAGGTTCGGACACTTACAAAGCAAGTCGGACCAAAGGTAAGGGAAAATATCACAATCTCATTTTTATCCGAGATTGTTTGTACTTTGAAAGTTACTGGGGTGTATTTTATCATCAAAATCCATGTTTCCTCAATATGTAATGTTATTTCCATCCACCTACAATTGTTTAAATCCAAATTTACCCTTCGGTGAGTTTTTAGTAAAAGATATGAAAGGAATCTTTTGTCGTTTTTTGTACGAGGTACTTTTTGACTTTTCCGACAAAAGTACGAGAAGAATGTTTTTTTTAACTTATACGGCACGAACGGATTTTTACGGTTTTATAAAGCCTTATTTTCATGAACCTTCCCCCAAAATATTTCATGACTATTTTTAATAAAATCTCTTTCTTTTAAAATTGTATGATGTTTTGTGAAAAGAAATTGATTTTGAAGAAGAAAGGATATTTTCCTCAAGAATTCATTTCAAGTGTTTTATCAAAATTATTTTCCATCTAAGATAATAAAGGGTTCTGTTTCTATCCATATTTTTACATTGATTTGACTATGTTGTGATGGAATTATGTTTATGAATTCCTTTATCTTATATGAATGGTTTTATGATGTCATGTTGTTTAAGAATCCCATTTTTATTACATGGGTTATGCAATGATGTATGATTTATGATTTTGTGGCACACATAAGAAAGGATTCATTAAGAGATGGGTGGGACCTATATCTCCCTCCAATGCATTGGGTAAAGATTTTATATCTCATGAGATAGACATGGATGGAATGGTAGGTTATACCGGTTCAGTGAAACAGGACTGAAACGAGGATTACTCGATTCAGAAAGGGACTTTGTCCACTAAGATAGTCTTGGCAATGAGTCTTGACTAACAAGAAATGATTCTCTATGATTATGTGTGTATGCCACAATGAGTAATGTTTTATGTTATGATTTCATTTCACTACTATGATTTATCCCATGTTATGAAATTATGCTCTCTTTTGCAGGTTAAGATTTTCAAAAAATGTTATGTTCTTATGAAAATTATGTGATTGATATTTCTTTTGTTTACCCTTACTGAGCATTTGAGCTCACCCTTTTATGTTTTCTTTTCCCCAGGATATAAAGAAAGGTTTTAGGTAAAAAAAGAAGAAGATCTTTATGGGAGATGTTGAAGATCTTTCACCAGGATTAGAAGATTATATTCTGAGTTTCCAAAGACACTAAACTATTACGATCCTTGTGTGTGTGTTTTTTTTATGTACTAAGTATTCCGCAAAAGTAATGTAATGTCCATGTACGATAAGATACGGGTCTCTACAGTTGGTATCAGAGGAAAGGTTTAGTCAACCTTTGGAAACTAGGATGCGAAAACGTTAGTGAGATCCCTAGAGATATTTCTAAGGTATGTCTAGGGATGTCTCTAAGGTTAAGTATACGTATAGGTTATAGTAATAGAATTACGCTAACAATCATAGAATTAAACCTAAGATGTTGGATATTGAAGGTACTCCCCCTTTATTATGTTGTTTTCCCTAGCATGATTTTTGCCTCTCACACTATTCTTTTTTTTGGGTTTTAGAAAATGGTTGGAAACAAGATGATTCACGATAATGGAGGATATGATGGACAATGGAATGATATTCTTCATGAGAAACCAAATGAAATGGGATTTGAAAGTCCAAAGATCATTATTATGCCGAATCAGCAATCTCATAATATGATCAATAAAGTAAAATTTGGTAAGTTTCCTGACTCGACTAATAAGAGAAAGATGGAGTTCCATGATGATCATAGAGGAAAGAAAGTTCAGTTTCCCCTATGTAAATCATGTGGGAAGAGGCATCAAGGAGAATGTTTCAAGGGAACTGGAAGATGCTTTGGGTGTGGAAAAGAAGGACACAAAGCAAGTAAGTGCAAAGGAAAAGGGTCGGTTAACACCATGGATGAGGATAATGGTATTGCTACGACATCAAAAATGGTTAAGTGTTTTAAATGTGGAATGTATGGGCATTATGCAAACAAATGCCCTAAGGGAAAGACTCATGAAGAGAATCAGTATGGTCATATGGGTAGTATATATGTGGAAGATGATGAAGAGACTACAAATGATATGTGAGATGAAAGAATTTTTGAAGCTCGGTCAATGGTTTGAGAATGTAGTGGAATGATTACATGTTTATCATGTGTAATTTTGGAATAAAGAGACATCTATGGATTGTTGCACTGTTGTCTTTCCTTGTGTTTTGAAAGTGTATGATTAATGTTACCAGTATCCATGAAAGGTTATTCATATATTTTTGGAATGTAGATGATATGCGCATAATGAAGGGATAAGGAGAAAATTAAATGTTTGATAGTATTCATGAGCTCATGATTGATATAAGGACTAAGTGATATCATGGTTTGAGTATATAGAATTTTGAGGATTTCGGTATGTGAAAAGTGTTAACATTTAACTGCATTCATGTTTTCACTAAGGTTCAATGGGTATTCAAGAGAGTACAAGATTAAGGCCTTTGAATGTTTGGAATGTGACCAACAAGATATATCTTATGATATATGGGGATCAACGATGGTATTAAATCTCTGGTAATCGTTTTCACTATGTTATGAGAATGGACTGCAGTATTATGAGCCTAAAGATTGGAATGGTTTATGTTGGATATAAGTTAGTACTGTTTAAGGATAGAAGTTTTTTCGATATTATTGATGGGATGTTATAGTAATATAGTTTTAGAAAAAGGACAACCTGCAGGACGGGCGACAGCCCATCGCTTAGGACAAGGCTGTGGGAATCGAACCCACAACCGAAGTGCGACTAGCCTTTATCGCCTACCACTGGCCTACAGGAAGTCCCTGTTTAGTAGAAACTAGTTTTATTTTATTAAGCGGTATGATATATGAAGTATAAGTTCATTTTTGGAACCATATACGAGTAATCTCACTATAAGATGGACTTATAACTTTTTCTAACCTTTTGTTTGAAATAGATGGAATGACCCATCCTTCTATCACATGATCTGCTAATGCTTCACGAATAACAAATTCAAATTCCTTTCTTTATGATATGAAGTGGAAATTGTTCAATTCACGAACAACAGTGAGATTGTAACAAAATCATGTAAGTATTTCTTTTAATTCATCAACTTTAGGGAAATGATCTTGAAAACCAAAAATGTTGTCCTAGTGCTCTTATATCTGATTAATCAGATGGTACATTAGATCGTCACAAATTTATGGCTTTGTGATTGCTAGATTTTCCATAGCCATGTTCTCTATCACTCTCCATCAGAACATGATGGTTAGATTTCTCTTCCATATCCATATTTTCACCTACGTGGAAACCCAGTGATTAGTTTATTTGGGTAATCGTTACATTTCATACTTTAGTTTTTAAAGCCAAGTTTTGGTATTCCTTTTTACGATGTGGGTTTCTATTAAAGAAACTTTCGAATAGTAAAATCCCGACGAATTTCGAGGGCGAAATTCATTTTAAGGGGGGTAGAATGTAACAACCCGAGAATTTATGAAAAATATTCTTTTTAATTTTATTAATGTCTTGTGTTGTACGCTACACAAAAAGAAGCTTGCACAACACACCTTCTTGACTTGCCTTGCATTACACGCAATCACGACCTTCCTCGATAGCGTGTGTAATACGCAATACCGAGTTTCACTAAACAACGATATGCTATTAAAATAATATTAAAACTAGCCGTTATGAATAGTAATAACAACTTTTTGAAATTATGTAAATCTTATTTTTCAAAGTGAACTTCATTTTTGGATTCGGAGTATCGAATTTAGCCTAAGGTGAAATTTTGGTACATTTCGGATAACTTTCATATTCTGATGAATAGTGAAAATTACTAAATTTTAGTTAAAAAAAATTTTTTAATCGAAATAATTAATAGTGATAAATCATTAATTTGAGTGGTTTTAAAGTATATTTAGAATATATTTTTACAATTTAATACAATGTTGTTCATTGGATGTAGTTTCACATTTATACTAGACATAAACAAGTGTCAATCTTTTGATAGATATTGTTTCTTAAAAACACGCTATTTGTTTTAACAACGGGATTTAATTATAAAATTAATTAATGCAACTTTTATGTTATGAATTTGGTAAAATAGACTTCATTTTTGAATTCGGAATATGAAATATAGCTTGGGATGAAATTTTGGCATTGTTCTGAAAAACATCAATTTTTGATGAATAGTGAAACCACTAAGTGGTAGGTTAAAAACTGAATTTTGCATAAAACTTAATTTTACCGCTTCTGTGAATGGAATTTAGAAAATCCGAGAGACACGGTTAATATCAAGGACTAAAATGTGGTTCAATGAGATGAAAATAATTTTTTGGTGAATAGTAACTTTTTACTTTTTTTACCATGGTTAATAGTAAATTGGGTAACTAAGGGTAAATATGATATTAATATTACCCTAACACATGTCCTAATTCTATTGGACAAGTGTAATTCGACCAAAAACAAACTTAGGAATAAAATATGACCATTTAGGCCCACTTGGATTAGATTAGGACATTTATTATTAATTTATTTAAAGAAGGGTTAAAATAGTTAAAATCAAAGTTTAATAAGTAAATCATTTTTAATATGGGGTTATACATAAGATAAATTCGACTATAAATATTCATTAGAAAGCTAAAAAGATTTCCTACCTGATGGTATTTTATTTGTAATTTTTAGACATCAAATAATATAATTTATTTATGATACAAAGATGATGCAGTAATTATCTTATTAATGAAATATTGACATAATTGATAATATAAATACCAAAATAAATGTAATTTAAGACTTTTTATGAATTCCACTAATTTTCTAGGTTACTATGATATATTAGTGTTGATTTAATCAACTTGGTTCGAACATATAATTCTGTTATGACTTTCAAAAAAATCATATATCAAATAGTGTCAAAATTGACACAAAATAGTTTTTAAATCAAATATTATATTATTAATTGTTATTTTATTCCTAAAAATCTAAGGTTCGGCCAAATTACCTAGATAAGGATATATTTATTAATAATAAACAATTTGGGGTTCTTTTGGCATGTTATAGTAAGTATATTAACCATATAGTGAAAGAAAACAAAAAGACACGGTAAAAGTTAAATTATTTAACTTAGAGTTAAATCTAATTGATAAGGTTAAAATATTTCCCTAAACTTGTCTAAATCCTATTGGTTGATAGGATTTCGACCCATCCCCACTTTAGCTTCGAAATAAGACCCTTTGGAACCATTATAAACCGATTTTGACTTTAATATAAAATAATATTTTGAGATATTCCTAAGGTGCCCCTCTCCTCCCCTATAAAAGGACACCTCCTCCCCCTCCTCCTCACACCAATTTGAGCACTCAAGCTCGGCCAACCCCTGCCAAAATCCCTTCTCCACTTCCCTAGCAACATCCTAGAGGTTCTGGTCTTCCTCAAAGACCAATTCTAGTGCCCTAATAAGAGGTCTCAAAGAGGCACTTCAAAGAAGAGGAGGTTCGGACACTTACAAAGCAAGTCGGACCAAAGGTAAGGGAAAATATCACAATCTCATTTTTATCCGAGATTGTTTGTACTTTGAAAGTTACTGGGGTGTATTTTATCATCAAAATCCATGTTTCCTCAATATTTAATGTTATTTCCATCCACCTACAATTGTTTAAATCCAAATTTACCCTTCGGTGAGTTTTTAGTAAAAGATATGAAAGGAATCTTTTGTCGTTTTTTGTACGAGGTACTTTTTGACTTTTCCGACAAAAGTACGAGAAGAATGTTTTTTTTAAATTATACGGCACGAACGGATTTTTATGGTTTTATAAAGCCTTATTTTCATGAACCTTCCTCCAAAATATTTCATGACTATTTTTAATAAAATCTCTTTCTTTTAAAATTGTATGATGTTTTGTGAAAAGAAATTGATTTTGAAGAAGAAAGGATATTTTCCTCAAGAATTCATTTCAAGTGTTTTATCAAAATTATTTTCCATCTAAGATAATAAAGGGTTCTGTTTCTATCCATATTTTTACATTGATTTGACTATGTTGTGATGGAATTATGTTTATGAATTCCTTTATCTTATATGAATGGTTTTATGATGTCATGTTGTTTAAGAATCCCATTTTTATTACATGGGTTATGCAATGATGTATGATTTATGATTTTGTGGCACACATAAGAAAGGATTCATTAAGAGATGGGTGGGACCTATATCTCCCTCCAATGCATTGGGTAAAGATTTTATATCTCATGAGATAGACATGGCTGGAATGGTAGGTTATACCGGTTCAGTGAAACAGGACTGAAACGAGGATTACTCGATTCAGAAAGGGACTTTGTCCACTAAGATAGTCTTGGCAATGAGTCTTGACTAACAAGAAATGATTCTCTATGATTATGTGTGTATGCCACAATGAGTAATGTTTTATGTTATGATTTCATTTCACTACTATGATTTATCCCATGTTATGAAATTATGCTCTCTTTTGCAGGTTAAGATTTTCAAAAAATGTTATGTTCTTATGAAAATTATGTGATTGATATTTCTTTTGTTTACCCTTACTGAGCATTTGAGCTCACCCTTTTATGTTTTCTTTTCCCCAGGATATAAAGAAAGGTTTTAGGTAAAAAAAGAAGAAGATCTTTATGGGAGATGTTGAAGATCTTTCACCAGGATTAGAAGATTATATTCCGAGTTTCCAAAGACACTAAACTATTACGATCCTTGTGTGTGTGTTTTTGTTATGTACTAAGTATTCCGCAAAAGTAATGTAATGTCCATGTACGATAAGATACGGGTCTCTACAAGTACTGTATGGGGTTTAGGGGGTTTTTGGTTTTTTTTATTGTTTTTTTGTTTCATGAGGTTTTGGGGAATTTAGGTGTTTTCTATTTTTATGGTTTTTATGGTTTGTAATGGTTTTATAATTTTTTTTATTTTTATGTTTTTAGATGTAACACCCCAAACTTCTACGGTACGCTTCTTTTTGAATAATGTAATAGCGTGTGTTGTACAAAACACCGAGTTCTAACACACCATAACCAATCAAACTAGCCATTATGAATATTAATACCTACTTTTTAAAATTATATATATTTTATTTTTTAAAATTAACTTCATTTTTGGATTCGTAATATCGAATTTATCCTAAGGTGAAATTTTGGTACTTTTCGGATAACTTTAATATTTTGATGAATACTGAAAATTACTAAATTTTAATTAAAAACAACTTTTTTAATAACAATAATTAATAGTGATAAATTATGAATTTGAGTGGTTTTAATGTATACTTAGAATATATTTTTACCATTTAATATAATGTTGGTCATTTGACATAATTTTACAATTAAACCAGACATAAACAAGTGTCAATCTTTTGATAGTTATTATCTCTTAAAAACACGCTTTTTGTTTTAACAACGGGAATTAATTTTAAATTAATTTCTGATACTTATGTGTTTTGAATTTGGAAAAATCGATTCCATATTTGGAATCAGGAGGTTCAAATTGTGTAAATATGTAACTTTTATTTTAAAACATTTTTAAAAATTACTGCGGTAAATATTTTATTTACCATGGTTAAGGGTATATCCTGTAAATAAGGGTTAAAAAATATTATTATAATAATACTAAATATCCCTAAAATGTGTCCTAGCCTTATTTGTTGACACATGTTCGGCCATAGGCATCTTTGGGTCGATTTCGGGACCCCATGGAGCCACTTGTAGGTGATAGGGACACTTTATTTTAATTAAGTTAAAATAAGTACAAAAATGACATAAGTATATATCTTTTAGAAAAACATTTTTTACATAGGGTTATATATGTTGGATTTTCGACTATAAATATTAATTAGAAAGATAAAAATATTTCCTACATGATGATATTTTAATTTCAATTTTTACAGATTATATAATTTAATTTATTTATGACACAATGATGATGCAGTTATTACCATAATAGTGTAAAATTAAAATAATTGATATTATAAATACCCAAATAAATATAATTTGAGACTTTTAATGAATTACAATAATATTATAGGATAATATGACATATTAGGATTGATTTAATTAATTTTTTTCGAAGTAATCATTTTGTTACGAGTTTCAAAAAAATCAACTATTGAATAGTGTCAAATTTGACATAAAAGAGTTTTTAAAACAAATATTATATTATTAATTGATATTAAATTCCTAAAAATCTAAGGTTCGGCCAGGAGACTTATATCATGATATGTGTATATTAAATGGACCACTTGGGGAGCTCTTGGATGTATATGGTAAGTTTATTAACCATATAATATAAAAATACAAAGTGACATGGTAAATGTCAAACTAATTAACATAGAGTTAATACTTAAAGATAAGGTTAATATAAGTACCCAAACCTGTCTAAATTCTATTGGTTGAGTTTTTTTCGACCTATCCCCACCTTATACTTTGAATAATCAACATTATATCCATTGGAAACCGAATATGAATTTATTATAAATTAATATTTCTAACTTTTCCAAATGTGCCCCTCACCCCTCTTATAAAAGGGCACTCCTCCTTCTCATTCCTTCACACCTACAGAGCCTTTTGGTTCGGCCAAACTCTGCCCCAATGCTCTCCCAACTTCCCTCAATACAACCTAGAGGCCTTAGTTTGATCAGAAAGCCAACCTAAGGAGCTGTTTTGATCAAATCAAAAGGAAGAACCCGAAGAAGAGGTAATGATTTCACCACCCTTTTCCAAGTTCCTTTCTTCTTCCACTTCTTCTTCCGTTGTTTTTACCATTCTAAAATAATAACTCATGTATCATATATATATACTATGATGTTATTATAAATATGGTACAACCATATTCAGTATTCTATCCACCCTTTTGAATAACATGTCACTATACGTGCGTACGTACGGCTTACCGTCTCCACGTCGTGGTGTAATTGTTATTCAATATATTATTATTTGTATGGGTATAATAATGATGTGTAACTCATGTAACTAATAAATATTACATGTTAATTATTATGTATATATGATATACCATCCATTTATATATTATTTTAATATCAAAAGAATGATATTGTCGCTCGTGCGTACGTACGGACTACCGTCTCCACGAACGCGATGAGATTCATTCTCCATCGTATCCATTCAAGTATAATTATCATTTTATGATTTAAAAATGATGTTTAATGACTTGATATCATTCTGGATATGAATAATATACATCCTATTCATTACAAACATTTCTTACGTAACAAAACATATAAAAGAAAACAAGTAAGTTAACACCCGAAACAACGATAATACTAAGATATTATTATCAAATCAATATTAAAAGATCATATATGATACCATATTAATGTATATGATTCTTGTATAATTTAATAACAATTATTTCACCATTATACAGGAGGTTAACCTACCCTAACCAAGGAAAAGTACAAGGTAAGGGTTATTTCACAATCTCTTCATTATCTGAGGTTGTTTATACGTAATAATCTACTGGGATCTCTTTATCATCCACATCCATGTTTCTTAAAAATGTATTTCAAAACATTTTTAATATTTACAAGAATATGGGTTAAAGTCATTTATACCCTTGATCGAATTTTTATAAGAGGTTTATAAAGGAATCTTTCTGTCATTTTCCAAACAAGGTGCTTTTTAACCTTTTCGACAAAATTAAGGTAAGAATGTTTTTTTAACTTATACGGCGGGTGCGGCTATTTTCTGCCGTTATAAAATCGTCAAAGCTTCCCTTACAAGCTTATTAGAATATTTTCAAAGAAAATGTTTTATTTTATAAATATATGACTCTTAAATGATTTCTAAAACAAAAAGAGATATTTCTCTAAAAAGAGTTTTGATTTCATCTATGTCAACATCCTTTGATGGATTTTATGCTTATTTTAGTTGATTTAATAAGATACAAAACATCTATATTGTATTGAAGGTTTTGTGATATGTTTGACTATGGATTCTCTATTTTTATACCATTCATAGTTTATGATGAATGTGTTGACATTTCGTATGCTAGTTTTAATACGAATGTTTACATTATGTTTAAACCTATTCATATGGGAGGGAATTTCACTTAATATGTGACAGGTGGAGCGCGCTATAGCTCCTAGATTCATCTGTAGGTCTCATGAGACAAAGTAGTGTCTTTGCACAAGGCCTTGACAAAATCTTATTTGTAGTCTTGGCACGAGGCCTTGGCTATGTGGTTATGATAGTCTGGCATTATGCATTCCATCATTATGAAAGTGGTTATTGATATTGCATGTGATTATTCGATTAGTAGAATATCCATGTGAATAAGTAAATGACATTACTTAATATTTCTTTTTCCATAATATGTTTAAGTTCAAGTTTAAAAGGCTTTTGTTTTAGTTATAAATTGCCTTAAAAATTTATGCTTATTTTTGAAAGATTCCGCTATATTGTTATCCTTACTGGGCATTTGAGCTCACCCCTTTTCTATGTTTTATTTTTACCAGGATGTGAAGAATTAAGTTATGAATGACCTACAGGGATAGAATGTGGGGACATGAGTGTGGAATATGGAGGCTATGTTGTTGTAGTAGTTTTTCACTTTGTGATGTAATGTAAAACTTTATGAATATATCTAGTGTTTCCAAGGCTACTAAACCAATCGGTCTTTCGAGATTTGATCTTTCTTGTGATCATGCCAATGTAATGTAATAATGCACCGACTCTGGGTAACGAGGGTCGGGGCGTTATAGTTGGTATCAGAGGAAGTTTAGTAAAAACCTTGAAAGCTAGATTTAGATAAACTCTGATTAGAGCACGTAGACCTAAGATGAACTTTGAGGATTATTATAGAAGAACTTCCTAGAATTTTGGTATTGTAGAGATTTTGTGAGTTTTCCGAGCAATACATCCCTGTCTGGATACGAGCAGGTAGAGGCAGCTCTAGCACAGATGTACCTAGGGGTAAAACCCGAAAACACCTCTTTGAGCTAGACTCGAACGGGAACGGGTGCACGACAACGGGCCTTTCTACATTCTTGGTTACGACACTCCCAGGGGATATGCTTAGGATAACTCTCATATTCATTACAAATCATTATGAAGGGTTTATGAGTATATACTTTTCAAAGAAAATATTTTTATGATTATGGATTATATCCATAAATAGTTCAATTTATGTTAAGTGTTTTATAAGTATGGGATTATGTATTTTGATTCATAAACTGATCTAGTTTATGCCATTGTTTAGAAATGGCGCCTAGTGGAAGAAATGGAAACTGTATCAATGCACGCAGTCCATGTAGGAATTTCCCTCCTGCTCAAGATAATTATAGTGGAGCTGGTGATGCAACTGGTGCCGATCAGCTAATCACCATACTGGGAAAACTCACTCAGGTTATGAATAATAACCTTACCCGTATGGAGCACCCTGATCCACAGTGTGGAGGATCAATGTTAGATCGATTCATGAGGCAACAAACACCAATGTTCTATGGGAGTAAAAATCCCTTAGTAGCTGAGCAATGGATATTTTCCCTAGAGAAAATATTTCAGGCTTTGGGGAGTAATGAAAGGGAAAATGTTATCATGGCAGTTTACCGCCTCACTGGAGATGCTGATCAATGGTGGTAATTGATTCAAAATATGAAGGAATATGATGAAGTGTCAAATATGGAATGGAGGGAGTTCAATGATCTGTTTTTAGAAAAATACTTTCCTCATGACCATCAAGCAGATATGGAAAGGCAATTTCTAAGTCTGAGACAGAAGGAGGATGAGAATGTCACAAATTATGAGTCTATCTTTACAAGGTTAGAAAGGTATGTTGGTGATTATATACGTAACCCAAGAAGTAAGATTCATCGTTTCTTTGACATGTTAAAACCATTTCTCCATCGAACATTAGTATCACAATACTTCCCTTCATACGAAGACATTGTCTCATGTGCTATCAAGACCGAAAAGGAATTCTCTAAGTTTTATGACTTTAAAGAAAAGCAAGAGAAGAAGAGGCCTGCTGATCAATCTGGGAATGGAAATAAGGGGAATAAAGGAAAGGTTGAATATCCATCCTATGGTAAATGTGGGAAGAAACACCTCGGTACTTTCTTGAAGGTAATGGGCGTCTGTTACAAATGTGGTGAAAAAGGCCACTAAGCTCATGATTGCAAAGGGAAGAAAGATGCTACCAATGTTCAGTGCTACAATTGCAGGGAGATGGGGCATTATGAAAATGAATGTCCTAAGCGTCAGGATAACTTACCCCAGAAAAGGACAAGGGATCAAGGCCAGGCTTATGCTGTCACTACTGCTGAGGTAAAAGCTCCGAAAGAAGTAGTGGCAGGTAATTTAATGGTTTCCTCAAGTTTAGAAAATGCATTATTTGATTCTGGATCATCGCATTGTTTCATATCTTCCCAGTTTTCTCAGAAAATTATATATATTCAATTTGATTTAACAATGGAGTTGTCAGTTAAAACTCCTAAGGGAAGTATCATTGCAACAAAGTTTTGTGAATCAGTCCCCATTAGAGCACATAAATGTTCTTTATATGCTGATCTCATCTTCATACCTATGATTGAGTTTGATATAATCCTCGGTATGGACTGGCTTTCGGACTATGATGCGAATAATTATTGTTAGAAGAAAGAGGTTACGATTGTTGATGATAATGATAAGGAACACCTTATCTTTAGAGTAGAATCTTCACCAACTAATTCTTATTTAGATCCGCCCCCAGTAGCTCAACAAAATTCAATTATTGGGGAGGAAGAGAATGAAATGACTGTGGGTGAGGAAATGAATGTTCAAATAGGGAATATAAATATTGTGAAAGAATTTGTAGATTTATTTCCAGAAGATTTAGCTGGACATCCTCCAGAACGAGAAGTTGAGTTTTTCCATTGATTTTGTTCCTGGATCAAGGCCTATATCGAAGACCCCTTATAAAATGGCCACTGTAGAATTAGACGAACTAAAGAAACAACTAGAGGAATTGAGTAATAAATGATTTATTCTCCCTAGTGTTTCCCCATGGGGATCCCCTATTCCTTTTGTTAAAAAGAAAGATGGATCTATGAGGTTATGTATTGACTACAGGGAGATCAATGCTATAACAATAAAGAACAAGTATCCCCTACCTTGAATTGATGATTTATTTGACCAACTGCATGGAGCTCAATACTTTTCAAAGATTGACATTCGTTCTGGATACCATCAGTAGTGTGTGAGGAAGGAAGACATTCCGAAGACAGCATTTCGAACCAGGTACGGGCATTACAAGTTTACTTTAATGCCTTTTGGATTGACTAATGCACCCTCTGTATTCATGGATCTGACGAATAGATTTTTCAAGGAGTATCTTGATGAATTTGTGGTGGTATTTATTGATGATATCTTAGTATACTCTAAAAGCTATGAAGATCATGAAAATCAATTGTTCATTATCTTGAAGACTCTGAGAAGACATTAATTATATGGGAAGTTTAGCAAGTGTGAATTCTGGCTTCATGAGATTTCTTTTCTTGGCCATATTGTCTCTAATGTTGTAATATCTGTTGATCCTTCTAAGAGAAAGGAAATCCAAGAATGGCCAGCACCTATGAGTATAACAGAGGTACGTAGTTTTATTGGTTTGGCAAGTTATTATCAACGATTCGTCCAGAATATTGCCCGATTGGCTAACCCATTAACGAAGCTCGAACGTAAAGGGGTTAAATTTGTTTGGAAAAAAGAGTGTTAATAATTTTTCGAAGAACTGAAGAGAAGATTAGTCAATGCTCTTATATTGACTCTACCATCGGGGAATGACGGGTTCGTTATTTATAGTGATGCATCGAAGAAAGCACTTGGTTTTTTCCTTAGGAAGAATGATAGGGTTATTGCCTATGCATCACGACAGTTGAAAATTCATGAACAAAAATATCCTACTCATGATCTCGAGTTAGCATCTGTGATGTTTGCTTTGAAGATATGGAGGCACTACCTCTATGGTGAAAAATGTGAGATTTATACTGATCACAAGAGTTTAAAGTATATTTTCTCACAAAAAGAACTTAACATGAGGCAAAGGAGATGGCTTGAAATACTCAAGGATTATGATTGTACGATACACTACCACCCAGGGAAAGCAAACAAGGTGGCAGATGCTTTGAGCAGAAAAGACCATGGAGTTTTGAACGTGATGAGAATTGAAAGGGATACAATTTTGATGGATATAGTGAAGATGGACATGGGAATAACCAGGGAAGGTGAAACATCAATTATTTTTCAAATGGTTTCCAAACCATCTTTACTAGAAAGGATTAAGAGTTCTCAGACCGATGATGATGAATTTAAAAAGAAGATTAAAGCTGTGAATGATGGGAGATTGAGAGGCTTTGTGTATGAATATGGAATTTTGAAATTCGGGAAGAGACTTTGTGTTCCCGATTTACCTGATCTAAAATGGGAATTATTGGATGATGCTCATAGTTCCAATTTCTCAATACACCCTGGGAGCACCAAAATATATAGAGATTTGAAAGAACAATTTTGGTGGGACAACATGAAGAGGGAGATTTCTGATTTTGTGTCAAGATGTATGATTTGTCAACAAGTGAAAGCTGGAAGGCAACAGCCTGGAGGAGTCATGCAACCTCTTCCCATACCAGAGTGGAAATGGGAAAATATTACGATGGAATTTGTCATGGGGCTACCAAAGACTCCTAGAAGGAATGATGCAATTTGGGTTATTATTGATCGTCTTACCAAGTCAACACATTTTTTTCCTATAAGAGAAGATCTACCCCTGGAACTTCTAGAAAGACTATATATTAATGAAGTTGTGTGACTTCATGGAGTACCCCTATCGATTGTTTCTGATCGTGATCCCCGTTTTACATCAGGATTCTAGAAAAGTGTTCAGAAATCCCTGGATACTGAACTTCATTTGAGCACTACTTACCACCCTCAGACAGACGGACAATCAGAACGGACTATTCAAACTTTGGAAGACATGTTGAGATCTTGCCCACATGACTTTCAGGTTATGTGGGATCAATATTTACCTCTGGTAGAATTTTCCTTTAACAATAGCTTCCATTTGAGTATTCAGATGGCACCATATGAAGCGTTATACAGGAAGAGATGTCGTACAGCAACCTGTTGGGATGACGTTGGTGAAAGAAAACTTGTAGGCCCAGAACTGGTGAAGGAAACGATGGAAAAGGTGTAGGTAATCCAAAATCACATCAAAGCAGCTCAAAGTAGGCAGAAGAGCTTTGCCAATAATCAATGAAAGGATTTGGAATTTCAAGTTGGTGAAAATGTTTTCCTGAAGGTATCTCCATGGAAGGGAGTCATACGTTTTGGTAAGAAAGGTAAATTGAGTCCCAGGTACATCGGACCCTTCGAAATTCTAGAACGAATTGGGGCTGTAGCTTACCGATTGGCAATGCCGCCAAGTCTCTCCAAAGTTCACGATGTGTTCCACGTATCTTTGTTGAGGAAATACATGCCTGACCCAATGCATGTACTCACCTATGAGGAATTAGAACTGGAACCCGATCTGTCCTATTGTGAAGAGCCCGTCTGGATTCTTGATACGAGAGAACAAGTACTGAGAAACCGGACGACGCGTCTGGTAAATGTTTTGTGGAGAAACCATAAGATGGAAGTGGCAACGTGGGAACCCGAGGAACTTATGATGAAGAAACACCCAAGTCTTTTCATGTGATAACTATTCTATAAATTTCGAGGACAAAATTATTTGAAGGAGGGGATAATGTAACACCCCAAGCTTCTAAGGTACGTTTCTCTTTGAATAATGTGATAGCGTGTGTTGTACGCAACACCGAGTTCTAACACACCATAACCAATCAAACTAGCCATTATGAATATTAATACCTATTTTTTAAAATTATATATATTTAATTTTCTAAAATGAACTTCATTTTTGGATTCGTAATATTGAATTTATCCTAAGGTGAAATTTTGGTACTTTTCAGATAACTTTAATATTTTGATGAATAGTGAAAATTAATAAATTTTAATTAAAAACAACTTTTTTAATAAAAATAATTAATAGTGATAAATTATGAATTTGATTGGTTTTAAAGTATACATAGAATATATTTTTACCATTTAATATAAGTTAGGTCATTGGACATAATTTTACAACTAATCCGGACAGAAACAAGTGTCAATCTTTTGATAGTTATTATCTCTTAAGAACACTCTTTTCGTTTTAACAACGGGAATTAATTTTAAATTAATTTCTGCCACTTTTGTGTTTTGAATTTGGAAAAATGGATTCCCTATTTGGAATCAGGATGTTCAAATTGTGTAAATAGGTAACTTTTATTTTCAGACAATTTGATAATTACTGCGGTCAATATTTTATTTACCATGGTTAAGGGTAAATCCGGTAAATAATGGTTAAAAAATAATATTATAATAATACTAATTTACCCTAAAACGTGTCCTAGCCATATTGGTTGATACATGTTCGGACATAGGCATCTTTGGGTCTATTTTGGGACCCAATGGAGCCACTTGTAGGTGATAGGGACACTTTATTTTAATTAAGTTAAAATAAGTACAAAAAATGACATAAGTATATATCTTTTAGAAAAACAATTTTTACATATGGTTATATATGTTGGATTCTCGACTATAAATATTAATTAGAAAGATAAAAAGATTTCATACATGATTATATTTTATTTTAAATTTTTCGTGATTAAATAATTTAATTTATTTATGACACAATAATGATGCAGTAATTACCATAATAGTGAAAAATTAAATTAATTGATATTATAAATACCCAAATAAATATTATTTGAGACTTTTAATGAATTAAACTAATTTTCTAGGATAATATGACATATTAGTATTGATTTAATTAAGATTTTTCGAAGTAATCATTCTGTTATGAGTTTCACAAAAATCAACTATTGAATAGTGTCAAAATTGACATAAAAGAGTTTTTAAAACAAATATTATATTATTAATTGATATTAAATTCTTAAAAATCTAAGGTTCGTCCAAAAGACTTATATCATGATAGGTGTATCATTAATGGACCACTTGGGGGTCGCATGGATGTATATAGTAAGTTTACTAACCATATAATATAAAAATACAAAGTGACATGGTAAATGTCAAACTAATTAACTTAGAGTTAATACTTAAAGATAAGGTTAATATAAGTAACCAAACTAGTCTAAATTCTATTGGTTGAGTTTTTTTCGACCTATACCCTCCTAAACCTATGAATAATCAACTTTTGAGCCATTGGAAACCGAATATGAATTTATTATAAATTAATATTTCTAGCTTTTCCAAAGGTGCCCCTCACCCCTCTTATAAAAGGGCACTCCTCCTTCTCATTTCTTAACACCTTAAAAGCCTTTTGGTTCGGCCAAAATCTACTCAAATACTCTCCCAACATCCCTCAATACAACCTATAGGCCTTAGTTTGTTCATAAAGACAACCTAAGGAGCTGTTTTGATTAAATCAAAAGGAAGAACCCGAAGAAGAGGTAATGATTTCACCACCCATTTCCAAGTTCTTTCTTCTTCCGCTTCTTCTTCCGTTGTTTTTACCATTATAAAATAATAACTCCAGTATCATATATATAATGTGATGTTATTATAAATATGGTACAACCATATTCATTATTCTATCCACCCTTTTGAAGAAATGTCACCATACGTGCGTACGTACGGCTTACCATCTCCACGTCATGGTGTAATTGTTATTCAATATATTATTATTTGTATGGGTATAATAATGATGTGTAACTCATGTAAATAATAAATATAACATGTTAATTATTCTTTATATATGATATACCATCCATTTATATATTATTTTAATATCAAAAGAATGATATTGTCACTCGTGCGTACGTACGGACTACCGTCTCCACGAACGCGATGAGATTCATTCTCCATCATATCCATTCAAGTATAATTATCATTTGATGATTTAAAAATGATGTTTAAGGACTTGATATCATTCTTGATATGAATAATAAACAACCTATCTATTACAAACATGCCTTACGTAACAAATCATATAATAGATAACAAGTATGTTAACACCCGAAACAACGATAATACTAAGATATTATTATCAAATCAATATTAAAATATCATATATGATACCATATTAATGTATATGATTCCTGTATAATTTAATAACAATTATTTCACCATTATACAGAAGGTTAACCTACCCCAACCAAGGAAAATTACAAGGTAAGGGTTATTTCACAATCTCTTCATTATCCGAGGTTGTTTATACGTAATAATCTACTGGGATCTCATTATCATCCACATCCATGTTTCCTAAAAATGTATTTCAAAACATTTTTACTATTTACAAGAATATGGGTAAAAGTAATTTATACCCTTGTTTGACTTTTTATAAGAGGTTTATAAAGGAATCTTTCTGTCGTTTTCCAAACAAGGTGCTTTTTAACCTTTTCGACAAAATTAAGGTAAGAACGTTTTTTTTAACTTGTACGGCGGGTGCGGCTATTTTCCACCATTATAAAATCATCAAAGCTTACCTTACAAGCATATAAATATATTTTCAAAGAAAATTTTTTATTTGATAAATATATGACTCTTAAATGATTTCAAAAATAGAAAGAGATATTTCTCTAAAAAGAGTTTTGATTTCATCTATGTCAACATCCTTTGATGGATTTTGTGCTTATTTGTAGTTGATTTATTAAGATACAAAACATCTATATTGTATTGAAGGTTTTGTGATATGTTTGACTGTGGATGTGCTATTTTTATACCATTCATAGTTTATGATGAAAGTATTGACATTTTTTATTCTAGTTTTAATATGAATGTTTATATTATGTTTAAACCTTTTCATATGGGAATGCATTGGACTTAATATGTAATGGGTGGAGACCGCTATAGCTCCTCGATGCATTGGTAGGTCTAATGAGACAAACTAGTGTCTTGACACAAGGCCTTGACAAAATCTTATTTGTAGTCTTGGCACGAGGCCTTGGCTATGTGGTTATGATAGTCTGACATTATGCATTCCATCATTATGAAAGTGGTTATTGATATTGCATGTGATTATTCGATTAGTAGAATATCCATGTGAATAAGTAAGTGGAATTATATCATTTTTCTTTTGACATACTATGTTTAAGTTCATGTTTAAAAGGATGTTGTTTTAGTTATACATTGCCTTAAAATTTTATGCTTATTTTTGAATGTTTCTGCTATATTGTTATCCTTAATGGGCATTTGAGCTCACCCCTTTTCTATGTTTTATTTTTCCTAGGATGTGAAGAAGTAAGTTATGAATGACCTGTAGGGATAGAATGTGGGGACATGAGTGTGGAATATGGAGGCTATGTTGTTGTTGTAGTTTTTCACTTTGTGATGTAATGTAAAACTTTATGAATATATCTAGTCTTTCAAAGGCTACTAAACCAATCAGTCTTTCGAGATTTGATCTTTCTTCTGATCATTCCAAGGTAATGTAATAATGCACCGACTTTGGGTAACTAGGGTCGGGGCGTTACATTAGGGGTTTTTGGCTTTTTGGGTTTTTATGGGGTTTTTATGATTCTAGGGGTTGTATAGTGTTTTATGGTTTTGAGGGTTTTAGTTTATTTGGTTTCTTGGATTTTAAGGTCTATTAATTTTTTTATTTTTATAGGTTTTTAGTGTTTTAGGGAGTTTTTGATTTTTTGATTTTTTATTTTTTTTTATGAATTTTTGTGGAGTTAGGGTTTAATAGAGTTTTTGGATTTTTGCGTTTTTAGGGGTTCTCATGGGTTTAAGGGTTTTTAAGGTTTTTAGGGTTTTCTGTTTTAGGTTTTTTATGGGTTTTGGAATTTTTAGGATTTCTTTAGGTTCTTTTGATCCTTTATGTGTTTATTTGTGGGATTAAAATGGGTATTATAGGTTTTAAGTGTATTTTTAGGGTTTTTAGATTATTTTATTATTTGTAGTGTTTTTTGGGTCTATTAGGTCACTAAGGGTTTAATGAACATTCTGGGTATTTTAGGTTTTTTTGGTTGTTGGAGTCTTTTAAGCTTTTATGAGTAATTGTTTTTATATATTTGTGTATTTGGGTTTATTTACTTTTTAATAGGTATTTTAGTCTATTTTAAGGGGTTTTTGGGGGGTTTTTAGGCCCTTTAGGGGTTTCAGGATCCTCTGGTGTCTTTTTTGGATTTTCACGTTTTATAGTGTTTTAGGGGTTTCAGTAAGGTTTAGGGTTTTTATGATTTTTAAGGGTTTTTGGGGATGTCAATGTATTCTTAGTTCATTTAAGTATTTTTTTGTTTTTATGGTCCTTTATTGGTTTTATGTTTTTAGGATCCTTTAGAGTTTTAGGGCCCTTCAGGGTTTCTTTATAGTTTTTAAATTCCTTTAGTGTTTTACGGGGTTTTAGAGTCTTTTTTGGTATCCTATGGAATTAAAATTCCTTTTATGGTAATAAGGGATTTTAGTGAAATTTAGTTGTTTAGTGTATCCAAGGGGATTTAGGGGTTTTGGGGGCTTTAAAGATTTTTATGGTCTTTTAGGGTTTTCATGATTTTTTTAGAGTATTTTAGGTGTATTTTGTGTCTTTTATGGTTTTATGGGTTTCATGATTATTTTTGGGATTTAAATGGTTTATATATTCTTTAGAGTTTTTAGGTTATTATGTTTTTTGGGGTTTTAGGGGTTTTAGGATTTTTTATGGTAATTTATGGTTTTAGTGGTTTTTACTGGTTTTTAAGCCTTTAGGGTACTTTAGGGGTTTTTTGTTTCAAGGGGTTTTATTTTTTTGGGTTTATGGTGCATTTATGAGTTTTTAGTGTTTTAGTATTTTTATATGTGTTTTGGGGTTTCAATGTATTATGGTTTTCATGTTTTATTTGTTTTATGTTATTTTAATGGTCTTTTAGTAATTTTAAGGTTTTATTATGTATTTGCGGGTTTTTATGGTTATTTATAGGATTTTAAAGGCTTTTTTCTTTTTTAGAATTTTAGTTATTTTTTTGGAGTTTTAGTGGGTTTTTATCTTTTTTATTATTTTTAGGGTTGGAAGGATTTAAAAAATATATGGGTTTTTAGGTTTTAAAGGTTTTAGGGTTTTATTATTTTTAATATTTTTATTTTTATATGTTTTTAGGTTAATTTTAGGCTTTCATCGGTGGTTTTAGGTTTCATTAGTGTATTTAGTGGTTTTGTTATTTGTTCACAATTTTTGGGGTTTTAGTGTTTCTTTAAGTGTTTTGGGTTTTTGGGTTTATTCTTTTTTTAAGGTTCGTATGATTGTATCTAGGTTTTAGAGTTTCTCTATGCATTTTGGTGTATTTAGGGTTTGAATAATTCAAGTATTTTTTTTTATTTTCTAATTTTTACGGGTTTTTTTGGTTTTCTGAGATTTTTAGGGTTTCTATGGAATATTATATTTTTTATGTCTTTTTAGGGTTTTTGAGTTTTTTTGGGTTTTAGTTGGTTTTATGTTTTTTAGGGTATTTTTGGGAATGGAAGGAGCATGGACAGGCTATTCTTACCCCCCCCCCCCCCCCCAATTTATTAGAAATGAGACACTGCAGAAAAAATTATACAGGGGAGCAGCGAGGTCAATCAACCCACACCAAAAACCCTGAACACCACCAAAAAACCAAAAACCCAAAAAAGAAACAATAAGGGGATATCAATAGTACAAAGACCAAAGACCACATCTACATCACCTACCAGCCAATCAGCAACCAGCATTCTGCTGCTCAAATCCCAACATCCAACACCTCTTATCCAATCATCTCCCAGCCATTTACAGTTCAGTTTCTGGCATTCAGAAATGAAAAAATAATGCCTTGCTACCTCCTAGAGGAGTAGAAACCAGCATCCAGTCATACCATTTCCAACATCTAACACCTCCTCACAAAGAAGATCGACTTCCAGCAACCTTGAACCACCAACACCAAACTCATATACATCAGCTTTATCACATCCTATTCAACTACAATGTAGCATCGAATACCTCAGTTTCTTATAACCAGCATCACCTCCCGCACCTCCTATACATGCAGCCACAGATAGCCAATATCATGCATAGACGAACACCAATTTCTGCAAAAGCATCAAAAACATTGAACAAACAAGATCAATCACAACCAGAAACCCAATCCTAATACTTTTATCTAGATTCAAATCCCAACCAACTAAACATGACACCAACAAAACAATCCAAATTAGAAGATCAAACATGAATCCATAGAGTAATAGACATCTGAATCCATGGGCCACTTGCACACCGTAAACATATCCAAATCACAAAATCAACATCGTAAAGGAGCCAAAAAATAATATTTGAATCATCATCATTGGAGATTCCACTAAATAGAACCGTGGTAGTAAATAATATGAGGCGACTGACCATCGATGTGGCCAAAACACCGGACAATGTTGAACCCTCTCTACCACTGAAACCATTGACTCTGCTGACCCATCCATGGAAACCCCAACTCTACGAACTCGATCTCGATCCATAGGTGAGGTCTAGTAGGGTCTCCAATCTATGAAAAATGTTAAGGATCCATCATATTTGTGACCTCCAATTATTACTACTACCCACAGGTAACGAACCAAGAAAACCATCTCCTGAAGAAAGCCAGACAGAGAGTTGCGTTGGAGACTCCCTAACAAATCTTACCGTGAAAGTGTCATCTAATTCATCACTTTTTGAAATTATTTGACCTGAATCCACAGAAAACCGCAAAAACTCCATAAAATATGATGACCAAACACACAGACAATGAACCCAATCCCTACATGAGTCTAAAGTCGAAGGCCCAAGAAAATACACCACTTGGGAAATTCGAAGCCACAAAATACCATAGACAACCACTACCTTGGATCCATAGAGAGCTTCCATAGCACACTAACTCACAGAACAGGGAATTGGTAAATATCCATTACCACAACCACAATAAGAAACTATGGAAAAAACATGAAGATGCATCAAGTGGGAGAGAGATCCAGGGGAGTTCGCCTCCATATTTTCTTATATGACATTTGAGGGTATTTATGGACTTTTAGGGTATTTTGGGTTTATGGATTTTATGTAATAATTAATGATTATACAATTTTGAGGGTTATAAGGGTATTTAAGTGGTTTTATATTATTTTTTTGACTTTTAATAATATTTAGTTTCTTTTACGGGTTTAGGGGATATTAATGGATTTTGTGGTTTTTAGGGATTTTTTTTATGGTTTTAAAGGGTTTTCTTGTTTTTTATGTTTTTGAGAGGTTTTTGGTTTTTTGGGGATTTATTGTGTGTCATGTCCAAGTTATTATAGTGTTTCTAGGGTTTTAGAGTTTTTATTATTTTAAGGGTGTTTAGGTTTTAAAGGATTTTATGTGGTTTTTTAAGTATGAAACCGTTTTCATGATTTTTAGGGATTTTACTATTTTTTTAACTTTTTTATGGGTTTTTCATGTTTTCTTAGTTTATTTTTGGGTTTTTGGTTTTTATGAAATGTAGGGGTTTTTGGGTTTTATGACTTCTAGGGTCGTTTTAGGGTTTTAAGGTGTTGAATGAGTTTTATAATGGTTTCTAGGGGTTTTATGTTTTGAGGTGTGTAAAGGGGTTTCTGGGATTTGGGGTCTTAAACGATCTCAAAATTTTAGGGGTTTTTATAATTTTTATGTTCATTTCTGGTAATTAGTGGTTTTGTGTCTTTAAGGAATTTAGTGCGGTTTTATGTCATACTTCTTTTTAGGATCATTTATGTTTTCAGGGTTTTAGGGTTTTTGTGGTTTTATGGGTTTTTCGGATTTTAATGGTTCATTATGGTTTCAAGGTATTATTTAGTTATGATTGGTGATTTTATTTTAATTTTAGGTTTTAGGGTTTTGTTTGGAGTTTTATTGTTTTATGGGTTTTAGGGTCATTTTATTGGTTTTAGGGTCTTTATTTATTTTTTGATTTTTAGGGGATTTTAGCATCATTTAGATATTTTCAATGGTTTCAGGATACAGTAGGGTTATTAATGTTTATTAGGGTCCTTATGATTTTTACAGTTGTTTTGGGGGATTTTTTAGGGCTTTATTAGTGTTAGTGACTTAGAGGTCTTTAGGTCATTTTATGAGTTTTTGGGTTTTAGGGTTTTATTGTTTTAGTGTTTTTAAGAAATATTTGTTTTTTTGTATTTTAATGTTGTTCAAGGTCTCTAATTTTATATTAGTGGTTTTATTAATTTTTTTTGTTTTTTTGGGATCTTTTGTGGGGTTTTAGGGATTGTTTTTAGTTTTTATGGGTTTTATGGTTTTTAACAACTTTTATGGTTTTTGGGAGTTTTTGGAATTTTTATTGTATTTTGGAATTCTAGTATTTTTAGGGTACCAAGGGGTGTTTTACGGTTTTATGTTCATTTACGGTTATCCAATTGTTTTTGGGGTCCTTTTAGTTTTGTATATTTTTTGGAGTCTTTTACGGGTTTTTTGAGTTTTTAGCCCCCTTTAGGATTTTAGGGACCATTAGGGGATTTAGGGAGTTTTAGTATCTTATAGGGTGTTTTAGGTATCATTTGATTTGTTATTGTTTTTACAAAAATTTTGGTGTTTTATGATATTAATGTTATTTTACAGTTTTTGTTGTGCTTTTAAGGACTTTTAGTATTTTCTTAAGGTCTTATTGGGGTTTATGAGGGGTTTGGGGTATTTTAGGGCCTTTGGGTTTTTTTAATACTTCTAGTGTTTTCTTACATATTTTATTGTTTTTTTGGTTTTTGGGGATTCGGGGGATTTTAGGGGATTAAGTGTTTTTTCGGGTATTTTTCTGGATTTTGGGGGTTTGGGGTATTTGGATTTTTTATTGTTTATAGAATATTTTGGGGGTTTTAGGGTTTTAATAGTTGTTAGGGTTTCTAAGAGTTTAAAGTTCTTTTGGATTTGTAATTCCTTCTAGTGTTTTTAATTTTTTACGGTTTTTTGGATTTTTATGGTTTTATGGGTTTTGGGTCTTTTAGTGTTTTGGGGTTATTTAGGGCCTGTAGAATCTTTTACGGTTTTTAGGATCTTATTTGGATTTTAAATGAATTTTTTAATTGTTATTTATGTTTTTTGGGATTTTAGGTTCTTAGAGATTTTGTGGGGTTTTTAGGGTTCTTATGGTCATTATGTGTTTTTAAGAGTTTTTTGGGGTTTAATGGATCTTTTTGTTTATTATGTATTTTGGGGTTGTTGGTGTTTCTAGGGGTTAAATTATTTTTATGATTTTTTTGGGTTTTAGGGATTTTAGGATTTCTTAGGTTTTTTGTTTCATAGGTTTTTAAGTTGTTTTTTGGGTTTGATGGGTTTAAATAGATTTCAGGTTCTTTAGGTTTTTAAGGGATTTAGGGTCATTTAGATATTATTTCAATTTCCAAGGTTTTTAGGGATTCTAATGTATTTTATTATTTCTAGGGATTTTTTAGGATATTTTAAGGAGTTTTAGGGTTTCTATGATTTTTATAACCCATTATAGGTATGACGACCTTTAATAGGTTGTAAGGGTTTTTAGGGTTTTAGGGAGTTTTAATTAATAGGGTGTATGGATTAGGGATTAGGATTTAAGGTGTAGGGTATGGGGTTTACAGTGTATGTTTTATGATTTATGGTGTACGATATATGGTATATTGCTGAGGATTTATGGTATAGGGTATATGGTTTAGGGTGTAGTGTTATATGTCTAGAGTGGGAGGAATAGGGTTTGGGTGTAGGTTTTATGGTTTATGGTGTGGGGTATAGATTATTGTGTGTATGGATTTGGGTATATGGTGTTGGGGTTAGGGTATATGGTGTTTGTAGGATTATGTTAGGGTTTCAGGGTTTTCTTTGGGGTTTAAGTAGGTTTTTGGGGATTCCAGGGTCTTTATGATTTTTAGTGTTTTTTGTTTTTTCTATAGTATTAGTAGTCATAAGGGTTTTAGGGTTTTTATGATTTTTTTGGGGGGAGGGCGGGGGTTTAGATTTTGGTATTTTTCATTGTTTTTAAGGGTTTTTAGTATTTTTATATATTTGAATAATATTTTGGGATTTATGGTTATTGAGGTTTTTTGGCATTTTTACCTTTCATGGGTTTTTGGGGTTGTTAGTGTTTCAGGTTTTTTATGGGGGTTTTGTGTTTTTGGGGAGGGGGGGTTGTTAGAGTTTTTAAGTTTATTGGGGTTTTAGGGGTTTTCTGTTTTTCTTGTTTTTATGTTTTTTATGGTTTTAATGGGTTTTAGTGTTTTTAGGTTTTATTTTTTATGTTTTTAATGTTTTATATTTTTAGGGTTTTTAAAAAAATTAAGTTTTCTTTGGGTTGTGTAAGATTTTAGGGTTTTTGGTTTTTAAAGGTTTTTAGAGTTTTACGGGTTGTGGGGATTGTATGGTTTATATGGTTTTTTAGGTTTTTTGTGTGTTTATGTTTTTTTGGTTTTATATTATTTTAATTTTTTGCGGTTTTTAGGGTCTCTTATGGGTTTCAGTATTTTTAGGGTGTTTTAGGGTCCTACAAGATTTTTTGGGTTTTATGTTATTTTATGGATTTTAGATATTTTTATGGTTACTTTGGGTTTTTAGATACATTTAGGTTTTTTGGTTATATTATGGTCCTTTAGTAGTTTTTTGGGGGTTTTAGCGTAATTTAGTGGTTTGGGGTGTTTTAAGGTGTTTCAGATAATATTTCTGAAATTTTGGGTTTTTAGAGATTTTAGGAAATTTTTTGTTATTTATGATCTTCTAGGGGGTTTCATGGTAATTCAGGTTTTTAAAATTTATAAGGTATTTATTGTGTTTTTTAGGGTTTTACGGGTGATTAGAATGTTTTTTTCGTTTTTATGTTTTTAAGGTCTTTTAGGGTTTTAGAGGTTGTATGGTCGATTTTTAACATTTAGAATCATTTTGGGGATTTAAGCTTTTTGGGGGTTTTATGGAATCTAGTGTTCTTATGATTTTTAGGGTTATAAGAAAATTTATGGGTTCTTATTGATTTTTGTTGTTTTTAGTTTTTTCTTATTGGGTTTTTTATATTTGTAGGGCATAAAGGGTTTTTAGAGTTTTATAGGGTCTTATTGGGTTTTTTCTGGGTTTAGGGTTATTTGGAGGATTTATCGAATTTAGAGAGTTTTAGGAATTTTGTGTTTTTATGGATTTTATGATGTTAATTGGGATTTTAGTGTTTTTGTAGGATTTGGCGGGGGGTTTAGGTATTTAGGCATATTATATGGTTTTAGTGTTTTTTGGGTTTTATTGTGTTTTAGGTGATTTAGGGTCATTTAGAGAGTTTTAGAGGTATAAGGTATTTTAGTATTTTTAGTGTACTTTAGGGTTTAATTGGATTTCGGTGGTTTTTTGTGTTTTAGGGATATGTTTGGGGATTTATATCTTTTTCAGGTTTTAGAGTTTTAAAGTATTTTTATGGGGGGTTTATGGTTTTTAAAAAATTTATGGTTTATAGAATATTTTGTGGATGTTTTAGAGGTTTTTTTTGTTTCCTTTTTTAGGGTTTAAGGATTTTTTTCTTGGGTTTTTTGTAGGTTTGAGGTTTAGTTAATGTTTTTCTGTTTATGTTTTTAGCGAATTATTTGGGGGTTTGTGGTTTTAAAGGTATTAAGGTCTCTTGGGGTTTTATGGCCTTTTATGTATTATTGTATTTTTTTGTGGTTTTAGGGTATTTTTAGTCATTTTAGGGTTTTGGGGGTTTTCGTTATTTTTCAGATAATTTAGTTTTTTTTTCTGGTATTCATGATTACTGAGGGTTTACGTGTTTATTGTTTTTCAAGGTTTTATGATTTTTAAAAAATTTATAGATTTTAGAATATTAAGAGTTTCTTTGGAATTTATCACGATTTTCAGTTTTGGAGGTTTTATGTTTTTTTTTGGGTTTTTAGGTTTAAAATGTATTTAGTTTCTTTTATTTGTTTATTTGTTTTAATGTCCATTACGAGTAATTTAAAATTTTATTGTTTTTAAGGTGTTTTATGGTGTTTTATGGTTTTCACGTGTTTAGAGGGTATTTTAGGGTTTTTCTGGTTTTCTGTTTTATTGTGTTTTTGGTTTTTTATGTTCTTTTATAGTTCTTAGTGATTATCATTGTATTATAGGTTTTAGGGTTTTGGATTTGTGGTATTGGGGTTAGGTGGTATGGTTTAGGTAGTAGGGTTGAGGGATGAATGTGTAGGGTTTAGAATTCTGGGTGCATGGTTTAAGGTTTAGGGTGAAGGGTATAGGGATTAGGGTCTGAGTTTGAGTGTTTATGGTGTAGAGAATATGGTTTAGGTTGTACAGTTTGGGGTTTAGGGTGTAGGGTATAGGGTTTCAGATGTAGGGTTTTGTTTTAGGTTGTAGGATATTTGGGATTTTGTTTTGTGTTTAGGGTTGAGGGTTAGGGTGTAGGGTATACGGTTTCTGGTATTTATGTTTTTAAGGGTTTTAGGATGTTATGTGATTTTAGGGTTGTGGGGTATTAATAGTTTGATAGGCCATATAATATGTTTTATGGTTTTTATGGTTTTATGGGTTTTATGTGTATTAGTTTTTTAATGATTTCATGTTATTTAGTGATTTTTTTTAGTGGGTTTTAAGGGTATAGTGGTATTTTTGGGCATTTAGATGTTTTAATGGGATTTTTATGTTTGAGTCGTTTTTAGAGTTCTGAGGGAGTTTTGTTGGTTTTTAGTAGATTTTATTGGTGTTTATGGTTTCAATGGTCTTTTATGGTTTTTAGTTTCCTTTATATTTTTAGGGGGTTTAGATTATGATATTGCTTTTTGGTTTTTTATGGACTTTGATGATCTTACAGTTTTTAGGGGATTTGGGTGTTCTATGTTTTTAGGAATTTATAGGGTTTTTGTGGTCATTTAATGTAATTTTCAAGGTTTTAAGGTTTTTAGGGTTTTTAATGTTTTTTCCCTTTTATGTATTTTAATGGTTTATATTGTTTTAGGGGGTGTATTGGTATATTTATGGATTTTGGAAGAGTTTTATGATTTTTATTGGTCTTTAGGATTTTTTTAATTTTTAGGGTTTTATAGTTTTATGGTATTTACGTAAATTTAAACTAATTTAGTGTTTTTTTGGATTTTAAGTGTTGTAAACTTTTTTTGGAGTTTTTTGGGGTTTTAATCTGTTATTTTCCCATATTTTTAATGATTTTTAGTTTTTTATGGTTTTTTACTGATTTATGGTTTTGAAGGGTTTTAGGGTTTCATAAGGATTTTATGATTGTTTGGGATTTTAAAATCTATTTTTAAGTTTTTTGTTATTTTAAATAGTTTGTACAAGTTTTAGGGGTTTGGGGTTTTAGGTTACTATGTTTCTTAGATACATTTAGTATTTCAATGGTTATTAGGTGTTTTGTGGGTCATTTAGGTTTTTTTTTTGGGTTTTTAGTGTTTTTATTGTATTTCTGGTATTTGCCGTTTTTGTGGTTTTAGGGTCATGTATTGTTTTTCGGGATTTTAATGTATTTTACCGGTTTTTTTGGTTTTTATGGCCAAGTAATTTTTTTATGTTTTTAGGTTCTTTTAGATGTGTTTACAGTTTTTAGGGTTTTTAGTGTTAAACGGTTTTTTATGTGTTTAGGGTATTTATGTTTTTAGAGGGTTGTAGGGATTTTCGTTGTTTTTTATGTTTTTTATGTTTTATAGTAGTTTTTATAGATCGTAATATTCTATTATAGGTTTCTTTTTTTGTTGGGTTTTTAGTCATTTTTATTGATTTTATACGGTTTTTATGGTTTTAGTGTTTTTAGGGTTTTTAGAGGATTTGGGGGTTTAGGTTTCTCCTGTTTTAATGTAATTTTTATGGGTTTTATGGTTTTTGAATTTTAGGGTTTTCTTAAGGGTCTTTAGGTTGTATGGTGTAGGGTTTTTAGTGTGGAATGCAGCATTTATGGTGTAGGGTATATGGACTATGATATAGCATTTGAGGTTTTGTGTGTAGGGTAGTGGTGTTGTGTTGTTGGGTTTAGGGTTTATGGAGTATGGTATATGGTTTAGGGGGAAGGTTATTTGTTTAGGGTGTAGAGTACATGGTTGGGGGAGTAGGTTTTACGATTTAGGGTTTAGATTATATGGTGTATGGATTATAGTTTATGGTGTATGGTGTAGGTTTTATGTTTTTTATGATTTTTAGGGGTTTTAGTGTTTTTTGGGTTTTTATTGATTTCTAGGTTTCTATTATTTTTATGGGTTATAGGTTTTATATGGGGTGTTTGGGTTTTTTAGTGTTATAGCATTTTCAGTATTTTTATGTGTTTAGAGAATTTTGAGTGTTTTAGGTTTTTTAGGTTCATTAGGGGTTTTTAGTTATTTTAGGGTTTTATGGGGTTTTTCAGGTATTTTGGTTTTTAGTTGTTTAAGAGTTTTGGGTTTTTTAGGTTGTTTAAGGTGTATTTTATTGTATTTAGGTTTCTATATTTTTAATGATTTAGGGGGTTCAACAATGTTTAAGGGGTCTTTTATGGTTTTTAGATTTTGAGGTCTTTTAGAGTTATAATGGGTTTTGGGGTATTATTAGGATTTTTATTTTTTTTAGGGTTTATGAGGTCCTATAGCTTTTAGGGGTTTTTTTGAGCTTTTAGGGGTTTTAGGGGTTTATGAAGTTTTAAGGGTTTCTATAAGGATTTTTCAGTTTTTAGGGGTTTCTAGAACTTTTATATTTTTAGAATTTTTTGTTTAAGGGATTTTATATTTTTTTGGGTTTTAGGGGTTTTAAGGAATTTAGGTGTTTAGGTTTTTTATAGTTTTTTCTGGTTTTCTCAGTTTTTCATGCTTTTATAATTTTAATTTATTTATGAATTTTTAAATTTTTATTATTCTTAGGGTTTTATGGTTCTTCAGTATTTTATATGGTTTTCATGATTCTACAATGTTTTTTAGGATTTTTTGAGTTTTTTAATTTTTCTTAAGGTTATAAGGGTTTTTAACAGTATATTGGATTTTTTTGGGTCTGTATGATTTTTATGTTTTTTGGGTTTTTAGGGGGTTTAGGGTTTTTATTGTCTTTCGGGATATATTATAGAATGTTACTAGGTTTTAGGGTATTATTATATTTATTGTTTTTATTTTTCATCTATTTTGAGGTGTTTAATGTTTTAAAGGAATCTTTATGGTTTTTATGGACATTTTGATATTTTAGGATTCTTTAGAGGATTTAGGTTTTTTAGATAATTTATTGGGGTTTAAGGATTCTTAAGGTTCTTACAGCTTTTAAGGGGTTTAAAAATTTAAAATTTTTAAGGGTTTTTATGGTTTTATGTGTTTACATTGGTTTTATATATTTTTGATTTTATAGTTTTTTAGTGTTATTAGTAGTCTTCTTGTCTTTTCAAGGGATTTTTAGTGTTTTTAGTTCTTTTAGTTTTTTCGGGTGTGTGTTGGTTAGGGTTTTAGGGTGTTTAGGATTTTTATGGTTTTAATAATTTTATGTGTTTTATATTTTTTAGGGATTTAATTGTTTTTGGATTTTTATGGTTTTTAAATGTTTTTAGGGGTATTATATATATTTATGGTTTGTGATATTTCTTTAAATTTTAGGGGTTTCTTGTTTTTTGGGATTCTGTAGGGTTTTTTGGGGTTTTAGGGTTTTTATGGGTTTTACGGATTTCTGGGTTTTTTAATTTTTTAAATTTTTAGAGGTTTTAGGGGATTATTTTTTTTTTCAGTTTCTAGTGTTTTAATGATTTTTTATGGGTTTAAGGGGGTTTATGAATTTTTTTGTTTTTTAGTATTGTTTTAGTATATTTAGTGTATTGGGTATGGGGTATAGGATGTTGGTTTTATGGTGTAATTTATTGGGTTTTGGGTGATAGGTTTATGGTTTATCGTGTAAGGTATAGGGTGTAAGGTGTAGGGTTTATGGTATAGGTTGTATGTTATACAGTTTAGGGTTTAAGGTTATAGGTATAGCATTTTTAGGTGTAAGGAATAGGGTTAATGGTGTAGGGTGTAGGGTTTAGGGTATATGGTATAGTTTTTAGGGTGTAGGGTTTATGATGTAGGGTATAGGGTATACGGTGTAGGCTTTATGGTTTATTATGTAGGGTATATGGAATATGGTTCTGAGAAAAGATTTTTGATTGTATGGTATCATTTATAAGGTGTATGGTATAAGATTTAGGGTATATGTTATAGGTTTTAAGGAGTATGGTTTACGGTTTATGGTGTTTGGAATATGATATTTGGTGTCAGATGTTGGGTTCATTGTGTCTGTTATTTTTTTAGGGAATGTGTTTTATGTTTTAGTGTATAGTGAATAAGGTTTAGGGTTTTGGGTGTAGGTTTTACAGTTTATGTTGTAGGGAATATGTTTTTGGGTGATGGGCTTGGGGTTCTGGTTTAAGCTCTAAGGTAAGAGTTTGTGGTGGAGGGTTTATAGTGTATTGAATTGGGTGAAGGTTTTTGGGTATAGGGTTAACAGTCTTGGGTTAAGGGTTTAGGGTTTATAAGTGCCCTAGAAGGATCCAAGTATCACTAAGAGGGGTGGATAAATCAATTATATTTTTTTATTTTATGTTTCCTAAATATTGAAAAACCCTACACATCATATTGAAGATTTCCGTCATTGCAGAAAAAAATCAAATACACATCCATAGAAACACAACAATGTAAAAAGTACACTACTCAACAAGAAAAACCAAATCCTTGGAATGGTATGGAAATTTTCTAATACGACAGAAAAAACCTTAAAATAATACTTTTTCATGCAATAAAACAATTAGGATATTACCTTAGACTCGTGTCACTCTATAGAAACCATCTTATAGTGCTTATTCTTCTATGAGCACAAATGTATCAATACAGTATGTGTAATTAACATGTTATCGTGCTTCATGATCATCATTCAAAAATATGGACTTAAAACCCCATTCATCATTTTCATACCTATAAACATGAAATAACTTCTCCTAGAACTAGTAATAATACATAGTATGAATTTCTAGTCTGATTCCTAGGATTAATTTCTCCATACAGTATTATAAATCTGTTCAAATACTGCTAAAAAAATTCTATACTTCTTCTTCCTCAATCCATATATCTCAAAGTGATTTTCCCTATCTGATTATCTTTCCTGATATTATAGAGAAATAAATACTATCTCCCTCTTCATCTACCTCTTCTATCCAATAAAATTTTTCAAGAAAACAAAATTATGAATCTTTTTCTATCTAGAGCATCAGAGCTTCTCTCTCGAATTTTGTGAGCATTGAATGTCCATAAATACAAAATGTATTCTTCTCCTTTAACAAACCCACCAAAATTACATGTGTATGATTATAAAAAGGTTTCCCCATTTACCAAATATATTGAAGCATCAATCTTTATTAAATCATGGATCATTCATTGACCTATTCAGTGCCTTAAATTTTCCTTTAATTTCATATATATCTTTGACTTCGTTAATGGTTCTAACATATTTAACAAACTCTATTGTGATTCTAATTATCTATTCCAATTTCCCAATATGATATCTCTATTATTATTCTCTGTTCCATTTTCATATATGAAGAAATATATAGCTTCAATTTTTTTATGAAACTTCTGATTCATATTTTCCAATACGATTTCTTCAATATGATGAAGGAATTTGGTCACTGCAATTTTCATTAACAACGTCTAAAAAACTATAACTAAATAAATTCCATTATGTTGTTCTATATTAATTGAAAAACCAATATTCACATTATGATTTCTTTATTATTATTACGATATAATATTCATCACTATGTTTCTCTATATCAATTGTTACTAATTCATAGCAAATATATTCCCATAATGATTCTCCATACCAACTGATAAAGAAAAACATATTCTTCTTAAATCTCATCAATATTATTTCCCCCATTGAAAACACGTCTAAAAATTTCCAAATAATATTATTATTTCTTTTTTTATTCACTTGACCAACTGGTTAGATATATTCAAAACATTATTTATCACTTGAATCAATCAAAACATTATCTTGAAGGGAAATGGTTGTTATATTTCTTGACTGATCTCATTATCAATAAAAAAAATTATTTAAATATTCCTCTGATGTCATACGAATACCAAAAAAATGTAATTACTAATCAGTGTCAGAGTTACTCTGATTTTTGGTGTCACACTGAGTCTGATAGACTGGTTCGAGCAACATTGAATTTAGAAACTTCTTTTCCTTTTTGATTATGAAACCAATGAACTTTTTATATATTCTGACTATGAAAATCACTATATTCTTTCTCCAGTTAATTAAATATTTTTTCATTTTTATGACTAAAAACCATCACCTTATATTTCATTCATTGCGATCAACCTTCATTTCCTTCAAAAACATCTATGTCCAACAACCTCTTACTGATGGACTAAGAACAGAAATGATTGTTTACACAAGCATTTTTCATATTTAACAATATATTTCTTGTAATTATGAATTATTCATGGATTTTAAATCATTTAATATTAGATTCAGAATCACCTAACTTTTATAATGATGAATTGATACCTCAAATTCCTTCCATCAACTTCTTTCATTCTAACTAAGCTGGAATATGATTGACATAAACTTATTTGGAAACACCTTTTTTCTTATTTACATTATCAATATATAATCACATGTTCTATATCATACATATTTATTTTGATAAATAAATAATATAAAAGAATCATCATATTTTCTTCTAGTACATGTAGAGTCCAATTCCATACCTTATTATTAACAGAATCACATTTTGGAACCACGGTGAATCTGATGATCACTTCATTCTATGAAGTATCTTCCCAATCCAATGGAATTTATTAAGAAGAGTGAGTCTGATTTCATGAATAAGATGGTAATTCCAATATTCATTATAATGGGTATAGATCTGATTATTAGCTTCTCTCGAAACTTTCCTCAATCTTAATATCCATTAAATTTCTCAACATACCATTTTATTCAACATAATCGACATATTGAATGATTTACAACAAATACAATCAAAACATAACATGGTCCTAACAACCCCCTTGTGTTTTCAATCAATACTCATTTCAATACTGAATAGTCACTTATAATAAATACCACTTTCTGTTTTTATTTCTCTCTTTATCATTCACACATTACATTATTTCTCCCCATTTTAATTATCTCACCGCATTATTTAAAATCAAATTCAATGGGCCCATCTTGATACATTTCTAAATTATTGATAGATAATCTCCCTTCCAAGGGTTGGATGTTTTTATCTTAGAATCTTGAAATTCATTATTAGGAGAACATAAGTATAACACATTTTCCCTAACTAATAGCCCTTATTTAAATGACTCTAAGAATGTGTGGGTGAAAATTATTTAGAAAACAAGAGTTTTTAATCAATGTTATCATTGTTTTCCATTACAAAACATTCATGTAATATCTTTTATTGTCTCTTTCAACATTCTAATGATCGGAGAAAACTTATAATGAAACTTTTTTAAGAAAAAATAACATAAAACCATCTCAAAAAACATATATAAAATTACAAGTGAATAAATAAAACATTCAAAAGAAAATAATTTTCAAAACCCGATTACTTTCTTTTACAGGAAGAGTAAGAGGCCAATCAACACCAGCTTCTTTATTTAGAATCCTTCAGTACCCTTCATGTTACTAAAAGTAAAATAAATTTTGGTATGGGGAACCATATTTGTTTCTCAAAAGAAACTATATGACTATGAGTCCTCTATCAGTCATGATTTTTTTTATTTATCTAGGATTATTCATTGGATTTGTTTTCTTCCTTCTATTCATCATTCTCATATTTTGTAACAACTTTTTTCTTATATGTAGAATAATTTGATTATAATGTTGAATTTTCATAAATAGTAGTAGCATCTCTATTATAATTATTGTGTAATATATTATTCATTTATTCTTCATAGGCTATCAGGATAATCAAAATACTTTTGGTAACATTCCCACCAAGATCACATCTCTTGTATCTTTTCTAATTCTTCATGTCATAATATATTGATATCCTTTTATGAAATTATTTCTCATTTTTAGAAAATATTTTCATCCCCTTTGATTTAAATGATTTTCATGATTCATCAATATTTTAATTAATTTTTTACTTGTTCAGGAAATATAACTAAGCACTCTTTCTTGATGGACTCTTCATTTTTTCCATTCCCAACATTCAAAGAATTATTCTCAGAATACTTATGAACATCCTTCTCAAGATTCATTGATTGAGTGGATTGTCTCCCCCTCAGGATTTTCCTTCATTAACTCTTATATTAGTTATAATTTTTTTGAAAAACTAAAAATTAGTCGTGTGTCTAAATGCTAAAAAAGGCATTATTATGCCAAGAAGTAATATATTCTTATATAAAATCGAAAAAAATATGGAATTTTTCACATGTTTCATAACATCCTTTTAATATTTCTTAATTGAAATTTTATGAACCCCAACCATTCTATTATCTACAAAATTCATACTTTTCAACTCATTTTATTTTTATCTTTATTGGACCAATAAGTAATAGAACTTTTTTAGACTCAGGATTTATAAGAAATTTCTATATTCATGAATTTTTTAATCTTGACCACGCACATAACCTTCCCATATTTATTTATCTCTTAATCATTTCTAGCTTTCTTCTCAACCTTTTAAGGTAAATTTGGTTGATTCCACTCATGTTAATCTTTTTGATAACTCTCACCAGCTTCAGAAACTTGATTAACAAAGCATTTAACCCTCATCTCATCCTTATATATTTTGTATTGGAAAACTTGAAACTCTTTTATTTTTCCTTCAACATTACTTACTAATGTTAATTTTGATTTTTTAATTTTTCAAGATACTTATTTAAGTCAACAGTCTCTTCGATTAACTTTAGAATTTCATCAAGAAATCAACCTTGATTTTTTTATGATACTTTTCATTTCAACATCTTGACAACATTCTCAATTCTCCCAATATCTGATAGACTAGATTCTAATTATTATTTAAAATGAAATTCTATTTGAGTTTATTCTTATTTCATAGAACTATTAGTTCCAATTTTATTATTATTAACTATGAAAGTATTATATACAAAATTCATAGTGAATTTTTTAGATTCATTTTCGATGCTTAATTCTTCAAAATAACTACTTTCATTGCTAGAAAAAAATTCATCATTAACTATTGAAATAAAAAAGTTTAATTCAACAAAATTTCTAAATTCATCACTATCATTATAATTATACAAAAATATTCTCCTTTATTATTTGAAAAAATTTTAATCTTTTATCTTGGAATTGGATTTTTTTTATTAACATTTTTAGTGATCTTCTTGTACTTTATCTTCATGATCAATTTATATATAATCACATTCTTATTTAACACATTTTTTATAACCATTGGAAACAATATTCCCAGTATCTCCACATCAAAAAACATTTTAATAGATGTTCCCCTTTATACATTGTTTTATCTCTTTTCGCATTTTTAGAAAAAAAGGATAAATTTTCATCATGATTTCCATATAAATAATTTTGAAAAAACAACTTCACCCTCTTCTTCCTCATATATATTCTTGGGGTTTTCTTTCTTGGCATCCTTGAAAGACATTTGGTGGAAGAATATTGTTTTTCCCTTCATGAACTTTTTTCCTCATCTCATATGTGTTGATGGTAAAATTAAAATAATCTATAGATAATATATCAGGATAGCATTCTTCTAATGAATAAAATATTTTATCAAACATATCCATAAAAATTATGAATATCTTCTCAATAATTGTAGAATGTTCTAAATTTTATCAAAGAAAAATTATAGTGCTAACAATTTAATTCACCCAGGTAACTAAGTCACCAATAGATTCATACTCAATCATAATTAGATTTTCATACATCAATCTATATATTAGAAATGTTTCCTTCTTCACATAAGTATTTCCTTCATAAATGTTGTTAATGTTATGGCAGATACCTTTGGCAGTGGAAAATAATTTGACCCTTAGATAATAACTTTTAAAAAGTGGTGAGAGTAATGAATTATAATCTATTACATCATTATAATAGTTTTCCTTATCATCATTTTAAATGGAGCATTCTCAGAACTATGATGAAAACCATTTTTAGTGGTTTTCAAAATATCATACCCAAGGGAAAAATGATATGGAAGAATTTTACCTTTTCTGTTATTATAATACCTCACATTTAAGATATGAATAACCTTACTATTCACACAACTCAAATTATCCAGCATAAATTCTAAAAAATTCAATCAAAAAAATTAATTTAGAGAACCTTCCCTATGATAGCCATTTTATGTTCCCAAGAAATATCCATGTATCATTGAGAGAGTGTGATTTGGTGATATATTTTTATTTTATGTTTCCTTACTAATGAAACAACCATCTCCACATGTTAAATCAATCCATCCCTTTAGAAAACCAATCAAAGACACATCCAAAGGAACACAATAATTTCCATTGTTTGCTACTCTATAGATGATTTTATTATGTTTGAGGAGGATTTAGCCTCTTTTATGGTTTTGATGATTTTTATTTCCTTTTAAATGATTTTAGGTTTTTCAAGGCTTTTATAGTTTTAAAGTGATTTTAAGGGGTCATAGATTTTTTGGGGTTTTTTGGGATTTTAGGATTTGAGGGTATGTTAGCGTTCTTTTGCATTTGTAAGTTTTTTTGGGGCTTAATATTATTTAGGATTTTTGGGTTTCAAAATGTTTATATCGGTTTTTAGTAGTTTTAGGGCATGGAAGGTACATGGTCAGTCTATTACTCACCCCCCCCCCCAATATATTATAAAAAATAAATTGATGACAAGGGAGGTGCGGGGTCAATAAACCCACAACCAAAAACCCTAGAATACATCAGATAACCCAAAAGTCACCAAAAAATAAAAAATACCCACAAAACAAAAAAAATCAGAAAAATTTTATCTCTATAAACATCTCCCAGCCAAACATCGACCAATATCCCGCATCACCATTTTCATCATCCTTCGCCTCCTTGCTTGGAATTAACCAGCTTCCAGCAACACAATTTCCAGCATCTGAAGACTCCTCCCCAAAAACGATCACCACTACAAACATCAAACCACCAGCACCAATATCATCAACCTCCATTTCATCACAACCTAGCCAAGCAGTAACCAACATCCAACTCTTCAGTTTCCAACAACTAGTATCTCCTTCAAAAGAACCCCTCCCAACTGTAGCACAAGACCACCAACACCAATACCGAGATGAAAATTGCAGCACCCATAACTCCATGATCCACCCAAGAACCATGCATCCCCTCACATCAAAGTCAAAAATTAGCACCAGTAGTAACCCACAATCCCTTCTGAACAAACAGCTCATATTTGTGTTTTCACCACCTCTGACCCAACCATATCTAATCTTTTTACAATAAATATTCCAATCATCACCATGTGATCCTTATAGTTTGCAGGCCAACCTACAACACCCAAGACCTCCAGAACGAAGAACTCCTGGTATTCTACACCCCATAGAAAAGCTATAAATGCACCACCAACACCAATACCTAGGACCAAACCACATCACCAAACACCCCTTGGATAGAACCCAGCTCCTGGGATCCACCCCATCAAACATGAATAGCATCCCCAGACATCGCCTTACATTTCTCTGTAAATCCAAGAACCATTACCCGCAATGGATCATGGCCACAACCACAACCAATAACCAATATATCTTAATATGCTAAGAATTCCAAACAAATCCATAATCAATAACGAGAAGTAAAGGAAAAAATCACACGCCCCTGTATCTGTTGTGAGACGTGAAAGTAATACCAAACAAGAGAAAAAATAACATTCACTGAGTGAGTCTGGGAAACTGTTGTCCAAGAAAAGTAACCAGTACCATCTCCCGATGACCAAAGACGAGGAATAGATCTGAATACCTACAAAGTATATTCTGGACCCAATCGCCGCATTCCATCACTAAGCCAGGAAGGCCACCAAAGAACTCCCAGACCCAAATCTAGAATGGAGAAGGCCACGTCAATCTGGCTACTGTGAATCCTTGCCACACCATGAATCCTCAAAAGTCACATGGATCTGTGCATCGCAAGAACTGCATCACCCATAGAGTAAACCAATAGTGTTTCATTAATGAAGAAGGAGCCACCACAAATGAGACAATGCCAGAAGATGAGTGGTAACCAGATCTGCTGAGGAAGAGACATTCCGCTGCAAGATCCATGTTGAACAATCACCTCCCATTCTTGAATATAACTTCCAGAGCCCTTCATAGTAGAGCATTTGCATCGTCACCCACAATCATGGTAGTAGGGGAAGGACTGTGCGAGAAAGAACCTTTCCACATCACAAAGCTCAAACTGGACGGAACCAACGAAGCCGTCGATGGGAGTTCCAAGAGGAATCCCTGGATATCGCAACGTCGGGATAGAGAACCCAGGAGAGAGTGGCTACATTTTCCTATGTATTTCAATGGTTTTAGGGTTTTCTTCATAGTGTTTTTTGTTGTTTTAGATGGTTTTTGGAGTTTTTAAAATATTTTGGGTTTTTTAGGGTTGCTTATATTTTTTAGGTTTTTAAGGGATATTATGAATTTTTTTGTTTTAATTATTTTAGAGATTTAGGAATTTTATGTTTTTTTAGAGTTTTTGGGTGTTCTTAGATTTTTTAGGGTTTCTATTTTTTTCATATTTTTTGATTGGGTTTTAAGGGTTATAGGGTTGTTTTAGGTTTTTAGTGTTTTTTTGGTATTTTGGGATTTTATGAGGATTATAGATTTTTTAGAAATAGGGGTATTTATGGATTTTTTGGTTTAAGGGGTTTTATTGATTTTAGGGTTATTTAGTGATTTTAGGGGTTTAGGTATTTTTTAAGTTTTTATTGGGATTTTTAATGTTTTAATCATCTTAGGGATTTATGTATTATCATGGATATTTAGGGATTTAGGATTGCTAGTGTTTTTAGAGGATTTGTGGTTTAAATATTTTTAATGGGTTTTGTATCTTTTCATGTTATTTATGATTGTTTAATGTTTTTTGGTATTTTGGGGGTTTTTATAGGATTATTTTTTTTTGTCTTTTATGGTTTTTTGAGCTTTTATAGTCCTCTATGATTTTATGGGGTTTAGGGACTTTTATTACGTTTTATGGTATTCTAGGTTTTTTAGGAATTTTAAGGGATTCGTAGGGTTTTAGGGGTTTTAGATAATATAGTGGTTTTGTGTTTTTATGGGGTTTTTTGGGTAATTTAGGAATTTTTTATGTTTTATAATTTTATAGATTGTAGGGTGATTATGGTTATTTATGGAATTTTAGTCTTTTATTGGTTTATTTATGGTCTTTTAGGGGTTTTGGGGTTTCAGGAAAAATGGAGTTTTTAGGGCCTTTTATGGTGTTTTTTAATGTATTTTTTGGGGTTTTATGGTGTTTATGTGTGTTTATTGTTTTTGGGGGTCAAAGGGTATTTTACAGTCTTTTAGAGTTTTTGGCTTCTTTAATGTTTTTGATTTTTTGCAGTTTTGAAGGGGGTGTTGGGTTTTTAGTAAATTTAGTGGAATTATTAATTTTAGGTTTTTAACCTTTTTTGGGGTTTACAAGAGTTTTAATGGGTTTTCATGGTTTTCAATTTTGATCACTCATGGAGTTTTTATGTCTTTTAGAGAATTTGGGGGATTTTTATAAATCTTTTATGGGTTATGTTTTTTAGGTTCTTGAGGGATTTCATGGTTTATTGAAGCGGTTTCATGGGGTTTCTTTGTTTTTTTGGAGTTTTAGAGAGGATTCGGGATGTTAGGATAGTAGGGTGTTTATGTGGTTTAAATGTTTTTATGGGTTGTAAGATTTTATAGAGTTTTAGGGTGTTTTGGGTTTTTAGAGGTTTTTATCATTATAGGGATTTTGAGGGTTTCAATGGTGTTAGAGTATTTTTGGGATTTTAATGTTCTGTGGGGTTTTAGAGTTTTTAGGATTATCATATATTTTGGGTTTTTTAATTTTTGGGTTATTTTTTATGGTTTGGGGTTTTTAAGGTCTTTCTTGTTTTAGGGGGGTTTTGTGTATTTTAGGTTTTCTTTTGGATTTATTTAGGGTTTCAAAGTTTTTAGTTAATTTAGTTGTTTTGAGGATTTTAGGGTATTATGGTTTTTCATATTATTTTGAGGGGTTTTAGGGATTTTGGAGGTGTTAGGGGTTTTGGGGGTTTTACTGTTATTTTAGGAGGATTTAGACGATTTTGGTTTTCAGTGTTTTTAGGAGGGTTATGGGGTTTTAATGATTTTTGGGTTTGTATTATTTTGGGGTTTTAGGGTTTTTTGTATTTTAAGAGATTTTTGTGTCCATTTAGGTTTTTCATATGGGGTTACTAAATTTTTAGGGTTTTTATAGTTTTAGGGATTTAGAGTTTTAAGGATTTTTTTAGTATTTTTATGGTTTTTAGGGGATTAGTGTTGCTTGTGTTTTTTTATCAATTTATAGGGGTTTAGGGTATTTATAGATTTTTATTGTTTTTAGGGGTTTAAGGTTTTATATAGTTTTTATGGGTTTTAGGGTTTTTATCTGTTATAATGGTTTTTAAGATTTTTTTTCGATTTTTAGGGTTTTTTATTGAATGTAATTTAAGGATTTAGTTTTTCTTAAAGGGGGTTAGGGGTTTTTTGAATTCTTTGGGGTTATAGGGTTTTTTGGGTTTTTTTTGTTTTTAAATATTATTAGGGGTTTTGGATTTTTTTGTTGGGTTTTTAGGAATATTAGTGTAATTTTAGAGAATATATGTGGGTTTAGGGGGGTTTAAATGGATTTTTTGCGGTTAAGGGTTGTTTTTAGACTTTTATGGGTTTTTGGGATTTTTGGGGGGAATGGGGTTTAATGTGATTTTGGGAGGTTTTAGGGTTTTTAGGGGTATTATGGATATTTTGACTTGTAAAAAAACATTTATTACATTTTTTTGTTTTTCACGTCATTGTTAATGGAGATTTTGTTGTAAACGGCCTAAACATTATATTTTATAACATCAGTTGACATAACTGATGTAAAAAATATCATTTTGATGTTTTTGAAGACATTTATAGAATAAATGACGTAAAAATGTCTTTTACATCACTTATATAGAAAAGGATGTTAAACTAGGTTTTTTATGTTGCTATTTACATTGGTGATTTTATAATTGACATAAAATCATATTTTTTTAACATTTATTACTCGATTAGATAAAAATATATGTTCATTAAAAGGAATAAAATTCGTAGAAACTATATGTAATAGAAAAAACTAATCTTATATATTTTTCATAGTTTTAAATCCTTTCATTCTCTTCATTTATACAATTTTCCTCTAATAGGAAATCACTTAAGGGAAAAGAAGTTGATGTGGTTGAGAAGGAATTTTTTATTCTGAATGAGCCATTGTTTTTTTAATGTGGTGTGAATAAGGATTCTTCATAATAAGAAAAATGGATGAATTGAATGGGTATTAATTGAGAAAAATATTTAGAAACACATGAAATCATATAATAATAATTACACATACCACAAAATGTTTATAGAAAAAAGAATCATTCAAATGATGATTATTATATGAAGTGTTGAATCAGAGGAACGATGATGATGGTCAAAAGAGGTGATTGTTATAGTGATATGCGTAGGGAGTGAAAATATAAAAATTTACATGAAAATCAAATTGTGGTGTATTAAATTTTAAATGGAAATATAAAACTTCAATGTCGCATTGTCAAAAAAATGTACGCCTTATTCCCGTGATGTGAAATATTAACTTTCATGTCAGTTTTTAAATCAAATGTGAAAAATTATTTTGTTCATATATATATTTATTCCAGTTTTACATAAATCAATGCGAAAAATTCATTTCATTACATTAGTTATTCTAAAATTTATTTGGAACGTGAATGTTTCACACTGGTCTCATAATAAATGATGTGAAACATGATTTTATCACATTGGTTTCTGTAAAACTAAAGTTAAAATGAGTTTTACTTGTTTTTAATGTCATTTATTATTATAACGGATGTTAAAAAGTTTGTTAACAATTTTTATTGAATAAATGATGTTAAAACTATCATATAAGAGATATTTTGTGTACCAGTGTTTACTAGTTTTAAGATTTTTATAGTTTTTATGGGTTATCGAGTTTCTCACTATTTCTTAGGGTTATAAGGTTTTTAGGATTGTTAGAGTTTCACGGTTTTATTAGGTTTTTTATCTTTCAGTTCATAGGTATTTCACATTTTTATGGGTTTTTATGGTTTTATGGGGGTTTCATGTTTATAAGGAATTTTTGTGGTTTATTGTGTTTTTTAGTTTTTAGGGGGTTTTACCTGTTTTTTGGGAATTGAATTTTTTTGGGGGTTTCTTTAATTAATCTTTATTTTGGGTTATTCTATGATTCAATCATATTAAGGGAATTTTTTTGGGTTTTATGCTTTTAGGTTTTCATTTTTTTCAGAATTTCATTGTTTTTGGGTAATTTATTATTACTAGTATTTTTGGGTTTTTAATCATTGTTAGGGGTTTATATAATAAAGGGATTTAGAGAATATTTTTTTGTTTTTGGAATTTATTTGGGTTTTTACTATTTTTTAGAGTTTTTTTAACGATTTAAGAGTTCATATTATTTTTTAGGATTTTTTCTATTTTAGGGTTTTATGGACTTTTAGGGGTTTATATTTTTTTAGATTCGTTAATTTTTTTGGGTTTAGGATCTTCTATGTTTTTATGGCTTTTAGTCTTTATTAATATTTTGGGGTTTTTAAATTCATTTATGATTTTTAGGGTATTCTATTATATTTTAGGGTTTTTTTATGTTTTTTTTCAACTTTGGGATTTTATGGATTGTAGGGTCTTTTTGGGGGTTTAAGGTATTATAGGTTGTTTATGGGGATTGGGGGGTTTTAAGGGTTTTGGGGCCTTTGGGTTTTTATAGTTTTTTATATTTTCTTGGATTATTATGTTATTTTAGGGGGTTTTATGGTTTTAGTGATTTAGGGGTTTAGGCATTTATTTTTTTAATTTTTTTTAGGGTATTTATGAATGGTTTTGGATTTTTCGTGTTTTATGATTTTTAGGGTCCTTTATGATTTTTTTCTATATGTAGGTTTTTATGAGTTCTTTCTCTTTGGAGGTGTTAAGGTTTCTTTTTCTTTTTTAAGGATTTTAATGGTTTATAAAATTTTAACGGTTTTATTGGTTTTTAGGGTTTTAAATATTTTTTAATGGTTTATGGTTTTCTAGCGTTTGAAGGGGTTACATGGGTTTTTTTATATATTTTACTGGATATTAAATTTTATTAGGGTTTTTGGGTTTTTTGGGGTTTAAATTAATTTTATAGGGTTTCCAGTATTATTTATCATTTTTATGGTTTTATGGTTTTTATAATTTTTATTGTTTTTAAGGTTTTAGTTGTTTTTTAGAATTTTTAGTGGTTTTAGGGGTTTTGGTGGATTTTTATGTATTTTATGGGGTTTAATTTTCTATGGTTTTTAGGGGATTAAATGTTTTTTTAAAGTGGTTTTTGGGTTTTTGGTGTTCCTTATATTTTTTAGGGTTTAGGGTTTATTATTTAAGATATAGGTTTTAGGGTACATGGTATAGGTTTTTTATGAAGCTAACATGTTCATTGATTTTAATTTATAAATCATTGTTTATAATCCGACCATAGTGTTATTATATGTGTAATGGTTCCATTTTTAGGTTTTAGAGGTAAATTGAGCTAAAATAGAAAAAATTGTAAAATAATGCATATTTTATGGAATTTTATCATTGGGGTATTTTTTTGACAAACAATTAAATTTTTATTCCAAATTTAGTGGTATTTTTTTTTTTTTTTTAGATTTATTTCATACAATAATGTCTTATGGTCCAGTGGCTGAATCAAACATATAAAGGCCTAAAACCTTCACTGAAGCTGGGAAATTTTGCTGGTGGACAATGTGGACTCCGACTATATAACCGAAGAATAAATTGGTGGGAAAACCTCAAAATTCATTTATTATAAATTTAAATGAAACATTATTAAATTATCCACATCCTTGATGAGTTTCAAGTCAAAATAAACTCATTAATGCATTCATTGAACGTTTAAAACATGGGGAAGATGAAACATCTCACTAGGAAAAAAATGTTCCATTAAATAATTAATTCATAACATCTGATCCATATTTTTAAAATTTATCATATTTTTTGGAAAGAACATAAATGAAGTTTGGAACTACTTTTATTGAGGATTAAACATATAAATAAATAGTTTGAAGGGTCACAATGTCATGGGAAGTAGAATAATAAGAATTGGATTAGTCAAATGGATTGATTAAATTTATCAGAGTAAATCTTCAATAACTCTTACATAAATTGTTAAATGATGCTAGATTATTAAGGGTGAATTTAGGAGATAAAATAAAATATCTTTCAGGAAGAAACATTTTACAAATTCGTCCAATAAATGGGTAATACATGCAGAATCATTTTAAGTACATTTTTGGATAGAATTTATTCACCTACTCTCCCTATGAATATGTATACACACCCCTTCGCAAAGCATTATAACTTTTATGAGTCCATTTTTATGTTTTATATTATATTTCATCTCTAATAGTATTATTCATTTCTATTATATTTTTAAATTCATCTAAATCTCATTATCATTTTTTATCATTTTTTTTCCATTGCGTTCTTCTCCATTGTGATCTCTTGTACTCATAATCATTTGTAAATAACCCAAGGAAGTTTCTTGGGGATCAATAAATTGTTAATCCCAAGTCAATATAAATTAAATTTTTATGTTTATTAATTTCATAGAGTTAGGCTGAGAAGATATTAGTGAGAAAATCTCTTATGTGTCTCCACTTGCCACCTGAGGCTTAGGTTTTCTTCTATAAAACTCTCCCTCAATCGAGGAGGTGGATGTAAGGTCTCTCGAAGATCGTTCGGTGCATCATTTATCCAAAAAAATAGGAATAAATGTATGTTTATTCATATGATTGATCAGGATAATTAAATTTGTTTGAATCTATCAAAAAGTCGATGAAGGTTCATTCTGGATAATCACTTTGTAGGATCCCCTTTCTGTCCAACATCATTTTATCTGCATTCATTAAGTCTGCATTATGCATTACATATTCACTTTTCATTATCTTTCATACTCATTTCTAAAATATAAACTAATTTTAATATTTTTTAAAAAATGAAAAAATATTAAAAGGTTAATTATAAGAAGTGATTTATTGAACTCAAACTCTCCTCAAGATAATGACCTGGGTCATACAATTTGCTGCATATAGATAAAAATATTTTTGAGAGAGGGAACAACAACACTTCATGAAATTGGCATTGTTTTTGGGGAGCTGAGAGGTTTTCATTGGCTATTTTTGAACACATTTTGTAAATAATTTTCCTTATATTTAACCCCCCCATAAATCATAAATTTCCAAAAAAAACATTAAAAAATATCATTGTTAATGTTTTATTTAAAATATTATTATTTTGCATGGACTAACCAATTTAAGTGGCAAGAAGTTTTTACAAAAAAATGATGCTCAATATATAAGGATTAGTAGTAATGTTCAAAACTTATAGATCAAAATAGAATGGATTTACGAATATGTATAGACATCCCAAGAGTAACCCAATCCTTATATGAAACCTGAACTAGAATGAGTGTTGGAAGAGATTTCACCAAAAAAAATTTGTTAATGAACATGAGGTAGGTGAGGAAGAATTTCTAAATGAGCTAATCATATAATCTCACACCCATCCATTGCATGAGGATGTCCCTGAAATTCACATGCCAACTAATTCACTTATGGGGGATCAAAAAAATTGAAAGATGCCTTTAATTCCATGGTTTAAGATAACCTAGAACATGATATTACCATCCTTGATAATGAAACACCATAAACTATCAACCACTATCTTTACATTGGAAGATGAAGAAGATGATGAACCTGCTGATATTATTTTTTCAAATGGCCATTCCAAAAGAGTTTGATTTCCATGATTAATTACTTAAAGAATTATTTTTTTATAAATCATTTGTGTTTAAATCTTATTCAAGATAATTTTTTCTAGCTTCTCTTGCATTGAAATTTATGAAATAATACAAATGGAGGATACCTTGGATGTTAAATAAGTGATTACCCATGTGGTGGTAATTGAAGAAGAAGTTTTGGAAAATCATGTGGTTGTGTGACTACTTCCTCAAGAACAATTTTTATACCATATAAGAGAGGAAACCATAGAAGTCCAAAGGGAGAACCCTATCATCTATTCCCTCCAACTTCAAACCTCAAACTCCGTCTTTATTATTTCGTGTGAGTTAAGAACATTCTTATCTTTTTTTTTGGTTATCTACATTCAATGATTACTCATTGACATCAAGAAAAGTAACATGTGGTAGTTCATCTCAGAGAAACCACACCCACCTTCTGATTGGGGATAATCTAATGAAACTATCTGACCAGAGGTAGTGAAATCCTAGAACCCACATCGGGGTCTAAACCATGTTCTATAATATTTTCCATTTATATTTATTTATTTATTTATTTTTCTTTTGATTTTTTTTATTATTTATAGGTATATTAGAAGTATCTAATATATTAACTAAAGGAAACCACTTAAAAAATAATGTCAGGTTCTATCATTCCATCCCATTTCTCTTATGTCCTATATTTATTTTATGTCTGGTTGAAATGATGGGTAGTATTTAAAATATGGGGAGTGTGAACATTCATATTTATTCTTTTGTTATTTTAATTTTTTAGGATTCTTGATATTTAAAAAAAATTCATAGCACATTTCACATATCAATTTATTTTGAGAGAGTTGAAATTATTTTAGAAGAAATAAATTTCAAAAGATTATGGATAGAATATTTTTTCCCTCATTTGGATTATCAAGAATTTTTATGAGTTTGAAGCATTTTTGAAATCCATGCCAATTAAACACTGAAAAAATATATTTTTCCTGTCCTCTGAGTTATTTTGAACCACTTTACCAATTCTTCCTAATACCTACACTTCCATGAGAGAAACCTGGATTTTGTGTGAGAAGAAGAACTAGTGATTTTTCTCTTCCAGGGATTTGGATTTCATGAAATTTTTTTAATATGATTGAGGGGTATATTTGGCGGAACACATGTTAACCTAAGACCTACCATTAGATCTATCCTTTTTTATCCAAGAGATTCAATTAATTGACAATAGGTTTAATCCACATTACAAGACTATTTATCCTCACCTACCCATACTCTTGGTATTTTTGTATGGATATTTCATGTTTTAGTGTGGGTTAATGTTCATTCATGTGAATTATTTTGTATGGGTTTCTTTTTGTCATGGCGTGATGTGTGTGTCAATATTTTGGGTGGTGGATAATGAGAAAATTGGGAATGATTCATCATTTCATTTTTCTTTATTTCATTAATCCGGTTATCCTTGATGAAAATTTGAAAACAAATGAGATGATCTTGATTTTCTCATTGTGATTCCTTTTATTAATAATTATCCACTCTAAAAAATGGGAATCAATTTTCATTCATTCATTATTTTCAATTTCTAGCTCATCCTCTATGAAAACGGAAAATAAAAGAAAATAAAGTTTTACCATATTAGAGCTTTAAAAAACGAGGTAGAACGTAGATGATATAATTTTATTTAATAACATTTTGGATAATGTACCTTGTAATAAAAAAACTTTTGGTGTTTTGTTCTATAATTTTAAGTGTATTTAAGTGAGGTTCACCTTGTGTTTTCAATTGATTTTTCATGCATTGTTTTTATGATCGAAACCTCCTCTTTTTAGCTTTAAATGTTTTCTAATACTTTTACCACCAACCATATTACACAAAATTTAACATTAAAAAACCCTCATGATTTAATTCATTTTCATGTTTCATTATATGAATAAAGTATAGAAGTCACAATAATACGGTCATACATGAGATTTCCATGTATGACCATAAATCCATATTAAATTTCTCTTGAGTAAATAGTGACATAATGTTCAATGTGAGGTATGTTTAGAATGGTACATGGATGAATATTTTAGGTGGAAGAAATTTAAAAGTTCAAAATGAAAATGAAATTGAATTTTATTCACAAAATAAACAAGATAAAATTCTATTTTGGAGATGATCATTGATATTTTCTCATTTATGATTGTTTAGATGATTTTTAATTGGATGTCAGATGATTGCTCGAGTGTGAAATGGTTTAGTGTGGGGGAGTGATGTAGATCATATAATACTAAATTTTAATCTATGAATAATTTCTTATAATCCCACTATAGTGTTATTGTGTGGGTAATTTTCTCTTTTATAGGTTTTGGTGGTAATTTGAGGTTAAATGAAAAATATGTTTAAATCGGGAATTTTGAAATATTTTTCCACAGGTATATTTTTGGAATACCAATTTAATTTTTATTAAAAATTGATTTATATTTTTTATTTAAGTACATGATTAATATCCAGAAACTCTGGATTCTGAAGAAGGGTATTAATCGATAATATTGAGGCCAAAACAATCATTGATGTTGGTAGATTTTTGCGTGAACTGCTTGGAACCCAACTCCATAACAGTTGTATAAATCATTTAACACACATATAAATTAATTTATTCGATAATTAAAGTAAATATAATTCAATTATCCTAATCCTATATTAATTTACACTCAAAATCAACTAATTAATGTGTTTTTTTAAAGTTGGAAAAATTTGGAAGATGAAATGTCTCACCAGGAAGAAATGGTTCCATTCAATAAATAATTCATAACATCGAAACCACATGTCCTCAATTTCTCTTATTTTTTTGGGGATGATAAATAATGATTGGAACAACATTAATTGAGGATGTAATGTTTTAATAAATAGGTTTATTGAACATAATTTCATGGGAAGTAGAAGAATTGGAATTTGAGTAGTCAAATGGAGATATTAAATTTGTCACAGTAAAATGGACATAAATCCTACATAAAGTGGTAAATGTTACTGAAATTTTAAGGTTCAATAGATGATATATAAGGGAATAAATTCTTTAAAGGAAACTATTGAAAATTCTGAAAATGGGGCATACACGTAGAATTATTTGGAGTAGACTGTTGGAAATAATTCTTTCACCTCCTCTCCTTATAAATATGTATCCATAACCCTTCACAATGAATTGGCACTTCTATGTGGCCATTTTTTGTTTTTTATAGTTTATTTCCACTTTAATATTATTATTCATTTTCTATGTATTTTTCTATTATTCTTAATCCCATTCTAATTTTTTAATCTCTTTTTCCACCCCATTCTTGACCACTGTGATTTCATTTATTCGTGATCATGAGTAACTGGCTCGAGGATGATCATATGGGATAAACCTAGTGTTAAACCCCTGTCATTATCAATTAATTTTTTATTTTTATTTTTTTCTTTTATTTAGGCTTAGGGTATCTTAGTTGGAAAAGCAGTTTCATGTCTCTATGTTCCATATGAGGCTTAGCTTTTTTCTCTACATTATTCTTCCTCAATAAAAGAGGTGGGTGTAAGGTCTCTCGATGATCATTGAGTGTATCATATATCCACGATCATAGGCAGAAGAATATTTGTATTTAAATTATGTAGAATGATCATTAAGTCGATTTGATACTAACAAAGAGAAGATGAAGGTTCATTCTGGATAATCTCCTAAGAGGATCTTCTTTTTGTCTAGAATTAATTTTTTTGTATTCATCCTGTATGATTTATGAATTGCATATATAATTTTCATTATCTTGCATCCCCATTTCTCAAACATAAATTTCATTTAATTTTTTTCATAAATGAAAAAATATAAAAAAATCATTATAAGTAGTGATTGATTGACCAAAAAATCTTTTTAAGGGAATTACCTATGTTAGTCCATATACTAAATTTAGTTATAAATATTTTTTAGAGTGCACATGACAATGATTTATCAAATTTGAAATGTTTCTATGGATCCAATTTGTTTTAATTTGATATTTTTATTCACCTTTTGTAACTAATGTTACTTTTCATTGAAAATATCTTAAATTAAAAAAAACATAAAAAATATTCATTGTTCATGATGTATTCAAATTATGATTAATATGCATGGACTAACTAATCTCAGGTGCACGAAATATTTTACAATGATCTTGATTCGTAGTATCAAATAATTGGTAATAATGTAAAAAACTGGTAGATCCATATAGAATGGATTTCTAAATATTTTAGGATATCCTAGGAGAAACCTTATCCTGATCCATAAACTAAAAAAGAACAATTAGTGGAAGATATTTCAACAAAAACATTTATGTTAAAAACATTATGTTAGTGATAAATTGCTTCTAAAGGAACTACTCACATCATCCCACACACAACCATTGCTCGAGGATGTCCTGGAATTGAACATGCCAACTTATGCAATTATGGGAGATAAAATTTTATTGGAAGAATCCATGAATTTATTTGTTAAATATAACTTAAAACATGATCTTCCCATACTTGATAATGAAACATCAGGAACATTATACCTCCTTATTTATTTGGAAGATGATGTAGAAGATGCACCTACTGAGATTGAGTTTCCAATGTTCATTTCTGAAGAGATGAATTACCATGATGAATTACATTAAAGGGAATATTTCTTTTTTAATTCCACATTTTGTTAATATTATTCAAGAAATTGTTTTTGACTTCTCTATATTTTAAATTTCGACTGTAATACAGATAGAAGATGCCTTAGATGTTAAAGAAGAGACAACTTAAGTGGTAGTGATAGATAAATATGAGTTGGACAAGCATTTGGTGGTGTGAGTACATCCTCAACAACAATTTACAAACCATATGGGGGAGGACACTACAGAAGTCAAAATGAAGGACCTCTATATTCTATTCCCTCCCACCTGAGACCAAATATTCCATCAATATTCTTTCATGTGGGTTGGGAACATTTGTAACTTAATTGGTGTTATTTAATTTTAGTATTTACTCATGGACATCAGGAAAATTTACATATGGTGGTTCATCTCAATGAAACAACACCCTCCTTCTGATTGGGGATAATCCAATGCAACTTCCAGACCTGGGAAAGTGAAATCCTAGCACCCAAAAGGGTGTATAAACCATGCTCTATCATATTTTCCCTTTCTCTTTCTCTTTTTATTTTTTTATATGTGTTCTTTTATTTTATTATTTACAAGTCTATTGGAATTAGCTAAGATATTTACTCAAGGTGTCCACTTCAATAATAATGTTTGGTTGTGTCTTTCCTTCCCTTTTCTATTATTCCCTTATTTTAAATTTTTTTAAACGAAATGAGGTGTAGTAAAATGTAAGTGTGGGGGAGTGTCAACCAGATTAATTCTTATTGGGTTCTTTCCCCTTTTTCGATTTTCATATTTTTCTGATTTTTTAACTTTAATGAATATTATTATCACTTTTCACAGATCAATTTGATTTCATAAAGATGAAATAATTTTTGAATAAATAGATTTTAAATGATTATTGATAGGAATAATTTTCTTTGATTTGTATTTTCAAGAATTTTTATGAGTTTGATGAATTTTGGAAATCCTTTCCCATGACACATTAACTCAATATATTTTTTTCTAGTCATGTGACCTATTATGAACCACTATGACACATTCTTCCTAATACCTACACTTTCTTGAGAGAAACATGGATGTTATGTTAGAAATGAAACTTCTGATTTTTCTCTTTTGAAGCTTTAGATTTCATGGAATGTATTTAATATGATTGAGTCATCTCATTAAAAATTGACAAGTTATCCTAAGAGATACCCTTACATCTATCATTCGTTATCCCATAGATGCCATGAATTTTCTTATAGGATTAAACCACATTACAATATTATTTTCCCTTACATATACTCTCGGTTTATTTGTATGGATATTTCATGTTTGAATGTGGAGGAATGGACTTTCATGTGCGTTTCTTGGTATGTGTTCCATTATTTTGTAGTGAGATGCGTGTGTCAATATTTTGGGTAGTGGATAATGAGAATATTGAGCTTCAGTCATTATTTCATTGGTATTTATTTCTTTCAACTGGTTCCCTTTAAAAAAAATCTAGTAGAGCTTGAATTTATCATTGTAATTTATTTTAGAACTCATGAACCTCTCTAAAAAACAATGAATTTGCATTCATTCATTGTAGTAAATTTCCAGATCATCCTCCATGAAAAAGTAAAATAATGAAAATAAATTTTTTCCTTTCTGGAGCATTATAAAATGTGGGAGAACATATATGATATCATTGTTTGTAACAACTTCTTAGATCATGTACCATGTCATAAAAAAGGTCGTGGTTGTGTTACACAATTTCAAGGTGATTTTAGTGAGTTTCATCTTGTGTATTCTCATTTTTATTAACGCATTATACTTAAGATCCCAACACCCTTTTTTCAACATTAACTATTTTGCAGTTATATTACCAAAAACCCTATTCCCTAGAATTATCCTTGATGAATTCCTCATGATTGAATTTATTTTCATGATTCACTATATAGGGAAATGATAATTGTCACAAGCCTATAGTGATAAATGATATTTCAATGTACGAGCATAAATCCATAAAACATTTCTCTATACTGAAGAGTGAAATAATGTACATTGTGAGGTGGGTTGTGACTGGGGTATGCATGGATTTTTGATGTGGGACAAATTTAAATGTGGGAAATGAAAATGAGATGGAATTTTTTTATAAAATATACATGATGAAATTATTTTTTGGATATGTTCATTGATATATTTTCATTTTGGATTTTTGTTAGGAATTTGGTTTGGATTTTATATGATTTCCCAGGAGTGTAATGGTTACGTATGGGGGAGTGATGAATTTCACGTATTCATACATTTTAATCATTAAATCATTGTTTATAATCCCACCATAGTGTCATTGTATTGTTAATTGTTACATTTTTTTGTTTCTAGTGGTAATTTGAGCTTAAATGCAGAAAATTGTTAAATTTGGAATTTTGATAGATTTTTATCATAGTGGTATCATGGGTATAACATTTAAATTATTATTCAAATTTGAGTGAAAAATTTTATTAAATCCTCGATTTGTTTCCAAAAACATTCTCTTTGGGAATAGGGGATATATCGAGCATCTAGAGGCCCGAAAAAAATCATTAATGTTGGGAAATATACATCGCAGACCGCATGGACCCCACCACCATAATATAAGGATAAATATTTGAACAAAAATTAAAATTAATTAATTCCATATGGAAATTAAATATAATTAAATTAGTCACATAATTTATGTGTTTCAAGTCAAAATAAACTCATTAAGAATTCATTAGAAGTATGGAACATGTGAAAGATGAAACATCTCACCAGGAATAAATAGTTCTATTCAATAATTAATTAATAATATATGAACCACATTTCAAACATTTATCAAATTTCGTGGAGAGTTGATAAATGATATTTGGACAAATTTTATTGGGGATGGATCCTATTAAAATATAGGTGGAAAGTCATAATGGCATGATAAGTTGAAGAATTGGAAATCGAGGAGTGAAATGGATATATTAAATATATCTAAGTAAAATGGTCATAATTCATAGATCTAGTGGTCAATTATTCTAAATGATATTTTTTAACTGAGGTTATATAATGTAAGAACATTTATTAAGTCACCTATTACAAATTCATCCAATGAATTTTGCATACATGAAGACATTTTTTTGAGTACATTGTTGGAGAAAATTATTTCACCTCCTCTATCTCTAAATATGTATCCACACCACTTCTCAAAGCATTGGAACTTCTATGTGGACATTTTTTGTTCTTTTTTAATTTATTTCCAATGTAACTGTACTATTCATTTTTAATGTATTTTTCTCTTCTTCTTAATCTCATTCCCTTTTAATCATTTGTTTTTCACCCCGTTCTTCTCTGATACGATCTCTTGTAATTGTGTTCATGAGTAACAAACATGTGGATGTTTGACAAGGGATGAATCTTATGTTTAACAAATTTTGTTATATATTCATGTTTTATGTTTATTATTTTCATAGAGTTAAGATTTTGGGTACATAGGTGGGAAAGACACCTTTGTCCCTCCACTTGCCACCTTAGTCTGAAGTTTTTCTTCTATAATATTCTCCCTCAATTGATGAATGGATGTAAGTTCCATAAAAAATCACTGATTCCATCATATATAAAAAACCATATGTAGATGAGGGTGTTTTTCCTTATGATATAGAATGACCATTATGTATATTTGAAGCTATCAAAGGTATCCTGAAGGTTCATTCTGGATAATCTATTAGGAGGATGACTTTTCTATATATTATCATTTGGTCGGCATTCATTTAATCTACATTTTAAATTGAAAATTCACATTTCATTATCTTGCATCATAATTTATCAATCACCAATTTATTTTAGTTTTCTATCAAAAATGAAAATATATAAAAAACTAAATTATAAGTTGTGATTGATTTATCACAAAAGATCCTTAATAGAACGACCTAAGACATACATTATCCTGCATTTCGTTATAAATCTTTTAAAGAGTGTGCATGAAAATTCTTCATCGGTTCTAGGGTTTATGGTATATGGTATAGGTTTTATAGTGTATGTTATATGGTTAAGATTGTATTGTTTAGGGTTTAGTGTGTAGTATAGATGGTTTAGGGTATAGGGTTGAGGGTTTAGGGTATTCCATTTATGGTGTAGGGTTTATGGATGAGGGTTTCTGGTATAGGATTTATAGTGAAGGGTTTATGGGGTAGGGTATAGGGTTTCATGTGTATGGTTTAGTGTTTAGGGTGTATATTATAGGGTTTAGGGTGTAGTGATTTGGGTGTCGGGAATAATTTATAGTTTTTAGGGTTTAGGGTGTAAGTTTTAGGGTATAGGGTTATGGTATATAGTTTACAGTATAGGGTGTAGGGTATTCTTTTTAGGGTTTAGTGTTTAGAGCATATCTTTTAGGGTTTATTGTTTAGGGTATTGGGTGTGTGGTTTGGGGTTTTGCGTATTGGGTATTTGGTGTTGGGTATTGGGTATTGGGTATTGGGTTTACGGTGTATGCTTTATAGTATAGGGAATGTGGTTTATGGTTGTTAGTGTTTTAATTATTTTAAGGGGTTTTATATCTTTTTGATTCTTATAGAATTTTAAGGGTTTTTTTGGTTTTAGGGTTTTGATGGGTTTTATGGATTTTAAGCATTTTTAGGGGTTTTATCGTATTTTTAGGTTTTAGAGGTTTTAGTGATGTTTTGTTTTTAGAGTATTTGAGGTTTTTTGTTTTAAGGTTATTTCAGGGGTTTTATCATTTCAACCTCTTTAAATTTCATAGGGTTCTCTTGATTTTTAGGGTTTTAAAGGGTTACCAAAGTGTTTTACAATTTTTTTGGAGTTTAGGGTTTTTATGTTTTTTAGTGTTATAAATCATTAGGCGTTTTAGGATTTTTAGGGATCTGAGGGTTTTTAACTTTTTTATGGTCTTTAAGGTATTTAGTTTTTTTGGGGTTTTTTGTAGATTTTGATAAAATTTATGTTTTTAATATTTTTAGGGTTATTTTATGGGTTCTTTGAGTTTTATACATTTTTAGGGTTTTGGGTATTCCTATTTTTTAATCTAACAAGTGTTTTTTTGGTTGTTTAATAGTGGCTAAGTGATATTCTTGATTTTTATAGGGGTTTTACTGCTTTTAGGGACTTATAAGGGTTTTAGGGTTTGGGGGGTTTATCTACTATTAATGGTTTAAGGGTTTTCAGTTGTTTTTAGGGTTTTAGGGGTTTTTATTACATTGAGAGATTTTAGGGGTGTTTGTTGTTTTAGGGTTTTGTGGGTTTTAGTTTTTTATGGGATTTTAGGTATTTTAGGGGTTTTAACGGTTGTTATGTTTTGTATGGATTTTTTTTGGATTATAGGATTTTTTAGTGGGGTTTAGTAATTTCATGGATTTTATGGTGTTTTATGTGGTTTTCAGGGTTTTATTTTTTTATTTATGATTAATCTATTTTCATATTTTTTATGGTTTTATTGGACTTTTAATGTTTTTAGGGAAAGTTATTTGTTTTTAGGGATTTTCGGTGATTTTTTTGGATTTAGGAGTTTTTAGGGTTTTTTGTGTATTAAGTGGTTTTTTGGTTATTATTGTTTTTACGGGTTTTAGAGATTTGGGGGTCTTAAAGTATTTTTATTTTTTAGTTATTTGTTATGCTTTTAAGGATTTTAGGGTTTTTAGTGTCTTTTAGGGTTTTTAGGTGTCTTATTGTACTATATTTAATTTTATGCAGTTTTTATTCTATTTATGGTTTTTAGTGTCTTTCATTGATTTAGGGGCCTTAGGGATTTGTAGGATATTATAAGATTTTAGGGGGTTTTAGTGGATTTTAGTGGATTTTATGGTTTATAAATTTGTTAATATTTTTTATGGGTATTTATATTTTTTATTATATTTAGTGTTCTTGAGGTTTTATTATGGATTTATGGGAATTATGGTTAATGTGTCTTTAAAGGTTATTGGATTCTTTTAGGATTTTAATGGGTTGTAGAGTTTTTAGGGTATTCCATTTCTAAAACAATTTTTTAGGATTTTAATCATTTTTTGGGGTATTGGGGTTTTTACATGTTTTTTAAGGTTTTTATGAATTTATGTGTCCATATGGTTTTACAATATTTTTATTTTTATCTAGGGTTTTCAAGGAATTTAGGTTCATTAAGGGGTTTTTATAGATTTTAGTGTATTTTAGTGTTTTATGGTGTTTAATATTTTTACTTGTTTTTTGGTCATTTATGGATTTTTTTGAGATTTTAACCTTTCTAAATTTTAACATATTTTGGGTGTTTATGTGATTTTTTCAGTTATTGGTAATCTTGATTTTTTAGTGTTTTAGTGGGTTTTTTCAGTTTTTTAGTGTTTTTAGGGTTTTCAGGTTATAGGGTTTTTAGGGTTGTAAAGAATTTTTTAAAACTATTTCGGGATTTAAGGAAATTTTTTTGGATATATGGTATTTAGGATTTATAATGGATTTATTGGTTTTTAGGGGGATAGAGTTTTTTGGGGGGTTTTATCATTTTTAGGGTTTTGTGCTTTTGGGTTTTTTTTGAGTTTTAGATGGTGTTTGTGCCTTTTAGGGGTTCAATATGTTTTTTTTAATTTATATGTTTTTATGGTTTTTAGCGATTGATGGGATTTTAGGGTTTTAGGGGGATTTTTTTATTTTTGGGTTTTTTGTTTTGGAGGGGTTTTAGGTCTTTTTAATGTTTTTTTGCGTTTTTAGGATTTTTTATGTTTTCAAGGATTTTTATGAAAATTATGAATTTTAGTTGATTTTTTTCTTTAATAATTCTTTGGGGTTTAAGGTCCTTTAGGGGTTTTTAGTGTGGTTATTGTTTATATGGATTTAAGGATTTTATATTTTTTAGTACATTTTTAGCGTTTTCAATGTTTTTAGGATTATTAAGGGGTTTTTGGGGGTTAATGGTTTAAACGGGGTTTTATGGATTTCATAATTTATAGGATTTTTGTGTTTTTTTACTTTGAGGACACTATTGTTATTTGGTGTTTTATTTTTCTATTATTATATTTAGGTTTTTTGTGTTTTTTAGGTTTTTTAGTGTTTTGGGGATACAATAAGGGGTTTTTGGGTTTTTAGGGGTTTTCGGGTTTTAAGCGTTTGGAGGATTTTTTGTGTTTTTATGGTTTTTGTGTTTTAAGTATTTTTTTGGGGTTTTAGTGGTATTTTAGGGTTTTGGCGTTTTTATTGTTTTTATGAGTTTTAGGATTTTTAGGGGTTTCAGGGTGTCTTAATATTTTTAGGGTCCTTTTAGGACATTTTATGATTTCTAGGATTTTGAGAGGTTTCTAATTTCTATATATTCTAGGGATCTTGTGGTTTTTATTGAATTTTTATGTTCTTTGTGGAATATTTAAGGTATTAAGTTGTTTAGTGTGTTTTGTCATTTTTTTGCGTGTTTAGAGTTTTTCGATTCTTTTTATGGTTATAGGGGTTCTAATAATTTTTTCAATTTTAGGGTTTTATGTTTTTTTACTGTTTTATGGGTGTTGGTTTTTTAGTGTTTTGTATAGTTATTAGAATTTTTAGTGTTATTAGGGTTTTTAGGATTTATGGGGTGTTTTTCTAATTTATAATATATCTAGGGTTTTTAAGTGTATCAAGCGTTTTTTGGGATTTTAGTGGTGTTTACGATTTTTTTTCATTTTTAATGAATTTTGGTGTTTTTATTTTTATGGTTTTTATATATATTTAGTATTAAAAATGATTTCATTTCATTAATAAGTATTTTTTATGATTTTATGATTTTCGAAGGTTTTTTAGAATTTTTTTGTTTTTTAGAGTTTTAGGTGTGTTTAGGGTTTTAAAAGTGTTTTCGAATGTTATTTTAACGGTTTTTAGGTTTGTATTAAGGATTCTTGGGTTTAGGGTTTAGGGTCTAGGGTATGGTGTTTATTGTTTAGGGTGTAGTTTTTATGGTTTAGGGTGTAGGTTATATGATTTATGGTGTAGGGTATTGGGTTAAAATTCATGGTATAGGGTTCGGGGTGTATGGTTTAGGAAATGTGGTGTTCGGTATATAGTTTAGGATCCAGGGTTTAAGGATTATGGTTTGGGTATAGGGTTTCACATGTAGGGTTTAGGGTTTAGGTGGTTGGGTATTTGGTTTGGGTTGTAGGGATTTGGTATTTTGGTGTGGGTAGTAGGCTATAGATTTTGGGTGTTGGGTATAGAGTTTGGGGTATTGGTATAGGGTTTAGAGTTTTAGGGTGGAGGGTATATGTGTTATGGTGTAGGGTTTAGGGATTAGGGTGCATATTATAAGATTTTGGGTGTACAGTTTAGGTTTTCGTGTTCATGGTATATGGTTTAGGGTTTTGGATTTTGTGTTGAGGTTTTTGGCGTAGGGTATAGGGTTTAGGTGTAGAGACCCGAAGCTTATCGTACATGGACATTACATTACTTTTGCGTAATACTTAGTACATAACAAAAACACACACACAAGGATCGTAATAGTTTAGTGTCTTTGGAAACTCGGAACGTAAACTTCTAATTGTGGTGGAAGATCTTCAACATCTCCCATAAAGATCTTCTTTTATTTTATACCTAAAACCTTTCTTTATATCCTGGGGAAAAGAAAACATAAAAGGGTGAGCTCAAATGCTCAGTAAGGGTAAACAAAAGAAATATCAATCACATAATTTTCATAAGAACATAACATTTTTGGAAATCTTAACCTGCAAAAGAGAGCATAATTTCATAACATGGGATAAATCATAGTAGTGAAATGAAATCATAACATAAAACATTACTCATTGTGGCATACACACATAATCATAGAGAATCATTTCTTGTTAGTCAAGACTCATTGCCAAGACTATCTTAGTGGACAAAGTCCCTTTCTGAATCAAGTAATCCTCGTTTCAGTCATGTTTCACTGAACCGGTATAACCTACCATTCCAGCCATGTCTATCTCATGAGATATAAAATCTTTACCCAATACATTGGAGGGAGATATAGGTCCCACCCATCTCTTAATGAATCCTTTCTTATGTGTGCCACAAAATCATAAATCATACATCATCGCATAACCCATGTAATAAAAATGGGATTCTTAAACAACATGACATCATAAAACCATTCATATAAGATAAAGGAATTAATAAACATAATTCCATCACAACATAGTCAAATCAATGTAAAAATATGGATAGAAACAGAACCCTTTATTATCTTAGATGGAAAATAATTTTGATAAAACACTTGAAATGAATTCTTGAGGAAAATATCCTTTCTTCTTCAAAATCAAATTCTTTTCACAAAACATCATACAATTTTAAAAGAAAGAGATTTTATTAAAAATAGTCATGAAATATTTTGGAGGAAGGTTCATGAAAATAAGGCTTTATAAAACTGTAAAAATCCGTTCGTGCCGTATACGTTAAAAAAAATATTCTTCGTACTTTTGTCGGAAAAGTCAAAAAGTACATCGTATGAAAAATGACAAAAGATTCCTTTCATATCTTTTACTGAAAACTCACCGAAGGGTAAAACTGGATATAAACTATTGTAGAAGGATTTAAATAATATTACATATTGAGGGAACATAGATGTGGATGATAAAATACACCCCAGTAATTACCAAAGTAAAAACAATCTCGGATAAAAGTGAGATTGTGATATTTTCCCTTACCTTAGGTCCGACTTGCTTTGTAAGTGTCCGAACCTCCTCTTCTTTGGAACGCTTCTTTGAATCCTCCACTTAGGGAACTAAGATTGGTCTTTGAAGAAGACCAGGACCTCTAGTATTATTCTAGGGAAGTGGAGAGGAGAAAATGGCAGGGGTTGGCCGAGCTTGAGTGCTCAAATTGGTGTGAGGAGGAGGGGGAGGAGGTGTCCTTTTATAGGGGAGGAGAGGGGCACCTTAGGAATATCTCAAAATATTATTTTATATTAAAGTCAAAATCGGTTTATAATGGTTCCAAAGGGTCTTATTTCGAAGCTAAAGTGGGGAAGGGACGAAATCCTATCAACCAATAGGGTTTAGACAAGTTTAGGGTATTATTTTAACCTTATCAATTAGATTTAACTCTAAGTTAAATAATTTAACTTTTACCATGTCTTTTTGTTTTCTTTCACTATATGGTTAATACACTTACTATAACATGCCAAACGAACCCCAAATTGTTTATTATTAAAATATATATCCTTATCTAAGTCATTTGGCCGAACCTTAGATTTTTAGGAATAAAATAACAATTAATAATATAATATTTGATTTAAAAACTATTTTGTGTCAATTTTGACACTATTTGATATATGATTTTTGTGAAAGTCATAACAAAATTATATGTTCGAACTAAGTTGATTAAATCAACAATAATATATCATAGTAACCTAGAAAATTAGTGGAATTCATAAAAAGTCTCAAATTAAATTTATTTTGGTGTTTATAACATCAATTATGTCAATATTTCATTAATAAGATAATTACTGCATCATCTTTGTGTCATAAATAAATTAAATTAGTTGATGTCTAAAAATTGCAAATAAAATACCATCATGTAGGAAATATTTTTAGCTTTCTAATGAATATTTACAATCGAATTTATCTTATGTATAACCCCATATTAAAAATGATCTACTTATTAAACTTTGATTTTAACTATTTTAACCCTTCTTTAAATAAATTAATAATAAATGTCCTAATCTAATCCAAGTGGGCCTAAATGGTCATATTTTATTCCTAAGTTTGTTTTTGGTCGAATTACACTTGTACAATAGAATTAGGACATGTGTTAGGGTAATATTAATATCATATTTACCCTTAGTTACCCTATTTACTATTAACCGCGGTAAAAAAAGTAAAAAAGTTACTATTCACCAAAAATTATTTTCATCTCATTGAACCACATTTTACTTACTGACATCAACCGTGTCTCTTGGATTTTTGAAATTCCATTCACAGAAGCGGTAAAATTAAGTTTTATGAAAAATTCAGTTTTTAACCTACCACTTAGTGGTTTCACTATTCATCAAAAATTGAAGTTTTTCAGAAAAATGCCAAAATTTCACCCTAAGCTATAATTGATATTCCGAATTCAAAAATGATTTCTATTTTACAAAATTCCCAACATATAAGTTGCATTAATTAATTTTATAATTAAATCCCGATGTTAAAACAAATAGCGTGTTTTTAAGAAACAATATCTATCAAAAGATTGACATTTGATTATGTCTGGTTTAAATGTGAAATTACAACCAATGACCAACATTATATTAAATTGTAAAAATATATTCTAAATATACTTTAAAACCACTCAAATTAATGATTTATCACTATTAATTATTTCGATTAAAAAAGTTGTTTTTAATTATAATTTAGTAATTTTCACTATTCATCAGAATATGAAAGTTATCCGAAAAGTACCAAAATTTCACCTTAGGCTATATTCGATACTCCGAATCCAAAAATAAAGTTCATTTTGAAAAATAAGATTTACTGGATTTCAAAAAGTGGTTATTACTATTCATAACGGCTAGTTTTAATAATATTTTTATAGCATATCGTTGTTTAGTGAAACTCGGTATTGCGTACTACACACGCTCTCGAGGAAGGTCGCGATTGCGTGTAATGCAAGGCAAGTCAAGGATGTGTGTTTTGCAAGCTCCTTTTGGTGTAGCGTACAACACAAGACATAAAAAAGAATATTTTTCATAAAATCTCGGGCTGTTACATTCTACCCCCTTTAAAATGAATTTCGCCCTCGAAATTCGTCGGGGTTATAAATGGTTTACTATTCGAAAGTTTCTTTAATAGAAACCCACATCGTAAAAGGTAATACCAAAACTTGGCTTTAAAAATTAAAGTATGAAATGTAACGATTACCCAAATAAACTAATCACTGGGTTTCCACATAGGTGAAAATATGGATATGGAAGAGAAATCTAACCATCATGTTCTGATGGAGAGTGGTAGAGAACATGGCTATGGAAAATCCAGTAATCACAAATCCATAGATTTGTGATGATATAAGGTACCATCTGATTCATCAGGTATAAGATCACTAGGACAACATTTTTGGTTTTCAAGATCATTTCCCTAAAGTTGAAAATTTGCTTAGAATAAATACTTACTTTATTTTGGTACAATCTCACTTTTGTTCGTGCCTTGAACAATTTCTACTTCATATCTTAAATAAATGAAGTTGAATTTGTTATTTCTGAAGTGTTATCAGATCATGTGATAGAATGACTGTTCATTCCATCTGTCTCAAACAAAAGGTTAGCAAAAGTTATTAAATATACATAAGTCATTCTATAGTGAGATTAATCATATATGGTTCCTAAAATGGACTTATACTTCATATATCATACTGCTTAATATAATAAAACTAGTTTCTACTAAACAGGGACTTCCTGTAGGCCAGTGGTAGGCGATAAAGGCTAGTCGCACTTCGGTTGTGGGTTCGATTCCCACAGCCTTGTCCGAAGCGATGGGCTGTCGCCCGTCCTGCAGGTTGTCCTTTTTCTAAAACTACGTCACTATAACATCCCATCAATAATATCGAAAATCTTCTATCCTTAAACAATACTAACTTATGTCCAACATAATCCATTCTAATCTTTAGGCTTATACATAATACTGCAGTCCACTCTCATAATATAGTGACAACGATTACCAGAGATTTAATACTGTCGTTGATCCCCACATAAGATATGTCTTGTTGGTCACATTCCAAACATTCAAAGTCCTTAATCGTGTATTCTCTTGAATACCTTAGTGAGTGAAGTTAAAAGTTAACACTTTCCATATACCAAAATCCTCAAAATTCTATATACTCAAACCATGATATCACTTAGTCCTTATATCAATCATGAGCTCATGAATACTATCAAACATTTAATTTTCTCCGTATCCCTTCATTATGCGCATATCATCTACATTCCAAAAATATATGAATAACCTTTCATGGATACTGGTAACATTAATCATACACTTTCAAAACAAAAGGAAAGAAAACAGTGCAACAATCCATAGATGTCTCTTTATTCCAAAATTACACATGATAAACATGTAATCATTCCACTACATTCTCAAACCATTGACCGAGCTTCAAAAATTCTTTCATCTCACATATCATTTGTAGTCTCTTCATCATCATCCACATAAATACTACCCATATGACCATACTGATTCTCTTCATGAGTCTTTCCCTTAGGGCATTTGTTTGCATAATGCCCATACATTCCACATTTAAAACACTTAACCATTTTTGATGTCGTAGCAATACCATTATCCTCATCCATGGTGTTAACCGACCCTTTTCCTTTGCACTTACTTGCTTTGTGTCCTTCTTTTCCACACCCAAAGCATCTTCCAGTTCCCTTGAAACATTCTCCTTGATGCCTCTTCCCACATGATTTACATAGGGGAAACTGAACTTTCTTTCCTCTATGATCATCATGGAACTCCATCTTTCTCTTATTAGTTGAGTCAGGAAACTTACCAAATTTTACTTTATTGATCATATTATGAGATTGCTGATTCGGCATAATAATGATCTTTGGACTTTCAAATCCCATTTCATTTGGTTTCTCATGAAGAATATCATTCCATTGTCCATCATATCCTCCATTATCGTGAATCATCTTGTTTCCAACCATTTTCTAAAACCCAAAAAAAAGAATAGTGTGAGAGGCAAAAATCATGCTAGGGAAAACAACATAATAAAGGGGGAGTACCTTCAATATCCAACATCTTAGGTTTAATTCTATGATCGTTAGCGTAATTCTATTACTATAACCTATACGTATACTTAACCTTAGAGACATCCCTAGACATACCTTAGAAATATCTCTAGGGATCTCACTAACGTTTTCGCATCCTAGTTTCCAAAGGTTGACTAAACCTTTCCTCTGATACCAACTGTAGAGACCCGAAGCTTATCGTACATGGACATTACATTACTTTTGCGTAATACTTAGTACATAACAAAAACACACACACAAGGATCGTAATAGTTTAGTGTCTTTGGAAACTCGGAACGTAAACTTCTAATTGTGGTGGAAGATCTTCAACATCTCCCATAAAGATCTTCTTTTATTTTATACCTAAAACCTTTCTTTATATCCTGGGGAAAAGAAAACATAAAAGGGTGAGCTCAAATGCTCAGTAAGGGTAATCAAAAGAAATATCAATCACATAATTTTCATAAGAACATAACATTTTTGGAAATCTTAACCTGCAAAAGAGAGCATAATTTCATAACATGGGATAAATCATAGTAGTGAAATGAAATCATAACATAAAACATTACTCATTGTGGCATACACACATAATCATAGAGAATCATTTCTTGTTAGTCAAGACTCATTGCCAAGACTATCTTAGTGGACAAAGTCCCTTTCTGAATCGAGTAATCCTCGTTTCAGTCATGTTTCACTGAACCGGTATAACCTACCATTCCAGCCATGTCTATCTCATGAGATATAAAATCTTTATCCAATGCATTGGAGGGAGATATAGGTCCCACCCATCTCTTAATGAATCCTTTCTTATGTGTGCCACAAAATCATAAATCATACATCATCGCATAACCCATGTAATAAAAATGGGATTCTTAAACAACATGACATCATAAAACCATTCATATAAGATAAAGGAATTAATAAACATAATTCCATCACAACATAGTCAAATCAATGTAAAAATATGGATAGAAACAGAACCCTTTATTATCTTAGATGGAAAATAATTTTGATAAAACACTTGAAATGAATTCTTGAGGAAAATATCCTTTCTTCTTCAAAATCAAATTCTTTTCACAAAACATCATACAATTTTAAAAGAAAGAGATTTTATTAAAAATAGTCATGAAATATTTTGGAGGAAGGTTCATGAAAATAAGGCTTTATAAAACCGTAAAAATCCGTTCGTGCCGTATAAGTTAAAAAAAATATTCTTCGTACTTTTGTCGGAAAAGTCAAAAAGTACCTCGTATGAAAAATGACAAAAGATTCCTTTCATATCTTTTACTGAAAACTCACCGAAGGGTAAAACTGGATATAAACTATTGTAGAAGGATTTAAATAATATTACACATTGAGGGAACATAGATGTGGATGATAAAATACACCCCAGTAATTACCAAAGTAAAAACAATCTCGGATAAAAGTGAGATTGTGATATTTTCCCTTACCTTAGGTCCGACTTGCTTTGTAAGTGTCCGAACCTCCTCTTCTTTGGAACGCTTCTTTGAATCCTCCACTTAGGGAACTAAGATTGGTCTTTGAAGAAGACCAGGACCTCTAGGATTAATCTAGGGAAGTGGAGAGGAGAAAATGGCAGGGGTTGGCCGAGCTTGAGTGCTCAAATTGGTGTGAGGAGGAGGGGGAGGAGGTGTCCTTTTATAGGGGAGGAGAGGGGCACCTTAGGAATATCTCAAAATATTATTTTATATTAAAGTCAAAATCGGTTTATAATGGTTCCAAAGGGTCTTATTTCGAAGCTAAAGTGGGGAAGGGTCGAAATCCTATCAACCAATAGGGTTTAGACAAGTTTAGGGTATTATTTTAACCTTATCAATTAGATTTAACTCTAAGTTAAATAATTTAACTTTTACCATGTCTTTTTGTTTTCTTTCACTATATGGTTAATACACTTACTATAACATGCCAAACGAACCCCAAATTGTTTATTATTAAAATATATATCCTTATCTAAGTCATTTGGCCGAACCTTAGATTTTTAGGAATAAAATAACAATTAATAATATAATATTTGATTTAAAAACTATTTTGTGTCAATTTTGACACTATTTGATATATGATTTTTGTGAAAGTCATAACAAAATTATATGTTCGAACCAAGTTGATTAAATCAACAATAATATATCATAGTAACCTAGAAAATTAGTGGAATTCATAAAAAGTCTCAAATTAAATTTATTTTGGTGTTTATAACATCAATTATGTCAATATTTCATTAATAAGATAATTACTGCATCATCATTGTGTCATAAATAAATTAAATTAGTTGATGTCTAAAAATTACAAATAAAATACCATCATGTAGGAAATATTTTTAGCTTTCTAATGAATATTTAAAATCGAATTTATCTTATGTATAACCCCATATTAAAAATGATCTACTTATTAAACTTTGATTTTAACTATTTTAACCCTTCTTTAAATAAATTAATAATAAATGTCCTAATCTAATCCAAGTGGGCCTAAATGGTCATATTTTATTCCTAAGTTTGTTTTTGGTCGAATTACACTTGTACAATAGAATTAGGACATGTGTTAGGGTAATATTAATATCATATTTACCCTTAGTTACCCTATTTACTATTAACCGCGGTAAAAAAAGTAAAAAAGTTACTATTCACCAAAAATTATTTTCATCTCATTGAACCACATTTTACTTACTGACATCAACCGTGTCTCTTTGATTTTTGAAATTCCATTCACAGAAGCGGTAAAATTAAGTTTTATGAAAAATTCAGTTTTTAACCTACCACTTAGTGGTTTCACTATTCATCAAAAATTGAAGTTTTTCAGAAAAATGCCAAAATTTCACCCTAAGCTATAATTGATATTCCGAATTCAAAAATGATTTCTATTTTACAAAATTCCCAACATATAAGTTGCATTAATTAATTTTATAATTAAATCCCGCTGTTAAAACAAATAGCGTGTTTTTAAGAAACAATATCTATCAAAAGATTGACATTTGATTATGTCTAGTTTAAATGTGAAATTACAACCAATGACCAACATTGTATTAAATTGTAAAAATATATTCTAAATATACTTTAAAACCACTCAAATTAATGATTTATCACTATTAATTATTTCGATTAAAAAAGTTGTTTTTAATTATAATTTAGTAATTTTCACTATTCATCAGAATATGAAAGTTATCCGAAAAGTACCAAAATTTCACCTTAGGCTAAATTCGATACTCCGAATCCAAAAATAAAGTTCATTTTGAAAAATAAGATTTACTGGATTTCAAAAAGTGGTTATTAATATTCATAACGGCTAGTTTTAATAATATTTTTATAGCATATCATTGTTTAGTGAAACTCGGTATTGCATACTACACACGCTATCGAGGAAGGTCGCGATTGCGTGTAATGCAAGGCAAGTCAAGGATGTGTGTTTTGCAAGCTCCTTTTGGTGTAGCGTACAACACAAGACATAAAAAAGAATATTTTTCATAAAATCTCGGGCTGTTACATTCTACCCCCCTTAAAATGAATTTCGCCCTCGAAATTCGTCGGGGTTATAAATGGTTTACTATTCGAAAGTTTCTTTAATAGAAACCCACATCGTAAAAGGTAATACCAAAACTTGGCTTTAAAAATTAAAGTATGAAATGTAACGATTACCCAAATAAACTAATCACTGGGTTTCCACATAGGTGAAAATATGGATATGGAAGAGAAATCTTACCATCATGTTCTGATGGAGAGTGGTAGAGAACATGGCTATGGAAAATCCAGTAATCACAAATCCATAGATTTGTGATGATATAAGGTACCATCTGATTCATCAGGTATAAGATCACTAGGACAACATTTTTGGTTTTCAAGATCATTTCCCTAAAGTTGAAAATTTGCTTAGAATAAATACTTACTTTATTTTGGTACAATCTCACTTTTGTTCGTGCCTTGAACAATTTCTACTTCATATCTTAAATAAATGAAGTTGAATTTGTTATTTCTGAAGTGTTATCAGATCATGTGATAGAATGACTGTTCATTCCATCTGTCTCAAACAAAAGGTTAGCAAAAGTTATTAAATATACATAAGTCATTCTATAGTGAGATTAATCATATATGGTTCCTAAAATGGACTTATACTTCATATATCATACTGCTTAATATAATAAAACTAGTTTCTACTAAACAGGGACTTCCTGTAGGCCAGTGGTAGGCGATAAAGGCTAGTCGCACTTCGGTTGTGGGTTCGATTCCCACAGCCTTGTCCGAAGCGATGGGCTGTCGCCCGTCCTGCAGGTTGTCCTTTTTCTAAAACTACGTCACTATAACATCCCATCAATAATATCGAAAATCTTCTATCCTTAAACAATACTAACTTATGTCCAACATAATCCATTCTAATCTTTAGGCTTATACATAATACTGCAGTCCACTCTCATAATATAGTGACAACGATTACCAGAGATTTAATACTGTCGTTGATCCCCACATAAGATATGTCTTGTTGGTCACATTCCAAACATTCAAAGTCCTTAATCGTGTATTCTCTTGAATACCTTAGTGAGTGAAGTTAAAAGTTAACACTTTCCATATACCAAAATCCTCAAAATTCTATATACTCAAACCATGATATCACTTAGTCCTTATATCAATCATGAGCTCATGAATACTATCAAACATTTAATTTTCTCCTTATCCCTTCATTATGCGCATATCATCTACATTCCAAAAATATATGAATAACCTTTCATGGATACTGGTAACATTAATCATACACTTTCAAAACACAAGGAAAGACAACAGTGCAACAATCCATAGATGTCTCTTTATTCCAAAATTACACATGATAAACATGTAATCATTCCACTACATTCTCAAACCATTGACCGAGCTTCAAAAATTCTTTCATCTCACATATCATTTGTAGTCTCTTCATCATCATCCACATAAATACTACCCATATGACCATACTGATTATCTTCATGAGTCTTTCCCTTAGGGAATTTGTTTGCATAATGCCCATACATTCCACATTTAAAACACTTAACCATTTTTGATGTCGTAGCAATACCATTATCCTCATCCATGGTGTTAACCGACCCTTTTCCTTTGCACTTACTTGCTTTGTGTCCTTCTTTTCCACACCCAAAGCATCTTCCAGTTCCCTTGAAACATTCTCCTTGATGCCTCTTCCCACATGATTTACATAGGGGAAACTGAACTTTCTTTCCTCTATGATCATCATGGAACTCCATCTTTCTCTTATTAGTCGAGTCATGAAACTTACCAAATTTTACTTTATTGATCATATTATGAGATTGCTGATTCGGCATAATAATGATCTTTGGACTTTCAAATCCCATTTCATTTGGTTTCTCATGAAGAATATCATTCCATTGTCCATCATATCCTCCATTATCGTGAATCATCTTGTTTCCAACCATTTTCTAAAACCCAAAAAAAAGAATAGTGTGAGAGGCAAAAATCATGCTAGGGAAAACAACATAATAAAGGGGGAGTACCTTCAATATCCAACATCTTAGGTTTAATTCTATGATCGTTAGCGTAATTCTATTACTATAACCTATACGTATACTTAACCTTAGAGACATCCCTAGACATACCTTAGAAATATCTCTAGGGATCTCACTAACGTTTTCGCATCCTAGTTTCCAAAGGTTGACTAAACCTTTCCTCTGATACCAACTGTAGAGACCCGAAGCTTATCGTACATGGACATTACATTACTTTTGCGTAATACTTAGTACATAACAAAAACACACACACAAGGATCGTAATAGTTTAGTGTCTTTGGAAACTCGGAACGTAAACTTCTAATTGTGGTGGAAGATCTTCAACATCTCCCATAAAGATCTTCTTTTATTTTATACCTAAAACCTTTCTTTATATCCTGGGGAAAAGAAAACATAAAAGGGTGATCTCAAATGCTCAGTAAGGGTAAACAAAAGAAATATCAATCACATAATTTTCATAAGAACATAACATTTTTGGAAATCTTAACCTGCAAAAGAGAGCATAATTTCATAACATGGGATAAATCATAGTAGTGAAATGAAATCATAACATAAAACATTACTCATTGTGGCATACACACATAATCATAGAGAATCATTTCTTGTTAGTCAAGACTCATTGCCAATACTATCTTAGTGGACAAAGTCCCTTTCTGAATCGAGTAATCCTCGTTTCAGTCATGTTTCACTGAACCGGTATAACCTACCATTCCAGCCATGTCTATCTCATGAGATATAAAATCTTTACCCAATGCATTGGAGGGAGATATAGGTACCACCCATCTCTTAATGAATCCTATCTTATGTGTGCCACAAAATCATAAATCATACATCATCGCATAACCCATGTAATAAAAATGGGATTCTTAAACAACATGACATCATAAAACCATTCATATAAGATAAAGGAATTAATAAACATAATTCCATCACAACATAGTCAAATCAATGTAAAAATATGGATAGAAACAGAACCCTTTATTATCTTAGATGGAAAATAATTTTGATAAAACACTTGAAATGAATTCTTGAGGAAAATATCCTTTCTTCTTCAAAATCAAATTCTTTTCACAAAACATCATACAATTTTAAAAGAAAGAGATTTTATTAAAAATAGTCATGAAATATTTTGGAGGAAGGTTCATGAAAATAAGGCTTTATAAAACCGTAAAAATCCGTTCGTGCCGTATAAGTTAAAAAAAATATTCTTCGTACTTTTGTCGGAAAAGTCAAAAAGTACCTCGTATGAAAAATGACAAAAGATTTCTTTCATATCTTTTACTGAAAACCCACCGAAGGGTAAAACTGGATATAAACTATTGTAGAAGGATTTAAATAATATTACATATTGAGGGAACATAGATGTGGATGATAAAATACACCCCAGTAATTACCAAAGTAAAAACAATCTCGGATAAAAGTGAGATTGTGATATTTTCCCTTACCTTAGGTCCGACTTGCTTTGTAAGTGTCCGAACCTCCTCTTCTTTGGAACGCTTCTTTGAATCCTCCACTTAGGGAACTAAGATTGGTCTTTGAAGAAGACCAGGACCTCTAGGATTATTCTAGGGAAGTGGAGAGGAGAAAATGGCAGGGGTTGGCCGAGCTTGAGTGCTCAAATTGGTGTGAGGAGGAGGGGGAGGAGGTGTCCTTTTATAGGGGAGGAGAGGGGCACCTTAGGAATATCCCAAAATATTATTTTATATTAAAGTCAAAATCGGTTTATAATGGTTCCAAAGGGTCTTATTTCGAAGCTAAAGTGGGGAAGGGTCGAAATCCTATCAACCAATAGGGTTTAGACAAGTTTAGGGTATTATTTTAACCTTATCAATTAGATTTAACTCTAAGTTAAATAATTTAACTTTTACCATGTCTTTTTGTTTTCTTTCACTATATGGTTAATACACTTACTATAACATGCCAAACGAACCCCAAATTGTTTATTATTAAAATATATATCCTTATCTAAGTCATTTGGCCGAACCTTAGATTTTTAGGAATAAAATAACAATTAATAATATAATATTTGATTTAAAAACTATTTTGTGTCAATTTTGACACTATTTGATATATGATTTTTGTGAAAGTCATAACAAAATTATATGTTCGAACCAAGTTGATTAAATCAACAATAATATATCATAGTAACCTAGAAAATTAGTGGAATTCATAAAAAGTCTCAAATTAAATTTATTTTGGTGTTTATAACATCAATTATGTCAATATTTCATTAATAAGATAATTACTGCATCATCTTTGTGTCATAAATAAATTAAATTAGTTGATGTCTAAAAATTACAAATAAAATACCATCATGTAGGAAATATTTTTAGATTTCTAATGAATACTTACAATCGAATTTATCTTATGTATAACCCCATATTAAAAATGATCTACTTATTAAACTTTGATTTTAACTATTTTAACCCTTCTTTAAATAAATTAATAATAAATGTCCTAATCTAATCCAAGTGGGCCTAAATGGTCCTATTTTATTCCTAAGTTTGTTTTTGGTCGAATTACACTTGTACAATAGAATTAGGACATGTGTTAGGGTAATATTAATATCATATTTACCCTTAGTTACCCTATTTACTATTAACCGCGGTAAAAAAAGTAAAAAAGTTACTATTCACCAAAAATTATTTTCATCTCATTGAACCACATTTTACTTACTGACATCAACCGTGTCTCTTGGATTTTTGAAATTCCATTCACAGAAGCGGTAAAATTAAGTTTTATGAAAAATTCAGTTTTTAACCTACCACTTAGTGGTTTCACTATTCATCAAAAATTGAAGTTTTTCAGAAAAATGCCAAAATTTCACCCTAAGCTATAATTGATATTCCGAATTCAAAAATGATTTCTATTTTACAAAATTCCCAACATATAAGTTGCATTAATTAATTTTATAATTAAATCCCGCTGTTAAAACAAATAGCGTGTTTTTAAGAACCAATATCTATCAAAAGATTGACATTTGATTATGTCTGGTTTAAATGTGAAATTACAACCAATGACCAACATTGTATTAAATTGTAAAAATATATTCTAAATATACTTTAAAACCACTCAAATTAATGATTTATCACTATTAATTATTTCGATTAAAAAAGTTGTTTTTAATTATAATTTAGTAATTTTCACTATTCATCAGAATATGAAAGTTATCCGAAAAGTACCAAAATTTCACCTTAGGCTAAATTCGATACTCCGAATCCAAAAATAAAGTTCATTTTGAAAAATAAGATTTACTGGATTTCAAAAAGTGGTTATTACTATTCATAACGACTAGTTTTAATAATATTTTTATAGCATATCGTTGTTTAGTGAAACTCGGTATTGCGTACTACACACGCTATCGAGGAAGGTCGCGATTGCGTGTAATGCAAGGCAAGTCAAGGATGTGTGTTTTGCAAGCTCCTTTTGGTGTAGCGTACAACACAAGACATAAAAAAGAATATTTTTCATAAAATCTCGGGCTGTTACATTAGGGGGGAGGGTTTTAGGGTTTAGGGTTAGGGTAATGAGTTTATAGTGAAGCTTTTAGGGTATAAGGATTATGGTATAGGGTTTAGGGTATAGTATATATGGTTTATCAGGTTGGTTATAGGGTTTTTTGGTGCAAGGTATAGGGTTTTGAGTATAGACTATTGATTATAGGGTGTGTTATATATGGCATTGGATGTATGGTTTAGATAAAACAATGCATTGTATATGGTTAAAAGATTATGGGTTAGGGATTAGGGTGTAGGTCATAGGGTTAAAGATGAAGGGTTTTGGTTTTTGGGTGTTGTGTATCAGATATAGATTTTTGGGTGTAGATTATAGGGTTTATCTTATAGGGTTTAGGGTTTAGGGTTTAGGGTATAGGGTGTACGGTTAAGGGTTTATAGTGTAGGGTATAGGGTATTGGGTGTAGGGTGTACAGTTTAGGGTATACAATACCTTGTTTTTCATGGAGGCATACAATTTAGGGTGTAGGGTATATAGTTTTGAGTTTAGGGTTTTGGGATTAGGGTTTAGGGTTAAGTGATTAGTGTATAGGGTATATGTTTTCAGATGTGGATTTTTAGGTTTAAGGTCTAGGGAATGGGGTTTAGGTGTTTTAATTGATTTATTTTTTTTTTGGGTTTTTTGGGTATAAAGAGGTTATGGATTTTTAATTTATTTTTATTTTTTTGGGTATTTTTGGTTTTTATGATTTTTATAGGCTTTGGGGGATTATTAATTTTAAATTGTTTTTAGAGATTGCTGTCTTTTTTCAGGATTTTTCAGAGGTTTTATATGATTATGTGGTTTTTAGGTATTATGGGGATTATGATTTTTATGGGTTTTTGTATTTTTTTAACATTTTATGGTTCCTTAGTTTTTTCAAGGGTTTTTTGGTTACTTTTATGATTTTTAGGATTTATAAGGTTATTATAGGGGTATTTGGGTTGTTAGTGTTTCTAGAGGTTTTAGGTCACTTTAGGGTTTTTATAGTTTTTTGTTTCTTATAGGTTTTTTGGTCTTTTAAGGTATTTTTTGATTTTTAAGGTTCTTCTATGGTTTAGTGATTTTTGTATGTTTTAGGTGTTTAGGTAATTTTACTAGTTTTTATGGTTTTATGGGGGATTTCATTTATAAATGGTGTTTTGGTACATTTAGTGTTTTTAAGGTATTTTAGGGACTTTGGGGGGTTTTGGGGTTTCCATTTTATTTTAGGGGTTTTGGGACATTGGCACTTTTATGTATTTCTTAGAGTCCTTTTGGGCCTTTTTATGTTTTATTGGGGTATTTAAGTTTTTATTATTTTTATTGGTGTTTAGGGATTTAATTTGGCTTAGGGGTTTTCAGTGGTTTTATGGGGTTTATGTGTTTTTGTGGAATTTAAAAGTTTTTATATTTTTAGAGTAATTTTTTACGGTTTACGATGTTTTAGTGTTTTTAAAATTTTTATTATTGTTCTATATGTTATAGAGATTTTAGGGGATTTGGGGTTGGGGTTTAGGGTATGTAAGAGTTTTAGGTTTGGGGGGGTTATTTTTTGGGGATTTAAACTTTTTTAGGGTTGTTAGGGTCTATATTGGTTTTAGGGGGTTTAAATGGATTTTTTAGGATTTTCAGGGTCTTTTAGTGTTTTTAGGGTTTTAGAAACATTTATTATTTTTATGGAGTATTTAAATATTTTTGAATTTTCAGTGTATTTTTTTGTTTTAATGTTTTTAGGGTCTTTTAGTGGTTTTACGGTCTTTTACTGGTCTTTGGGGTCCGTAGACTCGTTTAGGATCATTAGGGACTATTAGGGTTTTAGGGTCCATAAGGGTTTTTTGGTCCTTTATTTTGTTTAGAGTATTTTAGGGGTTGGGAGGTTTTGGGTTTTAGTTTATTTTAGGGTCTTAAGGTATTTTGGGTATTTTTAATGGTTTTGGGTCATTTATGTTTTTTGAGGGTTAATGAAATTTAATGGTTATTTATGGGGTTTTAATGTTTTTAGTGGTGTTAGGTTTTTATATGTTTTAGTGTTTTAGTGGATTTTCATTATATTTTTCATGGGTTTAGGGCCACAGTGTTTTTTACAGTTTTAGGTGTTTGAGGATTTTATGGGATTAATAGGTTTTTAAGTGTATTTTATGGTATTTAACTTTTTTATCAGTTTTTATGGTTATCAGGGTTTTTGTGATTTTAATGGTTTTAAGGGGTTTTAGTGTTTTCATGTTTTAGGTATATTAGTACATTTAGTTGTTTTTATGGTTTTATGATATTTTAGGATTTTTTTAGTGTTATGATGGATTTTTATTGTTTGTTAGTGGTATCCATAGCTTTTTAGGGGTTTTTAGGGTTATTGGTTTTTTTGAGGGGGGTCTAAGGTTTATTGGGGTTTTATTGTTTTTCGTGGGTTTTAAGGGTTTTAGGATTTTGGGGGATTCTGAGGTTTTTAGCATGTTCAGGTGTTTTCAAGCTTTATTGGTTTCTTTTATTTAGGGACTTTGGGGTTTTTAGGATGTATATGTTTTTTACGGTCTTATGTGGTTATATAAATTTTTTATGTTTTTTGGGGTTGGTTTTTGGGTTTTTAGTGACTTTTGGAGATTTTTAGGTGGTTTAGGGTTTGATAGGTAATTTATGATTTTCAATGTTCCTGTTAGTGATATTAGAGGTTGTTGGGTATTCAGTGTCTTGAAGGGATATTTTTTTATTTTTTTGGTTTTTTAATATTTTATTGTTTGGGGGGATTAGGGTTTTTATGGTTTTTTGGGTTTTAAGGATTTTAAATTTTTTAGGGGTTTTAGGGTTTTAACGATTTTTTGAATATTTTACTATTATTAGAGGGTTTTTTGATTTTTTTTGTTTTTAGAGATATTAATTTTTTACGAACTTTTAGTGGGTTTAGGATAAGGATGGCTCAAGTCCATGGCTTTCCTGGTCCCCGAAAATTTATTGAAGAGGAAATGTAAAAAATGAAAAATTATAAGGTTGCTTTAGGTGTTTAGTTATTTTAAGGGTTTTTTGTATCATATGGTTTTTAGGGGTGTTATATGGTTTTAAGGTGGTTTTGGGTTTTTATGGTATCTCATAGATTTTAGGGGGTTTTAGTTTTTACTTAATGGGTTTTAGGGGTTTTAGGTGTTTCATAGATTGTTTTTAATGTTATAAGGGATTTTATTGTGTTAGTGTTTTAGGGGTTTATGGGGTTTTTTTAGGGATTCTAGTGTTTGTAGGGTTTTTATGTTTTTATGGGGTTATAGGGGTATTTTCTGTTTTTATGTTTTTTGGGGTACTAGGGTCTTCTAGGTTTTCTATTTTTTAGGGTTTTAGGTTGTATGGTTTTTTGGGTTTGAGGGTATTTATGGAGTTTTAGGGTCTTTTGGGGGGTTATAGAGTTTTGAATTTTTAATAGGTTTTTTTGAATTTTATAGTTTTTTGGGTGTTTTTGGTTTTTTTGGGCTTCAATGGATTTTTGAGGTTTCAATAGTTTTTAGGTTTTTTGGGTCCTTTAGTGGTTTTAGGGGTTCTTTTGTGGTTTTTAGATTTTTTAGGGTTTCTAATGTTATTAATGGGTTTATAGGGGTTTTATTGGTTATTTAGGTTTTTTTTCGAATTTTTGGGGTTTTAAGGGTTTTGGGGTTTTTTTGTGTTTTATTGATATTTAGTAATTTTATTGTTTTTTATGGTTTTACAAATTTATGTGTTTTTAATATTTTATGTTTAGTTTTTTATGTTGTCTTTTGAGTTTGTGTTGTTGTGTTTTCTAGTATTTTTTATGGTTTTTTGGGTTTTTGGGGCATATAAGTAGTGTTATGGTGTTTCAATCTATTCCAGTTTTTAGGGTTTTAGTGTTTTATAGACTTTTAGGGTATTATTGTTTATTTATTTTTTACGGTTTTAACGGTTTATTTAGGTTACTAGGGTTGTTAATGATTTACTTTTGATTTTTAGGGTTTTATGAGATTTTAGTTTTTTTGGGGGTATTAGAGGTTTTTAGAGGTTTTTTGGGTCTTTTAGGGGTTTTATGGGTATTTATGTTTTTAAGGGTTTTTAGGGTATTTATTTGGTTTTAGGGTTATATGGTGTTTTTAGGGCTTTAGGGTATTTAAGGGTTATTGGTACCTTAAAACCTTGAAAATAGGGAGAAAAAGATCCCATTATTTTGGTAATGGGAAAAAAATATGCATGAGAGTTTGAAGAAAAGGTAAAACTGCACAATTCCATGATGGATGGTGCAACCCACATAGAAAAATGTTCTACGTGAACTTCTTCTCCACTTGGATTCCCATGAACGAAATTTTTCTTTGTGAGTGGTAGTGACCGTTGGAGACCACAAATGAAAAAAATCCTTCGTCAGCTAAGCGGTGATTTCTGCTTCCCATAAACAACCACACCTGAAAATTATGAGACATTTTTGGCTGTGGGTGGTGATTTATGCACCGCAAAAACAAAATCATTTTTAGGAATGGGTTCCCTTCTTAGGCTCTAGAAAATTAAATTCCCATGGCCCAGCATGAGTGAACAGTCATCCTGGTTATTGGTTCCTCTATTTCTCTATAAAATCAAAAGTGGGGAGAACCAAAAAAAGACACAAGAGATGAAACAGTTGATAATTTTTTGAATCGTGCGAGTGCCTTATATTTATAGTATGTAAAACCACAACACAACATGAAGGGAGAAAAATAATTTCCCCAGGCATCCACAAAATGAAAATCCTTTTCAAACACCATGCCCTAGAGTAAATGCAGATGACCCCTTTTTGGTCAATCGCCATGCTTAGAAAAACTCTACACAAATTTAACCCTACCCCACATAGAAAAATTCTATGTGGATAGTACCCTGACCTATGTAGAAAAATGATACATGGGTGGAACTCTACCAATATAGAAAAATAGTATGCGGTAAAAACACATTTCTACATATCACACTACTGAAAAAAGGGATACACCCATACCCCTATCACAATCGTTTGGATAAACCATTGGGATAGGTCATTATTCCAATGTTTATCCCACCAGTAGTGTAAAACCCATTGGAAAAGGCCCTCTCATATTCAGCTAAAAATGAAACTCCCCCTCACACTCCCCTTCTCCCATTTGGACCCCACCTCATGTTGCCCTTCTCCCATCCCAACAGTGTCGCCCCTCCTCCCCTAGTAGTGTCTCCCCTCACTCTCTACCACTCATCTCTCCCCTCCTCCCATCCCAATCCCTATCATCACTTCTCACCACTTCTCTCCCCAGAAATTCTACTCTCCACCGCAAACCCTCACCTCCCCCACAAAATGTCTCCCCAGATTATCCATCACGCTCATACCTGGAATGAACCCTTTCCACTCCCTATCCAACCCTATTCTCCCCCAATTCCTTTTTTATCTATTGTGATCATCCCACTAAAATATGAAACCCTTCCACGATGCTCCACTTCCATCTATTTATTCCATTGCTGCTTTGTCTTTTCTAATCCCAGTTAACACTCAAAAGTAATATCTTTTTTTAGATCATGGTTCCAAAAGGTAATCTATTTTAATATATTATTATGTATATATATATATCTATATCACTCTTTTATCTCGGTTCTGGATTCTTGTATGAAATCTATAGGTCTTTATGGATATTATTGGGTTTAGAGTGTACTGAATATTTGGTATTTTTATCATCAGAGACTATGAATATCACCTTCTTACACCTTTAGTTTCTCACTACTTAAGGAATATTGTTTCAGATTTCCCGGATCAATATTTACTTTTTTGAGGTCCTTGTTTCATTTAAATTACTTCATTTTCATCTTCAATCATTTTTTTAATTTTTATAAATTTATTATTGATGATTTTATTACTCTATATAATTGTATGTGGTGTTTAAAAAATGACAATTATAATTTTTTTCCTGGCATAGGGATATTAATTTATGAATCTCAAATGTCACTTATAAATAAATTTATTTCAATTCTTAAATCTTTATAAAAAATCATATAAGAATTGAAAAGGTATTTTTGAATTAAATTCAAGGTTTTTATCTATATTTGGTTTCTAAATATGGAAATACATTTTTTAAAGAGTTTATTAAAATGTAAATAATGTTTCTAACCATAAATTCATATTTGGAACATTGTGGGTTAGATGATTGATCACATGGGGGACCTCATTGATTTACCCTTATTTTGTAGCATGGTGGTGGATATATTATTTATATGTGATTGATATGTAATGTTGTAAATGAATTGTTTATATGATAGGGTGTTAAAGTTGAGGGTGAGATATTTTTTGTGCTTTGTTCCTCAATCTTCCATTTCATGTTCAATCAATTACACATTTGGTCATGGGAGCACAGATTACAATGTAAGATTTCAATATTTATTCTAGACTCGTTAGTATTAAAGCCACTAGTTTAACCTCTACCATGATAATTTACATAGTGGGGTTATATCAATGATGTTGGTGTGGGTATGCGAGTGGATTGTATTTGGAAGATAAAACAATGGTCAATAATTAGTCCTACATTGGACATGTAAATTATAGATCATCTATAATCTGGAGCTATGTCAGATCGCATGACACATTATCCATTACTTTTGGATTGAATAAGGTATTAATATCTCTTGGATGATTTTATTTTCCACTAAATTATATAATTGTGGTGGAATTATCTCAATTACATTCATTATTTACCTTATGATGGGTGGTGCCTTCATAGTGGTATGAATTTCACTTGTGTGTGTCTTGATTCATTTAGAATGTTTTTAAAGATGCTTTTTTGAATTCATTTTTAATTAATGGTTCTCGTTTTGTGTTTTAATATTTGGTTCTGATGTGGTTTTTTTACTAAAAATGTCAAAGTCCATGGAATTTAATTTAAAATTATTTTTCCATTTAATGAAAACAAAATAGATTTTTTTAAAATATTCACAGACTAGATATTGTATTTCTTGTGGGTTGATTTGTGAAAAAATATTTTATCATATTACTTTAATTTGGTGTTCTTGAGTTTCCAAGTGAATGAAATTGTATGGATTCCTTGGTGACATCCTACGGGACCTATTATCTTACATCCATCGTAACAATTTGGGTGATTTATTAGGTAATATAATGAGTATATGTTAAAGATTCATCCTCTGGTATAATCATCTCATGTTTTTTTATCGATGGGTGATTGGGGATATGGTGAAAATAATGATATTACATGACGTATATAACAATATAATGGATATTTATATTCTCTTTTGTTATGTCCTATAATATTTTTCATCATTTCCTAGTGTTTGATTGTTTCAATTTTCATTGAATATTATTTTATGATTAATTTTTTAATTTTGAATTATTCTTAATTATGTTAATCTCAATTGGTGTATTTAACTTTTTACCTTTTTTTGTTCCATGGATGTAAAATGTATGGATGACCCATTCTAGAATCTCAATAACCGATTCAAAGACTTTAACATGGTCTTGAAGAAGAAATTGTCCATAAGGAAATGATTTGTGAACATATGTTAACAGTTTGAATCTAGTAGTGATCAGAAACAAATTATGCAATTTTTTTCCTCTCCACCACTCATTTCCTTTTCATTGGATAAAAATGAATGTATATACTCACTAATTATTGAATTATTCAATTCCAAATCCTTTAAATATATCCAATAATCCTACTGGCCTAAAACAATCCATTTTATTTTCCATAATCATTCTTTTCTAGATTGTCTATTGAATGTAAAGAGAAATCATTCCATTCTATTTTCATGCAGACTCACAAATTTATATCCATATATCTATCCATAACCCAAAATCGTTTTTTTAGAAAAACTGAAAATTGAGCATGGGAATCAAGTATGTTTTGTTCCATTTCAATTTTTTTGTGTTTTTTAAATTTAGGGATTTGGGGTTTTTGTAATTTTTGTGATTTTCTAGAGTATTTTGGACCTCACTACGGTGGTTTCTGGTTGTTGTTATCAATGTTGACCTATAAATGTATGCATATGTAATAATATACATATATAAGTTCCCCCAAATATATATATTCACTCATGAATGTATAAATATATATATATATATATATATATATTGAGGCTATGTGTGCTTATGTATATATATGAAAAATTATTACATGTGTATGTTAAATCGGTATATGCATGTATAAGCATATATGTAAGTATACCCTTGAACATATATGTCCATAAAAATAAGTACATTGGGCCTAGGTGTCCTCGTATATATGTGAATTTTCTTATTCATGCTAGCAGTAAATGGATGATTCAATTTTTCTTCTTCATAAGTTATGCACCTAGAGTTTGAGGTAGGTTCCCTTTTGCATTGAACATTAAATTTATATAATCATTGATTTCTGGTATTTCAAAAAAAAACCACTAAACAATGATATATATATATTAGGATAATTTTTTGATATGAAATGACTTGTTTAACTGTCCAAAAAATTGAATCCACCTGACCTGATTCAAATCAAAACAATCCAAATTAAATTAATCCAACATGAAATCATTCAAACTGAATTTAATGAAATATGAAATAATTTAAGTGGTAAAAACCCAAATAATCTAAATCGTATTAAATTATAAGGAGTAAACATGAAAATTACTAAATGAATCTAAAATAAATTAAATTATCCCGTAATGAAAAAATAAATAAATAATAACTAGATCTAAAATATTCATATAATGTAATACCAAAGATAATAATACATAACATGTATTATCCTATTAGACCTCTCATATTCTGACTGAATTATCATTGCATCAAACATAAAGAACCAAGATAAACCACATGAAATAAAAAAATACTATGATTAGGAAGTGAAAACCCAAAATGATTTGAACAAAATAAAGTGTCACTATACAAACCCACAATGAACAGAATAAAACTGAATAAAAAATAGAATGAATAATTTTTAGAAAAACTTACAAACTAAAAAAAACCCCACTAGTATAAATGTACAAATGATAAACGATAATAGATCTAGAATGATCAAAATCCAAAAAATATAATTTAAATTTGTAAATACTAAATTAAACTAAATCAGACCAAGTAAGACAAATCTAACTCACACTAATACGATAATACAAATGATGATAAAAAATTTACCATATATAATGAATTAAAACATATATGCCTGAAACTATAATAAATCAAACTGATTAGAACCAAAGGTAATCAAACTAAATCGATTATAACAAAATTGAATGAAATTTTCCAGGATAATATAAAATAACAACCTGAATCAAATGAAAATGTCCAAAAAACATGAATAAAAACAAAACAAACATGAAACTCATGAAAAAACTATTATATACCATTAATATGAAAGAAAATTTAATTAAAATGGATTTATTGTATGATAGTATCATTTTAAATGTTGGATTAGTTTCCCCATTGCTTACAAAAACATGATTTGACCCATAGGGTGTAGTGGTTATGATTTGTTGGGCGGTGACATGTTCAGTCATAGGAACCAGGTATGATATAGTTTAGTTTTTGTTTTATTTTCATTATCACAATATACACTTACTACTTTTAGAAAAGTCAATACATGTTGAGTATTTATAATTTATTAAGGGGTCTAGAATTGTACTAGAAGTTGCTACACTGTTTTCTCTGAAGAGGAGGGAGATCAGGGTAGTGTGGGGATAAATTAGTATGTTTCATTTTTGTCTACATTTATACTATGTTGCATCTATCTCTTTTAAATTTACTTCAACATGGATGTCCAATGTACAGATGGGTCATGCAAATTAAATTATTTTCTGCTACTATTCTAATTAAATTTGTTGTGAGAAATTGTTCCCCTGTCAAAATATTATTTTTGTCAAATGTTTTTACCTAGAAATATATTTTACATAGAAGACCAATCGACCTTAGATTCAAGGAATTCTTGGGGACAAAAAATAGTTTTTTAGTTTCCTCATCCTGACCATCTGGTTCATTGGATAATACCTCTTCAAAACTAACAATTACATGAATTTCTATTCCAAGATTCATTTTCCATTTCGGAATTACATTCTTACATTAATTTATATCACTATTACCTATTCCTAATGATTCCATCTATATGAAAAAATTATGTTGATGAATATGAACCTTCCATGACTTCTATTTAGTAGTATTAGCTTCCATGATATTATGCATTTAATCTTTTATAGACATACGTATCACAAATTCATCATAATTGAACATCTCTTAAAGGATTTACATAGTTTATTTCTAATTGGTATATACAGGGTGAATTTCTTCCACATTTATGAAAATCCATATTTATGATATTCATTCTGTAAAAAACCTTGGATGAAACAGTTTGGGATGGGGTTTTGGAATAAAAATAAATCATGATTCTCATATCTAGAATAACAATAGACACTCTACAACTAATTATGTGCCTTAAAAGCATCATAATATGTGATTCATTTCCCAAAGAGTGTTCATGTTGGGTGTGGTAACATACATACACATTAAGGAACCACAAAAATATCCTTGACATAGTAAAAAATATTATGGTGTATGTGTAAATATTTTTGCACATTTACATAAATATATAATAAAACAAATTTAGAAAAAAAATTTAAATAAAAAACAATAAGATAACATATAAATTAGAATAAATATAAAATTACTCCCTTTACGGAGAGGATCCTCATCTGATGTTTCCCTGGGTTTTCCCATTGCTAGAATGATTGGTATCAAAATCAAACGAGAGGTAAGGAATTAATGAAGCCTTTCCTATCCCGATATATGGTAGGTAAATGATATTTCTTATCCCACACTAGAGAACATCTATAGTTGGTGTCAAATCCCATCATTTGAAATGTGTAATTGGTATAAAATTTATGGGCCTTGGCCCATCTCATGGAATATGGGAAGGGATATGGAGAGCTATGGAATTAAGATCCTATCCCATCACCATCCTCTATAATAATATGTATCAACATAATAAATATATATAATAGGAATTCATATATGCATACACCACCTCTCTATCATGCTTATCTACTATCAAAGCAGTAACCTTGCTAAAAAACAAATCCATTATTATTATTTTTGAAAACAAAGATAGACATGGACTGATTCTAATATTTACTAAGGTAGTAGATTAATGGTATTAAAAATACACAAAACATAGATACAATATATACTAATATAGATCACAACATGTTAGTTGAATTTTATGATTATAAACATAACAAGTACACAACCCATGCAATTATATTGAATAGTAATTTAATTAAAAAATAAAATTCACACAATTATAATGTAATGTTTTAAAACCATTAGAAATCATTAAACATGAATGGTGATTCCATAATATTTTATTATTAATCGAAAAAAGTGACTCCAAATGTTTAATACCTTTTGATCCTTTCAATCCACCTGTGACACAACAATGTGTATACGAACAATTTGAACATCATCTCTTAGGGAGTACACTAACCTTCTAACCATCCTAATATCAAAAGGAGGCCCTTTAGAATTATTTTTGGGGGCCCTCGAACGATCATTCAAAATATAACTTTTATTTTTTATGTGGATTATCTATACAGTTTTGTTAATATCAATGTCACCCATTCCCTTTCTGTGTGTTTCCAGTGCACCCTTAAAGATTAATTTTAGCTTCCAAAATTTTGGTTCACTCTAAGAATCCATTTCGAGGTCCAATTATTCTACTATTCTTTTAATAAGAGCATTGTTATACAAAAAAAATATTCACTACCATTCTCGGATATTCAACAGAAAATCTAGTGGGGATTTTTACCAAAAACAATATTTATCAGCCTTTATTTTCTAATATTTTGAAGATGATGAAGTTATAAGAGAGACATTTGATAAATTATAATGGAATGGATTGAAAATAAAATGGCTATTTTTCAATCCATAAACATAATATAATCCTTATCTTGGAACAGTGTGAGGTTGTTTTTTTCCAAATTTTTTAAGGCTATGTAAATATCCAAATCTAGGAATTAAAGAGAAGGTTTCCAAATGAGAAGCTTCATGGGAGGTGATATAAAAAAATAGTTAATCAAATATGTAGTAAAATAACACATATATAATTTCTCCTCAAACAATAGTTTAGAATAATATTATTTCACAAGTAGTCATACCTACTAAAAAACATAATTTTAATATTGAAAAAATAATAAGGGATAAATGTTAGCAGATTTAGAAAATTTTACAAATCTAATAGTAATGGTTGTATCTCAAAACCAACAAGAATATGATTTTCAATAAAGAAATATTAAAATTTGAAAACTAGACATAGTATATTAGATAAAGAATTGGTATTAATAATTCACTCAATAAATGGTGGGTTTTTGGATATCTATAAGCAATGAATAATAGTACAGAGACCTATGAAGATGTTGTGGGATTTTTATGACTAGAATAATAGTTATGAATAAAGGTATTAAATTAATTTTAAATTGATATAGAATCATTTCATCTAAATATGGGGAATGTAAACATATGAAACGGTTAAATAATTATCTTGGAAAACATATTTCCAAGACTTGATTATTGTATCGATAGAATATGAAAATCTATTTCAAATGTGGAGTGTGGTTTGTTTTTTTGGTCACAGGTTCTAATAGAGTTTAAGGACCAGATATGGTTGGTGGGGAGAGTGAGGGACTTCTATATAGAGTGACTGAAGATGAGGCTATACTAATGTTTTTCTAAAATTGTTGGTAGTGTCTTACATGACAGAAATTTATACCAACAGTTTATATTTAATCATTGGTATACAGTTCTGGTGAAAATAATACCTACACTTGTAGAGATGTTGTTATAAATTTTTACCAATGGTTTACATGAATCTATGGGAATACATCTCTACTAAACATAACACAATTCCTACAACTATAAAACCATTGGTATATATATACCAATGATTCACCTATAACCATTGGAATAGGGTAACGTGGAATATCCATAGACCAATGGTTTCTATAAAACTGTCGGTATAGGGATATCCTGATGGCCCACACACCAAAGGTTCCTAAAACAATTCGGATAGGCTATCCTAATGGTTTCGGTTCAAATACAAATGGTTTGAAACTATTGGAATAGTGTAAATTTTAAATAGTTGCAACACTCTAAACCGACGACACCATCACCCATATAGAAACATGATATGTGGAATGAACCCCACCCCATAAGAGAACACTCTATGTGTATTGGGGTCATATTAAGGGTTTCTTCTCTCCAAATCCCATCGCTTACCTCCATCATACCATTGGTTCCCACCTTGTCCCCACCACGAACTACTCTAATGGAATCAGTCTATGGCATCATCCAAATCCACAAAATATGTTTGATTTGATGATTAGAAACATAAGTGTCTCTTATTGGTTCTACATACCCATGGTAAGTAGTCGTTGGTAGCCTCCAAAATAAGGGGAGACCTCTAAATGATATATAGTAAGCATTAAAAGGGTAACGAGGGTCCAGACCATAGACGAGCTCATGTGGACCCCCCCCCACTTAATGCTGTGAAGAGGAGGATCACACATTCCTTTCACATTGTGGTGTAGTGCCTTATAGTCCCTTTTTCCCTAGGAATCAAAATGGAATCCCTTATAGAGTAATTATTATGTATTTATTTTATTAGGAGACACTATTTACCATATTCCCTTTCCCAGGGTACAATAATAGTATGATATGGGCACGTCAGAGCTCTCCCTCCCCCTTTTAAGAGAAGGCCTCATACACCAATGGAAATAAAAATGATAATATGGGATGAATATCATATTTCCTCTTGGTTCAAACACCTAGCACAAAACATGTTGGTTTAGGGGATGACAGTGATCATGATATCCACACGATCTGAAACCTAAGGGCCTCTTATTAATTATAATCTTTATCCATGTAATCCCAAGCTCTAAAGTACTTGTTACCTAAGAGAAAAGCATGTAAAGGGTAATAATACAAATGAAGAAATCCTGGTCCAACTCAATAGGTATATGACCCAACCATTCTGAATAAAATATAATTTTATTTCTGACTAACTAGGAAAATTTGGAATCCAATCTAAGGTCTCAACTGATCACCTAAAATTCACAATAATTTTATCAATCCTATATTTCCAATAGGTTCAATTCCAACTCATACAACTATATTCATCCAAATATCGTTTTATGATCAACATTACTGGGTCATATTATCAGTAAAACCATGAACCTATCTTTTATACCACACTTATTCAAGGAACATAGGTTAGCTTTAGCTTAAGTGCCACACAAATTTTTGACTCGGCAGCTTCTACCTAGGCATACATTCCACATGACATTAAACATCATGGTTTGGTCCTCATCATACAACCTTAAAATGTGACGGGTAATGTTAAGTGTAACTGAACTATGTTGTTTATGATTCCTTTTATTATGATATTTAGAAATCCCATCTTATCAGTTCAACCCCAATATCAAAACAACCTCTTTCTACTGAGACGATAGTAAACTCTAGGAGTGCCTTGTATTATTTATTTAAACAAGCATTATAATGAACCACAATATTAGATCCTATAATATGTATATATAAAAGGTACCATTGATGGGTAACCTTATATATATTAATATATATTATTCACAAGGGAATCTTGGATACATATATCTAATTTCGAATCCATGTGTGTCAACAGATGACCATTAATTCATGATGGTCCAATTCAGACCTGTGGATTAATGAAGGATTCTAGAACATGTATTAATTCTATAAGAGAGTCATGGAATATGAAATAGTTTCCCCTAAAATAATTTCATGATCCCAAATTCACATGCTCTTGACCAATGTGAGTTCTTAACTATCATTTTCCATGTTACCCAAGGATAATATACCTTTGGAATCTCGGTCCATTTGTCATCATTGATATGAGATCTGTTGTGTGTTTCCAGTTTTATTAAAAAACAATTTATAAATAGACCAGTCCCAAGAAGGTGTGATAGGAAAATAGAGAACCTGATACGAATGACAATGCAATATTTAAACCACCACAATGAATCATATCAAGATATATCCCACAATTACTTCATAAAAAACATTGGTTTTTTAAGTGTTTGCTTAGGCCTTTAATGGATTTTATTGAATTTATGGTATTTTAATATTTTTATGGTTATATCATCTCTTATGTGGTTTTAGGGTTCTTATGGTTTTAGTGGTTTTTGGGTTTTTAGGGGTATTAGGGTATTTTAGGGGGTGTTAGTGAGTTATGAGGGCATTTATGGTTTTGGGGGTTTTTCGATACTTTTAAGGGTTTTATTGTTTTAGTTATTTTTAGGTTCTTTAGGGTTTATAGGGTTTTATGGTTTTAGTGTTTTCAAGGTATTTTTTTTTTGTTTTTTCAGTGTATATAGGGGTTTTTTGGGGTTGTTAGTTTTTTATGGTTTTGGGGTTTTTATGTTTTTTAGGTATTTTAGTGGTTTTTGGGTTTTCCGAGTCTATGATGGGTTTTTATGTGTATTATCTTATTTATTGTTCTCTAGGTTTTACATGTTATTAGCATTTTTTCAGTCTTTTAGGGTTTCATATTTTTATAGTTGTTTTAGGTTTTTTGTTTTTATAATTTATTTTTGTTTTTAGTATTTTCATGGATTTTATGGTCTTTTAGGGGGTTAAGGGGTTTATATGGGTTTTAGGGATTTAGTGGTGTTTGGGTTTATTTGTTTTGATTTAATCTGTTTAGGGTTTCTTGGGGTTTTAGTGATTTTATTGTCTTTTAGTGGGTTTATCCTTTTTTATTTTTTTGTAGTTCGAGGGTTTTAGTGTTTTTGGTTTTTATGTTTCTTAGTGATTTGAGATTTATTGGGTTGTTAGTTTTTTAGGTTTTCCTAGTTTCATAGTGTGTTTAATTTTTTTAGAGCCTTTTGTTTTTTATAGGGTTTTATGGTCTTTTAGGTTTTCAGGAATTTTTGGGGGGTTTGTGCATTTTATGTTATTTTAATGGTTTTTATGTTTTTATGATTTGTCATGGTATTATTGAGTTTTATGGGTTATATTTTTTTTAGTTTTTCGTGAGATTTTAGGTTTCTAAGGGATTTTACTATTATTAGGGTTTTACAAGGATTTAGGGTTTTAGAGTTTTTTTATATTTTTTGGGGATTTATAATTTTCTTACTGATTTAGGGTGGTTTGTGAATTTTGGTATTGGGGATGGGTGTTCATGGTTTTTTTAATGTTTCTAGATTTTCTAGGGGTTTTCAGCCCTTTGTAGGGTTTCACGGGTATGTTTCATTTTTAGTGTTTTCAGGGTTTTTAGGGGGTTTCAGTCCTTTGGGGTTTTAAAATGTGTTTTATGCTTTTTATAAGGTTTTACGGTTTATAGGGTTTTAGGGGTCTTTGGGGTATTTATGTTTTAAAGGGTTTTTTTGTATTTTAGGGATTTGAATTTATTTAGGGTCACATATAGTTCTTATAGTTTATTTGGTTGTTGGGACTTTATTAGGTTTTATTGTGTTTTAGGGGTCTTAGGATTTTTTTGGGGTTTCCTTGGTTCTTGGGGTTTTTATCATTTTATTTTCTTGTGTGTTTTATGGGATTTGAATTACATTAGGTTTTTAGGACGTTTAGGTTTTCAAATTTTTAGGGATTTAGGGGTTTTATTGTTTTTATTTTTTTATTGTTTTTAGGGTTCGTATGGTTTTATAGGGGGTTTAGGGTTAAAGGGGTATAGTGATTTCTAGTGATTTTAATAGTTTTAGGGGTTTCTGGTTATTATGAGTTTTAGTTGGTTTATGTTATTTTAAGGTTATATTAGCATTTTAGTATTTTTATGTGTTTTTATTTATTAAAAAGTTCTATAGAGTTTTAATGGTTTTGTTGGTGTTTTATGTGTTTTTAGGGTATTTTTATTTTTTAGGGTATTAGGGGTGTTTATGGTTTATTTTGGATTTTAGGGTTTTCTATTGTTTTTAGGGGTTTATGGTTTTTAATTTTTTTAGGGGTTTTTAGTTTTAATGCATTTAGTGGGTTAATGGTTTTTAGAAATGATCAATTTTTTTAGGGATTTATAGGGTATTTAGGGGTATATGTTTTTATGGAATTATTTTTTTATAGGTTTTTAGGGTTCTTACGGTTTATTGTGGTTCTTTGGGGTTTTAGGGTTTGTAGTTGTTTTAGGATTTCATTGTATTGTTTTGGGTGTTTTAAGGGGGAAGTGTATGTTGTTTTGGGTGTAGGGTATAAGGTTTAGAGTATAGGGTAAATGTTTTATGTTGTAGGGTTTATGGTTTAGGCTCTATGATATAGGATTCTTTGTTTAGGGTTTGGGTTTTAGGGTTAAGGCTATAGGGTTTAGGGTTTAGTGTATAGCGTATTGGCTTTAGGGTGTAGGGTTTAGGGTTTAGGGTGTAGGGATTAGGGTTTATGGTTTATGGTTTTGGTTTTATAGTTTAGGGTGTAGCATATAGGGTTTAGTGTGTAGGGTATAAGGTTTAGAGTTTATATTTTAGGTTTTAGGATGTTGGCTATTGGGTATAGGGTGTAGTGTTGTCGGTATAAGGTTTATGGTCTTTGGATTAGGGTTTAGGATTCTAGGTTTAGGGTTTATATTTTATGGTATCAGGTTTAAGATATAGTGTATAGGTTTTAGAGTGTATGGTATGGGGATTGGGTGTTAGGTTTAGTGTTTAGGGTGTAGGTTATAGGTTTTAGGTTGTATGGAATTGGGTTTAAGGAGGTGCGTATTGGTTATAGGTTGTAGAGTTTAGTATTTGGGGTCTAATGTGTGGGGTATCAGGTTTATAGTACACGTAATAGGGTTTAAGGTTTCATGTTTAGTATTTAAGGTGTAGGGAGTAGGTTTTAGGTTACATGGTTTAGGGTTTAGTGTGTTTGTTATAGGGTTTAGGGTGTAGGGTTTTGGGTTTTGTGTTTAGGGTACAAGGTGTTGGGTTCTGGTTTATAGGGTATGGTATTGGGTTAGGTTTTAGGCCGTTGGGAATAGATTTTAGCATGTACGGTTTAGGGTTTAGGTTTTATGGTCTATAGTTTAGTATTTAGCTCTTTAGGTTTATGGTTTAGGTTATAGGGTGTGCAATTTAGTGTTTAGGTAGTAGTGTATTTATTTTAGGGTGTATAGTTTTGGATTTAAGAACTATTGTATAGATTTTTGGTTATAGGGATTAAGGATTAGTTTTTTTAAAAAATTAGGGTTTTTATGTTATTTTGATGAATTTTAGGGAGTTGTTATTGTTTTTTTGGAAGTTTTAGTGTTATTAGGTTATTTGGGTTTTTTTGGTTTTATGAATTTTAGGGTTTTTTTGGTTGTTTATAATTTTTAGTGTTTTTTTGGGATTTTATGAATTTTTTTTTTCATTTTGTTGGGTTTTTATCATTTAATTAATTTTAAGGTTGTTTTGGGGTTCCTTGGGTTTTTTGGGATTAAGTGTTATTTAGTCCATTTATTTTTAGGGGTTTTGAGGTTACTCTTATTTCATTGATGATTTTGTGATTTTTGTACATTTTAAAGGTTTTTTGGGTTATTTATTTCTTATGTTGTTTTCCTAGGGTTTTAGGGTATTTATAGGTTTCTTAGGGTTTTTACATAATTTACACTTTTTAGGGGGATTTACGAAGTTTAGTGATTTTTATGGATCTTCATACTTTGTGGAGATTAGGTTTCACAAGGGGTTTTGGGTATTTTGGGGGGTTTTAGGTATTTTATCAGTCTTATTAGTTTTTTGGGTTTTTAGATTCATTTGGGGTTTATCAGGTTATTAACGTTTTTTGGGTATTTAGGGTCACTTTGGGTTTGAATTTTTTAGATTTTTAGGGGGTTTAAGGTTTTTTAGGGAATTTATGTGTTTTGGGTATTTTAGTTTTAGAAGTTAATTTTGGGGTTTTGTATACATTATTTGGGGATTAAGGGGTATTAAATGTTTTTTTGGGTCTTCTAGGCATTTTATAGGTTTTTAAGTGTCTTTCTGGTTTTTAGGGGTTTGTAATTCATTTTGGGGTTTATTATTTTTCGGTTATTTTAGGGTTATTTGGGTTTCCTTTATATTTTGGGATTTTAGGGTTTTATGGTTTTTAGGGTTTTTTATTATTTAGGACTTTATTGTTTTTACAATTTTTTTGGGTATTTTGGATTTTTTTGGATTTTAGATATGTTACATGTTTTTGGGTGTTTACTAATTTTTTTTAGTTTTTTTTAGTGTTTTAGGTTATTTATTTATATTTTTTATAGGTGTTTAGTGTTTTGGGAATTTTTCAACGTTTTAATGGATTTAAGTGGGTTTTGTAGTTTTATGTTTAGATTTTTAATGGATTTTTTGTATTAAGTATTTTTAGTGTTTTGTAGGATTTTTAGGATGTTTTATTTATTTTTAGGGGTTCATAGGGGTGGTATTGACTTTTAAGAGTATATAGGTTTTTGGGTTTTCATGCATTTTAGGGAGCTTTAGGGTTTTTATGATTTTCGGTGGTTTTTGTGTTTTTAGTGGTTTTAAGGGTTTTGATAGAATTTTGGGGGAGTTTAGGATTTTAGGGTTTTTATTTTTTAGGGGGTTTTCAGGTTTTCAGGTATATTACCTTCGATATTTTTTTTGGTCCTTTAGGGGGTTGATAATGGTTATAGGTTCTTTTATGTGTTTTTATGGGGTTTAGCATCTTTATGTATTTTTATGGGCAGTTTAGGCTTTTTAAGGGGGTTTTAGGGTCTTCGTGATTTTTAGGGTGTTCTGGGGTTTTCGGTATTTTATGTTACGTTATAGGTTTTTAGGGTTTTTTGAGACCTAAGGTTTTTTATGATCATTTAGTATTTTTTGGGTTTTTTCACTTTTATGGTTTTATGGTAATTGGGGTCTTTTAGATTTTATGGATTTTTAGGGATCCTTAGTGTTTTTCGGGTATTCCATTTTTTTGGGTTTTATCTTTTTGTAAGGTCATTGAGTGGTATTTTTAAGAGGGTTTAGTGTCTTTTAAGGGTTTTATGTACTTAATTCTATGGTCGTTATGGATTTATGGTTTTGTAGGGTCTTTCCGAGTGTTTAACGATTTTGGGGGTTCTTTAAAAGATTTTATAGTTTTAAGGTGTTTAGGGTTTTTAAGGATGTATTTTTTTATATATTTAATAATCTACTATTTTTAAGGTATTTAGTGGATTTAAGGTGTTTTATGAGTTTTTATGTTTATTAGGGTTTTAGTGTTTTTATGTATTTATAGTCATTAGTGTTTAAATTTTTATTAGGGGTTTATGGGTTTTTTATGTTTCATGGTTTTTAATGGTTTTTATGGTTTTTATGGTTATTAAATTTTTTAAGGATTTATAATGTTCTTTTTTCAGTTTTTAACGTTTTTAGTGTTTTAATGTTTTTAATTTATTGTAGTACTTTTATTTTATTAATTTTTTTGTGGGTTAACATTTTTTTGGAGGTTTTATTATTTTAAAGTGTTTTATGTGATTTTAAGGATTTTAGGGGTATATAGTATTTATGGATTTAATGTTTTAGTGTTTTTAGGGTTTTTAGAGCGGTTTTATTTATTTTTTGGTATTTTGTGGTTATTTCTGGTTTTGTGGATTATTTTGGATTTTTATGGGTGTTTAGCATTATTTAGGTTTTTAGGGGTTTTATGGGTTTTATGGTCTTTCATGTCTTTTAATGGTTTTTTAGTTTTTAAGGGTTTACTGTGAAATTTAGTGTTTTTTATATTTTAAGGGTTTTATTTTTTTTATGTTTGTTGTGTTTTTTAGGATGGTATTATATTTTTTTGAAGTAAATTTAATGGTTTTAGTGATTTTTAATGTTCTTTACTGTTTCTAGTTAGTCCCTACCCTGGCTGACTTTATGCCCTCGGAGATGGTAAAAACTCTTAAGGGACTAAACCTGGGTACCGAGGAAGACCCGAGGCCCACTCTCATTAGTGCGGCCATGTCTCCCAAGGAACAAGAGGTATATACCTCCTTCCTAAGGCAACATCGGGACGTCTTCCCCTAGAATTACACGGAAATCCCGGGATCGATCCCGAGGTAGCGACGCATCACCTTGGACTTCCAGAAGACCACTAGGGCTACAAACAGGACACTAGAAGGACACACACCTCACATGCTACCAATATAGAGGCTGAAGTTGATATGATCATTAAATAAGGATTCATCAGGGAGGTCCAATACCCCATTTGGTAGGCCAACATCGTCCCTGTCAAGAAAAAAGAATGGGAAAATCTGCGTTTTCATTGACTTCAGAGGCCTTAATCGGCATTTCCCGAAAGTTGATTTCCCGGTTCCAATCACTGAGTTGTTAATTGATGCAACAACCGGATATGAGGCTCTATCCTTCATGGACGGCTATTCTAGATATAATCAAATGAGGATGGCCCGAGAAGACGATGAATCCACTGCCTTTTGGGCCCCTCAAAGGGTATTCTATTACAGGGTCATGCCCTTTGGTCTCAAGAATTCTTGCGCCACGTATCAGCGTGCCATGAATCAGACTGCTCCTCTTGTTATTGTTTCCTCCTTCGACTCCACCCGGATGACTGGCTCGCAGAGGATTGTGAGGCCGATGATGTCAGCTCTGGAGCTCCACGGGCTGTTGGTGGCAATACCGGCTGCTGTACTTCATCTCGGAGTATGCCCGGGGCTCAGTTGATAGTCTTACGAGTCATCGAGTTGTCAAATTTCTGCCCCTGCTTACTGGTGACTTTTTTCCACCCCTCCTCTTTGTCGGAGTCGGTGGTAGAGATACATTCCCACGAGTGCACAAGCAGGATAACGCCAAGGGAGTTGGAATTAGTCCAAACAAAGGGAGATAAAAAGTGTGAGTTACATGCCCGACATTCGAAACACAATTATGGCGGCATGGAGATGGAGGATAACTGTTGACCATGTTCGAAACATAGCATTCATATCAATTTAGCCTGAAATGGGGACGAACAAATGAGGGTGGACTGCTGACCATGTTCGAAACATAGGAACTATCTCGAGGTGTTGTCCAATGACTTCTGGGGCATTGGCCTAGGACCGTAGGTGAGACGATGCGGCATGGGACCAAGCCGTTAGGGGGTCCCTTTAGACATGGAAGTGGATGAGGATCCGAATGAAGGACACACAAAGCGTGGGGTGGAGTGATGGAATGTTTGAATGGATTCCAACACTCTTGAAATTACTCCAATGTGATCACGACGTTAGGCATATTATGCATGGATCATGAGGAATCTCTTGCATGGAGAAATGGACATAAAATTATTGAATGATAGGGAATGCTACAGTTTACAGTCATGTATAGAGGACTGTTTCCATATTTTTTAACATCATGTGGTCAGGACGACTAGGTAAGAGAGACCTATAAATGGTTGGTTTGGGATTGAAGCATGGGCATCCCTTTCTGGATGATCCTAGAATGGGAGCCAAGTGATGAGATTTTTTTTGTCTCATGAGGAGTAGATCGACTCATGGTATTTATAGGATGGATGTTAGGGTGGCACAAGGGTGCAATGTAAAAATACTGTTGCCCCAGGCCGAAATGTTTGTGGTGAAACTCTCTATTTTTCATGGGGGTCAGTGACGGTAGTGAAGGGACCAACCCGGAGGGCCGAGACCGCAGCCCGACACTGATCCCGAGTGGGGGTGCGGGGGTGCAGCCCTTGCGGTATGGACCATTGAGTTCATGGGATTTTCCGCATGGGGCTGGCCGCGAAGGAGCTGGCCATGAGGTGTCGGCTGCGGAGGAGCTGTCCGCGAAGGACTGGCCACAAGGGGTGTTGTCTGTGGTGGAGATGTCTGCGAAGGGTTCGAGGTTCGGTTTTCCACATAGGGTGTCCGCGGATTAGCTGGCCTTGGAGGAGGTGGGCCGCAGAAGATCCGGCCGTGAGGGAGGCTGTCTGTGAGGGAAATAGCCGCGAGGGGCATCTGCAAAGGGGCTGGCACATGTCCTGCTTCGTGCCCGTAGAGGATCTCCGCCTCCATTTCATGAAAGATAGTGGTCCGTGGAGGGGGTGTACGTGGAAGGACAATCCACAAAGGAGATGGTTGCATGTGGTTCACAGTTTGGTTTCTCCTCTATGCAGAAGAGTGCATCCACAGATGATATGTGGTCTGCAGATGGTCGCGGACCACTGCGAGCGATTTCTCCAGCATCTCCCCTCGGGTTTTCACCTGTCCTTTCTCCTCTCTCAACCTAGTGCCCCTCGATTAGTATTTATAGAGTCACAAAGAGGTAATATTTATGGGCTTACAGCACGTTTTTCTGGAGCCCATGAGGGAACCCCCACACCCGCGAACGACTCTCTCAACCGATAATTGATGATTCACGGTGGGGTTGCTTCGTGGCGGCACACAAATCAGCCTCTATTCCGCGAGCGATGAGGTTCGCGGTGGCATGGGAAGGTTTTCGCGGTTCATAGTGGTGGACCGGTTTCACACCCAGCGGTCTTCGTGATTCGCGCCTATAGAGGAGCTCTGCATTTTCTTCGTGGACGACGCTGGTCCGCGGAATTGTAGGAGGGCGGTCTGTCGGACAGTCCGCGTGCTGTTGCTGGGAGCTGGCATGCGGACCGGTTCGGTCATTTTCCAGGTTTTGGGGTAATTGGATTTCCTCTTTGCGGAATTTTCAGGACCCTATAGAGGATTTTAGGTATTATAGGGGCTTTTAATGGTTCTTAGTGTTTTTTATGTTTTTTATGATTATAATTTTTTTTACATTATTGTGTTTTTGGTGGGATTAATTTTAGGGTTTTAATGTCTTTTAGGGTTTTAGTTGTTTCTCTGGGTGTTTATTTCTATTTTAAGGGTATTTTAAGGAGTTTTTATGGGTTTTTAGGTTTTTTATGTTGTAGGGTTTTAGTTGTTTTAAGGGGTTTAATGGTTTTAAGGATTTTTAGGGATTCTATATTCTTTTAGATTCTTTTATTTTATTAAGGTGTTTTATGTTGTCTTATATTTCTTATATTTTAAGGGTTTTTAGTTTCATTAAGGGTATTTCAGGGTTTTTTGGTTTCTAGAGTTTTTTTGTTGTTTTTAGGGTCTTTTGGGGTTTCTAGGGGTTTAATATTTTCAGTGGGTTTTTGTATCTATTATTATTATTTATATCTATGTTATTGTAGTGTTTTAGGATTTTTAGGGTCCTTTATGGGTTTAATGGTCTTTAGGGTCATTTTTGTTATTTTGGATTTTTATGGTTTTATGGTTTTTTATGGTTTTTTTGGTTTTTTGGGTTTAATTATATTTAATGACTATATGTTTTAGTGTTTTTTGTGTTTTTAGTGTTTTAGGGATTTCTTGGTTTTTAGTGTATTTTAATGTTATTTAAAGTTTTTAGAGACTTTTATGGTTTTAATTTATTTAAGGGGTTTTGGGGTCTTTAGGGTTTTTAGGTCGTTTAGTGTATTTTAGGGTTTTCTAGGTCCTTTTAGAATTTTTAGTGGAATTACTGTTTTTAAATTTAATTAAATTTATTTTAATTAAGGGGTTATATATTTTTTAGGGTTTTTTGGGGGTTTATATAGTTTTTTAGGATCTTTAAGGGTTTTTAGGTTTTTTGCGACCTTTATAGGGTTTTTCAGTTTTAGGTTCCTTTTGGGGTTTTATATTTTTTGGGTCATTTAGGGTCTATTTTGTTTTTAGGCATTTTCGTGATTTAGGGGGTTTAAGGTCCAATGGCTTTTTTAGGTTCTTTAATTTTTTTTAGTGTTTGTAGGGTCCTTTTGGATTTTATAGTTTTTAAAGACTTTCATGGATGTTACATTATTTTATATTATTCTAGAAATTGTTATTGATTTATTCTCTTTATTATTTTTTATAGTTTTTAAGGTATTTATGTTTTTATATTAAGGTATTTTAGGGTTTTAGTGTTTTCAGGAGTTTTAGTGTTTTCCTTTTTTTGATCATTTAAGGTTTTTTGGGATTTTTGGGGTTTTATATTTTTTGTTTATTTTAGGGTTTTTATGAGTTTCTAAAATATTAGATCTCATTAGGTACCATAATGGGGTTTTCGGGTTTTTTTGGTTTTTTTATTTTCATTGTTTAGCAGGATATATGGCCATCTAGGGTTTTTTAATTTTTTTGGGGGGGTGTTAGAGGGGTTTAGGGGTTTTGTGGCATCATATGGGTTTTTATAGTTCTTAATATTTTAATAGTTTTTAGGGTTACTAATATTTTTAGGGGGTTTATATTATATAAGTGTTTTTATATTTTTTGTTATATTATTTATTTGGGGATTTTAACTGTTCATGGAATATTTTTTGGTTTTAATGATTCACATATGATTTTTTGGGGATGAATGATTTCTTAGGGTTTCAATATGTATTTGGTGTTTTAATTTTTTTATTATTTTTGTATTTTTAGGGTTTAATTATTGTTATGTTTTTTAGGGTTTTTAGGGTTTTTAGGGTATTTGTGATCTTTTAGGGTCATTAGGTTTTTAATGGATTTTGGGGATTTTGGGGGTTTAAAGTTTATCATACAATTTTAGGGACTACTTACGGTTTTAGGGAGAAAAATAATCTTTGTTAATAGCCCCACCAAACATAAATGAAATCTAAAATGAATAGTGACAAGGAGGTTTTACACATCTAGGAGGGTATCTCACCCTAAAGATCAGAGTCCAAAAACGGCACACAAAATGATGGGGCAACAAAAGACCACATCGAGCATCATTACTCAATTTCCTTTTGGGAGAGTGTATCTTCCATCATGTTGGCCTCTCTATAGACATGAGTGACCCATAGACTAAGAGTTTGAGAGATATTAAGGAAATAAATCCATTGTGGAAGCAGTCTCCATGGGACATCCATGGATTTTTTCTTGAGGGCATCCACCAAGAGCATCGAGTCAGACTCAATCCAAAGAGGCTTCAACCTATATTGTGAAAAACACTTAACCAACTACATTATGGCCCATAACTCCGCTTCATAAGAAAATCCTTCTCAATCAAAATGGTAAATGAGACCATTGAAAAAGCCTGTATAGGTGTGGAAGACCCCACCAAACCCTGAGGGGCTTGGTGAACCAAACGCTGCACTATACACATTAACCTTTATCCATGATGGGACTGGGGGAATCCATCAGATATATTTCAACACATGTGTCTTCTTCTTACTACCATCAAATACAAGTGAACAAATTAATTTCATATTATTAACATCAATTTCTATATACATTGTTTGAAGATGGAATGATGCGCAGTTTGCCTTATCGGTCATCACCACTCCACCACGAAATGAGAGAGGCTGGTTGTTAAATCCCATTACATTTGGAGTATCCCAAACATAGTGAAGGTTCTCCAAAAACCGTTCAAGAAGTTGGTTGTGATCCTGGTCACTGCATTTTCGCTTCACCAGGCCACAGATGAAATCACATATCACCCCTTGAATTCCAAACATCAAGCTGAAACATTGCAGTGGGTAACTCCATAGTTCTGCTTCAAACATATAAAAGTGTAGAACATGTGATATTCTCTCCTCATCCTTCTTGCATAAAAGAATATCAGAGTAAAGTTTCCATCTATCAGTATTTAGTTGCTCTTGGTGAGGGTGGATATTTCTCCAGATTTTCTAGATCAGCACATAGTGAGCAGGCGGGATGAAAGATGTTCTGATCTTTAGAAGGCAAGATGGAGAGGTAATGCCTTTAGGGTATTTCAGCCAGTAATAGTCACATGTATTGAACATTCCAACCATTCTTCGCCTCCAAAAGTATATCTCCTTTCCATTGAAAACATATTTTAAAATTTTTAAAATCATCTGATCAGGGATACCCATAGGAAGGGCCCTGTGTTTCTTAAAAGTATAACAATAGACATGCCCATCACCTCATGGTGAGGGGTCATAATATCTGAAAGAGTTTTCTCAATCCATTGAGTTTTCTAGCTATTAAGAGTTGAGGACTTTGAAAAAATCCACTTCATATGATAGACAATATCCTTTTATGATGATCTAAAAATAGGTAAAATCAAGGATGAAATGTATCCAATGAATCCATAACAAATCCTAAGCATGAACCTCTCGGAGAGTCAATCTAAGCCATCATTATGTGGGCTGATAAATCTCCAAGTAAACTTCCCCATAAAGGAATCATTAAATATTAAATGATTCTTAATACCAAGCCCACCCATCTCAGTTGGTTTTTTGCTGTGATTCCAGGAAAGAGATATCCACTTTCTTTTGCTGATGCTTCCTGTCCATGAACAATTTATGATAATTTCATTCAGACATTTAGTAAGATTTTCTAGACATCTATAGATATAAAAAGTGTGGACAAACCTGGAGGTGATGACCGAATTGAACTGAAATACTCTTCCAGCATGGGAGAGGCACTTTCCCTTCCATTTGGAACATTTCTGGGTAATATTAGATGATATTTCCTCAATGTATCAGCTTTTTTCCTTTCCCGCGAAAGGAGGGACACCCAGTTAGGTGAAGGGTAGTAAGCCTCTCTCCACTCCAAGTGATCCAGCAATTCATAGCTACATTTAGGGAGAGACACATTTACTAAAGACAATTCAAGATTTCATTGAGTTTATTGTTTGCCTAGGGATGATCTCATAATGGAAAAAGAACATCTTCATGGAGGATAGTTTTTTCTTGGTCTCCTACCCAAACCCAAAATTATCATCCGCATAGAGGAGGTGGGGGGGAACATTAAAGTTCCTCCCTGCATTATTTGGTGATTAGAGTCCAGTATACATCAAGATAATAATTCACCGACATATGTAATCCTCAATAATTTCAAATAGAAATCAAGAGAGAAGATCCCATTGTCAGACACCATGAGAGAATTTTAAGAAACCCTTTGGGGATCCATTAATAAGAAAATACATTCTGGAACTTTTAAAAATAGTATTAAATAGCCTGAAAAAATTTCTAATGAATCCATACTTTCCAAGAACATTAAAGATAAATATCCACTTTATGCTATTAAAAGACTTTGGAATATCAAGTTTTGGTGAAAAAATCTCATTGTTTGTTTCCTTATTCAGAATGTTGATACCCTATGAGGTAGTGAAAATTCATGTTTGATTGTTCCTATTATGAATGAACTGAAACTAGTTTGGAGTGATAATGTCCCTCAAAATATTTCCCAACCTGATGAAAATAATTTTTCATAGAGTCTTAGGAAATTTTTTCCCCATGGAAACCATGTGTATGTCACCAATCACAATAGAATATTATTTATTCAAAACCAGAGATGTAAAATTAGAATTCAGACCATAAGGAAATGTGGGTGAGAGGAAGACCTGCCTAATAAACTTGGTAACATCCTCATGAAAAATTTCCCTATAAAACATAAATTATTTGTATCTAACCTCATCTAATACTATTGCCCTCTCCATATTCAAAGGAAAATGTTCAGACTTCACCTCCTCTCCATCGGGTGCAACTGTAAGAGCCTCTTTCTAAAGTTCATCAATGCAGGGTGCTATGGAATCCGAAAGGGTGAAGGGATCAGAACCATCATATTTTTACATCGCTAAATAGTGCTCCACCAATGCCTTAAAACAAATTTCAATTGGGGTTAAGGTATAACCTCTAACCCAGATTGCATTTTGATTATTTTTAACTCATTTCTCTCTGTGAAGGATATGAAAGAACTTGGAGTTTAAATACCCATCTTGTAGCCATTTTGCATTGAATTGAGCATTTTCAGGACTATACATTAGAGTCAATAACTCATCCAAGTTGGAATGGAGTCGCGACTCCTCCCCGAAGGGGGTTTTCTACTACTGATTTTCAATTTGGCAGGTGGAAAGTAGAGATTCAGTAGTCTTCAAGCCCTAAAAAGGACTTCCTAGACCATTCCTTTAGGGGGTGCATGAATTCTTTGATCTTAGAAAGCAAATAAAATAGGGGATTACAAAAAAGGTATCATTCCACCCTTTTATAACATATTCCGTACTCTGAGGAATTCTGAGACAAAAATTATTAAATTTAAAGGGAAGGGGTTGATACCTAGAGGTACCCACCTATAACTCAAAAAAAGGGGAATTTGGTCCATGTTGAACATCATAAGAGTGAACCAAAAGATACCCATGGGTGATATCCTATCACTAATTTGGGTGAAACACATGTCCAACGTATTGGCTTGCCTACAATAGATAGTGTACCTTCCCTGTGTGAAGGTTGACCCAGCTATGGATATTTTAGAAAGATCACGCTGATAAAGGCATGTAGAAAAATTCCTCTACTGCAACACGGGAAAATTTAGGGCCAAACATATCCTCAAGACTCATTATAGTATTAAAGTCACCAATGAAAATCCAATTATTGGAAATTGACTCATTAATCTAAACCAACTCCCTCCAAAGATCCCTTCCTCTAATATATGAACATGACACATACATAAAAGAAAGGGTTAGCATGGTTTCATGGAAACAAATGGTGATGGAGATCAATTGAGACATCACTTCAACCGAAATTACATAAACATCATTATGCATCCAGACCCATACGTTTTCAATGCATGTGTCCTCACCGTTAGAAAAAACAAGGGAGTAACCAAGGGTGCTCCACTTAAATCCCTTCTATATTTCAAACATGATCATGGGCTCACCTATCCCAATTAACCTTGGCATGTGTGAAATAATGTGCTTAAGGGCTATGGTCGTAGGTATATTTTTGATCCCCTAGGAGTTCCAGATGATTATCTTCATTGAGGATGGGTTTTAAAATTTATGGATGAGTGAGTGATAAATATCCCTTTTCCTTTTTTCATTTCTTCATGGAGTTTCCAGCAGACTGCTCTGCAAGTTTTGGGAAAAGATATTTCACTGACAGATTTAGCTTATCATCAGTTTTCTCTTTGTAATGAGTACTAATGACTGAGCCATTATCATCTTGTTCTTGAGGGTCCTCTACCATGTAACTCCAGAAAACCCCACTTAGTGGGTTACATTTATTCAGCGCGCATATGGATTCCTCTGAAGGAAAACCTATTGGATTCACTATAGCCTTTTCTGAGGAAACCACTGTGAAAGAGATAGTATCCTGGTACATCCCAGCTGGTACCCTAGGCACATCAACCTTCAAAGGGGGGATCAGAGTTGGTGTGACCAGGACAATAGTTGATGGGCCATCAGGTGTGTCCTCTTGGAATGTAGTTGAATCAACATCATGGGTGCCATTGATGTCGACTAGTGAGTCCATGTATTCACACCCAGCCTACCTATGAGAGGCTTAGGATTGGGCGATGAATGTGACCATAGGAACCTTGTCGCTGTGGACAAGTACAGGCTCCAGCAGTCCCTTTTCCTCATATGAAATGGCCAGATCATGGACCTGCTTCAGCATGGGGTCAATGATTATATATTAACCCTGTGTAGGATTATAATCAATTAGATCAATATTGAATCTAGTGTAATCTGCCACAATGGTGGGTAGGGGAAAGTCCCTAGAGGAAGAGAATTTATTGCATCTTGTGTGATTCTTTTCACCGATTTACTCGCCACACCCTCAGATTTTTAGGGGCCCTCATTAGGTCTGGGGTTATATATACCCACCCCATGACCCTCCTTGAAGAGACTTGATTCATTACCCAATAGGTTTCAAATAGAACATATCTTCAATCTCCTGTATTCCGTGAATGTTGGCAAAAAAAATTTGCAAGATTGACAGAATTTGGGCCTCCATTGTTACTGAATATCCAAGGTAAGGCCATGCTCAAGGGTATTGAAAACAACCTCCTCAACCAATGTGATCTCCTTATCGACTTTGACAAGATCCCCTTCATAGTGCCCAAACCTTGGGTTTTCCATCTCATTATCAATTTTTAAGGGGAATCCATCATAAGAGGAATTTACCACATGATGTGAGTGTGCCAGTAGAACTAGTTTAATTTATAAATCTGAATCCATACCTATTAACAAGTTTTTTTCATTCTAAATGGTTCAAAATTTAAGTCTCAATCCTTTCTCTTTAGAATAGCTGGCATGATATTGAGGGAGCTAATGCTCCAAGCCCTTCGTTTCTAGTAATTAGAACATAAGATGATGTGATAAAATCCCAGTCCCATAGACATCATTTTTCTCTCTATAAACCATCATATGTCTTAAATAAACATTTTCAAATCACCACTCATACAAATAATGTCCCATTTCGGGGAAATAACCCTTAAAATAATAGATAAAAAATAAACTAGGCTGCACCTCTATTGACTCATGATTTTTTGTGGCATGTGCTACACAACCCTTTTTATGACACAACCAAGGGAGGGAGTTCTAAAATTCGTGAAGGTAAGAGATGGTGACGACATTATGACATCCTAAATGTTATTTTCTCATCCCATCATGCCAAGATATTCCCACGAAACCTCTGATTTTTCTTTTCCATATTTGAAAAGTGGAAAAAGTTCTTTTAGCCCAACCAGGTCTGATTGATCCATGGATGATCTTCCCCTTTTTTCATCTGAAGTAATTATGGCCGAGGGTCGCTAAAGATCCCCAAGATCACCTGCATCCCTTCCTTGATCCATTATTTCTTTCTATTTTAGGGGTTTGTAATTGTTTAATTATTTTAATGGTTTTGAATGTTTTTTAGGTATTTTAATGTTTTTATGGTTTTGGGGTATTTACGTTTTTTTAACTATTTTAGGGTGTTAAGGGATTTTTTATGGACTTTTTAGGGTTTTTTGTCCTCTTTATTGTTTGTGGTTTAGGGTGTAGGTTATAGATGTTAGGATGTAGGGTTTAGGGTTTAGGTTATAGTTTATAGGGTATAGGGGGTATGGTTTAGTGTAAGGGTACTAGCTTTGGGGCATAGGTAATTGTCTTTAGGGTGTAGGAAAAAGGGTTTTGGGTGTAGATAATATGCTTGAGGGTGTAGGGTATGTGGTCTGGGTGTATAGTATTTTGATTTGGGTTTAATTTAAATGTTTTAGGGTTTATGGATTATAATTTAGGGTATAAGATATAGTTTTTATGGTTTACAGTGTAGCTATAAGGTTTAGGGTGTAGGGTGTTTGTTTTATAGTGTAGGATATAGGGTTTCAGGTGTAAGGATTTGGTTTAGGGTTTATGTTATGGGGTTTATTGTGTACTTCATAGGGATTGTGATGTGGGGTATAGGGTTAGAGGAGTAGTTCATAGTGTTTGGGTGTAGTATATTTGATTTAGGTTGTAGGATTTTGCGATTTCTGTGTAGGGTTTTGGGTGTAGGATTTTTTTGTGGTGCAAGGTGTAGGCTTCATGTTTTAGGGTTTCCATTTTAAGTTTAAGGGATTATGATATAAGGATTAGGTTTTAGTGTTTATGGTTTATATTTTTTGGTATACAGTTTAGTGTTTCTAGGGGTTTTTATATTTTTTAGGCATTTTATTATTTTTTTAATGTTTAGGGGTTTTGGGAGTTTTATGGTTTTTCGGGATTTTAGGGGTTTATATTTTTGTTTTGGGTTTTTCATTAGGTATATCAGAGTTTTTAGGTGTTTTGGGGTTTTATTATTCATTAAATGGGTTTTTATGGATTTAATATTTTTTAGGTATTATAGTTTTTAGGATTTTAGGGTACTTTCGGGGTTTGTTTCGGGTTTTATATATTTTTAATGGTTTTATTGGGTTTTGGGTTTATATTTCTTTATAAATTTCATTAGGGTTTTTATGGGTTGTCAAAGTGTTTTAAGGATTTATTATGGTTCCTTAGTGGATTTCCAAGTTAGTAGGGATTTTAGTTTTTTATGTATTTATTTTCTTTTATGGTTTTAGAGATTTAAGGGTTTTTATTATTTTAGGAATTTTTAGGCTTATTAGGAATTTTTGTTGCGTTTTAGGGTTTTTAGATTTTTTTATAATTTTTCTTTCTTTCATATTTTTAAATTTTTTGGAGTTTTATGTATATTTTTTGTTTATGGTTGTTAGGGTTTTTAGGATTATTTTGGGGTCTTGGGGGTTTTAGGGTTTATAGGGTATTTTTAATGTTTGTACAATTTTTAGGGTTTATGGGTCCTATAGGTTTTCAGGTAAACCGTTTTTTTATGGTTTTGGTTATTTTTATGAAATTTTAGGGGTTTAGGGGTTTCTTATGGTTTTTAGTGGTGTTAGGAGTTTTAGGGTTTTCTGGTCTGTTAGAGTTTTAGGGTTTTCTATTTATTTTTTATGTTTGTTGGGATTTTATGATTTTTGGGGGGTTTTATAGGTTTTTATGTTGTTTAGGGATTCATTATGTTTTTTAGTTTTCTAAGGTTTTTAGTTTTTTAGGGTTCTTATGTTTTTAAGGTTCTTAAAGAGTTTCAGTTTTTTATGTTTTTAAGTGTTTTAGTGTTTTTTGGGTTCATATTGTTTTGGATATTTTTGTGGGTTTTGGTGGGTTTAAGGGTATTAAGGGTTTCTTATGTTTTTAGGGTTTTATAATATATTCATGGGTTTGGGGGGGTTGGGGGGTTTAAGGGTGTCTTTTGGGTTTTTAGGGTTGTTAAGGGTGTTTAGTACTTTTATATTTTTTTGTTTTTAGGGTTTTGTAAGGCTTTAGATATTTAGGGTTTTTAGAGATTTTTTGGGATTGTTAGGTTTTTAAGGTTGTTAGGGTTCTAGTGGTTTTAGGGTGATTTATTGGTTTATGTGTTTTTAGGGATTTTTGGGTTTTTTGGGGCTTAAATTGGATTTAGGAGTATTTAGAGATTTATGGTTTTTAGGGGTTTCATGCTTTTTTCGGGGTTTTATGTGTTTTTTGGGTTTTTATGGCTTTTAGGTGTTTTAGGGTGTTTAAGAGATTTTAGGATCTTATAGTGTTTTTATGAGGTTTTTCTATTCTTTAGGGTTTTTAGCGTCTATTAGGGATTTTATAGAAATTTTAGGGAGTTTTGGGTTTTTTGGAGTCTTATGGGATTTTGGGATTAATAAATGGTTTTTAAGTTATTTTGGTTATTTTTGGATTTTTTTAGGTTATTATGTTTTTGTGATTTTAGGGAATTGATAGATTTTAGTGTTTTAGGTATTTTTTATTTTTTTGAGGGTGCAAAGTGTTTTTGTGGGTTTTAGGATTTTTAAAGGGATTTTCAAAAGTTTATGTGGATTCATATGGTATTCTTATGGTTTTAAGGGGTTTTGAGTTTTTAGATTTAGAGGGGTTTTTAGGATTATTTTAGGGTTTAATGGTTTTGTGGGTTTTTAATGTTTTTGTGAATTTTTGTGTTTTAAATTTTTTAATAGGTTTTAGTTTTTTACAGATTTTAAGGGGTTTCAAGTGTTCTTTTGGGTTTTCTAGGGGTTTTTGGTTTTTTAGAATTTTTTGGTTATTAGGTTGATTGACGGTTTTTGTGGTTTTTATGGGTTGAATTTTTTTTTGGATTTATGTTTTTAATGAATTATAGAGGGTTTTGGGTCTTGTTTTTATGGGTTTTGGGGGTTTTATGATTTTTGGGGATTTTAGTGACATTTAATGGTTTTAGAGATTTTATCATTATGAGGTTATTTAAGGGTTTTATGAGCTTTAGTGTTTTTAAGGTTTTCAGTGTTTATATGGTTTTTATGTGTTTTAGGTTTTGTTTTAGTTTTTAGGTTTTAGGTATTTTTTCATGATTCGTAGGGTTTTGTATGATTTTAGAGTTTAATGGTGTTTTAGTCGGTTAAGGTTTTCCAATTTTAAGGTTTTCGGGGTTTTATAGGTTCTACGGTTGTTATGGTCTTTATGATTTTAGATATTTTTATTATTTTTAGTGGCTTCTTAGGTTTTTTTATCATTTTTTGGTCTCTATGATATTCAAAGTGTTTTTAATATTTTATGTAGTTTTATGGGTTTCATGTAATTTTAGGGTGTAGGGTTTTTATTTTTAGGGCATTTAAGGGGGTTTAGTGTCTTTTAAGGTATTTATTGAGTTTTTAAGAAAATTAAGGGCTTATAGTGTTTCTTAGGTTATTTTAGGGGTTTTATTGTATTTAATGTCTTTTTATAATTTTAAGGTATTCTATGTGTTTTTATGGTTTTATAGGGTTTATAGAGTTTTAAGGATTTTTTGGTGTTTTTGTTATTTTATGGTCCTATGTAATTTCTTAGTTTTTATGGGTTTATGGTTTTTGGGTAGTTTATAGGTTTTAGTTATTTTGGGGTTTTTTTATATTTAGGGATTCTTCCTGGGTTTTCAAGGGTTTATATTTCTTTTAATGTTATTTGGTTGTAAGAGGGTTTTTAGGGTTTTGAGGTTTAGGGTTTTTATGTGTTTTAGTGGGTTTTTAGGTTTTAAGAGTATTGGGTTTTCTGGAATTTACGTTTTTAGGGGTTTTAATAGTTTTTAATTATTCTTGTATCATTTTTTTGGAACTTTTAGGGTTTTTAGGGGTTTATGGTTTTAATGATTTTTGGATTTTTAGGGGTTCATGGTCTTCAAATGTGTTTAGGGGTTTTAATCTCTTTTAGGGATCTTTATGGGTTTTATTTTTTCTTAATGTTTTATAAAGATTTTAATTTTTATCTGTTCTGGGTTTCTAGAACTTTTAGGCTATTTAGAGTTTGAAATGGTTTTTTGAGATTTTCTAAGATTTTGGGGGTTTTTATATTTTTTGGGTTTCTAGGTTTTAGGTTTTTTAGGGTTTTAGTGTGTGGTATTTTTTAGTGTCTTTTTTGGGTTTTATAATGTTTTTGGTTATTTTATGTGTTTTATAGTATTTAATGTTTTAGGGGATATTAGGTTTTTTATTGTCTTTATGGATTATAGAGTTTCAATTGTTGTTTATGGGTTTTTTGGTTTTTAAGGATCCTTAATTTTTTAGTTTTTGTTGATTTTTAGTGTATTTAAGAATTTTAGGTTTTCTTATCCCTTTTTTTAGTTTTTTGAGAGTTTAGGGTTTTTAGGGTTTTTAGAGGATCTATATATTTTTAGGAATTTTAGACTTTGTTATATGTTTTAGGCTGTTTCAATACATTTTAGTTTTTTTATGGTATTTGATTATTTATAACGAATTTTGGTTTTCAGGATTTTATATTGTTTTTACGGGTTTTAGGATTTTCTTTAGGGAGGTGGATAAGGTTTTTAGTTTATTTTAGTGTTTTTTTGTGTTTTTGTGTTTTTTGGTTCTTTTGGGATTATAGAGGTTTTTATGAGATTTTAGGGGTTTTAGAGGATTTATTGGTTTTTTGAGGTTTTTAGTGTATCTATGGGTTTTATTGTTTTTATGGTTTTTAGGGGTTTAGTGATTCTAGATATATTTTTATTTTTAGGGGTTTGGGGTATTTTTTATTTTTAGGGTTTATGATTCTTTTTTGGTGTTTAAGTGGTTTTTTTGGTCATATATGTTTATTATATTGTTTTTATGGTCCTTTACATTTTATAAAATTTTATATATTTTTAGGTATTTATTAGGTCACTTAGGAGTTTTGGATTTTTAGTTTTTAGGGGTTTTAAAGGATTAAAGGATTTTTAGGGTTTTAGGGTTATTAAGTTATTTTAAAAAAAATTGGTTTTGCGAGTTTTTTGTGTTAATTGGGTTTTTTTCTTTTATCATATTTAGTGTTCTATAGGTTTTTTGGATTACTTGGTTTTTAGGGTTACTAGGGATTTTATGGTCTGTAGGGTTTTTGTGGTGTCTTTAATGATTTTTAATGTTTTTAGGGATTTTAATATTTTTAGGGTTTTAAAAGTTTGAAAGGATTATTCAATTTTTTGTGTTTTTAGGGTGTTCTTGGGAATTTATTGGTTTTATGGTTTTCAAGGTCTTCATGGGTTTTAGGGGTTTAATGAAATTTTTATTCATTCTTAAGGGATTAAGGGTTTTCTTATGGTTTTAGGGGTTTCATATGGTAATTTTAAAGGCCTTTAGGGGTTTGTTTATTTTTTAGGGGTTTTGGTTTTTAGGATAGTTTTTGGGTTTTATGATTTTTATGTGTGTTTAGGGTTTTTATGGGGTTTATATTATAAATTGCTTCAGTGGGTTTTATGTTTTTAGGGGTTTCAGGGTTTTTCGTGTTTCAGGATTAGTCTTTTTAGAAAATTTATGTATTTTTATGGACTTTCCATGATTTCATAGGGGTTTTGTGGATGTTTGGGGGATTAGAAATTCCCTAGAGTATTTAGTATTTTTATGTGTTTTAAGTAGTTTAGGGGGTTTTTTGTGATTTTAGGGGTTTTTATAGTTTAGAGAATATTTTAGGAATTTTTTGGTTTTTTCTTTTTTCGTTTTTATAGTCTTTTAGGTTTTTTGGGGATGCATGGATTTAGTTTATTTTTAGGGTATTCGTGTTTTTAAATTTCATTCAGTTTTTAATATTTTTTTGGGTTTTTCTTATATTTATGTTTTTAGGTTTTTTTTATTTTAGGGGTTTTAGTGTTCTATTAGAGTTGTATGGGATTTTTAGGTTTTTAGTGGGAATTTAGATTTTTAGGGGTTTTTATGGTTTGAAATATTTATAGTAGTTTTTAGGGTTAGTTAGTGGTTTTTAGGGTTTTATGGTTATTAGGGGTTTTATATTGTTCCTTAGGCTTTTCACAGGGTTTTATAATTTTGTTACAATTTTAGGGTTTTTAGTTTTTTGGGTAGTTTTTTAGGGGTTGATTATGGATTTTGGGTTCTTTTAGGTTTTATGGGTTTTAGTGTCTTTAGGATGTTTAATGGGTTTTTGGGCCTTTTAGGGGTTTTATTTGTTTTTTAGCATCTACTTGGCTTTTGGGGTTATTTAGATTCCTTTTGGGTTGATTAGGTCTTCATAAGTTTTCAGGAGTTTTAGGGTCTTGGGGTCTTCTATGGTTTTAATATGGTTTAGGGTATTTTATGCATTGTTAAGGGTTTTTTTAGGATTATTTGTTTTTAGGTTTTAAGGGGTTTGATGGTTTTTAATGGAATATAGTTTTTAAAGGATATGGGGTGGATTACATATTTTAAGTATTTTCATATTATTTAGGGTTTTAAGGGTTTTTTAGTATTTTTGAACTTTTTAGTTTTTTATGGGTTTTAAATTCTGTTTAGTTTTTTAGGTTTTTAAGGGTTTTGGATCATTTATTTGTTTTGAGGGTTTTTAGTGATTAGGGATTTTTATGTGTTTAAGAGTTTTTATTGTATTTTAACATTTTAAAAGAGTTTTAAGTGTTTAATGGGTTTTAGAGTTCTTTATGGGTTGAAAGGATTTTAATATTTTTAGGGGTCTTCTGGTTTTTAGGTATTTAAGTGGATGTTTGTGTTTTTAGTTGTTTTTTGTTTTAATATTTTATGGTCTTTTTAGGTTTTGGGGGGGTTTAATGAATTTTTTGTCTTTTAGGGTTTACATTTTGGTTGGGGTTTTACTGGTTTAGTGATTTTTGGGGTGGTTTTAGGAGTTTTAATGTATTTTAGGTATCTTTTACATGTTTATGGTTTTTTATGGTTTTTGGAGTTTTCAGGTTATCTATGAAACTTGTAATTTTTTATATTTTTATGGATTTTATTTAGTTTTTTGAGGTGTTTGTTGCATTTTTAGGGTTTTATGTTTTCATTGTTTTTAATGTGTTTAAGGATTTGTGGTGTCTTTTAGAGTTTTTATAAGCTGTTAGGTTCTTTAAATGTTATTTCCTATTTTAGATACTTTTATGGTTTCATTCTGTTTCAGGTTTTTTAATGTTATTACGATAATTAGGGGTTTTATTGAATTTAGGGTTTTTGTTTTTAGGGTTTTAATTAGTTTTAATGTTTTTATGGGTTTTAGGGTGTTTAGGGTTTTATTTTTATTGGAATTAATGGGTTTTTAGGGATTTATGGGTTTAAAATGTTTTCAATGACTTCTATGATTTAATATGTTTTTTATGGTTTTAGTGTTTTTAGGATTTTAGGGTTTTAGGGTTTTTATAATTTTTTAGGGTTTTTATCTTGGGTTTAGGTTTTTAAGTGTTTTATTATGGATTTCTAGGATTTTCAGGGCATTTCATGGGATTTATGGGGTTTTAGGGTGTTTTAGAGTTTATTGTCTTATAGGGTTATGTGGGGGAGGGAGTTAGGGGTTTTTAGGATATTTCAAGTTTTTAGGGTTATACACGGGTTTTTAGGGTTTTTTAGGGATTTTAGGTAGTCATATTGATTTTTGAGAGATTTTAGGATTTTTATAACGGTATTTTTAGGGTTCTAGTGTGTTTATGGGCCTTAGGGGTTTTATGGTACTTTGGTGTTTTACATGTTTTTAGGGTCTTCTAAGGTTTTTTGGGGTTTTGGGGATTTCATGGATTTTACTGGTTTTAGGGGTTTTCGGGTTTTGAGCTTTTTTGGGTTTTTAGGGAATTTTGGTTTTTAGGTTATTAGGCTTTATTTGGGGTTTATGGGATTTTGTGGTCCTTTATGATTTTTTTTTGATTTGGGGGCGGGGGTTAAAGGTTTTTAGGGGTTCTATGGTATTTGGATATTTTAGGGCTATTATTTTTTTAAGGTTTCATTATTGGTTTTTAGGGGTTTTATGGTTTTTAGGGTGTTAAAGGGTTTTATGGTTTTCTATGGGCTTTAATGTTTTAGGTATTTTTTGGGTTATTAGGGATTTTTGGGTTTTTAGGGAATTTTAAAGGTTTTTAGTGTCTTTATATTTTATTAGGTATATTTAGGGATTCAAATTTTTGTAGGGGTTTTAAGGGGTTTTAGGTATTTAGGAAAAGCAGGATCGGGGCTAGGTGTATCCCGACCCCACAAAATTTATTTACAAAAAAATTAAGTACAAGGATTTACGGGTAGGGTCTGCATAACCGAGTGTGAAAATCACCATTCATGTCCTTGTCCACAATGAGAATACAAAAATCGGGTGCTACAAATGACCACATGGAACATCCATCCTCAATTTCATTCTTGGAGAGCATGTTTTCCACCTAGTTCGCTTCACTGTATGCATGTGTGACCATAATGCTCATACCCTGAGAAATCCTCAGACTCTCAACCCATTTTGGGAGGAGCCTACAATGGAATGTCATTCTTTTGCATTTGAGGGCTTCCACCGCCAACATCGAGTCAGATTCAATCGATAGCTGCTTCCACCTCATGTGAACTGCATACTAAACAACCTTAATCATGGCCCAAAGTTCCACTTCATAGGCACAACTATTCCCAATGAAGTGATAAAATCATCCTTTAATAAATCCTTTGTATGTCTGGAAAATACCACCAAAACCGAAGTGACCAGGCACTCCCAGGGCAGCACCATCCACAATGACTTTTATCTATTTTGGGATTGGTGGAATCCACCGAATGAATTTAAAGTCCTTTGGTTTCCTGCATCTTCCAGAGACTCCAAGAGTTCTCAACACAATAAGATCATTAACATAATTAGCCTTCGTACCATCTTGGATATTAGACGCCATGCAGAAGGCTTTGTGGATCGCCACCACAACCGTGCGGAGGCAGCATGGAGCATTATCAAAAACCACATTCTTCCGGGCTGCCTACACTAAAGCGGAAAGGGCCAAAACAGCAGCAAGAAGCAGGTTGGAAACCTGTTGACTGCATTTTACACCAACAACACTGCTGAAAAGAGCAGACATCGTGTTGTCCATGCAGATTTTCAGCTGGAAAATGCCCTACAAATACTCCCAAAGACCACCAGCCAATCGACAATTAAGAAAAATATTCTGCAGATTTTCCTCATCCTGAAGACAGATCGGACCAGCAGAGGCCAAGCACCACCCAAATCTTTTCAACTGCTATTGAACTGGAAATCTATTTCTCCAAATTTTCCACAGTAGAAGGTGGCTAGAAGGGGGAATGAAGGGCCTCCGAAATTTAGAGATCCAAGTAGGGGGTTGAATTCCCTAATCACATTCAAACCAGTAAAACTCCTTCACACTCAACAACCCAACCATATTGGGCTTACAAATAAGACATCCCATATCCATGAAGTTGTAACTTTGTACTTGTGCGATAATATTCTGCAGTATGATGCTTTCAATCTCGCTCATGTTATTGTTGACATCAGCAATGGAGCAACGCCTAAAACTCTGAGGGGGCTATTTAGGTCTTTAGGGTCGTTGTGGGGTTTTGATTTATTAGGGATTTATGTGTTTTTATGGGTTTTAATGGATTTTGTGGGTTGTTAGTATTTTAGGTTTTTCATGCTTTGTAGGGGGTTTTTATGTTTTTAGGGTTTTATAGGGTTTTTTTAGTTTTTTAGGTTTTTAGATATTTTTAGGGGTTTTCGGTTTTAATGGTTTTTAGATGTTTTAGGATTTTAGGTTGTTTATGGTGTTTTAGAGTATTTGGTGTTTTACAAGTTTTAGAGTTTTTAGGCGTTTTAATAGTTTAAAGGGGTTAAATGGTTTTTTGGATTACTTTTTTGTTTTTTAGGGTTGGGGGCATGTGGTTTAGGGTATATGGTGTAGGGTTTAGGGTGCAGGGTTTAGCAATTATGGTGTAGGTTTTAGATTTTAGGGTGTGGGTTATAGGGTTTAGGTTGTATGGTATCAGGTATTGGTTTTAGTGTGTCGGGATTGGGGTTTAGGGTGGTGGTTTATGGTGTAGGGTATAGGGTTTTGTGTGTAAGGTTAAGGTTTAGTGTATAAGGTATAGTTCTTAAGGTGTATGGTTTAGGCTTTAGGGTTATATGGTATAGGGTATAGGGTATATGGTTTAAGGTGTAAGGTATAGGGTGTAGGGTGTAAGGTATTACTTTTTGAGTGTTGGGAATACGGTTTAGGGTGTAGGGTTAATGATTTAAGGTTTTGGTTTTAGTTTCTAGGGTATAGGGTATCGGGTGTAGGGTTTAGGATAATGGTTGTAGGGTACATGGTTTTTCATGTAGGGTTTAGGGTGTAGGGTTTACAATGTCAGGTGCCGGGTGATGGGCTTAGCATTTAGGATCTAGGATTTGGGGTTTTGGGTGTTGGTTATAGTGTTACGGTTAAATGGTGTAGGGTGTAGGAGAGAGGGTGTATGGATTTTATTCCAAGGTGTAAGATGTAGGGTATAGGTTTTACGGTATAATGTTTTGTGTTTATGGTGTAGGGACTTTTTTTTCGGTTTAGGATATTGGGTATAATGTTTTGGGTGTAGGGTTTAGGGATTAGGATGTAGGGTATATGGTATAGAGTGTGAAGTTTATGGTTTATGATTTGCGGTTTTTAAGGGTTTTTAGGGTTTTTTAGGAATATTATGATTTTTTTATGTTCTTTAACTATTTTTATGTTTTACGGTTTTGTAGACAACATAGAATTTGATACACGCACATTATTGCAGAAGTCATGGTTGGATTTCAAATTTTCACAATACTGCTCCACAGTTAGGGTGAAACAAAATAACCACACCCTCTTGGAGTCAGTCTCCCATCATAGAACCCGGGAGACCCACATGTGTGTCTAACATGGGTGACCCAATTATGCAACTCGTTCTTGTGAAACCCACCTACGAGACCCCACTATGTCATCCCCCAAAGCAATCCCACTAGTCCATACCGTGGGGGCTCTGTCCCCACACCCCTGCTCGGAATCACTACCATCATGCGGTCTCACTACACTATGATACTTCCTCCGCATTTATCTCCTACCCCCTATAATATAGAGAGTCACATCATGACCATTTTAGAATGAGTCATGGATATTTTTTGTTTCACCTTATATAGACATAACTTCAACCCCATGAATACCATGATTTGAGATACTCCTCTGCACACACTGAATTGCATTGAGTTTACATACTTCCCTTTGTTCTATTCCCATGTTATGGGTTGAGATTCTTGTCATAGATTCCTAGAGTAATTTGAGTCAATAAAATCCTCATGAAACTCCTAAATACTCATCACTTGACTCATATTCAATGTTGAACTAGTAAAATGGGAATCTGCATAAGGCGAAAACCCTAACCAAACCACAATTGGGAATCCTATTTATAAGTAAGCCCCAATATTCTCTAGTACTAATCCATAAGTAGACCGAGCGAATTGTGTGGTTATTGGATCTTCTGTTCCTATTGTTTCTCACATTGATCATGACTCACATGGTCTTAGAGGTCAAGGGTGGTCATGACATCATATGACTCCAAACCCAGTGTATCCTTATCAAGAATAATCCTCGACTTAACCATCTCAATGGGTTGTACATCCCTATGATATAAAACTAAAGGGAAACTATAAGCATAATACCTCGTTATTTAACTACTAGAACACTTATTCCCACAATAACTAGGATATGATGGATGCCTATCTAAGGTTCATGAAAAAGGGAAATCCTCCATAGAATTTATTCCCAATCATAACCTAATCATATGGGCCTTCTACATTGGTTTAATCCCCAAATAAGCCTCCAAATCACCATCAGATGATAAATCACTGATGTCCCATTTTATAGGGTCTCTTATTCAAGAATTATCCCCATAATAGTCCTCTCAAAAGTTTTATATACTCCCCTGTGAGACTCAACGAACTATGTGGGCTTTGATACCCATTCAAATGGGACACGTTAGAAGCCTAAATAAATTTCAAACCCAACTCCTAAGTCAAACCAATCATTTTGGTCCATATCTCCAGTAGGGTCAAATTCATCTCGGAAATATATATCCCTTCAAGGTTCATTGGTCTACAAAAACATATTCCCCACACCAAACATTGACTAGGATCATTCCACCCAGACGTCTATGCCACAAGATTTAAAACTGTATGATTGGGTCATTATAACATGAGTTAAAAAGGTAATATGTTCCATGTTAAGTGGCGCTGAACTACATGAAATAAAATTATATTTATAAGGATATGTATGAAGCTCATCTATGGGTTCAATCCCAACATCAAAACAAATCTCATCTCCTTGGATGATGATAAACTCCGAAGTGACATTTATCTCCTTAGAGGAAAATAAACTCTATAGTGCCCCACTATGTGGCTAGAAATGCAGCATCATCGTAATAACGTCCATAGAATATATAAGTAGTATATGATATGATACTATTGATAGAGAACCTACGATACATACAAATATCTCTATTAATGTAGAAGTTCAGATACATACAAATGATAATACATGCCACAAATTCTATAAATTCATTACTAATATTGGGATGACCCACATAATACATAGTAATTAATTACGTATTCATGAACATATATTATATCTACATGAGAGTCCTAGAGTTGGATACAATTTCCCCCAAAATGGTGTAATGAGACCGACCCGCCATCCTCTCAACCAATACGAGTTCTTAAGTATCGCTGGTCAAAAAAAATAATGAGACCTTCCTTTCGAAAGAAGGTCCCTTTAGATATAGAAGCATTGGGTGTTTCTAGTTCCATGATCAAACCCATTAGAAACTGTTCCATAGTAAAAAACCATCATGGGGTGTCAATTCAATGGGAAACAAAAAATAGTGAACTAGGCGTGAATCTGTAACTTATATAATAATATCACCTTTATATTTGTCCCCTTCTACTCTCAAAATGATATAGGGACATATTGGAGATCAATCACACATTTGTTCAATCAAATGAGATGTTTCTTTTTTGGATTTCATTGTTTGATTTTTTTTATAAATGCATACACTCTTTTTTTATAAAACCCTTCAATCTAATGTATTCCTTCAAATTATCAACAATGAATTCCCCAAATGATACTCAAGCTAGATCTCCATCAATTCAATGGACACCATCACCTAACAATCATCATCAATGATGGGTCTCAAACTCATTGGTATGGGAGTATCTTCAAAATGATACGATCCCAACCCTTAAAGCAACTTGACAAGCCATCCAGTCCATTAAGCACACTCTATTGTCCAATTAATAACAACTGTTAATCCTAATACAGATGGCACCGACCGTCATCCTCAACCATTTTGGGATCTTATCACCAAAATATAACAATCAGTCTCTCTTATATTTCAAGAAGGTGGATTAAGAGGAAACCCATGGCCTCATCCAGGAGACATATGGGTCCTTATTAAGTGATCCTTCTAGAAATATCCACTGCTAACATCACATATATGTTAACACTCAGCATGATGTGGGTGTTTTCCTCAGCTGATCGACCTAGGTTCTCCAAACTCGGGAATGAAATATAGTTCATCGGGGACAAAAACCAATCAACATGGAACATTTTCACATATTTCCCCCTATGAAGATGGTCAATAACCCAGATTGGTGGAAAATAGTGATCGGGAAAATACATATGCCTTCATTAAATCATCCAACCAGTTGATTAGCTAGGAGTCATACAAAGAAGACCACTAACACAGTTTAATGGTATCTCATGAGCACAAACATATTACTTCTTGTACAACCAAACATACCAGCAACCACATCTGGACGGTCCTAGAGAAGTTAGTCAAAAAATACAATTAAAAACTAGAGGCCAGACTCAAATCTCTTCCCCCACACATGAGAACTGTTAGTTTCCACATATAAGAATTAGGGGATAGGAGATGACACATACTCCTACTCCGGATGAAGAGTGGGATTATATCCCCATTCCAACCAGGGAATTCAACAAACATTTCTTGGAAATAGTGAAATGGAAGATGCAAATACCTAACCACATCTTAAAAACATACTAGGATATCATAAGGGAAATTAAATTAGTGCATGATGGATGGAAACATAACTATGTCCCCAAAATTGGGTAAGTCATTAGAAAAACACCCTAGAATAGACACACGCCTTTTTTTAGTCTATGAGGGTTATGCGGATAACTCCCCCATAATATACGATCAACTAGATTGGGAACATACACCCACTCCAATAATAGGTAATAAACCTACTCCAATGACCAATCCAAGGCAACCACAAACACTTATTCAAGGTAACCACCTCCTCCAGCAAATGGCCCCAATTTCTTGAAAGAATGAATCAATGAAGAAGCCTCATCAAACATAATTTTAAGATCAAGAGTTGATTTATGGAAAAGCATCACTAAATGATGGTGTTCTTGAAGCTCATAGATTCTTATCTATCACAGCACAAGATCCTAACTTCTAGTTACCATATTATGGGAGAAGTAGAAGTAATTTTTAAGTACCTCATCAGAAACATTACTCTGAAGTATTTCATCATGGAAGCCATTCAGTTGATATCAAGATCCAATCTCTTGTTGACAGACACATAAACCCTCCATGTTTCTAGTAGACCAAGGAGTAAAAGGATCTTATCCATGATGTAATCCAAAATGGTGGTTCTCCCTATTATGGAATTCGATATGGATGTTCTCTATGCATTAGTGGTTCACATTGTAGAGAGAACTCTCCAATGGAAATACTGTAGGGAGAATTCCCTCCGATATTGAGGCACATGAAAACACAAGGCCCGTTCTGTCTCATTATTTTTCCCTAGTTGGTTAAATCCTTTCTCAACCGGATGATAGCCTACGGAGATGGTTATTCTCTGAACCACCCTTATTTTACCTTCCTTCCAACAATGAAGAGAAAATCCCAACCAATACCATTGTTTTAGGTAAAACAGTCGGGCAATGTCCACTCTAGTCGGACCAAGTCATGGAACCATGGGTGAAAGATAAAAAATATCTACTAAACATGAAGAAATAGGTGTCTAAAGATGACATAGTAGTCATGTTCTATCCTTTATCCACCCCTCCGTACAACATTCAAATGGTTTTGGTGAAAAATTGTTTGCATGACATCTTTCTCAGTATATCGAAATGTCGTCATCACCTAAATGAAATGGTAATACCAAATTATTATTATCAAACTCACATAAAGGTAATATAATGATTGCAACACCAAATTTAACTATCATCTCTCCTAGATTTCTGTAATATAAATAATGGGAAATAGCAAGGATCCTTTAAAGGTGCATTCCCTGATGAATTGAAGCCCTTATAATAGATTATCCTATATTCCCAATAAAGAGTTTGTATCAGAGGATGGGGTACACCTGGAACATTACATTTCACTATGTTCATAAGACAAAAAATCCTTCCAGAGGTGATCTCATGCAATGCCATTACCCCAGGATAGCTACATAAAATAGAATTTTTTAATGAATGCAGATATTCTCAATAATAATTGTCCTCACAAGAATGTCACAAATTTCAAGCCAGATGAGACACGAATATTGAGATTCTTTTTAATAAATAATTTAAAAACATTTAGTGGGAATCCCGCGTAGAGGATGTCAATATTCAGATAGAAAAAATCTCAAAAATAGCATAATGGTCCCCCAAAATGGTTGATTCAAGTGAGTTCTAAATAATGCACTGAACCCATTTCTCTCTAATAATTCTTACAATCAAATAATAGAAACAATAATATCTTCCACAACTTTTTGGGAGTAACCCCAGACCATAGGGTTGGGGGATTTCTATCGACACCCTCAAAGCTAGAAAATAGGGCCTGAATGGTTATAAATGTAGAACAAGAACATCATTATCCTAGAGATAGTGGATTTTTCACTTCAATAGCCCCATCCTTATTAGTAATAAGTTTCCTCCAAAATTAGAAGGAATACATGAAATGAATCCTCTCAGTTCATTCCATAATATGATCCATTACATTCACATGGATTATGAACAACTAGACCATTAAGATAACTAAAAAGAAGAGGATAATGTATTGTAGGGGTGAAAAGGAAGGTGATCTCAATGTGATACTGAAAAAGTAATACAATTAATTTTACATATATAAACACCATCAATTATTTGAAATTAAATCCCCCATAACCTGATTCGTGTTTAAATATGTCCAACGAGGAGGTTCTGGTTCATGATATGGTCCACACAAAGGTGAATTAAAGAGGTTCACATACCCTAAACTCAAGGATTTTCGGGAATTTGGGGAATTCTCTTGAATAATCCACCTATACATCAACAAAATAAACATAATAGGGAAAAAATAATATCTAGACTATGTCCCACCATCCCAAAAATGAGGGAAAACAATTTTCATTAGAGGGACTATTTTCTCAGTATGAGAAATAGATGAATAAATTGATAATACTCAGTATAGAGTTACTATGAGGCATCCTTACTTCCATAAATTCTCCAAATGTAGATCCTCAACATGCAATAAAAATTTTTGAACCTAAAAAATTAGGGTATTTCTCAACTATTGAGATATCTTATGAATTGAATCTAATGAATGTAAAACTATAATAGGGTTTGTAAAATACTTATTTTCAAATCCCTATGGGGTACCCATGACATATTATAATAGTGAACCACTAGTGGTCATGCCAGTCGCTTCCATCGTTTAGGATCTACCCACCACACCTAATAAAGTCTCGGCTCAACCATATCTTTATTTATTTCTTATGAACACTACTGAGTAACTAATAGTTTCATTGGAATCTATGTATGAATAGCCCACCTAGTATAGTCAGAAAAGAAGGATTAAACTGAATGAGTAGATCCAACTCCTCCCTCATCAGATATTATTAATCCCATATTTCAAATCATCAATGTCTCAAGAGATCCAAAGCAGCACTTGATGCATTTCATCTCTCCCTACGATCTAATTATGGGGACCCCTGAGCAATAAGATGCGGAAAAACATCAATTCATCATAAATTTAGTGTAGGGGTCAGCCTTTTATGGTTGAAATTTTAAAAACTCAATCAAATAATTGATGTAATGACCTCCATCAGAATTTCATATCCCAGTATAGCTCAATGATACCAACGACAATAGTCATCAATAATATGAACTGTAAACAAAGAGGGAATGAAATGGTCTTAGATTTAATTTATCAGTGGGAATGATTGAAATATTTCTTAGTACTATTACACCCTCGAGAATATTTGTTGCATATTTGTGTATCAAATCTCCATGGAGAGTTTTTCACACCATTGATCCATGGGAAATATACAAGAGTTTTCCACGATATTACTTTAATAGTTCAACAGGTGGAATAATCCATCACATGACCCAATGCCATGAATCTACATATCCCATCATCCTAAGGAAGGAGAATAGGAAAAGGAGGATCTGCTACAGTTACACATAAGAAGTCTTATATTCTCTCTCCTACCAAAAATCATAAACCATACCATAGGGATCCCTCTACCAATTGTAATTATAAATTTCCACCTCATCATGATGATCAAAGATAATAGAAGGAGAAATAGATTGAGGAGATGAAAAAAATTTCTATTCCTTTTGAAATGACCAATTCCCCAGATAATTAATCTCTGTATTGGAAATCAAATTAGTAATGTTTCCAAAGCCCGAGAAGTCTGAAAAAGACTGTGATGAAGATATCCAAAACAATTGACCCTTCCATCAATTATGGGGGTACCCCATCTAAGATTCTTTTGTTTTAAATGTCCTCCATCAAAATGTGGTTGACTCTAGTAATGTGAAACTGAAAATTGTATAGCCCAGTTAGTATGTGGTTATTCTTCAAATCCAAAATAGGATGCTTACTGAAAAGAAGTTAAAAGTAAAAGCACAAAAAATTTCACTGACCAGATGGTTATAAAAATGATAAACTATACTCATGATATTCTCCAAACACTGTTAAAACAACCAACTATTCCATGTACCCCTTCTGCTTCCAAAAATAAATCTTCATAATAACCCCAATCCTCTGAAGTCCATTCCTAATAAAAAATGGCATGGATATAATGATAAGGATAAATCAGAATAAGATGACCTAGTGTCATAGAAATTGTTCTCCTTGATCATAGTAGACTTCATGTCAACCATTCCAAAAGTGTGTGTACTGCCCTACTGAATGACAACAAGAGTCAACCCATCAGGAAGAATACTCATTATATGAGAAGTTTATATTCAGTTTTTTAATGTTATTCACCCCCTCATATGATGATTCTTATTATTAAGATAATTTCCATTAAAATGATTTGGTAACTAGGGGGAGTGGTCGTTAGTGTCAGGGATATCCGGGAATATGTGGTCATGCTAGGAACCACAACTCCAACAAAACCCTTTTACGAATAGTGTACACGAACGATTGTCATGGGAAATCACTCTTGTGGGCTCATTAGAAAAAAGTGAGTTCATCCTCTAGAAATGAAAAGGCCTTCCCTCACATGATCATATTCGATGACCTGTAAGAGGATACACCACCACCTCCTTGATGGGTAGGAATATATAGTTGGACTAATCCACTAAGAACATGAACACATTCATCTCCTTTCCCAAGGTATGAACCATACACATAATGTTTATCCTCTTGTAATGTGCCTTGCAAATATAATCATCATGCTAGAACGCATAGACCTTTGGATACAAAATAATATTTCTTGAATATTTTATCCCAGTATATGGTTATGTTTTCAATCCTGGATTCTTTGAGTCTATCAAATAGACTCTTGGAAGCACTCATAGAGGTATTGTCAAGCCCTTAGGAATTTGAAGCTGAGGTTACTACTATCAAATTGTACCATTCAGAGAATAATCCTCCATAATTTGATGTGGTCTTCTTCATCACTGAACCGAATGAGAATCTTTCCATACCGGGACATGTCAAACCCCTATATATATTCAGTAGGTTTAACGACATTAATATCCAATAACCCATAATTTATTTAGGATCATGCTACAAACTCATACCTGTCTAGAAACATCTCTTACTAGGTATCTATGAATATCACTTTTCTCCATCTTCTCTAATGTTACAAGGTTATGAAAATAATGATAAATAACCACTCGGTGAGACCACACTCATTACTCACATTGGGGATTTTTCCTCCAAATCACATTTTATTGTTGTTTGAGAATATACATATTTCATTGTTCTTCTATGAAGACCATGGCTACTTCCCATTTAATTTCAATTTCCATCCCATAATATTTCAATTTGTGACTAGTTATCTATAGATTCACTACCTTATAAATAAATGGATGAATTGGAGTGACTAAATGAAATATTATTTCTTAACATTCATCACTCAGATGTATATTCAAATAGGATAATATGATAATTTAAAAAAATGCATGCCTTCATTTATTCCTCTATGATGAGTTGGTTTTGGTCCTTATTAATCCAATTAAACTACTAAATAAGACTCCAAATCTTCATCCAATGTTGGAGGGACCATTCTCCTTACGTAAGATCCAAACTAATGTATCTTATTCATTAATCTCGATGGATTGAGAAACCACTATGACTCTAAAAAATGCAAGGTTCCCAAAGAATTATATTGTGTAATCACATATATTTCATATTAGCTACATGAAATAAAACTACACATCATCATATGTCCATGTTTTAAGATGTTAAACTACATAGTGGGTCCTTATCGCATGACCATAAATTGCATGAAACACTGTCCTTGTATTATGAAAATAAAAAACAAGACACATGTTGTATTTACTTCATGACATTAAACTACATGGTTTACATCCTTTTCATTTGATGTTAGGAACCCACAGTGTACCATGAGCCAGGATATCCATCATGGTCCCTTAAAAAGGGGACCATTTTTATAAGTATCAGTCCCAAAATTTTCATGTCCTCATTGTATGAAGTGAAAATGCATGGGATTTCATGAACTATGTGTGTCTTGATTCTCAGTGTAGTGACATACATAGTGATGAATAGATCTATAATATTCGTTCAATCCTATAGAAAATTTATTCTTTACCTATGTATGAACCTGATCTGCACAAGAATCCATTACTAGAATATATGGAATCATTCTCATTACAACGTGATTCACTGTGATACCTAGACTCATGTTTTGTGCACAACCATTAATTTTGAAAATATTTAAATCCTCTTTCCCCAATTCATAACACTATTGGTGTTGGGAATCATCTCTAATAAGTATGTGTTGATTGATTCTAATCCTTTTGGGATATGTAGTGACACCCAGATCTATTATCTCAAGTCCACCCGCAATTAAAAAAACACACAAAACTCCATGGGAGTACGAACAAATCCTATATAGGGATATTTTAAAGAACTACATGAGACATGATTTTATTTACAATGATATAATTAATGATGCCCAGATCTCTAGTCCTTGGACCAGTTATGGTTTTAGAAATGAAAACCCATTACCTTTTCCCCGCGGATGAATTAGATATACACAGGGAACATTTCCATGACATACAGATTAATCGTCATTACAATGAGATTCATGGTGGCACATAGAATTCATGATTTGGGCCCATCCATCAGTATGAAAATTATTAAAGACCCTTCCCCCATGTGTATTACCGATTTATGTGGGAAATAGTTTTCTAAAACTATGTATTATTTTAATCTAACCTTTATAAGATATGTTGTAATGCCTAGTCTTCCACCCTTAGTCCCAACCATAATGTTCCCATTAATTCATGCCAGTTCAAATTTTTCCGTACCACATTACGTTGAACTGCATGGAATTTGATGAACTACATCCGGATTGATTCTCATTCTATTGAGATATGTATTGATGCTTGTATTATCTATCTCAGGTACATCTAGAAATAAAAATCACCCACTCTAGTTTTATTGATTATAAATTCATAGGGAACCCTATTAAGAAATACATACATCTTGATTCTCATCCCAATGAGATATGCAGTGGTGCAAGATCCTATATTCTTGATCAGCCACCCCATAATCAACATTCCACTATCATTCACTTATGTTTCCGATATGCTGTAAAAGAAACCATTATCATGTATTTTTTCCCACACCGAGCATAGTTCACATGGGATTATGATTTTGGTAAATAAATTATTTACATGAGTAAGGTATATCTATTCGCATTGGTTCAATAATATTCCTAGCTTTAATACCTTAAAAGGCACACTAGATGTCCTCATTTCTGCATGATGGTAAAATTCACTATCCTTCATGAACTACATGTGGCATGATTCTCATCCATATGAGATACATAGTGATTCCCATATAATCATTCTTGAGCCCATCCAAAGACCAATATAGAAGGTCTCTACTCTCTTATCTACGAGTCCGATCAACATGGGGGATCTAATACATGTACTCAATTTACATGTGAGATCGGACCTATTATAACTAGATGTGGATTGATTCTTTATCCAACAATATATATAGTGAATATAGTGATATATTCCTTAGTTTAGCCTAATTAATCCATTTATGATTTAATTGACACACCTTTTTCCTTTCTACATTACATTAAATTGCATGTCTAATATCCTTGCCACACGACTTTAAACTTCATGGAACCTAATGAATTATATATGGATTGATTCTCATCCCATTGAAATATATAGTGAAAACAAGGCCTTAGATCCTAATATTAACCATGGGGTAATGAAAAATTCATCATATTCATCATATATTATGAAATCCATGCCAGATATTTTATTTTGGTTATTATCAATAGAAATTCTACCAAGGAAACAATAGATTACCTCCATCTAAATATGATTTTCATCTATGAAAGGGACTCCAAAAACATGTCCAATATAATTCCAAACAATCCCTTTGTGCATTGGAAAATTCTCGTTTTGTATTTCATACTCATAATCATGAATAATTTCAAATTGTTGTACTATTTCCTTGGCTTCTAGTGGAATTGTTTCTAATACCTGAGAGCACCCCTTCCTAAATATCTAGTATGTGCCCTAGTTGGACTGAAATATGTTTTTACCATAATGTTCTGGTCAACCAAAGGATTACAATATTTTTCTATGAAGTAAGTATCCCATTTGTACATTCATAAAACAGTCCCCATAATGAATTTTCAAATAGTGTAATTTTCTCTATTGGGAGATGTCTCTTCTGACCCATTAACCATTGATGATAGTATGCCAGAAATTGCAATTCAAAGTTAGTGGTTATCCCTTGAATATGTCTCCAATATCCTTTATCCCAACCTCTATGTATCCAATATTGTGGTTTAAAATTCCCCCCATCAAATGTTCAAATCATATTGGAATAACCATGGGACATTGGACAACAATCAATCCATCATTTTCAAAACCTTATTAGTCCTATTAGTATTAACTAAAACTATAGGAACCATAATTCATATGTTTGGGTAATATATTCATAGAGATCCTAGTCCCCCTATTCTTCATAAATCATGACTAGAAATACCCCTTATGCATTCATGCATTTTTCTCCACAAAACCAATCTTTATGATTGGGGAGATATGAATCTCCCTGAAATTTCATTGGATTTTAGCATGATCTTTTGGGAGATCCTTTTCCGCACAATACAAAATGCACCCTAGTTGTCCATGCATAAATTTCACCCATAATGGGTCCATTATTCCATGAATGACTCTATTGACTATGTTGTACATTCCCAAGATGGCCTTTCATAAAACAGCCCCCATAATGGGTTTTTGAAGTAGTTGAAACATCATTTTCAAGACATACCTCCCCATGTTCCATACGTCCTTTTTCCCATACTACTATTCAGATCCAAATATCTCCAAGTTCTATCCGACAAAAATATATTCCCATATTTGAATATCGTAGCATATTTCTAGATCGATTTCTGAGAATTGGGGAACTATAATACCTTTGGTCGAAGCTAATGAACCTAAATTAAATCCCCCTAATTTCTGTGATGCCAGACTTTAAACTTTATAACCTAATGTCCATTCTGCATGACGTTAAACATCCTAGATTGACAACCTTATTCCACGAAATTAATTTGAAAAGTATAATTTCCTTACAATATGAATTTAAAATGAAAAACATAATGTCCTTGAAGTAAGATGTTAAAATTCATGGCCAATGTCTTAATCACATGATATTAAACTACAAGATTCATTCAAAAAAATTTAGAAAAGGGCCTTCTCCATTGACATTGATTATCTAACTAAGTATACCATCCTTAAAACACAAAATTCATGTATGAGTTTTTTCCAATTCAATGCGTACGTGAAAAAAGATATTCCCCTCATTTTTAGATACAATTCCATCGAAAAACCACCCATTATGGTCTTATGTCATACAAATCATAAACATCCTTTGTCAATCACCAATAGAATGGTGAAATTCCTAATAAATACTTTACATGACTATATAGTACGTTCCCTCACTTTCATTGAATAAGTTTCCCAAATAACAGGCCATTCAGACTAAGGATTCCAAAATTTTCCTATTTGGTATGTTCCCAAATTGGAATTTTATAAAATATCCATAAAAATGTGGTTTTCAACTAGTGGTAACTTTTTTTCTCAGTAGATACCTCCTACATTCATGTATATGATGTCTTAGATTCCAAAATCATAAAATTTTGTCCCAAGATTCTTATTGGAGGTATCTATAAAATGTCAGAACATCCTTGACTATCAGTTCATGTTTACATCATTAATATAAAACACTATAGTCAATAATTCTCAACCTAAATCACTACCCTCATTAGTTTGATTCACACGATATTAAACATCCGATTCAGAAAGAGGCATAGTACTCACCAGGTTGAAATCCCGCTAAGGGAACCCTAGAAAAATGATGAGTCTCATCTCACAAGGTCTCTTTTGTGCATAGATTTGAAAAAAAAATTGAGTGATAAAAGATAAAAGGTATAAAACATTCTAATATTAAAACACAGGAAAGGCAGTCTAAGAAAAATCCAGGTCTCACCCATTAGTTCCCTTTCATATTAAAATGTTTAAAAAATTTGGGTGATGACACAAAAGTCCCAAACATTGTATTTTTACCAATAAAACCATAGAAATGGTAAAACTATAATCATTAGGCCCCATGGATTAGGAAACAATTAGACCATTTTGTCATAATTAACTTATCATCAAATTCCTCTAAATTATTTTGGAATTCCTAAAAGATCCCTACTGATTCCATAGAACAATAATATTTTCATTCTAAACAAATATAATTATAGGGGTGGATTTTTTGACACCACATAATGTGTTTAATGGAATTGTCTATATAATTTATGGTTTTATTTCCATTTCTCATGAGATTTCTGCATAATGATGGAAAAGCGTAAAGACCCCCTTCTAAGATTTGGTTGTGGATTTCCAAGATCGATGATAAAAAGATGTCGAAGAATTTGATTTCAAATTATATGTTTCTTCAATGAAGACTTGGGGTATTAAAAATATCTATAATCATAATTCTCTATGAGACATTCAATTTTAATGGTCTGGGAGACCAAACATTCATACGATCAAAAGTTATGGATCTTATAATATGAATTTGTTTTGTAAAGGAAAGTTAATCATAACACATCACATATGGGTAGGCCTTCATCAAAGGATATCCACGCAAAAAATTGTGAAATACATCAATTTCTGTCCAAATGTTGGTCTATAAATATACCCCTCCACCTCAAATTGTAAAAGGATGGTTGAACTCCCTGATGATGAATCCCAGAGAGGGATCTTGTCACACAGCTCCATCGCCCAAGTAGTGAATCACTACTTGGGAGACATATCATGGCCCACCACAACAAGGGTGAGTCCCCCATCCATGATGATGGGTGACCAATACCTAGTCATCCTATACCTAGGATACCCACTTGAGTGACCCTCTTATGAAACCCACCAGTGTGACCCACCTTGGAGACCCACATGTTGGACCTATACCTGGGCGGCCTACCAAGGTGACCCACCTGTGTGACCCACCTATGTGACACACCTATGTGATCTCACTATCCTATACTAATGTTCTTTCACCCACACATCCTCTCTCAGGATCATTTATGGGCGATAGTCCTCGCCCTATGGTCCGGTCCCTTTTCCTCCATCACTAACCTCCATGAAATATGGAGAGTCACACCACAAAATTTGCAGGCCGGGTCTAGGACATTTTGGGTTGTTCCTTACATGTCATTAATTCCGACCCCTTGATTAAAATTATTTTAGATTCTCTTCCAGACTCCCTAAAATTCCTTGATTCGACATTCTCCTCTTGGTTCATTTCATGTGTTATGAGTTGAGATTCTCTTCATGGATTACTCAAGTAACATGAGTTGATAAACTTTGCAGAAAACTCCTGAATCCTCATCACATAACTCCTATGACTTGTTGATCTAGTAAAATGGATTTCCACCTCCTTAGTAAACCCCAACCAAACCTCAAATGCGCATCCTCCTTATGTGTATGCACTAATCTTCTCCAGCACTTGTCTATTTATAGATAGAGAAAATTGTGTGGTTCTCATTTCTTCCACTTATTTAATTTTCAAACAATGAGAAAAAATCTTTTTGGATTAGAGGTCAATGGTGATCACGAAACCAACATGACTAAAACCATATGGAATCCTCCCTAGTAATAATACATGAATTAATTGTCTCAATGTACCAAACTCCCCATTGAGATAAAACTACAGGGCCTCTATAGGCATATGTATTTATTATTGAACTATGAGAACATTGATTCGAACCATTTCCAAAATATGTAGAATGCCTATCTAAGGCCTAATATCAAAGTAAATCCTCCTCATAAAATATTCCCAATCATAACCCAAATAAAATGACCCTCATCTTTAATTTTAAGCCTCAAATAAGCCTTCAAATCACCATGAGATAATGCATCATGGGTGTCCCCTTTTATATGTCCTCCTCTTCAGCAATAAGCCTAAAATTAATCCTTTTGAAGGGCTTTACTTCCCTATGAGACTCACCAAACTACATGTTATTTGATTCCCAACCAAATGGGATACATAGGAAGCATCCTTGAGGTTCCAAACCATATTCTAAATCAACCCTATTCTTTTGGGCTATATACCAAGAAGGGTCTAATTGGACTACGAAACATATATCCCATCCAGGTTCCTTGGGATTTATAGACATAATTCCCACACCAAACAATGACTATTAATTATTCACCAAGACGTCCTTGAAAATTTATGTTAAACTTTATAGTTGATTCCTTATCAAGTAACCATACAATTTATAATCTTCTCTGTTAAGTAGCACTTAAGTACATGGGTTCTGATTCCTTTTGATAGGATATGTATGAACCCCATCTATGGGTTTGATCCCAACATCAAAACAACCCCCATATACTACAATGATGATAATATCCATAGTGATATTAGTCTCCCTAAATGACAATAAATTCCAAAGAGCCCCACTATGTAGCTAGAAAACTAGCATCATCATAATATCATCCAAATAATCTCAAAGTAGTCTATGAGAGGATACTATTGATGGAGAACCTCAGATATAAACAAATATCTCTATTAATGAATAACCATGGAAATATAAAGATGATTCTAAATTCACCGCATGATAATAACTAATTATGAGTATTGGGATAACCCACATAATAATAGGTAATTGATGAATGATTCATGAACATTTATTAAACATATAATATAGTCTTAGAGTAATAAATAATGCCCCCCTCCCAAAGGGTGTGATGATTCTGACCTCCAATCTTCTAAACCAATGCGAGTTCTTAAGAATAATAGGTTGAAGCACATAATGAGAGTGTTCCTTTGGAATATAGAAACCTTTGGGTATAGAACCATTGTGTTTTTTAGTTCCACAAACAATCCCATTATAACCATTTAATAAATAGAAAAGCATCATTGGGAGAGAACTCTGAGGTAAAAATGGTTTTATGGGGGTTTAGGGTTTTTAAAATTATAGGGGTAGTTATGGTTTTTTGGGGGGCTTATCATTTATGGGTTGTTTATGTTATTTTAATTTAAAAACTTTTTGTAGGATTTTTAGGGTTTCTAGGTTTTTTATGAATTTTAGGTATTTAATGAATTTTTTTTATGGATCTCTATGGGTTTTATGTGTTTCATAATATCTTTTATGTTTTAGGTGTTTTAAGGGTTTTCATAGGGTACTATGGTTTTTATGATTTTTAGGGGTTTTAGGGTTTTTAGTAGTTTTAGTGGTTTTAGGGATTTAGTGGTTTCAAATGATTTATGGGTTTTTAAGTTATAGGTTTTTTAATTATTTTTATTTTTAGTTAGGGTTATAGGGTTTTTTTTTGGGGTTTTAGGGTCATGAGGATTGTAAAAGGTTTTTAGGGTTTTTTCGAAATTATTAATGTTTTGGGGGTTTTATTAAATTTTATGGGATTTTGGATATTATAGGGTTTTAGGGGGTTATACAGTTTTTAATGTGTTTTAGGTTATTTCCATTTTTGGGGGTTTAAAGGGATTTTAGAATAATTATTTTTTTAGGTTTTTTTGCCGGTTTTAATTATTTTTTGGGGTTGTTTAATGGATTTTAATAGTCCTAATACTTATATAGTGTTTGTAGGAGTTTTTAGGGTTTTTGTTTATGAATTATTTTTGGGTTTTTTTGTATTTTAGGGTTATTAGGTTTTTAGGGTGTGTTATGGTTTTTAGGTTTTTTTTCATTTTCTTGGTTTTTAGATTTTTTGGGTTTTAGGGTTTTCTAGGTTTATTTGGGTTTATGTTGTGTTTTAAATTTTTATGGATTTGGGTGATTTTAGGGTTATTTAGTGTATTATAGAGTTTCATTGTATTAATGATTTTTTTTGGTTTTTCATGTTTTATAGTCCTTTTAGTAATTTTATATTATTTTGGGTTTTTAGGGTTATATAAGGGTTTTTAGTGGTTTTAAGGATATTTATTATTCTTTTGTATTTTTTGTTTTATTGGGGTTTATTTTTCCTTTTAGGGGTGGGGGTTAGGGATTTGGGGGGGGGGGTTCTGTGGATTTTATTGTTGTTTTATGTTCTCATTAATTTTATGAATGTTTTGGTATTTTTTGTTATTTAAACATTATCGAGTTTTTAGGGGTTCATAGGGTTCCTTTGTGTTTCTAGGTGTCTTTCTGTTCTTCGAATTTTTAATGATTTTTATGGGTAGTAGATTATTTTAGGGTTTGTAGTTTATTTATTATCTTTGGGTGTTTTTGAATTTAGGGGTTTTGGGGGTCCTCAATGGGTTTTAGATTTTTTAGGGTCTTTTAAGGGGTCTAGGGTTTTTATGGGTTTTTTGGTATTTTAAAGGATTTAAGGGCGTATAGGGTTTTAGCGTTTATATCCGTTTTGGGAGTTTGGGGTGTTTTAGGGACATTTAGGGGTATTTTATGTTATTTAGTGTATTTTAATGGGGATTTAGGGTCTCTTAATTATTATTTTTTTCATTATTGTATTCTGTTGGTGTATTTCAAGGATTTGTAAGGCCTTTTTTAGATTTGACTATATTTATGGTCTTTTTTTTATTCACTAGGGTGGATTATTGGTTTTTGGGGTTTTATGGGTTTTACAGTTTTTATGGATTTAATGGTTTAAGGGTTTGTTAAGGTTTTTAGGGATTTGTAGTATTTTAGCGATTCTATATGGTTTTAAGTATTATTTAGATATTTTAGTGTTTATGGGGATTTATGTATTTTTTAGGTATTTTTTGGTATTATTTTTTAGGTTATTAAGGTGTTTTTCAAATTTTTTTGGCTTTTAAGGGTTTTAACATTTTTTTTACATTATTTGGTTTTCAGTGTTTTTAATGGTTTTTTGGGGTTTTTGAGTTTTTTTCTTTTATGGTCTTTATTGGTTTTAAATATTTTGGTTTTATTTATTTATTTTATGGTTTATAATTAAATTTAGTGGATTAATTGTTTTGATGTATTTAAATTGTTTTCTGTGGGATTTTTTATTTTATGGGTTAATAGGTATTTTTTGGGCCTTTGTGGTTTTATGGATTTTAAGGTCTTTTGGGTTTTAGGGTTTTAATGGTTTTAAATTGGGGGTCCATTTGAGAGTTTTCCATGGATTTGTATATTTTTGGAGTTTTTTGAAAGTTTTTATTATTATTTTGGTATTTTTAGTGTTTTTATGGTTTTAAGGTGTTTTAGGGCTCTAAATGAATTTTTGGCCTTTGGGGGTTTTCAACGATTTCAATGAATTTTACTATTTATGGGGTTTTCCTGTGTTTAGGGGATTTTTGTTTTCATATAATTTATGTTTTTTTGGACTGTTTTAGTGTTTAAGGGGTTTTATGGGTTTTAAGAGTTTTAGGGGTTTTTAGTGGTTCTATGGTTTTACTAGGTTTGCAGTGTTTTGATATTGGTTATGGGTTTTATAGTGTTTTTAAGACTATATAATGACTTTTAGGATTTTTTTTGGGGGGTTTATGGTTTTAGGTTTTTAGCGTATTCTTAGGGTATTATTGGTTTTAGGGTTTTATGGCATATTGGGTTTTTGTTCAATTAATGGATTGTAAGGATTTGTTATGATTTTATGGGTTTTAATATTTTTAGAGTTTTTTATGATTTTAGAGTTCTTTATTGTTTTTTATAACATTTCGGAATATATATGGTTTTTATGGATTTTAGGTAATTAGGTTTTTAAATGTTTTTGAAGTGTTTTATAGGGTTTTGGATGTTTCAATGGGTTTTAGTGTTTTAAGGTTATTTCGTGGTTTTTGGGACTTTTAGTGCTTTAGTAGTTTTAATTTTTGTTTTTGTTTTTTTAGGATTTTTATGTTTTTGTGGATTTTTTCTGTTTAGGTACTTTTAGGTTTTTAGGTTTGTAAGGGTTTATAAGTGAATGTTTTCGGTCTTTCATGGTTATAGAGGTTTTATGGTGTATAGGGTTTGTTTAGGATTTTAAGTGGTATTAGGATTATTTTTAGTTGGGTATTTAGGGGTTTTAGAGTTATTGTATGGGTTTTATGGTTTTTAGTTGTTTTATGGGTTTTTAGTGTTTTTATTGTTTTAGGGTTTTCACAGTTTTAAGGGTAGTTTGGATTTTCTAAGGGATTTTATGATTTCTAGATATTTTCATGGGTTTTATTATTTTTTAGGGATTTTGGATTATCTAGGGTTTCTTTGGGGTATTAGGGTTTTTAAGGATTTTAGGGTTTTTGTGTTTTAAGGGAGACTAGGGTATTTGGTGGGTTTTGTGGGTTTTGTGGGTTTTGTGGTTAATTTTTTATCTGGGACTTTTATATTTATAATATGGTTTTTAAATTATTTTAATTGTTTTCGGGTTTTTATGATATTTTTGGGGTATAATGATTTGTATGGAGGTGTTGGGGTGTTAGTGTTTTTATATGTTTTATGATTTTTTATTCTACATAGGATATTTTAATGGGTTTTATAGATTTTAGGGGTCTTTGGATTTTTTAGGTTTGTATTGTTTTTTGGGGGATTTTTTTTTTGTCATTTTGGGGTTTTAGGTGTTTTTTGTGATTTTAGGGGTTTTTTGTTTTTTATTGTTTTTGTTTTTTGGTTGGTTTAGGGATTTTTATGTATTTTTGGGTGTTTTGGGGTTCCTGTTTTTTTACGGGTTTTCTGGTTTTTTTGACTTTACGAGGATTTAAGGGTTTTCGTTGGATTTTTTTGTTTTAATGGTTTTTAGTTTTTTTGTGTTTTTTGTGTTTTTAGTGTTTTATTGTTTGTTAGGTTTTTAGGGTTTTTATGATTTTACTGTTTCTAAGGTATTTCTGTGTTTTTTATGGTTTTTATGGTTTTTAGGTTTTTAGGTTTTTTTATCATTTTTTTGGTATTTTAGGTATTTTTATTAATTTAAGGGACTTATAATGTTTTTAGAATCATTTAGGGATGTTATGGTTGTTTAGGGAGATTTTTGGTTTTCTACATTTTAGGGGTTTTATGGTTTTTATGTTTAATGGGTTTTTTTTGGTTTGTAGGTTATTTAGGGTTTTTTTTTTGTTTTTTGGGGATTTTAAAGTCCTTTACAGTTTTTATGGTTTTCTAATGTCCAAAATTTTGTTGGGATATTGCGATTTGTTAACATATTTTATTGGTTTACGGGCTTTAGGGTTTCATAGTTTTTTTAAAGTATTTTTGGCATTTATTGTTATTTGGGTTGTTCAGGGTTTTAGGGTTTTAGGGTTTTATTGTTCTTGATGTGTTTTAGTTTTTTTGGGTTTTAGGGATTTTTCGGTTCTCTAGGATTTCTTTTGCTTTATATGTATTTTTAAAAAACTAGGCCTTTTACACTTTTAGGTTTTTAAGAGTAATTTTGGGGTTTAAGTGGTTTTACAAAATTTAAGTAATTTAGGGTCTAATAAGGTATTTTAGTGGGTTTTTGGGATTTTCTTGTGTATTTAGGGGTTTTAGAGTCATTTTGACGTTTTATGGTCTTTTAGGAATTTTTGGGGGTCCTTTTGGCTTGTGAGGGGTTTTAGGGTCCTTTAGGGTTTTTGGTATTTTTATTCATTAATGGTTTTATGGTTTTTTCCATTTTGAGGTTTTTAGGGTTTGTGGCGCCCATTAGGGTTTTAGGTACCTTTATGGTCATTTAGTATTTTTATGTTCTTTTATAATTATTATGGTTTAAGCATTTTTATGGGTTTTAGGGGTTTGAGGGATTTTTAGTGATTCTCATCATTTTAGGGATTTTGAAGAGCTTTAGGTGTTTTTAGGTTATATAGACGTTTTAGTGTGTTTTAGAAGTTTTGAAGAGGGTTTTAGTTTTTTAAGTTTTCGTATTTTTACGGTTTCAAGGATTGGAAACATTGTTAGGGATTTTATAAGGATATAATAGTTTTTTTGTGAATTTTTTAGGATCTATTGTATTTTAGGGGGATTTAAGGTTGTTTAATATTCTTACATGTTTTTTTCTCATATTTGGTTATTTTGGAGTTTTTATATTTCTTTAATTGTTAAGGGTTTATGGACTTTTAGGGGAGTTTTTTAATTTTCACTATTTTTAGGTTCCTTAGTAGTTTTTTTTGGGTTTTTTGTATTTTAAGATTTTTTATGGTCATTTCTGGTTATAGGGGTTTTTATTTATTTTAGATGTCTTTTAACTGTTTTAATGTTTTTTTATGTTATGTTTATTCTGCATCTGAGGTGGCACGCTTCGTGTGATGGTGAAATGGTCTGACGACGATCACCACCCATGCCTTTTTTCGTAGATGGTATCTAATAAAATTCACCATTTCTTTTATTTTTACTCGTTTCATGTCATTATCCTTTAAAAAGGTTGGATTAACCTCACAAAGATTTGACAATTCACCCCATATGCATTTCGAAGGAGATTCCATAGTCAGTTGGTCCCAATAAGAGATTGTGTGGCGTCATGTACTTGGTCAATCAGTCCTCCTTAGATATAACTTCCTCATATGGTCTCCAATGTATTTATTCGTGGAGACAAAAACACCTAATTAACCTAGTATCCATGATTCATGGACCTTCTTTCCAAAGGCAGGCGCTCGTTGATTTATGATTCAACCAAGAACACTTCAGGACTCTATTGGTGGAGAGGATCGAACGTCAGGCTCAGTTCACCCTTCCGAGGAAAGATCATTTCCTATTTTGGGACTCTATTATAGATGTATGTCATCTTCATATGTTCTCAAATCCTTGTTTCATTCCCGAAGCATGTTTCCATGAGCTACCATTGATTTTAATGATCGTAGTAGGCTTGATTATATTTCATGCTACATAGGTACTACATACTCGAGCCATATAATAAGACACTATGGGGTTTATCATCATTTAGGGGGGATAGATGATGATTTGATGTTGGGATAAGACCCATAAGATGGGTTTCCTACATATCCTCGGGAGAGGAATCAGCACCCACATAGTTTGGAATTATGTGGGGGCATATGCATGGAATCTTCCCATTTGGGGGGAACATGGATGTGTGAACCCTTTATGGGAGGGCACCATTTTGAGCTCGGGCCCTCAAGTAGGCAAATCAAGTATCTTCTCCTAACTGTTGTTGCAGAGCTCCTCCACATTATCTGGTTTGAGAGAAATGATTTTATCCACAACAACTGCTAATTTATTCTTAATCTAGGCCATATGAAGATAGTCATCACCATTAGGGAAGCGACCTCGATTCTAAAATCTCATTGTGACAACACTGGTGGAGACCTTTTGATCCCCCTCCAACTTCGAGTTGAAGGTATCTACATGAAGATGAGGTGCACCCTTGAGGTTTTTTGGTAGGCTCTAATACTAGGATGGATTAAAATCAATGTTGATGGAGCTTCTAAAGGAAATTTGGGACCTGCAGGATGTGGTTCTATCTTCAGATATGTTCTTGGTCATTGTATTGGATGTTTCATTGGCAGCTGTGTTTTGGCCTTCTCATTGGAAGAGGAAATGTTGACTGTGATTCATGAAATTGATTTTGTTAAGAAAAATGTCATGAACAACATATGGATTTAAAGTGACTCTAACACCATTTTCCAGGCTATTTGTAATGGTGTGGTGCACCTTGTGTGGCCCCTTACCACCAGTTGAATAAGCTTCCTATATTCACTTCGGGAGATCAGATGCATCATCACACATGCCTTCTGTGAAGCGAACATGGTTGCGGATAGTCTGGAAAATAAGGGAATCATCCTAGTCCACTCTTGGATAGAGGATCTTTCTGTCGAGCTTCTCCCTCTATATTAAAAAGATTGAAATAAGCTCCCCTATTTTCGAAATTTGTAGTTCTTCTTTTTCTATCATATAAAAAAATAGTTCTCATAGTTCATATTTTTTGGGGATTATGTGTGATGGTTTCCAATTTAGGGAGAAATTATTGGGTGGCCCCTTCTTGGGAGGGCAGCCTTTTGATCTTGGGACTTTAGGTAGGCGTTCTACGTATCCTAGATTGATCAAAAATTAGATGTATGTATGTTTAGGTTGTGTGGATGCTGTAATCATCACAAACCATTAAGACCATGTGATTCATACTAGGTGTGAGAAACAAGAGGATGTGAGAGATATAACCAACCACATTTTTAATCTCCAATTGGTGGGAGAGGGAGAGCCCACAGAAGAAGAGGCTAGGCAAACCATTGGAAAATGTGCGGAACGATGAACCTTTCAATGTGAAATGACATTGAAAGTCATGCGGATCAACCATAGAATATTGAAGACATACCTCAGTGGGAGGGACCCAGAACACATTCTAGGAAGGGGAGGAGCTTTGTCCTCATCAAAAGGAGAAGAAAACATAAATCCTTCGATTGACCACTATTCCTTTTTGAATGGAAAAGTATGTGATAACCCCTAATCCCTAGAATGGGGAGGTTCACATCGGCCTCCCAAGGTTGGACTCTAGGTTTCAATGGGAATGTAGACCCATAGACATTCTTGAATCCCTAAAGGTTGTGGGGAGAACCCTCATGACTCCACTTACCATGGGTATCTAGTCTCAATGAGGCATTTTGATGCACGCAATGGTCTGATCTTATGGGTATGGTGGTTTTGGAGGAGGATTTGGCGTAATTCCAAAGGAATTGTTCATGGAGGGATTATGGATGCTTGGACTGTAATGGAGGGGTGAGGATGGAGCTAGACGAAACAAAACCCGAAAATACCTCATTCCATGTATTAGTTTCTTTTGCGGGATGTGGGAGGCTCTGCATACTGTAGTGGTATGTGGGAATATGGGACACCAACGTACCGATGTGGTATGCGAGCATGGGTATGGACAACCTCATACCATATTGGTACGTGGACCATACCCTCTCTTAGTGTTCCATCCGAGTACTGATGCATTACACAACGCTGGGTTTAGTCCGCACAGCGGTACACAACACGGACCACCATATTGAAGGAGGTTATAGGGGATTACCATTCGTGGGAAGATCATCTGCGAGAATTATGTGTTTCTCGGTTCACTAATAAGGGTCGCGGTTCTCCTTTTTTTTATTAATTTTCCCCAAATTATGGTTCATTGATGACTGTACCTACAAAGAGTGTGGTTCACATTTCGCGTTTCGCAGATGAATTGTGAAAGTGTATCTATGGGAATGTGACACAATTTATAGAGGCCTATAATGATATATTCTGACCCACAAAGGACTCGGTCAACCGTGGTTTTAAGATCCTATGGTCCGTGATAATGGATCGCAAAACCCGGCCCGTTCACTTTGTCTACAAAATAATGAGTTCGCAGAATGGTACATGGATAGCCTTCATGCACATGATTCTTTCGGCATCGAGGTTCATGCTCTGTTGAGTTTTTGGGCCATCGCTTCATGGGATAATTCCTCACAGATTGATCCTCATAACTGTTGGTTCGTGATCTAGGTGGTCCGCGAACCTCCCATTGTGATGGAATCTAGGCCACTTGAAAATCTTTGAAAACATGAATTCCTTGAAGTTTCATCTGAAATTTGAAACATAATTTGAATCCATTCAGCTTGATAGAATTTTATCAGTTCTTGATTCTTTATAAAAAGTGGAAGTGAGGGTCCTTTCTTCCATTGATCTAATTTTCAGGACCCTACAATTTTCCGCCATAGTAATGGGGTCCTTTTGGAATGAAAAAGGGACTATTTTGGTGTAGAAGTGGTCCTAAACTGAAATGGTTCACGGTCGAACAGATGGACCTTATTGGAGGGGACCTCACCTATATATAGGGGCCCATTTCATTTTTATTTTACCAGTTCTCATTGCGAAAAGTTCTCTCAACTTCTCATGGATTCCTCTACATTGGCATACTATGGTTCTTCCAAAAATCTCATTCACAAATAGATTTGTACATTCTACGAACCAAACATTCCACCATTTCTCTACTCGTGTACCATATATTGGGTTTTCTGAATGGGGTTGTGGAATTTTAAATTTAAAATCTGGATTCCACATAGGATAATTCTATGCTTTTTGGGTGTCCACATACCGAGATTGAATCAGAAAACCGAACATCAAGAAATAATAATCTGAACAAAAATTGTATCCATTGAAATTGAAAATGATCTTAGTCAAGTCATAGTTTAATGATATTCACATTCCACAAACCTTTCTATTCACCAGCCAATAGTCTACGAGCCAATGCCTCATGGATGGTTCACATACCATGGTTGTACGCAGTGAAATGCATCCACGTACCATAGATGTATGCGGTGATGCTTTCACGTATCATGAAGTACACAGATTTTTTCCTTTTGTGTACCATTTTCGGGAACAGTATGGGGAGCCTTATGCAAACATATTTTGAGTGCTTTATCCATTCTTCCATAGCCTTTGTCCAAAGAAACTTTATTCGACTAACCTTTGTTCGGATTCTGTAACTTTCTGTGCAGGCTATAATTGCTGCTTCATAGGCTATGATAAAATCGATGAAGACAAGGGAGGCCATAGCTGGGAATATTGAGGATTATCTTCAAGACTACATCATTCACTATGACAGATTCTTAAATGATTTATTGATGCCAAATCTTATATCCTATCCGATATCTGTAAAGTTTCTAATTTACACCTTTGGCCTCCCTAACAACATTCCTCTATCGTTGGCAAAACCTGATACCCCTTTCATCATATTAGAGGCATCGTAAGGAAATTATCGTGCCAACATTTCCCCACTAGGAGAAGTCATAGAAAATTATATTTTGGAGAATGTCTTCATACTATGAGGCACGACATGGACTTAAGGAAACTGCGGGTGTCGTAATGGTGTCCTGAGACTTGGTTCCCAAGAGTACCCATCCAATATCATCATCTCAAAAGAAAATCCCGACGGAGGGTGCCGAACCTTGTGGGATCTGCGTTATGGAGGGTGTTTCTCTGATAAATGTGCCTAGTCATTCTAGGTACTTAAGACTTGTTTGGATTCCCCTAACCTATTGTTGCTAGTGGGATTATATGAAGCGGACTGGGATTCTTAACTTTTAGTCTTATCCGCTGGTGAAATCATTCCTGAGCTACAGAGATGCCGGTGTTCAAGAACCAAAACCATCCATTTGTTGCATGGGGAGGTGGGAATCAGCTTATGGGATTTCCACCATCTTGGATGACTCCTTATACTTGGAGAAATATAATTCGAGTTTCTCTTGACAGCTACTACTTGGAATGATACTGACCACATGTCCCCTTTGACAAGGAGTTTACGGGTCATGGCAGAGAGACTACTTGATCATCCTCTTTAGGAATGGTCTCCCATCCTATTCGATATATGGGTAAATTCATTTTGGTAGGTGAATGTAACCAATTTGAGAGCTCTCCATTGTCGAACACATTCATTCCATCAGTCTCACCAGACTCTAGGGTCATATTGTGATACCCTTGAAGAAGGACGATATAACAAATGGAGATAAGATCTTCAACCAGACATATCACCTATGCTTAGATTAGCTGGTTTCTTTTCCGTGATTTTTAGCGGATGAATTTTCCCATCAATTTATGTATATACTGAGGTTAGGATGTGTACATTGGTGATGGAGGACATGCTATTAGAGGTTCAACCCATTAATCTGGACCTTCCCACACTCTCTCAGCTTTATGAGTTGTTGGTACTAATATAAGACGACAGGCCCCCACACTATCTCAGCGGACCTTTTCAATTTCTGTATGAGTGGGTGGTAGAACACTTCCATTTTTATGAATACGAGTATGCTTTAAGGGTTCCACATTCTAACATTCAACCTACCCTTCCTAATATTTTCACTATTCTTCCAAAGACACTAAGAGTTATTGATGCGGTTGTGGTGTTGAAAGATGCATCTCGTTTTTCGTTTTCACTGTACCATACCCCTTGTGGGTCATTAAGAGGTGACGGGGATGGTTCTTTGTAAGAATTATTGTACCTCATCACACTTCAGGACGAGATGCTCACTATTCTTATCGATCGAGTAGTCATTTGTGATCCATTCCTCCCCTAGTCATTTTCTATGGAATTTGGATGCCTTCAACAGATATTGATGTTACCAGTTGTTCAATTAAGGGGAGAGCATCATCCCGTAGTGCTTATCTTGTTATGTATTATGATGATGCATGAAGGTGCCACTAGTGAAGTTATCATCCCTAGTAAAACGAAATAGAAGTTCCTGTCATTTGAATATGCCTAGTTGTTGGCAGAGTGTTACCCCAATCGGATGCTGAGATAACCAGTTTGGCAGATGTGAAAATCATTAACCATTTCCCACCCCATTCTTACCCCAATGAAAATGCCACACATTTCTTCAACTGTGTAGAGTGCGACAGCTTTGCCTTCTACTCCTGTTCCTACAACAACCACAATGGATACACCTCCAGTTCCTACCCTTATGGTAATAAGATGATTGATTCACCATCAGAAGTGTCTGGGAGGGGCTTCACCAGTACAACCTATTTCTATGGGGAGTGACTCATACTTCTCCACTTCTGCGGACACTTCACGAGATCATAATCAGGCTGGCACCAGTAGAGAATCACTGAAATTCACGTAATCTGTGGCTATTCCTCCTAACTCAGCTCCAACGGTTCTACCCCCTAAGGTAAAAACTTTTTCCCCCCATTTTAGGTGACATGTCATAGGTCACTTCGCACTCCTATGACGACACTTCCTTATTATAGACTCATCGTAGTGTAAGAGGAACACAGTATTGGTGTCGTTGTGAGGCACTAGGAAGTGAGAAAAGAGGCTTAGTGCCAGTTGTTATCTCTTTCCATGGAGACACCTATGACCAATTTTGCTGACGAGAATGAAAATTTTCATTGATTATTCACCGAGCTAGGTTTGGGAAGATTTGATTATCATTTGTTGCACCTCATAATCAACCAAATCGTCATTTACAGAGAATACCTTACCTCTTTCAAGGACATGTTTTCCATGTTCAACTCTTCCCATCACAAGTTGGCAACCTTCAATGTTGTTTTGGAATAATTAGATCATCTAATGGCTGGGGAGGAGAAAGATCATGATTTGGTTGAAAACCAATGGGAAGTGCTTCAGTAGTACAAGGCCCACGTAGAATGGTTGAGGGATCAAATAGACTCTTCATGTGCAAAATATGAAGCCATACATAAGAAAGGGTGGGACCTTAATGTTGTTTTAGAGTGGTTTTGTCCTATAGTCAAGGCTCAAACATAAGAGAGAGCCTTTTTGGAGGAATCTATTAACGGCCCTCAACAATCAATTACCATCCTTCTGGAAAGGGTGAACCGAGCCTTATTATTGTTCTATCCAAAATCATTGTATGTACTATTCCTCTTTTATGATAGTTTGGAGAGACTCTGAACTGGGGATGAAACTCCAATTTTGATGAACTCAATGAAGCTGATTTTCCATAAATCATTTTTATTTATCTTTTCTTATCTTTCCAATGGATAATAATAAATATTATAAACTTCATTTCAAACATTTATTAATTTTAAACAAAAAATGAAACTAGTAAACTAAAATTATCTAATCGGGATCTATTTTTTTCCTGAGACATGAGACATAGTGAGTGTAGATTGACTAATTCTGAGTTTTTATTGAAAAACTCACGAACATTTTTGTATTTTTAATTATTAGCATAATTTTTTACTAATACTTCTTGGAATGGGCTTAGCGGGCATGACATGAATTTTTATTAGGCCTCCATTTGTGGGTTTTCGACCGAACAAGCTTTATGCATTTTTAATGGATCAATGTTTTTTAACGAACTGATAATCAACTATTACCCAAAGATTCCTTCTGTGGAATATACCTATGGAATGTATTGTGTATTTTTTACTGGTAGTTCATAGTCCTACCAATCAAACATATTAATGATGTCTTAGGTCAAACAGATTTCGCCACACTTAACGGGACATTGACCTAATTCGGGATCTTCAATCGGGAATGTTCTAATATTTTTAAACATTTATTATGATTTTATTCTTGACCCTAGATTTGTGAGTTTGGATATGCATGAGGTTGAGGATATGTTTTAGGTGTACTGATGTAGGAGAGGACTCTCTCGGGGATGAATTTGTCTTTGATTGATGGTCGTTTCTGGGGGAAACATATGCAGAGCCACCGAGGAATGATGTCAATAGTCAATTAATGGTGTATTGAAGAGATGGGCCATCCTTTTCTAATGTCCTTGGTAAAATTTTCAACACATTTATTTTATTTTGATTTTGGGAGCCACGGTGGTTGGTGGGCCTGAGGAATGGTTTCTGAGAACATTAGGGACATTCATATCAACTTGGATTGGGAATCTATTCATGCAGGGTTCTTACGTGCATGAGGGAGATCTGGTGAATGTACAGTTAAGATAAAAGTCTTTTTTTTGTCAGGTGAATTTGGAAAGAAGAAGGTTTGTAAGCCGTTATCCAAGATATTTCCAAATCCACTTTGTGATAGGACATGAATGTCATCGTAGTGTACGGAAACTGGAATGTACTCTCCTAAGAATGAATTTTCCTATCAATGACTGCAGTTTTGTATGTGATATATGAAGAGCGAATGTGGCATGATATGGATAATAGATAAAAATTGTTTGTTGGACACTTTCCTTCCATCTCCAATGGCTATGTAAGATTATAGAGATTGGGAAATTTCTGAATATGGTATGTGACCTTCGACAAGGGGTGTACATGAACACAAAAGGGGGTAATTTTAACTGAACTTTTCCTGGAAATGGGTTGGGTCACTCTACCTTTGTATGTGGATCAATATCATGTATATAGATGGGGTATCGTATGAAACTTCAAATGGGGCAATAGATGAATCATACTCGTGTGTTCTGATATATCTAGGATGTGTATAGGGAGGTAAATGTAAACCATGACTTTAAGGGCCCTTGAATCAAGAGGGATGGATCGTGGCATGGAAACTATATGCAGTACTGAGATAGTATGGGACTCTCTTGGGGAAATATTTTCCTTGGATTAACATCTATTTTTGGGGGAACGTATGTAGAGCCACCTGGTCATGATGTTCATAGTTAAACAAAGTTGTCCACATGACACTGACCTTCCATCTCAGATGGCCTTGGATGGTTATGGGGATTCAATTTCACTAAGCGCACAGAGTTTGGAGTATGGAAGGAGTGTATTAGAACATATTGGGGATATTTGGGAAAAAAATTACTTGTGGATTAAGTTGGCCCTTATATGGATCTTACTCATATGCAGGGTGAGTAATTTGTTCCATCTTTGGGGAACCTGTTCTTTTAACTTCGAATGGTCAGGATGTGGGGTTACTCTTAGGGAATGGAACCGTGAAATTCATTTTATTGTTTTTCTTCTGGGAAAAAATTCATATACAATTTTTCCATAATGTCATGGTGGATCTCTCAATAATATCACTAAGCTCACCTGAGCTATGCTCTGTGTGAGAATCAATGGATTACAAGGATTCCAATTAATTTCCTATGAATAGAAATATCAACAAGAGATGGAACATTAGGCTTTAACGACATCTATATAGTTTTACGTCATACTACAAGCACATTTTTGTCCTGGCAGTTTAATGTCATGTGGTGAGGATATGATTCGGCGCAGTTTAGAGTCATGTAGTGATGGAGATTATGATATGATAAAGATCATTAATAGTTTTTAGTTAATCTAAATCAGGATGTTATGATGTTATTTAGATGTGAGTGATGATAGAAGGTGTAATCCATAATCTTGGGAGAAACTTGAATCAGAAGTGATGAACTGGGTCTTGGAATCCATTAGGAATACTGAGATAGGAGAGGGCACTCATGGGGATGTAATTTCCTTCGATTGACATCCATATTTGTGGTAAATACATGCAGAGCCACTGGTGCTTGATGTGCATAGTCAAACATAGGTTTCCACTAGACGTTGGCCATCCATCTTATATGGCGTTGAATAATTATGGGGATCCAATTTTTCAACATGTGTGGAGTTTTAATAATGGGAATGATGTTCCAAGGAACGTTAAGAATACCCGGACCATGAATAACCATGAACTACTAGAGCTTCCATAGAAGTATGACTCTTATGTATAGTGGGAAGCAGGATCTATTGACTTATCATGAATGGGGGCATGTGTGGGATCTTGTAACACTGAGAGCTAGGCCACACATAACTCTTGAATGATTTAGTAGTTTATCGCCATGCCTTTATGACCTTTTAGGGACTCCATTTACATGTCTGAAGTCCACATGGGTAAAGGGGATGTTTTTCTCTTTTTTTATGGTGGATGGTCCAAGATGTAAAATTCCGGTGTCACTACATATCCCGTAAGGGGAGGAATGAAACCATACATAGTTCTTAATGCTCCCTAAAAATGTTCTCTAAATGTGTAAGAACACGTGAGGGAATTTTATTGATGAAGATGGATGATCCAGGAATCCAAAACTGCACATCAGTGTGTATCCATTACAGGAAGGAATCAAGCCATAAAAAGTTCTTAAAATTCCCTATACTGATCTGGCTCGGTATCGGGGTAGGGGAATTTTCATTCTATCCAACATGGTTGTCAGTTCTACCATGTTACTCTTAAGTTTTCTTTGTAAGATAATCCCTACCACTGATCCTAATCTCACGTGAGTTAACTCGTTGTGAGAAAAAAGGAGTGATAAGGGATTCCCATACAAATATGGTGAGATAGAGGGAATGATGGAGCCAATATTTTCTGTGGTAGATGGGACAAGATTTATTATTGAGGCATTGATACATATCCTGCGAGGGAAGGAATCAATCCATACATAGTTTTGTGAGAGATCGTGTAGTATATTTTCATGATATTATGTTGCTTTTTGTGATGTAGTTTAATATTTTATAGTGAGGAAATGTGTCACAGTTTAAAATCATGTTTCAGGGATGAGTTCCATACAGTTTAATGTCGTGTGGAATGGAAAATGATTCATATTTTTACGGTCATAATGTTTCGACCATGACATGGGGGTTTCATGGGAGTCCTACTCATAGATTATGGTCATAGAGTTTGGACCATCAATTCATGTTATTGATCCTCATAGTTTATGGTCTTAGAGTTTTCATCATTTCTTCTAGCAATTATAATTCATATTTTAGGGTCATAGAGCATGAACCCTGGCACTAATACCATTCATTTTATCATCATTTTGGTTAGGAAAACAACCCTTAGTTTAGGGACATAGAGTTTGGACAATGTTGTGGGCGTATTAATACATGAAATAATTCTTCAAGAATTTGCGTTTGTGGTAGCTGCGATGATCTATCTATCCATTGATATCAAGGAGTAAACATCATTGGAATAGACCCTATGTATGACATATTGTCCTTCCCACATTGGTTCGTGATTTGGGGGAATATTCCTGAGTATCATCAGGATTCTGAGGATTAACACCATATCTCCTTTGAGGAAAGATCAATGGAAAACCTTTTGTCAATGCCTGGTTGTTTCCTCCGGAATTTGGGATGACCTCATTGATTTATGTTTCAAAACTACCATGCCGTTTCAAATGGTTTTGTCCATAGAACCAGAAATATCCAATGATTCTATATCCATTTGGACCTACTTTCCAAAGGTATGTGCTCATTTGTTGTGAACTGATGCGGCTTAAGAATTTTCATTGGTCGAGAGGATGGGAGGTCGGACTCATCACACCTTTTTGGGGGGAATTATTTTCTACACTGACACTCTCTTTATAGATTTAAGTTATGTTTGTGATTCCTTATTAAATTACCAGGTATGAAAATGATCTTTCCTTGAGATCTAACAATCAATTATTGATATGGATGAGATTTTGAGAATCTTTTATATGTATTCGAGGTTATTCATTGAGAGAGAATTATCTTCATGTTTTATAGATTCTTACTCAATGGTATCCTTCTACACATTATATAGAAATCTCTTGGTCATTATGATAACCATATTGATTTTAAAGTAACTCAGTGGGGCACTTGAATTTTATTGTCATTTTGAAGGACATGGATAATTTCAGAGTTGGGATCATACCCGCAGATGGGCTACCTCTGTATTCTTTTTTTAGAAAAGGGATTAGAACCCACGTAGTTCGAGTAAATAAGTATGAGTTTTATGCATGGTTGATGGCTCAAAGAAAGATTTCCTAATTACTTTTATTCTCTAAGCTCACGTGAGTTTTCTCGGTGTGAGAAACAAGAGGTATTGGTAAAACTTGAAAATTGTGCCATGAAAGATGCAATCAGGAGAAATAATGTGGGTATTATGTATGTATGTCTTCCCAGATAGATGAAGATTATGTTTTACTTTAGGTAAGAAACCCAAGAACAAGGTCCATAAAGGTATATGTGATTTTTGGAGATTTGGATACTTAATATATGACATATTACTGAGAAGGATGGAAAAATTAGAGGGGTCTTATGATTTGGGTTTTATTCCTAAGAAGGAAGTCCAAATAAAAAGAAATTAAGACTGGTTAAGAGAAATTATGACTGGGGCTTATTCCAGAGAAGGAGGCCCAGGTTAAGGGACATGAGAACTGGGGCTTATTCCTGAGAAGGAGGCCTATGTTAAGGGACATGAAAACTGGGGCTTATTCCTGAGAAGAAGGCCTAGGTTAAGGGACATGAGAACTGGGGCTTATTCTTGAGAAGGAGGCCTAGGTTAAAGGGAATTCTGACTGGGGATTACTCCTGAGGAGGATTCCCAAATTAAATATCATGGACTGGGGCTTACTCCTGAAAAGGAGGCCCAGGTTAAGGGACTTGGGGCTTACTCCTGAGAAGGATGCCCAGATTTCAGAATTTGGGACTGGGGCTTACTCCTGAGAAAGAGAACCATATTTAAAGATCCTCTCATCTTAAAGGATGAGGTTGAATGAATGAAATCTCTAACCTTAGTGACATAAAGATATGAAAATCACTAGGTTTTGAGAGATGTTCCACATAATTCCTTTCAGATAAGGAATCCAATCAAGGAAACATGCCATAAATGGCTTCGAAGAGTGTATTGAAGACTAAATCTTGAAGAGGAAAGGTGGAATTGAAGAAAACAAGTGAATAGGCAGAAGGGGCACCAAAAAAGAGAGAGGTGCCCAAGTCCTTCATGGGAACGCAAGTCCTGATTGTGCAAGTGTACCTGCGTGACACATGGGTACTTGCATGATGGTCAATCCATAGGGTAATACTTGGTCGGGGCTTGGCTGAAGCCCTTAGTATTATCCTTATGGGCTTCCAAAATATTGTCGCGCAAGTTCTGGTGAAGGGATAAGGCGGCACACAGGTGTGTCCATTGCCCTTAAGGGTTAACCACTTGGCGTGTAGGTGTTGTTGAATTACAACACTTTGGCCTTGTTCCCCCTATTTAGAGCTTTCATTCTAGGTAGTAAATTACGTTAGAAGTTTTCTAAAGACTTCCATAAGAGACTAGGGTGTCGGGAGCTTAAATATTGCTTTTGGAATTTTTTTCCTTCCAAATGGGGGTCCCACAAGGGGTATTTATAGGTTTCTGAAGACCCCAAGAGAAAAGAAAAATAGGGCACGTAGTTCCCCTATGCACCTAATATGTGGCGCACAAGTATACTTGGGTGACCATGAATAAACTTGAACGAAACAAGTGAAAACAAATCCTCTTTCATGACTTTGTCAAATTTTGATGTTTCTTCGAAGGATGAATCAATTTGAGGTAAGGTATTTTCCCTTTTCATTCATTTAGACTCTGTGATGGAATGGAGCGTCAAAAAAAGTCCCCCATCAGAGTTGGTTCCAAAAGAAGGAGGGTGTGACTCTGAGGTAAAGAATAAAACCAATGAAGGGCACCGTGCATGTTTTTAGAATGCATATATAGTTGTGCACATGATAGTCGCACAAGAATCGGCGCGTAGGGTTGCGGCCTTGCCTATATATATGCAGCCATTCCGCGCGCAAAGAAATCGGTTCTCAACGATTCCCCCTCTCGCCGTGCAAGTTGCATTCATCACGCAAGTGTATTGTTTTCCACTGGTTCTTTATGTCATGCTTCTGTAATGGTATTTGGACTTGTGCGGTGATACCTGGGCACCAATACTTTCATGACACAACAATACCTGTGCTCCAATATAGGACTTGCGTGCCTTAATGTCTGAGATATTTTTTTCACTTTTATTCAGAAATTTTATGAAAAATCAACTCACTTAAGAGTTAATTATTCGACCTTTGTGAATATTAAATGGCTCCTAGAAGAATCATAACGGCTGATGAACTGGCTATAAAACGGATTAATGATATGATGAACATTTTTGGCCATGATTACTATGATATATGCAACATCACTCTCCCAGATTTGGCCAATTACTTGAAGAAATATCATGTTAATTTTCCACATAGCATCTACCTGCCTCTATATGGCCATGGTCATCTGCAAGGATACAATGTTCTTGATGCAAAGAACTATCTACCAGAGATGTAGCTGCACTGCTACTCCTCTATTTCTGTTATGTTGTGCACTAAGAGAAACAACAATGTTGTGAACTTTCAAATTTTTCCTCCATTCCATTTCCTTGCAGATATGAAAATGGAAAACCCATGGTCTGAAATGTTTTCCGCTACCGGTTGGTGGAGAGATGACTATCATGGTATTAGAACCATATCTGAAAGGAGTACTATCTCCAAATGGCTCTTTACTTCCAATGCTTCATTCTCAAATCCATGTATCCAGCTTCCATGTCTCTTGGACAAAAATAGAGTCACTATTTGATCAGTAGAAATTTTTCACAAACCGCACTCAATAACATCCTTTTAAAATTGTTCCAAGAAGATCTAGTATCACTGCATCTCTTATTGTATCCAGTTGAATGAATGAATTCCAGGAGGCTACATATGAAGCTCGTGATTTTGTAGATAAAATGAAGAGTTATGTTGAAAGACTTTTGTAATTCCTGAAAAAGAGAAGAGACTCCAGTCTATGTATGTCTTTATAACTCTTGTGCATCAATGAAAAACACTTTCATCTTCAATCATTTGTTATTTCATTCTTTTTCTACATGCTTTAAATTTTTACCTAAGCCAATGGGCCTAGTAATCATAGTTTCATTTTTACAAGGATTATTAAAACATCCCTACAAACATTGAATTTTTTAATTGACCAATATTACCTAAAATCATACAAAATGTATGTTTTCTGAGCTAGTACTTGACTTTTATTCATAGTTCCCTTTTCATTTGTGGGAAGTTTAAAGACATGCATGTTGGACATAAAAAGTCGAATGATTATGGTCGAAATAGCTTTGACCGAATGGATTAAAATTAACTCAATTCCTCGAAAATTTATCTAAAACATATTACCACACTCAAGTATGTGGGAAATATGTAAACAATGACATAATAAATTTTGAATTTGAGGAATGATATGAAAACGGGATAAAAGCTAATAGAAGAAGTATTTCCCAAGAATGAGGTTTCCATTATTTAACAAACCTGTTAGGGGGTTGAAATATGCAGGGCCGCTTAAGGGAATTGGCTGCATAGTCAAATAATAACATCTTTTGGCTGAAAGGTCTATTTTGTAGACTACTCATGTAAGGCCGCCTAAGGGCACATGCTTCATTTTTAGGCAAAAGAACTCTCAGAAATTTACTTTTCTACTAATAAAAAGCCAGTAGAAGTTTATGGAGATTCTAATTTTCCAAAGCATAGAGTTTGCTATATGGAGAGAGGAACATGAATATGGAGAAGATATTTCCAATCAAGATTGTATAAGAACTGGATGAATGTCACTCCAGTGATGGTTTGACCCAAACGTAGGAAGGGAAATATAAACCATAGACTTGAATATTTTTAGATCAGGAAAAAGAGTTTGGGACAAATATGTTAAGGATGGCCATTTTTCTAGATCCTTACATATTATAGATAAGACCACTAAGGGAAAAAGTGGTTTTCTTCCCAAGAATGAAGTTACAAATATTTAACAAACCAATTAGGGTGTTGAGTTATGCATGGCCACCTAAGGGAATTGACCGTATAGTAAAATAATAGTATCTTTTGGCTGACAGGTCTGTTATGTAGACTACTTATGCAAGGCCGCCTAAGGGTACGTTCTGCATAGTCAGCCAAAAGAACTCTCAGAAATTAGACATTTTGTGACCAGAATTCAGGAAAAGGGTTATAGAGATCTGGATGTATTTTAGGTTAAGAGTATGACACATAAAAATGGTCATTGTTCAATGTGTGTGAAGATACACATACCAATGATAACCATAATCATGTTGTGACTGGGTCCTGCATTGAGATACTAAACTTCACTAAATATCACATAAGGATGGGAATCAAGCCATACAAAGTTCTTGAAATACGGTTTAACGTCATGTGGGATGAGATTGTAGGATATATTAGTTTAGGGACATAGATCTTAGACCATTATAAGGAGTACACAGTGTTTTTTATAAACCTGATGTGAATGAAAACCAGGGTTTTTATACCACAGTCATGTTTTCACAGGGGGAATTTTCATCCAAGGGACTGAAAGTAGAATTTGGGGTTAGGCCCAAAGGCTTGGGGCTGGGTTCAAGGGACACACGAACATTCCTACATATCCCATAATGATGGGAATCAAGCCACGCATAGTTCTTGAAATACCATGTGTACAGATTTGGTTCTTACATGTGAAGGGTGAAATGGGACTTTAGTGCAATGATAGTTTGACCCAAGATAAACGGTTCGGGCATTGCCATGTATGCACATTGTCTTGGAATATAACATGGTTGGACACCAATGTAAATAATTATTCCCTCTCAGGTGAGGTTGTCAAAAAATGTTGACGTTTATTATAAAACTTGAAAAACGTGTTGTACAGTTTAACGTCATATAACAAGGACAAATGAGAACCAATGTAATGATATTGATTCTGGGGGTGGTTTCATGAATAAACATCGTATGAGATGGAGGTGAACCTATGTGACGAGATTGGTTTTGGGGGTGGCTTCACGAATCAACATCGTATGAGATGGAGTTGAACCGATGTGAAGAGATTGGTTTTGGGCTTGAACCTCATGAGGTTGCCTACATACCCAACATAAAAGGAAAGGATCAAAATCCGCGTAGTTCCATTGAAGAATAATTTCGTGATCAAGTTGTTCATTGAGGAAAATGACCTAAAAATGGTGTTGGGACTTACACATGGCTAGCGGCCCAGAGAGGGTGTTATGGTTGAAGTTTACTCTATGATCATGTGAGTCATATTCGATGTGAGAAACAAGAGGTAGAAACAGCCCTAACAATGCATAGTTTAACGTCATGTAGGACGTATAAGGGAATGTGCAGTTTAATGTCATGCAGTAAGGACATTGGAAAGGACTATGCATTTTAATGTCGTGCAGTAAGGAAAAAACATGGGCATTATAGTTTAATGTCATATAGGAAGGACGAATGCTGTACAGTTTAGCGTCATGTAGCTTGGACGTATGGGTATGCAGTTTAATGTCTGGCAGTAAGGACAATGGGGACACAGTTTAACATCATGTTGGACGTATTAGGGACTTTTTCATAGTTTATCATCATTTCCGATGTTGGGGTGTAGTATAGTTTAATGTCATGTAGCTAGAACGTAGGAGAAGATTATGTAGTTTAAAGTCTTGCAGTAAGGACTTTGGGGACTGTGCAGTTTAAAGTCTTGCAGCAAGGACAATGAAGTTTAATTTCTTTCTGGACATAAGGGACTTCTGTACAGTTTAGCATCATGTAGCTAGGATGTCACAGTTTAAAGTCATGTTGGATGAAAAGGTACAATACAATTTAATAACATGTTGGAAGAAAGTGCTAATAGTTTGAGGTAATATGCATGGACCGGTGGTTATGCAGTTTAATGTCTTACTGGACATCATGGACTATACGGGAAAATGTCTTGCAGCATGGACAACACAATTTAACGTCATGTTGGAAAAATGTGAGAATATTTTAAAGTCACATGCATGGACTGATTGTTATGTAGTTTAATGTCTTGCGGGACATATGGGACTATGCAGTTTAAAGTCTTGCAGCAAGGACAACATTGTTTAACGCCATGTTAGAAAATAGGGTATTTGTGTTACAGAAAACACTTCTTAAAAAATATGGCATTGGTTGGAGTCGTGATGAGTTCTCCATTCATTTATATTAAAGAATAAGCTCCATTGGAGTATACCTTATGTATTGAGTAAGGTCCTTCCCATATTGGTTCATGTTTGAGTTGTTTTTTTCCTGGTATCATTGGTGTTATGAGAACCAATACCAATTATCCCTGAATGAATGAACGAAGACAAAAATATTTGTTGAAAGCTCATGCTACTCAATTCTTATAGACTTCCAAATGGTGCAGGGTGCACAATTTTTCTCATCCAATCGTTCCAATTCATCCATTCACTTTTGAGATCGTTCATCTATAGATTACTGATCACAAATGGCTACTCTGAGCGAAGGTAATTGAACTTCAATGGGCATAACTTCCTCCATTAAATATACTAATGAATATTGAGTTGACTGAGTTGCAGTGTGGGTGGTGGTTCGATAAGCCCATAAATAATGAAAGAGTTTATCAGGCAATGACTTCTTATCTTTATCCACCATCTTTTGTAGTATATTTGAAAGAGTATTATTGAAGGATTCTATCTGGCCATTGGCCACTACATGATACCCAGATGAATTATTGGATTTGATGTTGTATTCTTGATACAACCTCTTTACCTCAGATGAATAGAAGTTGGTGCCATTTTCCATCAATATGGAATAAGGGACACCAAATCTGGTAATGATGTTAGACTTGATGAGGCTAACAATTCTTTTAGAACTAACTTCCTTGAGAGGTATTGCCTCTTCCCTTTTGGAAAAAAATTCAGTAGGAATAAGAATATACTTAAACCGCTTGGTTATAGCTGAAGGGTAAGGTCCCACCACATCCATTCCCCATGAGGAAAATGACCATGAGTATTTAGTTGTATGAAGAATCTATGGGGGGCTGATGAATGAAGTTGGAACATACTTGGCAAGAATTACACTTCTTCGTGAAGTCAACACAATCTTGTATCATTGAAGGCCAAAAGTTTCCATGACTTCAAATTTGATCAGATAGTCTATGTCCCGACTGATGGGTACCATAGACTCCTGCATATACATCTTTCATGACAGTCATTGTATCTTCACCGTCAATGCATCTGAAAAGAATTCCATCAAAACCAATTTTGTAGAAAATTTTCTCTAGGTGACCTGGGTTGTCATAAAGAGTAAAATTGACCACACATCACCAGATTTGTTCTTTCCCATCTCTATCAGGTGGAAGTCTTCCATTTTGAAGTTATTCCCTTATAGGTGTCATCCATCCTGTAGTATGACCATATGGTTCAGAAATGGGACTAATTTCATGGATTTCCTCTTTTCTGGTTTGAACATAAGGAGAAATTGTATGACAGTGGGCAATATTGATGATTGTCTCATCCCGAGTTGGATCTACTAGAGCTGTGGCTATATGGGCCAGTACATTATCTTGGGCATTTTTTGATCGTGGGACATAAGAAAATGTCAGTTTTGAAGTAAATTCCACTATTAACTCTCTAAAATAATCATAAAAAGGGATTAACTCTTCTTTTCGGATGGCATAATCGCACATTGACTTGTTTGATTAACAGGAATGACCTTTATGTGATTCACTTGTGCTTGAACCGATAACTCCATTTCTATGATGAGAGCATGGTATTCTGATTTATTTATTGTACCTCCATCCGACAATATGAAGGAATAATCTATCACTTCCTTTACTTGGGAAATGATCACAATTCCTAACCCAACATTGTTGAATTTAGGATCTTCCATTTTCTTCCCAGTTGGACTTCTGGAAGCACCATCAAAGTACATTTCCCATGTTTAAAGATTATCCTAAATAGAAAAGGCTTCTTCATCAGGATGCTCAATATCTAAAGATTTATCTTCTACTGAAGGATGTTCAGAAAGGAAATCAGCAAGATCATGGCCTTTTATTTCCTTTTGAGACACATACTAGATATCAAATTGCTGAAAATAACCTCCCACCTTTCCAGACGTCCAATAAGAATTGGACGACTAAGGATGAATTTGAGCGGGTTATTTCAAGATACCAATTGGACCTCACGATGTTGCAGGTAGTGTCTCAATTCACGAACTTCAATGATTAATGCAAGGTATCACTTCTCAATAATTTAATATCGGGTTTCTTCTTTAAGAATAGTCCAACTGAGATACTAGATGTTGTTTTCATTCCCATCATCTTTCTTATGGGAAAGAAAGTCACCCAATGATTTCTCTAAAGCTATCACATAGTAGATAAGTGGTATTCCATCAACAGGTGGCATTAATACCAGTGGACTCAAGAGATATTTCATGAGAATATTTAATCCTTCTTGACATTCTTCAGTTCACTGGTAAGTGACTCCCTTCTTCGTCAATTTGGTGAAGGTTAAAATTTTTCCTATGAAATTGGCGACGTAACGCCGAATATAGTCTAAGTGTCCTTGAATTATTCTCAATTATTTCAAATATTGAGGAGGTGACATACCAAGGATTGAATTTGTCTTCTTACGCTCGACATGGATACCACAATGGCATACAACAAAGCCATGAAATTTTCTGGAGGTTACCCCAAAAACACATTTTAAGGGGTTCATCTTCAAATTGTGTTGTCAATGTTTTTGGAATATGACTTAAAAATCTTCCAAGTGATTATAAAATTGTCTATATTTAACAACTAAATTGTCCACATAAAATTCATAAAATTTCCCAAAAAAGGGATTGAAGATATGGTGCATGGCACGCTGATATGTTGCACCTGCATTCTTCAGGCCAAAGGGAATTACCCGAGAGGAAAACACACCCTAAGGGGATATGAAGGATGTAGATTCTTTATATTCTAATTCCATTCGGATTTGGTTATACCTTGAATATAAATACATGAAGTAAAGTGCTTCATAGCTAGGTGTTGCATCAATTTGGAGTTTTATGATCAGAACTAGAAAATCATCCTCAGGACAATGCCGATTAATATCTCTGAAATATATGCAAACTCTTATTTGTTCATTCTTATATTTCATATGTAAAATATTATCCAACCATTTGGGATATTGAACTTCTCTGAAAAAGTTAGCATTGATAAGCTTATCCATTTCGGCTTCAATTTTTGAAGCAATATTTGGGTGTGTTCTTCTTGTAGCTTGCATAAATCCTCGATGTTCTTTTGTAATACCCTAATGATGAGTAGAAAAATCAGGATCAAGACCATCCATTTATGTATAGTTCCAAGAAATATATATCTCAATTTTTATTACAAAATAAAATATACATTTCTTGCTCTTCCAATGTCATGGCCACACTAATTAAAGTGGGACGTAGATCTTCTTTTGTTCCCAGATTTATTCCACAGAGTTCATCCACAGTGGTTGATATAACCTCTTCAAATGCAGAAGGAGCATCCCGGAGATCATCCCCTTCACCTTCAACATGTTTTGTTTATTTTGTTTCTACTTTTATAGTAGATGATGAAGCAAAATTTCCAAGATCATAAGAGATGTTAAAATTTGAACATCTTGAAGAAGAGGCTTCCATTTCTGACCCTATTGATGATGAAGGGTCTTCCTTGGGTAATATATAAGATATAATGGATTGATAATCGACAACATCATTTACCTCTGACATTATTATAACTTCTTATGACCTATTTTGTGAAGTATAGACTTGGTGGATTTCAGCAGATGAAATGAAGACATCTCCATTTGAGCTTTCATCATTGCCTGGTGAATCCCCAATTTCTCCCATTCTGTATGGCTTGATTGCTGTAATTGAAATTATTGAAGTTTCCATAAGATTATTTGGATTTTGGTCTATCCTGTCAATTTGACTGATAGTCAACACATAACATGTACTCACATCTATGAATGGGTTTACTGGAATCTTTTCCAAACTATATGGAGCATTAAACATGGTAACCTCCCCTGTTGTGGATTTCTCCTTTCCCTCCATGTGATAGAATTCTGCCTCAATGTATTGAGATTCACATGTCTTGAATGGGGTTTTATCACCACACAATGTCCCAATATGACCATTGAAATAATATTTGAGAAATGGATGGTATGATGAAGGGATAGATGCATGTTGATGTAGCCAGGGTCTTCCAAGAAAGATATTGAAATCTGTGTCAAGACGAACCACCATGAAATTTGAATTGGATACAAGATCTCCAAACTGAGTTCTCAGTGTGATCTCACCCGGAGGTTTTAGTTCATTTTTATCATATACTTACTAGATAATAGTAGAAGGAGATAAATCAGATTCGGTGAGGCCAAATCGATGATGTTTATGAATGGGGATGAGGTTGACTCCTGAACCATTATCAATAAAAGATCTTCGAATGTCCACATCATTGATCTTTCTAAATAAATACAATTTTCAAATATGTACATACACAACATCATCTTCAACTTCATCTGTGAAAGATATCAATGCATGGCATTCTGCAGGATCATTCTCTATATGGTAGACTCCAGTTGCAGCAATTTTAGTTTCAAACTCCTGAGGACTTGACAAAGCCTCGATGAGGGCCTCCGGAAGATCCTTTGATAAATTCAAGGAATCTAGAATTGATAACATGGACGGTACTTGGGCCAGGTGTTTTAATACATAATACTTTAGATCTAATGATCTGTGTTTCCAATAGAAACATGTGGTTTTTCAGGTTCCATAGATGTTGATGCTTTTGAAGTAGATGCATCTTTTATAGGGGTAGGAGTTGGAAATACTACTGGATTTGGAAGATTAGACAGAATGGGTCTATTTATCTACTGAGAGGAAGAATGGGTAACATCCAACTGATCCCCAAGAATGACTGTGTGTGGACTGAATCTGCCACGTGTGGAAGAACTTGCTTGTTCTTATTGAGCTCACTGAAGGGATCTGCAACGAGTTTCCACTGCATATACAGTTCTAGAAGTGGTAGAATTGGAATACTAGTTTCTGGGATATCAATGTCTTCCTCTGTATCCCAGACCTCTGGAATTCCCTATAATTCTTATGTTTGATACATGGAACTCTTGCTCATCGAGATCGAAACCGTGACTGGAATAAGGATCTGTTAAGTGAATCATGTTAATAGAACCAAATATCATCTCTTTTTATGATGGCGACTCTACCGGATTAGCCAGTTTAGGTTGTGCCGTTTAATAGGGTGGTGCCCGTGTTTTCGAAGTAGATGGCATAAAATCTGCTAGAGTCAAAGACAACTTATACTTTGACCCAATCTCATCTTCTTCTGATTGCTCTTCTTTATTTAGATTATGTTGTTTCTTTGAGGATTTTCCCTCTGATGAAGCAGGATTTGTTGTGGCATTCATATCAAAAGACACAATTGGTTTCATCACATGCGTTCACAAAATGGCATGAGTTCCGTTGATCATTTATCTGACCATTCAATTATCATATTTCTACGCATTTTTTCTATTGACTTCTTTCCACTCGCCTTCTTCCTCTGGATCTATAGCAGTAACACATGCTACCTGGGATGAAGAACCTTTCAGTTTAACTTTTCCCAAGTCCACCATTTTTTGCAGGAAGTATATAAAGACAAAACACTCTGGAATGGGATGTGCTAACATTCGATGAAATGGGAAATTGTAGCGACGGTCTTCATCTCTTTCCATGTTTGTCATTTTGGGCCTTGGAAATTGAACCAAATTATTTTCTAGAGCCGAAATGAAGTAACCAGTAACCTGTTCATTTTGGAAAGAGTAAAATTTGCTCTTCAGATCCTCAAATTGTTTTCGTCATTGATCTCATTGATCATCTTGACGAAACAACCTCTATTGATGAGGCTCAGGAGGTGGAGACCTTTGTAAAAATGAATGTTTTGAAGTAGAAGTAGGTACAGGTTCTTGTTTAAGCGTAACTGTAGCAGTATGTGCTCTACTCATTCTTCTTCATGGAGCTGATGGAATTACATGAGTTTTATCCTTAGCCATCATAAGAGAGTCTTCAATCTGCTGAGAAATCAAAGTAAGGTCTCAAAACCCTCTTGTGTATTTCACAGGGATCAACAGTGTGCGTAATTCATCATTCAAATGTGCCACACAGATTGGCAACAACTCTTCTTGAGGGATTTCTAAGCTTAGGGAATATGATAATCCCTTCCAGCGAGCAATGAAATCTGAAATCCTTTGATTATCCCTTTGCGTACAATTTGTAAGATCATAAACTGTTGTCTTCGGAAAATTTGAGCTAAATTGAAGAAGGAATCATTGATGGAGATCCACCCACCTGGTAATTTACCGGGATTGGAAGCTTGTGTACCAGACAAAAGCAAGCCCTTGTAATGACAGTACAAAACACCTGAGCTTAACTGCATCCTGTTCCTGAGGGGTTCCCGTCATAGGATCTCAACGAGAAAAAAAATGTATTATGTGTTGCTTTGGGTCTCTCGAACCATTAAATATTAGGAATGTGGTACTTGAAAAATTTGATGGGGGAGGAATTGAATCAACCCATTCAGGGTAAGATCACTTTTTTGGTTGAATTTGCGCACATTTTCCCTCCGAATCTACCAACTGAGTTGTTAATGACTCAATAGTAGTTATTAACTTTTGAGAAACATCCGGTTGAGCTTGGACCTGAGAAGGTACAATAACTGGAGCTTGGAAAGATGTGGTGGATGGTACTGCAACTGATGATAACACCACCAGTTGTTGTTGAACCTGACCCATAGTATTAGACCTATTAGGGTGTATTGATAAAGGAGGATATTCTTGATCCATATCAGTAAATGAATCAAATTCCCTTGGCTGACTGACTCCAGCATGCTTAGGAGGAAGACTAACTTGGAGTAGTTCTGAATTCAACCTTCTCAATTCCATCATTTCATTATCCTGTTGTGCGAATCTTTTCTCTAGTGAGAGTGATTGTCCTCCTCTTGAGCAAGGGTATGTAACCTGATTCTTTCTTTTACCCTTGATGGAAACCTTTCGGAGAGGGGGAAGATGATTATTTGATGCAATACCTAGATTCTGGGTAAACCTTTGATTTCGTGTACGTACACCTTCTTCATTTGTGTCTGTGCATACAAATTCTTGTGCAGAAACCTCTTCATCTGATCCCTCTGAGTGAGCCTCATGTTCTGTAGGATCAGCAACAATGACATTGATGAAATTAATTTATTCATAATGCATTGCATCCTTTCTATCAGCATTTCTGTGATACTGTCTCTTTCCATGTCCTTGATGATACATTAGCGTTTGTTGATTTGATCCTTCAGGAACTTCTTGATGAACCTGAATTTAGAGGGAATCCCCTGATAATTCAGATCTTCATTCTTCTTTTGGATTCATCCCTAATCGAGAGAAGACTGACTTTCTCTGAGGAAGAGACTGAGGATTTGGAAAAGTCCCCAGTCCGGTGGACTGGGGCAGTTCCTGCGGTTTCTGCTCAACTCCTCGAATCCTATTTTTTTTTATTTCGAGGGTTGGGTTAAAAGATTCCCCAGTCTGGAAAGATAGGGTTGTTCTGGAGTTTTTATATCTGAGCCTTTCTTAAAATCTCTTTTGATCTTGCGTAATTTTGTCCGAAAATTGGCTGGATTCATCAACCTGCATCCACTTTTATCACCCGGCTCAAAAGACCATTGGATGATTTCTGACACTTCTTTCACTTGATGATGTGCATGCTCCAAACGATAAGCATGTTCAATATTCTCGTTTTCTTGATGAAACAGTAATTCAAAAACATGTTCTAGGTATGTTTGACATTGAGAAGAAATAGTTTAGGCTTGTTCTTGAGAATCCTTTGATTACAAACAAAGCCAATTGGCTGTGGCCGGCCATGGGCAATAACATTTCATGAGACCATCTTCAGCGGGATTTGTTGACTGGATATTATAGTGAAGTTTAGTGCTCCATGAACACCCCATCCCCTAATATTAATACTAGATAGGGCATTGGAAATTAACTGTCGCAATCTTTTTAGTGAGCCAATGCATGAACGCTGAAGGGCTCTCTACTGATGTCCAGCCTTCGGATATCGAGAAAATGAGAGAGAGGCCAAATCAATTTGGCATTGTAACCCTTTTATTATCTTGATATGATTTTAATATTAATCATAATATAATATTTTATTTTTCAACTAAAAAATAGTTTTCCATATGTTGAGATGAATATAATGAATTCCATCTTCCATCAACATATCTAGAATGTCATACTGAGAGTCTGCCAGAGGCAAAAACATGACTGGAACATCACTTTTTTTCAGTTTTTTTCTCATATTCATCACTTCCTATTTATCTTTTGATGATGATTATTCTACCATATTAGACCAGAGTTTGTGGTTCCTTGTTGCTTCATTAGATTCAACAAGATTGGTAGAGAATTCATTGATCATACTAGAAGATGAATGACATAGTGGTGGTTTAGAGAATGGCCTACTCCCCAGGATATCTTATGACTGAGAAAGTAGTTCACATGCTATCAGTAAAGCATCAGACATGACTAGCTTCACATTTGCAAGTGCCTCAAGATATGAGGGCTTTCTCATCATTGCATTTTCCTCTGAAGAATTTTCTAGACAATGTGAATTACAACTTCAGAGAGGACTTTCGTAGCTAAATTAATCAACATGGGGAGGACCACCATGGCGGGTTATAGAAAAAGATGAAACATTTTTCTCCTTGGTCTTCTCGCCACATAGAGTGTTCTTGTGGCTCTCATCTGATGATTAAAACATAGAGATCAACCAAATTGTCATGAAGCAAGCCTTCATGTGGATGTTTCTATTGAAGACCTTTCAGAATTAATGTTCCCTCTATTGGGAAATGAGAGAGTAGAAAGTTTAATTTCAATAGATAATTGTCTGAGGGCTTCAAGAACTCCATCCTCGAGAAAGGTCTTATTATAGATTGGCTCTTGTTTCCTTGAATGTGCTGGTTGGATCTTCTTCTTAGATGCATTCATACTCATGTTGGGAACCACTTGTTGATGTAATTGGTTATTATAGGAAGGTGTGTGTGCCTGCTCAAGAGAAATGATCAGGTTGGGCTGATTATCTCCACTCAAATCAGGTGTATGTGCCTGACTTGGTTGTCCGTTTCATATTGGGGAGTATGCCCCACAACCCTATTTGACTGGAACAAAGTGGTGTGTCTGTTCTGGAGTGATATGCTGAGGTTTCACTCCACTGGTAGGGATATATTTGCATTTCTCTCCCTGTGATGCTGCTGAAGCTGTTATAATATTCTTACAGGCATCCAGAATATGATCAGGGGTTTGCTACTGCTCTTTCACCATTAATGGAATATGTTTGGTGACATCATCTATCATAACAAGGATAAACATTCATTCCATGCTTCTAGTAGGTGTGTATTCATGCTCCTGTCCTCCTTTTCCTGTCAGTGAATTCTTACAATACTCATGGTTGGGGCAGAGAGTTGAGTCTACCTCCTGTTTGTCATTGGGGCTTTGCATTTGACTTCTCTGGGTGCTACCAAACGAGACTGTAGGTTGGCTTCAACAATACAAGTAGGTGTATGTTCCTAATTATTGCACTCCACTAAATGTGGTTGATTAACTTCCTTCAATACTGACAGACGAGGCTGCTGGAAGGATTGATGAGTGTACGAAGTTGTATGTGCCTATTTACCAGTTGTCAAAACATTGGGATGGCAGTCTTCAACGTATGTTGTCAGACGAGCCTGCTGACTACCTGATGATTTATAAAAAGGTATATGTTCATGTCTATAGTACTCTGCTCGAATTGCCTGGCGGGATTGGAGTGTTGCTTCCAGACGAGTTAGCTGGACATCAGAATGAAAACGAGCGGGTGTGTGTGCCCACTCGCTGCTTTCCACCATGTTAGGTTGGTGGAATTCTCCAGAAATGGCAGAGATAAGAACCTGATCACTATTGACCAGATTTTGCCTCTGGTAGTTTATCTTGCATGGTCGAGTCTGAGGAACCTGAGCCGACCGCCTGGAGAAGATACCCTCATCATGTTGAGGGCGCACCGCCGCACGAGTCTGGCAGCGATTGTTGATGGGATCCCTCGGGGAGGACACATGTCTCCTTGAATTATGGCCTTAAGTGACCTTCTCATTCACCTCCATAGAATATGGGAGGGACTGGTGATTGGTTTCCTGGGATAATGAGCTGAAATGGGTGTAGACGGTGGTTGGCACCACCTGCTTCTTGATCGGTGGTCATCGCTGTCCAGACAACCAAGGTAAATTATTGACTTGGAGGGCTTGTCGAGCGGCCTCCAGAGTCCGAATAGTTCCATTTTGACAGTATTCCTTAACCAGCACATTTGATACCCAGCGCTGAAGACGCTGAGTAGGTGATTTCATCCTCAAAGCGGACAACGATCCAACTAGAGTAGTAGTAGAGGTATTCACAGTAGAGGCATTCACAGGTCTGATATTAAGAGGATCCATTTTTATAATGCAGATGATCTTGGAAAAGAGTGCATGTTTGATATAACAGACATAATCAAGATAAGTTCAGTCACTACATATTTTGGATGGGCACATATGTTATTGATTGTTTTTCTGGCCCTATCATTGTGTTTAAATAGGGGCCTAACAAATAAGTAAACAATCACTTTCTCTTGGTTAAGGATTCAAGCCATGTTCACCATTTTTTGTTTCCTCTACAATTGGGGATGAACTCATTGATTTAACGTTCAAAAATTCCTAGCAGTTTGTAACGTGTTTGTTCGTAGAACCAGAAACATCCAATGATTCTATATCTTTCTGTAAATACTTCCCAAAAGGTAGGTTCTCATTAGTTGTGAACTGGTGAGGCTTAAGAATTTTCATTGGTTGAGAGGATGGGAGGACGGACTCATCACACTTTTTTGGGGGGAATTATTGTCTACTCTGGGACTCTCTTTATATATTTAAGTTATATTCTTGAATCCTTATTAAATTACCTAGTATGAAAATGTTCTTTCCTTTAGATCTAACAATCAATGATTGATATGGATGGAGTTTATATAATCTTTTATATGTATTTGAGGTTCCTCATCGATAAAGAATCATCTATATTTTTTTTAGAGATTATGAGTCAATGGTATCCTTCTACACATTATATAGAAATATCTTGTTCGTTATGATAACCATACTAGTTTCAAAGCCACTCAGCAGGGCACTTGAAGTTTATTTCTGTTCAGAAGGACATGGATTATTTCAGTGTTGGTAATATACCCACAGATGTGATACCAATGCATCCTTTGTTTTTAGAAAATTAATCAGAACCCACGTAGTTTGATTAAATAAGATTGAGGTTTATGCATGGTTGATGGCTCAAAAAAAGATTTCATAATTACTTTTATGCTCTAAGCTCACGTCAGTCATGCTCGGTGTGAGAAACAAGAGGTATTGGTAAAACCTGACAATTGTGCCACGAAAGATGAAATCATGAGAAATAATGTGGGGATTATGTATGTATGAATTCTCAAATAGATGAAGACCAGGTTTTACTTCAGGGAAGAAACACAAGAACAAGGTCCATAATGGTATATGTGCTTTATAGAGATTTGGATACTTAACTTAGGACTTAATCCTGAGAAGGATACCCAAATTAGAGGGGTCTTATGATTTGGGTTCTATTCCTGAGAATTAATTCCAAATCAAAATAAATTAAGATTGGTTAATAGAAATTATAACTAGGGCTTATTCCAGAGAAGGAGGCCCAGGTTAAGGGACTTGAGAACTGGGGATTATTCCTGAGAAGGAGTCCCAGGTTAATGGACTTGAGAACTGGGGCTTATTCTTAAGAAGGAGGCCCAGGTTAAGGGACTTGAGAACTGGGGCTTATTCCTGAGAAGGAGGTCTGGGATAAAGGGAATTATGACTGGGGCTTACTCCTGAGGAGGATACCAAGATTAAATATCTTGGACTAGGGTTTACTACTGAAAAGGAGTCCCAGGTTAAGGGACTTGGGGCGTACGCGTGATAAGGATGCCTGGATTTGGGAATTTGGGAATAGGGATTACTCCTGAGAAGGAGGCCTAGATATAAAGATCATCTCATATTAAAGGATGAGGGTTAATGAATGAAATATCTAACCTTAGTGACATAAATATATGTAAATCACTAGGTTTTGAGAGATGTTCAACATAATTCCTTTCAGATATGGAAGCCAATCCAGGAAACATGCCATAAATGTCTTTGCAGAGTGTCTTGAAGACTAAATCATGAAGTGGAAAGGTGGATTTGAAGAAAAAAAGTGAATTGGCAGGAGGGGCACCCAAAAAGAGAGAGGCGGGCAAGTCCTGCGTGGGTACGCAAGTCCTGGTCATGCAAGTGTACCTGCACGACACATGGGTACTTGCATGACGGTTAACCCATTGGGTAATACTTGGGCGAGGCTTAGCTGAAGCCCGTAGTATTATCCTTACGGGCTTCCAAAAGAGTGGCGTGCAGGTTCTGGTGAAGGGATAAGGAGGCCCGCAGGTGTGTCCATTTACCTTAAGGTTAAACACCTAGGCACGCAGTTGTTGGTGAATTTCAACACTTAGGCCTTGTTCCCCCTCTTTATATCTTCCATTCCATGTAATATATTGAATTAGAAGTGGTCGGAAGACATCCAGAAGAGACTGGGTCGCTGGGAGCTTAAATCCGGCTTTTGGAATTTTTCGTCCTCGAAATGGGGGGCCCACAAGGGGTATTTATAGGTTGCTGAAGACCCCGAGCAAAAAGCAAAATAAGGGGCGCATGTCACCTGTGCACCCAATAAGATGCACACATGTATACTTGTGCAACCATGATGAAACTTGCGCGAACCAAGTGAAAACAAATCCTCTTTCTTGCCGTTGTCAATTTTTGATGTTTCTTCAAAGGATGAATCAATTTGTGTTAAGGTATTTTCCATTTTCATCTGTTTAGACTCTATGACGGAAAGGAGAATCAACACTCATGAAAACCAAAATTGTAGATTTCCAAATGGTGCGGAGTGTGCATTCTTTTTTCATCTAGCTACTCCAAATCATCGAACCATCTCTAGGATTTCTTGTCCATAGAATTTTGATCACAAATGGCCACCCAAATTTGATGGCATGTGTATTTTGATAGGCAACACTACCTTTTCCCCGTATAATACTGAGTACAAGGTTTCTCAGGTGGCGATGTGGGTCATGGTCTGGTAGTCCTATAAAGCATGAAGTAGATTATCATTCCATGATTTCTTAACCTTATCAACCATATTTTGGAGAATGTTAGAAAATTTCATATTAGAAGCCACTATCTACCCATTGGTCACCACATTTTAGTGGGATAACTGGTTGGATTTAGTTATATACTCTTGTTATATCTTGTCAAACTCAGCGGAGCAGAAGTTGGTGCTGTTTCAATAAGTATTTAATGAGGGACACCAAATCTAGAAATGATGTTGTCCTTCTCAATGCTAGCAATTTTTTTCTCCCCTAATTCTTTAAGGGGTATGGATTCTGCTCATTTGGGAAAACGGTCGGTCGATATGAGTATGAACATGAGTTTTCTGGATAAGATGGGGGGATATGGTCCCACAATATCCACCCCAGGTAGCGAATGGCTAGGAGTAATTTTCTATATAAAGTAACTCTAGGGGTCTTCGTATGAAATTGGCATGAACATGGTACGAATGGATCTTCTTGGTAAATATAGAACAATATAGTATCATAGTAGGCCTGTAATACCCAATCCTTTGGATTTCGTGATAGATCTTTGTTTCTAATTGATGCTCTCCACAAGCTCGGCACACACTTCTTTCATGATGGAGGCAGTCTCTCCTCAATCAGTGCACTAGAGTATGACTCTGTCAAGGACTCCTTTATAGAGAACCTCTTCATGGTTTTTACCATTGTACAAGGCAAACTGTACATCCCATCTTCGGACCTGCTTCCATACATCCCTTTATGGTGGGAGTTCCCCATTACAGAGGTAATTTTCAATAGGCATAATCCATCCAGTGGTGTGACCATAAGGATCAGAAACATGTCTAATTTCATCAATATCCATTGTATTGATTTGGAAATACTGTAAGACCATCTGGTGGTGGGAAATGATGATGACCATTACATACCTTTCTGGGTTATCAAGGATGTGGCTGCATTTTCTGGAGCATCATCTTGTGAATTTTTGAAATCGGGGGGACATAAGTAAACATTGGTTATTTTGTGAATTCTTCCAAATGTTCTCGAACATGGTTCCGCAAGTGGTCCAATACCTCTTTCTTAATGGAATAGTCACCACTGACCTAGTTGATGACTAGTTCTGAATCACACATTATATTTCGGTGTTTGGAATTCACATTAAGTGCCAGTTCCATGCCTCCAATGAGGGCATGATATTCTACTTCATCATTTTTACACCCTTCTGAATGAAGGAAAGAGTAAGGAAAGATGTACATTTCAGGGGATACAAGTATAATTCCTAGCCCCATTTTTTGAGCTTGGGATCCACCTTTCTTTTCCCTTTCGTGCTTTAGGAGGCACCATTGAAGTACATTTCCAATTTCTGGGGGTCCTCATTGATGGAAAAAGCATCTTCATCTGGAAGTTCATCATCAAACGATCTCATTTCCTCCAAGGGGTTTTCAGCCAAAAAGTATGATAACATCTGGACTTTGATGGCCTTCTAGGATACATATCATATGTAAAACTATTGTAGAATGACCATCCATCATGATAGGCATCCATTTTTTATGAGATAGTTGAGATTATATTTGAGCGGGTTATAGCAAGAGGCTTGTTGGGCATCATGGTACTGTTGGTAATGCCTGAGTTTATGAATAATGAATATTATGTCTAGGTAGTTATTTTCAATTTTTGAATACCGAGTTTCAACATAAATCATTGTTTGACTGAGTTAATAGAGGTTATTCTCGTTACCATCATCATTATTATGTGTATGTATGGTGCCTAAAGACTATTCCATGATGGTTATATACAAAATGACTAGTCGCCCCTCCACAGGTAGCATCAGCACCAGCGAGATTCAAAGATATCATTTATATTTTCAAAATATTCTTGGAAATCATTATCCCACTCATACGTAACTCATTTTTTCATGAGCATGGTGAAAGGAAATAATTTACCTTCTATGTTGGATATGAAGTTCTTAATGTATGTGAGGTAGCCCTGGAGACCTCTAAACATGGTGAGGTTGCGAGGTGGGGATGTTCCAAGGATGGATTTTATATTCTCAAGGTTGAATTCGATGTTTCAAAGGACAGTGACCATCTTGGGTAATTTTCCAAAGGAAATATTATAGGAGACCTTTAGGGGATTCATCTATAAACTATGCTATCGTAATTTTGTGAAGACAGTTTCAATATCGGCCAGGTGGTTTTAGCACTGTCGTGATCTAACCACCAGATCGCCAACATAACACTCAACGAATCTTACCAAGAAGGGCTTGAAGATGCAGTGCATTGCATGTTGATATGTTGTATCACCATTCTTATGCATTTTTATATGTTGTATCCTCATTATTTAGACTAAATGGAATATATTTATAACAAAATTGTCCCTGAGGGGCCCTAAAAGTATTATATTATTCCTCTCCTAGGGAAATCTATATTAGGTTCTATCTATAACAGCTGTCGATTAAATAGAGAGCTTCATATCCGACAATTTCATCAATTAAAAATTCTGTGATCGGGACTAAGAGGTCTTCTTTAGGGTAGTGTAGATTAAGGTCCCTAAAGTCAATGTAGATTCTAATCATTCCTAACTTCTTTTTGACAAGGACTATGTTTTCTAGCCAGATCGGATATTGTACCTCCTGTATGATGTTGGATTTGATCATCTTTTCAATCTCATCCTCTATTTTGTCATCATGCGTCAGGTGGGTCCATTTGGATCCCTACTTATAATCCAATTGATCTTTTGGTAAGCCCATATGATGAGTGGAAACCTCAAGATCAATGCATGGTATTTCAGTTTAAATACAGGCAATGACATCCCAATTCTTCTTTATGAAGGAGGTATATGCCACCTGCTCCTCGACAGGCATAGCCACACTGATTATAGTGGGACGCATGTTGTATATATTTCCACGTTTTATCAAATTATATTCATCGATTATGGTGGAGACACCTTCTTTGAATGCAGGAGGGGAATCTTTGAGGTCTTCTACATCCTCCTCATCTTCTTCATCATCATAATCTTATTATTATTTTTATAGAGAGAGGATTTTTGAGATGAAGTCTCCAATGATTGGAGAAAAATTTTCTTTTTTCCTTAGTATGTGAGGGAAGGGTATTTTGAGGTCTCATTGATGGGTCAGGAGCATTTATGTTTCAGATTTTCTTGAAATTATGGGAGTCATCCCAATTTTCCCTGTCTTTGGACTTGGTTTCCACAACAGAAACCATGAAGTCGATTGAGTCTACATATGGACTTTATCTTTGGCATTCAACTTGGTTGATGGGTAATACATACTCTTCCCCATGCAGCTAGAGGGGGTCAGTGGGAGCTATTTCCAATCCATTCTAGGAAGTAATCCAATCAATCTTGTTTGCCGAAAAAAGTTTTCATTCCTATTTTTTGAACCATATGCCAATATAATGTGATTTACATAACTCAAATAGGGATTTTTCAGCATGAAATGTCTTTTTCATTCCATTAGTGCAATATTTAATGTATTGAAGGTATGATGATGGAATTGTACTATGCTGATGCAGGTAATTCCTTCCAAATATAAAATTGAAGGCCATACTTTTCCATACTACTAGGAACTTGGAATCTGACATAAGGTCTCCGATCAGAGTTTTAAGCATGAATCCTCCCAATTGTTTCTTCTCGCTTGTTTCATATCCTAGAAGAGTTTTAGTGCAGGGTGTCAAGTTGTCTTCATCATATCCCAGTCAAAAAATTGTTCGTAGTGGGAGAAGGTTGACTCCGGATCCATTGTCGAGGATCACCGTATGGGAATCAATTCCATTTATATTTCCATAAACTTCTCAGGGCTCGATGCTACCTTGCATAATGGAATATTAATCCCTATCTGTGAAAGATATGATGGCATGACATTCTACAAGAATGGTCTCTATCATATAGACTTGGCTACTACTACTTCAGCCTCAACCTTCTGGGCACTTAGTAATTCTTCGATGAGTAACTCCCAATGATCTGTGAATAGGCTTAACCCATCCAGGATTGATAGCTTTGCTATTAGTGAAGCTAGCTACATTATAATATCCTACTTCTCCTATAATGGTCAGCACTTACTAGCTTGGGGTTTCTATTTCATATTCACTTTAGGGGTTTCAAATTTTGACATCGAGGGTTCAGCCTCTCTGACCAGGGTCGGTGGTGTTGTAGTCCTGTCCATGTTTGGCTGAACTGGTCTGTCTGCTTGCCTTGGGGGATTTAATATTTTTTTCTTCTAATGTATAGTCCAAGATAATCAAGCATGTATTTCTTCCGATGGGGGTGTATGATCATTCTGGTTCATGTTTTGTCTACCAGAAGGTCTTTCCATGAGTTTCTGTGATATTAACTATTTGACTTATCGCGTGGCTAGACATTTTACACCTTCCAAAATCATGTCTTCAAGGAAACCTCTGGCCTCTGCAGCCTCTTCCTTCTGCTCACCGGATGGGCGCAGAGAATTTTGGGTTCATGTCCATAGTGTCTATCCATGAAGGGGTCCATAAAGTTAATTACATTAATCAAACTGAAGATCATATCTTGATCTGAAATATTTTCTGTTTGACCATCTCCTTCTAATGGCGTCGTTTTGCGAGGAGATGCCCATTGTACCATTTGGAAGGGCAATGCCTATTGTACCATGTATACTGGAATGGAGTCCAAAATCATCAAAAATGACATTGTCTTTGGTGTGATCTCATATTCATGTTTTTATTTCTACCCGTTTGGACTTTAGAGGACCGCAGGGCTGAGGAGGATGGTTGTGCGATATTAAGAGATTTTGGGGGCACAGTTGGTTGTTTCAACTACACCTAGAGGATTCCATTAAATCATTTGACGGTCTTCCTGGTCATTTAATTGTCAATATCTTTCTCCTTAATTCTGAAGAATGTTTCAGATTCCTCATCCTCACTTGGTTATAACCTGAAAACATATGCCACTTGGGCTGGTTGCGTGCCCAACATGTCGTGCCCAGAATCCACCATCGTTTGTTGGAGATCCTTAGAAGCAATGTATTACTAGAGGGTGTGTCCCAGTATTCAGTGAAAGGGATAGTAATTATGGTAGAGGTTGAGACCGACTAAATCGGATCTCTTTGGCTCTAGTATCCATAACAAATGGCAATTCATGGCAGCTATGAAATATCAACAGACCTTTTCATATAGGAATTAGTGAAAAAAATATTTGTTCTTCAAAATGATTTCTTTTTTTCACCCCTTCTCTCATATTTCATAGGTTGGGTGTCTATTGGTGTCCAAAGGGTCCTACATGGTTCGGTGGGGGCCTTCCAATTAGAGTTGGTGCAGGGTGTGGCTTAAGAATGACAGAAGACACATCAAATTTTCCCATTTTTTTGCAGGATCTGATAGGGCCACTCGAGAATTAATATTGGTCTGTTAGAAGGAATCTTCTATCTATTGGGAAATGTGATCGAAATATCTAATCCCATCTTTCTACTTCACCGGGATGATCGGTGTTCACAATTCATCTCAAAATTTATCAATGCACAAGGCGAGAATTCCATCCTGGCGAAGCAGCTGGTTCATGGAATAAGTAATCCCTTTCCATCATACAATAAAGAATGAAAATATTTTTATTTCATGATGTTTTCAGTTCATGAGATAACTTTCCATTGTCATAGGTAGCGTTGAACAGAACGGGAAGTGAAACTGTTGCCAGATGTCCTCCTAGTCTTTGATTGTGTTAGTTGGCTAGCTTGTATACAATTCAAAAGGTGAGCATTATAGGGTTCGTACAAATCACCGGATATTTCTGATTCTTTCTACTATAGAGATCCCATTATAGTGTCATAATAAGATTCATAGTGAATTTAATGATTTTTTGGGTCACCTGACAATATAATTTTGAGAATATGTGGTTTCCAAAGATTGGTGGTGGCAGAACATTGCATATCCATTCAGTGTTGGGTTTTTACTCTGGTTGTGTCAGAGTGAGCCGACCCTCCATTGATTCTTGTCAATCTATTAGTTGAACGAAAGTGTTAAATATCCCTTGATGCATATCCTATTGGGATTGAGCTTGGGCTAGTGAATCCGTGGTCATTACAAGGAGTTCTGGTGCTACTGGAATTTGCAGTTCATACCCTATTAGGGGTATCCTTTATGGGTTCACATGAAGATATTTTGGCTTTCGTCATAGTAGGGGGAGTCATGTTTCCCTTCCAAGGCTGACTTTAAGTAGTTTTCTAGTCCCGATACTGGATTGGACGGGCCTTAGATGTTTGATTAATTTTCAATTATAAGTGGATGTGGTATGGGAACCTATTCTGGGAGCACCTACTGATGTTCCATAGGTGGAACACAACCGGTGAGATAGTTCCATCAACATAGCTCATCATTAATTCCCCTGATATCTTTCATTTCATCATCCTTCTTTGAGAACCTTTCCTCGAGAGTAAGGGATGCATTTCTAGGTGGAGGAAATGGTGGGTCATAGATGACTTTAGATTTATTCTTCTCCTTGTTGGGGTTTTTAAAGGGAGGAAATGTCGGATTAACTAAGGGAGAGCACATATTTTGAACCTATCTATGGTTCCATTAATGCACTCCATTAGGCTTAGTGTGGGATGCTTTTAAGATGGAACCATCTTCCTTCACATACCGTCTCTCTGTGCCATATATTGTGAGATTTGTGGGGTTGATGTTTACCATGTTCACTGAGGCAGACCACATTGCGGGTGGTGTAGTCTGTGCCAAATGGTAGGATGGATTTTTGAGTCCTTTTTGGGACTTTATCATACCATTCTGTGGTATTTCATGGGGTTTCTTGGTGATCGATGACCTGAAGGGATCCCTGATCTAACCTTAGAATATGGATTTTTCTCGGAGGGTGCAAACCACGAGAAGAGGTGAAACAGCTGACTCCATTTTCCATCATTCTTCCTAGATTTTGGAATAAAAACAACTGTTTTGTGAGGAATTATGGTAAAAATTCCCCCATCCCTATGTGCTGGGGTTGTTCCCATTCTTCCATTGATGCTCAATGACCTAGATTTTTTGGTCTTATGTGGGTATTTTGATTTAAAAATTCTCCTAGACTTGTGGGATGGGGTTGTTCCTAGATTGCGGCGGAAGCTTCCGTTATTCCCATATTTTCAATTTCACATAATCTCACATGGGTGTGAGCCGAGTATGGAATTGGGTATTCATGGAGTATATGGTATTTTGAAGACATGATCACTATATGTTGGTTGGCTTCCTTTAGGTAGGAATCTTGCGGGATGTTCTTGGTTTCTTGAATCAGAAGCATTTTGATGGCATGATTATTTCATCCTTGATGCTCTTGAGACTTATTCTGGGCTAGTTTTTGTTGAGTATCCCATATTTCGTGGGCACAAGATTCATTAGATTACTTCCTTTGGGTGATGAAATTACAGGATATCATTTCCAATGGAATTTTATAGATGAGGTGAGGGGGAAGTGTAGTGCTCCATTTTCTCCCAATACTCGAATGTGAACTCCAGTCGGGGCATCAACAATGTGGTGAGAAAAATTATTAAGTGCAAGGAGGAAAGCCAGTTCAAAGAGTTTATTTCACCCTTGTTGTTGCGGATGTTATGAGAATGAGAGGTATTTCTAGTTGATTAGATGGTGATGTGCCCTTATCGTGTTTACATGGTCCTCATACCCTACGTAGGGTATGAATTTTTATATCAATTGATGAAGATTCATCCATATATTGAGGCTAATTTCATGCGTGCATTCCCCAGACAACTCTTTTTGTCTGTCAAAGTGAGAAGTTGTTGTAGGACAATACATCACTAGTATATTATCTTTATCTAGGTATCACCTCACGAATAACATATACTACTGTTGTTCTTATGGAGGATCCTCTACTTGATATGAACAACTCGACTTCTTATTAATAATTTTGATACAAGAAACTGGGATGGTGGGAGCATTATTGATTATTGAATGGTGTGGGGGTGTCTCAAAAGATTACTGTGGCCATAGGCCGTCCTCCAGATGTGAAAGAATATCACTCGTTATGGAAAGAGTTCATGATATGTCTAACTCCACCTTTTCAAGCACCTCAGTATAAGAGTTTATTCTCGCATTTGTTCAGAAAAGGGGAGGACCTTCTTAGTAGTATGAATTTTGGTTACAGGGAGGACCTTTCTAATTGGTGCTCCAATAGAGAGGGATTCTATTGCAACTTGATGCATGAACATAAGAAATTTCTTTACAGAATATACCCTAGGGAGGACCTTCAGGGTAGTCTATGGCGAGAGGAGGACCTTCTTGCTAATTGATGTCACTGTGGGAAGGACCTTCACAACAACTGTCATTGCATGGAGGGCCTTTGCAATGATCATCATCATGGAGAGGACTAACATCATGACTATATACCTGATTGTATGGAGTATCTCTGCTATGAACACCCTAAGAAGGACCTTTAGGATGTACTAAATTGTGCGTAGGACCTTCTCGTTTCTTGGTGCAACTATGGGGAGGACCTTCACAGCAACTGCCTTTGCGTGGAGGGCCTTCTCAATGAATGTCATCATGCTAAAGACTAACATCATGACTTGATACCTGGATGCAAGGAAACATTATGTGGTGCACATCCTAGGGAGGGCCTTCATGATGTAATGCAATAGGGGAAGACATTCACATTTCATTTTGTTACTATTTGGAGGACCTTCTCAATAAATTACATTGCAAGGAGGGCCTTCGCAATGACTATCATTATGGAAAGGACTACCATCATGACTTAATACCTGGTTGTAGGGATAATTTCTGTAGTGCACATCCTAGAGAGGGCCTTCATGATGTACTGTAATGAGGGGAGGACCTTCTCATTGCTTAATTTTACAATGGGGAGGACATTCACAATAACTATCATTATGGGTAGGGCCTTCGCAAGGACTGTCATTATGGAGGGGATTACCATCACGACTTGATGTCCGAATATAGGGAGAATAATATCTATAGAGTATACCATGGGGAAAACCATAAGGGAGGATGATAACAAGGGGGGGGACCTTCTTGTTGTCTGATATTTATGTCGAGGGGTGGGCTACCCCGATGCGCATCAGGAGATAGGCTCACATGATCGATCATTCCAGGCCCATGGAGTAAGCTCTCGTGGGTTCTCTGTAGAGGACCTGCAGAGCTACTGATGGAAAAATTATAGGGAGGCACTTCGCGACTGCTACAATCACTTCCATAATTTGGTAACAGACTGAGAAGGTCTTGAGCCTTTGTTGATATATGATTGAGGACATCAAGAATCCTAGCTTCTAGAAGAGAATGATCATGTGTATGATCATCATTTTCCAAATTTTTTGGCACATTTCATTTTTTAGAGCCCTCTTGTGGGTAACTGGGACAATCATCAATTTGTAATGGCCTTCATATATGGGTCCCAATCTTGTCTAGTCTAGTGATGTCGTTAGGATACACCGATGGGTATCTTGGGTTTTGGAAGTAATATATGCTTGTCCTCTAGTGGCAACCACATTTGATTGACATCCCCAAATTGGAATGGGAATTTTTCCCAATCCGGTTGTTTGTGTATCGCAGGATATTTTCATCGACACTTATAGACTGAAGAAACGATTCATAACTACTCCTAGGTGACTAACCCATTTTTCAAGTGAGTCATTATGTTCGAGGAAATGGGGTTGTGGGCCCGGTTTCACACATTTTCCACCTATGAAATGATATCTTGGAATGTTTGGAGGATATAGTCTAGAATCAACATCTGCTCTTCCATCATTTCCAGGACGTGATGAGATACATCTTTGGATGGAATGGATATGAAGGCTCATTTGATATCGATATATGAGTTTTTCCGACTTCAGTCATCCATGAGTTGCCAGTAGATACAGGCAGTAGTCCTATACCGGGACAGAGGAACGAGTCTACTGCTGGTAATATTCTCCATTCACCACCATATTTGGCTATTGAACATCATATTCATGAGTAGGGATTTTCATCTGCATTATTGACACAATATTTGTCTCACAAGCTTTGTATATATCCTCAAGAATTTGGGTCTACTATTATTTTCATGTCGCCCAATTTGGATGGAGGGATTGAGATGTGTCAGTAGGTATTTGTTCCAGAGTGTTGTCGGTTGCCGTCCAATTTGGTTCTAGGGCTTCATATGCATCAGAATTTATCTTCACCAGCCTATTATTTTCCACTATATCTATACGGCAGGACCAGTGAGCACTGTAGCAACATGCATGTTCTCATATTATGCCACCCTATTTATGTGGTTTTCTTGAGTTGAGGGGGCAGAGTCGTATGTCTTCCAGTTGGGTTCCACCACATTTTTAGGGTGGAGTTTCTCCTTAGGAACCAAGGTGGTAGCGTGTTCCTGATTATATATCTGCGACCCTTATGGAGCAGCCCGAGGAGACTGGGTATTCGGGACATAGTTTGGTGACCTTGACATATGGTATTTTACGGAAAGAGGAGGTTTTGTCGTCTTATGTCAGTGGTGACTCTATCTAGAGGGGGGGTCGTAATTAGGAACATTGTGCAGCTTAGATGAAGTTTCCTACATTGACTTGGCCTGCATCCCTTAGGTAAGGGATGTACTTTTTTCCCCATTCTGGTGACATAGCCCTAAAATTTTCTAATATGACCATTAGGGGTGCCTTGTGCTGGGGTGACAGCCACAACTATGGATGGTGCTGGTGGGTATTTTCATACTGGAGGGAATGTCTCGTGACCTCCAGTGTGGGGAGAGTATGATTTTGGTGGTACGCCCTGATCAACATGCAGGATTCCCATCATTGATGATGTTGGGTTGATGAGGGGGACCTTCTCTTCATTGGGGCCCCGACCTCCTGGTGTATTGCTGATGCAAGTGTGTTCATTTGTTGTTTTGATGTCATTTGGATTGACGGTTACTCTGCGGGAACCCTGCGAAAAACATAAATGACATACAGACCACAAAACCATGTCAAATATTCATTCTTTTAAACATGTTCATATCTGAAGATTCATCATGGCCCACTTCCCCTTGTATTTTGTTGTGGGGTGAAGAGTGTTGAGTGGGGTAAGACCTCCACCTTGGTTAAGGATTCACGTTGGTTTCACCATTTTTGTTCCTCTTCTGAGGTGCAACACTTTGTGTATACTGGGGAGAAAAAAGGGGTAGGCATGCAATGTAGTTTTTTTATTAGGGGGGTAGAACCACTACCTTGGATAAGGATTCACAGCTGTTTCACCATTTTTTTTCTCCTCCGAGGTGGTTTTCTTCAGATGATTGTGAAATGGCCCAATGAGGATCATCAACTGTCCCTTTTTCTAGAGAATGTTTCCTATCAAATTCAACATTTCTTTTTTATTGAACCATTCAATGTTATTATCCTTTAAAAATGATGGATTAACCGTGTTGGGACAAGATAATTCACCCCTTTCTCATTGTGAAGGAGACGACATAGTCAGTCCGTCCCAACGGATGATTGGGAAGGGCCATGTACTTGTGAAATCGGTCCTCCTCAAATATAACATCATCATATGGTCTCCAACGGGTTTATTCATGGAGCTAGAAACACCAAACGGCCCTAGTATCCATGATTCATAGACCTTATTTCCCATGTCAGGAGCTCATTTATTGTTGACTCAGCCAACAACACTTAAGGAATCCATTGGCTGAGAGGATGCGAAGTCAGGCTCACTTCACCCTTCCGGGGAATGACTATTTTCTATTCCAGGGATGATCTTATAGATTTAAGTCATGTTCATATGTTTGTGAATCCGTGGTTCCTTTCTGAAGAGTGCATCCACTGGCTACCCAAGATTTGCATGATTTTCATAGGCATGAATATATTTGATGCTCCGAAGGTACTATTGACATGATCCATATAACAAAGAACTCTAGAGTTTATCATCATCTAGGGGGGACAGAATGTGATTTGATGTTGGGATCAGACCCATAAGAGTGGTTTCCTTTGTATCCTTGGGAGCGGAATCATAATCGACATAAATAAAAAATATTTGGGGAATATTCATGGAAGCTCCCCATTTGAGGGGAACATGGTTGGGTGGACCCCCTTTATGGGAGGGGACCCTTTATTAGACTGGTCCATTGATAAGGCTTTAAACATATTTGGGATTTTTCAAGAATCATAGTTATTCAAGTTCCGATTTTTTGGGGCTTTCTCATAGTTTTCTCCCATTTAAGGAGACATGATTGGATGTCTCTTTATGATAGGAAACATTTTGAGCTCGGTCCTTCAGGTAGGTATCCTATGAATCCTGGTTTGATCAAGAATCATAGTTCTCATAGTTGAGGTTGTGTGGATGTCATAATCATGAAAATCCTCTAATCCCATGTCAGTCATGATTAGTTTGAGAAATAAGAGGATTATAGAGATCCCACCAACCACACACTTCCTATCCTATTATTGGCAGAGGGAGATCCAAGGGTGGAAGAGGCCAAGGTGACCATGGGAGGGGGCATGGAGCGATGGACCTTTCAATGTGAAATGACATTAAATGTCATGCGGAGAGTCCTGGGATGATTCTGGACATAACTATGAGGGAGGGCCCTGAAAAACGTTTAGGGAAGGGGATGAGTTTTATACTTGGTAAAAAGAAGAAGCAAACATAACGGCTTAGATTGATCACTATTCCTAATTCAATGGAAAAGTATGTGATCACCCGTAATCCCAAGAATGGGGAGGTTCACGTCAGTATCCCAAGGTTGTACACCACCTTACCATGGTAATGTAGACCCACAATCATTCTCGATGCCTAAACAGTTGTGGGAAGAGCCTTTGTGACTCCACTTACCATGGGTTTCTAGACTCAAAAGAGCATGTTGATGCATCATATAGTCTGATCATACTGGTCCGGTGGATTTGGAGGAGGGTTTGGCTTGATAATGGAGGAATAATTTGTGGATGGATTATGGAGGGATGGATGGTAATGGTGGGGTTAGGCTGGAACTTGAGGAAAAAATTCCCAAAAATATCCCCATTCTGTGTATTGTTTTCTTATGAGGGATGTGTACGGTTCCACATAATGTAGTGGTATGAGGGAAGATGGGTTGTCCACATACCGAGACATTACATGGGTATGAGTATGGATGAATGCATACCACAGTGGTACATGGCCCATCACACCGCTCGTGGTTCCATCTGCATACTGATGCAGTACGGGGCACGGGGTTCAGCCCGCGTAGTGGTACACTATGTGGATCACCATATTAGAGGATGTTATGGGGGATTACCATTCTTGGGATGTACATTCATGATAATTATTTGGTTCATAGTTCACCAATTAGGTTCACAGCTCTCATTTTGTTATTTAGTTTCCCCATTTTTTGTTTCGCAGCCATTTGTACCTACGAAGAGCATGGTTCACATTTTGGGCATTGTTGATGATTCGAGACTGCAGGAAGAATCATCTCCACGTTCTTACATCCAACCTCTGAGTCCCCTTTAATATTTCTTTATTCATACCATATTCGTCTTTGGTGGTCCTTTTATAGAGATTGAGGGAAATCGTATCTATGGGCATGCAACCCCATTTGTAGAGGCCCATGAAGACATATTCCCACATGTGGAAGACTTCGCCAAGTAGAGTTTGTTTAGGCTACGGTTTGTGATAAGGTTTCATGAAACCTTGGCAGTTATCTTCGTCCACAAACAGATGCGTTCATAGAACAGTAGGCAGATAGCCTTCGCGTGCATGATTTCTTTAGTGTCGTGGTTCATGGCCCGCTGAGTTCGTGTGACATCACTCTCTGGTACAGTGCCTCACAGATCGTTCTTCATACCTGGTGGTTTGCGATCCTGGTGTTCCACAAACCATTCCATATTTTGGAAGGCAAGACACTTGAAAATCCATGAAAACCTGAATTCCTTCATGTTTCTTTTGCAATTTGTAACATAATTTGGGTCCATTAACCATGAAAGACCTATAGGAGTGCTATCTTACTTCTTCCTTGTGGTTGTTGTGGTATTTTCTTCCATTGGAGAAATTTTTAGGACCCTACAATGTTTTTATTTCAATTTATTTCATTTTTATATTTTTAGTGTTTTAGGGTTATTTAGTTGTTTTCTAGGTTTTTTAGGGATTGGATGTTATTATATTTTTACATATAATAGTGATTTATTTTGGTTTTTATGGGTTTCGGTATTTTGGGGTTAATTTTGGGGTTTTATGTGTTTCAGAGTTGTTTTATGGGTTTTTTTGTTTAATTTTGGGTTTTAGGGGTTTTTAGCAATTTTTTGGTTTTTTAGGATTTTTTGGGTTTTATAATATTTTTAAGTGTTTTAAGGATTTCTAATGGTTTGGGGGGTTTTTATAGTTTTTAGTGTTTTTTTATTTAGTGTTTTAGGGGTTTTTAAGATTTTAGTGTTTTTATTTTTTTTGGATTTAGCAATGTTGTGGGTTTTCTTAGGGTATGTGAAGGTTTTATGGTTTTCTTATGGTTTTAATGGTTGCATGGATTTTTCGGGTTTTTAAAGTTTTTATGGATTTGAGTCCTTTAAAGGGTTTCTGATATATTTTAGGGGGTTTTACGGAGTTTTCATGTTTTTTTGGATTTTTGGTTTTTAGGTTTGTTTTAGATTTAAGGGATTATGGTTCAGGGTGTATGGTGTACGGTTTATGGTGTAGGGTAAAATATTAGTGTTCAGGATATAGGTTTTATAGTGCAGGGTTTATGGTTTGGGTGTAAGATTTTGGTTTATAGGTTAATTTTATAGTGTTTAGGGTGCATGGATTATGGATTAGGTTAAAGGGTATATGGTTTAGGTTATGTGGTTTGGGGTTTAGGGTATAGGGTATTGTTTTTATGGTGTTGGAATTATAGTATAGGTTTTAGGGTATAGGGTTTTGAGTGTAGGGTTTAGGTTTTAGGATCTATGGTATAAGGTTTATGATGTTGGGTTTAGAGTTTATGGTGAATGGTATAGGAATGAGTGTTTATGGTTTACGGGTTATAATGATGGAAATATGGTTTATGGTCTTCAGTTTACGGTTTAGGGTGCATGGTATAGGGTTTAATGTGTAGGGTGAAGGATATAGGGTTTCCGTTGGAGGGATTATAGTTTAGTGTCTATGGTACAATTTTTGTTAGAGTGTTTAGGTTTTAGGGTTTTGGATCTAGAGTATAGAGTTTAGTGTATTAGTTTTAGGGTGTAGGGTTTAGTATTTTGGGTGTAGTGTACACGGATTAGTGTGTATAGTGTAGGGTTTAGTATGTAGGGTATAGGGTTTGGGGTGTTAGTTTTAAGGTTTATAGTGTAGTGTATAGGGTTTGGGGTGTTGTCTTTAGGCTTTAGGGAGTAGGGATTAGGGTTTGATTTTTAGGGTTTATTGTGTAGGATATAGGGTTTACTGTGTAGGGTATCAGTTTTCAGGTATTGGTCTTTTGGTTTAGAGGTATATGGTATATTTTTCAGGATAAAGGTTTTAGATTTTGTAGTGCATGTTTAGTGATTACAGTTTCGAGTTTAGGGTATAGGGTTTAAGGAGAAGTGTTTAGGGTTTATGGTAATGGGTTCTATGTTTTAGGTGTAGGGATTTCAGTTTCATGTTTTGTGTTATAGGTTTTAGTGTATGGGTTTTAGGGATTAGGGTGTAGGGTTTTGTGTTTAAGGTGTATTTTATATGTTTTAGGGTTTTTAAGATTTGCATGTTTTTTTAGGGTTTTAGGTTTTTTATGGTTTTTATTATTTTTAATGTTTCTTTCGGTTTTTAGGGGATTCATGGTTTGTTGGGTTTTTAGGGTATTTTTGTCTCTCAAGGATTTTTATGGGTTATAATGGGTTCTAGGTCTAAGTTTATAGAATTTTTATGGGGTTTTAGGTCTTTTTTATTTTCATAGATTTCATGATTTTTAGGAGTTTGGGGGGATTTTATTATTATTTTTCATTTATTTATGTTTTTAGGGTTTTAGGGAATTTAAATAATTTTTAATAATTTTTAATAATTTTTGGGTTTTTAGGGTTTCAGTATTTTTTTATTTTTTTATGGTTGCTTTAATGTTTTTGTATTTTTAGGGTGTTTATGGGGTTCTCATGTGATTTAGGGTCTTTAGGATCATTTACCTATATTTATGGTTTTAGGGTATTCTAGGTATTTTTTCTTTATAGGGGTTTCTTGGTATTTTAAATTTTTTATTGGTTTTTAGAGTTTTATAGTGGTTTTATAGTTATAGGGGATTTGGGGTTTTAGGGGTTTACCTTTATTAAGGTATTAATGGATTTTTATGAATTTTTAGTGTTTAAAATATATTTAAGGGTTTTTATATTTTTTAAGGATTTTAGAGATTTATAGGGTTTTAGTGTTTTTAGGGGCTTGGTGGTTTTTAGGGTTACCAGTGGTTTGGAGATATCTCTATGGTTCTTTATATTTTTTTTTGTTTTTAGTTTTTAGAGGGGTTTCATGGGTTTTAGTGGTTTTTAGGGGGTTTTAGGGGGGGTTGGGGTTTTTAAGGTTACAATTTTTTGGTTTTTATGGTTTTTGGCGTTTTTAATGATTTTTTGGGTTTTAATAATTTTAGGGACATTTAGGGTATTTGTAGTTTTATTTTTTTTGGATTTGAAGGGATTAATTATTTTTAGGGTATTTTAATTTTTTTTTGAGTTTTATGTTATTTTTGACGTTTTTAGTGTTTTATGGTCTTTTGGGTTTTTTAGAGAATTTTATGGATTTTAGGGTTCATGGTTTTTAGGGAGTTTTATGGATTTTATTTTCATTTTTTATTCAATGTATATTATAGGATTTTATAATTTTAGGGTCTTTTGTGGGGGTTTAGGGGTTTTATGGTACATTAGGTTTTTTCTAGTTTTTAGGGGTTTTTGGTGTTTTTGGGGTTTCTTACGGTTTGGTGTTTTTAGGGATTTTGGGGTGGGTATTGTGGTTTTGTATAATTTTAGGGGGTTTTTGGTTTTTAGGGTTTTGGGGATTTTACTGTAGTTATAGATTTTAGGGTTCTAGAGATATAATATATATTTTGATAATTTAAGGGTTTTTATGGTATTCTAATATTTTTAGTTTTATAATGGCTTTTTAGTGTTTAGGGACTTTTATGTTGTTTGTCCTTGTATTGTTTTTTGAGTGTGATGGGTTTTTGTGGGTTTTAGTTGTTTTGGGAGTTTTAAGGGATTTTATTATCATTTAGTGTTCTTATTTTTCTTTAGGGTTTTCGTGGTTTTAGGTTTCGTTAGTGGATTTTTCAGGTTTTTAATCCCCATTGTGGTTCATATCAATTTTATGGTTCTTTGATGTTTTTATGGATTTTAGGGTCCTTTACGTGATTTACATGGTTTTATGGACTTTTAGGGTTTATATGGGTTTTAGGTTCATAGGGGTCTTAATGGTTTTTATAGTCTTTTAGGGTTGTTGGTTACTTTTTGGTCTTATGGGGTTTTTATGGGGTTTTATTTTCATTTATAGTTTATAATGTTTTTTAAGATCTATTTTTTAGGATCTTTTAGTTTTTTAGTTGTTTTGGGTCTTTTTTTGTGATTTTACAATGTTTAGGGTATTTATGAGTTTTTAAGGTATTAGTTTCTTGTATAGTGTTTATGGATTTTATTTTATTTTATGTATCATTTAGGAGTGATAGGGTTATGTGGTTTTTTTAGATATTTTATGTTTTTAGTATTTTTAGGGGTATTAGGTTTTTTATTGTTTTTAGGGTCCTTTAGTCAATTCTAGGTTTTTTATACATTAGTAGTTTTTTTGGGTTTCAGGGGTTATATGGTGTTTAATTGCTGTTTTTGGAGTTCCAAGGGTTTTAAGGGGTTGTATGATTTTTTATAGGTTGTTTTATTGTTTTTAAGGGATATTTACCATTTTTAATAATTTTTATCGGGTTTTGGTATTTACAATTTTTGTGGGGTTTGTAGGGATTCTTTCATGATTTAATAGTTTTTATAGTTTTTATAGTTTTTAGGTATTTTATGGGTTTTTGGTTTTTTAATTTAAATTTTGTGTTTTTCATTTATTCTACATGGTTTTTATTTTTTTGTTTTTTAATAGGGATTTTATAGAATTTAATGGTTTTTATTGTTTATTTGGATTTTTTTGGGTTTTAGAATTTTTTATGCTTTTAATGGTTGTTTTAGCGTTTTATAATTTTTATGGACTTCAGGTATTTTTATGGTTAAATAGGGTATTTAGTAGCTTTTATATTTATTTAGGGTTTTTAGCGTCTTTTAGGGATTTCAAGGTATTTAGGTATTTTGAGTGATTTTAGGGGTTTAGGGATTTCTAGAGATTTATAGGAGTTTATGGATTTTAAGGATTTTAGTGTTTTAAGCTTTTTTTTATTTTTTTAGTGTTTTAATGGATTTTATGGGTTTAAGGTTTTATATGTTTTTTGTTTTTTAGTTATTTTTAGAGGTTTATAGGAATTTTAATTTTTTATGTGTATTGGTGTTTTTAGGGTTATTGGGGGTTTTGTGGGTCTTCATGGGTTTTTATTATTTTTGATGTCTTTTATTTTAGGGTGTTTTCAGGATGCATATGGTTTGGGGGGGGGGGTTAGGGGTTTTATGTGTTTTAGGGGTTTTGGGTTTAGGTTTTTTTGGGTGGTTTTAGGGTATTGTTTTTTAGAAATATTTTAGGAATTTAAATATTTACAGGTTGATTAGAATTTTTAGATTTTTTAATTGTGTCCAGGGTTTAATGTGTTTTAAGGTTTGTAGGGTCATTTAATAGTTTTTAGAGTTTTTTGGGTTATTTTAGGTTTTAATGATTTTAGGGTCTTCTAGGTTTTTTATTTTTTGTGGGACATATTAGATTATTTATGGGTTTTATGATATTTTGCAGGTTTGAGGGGGTATTATTTTTTTTTGGGTTTTTAGGGTTTTTTTGTGTTTTAGTGTCTTGGGGTCTATTATGAGATTTTAAGGGAACATTTGGGTTTTATCAAATTTCTAGGGGTTTTACGTATTTTAGTGTTTCTTATGAATTTTAGGTTTTTTAGGGTTTTTAAGGGTTTATGGTTTTACAGCATTGTAGAGTTTTAGGGTTTTTAATATTTTTATGGGTTTTAGATATTTTAATATTTAGGGGTTTGTTTCTTTTTTATGGGATTTAAGGGGGCTTAGTTCCTTATGATGTTTTTTAGATTTTTAATGGGTTTTTGGTTTTTTGGTCTTTTACGTTTTTTGGGTTTTATATAGTTTTCTGGGCGTAAGGTATTTTGGATTTTTGGGTGTTTTGGGTTTTTAGGGTCAATGGTTTTATTTTATTCCCTTAGGGTTTTTGGGTCTTAGGTTCCCTTAGCAATTTTTTCAAGGTTTTTTAGTTCCTTTAATTTTTTCATATTTTTTAGGGTCCTTAAATGTTTTTATGATTTTGAGAGTCCTTTCAGGGTCTTTGGGGGTTTAGAGTCATATAGGGTTTATAGGGGGTTTAGGATTTTATTGGGTTAAAGGGTTTTTACTTTCTTTATGTTCCTTTAGGCAATTTTATGGTCTTTTAGGTGTTTTCACGTTTAATATTTTTGAAGTGTTTTAATTATTATTTTATTTTCAAGGTTTTAGGTTCTTTGTAGTGTATTTAGTGTTATTTTGGACTTTTGTAGTGTTTAGGGTAGAATATTATTTTAAAGATTTTTATGTTGTTATGGTCTTTCAGTGTACTTTTTAGGGGTGTGTGGGTAATTAGTTTTTTTAAGAATATTAGTTTATTTATTATTGTAAGGGGTTTTAGGAATTTTTTTAGGGAAATGTAGGCATTTGTAGTGTTTTTTAGTGCTTTAGGGGTTCTTTCTCATTTTATGGGTTCTAGGGGTTTTATGGAAGTTTTGGAGTTTCTATGGTTTTAAGGTTTTTTTGTGTTTTTTTGTTTTTTATGATTTTAAGGGATTTTATTTCATTTTAATGGTTTTACGTTGTTTTTTGTTTTACGATTTTTTGGGGCTTTAGAGGGTTTCATTCTGGTTTTATTGGTATTCTGAAATTTTATGATTTTTACATATTTTCTCGATTTTAAGAGTTTTTTAGGTTTATTGGGGTGTTTCATTGATTTTTAATAGTTTTAGGGTTTTTATGGTTTTTCTTCTCTTTTTGTAATTTAAGTGGGATTAAATATTTTTAGGGACTACTAGGGGCACTCTAGGGTTTTAAGGGTTTTCATGGATTTTATGGTATTTATGTATTTTTAGGGTTTTTAGAATATTTAAGGTGTTATTGGGTCCTTTTTATTTTTACAGGGTTTTTGGCTCTTTTTTGTTTCTATGGTTTTTAGGTTCTTTAGGGTTATGTGATATTTTATAGGTTTTAGTGTTTTAGGGAGTTTTTATAGGGTTTAATGTTATTAGTATTTTTTTCATTTTTAATTGTTTATAGGGTTTTCCAGGGTTTAGGAATTTTCACTGTTATTTATGATTTTTTTCAAGGTTTTAAAGGCATTTTGTGTTTTTAGGGTTTTATCATTTTTAAGGAATGTAGTGTTTTTTGGGTTTTTTGGGTATTTGATTTTTTTTGGATTTTAGAGTTTTTAAGGTTATAGGGTTTTTATGATATTTATGTGTTTTTAGGTTTCTAGGGTTTGCAGGGTTAGGGTTTTTAGGGTTTTTAGTGGTTTTAGGGATTTAGGTATTATAGGCGTTTTAGGGTAGTAAATTTTATTAAGGTTCTTGGGATATTTATTGGGTTGTGAATATATTGGGGTTTTAGGGTTCTTATTTATTTTTATGGGTTTTTAGGATTTTCCATATTTTTAGGTTCTTTTAGGTCTTTTAGGTTTTAATGGTGTTTTATGGAGATTTTGGGGATTTTAGAGTTTTTTTGGGGTTTCAGTTTTAATTATGGTTTTAGGGATTTTTGATTTTTTCAAGTTTTGGTTGAATTTAAGTCTTTTAGATGGTTTCAAGGTTTTTAGAGTTTTAAGGGTTCCTCTATAGTTTTTGTGGTTTTAGTGTTTTTAGGGTTTTAGGGTTTTTAGTGGTGTTAGGGGGTTTAGGATTCAAGAAGGGATTTTTTTTGTTTTTAGGGGTTTTTAGGTTATTTTGTGTTTCAAGGTTATCTTAGATCTTTGTAGGATTTCAATGTGTTTCATTTGGTTTTTTTGGGTTTTTAGTGTTGTGTATGGTATTTTTTGGGTTTTTAGCTTTTTAAGGTTTCCAATGATTTTAGGGGGATTGGGATTTTAAGAGTATTTTTTGGATTCTATGGTTTTTAGGGTTTCTTGGGTGTATTTAGGGTTTTGTATGGTTATTTTGGGTTTCTAATGTTTTTTGGGGGTTTTAGGGTATTCTTAGGGTTATTATAATTTTTTAGAGTTTTTGTATTATATTTTCGGTTTTTAGAGGTTTGAGAGGTTTTTGGGTTATAAGGGTTTTAAGGATTTCAATGGTTTTTAGGATTCTTTTAGGGTGTTAGGGTTTAAGTTTGATATTATAGGGTTTAGAGTTTAGGGTGTATGGTATAGAGATTAAGGAGTAGGTTATAGTGATTAATGATATAGGTTTAGGGTTTAGGGTGTAGGGTGTAGGTTTTATAGTTTAATGTGTAGTGTTTAGGTTAGATGGTATAGGGTTTAATTTTAATGTTTTAGGGTTTACAGTGGAGTGTATAGGTTTTAGGGAGTATGGTTTATGGTTTAGATTATAGGGTATAGAGTTTATAGTGTATGGTATATAATTTCAAGTGTAGGGTTTAGGGTTTCGGGTGTAGTTCATAGGGTTAATGGTGTAGGGATTAGGGTTTATGGTTTAAGGTGTAGGGTATTTGGTTTATGATGTAGTTTATTGTGTTTTGGGTGTAGGGTATAGGGTTTAGTGAGTAGGACTCCGTGTTTGGAGAGTGTAGTCTTGGATTTATGCTGTAGGGATTACGATGTAGGCTGTTGAATGTAGGGTTTAGGGTCTAGGGTATATAATTTAAGATTTTGGGTTTGTGGGGTAGGTTTTGTGGTTTAGTGTGTTGGTTATAGGTTGTAGTGGTTATGGTTTATTAATTAATAGTATTTTAGGTTCATTTTTAATTTTCGAGGTATTTATGCTTTTAGTTTTTCTTAGTGTTTTAGTATTTTTAGGATTTTTATTGTTTTTAGATGTTTAGGGCATTTAGGGTTTTATGTGTATTTAGGGTTTTAGGTGTTTATGAGGTTATTTTCTAATTTTATTATTAGGGTTATTATGGGTTTTAGGTGTTTATAGGGGGTTTAGGGTTATATAATGGATTTTAGTGTATTTTAAGTGGTTTTCATGGTTTATGGGTTTTTTTGTTATTTTTGGGTTTTAAGGATTATTACGATTTTATGATTTCATTTGATGTTTTTAGGGTTATTAGGGTTATTAGAGTTTTATTGTTTTCATTGATTTTATGGTTTTATTAGTTTTTTTTGGGTTATTAGGGATTTTATGGTGTTTTTAAATTTTTAAGACCTTTAGGATTTATTTGGGTTATTGTTGGTATTTATGGTTGTATGGTTATTTTTTTGGTTTTTTTCAGTTTTTTTAGAGATATTTCTGATTATATTTTTTTTATGGTATTTGGTTTTTTAGGATTTTTAGCGGATGACTGGTGTTTTAGGGGGGTCTTATGGTTTTTAGTGCCTTTAAGTAAATCAATAATTTTTTTTTGTTTTATTGGGGTATTATTATCCTTAAGGGTGCTTTTCGATGTTTAAGGGTACTAAGGGTATTTCAAGAATTTTTTCTGGGTTTTTTGGGGTTTAATGTTTTTTTGGAATATATAATGACTTTTAGGGGTTTTAGGGATTTTTCATGTTTTTTAGGGTTTTTATTTTTGTAGGTTATTATAATTTTTGGGATTTTGGGGTTTTTTGGTTTTTAGAGGTTTTAGGTTTATTATTGTTTTTAGTGTTTTTAGGGATTTTTGTGAGATTTTAAGGTAAATATTGTTTTTTTATGGGTTTAGGGTTTTTTTGTTTTTTGGGGTTTTTGGTTTTTTGGGTTTTTGTGGTTTTGATGGTTTATAAGATTTTTTTTTGTGATTTGTAATTTTTAATGGGTTTTAAGGTAATATTCAGGACTATTTTGATTTTTAATGTTTTTAGATTTTTAGGATTTTTTGGGGTCTTACTAGTTTTAGGTTTTATTTAAGATTTTTTGGATTTTTAGTGTTAAATTTTTTAGTGATTTAGTGGTTTTATGTTTTTTGTGGGTTTTCCTGTATTTTATGGGTTCTTAGGGTTTTTAGGGGTTTTATGTGTTTTATGCTTTATGGGTTTTTTTATTTTTCAGTTTTAAATGGGTTTTTGGTTTAAGGGGTTTTAGGGGGTTTTTGATGATTTTTTGTTTTAATTTACTGTTTTTTGGATATTACAAATTTTTAGTGTCCTTTAGAGATTTTGGGGTCCTTTATAGATTTTTAGGGGTTTTATGTCCCTTTAGGGGTATAGGGGTTTTAGTGTTCTTTATGGGGTTTTTTGGTCATTGCGGTATTTCGGGTTTTTATCTTCATTTGGGGGTTTTAGGGTAATTTTTGGCCATTTTGGGGTACTTGTGGGTGTTTATAGTGTTCTTAAAGGGTTTTCATTGTTTTTTGGGTCTTTTGGTGTTTTGGGTTTTTAGTGCCTTTTAGTGTTTTTGTATGGACTTTTAGGGGTTTCAACAGTTTTTAGGTTATTTTAGTGGGATTTGTCGTGTTTTAGGGGTCTTTAGCTTTTCATGGGTTTTAGGGATTTATGGTTTCATGGATTTTAAGGGATTTCGGGGTTTTAGTGGATTTTAGGGTTTTTAGTGTCTTCATCGATTTTAATGTTTTAAGGGTTTATTGATTTTTGGGGTTTCTATTGGTTTTTTTATTTTTTGGGTTTTATGATTTTTAGTTTTTTAGTGGGTTTTATTGTTTTTTGGGTTTCTTGGTTTTTTGTTTTTTTTTGTTTTTTTGGTAATAAATAATTGTTATGGTTTTTATTGTTTAAGGATTTTTAAGGGTTCCTTAATTTTTAGTGTGTTTTAGTGTTTTTTGGATTTTGGATCCTTTTATAAATTTTAATGAATATTAGGGGTTTTAATGGTTTTTAGGGTATTTAAGGTTCTAGTATTTTAAGGGGGTTTTAGGGTTTTACAGTTTCAAGGGTTTATAATATTTTATCGGTTTAGTGTTTTTTTTTTAATTTTAGGGTTTAAGGGATTTATGGGGATTTATTGGGTATTGGGGAGTTTTTTTGTTTTAGGGGTTTAGGTTTATTATGTATTTTGATGGATTTTTAGGGGTTTATGGGTTTTATGGTTTAATGGGTTTTTAATGTTTTTATCAGTTTTTAGGGTTTTTTGAGTTTTAGGGGGTTTTGGATTTTCTGGTGTTTTAATGGTTTTGTGGGGTTTAAGTATTTTTAGTGTTCTTATTGTTTTTTAGAGTCATTATGATTTTTAGAGAAAAATTTATTTTCTTTTAGGAACTCTTGTTGTTTTTTGGTATTTTAGGGGGTGTTTGGGGTTTTTGGTTTTTTTTTTGTTTTGAGAGGTTTTTGGGTACTTTATGAATTTTATGGTTTTGGGAGGTATCAGGGTTTTGTAGGGGGGGGGGTTAGGTTCTTAATGATTTAAAATGGTTTTATATAGTTCTTTGGGTGTTTTACGGTTTTTACAGTTTTTAGGTATTTGTTAGGGTTTTCCTGTTTTTATGGGTTTTTTTGGTTTTTATGTTTTTGGGGATTTTAAGGATTTGTTAATGTTTTCAAGAATTTTAGGGGTTTTAGGGGTTGTTTGGTTTTTATTGTTTTTTGGGGGTCTATATTTTTATGGATATTAATGTTCGTTGGGGATTTATGTGGTTTATGGGTTTTTAGGGGTCTTTATGTTTTTATGGGGTAATGAGACTTTAAGTGTGTTTTTTAATATTTAGGGGTTGTTAGGATTTATTTTACTTTTTTATGGTTTAATATGACTTTTTTTTGAGTTTTTTGGGGTTTTACTATATCTAGTGGTATTTATAATTTGTTTTTATTTATTTATATGGTATTTTGGGGTTATTAGGGTCCTTGGGATTTTATGTGTGTTTTTTGTTTTTTGGGGTTTTAGGGTTATTTTTTAGTTTTAATAGTATTTTGGGTTTTATGGTTTTTATGGTTATTAACGGTTTTAGGGGGTTTTACAGGTTTTTTAGGGTTTAGGGTTTTTACGGTTTTTACGGTTTTTATGTATTTCATAGGGTTTTTTGGATTTAGGATTTTCATAGGGGTTTTAGGGTTTTATATCGGTTTAATGGGATTTTAGGAGGTTTAGGGTTTTTTATGGATTTTATTGGTTTCTATTGTTGTTAGGGTTTTTATGGTATTTAAAGAGTAGTAGATATTTTAGTTGTTTTAGAGGTTTTAGGGTTATTTCTCTATTTAAAGAGGATTAAATGATGTCTTTGTGTTTAAGGGTGTTTATTGTAGTTTAAGGGCTTTAAATAGTTTTAGGGAATTTTGCCTTTTTTAGGATCCTTTTGGATCTTGGGGTTTTTGGGGTCTTAGAAGGGGTTTTATGATTTTTTTGGGAGTTTTTGGGTTTTTTTATATTTTTATGTTTCTTGGGTTATTAGGTGTTTTGTGGGTTTTAAGGTTTTTATGGGGTTTATGGTTTTTATGGGGTTTTAGGTTTTTTAGGGTTTATATGGATTCTATGTATTTTTATGGTTATAATAGTTTATATGATTTCTTAATGTTTTTAAGATTTTAGGTATTTCTGGTCTGTTTGGAATTTAATTTTTTAGGCATTTTTTGCATTTTGTGGCGTGTTTGTGGGGTTTTAGGTTTTTAGGGTCTTTTAGAGGTTTTTAGGGTTTGTAGAACATTTTATGATTTTGTGTCTTTGGGATTTTTTGGGGTTTTAAGGTTTCTATGGGTGTTTAGAGAATTTCTAATGTTTTAAGGATTTAAGGGTTTTAGGTGTGGTTTCTATTTGTGTAGGGTTTTTAATATCCTAAGTGGTTTTAGGGTTTTAAAAGGATTTTGGGGTTTTTAGGTATTTTGGGGGATTTAGGGTATTTTAAAGGACTATTTTTGGGTTTCACATTTTTAATTTTAGGGAAATGAAGGCTCGGGTCCAGGATATTCCTGGCACCCCCCAAAATTCATTAAAAGAAAAGACCCAAAGACACTGCAGACAAGGGAGGGGATGGATCCATCGATCTACACCCAAATCCCCTTACGACCTCATCCTGAATGCCACAAAAATAAAGGAAGAAAAACAAAAAACAAAGGAAAACAAGTCAAGAAAGTCCAAAAGGGAAAGCACACAAGGGGAGGATCAGTCAACATCACCACAAAAATCCTCCATCTATGCACCACAAAACCCCATGCCCACACCAATGCCATCTCCCACATCAGTAAAACTGAAATCTGACTCAGCACCCATGTCTACTGAGTCCCATCTAGACTCAAAATCCCCTTGCATGCCATGCTTGGATATCAGCTTCATCATAGCCTTCTCTTGCTTGGGAGAAATTGAAAGCCACTCTCACTTATTCATCTTTAGATTAAGTCTGACAGCTCGTAAAGAGGCCCTAGTTGCCATGGGATGTGGGAGAGCAGAATAATTCCTCCTCCATCTTCATCTCGGAGGGGCGGAAGTGGATCTGGCTTCAACACCTGCCTTGGCACAAGTGACACCATCACTGACAGCGGATGGTGCCTTCCCCTTCTTACCTTCTGGCCCAAGAGCTTCAGCACCTCCTCTGGTTCTTTCCTCCTTTGACCTGACCATAGCAGCGTTTATCTGGTGGTCAGCCTCATCAAACCTCTCCCAATCCACTTAGCTTCACCCTAAAGAGGGGACCTTTACCATTCCACCCACACCATCTCGTGAAACTGCACACAAAAATCATCAGCAGAGGGAACACCATGAAGGACCATATCCCTCTGCAGGTCCATGGACGATCCACCCGTATCGCCATCATTTCCTGATAGAGGGCTCAAGATCATGGCAGTGGGAAGATCCTCAACACTGCGTGTGCTGCCATAGGGAGGAGATAACCCAGGCCCCATGTTAGGTCCCCCCACACTGGGGCACCCGGATAGAACCATAGGGGCATTACGCCAATTCTGCACCCTGGGGATCCAGGTATCCTCTTCCGTCATAGCCCTGTCCTCAATTGAAGTCAATCTCCACTCATCCACAGTCCTCGTGCCCTGAGAAACCACTACCCCCTTCACGACATCTTCCACCAGCACATCCGCCACAGCAAGCTCAGCCAGAAGCACATGGATCCTCCACATTTTCTTTCTGGACGCCCATCACAACATCCTTCCCTAAAACTGTCTATATCCTAGCGGAGTCACCACACCCGGGAACACCTTCAACAGAAACCCAATTATCCCTCTCAGATAACATCACTTCCTCCTCATCAAAATCTCCCGAAACACCAATACCTCCAGCTCTAATCACAATGAAACCACCCGAATCCATTAGGGAAACCTCTAAATAACATCCATCTAGTAAAGATGATGAGCAGGGAACATCAGCAACCAAAGGTTGGGAGGAAACCACCCCCTTTATTGCCATTCACCTCCACCAGAGGGAGGATTCTCTCACCAGAAGAAATGTGAGCCAATGAACCACCACCCCTGACAAGGCCATAACATCCTCTAGATTGGGCACTGTTCCCAAATATCCAACAAGAAGAGAAGAAAACCGGCCATTGCTCAAAGATAACATGCTGTCTCCATCTGAGTTCTTCCCCTACTGTAATCTAGATAGCATCCACAGGAGACATCGAAGCATCGATTTCATCAAAGGCCCTTGGTGCAACTGGATGACACAGGGCCCTTGTGGGTTTTATGTTTTTAGATTCATTAAATGTTTTTTAGGAATTTAATGTGTTTTGATTTATGGGTTCATTAAAGTTTTATTAATGGTTTTGATGGTTTTTTATGGGTTTCTAGGATTCTCATCTGTATTTTATGGTTTTAGGTGGTTCTTAAGATTTTGAAGGGTTAACAGTTTTTAGGTAATTTTAGGGGGTTTGGGTTTTTATGGAATTTATGGGGTTTTTGGGAATTAGAATCCTTTAGGGGGATTAGGTTCCTTAGGTTATTTATGGTTTTTAGAGAACTTTAAGGGTTTCAATGATTTTTTGGTTATTTTAGGGATTTAGTGTTGTTTGGGTCCTTCAATGTTTTTTGGCTCCATTAGGATCTTTAGGGATCATATTGTTATTTTATGGGTTATAGGGTTTTTAGTGTCATTTATTGTTTTTATTTTTTTTAGACAAATTTTTGGATTTTTTATATTTAATAATATTTTGGAGGTTTTATGGTTTTTATGGCAATTTAGGTTATTAAAATGTTTTTTATTTACTTTAATATTTTTTGTGTATTTATGGTCTTGTAGTGATTTTTGGGTCATTAGGTGATTTTATCAGTTTTTGGTTCTTTTATTGGGATTACTGTTTTTTCAGGGTGGGGTTGTTTTTTGGTTTTTTTGCTTTTTTGGGGTTTTAGGGGTGTTTAGTAATTATTAATATTTAGGGTCCTTATATTATTCTATTGTTTTATGATTATTCATGTTTTTAGTTGTTTTTCGGTTATTTATGGTTTTATATTTATTTTAGTGATTTAGGGTTTTTATGGTTTTAATGGTTAGGGTGAGTTTTTAGGTTTTTAAGGATTAATTTGTGTTTTGGCATTATTTGGGTTTTTTATTTTTTTGAGTTTTTATGGTTTTATTAGCGCTTTTAGGGTGGTTTTAGGGTTTCATGATGATTTTTTTTTGGTTTTTAGGATTTTATGTGTTTTGATATTATTTTAGTTGATTTTAGGTTTTCATTGGGTATTTTAGGTGTTTAAGGTATTTTGGGATTTTTTGGTATTTGTGTATATTGAGATTTTAGAGGTTTCTATGTTGTTTTAGGGTGTTAATTGTTTTATGTTTTTTATGGTTTCTATAAGTTTTTTTATGTTTATAGGGTTATTATTTTTTTAAGGGTATTATGTTTTTTTGTTTTTTAGGGTTTTCAGGTTTTTTAGGGTTCAAATATTTTTTGGAACTTTAGGGTGTTTTGAGTGATATTTTTGGGTTTTTACGGATTTGGGTTCAAGGTTTAGTTTTTATGGTTTATGGTTTATGTTGTATTGTAAAAGGTTTTTAGGTGTAGGGTATAAGGTTTAGGGTTTTTCATTTATTTTTTAAGGTGTTGGGTGTATAGTTTATGGTGTTGGCATTAGGATTTAGGGTGTAGTATATTGGGTATAGGGTATAGGGTATAGTGTATATGGTGTGTGGTATAGGGTTTACAGTATTGGTTTTCTGGTTTAAGGTGTAGTGTATAGGGTTAGGTTGTAGGTTTTTGGGTATTGGGTGTAGGTTATAGGGTTTAGGGGACAGAGTTTAGTGTGTAAGTTTTATGGATTATGGTGTATGGTTTAGGGTTTAGGGTGTAGGGAGTTTGGGTTATAGTGTAGGGTTTTTGTTTTACTATGTATGGTATGTGGTTTATAGTGTAAGGTTTGGGATTTAGGGTGTACGGTATCAGGGTTAGGGTGTAGGGTTTGGGGTTTGTGGTGTAGGGTGTATGGATTTATGTTTTAAAAGTAGGGTATCTGTTTTTGGGTGAAACAACTTTTTATTAGGGTGTAAGGAAGAGGGTTTTGGGGTTTCAGATATGGGGTTTACAATTTTGGGTTTAGGGTATAGGTTTTTGAGGACTCGGTTTTAGGGTGTCAGATGTAGGTTTTAAGGTTTTTTGTGATTTCATTGGATTGTTGTATTTTTTTATTGTTTAAGGATTCATCCAGTTTTTAGTGTAATAGGGTCTTTATGGTTTTTAGAATTTTAGGTTTCTAGGTGTTTTAGGGTTTTTAGGGTTTTTAGGGTTTTTAAGGTTTTTAGAGGACTTTATGTTTTATTGGGTTTTAAGGGTTTTTAGATTCTATTCGGGTATTTAATATTTTTATAGATTTAGTGATTTTTTAGGTTTTTATGGTTTTTCTGTTTTTAGGGTTCTTCAGGTTTTAAGGGTTATATCGAATTTTTATGGTTCTGTAGTTTTTTTGGGTTTTTAAACATTTTATGTTTTTAGGTTATTAAATATTTTTTTAGGGTTTTATGGGGTTCTTTGGGTTTTTTGGGGCCTTTAGGGTTTTAGTGGGATTTAGTATTTTTAGGGATCTTAGGGTTTTTATGTTATTTATAGTTTTTAATGTTTTATATTTTTTTATGGATTTTAGGGATTTTAGGGTCATTATGTGCAGTTTTTCATTTTTTTTCTCTGACATATTTTAATTTTTTCTAGGGGTTCTATGGTTTTTAGTATTGTTTATGGGTTTTAGGAGTTTTAGGTTTGTAGGGGGGTGTTGTGTGGAGTTTTTTACGCAGTTTTATGGGTTTTGGGGGGTTTTATGTTTTTGTAGGGTTTTTTGGTTTTTAGGGGATTATGGATTTTCATCGGTTTTAGGTCTTTAAAGGTTTTTAGTTTTTAGGTCTTTAATTGGTTTTTGATCGGTTTGGGGGGGGGGTTATTGTTTTTTTTTTGGGATTGAGGCCTTTTTAGGGAAAATAATGTTTGGGACCAAGCAAGCATGGTCACCAAATATTTATTAAAGAATATTAATGGTGAAGCTCTACAATGAAGGATCACAAAAAACGTGTGAAGATCACCCTTCATGCCCGATTCCACATTTGACACAGAAAAGAGTCGGAAAAAATAACCGCATCGAGCCCCTTTCAACAATTTTCTCTTTAGAGAGAGAATATGACACCACGTTGAGCTCCTTACAGGAATCTGTAAAATTGAGAATGAGATCTGTAGAGAGCTTGAGATATTCAATCTAGTGTAGAAGAATCCTCCCAAATACCCTTCTTTATTTGTTCTTTATGACCTACATAGCTAACATCGAGTCAGACTCAATACAAAGAAGCTTCCACCCCAACTGAATAGAAAATCTAACCACCTTTATGATTTCCAAAAGCTCATCCTCATATACAAATACATTCATAATATAGTGATAAATAACCCTTTCAAAAATCCATTGTGTGTGCAAAATATGCCACGACAACCCATGGGACCAGGTGCACCCAAATACATACCATCCACGTTGACCTTGATCCATGATTGTATCATAGTAATCCGTAATATGAACTTCAGTCCCTATATATTTTTTCTCCCTTCACACACTTAAAAAAATGCCTGGTTTTAAGGTGTTTTGGGGGTTTTGGTTTATTATGGATTTAGGTTTTTAGGGGGGTTTAAAATTCTGGATATTTTAAAGGTTTTTGGTCATTTATATATTTCTAAATGTTTTAATTTATTTTATGTTCTTTGGAGATTTTATGGTTTTAGTGGTTATATATATATTTTTTTTGTTTTTACAGGTTTTCTAGATTTTTTAGGAATTTTATGGGTTTTAGTGATTTTAATGGAATTAATGGGTTTTATGGGTTCTCAAGGATTATTGGGGTTTTATGGTTTTTAGGACATTTAGTTTATTTTAGGGTTTTAGGGATTCTATAGTTTTAAAGGGGTTTGTAGGGGTCTTTTTAGTGTTTTTATGGTTTTTTATAGTTTTCATTCAATTATTAGTATTTTTAAGTATTTTAAATATTTAGGATTTTTAGAGGCATTATCAATTTTAGGGTTTATTTTGGTTTTTTGTGTTTTATATGTATTTTTTCTGTTTTATAAGGGGTTTTAGTGTTTTTAAGGGTATTTGGGTTTTTTATTATTTTTAGGTTTTTTATGGCCTACAGGAATTTTGAGTTAAGGGTGTTTTTAGAGATTTATGGTCATTTAAATTTATGAGACTTTTTTTTGTTATTATGGGTTTTAAAGACTTTTTGGGGTTATTTTTATTTTAGAATTTTTTGTAATTTTACTGATTTAAAGGGTTTTGGGAATTTTAGAGTGATTAGGGTGTTTATGGTCTTTTATATCTTTTAGAATTTTATAGGGTTTTTATGGTTTTTACGGTTATTAGAGTTTTAATTGGTTTGAGGTATATTTTGGGTTTTTAGTGTTCATATGGACTTTTAGGTGCTTATGGTTCTTCATGGGGTTTTTCTAGTTTATAGGGTTTTTATTTGTTTTAGATATTTAATGGTATATTGTGTTTTTAGGTGTTTTTGGTATTATTAGATTTATTATTGGTTTTATAGACTTTTAGGGTTTTCAGTGTTCTAGATATTTTAGGTTTTTGGGGGGGTTTTACATATTTTTGGTTTCTAAAGAGTTTTTAGGGGTTTTAGGTTTTTTTATATTTTTATAATTTTATTAAAAATTTTAGATTTTTGGGTTTTAGGTTCTGGGATGTTTGGTTTTATATTGGGTTTTATGTATTTTTGGGGGTTTGAGGTTATTTTACAGATTTTATGGGGTTTAGGGATTTTAATGTTTTAGGGGGTTTTAATGGAATTTAGTGGATTGTAGATCTTTTGGGGGTTTTCAAGGCTTTTTATGTTTTTTATGTTTTTTAATATTTCATTAGGGTTTTTTGGTTTTTTGGTTTTTAATTAATTTAGGGTTTTTGTGTTTTTATGGATTTTAGGTCATTTTATTGGATTTAAGTGTTTTTAGGGTTTTGGGTTTTAATGGGTTTAGGGTTTTTGGGGCCTTTTAGGGTTTTCATAGGGTTTATGAAATTTTTGGGGTTATGGATTTTCTAATGAATTTTATATTATTAGCGGGATTTATGGTTTTGGGGTCTTTTAGGGAGTCTTTGTTATTTGGGGGGGGGTTACAATTTTTTTGTTCATTTTGGGAATTTAGTTTAGGTTCCTTTATGTATTTAGGGGCTTTATGGTCCTCTTGAATCTTTATGGTTTTCTAGGGGGTATTAGTGTCCATTGGGGAATCTAAGTTAATTTTGGGTCATTTAGTGCTTTTGGGTTTTCAGTTCATTTTTTGTTTTTAGGGTATTTTATTATATGAATGGTATTTAATGGTATTTTATGTGTTTTTTGTTTTTTAGTTATTTTTAGTAGTTTTTGGGTTTTAGGGTCCTATTGGATTGTTTGGAATTTATAGGATCTTTGGGGGGGTTTATATGTTCATTTAGGGGTTTAAAAGATGTTAGGGTATTTTATCGAATTTAAAGGTTATTTTGGGGTGGTTTTAGGAGTATTAGGTTTTTTAAGATTTTTAGCATTTTCAAGAGTTTTATGGTTTCTTGTGAATCTATTGTTTTTTAGCGTTTATAGAGCTCTGTAGGGTTTTTATGGTTTGTAGGGGTTTATGGGTTTATGGGTTTTCATTTTTTTATGTTTTTAGTGTTTTATTAGGGGTTTTATGGGTTTTAAGGTGTTTTTTGGTTTTTGGGTTTTTAGGGGGTATTAGTGTTTTTTTTGTTTTTGGGGGTTTTAAAGGTATTTTCTGGGGTTTTATGGTTATTAATGGATTTTATGATTTTTTGTGTTTTTAGGATTTTTACGGGTTTTTACAATTAAGGATTTTTAGCACATTGGGGTATTATTAATGGGTTTTATCGTATTTTATGGTTATAGGGTTTTTTAAATTTTTTGCGATTTTAGGATTTTAGAGTTTATAAGGTTTTTACGTTTTTTTGGGTTTTAAGATATTTATGGATTTGTTGTTGTTTTAGGGTTTTTAATGTTTTTATGGGATTTGGTGATTTCTGGTCTATTTAAGGTTTTAGGGTTTTTTGTGGTTTTTATGAATTTTATTGTTTTTAGGGGGATTCAATAATTTATGGTCTTTTTTTTTGTTTTAAAGGTCTTATATGATTTTTAGTGGGTTTATCGTTTTCAGTATTGAAGGGGGTTTTGGTTTTTTGGATTGTTTAAGGGTTTTAAGGTTATTTTGGGTTGTTGTCGGGGTTTTTAGATATTTGTTTTATCGTTTTATGGGTTTTAATGGTTTTACGGTTTTATGGTTTTATAGATTTTTAGGATTTTAAGGCTATTATGGTGTTTAATGGGTTTTAGGGTTATTTAGTGTTTTTTACTGTTTTTAGGGTTCTTATGTGGGTTTGTAGGGTTTTTTTGTTTTTTTTTTGTTTTAGGGGGTTTTGAAGTATTATTATTTTTAGGTGTTTTATGGATTTTAGGGTTTTCATTTTTAGGGTTTTTAGTGATTCTATGGTTTTTATGGATTATTAGGAATTTTTTAAGGTTTTTTGGGTTTTTTGGGTTCTCAGGTTTTCTTTGGGGTTTCCATGTTTTTAGGGGTTTTTAGTGTTTTTAGGTTTTTTATATTTTGGTGGGGGGTATTATTTTTTATGTGTTTTATTGGTTTTAAGGGTTTTATGGTTTAATTGTATTAGGTTTTTTTATTTTCTAAGGGTATATTTAATTTCTTTAAGAGGGTTTGGGGATTTTAGGGTTTTTATGTTTTTTTTGGGGAATTCCATTTTATGGGTGTTTTTGGTTTTTTATTTTTTATGGGGTTTAGGGGGGGGTCAGGGTTTTTATTTTTTTATGGGTTATGGGTTTAGGGTTTTTATATATTTTTATGATTTTTAGGTTTTTAGGGGTTTTATATTTTTCCTATGGTTTTAGGGTTTTCATGTTTTGTAGGGATTTTATGTTTTTAGGGTTTTTATAGTTTGTTTGGTTTTTAGGTTTTTAGGTTATTTAGGGTTTATGTTTTTTTTGTTTTTTGGTTCAAAATGACTTTTTTGGGGTTTAGGGGTTGTTTTGGTTTTTTTCTAATTTTTAATGTTTTTATGGTTTTTTTGGATTATAGTTTTTTATATTTTTAAGGTGTTTTGGGAATATTAGGGGTTTTAGTGTTTTTATGGGGTTTTGTGTTATTTTGGATTTTTTGTGTTATTAGGGGTTTTAGGGTTTTCTGGTTTTTTTATGGTTTTAGTGTTTGTACAAGTTTTAATGGATTTTTGGTTTTCTTGGTTTGTTGGGTTTTCAAGGATTTTTAGAGTTAAATGGAATTTTCTGTGATTGTTTTATGATTTTAAGTGGTTTTAGCGTTGTTTTTGGGATTTGGATGCTTAGGGTTTACAGTCTATGGTATATGGTTTAGGGTTTAGGGTGTTGATATCATTGTGGAGGGTATAACATTTATGATATTTGGTATAAGGGTTAGGTTGTAGTGTATATTGTTTAGAGTGTAGGGTATAGGGAATAAGTTTTAGGCTTTAAGGATTAACGCGTATGGTATATGGTTTAGGTTGTTGGGTTTAGGGTGGAGGGTATGGGGTTTTGGTTGTATGGCTTAGTGTTTGTGGTGTAGGGTATATATTTTAGGGTTTGGGGTTTGGTTTTTAGGGTGTAGGTTATAGGGTTTCGGGTATTGGGTTTACAGTTTATGGTGCAATGTTTTTAATTTTGGGTACATGGATTAGGGTTTAGTGTGGAGGGAATTATGGGAGTTTGTGTCCTAGGAAAAACTATTTATACATTGATTTCAGGTATATTCAATGTATTGATTGGTAATAAAATACATTTTTACATACTGTTCGTTTTTTTCATGACTCAGATAAAATAATGTTTAAGAATATTGGTTATATTGAAATAATCAGAGAAGATTCCTATTATGTTGAGAACACTGAAATTCTAGGAACATATTATTAAATAATATTTTGTGGATCAATAATGTATGAGGAGATAGAGAGTACATAGACTGTGTTGTGTGGGTACTCCTAAGAGGATGATGCTTCTTCTCATTAAGATTTTAGTTGGTAATTTCAAAAATGGGAGATTATGTGAACATACAAGCTTGTTAGAATTTTACATGTTTTGTTGTGATCAGGTATTTGTATCTGTGAGTGTGTGTGTATTGGTCCATAGAATTTAATTTTATCAATGCTTTTCATGATCCTTACATTTATATTTTATGGTTTAAATTGTTTCTACATATATTCATGTGGAGGATGGGTATGTTTGTTGAGTCATTATTAATTTTTCATTAATGGTTTACTCGATGAAGGAATCGTCCCATCCATCTTTTTGGATGGTGTTTCTCAGGTATTTTATTGAAATATAAAATTATCCTTATATCTAATGGATATATTTTAATCATGTGTTTATTTAATATACCCAAAGAAAGATGAATTGAGAATACTGGTTTGGTGACATAGATGTGTGACCATCTTCATGTGTGGTTTTCAACATTACAGTATTAAATTCTATCTCTAGGGTGACTTGACCCATTCATAGGTATTAATATTGTAAATTTTAGAGGACCACCAAATTCCAATTAGTAATAATCCTATAGGGCCACACAATATGTGTTACAGATGATCTCAATTACATTCTATATGAATTAATGTAATGAAATAAATATTATAATCAATAGAAATTATTAATTTTATTCCTATTTTATATATCTCAAATATTTATTTATGATTAAAATTTTTAATTAAATTATTATTTGGTTTCCTAATAAAAGTAAGAGGAGTTTCAATGGTCCACGGTAGTGTTCGGTGAGAAATTTTAAATAACAACCCCATTAAATAATATTTTTTATTGCGTAAGTTGGTGCATGGCGCAAATAAAAGTATTATTATTATTAGTCTATTATTAATATGTGACATAGGGTTTATTATAGAATATAATATTTTTATGGGACTAAATGTAATTAAATAATATTCTATCCAAGAACTAAGCCCTCTAAATATATAGTTATGTTTATTGTGTCAGAAGATAAATTTTTTAGAATCTTTATGCACAAAAAACAATCTATCAACTCCTCCTTCTCTCATCCTCTCCGGAATGAGAAACACAATTGTGATTTAATTTAAATCTATGAATATAGGATCGAGATTAATAAAAAATACAATTAACTCACCACACAAGAACATGTAGACCGATTTCCATTTCTCAAAGATCTATTGTGTACTTTTGGATCACCACTTGAGGTATTCTACCCATTTAACCTCACATAATGATGAATGGATTTCATAAAGGGTCTTTTGGATAATCAGCATCAATAAAGAAAGGATCCTAAGTTGATTTAATCATTTCTTCCCAATCTAAATATAGTAGTTATAAATTTAACATGATTGATCATTTATTGGGGTATCAGGTATTGAAATATTAAAACATATTTTAATATATCTCCCACTACTTAATGCTTCCACTATGCTCAGAACCATTAGGTATAGTTTTTCTGGTGTAAGGTGTAGGGTACAATGTATACTGGTTAGGATGTAGGGTTAAGTGTTGAGGACATAAGAAGTAGTGTTTAGGGAGTGAGCTATATGGATTAGTGTTTTGGGAGAGTCGTATAGGTTTTAGGGTTAAGGGATTTGTGATTAGGTTTAGGTTGAATGGAATATGGTTTTGGGTGTATCATTTAAGGTATTGGGTTTATGGATTATGGTGTGGGATTTAGGGTTTAGAGTATAGGTTATAGGGTTTAGGGAGTCATGTTTATGATTTATGGTGTAGGGTTTATGTATTAGTCTCACAGACCCCTCCCTCTAAATATTTCTACATAAGGGAAAAGAGATAATAACCCTTGAGTACCGTCTCCAGTACTTCTTGGGATAGTGACAAGAAAGGAGGGGATCAATTATCACATATGGGAGGCATTACCCTCTTTAAATAATACAAGATCAATATTTATGATATACCACCACCAAAAATAAATGATTTATATATAATAAAACAAAATATATCACACAATACATGAGAAAAGTAACCAAAACATATAAAACTATCCAAAACAAAGTACCAAAAAACAATTCCAATTGAAGGGACACCACAACAGATCAAACCCATGCTAGTAATGTTCATCTCAGTCTACAACGTCCCGTTAAAGACCAATGAAGTGGTTTATATATATATGGTGAGAATAAAAGTATACATAAAAGGATCATACTCAAGGTATCATTTTCAAATTTGAAAAGATAATGTTAATGTGGAAATGAAAAAATAGAAAATTGAACAAGTACCTAAGGAAGTAAACAAACAAATACCGGCCTCACCACGGTTCACTCACCAAATAAATCATCCTATATAATAATATAGGATAGAGAACACAAAAAAATATTGGAACCCTTCTTCCCCTTCCCCACTAATTTACACTCTCACACCCCTAATTCGAACGTCATATTATGTAATCCCTTCTGTAAAAATTGAATCACAAACTAATAAACTCTTATGTGGGTTAGGATGAATCCCTACCTACCGCACAACTTCATGGTTTATAATTAAGTACTATAATCATGTATTAAAACAACAAATATCACCCTAAGATACCATTTCCAACATAACAAATCATGTATCATCATAAAACTAGGATAATTGGATATCATGAACATAGAGGACATAAAAATCATACCCTTCGCTAACTGTTAATGTCCTCCACCACATATCTCATCTCTTGACATCCATGAAACAACATATCTCATCTGAAGTCACCGGGGAAATCAATTCACATCTAACCTGAAGACACATCGGCTATCAATACTGAAGGAAGATCAAGGAAGAGGGGCTATTAATCCATTTATATAACCACCATCATAGATGTTCGATAAAACTCCCAAAAACCATAACCTCTATGTTTTATACTGTTTATAAAACATTAGTGGGGAGTATAGAATCATAACCATAAATGATATAGAGAAAACACTAAACAACCAATATATAATTTTAGATCAACTACACAAGAACAAACTACATCACCACAGTTATACGACACAAAAATCATCACAACCACTTCCATCACTACATAAAACACACCACGCAATCACCATGCATAACAACACATATTCCGAGTAAAAATTATATGTTCCCCATATTTATTCATAATCCCTTACAATTATTACTTTAAAAATCATGAATTTATTCAACCAATTCATTAATCATTCAATATACATAAAATAGCATTTTATTATATTTAATTTGTAACCCATTAATTTATTCATTTAATTCATCATTATAATTTATTCAATTTCTAATTGATCCAAACTAACTCACACCACCATTTCAACAATCACCTCGCAACCTCCATCATCATCGCACCATATAAAAAAATCCATATCATCACAAAAACCAGACACCACAAATCTCAAAAACATATCACAAAAAATCCACCACAAACAAAAACGACACATCATCCACACTAAGAACCACATCTGTTGCACACCACATCCTCACACCACAATCATTCCACACCACATGACTCTTCTACCCATATCACATCCATGAAAACCAACCATCAAATCAAAAACCCAGACATAACACTTCCCATCGAGTCACCTCCATCTCCACATAACATCCCAAATCATGTATTAAAACATAGTAGGAACAAGAATAAAAAATAATACATCATGACATCGACAATTTATTCACGGGATTTTATCACATCACCTATTTATTTAGCCTGAGTATTATCACAAAAAAAATTCCAAGGGGAAAAAATTTATTATCCAAATATTCATAATTATCATTTAATTCATAGTTTCATCACTCAACTATAAAATAATGAACCCATCGCATATCATGCATAGTGAAAATAGGGCACTGATTTGCTATTATTTTTAATATTTGAAATATCAGACATAATCACAATAGAAACAATATCAAAATGGAATAAATGTGATATCATCTAATCCCCCTCAACTTTAGATATGAAAATTATTTATATTTAATTATGAAAACCCAAAATAGACATCCAAAGGAAATAAAAATCATGAAATCCCTACACTTAACATGTAAAAAGGGTTATAAAATTGACCCCTTCCCTAAGTAAATATTTATGATCTTACTGTGACCCACATGTTGGAGAAGAAAAAACCTGGAACTCATGACCACACAAGGAAACCAAAAATCATCCAATATTGCATCAAGGGATCATAAACACCAGAAAAACTCTCCTAAACGTAAATCTACAACAACACATCAAATCGTCAAGTGAAAATTGCAAGAAAACAAAAATGAAATTCAGAAGAGATAAAAACCAATTTCTAATAAACAATAACTATAATCCAATGATTATGGTGAGAGAATATATGATGAATTTCATCCCTGACACTAGGGTTACTCAAAAAATCATGGTATATGATGTTAAAGGCATTTAAAACTCTAATAACCCCTTCACGACCTCATCCAAACACCTCAGACTATCCAAACTAGAAATTTAGTTGGATAGGAATGAATAGACCATTATATTAGATACATATCAAATGATTCTCTCCCTAATTTTTAATATCAAACTCGGAGAAAGAAAATGGGTTCAAAGAACCACCCCATGAGGTACCTCTTGATGATCTCATTACACCTCAAATACTACTACCATCCGATCATGCAATATTCCCACACAAAATATTATGTAATAATATCACCACTCAACCACAACACCACCTATAATTATGCAAGAAACCACACATTAAACAATAAGCCCAAGCTACCTACTTTCAAAAAGACCATTTTTACAACTAACTCGACCTCCAAATATTGTACACCAATCAATTGCACAACTAAACATACATCACTACACTGACTCATAACATAAATCATGGAATTAAATCTTCCAGGTAAAGATATTATCCTCTTTATGGGGAACTAACTCACCCACCTGGTTTTAATCATGTCATAATATAATTCATTTTGATTAGGAATAAGGGAATCCATTTACATGTGACGGAATATTTATCTCACATATCATCAACAGTGAAATAAAACATCTTAAATAATAAAAATATCCAATCACAACATCATAAAAAAATAAAAAAAATTAATCTAGAAAGACTCTGAGTACTAGGAATGAATTTTCTTCTCTCTCTCCCACGTACTCTCTTCCATGATACCACGCCTGAAAAAAAAACATGAACCAATGGGATGTTTCTCTAACAAAACCCCCTCCCTTGATGAACCTTGATATCTATTGGTCGATCCATTAATTTCACATCTTCCTCATTATCAAAATCTCCCCATTCAATGATCTGTGAGTAATCAAGAATATACCGACTAATAAGGGACATCTGAATGAATTTATGGATCATTTCTTGATGTGGTCAAAATTCTAACTAATACAACACCTCACCAACATTCTTAAACACCTAAAAAATGTACAAAAACTAGTGATAAATCTTACTACCCCTTCCAAACCTTCACCACCCTCACCGATGGTCGAATATCAAGAGAACCTGGTCTCCAACTGTAATGCCCCGACCCAGTTACCCAGAGTCGGTTAATTATTACATAACATTGGCATGATCACAAGAAAGATCAAATCTTGAAATACTGATTATTTTAGTATCCTTGGAAACACTAGATATACTCATAATGTTTTACATTACATCATAACAATGAAAACTATAACAAAATAGTCTCTATAATCTACACTCTTGTCCCCTCATACTATCCCTATAGGTCATTCATAATTTACTTCATCACATCCTGGGAAAAATAAAACATAGAAAAGGGGTGAGCTCAAATTCCCAGTAAGGATAATAATATAGAGGAAGCTTTCATAAATCAAAATAAACATTTAAGGCAATGTATAACTCAAACAAAAGCCTTTTAAACATGAACGTCAACATATTATGGCAAAAATAAAATAAAATAATTCCATTTATTTATTCACATGGATATTCTACTAATTGAATAATCTCATGAAATATCAATAACCACTTTCATAATGATGGAATGCATAATTCCAGACTATCATAACCACATAACCAAGGCCTCGTGCCAAGACTACAGATAAGATTTTGTCAAGGCCTTATACGAATACACTAGTTTGTTTCATGAGACCTACAGATGCATCGAGGAGCTATAGAGGGCTCCACCCGTCACATATTAAGTCCAATGCATTCCCATATGAAATGGTTTAAACGTATCATAAACATTCATATTAAAACTAGCATACGAAATGTAAATACTTCATCCATAAACCATGAATGGTATAAAAATAACACATCCACAGTCAAACATATCACAAAACCTTCAATACAATATAGAAGTTTTTTATCATAATAAATCAACTACAAATAAGCATAAAATCCATCAAAGGATGTTGACATAGATGAAATCAAAACTCTTTTTAGTGAAATACCTCTTTTTAATTTGAAATCATTTAAGAGTCTTATATTTTTTTTAAAAAAATATTTCATTGAAAATATTCTTATAAGCTTGTAAGGTAAGCTTCGAATATTTTATAATGGCGGAAAATAGCCACACCCGCCGTATAAGTTAAAAAAAATTCTTACCTTAATTTTGTCGAAAAGATTAAAAAGGACCTTGTTTAGAAAAAAAATGGAAAGATTCATTTATTAACCACTAATAAAACTCAACAAGGGTATAAATGACTTTAACCCATATTACTGTAAATAGTAAAAATGTTTTTATATACATTTTTAAGAAACATGGATGTGGATGATAAAGAGGTCCCAGTAGATAATTACGTATAAACAACCACAGATAATGAATAGATTGTGAAATAAACCCTTACCTTGTACATTTACTTGGTTGTGGTAGGTTAACCTCCTGTATAACGGTGAAATAATTGTTATTAAATTATACAATAATCATATATATTAATATGATATCATATATGATCTTTTAACATTGATTTGTTAATAATATCTTAGTATTATTGTTGTTTCAGGTGTTAACTTACTCATTTTCTTTTATCTGTTTTGTTACATAAGCCCTGTTTTTCATGGATAGGTTGTATCATAATCATATCCGGAATGATATAATGTCTTTAGATACTATTATTAATCATCAAATGAGAATTAGACTTGAACGGATATGATGGAAAATGAATCTCTTCGTGTTTGTGGAGACGGTAGTCCGTACGTACACACGAGCGACAATATCATTATTTTGATATTAAAATAATATATAATTGGATGTTGTATCATATATATAGAATCATGATCATGTTATATTTTTTATTTACATGAATTAAAAATCATTATTATACCCATCCAAATAATAATTTATTTTATAACAATTATACCACGACTTGGAGACAGTAAGCCGTACGTACGCACATATGGTGCCATGTTATTCAAAGGATGGATAGAATACTGAATATGGTTGTACCATATTTATAATAACATCATAGTATATATTAGATACTAGAGATATTATTTTATAATGGGAAATAAAGAATAAGTTGAGGAAACAAGGATCTTGAAAGAGGGTGGTGAAAACATTACCTCTTCATCAGGTTCTTCCTTTTCATTTGATCAAAAAGGCTCCTTATGTTGGCTTTCTGACTAAAGTAATGCCTCTAGGATGAAGTGAGGGAAGTTGAGAGAGTATTTGGGCAGAGTTTGGCCGTTCCAAATGTCTTTGAAGGTGTGAATTAATGAGAAGGGGGAGTTCCCTTTTATAAGAGGGGTGAGGGGAACCTTTGGAAAAGCTAGAAATATTATTTTATAATAAATTTATATTCGATTTTTAATGGCTCAAAAGTGGATTATTTAAAGGTTAAGGAGTGTATGGTTCTAAAAACACTCAAACAATAGAATTTAGAAAGGTTTGGGTCATTATATTAACCTTACCTTTTAGTTTTAACTCTTAGTTAATTAGTTTTACACTTACCATGTCACTTTGTTTTTTTATATTATATAGTTAATAAACTTACTATATAACTCCAAGAGACCCAAAAGTGGTCCATTAATGATACAAATATCATGATATTAGTCTCTCGGCTGAACCTTAGATTTTTTGGAATTGAATGTAAATTAATAATATAATATTTGTTTTAAAAACTCTTTTTATGTCAATTTTGACACTATTTGGAAAATTGATTATTGTGAAAATCCTAAAAGAATGATTACTTCAAGAAAAGTTAATTAAAGCATTCCTAACATGAAATATTAACATAAAAAATTATTTTAATTCATAAAATGTCTCAAATTATATTTATTTGTGTATTTATAATATCAATTATTTTAATTTCTCTCTATTATGGTAATTACTGCATCACCATTGTGTCATAAATAAATTAAATTATTTAATGTCTAAAATTTATAAATAAAATACCATTATGTAGGAAGTATTTTTTGATTTCTAATGAATATTTATAATATAATTTATCTTATGCATAACCCTATATTAAATTTTTTTTAGTAAATGAACTTTGATTATAACTCTTTTAACTCTTCTTTGAATTAAATAATAATAAATGCTCTAATCTAATCCAAGTGGAACTAAATGATAATATTTTATTCCTAAGGTTATTTTTGGTCGAGATAAACTTTTCCAATAGAATTAATACAAGTGTTACGATAATATTAATATCACATTTACCCTTAATTACCCTATTTACTTTTAACAGTGGTAATAAAAGTAAAAAGTTACTATTCCCCAGAAATTATTTTCATCTCATTGAACCACATTTTACTCCTTTATGTTAACTGTGTCTCTCGGATTTTCGAAATTCCACTCACAGAAGCGGTAAAATTAAGTTTTATGAAAAATTCAGTTTTTTAACTACCACTTAGTGGTTTCACTATTCATCAAAAAAATGAAGTTTTTCAGAAAAATACCAAAAATTCACCCTTGGATAATTTTGATATTCTGAATCCATAAATTATGTTCATTTTAAAAAATAGAATTTATAAATTTCAAAAAGTGGGTATTACTATTCATAACGGCTAGTTTGATTGATTGTGGTGTGTTATAACTCGATGTTGCGTACAACACACACAATTACATTATTCAAAGCGAAGCGTACTGTAGAAGCTTGAGGTGTTACATTCTCCCCTCCTTCAAATAATGTCGGCCTCGAAAGTTTTATAATACTACCACATGAAAAGACTCGGGTGGTTCTTCATCATATGTTCTGTGGGTTCCCACGTTGCCTCTTCCATCTTATGGTTTCTCCATCAGAATTTTACAAGAAGAGTTATCCGGTTTCTCAGTACATGCGTTGGGTCAGGCATGTATTTCTTCAACAGAGATACGTGGAACACATCGTGAACTTTGGAGAGACTTGGCTGCATTGCTAATCGGTAAGCTACAACCCCAATTCGTTCAAGAATTTTGAAAGGTCCAATGTACCTGGGACTCAATTTACCTTTATTACCAAAACGCATGACTCCCTTCCATGGAGATACCTTCAAGAAAATATGATCACTGACTTGAAATTCCAAATCCTTCCTTCGATTATCGGTATAGCTCTTCTGCCTACTTTGAGCTGCTTTGATATGGTTTTAGATTACCTTCACCTTTTCCATCGTTTCCTCCACCAGTTCTGGGCCTACGATTTTTCTCTCACCAATGTCATCCCAATAGGATAGTGTGCATCATCCCTTTCCGTATAATGCTTCATATGGTGCCATATGAATACTCAAATGGAAGCTATTGTTATAGGAAAATTAAAACAGAGGAAAATATTGATCCCACATACCTTGAAAGTCATGTGAGCAGGATCTCAACATGTCTTCTATGGTATGAATAGTTCATTCTGATTGTCCATCTGTTTGAGGGTGGTAGGATGTTCTCAAATGAAGTTTAGTATGCAAGGCTTTCTGAAGACTTTTCCAGAATCTTGATGTAAAATGGGGATCAAGATCAGAAAAAATTGATAGGGGTACTCCATGATGTCTCACAACATCATCAATATATAGTCTTTCTAGACGTTTCAGTGGTAGATCTTCTCTTATAGCAAGAAAATGTGCTGAATTGGTAAGACGATCAACAATAACCCATATTGCATCGTTCCTTCTAGGAGTCTTTGGTAGTCCTATGAAAACGTCCATCGTGATATTATCCCATTTCCACTCAGGTATGGGAAGAGGTTGCAATAATCCACCAGGTTGTTGCCTTCCAGTTTTCACTTGTTGACAAACCATACATTTTGGCACAAAATCGAAAATATTTTTCTTCATGTTGTCCCACCAAAAATGTTCCTTCAAATCTCTATACATTTTGGTTCTCCCATGGTGTATAAAGAAAGTGTACTATGAGAATCATCCAGCAATTTCCATTTTAGATCAGGTATATCGGGGACACAAATCTTGTTCCCGAATTTCAAAATTCCATATTCATACACAAAGTCTCTCAATCTCTCATAATTCACAGCTTTATTCTTCTTTTGAAATTCTTCATAATCGGTCTGAGAACTCTTAATCCTTTCTAGTAAATATTGTTTGGAAACCATTTGAAAAAGCATTGATGTTTCACCTTCCCTGGTTACTCCCATGTCCATCTTCACTAGATCCATGAAAATTGGATCCCTTTCAATACTCATATTGTTCAAAACTCCATGGTCTTTTCTGCTCGAAGCATCTTCCACCTTGTTTTCTTTCCCCGTGTGGTAGTGTATCGTACAATCATAATCCTTGAGTAATTCAAGCCATCTCCTTTGCCTCATGATGAGTTCTTTTTTTGAGAAAATATACATCAAACTCTTGTGGTCAGTATAAATCTAACATTTTTCACAATAGAGGTAGTGCCTCCATATTTTCAAAGAAAATATCATAGATGCTAACTCGATATCATGAATAGGATAGTTTTTTCCATGAATTTTCAACTGTCATAATGCATAGGCAATAACCCTATCATTCTGCATAAGGACACAACCAAGTCCTTTCTTCGATGCATCCCTATAAATAACAAACCCGTCATTCCCTGATGGTAGAGTAAATATAAGAGCATTGACAAATATTCTCGTCAGTTCTTCAAAACATTCTTCACACTCTTTTGTCCAAACAAATTTAACCCCTTTATGTGTGAGCTTCGTTAATGGGTTTTCCAATCGGGAAAAATTCTAGACGAAACATCGATAATAACCTGCCAAACCAATAAAATTGCGTACCACAGTTATACTCATTGGCGCAGGCCATTCATGGATTGCCTTAGTCTTAGAAGGATCAACAAAGATTCCATCTTTAGAGACAATATGGCCAAGAAAAGAAATCTCTTAATGCCAGAATTCACACTTGCTAAACTTCCCATATAATTCTTGTCTGCTCAGAGCCTTCAGGATAATGCGTAAGTGATTTTCATGATCTTCGTAGCATTTGGATTATACCAAGATATCATTAATAAATACCACCACAAATTCATCGAGATATTCTTTGAAAAATCTATTCATCAGATCCATGAATACAGAGGGCGCATTAGTCAATCCAAAATGCATTACTGTAAACTCGTAATGCCTATACCTGGCTCGAAATGTTGTCTTCGGAATGTATTCCTTCTTCACACACAACTGATGATATCCAGATCGAAGTTCAATCTTTGAAAAGTATTGATATCTGTGCAGTTGGTCAAATAAATTATCAATGCGAGGTAGGGGATACTTTTTCTTTATTATTATAGCATTGATATCCCTGTAGTCGATACATAACCTCATAGATCCATATTTCTTTTTAACAAAATGATCAGGGGCTCCCCATGGATAAACACAAGGGAAAATAAATACCTTATTGCTCAATTCCTCTAGTTGTTATTTCAGTTCAACTAATTCTATATTGGCCATTCTATGAGGGGTCTTCGATATAGGCCTTGATCTAGGAATTAAATCAATGGAAAACATAACTCCTCTTTCTAGAGGATGCCCAGGTAATTATTCCGAAAACACATCTACATATTCTTTCAAAATAGGTACATCCTCTATTTGAACATTCCTTTCATCACCCACTTTAATTTCATCCCCTTCCTCCCCAATAATGGAATTTAGTTGAGCTACTGGGGGTGGATCTAGATAAGAATTTGGTGGTGACGATTCTGCTCTAAAGATAAGGTGTTCCTTATCATCACCATCAAAAATCGTAACCTCCTTCTTACAATAAATCTTCGCATCATATTCCAAAAGAAAATATATACCGAGGATTATATCAAACTCAATAATATGTATGACGATGATATCAGCTGATAAATAATATTTATGTGCTCTAACGGGGACTGATTCACAAAACATTGTTGCAATGATACTTCCCATAAGAGTTTTAACTGACAACACCCTTGTTAAATAAAATTGGAAAAATCTAATTTTCATAGGAAACTAGGAATATATCAAACAATGTGATGATCCAAAATCAAATAATGCATTTTCTAAACTTGAGGAAACCGTTAAATTACCTGCCACCATGTCTTTCCGAGCTTCTACCTCAGCAGTAGTGATAGCATAAGTTTGGCCTTGATCCCTTTTCCTTTTCTGAGGTATGTTCCCCTGACTCTTAGGAAATTCATTTTCATAATGTCCCATCTCTCTACAATTGTAGCATTGGACATCGGTAGCTTCCTTCTTCCCCGTGCAATCACGAGCTTGGTGGCCTTTTTCACCACACTTATAACAGACTCCCATTCCCTTCAAGAAAGTACTAGGGTGTTTCCACCCACTATTACTGTAAGATGGATATTACACTTTTCCCTTATTCCCCTTATTTCCATTCCCAGTGTGATCAGAAGATCTATTCTTATCTTTCTTTGCTTTAAATTCATAAGACGTAGAGAATTCTTTCTCTATCTTTATATCACATGAGACAATGTCTTCGTACAACGAGAAGGATTTTTAAACTAATGCTCGATGGAGAAATGGTTTTAACCCATAAAAGAAATGATCAATATTATTTCTTGGGTTACATATATAATCTCCAGCATACTTTTCTAACCTTATAAATGTAGCCTCATACTTTGCGACATTCTCATCCTCCTTTTGTCTCAAACTCAGAAATTGCCTTTGCATATCTGCTCGATGGTCAAGAGGAAAGTATTTTTCTAAAAACAGATCTTTGAACTCCCTCCATTCCATATTTGATACTTCATCATCTTCCTTCATGTTTTGAATCAATTACCACCATTTATCAGCATCTCCATTGAGGCGGTAAACTGCCATGATAACTTTTGTCCTTTCACTACTTCCCAAAGCATGAAATATTTTATCTAGGGAACTTATCCATTGCTCATCTACCAATGGATTCGTACTCCCATTGAATGTTGGTGGTTGTTGCCTCATGAATCGATCTAACATTGATCCTCCACACTGTGGATCAGGGTGCTCCATATAGGTAAGGTTATTATTCATAATATGAGTGAGTTTTCCTAGTATGGTGATTAGTTGATCAGCACCAGTTGCATCACTAGCTCCACTATACTTATCTTGACCAGGAGGGAAATCCCTACACGGAGTGCGTTCATTGATACAGTTTCTATTTCATCCACTAGGTTCCATTTCTAAACAATGGCATAAACTAGATCAATTTATGAATCAAAATACATAATTACATACTTATAAAACACATAACATAAATTGAACTATTTATGCATATAATCCATAATCATAAATATGTATTCTATGAGGATTTATATACTCATAAATCCTTCATAATGATTTGTAATGAAAATGAGAGTTATTTTAAGCATATCCCCCAGGACTGTCGTCACCAAGAGTACAGCAAGGCCCGTTGTTGTGCACCAGTTCCCGTTTGAGTCTAGCTCAAAGTGGTGTTTTCGGATTTTACCCCTAGGTACTTCTGTGCTAGAACCGCCTGTACCTACTCGTATCCATACAGGGATGTATTTCACAGAAAACTCACAAAATCTCTACAATACCAAAGTTCTAGGATGTTCATCTATACTAATCCTCAAATTTCATCTTAAATCTATGTGCTCTAATCAGAGTTTATCTAAATATAGCTTCCAAGGATTGCACTAAACTTCGTCTGATACCACCTGTAACGCCCCGACCCCAGTTACCCAGAGTCGATGCATTATTACATAACATTGGAATGATCACAATAATGATCAAATCTCAAAAGACTGATTAGTGTAGTTGCCTTGGAAACACTAGATATATTCATAAAGTTTTACATTACATCATAAAAATGAAAACTACAACAACATAGTCTCCATATTCTACAATCTTATCCCCTCATACTACCCCTGCAGGTCATTCATAATTTACTTCTTCACATACTAGGAAAAATAAAACATAGAAAAGGGGTGAGCTCAAATTCCCAGTAAGGATAACAATATAGAGGAATCTTTCATAAATAATAATAAACATTTAAGGCAATGTATAACTAAAACTGAAGCTTTCCAAACAAGATCTTCAACATAGTATGGAAAAACTAAAATAAAATAATTCCATTTAATTATTCACATTGATTTTCTATTAATCGAATAATCACATGGAATATCAATAACCACTTTTATAATGATGGAATGCATAATGCCAGACTATCATAACCACATAGCCAAGGCCTCGTGCCAAGACTACAAATAAGATTCTGTCAAGGCCTTGTGCCCAGACACTAGTTTGTCTCATGAGATCTAATGATGCATCGAGGAGCTACAGCGGGCTCCACCCATCACATATTATGTCCAATGCATTCTCATATGAAAAGGTTTAAACATAACATAAAAATTCATATTAAAACTAGCATACGAAATGTAAATACTTCATCAATAAACCATGAATGGTATAAAAATAACACATCCACTGTCAAACATATCACAAAACCTTAAATACAATATAGAAGTGTTGTATCATAATAAATCAACTTCAAATAAGTGAAAAATCCATCAAAGGATATTGACATAGATGAAATCAAAACTCTTTTTAGAGAAATATCTCTTTTTATTTTGAAATAATTTAAGAGTCATATATTTATAAAATAAAACATTTTCTTTGAGAATATTCTTATAATCTTTTAAGGGAAGCTTTGACGATTTTATAACTTCATAAAATAGTCGCACCCGCCGTATAAGTTAAAAAAAATTCTTACCTTAATTCTATCAAAAAGGTTAGAAAGAACCTTGTTTGGAAAACGATGAAAAGATTCCTTTATAAACCACTTATGAAAGTCAACGAGGGTATAAATGACTGTAACCCATATTCTAGAAAATAGTAAAAATGTTTTGAAATACATTTTTATGAATCATGGATGTGGATGATAAAGAGATCCCAGTAGATAATTACGTATAAACAACCTCGGATAATGAAGAGATTGTGAAATAAACCCTTACCTTGTACTTTTACATAGTTGGAGTAGGTTAACCTTCTTTATAATGCTGATATAATTGTTATTAAATTATACAAGAATCGTATATATTAATATGATATCATATATGATCTTTTAACATTGATTTGTTAATAATATCTTAGTATTATCGTTGTTTTGGGTGTTAACTTAATCGTTTTCTTTTATATGTTTTGTTATGTAAGTCATGTTTTTCATGGATAGATTGTTTCTTAATAATATATAGAATGATATCAAGTCTTTAGATACTATTATTAATCATCAAATGAGAATTATACTTGAATGGATACGATGGATATTGAATCTCATCGCGTTCGTGGAGACTGTAGTCCGTACGTACGCACGAGGGACAATATCATTATTTTGATATTAAAATAATATATAATTGGATGTTATATCATATATAAAGAATCATTATCATGTTATATTTATTATTTACATGAATTACACATCATTATTATACCCATCCAAATAATAATTTATTTAATAACAATTACACCACGAAGTGGAGATGCTAAGCCATACGTACGTAGGTATGGTGACATGTTATTCAGAGGATGGATAGAATAAAAAATATGGTGGTACCATATTTATAATAACATCACAGTATATATATGATACATGAGTTATTATTTTAGAATGGTAAAGAAAGAAGAAGTTGAAGAAGAAAGGAACTTGAAAGTGGGTGGTGAATACATTACCTCTTTTTCGGGTTATTCCTTTTGATTTGATAAAAAAGACTCCTTAGGTTGGATTTATGACTAAAGTAATGCCTCTAGGATGAAGTGAGGGAAGATGAGAGAGTATTTGGGCATATTGAAGCCGATCCAAATGGCTTTTAAGGTGTGAATTAATGAGAAGGGGGATTTACCTTTTATAAGAGGGGTGAGGGGCACCTTTGGAAAACCTAGAAATATTATTTTATAATAAATTCTTATTCGGTTTCTAATGGCTCAAAAGTGGTTTATTTATAGTTTAGGGTGTGGATGGGTCGAAAACCACTCAACCAATAGAATTTAGACAGGTTTGGGTCATTATATTAACCTTATCTTTTAGTTTTAACTCTTAGTAAATTACTTTGACACTTACAATGTCACTTTGTATTTTTATATTATATAGTTAATAAACATACTATATAACCCCAAGAGACCACCAAGTGGTCCATTAATGATACACCTATCATGATATAAGTCTCTCGGCCGAACCTTAGATTTTTAGGAATTGAATATAAATTAATAATATAATATTTGTTTTAAAAATTCTTTTATATCAATTTTGACACTATTTAGAAAATTGATTGTTCTGAAAATCATAACAGAATGATTACTTCAAAAAACGTTAATTAAATCATTCCTAACATGTAATATTAACCTTAAAAATTAGTGTAATTAATAAAAAGTCTCATATTATATTTATTTGGGTATTTATAATATCAATTATTTTAATTTTTCACTATTATTGTAATTATTGCATCACCATTGTGTCATAAATAAATTACATTATATAATGTAGAAAATTGTAAAATAAAATACTATTATGTAGGAAATATATTTATCTTTCTAATGAATATTTACAATTGAATTTATCTTATGCATAACCCTATATGAAAAATGTTTTAGTAAATATACTTTGATTGTCACTCTTTTAACTCTTCTTTGAAATAAATAATAATAAATGTCCTAATCTAATCCAAGTGGACCTAAATGATAATATTTTATTCCTAAGGATGTTTTTGGTCGAGATGCACTTGTCCAATATAATTATGACATGTGTTAGGGTAATATTAATATCACTTTTACCCTTAATTACCCTATTTACTTTTAACCATCGTAAATAAAAGTAAAAAGTTACTATTCATCAAAAATTATTTTAATTTCATTGAACAAAATTTTACTCCTTGATATTAACTGTCTCTCTTGGATTTTCAAAATTCCACTTACAGAAGCGGTAAAATTATGTTTTATGAAAAATTCAGTTTTTTAACTACCCCTTAGTGGTTTCACTATTCATCAAAAATTGAAGTTTTTCAGAAAAATACAAAAAATTCACCCTAGAATAATTTCGATATTCCGAATCCAAAAATGAAGTCCATTTTGAAAAATAAAATTTATAAATTTCAAAAAGTGTGTATTACTATTCATAATGGCTAGTTTGATTAGTTGTGTTGTGTTAGAACTCGATGTTGCATACAACACACGCTATTTCATTATTCAAAGAGAAGCATACCGTAGAATCTTGGGGTGTTAACCAACCTTAAGCCTTAAGGGCCTATGCCTATGATCATCAAAGGCCACTTGATGGTCCTACTGTCATGTCCCGTCCCCTGGGGATCGTGTCGTGACTACCCCATTCTAACCTTCTATAGGCTCAGGGCTAGTGACTAGCTCTGAAAATGCATATTCCTAAAATCGGGAAGGCATTGCCTCTAAACCTGTAAACTCACCCAAACCTATCTCACAGCTAGATACAAGCACAATGTAAAATATAAAGTAAACAAGGTCTATAAAGTTAGTAAAGGGGCCAAAATACAATCCCAACTCGAAAGTACATGTAAAACTGAATAAGAACAACTCCTGTGAACACCCGCCAAGGAGCCTTCAAAAAGGGTTGGTGATGCTCTCAAACAGTTGTCCCTACAGATTTTCTCGTCTAATATCCACCTCCAATCAGCCTCCAATAAGGTGCCCTCAACCTCGATTAGTGTTGTCCATAGTCAGCACAAGACAGAACACGATGTAGTAGTAGCCCTTGTAGGGGTGAGTATAACGATACTTAGTAGGGTCCCCAAAACCCTCGTAGGTCTCCTAGACTACCACAAACTAAAAACCACAAATTGAGAAGAAATAATAATCACAAAAATTAGGTATATTCCAATACAAGTAGCTATTTTATCAATAAAAACACAACTCACATATGAGGAAAGAATACCACAAAGGTAACACCACTAAGGTAGAAGTACCACTCAGGTAACCACACAGAAGAATACCATAGAGGTAAGGACACCCCTCACAACTGGTATAAGTGAAGTATAGAAGTACATATGATCATTCACAAAGAAATATCATCTTATTATATCAAGAGGTACTACTACTGATTATATGGATTTTGACCCACACACGATCATTAGGTACTAATCCCCCGCAATGACACACACAGGATCTGACCCACACAGGATCAGTATGACATGTGAGTATATGAATAACTTAATAACGGAATAATGTCATCTTAATAAATCTAGATAAATATGGTTGATGGTTCTAGGATTACATAACCTCAATGTTACAAAGCAAAACTGTAAGGTGGTTTAAATTGAAGTAAAAACTCATTTAAAATAATTCTTCAGTGATACCACGTGAGAAGTGATCATGGATTGGGTTGTTTGGCACCACAAGTTCATTCCCACAAAATATGCTGAACCACACCGGATCGCTGAGCGCTGACCCACATAGGTTCTGAACCACAAAAGATCGGTGCTCACCCACACAGTATCACTTGGTACTATCCTTTGTATGATTCGTCTCCAACCTCATCCTCACTGCCAGCCACTGGATTCTGGCTAGTAGCATGTTTGGGAGAACCACTCCTCAAGCCATCAGTCGTACATCAACCACCATGGATTTCCATGAAGAAGTATCCCAATGGTTTATCATATAATAAGGGACCCCAAAAATCAGATGACTCGTCATTAGGACACCCTTTCTGTAAGTTATTTGCGTTTCCACTCTGAGGGCCTGGTAGGATTCGAGTTCGATCCAACCTGGCCATACTCCAACATTATCCAAAACTCAAGTGGAGTATACCAAAAAGACCATCTCGATCAAAGGTTCCAAAAGCCATAGATGATTCTTCAAACGAACACCCAGTTCTCATTTTATGTCTACAAAGGTGTATATGGGTCTATATGGGCTTGGTTATGGTCCGACCCAGTCGGACCAACCCCGCCATACCCGGCCTGGGCTGACCCGACCCGGTTCGGGACACCTCGACCCAATCTAAGTCTGACATGGTTCGCATGGGCCACAACGGGCCCGACTTTATGGGCCATCGTCTGGCCCGGACCATGAAGGGGGTGGCCCAGCCTAGCCCATTGGGTGTGTCCCGCGGTCGAGTGGCTCTCCAAGGTGGGGTCCGCCCTAGCTGACACCCTAGGGGAGCCCCCTGGTTTACCCAAACAGTCATGCGGACTGTTCGGTCACCCTAATGGAATTCGGGATAGCATGGTGTGATGTGACCAGCCAGAATAGCTAGTTGGTTCTCCATCTAGTGGTGTGGATGCGCGTCGTTGCTCCGTCGCAGCCGACCGGATGTTGGCTACCGTCTATTCTCCACCGCGGCCAAGCGGCCTCGGTCTCCAGCTCTGGAAGTGCGGACGCACGCCACCACTTCTCCATGTGGCCAACCACATTTTGTCCACCAACCTATTCTTCAACGGCCGATGTATCAGCCCAAACATCCACGGTACTCTTCTCTTTGTGTATTATAGTAGCGTGTGTTGTACGCAACTCTAAGATCCTAACACGTCGCAACTAATCAAAGTACCCGTTATGAATAGTAATACAACTTTTTGTAATTTTATAGATTTTATTTTTCGAAATGGACTTCATTTTTGGATTTTGAATATCGAAATTATATTTGGATGAAACTTTGGTACTTTTCCAATAAATTTTATATTTTGATTAATAGTAAAAATTACTAAATTTTAATTAAAAACATCTTTTTTAATGAAAATAATTAATAGTTATAAATTATGAATTTGAGTGGTTTTAAAGTATATTTAGAATATATTTTTACCATTTAATACAATTTTGGTCATTTAAAATAATTTCACAATTAAACCGGACATAAACAAGTAGCAATTTTTTGATAGTTATTATATCATAAAAACACGCTTTTTGTTTTGACAGTGGGAATTAATTTTAAATTAATTTCTGACAGTTCTATGTTTGGAATATGGAAAAATGGATTCCATATTTGAAATCAGGATTTCAAAATTGTGTAAATAGGTAACTTTTATTTTTTGACATTTTGAATAATTACTTCCGTAAATATTTTATTTACCATGATTAAAGGGTAAATCCGGTAAATAAGGGTTAAAAATAATATAATAATAATAATAAATTACCTTAAAACGTGTCCTAACCTTATTGGTGGATACATGTCCGACCATGGGCATCTTTGGGTCGATTTTGGGACCCCATGGAGCCACTTTTTGGTGATAAGGACACTTTATATTAATTAAGTTAAAATAAATACAAAAATGATATAAGCATATATCTTTTAGGAAAACAATTTTTACATAGGGTAATATATGTTGGATATTAGATTATAAATATTAATTAGAAATATAAAAATATTTCCTATATAATGGTATTTTATTTATAAATTTTAAACATTGAAAATGTAAAAAATATATATGACACAATAATGATGCAGTATTTTCCTTATTAATGAAAGAATCAAGTAATCGATATTATTAATGTCAAAATAAATATAATTTGAAAGTTTTTATGACATACACGAATTTTATTGGATAATATGACATGTTATTATTTCTTAAAATTATTTTTTTCGATTAATAAAGTTGTTGAGACTTTAACAAAAATCAATTATCGAGTAGTGTCAAAATTAAATTAAATGTGTTTTTAAAAAAATATTATATTATTAATTTATATTCTATTCCTAAAAATATAAGTTTCATCCAAAGGACATATATCATTATTTTTGAATCATTAATGGACCACTTTGGGGTCTATTTGATGTATATAGTAAGTTTATTAACTATATATTATAAAAATACAAAGTGACATGGTAAGTGTCGAACTAATTAACTAAGAGTTAAAACTAGAAGATAAGGTTAATATAATGACCCAAACCTATCTAAATTATATTGGTTGAGTGGTTTTAGACCCATACCCACCTTAACCATTAAATAAACCACATTGGAGCTATTATAATCCAAATATGAATTTATTATAAAATAATATTTCTAGATTTTCATAAGGTGCCCCTCCTCCCACTTATAAAAGGGTACCACTTATAACCAATTAATCACACCTTAAAAGCCTTTTGGTTCGGCCAAAAACTACCCAAATACTCTCTAAACTTCCCTAACTTCAACCTAGAGGCCTTAGGTTGATCATAAAGCCAACCTAAATAGTTTTTTTGATTAAATCAAAAGGAAGAACCCGAAGAAGAGGTATCGTTTTCACCACCCCTTTTCAAGTTCATTTCTACTTCAACTTATTCTTTCTTTGTTGTTTTCATTATAAAATAATAACTCCAGTATCTTCTATATACTTTGATGTTATTATACTTTTGGAACAAACAAATTCATTATTCTATCCATCCCTTGAATCGCATGTCATCATACGTGCGTACGTACGACCTACCGTCTCCACATTGTGGTGTAAATGTTATTCAATATATTATTATTTATATGGGTATAATAATGATGTATAATTCATGAAAATAATAAATATAACATGATAATTATTCTTTATGTATGATATACCATCCAATTAGATATTATTTTAATATCAAAAGAATGATATTGTCGCTCGTGCGTACGTGCGGACTACCGTCTCCACGAACGCGATGAGATTCATTCCCCCATCATATCCATTTGAGTATAATTCTCTTTTAATGATTAAAAATAATGTTTAAGGACTTGATATCATTCTGGATATAAATAAGATACAACCAATCCAAAACACACATGGATTACGTAACAAAAAAAAGACAAAGGAAAACGAATCCATTGACACTCAAAACGACGATAATAATAAGATGTTATTAACAAATCAATGTTAAAAGATCATATATTATATCATATTAATATATATGATTCTTGTATAATTTAATAAAAATTATTTCACCATTATAAAGGAGGTTAACCTACCCTAAATCATGGAAAAGTACAAGGTAATGTTTATTTTCACAATCTCTTCATTATTCTAGGTTGTTTATACGTAATTTTATACTGGGACCTCTTTATCATCCACATACAGGTTTCTCAAAGATGTATTTCAAATCATTCTTAATATTTTAATTTCAATGGGATAATGTCGTTTATACCCTTTCTGACTTTTTATAAGAAGTTTATAAAGGAATCTTTCTTTCGTTTTCCAAACAAGGTCTTTTTTAACCTTTTTGACAGAATAAAGGTAAGAATGTATTTTTATAACTTATACGGAGGGTGCGGCTATTTTCCGCCGTTATAAAGTCTTCAAACATTTAATTACAATATTATTAGAATATTTTCAATGTAAATGTTTTATTTTATAATTTTGTGACTTTTAAATGTTTTAAAAAAAGAGATATTTCTCTCAAATAGTTTTGATTTCATCTATGTCAACATCCTTTAATGGATTTTAAGCTTATTTGAAGTTGATTTACTATGATACAACACTTCCATATTGTATTGAAGTTTTTTCGATTTGTTTGACTGTGGATGTTTTATTTTTATACCATTCATGGTTTATGGAGAAAGTATTGAAATTTCTTATGTTAGTTTTAATACAAATGTTAATGTTATGTTTAAACTTGTTCATATGAGGAATTCATAGGACATAATAAGTGATGTGTGGAGCTCTCTATAGCTCCTCGATGCATCGGTAGGTCTCCTGAGACAACCTAGTGTCTTGGCATGAGGCTTTGACAAAATCATATTTGTAGTCTTGGAATGAGGCCTTGGTTACGTGGTTATGATAGTCTGGCATTATGCATTCCATCATTATGAAAGTGGTTATTGATATTGTATGTGAGTATTCTACTAGTAGAATATACATGTGAATAAGTAAATGGAATTATTTCATTTTATCTATTCCATATTATGTGGAAGTTGATGTTTAAAAGGATTTTGTTTTAGTTATGCATTGCATCAAATGTTTGTGTTTATTTATGAAAGTTTCCGCTATATTGTTATCCTTACTGAGCATCTAAGCTCACCACTTTCAATGTTTTATTTTTCCTAGGATGTCAAGAAGTAATTTATGAATAAAATTCAGGGAAAGTATGTGGGGATATGAGTGTGGAATATGGAAACTATTTTGCTGTTGTTTTCATTTTTATGGTGTAATGTACAACTTATGAATATATATAGTGTTTCCAAGGCTACTAAACCTATCGGTCTTTCGAGATTTGATCTTTATTGTGATCATGAAAATTTTATGTAATAATGCACCGACTCTAGGTAACTGGGGTCAGGGCATTATAGTTGGTATCAAAGGAAGTTTAGTACAAACCATGGAAGCTAGATTTAGATAATCTCTGATTAGAGAACGTAGACCTAAGATGAACATTGAGGATTAGTGTAGAAGAACTTTATAGAATTTTGGTATTGTTGAGATTTTGTGAGTTTTCTGAGCAATACATCCATGTCTGGATATGAGCAGGTAGAGGTGGATCAAGCACAAATTTACCTAGAGGTAACAACCGAAAACACTGCTTTGAGCTAGACTCGAACGGAAACTGGCACAGGACAATGGGACTTGCTGCACTCTTGGTTACGACACTCTCGGGGGATATGCTTAGGATAATTATCATTTTGATTATAAACCATTATGAATGGTTTATGAGTATGTACTTCCTTAAAGAAAACAATTTTATGAATATGGATTATATCCATAAACTGTTCAATTTATTTTAAGTGTTTTAAAAGTGTGTAATTATGTATTTTGATTCATAAACTGATCATGTTTATGACATTGTTTAGAAATGGTGCCTAGTAGAAGAAATGGAAATCATATCAATGCATGAACTCCATATAGGGATTTCCCTACTGCTCAAGATAATTAAAGTGGAGCTGGTGATGTAACTGGTGCTGATCAGCTTATCACCATACTGGGACAACTCACTCAGGTTATGAACAATATCCTTACCCATATGGAGAACCCTGATCTTCAGCATGGAGGATCAATGATAGATCACTTCATGAGGAAACCACCACCAACATTCAATGGGGGTACAAATCCCTTGGTAGCTGAGCAATGGATAAATTATTTAGGGAAAATATTCCATGCCTTGGGGAGTAGTGAAAGGGAAAAAGTTATTATGGAAGTTTACCGCCTCACTGGAGATGCTGATCAATGGTGGTAATTGATACAAAACACGAAGGAAGATGATGAAGTATCAGATATGGAATGGAGGGAGTTCAAAGAGCTATTCATAGAAAAATACATTCCTTGAGACCATCGAGTAGATATGGAAAGGCAATTTCTGAGTCTGAGGAAGAAAGAGGATGAGAATGTCGAAAGTATGAAGCTAACTTTACAATGTCAGTGAGGTATGCTGCAGATTATATACAAAACCCAAGAAGTAATATTGAACGTTTCTTTGATGGGTTAAAACTATTTCTCTGTCGAGCATTAGTCTCACAAACCTTCTAGTCGTACGAAGATATTGTCTCATGTCAATCAAGACAGAAAAGAAATTCTCTAAGTCTTATTACATTAAAGCAAAGCAAGAGAAGAAGAGATCTGCTGATCAATCTGGAAATGGAAATAAGGGGAAGAAGGGAAAAGTTGAAAATCCATCATGTAGTAAATGTGGGATGAAACACCCCGATACTTTCATAAAAGGAATGGGAGTCTGTTACAAGTGTGGTGAAAAGGACCACCAACCTCATGATTTCAAGGGGAAGAGATTTGTTGTCAACGTGGAATTATATAATTGTAGAGACATCGGAAATTATGCAAATGAATGTCATGAGCATCAGGGGAACTTGCCTCAGAAAAGGCCAAGGGATCAAGGCCAAGCTTATGCTATCACTACTGTTGAGGTAAAAGCTTCGAAAGAATTGGTGGCAGGTAATTTAATAGTTTCCTCAAGTTTAGAAAATGCTTGATTTGATTCTGTATCATCATATTGTTTCATATCTTCCCAGTTTGCTAAGAAAATTAGATATTTCCTATTTGATTTAACAAGAGAGTTGTCAGTCAAAACCCCTAAGGGAAGTATCGTTGCTACAATGTTCTGTGGATCCGTTCCCATTAGGGCATATAAATGTTCTTTATCTGTTGATATTATCATCATAACCATGACTGAATTTGATATAATCCTCGGTATGGATTGGCTTTCGGACCATAATGCGAAGATTTATTGTAAGAAGAATGAGGTTACGATTTTGATGATCATGATAAGGAACACCTTATCTTTAGAGCAGAATCGTCACCACCTAATTCTTATTTAGATCCACCCCAGTAGCTCAAATAAATTCAATTATTGGGGAGGAAGGGAATGAAATGACTAAGGGTGAGGAAAGGAATGTTCAAATAGAGGATTTACCTATTCTGAAAGAATATGTAGATGTATTTCTAGAAAATTTACCTGGACATCCTCCAGAACAAGAAGTTGAGTTTTCCATTGATTTACTTCATGGATCAAGGCCTATATAGAATAATTCTTATAGAATGGCCACTGTGGAATTAGTTGAACTAAAGAAACAACTAGATGAATTGAGTAATAATGGATTTATTCTCTCTAGTGTTTCTCCATGGGGATCCCCTATTCTTTTTGTTAAAATGAAAGATAGATCTATAAGGTTATGTACTGACTACACGGAGATCAATGATATAACAATAATGAACAAGTATCCCCTACCTCGCATTGATGATTTATTTGACCAACTACATGGAGCTCAATACTTATCAATGATTGACCTTCGATCAGGATACCATCAGTTGTTTGTGATGAAGGAAGACATTCCAAAGACAATATTTAGAACAAGGTATGTGCATTACGAGTTTACAGTAATGCCTTTTGGGATGACTAATACACCCTCTGTATTCATGGATCTAATGAACAGAGTTTTCAAGGAATATCTTGATGATTCGTTGGTGGTATTTATTGATGATATCTTGGTATACTCCAAAATCTATGAAGATCATGAAAATAACATGCACATTATCTTAAAAACTCTGAGAAGACATGATTTATTTGTAAAGTTTAGAAAATATGAATTCTGGCCTCAAGATATTTCTTTTCTTGGCCATTATGTCTATAAGAATGGAATTTACGTTGATCCTTCTAATACTAAGGCAATACAAGAATGTCCAGCACCGACGAGTATAACTGACGTACGTGGTTTTATTGGTTTGGCAGGTTATTATCAACGTTTCGTCCAGAATTTTTCCCGATCAGCTAACCCATTAATGAATCTCACAAATAAAGGGGTTAAATTTGACTGGACAAAAGAGTGTGAAGAATGTTTTGAAGAACTGAAGATAAGATTAGTCAATTCTCCTATATTGACTCTACCATCAGGGAATGATGGGTCCGTTATTTATAGTGATGCATCAATGAAAGGACTAGGTTGTGTCCTTATGAAAAATGACAAGGTTATTGCATATGCTTCATGACAGCTAAAAATTCATGAGCACAACTATCCTACTAATGATCTTGAGTTAGCTGCTGTAATATTTTCTTTGAAGATATGGAGACATTATCTCTATGGTGAGAAATGTGATATTTATATTGATCACAAGAGTTTAAAGTATATTTTCTCACAGAAATAACTCAACATGAGGCAAAGAATATGGCGTTAATTACTCAAGGATTATGATTGTACGATACACTACCACATGTGGAAGGAAAATAAGGTGGCATATGCTTTGCGTAGAAAATATCATGGAGTTTTGAACAATATGAGAATTGAAAGGGATCCAATTTTCATGGATCTAGTGAAGATGGACATGGGAATAACCATTCATGGTGAAACATCAATGCTTTTTCAAATGGTTTCCAAACCATCTTTATTAGAAATGATTAATAGTTCTCAGACCGATGATGAGGAATTTCAGAAGACGATTAAAGCTGTGAATGATAGGAGATTGAGAGACTTTGTGTATGATGAAGGAATTTTGAAATTCAGGAGGAGACTTTGTGATCCCGATATACCAGATTTAAAAATGGAATTGTTAGATGATGCTCATAGTTCCAATTTCTCTATACACCCTTGGAGCACCAAAATGTATAGAGATTTAAAGGAACATTTTTTGTGGGACAATATGAAGAGGGAGATTGCTGATTTTGTGTCAAGATGTATGGTTTGTCAATAAGTTAAAACTGGAAGGAAACATCCTGGAGAAGTATTGCAACCTCTTCCCATACCTAAGTGTAAATGGGATAATATCACGATGGACATTGTCATGGGACTACCAAAGACGCCTAGATGGAATTATGCAATATTGGTCATTGTTGATCATCTTACCAAGTCAACACATTTACTTGCTATAAGGGAGGATTTACCACTTGAAAATCTAACAAGAATATATATTAATAATGTTTTGAGACTTCATGGAGTACCCCTATCGATTATCTCAGATCGTGATCCCCATTTTACATCAAGTTTCAGGAAAATTCTTTAGGAGGCCTTGGATACTGAACATAATTTGAGCACGGATTACCACCCTCAAACAGATGCACAATCAGAACGAACTATTCAAACCTTAGAAGAAATGTTGAGATCATGATCACTTGACTTTGACGGTATGTGGGATCAATATTTACCTCTAGCATAATTTTCCTATAACAATAGCGTTCATTCAAGAATTCGGATGGCACCATATGAAGCGTTATACGGGAAGAGATGTCGCACACCAACCTGTTGGGATGACGTTGGTGAAGGAAAACTTTTAGGCCCAGAACTGGTGGAGGAAATGATGGAAAAGGTGAAGGTAATTCAAAACAACATCAAAGAAGCTCAAAGTAGGCAGAAGAGCTATGCTGACAACCGAAGAAAGGATTTGGAATTTCAGGTGGGATATTATGTTTTCTTGAAGTGATCTCCATGGAAGGGAGTTGTATGTTTTTTCAAGAAAGGTAAATTGAGTCTGAGGTACATCCGCACTTTGGAAATTATAGAACGAATTGGGGTTGTAGCTTACCATTTGGAAATGATGCCAAATATCTCCAAAGTTCATGTTGTGTTCCACGTATCACTGTTGAGAAAACACATGCCTGACCCAACGCATTAACTCACCTATGAGAAATTAGAACATGAACCCGATATCTCTTATTGCAAAGAGTCCATCAGGATTATTGATACGAGAGAACAAGTGCTGAGAAATCGGACGACTCATCTGGTAAAAGTTCTCTGGAGAAACTATTAGATGGAAGAGGCAATGTGGGAACCTGAGGAACTTATGATGAAGAACCACCCGAGTCTTTTTATGCAGTAATATTCTAGAAAAATTGGAGGACGAAATTATTTTACGGAGGGGAGAATGTAACAACCCAAGATTCCACAGTACGCTTCTCTTTGAGTAATACAGTAGCGTGTGTTGTATGCAACTCCGAGATTCTAACACGCCGCAACCAATCAAAGTATGCATTATGAATAGTAATACCTACTTTTTGAAAAATTATACATTTTACCTTTCAAAATGGACATCATTTTTGGATTCAGAATATCGAAATTTTCTTAGGATGGAATTTTGGTACTTTTCAGATAACTTTTATATTTTGTTGAATAGTGAGAAATACTAAATATTAATTAAAAACAACTTTTTTAGTAAAAATAATTAATAGTGATAAATTAGGATTTTGAGTGGTTTTAAAGTATATTAAAAATATATTTTTACCATTTAATACAATGTTGGTCATTGGACATAATTTCACAATTAAACCGGACATAAACAAAAATCAATATTTTGATAGTTATTATATCTTAAAAACATGTTTTTTCTTTTGACATCGGGATTTAAATTTAAATTAATTAATTCCACTTCTGTGTTTTGAATTTGGAAAAATGGATTCTATATTTGGAATCAGGATTTCCATATTGTGTAAATAGGTAACTTTTATTTGTAGGCATTTTGAATAATTACTTCGGTAAATATTTTATTTACCATGGTTAAAGGGTAAATCCGGTAAATAAGGGTTAAAAAATAATATTATAATAATAATAAATTACCCTAAAATGTGTCCTAACCTTATTGGTGGATACATATCCGACCATGGGAATCTTTGGGTCGATTTGGGGACCCCATAGAGCCACTTGTTGGTGATAAAGACACTTTATATTAATTAAGTTAAAATAAATACAAAACTGACATAAGCATATATCTTTTAAAAAAACAATTGTTACATAGGGTTATATATGTTGGATTTTAGATTATAAATATTAATTATAAATCTAAAACTTTTTTCTACATAATTGTATTTTATTTATAATTTTTGGAGATTGAAAATGTAAAAAATATATATGACACAATAATGATGCAATTTTTTCATTGTTAATGAAAGAATCAAATAATTGATATTATAAATGTTAAAATAAATTTAATTTGAATGTTTTGATGGTATACACGAATTTATTGGTTAATATGACATGTTAGAATTGACTAAATGAATTTGGTTAGAATTAATAAAGTTTTTAAGACTTCAACAAAAATCAATTATTGAGTAGTGTCAAAATTGACATAAATGAGTTTTTAAAACAAATATTATATTATTAATTTATATTATATTCATAAAAATCGAAGGTTTGGCCAAATGAATTATATCATTATTTTTGTATCATTGATGTACCACATTGGGGATGCTTGGATGTATATAGTATGTTTATTAACTATATATTATAAAAATACAAAGTGACATGGTAAGTGTCAAACAAATTAACTAAGAGTTAAAACTAAAAGATAGGGTTAGTATAATGACCCAAACCTGTATAAATTATATTGCATGAGTGATTTTAGACCCATACCCACATTAACCTTTAAATAATCCACTTTTGAGCCATTATAATCTGAATATGAATTTATTATAAAATAATATTTCTAGATTTTTCTAAGGTGCCCCTCCTCCCCCTTATAAAAGAAAACCACTTATAACCAATTATTCACAATTTCAAAGCCTTTTTGATTGGCCAAACCCTTCCCAAATACTCTCTAAAATTCCCTCACTTCAACCTAGAGTCCATTGTTTGATCAGAAAGCCAACCTAAAGAGCCCTTTTGATCAAATCAAAACGATTTGAAGTTCATTTTTTCATCAACATCTTCATTCATTGTTGTTTCCATTATAAAATAATAACTCCAGTATATTATATATACTGTGATGTTATTATAATTATGGAACCAACAAATTCATTATTCTCTCCATCCCTTGAATGACATGTCACCATACGTGCGTACGTACGGCCTACTGCCTCCACGTTATGGTGTAATTGTTATTCAATATATTATTCTTTAGATGGGTATAATAATGATGTATAACTCTTGTAAATAATAAATATAACATGATAATTATTCTATCTATATTATATATCATACAATTATATATTATTTTAATTTAAAAAGAATGATATTATCGCTCGTGCATACGTACGGACTACCGTCTCCACAAATGCGATGAGATTCATTCCCCATCATATCCATTTGAGTGTAATTCTCATTTAATGATTAAAAATAATTTTTAAGGACTTGATATCATTCTGGATATGAATAATATACTATATATTCATAAAAAACATGGCTTATGTAACAAAACAGACAAAGGAAAATGAATCCATTAACAGCTGAAATAAAAATAATACTACGTTGTTATTAACAAATCAATGTTAAGATATCATATATGATTTCATATTAATGTATATGATTCTTTTTTAATTTAATAACAATTATTTCACCATTATACAGGATTTTAACCTACCCTCAACTAAGGAGAAGTACATGGTAATGTTTATTTCACAATCTCTTCATTATTCATGGTTGTTTATACGTAACTATCTACTGGGACCTCTTTATCATCCACATCCATGTTTCTTAAAAATTTATTTCAAATAATTCATACTATTTTAAACACTATGGGATAAATTCATTTATACCGTTGTTGATTTTCTTTAAGAATATTATAAAGGAATCTTCCTGTCGTTTTCCAAAAAAGGTTATTTTTAACCTTTTCGACAGAATTAAGGTAAGAATGTCTTTTTATAACATATACGATGGGTGCGGCTATTTTCTGCCATTATAAAATCTTAAAAGATTACCTTACAAGCTTATAAGAATATTTTCAAAGTAAATGTTTTATTTTATAATTATGTGACTTTTAAATGATTTCAAAAAAAGGCATATTTCTCTCAAATAGTTTTGATTTCAACTATGTCTACATTCTTTGATGGATTTTATGATTATTTGAAGTTGATTTATAATGATACAAAACTTACATATTGTATTGAAGTTTTTGTGATATTTTTGATTGTGGATGAGTTATTATTATACCATTCATGTTTTATAGAGAATGTATTGACATTTCGTATGATACTGTTAATACGAATGTTTATGTTATGTTTAAACAAGTTCATATGAGGAATTCATTAGACTTAATAAGTGACGGGTGGGGCCCACTATAGCTCCTCGATTCATCTGTAGGTCTCATGATACAAACTAGTGTCTTGGCACGAGGCCTTGACAAAATATTATTTGTAGTCTTCGCACGAGGCTTTGGCTACGTGGTTATGATAGTAAGGAATTATGCATTCCGTCATTATGAAAGTGGTTATTGATATTGAATGTGATTATTATATTAGAAGAATATACATGTGAATAAGTAAATGGAATTATTTAATTTTATCTCTGCCATATTATACTGAAGTTGAAGTTTAAAAGGCTTTGGTTTTAGTTATACATTGCTTTAAATGTTAGTGTTTATTTATGAAAGATTCTTCTATATTGTTATCTTTACTGAGCATCAGATCTCACCCCTTTCAATGTTTTATTTTTCCCAGGATGGGAAGAAGTAATTTATGAATGACCTAATGGGAAAGTATGTGGGGATATGAGTGTGGACTATGGATACTATTTTATTGTTGTTTTCATTTTTATCATGTAATTTAAGACTTATGAATATATCTACTATTTCCAAGGCTACTAAACCAATCAGTCTTTAATGATTTGATCTTTCTTGTGATCATGACAATGTTATATAATAATGCACTGACTCTGGGTAACTGGGTTCAGGGAGTTTCAGCCAATGTGCCACGACCTCCACTTCCGGAAGTGCGGACACGGGCTTCCCTCCTTTCACGCGGCCGGCCGGAACAGCCGCTTCCATCTTCTCTGAGCCTTCACACCATCATTCCAAGACCGAAAATTATGAAGTTCACATATTCACGATCCTCGAGTTGAAATATAAACATCTATAAGTCACACTCAATGATATGTTGTTCTTTTAGCGCGCTTAGTTATTTGGTGTCGAAGAACGAACAGAGAACAAAATAAAAGGGATGAGGTGTAATTGTGGAACGATGGCCATGTTTTTTTGGCCACATTCATTGTGAATCAAGAATATGAAGAATCAAAAAATATATTTAATCATACTTCAAATTTAAAACCCCTACCTTGTCTGCACATTGGAGACAGTGCGAGGAAGAAGATGAAGATGATGAAGTCGCTGACATCCGTCGCTCCCAGAATAGGCTCCAAATTCGGATCAATGTTCTTGATTTGGAGAAATTTTTTCATTGGAGAGGTTCTTAGATAGGACAATGTTTCTCCAAAGGATATCCTTTTCCAATGATTTTCCCGTGAGAGGTGAGGTATCATATTAATATGTTATGTAAATTAAAACAATTAACTATTGGAACATTTAATTGGGGGAATTCCAAGGGTTAACACATAATAAATAAATATTTTTCATTCTCATGTGGTCACCACCACTAATATTCAAAACGAGGGGGGGTGTTTCAAGAAAAGAAAATAAAATTTGTTATATTATTTTTTTATTCTTTTAACCTCCCACAAAAATATGAAAAACTAAATTCCATCCTCTACCTACCATGGTCGAGGTGGAGGTATCCTTAAGCAAATATTGGTACTGTGAGTTCTACGGTGTCCTCGGATTTTAATTCCAAGAACCAGTTCAAAAGTAACAAAATTACACTCCTATGATTACTGAATGATCCTAAAAAACATTTCTGAAATTAATTCTGGGCATAACGGTCCTAGGAATCATGTGTCGTCAATTTTCATGGACTTGTAATAATTCCATATAATGAAAAACATTAAATTGAAAAATCCAGGCCTTTACATTCTCCCTACCTTTGGGATTTTTGTCCCTGAAATACATACCACAAACTAGGGAAGAATGTGGTGGTACTAAGCATGAATCAGAGCCTCCCACTTCCATATTCTCTCTTAGATGTTCCCATGCTTCCAACTAACACACACCAGAGGTATCGACCACCCATGAAAGACACACTCCTAGCGATCTCAATCTATACTGGATCCTCTAAAAATGATTCTCAATCATCGATGTCTAGCTCTCCCCAGTATATGATGTGTGAAGGATCATGTACATATCATCTCATCTGGGAAATGTGGAAAACTTCATGCACCCGACGCAACTAAGGTTAAAGAGATAAGTGGTAAGACACATTGCCAACTCTGTTGAGGACTTAAAAGTGTCTGATGAACCTTGAATATAACTTGTCGACCCTGAAAAAATCTCTGAAAATCTCATCGAGGTGAGACTCATAGAAAGACAAGGTCACCATCCTCGAACTCAAGAGGTCTCTGTCTCCTGTCAGCATAGGAAATCTACCTGCTCTGTGCAGTCTTCATCTACTCCTGGATGATATTCACCATCTCCGAGGAAGACCGTACCATCTCTGGTCCCACGAGTGGTGACTCCTCTGGGTTTTTCCCGCACAGAGTGATCTAAAAGGTCGACTATAAAATTCCTCGAATGGTTCCAAACTGATAGGGAAATGATAGATGATGTTTTACGTGAAATCCACCAATGGAAAGTGATCCTCCCAGGTGGGGCCAAAATCATGGATTCAAGCACACAACATTTCCCCAAGGGTTTGAATGGTCTACTCTATCTGACCATTTGTCTGGGGATGGATGGTGATGCTCACACGAAGATATGTCCCGAACACCACATGCCGCCACTTCCATAACTGCGAAGTGAAAAATGCATCACGATCAGAGAAAGTCGTATATGACACTCCATGAAGCCATACAATCTCCTTAACGTAGAGGTGTCCCATGCTCTCTATTGTTCCCTGCTCTCTAATTGGTAGGAAGTTGGATGACTTGGGTGAGTTGGTCAATGATTACCCGAATAAAATCATGACCCATGGTCGTGCGTGGATGTACTGTCATGAATTACATGGAAATTCCATCCCACATCCACTCTGGTACCTCTAGTGGCTGAACTTAGAAGGTTGGATCCTGGTTATCTGCCTTCACATGCTGACAAGTGAGGCCCTAAGAGACCAACTATGTCACTACTTTATTCATTCCAGGACACCGATGATGACAATGAAGGTCTTGGTACATCTCTTCCACTCCTAGATGTACCTCAACAGGGGATGTATGGAACTCCTTCAACACTTCCTCCCTAAGAACCATTGGTACCATAGTACGTCCTCAGAAGAGGATAACGTGCTCCCCACCTTCATAAAATTTATCAAGTGACTTTCCTATTGAAACCTGAGCACGTCGAGCCTCGTAGTCAGTGTCCCCAAGCTACGCCTCCCTGAATCGCTGAACGAGTGGTGGAGTGACTGTCAGAGACTGAAGATAAGCTACTACTTCTCTATCCATGTGGGATATCTGCAGAGTGGCCCGCTGCTCAGTTGACTCACTCAACAACTATATACTAGATCTCGTACTGAGTGCAGCTGCTACTACACTCCCCAATCCAGGAGTATAGACTATCATGAAGTCATTGTCTTGGAGGAAATCAAGCTAATGCCATTGACTTTGGTTTAGGTCCTTCTGAGAGAATATATAGTTGAGACTCTTGTGATCATAGTAGAATGTAAAATGTTCTCCCATAAAGTAATGTCACCACATCTTCCTGGTAATGAAAACTATTATTAACTCCACGTCATGGGTAGCATAGTTATTATAATGATTCCTCAGCTATAGATAACCATATGTGATCACTACTCACTCCTATATTAGGACACATGCATGTCCGGTCCCTGATGTGTTATAGTAGATGACCTACCCAATACCTTCTTCCAATAGCCTCAAGATTGGGCCACTCGTTAGTCTCAGCCCTAGCACCTGGAAACTCTATTCGCATCTCTACAACCACACGAAGGGTTTTACCTTCTTCTTCCACCCTGATAAGGGTTCTACAACACTTGAAAAGTCATGCACACACCTATGGTAGTAACCAGACAATCCCAGGAAACTCCTCACATCCGTCACAATCATGGGTTGCTCCCAAGATATTACAGCCTCAATCGTTGCTGGATCTACCACAAATATAGCCTTCGAGATGACGTGTCCCAAGAAGTGAACCTCTTAGTTGAAGAACTAGAACATTAAGAGCTTACAATAATGCTGGTGACCTTAGAGTGTGTCCAGAACTATCTGCAAATGATAGGCATGATCCTCCTCCATCGCTAGGAATATCAGGATGTCATCGATGAGGACTACCACAATGTGATCGAGGTATGGATGGAAGATCCTATTCATAAGTTCCATGAACACTACTGGGGTGTTTTTCATGCTGAATGGCATTACGAAGAACTCGTAATGGCCATACTAACATATGGAGGTTTTCTTCATTACATCCTCATCTCATACCCTGAGCTGGTGATAACCTAATTTGAGGTCTATATTCAAAAACCACCATGCTCCCTTCAACTGGTCAAAGAGATCATCAATCCTCAAGAGTGGGTAATTTTTATTCACGGTCACCTGGTTCAGGCACTGATAGTCTACACAGAGTCTCAAACTCCCATCCCCCTTCTTGGAGACAAAATCGGGGCTGCCCAAGTAGAAAAACTGTCCCTAATGGACCCCTTGACCTCAATGCCATCTAGTTGTTCCCACATCTCTCGAAGCTCTATGGTATCCATTTGACATTCTAGAGTAGATATCGGTGCCATCACAGAGTACAAGTCAATGTAAAATTGCACCTCTCTACAACGCGGTAGACCCAGAACATCATCAGGAAAAACATCAGCGTACTAGTCCACCACTATAGGATAGCTCAGACTCTCAACATCAACTGATCCGAGGGTAAGGCTAGCCAACTAGTGTTTGATCGTCTTCACCATCCTTTGGGTAAGTCCATCCAGTGATGAAAATGTTTCCTTCTAGATGGTGAAGGAATACTTGGTCCCATCTATGCGGACACACCGCACTTTGCACCTAATACAATCAATATGTTTATGGACTTTAGATAACTAGTCCATACCCAATATGACATCATAAGTCCTCGATTCCACAACTAAAAGATCCCATATAAAGCTTTCCCCTCTCAGATTATGCTCACACTACCAGAAACAGTGTGTAATCGTCGAATCTTCTCCCATAGGATTCTATAGCCATAAGGATCGAGCCAACGTCTCCACCAGAATCTTCGAGCTCTGAACGAGGGTCGTGGATATAAATGAGTGACTAGAAACTCCTATAAGTTCAATATATATGGTGGAGCAGGAACATATCGTACCTCATATCATCTCTGGAGTGTTGTGGTTATAGGCCTCAACTGCCTAGAGATGAGCTCGTCACTTTCCACCTGCTCTCTATGGTCGGGGATGACAACAAAGTGGTGGTGGCGGTAGAACCTCGAATCGCTGCCCACTGCCTGCTGCATAGCCTGCTCCCCTGGCACATCCACCTCCTACCTACAGTCCGACTTGATCAAATCTTCACCTCTTCCCAAGCGGTCCTTTGACCATATGCTGGTCGTCTGTAAGACAGGTCGAGTAGTCACGAGCCATGTGACCTAGCCTAACGCATGAGTAACACTTCCTATCCCTCACCTATCATGCTCTGCCTCGAGAACACCACACCATGGACCCTGTATCATGTGGTTTTCTACCTATCGGTCTGGTCCTCTTAAACCTATGTGTCATCTATCTACTTCCAAATACCAATGAATTTGCTACATGTCATCCTGTGGTTGGTCTCACAACAGGTGACTACTCCGCAAGGAACCTCTCCAATAAGTGTGCTCGCTCTCGCACTTTATCCTATGTTGGGATGCTGACAGAAACCGTCAATCCTCTAATCTCTCAGCTTGGACCCTACTCAAAGGTCTGGGCCCGGAAGAAAGGGTTTTGCACCATGTCAATGGAGTATCACGATAGGTCGGTGAACCTCACTGAATAATGAGCCCCAATCATGCTACCCTGCTGCAAGTGAAGAATATCTTGTATACGAACTGAGCATAGGGTCGATGGGAGGAAATATGCCCTGAAAAGGCTCTAGAAGTCCACCCAGACGAGAGCCAACTTTTCATGAACCTGGAGCATCACGCTCTACCATCTGCCTGCTGCTACCTGAAGAAGACTAAAGGGAAGGATCACCATGAGATCGGATCGAGTCCCTACTAGTTGAAAAAAATAACCATGGCTTCCAACCAGTCCTCAGCAACCTGTGGATCCATCTCACCCTAAGTCCTCAGTGGACTCTGGAACTGGAACTCATACAAGGAACTCAAGCAGCATGCACCCTTTGCTGTTGGGGTTGGTGGCCTCGGCTGCCCAATAGGTAGTGGTGCTACTAGTACACCACTCGATGGTACAACTTCCGTAAGTGGGATCGACAACAAAGACTCATAGCTCGGTGGGCTGTCAACACATATTCTACTTGAAACCCTAGATATCTATCTACATGGAGGCATCCTAAAAATAAATAGGTGTGCAACGATCATTAAGTTATACTTGGTGAGCTGACTCAAAGTGATCAAATGAAAAAGTTTTCAAAATCACATGTAATCATTGTTTTAGTGTGCTTAGTGGGAAATTTGAATTTAGGGTCTTGGTGTAGGGATATGTTGTCCACCAGACCAACACTAGATTCCCCAAACTGATAACCACACTGATTAAACTTATCACTATTACCGATTGAAGGATCATAGTCCTATTTCTTCGGTAGAACTGAACTCCTCTAATACCAATTTGTCATGACGCTTCCCTCGGGGCCCATGCCTTGACTACCCCATGCCCTCCTTCCATTGGCTTGGGGTTGACGACTAGCACCGGAAAGGCATATCCCTAAAACTGATAAGGCATTTCCTCTAAACCTATAAACTGACCCATACCAAGCACATAGTAAGATAACAGCATAGGGTAAACAATAGAGTAAACATGGTGTGAATAGTAAGTAACGGGGCCATAATACATGCTTAACTAAAAAGTACAAGTATCATTGAAAAAGAACTGCTCTTGTGGACACCCGCTAGGGACCCTACATTAGGGGTAGGTATATATCTCAATCACTTTTCCCTATGTATAGTCTCATCTAATGTACCCCTCCAATCAGATTCTAGTCTGGTACCCTGAACAACGATCAGTGTTGTCCGTCGTCCGCACAAGATACAGCAAGGTGCGGGCGTAACCCATTCAGGGGTGAGTATAACGATACTCAGAAGAGACCTCGAGACCCTCGCAGGTCTCCTAGAGTTCCAAAAAGGAAAAAAACACAAAGCACAAAGCAACAATCATCACACTAATTAGGTATATTCCCATACATATACCTAAGATATCAATAAAAACACACCTAACACATGAGGAAATTATACCATAAAGGTAACACCACTAAGGTATATGTACCACTTAGGTAACAACACTGGAGTATACCATAATGGTAAGGACTCAACTCACACCAGGTATTAGTGAAGAATAGATGTACAGATGATCAGTCGTGAAGCTAGATCATCTTATTCTATCAAGTGGTACTGCTGCTAATTATAAAAAGTTTGACCCACAAAGGATCGATAGATACTAACCCTCGTAATGACCAAAATAGGATCGTTATGTGATGATACACATAGGATCGCTGAGCACTAAACCACAGAAGATCTGAACCACAAAGGAACAGTATGCGATGACCCACATAGGATTGGTGCTGACCCACACATGATTGCTCAGTACTATCCTTCATATGATCTGTCTCAAACCTCCGCCTCACTGCCAGCCACTGGATTCCCCCCAATAGCACCTTTGAGATAACCACTCATCAAAAATAGGTCATACATCAACTTCCAAAATGTTTCACCTAGATGTATCCCAAAGGATATTCATGTTATAAGGGACCCAACACAACAGACGGAGTGTCATTCAAACGCCCGGTTTGTAAGTTATGAGTGTTTCCGCTCCGAGGGCCTAGTTGGATTCGGGTTAGATCCAACCCAGCCATACTCCAACATTATAAAAAACTTAAATGAATTATACAAAATATACCGCCTTGATCCAGGGATCATAATGCTGCAGATGGTTCGTCAAACGGATGTCAGGATCTCAAGTTATGGCCATAAAGGCCTATCTGGATCTATATGGGCCCTTGTTTGGTCTGACCAAGCCTGGTTTGGGCCGACCCGACCCAGTACGCGTCTGGCCCAGATGGCCTAGGCCACGGTAGGCTTAGACTGGGCCATGGTCCAGCCCAACATGAAATTGGGTAGGCCTGGCCCAGCCTTCTCGTCGCGGCACTCTGGGCGGACTACGGTGCAGCCCGCGGTCAGGGGGCCTGCCATGGGGGGTGCACCCTAGCTAAAACCCTGGGGTAGATCCCCCTGGTTTACCCAAACAGTCTAACGGACCATTTGATCTCTCTTATGGCACATGGGACTACTTATCATCCCCACATAGTGTGACATGGCTGACCGAAACGCCCTACCGGTTCTCTTCTCAGCGGTGTGGATAAGCGCTGTTGCTCTGTTGCAGCCGACTGGATGCTGGTTGACGTCTATCCTCCACTGCAGCCAAGTGGCCTTGGTCTCTAGCTCTGGTGGCGCAGACCCGCACTTCCACTTCGCTGCGTGGCCGGCCGGTGTGCAGGCCACCACTCTGTTTTTTCGCGGCCAACAGGCCGCGGCCTCCTCATCCAGCGGCACGGACGCGGGCCACCCTCCTTCCACGCGACCGGCCGAAACGGCCTCCGCCTTCTTTCGAAAGCCTTCATTGCCTTATTCCAAGCCCTAAATTTATGACTTCTACAAATTCACGATCCTTGGGTTGAAATCTCTATGTCCATATGTCGTTCTCAATGAGACATTGTGTTTTCAGCATGCTTAATTATTTGGCATCGAAGAACGCACGAAGAACAAAAGATAAGGGTTGAGGTATATGTGTAGAATGATTACCATGTTTTTTGTCCATCGTCATTGTGAATCAAGAATATAAAGACTCAACAAAATATATTTTTTCATACTTCAAATTAAAATCCCCTACCATGTTTTTCATTGGAGATGGCGCGTGGAAGTAGATGAAGATGATGAAGTCACTCAAGTCTATCTCTCCCGCAATAGGATCCAATTTCGGTTCCTCTTTCTTGACCGGAGAACATTCTTCATTGGAAAGGTTCTTCATTTGGAGGATTTTTCTCCAAAGGCTATCATTTCCCAATTTTTTTCCCCTGAGAGGTGATGTGCCAAATTAATATGTTAAGAAAATTAAAACAATTAATTGGCAGCACATTTAATTTGTGTAATTACAAGGGAAAAATCATAATAAATGAAGAGGTTTCAAGACAGGTGGTCCCCACCACTAAAATTCTAAAAGGGTTGTTTCAATAAAATAAAACAAAAGTTTTTGTTTTGTTTTATTTTTATTCTTTTTACCTCCCACAAATATTTGGAAAAGAGACATAGACCCTTGACCTACTACGGTCGAGGTGAAGGTCACCTTAAGGGAATATTGGCACTGGGAGTTCAACTGTGTCCTTGTATTTCAATTCTGTGAACTGGTTCAAATGTTACAAAATGTATCTCACACATTTACTAAACTTACCCGAAAAAAAGTTCATAAATTCATTCTGGGTACATAAGGCCTCAGAATCATGTGCCACCAATTTTCGCAGACTAGTAATAATTTCATATTATTAAAAACATTAGTTGGGAAAATCATGGTCTGTACACCTGCACTACACTTACCCACTATCAAACCAAAAAGATCATCTCAGTCATTCCCTTCATGACATCCAAAGCAAGAACTGCTAACTCCCCAACCACCATCTAGACTAATAGATAACATCATGATCAACTATAAAATTCTTCAAATGGATCCATGCTAATGGATGAGTTATATTTGTTGTATGGAAACTCAAAAAAGGAAATTTCCTTACCTATGATCCACCAAAATCAAGAATATAAGCTCAAAACTTATTTTCCTACATCTGGATGATCTACTATATCTTCACATCCATGAGAGGGTGGAATAAAATGATTGGAAACAACTAGGATACAATATAATGTTACAATCCCCTCACTAGTTAAATATAGCTATTTTATCATCGATTTTAAGTTGTTTTAATCATTGGTTCATTGGTGATGTTTTTTTCAAATATCATTTTAAATAGGTTTTTTAATTTGGCTAATAAAAACTAAAATTATAAATTTATTTATGTTTTTAATGTTTTTCACATTCTATATGAAATAATAAATGTGAAAAATAATTTACCATATCATTTTTTCATTCTAACATATGTAGAAGGACTTTTACACATTTTTAATTATTAAATGACATGAACAATTATGTGATATTTGCTTCATGCCTGTTATATGAAAATCGATGTTAAATATAAAATATAAAAGACTTTTTAATGTTGCTTATTAATTAACTGATGTGTAAAGCCATTGTTTCCATATGATAATTCATAAATGATGTAAAATATTATACCATATTTTATTTTCAAATTAGTTTTCCTATAAATAACATCAAAAATCAATTATCACAAATGATTTCATGTCAGATATTAATTCGATGATGTGAAAAATGGATTTCCATGTTGGTTATTCTAAAAACCCAATGTGTTAAAAGTTATTTTTATTTTTTCACATCTGTTATAATATCATCAATGTGAAAAATAATTTTTTAAATTAAATAAAATTAAAATATTTCTCCACTCACAATCATAAAGCAGCAGACGAAATAAAAAGAACTATCAAATAGCTGAAAAAACTACAAAAATAATGCAGAAACAAAAACATTTATGATGTCAATTTTAAAGTTTGCAATGTTAATTAATAATAAACTAAATAACTGTTAAACCTGTGAAAATATTCACCAATTAAATTTTTAAATATATCATCCCTTGTGTTTTAAATAATAGAGGTTCATTAAAAGGAATCAAATAAAAAATCATTTAACATTTATTCAGAATAAAATAAGGAAAAATTAAAGTAAATATTTATTAAAAAAATATAACTTTTGGAACCTCATAACTCTCCCAGTTGAAATTATTTGACACATTAATTTAAAAACACGGTATCAAAATTACATTACTCTTTGTTTATGAAACTTCTATTCAAAATAATCATTCAATTCAAAACAAAAAATTTATGTATTGTATAAAAAATTTCGTAATTGTAAATAAAAATTCACCAGTGATTATACATATTTTATCTTGGTCATCTTCTTTTAGGTATTACCTCTAAAAAATCTAATGCCCTATTAGAAAATAATATTAATAAAATAAATATAAATTTCATTATAATATAAAAATGTATGAAAATTTTAAAACTTGATTTCTCGAAAAAAGACTAAAAATGTTCTTACACTTCACCATGGACATATCATACCTAGAATAGTGTCTCCTCCCTTGAAAAACACCCATAATATAATGGCTGCTGATATATATGAAAATTCTATTATAGTGGTTATTTTTTAAGAGATATATAAAACATTATGAGATATGTGATTCATTCTCTTGATGATAAGAAAAAAGTAAACACTAAATAATTACATTCTTTTGAAATATTTAAGTAACATAAACCATTATTCCTACATCACTCATCATATTCTCAATAGGTGAAATAATTTGTCTGACCATATATCCATATACTAACTTTCTGTCATTATGCATAAAAATGGATAATAAACCAAATACAAAATGAATTTAAATATAAATTTTAATAAATCAAAATAATGAAAATAAATATAGAAATTGAATTACATGGAAATAAATGTTTCAGGTTGATTCCTATCTCTTATCTAGATACATTATCCATTCTATCTTTCCCAAAGAGAATCACATTCATTACACACCCTTGAATACTATCTTTCATTGGAATATCATAAAAATCCAAGAATATGACTGAATATTTTGATAATCTATTAAGATTAGTATAATTTGTACAATAAGTCATAACACTTTTTACATTTTTCAATATATATATGATTTCATTACCTTAAAATAATTCTAATAAAAATATATATAAATATATAAACATTAAAAATTAAAAAAAATTAATATCAATATGAAATAAATGAGATAATATGCACACACCTCAATGGTAATCTGTTAAAAAAGTCTAGATAAACAACCAATAAACTGGTAGATAAATTTTCAACTCTACTAACTTAATCTATAAGAAATTTCATTCATGATGATATATCAATAATATCCAATATATTGAGATTATTATTTTGTATCTCTAGCTGTTGAGATGAATGGACTTTCCAATATAATATATCATCCCATATACAACAATATGATGTTGGGGATCAACAACATATAACTCAAAATAAATGGGATGATAAATAGGAGGGATGTTGGAGTATGATAAATAGGAGGAGTGGGGTCTACAGGGGAGTTGGAGTTGGACAAGTAGTAAAAGTGGGATTTGAAGTCAGAGGTGGGGGAGTTGGATCAATTGCCTGAAACTATTTCTGTATGTCTGTAAAAGTATATAATATCAAATATCTGATATTTTCTTCTATCATCCAACAAATATAATTAACTATAAATTTAAAATATTCTATTTTTTTATAGTCATCCTACATTGAAGAAGATTCATAGTGTTGATACACTTTTATTAACAATATACCTTTTGGATTCCTCACACCTGATCCAGGAGTTTGGAATTTACCCATGTTATAACAATAATATCCTCCCTACCATTATCTAAAAAGACTCCCTATGTTCTCTTCTACATGAGAGATTAATTTACAAAATATATGAAAAAAATCCTTAGAAAATCATGATATATAAGTAATTGATTTAAATTAAATAAATAAAAAATTGAATATCATATAACCCTACATGATGTAACCCCCGACTCTTCTATATTATATTTTATTTTTTTCTCATCTGATCCATCTTCCATTTTTCAGGTCCAGGTGGGGGGGTGTCATCCTATGTGGAACCTGAAGATTCTTCTCACCAATTATTTGAATATTTTCATCTATCATTTGTTCTTGGAATAATGTATACCCTACCCAAGATAATGTATAAGGGTATACGTCTCCAGATTTGATTTCCTAATGAGATTTCCTCAATTATTTTACTTTAGGAATTAATAAATAATTATAAAGATCATTAATATAAAAAACATCTAAATGGTAACATGTTTCTTAACAAAAAGTCATCTATTTGTCTACATTCAACATATTACTTCATTGAATCATTATCTATAAATCTATGTATATAAAAAAATTATTTTTATTATGGCCAAAAATTAAATATTACATGATGGTTGATTTAAAATCCCTATATATCCAATAGTCTAATGATAAATATTTCCCCCGACTCCTCTAGTATCTAGTATGTCACATATCAATCTATAATAAGTGGTAAATCATATATTACGATAAACATTACATGATATGTAAAATATTATCAATGAATATTACCAAAATGTTATCCCAAAATTTAGATATTTTCATTTTTTCAAAACATATGCAATCATAAATCAAAATACGAATTTTTTTAGCATCCACTACTATAGATGTCTTGAATTATTCAAAATTTGGGTCACCTAGGTAATCATTCTCATCATTTTACATTGATATCCTCTTTCCATATATACATGAAATTAAATATTTTGGTAAATGTGTGTTGTCACATTTAACAAACCTCAAACTCTATTTTACCCCTGTGGATGTAGATGTCTCTTATAAAGTAGGATAATGACAATCATCAATAAGATAATGGGTAAATTCCTCCTATATATATGTGTAAAATCCTTTCTATAAGTATGTTATGCATTATATGATTTATTTTTCAATATCCCACAAATAATAGGAAACAAAAATTAGAACACAAATATACAAATTTATCTATTACAAACAATTGTAAATTAAGGAAAATAAAAAAATATAAAAAACTAATATAAACTAAACACATTTTTATTCATTTTTTTATAGTAATCTAAAATTATTAAAACATTTATGTGGGATGAAATGATATAAATGAACGAAAATAGATAAAAAAATTTGTCTGAATTCTAAAAATCCTCTAACTAATAATTCAATTTTTTACACAAAAAATGGTATTCATTGAATATATCAAAAATTATCCAAAAAATTAGACTAAATTGAGAAAATTTTTATTCATATTTTTTAGATTAGTTAACTAAAATGATAAAAACATTATTTGGAAATAAAAATATAAAAAAATAATGAAAAAAAATTGAAAAAATGGTGTGTGAATAGAAAAAAATCTCTAACATATAACACCATTTTTATAGTGAAATTTATTTTCATTGAAAATATGAGAAATGATCCAATAAAATGTAAACTCAATTGACAAATTTTTTTCATATTTTTAGAGTGTATAACTAAAATTATAAATAATTAATTTATGATAGAAAGATATAAAACAATGAATACAAATACAAAAATGGTGTGTGAATAGTAAAAATTCTCTTAATGATAAATAATTTTTTACACAAAAAATTAATAGTTTTTAATATACTCTTTTTTATTTTTTATTTGTTTTTAAAAAATAAGATTTCAAATATATTTTTCTCAACAAAATCAATAAATAGATAAGTTAGGTAAAAATAAACAAGGTGAACTGAACAAAAATAAACTAATATAGACTAAAAATTTAACTTATAAGTTAATATATATTTTAATAATGAAACTAAAACTAAAAAATCCAACATTATAGGAAATTTAAAAAGTAAACCATAAATAAACACTTAAAACCAATAATATTAGGAATGTAGTGATGTATGTTTTTCCCAAATTCCATCATCATGTTCGTTCTGTACGGAACAAACCATGTCAATGTCGTTCTCATTAATATTATCTATTAATTTTTCCATGGGAATATAGATCTCACATCAACCATCATCATTGCCACATTCATCATCAACAAAATACTATTTTCCCTTTAAAACAATAGACCACTAGATCTCATATTGATCTGGAATATATAAAAAATTTATCACATGTTTCCATGGTAAAAGGATTAGTGGTGTATTCCAAACTATTCAGATTAAAAAGTGTCATTACAAATTCATCATACCTGGCACTGTTGTTACTGAAAAACCATTTTCATTTAAACACTAGAACATGAAATTTAATGTAATAAACCTCTCATATTTCATCAATGACTCCATAATATCCACATGATATAGATATTGGGTTGTTGAATTTTGCACATGAAAAATTAATTTCTTTTATGGAAAAAATACACTATTATTTTGAATTGAACATCTATTATACTATTCATTTATATGAAATGTGTATCGAATAATTTCATACCTTTACCATGTTATCAAATTTAATATTAGACAGCCCATTAACCTTCTCAATGTTTCTTATGTATTTGATCTACCAATCATGGTATCTTTAAACCATGGAGGGATGTTTTTTTATGCTCATTAAAAATCCAAATATCATAATTCATTGTCGAAAAGTTTTTAAACACTAAGATGAAAATTTATATTTGTGTGATAATAATCTATGTTATTTATGATGTATACATTTATATTATTTATCCTTTATCCTATCAACAATATTACTGTCAATCCATGGATCCCCATTCCCCAACATTTGACTCATTCAAGGCGAGATGTATGAAAAATAAAATTCAATACTGAAGAAAATTAGCTTGTTGAAAATATTTAAACCTCATCAAAAATATATTTTTGTGGATTTATAATGTGACTATAGAAGATTTTTCTCTTTAGGATTAATATACTTAAATAATTATTGACACTCTAAAAAATTATTATCACACGATCCATTTTGTTCCTTTAATTAAATCAATCATAACAGCATAGATAAAACCACAAATTCCATACAACACATATAAAATGGTTTTTTAGCATCACCATATAGATTCTCAATTTTTATTCATTAACAAATCCCTTTAACTCAATATCATGAATCATGTCTTCAATTTGATCCCACTAATCATCTTTCAAAATATCAACCTAAATAGAACTATAATTATACCCAATTTCACAATTCCAAATCCAAAGGCTATAAGTCAGATTTAGAACATGATAAATTAAATGATATTTGATATCTCTACTTTTCAAAATCTTTATATTTAAAAATTTTATTCATGGATAGAAAAAAAAATTTTTTTTGAACATTTCATATAGAAAATTCCAAAAAAAAAATCAACACCTTCCTCATATAAATCACTAATTTGAAGTGCATAAATAAAACATAGACACATTATTATTTTGAAAAAAATTCAGAAACATATATTCTATAAAAATAATATAGTTGTGCTAAAAGTGAGTTATAGGGTAAAATAATAGATTATTTCGACGATAATAAATAATAAATAATTGTGGTTTTATTCATTAGTATGACTTTCCAATGTTTTTAATGATAGTGAATATAATGTTAACAATGTTAAAAAAAATTAAGATGAAGTTGAAAATTAATTTGAATGATTATAAAATAAAATAAAAATAGTGTAAATAAATTTATATAACAAGGGTGTAAAATAGAGTATTACTAAAAAGAATGAATAAATGAAAGACTTAGAATAAGGACTTAATATCTAGAAATATCACGGGAATAATTCATTGACATGAAAGTAATAGAAGTTGACCAATAACATATGATCATTAGTGAATACAATGAAGTTGTTGAACATAATATATTAAGAAGAAATATTGTAATAAGTAGATGTTTCCATCAAATCAAGATGGAAATATAAGTTAAGAATCTCACTATAAAATATCACTCCCATAGTTGATATTATATTATTTATCCAATTAAAATATATATATTTCATTTAGTAAAGGAATAAAATTTGAGATGTCAGAGAAGGTAAATTTTATATCTAACCACATTAAAATTATCATGTTAAATACTTTATCAAATGTTTTATTTTGAAATTATTGGTCACCCCAATTAAATAATGAACATGATATTTCACCACATGTAGTTCATATAGGTAGTATAAAAAAATTGAATCACACCATGTGTGATAAAAAATACTACCATAGAATTACATGATATAGCAAACACAATGGGTATAATTTGATTAAAAGAACATGTAATATCTAGGTATTATATTATGAAAAAATAATATGAATTTAATGGATTTAATGGATTTAGAAAATTTAATATGATATAATGGAGCATTGAAATGAATACGCAACACACTCCAATTAATATAATGTATCTAAGAGAATGTTAACAGATTTATAAACATCAAAATAAAAAAGGATTCACAAAATATTAGAAATAAGATTGAGAAATAAATATAAAAATATGGTTAAAAAGATAATATAGTGTTAATATATTAATGTAGAATAATATAAACAATGATGAATGATATTTGGATAAATATGATGCATAAATATAAGGAATTATATAACTAATAAAATAATAACGATAGAAAAATATCCATATATTATATAATATAATATAAATTGAAATTTAAATAATGATATTGATGATTGTGAAATTATAGATGATAAATGACTTGTTATAACACGTAGATATAATTCTAAATTCATTTCACTATTATTCTATATTTTGAGGAAGTATATAGGCAAATATAATTTAGATTTATATACACCAACAAAATAGATTACAAATATAAAAATATTATGATGATGATCGAAAAAACAATGTATATTAATATTTAAAACTGAAAAAAAAATTGAAAAAGTATATGAAATATGGATAGAACCATAGAACTAAAAATCACGGATGTAATAAAAATAAAATTTTATTTAGAGGGATCTATAGAGAACATATCATGTAGAATGAAGAATTTATTTATACTAATCATGGTTTAAAAATTATAGGGGTTTAGTTTTGATGTGAAAGGGAAGAGAAGAGGCAGATAATCTGAAAAAATAATATTAGCAGTCGAGGTGATGATTCACGGAACAATCTGAAATCAACATTCATTAATTATAATATACCATGTATCATGGAAAATCAAATAAAGTAAACACCAACCAATAATATATAAAAGATGGAGGATGAATGAGGAGATGACAACGATGGAATATGTTGTGGGAGAGATCACAAGTGGCGGATGAAGAATGTGGAGGGTCAATGAAGTTATTAAGGAAATATTATAGTCTAGTATATGAAAATAATGAGAACTTATGAATTCCATTTTAGAGAAACAATACCGCGGTGCTGAGAAAGAAAGATCCTAAAATATGTTGACCAGAATTTTAATAATATTTTTAAAGGTATATTATTTTTGTTTTTTAAAAATTGTTGTGAAAAACTAATTTTTATGTAGTTTAAAACTAACGAATGTTATAAAAATTATTTAAATGTTGGTTATTTTGAAACCAATGTAAAAAACCTAATTTTCAATGTTGGTTTCTAGATAACCGATATAGAAATTCACCTGAGTATGAATTTAACTTTGGTTATAAATAACTAATATTAAATTAAAATTGTGAGAAATATAATTTGTACCGGTTCCTCTAGACCCACATGTTAAAAAAACATCCTAATGAGATATTATGTTACTAAATACTCCAAGAATCCAAACCACATGCTCTATGTATCTCCCCCTATGGAATATTTGAAACATTACTCACGGATGATCCTAAAATGAGAGTACTTCGTCAATCGGTCCACTATCACCAAAAATAATTCACAAGTTCAATAATCTTTTGGCAAAGCGGTAAATTAATTGATATATGTTTCTTCCAACTTCCACTCAAAAACTTCTATGGACTACAAAAAACCTGCAGGATCATGGTTCTAAATTTTTACATGTTTAATGACTAGAAAATTCACTCCAAACACAACAATAGACCAATTCATCCCCGACCCCCAGAGATGTATCCTCTGGATTCGATAAATCACTGTCGCACTTGTTTTAACACTAAATTTGAGCTTTGAAACTCATGGATAATTCCTTCACACATTGACTATATAATGAATTACCTCTCTTGAAACAACATCTAGTTTTTACCATCCTCTCACCATCCCTCATGTACATCATAATGGATAACATGATCTGATATCACCTCAATCTCTGAGACACTTTGCTGAGACTCCCCCAAATTCCACATCAAGGATATATCAATGGTCATTATACATATATAACCCCATAAAATTCTCTCTGCAATTTCAATATGAATTGATGTGAGCCCCTCTATAAAATTTCAAACTTCTATAGAATCCCAATCCACATCCCCTCAGGACATCCAAATAAAAATGTCTGAAACATTCCACTTTCTCGAGAGTAAGAGATCATAAAACCAGAATTATTATAAATCTATATCAATATAATTTGGAATAGATTGATATAACACTATGAGAAATCATATTTCATGACTTTCACATTCATGAAAACCACAAATCACTTTCTGATGAGTTAATTCCACCACAATTTTAGCACACATAGAACTTCTTTCAAATAAAAATCATTGGTGGAATATTAATTATTGTCAGTAATTAAATTTACATCCACATAATATAGAACCTTTCTCCACTACATGAACACACATCCCAAACTAAAATAGTATGTGTCATAAAGGACCTCAAACAAAGCACCATCCTCATAAAAACAAAGCACTAGAGCACAAACTAGTTTCTCCTTCAGGTAACTGAATGCTGCCTAAAATTGATCATTTTAAAAAAAACATGGTACTTCTTTGTCAATTCTATTAGAGGGGATGATACATTGGAGAAATTAGGTAGAAACCTCGAATAACATTTAGATATACTAAGGAAACTGGTAATTTTTATCTTGTTCTTGGGTTCTTCCAAAGGAACAACAATTTCCGTCCTCGACAGGTCTACAACCACATTATGATGAGACACCACATATCTAAGGAATCACACCTTTCAAATTTGGATCTTAAAATTTGAAAAAATCAAATAGATATGGAGGTGTCAAAATAACCTAAAAACAAACTCTGATATGTGTGAAATGATCCTCCCCTAACATTGAGTGGATCATGTTATTGATGATGAACAAAATGATGAACTAGTCATGGAATTAATTCAAGATGGAGTCCATGATCCTCATAAGCATAGATTGTGAATTTTTAATACTAAACAACAATACCAAAAAATAGGATTGTCCATACCTAAACATGATGACAATATTTTGGATTTCATCCTCCTTAACCCTCAACAGTTGATACCCAGACTACCGATCAACCATACGAAACCAACTAGCTCCTCTCAACTAGTGAAATACATCATCGATCGTCAGAAGTTGGTCACCATTCTTGAACATTACATATTTAAAACTCTTATTGTCTAAATAATACCTCATAATATTATTCATATTCTTGGAAAAAACACCAGATATACCCACATTAACACACTAGGATGAATAAAACCTCTCTATATAAGATAACTCACCTCAAACATATACTTTTGAAACTCCAATGGTGTCATTCAATTGGGAGCAATTAAAATTTGAAATGTGATCGATTGCAACTACACACTAAACTCATCATTTCCTAAAGGGGTAATTCCATTACCTCAATATGGGAAAAAACCCAAGAACTCCTCCAAAACCCTAGGGACATTATCTACATGACAACCTACTAACTACTCTACTAGTTGAGGGAGTACAGGCTCCACATGCTAGCCTCTCATCCAATGACCTCTCTTTCCAACAAACACCACTTGTTGGACCTCTATATCAAAAAATAACACCCAATGATAGAAAAATTGAATTAATTTACATAATGAATACAACAAAAATATTCTAAGGATAATATATTATGGATGAATATGTAGAATTAGTAAATATCTGATGGACTGGTGTTTCCCCATCATGAGCCTACATCTCCGTCGCATATCAAAAAAATATCCTGACCCCCAACTGGAATAGATGAAACTAGGGAACTAGAAGTCTCCCCACACCTAGCCCCAATGTATGGAACAAAGTGGGATAAAAAGGATTGTGTGGCTCTTAAATCAATCAAATCATAGAAATTAGTAGATGATATTTTGATTCGACCTTATACAAGTCCAAGATCAACTAGAATTTTCTCCTCTAACATGTTATTCTAATCAAGACCAACTATTATTCCTCTGTACTACTAGACTATATGATCATTTTATATCCTAGGTTCATATATTAGGGAACCATAATGAAGAAACCCTTTTATAACTCCACATGGTCTCAGCTATTGAACTAGAACTGGTAGTCCCTCCTACTAAAACATTCTAGGGGGAAATTAATGTTCCTTCTAAAAACGTCCCAGGAAACCGACATGATATCGACCACCCTAAGTATCAATTAACTAATAATAGAAGATTCTATATTTCCTATATAAATAACATAAATATTAGAATCTTATTATAGGTAATTGGGATCGACCTTCCCTATATGGAATAAAAGTGACATATTTCATTTGATTCCACATTAATCAAAACACAGACTTCCTGAACACCCAAGTCCAACTACCAAGAATATCTACTCCTCAAGATTACAGAATAGATACTCTATTTGGGATAAAATATTATATAAAATAACCGCTTTATAACCAAATCATTTTAGGAAACTCTAAATAGGTAGGGATCCTTAATAGAGTGGCCATATACCAGATCACTGCGTGCAAATCCTTATCTAGATGACATTGAATATAATCCTCATCTGGTTAACATATAAAGGAATATGTAAGAGGTCCCTGAATCTAATCCCAAAATCACTTAAACTTATGATCCGATGCAACTGATCCCAAAATCCCATACACATATGATCCCCTATTGAATGGAGATTGGGACAAGAATCCTCCATTTAGTTTCCTTCATAGTCTATGACAGAAATTACAAATGGTACTCCTTGTGATTGATAGTATACAACACATATTCTACATTATAATCACAAAAGTAAAACTTCTACCATTTAAAAATGGAACAAAATTAATTAATAATATCCAATGACACCCATAACTAATCACTTTCTTAGATTAAACCAAAATAGATCATGGATCCTCCAGCCAGCACATTGTCTTAGGATCAAGGACACTTCCCCCATAAATTCCAAAAATTTATCACTTAAAGGAACAAAAATATCTCTACCATGACTCATCCTCCCCTATTGAGTTTTTCTAATCAATATCAAATGGATAAGATAGATGAAATTTCTTAGAAACTCATAGACAATTACCATTAGGTATTTTTCAAATCCTCATAGAACATGTTATGCCTGATAGCATGTAATGTTTATAAAAAATTATTTATTTAATGAATTTTATTTCACAAAAAAAACTATTTTAAAAAATGAACACAAATAATCATGAAACATATAAAAATCCTTTGTATCTACCGTGAAAACAATTACACCTCACTTAGTTGTTCAAAAAGCTCAGTTTCTGTGTACTTGATAACTAGGGATCCTAAAATCTTGTGGCTTTGGGAGTCTCAATGACATATATAATACACCAAGATAAATTGGAATTCTTAACCTAGTAACCCATGCAAAACACACTATGCCTAAATCTAAACTCAATCCTACCTCTTACCCAATCATCTTATAGCACATTGTCATGACCCCATCCAACCAAATATAACAAAAAAATTCAAGAGATATAATGATCTTCAAGCCCCGCCACTAGTAGGCATTTGGTTGGAGACAAGCACCGATGGTATAAATATATAACATATTGAAGGAATTAACCACTATAATTGATGAAGTATATGGATATATGATAAATAACCACCAGAAACCTCCAACACATATGAATAGATGTTAACCCAAACCATCCCACAATGAATGTTAAAAAAACCAATATATATAAATGTAACCAATGTATAGTATGAAAAAAATTCCTATGGAAGTGATTCAAATGTAGATTCTTCGCAAGATAGAAATTTCTAGATCATCCCAAAATTCATCCTAGAATCCTGATAAAATTTATATATACATAGGGTGATAAAAAAGTATGCTATGTAGGATCATACCCAAGGCCTCAATTACACATACAAAAAGAGAATGCTAATGATCAATCGAGAAAAAAATAGAAACAAAAGGAACCTAATAATGTCAGATAACAAATCCCATCCTCACAATAACTCTCTAACCATATCACACATCCAATATAATAAAATAGTATCAGAATCATAAAAAATTGTGTTTCCGAAAGACACTTCTCACTAATTTTCCGCTCCCACACCCCAACGTCATGAATCATGTGATCCCATACCTTCCATACACATAATAACACATGCCTTCCATCTCTTATGGGGGTTAGGACACATCCATACCATCCATCCTCACAAGGTATATCATATGTAGATTACATCAGGTATCAAAAAATCACATGTCACTCGAAGAAATCTAGGCATACACATCACATATAATCTCATTATATGACTGGAGTTATAGTGTATCATGAATGCGAATAACATAAACCTCATTTTTCCCCCACATGAATGAACCCAACCAAATATCACATATCCTCAAAACCTCAACACATCACATATCCTCAAAAGACACCCGGTCAATCACAGCTAGAGGAAGAATGAGGGAGAGAGGGTATCCAGCCATTCATATCACCACCATTATATATTTTAGGGAAAATACCAGATCCTAGAAACAATGAGTTTTAGTAAGGCTATCATAATTAGATGGGGGCGCATATAGAAATAACATATACATATATGATATATATATGGAACATAATTCCCATCCTATGGGATCACATCAATTTCACTATCACAAACCACACCACCACCACCATACCACTAACCAACTAACAAAACCATTTTTGCTACTATATGTTACAAAAAACAATATCGCCATATAAGGACACACATATCCACATATATTCCCACCATAAATTATATGTTTCACCACATTTATTTTTTTTCCTTTCAATTCACACTTCACAAGTCATTTAATTATTCATCCAATTCATTAAGAAATTTATCAAAAATCAACTTATATCGTATTATATTCCATTTCCAAACCATTTAGTTATTAATTTCATTAAGAAATATCATTTAATTCCATTTATAATAAGGAAACTAAGATAACCATTCCATACCAAAACTATCTTAATACAAACCCCCATTTCAATATAACCTCACATCCACCATCATTATTGTGGCACATTGACCAAGTCATCTCATCAAAACAACCACACATCAAACAAACCCAAACAATATAAAAATAACAACATCACCAAACAAACTCAAATTACAACCACACATCATCAAAATTATGTACCAAAACTATTGTGCACTAAAACCTCACATCACAAGCACAAGACACTAAATTGAAAAAACATCCCACATCAAATCCAAGACCTAAAACCACCACATCACATTCCCATGTATGATACACCACAACCATCCACCTCCATAACCACACAATATCCCAAACTATTTAGGGAAACACAAAAAACACATCACATCTTCCATAATATCTAAGGTCCATTTATCACATTACTTATTTATTTCTCATGGGTATTGTGACATAAAATAGAATCTACGTGAGGTCAATTTTTTCAAAAAATATAATTATATTATCCTCTTATTCTCGATGAAGTAGCCCAGAAACACCATAACTATATCAAAATATAACATCTACTATGAAAATAGGGATCCCTACTACCTTTATTTTCAGTATCAGTAATATCATTCATAAACACATCTGTAGCAATATCAAAACAGCCAAAAAAAATTCAATATCTCCCCTTCCCCATATATATTTGTTATTCTAATTAGTTATCATTATTTAAAATGAACCTTACTATCCACATAAAAGAAAGAAAAATCATGAAAACTTCACTCATTACAATTTAAATGGAGATAACAAGGATCCTCTACCCTATAAAATATTTTCGATATCACTACTCAACATAGTGAGAATTAGAAAAAAAACCCCAACACACATACTCACATGGAAACAATGAATGAACATAAATTTAATCAACAGATCATCAAAACCTATCTGAAATCTCCCAAAAAAATTGGTACACCACAATGGATCTCTTAAAGAAGAATGGTAGAAACAACTAATAAAGAGAGAAGGGATTATCGCTGAGTGCCAACGCAAATTCATTAGAACCTAAGGACCATGGATAGGGTTGATGTGCTGGAAGATCTCTTAAATCCATTAGGGATTCCCTAAAAACAAATGGAGATTATGTCTAAATGGAATTAATATCATCCAAAGGAAAATTTTGTACAATTTGGATGCCACTTTATTTACGATGTAAATGACATATTTGAGGCATAAATTTTACATTTCAACATATTAAAACCCTTAAAAATCTTTTATGGGCCATATAACCCTTTTATATCTGAAAACATGGTTCCATGCGATTATAATTTTACATAATACAATTATGTTTTATTCCATAATCCCCTTTCACGCGGCACACCCCCGCCAAAATATATTGGTAAATTGTAGCCCATGAAAGCTTTTAAGGATAGACATATGCTAAAAACCCCTCATGTATGATGTGAATTCCACTGTGGAACAAATTTTATAGATTTGACTCCATATAAACCTTTAGTACCTCCTCAAAACAACTCTGACTACTCAAAATAAAAAATTAATGGGCCATTAAGGAAGATACTAGTTAATTAATGGTGAATGGTGTAGGTTTTATATTTTCGGTTTTTGGGTTTTTTGTTTAGGGTGAAGGGTTTAGGGTAAAGGGTGTGGAGTTTAGGGTTTACGATGTAGTATTATCTTTTTAGGGTTTAGGGTGTATGTTATATGGTTTATAGTCTAAGATATAAAAGGTTTATGGTGTTGGGTAAAGGTTTTAGTGTTTAGGGTGTATGGTTTAGGTGTTCGGATTAGGATAAAGGGTAGAGGTTATATGCTTTATGGTGTTGGGTTTAATGTTTAGGGTGTGGGATATTGGGTTTAGGGTCTACAATCTAGGTTTTACAAGAATAATATATATACTTTAGGGTATAGAATATAGTGTTTATTGTGTGGGTTATAGGGTTTATGTTGTTGGGTATAGTGTTTATGTTATAGGGTATAGGGTGTAGGGTGTCAGGTGCGTGGTTTATGGTTTAGGGAGTTGGGTGTTGAGTTTATGTTTTAGGTTTTATAGTGGTATGTTGTATGATATAGGGTTTAGGGTGTAAATATTTGGTTTTTTATTATTGGGTATATGATTTAGGATTTGTTTTTTTGGGTTTATAGAGTAGGGTATAGAATTTCTAGTGAAGGGGTTAGGGCTTCAGGAGAATGGTATAGAGTTTATTGTGTAAGGTATAGGATTTATAGTGTAGGTTATTGGGTAGAGTGTGTAGTGTTTATGGAATGGGATGTAAGGTAAAATGTTTAATTTTTAGGGTTTTATTGGGTTTCATGGGTTTTAGGATATTGATTATTTTTTAGACATTTAGGTTTTTCTAGTTTTCTTATTATTCGGGTTTTGAGTGTTTTTAGTTTTTTTAATGTTCTGTGGTTTTTTTGGTTTTGATTTGTTATTATGTTATCAGGGATTTTTAAGAGTTGTTATAGTTTTAGGGATTTTGGGGGTTTTAGCATGTTTATATTTTATTTTTATTTTTAGATATTTTTTGGGTTTTTATTATATTAGGTTGTTTATGATTTTTTAGTTGGTTTATGGGTTTCCTCTGGTTATAAGGTATTAAAGGTGTTTTATCTACTTGTTGAATTTTTTAGATCTTATTTGCATATTTAGGGTTCTGAATATTTCTAGTTGTTCTAGGTTTTTTTAGGGCTTTGGGGTTTTTATTATTTTTAGTTGTTTTAGTATTTTTTGGGGTTTTAGGGGGTTCTTAGGCTGTTTTAGGGTTTTTTAGTGTTTAGGGTTTTCATGGTGTGATATGTATTTTAGGTCTTATTAATGGATTTTAGGGTTTTTTTTTTGTTATTAGAGGATTTAGGGCCTTTAGGGTATTTAGTGTTTTGATGGGTTTATTTATATTTTTCAGGATTCTTATGTTCTATCAAATTTTTTGAAGGATTTTCGTGTTTTCTATGGATTTTCATGGAGTTTTAAGGATTTCTATGTGGTTTTCCGATTTATTTAGTGTTTTGGTTTTTTCAAATTTTAATGTTGTTTTTAGGATTCTTGGGGGTCTTATATTTTTTGGTGATTTAGTTGTTTTATGGGTTTTATAGGGGTTTAGTGTACTGTATGTCTTTGTTGATTTATGGTCTTTAAGGTTTTAAAGGGTGATTAGGTGTTTTTATGTTTTTTTAGGATCTTTTACAGTGTATAATGGTCTTTTAAGGATTTTATTTTTTTAGGATATTTTTTTATGGTATTTTTTGATTTTATGGTTTCTAGTTTCATTTATGTGTTTTATGGTATTTTTTAAATTAAAGATTATTATAGTTTTAATTGTTTTAATGTTTTTATTATATGTAGTGTTTTTTGGGTTTTTAGATTGTTTAGGTTATTAGGGTTCTTATAGTTTTTTAGTACGTTAAATTCCTTAGGGTTTTTAGAATTTTTGACGTTTTTTGGGTTTCAGTGGGTTTAAGTGTTTATAAGTTTTTTAGAGGATTTAGTGGATTTTAGAGTTTTAGAGTTTCAAGGGAGTGTTTATGTTTTTAGGTGTTTTATGTGGTTTTATGGTTCTGGAAGCTCAAGGGGTTTATGATGGGTTTTAGGATTTTTAGGGGTTTCTATATTTTTTTAAGAGTTTTTATAGTTTGGTAAGGGTTTTATGGTTATTTATTGTTTTTCATTATTTTTTGTTATTTTAATGATTTTAGGGATTATATGTTTATTAGTGTTTTTAGTGTTTTGGTGTATTCTAGGGTTTTTATGGATTTTAGGTTATTTAATGGGTTTTAGTGTGGTGGGGTGAGTTTTTAGGGTTGTTTAGGGTTTTTAGAGTTTCATGGTATTTGGGGTTTTTAAGTTCCTTTATGGTTTTTAGGATCGTTAAAATTTTTGAGCACCATTTAAATTTTTTATGGAATTTAATGACTTTTAGGGTTTTTAGGGTTTTTTAGGGTCCTTAATAGAAATTTATGTTTTTAGGGTATTTTATGGTGTTTCTATGGGTTTTTAAAATTCTTTTAATTATTTAGATTATGGATAATTCTCTGGGGTTTTATAATTTTTAGGGGTTATTTAGATTTTTAGGGTTTTGGGTCCATTATGGATTCTATTTGTTTCATGGATTTTTAGGGTTTGGGGGGTTTCATGGGTTTTAGGGGTTTTAGTGTATAAATGGTTTTAAAATAATTTTTCATTTTCTGAGTGGTTTCATGGGTTTTTAAGGATTTGGGGGGTAAGGTTTTTTAGGGTTTTATGAGGTTTTTAAGGGTTTTAGTGTTTTTTGAGTTATATTCTTTTTCTGGGGTTTTTAGTGATTATTTTGGTTGTTGGTGTTTTATGAATTTTTATTTATTTTTTGAGTGTTTATGGATTTAGTTATTTTTATGGATATTAGGGGGTTTTAGGGTTTTATTAGTTTTTTGGGGTTTTAGGTGTATACATAGATTTTTTTAGTGTTTTTATTGTATTTATGGGTTTTTGTTTTCTATTAATTATAACACCTTTTAGAGATATTTATTTTTCTAGGATTTGTAGAATTATTTTTGGTTTTTATGCTATTTATGATATTTAAGGATTTTATTATATTTAGGGGTCTGGGGTTTTAGGGTTGTAGGGTTGTAGGGTGTTTAGGGAAATTTAGGACTATAAATGGGGTTTTAAATGTTTTGTAGGGTACTTAAAATATTTGTAGGACCATTTATATTTTTTTATTGTTATTTACGATATTCTAGAGGTGTTATGTCTTTAGGGTATTTGAGAAATTTTTGGGATTTAAGGGGGATTTGGGTTTTTGGGTATTTTACGAATTTATGGGGTTTTAGGTTTTTAGGTATTTCAAGGGTTCTTTTGAATTTTTATGGTTTCAAGGGGTGTTTAGTGTTTTTTTTGTTTTTATATGGTTTAACGTAATTAATAGGGTTTTATTTTTTTCTATTTTATATCGGATCTTTTAGTGTTTATTGTATTTTTAGGGACTCTTAGGGTTTTGTGGGTTTTTAGAGTTTTTAGTGGTTTCAAGGTATGTACGTTTGAAATATTTTTTAATATTTCTTATTGTTCTGTAGTGGTATTAGACTTTTTTTAGGGATTCTGTGGATTTTACGGTTATTATTGGTTCCATAAGTATTTAACAATTTTTATGATTTTTATGGTTTTTATGGGTTTATGGGTTTTAGGTGTTTTAAAGATTTTATTGGGTTTTAGGATATTTTTAGTGTTTTAGATTATTCATTCGGGTTTGAAGTGATTTTATTTTTTTTGTTATTTTTTTAGGGTTTTCAAGACCATTAAATATTTTTACGACATATTAGTATTTTCAAATGGGTTTTCATTTTTTTAGAGGTTTGTAGGAATTTTAGTGTCTCTTATGTTTTTTCGGGGTTTTAGTGTTTTTATTACTTTCATGTGTTTAGGTATTTGTATTTTTTTCAACAATTTTTCGAGTTATTTTTCAGTTTTTAGATTTTTATGTTTTCTTGGGGTTTAAATTTTTTATGGGTTGTATTGTTTTAGGGGTTCTTAAAAACATTAGGGTATTTGTTTCTTTTAGGGTTTTTATGGACTTGTGTGTTTTTTGTGTTTTTAGGGTTTCTTTTTAATTTTGAGGGGTTTTATTATTTTTGAAATTCTTTATTGGGTTCTAATGCTTTTTGTGGTTTTATGGTTTTTGTGGGTTTTTGCGGGTTTTCATTGGGAGTTTAGGTTTTTTATATGCCTTTTAGGGGTTTGTGGTGTTTTTACTGTTTTTAAGGTTTTTAATGTGTTTATGTTTTTAGGGTGATTCATGGGTTTTTAGATTTTTTAGGCGTTTTGTGATTTTTAAAGGATTTTGAGGGATTTCTAAGGTTATTCATATTTTTATGGGTTTTAGGAGTTTTTCATTATTTTATAGTTTTAGGTAGTTTTTATAGTTTTTTGGGTTCCTTGGGGTTTAGGATTTTGGGCGTAGGGTCTAGGTTTTAGGTTGTATATTATATGGTATATGTTGTAGCTTATAGGTTTTATGGTATAGGGTATAGTGTTTATGATATAGTGTTTATGGTTTAATGTGTATGGTACATTTTTTAGGGTTTAGGGTACTGGGATTAGGGTGTAGAGTATATGGTTTAGGGTGTATGTAGAGACCCAAAGCTTGGCGTACATGGATATTACATTACTTTTGCGGAATACTTAGTACATAACAAAAATACACACACAAGGACCGTAATAGTTTAGTGTCTTTGGAAACTCGGAATATAATCTTCTAATCGTGGTGAAAGATCTTCAACATCTCCCATAAAGATCGTCCTTTTTTTTACCTAAAACCTTTCTTTATATCCTGGGGAAAATAAAACATAAAAGGGTGAGCTCAAATGCTCAGTAAGGGTAAACAAAAGAAATATCAATCACATCATTTTCATAAGAACATAACATTTTGGAAATCTTAACCTGCAAAAGAGAGCATAATTTCATAACATGGGATAAATCATAGTAGTGAAATTAAATCCCAATAATCATAACTTAAAACATGAAACTTTTTGGTATACACACATAATCATATAGAATAATATCTTATTAGTCAAGACTCATTTCCAAGACTATCTTAGTAGACAAAGTTCATTTCTGAACTGAGTCACCCTCGTTTCAGTCCTGTTTCACTGAACTGGTATAACCTACCATTCCAGCCATTTCAATCTCATGAGATATAAAATCTTTACCCAATGCATTGGAGGGAGATATAGGTCCCACCCATCTCATAATGATACCATTCTTATGTGTTCCACAAATTCATAAATCATACATCATTGCAAAACCCATGTAATAAAAATGGGATTCTTAAACAACATGACATCATAAGAAAATTCATATAAGATAAAGGAATTCATAAAAATATTTCCATCACAACATAATCAAATCAATGTAATAATAGGGATAAAAACAGAACCCTTTATTCTCTTAGATGGAAAATAATTTTGATAAAACACTTGAACTTCATTCTTGAGGAAAATATCCTTTCTACTTCGAAAACACTTTTCCTTTCTAATCATGTCATACAATTTTAAACTAAAAGAAGTTGATTAAAAATAAACTTGAAAACTTGTAAAGGAAACTTTTTGGAAATATTGTTTTAAAAATCCATTCATGCCGTATAAGTTAAAAAAACAATCTTCGTACTTTTGTCGGAAAAGACAAAAATTACATCGTACGAAAAACGACAAAAGAATTCTTTCATATCTTTTAATCAAAATTCACCGAAGGGTAAAATTGGATTTAAACAATTGTAGGTGGATGGACATAATATTAAAAATTGATGAAACATGGATGAGGATGATAAAATACACCCCAGTAAATACCAAAGTATAAACAATCTCGGATAAAAATGAGATTGTGATATTTCCCTTACCATAGGTACGACTTTCTTTGTAAGTGTCCGAACCTCCTGTATAATGATTTAAATAATTTTATTGACTTATTACAGAATCATATTCAATGTTATGATATCATATATGGTTCACTGATGACTTTATATTACCTGTTCTTTTGTAAATTCCATGTTAAAAAGCGTTTTGGGTAAAATTGTTTCATTTATCGTCCGTGTTTTGACTTGTAATTATTCATATGATTACATAGATCACGATTACTTAATTCCAGATTATAAAACATGATCTATATATATATATATATATTCATAATATACATATATATAATAAATCAAAAAATGGAAAGAAATACACTGTTCATGGAGACGGTAGGTCGTACGTACGCATGAACGATGTTTTCGTTTCCTTATTGAGTTGAACGGAATTAAGTAGATGACATTCATATATATACACATAAATCCAGTATCATTATTATGTCATATATTTCATGATTACTTATTATATATACTTTATAATCATTCATGAATGGTTTAATGTGGAGAATGAATCTCATCGCGTGGTGGAGACGGTAGTCCGTACGTACGCACGAGCGATGATATCGTTCTCATGATCGTGGGACTATATTGGAGTGTATGTATACTATTTCAGAATCAATATCACTTTAAAATAATAATATTATGTTATTATTTACACCATTATACCCATCCAAGTAAGGTGGTGGTGGAAAATTGACTTCACCACGGCGTGGAGACGGTATTCCGTACGTACGCACGCGCGGTGATTTCGTTTTCCGTAGGATGGATAGATGGTGAAATAGGATTGTTTCATACTTATAATAACATAACAGTATATGAGTGATACTGATGTTATTACTTCATAATGAAACAACCTAATAAGAAGAAGTGGAAGAAGAAATAAAGATGAAAGAATCGGTAACGGAAATTACCTCTTCTTTGAAGCGCCTCTTTGAGACCTCCTCTTAGGGCACTATAATTGGTCTTTGAGGAAGACCAGAACCTCTATGATGTTGCTATGGAAGTGGAGAAGAGAATTTGGCAGGGGTTGGCCGAGATTGAAGGTTCAATGTTGTGTGAGGAAGAGAGGGAGGAGGTGCTCTTTTATAAGGGAGGAAAGGGGCACCTTTGGAATAACTAAAAATATTATTTTATTATAAAGTCAAGTTCGGTTTTAAATAGCTCCAAATTGATTTATTTCGAGGCTATGGTGGGGATGGGTCTCAATCATCTCATCAAATAGAATTTAGACAAGTTTAGGTTCCTATTTTAACCTTATCATTTAGATTTAACATTAAGTTAAATAATTTTACTTTTACCGTGTCTTCTTGTGTTCTTACACTATATGGTTAATAAACATACTATAAGAAGCCAAACGAACCCCAAGATGTTTATTAATAATATATATAACCTTATATAAGTAATTTGGCCGAACCTTAGATTTTTAGGAATAAAATAACAATTAATAATATAATATTTGTTTTAAAAACTATTTTATGTCAATTTTGACACTATTTAGTAATTGATTTTTGTGAAAATCATAACAGAATGATAAGTTCAAAAAAAGTTAATGAAATCAATACTAACATGTCATATTATCCTATAAAATTAGTGTAATTTATACAAAGTCTCAAATTATATTTATTTGGGTATTTATAACATCAATTATGTCAATTTTTCATTAATAAGATAATTACTGCATCATCGTTGTGTCATAAATAAATTAAATTATTTAATGTCTAAAAATTACAAATAAAATACCATTATGTATGAAATCGTTTTATATTTTTAATGAATATTTATAGTCTAATTTATCTTATGTATATCCCTATATTAAAAATGATTTATTAAATAAACTTTGATTTTAACTCTTTTAACTCTTCTTTGAATTAAATAATAATAAATGTCCTAATCTAATTCAATTGAGCCTAAATGGTCATATTTTATTCCTAAGTTTTTTTTTGGTCGAATTAAACTTATCCAATAGAATTAGGACATGTGTTAGGGTAATAATAATATCATTTTTACCCTTAATTACCCTATTTACTTTTAACCGTGGTAAATAAAAGTAAAAAGTTATTATTCACCAAAAATTATTTTCATCTCATTGAACCACATTTTACTTACTGACATCAACTTTGTCTCTCGTATTTTTGAAATTCCACTCACAGAAGCGGTAAAATTAAGTTTCATGAAAAATTCAGTTTTTTTAACTACCACTTAGTGGTTTCACTATTCATCAAAAATTGAAAGTTTTCAGAAAAATACCAAATATTAGTCCTAAGCTATATTTGATATTATGAACTCAAAAATTATTTCTATTTTACCAAATTCAAAACATAAAAGTTTCATTAATTAATTTAAAAATTAATTCCCGTCGTCAAAACAAAAGGCGTGTTTTTAAGAGATAATAACTATCAAAAGATTGACACTTGCTTATAACTGGTTTAAATGTGAAATTACATCCAATGACCAACATTGTATTAAATTGTAAAAATATATTCTAAATATACTTTAAATCCACTCAAATTAATAATTTATCACTATTAATTATTTCGATTGAAAAAGTTGTTTTTAATTAAAATTTAGTATTTTTCACTATTCATCAAAATATGAAAGTTATTCGAAAATCACCAAAATTTCACCCTAAGATAATTTCGATATTCCGAATCCAAAAAATGAAGTCCATTTTGAAAAATAGAATTTACAAAATTTCAAAAAGTGGTTATTACTATTCATAATGTCTAGTTTTAATAATATTTTAATAGCATATCGTTGTTTAGCGAAACTTGGTGTTGCGTACAAAACACGCTATCGTGGAAGGTCGCGATTGCCTGTAATTTAAGCCAGGTCAGAGATGTGTGTTGTGAAATCTCCTTTTTTTGTAGTGTATAACAGAAGACATAAATGAAAAGAATATTTTTCATAAAATCTCGGGGTGTTACATTCAACCCCCCTTAAAATGAATTTCGCCCTCGAAATTCGTCGGGGTTATAAATGGTTTACTATTTGAAAGTTTCTTTAAGAGAAACTAACATCGTAAAAAGGAATACCAAAACCAATATTTAAAAACTAAAGTATGAAACGTAACAGTTACCCAAATAAACTAATCGTCGGGTTTCCACATAGGTGAAAATATGGATATGGAAGAGAAATCTAACCATCATGTTCTAATGGAGAGTGGTAGAGAACATGGCTATGGAAAATCCAGCAATCACAAAGCCTTATATTTTTGAAGATCTAAGGTACCATCTGATTCATCAGATATAAGATCACTAGGACATCATTTTTTGGTTTTCAAGATTGTTTCCCTAAAGTTGATGAAATTGGAATTAGAAGAAATACTTTCGTGATTTCGGTATAGTCTCACCATTGGTCGTTCTTTGGAAAATTTCCACTTCATCTCTTAAATAAATGAAGTTGAATTTGTCATTCTTGATGTGTTAGCATATCATATGATAGAATAATGGGTCATTCCATCTGTCTCAATCAAAAGGTTAGAAAAGTTATCAAAAAATACATAAGACCATCTATAGTGAAATTAATGATATATGGTTCCTAAAACGGACTTATACTTCATATATCATACTGCTTAATATAATAAAACTAGTTTATACTAAACAGGGACTTCCTGTAGGCCAGTGGTAGGCGATAATGGCCAGTCGCACTTCAGTTGTGGGTTCGATTCCCACAGCCTTGTCCGACGCGATGGGCTGTCGCCCGTCCTGCAGGTTGTCTTTTTTCTAAAACAACATTACTATAACATCACATAAATAATATCAAAAAATGTTCTATCCTTAAACAATACTAACTTATGGTTAACATAATCCATTCCAATATTTAGGCTTATCTAAAATACTTCGGTCCAAGCTCATAGTATAAAGAAAACTATAACTTGAACTGTCGTCGACCAAGCATGTGAATACCATCATTTATCCGCCATATATCTTGTTGGTCACTCTCCAATCATGTGAATACCTTAATGATGTATTCTCTTGAAAGATGAATACCCATTAAACCTTAGTGAAAACATGAATGCTGTCAAATGTTAACTCTTTCCACATACCAAAATCCAAAAATTCTATATACTCAAACCACGATATATCCTTCTCCTTATATCAGTCATGAGCTCATGAATACTATCAAACATTTAATTTTCTCTTTATCCCTTCATTATGCTCATATCATCTACATTCCAAAAATATCTGAATAACCTTTCATGGATACTGGTAACATTAATCATACACATTCAAGACACAAGTAAATACAACAGTGTAACAATCCTTAGATGTCTCTTTATTCCATAGTACCATGAGATTACATATACAACATTACACATGATAAACATGTAATCATTCCACTGCATTCTTAAACCATTGACCGAGCTTCAACAATTATTTCATCTCACATATCATTTGTAGTCTCTTCATCATCATCCACATAAATACTACCCATACGACCATACTGATTCTCTTCATGAGACATTCCCTTAGGGCATTGGTTCGCATAATGCCTGTACATTCCACATTTAAATCATTTAACCATTGTTGATTTCGTAGCAATACCATTATCCTCATCCCTGGTGTTAACTGAACCTTTTCCTTTGCACTTGCTTGCTTTGTGTCCTTCTTTTCCACACCCAAAGCATCTTCCAGTTCCTTTGAAACATTCTCCTTGATGCCTCTTCCCACATTATTTACATATGGGAAATTGAACATTCTTTCCTCTATGATCATCATGGAGCTCCATCTTTCTCTTATTATCTGAGTTAGGAAACTTGCCAAATTTTACTTTATTGAGCATATTATGAGATTGCTGATTCAGAATAATAATGATGTTTGGACTTCCAAACCCCATTTCATATGGTTGCTCATGAAAAATATCATTCCATTGTCCATCATATCCTCCATTATCGTGAATAATCTTGTTTCCAGCCATTTTCTAAAACCCAAAAAGAATAGTGTGAGAGGAAAAAATCATAATAAAGGGGGAGTAAATTCAATATCTATCATCTTAGGTTAAATTCTATGATCGTTGCCATAGTTCTAGGACTATATCCTATACGTATACTTACCCTTAGGGGCATCCCTAGACACACCATAGAAATATCTCTAGGGTTCTCACTAACGTTTTCGCATCCTAGTTTCCAAAGGTTGAATAAACCTTTCCTCTGATACCAACTGTAGAGACCCAAATCTTGATGTACATGGATATTACATTACTTTTTCGGAATACTTAGTACATAACAAAAACACACACAAAAGGATCGTAATAGTTTATTGTCTTTGGAAACTCGGAATATAATTTTCTAATCGTGGTGAAAGATCTTCAATATCTCCCATAAAGATCTTACTTTTTTTTACCTAAAACCTTTCTTTATATCCTGGGGAAGATAAAACATAAAAGGGTGAGGTCAAATTCTCAGAAAGGGTAAACAAAAGAAATATCAATCACATCATTTTCATAAGAACATAACATTTTGGAAATCTTAACTTGCAAAAGAGAGCATAATTTCATAACATGGGATAAATCATAGTAGTGAAACGAATTCCCAATAATCATAACATAAAACATGAATCTTTGTGGCATACACACATAATCATATAGAATCATATCTTATAAGTCAAGACTCATTTCCAAGACTATCTTAGTGGACAAAGTCCATTTCTGAACCGAGTCACCCTCGTATCAGTCCTGTTTCACTGAACCGGTATAACCTACCATTCCATCCATGTCTATCTCATGAGATATAAAATCTTTACCAAATGCATTGGAGGGAGATATAGGTCCCACACATCTCATAATTATACCATTCTTATGTGTGCCACAAATTAATAAATCATACATCATTGCATAACCCATGTAATAAAAATGGGATTCTTAAACAACATGACATCATAAGACAATTCATATAAGATAAAGGAATTCATAAAAATATTTCCATCACAACATAATAAAATAAATGTAATAATAGGGATAAAAATAGAACCCTTTATTTTCATAGATGGAAAATAATTTTGATAAAACACTTGAACTTCATTTTTGAGGAAAATATCCTTTCTACTTCAAAAACACTTTTCCTTTCTAAACATGTCATACAATTTTAAACTAAAATATCTTGATTAAATATAAACTTGAAAACTTGTAAAGGAAACCTTTTGGAAATAATTTTTTAAAAATCCATTCATGCTGTATAAGTTAAAAAAACATTCTTCGTACTTTTGTCGAAAACGTCAAAAAGTACCTCATACGAAAAATGACAAAAGATTCCTTTCATATCTTTTACTAAACATTCACCGAAGGGTAAAATTGGATTTAAAAAATTGTAGGTGGATGGAAATAATATTACATATTGAGGAAACATGGATGTGGATGATAAAATACACTCCCGTAAATACCAAAGTATAAACAATTTCGGATAAAAATGAGATTGTGATATTTCCCTTACCTTAGGTCCGACTTGCTATGTAAGTGTCTGAAACTCTTGTATAATGATTTAAATAATGTTACTGACTTATTACCGAATCATATTCATTATTATGATATCATATATGGTTCACTTATTACTTTATATTACCCGTTCTTTTGTAAATTCCATGTTAAATAGCGTTTTGGGTAAAATTGTTTCATTTGTCGTCCGTGTTTTGACTTGTAATTATTCATATGATTACTTAGATCATGATTACTTAATTCCAGAATATAAAACATGATTTATATATATATATATTCAGAATATACATATATATAATAAATCAGAAAATGGAAAGAAATACACCGTTCATGGAGACGGTAGGTCGTATGTACGCATGAACGCTGTTTTCGTTTCCTTATTGAGTTGAACAGAATTAAGTAGATGACATTCATATATATACACATAAATCCAGTATCATTATTATGTCATATATTTCATGATTACTTATTATATATACTTTATAATCATTCATGAATGGTTTAAAGTGGAGAATGAATCTCATCGTGTCGTGGAGACTGTAGTCCGTACGTACGCACGATCGATGATATCGTTCTCATGATCGTGGGACTGTATTGGAGTGTATGTATACTATTTTAGAATCAATATCACTTTAAATTAATAATATATAGTTATTATTTACACCATTATACCCATCCACGTAAGGTGGTGGTGGAAAATAGATTTCACCACGGCGTGGAGACGGTATTCCGTACGTACGCACGCACGGTGATTTTGTTTTCCGTAGGATGGATAGATAGTGAAATAGGATTGTTTCATACTTATAATAACATATCAGTATATGAGGGATACTGATGTTATTACTTAATAATGAAAAAACCTAAGAACAATAAGTGGAAGAAGAAATAAAGTTGAAAGAATCAGTAATGGAAATTACCTCTTCTTTGAAGCGCCTCTTTGAGACCTTCTCTTAGGGCCCTAAAATTGGTCTTTGAGGAAGCCCAAGAACCTCTAGGTTGTTTCTAGGGAAGTGGAGAATAAAATTTTTCAGGGTTTGGCCGATCTTGAAGGCTCAATGTTGTGTGAGGAAGAGAGGGAGGAGGTTCCCTTTTATAAGGGAGGAAAGGGGCACCTTTGGAATAGCAAAAATTATTATTTTATTATAAAGTCAAGTTCGGTTTTAAATAGCTCCAAATTGATTTATTTCGAGGCTAAGGTGGGGATGGGTCTAAATCCTCTCATCCAATAGAATTTAGACAAGTTTAGTTTCCTATTGTAACCTTATCATATAGATTTAACATTAAGTTAAATAATTTTACTTTTACCGTGTCTTATTGTGTTCTTACACTATAAGGTTAATAAACATACTATAAGAATCCAAAAGAACACCAGGTTGTTTATTATTAATATATATAACCTTATCTAAGTCATATGGCCGATCCTTAGATTTTTAGGAATAAAATAACAATTAATAAAATAATATTTGTTTTAAAAACTATTTTATATCAATTTTGACACTATTTAGTAATTGATTTTTTGTGAAAATCACAACAGAATGATAAGTTCAAACAAAGTTAATTAAATCAATACTAACATGTCATATAATTCTATAAAATTAGTGGAATTCATAAAAAGTCTCAAATTATATTTATTTGGGTATTTATAACATCAATTATGTCAATATTTCATTAATAAGATAATTACTACATCATCGTTGTGTCATAAATAAATTAAATTATTTAATGTATAAAAATTACAAATAAACTACCATTATGTAGGCAATCGTTTTAGATTTCTAATGAATATTTATAGTCGAATTTATCTTATGTATAACCCTATATTAAAAATCATTTATTAAATATACTTTCATTTTAACTCTTTTAACTCTTCTTTGAATTAAATAATAATAAATGTCCTAATCTAATTCTAGTGGGCCTAAATGGTCATATTTTATTTCTAAGTTTGTTTTTGGTCGAATTACACTTATCCAATAGAATTAGGACATGTGTTAGCGTAATAATAATTTCATTTTTACCCTTAATTACCCTTTTTACTTTTAACCATGGTAAATAAATGTAAAAAGTTACTATTCATCAAAAAATATTTTCATCTCATTGAACCACATTTTACATACTGACATCAACCGTGTCTTTCGGAGTTTTGAAATTCCACTCACAGAAGTGGTAAAATTATGTTTTATGAAAAATTCAGTTTTTTTTTAACTACCACTTAGTGGTTTCACTATTCATCAAAAATTGAAAGTTTTCAGAAAAATACCAAAAATTAGGCCTAAGCTATATTTGATATTATAAACTCAAAAATGATTTCTATTTTACCAAATTCAAAACATATCAGTTCCATTAATTAATTTAAAAATTAATTCTCGTCGTCAAAACAAAAGGCGTGTTTTTAAGAGATAATAACTATCAAAAGATTGACACTTCTTTATAACTGGTTTAAATGTGAAATTACATCCAATGACCAAAATTGTATTAAATTGTAAAAATATATTCTAAATATAATTTAAAACCACTCAAATTAAAAATTTATCACTATTAATTATTTCGATTGAAAAAGTTGTTTTTAATTAAAATTTAGTAATTTTCACTATTCATCAAAATATGAAAGTTATCCGAAAATCACCAAAATTTCACCCTAAGATAATTTCGATATTCCGAATCCAAAAAATGAAGTCCATTTTGAAAAATAGAATTTAAAAAATTTCAAAAAGTGGTTATTACTATTCATAACATCTAGTTTTAATAATATTTTAATAACATATCGTTGTTTAGAGAAACTTGGTGTTGCGTACAACACACGCTATCTTGGAAGGTCGTGATTGCATGTAATTCAAGCCAGGTCAGATATGTGTGTTGTGAAAGCTCATTTTTGTGTAGAGTATAACACAAGACATTAATGAAAATAATATTTTTCATAAAATCTCGGGGTGTTACAGTGTAGGGATTATGGTTTAATGTGTATGGTTAAGGGTTTAGGTAGTAAGATTTTGGATATAGGGTGTAGTGTTTTGGTTTTAGGTTGTTGATGATATTATCTAGGCAATAAGGTTTAGGTTTTGGTGGATATGGTTTAGGGTATATGGATTATGGTGTGGGTTTAATGTTTTTTTGAGTATGGTATAATGTTTAGGGTTTATGGTTTAGTGTTTAGTGTGCAGGGCATAGGGTGTATGGGTTTTTCATATAGGGTTTAGGGTGAAGGTCATGGGATACAGGGTGTAGGTTTTTGGGTGTAAAATTTATGGTTTAGGGTGGGGTTTTGGGTTTAGGGTGTTGGGTATATTTTTTATGATATTGGGTTTATATTTTATTGAGTAGTGTATAGGATTTTGGGTCTAGATTTTACTGTATTGTGTATAGGGTATAGGTTTTAGTGCAAAGGGTTCAGGGTTCAGGGTTTAGGGTTCATGGTGTATTGCATAGGGTTTAAGAGGTATGTTATATGGTTTAGGGTGTATTTTATAGGGTCTTTGTGTATGGTATACAATTTTGGGTTTATGGTATAGGGTTTAGGGTGTTCGTTTTTTGGTATAGTGTGTAGTGTATAAGTTTTTGTGTGTAGGGTTTAGGGAGGAAAGTTTACAGAATCTAGTTTAAGGTGTAGGCTATAGGTATAGGATATAGGATGTTGGGTTTAGTCTATATGGTGTAGGTTATATGGTTTATGGTGTAGGGTATAAGGTTTAGCTTGTACGGAATAGGGTTTAGGGTGTTGGATTTAGGATTTAGGGATTAGGGTGTGGGGTATCGTGTTTTGGGTGTAGGATTTTGGGATTGGGGTGTTGTGTATAGGTTATAGGGTATATGGTATAGGTTTTAAGGTGTGGGGAATAAGGTTTAGGGTGTGGGGTGTAGGTATTAGGGTGTGGGGTATCACTGAGTATTTGTTTCATATACATTTAAATTTTCCACCAATGGTGGCTAAATTAGTTACAATGTTTTAAGGACATATGTATGATTAGAATTTAAATAAGATATTTCAATTATTTTATTTGTATTAAATAATTTCTTTTGATAATAATTGAATTAATTTACCATATAGGATTTCCACCATATATTATGTGTGGATTAAGATATTTATGGATATCACCAGTGTATTTCTAGGCGATTTGATTAGTTTTCCACAAATAAAATGTGAAAATAGATATATAATAAAATTATATAGTGTTAGAGATCATCTATATTTGAATGGGTTATTAAAAAACTATAATACATGGACATGTCATGGAGAAGAGTCTACCTCATGTCACCAACCTGAAAGTATTCTTATAGATATTGATTTGAGAATAGTTGATCTGATGAACATAATGATTAATGATACGATGAGTCAGATTCAACCTAATGATATTAATTTCATAAATAATGATATTTTATTGAGTAATCTGTGTTCATCTAGATATATATAAGCATTAAAATTCATTGAAATTATTGATGATGAGTGTATTGAATTATATCATGGATGTAGAAAATGTTTTAAATTGTAATTCATCGTTGAATTTTTACACCTAAAGGGCTGTAATTTGTGGAACAAAAACTCATTAGACATGTTGACGGTATTGTTAAATAAGGTACATAGAATTGGAACAAATATTCTTGAGGCATTCTATCACACTCTTAAGATCACCAATGACATTGGTTTTACATATGAGACCATTGTTGTGTGGTACAATAACTATATGTTGTTTATAATAGAGAATACACAATTAAATACCTTTACTATTTTCTATTCACCCATGTGGATGGCCATTGATATTAATCAAGGTAGTCAAATTATTCCCAGTAGTGTCTTATATCAAGGGAAACAATTTGCCTCTTTGAAGATTCATTACTTCCCATTGAAACCAATACTGAAGAGATTTTGTTTCCAGCTAATATTACTAAATTTATTACTTGGAATTTAGAGGGAAACAAAGAGGTTGATAAGTTAACTCACCCAAAAGATTCTTTGGCATGGAAATATTTTAATCAAAGTCACTCAGAATATTCTATGGATGATCATAATTATTAACTAGCTTTAGTAGCATATGGTTTTAACCCATTTTGGTCCATTCCTGTTGAAAGACACTGTACGTGGGAAGTGTTTTTTGTTTCATACAACAATCTTCTATGGGTGTGTATGTAGAAACACATTTTGTTACTTTTGACTCTAATTGATGTACTAATAGGACCTAGAGATAAAATAGATGTTCACATGAATCCATTGATTGATGTGCTGCATGAATTTTGGTCAGATGGTGTAATATCTTTTGAATCGACAACTAATGAAATGTTTAGACTCCAGGACACTTTGTAATGGAAAATTCAAGACTTCCCATAATTTTCTAACATATTAGGTTGGAGTATATAAATATAATTCACCTACCCTTGTTGTTGTAAATGTATTAAATCTAGATGGATTATGTAATTCATAAAGTCAGAATATATTGGTCATTGATTTTTTCTTTCTTTATTCATTTGGTTTAGAAAAGATAGCATGTCATTTGACGGGAATGTAGAGCATAACCCATCACCAAAAATAACATATAGGGTTCAAATTCATGCACAAATTGATCAATACAACATCCATAAAATGAATTATTTTAACGATTTATTGGATCATGGATTTCCTTTTATTATGGCTATAAATAGACATTAAAGTCACAATTTGAAAAAGTAGAGTATTTTATTTGAATTACATTATATGAAATATAATATTTTAATACATAATTTGAATATTATTAACATTGAAAAAAAGTGTGTGATATTATATTGCCCAAAATTTTAGGCGTCAAGGGGAAATCAAAGGGCAGTGCCAATTCTCAATGTGATTTGCAAGAAATGCGATCTAGAAAACATTTTAATTTACAATTGGGTGATGGAAATATAGTATACATGCTTGCTGTAGAATGAACATTGATTTTATATGAGAATATAACATTTCTATCAACATTGAATGTCAGGATAATAATTCCAAGCATTTCAATTTGATGATCATTACTTTTCATGGGTTTAAAAGTCGGGATAATAATGTTTTTTAAATAGTAAATCCCAATTGTAATTTTTTATTTCTTACCTTACCAGGTTGTTGAGCTATTAATTAAAGTTTCTAATTTTTTCAGACATATCTATTCACATAATCATCACATGAGTGATTTAAAAACCAACATGAGAATATTTATCTTGCAATGTGTTACCTATAAGAGATATTTACACTATATCATTTTGATTTCATGGTCATCCTTACTATTTATATAACTGGTGAAGTCATTTCTAGAGGTCATGTGCAATATAGGTGCATGTATCCAATAGAGAGACACTTCAATACATTGAAAGTGTTTTTGGATAGTCTAGATCATCTTAAAATTTCAATTTCCATGGAATATTTTATGGATTAGTGCACTAAATATTTGGGTTCATATATTAATGAGATGAAAAATGTTAGATAAACCCTCACAGAATAATGAGGGTCCAATTGGAGGAGGGGTAATGTTTGATAAAAACTAAAAAGAGTGTGTTCAAGATCATTGATATGTTTTTTTCAACACTCCATTGGGTATTCCATTGATATAGTAATATGAATAGTTGACCTATGATTTCTTGTGTTTCAATATTTATTTTATTACTTACATTTTATTGAGTTCCTATTTAGGATGCATATCACTGAGTTGAAATGTGAAAGGCCCTATGCAATTGAACATCGAATCAAAAAACATCATTTCAACACATTTTATTATTGGATAAATACTAAAATATGTATAAATAATTGATTTTTTATTTTCATATTGAAAATGAGTTGTATATTCAAAATCTGTTATCCATTGATTTTTTTGAAATTTAAGGATTCACAAGATCTGTTATTTAAGTACTCATTCTATGAGTGAAGAACTCAACCAACTACCTAATGGATCATTTATTACAGCTCATTGCAAGAAGTGTATGGATTCAAATAGATTTATATTCTATATTAGAGATGTTGATGTGAACTGAGCCACACAGATTAGTACTATTGGTTGTTTATATGTTGATGTAGATAATTATTATGGATTTTTGAGGTGTATTAATGAGGGGATTTATATTCAATGAATAAATCACATATTGTTCATGTGTGATTGGTTTGATCAGGTATGATGAATGAAATTCGATCAAATACGGTTTAAATTAGTATAAATTAAAAATATGATTCATAATGATGACATAGTAAGGAAGGACCCCTTCATACTAAAATCACAAAAAATGAAACATTACTTTTTTGGAATTAATTCTAATTTAAATGGTATGGTAAAAATTTCTTGAAGATGGGTTTTATGATTGGACTAGTGGAATCAGATGGTTTCAACATTAATAATTAATCCCTTAACCAAAAAAACTATATTTTTACAAGAAAAAGATATGCAATAGTCCAGAGAGATAATTAAAGGACATACTATAGACATTCAGGATCATTAAAATAATTTAAGATTTTCCAAGTCAATGTTTTTAAAAATGAATATTACTTATATGTATAAAAATTTCTTAATTTATTTCTTTTTTATTAATGTAGGTAAGTCATAGGGTGTTAGAGTGGTTTACATGATGTTGTCAATATGTATGTTTTCATTTTTAAAAATTAATTTATTTTAAATTTAGGTAACAATGTCCTGAAATATTTCTAATTTTTAATTAAAATTTCAGTTATTGGTAATTAAATTATGAATTAATGATTATCGGGATACAATGTCTCTTACAGAAGAGGCATGGGACTTGGTATTGGGGTTTGATCCTAGATCATTGAAGCCATATTGAATGTATTATTTGACGAAACCAGTCATCTAGTTTGAGAAGGTACAAGTATATTGATTCATCATTTTGGGAATATGATTCAAGACCCACATGAATTCCCTCTAAAGACTCATGAATGGAATTCATTTTCCCACGTTAAAATTATTATATAATGGATGGAAATTCAAGTAATTTAAATGTTTAAATTTTAAGAATTTTTTTTATTATAAATGTAGACATTAAAAATAAAATTAATAGGATAATTTGACATCTTGTCCAGATGTGTTTAGGGAAGTATGTATCCCCAAATTTAGAAAATTATGGATGTATTACAAGGGAAGGGTGATTAAAGAATATTGGATATAATTTTTTGGTGTACCAAAAATTATACATCGAGTCCCTCTAAGAATTATTCCCAAGAAGTGGTAGAATTTGGTTGTGTTTTGGTTGTGTGTGGTGACGATGGTAAAATTTATTTCTTTTCATATATAAATGAATAATTTTTCATAATGAAATTTACTAAAAATATTGAATGTAGACTGATTCAACTCATCAATCATGTAATTGGGTGATGGAGGGGAATCTTTCTAGACATGGTACTTGACACATGTCATAACTAATGCATAATGTAAGTATAGGATTCACTATTCATTCAGCAATTAAAAAAATTGTAGTATAAAATTAATATGAATTTGTATTTCGTGGACCCATTAATTTTAGTTACACTAGGGAGGTGAGAAGACTGATCAGAAATCAATATTGGTGAGGAATCATCGGTCGGGTTATCCTGATGTTGTTATTGTTATAGTAAGAAAATAAGTTAGTAAAAAATTTATTATTATTTAATATAAATTATTAATATTTTTTCATTAATTCATTTTGTATATTCTATAGGATCTTTTTGAAGCCGAGTTAGATGAGATTTCAGAGGAGTGATGTTTTAGTATTGTGTACAGAGATGGGATATTTTAGTGTGTCATGGGGGGTGACGGTCATGTTTATTATTTGACTTATGGAACTAGTTTCCCTTAACATGAATATGTAATGGAAGAGGTTATGGGATCCAGAAGAGATGTATTGATGAACACATAGACTGAGATAGATAATGAAATGCTATCTATACCGTGTAGAACATATGTCCAATTTCAGCAGTAATGTTTACATTATGAGGAGATATTATCACAGATATCAGCATGTAACATTGAATGGATGATGTAGTGTCATGTTTATTGTACAGAAGCAGTACCATAAGTAAAAAAACCATACTCATATTGGCTTTTATTGATATTATTTCGATAAATATAATTTATATATGTTGTAGGATCTCTATATAGCTGGTGGCCATCGAAGTGAGTTAATTGGTGATCCTGATGAGGATAAACCTCATGCATTAGGAAATTTACATTAAAATTTTAATATCATAGATTAATTAGTAAATAATTATTATTCTAGAACCTTTAGTGATTTTTTCACATATTTGTGTTTTATTATTTTAATTGTTGGGAATTTATTCATTCTTTTAATTTTTAATTTATTTTTAATCATGATATATTACATAACACTTCAATTTATTAGGATTTATCTCTGTTTAACTCTAATTTTGTGGTTTCTCGATTTTTGTATCAAATGATTGTATAGAAATATCATATAGTCAATTTTCTAACACTGATAATTCAGCCATATGGTATGTTAAGTAATTGTGAATTTCTTTACACATGATAAGTTAAGTAATCTGGACATTTTCATCATCAGGTCAATTTACCTAACATTAACACTAATATCTTCTTCAGGGAATGTTTTATGATATAAAAAATGGATAATATGGACTTCCCATATCATCTTTCCAAATATATTCTAAAAGGTTCCATAATTTCAGAAATAAATATTTAATAAATTATTGAGATATATCCTTACATATCAGTGTTTCCTGTTGATAATTTGAATTTATCACTGTAACAAGTTCTTTATTTGATTTTTGGGTCTATTCCTAAAAAATATTTTGAGGATTTTATTAATAACTGTTAACCAAAAAATTCATGATGAAAATTTTTTCCCAGGACTATCTGTAACTGTTAAAAGTAGTGGAATTATTTACTAAATCACTTCTAATTAAGTATGATACATTCTTGGTCCGAAATAATGGTAGAAATGTTTCAATGAATCAATCACCTTGAAGAAATTAAGATTCTATTTTATTTAATATGTGTACAAATAATGAAAATAAATCATACAAATGGGAATCTTTAAAATTAGTGTACACAAGAGGGACGATTTACGAGGTCGAAGTTTGAAATCAAAATTTATGTGTTATATTTAAGAAAATGTAAAATGAATCTAGTGTCTTACAAAAATTATTTGAATTTTTTAACATAATGTATTAATTTATAAACCAAAACATATTTTCTAGTATCTATGTGGTTGTTCTGTAATGATGAAGATACATCAAATGTCATGTTTATTGTGAGTAATGTAGGTGTCTAAGGCAAGTCTCAATGATGTTCATACTATTTTGGAATATTTTGGAAAATTTCATGCCTTATTTAACAATGGAAGACCTTCAAATATTTAATTGTCAACCAATAGAAGGAGCTATATGAATCATATTCCACATAAAGTACATGTACTATCCATTAAAACCCAAAAGGAAATTTGTATTTTATAAAATGGAATATAAAATTTATGACATTGATGGATCATACTATATTGATTTTATAATCTTTTTACAATGTTATGATAGAATATATACATGAATATAAAGGCTAAAATATATGATATCTTGTAGATATAATGAATATAAAAAACTAATAAAATCTGTTATCCTGTAAATATAATTGAATAATCAGATCATTTTTGCAAGAATTTGTGTTATTCATGTTTAAATCTGAATAAAAAGATCAAAATCAACTATTGGATATACTAATATAAATTCTATTGAATGTATTAAGTGTATACAAACTAAAAGAAATGAGTTTGAGTCTCTCATAGTAGATCCTAGGTGGAAGTAAGATGAGTTTGATGGTAGGTAGTCTCCCCCGGGGAAATCTATAAAATGTAATTTCTCACATTCAAAAAAAGACTACTTCTCATGTTAGATATGAATAATAATTAGATTGAGCATTTAAGACCTATATATTTTGTAAAATGGAATTGTAATTCTAGGTACCACTACTACATTAATATCAGATACTACTCCACAACATTTTAAAACCAAAGAAAAACATCCCATGGATCCACATGCCTTTCCAGATCATAATGGATTTTTAAATGATTAACATCCTCCAAAACCATGTGGGGGTCAAACCCATCAGAATAGACTCAAACTGCTTTGATATTATACTTTATCAACTATGTAGAAAATTATGAAATATTCCAGAAGATGATAAGTCAATTGGTGGTTTCGTTCGACCATGATGACAGAAAATGGAACGTTTAGTATCATAAATCACCAAAATATGATTTTAATAGTTAGATATATAAAAAATGACTTTTAAATGACATTAAATAATATAAATATTTGTATTAGTATTATTTAGGACATGTACGATGAGATGAAGCATTTATCTTACATGCAGTCTGCTCGGAATGATTGAATGTGTGATCTATAATGATTTAATGTCCCTTAAAGTGGTGCTTCCATGGGTCAAAACTAGCCGAACAACATCTGAATTTCATGAAATCAGCTGAAAAAAATATGGAGGGAATTTTGAAAGGGTTGAGGACAAGGAACAATAATCTATGTTGGCATTTTCCTAGGGGGAAAAATACATTTTTTGTGTCATAAAACACCAAAACGTGTGTTTAATAGTCAAATTCCATGAAAACATACTCCAAATGACATGGAATCATAGTAAAACTATCTTATTAGTATACATGATGTGGGAGAGTGAATTACACATCAATCAAACATGCAATCTTCCCAAAATGACCAAATATGCATTTTTTAAAGGGTTTCCATCCTTTAAAAATAAGCTTGGAGCCAAAACCTAATGACCAACTTTAGAATGTAATGAAATGCAAAAAAAATAGAGTGAATTGTGAACTGGTTGGGTAGTTGATGCGTCAATTAGAGATTATGTTTTGTTGGGATAACGGAAAACACACATTTCATGTCATAAAACACTAAAACATGCATTTAAATGTTAGATATATAGCCAATGACCTCAGAATGACATGAAATCATATAAAAAACATATTTTTATTATTTTATGTGATGTGTAAGAGTATAAGTAACATCAATCGAACACACGGTCTATACAAAACTATCAAATATGCTGTTTTTAAAGGACTGATGCCATTTAAAAAGGTGTGTCTGAGGGTCAAAATCAATAGAACGACATATTAATGGACTACAATAATACAAGAAAAAAAGAGTTAATATAATTATGAAATTGTTTAGTCGAAAATTCACCTATCAGGGGTTCATGTTTACCCAAGATGAGAAAAATGAACTTTTAGTGGCTTAATGCCCCAAAACACACATTTAAAGGTCTAATATATAGAAAATGACTTTATAATGAATTTGAATCACATGAAAAATATCTTATTATTATTCTTGAGATATAAGAGTAGAAAAAACGTAAAAAAGACTTTTGTTCTATGTGAAATGATTGACTGTGTGTTTTTTAAAGATTTGATGTCCATTAAAAAGCTGAATCTAGAGTCAAAACTTGAAGAATGAGCTTCAAATACCATCAAATCGAAGGAAAAAAAATCATTGGAGTTAACTATGAAGTGGTTGAGTATAAGGAACAATAATTAGAGCTATATTATTTCTCAGAAGAATGAAAATGCACTATTAGTGTCATAAAACACAAAAATGCATGTCTTAAATTCATATCCATTGAAAAAGGAAACATATTGACATGAATACATATGAAACTGATATTATTACTATTAATGATGTGTATGAGAAGACAACATGTCAATCAGACATGTTGTCTTCTCGATATGACTAGATATATTGTATTTTTTATTTGATACCCTTTAAAAAGGAACCTCTGTTAGTGAAAACCAGCTAAATGACCTCTAAATTCCATGAAATCAGATCAAAAAACCCATTGACTGAATTTTAAAATGGTCGAGTAGACGATACATCTATTATAGGTGATGTCTGATTGTGACTACAGAAAGCATTCTTTAAGTGTTAGAAAACACCAAAACCATCATTTAATAGTTAGATCCATTGAAAATTGAATTGTAAAGACACAAAATCATAATAAAACCATTGTAGTATTATTTGTGACATGTTTGAGGAGATGGAATGTCAATCGGACTTGTGGTATTCTTGAAAAGACTGAATGGGTGGGTTTTGAAGATTCTATGTCCTTTAAAAAGGAGCTTCTTGGGATCATAACAAACCGAAGAACATCCAAATGTTGTTGAATCAGAGGACAAAAATAGTGGAGTTAATTTTGAAATGTTCGGGCAGACATAACATCAATATGAGATGGAATTTTCCCTAGAGGATGAAAAATGTACTATTAATGTTATAAAATAGAAAATTGTGCATTTAATAGTCAAATTCAAATCCAACATCTTCATAATGACAATAAAATATCATGAAATACGATTTGAGGTAATTTTATGACTTGTGAAATTAGTCGACACAAAAATTAGACATGTGGTAAACTCTGAACGATAGAATAAGTGGGTTTAGGTTTTTAAAAAATGATTAAAAATTATTAATATATTTTCAAAATCAAATATATTCAATCTATTGTACCATGCTTTAATGGAAATATTTTATCGAATTTAATTTATTATGTAGGATATTCATTATGAAATAATAATTTTATAAAATTTTGTATTCTTGTTTTATTAAAATATTTATGTTTTGATTGGAAGATGATGATACAAAGATATTTATGTGCTTGTGGTTTTAGATATTTGTGAAATATTATTTTTATTTTTTAAATATATTGGGTTATTCATGTTATAGTGTTTTAAATAATAATAATAATAAAACATATATAGGCCTTCATATGGATGTTGTTATAGGTCATCCCGAGTCGGTCTATAGTGACCCTCATTTGGTAGTCTCTATATAAAATGTTTTAGGTGGTTATAGAGATCACCAAATAGTAGTCAATGTATCCCAACTCGGGATGACAAATAGAGACCTCCATATGGCATCCACAATAGGTTACATTGAACTCATCTATATCAAATGAAAAATGGTGAATTATATAGGCAACATCAAAGTGAATAACATGACCTCTGTTGGGTGGAAATTAGGTATCCGTTATAGGCATTTAGGCATGGGGTTTAGTGGTAGATGAAATCCTTTAATCTAATAGTGGTATTTAATGATTTAAAGGGGGTTTATGGATTGGGGTTTTTTCTGATTTTTAAGATTTAATGGTTTTTTAGGGTACATAGGTTTTTAATTATTTTAGGGATTTAATCATTTTTAGGGTTTTAAGGGATTTTAGGTTTTTCGGGTTTTTTAGAGTTTTAGGGTTTTCTTAATTTTGGGCTTATTTATGGTTAATTTGGATTATTTTTTAATTTGTAGAGTTTTTATGTAGTTTTATGTTTTTAGGAATTTTTAGGGTATTTGGGGATTTACTATTCCAGTAATTTTGGGTGTATTATGGTTTTTATGGTTTTTGGAATTTTTTTGGGTTTTAGATTTTTTTATGGGGTTTAGGTTTTTTAGTATTTTGTAACTCATTTTAGGGTTTTTTGGTTTTTAGGGGTTTATGCATTTTAGGGTTTTTATTTTTTTTATGGGTTTTAAGGATTTTTAGGGTTTCTTAGTGGTTTCGGGCGTTTTTATGGTATTTTAAGGTTTAATAAATTTATTTAGGTTCTTAATGGGGTTTTATGGTTTTTATGGTCTTTTTTGTTTTCATGGTTTTCAGAGTTTTAGTGGATTTATGGATTTTTAGGTGGTTTTATAGGTTTCAGGGTTTTAACAGTCCTAGATTTTTTTTGTTTTTTTGGTTTTAGTGGTTTTAGGGTTCTCATTGTGTTTTTCGGGTTTTTTGGATCATGATAATGGTTTTTGGGTTGTCTACAGTTTTTCGATGTTTTTAAGTATTTTTGGAATTTAGGTAATTTTTAGGTTTTCACAATTTTTAGAGGTTTTAATGGTTATTAATGTTTTAAAGGTATTTTCAATGTTTTTTATTGGATTTTTAGGGTTGTTTATAGTTTAGTGTTTTTTGGTTTTTTTTCAATTTAGGGGTTTATGATTCTTAGTAATTTTTGGGGTTTTTATTTTTTAGGGGAATTAGAGGTTTTAAGGGTTTTAATGGTTTTTATGTGTTTAAGGATTTTAGGGGTTTTAGTGTTTATTAAGGTATTTAGGTCATTGGGGTCTTTTTAGTGTTTTTAAATATTTGGGGGGTTTTAGTGTCCTTTGAATTTTTTAGGTTATTATGTTCTTTTATGTTTTTATGGTTTATAGGGTCCTTTAATGTTATTATAGTCTATACGAGTTTTTGGGAAATTATATTTCCCTTTTTGAACAGTTTTTTGGTTTTTAGGGGGCTTGTATGGTTGTATGGTCTTTTATTGGTTTTAATCGGGTTTGTGGTCTTGTGAGGGTTTTAAATGTTTTTTTATTCATTTACTGACTTTTTGGATTTATAGGGTTTTAAATATTTTAATGTTTTCTAAGTTTTTTTTTTATTTTAAGGCGGTATTGGGTTTTTAGGGTTTTAGGGTATGTAGGGTTTTATGTGGTTTTAGGGTCCATTTGGTCGTTTTAGTATTCATTAGCAGTTTTAATGGTCGGGGAGTTATTATTTCTTAAGGGTTTTATGGTTTTTAATTGTTTTTTTCGGGTTTTAAGGGGTTTTTGGGTTTTTTAGTATTTAGGGTTTTTGGGTTTTCAGGTTGTAGGGATTTTAGGGATATAGGGTCTTATAATATTTATAGGACATTTAGGGATGTTTTTTATTTTAGGGGGTTTTGGATTTTTTATGTTTTTAATTTTTTTAGTCATTTTCATGGATTTATGGTTTTGGGTTATTTAGATGTTTTTAGGGGATTTTTGGGTTTTAGGAATTTTTAGGGGTTCTTTTTCGGTTTCAATTAATTTATTCGGATTTATAATTTTTTTTGGTGGGGGGGGGTAGGGTTTTTAGGGTGTTTATGTGTTTTCTGGGTTTTTATGGAATATGGGTTAAAGATTAGTGTATATGGTATATAGTGAAGGGTATAAGGTGTAGGGGGTAGGGTATAGGTTTTACGAAAAATAGTATAGGGTTTTGGGTGTACGGTATATGTTTTATGATGTAGGGTTTAGGGTCTATGGTGTACTGTATAGGGTTTAGGGCGTAGGGTTTTTGTTTTGGGGGTGTATGGTATAGGTAACCATGGTTATGGTTTAGAGTTTATTGTTTATGTTATGGGGTTTATAGTTTATGGTATAGGTTTTAGGGTTTATGGTTTAGGGTGTACTGTATAAGTTTTCTGGTGAATGATTTTGGATTTTGGGTGTAGGGTATAGGGAATATGGTTTATGCTTTACAGATTATAATGTAGGTTATATGGTTTGGGGTGTATGGTTTAGGGTTTTAGGGGTAGTTTATAGGGTTTAGTGAGTACGTATTTGGGTTTTGGGTGTATGGAATTGCATTTAGGGTGTACTGTTTATGGTTTAGTGTGACTGGTGTTGAGATTAGAGTTAATGGTGTAGTCTTTAGAGTGAATGGAATATGTTTTATGGTGTACTTTTTATGTATTATGGTTTTGAGTTTTGGGTTTTTTAAAATTTTATGGTATTTTGTATTTTTGATAGGTTTGAGTGTTTATAGAATTTATAGTGTTTTTTTGGGTTTTACAATGTTTTATTGTTTTTGTGTTTTTTAGAGTTTTTATGATTTTTAGGGGGTTTTAAGGTTTTTGGGTTTTTTGGGTTTTTTGGGGGTTTTCTGTTATAGTAGTGGTTTTATGGTTGTATGTGTTTTTTTTGGTTATTAGGGTATTAGGGTTTTTTGAGGGGTTTGGGGGAATTATTAATTACCATTACATTTTTAGGTTTAATTTGGGTTTTTGGGTATTTATGGATTTTAGTTTTTTTATGGGTTTTGGGATTCAATAGGTTTTTATGGATTTTATAATTTCTTGTATTTTTAGATATTTTTATTGTTTTTTGGCATTGAATCAGGTTTTAAGGTGATTATTGATTTTAGGAATTTAGGGGTTTTTGGGTTCTTTGGATTTTTATGCTTTTGAGAGTTTTTTAAATATTTTAATGTTTTTTTTCGTGTTTTTGGGTTTTTATGATTTGATGGATTTTTATGGGGTTTTATGGTTTCTCTGGTATTTTTTGGGGATTGGGGATATTAAGGGATTTATAATATTCAGATGGATTTAAGTTTTATTTTTTCAGTTTAGTAGGGTTTTAGGGTCTTTTAAGATTTTACCGGTTTTTTTTTGTCTTTTTCAATGTTAGGGTCTTTTGTTTTTTGTTTGATTTTTTCGGGTATCCTAGGGGTGTTTAACAGTTTTCAGTTTTTTTGGGTGTTTTATGATTTTTATATTTTTATATTTTTAATGGTTTTTTGAATTTTTAGGGGGTTTAGGGTTTTATTGTTTCTTCGGAATTGAATGGGTTTTATTTGATTTATATGGTTTTTTGGTTTATTGGTTTATATATTTTTTATGGGTTTTTGAGGTTTTTAGGTATTTTAATGGATTTTAATGTTTTTAAGACATTTTTGGGTTTTCTTGGGTGTTTTAGGAAATTTATGGATTTCAGTTTTTAAAGGAGTTTTAGGCCGTTTTATGGTTATTAGGGTTTTAATTAAATTTTTGAGGGTTTTTAGAGAAAAAAAAATCTTCAGTCCAGGTGAACTTGGTCCCCCAAAATTTATAAAACAAAGAACCATAAAAATGTTATATGGAAGGATTACAAAAATGTGTGTGTAGATCACCCTTCAAATCAATCTCCACAAACTGTGAGTAGAATGACAAGAATCAAAAGACCACATCGAACACCTCTCCACGATTGCCTTCTTGAAGAGTGCATCAGACACCGAGTTTGCCTCTCGGTAAGAATGGGTGACATTATGGTTCAACCCTTGACAAAGGGTGATGCATTCCAACCATCGTGGAAGAATCCTCTATGGTACTCGCTCAGATTTGTTCCTAAGGGCCTCCACTGCAAGCTTTGAGCCTGATTCAAGCCATAGAAGTCTCCATCCAAATTGAACAGAAAATATGATCATCTTTATCATAGCCCAAAATTCGGCTTCAAGGGAACACCCTTTGCCAATAAAGTGATGAACACAACCTTTTAATGAACCACTATGATTTAGGAAGATCCCGCCACATCTTGAGGGACTTGGTGCTCCCAAAGACACACCATCCACATTAACCTTAATAGATAGGGAGATCAGAGGGATTCAGCGGATGAACATGAGAACCATAGGGTTTTTTGTCGTAATAGTAACTCCAAGAAACCACAAAAAATAAGATCGAAAAATTTTCTGATATAAAGTAAAATAATAACCAAATTGCGGTTATAAGGTTGGGATGAATCATTTTCCCAAACTACCATTGTGTGTGGGGAGTAGTCCCGTAGAAGGAAGAGAGCCTCTTTAGAATGTGTCTTATGTGTAAAAATTTTAAAGAAGGAACTAGGCCTAAAAGGGCCAACTTTAAAGGAACAAATAAGAAAGTTCCTACTCCTAAGGCACCTTCTCTAGAAAATATTTTAAGAAGGCCCCTACTCAAAAGGCACCTTCTTTAAAAATATATTTAACAGGGCACCTTTTCAAAAGGCATCCACCCTTGTATTTTTTCAAATTATTTTTATATGTATTTATTTGATTTGATTATATATTATGTGATGGATTATATAAATAATAATAATATTTTTACTGTAAATAATTTCACATATTAAATATAAATAACGTAATAAATAATATATATAATATTAAAGGAGTTCACCCTTATATAATTTGGTATCTCCTGTTTTTTTATATATAATATGAATGATTAAGTAACTAATAATAAAAAATATGACTATTAATAATTTCTAATATAAAATATAAATAATGAAATAAATAATATATTAATTTTGATATCTATAAAATTCTAATAATTAATAATCTAACAAATCTTAATTATTTTATAATTAGGGTAGTTAATCATAATATTATTATTAAATATAAAAACATATAATAATTGAAATTAATAAAAATATTATTATTAAATATAAAAAATGAAATTTATTATTATTTTTAAATAATTAATATTAAAAATTAATATTATTAATATTAATATTAATAAGAATATGTATATTAATATTATATAAAAATATTATTAATATTAAAATTAATATTAACGGTTATTAGTATTATGAATATTATTATGAATATTTTTATATAAAAATATTATTATATTAAAATATAAATATTAATTTTATTATATAGTATTATTAATATTATTAATATTAAATTATTATTTCTAATATTATATATTATATGTAATATTTATTATTATTTTTATATTATTGTTATTATTATTATATTATTATTATTAACATATTATTATTGTTATTAATATTATATATTATATTAATATTTATTAATATTATTAATATTATTAATATTACTAATATTATTAATATTATTATATTATTAATATTATATTATTATTATTATATTATTATTATTGTTATTATTATTATATTATTATTACTAACAATATTAATAATATTATATCATTAATGTTATTTTAGTATTATTATTATTATATAAATATATTATTATTATTATTATATTGTTATTATTATTAATATTTATATTTAATATTAATATTAATTGTTATTAGTATTATTAATTTTATTATATTATTAATATTAAAAAAATTTATTCAATATTATTATTATTAATAATATTATTAATAATTAATATTAAATATTTTAATAAATAATCAATTTTTATATTTAATAATAATATTTTTAATATTTTCTATTTTGTGGTTTTTATATTTAACAATAGTATTTTCATTAACTAAACTAATAATAAAATAACTAAAATTGATTAGATTAATAATTATTACTAGTTTTATAAATATAAAAAATATATTTTATTTTTTTCATTATTTCTATTTGGTATTAGAAGTTAATAATAGTCATATTTTTAATTATTAGAAACATAATCCATCATTTTATATATATAAAACTAGAAAAATCAAATTATATAAGGATGGATGTCATTCAAATAATATATATTATTTATTAAATTATTTTAATTTAATATGATAAATTAGTAATAGTCTAGTTTTTATTATTATTTACATAATCCATGGCATTATATATAAACAAAACAAATATATACATATAAAATACATTTTTTTTGAAAAAAACCAAGGGAATACTCCTTTTGAAAAGGCATATTGTTAAATGTATTTTTTTAGAAGGTGACTCTTCAGTAGGTGTCATCTTAAAATATTTTTTAAAGAAGGTGCCTTTTCATTCGGTGCCTTCTTATTTGATTCTTTAAAGAAGGTGCTTTTATGTATAGCACATTTTTTAATAGTTTTTCACAGAAACCACCTTCTAAAAAAGAACTCTTCCTTCTATGAGACTGCCCCGACACACAATTGTAGTTTGGGAAATTGTTTCATCCCAATATTATAATGGGAATTATTTTTTATTTTACATTATATCAAAAAATTAGCCAACAAGATCATTAACATCGTTTTCCATCGAACCTGTCTAAACATGGGATGCCGCATGAATTGACTTATAAATATTCATGAACCCACCATGGAAGGAGAGTTGCTTCATATTAAAAGAAACAACATTCTAGGCAGCCTAAATATAAGAAATGATTGAAGTGACAATAATGGTCAAGAAGTGTGAGACCTACTTGTTGCAAGGACAATTAATGAGACTATACAGCAGCTCATGGAATGACATGTTCAAGCATACTGGGAACCCAAATAGCGTATACAAGTAGTCCCAAAAACGCTGCTATGAACCTGCATTTGAGAAAGGTATGGTGTATGGATTCCTTAGCATAGAGACAATGGACGTTGAAAATGGATAGGCAATACCCAATCTTTTTCAGTTGATTCTGTAGTGGTAACTGATTATTCCAAAGTTTCCAAAGAATATGGTTATTAGCATGGGGAATGAAGGGACTCTGGATGCTTAACAGCCAGGCTAGAGGGGCAGTCCCCCGGGAACACTGGTATCGAAAAAATTCCATTGCATTGAGCTTCTGAACAAGATTGGTCTTCAAATTTAAGGTTTCATTATCAAGGAAGGTGTATCTCTGAATCTCCATAACAGTGTCTGATGGAAATAGCACTTCAAACTATCCCAGTCGATGAATAAGATCAGAAATTGACATGTTTCTATGATCCTAAGTAGGAACCATGAAATCTATCAAAGGCCCATCACACCATACAGTGGACCATGCATTCATGCCCGGGTGCTTTGAGACAATCCATTTCGAGTGATCGATAATACCCTTATAAGAAGCTCGGATTACTAGCCAAACCAAGGGGCGAAAGTAACATGTGAACACAACACCAAGGATCATCACAACCCTCTTAGGACAAAATCCCAGACTATGATCATTTGTATCAAATAAGATCCAAGTAAACATTGCAACAAGGGCATCATTAAATCTTATGAGGTCCTTGATTCCATGTCATCCTCAATCAATTGGTTTTTTTCAATCTCTATAATTCAGAGACAATAGTTTTCATTCACTAATGCATTCCATCGAAGTGGTGTTTGTGATCTTGTCTTGTAGGTATTTAATGAGGATAACTAGACATCAATAAATGGAGAAGGCATAAGTGAACATGGAATTGATTACCAAATTGTTGTGGCAGACTCTCCCAACCTGTGATAAACACTTCACTTTCCAATTAGAAAGATGTTCGGGGATTTTGTTCACCATTCTATCAAGATAACATCTCTTGACTCTTCCCTAAAAGATCGGGACACCTAAATAGACAATGGGAATTGATCCCCTTTTCACCCCAAGGTACCTAGCAATTCATAACTATTGGTAGTGGATACTCCCTCCACGATGACAATAAATGATTTTTTCCAGCTAATGGATTTTCCAACCATAGATTATTTTGGATTTTAAGGGTTTTAATGATTTTATGTGATTTTTGAGGTATTATGATGTTTTATTGGTGTTAGATTTTTTTTATCATTATAGGTTATTTTAATTGTTTTATTATGTTTTAAGGATTTTATGAGTTTTTAGGGGTTTTAGGGTTTTCATGGTTTGTAGGGTTTTATGGATTTTTATGGGTTTTAGGTGTTTTTAGTAGATTTCATGGGTTTTGGATTTTAATGTTTTTATGGGGATTATGTGGTTTTTTGAGTATTTTGGACATTGAGGGATTTTAAATCTTTTAAAAGATTTTAATTTTTTTAGTGTTGTAATTTTTTTATGTTTCGATGGTTTTTAAAGTTTTAGTGTTTTAATCCATTTAATAGATTTTTAGAAGATTTAGGTTTTTAGGGGGTTTTGTTGATTTTAGGAGTTTTAAAGGGGTTTTCATTGTGAGGGACATTTGAGTTTTTTATTATTTTTTAGGGATTTATGTTTTTTTAGTGTTTAAGCGTTGTTAAGGTCTTTTCGGGGATTTACTAGGTTATAGGGACTTTTATAGTTTCTTGGGGGTTTTTGGGTCTTTTAAGGGTTTTAGGGTTAGTTGGGTCTTTTAGTGTTTTTTGAGTGTTTAGGGTCATTTTATATTTTAGGGGTTTTATGTTCTTTTAGAGGTTTTAGGGTTTTATAGTTTTAAAATTTGTTTTTAGGGTTTTCACCTTTTTCCCATTTTTAGGAATTTTTAGGGTTTTAGGCTTTTTAATATTTTAGTGTTTTTGAGGGATTTCAATATTTTTAGATACTTTTAATGATTTATACGGGTTTTTTTATTTTGAGGGTTTCTTAGGATTTCATGGTACATTTATTGGGGGGGGGGGGGGTTGGGGATTTTTTGGGATTTCTGGGTTTTATGGATTTTTTAGTTTTTTGGGAGTTTTTAGAATTTTTATGGTATTTTAATGGATTCATTTCATTAAGGGATTTAAGGAAAATTATGGTATTTTTAGTGTTTTTCAAATTTTTTCATGATTTTTATAAGTATTGAGTGTATTTTAGGTATTTTAGGTTATTGGGGTATTTTTGGGGTCTTTTAGGGGTTTTAAGTTTTTTGGTATTTTTGGATTTAGGCTTTTTAATTTCATTTTATGGGTTTTTATGTTTTTGAAATTTTTAGGGGGTTTAAGTGTTTTTTTTTCTTTTTATGTTTATAGGATTTTTTGAGGATTATATTCAACGGGGTTTTGGATTCTTTAAGGGGTTTTAGGGTAGTTTTATAGGCTTTAGGATTATTTTATAGTTTTTAGGTTTAAATGGTTTTTATGTTTTTGTAGTGTTTTTTGGGGGTTTAAGGTCATCATGGTTTCTAGGTGGTTGTTAGGGATTTATAGAATTTTTGTGGTTTCATGGATTTTTATGGGTTTTATAGTTTTTTTGGTGTTTTAGTTTTTAATGGTTTTTAGGGATTTTTGGGTTTTGTATTTGATCTATGAATTTAGGGTTTTTTAGTTTTGAAGGATTTTATTATTTTCAACGATTTTTATCTGCTTCTCCAATTTTTGAAATGTTTTTACAAGATTGTTAGGGTTTTATGGAACATTTTATTATATTAGGGGGTTTAAGGGGTATATTATATATTTTAGTTTTTTATTTCCATTTATGTTTTTAGTAGTTTATATATAATTTTTTGGAGTTTTAAGGGGTTCTAGGGTAGTTTTTATGTTTTTAGGGTTTATAACTTATGGTGTAGGTTTTAGGGTTTAAGGTGGAGGTTGTATGGTTTTTATTTTACGGTATAGGGTTTAGTGAGTAACGTATAGGGTTAATGGTGCAGGTTTTAGTGTTTGGGGTGTGGGGTATATGGTTTTGGGTGTAGGTTGTAAGGTTTTTGTTGTATGGTAAATGGTTTAGGGTTTTAGTGATAGGGTTTTGGCTGTATGTTATAACGACTTGGGTTTATAGATTTGGGTATATGGTGTAGGGTATAGGGGTTTGGGTGTATTGTTTAGGGTTTTTGGTGTAGGGTTTAGGTCTTAGTGATTAGGGTGGTGGATATAGGTTTTAAGGGGTAGAGTTTAGAGTGGAGGATTTAGGGTTTAAGCAGTATGGTTTTGGGTTTAGGGTGAATGATATATGGTTTTATACAATTGTATTAAAGGTTTTTATTTAATGGTATGTGATTTTGGGTGGGGTTTAGGGATTATGTTGCAGGGTGTAGGGTATAGGGTTTATGGTTCGTGGTTTATGGAGAAGGATATTGATTTTACAATGCGGGTTATAAGTTTTAGGGTATTGGGTATAGGGTTAAGGTTGTATGTTATAGTGTTTAGGGAGTAGGATATAGGGTTTATGGAGTATGATATATGGTAAAGGGTGTCATGTTTAGGGTTTAAGGTGTATTATTTAGATTTTAAGGTGCATGTTTTAGGGTATAGTGTGTAGGGTATATGGTTCACGTTGTTGGGATTAATGATAAGGGAATATGTAATAGGGTTTAGGGTTTAGGGTATAGTGTTTTAGTTGTAGGGATTAGGGTATATAGTGAACGTTAGATGGATTTTGGTGTTGGTATTAGTTATTAGGGTGTAGGATTAGTGTTTATAATGTCGGTTATCAGCTTTAATGTTAAGGTTTTAGGGTTTCAGGTGTTGGGTATTGGGTTAGGGGAGTAGGGTTTAGGGTGTAGAGTGTAGGGTTTGGGGTTTTGGGTGTAGGTTTATGGTTTTAGTGTGTAATTTATAATAATTAGGGTATTGGTATAATGGATTAGAGGGTAATTTATAAAGTATAGTGTTTTTAAGGTTTTTAGAGGTTTTTTTTTATTTTTTTATTTTTTTCTCTTTGTGAGGGTTATTTGTTTTTAGTAGGTTTTAATATTTTTGTGTTTTTATAGTGTTTTATTTTTGTTTAATTCATAAGTGGTTGTTTGTTTTTTAATGGTTTTTAGAGTTTTTAGGTGTTTCAGGTTTTGTAAGGGGTTTATTGGAGTTTTAGGGTTTTCAAAGATATTATGATTTTTCTAAATTTTATGGTATTTAGTGTTTTTGGGTTCTTTAATTTTTTTAATATTATTATGGTATCAATGTTTTTTAGTGTCATAAATTGTTTTCATGTTTTGTTCATATACTTTTAGGGTGGTTTTAGTAATTGTAGCAATTTTGTTGTTTTTTGGGGTTTATGGTTTTTTCGGATTTAGGGGTTTTTTGGTATTTAGGTTTCATATGTGATTTTAATATTTCGAAATTTTTTTTATTGTTTTAAGGATTTTATAAGTTTCATTATGGTTTTTATGATATTTTAGGAAATTTTGGATTTTTGGTGTGTTTTAGGTGTTTGTCGGGGGTTTTAGATTTTTATATTTCTATGGGTTTTATTGGGGTTTTAGTGTTTGTTTCTTATTTAAGGGTTTTAAGGTAATTTCAGGGTAATTATATCATTTTCACAGCCTTTAATGGGATTTAATGTTTTTGGGGACTTTTATGGGTATTAGGATCTATTAGTTTTTTTTGAGTTTTTATGGTCTTGAAGGGGTTTTATGGTTTTAGGGGTTTTAAGGGAAAATGGAGATGTGAGGGTTAGGAAATTCCTGACCCCCCCCCCATGATTTATAATAAAAAAAGACACACTAGAGAAGAGAGGGGAGGGGTCAAATGACCCGCACCCAAAAACCCTAAACAAACACCAAAACCAGAAAAAGAAACACAAAAAAGACAAAAAGAAAAAAACCAAAAAAAACACACACAAATATAAGAAGCAACCATAACCATCATCTAGCATTAAACAGTATCCAGTATCTCACTACCAAGAAGCGATCGAAATCCAATCTCACAAATACCAGCAATCAGCACCTTCTCAACAAAACGAGCCACCACCACCAACACATAACCATCAACACCAAAATCTCACAAAAACTAGCAACTACAGCTCACATCCATCCAGAAACCATCATCCATTCTCACAAAATCCTACATCCATCACCTCCTAACCAAGTAGGTCCACCGCCAGCAGCGCAGAACCAAAAACGCCAAATTCCAACCTGCAAGCTTCATCGCATTCCATCCAAACAACAACCATCCCATAACAGTGTTACCACCATTAATCCTCTCCTTGCCAAGAAGATCAACCATCAGCAGCATGAAGCCAATATAATCATCACCTTATAGTTCATCCTCACTAAGGCGATCCATCGCCATCAATTTAGAACCACCAGCAGCAAACTCATATCCCATAGCTTCATCATGTCCCAGCCCTGCAGCAATTAGAAACCAACACCACCATTTCAATCAAATGATCTCTCCTTCCACACCACCCAAACCAGCAATGTCCAACATCCTATCTCTCATATCAAAACACGCATATTTCCCCAGCATCATAAAAACAACAAAAAATCTAGAACCATCTTAACCAAAGACTCAAACAGATTCCTAACTAAATGGCATGACCAGCCATTAAGCCACTCCACTAGAAGAACAAACCGTAGCAGCAGAACGAACAAACACCCACTAAACTATATCCACTAGAAAACACAAAACACAAGCGCACCAAAAAAATACGGGATCCACGCTGCATTAGAGGAAACATACCAGATTCGAAGCATAATCATGGACGACACCATGCAGCGAAGCAGCAAGTCAGAGTAAAGCCACTAGATACTCAGATATGGAACCAACGTTGACTTCACCATCGACCTCTTAGACTGCTTTCGGACCACCAAAAATTCATTGAAACCGTCCCCAAGGAGAAAAACGGATGACTCTTGAGGAGGAGAAATATCTAGATTAACCAAAGCCAAGCCAAAACATTGCCTAACCCAGACCAAGCTGTCGTCATCTTTTCCCGAAATAACCCACCAGATCCCATATCCATCAAGCATCCACCTCATATTCCACCGTTGCACCAGAAAAGAAATCCTCTCGAATAGAACTCCATCTGCATCACCAAGCCTGATCTGTAATTGATCAATGAATCCAAAAAATATGGTTCTAAGAGGGAACCTTGGAGATCGCGACTTCGGGAGGGAGAGCCTAGGAGAGAGCTGTGGAATTTTCTTCCTAGGGGGTTTTAATATTTTTGGGTGTTTTAATGATTTTGTAAGGGAATTTTGTTATTTATATTTTCTAGTATGTTCATAGTGTTTATTATTTATTGGATTTTAGTGTTTTTGGGGGTTTTATGGTTTTTATGGATTTAGTTTCATTCAATGTTATTGAACTTTTTTTATCATTTATTGTTTTTAAGGTTTTAAGGGGGGGGGGGGGTTTGGACTTTTATGTATTTTCAGTTCCTTTATGATTTCTGTAGTGTTTAGGGAATATATGGTTTTAGGGGGTTTGGGGTTAATTTTAGATTTTTTGGGTTTTCAATGTTGTTGAGGGTTTTTTAGTGTCTTTTAGGGTTTTGTGGCCCTAATGTTTTTTATGGGTTTTTATGATTCTTTATAGATTTTATTGTTTTTGGGTTCTTAAGTTATTCTAGTGTATTTATGGTAATTTCTAATTTTTAGGGTATTATAGGTTTGTTTTTGTGTTTTTAGGTTTCTTAGGGTCGTGTTAGTGTTTTGAGGGATTATTTTGGTTTTTAGGATTTTTATGATTATTATGGTTTAATGGATTTTTATTGTCTTATATTGTTTTATATATGTTTTTGGTTCATCCTTGGTTTTTTATTGCTAAATGTTTTTAAGGTATATTGGGTTTTTAGGGATTTTTGGGTTTTGGGGTGTTTAAGGGTTTCAATATCTTTTTTTGTGTTTTTGGAAATCTAATGATTTATGGAGTTTTAGTGTTTTTAGGTTTTTTATGGCACTGTAGGAATCATAGTTTTTTTGGGGTTTTATGTTTTTGGGTATTTAAAAGGATTATAGGCTTTTAGGTATTTAATTGTTTGTATGTGTTTTATGGTTCTTTCATGTTTTAGGAGATTAAACAATTTGAATGATTTTTATGGGACTTAGGGGTTTTACGTTTCCATAGGTATTTCTAGGGAATTTTGGGTATTTAGTGGTTTTTTTATTTATGTGTGTTTTTTTTGTTTTTTATGTTTTTATGGGTTTTATATATTTTTACACTTTTCAGGGTTTTTACGGATTTTGGGGTTTTAGGGTTTTAGTGATTTTGATTCTTTTATGGTTTTTTGGGGGGGTTTTAGGGTTTTAGGTGTATTAAGTGTTTTAGGGGTTCTAGGGTTTGTGTGGGGTTGCAACTATTTTTAAATGTTTTATAATTTTTATGGGTTTTAGGTGTTTCTATGGTTTTTCAGGTATATAGTGGTGTTTCAGGGTTTTTGTGGGTTTTAAAGGGATTTTTGGTTTTTTAGGTTGGTTGGTTTTTAGGTGTTTTAATATTTTTAGAATTTTAAGGGGTTTTTGGGTCTTCTGTGGGATTTCTAGGGTTTTTAGTCATTTGGAGATATTTTAGTGATCTTAGGGGTTTTAGGGGTTTTTAGGGATTTAATTAAATTTTAGGAGTTTCTCTATTTTTATTTTTTTAGGTTATATAATAGTTTTTGAACTTTTAGGTCTTTAAGGGTTATTTGGGGTTATTTGGGTTTAAACATTTTTGTGTATCTTTAGTGTTTTAGGGTATTTTATCATTTTCATGGTTTTTTGGATCTTTTATTGTTTTGTGGGGGGGTTTTAGGGAACATTGGGTGTTTTAGTGTCTTTTAAATCGTTTTAGTACATTTTAGTTCCTTTAGGGTTTTAGGGGTTTATGGGCCTTTATATTTTTTGGGGGGTTATAGAGTTTCCTTGATTTTAGATCAATTTTTGGGTCATTAGGGTTTTAGGGTCCTTTTGGATTTTAGGGTGTTTTAGGGTCCTTTAGTGAATTTTAGTGATTTTAGAGTCTTTTACTATTTTTATGGTCGTTTATTTTTTTTATTTTTAATTGATTTTTATTGTTATTTAAGAATTTTAGTTTTTTTAGGGTTTATATAGGATTTTAGGAATCTTTAGGAATTTATATGGGTTTAGGATCTTTTATATACTTTTAGGGCCCTTAAGATGTTTTATTGTTATTCAAGTACTATAGAGATTGTGGTTTTTACTATCCCTTATGATTTATATTGTTTTTAGGGTCCTTAGGGTTTTTTTGGGGTTTTTCACTCCATTATGATTTCTAGGGTTTTAATTTTTTATAGCCATTTAGGGTTTTTAGGGTATTTTATTTTCTTATGTGGATTTTAGTATATTTAGTGTCTATTAGGGTTTCAAGGGTTTTAAAGTCACTTAGGGGGTTTTAAGGTTTAGAGTATTTTAGGTTTTTTGGGGGTTTATTTTACTTTTTTTGTAATTTTGGATTTTTTTAGGTTTTCTTTGTTTTTTTTGGTTTTTAGGGTCATTATAGGGTTTTAATTGGTTTTTAGAGGATTTATATTTTCTTAGTGTTTTTTAAATAAAATAAGTGGAATCTTGGGTTTTTAAGGTTTATAAGGTTTCATAGTTTTAGGTTTTTAGGATTTTTAGGGGTCCAGGGTTTTAAAGGATTTAAAAGATTTTTTCTATTTTTTTAGGGATTTCAATGTTATTAGGTTTTGCTATGAGATTTTTAGTTTTTCAGGAATGTTGGGGGTTTTATAGTGTAGGGGTTATATGGATTTTTTTTTCTTTTAGGGTATCTGAATGTTCTATGTGTTTTAGGGGGTTTTGTGGGGTTTTTTAGAGTTTAGTGGGTGGGGTAGGATTTGTAGGGATTTTTATGGTGATTTATTATTATTTTTTGTTTTTTTAGTATTTTTGGTTTTAAAGGTTATTAGGTGTTTTAGGATTTCTCGAGATTAAAGGATTTAATTGATTTTTGGAAATAGTTAGGTTCTTGGAGAGTTTATACAGTTTTTATGGTCTTTTAGGATTTTAAAGTTTGGGGGGTTAAAATTTTTAGAGCCATTATTAAATTTTAAGATTTTAGGGGTTTATGTTTCTTTTATGGTGTTTTTGGGATTTATGTTTTTAGGAAATTTTAGCATTGATTAGAGTTTTCCAGTATTTATGGGGTTTTATGGATTTAAATGATTTTAATGATTTTTTTCTGGTTTTCGGTTTTTATTTGTTTTAGGATCATTTAGTGTTTTATGGATATTTGGGCTCTTTGAAGAGTTTAACTGGTTTCTTGGGTCATAAAGGTTTTTTTTTGTTTTTAAGGGGAATTTATTTTATTTTTGGGTTTCCATGGAGTATAGGGTTTTAGGGGTTTTAGGGTTTTTTGGGTGGTTTTGGGTATCTTTTTGTTTTATTTCCATTCATGTTTTTAGGGTGTTTAGGGTTTGGGGGTTTTAGGGGATTTAGGGTTATATCATTTTTATGAATTATAGGATTTTTAGAGGTCTTAAGGATATTTAGGGGATTTTAGGGGTTTAATAATTTTTATGGTCTTTTAAATATTCTAGGATATTTTGTTATTCTTAAGGGTTTTAAGGGTCTTATTTTTTTGGGTTACTTTATTGGTTTAGGTGTTTTTTAGTGGTTTCAGTGATTTTATGGAACTTTGGGTTTTTAGGTTCGATAAGGGTTTTTTGGGTTTTAGTTATGTTTTGTATTTTTTGGGTTTTTAGGGACCTTTGGTGTTTATATACTGGTTTTAGCTTTCTTTTTTGGGTTTTGAGGGTTCAAAGGGTAGTTTTGGGTTTTCCATAATTTTTAGTGTCATTTAGGTTTTTTATGGATTTTGAGGCCCATTGTGGGTTTTCTACCCATTACGTTTTTACAGTGCCAAAGGTCTTGGTGGTATAGTTTTTTGTGGATTTAAGGGCCTTTAGGGTTTTGATTTGGATTTAGGGGTTTTATGTTTTTAGGGGTTTATAAGGTGATTTATTGGTTTAGGGTCTTCTAGGGGTTTAGGGTATTTTAGGTTCTTTTATGTTTTTTAGGTTTTCATGGTATATTCATGTTTTTTTTCTTATAGGGTTTTTAGGGTTTGTAGGGGTTTTTTGTTTTATTTGAGTTTATGGATTTTTAGTCTTTTTATCAACCTTTAGGGGTTTTTGTGTTTTTAGGGACTTTTGTTCTTTTAGGGGTTTTGGGTTATCACTTATATTCGGGTTTTAGGGTTAGTATGGGTTTTATATATATTTTTTTCATTTCATAGGTTTTTATAATTTTAGGGTTTTTATGGGTTTTAAGGATTTTTTAGGGTTTTTAGAATTTTTTGGGGTGTTAGGGTTTTCATGTTCTTAGGGATTATAGGTTTTTTGGGGGTTTTATGGATTCTATGATATTTTAGAGATTTCAGTGATATTTTTATTAGAATAAAAAAATTTAGGGTTTTTACAGGTTTTCATGTTTTTAAGTGGTTTTAATGGTTTTTCTATTTTTATCTTTTATCGATTTTAGGTTTTCATGTTATTAGGGTTTCAAGCTGTTTAAGGTGTTTATGTGGTTTATTTGGCATTATAGTGTTTTATTTGGATTTCAGGATACTTAAATTTTTTTATGTATTTATGGTATTTTATTGTTTTCAAGGGTTTCAATGTGTATTTGGTTTTTTGTCCTTTTAGGGGTTTTATGGGTTTTTAGGTTTTTTTGGCTTGCGATAATTTTTTCCTGAGTTTTTTCGTGTTTTTTATTATTTAATTGGGTATTAAATTTTTTTTGGATATCATTTTTTCTTATTGTTTTATGTTATTTATGGGATTCATGGTTTTTAGTGATTTTATCGATTTTTAGGATTTTAGGATTTTAAGGACATAAGGGTATTTTATGGTTATATTTTTGTAAGGGTTTATGTTTTTTTTAGAATTTATGTGTTAATAGGGATTTTAATGGGATTTTAGGGGTTCTATGGTGTTTTATGGGGTTTTATGGATTTTTAGGGGTGTTGTAGAGTTGTAGGTGTGTTGGGTTTTTGGGTTTTTGGGGGGATTTCATGGTGTTTAGTCTATTTTTTATCTTCTTTGGGGTTTTTGGGGTTTTTTTTGTATTTCTATAGATTTTAATTTACTCTTAGTGGTTTTAGGATAATTTTATGGTTTTTTTATTTTTAGGATATCTTAGGGGTTTTAGGTGTTTTCAGTTTTTTGTGGTTTCGTAGTATTTAAGGGGTTTTAGGGTTTTTGTACTTTTTGGGGTTTTAGGGGGTTTTTGGTTTTTTCATGTTTTAAGGTTTTTAGGGGTTTTAAGAGTTTTCAAGAGCTTTTATGGTATTTAATGGGCGATTAATGTATTTTAGGGTTTTCTATGGGTTTTATCTTATAGGGTGTTTATAGTTTTCGGTGGGATTTGGGGTTTTAGGTTACTTGTTGGGTTTTTATGGTTTTTAGGAATTTTAAGGATCTTAAAGGGTTTATGTTTGTTATTTTTTTACAATTTTTAGCAGTTTTTGTTTTTTGGTTCTATTTTAATTGTTTTGAGGCTTTTGGGTGTTTTTAGGGTTTTCAGTGTTTTCCTAGGTATTTAGGGGTTCTCAAGGGTTTTTAGTTTTATTAGTATTATTAGGTGTTTAATGAGTTTTCATGGGTTTTGAGTTTTTCTTGGGATTTCATTGGTTATTCGGTTTTATTTGGGGTCTTAGGGTTTTATATTTAATGAGTTTTAGTTTGTTTTGGTGTTTTAATGTTTTAGTGGTTTATTGTGTTTTTATTGATTCTGAATAATATTTTTTGATTTTTGATTTTTTTTTGTTTTAGCGGTTTTCGGGACTTTTATGGGTGTCATAGGTTATTTTTGGTGGTATAAGGTTCTTTTAGGGGCATAGGGTTTTATGGATCATAGTGTTATTATGGTTTCTGATTCTTTTAGTGTATTATAAGGTTCTTTTCAGCTTGTTTTTTTATTTTTGGATTTTAAGGGTTTTATGAGTTTTTATGTTAATTTAGGATGTCTTAGGGATTTTATTGATTTTATGTATATTTATTGTTTTTTAGATATTTTATCAGTTTTAGGGGTTTTATGGATTCTACAAAATTTTAAGGATATATGGGGGTTTATATGTGTTTTAGTGTTTTTATTGTTTTTATGTGTATTTGGATTCCTTGATTTATAGGATTTTTGGGGATTAAAGTTATTTTTGGTTTTTAAAGTTTTTATTTGTTTAAATGGATTTTTATGATTATTAGGATTTCTAGGGTTTTTATGGGTTTTACGGTTTTTTGGGGTTTATGGGGTTTCAATGTTTTTCGGGTTTTATGGGTTTTGGTGTTTTTTAGGAGGGAGGGGGTTGGGTTTTTAGTATTATTGGTGTTTTAGGGTTTGTGTTGTCTTTAGAGTTTCTTTGGATTTTATGTTTTTTTATCATTTTTTATGGTTTTGGGATTTTTGTGTGTTTTTGATTTATTTTTTTAGGTTTTTAGAGTTTTATTAATGTTTTAGGGGTTTTATGGTTTTTGTTGTTTTTTTAAGTTTTGGGGTTAATTAGTATTTTTCGTTGCTTTATAGAGGTTTTACGGGTTTTTTGGGGTTTCTATAGTTTTTTAATTTTTGTAGGGTTTTCATGGGTTCATTGGATTTTTAATATTTTTATGGGTTTTAAGGGTTTTCTGGGTTTTATAATCTTATGGTTTTTACAGGTTTATCGCTTTTTTGGGTTTTACACTTTTTATTATTATTTGGGGTATCTTGGTTTTTAGGTTTCTTATGTTTAAGTGTTAATAGGGTATTCTCAGGTATTATCGATTTTTTTATTTTTTTTAATGATTTTTAGGGTTTTTTTTATGTTTCATGGGTTTTAATGTCTTTGAGGGTTTTTATGGACTTTTAGGGATTTTTGGGACATTTGGAATTATAAGGGTTTTTATACGTATTGTGACTTTTTAGGGATTACTAGGGTTATTTGTGTTTTTTCTTTGATTGAGGGTTTCAATTGTTTTTAGTGCTTGTAGCTCTTTTACTATGTTATGGGTTTTGTTGACTTTAAGGGATTTTTGAGTTTTTTACCGTCCTTTAGGTTTTAAGGATTTTTAGAGTCCATTAATGTTTTTAGAGCCCTTTATAGTGTTTTTAGGGTTTTAAGGGGCCTTTAGGGTTTTTTGGTTTTTGGTGTTCCATTTGGGGGTTTCTAGTATTTATAGGTTACTTTAACGATTTTTACAGTTTTAGAGGATTTCATATATTTTTTGAGTCTTAAGTGTCATTAAAGGATTTACGGTTTTTAGTTTCTCTTAATGGTTTAAGCTTTTTAGGGTCATTAGAGGGTTTTATTGAAATTTAGGGGTTTTGGGTCTTGGATGGATTTAGGTCTATTTTGGGGTTTTCAAGGTTATCAAGGGCCATTAGGGGTTTTAGAGGGATATATGGTTCTTTAGGGTCTTTATATTCTTTTAAATTTTTAGTGTGATTTAGATTTATATATGTTTTTGGGGTCCTTTAGAATTTTTAGGGGTTTTATATTCTTTTAGTGTTTTGGGTGATTTTATAATTTTTAAGGGTTTTAGGTTTTTTATAGTTTTTAGGAATTTCCAGGATTTTAATGGTATTTTAGGGTTTTAGGATCTTTTAATTTTTAGGGACTTTTTGTGATTATTGTGATCGTTTAGGATATTTTTTGGTTTCTCTTATTTTCAGTATCATTAATTTTATTTATTCTTTTTTTATTCTTTTAGAGGATTCTAGGTATTTTTATGCTTTCTTGGGGTTTTTAAGGTTTCTTAGGGTTTGAATGATTTTTTGGGGTTTTAGTGTTTTTTGGGCTATATGGTTTTTTGGGTTTTAATATATTTTAGGATTATAATTATTTTTTAGGAGTTAAGTTTTCTATTGTTTTTGGGTGTTTCGATTTTTTATTATTTTTTAGGGTTTTATGGGTTTTATGGTTTTTGTTGATTTTTCAGTTTTTTTGTTATATTTTATTTTTGGGGTTTTCGAGTTTTGGTTATTTTAATGGGACTTTAGGAATTTTTAATTTTTTTTATATTTTCTTAGTTTTACTAGGATTTTTGATGTTGTTATAATTTTTATAGATTTAGGGGTCATTAAGGGTTTTTAGGATTTTTTCAGTATTTTTAATGATTTAAGACCGATTTAAGATTTTTTCCATGTTTTTAAGGTGTTTTTTTATTTTTGGGTTTTCAGGGAATTTGGTGGGGGGTTAGGTTTTTTATAATATTTTAGTGGTGTTTTCTCTTGTTGGGGTATTTTAAAATTTTTAAGGGTTTTAGGATCCATTAGGGTTTTTAGTGTTTTAGGTTCTTTTGGGATTTAGGCATTTTAGTATATTTATTAGTGTTGATTAATATATGGATTTATGAGTTTTGGGTTATATAGATTTTAATGATTTTATATTTTTTAGGGGATTTTTAGGTTTTTTCGGATTCTAATGTTATTTAGGGTTTAGAAGGGTATTTAATGGGTTTAAGGGTGATTAAATTTTTTTATATTTTTTAAGGTGTTTTATGTTTTTACGGTTTAAAAGGGTAAGAGGGATTTTTAGGGACTTTTATTCTTTCAATTGTCTTCTTAATATTTTTAGTTATTTAGGGTCTTTTTGGAGGTTTGGGGGCTGGGTGTTGGTATTTGCAGGGTTTTTACAGTCCATTATCGGTTTTAGTGCTTTGTAGGGTCCTTTAGGGATAGAGTTTTGTAAGTTTCCTTTAGTGTTTTAGGGATTTTAGTTCACATTTTGTCATTTTTGGGATTTTATGATCCTTTAGGGTTTTTGGGTCTTTGGGACCATTTGAATTTTTAGTTTCCTTGGGTTTTATGGGTTTTAGGTTCTTTTAGGGTCTTTTATGATCATATATATGTTTTTAGGGTTTTTACGATCATTAGGGTTTTTATGGATTTTAGTTTTTTTTGGATTTTAACATTTTTAGTGTTTTTATAGGGTGTCCTAGGATTTTTTAGGGTTTTATCCTCTTTTATGGGGATGAAGGTTTTTTTGGGTCATTTATGGTTTTTTGGATTTTATGTTCTTTGTGAGTTATATTAGGGAAATTAAGTGGTTTTAGTGATCTATATGAAGGTTTTAGGGATTATAGGGGTTTTAGGATGCCTTGGGATTTTAAGGTTTATTTATTTATAGAGACCATTTTTGGATTTTATGATTTTCTAAGTGTTCAGTATTTTTCGTGGTTTTAGAGATTTAATTGATTTTTAGGGGATTTATTGAATTTTAGAGGGGTTTTGTTTATTAGGGTTTTAGGACCTATATGGTTTTAGGTGTTTTACGGTATTTTAGTGTTTTTTATTCTTTTAGGGTTTTGGGGTATTTAATGTTTTAAGATTTTTTTTTTGTTTTTTGGGATATTAAGGGACATTTCAGGATTCTAGGGTTTGAAGTGTATTTATTTGTTTTTAGTGTTTAAGTGTTTTTTACTCTTTTATAGTTTTTGGGTATTTATGGTTTTAATATATTTTTTTGTTTTCAGGATATTAAGGGACTTTTCATTAATCATGGGTTTTAATTGTTTTAAAGTGTTTTTAGTGTTTTTGGGTTTTTTGGGTTTTTTTTGTAGTTATGGGTTTCATTGTGTTTTATGGATTTGAGGTGTTTTTTTGGGTTTAATATTTTTGAATGGTTGGGGGATTTAAATTTTTAAAAGTTTTTTTATTATTTTTAGGGGTTTTTAGGGGTTTTTAGGGTTGTTTGGGGGTTTATTGTTTTTTGGTTTTTTTTAGGTATTTTTGGGTTTTTTGGGGGGTTTAAGGGTATTACATATTTATTTGGGTTTTAGGTGTTTTTAGAGGCTTTAGATGTTATTAGGGGTTTTGAAGGGTTTTCATTATTTTTTGTGGATTTAGGTTAACTTTTAAGGGTTTTAGGGTTTTCTTAAGGGTTTTAATCTTTTGGGGGGTTAGGTGTAATAAGGATTTTTATAAGGTCTTTAGGGTTTTCTTGGATTTTTTTTGGGGGGGGTTTTGGGTTTTTAGATTTATTATGGTTTTAGAGTTATTATGGTTTTTTGGGGGTGTTTAGGGAGTTTAGGGTAATTGGTTTTCAGTATTTTTCAGTTTTCACTATGATTAATGAGTTTTAAGAACAGTTACAGTTATTTAAATGTTTTAGGGTATTTTTTGTATTTAGGAGTTTTATAGTCTTTTATATCTTTTAGGGAATTATGTGTTTTTAATTTTTAATCTATTTGAGGGGTTTTTTGGTTTGATGCTATTTTGGGGATTTAATAGTTTTAGAGGATTTAGGGTTTTATAGTGTTTTGTATTGTTTTGAGGGTTTTAGGTGTTTTATGCCTTTTAAAGGAATTTTAGGATTTTCTACGGTTTTAGGGGTGTTTTTGTGTTTTTAGGATTCATTATGGGTTTTAGGGATCTTAAGGTTGTTTTTTTTCATATTTTTATAGTTTTATGGCGTTTTATTGTTTTATTAGGGGTTTTATTGCATTTTAGTGATTTTTTTGAGTTTAGGGTTTCAGTGATTTTAAAGTGTATTGGGAGCTTCTACGGTTTTCAGGGGATTTAATGTTTTTTCTGGGGTCTTCATGACTTTTTAGAAATCTTAAGGGGTTTTTATTTATTAGGATGTTTATTATTTTAAGATTTTTTAAGGGTTTCTTGGGTGGTTTTTCTTGTATTGTTTTATGGTTTTATGACATTTTAGGGTCATTTATTAGAGTTTTAGTGTCATTTATTGTTATATTTAGAATTATTATAGTTATCTGGGTTTACATTCTTTAGAATTTTTATGTTTTTTAAAGTTTTTTATGGATTGATGATTTTTAGTAGTTATATGATCATTTTGGGTTTTTAGGGTCTTTATGGCATTTAAGGGTTTTTAGTCTTTTGGGGATTTTACGGTTTTGGGGGTTTAAATGACTTTTTTGGATTTTTAGGGTCTTTTTATTATTTTTTAGGGTTTTTGGGTATTTTTAGGGGTTCAGGGTTTTTCTCGGGGACTAAAGGATTTATATTATATTTTATTAAATTTTTTGTGTGTTATGGTTGTTAGGGTATTTTAGGGATTTAGACTAATATTTAAGGACATTTATGGGATTTAAGTATTTCAGGTATTTTAATGTTTTTAGGGGGATTATGAGTTTTTAGGGGGTTCTAAGAGTTTTAATGGTCTTTTCGAGTTAGTATTATTTCATGGATTTTAGGATTTTATGGTCTTTTTTTATTTTAAGGGGTTTAGGTTATTTTGGAGTCTTTTGGGCTATTAACATCTTTAGGGTTTTTATTAACTTTCTAGAGTTTTTAGTGTTTGACAGATTTTTAGGCTTTTTGGGGGTTTTATTCTTATTTGGGTTTTTGGGTTTTTATTGTTTTTATGGGTTAAATGGGTTTCTGAATTCAAAGGTGTTTTTGGGTTTTGAAAAGGTGTTTTATGGGTTATTTTTTTAATTTTCTGATTATATAATTTTTAGGGGTTTCATAATTGTTTTGGATTTTTATGGGGTTTAGTGTTTTAGGCCTTTATAGTAGTTTTAGAGACTTTTAGGGTTTTATAGTGTTTTTAATGTCTTTAAGGGAAATTTTTTAATTTTTTTATATTTTAAGGGGCTTTGTGGTTTTTTTGGTTTTTAGAGTCATGTAGGGTTTTCACGATTTTTATGTTTTTAAAGGTTTATTTAATTTTTTTAGGGGTTTTTGGTTTTTTTATTGATTTAGTGTTTTTAAATGCTTTACTTTTTTAGGTTTTTAATTTTTTTTTTGGTTTTAGGGGTATTTTTTGTGTTTCTTCTATTAAGGGGTTTTTAATGATTTATGTGTCTTTAAGTTTTTCGTGGTTTTTAGGTTTTATGGAGTTTTTAATTGATCCGAAAGGGATTTAAGGGTTTTAATTTAATTTTTTATTTTTTTTTTATTATTTTAGTGTCTTTTTATGGGATTTTGGGTTTTTAGGATCTTTTGTGTTTTTAGGGTATTTTATGTTTTTGGGATTTTTAGGAAATTTATGGGGTTTTCGGGATTAATGGATTTTAGGGACATTAATGTGATTTTTGGTCCTTTTAATATTTTTTTTGTATTTATTATCTTTTTGGGTTTAGGAATATGTTTTAGTGTCTTTTAGTGTTTAGGTTATATGGTTTTCTGTTTATTTTCTATGGATTCATGTATAATATGTGGGGTTTATGGAATAGCGTTTATAGTTTAGGGGTAGGTCATACGGATTAGGGAGTAGGGTATATGGTTTATGGTTTATGGATTATGATGTAGCGTTTTGTGTTTTGGGTGTAGGATGGTTTTCGGTTCTAGGTGTAGGGTTTACGGTGTAGGGTATAGGTTTCTTGTTGTATATTTTAGGGTGTAGGGTATAGGGTATAGGGTATAAGATTTTTTATAATTTTTCACAAATTTGGGTGTTTTGTGGGTTTATGGGTTTTAGGGATTTTAGAGTTTTCAGGGTTTTATGATTTTTACTATTTTAATAATTTTTTGTTTTTATGTACTTTTTTATTTTTTAACTTGTTTGGGGGGGGGTTAGAGTTTTCACTGTTTTCCCTTGTTTTACTGTTTTTATGGGTTTTGGGGGGAGGGGGGTTTTAAGATCTTTTTATTCTATTTTAGATATTTTAATTATTTTTAAATATTCTAATAGATTTATGGGTTCTTGGGTTGTATGGTTATGTAGCGTTAATTACAATTGTTTTTATAATTTTAGAGGGTTTTTGTTATTTTTAGGGTGTTTTAGGGGTTTTAGGTTTTCTTATGGTATTTACGGTCCTATAGAATTTTTAGGGTCTTTTATGGTTTTTATGGTCTATTAGGAAATATGGGGGTTTTGGGTTTTTGGGTTCTTTACTATTTTTAGGTTTTTTGTTTTTAGGGTAATTTAGGGTTTTTATTTTTATAGTTTTTAGTGTTTTTTTGTATTTTTTATGTTTTTTGGGTAACTAAATATTTTTAGGGGTTTTACTGGTTTTATGTTTTTAGGGGATTATGTTTTTTTTATGTTGTTTTAAGGTATTTTAGGGGTTTTAGGGTTTTAGGGTTTTTTTTTGGTTTTTTAGTGGTTTAGGATTGTTCCGGTGTTTTCATGTTTTAAGGGGTTCTAGGGGTTTTGTTATTTTTAGGTCTTTTAGGGTTTTGGGGTTTTTACGATCTTCTTTAGGGTTTTATGGTTTTTTTGAGATTTTAGGATCTTTTAGAGATTTTATTTTATTAGAATATTTTTAATGTTTTTTAAGGTGTATAAGTTATATTTATGGTTTTTTGGGGATTTTATTTAGTGGGGGTGATGTTTTTTCCATTAACTGGTTTTATGGATTTTTATGGTTTTTAGGGATTTAAATGTTTTTGGGAACGTTTATGATTTTAATGGTTTTATGAATTTTAGTGTTTTTATGGGTTTCTGGGTTTATGGGGTGTTTTAAGGTGGTTTGGGGTCTTTTTATCTTATTATGGGTTTCTGGATATTTTAGGGGGTTTTTGGGCCTTTTAGGGTTTTTAGATTCTTAGGGGTTTTTATAGAATTTCAGGGCATTTTTGAGTTTTGACGTTTTTTGAGACTTTTAGGAATTTTTTGATTATTTTTTATTTTTAGTTTTTTATAGTCTTTTTTTTATTTTATTTTTAAGGTTTAGGTTTTACGGTGTATGTTTTATGGTTTATGGTGTATGGTATAGGGTTTAGGTTGTGGGGTTTAGAGTGCATGGTGTACGTTATAGGGTATTTGGTTTAGGGTGTGGGGTTTATGGTTTAAGTTGTAGGTTATAAGGTTTTGGGTGTAGGGTATTGGGATTGGGGTACAGGGTATATGGTTTTAGGTGTAGGTATAGTGCTAATGTGTAGTGATTAATTTTTAGGGCGTATTTTATAAGGTTTAGGGTTTTTATGGGTTTAATGTTTTTATGGGTTTTTGGGGATTTCAACGATTTTAACAGATGTCGGTGTTCTAAGAGGTTTTCAGGGTGTTAATGTTTTTAGGGAATTTGGGTTTTTAATTTTTTAGAGTTTCGTGGTGTTTATATGAATTTTAGTGTTGTAGGTTAATTAGGGTTTTTTGGTTTTTTTGTATACTTTGGGTTTCAGGGTTTTTTTTTAAAATTGTATCTTTTACGGGTTATTTGCATATTTTGTGTTTATAAGGGTTTTGGGATTTTTATGGCCCTTGTGTTTTTTAGGACACTTTATGGATTTTAGAATAATTGGGAGTATAGTGTTTTTTGGGTTTTAATTTTATTTAGTCGTTTAAATGGGGTTGTATTGTTTTTTGGGTTTTTTTAGATTTTAGTGTTTTTAAGAGAAATTTTAGGATTATATGGGATTTTTTGGTGTTCTGGGATTTTATTACTTTTAGGGGGGTTTTTAGGGACTTATGATGTTTTTAGGGGGTTTTTAGATTTTTAGGGTTTTAGTATTTTATGGTATATGACGTTTTAATGATTTTTAATGGATTTCAAATCTTTCATGGCTATTTTGGGTGTTTTATAGTTTTTATGTAGTTTTAGATGGTTTATGTTTTTTTGGATTTTTTGTTTTATTTGGTTTTAGGTTATTTTTGATTTTTTGGGATTTAAGTGGATTGGAGGCTTCTTTTAGGAATTTTAATATTTTTATTGTTTTTTAGATATTAAAGGGTTTATGGATTTTTTGTGTCATAATAGATTTTTTTGTATTAATAACATTAAAAGTTTAAGTGTTTCATTGAACTTTTTTTAATTGTTGTGGTGATTTATGTTTTTAGAGATTTGTAGGGTCTTTTAGGGTTTTTAGGGTCTTTAGCGGGTTTTATGGTTTTTATGTTCTTTCATGTTCTTTTATGGTTTTCAGGGTTTTTATGGTTTTAGGGGATTTTAGGGATTATTGGGATGTTTAGTGGTTTTAGTGTTTTTATTTTTTTAAGGTTTTAGGGGGTTTTAGATATTTCATATTGTTTTTTTATTTTTATGTTTTTATGTTTTTTAATATTTTTATAGTTTTTTTGGGTTTGTATACTTTTAGGGGATTAGTGTTTTTAGGGGTTTTAGGGTTTTTATAGTTTTTATAATTTTTAGAGTCGTAAAAGGTTTTTGGCTGTTTTGGGGATTTTGGGGTTTTGACGGGTTTTATTTTTTGGGGGGTATTTAGGTTTTTATGATCTTTTAAGAATTTATTGGGTTTTTGGCAGGTTAATTAGGGTTTATGGGTTTAGGTTCTTTTTAGGGGTTTTGGGTTTTTAGGGTCTTTAATATTTTTAGTGATTTTGCTTTTTAAGGATTTTAAGGGGGGTCATTTTTTGCTTTCTAGGTTTTTTAGGGATCGTGGATTTTTTTTTTGTTTTTAGGGACTATTTATGTGTTTCAGTGGTTTTAGTGACTTTTTAATGTTTTAGGATTTTTAGGGAATTTTAGGGGTTTTAGGGTTCTGCTAGGAGATTCTATTAGTTTTAGGGTTTTTAGTGAGTTTTAGTTGCCTTTTAGGGGGTTTACAGTTTTATTTTTTTTAAGTGGATTTAGTGTTTTTTCGAATTTTTATGTATTTTTGTTTTATAGGGTTCTATGGTTTTTTAGATTATTTATTTCGTTTTTAGTGTTTTTTCTGTATATTAATATTATTTTGTGTTTTTTTAATATTTAAATTGTTTTTTTGGTTGTTTTTTTTTTACTTTTTAAGGTTTTAGGATTTTTTAGAGTATGAGGGTTTTATAATGATTAGAATTGGAATATTGTTTTCTCATTAGAATTTTAGTGATTTATGGTTTTTAGGGTTTGAGAGAATTTTATGGGATTTTGGTATTTTTGGTCAACTTTTATGGATTTTAGTATTTAATGGGTTTTCGTGTTTTTCATTTTGTTGATTTGTTTCTCAGATTTTATGAATTTTTTGGGTTTTTATGATTTTAGTGTTTAGGGATATGGGTGTAGGATATATGGTTTATGGTGTAGGGAATAGTGTTTGGGGTATAGGGTTTGTGATTTAGGGTGTAGGGTTTTGTGTGTAGGTTTTTTGGTGTTGGGTGTAGGGTATAGAGTTTAGGGTGTAAGGTTTAGGATTTTTTATGCTGGGTTTAGGGTTTACGGTGTATGGATTAATGTTTAGGGTGTACGGTATATGGTTTACTATTGGTTTGAGGGTTTATGATATAGAGATTATGGTTTATGTTTTGGGGTTTTGGGTTTGGTGTATCAGTTATAGGGTTTCGAGTAGTGGGTTTCGGGCTTAGTGTCTTGGGTATAGGGTTTAGAGAGTGGGTTTTCGGTTTGGCTTTTGTTGTGTATGGTTTACAGGTTAGGCTGCTGGCTACTGGATTCAGGGTGCAGTTTTAATAGTGTATTGTATAGTGTTTAGGGTTTAGGGTTTAAGGTTTTGGATTTGAGGTATATGGTATTGGGTTTATAGTGTGTGGTATAAGGTTTATGGTGCAGGGTATAGTGTTTATGGTGCAGTCCATAGTGTTTGGGGTGCAGGGTTTAGGTTTTAAGTGGCATTGTTAAGTGTTTAGGGTGTTGGTTTTAGAGTGTAGGGTTTAGGGTATAAGGTGTTAGATATTTGTTTTAGGATGAAGGGTTTAGTGTTTAGGTTTTAGGTTTTAGGGTTTAGGGTGTGTGGTATAGGGTATACATTGTAGGGTGTGGGGTAAAGGGTATAGGGTATAGGTTATATGTTGTAGGGTTTTAGATTATGGATATAGTACTTATGGTGAATGGTATAGGGTATTGGGTGGAGGTTTTATGGTTAGGTTTTAGGTTTTAGGTTTTAGGGTTTAGTGCTTAAGGTATTGGTTTTATGGTGTAGGGTGTTGGGTATAGTGTGCTTGTTATAACATTTAGAGCTCAGGGTATAGGGTGTAGTGTTTAGGGTGTCAGGTATTGGGTTTAAGGTGTAGGGTTTGTGGTTTAAGGTGAAGGGTATAGTATTTAGGTTATGGGGTTGATGTCGTAGTGGTTAGGGTATAGGGTTTAGGGAATATGAATTTATGTTTAGGGTATGGTGTTTAGGGTGTAGGGTATCTTGTTTAGGGTTAAGGGGTTACGATGTAGGTTATATAATTTAGGGTTTTATATTTATGGTTTAGGGTGTTTAATCTTGGGTTTTGGGATTAGGTTGTACTGTACATCATTTTATCATTTTTAGTGTTTTTATGGGATTTAGTTTTTTTAGGAATGTTAGTGTTTTGGTGTATTAATTGTTTTTGGGTTTTTTTGTTATATGGTTTTTGTGGGTTTTAGGATTTTTTGGCATTTTGGTTTATTTAGGGTTATTGAATTTTAGGGGTTTTTAAAACTTTTATGTTTTTAGGGGTTATTATAGCGTTTAAGTGTATTTTGGGCTTTTAGTTTTTTTATTATGGATTTTATGGGTTTTAGGGTTATTTTGGGTTTTTATGGTTGTATAGTGGGTTTTAGGGTTTTCTTAAAGTATTTAGTTTTTTTTATTTTCTTCTGTGTTTTATGATTTTATCTTTTTTTTTCAGATTTTAAGTTTATTTCGGTTTTTTAGATTTTATCTTGGGATTTTAAGAGTTTATGAATGGTATTATTGTTTTTCAAGGATTTATGGTTTTCAGGTTATTTGGATTTTTTGGGTTATATGTGTTTTTATGGTTTTTTGGGGTTTTTTTTTGGGTTTTTAGGGTTTTTAGTGGTTTTAGGAGTTTGAGAGTTTTTATGCTGCTTTGGGGTTTTAGAGAATTTAGATTGTTTTAGGGGTTTCAGTGTGTGTAGAGGTTTTTTTCCTTGAAGTATTTTTATAGAGTAATTTAATGTATTCTTAATTTTTTATGATATTTTAGGGCTGGGGGTTGATTTTTAGGGTGTTATGGGTGGTTTTACATTCTATAGTGTTTTTATGGATCATGTTGGTTTTATGTGGTTTTTGGGATTTTAGGGTATTATATGGTTTTTAAGGTTTTTAGGGTTTTATGTTTTTCAGTGATTTTAAGGTTTTATTGTTTTAGGGATATATGGGTTTTAGGTTTTTCAATGGTTTTTAAGGCTTTATGGTGTTTTAGTGGGGTTAGGGTCTTTTATGAGTTTTGTAGGGTATTTAGGGACATTTATGGATTTATTTATTTTTTGGTCCTTTGTGGCTTTTTGGTATTTTATGGTTTTTATGATTTTTAGGGTTTTAATGTATTTTTTAATTTTTATGGTTATTACAGTATTTTTCATGTTTTTATGTTTTTAAACTTTTTTTTTGTGTTTTTTCGGTTTTTAGTGATTTTATAGGTATTTATGGTTTTTTTAGGATTTGATTGGTTTTTGGGGTTTTAGAGTTTTTTTGTATTGAGGGTTTTTATGGTTTCTTTGTGTTTTTAGGGGGTTTTCAGGGTATTTGGGGTTTTAGGGGTTTTATGGTTTTTTGATCATTTTATAGATTTTATTTATTTTAGTGTTGGGGGGGAGGTAGAGGTTTTAGGTATTTTTAGTGTTTTTAGGTGTTTTAGGTGTTGTTGATTTTTTAGTAGTTTTAATGGGTTTTAATGGGTTGTAGCAGTTTTTGGTTTTTTCTCAAATATTTTAGGGGTTTATGGTTTTCTTAGAAGTTTAAGGTTTATTGGGGGTTTTAGGGGTCTTTAGGGTTCTTATTGGGTCTTTAGAGGTTTTCATGATTGTTTTATGGGTTTTTAGTATTTTTGGATTTTTTTTGGGTATTGTGGGGTTTTAAAAGTTTTTATTTTTTTAGAGGTTTTATTGTTTTGGGTTATTTGGTTTTTAGGTGATTTATAGTTTTTAGTTTGCTAAAGGATTTTTATGATTTTTATGGATTTTAAAGGGGTTTTATGATCTTTTATGGTTTTAGGAGCTTTAGGGTCTTTTAGATATTTTTGGATTTTAGGGGATTTTAGTTCTGAGGGTGTTTTAGTGGTTTTTATGATTTTATTATATTTGGGGGCTTTACTAGTTTTAGGTGTTTTATTGGGTTTTATTTTTTTGTTAATGTTTTTTGTGTTTTGGGGGGTTTAGTTATATTTGAATGTTTTTTATGATTTCCAATGGTTATAGGGTTTTTGTATTTTTATGGTATTTATGGTTCTTATGGTTTTTTGTTTTTAGGATTTTTAGGGTGATTTATGTGGTTTTAGTGATTTATTAGGGTTTTGGATTATTTTTTGTGACTTTAGAGGTACTTATTGTTTTTGTTTTTTAAACAGTTGTTATTGGTTTTAGGGATTTCTTGGGTATTTTCGATTTTTTTACCATTTTTAAGGGTTTTTGGATTTTTCAGTTTTTTTGTGAATTTAGGGGTTTTATGGGTTTTTATGGGTTTTATGGTTATTTAGGTTTTCAGGGTTTTATGGGGTTTTAGGGATTTTATGGGTTTTATATTTTTTAGGGTTTCTCGGGTATGTAAGTCTGTTAGGATTTTTGGTCATCTAGTTTTTTAGTGGTTTAGCGGTTTTAGGGTATTTTTATCGGTTTTAGTGTCTTTTTTTGGTTTTTAACTGGTTTTGGGTATATTTATAGTTTTTTGGTCTTTTGGGGGGTTAGAGTGTTTTTTGTATTTTTTTTCTAAAATTTGATAGGGTTTTAGGGATTATCTTGTATTTAGGGAATTCAAAAGAATTTTTTAGGAATATTTGGTATTTTTTAGGGGTTTAGGGCATTTATTGTTTTTGTGGTGTTAGGGTTTTTCAGGGTTATATGGTTTTTACGGTGATTTTAGGGGATTTTGGGGGATTTTGGGGTTTCTGGGTTTTAGTGGATTTGGGTCTTTTATGTTTTTTTATGTATTAGGGTTGTTTAGTGTATTTTATGGATTTTAGGGTCTTTCCGGTTTTTAGAGTCTTTATGTTTTTTATTGTTTTATATTATTTAGTGATTTTATGGTTTATATGAGTACTAGTATTTTTTAAAAGAGTTTTTTTGTTTAAATTGTATTTTTATATTGTTTTTGTGTCTTTTTTGGGTTTTTACATTTTTAGTTAATTTTAGGTGTTTTAATGTTTTAGGTTATGGTAGTTCTGGGGTATTTTTAGGGTTTTATTGGGGTTTTTGAGTCTTTTAGGGTTATTGTTTTTTGGGTGGATTAGGTTTTTAAGGGTGTTTTGGTTTTTGGGGGTTTTATGGACTTTTACATTTTAAGTGGATTTATGGTTTTTAAGGTTCATCCTGTGTTTTTTGGGTTTTTATATTTTTTAGTGTTTTAGGGTTTTTTAATGTGTATAGGGTTTTACGGATTTATGTTTTTTATTGTTTTAGGTATTTGGGTGTTTACAGTATTACATGGTTTTTAAGGTTTTAGTTTTCTTAGGATTTTCTAGTTTTTTTTGTTTTAAATGGTTTTAAATGGTTTTATGAAGTTTTATGTGTTTTGAGGGTCTTTTATGGTTTTTACGATGTTAGGGTATTACTACTGTTTTCATGGATTTTAGGGTCTTTTGGGGGTCTTTAGGGTCTTATAGGGGTTTTTTTTTGTATTTTGGGTTTTTAGGGGTTTTGGGGATGTTTAATATATTTAAGCGGTTTGGGCGGTTTCATGGTTTTTAAATGATTTTTAGTGGAATTATTTTAATTTTATTTCTATTATGGTTTTAGTGAATTTTAGTGTTTAATGTATATGATTTAGTGTTTAGGATGTAGGGTTTTGGGTTTAAGATGAGGGTTTATGGAATTGGGTTTACGGTTTAAGGGTATGTTTTATGGTTTAGGGTGAATGGTTTAGGGTGTATGGTATATGGTTTAAGGTGAAGTGTTTTGGGTTTTTATTTTATGATTTCTTTGAGAGTTGGGTTTAGGGTTTAGGTTGTAGGGAATATGGTTCATAGTGTAGAGTTTAGTGTGTAGGGTATAAAGTATATGATATTTAGGGATTTTTATGGTTTTGGGGGTTTGGGGGGTCTGAGTTTTATGGTTTTTTATGGTTTTATATTATTGTAGTTTTTATTGTTTTCACAGTTATAATGGTTTTTAAATCCACAATGGGTTTTTACAAATTTTGGGGTTTTGTAAATTTTTAGAGCTTTAGGGTGTTTTAGGGGTTTTGGTTTTTTTGGCTGTTTGGGGGAATTTTTTCTATTTTTAGGGATTTGAATTTTTTTACAGATTCTAATGGTATAAAGGGGTATTTAGGGTTTTTTATGGGTTATTTGGATTTATTGGTATTTATAGGGTGTTTTAGAGTAATTATGGTGTTTAGGGGTTTTAGATTCTTTTCGGGTATTTTGGGTTGTCTAGGATTTTAGGATCTTTTAGCCTTTTACAGTGTGTAAGGTAGTTCTACGGGTTATATTTTGTTAATGTTTATAGCGTATTTTGTGCTTTTTGGTTCCTTCTAAATTTTGGGCATTTTAAGATATTTACTATTTTTAGGGATTCTATTGTTTGTTTGGTTATTTATTGTTTTTATAGTATTTATTGGATTTAGGTTTTATGGGGTGTTATATTATTTTAAGGGTGTTTTAGGGTCTCTTAAGGTTTTTTTGGTAGTGTATGGTTTTTAGGGAGTTTTTAGTGTTTTTAGGGTTGTTTATGTGTTTTTAGATTTTAAGGGGTTTTAGGTGTTTTATGCCTTTTCAACCTTTTAATGATTATGGGGTTTTAGGATTTTTTTAAATAATAAAGGGTTTTATGATTTTTTTTTCATTTTAGGGCCTTTAAATAATTTGTTTCTGTTTTAAGGTTATTTAATGATTTTTAGGGCGTTTTGGGTTTATTTAGAGGCCTTAGGGTATTTTTGGGTGGGCGGGGGGGGGGGGGGGGGGGGTTAGGTCTTTTAGGGGATTAGGAATTTCTACAGATTTTAGGGATTTTAATGTTTTTTGGGTTCTTAGGTTTTTTATTTATTTTAGGCTTTGATGGGATTATAGGTTTCTTGGGTGTTTTAGGTTTTAAGGGATTTTATGACGTTTTAGGGTCTTTTATCCATTTAGGGTTTTTTGATATTTTTTTGGATGTTAGTGTCTTTTATGGTTTTAAGGTTCTTTTAGTGTTTTGAGGATATTTCATGAATATGTAGTTTTTAATCGTTTTTATGGAATTTTTGGGGTGATTAGGATCCTTTTGGAATTGGTGGTGGGGTTAGGATCTTTGTGATTTTTAGGTGTATTGTTTAGGGTTTCGGGTGTATGGTTTAAGATTTAAGGGGTAGGGTATAGTGTTTAGTGCCTAGTGTTTAGTGTTCTGGGTGTAGGGTATATGGTATAGGGTGTTTGGTGTTGGGTTCATGGTTTATGGTGTAGGGTATAGAGTTTTGGATGTCGAGTTTTGGGGTTAGGGTGTATGGTATAGGGTTTCCATTGTAAGGATTAGGGGTTAGGTATAGGGTTTATTGGGAAGTAATTAAAGATTGGGGTGTAGGTTTTTTCTAGTATTTAAAATTTTTAGGGGTTTTAATGTATTTTTGTATTTTAACGTGTTGTTGACATTTACTGTTTTTAGGGGTTTTAGAATTCTTTAATTGGGTTTTTTTGTAGACCATAATATTTTTAGGGTTGGGGATATTTATTGGTATCACGTTTTTTAGAGTTTAATTTTTTTCGGATATTCATGTTCTTTTGGGTTTTAAGGGTTTTGGAATTTTTAGGGTTTTTTATGTCTTTACAGTCCTCTAGGGTTTTAGGCTGCTTTAATTTTTTAATGTTTTTTGGGAAATTATTGTTTTATTTATTTTTAGGTTTCATTATTTGTTTTATTAGGCTTGTAGTGTTTTTAGAGTATTTATGTTTTTTTAAGGGTTTTAGTGTGTTTTAGGATAGTATATAAGTTTTTATGGGTTTTAGGAATTTTCATTCGTTTCATGATTTTAGGGGGTTTTATAATTTTTACGTTCCATTAATGATATAATGGTTTTAGATATTTTAGGGTTATAAAAACCTTTTAATGGTGTTTTATTTCTTTTAATGAGTTTTTGGGTGTTTGGGGATTTTTTTTGGGTTTTTAGTTTTATGTGTTATTTGGGGTAGTTGAAATTTTTTTGGGATTATAGGGGTTTGTAGGGTTGTCTTAGGGTTTTTTTTGTTTTTTTATAAAATTTTAAAAATTTAAAGGTATCAAGGTTTTTTAGTGTTTTTAGGGGATCTAGTTTTTATGAGATTTTGGGTTTTAGTGTTTTTGGGACCTTTATCCATTTTAGGGCCTTTAGGTTTTTTACTGACTTTTAGTTTTTTTGGGGTTTTAATGTTATTTTTAGTTGTTTTATGGGTTTTAGGGGTTTTAGGGTATTAGGTGGGATTACAGTTTTAGGGTTTTATGGACATTACTGTTTTACAATTTTTAGGAATTTTTGAGTTTTTAGGTATTTCATGGGGTTTCAAAGTATTTTTATAGATTAATAAGGGTTTTTTTATTATAAGGAATTTTGTTGTATTTTTTGGGTTTTCATAGTTTTAGGGGGTTTTATACATTTTTGGGTTGTTAGGCTTTTAGGGGTTTTACGGTTTTTAATCATTTTAGGGTTTGTCGTTTTTTAATGGTTGTTAGGGGTTTTTGATGGTTTTTTGGGGGTTTTGGTGGGTTTAATATTTATAAGTTTTTTTGGTTTTAGGGTATTTTAGGAATTTTATTATTTTTAAGGGGTTATATGGTTTTACGGTTTTACGGATTTTTTAGTGGTTTTAGGATTTTATGGCCTTTTTTGGGTTTTTAGGATTTTTAGTGTTTTAGGGTTTTAGGGTTTTTAGGGGGGTTATGGTAATTGTGGTTTTTTGGGTTTCTAGTGATTTTTTGTTCTGGGATAAATTTTTCTGTTTTTTGGTTTTAATGTCTTTTAGGGTTTTACATTTTAGTGGTTTTAGGAGTTATTTGGGTTTTATTGTGATTTTATGGTTTTTAGGGGTTCTGTTGGGGATTTTTGGGATCTTATCATATTTTATATTCATTTTAGGATTCATTTTGTGTTTTTGTAGGACCTTTAGTGATTTTAGAGTTTTATGTTTTTCAGTGTTTTCAGATATTTTATGTTTTTTAGGTTTGTTTACTGTTTTATATGGTTTTGTGGAATTTTAAGGTTTCATGATTTTTTAGGGTTTTCTTGTGTCTATTGATATTATTTTGGGTTTTTTGGGTTTTAATATTTAAACTATTTTCTACAGTGTTTTTGTATTTTTTAGGATTTTAGGAGTTTTTAGGGGTTTGAGGGTTTTCTTATGATTTCTATTGGCTTATAGGGATCTCTTAGGGGTCTTATGTTTTTATGTGTTTTTAGTTATTTTTAATGGTTTTAGGGATTTTTTTGACCTTTTATGAAATTTAGTGTTTTAATGGTTTTTAGTGTTCTTGTATATTTTTATGGGTTTTGGGGGTTTTATCTGTTTTTTGGGTGTTATGTGTTTTTATTTTATAGGGTTTAGGGTGTAGGGTATAGGGTTTAATGTGAAGGGAATAGGGTTCACAGAGTAGGGTTTAGAGTCTAGGTTGTAGTGTTTAGTGTTTATGGTGTATGGATTAGGGTGCAGGGTGCAACATATTATGTTTAGGGGGTAAGGTTTAGGGTTTTGTGTATAGGGTTTAGTGTTTAGGTTTTAGGCTATATGATTTAGGTTTTACTGTTCAGGGTGTGTGATGTAGGGTTTAGGGTGTATAATTTGGGGTTTCTGGTTTGATATATAGGGTTAAGAGTTTAGAGTGAAAGGTTTTAAGTATAGGGTGTAGGTATAGGGTTCGGGGTGTATGGATTATGTTTTGGTTTTAGGGAGTAGGATTTAGGTTATGGGGTTTAGGGTTTTGGTAATGGGGTGTAGGGTTTAGGGTGTTTGTTAATAGATTAGGATGTAGGGTTTTGGATTTTTTGTATATAGTATCGGGTATATTGTGTATGGTATATGGTTTAGGTTTGATTTTGTAGGGTATATGTTTTAGGGCATCTGGTTTAGACTTTTGGGATTATGTTTTATGTTATTGGGTATAGGTTTTAGGGTGTATGGTTTAGGGTTCACAGTGTAGGGTATAGGGTTTTAAGAGTGGGAATATGGTATAAGGTGTAGGGTATCCGTTTTAGGGTTTCGGGTATTAGGTTTAGGGTATAGGGTGTACTGTTTAGGGATTATGTATTAGTTTATAGGCCTTACGAAGTAGGGTATGGGGTATTAGTTTTATGGTTTAGGTTTTAGGGTTTAAGGTGTAGGTTTTACAGTTTAGATTTTACGGTTTGGGTATAGGGTGTAGGGTGTAGGGTATAGGGAGCATAATATAAGGTGTAGAATATATGGTTTACGATATAGGGATTATGGTGTATAGTTTTGGGTTTATTGTGTCTGGTAATAGGTTTCAGGTGTAGGGTTTAGTGTTTAAAGTGTAGGGTATAAGGTTTATGGTGTAGGTTTTATAGACTAGTGTTTATGGTATAGTGTTTAGGGATGTGGGATTAGTGTTTAGTGTGTAGGGTATAACTTTTAGGGGGTAGGGTATCAGGTTTAGGGTGTATGTTATAGTCTTTAGTGTGAATGGTTTTGTGTTTGGGTTTCATAAATTAGGGTTTTCTATTTTTTGTTTAGGGTGAACAATTTTTGGTTTTGGGTTTAGTGAGTATTGTAAACGGTTTTTAGAGTTTTTAGGGGTTTTATGCGTTTCTAGAAATTTTATTGTGTTTATGAATTTGAGGGTTTTGAAGGATTTTATGGGTATATAGTTTTTATGGGTTTTTGGGTTTGTGGGGGACTGGGTTATTTGGGTGTTTATGTTTTTAGCATTTGTAGGGTTTTAAATAAATTATTTTTTTTTATTGTTTTTATGGTATTTGATGTGTTTTGGGTATTTTTTATTTTATGGTTATTGTGGGTTTTAGGGATATTTTAGGGATTTCAGGGTTGTTTATAGTTTTTAGGGTTTTAATTTTTTTATTAGGGTTACATTTTTTCTTTGTGTTTTATGGATTTTCTGTGGTTTTAATGGATTTTTAGTGATTTTATGTTTCAGTGAATTTTTAGTGTTTTTGGGTTTATTAGGGTTTATAAATGGTTTTATGGTTTTTAGTGTTTTTAGGTTTGTTCTGTTTTATAGATATTTATATTTTTTTAGTTTTTTGGGTTTATAGGATTTTTAATTGTTTAGTTTTTTAGTGTCTCTGGGGTTTTTATAGGTTTCATGTTTCTTAGACTTTAATGGCTTTTCAGGGGGGTTCATGGTTGGTAGGTGGTTTTAGGTTTTTTAGGGGTTTAAAGGGGTTTTGTGTATTTTTTGGTTTTAATAGTGTTATTTAAACTCTTTTATGGGTTTTAGGGTCCTTCTAGTTTTAATGATGTTTTGGGGGCATTTGGGTTTTATCATTTTTAGGGTTTTTATGATTTATACTAGTGTTATGGGGTTTTAGGTATTTTACTGTATTTTATGGTTTTTAGGGTTTTTAGGGTGTTTAGGTTTTTTTGGGTTTCTTTTGTATTTTAAGAGTTTTAGTTTTTAATTGGTTTTAGGATGTTTTGGGGGATTTTATGTATTTTAGGGTTTTTTGGGGCGTTTAGGGTATTAATGGGGATTTAGGGTGTTTATGGGTTTTTGGGGTTTTAGGTTTTTCTTATAATTTAATAGGGTTTTCATATTTTCATAGGTTTTTAGTGTATTTGGGTAGATTTTAATGGTTTTAATGGTTTTGGGTTGTATTAGGGTTTTTACGGTTTAGGGGGTTCTAATGTTTTTTTATCTTTAGTGGTTTTAGGGGGTTATAATTTGTTTTATGTGTTTAGGGTTTTATGGGGTTTTAATATTTTTAGGGAATTTTAGGTCTTTCATAGTTTTTTAGGGATTTTAGGGGGTTTTTTTGATTTTTTTGGATTTTATGGTAATGGAATATATTTTAAGGTTTTCTGGGTTTTATTTGGTGTTTCAAGGATTATAGGGTACTTTAGTGATGTTAGTGGGTTTTAGGTTTTTTTAAAGGGTATTTTGGGTTGTCAGGGGGGTTGGGTTATTTAAATGTTTTTAGTTTTTTAATATTTTTGTAGGGCATAAAAAAAAATTTAAGGGTCTATGGGGTTTATTTGTTTTATGGTTATTTAGGGTTATTTTAGGGGTTTTAGAGTTTTTATTTGTTTTTAATTTATTTTGGGGAATTTTCCTATGTATTTTAGGGGTTTTCATCATTTTTAGGGTTCTAGGAGTTTTCGGAGTTTTGGGGCCTTTTTGGCCTTTTAGGGTTTTAGGGGTTTTAGTATTTTCTCAAATTTTCGGGGGTTTTAGTGTTTTTATGCATTTTTTAAGTTTGTTAGGCTTTTATGGTTTTTTTTGGTATTTTTAGTGGTTTTATGTTGTTTAAGTGTTTTATTGGGTTTTTGGGTATTTGTAAGCATTTAGGTTTGTGTGGGTTTGGGGTGGGGGTTAGAGGATTTGTGATTGTTTTTGTTTATGTTACTTGGATTTAAGGTTTTTTGGGATTCATTAATGTGTTTTGGGGGAATTTATGGGGTTGAAGGGGTTTTAAGGGTTTTCGGGGTTTTTGAGTTTTTACTGGGTTTTGGGAGGTTTCTTAGGGATTTTCAGGGTTTTAGGGTTGTATAATTTTTTTAGGTTCTTATAGTCCTTAATTTTTTATGGTCTTTAGGGTATTGTTTTGGTTTTTGGGCCATTTATGGGTTTTAACTGGTTTATGATATTTAGTTTTGACAGTTTAAGGTATTGGGTTTAAAGTTTTGGATGTAGGGTTTAGGGTGTAGGGTGTGTGATATATGTTTAGGGTGGAGGTTACAAAGATTAAGATGTTGGGTATAGGTTATAGTGTGAGGGGTATATAGTCTGGGGTCTAGGTTATACGGTTTAGGGTGATAGGTATATTGTTTAGGGTGTCAGGTATAGGGTTTCAGGTGTTGGGTTTTTGGTTTTGTGTGTTGTGTATAGGGTGTAGGTTTTAGGGTTTTGGGTATACGGTGTAGGGTGTTGGGTGTAGGGTGGATGGTTTAGGGTGTAGGTTATAGGTTTTAGGGTGTAGGGTTTACATTTTAGGGTGTTGGATATATGGTATCACGTGTAGGGTTTACGTTGTAGGTTTTAATGTGTAGGGTATATGGTTTAGAGAATATGATTAAGGGTTTAGGTTGTTGGGTATATCATTCATTTTGTAGGGTTTAGGGTTTGATGTGTAAGGGAGATTTTTTAGGGTGTAGTATACATGGTTTAGTGTATATGGTATTAGGTTTAATGATTATGGTTTCAGTTGTAGGGTTTAAGATGTTTGTTGTAGGGTTTAGGGTTTAGGGTTTGGGGTGTAGGGTTTAGAGAATAGGGTTAAAATTTTGGTTTGAATTTGTTTAGTGTGTTCAGTTTATGGTCTATGGTGTAGGGTATAGGGTTTAGGTTTTCCAAGGGGTCTTAAGGGTTGTATTTTTTTTTTGATTTTCGGTGTTTTATGGGTTTTGGGGTTGTGGTGTTTTGTTATTTTGGGGGTTTTAGGTTTTCTGGGGGTTTTAGGGCTTTAAGGGTGTTTGTGGAATTTTATGGTTTTGTGGGGTTTTTAGTGGTTTTTTAGGTTTTAGTTGGTTTTAGGGTTTTAAGGTTGATTAAATAGTTTTTATTGTTTTTATTATTTTTAGGTTTTCATGGTTTTAGGGTTTTTAGTTTTTTATGGATTCTTTGGTGTTTTAGGGGTTTTCATGTAATTTTATTTTTTATAGGTTTTTTGGCCTTTTTAGGGTTTTTAGGGGTTTTTAGGCTTTTAGGGGACTTCTTACAGATTTTAGTCTTTTAGGGTATTATGTTTTCATAGGGTGTGGATTGTTCCATGATTTTTAGGGTTTTAATAGTATTTAGGTTTTTTTATTAATTTTAGGGGTTTGAAGGTTTTTTAGGTTTTTATGGTTTTTATGGTTATTTGGGGTTTTGTATTTTTATTATTTTTTGGAATATTATTGGGAAGTTATGATTTTTAAGGGTTTTAAGTAGTTTTAAGTTTTTAAAAGAGTTTTATGGTTGTAAGGGGGTTTCAGGTTTTACGGTTGTTAGATTTTTTAAGGATTTGCGCATTTGTATGGTTTTTACTGGTTTTATGGGTTCTTCATGTTTTTTTAGTTATAAGGTAATTTAAGGATTTTAAGGTTATGAGGTACTTTTAGTAATTTTAGGGGTTTTTGGGATGTTAGGGTCCATTAGGGATTTTTAGGGTTTTAGGGGTTCTATTATTTTTTAGGGTCTTATAGTTTATAATTGTTAGGTATATTTGGTGTTTTATAGAATTATTGGATTTTTACTACGATTAGTCTATTTTACGGTTTTAATGGGTTTTGGGTATTGGTGGGGTATTTTGTGGTCTTAGGTTATTAGTGTAATTTTGTTGTTTTTATAGTTCTTAGGGGCTTTAAGGGTCTTTTAAGGGTTTTATGTTTATTTTGGTTCTTTTAAATTTTCTTGGGATTTTCAGTTCATTTTAGGGGTTTTGGGATTCTTGGGTTTTTAGAGTTTTTAGATTTTTTGGGCTTCTATTGTCTATGGGTTTTTTTGGGTTTAAATAATTTTAGTGTTTTATTGTTTTAAGGATATATTGTGTTTTTAGGATTTTATGGATTTTTTTGGGTTTTAGGGTTTTTAAGGATTTTAGGGGTTTTAGGGTTTTTATGGGTTTGCAGGGTATTGAGGTTTTTATGGTTTTATTTCTTATATATCTATTAGAGGTTTTAGGGTATATTGGGGTATATTTCTGGCGATTTAGGGTATTTTTTATGGTTTTTAGGCGTTTTAGGGCTTTGTGGGTTTAGGGTGTTATAGGTCGTTTAATGTTTTTCGGGTTTTCAAGATTTTTTTTGGGTTTTCAAGGACATGGTACATTTTTTGTTTTAATAGTTTTTATGGTATTAGGGTATTTTTGGGTTTTATGGTCGTTTTATAGTTGTAATGTTCTTTATTATCTTCTTAGGGGGTTTATGTTTTTTAGGTTTATTTGGGTTTTTAATTTTTTTTTATGTTTTTTAGGGTTTTTTTCATTTTTAGCTATTTTAAGGTGTTTTAAAAATTTTAGTGGGATTTACGGTTGGGTGATGAATTATTATTATTTTTCATTATTTGGTGGGGGGTAGGGATTTTAGGGGTTTTGAATTTAAGTGTTTATTTGGGGTTTTAATGTTTTAGTATTTTAATGTATTTAGGGATTTAGGGGTTTTTACGGTGCATTAATTTTTTTTATATTTAATTATTTTGTCCTCTTTTAAATTTTAATTTTCTTTTAGTTGTTTTATGGATTTTCGGTGATTTTAGGGGGGGTTTAGGTTATTAGTGACATCGAGGTTTTTATGGTTTTTAGGTAATTTTGGAGTTTTTATTGTTTCTAGGGGGTTTTGGGGTTTTACTGATTTTAGTGGCTTATAATGTGTTTAAGGTTTTTATGAATTTTTATGGGGATTTATGGTTTTCATGTTTTTTAGGCATTTAGTTTCTTTTTAGGTTTTATGGGTATTACGGATATTGGGAATTTTATGGGGTTTTTATGTTCATTTGGGGGGGTTTATCGTCTTTTATAGACTTTTTAGGTCAATTATGGTTTTTATGGTTTCTAGTTTCCTATAGCAGTTTTATTGTCTTCAGGGTCGATTTTTTATTTTCGGGAATCTTAGAGTATTATAGAGTTTTTAAGGGGTTTTACAGACATTTAACATTTTTATGATCCTTTTCGGTTTTATATACTTTTAGGGTTTTATATGGATTTTAATTTTCTCGGGAATTTTAGGGGTTTTTAGAGACATTTAGGTGGTTTTGGGTATTTATGGTGTTTTAGTCTCTTAGTGTTTTTATGGTTTTAGGTTTATTATGGAAATTCAAGTTTTTTGGTATTTTAGGTATTTTTTTGATTCTTATATTTTTTTAGCGGTTTTATTAGTTTATATAATCCTTTAGGGTTTGTATGGTTGTATGGACTTTTTATGGACTTTTTTGGGTTTTTCAGTTTTTTTGTTGTTATAGAATTTTTAGGGTTTTTAGGGTGTTTAGGTTTTTTATTGTTTTAGTAGTTCATTTGTTTTTAATGTTTTAAGGTGTTCTAGGGATTTTGGGGTTCTATAAGGTTTTATGGCTTTAAGGGTTTTTATTGGGTTTTAGTGGTCTTGCGGGTATATAGTGTTCTTTTTTTCATTATGTTTTTAGGTTTTTAGGGGAATGTGTGGTTTTTTGTTTTCTAGTGTAATGATGGTTTTTGGGTTTTTGGGTATTTTAATATTTATTTGTTTATTAAATTTTTTAGAGTTTTGTTGGGTTTTTATGGGTTTAATGCTTTTTTGGTATTTAATGATTTTAGGGGTTCTTTGGGATTTCTAGGGGGTTTTCAAATTTTTAGGGTTTATGGATTTTATGTAGTGTTTTAGGGTTTGTTAGTTCTTTTCATGGATCTTAGGTGTATTGAGGGGTTTTAGGGGTTTCTAGAGTGTATCTATTTTTTAGATATTTAAGGGATTTTAAAGGATTTTAGGGTTTGTTAGTGTTTTTTGGGGTTTGGGGTATTAATGTTTTAAATGGTTTTTATGGTTTTAGGGATCTTAGTGGGTTTTAAGGGTTTTTTCAGTTTTCAATTTTTTTTTTCTGCAGATTTTTTATATGTTTTGTTGTGTTAATGGGTTTTTGTGTATTTTAGGGGGTTTGGGTCTTATTGGGGCTTGATAGGGTTGTTGGGGTATTTTATGGTATCATGGGGATTTTTTGGTTTTATGGTTTTATTGTATTGTTCTCGTTTTAATGTCTTTGAGTAAATTTTTGGGGTTTTAATGGGGTTTCTGGGTTATTAGGGGTTTTATGATTTTTTATAGAATTTTAGCATTTAAAGGGTTTTTATTGATTTAGGGGTGTATAGTGTTTTAGGGCATTTTAGGGAGGTTTGGATTTTAGGGTTTTAGGGTTTTTTCCCTTTTAATGTTATTAGGGTTTTTCAATGTGTTTGGTTTTTTTTTATTTTTTTGGAATTTATAGAGTTTTTTAAGATTCTTAAGGGTTTATGGTTTTAAGGGGGTTTTATTGTTTAAGAGTTATTAGTGTTTATAGGGGGTTAAGGTTTTTCATGGAATTTAATGGTTTTTAGGGGTCCCTTAATCATATTTAGGTTTTTATGGTTTTCATAGGTTTTTTAAGGATTAAGGATTTTAGGTGTCTTAATTGTTTTTTAGGGTTTTTCTAGATTTTTGGATTGGTTTAGGTAGTTTTATGATTTTACGTTTGTTTAAACATTTAAAGGGTTTTAGGGGTTTAAGGGTTTTTTGGTATTTTATGGGTTTAGGATGATTATGAGGGTTTAGGTCCTTTTTTAATTTTATTGTATTTTTAAGTATTTTTAGTATTTTTAGTTATTTTGGGTATATTTTTCATTTTAGGGAATTAATTGTAATTCAGGGTATTTAAGAGTATTATATTGGGTTTTATGTGGTTATTAATGTTTTTAGTGTTTCTGAATTTTTAGTGTGTTTTGGGGTTTTATTTTTAAGGTGTTTTATGGGTTTTGGGTTTTCTCAGGGATTTTTAGGTGTTTTAAAGGTATTTAGGGGATTAATGTGTATTTGGGTATTATTAGGAAATTTATTATTTTAAGGGGTTTTGGAGTTATGTGTTGTGTATAGCTGGTTTGGTGGGAGGGGGTAGAATTTTTTGGATGTTTATTGGTTTTTTGGGTTTTTAGAGTTTTTTGGGTTTTTTCTATATTTTATCTTTTTTGGATTTTTTTGGGTGTTTGGGGGTTTGATTTATTTTATAGTATTATGTTATTTTTAGGGGTGTCTAGGTTCTTTTAATGTTTTAAGGGGTTTTATGGTCTTTTAGGATTTTTAGGATTTTGCAGTCTGTTATGGTATTTTAGGTGTTTAAATCAATTTTTGGTGTTTTTGGTTTGGGGGGGGGGGGGTTAATATTATTTTCATGTGTTTTTGTGTTTTAATTGTTTTTGATGTATATTAAGTGTCTTTTAGGGGGTTATAGTGTATTTAAGGTCCTCTAGGGTTTTAGGGACCATTATATTTTTTACATTTTGATGTTGGTTTAGGGGGTTTTAGTCTTATTTATATTCCTTTAGGGGTTTCTTGTAGTTTTATGATTATTTATAGTTTTAGATGTTTTAGGATAATTTTGAGTTTTATGGGATTGTGGGACCTTTAAGATTTTAAAGGGTTTTAGGATCCATTATGTTTATAGAGATTTTAGGGTCTTTCTTACTTTTTATTGGGTTTTAGAGCCTGAAATGGGTTTTAGGGTTTTTATGGTTTTAGTTTCTTTAATTGTTTAAATATTTTTAAAGTAACTTATCTATTTTTAATTTGTTGAGTGTATTTTAGGGTTCTTAGGGTTCTTTAGTGTTTTCAGGGGTTTAGGGTGTTTTAGGGGCCTTTAGGGGTTTTAGGTTCCTTTAGGTTTTTAGGGTTTTTTAGAATACAATAGAGTTTATAGAGAGTTTTATAGTTTTTTAGGTGTTATAGGGTTTTATGGGATCAATTTTAATTTTTTGATATTTTAGTGTCTATTAAGTATTTATGAGTTTTTATGGTTATTTATAGTTTTTAAGCTTTTTATAGAAATTTAGGGAATTGGGATATTTTAGACACTTTTTTGTATTTTGTTCTCATTTTAGTGTGTGTAATGGTTTTATGGTTTTCTTGGTCAATTAGGGGTTTTAGGGGTTTTATGAAATTTTATGGTTTTTGGTCCTTTAGGGTATTTAGGGTTTTTTGGGGAGTTCCATGATTTAAACATATTATAGGTACTTTTAGGGGTTCTGGTGTTAAGAGTTTTTAGGATTTTTTTTGATTCTTTATATTTTCTTGAGGGTGTCAAGTGTTTTTTTTTGGGTTTTTACTATTTTTTGGGGTTTTATGGATTTTATATTTTTTGGGGGTATTATGGTTTGGTGGGGTTTTAAGAGATTTTGTGGTTTCAAGAAATTTTATTATTTTAAAGTATTTTGAGGGTTTTTAGGACATCCATGTTATTTTGGGGTTTATATGGTTTTATGGGTTTTATGGTTCTTAGGGTTGTGGGTAAATTATGTTTTCCGGAATTTTAGGGTTTCTCAATGGTATATGAGTGTTCAGGGTTTTAGTTTTTTTGTGGTTTTAAGGGTTTTAATGGGTTTCAAGTGTTTTAGTGGTTTTTAGGGGGTTTAGGGTTGTTTTGTTCTATTTATGATTTTTATTTATTTTGGGTCTATTTGGGATGAAAAGGGTTTTCATGGATTTAATGGTTTTAGTATGTTTAGGTTCTTTTAGGGGTTTTGTGTGTTATGGTTTTTATTGTTTTTGGGATTTTGGGAGTCTTTTTTTGTATTTAATAATATTTAGGGTTTTAGGTTCTTTTATGGTTTTATGGGTGTTGTATTTTAATAGGTTCTATTATATTTTTGGTGTTTTTAGGGAAGTTTAGTATCTTTTAGGGTTTTTAGTGTCTTTTATTGTTTTATGGGATATTACGAATTTATTAGTTTTTATGTTTTTTTTATAGTCTTCGAGGTTTTCAGTTATTTAAGGACTTTTATTTTTTTAGGGTTTTAGGGATCTTTATTGGTTTACAGTTTTTAAGGTTATTTCGGGTGGGATTATGGTTTTTATGGGTATTTTCATTTTTATGAGTTTTTATGGGATATTGAGTTTTAAATGGTCTTTAGGGTTTTTATTGGATTTTCAGTTTTTTAGGGTTATTTAATTTTATTTGGAAAATTGTAAGGGTTTTTAAGTATTTAAATAGTTTTAGGGATTGTAGGTATTTTTAGAGTATTCTAGTGTTTTTAGGATTTATAGAGGGTTTATGGTTTTTATGGAATTTCGAGTCATTTAATGTTTTTAATAGTTTCTACGACGTTTTAATGTTTTAGGATCTATAATGGGGTTTAAGGAAATTTTAGTTTTGGTTTCTTTTGAAAATTATTTTGAATATTTTGGGTCATTTTGGGTTTTAGGGGATTCTAGTAGTTTTAGGATATTTATGGTTTTTAGGTGAATTTAGTGGTTTTTTTTGGGTACTTTAGGTTTTTTTGGTCTCTTAAGGCCCTTTAGGTTTTTAGGGATTTCTGTTCCTTTCTGGCTTAGAGGGACTTGTAGGGTTTTTATGAGTTTTATAGTTTTCAAGAGTTTTATTAAATGTTTTTGTTTCATTTTTTTGGTTATTAGGTTCATTTTGGTAATAATGGTTTTAAGGATTTTATGGTTTTTGGGACTTTTTGGGTTGTCTTAGTGGTTTAAGTATTTTTAAGGTTTTTAGGGTTTTAGTGTTTTAGGATTTTAGGGGGATTTAGTTTTTTTGGATCTTTTAGGGTTCTGTTTTCAGCATTCTAGGGTTTTTAGAGGCAATTGTGTCAATTAGGGGGTTAATGTATTTTTAGTTCTATTATGTTTTTTGAGTCATTTGAGTATTTATGATTTCTTAGGGGTTTTGGATACTTTTATGTGTTTTTTCAGTATTTGAATAGGTTTTTTATATTTTTAGTGTTTTAGGGGTTTTGGGTTTTCATATTTTTAAGGGTTTCAGGGTTTTAAGGTTATACGATTTTTAGGGTTTTTAGTGATATTTTTTCTATATTTTATAAGTTTTTATAATATTTTAGGGGATTTCGGTTTTTAATTGATTTTTGGGTTTTAGGGATTTTTTGGGGTTTTAGAGTTTAAGGATTTTTTAGGGATTTAGTGATTTTTAGGGTTCTTTAGTTTTTATGGGTTTCCTGTTTTTTATGGTTTTTATGGTTTTTATGGTTTTTAGTGGTTTTATGGTTCTATTAGGGGTGTCTATGGATTTTATGTTTTCTATTTTTTTGGGTTTTTATTAAATTTTTAATTTTTGTGTTATTTATAGTTTTTCGGGTAGTTTAGGGTGTTTAATGTTTCTTATTGTTTCATTGTGTTTTTATAATATTATTCATGTATTTTAGGGGTTTATATTGTCTGATTATGTTTTTTAGGGTTTTAGGGTCTTTTGTTTTTTTATATTCTTTTAGGGTAGTAAATATTTTGGGGTTTTTAGGGCACTTACAGTTTTTGGGTTTTTTTATTTTAAGGAGTTATTTGTGTTCTAGAAATTTTTATACGTCTATGATTTTTTGGTTTTTTTATCCTTCTTTTTTTAATGTAATTTTATGGGTTTTAGGGTATTTATTGGTTATTTATGGTCTTTTAGGGGATTCTAATGGTTTTTAGGGTTTCTTAGATTTTCAAGTGTTTAAGGATATTTTGTGTTTTTTGTGTTTTTTAGGGGTTTATGATTTTTGGATGGATTTTAGAGTCCATTATATTTTTTAGGGGTTTCATGGTACTTTATAGTTTTTTACTGTATTAGGGTCTTTTCGGGGTTTCTATGGTTTTTAGGTCACTTTATGAGTTTTTAGGGGGATTTAGATCATTTTTTATGTTTTGGGGTATTTTAGTGTGTATTTAGTGTTTGATAGTGTCTCTTCGGGGTATTATGGTGTTTAGAGTTTTCTAAGTGTTTAAATGTTTGTAGGTATTTTAGTGGTTTTTAGCATTCAATACAGTTTTATGGGTTTTAACGGTGATTAGGTTTTTATTATTATTATTAGGTCTTTTTGGGTTTTGTTGAGGTTTCTAGGGACCTTTAGAGATTTTGGGGTATTTGGTGTTCTTTAGGGTTTTTAGGGTTTTAAGGACCCTTTAGTGATTTTAGTGACCATTGTGGGTTTTTGTGTCCGTTAGGTTTTTAATGGTTTTTAGTTACTTTTAGAATTTTTGTAGTCGGATATGTTCATTATGTGTATTTGTTTTTGTTTATTTTAGATGTTTTATGGTTTTTATTTTCTTCTAGAGGTTGTTAGGGGGTTTTAGTGTCTTTATATGGGTTTCTTGGGTTTTTTTGGGAGTTTTAGGTTCTCTTAGAGTTTATAATGTTTTTATGTTCATTTATGGTTTTTATGGTCTTAAGGGTATTTTAGAGTTTTTAAGGTTTTAAATGTATCATTGGTTTTTTAAAGATTTGTTTACTATTTTCACGTTTTTTAGATTTTTTGTGGTTATAAGGTTGTAGTGTTTTTATTTTTATGGGTTTTTAGGATTTTAGGTGTCTTTTATGTTTAATGTGGTTTTTAGGGTTTTTAGGTTTTTAGGATTTATTGTCGATTTTATGGTTCTTTAGAGTTTTTTGGCTTTTTACAAGTTTATCTTTTTTAGGATTTTAGGGGGTTTTGGGTTTTTTGGTGTCTTGGATTGTTTTAGGATCTTTATGTTTTTTATGGAATTTTAGTGATTTTATGTTCATAAGGGGTTTATTTATTGTTTTTAGTTTCATTTTATTTTTAGCGCTTTCATGGACTTTTAGTGATTTTTGGGTTTTTTTATTGTTTTTATTGTTTTTAGGGTCACTTATTGTTTTCTATTTATAATAAGGTATTGGATAATTTGGTATCGTTTATACAGTTCTAACGGGTTGTAGTGTGTTTTATGTTTTTTTTGGGGATTTAGGGTCTTTAGGGTTTAAAAGGAGTTCTGGGGTTTTCGTACTTTTAGCGGATTTTAGGGGTTTGGAGTTTTTAGAGATATTAGGCTAATTTAGGTGTTTTAGAATTATTTGTATATTTTAGTTGTTTTAGGGGTTTTTAATATCATTTAGTATTTTTTTGGGGTTTAAGGGATTGGTAGGCGGAGGGATAGGTTATTCCAGACCCCCCCCCCCACAAATATATAAAAAAAAGACACGGCAGAACATGAGGGGCAGAGTCAATAAACTCACACCCAAAAGCTCTGAACACCCCCAAAAAAGAAACTACAGAAAGAGGATGGTAACAACACCAAGACCAATAACTAAAACGTCATTAATTACCAAAAAAGCTGTAACCAACATTCGACAGCTCAAAGCCAAGTAGTGACCAACATCCAATCTCACAATTTCCAACATCCAGCACCTCCTCACCAAATAGATCCACTGCCTGCAGCATAGAACAATCATCACCAAACTCAGAAACGTCAGTTTCATCACATCCTAGCCATGTAGCTACCATCCTACAACATTTTTTCCATCATCCATCACCTACATTCCAAGAAGATAAACAGCCAGCAACACAAGACCACCATCATCACCAGCCTCCAGCAACTCCTCACCAAGTAGATCCACAGCCTCCAGCGTAGAGCCACTAGCACCAAACTCGTAAACATCAGATTCATCACATATGTACCCATCGGCAAGAAGTTTCCATCACCACTATTTAAGAAAACCATAATTTCCTTCCACACCTCATGAAAAAGCGGCGCTGAACAACATATCTCTAGGATCGGCACACACAGATTCCCACAACAGCAACAAAAAATAGAACAATCCAGAACCATCCTAACTGAAAAATCAATCAGAATATACATTACCAGATGGAAAGCCCAGCCAACAAACAAATATACATTCATAACCATCCATAATAGAAGATAAATCATATACCCACTTAACCATAGAATTCTAAAACCATCTGCCACTGGTGCACGAGAAAATCGCCGGATCAACACCGCATAAGAGAAAACTTACTGAATTTGAAGAGCCATTTGTGAAGAAACTGAACACTGAAGCAGAAAACCAAATGACTGACCATCAATGAGGCCAAAAAAATTCTTTCATCGTGAACTTCTCCGCCATGGAGGACCTCAAACAGACTGACCAATCCGTGGAAACCCTAGAACTACATCATCATCCATGATGCCGCACTATGAAGACTAGGCCACCGAAGAAACCGGGAAACACCCACCGATAAAAAATCGAAAATCATTACCAAAACCCAACACCACATATATCGCCCCTCAAAAATAAGGGGAAGAGGTCTACAATTCCATAAACTGTAGTGACCAGATCTGTCCCACTCCTCCATGGATCTGAAGCACCACACAATAAAGAAACAAAATTTGAGTGGAACCATTATAACACTGCAATGATGCGCCAATGGAAGACCATATCTGACCCACAGCCCAATGAAATTTCAACGTCGCATATCAAGAACACAAGATCATAACCGGTAATCCATGGTTGAAGCATTCATCCACAACTGACGCCCGAGAGCTTTCCAGAGCACCGCCAAGCCAGAAGAAAAGAACCACCAATGGAGTGAGCAACAATGATGGGAAGTTCGACACCATAGAAGCCAAAGCAAAAATATTGACTCATCCATACCATAAAAGGTGCACCGTAAGTGCAGATGAAATCAAAGGGAAACCTAAGCATAACAGGGAGACATGACCTCCATCTCTTAAGACTTTTCTCTATTGGGTTTTAGGGGTTTTTATGAGTTTATAGGGTTTTAGTGGTTTTGGGTTTTAGGGTTTTAGTGTGTTTTATGTTTTTTCTGGGTTTTATGTTTATTTATTGTTTTTATGTTTTTTTGAGGTTTAAAGGGTACTGTGGGTTTTTATGATTTATTGTGTTTTTAGGTATTGCTTTTGTTTTTTTTGTTTTTTCTTGTTTTTTTGGGTTATTATTTGGTTTTAGGGGTTTTAAGATTTATACATTTTTAGGGTACTCTATTGTTGTGTACGAAATATTAATGTCATTATAGGTTTTTAGGGTTCGCAATGGTTGTTTGGTCTTTTAGGTGATTAAAGTGTTTTAGGGTTTTCATGGTTTTAATGTTTTTTTATGGATTTTAGAATTTTATGGTTATTTTTACATTATATATCTTTTAATTAATTTTAGGGTTTTAGTGTCTTAAATTGATTTAATTGGTGTTTTTGGGTGCTTTAGTGTTTTTGTAGATCTAGGTTTCTTTCCGGTTAATTGATGGGCTTTTAGGTTCTTTAGGTATTTTAGGACCCTTTATTGTTTGTATGGTTTTTACGGTTATTTAGTGGTTTTGGTAGCTTTTAGGAAAATTTTGTATTTTTAGTTGTTTTATGACCATTTTGGTAATTTATGGTTATTAGGGTTTTTACAGTTTTTTGGGTGTTTAGCTTTTTTGGATTTCTATGGTGTTTAACAAATTTCAGCGTCTTCTAGGACTCATAATGTTTTTAAGGACTTATATGGTTTTAGGGACTTTAGTTTATTTTGGTTATTTTGGGTTTTGGGGGACCTTATGGGGGTTTATGTTTTTAGAAATTTAGGCATTTTTCATTTTTTGGTTGTTAGGGTATTCTAGTGTTTTAGGGATCATTAGGTCCTTTAGGATTTTTATGTCATTTTAGGAGTTTTGTGTGTCTTTAGGTTTTTAATGGGTTTTCTGGTTTTTGTGACTTTTCAAAAATATTAGGGTTGTAATGGGTATTAATGGTTTTAATGTGTTTTTATATTTTTTGGGTTATTATGGTTTTTATTGATTTCAATATTTTTAGGAGTTTTAGGGTTTTTAGAGTCGTCAATGGTTTTTTTGTTTTTTTTTTACATTGACAGAATTTAAGGGTTTTATATTTTGTAAAAATTCTTAGGTTTTTTTGTTTTTAAATTTTTTTGGGTTTTTTTTATTTATTATAGTATTTTTCCATTTTTAAATGTTTTTAGTATTTCATGTTTTTTTACAGTTTTAAAAGGATTTTATAGATTTAGGGTTTTAGGGTTTTTATAGATTTTTAGGGTTTCATGATTTAAGACTTTTTAGTGGTTTTTAAGGGGTGTTGAGATTTGTAAATTTTTTTGGGTGTTATAGGTTTTTTTGGGATTTTGGTATTTCAAGTGTTTTATATGTTTAAAGGATTTTAGGGTGTACCAATGTTTTTATAGGGTTTTTTTTTTGTATTTTATGCCTTATGTGTTTTTTAGGTTCATCTATTTTTTTTAGGATCATTATGGTCATTTAGGATTTGGTGTCCTTTATGGTGTTTTATAGTTTTTAAGCTTTGTACTAGTTTTTATAGTAATCATGTTTTTTGTTTTTTTTTTGATTTTATGGGTTTTTAGTGTTTTTAAGATTTTTATTTGTTTTTAGTTTTTTGAGGGTTTCAATGATTTTTAATGTATTTAGTGTATTATGTTTTTAATGTTTTTATAAATTATTAATGTTTCTAGTTCATTTATTTATTTTTAGGGGGTTTCAATGTTTTTATGGATTTTTAGGGTTTTTAGTCATTTTTAGGAATTTTTGGTGTTTTATGGTCCTTAGAGTTTTCAAGGATTTTATGGGTTTTTAAGTTTTTATTTTAATTTTCTATGGTTTTTATAGTTTATTATGAGTTTATTGGTTTTTAAAGGTTTTTAATTTTTTTATGTTTTTGGGGTTTTAGGGGATATAGTAAATTTCTATTGTCTTTAGTATATTTTGGGGTTTTTTGTTTTTCATTTTTATGGTTTTCTGGGGGGGGGGGTTTGGGTTATTTGGGGCTTTTGGGTGTGTATAGGGTTATATAGTCTTTTATGATTTTTAGAGGTTTTGGGAATTTAGGGTTTTTATTGAACTATAGCATTTTAATTGTTTCAGGGACATTAATGATGTTTTTTGGTTGGTAGGGTTTTAACGGTTTTAAGGCTTTTGGAGTTGATTGGGGTTTCTTAGTGTTTTTTTTAATTTTAAATAGTTTTTTGGGGATTTTTAATGTATTTTTATGGATCTTATGGATTTTAGGGTTTTTAGGGTTTTAAATGGTATTTTAGGATTCATATGGGTTTTATAGTATTTAGGGGGTTTAGGGATTATATGGTTTTCTATGGGTTTTCAATTTTCTTAGGGGGTTTAAAATATTTTCATGTTTTAGGTCCATTTTATACTTTTTTAGGGATTTCATGATTTTTAGGGTATGTAGTCGTTTTATGTGTTTTATTTTGTTTACGAGGTTTTTTGAGGTTTTTTATGGTTTTTACTATTTTCAGTTTTTTCATCTTTCTGTATTTTTGAGGGTTTTGGGAGTTTTGGTTTTTTTTTTGATTTTTTGGGTTTTTTGGGTTTTAGAGTTTTTAGGTGTTTCATCAGTTTTTTTGTGATTTTTATGGATTTTTGGGAATTTAGGGGAGGTTAGGTGTTACAGGACAAGTAAGGGCTTTTAGGTTTATTTAATATTAATTAGGTTCATCTAACATTATTTTAAATGTTTTATGGATTTTTAGTGTTTTTAGAGTTTCTTAAGAGCTTTCAAGCTTTTGGTGTTTATTATTGTTTTTAGGGACTTCTTTTGTTTTTAGGTTCTCTGACGGGTTTTGGTACCATTACATATATTATGTTTTTTATGTGTTGTGTATGTTTTGGCAATTTTTTATATCTTTAATAGTGAAATTATGTTCATTTAGGGGTTTAGTGCATTTTTTTAGTTTTTAAGGGTTTTAAAAGTTTTAATGAGTTCTAGGGTTTTTATGATTTTTTAGTTTTTTAGGTGATTAAGTGATTTTTGGGGTTTTAGAGTTCTACGGTATTTTTATGTTTTTTGGGGGTTCTTTGGGGTTTTAAGGTTTTAGGGATTTTCATGGTTTTAAGGTTTTTTTGGGATTTAATGTTTATATTTGGTTTTCTTGTTATAGGGATTTTTGATTTTTTTTGGTTTTAAGGTTATAGGGTTTTTAGTGTATTTTAGGCCCATTTTGAATTTGAGTGTATATTCTAGAATTTTCGAGTTTTAGGGAATTTGAGGGATTATATGGTTCTCTTAGAAATTTTAGGGGTGTGGGGGTTTTTTAGGTTTTTAATGTTTTAGGTGTTTTATTGTTTTTAGTGTCTTAGTTATTTTTTTAGGGATTAATGTGATCTTAGAGTATTTTAGGGTCATTTAGGGATTTATAATAGTTTTAGGATCATTAGGGTTTTTATGCCATTAGGTGTTTTGGGATTTTTTTTAACACCCAAAACTTCCACGGTGCGTTTACCTTTGAAAAATGTAATAGATTGTTCTGTACAAAACATGGAGTTTGATCACACCACGACAAATAAAACAATCCATTATTTATTTTAATACCCAATTTTTTAAATTTTTTAAATTTTATTTTTCAAAATGGATTTCATTTTTGTGTTCAGAATATCCAAATTAGAATTTGGGTAACTTTTTGGCATTTTTCAGAAAACATTAATTTTTTGAGAAATAGTGAAAAACACTGCGTTATTGTTTAAAACCAACATTTTTTTAAATAATTATATATTTTATTTAAATTTATTTTTAGTAAAAATACATAAATAATACCTATATACGTTCAATATATTTCATTGAATTCATTTTATAAAAATATCAGATGTATAAAATTTTATTGAACTTTTTACCATGTTTTACCCACCTTCTAGGGTCATTTTTAAATTTGAATGAAACATAATTTTACCGCTTATTTGAATTGAATTTAGAAAATCTGAGATACATGGTTGACTTCTGTATGTAAAATTTCATTCAATAAGAAGAAAATAATTTTTTTTGAATTGTAACTTTTGACTTTTATTTACCACGGTTAAAATAAATAGGGTCATTAAAGGTACAAAATGATATTATAATTACCCTATAACATGTCTTAATTATATTAGATAAGTTCATTTAGAAAAAAAAACAACCTTAAGAATATAATATGATCTTTTTGGTCCACATGTATTTTATTTCGACATTTATTATTATTTTATTTAAAGAAGAGTTAAAAGTGTTAAATTCGATGTTGAATAACTAAATCATTATTTATATAGGGTTATACATAAGATAAATTCCACTATAAATATTCATTATAAATTTAAAAATATTTCCTACATAATTTTATTTTATTTATAATTTTTAGACATTAAATAATTACATTTATTTATGAAATAATGATGATGTATTAATAACTTTATTAAGGAATGACTAAAATTGTTTATAATATAAATATACAAATAAATCTAAATAGAGTATTTTGATAAATTCCACTAATTTTATTGGTTAATATGAGATGTTACGGTAGATTGAATAAATTTATTTTGAAGTGATAATGTTTTCCGGACATTCAAAAAAACAAAATACAAAATAGTGTCAAAATTGACATAAATGAGTTTTTTAAAACAAATACTATATTATTATTTGATATGATATTCCGAAAAATAGGGGATAATAAAATGGACATAGATAATGTTAGATATATCAATAATGATCCGCTTGGTGTTCTCTTGTATTTTTATAGTATGTTTATTAACCATTTATTATAATAATAAAAGAATACATGTTAAAAGATAAACTATTAAACAATAAGTTAAATCTAAAAGTCAAGGTTAATATTGTGACATAAAACATTCTAAAACCTATTGGTTTAAATTTTTTCGTCCCATCCCCACCTCATCCTAGAAATAAATATTTTCGGAGCCATTATAAACTTAATATGATTGTATAATAAAATAATATTTTAAACTTTTCCTAAAGCGACCCCCGCCTATCTTATAAAAGGGTACATAACCTTCTTTTAAAATCACACCTCCAAATCCACATGGATCATCCAACCCCTGATCAAATATCCTCCCAAAAACCCTCATGTATACATAGAGGCCTTACATTGATCAGAAAGCCAGCCTAATGCGCCCTTTTGATCAACTCAAAAGGAAACACACGAAGAAGAGGTAATAATTTCACCACATCATTCAATGTTATTTTCTTATTCGACATCCACTTTCTATGATGTTTCCATACCAAAATAATAAATCCATTACCTTCTACATACTATGATGTTATTATAAATACGGTACAAACATCTTCATTATTCTGTCTGTCCTATGAATAACAAAGTCACCATACGGGCATACGTATGGCTTACCGTATCCATGTCATGGTGTAGTTTTTTATTCAACCCGTCATTATATTTATGGGTATAATAACAAGTATAATTGATTTAAATAATAAATATACAATTTCAATGATTATGTATATTTCATATACCATTCAATTACATACAATTTCATAATAAATATAATGATATTGTCCCTCGTGCGTACGAACGAATTACTGTCTCCACGAATGCGATAAGATTCATTCCCAATCATAACCACTCAAGAATAAATTTCATTTGATGTTCAAAAATAATGTTTAATAACAGAATATAATTATGTATATGAATAATGTACATCCTATCCATAAAAAACATATCTTACATAACCTAAAATATAAAGTAAAATGAATTAGTTAACAACAAAAACAATGATACTACTGAAATATTATTATGAAATAAACATTAGAAGATAATATATGATATAATTTTTATGTATATAGTTCATGTATAATTTAATAATTTTTTTTAACAATTATATAGGATTTTCACATACCAGCAACTAAGGAAAATTATAAGGTAATGGTTACTTGTACAATGTCTTCTTTATCCGAGGTTGTTTATACGTTAGTATATACTAGGACCTCTTTATCATCAACATCCATGTTTCATAAAAATGTATTTCCATACTTTTTAACTATTTAATAGACTATGTGTTGAAGTCATTTAGAATTTTTTTTTACTTTTTATAAAAATTTTATAAATTATTTTTTCCATCTTTTTCCAAAAAATGACCTTTATGACCTTTTTGACAAAATTAAGGGAAAAATGTTTTTTTCATATACATTGGGGGAATCTATTTTCAACTGTTATAACATCTCTGAGGCTTCAATTACTATATTATAAGAATATTTTCCAAATAAATGTTTTCTTTTATAAAAATATGACTTTTAAATGATTTCAAAATAGAATGAGATATTTCTCTAAAACAGTTTTTATTGCATCTAGACAACAACATTGGATATATTTTACACTTGATTGAAGTTGATTTATTATGATACAATCCCCCATATTCTATTAATTTTTTTGTGATATTTTTGACTTTGGATGTGTTATTTTTATAACATTCATGGTTTGTGGTTAAAACATTAACATTTCTTATGCTAGTTTTAAAATGAATGTTTATGTGATGTTTCAACCTTTTCATATGAGGAATGCGTTGGACATAGTATGTGATGGGTGGAGACTATTATAGCTCATTGATACATTGGTAGGTCTCCTTAGACAAACTAGTTTCTTGGTAGAGGGCCTTGAAAAAATATTATTTGTAGTCATGGAATAAAGCTTTGACTATGTGGTTATGATGTCTGGTATTATGCATTCCATCATTATTAAATTGGATATTGATATTACATTTGATTATTCAACTTGTATAATATCCATGTGAATAAGTAAATGGAATTATTTGATTTATCTATCCCATATTATTCCTAATCATAAGTTTAAAAGGCCTGTATTTTAGTCTTATACATTTCCTCAAATGTTTGGGCTGATTTATGAAAGTTCTGCTATATTTTAATCCTCACTAAGCACTGGAGATCAACCCTTTCTATGTTTTATTTTTACCAGGATGCGAAGAATTATATTATGACTGACCTGCAAGGATATTCTAAGGGTGATAAATTTGTTAAAAGGAGAAACAATGTTGTATTTTTTTCATTCCATAATGTAATATAAAACTAATGTTTGTATCTAGTACTTCCAAGGATACTAAACTTATTGGTATATTATGATTTTATCCATTGTTATCATGTCAATGTTATGATATAATGCACTGACTCTGTGTAACTGGGGATGGGTCATTAAATTTTTTGTTTTTTTGGAATTTACAGTATTTAGGGGTTTTATAGTTTTTTAGGGTTTAATGGTTTTTAAATGTTTTGGGGTTTTTGGGTTTTATAGTGTTTTTGGTTGTTTAGGTGTTTGCTAGTTTTTAGGGTCCTTTTTGGGTTTTTCTATTTTTGGGGGTTTTGGGGTCCTTTAAAGTTTATTTGGGTTTATGGATTTTGTAGGGTTTTTTAGATTTTCATTGTTGAGATTAGGGGTTTTTGGTTTTGTTTGTGTATTTAGGGGTTATTTACGTGTTTCACATTTTTTTGTGGTTTTAGGGGTTTTATGGAGTTTTTGGGACATTATGTTTTTAATGGGTGTTTTCAATTTTAAATGTTTTTTTATTTTTAGGGGGTATAAGGGTTTTTATTGGTTTTAATTTTATAATGGTGTTTTCTAGTAGTAAGGGTTTTTTTCATTTTTAATTATTTTAAGAGTCTATAATTTTTTATGGTTTTAGGGTATTTTAGGTTTTTTATGGTGTTTAGGGTTTTAGGTTCCTTTATCTCTTTAGGATTTTTTTGGTATTTTATTATTATTTAGTGTTATTTTTACTTTTAGGGTCTTCTATGGGGTTTTGAGTTATTTTAATGTTTTACTGTTTTTCTTGGGCTTCCAGCATTTATGATATTCGGTATATTGTTTAGTTTGATGGGTTTTGGATTTATGATGTAGGTTTTAGGGTTTCGGGAATATGGTCTAAGGTATAGGGTGTAGTGTATAGGTTTTAGGGTGTAGATTTTATGTTGCATGGTTCATGGTATTTGGGTGTATGGTGTAGGCTTTAGGGTGTATGGAATAGGGTTTCATGTGTTCTGTATAGTGGGAATGGTTTAGGCTTTATGGTGTAAGGTTTAGGTTTTAGGGTGTTAAGTATTTAAATTAGGGGTTTCATGGCTAACTGTTGGTTTTTATGGTCTTTATGCATTTTTGGTGTATTAGAGGATTTATTGGTTTTTATGAGGTTTAGGGTTTTTAGGGTTTTTTTTGGGTTTTGGTGTTTCTTTTAATTTTAAGGGTTTTTAGATATTTTAGGCATTCTTAGGAGTTGGGTGTGGGTAGTGTTGTTAGTGGTATTATGTTTTTTTGAGAGTGTACTATTTTTATCATTTTTATGTCTCTAGATCTATTTCTTAGTATATTAGGGGTATTTGGATGGTTTTATAATTTTTATTGGTTTTATATTTTTTTCAATATTTTATAGGGTTTGTAGGGTTTTTCTCGGTTTTAGGAACTTTAAGGGTATTTTAGGATATTATGGTCATTTAGGATATTTTATTATTAATATGGTTTTAGGGGTTTTTAATATTTTTTATGTTTTTTGGGTTATTAGTTTTTTAGCATATTTGGGTATTCTAGAGTATTGTTTTGGGTTGTTAAGTTTTATAACGGTTTATAATGGTTATGAGGTTTTTTATTATTTTTAGGTTGTTATGGTTTTTAGGGTTCTAGGGTTTTTAGAGTCATTAAGGTTTTATGTGATTTTAGTTCATTTTATTGTCTATTTGGATTTTAGGATCCATTTTGGGTTATGGAGCCTTTTATGGGTTTTGATGGATTTAGGTCCTTTTTGGGTTTTATGACTTTTTATTGGTTTTGGATTTTTATGGGTTTGTGGAATTTTTTATCGTTTTTATGAATCATTTAAGGGATTTATAGTTTTCTTATTGGGGTTGTTATTTTTTGTCATTTTAAGTGTTTTTTTGTTTTTATGATTTTTCATATTTTTAGAGGTTTTTGAAATTTTTATGTTTTTCATGGTTTTGAGAGTTGTATGGGGGTTTTAGGGGTACTTAGGGTTTTAAGGTTGTTATGATCCTTATGTTTTTACAGTGGGTGTTATGGACTTTTAGGGTTTTGGGATTTTTATTGTCTTTTAGAGTTTTATGGGTTTTATGGTTCTTTAGGGTATTAACGGTTTTTAGGGTTTTTTAGGTTTTTAAGATTTTTTGGGTTTTTAGGGTTTATACAGTATTTTAGGGTTGAGGTTTTGTTTTTAGGGTATTGGGTATTGGGTATGGGGATTAATTTCTTTTGTATGGGTATATGGTGTTGGTTTTAAGTATTTAGTGTTTTGGGTATAGGATTTATGGTGTACTGTATAGGGAGTGGAGCCTTGGGTTTAGGGTTTAGGGTTTTAGCCTCAAAGTGTATTGTATATGGTTTAGGTATAAGTTTAATGCTGTAGGGTATAAGTTTTAGGCTAAAGGGATTAGGGTTTATAGAATCGGGTATAGGATTTAGACATTTTTACGTTTTTAGGTTTTTATAGTTTTCAAAGTTTTTATGGTTTTAGGTGTTATGGGTACGGTTTTATTTCATTAGGATTTTTGATTAGTTTATTGTTTTAGGAATTTTGAATGGTTTTTAGTCTCATTTCGGTTTTTTGTGTTTTAGGGGGTTTTAGGGAATTTTAATCAGTTTGTAAGTTTTTAGGGGTTTTATGTGTTTTTTGGGTTTTTATTATTATTAAGGAATTAAGGGTTTTTGGAATTTTAGGGTTTATAAGAAATTTTATTTGGAAGGGTTTTAAAATTTATTAAGAGATTTATGGGTTTCCGGGTTTTGGGGATTATATTGTGTTTTTAGGGTTATTTTTATAGTTTTATATGTTTTTTTTATGTTTTTCTATGGTTTTTTGTATATTTGGGGGTTTTAGAGTTTTAAGGGATTTGAATGAGTTTTATAGACTTTTAAGGGATTTTTTGGAATTTTTGGATTTTTTTGGGAATTTAGAAACAATTTAGGTTTCTTTTATAAGTTTTTATTGTCTTTAGTGGATAAAGGGGTGTTCGGGTATTTTATGGTTTGTAGGGTAATTTAGGTGTTTTTAGGGACTTTTATAGTTTTTAGGATTTTTTATGTATTTAGGGTATTATGGGTTCTTAGTGTTTTGTAGGGGGATTTTTATCAATATATGATTTTAACAGGTTTTTTTTGGTTTCTAGGGCTTCTAAAATTTTATTTTGTTTCAGGTTTTTGGGGTATTTTAAGGACTCTTATGGTTTTTAATGGCATTTAGGTGTTTATGGTTTTAGGTTATTTTATGATTTTAGGGTATTTTATTGTTTTTATAGTTTTAGGGGCTTTGAATGTTTTAATGGCCTTTTTTGGATTTTAGGGTTTTAGAGTCGTTTAGGGTTTATAGGTTCATTTATGTTCTTTTTATGGGGTTAAAGGGTTTTGTGTTTGTAGGTGTTTTCATATATTTCCACTCTTTATGGATTTTTGCTGGTTCTAGGAATGTAGGGAATTCTAATATTTATATGGTTTAAAGGAATTTAAATTTTTTATGTATATTTAGGTTTTGAGGGGGTTTTAAGTTTTTAGGGTTTCGAAGTGTTTTTTGGTTTTTTAAGGTTTTTGGCTGTTTTAGGTTTTTAGGGGGTTTTTTAGTATCTTTTGGAGTTTGAAAGGGTTTTTTGTGTTTGTAGTGTTTTTAGGGGTTTTTTGTTTTAATACATTTTGTATTTTTTGGCTTTTTGTGGGGGTTTTTGTGGTTTGAGGTGATTTTAATGTTTTCAACATATTTTGGGGTTTTAGGGTGTTTTAGGAATTTCAAGGATATATATCTGGTTTTATAGTTTCTACTCGTTTTTTATGATTTTTATGGATATATGATTTTTATGATTTTTAGTGTTTGTTAATTTGGTTTATTGTTTGTTATGGGGTTTTGTTTTTTAATATTTCTTATTGTTTTTTAGGGATTTAAATATGTTTTAGTGGTTTTTTTGGTATTGAGGGTATTTATGGTGTTTTTCTAGGTTTATAGCTTTTAGGGATTTTAGGGATATTTAGAGATCTTTAGGGTTTTTAGGGTTTTAGGGGTAATTATAAAGATTTAAATATCTTCTAGGGTTTTAGAGTATTATTGGGTTTTATTGGGGTTTTGGGTCTTTTTAATGGTTTTTGGGATTTTAGGGTATTCATGGAGTTTTCTAGTGTTTTGGGGGTTTGGGGTCTTTTTAGAGGCAGAAGTTTTTTTTGGTTATATTTGGTTTAGAAGAATTTGGGATTTACATATTTAAGGTTTTTAGTGATTCAATTGGTTTTTATGATTTTATGATTTTTTATGTTTTTATGGGTTTCAATGGTTTTTAGTTGGTTTTAGGGTTTTTGGATGTTTTTAGGGTGTTTAGGGTTTTAGTATTTTTTTAGCATTTTATGGTTTTTTAGGTTTTGGGGGGTTTAAGTGTTTTTGTGGGTTTTCTGATTTTTTAGTTTCCAAAGGTTTTTAGGATATTTAGGGTTTTCAGGGACTTTAGGCGTATTTATGTGTTTTAGGGGCTTTTAGGATTTTTAGTGCTTTAAAATAGTATTTTAAGAGTTTGGGGGGTTTCATGGTTATTTTGGGTTTTAGGTACATTAAATGTTTTAAGGATCATTAGAGGATATCTAGATATAGGTATACGTCCAAGGTTTTAGGGTTTTTAATTGTTTTTTGGATTTTAATCATTGTATGTTATTTAATGTTTTAGGGAATTTTTACTATTTTAAAGAACATTTAAAGTTGTTTAGGATTTTATGATAATTTAGAAAGTTTTATGGTTCTATTGGGAATTTGTTTTTATGAATTTTTACAGTCCATCAGGATTTTTTGGGATTTTGGAGTCATTAATGGTTTTATGGGTTTTAGGATCCTTTAGTTTGTAGGTATTTTAGTGCCTTTTAGGGGTTATATATTATTTTTTCCCTTTAGGGGTTTTGAGTGTTTTCATATTACATTAGGGTTTTTATGGTCCTTTTAGGGGGGTTTGGGTTTTTAGTTTCTTTTAATGGGTTTTAGGGTTTTTATGGTGTTTTGATTTTGTAATGTTTTTAGCGGGGTTTGGGGGGTTTTGGGTACCATACGAGTTTTAAGGGGTCTAGTGGTTTTTAGGATTTTAGGATTTTAGGGATTTTTAGGGGTTTTAGGGTTTTAGATAGTTAGGGATTTTTGGCGTTCTTTTTGTTTTTAGGGATATTTAGAGTCCTTTTTGTGTATTTAGGTTTATTTAGAGGTTTTCAATGATTTTTTGGGGATTTTAAGGATTTTAGCGATTTTATGGTTTTAATGGGGTTTTAGTGTTTTTTGGGGGTTTAAAGGATTTTTAGGGTTGTTTATATTTTCTAATTCATTATGGTTTTTAGGGTGTCTATGAGTTTTTTATAATTTTATGGTATTTTAATGTTTTTATTGTTTTACGGTATATTAAGAGGGTTTTCTTTTTTTTAGTGTTGTTAGGGGTTTTACGTGGTTATTTACTCTTTTTAGTATTTTTATGGGATTTAAAGGGTTTGAAGGGTTTTTTATTGGTTTTAGGAGTTTGTACTGGTCTTAATGGTTTTAAGTGTTTTTAGTGTTCTTTTTAAATTTAGTATTTTTATGATTGTTTTAAGGGTTTTTAGGTATTTTATATTTTTTATTGTTTTTATGTTTTTTCAGAACTTTTTATTGTTTTCATCTTTTTTGGGTTTTATTACCTTTTAGGATTTTGTTGATTATTTTCGGGGTTTTAGGTTGTTTAAGATGTTTTTAGTAATTTATGTATTTTACAGGGATTTTAGAATATTTTAGGATTTTAAGGGGTTTTAGGGTCTTTTATGGTATTTAGGGGATTTTTGGTTTTTTGGGTATTTTTTGGGTTTTAATTGTATTTTATATTTTAAGGGGTTTTATTTTTTTTAAGAGTTTTTGTGTATTTAAGGATTATTGGGTTTTATAGTTTTTAGGGTTTTTAGGATTTTCTAGGGGTTTTTTGATTTTTAGGGTTCCATGAGTATTTAGTGATTTTATGGGGTTTTAGTGGTTTTTGGTGACTAAGATTTTTTTACGTTTTAGGGTTTTTATGATTTTTCTAGTCTTAGGTTTTCGATCGTGTTTTTAGGGAATTTTGGAATTTTATGGGTTTTTAGGGTTTTTATGAAATTTTAATGGATTTTTTTTATTGGTTTTTGTGGTTAAAGTGTTTCATAGGTTTTGTACGTTTTTACTGATTTTTAGATTTTTAGGGGTTTTGGGGTTTTTTTGGATTTTTGGGTTTGGCGGTTTTAAGGGAGTTTAATGGTTTTTAAGAGTTTTTAACCATTTTGTAGTCTTTATGGTTTATAATAATTTTGGTTCTTTTTTGGATTTAGTGCTCTTTAATATTATTTTGGTGGAAGGGAGTTGGGGTGTTTATGTTTTGAAATTTATATAGAGGGTTATATGATATTTGAATGTTTTTTTGGTTTTTAATGATTTTTATTATTTCTAGGGATTTATAAGTTTTTATGGTTTTTTGGGTTATTTATGTTTTTATTTTCTTTTTAGGGATTTAGTATGTTTAGGTTTTTATGGGTTTTAGGGTTTTAAAGGGCTTGAGTGTTTTAATGGGTATTAAGGGGTTTCAGTTTTTTGATATTATTTAGGATTTTACGGAGTTTATGGGTTTTTGTGATTTTTTTGGGTTTTAGGGAATCCAGGGGTTCCCAATGTTATTTTAGTGTTTTCTTGGTATTTGGGTTCATTTGATGGGTTTTAGGTTTTTTAATGCATTTTATTTTATTAAGGATTCTTCTAGAGTGTTTTTGGTTTTTAGTATTTTTTAGGTTTTTGTTGGGTTTTTAAAAACATTAGGGTTTTGACGAGTTCATGTGTTTTTAAGTCTTTTGAATGTTTTTTGGCATTTTTTGTGTTTTTTTAGGTTTAGTAATATTTTTTGGGTTTTTAGGTTCTTATGTTTTGTTATGGTTTTGTATGGGTTTCTTGGTTTTTTAGGTTTTTTAGGGTTTTTGATCCTTTTATTATGGTTTTCATTGATTTTTATAGTTTTTTTATCTTTTTATGAATATGTATTTAATATAGGTGTTTTAGGGGTTTTTCATATTATTTAGTATTTAGGGATTTAGGATTTAAGGTGTAGGTATTGGGTTTTGGGTGTTGGGTATAGGGTGTAGGGTGTAGTGTAAAGGGTTCATTGTGTAGGGTGTTCAGGTTAGGGTGATTGTTTTTTGTTTTAGGGTGAGGGTTTGTGGTTTATGGTTTAGGGATTATTGTTTTAGGTATTTGGCATAGGGTTTAGGCTGTATAATTTACGGTTTATTGTGTACGGTATAAGGTTTAGGGTGAATGGATTTGGGTGTAGGATATATGGTATGGTGTTTAGGGTTTAGGGTTTATACTCTATGGTGTAGGGTATTAGGTATTTGGAATTTGGTTTATGGTTTAGGGTGTATGGTTTCGGGTGTCGGGTGCATTATTTAGATTTTATGGGGTGGGGTATTGGGTATAGTGTTACGGTTTTAGGGCTTATGATGTATGTTAAATGGTGTATGATTTAGGTTTTAGTGTGTAGGGTTTAGGGTTTAAAGATTAATGATTGGGGTATAGGGTTTAATTTTTATGGGTTATGGAATAGGGTATATGGTATAAGGTTTAGGGTGTAAGGTTTCAGGATTATGGTATATAGTATAGGGATAGGGTGTAGGGTTTAGGGTTCAGGGTGCAAGATTTAGGGTTTAAGCGGTAGGTTTTAGGGTTAAGGATCAATGGATTAGGGTTTAAGGTGCATGGTATATGGTTTTGGATTTCATTTTTAGTGTTTAGGTTGTTGGATGTAGAATTTTGGGTGTCAGGTATTGGGTATCGGGTATATTGTGTCGGGTATAGGTTTTTGGTTGTTGGGTAATGGGTATATGGTGTCGGGTGTAGGGATTATGATATATAGAAAATGTTGTAGTGTGTAGTGTATAGATTTTATGGTGTACGTTTTATGGTTTTGGGTGTAGATTATATGGTTTAGGGTGTAGGGTTTAGGGTTTAGGATGGAGGTTATATGGTGTTGGTTGTATGTTTTAGTGTTTAGGGTGGTGGGTATTTGGTATAGGGTGGTTGTTTTATTGTTTAGGGTGCAGGTTATAGCATTGACGGTGGAGGGTTGAGGGTTTAGTTTGATGGGTTTAGTGTTTGGGTATATGGTTTAGAGTATAGAGTGTAGGATATAGGGTGTAGGGTTTCAAGTGTAGAGGGTAGGCTATAATGTTTTGGGGATAGGGTATCAGGAAAAATGTTTTGGATATCATGTTTCGGGTGGAGGATTTTGGGTGTGTGAATATTGGTTTACGGTGTAGGGTATAATGTTTAGGGATTTATGGGTTTTCTGGTTTTATGGGTTTTTAGTGCATTTTGAGTTTTTAAAGATTGTTTTTATTTAGGTTTTAGGGTTTTAGGGTTTCTAAGGGATTTAGGGAATTATATTGGTTTTTAGATTTTTTACGTTTTTATGGTATTTTGGGGTTTTATAGTTTTTAGGATTTCGTAGGGTTTTTACGGGGTTTTAACGGGTTTCTAGGTTTTTAGTGGGTTTTAGTGGTTTTTCAGTTATATAGTTTTTTAGGGTATTTAATGGCATGTTATGGTTTTTTAGGTCTTTAGTTTTTCTTGGGTTTTTAGGGTGTCATAGATTTTTAGAGGTTTTAGGGTTTATTCAGGGTTTCATAGAGTTTTTTATAGTTTGGGGTTTTATTTTTTTTGGGAATTATATGGATTTTAAGTATTTTTGGGGATTTTAGGGAATTTTGGTATCTGATAAAATTTTTTCTTTTGCGCCGAGGAAGTGGGTGACCTCAATTGGAGGTCGGTGATGATAGTTTCAGTGATTGCCAATGGAGGTCGGTCATACAGAACACTAATTGCATTGGATTTTTCCCGCCTTTCCTTCGCCATCCCCAGTTTTTTTGTTGCACCAGAAATCCACACTTCTTTTCCCCCCACCACTACCCCGAAACCCCCAGTGACTGCCATATCCACCCATCATCGCCTCCCATCACACCCACCACACCCCACACCAGACCATGTTTCCTCATACATTCGAATGCCACCCTTCAATCCCGAAATGTCAACCCAACCACTACGTCTGGTCAACTTGCATCCACCACAGCCATCAGCTAAAGCTTTAGGTCTTCATGGTTACCTTATGTACTCCATACATTCCTCAGTACACTATTACGTGTGTGCCCCACGTTCCCCATTGCTCTGTTGAGGTAGGTATTTTAAGTGACTGCCTTTGGTAGTTAGTGTTGAGTAAGGACAATTGAGAAATTGCGACCTCATCCAACTGAGAAACTGTGACCGCTTCTGGCTATCTCTTAGTGGACTGTAAAGGTCTTCAATGACAACTTTTGGTTTTTTTTGAAGGATATATTTCTAGTATTATTTATAGGGTTTTTTAAATATATTTTTTTAGAATTTTAGGGGTTCTAGGGTTTTAATGTTTTTCGGGGGTTTGAGTGTTATAGGGTTTTTTAAGGATTTTATGTATTTTTAGGTAATTTAGGTATTTTAATGTGGTTTATAGGATTTATGGTTATTTCCATGTTTTTATAGGTTGTTTAGATATTTTAACAGTTTTTTGTGGTGTTTTAGGGAAGGCTCCTCCTTCTTAAGTATGATGACCAATGAGCCTAGGGCCAAAGTTGGGTTCCATCTGGTTTAATTTTTTCTATGTACATCTGTAATTCCTGAAACCTAGGTGCTCGAGCTAAAGGCAGATCACATTGTTTTGGTAGCCAATACAAAAAACAATCGTGCATTTTTGCAATTCTAGAGCATAAAAAAGTTGTACAAGATCTGTAACTTATGTCGTCACATTCATATGCAAGACTCCATGCATGAAGACTCGACTAACATACATATCTATATATTTTGAAAAAAAGAGGTTTCCCTAGAGATGATCGAGGCAGGAGACCAATACATCACCCCAAAAGTCACAAAGGGTGAGGACTAATTATTTTCCTCCTTTGTGTATGGTAGATGTTATTATCATGATAGAACTCAGTTGGGTCAGGGGATTCGGTCTTTTGATCTGGAGGATCTCCCATGGGTTGTTGCAGGGGACTTCAACATAATCCATGACCCCATAATCCTTGACCCCAAATAGAAGAAGGGGAGAAGAGGTTTTCCACGGTGGTCAATACTGGACATTCATCATTTTATGGCGGGAAAGGGGTTATTTGACATGGGATAATGTGTTGATCGGTATACATGGTGTAACAACTAGGGTGGAGGAAGGCGGAGCTGGAGCAGACTAGAGTGGCGTCTGGCTAATTATACTGATCTTAATTTGTTCCCAAATACCACGGTAAAACATCTATATCATGTTATCTCTAATCATTCTCCAATTCTAGTTTCTTTATCCCCAAAATACAAAGCTCAGTATGTTTTTAGGTTCTATCAACATTGGTCCCATATGTATGATTATCGGTGGATTGTGAGGGAGTTGTGGGACACCCTATCAGTTGGGCATAATTTTTTTGCACTTCACAACAAACTGTGGAGGCTGAAGAAGGGACTCTCAGATTGGGCCAAGAAATTACCTCCCTTTGATCAGAACCTGTAGGTCCTTAAAAGAGTGTCAAAACCCTATAATAGAGCCAGAAAGAGGAGTGGAGTGACTCTTTATTCAAATATTTAGTAGATGAGAAGATGAGGTGGGAGGAGATGCTTCTAAATAAGGAGTGTTTTTCTCGAGATTGTTCTAGGGTAAGGTGGATGAAAAAGGGTGACAAAAATACTACATTTTTACTTGGCAGTATTAGGGAAAGGAAACAATGGACTAATTTTTGGGGGTTTGGGGGGTTATTGGGGGGTTTTGGGTTTTTGTATTGATAGGGTTTTTAGCGTTTTGGGTCTTTTAGGTGTTTTTAAGATATTGGGGTCTATTATATGTAGTCATTGTGATTTTTTTGTTTCTGTAGGGTTTTAGGTTATTTCAATGTTTTCAGGGTCCTGTGGTGGGGGGTTAAGAATTTTTAGTGTTTTAAGGGTTTTAAGGGATTTCTGAGTTCTAGGGGTTATGATTTTTAGGGTTTTTAAGAAATTAAGTATTTTATGGTTTTTCAGGTTTTATTGTTTCAGTTTGTTAATGTTGTTAATGGGTTTTAGTGGTTTTCTATTTTTTATGCAATTTTCAATTTTTTTTTGTTTTTAGGTATTTAGGTATTTTTTAGGTTTTTTAATGGGGTTTCATAATTAAATAGTGTTTTAGAGGATTTGTGGGTTTTATGGGTTTTTAGGTTTTTTTATATTTTTTAGTGGTTATTTATATTTTTAGGGATTTAGGTGATTGTTTCCTCTAGAAATGGGAATGACCACATTGATTTAAGTTTCAAACATTCCAAGCGGTTTCTATCAGGATTTTTCGTAGAACTGGAAACATCCAATGAGTATATATCCATTTGGACCTACTTTCCAAATGTATGTGCTCATTAGTTGTAAACTGATAAGGATTATTAATTTTCATTGGTTGAGAGGATGGAAGGTCGAACTCATCAAACCTTATTGAGGGGAGTTATTGTCTACTCTGGGACTCTCCTTTTATATTTAAGTTATCTTCATGCATCCTTATTAAATTACCAAGTATAAAATAAGTGTTCCTTTAGATCTGACAATCAATGATTGATTTGTAGGAATTTTAGAGGATCTTTTATATGTATTCGAGGTTCTTCATCGATAGAGAATCATCTTTATTTGTTAGATATTCTTATTCAATGATATCCTTTAATACATTTTATAAAAGTCTCTTGGCCATTATGATGACCATACTGGTTTTAAATTCACTCAGTGGGGAACTTGAAGTTTATTGTCATTCAGAAGGACCTGGATTATTTCAGAGTTCAGATCGTACCCGCAGATGGGCTACCTATGTACCCATTATTTAGAAAATTAATCAAAACCCACGTAGTTCGAGTGAGTATGATGATTATGTATGATTGATGGATGAATGAAAGAGTCATAATTACTTTTACAATCTAAGCTCACGTGAGTCATGCTCGGTGTGAGAAACATGAGGTATTGGTAAAACCAGACAATTTTACCATGAAAGATGAAAACATAAGAAATGATGTGGGGATTATGTATGTATGACTTCCCAAATAGATAGATATCAAGACTTATTTCAAAGAAGAAGTCTGGGAATAGGGCCCATAAAGGTATATGTGCTTTTATGGAGATTTGGATACTCAAACTTGGGGATTACTCTTAAGGAAGATTCCCAAATTATGAGGGACTTATGATTGGGTTTTATTTATGACAAGGAAGCCCAGATCAAAAGTAAATTAAGACTGGTTAAGAGAAATTAAGACTGGAGATTACTCCTGAGAAGGAGCCCAGGTTACGGGGACTTGAAAACTGGGGCCTACTCCTGAGGAGGAGGCCCAAGTTAAGGGAATTTTACAATTCGGGGACTTGGGACTTACTCCTAAAGAGGATTCCAACATTTTTAGATTTTGAGATTGGGGATTAATATTGAAAAGGAAGCTCAGGTTAAGGGAATTATGGTTAGGAATTACTCATGAGGAGGATGCCCAGATTTGAGAATTCTGAGACTGGGGCTTACTCCTAAAAAGGAAGCCCAGACTTGGGAAATTATGACTGGGGCTTACTCTTAAGGAGGATGCCCAGGATAGGGGACTTGGGGCTTACACTTATGGAGGATGCCCACATTTGTAGATTTTGAGACTAGGGATTACTCCTAAAATGAGGGCTAAGTTATGGATTCTCTTATTTTAAAGGATGAGGTTGAATGAATGAAATCTCTAACCTTAGTGACATAAAGATTTGTAAATCAATAGGTTTTGAGAGATGTTCCACAGAATTACTTTCAGATAAGGAAGCCAACAAGGGAACCATGCTGAAGAAAATTTCTTTGATGATGGTTTTGAAGATTGAATCTTGAATAGGAGATGTGGATAGGTATAGGATAGGTAAAATGGGCAGATAGGGCACAAAAAAGATAGGGGCGTGCAAGTCCTGTGTGGGCGCGCAGGTCCTGGTCGCGTAGGTATACCTATGCGACACATGGGTACTTGCGCGATGGTTAATCCTTAAGGTAATACATGGGAGAGACTTGGCTCAAGCCCTTAGTACTATCCCTAGGAGCTTCCAGAAGAGAGGCGTGCAAGTTTTGTTGAAGCGGTAAGGAGGCGCACAAGTGTGTCAATTTCTCTTAAGGTATGTCCACTTAGGTGCGCAAGTGTTGATGAATTTAAACACTTATGCCTTACTCCCCCTCTTTAGATCTTCCATTCAGGGTATGAAATTACCTTGGAAGTGTTCAGAAGCTTTGAGAAGAGACTAGGGCGCCGGGAGATCAAATTTGAGTTTCTGGAAATTTTCCTCCCCGAAATGGGGGGCCCACATGGGGTATTTATAGGCTGGAGAAGACCCTGGGTGAAATTCAAAGAGGGTGTGTAGGTCACCTGCTTGACCTCTGGGCGGTGTGCAAGTATACTTGTGCGACCTTGATGGAACATGCACGACCCAAGTGCATTTTAATCATTGTTCATGCCTTTGTCAATTTTTGATGTTTCTTCGAAGGATGAATCAATTTGGGTTCAAGGTATTTCCCTTTTCAATTTGTTAGACTCTGTGACGTAATGGAGAATCAACAAAAGTCCCCCCTCAGAGATGGATCTAAAAAAAGTGAGGATGTGACTATGAGGAAAAGAAGAAAACCAAGGAACATTCAGCACACAAGTGTTGAGCGCGTAGATTGCGGCATGCAAGTTTGAGTCGCGCAAGCATTTAGGCGCACAGGGTTGTGGCCTGGAATATATATATGCAGTCATTCTCGTGAAAAGTACCCGGATTTCAAATTTTCGAGCTCTCACGGTGCAAGTTACAATCACCTCACAAGTTGCTCTATTTTTTTACTGTTTCTTTGTTGTCGCGCTGCTGTAGAGGTATTTGGACTTGCGCAGTGATACTTGCATGCCAAAAACTTGCGCGACACATTCATACTTGCGCGACACATCCATACATGGATGCCTAAATTCCTTAGCCATTTTTTTGAATTTCTTCACAAATTTTATGAAAAATCAACCCATTTAAAAGTTCATTTATTCAACTTTTCTGCAGATTCAATGGCTCCCAAGAGAATTGGAACAGATGATGAACTGGCTAGCAAGATAATTGATGATATTATGAGCATCATTGGGCATTATTACTATACCGTCTACGATAGTACTCTCTCGGATTTGGCCAAGTACCTGAAAAAGCAACATTTTGATTTCCCACAAAGCATTTATCATTCATTGTATGGCTATGGTCATCTGCGAGAAGTTACCATTCCAGAGGCAAAGAACTATCTCTCAATTTATTGGTTTCAGAATTACACTAATTTTGCTTCAACAAATATCTCACGTGGATAAGTATTTATAAATTCTAGAACAATGGAGAAGGCCTACATAATGCATCATAACCCATGTACGCTAGATCTGAAACCTCATAAGCCCGAGCTGCAACCACATTGTTATCCCTCAATTTTCTAAAACTCTCAAATGGATCAATCCAAAGGCTAGAAGAGAATATGGGACTTTAGTCCTGGAGGAGGTGTGAAGACAACATATATGTGGGCATACTGGGTGTGACAAACCTGTTCAGAGTTTGTTGTGGATTTAAAAGGAGTTGCGATATATGAAGCCATCTCGGCTGGGAAAACATATGTTTACAGGCATGATAACTTCATGCTGGAGATACTCATCCATTAGAGCCCAGAAACCAATTCTTTCCATCTGACTCACGGAGAAGTAGGAATCAGTCTGTGGGTTGTCCACAAGATCTCAGGGGCTCCAATTTTGGGTGATATGTAGGATGAATTCATCCATCCCAAGGTGACTTGGAATTATTTGGAGAAGGCTCTGGGTTTAAATCGGGAATTATTGAAAATCCTCCACAAGATCAAGATTTCAGAGACCCTCTTAACTCATTGTAGAAAGGATATTCATCTAGAGGAGTGGATGAATTGTTTCTTATCGAGAAACAGGATAAGGATTCGAAGGAGATGGGATCGAAGGAGAAGGGATCCAAGAAGAAGGGGCCCAATGAGAAGAGGCCCACTCATCCTACCACCTGCCCCAAAATAGATAATAGGGGCTCTCCTGGAACATTCTGGACGACCCTAGAAGAAGGAGAATTTGAGAAGTGGGTATATGAAGTGAATTAACGAATCCCAAAGAAGACTCTTCTGGAAGGCTTCTTGGCTATGTAGCTCAGTGTTTATCTTTTTCCGGTCAGGGAATCGAAGGGTGGCGTCAGGCCAGGGACCTTTTTTATTGCAGCCAAGTTGTCTAAGGGGAAAATGGTTGGGTTGGCTACCCCCATTATAGCAAAGATTCATTGGAGTTTAGTCCATGTATTCATGGGTAAGTCTCCTTTGAGAATAGTGGGACCATTCCATGTTTTTTGGGGATGTTTCGCCACTCACTTCAGGACGTATAATATACAGAACAGAGTACGGATTTCTGGAAGTTTGTTCAGGACATCAGTGTAGGAATTCTCTAGAATTGCTCCACTAACTTTCAATTCATATGAAATGAAGGTGAGGCTAAGAATGCATAAGGAATTAAATTTCATTCCTTATGGAAATCATCCAACCGGGAGGTTTGTTGATGAAGGAACAACCAGTCTAAAATTAAGGGCATACATGCTGACCTACAGAGATGGTGTACTAGTCACCAGTATTAATGGAGAGATTATATGTGATGCATATGCTCCATATAGATTTGTATGTCAATACAATTGTTTGCAGTAGACTGTTGTATCTCCCCCTGTGTACGTCAGGTCAGAGAAACATCTGATGGTTTCCTGGAAATTATGGTTGCTGTCATCTAGGGAGATGACCAGGTCAGTTTTTGATCTACCAGTTGATAAAGCTGAAAATAAAATGACCACGTGGTATACCGAGAACTGGATAACATCATACACTAGAGGGGTGCTGAATCACCCAGTTTATCTGGTGAAGAAAAGTAATATAACTGTAGAGAAAGAAACTGTTCCACAAGAAGGTGATGCTTCCCCACCTAGAGCGGATTCGCCAGATTCCTCATCTAGGACAGTCTCATCGGATTCCCAATATGGGAATGATGAGGAACAAAAAGCGGCAAAGTGGCCTCGTGCCCTATATAATCCTCCTGTCAGAATCAAAAGACCCAATCCATCAACTCCTAGTGAGTTACTTCATTATGGAAATTTAATCACCATTACATTATATAGAAACAAGTCTTATTTTATTATTCCCTATCTGTAGTTGCAGGAGCTGGGATGAAGCTGATGTCCAAGATAGTAGGACCTTCCTCCTAGCCTTATGGTACACATACTGAATATCTACGACAAGAGGCTGTCCAGACATGGCAGAGTTTATACTGCAGTGCAAAAACTGCCTAGATGGATTTGTGTGAGGGGTTACACCTCTCTAGAATAAGGAGTCTTCTGGCTTCTACAGATATCTGTTACAAGGATAACCCAATGAAGTGCATGCTTACATCAGAGAGCTATAAATTCTCATATATGCCACCGATGATTCAATTCCTATCCCTAAGCAGGTGAAGGAAATGATTGATTGTGGCACCATTGAGGGGACTGGTGGTTCCGGAGATGAGGAGTGGCACGATTACGTGGCTCTTGAATATGTATGTTTCTTTCCATATTTCCTTTACTCATGATTTCAGTCAAATCTTTGTTACAATGGAAATTATTTTCCTCATCCTGGAACTTGCAAAGAAAGGAACTACTGAGGTTCCTTCACCACATTATATCCTTAGTGGCACTGCCATTGGGGTTAATGAATATCCTTGCGAATCGGGCTACATATCTCCAGGCCATCAGGCTATTGATGAGGAGTTGGACATGGATTTCCATTCTCCAATTCATGTAACTGTAAGGGAGAATTTCAACACTCCCAAAAAACCAAAGAGTCAAAGGCATCTAAGGAATAATTCCACAACTAAATGCTTCATCAGTAGTGGTAAGTCCTTTGGATAATCATGAGTCTTCACCCATGAAACAGTTGCTCATACATCTTGGGATTGAAGGGGATTCTTCAATTTCTCCTCGGAGGGAGAGTACTGACCCTCTTTTGAGGACCACAGAGGGTACTGGTGAACAATTTCAAGTTCAGGCTGACATGGCTACTCCTGAAGAAGAGTCAACATCTGTTCCCAGTATCCCTCCTCCTGCTGTTGTAAGAATAGAAGTACCTACTTCTGGTAAGTTATCAATGATTCATAAAATGTTGAATGAAACAAAAACTGACTTCCATTCTGTGATACTTTAGGCTCAACCCATGCACTTGAGATTTTGGAGATAATTGAAACTGACACTGCTATTTTATCTGAAGATTCTATCCAGGGTCAAAGACCTCAGGATGAAGGTTTCCAAGAAGACATATCGAATGCTCCCACAGATGAGATTAACTAGGATCTAAGATTACATTGGATGAAATGATGGAACATGTCACATCTTTTGAAGTTTTTTTAGATCATCTTAAATTACCATGTAATTTAGAAGATTATATATGTGAGTGTTATCCTTCATCCTATTAAAAATAACTTCTTATTACATGTCTAATTATGATCGGTTGAAAAGTGCAGTTCTATCTGAGTAAGCTTCTGGACTACAAATCCCTGAACGGGGTACATAAAACCTTACTATTGCAGATACATTAGCACAAGTGAATCTGAACCCCGTAGAGCTTCCTCAAACTCACCCTAAAAATCATGTTGAAGCTAGGAAATATGTGGAGGAGCCTTCTCAAGTTACTGATTTACCATTGGGTAAGGGATAAAAAATTTTGCGACTGTACATAATTTGCAAGACAGCCAATCAACTTTTTTTATTTGTTGAAAATAACCAAAGCTTTCAATTGATTATACAGGGCCATCAATTTCAGTGGCCAGATCTGGAGGTGAAGCCTCAGCCTCTACCCCAATGGGAATTGAAAGTGAAGAACCACGGGTCAGGGGGAAGGAATAGAACAGGGAACTTTTCTATGTGCATTAATCCCAGATTATATTCCCCCCTGTGACAGTGATGCTGATTCAGATCCATAAGTAAAAAAGGTGCTCCAATTTTCACGATGCAAGGAAAGGTAAAACATAAGGAAGATCATATCTAATGTTCCTCTTGAAGAGCTCTCTCAATGATACCATGACTTCTGTCCCTATTTGTCATGTTGGGACATGGATGTTTTGGATATCAAAAGATTCATGCCGCAGTAAAACAAGTCAACTTATGGAGGGAGAAGGAGAAAAAGTGCCGTCAAGATTTGATAAGGGTGAAGTTGTCAGCCAATACCATTGAATTTTAGGCTGCGGTATCCCGAGATGAGGCTGATTATGCTACCAAAAATGATAGATCTGAAGTATAAGATCAAAGATAATGTTGTCCAGTAGGTGTACCATCAGAAACAGTTAGATGTTGTTATTGGGGAACTTGACCAACTCAATAATTCACCGGAGGGAGCTCAAACGAATGGTATGAAAGCCATCATAGATGCCAAGAAATCACTCCATCAAGCTAAAAAGAGTGAAGTTGGTCGAGTGCATGAGCTCAAGTAGCTTCTGATGAAGCTCAGGATACTGTACATCATGTGAAGACTTATGTTGATAGCCTCTTGTAATTTCATGGAAAATAGAAGAGACTCCAATCTATGGACGTCCTTCTAATTCTTGTGAATCAAATGAAAAACTGTTTCACCTACAATAATTTGTTCCTGCATTCTTTTTCTACCTACTTTAGATTATTACATAAACCAATGGGCCAAGTAAGCACAGTTTGATTTTTTCTAGGATTATTATAAATAACCCTTAAAACATTGGAAACATTTTATTGCTCAATATTACCTAAAATCAAACAAAATTTATGTTTACTGAGATGAAACATTACTCTTATTCAGAGTTCCCTTGTCTTTTGTGGGAAGTTTAAAGTCATGTACGTCAAACATAAAATGGCTAATGTTTAAGGTCGAAATATCTTTGACCGAATGGATTAAAATTGACTCAGTTCAATGACAATTTATCTGAAAACATATTACCACACTCATGTATGAGGGAAAATATGTAAACTATGACTTGATAACTTTTCAATATATAGAATGATATGAAAAATTTCTAAAAGGCATTAGAAGAAGTAGTTCCCAAGAATGAAGTTATCATTATTTAACAAACCCATTAGGGGGTTGAATTGTGGAGGGACACCTAAGGGCATTGGCTACATAGTCAAATAATAGCATCTTTTGGCTGACAGGTCTGTTATGTAGACTACTTATTCATGGTCGCCTAAGGGCATGTGCTACATAGATAGGAAAAATAACTCTCAGAAATTTACTTTTCTACTGCTAAAAATCCATTGAATTTTAATGGGGATTCAAATTTTCCAAAGCATAGAGTTTGTTGTATGGAGAGAGGTACTTGAATATGGAGAAGATATTTCCAAACCAGATTTTCTAAGAACTGGATGAATGTTACTTCTATGAAGGTCTGAACCAAGTGTAGGGAAGAGAAATTTAACCCATATAATTGAATACTTTCAAATCATGAAAAAAAGTATGAGACAAATATTTTAAGGATGGCTATTTTTGAGGATCCCTGCATATTTTCATTAAGACAACTAAGGACAAAAGAGGTTTTGTTCCCAAGAATGAAGTTACCATTATTTAACAAACCCGTTAGGGGGTTGAATTATGCAGTTCCACCTAAGGGAATTGGCTGCGTAGTCAAATAATAGTATCTTTTTGCTGACAGATCTGTTATGTAGACTACTTATGCAAGGCTACCTAAGGGAACGTGCTGCCTAGTCAGGCAAAAGAACTCTCAGAAATTGGACATTTTGTGACCTAAGGTTTAGAAAAGGGTTATGAAGATCTGAAAATATTTAAGGTTAGGATTATGAAACATAAAAATGGGTATTGGCCAGTTTATGTAGAGATACAAAGATTAATTCTAACTATAATCATGTTGTGGCTCAGTCCTGAATTGAAATATTTGCATTCACTACGTATCCCATAATGATGAGAATCAATCCATACATAGTTCATGAAATATAGTTTAACATCATGTGGGACAAAAGTATTGGAGATCTTAGTCTAGGGTCATAGAGCTCAGAACATAATAATGAATACACAGTGTGGGTTTTCATAGGGTCTTTTCAGTTAGGAGACTGAAAGTAGAATTTGGGGTTAGGCCCAAAATACATGGGGATGGATTCAAGGGACACTCGAATGTTCCTATGTATCCCATAAGGATGGGAATCAAGACCACGTAGTTCTATAAATTCCCACTGTAAAGATTTGGTTCGTACATGTGAAGGGTGAAAGGGAAATTCAGTACAATGATGGTTTGAAGCAAGATAAAAGATTCCGGAATTTCCATGTATTCACGTAGTCTTGAAATATAAAATGATTGGAAATCAATGTAAACTATGATTACCTCTCAAGTGAGGGTTTCAAAGAGTGATATAGTTTATTGTCATACAGGACAAAAGTGATGCCCAGTTTAACGTCGTATAGAAAGGACGATGGTGAACAAACGTTAGAAAAAAATATTGGTTCTGGTGGTGGATTCATGAATCAACATCATATGAGATGGGGGTGAACCGATATGAAGATATTGGTTTTGGGATTGAACCTTGGGAGGTTGCCTACGTACCCAGCCTAGAAGGAAAGCATCAAAGACTATATAGTTCAATTAAAAAATGAATTAGTGATCAATTTGATATTGGGGACAATGACCTAAAAAATGGTGTTGGGACTCATGCATGATTAGCGGTCCAGAGAGGGTGTTATGGTTGATGTTTACTCTATGCTCATGTGAGTCATACTCGATGTGAGAAACAAGAGGTAGCAACAACTCTATAGATGAAATTTTTAATGTCATGTAGGACATATGAAGGGACTATGAAGTTTAAAGTCTTGAAGTGAGGACTATTGGTGTTGCACAGTTTAGTGTCATGTAATAGGGAAAAAAATATAGTTTAACGTCATGTTGGACGTATTAAGGGATTTATGTACAGTTTAACATCATGTAGTTAAGACGATGGGAACAATACAGTTTAACATCAGGTTGGACGAAGGGGGGATTGTGCAGTTTAATGTCATGAAGTAAGGAAAAAAGAGGAAACAATTTAACATCATGTTGGACATATTTGGGACTTTTTCACATTTTAACGTAATGTTGGACGATGGTGCGAATAGGTTAAGGTCATATTCATGGACATGAGATGGTGAAGTTTAATGTCTTTATGGACATAAGGGACTATGTAATTTAAAGTCTTGCAGCTAGGCCAACACAGTTTAACGTCATGTTGGATGAAAGAAATGAAAATAGTTTAAGGTCATAGGCATGGACCATAATGGTGCAGTTTAACGTCTTGCTGGACATGAGGCATGATAATATTTTACAGTCATATGCATGGACCAAAGATAATGTATCTTGTGTTTATAAAAAATACTACCTCATAAATCTGGCATTGTTTAGAGTAGTGATGTGTTCTCCATACATTGATATTAAGGAATAAGCTCCGTTGGAATAAACCTTATGTATTGAGTAAGGTCCTTACCATTTTTGGTTCAAGATTGGGAGGTTTCTTTCCTGGTATCATTGTATTTTTAAGAACCAATACCAATTCTCCCTGAATGAATGAACGAAGACAAACTTTTTTGTTGAATGCTTGTGTTATTCGATTCTGGTAGACCTCCAATTGATGCAGGGTGCACAATCTTTTCTCATCTAACTATTCCAATTCATCTAATTGCTTTTGATATTGTTCATATGTATATGACTGATCACAAATGGAAACTCTAAGAGAAGTTAATTGAACTTCAATGGGCAAGACTTCTTCCATTCCATATACCACTGAATATGGAGTTGACTGCATTGTAGTGCGGGTGGTGGTCCGATAATCCCATAAAGCATGAAAGAGATTATCATGACATTATTTCTTATCTTTATCCACCATCTTTTGTGGTTTTTTTGAAAGGGTATTATTGAAGGCTTCTATCTGGCCATTGGCCACTGCATGATACTGAGATTAATTATTGGATTTGATGTTGTATTCTTGATACAACTTCATCACCTTGGATGAACAGAAGTTGGTTCCATTCCCCATCAATATGGTACGAGGGACACCAAATCTGGTAATGATGTTAGACTTGATGAAGATAACGATGCTTTTAGAACTAACTTCTTTGAGAGGTATTGACTCTGACCATTTTGAAATGAAGTCAGTAGCAGTAAGAATATACTTAAACTTCTTGGTTGTAGCTGAAGGGTAAGGTCCCACCACATCCATTCCCCATGTGGAAAATGGCCACGAGTATTGTGATGTTTGAAGCAACTCAGGGTGCAGATGAATGAAGTTGGAATGTACTTGGAATGAATGACAATTCTTTCTGAAATCAACACAATCATGTATCATTGAAGGCCAAAACTATCCAAGCCTTTGAATTTGATCAAACAGTCTATGTCCAGACTGATGGGCAACACAGACTCATGCATGCACTTCTATCATGGCAGCCATTGTCTTCTCACCATCAATGCATCTGAAGATAAATCCATCAAAACTATGCTTGTAAATTATTTTCTCTAGGTGATATGGGAAGTCATAAAGAGTAAAATTGACCACATGTCTCCAGACTTGTTCTTTTCCGGCTCTAACAGGTGGAAGTGTTTTATTTTGAAGGTATTACCGGATAGGTGTTATCCATATTGTAGTATTACCATATGGTTCAGGAATGGGACTAATATCATTGATTTCCAATGTTCTGGTTTGAACATAAGGTGAAATTGTACGATGGTGGGAAATACTGAGGCTTTTCTTGTCCAGATTTAGATCTTCCAGAGCTATGGCTATATTAGCTAGTGCATCATCTTGGGCATTTTGTGACCGCGGGACATTAAAAAAATGTTGGTTCCATAGGAAATTCTTCCATTAACTCACTGACGTAATCATAAAAAGGGATTAGTTCTTCTTTTCTGATGGCATAATCCCCATTGACTTGTATGATTACCTAGTCTGAATCACCTTTCACCTTTAAGTGATTCACTTGTGCTTGAAGCGCCAACTCTAAGCCTGCAATGAGAGCTTGGTATTCGGCTTCATTATTCGTATCACCTCCCAATAGTGAGAAAGAATAGGGTAACACTGCATTTTCTGCAGAAATGAGCACAATTCCTAACCCAACTTTTTTGAATTTCGGATTTTCCATTTTCCTCCCTGTTGGACTTCTGGAAGAACCATCAAAGTACATTTCCTATGTTTGAAGACTATCGTGAATAAAGAAGACTTATTCATCTGGAAGTTCAATATCTGAAGATGTATCTTCTACTAAAGGGGTTTCAGTAAGGAAATCAGCTAGATCTTGGCACTTTATTGCCTTATGAGTCACATATTGGATATCAAATTGCTGCAAAATAACTGCCCACATTTCCAGATGTCCTGTAAGCTTTTGACGACTAAGGATGAATTTGAGCAGGTTATTGCGAAATACCAATTGGACCTCGTGATGTTTCATGTAGTGTCTCAACTTATGAACTACAAAAATTAATGCTAGGAATCACTTCTCAATACTTGAGTATCATGTTTCTACTTCAAGCATAGTCCGACTAAGATAGTAGAGGCTATTTTCATTTCCAGCTTCATTCTTCTAATCAATAAAGGCACCCAATGATCACTCCAAAGCTGTCAAATAAAGGATAAGTGGTCTTCCTTCAACAGGTGGCATAAATACCGGTGGACTCAAGAGGTATATCTTTAGAATATCTAATGCTTCTTGAAATTCTTCAGTCCACTAGTAAGTAACTCCCTTCTTCACCAATTTGGTCAAAGGTAAACTTTTTCTTGCCAAATTGGCGATGAAACGACGAATATAGTCTATGTGTCCTTGAATTCCTCTCAATTATTTCAAATTTCGAGGTGTTGACATACCATGTATTGACTTTTTCTTCTCAGGATCAAATTCGATAACATGATGGCGTACCAAAAAGCCAAGATATTTTCTCGAGGTTACACCAAATGCACATTTTAATGGGTTCATCTTCAAATTATGTTGCCGAAGTTTGTGGAATATGATTTCCAAATCATCCAAGTGATTAGAAATATGCCTAGATTTAACCACAAAATCATCCACATAACATTCAACAAACTTCCCTAAAAAGGTTTTGATGATACGATGCTTGGCACGCTGATATGTTGTGCCTGCATTCTTTAGGCCAAAGGGCATTACCCGATAGAAAAACACACCTTGAGGGGATCTGAAGGCAGTAGATTCATCTACTTCTAGAGCCATTCAGATTTGATTATACCCATAATATACATCCATGATGGAAAGTGTTTCATAGCCAACTGTTGCATCAATTAAGAGTTCTATGATCGAAACTGGAAAATCATCCTTAGGACAATACTGATTAAGATCTTTGAAATCAAGGAAAACTCTAATTTGCATGTTCTTCTTCTTCACTGGGACAATATTAGCCAACCATTTGAGTTATTTAACTTCTTTGACGAAGTTAGATTTGATAATATTATCTACATCAGCTTCAATTTTGGAAGCATAAGTTGGGTGTGTTCTTCTTGGAGCTTTCTTGAATCCTCGATGTTCTTCGGGAAAACCCAAATGATGGGTAGCAACATCAGGATCAAGGCCTGTAATCTCTATATAGTTCCATGAAAATATATCTCGATTTTTCTTTAAAAATGAAACATACATATCTTTCTCTTCAAGAGTCATGGCCGCACTAATTAAAGTGGGGTGCAGATCTTCTTTTTTACCCTGATTTATTTCTCTGAGTTCATTCAAAGTGGTAGAGACACCCTCTTCAAATGCTGGAGGAGCATCCCTAAGATCTTCCTCTTCTTCTTCAACATGCGTTATTTCTTCTGTTTCTACTTGCATAGTAGACGATGGAGTAGAATTTTCAGGATCAGAAGAGATATTAAAATTTGAACAACATGAAGAACAAGCTTCCATTTCCGACCTAAATGATGATGAAGGGTCTCCCTTGGGTATTAAAGAGGATATGATGGATTGAGAATCGAAATAATCGTTCACCACTGATATTTATATAACTTCTTCGAGACTATTTGTAAAAGTATAGACTTCTTGGATTTCAGATGATGAAATGAAGACATCCCCATTTGAGCATTCATCATTGCTTGGAGAATCACTAATTTCTCCCATGTTGTCTGGCTTGATTGTCTTAATTGACATTATGGAAGTTTCTATAAGAGTATTTATATTTGGGTCTATCCTGTCAATTTGAATGATAGGAAACACAAAATCTGTACTCACATGGGTAAATTGATTTACTGGAATCTTTTCCAAACCATATGAAGCATTAACTTTGGTAATCTCCCTTATTGTGGATTTCTCCTTTCCCTCCATGTGATAGAATTCCGCCTCTATGTATTGAGATTCACATGTCCTGAATGAGGCCTTATCACCACAAAATCATCCAACATGACCATTGAAACAATATCTGAGACATTGATGATATGATGAAGGTATATATGCATGTTTATGTAGCCAGGGTCTTCCAAGAAAGATGTTGAAGGCTGAGTCTTGATCAACAACCATGAAATCTGAATTGGATACAAGATCTCCAAACTATGTTGTGAGTGTAATCTCACCTATTGGTTCTTGTTCATTTTTATCATATCCATGTAACATCATATTAGAAGGAGATAAATTAGATTCTGTGAGGCCCAATTGACTAAGTGTACGAATGGGGATGAGGTTGACTACAAAACCATTATCAATGAATGTTCTTTGGATGTCTACACCATTGTCCTTTCCAGATAAATACAAAGGTCTAATATGTCCACGAACAACATCATCTTCATCTTAATATGTGAAATATATCATTGCATGGCATTTTTTAGGATTATTCTCTACATGGTCGGCTTTAGCTGCTACAATTTTAGTTTCAAACTACCGATGACTTGACAAAGCCTCAATGTGGGCCTCTCGAAGATCCTTTGATAAATTCAAGGAATCAAAAATTGATAACTTGGCCGGTACATGAGCCAGGTGTTTTAATACATCATACTTTTGATCCAATGGTCTCTGTTTTCCAATAGGAAGATGTGGTTTAGCAGGTTACTTGGAAGTTGATGCTTTGGGTGTTGATGCATCTTGTATCGGTGTAGGAGTTGGTAATACTCATGGATATGGAAGATTGGACCGAGTAGGTATATTTACTTGCTGAGAAAAAGAAGTTGTAACATCCAACTGATCATCCAGAATTACTGTTCTAGGACTAAATCTTCCTTGTGTGGAAGAACATGCTTGTCCTTGTTGAGCTCATTGAAGGGCTCTTCCACGAGTTTCTACCACATACACAGTTCTAGCTCAGGTAGAATTTGAATAGTTGCCTCTGAAAGATTCATGTCTTCCCCTATATCCAAAGCCTCTGGAACTCCCTGTGATTCATTTGATTGATAGAGGTAACCAAGGTTCATCGAGAACTAAATTGTGACTGACATAAGGTTCTGTTAAGTGAATCATATTAACACAACCGAAGATTAACTCCTCATCCGATGAAGACTCTGCCTGACTAGCCAATTGTGGCTATGTCATTTGGTGGGATGGTGCCCGTGACTTCGAATTAGATGGAATAAAATCTACTAGGGTCAAAAACAACTTAGGCTTTGACACATACTCATCTTCTTCTGATTGTTCCTCTTTCTTTAAAATATGTCGTTTCTTTGAGGATTTTCCCTCTAATAAAGAGGGTTTTGCTGTGGCATTCATAGCAGAAGATACAATTGGTTTCTTCAATTGTGTTTTCAAAATGGCATGAGTTTGGTTAATCATTTTTCTAACCATTAAATCATCATATTTCTACGCTTTTTGTTCTTTTGACTTCCTGCCACTCACCTTCTTCCTCTTGATTTGTAGCAGTAACACATGCTACCTGAGCTGAATAACCTTTCAATTTGAATTGTCCCAAGTAGACCATTTTTTACAGGGGGTCCTTAAAGACAAAACGATCCTGAATGAGATGCCCTAAAATCTAATGAAAGGGGAAATAGTTAGGGTGGTCTTCATCTCCTTCCTTTTTCGGATTTTTGGGCCTTGGCAATTGAACCAAGTTATTTTCTAGGGCCGAAATGATGTAGTCGGGAACTTGTTCATTTCAGAAAGATTAAACATTGCTTTTCAAATACTCAAATTGTTTTCGTCTTTGATATCATGGATCATCTTGAAGAAATGACCTCTGTTTTTGACACTCAGGAGGTGGAGCCCTTCGAGAAGATGAAGGTTTTGAAGTAGAACCATGTACAGGTGCTTGTTTAATCATAACTGTAGCAGTCACTGTTCTACCCATTCCCCTTCATGGAGCTAATGGAATTACATGTGTTATATACTTAGTCTTTATATGATAATCTTCAATCTGTTGAGTGAATGAAGTCTGTTCTCGAAACCCTCCTATCTATTTCACAAGGATCAATGACATGCATAACTCATCACGCAGATTTTACACATAGATTGGAAACAATTATTCTTGAGGGAGTGCTAAGCTCCGAGAATATGTTAATCTCTTCCAGCGAGCAATGAAATCTGAAACCCTTTCATTCTCACTTTTCTTGCAGTTTGAAAAATCAAAAACTATTGTCTATGGAAAATTTTAGCTAAATGAAAGAAGGAATCATTAACGGAGATCCTCCCACCCGGTAATTGACCTAGATTGAAAGTTTGTGTACCAAAAAAACAAGTCCTTGTAATAACTGTACAAAACACCTGATCATAACTGCTTCATGTTGCTGAGGGGTCCCCATCATGGGATCACAATGAGAAAAATAATCTGTTAAGTGTTTCTCTGGGTCTCCCTAACCATTAAATATTAGGAATTTGGTAGTTGAAAAATTTGATGGAGGTGGAATTGCATGAACCAATTCAGGATAAGCTCTCTATTCTGTTTGAATTTGAGAACTCTTTCCCTCCATATCTTCCAACCGAGATGTTAATGACTCAATAGTTGTTATTAACTTTTGAGAAACATCTGGTTGAGCTTGGACCAGAACAGGTGCAATGACCGGAGCTTGTACAGATGTGGTGGCTAGTACTGCAACTGATGGTAGCACTGCCGATTGTTGTTGCACTTGACCATTGGATTAGACCTATGAGGGTGCACTGATAGAAAAGGATATTCTTGATCCTTCTCAGTAGCCACAAAATATTCCCTTGGCTGACTAACTCCAGCACGCTTAGGAGGAAGACTACACAGAAGTAGTTCTGCATTCATCCTCCTCAATTCATTCATTTCATCCTCCTGCTGTAAAAATCATTGCACTAGTGATAGCGATTGGATTTTTACAAAGGGAATGTGACCAGATTATTTCATTTCCCCCTGTTGCATCCTTTTTGGATATGGGTAAGTGGGTTACTTGAAGGAACACCTAGATTCTGGGTAAGCCTTTGATTTTATTTACGCACACCTTCTTCATTTTTTTCTTTGCATACAACTTCTAGAGCAGGAACCTCTTCATCTGATCCCTCTGAGTGAACCTCATCTGGTGGATCAGAAACAAAATAATTGATGACATTAATTGATGAATAATTCATTGCATCCCTTCTATCAGCATTTCTATGATATTGTCTTCTTACATGTCTATGATGAGACATTGCCTTTTTTCCATTTGATCACTCTGGAACTTCTTGATGAACTGTAATTTGGAGGGAATATCTTGATAATTTGGCACTCTGTTCCTCTTGGGGTTTCTTCCCCAATCGAAAGAAGACTGACTTTCTCTGAGGGAGAGATTTATAATTTGAAAAATTCCCCAGTCCGGTGGACTGGGGCTGTTCCTGCTGTTCCCCTTCAACTCCTTGAATCCTATTTGTTGATTCCGAGGGTTGGGTTAAATGACTCCCATGTCTGGAATGTTGGGGTGGTTCTTGACATGATATATCTAAGACTTTCTTTAAATATCTCATGATCTTTTGTACTTTAGTCCAGAAATTGGCTGGATGCATCAACCTACATACACTTTTATTACCCAACTCAAAAGACCGTTGGATGATTTCTGACACTTCTGTCACTTGATGATGTGCTTTCTCCAAATGATAGGAATGTTCGGTATTCTAGTTTCGTTGATGCTGGAGTAATTAAACAACTTTTTCTATGTATTCTTGATTTTGAGAAGAACTAGTTGAGGCCTGTTCTTGGGAAATCATTTGATTAAAAAAAATCCAATTTACTGTGGCCGGCCATGGGCAATAACATTACATGAGACCAATTTCAGCGGGCTTTGCTGACTAAAGAGTACAGTGAAATGTAGTGCTCCATGAACACCACATCCCCTGATATGAATACCAGATGGGGCATTGGAAATTAACTGGCGCAATCTTCTTAGTGCGCCAAGGCATGAACGCTGAAGGGCTCTCTGTTACTTTTCATCCTTCAGATATCAAGAAACAGAGAGAGATGCCAAGTCAATTTGGCATTGTCACCCTTCTATTATCTTTACATGATTTTCATATTCATCATAATATAATATTTTATTTTTCACCAGAAAATGTGTTTTCCATATTTTGAGAAGAATATTATGAATTCCATATTCCGTCAACATCTCTGGAATGTCATTCTGAGAGTCAGCCAGAGGCCAAAACATGACTGGCACTTCACCTTTTTCCAGTTATTTTCTCATATTCAGTACATCCTCTTTATCATTTTATGAATATTCTTCTACCTGATTAGACCAGAGTTGGTGTTTCACTTCTGCTTCATCAGATTCAACAAGATCAGTAGAGAATTCACTGATCAAACTAGAAGATGGATGCCCTAGGGGTGGTTCGGAGAATGACCTAAACCCTAGGCTATCTTCTGATTGAGAAAGTATTTCACCTGCTAGCGGTGAAGTATCAGACATGACTGGCTTATAATTTTAAAGTGCCTCAAGATAAGAGGGATTTCTCGTCACTACATTGTCCATTGGATAATTTTACAGACAATGTTCTTTATAACCATATAGTGTATTTTCATAGCTAAATTCATCGTCATGGGGAGGACCACCATAGTGGGTTACAATAAACAATGAAACATTTTTCTCTTTGGTCTTCTAGCCACACAGACGGTTCATGTGGCTCTCAACTGAAGACAAATCTTCGAGATCTATCGAACTGTCATGAACCAAGCCTTAACGAGGAAGTGTCTGATGAAGACCTTCAGAATTAATGTTCCCACTATTGGGAAATGAGGGGGTAGAACCTTTATTTCTAATATATAATTTTCTAAGGGCTTCAAGAACTCCTACATCAAGCAAGGCCTTATTACATATTGGCTCTTGATTTCATGACTGTGTTGGGCTGGTGTTCTTATTAGACATCGTCTTACTCACTTTAGAAACCACTTATTGACGAAAGTGGTCATTATGGGCAGGTTTATGTGCCTAATCAGGATAAATGATCAGGTTAGGCTGATTATCTCCACTCAAATCAGGTGTATGTTCTTGACCTGGTTGTCCGTATGATATGAGGGAGTACAACCCACAAACCACTTTGACAATAACATAGGTGTGTATTTGTTTCAGAGTGAACTATTTATGTGTCACTCCACTAGTAGGGATAGATTTATGTGTCTTTCCCTGAGATACTGCTGAAGCTGTTATAATATCCTGACAGGCATCTAGAATATAAGCAATGGTTTTCTTCTGCTCTTTCACCATTGAAAAAATGTGCTTGGTGACTTCAACTACTAGAACATGGATGTACATCCATTATGTGCTTGGTTTAGGTTTGTGTTCTTCCTCTAGTCCTCATTTTCCTGTCAGTGAATCCTGACAGTACTCAATTGTGGGGGAAGAGAGTTGAGTCTGTCTCCTATTGGTCACTGGAGCTTTCTGACTGACTTCTCCTAATGCTACAAAATGAGACTATTGGTAGGATTGATCAATACTAGAAAGTGTATTTTCCTGCTGATTACACTTTGCCGAATGTGGTTGACGATCTTCCTTCAATGCTGACAGACGAGGCTGCTGGAAGGATTGATGAGTGTAAGCAGGTGTGTGTGCATGTTTATAGGTTGTCAACACATTGGGTTGGCGGGCTGCATCATATATAGTCAGACGAGCCTGCTAACTAGATGATGATTTATAAACAGGTGTATTATATAATCTATAGTACTCCTCTAGAATTTCCTAGTGGGATTGGCATGCTGCTTCCAGATGAGTCTGCTGGACAGCAGAATTAAAACGGATGGGTGTGTGTGCCTGCTCATTTCTTTCCACCATGTTAGGTTGGTGGATTTATCCGGAGATGGCAGAGATGAGAACCTACTCACTGTTTACCATATTTTGCCTCTGGAGGTTCATCTTTCTTGCTCGGGTTCTATGAACCTAAGCCAAATGCCTGGAGACAATACCCTCATCAAGTTGAGGGTGCACTGTCGCACGAGTCTGGCAGCTATTCTTAATGGGAGCCCTCGGGAAGGAATCATTTATCCCTGAATTAAGGAACTGAGGTACGTGCTCATTCACCTCATATGGGAGGGTCTTGTGATTTCGTTCCCGGGATAATGACCCGAAACGGTTGGAAGTGGTGGTTGGAACTACCTTCTTCTTGATCACTGGTCTTCACTATCTGGGCGACCAGGGTGAATTATTGACTTGGAGGTCTGGTCGAGCGGCCTCCAGAGTCAGAATAGTACCGTCTAGATGGTACTCTTTAACCAGCGCATTTGATACCCAGCGTTGAAGACACTGGGTAAGTGATGTCATCCTTATAGCGGACCACGATCCAGCAAGAGTAGCAGCAGAGGCCTTCCCAGGATAAGTATTCAAAGTAGAAGTATTCACGGGTGTGAACATAAGAGATTTCATTTTTGTAACGTAATAATATCTTGATACAGAGTGCATGTTTGATATAACAGACATAATCAAGATAAATCCAACGACTACATCTTTTGGATAAGCACATATGTTATTGATTATCTTGTTGGCCCTCTCATTGAGTTTAAATAGGAGCCTAACAAATAGAGAAACCATCATTTCAACTTGGTTTAGGATTCATGTCTGGTTCACCATTTTTTATTTCATCTGGAAATGGGAATGACCACATTGATTTAAGGTTCAAACATTCTAAGCGGTTTCTAATAGGTTTGTTCGTAAAACCAGAAACATCCAATGATTCTATATCCCTTTGGACATACATTCCCAAGGTAGGTTCTCATTAGTTGTAAACTGAGAAAGATTAAGAATATTCATTGGTTGAGAGGATGGGAGGTCGGACTCATCACACCTTTTTGAGGGGAATTATTTTCTACTCCGGGACTCTCTTTATAGATTTATGTTATGCTCGTGAATCCATATTAAATTACCAAGTATAAAATAATCTTTCCTTTAGATCTGACGATCAATGCTTGTTATATAGGAAATTTAGAGAATCTTTTATATGTATTCGAGGTTCTTCATTGATAGAGAATCATCTGTATTTGTTAGATATTCTTAGTCAGTTCTAACTTTTAATACATTATATAGAAGTCTATAGGCCATTAGGATGACCATACTGGTTTTAAAGCCACTCAATGGGGCACTTAAAGTTTATTTTCATTCAGAAGGACATGGATTATTTCAGAGTTGGGATCGTACCCGCAGATGGGCTACCTACATATCGTTTATTTGGAAAAGGAATCAGAACCCATGTAGTTCGAGTAAGGTAGTATGATCTTTATATATGATTTATGGCTCAAAGAAAGATTTCATAATTAATTTTACACTCTAAACTAACATGAGTCATGCTCGGTGTGAGAAACCAGAGGTATTTGTAAAACCAGAAAATTGTGCCATGCAAGATTCAATCATAAGAAACAATGTGGGGATTATGAATGTATGACTTCCCATATAGATAAAGATCGAGTCTTATTTCAACGAAGAAGTCCGAGAACAGGGTCTATAAAGGTATATGTTCATTTATGGAGATTTGGATACTCTAACTTGGGGATTACTACTGAGGAAGATGCACAAATTAGGAGGGACTTCTGATTGGGTTTTATTCCTTAGAAGGAAGCCCAGATCAAAATAAAAATAAGACTGGTTAAGAGAAATTAATACTGGGGCTTACTCGGGATAGGGAGTCCCATGTTAAATGGACTTGAAGACGGGGGCATAATCCTAAGGAGGAGGCCCAGTTTTAGGGAATTTTAGAAGTAAGGGACTTGGGGCTTACTCTTAAAAAGGATTCCTACATTTTTACATTTTGATACTAGGGTTTACTCTTGAAAAGGAAGCCCGTGATAAGGGAATTATGGTTGGGGCTTACTCCTGAGGAGGATGCCAAGATTTTGGAATTTTGAGACTAGCACTTATTCCTAAAAAGGAAGCCCAGACTTGAGAAATTATGACTGGGGCTTACTCCTAAGGAGGATGCCCATGTTAGGGGACTTGGGGCTTACTCCTAAGGAGGATGCCCACATTTGTAGATTTTGAGACTATGTATTACTACTGAAAAGGAGGCCCCAGATAAGGATTCTCTCATTTTAATGGATGAGGTTGAATGAATGAAATCTCTAACATTATTGACATAAAGATGTGTAAATCACTAGGTTTTGAGAGATGTTCCATAGAATTCCTTTCAGATGAGGAATCTAACAAGGGAACCATGCCATAAAAAATGGATTTGATAAAGGTTTTGAAGGCTGAATCTTGAATAGGAGAGGTGGATAGGCATAAGAGAGGTAAAATGGGCAGGAAGGGCACCCAAAAAGATAGGGATGCGCATGTCCTGTGTGGGAATGCAAGTCCTGGACGTGCAGGTATACTTGCATGACCCATGGGTACTTGCGCGATAGTTAATCCTTAATGTAATATTTGGGCCAGACTTGGCTCAAGCCCTTAGTACTATCCCTAAGGGATTCCAGAAGACTGGCGTGCAAGTTCTGTTGAAGGGGTAAGCTGGTGCGCAAGTGTGGCCATTTCCCTTAAGGGTTGGCCACTTAGGCACGCAATTGGTGATGAGTTTCAACACTGAGGCAATACTTCCCCTATTTAGATCTTCCATTCTAGGTAAGAAATTACCTTATATGTGTTTAGAAGCATTGAGAAGAGACTAGGGTGTAGGGAGCTCAAATCTGAGTTTCTGGAATTTTTCCTCCCCGAAATGGGGGACCCACAGGGGGTATTTATAGGCTGGAGAAGACCCTGGGAGAAATTCAAAGAGGGTGCGCAAGTCACCTGTGCGACCACTGGGCGGTGTGCAAGTATACTTTCGCGACCTTGGTGGAACTTGCACGACCCAAGTGCATTTGAATATTTGTTAATGCCTTCATCAATTTTTGATATTTCTTCAATGGATGAATGACTTTGGGTTCAAGGTATTTCCCTTTTCAATTCATTAGACTCTATAATGGAAAAGAGCTTCAATAGTGTTTTTATGGTTTTTATGGGGTTTTAGGGGTTTTTTGGTTGTTATGTGTCTTTCAGTGATTTAGGCATTGTTTTCTTTTGTGTTTTTAGGGTTTTTATGGTTTTTAGGGAATTAAAAGTTTTTAGGGATTACAATCATGTTTTATTTTATTTGTAGGGTTTCTAGAGGTTTTCATAAATTTTAGGGGTTTTGGGTTTTTTAGAGGTTTTGCAGCTTTAGGTTATTTTTGGCATTTTAGTGTATCTAGGTTTTTTAGGTTTGTAGATTGTCTATGGGTTTTTTGGGGTTTTAGTGTTTTTAGTGCTTTTAGGTTTTTAGGGGTTTTAATCATTTTCTATGTCTGGAAGGGTTGTAAGAAGTTTTACTGTTACTTTATTATGATTAGGATTTTGAATGGGAATTTTAGTTTTTTTAGGTTTTTTAATGTTTTAGGATTTTATTAGGGGTTTTAGGGGTTTTAGGCTTTTTAGTGTTTTGGGAGTTTTCATGGTTTCATGGATTTTCATGGGTTTTTTTTGGAGTTTTTTTGTTTTCTATGGTTTTTCATGTTTCTCATGGTTTTCATGTATTTTTATATTTGTAATGGTATTTTGGGTTTTAGTGTTTTTATGGATTTTATCATCCATTATGGGTTTTGGGGGGAATGTTTTTTTAGAGGTTGTTAGCGTTTGTAGGGTGTAACTCCCCGAGCATCCACGGTACACCTCTCTTTCAATAATGCAATAGCTTGCATTGTACGCAAGTTCGAGTTCAAACACACCGCGACTAAACAAAATAGCCATTATGAATATTAATACCCACATTTTGAAATTATATATATTTTATATTTCAAAATGGACTTCATTTTTGGATTCGGAATGTCGAAATTAGCCTATGTTGAATTTTTTGTAATTTTCTGAGAACTTCCAAATTTTTATGAACAGTGAAAAATACTTAAAACAACTTTTTTAATGAAAATAATTTATAGTGATAAATTATACTATTTAGTGGTTTTAAAGTATAATAAGAATATATTTTTACCATTTTATCCAATTGGGGTTATTAGAATTAATTTAACATTGAAATTGGACATAAACAATTGCTAATCTTTTGATATAAATTGTTTCTTAAAAACACACTATTTGTTGTGACGACGGGAATTAATTATAAAATTAATTAATGCAACTTATATGTTTGGAATTTTGTAAAATAGACATAATTTTTGAATTCGGAATATCAATTATAGCTTAGGGTGAAATTTTGGCATTATTCTGAAAAACTTCAATTTTTGATAAATAATGAAACCGCTAAGTGGAAGTTAAAAAACGGATTTTTTGTTTAAATGAAACATTACCACTTCTTTGATTTGAATTTCAAAGAAACCGACATACATGGTTGTCATTAGTATGTAAAATGTGGTTCAATGAGATTAAAATAATTTTTTGGTGAATAGTAACTTTTATGTTCTTAATCGCGATTAGAGGTAATTAGTATAGTTTAAGGTAAAAATAATGTTTTAATAATATGAGATGAGCTTGACACATGTCCTACCATCATTGGATGTTCCATGGCCGACCAAGAAAATCCATGGGTCAACTTGGGGACCCCATATAGCCACATTAGTTGGAAAATGACATAAATACCTTTTATTTAATGTTAAAGTAAAAAATGACACAAATATGAAATGTTTTACTAAAAAAATTTTTACATGGGGTTATACAAGTCATATGTTTGACTATAAACATTAATTGGAAAGCTAAAAATATTTCCTACATCATAGTATTTTTTTTAATAAATTTTAGACATTAAATAAATTAAATTATTTATGACATCATGATGATGCAGTGATGACCTCATTATTTAACGATTTAAATAAAATAAAAAGATAATGTAAAATCCAAGGCATAAACTTGTCAAAAACCTATTGTATGAGTAGATTTAGAACCCTTGTCACCTTATCCTCGAATTATATAAGTGTGGGACCTTTGGAATCCGAAAAGAATTGTATAATATTTTAACATTTCCTTACTTTCCAAGAGTCCCCCTCCTCTCCTCTTATAAAAGGCCCCCACCTCTACCACCTAATTCACACTTTCAAGCCATTTGGTTTGGCCAACCTCTACCCAAATACTCTCCCAACTTCCCTCCCTTACTCCTAGAATCCTCACATTGGGCAGAACTCTTCCCGAGGAATCCTTTGACTCAAATCAAAAAGAGTTACCCGATTTTAAGGTAATGTCTTCTCTAATGTTGTTTTGTTTTATTTTTCTTCTCCAACCCCCTAAACACTTTTTATTCATTTCTTTTGTAACAACAAAAGTATCATAAATATACTATGATGTTGTTATATGAATTATTGGAGCTACACTTACACACACCTACATCTAATGGTTAAAGAACATATTGTTTCTGTGGATGGCGAATTTTTGCCTCACGAAACGATGATTGTTCAACACTCATATAACACCTCTAATGGTGGACATTATGATGACACTATTTTTATATATGATATATATTATGTTTCTTTTTCCCTTATTATTTTTTATTTTTCATTTATGGAATACCTTTATGGTTTCCATTATGGTTAAACGCGATATTTTCATTTTAGGAAGTGCGGACTACCGCCCCCTCAAAGTGATTTGAATTGTTAATACCATATGTGGGATGTATAAAGGATGGAGTAAATGGTATTATATGATATATTATACTGGAATTATATTATACATTTATATCATTACTATTTCATTCCATTAAATACGAAATAGAAATGAATGTAGTGTTCATGCGTACGTACGGCTTACCGTCTCCATGAACGGTGCATTTCATTTCTTACCTCTAAATGTTATGTAATATTATGAATGAATGTATATACTGAATATATATGATATATATGATATCTAAATCATGAATATAATTCTGGATATAATTGATATTTCACCACATGAACAACTTGTAATTATAAGATGTTTATTGTTGACTCAAGTACCAAAGTTCGACAAAACGACCGTTATTAACTTAAATAATTACATAATGTTCATAACATTGTAATAAGTGATATAAAAAGGATAATGAAATTGAAAATGGTTCTTAATAAGGTAGATATTATCTCTAGTTTATTATTCAGGAGGTTAAAGAACGGTTGTGTCAAGTCGGACATGAGGTAAGGGAATTTCTTAACCCAATTTCCATTCTTTGGGTTAATCTCCTACTTTCAAATTATGTCATTATATTATTATGTCATATCTTGTATTTGTACTTTATTTATGTGTAATTATAGTGAATACACACAATATATCTATTTTATTTTAAAAATGATCTTTTAATGGGACTTCGTCTCAATATCCTTTCATTGAGGCATATTTGGTTTTATACACAACTTTCTTTTATACGGTGTATAAACCCCTTTGAATTTTACGTTTATCCAAAAGGAATCTTTTTATACGAAGCATTTTACTAAACGACAAAAAGGGAATGTTTTTCTTTCCGTACTTATGCGGCGACAACGACTTCTCTGCCGCCGTGACCATTATTTGAGTTTCGGCTTCCTCTACAATCCATCACTTTTTTTAATGAAAAATAAATACAAAGTTTTAACATTCTTTTATTTTGGTATTGAAAATGGTTTGGAAAGCGTTTTTATTATATCAATGTGTTGTATTGATATCTTGTGATTGAAATGTGGAAATCTTATGTTTCCTTTATGCATGTTTTATGTGATACGACTATGTTATGGTTTATGATGTGTTTAAACCTATTCATATGAGGAATGCATTGAACTTAATAAGTGACGGGTGGAGCCCGCTATAGCTCCTTGATGCATCGGTAGGTCTCATGAGACAAACTAGTGTCTTGGCATGATGCGTTGACAAAATCTTATTTGTGGTCTTGGCACGAGGCCTTGGCTACGTGGTTATGATAGTCTGGCATTAAGCATTCCATCATTATTAAAGTGGTTATTGATATTGCATGTGATTATTCGACCAGTAGAATATCCATGTGAATAAGTAAATGGAATTATCTCATTTTACTTTTTCCATATTATGTTGAAGTTCATTTTTAAAAGTCTTTTGTTTTAATTATACATTGCCTTAAATGTTTATGTTTATTGATGAATGCTTCCTCTATATTGTTATCCTTACTGAGCATCTGAGCTCACCCCTTTCAATGTTTTAATTTTTCCAGGATGTGAAGAAGTATATTATGAATGACCTGCAGGGATAGTCAGAAGAGGATATGAGTGTGGACTATAGAGAATTTGTTACTGTAGTTTTTCACATTATGATGTAATGTAACATTTACAAATGTATCTAGTGTTTCCGAGGCTACTAAACTAATCGGTCTTTCGAGACTTGATCTTTTGTGATCATGCCAATGTTACGAAGTAATGCACCGACTCCGGGTAGCTGGGGTCGGGGCGTTACATAGGGGGTTTTGGGTTTTTGGGGTATTGGGGTCTTTTTTAGAATCTTTTAGTGTGTTTTATGTTTGTTTTCATTTTATTTATGGTTTTGGGGGGGTTTTTAGTGTTTTTAGGTTTTTTATTGATTTTATGTTTTTTTCCATTTTAATATTTTTAGCGTTATTAGGGTTATTAGATTTTTTATTTTTATCATCTTTTATATTTGTTACTATTTTTAGTGTATTGTAGGGGTTTTTGTGAATATTTTGGGTTTATGGTTTAGGGTTTTGGGTGTATATTTTTGGTTATAGGTTTTGGGGTGTCAAGTTTGGGTTTTCGAATGTAGGGTACGTGGTATAGTGTTTAGGGTGTGGGTTTATTATGCACGGTATATGGTGTTGGTAGTGGGGTATAGAGATTAATGTGTGGGGTATAGGGATTTGTGTTTTGTTTAAAGGATTTATAGTGGAAGGTATAGGGTTTAGGGTGTATGGTTTAGGGTTTACGGTGAACTGTATAAGTTGTATGGTTTTGGGTTTAGGGTTTAGGGTGTAGGGTATATGTTATATGGTTTATGGTATATGGTTTAGGTTTTATGGATTAGGGTTTGAGGTTTAGGTCATATGGTATATGGTTTCATGTGTAGGGTTTAGGGTTTAGGGTTTTGGTTATAGGGTACATGGTATAGGTAGTTTGGATTAGGTTTTAGGGTAAAAAATACTTTTGGTGAAGGGTTTAGGGATTGCGGTGTATTGTATAATGATCATAGTGTAGGGTAATAGTTTTTGGGTGTATCGTATCCGGATTTGGGTCTAGTGTTTAGGGTGTACGGTTTATCGTTTAGGTTTTAGCGTTTAGGGTTAGGGTCTATGGTGTAGTGTCTTGGGTTTAGGTTGCAGGGCTTTATGATTTGGGTGTAGGGTATACGGTTTTGGATTTTTAGTTTTATTTTTAATGTTTTTAATGTTTTGTAACTTTTTTAAGGATTTTATGATTTTCAATTCATTTTATATTTTTATAGTATTTAGGGACTTTTTTTTTGTTTTTACGGTTTTTAGGGTTTCTTTGGGGGTTTTAGTGTATTTTTTGGGGAGTTTTATGGTTTTGTGGAATTAATGTGCTTTTAGGGAATTGGGTTTCTATGATTTCTTGAGGTTTTGATCAGGGTTTTAATTGTTTTTTTGGGTTTTAGAGTTTCTATGGTTTATTTTTGGTGTTATGGTTATTTTGGTGTCTTGGGGGGGTATTCGTGGGTTTTATGGATTCTTGGGTGTTTTCAGGGATCCTTAAATGAATTTTTTGGCTTTTAGTTTTTTTAGAGTTTGAGGTATTTTCGTCATTATGGATTTTAAGGGTATTCATATGTTTTATAGGTGTTATAGGATTTTAATATTATTTTTAGTGTATTTGGGGGTTTTACTGTTATTTTGGGTTTTTAGGGATTTTACGGTTCTATGGTTATTATGGGTACTTTTCTGGTTTTAGGTTTTATTACGGGTTGTATGGGTAATTTTGAATTTTTAGGGTTTTTCATATTTTTAGAGGTTTTTAGGATTTTTAGTTTTTAAATCATTTCTGGGGTTGTTTTATGGGTTTTAGTGTTTTTGAGGAGTTTTTAGGGTTTTAATGATTTTATGGGTTGTTGGGTTTCTTGTTGTCTTAGGGTTTTGATGTTTTTATGGGTTTTAGGGTGAGTAAGGATTCTTTAGGTTATTATTGTTTTTAGAGTTTTTGTTGGTTTATGGGTTCTCATGTTATTTTTCAGTTTTCATAATGTGATTTTCGATCATCTAGGGGTTTTTAGGATTTGAGGTCCATTTTGGGATCTTAGGGTTGTGGTGTTTTATTGGTTCTTTTATAGGTTTTATGGTTTTTAGGTTTATAAAAATTTTATGGTTTGTAGGGTGTTATCATTTTATAAGATTTTATTGGGTTTTCTGGTTTTTACGGGTTTTAAGGATTCTAGTGTTTTTGGATGTTTATGATTTTATTTGTGATTTTAATTAGTTTTTATTGGGTTCAAAGGGGATTCAGGGGGTTTCCTAGTTGTAATGGTATTTTATGGTTTTATGGATTTTTTAGGATTTTTAATGAGATTTTTTAATGTTTGTATTATTTTAAAGAATTTTTGGGGATTTTGTGTTTTTTATAGTGTTTTTTGGTTCTGTAGTGTTTTATGGCCATTAATGTTTTTACGATTTTTAGGTTCTTTTATGAGTTTTATAGAATTTAAGGTTTTTTGGTTATTTTTAAGTGTTTTAGGGTTTTTATTGTGTTTTGGGTTTTTTGGGTTTTTGGGATTTAATTATTCCAATGGTTCTAGGGTCTTTTGGGGTTTTAGGGGTGTTTATATTTTTCAATGTTTTCAGGGGATTTTAGGTATTTTTGCTTTGTTAGGTTTTTAGTTTCTTTTAGGGTTTCTATGGTTGTTAGGGTTGTAAAGTATTTTAGTGTTTTAAGGTGTTTTAGGGTTTTAAGGGTTTCTAGGGTTTTAATAGTTATTAGGGTTTAATTATTTTTAGTGTTTTGGGGTGTTTTTTAGTATTTATTTTGTTGTGGTTAATTTAAGGGTTTTTAGAGTCTTATGGTTTTGTGGTTTTTAGAGATTTTCGGGGTTTTTTTGCAGTTTTAGATTTTTTTCTGGGTTTTCAAGGTCATTCAGGGGTTTCAGAGTGTTTTGTTCCTTTTTAGAGTTTCTTGCGGTTTTAATTGCATTTGAGGTTTTTTAGAACTTTTATGTATTTAAGTGTTTCTACGGTTTTTAATGGTTTTGAGCATTTCTATGGTTTTGGGGATTTTAAAGCCTTTTTTGAGGTTTTAGGGGTTTTAGCGTATTTAAAGGGGTTTAAGGGTTTTTTGGGGTTTTTTTATTTTATGGTTTTTTGGGTTTTTAGGTTATTAGGGGTTTTATTATCTTATTGGTGTTTTAGGAAATTTTAGGGTTTTTATTATTTTTTGTGTTTTTAGACTTTTTTTGTGTTTTAGGGTTTCTAGGGGTTTTAGGGTTTTATGGTTTTTATGGTCTATCATCGTTTTTTGTTATTTTTATAATCGTAATGATATTTAGGATTTTAGATACATTTATTAATTTAATGGTTTTTGGTATTTGTGGTTTTAAGGATTTTAAGGTATTTAAATGTGTTTAAGGGTTTTTAGGTGTTTTTTTGTTTTTTTTGTTTTTATGGTTTTTTTAGGTTTTGAGGGGTTTTATTATCTTATTGGTTTTTTATTTTATTTTATGGGTTTTTTTTGGGTTTTAGTGTTTTTTAGTGTTTTTAGCAGTTTTAGGTTTTTATGGTATTAGGGTCTTGCATAGATTTTTGGTATTTTTAACATTTTAATGAAATTTAGGATTTTATATACATTTATTATTTTAATGTTTTTTATTTTTATAGGGGTTTTAATATTTGAAATTATTTATATGGGTTTCATGCAATTTTATAGATATAAAGATTTTAAGGTATTTTGGTGGGCTTCAGGGGGGATTATGGTTTGGCGGGTTTTATGGGTTATTATTGCTTTGGGGATTTTTTGGTATTTAGGGTGTTTTATGTTTTTAGTGGTTTTTAGTGTTTTTAATGGTTTTAACATTTTAAGGGTCTATTAGTGGTTGGGGTAGTGTATTTCAAGGGACTTTAGAGATTTATGGATTTTTAAGGAGTTTTTGGGTTTTCAGTATTTTTACGTTCTTTTGTGATTTTTTGGATATTTTTTTGTTTTTTGTTTTTTTATCAACTTTTATTGTTTAGGATGTAGGGTTTAGGGATTAGGAGAAGGTTTTTTGTTGTAGGGTGTATGTTTTAGGTTGTAGGGTGTAGGGTTTAGGTTATATGGTTTAACGATTAGGGTGTAGGGTATATGTTTTTTGGTGTAGTGTTCAGGGTTTATGGTGTTGGGTATAGGGTTGGTGTATAGTGTTTTGGGATTAGGGTGTGGGGTATATGGTTTCAATTACGGGGTTTAGGGCTCATGGTGTAGAATATGGGGTTTAGGACATAGGGATTTGGTTTTAGGTTTTATGATATAGGGTTTTTGGTTTAGGTTGAAGGGAATAGGGTATGGTGTTCCGCAAATAGGGACTGGGGTGTAGGGTATAAGGTTTAGTGCATATGGGTTAGAGATTAGGGTGTAGGGTATTGGGTTTAAGGTGTGGGGTTTTGGGTTTATTTGTTGTTTATAGTGTTTAGGGTGTGGGGTTTTCGGTTTTCGGTGTAAAGAATAGGGTTTAGGGGGTATATTATAGTGTTTTGGGTGTACATTATTGGGTTTATGGTGTATGATATAGTGTTTTTTCTGGGGGTATACCGTTTAGTGTTTAGGTTATAGGGTTTATGATTGGGGTATCTGGTATAGGGTTTAGTGAGTTTTCTTTCGGGTATATCGTGTAGGGTATAAGATTTATTGTTTCATATCTAGGTTTTAGGTGCAGGGTATAGGGTTTTGAGTGTAAGGTATAGGGTTTAGGGTGAAGGTTATTTCATTTAGGGGGTAGGGTTTAGGGTTTATGGTGTATGTTATAGTGTTTATGGTGTAGTGTTTATGGATTAGGGTGTAGGGTATAGGGTTTAGGGTGTATGGTTTTGTGTTTTTTGTGTGTGGTCTAGGGATCATGGTTTAAGGCTTATGGTATAGGGTGTAGGGGGTATGGCTTAGGTTGTTTTGTATAGGCATTAGGATTTATGGTTATGGTATTAGGGTGTACGGTATAGTGTATTGGGTTTTTGGTGTTGGGTTTTGGGTTTAGTGTTTAGGTGGTATGGTTTTAATTGGTTTTTAAGATTTTTATGTTTTAGGGTTTTAGTGTTTTCAAAGGGTTTTATGAGTTTTTGTGTTTTATTGGCTTTAATAGTTTTTTATTTTTTAGTTTTTCATTGTTTTAGAGATTATAGGTTTCTATGGGGTTTTTTGGTACATTTGGGTTTTAAGAGTATTTAGTGTTCTTTGATTTTTAGGGATTTATGGAAATTTATAGCATTTTTTAGATTATTTAGGTTTTTATTGTTTTTAGGGTGTTTAAGGTTTTAGTATTTTTAGTGTTTTTATGAGTTTTCCCGATTTTTTAGTATTTTAGGGATTCTATGGGTTCTAAGAGTAATAATTGTTAAGGATATTAAGTATTTTATTTGCAGTTATTCTGGGTTTGTTGGGTTTTCTTATGATTTCATGTTGGGGTGAGGGTGAGGGTGAGGGATTTAAGGTTATATAGTTTTATATATATTTAGGGAAATTATTTTGTTGTTATTTACATACCTTTTAGAGTTTAATGGTTTTTATTTTTTATTTTTTGGCGTTTTGATATTTGCAGGGTATTTAGGGTATTTTTGTTTTTTCTGATTTATTTAAATTTTTACAAATTCTTTAATATTTTTGGTGGTTTTGGTTTTATATGGATTTCAGGGTTTCTTAGGTTTTTTTGGGTATTAATATTTATAGTGTTTCTATTTTTTGAATTTTTTTTGGTTCTCTAGGGGTGTTTAATGGTCAATGGGGTGTTTAGGGTTTTAGCGGTTAAAGGGGTTTTAGGGTTTTAAGGGTTCTTAAGAGGGTTTAAGGTAAATTTGGACCATTTATATTTATTTTAGTGTATTTTATGGTTATTATTGGTTTAGGGTATTTTTGGGTTTTAGGATTTTGTGGCCTTCTTGGGATTTAAGGTTTTTTGTTTTTTTGGGCTTTTATGGTTTTTACGGGTTTTTGGTGTTTCAACGATTTTAGTAGTTCTGTAGGGATTAATAGAATTTAAGGGGTTGTTTATGTTTTAATGTTTTTATTCTTTTTTTGGTTTTTAGTTATTTTATTTCTATTAGGAAGTTTTGTTGGTTTTAGGGGTTTTTTTAGCATTTCATCAGGTTCGAGATGTTTTTATAGATTTTAGGGGTTTTAACATGTTTTAGGTGTTTTTCTAATTTATTTTGGGTGTCTGGGGAATTTTGGTTTTTTAATGTTATGCATTTTTTATAAGGGTTTCAGGGTTTTTTGGGGTTTTAGGGATGTTTTAGGGTTTTTAGGATTTTAGTGTTTCTGTGATTTTATGGGTTTTCAGGGTTTTAGGGTTTTAGTGTCTTTTAAGGGTTTTATGTTTTTAAGGGATTTTATAGGTGTTTTTTCTTTAGGTTTTTATTTTTATTTAAATCTTCTTAATGGTTTTATGATATTTTATAGTTTTTTCAATGATTTTACATTTTTTTGGGTTTAGGGGTTTTAGGGCCTTTTATGTTTTTAGGATTTTTTTTGGGGACTTTTAGGTTTTCAAGGAATTTTTTTGGTTGTTTATGGTGTTCATGTTTTCTTGTTCCTCTTCCATTTTTAGATTCCATTAGGGGGTTTAGGTTTTTTTATCCCTTAGGATTTTTTGTGTGTTTATGGTCCATAATGTTTTTATGATTTTTATGTTCATTTTGGAATTTGGGGTCCATTTTAGCTTTTAGGGGGTTTTAGAATGTTTTAGGGTTTTGTGGAATTTTATGGCCTTTTTGGATTTCAGTTGTTTTTAGTATCTCATATGGATTTTAGGGTCTTTGTAAGGGTTTTTTGGGGTTTTTATAATCTATAATTATGGGTTATTGTATGGTATTTTAGGCGAGTTTGGTGTTTTTGGGACATTTTGGGGTTCTGTATGGTCTTTTAGTGTTTTATAGTTTTTGGGATTTTTATGTGTTTTTATGGTCATTTACTCAGTTTTAGTGTTTTTATGAGTTTTAGTGTTTTTATGGTTTTTATGGTATTTATGTTTTAATGGGTTTTAATGGTTTTCATTTTTTAGAGTTTTGAGGTTTTCATAAGTGTTTAAGGTCTTTAGGGGTTTTCTGAGTTTTAAGATCATTAAGGGGTTTTAGTGTTTTTAATTTTTTTTGTGTTTTTATGTTTTAGGGTTTTTATTTTATTTATGGGATTTAGAGTTCATATGGTTTTTATTGTTTTTCTGGTTTTTAATGGGGTTTAGGGGGTTCTTGGGTTATTTGGGGTATTTAGGTATTTATTGTTTTATGATTTTATTGGGATTTAGTATTTTTAAGGATTTTTTGTATTATTGTTTTTTATAACCTTTCATCAATTTTATTGTTTTTGGGATTTAACATTATAGGGTTATTTGTGTTTTCAAGGTGTCTAATTTTTCTCTGGGTTTTATGTTTTTTTGTTTCTCTTTGGGATTTATGTATAGTTATGGTTTTATAATTTTTAGTTTTTTATATTTTTATTTTTCTTTGTGTTTTTAGGAAATTCATTGTTATTTAGGGTTACATAGGAATTTTTTTTAGATTTTCTAGGGGTTTTATGTGATTATTTATCTTTTTGAGTTTTTTGTGGAATCTTAACGGTTTCTATCTTTTTGTGGGTGATTAGAATTTTTTTAAGGATTTAGGATTTTTATTAATTATTTGGATTTTTTGGTTTTTTAGTGTGTGTTTGGATTGTTTTAGGGTTTCAACTATTTAAAGTATTATTTGGGTTTTTAGTGTTTTTTAAGATTTCGGTTAGAAATGTTTTTAGGGCCATTTAGGGGTTATATAGAGTCATTTCAGATATTTTAGTGGTTTGGTGTTTTATAAGGTTTTAGGTTTAAATGATTTTTATGGGTTTTAGGATTTTAGGACATTTTTGTTTTTTGTGGTTTTTTTTGGGGTTTTTTGTGTTTTTTTGGCCAATTATTGGATTTTTTATGGTTTTATGGTTTTAATGGGGTTTTTTGTTTTTATTTGATTCATTATGTTTTAAGGGTTTGTAGGGGTTTTATGGTTTTTTAAACTTTTTGGGGTTCTTATAGTTTTAGTGATGTAGGGATTTTTTAGGATTTTAGGGCTTTCATAGTTTTTAGGGTATTTTATGTCTTCTTGGTTTTTATTCATTTAGTGTTTTTTAGGATTTTTTTTGTTTTAAGGGGTTTTTAGGATATTTATTGTTTCGAGGGGTTCTTAGGGATTTTTGGGTTTTTAATTTTTTTTAAAATTTTTAAGGTTTATATTTAATTTTGTATTTTTTATTGTTATGAGACATTTTATAGTGTTTTAGGGGATTTAGGTGTGTTTTGGGTTTTAAGGGATTTAGTGGTATTTAACAGGTCTTACGAGTATTTAGGTTTCAGGGTCTTTTAGTGTTTTGGGGTCTTATTATTTTTAGTGTTTCTAGGAGTATTTTCATGATCTTTTTGGGTTTTTAGGGGTTTAATGATTTTATTGTTTTCAGTGTTTTAGGGATCTTTTACTAAGATTAGTAGTTTTTGTTATTTTTAAGGTTGTAGGGTTTAGTGTATTTGGTATTATATTATCATGTTTATGGGCTTCCAAGTTGCTGGTGTGGGGTTTTTATAGTTTTTATGGGGTTTCAGAGTTTTAAGCGGATTTAGTGTTTTAGGTTTCTAGGGATTTCATAGGTTTTTTTAAGGGTTTTATTACCATTTTTAGTTCTTTGGTTTTTTAAAAGTGTTTTTAGTTTTTTAGGATTTTTATCGATTTTAGGGTTTTGGGGGTGTTTTGATTTTTATGGGTTTCAAAGGTGTTTAGCGGTTTTTTGGTTTATTTAGGTATTTATGGTTTTTATTGTTTGTTGATACTTTTTGGGGTTAGAGTGTTTTTGGGATTGTTTTTGGGATTTTAATGGTCTTAGGGTTTTTTTTATTTCTAGAGTTTTTTTTTGTTTTAGTGTGTTTTTTGGTTTTTTGGTTATTTTTTGGTTTTTAGGTTTTTAATGATTTTATTGGGTTTTAGCGCCTTTTTTGTTTTTTTATTTTATCGATTTTTTTGATTTTTAGGTTCTTAAGGGTTTTGCGGTGTTTATGGATTTTTAGGAATTTTTATTGTTTTACTATTTTTTTGTGCATTTATGTGTTTCAATTGTTTTATAGGTTTTTGGATTATTTTATTTTTATTCTGGTTTTTAGGGGGTTTTACTATTTTTGGGTTTTAAAGTTTTTTAGTGATTTTTTGTGTTTTTAGTTTTTTAAGATTTTTAACCATTTTTTGGGGTTTTGGGTTTTTTTTTGTAGGGTGGGGGGGGGTTCATTTTTTTGGAATTTATTATGTTATGTTGTGTATTTAGAAATTTTTACTGTTTTTAGTGGGCTTTTTTCATGGTTTTTATGGGTTTTATATATTTTATTAGTTTTAAGGAATTTGGGGGGTTATTTGGTGTTTTAGGGTTTTAAGGTTTTTTAAGGTTTTTATTATTTTGTGGGGTGTTTAGGGTTGTTTATGTTTTATGTTATTATATTGTTTTAATGCGTATTTATTTATTTTAAGATTTTTAAATTTTTAATGGTTTTAATTTTGTATAGTATTTGGGTTTTTATTAATTTTTAGGTTTTTTAGGTTTTGTAGTTTTTATAGGGTTTTCAGGGTGTTCTGGTGTTTTCGGGTTCTTTTGATTATATAGGATCCTTTAATTTTTTTTTGAGATTTAGGTCTATTTATATTTTTTGTTTTTTTGGGTTTTTCGTGTCTTTTGTTTTTTATAGACTTTTAGGTTGTTTTAGACGTTTTTATGGTTTTAAGGGGTCTTGGGGTTCATGGTTTTTTGAATTTTTAGGGGGTTTTAGGATCCTTTAGCTGTTTTTTTTGTTTTTTGGGTCCTTTGGGAATTTTTAGGGTTTGAGTGGTTTAATTTTTTTTAATGACTTTTTATTGGGTTTAAAGGGGTATCATGTTGTTTAGGGTTTTTATAGTTTTTAGGGGTTTGGGTTTTTTAGGTTTTTTAGTGTTTTAGGGTTTTTGAAGATTTTAAATTTTTTGGGTTTTTAGTTTTTTAGTGGGGGTTTAGGATATTTAGTGTTTTTAATTATTTTTAGGGATTTTAGGGATTTTAGGTTTATTAGTGGTTTTAAGGGATTAAAGGGCATCTTTGGATTGTAGGGTTCTTCATGGTTTCAGTGTGTTTTTTCTGTTTTGTGGGTTTATTGGATTTCAGGATTTTTAGGATTTTTTGAGTTTACTACTATGTTTGGTATATTTTTGGGAGATTAAAGGGTTTTTGGTATTTTTACTGTATGGGGGGGGGGGGTTAGGGGTTTCAAGGATTTAGAGGTTTTTAGGGGTTTTAATGGATTTTTAATTTTTTAGTGATTTCTTAGTGTTTTTGGTCTTTTAGGGATCAATAAGTATTTCGTAGTGTTTTTTGGGGCTCTAGGGGGTTTTGTGGTTTTATGGAAATGAAGGAGTGGGGTTAGGATATTCCTGGGTGGCCAAAATTAAATAAAAGAAAAGAAAAATAGACATGGTTGGTGTGGGGTCAAACGACCCACACCGAAAAACCCTGACCCCCCCAAGACACCAAAACCCCCCAAAAACATATAAGAGGAAGAGAAAGAAACAAGAACTAAAAATCCACGTCTCCATCCCAATATAGATCCCTATCACCACCATAACCAGAGGAAGCATCCAACTCCACCTTCACCCATTCAAATGATTCATATTTCTTGATAAGGGCAGTGTAATACTACCTGAGATTTAGCAGCTTCACATTCAGCTGTGCCTTCACAGACTAACCTCCCATGCCAGAGGGATTTTCATTAGCATTACAGGAGGCTCTTGTGGACACAATTTTGGGAAAATTAGAGTAGTCCATCGGTTTTCTCTTTCGGGGATGTAAAGAGACTCCTGCATATTTGTTTTCCGTCCCATATGGAAAGGCCTCGTCCAGCAAGGCCCTATCATTAATGATCATGGCCATATTGTGGTTAATCCTTCTACCATACTCCTAAAAACGTGTTGATTGGGGATTAGAGAGGATTCATGGTTATGGGAACAATCAACAGGATCCCCGCACTGTGGCATGCTAGGAACCACTAGGGAAGGTTACTCGAGATCCAGAAAAGGATAGGTCACCACACCATCCAACACCAGATGTAAGCCCTTATCCTCCTTCAAAGGAAGAAAACCCACCTTAGTTCTCCCCACTATCATGTGCACATCAACATTACGTATACTAAAAGTCAATTTCCCCTCCTCCCATGCATCGTGATTACTGTCTTCTGGCAATAAGGCTGGACAACATGATAATCATCTAGCTCTAAACTATCACTTGGGAAAGCTTGAGCATCCTCAAGACACTGCATTGCCCTTTTCTCCTTTGAAACAACACCATATGAGCACCTAGTGGTGTCCAAAATTATCTCATCATCACTGGTATAATCGTATACACTCCTTCCACCACACCCATCAGTGATAAAATGCACCTCAATCTTTTCTTGTACAGTAGACCTCACAGTCCCAGCATTAACAATCGAAGACCCTTTCACCTCCTCCTCATGTTCCAGCCCTTAAAAGCTATTGAAGGTCAGAATGGATTATGGCATATGCTTCAGACTGCTATCAAAATAAAAATGTGTTTTTGGGTAGCGAGGTACAGTTGATTTCCACACCACGCTTATTCTAGGCCTCATTCACCATCTGCGCACTACTCATCCCCATCTAAAATCGAGGAAAGCGAGACATGAACCTGTTCCAATTCCAATGTCAGGGAGTGACTGCCACACACAGTATGACTAAGGTAACCCTGATATGCTTTGTGGTTTTAGGGGATCATATGTATTTTTAGAGTATTTTGGTGGTTTTAAGGTTCATGGTTTTTATGGTGTTTATAGGTTTTATGGACTTTAGGGAATTATATGGTTTTGGGGGATTTTACGGTTCTTAGTGATAATAGGTTATTTTAGGGGTTTTACAGTTTTTTTGGGGTGTTTATGGGTTTTAGGAATTTTTATTTATTTAAGGAGTTTTTAGGGTTTCTTGTGTTTTTTAGGGTTTCTCGGGTTTTATGGTTTTTAGTTAATTTTAGGAGTTTATTATTTTTTACCTCTTTAAGGTGTTCTAGGGAATATTAAAGATATTATAGTATTATTTAAGATTTTGTGGGGGTTTTAGGGTCTATTATGTTTTTAAGGGGTTTTATATTTTTCTACATTTTAGGGTTTTTATTATTTTAGGGGTTTTAGAGGATTTTGGTTTTTAGGGTTATTATCATTTTCAGCATCCTATAAGGTTTTTAAGTGTTTTTTAATGTTTTTAGGATTTTTTGGATTTGCATTTTTAGTGATTTCAACATATTTTAGGTTTTATGGGTTTTTAGGATCTCATAGTATTTAATTATTTTGGTATTTTTTTATGATTTACATTTTTTTAGAGTTAGTTAGTTAATGGAATTTTGAAGTGGTTTTAGTGTTTTTCATGGGTTGTGTGGTTTTTATGGTTTTTTCATATTGAAGTGGATTTAGGAGATTTAAGGTTTTAGATATTTTTATAGACTACATAGTTTTATGGTTTTTAGGGGTTTGAAGATTTATACAGTGCTTCATTTTTTTTGTTATATGGATTTTGTTTGAGTTTAGTGTTTTACCAGGGTTTTAGTTGTTTTAAAGGGGTTTTAGGGTCTTCCTTGGAATTTTGTATAGCTTTTACAGGTTTTTTTTGGAAATTATTGTGTTTTTTTGGATTTTAGTGTTCGTAGGGGTTTATGGGTTTTCAGTTTCTTATGGTTTTTATAAATTTTTAGGATTTTTAGGTTTCTAATGGATTTTTGGATAGTTTTGGGTATTTCAGTTTTTTGGTTTTTTATTTTAATTTTTTTCTTTTGGGGGATTTATGGGTTTTAAATGTTTTATGGGTTCTTTGGTTTTTTATGGTTTTAGGGTTTCAGTGGAGTTTTAAGGGTTTTAGGGTTTTTATGGGTTTTATGGTTTTTATGGGTATTTAAGTTTTCTTTGGATTTTATAATTTTCAGAGTTGTTTATCTTTTTTTAAGATTTTATAAATTTTAATGGTTTCAGGAGTTTAGGGTGTTTTCGCATTTTAGCGGGTTTTAGGGTTGTTTGTGGATTTAGTATTTTATTATTTTTAATATTATTTTTATGGTTTTAGGGGGTTTATTTTTTTGATTTTATGGGGTTTTAGTGTTTTTAGTTATTTTAGTGTTTTATTGTTTTTATTGTTTGAAATATTTTTGAGGGTTTTATAAGGGATTTTTGTTTTTTTGGTTTTTATGAATTTTTGGGTTTTTCAGTATTATATATGTGTACTTTAGGTATTTTTGATCTTTTAGAGATTTTATAGGTTTATTAAGGGTTTTATGTTTTTAAATGGTTTAGTGGTTTTAAGGGTCTTATGGGGGGTTTTTTGGGTTTTAGGATTTTTTGGATTTTTTGCTATTTAGGAGTTTGTTGGTTTTCTAGGGGGTTTGGAATTTTTACGTTTTTATAGTTTTTATCATTTTTAGGGTTTCATAGTTTCTAATGTTTAATAGGGATTGTTTCAGTGTATTTTTTGTATTTAGACTTTTTACTATTTATAGGGGTTTTGGGTTTTTTTTTTGTTTTTTGATTTTTTAGGGGTTTTAGGGTTATTCACAGTTTTTAGGGCCTTTAGGGTCTTTTAGTTTTTTAGTTTTTTAGTGTTTATATAATATTTTTACGGTTTTTAGGATTTTATGTCCCTTCTTATTTTGGGAGTTTAGTGAATTTTATGTATTTTAGCAGTTATTAGGGTTTTTAGGGGTTTTAGGATTTTTATGGACATTTATAGTTTTTATGATTTTTAATGACATTTATTGTTTTTAGGGTCTTTTTGGTTTTTAGGATTTCTATTGTCAACTGTGTTTTTTGAGTCCAATATGTATTTTTGGATTTGATTTGACTTTATTGTTTTTATATACCTTTATGGTTATATGGTTTTTTTTGGTTTTAGGGTCCTTCAGGTTTTTAAGATTTTTGGATTCTTTTAGGGTATTTTATATCCTTTAGGGGAATTATGTTTTATAGTTTAATTCATGGTTTTTTGTGTTCTTTATCTTATAGAATTTTTTGGGATTTTTTACTATTTTTAGGGGTTTAGAGTTTTTAAGAAATATTATAACTTTTAGGGTATTTAGGGAATTAGGTTTATTATGGCCTTTTAGAGTTTTAGGGTTTTTATGGTTTTTAAGGATTTTGGGTTTTTAGGGATTTTCATGTTTTACATTTTTTAGGGTTTTTATGATTTGATGGGTTTTTATGATATTTTTGGGTTTTTATTGTTTTAAGTGTTTTTTATATTTTTCAAGCTTTTAGTGTTTTAATTGGTTGTATGGTTTTTAGTATGTTATAAGGGTTTTTTGTGTAATTTGGGGTTTCATTGGTTTTCAGGGTTATAGGGATTTTAGGGGATTTATTGTTTTTTAGGTTTTATTCTCTTTCATGGGTTTTTTATTTTTTTAGGTTTTATGGTTATTATGGTTGTTTAGGTTTTTCCGGTTTTTAATTTTTTAGGTTTATCGTTTTTCAGTGGTTTTAATGGTTCTTTATTTATATAGGGGGTTTTGGTGTATTTAGGGGTTAAGGGAGTTTTTATGGTTTTAATAGGTTTTATGGTTTTAATTATTTTTGGAAGTTTTGGGTTTTTATGGTTTTATAGGGGTTTTAAGAAATATAGGGTTTAATGATTTTTTTATATTTTTTTTATTTTTATGGTATTTTAACTGGTTTTATGATTATTTATTAATTTCTTGAATTTTTCATGTTTATTATGGTGTTTTTGTTTATTAAGTCTTAATGGGGTATATTGATTTTAGTGTTTCTCATGGATTATTAGAAGTTTACGACTTTTAGGGACTTATTGTTTTGAGTATTTTTAATGGTTTTATGGTTTTCATGGTCTTTAGAGATCATTACGTGTTGTATGGTTTTAATGGTTTCTCGGGATATAAGGTATTTTTTAGGGCCTTCTTTGTTATCAGTAGCTTTATGGGTTTCAGAGATTTTATGGTGTTTATGGATTTAGGGTTTTAAGGAATTTGTTGGTCTTTTTTGTTTATTTTTTGTGTTTAATTGGGTTTTAGTTAATTACGAGGTTTTTATACTGTTATTCAGGATCATTAGGCTTTTGTGCATTTTTTAGGATGTTTTAGGGTTTTTATGGTTTTAGTGTTCTTAGTGTATTTAGGGTCTTTTGGGTTTCTTTAGGGAGATTAAGGGTTTTGTAGTTTCTTTCGATATTAGTGTTTTTTGGTTTTTTGTGTTTTTTGGTCTTTTGGGTTTCTTGGATTTTATCATTTAAGGGGTTTTATGGGTATTTAAGGGTTTATATTGTATTTTACAGTTTTATAGTTTTTATGGATTTTATGGGTTTTATGTTTTTTTTTTGTTCTTTATTTTTTTAGAAATTTTTTAGGGGTTTTCATATTTTTTGTTATTTTTCATAATTTTTAGGGAATTTTAATGTTTTAATATTTCAATGGTGTTGATGGATTTGAATTTTTTTTAGGGTTTTAGGGGTTTAGGAGTCTATATTTTTATTTTTTAATGTTTTTAAAGGTTTTTAATGTTTTATGGGTTTTTTGGTTTTTTGTGGTTTTTGGAATTATTTATGAGTTTTAAGAAGTTTTAGTGTTTTATGGAATTTTTAGGGTTTTTGGTTTTTGGTTTTCATATAATTTTAAATATATTTTATGGGATTTAGGGTAATTATATTATTAAGGGGTTTTATTTTATTTTATTTTTGATTTTGGGGATTTGTTATGATTTTAAGAATGTGTGGGGTTTCAAATGTGTTTTAGGGTTTTCTTGGTTTTTAGTGTTTTTCATGGGTTTTTAGTGTTAGTTTTAAAATTTTATAATTTTTTTGGGTTTTGATGTTTTTTTGGAGTGTTTTTTTGCTTTTGGGGTTATATAAGCAGATTATTTTTATGTTTATTCTGTTTTTTGGGGGATTATATTAATTTTTTGGTTTATAGTGTTTTTAAGGAATCTTGGGTTTTGCAGATTTTTTTCAGGTATTTCTGGGTTGAGGAATGTTTCAATGTTTTAGGGTTTATATTTATAGGCATAAGGTATAAGGTTTATTTTTTAGGGTTTAAAAAATATGTTACAAGGTATATGGTATATGGTTTAGTGTATAGGGTTTTGGGTGCTATGTTTTGGGTATGTGGATTAGGTTATATTGTAAAGGGTTTACGGTGTATGGTATATGGTTTTGGGTGTAGCGTTTAGTTTTTAGGGTATATGGTTTAGGGGGTACAGTTTTAGTTTTATGGTATACGGTTTTGGGTGTGGGGTTTAGGGTTTAAGGATTATTGAATATTTTTTAGGGTTCTGGAAACAAGGTTTATGTATTACGGTTTATGGTTTAGGTGTACAGTATAGGGTTTTGGTATTGGGTTTTGGGTACAAGGTTTAGGGTGAATGGTTTAGGGTTTATTGTGTATGGTATATGATTTTGGGTGTATGGTTTGGGGTTTAAGGTGAAGGGTTTACAGATTAGGGTGTGGGGTTTAAGGTTTATGTTGCATGTTAGAGGGTTTATAGTGTATGTTTTAGGTTTTGGGGTTTTTGGGATATGGTTTGTGGTATAGGGATTAGGGTTTATGGTGTAGGGTATGGGTGGTTTTATGTTGGGTTTAGGGTTTATGTTATGGAGTATAGGGTATATGGAATATGGTTTAGGGTGTATGGTATTGGGTTTTTCATGTAGTGTTTAGGGTTCAGGGTGTACAGTTTTTATTTTAGGATTTTGGGTGTATGATATTGGGTTTTGGATGTAAGGTATATAATTTAGAGTGTTGGGTATATGGATTAGGGTTTATGGTTTAATGATTAGGGTGTAATGTATAGGGTTTAGGGTTTATAATATACGGTTTAGGGTGTAGGGTTTATGGTTTAAGGTTTATGGTGTATGTTTTAGCATTTAGGGTTTATGGTATAGGATTCAGGGTTTTGGGTTTAGGGAATATGTTGTAGGGTTCAGGGTTTATGAATTGGGTATTGGTTTTTGGATGTAGGGTTTTGGGTTTAGGTTCTATGTAATAGGGTATTGGATTTACGGTTTTTGGGTGTAGAGAGTAGGGTTTATGGTGTTTGGTATAGGGTTTAGGGTGCATGGTATAGTGTTACAAGAGTTGGATTTAGGGTTTATGGTGTAGTTTATCGGGTAGAGAGTTTATGGTTTAGGTTTTACAGTGTAGGGTATAGGTATTTTTGTGTAGGGATTAGGGATTATGGTTTATGGTTAAGGTATTAGGGTATTCGGTTTATAGCTTTCAGGGTTTTAGGGGTTTCAAGGTGGTTTAGGGTTATCTAATATTTTTAGGGGGTCTAAGGGGTTTCAATGTGTCTTTTGGGGTTTTCAAAAATTTATTAGTGTTTTATAGTTATTAAGGGATATCTCTGGCATGTTTAGGGTTTTTAGGGTATATTAGGTTTCTATGTTTATTTGTATTTCTTGGGTTTATTTATATTTTTATTTACTTCTTAAGAATTTTTAGTTTTTTTATGTTATAGGTTTTTTTGGGTTTTTTTGGTTTTTTAAGTGTTTTAGAGGTTTTATGGATTTTTAGAGTGTTTAGGGTTTTAATGGATTTGTAGTGTTTTTAGTTGTTTTATGGTAATTAATGTTTTTGGGTTTTTAGGGTATCAGAATTGTTTTGTAGATTTTTGGACTTTTAGGATTTTTAGTGTTTTTAATTGGTTTTTAGGGTTTTTGGGACTTATACAGGTTCTTTAAAAAAATTATGGATTTTATGTTTTTTTTTGAAACTATTGGGTAGTTTTAGATTTTTTTTGATGTTTTTAGGGGTTTTAAGGGGTTTTGGGTGTATTTATCCTTTTAGGGTTTTAATGGTATTTAGGGATTTTAGGGTTTTTAATGTTTGAGGGAATTTTATGGGTTCAATGTTTTTTAGGGTATTTATTGTTTATAATGGGGTTTCTGGTTTTTATGATCATTTAGTGTTTCTATAATTTTTTTGTGTTATCCTAATTTTGTTAGTTTTTTATGGTATTTAAGTGTTTTTACTATATTTTAGGGGATTTAATGTCTTTTATGAATTTTTTGGGTTTTCAATATTATTAAGTAAACTTTTGGGTTTTCTGGGGGGGGGGGGTTTGGGTTTTGGATGATGTTTTAATTTTTAGAATTTTTGGAATTCTATTGATTTGGGGGGTTTTAGGGGGGGTTGAGTTTTTAGGGGTTTTCTATGGTTTATAAGAGTTTCAAGGTTTTTTTCCATATTTAGATATTTCAGGGGTTTTTTGGGTTTAATACGGTATTCTATGGTGTTTTGGAGTTGTTTGGGGGTTTAGGGGTTTTTTAGGGGGATTGGGTTTGTTATAATTTTTAAGGGTTTGTATGATTTTTTAGTTTTTTGGATGAATCTCTGGGTATTAGGGTTTTTTAGAGTCATTAATTTTATTAGGTTTCTAAGAATTTGATAGAGTATTAAATTTTTAGGTATTTTTTTTATTTTATAGTTTTTTAGGGTTTGTATAGATTTTTAGGTATTTTTAACTATTTTAGGTGTTTTGGGTGTATTTTACGGTATTTAAGGATTCTTTGAGTTTTAAAGGGTTTTATCAGATTAGTGTAATTTTCCGGGTTTTTGGGATATTTAGGTGTTTTTTGGGTTTAGAGGTTTTTTGGGTTGTAGGTGTTTTGTGGGGATTTACGATTTTATGGGTTTTGGGTTTTTCATGGTTTTTATAGATTTTAGGGGGTTTTGGGTATTTAGGGTTTCTATTTTTAGGGTATTTACGGGTTTTGGGGGGTCGTTTAGTTTTTCTATTGGATTTACTATTTTCTAGAACATTAAAATAATTTAGGTTGTTTTGGGTATTTTATGTTTTTATTGGTTTCAAATAGATTTTATGTTATTTTAGGGGTTTTAATGGTTTTTTAGAAACTTTTATGGGTTTTTGGTTTTTTAAGGATTTGTATTAGTTTTTAAAGGATTCATAATTTTTAGGTCTATTTATCTTTTTAGGGGTTTAAGGGTTTTTATGGTCATTTAGGGTTTTAGGGATTTTAGGTTCCTTTATAGTTAAAATGGTTATTATTTTTTTCAAGGTCCTTAAGGGTTTTTGGGTCCTTTATGAGTTTTCAGGTTTTTTAGAATCTTAATAAGAATATTATAGTTTTTTCCGGTTTTTTGGGTTTTTAGAATGTTTTAGGGGGTTTAGAGTTTTTTATATTCTTTTAGGTTTTTACAGACTTTCGGGGTATTTTAAGGTTTTTTTGTATTTTTAAGGTCCTTTACGGGTTATTAACATTTTTTAGGGCTTTAGGAGTTTTAGTATTTTTAGGGGTTCTTTAGGATTTTTAGTGGTTTTTCAGGTGTTGGGGTTTTTATGATAATTAGGGGTTTTGTTTTTTATGTTTTTAGGGGAAATTAGGGTTATAAAAGAGTTTATGTTTTTATGGTTTTTGGGATTTTTAGGGTTTTGAGGTTTTTATGGTTTTTAACAGTTTTTAGATTTTTATGGGTATTTAGGTTTTTGTTGGCCTGTTTTTATTTTTTTAGTATTTTTAAGGGTTTAGGTGTTTTAAGGGTTTTCAGGGTTCTTATGGGATTTCAGGGTCATTTTGTATTTTTATATGGTTATTTAGGGTCTTTAGGGTTTTAATGGTCTTTTAGGGGTTTAATGGTGTTTTGGGGGTTTCAAAGGGCTTTTAAGACTTTTTTAATTATTTTAATTTTTTTAGGATTCTAGGGTTTTATGGTCTGAGATCTATTTTATGATTTTTAATATTTTCTGGAGTTTTGTGTTTTTAGGGTTTTAGGGGTGTATTTGTTTTAATGTTTTTTTTATTCTTAGGTTTTTTTTTGTTTTTTGGGGTTTTTATGTGATTTAGGGTTCTTAGGGATATTATGAGTTTTTTTAGGGTATTATGTTTTTAATGGATTATAGGTGTTTTGAGAAGGTGTGTAATGTTTTATTTTTTTTCATGTTTTATGATTTTTAGAGGATTTTGAGTATTAGTGGTATTTCAGGGTTTTTAGGGATTTTTGGGTTTTTTGTGTTTTAGGTTTTTTAAGGGGTTTTAGGAGTTTTATGGGATCTATGGTTTTAATGTTGTTTTAGGGGGTTTTTAGGGTTTTTAGTTTTTTAGGTTTTTTTGGTGTTTTAATGTTTTTTGGGTTTTTAGCGGTTTTATGTGTGTGGGGGGGGGGTAGGGTTATTTTTTTATGTGTTTTTGGATATTTGTTGTCCTTTAGATTTTTTTGGGGTTCTGGAGATTTTTAAGGATTATTTTGGACTTTTAAATATAGGGGTTTTATTGCCTTTAAACAAGATTATGGAATTCACATTGTTTTTGTATTTTTTTTATAGTTTGTATGTTTTTAGGGTCCTTTAGGTTTGTGGGGTTTTCGGGGGACTTTATGGTTTCTATGTGGTTTTAGTGTTTATTGGTTTTTAGGTTTTAGGGTCCTATAATGTTATTTTTGGGTTTTAGGGTCTTTTAGTGTTTTTATAATTTTTAGGGTTTTTTGGCCATTTAGGGTTATCTTGATTTTTGAGGATCCAATAAAGTTTTTATGGGTCTCTTAGGGTTTCTAGGGTCTTTTAATGTATTATAGGGTTTTTAGGGCCTATTATGACTTATAGGATTTTTAGGGTGCCTTATAAATTTTTTGTGGGTTTTTTGGTTTCATGGGGTTTTAGGGCCCTTAAGGTTTTATATTTTTTAGATACTATTAAGGGTTTTAGGATACTTTAAATCCTTTAGGGGTTTTTATTGTAATTTAGGGTCATTAAGGTTTTACGGGTTTGATTGTCTTATTTAGGTATTTAGGGGTGTTGGGTCCCTTTAGGGTCTTTTTGTGGGGTTTAAGAGGGTTTAGAGTTTTAGAGTTTAAAGGTTGTGTATGGTGTTTTCATGTTTTTTAGATTTTTTTGGGTTTATATGGGTTTTAAAATTTTTGGGGGTTTAGGGGTTTTTTGGATTTTATGGTTTAATAGTTTTTGTGTGGTTTTATTAGTTCTTTAGTTTTATTGGAATTTTGGGTTTTTAACGATTTTTGGGTTCTTATTGGGTTATCAAGTGTTTTAGGGATTCCAAAATTTTTAAAGGTTTTGTTGTTTTTATGTATTTTAGGGGATTATAATTTTAAGCATTTTCGCGATTTCTAAGGTATTTTTGGATTTTTATGGCTTTTTTGTGTTTTTTGGGGGTATTTGGGGTTTGAAATCATTTTAATGATCATTAGTGTTTTTATAGATTATTTTTTTTCTATTATTTCTGTTGTTTTTTGGGTAGTAATTATTTTTTATTTAATTCGGATTTTAGGTTTTTAGGTATTTTTTGGTGTGTTAGACTTATTAGGATTATAGGGGTTCTTTTTATTTTTTGGCTTTTAGTAGTTTTTAGCATTTTATGGTTATTTGGGGATGTTATTACTTTTCTGGGTTTACATGGATTGTTAAGGGGTTTAAATGTTTTTTGAGTTTTAATTGTTTTTATGGTTTTATATTTTTTATTGTTTTTAGGGTCTCTCCACGTTTTTTTTATTTTTCATAAGATTTTAGGTTATTTAGGGTTTAGGGATTTTAGGTGCTTCAGAGTTTTTAGGGTTTTAGGGTTTCTAGTGATTTTTAGGTTATATGTTTTTTTTTGTGATTTTATGATTTATTTTGAGTTTTAGTGTGTTTAAGGGGTTTTTGGTTTTTATTGGGTTATTTAGGGTTTTTGACGTTTTTAGGAATTTTATGGACTTTTATTAGGTTTTTGTGGGTTTTATTTGGTTTTGGGGTTTTAGGATTTTTAAAGGTGTTTTATAGGGTTTTTCAATTTTTAGAGACTACAAGGGGTTTTATAGTTTTTATGGTTTCAGGGCAGTTTTAGTGTTTTTTAGTTTTTAGTGTTTTTTATTTATTAGTTTTACATAGGGATTTTTAGGGTTTTATTAATTTTTTATAGGCCTTTGGGGTACATAGGGGTTTAGGGTTTTTGTGGTTTTTAATGTGTTTAGGGATTTAAATATTTTTACGGCTTTTTTGTTTTTCTAGTTTTGAAGGTGTTGAGTTGGTTTTAGGTTTTTTGAGGGGGTTAAAGAGTAATAGGCCTTTAAAAACATTTTTGGTATTTTTTAGGGTTTTTATTATTTTATATATGTTTGGATTTTTAGGGTTTTCCAATGTTTTTGATGGTTTTTAGGGTTTATTTTTTTCCTTTTGGGTTTTAGGTGTTTTGTAGATTTTATGTTTTTAAGGATTTTATGGTTTTTAGGGTTTTTATCGTTTTTATCATTTTTATGAATGTTATGTGTTTTTCGTGTTTTCAGGTTTTTAGTTTTGATGGTTTGTTTGGATATTTTAGGTGATTTGATGGGGTTTTAGGGTTTTTATTATTTTAAGGGATTCATTGGGGTTTTAAGTGGTTTTAAAGGGTTTTAGATCTTTCTTAGTGTTTTTTGGGTTATAGAGTATTTATCATTTTAAGGTTTTTTGGATTTTTAGGGATTTTATAGTTTTTAGTGTTTTATGGATTTATAGATTTTAATAGAGTTTATGGGATTTAATGGTTACTATTTGTTTACTATGGTTGTATGATTTTTTAACCTTTTAATGTGTTTTATGATTTTTATAGTTTGTAGGGATTTTTTAGGGTTTTTTTGTGTTTTTGATATTATTGTGATTTTTTTTTATTAAATGGTTTGTGGGTTCTGGGTTTAAATTTTAGGGTATTGGTTTTAGGGTGTTGCGTATAAGATTTAGGGTGTAGGGTGTAGGGTATAGGGTGTAAGTTTAGGGTTTTAAGGTGTCGGTATAGGATATATAGTGTAAGGTATAGGGTTTAGGGTGCATGGTATTGGGGTTAGAGTGTGGGGTATAGGGTATAGGGGAATGTTTTTGGGTTTTGGGAGTAGGGTATAGGGTTTACTGTGTAGTGTTTAGGGTTTAGGGTGTAATGTTTAGTGTTTAGGGAGGAGGGTATAGGGTTTTGGGTATACAATTTAAATTTAACCGTTTATAGTATAGGGTATTAGGTTTAGGGTGTAGGTTTTATGGTTTACAGTGTAGGGTATAGAATTATGGGGTTAGGGTTTTGGTATTTGTGTATGTGGTATAAGTTAAAATGTTTAGGTTTTAGGGTTTATGGTGTAGGTTATATGGTTTTTGGTGCTTGGTTTAGGTTTTAGGGTGTAGGGTATATGTTTTAGGGTGTAAGGTTTTAGTGTATAGGGTATATGTTTTAGGAAGTTGGATTTAGAGTTTAGGGTGTGGGGTATTGGGTTTATGGTGTAGGGTTTGTGGTTTAGGGTTTAGGATAAAGGGTGGAGGGTAATCGGTTTAGGGTTTGGGGTCTTTGTTTTAGGGTGTAGTTTCTAGGGTTTAGGGTGTTGAGCAGAAGGTATAGGGTGTATGGTTTAGGATTTAGGCTTTAGGGATAACAATTTTGGGTTGTAGATAAAATGTTTAAGGTGTTGGGTATAGAGTATAGGTTGTTAGTAATTTGTTTAGGGTGTACGTTATTGGGTTTATATTGTAGAGTTTGGGTTTTGTTGTTTAGGGTATAGGGTATAGAGTTTATGTTGTAGGGTTTATAGTCCAAGGTGTATGGTATTGGATTTTTGGTTCCAAGTTTATGATTTAGTGTGTGGGGTCTAGGATTTAAGGTTTATGTTATAGAGTATGGGTTGTAGATTATATAGTTTTTTATATAGGGTATAGGGTTTGAGGTGTATGGTTTTGGGTTTAGAATGTTGGGTAGAGGGTCCAGGGTGTAAGGTTTAGGGGTTAGGGTGAAGGTAATTTATTTAAGGATTAGTTTTAAGGGTTTAGGGTACACTGTAGAGGATTTTGGGTGTAGTGATTATGGTTTAGCATGTAGGGTAATTGGTTTTGAGTGTAGGGTTATGGATTTAGGGTTTAGGGTGTAGGTTATAGGGATTATAGTCTAGGTCTTAGAGTTTAGGGTGAAGGTTATATGTGTTAATGTGTAGGGTATAGGGTTTATGGTGAAGGGTTTAGGGTTCTTGGTGTAGGTTATTGGGTTTTGCATGCAGGTTTTAGAGTTTATGGTGTAGGGTATATTGTTAAGGGAGTAGGTTTTAGGGATTAGGTTGTATGCTTTTGGGTTTTGGGTGTCATTTTTAATGTTTATGTATTAGAATTTCGGGTTCAGGGTGTTGGGTTTAGTGTTTATGGTGTAGGGTAAAGGGTTTAGGGTGAAATGTTTAGGTTTTGGGAATAGGGTTTAGGATTTAGAATTTACAGTGTAGGGTATAGGGTTTAAGTTTTAGTGTATAGAGTTCAGGGTGTAGTGTATATGGTTTAGGGTGTAGGATATTTGGTTTAGGGTTCGGGGTTTAGATTTTAGGTATTAGGGAATTGGGTTTAGGGTATAGGGTATAGGGTTTAAGGTTTCAGGTATAGGATTTAGGGTGCAGAGTTTATTGTTTAGGTTGTAGGGTCTAGGGTTTAAGGTGTTTTTTATGTGGTATATGGTGTAGGTTATAGGTATTTGGGTGTAGATTATAAGTTTGAGGATGTTGGGTACATGATTAGTGTATATGGTTTAGGTTTTAGGGTGTAGGGTATATGGTTTAGTGTGTAGGGATTAGGGAGTACATTTTAGGGTTTTGGGTGTAAGGTATTGGGTTATGTGTTATTTATGATTTTTTGGGATTTTCGTTTCTTTATTATTATTATTATTATTACAGGTTTTAGTTTTTTATGGTTTTTATGGATTTTATGGGTATAAATAGTATTATAGTATTTAAGGGGTTTTGGGTTTGTATGGGGTTTTATGGTTTTAGGTTTTCATTGGGTGTTATTGGTTTTCCGTTTTTTCTAGTTTTTAGAGTTATAGTTTTTCAATGGTTTGGGTGGGTTTATTTGGGTTTGATTTTGTTTTATTGTTTTTAGGAATTTCGTGTATTTTTTATTGATTTTAGGGGTTTTGCAGTTTTAATGGTTCTGAGATCTTTTGGGGTTTTTAGATTCATAAAGGCACTTAGGGTGGGGTTTTAGGGTTTTAGGGTATTGTTTAGTTTTTAGGGTTTTTATAATTTTTTATATTTTTTGAGTTTTTAGGGGTATTATGTGTATTTATATAATTTTATGGTTTTTGGAGTTGTTAGTATTATCAGGGGTTTTTTTGTGTTTTATAAGAGTTTTAAGGGGGCTTAGTGGTTTTAATATTTTTTGGGGTTTGGGTTATTGTGTTTTAAATGGGTTTCAAGGGTCTTATTGGGGTTTTAGTGGGGTTGTAGTGTTATTTTGGACATTTATGGTTTTAGGGTCTTTTATGCAATTTTATGGTTTTTAGGTTCTTTTGTTGGTTTTATGGTTTTTTGAGTTTTTTAGGTTTTAGGGATTTTATGTTTTTTAGCAGTTTAAGTGTTTTTTGGATTTTAGAAGGTTTTATATGTTTTTATAGATTCTTATTTTTCTTTGGTTTTTTTGGGTTTTAGTTTTTTTTATGGATTTTAAGGATGTTTTCGTTTTTAGGGTTTGGGTAGGGGTAGGTTTGGGGGGTAGGGTTTTAGGGTTTTTAGGTTTTTACGGTTCTTCCAGTTGTTTGGGGGGGGGATGGTTTTTTGGTTTTTTAGGGGTCTTAACAATTTGATGGGATTCTTGTATTTTTGGGGTTTTTGTGGTTTTAATGGGTATTTATATTTTTTTGTTTTTTAGTGTTTTTAAGGTTTTATTTGTGTTTTATGGTTTTCTAAGTGATTTTGGGGGATTTCATTTTGTTAGGGGTTTTAGGTTTTTTATCAGCATTTTAGGGTTATATGTTCTTTTACGGGGTTTTTAGTTTTTTTAGGTAATTTACACTTGATAAGGTCTGTTAATTTTTTATAGGGGTTTTAGGGTCCTCGTGGTGTTTATGGTTTTTAGCGGGTTATAGTGTTTTCGGTTCCTTTTGTGGTTTTTTGGGTTTAAGGGGGTTTTAATAGGATTTTTTGGTGTTTAGGAATTTAGATTTATTGGTGGTTTTGGGTTTTTATAGTTATTTTCGGTGATTATGATCATTTAGGGTTTTTATGGGTTTTTGAGATTTTATGTTCTATTAGTTTTATTAGGGGTTTTAGGAATCATTGGTATTTTTATGTGTTTTTTCCTCCTTTAGTTCTTTATAGTTTTTTGTGTCTTTTAGGGTATTTTATTGTTTAGTAGGATCCTTTAGGGTTATTTTATGGTTGATTATGTAATTTTTTGGGTTTTCACATACTTTATGGTTTTATAGTGTTTATAAGGACATTTAGTGTTTTAGGGTTTGCTGGACACATTAGGGTGTATGGATTTAGAGTCTTGTAGGTTTTTGGTTATTTTATATTGTTTTATGGGTTTTAGAGTTTTTAGAGGGGTTTTCTATAGTTATGTTTATGGGTTTTATGGCCCTTCTGGTTTTTACTGAATTTTAGTGCTTATTAGGGTTTTTAGGGTCTTTTTTATTTCGTTTGGGTATTGTGGTTCTTTACATGGTATTTTAATGTTCTTTTTTGATTTTAGGGTTCTTAGGGTCTAAAGGGGGTTTAGGGGTTTTATATGTTTTAGGTTTTTAATGTAATTTGGGTTTCTAGGGTCCATTAAGGTTTAATGTGGTTTTAGGGATTTTTTAGGTTTTATGGGTTTTTGAGATTATAATGGGTTTTAGTATTTCTAGATGTTTTATGGGGTTCTATGTATTTTTAGGTTATATAGGGTTCTATTGGGGCTTTTAGTTTTTTACGGTTTTATGGATTTAAAAATATTTTTGGGGGTTTTGGGGTTATTCGGGTTATTCTTGTTTTTAGGGTTTTTAAATTTTCAGGTTATTTTATTTTCTTTTAGGTTTTAAGAATTTTAGGAGTTTTTTGTTGGTTTAATAATATTATATCATATTTTAGGTGTTTTAGTATTTTGATGGGTGATTATGATTATTTGTATTTTAAGGAATCTTATGATTTTTATGATTCTAAGGGTTTTTAGTTTTTTAGGTATTTTAGGGTTTTTAGGGTTATTTAAGGATTTTATGGTTTTTAAATTTTTATTCTTTTAGGGTTCTAAAGATCTTTTAAGGTTTTAAGTATTTTTGGATATTTTAGGGGTTTTATGGTTTCAAAATTGTATTGTCTTTCAATTGTTCTATGTTTTTTTTTCGATTTTAAGTATATCTTATTATTTATTAGCAGTTTTAATGTATTTTATGGTTTTAGGGGGTTTTAGGTTCATTTATTGTTTTATGTTTTATGGTATTTTACAGATTTTAAGATACTTTAGGGATATTAGGGTCCTTTGGGTTTTTATGTTTTTCGAATATTTTTGGATTTTATTGTATACTTTGGAATTTTATTGGATTCAATGGTTTTTAGTGTTTTTTGGGTTTTTATGGTTTTTATGGAATTTTAGTTTTTAAGGTTTTTAGGGATGTTAGGGTATTTTAGTGGTTTTAGGGTATTAATGTGTTTTGAAAGTTTTAACAATTTATTTGGAATTTAGGGTTTTTATATTTTCTAAGGATGTATATTGGTTCTATAGTGTTTACTGATTTTTTTTTCGGTTTTTAGGGGATTTTATGTTCTTTACTGTCCTTTGGGGTTTTTAAGATTTTATTTTTATTAGGATTTAATGGGTTTGTGGTCTTTTAGAAATATTTACGGTTTTAATGGTTTTTATAAATTTTTATGGGTTTTGAAAGGGTTTTTAGGGTTTTTAAGGGTTTTATAATTTTTTTAGTGTTTTTGGTTTTTAGTTCTTTTAGTTTTGTTTAGTGGTTTTAATGTTTTTTCGGTGTTTTAGGGTTTTGAGTTTTATGGGGTTTTACGGGTTTTTGGGTTTGAGTTTTTTAGGGTTATAGGTGTTTTATGGGTTTTTAGGGTTTCATCGGTTTAAATTTTTTTGGGGTTTTGAGGTGTTTTTTTATTTTCAGTATTTTTTGGTTGTCTTAGATTTTATTAGGGTTTTTTTGGGGTTTTTGGGATTCTATTTGATTTTATGCTTTTTAGGGGTTTTAGGGATTCTTAGGGTTTTTATTGCTTTTGGTCCTTTTGGGGTATTTTCATTTTTATCATTTTTAGTGATTTAAATTCTTTTTTGTGTTTTAAATGGGTTTTGGGGTTTAAATGGATTTTAAGGGTTTTTGGTTTTTTATAGATTTCAACAGATTTTAGAGTTTTCCCAGAGTTTTTTTCTGTTTTAGTAATTTTTTTGGTTTAGAGGGTTTAAGTGGGTATTTTATATATTTTATGGTTTTATAATTTTTAGGAATTTCTAGGATTTATGGTGATTAAGGGGTTTTAGAGTTCTCTTATTTTTTATATGATTTTATGGATTTTAGGTTTTCAATGTCTTTAGGATTTTAATGTTTTTTTATTTTTAAGTGTCTTTCTTGGTTTAGGGGTTTTAGGGTTATATGATTTTTTTGGGTTTTTTGTATTTTTAAAAAATTTAGGTCTTATTAGGTTTCAATGTTTTTAGGGATTTAGGGGTATTAGGGATTTTATGATTTTTTTTTTGGTTTTGGGTTTTTGGGTTTTTAGGGTGTGTTTAGTATTTTTTGTATTTATATTGTTTTCTTATGGGTTTTATGGGTTTTTTAATATTTAGGGTTTCTAGTTATTATTTACAAATCTAATGGTTGGGGGGTTGGGTGTTCATGATTTTATTATTTTAAGGGTTTTTTAGTTTTTAGTTTTTTTGTGCTTTATCTATTTTATGATTTTAATTGTTTTAGAGTTTTTAGTTTTTAATGTGTTTTAGATTTTTAAGAGTATTCATTGGTTTTAGGGTTTTAGGATGTTCTGGTTTTTAGGGGGTTTATGGTTTTTAGAGTGTTTGAGGGTTTTTTGGGTTTTATGGCATTTTTATTACGATTTTAGGGTATTACATGGTATTTTACGTTTTCTAGGATTATTAAGGCGTTTTAAATAGTTTTTTTTTGTTTTTTAAGGGTTTTATGTATTTTTTTTCTTTTTAGGTTGTTTAGGTTTTATGTGGATTTGAGACATTTTTATGGGTTTTTATGATTTTTTTATGTTTGTAGGGTTTTTGAGATTTTGAATGGATTTAGGGTTTTTAGAGTTTTAGGTATTATTATGGTTTTTTTCTTTTAAAATTTAAGTGTATTGAATTTTTATAAAGGTTTTTAGGGGTTTTAGGGTTTTAGTGGGTTTATGATTTTTAGTGTTTTTAGGAATTTTATGGATTCTTAATGGTTTTCAGATATTTTAGATTTTTTATGGTGTTTATAGTTGGGGGGGGGGGGTTGGATGTTTAAGTATCATAGGGAGTTTTTGGGTTTTAAGGATATTATAGTTTTCTTAGGATATTTAAAGATAATTTAGGTTTTTTGGGGACTTTTTGGGGTTTTAATGTTTTTGAGTTTATTAGAGAAATTTAGGTATTTTAGTGTTTTTTTTTGATTTTTTATGTTTATTGGGAATTTTAGGGTATTTATAATTTAAGGGGGTTTAAAAAAAATTAGAGTGTACATGGGTTTTTGAGATTATTTTATGGTTTTAAGGTTATTTTAGAGAGTATGATTTTTTATATATCTTTTTTGGTTTTAGGGGTTTCATGGTTTTTAGGGTTTTGTAGGGATTTTTAGGGCCTTATTTGGGTTTTACAGGTTTGGTAGGGGGTTTTTTGGGTTTTGAATGTATTTTTGTACGGTTTTAGCACGTTTTTGGGGATTCTAAGTGTTTTAATGGTTTTTAGGGATTTTGGGGTTTTAATGTATTTTAGTTTTTTTTACAATTTTTATAATGTTTTAGGTTTTTGTATATTTTTTTGGGTATTTTGAGTATTTTGGTTTTTAAATGTTTTAGTATTTTTAGAATTTTTATGTTTTTTTGGTTTTTAGGGTTTTAAGGGTTTTTATAATTTTTGAATTTTTAGGGGTTTTTTGAGTTTTTGGGTTTTTTGGTTTTTATCTCTTTTACCAGTTTTATAGCATTCTTATTGTTTTCAGAAGTTTTTTATTTTTAGTGTTTTATGTGTTTTAGTACCTTTTAGGCCTTTTTGATAATTTTTACAATTTATTTTGGATTTATTCGGAATTTTTATAGGTTTAATTGGATTGTAGGTTTTTTCATGGTTTTGAGGATATTTTTTAGGGATATTCCCAATGATTTAGTGGTTTGTTTTGAATTTTTTGGTTTTTATGGTTCATGGGTTTTTAAGGTTTTTAATGGATCATAGTTTTTTGGGGATTAAGGGGTTTTTATGGTGTTTTTTGGGTTTAGTTCATTTTTATTTTTAAGGTTGTTTTTATATTTTTGTGGATTTATTTATTTTTAGTGCTTTTTTGGTTTTTTAGGTTTTGAGGGTTTCTTTAGAGTCTTTTGTGTTTTATGGTGTTCGTATAGTTTTTATGGTTTTTGAGTTTTTTGAGTTGTTTAGGGATTTATGGGTTTTAAACATTTTTTTTGGGATTTTAAGTGTTTTTAGGGTTTTGGGGTTTTTATTATTTTGTAGTAAATTTTTGGTTTGTTTTAAGTTTTTTAGGGTTTAGTTTTTTTTGGTTATAGGTTATAGGGTTTAGGGTATATTGTTAAGATTATTTGTTTTAGCATGTAGGGTATAAAATTGGGGTGTGGGGCATAGTGTTTTGGAAACAAGGTTATGGTTTTAGGGTTTAGAGTATAGTGTATAGTGCATAGGGTATAGGTTATGGGATTTAGGGTGTACATTATATGGTTTTCTGTGTAGGGAATAGGGTTTAGGTTGTATCATTTAGGGTTTATGGAGCATTGTTTAGGGTTTATGGTGTAGGTTTTAGGGTTTAGGATTTATGTTATAGGGTTTAGTGTGTAGAGTATATGGTTAGGGGGAGGTATAGGGTTTAGGGTGGGGTTAAGGGTTTAAGCTTTAGGGTATTGTTTTTAGGGTGTAGGGTTTATGGTTTAGGACGTTCGGTATAATGTTTTGGGATTAGGATTTGGGGTTTAGGGGGTGTGGTATAGGGTTTGGGTCTAGTGTTTAAGGCGTTTTATGTTACTATAGGGTTCTTGGTTATTTTATGTGATTTTAGCATTATTATGTCCTAATAGTTTTTTATGGATTTTTATGTTCTTTTTGGGGTTTAAGGTTTTTTTTAATTATTTTTTATTCTTTTATGGGTGTTCTATGGTTTAGGGGTTTTAGGTCGTTTTAGGGTTTTTATGATTTTTATGGATTTTTTGGTTTTTTTTGGTTTTTGGTTTTTAGAATTTAACGGGGTATTAGAGTTGTTAGTATTTTATGGGATTTTAGTATTTTTAGTTGGATATTGGGAATTTTTTGGTTTATTCTTTTTTTGGGGTTTTTAGGATTTTGGGTTGTTTAAGGGTTATTTCTAGGTTTTTCTTGGGTTTTTAGGGGAGTTTAGGGTTTTTGCGATTTTTTGGGTTTTACTATTTTTAGGGGTTTGGGTTTTATAGCGTTTTTATGATTTTTTTTCTTTTTATGATCTTTTAGAGTTTTTATGGTTTGTTATAATTTTTATAATTTTATATTTTTTTTTTTGGTTTTTTTGTTTTTATGTGTTTTGAGTGTAGTTTAGTGGTTTATGGGTTTTATGGGTTTTCATTTTTTTTGTAGATTTTATTAGTTAAAGGGTTTTGGGTATTTTGGAAGTTTTTAGGGAAAGGAAGATGCGAGGGGAGGGCTATTCTCGACCCCCCCCCCAATTATTAGAAAAAAGACGCAACAAACAAGGGAGGGGAGAAGTCAAACGACCCACACCCAAAAAACCTTATCAAAAGTATGAAACCCCACACACGAAGGTCCAAAAGACCCAAAAGTCAAAGGTGAAGACAACTACAGACCAAATTCACCATCCCCATAAGGGTCTCCGTCAACACCATAGCCTGAGGAAGCATCTGAGTCCACCGAATCCCATTAATAAGATTCATACTTCTTAAGGATGGTTGCATAATTCTTCCTGAGTTCCACATCCGACATTACTTTGGTAGCCCGCTCTTCCCTACCATGTGAATCACATTCACTTTTTCCTGCCTTGGATGAGGCTCTCGTAGCCATTGTCTAGTAATGGATGAAAAGCCTTTCCATACCCTCCATTTCACTAGAGGGTCACTCTTCACCTTGGCCTTTCTGTGGGCTGTAACAGCAGGCACAACCATGTTTCCCTGCCAGCCACATTCAGGAATAGACCGCAACATTATCTTTTGATTGCATCTAGAGGAACCAGAAAGACCCATCATCGCATGGTCCCTCTTGATCCTAGCCATGTTGGCATACATAAGGTCTGGGAAGTCCCAATGAATTTCTCCTAGCTTTATGTGTTCAACACTCTCATCCCCAAGAATGATCACAAGTTGCTGATATGGATTTTGGACGATATCTTTTATGTGATTCTCAAGTCAGATTTCTGAACAGTCCAACATAATTGTGTAATATAGCTCAACACGGTGGGGAATTATTTCGAACCAAACAAGAGAGGAGATCAGGCCAGGCTTCTCAATGCTCCTCCTATCTGCATGAAGGCTATCAAACTACTACTCAAGCTAAGGGGCTTAGCTCAAACCAATTCCAGGAACAACAGTATCAATCAACTCTTGCTCCTTCGAATGCACAAAGGGTGGAGGTTATCCACATCCAAGACCCTCAGTCCATTTTGGGAGGAAGGCAGCTCCACATCCTTCAGTTCCTGTCCCACCAGACTCCCTTTCTCCACAGAGTCCAAAGGTTCAGAGACATCAAAAAAGGTTGGTAAGGTCTCAAACACTGCAATTTCAAGGCCCCGATCCCTTTGATCCACCGTCCTCCCAGATGAGGTGTCTCCATCCACATGCTTCAGTAAAAGAGTAGACGGTGTGATGCTGAGCTTCGACCCTACACCCCCCATTTCATCACCTGGAGTGACAAAAGCCTTCTCCAGAGGTTACATATTGTCATTATAAACCTGTCACGCCACACAAACATCAGCAGTAGCCGGTGTCTACCTCTCAGAAGACCCCCCCCCCCCTCCCAGGGCCAAGCACCGCCAAGCTATTAGAAGTGAAAAACAGATCCTCTCCTAGTGCCTTATCCTATACCACCGAAGAAAGAGCATTTACTAGGAACACCCCCTACACCACCCCTCACCACATGGGCCAGATAATTCTGAGGGATTCCCCATAGAAACCATCAACAAACAGCCGACTGTAGCCTCACCATCCTCAAGAACCACCACCTCCACCCCACTGGAGGAAAGTACATCACTTTCCCGGCCCAAATCATCCTTTAACCACATGGAAATTTCATTCACCATAATCCCTAGATTATTACCCTCATAATTTTGAGCATTTATTCCTGCAAATAGCGCGGCATCCATACATGAGCCTATCCCATCCACAGGGTAAGATGACAGCCACAACCTCTGAGAGGTAACCCACAGAAAGCTCACAGCAATTGGGTGTTCGCTGCCCCCACATCTACACTCCATTTTCACATGACCAAGCGTCAGACAAGAGTCACAGTAGTCCGCCCATGATGCAAACACAACTTGTTTCTTCCATCAAATATCCTCGCCAATATCAATCTAGACAAAATCTACTGGTTTCTTTGAGACATCAACTTCAATACCAACCCTCGGAGGGACCGGGTGACAGAGGGATCTCGTTATGCTATCCACGCATAAAAATCATCCCACCAGGTTTCCCAGCATTGTATGAATTGAACGATTTTTAAAGGGAATAGTGGGATCCAGGAACGTTACCCAAATCACCACTGTAGGTGAGTCATGATGTAAGAGAATATCAAAACTCCACCTGAAGAGGGAATATCCTACACCACCACATCTACAAGGAGCTGTGGACAAGTCCTTTATAAGGTCCACCTCAGAAAAAAATTGATCAAAATGTGGGATTCATCCACCATGCCCATAATCGACCTGTCTTGGATATCCCAATTCTCAAACAAAATCCTATCAAAGACATCAACTGGAGGTCACCAGCCCAAAAACCAAGCTACTAGAGTCATGTTATGAAGATTTGAGGCCTCTTTGAACTCCGAAATAGAAAAACAGAGATGAGGATGAACTTCATACAAGCCCGACACCTTAGGAAAATGAAAAATTCATGGAAAACTATGGAGAGAATCAGGATATGAGAACAGGATGAAAGCTCTGTTAGAATCAAGGACCAACGACAAACCATCCCCCATAGTGGGGTGGCTAAGGCGCAGAGGTTGTCGTCATCTTCCAACTGACAGAGGGAGCTCACCATCATGATGAAGAATGGAGCAGAACAGATCGATCATCTTATCATTAGTTTTTTTAGGGTTTTAAGTGTATTTTAGCAGTTTTAGGGTTTTTATAATTTTTCAACTTTTTTAGGAAATTTAGGGATTTTTTACATTTTATGGGTTTTTAGGGTTTTAGTGATCTTAGGGTCCATTATTGTTTTTTTATTTTTACGCTTTTAATTGTTTTTGGTTTATTTGGGTGGTTTAGTTTTTATTTTGGTTTTTCGGTCTTTTATGGGTTTTTTGGGTTGTTAATGTCCATTAGGGGTTTTACAGGTTTAGGGTTTTCCAAGACTTTTGTGGTTTTTTGGGTTTTTATTGTTTTTGGTTGTATGGTATTTTATGGTCTACAAAGGGATGGGTTAATGGGTTTTTAATGTTTTTTATTATTATTTTAATTTTAGATTTGAATATGTTTTTTGTTGGGTTTTAGGATCATTATTTGTTTTCAGTCTTTGAAGGAGTTTTAGTTTTTGTAGGGTAATTTTTCTTTTTATTGGATTCCATGGTTTTTATGAACTTTTAGGGTTTTTGGGTTTTTTTATTGTTTTTGGTATATTTCATGACCATTAGGTTCCTTTAGGGGTTATAGGGTTGTTGGGTTTTTGGGTGTTTTTTTTATTTTAGAGGTTTTTTGTTTTTTTAGTTTTAGAGGATCATTTTGGGATTTTTAAGGATTCAATGATATTTAGGATATTTTGATTGTTATTAGAGAATTTTGGGTGTTAGTGTTTTTATTTTTATATGTATTTTTTAGTTTTTTACGGGACTAATCGGTTTAATGGGTTTTTATGGGTTTTTAGGTTTCTTTTTGGGTTTTAGTTATTTAGTATATTTTATCATACTTAGTGTTTTAGTGGATTTTAATTTTTAAGGGGTTTTTATTGTTTTGGGATTAATGGTTTTTTAAGGTTTTTATTATTTTCATTAATATTAATGGTTTAATGGTTTCTACGAGTTTTTTGAGATTAAAGGGGTTTTTGGGTCTTTTCCAGATTTTTGGGTTTTTACGAGTTTAGAGACTTGTAATGTTTTTAGCGAATTTCAGGTATTTTACGGTTTGTTGTGTTTTAAGGATTTTTATATTTTTAGGTACTTTAAGGATTTTTTGGTTTTGAGGATCTCTTAGAAATATTTTGGGGTTTTAGGGTATTTATTGGTATTTAGGGGGTTATTGGGTTATTTTGTGGTATTAGGGTCATTATGGTCATTAAGGGGATTTTAGATTCTTATTTTATTTTAGAATTTTTAGGGTATCTTGGGTTCCTTAGGGAAAGGTAGGTGCATGGACATGCTATTCCCGACCCGACCCCCAATTTATTATAAAAAAGACATGGAAAACAAGGGAGGGGAGGAGTCAAATGACAGACACCCAAAAAGACTTAACAACCCGAAACACCAAAAAACCAAAAAACCCAAAAGCACATAATCATGGGAATAGTAGAGAAACCCATGAAAAATTGAAGCTACATGTCCTAAGGATAAAAAATTCCATAGGGATCTCTATTGGGGTCTCCATCAGCACCATATCCAGAGGACACATCCGACTCTGCCATCTCCCACTCAGATGCAGCATTCCTGTCATCATCCATATCCAGGGAAAATGTTTTATATATGTATCTAAGCCTATGTAGATCCCCATATGACTGATACATTGGGTTATAAGGACACACATACTTCCCAGAAGCATTATTCATGATTCCCTTAGAAGAGGCCCTGGTAGACACTGTTCATTGAAGGATTGAGTATTCATTTCTTGGCTTCCACTTTCATGAATCAAAATTTTCCACAATAGAGTTGTTCTCCTTATCACAAGGAACATCAACCCCCATCATGGCCCTCTACCTCATGATATGTTTCATGTTGGAGTTGATCTATCAAGAATCCTTGGCATAAAATACACCCAACTTCTCATCCTCATCCAAAACATAGGTAATTCCATTCCATGATCCACTTGAACATTCCTCCACCTCCGTGTCTTGGAGAACAACACAACCAGACCCACTATCATGACCCCAAACATGGATATCTGTCTATGACTAGGAAATGTGTTGTCCTAACATGGTAGCTTTTATACATCAATACACTCAGCATAAACCATGACTATTTTCTCCGACACCTTCTGCTACCCACCTACCTCCCCCTGTGCATGGACAATTTGAGTTGTTTCCCCCTGATGAAACAAACAACTAGACTCAACAAAAAATTCCCCCTCATGAACCACCAAGGCTAGTTTCCCCAGACCATGCATCATGAATCCATCAATAACCATAGCACCAGCCGCATTAACCTGCTCAGCCATCTCCCCTTGATCATAAAACTCCCCATGCATAGCCACCACCATCATCAGAAGACTGAATGGAGCCACATCCCCCTACCCAACACCCTCACACTGCTCGTTCACCTTCCCTTTCCCAACTCTCCCCCCTAATAAGCCACCTCCTCCTTATAATCCACTTCCCCCTACTACTCCACCTTCCCCTGCTCAGCCACATGACAAAATTTACCAAAAGAGGCTCCCTCAAAAACCACCCCAGGCCTTTATATATCTAGACCATACATCCCTCATCCAGCAACACCCTTGATACCATTCTCCCTAACTGTTACCTTGATCTCCAGGGGTAGAACCTTCACATCATCATTTCCAATTTCACTATAGAATAATTCTTGTACTGCTTCTTCATCCACAATGTAGTCATAGACCCATTTTGAGCATGATCAACATATATCCCCCCTGTCCCTGTCACCTCTCCCGTTGTTACCATCTCCCTATACTCATACACGTCCCCCCATGTAGCGGCTTCACCCTATGTCATAGAAAAATCAAGAAACTCAAGCCGATTATACAAAAAACCACCACCCTAAACTTGAGCCTCCATTTTACAAACCCTCCAACTATTAATGTAACCTGTGTTAACCACATTTCATGTAAAATGCACCTCCACATCATTATCTCCTTCATCACTAATTTTATTCCTTGTATTCTCTAAACCTAATATGCATGGATCCACCCTTTCGTCATCTATACAAACCCCGAATATTAAATCACCTCTCAATGATGAAAAAAATTTCCCTAACCATTGACTGGGGAAGAAAACATTAATTTTCCTTCACAGTCATCACCTACCCCCCCTCCCCCAAACACACACAAAAGTATTACTTCCTTTTCCATGCTCCACCTAATCCAGATTCAAAGCACCAGATCTCCTTAAACCTCTCCCATAGATTCGGTCCCCATGACCAAGCTTCTGACATGAAGAAAAAAAATCTACCCAAGACTCAAAGATCACTAGATTCTTCTATCGAATCTCCTCATCAATAGTGATCCAAAAAAATCCCCCGGCCCCATAAAGCGTCAACATCAACAAAAGACCTCAAAGAAATATGATGAAATAAATCTAGAGTTCTGTTGTCCATATATTTGAAACATCCCACCAGATTTCTCAACATTGAAATAATAGAAATTTTTTCAAAAGGGGAGTGGAATTTCTGGAAATATCACAAAGGTTCCACCATTTGTGAATCACGGCCCAAATTAAGATTAAAACTCCAATGAAATAGGGAGAACCAGTCACCATCGCAATTTTAAGGAGTCATAGATCATACATGGATAAGATCCTCCTATGACTCAAAATGAATCAGAATATGGTAGCTATCAATAAGACCCATTGTAGCACAGTCTTGCAGATCAAAATTTTCAAAAAGGAACCTGTGAACAAAATCCACTAGAGGACACTATTTCATGAATCGAGCAACCAAGGTCGGCCTATGAATAGAGGAGGATTCATTAATCTCAACAATCAAGAGCTAGATCTATGGATTTACTACCAGAAGATCATGCACCTTATAGAAAATCTCGATCTGCAGAAGTGGAGGCATCAGAGATAGAACTTTGAGTGGAACAAAAAATGGATCTTCCTTGAGAATCAATAGAGGAACCTCCCCCGCAGTGGGGGGATGGACAGGCGTGATGTCCTTCTTCATCATAAATGTTGTATTAGGGTAGAAGAATCACCATCATGAGAGAGTGGGGGAGTCTCCATCAACATTATGTTCCTTAGGGGTTTTTCGTATTTTTTTGGTTTTCCTAGGTCCTTTTGGGTTTTAGGGTTTTTATGGTCTTTTAGGGTGTTCATGATTTTTAGTGTTCCATAAGGTGTTTTATGGGTTGTAGATATTTTTAGGGGTCTGCAATTATTTTATGGTCTTTTATGTATTTATTGGGTTTTAGTGTATTTTATGGTTTTATGGATTTTAGTGTGTTTTAGGGGTTTTAGTGTTTTTAGGGTCTTTTAGAGTAATTTTGGATTTAGGGTCTTCTAGAATTTTTGAATTTTTATGGTATTTTAGATTTTTTATGTTATTTAAGGGAGTGTTATGATTCATATGTCCTTTTAGAGTGTTTAGGGTTTTAGGAGTTCTTAGGTGGGAGTTAGTGATTTTAGGGGTTTTGAGTGGGATAATGGGTTTTTACGATTGTTAGGGTTTGTTAAGAGTTTTAGTGTTTATTGGGTCCTTTAGTGTCCATTACGATCTTATGGATTTTATGATTTTATGGTTTTGTGTGTTTTTATGTTTCTTAGGATTTTATGATATTTCCTTGGGGTTTTTCGTTTCTTAATGATTTTATGGGTTTTTAGAATTTTTTGGTATTTATGGTTTTGGGGGATTTCAATGGTTTTTAGGGTAATTTAGGGTTGTTGGGAATTTTTTGGGTTCTATGGGATTTAGTGGATTAAATATTTTCTAGTGTTTTTAAGGTTTTTTCTATTTTTTTGGTATTTAATGATTTCAATTGTTTCATAGTTAATTAGTATATTTATGTTTGTAGTATTTTTTAGTTATTGGAGTTTGTTGTGTTTTATGGGTTTCAGGTTTTAATGGTGGTTTTTTCGTTTTTAGGATTTTTAGGGTTCATTAAGATTTTTAATGTTTTCATGTTTTTTTTTGAGTTTTTTTATATTTACAGTTTTTAGTATCTTCAAGCGTTTTTTATTTATATGGATTTTAGTGGGCTGTAGTTTATATATTTTTTAGGTTTTTTATGGTTCTAATGTATTTTTAGGTGTTTTTGTATTTTTATGGGCTTTTAAGCATGTTTATGATTTTTATTTTTAATGGATTTTTGATTTCTTAGGGGGTATTTTTGGGTTATTAGTGGGTTTTAGTGTTTTTTAATTTTTTTTTATTTTTTATGCACTTTAATTGTTTTAGTGTTTTTAAGTGTTTTTTATTGAAATTTGTTTTTTCGGGTTTTTTATGAGTTTTAGGGTTTTTTTGTGTATTTAGTGTTTTGGGTGTTAATAGTGTTTAAATATATTTAGGGTCCTTTATGGGTTTTATAACCCTATATAAAGTTCTTCAACTTTTTATGGGTTTTAGTGTAATTTAGGGGTTTTTTATTATTTTTACATTTTGTAGGATTTCTAAGGTCTATTATAGGTTTTTATCTTTTTTTCAAGTCTATTGCTTTCTAGGGTTTTTAGAATTTTTAGGCTTTTAGAAACATTAGATTCCATTAGCTATATTTTGGGGGTTTTTAGTGTCAGTTGTTTTTTTATGGATTCACATAGATTTTAAGGTATTTTATGGTTTTAATGGGTTTTGGGGTTTCAGGGGTTTTGGGGGATTCAAGTGGTTTTTAGGGTTTTAGGGTTTTGGGGGATTAAGGGATTTTGGGGATTCAATAGGATTTTCATTGTTCTTTCATGGTTTTTATGTTTTTAGGACTTTTTATGTGTTTTGATATTTTATAGGTTTTTATGGATTTTATATTATTTTTTAAAATGTTGAGTGGTTTTCTGTGTTTCTAGACAATTTTTGGGGCACTATGGTTTTTTGGGGTTTTAGGGATTTAATGGTTTTATGTGTTTTAGGTTTTTAGATCATTTTAATTTTTTAATTTTTTTCTAGGTGTTTAATGGGTTTTCGGGTGTTTATTTATTTTATGGAATTTAGACGTTTTAGTTTTTAGGGGTTTATGGAATTTGAAGGGTTGTAGGGGTTTTTAGGGGTTTCAAAGGAATTTTGGATTTTTAGGTTTTTTATTGGGTTTTTATTTTCTATGGGTTTCTGGTTTTTATGATCTTTTCAAGGTTTTAGAGATTTTAGGGTTTTTCAGGTTTTCGGTTTTTTTTGTTTTAGAGTTTTTAGGGGTTTAGTGAGTTTGATGGTTTTACCAGTTTTTTGAGTATTTATGATTGTTTTTAGGATATTATTTATGTTTATATTGTTTTTGAGTTATTTTTAATTTCTGGGGTTTTTTTGTTTTTTGGACATTTAGGTGTTTTATATTTTTAAGTTGTATTAAAGGTTTTTAAGGGGATTAGGGTCTGTAAGGGTTTTTAGGATTTTTCAGGTTTATATAGTTTTATTATGTTCTTATGGTTTTTAGGGATAAGGTTTTGTAGGGTTAATTTAGAAATTATTGGGTTTTTAGAGGGTATTATTTTTTTTGGAGTTTCTAGGAATTTGAAATATTTAAGGTTTTAAGGGTGTTTAGTGTTTTATATACTTTTTAGTTTTGTGGGATTTTTTATATTTATTAAGGTCATTAATATGGTGTGTTGATTAAGGGATTTTAGGTCTGTTTTTTAGTTTTTATTCATTTAGGGGATTTTAGGATTTTCTATTATTTTTTGGGTTTTATGGAGGTTTTGGGCAATTTTTTTTAGGTTTTTAGGGTCTTTAGTGTTTTATTTGTTTTTAGTGTTTTATGGGTTTTTAGGGTTTTATTTGATTTTATGGTGTTTATGTATTTATTAGGTCCTTCATTGTTATATTGTGTTTTTATGGTGTTTGGGGGTTGAGAGTTTTAGGATTTTTAAAAAAAGTATGGTTTTTATGGAAACTTTTTCGGGTATTTTTCATTCTAGAGGTTTTTTATAACATTAGGGATATTTAGGATAAAAGGGGTTTTAATGTTTTTAAGTGGTGTTTAGGGTTTTAGGATATTATTGGTTTTCTAGTGTATTAGGTTCGTTAGGGTTTTAGGATTTTTGGGGTTTTAAAAGTTTTTTATGGAATGTTTTGTGTTTAAGGGCTTTTAGGAATTTTTATGGGTTTTAGGGTTTTATGAATTTTAAGGTACATGAGGGTTTTTATTGTTTTATGGGTGTTTAATGTTTTTTCATTATTTGGTTGTTTTATGGATTCTAGTTTCTTTTGGGGTTTTAGTCTCTTTTATAATTTTTAGGGATTTTTTGAATTTTAGGGGTTTTAGTGGTTTTAGGGGTTTTGGGGGTTATAGGGTCATTAAGGGTTGTTATGGTCTCTTAGGGTCTTTTAAGGATATATTAGTTTTTTTGGGCTCTATAGAAATATTTAGGGGTTTTAGTGAATTAATGGGTTTTGTAGTTTTTACTCTTTTAGGGTTTTATGGTTTTATGAATTTTTAAGGGTTTTTATTTCTTTGGTTCTCTTGGGGTTTTTGGTTTTTTGTGGTAATTTGGGGTTCTAGGTTTATTTGTGTTTTTTATGTTTTTATGTTTTTTATATTATATATTATTTTTAGTGGTATGTAGGATTATTCTATGGGTTCTTAGGGAAATTTTATGATTTTTAAGGGGTTTAAGTTTTTTCCAGTGGGATTTATGTTTTATATTGTTTGGTATTGTTTTTAGGGTTTTTAGGGTTTTTTAGGGTTTATAGGGTTGTGTAGATATTTTTTTGGCATTTTTGTTCGTGTTTCGGTTTTTAAGGGTTTTTAATTTTTTAATGGTTTGTAATATTTATAGTACTTTTAATGGTTTTTAGGGATCTTAGGGTTTTATTAGTATTATTGGGTTTTACGGGTTATTTGGTGTTTTGGATCTAATGGTTTTTTGGGGTTTTTGGTGGGTTTAAGGGTTTTTTGAGTATTTTATGGGTTTAAGGGGTTTTTTTTGATTTTTTATGGTTTTTAATGGAATTTAGGGGTTTTATAGTTTTATTGTTTTTTTTTTGTATTATGATTTTTTATGATTTTTATTTGTTTTAGTGGGTTTTAGGGTTTTATGGGTCTTCTTCAGACTTTTTAGTTTTTTTAGTATTTTTTATATTTTTTTATCATTTTTAGAGATTTTGGGAATTTATTTAATTTTCAGGGTTGTAGGGAATTTTAGGATTTTCAGTGTTTTTGTGGTTTATGGTTTCTTAGTGTTTTAGGTTTTTCCAGTGACATTATTATTTATGGTTTTTAGGTTTTAATGATTTTATTTTTTTAGGGTTTTTTGAATTTTTATAGTTTTTTATGGTTTTAGGGGTTTTGAGGTTTTTCATGGGGTCTTACTATTTTAGGTTATCCTTAGTGTTTTTTGTTTTTGAGGGGTTTATGGTTCATTGGGGGGTTTATAGGTTTTTTTTGTATATACTATTTTATGGATTTTATGAATTTTATGGTTTTTTGGGTTATTAAGGGTTTATGGGTTTTTTGGGGTAGTAAGGATTTTAGGGGTTTTTTGGGTGTTTCAGTTTTTGGGATTTCAGGTATTTCTGTAAGATTTTCACTACTGGAAATAATGGAATTTGCGATGGGGATTTTGCATCGGGATCCCGTCGCTAATAGGCTTTTGCGACGGGGGCCCATCGCAAATAGTCCGTCGCGGAAAACGGCGTCACAATAACAATTATTTGCGATGGGCCCGTCGCTAAAGGTATTATTTGCGACGACGATCCTTCCCGTCGCAAATATTAGTCCGTATATTTGTGAAAAAACTTTTTAAATTCGTATTTGCGACGGGCCCGTCGCAAATACTATTTTTAAAATAAATTTAAAAAATATTAATAAATTATTTTAATGAATATAATAATACTATTTGCGACGGGCATAGTATCACGTCACAAATACAATAAAAAAATAAATAAAATATATTGTTAATAAATTATTTATAATCCAATTATAATTCAAAAATAAAAAAATATTAATAAATGATTTTAATTAATATAATAATAGAATTATAATTCACAAGTAAAAAAATAAATTATTAATAAATTATTTTAATTAATATAATACTAACAGAATTACAATTCAAAAATAAAACATAATAAAATATTAATAAATGATTTTAATTAATATAATAATTGAAATATAATTCACAAATAAAAATAATAAATTATTTTAATTAATATAGTAATAATAGGATTATAATTCAAAAATAAAAAATAATAGAATATTAATAAATTATTTTAATTAATATAATAAAATTATAATTATAATTCATAAATAAATAAAATATTAATAAGTTATTTTAATTAATATAAAAATAATAGAATTATTTTACATTCAAATATTAAAATAATTCTAATATTACAAAAAAATATAATTATATTATAATATTATAAAATTTAAATATATATATATATAATTTAATATTATAAAATATAAATAATATTATTATTCATATTAATATTGTTATTTCAAAATATTATATTATTAATATTTTATAATGAGAAAAAAACTACGAATAGAAAAAAAATCATATTTTGATTTAACCAACTTTATAACATAAAAAAACTCTAATCTGAATGAGGGGGGGAGGGGGGAGGGGGGATCTGCAGCTGCTGGTGGAGGAAACTCCATCCCTAAAGCATGAGTGAGTCGGTGCATGTACTCCATCTGCTCCTGATGTTGTTGCTGCCACCAACTCATCTGCTCCTCGTACAGCTGCTGCTGGCCTCAACGCTCCTCCTCATGATGTTGTTGCTGCTGACTCATCTGCTCCTGCTCCTTTCGGAGACTCTCTATCAGTGCAGTCTGAGATCGCAACTTATCCTCATACTGTGTAGTAGAAGAAAGATGCACGAGCTTCTCTCGAGCTGGATGCCGACATCGCAGCACTGCCATAATAATCTTCAGGAGTCATTCGAGAGCTGATACCAACTACCCGGCCCTTCTCGAAGGCATACTGGGTGGCCTGCATCCATGTCGCCTCATCAAACTGATGGCCAGTGGTCTGATCTGATGACTCGACCTGACTCTCGGGCCAGGTCTGTGACGCTGCGGCCTCATATGACTCATGTAGTTGAAATTTAAAATTAAAATTGTGAATATTTTATATGCAGTTAATTTTTAAACATGAAAACAAATAATACTGACCACGATGTGATGCTGATGATCACCTCTGAGCTCCCCAGTATCAGGATCACTATACATCCTCCGATATATGTCGTACTCTGTATTAATGGGGTGATCGACATCCTATAAGAATAAAAAATAAAATGTTAATATTTATAGTTATATAAAATATTTATAAATAATGTACGTACCAGATTCTGTCTATGAGTACTGAAAGTACGACTCCCAGCTCGATGAGTCACCTTCTGTCTCCCCCGATTCTGTCTCCCCACAGATGATATCCTCTGAAAGGAATCACTCAACCAGTGTGCACATAATCCATCCCATACATGGGATGAAATGTACTCTGGTCGGTGTGCTCTACATGACTCGTCAAAATTTGACACCCCTGCTTTCCTCGTGGTAGCTTTTCTTAAATTGTTCAAAAACTGACGAAAGCGATCAAGCATGGCCACCTCCCATGCCTCGTGGATGGCGTCACGCATGGTATCTTCGATCAGAAACCATAAACCCTACAAATAAATCAAAATATCAAGTTATAAATGAAATAATTTTCAAAATAAAAATTATTTATTTACGTACGTACCAACCAATGTCCGAACATGGCCTGCATCACATCAATGGGAATCTCCTCCCATGTGGTCCAAGGCTGAGAGAAATAGTTGTGCAAAATAGTGCTACCCTATACAACTGCTATATGTGGAAAACTGTAAAAATAATAAACATTTATTATGTGAATATATTAATGAAATCTTAGTCAAATCCACAGGTTATCACACAGGTTATTACACCTCCGTGTGCGTGGATCAAACCCAAGATGTGGACGTCGCTCAGGGACGGGGTCAGCAATAATCAATTGTGCAAGACCGCGCCCCCTCCACGTACTCCCTGGAGCGCCTCCAGGCTGAGGGTCATCTGCCAGCAACTCATCTGCATCGAAAGGCAGGTCAGCATCCGCCAACTCATGAAATGTGTCGTCGTCCATCTGAAATAGAAAATGATAATTTTGTTGGAAAATAATTGATAATTACTATTATATATACATATATATTAGTTATTATTGTATATAATTACCATGGAATTCAATCAGTGATCATCTTCATCATCATCTTCATATATGTCAATGTCATATTCATATTCCTCCTCAACATCATCGATATCCATTCGAGTTCCAGTTGCTTCATCTATTACCATTTCAAATTCATATGTGACATCATTAACATCATTGTCATCACCGACTCTTAAATGTGGGGTGTCGTCATCGATACTCATGTCTCATTATAAAAAAGATTTATTTTGAGTACTCTCTTGAAAAACTTAAATTCGTTGAACATTAGTGAAAGCACAATCACTTTGACTAAACTGATTGTCTCGAATTTTGATTTTTATTATACTCCACCAATCAGTCAACTCTCTTGATGTAGCACAGTACTTTGCGTAATAAACTTTATGTGCCTGTTGAGCCAATAAGAATGGTTCATTTACTGCAAGAACACTTTTACATTTAATATCGATGATTTCATGAGTCGGATGAACACGCACGCCTCTCTCTGTATCCAACCCCCGACATTTGAACATGGTTATGTAATGTTGTCCAAGATAACAGAGTTCAATGATTTCATCAAGTATGCCATAAAAGTCAACTTCATTTTCTCGATGATAAGATCCTCTCAATCTAACTCCACTGTTCATTGTTTTTTTATTCTCCATATGCATGTGTGTGAAATCGAAATCCATTCACCACATATGCATTATAAGTTTTAACAAGTTTGGATGGTGGGTTACTCAATATACAGAGTCGTTTTCCAATTTTATCAGCATGTCGAGACACCTGAAAATTCGTGAAATAATTATCAATATAGTAAACTATACATTGAATGAGTTGCTAAAAGATAAAGAATTTATGTTACCAGTTTTTGAAACCAGTGAGAAATATTTCTGTCCGCGTTCTTCGTGAGCAGCTGCTGTAATTTGTGGAATTTTTTTCTTGATATGATTATCATACAACCTATAAAAAACAAAGTTATTTATAGTAACATAATTGATAGAATAAGTGATATAAACACTTACAGTACAACTGATGTCATCTCTTCATAGTTGAGAAGAACATACATATGAGCTCTGTGATGTTCATCATCCGAAATCCAGTGTTCATAAACTCCACCAAAACCAAGCTCTGGCTGGTTTAAAATAGATAATATATTATCAATTTCATCAATATTCCTATCATTCCATCACATTCAGTTGTGTTTTGAAGGATACTCAGATTCAAAATAATGGGAGCAGAAAAAAGATATTTCCTCTTGAAAATAAGCTTCTACAATAGATCCTTCAACAGATGCTTTGTTACGTACTTTTATTTTAAAGTTTTGCATGCATCTTTCAAATGGGTACATCCATCGAAACTGTACTGGACCTCCACATTTGGCTTCATATGGAAAATGTAACATCAAATGTTCTATTGAGTCGATGAAATACGGCGGAAATATTTTTTCATGTTTACATATAATTAAAACAACATCTTTTTCAAGTTTGCATCGAGAATCATAATCTGCTGTAGCCGCACAAATATTCCGAAAAAAATAAGACATGTCTGTTATGGAATACCAAATCACAGAATTCAATAGACCACATAATCCAATGGGTAGAAGTCTTTCCATTATAACATGACAATCATGACGTTTTAATCCAGTAATATGACAATTCTTTACACATCTACGCAAATTGGAAGCACATCTATCTGGAAGTCTCAAATATGCAATCCACTGACAAAATAATAAATGGTTTTCTTTAGACAGTGTATATGCTACTTTTGGTTTCAGTAACCTTTCTGTTCTGACATTCTCAAAAAGTTCCAGTTCTGGACGCCTGCAAATTTGGGCAAGATCTAAATGTGCATTTACATTGTCTTTGCTCTTTCTTGGCGTATCCAAAACTGTATGAAACAAATTATCAAAATAATTTTTCTCAATATGCATGACATCCAACATGTGACGGACCAACAAATCAGACCAATAAGGCGAATCCCAAAATATGCTATGTTTAATCCAATTGTGTTCTTTCCCAAAACCAGAAATTTTCTATTGGTTTATTGTGGGACCAAAGGTAATGGGAGGTAATGAAAATACAACCAATTTTAACTCCGAACCTGATAGCATTTTTGGAGGTCCATCCCTTACAACTGTTCCTTTTCTGAAATGAGATCTGTTTCTGTGAAAAGGATGATCAGCTGGATGAAATCTGCGATGACAGTCAAAATAACAAGGTTTCTTTCCATGAATGAGAATAAATGCTTTGCTCTCTCCCATACATTAAGAAAATGATTTCTAACCATGTGTACTCCATCCAGATAACATCCCATAAGCTGGGAAGTCACTAATTTTCCACATCAATGCTACTCTCAGTATGAAATTCTGTTTCGTAGCAACATCATATGTACTGACACCAGTACTCCACAATAAAATTAATTCATCAATCAATGGTTTCAAATAAACATCAATATTCTTCTTCAGATGTCCTGGAATTAGTAAAGTCAAAAAGATATATGGCTCCTTCATCAACATCCATGGAGGTAAATTGTACGGAGTTAAAAAAAGGCCAACATGAATATTGACTACCATAAGATCAGAACGGATAGAAACCATCAGTGGAATGGCCCAGTCGAACATTTCTAGCTTTTAAATCAAAGGATGGATGCACTCTATCAAAATGTTTCCATTAATCACCATCGGCTGGATGATTCAAGCTTTTATCGGTTGAAATATTAGCTTTATGCTATGACATCATTGATGCTGTATTCGTAGACATGAATAAACGCTGAAGTCTGGATGTAAGTGGAAAATATCTCAACTGTTTTACAGGAATCAAACCAGACTTCCCATGTTGCCCTACTTTATATCTCAGTTTCCCACATGTCGGACAACTATCCAACGACTCATTTTCCCCAGAATATAAAATGCAGTAATTTGAACATGCAAGAATCTTCTGACAAGTAAGTCCCAAATTTTGAACCAGCCTCTTACTCACATAGTAATTTGTAGGAAAAACATTTCCTTCGGGTAACAGTGTTTTAAGCAAGGAAAATATCTGGTCAAAACAGGTGTTTGACATTCCGTTATCTGATTTGGTAGCCATAAATTTTGCAACTGCTTCTAGTTTGCTCATCTTGCAGCCAGGATATAATGCATCCTCAGCAGACCTCAACAACTCATAAAATTCAGACGGTGCCAACTCAGGATTTGAAGCAATATCAGCCGGAGTTTCTGTAAGTTGAACAGATGAACCTGCAACATCATGTACTAAATCTTGGAACTGGGATGGATCTGGAATCAAGTTGGTATCACCTACTCTGGAACTGCGTTCACCGTGTTGATACCAAAAAACATAATCTAGTTTAAAACAAAAATGCAAGAGATGTCCCCTAACTTTTTCAAACGTGTCAAACGTTCTCAATGCACATTTTCTACAAGGTCATTTTATTTTACCTTCTGAAACAAATTCTAGATTTGATGCCGCAAATGATAAAAAAGTCTCCACACCCTCTATATATACTGGATTTAAACCAGAACCGTTTGGATTTTTACATTGATTTATCCATATGCGGTCATATAATAATGATTGTTGACGACCTCATTGTTCCATATTTTTCTATAAAATATAAAAGCATTACTGGTTTTGAATAATTTGTTAGAAAAAACACTCAAGCAAGGATAATTATAGAGTTTACATCATACAAGACTGACGCAAACTTTTTATTGAGATAGACCTAAAAATTAACCCTTTTAAAAATTGAATATGTTGAGAATAAAGTAAAACATATTAAAAATATTGATAATTTAAATATTATATAAAATTTTTATTATTTTAATAATACTAATATTATTTTTTCATAAATATTAATAATATAATAATAACATTATTACATTATTAGTATATTTTATTATTAATATTAAAATAATATAATTTTCTATATTATATACAATTCTCCTTTCATCTGTGTGTTTAACATTCTGTCTCCACATATAATATTTGCATTCACTTTCACCTCTCCATTGGTGAGTAGGTTGATAATTTTGAAAAAGAATGCAAATATTACATATGGAGACAAAAAACACATAGATGAAAGGAGAATTGTATATAATATAGAAAATTATATTATTTTAATATTAATAATAAAATATACTAATAATTTAATAATTTTATTATTCCTAATTATTGGTAATTATTCCCAATTATTGGTAATTATTACTAATTATTGGTAATTATTGGTAATTATTACTAATTATTGGTAATTATTGGTAATTATTGGTAATTATTGGTAATTATTACTAATTATTGGTAATTATTGGTAATTATTACTAATTATTACTAATTCTTACTAATTATTACTAATTGTTACTACTTATTAATAATTTTTGGTAATTATGGGTAATTATTGGTAATTATTAGTAATTATTACTAGTTATTGGAAATTATTACTAGTTATTACTAATTTTTGGTAATTATTACTAATTATTACTAGTTATTACTAATTTTTGGTAATTATTACTAATTATTACTAATTATTGGTAATTATTACTAATTATCGGTAATTATAACTAATTATTGATAATTATTACTAATTATTTCTAATTATTGGTAATTATTGGTAATTATTGGTAATTATTACTAATTATTACTAATTATTGGTAATTATTACTAATTATTACTAATCATTGGTAATTATTATTAATTATTACTAAATATTGGTAATTATTGGTAATTATTTCTAATTATGAATAATTATTATTAATTATTACTAATTATTACTAATTATTGGTAATTAGTGATAATTTTTACCAATTATTACTAATTGTTACTACTTATTAATAATTATTGGTAATTATTGGTTATTATTGGTAATTATTAGTAATTATTACTAGTTATTGGAAATTATTACTAGTTATTACTAATTTTTGGTAATTATTACTAATTATTACTAATTATTACTAATTATTGGTAATTATTACTAATTATTACTAGTTATTACTAATTTTTGGTAATTATTACTAATTATTACTAATTATTGGTAATTATTACTAATTATTGGTAATTATTACTAATTATTGATAATTATTACTAATTATTAATAATTATTGGTAATTATTGTTAATTATTGGTAATTATTACTAATCATTACTAATTATTGGTAATTATTACTAATTATTACTAATCATTAGTAATTATTAATAATTATTACTAATTATTGGTAATTATTGGTAATTATTTCTAATTATTAATAATTATTGGTAATTATTACTAATTATTGGTAATTAGTGATAATTTTTACCAATTATAACTAATTATTGGTAATTATTGGCAATTATTACTAATTATGGACAATTATTACTAATTATTACTAATTATTGGTAATTAATACTAATTATTACTAATTATTGGTAATTATTGGTAATTATTACTAATTATTCTGAATTATTGGTTATTATTACTAATTATTCCGAAATTTTGGTAATTATTACTAATTATTACTAATAATTACTAATTATTGGTAATTATTACTAATTATTGAAAATTATTACTAATTATTCGTAATTATTGGTATTTATTGGTAATTATTACTAATTATTGGTAATCATTACAAATTATTACTAATTATTGGTAATTAGTGGTAATTACTGATAATTATTGGTAATTATTGGTAATTATTAACAATTATTAGTAATTATTGGTAATTATTGGTAATTATTACTAATTAATGGTAATTATTGGTAATTATTTCTAACTAATGGTAATTATTGGTAATTATTTGTAATTATTACTAATTATTGGTAATTATTACTAATCATTGGTAATTATTACCAATTATTGGTAATTATTACTTATTATTAGTAATTATTGGTAATTATTGGAAATTATTACTAATTATTACTAATTATTGGTAATTATTACTAATTATTGGTAATTATTACTAATTAATGATAATTATTAATAATTATTTATAATTATTACTAATTATTACTAATTATGAGTAATTATTGTTAATTATTGGTAATTTTTACTAATTATGACTAATTATTCTTAATTATTACTAATTATTACTAATTATTGTTAATTATTACTAATTATTACTAATTATTGGTAATTATTTTTAATTTTTTCTAATTATTAATAATTATTGGTAATTATTACTAATTATTAATAATTATTGGTAATTAGTGTTAATTATTACCAATTACTACTAATTATTGGTAATTGTTACCAAATATTACTAATTATTTGTAATTATTGGTAATTATTACTAATTATTGGTAATTATTGTTAATTATTACTAATCATTGGTAATTATTACTAATTATTTCTAATTATTGGTAATTATTACTAATTATTTCTAATTATTCATAATTATTGGTAATTATTCCTAATTATTACTATTTATTACTAATTATTGGTAATTATTACTAATTATTGGTAATTATTACTAATTATTGTAAATTATTAATAATTATTGGAAATTATTGGTAATTATTGGAAATTATTGGTAATTAGTGATATCTATTACCAATTATTACTAATTATTGGTAATTAGTGATAATTATTACCAATTATTACTAATTATGGATAATTATTGTAATTATTACTAATTATTGGTAATTATTGGTAATTATGGGTAATTATTGGTAATTATTACTAATTATTGCTAATTATTGGTAATTATTACTGATTATTACTAATTATTCCTAATTATTGGTAATTATTCCGAATTATTACTATTTATTACTAATTATTGGTAATTATTACTAATTATTGGTAATTATTACTAATTATTGGAAATTATTACTAATTATTGGAAATTATTTGTAATTATTGGAAAATATTGGAAATTATTGGTAATTATTGGTAATTATTTGTAATTATTGGTAATCATTACGATTTATTAATAATTATTGGTAAGTATTACTAATTATTGGTAATTATTGGTAATTATTGGTAATTATTCCTAATTATTGGTAATTATTCCTAATTATTGGTAATTATTTCTAATCATTGATAATTATTCCTAATTATTGGTAATTATTCCTAATTTTTGGTAATCATTGTGAATCATTACTAATTATTTGTAATTATTACTAATTATTGGTAATTATTCCTAATTATTGATAATTATTCCTAATTATTGGTAATTATTCGTAATTATTGGTAATTATTCCTATTTATTGGTAATTATTCCTAATTATTGGTAATTATTCATAATTAGTGGCAATTATTCTTAATTATTGGTAAATATTGATAATTATTTGCAATTATTGGTAAATATTGCTAATTATTGGAAAAAATATTGACAAATAATGGAAATTATTGAATATTTGGAATTATTATTAATAATTACTAATTATTAGTAATTATTACTAATTATTGGTAATTATTATAAATTATTACTAATTAATGTTAATTATTTCTAATTATTATTAAAAAAATTCAATTTAATTTTAATTTTTCATAATTACTGCTAATTAATTGTAATTACAGCCAACTATTTTAAATTAATTAGTGTTTAATTGTCTTTAATTACTATTAATTATTAATACTTATTCATAATTATTTCTAATTAGAAATCAAAAAAAATTCTAAAAATTTAAACTAAATAAATATAATAAATAAAATAAATATTAAATTAAAATTCAGATAAAAACCTTAAACTTGATGTCAATGTCGAGCCGCTGTAATTGTCGAAAGCCACCAACTGAATCCTCGAAATCAGAAAAAAAAATTTACAACTGAAAGTCGTAAAAGATTCAGAGTGAAAAAATTGGAACGGTTGAGAGTTGAGAGTGGGGAAATTGTAATGGTTGGCAGTATTTATAGGTTGGATTAATTGCGACGGGCTTTTTTGAGACGGGTTTTCCGTCGCAAATAACGATTTTTGCGACGGGTCCCGTCACAAATAACCCTGACCACATTTAATTATTGGCGGCATTAAAACGGTTATTTGCGACGGGCCCCGTCCCAAATATCCCCTGTCGCCGGGGTATTTGCGACGGGGATAGAACCCCGTCGCAAATAACCCTGACCGCATTTAATTATGAGCGGCATTAAAACGGTTATTTGTGACGGGTCCCATCGCAAATAATTCCTGCCTCCTGGGTATTTGCGGCGGGACTGCATTCCCGTCGCAAATAGTCTTTAGTTATTTGCGATGGGGTTCTATCCCCGTCGCAAATAATCTTCGCGCGGGTTGGCGTGCATTTCGCGCCAAACCATTTGCGACGGGTAAAAAATACGTCACAAATAACAGATTATTTGCGACGGGAATAGTTGCCCATCGCAAATACTCCTTCGCAAAAGGTATTTGTGACGGGAATAATTCCTGTCGCAAATACCTCGTCGCTATTAACCATTTTTCCTATAGTCTTTTTTGATTTTATATGTATTTTTTTGTTCTTATTGGGTTTATGGTTTAGGGTGTTCTATATTTAGTTTAGGGTGTCGGGTATAAGGTTTAGGGTGTGTGGGATTCAGTTAAGGGTTAGAATTTATGGTTGGTGATTTGGGGTATACGATTTATGGTGCATGATATAGGGTTTTAGCTTTAATTTACATGGTTTTGGGTCTAGGTTATAAGGTCTATTGGGCAGGTTTAATTGCTTAAGGTGTAGGGGTTGGGGTATAGGGTGTAGGGTTTAAGGGTTATGGTGTATTTTATAGGGAATGCAGTTTAGGTTTTAGGGTATATGGTGTAGGATATATGGTTTAGGGTGTATGATCTAAGGTTTATGGTGGATGGTGTTGGGTTAGGTGCACATGGTTTATGCTTTAGGGTGTATGGTATAGGGTATTGGGTGTAAGCTGTCTAGTTTAGGGTGTATGGAATCCGGTTTATGGTGTAGGGTTGACACTATAGGATGTTTGGTATATAGATTATGGTGTATGGTTTAGGGTTTTGTGTGTAGTGTATATGTTTTTTGGTGTAGGGTTTATGTTGTTTGGTATAGGGTTTAGGGTGTTGGGTTTAGAGTTTAAGTTGTTGGGTATAGAATTTAGGGTTTGTGGTTTAGGTTGTAGGGTGTAGGGTTTATGGTGTTGGGTTTATGTTTTAGGTTTTATAGTATAGTTCTTATAGTTTAGGGTATAAGGTTTGGGTGTATGGTTTAGGGAGTAGGGTTTATGGATTAGGGTTCAGGCTATAGGTAAAGGGGTTAGGTTATAGGGTTTAGGGTATAGGGTTTTAGGTGTAGTGTGAATGGTTTAGGGAGTATTGTATAGGGTTTTTTGGTGTGTAGGATATGGGGATAAGAGTTTAGGGTTTAGTAGTTTGGGGTAATAGTTTTAGGGTGTAGGGTTTACGGTTTAGTGTGTAGGATTTGTGGTTTAAGGTTTTGGGAATAGTGTATAAGGTGTATGGTATAGGGGATAGGGTGTAGGGTTTATGTTTTATTTAATAGGGTATTAGGATTGTGGTGTATGGTTTATAGTTTTGGGTGTAGGTTTTCGGACATAGGGTTTAGATTTTAGTGTGCATGGTAAATGTTTTAGGGTGTAGGGTTTAGTCATTACGGTTTAGCTTATAGGGCTTAATGTCTTTTTAATTTTTTTAATTTTTTTAATCAATCTTACTCGGTTTTAGTTTTTTTATATTTTTTTGGGTTGTGTGGGGGGTGGGTGTTAATTTATTTAGTGTTTTATGGTTATAGTTTTTTTTAGGGTTGTTTTCATTGTTTTGGGTTTTTTACTATATTTTGTTATTTTATGAGTTTTTTAGGGTCTTGGGGTTTTTTGGGGGGTTTTAAGGGTGTGAGGTTTTTATTATTTGTTTGGGTTTAATTGGTTTTGTTGTGGTTTGGTGGTGTGTGGGGTAGCAGTTTTCGGGATTTTTGGATTTTTATAGGTATCATAATTTTTATGAGGTTTTTATGGATTTCTTAGGGTTTTGTATGGTTTTTCTCTAGTTTTTACTGGTTTTTGTATTTTTATGGGTTTTACGAGTTTTAGGGTATTAATGGGTTGTAGGGTTTTATAGGGTTATTTTAATGTTTTTAGGGTATTTTAGTTTTTTAAGGGGTTTTGGAATTTTTTGCATTTTTTGGTGTTTTAGAGGTTTATATGGTGTTTTTCGGGGGGGGGGGGGGGGTTGGGATTTTAGCATTCGTATGGGTTTTAGGGGTTTAGAGTATTTATTGTTTTTATGGAATTTGTTGAGTATTTCGTGGGTTTTTAGGTTATTTTAATATTTTATGTTGTTATGGACTATTATAGTATTAATATTTTTATGATCTTTTAGGGGTTTTAGGGTTTTTTGTGATTTTTATTTTTTAGGGTGTTTGGATTTTAGGGTTTTTGGGGAATTTTACGTTTTTAATATATTTGAATAATTGTACTTTTTATTGTTTTAATGGCAAAGAAGGTGCAGGGCCAAGCAGAAGGCTTGATCCCTCAAGTGTATAGAAGAAAAATAATGTGCAAGGCATTACAAGGGGGACCTATGCAACCGGGTACGTGTAGCACCCATCATGTCCGAATCCACAATTGATGCACAAAAAGGGGGAGCAACAAAAGACCACCATGAGCAGCGTTCTTCAACAGACTTCTTGGAAAGCACATCAGCTACCATATTAAATTCCCTGTATGCATGGGTGATCTTATGAACCAGATTTTTGGATAAACTAATGCAATCAATCCATTGGGGTAGAAGCCACCGGGGAACCTTCCTTGAATTTTGACGAAAGGCCTCCACTGCATGCATGGAGTCATACTCAATCCAGAGTTGCTTCCAACCAAACTGATTTGCAAACCGCACCACCTTGATGATAGCCCAAAGCTCTGCTTTATAAGCACAGCCAATTCCGATGAAGTGATAAAAAGTGCCCTTGAAAAAACCTATATAAGTACGGAAGACGCCACCACAGCCAGAAGGCCCTGGAGAGCCTACTGCTGCACCATCATCATTGACTTTGATCCAATACGGGATAGGTGGAATCCATCGGATTGACTTCATCACCAAGGGTTTTTTGCACCTACCAGAGACACCAAGAGTGCAGAGAGTGATAAGGCCAGTAAAGCAATTGTTCATCACACCTGTTTGAAAGCCCCCGACCATCCGGACAGCAGAATGCATGGTGAGAATACCCTCATGAAGGGAGCTTCACATATTTCGGAACATAGCAGAGTTTCTGGAAGCACATAGAAAAGCCACAATGGCTGCCGAAGCAGCAAGTAGAAGATTGTATATTTGCTCACTATACCTCGATTCCGTGATGAGAGACATCATCTGAGCAAAGGTTCTATCCAGGGGCAATTGAAGACCAAAGACATCCTGCAGGTACTTCCACAGACCATGAGAAAGCTTACAATCAACAAAAAGAGGTTGCACATTTTCAGCATCCTGCATGGATATACAGCAGGCCGAAGCAAGATGCAAACCAACTTTTTGAAGTTGTCCATGCATGGGAAGCCGATTCCTCCATATCCTCCAGAAGGGAAGAAAATCTCTAGGAGGAATAAAATGGCATTTGTATCTCATGAGCCATGAGGGGGTATCTATCCCTTACCGTCATTTGTGATTGTAAAAGTCCTTTATAGTAAGCAGGCCAATCAAGTTTGGTTTCCAGATAATTTTGTCATAATCCATGTAACTGTAGAGTTGAATCTCAGAAATGATATGGGCAGGTAAGGTCACAGCCAGCTCCGACAGTCTGGTGTTGAGTTCATTAAAGGACATATGTTGCAAGCCATGCTGAACCTGCATAGATTCATGCAGCGGACTCTTGAGCCAAGGGGTGAACCAACAATTCAGGTTGGATTGCCTCGAGACATCCCAAGTAGATTGAGGGAATATATCCTTATATGAGTATTTAACCATTTTCCAGACAGAGGAGAGCATGTACCCAGTATAACCATTGCACAATTTCCTAGTAAAGCGTTCTATGATAAAGTCCAAATCACCCTCTCTGTGTGTGAAAAGATTCCAAGTGAATTTGGCCAACAGGGCATCATTGAATATCCTGAGATCCTTAATGCCTAGCCCCCCCATTTCGAGTGGTTTGATGCATTCCTTCCAAGAAATAGTGATCTATTTCCTTTCATTAATACATCATGTCCATGCAAAGTTCTGGATCTTGGCTTGAAGGAATTTAACTAGGATGACTGGCCACTTATAGATGGAGAAGGTATGAGCAAACATTGAGGTGACAACAGAATTGATAAGACATACCCTGCCTGCATGTGAGAGGTTCTTGCCCTTCTATTTGGAAAGCTGTTGAGTGATGTTAATAGAGATGCTTTCAAGATGACAACGTTTAACCTTCACCTAAAATAAGGGAACACCAAGTTAGTTGAAAGGAAATGATCCTTTTTTGACACAAAGTTATCTAACAATCTTGGTCTGTCTCATAGTAGAGATCTCTATCCCAAACATAATAGATGATTTACTCCAACTAATGGCCTGTCCAGCAATAGCCTCATAATGAGCGAAGATTTTCCGGATAGAACATATGGTCCACATATTAGCCTGCCCAAAGAGGAGAGTATCATCAGCATAAAGTAGATGTGAAGGCACAAATAAATCTCTCCTGTCTTTAATAATGCTATAGTAGCCAGCCAACATAGCATTGGTAACAAGGTGGCTTAGGTAGTCATCAGCAAGTGCAAATAGAATTTTGGAAAGAGGATCACCCTGTTTGACCCTCCGGGAACACTGAAAGAATCCTTTTGGAGCTCCATTAATCAAATTAGAAATTCTGGCACTATTCAAGATGGTAAAAATCATGCAAATAAATTTGTCTGAGAAACCATACATGCCAAGAATCATGAAAAGTAAATCCCACTTAATAGTATCAAAGGCTTTGGATATATCCAGTTTTAAGGAAAATGACCCAAACTTCGATGCCCTCCTCATGGAATTAACTCTTTCAGAGGCCGTGTATAAGCAGTTATGAATACTTCATCCAGGAACAAAACCAAATTGGTTTGGTGAAATCATGTTGCCAACAATCATCCCTAACCGGATAACAATGATTTTTCTAATAGTCTTGGGTATAGTTTTCCCAATGGAAATTGGCCAAAAGTCACCTATCTCAATTGCAGCTTCCTTTTTAGGAAGCAGGGAAATAAAATTGGAGTTGACTCCATGAGGGATTAACCCCAAGAGAAATAATTTCCTAACAGCTTTAGTGATTTCTTCAGGAAAGATGTCCCAATAAAAGGTGAAGAATTTGTTGGTGAAGCCATCCTGGCCGGGAGCACTATCTGAGTTGAGAGAGAGGACGGAATATCTAACTTCATCCTGAAGAGGTGGAGAATTCATATCATTATTCTGTGAATCATTAAAACATTTCTCAATGCACGTAGAAAGTGGGGAAGCAGAGGGAATTCCATCATCATTATAAAGCACTTTGAAGTGATCAACAACAGCATAAGAGAGCTCTTTCTCATCAACAATGGTATGACCGTTGATACGGATCTGATTTGGTCCTTTATGAGATTTTTTCTCTCGTTGCCAGCGATGAAAAAACATTGAATTTCTATCGCCATCTTTAAGCTAGTGGACATTGAAATGATATTTTCCCAGACCCTCCTTGAGTTCCAGGAGATCATCAAGCCTTTTATGAAACACAATCTCTTCACAGGTAGGAATGTTCCCTTGTTGATTATTCTCTTGGAAAGACTTCAGCTGATATTATGCATCACTAATATTATCATCAAGCCTCGAGAAGGAGTTCCTGCTCCAGAATTTTAGGAGGCTTTTGACCTTGTGAAGCTTGGGGGCAACCACAAAGTGAGGACTCCCATGAAAAGAAGTGTTTCATCCATCAAGAACGACATCCATGCAACCTGGGATTAAGAGCCACAAATTATTAAATTTGAAAGGTAGAGGAGAGGTTCTCCTACTTTCCTCCCAAATGTTGACAATAAGCGGATTATGATCAGAATTAAATTTCGGAAGAGAAAATCCTGAGATAACAGCTGGGGAGTTGCTATCATTGATTTTTATAAAGCACCTATCAATCTTACTAGCCTGCCTACCATTGACAGTAAACCTTCCCCAAGTAAATTTGGAACCCACAATAGGAACTTCAGTGAGGTTGCATTGGTCCACAAAATATTGAAAATCATTTGCAGCAGCACGAGAGATGTGAGGTCCAATCTTTTCATCTGGGCAAAGGATAGAATTGATTTCACCGGTTATAGCCCAATTGTGATCAATATTCTCACATATAACAGATAAATCATTCCAATGTTCTCTTCTTCTGGTGTAGGAGGAAGAGGAATAGAAAAAAGAGAAGGTAAAAGCGATATCCTGCAGCTGGGTGCGGACCGAGATTAGCTGATTGCGAAACTCAAAAGAGGAGATTTGCATAACATTGTGTCAGAAAACCCATAAGGTTTCATGAGAATCCACACCTCTGTTGTGAGCAATAAGGGAGTACCCAAGGGAACACCAGTTGAAACGCCTCCAGTTTTCAAAACTAATGAGAGGTTCGACAATGGACACAAGTGAAGGCTTGTGTGAGATGAGGACGTGTCAAAGGGCTGCAACAGTGGGAAAGTTCCCAAGACCCTAACAATTACAGAACAACATATTCATTTATTAGATGTATTTTTACCTCACAGGTGAGGAAATACTTGTGTATCCTTAGAGGAGATCTATTTCCCTCCCCTCCCTGCTTGGGGGGTCTTCCAGTGGTTTCGTGGTGACTTGGTCAGTTTTAGGCACCTTAGGAGAGGGCACCTCATAGATTGTGTCAGTATCATGGCTCTCATTGGCTTGATCATCCCAGAACTTCCCAGAAAGGGGTGAGAAGGTATTGTAAGAACAAATCCCCTCATTGTGGGAGCTCACAATTGTTTTGGTCCTTACAGCCTTCCCTGCATGAACAGGAATGAACTCATCAGGCACCTTGTCAGCAGAGGAATCAGGTGCATTAAGCTTGGTAGATGAAGGCTGCTTAGAGGCAGGTGAAGGGACGAGATATGATGGATCCATGGAGGAACCAAGTGTATTGATCTCCGGAAAGACCACAGAAGGAGCACAGGCAGGGGCATCCACCTTAGTCTGCTCAACAGGGTGAACATGTCCGGCCTGTACCTCAATGGTATCCACAATGGTAGGTGTAGGTGTATCATGCATCTTGCCAGCTACTGCAGGATAAGGCATGGTCGTTTCCGTAGACTGCACTTCATTGGGCGTAGATATATCATGCATCTTGTTAGCAATTGCAGGACTAGGTGCATCAAGAGGAAGAGAGGGTATCACAGGGGCCAGGGAGCTGAGCCCAGTTGCTGCAGGGGGGAGCTGATAGGTTTATAGTCCCCTAGGGGAGACAAAACAGATGTAGTGTCCTTGGGAAGCTCAAGAGAGACTGTTTCCTTTACACTATCAGGTGCTGAGCAACTAGACTCAGGGGGCTTGATTTGTTCAGCAGGAGCTGAACCATTCTGCTCAGGAAGGGCTGGAGCACCTACAGTGATCATGCGTTGCTCAACAGAGACAACTTGTTTAGCACTGTTAGGAGCCAAGCCACTAGCCTTATTAACCACTTCCATGTTAGCTAGAGCACTAGTTCAGATGCTTTCATTGGCTTTCATTGAGAGAGATGCATCTTTGTGGGTCACTTATTTATTTTTGGAAACTTGAAATGAACTGTCTCCATGTCCCTTTTCCTTGCAAATGCTGCAGGTCTTCAGCCTTCTACACACATCGATGGAGTGCCGAAGGAATAATCAGTTGCTACAGAACTTGGGTCTCCTTTCATATTGAATTTCCAGCATGTGACTGTCATCCAATGTGTTTAACACCACTTCTTCAATAAGAGTACTAGCCATTTCCACTTCAACAAGTACTCGGGAATAATGCCCAAATTTTGGGTTTTTCGTTTCCCTGTCAATTCGGATAGGAAAACCTACGGAGGAAGCAGTGTCCCACAGAATCCGGGGATGCCAACAGAACCAATTCATGTTGCAGATGTGGATCCAAACTTGAGTGAAGGTATTCTTTACACTTGTTGGGTCGAAATTGTGATCCTAGTCTTGAATCCGTAGTAGACCAGGCTTGAGGGGGAGTGGACAAGAGCTCCATGCACGTCGCTTGTGTTCATCTGATGGAAAAACAATGTCTTAGAAGCCTTGTCCCATGGCTGTCATTTTCCAGCCTGAGAAACCCCAAATCTCAGTAAATCTCTTAACAAGCTCCTCAAATCTCCATAATCGCTCTCCCTTGGGTATGACCAACCTAGAAATGATCGAGAATTTGTAGAGTTTAGTTCTCTCCTCAATAGCCTCCCGATTGGCAGCCTCATGAGCTCTTTTTTCCTTCAGAATAACACAACCAAGAGATGGAGTGCCAAAGTCAGAGAATGAGGTTGCAGTTGCAGATTTGACTACCTTTGCAAAATTCTTTTTCGGCACATCCAAAGAAAAATTTTCTGATTCATTAGGCTTAGCAACCCACAGATTGCAAAATTGAAAGAGAACATTATGCCTAACATGTTCAGATTCAGGTTTTTTTTACGGATTCTACTACCTCATTCGTGGGAGTCAACGTGCGTGCATGTTCCACAAGAACGCCCGGGTCCCAAGCTTGGGTAGTCATCCTTCTTTCTAAGGTGTTTCTTAAGGTATTAAGGGATTTTATGGGATTTTACGATATTTGTGGTCTTTTAGGGATTTTTTCGGTTTTGAGGGTTTTTTCGTTCTAATCATTTTTGTGGGATTTAGGGGTCGGTGGGTTAGGGTTTTTATTAAATTTTTGTTAATTTTTAGGGGTTTTATGGGTTTTATGGGGTTTTAAGAGTTTTTAGGAATTTAGGTATTTTTTTATGTTTATGGATTTTCTGAGTTTTTAGTGTTTTAGGTACTTGTTATGGTTTTTAATGTTTTTAGATATTTTTTTTGTATCTTTAGGGTTATCTGTGGGTTTTATGTAATTTTTAATGTTTATTTGTTATTTTTAGGGTTTTAATGGGTTTTAGTGGGTTTAGTAGTTTCATGTTTTTCAGGGATTGGGTGTTTTGGTGGATTTTTGGTTTTTGGTATTTTTTAGGGTTTTTGGGGGATTTTATAGTTTTTATAGATTTTTTGGTTTTAGAGTATTTTGATGATTTTTAAGGTATTCATGTGGATTTTGGATTTTTTGTTTTTTTATGTATTTTATTGATTTTAGGGGGTCAAATTATTTTAAGGTTTTTAGGATTGTATGGGTTTTTTGTTTTTTTAGGGTCTTTTAGTTTCTAAGGGGTTATTTGGTATTTTAGAGTTACTTATGTCCTTTTAATTTTTTATAAGGTCTCATCAGTCTTGGAATATTTGTAGTGTTTTTAGGGGTTTTAGTGTTATTAGTTTATTTTACGTTTTTATGGTTTGTAGTTTATTTTAATGGTTTTAGGTATTTATGTTATTTAATGGATTTTTATGGGGTTTTTGGTTTTTAATATTTTAGGGGTTTTAGGGTTTTTTAATGCGTTTTCAATTTGTGGTTATTTTTGGGGGTTTTAGGGTACTTATGGGTTTTACTGAGGTTTTAGGTTCATTTAGGGTATTTAGAGTTTTTAGGTTCCTTTAATAGTATTTATGGTTTCTAGGGTCCTTTACGGATTTTAGGGTCCTTTTCAATTTTTATGATTTTGGGGTAATTTAAGAGTATTTAGGGTTTTTAGGTCCATTGAGAGTTTTTGGGTTTTTAGAGTCTTTTAAGGGTTTATAGGATATTTATGTTATTTAAATAGGTTTTATGGGGTTTTAGATTCATTTAAGGGGTTGTTTATTTTTTAAGGTCTTTATGGGGTTTTACTGTTTTATGATTTTATGGATTTTTTGAGGAGATTTAGGGCCTTTTAGGGATTTTTAATTTGTTTAGGGTTATTTAGTATTTTTAGGGGTTTTATAAGAATTTATTTTTTTCTTGTGTTTTTAGGGTTTTTAGGGGTTTTGGGTTTTTATTGTTTTTAAGGATTTTATGGGTTGGGGGGTTTACTATTATCAAAGTTTTTAAGACCCATAAGGATATTTATGTTTTTAGTTTTTTTTGTTTTAGGGGTTTTAGGATGTTTTTTGGGTTTTATAGTTTTTAATATTATTTGGTTTTATAAATTGATTTATGATTTTATTGGGTTTTTTGGGGTTTTTGGGATTTTTTATGTTTTCTAACGCTTTTAATGAATTTTAAAGATTTTTAGGGTTTTTTATGTTTTTTGGGTTTTCATTGTTTTTATGGATTTTTTATTGTTTTAGGGGTTTAGGGTTTTTATGGGTTTTGATGGTTTTTAGGTTTGTTAGAGTTTTACAATTTTTTGGGTTTATAAGGAATTTGGGGTATCCGGGTTTTGAGGATTTTCTGGGGGTTTTAGTGATTTTATAAATTTTGGGAGTTTTGTATTTTTATTTGTTTTTTTTGGGATTTTTGGCTTATTAAGTTTATTAGGGAATTTAAGGGTTATTTCATTATATTTATAAAATTCACTGTCTTATAATGATTTTAAGAAATATAGGTCCATTTAAGGTTTTTATGGAGTTTAGGGTTCTAAGTGTTTTTACAACCTTTAGTGTTTTAATATTTCTATTCTCTTATAGGGATTTTTAAAGGCTTTTATTGTATTTTATTGTTTTTGGTGTTATGGTACTCTTCTGGGTTTACACGGATTATTTTAGGGTTGTTTGCGTGTTTTTAGGGGTTTTCGGTTTTTGGGGGTTTTTTTTTTCCTGGGTCCTTCATGGTGTATAGGGTTCTTTTAGTCAATTAGGGATTTTTTTGGTTATTTTATCACTTTTTGTGTTTTTTAGTGTTTTTATGGTTTTTTGGGGCTTTCAAAGTATTTAGGGTTTTTAGAGTTCTATCAAGGTTTTTAGGTTTTTATGATGCTTTTTGGTTTCTTAGATTATTTTATTGTTTTGTGGTTTTTATATTTTTTAAATGTATTTTAATGTTTTTAAGCTATTTAGGGTTTTTTATGGTTTCAGGGTTTTAGGATCTTTTAGGTTTTTTTATAGATTTTTTGATCATTAATGGTTTTTGTTTTTTTGGGACTTTTAGGGTATTTAGGTTTTTTAGGTGTATTTTTTGGATTCTTTGTTTCTTCTTTCGATTTTATGGATTTTATGTTTTTTAGAAATTTTTAGGGATATTTTGTGAATTTAGGTATTTATTGGTATTTTTAGGATTTTTAGGGTTTTGAAGTGGTTTTAGGGGGTTTTCTGATTATAAGGTTTTTAATGTCCTTCATGGTATTTTTAGGGTTTTAGGTTTTTTAGGGATTTATTTTATAAAATATTTTATATTTTTAAGGAGTTTTTTAGGTTTATTAGAGTTATGATGCGTTTTATGATTTTCTAGTTTTTATAGTGTTCTAGTTTTTTATTGATTTTTTTGTGTTTTTCAATGTTTTAGGGGTTTTTTGGTATTTATTGTTTGGTATAAAAATTAGGTTTTCAAGGATTTTTTAGTTTCTAATATTTTTTTTGGATTCTAGGGGTTTTTTTGGTGGTTTAATGGTTTTTATGTTTATAGGGTATTTTTGGTTTTTAACGTTTTTATGCTTTTGAGGGTTTTAGTGGTTTTCAGGTTTTTTTAAAAAAATTGGATTTTTGTGTTTTTTTCTGCTTTATGTTTCTCTATTTGATTGTTTTATGTATATTTATGGTTTTTATGGGAGTTTAGGGTTTTAATGGAATTGTGTGTCTTAAGCAATATTTTACATTTTTCATGTCTTTTAGGGGGTTTTTGTGTTTATTTAGTTTCTAGGGGTTTTAATTATTTTATATTTTTTTAGTGTTTCATGATTTTATAATGTCTCTTATGTGTTTTAAGATTTATTAAGGGTTTAAATGGATTTTAGGGTTATTTGGATTTATAGGGGTTTTAGTGGTTTTTATATTTTTTAGGGATTTAAGGGGTTTTATGGTTTTAGTGTTTTTTTATTTTTAGGGATTATTCTATTTTTATAGTTATTGGTTTTTATTTTTCTTAAGGGTTTATAGGTGTATTAAGTTTATTTAGAGTCCCTTATGGTTTTTCGGGTCTTTTAGTGGGTATTTCAGGATTTAAGTGTTTTATTTATTTTTTGTTTTTTAGGGTTTTCATGGATTTAAATGGTTCTTATGTTATTTTAGGGAATCAAGTGGTTTGTTTCATGTTTTTCATTTTTTATGGAACTAGGGGATTATATGAATTTTTAGGGGTTTTATAGTTTTTTTGGGTTTTCTTATTTTTTGGGACCATGATGGATTTTAGGGTCTCTATAGTATTTTTGGATTTTTTAATGTTTTAGGGTTTTTAAATATTTTCTTCAGGAATTTAATGGTTTGTAGGTTTTTATGGGGCTTTATGGATTTTTGGATTTTGTGGTTTTTATGTATTTTATGGATTTAGGAATTTTAATGGATTTAGGTAGTTTTAGGTTTTCCCTTGGGTTTTTAGGGATTTTAAGATTATTATGGTTCTAGGGTTATTTCGAATGCTCATGGATTTTTAAATGTTTTTAAGGTTTTATTCAATTTTGGAGGTGTATTTAGGCTTTTTGACAGGTTTTTATTGTTTTAAGGAATTTATAGGTTTATTTATATCTTTTTAGGATTTTAAGGGTTTTATGGTTTTTATGATCTAGTTAGGTTTTTAGCAATTTTATATGTTTAGGGTTTTAATAGTGTTTTTAGAGTTTTAAATGATTTTAGAGTATTTTGTAGTGTTTTAGGGTTTGGGGTTTTAGAGTTTCATATGGAATTGGGGTTTTTGGGGGATATGGCATTTAGGTGTTTTAGGGTTTTAGGGTTTTTTTAGTTTTTAGTGTTTTATGGTTTTTAGGATTTTCTTATGGGTATTATGATTTTTTGTGGTTTTACGATTTTAGGGGTCCTTACTATTTTCTTTTGTATTTTAATGGTTCGGTGGTTTTTTGGTTTTTTATTATTTATAGGTATTATATTTTTTAGTATTTCCTATAGTTTTTTAGGTTTTTAAATTTACACACACTCTTAGGAATTTTACGGTTTTTAGGAGTTTTGTGGTTTTTAGGTATTGTTGAGGATTTGGGTTTTTAAGTGGTTTAAAGTGTTTTTTGGGTATTTTGGATTTGTAGAGATTTTAGAGTTTAAATGGATGTTTGAGTGGTTTTATTTTTTAAAACAATTTAATGGGTTTTAGTATTTTATTTATTGTTTTGTGGTGTTTTAGGGTTTTTTTTATGTTTTTTAGGATTTTAGGGTTTCTTATGGTATTTAGGATTTGTTAAATATTTCCAAAGATAAAGTGATTCTTTTTATTTTATGGTTTTAGATGGTTTTTAGGTTTTCTTACTATTTTTAGGGACTTTTATTAGTTTTTAGGCTTTTCAGGTCTAATGGATTTTAGGAGTTTTGTGTTTCTAATGTCTTTTTGGGGGTTATAAGGGTTTTAGGGAGTTTAGGACTTTTCGGGTGCTTAGGGTTTTATGTGTTTTTTTAGGGGTTTTTTTTCGATTCATGGGATTTTAGGGAGTTATGTTTTTTATGGATTTAGGGTGTGCATGTTTTATTGGGTTTTTTTATTTTAAGGGGTTTTTTGTTTTTTTGGGTTTTATGGTATTTTATTGTTTTTAGGGGTTTTTGGGAGTTTAGAGGATTTTAGGTAATTCTTGGGTTTTTATGGTTTATAATGGTTTTAATTGGATTTTAGATTTGTTTTAGTGTTTTTTAATTTTTTAGGAATTTTTATGTCCTTTAATTGTTTTAGGGTTTTTAAGGGTGTTTTTTTGTGATTTTTGTTTTTCAGGTTTTTATGAGTTTTAGGGGTTTTTGTGTATTTAGTGTTTTTTGGGTGCTAATGTTGTTTAAGGATATTTAGGGTCCTTTATGGGTTTTATAACCCTATATATGGTTCTTTTTCTTTTTAGGGGTTTTAGGGTATTTTAGGGGTTTTTATTGTTTTTTCAATTTGTAGGAATTCTTGGGTCTATTATAGGTTTTTATGGTGTTTTCAACTCTATAGGTTTTTAGGGTTTTTATAATTTGTAGGATTATAGAAATTTTAGATTCTATTACCCATTTTTTTGGGGGTTTTTAGTGTCAGTTGTGTTTTTTGGATTCTTTTAGTTTTTACATTTTTTTAATGTTTTAATTGGTTTTAACGGGTTTGGGGGTTTCAGGTGTTTGGGGGGTTCAAGAGGCTTTAAGGGTTTTAGGGTTTTAGGGGATTAAGGGATTTTGGGGATTCTGTAGGATTTTCATAGTTATTTCATGGTTTTTAGGTTTTTAGGACATTTTATGTGTTTTGTTATTTTATAGGTTTTTATGTATTTTATAATATTTTTTAATATGTTCAGTGGTTTTCCTTGTTTTAAGATGATTTATGGGACATTAGGGATTTTTGGGGTTTTAGGGTTTTTTGTGTTTTAGTTTTTTTGAAAAATTTATTGTTTGTTATTATTTTCTAGGTGTTTAATGGTTTTTAGGGTGTTTAGTAAATTTACGGAATTTAGGGGTTTTAGTTTTTAGGGGTTTTTGAAATTTCAAGGGTTGTTAGGGGTTGTTAGGGGTTTCAAAGGGATTTTGTATTTACAGGTTTTTTTATTGGGTTTAGGATTTTTTTATGGGTTTCTGGTTTTTAAGATCATTTCAGGGTTTTTGAGATTTTAGGGGTTTCCGGGTTTTCAGGTTTTTTTTTGTTTTAGAGTTTTTAGGGATTTAGTGTCAATGATGGTTTTACCAGTTATTTGAGTATTTATGATTGTTTTTAAGATATTATTTATGTTTATAGTGTTTTTGAGTTTTTGAAATTTTTGGGGGTTTATGTTTTTTTGGACTTTTTGGTGTTTTTGTATTTATATGTGGTATTAAAGGTTTTTAAGGGGATTAGGGCCTGTATGGGTTTTTAGGATTTTTTGGGTTTTTTTAGTTTTATTATGTTCTTATGTTTTTTAGGGCTAATGTTTTATAGGGTTAATTTATACATTATTGGGTTTTTATTGGGTATTATTTTTTTAGGAGTTTCCATGGATTTTAAATATTTAAGGTTTTAAGGGTCCTTAGGGTTTTATATATATTTATAGTTTTGTGGGATTTTTTATATTTTTAGGGGTTTTAGTATGGTGGTTTGATTAATGGATTTTAGGTTTTTTTATTAGTTTTTATCCATTTCAGGGATTTTAGGATTTTCTATTATTTATTGGGTTTTTTGGACGTTTTGGGTGGTTTTTTGTTTTTTAGGTTTTTAGGGTCTTTAGTGTTTTATTTGTTTTTAGTGTTTTATGGGTTTTTACGGTTTTTACGGTTTTATTTGATTTTTTTGGTGTTTATGTATTTATTAGGTCCATCAGTGTTTTGTTGGGTTATTATGGTGTTCGGGGGGGGGGGGGTAGGGTGTTAGGATTTTTTTTAAAAAAATAGGGATTTTATGAAGTTTTTGTTTTTAGGGGGATTTTTTGGGTTTTATTCGTTTTTAATAACTATAGGGATATTTAGGATAAAATGGGTTTTAATGTTTCTAAGTGGTGTTTAGGGTTTTTGGATATTATGGGTTTTTAGTGTATTAGGTTTCTTAGTTTTTTAGGATTTTTGGGGTTTTAAAAGGTTTTTATGGAATGTTTTGTTTTTAAGGGTTTTTGGGGTTTTAGGAATTTTTAGGGGTGTTAGAGTTTAAGGAAATTTGAGGTACATTAGGGTTTTAATTGATTTATGGGTGTTTAATGTTTTTTCATTATTTGGTTGTTTTAGGGATTCTAGTTTCATTTGGGGATTTAGGATCTTTTAGAATTTTTAGGGATTTTGGGTATTTTAGGGGTTTTAGGGGCTTTTGGGGTTTTAGGGTCATTAAGGGTTGTTATGGTCCCATAGGGTCTTTTAGGGTTATTTTGGTTTTTTTGGTCTGTATAAGAATATTTAGGGGTTTTATTGTTTTTATGGGTTTTTTATTTTATACCCTTTTAGGGTTTTACGGTTTTATGGATTTTTAGGGGCTTTTATTTCTCTGGTTATCATGGGTTTTAGGGTTTTTTTGTGGTAATTTGGGGTTATAGGTTTATTAATGTTTATTTAGTTTTTTTAGTTTTTTATGTTTTATATTATTTTTAGTGGTATGTAGGATTATTCTATGGGATTTTAGGGTAATTTTAGGATGTTTAAGGGGTTTACGGATTTTCCAGTGGGATTTATGTTTTATATGGTTTTGTCTGGTTTTTAGTGTTTTTAGGGTTTTTAGGGTTTATAGTGTTGTGTAGATATTTTTGGCATTTTTTTGTGTTTGGGTTTTTAACGGTTTTTTATTTTTTATGGTTTTTGACATTAAAGGGTTTTGTGGGATTTTAGGGTTTTATTTGTATTATGGGGTTTTACGGGTTTTTAGCGGTTTTTGGTTGTTATGGTTTTTTGGGGTTTTTTGTGGGTTTAGGGGTTTTTAGATTACTTTATGGTATTAAGGGTTTTTTTTATTTTTTATGGTTTTTAATGGATTTTAGGGGTTTTATGGAATTATTGTTTTTTTGTATTATGTTTTTTACGAGTTGTAGTTGTTTTAGTGTGTTTTAGGGTTTTATGGGTCTTCTTCAGAATTTTTTAGTTTTTATTATTATTTTTTATATTATTTTTGTCTTTTTTAAGGATTTTTTGGAATTTTTTAATATGTTTGGGGTTTTAGGGGGTTTTCAGGGTTTTCAGGGTTTTGGGGGTTTATGGTTTCTTAGTGTTTTAGGTTTTCCAGTGACATTATGTTTTATGGTTTTAAGGTTTTTAGTGATTTTATTTTTTTAGGGTTTTTTGAATTATTATATTTTTTTATTGTTTTAGGGGTTTTGAGGTTTTTCTTGGGGTTTAATTGTTTTAGGTTATCCTTTGTGTATTTCGCTTTTTAGGGGTTTAGAGTTCTCAGGGGGGGGGGGGTTTAGAGGAATTATTTTGTTTTTATTTTTTATGGATTTTAGTAATTTTATGGATTTTTGTGTTATTAAGGGTTTAAGGGATTTTTTGGGGTAGTAAGGATTTTATGGGTATTTTGGGTGTTTCAATTTTTGGGATTTCAGGTATTTCTGTAAGATTTTTTTTGATTTTATATGTATTTTATTGTTGTCATTGCGTTTATAGTTTAGGGTGTTCTATATTAAGTTTAGGGTGTGGGGTATACGGTTTAGGGTCTGGGGGTGGAGTTAAGGGTTAGAGTTTAGGGTTGGTGGTTTGGGGTATAGGGTTTATAGTGCATGATATAGGGTTTCAGCTTTAAGTTACAGGGTTTTTGGTGCAGGTTATCAGGTATACTGGGTCGGGTTAATAGCTTAACATGTAGGGGTTGGGGTATAGGGTGTCGGATTTAGGGTTTATGGTGTATTTTATAGGGATTGCAGTTTAGGTTTTAGGGTATATGGTGTAGGATATATGGTTTAGGGTGTATGATCAACGGTTTATGGTGGATGGTGTTGGGTTAGGTGCACAGGGTTTATGCATTAGAGTGTATGGTATAGGGAATTGGGTGCAGGCTCTCTAGTTTTGGGTGTATGGTATCTGGTTTATGGTGTACTGTTGACAATATAGGATGTTTGGTATTTAGTTTATTCTGTATGGTTTTGGGTTTTTTTTTAAGGTATAAGTTTTTTGGTGTAGGTTTTATGTTGTTTGGTATAGGGTTTAGGGTGTTGGGTTTAGAGTTTAGGTTGTTGGGTATAGAATTTAAGGTGTGGGGTTTAGGTTGTAGGGTATAGGGTTTATGGTGTTGGCCTTATGTTTTAGGTTTTAGAGTTTAGTTGTTATAGTTTAGGGTGTAAGTTTTATGGTGTAGGGTTTATGGAGTAGGGTTTAGGGAGTAGGGATTACGGTTTATGGTTCAGGATATAGGTATAGGGGTTAGGTTAAAGGGTTTATGGTATAGGGTTTCGGGTGTAGTGTGAATGGTTTAGGGAGGATGGTGTAGGTTTTTTGGTGTGTAGGGTATGGGGGTAAGGGTTTAGGGTTTAGTAGTTTGTGGTAATTGTTTTAGTGTGTAGGGTTTACGGTTTACTGTGTAGGATTTGTCGTTTAGTGTTTAGGGAACAGGGTTTAGGTTGTATGGTATATGGTTTAGGGTTTAGGGTTTAGGATTTAATGAATAGGGTAATACGATTGTGTTTTATAGTGTATGGTTTAGGATGAAGGTTTTACGTCATAGGGTTTAGGTTTTAGTGTGTAGGGTAAAGGTTTTAGGGTGTCTGGATTACTCATTAGGGTTTAGCTTATAGGGGTTAATGTCATTTTAATTTTTATTTTTTTTTAATCACTCTTGCTGTGTTTTAGATTTTTTAGATATTTTTGGGTTGGGTTGGGGGTGTTACTTTTTTAGTGTTTCATGGTTATATTTTTTTAGGGTTGTATTCATTGTTTCAGGTTTATTTACTATTTTTGGTTATTTTATGAGTTTTATATGGTTTTGGGTTTTCTTGGGGTTTTTTGGGTATTTAAGGGTGTTAGATTTTTATTATTATTTTTTGTGTTTAATAGTTTTTTTGCGGTGTGGTGGTGTGTGGGGTAGCAGATTTATGCTTTTATGGATTTTTACAGGTATCATAATTTTTATGGGGTTTTGGGTATTTCATAAGGGTTTTGTAGGATTTTTTTGGGTTTTTTTTGTTTTTGAATTTTTATGGGTTTTATGGGTTATAGGGTTTTAATGGGTTTTAGGGTTTCATAGGGTAATATTAATGTTTTAAGGGTATTTTAGTTTTATAAGGGGTTTTGGAATGTTTAGCATTTTTTGGGGTTTAAGAGGTTAATATGGTGTTTGGGTGGGGGGGGGTTGGGATTTTAGTATTCTTAGGGGTTTTGGGGGTTTTGGGTATTTATGGTTTTTATGGAATTTGTTGAGAATTTATTGGATTTTAAGGTTATTTTATTATTTTTTAGTTATTATGGACTATTAGAGTATTTAGGATTTTTACAATATTTTAGAGGTTTTAGGGTTTTTTGGGATTTTTGATTTTTAGGGTGTTTGGATTTTAGGGTTTTTTGGGACTTTTACGGTTTTAATCATTTAGATAATTTGTAGTTTTTACGGTTTTAAGGGATTTTATGGGATTTTACGATATTTGTGGTATTTAAGGGGTTTTTCAGTTTTGATGGTTTTTTCTTTCTAATCATTTTTGTGGGATTTAGGGGTTGGGGGGTATTAGGGGTTTTTATTAATGTTTTGTTAGTTTTTAGGGGTTTTATGGGTTTTATGGGTTTTTAAGAGTTTTTAGGATTTCATGTATTTTTTTATGTTTATGGATTTTTAGTGTTTGTAGTGTTTTAGGTACTTTTTATGGTTTTTAAGGTTTTTAGAATTTTTTTGTATCTTTAGGGTTATTTGTGGGTTTTAAGTGACTTTTAAAGTTTTATGTTATTTTTTGGGTTTTAATGGGTTTTAGTGGGTTTAGCAGATTCATGGTTTTATAGGATCGGGTGTTTTGGGGGTTTTATGGTTTTTGGTAGTTTTTAGGTGATTTGTGGGATTTTTTAGTTTTTACAGATTTTTGGGTTTTAGAGGATTTTGTTGATTTTTAAGGTATTCTTGTGGACTTTGGATTTTTTTGTTTTTATGTAGTTTATTGATTTTAGGGGTTTAAGTTTTTTTAAGGTTATTAGGTTTTTATGGGTTTTTAGTTTCTTCATGGTCTTTTAGTTTCTAAGGGGGTTTTTGGTATTTTAGAGTTATTTATGCCCTTTTAATTTTTTATAGGGTCTCTTCGGTCTTGGAATATTTTTAGTGTTTTTAAGGGTTTTAGTGTTATTAGGGTATATTAAGTTTTTATGGTTTTTAGTGTATTTTAATGATTTTAGGGATTTATGTTATTTTATGTACTTTTATGGGGTTTTTCTGTTTTTAAGATTTTAGGGGTTTTAGAGTTTTTTAATGTGTTTAAAATTGTGGTTGTTTTGTGGGTTTTAGGGTACTTACGAGTTTTACTTGGAATTTAGGTTCATTTAGGGTATTTAGAGTTTTTAGTTCCATTAATGGTTTTTATAGTTTCTAGGTTCCTTTAGTGATTTTAGGGGCCTTTTCGATTTCTATGTCTTTTATGAATTTTTTGGGTAATTTAAGGGTCTTTAGGGATTTTAGGTCAATTGAGATGTTTTTGGCTTTTTAGTGTCTTTTAAGGGTTTATAGGATATTTATTGTCTTTAAACGGATTTCATATGGTTTTAGTGTCTTTTAAGGGGTATTTTAGTTTTTAAGGTCTTTACGGGGTATACTGTTTTATGATATTTTTGATTTTTTTAGGAGCATTAGGGTCTTCTAGGGATTTTTAGGTTGTTTAGGGTTACATAGGATTTTTAGGGGTTTTATAAGAATTTATTTTTTTCAAGTGTTTTTAGGGTTGTTGTGGGTTTTGGTTTTTTCAGGGTTTTATGGATTTTATGGGTTGATGTGTTTACTATTTTGAAGGTTTTTAAGTCCCTTAGTGATTTTTATGTTTTTGGTTTTTTTGGGTTTTAGGGATTTTAGGATGTATTTTAGGATTTATAGTTTTTAATATTCTTGGGGTTTATAAATTGATATATGATTTTATTGGGTTTTGGGGGTTTTTTGGGATATTTCTTGATTTCTAAATATTTTAAGGGATTTTAAGGATTTTTAGGGTTTTTATGTTTTTTGGGTTTTTATTGTTTTTAGGAATTTTTTATTGTTTTAAGGGATTATGGTTTTTATGGGTTCTGATGGTTTTTAGGTTTGTTAGTGTTTTACGGTTTTTTGGGTTCATAAGGAATTTGGGGTATCAGGGTTTTGAAGATTTTCTGGGGGTTTTAGTGATTTTATAAATTTAGGGAGCTTTGTGTTATTATATTTTTTAGGGTTTTTAGGCTTATTAGGTTTATTAGATAATTTAAGGGTTATTTCATTATAGTTATAGAATTTAATTACTTTTAATGATTTTAATAAATTTAGGGGCCTTTAAGGTTCTTATGGTGTTTAGGGTTCCTAGTGTATTTAGATCCTTTTAGTGTTAAAATTTCTAGTCTCTTTTAGGAAATTTCAAAGGTTTTAATTATATTTTATGGTCTTTGGTGTTATGAATCTATTTTGGGTTTCCAATGATTATTTTACGGTTGATTACAAGTTTTTAGGGGTTTTCAGTTTTTGGGGTTTTTTTGTTTTCTTGGGTCCGTCATGGTGTATAGGGTTCTTTTAGTCCATTAGGGATTTTTTTGGTTCTTTTATCATTTTTTTATTGTGTAGTGGTTTTATATTTAATAGGGGCTTTCAGAGTTTTTATGGTTTTTAGTGTTCTGTCGAGGTTTTTAGGGTTTTTAGAGTCTTTTTGGTTTCTTAGTGTATTATATCGTTTTGTGTTTTTTATGTTTTTTTATGTGTATTTTAATGTTTTAATGCTATTTAGGTTTTTGTATGGTTTTAGGGTTTTAGGTTCTTTTAGGGTATTTATAGATTTGATGATCATTAATGGTTTTTGTTTTTTTGGTACTTTAAGGGTATTTAGGTTCTTTTAGGCGTTTTTTTGGGATTCATTGTTTATTCTTGGGTTTTTATGGATTTAATGTTATTCAGGAATTTTTAGGGATATTAAGTGAATTTAGGAATTTATGGGTATTTTTAGGATTGTTATGGTTTTGAAGTGGTTTTAGTGGGTTTTATGATTATATGGTTTTTCAAGTCCTTCATTGTATTTTTAGGGTTTTAGGTTTTTTAAGGTTTGATTGTTTTCAATTTTTTATATTTTTAAGGAGTGTTTTAGGTTTATTTTAGTTCCAATGTGTTTTATGGTTTTCTAGTTTTTATAGTGATTTAGTTTTTTTATTGATTTTTAGTTTTTTCAGGGTTTATGGTTTTTTTGGGTTTTAGTGTTTGTTATAAAATTTGGGGTTTTTAAGTATTTTTTAGTTTCTAATAATGTTTTTATTCTTGTGTTTTTTTGTAGTTTTAAGGTTTTTATGTTTATTAGGTATTTTTGTTTTTTAATGTTTTTATACTTTTGAGGTTTTTATTGGTTTTCAGGTTTTTTGAAAACAAATTTTGGATTTTTCTGTTTTTTTGTCTGTTTTATGTTTCTGCGTTTTAGGGGTTGAAGTATATTTCTGGTTTTTATGGGTTTTTAGGGATTTAAGGGAATTATGTGTTTTTAGCAATTTTTTCACATTATTCATGGCTTTTAGGGGTTTTTCGTGTTTATTTAGTTTCTAGGGGTTTTAAGTATTTTATTGTTTTTAGTGTTTCATGATTTTCTAAGGTCTCTTATGTGTTTTTAGGATTTATTAAGGGTTTAAATGGTTTTCAGGGTTATTGGGATTTATAGGGTTTTTACTGGTTTTTATATTTTTTAGGGTTTTAAGAGATTTTATGGTTTTAGTGTTTTAAGGTATTTTAGGGATTATTTTATTTTTATCAATTTTGGTTTTTATTTTTCTTAAGGGTTTTTAGGTTTGTTAAGGTTATTTAGAGTCACTTATGGTTTTGTGTGTCTTTTAGTGGGTATTTCGGGATTTAAGGGATTTATGTATTTTTTGGTTTTTAGGGTTTTAGGGGAATTTAATGATTCTTATGTTATTTTAGCACATCATGTGGTTTTTTTCGGGCTTTTCAATTTTTTATGGAACTAGGGGTTTATCTGCATTTTTATAGGTTTTATAGTTTTTAGGGTTTTATTGTTTTTTGGGACCATAATGGATTTTAGGGTCTCTAGGGTATTTTTTGATTTTTTAATGTATTAGGGTTTTAAAATATTTTTTTCAAGATTTTAATGTTTTTTAGGTTTTTATGGGGCTTTAAGGATTTTTGGATTTTGTGGGTTTTATGGTTTTTAAAGATTTATGTGGTATTTTGTTTTTCATTTGGTTTTTAGGGATTTTAGGATTATTACGGTTCAAGGGTTATTTCGAATTCTCTTGGATTTTTAAATTTTTTTACGGTTTTATACAATTTTGGAGGTCTTTTCAGTGTTTTTGATGGGTTTTTATTGTTGTAAGGAATTTATAGGTTTATTTTGATCTTTTTTAGGATTTTAAGGGTTTTATGGTTTTTATGATCGAGTTATGTTTTTAGCAATTTTATGTGTTTAGGTTTTTAATTGTGTTTTTAGAGTTTTAAGTGGGTTTAGAGAATTTTATAGTGTTTTAGGGTTTGGGGTTTTAGGGTTTCATAGGTAATTAGGGTTTTGGGGGGATATGGCATTTAGGTGTTTTAGGTTTTTAGGGTTTTTTTAGATTTTAGTGTTTTATGGTTTTTAGGATTTTCTTACGGTGTTATGATTTTTTTTATTCTTATGATTTTAGGGGTCCTTACTATTTTCCTATGTATTTCTATGGTTTGGTGGTATTTTTGTTAAATTTTAATGGGTATTAGGTTATTTGGTATTTCCTATAGTTTTCTAGGTTATTAAATTTATACACTCTCTTAGGAATTTTACTGGTTTTTAGGTGTTTTTGGGTTTTTTTGTATTGTTGAGGATGTGGGTATTTTAAGTGGTTTAAAGTTTTTTTTGGGGATTTTTGGAATTGTATTGAATTTAGGGTTTAAACGGATGTCTTAGAGGTTTTATTGTTTGAAACATCTTAAGGGATTTTAGAATTTTTTTTATGTTTTTGAGGTTTTTTAGTGGTTTTTGTGTTTTTATGTTTTTTAGGATTTTAGGGTTTCTTATGGTATTTATGATTTGTTAAATATTTCCAAAGATAAAGATCTTTTATTTTTAGTTTAGGGTTTTAGAAGTTTTTTAGGGTTTCTTACAGTTTTTAAGGTCTTTTTTTTTAGTTTTTAGGCTTTTCAGGTCTAATGGATTTTAGGAATTTTGGGATTTTAATGTATTTTGGGGGGTTTTAAGGGTTTTAGGGTGTTTTGTATTTTTCAGGTGCTTAGGGTTTTATGTATTTTTTGGTTTTCTGGGTTTTTGTGTTTCTTGGGATTTTTAGGGTGTTATGTTTACTAAGGATTTAGGGTGTGCATGTTTTATTGGGTGTTTTTATTTTAAGGGGTTTTTTTGGGTTTTAGGGTATTTTATAGGTTTTAGGATTTTTTGCTTTTATATGTTTTTTAGGTAATTCTTGGGTTTTTAGGGTTTATTATGGTTTTAATAGGATTTTATATTTGTTTTGGGGTTTTTTATATTTTTAGAGTTATTATAGTTTTTGGGTGTTTGGAAATTTTAAGGATATTAGGATGTTGAATTATTTGGGTAAATTTAGGGGTTTTTATGTTTTAGGTCCATTTATTATTTTTAGGGGTTTTAGAGTCATTTATAGAGTTTTGGGGTCCATTGTGTATTTTAGGTGGTTTTAGAGTCTTCTAGGGTTTTTAGGTTGTTTTAGGGGCTTTGGGGTTATTTAGGTTGTTACAGTTTTTGTGTTGTTCGGGTTTTGGGGTCTTTAGTGTTTTTAGGAATTTTTTAGAGTTTAGGGTTTTTTGGTTTTTTATTAGTTTAATGTATTTTAGGAATTTTTAGGGATAATAGGGTTTTTATAGGTTTTGGGTATTTTAGGGTTATTTTTTGGATTTTTATGGTTTTATGGTTCTTTTGGTGTTTTTAGTGTTTCAATGGTTTTAGGGATTTATAGGGGGTTTATTGGGTTTTAAGGGTTTTTAGTGCATGTTTGGTGTTTTAAGGGGTGTTACGGATTTTATATGTTTATTAGTGTGTTTTGGGGTTTGAATATTTTTTTATAGCTTCAGGTTTTTAATATTTTTTATGGAATTTCAAGATTTTATTATTTTTTAGTGTTTATCGAGGTTTTAGGGAGTTTTATGATATTTATAGTTTTTATGATTTTATATGGTTTTTAGGTTTTTGAGTCTTCATGGGTTTTAAAGGAAATTTAAGGGATTTAATGTATTATGGTCTTTTAGGGGTTTTAGATTCTTTTATTTCACTTTTTATATTTTTAGGGTCTTTTATGGTTTTTAGGATCATTTTGTGGGTTTAGGGTTTGATGGAATATTTTTGTGCGTTTTTTGTTCTTTTAGGGTTTTTTGGGGTCTTATGGGTTCATTGGGTCTATTAGGGGTTTAGTTCCTTTTATATTTTTCTTGTTTTTAGGGTTTTTAGGGTCATTCAGTATTTTTTGGTTTCTAGGACTACTAGGGATTTTAGGGTTTAAATGTATTTTTAAATCATTTTATTGGTTTTATGGGGATTTTGTGGTTTTAGGGGTCTTAGTTGTTTTTGTGGGTTTATGTTTTTTTTTGATTTTTTAGTTTTTTATGATTATTAAGGTTTTAAAGGGTTTTTAGGTTTTAAGGGGTTTTGTTAAGTTTTAGGGGTTTTATGTTATTTAGGGTTGTTTCGAGGTTTTGGGATTTTTTGGGTTTTAAGGGGTTTAGGGTGTTTATGATATTTAGGATATTTACGTTCTTTTAGGGGTTTTATGTTCAATTATGGTCTGTTAGGGATTTCCGTCATTTAGGATTTTAATGGTTTTTAATGGTTTAGGGGTTTATGGGTTTTTAGGGATTTTATGGTTCTTCAGGTTTTTATAGTTATTAAGGGTTTTAGTGTTTTTATGGACTATTACGATTTTTATGGATTTAAGGGGTTTTTACAATTTTTATTATTTTTGAGTTTTTTAGGGTTTTTATGTTAAATTAAGGTTGTTTAGGGTCATGTAATTGTTTTAGGTTCTTCTATGATTTTATGGTTTTTATGGATTTTAGGATTTTCTTACTATTGTACTTGGGTATTTTAGAGTTTTGGATTTTTATGGGTTTTCGAGTATATAAGGGTGTTGGGGTGGGGGGGTGGGCCTTTAATATTTTTTGGTGGGTTTGGGGTCATTCTAGTGTTTTTAAGATTTTCAATTATTTTTTGTTATTTTGGTTGTTAGTGTCATTTTATTGTCTTAATGGGATTCATGTTTTTTAGGGGTTCTTGGGATTGATCTGGTTATTTGGTGGGGGGGGGGGTTACTGTTTTTTTTTGGGATTTTATGGTTTTTTATTGTTATGGTTTTTATGGTTGTCAAGAGTTCTGCTGGGTTTATTGGTTTTTAAAAATTTCAGGGGCTAAAATATAATTACATTTATTTAGGGATTTTATGGTTTTTATGATTTTTAAAGCTATTATGGTTTTTAATGGTTTTAGGGTTTTAGGGATTTATAGGGTTTTAGGGGATATAATTTTTTTTATAAATTTTATGTTTTATAGGGTCTTAGGATCTTTTACAAGTTTTTTTTATCCTTTTTAGGGGTTTTAGTGTTTTAATTGCCTTTTAGGGGTTTTAGTGTAATTTATTACATTTTAGTGTATTTATGGTTTTAAGGAATTTTATTGGTTTTTAGGTTATTTTATTGGTTTTTTGTATTTTTCGGTTCTTCTAGGGTTTGTGTAGAAGGGTTTAGGGATTAGGGAACAAGGATTTATGGTTTATGGTGTATGGTATATGTTTTATGGAGTAGTGTTTAATAATAAGGGATTAGGGTGTAGGATTTGGGGTTTTGGATTTAATTTTTAGGGTATATGGTGTTGGTTATAGGGTTTACAGTGTATGTCTTAGGTTTTTGGGTTTAAGGTATAGGGTTTTAGTGGTTTTATTTTATTCATTTTTATGCGTTTTAAGGGTTGTATGGGGCTTTATTGGTTTTTAGGGTTTTATGAGTTTCAATGCTTTTTGGGTATTAAGGTTTTCTTATATATGTAAGTGTTTTTATGTGTTTAGACTGTTTTGGGTTTAAATGGGGTTTTTGTCAATTTAAAGGTTTATTGGGTTTGTATGGATTTTTAAGTGTTTTTAGGGGTATTCAGAGTATTTATATTTTTTATGGGTTTTAGGGTTTTAGGTTTATTTGTGTTTTTATAGTGTTTTATGTTTTTTAGGATTAAAGTAGTTTTTTTTGGGTTGTGGGGTTTTATGGATTTTAGGGGTTTAGGGTTTTAGGGATTTCGGTTTGCTATGTGGTTTTGGAATATTTGGGATTTATTGTCTATTAAGTATTTGATTCATTTAAGGGTCATTTGTGTCTAGGGGGTTTTGGACCTATTAGGGTAATTTTTTAATTTTTAATTTTTTGTGCCATTTAGGGGGTTTTAGGGTAAGTTATGGGTTTTTTGGTTTTTAGACTCTTCTAGGGTTATGATGTTCATTAGAGTAATTTAAGGGTATTTAGTGTCTTTTAGGGTTTTAGGGGTTTTATTGTCTTTTTTTACTTTTAGTGTTTTAAATAGTTCTTTTGGGTTTCAAGGTATTTTAGGGGTTTACGATGATATAATCATTAAGTGTTTTTTAGGTTTTCTGGGAATTTTATAGTTTTGGGGGGTTTCATTAGTTATTTTAGGTCCATTAGGTTTAATATGTTTTTAGGTTCTTTTATGGTTTTTGGTATCTTTTACGATTTTGGGACTTTTACAGTTTTTATAATTTTTTTGGAAGGGGTTTTATGTATTTTTTAGGGTTTTACGTTTTCTAGGTTTTTCTAGGAGTTTGTGTGTTTTCTGGGGTTTATCGTATTTTTTGATTGTTTATGGTTTTGTAGGGTATTAGTTGTGTTTTGATAGTTTTTATGTTTTTTATTGTATTTCGATTCATTTAGGCTTTTTGGATTTTATGGGATTATATTGTTTTTAGTGGGTTTTAGGGTTTTTAGTGTTTTTAGGTGGTTTTAGTGTTATTATGCTTTTTTATGGTATTATGGTTTTAGTGTTATTTAGTTTATTTAGGGTTTTATTAAGGTCTTTTAGGGTCATTTATGATCTTTTAGTGAATTTAGGGTTTGTGGAGTTTTTATGGGGTTTTTGGGATTTTTCTAATTTTATGGTTTTCTGAATTTTTAGTGATTTATGGGGGTGGGTGTAAGGGAGTTAGAGTTCTTTCAAGCATGTAGGGTTTTGAAGTGATTTGTTTTATTTTTGTGTTTTTTGGATTCTAGAATGTTTTGGGGTTTTAATGGAAATCATATTAATGTAATGAATTTTTAAGGAATTTTAGGGACATCAATGGGGTTTAATGGTATTTTTATTGTTTTGGGTTGTTTTTTTTGTTTTTGTGGGTATTTTGTTTTTTTACGGTTTACAAGGATTTAGGAATTTCATGTTGTTTTAGGGGTTTTTATGGTGTTTTAGTGTATCAGGGTCTTTTGGTGTTTTATTTAATTTTTTGGTTTTTTGAGGTATTTAGGGTTTTTAGGGTTTTTATTGTTTATTTTGGGGTTTAGTGGTTTTTTTGGGTATTTGGGTTTAATATGGTTTTTAGGGATTTTAGGTGTTTTTAGTTTTTCTGTCTTTTAGTGTTTCAATATATTTCTATATTTTTATGATTTTTTAGGTTTGGTAGGGTTTCTGTGGTTTTAGAGAGTTTTAAGGTTTTTTAGGTATTGTAGGGGTTTTTATGATTTTTTAGGGGATTGTGGTGTTTTTAGGTTCTTTTATGTTCTTAAAGTATTTATAGTCTTTTAAGGGTTATTTATGATTTTTATGTTCTTTTAAGATTTTGTAAAGTTTTATAGTTTTTAAAAATATTTTTGGTTATTTTGGAGATTTTAAGGTTTTTTTTGATTTTTATGTTCTTATTGTGATTATTAAGACATTTTATGGTCTTTTAGGGTTGAGGGTGTACGGTTTATAGTTTAGGGTATAGAGTTTTTGGTGTAGGGTCTGGGGTTTAGGTTGTAGGGTATAAGTTTATGGTGTATGGTATACAATTTTAAGTGTAGGGTTTATATTGTAGGGTATGGGGTTTATGATATATGGTTTATGTTTTCGGGTGTAGAGTATATGATTTAGGGGTTTTATGGTTTTTATGGTTTATTGTGGATTATAAGGAGTTTCGGGGTTTTTAGGATTTTTAATTTATTTATGGGTTTCTATACTTTTTATGAGACTGAGGGTTTTTAGGGTGTGCGGTTTACAACTACGGATTATGATTTAGGATTTAGGGTGTAGAATATAGGGTTTAGTGTCTAGGGTTTAGAGTGTAGGTTATAGTGTTTAGGGTGTTGGGTTTAGGTTTTCAGGTGTATGGTTTTGGTATTTTGGTTTAGGGTATATAGTTATTGGTTTAGGCTCCTGCGTATATGGATTAGGGTTTAGAGTGTACGGTGTACGGTATAAGGTGTAGGGTGTAAGTTATAAGGTTTAGAGCATAGTGTGTTGGGTATAGATTTTATGTTGTTGGGTATCTCGTCTAGGGTTTAGGGTGTAGGGTTTAAGGTTATGTGTGTAGAGTATAGGGTTTAGGGTGTAGGGTTCATGGTTTAGGGTTTAAGGTTTAGGGTTTAGTGTTTATGGTACATGGTATGGGGTTTGGGGAGTTAAGTACAGAGTTTAGTGTATTTGGTACAAGGTTTAGGATGTAGTGTATAATGATTAGGGTGTATGGTATAAGGATTAGGGTCTAGGGTATATGGTTTATAGTGTAGGGATTATGGATTAGGGTTTAGATTATTGGGTTTTGGGTGTAGGGTTTTCTGTTTAGGGTTTATGGTAATGGATTTCTTGTGTAGGGTTTTGTGTGCAGGATGTATTGTAATGTGTTTTAGTTATATTGTTTATGGTTTCATGTGTAGGGTTTACAGTTTTGGGTGTTGGATTTTGGTTTTAAGGTATATTATTTAGGGTGTAGTGTTTAGGGTTTAGGGTTTGGGATTAAGGGTGCTCGTAATATAGTTTAGGATGGAGAATTTAGGGTTTCGACTCTAGCGTATAGATTTTAGGGTGTATGGTTTATGATTTTGGGTGTACAATGTATAGTGTGGTGTTTATGGTTTCAGTTTTTTGTTTTAGGGTTTAGAGTGTAGGGTATAGGGTTTAGGGTGAATTTTGTGAATTGGGTATAAGATATAGGATTTATTATTTTTTTGGTTTTTAGTGTTTTTATAGTTACTGAGTGTTTTAGCTTTTTAGTGGGTCTAAGGATTTTTTAGTGTTTTTATCGGTAGTTATGTTCTTTTAATGTTTTTATGGGGTTTTTTAGTTTTTTAGTGTTTTTTGTGGTTTTGGGTTTTTAAGTGTTCTTTATGTTTTTTTGGTTTTTAGGGATTTTATTGTTTTATAGGTTTTATGTTTTTTATGTTTTTATGGGGATTTAGAGTTATGTTTTGGATTTTTTATGGTTTTTATGATTATTTCAAGGATTTAGGTGTTTTATGGATTTCTAGATGTTTCATAGAGTTTTAATACGATTTTTGGGGGTTTTTTGTTGTTTTCAACATGATTTTTACGTATTTATTTGGTTTATTCAGTTTTTACGTTTTTAGATTTTTTTACCGGTTTTAGGTATTTTATGGGTTTTTTTTATTTTATGATTTTTATGGGTTTTAGGATTTTTTTAGGGGTTTGACGTTTTTAAAGGGTATTGTAGGGACATTTGGTGGTTTTATGGTTTTTAATATTTTTTGGGTTTTTTTTCGAATTTTAATGGGGTTTGATCTTTTTAATGATTCTAAGGTTTTTACGATTTTTAGGGGTTTAGGGTATTTATTCTTTTAGAGAATTTATGTTTCATTTGAGGTTTTCTGGGTTTAGGGGCCTTTCGGGATTTCAAGGACTTACGGTCCTTTATTGTTTTTATGATCCTTTATGATATTTAGAGTTCTTAGATACTTTTAGTGTTTTTTATGTTTTAGGGTCTTTTGGGTTTTTAGAGTTGTTTACAGTTTTATTTTGGATATTGAATTGTGTTTTAGGGTTATTTTTAAGGGTTGGTGGATTTTTGGGATTTAGGGGTTTTAGTGTCTTTTAGGGGTTTTTAGTTTATTTTGTGTTTGTAAGGTCGTTTAGGGGTTACATGGTCAATTATATTTTTAGGGTTTTTAAATTTCATTATGGATTTTAGGATCCTTTTGGGTTTTTAGGTATTTTTGACCCCCTTTGGTTTTTTGGGTTCTTATGGATTTTTAGGGGTTTTGGGGGTCTTTAATTGTTTTTCATATTTTTGGGCCTTTTAGGTTTTTATTTTGTTCATTTTTTGGTTTTTTATGGTTATTTTTCCGTTTTTTTTGTCTTTTTAGGTTTTCCTGGTTTTAGGATTTTTATGGTTTTGGGTTATTAAGGTATCTTGTGGAGTTTCAGTATCATTAAGTGGGTTTTCGTGTTTTTTTGTATATATTAGGGTTTTTAGGGATTTTAGGATCCTTCAGGAGTGTTAAGGATTTTAGTTTCATTTATTTTTTTTATGTTATTTTAGAGTCATTTATGACTTTAGGGTCCCTATTGGGTTTTACTATCCTTTTTTGGGGTTTCTCAGCTTTCAGGGTCTTTAATGGGTTTTTATTACTTTTATTTCATTTATGGTTTTTGCCTTATTTATTGTATTTAGAGTTGTAACGGTATTAAGTGGTATTAATCAGTTTTTATAGTTATTACTATTTTTAGTGTTATTATGGTTTTTAAGGTTTTTAGGGGATTTGAGAGTTTTGGGGTTTTTAGACTTTTTAGGGGTTTTTGGATTTTAAAAGGTTTTATGGGTTTTTAGTGTTTTTAGGATTTGTTAACGTTTTCAGGGTATTCATTGTTTTTAGGAATCTGTAGGGATTTTTAATGGATTTATTATTTTTCAATAATGTTAAGGGTTTTTGGATTTATTGAGGTAGTTAGGGTTTTTTATATTTTTATGGGTTTCTATTTTTTTATTATTATTAAGGGATATTACTATTGTTAGGGTTTTTTTGATGTTTATTATATTTTTGTATTTTTTTTGGGGATTCTAGGGTTTTATTATTTTTTGGGAGGTTTCCCAATTTATGGTTTTCTACAGTTTTAGGGTTTTAGGCTGTCTAAATTTTTTTAAAAAATTATATAGTTTTTATTGTTGTTTTATCAGATTTTTAGGGTCTCATTAGTATTATAGTGACATCTATGGAATGAAGGGATTTTTTGGTTTTTTTTATTTTTATGGTGTTGAAGGGTTTTAGGATTTTTTAGGATATAAGTGTTGAGTGTTTTTTTATATTATTAATGTATTTATAATTATTTTATTAATTATAAGGGGTCTTCATATTTTTTTTTTGTGTTTTTAGGTTTTATTACTAGTTTTTAGCTTTGGAAAGGGTTTGAAAGGGTTTTTGGAATCTTAGTGTTTTCAGGGATTTTATGGGTTTCAGTAATTTTAAGGGTCTTAGGGTTTTTATTTATTTATGGTTTTGAGTTTTTTGGGATTTATGCTTTTATTATGTGTTTTTAGATTTTAAGGGTGTTTTTAGGCTTTTCGGGTTTTAGGGTTTTTTAGGATTTTTTGGAATCTTTGGGTTTTATGGAGTTTTATGATGGGTGGGGGGGGGGGGGTTCGGAATTTTATAGGTTTGTAGTTGTTTTAGGTTTTTTTTGTTTTTAGGGTTTCTAATTGATTTTTCATTTTTTGTTTTTTGTTGTTGTTGTTTAGTGTTTTTAGGGTTTAATTTTATTTGTTATTTATATTTTCTTTATTATTTTTATATGATATGGTTTTTTTTTTGTTTTTAGTTATTTTCAAAATCATATTTTTGGTTTTAGTGTCATTTAGCATTTTTTGTGTTTTAGGGTATTTTAGGGATTTTAGGGGTTTTAGTGTTTATTTAGTTTTTTTGGGTTTGTATGGTTTTAGGGTTTTTAGGGATCCTTATATCTTTTAAGGGTCCTATTGTTTTTGGTTTTTGGGGTTTTGAATGATTTTTAGAGTTTTTAAGTATCTTAGGTATTTTTTTTGTTTTTTGGGTTATTTTTCATGTTTTAATGGTTTCTAGGTTTTGTAATGTTTGGGTAATTATTTTGGGTGTGATGATTTTTTGGATTTTTTAGTGATTTTCTTTATTTTTGTGTTTTATATGTTATTAGGGTTTTAGTATTTACCTATGATTTTAGGGTTTTTATTTTTTTTGGGATTTTAGGGTATTAGAGTTTATAAGTGATTTTAGGAAATGTAATAATTATTTTTTTACTGGTTAATAGGGTTTTAAAGGGTTTCATGTACTTCATATCTTTAGGCTTTTTAATGGTTTTGATTTTATTTGGTTTTTTGGATTTCTATGGGTTTTAGATTATTTTAGGGTTTCTAACATGTAAGGGTATTAGGGGGGAGTAATTTAAGAGTTTATTTATCATTTCATGAGTTTTATAAATTTTTAGGTGTTTTTTGGTTTTTAGTTTATTTACTAATTTTTGTGTTTTTTAGAGTTTTAGTGTGTTTATGGGCATTTAGAATCATTTAAATTTTTCATAGAGTTAGTAGTTAATTTAGGGTATTCATGTTTTAAGGGACATTTGAGGTATATTTTATTTTTTAGGGTCTTTTAAACTATTTTGGGGTCTTTTATTGGTTTTATGTTTTTTGGAGATCATTTAGGGGTGTTTAATGTATTTCAGGAGTTTTTGGTTTTTTATGGGTTTTAGGGTATTGGTGGAATTTAAGGGGTTTTTAAGGGGTTTGGGGGTTTTCATGGCATTAAGGGTTTTTATGTTTTTAATGATTTTGAAGGTTTTTTTATGTTTTTTCCCGTTATTAGGGTTTTATGGATTTTTATGGATTTTTATGGTATTTAAGTGTTTTAGTGAATGTGTGGTGTTTTAGAGATTCTTTATGGTTTGTGGTGTTTGAGTGTTTTGTTGGATTTTAGGATTTTTTAGGGGTCTTTAGGGTTTATAGAGTTTTCTAGTGTTTTTAGTATTTTTAGTGATTTTAACAGTCTTAGGTGATTTTAGAGTTTTTAGGGGTTTTGGTTGTTTTGGGGGTTTGGTGAATTTAAATGTTTTAAGGGTTTTTAGAATTATTATAGGTTTTTTTTTGGTATTTATGGTTTTTAGAGATTTATTGTGATGGGTTTGGGGGTTATTACATTTAGGGTTTTTTATGTTTTAGGATCTGGAAGGATTTGATGTGTTTTAGGATTTTAGGGGTTTTATGGCCATTTAGTGTTTTTAGTTTTTTATGGTTTTTAGTTTATTTTAATGTTTCATTGGGTTTTAATAAATTTTAGGGTTTATAAATGTTTTTTGGATTTTCAGTTTTATGATTTCCAGTGTCTTTTATAGTTTTTAGGGTATTTATGGTATTTTTCAGGTTTTAGGGTTTCTAATTTTATGATGTTTGTAGGGGGTGTCGGTGTTTTTCAAACCTTTTATCTAGATTTTTTGGGGTTTAAAGGGTTTTTAAATTGGGTTTAAGGTCCTTTTACGATTTTTGAAGAGATTTTAGGGTCATTTAATATATATTTTTTGTTTTAGGGTTTTTATAATTTTTTTGTCCTTCCGGATTTTTGGGAGGTATGGGGTCCTTTTAGAATTTTGGGTGGGTTTTAGGGTCCTTTGGAGTTTTTAGAGTGTTAGGGTCCTTTAGGGTTTTATATGTTTTTAGGGTATTTTGGGATTTTATATTATTATTTTTAGTTTTTTAGGGATTTTAATGTGTTTCATATTTCATTGTTTTTAATAGGTTTATAACTTTTTAAGGTATTTAGGGTTATATGGGGATTTAATGGTATTTAGGCTCTTAAAAGGTTTTTTTCGGTTTTTAGTTCCCTTTATAAAATTTAGGGGTTTGGGGATGTATATTTTATTTTATTGATATAATGGTAATTTACGGGTTTTAATATGTTTAGTGTCCTTTTGTGGTTTTTAGAGTCTTTTAGGGGTTAAAATGGGTTTTAGAAAACAATAATAGTTTTAGTGTATTTTTTTTTGTTTTGGGGGGTGGGGTTTATATTTTAGGGTGTTTTTTGTACTTTTATTTGTTTTAGTTTCATTTTTGTTTTTAATAATATTTAACCAACTTGTAGGGTTTTTTGTGATTTTAGGGTCCATTAGTGGTGTTTAAGATTTTTAGGGTCCTTTAGGGTTTTTAGTGTTTTTTTTGGTATTTTAGGTTTTTATTGTTTCAATGTGTCTTAATGTTTTTAGGGGGTTTTAGTTTTTTTGAGGTTTTTATGGGTAATTATGAATTTTAAGAATTATTTGGGTTTTAGGTTTTTGGGTTTTTTATTGTTTTTAGGGTTTTAGGTGTTTTTACAGAATTTAGGTTTTTATTGGATTTTTACTGTTTTTAGGGGGGTTCAAGAATTTGTTTTGTGTTTTCAGATCAAATTTTTTACTGATTTATAGGTATTATGGGAATTTACTTATCCTTAGGAGTCTATAGGGATTTTATTGGTATTTTAATAGGTAATTATTATTATAGGGTTTGGAAGGGTTTTGGTATTTTAGGGTTTTCAAAGGTTAAAATGGTTTTATCAGTTTTTATGGTTCTTAACGGGTGTAGAGTGTAATTATGACTTCATGGTTTTCTGGGTTGTAGCTGTTTTTATGAATTTTAACATATTTTTGGTATTTAATTAATTTTAAATATTTTTAGGGTTTTTAGTTTTTTAATGGTTTTTAGGAGTTTATGGTTTTTACTATTTTTTATGATTTTAGGGTCTTTTTGGGTTTTTACATTTTTTTAGTGTTTTAGGATTTTTCATGGGGTTTCAAAACATGTGGAAATTTTACTTACTTTTATGTTGTTTAATTGGTTTTAGGGGTTTTTAGGGTCATTTAGGGTTTTTAGGTATTTCTAGGGTCTTTTAGGGTTTATTCGTGTTTTGGGGGGTTTTGGATTTCAATTAGTATTTTAGGATTTTTAAGGTTTTCATAGATTTTGGAATTTTTGGGGTTTTGGAGTTTTTTTGTTTTTTAGCTGTTTAGTGTTTTTTCTAGGTTTTAATATTTTTGGAGATTTTCTTCTAGTTGTTAGGGTTTTTTGGGGGTTTTAGTTTTATAGTGATTTTAGGGTTTATATAGTTTTTAGTGTTTTTTTTTATTTTTATAATTTTATGATCTTTTAATGTTTTTATAATCTTTTATGGATTTTAAGTTATTTATTGATTTTATGTTTTTAGGTAATATTTGGTTTTTAGTGTCTATTATAACTTTTTAGGTTTATTTGGGTATCTTAGTGCTTTTAGAGGTTATTGGGGTTTTTGGGTATTTTACAGTTTTTAGGGGTTTTAGGTTTTTTTAGTTTTTTAGTGTCTTTAGGTTCCTTTTAGGTTTTTAATGGTTTTTAGGTTCCATCAGGGATTTTAGGGATTTTATGTATTTTAGGGACATTAATGTTTTTATTAATTTTCATGATTATTTAGGGTATTAGTAATCTTTAGTGTTTTCAAACTTTCAAGGTTCATTTAGGGGTGTTATGGATTTATAGTTTTTTAATGTATTTTAGTGTTTTTAAATTTTTTGGGGTTTTAGTGTGTTTATAGGTTTTTAGGGTTTTCTAGTGTCTTTAAGAGGTTTTTATGTTCATTAAGCGTGTTTGGGGTATTTATGGTCTTTAAGGTATTTTAGTGTTTTGTTTTAATTATAGATTTTAGGTTCTTTTGCGGTATTTAGTTATTTAATAGTCTTTCAGTTTTTACGGTCTTTTAGGGGTTTTAGGTGTTTTTATAGTTTTAGGTTTTTTTTTGTTTTTTATTGGTCTTATGTATTTTAGGGTTTTTAGTAGTTTTTAATGTTTTATTTTATTATGATTCTTATGGGTTTTAGGTATTTAAAAGGTTATGATTTATATTTCAGGGTTTAAAATGATTCTTATTTTTATAAGGGTTTTAAGGTTTTTGTGTAATTTGGTTTTTTAGAGTTACTAGGTTTTTTAAAGTATTTATGTTTTGGGGTCTTTTTGGTCTTTATGGTATTTAGGGTTTTCGTGGATTTTTTTGGTTTTTTGGGTTTTGTGTATTGTTAAGTGACTTTTAAGGGGTTTTAGAGAATTTTGATGTGTTTTATGGGTTTTCGTGTCAGTTAGGATTTAAATATTTATAGGGGTTTTATGTTTTTTGGGATTTTATAGTTTTTTTAGGATTTTAGGGTATTTTAGGTATTTTAGGGTTTTTATCCTTTTTATGGTTTTCATATTTTTTGGATCTCTAGAGTGTTTAACTATTTTTAGAGTCTTTTATGGGTTTTTTTCGGTTTATAATGTTTATTTTTAGGGTTTTTATAGAATAATTGTGTTTATTGGGACTTTTCAGGGTTTAGGATTATTAGGGATATTAGAGATTTTTTGGTCTTAAGGGTGTATTTTGTTTTTGGGTTATTTAGTTTGTTAAAAGTTTTTAGGCTCACTTAATATTTTTATAGGATTTCAGTGGGGCATTATGACTTTTTGGGTCTTCCAAGGTTTTTTTAATGTTTTTAGATCTCTTTAGTATTTTTATCATTTTTTGGGTCCTTTAGGGGTTTAGGGGGTTTTTCGATCCTCTAGTGTTTTTAAATGTTTTAGGGCCCTGGATGGGTTTTATGGGTTTTTAGCGTACATTAGGGGTTTTAGTGTGGTTTAGGAATTATTTGGGGTTTTAGAGACATTTATGGGAGTTTAGTGTTTTTTTGGTGTATTTCCTGGGGTATAGGGTTGGTAGGGTCTTTTAGGGATTTTGAATGTTTTCAGGGTCTTTTAGGGGGGGGGGGGGGTTTGTAATCTTCATGTGTTTTTTGTGTTTAGTGTCTTTTTGGGTTTCGAGGTTTTAGGGGTTTTATGGTCCATTATTTTTTTTGGAGTTTTCGGGTCCTTTAATGGTTTTAGGGGTTCTTAGTTTTCTATTGATTTATTACGGTATTCAGGGTCCTTTTGGGGGTTTTGGTGTATTTAGAGACATTTAGAATTTAGGGGGTTTTAGGATCCCTCAAAGGATTTAGATTTTTTTTGTTTTAATTATATTTCATGGATTTTTTTGTTTTTATTTTTTTTAGTTTATTGTACTGGTTACATGATTTTTTGGGTCATCCACTGGGGTTTAGGGTTTTATAGTCTTTTAGGGTTTTTTGTTGTATTAATGATCTTGTAGGTTTTTTAGGAAATTTAGGGTATTTAGGGTTTTATGTTATTTCATTGTGTTTTTTTATTTTTTATGACTTCTAGATGTTTTCTGGGGGTTTAAGTGCTATATTTGTTTATTTATGTTTTTAGATATATTTAGGGATTTTTAAGGGTTTTTATGTTTTTAGGGGTTTGTGGGTTCATGGGATATTTACAGGTTTGGGGTGTTTGATGTGGTTTTTCATGGGATTGGGGGTTTTATGTTTTTATAGAGAGTTTTAGGGGTCTTAAGGGTTCCATGGGGTTTTGGGGTTTTAAGAGGTTTTTTGTGGGGTGTTAGGGGCTTAGACTTTTTTAAAGTTGGAAGAAATTTTTCGTTTTTAAGAGGTTATTAACAGTTTTATGGGGTATTAGGATTTTCATAATAACTTTTAGGGTTTTATTTGTTTTTAGGTGTTTTAGGGTTTTTATGGGTTTAATGATTTTACTATATGTTGCGATATATATGGATTTTTACGTTTCCATTATGTAATTTGAAATTTTTTTGGTGCACATAGAGTTTTAAATGTTTTAGGGGGTATTGGGGTTCTTGTGATTTCTTTGGACCTTTAATGTTTTTAGGGATTTTAGAGCCTTTTATAAATTTTTATTTAATTTTTTGGTTTTTAGGGGTGTAGTGTCTAATATGATTTTTAGGGTTTTAGGGTCTTTTTTGGTGTTTTAAGGGGTTTGATGGTCTTTTATGGATTTTAGAGTGTCTTGGAGTTTATTTTGTACCTTGGGATTGTACAGTCTTTTAAGGATTTGAGGGTATTTTTGGTCTTTAAGGGATTTTTTGAATTTTAGGGTATTTTCATGTATTTTTCGTTTTTAGGGGTTTTACAGGGTTTTATGGATTTACATAGTTTTAATTATTTTAATCGGGTTTTTACAGTTATTATTGTTTTTATGATTGTTAAATGTTTCTTAGGTTTTCAGGGTTGTCAGGTTTTTATGGTCTCAGGATTTTTTGATTTTTAGGGATATAGTAATTGTATAGTTTTTAGGGGTTTTATAATTTTTAGGGGATTTAAGGGTTTTACCTTTTTCAAGGTCCATTAATTCTTTTGATGTTATTAGTTTCTTTTCAGGTTTTTGTATGTTTTAAGGGGGTTTTATTGTCTTTTTGGAATTTAAGGGGTTTTAGGATATTTTATTGGGTTTTAGGATCTATTATGTTTTTTAGGGTCTATGATACTCCTACATGTCCTTGGTATGTATTTGCTCAGATTGAGTTATAGAAGATCTAAGTTTATCAAACAGGTCGGCTAACTATGCCTCAAATTGTTATGGTCCTCATTCCACTTCATTTTTTGGATGATCCACTTCACTGTAAGATGGATCTCATAGTAATAAAATCCACTATATCCCAAAAAAGAAAAATTTAACAAAAGTCATCGAAGTAGTGATGACATGTCTTAAAGAGGTGTCTCTATGATTATCTTCCTAATACCCTACTAGACAACATGGCATGTTTTCCGAAGACCCTCCTACATCTCCTTGTCGTAATATGATCCTATATCAGAGGGATTTATATATTCAAATATTAGTGAATGGATCATGATATATTTCTCTCTTCCCTCCATGATAGGATCAATTACGCAAACCAATATTTGTGTAACATGCATAGATGCCTCCCTCTGAGGCTCAACTACCCATACTCGATGGCACTGAATGACATGTGACACCTCTCTTCAACATCCCGAGGTTAAATGAATGAAAAGAAATTGATGTAAAAAAATAGTTATCCACACTCACATGTTATTGGTTTAAATATTGGGATTGATACCTCCAAAGTACACCCAACCTCAATTCTTGAAGCCAGAACATTTTTATAGGGAGCATCCTTCTTGATTTTCTCATCAACTACGATCATGGGCTCTCATAAATCTCCCACATTAGAATTTTAAATAGCCACTAACTCAATAGTAGAAGAAGGATCAACTTGGATACCTTGTTCATGGTGGGACTTGGAAATATTCTCTATAGAATATTTTTTATTGGTTGAACTCTGATGTGACACAATGAATAAAAAATACTGATTGTACGTGAAAATTCATGAAATAGTGAACTCACGTCCATCCAATAACCTACTAAAATCCTAAAACTTCTAGAAATACGTGTGAATATTAATGATGCTTAACCTATCCTCAATATCCACTAATTCAGCCCTTATTTCATTATATATTTTCTCACATCTATAGTATCATCACTAGTAGGGTTATCTGAGACATGTTTCCCAGGAGCTTAATTTGATTCGTTGTAGATTCCCCATGGTTACTTCTTAGTAGGGATATCATATTCATTCCTTGTGAATTCAAGGTCCACATCAAAAGAATTATTAGACCATATACGATCCCTATCACCCCCTTTTAGAGTGACAATGCGACTGACATTAACTGTGGCAAGGTCACATGATGTAAAAAAATCTAAAATGTCTTGATGAGTGTACTATTAGAAAAAAACATGAAACCATATATTTTGAATCTAACATTACCCGCAACATCTCCCCTATCAAAATTTATAGGGGAATACTCAACTACAAGTCATTATGGTTCAACCATCTTGATGATGGATTCATCCATATAGGTCAATGAATCATCTGATTTATCTCCCATGATCCTTGAAGGAACAGTGCTATATCTCTTTAGGGTGGATATAATTGTATATTGTATAAAAATAAAGTATGGTAAAAAGATTATGTCGAGAATAATTGAGATAAAAAGAAAGCACGAGGACATACTATGGTTTATACACTAGGTCAACATTTTATCCCCTTTTTCTTCCCTATTTTTCATAATACATTGAGATAAGTATGGACCCATATCATTCCATGGGTTAACTAACATGTTAATGGGGTTTAAGGTATTTATGGTATTCATGATTATTTAGCGTTTTATGGTATTTATAAATTTTAGGGGATTTTCTTGGTTTATAGGGTTTAAATATTGTTTTAGTTTTCAAGGTCTTAGGGGTTTTAGGGTTTTTTTGGTAATTTTATTGTCTTATGTTTTTTAGGTTTTTTAATGGTTTTAAATGTATTATGTTTTCAAGGTTATTATGTGTTAGTGGGTTTTAAAATGTTATTATGTGTATTTAGGGTTTTAAGGTATTTAATTTTTATAGGGGTATTAGGTTTTTTTATTTTGGTTTTCAATATTACTAGGTGTATTAATGTCGTTGCTATTTTTTGGGGTTTTTATTTTTATTTATGGTTTCTTGGGGTCTAAGGGAATTTTAGTTCTTCTTGGTTTTTTGATTTTTAAAGAATTTTTTATTTTTTTAGAGTTATATGTTCTTTTTCATGGTTATATAGTTTTCTAGGATTTAAATGTTTTTAGGGTTTTAGGTTTTTTATGGATTTTAGAGTTGTTTTAGGATTTTACTTTATTTTACGTTTTTTAGGGTTTTTAGTCTTTTTAGGTTTTTCAGGTTTTTATGGTTTCTATGGTGTTTAACTATTTTTAGAGTCCTATATGTTTTTTATATGATTTATAGAGTTTTTTTGGGTTTTTATACAATTTTTTTGTTTATAAATACTTTTGGGGGATTAGGGTTATTAGGGTTTTTTCGGTTCTAAGGGTGTTATGTGATTTTAGGTGTTTTTTAGTTTTTTAAAATTTTCAAGGTTGAGATAGTGTTTTTGTATGGTTATTATGGTCTTTTATGACTTTTGGTGTCATCTATGGTTTTTAATGTTTTTAATGTGCTTTGGGATTTTTAGGATTTTTAGGGACCTTTGAGGGTGGTGGGGGGGGGGGGTCTTTTGGGTCCCTTATAGTTTTTTAGGATTTATGGGTTTTCAGAGATTTTAGGAACCTATAGGGTGCTTTATGGGTTTAAGGGTTCTTTACGAATAAGTTTTTGTTTTAGATTATAATAGCGGTATTAGAGTTTGTTAGTGTCTTTCATGGGGTTTTGGTTTGATGGGGTCATTATGTGATTTTTTTGGTTTTTAGTTTCTTTTTGTGAGTTTTGGTTTTTAGGGTTTTTAGGGTCCATTAGTGTTTTTGAGTTATCGATTTCATTATGGGTTTTAGGGGGGTTTTAGATTTCGTTATGTTTATTTGGGTATTTGGGGTCCTTTGGCAGGTTTTGGAGTTTTTAGATTCCTTTAGGGTTTGGGGGTTTTTTGGGATCCTTCATGTGTTTAATATTTTTTTTGTTTTTAATTACATTTATGGTCTTTTTGGTTTTTTATAGGTTTTAGTGTATTTTAGTGGTTTCTGGTTTTTTTGGTTCCTCCACTAGGGTTTTAGGGTTTTCTAGTCTTTTAGTTGTTTTATGGTTAAATGGTCTAATAGGGTTTTGAGTTATTTTAGGTTATTTCTGGGGTTTTAAGTAATATTTTGGGTGTTTTGGGGTTTTTAATTAATTCTATATTTTTATTTTCCTTTAAGTTGTCTTTTTTGGGTTTTATGGTTTTTAGATATTTTTAGCGATTTTTAAGGGTTTTTATATTTTTAAGGGTTTGAGGGTTCCTGGGATATTTAAATGATTTGTGTATTGTAAGGGTTTTTAGTGTGGAGGGGGGGTATGTTTTTATAGTGGTTTTAATTGGTTTTTATGTTTTTTAATAGTATTAATGGATTTATTATTTTTAGGGAATTTTTGTATTTCATTAGGTTTTGGGTTTTGTGGGTTTTTTTGGTGGGGTGTTAGGGGCTTAAACCCTTTCAAGGTTTCTAGATATTTTTTATTTTTTATAGGTTCTTAAGTGTTTTATGGGGTATTAGGATTTTTAGGAATATTTAGGGTTTTAGTTTTTTAGGGGATTTTAGTGTTTTAAGGGGTTTTCGAGATTTTACTTTATTTTGGGATTTCTATGGGTTATTTTGTTTTTATTATGATTTTTAAGGATTTTTAGGGGGTCATAGATTTTTAGATGTTTCATGTTGTTTTAGAGTTTTTTTATTTCTTTGGTCCTTTAATGATTTTAGGTTTTTTAGAGACTATTTTGATTTTTTATTGATTTTTTATATTTTTAGGGTTTTTAGTGTATTGTTAGATTTTTAGGGTTTTAGGGTCTTTTTAAGTGTTTAAAGGGTTTTCATGATCTTTTATGGATTTTAGTATGTCTTAGAGATTATTTGGTTTTTTGGGTTTGTAGGGACTTTTTAGGGGTTTCAAGTGTATTTATGGTATTCTAGGGATTTTTAGGATTTAGATGTATTTCATGTTTATTTGTGTTTTTAGGGGTTTTAAGGGTTTCAGGGGTTTACAGTGTTTTCATTATTTTATGGGATTATTTACAGTTATTCATGATTTTCATAGTTTTATAGGTTTCTTAGGATTTTTGGCATATTCGGGTTTTATTATTTTAGGATTAATAGTTTTTTAGGTTTTTAGGATTTGTATGGTTTTTTAGGGGTTCTGTGAATTTTTAGGTGTTTTAGGGGTTTTAGGGTTTTACCATTTTATGGTCTTTTAAATTTTTTACATGTTTCTTTCTTCTAAGGGTTTTGGAAGTTTTAAGGTGGTTTTGTTGTTTTTAGGTAATTTTATGGAATTTAGGGTATTTATGTTTGTTTTAGGATCTATTATGTTTTTATGGGTTTTAATGCTCTTAAGCCTACATTGTATGGATTAGATAGCTTATGTTATGGATGATCTTAGTTTCTCAAACTGGACCGCAACTGTGCCTCAACTTTCAACGGTCTTCACTCCTCATCATCTTGCTAGATGATCGACTTCACTGTGTTATGGATCTCACAGTAATAAAATCCACCATATCCCAGAATGGAAAAATTTAATAGAATTCATTGATGTTGTGAGGACATGTATTCAAGAGGTGTCTCCCGAATTATATTTCAAATACCATGCTTGACAACATGGTGTGTTTTTTGAAGAGCCTCATGCATCTGCAAGTCAGACTAACAACATCACACAATGTGATATTTATTTTCAATGTCTGGTTAACATATCATGATTTATTACTCATATCCCCCCAGTAGAGCATAATTTTCCCGGACAAATATTTCTATAATTGACATACAAGCCCCCCTCTCAAGCTCAGATACTAGACTCGATGAAACTAAATGATTGGTGACACATCTATTCAAGATCCTGAGGTTAATAGAAGGAAAAGGTAGAGAATAGATCAAAACATTTTTCAACAATCACCTGTTATTGGGTTAACAATTGGGATTGATACCTCCCTGGTACTCCCAACCACAATTCTGGAAGCAAGAACCACCTTACGGGGAGCATCCTCTTTGATTTTCTCATCAACGTGGATCATGGGCTCTCTGCAGTCTCACAATTCAAAATCCTCCACTGTCACTACCTCAATAGCAGAAGAAGTATAAACTTTGATTCCTTATTCATGGGGGGGGGGTCTTGGAATCATTTTATATAGAAAATTTAGTACATGTTGAACTATGATGTGAGACACTAAATAAAAAAAGAGATGTTGTACTTGAAATTGCAATAAATAGTGAACTCACATCCATCTAATAACCTACTAAATTCCCCAAACTCCTAAAAAGATATGTGAATATTCATGATTCCTAAACTATCACCAAGATCTTTTATTTCATCCCATATATAATTATGTATTCCCCCACATCTGAAGTATCATCACTATTAAGGTTATCTTAGATGTGTTTCTACAGAGACGAATTATCTTCGATGTCGATCCCCTATGTTAACTTCTCAATAGGCACAACATTTTCAATACTTGTAGAGTTAGGGTCAACAACGACATCTTTATTAGACCATATTATGTCCCTATCATCCCATTTCAGAGTGACAATGTGACCAACATTAATTTCATTAATGTCCTACGATGCATGAAAAAGATGTAAAATATTAGGATGAGTGGAATGTTGGGAACAAAACATGGAAACTTCTTATGTGAATCTAAAATTACCCCTGAAATCTCCCATATCTAAATGTACAAGGTATGACTCATATACAAATCTTGATGGTTCATCCATCATGTTGAAGGATTCATCAGCACAAGTCTATGCCTCCATCCAAGTTATCTCCCATGATCATTGAAGGAACAATTCCATATCTCTTTAGGTAGGAAAGCGATGTAGATTCTATTTAAGGAATGTATAGTAATAAGATTATGTTGAGAAGTCATTAGATAAAATGAAAGCATAGTTATATACAATGTAGTATTCACTAGGTAAACTTTTATACCCTCTTTTCATCCTATATTGAGATAGATATGGACCCATATCAGTCCTCTAGGTAATAGACACATTAGTTGGTGGTTGAGAAGCTCCCCCTCAATTTCATTTATAAACTTATGTAGACCTGGTGATAGTTCCTGAAATCTTGGAAACTCATCCACTACCCCAATAAGGATACCTTTGGTTCTGTATCTCGATGACTCCAACCCCTTTTCAACTGGTTCATCTTCATCTACGTAAAACTTGCAGATAGATCCCCTCCAAATTAACTATGGTGTATTGAAGAGAAAAATATATAAGGTATAATAAATAGTTATTTCAAAACGGTCAATGAAGTATTTCGATTCATTGTCGGTATGACTAGCTACTCCATCAATCTCTCTACGATCAAGCGTGTCATAAATTATCTTTGTGAAAGGGAATTTGATTATGTGTAGTGTATACCAACATCTCTGGATCATGTAAATATTTCTCCGTCTCAGCCAAATAATTATCAGGGTGGATATCCGAATGTGATCAGATATCTACAATCTCCTTTAAGTGTAATCCACTTTATATAAATACTCATCCATCACTAATTTCATGATATATTCTATACCAATATATGATTGATGGGTTCCACATGTAACATGGTTATAATGTAGCTAGTTGTGAGGAAGGCCTGAAAACATTCCACATGGATGCTTTTTTAGGCCTCTCAACCATTACAGAGGACTAATTCAATGGAACCTAATTATCCTCGTAGTGATGATGATTGGACCGCCTTGGATCAGAAGGTGTAGTTTTTTAAACCCCGACCAGATTGATTGTATTTTCATAAGATCTCCTCAATGACCTTGGGGATTTAGTATCGTTTCATTTGGTTTGAGGATTTATACCTCAAATACCATGACCTGTGATGGTATTGGATATGGCCCAGTAAATTCCTTTAATTAATACACCTTCAATGAATGACACAATATATGAACTTTCATACCAGATATTTAGTCTAGTTGATGCACCCGACAGAGGCATGTTAATTATGATTTTATACACCTCTGTGTCCATCGGGATCTAGAAGTATTGGTTCACTATCTTGCCTTACTCAATCCAAAAATTCATGGGTAAAAATATGCTATACTACTGTAGAAAATTGGATAGGTTGGTAAATCCAAATAGAGTATATATCTCATAGATTTTCATGATGACAATGTGAGATTCATGTACATTGCCTATAAATTATATCATGTACACCCTCATTTATTAATATTTTTTCAATTATTGGTGTGTTTCCTAGTCAGTGGATCACCATATAGGATTTAGATGAAATCTCATGATACATTAAATATCCCTATTTCTTCATCATACTTTAGGGACAATGGCTATATTCTAGAGAGTTCCTAAATGAACTGGTGAAATTATCCCTCAATGAGGTTAAGAAAACTCAATATAGATATGAAATTAAATGTGTTCAGATTAACCCCCACAACACTTGAAATGGAACTCTAATTCTAAATGTATCCTTCCCATTGTACACATGTATTAAAAACCTAGAGATCCTTTTCAGGATAGTGGATTCTAACCCTAAATATACCTTTATACTAGTTTGGATCCTATAGAATCATTCCATGGTCTCACACCACCATTATACTCATGGACCGAAAATAGGTAGATACTCAACTACACTATAAAGAAACTAGCAATATGGGTCTTCATATAAGTATCATAATTGAACTAGTATTCCAAATTGGTATTTTATCCCATCTCTAATGTGGTCCATAATGTTTCAGAATCACCCCAATTCTCTTAATTGGGAATCCTATAGGAAACTGGAATGAGGGACCCTATCCTTATGGGTTGTTGAAATCCTTCAACCATGTTTTAGAATGGATGTCACCCATGGGGTGAGGTTCATTATTCTACGATTTCTGAGCTATCTTATAATTCTTTTGAGCCAATGATATTGTATTTTTAGCATCACCCACATTGTCTTCAATGAGAAAAACTCATCATACATATCCCTAAGGATATAAGCTCCATAAAATATTTATACACCCTGAAGGGTAATTTCAACTTCACCATGAGTTAGATAGAATTAATTTTTCTAAGGACTTCATCATATTAGTAGCTCAGGGATGATTTATGGGTTCTTATAAAAATTATTTTTCCATTACAAAATAGAATTGTAAATGATGTAATCTTGTATCTCCTTCTTGAAAATAAAACATATCATGTGAACCCAGTACTCCCACATCCACTTAATACAAAATCCCCCTCCAAAATAGAAATCCCAATCCCCATTCCAACATTATGACTGATGTTTCTGTGGATCATGGAAAGATGATTCATAACATTCAGTCTTTGATTCCTAGATAAGCGGCTTCAAATCTAGGGTGCACCAACTATGATCCAAGAAAAAACTAGTAAAAACCATCCCTTTTTGATGTAGAAACCCATATAGGATGCATTTTTTGAATGAATTTTTGAATGTTTCATAAAAAAATAGTTTGAGAAATAGATCTGAGCATCCAGGATAAGAGAATCTCTCAGAAGCATGTGATCATACAATTTCAGGTAGTTGATTTGTTGATATTCTCATCGATATGACACAAAATTATTTTACAAATATATGATATTGAATTTTACCATGTCATAGTAATGTGACAAAAAATCCTTGATCATCTCTGATGTACGTACTATAGATAGCTCAACAGAAGACATTAGAGAAGCCATTGAAAACCTAAAATAAGGTATCGAGTTTTCTCATCAAGTTAAATTCTGACTAATAAAAGATAAAAATTATAATTGGAATTTTTTAGATTTATTAGATTTCTTTCTAAGGAATGACCTCTATATAGTAACCTCAATCAGTTCCTTCAAGGGGACCCCTCAATAGAGTGGTTTAACCATGGTTCGTTGAAAAATTTATCCCATTAATTCTCCATAGAAAGGTTGTTCACATATGGATATCACTCATGTTGTGTGCATAGTATGTGAATATAATATTAATTCAAAAGAACTATGAAAATAGAAAGTACCAAAATATTTGTAAGATAACCTAATTGTTGAGAGAAAGAGGAACATACAAGGATGTAAATATTACTTAAGGGTCAGTAGTTTTTATATACACCGCTGACCTGCACACCAGACCTATAATACATACCTATGTTGCAGACCTACACACTATAAGTGTGCTCAATTCCTATGTTTCCAACCATTGTCAGTGTCATATGTGGTTTATAGATACCACCATCACAATTATTTACCTATTATACCTTAGGAAAATACCCTCTTATTTCGATTAGATCCAATCAAGAGGTGGGGGGGGATTTTGATGAAATTCCATTTTGTCAACTAGAATGAAAATATAATGATGAGTAACTAAATTATTTTAGAGATATTAATATGACTAAGAAAAATTATCAGAATATGCCCAAGATATCATGCATTCACACCCCTTCGCATCATAAGGCTCAGGTATCCCCCCATCACAAACCAGAAATAATCGCCACCCTTGGTTGGGTTACCTACACCACATACCTTCACATTATACCTACCGAAAAAACCTCCTTCCACCAGGTTCACTATTTTCCTGAAAATAATACCCAAGGTCTCCTCATCTGAACAACTAGAAAATCAGATGAATCCCCAAAGCTTTGGTCATGCATCACCATCGCCTAGGTATCCAAAAATAAATCATGTAGCCCTATGAAACCTAAGAGAAGAGTGAACTAAGGTATATTTTGAGATCAATGTCCTTCTAGGGTCTAAAATAATATACACCTACATGTGGTCCCCTATACACCCTAGTGGACAACTACTTGTGAAAAGGTCCCTCCCCAATGGACTTTCATGTGACCCTTTCGCTGAAACATAAGTAGAACCATGGTGCTTAGGATAAGGCTTTACCCATGTTTTGTTTCCATTGAGGTCCATTTATTAAAGAATCTCCTTTTCGAAAAATCCTACACCCCCCGCCCCCCACATGATGCGCTTCCATATCCTCCTAGACCCTGCGCAATGAACTATTGACCTACAATCTAACCTGTACATGCATCCTTTTGAGACATATTTCAAGCTACCAATGGTAGGATACTTCTTTATTTGGATCACTTATCCGAGGGAAACTAAATTGTAACCTCTACTAATGAATCCATACATGTGAAACCATGGTAGGAATAACATAAATATGCATCCCATATCTGTGTGAATTCATTTGGATAGAAGTTTCTTTTAATTTTTCAACCTAATAGGTAGGGTCCTCTAGGTTCTTGCAGACATGCATTCTTTCGGTCACAAGGACACCAACCTGAGAGGAAGTGTTATGGACATACATTTCTTATGCAAGAGGTTCATGTTCATTACCTTCACTCATTGTCTCTAAGACTAGGGATCTCAAGTTGCAGTAAGTAATGGTGAGGATCACACTGTCATTTTAATTTGAGGATAGGGGATTGTCTACATTTTCCCCCAATAACTAGTTTAGGGGAATCCCAACTGGAGGGATCCTTTATCCCTTCTTGAAGGACTAATACTTTATTCATTCATCCTTCTCCATTCCCAAGGGTTTATCCCATATAGTTAGTCATATATGAGTATCATTGGTTCAACAATATGAGGGAAGAGGCCCACCAAAGCCCTTTTTTATTCTATTGTATCTGCGATTTCACCCACCAGTGGGAGAAGGATAGTGTGGTTTTAAAGATATTTCAATTCCTCTTGTTTCTCACACTTTTCACGACTCTTCTGGAATTAGTGGTGAGAAATGATCATGACACCCGTAATCCTACATAAAAAATGGGGGTTTCAAAACCCATTTTGCACAGGACTGTAGTAGTGTTGTAGTAGTATTGTTGCAGTGGAAGGACTGTAGCAATAACGGGTACTATAGCAGTGGTAGAGCACTGTAGTAGTGGTGGGTACTATGTAGTACTATAGCAGTGTGGGTACTATAGCAATACTATTCACATAATGGGCCTTGAGAAAAATATTTGGTCCTATGAGCCATGTAATGGGCTAAATGCTCACTAGGCCTACAAGAAAGGTAATGGGTCTACCTCTACCCAGTTAAAATATTTATTTTCTTTTCATTAATAATAAATTAGGCTTCATCACCAACCTTTTAAAAATGACACCCATACATATAGATTCATGCTTCTCAAGAGAATTATTTTTCTTAATTTCCTCTCCCATTCCTTCAATGGTCCACTATTGGAACGGTTGCATAAAGCCATGTGTTGAACCTCAGATCTTCATATTCAATATAATCATTAATATTGTCCATCCAAACCTCAAAAACCACATGGTCAGCCTTTTTAGGAGTAAAACTTAACCAAAAATACCATATAAAATGTGAAACCCTCTAATGAGCAAGCCCCAACAAAACCTCCCAAACAAATGCATCCACTATATGAGTAATCCCAAACCAAATATCTAAAATCACCAGGAAATAATCATTAGGATTAAGACCCATTCAAACCTCCAAAATCACAAGGTCACCCTTGTAAAGAGTAATCCCCAACTAAACCTCAAAAATCACAATTGAATCCTTCTACTGATTAAGCACCAACCAAACCTACCAAATCAGAAGGGAATCCTCTATAGGGGTAAGACACAACCAAACATACTAGAAAAGAGAACCTTCGTTTCAGTTAATACAAATAAAATATCCCAAATCATCAAGGAATCCTCCAAAAGATTAATATCTAACTCAATCCTCTTAAATGGAAATATACCTATTCATGAAAAACCACCAAAAAACATCTATAGTCATAGAGCCTCACAACTGAACTATGTGGGATTTGATTCCCATCCAAATGATATTAATTTGATTCCTCAATGATATTCAAATGCAACACCATAGATAAACCATAATTATCACTACTATGTATTCAAGTTAGAGTTGTATTAATCCTATGAATCCATATCGCTTCTAGGATCCCTATGACACTTTAGAATAAGTATCATTGAAAACAATGACTAGGAACCTTTAACCTAGACATCCTTTTCGCATGATGAAAAACGGCATTGTTTGGTCCTTATCACATGATCATAAAAGGTTTGATGTTTCTCATTGAGGGGAAATAATATATATTGGTTATAATTTCATCTATGAGGATATGTAGGAATCCCATTCATTTATCGGATCCCTATATTAAGAAAACTCTTTTTTCCCTAGAGGATGATATTCTCCCGAGTTCCCCACAGTGTGGCACCAAACTAGAACTTTAATAATAAACAAAAAAAGTATTTACTATCAGTACATATGATCCTACCATTGGTATATAACCTCATATAATTATAAATATGTCCACTTAATAAGAACATTGGATATATTCAAATGATTACAGATTCCTTACAAGATAATAATTAATTGATAATTAAAGTGTGACAGCCATCATATTTGGTATTTAATGAAATATTCACAAAAATATCGTAAATTTATAGTATGGTCTGGGAGAAGAAAGTAATTCCTGTAAAAAATGTGGGATGATCCCGAACTCCTATCCTCTAGTCCAATGTGAGTTCTTTTGTATTAGAGGTTCAATGTCCAAATGGGAACCTACATTTGAAATAATGGTCCATGAGTTATCAAAAATATAGAATAGTTGGGTGCATCCAGATCCAAATAGGAAACTCATTGAATGAAATTAAAAAGGTACAAACATGGAATGAATGATATTCCACAATTTAAACACCTCATAATTAGCCTTCCTCAAATGTGATTTCCCATGTAAATAGGGTGTTAAGGTATATTATAACTATTTATTTTATCTGGGTTTTAATTGATATTTGGGGGGTTTAATGGTTTTGATGTTTTTGATGGGTTTTTCGAGGTTTTATGATTTTTATGGGTGTGGGATTATCATTATTCTTAAGGTTTTAGGGGGCATAGTGTTTTTATGTTGTTTTGGTGATTCTCTTTTTACTAGGGATTTATATTTTTTTTATTTTTTTGTTTTAGGGTTTTTTGGGTTATTTGGAGATTTAGAGAATTTAAGATTATTTATTTTTTTAAATTATTTAGGGTTTTATAGTTTTTATTGGATTTAGGATCGTTTAATTATTTTATGGTTTTTATGGTTATTTTAGGGGATTTATTGATTTTTCGGATTTTATTGTCCATTAGTATTTTTAGTCTTTTTGGGAGTTTTAGGGTGTTTATGGTCATTTATGGTATTTCATGATTTTTAGAGTCTTTTAGATTTTTAAGCGTATTTTAGGGTCATTTAGAGGTTTTTGGTAGTTTTAGTGTCTTTTAGGGTTTTATGGGATTTCAGATATTTTAGGGTTTTTTAGATTTTGAGGCTTTTATATATTTTAAATGGTATAATGGTTTAACGGGTTTGGGGGATTTTTGATCTTTTACTGTTTTAGGGTCTTTTATATGTTTTTTAGGTTTTATGTTATTAAGAGGTTTTAGGTTTCTAGTGTCTTTTATGGTTTTAGGGTTTCTTACGGTTTTTAAGTTTTTTTTTGGAGTTTTATGGGTTTTAGCTACTTTAAGGTTTTTTATGGTATTTATGGATTTATGAATTATTTTAACTTTTATGGGTTTTGGGTTTTTAGGTTTTTTAGGAATTTTATAGTCCTTTAGATTTTTTTTGTGGATTTTAGTGTTTTATTTGGCGTATTAGGGTTTTATGGGATTTTAGGGTTTTCTATGGTTTATAAGTTTTTAGGGTTGTTAGGGGTTTTAAGGGTTTTGTAGGGTTTTGGTCCATTTAGTGTATTTTGGGTTTTTTTGGGTTTTTATGATTTTTAGGGGGTTTTAATATTGTTGTGTTTTTAGTAGTTTTTGGGGTTTTTGTGGTTTTATGGTGTTTTGGATGTTAGTGTTTTAGGCCAGTTTTATGGGTTATAAAAACTGTATGAGTTTTATGTTTTTATGTTATATTTTGGTTTTAGTGTTTTGTAGTGTCATTTTGTATGTTTAGATTCAATTAGGTCTTTTTCGTTTTCTTAGGTTATTTGGTTTTTAGGGTTTAAGAGGTTTTTAAGGTGTTCGGGGGGGGGGTTAGGGTTTTTTAGTGTTTTTTTGTCTTTATATGTTTTCCTAATGTTTTTGGGTTTTTTATTTTTTTGGTGTTTATGGTGTTGGATGGTATTGTTATGGTTATTAGTCTCTGAAGTGCTTTAGGGTATTTTTTGGGCTTCAATGATTTTTGTGGGATTCCATATTTTTTTGTATCTTTGGTATTTTGGTATTTTTCTTGTTGTTAGTGTTTTATAGGGGTTTTATGGTAATATTTGTGTTTTATTTGGATTTTAGATTATTTTTTGGGTCCTTTTTGTTTTTTTGGGTCTTTGTGAATTTTGTGATTCTGATGTCTTTTATGTTGTTTAAGGTTATTGGATTATATGTGTTTTTTTGGTTTTTTCATGCGTTTTTAAGGGTTTTAGCGGTTTTTATTTTTTAGGTTTTATAGTTTTAAAGGTTTTTTGGGATTATTAATTATTTTTAGGGTTTTTATCTTTTTCAAATATTTATGGTTATAGGGGGACTATGGATTTTTCGGGGTTTAAAGGTTTTTATTGATTTTATGTTTTTAAGGGTTTTTATGAAGATTTTATGCGTTTTATTTTGTTTTTAGTATTTTTTAGGTGTTCATCAGGGGGTAAAGGGCCTTTTATGTTTTTAGATTCTTTTAATATGTATGCTCTTTTAAAGGGTATTTTTTGAGTTATTAGGGGGATTTTATTTTTTAATGTGTTTAGTGTTATTAAGATTCTTTTAGTATTTTTTTTGTTTTTAGATCTATTATTATATAGGGTTTATGGTTAAGGATGTCGGATTTTTGGTTTAAGGTGTATTGTTTATGGTTTAGTGTATAGGGATTAATGATTAGATCATTGGGTATAGGGTTTCAGGTGTACATTTTGGAGTTTAGGGTTTTGGGTATAGGGTTTAGGGTTTTGGGTATAGGGTTTGGGTACATGGTCTACGGTGTGGGGTATAGGGGTTATGATGAACGATATAGGGTATAGGGTTTGAATATTAGTGTTTATTGTGTAGGGTATAGTGTTTAGGGTGTAAGGTGATGTTTTTAGAAGCATTTAAGTTTTATAAGGGGATTTAGAGATTTTTAGGGTTTTTAGGATTTTTATTGTTTTTTTCGGTTTTTATGGGTTTTTTTTGGGTTTTAGAGTTTCTAGGGTTTCTTGTGGTTTTATATTTTTTTAGGGTTGTTAAGTATTTTTAAATTTTTTGGATTTTTAGGGTAATATAGTATTAAGGGGTTTTCAATGATTTTACAGTTTTTCGGTGATATATATTTTTATAGTGTTTAATGGTTTTTTATTATTTATGGATTCAGGGGGTTTTATGGATTTTAAATTTTTTAAGGCTTTTGAAGGGTTTTTGGTGATTTTTAGTTTTGTGGGTTTTAAAGGATTTTTTTTGTTTTTAGAGAGTTTTTATGGGTAAGATAGTTTTTATGTTTTTGGGGAGTGTCTGGGGTTTTAGAATTTTTTTTAGGTTGTTTTAATTGTTTTAGGATTTTTAGTGTTTTTTAATGAATTTTTCAATTTTTTGGTTTTTGAGTTTTTTGGGTTTGTAGGAATTTTAGTGTTTTGGGATCCTAAGGTTTTCAGCATTCTTAGTGTTTTTACGGTCCTTTATATACTTTTATGTTATTTAAGTATTTTTTTTATGTTTATAGTATTTAGTATTCCCTAGGATTTTTAGGTTTTTAAGGGTTTTAAGGGTTTATCGTATTTTTTTAGGTTTAATGGGTTTTAGTGTTTTAGGGTCCTTTGGGGTTTTGTGATTTTTCTTATTTTTACGGATTTTAGGGTCATTAAATTATTTTATGATTTTTATCATCTTTTAGGTTTTTAGGGATTATAGGCTATTTAGTGTTTTTAGTGTTTTAGTGTCCTTTAGGTATTTTTGGGGTTTTAGTGTCTCTTAGGGGGTTTTAGGTTTTCAGGGTCTAATTAGTAGTTTTAGGGTTTTAGAATATTTTATCATTTTAGGGTATTTTATGTTCATTTTGGGTTTTTATGGGTTTTATTGTATTTTCAATTTTTTTTTATTTAAGCGTATATTAAGGATTTTTTGTGTTTTAGAGGTTTTAAGAGTTTTCGGGTTTTTAGGGGCGTTTTGGGTTTTTAATGGTTTTTAGATCATTTTTACTTTTCGAGTATCTTGAGATCTTTTAAGGTTTTATAGGTATTTTATGTGTTTGGGGGAGGGTAGCAATTTAATCTTAATTTAGTGATGTTATCATTTTTATGGGTTTCTTTTGTTTTATTAGTGTTTTTATGTTTTTAGGGGTTTTAGGGTATTATGGTGTTTCTGGTGTTTTATGATTTTCTTTGGATTTTAGGATTATTTTGGTTATTTAGTCTTCATTATTGTTTTTATGGTTGTTTTCAGTTTTAGGGTTTTTAAGTGTTTTAGAGTTTTTTTCTCTAATGTTTATAAATATTTTTCAGGTTTTTTGGGGTTTTTGTTTTTTATGGTGATTTAAGGGTATTTTTGGGCCTCAATTATTTTTAGGGGGTTAATCGTATTTATGGTTTTTTATTTTTTAATGGTAATTTTATTTTTATGGATTTATTGGGGTTTTAGAGGTTTTTAAGGTCTATGGGGTATTTTAAATATATTTACGTTGATTATTCCTTTTTAGTTTTTAATGGTTTTCAGGATTTTTAGAGTTTCTAAAGGTTTATGGATTTTTTGGGTTTTCGGTATTTTTTAGGATTTTTTGGGTTTTTATTACTTTATAATTTTTTGATGGTTTTAGGTTTTTTGGGAGTTTATTGTATTTTTATGTATTTTTATCTTTTAAAGGGTGTTTTTGGTTTTTATTGTTGTTTGTGTTATTAGGTTCTTTTTTTGTTTTTAGGGTGATTAAGGGTTTTTATGGTATATAATTATTTTTATAGTTTTATGAGGGGTTTTTGGGTTTTTAGGGCCTTTTAGAGATTTTAGGTACATTTCGCGTTTTTAAGGGTTTTAGGGTTTTTATTATCTTTTAGGAGGGTTTTTTTAGGATATTAGGGGTTATTTGGTGTTATAGGGTTTTAGAGGTCTTTTAAGATTTAGGGTTTTTAGGGTTTTTAGGGTTTTCAGAGATTTTGGGATTCTTCATCAGTTTTCTTAATTTTTTTGGGGGTTTTAGTTATTTTAGTGGTTTTGGGGTGATGGGGATTAGGGTTTTTTTCATTGTATGGGGTTGTTGATGCTATTTTGGGTTTTAGGTTTTTTCGTCCTTTCATGGTTTTTAGGATCTCTTTGAATTTCACAGGTTTTTAGGGGTTTGAAGGTTTAGGGTTTTAAGGGTTTCCTGAGGGTTTTTTGGGGTTTATGGATCTTAGTATGTTTTATAGGGTTTTATGGTTGTAGGGGGCATAAAGGGTTTGTGGATTTTATGGTGTTTAAAGGGTTTTTTAGGATTTTTTTGGATATACCAGGTTTTTAATGATTTAATGGTTTTTAGGGATTATTTATGGATTTAGGTGTTTTTTGAGTCCTTTAGGAATTTTTTTGTTCCTTAGAGTCTTTATGAATTTTTTAATTTTTTTATAGTTTTTAGGGTTTTAAGGGTTTTTTGTGTCCTTTATGGGATTTTGTGTTTTTAGGAGTTTTTGGGGGTTTTTGGTTTTTTAGGGTATTAGAGTTTTTTATTTTATATTTTTTATATATTTTTGGGAATTCTAGAGTTCTTTTAGGGTTTTTAGATTTCATTTAGGGGTTTAGGGGGTTTAATCGTTAATTTATGTATCTTTGAGGATTTTTATGATTTTTATGGGATTTAGGGTTTTGAAGAATTTTCTACGTTTTACTGGTTTTTAGAGTTTTTACGGTTTATAATATTTTTTTTAGGTTTTTACATGTTTATTAGGGTTTTTTGATTTTTTTGGGTTTTTTGGGTGTTGGTTGTTTTTTTTGTTTTGGGGGGTTTTATTGGGTTTTGTGGTTTTTAGTTTCTTTAGGGTTATTTGGGTTTTGAGGGTTTTCATAGGGTTTTTAGTTTATGTAGTGTTTCATAGGTTTTTTGAGATTTTATGGGGTTTTAGCGTTTCAGAGCAATTAATGATGGATCAGATATATAAAAATGAGATTCTCAAATACGAGATGGGGGGTGGTGAATTGTATACATTAAAAATCCCTAAGGAAATTTTTGAATAATCAAAATTCACAACACCTCTATGCTCTAATAACATGCTTGATTCCAAAAAAAGTGATTCTAGAATTGAAACATAACAAAAGTTTACAACAACTAAGATTCTACCTAAAAGTGTAAAGAATCCTATATAATCAGAGTAGAAGTCTAAGGAAGTATAAGATGATTATACTTTCCTCAACAACTAAAAATACATCAGAAAACAATATTGAAAAATTACAAGTAATAAGTAGTAACTCTTTTAACCCAAATTGAAGGGTATCAAACAACAGTAGATAAAAGGTCCCTTGATTTATAATTTAAAAACGTTTGTCTTACCCAAACCCAGGTAAGCCCTCAATCTAAAGATCGGGATCTGTCTTTCTATCCCCGCAAGCCCTCGATTGTAAGGAAATCAGCACCTCTGACTTCACAACCCAAAGCCTATGATTTCAAGGAAATCGCACCTATTCACTAAGTAATTCTGCACGAAGAAAAGTTTGATCAAGCCATTCAAAATTTCTGCACAAATCCCGAGAGTTTATAAGAGCCTCTATCTTTAGAAAGCACTTCAACGGCATGTAAGAACAGTTGTCAAACTTCATCTTCGAGCTCTTTCAAATGATCTCGTATTTATAGGCACAACTTCAATGATCATCTCGCCCCTCCAATAGTCATATTTATCCTTGAATTTCAGAGGGACTTATACACGTGTTACTCAAAATACAGTTAGTGAGTAACTTAAGGCATGACATCATTTTATAACAAAACAAGTGTCATAAAAAATATGGTTACATAACTAAAATCCAATATTCGGAATATAAGAAAATGAAAGTTCAGAGTCTAAATAAAATTGAATTCAGAGTCTACAATAAAGTATATTTGGATTCTTTTTTCTAGGAATTCGGAACTTAAACTCTATAGAATTCCAGAGTTTGAATTTCAAGGAAATTCAGAATCTGGAATCAAAAGAATTTGCACCAGAATATACAATGTTCGAAGTCAGAGTTCATGAGACTTTGGAGTCAAAACTCAGAACGTTTGTAACCAGAATTCATATTCAGAATTCGGAGTTAGAACTCAGAAAGATCGTAACCAGAATTTGTATTCAGAATTCGGTGTCAGTACTCAGAAAGTTCGTAACCATAATTCGTATTCAGTATTCAGAGTAAGAACTCAGAAAGTTCATAACCTGAATTCGTATTCAGAATTTTGAGTCAAAACATAGAATGTTCGTAACCAGAATTCATATTCAGAATTTAGAGTCTAAAATAGAATGATTCATATCTAAGTAGTTATGGGATTCTGATGTTTTGGTTTCAATATGAATTTTACACTTAGAAAAATTATGATATAACAACCAAAAACATGATAAAGATAAATTTCCTTTGGGAAGAAAATTTTCCTTATAGAAGTAAAACAAGGGGTAAAAAGGGATTTTCCATGAGGTGAGGTGTTTGTGATTTTTAACACAATAAGGATTGGATAAGTCATAAGGAATCATTATTGACATAAAAATCTCCCCCAAGTATTAAGGAATGGAAAAGTCATAAGGAAAACCTAATTGAATCAACAACCACCCCCTTTTTGGAAAGCACAAACATCCTTATGAAAAAGAATATAATGACTTAGAAAAAATTTTCTATACATTGAAAATAAAACTTATCTCCATTTATATATGAACAATGGTGAATACAACTAAATCCTCCTTAGGCTTTGGAACTCTAAGGATCATATTCTTGATTTCCAAAATGAGATTTTTCATTTGATTGTGGAAATCTTCATAATGAGAACTCCGACTATGATAAACACCCCCTAATTGAGGGATATTTCTTCTTTTACATAGAAATATTCTTCCTTCTCCCCCTTTGTGATTTTCAAAAATAGTATGAGGGAATGGAAGAAAAATATGGTACCTGAAATATTAGTACAAACAGCCAAACAAAACAAGAAAACACAATTTCATTAAGATAGGAAGAATTTGTACACGGGAAAAACGATACAACAAAAGATCATATTTGGATCTATTTTGCTTCTTTTTCCTTGGGTATCAGCTTCTTCACGATGGTTTTTAGCTTCTTTAGCTCTTTTTGATCTTCTTATGCTTGCTTCTCTAAGGCTTTGATCCTATCATCTTGAGCCTTCAGAGCCTCAACCCAAGCCTTCAGCAAGTCATCTTTCTTCATTATCTTTTATTCAATCTCAATCCGGAGATCCCTTTCTGTTTTCCAACTTTGGACAACATAATTCAACTTTCCATTCAGATATTCGACATCCTGAATCCGAGTATTCTGTTCAATATTATTCATTTACTCCATGTGATTTGTTAAACCCTTGATTTTTATATCTTGAGTATCAAAGGATTCCTTAACATCATCTTGAATCTCATCATGCTCTCTCAGATCTTCAACTATATTATTTTACCAGCTCCCCATTTTCTTACAAGATTTTTTGTGGGATTCATAGTTGATAAGGAAATTCTTGTTTTCGGCCTCAATCTTTATGCACCTATCAATCACCATGGATACAGAGTCTGATTTCTAAATCATGCTATTCTGGAGCATCTGGCATCAGGATTCAATTGTTGGAATGATTTTAATGGTGTCCACTAGCTTCTTCAGGGAGTGAATGTCAAAATCATGTCCTAGAGTTGACGACTGGTAATCTGACACTTTTCTAGGTTGTGGTTCTTCCTCTAGCATGACAAGCTTCCTATTAGAGGATCAACCAAATTCCTTCTTCCTTAAAATTTCCCTTGTAGGAGTATCAAAATCCACCTACTTTCCCTTATTGGTTCTCATAATAGCTTCTTAATCTGGAGACTCATGCTCACACTTAGACAACTAAACAATCTTATCTCCATCAATTTTTTCTTTCTCAGCTCCTGCATCAATATCCTCAGGGTGAATTAAGTCATGATTAAAGCTTTCTTCCTCAAATAATATTTTCACTTCTGCTTCAGCCTTCTCATGAACTCCTGGGGTAGCAAGATTTGAAGATTTGTCTTGAGAAGTCCGGATTGACAATTTTTTGTAAACACCTCTCATGAAAGTATTAAACATTCATTATTATATCAGTTGTATCATCATTGGTTTCAAACTATTGAACTTCTTCCACAGCTTCCATCTATTCAGAAACCATATCTTGAACTTTTTCCAGAGTCATAAACTTTTTCCTGGGTGTCTCATGTACTGGTTCAACTAAAAAGGATTTTGGTACTAGAATGTTCTCAGATGCTACTTCAGTAGCCTTCAAAAGAGATTGCACAATCTCTACCTCCGACATCTTGTTATTAACCTTTTTCTCTATGGATTTCTTCTCAAGCTATTCAGAAGCTTTCTCTTTCCATGCTTTGGCCTATGCAGGGTCTAGGAAAAACTGTGGCTCCCCTTCATTCTAGTTCTTCATATCCTCCCTCCGTTTGTTAACAACTTCATTGGGATAAGATTTCTACATCTTGGGATTTCGAGGTGCAGATTCGGTTTCTTTGGCCTTAGGGGTTTCACCTTCAGCTTCTACTTCCTTCCATTTTCTTTTCTTTCCATCATTCAGTGATGGTTCAACCTCTTCATCACTTTTCGGAACGACTTCTACTTCTTCAATAGGAAGATCATAAAACTCTTCTAAATCTTTAGAAAATACAACATTCATTCTATTTAAAGTTTCATCGCATACTAACATCCCTTTTAATTTACTCGTCTTAGAACTACAAGGAATATTTAATGATTCAAGACATTGAACTATCAACATGGAGTGTAGGGAAGGATATATGATTATCTTTGCTCTCAGATTCCCATTCATGATATTCTCTATTATAATGAGAATATGCTTCATCAGATTTATTTTCCTTAGATTTACCAAAAAGTCCCATATATACATATCACATTTCATAAGAGTGTCCTTGTCACCCTTTCATGGTATGATAAAACCCTGAACCCATAACTCTAGAATCCGATTGTTGGTAGACAAGTTAGAAATCTTTTCAGTCTTGACATCTGTAAGTCCAAGACATTTCATAGGCTTCAATTTTACAAAACACCCTTGAACATATGGCAGCTTGTGGGAACAAAATTCAGCCTCTCCTTCATAAGATAACCCAACCAATCTAGAATACATGGTGTATGAAAGTGCATATGTTTTTCCATAACTCTTGAAGGAATATTTTTCCCTTCCATCATCCACGAAAAAACCGACCGATTCATAAAACTCAATGAGGGGATCCGGATACAGAATATCTTGAGCCCCTGGCATCAAAATGGATACACTCTCCCATCCATTAAGCTTGATATTCTTGGAAATAATAGAGTCATATTTGTTGAATAATTTTGAATGCACCAACCTCATCATGTATATATGCCACTCTAAAATCATCTTGACAGTAGACATATCTTGAGAAGGAACTTCATCAGTCATTCAGAATTCAGAACATCTGAAATGTTTGGAACGAGATTTTGTAGTGGGGTAGAGCTTCGACATGCAAAATCTTAAAACTGATGTGGGACAACCATAGTGGGTCTCCTTTTATATGTTTTTATGTGATGGTTCATCTTCCCATTTCAATCCAATGTCTGATAATTATTCAGATCCGATCTGACGGTTGAAATGATTTATGCAAGGAAAATTTGGTAGGATCTGATCATTTGAGGTGTTTGAAGTAAAAAATGTGGAATTAAGGAAACTAGAATGTGAGAAATTTTTTGAAAAAAACAAACTAAAAGAAAGTAAAAATGTTAATATGAAAACTCAAGAAATAATCATACCTTTTGGATTGTCAAGAAAATTATTCGTATTGAAGAAAATTCTTCTTGAAGGACTTTAGATTCCAAAAAAAACATGAGTATGAAAATGAATAAAGTACACAGATCTTCCTTACAAAAATCTTCTTTATGAAAATCTGAAGTACAAAAAAAACATTATGAAAAGGTGAAGTAATAAAACATAATTAAGAAAATTTCAAGTACGAAAAATTCATTAAGAAAAATTCATGTATGAAAATTTTCATTACGAAAAATATGAAAAACATCATTATGAAAAATATGAAAAACATGATTACAAAAAATATGAAAAACATCATTACGAAAAATATGAAAAATATCATTACGAAAAATATGAGAAACTTAATTATGAAAAATATGAAAAATTTCACTAAAAAAATATAAAAACATCATTATATAAAATAAGAAAGACTTTAACAAGAAAAATATGAAAAACATCATTTTGAAAACTGTGAAAAACCTTATTACGAAAAATATGAAAAACTTCATTACAAAAAATATGAAAAACCTCATTACAAAAAATATGAAAAACTTCCATACAAAAAATATGAAAAACTACATTATGAAAAATATGAAAAACTAGCAAGAAAATTCACTCCCTCTATGAAGAGGATTTTATTACTATAAAGATATTATTTCCGAAGGAAGTTATTAAGGATGATTACCTTACATTTATCATTCCTATCTTCTGTTTAATCTATTCAAATCTATTAGAGGGTAAATATATTGTGAAAATATCAGCAAGTTGATCTTGCATTCCGATAAATTGAAGAATGATATCTTCTTTTTGTGTGTGATCCCTAAGAAAGTGATGCCAAATATCTAAATGTTTTGTACGAGATTGATGTGCATGGTGTTTACTAGGGGCAATTGAACTTGTATTATAACACAAAATTTATATTTTGGTAAAACTCATACCATAGTCTGCGAGTGTGTGTTGCATCCACAACACTTGAGCACAACAACTTCCAGCTGCTACATATTCATCTTTAGCAGTGGAATGTTCTACTGAGTGTTTCTTATTGCATGAACAAGAAATTAATCAATCTACTAAGAAATGAAAAGTTCCTAATGTACCCTTTATATCTATTCGACGTCCACCAAAGTCAGCATCCGAAGAACTTTTTGAAATAAATAATTTCTAGAAGTATAGAAGAGTCTTAAATCCATGGTTACCTTTAAGTAGAGAAAAATTATTTCCACTTCCATTAAATGAGATTTCTTGGGATTGGATTGATATCTTTCAAAAAATCATACGGAAAACATTATGTCTGGACAACTAGCTGTCAATTAATGTAAACTTCATATCACAACTCTAAGATTTGTTTGATCTACTGGTTTCCCAGCGTCATCAAGATCAAGTGTGATTGAGGTACCAATGGGAGTACTTATACATTTAGTGTTGTAATATACATACATTTTAATAAGATCTTTTATATACTTATATTGGGATATATAGATTCTTTTTGGTTTCAAAGAAATTTAAAAACCTAGGAAAAATGAAAAATCACCCATCATACTCATTTCAAACTCAGATTTCATTATATGCACAAAGGAATTGGTTAATGATTGCCGAGTTTAACCAAATATAATGTCATCAACAGAAATTTGAACAATCAAAACATTTATCGTATATTTCTTTATAAAAAGGGTTGGTTCGGCCATTTCCTTAACATAGTTATTTTTAATAAAAAATCATGTAATTTTGTCATACCAAGCTTGAGGGGTTTGTTTAAGGCCATACAAAGCATTGGTAAGTCTAAAAACATGATCAAGATGTTTTGTATCTTCAAAAATAGGAGGTTGTTCAACAAAAACATCCTATTGAACATAACCATTAAGGAAAGCATGTTTAAAATCGATTTGAAAAAGTTTGAAATTGAAGAATGCTACAAAGCCACGTAAAATATGAATAGATTCAAGTCTAGCTACTGGAGCATAGGTTTCTTTATATTATATTACTTCTTATTGATTATAGCCTTTAGAAACTAATCTATCTTAATTTCTTACAATGATTCCATTTTTATCACACTTATTTCTGATAACCCATTTTACTCCAACAATAGAAGTTTCCTTAGGAAATTCAACCAAGGTCCAGTCTTTATTCTTTTCGAATTAATTAAGCACATCTTGCATAGATTTAATTCCATAATCATCACCTAATGATTTATTAGTGATTTTTGGTTGTAATTGGGATAGGAATGCTAGATGTTCTACTTCATTTATTAATGAACTTCTAGTCCTTACAGGTTGATTTACATCACCAATGATTCTATCACTAGGATAATTATTTAGAGACAACTGATTTGGGTTTTGTAAAACATATTCATCAACATAGGGTAGCAAATCGTCTTGGGTAAATGTTTCAGAATTATCTTCTTGGACATTTTCCTTATCAGAAGGATCTTCTAACACAGGTTGATAAACGGTTTTTTAAAACACAACTGAATATGTAGGTTGGGGTTGTTTAATAACAAAAGGATCAGTTTCATCCAATTTAACATGTACTGTCTCTTCAACAGTACAAGTGTTTTTATTGAAAACACTGCATGCCTTAGAAGTTGTGGAGTAACATAAGAAAATTCCTTCATCATATTTTGGGTGAAAATTTGAGTATATTATCATTACTATTAAGAATGAATACCTAGCAACAAAAAACCATGAATTATGATAGTCTGGGTTTTCTACCATTCCATAACTCATAAATAGTTTTATTAGGAAAAGGTCTAATCAAAACTCGATTTATAGTATAAAAAGAAGTACTTACAGCTTCAGCCCAAAAATATTTGGCTACAGAGTAATCACTCAACATGGTTCTTGTTATATCTTGAAAAATTCTATTTCATCATTCAACAACACCATTCTTTTGAGGTGTTCTAGGTGCTGAAAAGTTATGAGTAATTCCTTTTCAACTACAAAAAGTTTCAAAATAAGAATTTTTAAATTCTCCTCCATGATATCTATGAATAGTTTTCAATGGAATTATTTTCTAATTTTTAACTTGTGATATAAAAATTTTGAAATACGATAAGGCTCTAGACTTCTTTTCGAGAAAATAGACCCATGTAAATCTAGTGTAATCATCAACTAGAAGAAATACATAGTACTTGCCTCCAATGCTTCCAGTTTTTGTTGGAACAAAATGATCCATATTCACTAGATGTAATGCATCAGTAGTTGAGACTTCACTAATTAATTTAAAACTTGATTTATGTTGCTTTCCATATTGACAAGGGTCACAGACTTTTGAAGAATCAAATATGAGCTCTGGTAGATCCTTAACTAACCTTTTATTAGAGAGTTTTCATAAGTTCCTAAGGTTACAGTGACCAAACCTTATACGCCAAAACCAAGAATGAACTTCCATTGCACTATGGAAAGGTATTTCTTGGATTCTAAGGTCTTCTACGTTTAGTGTTTAAACATTCTATTTCCTATGGGCAGAAATTATGAATTCTTTTTTGTAATTGTGTACTAAGAAATTGTCATTCCTAAAATTCACAAGGTAACCTTCATCACATAATTGACATCCGCTAATAAGTTAGTGCTTAAGACCCGTAACAACTAAAACATTGGAAATCAATGTTTTTCCAAGAAGAACGATGTTACCTATTCCAATAATTTCTCCTTGATCATTATCTCCAAAAGTTACTTCTCCTCATTTCGTCATGATAATATTTTCAAAGATGTTTTTGTTACTAGTCATATTCCAGGAACATCACTGTCCATGTACCACGTATTGGAGTTGGTACATTCTCTACATTCCTAAAAACAAAAGAGTTAGAAATTCAGAATCCAATCTTTCTTGGATCCAGAAATTTCAAAAAAAAAAAAATTACGCACCCAGATCATCTTAGAAAAATAGGCTTTATGAAATCCTAAGGACATGGTTTTGTTTAGAGAACAATTATTTGACCAATTTCCACCACACAGACACTTTGTACAAAATGTACCACATTTAGGAACAAAGTAATTGTTACTAAAAATTGGTTTAGAACTAGTAAAACCAAAACCAGAACTATTCCTTAGAGGTTGGATTTGAGAATAAATTTTATCAAAATTTTCTTTACCTAAGGTAATGATTGAAAAACACTTCTTCAATGAAAATATTTCGTATTTGAGTTTGATAACCATGTTCTTGTCTTCAAAAACATTTGATTTTGAACTGGATCTAGGCTTAAAAACATTTTTCTTTGAAATTATGTTTTCTAGATATTTAGGAAGTTTATTCTTATTAGAACTTACTTCCTCACGATTTTTTGAAATACTTTCAAAATTAAAATTTATCGTATAAAGATCTTTATAATGATATGATATTTCTATAGTATGAATAGTATTTCTAGAATTTTCCTTGTTATGATTTTTCATGAGTTTTGAATTCTCAATCTCAAGTAGTTTTGCAATCCTAGAACTTCTTCATAAGAAGGTAAAGTATTATCTTCTTCAGAAGAAGATTCTTCATCCGAAGAGTTATAAAATATATCATTACTATAATTTGTATTTAAAGAAACATTGGTCAATGATTCCGCATTGTTTACCTCAGCCATTAAACAATGATTGTTAATAGGTAGTCTAGCTATTAGACCAAGATTCTTCTGTCCAGAAGATTTATAATATGAAGATTCATTTGAAGAGTCTCCACCACGGGCACTTGAGGTTTCATTAGATTTTATGACATTCTTAGTTTTAGCCTTTTAATACTTCTTTATGTATATTTTTGAATGCATTTCCTTTCTTTATTTTATATTAAGTATAGGACAATTAGGTCTTATGTGTCTAGATCTCTTGCATTCATAACATGTGACTTCTAAATCTTTCATATATTTCCTTTTATTTTTATTATATATGTATTGAATGTTCCTCTCTCCAGCTATCTTGTCCATCCTTCGAGCAAGATTTTTTTATTCGTTTTCTAAGGATTCAGTTCCATAGACACCCCATAGGATCCAATGTATGTGTAGAACCCCCCCTAGGAGGCACCCTCACACCTGTATAATTATGTACTTATATAATATTTATAGAAATAATATATTATTAATATATGTGTATTTAATTCAATTTATATACTTATATCTGTGTGTAGTAAAAAAATAATATGATTTATTTTTATTACATTAATTTTTTAATCTGTTAAAACTATATGTTTGTTTTATAAATCTTTTAAATTTATTTTGGGTTTTATATTATATATATTTTATGTTATATATATTTTATATTAAATTAATTTATATTATATATTTATGTATTTAATTAGAAACATTTATATTTTCCAATGTATACATTAATATATATACATAAAAATAAAATATATTCTTATATTTGGAAATTTACAACACAATTAAATAAAATATATATATATTTTATAAATTAATATTTAATTTATATGTTACACTACAATATAGATAATATAATTTTAATATATGTATAAATTAATATATAATAATATATATATATATATAATTTTTTCTATATTATATATATTTGTATAGAAAATATAATTTAAATGTATTTACACATAAATATACAATACTCATATATTTGATATAATATATGTATAATATAAATCATCATAAAAATTTATAGTATTTATAAAACCATATATAAATTTTATATATTTGAAATATATATTTTTAATTACATATATATTATGTATACCAATATTTATAAATGTGTACGTTTTGTATATATGTATATAAATTGATTTAAATTATTTTTATAATTTATTTATATATATATACATATAATGTATTTATATATATTTATATAATGTGTTTATGTAATATATATATATATACACACACACACACACACATACTCATGTACATACACATGCATATATATTATAAAATTTGAATTTATATCATGATTATTTTAAAATATTAAAAACAATTCGAGGGGTTTAAACCCCTCAAATCCATGGTATTAGTAGTAGTTCGTGAACCCCTTTAATTTTATAAATTATAGGGGTTTGAAAACAATCTCTAATCAAATGGATTATCCTTGGTTCATGAACACCCTCTACCCTCATAAATTAGATGGGGCTCAAAACACTCACTAATGTTATAAATTAGAGGGGGTTAATGAACACCCTATAATTTGTTGTATTAGTAGAGGTTCCAAACCCCCTATAATTTATTATATAAGGGAGATTCAATACCCTGTCTTATGTCATAAATTATAGGGGGTTCAACCCCACCACCTCCTCTAATTTAATATATTAACGGGATTGGGATCCCCCATTAATTCATTAATGAAACCAATTCTGTTAAATATATATAGCCTCTAAAATAAAAATGAATAATATATATATTGCCTTTAAAATCCAAATGAATATTATATATATAGCACCTCTAAAATCCATCTTAATATATAGATATGTTAATTATTGAACGACCTGCGATTTTGATGTAACTACCTCTAAAACCCAACCAAATATAAAACTGTAATGCTCAATGTTTTAGAGAGGGTTGTGAACCCCCTCTAAATTCTATTACTAGCCTATGTATTGCATAATACCCAATAATTCATACAAGAAATAAATTTAGAGTTGGTTATACACAACCCTTATAAAACCCCCCTATAATCACCATGTTCGTTTGTTGTGCGTTGGGTACATGGTTTTTGGAGTAGTTGATAGGGTTTAGAGTGTATGGTATATGGCTTTGTGTGTAGGGTTTATGTTTTATGTTTTAGGGTATAGGGTTTTCATTGTAGGTTTTTGGGGGTACAATATAAGGTTTAGGGTGTAGGGTTTAATATTTAGGGTGTAGGGTATTGGGATTACAGTGCATTGTTCAGGGTGTATGGATTAATATTTTGAGTACTGGTTTTTGGGTTTAGGTATCAATGTATACTTTTTTGTGTTTAGGGTTTAAGGTGTTGTTTATAGTGTTTAGGGTGTATGGTATAAGGTTATGGGTGTTTGTTATATGGATTATGGTTTATGGTATAGAGATTATGGTGTAGGGTGCAGGGTTTACAATGTTGGTTATATGGTTTAGGTTATTGGGTACAGGGATTACAATGTATGTTATAGGGTTTTGGTTGTAGCGTTTTTGGTTTAGGGTTTAGTGTATAGTTTTTACGGTGCTGGGTTTATGGTTTATGTTATAGGATTTATGGTTTAAAATATAGGGGTTACTGTTTAGGGTGTAGTATATAGGGTATATGGTTTAGGGTTTAGGATTATAGGTGTATTTAACAGGGTTTCAGATTTTGGGATTGGTGTTTAGGGTATAATGAACATTTTTTAGTATGTTGGGTCTTTATTTTGGGTTATAGGGTATATGGATTATGGTGTATGGTTTAGGATTTAGTGTGTATGGATTATGTTTTAGGGATTAGGGTGAGAGTTTAGTCATTAGGGTCTAGGGTGTAGGGAGTATGGTTTAAGGTTTAGCATTTAGGGTGTTTATGTAGTGTGTAGGTATTTGCGATTAGGGTTTAGGTTTTTGGTTATAGGGTTTACGTTGTTGGGTATGGGGTGTGGTGTATGAGGTTTCAGAGTTTGTAATGTCTTTAGGGGATTTAGTGTTATTATGGGTTTTTTGAACATTTAGTGTCATAGTGTGTTTTTGGGTTTTTTGGTTCTTTGTATTTCCATTGGGGAATTTTTTAGGTTTTAATTGTTCTTTGGGTTTTAAATGTATTTTTGTCTTATATGGTTTTGTGTGTTTTAAGTGTTTTTAGAGTTTTATATGGTTCTGATTAGTTTTAGGTTTATATGTATTTTTTGGATTTTGAGGATTTTTTTGTTTTTAATATTTTTATATATTTTAGGAGTAATTTATTAGTTTTTATATTTCATATAGTGTTTTGGGGGTTTTAGGATGCATAAAGGGTTCATTTAGGGTTCTTGAAGGATTTTTATGCTTTTTAGGGGATTTAGGGATTTGTAGAGTTTTTTTCTATTTACTATTATATAGAGTTTTTAGGAATGAAATGTTTTTTTCACGTCTTTTAGGGTTTTACTAGTTTTAGGGTTTGGGTGTTTTTAGGGATTTTTGAGTTTTTAGGGCGTTTTAGGGGTTTTTGGAATTTAGGGTTTTTAGGGTTTTGAGTGTTTTCATAGGGTGTTTTAGTTTTTTAGGTATTCATTAGTTGTTATTGTGTTTTTAAATTTGTTTAGGGTTTTAGTTCTTTTAAAGGGTATTAGATGTTTAAAGTGTTTATATTTTTTAGAGGGGTTAGGTTTTTAGGGTTCATTCACATTTTTAGGGTTATATGGATTTTATGTTGTTGTATTCAGGTTTTTAGTGATTTAGGATTAAGGGTATAGGTTAATGTGTTTATGGTGTATGATATAGGATTTAGAGTGTATGATATAGTGTTATTGGTGTTGGGGTTAGTGTGTAGGGTTTGGGTTTTCGTCTGTAGGGTATATGTTTTACGATGTTGGGTATAGGGTTTATGTCTTTGGTTGTATGGTATAGGGTTTAGAGTGTTGGGTTTACAGTTAATGGTTTAGGGATTAGGGTTTTTGATATTTGGTAGAGGATTTAGGGTTTAGGGTTCAGGGTGTGAGGTTTAGGGTGTTGGGAATATGGGTTAGGGTGTAGGGTGGAGGATGTAGGGGTTAGGGTGTATGATTTAGGGTTTAGGGTGCAGACGTGCAGGGTATAGATTTTAGGATTTGGGTATATGGTTTAGGATGTAGGGTTTACGGTTTAGGGTATAAGTTTTAGGGTTAAGGGTGTAGGGTTTAGGGGTTAGGGTGTGGGTTATATGGCATTAGGTGTAGGGTGTATGGTATATGTTGTTGAGTTTAGGGATTTGGGTGTCATTACAAAAAACATACACCATTATAAGGGGTATCTTAATTTAGAGGGGTTTTTATCCCCATTTAGACAAATTAACGACAATTATAGGGGACCACCAAAAACGTGGACACCCTATTATGTGAAGGTTAGTATTAAACAAGAACTGGTAAAATATATTTAAATTAAGAGGGGGTTATTTTAGAGGGTGTTTAAACCCAATCTATAATTTCCCTAAATTTCTAGAAAATATGGCATTTAGAGGTGGTTACAATCGCCTCTGAATTGAATACATGTTTAGGTGTAGTTTTAACTACGCCCAAATTGACTTTTTAGAATCGATTCCTCTAAACCACCTCTAAACATGAATTATTATTTTTTATCTTCTCTTCAAAACTCCGTGTGCCCCTGTGATCCCCACATACTTTTCCTTGGACGCAATATATGCCCTCTAGTCCATGTCTAATGGGACCCCCTCCCTTGTATGCAGACAACTCACCAGATTCTCCCCTATCCGTAGACACCCCCCCCCCCCCCGACGCTCCACTGTCAACAGACACTCTATATGCTCCCGTGTCGGTGCACAAACCCCCCAGAGGATCCCCTACATGTGTATATTTATGTATTTATACAATATTTATAGAAATAATATAATCATAATATATATTTTGTAATTCTATTTATATATTTATATGATTGTGTTGTAGTGATAATATTATAAATTATTTTTATTAAAACTATTTTTAAGCTATAAAAATTATATTTTCATTTAATAAATACTATAAATTTATTTTTATTTTTTATATTATAATTATATTATATTAAATACATTTATATTATATATTTATGTATTTCACTATATACGTTTTTATTATATCATGTATACACACATATATATACACACAAAATCAATTTTATTCATATAATTAGATCAGTTAATATATATAAATACTAAATTAATTTATAATTAAGATGATATAATAAAGTATATATAATACAATTAAATAATATATAAAAATTTATACATAATAGAATATTTATAATATAATATATATAATATAATTATATAATACATACATAAATTTATTATTTTTTATATTATATATATTTGTATATAAACTATAATATTAATGTATTTATTTGTAAATACACAAAAAATGCACTTAATATAATATATGTATAATTTAATTCTTAATTTAAATTTATATTATTTATAAAACCATATATAAATTTAATCTATCTGAAAATATATATTTATAATTACATTTATATTATATATAAAAATATTTATAAATGTATACATCTTAGTTTATATGTATAAGTATTTATATAAAGTAATTATATAATGTATTCATATGTATGTATATATAATGTATTTAAATAATTTTATATAATGTGTTAATATATATATATATATATACAGATACACATGCGCGCACGCACACACATATATATATTATAAAACATGATTTTATATGAATTTTTTTTAATCTTTAGGGGATTAAAACATCCTCAAATCCAATGGAATATTAATGGTTTGTTAACTCTCTAATTTCATATATTATATGGGGTTTAAAACAACTACTAATCATATTGATTATGAGTGGTTCATGAACCCCTTATAATCTCATATATTAGATGGGGTTTAAAACACCCTCTAATGTTATAATTTAGAGGTGGTTACTAAACCCTCTATAATATCTTTTTTTAGTGTAGGTTCCCAACCCCCTATAATATATGTTTTTAAGGGGTTTCTACGAATATATGGGCATTTTAATGTTGTTCTTGGTTTTATAGGGTTTTAGTTGTTTTCGAAAATTTTAGTCATTTTATGGATTTTAGTGGTATTATGGGTTTTATAGTTTTTCGTGTTTTTAGGGGTTTATGGTTTTTTGGTATTTAACATTTATTATACATTTTAGGGTATTCAGGGTTTATGGGTGTTTTTTGTGTTTTTTAAAATTTTAATGTTTTTTTGGGTTCCTTAGAGTTTTTAGGGCTTATTAGGGTTTTTTTGTTTTTTTGGTTTCTTTGGTTTTGTTTTTTTAGGTTTTCTGAGGACTATTGGATTTTATATGGTTTTAGGGGGTTTATGGGTATTAGTGTTTTAGTTTTTTCTATTTTTTAGGGGGATTACTATTATTAGTATTTTTTAGAGTTGTTAGTCATTTAGGGGGAATAGGGTTTTTAGTGGTTTTGAAGAGATTTTAGTGTTTTGTGTCTTCAGTTTTTAGTGATTTTTTGAGTTTCTAGTGTTTATTTTGTGGTTAAGCGATTTTTATTGTTCTTAGGGTTTTTAGAACTTTTTAGGGATATATAGTTATTATGTTTTTTTGGGGGATATATGAATTTAATGGTTTTTTTCTTTTTTATTTTGACAAGTATTTTATGATTATTGGGGTCTTTTAGGGTTTTTAGGTTTTTGGGGTTTTGGGAAATTTTGGGTTTTAGTGTATTTTTGTGCTTTATAGGGGTTTAAAGTCTATTATGGGTATTTGGGGTTTTAGTGTATTTTATGATTTTTTATGTACTTTTAAGGTGTTTCTAGTGGTTTTTGTCTCATTGATGGGTTTTAGGGTTTTAGGGACTTTTGAGGTTAATTTCGGGACTTTAGGTCCTTTTAGGGGGGTTTTAGGGTTCTTGAGTATTTTTAATGTTTTTATGTTTTTATGTGTTTTTAGGCATTTTTTGGTTTTTTAGTGTTTTTGTTAAAAACAATTACAGTTTCTGTGGTTTTTTGGGATTCTTATTAAATTTTAACAGGTCTTTAGGTGTTTAATGTGTTTTTTTGTTTTTCAGGGGTTTTAGCATTTTATGGTATTTAATATGTTTATGGTATTTTTATGATTTGAGGGATTTTAGGGGTTTGAGTTGTTTTCGTTTTTTTTAATTTTAGGGTTTTTTGTGGGTTTTAAGGGTTTATAATGACTCTAGGTTCTTGTATGGGTTTTTAGGATTTTTATGGGTTTTTAATTTTTTCTTGTCTTTACAAATTTCTTATAATTTATAGATTTGTGAGGGGTAATAGGGTATTTTAGGGATTTTAAGGGGTTATGGGGTCTTTATGGGTCTTTTAGGGAAAAAACTGGGAATTTAATTTGTTTAAGGTTTTTAATGGTTTTTATTGGGTTAAAGGGTTTTTGGGGTTTTTAATGTCTTATAATAGTTTTTATTGTTTTTAGTGTTTTGTGAGGGTTTTTTTAATGGATTTTTACTGGTTTTATGGTTTTTAATGGTTTTATGAGTTTTTTTTATTTTTTGGGTATGTTTGTGGTTTATGGTTCATTGTTGGGTTTATGGTTCTTTACGGTTCATTTAGTAAATTTATGGTCTTTAAATTTTTGAATCTTTTTTTTTGTTTTTATAATATTAATGGTTTTGTTTTTTTTTTGCTTTTCGTGGTTTTAAGGGTTATTTTATATTATGAGATATTTTAGGGGTTTTAGGGATTTTTAGAGGTTTTAAGGGGTTTTATATTTTTTAGGGATTTGTAGCCGTATTAGGGTTTTTAGGGAATCCATGGGTTTTTAGTGTTTTTAATGCATTCATAGAGATTTTTAGGGGTTTTTTTTAGTGTCTTAGTGTTTTAAGGATTCTGATGGTTTTTAAATTTCCTTAAGGTTTTTAGTTTTTTAGGGATTTTACGGTTTTAGTGTTTCTACAATACTTATTGTTTTAGGAGTGGGGTGTAAGGTTTTTAGGACTTTAAGGGGTTTTAATGGATTCATAGGGGTTTTAAGGGTTTTAATTTTTTTTTTGTATTTAGGGTTTTCAGATATTTTAGTATTTTATATGGTTTAGGTTTTAGGATGTAGTGTATAGGGTTTACAGTTTTTTGTATAGGGTTGAGGGTGTTGGGTATAGGTTTTATGATGAAGTGCTTAAGGTTTTGGGTGTAGGTTCTGGGGTTTAGGATGTGGGTTTTACTGTTTAGGGTGTTTTTTTAGGGTTCATGTAGTGGGGTATAGGTTTATAGGTATAGGGTTTCAGGTTTTGGGGTTAGGGTATAGGGGATTGGGTTTATGGTTTAGGGTGTGGGGTTAAGGTTTCAGGGTTTATGGTGTATGGTATAGTGTTTTGGGTGTAGGTATTTGGGTTTATAGGGGTATTGAGATTATCATAGAGGGTTCAGGATGCATGCTATTTTGTTTAAATAATATAGTTTATGTTTTACCATGTTTGTTATATGTTTTAGGTTGTAGGGTATATGTTTTAGTGTATTGGATTTAGGGGTTAGGGAAAGGGGTATATCGTTTGGGTGTAGGGTTTCAGATGTAGGTTATTGTGTTTATTGTTTAGGGTGTCAGTTATAGGGTTTAGGGTGGAGGTTTTAGGATGTAGGGTGTTGGGAATAGGATCTATTGTGTTGGGTTTTGTGTTTATTGTGTAGGTTCTAGGGTTTAGTGTGTACGTTATGGAGGTCATGGTGTAGGGTTCGGGTTTTTGGTGTGAGGTATAGGGTTTAGGGTGTATGGTTTATGGTTAAGGCTTTAGATATTAGGATTTTGTTTTTAGGGTTTATGGTATAGGTTTTAGGGTGAATTGTATATTTTCTAGGGGAAAGGTTTTAGGTTTTAGAGTAGAGGTTATATTGTTTAGGGGGTAGGGTTTTGGTTTTAGGGAAATGAGTACATGATTTTGGGTGTACAATTTATGTTTTCTGGTGTACGGTTTTGGGGGTAGTTTGTATGTTATGGGGTTTAGGGTGTCATGTATGATATTTAAGGTGTATGGTATGGGATTTGCGGTGTAGTGTATAGATTTTAGGGATTTTGGTTTAGGGTTTGGAAATAGGTAATATGGATTGGGGAGTAGGCATGTTTTTGGGAGTAGCATATAGGGTTTAATGTGATAAGATCTATGTTTAAGGTTTAGGGTATCATGTACAGGGTTTCAGGTTTAGGGATTTGGGTGTAGCCTATAGGATATCAGGTGCAAGATTTAGGGTTAATGGTAAGGTTTTTGGTTTAGGGTGTATTGTTTAGGGTTTCAGGTATAGGGTAAAGGGATTTGCGAGAGTGGTATAAGTTTTATAGTGTTGTGTGTAGGGATTAGGGTTCCGGGATCATGGTTTAGTTTTTAGGGTTTAGGGATTATGGTGTAGGTTATAGGGTTTTGGATGTAGGGTTTTGGGGTTAGGGTGTTGTTTTTAGGGTTTAGGGTATAGTTTTTAGTGTTCAGATTTGTGATTATAGGATTTAGGGTATGTGGTCAATCATATAGGGTGATGGGTATTTGTATTTGGGTGTAGGATTTATGATTTGGGATGTATGGTTTATGGTTTAGTGTGTAGGGTTTAGTATGTAGGGTTTATGGAGTAGGGTTTAGGGTTTTGAGTGTTGTTTTTATGGTTTATGGTGTAGAATATATGGTTTAAGGTGTAGGATTTAGGGATTCTGGGTGTAATATATAAGGTTTATGGTGTAGGGTTTTGGGATTAGGGTGCATGGTATAATGTTTAGATTGCACGGTTTAGATTTTAGGGTGTAGGTTATTGGGTTTTGGATGTATGGTTTAGGGTTTAGGGTTTAGGGTTTAGAGTGTAGTGTATAGGGTTTAAGGTGTAGGGTTTTGTGTTTGCGGTGTAGGATTTTCGGTATATGGTTTATGGTTTAGGGTATATGGTTTATGGTGTTGGGTTTACAGATTAGGTTGTAGGGTCTAGTATTTAGGGTTTTAGGTGTAGGGTGTTGAGGAGAGGTTGTAAGGAACTGATTTTTGTGTGTAAGGCTTAGGGTTTAGTGTGTAGGGTATATGGTTATTTGTGTAGGGTTTTGGATTTTGGGTAGAGGTTATAGGTTTAAGGATATAGTGTTGGGGTGTAGGGTATAGGGTTTGTGGTGTATGGTTTGTGGTTAAGGGTGTAGGTTTTAGGGTTTTGGGTGTAGGTTTTAGGGTTTAGGTTATTTGGAATAGGGTTTAGGGTATATACCTAAGGATTAGGGTGTATGGTAAAGGGTTTAGGGTGTTGGGTAGATGGTTTATAGTGTAGGTTATATGGTTTTATGTGTAGAGTGTTAGATTTAGGATGTAGGGTTTAATGTTTAGGGTGTATGGTAAAGGGTTTACGGTGTACTGTTTAGGGTTTAGGGTGTAGGGTATTGGGTTTTTTGGGATTGGATTTTGGCACATTAGGGTAAATTAGGGTTTGTATGTGTTTTTGGGGTAATTAGTATTTTATGGTGTTTTTAGTGTTTCCTTGGGGTTTAGGGGTTTTATTGTTTTTAATAGTATTTTTCTTGTTATCATTTTTTTGGATCTTAATAGTTTTAATGGGTTTTAGGTGTTTTCAACTGGCTTCATTATATTAGCTGGTTTTTTTATAATTTCTATGGGTTTTTAGGTATTCAGGGGTTTTAATGGTTTTTTTAGGGTTTTAAGGGATTTTTGGGTTTCTTAGGGTTTTAGGGGTTCTATGGGGTTTTGGGTTTTTAGTGTTTGTAAGGGATTTTAGTGGATTTATAGGTGTTTTTTGGATTTTATTTTTTGGGGATTTTTAAGAGATATTTATGGTATTTTGCGTTTCTTATAATGTTTTTATGGGTTTTAAAGTATTTTAGGATATTTTTATTCTTTTATAAATTTTTGGGTAATATGGATTTTCTATGTTTTTTGGGTGTTTTTTGGGGTTTTAAGGATTCTATTGGTTTTAGGGTGTTTAGTGTTTTAGTGGGTTTGTGGGTTTTTAAGGGTGGGGGTATTTTTTATTGAGTTTTTTGGGACTATTATGTTTTTGTGGGTTTTTGGGCCGTTTTGTAGTTTTATGTGTTTTATGGTTTTTAGGAATTTTACAGTTTTTAGGTTTTTCTGGGGACTTAATGTTTTATGGCTTTTAGTGGTTTTTTATGTGTTTTAGGGTTTTTTGGGATTTTATGGGTTTTTATGGTTTGTTAAGATATTTAGGGTTTTTATGGTTTCTTAATATATTTGGGCTTCATAAAAAATTAAACTTTATGAAGATTTTCATTAGAAAAAATAAAAATATTTAAGGGGGAGTCAATTAAGTTATTGAAGGAATGAAATATTATCTAGAAATAAAACATGTGAATCATTCTGGTTCCCCCAAGAATAACATCACTTATAGTTCCATCCTCCAATACCCCTATCTAGTGGAGGATGCATTTTTTATTTTCTCTCATGATTGATGTTACCCATCTTCACAACCAATTTCTTAATCTTGTTATTTTGGGTCTATGAAGGTTCAACCTATATATTGATATGGATTGGAATATCCTCATTTTTCTCCTACCAAGGATTCTCACAAGATTCGTTTATCCTGAACATCCATTCAAGATTTATGACTTCATGGTGATAATATTTCCTCCTATTTTAATTGTAAATATATTCTAAGAAGTTTTAGACCTGAATGTATTCATCTACTATAAACGATAGATTGTCTAAATATATAAATAAAACATAATGTTGTTTTCGGTACATTCTTACCAGATCCACGTTAAGGTCTTAGGGATCCCTTTATTAATTATTTTATCCAAATAATATGGTGAAAATCCAGCTAAAAATTCCTCACCTCTTTGCATTCTTCCATATTATCCTTTCTGAACTTATCATATTCTAATTTTATCATTTACTTGAACTATGTGGTAAATTAAAATAACCACATCACATTGAACTCAATTTCAATCATTTCGGAATCAGAGTTACGTACCCTATTTAATAACTCTTAGATTTCCTCCACCGTTATGGGGGATCTTCACTAGGCATTCCATCCACTTTAAATTAGATTATGGATTAATTGTTTTACAGTGGTTTTGTCTATTGGGTTTGGAATCTTATTGTATTCATACCTTTACCTACATCTCTTAATTTTGTTAATCGTTTATCCCTCAAATAAAATTTAATCCTATTATTGTTCATAGTCTCTACTTGAAAGAACTCTGAGGAATATATATTTAGTTCAATCTCTAATTTTTCCATTGGATATTCTTCTGACTCTTCAGAAACATCCTCTGATGAAGTAGGTCAATTAAGATCCTTCTCAGAGACTACTAAATCAACTCCAAGAAATGAAAAGTCTTTCTTGAACTTCACTCACACAAATTCAATTTTAGCATTTACAGTACCTGTTGTTACGTCATTACCAAATTGAAAATGTTCTCATTAGACATATTATGATAATATTTTATGGATTGGATCGATGAAAGGATCACCTTTCTAAAACATCAATTTTTTAAAGGGAGGGATATTGTTACAAAACTTTTGTGTCAGAACGAGGTTGGGTCTTCGGTGACACACTGCAGATATGAACGGAGGGGAAGATGTTTTCAGGGGGTTCTTTAGAAGATGTTTCAAGTTACGAAACCGATGTATCTGGGAGGCAGCTTCTTCTTTTGAAGGCTACCATTTAGAATTCTCAATGACACAAATATAATCAACATCATCCATGCAAGGAACTGATGAATAAAGAGGCCCTTATCAAGTCTGTTGATGACAATTTTAATACAGATTCCATAAAAAATAAATTTGATCAATCAATTGTCCATGATTCAATCAACACCATGGGATGTTGTTGAAACTAATCTCTAGCAACAATTAATATAGACACAACTAGGGTATTGGACACATCCACTTCAAGGAATCATCATTAATACATGGAATAGGCCAGGAATTTGGAGATTTTGCCAATAAACAAGAAACAACCAACTTTATTTACAAGAATTTAAGGATAGATTTATTTTAACAAGGGAGTGGATGTTCTGAGAAACGTACCCATATCACCACGGATTGAGGTTACTTCTACAAATGTAAGTTATATTTCTATCTCAAAAGTAGGAAACATGATCCTGCATTGATTTCTGGGCCCCGGGACATTGCTAATGCAAGTTTACCATTAGTGGAAAATCATATCAGCATGTAATGAGAGTCTAATAGACCTAGAAATGATAGATCATTCAAAACCAAAGAGGTGTTGATGAACCAGTCAAAGGTTTCCATCAAAGGAAATTTATGGCCATTAAGAGAAACCATTAGGAGGGGGGGAAACTATAAGCCTTCGAAAACTCTTAGAGGGAGAGGGGAAGATAGGTTATCCCAAATTCAAGTAAGGGTACTTTAGGGATCAATAAATCAGAGGATAAATGAAGATTTTAATATGAATTTGTGAATGATATGATGGGATTATGGTGAGATAGTGAAAAATAAAGACCACACCATCTCTATCTTGGGGGACATCCACAGAGACCATTTTCATGATAAATCTTCTTCTAGTTCATTGCCCTAAATTGTAAATATTTTCATAATAGACCTATATAGTCTCCATGTATACACATGATTATTACAATTTCATCATGATTTTAGGGTTTTTAGTAATATTTTAGATATTAGGGTTTCAAGGTGGAGGTGGTGTTTTTAATAGATTGTTGGGGTTTTTGGTGTTTTTAGTGGGGTTTAGGATAATATGGGATTTTTATGTTTTTGGGGGTCTTAGGGTTTTAATTATTTTATTGGTGTTTAGTTTTATTAGGTGTTTTAAATGATTTTATGGGATTTTATGGTTTTTAATTTATTAGTACTTATTGGGTTTACGGTTTTTAGGGGTACATGGTTTTTATGGGTTTTATGGGTTTTATGTGTCTTTTAACATCTTAGGGGTTTCCCTTATTTGTTTATGGTTTTATGGTGAATTTTAATGTTTTATATAATTATTAATAGTCTCTTAATATTTTTAGGGGTTTTCCGGTTACATTAGTGTTTTAGAGTGGGGGGTTATAGTTTTTACGTTTTTTATGGGTTTTAGTGGTTTTTAGGTTTTTTAGATTTTCTATGTTTTTTTATTTTCATTTATGGGTTTTAGGGTTTTAGGTTTTGTTATGGTATTTAAAAGTTTTTAGTTTCTTTAACGGATCTTAGGGGTTCATAGGCTCCTTTTGGTTTAATTTTTTGGTTATTTTGATCCTTGGGGTCTTTAGGTTCATTTTGAGGCATTATTGGTCATTTAGGGGTTTTAGGTTTTTACAGTCTTTCTAGGTATTTATAGTATTTTATGGTATTTCATGGGTTTAAATGGTATTATTAAATATTGGGTTTTTTTATATTTTTTATCATCTTATAGGTTTTGAAGGGTTTTAGGATGTATTTATAATTTTTATGGTTTTTACTGTCTTTTATGGGTTTCTGGTATTTTTGGGGGTTTAAGGTATTTTTGGGTTTTTATGATCTGTAGGGTCATTATTTTTTAATTTTATTATGTGAGTTACTTTTATGTATTTAATTCTATTTTGTAGTTTGGGGGGGTGGGTTTTTGGGTTTTTAGGGCTTTTACGGCACTTTTGGGGGTTTTAGGGGTTTCTATAGTTTGCTAGGGTTTATGGTTTTTAGGATTCTTTTTAGGATTTTAGGTTTTCTAAGGATTTTATGGTTTGATGGTATTTTAAATGTTATTTTATTTTTTAGTTTTTAAGGACTTTAGGGGTTTATGGTTTATAGTTGTTTTAGGGTTTTTAATGTTTTTACGATTTTCTATGGTTTAAGGATTTTTTTTTAGGTTTTAAGAGGTTATAATGTTCTTAAGGAGGTTTTTATTATAGTTTTATGGTTTTATGTGTTTTTTCATTTTTTAATTTTTTATTGGACTTAGTTGTTTTTTGGGGTTTTAGTGTTTTTTACGGTTTTAGGATTTTCTCAGGGTTTTATGGGTTTTAAGTTTTTTATGGGGTTTATAACTTTTTATAATTTTAGGTTGGTTTCATGTATTTATGGGGTTTTAGTTATTTTTGGTTATGTTAGGGTTTTTTTGGGGGTTTCTAGTTTTTTTATAGCTTTTATTTTCTTTTAATGATTTTGGGTTTTTTCGAGCATTTTAAGGGTTTTGGGTTTTTTGTTTTTTTGTTTTTTAGTATTTTATGGGGTTTTACAGTTATTAAATGTTTTTAATTTTTTTCAGTGTTTTTATGTTTTATAGTGTTTTTACAATCATTTATGTGTTTTAGGTTTTATAAGATATTTATTGTGTTTTAGTTTTTTTTGTTATTTTATCATTTTTGGGGTTTTAAGATCCTTTATTAATTTATGTGTTTTTAGTCCTCTCTTGGATTTTTCAGTTATTAGGCTTATTTTATGTTTTTCATTGTTTTAGGGTCCTTTATGTGTTTTAGTGTTTATAAGGTCCATTGGGTTTTAGGTGTTTATAATTGTGTTTTGTAATTTTTATGGTATGAGGCCCCCTTTGGGGGTTTTGGTTTTTAGAGTCTTTTAGGGTTTTGGGTATTTAAGGATCTTATAGCATTTTAGTGTATTTTTTAGTATTAGTTTCTTTTCACATTTTAGGATCATTTAGGGTATTTATGGTTTTATTGATTTTGGGTCTTCTAAGAGGTTTATGGGTCTTTAGGGACTTTTAATGGTTTTAGGTGTTTTAATGGATTTTAGGGGTTTTATGGGGGTTTTCATTTTTTTTTGTTTTTAGATTTATTAATATTTTTTGGGTTGTAATGGGTCCTTTAGGAAGATTTTTGAGTTTTTTTTGTTATTTAGTGTTTTTTAGTGTTTAAGGTTTTAGTTAGAGTTTTTTTAGGAATTTATAGGTATTAGGGAATATATTGGTATGTTTATGGTTTTTAAAAAACGTTAGTATTTTTTAGATTTATTAGGGGGTTAATATTTATTGTGTTTCTGGGTTTTTATAATTATTAGGGGTTTTGGTGGATTTAGGGGATTTTTATTATTTTAATATTTTAATGGCTTTTAAGGGTATTTATTGGTTTTAGTGTTTTTTTGGATTTTAACTATTTTTAGGATTTCTAGAACCTTTAATATTCTATGTATTCTTTTTGGGTGCTTACGTTTTTAGGGTTTTACTAGTAATTTTAGGTTTTTAGTGTTTTTCCCGGTATTTAAGGTTTTAGGGGTTTTAGGGGTTTTTCATTACTCTGTTGGGATTTTTATTATTTATATGTGTTTTGGGGTTTTTTATATTTTTAGCGTTTTGGGGTTTTATGAATTTATGAGTTTTAAGGTTAATTAGGGTTTTTATTTATTTATGGTTTTATGATTTTCTATGGGGCTTTTTGTTTTTAGGACTTTTATGGGGTTTTAGGGTATTTTAGGTTTCTTATAGGGTTATTTAAGGCCATTTAGAGTATTTAGGTATTTTATGTGGTTTTAGTATTTTTAGTGTTTTAGGGGTTTTAGGGACATTTAGGTATTTTTATTGACATTTTGTTCTTAGGGGTTTTAAGGGATTTCTAGATTTTTTAGTTTTTAAGGGTTTTGTGGGTTTAATGATTTCTATGTTTTTGAGGGTTGTTATATTATTTGATGGGTTTTATGTGGGGTTATGGTTTTCATTGGATTCTAGGATTTTAGGTATTTTATTGTTTTCATGGGTTTGGGGGTTATATATATATATTTTTTGTTTTTAGGAATTTCAAAAAAAAATTCATAGTTTTAGTGATTTTAGGGATTTTATGATTTTGATGATTTTTTTTGTGATTTATGGGTTTTTTGGGTTTTAGATATTTTAAGTGTTTTAGAGGTTTTTATTTCATTTAATATTTTTTAGTGTTTTAATTGTTTTTTTTTCAGGTTTTAGGGGTTTTAGGGATTTTAGGGGATTTGTGGTATTTATGTGCTAGGGGATTTTAGGATTTTTTTTTGTGTTTTATGTACTTTTATAGTTATAGGGGTTTTTGGGTTTTTCAATTTTTAGGGGTTTTAGGGTTTTCATGGTTTTTTATGTTTTTATTGTTTTTAGTTAATTTTGGATTTTTTAGTGTTTTTAACGTTTTTTAGGATTTTATGATATTTTATGATTTTTCAAGTATTTATGGGTTTGGGGGGTTCTGGGTTTATGGATTTCAAGGTTTTTATGTATTTAGGGGTTTTAGGATTATTAGGGATTTCAGGTTGTTTATATTTTTATATGGTTTTGGGGGTTTTATGTTTTTACGGTATTTTCATGGTGGTTTTTACAATATTAGTGTTTCAAAGGTTTTTAGTGTTTTTATGTTTTTTTGGTTTTAGGGGTTTATTTGGGGTTTTTTTGGTTTTAGGGCTCTCTTAGGAATTTAATGGTTTTGAAAGGGTTTCATGGGTGTTTACAGATTTTTTGTGATTTTAGTATTTTTATGGAATTAAGGGTTATTATGAATTTTAAGGGTTTTTTGTGTTTTGTTGGTTTTTTGGGTTTTAATATTTTTTGATCATAGGGATGTTTCATGGAGTTTTTATGTTTTATGTTTTTTAGGGCTTTTTAGTATTTTTAGGGTTTTTGGGTGTTCAATGATTTTTCTAGGTTTTATGGTTTTCTAGGGTGTTTATGATTTTTTATTTGGTGTTTAGGGGTTTTAAAAGGGTTTAGTGTATTTTATTGGTTGTAAGGGGCGAGCTTCCTATGATTTTAATGATTTAGGGTTTTTAGTATATTTAGGGTGTTTAGGAAAGGAATATGCGAGGATAGGGCTATTCCCGACCCCCCCCCCCCCAAATTTATTAAGAAAAAAAGATGCAGCAGACAAGGGAGGGGAGGGGTCAAACGACCCACACCGAAAAACCATTTACAATCCCAAGACGCAAAAGAACCCAAAAAAGAAAGATCAAAAAATAAAAAAACACACAAATCCAAACAAGAAAAATTCAGCAGTAGTCACAACCATGTAACAACCCGCATCCAGCAGCAGTAACACCATCACCATCAGCAGCAAGCACCCATCAGCACCAAATCCTGCAGAGGTCAAAATCATCCAGCAACACCAAATCAACCTCATCTGTTTCATCAAAACAACATCAGCACACTAGAAACATCGAACCACCAGCACCAAAATCACCAACCTCCACATTAGCCAGCGCCACCATACAAGGTAGATCCATGACCAGCCGCACTTAACCACCAGCACCTGAAATAGAAGCCTCATCTTCCTCAAATCCCATCCAAGTAACATCCATCATTCTAGAATAACGCACCCAGCAGCACAACCATGAGAAGAAAACCACCAGTAACTAAAGCATGAACCAGCGTGCAACCCAAAAATCACTTCCAGCAACCTAGGAACCACAACGCATAACCAGAATGTAGCACCTCATATCAAACCCATCAAACAACACCAATATCGACCCATAGCAGTACTATCCACCTCCGTAGAAAATCCATAGCAGAAGGAACTAAACAAAAGTTTCAGCAATATACGTAGGGCCAAAAAGACCAATTTGGCACCGCCGAGAAGTAAATACTATAGCCAGATCACTGCAGAACACAAACAAACCAGGAACAATAGCTTGAATCAAAGATAGGGCATGAACCTGAAATTTCATCTGCATCAAGCAAGAATTGATGCGACGCCAAAAGATCCACACATCTCCCAATCTTACCTCAAGCGGATAGAAAGAAAGCAGGAACAACGACTGAAAGAGCCAGACCACCGCACTGCATCGTCGTAGAGGTCAGAACCCACGCTGCCAGTGAAACCCCCTCCACTGATGAAGACTCTGAAACCGATGACCCATCCGTGTAGACCCCATATCCGCAAGCGAGATCTGGAACTGCGACTGAAGACCTCTAGGGTTTCCAGATGCAAAATAGTTGACTGCTTCACTACTTTCCGAGAAAATCATATCTGAAGCCACAATGAGATTTTCAACCTCTGGAGCCTCCATAGCCCGGACACAATGGCATGAAATCTGAGAGAATCTTGAATTTGAAGCCAGAATCCCAACAAGAAACAACCCTAGGGAAAGTCAAATCCGACATAGGAAGGAAACCACAACATCCTTGGATCTGAAGAGCACTTCAAAGGCATACCTCCATCGAGAAGGATACGAAAAGTATCCATAACCAAATCCCCAAGCAAGATCCTATGGAAGACCTTGAAGTTCTGATGAGGAGGAGAGCGAACCAGGGGAGAGCACTGCCATATTTGTCTACTTATTTCTTTAGGGTGTTTAGGATTTATTATGGTTTTAGGTGTTTTAAATGGTTTTACTGTATTTATTAATTTTTGGGTTTTTAGGATTTATTTGGGTTTCAGGGGTTTTAGGTGTTTTAGGGGATTTTAAAAAAAAGGGTTTTCAGGGTTTTAGGGTGTTTGCTATGTATTTACGGTTCTTTCGGTTTCATATGTTTTAGAGTTTTTCATTTTTTTAAGGCCGTTTAGGGGTTTTTTGATATGTTTAAATTTTTAGGGTTATTATGTATTTATTTTCTTTTAGGTTTTAGTACAGTTAGTGGGGTTAAGAGTTTTTAGGTTTTTTAGGTAAATTTAGTTTTGATAATATTTTAATTTTTTTTATTGCTTTTCTTATTTTTATTGGTTTTGAGGCTTTTTGTAACTTGGGGGGATTTAGGGGTTTTCTGGGTTTTAGTATTTTTATCGGTGTTAGGGCTATTTTAGAGGTGTTAGGTTCATTTTTGTTTTCTTTTAGGGGTTATATTATTTTAATAGGTTTTTTGACTTTCATGTGCTTTAATTGGTTTTAGGCTTTTTCACATTTTTTATCATTTTTGGGAATGTTGGGGTTTCTAAGGGTTTTTATATTTTTTATGGATTATATGAGTTTTTATGTATTTTATGGTTTGTAGGGTTTTTTGGGGGTTTTACACTTTTTTGGGGATTTAGTGTTACTTTCGGTTTTGGGGATTCTAAGGTATTGAGGGGATTTAAGTATTTTTATGTTTTTTAAGGTTTTACTATTTTAATGGTTTTCAGGGTTTTTATTTTCTTTTATTAGGATTTTAGTTTATTGAGGGTCTTGAGGAATTTTAGTGTTTTAGGGTATTTTTATGTATTTATTGGGGTTTTATGAATTTTTAGGTTTTTAGGGTTTTATGCTATTTATGGGTATTTTAGGGGATTTAAGGATTTTATGGAAGATTATGTTTCTAGGGTATTTTGGGTTTTCATAGCTTATAGGAATTTTTAAATAACTTAAGGTATTTAATTGGTTTAGGGGTTTTAGGGTGTTTTTTGGTGTTTTGGGGGTTTTAAGCATTTTAGGGATTTAGGGTTTTTATTTTTTTATGGGTTCTACAAGGTTTAGGGTTTTAAGGTTTTTTACGAAGTTTTATGGTTTTTAATGTTTTTTGGGTTATGGGGGTTTTTTAATTTTTGGGGGTTGTAGAGGTTTTTTTAAATTTTTTCGGGTTTTTAGAGTTTTTAGGGGTTTTATGGTATTTGGTATCATTTGAGGGTTTTGAGGGGTTTTAAGTTTTTTTATGGACTTCTTGGGTTTTTAGTGTCTGTTAGGGGTTTTCATGGTTTTTATGTTTTTTATGGGTTTAAAGGTTTTTATTATATTAAGTTTTCTTAGAGTTTTCCACGATATTTTATGATCTTTTAGGTGTTTCAATGGTGTTTAGGGGGTTTTAGAGTTTTCATGGGATTTTAGACTTTTTATAGAAATTTATATTTTTAGAGTTTTATGGTATTTTATTGATATTTGGTTATCTATACATTTTAGGTTCTTTTAGGTATTTGAATGGGTTTTAGGGTTTTAGTGGTCTGTTTGGGTTTATTATTATTTTTGGATTATATGTTTTTTAGTGTCATTTATGGTTTTTTTATTTCAGTGCCTATGTAGGTTTTTGGGATTTCTGGGTTTTTTGGGTTTTATGGATGTTTTACCACTATTATGATGTTTCTACTATTTAGGGATTTCAGGGTGTTTTACAGTTTTTTTGGGGTTTTTAAGTATTTTATTTTTTTAAATGTTTTTAAGGGTTTAGGATATTATAAAGATGTTTTAAGGAATTTTAGTGGGTTTTAGGTCTTTTAGGGGCTTCTAGGGGTTTATGGGTTTTTATGTAAATTAATGGATTTTAGGTTTTGGGGTCGTTTATTATTTGTTCAGTTTCTTTTAGGGGTTTTATGGTCTTTTCGGGTATACGGTGTAGGGTTTAGGATTTAGGGAGTAAGTTTTTGTCTTTATGGTTTGGGGTATAGGGTTTAGGGTGTAGATTTTATGGTTTAGTGTGTAGTTTTTAGGTTTTAGGTTTAATGTTTTAGGATGAAGGGTTTTGGGATTAAGGTTTAGTTGTATGGATTATGGTTTTGGTTATAGAGTGTAGGGTTTAGGGTATAGGGTCTAAGTTTATGGTGTGGGGAGCAGAGGGTTTTTTGGTTACAAATGATTTATTCCGGATTTTATGGTTTTATTGATTTTTTGAGGTTTTTATGATATATTTTTTATTTTTATGTTGTTATTTTTTTAGTTTTTATGGTACATTATGATATTTTAATGTTTTATCTATTTTAATTTTCATTTAGATATTTAGAGGATTTTTTAACTTTTAAGGGTTTTAATATTTTGTGGGTGTTTTGGATGTTTTTTATGTTTTTTTGGTGTTTTTGAGTATTTATGTGTTTTATGTGTTTTTATGGGTTTTATTTTTTATATGGTTTTTTAGGGGTGTTAGGGTTTTTAGTTTATTTCTATAGTTTTAACATCCTTGTTGTGTTTTTTTCGGTTTTAATGTTTCTATATATTTCTGAAATTTCATTATTTTGTTTGTTATTTAGAGGTTTTAGGGTTTGGTAGAGGTATCTATTATTTTTTTGATTTTTTTTTGGTTTTGAGGTCCTTCTTGATGGGGGGTGTGTAAAGTGCTTTTAATGTTTTTTAGGGATTCCACGGTTGAAAATAATTTCATAATTTTTCCAAACTTAATTGATTTTTATGGTTTTGTATGGTTTAAGGGATTTTAGGTGTTTTTATGGGTTTTGACAAGTTTTAGAGGTTCCAAGTGGATTTTTAAATTTTTGGGATTTCAGGGATTTGAAGTGTTTTTAGGTGTTTATGGTCTTTTAATGTGTTTTATGGTTGTTGAGTCTTTCTAGGATTTTATAGTTTTTTGGACTCTTAGGGTCTCTAGGGATTTTAGTGTCTTAAGGGATTTGGTGGTTCCTATATTTAATTTAAGATTCTCTTTGGGTTTTATGGTTTTTAATATTTTATAATTTTTATGGGGCTTATTATTTTGTAGGGGTTAGAGATTTTGGTTGTTTTTTTAGGGGATTATTTTTTTGTGGTTTGTATGGATTACAAGAGGACCTTAAGTGTTTTTATGGTTTCAACAGGTTTCTGGTATTTTATTTGGGTTTTTTTTCATTTTTATTATTTTTTTTTGTTTTGATGGGTATTAGGGGTTTTTATGGATTTTAGGGGGGGTTAGAGTTTTAAGCTTTTTTTTTGTATTTTTATGGTCCATAATGGTTTTTCATATTTTATTTGTTTTAGTTTATTTTAGTGCTATTAATATTTTTAGGGTTTTAATGTATTTTAAGGGATTTTATGTTCCTTTTTGTTTTTCGGGACATTTGTGTTGTTTGGGACATTCATGTGGTTTTTGGATTTTATAGTCATTTTAGAGTTTTATGGTATTTTAGGGCCTTCAAATTGTTTTTAAGGATTTTATATAATTGCCTAGTTTTTTGGTTTTTAAGGATTTCTAGTGGTATGACGTCTTTGAATGGATTTCTAGGGGTTTTATGAATTTTTTGAATTTTGTGTTTGGGGTGGGGTGATGAGTTTTTTGGGTGTCAAGGGATTTTATCATTTTTATGGTTTTATTATTTTAGCTTTTTATGGTTTTATGGGGTTTAAGGTATTCATGTGTTTAGTGTGTTTTACAACCTATTAGCGTGTTTAGGTATCATTTATGGTTTTTAGGGTTTTTAGAGTTTTTCATGGTTTTGGAGGGTTTTAGTGTCTTTATGGTCTTTTAGGGGGTATATGGTTCATTGGTTATTATGGGGTATTATATGGGTTTTACGCTTTTTCATGGTTTTTTGGGTTTTAAGATTTACACTCTTTTCTAGAGTTATATGGGTTTTATTTGCATTGTGTTTTTTAATGTTTTATGGTTTTATTGTTATTGGTATTTTATGGTTTTTATTGTTTTTTATATTTTTTTAATGTTTTTTAGGAATTGTAGGGTTTTAAGTTATTTTTATGGTGTTTATATTCCTTTATGGGTTGTACTGTATTTTAATGGCTCTTATGGGGTTTTAGGATATTTAGGGTTTTATATGGTACTCAAGGGTTTTTTTGGGTTTTAGGGACCTTTTATGTTTTTATGTTGTTTTATGGACATTCTTAGGATTGTAGGGGTTTACTGGTTTTTGGGGATTTTAGGGACTTTTGTTGTTTTTATGGATTTTTAGGGGTTTCTCGTGTTTTAGGAGTTTTTTGTATTTTTTTAGGTATTTAGGGATTTCGGGGATTTTAATTTTTTTGGGTTTTATTCTTTTAAGTTTATTTGGTATTTTTGTGTTTTATGGATGTTTTGGGTTTTTAGAGTTTTAATGGTTTATAGGTATCTAAGGGATTTAAGTTTGTTTTGGGTTTTATGTTTATTAATACATTTTCTGTTTTTTTGGATTTTATAGGGGTTTAGGGTGTCATAGATTTTTTGGTTGGGTTTGTTTTTGTTTTTTAGGATTTTATGATATTTTGGATCTTTTAGATGTATTTTTGATTTTTAGTGGTTTTTTGTGTTCCTATGGGATTTTAGTGTTTTAGGGATTCTCTATTGTATTGAGGGGTTTTTAGTGTTTTTATTTCTTTAATGGGTTTTTATGTTCTTTTAGAGTTTTTTTAAAATGTTTGGGGTCCTTTAGGGTTCACAATGTGTGGTTGAGTGTTTAGGATGCATGGTATATGGTTTAATGTTATGGGTTTATGGTTTTGGGTGTAGGGTTTAAGAATTAATATGTATAGTATATGATTTTGGGGGTACAATTTATGGTTTATGGTGTGGGGTTTAGGGTCCAGGTTGTAGGGTATAAGGTTTGGGGTGTAGGGATTACGGTTATGGGTGTAGGGTATTGGGTATATTATTTTTTTGGTTTTTTAGTTTTTAGGTGTTTTATGGTGTTTTATATGGTTTTTGGGTTTTAGGGGTTTGAGGGATATTTTTAGTGTTCTAGTGTTTTTAATTTTGTCAGGGTGTTTTGGTATTTTTATAGATTTCATAGCATCTTTGTGGGGTTTTAGGATTATAGGGGTTTATAAGGTTTATTTATGATTTTATTATGATGTTTTTTTGTTTTTTCGGGTGTTGGGTATGGTTTTTAGGGGTATTTTCCAAAATAATGTTTTCTAAATGGTTTTTGGGGTTCTTAATTTATTCATCATTTTTTGGTTTTTATGCTATTTTGGGATATTTAGTGTTTAAGGGGTTTGAGTTTTTTTAGAGTATTTTGGATTTTTATGGTTTTTAGAGAATTTATGGTTTTTAGGGTTTTAAGGGGTTTAGGGAATACTTCCTGACTTCATGGTTTATTACGCCTTTTATGTATTTAGGTTATTAGGGTCTTTTAGGACATTTATGGGTTTTAGATATCGTTATCAGATTTATTTTATTTTCGGTTATTTTATGGTTTTTAGGGTTTCATAGAGTCTTTTAGGGTTCTTAGGGTTTCTAGAGACTTAAATAGTTTTTAGGGTCCTTTAGGGACTTTTAGGGTATTACAAGGTTTTAGTGTCTTATTATGTTTGTTGGATTTTCGTTTAATTTTGGACTGTGTGGGTTTTTAGGTTCTTTTAGTGGTCTTAAGTCCCTTTAGAATTTTTTATGGTTTTGTGGTTTTGGACTTATGGTAATTTGGGGATTTAGGGTATTTAGAGGGTTTTAGGGGTTTAATTGTGGAATTTTGGATTTAAGGGTATTTTAGGGTTTTGAGGTATTTTAGGGATTTGAGATATTTTAGGGTTTTTATGAATTTGAGGGTATTCTTTTTCTTTTTGGTGTTTTAAGATTTTTAGTGGATTTTTAGGTTTTTATAATATTTAGGGACTTTTTATGGAGTTTAAGGTAAATAATGGATTTTGGGTCTTGGGGGCGGGGTTGTGTTATTTTTGGGTTTTAGGAATTGTTAAGGATTTTAGGTTTTTATGTATTTTTAGGGTTCCATATGGAATTATTGGTTTTATGGGTTTTATGACATGTTTATCATTTTATATAATTTTAATGGGTTTTGACGCTTTTTATAGAGGATTTTAGGGTTTCAGGGGTTTTTAGTGTTTTTAATGGTCTTTATAGTGTACAGGTTATTTTGGGGTTTGGGGGGGGTTTGGTGCATTATGGTTTTTTGGTTTTAGTGTTTTTAGAGATTTTAGTTTCTTTATCGTTTTCGGGTCATTTAGGGCTTATAGATTATTTTAGGGTCTTTTATGGATTTTAGGGTCTTTAAATGAAATTTAGGGATTTTTATGTTTATTATGATTTGTCGGTTTTTATGGGTTTTAGGGCGGATTTATGGTTTCTATTTTTTAAGGGGTGTTACAGTTTGTATGGTTTTTTGGGTTTTTAGGGTTTTTATGGGATTAGGATTTATAGGAGTTTTTTGGGTTTCATTATTGTTATGTTTATCAATTTTATAAGGGTGTTAGGGTTCTTTTGGGGCTTTTATGGTTTTTTGTGTGATTGGGGTTTTGGGGGGTTTAGTGTGTTATAGGGTTTTATATGTGTGTATGTATGTTTTTAGTTTTTTAATGTGGTTTTAGGGTATTTTTTGAGTTTTTGGGTTTATGTGTCTTCTAAGGTTTTAGGGGTTTTTCCTAGTGGATTTTTCTTTTTTTATTGGTATTTAAGGTGTTTTAGGGATCATTTATGTTTTGTTGGTGGTTTTATGTTTTCTATATATTTAATGGTGTTAATGTTTTTTTGGGTTTTTATGTGTTTTTAAGGAATTTTTGATATTTTTATGGGGTATGAGGCATTTAGAGTGTAATTATGTGTTTTACGGGTTTTTAGGTTATTTAATTTGTTTTGTATTTTTTGTGTCATTTATGGATTAGGTTATAGTGTTTAGGGTGTATTGTTTAAGACATAATGTGTATGGTATAGGTTTTAACGTTTAAGGGGTATGGTTTAATTTTTACGGTGTAAGGATTAGGGATTAGGCTCTAGGTTATAAGGTTTAATTTGTAGGAATTTATGTTTTTGGTGTATGTTATAGGGTTTATGGTGGTGGGATTAGGGTTTAGGTTTTAGGGTATAGGGTTTATAGTGTTGGAATTAGGGTTTAGAATTTGGATTTTGGGTTTTGGGGGTTTTAAAAATTTTATGGTTTATTGGGGGTTTTATGGTTTTTAGGTTTTTTGTGGTGTCTTATTGCATTTAGGGGATTTATGTGTTCTGAGGGTATTTTAGGATTTTAGGATTTTTTTTTGTGTTTTATGGATTTTAGTATTTTTAAGGTTATAGGTGTTTTAGGTTAGTTAATGGTTTGTTTTTTGTTTTTTTTGGGTTTTATTCTCATTGGGTGTTTATGTGTTTTTTATTGTTTTTAGTGTTTTATGGTTTATTTGGGTTGTTAGGTTTTAAGGGGATTTAAAGAATTATGGGTATTTAGTTTATTTCTAGTTTTAATAGAATTTTATTTTTTAATGTTTTATTTTATCTTTATAGTTTTATGGTTTTTTAGATTTTTGTGGGATTTGGTGGGTTTTATGTTATTTTATTATTCTTATGGTATTTTAGGTTTTTATGGGTATTTTTATTTTTGATTAATTTTCTGTTTTTTGGGTTTTTATGGGATTTTTGTGGTTTTATAGATGTTAGGGTTTATTAAATGAATTTATGGATTTATTTTTTTACTCTTTTTAGGGGTTTATATAATTTTTGAGGTTTTAGGGGTTTTTAGAGATATTAGAGGTTTTTGGGGTATTACTGCGTTTTAGTTTCTTTTATGAAAATGAAGGGGTGTCAAAGATTTTTGGTTTTTTCTATTTTGGGTTTCTTGGGTTTTTAGTTTCTTTTAGGGGTTTAAATGGTTCATTAGGCTTTTAAATGTGTTTATGGGTTTTTAGGTGGTGTCATGGGGTGTTACAGATTTTGATGTTTTTAAGGTATTAAGGTGATCTATGGACCAGTAAAGTCATTTAGGGTTTTATGGTTATGAATTTTTGTGTCTTTTAATTGTTTTTAGATTTTTAGGGTCGTTTAGGGTTTTTATAATTTTATAGGGTTTAAGAGGTTTTTTGGGTTTTATGGTCTTTTATGATTTTTTTTGTTTTTAGTATCTTTTATTGTTTTTTATGGTTAATAGGATCATATAGTTTTTTAGGGTTTTATAGACTAGGGGGAGGTAGTGTATTGTTGGGACTTTTTAGGTTTTAGGATTTTTAGCATCTTTCTGGGTTATAGGGTTCTTAGGTTTTTTAGGGGATTTGAGGATCTTTTAAATTTTAAAGTTCTTCTATTTTTATGGCCTTATATGGTGTTTTAGGTTTTTATGGTTTTTATGTTTTTTTGGGATTTTAATATATATTGGTCGTTTTATATATTTTTTTGGATTTACAGGTTTTACCATTTATTGGGTTTTAGAATTTTTAGGGGTTGTTAGTGTTTTAGTGTTTTTGGTTTTTAGGGGCTTTAGGGTCCTTTATGATTTTTAAGATTCTATGGGGTTTTTTGGTGGTTTGGGGTTTTTATGATGTAATAGGGTTTTTATAGATTTTTTGGATTTATAATGATTTTATATGGATTTTTTGGGAATTAATGGTTTTTTTGGGGTTTTAGAGTATTTTGGGCTTCAAAGTATATTTACAGTTTTAGGGGTCCCCGGATGATAGGGGCTTTCACACATTCTCGAGGTTTATTATATTTTTAAGAGGTTTTAGAGTTTTTTAAAGTCATTTATAAATTCTAACTATTTAGAGTCCTTTAAAGAGGATTTTTTTTGTGGGGCTCTTTGGTTTTTTAGGATATTTAAGGTTTTAGGGGTATTTATAGTTTTTTTGGAATTTTGTGTTTTTTTCGGTCATACGGTATTTTATGGGTTTTAAGGGTTTTTAGGGTTTTTATGGTTTTTAGGATTTCTAGTATTTTTATGGTATTCAGATTTTATATAGATTTCTAGAGTTTTTATGAATCCATTTTGGTTTTTACGGTTTTGTAATTTTTAGGGGTTTTATGGGGTTTCTATAGTTTTTATTGTTTTTATAGTTTTTGGTTTTTATGTTCATTTTGGGTTTTAGGGGGTTTTATGGTATATTAGGGTGTTTAAGAATTTATTAGAGTCGTTTAGGATTTCTATAGTGGTTTTACATATTTTGGGTTTTTTAGGTGTTTTTAGTGGTTTTATGGGTTTTAGGGACATTTAGGATTTTTATGGTTGTTTGGGCCTATTAGGATTTCATTGGTATTAGTGTATTTTAGTTTAATTTTTTTTGGGGGTTTTGAGGGTTTTATGATTTTTATGGGTATTTGGGTTATTTTGGGGTTTTTAGGGATCTATAGTTTATTAAGTGTTTTAGGATTTCTTAGTGTTTTTAGTATTTTAATTTCTTTGAAGGATTTTTAGGGATTTTATGTATTTTAATGATATTTAGGTTTTTAGGGTTGAATGTGTTTATTTATAATGACTTATGATTTTTATGATTTTTTATCGATTTTTATGGTTTTAAGGGTTTTAATTTTTTAGGATTTTGAGGGTTTCCTTTGGGGCCTTTTGAGTTTTATGTTTTTATTAGTGTTTTCAGGGGGTGTAAATGTTGTTATTGGTTTTATAGTTTTGTCAGTATTGTATTTTTTTAATGTTTTTTGTTGTTCTCAAATTTTTTAGGATTTTTTTGTTTTCTTATGGTTTTTAGTTTGTATAATTTAGTGTTTAGGATATATGGTTAATGGTGTATGGTATATGATTTAGGTTGTAGGTTATAGTGTTTATAATGTTGGGTATAGTGTTTAGGGTGTGGGGTTTTTGGTTTTGGGTGCATGGTATAGGGTTTAGGGTGTGTTGTCTAATGTTCAGGGTGTATGGATGAGGGTTTTTTCAATTGCGAATTGGGTATTGGAAGTTGGTTATTGGTTTTAGGGTGTAGGTTTTAGTGTGTTGGGTGTTGGGTTTTGTGTATAGGGTATAGTGTGTATGGTTTTGGGTGTACTCTATAGTGTTTAGGGTGTATGGTTTAGAGTTTAGTGTGTAGGGTATTGTGTTTAGGGTGTATGATTTAAGGATTAGTGTAGATGGTACATATTTAGGGTGGAGGGTTTAGGGTTGAGGGTGAAGGGTATAAGGTCTAGGTGTAGGGATTATGGTTTAGGGTTTCTGTTCAGGGTTTTGGGTTTATGGTGCACGGTATAGGGGTTAGGATCTAGTGTTTTTTGTTAATGGTGTAGGGTAACAGATTTAAGAGGTAATGTTTCGGGTTTAGGGTGTAGGATATATACTTTAGATTTTAGGGTTAAGGGTTTAAGGTGTATGGTATAAGGTTTTTTGAATATTTTAGGGTTTAGGATGGTGTGTATAGTGTTTATGGTGTTAGTTATTGGGGTTTGAGTGTAGATATAGGGTGTAGGGTGTAGGGTTTATGGTTTATGCTGTATCCTACAGTTTTAAGGGTTTTGGGTCTAGGGTTTTCGTTGTAGGGTATAGGGGATAGTGTGTAGAGTTTAGACTTTTTGGTGTAGGTTATATGGTTTGTTGTGTAGTGTTTATTATTTAAGGTGTTGGGTATCTGGTTTAGGATGAAGGGTATTTTGGTTTAGTGTTTAGGGTTTATGTTTTAGGGTGTACAATTTAGGGTTTAGGGTGCCAGGCATAGGATTTAACGTGTTGGGTTTAGGGATTAGTGTATATGGTTTAGTGTTTAATGATTAGGGTATAGTGTATATGGTATTTTTTTATTGTGTATGGTTTAGAGTTTGGGATGTAGGTTTTTTGGTTTAGTGTATAGGTTGTAAGGTTTAGTTTGTAGGGAATAGGGTGTAGGGTATATGGTTTAAGGGGCAGTGTTCAAGGTTTTGGTTATAGGTAACATGGTTTATAGTTTAGTGTATTGGGTATAGGGTGTTTGTAATATTGTTTAGTGTTTATTGAATAGGGTATAATGTGTGGGATGTAGGGTTTACGGTGGAGGGTAGAGGGTTTAGGGTGTGGGGTATATGGTGCATCATAGAGGGTTTAATGCATAGGTTTTAAGGTGTATGGAAATATGGATTAGGGTCTAGGGTAGTGGGTTTAAGGTGTAAGGTTTACGATTTATGGTTCAGGGTTAGGTTATATCATATAATTTTTAGGGTGAAGGGTTTAGGGTTTAGGGTGAAGGGTTTTGGGTTTTGGGATTAGGGTGTAAGGTATTGGGATTCTAGTATAGGGTTCTGGATTTAGGGTGTATGTTATAGGGTTTAGGTTGTATAATTAAGGGTTTATGGTTTTGGGTAAAGGGTTTATGGTGTAGAGATTAGGAATTATGTTTTAGGTTTTATAGATTAGGGTGTTGGTTATAGGGTTTAAGGTTTTTATCTGTTTAGGGGTAAATTTTTAGGGCGTTTTAGGTTTTTTAAAGTGTTTAGGGTTTTTAGGGGGTTTAGGATATTTCATGTTATTTATCATTTATACTGATTTTTGGGGTTTTTACTATTTTTACTATTTTATAGCCTTTTTATGTGTCGGTAGGGTATTTAGTTTCTGAGGGACTTTCGGTATTTTCAGTTTTTAGGGGTAGTTTGTTTTTGTAGGGTCTTCAGGGTTTCTTGTTTTTGTAGGTTTTAATGGTTTCTATTCATTTTAATGTTCTTTAAATGTTTTTAGTGGTTTCTTTGTGGTTCTTATAGCTTTGGTATTTTTTATATTTTTTAGGGCTGGAAGGATTTATTTGGGTTTTTATGGTCTGTTTTCATTTTAGTGTTTTTAGGGTTCTAGGAAATTTGTGGGGTTTTCAATGTTATTAGGGTTCCTTTAATGTTCTTAGTGTTTATAATTTTTAGGTATTTTTTTGATTTTCGAGAGTTTTCTGCGTTTTAGGTGTTTTAAGGGGTTTTAGAGGTTTTTATAGTTTTTAGAGAATTGATAGTTTCTTTGTGGGTTTTATAATTTTTAGGGGTTTTAGAATTTTTATGGTATTCATGGATTTTTAGTGTGATTAGTGGATTATAATGGTCTTATACATGTTTTATTGGGTTTTTAGTTTCCTTTAGGGGGCTATTGTTCTTTTAAGGGTTTTAATATTTTTATGGACTTTTAGTTGTTTTAAAGGGCAGTTTAAGGATTTTATGAATTTTAATATCTTTTCTGGTCTTCGGGAATTTTATGGTTTTAAGTATTTCAGGGTTTTAGGGATTTATCTATTTTTAGGATTTTCATGGTTTTAAGATTTGTAATGATTTTTGGGTTTTGTGGTATTTATGGATTTTAATGGATTTTATCATTTTTGGGTTACTTGGGGTTTTAGGGTTTTGTGATTTTATTTTCATGGTTTTTTGATGTTTTTTAAAATTTATTTGGGGTTTAAATGTTTTTATGGTTTTTATGGGGGCGAGTTCAGTGTTTTTTTGGATTTTTAGGGTTTTTTGAGTTTTTAGAGTTTTGAAGTTTTGTTAGGGATTTTATTGTTTCCAGGTATTCTAGGGGTTATTATTTTTTTGGATTTGGGAGATTTTATGTGTTTTTTGTTTTTTATGGGTTTTAATGTATTTTAATGATTTAGAGGTTTTTATATCCTTCTAATATTGTTAGAGGTTTTATTTTTTTAGGGGTTTGGGTATTTTATTGGTTTTCATATTTTTTTGGTATTTTATTGTTTTTATTGTGTTTTAGGGATTTTTGATATTTTTGGGGTTTCAGGGTCATTTTGGGGGGATTTTTGTTTTTTTGGGTCTTTTATCATTTTTATTGGACATTTCTGTTTTTAATAATTGACAGGTTCCTTTAGGGTTTTTATGTTCCTTTAAGTAGTTTTCATGTTTTGATGGTAATTTATGGTTTTTAGTATTTTTTGGGAACTTTTGGGGTTTTATAGGTTTTAGGGTTCTTCAGGTTGTATAGGGGTTTTAGGGTCTTTTAGCGTATTTAGTGTCCTTTAGGGGTTTTTGTTTTTAGGGTATTTATGGGTTTTGTGGTATTTTATGGTATTTTCGGAGACTATGGGTTTTTAATGAACTATAGCGGTTTTTGGTTTTTTATGTGTTTCTAAGTTATCTAGCAAATTTTAGGTGTAGGGATAGGCTAGTCCCGACCCCCCAGATATATAAGAAAAAAAGAAGCTAAAACATTGGGGGTAGAGTCAAACAAGCCATACCCAAATACAGTCCCAAAAGACCCAACATTGAATGAAACTACATTTCATAAGGGTCAACCTCCCACGTATCCCCATAGGGCTCTCCGTCATCACCATATGTTAAACACGCATCTGACTATTCCATCTCCCACTCTGTCGTAGCTTTCCTAGCGTTTTCCACATCAACATCAAGCTTGGTATAAATGCTTTTATAACTATGCATCTTTGAAGACAATGAGGCCTTGGAGGAGGCTCTAGTGGAAATTTCCTTGGGTAGAGTAGAGTAGTCCTTTCTTGGACTCCCCCTCCTTGTGGTAGGGGAGAGAGCTCCACAGTCCACCTTCCATCCTTGCCGCACACCATCATCACTCAACCCCCTAGTCCTAGAAGCACCAACCTCCCCATGCTCAACAACACCAAGATTAGCCCCATCTGTCTAGATATCAGATCAAGGTGTACTGATAGCCCTTGTATTCCTCTTTCAGGGGAATTCTGGACAATAGAACCAGGGTAACCCATCAAATCCTTCACTCTACTTATCCAAGCTATGATTTCTTTGAACCAGTCATCATGATCTGGAATGATTTCATAAAGCCTTACTGCTTCATCATCACCAGCCCAAACAAAATTCACGTCTTACATCAGATCTGGAACCTATAGGATGTCTGTTTGATGTTGCTCAAATGATATTTCTGTGCAGTCCAACATTATCATTCCGAAAAACTCCACACATGTGGACAGGGTCTTGAATAAAACCATAGTAAGGCTCTAATGCTCTTAAGTCCTCTTGCTTATAATTTTAGGCAGGTCCCCCTGATCTGCAACAGATGGAAATCCTTCATCCATTCTATCCCCAATCCCAGTAGCAGTAGCCACCGTTCTCTACTCCAACTATTGTTTAGTATAAGGTAAAGGATTATATACCTATGTTCACCCTGTTCCATCACAGAAGCTATGTGGAGCCTCCCAATGAGGACACACATGGATTCACGTGTCATCCTTTGCCACTTAATCCTTCATAACTCCCTGGTTCTTCATCTGCTGAATCATCCCCTCTCTGTCCACAGAGTCCACAGCTTCCAACCCCTCAAAATGGTTGGATGTTGAAACAACAACAACTGATGAGTTTTGTATCCTCTCCTCCTTCCCCATACCTTCATAGGTGAGATCGGGTACCACGTATTGGGGTTCCAATAGCTGCACACCAACATCCCAAGCTGCTTCATCTTTCACCTCCCGCTGAACATTCATCTCCAACATTGCCTTCCCATCATCCGCAATTTTCACAGGTCCCAGCTCCATAATGAAAATGGATATTGGATCCATATCCTTCCATTGATATTATATATCATTAGCCACCACTGCACCCTCATATGAAGCCTCACCCCCCCATCCCACTGAAAGAAGGGATGTCACCTGCAAATACTAAGTCACCCCTCATTGACTTGGAAGATTCATTTACCTTAGCCTTTTAATGGTTCTCTAATATACCATGGCTTGAAGAAAAGACCTATCCATCCACCCCAACATCCATCACTGCACCCAAAAGAGCATCCTTCAGAGTTCCCAGCCATGCCTCAATTTCATATGTCATCCCCATCTTGAGAGGGCTATCTCTCTGGTCAGACCCTACTATAACACACTCACTAGCCCTGTGCCTGAAATCACTTCCTCCATGATCATGTGTCTTTAAAGAATAACAGTAGCTCACATGTGATTAAAACACCACAGGTTGATTCCACTGAAGTTCCTCACCAATGGAATTCCAAAAAAAATCAACCGAATCTTCTGAAACATCAACTTCAACAGAAGCCCTCGGGGAAACCGGGTGACAAAGATCCCTAGTTCTACTATCCATGTACAAGAACATTCCAACCATATTACCCAACAATGATATAATAGACAGATTTTGAAAGAATAGGGGGAGTTTAAGAAACCTCACCCAAATCGGTAACATCGGAGAATCACAACGTAAATGGAAATCAAATATCCATCATGAGAGGTAAAAGTGGGCATCTTTGCATCTTCAGGGAGCCGCAAGCCAAACCTAGATGATATTTTTCATGGAAAAAAAATGTATCAGAATGTGTCAGGCATCAACGAGACACATATTAGCATGATCATAGAGATCTTAGTTCAAAAACATGAACCAATCATAAATGTCAAAGGAAGGGTGCCAATTCAATAACCAAGCAACATAGGTCGGCCTATTCAGGGTTTTGAGATAATCTAGGGGTTTTATGGGTTTTGGGTGCTTATCAGTTGTTAGGAGTTATAAGGGATTGTTTATTTTGTAATATTTTTATTGTTAATTTTGTTTTTATTTTTTTAAGGATTTTAGGAATTTTAAGAGTTTTAAAGGTGTTTATGGTGTTTAGCGGTTTTAGGATGTTATTGATTTTAGGGTTTTTGTGGGTTTTAGAATTGTATGCAATTTTTGGGTGTTATTGTTTTTCTTTTATTTAGTGTTTTAGTGTGGTTTCTGTTCATTTAATTGTTTTGTGGTTTTAGAGTTTTTTTATTTTATGCGGTTTTTATATTTTTACGTATTTTGGGGACATTACGAGGATTATAAATTTTTCTGGTATTTTTATGAAATTAGGGATTATACGGTTTTTTATGTTTTAGGGTTTTATGGTCATTTTGTGTTTTTTATTCGTTGGTTAATTTAGCTTTTAGGGGTTTTATGTACAATTAGTGATTTTAGGATCCTTTTTAGTTTTTAGTGCCCTTTAATGGATTTATGATCTTTTAGGGTCCTTCGAGTCCAACAGGAGTTTTAGATTCTTTTAGCTTTTTAGGTTACTTTTTAGTGTTTTAGGTTTTCTTAGGGTTTATGGTGTCTTTTAGGGTGTTTAAATATTTTCATATACTTTTATGGATATTTCGGGGTCTATGGTATTTTATTGTTATGGGGAACATTAAGTGTCTTTTTGGGTTTTTATGACATTTTAGGGGGTTTATTTTGTGTTTTTAGGTACTATTATGATTTTTAGGGGATTTATGTTTTTTTGGTGTTTTTATTTTTTTAGTAGTTTTTAGGGGATTTTAGGTACTTAGTGTATTTATGTGTTTTTGGAGGTTTTATAGTTTTTTTAATATTTATGTTCCTTAATGATTTTATGGTTTTTATGGTACAAATATTATTTTACAGTTTTAGTGGTTTTATGATTTATAAGGGTATTTTTGTTTTTGGTTTTTTTTTATTTATTTTTTTAGGGGTTCTGGGGATTTTTATGTATTTATAAGGGATTTGGGGTATTTGTTGATTTTTATAGTTTTTAGGTTTTATGGATTTTTATGGTGTTTTAGTGATTTTATGGGTTTTAATTTCTTAATTTTTTAGGTTTGCTTAGGTTTTAAGGTTTTTAAGGGTTCATATAAATTTTATGTGTGTTATGGATTTCTAGGTCATTAAATTGTTTTAGGGGATTTTGTGTTTTTTTTGTGTTTTTAGGGGTTTTATTGTTTTTAGGTCCTTTTAAAGGTATTTAATATTTTTAGGGATTCCTTAGGAATCTTTGGGGTTTTTATGTTTGTAGTATTTTAGGGGGGTTTAGAGGTTTTCTTGTATTTTTAAGATTTTTTACTGTCATTTGGGGATTTTTTCATTTTTTCTGGTTTTACAGTTTCTGGTGTGTTTTATATATTTTATGGGGATTTAGTATTGTTGAATGGTTTTTATGGTTTTTAAATATTTTTTGATTTTAGGGGTTTTAAGGGTTTATAGTGTTTTTATTTTTTCATAGGGACTTTTATGGTACATTAGGAGTTTTAGGTTCTTAATGATTATTTATGATTTTTAGGATTTTTATGGGTTTTAGGGATTTTAGGGGTTTTAGGGATTTTAGGTGTTTTAGGATCATATAGTGTTTTATGGGTTCTAGGGTTTTTTTTCTAGTTTAATATTATTTTTCGGGGTTCTAGAATTATTATGGATTTAATGTTTATACGGGTTTTGTGGGATTTCATGTTTTAGGGTGTTTATCATCTTCATCGGTTTAAAGAAATATTATGGTTTTTGTGTTTCATGGGTCTTTTAGTGTTTCTTGTGGTTTTCTTGGTTTTATGGGTTTTTTATTTTCTTTTAGGGTTTTAGGGAATTTTTATGGTTTTAAATGTTTTCAAATCTTTAGGGGGTTTATGGTTTTAATGTTTTTGGTGATTTTTTTGTTTGGATTTTTTTCAGGGTATGTTTTAGTGTTTTAGGGTTGCTTTTAGTTATATTAGTGTTTTAGGCTTTTTGAACTTTTTATTGGAATTTATATTTTTTTCGATATTTATGATTTTTAGGATTATAACAATTTCAGGATTATTGATTGATTTTAGGTTTTTTAGGGTTTTAGTGGTTTTTTTGGATTTTATGTTTTCTAGGGGTTTAAAGATTATGGTTTATTTTAGGGGATTTTAAGGTTTTTACTGGGATTAGAGTATTTTTTTGTTATTATGGGTTTTTGTGGTTTTCATGGGTTTTAAGGTATTATGAGTATTATGTTTTTAATTATTTTGTGGCATTAGGGGTTTGAATGGATTCTTATGGGTATGATGGTTTTTATGATTTTTATGGTTTTTTTGGGGTTTTTACGGTTTTCACTGTTTTTTTTGGTTTTTATAGATTTTATGGGTTTTTGTGTTTTGTTAGGGTATTTAGGGTTTTTATTATTATTCTTTTGATTTTTAGTTCATTATGAAGTTTGTATGGATTTTACTATTATCTGGGCTTTTAGGGTTTTTTAGGGTCTGGGGCTTTCTAAGGGCATTATGGCTTTATGGATTTAGGAAGATTTATGGGTTTTGGGTTTCATTTTGTTTCTATGGGTTTTATAGTTTTAGGGTTTTTTTAGATAATTAATGGGTTTTTAGTTGTTTTATGATATTTAGGGATCTTATAGTGTCATAGGGGTTTTAATTTTTTTCGAATTTTTTTTCTAGATTGTTCGAGTTTTATGGGTGTTTTGGGTTTTTTATCATTCTAGAAATTTTAGTGGGTTTGAGGTTTTAATGTGGGTTTAGGATATTTTAGTTATTTTATAGTTTTAGGGTATTTTAGGGATTTGGAGGGATTTTGTGGTTTTTAGGGTTTCTATGGATTGCTAGGTATTTTACGAGTTTTAGGGTTTTAATGGTGTTTTTTCTATTTTAGGGTTTTTATGGGTTTTATGTTTTTTAGGCGGTTTAATTATTTTCTAGAATTAATAAATTATTTCAGGGTTTTAATGGTTTTTATGGTCTTTGTAGGGTACTTGGATATTTTATTGGTTTTTTTATGTTTTAGGGTTATTTTTATGATTTTAGTGTTTTAGTGGTAGTAGATCTTTTTTTTGATTTATTGATGGTTAAATGGGTTTTAGGGTTTTTTTAAATTTTTTGGAATCTAGAGGCTTATTATAATATTTTTCATTCTAGGGTTTGTAGGGTTTTCAAATATGTTACGGATTTTTATGGGTGTTAGGGACGTTGTAGGTTTTAGGGGTTTTCATATTTTTAGGACGTTTATGGAATTTCAGTTTTTAAGGTATATTAAAGTATTTTATTTGTTTTATAGGATTTTAGAGTATTTATTATTGGTATTTTGTTTTCTAGATAATTTTTTGGGGTTTCAGGGATTTTATTATTTTAGGTGTTTATTAGTTTTTTGGGTTTTAAGTAGTATTAGGGTTTATAGTATTTTAGGGGTTATTTGGTTTTTTTTGAATTTTTAGTGTTTTATAGGTATTTGGGTTTTTAGGGTTTTTAAATTTTTTTTCTATTTTTTACGATTTTAGTGTCTTAGGGTTTTTATAGGTTTGTTGTCTTGCCTTGTGGTTTTTATAGTTTATTCCTAGGGTAATTATATTTTTTGGGTACCAAATATTTTACATATATTAGTGTTTTAGAGAATTTAGGTTTTTTAGGGATTTTTGGGTGTTTAAGGGGTTTTGGGGTTTTAGGGTATTTATGGTTTTAGGGTTTTACGGGTTTTAGGGTTGTTGGTAATTTTATTAGTGATTCAGTGTATTTTACGGTCTTTAGGGTCTATTAGTTGTTTTAGTGACTTTTATGTGGTTTTAGGTTATTTTATTTTTTTAGGGGTTTCTACGTTTTTGGTTATTTGGGGTTTTTTGTGACTTTTAGGGTTTTTATAGTTTTCATTAGAATGTAGGATTTTTATGTTTTTTTGTATTATTTAGTGTTTTTAGATATTTATCTATTTTTGGGGTTTTAGTGTTTTTATTTGTTTTCATTATTTAGTTTTGTATGGGTTTTTATGTTTCTTAGAGTTTTGGAAGGCTTTTGGGGGTTTTAAGAGTTTTTAGTGAGTTTTATGCGTTTAGGGGTTTAAGGGTTGTTAGGGTTTTCAGTGTTTTGGAGATTTTTATGGGTTTTACGGTATTTATGTATATTTACGACCTTCTTGTGATTTTTAGGGTTTTAGGGTTTTTAGGTGGTTTATGATTTTGAGGATAGTTTAGTGGTGTTATGCTATTTAGGGTTTATAAGGGTTTATGGTCTTTTAGGATTTTTTTAGGATTTTTAGGATGTTCTTTTAGTATTTATTTTTTTTGTTAGTTTATTTGATTATTAGTTTTATTTATGGTTTTTATGGTTTTGAAGGGTTTTAGTGTATTTATGGAGTATTTTAGTTTTTTTTTGTTTTTATGGTGTTTAACGCATTAAGGATTCTTTTAGGGGTTATTTTGGAGATTAATGTTTTGGTTTCGTTTTTAGTGGTGTTAATGGAATTGTATGTTTTTAACATTTTTTTTGTATTTAATTGAATTTTATGGTGTTTTGGTGGTTTTTTAGGGTTTAAAAGGTTTTGGGGGTTTTATGGATTGTTATGGATTTTAAGGAATTTCATGTTATTTTCTTGTTGTTTTGTATTTTTTAGGTTCTTCATATTTTTTAGGTGTTTTATTATTTTAGGGGTTTTAGTTGTTTTTAGGTTTTCACGGTTTCTTAGTGTTTCTGGGATTTTAATGGTTTTTAGAGTTGTTCGGTTTTATGGCCATTATGTTTTTTATCCTCTTAGGGGTTATATTGTTATTTATTTAAATTGTATTTGGGGAGGGGGTTATGGGGTTTAGGATCTTCTTAGGGTCTTTAGAGGTCCTAGAATCTAATTTGGGTTTTTAGGGTACTGGGTACTTTTTACTATTATTAGGGTATTTTATGGTTTTCTAGAAAATAAATATTTTTCGGGACATTCTGATTTTTATTAGATATTATGACTTTTAGGGTATAATGGTTTTTAGGAAATTTAAATTATTTTTAGGGGTTTTAGGGTTTTATGAGTATTTATTGTATTTTGGGGTTTATAAATATTTTTTTATGGTTTTAAAATTTATAAAATAATTAATTGGTTTTGGTGGTTTTATTGGTTTTAGGGGTTTTCGTTTTTAGGGTTTTCTATGGTTTTTAGGGTTTAATTTTTTTCTATGATTTTCAGGGGTTTTAGTGGTTTTTTGGTTATTAGGATTATTTTATGTAATTTAGGGATTTTTTTTGAAAAAAAGGGTTTGTTTTATTTTTTAGGGCCTTTGGGCTCTTTTAGTATTTATAAGGTTTTTAGGTTATTTTAATTACTTTTAGTGTTTTTATTGGTTGTATGGGGTTTTTGGTGTTTTGGGGCTTTTGTGTTTTTAATGTACATAGTGTTTTTAGATTTTTACGGTCTCTTATGAGTTTTAATGTTATAGGTGTGTTTACAATTATTTAGGGGTTTATACTTTTTATTGTTTTAGGGTATTTTTAGGGTATTTTTAGGGTGTGTTATGGTCTTTTTGGGGGTTTTGGATACTTCTATTAATTAAAGGGTTTTTAAGGATTTTATGGGTTTTAGTTTATTTTTTTGGGGTTTTTAGTGTCTCTTATAAGTTATTTGGGGGTTATGGGTCTTTCTAGGTTTTTGTTTTAAGTTGTATATAGGGTTTGGGGGTCGGGTTTTAGTTTTTTATGGGGTTTTGTGATGTTTTTCGGTTTATATTGTATTTTTTTGGTTTTCGGGGTCGTTTAGATGTTTTAAGGTTTTTATGGACCTATTGTTATTTGTCTATTTAGGGTTTTCAAGGTTTTAGGGTTTTAGGGGTTTTTTCCCTTTTATAGTTTTTAGGTTAATTTATGTTTTTTTGGTTCTAAGAATCATTTATGCGGTTTCTATGTTACATTACATTTTACGGAATTATAAGGAATTTATGGTTTAAAGAATTTTTAAGGTTTTTAGGGTCTTTTATTGTTTTCTAGGTTTTTAGGGGGGTTTAGGGGTTTATTTTCATCTTTTAGGTTTGAAGGATTATGGTTCTGGGTTTATGGTGATGGGCTGGGGTTTAGGGGGTAGGGTTTAGGGTTTTGTGTATATGTTTTTCATATTAATGTATAGTGTATAAGCTCAGGACTTATTCCTTGGTCATATGGGTCATATACGGGTTCCCCTTCAACCCGTAAAAGGAGGATTATCCATAATAAAATAAAAAATGAAGGCCTTCAAGCCATCCAGATATAGTTGTATATGGACTAGTCTGTTTGGCTTGGGGTTTGGGTTTGGGGTTTTTATTGGTTTTTATGGGATTAATGGTTCTTTTAGATTTATGTGTTTTTTAGTTATTAGTGTCTTTGGGGGTTTTGGGGGGTTTTCGTGTTTTAGGGTTTTAGGGTTTTAATGTTTTAGCGATTTTAGTGTTTCTAAGGTTTTTAGGGTTTTAGTGATTTTTTGGGGTGTTACTGTTTTTTTCATTTTGAGGTTTTTATTTCCAATGGGGTTTTCAGGATTTTATGGGATTTTAGGGGTGTTTTAGTTGTTTTAGGTAATTAGGGGGTTTTTAGGGTTTTCAATTATTAAGGATTTTTAATGGGTTTTAAGGGTTTTAATGGTTTTGGGGTTATTTTATTTTTAGGATTTTATATTGATTTTAGGACTTTAGATTTGTTTTTTGTTTTAGGGTTTGCATTTTTATTATGGTTTTTACAGGTGTTAAGAGATTCGGGGTTTTAAGTTATATTAGGGGGTTTTAAAGATTTTAAGGACTCTAAAGGGTTTTCTAGTTTTTAGTGTTGTGTAGAGTTTTTTGGGTTTTTATTGATTTTTTGGCTCTTTTAGGGTCTTATAGTGTTTTGAGGTTTTTTAGAGTTTTTAGTGGTTTTATATTTTCAGTTTCTTTTAATGAATTTATTGTATTTTAGGGTATTTTATTTTTTTACAATATCTAGTGTTTTTTTAAGTTTTTATAGGTATTAGGATTTTTTGGGTCTTTTGGGTCTTTTATGATTTTTTAACTATTTTATTGGGATTTAGGGGTTTTTAAGGTTGTTATAGTCTTTTTTGTTTTTTAGAGTCTTTTATGAGGCTTTATGGTTTTTATGGTCATTTAGAATTTTTAGCATATTTTAGCATATTATATCATTATTATCATATTTTAGTGTAATTTATCATTTTTATGGTTTTAGGAGTTTTATGTCTTTAGGTGTTTTTTATGATTTATTGATTTTTATGGATTTTAGGGTTTTTAGGTGTTTTAGTGGTTTTATAGATTTTTAAGGGTTTTCTATTGTTTTAGGGATGTTTCAGCTTTTATGGGGTGTTTATTATTTTTAGGGGTTTTGTAGGGTTTTTTATTGTTTTTTCTTTTTTGGGTTTTATGGTTTTTAGATGGTTTTATGGATTTTAGGTTTTTTGGGGGATTTAGGGTTTGTTGGTTTTTATTGGGTTTAGGGTAAATTAAGGCTTTATTGGGATTTTAATATCTTTTTTTTTGTTTTTTATGTTTTTTAGAGGTTTTATGTTTTTTTCGATTTTATGGGTTTTAGTGGTTTTAAGGGTTTTACAGTTTATTGGAGTTTTAGTGGTTTTATGGGGTTGTATGTTTTTAGGGTTTGTAGACTATTTTTTATTTTTATGTATTTAGTGATTTTAAGCTATTCATGGAATTTAGGTTTTTTATGGTTTTCTTTGGTTCTTTGTTTTTTTATGTTTTTTGGGGGGGTTAGGGTCTTAAGGGGTTATTAGTGACCATTAATTTTGCGATATAGTGTATTTTAGACATTATTTCGGGGTTTTATAATCATTTATTTATTTTTTGTGATTTTGGGACATTTAGGGGGTTTTGTATTTTTAAGTGTATAATTGGGTTATTATATGTTTTATGGTTTTTCGTGTTTTTAGTGTTTTATATGTTCTTTTTGTTTGTAGGGGTTTTTGTGTCTCTTAGGGTTTACGAAATAAGGTTTGGGTTTTAGGGTGTATGGTGTATGTGTATGGTGTAGGTTTTCGGGATTTTTATGTATTGTTTAAAGTTTATGATATAGTGCATAGGGTTTATTGTGTATGGATTAGGGTTAGGGTAAAGGTTTTATGGTGTATGGTTTTGTGGACTAGTAGTTTGGTATAGTTTTTCATGTGTATGGTTAAGGCTTTTGGGTGTACGGTATAGGTTTTAGTGTTTATGGTTTAGGGATTTGTTTGTAAGGTTTTGGGTTTAAGATTTTTAGACGATTTTAATTGTTTTTGGGGTTTTTTTTATTATTTTTGTGGGTTTATGTGTCTACTGTTTTTATAGTTTATAGGGTTTTGGGTCATTTTGATTTGTAGGATTTTCTTCGAGTTGTAGGGGTATAAGGTTTTTGATTTTTAGTTTATAAGTTTTATTTAACGTATTTAGATGGGTTTAGGGGTTTTATGTTATTTCTGGGATATTTCAGGGTTTTTGGTCTTTTTTATTTTTGATGGTTATAAGTGTTTTAGAGTTATAGGGGATATTTTAGAGACTTAAGGGTTTGGGGTTTTTTTTGATGGTATTAGGGTTTGTATGGTTTCTATTAATTTTTAAGGTTTTTGGGCCTTCATTACGCATTAGAGTTTTAAGGGTATTTTTAATTTTATGGCATTTAATTGTTTTAGGGGTTTTATATTTTTTTCAAGTATTTCTAGGGTTATAGGAATTTTATGGGTTTTTAGTGTTTTTAATTATTTTCATCGATTTTTGGGTTTTTAATGTATTTAAATTTTTTTGGAGTTTTTGGGGTTCTTCAGGTTTTTATGATTTTTAGTGTTTTATGGGTTTATGATACCTATGGGTTTTAGGGAGATTTACTGTCTTTTAAGGACATTTATTTTGTTTTAAATGTTGTTAGGGTTGTATAGTTTTTTAGGCTTTTAATTTTGTAGTGGTTTTTTGGGGTTTTACGGTTTTTATTGTGTTTACGGATTTATAGGGGGTTTTAGATTGTTTTAAGGGTTTTAAAGAGTTTTAGAGTTTTTAGAGACTTTAGTTATTTTTCAGGTTATCATGTTTCATATGGATTTTTTTAGTTTTAGGGTTTCTATGTTATTTTGGGGTTTTGGGTTTTTTATTTTTTAGTTTCATTTTAGGCATTTTATGATTTTCGGGGCCTTTAAGAAGTTTTATGGTATTTTGGATTTTATGCTTTTCAAGGGTTTAGGGTACATTATGATTTTTATGGGTTTTATGATCTTTTTGGGTTTTTATGATTTTATTCCCTCATATATGTTTTTTACTATTTTATAAGACTTTGAGGGTTTTAGGGTATTTTATGTTCTTTTAAGGTATTGTGTTTATTTTATGGCTTTTAGGTTTTTATGGTCTTCTTGTGGTCTTACAGGTTTTATGCTATTTTATGATTTTAATGGTTTTGGGGTGTTTTTATGGTCTTATAGGGTTTTAGGTATTTTAGGTTCTTTTTCGATTGTGTGGGTCTTTTAGGGTTGTAGGAATATTTTAGGTTTTTTAAAAAAACTTATAGGTATTTTTGGGGTCTTATATGTTTTATGGTTCTTTGGGTTTTTAGGGGGTTTAGGGTTCTTATTATTTTGGGGTTTATATTTTTTATAGCATATTTATGGTATTTTGGGTTATAAGGGTCATAGAGATTTTAATGTTCTTAGGATTCATTGGGATTGTTTTCATTCATTATAGGTTTTAAAAGGGGTTTTTTGTCGTTTTAGGGGTTTAGTATATAGGGGTTTTTAAATTTATCTGGGGTTTTAATTTTTTTTGGAATTGTATGGGGTTTATGGGTTTTTCGTTGATTATGGGTTTTAGGGGTATTTTACGGATTTCTATAATTTTTTGGACTATGAATACTTTTATGGGTTTAGTCCTTTTAATGGAATTTTGGATTTTCATTGGTGTTTATGGTTTTGAATGTTTTTATGGTTTTTTATTTATTTTTTGGGTTTTCTTGGATTTTATGTTTCCTAATGTTTTATCTTGATTATTTTGAAAGAAAATTGTGTTTTAAGGGTATTTTACAATTAATTTGAGTTTTGGTGGTTTTATATTTTATTTAAGGTTATAGGGTGTTTATGGTGTTTTAGGTTTTTATGAGTATTAGGGTAATAGGTAGTTTAATGGGGTTTTTAGGTTTTTTATGGTATATAGATATTTTTAGCATTTTTTGCATATTTTGGGTTTTTTGGATTTTTAGTGTGTTTATGGTGTTTGCATGGTATTTTAGGAATTTAATATGTCTATTTGGAAATTTATGGTATTCTAGGGTTTTAAGATGTTTTGTATCTTCTATGGTTTTCTTTGGTTTTTTTGGGGCTTATGTTTTTAAGTTATTTTTTGGTTTTGAGAGGTTTTTTGGGGAGATTTAGGGTTTCTTGGGTTTTTCTGTCTTTTTGGGTTTTATGGAATTAATAGTGTTTTATATTTTTTTTGAGGTATTGAGATTTTTTTGATTTTTATGGATTTAAATATTTTTTCAATTTTTTAGGTTTTTAAGGGTTCTTTCGGTTTTAAGTGTTTTTATGGATTTTAAAGGTTTTATGGTTTCTTGGGGTTTTAGGGGGTTTGTAGTTTTTAGTTCCTTTAGGGGTTTTAGAGTTATTCAATTTTAAACGGTTTTTATGTTTGTTATAATTTTAGTGGTTTTTTTGATTTTTAGGCTTTCAGTAATTTTTTGGGTTCTTGGGTCTTTTCGGTTTTTTTTGTTTTTAGGGGTTTTTATAGTTGGTAGTGGGGGATATGGGGTTCATAAAGTCTTTTATGTGTTTTATGGATTTTTTTGTATCTTTTTTTTTAATTTTCAGGGATTTTATTTTTATTTTTTTTATTTTTTAAGGGGTTTAGTGTCTTTTTATGGGTTTATATTTTTTCAATGTTTTTAGCATTTTTAGTGTTTTATGGGTTTTAGGGTTTTAGGGCTTTTTAAGGTTTCATAGGGCTTTAGGGTTTTCTCGAATTTTTAGGGTATTAGGGTTCTTTTAGGGTTTTAAGGACCTCTTAGGGTGCAGGTTTATTTTAGGGTGTTTGATGTTTTTTTAATTTTCTATGGTTATCATGGTTTTGTTGGGATTCTTATGAATTTATTGTGTTTTAAGGGTTTTTTAGCAGTTACAGTATTCTATGGATTTTTATGATTTTCATGGTTTTTAGGGTTGTTTGGGTTTTATGGTTTATATGATTTTATGATTGTTCAAATTTTTGGGGTATTTTGGGGTCCTTCAAGTTTTATAGATTTTATGGCATTTTTAGTATTTCGTAGATATTTTAGGATTTTATTATTTTTTGGGATTTCATTGTATTTTTAGGTTTTTTTCTTTTTTTTTGTGGTTTGAAGGGTTTTTTTGTTTTTATATTTTTAGGTGTTTTAGGTTGTTTAAGGATTTTAGTGTTTTTTGGTTTTTTTTGGTTTTATGGTTTTTCAGATATTTTAATAACTGTATGCATATTTAAATAATTATTATGGTTTTTAGGAGATTATTGTTTAGGTTTTACATTTTTTATTATAGGTTATTGGGTTTAGGGGGTATAGTATATGTTTGGGTTGCGTGGTATAGGATTTAGAGTATAGGGTATATTGTTTAGGGATTAGGTTTTAGGGTCTATGGTTTTGGGTATAGGGTTTATGTTGTATGGTTTAAGGTTTAGGGTGTCAGGTATTGGGTTTAAGCTACAAGGCATAGGGTTTTGTGCATATGGTATATGGTTTAGGGCATCAGTTTTTCGGTTTGGGATATAGGTTATATGATTTCAGGTGTTGGATTACGTCTTAGGGTGTATCAAATTGGGTTTGGGTGTAGGATTTTGGGTTTAGGGTGTTGGGTGTTGGCAATAGGTTGTATGGTTTATGGTTTAGGGTGTGGTATATGGTTAAGGGTGGATGGTTTGGGGTTTAGGGTATTGTGAAAAGGGTTTAGGATGGAGGATTCATGGTTTAGCATGTAGGGTTTAGGGTTTTGGGTGTAGTGAATAGGGTTTACGGTCTAGGTTATAGGGTTTAATGTTTACGGTTTGGGGTTAGGGTTTTAGTGTTTAGGGTGTATGGTATATATTTTTGGGTGCAGGGTTCGGGGTTTAGTGTGTATAGAACATGGTTTAGGGTATAGGGATTATGGTTTAGGATTCTCGGTATATGGTTTATTGTGTTGGGTTTAGGGTTTTGAGTGTTGGGTATTGAGTTTTTGTGTTTGTAAGGTATAGGGTTTATGTTGGGACCACATTGCGTATAAGTGGTATTTGTTGTCAACAGTTTTCAATAATTGTCAAAATGAAGTAACTACAAATTTAATGGAGATAGATTGAAATAAAGATTCCTGGATAATTGTTATGGACTCATAGCATCAGATGCCACGCTTGGAAAAATCTCCATGTTGTCACAAATTAGTCAAATGATGTGTTGATCCTTATTTTAAAGATCTTATGACAAAACTAACACATAGTCTACAATAATGGAGAACCATCCATTGAGTATGATTGAAGTGTCCTTTGGAATTCTTGTTCCAAAATGAAATAATGGATGAGGCTTGAATATTCTAAGAGTGATCATGAAAAATAAAAAGAACCCTATAATATTCATGAAGTGGAAAATATTTGAGCATGATGTTTGAAGAATGATAAAATAAGGGAATGAATATGATTATAATTTTAAGAAGTGGCTTGGACATTGAGGTGTCCACGAAAATGATTCATGGTGGCCATGAATTTTTACTTAGAAGAATATTTTTTGTCGTACTACAAAAATATTCCCAACCATTGAGCTATCAGTCCAGCATTCAACCCACGGCATGTGCAGTTCCATTGGGGTCAATCATGCCCATGGGGAAGCTAGACCAAGGCTAGGCCTGAGAGTGGCATCGTAGATTCATAGAGAACCCATAAAAAACACACCACCATGCATAGCGGCATGGAGGCAAGGTGGCCAAGGGTTGGCACAGAGCTTGACTATAGAACACGGTAAAGGGAGGTACTGTAGAATAGGAGGGAGTAATCTGGCGATGGAGTGGAGTATATTTTTATTTATATAGTGCTCAACCATAATTTTCTTTTCGTTGGGGGACGATAATTTTAATTCCTGGAAAAATTCTTAGTTTTGCATCACATTTCGCGTCTCTGTCAACCCTCTGATAAGCTGTGACATCTGATAATCCAATCTCCCCTACTCATCTAATTTTTCACCATGCATGTTTGAACAAGGACCATCAATCTCCCACAGCATTTTAAGAACCCAATCTATCTTCTACCTCCCCCAGAACATGCCAGATCCACTTCTCTTTATTAGAGATGATTAAAGACCACGTTCATGCTCTCATGCATGATGATTTTTTCATTGTGTGTATTATTCGATTACATAGAATCCATGCATGAAACATACGATGATCATGCATGTGAACATCTCAACGAAGAAGAATTGGCTAAAGAAAATGATGTTTCAATGACCATGATGATCCATGCTTGATTTTAAATGAGATTCATTCATGAGATTCATAAACTTGTTTCTAATATCATGATCAAAGGGAGGACCTAATGTTCTAAAAGGAAAAAACACAAAAGATCTAATCATATCTTTTCTTGTGGGTTTGAATGTTTCAAAACATTGTATATCCTGAGCATTCAAATTCATGATCTCCATATAATTTCAGAAAAATTTTGAACATGGAAGATGAGTTTCCCTTGCCTATAAATGGGAAGGACCGATCCATGAAGATTCATATACTCCCAAGCTTTTGAGAGATCATGTTTTTGAAAATCAGAGAATCTCTTGGTGAATCACTTCATGAAGAGGAAGAATGGAGTCACGTGAGATTTCTACTCTACGAAGAAGAGATCCCTCTTGTGTTTGATATGTTCTTATCACTCTCAAATCACTTCATGAATATATGGTTCCTGTGAACACACGATTTCTTTCTCAACCATCGTTGTGCTTTACGAAGGCCATGTCACCATTTTCTAGTGGTTGAGCCTCATCCTCCAACTATGTCTCTCAATAACATTCACACTCTATGCAATGAGTAACAATGCATCCTATTCATGAAGAATAAGAACTATATATCTCTCTACTCTCATGAAGGTAAGAACCCCACTCTTTGTTTATTATTCATAGGGGACGTTTTTGGGGAAGTATAGGCTTACACAAGGGACAAACACACATTCATGCAAATATGTTCTTTTCGTAAAGTAACCTGAGGCCTCAAGTGTGTAAGAAAAAGTGTTAAATTTTTTTCAACCATTCGAGTTTTATAAAACACAAATATAAAATCTAAAGTAACAACTGAATAATGTGAAAATTAAAAATAGATTGAAATAAGAGAAATAAAGGATAATATGTTGTGTGTGTGCTCAAAGAATCATACCCATTAGGGTTTTTCCACACAAGGATGAATTAGATATTTCATGCTTCCATGAATGATCATGCACACATAAATACACATAAAGAAATAATAAAAACCGGTGTGTGAAAATGTATAAATAAGAATAATAACTTTAGAAGAAGTGTTCAACCTAAATTCCATATGCATGATCACATTAATTCATGAAAAAATGAGAAGAATTAATTATGAAGATGCCCTCTGTGCTAATCCATAATGTTTGAACAATCACTTAGGAAATTTTTATTTTATACAAAAATAAAGGAGTTTAAGAGAATTCATACATTTCACTAATGAAGAAGAATTAATAATAATATCTATTTCAATTGGTTTTTCACTAGGGAAGAAGAAATTAAAGAAGAGATTTGTGTTCTTGCTTCTTTGAAAGTAAACAAGATGTGGACTAAAAAGATTAGAGTAGAACCTACCTTTTCAATAGGTAAGACTGATGTCCTATATGGTAGTATAATAAACCATCACGTGTAAGGGATTATCATACATGTTGCAAGTTGGAAGAGGATTATTTCCCTTCCCCCTGTAATTATTGGGACTCACACTAGGAAGTGATTATATCCTTCCCTCCACTAATTGATTAGAGCCACAATTACTATTGGATTGTTTTCCAAGTAAACCACTGTAATAGCATACCACATTATAGTGTAGAATTCATGTACTGGTCATCAACATAAATGAAAGGGACCTACTACTCACAGGAAGTTGGGAGCCTTGTAAAAATATCATGTGCTTGTTTTTACTGCTTTCTATAATTGCATGCGACATGGAAAAAAAATAAGTGAATCATGATCCTAATAGGTCAGAAGGTACAATGATAAAAAGTTGAAATTGGTCTAAAAAGTCCCCAACACTGATTCACCCCTCTTAGTGTTAGGTATATCCCATACTGATACTCTTAATTGGTATCAGAGGGAGGTAAACCTTTGTTTTATTCTCTACAGTGCAGTTATTATATTTTAATGAGTTGAGACTCTTTCCTGATTAATCAAGGAAGTGACCTTTTAGTGAACATTCAATAATCTATGAGACGAATACCATGTCTACCAAGACCATGATTAATAGGAAAAATAAGGAGAGGAGGAATCTGAATAATAATTCCCTCTTGTCTAAAGATGATGAAGTAAATATATCTCTATGTCTTGCTGAAAATGAAGACATATTAGTCCTGGAAATAAATGAAAAGGTGGCTCAAGTTTCCACCAAGAACATGAAAAATCTTCCTACCTCAAGTGATCGGAAGGTATGTGTTAGTGAATTTGGATATTATACTAATGTTTAAAATACTAGCAGAAGTGGTGATAATCAATCTACCACATCTCAAAAAGTATCAGTTGACAGATTAATAATGATTCTACGCAGCATTCTTGAAGAGAATGAATCATTTTTTTGTTGAGTATTTTAATGTATGAATGAAGATATAACCAAATTGGAAGACTAAATTTTTTTTTGGTGAAGGGATTACAAGAAATAAATTATGAATATTTAAGGCCATCCAGATAAGTCAGAGCCTTTGAAATCATAGAGGGAATTCGAAATGATCTCCTCAATGTGGCTCAATGAAAATGAAGAAAAGAAGAAAGTCAACAAGATTTTAGAAGAGAATATCAATGAAATTAAATATGAGTTGAATAAGAGCATTGATGTTAAGTGTTTATATTTGGAAGAAAATTCCAAGAAGATCTAGGAACATGACACTTTGTTACAAAACAAAGTTCTGTTTCCTGAAGAGAATGTTGAAAGACTAAATATGTCTTTTGAAGATAATATGAATCTTATTTATGACCATAATGTAATCCTAAATAGGAAATGTCTATAATTGGATGCTTATTTTACCAATCTTGAGATGAAATATATTGATACGTCATAAAAGAAGATAACATTTGCCGATGGTACTCAATGCACAATGGAGGATTATACTATGAAAAACCTCCATCATATGATAAAAAGTTCATGTATTCATTCATTGATCTATCACAACCATCTATGAAAGTTAAGGTACCATCCATAACAACTTTTATTAGTGTTTCTAAAATTTATTCTATATATATTTCATGTTGAATGAAAATTTCTAAACAAGTATGGATGAAGAACATTAAAGAGAAACCTACCACTGAGGATATGGTGGATAGGAAAAAGGGTTTCAATGATATCTTCCAATAAGGGGCACAATAAATCAAGAAGAAGTCTTATCAACCATATAGATAAGATATCAAGAAGACAAGGTTTTTTGGTAAATGTAGGTGATGGAATAGATTTGGGCATTGTTCATTGGATTGTTGGTATGATACCTCAAATGAAAAATAGCAGTGAAAGCCTATATCAAGGGGATAAATCTAGAGAAGAAGAATCAATATCCACACATCTAGAACCATTATTATACTGCAAGAAGATTTGTAATGTTAGATAACATCTGTGATGTGCACAATATGATTATTCAAATGAATGGTGAATGATCATCTCAACAGGTAGCCAATGCTGATATGAAAAGAAGATCATGGGAGCTGGCTAATAAATAAGAAGCATCCTTGAGAAGTACTAAGAAGAATGATGTAGAAAAAAATTCTCCCAAGTAGACTCAAATTAGGAATGCTAACAAGTCTTCGGATTCTAAATCCAAGAAGTTTAAGGGTAATGCATGAAATATAATTCTTAATAAGGAATTCACTCACAAGAATCCATGTGAAAGATCCAAACATGATGCTTCAGTTCTTAAGGAAATATTGGTGGTTTGGAAAAAATAATTGGAAAGAATAGGAAAGATTGAAGATTAACTTGCTATAGCTTGTGCAAAAATAAAATATAAGATTTCACATGAGTACAAATAAGTTCTATGTGTGAGGAGAAATAATCCTGGAAACACTATTTGAAGTTCCATTGAATTCATTCTAGCCATAATAAACATCTCATGAATATTAAAGTTTGCACCGGGAGATTCTAGTTAATTGAAATATCTTAATGAGAGAGGACTCATTAATAATGAAATGGAAGAAGTGCTGAGTCTCACACTATCACAGTCATCATTGAAGAATAGTGGTGAAAGTGTAAGGAATGGATCAACTGGGTTGAGAAAATCATCTCAACCTTATTTTTTACATTGATGTAGCAAGGAGTATCCACGTTATTCCATTAAACCATTGTGTATTTTATTTGTTCATATCATATAGGGGATTGAAGGTGAAGTATGATCTTAGGGGGATAACATGAGATTCAATGATTTGAAGTGTTCCCTTGATGGGGAGTCACAAGAAGAATCTTCTAGAGTCATTATCATAGTCAGCATCAACTTCAGTTGTTATTAAATTTAAGATTGATTGAGGATCGTGTAATTGGAAAAGGTATTTCATTCCTTCATATATCATCCATGGTTACTCAAAATAATGATATTATTACAAAGGGGGAATAACTGAATTATTCGGTGACATAATGAGAATGGTAGTTCTCCATGGACACTTATCCTACCTATTTCACACAAATGTTTTTTATCAATTTGTTTAATTGAGTGATAGAGTTTTAGGATTATTAGTACATATCACATTTTTAAACTCATTCTGGAATGAAAGTAGAAAACCCTTGAAGACAAGTATATGATTTCTCATCTCATACGTTATCATGATAAGTTAATAATGGATAAATATCTTGTCTAAATAACTTGTTCTACATTGATCATTTCTCAAGTATACATAGAGTGAAATTATTGATGGCATGTTACATAAGTATGAATCGATACACTTTTCCAGTGAACTTTTTTTTCTTGCCAATAATGGGGAGATAATGTGAAATGAATGTTCAAAAGTGAGAGAAATAAAAGTGAAGGGGGAATATAATATTCTCATTTTTAGATTTACACATTCATTTGAGATAACATTGAAGTATTTCTAAAAAATAAAAAGAGAGGATTGTTGGGAACACTTTTAATATAATTTGTATTTGTTGTCAACAGTTTTCACTAATGGTAAAGATTAAAGAATTCGAATGTAAATGGAGATTTATTAAAGTAAATATTTCTGGATAATTTTTATGGACTCATAGAATCAGATTCCATTATTGGTTAATTTCACATTCTGTCACAAATCATAAAATTGAAGTACAATACATAGTTCAAAGAACATGAGTCAAAAGTGACACATGGTTTATAACAGTGGATTATCATCCATTGAGGATGTTTGGCATGTTATTTTTAATTCCATTTCCAAAAATAAATAGTGGAGGCTTGAAGATTCTATGAGTGATCATGAAAAAAGAAAATATTCCTATAATTTTCTTGAAGTGGAAATGATTAGATCATGATGTTTGAAGAAGAAGAAAGGAAGGAAATGCATAGGATTGGAATTTGAATAAGAGTCTTGGACATTGATGTGGCCATGCATATGTTTTATGGTGTCCATGCATTTTTACATAAAATAATATTTTTTGGATTATGGGGAATCTAGACCAAGGATAGGCCAAGGATAGGGCAAAGAGTGTAATAGTGGACTCGTAGAGCGCCCAAAGAGAGAAATCCACCTTTTAGGGTTGTATGGAGGCATGGAGGCATGGGGTGGGTGCAATGTTTTCCCACTGAACATGGTATGGGGCGATACTATAGAGGGAGAAAGAGTAATTTGGTGATGGAGTGGAGAATCATGATACTTAAAACACACTCAACCTGGGATTTCATTTCGATTTGGGATGAGAACATTAAGGCTAGGAAAAAATCACAATTTTCCATCACATCGTGTGTCTTGTTCGACCGTCCGATTATCCACATAATGCAATCATACAATCTCTTCTGCTCATCTGATTTTGCATCGCACTTTTTTGAACTAGGTCCATCAATATCCCGTGACAATTGAAGAAGAAAATCCATAGTCTACCTCCTCTAGCACATGTCGATGTCACTGCTCTCCCTTAGAGATGTTCAAATACCGTGTTTGAGCTCTCTTTTCTTATTATTTTTATGTCATGAGTATCATTAGATCACACCGAATTCATGCATGAAATGTATGATGATCATGCATGCAAAAATCATAGAGAAGAAACATCATAAAAGGAAAACAAAGTATCTATGTCCATGAAGATATGAGCATGATTTGAAACAAGATTCATGCATGAGATTCATTCACGCATTCCTGAACATATGCACGAAGGGAGGATCCTACATTCAAAAATTAAATACATTGAAGATATCATCTTATCCCCACGATAAAGTTTCATGATTTAAATGGGCCCGATATCCCGACCATTCAAATATGGAATCTCCACAACATTACACATAGATTTTGGAATAGGAAGAGGAGTTTCCCTCACCTATAAAATTAGTGGACCGATCCATGAACAGGTTGATACTCCCAATATTCTGAGAGATCATGTTTTTGAAAAACAGAGCATCTCTCTGTGCATCACATCACGAAGAGAATGCCTGGAGGCCCATGATAATTTTTTCCTAAGAAGATGATATCCCATGAGTTTTTTATAAGTTCTTCTCACTCTCAAATAACTTCTCGAATAACTTGTTCCAGTGAAGAAATGATTGGTATCTAAACCATCATTGTACTTTGTGAAGTCTGTTTAACCATGATCTAGTGGTTGAGCCTCTTCCTTCCACTGTGTCTCGAAAATAACTTAAACATTTATAAAAAGAGGAGCCACATATCCTCTGTGTGATGAAGAATAACTTTGGATCTCTCTTCTCGCATGAAAGAAAGCACCCCACTCATTGTTTATTATTTGCATAGGATGTTTTTGGTGAAAGAAAAGCTTGAATGAGGGCCATTGGCGCATGAATGAATATATGTGGTTTTATTAAAAAAACATGAGGCCATATGTTATCAATAACAAGTTGGAAAATGTTTTCACCAATTAGAGTTTGATAAAACACATACATAAAATCTAAATAAACAACCGATAAAAGTGAACCAGAAGTAGAGAAGGAAAGAAGAGAAAAAATGGAGAAGAGGTCATGTGTGTGCTTAAAGAGTCAAACCCATTATTGTTTTTCTCACAAGGAAGAAAAGGTTATTTCATGCTTACATGCATGCACATGTACACATAAAGACACTGAAAAAACAATCAAAACATTTGTGTTCACATGTATACAGATAAAGAAGAACTGTAGAATAAGAGTTCAACCGAAATGACATATGAATGATCACATGCATTCATGAACAAAGGGGATGAAATAATTTTAATGATACCTTGTTAGATGATCCTTAATGCATGAACAATCACATAGAATTTTGTGATACTAGCCAATAAGGAAGGAGTTTTAGAGCATTATATCATTATAATAATGAAAAATAATGAAGAAGAATAACTAGTGTAGTTTGGTTTCACTGTAGAAGTAGAAAGAGAGGAAGATAGATGCTTTCCTACTGCTCAGTAAGTAACCAAGAAGTGGACTTAGGATTAGAAAAAAACCAACCATTTCATGAAGGAAGATGTCTGTCTTAGATGGTAGTATAATGAACCAGAAAGTGTAAGGAGGTCATATCCAACTTATTTAATGTTGGAGCTGTATTATTCCACTTCCCCCTTTGAGTGTAGGGACTCACACTGGGAAGTGACTATATCCTTCCATAATCCATGTGTTCGGAGCCACACAAAAAAGCATGTTTTTTTTTCAATTCAACCATTGTAAAACCATATCAATTTATAGTGGAGAATCCATGTACTGGTCATCACCATACATGACATGGACTAATTACTCACATTGAGTAGTGACCCTTTTAAAAATATTTTGTGCATGTTTTTAATACTTTAAATTATGTCATGTGATAGGTAAAAGAGAATAAGATAATCAAGATCCTAATAGGCCATGAGGTAGATCGATAAGAATTTTGAATTTGTTTACAAAGTCCACAACACTGATTGACCACCCATATCAGTGTTAGGTATATCCCAAAGTGGTCCTCTCAGTTTAGGGTGTAGGGATTTGGGTTTATGGTATAGGGTATAGGGTATAATCATTTGGGTATAGGGATTGGGGGTTAGTGTTTAGGGTTTACGGTATAGAGTTTAGTATAAAGGGTTTAGTGTATTGGGTTTACATTAAAAAAATGGTATGTAGCGGTGATTTTGTCTTCAAATAGCAGTGGTTTAAACCACCACCACATAGTATAGCATTAGTTATTAACGTTTTGACATTTTTTATGGTCTCTAGTCATTTCATGATAGATTTTATAATTTAGTAGTGGTTTCATTAAATGTCGTGATTGAAAAATATAGCGGTGGTTATTTTCTTATTTAGATGAATTCTCTATTTAAATAAATATCTAGGGTAAATATATATATAATAAAATAAAACTACACATAACATATGAATGTTTATTCCTTTTAGTGATAGTTAATCGTAATCAAAACTAAACCTTTCTTATTCAATTTATTTAGTTGTAGTTACACAAAACCAAGAATAAATCATATTCTTTAAAAATAATAATTAATAATAAATATAAAAAATCTGACATATAATAAACTAAAACATAAATATATGATTAAAAACATCTTACATATATCGTACATACTATCAATAAGCCATCATAACATTAATCATAGTCAACCCGTAAATCTATAAATATACTAATAAAATATGTCCCACAACAACAAATTACCAATATACATCAATTTCATGACCTCCACCCATCTATCTGGCTCCTCATTATGTCATAATATGAAATCAACCACATAATCACACAATATATAACAAAAAAGTAATAAAATTTAAAACCACACAAGATAAATCAGAATTACAGTAGAATAATTGATAAAATTTTATCATACCATAAAAACTAAGAACCATCATGGCTGTATTCCAAATAGTGTCATTTACCATAATGGTCAACCTTCGACCTACTGCTGACATATGTCACCTATAATTAAAATCATGAAAATTATGAATTTTTATGTGATAGATAAAAGATACAAAATATATTCATAATTCTACACAAAAAATTTATTATTTTTTAAATCAAACAGAATAAATTTTAACATAATAAAATTAATATATAATGTAAAAAAAATTAAAACATAAAAATAAATATTTAAGATAAGATTAGACATTTGAAATTTATAAGGGATGAGTAAATATTCTAATTTAATTTTAAAGTGACATGCGGTGAACATGAAATTTACATAATAACCAATTTTTAACGATTTTGATATCATGGAAGGTCCAATATTTTAAAACAACTAAGTAGTGGTTGTCCCATGATTTCACATTAATCTGATGTGTTTTTCTATGGTTTTGAATGTTCCATGCATGTTTTAGTGTTTTAAAACACCAAAAACATGTTTTTTACCATAACAGAAAAACCGTAATTTAGAATAACTTGATTTCAGTACCTAAATCATACAAATAAATTTACAGAAGTTTTGCTATGATTTTAGTGATATTTTTCATCCTTTTAATGTCCCCCCCAGACATGAGTTTTAAGGACTTTTTTACCTTTTATAAGTATAAAATGATTAATTCCAGCAATATCACACATCAGATTGACATGTTGTTTACTTTTAAACGTCAATAAAACTCATTAGTGGTTATCCCATGATTGGATATCAATTTAAATTCATCCCCATAAGATTTTCATTATTCCACAGAAGATTTAGGGATTTTAAAAAACTAAAAATGTATTTAAGGACATAATAGGAAATCCTTATATTATAATGGTGATTTGTTGATTCCTACATTTCAATATTAAGTGTATAGTCATTTTCATGTGATTTTCAAGTAAATATGACATCATTTTCATAGATTTAACCCCCCATGATAGTTTTTTAATGGACTTTATACCATTCAAAAGTGTTTACTGAGTAATTTTGACAACACTATATGCCATATTTACATGTTGTCTATGAATAAACATAAAAAATCTCAATATTGGTTGTACCATGATTTCACATCAGTATGAGGTCATTTTATAAGGTTTTGACTAATCCATGCACGTTTTAGTGTTTTAAAACAGAAAAACATGTTTACATCCATAATGGGAAACCCATATTTTTAAATGAAGTGTCTTTAGTTTCTACATTTTAAAATTAAATTTATGGTCATTTTCTGATGATTTCAAGGATATCCGACGTATTTTTCCTGGTTTTGTCCCCCGAAACATGTTTTTAATGGCTTTTATACCTTTCAGAAGTGAATAATGAGTAATTTTGACCACACCGCACATCAGATTGGCATGATGTCTATGCGTAAATGTTAGAAACATATCATGGGTGTTTTTACAATGATTTATCATAAATATGTGTTCTTTTATATGGTTTTGACCATTTCACGCATTTTTTATTGTTTTAAAACAATAAAAACACATTTATGAAAAAAATGAGAATACTATAATTTGGAATGATGTGATGTCTGTTCCTACATTTCAAGAATAAATATATGGTCTTTTATGATGATTAAAAAGAAATCTAACTTCTATTTACTAGTTTTGACCCCACGAAACTTGTTTTTAAAGGCTTGTGTACCTTTCAAAAGTGTATACTGAGAAATTCTAGCCACACAAGATGTTAAATTGATGTTTTATCAATGTTTACATAAGGAACAAAACTCTTCATTGGTTTTGACATGATTTCACATCAATGTATGGCCTTTTGATTTGTTTATGAAAGTTCCATATAACTTTTAGTGTTTTAAAATTCAAAAAATGGGTTTTTGGACTTAAAACAAAAACAATAACTCAGAATGACATGTCATCAGTTATTACATTAAAAAATAAAATGAATGGTTTTTTTTCATCTTTTTCTAGTTAAATACGATGTTATTTTCCTAGTTTTGGCCCCTGACAGATGTTTTCAGTGGATTTTGTACCTTTCAAAAGTGTATACTCAGTAATTCCAACCACATGCCATGTTATATTGATGTGATGCATGCATGTACACATAAAAAACATCACAAAAATAAATTTACCATGATTTCATAACTATCCAAGGTCATTTTAAACGGTTTTGACAGATCCACCCATGTTTTAGTGCTTTAAAACAGTGAAAACACGTTTATGACCATAATGGGAAAACCATAATTCAGAATTTTGTGTTTTAAGCTCCTACATTTTGCAATTAAATCATGGTTCATTGTCTCATGATTTCTAGGAAATATGACATCATTTAGGTAGTTGTGATTCCTAAGTCATGTTTCTAAAACATTGATATCTTTTAGAAATTCGTATTAATTCATTCATAACATGATACATGTTGAAAACATGTTCTTTTTTCTTGTACATGTCACAAATAATTCAATTTTTGTTTTCCATTGATTTCATATCAATACCAGATCGTTTTTTATTTTTTCCCTTAAATGTACATTTTAGTGTTTTAAAACACTAAAAATGTATTTACAAGCATCACAATAAAATCGTAACTCATATTGATGCTCCATAGAATCCAACATTTTAAAAATCATTGTGTCATTTTTATCCAATAATAATTATTGTAATCATTAAATATTTTTTAAAAATTAATATTGTATAATATATATATTATTAATAAAATTAATGATGTGTCTCAATTTATAATATAATTTTATTTAATTAATAAAATAAATTTTTGTTATTTTATATCATTTGGTGCATGAATTTGATTGAGGGAGGATTATATTACTTTTTAAATCACCGTCGGTTTTATGGTTAACAGTCATTGATTTGAAATTTTTATAGGTGATCAATATTATTTATAAGTGTTTTTTATAGTCATAAAAGGGTTTTTATTTTTTTGGAGAGAACATTTGGATTAAAAAAATAAGGGATAAGTTAAAATAAACATTGCTAAATTATTTAGTGGTGGTTATCAGGAACCATTGCTAAATGGATAGAATAATTTTTTTAGTAACGGTTTTTAGAAATTACAGCTAATTAAATTATGGATGTTGTATGTGTTCTTTTTAAATGTGTGAATGACTTATGGAATTTATAATTTACCTCAGTGGGATGATCTATAAGACAAGAAATTTCCATGTAGATCACTCTAGTCATCTGCTAAAATATAGTAACTAAATAATTTTCCATTTTTGATAGCCACTGATCATGTGTTTTCCTATAAAAATATTATTCCATTGCTTTTTCATTAAATATTAAAATTTCACATTGTGTTCCCCAAAAAATGGAAGTACTGAAACCCCTAACGGGTGTATCCATAATGGATGAAGATTCCCTACCAAAGACAATTGATGGTGTAGGCCCAGAACCAATCCCCTATACACATCTGATATGATCCTTCTCTAAATCTATTTAAACTTTTTCGTTCTAGAAAACTGTTGTTGATTGTCAAGGGTTCGCATCCTCGTATTTTTTAATTTTTACCTCTTCATAGATAAAAATTAACAATGTATTTTTAGAATAAAAGAACTTTATAATATTTTTTAAATATTAATTATTCATTATTATTTATTCTTATTTTAAAATTATTATAACATAATATTGAAAATTATATTATAAAAACAAACAATCCTTAAACCAAGTTAATTGGGGTCAACTAGATGTATCAAATTATTCCATATTGGCATCATTTGATCCATGTAGATGGAACCATTTAATTGGGGTTAAAGATTGTAAGTTGTTATAATATATTTATCATTATTATGCTTTTATAGAAATAAAATAATAAAAAATGTTACTGAGAAGTACTTAATCCAACATCATTGGAAAAGTCAGTTATAAAACTTCCATTTGGTTTCCTATGAACTTTAAAAAAATCATTGTTCAGCCAAAAAAGTTACCTAATTCATTGTCCTCTATAAAAATATATAAACATTTGATGAAAAACCATGAGTTATTATAAAATGATATATATAATAATGAATATAATACAAACAAATTTTTTTATTTTTCATGAAATACTATGAGACCCAGTAATGTGAGGGGTGACTTGCTTCACAAGATTCACATAATTTTGTAATATAATTCATAAAAAAATTAGAAACATGAATAAAAATTATAATTTTATTTCTTTTATGTTATTAATAAACAATTAAATATGTTATTACCTCATGGGATGCATCTCGATTGATATCGAAAAAGACCGTCCATTTCTCACATAAACACCTTCAGGATCATCTCATATATGCTCTATGAGATCATAGAAGTGTAATTAAACTCATTCCATAATATCTAATTAAACTATCTCTATTCCATTCCAAAAAATTTCTAACTCCATGAGCATGAAACAGATTCGGGGACATAAAATTTAAAAAACATCAAGAAATAAAAACAACAACACTTTAATAGTATATTAAAAAACATTACTCCTGTACTTTAAATTATATTTATTGTAATATTAAATTAATATTACCTTTACATTAGTATCATATAAACCATTTTAAAACCTATGGTAATATTCCACCAAAATTTATAGTTAATGGGAATGCTCACCATCTCACAAGCAAGTTTCCATAGAATATGCCCATGGATTCCGAAAGTTTCACCCGTGAGCACTATAAACTTATCCAATTGAATGATAATATTGATGTACTTAAGGTCCCATACATATTCTATGTTAATATTTTTATACCTTCTATGGTTCTATTTGTCAGTTTTAAAAATTTGTAAAAATTTTAATAAAATATATTGTTCTTTGAAAAATTACATACATACCAATAATGGAAACTCACCAATATCCCCTAGATTTAAGGGTGACGAACTACTCAATCACCAGAGGTGAATTAGGAGGTGCGCTACAAACAATATCTTGGGATACTATTTGGTTGATAGAAAATTAGGGTAAAATGGAATTACTTGGATATATAAAAGATTATATTAGTGAAAGTGTGCTTCTAAATTCTTATCATCATCGAACCTAATTTTTTTTATTATCATAATTCTCTTATTTGAAATGGTTGAAGACGGTTTTTTTTTAAATTTTCTGATGTGATAAATTTATTAAATTGATTGGAAGTGATTTTTTAAATCAATGTTTTTTATAAACCATATTTAATAGATTTTTGATGTATTCCTATAGAATAGAAATGTATAAAAAAGAATCATTAAAGTAATTTATTTAATTGGTAAAACTGATAAATATTCAATAAAATGGTTGAATATTATAATATGAATCAATATTATGTTTTATGATATTATTTGAATATTATATATATTGAACACAACATTATAATAAGAACTTAATCCTAGGGTAATTAATAGAGTCCTATAACCTATAATATATTAGATATGTGATATAGTATATGTAATATAATGTTTCTATTCATATTTATATTTTTGTTATTATTACAATATTAATAATTATAATGACTCATATAATTATTTACTTTAAATAAATTATCATAATAACATTCATAAATTATTATATAAAATCATCCATAAATTTATGTATCAACAAATAAGATATATCTCTCAGGAATTTTTTTAATGAAATGATTCAAAATATTGAATGTTTTCCATAGATGTTTTGGTAGTGTTGAAGAACAAATATTAGATTATTCTCTCTTCTTACCTCTTACATACTAATAATTTATTATTGGGTGATAATTTTTTTGTGATACGTTATTCCTAACATAGTATATAAACATATTGGTGACAGATATGAAAACACCATAGGCAAGAGAAAGATAACTAATTCTTAAAGATCATCATCAATTATAATTTATCGATATAGACTATAGAGTACTTATGGTACACACAATTATTTTTCTTTATTTGTATCTTTTTATTTTTTGATGATATATTCACAATTTAAAGGGTTCCATAAACATTTTTTTATAATATGATCATCTCAACAAACCCATTTAAACCCTTTTATGTTATAATTAAAAATAAAAATTTGGAACCATTTTAATATGGATTATAAAATGATGTTTGTTCCTTGATTAACACTTAGTGAAGTTCATGGTATCTCTAAGTAATTTAATTAAAAAATAAATATGGTAATATGAATTCTTATGCCAGAACACACAATCATCATATACCAAAAGTGTACCATTGATACTGTAGGTACATATATCTATCTATTATTATATATAATATATTATTATTATTTATGATCTAAAAATCATCTATATTAGCATATTGAATTCAAATTGTTCGATTAAAAGAAAATAACATTATTGTACATATTAATTAGCAAAATAATAATTATTCTAAACATATGTATCGATCCCTTCATAGAAAACATTATTTTTAAGACCACTCTCATGGTATCATTTAATCAAGAAAAAATTCCCATTAGATTGTATATTCACTCTAAGAAGTATATGGTGAATCTATGGGATTATTTTAACTTATTTCAATGAAATTTTAAATTTTTATTTGTGGAATATTCAATTCTATCCTAGTTACGGTTTATGTAACTATTTAGAAATTCTTAACATATATATACATGTTAAAAAATAATTCTTTGATAGTGTCGTGAAATAATTTTTAGCAATCAATTTTAAGGTTAGAATTTATGGAATACTAGGTATAGGATGTGTTTTACATAAAAAATTATCTATAAAAAAGTATCTTTTATAAAAATTTATGATATTTTATCATTCATAAAACTATAATTACATGTGGAAGGATGGTATCCTAAAATAAAATGAGTCTCAATAAAATATTTTGGGTAAGGATGAGGCAACATTTAAGGGGGCATGTATTTCCACAAATGATGGGATGTGAGATGGGTAGAAGGAGGTTAGGGGGGTTGTGTTTCTAGTAAGCTGGCCATAAAGGAGTTCATAATGAGGGAGGGTTATAGTGGTTGGGTTTGGAGGGGGGGTCACAGGCTTGGCTTCGTGGTATCGGGGTAACCGCCTAGGGGAGGATTATAGGAGGTTGAGGGAGGTGGGATGGGGTAGGGATAGTTGTTAGGTTCATATATAAAGAGTTGGGGAGGGTAATGTATAATATTTTTTTAAAAACATTTGGAGATGGTTTTAATTAAAATACATCTAACTGAAAAAATAATAAATATTGTGGGACTTTTATGAAATTGCCTCTGTATTTTATAAATTTTTATACAAAATTATTTCTTAATGGTTACTAGAATCATTGAGAATAATCCAACAATAACAATATATTTTTTATTGTGTTTGGGTATAGGTTATAGGGTTTAAAGTGTATAGTTTCACATGTAGCGTATAAGGTTTAGGGTGTTGGGTTTATTGTATATGATGTAGGGTTTAGGGTTTAGGGTTTATTATTTAGTGTGTGGGGTTTATGGTTTATTGTGTAGGGTATAGGGTTTCGGGTGTAGGGTTTATGGTTTAAGGGATTAGGTTTAGGATTTTGGGTTTTGGGTGTAAGGTATCAAGTTTAGGATGTTGGGTTTGAGGTTAAGGTGTGGGCTGGATAGTGTAGGATTTAGCATTTATGTTGTGTAGTTCAGGGTTTAGGGTGTAGTATATAGGTTTTAGGGTGTGGGGTTTATGGTTTAGGGTTTTTTGTATTGTTTTTTGGGTGTAATATTTAGGTATTATTAGGGCCTCTATTGTTTTATATTTATTATTATTATTATGCTTTTGGTATTCTGATATGTTTACTATTTTTAGGGTTTTCATGTTTTTAAAGTGTTTTTTAGTTTTTAGGGTCTAATGTTTTTTCTATTTTATGGAATATTGGTATTTTATGGTTGGGTGGTCTGTATTTTATGTTTTTTTACATTTTTAAGTGTTTTAAGAGGTTTAAGTGGTTTTGGATACTATTAGTGTTATGGGTTTTTAGGGGATTATGATTTCTATGTGTTTATAGGGTTTTTATTGGATAAAGTGCTTTTGGTTGGGGTTTTAGGGTTTTAATGGTATTTAGTGGTTTATATATTATTTTGGGTTTTATGGTATTTAGACAGTTTTTAGGGGTTTATTATGGATATTTATGGGTCTGTATGGTTTTAGGGGTTTCTATGGTTTTAGTGGATTTTATGATTTGATATTGTTTTGGGTAATTTTAAGGGGTTTTTTGGTTTTTTTGGGTTTCATTTTATCTCTTGTGTTCGGGGTTTATTATAGTATATAGTGTTTTTTGATGCTTTAAAACATTCTTATATTTCTTTATTTTTAGGGTGTTTTGTGGGGTTTCAAGACATTTAGTGGTTTTTAGTTTGTATGGTGGTTTTGTGATTTTTTTATGTTTTAAGGGGTTCATTGGTTTTTTTGATTTTTATTGTTTTTGTGCCTTTCGGGGTATTACTATCTTATAAAATTTTAGTGGTTCCATGGGTTTTATGGGTTTTGTGTTTTTTTATGTTTTGTTGGTTTCTAGTGTTTTTATGGTTATTACAGGTTTTGAGTTTTTGCATGATTTTTTAATTATTTTAATGGGTATTACTGATTTTAAGGTTTTTTTATTTTTGGAAACTTGGTGGTTCTAGACATTTCATAAATTTTTAGGTGTGTTGAAGTATTTTTTGGTGTTATGGGTTTTTGAATATGTTTTTAGTGGGGTTTGCATTATTTTTGGGGGGGGATTATATTATTTTATAGGTTTTTGGGTTTTTTAGGGCTATTTAGTGTTTTTAGGGATTCTTTCATTTTTAGGTCCATCTAGGGGTTTTACCATTTTAGATGTTTTTTCTGGTTATAAGGAATTTTAAAATTTTTAGGGTTCATAGGATATTTCAATGTCTTTAGGGATTCTAGGGTCTTTTATGGATTTAATGGGGTTTGAGGTTCGGTTATGGTTTTGATGGTTTCTATGGTATTTAAATGTTTTGAGAGGTTGTTAGGGTATTTTGTTGACTTTTTTGGTCTGTTATGGTATTTATGGGTTCTAGGATCTTTGATTTGTTTTTTCCTTTAGGGTTATATTGAGTTTTAGTTCCCTTTATATTTTAAAAGGTTTTAGAGTATTTTTTGGACTCTTTGGGGTTTTTGGGTTTTGGTGGTATGTAGGGGGTTTTTCAGGCTTCTAAAAGTTTTTTTATGAATTTTGGGTTTTTCAATTTTTTTATGATTTATTAGGGTATATGTTTTTAAGGTTCTTGTTTTTATAATGTTTTTTTAGGATTTAGGGTTTTTATGAATTTATAGATTTTTATATATTCCACTATTTTTAATGTACATAATGTGTTTTGGAGGTATAATTATTCATTTAAGTTTTTTTTGTTTTTAGGGGTTTAAAGGTATTTTAGTGTCTTTTAGGGTCTTACACATTTTTTCTATGATTAGGTAATTTCGGGGTTCATATGTGTTCATTGCATTATTATTTTTTTGGGTTTTAGGATTGTTTTGGTATTAGTAGTCTTTTAGGTGATTTTAGTGGGTTTAGGTTTATGTTGGGGTTTTATTATTTTTGGGGTCCTTTTGGGGTTTTAGGGGGGTTTAGGGACCTTTAGGTTTTTAGGGTCCTTTATAATTGGTAGAGTATTAGGGAATATTAGGGTTTTTAAGTTTATTTGGCTCTTCTCGGGTGTTATAGGGTTTTTAATGTCTATGATGGTTTAATTTACGATATTATATCGTTTTTTAGATATTTTAGTATTTATTGTGTCATTTAGGGGTTTTATTGTTTTAAGGTCTTTTAGGGGATTTAGGGCCTTTTTGGTTTATTAGGGTCCTTTATGGGTTTTAGGGTCTTTCTAGGTTATGTAAGGTATTTAGGTTCTATATTATTTATGGTTTTTATGTTATATTGGGTTTTTATGATTTTTTGGATCCATTATGTTTTAGGGGTTTTTAAGACCACTTACGGGTTTTAGTGTTTTTATTGTCTTTTATGGGGTTTATGGTATTTCTTGGGTCTTTTAGGGTTTATGGGTTTATGGGTTTTAGCGATTTTCAATGTATTTATGGATTTAAAGGGATTTTATGATTTTAGATGTTTTTAAGGGGGTTTTTGGTTCTTTGGGCTTTTTGGGTTATTAGGTGGTTTTGGATTTTTAGGGGTTTGGGATTTTTAAGGGTTTTAGCTATTTTATTAGGTTCTAGGGATACTAGGAGATTTCATGGTATTTTTGGATGTTTTAGTTTTCGATTTATATGTGTTTTTTAGGTTATTTAGATATTTTGGGGGGATCTAATGTTTTTAACCGTTTTGGGGTCTATTCAATGGTTTTAGGGGTTCCATTTTTTTACAGTTTTAATGGGATTTTAGGGATTCTATTGGTTTTTTAGGTTTTTCAGGATTATTAGGTTTAATTTATTTTGGAGTGTTTAATGGGTTTTATGGTAAATTGGGTATTAAGATAATTTGTAGGGTATTTTATGGCTTTAGGTTTTTAGGGCCTTTTAGGGTTTTCTACTTTTTTAGGTACATTTATTTTTGATTGTTTTAGGGACTTTAAGGAGTTTATATTTTTAGGGCATTTTAGTTTTTTTTATGATTTTATGGGGTTTTTAGGGATTTGAATGTTTTTAGTATTTAATGGGTTCTTTAGTGTTTTTACGTGTTTTTAGGGTTTTTAGGGTTTTAATGTGTTCTTATGTGTTTTTATGGATTTTATGGATTTTATGGATTTAAGGATTATAAGTATTTTAAACGTTATTTACTGGGTTTTAAGGGTTTAATATTTTATGGATATTTAGGGATTATGGGTTTTTAGGGTTTTTACAAATTTTTATAATTTTTTAGGGTTATAGTGTTTTATAATATTTTGGTGTATCGTGTTTTTTTATTTATTTTAATGCATTTTTTGGGTTTTTTGGATTTTAGGATTATTATCCAGTAGTAATGGTTTATATTGGATTCCATGGATTATTATGGGATTTAGGGTTTTTAGGGATATTAGGAATTATGGGTATTTTGCGGTATTTTAGGGATTTTATGGTCTACAATGATTTTGATGATTTTCTGGAATGTTTTGGGGTTTTAGGGTTTTTATTATTTCTTTATTTTTGTGTATTTTTGTCGTTTTTGGCTTTGTCTGGTCTTTTTTGTTTTATAGGGTTTCTTTAGGGGTTTTAGGGGTTTTAGGGTCTTTTGGATTTCAGGATTTATAAAATTATTTTTATTTTTAGGGGTTTTATGGTGTTTAGTGTTTTTGGTTTATTATGGTTTTTAGGGTTTTAGGTTTTTCATGGTTTTAGCGGTGTTTAGGGTTTTTAGGGTTTTAAGATTGAGGGTTTTTTGGTATATTTTTTTAGGACACTTCTGTGTTTTTAAGGAAATTATTGAGTTTGTAATTAAATTTTAGGTTTTTTAGATCCTTTAAAGTGATTTTTTGGTTTTTATGATTTTTATCATTTTAGGGTCCCATTAGGGTGAGGGGGTGGGGGAGGGGATATTTAGTGTTTTTATGGTTTTTACGTTCATTGTTAATTTTTAGGGCTTTTTTGTTTTTTAAGGGTTTAGAGATTCTTTTATCTATCTATGGCCTTATATAGTTCTATAGGGGTTTTAGGTTTTTGAGAGGTTTTTAGGTTTTTTTTGCCTATTTTAGGTTTACATGGGTTTTATTGGATTTTATGGTTATTTTAGGGTTTTTATAATTTCTAGTGTCTTCTAGTGTTTTTGGGGTTATAAGGTTCTATCATTGTTTTCTAGAGCATTACTAGGGGTTTTTTAAAAAATTTTACTTATTTATAGGGTTTTAGGGTTTTTAATTGTTTCGAATGTGTTTATTGTTTTTGTGGGATTAGTATAATTAGGTTTTATGGGATTTATTATGGTTTTTAGGTGGTTTTATTACCTTTTTGTGATTTTTTGAGTTTTTAATGGTTTTAGGGTTTCTAGGGTATTTTTGGTTTCATGGATTTTAGTATTTGTTTTGGTTTTTAGGGTTTTTCTAGTTCTTTATAATTTTTAGTGGATTTTATGTTTTTTAGGTTATTATGGTTATAAGGGTTTTGAATCTCTTTATGGGATTTTTATGTTTTTATGTTTTTTAAATCGATTTAGGGTTTTAATTGGTTTTTGTTTTTTAAGAGATTGTAGGGTTATTATGGGTTATATTTGTTTATATGGTTTTTAGGAATTTGGGGATTTTTCGGGTTTATTGGGGTTTAATGGGATTTTTTTGGGATTTTTATGAGTTTTATTGTTTTTTTTGGGTCCTGTTTTTTGTGGGGTTTTTGGTATCTTAGGGATTTATTGTCGGTTTTTTTTGTGATTAGAAGAGGTCAAGGGGTTTTAGGGGGTTTTTTGGATTTTTACAGGGTTTGTGTATTTGTTTTTTTCAGGTTTTAAAGGGGTTTTATTGATTTTAAAATTTTAGAGGGTTTATGTGTTGTTTAGTTTTTTAGGGATTTTTGGTAGATTTTATGGTCTTTATGGTTTTTATGATTTTTTTGGGTGTGAGTTTTCTTAGGTTAATTTTTTTTATTCTCTATGTTATTTTTAACGGTTTTAGTTTTTATAATTTTATTTGGGATTTTAGGGTTTTTCGGGTAATTGAGGTTTATTTTGGAGATTTTTTAGAGTTTTTAGGGGTTTTAGGGGTTTCAATGGTTTTTAGTTTTTTAGGGTTTTAGGTGGTTTTACAGTTTTAGGTCTTTTTGGGATTTTATGATTTTTTTGGGTTTTTAGTGATTTTAGAGTTTTGAAGTGTTTTAGATTTTTTGGGAGTTTTTAAGGGGTTGTGGGTCTTTTAGGGGAGTTATATTTTTGTAGGGTTATTATGTATGATAATATTTTTTTTGAGTGTTTTCATATTTAAGAGTTTTTACGGATTTCTTAGGCTTTTGGGATCATTAATGTTTTATTCAGTTTTTGGGTTTTTATGGGTTTTTATGGGTTTTTATGGTTTTAGAGTATTACATGTTTCTTTTGTTATTCAAGTCATTTTAATGAAATTTTATCATTTTTCGGGTTTTATGAATTTTTATGGTGCTTAGGGGTTTTTATGGAAGTTTGTGATTTTTTCAATATTTTTAATGCTTTTCAGGGTTTTTATGGTTTTAATTTGTTTTGGGTTTTTTAATGGTTTTTAGTGTTTTTAGGGTTTTAATTATTTTTAATTTTTAAGGGGATTTAATAGTTTTAATTATTTTTTTGGAACCATTGTGGATTTTTAGGAATTTAAGGTTTTTATAGTCTCTTAGGGTTGTATGGGTTATATATATTTTGGGTTTTTAGGGTTTTAAGGGATTTGTGGTTCATATATGGATTTTTGGATAATTATTGTTTTTTATGATTTTTTTTTGTTTTTTATGGATTTTTTAGTATTTTTAGGGGTTTTAGTGGTTTTAAGGGGGGTTTTAACCCTTTTTTGTTTTTAATGTTCTTTCTGGGTTTTTTGAGTTTTAAAGGATTTCGTATGGTTGTTTAGGAGTGTTATGATTTTATATGGGTTTAAATTTTTTTGGTATTAGGGGTTTTAAGGGGTTGTAGTGTTTTCAAGAATTTTATGGGGTTTTAAGGGTTTTTATGGGTTTTATGTTTTTTAGGGTTTTGTAGTTTTTTAGGGTTTTAGGGTTTTTTCTTATGGTTTATAAGGGTATTTTGGGTCTTAAAATTATCGTATATTTTTTTGGGGGATTTTAGAGTATTCAGGGGTTATATGGTTTTTAGAATTGTATGGATTTTCTGGATTTAAGGGTGTTAGGGGTTTTTATGGATTATTGGGATTTTAAGGTTTTACAGTTATTTTGGGGTTTTGGGGTTTTAAGGTATTATGTATTTTAGAGATTTATATGGTTTTTATTGTTGCAAAATTTTTTGTACTATTTTAGGGTTCTTATATGGGTTGGAGTATTTTTATGGTCTTTATGGATTTTTAGATATTTTATGTTGTTTAATTTTTTTATAGTGACTTTTAGTGTTTTTAAAGGTTTTACAGTCTTTTCTAGTCTTTAAAAATATGTGTATGATAGTTTAGGTTTTTAGGTTTTTAGGTCCTTTTAGGTTTTATGATTTTTATGGTCTTTAGGGTTTTTGGGGGTTTAGAAACTTTTTTGGTTTTTTTGGGTTTTAGGGTCTTTAGTGATGTTTTACTAGTTTTCCTAGATTTCTAGATTATTTAGGTTATTTAGTGGTTTTAGAGGTTTTTTGTGTTTTTTGTGTTTTTTGTGATTTTTATAGATTTTCCTATTTTCAGGTTTTTAGTGTTTGTAGGTGATTTCGGGTTTTATGGTATTTAATGATTTATTATTTTTAAGAAGTTGTAGATTTTTATGGGATTTATAGGGATTATATGATCATTTATGGTTTTAGGGATTTTAATGATTTTTTTGGGGATGTAGGGTTTTTAGTGTTTTAGGGTTAGTTTGATTTTGGTTTTACGGGTTTTTAAATTTTTTTTGGGTTTTTTGGGGTATTATGGGTTTTATGGTTTATTGGGGGTTCCCAATATTTTTGGATTTTAGGATTTTTTATATTTTCTTTGGTTTTTGGGGGCTTGCGGTTTTCTTGAGGGGGGGTTAAATAATTTTAGTTGTTTTTATGGATTTCATATTTCATAGGGGCATTAAGGTTTTGTGGATTTTATTTGGGGCGTTTATTGATTTATCTGGGTTTTTGAGGATTTTATGATTTTTATTATTATTTTAACCATTTGAAGTTTTTTGTGGTTTTTATTGTCATTAATCGTTTTAAGGATTTTTAGGGTTTTATGGTATTTTAGTGTTTTCTGGACTATTTGGGTTTTGGTGTATTTATGGGTTTTATAGCCTTTTAGAGTTTTTAGGGATTTGGGGTCATTTAGTGTTTGAGGGGGGGGGGGGTTAAGTTATTTTATGGGTTTTGGTTAATTAGGGACTCTTATGGGGGGTTTTAGTATTTCCAAGAATTTAAGGGTTATTAGTGTTATTAGTTTCTTTTATGAATTTATAAGGAATTCATTGTCTTTTAGAGGCATTAGTGTATTTTTGAATTTTAATGGCTTTTAGTGCTTTTAGGGTTTTTTGGTGTTTTTTTGTATTTTTAAGGCTTATAGGGTTTTAAAGGTTTTAATGGTTAATAGTACTTTTAGGGTTTTCTAGGTTTTTAAGGGTTTTTACATGCTTAGGGGTTTTGTGGTAATTTTTAGGGTTTTTATGTTATATAGTGTTTTGAAGGTTTTAATGGGTTTTAGGGTATCATTAGTTATTTTTAGTGTTTTAGGTATTTTACATTAGGGGTTTAGGGGTTTTGATGTTTTATGGTCTTTTATGGGGTTTTAGGGTTTTAGTATTTTATGTTATTTATTTTGGGGTTCTAGGGGTTTTTATGGGTTTTAAGGATTTATTGGAATTTTGGGTTTTTATAGGGTTTTTGGGATTATTTTGGGTATCAGGGGTCTTAGTTTCATATAAGTCCTTTTAACGGTTTTTAGTTTCTTTAGGGTAAATTAGTGTATTGGAGTTTTTAGGGTTTTATGGGATTTTTATCATTTTTATGGATCTTTATGGTGTAAAGGATTTATTAGGGTTCTAATTAAGATTTTTAAGGGTCAATGTGTTTTTAGGGTTCTATGGTATTTATGATTTATTAGGGTTTTAGTAATCATTTAGTGTTTTAGGTCTCTTTTATGGTTATTTAGTCTTTTCGGTTGGGGGGGGGGTAGTTTTTTTAATGGTTTTAAGGTTTTTGATGTTTCTTAAGGGTTTTAGGTTTTTCTGGGTTTTAAGGGGTTTTAGTGGTTATATTTATTTTCAAGTGGTTTCAATGGGTTTTTATGATTTTTGTGGCATTTTAGGGTTTTGTAGTGTTTTTTTGGAAATTTAACGGCTTATTTTTTGGAAGGTATTCATAGTTATATATATATATATATATTTAACGATTTTTAGGGTTTTCAGAATTCATAGAGGTTTTTTGGTTTTAATGATTTTAGGGTTTTTATTGGGTTGATGGGTTTTTGGTTCATTATAGTAGTTAGAGTTTTTTGGGGTTTTAGGGGATAAAGTGGGTTTTTAATGAACTTCACTTATTTTTTTTTAAAAAAATAGGGGTGTTATGGTTTTCAAGTGTTTTTTGATTTTTTTGGGATTAGAGTTTAGGGTGTATGGTTTAGGATTTAGTGTGTTAGTTATAGGGTTTATAGTGTATGGTATAGGGTTTACGATGTATAGTTTACAGTTTATGGTTTAGAGTATAGGGTTCAAGGTTTATGGATTAGGGTTTAAAAATTGGGTATATGGTTTCGGGTGTATGGTTTAGGGTTTTCAGTTTAGGGAATATGGTATATTCTTTCGAGTGTAGGGTTGTTTTGATCCGTTTCCCCTTTGAGGAGAGATGGTGGACCAACACAGCAGACCGTTGATCTCACAGATGGCTGAGCCCTGCTCTATTGCTAAAGTCGGGTACACCGGTCTTCGTTTCGAAATTCCCAACGGTTCCATATCCAACGATACATGGACATTCATTACAAAGGAAGGCATCTGCTAGGTGGTTTTTCCAGCGATGCTTAAGAACTCACATTGGTCGAGAGGATGGGATGTCAGGCTGGTCTCACCCTTTTGAGGGGAAATTATTTCATGTTCCATGACTCTCTTATAGATTTAAGATGTATTCATATGTTCATGAATCTTTGGTTTATACCCAAACATAGTATCCACTGATTTCTCCCGGTTGGCAATGGTCAGCTGAACAGAGGGGTCCAGAATAATTTATGCCTGAGGTTTACCATCCCTCATTGGATTAATGACCCCGAGGAGTGTGGACATGTTGAGGCGGCGCTAGGGTTGGTGCGGTGAAATAACGTGAAGATAGTCAGATCCACCGGTTGTCGGGCTTGAACCTCTTGGAGGCTTCCTACGCACCCAGCTTAGGAGGCATGGATCAAAGTCCACGTAGTTCGCATAGGAGTGTTGGAGAACCGACATGAATGTGGACCTGGGGGTCTGATGATGATCGGTCTTGAACCTCTTGGAGGCATCCAACGTCCCCAGGCTAGGAGGCAAGGATCAAAGTCCACGTAGTTCGCATAGGCTTGGGGATTACGTTTTGAGGCAGCCCAGAGTAATGGATTGAGACGTACACTCGGAGGAGGCCCATAGGAGGATGTGATGGTCGATGCTTACTATAATCCCACGTGAGTCATGCTCGGTGTGTGAAGAAAGAGGCAGCAAGGACCACACGATCACGTCACAAAAGGTGTGCCCGTGTGGAATGGAGTGGGCCTTACGCATGGAGCGGATCATATGGTCGGGGCTTACTCCTAAGTGGATGCCCTAGCGTGAAAAAGCATAGTGGGAGACGGAAAGGGGGTGCGCCTGTTCCCATCTCCTCTTTTGCAGTGCATGAGGGATTCCTTTTGATGGGTATTTTACTACCTCCAAGGATCCCTTAACAAGTGGAGGGGTAGAAGGGGTCTCCGAAGCTCAAACTCTACATTACTGTGGGAATGTGAACCCAGGAATGCTACAGGAATCTGTTCAAGGGTCGGGTAATCCCCTTCTCCCCTACTTACCGTTGGTATGTGAACTCAAAACGGCATGCTGATCCGCCTGACGGTTACATCACACGAATCTAGTTGCTCTGGTAGAGGCCTCGACTCAGGGCCGATGAATGGGCCAATTACGATGTTGCGAAGAATCATGTCGAATTGGAAGTATTTTATCAGTCTTGGGGAATGGGAACTCAGAAGGCTCTGATGGGCCACACATGTGAAGGAGTGGTGTCGCCCTTCGCGTATGAAGGTGCTACGCGGATGGAGAAGCCGTCCGCAAACCTTGGTGGTCTGCGAACTGAGGGGCATCCCACGAACCAGGGTGGTTCGTGGTCTGGTGAGGATCCTGCGAACCAGGGTGGTTCACGACTTCAGGTTCAGACTGCGTACCAAGGGTGGTACGAGTAGGGTTCCACTCGAGTAGTGGATTCCAAGGTTGGCACCGGTCAGGGGTTCGTTGGTCGAGGCTTCGCCCACGTAGGATGGTGCTCGCGATGTATTGGATCAGAAAAGGGGAATAAACTCCCTACTCCATGGGGAGTGCTTCCGCGAAGGGGAAATGGTTTGCGGTTTCCTTTTGTTTGTTATTTTAGGTTCGTGGTTCACCAATTTATTATGCGTTTTCGGTTCCTTATTAATTTGTTCCCAGGTTCATACCTTCTCTAGTTTGAGAACATGAACTTCACTCTTTGCAAAATCCTAAGCCTTCCTTCGAAATCCTTCCTCCCGAATATGATAGATCTTCTCTGAATCCTCTTCATCTAAATCCCTTTTATATAGTGGGGAAATAGATGTATTTGTTGTCATGTGGCACGGTTTATGGAGGCCCATGAGCGAAAACTCGGTTTACGGATGACTTGGTCAATCTGTGACTTGCGGTGGGCACTGAGCACATCCCCGCCCTCCTGCGAACCGAACGAGCTCGGGGAATTCTTCGCGGCTGCGGAGGGTTTTGCCTCCATTCAACGAACGACAGCGGATGCGGCTTGAGCTGGTCGTCATGGTCCGCGGTTGGGGTGTTTCATGACGGTGAAATGGATTGTTGCTCGTCCTACCTCACGACCGTGGAGAGTCTTCGCCTCAATTCCACGAAAGACAAGGGTTCGCGGAGGGGGTGATACGCGGAGCCTGGCCACGACACGTTTTAATGGGACCGTTCTGTGGACTGGTCCTGGTTGTTCCATTCTTTGAATTTTCTCCATTCTTTCCCCAGTTCTTTGGGGGATTTGCGTAGAATCTTTTTTGTGGATTTTTCAGGACCCTTCAAATGCCGCCCATCGGAATGGGGGTCCGATCAGAATGAAGATGAGACCATTCCGATGCAGAGTGGTCCTGAAACATGTATGGTTTGTGGTAGAGAGGTGGAACCGATAGGGGGCCATGCCTATCAATATGGGGGGAACTTCATTTCTCCTTTACTAGATTCTTCGTGAAACCTGGGCTCCTTCACCTCCACGTGCTTATTCCCATGCGAAACGCATCATCTGTGAACCTGTTGTGACGTCCGCGAAACATTCATCCTTCACGGTCGCCTTTACCCACGAACCAATTTCACAACCACGAACCATTACTCTTAATTAATTAAAAAAAAGTCACTACAGGCTGTGGAGAAACTCGCTTCACAATTTTGATGGTCTGCGAACTGAAATCTTCTGGACAATGAATATTTCTTATTTCATCTGAAACCATTTATTTAAATCCGGGATGATGATACCAAGGAGAAATCTGGTTCGTGGTTTCCTGGACAATGCTCCGCGGGCCAGAGTACTACAGACCCCTTCCGGGAAGGGCTGGTCCGCGGGACACAATCATCACAAACCATCCTTCAAGCCCTCCTTGTAGATTTTGATATGAAGGCTCCTCACCTGATCCTTAGCCATATATAATTAGTATTTTTGTCCTAAATAATTTTCTTATTCCGGACTATCCACTTGTTGGCTTTCATTGCACATGGTGATAATATGGTTCCTCCTCATTCTGCACCCAGGCCTGCTACCGAGCCTCTCTTAATTGGTGATCAACGCCTGAAGGATGTGTCCAGCTTTATCAAGGATGGAGACTGCCACTCCCCACTGTTCTCCTTCCTTGCTGATCGGCTCTTTAGGACACAACGGGAGTACCCCTTTTCCAACAGCCTTCCTGCCTACGGGTTTAGTCTTCAAAAAAATGTCCCTATTCCCCCTACCTTTTCAGGTCTTCTGTCTCCTTTCTTGGAGGTGTCACCAAAGCCCATTCAGGCGAAACTGGCCCTATTGGGGGAGATAACCTCTGATTTTGATCAGAAAGACAATTTCATTTTGAGAGGCTCTGTTTGGACCCAATGTGATCAGTGCGCTCAATACCTTTCTCAAGAAGCTGTCTCCAAGAATTACCCCTCCATTATCAACCTTGCTAGAGTGGATCCTAATGCGGGGTGGATTCCTAGATGTGATCTTCGATCTGGTGGGATCTTCTCAAATGACTGGACCTGGGCCGTCTAGGTCCATCATCATTTCTGGGAGTCTCCCGAGTCACTGGAAGCAGTCAATTTGTACTCTGTAGTGTGGGATTCCTAGTTTTTAATTTACCCACCATCCTTGATCCTGCCAGACCAGCTCAGTAACTGGTGTACAAGCACTAATACCTTACAACTTGACCACTGTGAATTTGGTATTAGTTTGTGGGACATGCACCAATTAGGGGGGCTTCCAATCATTGGTTCGATGTATGATGAGTTTCTACCAGTCCCTGAAGCGTGGGATGACGTCAAACAAGTGCCTTCGTTGGCAAGGGATCTACTTCTTGTGGCGGAGCATTCACTGGGTCAGGCATTGCGTGCCCTCTCTATATTCCTTATAGCACATGGATAGGGATATTTCTAGACACCACTGGTCCTATGCCTAAGATCACGCGCCCCAGGACTCATCCTTTCCAACAGTCATGAACCATCCCAAGTTCTTAGTGGGAGGTTCTGGATGTGGGTGACTAACTTTCATGGGGTTACGAGGTGCGCCCCGGCGTGCCTCCCCTACTATGGATGGCAGGTATGTTTTCTATGTTTATGAGTGGGTGGCTATTCTAATCTTAAAAAATCAATCCTAGCATCAGGTCTTGCACCCTAATGATGGAAGTTGAGATGGAAGAGGGACACCAGGTGAATTTGGTCGTTCCCACATTGGATCATATTTATGAACAGTTGGGTCACATGTAGAAGGGTGGGACACCCATCCGTCTGAGTGGTCCATTTCAATATTTGTACTGCTAGGTAGCGGATCATTGTCACTGTTATGAGTATCGTCACAACACGGCCATCCCACTTCCTACCTTTTGGCATACCCTGCTGGATATAACTAGAGTTCGCTTGAAGTCCCTCAGTTCTGGTTAAGTCCTCAAGGATATGAGTGACTTCTCCCAGTTTTCTTTTATTCCCTACGCCACCCCTTATGGCTTCATAGTTGACAACTGTTGGGGGAGCATGGAATAGAATTCATTCATGATCTCTCTGCAGGATGGATTTATGTCTGCTCGGATCGATGAGGTTTCTCAATGCTTGATGCATGTCTCGTATCTTTTTTCTCTCCAGTTTGGGTGCAAGAAAATCCATGTTTCCCTTACCTCTCCTCATGCTCAAGGACTGCACCCGACCATACTTTGTCAACAGTGGATGATGCTGATGCAGGGATGGATCTGACATGAGCATTCCCCTGCCTGTCATGGGGGCGGCTGCCGGCCATTCCTAGGAGTATGAAAAAACATGGGTAAAACATTATCCTAATGGGATCCTAGGGAATGATTTTTGGAACGTTCCCAAATAAATAGGTACTGTGGATATTGTGTCCACCACACCATCCTCATCATCTCTAATGGAGTATCGACTGATGGCTTGTTGATTAAAGTGAATCATGGGATTTTTCTCTCCTAGCCATGTGATGGCCGATGTTCAGACGGGTTCCTCCTTCTTGGATGTGGATGGGGATGAACCCGTGGTTTCAGGTCCCAGCGAGACAATCCCAGAAGTTTTTCCAGTCGATACCGGGATTAACAACTTGATCCCCATGCCTGAACTGGGGTTCAAAGCTCCAGACATTCCAGATTTGGAACTAACTTCTAGAGAGCACTTGTCTGCGCCGGTTAAAATGCCAGACTTCATTTTCGTGACATCGAGTGAGGACACCAAAGATCCTCATGCCAGAGCAGATCACCGAGCTGTGTGGAGGTGGGATTGGCCTCGAATTTGTGATATTGTTGCCAAAACTCTTCTTGTTGAGATGGAAACACAAACTAAATCCCTTCGACAACTCTTCTTAGGCTTGGGGTTTTGTGGCTTTGACTCTCGGTAGTATCATCTTCTCGCTTATCAGGTTGTTATGGACCGTGATGAAGCTGCTGCTAGTGAATGCAAACTTGCTCATCTTGCTGCTTCTCATTGCGGTTCCTGAGCCTTGGAGGACACCATGACGAAGCTTCATCAGCTTGTAACACAGGAGGCGAGCTCTCAGGATCAGGAGGCCACCCTGTCCGCCGAGCTACATGAATGTGAGACTCGAGCAGTGATGTTGGGGAATCGGTTGTTGACTCTGACTGGTGACCTTGAAGTCGCCATAAAAGGGATCAATGATCTCCATGTGTCAGTGAAGCATATTCTCTTGGTGGCCAAAGTTGAGGCCAAGGAGAATGTAGAGCTCGAGTAGACTTGCGATAGCCTTCGCCACTTGTTTGTTGATCTGACGGAGAGATCAATCCACACTTTATTGTAACTGTTAGATCGGTTCCTAGATACATTGTTCTATATCTTCCATTGTTGTGAGGGAGAGGCCCCAGCTTGTGGATTCCCTCCCATTTTGTTTAACCAAATACAATCTACGTTGATTTCTTTTTTTCTTTTTTTTAAAATTTTGTTATCACTAGAGCAATTGTTGCATGAGTAACAACCTACTGAATCAAAACTGATCAGAATTTTGTAAAATGATAACAAGCTCTAATTTTTTTCCTGGACCATGGGATCTAGAGAGTATAGTTTGACTAGAGGATCCCCAAAAACTTTTTGTCTTTTCTTGTTAATTCCTGGATTTTTCCTGGGCCCATTTTGTGTGGACCCAGCGGGTATAGCTGAATTTTGTTTAGGTCGTCCCTTTCGGTTTTTCAGCCTAATAAAATTTATGCTTCTTTTTGTTAGCGATTTAAAGTCCCGCTGACAAGAATATCTTTAATGATGTTTTAGGTTGAATAGCTTTGACCAGACATGGTGGGGCGAGGGCCCCAATGGGGTTTGGTAGATTAAAAGATGTCTCAATACCCTTCAGACGCACGTGGGGGGACATGTTTAAATTTAAATGACATGTCGGGCATGTCTCAAGGCATGGGAGTCGCGTTGGCGTACAGAGGTAGGAAGAGCATTTCCTAAGGAGACCTTGCCTTTGGTAGATGGGCCAGGTGAAATCAATATGTAGAGCCACTGAAGGCATGGTATGCATTATCATACAAAGGTGTCCTTAAGTCAATAACTGTCCATTTCTGATGGCCCGGGGACTTCATGGAAGTCCGGCTCATTGAAACCACCATGGGGGGGCTAGGAAAATTATAAAAACCACCAGGGGTTGATTATAAGGGGAAAGTGACAAATGAAAGGGTTTTTGGAACTTCCATAATAATCAGGTGCGTGGTCAGGAGACCACTTCCCTATACATTTAGTTAGTTTAGTGGATGGTTGAAGCTTGACATAGTTTAAAGTCATGTATCTAGAACATCATTTAAAATAGAATGACTTCTCCTGGTTCTCAATAATCATGTTAATGATATTCCACCGTATTCAGGTAGTATTGTGAAACAGGTTGGTAAATTTTAGATCAGAGGTTTTCTGAATCCCGAGGTAGACATGGGGGCTCAGAGGCCAAGAGGCGTTCGAAGGGAAGCATTACCCAAGGAAATATTACCTTTGGTAGAAGAACCAGGGGAAATAAATGTGTAGAGCCGCTAAGGACATGGTATGCATAGTCATAAAAAGGTGTCCTCAGGTCAATGATTTTATTTCCCCGATAGCCAAACAACTTTAGGGAAGTTGAGATTTGGGACCACTAGGGGTGGCTTATGAGGGTTCAGCTCTTTCTGAGTACAGAGTATGGTTTATAAGGAGAGGGTGCCTGGATATGGGGGAAACATCTAGACTAAACCTCCTGAGAATGGGTGAAGTAATTCCTTATCACACGGGTGTGAGACGGTGGTTTGTGCAGGTCTGACCCATGAACTAAAAGATAGAGAAAAGCCTTTGTTCCTTACTAAACCCATGATAGGTTTGACCGTGCTATTTTTTTTAACATCATGAGGTAAGGACGAGGAGCATTATTAAAGGATGATGTGCAGTTTAACGTCCTACCACAAGGACGGGGGCATTTTTCATTCCTTTTCCAATGTTGTGCAGTTTAACATCATGCAACAAGGACGATTGAGCATTATTAGACCAGTGAAAAATGCTTGTTCTTGGAGGAATTCCCCTAGATGTTTAATTCTTGGTATTTGTAGCCTTACAACAAATGGCCAAGATGTGCTCTGTTCTGTCTGATGTCATGTGAAAAGGGTGTATTTAAAAATGCCACTCTTGATTAGAATGTAACTGGGCCCGATTATCCTAGATTGTCCATGACATGGAGGGGGGTTGAGGGTGTAAATAGTGGTTCCGGGGCTTCTTGGATCCGGAGAGATGATATGGGGGCTCTAAGGCCGGTAAGCATACGGAGCTAGGAAGAGCACCGCCTGTGGAAATCATGCATTTGGTAGATAGGCCAGGGGATAACAATATGCAGAGCCACTGAGGGCATGGTACGCATAGTCATGCATAGGGGTCCACGTGTCGATAAATTTCCACTTCTGATGGCCGTGAGTTGTTACGATGATCCACAATTTTCTGCGACACAAAGTCGCTCATCAGGTAAGGAATCATCTAGTAATGTCAAGGATATTCATCCTCGGTTGCTGTTAAATCTTAAAGATCCCCCCACGCGCTGATTTATCTTTCTCGCATGGGTGTGCCTTCACTCCATGCAGTTTAATGTTGTGCAGTAAGGATGAAGAACTCCTAGTTTAGAAGTCATAGATTTCGGACCATTGGGTGACTATTGTTGTAGTCACTTGAAGGATAATTGAGTTAACATGCTCTGATATACATGGAACATGGTGGGGGATGAAGGTCGTAAACTATAAATCTGAGTTTTCCTGGATCAGAAGCTGTGGTGTAGAGGCTCTGAGGCCGGTAAGCGTACAAAGCTAAGAAGAGTGTCACCCGAGAAAATCTTGCCTTTGGTAGACATGCCAGGGGATATCAATATACTGAGCTGCTGAGGGCATGGTATTCATAGTCATGCAATGGTGTCCCCAGGTCGATGACTTTACTCTTCCGATGGCCATGAATGATTATGAAAATTCGAGATTGCTCCCAGTACAGAGTTCAGTATGTGGGTATAATGGTGTCTAAGCATATAAGAAATATCTTCACTGTAAATTTCCATTGAGCCAAAGTAGCCTAGCCCCTGATTGATGTTCATGGATTCATGTCTCTATATGAACCACCAGGGGATACATAGTCTAACCGGGTTGCGATACCCTGGAAGCACTTGGATGTGAAGAGGGGATGATCTTGTAAACTATTTCTCCATCATTTTTGGATCTGGAGACATGATATGGGGGCCCTGAGGCCGGTAAGCATACGGAGCTAGGAGAAGTTACGCCTGAGGAAATCTTTCCATTGGTAGACGAGCCAGGGGCTCTCAATATGCCAAGCTGCTAAGGTCATGGTATGAATTTTCATGAAAATGTGTCTCCGGGTCGATGACTTTCTACTTCTGATGGCCATGAATGGTTATGAAGATCCATAATTGTCCGGGTTGTGGAGTATGATGTTTTAAGGGGATGCATCCAAATGTGCAAGGAGTATCTCCATATCATTTCTCCATGTGTCTTGGGTGGGTCGCGAAGAATTCTGTGCAGTTTAACTTCATGCGGTAAGGATGAAGAATACACCCCGTGCAAGTGTGGTCCGTACACAGGGGAATGGGTATTTTTTTTGTTTGAGGTGGATGGTGTAGGGTGTGGAACTCTGGCATCACTGTGTATCCTGTGAGGGCAGGAATCAAGCCTGACATAGTTATCTGAATGATGATACACCCCGCGCTTGTATGGTCCGTACACGGGGTAAAGATGAATTTTTTTAGAAGTGGTTGGGCCAGGATAGTGGATCACGGCATCGCTACGTATCCTGAAAGGGCAGGAATCAAGCCGCACATAGTTCTCTAAAATCTGTGTAGTTTAACGTCATGTGGTGAGGACGAGGTATACACCCTGTGCAGGTCTGGTCTATACAAGGGGGAAGAGGGAATTTTTAAATCATCTTGTCGATGTTGTTTAACGGTGTGCGGTGAGGACGAAATACTCTTAGTTTATGGTCATAGAGTTTGGACTGTTGGGTGCTTGGAAGTTTAGCATCATGCAGCTCAGATGAAGAGTACACCCCATGCAGTTCAGGTCCATACATGGGCTGAGGGGGAATTATTAACTCTTATTATCTATGCAGTTTAATGTAGTGTGGTAAGTATGAGATATTCTTGTCCTCTATGCGAAATACTTCTTCAGGAATCTCGCACTGGTAGGAGCCGTGGTGAATTGCCCGTCCATGGTGATTAGGGCATATGCTCTATTGGAGTAGACCTTATGTACAACATACGGTCCCCCCACTTAGAATCTAGCTTTGTAGGCTTCTTTCTGGGTATCATTGGGGTCGAGAGGACCAACACCAATTCTCCTTCCAAGAAAGACCGGAGACGAACCCTTTTGTTGAAGGCTCGTGCGATCCGGTTCTGGTACATTTCCTGATGGTGCATAGTGTGCAACCGCTTCTCGTCTAACTGTTCCAATTTACCTAGAAACTTTTCTGATTGCTCATTGTTTGATAACTGATCACAAATGGAAATGTAGAGCAAGGGTAATTGGAGTTCAGTGGGCATGACTTCTTCTGTTCCGTATACTATTGAGTACAGAGTATCTCGAGTAGCAATGCCAATTGTAGTTTGATAAGCCCACAACACATGAAAGAGTATATCCGGCCACGACTTCTTGTCTTTGTCCAACATTTTCTAGAGAATTTTGGACACGGTCTTGTTGAAATCCTCTATCTATCCATTGGACGCTGAATGGTAGCGGGATGTGTAGTTAGCCTTGATACCATACTCTTGGTATAGTTTCCCCAATTCCACCGAGCAGAAGTTGGATTCATTGTCTGTCAGTATGGTATGAGGGACACCAAATCTGGTGATAATATTGGTCTTCACAAAGCTGACAATATTTATTGCCCCGACTTCCTTGAGGGGTATGGCTTCTTCCCATTTGGAAAATAAGTCGGTTGATGTGAGGATATACATCAGCTATTTGGCAGTTCCGGGAGGAAATGGTCCCACAACGTCCATCCCCCAGATTGCAAATGGCCAGGAGTACTTGTCTTGATGAAGTAACTCTGGGGGGTTTGTGTATGAAGTTGTCATGAATTTGTCATGAGTGTAATTTTGCGGTAAAAAACTCGCAGTCTCATTCCACTGTAGGCCAGTAGTACCCAAGCCATCAAACCTGATGGGAAAGCTTGGTCGCTGGTTGATGTGCTCCACATGCTCCGACATGTACTTCATTCATTACGACATCAGTTTCTTCTCCATCAATGCATCTAATAAGCGCTCTGTCGAGGCCTCATTTATATAGGAACTCTCACATACCCACACCGCTATATAGGACAAAGTTGACTTCCATTCGTTGTATTTGCTCTCGTTCAGCCCTGTCTGACAGAAATTCTCCCCATTGAAGGTAGTTTGCTAGGGGGGGTCATCCAGCTGGTGGCAGGAGTGTATGGATCAGGGATAGGACTGAATTCGTGGATTTCATCTATCATAACATGAACAAATTACAATACTATTGTACAAATAGCAATACTGATAACCGTCTCATCCCTGTCTGGGTCAGCTAGGGCTGTGGCCGCATTGGCTAATGCATCAGCCTGAGCATTCTGAGACCGGGGAATATAGGTCAATGTTGGTTTTGTGGAGAACTCATCCATTAACCCTCGGACATGGTCAAAAAGGGGATCAACTCCTCCTTTTTAATAGCATAATCACCATTGACTTGCATGATGACCATCTCCGAGTAACCTTTTACCATAAGGTGATGTACTTGTGCCTGGAGTGGAAGCTCCAGGCTTGAAATGACGGCTTGATACTCCGCCTCATTGTTTGTAAATCCTTCTGACAGGAGGAAGGAATATGTCTAGACTTCCTTTTCTGGGGACATGAGTATTATCCCCAAACCCACTTTGTTGAATTTGGGATCCTCCAACCTCTTCCCGGTTGGGCTTCAGGATACGCCGTCGAAGTACATTTCCAATGCTGGGAACTCCTCTTGAACCGAGAAGATGTATTCATCAGGTAGCTCGACGTCTAGTGAAGTGGTCCCTGTCGAAGGGTTCTCTACCAGAAATTCTACTAATTCCTTGCCCTTGACGGCTTTCTGAAGCACGAACCGGATGTCGAACTATTGCAGGATGACTTCCCATCGGGATAGGCGGCTAGTTAACATCAGGTGACTAAGGATGTACTTGAGAGGGTTACTCCGCGAGATCAAGTGGACTTCATGATGTTGCAGATAATGTCACAGCTTTTTAACTATGAAGACCAAGGCCAAACAGCTCCTCTCGATACATTAGTATCGAGTGTCAGCTACAATCATGGTTTGGCTGACGTAAAAGAGACTATTTTTGCTGCCTGCATCATTATTTTGTGCGAGGAAGGCTCCCAGTGACCATTCTAGGGCTGTCACATATAGGATGAGAGGTCTCCCTTCAACTGGGGGAATGAGCACCAGTAGTCTTAAGAGGTACTTCTTCATGTTTTCAAACGCCTCTTTGCAGTCATTCGTCCATTGGAACGTGACCCCCTTCTTTATTAACCTAGTGAAGAGTAAACATTTTCCTACCAGGTTGGCTATGAACCGCCTAATATAGGCCATGTGTCCTTGGAATCCACTTAACTCCATGAGATTTCATGGAGGTGGTAATCTGAGGATATACTTTATCTTCCCATGGTCGAATTCGATGCCATGATGGTGTACGATGAAGCCAAGAAATTTCCCTGGGGTAACCCCGAAGGTGCATTTGAAGGGGTTAATCTTCAAGCTATACTTTCAGAGTTCATTGATGATGGTCTCAAGGTCTGACAGGTGATCTGATCGCCATCTGGAGTTGACCACCAGGTCATCCATGTAACATTCAACGAATATCACCAGGAAAGGTTTAATGATCCGATGCACGGTACGCTGATATGTGGCGCCTGCATTCATGAGACCAAAGGGCATGACCCAGAAACAAAATACCCCTTGAGGGGCACTGAAGGTAGTGGCTTCATCGTCTTATTGAGCCATCCTGATTTGGTTATAGCCGTAATAGCCTTCCATGAAGGACATAGCCTCATACCTGGCCGTTGCAACGATTAACAACTCGGTGATTGGGACTGGGAAGTCATCTTTCGGGAAATTCCCATTGAGATCTCTAAAATAGATTCATATGCCGATTTTCCCATTCTTGTTCTTGATGGGGATGATATAAGCCAATCATATGGGATATTGGACCTCCATAATGAAGCATACTTTAATGAGATTATCGACATCAACCTCTATTTTGGCAGCATTTGGGGGTGTGTCCTTCTAGCGGCTTGTTTATAGCCTCGGTGGTCTTCTCGAAGACCTAGGTGGTGTGTTTCCACTTCGGGATCGAGTACCGGCATTTCCGTGTAGTTCTTGGCAAAAACATCCAGATGTAGCTTCAGGAAAGAGGTATACACCTCGTGCTCCTCGGGAGACATGGCTGAACTGATGAGAGTGGGCCTTTGGTCTTCCTCAGTACCCATGTTTATTTCCTTGAGCTCATCCACATTGGTGGAGATACCTTCCTCAAATGCGGGAGGTGAATCTCTGAGATCATTCGACTCTTCTTCTCCCAAATCCACATCTTCCTGGTCTGATGAGGAGATATCTCCTAACATATGATCTTGGGAGTCCAGAGGTGAGGAGTTTTGGGCGTCCTTACTCGAGTTTTCATCCCCAGATTGTGGGTCGGTGTATGTTCCAACATTGTCACACTCATCCATTATGGCTGACGTCATCAGGACATCTGAGTGTGTGTCTGGACATGAAATCCTACTCTAAATGTGGTTGATGGGAAGGACATAATCTCCACCAAGCTTCTTGAGGGGGTCATCGGGAACCATTTCTAGGCCATTTGGAGCGGGGATGTAGTCAACAACATCGACTAAAGGCTTCTTTTTCTTTTTCTCAATGAACCCGGCGACAATGTAATGTGACTCGGAGAGCTCAAAAGGGGCCTTGTAAGCATGAAATGTTCCACTTGATCCATTGATGCGGTACTTGATACATTGGTGGTAGGATTAAGGAATAACCATGTGATTATGGACCCACGACCATCCTAGAAGGGCAATGAATGCTGTGCTCTTCCGGACCACCAGGAATTCCGTGTAGGATACCAGGTCACCAAAATGGGTCCTTAGCTTAATTTGTCCCATTGGCTTTTGTTCATTCCTATCGTAACCCAAAAATGTTTTGGCTGAGGGAATTAGATTTTCCTCACTGTTTCCCAACATGAGGAGTGTACGTAGGGGAATGAGGTTAACTCCAGAGCCAATGTCTATAAAGACATTCCGGATCACAATACCATTTAGCGTGCTAGACACATATAGTAGTCTGATGTGTCCTTTCATGATGGAATATTCATCCTGATCGGTGAAGGAAATAACAACATTGCATTCAGTCGGGCCAGTCTCCGTCTAGTAAATATCGGCGGAAGCTACCTTAGACTGAAACTTTGGGGGGTTGATCAAAGATTCTATAAGCGCCTCCCTGAGGTCAGCCGACAATCATAGGGAATCCAGGATCGACAGCTTGGCTGGTTCCGATGCCAGCTGCTTAAGGATATCGTATTTCTACTCTAGCAGCCAACGCTTCTCCATTGGCGGGAGAGTTTTAGTGGGTTGTTTGGGGGGCTTGAGAATTTGATGAGGAAGGACTGGCTGCAGGGTCGGATGTTGATGGTGTTCCCGCGTTTTGAGGACATGGCCCAGCCGGTCTGTTTGTGCGCACTAGGAGGCCAGACACATGCTCTTCCTCTGGTGGGTATCATAGAACAATAGGGACAGAGTGGAAGCTTGTGGAGGTGGATGATCATTCTTTCTTTTTCTGAGTCCGTTTAAGGGCTCTCCCATGGGTTTCCGCGATATTAACGGTTTGGGACGGGGTCTAACCGTAGGGTTGGTTTCAGTCACGGCTGCGCCTCTCTTGGTATCCCCTACCTATATGATTCCTCCTCCCGACTCCTCATGTAGGGAACTCGGGTTTGTTAATATACCCTTAATCAGGGAATGACTCCATAAGATGGAAGACATTAATATAACCAAAGATTGTCTCTTCATCCTTTGACAGGTCAACCTGGTCGGTTGTCCCTGATAGTGCTGTTTGGCGGGTCGGTGCTCGTGGTGCCAAATTCGAGGGCATATAATCTACCAGGTTCGGGACTAACTTCGGCCTTTTTGTGGACAACTCCTCTTGCGATTGTTTCTTCTTTCTTCTATTACACTCGGATGACCGGATCGTGGAGGATTGTGAGGCTGATGCTGTCGAATGTGTGGCGTTAGGGGCTGTTGGTGGCAACACTGGTTGCCGTAGGTGAGCTCGGAGTATGCCCTGTGCTCGGTTGATAGTTTTCCGAGTCATCCAGTAATCGAATTTCAACCCCTGCTTTCTAGTGACTTTCTATGACCCCTCTTATTTGTCGGAGTCGGTTGTAGAGATACACGCCACATGTGCAGGGGGCGGTCCCATCTCGACATGTCCGGAGTCTACCATTCTGAGCAGGAGGTCTTTGAAGACGAAGCACTCCTGGATATTTTGACCCAACATTCTATGGTAGGGGTAGTAATCTAGCTTGTCCTCATGGCCAACATATTTAGGTTTCCTTGGCTATGGAAGGCAGAGCAAATTTAAATTCATGGCGGCAATGAAGTAGCCGTGGACTTATTGTCTTGGAATGAGTACACATTTTTTCTTCATTCCTCAAACTGGTTCCTCTTTGGTACTCTCTGATCGTCCCGTTTAGGCGGAGGCAACCCCTAATATGTAGGAGGATCTTTATGATTTGGTGGAGGCATGAGCGATGGAGTGGGCACAGGGGCCAGCTTGAGTGTGACAGCGGATGCTTCAGCTCTAGGGGCTCTTTTCGCAGAACCCTGTGAGGCTATTCAGGACTTCGAATTAGTCCGCTGCAGGGAGTCCTGAATTCTCTGGGCAATGGCCGAGAGATGGTGGAAGATAGTGGTGCACTCCCCTGGTATAAGAGGTGTTTGTAGCTCATTTCTAATATTATCGATGCATATGGGTAGCATCTCATCTTGAGGCATTGTCCTGTTCAGGGAATAGTTCAGACCATTCTATAATGCGATGAAATATAAGACCCTCTCGTTCTCCCTCTGCTTGCAGTTCATGAGTTCGCTGACTATTGTTTTGGGCAACGTCGAGCTGAAGTGGAACATGAACTTCTACCGACGGTCCTCCAGGCTTTTTATTGACTAGGCTGGTAGACTCGTGTACCAGACGAAGGCGGATCCGTGCAAGTTCTGTATGAAGCATCCAAGTTTCACTGCTTCTTGTTACTCTATAGTTCCCATCATAGGGTCACAATAGGATGAGTATTTCATCAAATGTTGTTCTGGATCACCTGACCCGTTCAAAATAAGGAATATAGGGCTCCCAAAATTTGTTGGAGGTGGTGTGTTAGTCACCCAATATAGATTGGGTTTCCGCTCTGGCTATGTCGGAGTGATTCTTCCTTCAATCGATTCTAATTGAGCTGTTAGTGCCTCAATGGTGTTGGTAAGACTCTGGTTTACATACTGTTGGTCCCAGTCCTGGGCAGGCGTAGCACAAGGCATTGCATGAGGATCCGGATTAGCCGACAACAAGGGTTCATATTCCCTTCGGGGCACCCTCGGAGGGTTCGGGCGTAATTTCTCTGGTTGCCTCCAAAGTGGAGGGAAATAATGGTATTCATCATCAACATTAAGGTAGTTGGACGGACCAGGCGCCTCATTGGGAAGGAGCCCTGACCGTGCCTTTTTTTGACGGGGCATGCCATAGCCTTTGAGGTGCACTTTCTGGGAGTTCATGATGTGGATCTTCCTGGGATGCACATTCAATAATGTGGTTCCTCTAGAGTAGCTTGGCATTAATCCACCTCAATTCTGTCATCACCTCTTCCGGTCGAGCGAATCTCTCTTCGAGCGTGAGTGGATCAATTTTGTCGAGATAAGGGGGCGGTTTAAGGGTAACCAGCCCCTTGTTCTTATCCTTTTTGGAAGCTCACTGGGTAGGCGGAGGAGGGTTGGCTAGATGGAAAGACATATTTAGATCGGCCCTTTGATTCCGAGTGTGCACACATGGTGGGTCGTTGTGAGTCAGAGCCTAACCGGAAACGTCGTCACCCGATCCATACGGATTTGCATTTTCCCTGGTGTCACCCATGGGGTTAGACTCTATGGCATTGATGAATGCATATAGTAGGGTGGAGGGGATGACATCATCCAAATAGGAAGAGGATCTCCCACGTCTTCTACTGGCCTTCCCCTTCATGTCCGGGGATGGCCTTTGGACTTCTTGGCGAAGGGTGACGGAGAGATTTCTTTGATGCGACCTTACGGTGCGCCTTCCTCTCAAAGGGGATGATGATTCAAATGACGGGATAGGATGAGAACCTCCTCTTCTGACTGTCCTCCTTAGATGAGATAATACTAATTCTCATGGGGGTGGTTTCTTTTGATGGGGTAATAATTCTCCCAACCTTGAGGGCTGCGGTTGGATCCGTTCCTTGGACGTTGAGTCTCATCCAATTTTTATTTATCATACTGGGGAATTTGTTGTCAAAAATGCCCCCAGCCCTGCAGGCTCGGGTTGACCCTGGATGGAGGCAGTGGTTGCTGCTATCACGACATGCCTGATCTTGCATGCCCCCATTCAGGGGAGAACCAGATTTTGTTCTGAATTCACCTGTTAATCAATCCCTTCTGGGGAGGCAAGAAAAGATTACTGATTGGCCTCTCTTAGGCGAGAGACATGTTGTATGCTCTCGATGGCCTAATTCAGGAGTTCTTGAATGGATTGTTCCTACCGGGACTGAGGCTTCTGGGACTTACTCAAGTCCTGATTCTGATGGGTGTGTTGCCTTTAATGAACAGATGGACCACTCGATTTTCATCTTGATGTGATGATGTTGCCGGACACCATGCTGAACAGGTTCTTCTGGGTGGCGAGTGGAGTGAAATGCAGAGCTCCATGTTCCCCCCATCCCCTGATATGGACTCCCATTAGAGCATCATCGATGAGGCAGCACAGTTGGTACATTGAACGGAGGCAGGCTATCTCCATGTTTCCCTTACATCTCCCGGGGCATTGTTGATGCGCCGAAGGAAGGGCATGCAAGTCGATGTGACATAGGAGGTCTTCTGTCCTCTTGACATGGTCTACATACCCTTCATTGGGAATGAAGCATGATTTCAGCCGGCGAAGGGTTTTCCATATATTGGAGCAGATGTTGTGCATGCATTCTTCCATTAACTCTATGGGTATGTTGAAATGATATGTGGTCGTGGGACGAAACATGACTGGTATATAATTTCTGGCTAGTCATTTCCTCATGTGCAACATGTCGGCATACTCCTCCACCAGTGATTCCTCTACCTAGTTATCCCAACTGAGGCGCTCACTGATAGTGCGGTCAAAGGTAGTGGGATCGGTAGGTATTGAATTGTCACATGGGATATTTCAAGGTGGTTCAGAAAATTAACACAGCCCTGGACTGTCTTCTGATCGAAGAAGGGTGTCGTTAGTGACTATCTGGGAATCTAACATACTGGATCTCATCCATCTAACTGCCTCGATATATGAAGGCTTTTATGTGCTTGATTCGGCATGGGGAGAACCATCCTGTCGATATGATATGTCATCACAGGGAGGACCTCCACAATGGCCACCGTAATGGAGAGGACTACCATTACTACTTGATGCTTCACTGAATATAGGAATTTTTCAGTGAACACCCTGGGGAGGACCTCCAAGGTGTGTCGTAGCATGGGGAGGACATTCTAGCTGCGTAACGTCGTTAAGAGGAGGTCCTTCTCAACAACTGCCATCATGGTGAGGATGACCATCATGGATTGACGTTCGATGTGCATCCTAGCGAGGAACTTCAGGACACACTGTGATAAGGGTGGAAATTCTTGTTTATTAGGGCCATTACAGGGAGGACCTTCATAATGGAGGCTGTGGTGGTGAGGAAGACCATCATAGCTGCGAAAATGGAAAGGAAAACCATTACAGCTACCACTGGGAGAATATCTATAGGATACACCCTAGGGAGGGCCTCCTGAATGTACCACAACGAGGGGAGGGCTGTCTCATTGCTTGACGTCTCTACGGGAGGACCTCCGTTATTAGGGTGGAAGGAACTACCACTATGATCTGACACCCGACTGCGTGTAGTGTCCATGCAACGTAACCACTATGGAGGACTTTCACGGAAGACCACAACAAGGGGAGGGCCTTCTTGTCATGTTGAGACGTCACTACGGGGGGGGGGGGGGGGGGCTCTGCAGTTGTGACTATGATAGTGATGACTACTTTCATACTATGTGGTCCCACTACATGGAGAGTGTTTTTAGTGTACACCGTGGGGAGGAACTTCATGGTGGACCGCAGCAAGTGGATGACCTTCTTGCTGCTCTATCTTCTGGCCACGTGGAGGGTTTCTGTGACTTGCATCAAAAGTGGATCTCTCGTGATCGATCATTATATGCCCGTGGGGGACTCCCCCGTGGGTGCTATGGGGAGGACATTAAGAACTACTGGTAGAAACTTTGCGGGGAGGACCTTTGCAACTACTACAACCACTCCCATAATATTGTAATGGCTGGGCAGGGTTCTGAGCCTGCGATGTGTACCTACCGGCATTAGAAAACCCAACATCTATTAGAGTGGATTCATGAACCCGCTCATTATTTTCAGGTTGCCTTTGGCGCGTTCGGGGCGCTCTCTTGCGGGCAGCGGGGATCTTCTACTATTGACAATGACCTTTACCTTTGGGACCCTATCTAATTGGGTCCCGTGATGTTTTCGGGATACGCCGACGAACATCTTGACTTTTAGAAGGGATATATGCCTACTCTGGAGCATCCACCGTGACGGACGTGTGTCCCCCAGTTGGAACGAGTGAAGCTGCTCAATCTGGTTTCCCTTATGTCGCGGAATATGGCCGATGACCCTCATGGGCAGAAGCAGGGATGCAGATCTGCTCCGTGGAGGCTATCTCATCTCTTAGATGAGTCTCCTAAATTGGGGAGAAGGGATCACGAGCCCGAGTCCATCCTATTGCCACTAATGCAATTACATTCTGGTAAGTCTGGAAGATATGATCTGGGATCGATACCTGCTCCTCCATCATTTCCAGGATATGTAGAGAGACATCTTTGGATGGAACGGGTATGAAGGCCCATTCCGGTATTAGAGTAGAAATATCCTACTCTGGTCCTCCAGTAGTCAGTGGGTACTGACAATTCTTATATGTCGGAACAGGTGAACAAATCTTCCCTTGTACCGGGATACACCAGTTTATCTCTCCGTTTTCCGCCACATCGGGGTGGCGGACTTTACTTGCATCTGTAGGGAGCTGGCCCTACATTTTTTTTGGTTTCCCACCGTATCGAGTCGGTGGCCTTTTTTGGCGGGGAGACGTGCCCACCAATGAGTTACCGCCACATCTGGGTGGCGGGCATTGTTGATCTCCACCATGTCAGGATGGTAGGCATGAAGAGGTCCTACTAGGAGCTATTTTTCCAGAAGTTGGGTCACCACTGCGTCAAGATGGTGGTCGTCACGACCCCCGGTAGAGAGAGGATCATGCCGGGTATGTGTCGCCCTACATGAGTGACGGTCTTGATGAAGCTCGGTGGGTATGCGCTCCGGCTCGTATGATGCCGCCATGTCTGGATGGAGGGCTCGAGAAGAGAAAAAGGTGTAGGTGCCTGTTCGTGGTACGTCTCCGTGGCTGGGCAGTGAAGGTCCTCTGTACGGACCAGGGTGATGACCAGTCCCTAATTGTACATCTACCGCCCTCTTCGGGCGGTCTGAGGGGCCGGACCTCGTGGAGCGTGTGCCTGAATCATCGAGGATACATCCTCCTCGGAGCGAGGATGTTGAGTCGTTGTGTGACTGTGATGACGCCTTCTGGTGGGGGCCTTACGGTGGGACCCCCATTCGGCAGGGATGATGTCCTCAATGCGACCTCATCTACCTCCCTAAGATAAGGGGGGTACACATTGTACCATTCCTGGGATAGACTCCAGAAACAGTTGGAGACTGCAATAGGGGCTGTCTAGATCTTCCTTTGCGGCTGCTGCTGGGCTGGTGACCGGAGAGTTCTGGTAGATTTGAGGGCGTTCATGGCTTCCTCCACCATTGGGAGAGTACCGTTAAGGTGGTGTTCTCAAATCAATGCATCTGAGACCCAGCGTTGAAGACGCTGGGTGGGTGACGGGGTCCTCCATAGGTGAGGATGTCTGGTCCTTGCATTGTTGGAAGCGCACACTTATGAGTTCCTTTTCAATGCCATTGGATCGAATGGAGTTCTGAATGTACCTGTAAAACATTTTAACAAATACAAATAGCAAACCTGTAAAAGCAGCATCTCATGATCCCATGCGTAACTAATGACCTTGCTTAGCCCTCCTTGAGAGTATAAGGGGGCACATGGTGATATTAAGTTAAATACTTCATTTTTTGTTAATGATTCACGTCAGGTTCACCATTTTTTGTTTTGATCCATTTTCCCTTCGAGGAGAGATGGAGGACCAAAACTCCCGACTGTCGATCTCACAGATGGCTGAGCCCCACTTGATTACTAAATTCGGGTATACCAGTCTTCATTTCAAAACGCCCAATGGTTCCATATCCAATGATACATGGACCTTCTTTCCAAAGGCAGGAGTCTGCTATGCGGTTTGGCCAGCGATGCTTAAGAACTCACATCTGTCGAGAGGATGGGAGGTTGGGATCTTCACACCCTTTTGGGTGGAAATTATTGCCTGTTTCAGGGCTCTCTTATAGATTTAAGACTTATTCATATGTTCATGAATATTTGGTTTATAACCAAACATAGTATCCATGAATTTCTCTTGGTTGGAAATTGTAAGCTGAACGCAGGGGTTCAGAATCATTTATGCCTAAGGATTACCATCCCTTGTTGGATTAGTGACTCTGAGGAGTCTGGACTCGTTGAGGCGACACTATGCTTGGTGTGGTGAAACAAAATGAAGATAGTCGGATCGACTGGTTGTCGGGCTTGAAACTCTTTGAGGCTTCCTACATACCCAACCTAGGAGGCAGGGATTAAAGTCCACCATGTTCACATAGGAGTGTTGTAGAACCGACATGAATGTGGACCTGGGGGTCTAATGATGATCGGGCTTGATCCTCTTGGAGGCTTTCTACGTACCCATCCTAGGAGGCAAGGATCAAAGTACTCGTAGTTCGCATAGGCTTAGGGCTTACGCTATGAGCCAGCCCTGAGTAATGGATTGGGGCTTACACTCTGAGGAGGCCCATATTAGGATTTCATGGTCGATGCTTACTATAATCACACATGAGTCATGCTCGGTGTGAGAAACAAGAGACATCAAGGACCAGATGATCACGTCGCGAAAGGTTCACCCGTGAGGAATGGAATGGGTCTTATGTGTTGAGCGGCCCATAAGGCCGGTTCTTACTCCTAGGTGGATGCCCAAGAGTGATAAAGTGCAGAAAGTGATGGAAAGAGGGTGATCTTGTGCCCATATCACCTTTTGCAGTGCATGAGGGCTTCCTTTTGATTGGTATTTTACTACCCCCGAGGAGCCCTTAACAAGTAGAGGGGCATAAACGGGACTCCCGATCACAGAATCCACATTTCTGTGGGAATGTGAACCCAGGAATGCTTCGGGAATCTGTTCAAAGGTCAGGGAAACCACTTCGCCCCTGCTTACTGTGGGTATGTGAACTCAAAACGGTGCGCAGATGCGCCTGAGGGTTACATCACACGAATACGGTGGCTCTGGCAGAGGCCTCGACTCAAGGCCGATGAATGGGCCAATGAGGAGGTAGCGAACGATCCGGCAGGATTGGAAGGATTTTATCTGGATCAGGGAATGGGAACTCTGAAGCCTCTAATGGGCCACACATGTGAATGAGTGTAGGCCCCCTTTGCGTAGGATGGTGCTACACAGCTGGAGAAGCCATCCACAAACCAGGGTGGTCGGCGGACTAAGGGGAATCTCGCGAACAAGGGTGGTTCGTGGTCTGGAGAGCTTCCCATGAACTAGGGTGGTTCGCAGTTTCAGGTTTAGCCCGCCTACTAGGGGGTAAACAAAGGGTTCCACGCGAGCAGCGGCTGCCAAGGTTGGCACTGGTCAGGGGTTCGTCGGTCGAGGCTTCGCCAGCGTAGGAGGGTGCTATGTGGTGCAGCAGATCAGAAAAGGGGAATAAGATCCCTGCTCTACGGGGAGTGCATCTGCGGAGGGGACATGGTTCGCAGTTTCCTTTTGTTTCTTATTTTAGGTTCGTGTTTCACCAAGTTATTATGCTTTTTCGGTTCCTTATAAATTTGTTCCCAGGTTCATACCTGCTCTGGTTCACGAACTGGAACTTCAATGTTTGAGAAATCCTAAGACTTCCTTCGAAATCCTTCCGCCGAAATCTGATTGATCTCCCAGGAATACACATCCTTCGAATCCCTTTTATAGAGTAGAAAAAGAGATGTATCGGTGGTCACACATCACCTTTTTTGGAGGCCCATGACCGAAAACCCGATTTACAGATGACTTGGTCAATACGCGACTCACGGTGGGCACTGAGCGCATACCCCTCCTGCGAGCCGAACGAGCTCGAGGAATGATTCGCGGTCGTGGAGGGTTCGACTTCCATTCCGCGAATGACAGCGGATGAGGCTTGAGCCGGTCGTCGTGGTCCGCAGTTGGGGCAGTTCATGACAGTGAACCAGATTGGTACTCGTCCTGCCTCGCAGCCGTGGAGGGTCTCCGCCTCCATTCTGCGAATGATAAGGGTTCACAGAGGGGGTGCTTCATGGAGCCTGGCCACATCACGTTTTCATGGGACCAGTCTGTAGACCGGTTCTTCTTGTGCCCTTCTTTGAATTTTCTCTATTATTTCCCCATTTCTTTGGGGGATTTGGGTAGAATCTCCTTTGCGGATTTTTCAGGACCCTATAAGGGTTTAAGGATTATGATATATGATATATGGTTTAGGTTGTAGGGTTTAATGATTTGGTGAATGGTATGATGTTTAGGGTGTAGGTTATAGTGTTCATTGTGTAGGGTATTACCTGTAGGGTGTGGTTTCTTGGGTTTACGGTGTATGACATAAGTTTTATGGAGAAGTTTTTTGGTCTTACGGAATAGGGTTTAGGGGTTATGGTGTATTGTTTAGTGTTTAGGGTAGAGGGTATAGAGTTTATGATCAAGGTTGTCTTGTAGAGTTTTTTTGGGTTCTTATTATTTTAAGTGTGTCTTATGGTTTTTAGGGGGTTTAATATTTTTGGGTATTTTACAGGGTTAAAATGATTTTGGGGGGTTTTAGGGTTCTATGGTTATTAGTTTCCTTTGGGTTTATAGGTTTTTCATGGTCTTAGTGTCTTTAAGGATATTATGACTTTAGAATTTTTAGGGGTTGAGGATATTTTATGATTTAAGTGTTTTAGAGGATTTTATCAGGGATTTTTTATGATTTATTTATTTTTATTATTTATCAGTTAAAAGAGTTTTTAGTTTTTTTGGGGTTTTGGGGGATTTTAGGGGTCATAGGGGTTTTCCGGTTTTTAGTGTTTTGGGTTTTTGGGCCAGTTAATTTTGTATAGTTTTTATGGATTTTTAAAATTTTTATGATTATTATGAGTTTTCAGTGATTTTGATTTGTTTTATTAGTTTTAGGGTTTTTTGGATTGTCTAGGAGTTTTAGTGGTTCTTATGGTATTTATGGTTTATTTGGGTTTTAGGGTTTTCATTTTCATTTGGGGTTATTGGTTTTTAAGGATTTTAGGGGTTTAAGTGTTTTTATGGGGTTTTACTAGTTTTTATGTATTTTCTGGTTTTAGGGATTTTAGGGTTTTTAAGGAATATAGGGATTTTAATTGTTTTTAGGGGTTTCAGTGTTTTAGGGGTTTTGAGGGTTTTATAGTTTTTACGAACTTTTACCAGTTTTTGGGGGTTTAGGGTCATTTATGTTTTTTTGTGGTTTTTGAGTGTTTTGGTTATTTTATGGGTTTTGGGGTTTCGGGTTATGGTAGGGTCTTTTTCTTATTTTTTATGGTTATTTTATGGTTTTAAAGGGGTTTTTAGGTTTTTACTGTTTTGAGAGCCTTTAATGATTTTTATGGCTTTCATGGTGGTTTTTAGATATTTTAATGTTATTTCAGGATGTTAGATGGGGGGGGGGGTGTTTTAGGTTTTTTATGATTTTATGATAGTTTTTAAGGGTTGGGGGTGTTTCAATGTTTTTAGGTTGTTTATGGTTCTTTATGGTTTTAGAGTATTCGGGGTTTTAGGGTTTTAGTTTCGTTAATGGTTTTTTGGGTTTTACGAGTTTTATTATATTTCTAATGGTTTTTATATTTTTAATGTTTTCATTGTTTTTCTATGATGTTTAGTATTTTAGGTTTTGTAGTGGTTTTGACATATTTAGTGGTTTTAAATACTCTATAGGGGGTCTAGTCTTCATTAGGGTTCTTTTTCTTGTTTTTATCATTTTATGGGTTTTATCTGTTGTTGGGTTTGTAAGATTTTCCTTGTTTTTTTGTGTTTTAGGGCATTTAGTTTTTAGGGTGGTTTTATATTTTTATATTATTTAGTGGTTTAATGTTTTTCATGGTGTTATAGGGGTTTTAATGGTTTTAAATCATTTTTAGGATTTTTTAGGTTTATATGGATTTTATTACTTATGTGCATTGTGTAAGGGGTTTTAAAGGACTCTTAAAGTTTTGTTGTATTTTTATGGTCTTGTAGAGTTTATTAGTATTTTATAGTTTTATAGGGATTGTTTGGTCTCTTAGGGGTTTTTGGGTTTATTGGGGATTTAATGGGTTTTTGGGGTTTTTAGGAATCTAGGGGTTTTTGTGAGTTTTAATCTTTTTAGAATATTTGAGTGTGTTTTAGGGTGTTGAAAGATTTGGGGATTTTATTGATTTTAGATACTTTCATGTCATTTAGGGTTTTTAGGGATTTTAGGGTTTTAGGAAATTTTAAATTTTATAGGGGTTTTAGTTTTTAATAAATTTTATATAGCTTTTAGGAATTCAATGGTTTTGGGTTTTAGGATATTTGGTAATTTTAGGGGTTATAGGGCTTAAATATTCTTTAAGGGGTATTAGGAGTTTTATAATTTTTATGGTTATTATTTTTTTAGGGTATATTAGTGTTTTATGGGTTTTAATGTTTTTTTGAGTGTTTTAGGGTTTTTGGTTTTTCAGGGTCCTTCAAGGATTTGTAGGGGTTTTTTAGATTCTTTCATTGTTTATGGTATTGTATTGTATTTTATGGTTTTTCGTGGGGTTTAAGAACATTCAGGGAATTTTATGGCTATTAAGGTATTTTAGGGGGTTTAACATCTTTTCGGGGTTGAGGGTATTTTAGTTTTTTTGTTCCTTTATACGTTTTTATGTATTAAGAGTATTTGTGGGTTGTAGTGACTTTTATGGTTTTCTAGGGTTGTATGGAATCTTTTTGGTCCTAGATCATTTAGGGTTATTTATGGTAAATATAGGGTTTTTAAGAGTTTTTTATTGATTAATAGGTTTTAGGGAAACATAGGGGTTCTATATTTTTGAAGGTGTTTAGGGATTTTAGGGCCCTATATTTATTTTAATGATTTAATGGGTTTTAAGGTTTTATGGTTTTATTTTGGGTTTAAGGGGTTAAATTAGTTTTAGGGTTTTTAAGGATATTTGTATTTTAGCGTGTTTTGAGGTGTTAATTGTTTTATTGTTTTCACGATATTAGTGGTTTTAAGGGTCTTTTTTGGGTTTTTAGCGTATTTCAGATTTTTGTGGATTTTTGGTTTTTCAAAGTGTTTTTTGGGGTTGTATGATTTTTAGTCCTTTTAGGGTTTTATGGGGTTTATGGATTATTTGGGAATTTAGGTTTTGTTGTATTTTTTACAATTTATTTGGTGATTAAGGAGATTGAGGTCATTTTAGGACATTTGTTGGGGTTTTAGTGTCTTTTAGTGTACTTAGGGGCATTTGGGACATTAGTATTTTTAGGGTCTTTTACGAAGTATTATGGCATTTTAAAGGGTTTTAAATGGATTTAAGGGTTTTAGGGTTTAATTAGTTTTTCTAATTTTTTGGGGGTATCTATGGGTTTTAGGGTTTAGGGTTTAGTGTTTTTAGGTGTTTTTTGGGGTTTTAGGGGGTTAAAGGTTTTATTCCAGGTTTTTGTGGTTTTTAAATGATTATAGGGTATTTATTGTTTTTTTGATATTATTGTTTTTAGGGATTTAGGTTTTTTAGTGCTTTTATGTTTTTAGTGGTTTTAGGGGTTTTTTGGGATTTTATGGGTTTTTGGGTTATGTTTTTTTTCTTTTAGGGTTTTGTGTCATTTTATTTTTTTAGTGTTTTTTTAAAAAATAATTTTTATGAGGTTTTTGATGTTTTTTATTGTTTTGGGTTTTTGGGGTCCTTTAAATTATTTTAGGGTCTTGAGGGTTTTTATAGTTTTAAGGTTTTTTAGGCATATAGATTTTTTGGGTTTTTAGGGTTTTAGGGTTTTAAGGTTTGTAGGGTTTGGAGTCTGTGTAGGATTTAGTGTTTTTTAGGGTTTTAAGGTTTTTAGGGTTTATAATGGATTTTGGGTTTTTGGGTATGTAGTATTTTATTGCCGGTTTTTGGTATTTCAGGGGCTCTTGTTTTTTTACATTTTAGGATCTTTTATGTATTTTAGAATCTATTAGGATTTTATTTTTGTATGGGTTTTAGGGTCTTTAATGGTTTTAGGGTTTTAGGGTCCTTTAGGAATTATTATGGGATTTAATGTATTTTAGGGTTATTATGGTGTTTAGGGAATTTTAGTGATTTTAGATTCTTTCATGGGGTTTTAGGGTAATTTATTGTCTTTTACAGTTTTTCTTTTCTTTTATGGATTTTAGGGTTTTTAGGGTCTTTAGGATTTTTGGTGGTTTTACAGTCTTTGGGGGGAGGGGTCAAGGGTCTTTTTGGTGTTTTCATGGTCTTTGGGTTTATTTTGGGTTTTTACTGTTTTAGTGTCTCTTTGTGGGGGGGTAGGATGTTAGGGTACTTTAGGTTAATTTTAGGGGTTTTAGGTTTTATTATGTTTTTTAGTGGGGGTTTAGAATTTTGATAATTTTTTGGAGTATTTGGGTTTTTTGGTTTTTTAGGTTTGATAGGTTTTTAAGGAGTTTAGTGGTTTTAGGTGGTTTTTTCTTTTTTATGATTCCTTAGGGTTTTTGGCTTCTTAAGGGTTTTTATGTTTTTTTTTCCGGTTTTTTGGATTTTATGACATTTGGGGTTTTAGATTATTTATGGTTTTTGCTGGTTTTAAGGGGTTTTAGGGGTTTTATGGTTTTCAGGTTTTTAGGGGATTTAATTTTTTTAAATGTTTTTACGTTCTTTTAATGTTTTTTGGGGTTTTATTTATATTAATTATTTTTAGAGATGTTTATGGTTTTTAGGTTTTTAGGTTTTTTTCAGGAATTTTTTGGTCTTTAGGGGTTTTCATTTTGTATTTTGGGTGTTTTTTGGGGGGATTTAAGGGTTTTAGGATTTCATTAGGTCTTTCAGGTTCTTAGGTATTTTTAGGATTTTTATGGTTTATATATGGGTTTTTAGAGTTTTGGTGCGTTTTAGGGTCATTTAGGACAATGGAGGTTCATGGCCAGGCTATTCTTGACCACACAACATTAATAAAAGAAAAACAAAGCAGACAAGTGCCCGTGGGGTCAAACGACCCACACCAAGAAGCCCTGAACCCCCATACACCAAAACCTAAAAGACCCAAAAGACAAAGAGAAGGAATTAGGAGTCACATGTCATATTCTCCATCCCTATAAGGATCCCCATTAGCACGATAACCATAGGAAGCATCCAACTCCTCTGACTCCCATTCAGAAGATTCATATTTCTTAAAGAAGGCTTTATAATACTCTTTGAGATGTCGTTTCTCCACATTTAGATGAGCCTTGCCAAACAGACCTTCCCTACCATGGGAATCTTCTTTAGCTTTTCATGCCTTGGAGGAGGCTCTGGTTGCAATTTTCTAGGGAAAGGAAGAATACTCCATCATTGATCTCTGCTTCCCTGGGGGTGCGCCAAGCCCCTGTCTTTAGGGTGTTTAGTTGTTTTTAGGTTTATAAATTTTTTATGGTTTTAAGAGTTTTTATATACTTTTAGATATTTTAAGGGGTGTTTCAGGTTTTATGGTTTTAAGGGTTACTATTGTTTGGGTTCTTTTTAGGGGTTTTAGGAGTTTTTAGGATTGTTGGGGTTTATATAATATATTGTGCTTTTTAGGGATTTTATGGATTCTTCTGTTTTTATGGGGTTTCTATGACTTATAGGATTTCTAGGAATATTTATGGTTTTATTGTTTTTTATCTTTCTTGGGGTTTTGAGACTTCGTTAGGGGTTTTGTGTCTTTTTAGGTGTTTTAGTGTTTTTAGGGGTTTATTCAGTTTTCTAAAAATGTTAAGTTTCTTAGGGTTTCTAGAGTATATTTTTTTAGCGTTTTTTGGTTTTAAACAGGTTTTTAGGGGTTCATATACTTTTTGGGTTTTTTCTAGTTCTTTAGGGGTTTTAAGATTCTTTTGGGATTTATTGTTCATTTAGGGGTTTTAGGATTATTATCATGTTTTTGTAGTTTTTTTTTGGAATTTAGGGTTTCATAGGGTTCTTATTGTGTTTATTGTATTACCATTTTTTATTGATGCGATTGTTTTTACAGCTTATTCAGATATTTTAACTTTTATTGGGGTTTTATGCGGTTTATGGTTTTCAGATTGTTTTTCATGTTTTTTATAATATTTTATTGTTTTTAGGGTATTTTGGGATTGTGGTTTAGATTGAATGGAATAGGGTTTGGGGTTTAGGTAAAATGATGTGGGGTGTGGGGTTTTAGTTTTTATGACTTAGGTTCTTTAGTGTAGGTTTTAGGGATTAGGGATTAGGGATTTGGGTTTAGGGAATATGGTATATGAAGTATTGTTTAATGTTTAAGGTGTGGGGTATAGTGTTTATCATATAGGGATTAGGGTTTATGGTGTTTGTTATAAGTTATAGGGTGTCAGATTTAGGGTTATGGATTTTTTATAAGGTTTATAGTGTATGTTTTAGGGTTTAGGTTGTAGGCAATAAGGTTTATGGTGTAGGGTTTGGGTTTAGTTTATACTGTGTACGTTGTTTGGTGTAGTGTTTAGGGAGTTGGTTTTAGGGATTCATGTGGATGGTTTATGATGTAGGGTGTAGGGTATTGGGTTGGGGGTGTGGGTTTTATTGTTTAGGGTGAAGGGTATAGGGTTTAGTGTGTTGGGTTAAGGGTTTAAGGTGTAGATTATATGGTTTAGGGTGTGGGGTTTAGGGTTTTTGGGGTATGGTATATAGGTTTGGATGTATGGTGTTGGGTTATGGGTGTATGGTATAGGTTGTGTGTTGTAGGGTTTTTGGGTTATGATGATTGGTATATGGTTGAGTTTTAGAGGGTAGTATATAGGTTTTTGGGTGTAGGTATTTGGGTTTAGTGGGTAGGGTATGGTGTATAGGGTGTCGGGATTAGGGTTTAGGCTGTATTGTAGAGGGATTAGGTTGTAGGGTTAAAGGTTTTTTGTTTAGGGTGTACGGTATGGGGTCTTTAGTTTGGGATTTAGGGTTTATGGTATGGGGTTTAGGGATTAGAGATTAGGGTTTATGGTTTAGTGTGTAGGGTGTATGGTGTAGGGTATGGAATTTGGTTTAGGGACTTCCATGTAGGGTGAAGGGTGTAGGTATTTGGGATTTTGGTATGGGGTTTTTAGTTTAGATTTTAGGATTTAGTGTATATGTTTTAGGATATCGGGTAGGGGTTTTAGGGTGTATGTTATTGAGTATAGGTTATACATAATTGCATTTAGGGTGTTGGGAATATTGTTTATTATGTTGGAGATTAGGTTTAGGGTGTTGGTAAAAAGAATTTTGATATATGGTGTTGGGTATATGGTGTAGGGTTTTGGGTTTAGGGTTTATGTTGTAATGTGTAGGATGTAGTGTGTATGAATTTGTGTATACATTGTAGGGAATTGTGTTTATGGTGTAGGATTTGGGTTGTTGTGTGTCAGATATGGTTTTTGGGGATTACAATTTAACGTTTTTGGCGTATGGTAGGGAGTTTTGTTTTTAGGGTTTAGGGTGTAGTGTACAGGGTTTTGGGGGTTGTGTTTCGTGTTTACGGTATAGGGTATAGTGTTTAGGTTATAGAGGTAAGGTTTTATAGTGTATTGTATAGGGAATATGTTTTTGGGTTTACAGTGTACAATATCCGATAGATGCTGTATAATCTAGGGTTCAGGGTGTATGGTTCTGGGTGTAGTGTATAGTGTTTACAATTTAGTTTTTAGGGGTAGTAGATTATGGTATAGAGTATCGGGTTTAGATTGTAGGGTTCAGTAAATATGGTGTTAGTTATAGGGTATAGGAATTTTTATTTAGGGGTTTTATGGTATTTTTATATTTTTAGTGTTTTCATGGTTATTATAAATTTTTTTGTTTTAAGGTATTGTGGGGTTTTATAGGTTCTTTTGTCTTTGTGGTCTTTTATGTGTTTTCGAGTATTTTGAGTATCTTTGGGGTTAATGGAATTTTTAGTTTTCATATTTGATTGGATTTCATGATTTTTTATGTTACTTAGGTGTTTTAAGAGTATTAAGAGGGTTTGGGGGTTTTGGGTTGTTAGGGGTTTTAATGATATTTGGGTGGTTTAAGAGTTTTATTGGTTTTTTTGGGTTTTTAGGGGTTTATCAATGTTTTTATGGTTTTAGTGTTTTTTTACTTTTTTTAGGTTTTTATGGTTTTAAAGATTTTATGGTTTTTAATGAACTTCTATGGGGGTTTAGGGATTTTTTCGATTTTTTATGGGTTTTATGGGTTTTCAATGTTTTTGTGTTTTTATGTGTTTTAGGAGATCAAGGATTTTTTATCGTAGAGTTTTTGGGAATTATTGTTATTTTTTGTGGCGTTTTGGTATTTATGGAGTTTTAGGATTGAATATGTTATTTAGGGTTATTATATGGTTTTGTAGGTTTAATAGTTTTTGGGATTTTATGGATTTTTAGGTATTTTTGGTATTTAAACTTTTTATTGATGTTTATGTTTTTTTTTCATTCGTGGTGTTTTAGAGTTTTTTATAATTTTTAGAAATTACTAGGTTTTCAGTGGTTTTTTGAGATTTTATGTGTTTTGGGAACTTTTAGGGGTTTTAATTTTATTTAGGTTCTTTAGGGTTTTTTGTATTTTTTGGATCTATAAGGGGTTTATTGGGTTAAAGGGACATAAGAGGTTATTTTGGGGTTGTTGTTTTTAGTGGTTTTAGGGTTTTGTAGTGTTTTAGAGGTTTTTGGATGTTTTTTTATTTTTACTAATTATTATGTTTTTAGATATTTTTGGCGGGTTTAAGTATTTTAATGATTTTTAGGGTTTTTAGTTTTGTAGTTGTTTTACGGTTAATTGTGATTTTTGATATTTTTAGGATTTTAGGGTTTTTCAGGTTTTATGATTCTCAAGGGTTTTGGGGGGTTTTATTATTCTTTTATATATTTTTATGTGATTGTCTAGCTGTTTGTGGGTTTTATAGTGTTATTTTGGTTCATAGTATTTTAAAGGGTTTATGGATTTCTGTATTTTTAAGGCTTTTAGAATATTTTGGGTTTTTATGGTATATTAGGGGTTTTAGGATATTTTATAGTTTTTATGGGTTTTATGATCATTTAATGTATTTCGGTTTTTTAGGGTTTTAATGATTTTTTTGGGTTCTTATTGTTTTTAATGTTTTTAGGGTCTTTTATGGGTTTTTAATTTTTTTAGGTTCATTTAGGATTTATGGGCAGTTTAGGTTTGGGGGGGGGGTTAGGTTATTCGAGGGACATTTAGGGGTTCTTAGGGTCGTATCTAGTCATTAGGGACTTCAGCCACCTTTAGGGTTTTTGGGGTAATTTTTATATTTATAATTTTTTAGGGGTTTTAGGTTTTTACATGTTTTTAAGGGTTTTTTGGGTTTTGGGGGGTTTAAATTTTTTTTATTGATATTATTTTTTCCGGTTTTTAGGGGATTGTTAAGGCATATTATATTTTATTACATTTTTTAAGTGTTTTACGATTTTTTGGTTTTGTATGGGTTTTAACATTATTTAAATGATTTAGTGTTTGTTTGGATTTTACTATATTGAGGGTCTTTTAATTTTTTTAAGGTTTTTAGGGGTCTTTTAAGGTGTTCAGGTTTTTTATTATTTTTAGATTCTTTTATGGATTTTAGTTCCTTTTGTGGTTTTCCTTTTTGTATTTCTGAGGAAGTTTAAATGTTTTTGTGTTCTATGGGTTTTTATGGTTATTTGTGGTTTCTATGTTCATTTAGGGTTTTCAAGGTTTTGAGGGTTATTTAGGAGTTCTATTGTTTTTAGGGTCACTTAGGGCCATTTATGTTTTTTAGAGATTTCAGGGTCCTGTAAATTTTTTTGGGGCATAGTTTCTCTATTGTTTTTAGGGTTTTTAGAGTGTTTTAGGGTTTTATATAGGTTATTTTTTTCATTAATAGTGTTTAGATATTTTTATTGTATTCTATGGTTTTTAAGAAATTTAGGTTCTGCTAGGGTTTTAGTGTCTTTTTAGGTTTTTTATGTTAATTTATGGTTCATTAAAAATTTGAGGATCCTTTAGGTGTTTTAAATTTTTATGTTTACTTAATGAATTATATGATCCTTAGGTATTTTTTTTTTGGATCCTTTAAATTTTTTAATGAACTATAAAAATGACTATTACCAACAAAAAATTATTGACAGATACTATATCTATTGGAAAAAATGAGTAATTCGAACAAATATTAAGTTTTATAGGTATTGATTTTATATACCACATTTTTTTTGTAAATGGATATATTTTTTGGTATTGATCTTTTGACACCAACAAATATTTTTTTCCAACTATTAAATATATTTATTTTTCAAAAAAATACCATCAATTTTTTACAAAAACATAAATATTATATTAATAATAACAATTACCAAAAACAATTATCATCAGTGAAATCTATTACAGTAAATAATTCAATGATAATAACCAATTAAGTGAAAGCAAATATTTTATATAGATTATTATTTATATAACCAAAATCAATATTAAATTTTAGTGGTTATGTTAAAAATATCTCAATATCATTACTTATTTTTTCAGTGGTTTTCATTTAATAATCATTTAAATACGTTTTATAACAAATTTAAAGCATCATGATATTTGAATTTAATAAACATAATAAATTAAAACAACAAAACTGATAAAAACATAAGATTTGTAATTGAAATATAATTAATTAATAATTTATAATCACATATTGAAATTTTATTTAATATTATAAGAAAATATTAATTTTTTAAAAAATTTATATTGATTTTATAAAAAAAAGTTAACTAATTACCAATTGGTATTTTAATATTTAATTAATTTATATAATATATTATTATATATTATATTTATCTAATCTAACAAAATGAATCATTCTTCTATTTAAATATATATTTATAAATTAATAATTTATATCTTATATTTTAATAATTAATAATATCTATATTATATTTATAATTTAATATTATATATAATATATAATGATAAATTATAAATATTTAATTCTCAAATATTAATGTTTCAACTTCAATCCTCAGTGAGACATAGATGTGCCATAATTGGTCGAGTTTTTGTCTTGATAACTAGAGTTTAGTTACTGTTTCCAACACAACTTCAATCTTCCGGCTTCAATCCTATTACTTCCCAAGGATTTAATGCTCCAATTCAAATCACCTGCACACATACTAGATCAACAGTATTCAAAAATAGTCACCCTGGGGGTTTCCATCTGAATTCACCTCTACTTCCAACCACTCATGAAATCCACCCCCCCCCCACACACACATAAGTCATCTCCCACATCCCCAATCATCTAGTCAGATGTTCGCACAAAACAATTGATTTGGGTTCCCTGTAAGGTATCATGAAAACCCAAAACTCTATGCTCATTGTTTCTTAGTCGCCTCTAATTGTGGCATATTTTTCTGTATGTTTTTTATTTCAAGGCCTCATAATCAATTATATATGTATTACTCATATTTTCCCCTTCTCTTGTCACATCTTCTACTACATGATAGGTATTCTTTTGAGATATAAGTTTTTTTAATTAATCTAAAATTTAAATTGAATTATATGAAAAATCAATATTATGTTTTCTTTTATTTTAATTTATAGTTAGAATATTATGTTATTAGTTTCTATTTAAATCAATTTTATAATAAATATTAAATTGAGATAATATTTTCCAAAAACATATTTTTTGTTGTGCTTAATTTTATGAAAATGAATAATATGAAGGAAATTATATAATGAATATATTTAATGATATGAGTTGGTTGAATTTATGGATAACATCTCAAGATTATTTATGTGTTTTAGATTTATTCCTCATTATTACTTTTAAAACAATAGTGAGGGATTACATGATTTCATATCCATGATAAATCTATTCTAATTAGCATTATGCGCATTGAAATGGTGTGGAACCTCATCTAATTATCCATGAAATGGATACCTATTATTATTTTTTTTGGTAATTTTAATGGGATGTTTATTGTCATTGGGGATAATAAATGTTTTAGTGTTTAACATAATAATTATTTCAGTGAAGATATATTTGACATGGTACGGGTTTCCTTTGAATTAGGGAAAGTATAAAACATCACATGATTTCATTCCGATGAGGCACTAAAATTTTAATAAATAAGTCGAATATTATTGGAAACCAATATCCAAGGGATGTGAATGATTTTAAGAATTATTTTTTATTATTGAAATGTACATCTGATATGTTCTCTTGGGATTTTTGAAATGGATATTTATGCACATACATAACTTATTAATAGAGATCTTCCCAATTATCAATCTGTACATGAATCATTTATGATGGTTAATGGAATTTTCATGAAACATGGTATTGATCCTAATAATATTGATTCATTCCTTAATGATTTAATTATTTTTAATTTGGAAAACAATTTCATTATAATTATAAAAAAATTTGTTCTTTTATGTGAAAACTTGTTGGTGATAGAGCTATTATGAAATTAAAAAATGGAAGAAATTAACAATAATGGTATTGTGTTTCTTTCCCTTGAATCATATGCTTAAAATTATATTCATGTCATCTAAAACATCCACTATCAGACATGGAATGAGCAAGACAGATCTAGTGATTGTACGCTATGGTACCAGACAAATTCGTATGATGGGAATTACTTTAATGATAAGTATCCGGAGTTTTATAGTGATCCAAGAAATGTTAGGTTAAGGTTTCAAATTGATGGGTTTCACAAATTTGGAATAAATTCTATCCAATATAGTATATGTCCTATTGTTTTGATGATTTATTATTTTCCAGCATAGTTATACATGAATCTATCATATATTATTATTTAATAATTGACACCTGGACCTAAGTCACATGATAATGATATTGATATATTTTTAGAAATTCTAATTGAAGTTTCAAATTTAATACGGGATATTGGTATAGAAACATTTTCTGAATCAAAAAAATTATATTTATATTCAATTGATCATTAATATGTACAATTAATTACATTACAACATATGGTAATTTGTTTGGTCATAAGGCCAAGTGTAAAAATTCATGTCCATATTGAAATTATTATACATGTTTATTGTACTTGAGAAAATGTAATACAATGTGTTACATAGTTTATAAACTCTTCTTGGTTCAGAGTCAAATATTTCATCCAAATAAGAAGGTTTTTATTACGTAAATCGAAACTAGGCCACCATCTAAATCATATAATGGATTATAATTTTTATATTAGAATATATGTTTATAATTCATATTTGAACAAAAAATATAGGCACAATGAAATAATATATTAATGATTGATGAGGATGTGATATTTAAAAACCAAATTATTTTTTTAAACTCCCATACAAGGATCATATTATTCTACACTATAATATTTATGTGATTCTGGTAGAAAAATATTTTTTTTAGTGTTTGGTTTGAACATATTTTGGCATCGAGGGGAAAAAAATAATTTTCAATATCAACATGATTTGAAAATTTTAAATGTAATAAATGATATTTACCCATGTGAAGATCATGTCTGAATTTATCTACATGTTCTATTCATTTCATTGATAAAAAAATAAAATGATGAAATGATCAATTTACTAGTCTCTATCATATTAATATATAGGTATTCTTAAACCATTATGAGGAAATGTATTAAAATATTTTTAGGATTAAAATTTAACAACCTAAATGACATAATAATATATTTTCTACCATTGGATCTAAGGAAATTGAATGATAACCATGTAAATTCTATCTTGTATTAAAATGGGTAAATTTTTAAAGGATTTATTCTCCAATGTGAAATCATTTGAAAATTTTTAGAGTTGGAAACATCCTATTGCTTCCATTATTTATCGTTCATATAGAATCTTCCCACCTTCCTTTTTTGACATCATGGAACACATATTAATTCAGTTAGTATAGGAAGTAATGATTGTTTTTTGCCTTTATTATCTATATATGTACCCAATTGAGAGGTATGAAAATTATATTTGGTTATTTTAACTATTTCAAAAAATTTATTAATTAATTTATGTTTATTTATTAATATTTTTACAATAATTGAAAATGTATGTTCATAATAAATTCCTTCCAAATGGATTAATAGTTTCGAAACACATTGTTGAAGAGTGCATGAAATTTTTTCAAGATATTTTAATGACATTAAAATGATAGAAAATAGATCAACATGAAAAAATGGCAGCGATGATGATGAAAAAAATAAATGGATATCAATATTCTCCCAAAAATGTTATGTAATGTCCAAAAATATTGATATCTAACCAAAAATTTAAATTACCTTTGAAGAAAATAATTATTTATGTCAACCTGTGCTAAATTTCAAGTATATTTACAATACGACACATACCCATAAATTTGGTTATAGATTAATTATCATTAACATTGTTAACTTATTTTTTTCAAGGAGGAGTTTGATATTTTTGTATTAAATATCAAAGAACAAGAAAACATATTTATGGAATCCATAAAAAGGCATTTTATATATTGTTTCCTGATAATGGGTGAGTTATTATACTTTAATTTTAAAATTTAATTATTTTTTTTCTAACATTCTTCTTTTTCATTAATTATTCTGGATTCAACTTTTCTACCCCATGACACATATGTATATATTAATTTGACCCATTTATGTCGGTTTCATAACATGTGTATTAAAATGAAGACAAAAGTCACTTTAAATCGTTATGGGTGGAATGTGAAATCTATTGATAAGATGAGTGTAACCCAAAATTATGGTGTTTTTTTAGAGTAACAACAAATAGATGAAATGTATAATATTATTTTATATTTTCCTAAATTATTGAGGTTACTTATCGAGTTTTAAATTTTTTTCTATTTATTTCATATTTATTGGTGTATCCCATTGGTGGTGACAAAGATTAATAGTTTAGATTTACTCTGGTCAAAATTAAAAGTATTATTAAAACTAAAAAAACCATTTCACATGCATCTCATGACTTGTAAGTGTTTTACACATGGGAATATATAGAAATAAATAGTTATGTTTTAATCATCACTAAATAATGATACTTTATTGAGTTGGAGGAATATATATTACATGAAATGTACATATTATGAAATAACATGTCAATTGATGTTGATGTTGTAAATTTTTCCATATATTATAAGGAATCAATTTCAATTGATGATATTCTACGTGATTTAATTGAATGGGATAGTTAAGACATGAAATATTGATCATAAAAGTATTGAAACGTGATTCTTGTGTATATGATCATGATTATGAAATGTTCCATCATTATAATAATTATATTTTTTGATAATTGAAAATTTATTTTCTTTTCGATTTTTAATATTTTATTTGATTTTTTTGAACATTAAATTTATATTTTACAGTTTTATATTCTTATATAGTATTTTAGTTATTATATTTCATATATATTAGACTTTAACATGACATCAATTGATAACACTTCAATCATGTGAATGTTGAATGAAATTGATTAATTAATGGTATTAATTTATGAATTTAATTTAAATTTAATCCTTTTCTATATATCTTTCATTTTTAATCCTTTTTATTGAATCATTTTGATTTTTTTTAAATTATTAACCTGACATTATAGATAAAATAAAAAATAAAAATCTAAGAAAATATATAAACATTCTTTATTTATAATAGATAACACTTAAATTTCCACTGAAAAATAAAATCTAATATCATTTATAGTTGGAGATTAAATGCACGATTTAAGTTGTATGTTTTTTTATTTTTCTAATAAGCCTACTATTATATTTTTTAAGGTTCAGTTTTAATGAAATATTTTTTATTCATTTTATTTGTTTTATGTAGTGTATAAATGGGTAAAATATTATAAAACTTATAAAAAGATATCCTTGAATAATTGGATCTTGTTACAGAGTTGAATGAGGTAGTTAATGAAATATATTTCCTTATTCCAATTTTTATTATAATATTTTTAAAATAGATGTTTTTATTTATACACATCCCCCTTGATGATAAGAAACTCAAATTGTTGGTTAGAAGTTTTCCATTATTTTTGAAAATTTTAGACATTTTTATAAACAATTTATGTGTTTAAATAATTTTTGAATATTGTTATTTTAATTGAATAGTTAAAATAAACTCAAGGAAAAAATAACGAAAATTATCACATAATTCAGTTATAAATTTTCAATGTTGATGAAATAGTTGTTTAATTGACTAAGTAATCAAATGATCCATATAATTAAACTATGAGAAAAAAGAGATATTAGACATTTCATGTATGATGTTATATGGTTCATGTATTTGTAAAGACTAAACAGTTTAGAACATTTTTTGTAGATGTAAATTAATTTCTTCAAAGAGTTAGTGATTAGATGGGAAACTTATCGTCCCTCATTAGTTTAGGGAACCATAACCATGAGTGATTACAATAAGAATGTTTTTATTAGATATTATTAGATATTAGAAAAGAAAATGCACCAAATGAAATTAATGTACATATTATGTTATTGTTATTATTTTTTTTAAGAAGATGTGATTTCTATGTTTTAGTTATGATATTACTTCCCTAAAACATGAACCTTATCATTGGGGAATAGAAAAAATGGGTGTTTCTTGGAGAACATATAAATGTTAGTTTATGGTATCATATTTTTATAATAAAAACACATTGGGGATATGGGAAAATGCCAAAACTCATTCATGAAGACAGATTAATGAATTTGGTAGAGTTTTTGGAACCTTTAGCTGGATAATTAATATCTTTATCCATAATTTATATATTTAAACCCAATTAACAAACTAATGTATATTAAAATTATTTAATAATATTTAGTTAATATTAAAAAATATGTTTTATCAGAATATAATTATATAATTTTTTTCAAGAACTAATAGGTGTATCGAAAATTATTCAAATATGAAAATTTTTCTTAATGTTGTCACAAAAATTTTTCCCGTAAACATGCTGAAATTAATGTATTAATTTTTTATCCAATTATTTATAGTGTTCTATTTTAATATTTTTTTTATTTTAATTTATCATATATATTTTTCTTTGGAAAAGTAATGAAAATATGAAGATAATCAATAAATAAATATAAAAACCCATGGAAATAAGAAGGATCAAAACATGATGAGGATTCAAGGTTTTTTTAAGTATTGATTGGATTGTGTTATGATCATATAAATTACTAGTTTTATTAAATAATGATTTTGTTTCATGGATTAATTATTTTCTACATCAATAAATTAATAATGAGTTATATTATCTACCATAAACATCTCAATTATTGATAAAATAAGATTTTCAAGAAAAAAAATTATAGTAGAGGAAAAAAATGGTTTTTTGAAAAACTTTTATATTGGGTGATATGTATCTATATAATCATATAAATAGATATGAAATATATTAAGGATGATTTAAATGGATTAATATTTATGAAAATATCTAAAAAATTGAGAAATTACATAAATAGTCTTATGAAACAATATCACATTTGTTGAATTTTGTATAAGTTATTATAATTCACTTGGTAATCATTCATGTTTACCTATTTTATTAAGAAAAATATATTGTTTTCATTTATTTTATAGTCTTATGTTATTAAACCACACATCAAAAAGTTTTGGTTATCACATCCATATAAACATAGTGTAATTTCCAACATTTTATTCCTTTAAAGGGGGTGTCTACTAATCAAATAGTATTTGATGATGAGGTAAATTATTTAGATGTTGAAATCTATGACAGTTTTCAAAAATAACATGATGGTGAAGAGTATCTTTATCGATGTTCCAAAAAACATTATTTTTCTGTATGTAGATAAATATTAGGATTTCATTCGTTATCTTGAAATGTTTTCTTTGAAAAAAAATCATGAAACATTCTTTAATTTATTCCATTATTCATTAAATATATTAAGTATTAGCCTATATTTTATATATAATTTCATTAATTCATTAGGAAAAAGTGTGTGGTTGTAGGATTCATTTTATATATTACTTAATTTAGGATGTTTTATATATATAGTTCAATATGGATTATTGTATATGACTTCTATAACGATAGTATATAAACCATGAAGGAATAATAACTAAACTACTATTATGATGGTTAATGTTTTCATAATTTCATGGTATACATTGTTTTTGTTATGATGTTTTATTATTGTATTCCATTTATATTGTATACAATTAAATTCATTTAAGGTTATTTTTTCAAGATTTTATGACGAGGATTCATTTTCATATTGTCTACAATTCACACATATAATATTTGAAATTCAATGTATTATTTATTTTTCTACAGTAATCATGAAGGAAATTAAAATATGTGTAGTGAATTAATGTGTTTTTATTTACATCCTTCAATAAATTGATCATTGTATGAAAGGAAAACAATGAAACTATAGGTGTACTTATGTTGGAAGGAAAAATAGATCATGTAAACTCAATCAGAAACTTTTGATCATGTAAATGGTTGGAATTGAAGATACAAGTCATTATTATACCACCTGATTATTAAATCTTCTTTTTCGTTGGATTTCAAATATTTTATTTATAAAATGATTTTAAATGTTTTTCGGTGACATTTTTATTTGGATTTCATGTTTGATTGGAAATAGGGAATCAACATTCTAGGGATATGGGACTTTAATGGAGGGTTCTACTTGATTTATTATCCAATCTTGAGTAGATGAGGAGTTGTGTTCAAAAGATCACTTCCCATTTCTTATCCGTGTAGTTTACACAATAAATTTTCATCATCAAATCATCTATTTATTTATTTAAATGTATTTGGAAGGATGTGATGGGGTAATGTTCACTAAAATGGAGAAATTTCATTTTACACTTCATCTCTTCATTTTAGAAACATTTACATTACATGAGGATTATAATATTTTTCGTATAATGTTGACGGTTCCTTGGTATGTTTTTCATGCATGGTCCCAAGATAATTAAACCACATAAATTATATATTTAACATACTTATATTATTTTAATTGTTGTACTAAGTGGTGGTATTTGATAATTTGATGCTCACTACTACCATCATCTTTATTGAACAGTTATGTGAAGCTTGAGATTTCACTCAAGGAACTGGAGGTTGATCTCACTACATATGGTAATGGAGTTCATGGATCACATCATAATGAAGTAAGATCCACTATTAAAATAAATTCACAATAACAGCAGTTTTTTATATATAATATGGTCAATAACTGAGTAACATCGATATGATGATCAATATGATGGGTGACTAATCATATTATCCATCACTGGAAATATAATCATGTGACCATTTTTTATTATATGTTTTGTTTAGGTGAAATAAAACCCTATAAATATCTGAGATATATTTTAATGTTGCAAGTGTGGTAGCAAGATGTATTTAGAGAAATTTATCCTACATAATGATTATGTAAAAAGAAATCTAATTTTTATTTTAAACACGAAATTAAATTATTGTTTTTATCTACATTAAGTGGTTTTGATTTCACTTAGGATCTACACACTCTTTATTAGAATTCTAATGTAATTTCTATTCATGGAACGATTGAACCACTACATTTGGATGACACAAGTGAAAAATATCAATGAACTGTAGTTTAAAATCACATGTGCAATGATGTATATTATGAATCATTATTATAGTAGTTGTATGAATTATATGACATTGTGTGGTACTAGAAAAATAATACTATTATGAAAGTATTGACATATGTGGGATTATTTATCATTCATAAAAGGTATGCAATTTGATAAATAAATGTATAATAAGATATAGGAGTATTTAAAATAATTTTTCTCTTTTGATGTTTATTGTTTTTTTTCATTTATCATACATGAAATGAAAATTTGTTTAGTGAATAAATATTAAATTAATTGAATCCTTTAAATAATTTATCGTTGTATTATAGTTAAATAATGAAGCTTCAGGTTCATTTATGTAGAAATAAAAATCATATCAATAGAAAAATCAAACTCCTTCAATCTTGGAAGGTTGTTGGTAATGATGTTTCACATGAATATTTTACTTATTAATGAGTAAATATGGATTTACACATGTTCTTATAAATTTTATATTTAAAAAGTAATAATTCAATATTTTTTAAGAGATTTTTAGGGAATTCACTTCTGATTGTAGATGCTGAATCATCATTCATAGAAGGTGTGGATTCAGTTTAGTTTTTAGTTTATATATTATGCAATCTAGACCGGCAGATGTGTCATGTTTAGAATCTAACTATTCATGTATAATCTCATTTAGATTATCCCTAATATTGAATCATCATAACATGTAATTCTATGTTTAACCATGTATTTGAAATAGTTCAATGATGTAAAGTGTGATAAAATTTATAATGAGATTCAATTAGATCTATTATTTTAATTATAGATTCATGTTACACCACATTGGATCAGACTAATAAAATGATCTGTAATAGAATAGATGTGGAAGGTTTTCATTGAGGGTTGTGTGACCATTTAGGGCACCTAAAAGTTGGGCTTATTATAATAATAACTTATTTCATGTAGTTGTCTCTATAAAATAATGTATATAATGTGAATAAATACTTTAATGAAATTTTAAAAGTTTGGTCGCATAGAAGAGTTATAAAGTCATTAACATATTTAAGATAAATTCCTCCGAAAACCTGGATCCCCTCTTCTCCGAGCAACATATTCCACTTGGATTATTTGAGTACTTACCTTATCATATCTATGAAATTGAGGGCACATCATATATCAGTTCCTTTAAAATTCAAATTTTCCAGATTAACACATTTTCAAAATTAAAAAGGGAAGAAATAATTGTGTTTAAAATGTTTTTACTCAAATGTTGATGACTAGAAAAATATATTTCAATAAAATAGTCATTACTATCCTTTGATTCATTAAAACATAAATCATTTTCTAATGATAAAACATGATTATCCGATATGTTATTGACTTCTAAATCCATAGTCAACTTATCACCAACATTGAGGCTTCCAGGATAGTCCTTATCTTTGGTAGTGATATTAAGAAGATCAATTATTCTTAATTGACCAATAATCATCTAATCCAATTGTGTTTATACAATATAGATAATTAATTCTACCAAATACTAATTTCAATACCAGCCTCACTTTGAGGTATATTCTAGAATTCTTAGATATGATATATTCTCTCTATGAACTACTTACATAAAAATGTAAATAAATGCCAAGTTATCTCAAATCCAATGATCAAGGGTGGAATAGTACATAACAAGAGGATGCACCCTTATATGATTGATTGATCAAAAATATGAAGATAGACAGGTGACCTAATAGTTGTAATCTTATCTCCATAATGGATCACAACTCATTCATAACTAGGATAGAAAGTATATTAGAATATATCTTATATGATATTTTGTACACCCCATACAATATTTCATTCAATATTTTAAATTGTAGAAACACAGAAAACATACATGGAATATGTTTCAATGAATTAATTCCATGTGATTATAAATTTTAATATCACTAAGGAATAAATTTTCATCCACCTCAATCCTTGTAATCTACAACATACATGGCCTGATGTGGATAAAAATCAATTTTTATTTTTTATGTTATATTATAAGTGATATTAAAATTCCTAGTTCAACTGTTACCATTATCTAGATTAGGCTTTCTTGAAAAAGAAGAGGTAGGTTTTTAACAGTCTAATCATGGAGAACCTGATAATATTACCACCCCGGTAAATATACAATAATGTTATATTAAAAATATAACATATTCTTATAGACATTAAATACCAAATTAGATATTTCAATAATTCTACAAAAAAAAATTAAGATATGGAATCCATAATACATTTTTAGTTTTACATTAGATTGACACTCAGTTTTTTTTCACATCCATATATACAGTGTTCAGAAAAAATATATTATGTTATTCTATTTGACACTTTTCATTTTATTTACATATATAGTGTTTCTTCTAATAGTACATACTAGAAAATTGACTATAAAAACACATGATCTCTATTTTCTTACCTAATGGAACATGTTATGTTCTTCCCTGTATAATATACATCCAAATTCTAAAAAAATTGATTATTTATATTCCATTACTTATTAATTTTATTAAAAACATCCCTTTATAAAAAATACATTAGCATTAGTTCCACATTTACAAGTTACTTTTACATTTTTTTATAATTTAGAAATCAATAACATATCAATTATATGTGTGGTCTATATTCATAATAAACCATAAATATATAAAAATACATTCATATTGATTATATTTATGAAATTATTGAATTCATTATTCTAAAATAAATATTTATATATTGATGTAGTTAATATGAATGTATACATTTAAAAAAACTAATAATTTACAATATTAATATATTCAATTCACAGTTACATTTTCTAGTTTCATAGGATAATATAATCCACTAAAAATGAAGAGTTATAATTCTAGTGATAAAAAAATGAAGTAGAAGGTATTCGTCATGAGGATTGAAATAGAGGACCCACTACAATTCTTACTCCCCTCGTTTTTCTATTTAATTGTTTTTCAAATAATCACAATTATTCAAAGTTTCTTAATTGCAGTATAAAAACTATAAAATTATTTTTTGTTTATGGAATTAATTATTCAACTATTGAATTAATATATTTTCTATTATCATATTTATCCACATTTTCTAGATCTAATTTGAATGAATAGTGTTTTAAATTTTAATTATTTTCATTTTTCATTTTTTTACATCCCAACATTCAGAAAACTCTATTTTCCCATCACAGAATGTAAAACCCCTCCCTCTTCTTCATCGAGAAACCCTTCAATTGTGAAGTATAAAAATTAACCTAGGAATTATAATATCACTAATTATATCACTTTAAAAATTAAAATCAATCATTTTCCACCTCAGTCCTTGTAAATCATACCATGATAATAATTATACTTGAAATTTTAATATCTCTCATCATCTCAAATTAACAATTTTAATTATTACAATAAATATTGAGTAATTATTCCACCATTGAATTAATATTCACTATCAATTATAAATCAGTGTCATTTTAAATTGAAATCATTTGTACATGATTTTATAATTTAAATTACTGTTACTATATTATTGAATTTTGAGTTATTGTTCTCTTTAAAAAGAAATTAGTTCCATTTTCAATGGTTTTTTCTCACTGGATAGATAAAAATATTATTATTTTTCATCATGAATTTTTATTTTCAATTATTTTAGTCATTGGTAATCCTTTGTGGATGAGGTCACTTGTAATTTTTTATGGTCACATGTTTTAGTCATTTTGTGGGATTGATCAATCTTTATTTTTATATCATTTATTATAATGTTATTATTAATTTGTTATATATTCATTTATTCAATAGATAGACAATATTCATATTGTTTTTGTACCTTGGTATCATCTTGTTGTTGTTTTTTTCACTTGTTAAATAATACACTTGTTTTTGTTGGGGGATGTTATATTAATTTCATACATAAATTATTAGTATATTAGGATTTTGAATGAGCACTATTTTCTAATTATTTTATATTCACGACTAGAACATTACCCATGATGGTAAAGGTCTAATGTTGATAGGTGATACTTTTGAACATAGTAAGGATAAGGGATGATCAAAACATGAAGAGTGGTCCAACGCTAATAGAGGGAGGATGGTGAAGTTTTGCAATTTTATATCCACTATATTAGATTATATCTCATGTGAAGTGATGGGTATTCCATCATAGTGATGTTCAATATGTGTGAGAAATAAATTGTAAATGATGTTTCATTGAGTTCCAGAAATTATATTAGTGTTTGAACATGATTAAACATGTTTCAATATGTTTCTTGTAGATTTTTCTCTTTTTAGGATGTTTTAAAATATATTTATATTATATTTGAATGTGTTTTCCGAATAAAGTTTTATTTTTTCCATTTTTCATATAAACTATATTTATAATTATTATAAAAAAATTTAATATTTTATTATATATAATAAATTTATTGATAAATTATATAATATAATATTAAAAATATAATATAAAAATTTATGTGTTTTTTTGGTTTTTAGGGGTTTGAGGTGTTTTATGGTTTTGGGGACTAAAGTGTATTAGGGTAGTAAAGGGTTTTTATGGATTTTGGAATTTTTATGGATTTTAGGGTTTTAGGGTTTTTAGGAACTTTAAATTATTTTAAGGGTTTTTTGGTTTTAGGTTATTTTTGGGGTTAAATTATTTTTAGGTTATTTTAATATTTTAGGGGGTTTAGTGTCTTTGTGGGGTTTTAAAGGATTTATGCCCTTTTATAATTGTTAGTATAATTTATGTTTTTAGGTTTTGTTAAGTGGTTTAGCATCTTTTGTGGTTCTAAGGTTCTTCTAGGGGTTTTATGGTTTTAGATTCATTTATGGAATATGGTGTTGTGTTTAGGGTTTATTGGGTAACATTTAGAGGTTAAGGAAAAGGGATTAGGTTTTAAGGTGTATGTTTTAGGTTTTATGATGTCTGTTTTATGGTTTAGGTTGTAGGTTATATGGTTTAGGATGTAGGATACATGTTTTAGGTGTAGGGTATATGGTGTAGGGTGTAAATTTTGTGGTTAAGGGTGTATTGTATAGGGTTTCATGTGTGGGGTTTATGTTTTAGGGTATATGGTTTTGAGTGTTTGGTTTAGGGTTTTGGGTGTACTGTTTTGGGTATAATATTTTTATGTATTGTTAGGGACGTTAGGATTTTTAGGGGTTTTAGGGGGGTATGGGAGTTTTAGGATTTAATATGGCTTTATTGGTCTCTGTGGTGTTTATGATTTTATATTTATTAGTACTTTACAGTTCTACAAGTTTTCTTAGGGTTTTTTAGGTTTTTATGTAAATTTAGGGTCATAGGGTGGGTTAAATGTTTTTATTTAAATAAGGGAGATTTATGGATTGTAGGTTTTTAAGGAGTTTTTAGGGGTTTTTTATAGTTCTTATGGTCTTTTAGGAATTTTATTATATTTTGGGATCATATTTTTTTTTTATTTTACTATTTTTAATGGTTTTTTATATTTAAGAATAGTTTTTAATTTTTAGGGTTTTTGTTTTTTGAGGTTTTAGTGTTTTGGGATTTTTTTATTTTTAGAGAATATGATTTATTGGTCTTTGAGAATTTAGGTGTTTTTTGATATTTTATGGGTTTTTATTAGTTTTATAGATTTATATTATTTTTAATGTTTTTAATGGTTTTATTGTTTTTAGGATTTTAGTGTAATTTGTTTGTGACATTATGATGTTCAGTGTTTTAGAGCATTTATGTTTTTAGGTTTTTTGGGTTTTTTGGATATAATGTGTTTCAGGGTCATCTAGAGAATTTAATGGGTCTAGGGTTTTCAATGGTATTTAGGGTTTTTGGGTTATTATTATTTTATGGGGTTTTGGGGTTTTAGAGTGATTAAAGGGTTTTTGGGGTTTTGGGTTCTTCTTGTGTTATAAATTTTTTAAGGGTTTTAATATTTTTAGGGATAATTATGGGTTTCTACAAATAATATAAAGTTTTATAGGTTCCTGAAGATTGATTCAATATTTTAAATTTTTTAATGGTATTTTTAGATTTTTTTCAAGGGTTTCTTTACTTTTAATGGGGTTTTGCAGATTTTAGGGGTTACTTGGTTTTATCGGTTTTTAGAGTATTTAATGTTTTTTAATTGTTTTTTCATTTATGGATTTTGGGGAAGCTTAGATATTTTGGGGTTATTACAGACTTTTAGAGTTTTTCTTTAATTTATGGGTCATTTATGGTGTTTTATGGGTTTTTGGGTTTTTAGAGGTTTTTATATTTTATTGTTTTTAGGTTTATAGGGGTTTTTCATGTCATAGTGTATTGATGGTTTTAAGTGGTTTTGGTTTAAAGGTACATTAAAATTATTATAGTCATTTAGGGGTTTTTAGGGTTTTGAAGGGTTTTATGCTTTTTTGGGTTTTCGTGGTTTTTAGTTTTTTGCGGTTTTGTAGAATTTTTACAGTTTTAGGGGTTTTAGTTTCATTACAAATATTGGGTTGTTAATATATTTAATTATTTTTAGGGGTTTTATAGTTTTTAGTGGTTTATGGATTTTAACAGTCGTTCAAGGGTTGTTAGTGGTTTTAGGGATTTTTAGTAATGTTAGGGTCTTTTAATATTTTTAGTATTTTTAGTTTCTTCTAGAGTTTTTAGGGGGGTTTATGTTTCTTAGGGTTATTTATGGATTTTTTTGGGGGGTAGGTTTTTAATTTTTTTTTGGTATTTTAGGTATTTTATGGGTTTTTTCTCTTTTAGGGATTTTAGGTGTTTTGGTTTAATAGTGTTTTTATCGGTTTTTATGTTCATTTTGCAGGTTTAGGGGTTTTTAGGGATCTTTAATGTATTTGGGGTTTTATAGATGTTTATGTATTTTTAGATATTTTAGGGTCCTTTTGTGCTTTTTTTGGATTTAGGGACCTTTAGGATTTTTTGGCATTTAGGGAATTTTGGGGTTTTTTGGGTTTTAGGGACCAATAGGGTTTTAAATATTTTTATAGACTATTAAGTTTTTTAGAGAATTTTATTTTATAATATTTTTTGTTTCTTTAGGGTTTTTAGTTTTTATTTAGGTTTTTTTTATTGTTTAGGGGGTTTGGGGTCTTTAGTAGTTTTTAGGGGTTTTCATGGACTTTGGTGTTTTTATGTTTTTTGGATATTGAAGTTTTTATGTTTTCCAAATGGTTTTAGGGGTTTTATAAACTTTTGGGTGAGTTTTTATTTTTAAATTTATTTTGAGTTTTTAGGATTTTTCATGATCATTATGGTTATTAGGATTTTTTCATAATTTTAAGGGGTTTTATGGTTTTAAATTAATATTTAGAAGTTTCTATTGTTTTAAATGATTATTTAGAGTTTTCAGGGTTATTTGGTTTTTTGGAACATTATGAGTTTTTAGTTATTTTGGGGGTTTTATATTTCTTTTTAGGTGTTTTTGGGTTTATAGTGTCTGGGGTTGTTTTTTGTTATTTAATAATTTTTAGGGACTTTAGGTTTTTTTGGTTTTTGGGGTTTCGGGTTTATTATTTTCAAGGGAATTTTTTGGGTTTTTATGGTTTCATAGTGTTTAGGGGCTTTTAGACCATTTTGAGGCTTAGGTTATTTAGGTGTTTTTCCAGGAATGATTTTTAGGGCATTTAGGGATTTTGGACTTTTAGGGTTTCTTCTATTTTTTCATTTCGTTTTAGGTGTTTAAGTTTTTTAATGGGTTTTTTGGTTATAGGGTTTTTTTGTTTTTTGGTTATTAGGTTTCTTGTGGTTGTTATGTTTTTATGGTTTTTAAGATATTTAGTATTATTTTTTGTTTTCTTGAGGTTTTAATTTATATTGGAAGCCAAGATTTTTTAGTATTTTTAGTGGGGTTTAGGGTTATTTTTGGGGTTATGTTTTTTGTGTTTTTTATTATTTAATTTTAGTTTTCAAGAATTTATAGTGGTTTTGGTGGGTGTTAGTGGTTTATAGATTTTATGTTTTTTGGGATTTAGGGGTTGTTTGGGTTTTCATGGAGTTTTATGGGTTTTTATGGTTTTTGTAGTTTTTATGATTTTTTTTGGTTGTTGGTGTCTTTAGAGTATTTTGGGTTTTATTGTTTTTATGTTTTTTTATTATTTTTTGGGTATAAATTGGTTTTATGGTTTTTAATGGTGTTATATGGTTTTTAGGGTTTTCTGGTTTTTATGGGTTTAATGGTAATTTTTGTTTTAATAGGGTTTTAGGGTATATTTGGTGTCTTTTATTTTTTATGTACTTCAAGTTGTTTTAGGGTTTTAATGAATTCAGGGACTTTTAGGGGTTTTAATGGATATTTTTGGTTTTTAAGATTGTTTGTGATTCATATTATTTTTAGGTTTTTTTAATGTTATTAGGGTTTTTTGGCTTTATGGTTTTTATGGTTTTTAGGTTTCACAGGGGGTTTATAGTTTTTTGAGGACCTTCATAGAGTTTTAGAGGATTTAGGGACTCTTACGGGTCTAGGAATTTAAGGGTTTTAGGATTTTTATTGTTTTTATATTTTTCGGTTTTCAGGGATTATATGATTATTTTACCTTTTATAGTGGTTTTATAGAGTTTTTATGAATTTTGTGGTTTTTAGGGGATTCAGGATTTCTATGAGGTTTAATGTTTTTTGGGGGTTAAAGTGGTTTTAGGGCCTTTAAGGAGTTTAAAAATAAATTTTGTGTTTTTAGGCTACTATAGGGTAATTTTTAGGGGGTTTTGGGCATATTAAAGTTTTAGGGGGTTTTAGGGTATTTAGAGATTTTTGGGGTTTTAGTGTGTTTTAGAGATTTTAGTGTTTTTAGTATAACGACCCATTCATCACATACATTGTTATTACTTCAAAATTGAATCACACTTATTGCAACATATAACAAAACCATGAAAGGACCGTATAGGTATAGTGTCTTTAGAAACTGGAAAGCCTAAACAACTGGTCCATAAAGCATCTACTTTGCCTCCCATTTATTTCATCATATCTAGAGTCCCTTTTTGGAATATTCTACTTAATAACCTTCTTCCTGACCTAGGGAAATAAAACATACAAAAAGGTGAGATCAAATGCTCAGTAAGGGTAAAAAAAAGAAATATCAATCACATCATATACATAAGAACATAACTTTTGGAAATCATAACCTGCAAAAGAGATCATAATTTTATAACATGGGATAAATAATAGTATTGAAATGTAATCCCAATAATCTTAACTCAAAACATGAAACTTTTTGGCATACACACATAATCATTGAGAATCATTTCTTGTTAGTCAAGACTCATTGCCAAGACTATCTAAGTGGACAAAGTCCATTTTTGAACCAAGTTCACTTCTCGTTTCAGTACTGTTTAACTGAACCGGTATAACCTGCCATTCCAGCCATGTTTATCTCATGAGATGTAAAATATTTACCCAATGAATTAGAGGGAGATATAGGTCCCACCAGTCTCATAATGATACCATTCTTATGTGTGCCACAAAATCATAAACCATACATCATAGCATAAACCATGTAATAAAAATGGGAATCATAAACATCGTGACATCATAAAACAACTCATATAAGATAAAGGAATTCATAAAAATAATTCCATCACAACGTAATCAAATCAATGTAATAATAGGGATAGAAACAGAACCCTTTATTATCTTAGATGGAAAATAATTTTGAAAAAACGCTTGAACTCCATTCTTGAGGAAAATATCCTTTCTACTTCAAAAACACTTTTCCATTATTAACATGTCATAGATTTCTAAACTAAAAGAAGTTGATTAAAAATAAACTTGAAAACTTATAAGGGAATCTTCTTGGAAATAATGTTTTAAAAATCCATTCATGTCGTATAAGTTAAAAAAAACATTCTTCTCGTACTTTTGTCGGAAAAGTAAAAAAAGTACCTCATACGAAAAATGACAAAATATTCCTTTCACATCATTTAATAAAAACTCACTGAAGGGTAAAAATGGATTTAAATAATTGTAGGTGGATGGAAATAATATTACATATTGAGGAAACAAGGATGCGGAAGATAAAATGCACCCCATTAAATTCCAATGTATAAACAATCTCAGATAAAAATGAGATTGTGATATTTCCCTTGCCTTAGGTCCGATTTGCTTCGTAACTGTCCGAACCTCCTGTATAATGATTTAAATAATGTCATTGACTTATTCCGGAATCATAATGATTGTTATGATATCATATATGGTCATATTCATAGCTTATTATTAGTAATATTTCATAGCTACTTGTTATTCAGGTGTTTATTACTTTTTGTTCTTATGCGTGTTTTGTCGAATAAATTCTTATTATTATTTTTTAGGTTATAGATTCCTCATTTCCAGAATGTTATTAGTGTAATATATATCATATTCATTCATTCAATTCATTTATATAATCATTATGCAATGAAGATCATGTAGAACGAGTCGCATCACTTCGTGGAGACGGTATTCCGTACGTACGCACGAGCGATGATATCATTCCCATGATCGTGGAATCGTATTGGAGTGTATGTATACTATTTCAGAATCAATATCAATTTAAAATAATCATATATATTCATTCTTTACACCATTATACCCATCCAAGTAAGGTGGTGGTGGAAAATAGATTACACCACGCCGTGGAGACGGTATTCCGTACGTACGCACGCGCGGTGATTTCATTTTCCGTAGGATGGATAGATGGTGAAATAGGGTTGTTTCATACTTATAATAACATATCAGTATATGAGTGATAATGATGTTATTAGTTGGTGATGAAACAACTAAAGAAGAAGAAGTGGAAGAAGAAATAAATATCAAAGAATCGGTAACGAGCATTACCTCTTATTTGAAGATTTTCTTTGAGATCTTCTTTTAGGGCACTAAAATTGGTCTTTGAAGAAGACCATGACCTCTAGGATGTCTCTACGGAAGTGGAGAGAAGAAATGTGCAGGGGTTGGCCGATCTTGAAAGCTCAATGTGGTGTGAGGAAGAGAGGGAGGAGGTGCCCTTTTATAAGGGAGGAGAGGGGCACCTTTGGAATAACTAAAAATATAATATTATTATAAAGCCAAATTCAGTTTTAAATAGCTCCAAATTGATTTATTTAGAAGATAAGGTGGGTATGGGTCTAAATCCTCTCATACAATAGAATTTAGAAAAGTTTAGGTTCCTATTTTGACCTTATCATTTAGATATAACATTAAGTTAAATAATTTTACTTTTACCGTGTCTTCTTGTGTTCTTATACTATAAGGTTAATAAACATACTATAAGCAGCCAAACAAACCCCAAGTTGTTTATTATTAATATATATAACCTTATATAAGTCATTTGGATGAACCATATATTTTTAAGAATAAAATTACAATTACCAATATAATATTTGTTTTAAAAACTATTTAATGTCAATTTTGACACTATTTAGTAATTGATTTTTGTGAAAATTATAACAGAATGATTAATTCTAAAAAATTTAATTAAATCAATAATAACATGTCATATTAACCTATAAAATTATTTTAATTCATAAAAAGTCTCAAATTACATTTATTTGGGTATTTATAACATCAATTATGTCAATATTTCATTAATAAGATAATTACTGCATCATTGTTGTGTCATAAATAAATTAAATTATTTAATGTCTAAAAATTATAAAAAAAATACTATTTTGTTGGAAATATTTTTAGCTTTCCAATGAATATTTATAGTCGAATTTATCTTATGTATAACCACATATTAAAATGATTTACCTATTAAACTTTGATTTTAAGTATTTTAACCCTTCTTTAAGAAAATTGATAATAAATGTCCTAATCTAATCCAAGTGTGCCTAAATTGTCATATTTTTTTCCTAAGGTTTTTTTGGTCGAATTACACTTATCCAATAGAATTAAGACATATTTTAGGGTAATAATAATATAATTTTTACCCTTAATTACCCTATTTACTTTTAACCGTGGTAAATAAAAGTAAAAAGTTACTATTCACCAAAAAATTATTTTCTTCTCATTGACCCACATTTTACATACTGACATCGACCGTGTCTCTCGGATTTTCGAAATTCCACTCACAGAAGTGGTAAAATTATGTTTTATGAAAAATTCAGTTTTTTAAACTTCCACTTAGTGGTTTCACTATTTATAAAAAAATTGAATGTTTTCAGAAAAATACAAAAATTTCACCCTAGGCTAATTTCGATATTCCGAATCCAAAAATGAAGTCAACTTTGAAAAATTAAATTTATAAAATTTCAAAAAGTGGTTATTACTATTCATAACGGCTAGTTTTAATAATATTTTAATAGCATATCGTTGTTTAGTGAAACTCGGTATTGCGTATGATGCAAGCTATTGAGGAAGGCTGTGGTTGCGTGTAAAGAAAGCCAAGCTAGTGGTGTGTGTAGTGATATATTCCTTTGACGATTTATAAAAAAAATATTTCTCATAAAAGTCTCGGGTGTTACATTCTACCCCCCTTAAAATGAATTTTGCCCTCGAAATTCGTCACTTTGTAACAAAAAGTTGAGGATACCTCTCCCTCATCATATCCTCAAGCTCCCATGTAGCTTCTTCTAATTGGTGGTTCCTCCATAAAACTTTCCCCAAGCGACTGGTCTTGTTCCGTAGGACTTTTTCGTTACAATCCAGAATCTCTATCGTTTGTTCTTCATAAGAAAGATCTTGCTCCAGTGGTACAACTTCTGAGCTGAGTACATGTGAAGGATTAGGTATGTACTTTCTCATGAGAGATACATGGAACACATCGTGAACTTGAGATAGATTCGGTGGAAGCGCCAATCGGTAAGCTACCTTTCCAACACGATCCAATATTTCGAAAGGACCAATATATCTACGGCTCAACTTCCCCTTCTTTCCAAATCTTATGACCCTCTTCCAGGGAGATATTTGTAAGAACACTTTATCACCCACTTAAAACTCTAGGTCTTTTCTTCGGCTGTCGGCATAACTTTTCTGTCGACATTGATTTGCTCTTATGTGTTGCTGAATAGATCGGACCTTTTCTGCCATCTCATCAACAATATCTGATCCTAATAGCTTTCTTTCCCCAACTTCATCCTAGCAAGTTGGAGTCCTGCCTTTCTTTCCATAGAGTGCTTCATAGGGAACCATCTGAATACTGGAGTGAAATCTATTATTATAAGAAAATTCCACCAATGGTAGGTGTTGATCCCAACCACCTTTGAAATCCATAGAGCAAGCTGTCAACATATCTTCTAGAGTATGAATTGTTCTCTCAGACTGACCGTCTGTCTGAGGTTGATAAGAAGTGTTGAAACTTAACTCTGTATCCAGAGTATGCTGAACACATCGCCCAAACTTCGAGGTAAATCTCAGATCCCGATCAGATATAATAGAAAGTGGTACACCATGCAATCTTACCACTTCCTTTACATATATCCTGGCAAGCTGGTTCAGAGAGAAATCCTCTCTAATAGCAATGAAGTGTGCAGACTTTGTAAGAGGATCAACTATGACCCAAATAGCATTATTGCCTTTGGATGTTTTAGGAAGTTCTGTGACAAAGTCCATAGAGATGTTTTCCCATTTCCATTCGAGTATGGGTAATGGTTGTAACATCCCCTTAGACTTCTGTATCTCAGCTTTAACTTGCTGAAAAACCAATCATCGATATACATATTCAGCAACATCTCTTTTCATGCCATCCCACCAGAAGTACTCTTTGAGGTCCCTATACATCTTCGTGCTTCAAGGATGAATAGAGAATGAAGAACTATGAGCCTCATCCAGCAACTCCTTCTTTAATTTGGGGGTGGGAGGAACACAAACCCGATTCGTGAAGTTTATTATCCCATCACAATCAATGTTGAATTCAGGAACATTACTCACATTCTTTTGTAACTCTACATATTCTTTCTGTGACTCTTTAATCTTCACATGTATAGATGGTTGAACATTCATTTGAGAAAGATACGATTTTCCCCCTTCCATTATAATTCCATGTTCCATCCTTTGTAAATCCATAAATATTGGATCTTTTGTTATCCTCATCATGGATAAACTGGCATGGTCTTGTTGACTTAATGCATCTGCCACCTTGTTTGCTTTCCCAGGGTGGTAATGAATTGAGCAGTCGTAATCCTTAATCAGCTGCAACCATCTTCTTTGGCGCATATTCATCTCCTTTTGTGTGAAAATATAATTTATACTTTTATGATCAGTATAAACAACACACCTTTCACCATAAAGATAATGCCTCCATATCTTTAATGCAAAGATTACCGCAGGTAACTCCAAATCATGAGTTGGGTAACTTTTCTCATTGATTTTCAACTATCGTGAGGCATAAGCTATCACCATATCATTTTTCATGAGAACACATCCCAGTCCCTTCGTGGATGCATCACTGTAGATCAAAAACCTTTATCCACTACAAGGAAGTGTGAGTACAGGTGCAATGGATAACCTTATTTTAAACTCCTTGAAATTCTCTTTACATTCTTCCATCCAAACAAACCTAACCCCTTTCCGAGTCAACTTGGTGAGTAGATTAGATAATCATGAAAAATCTTTCACAAAACGCCGATAATATCCAGCCAAACGACGAAAACATCAGATCTCAGTTACTGTTGTTGGTCTCGACCATCTTTCGATAACCTCTGTTTTTTCTGGATCCACAGATATCCCTCTTTTGAGATTATGTGACCCAAAAATGCATCTTTTTGAAGCCAATATTCACACTTGGTAAATTTGGCATAAATTTTATCCTTTCTCGGGGTCTTCAATATAATTCTCAAGTGCTCTTCATGTTCTTCCTTGCTCTTTGAATATACAAGAATATCGTCTATAAAGACTACCACAAACTGATTAAGATACTCTCTAAAGACTCTATTCATCAGATCCATGAAGATAGCAGGGGAATTAGTAAGACCAAATGGCATCACTATAAATTCATAGTGTCCATACCTTGTACAGAAAGCCGTCTTTGTTATATACTTCCTTTTGACCCTTAATTGCTGATTGCCTAAACGAAGATCAATCTTGGAAAAGTATTGAGCTCTGCTTAGTTGTTCAAATAAGTCATCAATGCGTGGGAGAGGATATTTGTTCTTGATAGTGAGCTTGTTAAGTTCTTGATAATCAATGCAGAGTCTCATTGATCCATCTTTATTTTTAACAAATAGAACAAGTGATCCCCAAGGTGACGCACTAGGGCGTATGAATCCCATATCAAGATTTTGTTGGAGTTGGTTCTTCAATTCCTACAACTAAATTGGGGCCATTCTATAAGGTGTCTTTGAAATAGGCAACGCACCCGGTACAAGTTCTATTGAAAACTCAACTTCAAGATTTGGTCGAAGACCCGGAAATTCCTCTGGAAAGACATCATCAAACTCCCATACAATGGGCATATTCTTAATCGTGAGTTTCTTACCAAGAATTTAAGATAAATAACCTTCATTTAGTGGAATCAAGACCCATAAGATGGAAGAAATTTCCACTCGAAGGTTATGTTCATCCTTGCATCGATAGACGGTCATAGATTGATCTGGAATATGAAATGTGACTTCCCTTCTTTGGAAATTGAAATGAGCTCCATATAAAGAAAGACAATCCATGCCAAAAATCACATCAAATTCCACTATAGGAAGGATCACAAGATTTTCAGGAAGTACTTTCCCACAAACTTCAATCAGGGAAGAATTATAAACTTTTGAAGTGACTGTTGTGCCATTAAGTGTTATCACAGATAACTCAACATCTAATTGTTGAAGTAATATGGTGATAAACCTAGAAAAATCATCAGAAATAAAAGAGTGGGTGGATCTAGAATCAAATAAAACATTTGCTACTTTAGAGTGGATGGTAAGTGTACCTTTCACCACATCGTTATCGTACTCCACATCATTGATAGAAATTGCATGTGACTTTCCTTTGTCATTAGCCTTAAGAGTTTGTTGACGTCGACCATCATCATCAACCCTTGGATTAGGGAATTTATTGGCATAATGCCCCATCCCCTTGAACTTGAATCATTGAAGTGTAGTAAGGTCATTCTGTGTATCCCTTCCTTTGTTTTCATCATTAGACATCTTCTTCCCATCATTTCGGCATTGAAATGCCCGATGACCTTCCTTTCCACATTTGAAACATTTAGTTTTCCCTTTAAGACAACTCCCGCCATGTTTCTTTCCACACATTGAGAATAAGGGAAAGCTCATCTTCTTTTCAGTGTGCTCTTTAGATTTTCCTTTGAATTTCATTTTCCTCTTCTTATCAAACCCATATGAATGATGGGTTACTCCAATCTCCATCTCGACATTGAGAGCACATCGAATGATTTCCTCCTAGATATTGAAGTCCCTTATGGATAACACCCTTACAAGAGTTGGTTTTAAGCCACTAAAGAATCGATCGATCTTACTCTTAGGTTGGATAATAATACCAGAAGCGTACCATGCAAGTCTTGTAAAATTTGCTTCATAGGTGCCAATAGATTCATCATCCTTTTGCTTCAGTTCAAGAAACTCTTTCTCCATCTTTGTTCGGATAATAAGAGGGAAGTACTTATTGAAAAATAAGTTCTTGAACTCGTCCCATTCCATGGACTCAATTTCATCCCTTTGCCTCATATTCTTAATAAGATTCCACCATTGATCAGCATCTCCTTCCAAACGATACACAGCTAGGATGACTTTATCATGTTTAGAACATTGAAGAACTGAAAATATCTTTTCAGTAGTACTAATCCATTGTTCAGAAACTAATGGATCAGTAGAACCGTTGAAAGAAGGTGGACACTGCCTCATGAAGGATTCAACAGAATGTTGCTCCTTCCTTTGCTCGTTTGGAAGTCCTGCATGATTTATAGCTTGAGAAAGTTGTGTGAGCATGGCTACAAGATTTTTCATTCTAGCTCCCATAATGATTGGTTTCTCTGGGGGAGAATCATTGCATTTCCCATCACATTCCTCATTAACATAGTTCCTTCGGGTTCCATCCATTGACTAAAACAAAGAATAATAGTGTGAGCAACCCTAATTATAATAGAAAAACCACATAATCAAGAATAAAATTTCACACTTAAGGTCTTATCCTAGGTTATTCATGGTCATTTATAAAACACTAATATTGTGTTCTATGCATAGAATTATCCTTAGGGTTCTTACTAAGGCTTTCACATCCTAGTTTCCAAAGGTTGATTATACATTTCCTCTGATACCAACTATAACGACCCATACTTCACATACATTGTTATTACGTCAAAATTGAAGGACACTTATTTCAACATATAACAAAAACATGAAAGGACCGTATAGGTATAGTGTCTTTAGAAACTAGAAAGCATAAACAACTAGTTCATTAAGCATCTACTTGGCCTCCAATTTATTTCATCATATCTAGAGTCCCTTTTTGGAATATTCTACTTAATAACCTTCTTCCTGACCTGGGGAAATAAAACATTCAAAAGGGTGAGATGAAATGCTCAGTAAGGGTAAACAAAAGAAATATTAATGACATCATATACATAAGAACATAACTTTTTGAAATCTTAATCTGCAAAAGAGATCATAATTTCATAACATGGGATAAATCATAGTTGTGAAATGTAATCCAAATAATAATAACTTAAAACATGAAAAATTGTGGCATACACACATAATCATTGGTAATCATTTTTTTTAGTCAAGACTCATTACCAAGACTATCTTAGTGGACAAAGTACATTTCTGAACCGAGTTAACTTCTCTTTTCATTCCTGTTTCACTGAACCGGTATAACCTGTCATTCCAGCCTTGTCTATCTCATGAGAAGTAAAATCATTACCCAATGCATTGTAGGGAGATATAGGTCCCACCCGTATCATAATGATACCATTATTATGTGTGCCACAAAATCATAAACCATACATCATAGCATAACCCATGTAATAAAAATGGGAATCTTAATCATCGTGACATCAGAAAACAACTAATATAAGATAAAGGAATTCAAAAAAATAATTCCATCACAACATAATCAAGTCAATGTAATAATAGGGATAGAAACAGAACCCCTTATTATCATAGATGGAAAATAATTTTGATAATACGCTTGAACTCCATTCTGGAGGAAAATATCCTTTCTACTTCAAAAACACTTTTCCTTTCTTAACATGTCATACAATTCTAAACTAAAATATGTTGATTAAAAATAAACTTGAAAACATGTAAGGGAAGCTTCTTGGAAATAATGATTTAAAAATACATTCATACCGTATAAGTTAATAAAACATTCTTCTCGTACTTTTGTCGGAAAAGTCAAAAAAGTACCTCGTACAAAAAACGACAAAATATTCCTTTCACATCTTTTACGAAAAACTCACCGAAGGGTAAAATTGGATTTAAACAATTTTAGGTGGATAGAAATAATATTACTTATTGAGGAAACATGGATGTTGATGATAAAATGCAACCCAGTAAATTCCAATGTATAAACAATCTCGGATAAAAACGAGATTGTGATATTTCCTTTACCTTAGGTTCGATTTCCTTCATAAGTGTCCGAACCTCCTATATAATGATTAAAATAATGTAATTTACTTATTACATAATCATAATCATCGTTATGATATCATATATTGTCATATTCTTAACTTATTATTAGTAATATTTCATTGCTACTTGTAATTCGGGTGTTTATTACTTTTTGTTCTTATGCGTGTTTTGTCGAATAAATTCTTATTCTTCTTTTTAGGTTATAGATACCTCATTTAGAGAATTTTATTAGTGTATTATATATAATATTCATTTATTCAATTAGTTTTTATAACAATTATGAAACGAAGATCATGTAGAACGAGTCGCATCACATCATGGATACGGTATTCCGTACGTATGCATGAGCGATGATATCGTTCCCATGATCGTGGAATTGTATTGGAGTGTATGCATACTATTTTAGAATCAATATAAATTTACAATAATCATATATATTCATTATTTACACCATTATACCCATCCAAGTAATGTGGTGGTGGAAAATAGATTACACCACGGCGTGGAGACGATATTCTGTACGTACGCACGCGCGGTGATTTCATTTTCCAGAGGATGGATAGATGGTGAAATAGGGTTGTTTCATACATATAATAACATATCCGTATATGATTTATACTTATGTTATTACTTCATGATGAAACAACTAAATAAGAAGAAGTGGAAGAAGAAATAATGTTGAAAGAATCAGTAACGGGCATTACCTCTTCTTTGAAGCGCTTCTTTGAGACCTCCTTTTAGGGCACTAAAATTGGTCTTTGAAGAAAACCGAGACCTCTAGGATGTCTCTAGGAAAGTGGAGATAATATATTGGTTGGGTTTGGCCGATCTTGAAGGCTCAAAGTGGTGTGAGGAAGAGATTGAGGAGGTGCCCTTTTATAAGGGAGGAGAGGGGCACCTTTGGAATAACTAAAAATATTATTTTATTATAAAGCCATGTTCGGTTTTAAATAGATTCAAATTGATTTATTTCGAAGATAAGGTGGTTATGGGTCGCAATACTCTCATCCAATAGAATATAGACAAGTTTAGGTTCCTATTTTGATCTATCATTTAGATTTAACATTAAGTTAAATAATTTTACATTTACTGTGTCTTCTTGTGTTCTTACACTATAAAGTTAATAAACTTACTATAAAAAGCCAAAAGAACCCCAAGTTGTTTATAAATAATATATATAACCTTATCTAAGTCATTTGGTTGAACCTTAGATTTTTATGAATAAAATAACAATTAATAATATAATATTTGTTTTAAAAACTATTTTATGTCAATTTTGACACTATTTAGTGATTGATTTTTGTGAAAATTATAACAGAATTATTAGTTCGAAAAAAGTTAATTAAATCTATAATAACATGTCATATTAAGCTATAAAATTGGTTTAATTAATAAAAAGACTAAAATTACATTTATTTCGGTATTTATAACATCAATTATGTCAATATTTCATTAATAAGATAATTACTGCATCATCGTTGTGTCATAAGTAAATTAAATTATTTAATGTCTAAAAATTATAAATAAAATACCATTATGTTTAAAATATTTTTATCTTTCTAATGAATATTTATAGTCTAATTTATCTTATGTATAGCCCCATATTAAAAATGATTTACTTATTAAACTTTGATTTTAACTATTTTAACCCTTCTTTAAGTAAATTGATAATAAATGTCCTAATCTAATCCATGTGGGCCTAAATGGTCATATTTTATTTCTAAGGATGTTTTTGGTCGAATTACTCTTATCCAATATAATTAGTACATGTGTTAGGATAATAATAATAATATCATTTTTACCCTTAATTTCCCTATTTTCTTTTAACCGTGGTAAATAAAAATAAAAAATTACTGTTCACCAAAAAATTATTTTCATCTCATTGAACTACATTTTACTTACTGAACTCAATTGTGTCTCTCGTATTTTAGAAATTCCACTCACAGAAGTGGTAAAATTATGTTTTATGAAAAATTCAGTTTTTTTAACTATCAATTAGTGGTTTCACTATTCATCAAAAATTTAATGTTTTACGAAAAATACCAAAATTTCACCCTAGGCTAATTTCGATATTCCGAATCCAAAAATGAAGTCCATTTTGCAAAATAAAATTTATAAAATTTCAAAAAGTGACTATTACTATTCATAACGACTAGTTTTAATAATAATTTAATAGCATATCGTTGTTTAGTGAAACTCTGTATTGCGTACGACGCAAGCTACCGAGGAAGGTCGTGGTTGCATGTAAAGTAAGCCAAGCTAGTGTTGTGTGTAGTGAAAGATTCCTTTGATGATTTATAAAAACAATATATTTCTCATAAAAGTCTCGGGTGTTAAATTTAGAGTTTATTATGGGATTTAATTTATTTTAGGTATTTTAAATAGTTTTTAGGATTATTAATGGATTTTTTTTTTGTATTTTTCAATATATTATGGATATTTTAGGTGTTTTGGTATTTTTCATAATTTTATCAATTTTGGGTTTTTAGTGTATTTAGGGGTTTTTTGATATTTAGGGATTTAGGGTTTTAAGAAATTTTACGATTTATTGTGGATTTTAGAGACTTTTAGGGGTAACATATATAATTTTAGTGTTTTTTAGATTTTCATGATATTTTTAGGTATATAAAGGGTTTTATTGATTTTAATGTATTTTAGTGTTTTCATGGTTTTAGGGTTTTTTGGATTTTAGTGATTTTAGTGTTCTAGAGTTTTTGTGGATTTTATTAACATATTAATGTTTCATTTTGGGTATTAGGGATAAATTATGGTTTCTAGTTTTTCATATAATTTTATTCGGTTTATTAGGGTATGAAGGTTTTTATAGATTTTGTTTTTTTATAGAGATTTGTAGAGTTTTTATGGTTTTTAATATTCAAGGCTTTTTAGGGGTTTCATAGGTTTTCCTTGGGTGTTTGGGAGGTGTTTGAGTTTTTTTATTATTTTTATTGTTTTTAGGGTTTTAGTGCTTTCAGACTATTTTAGTGATTTTTGGGATTTTAATAGTATTTTTGGGGTTTCAAAGGTTTATTTGGTATTTCGAATTTTTGAGTTTTTTTGGGTTTTTTGGGTTTCTTATGTTTTTATGGGTTTTTGTGGTTTTTTTGTGTTTTAGTTTTTAGAGTTTTTTGGGTTTTTAGGTGTTTCAAGGGGTTTTAGGGTTTTTAGGGGGTTTAGTTTGTTTGAGGGGTTTAAGAGACATTATGGTCTGTAGGGGTTTTGGGTATTTTTGGGGTTTTATAGGGGTTTTATTGTATTTTTTGTGGTTTAGAGTCTTTTATGGGTAATTTGGGGTTCTAAGGGTTTTATGGTTTTAATGGTATTTTATATTTTTTGGGTTTTTTTTGTTTTTTAGTTTTTAGGGTGTTTATATTTTTTAGGTTGTTATAGGGTTTTAGTGTAATTAGAAGGTATTTTTTATAATTTTTTTCTTTTAATATTTTTAGGAAGTTTTGTAACATTTATTTTTGTTTATAGTAATTTTAGGGGTTTTACGGCCTTTAAGGATTGTTATGGGTTTGTGGTTTTATTGTTTTTGGTATTTTAAACATTTTGGGTTTTTGATTTTTTAATGGTTTTGAGTATATTGGGGGGTTTTTTGGGTTGTAGTGATATTTAGCATTTTAAGGGGTTTTCAAGGGGTTTAAAACATTTAAATGATTTTTTTTATACTTTTAGGGTTCTTTTGTGATTAATAGGGTTATAAGGTTTTTATAGTTTTTTATATTTATATGGATTTTGGGGTTTTTAATTTTTTGGTTTTATTAGATTATTTGTGGGTTTTTGGGTTTCTACGAATATATTTTGGGTTATTAATGTTTTTAATGTTTTTTTTGTTTTTTTTCTTTGTGGGTTTTTGGGGTTTTATGGGTCCTTTGGATCATTTTGGTTTTTATGTTTTAATGGTTTTAAAGGATTTTTAGGGTTTTCTTTTGTTTTTAGGGGTTTTATATTTTTATGGGTTTTAGAGTTCTTCATAGGATATTAGGGGTTTTAAGGGTTTTATAGAGTTTTATGGTTTAGGTTCTTTTGGGTTTTTTATGGGTTTTATTGAATTTTAGTGGTTCCCATGGGTTTTATCGGGGGTTTCAAGGTCGTAAGGGTTTTTAGAATTCTTGGGATGTTTTAAGATTTTAATTTATTTTGAGAGTTTTATTGGGTTTTAGGGACATTAATGGATTTTAGTGTCACATATATTTGAAGGGGGTTTTTTGTATTTGTGGTTATTGAGTTTTTATTTGGTGATAGAGTTTTGGAGTTTTTATGGTTTTTATGTTTTTAGGGTTTTAGGGATTTTTTTAGGGATTTAGGGGTTTTTTTTGGTTTTTCTATTTTTCTAATGTATATTTTTTTGGTTTTATTTTTTTATTATGGTATCTAATAATTTTTAATATTTTAGTAATATTTTATTGGTTTTTATATATTTTATGGTTTCATTATTTTAAGAGGTTTTTATGATTTTTAAGGGTATTAACGTTTTTAAGGATTTTTAGGGGTTTTGGAGTTTTGTTGTCTTTTAGGTCATTTTAGGGGTTTTACGGTTTCTTAATGGGTTTTAACGTTTGTAGATATTTTTGGGTTTTTATTTGGTTTTAGATATTTTTTGAGCTTTTATCTTCTTTTTTTTGGTTTTTATTTTTTTTAGGGTCTCTGTTTGTTTCATAGGGTTATTAGAGTTTTTTGGAATTTAGATTAATTTTAGGTTTTTTAGTTCATTTAGTATTTTTAGGGTTATTGAAGAGGTTTCAGTGTTATTTTATTGGTTTTTTTATGTTTTTAGGGTTTTTAGAGTTTTTAGGGGTTTTATGATTTTATAAGTTATTTAGGGTAATTTAGGGATCTAATTGTTTGTAATGGTTTTTAATTTTTTTTCTATGTTTTTAGAGTTTTTATGGGTCCCTTATGTTTGGTAGTATTTTTTAGAGTTTTTATAAATTTAATATTTTTATTATGATTTTGGGGGGTGTTTAAGGATTTAATGGTTTTTAGGGGGTTTAAAGGGGATTTAAGGGTTTAAAATTATAATATTTGTTTAAGAGTTTCTATGGTTTGTTAGTATTTTTTGTGTTTTATTCAACTATTTTAATATATTTTTGGTTTTATTCCGGTTCATATGGTTTTTAGAGTTTTTAGGGGATTAGGTTTATTTAAGTTTCTTTAGATTTTATTATTTTTTAGGTTTTATGGGCGTTTAGGGTGTTTAGTTTGTTTTTTTGATTTAGAGTTTTTAATGTTTTTAGGCATTCTTCCAATTTTTAGAGGTTTTAGTGATTTGAGGTTTTTTGGGTTTTTGTTTGGATTTTAGAGTATGGAGGGTTTTTAAGGGGTTTTTGGGGTCTCTTATGATTGTGTATTGGTTTTTATTGCCTTTTATTTTTTAGTGTATTTTAGGGTTTTAATGGTTTTTACGTGATTTTAGTTTTCTTAGGTTTTTCAGTGTCTCTTTGGTTACGTTTATGTTTGTATGGTCTTGTAGAGATTTTAGAGTCTTTTAGGGATTGGAGGATTTTTATTGTTTCTTTTACGTTTTTAAGGAATTTTTAGGGTCATTAGGGGTGTATTTTGGTTTTTTGGGGTTTTAGTCTTTTCTAGGGTTTTATTGTTTTTAGGGGTTTTTTTGGGTTCTTAGGGTTATTTATCGGTTTTGGGGTACTACGTGGGTATGGGGTTTTATCGTTTTCTGTGATTTTAATGTTATTTAGTGTTTTTATCAATTTTTACAATCATTTATAGTTTTTAGTGTTTTTTTGGATTTATTTTTTGTTATTTCTATTTATAGTGGGTTCAAGGATTTTTTGGGGGTTATTTGGAATTTAATGGTTATATAGTTGTTTTAGATGTTTTCATGCTTTTGAGGGGTTTTAGGTTTTTTATTTTTTTTCATTCCATATAGAGATTAATAGGATTTATTTGGCAGTTTTATTTGGTTTTAGGGTTGTTTAGGTTTTTATGGATTTTAGTGGTTCTGGTATTATTAAATTTTTATGGTATTTAGAATTTTTTTGGGGTTTTCTTGTGTTTTCATACCTTTTAGGTTGTTAGGGTTTTTTGGGGGTTTTAAAGTTATTAATTTATTTATGTTTTCTAGTGTTTTTAGGCAGGTTAGGGTTTTCATGGGTTTTTAGGATTTTTAGTGTTATAATGTTTTCAGGGTTCTCATGGGGTTTTAAGTTAGTAGATGATATATTTTTTTCAGTTTTTTTAGGGTTTTATGGATTTGAGGGGTTTTAGGGGTTGTTATGGTGTTTAGGATTTGTAGAGATTTTTAGGGGTATTAGGGTTTTAGGGTTTTTATGGTCTTTTAATGTTTTATGGGGGGGGTTTGGGTTTCTATAGTGTTTGGACTGTTTTTCCATTAAATGGTTTTATAGGGAATTTTGCGTAATCATGGTGTTATGGGTTTGTAGTGTTTTAGGTGGTTTATGGACTTTTTCATTTTTTAGTCTCTACGTTTTTTGGGTCTTTTAATGTTTTTTGGAATTTTTTCGAATATACAGTTTTTATAGATATTTTATGGGGTTTGGTGTTTTTGGGTTTTAGGGTCTTTTATGTTATTTTGGGGTTTTAGGGTTCTTTATAGTTTTTGGGAAAATTTTGGTTTTGTAGAGTATTTAGGATCCTTTATGGTTTTATGGTTTTTATTATCCTTTTTGAATTTTTATAGATTTTAGAATACTTTAGGTGTTTTAATGTCTTTTAGTATTTTAGTCTCATTTAGGGGTTTTTGTTTTTTAATGCTTTTAGTGGGTTTTAACATTTCTATGGTTCTTAAGAGGTTTTAAGAGATTTTGGGACATTTATGGTTATTATAGGAATAAGTGTTTTTTGGATTTTTGAGGTAATTTTGGAATTTTTTGGTTTTTTTTTTAATTTAGGTTTTTAGAGTTTTAGGGTCTTTATAGGTATTTACAATATTAGGGGGTTTAAGTGTTATTTAGGGGCTCAATGGAGTTAAGGATTCTTAGGGTGTTAGTATTTTTAGGGTTTAATGGAATTTAGGGTATTTTAGGTATTGTAGTAGTCTATGTGGCTTTTTAGGTTTTTAATGGTTTCATGGGTTTTAGGGGTTTTAGGGTTTTAGGGGTTTAACGGTTTTTAGTCATTTTATGTTTTTAAATGTTTTAGGGGTTTTAGGGATTTTAAGGATTACGTGATTTATGCTTTTTTGGGTTTTAGGTGGAATTAATGTTTTTACGGTGTTTTAGGGTTGTTTAGTCATTATGGATCTTTTAAGTGTTTTAGTCATTTTTGGTTTCTATGTATTTTGTAGATTTTTAGTGTTTTTGGGGGTTTCTTGAGTTTTCCTTGTTATTTTGTGTTTTAAAAGTTTAATGGGTTCTTATCGGTTTTATTTTTAATGGGTTTTATGGTTTTTTGTATTTTGAGGGGTTTTTATTATCCTTAGGATTTTTTTGGTGGTTCTGGAATATAAGGGTAATTTAGTGGGATTTTATGTATTTTTGATGTTTTAGAAGAATTTAGTTTTTTATGTGTTTTTAAGGTATTTTGGGTTTTGAGTGTTTTAATGGTCTTAGGGGTTTTAGGGTTTTCTTGTGTGTTTTATGTTTTTTGGGTTATTTAGGGGTTTAGGGGTTTTAGATCTTTTAAGGTAGTTTTTAGGTTTTTAACCTGTTATGGGTTCCTAGAGTTTTTAAACTTTATTTAGTTTTTTTAGAACCATATGGTTTTAGTATTTATATTGGTTTCAAGGGGTTTTTGGGTTTATTAAATTATATGGTTTTTGGGGTTTTAGTGGTTTTAGGGGTTGTATGGTTTTTAGTGGTTTTAGTTTTTTTAATTTTTCATAGGGGGTTTTTGGGATTTTGGGATTTTGTGTTAGTGGGGTCCCAAAAATTCTGTATTCATGATGAAGAAAATTACATTGAACTTGAAATGGAATAGCAATAAAATTCAGAATATGATTTCTGAAAAATGTTGAATGAAAGGGAGATCATGAAATGAAAACACCATTGCGGACTACCACTCTACATGGCTATCTGGGGCGTCACAATTCCTTCCCTGAACCAAATGGTTCGTAGAATAAAGACAAAGGCACCAGCTCCCACAATCTATTGGTAGAATAGAGGCTGAGAAATTGACACCCATGTACGATGCCCCCCAAAAACCGTTTCATTGGTAGAATGAAGGTGTAGAATTCCTCCCCCATAGACAATATCCCCTACAAACAATGTGGTTTGTGGGATGATATGGCATTGCTAGCCCCTGAAAATGAAACCCATGATGTCAAATTCAAACGTGGGCTTCCACAAAAGGCGCTACACAGCCCATCAGTCTACCGGACCAACCTCTATATAAATGAACCCTAAGGGGGAATGAAATATTTCCGAAAAAACGTTCTCCTCGAACAACGAAAAAATAGACGAACAAAGGTGAAACACATAAAGGGTGTTGGAGAAATATCTCCCACACACAAATATATTCTCGAAAATCCATCCAACAAACCATATGTTGGTGGTCCTTTGCATAAACCCACCCTACGAACTGTATGTGGAAGACGCTATGAAAAAGTTAATATGTGGAGAGGGTGTTGTTTTGGATATTGAGGAATAATTTTGTGACCCAAAGAATGAAAAAAGAAATAAGGAGATGATCCTATGTGGAAAATGGGTTGTGGGTGACCCTCTATGGAAAATTGATCATGGATGATCATACATGGAAAATAGTTCATAGATAATCCTCCATGTATAACATTTCAAGAACGTTCCTGCATGGCCGACATTTTTTGGATGACATTTTTTTGGAAAAATATTCGTAGAAATCCCTATAATACACACTTATGTGGCCGAATCATATGTAGACATCTCCTATATAGCCAATGGTTTGTGGCCATCCCTATTCTGTCAATGGTTTACGGCCAATCTAATGTGGCTGACTCCTATGAATATAGATCCTATGCGAATAGTCACGCTGTGAACTTTTCGGGTTGAGTAATCAACAATTTATGGCGCTCCCTTATGTCTATGAAACATTTTTACCTTAAAACCCAAGATTCAGGCTACTCATAATGAGACTCCTAAAACCCCATCACCTACCACTTATTCTTGGTTGATCCAAAACACCATAGACAGTCACATTATTAATGATTCTTATATTCTTAAACAGACCATTTTCCATCAATTAAACTATGTGTCCCAGGTAACTTTGGATCTTCCTGAACATCCCAGACCATCAGAAATGAAAGGTCAATTTCTTAAGGACACCTCTTATAAACTATGTGCACAATGCCCCGAAAACTGGACATATGATTTCCCCAAAAAATCCATTCACCTAGAGATGTATTTTTTTTCATGATATGATTTTCCGACCTCCGTACACCACATTGGCTTCCATGCCCCATATCATTTCTCGTGATCCGAGAATCCTGAGATCACGATTCAAACATTCCTTACATACCATGTTTTAGGCACGAAATAACATCTCATCACAATTATCCTATAATTAATCATGGATTCAATCACAATTGGTCCTCACTGAATGACCTTAACGTAAAATACTCCAACCTATCCTAAACACATAACGTTATGCTCTATGGTGTGAGCCCATACAACACAACATTAAACTGTGATTCCATCTTCCAAATTATTTGAAAATAAATTGTAGTATACTTGGTGACTTTAGATATTCATAAAAATCTATGTCTATCAATAATAGAAGGCCAGTTTCCTGAGGACACCTTTGTTTGAATATGCACACAACTCCCCAACAACTTTTCTTTTGTTTCCCAAATAAATGGCCTATCAACCAGAGAAAAATTCATACTTAGGAGAGGCTTTTCGGACCTTTGTAAACCATAATGGATTCTATTCCTCACATCATTTATCCTAATCCGAGATCCATTTGAATCATGGATTACATGTTCCTTCCCTCCCATGTTTGGGTCTTGTAGGAACATCCCAACAAGATTATCCTCCAGTTATTCATCCTCCAAGCTATGTAACATTGAACTGTAGTATGGCCCATATATGTATCAAAAGGGAATATTTCATGGAGTAAGGACCTTAAAAAATATGTGGTGGTGGTGTCACTCTATCCTCTTCAACCATAGTCCTCATCCTTTTCCACCAAAAGATAACAGAACATGTCTGGCTTGTTGTATCATTCACATCATATTGTTTCTCACACCAATAATGAATCACACAGGATTATTGGATTATGTAGATTATAATATCCACACATATCATCATGAACTGAACTTTGTGATCAATGATCTATATTCCAAAAATGGTACATAGGACGCCTCTCTAAAGGGACGTGGTCTATGGGAATTACCATAAAGAGTAATCCCTAGACATACCAACCCAAACCACATCAGGCAACCTCAATGTGTATGATCTCAAAATGAACTATGAGAAATTGAATAACTGCTACAACCAATATATGCATATTTCATACCTGATGCCCAATCTATATGGAAAAACTCATTGAATGTCACTACCAGAAATAGTTCCCCCAACTCACTTTGGAATCATCCTCCTAAATAAAGCCTAATTTAATTCACTCAAACAGGGCCTCCTCTATGGTGTAAGCCCCAACAGAAACTGAGTTATGAGGGTATTGATTCCCAACTAACTGGGTTATTTGGGAAGCCTCTCTGAGGTCAAAACATGACATCCTAACCACCCATGTGTTCTCCGGGGAATATCCCCGGTAGTGTCATATCCACCCATGAGACCATGTCACTTCAGGGAATATTTCACCACCTTGGCGTAAGTCCCACCCCAAAACATCATTAGTAATATCCCGACAACATTTTCTCACCACATGATGTTGAACTAAATGTATGGGTACCAAACACATGAAATTAAAAGGTGATGTGCCCAGTAATGTGACACCGAACATCATTGAATTCGATTCCTCATACAAGGATACATATAAATCCCATCATATGGGTTCGATCCTAGTATCGAAAGGATCTCCTTACCACTAGATGAAGATAAAATCTATATAGCATCATAACATGGGTTAAATAATAAATGTTAGGGTAAATGACTTGAGAATCATTAAAATTTCTATAAAAGTGAGACATCGATGATGAACCTGGATACAAACGGATGTATTCATTAGTATAGAGCCTTAGATACATACAAATGATTCCAGACGCACACATATTTCTGATTGATATTGCGACCTAGGATTAATCTATGGAATCATGCTAAGGAGTGAAACAAGGACTCAATAACATATGAAGTTTTCTTAAATCTATAAGATATCCCTGTAATATAAACAAATTCCACCAAAAGGGTGTGATAAGCCCAACATCCCATCATCTTGACAATTGGATCCCTTATGTGTCGTTGGCTAAATCATCCAATCAGTGTCTTCTTTGGAAGGTAGGTCCATGAATAATGAATAAATGAGATGTTGGGTGTTTTTGGATATGTGAAAAAACAAGATGGAGACCATCTTAAGAAATTGTACTCAACGTGGGAAAATTTCACAAACATTGAAACCCATACAATAACCCACCAGGACCACTGAACTGTGGTACCTCCTTCATAATACAAGAATGATATACTTCCTAGTCCTAGTGGGACCATCTCACCCACCAAAAAGGGTTCTGACATGAATCAGGTTGAAACAATAATGGTGAACTCGATATGAAACTCTCTATAATAGCAGACAATTAATTTTTATTTGTTACCTCTTTTTGTTTTCTCCCACACACAGCATAAGTCAAAAAAATTGGGAAACTGACATGAAACTCTCTATAACAATTGGGAATTAATTTTAACCTTCACTCTATTTTTTTCTCTCCCACACACGCACCTTGGGTCGAAACAAAAATGGTGAACCCCATGTGAACTCTATATAATATCAAGAAATTAATTGTTATTCATCGGGCCATTTTGATCACTCATACACATTCCCCTCAAGCTGAAATAGTTTTTTATGTTTTTTAGTGGATTTTTTGGTTTTATGGGATTTTTATGTTTTTAGGCTCTAGGGTTGTCGATGTTTTAGGGTTGTATAAATTATAGTGTTTTATGGTTTTAGGGTTTGGAAGTTATTTTTTTAGGGTACGAGAGTGGGTAAGGGTTTTTATGGATTTTATGTATTTTATGAATTTCATGGATTTTAAATGTCCTTAAAAGTTTTATCCTTTTATTTTGTTTTGGGATATTTATGGATTTTCATATTTGATTGGTTTTTACGTTATTCTCATGTCTTTATGTTTTTCAATGTCTTTTTTTGTTTTTTTTTGGGTTTTTATGATTTTAGTTGTCTTTTAGAGTATTTTGGGTTTATGGTAATTTATGATTTTAGGGAGTTTATTACGTTTTAAGAGGGTTTATGATTTTTATGTTCATTTAGTTTTTTGGGGTTCATGGGTATTTTTAGGATTTTTTATGATATAAGGAAATTTAAATTTTAGAATTATTTTTTAATGGTGTTTAAGATCATTTAGTGTATTTAGGTCATATATGGTGCTTAAATTGATATTATGGAATTATGGGTTTTTGTTTATTTTATGGTTTTTAAGGTTTTTGGGGTTATTTGGGTTTTTAGGGTCTTTTATAGTTTTTAGGGCTTTTCAGGGGCTATTTTATTTTTTAGAGCTTTTTGGTTTTTAGAGAATTTTAGAGTTGTTTTAGGATTTTAGGATTTAAGGCGTTTTTGGTGTTTTAGGGTCTTTTAGTGAATTATAGGTTTTTTGTTTTTTAAATATTTTAGGGGTTTTATGTTATTCTATTGTTTTAAGGGTGTTATATTCTATTAGACTTTGTACGAAATTTAGAAAAGTTATGGGGTTTTAGGGTTTCTATGGTTCTTTATAGTCCTTTTTGGGTTTATTTGGGTCCTATAATTTTTTAGGAGTTTTAAGTTTTTATTATCCATTAGGGGGTTTAGGGTGATTTTGGATCCTCTATGGGTTTTTAGTGTCATTTAGGGGTTTTTAGGGTTTTCAGAGTCGTTTGGGGGTGTTTAGATATTTTAGGATGTTTGTAGGGTTTCTTCGGTTTTTTGGATCTTTATGGATTTCTTACGGTTTCAGGGTCTTTATATCTGTTAGGGATTTAAGTGTTTTTATAGTATATTATGAGTTTTGGTAGTTTTTTGGGGTATTGGGGATTTTTAACCTTTTTGGATTTTCTCCGGTAATTATGTTTTCTACAGTTTTATGGTTTTTACCAGGTTTTAGGGGTTTTAGTGTCCTGTAGATTTATTTTATAGTTTATTAGTAATTATTTTATTTTAATTATTTTATAATTTATTATAGTTTTTAGGGTTTTAAAGGGTTTAACAATGGTTTTCGGTGTTTCAGGATTTTTAGTGTTTTTGGTTTATTATGTTTTTAGGGCTTTTATAGATCTATTCGGTTTTAGTGTATTAGAGATTTAATATTTTTTATTATTTAAAGAGGTTTTAAGGTTTTTATTTTTAATAGGATTATAGGGTTTTTAGGGGGTTTAGGTTTTTTAGTGGTTTATGATTTTTGAATCTTTTTATAATTTTAAGATATTTTTATCATTTTTAGGTATTTTAAGAGTTTTTAGGGTGTTTAGATGGTTTTTTAGATTTTAGAGATTTTTTGGTTTCAATAGTCTTACGGATATTTCATGGATTTTTATGGTGGTTTAGGGCTTCGTATGAACTTTTATACTTTTTTGGTTTTTTATATTTTCTAGAGTTTATAAGGGTTTTAGGGTTTAAAGTGTTTTTAGGATTTTTTTTATTGGATTTAGTGGTTTTTTTAAATTTAAGGTTTTTAGTGGTTTAGAGTTTTTTCTGGGATTTGGCAGTTTAGGGATTTTTTAGAGTTTTTAGGGTTTTTATGGATTTTTAGGGTTGTTTATATTTTGAGTGTTTTTTGGGTATTTAACGGATTTTGTGGCTTTTTTCATTTTAAAGTGGTTTTTGGGTTTTATAGTATTTTTTATAGTTTTTTAGGGTTTTTACCATCTTTTAGGTTTTTTTGTGTGTTATGGGTTTTAGAGATTTTATGGGTTTTAGTGGGGTTTAGTGTGATTATGATTTTTTGGGTTTAATGATGTTAAATGGGTTTTTAACATTATAGGATTCTTTGTGATTTTGTTATTTTTTATGATTTTTAGATTCTTAGGGGTTTTATATTTTTTAATTATAGGGTTTTTAGTTGTTTTGGGGTTTTATGGTATTTTGGGTTTTGGGTTTTTGGGTTATTTTATGATTTTTTACATTTTATGGTTTTTTTGGGCTCTAAAAGACTTCTAGTGGTTTAGGGGCTTTAATAAAATATATGTATTTGTAGTGTTTTAGTGGGTTTTGGGTTATTAAGATTTTAGAAGGTTTTTGGGTTCTTAATGGTTTATAGGGGGTTTAGTGTTTTAAGTGTTTTTAATTAATTTTAGGGTTTTAATGGGTTTTTAATGTTTTTAATGGTTTATAGGGTTTTAGGATTGTTTTGAATGATTTTTTGGAGTTTTAATGTTATTTTTTTAAAGGTTTTTATATGTTTTTTATATTTTTATGTATTTTACGGTATTTAGGTTTAAATTTTTAGAGACTTTTAGGGTTTTATAGGTTTTTTGGGTATTTATGGGTTTTAGGGTCTTTTAGGTGATTTAGGGGTTTTATGGTTTATGGATATTTAAGGGGTTCAGGGTATTATATGGGAATTTATAGTTTTTTGTGTTTTTAGAGTTTTTTATAATTTTAATGGTATTTGAGAGGTTTTATGGGTTTTATGGTTATAAAGAAATATTATGGGTTTTAGGGTTTTGGTGTGTTTTTATTATTTTTAAGGGTTTACAGGATTTATAGAGTTTTATTTTCTTTATGATTTTATTATGGGGTTAAAAACTTTTCCAAGGTGTTTAGAATTTAATAGTCCATTTCATTGTTTTCAAGTATTTTTTTATTTTATTGTTTTTATTGGGTTTTTGGGGTTTTTATATTTTATCAAAAAAAATGTGAGTTTTTTTAATATTTAGAGTATTTATTATTTTTAGATAATTTTTTAGATATTTTCAAGTTTTTAGTTTTTAGTGGTTTTATGATTTTTATATGGTTTTATGTTTATTAGGGATTTAGGGGATTCTTGAATTTATTGCTTTTATAATTTTTTGGGTCTTCAGTAATTTTAATGTTTTTAGGGGTTTCAGGTTCTTCTAAGGATTTTTAATGGTTTTTCGTTTTTGGGGTTTTTAGGGTTTTATGGTTTTTGGTAATTAACGGGTTTTGTGTATTTTGGGTTTTTATCATTTTCATTGATTTTATTGATTATGAGGTTTTTTAGTTTATCAAATTTTGTTTTAAGATATATAGTGTTTGTAGATGTCTATAGGGTTTTTGGGTTTTTTGGGTTTTTAGAGTTTATTGGGGTTTTTAAGGATTTTTTTATAGGATTCTATGTGAGTTTAGGGATTTGTAGGGTTTTTGGTATTCAATTGTTTTAAGAGTCTGTCAGATTTTTATGATTTATAGGGTTTTCAAGGGATTTTAGTTTTTTTGAGTTTTTAGGGATTTTTAGGGATTTCATATTTTTTATGGGTTTTGGGTTTTTTTGGGATAGAGTTATTAGGGGTTTGTTTGAATTTATAATTTCTATGGATTTAGGGCTACTATTGTTTTGGGTTATAATGTATTAGTGTTTGTAAAAAACTTTTGGGTTTTTTTGTATTTCATGGGTTTTTAGGGTTTTAATGTGTTTTTTCATATTTCTATGGGTTTTGAGGTATTTATAGTTGTTTGAGGATTTTTATTTTATAGGTCTTATAGGTTATTTAAGGGTTTTGGGTTTTTAAGGGTTTTGGGTTTTTATTGGGGTTTTCATGTTCTTAGGGGTAATGTGGGTTTTAGTGTTTTTTGGGTTTTGTGGGGGGGGGGTTTAACGATTTTTAATGGGTTTTAAGGACTTTTAGGTTATTTATAGTCCTTTAGTGTTTTAGGGTTTTAAGGGGTCTTTAGGGTCATATAGGTATTTTTTGGTCATTAAGGGTAGTTAGGGGTTTTAGTGTCTTTTAGGGACTTAAATGGTTTTTTTGTTTCTTTTAGGTCTTTAAAATGGGGTTTAGTGTCTTTTAGAAATGTTTTTACATTTTATAGTTTTTATTGGTTTGTATGGTTTTCTAAATTTTTTAGTATTTTTTTGAGATTAGGGATTTTACAGAATGTTTGAGTTTTAATAGTTTTTTAAGGTTTTTTGGGTTTTTAACAATATTGATGTGGTTTTTGGTTTTTATGGTTTGGCTAGTTCTTTAGGGTATTCAATTTCATTAGGGGGGTTAAGTGGGGGTTTGTGATTTTTGGTATTTTAAGAGCATTTTTGGGTTTTTTTGGGTTTTAGGGGTTTTTCTATCGTTTTGTATCATTTTTCAAAAAAAATTGTGGTTTTACGGGTTTATAGGGTTAATAAAGAATAATTGATTTTTTTTGTTGTTTTATAGAATTTTTGGGTTTTTATGGTTTTCATCTTTTATTTGTTTTTTTTTCCATTTTAATTATTTTTCTGTCAAATGAGTTTATAGAGATTTTTAGGGTTTATTGGTTTTTTTTAAAAAAAATTGTTGTTTTAAGGTTCATATTGGCTTTTCAGAGACTTTTTGGGGTTTTAGGCCTTTTTATCAGTTTGAAATTTAATTTAAGGTTTTCATGGGTTTTAGGGATTCTTAGGGGTATCTATTATTTTAGGGGGTTTCAAGGTTTTATGTATTCTTCGGGTTTTTGTACTTCATTAAGGGCTTTAGGGTTTTTTTGGTTTTTAGTGTGTTCTAGGTTTTGAGGGATTTTAGGGTTTTTAGGGATTTTAGTGATTTTATTATTTTTATAATCTATTAGGTATTTTATGGGGTTTTATGTTTGTATTTTAGGGGTTTTCTGACCTTTAGGGGTTTTAGTGCTGTTAAGGGTTTTATGGCCTTTTAGCGGTTTTAGTGGTTTTTAGGCCTTTTTGGTTTTTAGGAATTTTTTATGTCTTATAGGGTTTTAGGTGTTTTTAGGAATAATTAATTTTTTTCAGGTTCTTGGGGGTTGTAGGAGTTTTTTTAAAAGGTATTTTAGGGTTTTATGGGTTTCAGGGTCCTTTTGGGTTTTACCATATTTTAGTGTCCATTAGAGTATTTAGATGTTTTAGGCCCATTTTCGGTTTTATGACTTTTATTTGTTTTATGGTATTTTTTAGTTCCTTTATGAATATTTGTGATTTTAGGTTTTTTTATTTGATTATAGAATTTTTATGGTTTTTAAAGAAGTTAGGGGTTTTTCATGATTTAATTGTTTGTGAAATTTTATCATTTCTAAGATCTCTTAGTGTCTGATAGGGTTTTTTGGGTTTGTAGGGTTTTAGTGGGATTTGTGGGATTTAGTGTCTTTTAAATATGTTTTAGTAGATTTTATGATCTTTAAGGTGTATAAAAATTTTCTCGATATTATTGGTTTTTCCGGGTTTTTGGGTCCTTTTGAGTTTTTTTTGGTTGTTAGTCTCCCAAGTTGTTAATGGTGTTTTTATTCATTTTATGTGATTTAGAGATTTGTAGGGTTTTCAAGAGTTTTTATTTGTTTTATAGTTTTTAGGTATTTTAAGGGTTTTTACATTTTTATGGTGTATTTGCGGTTTTTATGTTTTTATTGGATATTTTTGGTTTTTAATTTTTTTTTAATTTTAATGCTTTATAAGGATTGTTTGGTTTTTAGTGGTTTTATGTGTTTTTTACAGGCTACAATAGTTTTTTAGTGGGGGGAGGGTTAGATTTGGGGGGGGGGGTATTTTCATTTTTAGGGTTTCTTTGGATTTTGAGGGATTTTAGGATTTTAGGTCTCTTATGGATTTAAGGTATTTTAGATGTTTAAGGGTCATAGGTGTGTTTGTGGATTTTTTGTGGGTTTTATAGTTATATGGAGGTTTTATGGATTTAGGGGTTTTAGGGTGTTTAAAGACTGTTTTTCAATTTTTTCGTTTTTTGGCGTTTTATGGTATTTTTGGTTTTTTATGGTTTGAGGGTCTTTTAGTGGGTTTTGGGGTTGTAAAGGTAGTTATGGGTTTCTCGTGATTTTATGTATTTTTTGATGTTTTTTGGTACATTGAGTATTTTTAGTGGTTTTATGGCTTTATTTGGGGTTTTAGGGTTTTTAAGGGATATATAGGATTTTGTGGGCATTTTCGGTTATTCGGTATTTTTGGGGTTTTTGAGTTTTTTTAGGTTTTTATTGGTTTTTATTGATTTTTAACATTTTTATGGACATTAAGGGTTTATAGGTGTTTACGGTTTCTAGGGGGTTTTAGTTGTTATGATATCTATTTTAGGTGTTTTGCGGTTTCATAGGTGTCTTGGATTTTAAGTGTATATTTGGTTTTTAGTGGATTTAAAGGTGTTTTAGGATTATTATGGTTTGTTGTATTACTTTAGGGTTTTGGATTTTATAGAGATTTTAAGGATTTTTATTGTTTTTTTGGATTTTTTCATTTTATGTGTTTTAGTGGTTTTTAGTGGTTTTAAAAGAATTTATGGGGGGGTTTTGGTGTTTATGGTATTCATGTTCTTTCGGTTTTTTTAAATATGTTATGGTTTTTTGTTATTTAAAGGTTTTGTGACATGCTTTGTTTTTATATTTTTTGGGGTTTTAGGATCTTTTAGTCTTTTAGGGTTTTTGGTTACTTTTGTGTATTTACAATATTTTAATGTCAATTTAGTGGTTTTAGTGTGTTTAGGGGTTTTAGGTGTTTTTAAAATTTTATGGATTTAATGTGTTTTAATGTTTTTATGGTTTTATAGTTTTTTAGGGTCATTTGGTTTTTGCGATTTTATAGGTTTTACGGCCATTAGGGTATTCAAGAGTATTTTATGATTTTTATATTTTTTAGGTGTTTGTGGTTTTTGAGTTTATAGTGGAATTTAGGTTTCCTTGATATTTGTAATGTTTATTAGGGTTGTTATGTATTTTAGGATTATTTTAGGGATTATAGTGTTTTATTAGGTTTTAATAATGTTATAAGGTGTATTATTGTTTTTTGAGTTGTTTTAGTGTTTTTAAGATATTTATGGTTTTTAGTGTTTTTTATAGTAATTATGTTGTTTATGGTTTTTATGTTATTTTTTGTATTTTTAGGTGTTTAGGGTCTTTTAGGATTTTAGTTTCTTTTAGGGGTTTAAGGGGTTTTAATGTCTTTTGGGTCTTTAGGGTTTTACCATCTTTTAGTATTTGTAGAGTTTGTTGTACTTTTAGGTGTTTCAGGGTATTTATTGTTTTATGGTTTTTATTATTTTTATGGGTTTTATGGTTTTATAAGGGCCTTTTAGGATTTTTATGAGTTTTTATAGTTTTTTGATTTTTTAGAGTTTTTGATCGGATTTCATTGTTTTTTTATTTTTTCATGGTTTTTATATAATTTATTAGTTTTGGGTTTTTCATGGTTTTTATGGTTTTTATGTTTTTAGGGATTTTTGAAGTATTAAAGTTTTTAAGGTATTTAATGGATTATAGTGTTTTTTCTGGGTTTTTAGAGGTTTTTTATTTTATGGGTTAGGTTTTTATTATGTGGGTTTATGAGATTTTTTTATTTAGATATATATATATATTTTTATGAGTTTTGCTGTCTTTTAGTTCATTTAATGGTTTTAATGGTTTTAGTATTTTTATGATTGTAATTGATTTTTATTGTTTTAGGGGGTTTTAGGGTGTTTTATGGGTTGTAGGGTCCTTTTTGATTTTTAGCGTATTTAGGGTCTATGATATATTTTAGGGTTTTTTAGGATTATAGTGGTTTTATGGTTTTTAGGGGGTTTATGTTTTTAGTGTCCTTTTAGGGGTTTAGTAATTTTTTTCGGATTTTTAGGGTTTTATGGGTTTTTAATAGTTTTAGGGGTTTTTTTCTTGTTTTCATTTTTTTTGGCTTTATGGTTTTTTGGATTCAGTAAGGGTTATTTAGGGCCTTTTAGGTTCTTTTAGGAATTTAGTGTTTTTAGGGTTTTAGGGGCCTTTTAGTGTGTCTAGGGGTTTTAGGGTTTTTTTAGATTTTTATAGTGGTTTTAGGGATTTTTACTATTTTTGAAGGGGTTTTGGGAATTTTTTGGGGTTTTCTGGTTTCAAGGGTTTACGGTTTTATATGAATTTTAAATAATTTTTAAATTTGTTTATGGATTTGAAATTATTTTATTTTTTAGGTTTTTTGTGTATTAAGGAATATTTATGTTTTTTAATGTTTTTTGGGTTTTTTCAATTTTTGGTTTTTAGGATATTTATAGTATTTATGGTCTTTATGATTTATTAGGATCTTAAAATGAATTTAGGGGTTTGAAGATATTATAGGAGGTATAGTGTTTCTAGGGTTTTTGTGTTTTAAGGTCTCTTAGAATTTTAGGTCATTTTATGTTTTTTTCGGGGCTTTAATGGGTTTTATTGGTTTTAGGGGTTTTATGTGTTTTTACGGTTTTTGGGTTTGATGAATTTTTATTTATTTATTATTTTTAGGGATTGAGTGATTTTTTGGAATTTTTATGTATTTAGGTTTTATTAGGGTTTTTAATTTTTTAGGGGTGTTCTGGGTTTTATGGTTTTTAATGGTTTAAGAGATTTTTAGGATTTTTAAGGGGTTTCTCGGGGTTTTATAGTCTTTATGGGTTTTATGGGGTTTTAGGGGTTTTATATTCAGTTAATATTTTTAATGGGTTTAGAGTTTTTATTTATTTTAATATATTTTATAATTTTTTCTCGTATTTAGGGTTTTAGACTTTTTTGTGGTTTTTAGAGTTTTTAGGGTTTCTAAATTTTGTATGGTTTTAAGGGTTATTATGTTTTTTAATGGGTTTGTGTATTTTTTTAAAAAAAATGGTATTATGGATTTTTGTACTTTTATAAATTTTAGTTCCTTCAGGGGTTTTAGAGTTTGTTAGGATTTTTAGGCTTCAAGGGTATTTTGGTTATTTTTTGGGGATTTATGATATTTTAATGTTTAATTTTTTTTAATTTAGACTATTGTAAGGTGTGTTTTGGAATTTTATCATTTCTATGATATTTTATTATAAGGTTTATTTATGTTTTTAGATCTATAGGTGATTATATGGGTTTTAAATGTTTTTTAGGTTTTTAGGGGTTTTAGGGTTTTTAGGGTTTTATAGGTGTATATGGTATTTTAATGTCATTACATTTTTAAGGTCTTTTAGTGGTTTTAGATACTTTTAGGAGTTTTGGTACATTTAGGGGTATGATGTTTTTTTGGTATTTGGGAATTGTTTTGATTTTTTTTGGACTTTTAGGGTTTTAGGTACTTGTATGGGTTTGCAAGATCATTAAGAGTTTTGGATATATGGTTTATTGTTTAAGATGCTTGGTATTGGTTTCATGGGGTAGATTTTAGGGTTTAGATTGTAGTTCTTATGGTTCCTTGTTAAGGGTATAGGTTTTATGGTAAGGGGTTTACGGTTTAGGGTAATAGGTTTAGGGTTTAGGCTTTAGGTTGTAAGTAATATGGTTTTGGGTATAGATTTTATGGTTTAGGGTTTATGGTTTATTATTTTTAGGTTTTTAGGGGGTTTATGGTTTGTAGGGTCCTAAAAATTCTGTAAAGGGAAGAAAATGATCCCACAATCACTTTTTAGAAGTAATAAAATAGTCCTACAAGTATAAAAATTTGTACGAACTCAAATCGAGTAATAAATTTCACAAGAAACTTTAAGGAATTCATGATTTACACGGATTTAAAGTGGCCCACGTACGATCACTGGGAAGGGTTCATGGACCACCTAGATCGCAAACCACCTATACGCAGAATGATCTGTGAGGTGATGGAATGCAAAGCAATGGCCAGCAAACCCAGTTGACCACAAACAACATTGTCGAGAGAATCATTTGCGCGAAGTGAATCTTTATACAGACTCACGAACTCCTAGTTCATAGTTGATGAAAACCGATAGGATTCACCTAACCATGATCGTGAACCACAGCCTCCAAAAAACTAGGTTGATCGAGTCTTCTGTGGGTCAGGATATCACTTTATGAGCATTCGTAAATAGTTCTTCATAATCGTAGATATTATTTCAAGGATTTTCTATAAAAGGATCATAGAAGGACTTTAGAAGGAGGACGGAGGATGAAATATTGAAGTGAACCTAGAGGATGGAAGAAAGAACTCAGAGAAGATTTAGGATTCAGTCTTAAACAAGCGGAGAAGCCCAAATTTTGAATCACACTCTTCGTAGGAACAGCCATCCGCAAACCCTAAAACAGGGGAACTGAATAATAATAATAGAACTGTGAACCTGAATGGAGAAATCTAAAACTATATTTTTCTCACAGATGAAATCTCCAATGAACGATAGTCCCCAAGACCCTCCTTCAATATGGTGTTGTGCATAGTGTATCTCTATGCAGATTTCACATGGCACCGCATTCTGCATTAGTGCATAAATAAAACCTAAAGCAGTATTACAGACCACATATAGGACCACGTACCACTTTGGTGCATGGTGTTCCATACCCATGCCCGTGTACCGCTTCGGTGCGTGGATGGTCCCTTTTCCCGTATACCACTATAGTATATGGAGCATCCCCCATCTCGCATAAGAAACTAGTAAGCAGAATGGGGTTTTTTTGTATTCTTACATCTAGTTCTAATATGACCCCTCCATTACCATACAGTCCTCCATAAACACTCAGCAAACTATCCCACCCCGGCATCAGGCCAAAGCCTACTCCTAAGGCATCAGACCCATATTATCGTTCCATTCGGTGCATCAGCATGTCCCTTTGAGTCTAGATACCCATGGTAAGAAGAGTCACAAAGTCCCTCCCCACAATGGTTTGGTCATTGAGAATATCTCTGGGATCACATTTTCTAATGGTGACCTAGAGTTTGACCTTGGGATGCCAACATGAACCACCCGATTATAATTATTATGTGTGATCACCTTCTCTTCCATTCAGTGAGTAATAGTGATTAGTCAAAGAGGTTGTTTACGATTCCCCTTTTGAAAATATAATAGTTCATATCGTTCCTAGAATTTGTATCAGGGTTCTCCCATTGAGGTATGTCTCTAATCATTTGAGGATGAGTCGCATGACCTTTAATTACATTTCACATTAAAAGGTTCATCACTCCACTCCCTCACCCACCATCACCGCGAACTCTTCCACCATAGGCTTGCCCTCTCCCACCAGTAGGAGTGGAAGCAAGTTGTTGGTTGGATCTCTCACATCATCTTGTTTCTCACACCAAGCATGAATCATGTTATATTAGAGGTTTGAGAAGATTACAACTTCCATACAATTCTAAACTATGAGAACTCTGATTCCTGATCAAACTAGGATACATAGGATGCCTACATGAAGTCCTGTGCTCAAAACGGTGACCATACAAAAGGTTTCACCCAATAATGTATTCATAAAAGGGAATATCCCATACGTAAGCCCATGTGATGTTGAACTACATGAATTTTGATTATTGATCAAATCATGATACGTAGCATTCCTACATGAAGGCCTGAGCCTAAAATGGTTCACATCTAAAAGGGTTCCCCCAAAATGTATCCCCAAATGGGAAACATCTATGCGTAATCCCCAGCCCATCCGAACTACATGGGTTCTGATTCCTCTCTCAAGGATACGTTGGAAACCCAATTTTTGGGTTCGATCCCAAAATCAAGTCACCTTCCATCCCCTGGATAATGATTAACACTATAGGGCTTTCTTGTATAGCTCAAGTAAGCATGACCCCTATAGCATCAAATCCATATATGCTTACAATGATCCAGAATACCAAGGGTATGCCAAGGACACACTCTTCGGGAATGAACCAAGGATTCAAAAACATATTAAAATGACTTAAATCTATAATATTGTCTTAGAATAGGCAATAGTCTTCCACCCAATAGGGTGCGGTGAGCATGACATCCCATACTCTCAACCGATGGAGACCTTATGTGTCGTTGGCTGAATGACCATCTGACAAGTACCTTCCATTGGAAAGTATGTCCTTTAATCTTGGATACCGAAGCCAATGGGTGATTCTAGCTCTATGAATAAACCCATTGGATACCATACGAGGATGTTATATCTGAGGATGATGGATTACATGGGTACTTGACCCAATGAAATTGACTGCTAGAACCCTCTAACATTGGTATCTCCTTCATAGTATAAAAAGGAAAAATTCCCTAGTCCTCATGGGGTTAATACAAACCTCCTTTAAAAGATAATAATGTAGAATGGATCAAAACAAAAGAAATGATGATTTTTATGAGGACCTATCTCTATGAATAGAGGCAAGTGATGATTCTCATCAGACAATTACATCATTTCCCAAAACATGCCACCTTAGAGAAAAAAAATGGTGAACCCGATGTGAATACATTACCATGGTGTTGTTTCTACCCCCAATGATAACAAAAAAAGGATGTTTCTCGTTAGACTATTTTTTCGCCCCTTTATGTGCCAAATCTGCCACCTCAGAGGCAGAACAAAATGGTGGACCCAATGTGAATCCTTAACCAAGGTCGCAATTCTACCCCATTGATAATAGGCAAAAATATGTTTTACATCAGACCATTTTGTTTGCCCTTGTATGCACCAAATGTGCCATCTCAGAGGTGGAAGAAAAATTGTGAACCCATAGTGAATCCATAACCAATGTGGTTTTCTTACCACACATAATCCCCTTCTCCGCACAACAGAAATAAGAGGGAAGGGGGAAAAGATGAATCATCAAATATGAATACAACTAAAGGAATGATACTTTGACACGTTTTTTTTGTTTTTATGTCATATATGTATATTTAATGTTCCCACAGAGCAACCTTATATCCAAATGACATCCTGAAGACCAATTCAGACACACGAATTAGTGATCATGCAGGTGGCCAAGGCCCCAACGAAGATCATGACTCCCTAGTCAACCCAACATCATCCACACTTGGTATCCAACATGCTGATCTAATAGTACCCCCGAAATGGTACTCTCCATATGGTGGAGGACACGAGGCAAGCCCTCCAGTAAGGGAAGACTCGGGATCCGCCTCTTCAGTTACAGTCGTCACCCCAGCACGATGAGGCTCGGTTGTCATCTCAAATCATTTTGGGAGCCTTTCCCTAGATCGTGAAAATGAGTACCTCCCTTATCCTAGGGAGGAATATGATGTCGTTGCTAGAAACTTCATCTCAACTACACATGGTTCCTACTAATGGGCCCTCTTCTGAGAGTGACGGTGTCGACCCGAGATGACCAGGACTTCCTCACACTGAAGTGGACCTTATGCCAAGGGAACCTACTGATGTCCAAGAGACTCGAGGCCCCCAGGCTTCCCACCAAGGGTGGAGAATATATAATCAAGAACACGCTATTACCCAGGTTTCTGAGGAAAAACTCTGCCACACTAACGCAGTAGCATTCAATGGGCAGACATACGACCCTACCCCCTCCACACAACACCACCATAGAGAAAAGCACAAGCATATTCCTACGAGTTCTCATTGGCCCCACTGTGTAGACAAAGCAGAAAACTTCTGGCTGATGCAAATAGCTGACGATACACATCAAACCCATCATCTATATATGATTGAAACATGGAATACACATGCACAAATACTGGATAATACACATCAAGCCCATCATCCAAATAGGACGGAAACCACATATACATTGGCACAAATACCTTATGATGTACAACAAACCCATCATCCAATAGTTAGGAAACCAACTATATGCAAGCACAAATACTTACTGATGCATATCAAGCTCCTCATCCAAATAGGATGGTGACTAGATATACAAAGCCACAAATACCTACTTATTCATACCAAGTGCGTCATCCAAATAGGAAAAAAACCAGCTATACATAGGCACAAATACTTTTGGATGCATATCAAGACCGCCATCTAAATAGGGAGGCACACAAATATGTACAAATCAAAAATTTTTCAGATGAATAAAAATCCCATGAGACAAAAATAGTGGAAATTGATAAGATGAAAATACACTCTTTTGAATATAAAGACCACATGTCTAATAGGTTGGCAACCATAGAAGAAAACCAGTGGCAGAGATGTTCCTTTGTCTTGACACAGGAAAAATACAAGTATCTACTGCAAACTCATGGAGGAAGGGAGAAGGCACATAATCCTACTCAGATATCAAAATTTTCCTTCATACCCATTCTATCCAAATATGTACTGAAAAGCATCCTAGAAATTCTGGATGAACAGATGAAGATACAATACCATATCAACAAAACATGACAAGACTTTATAGAATCGATGAAAAAGGCGAGAAATTGGGCCCACGACCCGGTTTCCTCGAATGGAATAAGTCACTCACAAAAGGAGTTACTCACTCCATAGAAGTTATGCATCCCAACTCCAGTCCAGGACAGTCAACATCAATATTATGTGATACACAGACATCTAGATCATGAATAACTACCCATTCCAACTGGGGGATTCCTTACCAACGTGGTGGTCGCTCAGGGGCATGCATATAACCCTACCAAAATTCAAGATGCCAGTCGGTATATCACGATTATATAATGGGATTGAATAAGATAGGGACCCATAAATGAAGGTTTTTAAAAATAGTATATGGCCCCGTTTTCCCACAATTTAGGACTCTAAAATGAAACGTATCAAAGGAATCTGGAAAATGAAGAGATCATAAGTGATATTGCTCTACTGGAAGCAGGGGTTCTTGACACTCTCAAACATATATTAATAATTACTTGAGAATTTTTTAGTCTACTCCCAAATTATAGACATGGTAGTGGAAGATGCGAAGGCCATCCCCACATCATCGATATTAGAATCTCTAAAGGTCCTCCCCAGAGCACCCATAGGGGCTCACCCCGTGTGGCAAGAAAGATTGATCATGAGATAATGTCTACAGATGTACATCGGGGTATCCCCCCTAAACCTGAATATCAGATAGCGAGATGTTCCTCGCCTTATTTTCATCCACCCTGATGATCCTCCCCCTGGTATACGCTGCAGATACGCTTCTCACTGAGATGAGAGGTCTCTAGGGGCACCTAGCCAACATCCGGTACTACATAGATAACATGGAGGTTAAATTTTTACCTTTCACCACATAAATGAAGAAATGGGTCATGTATAATTGGGATAATGATTGCTATGAAGAGTTTGAAAATATAAAAAGATATATCTTGAGCCCACAAATTCTAATGATATCAGTTGAGGGGAGACCACTCACTATTTACGTAACCACCCAAGAATGATCATTAGTTGCCCTCCTTGGGCAGAAGAATGATGATGGCAGTGAGAATTTTCACTATTACCTTATCCAAACAGTGATTGTAGTTGAAACTCAGTGTTCAAAAATTTAAAACAACTACCTATCCATAATCTTCACAGTTCTAAAACTCTGGAATTTCCTACAACACAATGATGTCTATATTGTCTCTCCCTAGAAATCACTCAAATATATCGTCAACCAGCCAGTATTAAATGGAATCCTCTCATGATTGGTGGTCATCCTAAAACAATTTGACATACTATACATACACTAGAAGGCCATAAATTTCTAGTCGGTAGAAGGCTTCCTCCTAGATTATCCCTCAGAAGAAGCAACACAGTTGGATGTCGAACATTCAGATGAAGAAGTGTTCTCATTCCAAGAGGACCCCAAGACATGGGAAAATATACTTATATGGTCTTTCCATAATCCTGAGAGAAAAAATGATGGAGGATACATATATCAACAAATTGGGTTTAGGATATATAATTTTATCCCCCAAAAAGGTTTTCCTTCCTTATTCATTACTTCTTTTGGAAGTGTGTACCAATAATGAGGCAGTGTATTAGGCCCTCATTTTCGGCCTAAAGCTCGTACTCCATGCACAAGATAAACACCTAAAGATTAAATTTAATTCATCTAGTCATAAAATAGTTTAATGGTGACTATAACATTAAGATCAGAGTATTGGTCCCCATGAGTAATATTGTTTGAGAACTAATGGTAGAATTCCCATCAGAACCAATGTTGACCTATTTCCCCTAGTCACAGAATGTCCAAGCCAACACTTTGGAGAATAAGGCCAAATCCTTGGCTGATCAAGACCATGATTAAACAATCATTAACAATTCCCACCTCTAGATGGTCTTTCCATTTATCCAGAGTAGTACGTATGAGATTGAAAAAATTAGCCTCGTTTATGTGCCTTATAGTCACACCACTAGCTGGGTGACTCCCATTTAAAATTACCTTTAGAAGGGAGAACTCCCACCAGATAAAGCTGGAAGGGAACATGTTTGAATAGCTACAGATAATTTTTCCTTTAATCATGTGATAAACTAAGAAAAGACTATCTAAAAATGAAGCATTTACATAGTCCTTCTTAGGTGCTTTGATATAGAATATACTGATGTCTTCTTGAATGAAGTGCATGTCAGAGTGTGTGGAGTGCACCAATCAACAACCAAGCTCTTTCACCAAAATTAAAATCTTGAGTATTAGTTGCCCACTATGATACATGATTGTTCTATATTCACCAAGAAGTGCCATTCCTGCCATGTTCATGGCAATTTTATACACGAAACCCCACAGTTACTTCACAATGCTATGTACTCATGGTCAATCGCTGCCTGGGGAATGGATGGTGTGGGATTATATCCCCCTTCCACATCTAGGCAATTCATGATCATACTCACAGAAACAAACTTCTTTTCCAAAGGGGCTGAAGTCATACTCATTAAAATGTCAGGGCGAAAAGCATCATTAGCTTTGTGAGTGGAACATCATTACCAGATTGGTGTCTGTCATACGATACTGATAGTTAACAGCACCAAATTCTTCTTTTCTAAGTAGGTAATGTTATGCCAGAGGTATGGAATCAAAGTTAACCATTAATCCCGCTTCCGCGTGGCGCCAATGGAAAAATAGAAGCTTTTAACAAGAAAATATCCAACATACTCTGAAAGATGGTTGATAATGATAATATATAATTTCTGGAGAAGCTATTTCATGCTTTATGGGAAAACCAGATGACGAACCGCACTGCCACACAGGAGACCCCATACTCACTAGTATATGGGGTATAAGTGGTCTTGCCTATAAAAATCCTACTTCCATCAATTCATGTGGCCATTTTTGATAAATTTTATGTGGAGGGAAATACTAGAGATGGTTTGATGAGTTAGGGAAGCTAGATGAAAAGAGGACGAAAACATTACAATATTGGGAAATCTACCAATATCGGATCGTAGGAGCCTTTAACAAAAAGGTCCAACTTTAATCATTACTCACATGAGAAATGGTGTTAGTCCTATGAAATCTGATGATACTAAGAAAGGAACCCCCAATGATTGAACCAAAGTGGGAAGGACCATATGTCATTCATATGATCTATTCCAATGGATCATATTCTCTAATATCAATGGACAGACAACTCACTATGGCTCCCACAAATGAAAAGTTCCGGAAGGACTTCTCATAATTGAAACACCCATGCCTTCGTCAAACCACTATGAACCTAAACAATGAGTTGTTTTATTGACCAACATGACATTAAAATTTATGGTATTATACCCATGGTACAAACACTATGCCCATAAAATATGAGTATTATCAACGTGAAGTTGTGGTCCAAACTCTAAGACCTTAAACTATGAGAAATAATATTTAGATGTCCTGGTCCAAACTCTAAGAACATAAACAATTAGTTGTAATAGCAACGTGAAGTCATGGTATAAACTCTAAGACCATAAAATATGAGTCAAAGTCCATTCCACACGATGTAAAACTCCAAATAACTGTTCCCTAAAATATGACATTAAAATTTGACTCATGTCTCCACTGTAAGACGTTAAACTACACTACACAAAGCGCCCTAATCGCTCAAAGATAAACTACATGATATCTCATAGAACTGTGTATACATTTATTCCTACCCTCGTAGGATATGTAGTGATGCCTCAATCATTGATCATGGACCATCCCCCCAAAAAATGCCTCTATCATATCCTCTATCTCCCCACACTAGCACAGGGATCCCTTTTCACTCCTTTTTTCTCACATCGAGTATAACTCACGTGAGCCTAGGATCATTGTTAATGATTCTATGATGCAAAAACTTATACATAAATTTGGTTGACCCACTACTCATATAAAATGAAAAAAATAATTTCATACCCCTACATCTGAGCCAGATCGGTACAGGGGAAGTCAAAACTATGTATTGCTTGATTAAAATCCCTTGCAGGATACATAGTGGTGCCATGATTTGGCATCCAAGCCTAGACATTTTAAAAATTACCTCATAGATCCTTACACTTGGGTCGACCCAAATCGGTATAAGAGACATTCAGAACTACGTATGGATTGATTCATTCCCTAGAAGCATACATACTGATGACCCAATTCATCATACAGACCCAACCATTGAAAAAATTCCCTCACATGTCCATACACATGGGCCAAGACATATCGTTACATGGGACGTTCAGAACTAGGTATGCATTAATTCTTACGCTTTTAGGATATGTAGTGATGCTTGGATTTGGATTCTGGGCCCAAACATTGAAAAAATTCCCTCAACTATCATTACACATGGGACGAACAAGATCGGTACTGGGGACATTCATAACTATGTAATGCATGATTCCAACTCTTTCAGGATAGGTAGTGACACATGGATTAAGCATCCCAGCCTAGCTAGGATAAAACAAATTCACCTTTCCACGTGTATGGGACAGACTTGTAGGGGGATTCCATGAAAGGTCCTAACCACCTGACAATAAAATGCGAAATTCTTCAAGAGTTATGTGTGGACCAATTCATAATTTTATGGGATTCTACACATTCCCCCATTCTCATGAGAAGTTAAAAGATAATGGTTCCTCTCTGTACATATGATTATGACCGTTGTGGAAGATCTTGTAGTTCACAGTTAGTCAGGGTCTGTGTATTCGTTACATCCTAGGAACATCATTACCATTTGTCATATTCCATACCTTGGGAAAACAGGGATCCCTATAATAATTCAAGGCCATATTAGACGGATAGACAGTGTGTCGCAGACACATTTATTTTGGCTATGGACATCATGCCCTTGTGGCTCTGAAATTTTTTTCCACAAAAATGACCGCCAATAAAATTAAAATCATTCCCCAAGAGTGTCCTCTCCTATCTCAGTACACCCACTGGAATCCTAGCCCCATAACATCCATCCTAATTGTTTTTCCCCCCGGGATTATATATTACACCTTCTACCATCAATCACATCTATGTCATGTTAGAACATCCTTATTGGGATTAACTCAAAGCTATTAATTGTCTTTATGGTAGCATAATCGTCCTCACTAAATGACTCTAAACTTCAAAGAATCATTTACTCATCATAGGACATTAAACTTCGAGTCCAAAATTGTAATTTTTGTATGATGTTAAACTGAATAGCAATGGTTTAATCCTAAAGTTCCATGTGATGTTGATTCTACTATTTTTAGGTAATGAACTAAAATCCTCATAATCCCGTTATTCTCACACATTTCCTAGCTCACGTAATCTTAGGGATATTAGTGAGAAATCCATTGTGACATCATGGAATGAATATTCAAGAAGCTGGTCCTAACAATATGACCCTAAATACATGTCATGGTTCCCTTACACATATGCAACCTTACGTCCTGTGCATACGATGTTATATGGTGGGGTACCCCATAGACGGGATGAATGCCTCACCCTATGTACAAGTTAGATATATGTATGATATATATGATTCCATGAGTAAAATTCATCCCAAATTTCCCCAATATGTCCAGATGCACAACTTCCATACCTCAAACTCCATGATCTGAATGATCTTTATTCCCTATATCACTCCAAGGACATCAGAGATGGAAGACCAGTTTCATGTAGACCCCTTTGTTTTGGATATGCACATCATGACCTGGTGGTTCTACATATGTTTCCCACAAAAACAACCGTCAATAAAAGTAAAATATGTCCCCATGAGATTATTCTACTATCTCAGTATTCCCAATGGAATCCAAGCATCCTAACATCCCTCTTGGTTCAGGGGCCCTCAATGTCATGGTTTAAATTTTCCTCCCTACACACACCATGGATATTTCAAAACATGAAGACCCAATTCATCTCTAGTATCTTTTGAGGATACTAAAGTTACCCCATATATAAGGGTGGAGTTAATCCACATACGAACGAAGAATTACCCTCCTCATTTTCAGTTTCGCCAATGAATATTAGTTAAAATTCCCCCCATTTTTTGTTCATGTGTCCCCTTGTCAAATGTCACACACCGTATTCAAAAAGATCCCAATTTCCATAATCCTTCATATCAATCAGAGATGCAAGGCCAATGTTATGAAAAAACTTCTTTTTGACTATACATATCATGCCCTGGAGGATCTACATATACCACCTACAAAATAGTAGTCAATAAAATGAAAATTAATTCTCAGAATATTCCTTTCCATTTCCCATATGCTTAGATGGAATTCAATTCCTGTCACACACCAAGAGTTGGAATACCCCTTGATAACAACTTACTTACCTTACTCTTATAAAATTCAACTAACATAATAAATATTTTCTAACTGAACCATCCCTGCACCAGCTCTCCCTTAAGCAGGTAAGAATTATGTAGGTACAGATTCCCACACAAAGCTGATATGAATGTTGCTAATATTTTCGGACACCATTACTCTGACCTGCCAACCACTGTAGCTCCCAACATCAAAATAAATTCTAAGTGTTGTAAACCCTACCATGCCATCAGATATGGCAGTGCAGTGTCCTTCGAACACCTTTTTTTGGCTATCCACATCCAACCCCTCTGGATCTGCATATGTTCCCTAAAAAAATAGCTGTCAATCAAAGAAAAAGTTTCCCCATAATAGTCCAGTTTTACCTTCATATGCTTAAAATAGATTCTGAGCCTCATTCATTTCTAGAATCCATAGATCAAGGTTCATGAAAATACTTAATCCATATATGAATGATATTAGAACATTCTTGGCTAATGAAATAGAAATCCCCCCCCCATGACCTGTTAAGTTTGGTCAAAACTATTCGACCTAAAACATGAGTAATAATTTTGATTGGAAGGATTGATACCAGTGAAAAAGAAGATATACATTCTAGAGAGAAAATTTTCAAAAGGAAACTCTAGGTAAAATACTAATATTGACTCATTTAAAATGTTGAGCCGGCAAAAAAGATGTAATTTATGTTAGGTCAAAAACTCGTAAAGTGTAGCCTGAGAAAAAATCATGTAATTTATGCTTAGCCCGTGTCAAGTAGGATTTGAAAAACAGATTGTAATAATGAAAAAATATATTAATTTTCATGTGGATGTTTTATAAAACGTCAGCAATAGTTGAACTACGCTCGCTGAGTCCCGCAGCTCAGAAAAAAACTAGAGATCGAATCAATTATTTCTGTTTCGAAACATGGTTCAAAATTAACACATAATTGAACTGATGCACAGATTATTGATTATCATCAATTGAAATTTTAGGAAAATATATTGAATAATCATTTGAAGGAAAATTGTTTCCATCATATTTCATAAAAATATATGATGGGAATTCATAGAATGAATCCTCTCCTAGTACGAATGACAAGTTCTTTATAAGAGACATTCAACAGAATCATAGAATTCCTTCAATGATTTATGTAACTCCTAAATGTCTTGGATAATATTCAATAAATTTGTGGTCTCGACCTCCACACATGCCTGGATTGCCTCTGCTTCCCTATTGGATTGATGGCTGGTCCTTTCTCCTTCTTGGATTTTCATTCGCCCATCCTCAACGGCGGTTATGGTCATGACCCATTCCTAATTAAGACACTCACATTTTTGAAATTGTTTCTCCAATTCATGGTCGATTTGTTCAATCAAGGATTCTTCATGAGTTTGTTTTTCAACCTTGAAACTACTCCAGCATGATTAGCAGCTTAGTTAATAAAAATCTACCATGTAGTAGTAAGATAAGCCCTTGTCTCTACTGTGGAAAGGCGAGAAACAAGCAAGTTAGTTTTTTCCCAAGTAGTAACCACCTTTTTTACTCTATCATAAATACATGATAGTAAAATCCACTGAAACCCAAGAATACAGACATGTAGGGAATCTTTGGAAATTTCATTGGCATTTCAGCTGATGGGGTCTAAGAAATTAATCACCATATGTTCCTCCATTCTACTTTCTGAATGGGATGAAGATCGACCAATCCGTCCTGATCAGTCTTGGAGTCATTTCCAAATGATAAAATATTGTCGGGAATGAACATCATAAGAGAGGTAGTAGATCCAATGACTAAAACAAAGATCGACCCTACAAAAAGCATGTCTTTGGTAATTGCAATGGAGGAAAGAATTGGGGAATACATCTCCATTTTGAAGGCTTTTTTTTGTGATTTAGAGAATAGGGAGGAGACGGCTTCAATAACTTCCACCCCTGAAGAAACACTACTATGTGAAACTGGTGGTACTACATATTTAATAATTAGTTGCATTCCATGGTTAATCAGGGATAATGAGGTCCCAAGACCATGCTCGACCAAAAAAGTAGCCCACAAGGTAACCCACAAAAAATTTATGATTAATATAAGTCCTGATGGAATGGGAAGTCTAGATAATGGAACTGGTCTCAAGATCCTATAGACAGAAAAAACAAATCCTCTCCGAACTGAAAAAAGGCAAGATAGCCCGCTCCAAATTTTTAGGGGTTCGGAACATCAGGCTCCCAGATTGTGACTTCTCCAAAGACACCATGAGAAAGCAGAATATTTGTCTTTGAAGTAAATCCATATATATAGTAAAAATATATTCTATTGGGATTTATTATCTCCCCTAGATTTGAATCCCCTTCAAAATCCATAGGGGTTGGGGCTCACAACTGGACACGACCCCTGCTACATAGAGTACCCTATCAGTCTCCATGATGGATGACTCATCATGGTAAAGTGAGCCCTATACTTCTGGATGTCCTTCCATTATTGGGGTAGAGATTGTTTGAGTGGGAGCATGTACACATGACTGTTCAACAACAACACTGATCTCTTCAAATGGCATTTCATTTCTATTTTCCTTAGCCATAAAATATTTCTACCATTCCTCTACCTTTAAAGGGGCATGAGCTGTAGAAGCCTATGCGGTCATTGTCTGGATACTAATAAGACTTATGAAAAAGAAAAAATATTACTAGTGAGTCATTGAGATAAGGGTATTTGGTTCAATCACCATGTGAACAGATAATTACATGTGATCCCCCTCTGAATACGCTTTGACAGTTGGGAGGCTTGCTTGTGCTTCATTTATGTTCAGGGGGATGACTCATGAATTATATCACTGAGATGAGATGGAGGAGGAAATACGATAGAAGGTTGTGTACTAACCCATTCCTTCTGTTCTGGGGCTTATGAGGATACTTCCGCAGTACCCCTATCGTTGATAAGGAAGACTCCCAAGTTGTAGTACCACCAAGAGAATAAATCGGGGAAAATGCTATTTGTTGAGATCCTTCCGGCCCCTAAAAAATATAAAGGGGATAGGGGTATTTTAGCATCTCTATATTAAAATATGTTAAGTTTAATGGTGGAAGAAAAAACCTCTCCCATTATCCACAGGAGTAGTGCCATCAATTCCACATGGTTTGACCAGTAATGCCTATCTAGAAGAGCATGGAGACACTTGTCCATTTCATTCAAGTAGGAAGCCACCTCCTCATATTATTTTTCGGCCAAAATTTTGGTAGGAGTAATGGCACCCATAACACCCAGAAAGTCAAAATGTCCCTCCTGACGAATCCTATATATGTCTTCATTTGAGGCGCTCATTCTCAATTCATACCATATGTTCAAGGCATCTGGAAATGTAGCCATAGTTGGAATAGACAGAAATAGAGAGTTGGTACAAGAGAAGAAGTGTGGGTTTCAACAACCACAAATATTTACCAGGTCTCCTTGAAAATTCAGGACCTCAAGAATATGGATGCTTACGAGTTTTTGGGGGAAAATATGTATCTTTTTCTGTGGCAGCCATAATAGGTAATCCAATGACACTATAATCTTCTTTATCAGTCTCTGATTTTAGCATGGAATGAACTCAAAGAGAGAATATACGGAAACCTCCCCGGGAATGAATGATGTTCATGAGGCCTTTGAGGTAACTCCCCACCCTCTTTGGATCCTCATAAAAAGAAATGTCAGTAGATGCTGACACATATCCAATTATAGTAAGATCAACTTCCCAAGTACATAGGAGCATCCATAAATCATGAGGGGACCGAACATGAGTATATGGATTGACTTTAAAATGGTCCCATTGCCTCTGGGCCCCTGGAAAATCGGCCTCGAGGGGAATGGATGGTGAACTCCCAGCAGCAGCTTCAATGGCTTGTTCGGCTGTCTATTAGGTCACGACCCTGCCTTTCATAAAGTTCCCCATGGGTGGGGGTGGACTAAGAAGCCTTCAAAGGAATTCTCCCTAGAAAGAGTGTTCATAAACTTCCTTTTTTCACCTTTCCATTCTCCCTTGATGAATTGTATTATTTCAAGATAAGAACCTTGTTGACTAATTTTCCATCAAGATATGATTTATCTAAGACCTCAGCATAGTTTTTGATGATGAAGGGAACAGAATCCCCAGGATCTGGAAGCTTAGACTGGCACCTGGTGTCCTCTCAGCTAAAAATTATCCATAGTTGATGGGCTATCATCTGATGCTTCTCCCATAGAGAACTTTTGAGAGTAGGAGGACACAATTTCTGGACACGGTTAAATTGAAGGCTAAATCGGCAGGTTTCATATCCCTCAGAAATAAGCTCCCCGCTGATACGGGTTACTAGGGAACCTTCTCTAAAAGAAAATAAGTAACCTCAGTTGAAAATATCATTAGATGTATTATTTATAATTGTACCAATAGGGTAATCATAAGGGTGATAAGAGAAACTTTAATAATTGTTTAGGTAAGCCATTAATTCTTGCTCTTTCTTTTTTGTTTCCTCCCATTTCTTATCCTGTGAATACCAAGACATTGATATGACCCCACTGGTACATTAATGGTAAGTTCGGAGGGTGGAATACGAAATTGGAAAGGAATTGATGAAGGAATAACCTCCTATGTGGGATCCTATCCTGCCCCAAAAAATTTGGAAGGGCCCAGTCATCCGATAAGGTGGCCACCCTCACTAATTTGAACTAGTAGGTGGTAAATCTTGTACAACATAGGGATAAATATATTGACAAATCTTTTGGAATCCAACTGAGCGGCCATGATACAAGTTAAGGATCTTACACCACCAAATTCCCTCAATAGTAAGATCCACCTGTTCAGAAACATGGCCAAGAAAGCCGCTCATCGATGTAATAATTCCATGCCAGGGACAAGCCCCTATCCCGATTTCTAAAAATTCTCCTCATCTAGGTTGGGCTAGTAAGTACCTGGTCTCCTCTAGGTGGTTTTGGTAGGAGAATCCCTTGGTCTCCGTGAATCAGAATCTTGACCAGTATTCTTAACAAAATCACCAAAACAGTCATGAAAAGGAATGTCCTACTTTGGAAACTAATTGATTTCTATCATGAGTGTTTTCTCTTGGACAATGGGATTCCTAGAAAAAGGAGCGGTTCTTTCCTCGTCATCCAAAGTAGAGGAGGGAGGTTTTAATTCATTATACATTTCCCCAAAAATATGGAATACTGCGATTAGTCGAATGTCCCAAAGACAGATGCTGATCACCCCATGGGTCAAATGGAAGGTATTGGTGTCTGGACTCCACCTGCTCAAGAGTTATGAAATAAGGGTAGTAGGATGATGGGTGTATTTCTAATAAACCCATGAAGCCTCATATAGTCCCACATTCTACAGCTCGATTCGGAATTCTTCGCAACTCTGGAAAACCCAAAAAATTCCACGCTGAGTCCATTCCAAACGATCATCCAGAGCGAAGATCCCACCGGGATGACCAACCATGCTACTCAATCAGTTTATATTTCCTCTCCATGCTCTGGTTACAATGGTAAAGCTAGTCAGGCTTCCACTTCTCTCCATCTAATGATCAAGGTGTATAATTCAACAATGACTCAGAGGTAGTATCTCTCTGAAGGAACCGCCCCATGGGAGAAATCAATGACATTGAAATAGGGGTATTAATTATCCATGAATTAGGAGGATCAGTAATATTTGGTGGTGTTATCGCTGTGTCAAACACCAGACCAATCCCACTAGAAGGAATCATGTATGAAGTCGGGTACTCTCATTGGATCATTGTAAGAAGATTCACCAGATATTGGTGAAATGGAATGACCAGAATTTTTTCTTCATCCAAATACCCTATGTTCATTGATTTTTCTTCAGTAGCAGAAATAAGGGTAGTAGAAGTATCCTCATAAGAAGTACTGACATCAGTCACAACCTATGAATATGGCATTATAGCTTACATGATAAGATCCAAACTCTGATGACATGTTATTCCCATAATTTTTTTGGATAAAGGCTATAATGTAATGGCTAAAGGACTAAAAAATATGTCCACACAAGGCTCCACATAATATTCTATAAAATAGTACACGGTAGGCATATCCCACTTATTAGATAATGTATGGAAGCAACCTCCACATAGGGCTCTGTTATGCTGAATAATTTTACCATGTATGACCCTGGTATGTAAACCAATTTTGAGGTGTTGGCCCACAGAGCATTAGTGGCCGAAAAAATGGGATCGCAAAAGGTGGATATTGTAAACCTAGGCCTCATTATTTTATTTTTCAAGGATTTCAGATTAAATTTTTATGTTTTGATTATTAATTTTTAATGCTTGGTTCTCCTATTCAATATGGGTAAGAAGACACATAAGAAGCGTAGCATTATCTGATGTGGAATCCAGGTTTTGAGTTTAAAATTCCACAATGATGTTCTAAAAATCCTAAATGTTTTTCTCTGACAGAAAGATGTAAAACTGTATGGTTCACGAAATGTACGAAGAGGTTCATGAAAAGAATTTTTTCAAGATGCATGGTAAACAATTGCAGGGGAATACGAGGGAGTCAAGAGCACTTTTAGACACACTAAATGATAAAAGACAAATGAAATGAGCCCCTATATATATGTGTGGTCCCCTACATTTGGGCCTATTGGTTCTACCGTGGAGCATTTCATTTTAGGACTACATCAGCATCAGAAATGTCCCTTTTTTCGTTTCGAATAGACCCCATTCTGATGGGGGCATTTGTATGGTATGTGAAATTCTGAAAAGGGAAGAAAATTCTCCCAAAATCACTTTTTAGAAAGAATAAGGTTCTCCTACTATTCTAACATGGTGAGTGAACTCACGTTGAGCTACAAATTTCAGAAGAAACATGAAGGAATTCAAGATTTCGAAAGAATTTATGTGGTCTGTGTACCATCCCGAGGAATGGTTTGCGGACCACCTGTATTATGAACAACCGCTATGCGGAATGATCCGCGAGGCCCTAGCCCATGGATGAATGTCCAAAAAACCCAGGGGACTGCGAACTGCATTGTAGATGGACTTAGGTGTGCGATGTTGTACGCATACCATCTTTTGAACTGATCATTCCACAGATGAAGAAAACTGACAAGGTTATTCAAACCATGATCATGAACCACAACCTCCACAAACCACGGTGGACCGAATCTTCTACGGGTCAGGATATCTCTTCATGGGCCTCAAAAAATGGTGCTTCATGCCTATAGATACGATTGAACTGATTATCTATAAAAGAAGGATTAAAATTATTGAGAAGGAGGATGGATGACAAAATCTTTATGGGAACCTATAGGTTGGAAGAAAAAACTCATAGAAAATTCCAGCTTCTGTCTTGAACCACAGACAATGCCTGAATTTCAAATCATGCTCTCCGCAGGTATAGCCAGCCACGAACCATAAAATGAGTGAACATAATAATAATAAGAGAACCACAAACCTATATGGTGAAACTAGAAACCACATATTTCTCACTAATGAAATCCCCATGAACGATAGTCCCCCAGACCCTCCATTAATATGGTGTTCTGCATAGTGTATCTTTACGAGGATTTAACCTAGTGTTGTGTACAACATAAGTGCACGAATGGAACCTAATGAGGAATGAAATACCACATCTAGGACCTCCTTCCAATTCAGTGCACAATTTTCTATAACCATGGACACATACCGCTTCAGTACACAGATGGTCCCTCTACCCGCATACCACTATGGTATGCGGAGCTTCCACCATCCCGCATAAGAGACTAGTACATGGAATGTGGTGTTTTCAAGTATTTTACCTTCCATGATTAATATTTCCCATCCATTACCATCTAGTCCTTCATAATACCTCTGCAAACCATCCCCCAACATCAGGCCAAAGCCTCCTCTAAATCCATTGGACCCGTATGGTCATATTATTAAGTGCATCTGCATGCCCCATTGTGTCTACATACCCATGGTAAGCAGAGTAATGAAGGCCCTTCCCATAATGGTTTGGGATTCAGGAATGTTATTGGTTCTAAATTCCCATGGTAACCTAGAGTCCAACCTTGTGATATCAACATGAACCTCCCCATTATAGGAATTATTGGTGGTCCCCTACTTTTCCATTCAATGAGGAATGGTTATTAGTCAAATGTTTTATGTTAGATTCCCCTTTTTATGAGGACAAAAATCCTCCCCTCCCGAGAATGTGTTTTGGGGAGCTCCTATTGATGTAAGTATAACAACCCTACTCTTTATTACACACTTAAACATGATTTATTACAAAAAACCTTCACTTGATTCAACATAGACGATCAAGATGTCTAGTGAATTTTGGTATTAGGAACATTACATAACAACATAAAGAATATAAAACAAAATCCTATGGAAAAATTTCTTTACATGACCACAACATTCCCTCGTACATAGAATTGCATAGGATAACCTGAGGACCTTCATAAGAAAAGGCTTTCTATAAAAACCCGAGAAGGGAATAAACATGTAATAACGAAAAGCATATAATAAATGTTAGAAAATTTCGATATCAATGGATCAAAAGAGAAACATGAACATAAAGGCATCATAAAGCATGAAAATCATAACATGTAAATGTGGCAACAACACTTAACATGGAATTATCAGGAGTCAAGGCACATTGAAAATGGAGAAAGAGTAATCCCTCATTGCACATGAAGCACGAATAAACCCTCCCCGCACTTCAATTATAATGAGTCAACACCCATTTCACATGACTTATCAGGATAATATACTTTACCCAATGCATTGAAGTGCTATCTGGGCACACCCTTCATAAACATTTCATTTAATGCTTTAGTGTGCCACATGGATCTTATAACATAGAATCAATCTACATAATAAGTTATTCCATGATTAAGGAATGTTGAATAAATACATGAATTTACCATTAAATGTGTATATGTTCATAAAGGTGAATACCCTTGATAAAGAAATGCGTATTGTATTCACTACTCAATGACCTTGGCATGAAAAAATGGGGTGTGATTTCGGAAGCATAACAGCATGGAATAGGAATTCATAAAAATGGTTGATGAGAGAGAAATGGGGGTCTCATAATATGTACATAAAACGGAATTTAAGGGGGTAATATAGATACATTTACCAAAAAATGTAATGTAATTTAAATGCCTAATACAAAAGAATTACTTGGATGTAAAAGAGGAGAGGGAAATCTCTCAAAGAATTTTAGCATGGTAATGAGTGTACATGGGAGGAATTAATGATAGGGAATGTGGTCTCCCATAATCCAATCATAAAAAGGGATGTATGGGGGAGGTGCGAAATAATACACCATCATTTGTAATTGAAATCAAAATAGCATAACAACTAAAAGAAAATTGGAAAAAAATAAGAAAGGAAAAAATCCCTTACATGGAAGCATGATCCCAAGGGCTTGGGAGAGTATTTAGAGAGGCTTCATGGGAGCTTGGGCACCGTGGGAGGATTCTAGAGAGATGATCAAAGAGTATGGACAAACTCCAAAGGCTTTGAGTGAAGAGGAAGTGGGAGCTTGGGTGGGTTTATACTGGAAAGGAGAATGTAACACCCGAGACTTTTATGTTATATAAATCATCAAAGGAATCTTTTTCTACACAACACTTGCTTGGCTTTCTTTACACGAAATCGCGACCTTCCTCGATAGCTTGCGTCGTACGCAATACCGAGTTTCACTAAACAACGATATGCTATTAAAATATTATTAAAACTAACCGTTATGAATAGTAATAACCACTTTTTGAAATTTTATAAATTTTATTTTTCAAAATGGACTTCATTTTTGTATTCGGAATATCGAAATTAGCCTAGGGTGAAATTTTGGTATTTTTCTGAAAACTTTCAATTTTTGATGAATAGTGAAACCACTAAGTGGTAGTTAAAAAAACTGAATTTTTCATAAAACTTAATTTTACCGCTTCTGTGAGCGGAATTTCAAAAATCCGAGAGACACGGTTGATGTCAGTAAGTAAAATGTGGTTCAATGAGATGAAATAATTTTTTGGTGAATAGTAACTTTTTACTTATTTTTACCACAGTAAAAAGTAAATAGGGTAATTAAGGGTAAAGATGATATTATTATTACACTAACACGTGTCCTAATTCTATTGGATTAGTGTAATTCGACCAAAAACAAACTTAGGAATAAAATATGTCCATTTAGGCCAACTTTGATTAGATTAGGACATTTATTATTATTTTATTTAAAGAAGGGTTAAAATAGATAAAATCAAAGTTTAATAAGTAAATAATTTCTAATATGGGGTTATAAATAAGATAAATTAGACTATAAATATTAATTAGAAAGCTAAAAATATTTCCTAAATAATCGTATTTTATTTGTAAATTTGAGACATTAAATAACTTAATTTATTTATGACACAATGATGATGCAGTAATTATCTTATTAATGAAATATTGACAGAATTGATGTTTTAAACACATAAATAAATGTAATTTGAGACTTTTTTTGAATCCCACTAATTTTCTAGGTTAATATGACATGTTAATATTGATTTAATTAACTTGGTTCGAACTAATAATTCTGTTATGTTTTTCAAAAAAATCAATTACTAAATAGTGTCAAAATTGACATAAAATAGTTTTTAAAAAAAATATTATATTGGTAATTGTTATTTTATTCCTAAAAATCTATGTTTCGGCCAAATGACTTAGATAAGGTTATATATATTAATAATAAACAACTTGAGGTTCGTTTGGCTTCTTATAGTATGTTTATTAACCTTATAGTATAAGAACACATGAAGACATGGTAAAAGTAAAATTATTTAACTTAATGTTAAATCTAAATTATAAGGTTAAAATAGGAACCTAAACTTGTCTAAATTCTATTGGATGAAAGGATTTCGACCCATCCCCACCTTATCTTCTAAATATATCAATTTGGAGCTATTTAAAGCCGAACTTGACTTTATAATAAAATAATAGTTTTAGTTATTCCAATGGTGCCCCTCTCCTGCCTTATAAAAGGACACCTCCTCCCCCTCTTCCTCACACCACATTGAGCCTTCAAGCTCGGCCAAACCCTGACACTTTCTCTTCTCCACATCCCTAGAGACATCCTAGAGGTCCTGGTCTTCTTCAAAGGCCAATTTTAGTGCCTTAAAAGAAGGTCTCAAAGAAGCACTTCAAAGAAGAGGTAATGTCTGTTACCGATTCTTTCAACTTTATTTATTCTTCCACTTCTTCTTATTTAGTTGTTTCATTATGAAGTAATAACATAAGTATCACTCATATACTGATATGTTATTATAAGTATGAAACAACCCTATTTCACCATCTATCCATCCTATGGAAAAAGAAATCACCGCGTGTGCGTACGTACGGAATACTATCTCCACGCCGTGGTGTAGTCTATTTTCCACCACCACCTTACTTGGATGGGTATAATGGTGTAAATAATGACTATATATGACTATTATAAAGTGATATTGATTATGAAATAGTATACATATACTCCAATACAATTCCACGATCATAGGAATGATATCATCACTCGTGCGTACGTACGGAATACCGTCTCCACGATGTGATGTGACTCGTTCTACATGATATTCATTTCATAATGATTATATAAATAAATTTAATGAATGAATATGACATATATTACACTACTAACATTCTTGAAATGGGGTATCTATAACCTAGAGAAACGAATAATAATTTATTCGACAAAACACGCATAAGAACAAAAAGTTATAAACACCCGAATAACAAGTACAAATGAAATATTACTACTAAGAAGCTAAGAATATGACCATATATGATATCATAAAAATAATTATTATTCTGGAATAAGTCAATAACATTATTTAAATCATTATACAATAGGTTCGGACACTTACAAAGCAAGTCGGACCTATGGTAAGGGAAATATCACAATCTCACTTTTTTCCGAGATTGTTTTTACTTTGGTAATTACTGGGGTGTATTTTATCATCCACATCCATGTTCCATCAATATGTAATATTATTTCCATCCTTCTACAATAGTTTATATCCAATTTTACCCTTCGGTGAGTTTTAGTAATAGATATGAAAGGAATCTTTTGACATTTTTCGTACGAGGTACTTTTTTTGACTTTTCCGACAAAAGTACGGGAAGAATGTTTTTTTAACTTATACGGCATGAATGGATTTTTAAAAGATTATTTCCAAGAATATTACTTTATAAGTTTTCAAGTTTATTTTTAATCAACTTCTTTTAGTTTAAAATTGTATGACATGTTAAGAAAGAAAAATGTTTTAGAAGTAGAAAGGATTTTTTCCTCAAGAATGAAGTTCAAGTGTTTTATCAAAATTATTTTCCATATAAGATGATAAAGGATTCTGTTTTTATCCCTATTATTACATTGATTTGATTATGTTGTGATGGAATTATTTTTATGAATTCCTTTATCGTATATGAATTGCTTTATGATGTCATGTTGTTTAAGAATCTCATTTTTATTACAATGGTTATGCCATGATGCATGGTTTATGATTTTGTGGCACACATAAGAATGGTATCATTATGAGATGGGTGGGACCTATATCTCCCTCCAATTAATTGGATAATTATTTTATATCTCATGAGATAGACATGGCTGGAACAGTAGGTTATACCGGTTCAGTGAAAAGGGACTGAAACGAGGGTGACTCGGTTCAGAAAGGGACTTTGTTCACTAAGATAGTCATGGCAATGAGTCTTGACTAACAAGAAATTATTATCTATGATTATGTGTTTATGCCACAAAGTTTCATGTTTTATGTTATGATTATTGTGATTACATTTCATTGTCATGATTTATCCCATGTTATGAATTTACGATCTCTTTTGCAGGTCAAGATTTCCAAACGTTATGTGCTTGTGTATATGATGTGATTGATATTTCTTTTGTTTACCCTTACTGAGAATTTCAGCTCACCCTTTTGTATGTTTTCTTTCCCCAGTCCAGGAAGAAGGTTATTAAGTAGGATATGCCAAAAAGGGACTCTAGATATGATGAAAATAGTGGGAGGCAAAGTTGATGCTTTATGAACCAGTTGTTTATGTTTCCCAGTTTCTAAAGACACTATACCTATACGGTCCTTTCGTGGTTTTGTTATATGTTGTAATAATAATGCTTCAATTTTTAAGTATTAACAATGTATGTAAAGTATGGGTCGTTATAGTTGGTATCAGAGGAATTGTATAGTCAAACATTGGAAACTAGGATGTAAAAGCCTTAGTAAGAACCCTAAGGATATGTCTAAGCATAGAACACAATCTTAGTGTTTTAGAAATGTCCATAAATAACCTAGGATAAGACCTTATGTGTGAAATTTTATTCTTAATTATGTGGTTTTCCGATTATAATTAGTGTTGCTCACACTATTCTTCTTGGTTTTAGTCAATGGCTGGAACCCGGAGGAATCGTGTTAATGCGGAATGCGACGAGAAATGCAATGATTGTCCCCCTGAGCAACCAAACGTTATGGGAGCTGGAATGAAAAATCTTGTAGCCATGATCACACAACTTTCTCAAGCTATGAATCATGCAGGACTTCCAAACGAGCAAAGGAAGGAGCAACATTCTGTTGAATCCTTCATGAGGCAGTGTCCACCTTCTTTCAGCGGGTCTACTGATCCATTAGTTGCTGAACAATGGATTTGTACTACTGAAAAGATATTTTCAGTTCTTCAATGTTCTAAACATGATAAAGTCATCCTAGCAGTGTATCGTTTGGAAGGAGATGCTGATCAATGGTGGAATCTTATTAAGAATATGAGGCAAAGCGATGAAATTGAGTCCATGGAATGGGACGAGTTCAAGAACATATTTTTCAATAAGTACTTACCTCGTATTCTCCGAACAAAGATGGGGAAAGAGTTTCTTGAACTGAAGCAAAAGGATGATGAATCTGTTGGTACCTATGAAGAAAATTTTACAAGACTTGCAAGGTACGCTTCTGGCATTATTATCCAACCTGAGAGTACGATCGATCGATTCTTTAGTGGCTTAAAACCAAGTCTTCGAAGGGCGTTAGCCATAAGGGACTTCAATAGCTACGAGGAAATCGTTCGATGTGCTCTCAAAGTAGAGATGGAGATTGGAGTAACCCATCAGTCATATGGGTTTGATAAGAAGAGGAAAATGGAATTCAAAGGAAAATCTAAAGAGCACACTGAAAAGAAGATGAGATTTCCCTTATTCTCAAAGTGTGGAAATAAACATGGAGGGAGTTTTCTTAATGGGGGAAGTAAATGTTTCAAATGTGGAAAGGAAGGTCATCGGGCATTTGAATGCCACGATGATGGGAAGAAGATGTCTAATGATGGAAACAAAGGAAGGGATACACAGAATGAACCAATTACACTTCAATGTTTCAAGTGCAAGGAGATGGGGAATTATGCCAATAAATGCCCTAATCCAAGGGTTGATGATGATGGTTGACGTCAACAAACTCTTAAGGCTAAAGAAAAAGCAAAGTCACATGGAATTTCTATCAGCGATGTGGAGTACGATAACGATGTGGTGAAAGGTACACTTACCATCCACTCTAAAGTAGAAAATGTTTTATTTCATTCTGGATCCACCCACTCTTTTATTTATGAAGAATTTTCTAAGGGTATCACCGTATTACCTCATCAATTAGATGTTGAGTTAGCTGTGACAACACCTAATGGCATAACAGTCGCATCAAAAGTTTATAATTCTTCTCCGATCGATGTTTGTGGGAAAGTGCTTCCTGAAAATCATGTGATCCTTCCTATAGTGAAATTTAATGTGATTCTTGGCATGGATTTGCTTTCTTTATATGGAGCTCATATCAATTTCCAATGAAGGGAAGTCACATTTCATATTCCAGATCAATCTATGATCGTCTATCAATGCAAGGATGAACATAACCTTCTAGTGGAAATTTCTGCCACTTTATGGGTATTGATTCCACTAAATGAAGGTTATTTATCTCAAATGGTTGGTGAGAAACTCACTATTAAGAATATACCCATTGTACGGGAGTTTGATGATGTTTTTCCAGAGGAATTACCGGGACTTCCACCAAATCGTGAAGTTGAGTTCTCAATAGAACTCGTACCGGGTGCTTTGACTATTTCAAAGACACCTTATAGAATGGCCCCAATTGAGTTGCAGGAATTGAAAAAGCAACTCCAAGAGAATCTTGATAAGGGATTCATATGCCCTAGTGCGTCACCTTGGGGAGCAACTGTTCTATTTGTTAAGAAGAAAGATGGATCAATGAGACTCTGTATTGATTATCGAGAACTTAACAAGATCAAAATCAAGAACAAATATCATCTCACACGCATTGATGACCTATTTGACCAACTAGAGGGAGCTCAATACTTTTCCAAGATTGATCTTCGTTCAGGGTATCATCAATTAAGGGTCAGAAGGGAGGATATACCAAAGATGGCTTTCTGTAAAAGGTATGGACACTATGAATTTATAATGATGCCATTTGGTCTTACTAATTCCCCTGTTATCTTCATGTATCTGATGAATAGAGTCTTTAGAGACTATCTTGATCAATTTGTGGTAGTCTTTATAGATTATATTCTTATCTATTCAAAGAGGAAGGAAGAACATGCAGATCAATTGAGAATTATATTGAAGACCCTAAGAAAGGAGAAGATTTATTCCAAATTTACCAAGTGTGAATTTTGGCTTAAAAAAGTTGCATTTTTGGGGCACATAATCTCAAAAGAGGGGATATCTGTGGATCCAACAAAAACAGAGGTTATCGAAATATGGTTGAGACCAACAACAGTAACTGAGATCTGAAGTTTTCTTGGTTTGGATGGATATTATCGACGTTTTGTGAAAGATTTTTCACGATTATCTAATCCACTCACCACGTTGACTCTGAAAGGTGTTATGTTTGTCTGGACGGAAGAATGTGAAGAGAATTTCAAGGAGTTGAAAAGAAGGTTATCCAGTGCACCTGTGCTCACACTGCCTTGTAGTGGAGAAAGATTTTTGATCTATAGTGATGCATCCAAGAAGGGATTAGGGTGTGTTCTTATGCAAAATGATATGGTGATAGCTTATGCCTCACGACAGTTGAAAATCCATGAGCAAAATTACCCAACACATGATTTGGAGTTAGCTGCGGTAATATTTGCATTAACGATTTGGAGGCATTACCTTTATGGTGAAAGGTGTGATATTTATACTGATCATAACAGTTTAAAGTATATTTTCACACAAAAGGATCTGAATATGCGTCAAAGAAGATGGTTGGAGCTGATTAAAGATTACGACTGCTCAATCCATTACCACCCTGGGAAAGAAAACAAGGTGGAAGATGCATTAAGTCGACAAGACCATGCTAGTTTATCCATGATGAGGATCACAAAAGATCCAATATTTACAGATTTACAATGGATGGATCATGGAATTATAATGGAAGGGGAAAAATATTATCTTTCTCAAATGAATGTTCAGCCATCTATACATGTGAAGATTAAGGAGGCACACAAAGAAGATGTCGAGTTACAAAAGAAGGTGATAAATGTTCCTGAATTCAACCTTGATTGTGATGGGATAATAAATTTAAGGAATCGGGTTTGTGTTCCTCCCATCCCGGAATTTAAGAAGGAGCTGCTGGATGAGGCTCATAGTTCATCATTCTATATTCGTCCTGGAAGCACGAAGATTTATAGGGACCTGAAAGAGTACATCTGGTGGGATGGCATGAAAAGAGATGTTGCTGAATATGACTCTAGATGCTTGGTTTGTCAACAAGTTAAAGCTGAGAGACATAAGTCTAAGGGGATGTTACAACCATTACCCATACCCGAATGGAAATGGGAAAACATTACAATGGACTTTGTCACAGGACTTCCTAAAACATACAAAAGCAATAATGCGATCTGGGTCATAGTTGATCGTCTTACAAAGTCTGCACACTTCATTGCTATTAGAGAGGATTTCTCTCTGGATCAGCTTGCCAGGATATATGTAAAGGAAGTGGTAAGATTTCATGGAGTACCACTTTCTATTATATCTGATCGGGATCCGAGATTTACCTAGAAGTTCTGGCGAAGTCTTCAGCATACTCTAGATACAGAGTTGAGTTTCAGCACTGCTTTTCATCCTCAGACATACGGTCAGTCTGAGAGAACAATTCAACCCTAAAAGATATGTTGAGATCTTGCTCTATGGATTTCATAGGAGGTTGGGATCAACACCTACCTTTGGTGGAATTTTCTTATAATAATAGCTTTCACTCCAGTATTCAGATAGATCCTTATGAATCTCTCTATTGAAAGAAATGCAGGACTCCAACTTGCTGGGATGATGTTGGGGACAGAAAGCTATTAGGACCTGATCTCGTTGATGAAATGGAAGAAAAGTTCAGATCTATTCAACAACACATAAGAGCAGCTCAGAGTCGACAGAAAAGTTATGCCGACAACCGAAGAAAAGACCTAGAGTTTGAAGTGAGTAATAAAGTGTTCTTACGAATATCTCCCTGGAAGAGGGTTATGAGATTTGGAAAGAAGGGGAAGTTGATCCCTAGATATATCGGTCCTTTCGAAATACTGGATTGTGTTGGGAAGGTAGCTTACCGATTGGCGCTTCCACCGAATCTCTCTCAAGTTCACGATGTGTTCCATGTATCTCTCCTAAGAAAGTACATACCTGATCCTTCACATGTACTCAGCTCAGACGTTGTACCGCTGGAGCAAGATCTTTCTTATGAAGAACAACCGATAGGGATTCTGGATCGTAGCGAAAAAGTCCAACGAAATAAGACCACTCGATTGGTGAAAGTTTTATGGAGGAACCACAAATTAGAAGAAGCTACATGGGAGCTTGAGTATATGATGAGGGACATGTATCCTCATCTGTTTGTTAAAAAGTGACGAATTTCGAGGGAGAAATTAATTTTAAGGGGGGTAGAATGTAACACCCGAGACTTTTATGTTATATAAATCATCAAAGGAGTATTTTTCTACACAACACTTTCTTGGCTTTCTTTACACCAAATCGTGACCTTCCTCGATAGCTTGCGTCGTACGCAATACCGAGTTTCACTAAACAACGATATGCTATTAAAATATTATTAAAACTAGTCGTTATGAATAGTAAAAACCACTTTTTGAAATTTTATAAATTTATTTTTTCAAAATTGACTTCATTTTTGGATTGAAAATATCGAAATTAGCCTAGGGTGAAATTTTGGTATTTTTCTGAAAATTTTCAATTTTTGATGAATAGTGAAACCACTAAGTGGTAGTTAAAAAAATGAATTTTTCATAAAACATAATTTTACCACTTCTGTGAGTGGAATTTCAAAAATACGAGTGACACGGTTGATGACAGTAAGTAAAATGTGGTTCAATGAGATGAAAATAATTTTTTGGTGAATAGTAACTTTTTACTTTTTTTACCACAGTAAAAAGTAAATAGGGTAATTAAGGGTAAAGATGATATTATTATTACCCTAACACATGTCCTAATTCTATTGAATAAGTGTAATTCGACCAAAAACAAACTTAGGAAAAGAATATGACCATTTAGGCCCACTTGGATAAGATTAGGACATTTATTATTAATTTATTTAAAGAAGGGTTAAAATAGTTAAAATCAATGTTTAATAAGTAAATAATTTTTAATATGGTGTTATACATAAGATAAATTCGACTATAAATATTAATTAGAAATCTAAAAAGATTTCCTACATAATGGTATTTTATTTGTAAATTTTAGACATTAAATAATTTAATTTATTTATGACACAATGATGATGCAGTAATTATCTTATTAATGAAATATTTACATAATTGATGTTATAAACACCAAAATAAATGTAATTTCGGACTTTTTATGAATCCCACTACTTTTCTAGGTTAATATGACATGTTATTATTTATTTAATTAACTTGGTTCGAACTAATAATTCTGTTATGTTTTTCACGAAAATCAATTACTAAATAGTGTCAAAATTGACATAAAATAGTTTTTAAAACAAATATTATATTGGTAATTGTAATTTTATTCCTAGAAATATAACGTTCGACCAAATGACTTATATAAGGTTATATATATTAATAATAAACAACTTGGGGATCGTTTGGCTGCTTATAGTATGTTTATTAACCTTATAGTATAAGAACACAAGAAGACATGGTAAAAGTAAAATTATTTAACTTAATGTTATATCTAAATGATAAGGTTAAAATAGGAACCTAAACTTTTCTAAATTCAATTGGATGAAAGTATTTCGACCCATCCCCACCTTAGCTTCGAAATATATCATGTTCGAGCTATTTAAAACCAAACATGACTTTATAATAAAATAATAGTTTTAGATATTCCAAAGGTGCCCCTCTCCTCCCTTATAAAAGGACACCTCCTCCCCCTCTTCCTCACACCACATTGAGCCTTCACGCTCGTCCAACCGCGGCCACTTTCTCCTCTACACTTCCCTAAAGAAATCCTAGAGGTCCTGGTCTTCTTCAAAGGCCAATTTTAGTGCCCTAAAATAATGTCCCAAAGAAGCACTTCAAAGAAGAGGTAATGTCTGTTACCGATTCTTTCATCTTTATTTCTTCATCCACTTCTTATTCTTTAGTTGTTTCATTATGAAGTAATAACATCAGTATCACTCATATACTGATATGTTATTATAAGTATGAAACAACCCTATTTCACCATCTATCCATCCTACGGAAAAAGAAATCACCGCGCGTTCGTACGTACGGAATACCGTCTCCACGCCGTGGTGTAGTCTATTTTCCACCACCACCTTACTTGGATTGGTATAATGGTGAACATAATGACTATATATGACTATTATAAAGTGATATTGATTCTGAAATAGTATACATATACTCCAATACAATTCCATGATCATAGGAACGATATCATCACTCATGCGTACGTACGAAATACCGTCTCCACGATGTGATGCGACTCATTCTACATGATCTTCATTTCATAATGATTATATAAATAAATTGAATGAATGAATATGATATATATGACACTAATACCATTCTGTAAATGAGGTATCTATAATCTAAAGAAAAGAATATGAATTTATTCGACAAAACACGCATAAGAACAAAAAGTTATAAACACCAAAATAACAAGTAGCAATGAAATATTATTACTAAGAAGCTAATAATATGACCATATATGATATCATAAAAATAATTATGATTCTGGAATAAGTCAATAACATTATTTAAATCATTATACAGGAGGTTCAGACACTTACAAAGCAAGTCGGACCTAATGTAAGGGAAATATCACAATCTCACTTTTTTCCGAAATTGTTTTTACTTTGGTAATTACTGGGGTGTATTATATCATCCAAATCCATGTTCCCTAAATATGTAATATTATTTCCATCATTATACAATAGTTTATATCCAATTTTACCCTTCCGTGAGTTTTAGTAAAAGATATTAAAGGAATCTTTTGACGTTCTTCGTACGAGGTACTTTTTTTGACTTTTCCGACAAAAGTACGGGAAGAATGTTTTTTTAAACTTATATGGCATGAATGGAATTTTAAAACATTATTTCCAAGAAGATTACTTTTTATGTTTTCAAGTTTATTTTTAATCAACTTCTTTTAGTTTATAATTGTATGACATGTTAAGAAAGGAAAATTTTTTTGAAGTAGAAAGGATATTTTCCTCAAGAATGAAGTTCAAGTGTTTTATCATAATTATTTTCCATCTAAGATGATAAAGGATTCTGTTTTAATATATATTATTACATTGATTTGATTATGTTGTGATGGAATTATTTTTATGAATTCCTTTATCGTATATGAATTGCTTTATGATGTCATGTTGTTTAAGAATCCCATTTTTATTACATGGGTTATGCTATGATGTATGGTTTATGATTTTGTGGCACACATAAGAATGGTATCATTATGGGATGGTTGGGACATATATCTCCCTCCAATGCATTGGGTAAAGATTTTATATCTCATGATATAGACATGGATGGAACGGTAGGTTATACCAGTTCAGTGAAACAGGACTGAAACGAGGGTGACTCGGTTCAGAAAGGGACTTTGTCCACTAAGATAGTCTTGGCAATGAGTCTTGACTAACAAGAAATGATTCTCTATGATTATGTGTGTATTCCACAAAGTTTCATGTTTTAAGTTATTATTATTGTGATAACATTTCAATGCCATGATTTATCCCATGTTATGAATTTATGATCTCTTTTGCAGGTCAAGATTTCCAAAAGTTATGTGCTTGTGTATACGATGTGATTGATATTTCTTTTGTTGACCCTTACCGAGGATTTGAGCTCACCCTTTTGTATGTTTTCTTTCCCCAGGTCAGGAAGAAGGTTATTTAGTAGGATATGCCAAAAAGGGACCCTAGATAAGACGAAATAAGTGGGAGGAAAAGTTGATGCTTTATGAACCAGTTGTTTATGTTTCCCAGTTTCTAAAGACACTATAACTATACGGTCCTTTGGTGGTTTTGTTATATTTTTTAATAAGAATGCTCCAATTTTGATGTATTAACAATGTATGTAAAGTATGGGTCGTTATAGAGAAGGAATTCTATATTATTTAGGTTTGGGTCACCACACATTAAACTAATCAATACCACAATCCATCCCATTGTTTTGGACCATGTTTTTTGCCTAAGGGGATTGGGAAACAATATTTTATAAGTCCAATGGCCTATATTCTTAAAATAATTGGGTTTCTTATGTGGAGGTGAGTCACACTCTCAAGAAAATCAATTTAAAATAAGAAAATGGTTTATATGCCTTGAAGGGTCCGCTAAAGCTTTGTGAATAAATAAAACAAAACCCAAATCACATTATTATAATGGTAGAAGATATATTGTCCGAAAATAATTTTTATATTAATTTATAACATCACTATTGGGTCATTTTTATGTCATTAAACACACTATATATTTAATTGTTATTTATTTTTTACCAAAAAAATCAATTGTCTCAAAAAATTATACAAAACTCACCGTTGGATAATTTTATTGTCCTTATTCCAAAAATAATATTCATTTTATCTAAATAATTTTTTATATTTGTGAATTTTTACATTTAAAATTAAAATAGACATTTATCGAAAATTCATGTGTTTTGGAAAAAACAGCTTTCATTTCTTAAAAAATTATACAATTTCATTAATAAAATTATTCGATAATTTATATTTAATAAATATTAATTTAATATTAATAATAATATTTATTAAAATATTATTAATTAAAAAATCCATTAGTTCATCAAAATTTATTTCTCAGTTGAACATTAACTAAAAATACTATTTGGGTTTTAAAAAATATTTACAATGTAACAATAATAAAATGAATGCACATTCTTTATACAAAAATAATGTACATAGTCATTGTTCTAGGATCTTTTTAAATAACCACTTAAAGAACCTACATAAGACCTTAGGGTAAGTTGTGTAATGGTGATAGACTCTTGGGGTGGCTCAGATAACATTGCTCGAGTGGTAATCTCAATCAACATCCACTTATCTCGTAGGTGGTTCTGCTTGAGGTTAACCTATTCGAACTCAGCTTTGGCTTGGTCAAGAGTAAATCCCAATGATGACACCTACTTTCAGAGCTCTGACAAATGGTCTTTATATGGGGAGATTCTAATAGATGAGGTCATCACTTCCTTTGTCAGAGTAAATTGGATTTGATAAAGCCCTATATTTATACTAATCATGTGATCATTGTTCAATGGCGGTATTAGCAATGGTCATAATTCTTAATGGTATTTGGAAATACAAAATATAGTAAACAATAAGTGACTACATTTTACATAACCATACAAATATATTTAAATAGACAAATATAATTTTCATTAATAATTTATTGGTTCGTTAAAATCATCATTATTAAGAAATATCACCCTCTAAATTTCCTTTTCCCACTCTAAAACAAATTTGGGTATCTTTGCTTCATCACTTCCTTTGATTACCACATCACTTCTTCAAACGTGTGGTTTTTCCTCAACACCTTGACAAGGGGAATTGTCTTATTTCATATAACATTTTCTCTATGATCGAAGATCATCACTGATTTCTCCTCATAATGAAGATCATCCTATAACTATACTACCTATGAAGAGAGTACATGTGATGGGTCTGGTATGCACATTTTTAAGAGGGATACATTAAAAACATCATGTACTTTGTCCATTGTATGTGGATGTGCCAGTCGATAGGACACAACCCCAACACGATAAATAATATTGAAGGGGTCGATGTACCTATGAATTTACTTCACTTTATTTCCAAACCTTAGTACCTTATTCCATGGAGATATGCATATAAAAACCATGTATCCATCTTTAATCTCAAGGTCTCATCGACGGTTACTTTCATAACTCTTCTGTCAACTCTAGGCTACCTTGATATGCTCCTGAATTGTTTTCACCTTCTCCACCATTTGTTGGACCATTTCTGGTCTAGCAGCTTACACTGACCAACTTCATCCCAACATGCCAATGTTCTGCACCTCTTTCCATACATGGCTTCATAAGGTGCCATTTGGATACTCTATTTTAAACTGTTATTATAGGAGAACTCATCTAGAGGAAGATTTTGACCACATCCTCCTTTTAATTCCATTGAATTGGATCGTAAGATATCATCTAGTGTATGAATAGTTCGGTAAGATTGGCCATCTGTTTGAGGATGATAGGCTATACTGAAGATCAGTTTAGTATCCAAAGAATGTTGAATAATCTTCCAAAACATAGAGGTCAATCTTGGATATCAATCAGATACTATAGACAATGGTACTATTTACAGCGTTACCACTTCCCTGATATATATCTATGACAGTTGATCCAATGATAAATCCACCCAAATTGAAATGAAGTGTGTAGAAATTGTTAGAAAATCCACAACAACCCAGATTGTATTGTTTCATTTGGATGTCTTCAGATGTCTGGTGACAAGGTCCATGGTGATGTTCTACCATATCCATGCTAGTATGGGCAATGGTTTCATTATCCCCTTAGACATCTGACTCTCTGCCTTCATTTTCGGAAACACCAGGCACATGAATGTATACTCAATAATCATTTTCTTCATTTTATCCCACCAATAATGCTATGAGAGATCTCAATGCATCTTTTTGGTTCCTGGGATAATAAAGAAATTTTAACTATGTGAATCAACCAAAATATCATTCTTCATCTCTGGACATGATGGAACAAATAGACTTTTCCCAAATCACAAAATTTCTTCTTCATTAACATGGAACTCTAAGGATTTACCATTTCTGATAGCATAGACATTCTTTTGAATTCCCACATAATCCATTTAATCATCCTTTAAGCATTCCAAAAGATATGGTTGAGCAATCATTTGTGAAAGGATTGATGATGTTCCATTATTTATGATTCCCATGTCCATCTTCATAAAACCTAAGAAGATTGGATCATTCTCAATTCTCATCAAGGATACAATCACTGGTTCCTTTCTACTTAGAGCATCTGCCACCTTATTTTCTTTCCCAGGGTGGTTAGTGATTGAGCAGTCATATTCTTTGATAAGTTCTAACCATCTTTGTTGGTGCATGTTCAACTCATTCTGTGTAATTATATACTTGAGGCTTTTGTGGTCTGTATATATTTCACACTTCTCCCCAAGAAGATAAAGCTTCCAAAATATTTAGGTGAAGATCACCATAGGCAAATCCAGAACATGTGATGGATAATTCTTCTCATAAAACATCAATTTCATTAAAGCATAGGCAATGTATTTTTCATTTTTCATCAACACACAACCTAGTCCCTTCTTCAGAGCAACACTGAATACCACAAAAATTTCTCCAGATGTAGGTAAAGTGAGCACAAGTTAAGTGATAAGTCTCATTTTCAACTCTGTGATGCTTTCTTCTCATTCATCACTCCATGAAAACATTAATCGTTTCTGAGTTATTTTGGTATGAGGGTTGGAAAATCATGCGAAATTTCTCACAAATTGTCTATAATATCTAGCTAACCCACAGAAGATACCGATATATGTTACTGATGTTGGACTCAGCTACCTCTCAATTGCATCTGTCATGGAGGGATCCATAGATATTCTATAGATTGTGATAATATGGCCAAAGAATAAGACCTCCTTCAACCTGGACTCATGCTTTCTATACATTTCATAGAGCATCTCCTTCCGCAAGGTCTCATGTATAGTTATTATATGCTCCTCATGATCCTCCTTGGTTTTGGAGTACATTATAATAACATCTATAAAGACAACCACAAATTCGATGAGGTAATATCTAAATACCCTATTCATCAAGTCCATGACAATTGCTGGAGCATTACTGAGTCCAAAAGGAATTACTATGACTCTATAGTGCACGTATCTTATATGAAAATATTCTTGAGATATCTACCTTCTTCACACTTAGATGATAATATCCCAACTGCAAAATCCACCTAAAAAAATTATTGTTCCCCATGTATCTGATCGAACAACTCATCCATTCGTGGGAGAGGATACTTGTTCTTTATCATGATTTTGTTAAGCTCAAGATAATCAATTCAAAGGTGCATTGACCCATCCTTCTTCTTCACGAAGAGGAATGGTGCACCCCATGATGAAGCACTTGGGATTAAAAACCCTTTATCAATATTATCCTATAGTTAATTTTTCAGCTCCTTAAGAGCCACAACATCAATTCTATATGTAGTCTTGGATATTTCTAATTCCCCATTTATATGATCAATTGAGAATTCAACATCACGTCTAGGAGGAAGACCAGACGATTCCTTGGGATACACTTCAATGAATTCCCTCACAATAAGAATTAATTCTAGGATGTTAGATTACCAAGACTCAATCATCTGAGCCAGATATGAATTCTCATAGGGCAATAAAATCCATGCTTGAGATGATGAAGCTAAAGAAGATATATCTTCCTCCTTGCACTTGTACTGAATCGTGGGGTTGATTCACCCCATGGAGAGTGATTTACCTCTCACAAGAATTTTTTTTGACTCTATATAAGGAAATCAAATCCATGACCATATTTGCATCAAATTACACTAGAGGGAGTATAAAGAGGTTCTCTAGGAAGTTCAATCCACCGATTAGGATAGAGGAGGGGTTATATTAATGGGATGGAATGATTTCCCCATTTTTCATACTCACTGAAATCTTTACATCCATGATTTGTGGCGGTGTTGGGATTGTTCTACAAATCATTTGATATATAAAAGAATGCATAGAAATAGAATTAAAAAGTAAATTCACTATTCATGAATGAATAAATAGTATACCTATCACCACTTAATTTTCAGGGTTCAATTCGGCAGTAGTGATGGAAAAAGCACTCCCTTTCTGCCTTGGCGGTTGATGGTTTCCTCTAAAAACCCTTGTCTTTGGGAACTGATTTGAAAAGTGCCCCAGTTCATTGTAGTTGAAGCAATGAAAAATGAGTTGAGGGTAGAGTGGAGCATTTCTATTTTATTCCATAGCTGCAGGTTTTTCTTGCTGACAGTTAATAGACAAGTGCCCTCCTCTTACACACCTAAAGAATTTCCCCATCCCCTTCAGACAATTTCGAGTGTTCTTCTTTCCGCACCTTCGTCATGTGGGGTTCTGGATCGTGTTACCACCATTGGATTTATTCATCGGACCTCCATCATTGAATTCCATTTTACGCTTATTATCCCCATGATACCCTTGAGATTATTCAATCTCCATTTCGACCTTGGGGGCACATCAGACAATTTCCTCATAGCAATCAAAGTCACAGATCACCATCTCTTTCTACAGGCTAGGTTTTAGCCCACCAAAGAAGCGGTTAACCATGCATTTATAGGTAACAACAAAGATGGAGGTGTATCGTGAAATCCTTATGATTTTTTCCTCATACTCTCTAATAGATTCTTCGTATTTTTTCTTAATTGTAATGAAGTCCCTTTCGATCTTATGTCAGTGGGTGTGCATAAATTTTTTTCTGAAAGACATATTCTGGAAATCCTTTCATTCCAACACCTCGATCTCCTTCTCAGACTCTGTATTTTTTTATCAATGTCCACCATTTATCAACTTCACCCTCCATACGATATGCATATAGAGGAACCTTCTCTTGTTCGGAACATTGAAGGATATAGAAGATTTTGTCAATGCAGTTGATCCATTGTTCAGCGATTGAGGGATCAGTTGATCCATTAAAATCAGGAGCCCATTGTCTCATGATGATCTTGATAGAGACATGTTCTTTGATAGGGGGGTTGAACGTTCCTCTAGAACCGTGTTTTTATTCAAATCATGAGTTAACAGAGAGATAATCATGACATTTTTCACAATTCCCAGTCCCATTGGATTTGGAATCTCATTAGCACAGTCATCACATTGATCTTCACATTGGTTGTTAGCCCGAGTGCTACTATTTCCAGCCATTAGATGGAAGAAAAGGACAGTTAGGGGTAACACATAAAGGGTAATCCAAGTAAACAACTGATGACTTATAAATAACTTTTATTTCCTTAACTTATCAATCTGTAGGCTTCATTATATGCTATTCATGATCAACTTCCTAATATATATTCTTAGGGGCATTTTTTTAATTCCATTAATATTGGTTCATACTAAGCTTTTGAATTTACTGAAGCATATCCCCCAGGTGTTTCCTAACCAAGAGTGCATCAAGGCCCGTTGTTGTGTACCAGGAAACCCCAGGTCAAGGCCGAAACTCCTTGTAGTTGTTTTCATCCCTAGGTACATCTATGCCAGAGCAGCCTCTACCTGCACGTATCTAGACATAGATATATTTTATTGGTAAACCACTTAATGAATACTCAACAAAACATATGGATGTTTTTATTATACTTAGTCTTATCTCTAAGGCTTTACTAGTGTTTTCTAATCCTAATCCCAAAAATAACTAAACCTATCCACTGATACCAACTATAAAAACCATGCTCTTTATTACATATTTAAACATGATTTATTACATAAAACCTTAACTTGATAAAAAAATTTAAGAACAATAGGTCTAGTGTCTTTCGGGCTTATAAATATTACATAAAAACTTAAATCATAGAAAACAACATCTTATTGAACACTTCATTTACATGACCACTACATTCCCTTGTACTTAGCATTGCATAGGATAACATGAGGAAATTCATAAGAATAAGGTGCTCTATATATCCCAGTAAGCGAATAAACATTGAATAACATGAGGAATATAATACATGTTATACAATAGGCATATCAATGGATCACAATAGAAACTTTTACATAATGGAATGATAAATCATGACAATTATAACATGTAAATGAGGCAACAACACTTAACATGGAATTAGCATGAGCCAAGGGTCATTGCACATGGAGCATGAGTAATCCCTCATTGCACATGAATAATGAGTAAAACATAAATGAACATGAATTATAATGAGTCAAAACCCCTTTCACATGAAGGTATAATGTTACTATACATTACCCAATGCATTGGAGTGTTATGAGGGAACACCCTTCTTAAACATTTCATTTCATGCATAAGTGTGCCACATGGATCATATAACATAGAATAAATCAACATAATATGTTATTAAATGATTAAGGAATGTGGAATAAATCAATGGAAGTACCATTAAATATGTATATGTTAATAAAGGTGAATACCCTTGACGAGGACATGGGTATAGTATTCACTACACAAAGATCTTGGCTTGGAAAAATGCGGTGCAATTTTGGCAAGATAATAGCATGGCCTAGGAATTCGTAAAAAAAGTTGATGAGAGGGAAATGGGTGTCTCATCATATCAAAATGAAATGGACAGTAAAGGGGTCATATATTTAAATTTACCCAAAAAAACCTAATGTAATTTAGATGCATAATAGAAAAGAATTACTTCGATGTAAAAGAGGAGAGAGAAATCCCACACTAAATTCTGGTAGGGTAACAGGTGTACATGGGAGGCATTAATGAGAGATAAATGTGTATCCCATCATCCAACCATAAATAGGGCATTATAGGGGTGGTGAGAAATACTACCCCAACATTTTTAATTGAAACAAAGGCATAACAACTTAAAGAAAATTGGACAAAAATGAGAAATGAATAAATCCCTTACATGGAAGTGTGATCCCAAAGGCATGGGAGAGACTAGAGAGAATTCTTGGGATCCTGGGGCACCTTGGGAGGATTCTAGAGGGATTAAAGAAGAGATTTGATGAACTCCAAAGGCATTGAGTGAAGAGGAAGTGGGAGAATTGGTGGGTTTATATACGAATGGAGAGATAATTATTTATTATTTGGGTTTGGGTAACCACACATTAAACTAATCAATACCACAAAACATCCCATGGTTTGGGACCATGGTTTTTTTTAAAGGGGAGTGGAAAATAGTATTTTATAATTCCAAAGGCCAAACATATTACAATAATAGGGTTGTTTATGTGGATGTGATTCGCACTCTCAAGGAAATCAATTTAAAAAGACAAAATGTTTTATAAGCCTTGAAGGGTCCACTAATGCTTTGTAAAATAAATCAAAAAACCATAAATCGCATTATTTTAATGGAAAAACATATATAGGACTAACATAATGTTTTTAGTATTTTAATACATCATAATTGGGTCATTATGATTTCATAAAAAACATTATATATTTAAACAGTATTTAATTTTTACCGAAAAATTTTACAATCTCATAATATTATGAAAAACTCATTGTCGGATAATTTCAATGTCCGGATTCCAAAAATAATATTCATTTTATCTAAATAGTTTTCTAAATATGTGAAATTTTTACTTTTAAAATAAAAACCTAAATTTATCGAAAATTCTTGGGTTTTTACAAAAATAGCTTTCAAACATTAATAAAAATTACAATTGCATTTATAAAATTATAGGATAATTTATATATAACAAAAAGTAATTTAATAATAATAATAATAATAATAATATATTATTATTAAAATATTATTTAGTAAAAAAATACATTAATTCATCAAAATAGATTTTTTGGTTGAATATTTACTAAAAATAGTATTTGGGTTTTAAAAACTATTTACAATGTAACAATAATAAAATGAATGTATATTATTTATACAAAAATAATGTACACAGTCATAGTTCTAGGGTCTTGTTACATATCCACTTAATACACCTGCATTAGACCTTAGGGTAAGGTGCACGATGGTTACAGAATCTAGGGGTATGAGATAACATTGCTCGGGTTGTAATCTCGATAGTCATCCAATTCTCTCATAGGTTGGTATGCTTGATCTTAACATATTCAAGCTCGGATTGGGCTTGGTCAAGTTCCAAACCATTGATGCCACCTTCTTTATGAGCCCTGAATAATTGGCTTCATATGGGGCATGTCTATTGGATGAGGCCATCACTACCTTTTTCTGAGTAAGTTTGATTAATTAAAGCCATATATTTATACTAACCATGTGATCACTTTTCAATGAATATATTTGTAATGCTCATAATTTTTAATTGTATTTAAAAATACAAAACATAGAACCAAATAAGTGCATAAATTTTACATTTCCATTAAAAGATATTTAAATAGACCAAGAGTGATTCTCATTAATAAATTTTGGGTCATTACAGTAAGTCACCAATTTTATGAGGCTGAGTCACATGACCTTCAATTTAATTTCACAGTAAAAGGTTCATCGCTTCGCACCCTCACCCTATGTTGCTCCGTCCTCTTCCACCGAATGCTCACCCCCTCTCACCAGCAAGAGTCGATGCATGTGGTTTGTTCAATCTCTCACATCCTCTTGTTTCTCCCACTGAGCAAGCCTCTCGTGGTATTATAGGTTTGTGACGATCACAACATCCAAACCATTCTGAACTATGGGGACTCTGATTCCTGATCAAACCAGGATATGTAGGATGCTTACTTGATGGCCGGAGCACAAAAGTTTGACCATCCAAAAGGGTTCACCCAATCATGTTTTCGTAAAGGGATAACTTCCATGCATATTCCCCAGTCCTTCTAAACTACGAGAACACTGATTTCTAATCAAACCAGGATATATGGGATGCCTACTTGAAGGCCCAAACTCAAAAGGTTCCCATACAAAATGGTTCACCCATAATGTCTTCCCAAATGGGTAGCGTCCATGCGTATGCCCTAGCCAATCCGAACTATGTGGGTTCTGATTCCTCTCTCAAGGATAAATATGAAACCCACCTACAGGGTTTGATCCCAACATCATGTCACCTTCTATCCCCCTGTATGACGATAAAATCAAGAACAACTTATTGTATGGCTCATGTCCGCTTCAACTACATAACATCAAATCCAAATGTGATTACGATGATCTAGAAAACTAGGGGTATCCCATGGACACACTCTTCATGAATGAAACAATGATTCAAAAATATATGAACACAACTTAAATAGGTTAGAGAGTCTTGGAACAGGAAATAGTCTTCCCCCAAATGGGTGTGTTGAGCCTGACTAACCATCCTCTCAACCAATGGATTTCTTATGTGTTATTGGCCGAATCATAATCCAACGATCACCTACTTTTGGAAAGTAGGTCCATAATTCCTGGACATCAAGATGTTGGGTGTTTCTGTCTCCCCAAATAAACCCATTAGAGACTATCCAATGATGTTATATCTGAGGGGGACCCATTCCACCAGTTCTTGACCCCATACAATGAACTTCATGGATCATCTGACTATGGAATATCCTTCACAATACATAAGGGATAAATTTCCCAGTCCCTATGGGATAAATCCAACACACATTAAAGGATAATGACAAAGAACGTGTCAAATTAAACGAAATGATGAATTTGGTGAGGACCCATTTCTATGAAAATAGGTAGGTGATGATTCTCATCGTACCATTTCCTCATAGCCCCAAACATTCCACCTCAGAGGAGGAACATGGCTTTTATGGTGTTTAGGGATTTTTAGTGTTTTTATGGATTTCAGTATTTTATTAGGGTTTTGGGTGTTTAAAGGTTTTTAGGGTTTAAATGTTTTTTTATTATTGATAGTTATTCTGGGGTTTTTTTTATTTTTAGTTTTTTTAAGAGTATTTTATCATTTTTTATAGTTTTTTCGAATCATTTTGGTTCTAGGGTTTTTTGGTTTCATTATCTTTTAGGATTTTTAAGGTTTTTTGGGTTTTCCATGTTTTTAGGGTTTTTAATGATTTTAGGTTTTTATGGTTTTTAGCGGTTTTAGGTTTTTTATAATTTCTAATTGTTTTCAGGGTTTTAGGGAGTTTTATAATTTTTAGGGTCTTATTTTTTTAGTGTTTTAGTGTGTTTCAGGGGTTTTAAATTTTTTTGGGTTTTTTGTGATTTTTCTTCTTTTTCGGGTCTTTAGGGGATTTCTGGGGTTTTAATGGTTTTCTATGGATTTAGGGATTTAATGGGTTTTTATGGATTTTAGTGTCCTCATGTTGTTACATGTTTTTGGTGTTATTTATGATATTTACCTTATAAGGGCGTTTTAAGGGCATGTTGTGTCTTTAATGGCCTTTTAGGGGTTTTAAGTATTTTTAGCATTTTTATGAGTTTCTTTTTGGTTTTTTGGGGATTTTTTGGGATTTTTGTGTTTATTAGGTTTTGTTGGATTTTAATCGTTTTAATGGTGTTCGTGGGGTTTACAGGTTTTAGGTTTATGTTGGGTTCTTTTTTGGATTTCCAGGGTTATTTTATGGATTTTAGTATTTTTTTTGGTTCCATAACACATCTTTTTAGTAATATTAGGGTTTTATTTGATTTATTAGGATTTTGTGGATTTTTTTAAGGTTTTAAGGGAATTTTTGGGTTTTTAAAAATTTTCTGGTTTTCCGGTTTCACGGTTTTTAATTTTTTTTTTACTATTTTTAGGAGTTTAAGGGATTTATTACAGTTTTATAGGGGTTTTGGGGTTCTTTTTTCATTTTGGGGGTCTTTAGTGTTTTATAGGGTTATTATGGTTTTTTGGGTTGTTTTGTTTTTAGGGGTTTTAATAGATTTATGGATTTAATGGCTTTTAATGATTTTAGTGTTTTTGGATATGTTTAGGGTATTTAGTGTGTTATGTGTCTTAAGGTTTTTAGGTATTTAGGGTTTTAGTTTTTTAGGGTTTTTATGTTTTTAGGGGTTTTATTATTATTGTGATTACATTTCAATGCCATGATTTATCCCATGTTATGAATTTATGATCTCTTTTGCAGGTCAAGATTTCCAAAAGTTATGTGCTTGTGTATACGATGTGATTGATATTTCTTTTGTTGACCCTTACTGAGCATTTGAGCTCACCCTTTTGTATGTTTTCTTTCCCCAGGTCAGGAAGAAGGTTATTTAGTAGGATATGCCAAAAAGGGACCCTAGATAAGACGAAATAAGTGGGAGGAAAAGTTGATGCTTTATGAACCAGTTGTTTATGTTTCCCAGTTTCTAAAGACACTATAACTATACGGTCCTTTGGTGGTTTTGTTATATTTTTTAATAAGAATGCTCCAATTTTGATGTATTAACAATGTATGTAAAGTATGGGTCGTTATAGAGAAGGAATTCTATATTATTTAGGTTTGGGTTGCCACACATTAAACTAATCAATACCACAATCCATCCCATTGTTTTGGACCATGTTTTTTGCCTAAGGGGATTGGGAAACAATATTTTATAAGTCCAATGGCCTATATTCTTAAAATAATTGGGTTTCTTATGTGGAGGTGAGTCACACTCTCAAGAAAATCAATTTAAAATAAGAAAATGGTTTATATGCCTTGAAGGGTCCGCTAAAGCTTTGTGAATAAATAAAACAAAACCCAAATCACATTATTATAATGGTAGAAGATATATTGTCTGAAAATAATTTTTATATTAATTTATAACATCACTATTGGGTCATTTTTTTGTCATTAAACACACTATATATTTAATTGTTATTTATTTTTTACCAAAAAAATCAATTGTCTCAAAAAATTATACAAAACTCACCGTTGGAAATTTCATTGTCCTTATTCCAAAAATAATATTCATTTTATCTAAATAATTTTTTATATTTGTGAATTTTTACATTTAAAATTAAAATCGACATTTATCGAAAATTCATGTGTTTTGGAAAAAACAGCTTACATTTCTTAAAAAATTATACAATTTCATTAATAAAATTATTCGATAATTTATATTTAATAAAAATTAATTTAATATTAATAATAATATTTATTAAAATATTATTAATTCAAAAATCCATTAGTTCATCAAAATTTATTTCTCAGTTGAACATTAACTAAAAATACTTTTTGGGTTTTAAAAAATATTTACAATGTAACAATAATAAAATGAATGCACATTCTTTATACAAAAATAATGTACATAGTCATTGTTCTAGGATCTTTTTAAATAACCACTTAAAGAACCTGCATAAGACCTTAGGGTAAGTTGTGTAATGGTGATAGACTCTTGGGGTGGCTCAGATAACATTGCTCGAGTGGTAATCTCAATCAACATCCACTTATCTCGTAGGTGGTTTTGCTTGAGGTTAACCTATTCGAACTCAGCTTTGGATTGGTCAAGAGTAAATCCCAATGATGCCACCTACTTTCAGAGCTCTGACAAATGAGCTTTATATGGGGAGATTCTAATAGATGAGGTCATCACTTCCTTGGTCAGAGTAAATTGGATTTGATAAAGCCCTATATTTATACTAATCATGTGATCATTGTTCAATGGCGGTATTAGCAATGGTCATAATTCTTAATGGTATTTGGAAATACAAAATATAGTAAACAATAAGTGACTACATTTTACATAACCATACAAATATATTTAAATAGACAAATATAATTTTCATTAATAATTTATTGGTTCGTTAAAATCATCATTATTAAGTAATTTCACCCTCTAAATTTCCTTTTCCCACTCTAAAACAAATGTGGGTATCTTTGCTTCATCACTTCCTTTGATTACCACATCACTTCTTCAAACGTGTGGTTTTTCCTCAACACCTTGACAAGGGGAATTGTCTTATTTCATATAACATTTTCTCTATGATCGAAGATCATCACTGGTTTCTCCTCATAATGAAGATCATCCTATAGCTATACTACCTATGAAGAGAGTACATGTGATGGGTCTGGTATGCACATTTTTAAGAGGGATACATTAAAAACATCATGTACTTTTTCCATTGTATGTGGATGTGCCAGTCGATAGGACACAACCCCAACACGATAAATAATATTGAAGGGGTCGATGTACCTATGAATTTACTTCACTTTATTTCCAAACCTTAGTACCTTATTCCATATAGATATGCATATAAAAACCATGTATCCATCTTTAATCTCAAGGTCTCATCGACGGTTACTTTCATAACTCTTCTGTCAACTCTAGGCTACCATGATATGCTCCTGAATTGTTTTCACCTTCTCCACCATTTGTTGGACCATTTCTGGTCTAGCAGCTTACACTGACCAACTTCATCCCAACATGCCAATGTTCTGCACCTCTTTCCATACATGGCTTCATAAGGTGCCATTTGGATACTCTATTTTAAACTGTTATTATAGGAGAACTCATCTAGAGGAAGATTTTGACCACATCCTCCTTTTAATTCCATTGAATTGGATCGTAACATATCTTCTAGTGTACGAATAGTTCGGTAAGATTGGCCATCTGTTTGAGGATGATAGGCTATACTGAAGATCAGTTTAGTATCCAGAGCATGTTGAATAATCTTCCAAAACATAGAGGTCAATCATGGATCTCAATCAGATACTATAGACAATGGTACTATTTACAGCGTTACCACTTCCCTGATATATATCTATGACAGTTGATCCAATGATAAATCCACCCAAATTGAAATGAAGTGTGTAGAAATTGTTAGAAAATCCACAACAACCCATATTGTATTGTTTCATTTGGATGTCTTCAGATGTCTGGTGACAAGGTCCATGGTGATGTTCTACCATATCCATGCTAGTATGGGCAATGGTTTCATTATCCCCTTAGACATCTGACTCTCTGCCTTCATTTTTGGAAACACCAGGCACATGAATGTATACTCAATAATCATTTTCTTCATTTTATCCCACCAATAATACTATGAGAGATCTCAATGCATCTTTTTGGTTCCTGGGACAATAGAGAAATTTTAACTATGTGAATCAACCAAAATATCATTCTTCATCTCTGGAAATGATGGAACAAATAGACTTTTCCCAAATCACACAATTTCTTCTTCATTAACATGGAACTCTAATGATTTACCATTTCTGATAGCATAGACATTCTTTTGAATTCCCACATCATCCATTTAATCATCCTTTAAGCATTCCAAAAGATATGGTTGAGCAATCATTTGTGAAAGGATTGATGATGTTCCATTATTTAGGATTCCCATGTCCATCTTCATAAAACCTAAGAAGATTGGATCATTCTCAATTCTCATCAAGGATACAATCACTGGTTCCTTTCTACTTAGAGCATCTGCCACATTATTTTCTTTCCCAGGGTGGTTAGTGATTGAGAAGTCATAGTCTTTGATAAGTTCTAACCATCTTTGTTGGTGCATGTTCAACTCATTCTGTGTAAATATATACTTGAGGCTTTTGTGGTCTGTATATATTTCACACTTCTCCCCAAGAAGATAAAGCTTCCAAAATATTTAGGTGAAGATCACCATAGGCAATTCCAGAACATGTGATGGATAATTCTTCTCATAAAACATCAATTTCATTAAAGCATAGGCAATGTATTTTTCATTTTTCATCAACACACAACCTAGTACCTTCTTCAGAGCAACACTGAATACCACAAAAATTTCTCCAGATGTAGGTAAAGTGAGAACAAGTTAAGTGATAAGTCTCATTTTCAACTCTGTGATGCTTTCTTCTCATTCATCACTCCATGAAAACATTAATCGTTTCTGAGTTATTTTGGTATGAGGGTTGGAAAATCATGCGAAATTTCTCACAAATTGTCTATAATATCTAGCTAACCCATACATTTCATAGAGCATCTCCTTCCGCAAGGTCTCAAGTACAGTTATTATATGCTCCTCATGATCCTCCTTGGTTTTGGAGTACATTATAATATCATCTATAAAGACAACCACAAATTCGATGAGGTAATATCTAAATAACCTATTCATCAAGTCCATGACAATTGCTGGAGCATTACTGAGTCCGAAAGGAATTACTATGACTCTATAGTGAACGTATCTTGTACGAAAATATTCTTGAGATATCTACCTTCTTCACACATAGATGATAACATCCCAACTGCAAAATCCACCTAAAAAAATTATTGTTCCCCATGTATCTGATCGAACAACTCATCCATTCGTGGGAGATGATACTTGTTCTTTATCATGATTTTGTTAAGCTCAAGATAATCAATTCAAAGGTGCATTGACCCATCCTTCTTCTTCACGAAGAGGAATGGTGCACCCCATGATGAAGCACTTGGGATTAAAAACCCTTTATCAATATTATCCTATAGTTAATTTTTCAGCTCCTTAAGAGCCACAACATCAATTCTATATGTAGTCTTGGATATTTCTAATTCCCCATTTATATGATCAATTGAGAATTCAACATCACGTCTAGGAGGAAGACCAGACGATTCCTTGGGATACACTTCAATGAATTCCCTCACAATAAGAATTAATTCTAGGATGTTAGATTACCAAGACTCAATCATCTGAGCCAGATATGAATTCTCATAGGTCAATAAAATCCATGCTTGAGATGATGAAGATAAAGAAGATATATCTTCCTCCTTGCACTTGTACTGAATCGTGGGGTTGATTCACCCCATGGAGAGTGATTTACCTCTCACAAGAATTTTTGTTGACTCTATATAAGGAAATAAAATCCATGACCATATTTGCGTCAAATTCCACTAGAGGGAGTATAAAGAGGTTCTCTAGGAAGTTCAATCCACCGATTAGGATAGAGGAGGAGTTATATTAATGGGATGGAATGATTTCCCCATTTTTCATACTCACCGAAATCTTTACATCCATGATTTGTGGCGGTGTTGGGATTGTTCTACAAATCATTTGATATATAAAAGAATGCATAGAAATAGAATTAAAAAGTAAATTCACTATTCATGAATGAATAAATAGTATACCTATCACCACTTAATTTTCAGGGTTCAATTCGGCTGTAGTGATGGAAAAAGAACTCCCTTTCTGCCTTGGCGGTTGATGGTTTCCTCTAGAAACCCTTGTCTTTGGGAACTGATTTGAAAAGTGCCCCAGTTCATTGTAGTTGAAGCAATGAAAAATGAGTTGAGGGTAGAGTGGAGCATTTCTATTTTATTCCATAGCTGCAGGTTTTTCTTGCTGACAGTTTATAGACAAGTTCCCTCCTCTTACACACCTAAAGAATTTCCCCATCCCCTTCAGACAATTTCGAGTGTTCTTCTTTCCGCACCTTCGTCATGTGGGGTTCTGGATCGTCTTACCACCATTGGATTTATTCATCGGACCTCCATCATTGAATTACATTTTACGCTTATTATCCCCATGATACCCTTGAGATTATTCAATCTCCATTTCGACCTTGGGGGCACATCAGACAATTTTCTCATAGCAATCAAAGTCACGGATCACCATCTCTTTCTACAGGCTAGGTTTTAGCCCACCAAAGAAGCGGTTAACCATGCATTTATAGGTAACAACAAAGATGTAGGTGTATCGTGAAATCCTTATGATTTTTTCCTCAAACTCTCTAATAGATTCTTCGTATTTTTTCTTAATGGTAATGAAGTCCCTTTCGATCTTATGTCGGTGGGTGTGCATAAATTTTTTTCTGAAAGACATATTCTGGAAATCCTTTCATTCCAACACCTCGATCTCCTTCTCAGACTCTATTTTTTTTACCAATGTCCACCATTTATCGGCTTCACCCTCCATACGATATGCATATAGAGGAACCTTCTCTTGTTCGGAACATTGAAGGATATAGAAGATTTTGTCAATGCAGTTGATCCATTGTTCAGCGATTGAGGGATCAGTTGATCCATTAAAATCAGGAGCCTATTGTCTCATGATGATCTTGATAGAGACTTGTTCTTTGATAGGGGGGTTGAACGTTCCTCTAGAACCATGTTTTTATTCAAATCATGAGTTAACAGAGAGATAATCATGACATTTTTCACAATTCCCAGTCCCATTGGATTTGGAATCTCATTAGCACAGTCATCACATTGATCTTCACATTGGTTGTTAGCCCGAGTGCTACTTTTTCCATCCATTAGATGGAAGAAAAGGACAGTTAGGGGTAACACATAAAGGGTAATCCATGTAAACAACTAATGACTTATAAATAACTTTTATTTCCTTAACTTATCAATCTGTAGGCTTCATTATATGCTATTCATGATCAACTTCCTAATATATATTCTTAGGGGCATTTTTTTAATTCCATTAATATTGGTTCATACTAAGATTTTGAATTTACTGAAGCATATCCCCCAGGTGTTTCCTAACCAAGAGTGCATCAAGGCCTGTTGTTGTGTACCCGGAAACCCCAGGTCAAGGCCGAAACTCCTTGTAGTTGTTTTCATCCCTATGTACATCTATGCCAGAGCAGCCTCTACCTGCACGTATCTAGACGTAGATATATTTTATTGGTAAACCACTTAATGAATACTCAACAAAACATATGGATGTTTTTATTATACTTAGTCTTATCTCTAAGGCTTTACTAGTGTTTTCTAATCCTAATCCCAAAAATAACTAAACCTATCCTCTGATACCAACTATAAAAACCATGCTCTTTATTACATATTTAAACATGATTTATTACATAAAACCTTAACTTGATAAAAAAAATTAAGAACAATAGGTCTAGTGTCTTTGGGGCTTATAAATATTACATAAAAACTTAAATCATAGAAAACAACATCTTATTGAAAACTTCATTTACATGACCACTACATTCCCTTGTACTTAGCATTGCATAGGATAACATGAGGAAATTCATAAGAATAAGGTGCTCTATATAGCCCAGTAAGCGAATAAACATTGAATAACATGAGGAATATAATACATGTTATACAATAGGCATATCAATGGATCACAATAGAAACTTTTACATAAAGGAATGATAAAGCATGACAATTATAACATGTAAATGAGGCAACAACACTTAACATGGAATTAGCATGAGCCAAGGGTCATTGCACATGGAGCATGAGTAATCCCTCATTGCACATGAATAATGAGTAAAACATAAATGAACATGAATTATAATGAGTCAACACCCCTTTTACATGAAGGTATAATGTTACTATACTTTACCCAATGCATTGGAGTGTTATGAGGGCACACCCTTCTTAAACATTTCATTTCATGCATAAGTGTGCCACATGGATCATATAACATAGAATAAATCAACATAATATGTTATTAAATGATTAAGGAATGTGGAATAAATAAATGGAAGTACCATTAAATATGTATATGTTAATAAAGGTGAATACCCTTGATGAGGACATGGGTATAGTATTCACTACACAAAGATCTTGGCTTGGAAAAATGCGGTGCAATTTTGGCAGGATAATAGCATGGCCTAGGAGTTCGTAAAAAAAGTTGATGAGAGGGAAAAGGGTGTCTCATCATATCAAAATGAAATGGACAGTAAAGGGGTCATATATTTAAATTTACCAAAAAAATCCTAATGTAATTTAGATGCATAATAGAAAAGAATTACTTCGATGTAAAAGAGGAGAGAGAAATCCCACACTAAATTCTGGTAGGGTAACGGGTGTACATGGGAGGCATTAATGAGAGATAAATATGTATCCCATCATCCAACCATAAATAGGGCATTATAGGGGTGGTGAGAAATACTACCCCAACATTTTTAATTGAAACAAAGGCATAACAACTTAAAGAAAATTGGACAAAAATGAGAAATGAATAAATCCCTTACATGGAAGTGTGATCCCAAAGGCATGGGAGAGACAAGAGAGAATTCTTGGGATCTTGGGGCACCTTGGGAGGATTATAGAGGGATTAAAGAAGAGATTTGATGAACTCCAAAGTCATTGAGTGAAGAGGAAGTGGGAGAATTGGTGGGTTTATATACGAATGGAGAGATAATTTTTTATTATTTGGGTTTGGGTCACCACACATTAAACTAATCAATACCACAAAACATCCCATGGTTTGGGCCCATGGATTTTTTAAAGGGGAGTGGAAAATAGTATTTTATAATTCCAAAGTCCAAACATATTAAAATAATAGGGTTGTTTATGTGGATGTGATTCGCACTCTCAAGGAAATCAATTTAAAAAGACAAAATGTTTTATAAGCCTTGAAGGGTCCACTAATGCTTTGTAAAATAAATCAAAAAACCATAAATCACATTATTTTAATGGAAAAACATATATAGGACTAACATAATGTTTTTAGTATTTTAATATATCATAATTGGGTCATTATGATTTCATAAAAAACATTATATATTTAAACAGTATTTAATTTTTACCGAAACATTTTACAATCTCATAATATTATGAAAAACTCATTGTTGGATAATTTCAATGTCCGGATTCCAAAAATAATATTCATTTTATCTAAATAGTTTTCTAAATATTTGAAATTTTTACTTTTAAAATAAAAACCTAAATTTATCGAAAATTATTGGGTTTTTACAAAAATAGCTTTCAAACATTAATAAAAATTACAATTGCATTTATAAAATTATAGGATAATTTATATATAACAAAAACTAATTTAATAATAATAATAATAATAATATATTATTAAAATATTATTTAGTAAAAAAATACATTAATTCATCAAAATAGATTTTTTGGTTGAATATTTACTAAAAATAGTATTTGGGTTTTAAAAACTATTTACAATGTAACAATAATAAAATGAATGTATATTATTTATACAAAAATAATGTACACAGTCATAGTTCTAGGGTCTTGTTACATATCCTCTTAATAAACCTGCATTAGACCTTAGGGTAAGGTGCATGATGGTTACAGAATCTAGGGGGTATGAGATAACATTGCTCGGGTTGTAATCTCGATAGTCATCCAATTCTCTCATAGGTTGGTATGCTTTATCTTAACATATTCAATCTCGGATTGGGCTTGGTCAAGTGCCAACCCATTGATGCCAGCTTCTTTATGAGCCCTGAATAATTGGCTTCATATGGGGCATGTCTATTGGATGAGGCCATCACTACCTTTTTCTGAGTAAGTTTGATTAATTAAAGCCATATATTTATACTAACCATGTGATCACTTTTCAATGAATATATTTGTAATGCTCATAATTTTTAATTGTATTTAAAAATACAAAACATAGAACCAAATAAGTGCATAAATTTTACATTTCCATTAAAAGATATTTAAATAGACCAAGAGTGATTCTCATAAATAAATTTTGGGTCATTACAGTAAGTCACCAATCTTATGAGGCTGAGTCACATGACCTTCAATTTAATTTCACAGTAAAAGGTTCATCGCTTCGCACCCTCACCCTATGTTGCTCCGTCCTCTTCCACCGTATGCTCACCCCCTCCCACTAGCAAGCGTCGATGCATGTGGTTTGTTCAATCTCTCACATCCTCTTGTTTCTCTCACTGAGCAAGCCTCTCGTGGTATTATAGGTTTGTGACGATCACAACATCCAAACCATTCTGAACTATGGGGACTCTGATTCCTGATCAAACCAGGATATATAGGATGCTTACTTGATGGCCGGAGCACAAAAGTTTGACCATCCAAAAGGGTTCACCCAATCATGTTTTCGTAAAGGGATAACTTCTATGCATATTCCCCAGTCCTTCTAAACTACGAGAACACTGATTTCTAATCAAACCAGGATATATGGGATGCCTACTTGAAGGCCCAAACTCAAAAGGGTTCCCATACAAAATGGTTCACCCATAATGTCTTCCCAAATGCGTAGCGTCCATGCGTATGCCCTAGCCAATCCGAACTATGTGGGTTCTGATTCCTCTCTCAAGGATAAATATGAAACCCACCTACAGGGTTTGATCCCAACATCATGTCACCTTCTATCCCCCTGTATGACGATAAAATCAAGAACAACTTATTGTATGGCTCATGTCCGCTTCAACTACATAACATCAAATCCAAATGTGATTACGACGATCTAGAAAACTAGGGGTATCCCATGGACACACTCTTCATGAATGAAACAATGATTCAAAAATATATGAACACAACTTAAATAGGTTAGAGAGTCTTGGAACAGGAAATAGTCTTCCCCCAAATGGGTGTGTTGAGCCTGACTAACCATCCTCTCAACCAATGGATTTATTATGTGTTATTGGCCGAATCATAATCCAACGATCACCTACTTTTGGAAAGTAGGTCCATAATTCCTGGACATCAAGATGTTGGGTGTTTCTGTCTCCCCAAATAAACCCATTAGAGACTATCCAATGAAGTTATATCTGAGGGGGACCCATTCCACCAGTTCTTGACCCCATACAATGAACTTCATGGATCATCTGACTATGGAATATCCTTCACAATACATAAGGGATAAATTTCCCAGTCCCTATGGGATAAATCCAACACACATTAAAGGAAAATGACAAAGAACGTGTCAAATTAAACGAAATGATGAATTTGGTGAGGACCCATTTCTATGAAAATAGGTAGGTGATGATTCTCATCGTACCATTTCCTCATAGCCCCAAACATTCCACCTCAGAGGAGGAACATGGCTTTTATGGTGTTTAGGGATTTTTAGTGTTTTTATGGATTTCAGTATTTTATTAGGGTTTTGGGTGTTTAAAGGTTTTTAGGGTTTAAATGTTTTTTTATTATTGATAGTTATTCTGGGGTTTTTTTTATTTTTAGTTGTTTTAAGAGTATTTTATCATTTTTTATAGTTTTTTTGAATCATTTTGGTTCTAGGGTTTTTTTGGTTTCATTATCTTTTAAGATTTTTAAGGTTTTTTGGGTTTTCCATGTTTTTAGGGTTTTTAATGATTTTAGGTTTTTATGGTTTTTAGCGGTTTTAGGTTTTTTATAATTTCTAAATGTTTTCAGGGTTTTAGGGAGTTTTATAATTTTTAGGGTCTTATTTTTTTAGTGTTTTAGTGTGTTTCAGGGGTTTTAATTTTTTTGGGATTTTTGTGATTTTTCTTCTTTTTCGGGTCATTAGGGGATTTCTGGGGTTTTAATGGTTTTCTATGGTTTTAGGGATTTAATGGGTTTTTATGGATTTTAGTGTCCTCATGTTTTTACATGTTTTTGGTGTTATTTATGGTATTTACCTGATAAGGGCGTTTTAAGGGCATGTTGTGTCTTTAATGGCCTTTTAGGGGTTTTAAGTATTTTTAGCGTTTTTATGAGTTTCTTTTTGGTTTTTTGGGGATTTTTGGGGATTTTTGTGTTTATAAGGTTTTGTTGGATTTTAATCGTTTTAATGGTGTTCGTGGGGTTTACAGGTTTTAGGTTTATGTTGGGTTCTTTTTTGGATTTCCAGGGTTATTTTATGGATTTTAGTATTTTTTTGGTTCGATAACACATTTTTTAGTAATATTAGGGTTTTATTTGATTTATTAGGATTTTGTGGATTTTTTAAGGTTTTAAGGGAATTTTTGGGTTTTTAAAAATTTTCTGTTTTTCCGGTTTCACGGTTTTTTATTTTTTTTTACTATTTTTAGGAGTTTAAGGGATTTATTACAGTTTTATAGGGGTTTTGAGGTTCTTTTTTAATTTTGGGGGTCTTTAGTGTTTTATAGGGTTATTATGGTTTTTTGTGTTGTTTGGTTTTTAGGGGTTTTAATAGATTTCTGGATTTAATGGCTTTTAATGATTTTAGTGTTTTTGGATATGTTTAAAGTATTTAGTGTGTTATGTGTCTTAAGGTTTTTAGGTATTTAGGGTTTTAGTTTTTTATGGTTTTTATGTTTTTAGGGGTTTTATTATTTTAATGGATTTATGGGTTTTAGTGTTTTTGGGTTTCGTATGTTATTTTAGGGGTTCGGTGTTTTTCAAAGGGTTTTAAGGTTTCCCAGATTTTATTGGTTTTAATTTATTAGGGTTTCTAGTGTGTTTAATTGTTTTTAGGGTTTTGGGTTTAATGGGGGTTTTTTGTGTTTTATGTTTTTTATGGGTATTATGGTTTTATAGGATTATTAGGATTTTTTGGTTATTTTAGGGATTTTAAGGTTTTTATGGATTTTAGAGTTTGTTTGGGGTTTGTTTTGTTTTAAGGGTTTATAGGTAATTTATTTCCTTTCTAGGATATTGAGTTTTTAACATTATTAGGGTTTTATAGAGATATGGTATTTATCATTATTTTAGATAATTTATGAGTGTATCTTGTTTTTATGGGGTGCTGTGATTTTTATTTTGTTTTGATTTTTAGTGATTTTTTTGGATTTGATAGGTTTTTTTGTGTTTTAGGTTTGTAATGAATTTTCATGTTTTTATTGATTATTATGTGGTTTTAGGGAATTTAGGGTTATTTAGTGTTTTTAGAGTGTTTGGGGTTTTTTGGAATTGTATTCTATTTTTTATTTTTGGAGTTTTTTAGGTTTCTCTGAGGATTCAGTGTTATTTATTATTGTTTATGGTTTTATGATTTTTAGGGTTTTATGGTGTTGAAGTTTTTATGGGATTTGGAAAATTTATGTTTATTAGTTTGTTCTTTAAAAAATTGGTTTTTAATGGGTCATTGGGCTTTGTAGAGTTTTTTTGGGTTTTATGTTTGTAGCATTTTTGGGTTTTTTTAGTTATAAATTGGTGTTTTTGGGTTCATTTTAGTTTTTTTGGGGTTTTTTGTATTTTTTATATTGTTATGGTATTTAGGGGTTTGGGTTTTTATGACAGTTTTAGTATTTCTCAAGTTTATAGTACCTTCAGGTTTTTTTGGGTTTTTGGGGTTTTATCATTTATTGGGATTTTTAGGATTTTTTGTGTGTATATGATGTTGTATGATTTTTATGGGTTCTGCGAGTTTTAAGGTCTTTTATACTTTCCAGGGGTTCTTCGTGTATTTTATTATTTTTAGGGTCTTTATGGTCATTAATGGATATTAGATTTTTTAGGATCGTTTATGTTTGTGCATGCCTATGAATGTAAATTTTTTGTTAGATTACATGTAATTTTATGTTTTTATTTATCTAAAAACAACTTTTTTTCTCATGTGAAAAAATGTTTTTAAAACCTCTATAAATAATTCATACAACATGAGTGGTTTTGATTGGAATTTAATATTATTATTTATTATGAAATATAAAATATTTAGCAAGCATTTTTTAAACTATGATGATATCCAATTCTATCTCTAGCATGCTCAAATTTTTATATGAACATGATACATGCTTTTTGTTTCAAGAAATATTTTCAGTTGACACTGCATTATAGTTTTCTTTGGTAATTTAATTATATCATGCTCTATACTGATCAGATTTCTACAAAACCATATCTAGGTGAAATATAAAAAATTCTATATTTCTTTAGAATATATTGAAATTTAAATATATTGTTTAAGTAGTGCACAAAATGTTCCAAGATCTTGTAATAGGTCTAGAAAAATTGATTTTCCATAATTCAAAAACTTTTTTGTTTCTTTGATATCACATTAAATTAAAAACTCAATCTCTTTTATTTTTGGGTTTTAAATTTAAAAAGACATTCTACCTTTAATTAAGATACATAAAAATATAATCATTTTATTTATGTGCAGTAAAAAATCTCTGAATTACTGTAATTTTTTCTATAGTTCTCAAATCACGTTCTAAAAGTATTTTAAAGATATATTTTAATTTAATTTTCATATTGAATCATTTCTTGATTCGTTGAAAATAAATATATATTATTTTAAAGTAAATAATCTTGAAAATTCTATAATTATGTAGTTTATATGGGTTAAAATAAAAAATGGTAGTGTGTTCTTCTTTTACATAAAATAATGAATTACTATTTCGTATCTTATGCTTCCAAAATTTTCCATCAAATTTTGAACTCTCAATGAACATCACTATTCAAAAACAGAACTACAACCATAATATTCGTCCTTGAATTCTTTATCCTTCAACAAAATCTAACTTAGAAAAATTTAAATCTCAAATGAAGATAAGTTTTAAAACTAACGGTAGATAAATTTTCAACAACATGGTAAATGAATTTTTAAACTAATGGTATATGAGGATTAAATCTAATTGTCGTTGATTTTTAAAACTGATGATGGATCATAATTTTCAACTATTGGTGGTTCTTAATTTTCAACTAATCATGGATCATAATTATCAACTAATGGTGTATCATATTTTGGATGAAATGATGGATCATATATTTGAACTAATGGTGGATCATATTTTTGAACTAAAGGTCGAAAATATTTTTGAAATAATGGTGGATCATATTTTATTACTAATGATGGATAATTATTTTAAAAAAGATAATCTTCATTATAACTTATGGTGGGAAATTTTTTTAACTAAAGGTGGATACCATTTTTATAACCAACAGTGGCTCAATTTTTTAAATCCAATTATAGGTTTACAATGGATGATTTCTGATGATAGGTTATCACTTGAATCTTTTTAATGGTGTAACTCAACAGTAAATACAAAATTTTAGAAAATTCTTACTACCACCATTTATTAAATTATTCTCCCACCAGTTAAAAATATGTTACTACTAGGTACTATTTTCGTGTAGCAGCATTTAAAATTTTATTGTTATAAAAATTATTAGTGCTCTATTTTCATAAATTTTTTATGTTCTACTAAATTAGGTATTTATATTAACTGTTTTTATTATATTACTGGTTTCCAAAATTAATATATATATTATATTTGAGCCCATTGATGTGTTTTAATTTTTTGTAATACATTTAAAAAAAATATTAAATTACACCTTCTTCAGGGGTGAAATTTCAACAAATTTCTAGAATATTTTTTTTATAATATTTTTTGATTATTTATTTGACTAAATATTTTTTAAATAAATATTTGATGAAATTTTATTAATTCGAACACATTTTGTTTAATTTGGATTAGTATAATTATTTTTTAAATTACATTCTATATTACATTAAAATGTATTTAATATTAGTTTTCAAATAGCATTAAGATTTTTATGTGATTTCTTTGAAGGATTATAATTTAATGGGTTATTTAAATTTTGTTTAATTGTTATTTATGTTTTGAATTCAAATGATATTTGATACAATTATTTTGGAGGATAATTTTCTCTCCCTAGAATAATTATATTATTTTTTAATTTACATTGATTTACATAGAGATAAGTTTGGTGGGGTTTTTTTTGTAATACTATTTATAGGTTCCATGAATCTTTAGGGAATAAAATATTTAACATATTTTCCTCTATGGTTTTTCATGAGAAAAATATATATACTTATCATGTTTTGTATAAACTGAAGCCATGTGTGATACACTGTTTTACCCACTAGATAGTATCTCAAAAAAAATTCTTCTACTAATAGTACGACCTTAGAAAGTCATATGAATTTCTCGAGAACAAGTACCTGCACTTTCATTTTTCATCTGCTACTTCATTGTAATTTCTGATTCTATAACATTACATCCAAATCTCTAACATACAAAATCTATTTTCTATTTTTTATTTTGCATACAACATCATTATTATTCATTTCTATCTTTGTTTTTTGACTCCCAGATGATAATGTCATAATGGTTTTGGTTGTGACTCTATATATGTGAAGTCAACTGTAGTAATTTGGTTATGAATCACCAAACAAAATTTAGTGTTTTATAGTTATCAATCCACTAGAAATTGGTATTGTAATTGGGTTATTTTTAGCCATTAAAAATAAGCTTGTCCACACATATCTCTCATAGAGTATAGAGGTATAAAATGTCACTAGATTCACTTTGGACTGAAATAATATAAAAATCCATGTGTTAATTTCTTTATTTCCACATCTAATTAACACTAAAAACACACTAGTAATTAATTTAACCAATCATTTTATTTGATTAAATATTTTATTCTTGTCTACTCACCCCCTAAATACAATCTTACATTACCCAATCCAACTTAATAATTGGTATCATAGTATACCCTTTTTAATAATAGTTTAGCTCTTTCATTCTCTTTCATGATGCGAAAAAGTTATTATAAATGGGTTTTTGGTTTTTAATTATATAATATGTCTATAGAGTCTATTTTTTATATTTAATTGTGATAACCTATTACTTGAACACATAGTATAATGATAATATATTTAAGATGTAAGGATTAAACACAAATAGTGCATGAATTCCATAGAATCTACTTCACTTACATTACAATGATTATGAATACTAGATATTCTGAAAGGATGAATATCTCAATAAATTCATTATTTACCACTAGTCTATCAAGTAAAAAATTTACATAGTACCAGATGTTGATGAATATACACTTGTTGAAAATGATGACACGACAAATAATTTAAATTTAAAAGTTGATAATATTTTATTTCGATCTATTAAAATATTTTTTTCATCATGTATTCACTTCTAAGATAGATCATAGTATTATGATGATTCTAGAAGTCTCTCATCTTACCATTAATAAAATAATTCAAAACAAAATTTTAATGATTCAAGAAGTGTAAAAAGTCTTCAACATGGATGAAGATGAAACTGTAAACCAAATATGCAACCAATTAAAAAAGAATGTTGAATGGAATTAACTCACTTGGAGAATATCTGGAAAACCCAATACATTTTGAATGATTCCTATGAGGATTACCAATGAAATAGGATTCAATAAAGGTTTCCACTGAAAAAATCAACACTATTAAAGTGTACAATATGGATGAATTTTTATGAATCACTACTATAGTACAAAAAGGAAAAGAAGAACATAGAGGTTATGAAGAAAATAAAAATAAATGGTGTAGATTCCAATTCTGGGAATTTTTTTTCTACTTACTCTTTTGATATTGATCTATAGGATAGTTAAAAGAAGATATGTCACAGACTACAATTGGGATTTACAAAAGAATGATTAAATAAGGACATATGAAATGATTTCGATGAAAACCTCAAAAGTGAAATCACATGGGAGAAAACAAAAGGTGGAATTAATTTAAATTAATTAGATGTAACATGTTATGTTTGTATGAATAAAGGGAATATTGTGCCTGACTACTTTCAACCAATGAATAACGGAAAATAAAAAAAATAAGGTAAAAAAGGAATTGACCAATTGTTGGATATGTATATAGGAATGTAATTTTTTAAAAAAAATAAACATGAAAAATAATATACTCATGTATACATCAGGGAATCACTGGAAATGCAAGTGATTCTTGTTTTTATTCTAGATGTTCTGATTTGATTATTATTATGAAAAACATAATGTTTCAAAATTAAATGAATAAATTCAATTATTAAGAAAATATATTTTCAAAGAAGCTAATTTATATAATAAGATTAACGAAAATAATGATAACCTTGTTTTTGAAAATAACGTAATTTTATATGAGAATGAAAAATTAAGAAATTGCACTTTTTCATCTCATTATAGTGTTTATAAAAATTCCAAATATTCTCTAAATTTGAATTAATATGTGAAAGAATATTTTCAATGTCTTAGACAATTATTATCTTATTTTATTCACCATAAAAATATATATCATAAGATTACATCTTTTAATAAAAAAATTAAAAATAACTATGGTTTTGTCTATCATAGAATGTTGACTCAAATTTTAAAGACACATGTTGTTAAAAGTAAAAATGGATGAACTCGTAGTATTTCTTATTTTGAATGTGTTATGAAATGTCAATATGAAAATTATTTTATCATAGATTTAAATTAACCTTGGGATTTAAAAAAACTGTGATTTATAAATCATTGTTATATAGAGTACCATATATTAAATGTATAAATTATGTTTTAGTACCTAAAAATTGTATTGAAAACCCTATTGAACCAAAATTAGCTTGGTACCATAATTTGAAAGTAATTTATTTTTAAAGAAAAAATATTTTGGATGTATGTTGGAAAATATATGGAACATGAAAAATGGATAATCTAGACATACTAATAGATACCAATAAAATTTTAAAACATTAAACTAATGGGACAGAGGAACTGTTATATTTGGAGATAATTCCAATGTCAAAGTAAAATATTTTTATAATGTTTGTATTTAAAAATATAATTTAATTTTTAATGATTTATATGTTGAAGGGTTGAAAAATAATGTAATTTTTATCTCACAATTATTTATTTATTTACTTGAAATTAAATTTAAAATTTTCATAATGTTCTATTTTTAAAAATGATTCAATATTATTTTATGCTAATCAAAAAATAGAATTTTTACACTAGTGATTTTTATAAACTAATAGTAAAATTTATAATGTGTTTGAATGTTGTTCAGAGTGATATCATCCTTTAGCATCAATTTTTAGGTCATGTTATTTTCTTAATGTTAAATAATCTCTATAAAAATGTGAATGTTTTATAATTACCTTCCTTGATGAATGAACTTCTTCATGATTGTGAGACTTTCCTGAAATGAAAAAAGTAAAATTTCATCTATATATACTAATGGGTAATGTACATAATAGAAATTTATAGTTATTACATCATGACTTATTTGGTCATAATAAAAAAATTTCGAATTGTTGGATTAAATTTACTTTAATTATTGTTGAATGTTATATTTTATTTATATAGTTACACTTTATTTCCCACAATAATTATAATTTATCTAGAAATACAACTTTTCAAAGTTTAGTTCAAAATAAAAAATGTTATTTGAATGTTTTTATTCATAGTGATAAAAGATGAGATTTAATAATATATATTTTGAAACATTATATGAATATAATGGTTATTTTCACAATTTATCCCCCACATTAAGACCATAGAAAAATGGTTTTGTAGAAAGAAATAGAACTCAAATTGAAATGGCTCGAACGATGTTAGTGAATCTAATTTGGCGAGATTATTTTTGTTTGAGGCCTATATTTTTTCTTGATATATTCCATATATAATTATTATTAGACAATTTTAAATATAAACTTATTTTTATTTATTTAAACATAAGTATCCTAATATTAGTTATATTAGAATTTCTTGTTGTGATGTATTTATTTTAAATTCCAAGGATGATTTTGATAAATTTTATTCTAAAAGTGATGAAGGTATTTTTCCATAGACATTGTGATAATAGTATATCGTATAGTGTTTATAATAATTTTATGATTATTATTAAATAATATTATCATGTAATATTTGATGAATTTATGCTGAATTCAATTGTGATTCTAATTTTTTTTATGAGTTTAGATATTTTATTTTAGGTGAAAAAAACCCTAGAGATAATGATGAATCAATTGTGGGCGGGGGGGATACTCCTTCTTGACCATTTACAATATCTTATAATATTAATAATGATAATACTATTTAAAATGTTATCAAAACATTTGATTTTGGTGTTAAAAAAAATTGTTTTACCTTTTGTTCCAATTAATCTTTTAATTATAATATTTATCTAAATAATATTAATGTTTCATTGAATAAATATAACTGGCTTTTTTCTTTTTAATATTAGTTTAATAATTTTTTTATAAATAATGGTTGAACATTAGTTGAATTTCTTGATTATAAAAAGGTAATTAGAAATAAATTTATATTTAGTAACATGATTGATGAATTCTCATATATTTTCAAAAACAAATCCATACAATTTGCTCAAAGATAATCTCATGAAGAAGTTACAGAATTTGAGTATTAATTTGAACAAATCTCAAGGTTAGAGCCAATTAGAATCAAGTTAGTTTTTTCTTATTTTCAAAATTTTAAATTATATCAAATTTATGAAAAAACAACATTCATAAATTGCTTTATTACTGTAGATTTTTATGTTTCTCAACCCCCTAGTTTTTAGAATGAAATATTTCTTAACCGTGATTCTAAATTATCTACTGATTTGTATGGATTCAGACAAGAACATCATTCATGGAAGAGAAATGTTTTATTTTTAAAAAAAATAATGGTTTCATGGAATCCATTTTTGACCCTAAAATTTTTATTACAATAATTTCCAATGACATTTTAATTGTTCAAATATATGGTAATGATATTGATTTTTTTCCATCTAGTTAAATATTTTAAAATAATTTTTATACATTGATATATTTTTCATTTGACATGAGTTTAATGGGAGAAATAAAATTCATCATCAGGCATCCAATTTCCTAGAGGAAAGATGGATTTTTTATTACACAATCTATGTATGCTAAGGAGTTGGATTAATGATCTGGTCATGATTCCCCTAAATCCAGGAAAACCCATACTGGTACTAATTATTAATTTTATTTTGATATATCTAGTAAATCTGTTGTTGTCTAGGTTTATAGAGTCATTATAGTTTTATTTATTTACCTAATGAAATACAAAATTTATATAATGTTTTGTTTTCATATGTGATAGAATTCAAACTGTCCTCGTTGAGAGTAAAATAAAATATATAAAAATAATAATTATATAAGTTAAGGAACTATTTAATCTAGATTATTTTATCAAAATTATAAGTTTTTTATTTAATACATTATTATAACTCTATTTTTTAATGTTGTATAATTTATAATTCATTTTATTAGAGAAATATTAATTTCATTGTATTCTACGAAACAGCTATTTAATTCTCTATCTATTTTATAAAATGGTAATATCTATGATACATGTAGTTTTTATCAAATCATATAGATTATAAAAAATATATGTTTTTTGGGTATTTATATTGATAAATTTTTAATTTATTGTGATCATAGTTCTATAATTTATATTTCTAAATATCACTTACAATATTGTTGAACAAAACATGTTAATATAAGATTTCATTTTTTAGAGATCATATGAGTACATGATATATTATTTGAGAATATATTCCAAATAAAAATTATCTAACATACATATTTACTAAGAATGTAGACTCCTCATTTCTGGAAAAAATTAAATTTGAGCTAGAGGTTTTGGAAGAATAATTATTTTATCTTTTCATTTGTTTAGGGGGAATTTTTTGTTCTATCTTTATTTTTTTATTTTTATAAAGGGGGAGAAATTGAGTTTAAATGTTTAGGTTTTGTAATAAAACAAAAAGGATAAATATTTTACATTTGATTGCACATATTATTTGTTTTTTGAATAAATAATAGTTATTGTATTAAATTATACAAAAACCTCTTATAATTTTAAGAAAATAAAATTTCCCAACATATCATTTGTTTTTCTTATAAAATGAGTATCAATGGTAAGAAGTTTTTAATTGTAGTTTCGTATGACTGATAAATTGATTATCAATGGTTTATTATAGTAATATTAAGTTTTATTGTATCCCTAGAATGTTCGAATTCAATTTAGAACACGATAATTTACTTTTAGTTTCAATAACTATTTTTAGTATAAAATAATTTATAAATTCCGATCATTATTTAATTATAAACTATGATATACTATTAACATTATTATGAAACTTGTTACATTATAAAGACCACAAACTTATATAAATTTCATTAGGATTAATATATTTATGAATTTATTGTAATTATACTACAAAAAATATTCAAATATCATGAAATATTTATAGACATAGTGCTTTTCTAAAATACAAAATCTGTTTTATTGCCTTGATTTCTTTTTAATTTCTTATTAGAATCACTCAGTATTTTTATTTATAAATTTAAGAATATTTTATATATTAAATTAAACTATATAGAAATATAAATATTTTATTTAGGTGGCTCAAAAATGTATTTATTAAAGCAATTTTTTCAATAGTGTTCAAATCATATTTTAACTATATTTTTAAAATATATTTTAATGAAATTTTCAAAATGAAGCCATGATTGATTCAATGGAAACATATTGAAATTATTTTCAATAAATAATTCACTATTAAATTATATTTCTTTCATATAGATGGATTAATAAATCACAAAAAAATAGTATTTTACACAAAAATGATTATTTACTATTCATTAATTTCTTCATCCATTCTTTTTCCCCCATGAATGAACTCCCAAGCTTCTTCTTGTATATGCAACATATCTACAACCTTCCTCTTTCTACTTTCTTGATTTATCCTTTAGCAGTAGTACACATAAATTTATCATAACCCTAATGGTATATGAATGTTAAAACCAATGGTAGATGATGTTTAAACCCAATGGTAGACGAAGATTAAAACAAACAGTAGATGATGTTCCAAACTAACAGCAGATGATGTTTAAAACTAATAGCGGATCATAATTTTTTACTAATGGTGAATAATAATTTTTAACTAACATTGGATAATATTTTAAAACTAATGTTGGATCAAATAATTCAACTAAATGTGGATCATATTTTTGGACTACGGTGTAATTTTTTTATAACAAACCATGGAACATTTTTTTAACATCCAGGGGATCATTTTTTTAACTAATGATGGATTGATTTTTATAACGAATAGTGGATAAATCATTAAAATACAATGGTATATTTGAGATTATAGTTTCTCCCTAGAAGATCTTTGATGGAAAAAATCAATGATAGATCTGAAATAGTTGTACATTTTGTTTACAACCAAGTATATGTTGATTCTACCACCAGTTAAAAACATTCAACCACATGTTACTAATTTGTTATACATATGGTTAAAATGATATTGTTATGAAATTTTTACAGTGAATTTAAATTCATTATTTTTTTTATGAACTACATATTTATAAAAAAAATTTCTTAGTTTCAAAAAATTATATATATTTTTTAATCAAAGAGATGTTTTTTAAAAAAACATTAAACTATTTTAAAATATATGTTAATTTACCCTTTATTAATGTATAAAAATTGAGTATATTTATAGAATATTTATGTATTAATATTTTGATCTATTTTCTTTGACTAACAAATTCTAAAAAAATATATAATGACATTCAATTTATTCAGACACATTTTATGTTATTTAAAATAATATAATTATTCTAAATTAAACGATGCATTAAAATAAAATGTATTTAATATTTGTTATAAAACATTCATCAGTTTTTTAGGGGATTAAATTGAATTATTAACATTTTATTTTTTATTCAAATTGGATTAAATTGGTCATTATTATTTTAATTCAAATGATTTTTGTTACTACTATTCTGGATTATAACATTTTATCATCTTAATAAATATTTTATTAATTAATTTTAATTGAATTACTCAGATATTAGTTTTGTTAGTTTTTTAATAATCACATTTTAATGTTCAATGATAATTTAAGGAATACACAATTTAACATATTCAATGCTATATTTTTCCACGAGAAAAAGTTTTCAAATTCTCTAGTTATTTACGTTCCAAAGCACTTTGTGATATACTTTTTTACCTACTGGACAGTCTCTCGGGCTTATCAAAATATTCGACGACTATATATTTATTGATTAGATATCCTCATTACTTTAGAAATAATATCTTTGCTTTAATTAATCATATTCTATTTAATTATGGTTTATGATTTATAACACTACTTCCTAATATCTCACATACACTCCCAATTTTTAGTTTATCTTTTTTCTCATAGAAGAATTATTCTTATTATCCATCATTATATTGTGAATTAAATATTACAAATTCCAAAAATATTAATGTTATGACTCACAGTATATAAAGACCAGTGCTATTTTTGGGTTGTGATTCCCCAAAAAATAAAATGTGTCTTGGAAATCCCTAAACTAGAATAGGATATTGTAATTGGTTTATTATTAAACATTATAAATTGGGTTGTGAACATGTATCTATCACCGATTAAAGATGTATAAGACTTGGCTATGTCCACTTTGGACTAGACCCACATTAAAATCCCTAATTAAATAATTTATTTCTTCATCTAATTAACTGTTATAATTTAGTATAATAATTAATCAAATTTATCATTTTATTTCATAAAATTGTTTAATTAGGTCCCCTCACCTTCTCTATACCATATTCAATTACCCTATCTATGCTTAACATTTTGAGTGTTTTTTTATAGTTTTTAGGTTTTTTATGGTTGGGGGCTTTGTGAATTTGGGGTTTTCTGGGATTTTAGAGGCTTTAGAGATTCAGGTTTTGAACAAATTTTTACGGTTTGTATAGTTTCTAGGGGAATTATGGGTTTTAGGAATTTTTATGGTTTTTTATAGGTATCAGAATTTTTGGGTACTTTTTGATTTTAGTGGGTATTAGGGGTTTTAGGTTTTTATGGGTTTTATGGTATTTCAATGTTTTGGGGGGGGGGGGGGGGGTTGTGGGTATTTTTTTGTTTTTGTGGTTTTAAAGTAAATTCAAGTGTAATTAAGTTCTAAATGTTATCTTTGGTTTTTTTGGGGTTTTTATGGGGGTTTTAGGGGTTTAGGGTTATTTAGAGGGGGAGGGGTTTAGGGTTTTTAGGTGTTTTAGTGGATTTGTTTGTTTTATGTTTTTTATGGTTATGGGTATTTAGTTTTTCTATCGTTTTAGGTTTTTTTAATAATTTTTAGTGTATCTATGGTTTTTTTAAGTTCTGAGGGGTTTTTAGTGTTTCTTAGTTATTTAGTTTTTTGAATTCTGTGATAGGTTTTTAGTGTTGTCATGGTTTAATGGGGTTTAGTGTTTTATGTTTTTACTTTTATTTTTTGTTTTTTTGGGTTTAGTTGTTTTAGGTTTTCAATGGTTTGGGGGATGTTTTGGGGGTTTTTGTGGTATATTGTGTTTTTTATGGTCTTTAAGGTTTTATGTGGTTTTAGGGTTTTTGATTTTATTTTTATGGAGTTTTTAAAGTTTTTTAGGACTTATTTTGTTTTAGGGGTTTTAAGTTTTTAGTTATTTTATGTTCTTTAGGTGTTCAATGGTTATTTTGAGTTTTAGGGTTTTTTGAGTATTAGGGTTTCTAGGATTTTATGCATTTAAAATTTTATAATTTTATTTTATTTTTTTGGGTATTTATGGGGTTTTTGTTGTTGTAAATATTTTTTTGAGTGTTTAGGATCATTATATTTTTTAGGATTTTTTAATGTTTTTTGGGGTTTATGGGTTTTTCTTATTGTTAGTGGTTTTAAGCAGCTTTTGGTTCATTTATGGTATTTTAGGGTTTTCATGGATTTCATGGTCTTTTAGAGTTTTTAATGGTTTTTGTGTCCCTTTATGTTTATGGGTTTATGTTACTTTAGGAATTTTATAGGATTATATATATATTTTTGAATTTTTTATGGATCATAGGGTCCTTTAGTGTTTTTATTATTTTTAGGCTCTTTTAGGGTTTTTGGGTTTTTACATGTAATTTTTGGATTTTGGTGTCTTTTAGTTTTTTCAATGTTTTTAGCGGTTTTAGGACCTTTTAGATAAATTTTGGGGGTTGGGCGGGGGGGCGGGGGGGGGGGGGGGGGGTTAGGGTGTTTTAGGATATTTAGGTTTATAATTATTTTTATTATTTTTACGGTCTTTATGGGGTTTTAGGAACTAATAGGGTTGTTATGAGTTTTTAATGCCCATTAGGGGGTTTTAGGACATTTAGAACATTATTTTTTTCAGGTATTTTATGGACTGTATGTATTTTAGGGGGTTTAGTTACCTTTTTCGCTTTTTAGTGTTTTTTGGTTATTTTGGCGATTGTAGGATTTTAGTGTATTTTTTTTATTATTTTAGGGACTTTTGTGGTTTTATGTTTTTAATGTTATTTAAGGAAATTTAGGTGTTTTTGGTAATATTATGGGTGTCATATTGTTTTTAGTGGATTTAAGGGTTTTAATTTTTTAATGATATTTTGGGTTTTTTTAATTTCTAGTGTTTTATGGGTTTCTTATGTATTACAGTCTATCTGAATTGTTATTAATGTTGATTGAAATTTCAGGGTTTTGAAAATTTTTAGAGGTTTCTTATGTTTCTGAAGGTATTAGATTTTTTATGGGTTTTTATTTTTTTTAATTGTTTGTTTAGGTTTTTTATGTTTTTTATTTTTATTTTTTTATGGTTTTTAATGATTATTATTGGTTTTAAGGGTTTTAGTTGTATTTTTTTAATATTTATGGGTTTTGATGTATTTTTATGTTTTTAGTGGTTTTTTTGTGTGTTTTTGGTATGATTTTATGAGATTTTATGGGTTTTGGGTTTTTTGGATTTTTAATAATTTTTTTAGTTTTTTAGGGTTTTAGGTTTTCTTAGATCTTTGAGGGTTTAGTGTTTTTTTTATATTTTTATTGTTCTTCTGTAGTTTTAGGGATTTCATTATGTTTTTAGGGTTTTTCAGGATATTTTTGGTTTTTGGGTTTTCTCATTGTTATTTAGTTTTTTGGATTTTTGGGGGTTTATAGTTTTTTGTTAATCAGGTTTTTTTGGATTTTTGGGTTTTTTAGGGTTTTGGGGTTTTAGGGAAAATTTTAAATATTTGTACACTTTGGGTTTTTACTATTTATTTGGTTTTTTAGGGTTTTAGGTTATTTGGTATGTTTAGTGTTTTTGTGATTTTATGGTGTTTTTGGGATTTTGATTAACTATAATGGTTTTTACCTATGTTTTAATCTTTTATAGTTTTTAGGGTTATTTAGGGTTTGTAGGGTCTTATTGTGGTTTTACGTTTTCTAGGGTTCTTATTGTTTTTACCGTTGTTTTAGTATTTAGGGTTTTAGGGTCTGTAGGGGTGTTAAGGGGTTTTGGGGATTTTTCATTTAAAGTATTTTTGGGGTTTTAGGGAATTTAGGGGTTTGGGGGTTATGTTTTTTTAGGTTTTTATTGTTTTACGGAGTTTTGGATTTGTTTGGTGTTTTAATGTTTTTTATGTTTTTCGGGAAATTTTGCACAGCTAGATTTTTATGGGGTGTTAGTGTTTTTTTATCTATAGGTTTTAAGGGTTTTTATTGGGATTTTAGGTTCATTTTAATATTTTACATTTTTATTGTCTATTGTGTTTTTATGGGTTTTATGGTCTTTTGGGATTTTAAGGGGTTTGGGGCCTTTTATGGGTTTTTATTGGTTTTCAAGTTCATTAATATTTTTTGGATTTTTAGGTTTTATGGGTTTTTACGGTCTAAGGGGTTCATTATTTTTTATGATATTTTGGAATTTTATGTTTTTAGGTGTTTTGGGGTTTTCATAGTTTTTAGGTTTTTTAGGTTTTTTAGGTGTTTTGGGGTTTTCAGGGTTTTTAGGTGTTTTAAGGTTTTTGTGGGGTTTTGGAATCTTTTAAGGTTTTCAGGGAATTTTAGTTCCTTTTATGGTTTTTATGATTTTTATGGTTTTTAGGTTTTTTATGAGATTTATGGAATTTGAGTTTATTTTTGTGGTTTGAGGAATATTATGGGTATTTGGGTTTTTCGCGGTCTTTTTAGGGTTTTATAATGCTTTAGGGATTTTTTGGGTTTTGTGGTTTTTATTATCTTTTATGGTTTTTAGGATCTTTTGGGTGTTTTTTGACAATTATTTTTATAATTTATTAGGGGTTTTGGAGATTTTTTGTTCTTTTAGGATTAATTTGGAGTTTTTATGTTCCATTAGGGTCTTTTTAGGGTTTTTAGGTATTTAGAGTCATTTAGGGTTTTTTGGGGTTTTCTGTTTTTTGGGATTTTGGAGTGTTTTTATGGTGTATTATGGTTTTTGGTTGTTTTAGGGTTCTTAGGGTCTTTTAGAGTCTTTAGGGACATTTTTTGTTGTTAGGGTTTTTAGGACCTTTTATAATTTGTTGGGGTTTTAGAGATAGTTGATGTTATTTGGATTTGTGACTCAATTTGGGGTCTTCGGGTTTTTAAGGTCTATTGGGATTTAAAGGGGTTTCATATTATTTTAGGGGTTGTAGGGTGCATTATGGGTTTTATGATTTTTATGGAATTTTAAATTATTTAGGTTTTTAGAGTCTTTTGGGTTTTTAGGTTTTTAGGGTCTCTTCTAGGTATTGAGTTTTTAGATTGTTTTATGGGTTTTAATGGGTTTTAGGGTTTTTTAGTTTTCATGGTTTGTCATGAATTTATGGTTTAATGGTTGTTAGTGATTTCTTGTTTCAATGGTTTTTTTGGTTTTTTGGGTTTTAGGGTATTTGGGTTCACTAGGGTATTTACTAATGTTTTGGTTTTTAGTGTTTTTTGGGTTTTTGGAGTTTTTATTTATATTTAGTGTTCTTAATGGTTTCTAGTGATTTAGTGTTTTTACTGGTTTCTAGTTTTTTATGGTTTTTAGAGGATTTAATGGCTTTATGGGTTTATCAATTTTTAGTGTTTTTAAGGAATTTTTAGTTATTTAGGACTTTTTTAGGATCTCCTGAATTATTAAGTGTGTTTAATGGTATATTCATTTTTTATGATTTTTAGTGGTTTAAGAGGTTTTTTGGTTTTAAGTGATTTTTTTTTGTTTTCAGGGTTTTAATCGTGTTTTGGGGGTTCAGTTCTTTTGGGTTGTTTAGGGTCTTTAAGGGACTTTAAAGATTTTGTGTTATTAGTGGGGTAATGGGTTTTTAGGGGGGTTTTAAGGGGTTTTATTGAATTTATGGGTTTTTAAGATTTTAGAGATTTCTGTTTATTTGTAGGGTTTTGACGGGGTTCTAGGTTTTTAGGGTCTTTTTGTATATTTTATGAATTTCTGGGTCGTTGTGATATTCGATGGTTTTTAGAAACATTATGGATTTATTTTGTGTTTCATTAGGGGTATTGAGTTTTATTCTAGGTCTTTAGGGTTATAGGGGTTTTAAAGTGGTTTATGATTTTTTATATATTTTAGGGATTTAAGGATTTCTTATGTTTTCTTGGGTTTTATGGTTTTATTAGTGTTTTTGGGGTTTTAGGGGGTTTTCATGTTGTTTTGTTTTTCATGTGTATTATAGTTTTATGTGGTTTGATGGATTTTGGGTTTTTTTAATTTATCTGTAGAATATTTAGGGTTTTTGGTTTTTATTGTTATCTTAGGGTTTTTGAATTTGAGGGATTTTATAGTTATTTGGTATTTTAGTAGGTTTATTGTTTCATAGGGTTTTTCGGTTTTTCGGTTTTTTTGTAATTGAATGTTTATATGGGTCTCTTATATTTGAAGAGTATTTATTATTTTCTGAGGGAGTTTAGGTATTTTTGGACTTTTTGGGTTTTTATGTTCTTTTATATATTTTTTGGGGTTTTAGGGTCTTTAGGTTTTTACTTTTTTTGGAGTTCTTAACGTCATATTTTTTTTTTGGATTTCAGGGGTAATTATAGATTTTAGATTTTAGAGTAATATTTGTTTTTGTATATTTTGGGTTTTTTGACTTTTTATCTATTTTTATACTTTTAACAGTTTTTGGGGGGTTTTAGTTTTGAGTTTTTTAGGTTTTTATGGGTTATAATTTTAATGTATTTTAGGGTTTTTTGTGTTTTATGGTTTTTATGGTTTTTATGGTTTTTCGGAGTTTTAGGGTATTTTGACTTTTTAGTTTATTTATTAATTTGAATCTGGTTTTTAGGTGTTTTATTATTATCAAGGGTTTTTAGGATTTCATGGGTTTTTATGAGTTTTTATTAGTTTTAGGTTTTTTATAATTATAAATATTTTTTAGGATTTTAGTGTTTTAAAGGGTTTTAGTGTTTTAGGGGTTCTAGGGGTTTCTAGGGTTTTTTGTGTTTTTATGGTTTTAGAGTTGCAATATTTTTAAGGTTTTATCATTTTATCATTTTTTTTGTGTTTTTAATGTTCCTTTTTTGAATAAGGGTTAAATGGGAATTTTGGATGATAGAGTTTTAGGGTATATTAGGGGGTTTCAGGGTTTCTAGGGTTTCTAGGGTTTTTCTGGGTTTTTGTCGTCTCTTATTGTTTTTCAATTTTTTTTTGGTTTTTTTTTTGTTTCGGTTTTTTTTTCGTATTTTATGTATACTTATGGATTTTTTGGGTTGTTTTAGGTGTTTTAGGTTCATTTAAGGGGTTTAGTGTTTTTATGTTTTTCATGGGGGATTTTAAGAGATTTATGATTTTAGGGAAGTTTTGGGTTTTAGGTTTTTAGGTTTTTATGGGTTTTAGGGGTTTTAAGGTTCTTATTTTATTTGCTGTTTTGAGGGTACATTATAGAATTTTGAGGGATTAGGTTCCTCTCAGGTTTTATATTCCATTTAAATTTTTTGGGTGAGAGGGGATGGGGGGTTATTGTTTTTATAGGGTTTGAGGGTTTGAAGGTTTTTAGAGTATTGGGGTTTTTTCGTGTTTTTAGGGGTTTTAGGTTATCTGGGAGTTTCTGGATTTTAAGGGTCTATATTTATTTTTAGTGTTTTACCATTTATATAGTTTTATGGGGTTTTAGAGTATCTTAAGATTTTATGGATTTTATTATTTTTTATTGTTTTTTTGATAATTTAATTAATTTAGGGGTGTTGTGGTCTATTAGGGTATTATAAATGTTTTATGTTTTTTATGGTTTCTTTGGCCATTTCCGGGTGGGGGATAGGGTTTTTAAGGTTTTTGAAGATTATTTTAGGGGATTCAGGTGTTTTAAAATCTTCTTGAGTTTTTGGCTAGTTTGGGTCATTTATGGGCATTATATTATTTATAGGTTCATTTAGGGGGGTTTTTGGTCCTTTAGGGGTTTGGTAGTTTTAGGGTGGTTTAGGTTTATTTATATTTCATTAAATAAAATTTAGTCTTTTTTATGTTTTTCGAGTACTTTATGGTTTTTTAAGGAGTGTTTTAGGGTATTTTAGGTTTTTAGGCGATGTACGGTTTTTTAGGTTCCATTAGGGGTTTTATGGTCCTTTAGTGTGTGAATTGGTGTTTTTGAGTATTTCAGAATTTTTTGGGTTCTCATAGGATTTATATATTATTTGTGTGTTTATATAGTGTTATATGGATCTTATTGGGGTTCTAAGTTCATTTAGGCGTTGGGGGGGGGGGGGTTAGGAACAAATTTCATTTTTCAGGATTTATAGGGATTTTATCTATTTTATGGTTTTTAGGTCCATTAACGGTTTTATAGGGGTTTTAATGATTTATAGGGGTTTTAATCGGTTTGAAAGGATTAATTTCGTCTTTAGGGGTTATTAGTTTTTATACATATTTATGGGTTTTAGTGTTTTTTTGGGTTACGATTTTAATGGGTTATACATTTTATAATGTGTTTATAGGTTTTTATGATGTTTATGTTTTTTAGTGTTTATGGGTGTTATGGGTGTTTAGGGATTTAAGGGGTTTTTTTGGTTTTTTGGGGGGTTTTTAGGGGTTCTGATTGATCTTAGGGTTTTTAGGGTATTTAGGTAATTTTTAATTTTTTTATGGATTTTTTGGGGATTATGAGTTTTTATGGTTTCCGTGGAGCATTCATGGGTTTTAGGTATTTTTTTAGTGTATTTCATTTTTTCTGGTTTTTCTGTTTTTAAGATTTCTAGAATTTTTTATTGTATCTAGGGGTTTTTCTGTTTTTAGGTAATTTATCAATTTTTGGGGTTTTAGGGGGTTTATGGTTTTCATGGTTTTTTGTGGGTTAGGTGTTTAAAGTGATTATAGATTTTTTTATGGTTTTATATGATTTTTAAGTAATTTTTTAGGGGTTTGGGGTATTATGTAATTAGTGATTTTATTGGTTTTTTTGGTGTCTATTGTTTAAGGATTTTCCTTGTTTTTAGGATATTTTATGGTGTTTAAGGTTGTTACGAATTTTTTGGGTTTTTGGGTTTTTATGTGTTTGGTGGGTTTTAGGTTTTTTAGGAGTTAAGTGGGTTTTCAGGGGTTTTAATTGTCTTTTAGAGATTTAATGGTGTTAGGGTTTTTATTGGTTTTTGTTGGTTTTGTGTATTATGTGTTTTAAGGGTTTTAGGTTATTTTTGAGGTTATAATGGTCACATGGGTTTTATATATTTTTAGGCGATTTAAGGAATTTCAGGTCTTTTATAGATTTTTATAGTTTTTAGGTTCTTTTAGGGGTTTTAGGTGGGGTAGGTTTTTTAGTGTTGGTTATGTTTTTAAGGGTTCTATAGTTTTTTGGGTTATTTGGGTTTTAGGTTTATTAGGGTTTTTAGAGTTTTTGAGAGTTTTTTATGGGTCTTCATGTTTTTTGGGGGTTTTAGGGTTTCAGGGGGTTCAGGGGTTAGAAGTGATTTTATGATTTTTAATATTATATATGGATTTTGGGAATTGGTATTTTTTTATGATTATATTAGTGTCTTTATTTTCTATAGTGTTCTAAGGGTTGAGGGGTGATTAGGTTTCAGGATTGTTTTGGGTTTTAAGAGTTTCTAGGATATTTTATGGGTTTTAAAGGTTTTTTAGGGTTTTAGGTGTTTTAACATATGTTAGTGATGGTTTTTGGGGTTTTATGGTTTATATAGGGGTTTTGGGGGTTTATGTATTTTTATTGGTTTATGGGGATTATTATTTTTTAGGGATATTATAGGTTTCATAGTTTTTGAGAGTTTTAGGGTTTTAGGTGTTTTCTAGGTTTTTTTTAATTTAGGTTTTTTATATTTTTTCATTGAAAATAAAGGTTTTTTATGTTTAGGGTTCCTGGTATTTTTTCTTCATTTTTATGAGTTTATGGTTGTCAGTATTGTTTATGGATTTTATGATAATTAGTGGTTTTAGGATTTTTATTATATTTTGTGAATTTCTTATGGTTTTTACTATTTTTTAGGGAGTTTTGAGGTATCTTTTTGGGATATATAGAGTTTATAGTGATTTTTATGGACTTTGGTTTTTAGTGTTTTAGGATTGTTATTTCCTTTACATTTATTATTATTTATTTGTTTTTAAGAGTTTAGGGTATTTTGTGTTTTAGAGTTATTTTGGATTTTTTATTATTTTAATTATTTTTTATTGAACTTTCTGGGTTTTGGGGTTTTTAAGGGTTTTATGGTTTTTAGTTACTATTAATGGTTTTATTGGTTTTTAGTTTATTTATAGTTTTAGGGTTTTCATAGGTTTTATTTGGTTTTGGGGATGTTCATTGGGATTTATTATAATTTTTAAAAGGTTTTTGGTTTTTAAGGGTTTTATATTTTTTTAAGGATTTTACTATTTTAAATGAATTTTAAGAATTTCAACCTATTTTAGGGATTTTAAATTTTTATGGGTTATTTGGGGTTTTAGGGTTATATTCATATTATTTAGTTTTTAGGTTGTTTTGGGTTTCTATTAGGGTTTTAATGTTTTTAGGGTTTTTAGGGTTTTACGGGTTTTTGGGTGTTTGAGGGTTTATAGCGTCCTTAGGGTGTTTAGGGTATATTTTTGGGTCTTTTAGGGCTTTTAAATTGATTTTTGTGTATTCTAGGCTTTTTTATTTTTTAGAGTTTTTAGTTTCTTATAGGGTATTTAGATTGATTAGGTATTTTATGATTTTTATGGGTTTTAGGGTCCTTAGTTTTCTTGGATTATAGGGTATTTAGTATTTTCTATGGCCTTATGGTTTTTGGGCTATTTAAAGGGTTTTAAAATTTTTATGGACTTTAGTGATTTTTATTTGGGGTTTTCCTCTTAGGTTATATTATTTTTATGGGTGTTTATGGAAATTTAGGGTTTTAAGGTTTTAAGGGGTTTTGTGTTGATTTTGGGTTTTTTCGGAGGGGGTTTGGGGTTTTTTAGAATTTAATGGGATTAAGCATAATTTTTTGATTTTAGCGGCTTTTAAGGATTTTTTAAGATTTTATGGGGTTTTTTTGTTTTTAGGGTTATTATAATTTTCTAGTGTTTTATGGTTATAAGGGGTTAAGAGCTATTTAGGTGTCTTTATTTGATTTTAGGGGTATAAATATTTTTATGGATTTTTTGGATTTTAGGGAAGTTTATTTTTTTGGGGTTTAAGGGTTTTTAGGGTTTTTTAGGTTTATTTTGGTTTTTGGTGTATTTCTGGTTTTTATGGGTTTTTATGAGTTTTTAAGGGTTTTATGTTCCTTACATTTTTTTTGTTTTCAAAGTGTATTTAGTGATTTTATGGGGTTTTGAGACAATTTACCGATTTTGAGGATTTTTCTAATGTTTTAATGGTGTTATAGGGTATCATGGGATTTAGTGGTACTTAGGGTTTTTATATATCTTTATGCAGTTTTAGGATTTTTATGTTTGTAACGTTTTTTAGAACCATTTATGGTTTTAGTGTCTTATAGGGGGGTTATAAGGTTTTTAATGATCTTTTAGTGTTTCCCATGGGTTTTTTGTTCCCTTAGGGGGTGTAATGTATTTATGGTTTTAGGGTACTTTGGGTTTTTAATGGTTTTCTTGGTTTTGTAGGTGTTTTAGGTGCTATAATGGGTTTTATGGGTTTTAAGTTTTTTTATCATTTTAAGGGTTTTCGGGTTTTTTAGGATTGTAAGAGTTTTTATGTTTTATGGATTTTAGGTCTTTTAGGGATTTCTAGGATTTTTTGTGTATTGGGGATTTTAGGGGTTTATATAATTTTAATGTATTATTGGGTTCTTAGGGCTATTGTGTATGCTTATGCATTCTTAGTCATTTTAGGGATTTTATTATTTTTAGGGGTTTATTGATTGTCATAAAATTTTCAAAAAAAAATTGGTTTTGAAGGGTTTTATGATTTTTTTTGTCTTTTTAGGGGTTTTAGTATTTTTTAGGGGTTTTCTATTTTTACTGGACTTTCGGTGTCTATGTATTTTAGAGTATTTTATATGGGTTTAGGGGTTTTATGTGTTCATAGAGTTTTTAAAGTATGTTGAGTTTTTTTAGTGTTTTAGCATTTTTGTGGTTTTAGGGGTTTCTAGTTTTCTTTAGATGTTTTTTTGGTTTATTTGGGGGTTTTTGTGTTTTTAGGTGTTTTTAGTATTTTTTTTGGTTTTTAGTGTTTTGAGGGTTTTTTCAGTTATTATAGGGTTTTAAGTGTTATTTTAGAGGTTTTATAATTTTTAGTATTTTCAGGGTTTTTAGCGGTTTTATGGTTTTTAGGGGTTTTAGTATTTTTTTGGGGGTTTTATAGTAATTTGGAGGTTTTATGGTTTTAAAATGTTTTTATGGAATTTAAAATGTTTTTTGGGGTTTAAAAGGATAATTTTTTATTTTATGATTGTAAATTTTTTAGGGTATTCAGTTATATTACGGGTTTCTAGGGTTTTAGGCGTGTTTTTAGGTTCTTCTGGTTTTTATAATTATTATTGCGTTTAATGATTTCTTGTTTTTTGTTTGTTTGAGTGTTTTTTGGAGTTTTTAGGGTGTTTAATTTTCTTCGGTCTTTTTGGATTTATAGGGTTTTTTAGTGATGTTTAGGGGTTTTATAATCTTCAATTGTTCTTTAGTGTTTGTAATTAGAGGTTTTAGGTATATAGGGTAACTTAGGGTGTTTTAGGGTTTGTAGGATTTTTTGGGTCTTTTTCGTTGTCTTTTATGGTTTTTGGGTTTGGGGGGGTTTTATGGGTTTTATGGATTTTTAAGGTCTGTTGGGGTGTTTTAGTTGTTTTGGGGTTTTTTGTGTTTTTTGGGGTTTTTGCAGATTTTTATAGATTTTTATGTTTCTATGGTTTTTTGGGGGTTTACAGTTATTTTGTGTTTTTAAGAGTTTTATAGGATTATAGAGATATTTATGTTTTTTTGATATTTTTAGTAATATTTAGTTTTTATGGGGTTTTACGATCTTCAAGAGTATTTACAGTTTTTAGGTGTTTTTAGTTTTTTGGATTTCTAAATTTTTAAACGTATTAGGGTTTTTTGGGGTTTGTAAAGTAATGTAAAGTGTTTATGGTTCTTAGATGATTTTTAGGGATTAAGGGATTTTTAGTTATATATAGTTTTTAGATGTTTTTAGATTTTATTAGGGTTTTTTTTGGGTTTTTAATGGTTTTGAGGGTTTGTTATTTTTTATATTTTTTTTTTGTTTTTTGGGGAGTTATTGGTTATTTTAGGGTTTTTAGTATTTTGGGTGGTTTTCCAGGATTTTTAAGGATTTTTATTTTTAGGGTTTTTTGGGGTTTTAAGGTGTTTTATTTTATAAGGGTTTTAGGGTTTTTGGAGTCTTCCAGTTTTCCTGTATTTTTAGTGGTTCTTTTATTGATAGGGGTTTTGGGTTTTTATTATTTATTTTTGTTGTTTTGTGTTTTTAGGGATTTCTAGTTCTTAGGAGTTTTATATATTTTTATCTTATTTGGGTCTTTAGGGGTTTTAATTGCTTTTTGGTATTTTTTTATCTTTTATGGTCTTTAATGGGTTTAAGAGGTTTTTTTGGATTTTTATATTTTTTTTGTTCTTTTGAACATTTAAATGATATATTGGGTAATTTGGGGATTTAGGGGTTTGAGGGTTTATTGTTTTTAGAGTTTTTATGGTATTTTATGGTTATTAGTGTTTTTATGGGTTATAAGGTCATGTAGGGGTTATTAAGTATTTCTTGGATTAAGGGTTTTATTTTTTTTAGCAGCAATAGGGTTATTATTTTCTTTTAGGATTTTTTTTGGTTTTTAGGGTCATTTATGGTTTTTAGGGTACATTAGGGTTTTAGGACCCTTCATGGTTTTTATTATTTTTAGGGTCCATTAGGGGTTTTGGGGTTTTAGTGTGATTTTGGATTTTTGGGTTTTTAGGATCCTTAAGGGTTTTAGTGTCTTTTATAGTTTTAGGGTCTTTAAGAGGGTTTTAGTGTTTTTAGTGTCTTTTAGGTCCTTTTAATATTTTTAGGGACCTTTTGGGATTTTAGGGATTTTAAGATATTTAAGGATTTTAGAGGCTTTATTGTGTTTAGGATTTTGGAGGACATTTGGATATTCTATGGTTTATAGGATTTTTTAGGGTTTTGGGTATTAGTTATTTTTAGAGGATTTCAATATTTTTTGGATATTTAGTAATTTTTAGGGTATTATGGTTTTAAGGATTTCTTACTGTTTTTTATATTTTTAGGGTTTATGGATTTTTAGGGTCCTTAGGTATTTTATATTTTTAGGGGTTTTAGAGGTTAAAGGGTTTTTAGGGGGTTTTAGGTTTTTTACGTTTTTTAATGGTTTATGAGTTTTAGGGTTTCTGAGGGTTTTTGGAGGATATAGGGTTTTCAAGGTTTTTGGGGTTTTGCGGATGTTTTAGGGATTTTGAGGGGTTTTAGTGTTCTATTAAGATTTTTAGGTGTATTAGGTGTTTAATTATTTTTTAGTGTTTTTATGCCCATTAGGGATATTATGATCCTTGGGGTTTGGGGTTTGAAGGTATTTATGGGGTATTAGGATTAAATATATTTTTTATAGTTTATTTGGGATTTTATGATTTTTGTTGATTTTAGGAGTTTTTAGGAGTTTTATGGTATTATGTGCTTTCTAGTATGGTCGTAGTTTGCAGTGTTTTTGGAAAATTTTTTGGGAATTTTTAGGGCATTACTATTGTTTTCTTGGGTTTTAGGGACCATAAAGGTGTTTTGGGGAGTTTGAAATTTCATTATGTTTTTGTTAATTTCTAAAAATGTTAGAGTTTTCTAATAGTTTTAGGGGTTTTTTTGGTTTTCCTAGGATTTTATGCTTATCGGGGTATTTAATTCTTTTTATGGTTTTTAGGAAGTTTTGAGTGTTTATGTGTTTTTAGGTTTTTTTGGTTTCTAGGGTTTAATGTGGGGTTTACATTTTTTGAGGTTCTCTATGTTTTTGGTGGGGGTCTAGTTTTTAATGTGTTTATGGGTTTTTAGTGTTTTTTAGATTTTTAATGATTTTAGGGGTTATAAGGATTGTTTTAGTGTTTTGGTGTTTGGTGTTTTATTATGGGTTTTTAGAGTTGTTATGGTTTTTAAGGGTTCGTAAGGTTTTTAGGGGGTTTTATGTTTTTAGGGATTTGAGGGATATTTATTTTATTGGGTTTTGGTGTCTTACATTTATGGAGGGTTTTAGAGGTATTTGGGTTCATTTATGGATTTAGGAATTTTTAATGAGGTTTTGGGTTTTTTATTTTTGTCAGGATAGGGATTTTTATGGTTTTAAGGGTTTTGGTGGTTTTATGGTTTTTTTTCGAATTTATGATTTTATGGTTTTAGGTTTTTACAGGTTTTTAGAGTTTCTATTGTTTGTATGGGTTTTTTGGGTGTTTAAGGGTTCATAGGGGTTTTATAGGGTGTTATGTTTTTTTTAGTCTCTGTATCTTTAGGTATTTTATGTTTTTAATGGGGTAAATAGTTTTAAGGGTTTTAGAGGCTTTTAGTGTTTTGGGTTCTTAGGGATTTTTGTGGAATTTATTTTTTTATAGGGTATTAGGGTTTTTATATGGTAATGTGTTATTGAATTTTTTTTCTTTTTATTGTACTTTTATGGGTTTTATGGGTTTAGGGGATTTTTATGTCTCAATGGTTTTCAAGTTTTATTTTGGGTTTTTGGTTTTTAGGATTATTTTAGGGATCTTTGGTTTAATTCGATTTTTATTATAATTTGTTGTTTTAGGGATTTTCATACTATTTTAGGGGATTTTATGGTTTTTAGACATAGATTTGGGTATTATGGGATTTTTGTATATATTTTTTTGTTTTTTAGGATTATTGGGTGTTTTGGGTTCTTAGGAGGTTTAGGTTTTTCACGGGATTTAGGGTTTTTCAGTTATTAAGGATTCTAATGGTTTTAGGAAAATTGAGGGGTTTTTTATTCTTGTAGTGGTTTTATGGTTTTTATGGTCTTTTGGAAACTTTTGAACTAATTTTAAGTGTATTTATGTTACTTTATTATTTTGGGGGTCTTTAATGTTTTTTTGGGGTTTTTTGTCATACAATGTTTTTAGTGATTTGAGGGAATTTAAGGGGTTTTCTGGGTTTTTTGTGTTTTTGGATTTCTTATGGGTTCTAGGGGTTTTAGTGATTTTAGGGATTTTTTATTTTTTAGGGGTTTAATGGTATAAATGTGTTAAGTGGTTTTTATTTTATTTTTGGGTTTATTGGTTTTTCATAAATTTTATGTTTTTAGGGTATTTATGGTTTATAAGGGTATATTTGGGATTTGTAAGAATTTTAGTGTTTTTATAGGGATTTGGTGTTTTTAGGGACGCTTGTGGAATCTTAGAGTTTTTAGGGTATTTTGGATGAATGGTTTTTATTGGTTTAGGGTCCTCAAGTGTTTGTAGGGTTTTGAGATTTTTTGGGTGTCTAATGGTTTATAGGGTTTCATGGTTTTAGGGTTTATAGGGTCTTTAGGGTGTTTAGGGGTTTTTAATGTATTTCATGATTATTATTGTTTTTTAGGTTTTAAGGGTTTTACTGTCTTTTTAATGTTTAGGAAATTTATGGTATTTTAGGGTTTCTTTGGGTTTTTTTTTTGAATTTTTAGGGTTATTGGGGGTTTTGTGAATGTAGGAGAATTTTTGGGTATTTTAGAGCTTTTTAGGGGTTTTAAGGGGTTTTAGAGGTATTTATGATTTTAAGGGTATTTAGGTAATTTAGAGTTTTTTTTCGGGGTTTTATGGTCTATTTGGGTTTTTTAGTCTTTTAATGTTTTTGAATTGTTTTTAGGTGTTTTATCTTCATTTCTGGGTTTTTTTGAATTTTACGAATTTTAGCATTTTTTGTGTTTTAGGGTTACTTGAGGGATTTTGGGTATTTTTAGGTTTTGTAGGTTTTCATTTGTGTTTTTTAGGGTGTCTAGGGTTATGTTGAGATTTTATGGATCATTAGGATTTTTAGGGTTCATTTGTGTTTTTAAATGGGTATTATGGTGTTTATGGGGTTTAATGGTTTTTGGAGGTTTTAAGGGTTGTTATGGACTTGTAGTAATTTTATGTGGTTTAATAGTTTTTTGGGGGTTAGTGCTGTTTAGAGGTTTTAGGGAATTTCATGTGTTCTTATTGATTTTAACTGGGTTTTTGGGGATTTAGAGTCTTAAGGGTTTTGTGGGTTGAGTTTCATATGGTTTTTAGTGTCTTTTTAGTTTGTTTAGCGTTTTTATTGGTTTTCAAATGCCTTTAGTTTTTTAATTTTTATAGGATTTTTATAATTTTATACTAATTTTCTGTTTTTGATTTTTTTACATTTTTTAGGGGATCATTTATTTCCCATGGGGGATTTTATGTTTTTAGTGTTCATTAATGTTTTTGGGTTATTTTAGGGGTTTTATGGGTTTTACTGTTCTTTTTTATTTTTTTGTGTTTTTGTTGTAATTAAGGATTTTTAGTGTTTTGTGGGTTGTTTTTAATGTTTTTAGGTTTTTAGAGGGTTTAATGTGGTTTTTTTTTCTTTTATGCATTTAAAGAGGTTCTTTTATAGGGGCATAAAGATAATTTTTATGGGTTGTATGGTTTTTAGAGTTTTAATGTTTTTTGGTCATTTTTATTATTTGGGGGGGGGGGTTAGAGTTTTTTTGGGTTTTAGTTTTTTTAAGTTCTCTTAGGGTTTTAAGTTCTCTTAGGGTTTTCAGTTCATTTTAGTTTCTTAGTGTTTTAGGGTCTTTATGGTTATTACAATATTTAGTGTCCTTGATTATTTATTGGGTTTTTGGTCGTTTATTAGTTTCTAAGATAGTTTAGGGGGTTTGTGATTTTTGGTGTTTTATTGTTTTTAAAGGGTCTTTAGTTTTATTTTTGGAATCACGTATTATGTATTTAGATGATATTTGAGGTTTTCAATGTTTTAATTGTTTTTAATTGTTTTGGTTTATTAGATTCTTTTGGCCTCTTAGAGGTTTTATTCTTTTCAGTATTTTTTTTTAGGGATTGTAATGATTTTGGCCCTATTGGGGTTTTTCCCTTTCAAATTGTAGGGATTTTAGGTTTTTTTAAGAATTTTAAGGGTCTTTTAATTATCTGGTTTTCATGTTTTTAGGATTATTTTAGGGGTTTTAATATTTTTTTAGAATTTTTATGGTGTTTTAGGGATTTTAGGGCTTTTAGGTTTTCTATGGTCTTATAGGTTCTTTAAATTCTCTTAGGATTTTTATGGGTTTTTAGGGCCTTCTATGGGTTTTGTGGTTTTTTTGGTTTTTAGTATTTTTTCTTTTCTTAGGGGGTTTAGGGTGTTTATAGTTTTTAGGGTTTGTAGTCTTTTCATGGTTTTAAAGGTTTTTTAGGGTTTTTGGAGATTTTTCATTGTTATCTTATTTATTGTTTTAATTTATTTTATTGTGTTTTGTGGTCTTTTAACTGTTTTTAGGATTTTTAGGAATTTTGTAGATATTAAGGGGTTTTTTGTATATAGGGAATTTATGGATTTTAGGTGTTTTAGTTGTTTAAAAAGTTTTTAGAGGGTAGTAGAGGATTATTATGTTTTCATATCTTTATAATGTTTTTATGTTTTAGGTTCCTTTTAGTATATTTCTAGGGGTATTAGGTCAACATTTGTGATTTTATGGTGTTTGAATGGTTTTATGGTTTTTGGGGTTTTTTGGAAGTTGTTTATTTTCAGGGGTTTTACTGTTTTTTGGGTTTTTTGGGGGTTTTGGTTTTCAATTGGAGTTTTATTGTTTTTAGAGTTTTTAGGGGTTTTAAGTGTTATTATAAATTTTATGAATTTTTAGGCTTTGTAGGTGTTTTTGTAGTTTTTAGTGTTATTTGGGTTCTAAGAAAATTTCAAACTTTTCGGATCTTTAGGGGTTTTAGAGTCTTTTAGGATCATTTAGGGTTTTTATGGTTATTGTGTTTTTATTGTTTTTAAGGTTTTAGGATTTTATTATGGTTTTTAAGATTTTTAGATTTTTTAGGAGTTTCAGGGTTTTGGGATTGTTTATTTTTAAGTTGTTTTGATTTAATAGTGTTTTCTTAGTTTTTTTGGATTTTAGGTTTTATTTATTGTTTCTTGGTGTTTTTGGATTTGAAGGCTTTAGTTTATTTAGACCATTTTTCATGACTTTTGAAGTCGTCCTGATTCAAAATTTAGACAACTCACCAGGCCCTGATTTGTTTCCTCATGCATTTTAATCTTATTCATTGTCCATAATTAAAGAGGACACATCATTTTCTTTTCGGGATTTACATAGGGGTGGCCTACTACGAAGAGCCTCTTTGGGAACCATTTTTGGATCTGATTCCAAAATTCAACTTACCAGATAGTTTTGGAATGTATCATCCAATTAGCATTTGTAACTTTTGTTATAAGGGGTTGTCCAGTATTCTTTATAAAAATTTTTAATCCTACATTCCTTTAAATATTCTAAATAACAACACGATTTCATCAAAGGGATGGGTATTTAGGGAGAAATTGGGCTACAACAAGATATGAATTTTGAATTTGATAGGACATCACTTGTTATAAAAATGAAGATTATGATTGATATAAAAAATGAATATGATCAGATGTATTGGTCTTTTATTATTGAAGTGATGATAATGTGAGGTTTTATAGAGTGGTTACTTATTCTTTTTTTTTTCAAGTTCTTCTCTTCCTCATGGTTCTTTATCTCTCTTATGAAGAAGAGTATTTGTTTTCTAAAATCATCTAGGGTTTTGTGTCAAAGTTATTACATCTCTCTAATCCTTTTCACCTAGGCTTCATATGATCATAGTACGAACCAAAAAAGATATATAATGAATGAATGATTTATTTATTCAATTTGATGTATGGATTTTATGAAATTTCTCAAATTTTCTTTGTAGATGTTATGCAGTTTTCCATTAATGAAAGTGAAAATTCAATTATTATCATCAGACAAACTCTAAATGATTTCTGCAATGAAACTGGTCAATCTAAAAATGATTACAAAAGTAGAGTTTATATCTCCCATAAGTGTTATTCCATGATATCCAAACTCATTTAATAGTGGACTGGTTTGTCCTCTCAAATCATTCCTTTGGTTTATTTGGGAACTTCTATTTCTAATGGATGGGTTATAATTCATTGTTATGATGATATTGTTGTAAGCTTTTATGGAAGATTCTTATGCTAGAAAAGTCGTTTTATTTCCTTTGGGGTTGGATTATATTGGTTAATAGTTCTCTATCATATATTAAAATTAAGGATTTATCATTAAGTAATCCACCCAACTCATTTTTCATGAAAATCAAATATCATCTTAATAGTTTTATCTGTGATTTTCACCATGAAGAGTGCCCCTATTGGGCTAATTGGAATCAGATAGATAGAAATATTCAAGTTGTTTCTAAAATTAATATAAATGTTATTTAGGATAGAATGAGGTGCATGCATAAAATATAATTTCAGTGGTTGTATCTAGTGGTTCTTTATCATGTTCACTTATAATAATGAATTATGCAGAGCTTCATTCTGAGGGGGGAAAATATTACATTTCTCTCATCATGGGAAAAACATGAAAATTCTTTTTTCTCAATTTATGTAAAATTCATGGTGGATTGTTGGGAATGGTGATATCTCTTTTTGGAAACATAATTATGATGGTTATATTTTTATAATTCCCTGGTTTTCTATTTTTTTACATCACCCTTCCTCATGCCTATGTCAATCCACAATTCAATGATGTAGTGATCAATGAGTACCAAAATGTGGTTAGGTTCAATATCTATTTTTTGGAAGACTCTTATTAGTGGTTCCTCATTACATTATCTTCTGGGAAACAAAACTTTGCGGTTTTTCAAATTTTGTATCATTCTTCATCCAATATAGGAATTTCTTTTATCAACACTAAGGTGGAAATAAATATATACCAAATATAACTTATTCCTTTGGGGAATCAATAATAGTGATTTCCCATCATATGATAACATTTAGAACTTCAACATCTCATTAGATTCAAAGTGAAAATGACGTCATAATGCACTATAAAAAACAGTTTCCCTTTTATTCTTTCACAGTCTACAGGACATTTATTTGTGATATAAGGTTGTAGTTTTATTCGATATGGATGGAGGGGTGAACCTGGTGAACAAAATTATTATGAAAAGTAGTGATTATATCACTCAGGATTTCATGACAGTTAAGGGGTGGATCCTTTTCTCAATTGATGTCTTTCTGATTATATGGGATTCACATAACCATGTTTTACAAAAATGCTCTCATCTTTCAGTACAGATGATTCATTCCAAGGTTTTGGTTATTCATAACTCCATAATTGAAAAATGTAAAGATGCATCCCCACCATGAGTTTTCCTCCCCCACCTTACTTTAAGTTCATCTTGGGAGGTGTCCCATGGTCCTAGGGGAATATAAGTTTGGGTCAAGTGGAGGCCACCTATATAGTGTTTTAAGTTGAACAAGAATGGATATTTCATATATGGGATTGAGCGTTGATGTAGTGTTGTTCATGATTTCAGAGGTTCTAGCATCACATATTTATCAACATTTTTTTAGGGATCTTTCGTAGTTTTATATTCGTTTTATTTACTCTAAGGCCTTAAATTATGTAAGGATCATTCAATCACTATTTCAGAAATGTATCCTATTTCCCCTATTCTGGTTAATGATCTAAAAGGTTAGAAAGTGTGTCCTTGGAAAATTATTTTTCACATCAAGTCCTATGACAACTTACTCAATATGAATTTGAATGTTGTGCACACGTGGGGGGAGGGAAACTTGTTGTTGGATCTATTTTTCACAAAATGAAATCTAGATAATAGTCTTATTGTTTTATATAACTATGGTTATCTTCCTGATAAATTTGTTATGATTGTCTGGTGGGTATGTGATTCGTCTTTACCACTTTCATCCTCCGTGACATTCTCCTTCCTTTTTAAGTTTATTTTGGCCTTTTATTCTTATTAATAAAAAATTAAATTTTTGAGAGAGTATGTAGTAGGGTATTAGGTTTAGGGTGTATTATTTATAGTTTAGGGTATATTGTATAATGTTTTCAGTTTAGGGTGTATGGTATTGGGTTTAGGGTGTTGGGTAAAGGGTTTATGGGGTAGCTTTTAGGGTTTAAGGTGAAGGATGTGGGGGTTTTGTTGTAGGTTTTATGGTTTATGGTGTTGGTTATAGGGTTTACAGTGAGGGTTTTTGGGATTAAGGGGAATGGTATAGTGTTTAGGGTGTGGGATTTAGAGTTTAGAGTGACGGGTATAGGTTTTAAGGATTTAGATTTAGGGTTTAGGGTTAAGGGTATATAGTTTATGGTATAAGGTATTGAGATTATGATTGAGGGTATATCATTTAGGGATTACGTTTTATTGTTTTTGGTAATGGATATATGGTTTAAGGTAGGAGGATTAGGGTTATGGGTGTAGGGTATATGATTTTTGTGTTAAGGATTTTGATTCAGGGTGTTGGGTGTTGGGTTTAGGGTATACAATTTAGGGTTTTCGGAATAAGGTATAGAAAATAGGGTGAAGGGGTTTGAGTGTAGGGTTTTGGGTTTGCGGTGAATGTTTTAAGTTTTAGGTTGTAGGGTATAGGGTTTAAGTTCTATTGTTTAGGGTTTATGGTGTAGGGTGTAGGGTTTATGGTGTCAGGATCTGGGTTTAGGATTTATGGTTTGGGGTTTTGGGTGTAGGGTGTAAGGTTTGTGGTATAGGGTTTAGAATTTTGGGTGTAGGGTAATGCTTTTAGGGTATAGTGTATTGGGTTTAGGGTTTAGAGTATATATTTTATGGTTCTAGGTATATGGTGTATGGTGTAGGATTTGGGGTATATGTTTAATAATATAGGGTTTAGGGTTATGATTTTATTGTATAGGATTTAGGATTTAGGGTCTCGGGTTTAGGGTTTAATGTGTTGTGTAAAGGGGTTGGGGTGTAGGGTTTAGGGTGTACAGTTTACAGTGTATGGTATATGGTGTTGGGTGTTGGGTGTATGGTTTAGGTTTTAGGGTTTAGGGTGTAGGGTGTAGGGTATAAAATTTAAGGTGTATGGTTTATGGTAAGTGTGTTGGGTATGTGGGCTAGGGTGTAGGTTATATGGCTTATGGTGTATAGTATATGATTTTAGGTGTTGATAATAGGTTTTATATTGTATTGTATTGGGTTTATGGTGTAGGGTATAGGGTTTACAGTGTTGGGATTTGGGTTATGGGTGTCGGGATTTTTTTTTGGGATTTAGGATTTTGGTTCTAGGGTTTGGGGGATATCGTTTGGAATATGTGATTTAATGTGGAGGGTATATGTTTTCAATTTTCGGGTGTAGGCTATAGGATTTCAGGTGTGGGGTTTGGTGTTTAGGGTTTATGGTGTACGGTATAGTGTTTATGGTTTAAGGTTTAAGGTCTAGGGAGTACGTTTTAGGGTGTAATTTTTTGGGTGTATGGTATAATTGTTAGGGTGTAGGGTATAGGATTTTGGCTTTAGGGTGTAGGGATTAGGCCTTAATGTGTAGGGTATAGGGGATTGAGTGTAGATTTTCTTATATGGCTATAGAATATATGTTTTATGGTGTAGGGTTTGGAGATTAGGGTATAGGGTATAGGGTGTAGGATTTGGTTCAGGGGGTTATTATGTTTTTTATGGGTTTAGGGGTTTTTGGGTTTTTTCGGGTATTCGGTTTTATTAGGGGGTTTTGAAATTTTTATCAATTTTTGGGTTTTTTGGGGGTTTTGTTTTTGGTTTTACAGTTTTACGGGATTTTAGTTATCTTGGATTTTGTGGGGGTTTATGATTTTTTGAGGTTTTAGGTGTTTAGGGGTTTTAGGTTTTTAAATGGTTTGTGTGTTTTATGGGTTTTTAGATTTTTTTTTTGTTTTTAGGGTTTTTTGGGTTTTAGGCATTTTTTTATTTTAAGGATTTATGGGTGTTTAATATTTTAGGGTTTTTATGGGTTTTAAGATTTTTAGGGCTATAAGGGGGTAGTGTTTTTATATTTTTAAGTATTTTTATGGTTTTCTTATGGTTTTATGGGTTTTTGTGGTTTTATTGATGGGGTTTTGGGGGGTTTAATAATTTTTATGGATTTTAGGGTTTTTAGGAATTTTGGGATTTTTGATGATTTTCTGCTTCTAGGTTCATTTAGGATTTATCGTTTTTAGTGTTTTAAGGGTTTATTAGGTGTTTTATGGGTTTTGTTTTTATTTTTTTAATTTTGGATTTTTAATTATTTTATTGGTTTTAACGTTTTTATTGGTTTTAGGGATATTTATCATTTTTAGGGTGTTGATGGGGTTTTAGAGTTTTTTGGGATTTTTTGATTTTTTATGGTTATCGGGTTTTTTGTTATTTAAAGAGTTCTAAGGGTATTTTAGGGATTTAATAGGGTTTTAATATGTTTTAGAGGTTTTTAAATTCTTTTAGGTTCTTGTTCTTTTCTAGGGACTTCTAGGTTTTTAGGCTCCTTTAGTGGTAATTATTTTTCTATGGATTTCATTGTTTTGAAGGGTTTTTAGTTTTTTTGGTTTTAGGGTTTTAAAGGATTCGTGGGTTTTTCAGTTTTTTAGGGGTTTAGAGTTTTTGGGTTTTTTATGATTCTAGACGTTCATAGGGTTTCATTGGTTATCAGAGGATTTTAGTGCTTCTAATTTTTTCTTATGGGTTTTGAAGGTTTTTTTGGTGTTCCATGGTTTTCATTGTTTATGGGTGTTTTAGTATTTTATTTGCGTTTCTTTGATTTTTGTTGTTTTTGGGAGGGAGGCTTTATGTTTTTTAGTATTTGTGAGGGGTTTTATGGGTTTTTATGTGTTTTACTATTTTTTATAGATATTATTAGTTTTATATGGGTTTTTGGTATATTTAAAGGTATTTATTTCTTTTGGGTTTTTTGAGTTTTTATGGTTTTTTAGGGTTTATTGGGGGACCATTTGGGTTGGGGGGTATGCTTTTTAAAATTTTTTGGGTTTTATTGATTTTAGGGTCTTTTGGGTTTTTTATATTTTTAGGGGTTTTTGGTTGATTTAGTTTTTTAGGGTTTTTTGGTACCATTAGGTTATTCTAATTTCCTTTTGGGATTTTAGGAATTAAGGGTTTTTAGAGTCTATTATGTTATTTTTTTTATTTTAGAGCATTAAGGGGGTTTTAGTGACTATTAAGGTTTTGAGGGAATTTTAGAGTCGTTTGGGGTTCTTAGGTAACTTACTTGGATTTGTGGGTTTAGGAGTTTTTAGTAGATTAGGATTTTCTATGTATTTTCAGTTTTTATTGGGATTAAATTGTTTTAGTTACTTTTAGAGTTTCTATAGGTTTTTAGGGGTTTTGGTTTTTAGGGGAATTATGGGTCTTAAGGTTTTTAAGGGGTTTTAGGGACTTTTATGGGTTTTAGGGGTTTTATGGGGGTTTGGATGTTTCTTTTTTCTATTTTATGGATCTTAAGGTGTTTTGGGTGGCTATAGGTTTTAATTTGATGGTTTTTAGGATTTAGGGGAATCTTTGTCGTTTCAGGGGGGTTTAGTGTGTTGATAATTTTTAGGGATTTGGGTTTTTTCATGGATTATGGGGTTTTGACTCTAATTTTTATGGGTTTCTATGTTTTAGGGTTTTTAGGGTGTTTAGGATTTTAAGAGATTTTAGTTCATTTACTTTTTTATTTTCTAGTGGTTTTTAGGGGGTTTAGGTGTTTTTTTCATTTTTAGAATTATTAGTGTCATTTAGTGTGTTTAAAATTTATTATAGTTTTTTGGTATTTAGGGTATTTTCGATTTTTAAGGGTTTTGGGGTTTCTTTTATTTTTGGATTTCAGGTTATTTAGTTGTATATTATTTTAGGGTTTTTAGGTTTTACTATTATTTGGATTTTATGGATATTTATTACTATTTATGGGTTTAAATTCCATATAATTATTTTGAGATTTTTAGGGGTTTTAGGGGGTTTTATGATTTTAATGGCACTGCATTGTTTTGTATGGTCTAATGGTTTTTAGTTTTTTTCAAGAGTTTAGGGTTTTTTATCATTTTTAATAACTTTAATGGGGTTTAAGATTTTATATTGTTTTTATGATTCTTTTTGGTTTTTATTCAGTTTCGGTATTTTTTACATTATTACTGATTCTTAGGATTCTATTATTCATTTTAATAGTTTTGAAGGTTGTTGTGGGTATTAGGTATAATAAGGGGTTTTTTATTTGGTATTATGTGTTTTAGGGGTTCTAGTACTTTTTATAGTATTTGGGTCCTTGGGGGGGTTTTAGGGACTTTTGGAGGTTTTTAGAGTTTTTAGATTTTTTTTAGGGTTTTTATGGAATTATGGTTTTTATTAATTTTTTGGATTTTAGAGTTTATTTGGGGATTTGGGGTTTTATGGTTTTATGGTTTTTAATTGTTTTTAGTGGTATTTTGGTGTGTTGCGGGTTTCAATGTATTTTAAGGGTTATGTGGTTTTATGGTATTTAGGGTTTTTTACTATATTTCATGGTTTGTAGAGTTTTATTGGTTTTTGGATTTACTTTTTTCCTATAAATTTTTAAGGTTTTTATGGTTTTCATAAGGTTTTTATGATTTTTGTTGGTCGGAGTGGTTTACTCAAGAGGGGGGTGAATTGAGTACCAATTAAATTTTCTGTATTTAAAAAGTGTCTTAAAGACCCCCAAATAAAATAATAAATTAAACTGTAGTGAATTTATATTAAAGTAGAGGTTCTGTCAGATTCTCAATGGATTGATTAATTCCCAGTTAATCAACACAGGAGTGTGTGATTATCTTTTGAAACTAACTTACTAATCTACACTTAACATAAACACTTGCTAATTTAATTATCAATGTAACTTTAAAAACAGTATTGGTTTTAAAGTGATTAGCAGCGGAATAAAACATTGAAAGAGATGGCAAAACAAATGTAACCAAGAGGTTCAGTCTCAAGCCGAGACTTAGTCCTCTCAAAAGTTTATATAAAAATGATCCACACCCTGGATCGGGGTTCAACAGTTTACAACTGTCCAGGTCCAAGACCTCTACCACTGTTCTTCGTGGGAAACAGTACAACAGCAACCAGCTGTCCAGGTCACACACGACCTCTACCATTGTTATTCGTGGGAAAGAAAGAATGAAAGAGTTTGGTAAGGATTTACGAATCCTTCAGTTTGAGTACAGGAGACAGTGTATGTGTTAGATACAATAGATAACACACACTGCTCGAAATGAATGATAATAAATCATAGAACAAGAGATGTAGAGTTTAGAGATGGTTCTGGTGATTTCAGTGTAGCTCTGGACTCCTTTGGATTCGATCACAAGTGAGTTTGAGTCCTCTTCTCGTTTCTGTTTGAGAAACAGAGTGTCGTATGCTCCAGGTTCACACAGTGACAATGTAGTAGTTGAAGTTCTTCAGTGTTCTTCTTGTATGCACAGAACACTTCTCGAGTATGCTTGATTTTCTATGAACTTTTCTGTGTTCTCCTCGTTCTTGTGTTTTTGGTATATTCTATCCACCACACGCTTCTCTACTTCGCTTCCCGTTGTTGTTCGTTTATTTGTCTTGGGCAGCGTAGTCTTCTCGTATTTATCTCCCAACAGGGGACAAAGAAGATTTCTTTTCAGCAGGTACGAGGTACGGGTTCCTGACATCCGACAACCTTTATCAGATATTTGACAAATCATTAAAATGTATGATATGACCGTTAGATAGATTAAATATAGGAAATAAAGAAATTGAAACAGTGAGTCGAGTGATCGGTAGGTAATCAGCATCGGTAGCTTGGACATCGGTAGCTTGAACATCGGTAGCTTGAACATCGGTAGCTTGAACATCGGTAGCTTGAACATCGGTAGCTTGAAAATCGGTAGCTCAATGTCATTAGTTGCTTTGACTCTATCGGTGGCTCTATGCGTCGGTTGGTACATGCTTGTATCGGTGACATTGTTTATCGGTAGCTCCATGCGTCGGTAGGTACATGCATCGGTAGCTCTACGCGTCGGTAGCTCCATGTGTCGGTAGCTGTGAGTCTGTCAGTAGCTTCGTCCATCGGTGACTCTTATTCCATCGGTAGCTATTTATACTTACACCGGTAGCTCTATATTTGTATCGGTAGCTGTCTGTAAGTCAGTAGCTTATATTTATAAGCACATCGGTAGCTCTGTGTTAAGTCTATAGGTAGCTTGTGTGTTAAGTCTATCGGTAGCTCTGTGTTAAGTCTATCGGTAGCTCTGTGTTAAGTCTATCGGTAGCTGTCTGTCGGTAGACTAAGTCTATCGGTAGACTGGTTACCGGTAGCTCTTTATCAGTAGCTATAGGCAGATTACTTATCTGTTTTATGCAGAACACATCCGATTGTGTTAGAATCAATTTATAACTAGTATGAACATGGATAAATGAGGATTAACATATTCCAAAGACTATTTTAAAGATTATTATTGGTTTGATCATAGATTTGAATGAATTAAAGTATAGATCAATGATACTTAAAAATATCATAGAGAATGAAAACATAATTGGGATTTTCAACACATATGAATACATGATTGAGATTATCAAAATAGGTGAGGTCACCAATCTCCCCCTTTTTGATAATCACAATTTATGATATGGGCATTTAACATAGTGAAAATATAATAGTAAAGAGTATAATATTGAATTCAATTTTCTCATTGAAAACAGCATCAGAGATAATAGAAATAGTATGATATAGACATTATCAGAGGTAACAATCATAAGGTACTAAATAGACATAAGGTATCAGAGGTAAAAATGAAAGAAAAAAAGGTTATTTTTCACCATTGAAAATATTTCTCATTCTCTCATTTTGTTCTCCCCCTTATTATTCGTATTGTTCTCCCCCTCTTATTGTTCTCCCCCTTTGTGATAATCAAAAAGTGGGAAAGCATATATATATATATGAGACAAATAAAACATGAGAAGTAAAAAGAGTTCCTCTGTATTAGATTAGTCAGAAAGTACACAAAACAGAATACAAATGAATTCCTATCAAAAGTCCTGGCCACTGGATCAATCCACATCTTCCACGTGAGATTTTCCTTTGGGATCAGAAGAAGGCTCGGGTGGTGAGGATTCAGGTGAAGGTTTGGGAATGCCAGAAAAGATCAAAGGAGGCTGAGCCACTAACACAGAGGCAGGCCTGTAGGTTGAAGATTTTTGGGTGATCATTGGTGTGAGGCTGCGAATAGCTTGAGCAGGAGTCAGCTGGACTGTGGAAGCAGCTGAGGCAGAAGCAGGCAAAGCAAGAGGGATGATGACTGGTCTGGCATCAACATGCAAGAAGGGCAGCAGCAGATTTCTAAAATCCATAATAATTCCTCCTCCTCATTCCATAGCAGAGATGAAATCATCTTTGTTCTCCATAAATTTCTCTAAGGCAGGAGTCAATTCTCTTAGCTTGCTCACTTGTTCTCTGAAAGCTTGAGTGACTGGAGGGAGATTCATGTGTTCCAACATTAGCTTGAAGTGGTTTTCGAGTTGATGCTTGGTGAAAATTTTGGTGAAGTAGTGGTCCACTTTTCTCTTTATGGCTTCCTGAGAGGCAGAGGCTTCTCTCATATAATCTTGATCAATCTTCATTATTTCTCTAGCAGAATCTCTTGTAGAAAGCACCACTCGGCTCAACTCTGATGAGTCCACAGAGCCACTGGTTGAAATAGAACCAATCTCCTCCTTCAACATTGCTCAAACTTGATTCAGGTCAACTGATAGTTTGGATGTGAGAGGGCCAAGAGATAAGGAAACAGTTTCTTTGAAACTCTTAGACAAACCACTGACTAGGCTTTGAACTTGAGAGTCTTGTAATTGAACATGATTCTTCACTGAGGTTTTGAAACTTTCAAACACCGAGACAAACTGGCTTACTACACTCTTCACATAAGCTAGGTCCTTGTCAGCTTGAGACTTGGAGCTCATATAAGAATCCAAGGAAGCAACTGATGTCTTGAGAGCTTCCAGATCTGCTTCGATTCTAGAAGACTGATTCTGGCACTCTTTCACTTCTTCCATAAGCTCAGACACAAAGGAAGATAAATTACAGGCCAAAGATAGCTCGAAGGATCTCTCTAACATTTTCATTTCTTCATAAAAGCTTTGCTTCATCTCAGCAACTGATGCACTGAATGATTCTTTCAGCTCATTTTTCATGGATTCAAGATCAGATTTAGAGATAAAATCATTTGAGACAACTGCATCAGATCCTCTTGCTGAGGCCAAACTAACTACAGAAGCAGTCATTATTGAATTAATTGAGGAAGCAAGAGTGGTTTCCATTAACTTCACTTCTTCAACAAAACTGGATTTGAGGTCCTCTTTCAGCTTATTCAGATCATGAAATCTGACCACATCATCTGGCAACAACTCAGAAGCAAGATCATAATTGGTCTTCGGTCTATTCTCAGACATATCATTATCTGAATCCGGATAATCCAATCCACATACTATAAACCCTAGGTCTTCTACCCAGTCTCCAAGCTCAACAGCTACTGTAACCTTTCCAAGCACAGACTGATGCTCCCCCTCAATGGGTGCATTCTCATGTATCACAACAGCATTCAGTGCTGGATTCTCTTCATCAGAATCTTCCACAACAACTTCCATCTCAGCAGCAGTAAGGAGGTTTTCTGAAACAGGTACAGCTTCTTCTGTATCTTTTTCTACTTCAGCAGCAGGCATAGCTGAGCTTCCAATCAAAGGACTCATATTTAAACTACCGGAAGCAGACAATTCAGATACATTCTCCTTTTCCTCTTCTTCTTGGTGAGGTACATACTGGTCTTCCTCATGAGTAGACACAATTTCATCTACCTTTCCTTTCCTAGAATAAACCAATTCTGCAACAGTACTTGGGGGCAAGTCTGGATCTCCTCCAACATCCATAGGAGTTTCTTCTTCTTCTTCTTCTTCTTCTGTTTCATCACTATAAACAGGTTCCTCTTCATCAGGTCTCAGACTCGGATCTCTCATATCCTTTGGTCTTGAGGGATGATCCACAGGATTAAACTTATCATAGATCTTCTGATCATCACTGACCCATTCTCCTTTCCATGGGTTCCAGTTAATTTTCATGTACATACACACAGTCGTGGTGATGCAGAAATTGCTCTTGACTACAACCGTCTCATCCTGAGACTCAGCTATTCCTTTCACTTTTATCATCACTGAAATCATCTTGGCAAAGAACAAAGCATTAGTCTTTGACTTTGGTCTAATCATGTCTTCCATTTGAAGCATCAACAATCTACATAGATTGATTTTTACACCATGTATTAGCAAATGAAGAAGATAGATATCTTGATATCTCAGATTTTCAAAATCTCCTCACCTCGGTATCAACACATGTTGAACAAACTTGAAGAGCAGTCGATTCTCTCCATCCATTTCAGCAGCAACCACATGCCTTTGATTCCCATTACCAGTCAGTTCTTTTAAGGCGGTTTCATAATCAAAGATGTCACTGCTAGGTGGAATTGCTCTTGATACATACCCAGAGACACCTTCATGTGGTACTTTTAAATACTCAGCCCACTCTACTGAAGAAAAAGGCATCTCTTTTCCATTTAAGAAAGAGCTTACCCGATTCTCATTCTCAGACTTCTCAAAGGTTACAAACTCATAGAACTGTTTTACCAACTTCGGGTAGTATGGGCCATTGTTATTCGAGAAACAATCCACCCATTTCTGGTCTTCCAGAATCTCAAGTACTAAGGATTTGCTAGGCAGTAGCCATTCCACGCACAGTTCCTTCTCGATTACTACGTCTCTATTCTGCAAGTGAGGATTCCCTGGTCGCCTTCCCGATCTAGTTCTGACTTCACTAACACTGGCTTTATGCTGTGTCTTCTGCTTCTTAGCGTTTCGTTCTGCACTTTCATCTCTGACGATAGGAAGCTTGGTTTTTTCCATCGCGGGTTTAGGGTTCTTGGCCGATTTGAGAGCTAAGGTTCGAAGGTGATAGATTTTGAGCTCGGTGAGGTAAGAAGTGGCATAGACTGAGTTTTATCATTTAGGAATTCCAAATAAACAACTAAAATAGAGTAATAAAATAAAATTAAACGATTCGTATTCTTGGCGGCAGACAGAAGTTTTAAAACCTTGCATCGGTGTGAGTTAATCATCGGTGAGAAAAACAAATCGGTGAGAATTGAACATCAGTGAGAATTTCCACATCAGTGAGGATTTTCACATCGGTGAGAATTTCACATCGGTGAGAATTTCACATCAGTGAGAATTTTCACATCGGTGAGAATTTCACACCGGTTGTGATTAAACATTCCCAATTCGTGTCTTATGTAACTTAGCCTATCCGAACTTAAAGTTTTAGTGAAAATATCAGCCAATTTATGTTCGGTGCCAATAAATTCAAGAGAAATATCACCTTTTTGATAGTGATCTCTTAGGAAATAGTGTATTACATCTATGTGTTTGGTTCTAGAGTGAGATACATGATTCTTAGAGATGTTTATTGCACTGGTGTTATCACAGTTGATTGAAACATGTTTAAAAACATATCCATAGTCCAAAAGAGTGTGTTTCATCCACAGAATTTGTGAACAGCAACTACCAGCAGCTATATATTCTACTTCGGCAGTAGATAATGAAACTGAGTTTTGTTTCTTACTACACCCAGAAACTAAGGATTTTCCAAGCAAATGACATGTTCCTGATGTGCTTTTTCTATCTAACTTACAACCTGCAAAGTCAGCATCTGAATAACTCATTAACTCAAAGGATTGTCCTTTTGGGTAAAACAAACCTAAGTTAGCCGTGTGTTTGAGATATTTAAAAATTCTTTTAACAGAAAGCAAATGAGATTCTTTTGGATTAGCTTGAAATATAGCACACATACACACACTAAACATAATATCAGGTCGACTAGCAGTAAGATAAAGTAAACTACCAATCATACCTCTGTAATTTGTTTGATCAACTGGTTTCCCAGTTTCATCTGCATCCAATTTACAGGTAGTACTCATAGGAGTTTCACTTTCCTTGATAATATCCAGACCAAAAATTTTTAAAAGATCCTTTTTATATTTACTTTGATTCAAAATAATACCATTTTCATTTTGAAATACTTGAAATCCAAGAAAGTACTTAAGCTCTCCCATTAAGCTCATTTCAAATTCATTTTTCTTACTTTTTGAAAAATCAGTACATAAAGAGTGTTTATAAGATCCAAAAATAATATCATCAACATATATTTGTACAACAAAAACATCTTTAGAAATTCTTTTAATGAAAAGAGTTGGATCAGCAATCCCTTTAGTGAAACCTTTTGAAATAAGGAAATTGCTAAGTCTATCATACCAAGCTCTTGGAGCTTGTTTTAAACCATACAAAGCTTTAGAAAGTTTAAAAACTTGATTTGGAAAATGGGGGTTAGTAAATCCAGGTGGTTGTTCTACAAAAACATCTTCAATTATAACACCATTTAGAAATGCACTTTTCACATCCATTTGATATAACTTGAAATCCAGATGTGCAGCATATGCAAGTAAGATATTAATGGCTTCTAGTCTAGCTACAGGTGAAAAAGTTTCCTCATAGTCTATACCTTCTTCTTGACTATATCCTTGTGCAACTAGTCTAGCTTTGTTTCTAACTATATTTCTAGATTCATCTACTTTATTTCTAAAAACCAATTTTGTGCCTATTGTCAAGGTGTCCTTAGGTCTGTCAACTAATTCCCAGACTTTGTTTCTTTCAAACTGATTTAATTCTTCCTGCATAGCTATTACCCAGAATTAATCATTGATAGCATCATTGATATTTTTGGGTTCTAGCTGTGAAAGAAAAGGTTGATGTTCAACCTGGTTTCTTAGAGAAGCTCTAGTTTGTGTTCCTCTATCAAGATTACCAACAACAACTTCTAAAGGATGATTCTTTAGAATCCTTGTTGATCTGGTAAAGGTTGGACTTGAAATTTCAAGTTCATCTATTGGTTCGGGTTCAACAGAAGCAGATTCTGGAAAAAGTCCAGAACTGGATGCTTTTATAACACGTTCTTTAGATTTATCATTAAGGTCCAGAACAGACAAATCTTCTTCAAGATTCTCAAGAGAGGTTTTAGGCTCATGTGGATCAGTTTCATCAAACTTGATGTGAACATATTCTTCCACACATTTGGTTTTATTATTGAATACTCTATAGGCTTTACTTGAAATAGAGTAACCCAGAAAAATTCCTTCATCACTTTTGGAAGAAAACTTATCCAGATTATCTTTAGTATTCAAAATAAATACTTTGCAACCAAAAACTTTAAAGTAATTAACCTTAGGCTTTCTATTGTTCCACAATTCATAAGGGGTTTTCTTAAGAACAGGTCTAATTAAGACTCTATTAATAACATAACAAGCTGTATTTACAGCTTCAGCCCACAAATAAATAGGCAGTTCATATTCATTGAGCATGGTTCTAGAAATTTCTTGAAGGGTTCGGTTTCTTCTTTCTACTACACCATTCTGTTGGGGTGTTCTAGGGGCAGAAAAGTTATGAGTATAGCCATTGTGTGAGCAATAAGATTCAAAATCTTGATTTTCAAACTCACGACCATGATCACTTCTCAAAGTTTTAATCTTAAGTCCACTAAGGTTCTCTACAGACTTTGAGTATTTAACAAAAGAAGAACAAGCTTCACTTTTGTGAGCTAGAAAATATACCCAAGTATATCTAGAAAAGTCATCTAGAAGAACATAAACATAGTGCTTCCCATTTAAACTAGAAACTCTTGAAGGTCCAAACAAGTCCATGTGAACCAATTCAAGTGGTTGTGAAGTCGAAACTTCTTTCTTTGATTTAAAAGAAACTTTGTGTTGTTTTCCCTTTTGAAAGGGGTTACACACTCTATCATTTGGGAATTCTAATTTAGGTAGGTCTCTAACTAGGTTTTTCATAGAAAGTTTTCTAGGTGAGTGAATGTTGCAATGTCCCAATATTCTTTGCCATAGCCAAGATTCTTTATGAAAAGCATTCAATCAAGTAATATTCTGTTTAGCTAAAGAATTCAGATTAACAGCATAAACATTTTCATTTCTTAAGGCAGAAAATACCAAAATATTCTTAGAATTAAAAACTTTGCAAGAATCATTTTCAAATTTAATATGAAAACCATCATCACATAACTGAGAAATACATAATAGATTGTATTTAAGGCCATCAACAAATAAAACTTTAGAAATCAAAATTGAATCAGTGTTACCAATCTGGCCTAGGCCGATGATTTTTCCTTTTGAATTATCACCAAAGGTGACAAAGCCTCCATCAACTTTTATTAACCTCTTGAAACAAGAGAAGTCTCCTGACATATGTCTTCAACATCCACTGTCCAAATACCACGTCTCTTTACAGGAGCTCTTCAAGCAAGTTCCCTACAAAATAGATTTAGATGGGAGATGATTTTGGTACCCAGATTATCTTGGGTCCAGACAGGTTAGCCAATAACACTTTAGGTACCCATATTTGTCTAATGGGTCTCATATAATTTGTAGAATTGACATGCTTTTAAAGATAAACTTTATTAGATCCATAGATATGTATATAACTGGTTGAAGCATAAGAGGTTCCAGAATTACATTCATTCTGTCCAGATTTAGAAATGAATCTAGTTTTGGCAATTTTCCTTTGTCCAAGTTGGTATCCTATACCAGTAGTATATTTAGGTGCTATTTTCTTTCCTAGCATCTGTGTTAGTGTATTTTTGCCATTGGTGAACTTCTATAAGTCTTTCTTGAGTTGCTCATTAGATAGTTTGAGTTCAGTGTTTTCTTTTAACAGTTGAGCATTTTTCTCTTTTTCAATAGTGAGTTCGGTGTTAACTGTAGTGGTGAGAGCATGCTGTTTCTTTAATGACTTGTATTTATCCTTAAGTTCATTACATGTCTCTTCCAGCATATTACAGTACTCAAACAATTCAGATTTAGACATTGTTCCAGAATCAGAATCAGATTCTGCATTATCTCCAGAGTAATAATTTAAAGCAGGAGTTTCAGCAGTTACCTGAGAAGTGTTTGTCATAAAGCACATGTTTTCTCGATTCCTTTCAGAGTCTGAAGATTCAGCTTCACTTGTGCTGTCTTCTGAAGCACTCCAAGTAGCCTTCATGGCTTTCTTAAACTTATTGTCCTTATATTCATATTTCTTTTTATACTTCAGCTTTGGACAGTCGGCTTTAATGTGTCCTTTTCTCTTTCACTCATAGCAGACAACATCATCTGATTTGTCATTCTTCTTCCATTCCTTTTTCCATTTACCTTGGTGATCATACTTACCCTTATAATTTGTTTTTCTGAAGAACTTATTTTTCCTATAAAATTTCTTAAATCTTCTAGCAATGTGATCCATCTCAGCATCACTGTCAGAATCACTTTTACTGTCTTCACAGCTTGAACTTTCAACTATATCTTGAAGCTTCTCTTTGTCCTTATTCCTTGAAGTTGAGGATTTGAAAGCGATAGACTTTCTTGGAGGTTCATTTTCTTCCTCTTTATTCACTTTGATCTCTTCTTCATACATCATCAGCTTTCCAATTAGTTCCTTGACAGGTAGAGCAGTAATGTCACATGATTCTCTGATTGAGACAGATGTGCCTCTCCATCTATCAGGTAGACATCTCAAAATTCTCATAATTTGTTCCTTCGATGAGACATCCTTTCGCAGTGAGATCATTGTATTGACAATTTCATTGAACCTGAGATACATGTCAGAAATGGGTTCATCAGGCTTCATTTTAAAATTATCATACTTGATAGTATAAGTGTTCAATCTCATTTCTTTAACATTCGTTGTTCCTTCATGAGAAACAGCTAAGGTATCCCAAATTTCATATGCAGTTTTACATGCAGAAATTATATTAAACTCTTTATCTCATAGAGCACAGTACAAGGCATTCATAGCTTTACAATTGTTATGATAAGCAGTCTTTGTAGGTTCATCCCAAGTAGATCTAGCATTAGTAGGCATTTTGTATTCTGATTCAATAGCAGTCCAAATATCAAAACCTATGCTTTCTAGATAGATTTTCATTTTCAGTTTCCACTGAGCATAATTAGTTCCATTGAAGAAAGGTGGCCGGTTAGTAGCAGCACCCTCAAGTCTATTGTCCATGATGAGAAAATTTTAAAGAGATAAAAATTTAGATATAACAGAAATTTTAAGAACTTTAAAATACAACTAAAATCACAGTTCAAAAGCAGAGTACTTTTAGAAAGTATTTTCAATCCTCTAATACCAAGTGTTGGTCGGAGTGGTTTACTCAAGAGGGGGGTTAATTGAGTACCAATTAAAATTTCTGTATTTAAAAAGTGTCTTAAAGACCCCCAAATAAAATAATAAATTAAACTGTAGTGAATTTATATTAAAGTAGAGGTTCTGTCAGATTCTCAAGGTATTGATTAATTCCCAGTTAATCAACACAGGAGTGTGTGATTATCTTTTGAAACTAACTTACTAATCTACACTTAACATAAACTCTTTCTAATTTAATTATCAAAGTAACTTTAAAAACAGTATTGGTTTTAAAGTGATTAGCAGCGGAATAAAACATTGAAAGAGATGGCACAACAAATGTCACCAAGAGGTTCAGTCTCAAACCGAGAATTAGTCCTCACAAATGTTTATATAAAAATGATCCACACCCTGGATCGGGGTTCAACAGTTTACAACTGTCCAGGTCCAAGACCTCTACCACTGTTCTTCGTGGGAAACAGTACAAAAGCAACCAGCTGTCCAGGTCACACACGACCTATACCACTGTTATTCGTGGGAAAGAAAGAATGAAAGAGTTTGGTAAGGATTTACAAATCCTTCAGTTTGAGTACAGGAGACAGTGAATGTGTTAGATATAGCAGATAACACACACTGCTCGAAATGAATGATAATAAATCACAGAACAAGAGATGTAGAGTTTAGAGATGGTTCTGGTGATTTCAGTGTAGCTCTGGACTCCTTTGGATTCGATCACAAGTGAGTTTGAGTCCTCTTCTCGTTTCTGTTTGAGAAACAGAGTGTCGTATGCTCCAGGTTCACACAGTGACAATGTAGTAGTTTAAGTTCTTCAGTGTTCTTCTTGTATGCACAGAACACTTCTCAAGTATGCTTGATTGTCTATGAGCTTCTCTGTGTTCTTATCGTTCTTGTGTTTTTGGTATATTCTATCCACCACACGCTTCTCTACTTCGCTTCCCGTTGTTGTTCGTTTATTTGTCTTGGGCAGTGTAGTCTTCTCGTATTTATCTCCCAACAGGGGACAGAGAAGATTTCTTTTCAGCAGGTACGAGGTACGGGTTCCTGACATCTGACAACCTTTATCAGATATTTGACAAATCATTAAAATGTATGATATGACCGTTAGATAGATTAAATATAGGAAATAAAGAAATTCAAATAGTGAGTCGAGTGATCGGTAGGTAATCAGCATCGGTAGCTTGGACATCGGTAGCTTGAACATCGGTAGCTTGAACAACGGTAGCTTGAACATCGGTAGCTTGAACATCGGTAGCTTGAACATCGGTAGCTCAATGTCATTAGTTGCTTTGACTCTATTGGTGGCTCTATGCGTCGGTTGGTACATGCTTGTATCGGTGACTTTGTTTATCGGTAGCTCCATGCGTCGGTAGGTACATGCATCGGTAACTCTACGCGTCGGTAGCTCCATGCGTCGGTAGCGGTGAGTCTGTCAGTAGCTTCGTCCATCGGTGACTCTTATTCCATCGGTATCTATTTATAATTACACCGGTAGCTCTATATTTGTATCGGTAGATGTCTGTAAGTCAGCAGCTTATATTTATAAGCACATCGGTAGCTCTGTGTTAAGTCTATCGGTAGCTTGTGTGTTAAGTCTATCGGTAGCTCTGTGTTAAGTCTATCGGTAGCTCTGTGTTAAGTCTATCGGTAGCTGTCTGTCGGTAGACTAAGTCTATCGGTAGACTGGTTACCGGTAGCTCTTTATCAGTATCTATAGGCAGATTACTTATCTGTTTTTTGCAGAACACATCCGATTGTGTTAGAATCAATTTATAACTTGTATGAACATGGATAAATGAGGATTAACATATTCCAAAGACTATTTTAAAGATTATTATTGGTTTGATCATAGATTTGAAACAATTAAAGTATAGATCAATGATACTTAAAAATATCATAGAGAATGAAAACATAATTGGGATTTTCAACACATATGAATACATGATTGAGATTATCAAAACAGGTGAGGTCAATAATTTTAATTGTTTCTTTGGTGTTTTTACAGTTTTTTGGTTTTTCGTGGTTTTATGGTTTTATGGTTTTATCATGATCTTTTTCGGTTTTGGGGTTATTTTGTTTTAAGTGTTTTTAGCATTTTCATTAGATTTTTTGGGTTTTTATTGTTTTTTAATGGGGTTTTTGGGTTTTAGTGTTTTATAATTTTTAATTCTTTTAGGATTTTTGGGTTTTTATGGATTATCAGTGTTTTATGGGTTTCTCAGAGTGTTTATTTGTTTTATATTTTTAATTATTTTTAATTAATTATAATTTTTTTATATTATGTAGGCATAATTCATATTTATTAGGAGTTTTTGGGTTCTTTTTTGGGTTATTATTACTATTTAATGATTTGTATGGGTTTTTAAGGGTTATAAGGTTTTGAAGATTTTTCATCATCTTTGGGGTTTTATGTGTTCTAAGGATGTTTATGGTTTTTTGGTATTTATAGGTTTTATAGAATTTTGAGGGGTTTTATTGATATTGTCTCTTTATGGATTTTTATGGATTCTTTTTTTTAGTTGAATGTACGAAATCTTATTGTTGTTTAGGGTTTTTAGGTCTTTTAAGAGATTTATGGTTTAAGGGTCCTTAGGGAACTTAGGGGGTTTATGAGATTTTTAGGGTTTTAATGGTATTGAGATTGTTTTCAAATTTTCAGTGGTATTGAAGATATTTGTAGTTATTTATGAGTTTTATGGGTCTTAAGGTTCTTTATGGTTTTAGGGTTTTTACGATTCTTTAGAATTTGGTGGGTTTTTAACTGTTTTTTCATGTTTTTAGTCATTTTTAGTGGTTTTATGGGTTTTATGTCGTTTTTTCCATTCAGTTTTAGGAGCTTTTATGGATTAGGGGTTTCAGGTGGTTTGATGGTTTTGGGGGTGTGTGGTGGGGGTTTGGATTTGGGTTTTTATAGTTTTTTGGTGTTTTTTTAATTTTAATGTTTTCAAGGTTTTCATAGGGTTTTTAGATTTTTTTAGTCAATTTAGGGGTTTAAGGGGTTTAAAGGGGTCTTATGGTTTATTTGAGTTTTTATAGGGTTTTATGGTTTTTAATGGTATTTTAGGTTTTTTTAAGATTTTATGTATTTTAATGGGTTTAGGGTTTTCGAGGGTTTATAGTGTTTTTTGTACTTTTATGTTATTTCAAATTTTTTGGATCATCTATGGTTTTTAGTCAAATTCATTGTTTTAGGGGTTTTTAGTGTTTTTTGGGTCTTTGGAATCAATTAAATGGAGTTTAGGTTTTTAGGATATTTAATGGTTTTAGGTTCCTTTAGGGGTTTTAAAAGTTTTCGGGGTCCTTTATTGTCTCTGTGAATTTAATTGAACATAAGGGTTTCAAAGATATTTAGGGGTTTTGGGATTTTTAATATTTTTAGGGTAATATTAGGTTTTTAGTGTTTTAAAGGTCCTATAGGGTTTAAGGGTTGTGGGGGTTATTTAGGGTTTTAGGGATTTTTATGGTGTTTAAAATTTTTATAGTATTTTAGGGGTTTTAGGGTATTTTATGGAATTCTATGGGTTTTTTTGGGATTTTATGTTCTATTTGTTTTTTATGGGGTTTATTATCAAGGGTTTTTTTGGGTTTTTTTTGGTTTTTTATGGTTTCTATTTGGTATTAGGGGTTTCATTGGTTTTAGGGTCTTAAGGGTTGTTAGAGGGTTCATTATTTTTAGGTTTTTGAAGGGGATTATGGTTTTATGGTTTTATAATTATTTTAGGGGTTTTAATGTTTGTATTTTTTATGGTTTTAGTGGTTTTATGTTTTAAGGGTTTTTTAGTCATTTCGGATTTCATAGGGTTTTATATTTTACTATGGTTTTCAACAGTTTTAATGATTTTTTATTTCTTTTTTGGTTTTAATGTTCTTATGGTTTTTAGGGTTTTAGGGGTTTAGGGGGTTTTTTATGTAACTGGGGGGGGGGGGTTATGGTTTTTATTGTTTTAGAATTTATATATAGTATTTGTGGGTATTATAGTTATCTTATGATATTTGGGTATTTAGTGTTTTTTTAGGGTTTATAGAATTGACAGGTTTATTTTTGTTTTTCTTTTTGTTTTTATAGAATTCTGGATTTTTGTGTTTTAAATGTTTTGAGGGGTTTTAAATTTTTTTGGGTTTCATACTGTATTTATTTTTTCTTGTGATTTTAGGGGTACTTCATAATTTTAGAATAATTAGAGTTTTTATTATTGTTTAATGGTTTATTTGATATATAATTTATCGTTTATTGTATACTATTTACGGTTTAGGGAATTGCATTTAATGTGTCGTGTTTAAGGATTATGATGTATAGAATTTGGTTTTGGCAGTATGGTTTAGGTTTTATGGTCTCTTTTAGGGAGTTTAGGTTGTATAGTATAGCGTTTAGGTTTTTTTGATACCTTTATGATTTTAATGGGGTTTTAGGGTTTATTTGGTTTTTAGATTTCTTATAGTGTTTTATATAGATTTAGGTTTTTTGAGTTTTTGGTGTATATTTTTTTAATAGTTTCAGTGTTTAATGGTTTTAGGGTTTTTAGATCTTTTATTGTTTAGGGATTTTTAGTGTTTTTAGGAGATTTACAAATTTCTGAGTTTTTTTTATTGGGTGTTTTAAGGGTTTTTAGATGTTTAATGGGTTTTATTTTATTTTTGTGGATTTATTTTTTTTTGGTGTTTTGGGTGATTGAATTTTGTGGTGTTTTATGGGGTTTATTGTTTCAGGGGTTTGAGGGTTTTAATATGTTTATTGTTACAAATGTTTTTATGTTTTTTATGGTATTTTTGAATTTTTGGAGGTTTTAGGGGTTTTAATGGATATTAAGAACTTTTTGGGTTTAGGGTTTTTAGGGGTTTTAGGGATTTTCTATTTTTATGGGGTTTAGTGGTATTTTATGTGTCTATATAATTTAAACTGTTTCCATGTTTTTAGTGGTTTTTACAATTTTTATCATTTTAAGGATTTCTATTTTTGATTTTAACTATTGTTAGGGATTTTTATTGTTTTTATGGGTTTTAATGAATTTAGGGATTTTCGTTTTATTAGGGGTTCAGTGGTTTAATATGTTCTTTGGGTTTTTTTTGCTTTTTAGGGTTTTTAGGTTTTTTTTGTGGATTTTATCAGTTTTATGTGTTTTTGGGTTTTTATGGTTTTGGGTATTATAGATTTTTAGGGATTTTATGGTATTTTGGGGTTTAGAGTCTTTATGGATTACATAGGTGGATTGGGTCTTTTTGGTGGGATTTTTGGTATTTAGGGTTTTTGTAGTTTTTTATTCTTTTTGGTTTTGGATTATTAGGGTTTCAGGTTCTTGTTATATATTTTAGGGTGTTTAGTCTTTGAGGGTTTATTGGGTTTATAAGGGTTTAATATTTTTTATCAAATATTTAGGATTTTTGGGGACTTTATGGATTAAGGGTTTTAGGGTATTTTTTGTAGGATTTTAATGGGTTTTATTGTTTTATGTTTTTATGGGGTTTAAAGAGTATTATGGATTTTAGGTGTTTAAAGGGTTTTATTGGTCATTTAGTCTTTTGGGGGATTTATTAGTATTTAGGGTTTTTGATGGGTTTAGGGTTTTTAGGTGTTTTAAATTTTTTAATGGTTTTAGTGGTTTGGGGGGGGGAGGGGTAGGATTATTATGTTTTTATTTTTTTAGGAGTGTTTATGTATTTTTTGTTTTGTTATGGATTATTATGATTATTTGGACATTTAAGTTTTGTTTTGTTTTTAGGGGTTTATGGGGTTTTAAAATATTTTAGGTTTTTTAGTGTTTTAAGAGGTTTTAGGGGTTTTAGGGTTTTGAGGTTTTTATGGATCATAGTGATTGTATTGTTTTTTGGGTATTTACAGTTTTAGTGTTTTTATGATTTTTATAGTTTTTAGGTATTTATATATTTTTAAGGACATTGGGGTTTTTTATGGTGTTTAGAGGTTTTTAGATGGTTTTAGGGGGTTTAAGGGTTTAGAGATTTTATGATTTTTAATGTTTTATGGTGTATTAAGTGCTTTAAATATTTTTAAAATTTTTAGGTATTTTGAGGAGATTTTGGGGATTTTAGGGGTTTTGTGGTCTTTATGGGTATTTTGATTTCTTTTAAGATTTTAGGGAATTTTTGGTGTATTGGGGTGTTTTAGAGTTTTTATTGATTTTGTTTTGTTAAGGTTTTTAGTGTTTTTAGGCTTTTCATGGCATCTACAGGGATTATCTATTATTAGTGGATTTTTATATTTTATGGTGTTTTAGTGTTTTTAGGGAGATTAATGGTTTCTATGGTTTTTTAGGATTTTAGGGGTATTTATTTTTAAAAATGATTTATTGGTTTTTAGTGGTTTTAGGGTTATGTATTGATTTTAGGGGTTTAATAGTGTTTTGTGTTTTTGGGGTTCCTGGGGTTTCAGGGACTGGATTTTGTTTTGGGGATTTTTATGTTATCAGATTTTTAGGTTGTTTTCGGGTTTTTAGGAGTTTTATAGGATTCTTATGGATTTAAAGTTTTCAGGGTTTTTTAGGGTTTTTGGTTTTTAATTATTTTTTATGTATTGTGTTTTTTTAGGCTTTACATGTTTGATGTTTTTTTTAGGTTTTGGGGTTTCTATGGATTGCAGGGTTTGCATGGTTTTAGGTTTATTATGTGTTTTATGACTTTTAAGGGTTTTTTGGGGTTTTGAGGTTTCTATGAATTTAAGGGTATTCTTTTTTTAGGGTTTTATTTTAAGGAGATTTTGGGTATTTTAGTGGAATTGGGGTTTTTAAGATTTTAGGGGTTTTGGTGGATTTATGGGGATTCAACCTTTTTGGGGAATTAAGGGGTTTTAATGTATTAAGTGTATTTATGGGTTTTGACAGGGTTTTAGGGATTTTATGGATTTTAAGAGAGTTTAAAAGTTTTTTTGAGTGTTACTATTTGCTATGATTTTAGGGGTTTTCTGGTCTTTTGGGTCTTTAAGGGTTTTTATGGTTTGTATGTTTTAATGGTCTTTTATTTTTTATTGTTTTATGGCCTTTTATTTTTTTGAGTGTTATTTAGTGTTTTAGGGTATTTTGGGTTTTTTGGTTTTTTGGTTTTTTGGGTCATTTAGGGTTCTTCCTGATTTTTTTGGGGCTTTGTGGGTTTTTGTTTTTTAGTGTCAGTTAATTTGTTTTATATTTTTCGGGTTATATTATGGGTGTTAAGGATTTTAGGTATGTTTTTGGTTATTATAATGGTATTTAGGGTTCTTTATGGTCCATCGGTGTTTTAAGGTATTTTTCGTGTTTTAGTATGTTTAATAATTTTAGTGAGTTTTCAGGTCATTTAGGGTATTTGGATTTTACAGGGTTTTAGTGTCAGTTAATATATAATGATATTTTCAAGATTTTAGGGTTATTTATGATATTGTTGGGGATTCACTGTCGTTAATTGGTTTTTTAGGATTGTTGGGATCCTTTAGGTGTTTTAGGGATATTAGATACTTGATGGATTTAGAGAATTTTATGATCTTTTTGTGTGTTTATTGGGGTTTTAGTGTCATTTAGGGTTTTTATGATTTCGTTGTCTTTTAGGGTTTTATGATTTTCATAGTATTTTAGGGGTTTTTAATATTTTTTAAGGACTTCTAAGGATTATTGGGTTTTATGACCAATTAATGGTTTTCAGGGTTTTGAGGTTTTGATATGGTTTAGGGACATTTGGGGACTTCTATGGTGTTTGTAATGTTTTTTCCGATTTTAGGGGTTTTAATAATTTATATAGTTTTATATTTTTATGGATTTTAGTATTTTTAGGGTTCTAGTGTTTTTATTCTTTTTAGGGGTTTAGGTTTTTAGGGTTTCTATGGTCATTTAAAATTTTAGTGGTTTTAGGGGTTTTAGTTGTTTGGGGGGTGATTTTGGATTTTTAGGCTCTCAGGGTTTATAGTATTTTTAGGTTATATTTGGAATTATTTTTTAAGTCTCTTTTGGAGTTTTATATTGGTTTATGTTTATTGCGTATTTTATTTTTTTAGGGTTTATATGGTATTTTATGTTATTAGGGTATTTTAGCTATTATACTGTTTTTATGGATTTCATGTTTTTAATGATTTTTATAGATTTTTATGGTTTTTTGGGGGTTCAGTAGGTTATTAGGGGTTTTGGCGTTTTCTAGAGTGTCTTATGGTTCTTTTGGGTTTTTAGTGGCATTATGTTTTTAGTTGATTTTATGGGTTTTATGGTTTTAGGATTTTTTGAATATTGTATTATGATTTGTAATTTTTTTTATAGTCTTAATTTTTTTATAATTTTTAATCGTTATTGGCTTGTTTTTGTTTTTTAGGGGTCTTATGATTTGTTTTAGGGTTTTATGGTTTTTTTGTTTAAATTATTTTAGTGTTTTTAGATGTTTTTAGTGGGATTAGGGTGTTAAAGGGATTTTAAGGTATTTTTTTGGATTTTGTTATATTTTTAGAGTCATTTATGGTGATTTTGGGTATTTTAATAAAAACAAATTAGGGTTTTAAATCCATTTAGGGCCTTTGTGAGTTTCATATTTTATAGGGTTTTTTGGGATTTTAGTGTTTTTAATTTTTTTATGTTTTTAGGGGTTTTGGGTATACGTCATTTTTAGTGTTTATTATATTTTTTATTGTGTTTAGTGTATTTATGGTTTTTAGTGAATTATTTTTATATTATGTTTTTAAATTGTTTACATAATTTGTAGGGTCTTAGTGTGTTATCTGATGTTTTGGGGGTTTTAGGGTCTTTTAGTCGTTTTTAGCATTTGTTGGTTCTTCTAGTGGTTTTAGGGGGTCTTATGCATTTTATGGGTTTTTATGGTTCTTAGGTGTCTCTGGTGTTTTAGGGTTTTTGTGTCTTATTGTGTTTTATGGACATTTATAGTTTTTAGTGGTTTTATGGTTTTATGGTTTTTAGATTTTTATCGGTTTGAAGGATTTCATTTTGGGATTTTAGTACTTTACTGTTCTTCTATGCTTTTTTCTTGTTATTTTTTGGTATTAGAATTCAATTACTGTTTTAAGGGGTTTTAGGTGATTGGAGGGTATATTATTTTTCAGGTTTTAGGGGTTTCAAGGGTTTGGGGGTTTCTATGTTTTTAATGATATTTATGGGTTTTAAAATTTTATGGTGGTTTTTAGGATTTTTTGTGTTATTGCCGTTTTTTAGGTTTTTTGGGTTCTTTGTGTTTCTGTGGGGGTTTATCGTTTTATAGTGATCTGGTCTTTCATGGACCTTTTATACAGTTAATGGGTTTAGAACCATTTAGGTGTTTAGAGACTTTTTAGTGGATTCATGAGTTTTAATGTTTTTTCGGGTTTTTAGTGTTTTTACTATTTATTAGGGTTATTTAGAGAATATAAGTGTTTTTTTAGGTTATATGGAGTTTTATTTATTTTTGTGTATTTTTTTTATTTTAATGGTTGTGGTGTTTAGGTTTTTAGGGTTTTATATAGGGGGTTTAGTGTTTTATGGGGTTTTAGTTTTATAGGGGGTTTAGGGGGTTTCAGGGTTTTTAGGATTGTGTTAGGGTAGGGGGATATAGATTTTTATGGGTTTAAGGTATTTTATGGGTTTATTGTTTTTGGGGTTTTGGTGGTTTTATGTATTTAGGGATTTTAGGTGTTTTTATATTTTTAGGGTTTTTAATGTTTTTATGGATTTTTTGGTGTTTAATAGTTATTTAAATATTTTTAGGTGTTTTAGGGGGTTTTAGGGGTTTTAGGGATTTCAGTGTTCTTCATGGGTTTTTAGCGTTTTTAGGGACTTTTAGTGTTTTTAAGGCGTCTATAGAATATTAATTTTTTATGTTATGTAAGGGTCTTTTGTCTTTAGGTTTTTAGGGTTTTACGTGGTTCAATGTCGTTTTTAGTGTTTATTTTATTTTTTTGGTATTTTCAGTGTTTTTATTGTATTTAGTTTTATTTGGGCCTTTCAGGAGGTTCGTTTTTTAGATTATAACATATGTTAGGGTATTTGAATGTATTCGGGTTTTTATGGTCTTTTAGGGGTTTTATTTTTATTGTTTTTAAGAGTTTTGGTATCTCTTATGGTTTTTTGGGGGTGGGTTTGGGGGTTTTAGGGTTTTTAGGGTTGATGAGTTTTAAGATCATTTTGGGTTTTTAGTGTTTTCAAAGAATTTTAGGGGTTAAAGTGTTTTTATTTTCTATTAGGTTATTTATACATTTTTGGATATTTTAATTTTTTTGGATTTTTGGGTCCTTTCATGTATTTTAAGGTTATTAGGTTTTTTGGATCCTTTATGGGTTATAGGGTTTTCAAGGGTTTTTATTGCTTTTATGGTTTTTACTATTTTTTATTTTAAAAATGTTATTAGTGTATTTTTGGGGATTTTAGGGTCCTATTGGGTTTGTGGAGTATTAAAATGATTTCAGGTTTTTTGGGAATTTTATGGTATTTTATAGTTTTTTCACAATTTTAACTATCATTATGTGTTTTAGGGTCTTTTTAGGTTTTTAGGGTCATTAAGGGGTTTTACAATTTTTATGGTGTTTTATGTGTAATTAGTGGTTATTAGTGCCCTTTGGATTCTAAAGGTACTAGAGACCTTATGATTTTTAGTGTTTTTTTTAATCATTTAGTGGCTTTTAGGGTTTTTATTTTATTTTTTATGTTTTTAAGGGGTTTTGTTTTTTTATGGTCTTTTAGGTATAATTCGATCAATTTAGTTCCTTTTATGATTTTAGCGTATTTTTTTTATGTTTTCAAGGGTTTTTAGAATCTTTTATGGTTTTTTAGGGTTTCTAAATTTTTTTAATGATTTTTGGGTTTTTAGGGATTTTATGTGTTATTTGGTTTTTATTATATTAATGGGATTTTAGGGGTTAAATGGGTTTTTAATAAATTAGGGGTTTTATGGCCTATCATGTGTTATATTATTATGTATTTTTAGTGGTTCATTGGGTTTTTACTATTTTATGTGTGGGTCTATAGGATTTAGTGTTTTAAGTGGTTTAATGGCCTTTAGTGTTTCTAAAGTTTTTAAGGGTTTTTTGGGTTTTATATGGTCTTCATATTTTCGTTTATTTTAAAAGGATATTATGGTTATTTTGAGTTTTTAGGGTTTTTTTTGTGTTTTTAAGGGTTTTTATTTTTTTAGTGGGTATTTCATGTTTTTATCAATCTTATAGGATTTTAATGATGTTTATCATCATAGAGATTTTATTGTTTTGAAGGAATTTAGTGGGAATAAGGTTAGGGTTTTCTTGGATTTTGGGTTTTATTGATTTTTTAAATGTACTTAGGTTTTTAGAGTTTTTCAGTATTTTTATGGGTTTTCACTTATTTGGTAATTCATAATTTTTGGCTATTTATTCTATTTTGGGGTATTTAGCATGTTTTCAAATTTTTGGGGTTTTTACTGGTTTTTAGAGTTTTATAGTTATTTCAGGGTTTTTTAGGACTTTATGTTTTTTGGGTTTTTGGGTTTTTAGGGAGGGTTAGGATTTTCATAGAGTTTTAGAGGGGTTTTGGGTTTTATTAGTGTTTTATGGTTTTAAGTATTTTATGTTGTTTTTGGGGTTTTCAGGTTTTTAGTGTTTAGGGTGTATTTTTTAATTTTTAATGTTTTCTATGGATTTTGGGTTTTAGGGTCCTTTTAGGGTTTTTAGAGTTTATGGGGTTTTAATGAATTTTAGGGTTTTTTTAGTTTTATTGGTTTTTTGGTTTGAAGGGTTTTTAAGTGTTTTCTGATTTTAGGGTTCTTTATGGGTTTATGGTATTTATGGTTTTTATGATGTTTAAGGGGGTTTAAGCGTTTTTAGGGTATTACATTATCATAGGGGTTTTATTGTATTTCAGTAATTTTTATATATTTTAATTGTTTTATGTGGTTTTAGAGGTTTATGATTTCTATGTTTTTTAATTTTGTTTAGGGGTTTTAGGGGGTATAGGGTTTTCATGTTATTTTGGACATAAAGAATTTTTAGGGGTTTAAGATTATTTTTGTATTTTGGGAGGTTTTTGATTTTTTTCATTTTTTAGGATTTCATGATTTTCTGTATTAGTTTTTGTTTTTATGGGTTTTTTGATATATTTGGTTTTTAGTATATTTCTAGATTAAATATATATTTTTTTGATTATTAGGGGGTTTTGAGGTTTTAGGGGGAGGAGGTTTAATAGTTTTTTTGGGTTTTACAGATTTCTTGAGATATCATAGGAGTTTGCGATGAATGTGAATTCTTAAGAGTTTTTAGGTTATTTAGGGGTTTTTTGTATTATTTTATCAATTTTTTTTGGGGATTAGATTTTTGGGTGTTTTGAAGGATTATCAGGGTTTTTAGGGTTTTGAGTATTTTTGGGTTATTAGGGGTTTTTGCTGTTTAAACTATTTCATTGATATTTATGGGTTTAATGTTTTTTTTGGTTTTAGGGTATTTTATGGTCTTTATGCATTTCAAGATTTTGGGGTTTTCAGTGTTTTTTATGGTTTTAGCAGTTTTTTGGTCATTTAGGGGTAACTAGGGTTCCTAGGGTTTCTAGGTGGTTTTAGCACGATTTAATGTATTTAGGGGTTTTGTAGTCTTTTAGTTATTTCCCATTTTTTTGGTTTTTCGTGTTTTTATGTCTATTTATGGTTGTTTTAATGGGGTTTCGATCATTTAGGTTTTTTTGTTTTAGGGTGTTTCTAGGGTTTTAGGGATTATTGGGTTTTAGGGACTTTTAGGGTTTTAGGAGGTTTTAGGGTTTTTTTTGGGGTTTTAGGGTGTATATGGATATATGAGGAATTAGTGTTTTTTTAAATAAGGGTTTAATCCTCTTAAAGGGTTTTTGGTTTTTTGGGGTTTTTTTTACAATTTTTAGGGTTTTATAGTATTATGGTTTTTTAGTTGTAGGGGTTAAGAGTTTTAAGGGGTTTTTTATATTTTAGTGTTTTATTACTTCGTATGGATTTTATTTAATTATAGTTTTTCTATTATATATTCAGGTGTTTTTGGATATATAGATATCATTAGGGTTTTAGGGTTGTTATGGTTTTTATGGGTTTTAAATTTTTTATCATTCTTATGGTATTTTAGGGTATTTTATAATTTCATAGAATTTTATATTATTTATGTTTTTTGAGGATTTTTAGAGTCATTTAGGGTTTTTTGGTTTTTTGGTCATTTGGTCATTTAGGGGTTTTTAGGGTTGTTATGGATATTTATGGTGTTTTAGGGGCTTTTATGTTCCTTACGGTTTATAGGATTTATATGTCCATTAAGGGGGGGGGGGGTTGAATATTTGTGACCATTAAGGGGTTTTTGTCACACCCCGACCGCGGACGTCCGTAATTTTTCTCTTTTCTTGGTCCCGGTTTAAATTTTTCGAAGATTAATTGTGATTGGTGGTTTCGCACCGGTGCGCGGTCATCGCGTCGCTAGAGATGGTCGTGCGTTCGGCCCGGGGGACGATGTGTCCACCCGGCGTTTTAAATATTAAAGTTTTTACATTGACCTTTTATTATTATTATTATTTGAGTTGCGTTATTAGTATAATTAACTAACTTTTATTTACTTTAATTATTTTATTGTTATGATTATTATTATAATGTATTATTAAGATTATTATGAAGGTTTGTTCTTATTATTATAAAGCGATTATTATTATCACAACATTTTATTATTATTATTATTATAAGTTTTATTTTTATTATATAAGTTTTATTGTTATTAAGATTATATGTTTTATTATTATTATTATAATTATAATTATTATTTTTATCACATATATATATAGACCTACCCCTACCCCTAGCCTAACCCTAATCCCGTCCCTCTCCGCCGCCACCCTCACCTCTCTCTCCCTCCAGCCTTCCTCCGCCTTCGCCACACCCAGCAGCAGCCCGCCGCCTCAACCCGACCTCCCCCTCCTGCTCGCCCCGGCTTCCTCGCCGCGTTCCCGTCCAGCCGCCGAAGTCCGGCATCCCGAGCCCTGCCCTTCCTCCGGTATCCCCTGTCCGGCGGCGACCCCCTTCACCGCGCCTGCAAGTCGTCCCGCTCGACTCCCTCCGCTGCTCCGCACCCAGTCCCGGCCTCCCCTTCTCCGGCGCCGGCTCCCGCTTTCCCGTCACTGACCCGCTCTCCGCCTCGCCCCTGTTCCAGCGCACCCCTCCAGCCCTCCTCCTGCCTCGTTCCGCCGCGGCGTCACCCCCACCCCTGTCCTGGCTCCTCTCATCATTCCGGCACTCCGCCTTGTTGCACCCTGGACCCCCGGCTCCTCCCACACCTCCTGTCCGGCTCGCCGTCACACCTCCCGCTGCACCAACCTCCGGCCAGGCGCGCCGTCCCCTCCTTCCAGCCTCCGCACGCACCGGCCTGCCAACCTCTCGTCCAGCGGCCTCCCTTCGGCGTTGTTCGCCTCACCGCACCGTCCCGGACCACCGCTGCTCCGCCCTGCTCCTCCCATCGCCGATCCGTTCCCCCCCCCTGCGTGAGTTCTCTTTTTTTTATTTGTTATTTTTGTTTGTTTGGTTTTATTATAATTATTATTATTATATCACAATTAATATTATTATACTATCAATATTATTGTTATTATGTTAATATTATTATTAATATTATTACATCATTATTAAAATATTATTATGTTATTGTTATTAATTCTATATTATTATTATTATTATTATTATTATTATTATTATTATATTATTATTATTATTATTATTGTTATTATTATTATTATTATTATTATATTATTATTATTATTATTATTATTATTACTATCATATTATTAATATTAATATTTTTATTATTGTGATTATATTATTATTATTGTGATTATATTATTATTATGTTGATATTATTCTATCCTAATTATTTTTATTATATCATTATTGTTATTATTGTTATATTATTAATATACTTATTAAATTATTATTTTTATATCATTCTTGTTATTAAAGTATGTTATTATTATTATATTATTATTAATATTGATATTTTATTAAGATTAAGATTATTATTAGTATTATTATTTTCTTATTATTACTCTGGCATTTACTTGTGCTTTGTTAGGGGTTTTCTTCATCAATTTATACTTGTTTTTGGTAGGTTTAAGACTTTAGGACCCGCGCAGGGCGTTTCCGAGAAAGCGCCATCGCTGCGCCTTGTTTCCGAGGTTCTTTCGTCTCCGTGTCTCAGTTTCGAGAGTGTTGGACTTTATCACGTGGCTTCGGACACACGTCGTGTCATCGGACCTTGGTTCCAAGGTCGTTTTACCGCCGCGCTTGGATCTTGAGGTAGGTCTCCCTTTGCACTCGCCTTTAAATTTAGAATTTATTTATTCCTTGACTTTTTATTAAGTTTCAGCAAATTCAAAAGTATTACTAAGTAGTTATCTATAGTTTGGTGATCTGCTGATGATAAAAGTTGTTGTAATTCTAGCGTTTCATTAAAAGCGTTTTCTTGGATTTAATTGTGTGCTTCCATGGTAGTTTTGCTGGATGGTTCTTCCTGATTAACGAAAGATCATGTTGAATTGGGTTCTGAAGCGGTTTTGGTGTGTGTAAAATGGTAGGTGTATTGGTTATGGAAAATGGTGTTTTTATTTGAACCTTGATTAGAGGAAGTGACGTGTGACCTTTAAACTCGATTTTTGGAAACATTAAGCGTGGCTCTTGGTAGTTGAAAAAGAAAAATGTTTTCCTTTGATGCGTGATTAAAATTCTGGATTTCATTTGAGAAATATTATTCTTTCAAAAGGTGTTTAAAGGCCCGTTTGGCTCTTGATAAAAGTGGGGTGCGTTTGGAACTGGGAAAATGATTTCTTACTTGTGATACCAACGTCTTTGAGGTTTGAGATGCTGATTTGAGTTTCTTAAATAATGTTCTAAGTGCGTTTCTGGTTTTCAATCGTGTGGCGTATGTCATGTCCCTTGGAAATGTTTTAGTGTTAGATGTTCAAAGTGTAAATGATATGACGGCCCGGTTGGCACTTTAATAAATGTGAAGTGATTATACTTATATTTATATATATATATACGTACTTGTGAGGGAATTTCTACTGGGGGACTTCCCTTCAAGGGTTGTCGTGTAGCGATGTCCGTGTAAGGGGTTGGAAAGTGCGGTGAGATGAGTCACGCGTGCACGGGTCTCCCACTTACACAGTGTTACAAAAACTACTATGGGTTTCTGGGCGTCTTGTAGATTATCGAGTGACGGTTGCTTGCTAACCATGATTAGACGGGTTAGTACCCCCTGGAGTTACAGACAGGCCAGGAGGGATGTGCCACTGGTTGGCTGTTAGGGCGGCCAGTTGGTTATTGACTATGGAGTACCATGCCGGCAGGTAGTCTGAACCCGAGTACGTCCAGGGGTTTTCTAGGGATGTTCAGGATCCCCCATGGTTATTGCTGATAACTTCTGGTTTGTTTTTACTTGCACTTGGTTCTCCTTGCCTGTTTACCATTACTTGCACTTGTTTTCCCTTCTTGTTTTCTTTCAGTCATAGTTCACAGCCTATAATGTTAGACTTTGGAAAAAATGGTTTTCAAATGAAAATGCTTTATTCTCTTTGGGTTAGAATTTGAAAATGTAATACATTGCTTTTCAGAATGAGTTTAAAACTAATGAAATGGAACTAACTTTCGAAAAGGAATAAGGGAAATGTCTCGTGTTTGATTTTCAAGTAAAGCATTGTGAAAACTTACTTTTATACATTATAGTTCAAACTTGGTTTATGTAGATTCTATATTTACTGGCGGTGCTTTGGGATTGTTGTTGGGCTCACCTACTGAGTACTTTTGTGCTCACGCCTATCCTTTATCTTTTCAGTTGCAGGTTTCTTGTGTTCAGGTTCTCCTGCTTGAGTCGCTCAGTGTGGGAGCGACGTTGGTCATAGTTGGGCGGTAACCCGCGAGGTTACGTGGAGGTATGTCGTGGTATAGTTTTGTTTGTGTCTTTAGTGTTTGTCTGTTTGTTTAGTTTATATTCGTTCTTTTGATCCTGTTTTTAGTTTGGGCAAAAAAATCGTTCCCAACGATTGAAATTTTAATGCCCGACACTTGTTGCCATCCTGGGGGGATCGGGAACACCCCTCGGGACTTGCGGCGGACTGGCTCGGGTGACCGGTTCAGGGTCGACCCGGGCTGGTTCGTGACAAAATGGTATCAGAGGTGGTTCTTGTTATTTGGGTTGTCCGGTAGAAGGAGATTAGGACTGTCGGAACTCGAGGGGTAGGTACGGGAAGAGCGTCGCGAAATCTTGCTCGCACTGATCCTCGAGTTACCAGGGGTAGTTCGGGAATTGTGTCCTTGTCTTTTCTGGTTTGTCTTGGATTGAGAGATGATAATGGAGGCAAGCCGACGTTACATCGCGATTTCACATGGAGTAGTGACCCATGTGGAGTCCGAGTACGTGGTTTGAATTCCTCCTAGTGGTCGACGCTGACTTGGGACATGGCCCACTACCATGTCGCCAGGTTGAGTGTGACTACTAGTCCCTCATTTCAGTGTTTGATGCAAATTTGGTTGCTGCTTTCGTTTTGTTTTGTGTGAGTGCGTTGTTGGAAATGAAAAAGGTTTTTGAAAATTGGACTGGTTTCTTTTAAAGGACTTTAAATATATAAAATGGGTTTTAAAACTAAAATCTCTTGATTTGGAAATCTGTTGCTTTCTTGGAATTGGATATGAATGATTTGGGTTGAAACCTCGGTTCCTCTTTATGAACGTCTGCACATGTGTGTGAATGCATGTAAAGTGTGTGCTAATGCACGTATGAATGGAATTTGGATAAAGACATGTGCAACGGGTCATGGGAGTACCTGGGTGTGTATTTGAAGTTAAAGACTTGACTTTGTTTTCTAAATTGGTTTTAAATGGAAAACAGTTTTGGAAAGTTTTGGTTTGAAAGTGGACTGGTTTTGGAAAGTGATCTTGAAAAAGGGTGGTTTTGAAATCAAAAATGAAAAGGGAATTTTAAGGTGGAGATTTTATTTTGGGTTGTGTTGTATTTGATTGGACCTTGTGCTGACTGTTTTTGATAAAGGCGCTTTTATTGATGTTGCTTCGATTTGATGTTGGTTTTGGCCTTGTGTTCTATATATCGCTCAGGAGATGCCGCCCAGAAAGGTCTCTAAGGATTCGGATATGTCATGCCCAGTTTTTAGTCCTCCTCAGACTTTGCCTACTCTCCATGGTGATCAGGGTCCGTTAGAGGCAGTAAAATGGCTCGAGGAAGTGGAACGTGTCTTTAGAATGTTGGGAACTCCCGATAATGTTAAGGTTCGAGCAATTATGGAGTTGTTTGAGGGTCCATCTCTGGACCAGTGGAAGATGGTTACCCCACCGTCAACGCAAGTTGAAATGACGTGGGATGTCTTTAGAATTGTTTTCATCCAAGGGTTTGTACCTGAGGAAGTGAAGCTGGAGAAAAAGAGGGAGCTTGTGCATATTCAACAAGGCCAACGGACGGTGAAGGTATATGTTGACCATTTCAAGGAACTGATTTCCTTTTCTCCAGATGTAGCGTCGCATGAGCTCATGAAGGCCTCTCTTTTCACTGGAGGTCTTCGTCCAGAGATCAAGGAGCGTGTCCGCCCTTCTAAAGACCTTTGTTTCGAGAAGCTGGTGGAGAAAGCTTTCTTGGCTGAGTTGGTTTCCGGTGTGCGGGTGGCTAATACTTCAGCATCCCCTGTTGTTCATTAGAGTTCCCCCTCTGGTGAGGAAAAGGCGCGAGAGATACATGTCCCCAATGAGTTATCCCCTTTGGTCCCAGCTTCCAGTTCATCAGATCGTTCGATGGTATGCTTTCAGTGTGGTCGTTTCAGGCATTTAAAGCCGTCTTGTCGCAACCCTCCGAAGACATGTCATCGCTGTGGTTGTCTGTGTCATATGGAGAAGTTTTGAAAGAAGCGTTGCTTGAAGAGGAAGCTGCGATGGGAGAATGTCAGTACCTGACTGTGAGGCAGAAGATGCTTCAGCCATCAGAGCCCCAGCCACAAGTCTCGGGGTGAAGCTCGCGCACAGTCAGGAGTCCCCAGGGTTGTGAAGCCTTGGTCCAGGTTTTGTGTTCCGTGTTAGCAGTGGAACAATCAAGATCTTTTAGTACTTGTTTTTCTGCTGTTAGGTTTTGACGTAGTTGTACGTTCATTGTTTTACCATGGGGTTGTCATGGACTTGTTCTATTATAATCCAAGTAGTCTGGATTATGTAAATGTGTTGTTTTTCTATAAAGTGACGATGGACTTGTTCTATAATAAATCTAAGAGGACTTGTCGTGTGAATGTAATATTCTAAATCGTGTGTCCTTAAAAGTGTGTTTGACTCTCGTGTGGGTTGTCCTCGTTTTGGTTAGGTTGTCGATGTGGTTATGCTTTGTGGACTTCGGTGGATCATGTCTCCAGTTTGATACTGGTGAAATGTTTTTCTATGGGTTTTCCCTGGTGTTGAAGTTGATGACTCCAGTCGTGGGTTCATGGTTTCGACGGAGGTGTAAATCTTAGCATGCTATAAGAGTTGGTTTAAACCAGTTGGGAGTTCCCGCGTCGACCCCCCCCCCCTTACCGGGGTTTTCTATTTAAATGGTCATCTTTTCTGCACTAGTTAAGTTCTTGTGGTGGGGAGAACCCCTTCGTGTTCTCCCCTCAATCTCGGACCCCAGTTCTCTCTTGAATCGGTTGGGTGTGACCTATGCTGAGTAAGGTCATCCCCAAGATTCTCAATCCTCTCTGGTTCCTTTAGTTATGTTTGGGCATAGACTTGGTTTTTAGTTGACTTGCGGCCTGGGGACTTTCTGGGGGCAGAAAGTGTCTGTGGTGGGGAGAATTATCACACCCCGACCGCGGACGTCCGTAATTTTTCTCTTTTCTTGGTCCCGGTTTAAATTTTTCGAAGATTAATTGTGATTGGTGGTTTCACACCGGTGCGCGGTCATCGCGTCGCTAGCGATGGTCGTGCGTTCGGCCCGGGGGACGATGTGTCCACCCGGTGTTTTAAATATTAAAGTTTTTACATTGACCTTTTATTATTATTATTATTTGAGTTGCGTTATTATTATAATTAACTAACTTTTATTTACTTTAATTATTTTATTGTTATGATTATTATTATAAAGTATTATTAAGATTATTATGAAGGTTTGTTCTTATTATTATAAAGCGATTATTATTATCACAACATTTTATTATTATTATTATTATAAGTTTTATTTTTATTATATAAGTTTTATTGTTATTAAGATTATATGTTTTATTATTATTATTATAATTATAATTATTATTTTTATCACATATATATATATAGACCTACCCCTACCCCTAGCCTAACCCTAATCCCGTCCCTCTCCGCCGCCACCCTCACCTCTCTCTCCCTCCAGCCTTCCTCCACCTTCGCCACACCCAGCAGCAGCCCGCCGCCTCAACCCGACCTCCCCCTCCTGCTCGCCCCGGCTTCCTCGCCGCCTTCCCGTCCAGCCGCCGAAGTCCGGCGTCCCGAGCCCTGCCCTTCCTCCGGTATCCCCTGTCCGGCGGCGACCCCCTTCACCGCGCCTGCAAGCCGTCCCGCTCAACTCCCTCCGCTGCTCCGCACCCAGTCCCGGCCTCCCCTTCTCCGGCGCCGGCTCCCGCTTTCCCGTCGCTGACCCGCTCTCCGCCTCGCCCCTGTTCCAGCGCACCCCTCCAGCCCTCCTCCTGCCTCGTTCCGCCGCGGCGACACCCCCACACCTGTCCCGGCTCCTCTCATCATTCCGGCACTCCGCCTTGTTGCACCCTGGACCCCCGGCTCCTCCCGCACCTCCTGTCCGGCTCGCCGTCGCACCTCCCGCTGCACCAACCTCCGGCCAGGCGCGCCATCCCCTCCTTCCAGCCTCCGCACGCACCGGCCTGCCAACCTCTCATCCAGCGGCCTCCCTTCGGCGTTGTTCGCCTCACCGCACCGTCCCGGACCACCGCTGCTCCGCCCTGCTCCTCCCATCGTCGATCCGTTCCCCCCCCTGCGTGAGTTCTCTTTTTTTTATTTGTTATTTTTGTTTGTTTGGTTTTATTATAATTATTATTATTATATCACAATTAATATTATTATACTATCAATATTATTGTTATTATGTTAATATTATTATTAATATTATTACATCATTATTAAAATTATTATTATGTTATTGTTATTAATTCTATATTATTATTATTATTATTATTATTATTATATTATTATTATTATTATTATTATTATTGTTATTATTATTATTATTATTATTATATTATTATTACTATTATTATTATTACTATCATATTATTAATATTAATATTTTTATTATTGTGATTATATTATTATTATCATTATATTATTATTATTGTGATTATATTATTATTATGTTGATATTATTCTATACTTATTATTTTTATTATATCATTATTGTTATTATTGTTATATTATTAATATACTTATTAAATTATTATTTTTATATCATTCTTGTTATTAAAGTATGTTATTATTATTATATTATTATTAATATTGATATTTTATTAAGATTAAGATTGTAATTAGTATTATTATTTTCTTATTATTACTCTGGCATTTACTTGTGCTTTGTTAGGGGTTTTCTTCATCAATTTATACTTGTTTTTGGTAGGTTTAAGACTTTAGGACCCGCGCAGGGCATTTCCGAGAAAGCGCCATCGCTGCGCCTTGTTTCCGAGGTTCTGCCGTCTCCGCGTCTCAGTTTCGAGAGTGTTGGACTTTATCACGTGGCTTTGGACACACGTCGTGTCATCGCACCTTGGTTCCAAGGTCGTTTTACCGCCGCGCTTGGATCTTGAGGTAGGTCTCCCTTTGCACTCGCCTTTAAATTTAGAATTTATTTATTCCTTGACTTTTTATTAAGTTTCAGCAAATTCAAAAGTATTACTAAGTAGTTATCTATAGTTTGGTGATCTGCTGATGATAAAAGTTGTTTTAATTCTAGCGTTTCATTAAAAGCGTTTTCTTGGATTTAATTGTGTGCTTCCATGGTAGTTTTGCTGGATGGTTCTTCCTGATTAACGAAAGATCAGGTTGAATTGGGTTCTAAAGCGGTTTTGGTGTGTGTAAAATGGTAGGTGTATTGGTTATGGAAAATGGTGTTTTTATTTGAACCTTGATTAGAGGAAGTGACGTGTGACCTTTAAACTCGATTTTGGAAACATTAAGCGTGGCTCTTGGTAGTTGAAAAAGAAAAATGTTTTCCTTTGATGCGTGATTAAAATTCTGGATTTCATTTGAGAAATATTATTCTTTCAAAAGGTGTTTAAAGGCCCGTTTGGCTCTTGATAAAAGTGGGGTGCGTTTGGAACTGGGAAAATGATTTCTTACTTGTGATACCAACGTCTTTCAGGTTTGAGATGCTGATTTGAGTTTCATAAATAATGTTCTAAGTGCGTTTCTGGTTTTCAATCGTGTGGCGTATGTCATGTCCCTTGGAAATGTTTTAGTGTTAGATGTTCAAAGTGTAAATGATATGACGGCCCGGTTGGCACTTTAATAAATGTGAAGTGATTATACTTATATTTATATATATATATACGTACTTATGAGGGCATTTCTACAGGGGGACTTCCCTTCGAGGGTTGTCGTGTAGCGATGTCCGTGTAAGGGGTTGGCAAGTGCGGTGAGATGAGTCACGCGTGCGCGGGTCTCCCACTTACACAGTGTTACAAAAAATACTATGGGTTCCTGGGTGTCTTGTAGATTATCGAGTGACGGTTGCTTGCTAGCCCTGATTAGACGGGTTAGTACCCCCTGGAGTTACAGACACGCCAGGAGGGATGTGCCACTGGATGGCTGTTAGGGCGGCCAGTTGGTTATTGACTATGGAGTACCATGCCGGCAGGTAGTCTGAACCCGAGTACGTCCAGGGGTTTTCTAGGGATGTTCAGGATCGCCCATGGTTATTGCTGATAACTTCGGGTTTGTTTTTACTTGCACTTGGTTCTCCTTGCCTGTTTACCTTTACATGCACTTGTTTTCCCTTCTTGTTTTCTTTCAGTCATAGTTCACAGCCTATACTGTTAGACTTTGGGAAAAATGGTTTTCAAATGAAAATGCTTTATTCTCATTGGGTTAGAATTTGAAAATGTAATACTTTGCTTTTCAGAATGAGTTTAAAACTAATGAAATGGAACTAACTTTCGAAAAGGAATAAGGGAAATGTCTCGTGTTTGATTTTCAAGTAAAGCATTGTGAAAACTTACTTTTATACATTATAGTTCAAACCTGGTTTATGTAGATTCTATATTTACTGGCGGTGCTTTGGGATTGTTGTTGGGCTCACCTACTGAGTACTTTTGTGCTCACGCCTATCCTTTATCTTTTCAGTTGCAGGTTTCTTGTGTTCAGGTTCTCCTGCTTGAGTCGCTCAGTGTGGGAGCGACGTTGGTCGTAGTTGGGCGGTAACCCGCGAGGTTACGTGGAGGTATGTCGTGGTATAGTTTTGTTTGTGTCTTTAGTGTTTGTCTGTTTGTTTAGTTTATATTCGTTCTTTTGATCCTGTTTTTAGTTTGGGCAAAAAAATCATTCCCAACGATTGAAATTTTAATGCCCGGCACTTGTTGCCATCCCGGGGGGATCGGGAACGCCCCTCGGGACTTGCCGCGGACCGGCTCGGGTGACCGGTTCAGGGTCGACCCGGGCTGGTTCGTGACAGTTTTGGTGTTTATTATAGTTCTATATGGGTGTTAATGAGTTTTTTTGCATCCTTTTGGGGTTTTGGGTTTTTTTGTCCTTTGGGGTTTAAATGTTATTTAAGGTCTTTTATAGTTTTAGAGTCCTTTATTGGGTTTTTTGAGTCTTGTAGGGTGTTTTATGATATTTTATTGTATTTTTAGGGGTTTTCTAGTTTTTAGTGTGTTTTAGGGGGCATTTATTGTTTCTAGGATCATTTAGGGTTTTTTGGGTTCTTTGAGGTATTAGAGTATGTAGGATTATTTAGGGTCATTAGAGGGATTTTCTGTTTTTATGGATTTGTAGGTATCTTTGAGTATTCATGGTTTTTAGAGTGTTTCTGGGTATTATGAATCTATATTATTGGGGGTATTGGGGGTTTGAATGTTTTCTTAGTGTTTTGTAGGGGTTTAGGCATTTCTTAGTTTTTTAGGGTTTTAGGTATTTTGGGGTGTTTCATGTTTTTATGGGTTTTAGGGGGTTTTATTGTATTTTTTAATGTTTAAGAGGGTTTAGGGAGTTCTAGTGGTTTTAATCGTTATTAATGTTTTTTGGATTTTTGAGGTTTTTACACGATTTTAGTGTTTTTATGGTTTCTGTGATTTAATATTTTATGGCGTTTAAGGTGTCTAAGTTATTTTAGTAATTTTTGGGGTTTTAGGGACGTAATGTTTTTATGTTTTTTAAGGTCTTTTATGGTTTTTAGGTCTTTTTAGCAGTTTTATGGTTTTCAAAAAATATAATTTTTTTTATGGCTATTAGGGATTTCAATATTTTTCAATTTTTTTTGTTTTTATACTTTTTAGTGTTATATGATTATTTTTTGGTTTTTTGGGGTTTTATGATTTGTTAGTGTTTTTTTTGTGTAATTATTTGTCAAAGGGTTTTATGGATTTTATGGGTTTCTTGGTTTTTTAAATTTTTATAGATTTTTTATTTCATTACATTTTCTATGTTTTTTCGGGTGTCATGAGGTTTAGGGGGGTGTAGTGTGTTTTTAGGGTTTTAGGGATGTTTTTTAGTTTTCAAATCCTTTAATGATTTTTATGGATTTCTAAGATTTTTTTGGGGTTTTACGGTTATTTTCTGGTTTTCTGATTTTTTGGGTTTTCAGGTTTTTAGGGTTTTAGTTATTTTAGGGTTTTAGGTTTTGAGGTGTTTAGGGTTTATGTTTTTTCTTGTTATAGGGTTTTTATATGTTTAATGGTTTTAAAATGGTTTTTTGGTTTTTTTGGGGTTTATTGTTTTTTGGATTTTAGGGTTTTATGGAGTTTTAGGATTTTATCTTTTTTTAGGGTTTCTTTGTGTTCTTATGTGTTCCTTAACCATTTAGGGGGTTTCTAGGGTCTCTAGGGTTTCTAATAAGTTTTATGTTCCTTAATTGTTTTTAGTGTTTTAATGGTCTTTTATTGGTTTTTTGTGTTTAGGGTTTTCAAATTTATTAGGGTATTTTAGGTTTTTTTATGGTTTTTATGATCATTGAGTGTTTTAAGGTTTTAAGTATTTTCGGCGGTTTTAGGGACTTATAGGATTTAGATTTTTTAGGGTCTTTTTGGAGTTTTGTAGGTTTTATGGGGTTTAAGGGTTTTTAGGGATTGTTGGGACCTTAGGGATTTTAGTATTTTGGTTTCATTTAGGGGTTTTAGGTCCCATAATGGCTTGTAATATTTTTTGGGGGTTATATCAGGTTTTATTGGCTTTTGTGTAATTTGATGTTCTAGTGTTTTTGGGAGGGATTAATTTGTTTTTGGGTATTTTGGGTGTTTCAGGGACTTTTATGGTTTTTAATTCTGTATAGTTCTTCCAGGTTTATTTTTTTATGTGTTTAGATTCTGTTTGGGTTTTAGGGGTTTTCATGGTTTTTACGTTATTTTAAAAACATTAGGGTTTTTAGGGTCTTCAGGCTTGTTTTAGAGTTTTTTTGTTTTTATGGATTTTATGTATTTTAGGTTTTTAGGTCCATTTAGGGGTATTTGAGCCATTTTTTGTTTCTATAATTTTCTGTTTTTGAGGTTTTGTAGTGTCTTTTTTGGTGTTTTTGATATTTTTCCTGTCTTTTAGGGGTTTATTATTTTTTGTATGATTTTGGTGGTTCTATAATTTTTATGGTGACGTAGTGGATTGGGGTGTTTTATAGTTCTTTATGGGTTTGGGGTTTGTTATGGTATTTTAAGGGGTTTAATGAGTAATATATGGACCCTTTGAGGTTTGGGGGTTTTTGGGAACATTAGGGTTTCAAGGTGTTTTGCGATCATTTGTGTTTTTAGGGTCCTTTATGATTTTTATGGTTTGTTAGATCATTGTAGTGGTTTTATGAATTTTTTTTGTCTTTTAGATTTGTCATAGGGTTATTTGGGTCTTTTAGGGTTTATATAGAGTTTTATGGTATTTTAGGAGTTTTTTGGGTCTTTGTGTTTTTAGGGGATTAGGGGTATTTAGGTAGTTTTTGGTTTATTGGGTTTTTATGAGTTTTAGTGTTATTAGGGTTTCATACAGTTTTTAGGGATTTTCGAATTTTATCGGGTTTTACAGTCATTTAGGGCGTTTTAGTAGTCTTATATGGTTTCATAGGGTTTTTAGTCTTTCATGATTATTTTTTATTTCTCTAGTTTTTATTTTTTTTTATGTATTTAATTGGGGGTTTATGGGTTTTAATTGTTTTAGGGTATTTTGTGTATTTACGAGATTTTTATTTTTTTTATTTTAATTTTTTTAGGATTTTAGAGGGTTATTAGGTTTTTTGGGGATGTTATGGATTTTAGAGTTTAAAGTGTTTTTAGGTTTATTAGGATTTTTTAGTAATTTTTAGGGTTTTATGTGTTCTTTGGGATATTTGGGGGATTTATGGGTTTTTTGGATTTTGGGGATATTAATGGTATTTGGGTATTTTAGTGTTTTAAACAGTTTTTTTGGGCTTTGGATATATTAATGGGATTTTTGGTCCTTAATTTTTTCCATAGTTTTTTAGGATTTTAGGGGTTTTAAAGGGGTTTTGGTGTTTTTAGGGTTTTTAGGGACACATTAGTGGTTTTAGGGTTTTAAGGAATATTTAGGGTTTATAAGTGGCTTTTCATGGATGTATAGGGTTTTCCAAGTTGATATGGATTTTAAGGTTCTTATGGTTTTTAGGGTTTTTAGGGTGTTTAGTGTTTTAGGGTTTTTTGTGTTTTTTTGTTTTTTTTAATTGTTACAGTGTCTTTAGGGTTTTTAGTCTATTTATTGTTTTTAGGGTTTTATACGTTTAGTGATTTTAGGGTTTTTATGTTTTTAGGGGTTTTTTCTGTTTTTTATGGTCTTTTAGGCTTATGTTTTTTTGGATCTTTTGGGGATTTGTACTTCTCTTAGGATATTTTATTGCGTTTTATGTTTTTTATGTAATTTTAGGGGAATTATTTTTGATGTTATAGAAGATTTTTTATTTTATGTTTTCTAGGGACTTTTAAGGGCTTTAGTTTTTTAGGCTTGTAAGTGTTTTAAATAATTTTTTGTTATCTTGGGTTATTTGGGATTTTTACAAGTTTTAGTGTTTTTGGGATTTTAGTGGTTTTATGGGGGGGGGTTTTGATCCGTTTCCCTCTGGGGAGATGGAGGACCAACACGCCCGACTACCGATCTTACGGATGGCAGGGCCACGCTCGATTGCTAAAGTCAGGTACACCGGTCTTCAATTCAAAACGCCCAATGGTTCCATATCGAACGATACATGGAGGTGCTTTCCAAAGGTAGGCGTCCGCTGGGTGGTTAGGCCAGCGATGCTTAGGAACTCACATTGGTCGAGAGGATGGGAAGTCGGGCTCAACACAACCTTTTAGGGGGAAATTATTGCCTGTTCTGGGACTCTCTTATAGATTTAAGACCTATTCATATGTTTGTGAGTCATTGGTTTATACCCAAACATAGTATCCGCGGATTTGTCCTGGTTGGGAATGGTCAGCTGAACGCAGGTATTCAGAATCATTTACTCCTGAGGTTTACCATCCCTCAATGGGTTAATGACCTCGAGGAGTCTGGACTCACTGAGGCAGCACAAGGAACGACGCGGTCAGCCGACGTGAGGGTAGTCGGATCAACCTGTTGTTGGGCTTGAATCTCAGGGAGGCTTCCTATGTACCCTTCTTAGGAGGCAGGGATCAAAGTCCACATAGTTTGAATGTACAGTTTATCGTCATGCAGGATGAAGGCGAACAAGCATGAAGGTTCTCGGAACAACCGGGTGGTGGGCTTGAACCTCTGGGAGGCTTCCTACGTACCCTTCCAAGGAGGCAGGGATCAATGTCCTCAGAGTTCGCAATGGAGTGTCGGAGAACCGACGTGAATGTGGACCCGGGGGCCCGATGGTGATCACGCTTGATCCTCTTGGAGGCTTCCTACATACCCTACTTAAGAGGCAGGGATCAATGTCCTCGTAGTTCACATAGGCTTGGGGCTTACACTATGAGGTAGCCCTTAGGAGGATGGCATGGTCGATGCTTACTCTAAGCCCACGTGAGACGTGATCGGTGTGAGAAATAAGAGGCAGAAAGGACAAGATAATCACGTCGCGAAAGGTGCGCATGTGAGGAATGGATTGGGGCTTACGCATAGAGCGGCCCATAAGGTCGGGGCTTACTCCGAGATGGATTCCCATGGTGACAAAGAGCAGCGGGAGAGGGAAAGGGGTGCTCATGTGCCTGTCTCCTCTCTTGCAGTGCGTGAGGGATTCCTTCTGATGGGTATTTTCCTACCCTCGAGGAACCCTTAATAAGTGGAGGGGCAGAAAGGGGATTCCTAAGCTCAGAATCCACATTACCATGGGAATGTGAATGCTGCAATGCTTCGGGAACCCGCTCAAGGGTCGGAGAAACCCCTTCGTCTCTACTTACCGTGGGTATATGAACTCAATATGGAACGCTGATGCGCTTGAGGTTTACACCACGCGGATCCGGTGGCTCTAGTGGAGGCCTTGGCTCAGGGCCGATGAATAGGCCAATGAGGGAGTCGCGGAGGATCGGGTAGGATTGGAAGGATTTTTTGTTTCTCGGGGAATGGGAACTCTGAAGGCCATGATGGACCACATGTGTGAAGGAGTGGTGGCCCCCATCGCGTAGGAAGGTGTTATGCGGCTGGAGATGTCGTCCGTGAACCGGGGTGGTCTGTAGACTAAGGTGCATCCTGCGAACCAGGGTGGTTCGCGGTCTGGCGTGTATCCCATGAACCAGGGTGATTCCCGACTTCAAGTTCGGCCCACGTACCAGGGGGGTACACGGAGGGGTCCACACGAGCAGCGGCGGCCAAGGGCGGCGCCGATCCGGGGTTCGTCGGTTGAGGTTTCGCCCATGTAGGAGGGCGCTACACAGTGCAGTGGATCGGAAAAGTGGCATAAACACCCTGGTCCATGGGGAGTGCATCCCCGGATCGGCTATGGTTCACAGTCTTCTCTTTTTATGTGATTTTAAGTTTGCGGTTCACCATATTATTATGCATTTTCGGTTCGTTGTTAGTTCGTTCCCAGGTTTATACCTACTTTGGTTCACGAACGGGAACTTCGCTGTTTGTGAAATCCTAAGCCTTCCTTTGAAATCCTTCCCCCAAATATGATCGCTCTTCTCTGAATTCTCTTCCTCCGCCTTCGAATCATCCGAATCTGAATCCCTTTTCCCTCCCCCCATGTTCTCCTTTTATATAGTGGGGAATGAGAGGTATCTATGGCCACACGACACCTTTTGCGGAGGCCCATGACCGAAAACCCGGTCGACAGCTGATTTGGTAAATCTGCGACTCACAGTGGGCACTAAGCGCATCTTCCCCTAAAAACGGAATGATCTCGGGAAATGCTTCACGGCTGCGGAGGGTTCCACCTCTATTTCGCGAACGACAATAGATGTGGCTTGAACCAGTCGACACAGTCCGCGGTTGGGGCGGTTTATGATGGTGAACCAGATTGGCATCCATCCTGCCTCGCGACCACGGGGGATCTCCGCCTCCATTTTGCGAACGACGACGGTTCACTGAGGGGGTGCTTCGCGGTGCCTGGCCATGTCACGTTTTCATGGGACTGGTCCACAGACTGGTCCTGCTTGTGTCCTTTCATTGAATTTTTTCCATTCTTTTCCCAAATTCTTTTGAGTTATTTGGGTAGAATATCCTTTACAAATTTTTTAGGACCCTAAAAATGCCCCCATTGGAATTGGGTCCGATCGGAACGAAGAGGAGGTCGTTCCGATGCAGAGTGGTTGCGAAACTGAGATAGTTTGCGGTAGAGAGGTGGACCTAGTAGGGGACCACTCCTATAAATACGGGGGGGGGGGGGGTTCATTTTTCCTTTTCTGGATTCTTCTCAAAACCAGATCTCCCTCACCTCCGCGTGCTCGTTCCTTTGCAAAGTGCTTCGTCCGCGAACTGGCTGCAACTTCTGCGAACCATTCCACCTTCGCGGTCACCTTCACCCACGAACCAATTCACCAACCGCGAAACATTACTCTTAATTAATTAAAAATTAAGTCACGACGGGATATAGAGGAAGTTGATCCACGATGTTGATGGTCTGTGAATAGAAATCCTTAAAAATATCTATGTCTTCTGAACATAACCACTTAAATTCGGGATTAATATTCCACAGTGAAAATTGGTTCGCGGTTTTCTGGCCAACGCTCCGCGGGCCAGAGTGTCGCGAACTACTTTCGCGAAGGTCTGGCCTGTAGAATGCAGTCATTGAGAACCATCCTTCGAGGCCTGCTTGAAGGCTTCTCGACGCATTTTCCATATAGATGGTATTTTTTTCTAGATTTTATTATTCCAGACTAACCATTTGTATGGTCTTCATAACGCAGGGAGAAAATATGGTTCCCCCTCGCCCTTCTCCTAGGCATGCTATCAATCCCATCTCAATTGGTGATCAACGCCTGAGGGACATGGTAATCTCTGCTCTGGATGGAATCTGCCACTCCCCATCGTCTTCCTTTCTTGCCAGCCGACTCTCCAAGTCACGGTAGGAGTATGATTTTTCTAACAGCCTTCCTACCTATGGGTTCAGTTTTCTATCTGATACCTCAATTTCGGTACCATACCATGACAAAAATCCTAAAGCATGGATATTTCCTACCACTATCCCTCGATTCATGATACCTGTCCATGGGCAGCCTACCCTGAGAGATACAACTATCGGGTCTATGTTAAACAACCTTCCAGTATATCCGACAGGAGAACAAAGTCAATAGGAAGGAACAATTCCCTTCTACCGGAGCAGTTCCTGCAATGCCATGGTAAGCGACCATCAAGGCTGGTCAGCGAATTGGGACCTCCATCCGGGAGGAGCATTTATGTACTTGGATTGGGGGTGTCCCTTCTGGGTTTGCCAGATTTGTGAAGATTTTGAGGAAGAATTTCGAGTCGTAGGCTTGTATGAATATGCCTGGGTGTCCCAAACCTATACCTATTGGCCTCAAGCCCTTGCCAAGCTTCTTATGATCCATTGGATCCTGGACACCAACACCATCTTTCTGGTCCACGGGGAGGTGGGCATCAGTCTCTGGGACGTCTTTCAGATTTCGGTGGTCCCCATTGTTAGAGAAATGTATGACGAATTTCTTCCTCCCCCTTCTGTGTGGGACGACGAAGGGAGAACCCCTCCCTTGGTGAACAAGCTCATTGATCTGGCCCATGAACATTTAATGGCCACATCTCCAAAAAAACTTGTCCTTGGTCATGAGGAGCATCCAAAGGATACGTCTCCGAGACATCTTGTTCATTATCGTGACTGGATTAAAGATTTTGCCAAAGAGCGCCAGTCTGTAACTCTTCCATGGAGGCCCACAACCTTCCCTACTGTGGAGTCTCGAAAGCTGAAGGGCAGCCATTGGATAAAGCTGGAGCAAGGCCAATTCAATGACTGGGGCTGTGAGCTTGTTCTGGATGAAGATCGGATGCTCCGTCTGGTGGAATTTTTTGACATGTTTTTGAGCGGCTGGCTATTTCCGGTACGCGAGTCTAGCGGAGTACGGGTCTCTACTTTTTTCTTGGAAGCACAATTGGCTACCAGCAACATTATCAACCAATCCTTCCCAGTTCTGGCCAGAATTTACCGGTTTCTCGGTAATATTACCGATTTGAGCCGGGCAAACTGAGTGGCCGGACCATTTCAGATTCTCTAGGGATGGCTAGGCGTTCATATAAAGAACTGCTACACCTTCATCAACCCTCTTCAAATTTCGGGTACCACATTCCGGCCATAATTGCAATTGACCAGCGGGGTTATGCCCGAAGAGTGGGTGACCCACGAGAAGGATAATCAACATACAGTTCAAAACAGGTATATGTTATCGAGTCGAATATCATGTTATGATCATTTCAATTTCCATCCGTTCTCTTCCCCAACTAGTGCAATCAATAACACCATAATAGAGGAGTTTATCAAGCGGTGATACCTCTTTTTCCATCAAGAGTGTATTCTGGTTGTTCGTATAGGCGGGGAACTGATCTATGAGGGGTACGCGCCTTGCCGATTCAGGCATCAATTTGGCAGCATCCAGGCATTGTGTCCTCCCGCACTCAATGGTGCCTATGAGAATCGTCATTTAATGGTGTCCAGGCAAATGTGGTTAATGTTTACCCCGGAGGATACCGGTTGTGAGTTTATGACTCCCAATCTTGTAGAATCCACACCCTTCTTATCCAAGAATTATGCTAACTCCTAGGAACAATCATACCCAAATGACCTTCTAGGGACTTTTGTGCCTACCATTTCAAGTCCTATTCCATCAAAGGGCAAGAGGAAGAGAAGGGGGGATGGTGCTTCAACTAGGTCGGGCAATGTCCTTCGGCACCCGGCTAGCCCCGTGCATCTGGTGAATATCTTAACAGACAGTGGTGTATCCTCTCATTCCCTTGAGTCGGCTCGAAGGGGGGGTGTGGTTATTCATAATGATGCTGGATTTCCGACGGCCTGAGGTCAATGGGCTGAATTCAATGGCCAATCGTCCTTTCATAGCTAGTACCCCATTCTCTGTGGTAGTATCTTCAAGAATCAGAAGTTTCTTTTGATGGGTTGGGCTACATATCCACCCATGTTGACATCCATTATTATGTGGACCCAGAGTGGGTCAATCAGTATCTCCAGGATCTCGAAGCTTATATTTACGCCCGCTAGGGCTACGCAGTATTAACCCACCGAGTCCAGGCCATGCTGCATCTGGTGACTGATGAAGAGGGGGATGGAAGTGACCACTCATTAGGGGGTAATTATTTTGATGATCTCCTCATCATTGATGAATCAAGGTAATTTCCATCCCAAACAATGAGGTCCCATCCACCGGTATTCCAATAGAGTTCTTAGGCGGGGGAGAGATTTAAAACACAAACATGACTGCCGGCGCCCCTACTAGCCCCTGCCGCTACCTGACCCTCTCAGGCTGATCCTTACAGGCTAATCATTCCTATTAAGGCCGCTTTCCCGGACGAATGGAGGGTTTGGGATGACCTGAGGGCCATGGGCTCAGATGAAGTGGTTTGGGAATCACTCCAAATGAGTCGTCTCAAGCTTCCAGGTATTGGGGTTATCTTTTCTCCAACCCACCTGCAGTGGAAAGAGGATTTGAGTGATATAGGCACGTCATTGAAGGAGATGGACGCATGCGTGCGCTCACTCTGAAATCGGCTCTACTGGACCACCCGGGTGTCCATGATGATTAGACATCCCGAATCGTCTGACCTTGAAGTAGAGGTTTCTCTAACGCCCATTCTATATTTCTTCCCCCTTTATTGTGGAGGTTCTATGGTTTCTCCCCTTTGTGCAGGGTGGCGGAGAATCTCAGGTGGTAATTCCCTCTTCAGTGTATACTCCTCGTGGCACCGCAGCGGGTGAGTATGCGCTTTCGCCCACATGGGTCATCGAGGAGGGGTCCCCTAGCGCAGCTGAGCATATGGAAGTGACCGTTGCAGACCTAGCTAGGGACATCCCTCCTCCATATCCTCCCAGAATTCTGGGCGAACTGTCAACTGGGCAGATCCAGAGACGGAAACAGGTGTACCATTTATCAGAATGGCTCATAAAGGGGACGTCGGTTAATAATGACTTCCCGTTTTCTTAATTTCCAACTTCCATATTTTGACTCTGCAATTCATTAGCTGTTTTGATGTATGGTGTAGGGGCACTCGGGGATCTGACTGTGGCTACACAAGCGGTCATACCTTCCACCTCCTTTCCATATATGGAATCTTTCGTAGCCACACCTGGGCACGATGAAATGGAGGGCCCTACTGGAAGGGCCAGTGATATGGATGCTTTACTAATGCCTTCATAAGTCAGAGATACATCGAAGGAGGAACTGCTAGTATTCGAAACTACTACTGATCAAACATCCCTTTCTATCACGGAGGAAATTGGGGAATTCTTTATTGATGAGGGGCCTCCAGATCCGATAGGGCAAGACACTTCAGACCTAATGGATCCCGTGGTAATGGAGGAAGAGCCTGCCATTAGTCCAGTTGTTGGAAACCCAGAGCGGTCTATTATCTTGTTTATCGGGGGAGTGATTTCCCCGAGATTGGTCTCTGTAGGCGACCTCTTGGGGACGACTTTGGATTCTGCTGGCCTCAGGCATGGCATTAGGTCCGGGACCCCTCTGGGTTCTCCCCAGACTCCCTTTCCTCTCAAAGATGTGGCATCTTCTTCGAGTGGTTGTCACGGCTGTGCAGATCTTGAGGATGCCGATGCCTTGACGATTCAGAGTAAGTATCACAATCCTTTTCCACTGACTCATTTTTCTACAATTATATAATTAGGTGAGCTTATCTGTCTTATTTACTCTCGGGTTTCAAGACCACAACCTTTGGCACTGACGATTGTGTCGTCAGACCCCACAATGCCTGTGACCACAACTGTTGTTGGTGATGTTGCTGCCGTGCCAGAGTTTGTGGGTGAAGCCGCATAATGTCCTTCCTTGGTGACATTCATTCTCGAGTATGTGCCCTCATCGGGGAGTGATTCCGAGCCCTATCATCAATTCATTTCCAGTCTTCGGCCTTCTCTCCAAAGGGCTTGGGAGAAAATTTGGAGACTGATTTCTCAGATACCCCTAGCCGAGATGCCGACCAGATTACCGAAGGTACGAAATCTATTTATGCTGCTAGGATTTGACAACATTGACTATCATGGTGTTTATTTCATATTCAAGAAGGTGGTTTCTGATTGGGAAAAACTGGGTGGTTTCGAATCTCGCCTTTTTTCTGCCCAATCTGAAGCTAACTTTCTGCAACCCGACAGCTTTACATAACAGAGGCTCATGATAATGTTGGGGTAGTTGCGAGGCTCCAGAGAGAAGTTATTGAGTAGCGTTATCACCTGGAGGTGCTGAGGAATGAGATACAGTATCTACAACAGAATGAGGCCAACGTTACCACCATAATTGAATAAGGGGAGTGGCGGATGGAGGAGGAAATGAGGGCAAGCACAAAGGCGGCCCAGGAGGCAGAAGAGTTGTGGGATGGTGCAGAATCTGAAGTGGACTTACTGTAGAATCTCTCTCAAACAATTGAGTATTCTCACCAGCACATGATACAACTTTTTGAATCCGCCGCAAACCTCCTTTAATAACATTTCATGCTAGAGGAGGATCTGGATTGTGGATGCCCTTCCTACCAACATTGTTTTGGAACAAAGAAATATTTATCCTCAGTGCTCATGTCGTCTTCTCCTGTGATAGAAATTATTTTTCATGATCACTGCATTTGTTAATTCCCCAAACATTGAATAAGCAGAGTCCAAGACCACTGATAAAAATAAAACAAGCTCTAACTTTTGCCTATACCATGGGATCCAGCGAGCGTAGTTCGACTACTGCTAGGGATTTGTAGAAAATCCCCACAAACTATTTGTCCTTTCTTGTTAATTCCCTAATTTTTCCTGGTCCCATCTAGCGTGGACCCAGAGGGTATGGTCCAACTTTTTCTTAGGTCTCCATTTTTGGGTTTTCGGCCTAACATGCTTTGTGCCTCCTTTCTTGGGCGGTTGAAAGTCCCGCTGTCAAGTGTATCATTACTGATGTTTTAGGTCGAACAACTTTGACCATATTTGGTGGGCCAAGGGCCGTAATAGGGTTTGTTTTACTAGAAGATGTCTCAGTGTCCTTCAGACGCATTTGGAGGGAGTGCGTTGAAATTTTAATGACATGCCGGGCATGTCTCAAGGCATGGGAGCCGCATCGGCGTGCAGAGGTGGGAGGAGCATTGCCTAAGAGAATATTGCCTTGGGTAGACGGGCCAGGGGTGATCAATATGCAGAGCCACTGAGGGAATGGTATGTATAGTCGTGCAATGGTGTCATTAAGTCAATGACTCTCTATTTATGATGGCCATAGGACTCCATGAATGTCTGGCTTATGAAAACCACCATGGGTGGCTTGGAAAGTTTATGTGACATCTGAAATGTTTTGAGAACATCTGTATCAATCAGGAGTGTGGAAGCAAGGTTCCTGTCCTATGCATTTATCTAGAATAAATGACGGTTGGGGCTTGGCACAGTTTAAAGTCATGCATTTGGGACATCATCTGGAATGGAATGTCTTCTACTGGTCCTCAGTAATCTTCTGAGATACGTTCCACCATATTAAGGAAGGATTGTGAAAGAGGTTGGTAAACTATAGCTCAGAGGGTTTCCAAATCCCAGGATAGACATGTGGGCTCAGAGGCCAAGAGGCATATGGAGAGAAGAATTGCCTAAGGAAATCATTCCATTGGTAGATAGGATAGGGGCGATCAATATGCAGAGCCACATAGGGCATTGTATGCATAGTCAGACAAATGTGTCCTTAGGTCAATGATTGTATTCCCCCGGTAGCCAAGAAACTTCAGGGAAGTTGAGATTTGGGTCCACCAGGGGTGGATTATGAGAGTTGGGCTTTTTCTGAGTGTAGAGTATGGTTTATGATGAGAGGGTTCCTAGATATGGGGGAAACATCTAGAATAAACTTCTCGATAATGGGTGAAGTAATCCCTTCTCACGAGATTGCGAGACGATGGATTGTGTAGTTCTGACCCAAGCACTGAAAGACATAAAAAATCCTCTATTTCTTACTGGACATGTGATGGGTTTGACCATGAAGTTTAGAGTCATGCGGAAAAGATGAAGAGCATTATTAAAGGGTTTTGTGCTGTTTAACATCATGCAGCGAGGACGAGGTCATTTTTCTTTCTTTTGACAATGTTGCTCAGTTTAACGTCATGCAGAAAGAACGATGAGCATTATTAAACCTGTGAAAAAATCTTTTTGTTGAAGGCATTCCCCTGGATTTTTGATGCTTGGCCTTTTCACCATTACGCCAAGTGGCCAAGATGTGCTTCATGTCATTTTATGTCCTGCAACATGGACATAGTTAAATAGGAAGCTCTTGATTAGAATGTAACTTGTATCGAGTATCCTGGCATGTCCAAGACATGGAGGTGGGTAGATGGTGTAAATCATGGTTCCAGGGATTCTTGGATGAGGAGAAATTTCACAGAGGCTCTAAGGCCGATAAGAATACGGAGCTAGGAAGAGTATCGCCCGGGGAAATCTTGCCTTTGGTAGATAGGCCAAGGGCTATCAATATGCATAGAAACTGAGGGAATGGTATTCATAGTCATGAAAAGGTGTATCTGGGTCGATGACATTCCACTTCCGATGGCCATGAATGGTTATGATGATCTGCAATTTTCTGGGCCATGATGTCTGTCATCGGGGAAGGAAATGTATGGGCATGTTGGGTATATTCGACCCTAGTTGATGTTAAAGCATAGGGAGATCCCTGTGAGGATTTATTTTTAACATAGGGGTGTGCCTTTACTCCATGTAGTTTAACGTCATGCGGTAAGGATGGTGTGCTCCTAGTTTAGTTTTCATAGAGCTCGGACCATTGGGTGACTATTATTGCAGTCACTCAAAGGATAACTGGGTCAACATATTCTAATATTCTTGGAACAAGGATGGGGATGAAGGTTGTAAACTACAACATTGAGTTTTCCCAAATCAGGAAATGTGGTGTGGGGGATCTGAGGCCGGTAAGTTTATGGAGCTAGTAAGAGTATCACCCATGGAAATCTTACCTTTGATGGATGATCCAATTGCTATCAATATGCAGAGCCGCTAACGGCATGATATGCATAGTCATACAAAGGTGTCCCCGGGTCGATAACTTTCCACTTCTAATGGCCATGAATGATTTTGAAAACCTGAGATTGCTCATAGTTTAGAGTTCGGCATATGGGGATAATGGTGTCCGAGTATACAAGAAACATATTCACTTCAATTGTCTGTTGTGTCAAAGTAGATTAGTCCTGGCTTGATGTTCGCTGATGCAGGTCGCTATGTGAACCATCGGAAGACACATATGCTATCCAAATAGGGGTAACCTAGAAAAATCTGGATGTGAAATGGGGAATGAACATGTAAACCATTGTTCTATAAATATTTGGATCGAGAGATGTGATATGGGGGCTCTGAGGCCGGTAGGCGTACGGAGCTTGAAGAGTGCCGTCTGAGGAAATCTTGCCTTTGGTAGATGGGCCAGGGGCTATCAATATGAAGATTCACTGAGGGCATGGTATGCATAGTCATGAAAAGGTGTCCACGGGTCGATGACATTCCACATCTGATGTCCATGAGTGGTTATGAAGATCCATAATTATCCGAGTCGTGGATTCTAATGTATAGAAAGGATGCATCCAAATGTGCAAGCAGTATCTTCATCTCGTTTCACCATGCATCTTGGGTGGGTCACGACGAAGTCCATGTAGTTTAACATCATGCAGTGAGGATGATGTCTGTGCAGTTTAGCGTCATGCAGTGAGGACGATGTATACACCTCGTGCACATCTGGTCTGTACATGGGGAAGGGGGAGAATTTTTTTAAATCATGATATCTGTGCAGTTTTATGTCGTGCGGTATGGACGAGGAGTACACCCCATACCGGTCTGGTCTGTACACGGGGGGGGGGGGGGAGGGAGGTAATTTTTATCTTTTATTCAGGGGGCTGGGCCAGGAAGGGGAACCCTAGCATCACTATGTATCCTACGAGGGAAGTAATCAAGCCGCATGTAGTTCTATGAAAGAAGAACACCCCGTGCAGGTCTAGTCCATATACGGGGGTAGAGGGGCATTGTTAAAACTTCTTGTCCATGATGTTTAACATCGTACGGTGAGGAGGAGGGATACACCTCATTCATGTCTAGTCCATACATGGGGGGATGAAGGAATTCCTAATTTTTATTTGGGAGTGGTTGGGCCATGATAGGGGATCCCACTGTCACTATGTATCATGCGAGTGCATGAATCATGCTATACATAGTTCTTTGAAATCCGTGCATTTTAACATCGTGCGTCGAGGACGGGGAATACACCTCATGCAGGTATGGTCCGTAAATGGGGGAAGCAGTCATTTTTAACTTTTATTATACGTGTAGTTTAATGTCATGAAGTAAATATGAAATCCATACAGTTTAACGTCTTGTGGTTAAGATGAGGGGTATTATTAGACTCCATGCAGTTTAGCGTCATGTGGTGAGGATGTAATACTCTTAGTTTAAGGACATAGAGTTTGGACTGTTGGGTGATTGGCAGTTTAATGTCATTCTGCTTGGACGAGGCATCCACCTTTAGTTATCATGTGAAATAATTCTTCAGGAATATCACATTTGTAGGAGCCGTGGTGAATTTCCCATACATAGAGATTAGGGTATATGATCCATTGGATTAGTCCGTCTGTACAACGTATGGTCCCACCCATTTGGGATCCAGATTTGGAGGATTCATTCCGGGTATCATTGGGTTCTAGAGGACCAACACTAATTCTTCTCCCATGAAAGATCGAAGACGAACCTTTTTGTTGAAGGCTCGTGCAATCCAGTTTTGGTGTACCTCCAGATGGTGCAAGCTGTAAAACCGCTTCTTGTCTAGCTGTTCTAATTCACCTAGATGCATTTTTGACTGGTCATCATCGGGTAATTGATCACAGAGGGAAACACGAATTGAGGGAAGTTGGAGTTCAATGGGAAGGATTGCCTCTGTGTCGTACACCAATGAGTACGGGGTAACCCGAGTAGCGGTGTACATTGTGGATCGATAAGATCACAATGCATGGAGGAGTTTATCTGTCCATGACTTCTTGTCTTTTTCCACCGTTTTCTGGAGAATATCACACATGGTCTTGTTGAAAGCCTCTATCATTCCGTTGGCCGCTTCATGGTAGTGGGATGAGTGGTTATCCTTGATACCATACTCATGGTATAGTTTCTCCAATTCCACAGAGCATAAGTTGGTGTCGTTGTACATCAGTATGGTATGAGGGACACCAAATCTAGTGATGATGTTGCTCTTCACAAAGCTGACAATATTTATGTCCCCGACTTCCTTTAGAGGTATGGCTTATGCCCATTTGGAAAAGAAGTTAGTTGCTGTGAAGATATACTTAAACTGTTTGGCCATGGTGGGAGGATATGGTCCCACGACGTCCATCCCCTAGATGGAAAACGGCAAGGAGTACATGGCTTGATAAAGTAAATCTAGGGGTTGGTGTATGTAGTTGGAATGAATCTGTCATGAGTGGAATTTTGAGGTAAAATGCTCGTAGTCTCGTGCCACTGTAGGCCAGTAGTACCTAAGCCTTTGAACCTAATGGGAAAGCTTGGTCCCTGGTTGATGTGCTCCACAAACTCTGACATGTACTTCATTCATTACGGTAGCATTTTCTTCTCTGTCACTGCATATGAGGAGCACTCCATCTAGTCCTTGTTTGTAGAGGGCCTCTTGCTGACCCGCGCCACTATATAAGACAAGGTTGATTGTCCTTATCCATATTTTCTCTCATTCAACCATGTCTGATGGATGTTCTCCCTGTCGAAGGTAGTTTTCAATGGGGGTCATCCAGCTGGTGGCTGAATCTTATGGCTTGGGGACAGGACTGAGTTCATGGATATCTTCCGTCTTGGTCTGAAAAAATGGAAATACCATTTGACGGTGGGAAATACTGATAATCGTTCCATCCCGGTCTGGGTCATCTAGGGTTGTGGCCGCGTTGGCTAATGCATCATCCAGAGCATTCTGAGACCAGGGAATATAGGTCAATGTTGTTTCTATGGAGAACTCAGCCATTGACCCATAAATATAGTCAAAAAGGGAGATCATCTCATCCTTTTTAATAGCATAGTCTCCGTTGACTTTCTTGATGGCTAGCTCCGAGTCACCTTTTACCTTAAGGTTCTATACTTGTGCCTAGAGTGTGAGATCTAGGCCTACAATGAGGGATTGATATTCTGCTTCATTTTTTGTACATCCCTCTGATAAGAGGAAGAAATATGGCAAGACTGCCTTTTTGGGGACACAAGTATTATCCCCAAACCCACTTTTTTGAATCTTGGATCCTCCATCCTCTTCCTGGTTGGGCTTCGGGATGCGCGGTCGAAGTACATTTCCTATGCCGGGAGCTCCTCTTGAACAGAGAAGATGTCTTCATCAGGTAGCTCATCATCCGGTATAGTGGTCTCTGTCGAAGGGTGCTCTACCAGATAGTCTGCTAATTCCTGGCCCTTGATAGCTCTCCGAGCCATGAACATGATGTCGAACTGTTGCAGGATGACCACCCATCGGGATAGGTGTCCGGTTAGCAACGAGCGGGTGAGGATGTACTTGAGCGGGTTACTCCACTAGATCAAATGGACTTCATGATGATGCAGATAATGTCGCAGCTTTTGAATTGTGAAGACCAAGGCTAAACAACTCTTCTTGATTTATGAGTATCGAGTCTCAGCATCAATCATGGTTCGACTAAGGTAATAGAGACTGTTTTCACTGACAACGTTGTTCTTTTGTGTGAGGAAGGCCCCCAGTGACCATTCTAGGGCCGTCACGTATAGGATGAAAGGTCTTCCTTCAACCGGGGGCATGAGAACCGGTGGGATTAAGAGATACTTCTTCAATTTTTCGAACGGATCTTGGCAGTCATCCATCTATTAGTACGTGAACCCCTTTTTCATCAACCTGGTGAAGGGAAAACATTTTCCTTCTAGGTTGTCTATGAACCAGCTAATATAGGCTAGGTTTCCTTGTAATCCCCTCAACATGGTGAGATTTCAGGGAGGTGGTAATCCAAGGATAGCCTTCGTCTTCTCATGGTCGACTTTGATGCCACGATGGCGTACAACAAAGCCAAGAAATTTCCCAAAGGTAACCCAAAAGGAAAATTTCAAGGGGTTCATCTTCAATATATGCTGTTGAGGTTTGTTGAATATGGTCTCAAGGTCCGATAGTTGATCCCAGCTCTGTCTGGATTTGACCACCAGGTCATCCACGTAACATTCAACGAATTTCCCCTGGAACGGCTTAAATATCCGATGCATGACACGCTGATATGTGGCGTCAGGATTCTTGAGACCAAAGGGCATGACCCAGTAACAAAATAACCCTTGAGGGTCCCTGAAGGAAGTGGCTTCTTTGTCTTCTCAGGACATCATTATTTGGTTAGAGCTGGAATAGCCGTCCATGAAGGACAGAGCCACATACCCGGACGTTTCATCGATTAACAACTCGATGATTGGGATCGGGAAGATATCTTTCGTGAAATACTGATTGAGATTTCGGAAATTGATATTGGACAACCATATGGGGTATTGGACTTCCCTTATGAATCCTGCATTAATGAGCTTATCGACTTCAGCCTCTATTTTGGCAGCATGTGGGGGAGATACCTTACTCAAATGAAAGAGGTGCATCTCTGAGATCTACCCCCTCTTCTTCGACCAAATCCTCATCTTCTTGGTTCGATGAGGAGAGAGCTCCTGATGCGAGCTCTTGGGAGTCTGGAGGCGAGGTTTCATGGGCGTCCTTACTCGAGTTTTCGTCCCTCGGTTTAGGGTCAGTGGACGTTCCGACAATGTCACCCTTGGCCTTTATGGGTGATGTCATGAGGATATCCGAGTACATGTCCGGAACTGAACTCCTTCTCCAAATGTGGTTGATGGGCCAGACATAACCCCCACTAAGTAGCATGAGGGGGTCATCAGGAACCATTTCCAGGCCATTTGGAGCGGGGATCCAGTCGACACCATTGACCAAAGGCTTCTTTTTCTTTTTCTCATTGAACCCGGCGTCAATGTAATGTGACTCGGAGAGATCAAAAGGGACCTTGTCGGTGTGCAATGTTCTACTTTTTCCATTGGTGCAATACTTGATACACTGATGATAGGATGAAGGAATGGCCATTTGCTTATGGAGCCATGACCTTCCCAACAGGGCATTGAATGTCGTGCTCTTCCAGACCACTCGGAATTCCGTACAGGCTACCAGGTCACCGAAATGGGTCCTTAGATTAATTTTTTCCATTGGCTTATGTTCATTCCTATCATAAACTTACAGAGTTGTGGTAGAGGGAATTATATCTTCCTCATTGTATCCAAACTTGCGGAGTGTTCGTAGGGGAATGAGGTTAACTTCAGAGCCATTATCTATAATGAATTTTCAGATATCAATACCATTTACCATTCCAGATACTTATAATAGTCTGATGTGTCCTTTTATGATGGAATCTTCGTCCTGATCGGTGACGGAAATCACCACATTTCATTCAGGTGAGCCAGTCTCCATCCGGTAAATCTCGGCGGCAGCTACTTCGGCTTGAAACTCCTGGGGGCTGATCAAAGCTTCTATAAGGGCCTCCCTGAGGTCTGATGACAAACTCAGGGCATCCACGATCGATAGTTTGGCTGGTACCAATGTCTGCTACTTAAGAATATCGTATATCTCCTCCAGCGGCCGACGCTTCTCCACTGGCGGGAGAGTTTCAGTGGCTGATTTGGGGGATGGATCATTTGTCGAGGAGGGACCAGCCGTAGGGTCGGATGTCAATGGTGTTCCTGCGTTCTGTGGACTCGGCCCAGTCGGTCTGTTTATGCGCTCTAGGAGGCCAGAAACTTGCTTCACCTCTAGTGGGTATCACAGAACAATAGGGCTAGAGTGGGTGCTTGTGGAGGTGGATGGGCATTCCTTCTCCTGGGGAGTCCGTTGAAGGGCTCTCCCACGGGTTTCCACAATATTAACAGTTTGGGTCGGGGTCTAACTGTAGGGTTGGTTTCGGCCGCGGCTACACCTCCCCTGGTATCCCCTACCTCTGTAGTTAATCCTCCCGGTTTCTCCTGAAGGGAACTCATGTTTGTTACCATACCCTTCGTCAGGGAATGATTCCATAAGATGGATGAGGTTAATGGAATGAAAGATTGGTTCTTCATCCTCTGACAGGTCAACCTGGTCGGTCATCCCTAATGGTGCCGTTTGGTAGGTCGGTGCCCGTGATGCCAAATTTGAGGGCATATAATCTTCTAGGGTCGGGACTAAGTTTATCCCCATTGCGGACTGCTCCTCTTGTGATGGTTTCTTCTTTCTATTCTGCCTGGATGACCGACTCGTAGAGGATTTTGAGGCCGATGATGTAGGTTGTGCGACATCCGTGGATTTTGGCAGAAACACTAGATACCGTAGCGGAGCTCAGAGTATGCCCGGGGTTCAGTTGATAGTCTTCTGAGTCATCTAGTCATCGAATTTATGCACATGATTTCTGGAGAATTTCTGCCACCCCTCCACTTTGTCGGAGTTAGTGGTAGAGATACAATCCACATGTGTTGTGGGTGGTCCCAGCTGGACCTGTCCATAGTCTAACATCTTCTGGAGGAGGTATTTGAAGATGAAGCATTCTCGGATATTGTGCCCCAACATTCTATGGTAGGGTCAGTAATCTAGCGTTTCCTCGCTGCCGAATTCTTCAGGTTTCCTCGGCTCCAGGAGGAGGAGCAGGTTGCAATTCATGGAAAAAATTATGTAGCTGCGAACATGATCATCTCAGAGTGACTATACATTTTGTCTTCGTTCCTCAAACCGGTTCCTGTTAGGTCCTCTCTGATCATCATGTTTAGGTATAGGCGGCCGCTGATATGTAGGGGGGCCTTGACGATTTGGTGGAGGCCTAAGCGGTGGAGTGGGCACAGGGGCCGGCTTGAGTGTGACAATGGATGCTTCAGCTATAGGGGCACTTTTCATAGGAGCATGCGAGGATATTTGGGACTTTGAATTAGTCCGTTGCAGGGAGTCCTCAATTATCTGTTCAATGTCCGAGAGATGGCGGAAGCCATTGGTGCACTCCCCTGGTATGAGCGGTGTTCACTGCTCATCTCTAAGATTATAGATGCATATGGCTATCATCTCATCTTGTGGCATTGGCCTGTTCAGAGAATAGGTCAGACCTTTCCATCTAGAAATGAAATCTGAGAACCTCTCGTTCTCCCTCTGCTTGTAGTTCATTAGGTTGTTGACTGTTGTTTTAGGCAACATCAAGATGAAGTAGAACAAGAACAGCTGTCGAAGGCCCTCCCATCTTTTTATTTATTCAGCCAGTAGACTCGTGTACCAGACGAAGGCGGATCCTTGCAGGGTCCATACGAAACACCTTAGTTTCATAGCTTCTTGTTGTTCTGGAGTTCCCATCATAGGGCAACAATAGGATGCGTAGTGCATCAAATGCTGTTCCAGATCACCTGACCCGGGAAAATAAAGAATACAGGGCTCGCAAAATTTGGTGGAGGTGGTGTGTTGGTCACCCAATATGGGTAGGGTTTCCGCTCTGGCTGTATCGGAGCGCGTTGACCTTCCATCACTTCCAATCGAGCCGTTTGCGACTTGATGGTGTTGGTGAAACCCTGGTTTAAATCCTGTTGGGCCTGGTCTTGGGCAGGCGTAGCCCGAGGCATTGCCTGAGTATCTGGATTGGCCAGCACTAAGGGTGCATATTCCGTTTGGGGCACCCTTGGAGGGTTCGGGCATACTTGCTCCGGTTGCTTCTTAAGTGGAGGGAAATCATGGTATTTATCATCCACATTTAGGTAGTTGGAGAACCAGGCGCCTCATTGGGTAGGATCCCTGACCAGGATTCATTTTCTGGAGAAAGACATAGCCTCTTAGGGGCACATGCTGGGAGTGCATGATGTGGCTCTTCCTGGGATGCACTTCAAATAATGTGGTTCCTCTGTAGTAGCTTGGAGTTAATCCGCCTTAATTATTTCATCTCCTCTTCCTGTCGATCAAATCTCTATTCGAGCGTGAGTGGATCGTTTTTTTAGAGAAGGTGGTGGGTTAAGGGTAACCAGTCCCTTATTATTATCTTTATTGGAAGCTCACTGGGTAGGCAGAGGATGGTTGGCTGGAAGGCAACCATATTTAGGGCGGCCCTCTGGTTTCGAGTTTGCACACATGGGGGTTTGTTGTGAGTCACAATCTGATCGGAACCGCCGTCTCCTGATCTATCCATATTTTCATTTCCCTAGTGTCATCAGTGGGGTTAGCCTCTATGGCATTGATCAATGCATATGGCGGGGTGGAGGGGACGTCATCTTCCAAATGGGAAGATGATCTCCTGCGTCTTCTGCTAGCCTTCCCTCTCATGACCTGGGATTGCATTCAGACTTCATTAAGAAGGGTGACACGGAGAGTTCATTGATGCGACCTTACGGTGTGTATTCCTCTTAGAGGGGATAATGATTCAAATGATAGGATATGACATGAACCCCCTCTTATGACTATCCTCCCTAGAAGAGAGTATAATAACTCTCGTGGGGGAGTGTGTTGTTGAGGGGTTAATAATGCCCCCGTCCCTGAGGGCTGGGGTTGGCTCCGTTACCGGGTCGTTGAGTCTCCTCCCATTTTTATTGGTCTTACGGGGGTATTTGTTGCTTAAAATGCCCTAATCCCTGCAGGTTGGTGTTGACCATGGATTGCGGTAGTGGCTGCTGCTATCGCGACCTGCCTGATCTCACGTGCCCCCATTCGGGGATGAACCAGATTTGGTGACGAATTCAAATATGGATCTATTCATTCTAGGGAGGCAGAGAAAGATCGTTGATTGCCCTCTCTTAGGTGAAATGCCTATTTTTTTCTCTCGGTGGCCTGATTCAGGAGTTCTTGAATGGGTTATTCCCGCCGGGCCTGATGCTTCTGGGACTTACTCAAGACCTGACTCTATCGGGTGTATTGCCTTTCCTGAACATGGGGATCACTCAATTGCCATATTGATGTGATGACGTTGCAAGATACCATGTCGAATGGGTTCTTCTGGGTAGGGAGGGGAGTGAAATGCATAGCTCCAAGTTCGCCCCATCCCTTGATATGGACTCTCGTTGGAGGGTCGCCGATGAGGTGGTACAGTCAGTGTAGTGCGCGGAGGTAGGCTATCTCCATGTTTCCTTTAAGTGTCTCGGGGCACTGTCGTCACGCCGTAGGAAGGGTCTCTAGGTCGATGTGACGCTTGAGGTCTCCTATCGTCTGGAAATGGTCTACATACCCTTCATAGGGTAGGAAGCTTGATTTCAGTTGGCGGAGGGTTTTCCATATATTATGGCAGATTTCGTGCACGCATTCTTCCGGAAACTCTCTCGGTATTTCAAACTGAGAGGTGTCCATGGGCCAAAACATAACTGTTATATCATTTTTGGCCAGTCGTTTTCTCATGTGCAACATGTCGGCATACTCATCCGCTAGTGATTCCTCTACCTAGTTAGCCCAACTGAGATGCTCATTGTCAATGTGTTGGGAGGCATTGGGACTGGTAGGTGATGAATCGTTATGTGGGTAATTACGAGGTGGTTTTGAGGATGAACGCGGCCCTGGACCGTCTCTTGATTGCAGAAGGATGTTGTTAGCGACTAGCTGGGAATCTGACACGCTCGATCCCATCTTTCTATGTGCCTTGGCATATGAGGGTTTTTCTGTGCTTGATTCGGAAGGAGGAGGACCTTCCTGTCGATATGATATGTCATCGCGGGAAGGACCTCCGCAATGGTGACCGTAATAGCGAGTACTACCATTACTGCTTGATGCTTCTATGCATAGAGGACATTTGCAGTGCACACCCTGGGGAGGACCTCCAATGGGTTTCGTAGCAAGGGGAGGACCATCTGGCTGCATAGCATTGTTACGGGGAGGGCCTCCGAAACAACATCCATCAGGGTGTGGATGACCATCATGGCTTGACATTCGATGTGCATCCGGGGGAGGACCTTCAAGACACACTGTGTCAAGGGGAGGACCTTCTTGTCACTTGGGAACTATGCGGGGAGGTGCTTCGTAATGGTGGCCCTGGTGGAGAGGACTACCATCACAGCTGCGGTAATGGCTAGGACTACCATTATAGCTGCTGTAGGGAGAATATCTGCAGGATACACCATGGGGAGGGCCTCCATAATGTACCACAATGAGGGGAGGGCCTTCTAGTTTCATTACATCTCTACAGGGAGGACCTCCATTATCAGGGTGGAGAAGACTACCACTGTGATCTGATGCCCGGCTGCGCGGACTTTCGTTGCAACGTAACCCTTGGGGAGGACCTTCAGGGCCAGCCACAATAAGGGGAGGGACTTCTTGTCAGGATGAGATTTCACTACGGGGAGGGCCTCCATAGTTGCGATTATGATAGCGAGGACTGCTATCATAATCTTTGGTCCCACTACATTGAGAGTGATTGCAGTGTATATCCCTGGGAGGACCTTCAGGGTGGACCACAACAAGTGGAGGACCTTCTTGACACTCGATCTTCTGGTCATTTGGAGGGTTTCCGTGACTCGCATCAAAAGAGGATCTCTTGTGATCGATCGTTATATGCCTGTGGGGGTAGCCCCCACAACTACTCTGGGGAGGTCCTTCAGAGCCGCTGGTAGAAACATTGCGGGAGGACCTTCAAAACTGCTACTGCCACTCCCATAATATGGTAATGGGTGGGTAGGGTTCCCCTCTTGTGATGTGTGCTTAGCGGTGTTAGGAACCCCATCTTCCAGTAGATCAGAGTCATGAACCCAATCTTTTTTTCTAGCTGCCTTCGGCGCATTCGTTGGGCTCTCCTACGTGAAGCGGGGACCGTCTTCTGTTGACAACGGACGTCGCCTTTGGTACCCTGTCTAATTGGGTCTCGTGATGCTGTAGGGATATGACGACGAACATCTTGACTTTTAGCAGGGATATATGCCTACTCTGGAGCATCCACCATGATGGATGGGTGTCCCCCCAGTTGGAACAAGTGAAGCTGCTCGATCTGGTTTACCTTATGTCGCAGAATATGGCCGGTGACCCTCCTAGGCAGAAGTAGTGACGCAGATCTGATCTGAGGTGGCTATCTCATTTCTTAGATGAGTCACCTCAATTGCGGAGATGGGCTCACGAGCCCGAGTCCTTACTATTTCCACCAATGCAATTATATTTTTGGCAAGTCTGAAATATATGATCTGGTATCGATACCTACTCTTCCATCATCGCCAGGATATGTAGAGAGACATCTTTGGATAGAATGTGTGTGAAGGACCATTCCCGTATCGGAGTAGGAGTATCCTCATCCGGTCCTTCAGTAGTAAATGGGTACTAACAATTCTCTTGTGTCGGTGTAGGTGAACGAATCTGCCCCTATACCGGGATACACTAGTTTAACTCTTTGTTTTCCGCCACATCGGGGTGGCCCACTCCACCTTCATCCTCAGAGAGCTACCCCTGCACATATTGGTTTCCCACCATATATATTCAGTGGCATTTGATTACAGGGAGACGAGCCCGCCTATGAGTGCCACCACATCTTGGTGGCGGGCTTTGCGGATCGCAACCATGTCAGGATGGCGGACGTCAGAAGCATCTGCTAGGAGCTGGTCCTGCAGGCGTTGGGATGCCACCACGTCAAGTTGGTGGGCTTTACGACCCTGGGTAGGGAGAGGTACATACTGGGTTAGTGTCATCTTGCGTGAGAGATGGGCTTGATGGGGCTCGTTGAGGATGCACACCGGTTGGTATGATGCCGCCATGTCTGGATGGCGGGCTTAGGAGGAGCGAACAAGCGTAGGTGCATGTTCATGGTACGTCTCTGTGGCTAGGCAGCGAAGCTCCTCCTCAGGGACTAGGGTGATGACCGGTCCCTGATTGTACATCGGCCGCCCTCGTCGGGCTGTCCGAGGGGCTGGAGCTCGGGGAACATGGGCCTGAATCCTCAGGGAGACATCCTCCTTGGCGCGAGGATGTTGAATCGCGACGTGACCGTGATGACACCTTCTGGGAGGGGCCTTGGAGAGGAACCCTAGTTCGGTAGGGATGAAGTCCTTAGTGTCAACCTCATTCGCCTCCCTAAGGTAAGGGAGGTACGCATTGTCTCGTTACTGGGACAGACTCCCGAAACGATTCGAGACAACAACATGGGTCATCTGGATCTGCCTTTGTGGCCGATGCTGGGTAGGAAACCGGTGAGATCTGGAAGACTTTAGGGCATGCATGGTTTCCTCCACCATTGGGAGAGTACCTTTTAGGTGGTACTCTGGAATCAATGCATCTGATACCTATCTTTGAAGACACTTGGTGGGTGACGGGGTCCTCCGTAGGTGAGGATGTCCGGTTATTGCATTGTTGGAAGTGCACACATGTGAGTTCATTTGCGATGCCATTGGATCGAAGAGAGTTTTGAAGGTACCTGTAAACCATTTTAACAAATACAAATAGAAATCCTATCAAAGCAGCATCTCATGATCCCATGCGTAACTAATGACCTTGCTTGGCCCTCCTTTAGAGTATAAGGGGGCACATGGTGAGATTAGGTTAAATCTGTCATGTTTGGTTAAAGATTCACATCGGGTTCACCATTTTTTATTTTGATCTGTTTCCCTCGGGGGAGATGGAGGAACAACGTGCCCGACTATCAATCTTATGGATGGCAGGGCCCCGCTCGATTGATAATGGAAGGTCAAACGGTCTTCGTTTCGAAACTCCAAACGGTTCCATATCCAACGATTCGTGGACATGCTTTCCAAAGGTAGGCGTCCGCTGGGTGGTTTTGCCAACGATGCTTAGGAACTCGCATTGTTCAAGAGGATGGGAATTCGGGCTCATCACACCCTTTTTGGGGGAAATTATTGCATTTTCCGAGACTCTCTTACAGATTTAAGATGTATTCATATGTTTGTGAATCTTTCATTTATACCCAAACATAGTATCCATGGATTTTTCTTTGTTGGAAATGGTCAGATGAACATAGGGATTCATAATCATTTACACCTGAGGTTTACCATCCCTCATTGGGTTAATGACCCCTAGGAGTCTGGACTCACTGAGGTGGCACAAGGAGCAGTGCGGTGAGCTGACGTTAGGATAGACGGATCGACCGATTTTTGGGTTTGAACCTCAGATAGGCTTCCTACATAACCTTCTTAGGAGGAAGGGATCAAAGTCCATGTAGTTCGAATGTACAGTTTATCATCATGTGGGACGAAGGCGAACCATTGTGAAGGTTGATGGAACTACCAGGCGATGGGCTTGAACCTCTTGGAGGCTTCCTACGTAACCTACCTACGAGGCATGGATCAAAGTCCTCGTAGTTCACATAAGAGTGGTGGAGAACCGATGTGAATGTGGACCCGAGGGTCTGATGATGATCGAGCTTGAACCTCTTGGAGGCTTCCTATGTACTCTACATAGGAGGTAGGGATCAAAGTCCTTGTTAATCACATAGGCTTGGGGATTATACTCTGAGGCAGCCCAAAAGAGGATGTCATGGTCGATGCTTACTATAATCCCATGTGAGTCATACTCGGTGTGAGAAACAGGAGGCAGAAAGGACCAGACCACCATGTCATGAAAGGTGAGACCAGGAGGAATGGAGTGGGGATTACGCATGGAGCGGCCCATAAGGTCGGGACTTACTCCGAGATGGATGCCCATGGCGACAAAGCGCAGCGAGATAGGGAAAAGGGGTTCTCCTGTGCCCGTCTCCTCTCTTGAAGTGTTTGAGGGATTCCTTCTAATAGGTATTTTACTACCCCCGAGGAACCTTTAACAAGTGGAGGGGAAGAAAGGGGATTCCTGAGCTCACAGTCCACATTACCGTGGGAATGTGAACCCAGGAATGCTTCGAGAACCAACTCAAGGGTCGGGGAAACCCCTTCGCCTCTACTTACCATGGGTATGTGAACTCAAAATGGTGCACTGATGCAACTGCGGGTTACACCACACAGATCCGGTGGCTCTGGTGGAGACCTCATCTCAGGTCCGATGAATAGGACAATGAGGGATACATAGAGGATCAGGCCGAATTGGAAGGATTTTATGTGGCTCGAGGAATGGGAATTCCGAAGGCTCTGATGGGCCACACGTATGAATGAGTGGTGGATCCCTTCGCGTAGGAAGGTGCTACGCGACTGGAGAAGCCGTTCGCAAACCGGGGTGGTCTGCGGACTGAGGGGCATATTGTGAACCATGGTGGTTCGCGGTCTGGCCTGAATTCCATGAACCGTGGTGGTCAACAGCTTCGGGTTCGGCCCGCGTACCAGGGGGTATGCGGAGGGGTCCACACGAGAAGCGGTGACCAAGGGCGGCGCCGATCAGGGGTTCGTCGGTCGAGGCTTCGCCCACGTAGGAGGGTGCTACGCAGTGCAACAGATTGGAAAAGAGGCATAAACACCCTGGTCCACGGGGAGTGCATCCATGGAGGGGCTATGGTTCACAGTCTTATCTGTTTATGTTATTTTATGTTCGCGATTCACCAAATTATTATGCATTTTTGGTTCCTTATTAGTTCGTTCCTAGGTTTATACCTTCTCTGGTTCGCGAATGGGAAAATAGCTGTTTGCGAAATCCTAAGCCTTCCTTCAAAATCCTTCCCCAAAATCTGATCGCTCTTCTATGAATTCTCTACCTTCACCTTCGAATCGCCCGAATCTGAATCCCTTTTCCATTCCCCCTCTGTCTACTTTTATAGAGTGGGAAAAGAGATGTATATGTGGCCACACGCCACCTCTTGTAGAGGCCCATGACCGAAAACCAAGTTTACGGCTGACTTGGTCATTCCGCAAATCATGGTGGGAACTGAGCACATCTCCACCTGTGAACCGAACAATCTTGGGAAATGTTTCGCTGCCACGGAGGGTTCCACCTCTACATCGTGAACGATAGCAGATGCGGCTTGAACTGGTCGATGTGGTCCACAGTTGGGGTGGTTCATGATGGTTAACCAGATTGGCAGCCATCCTTCCTCGCGACCATGGAGGATCTCCGCCTCCATTTCGCGAATGATGACGGTTTGCGGAGGGGGTTCTTCGCGAAGCCTAGCAGTGTCACATTTTCATGGGACTGGTCCGCGGACCGGTCCAACTTATGTCCCTTATTTGAATTTTCTCCATTATTTTTTCCAATTCTTTTGGGGGATTTGGGTAGAATCACCTTGTCGGATTTTTCAGGACCCTATAGGGGTATTATGGGTTTTTAGAGTTTTTTAGGAAATTTATGGATTTTATGAGTTTTTAAGGTGTTATGGTTTTTTATGATTTATCGGGTTTTCTAGGATTTTAACGTTTTTTCGTGGATTGTATGTTTTTATGATTATAGGTGTTTTTGGGAATTTATAGTATTTAGGGTGATTGGGGGGTCTTGTTTTTAGGGTTTTGGGTGTTTATAGATTTTTAAGGTTTTTTACTATGTTTAAGGGGTTTATAGTATTTTATGGTTTTTGTATGGTTTTAATGGGATTTTATGGATTTTGGGTGTTTTAGGTGATTCTTTGGTTTTGGGGGTTTCAGGGTATTAATGGTATTTTTAGGGATTTTATGATTTTTAGGGGTTTTATTCATTTTTACGGGGTTTAAGGGGTTTTTTATTATTTTTAGAATTTAATTTGTATTTATTATTTTTAAAAGGTTTTAGTGCCTCACAATATTTTTTAATTTTAAAGGTTCTTGGGGATTTTTCGGCTGTAATGTTTTGGGGGAGTTTATGTTTTTTATGCTTTTTAGGGTTTTTAGGTCTTTTTGACATCTTCAGAGAAATTATAGTTTTCATGTTTTTACTAGTTTATTGATAGTTTTGGACTTTTTGAGTGTTATTTGGGTTTTTTGGTTTGTAGTGTACTTTGGGATTAATGTTTTTTATGATTTTTTATTCTTTCTAGGGGGTTTTGGGTTTTTATGGAATTTTAGGGATGGTATATATTTTTTCTGTATTTATTAATTTATTTATAAACAATTAAATTTCATTTAGGGTTAATAATATTTTTAGGATTTTTAGGGTTTTAAATAATTTTATTGTCTTCTTAGTATTTTAGCGCCTTTTGGTTTTTATGTTTTTAATGTAATTTGTGTTATTTATGGGTATTTTAGGTTTTTAGGGGGTTTAGTGTTTTTAGGGGTTTTAGTGTTCTTTTAAAGTTTTAGGTTTCATTTACGGTATTTTGGAGGTTTAGTGTTCTTTTGGGTGTTCAGGTTTTTACAATTGTTTTATATCGATTTAGTGGTTTAGGGGATTTTTGGTTTTTTCCAAGGTTTTATGGGATATAGGGTTTTATAGTGTTTTTATGGTTTAGGTTGACTATGGGTTTCCTAGGGTTTCATATGTTTTTTTGAAATTTTTATGGGTTTCATAAGTTTTTACTTTTTTATCATTTTAATGGTTTTTAGTATTTTCATGTTTTCAAATGATTTTAGGGTATTTAATGTTTGTATGGATTTTTCATTTTTGGGATTTTTTTTGATTTTTAGGGTTTTTATATTTTTAGGGGTTTTACAGTTATTTTGGTGAACTTATGTATTTCTATGAGTTTTATGTTTTTTTTATATTTTTTGTTTGATGATTTATAGTGTTTTCTAGGGTGTCAATGGGGTTTTTTGGTATTTAATGTGGTTTATAGGATTGTTGGTGTCTTTTACTGTTTTTATGATATTTTAGGGTTTTCGGTTTTCTAATGGTCATTTTGTGTTTTTAGGGGTATAAGAGTATTTTAGGGGTTTCATGGTGTTATATTATTTTTTGGTTTTTGGGGACTATTTTGGACCTTAAGGGTTTAAGGGAATTTTTGGGTTGTTTTAGTAGTTTTGGGGGTTTTTAGTTTTTATATAGGTTTTATTATTTTAGGGGTTTCAGGGTTTTTTTTGTTTTATACATAGGGGGTTTAGTGTTATATTGGTGGTTTTAGGGTAATTTAGGATTTTTGGGCCTTTTATTTCTTTTAGCTGTTTTAGTGTTTTTAGGGTTTTCCCATCATTTTTTTTTGTTTTCATAGATTTATGGTTTTTAGGGTATTTGGATTTTTTGTTGTTTGGTAGGGTTTTTATGGTGTTTTCTATAATTTCTATTCATTTTTAGAATTTTAAAGGGGTTCTGGTGGGTTTTTAGGTGGGGGGGGGGTTAATGGTCTTAATTGTTTTTTGGGTTGTTATGGGTATTGGGGTATTTGTGTTTCTTAAGGCTTTAAATTCATCTAGGGTTTTTGGAGCCTTTAGGTATTTTTGGTTATTAGAATTTTATAGTTTTTATGTGGATTTAGGGTATTTTAGGTTTTCTACAGTATTATGTTTTTATGGATTTTAAAATTTATGGAGGGTTTAGGGGGTTTTAGGTGTTTTAGGGATTTCATGGATTTTTGGTTTTTAGAATTTTATCTTTTTAGGGTTGTATGGTTTTTTCATATTCTAATTGGTTTTAATGTGTTTAATTGTTTTTAGGGATCTAGGGTCTATATATTGTTGGTTAGGTTCTTTTATGGTTTCTTAGGGCCTTTAATTATTTAGTGTTTTTAATTTTTTTATTGGTTTAGGACGTTTTAGGGGTTTTATGGTTTTTAATATTTTATATTATTTTTAGGGGAATTAAGATTTTTTTTTGGGTTTTTGGGTTTTTTCGATATCAATGTGTTTTTTATTATATTGGGATTTTAGAAAGATTATAGGTTTCCCAGTTTTTATGGATATTTTGTATTTCTATGGTTTTTTGTGATTTCTTAGATTTTTTAGGATCTATTACGTGTTTTAGGGTTTTTATAGTTTTCATTGGTGTATGGTTTTTTATTATATTCAATGGGATAGGCACTATTTATTTATTTAGTGTTTTTATGGGATTTTTGTGATTTTTTGGGGTTCTTGAGAGTTTTAGGATTTTTATGGTTTTTAAAAAAATTTATGGCCTTTAGGGTTTTATGGTATTTTTATGTTCTATGTTGTTTAAAGGTTTTTTTGGGTTTTATAGGGTTTTTAGAGTTTTGGAAAAAATTTAGAGTTTTCCTCTTTTTTGTGGGTTTTTTGGGATATAGGTGTTATTGGTATCTTTTTAGGGTTTTTAGTGTTTGGGGGGGGGGTTATAAGTTTTTATGGTTTTAAAAATTGTAGTGTGTTTCTATTTCTTTTAGCATTTAGTGATTTAGCAGTTTTATGGTTCTTTAAGGGGTATATGTTTCTTTTAGGGTGTTTAGTCTTTTATAGGGTACATAACTGTTTGTATGGTTTTTGTAGGATTTTATGGATTTATATGGTTTTAGGACATTTTTATGGTTTTTAGGGGTTTTACTGATTTTTATGCTATTTTTTTATTTCTGGTACATTTTAGGGTTTAAAGTTGTTTAGGGGTTTTAGTGGTTTATTAGGTTTTATTGTGGTGGGGGTAGGGTTTTAGTTGGGTTGTTATGGTTTTAAATGATTTCAGTATTTTTTGGGTTTAAAAAGTTCATAGGTTTTTAAATGTTTATTTAGTGGTTGAATGGTTTTTTGGATTTTTAGTGTTTCTTTGGATTTTATAGTTTTTAGTTTTTTTGGAGTGGTTATGGTTTTAAGGGGTTTCATGGTGTTTCCAGGTGTTTTATGGATTTTTTTTTGTTTTTAAGGGTTTTTGTTTGGGTTTTTATGGGTTCTTAAGTGTTTGAGGTTTTTTAGAGTTTTAGTGTGTATAATTGTTTTTTCGTTTATTTGGTTTCTTACTGTCTTTTAAGATTTATAGGGTCATTAAGGGGTTTTAGTTATTTATAGTAATTTAGATTTTTTGATGTTTGAAAGTTTCATTTAGGATTATTAGGGTTTTTAGGGTCTTTTCAGTTTTTTGTTGGTTTGTAGGCACTTTAATGGTTTTATTAGATTTAAAGACATTTAGTGGGGTTTTATGTTTTTGGGGGTTTTAATGTTTATCTAGGGATTATTTTTTTTATTATGGAGTTTATTTATTTTCAGTTGTTTTAGAGTTTTTATGATTTTCAATGTTATTTATGGTTGTTGTGGGTTTTTTAGGTTTTTACGGATTTTTATTATATTTTTGTCCCTTTTATATGTTTAAAGTTTTTTGCTTTTTTACAAAAAAATACTTGTTTTAGGATTTTTACAGTTATTATTGTTTTATGTTTTCTTGGAGTTTAGTTTATTTTGGTTTTAAGGGGTTTATGTGTATTTTTTCAGTTTTAGGATTGTTGAGATTATAAGGGTGTGGGGTTATTTTTTGGGTTTTCCAACATTTAGGTTTTTTTAGGTTTTAGGATTTTGGGGGTGTTTAATGTTTTTAAGGCTTTTTAGATGTTTTTAGGTTCTTATGGGTATTTGGGTTTTTAGGGTTTTATGTGGTTTTATAGTTATCTAGAATATTTAAGGGGGTTTTAGGGGGGGGGGTTTAAAGGATTTATTGTGTTTTAGGGGTTTTTTCTATTAATTATGTTTGTTTTTATTTTGTTTTTATGGGTTTTTACGGTTTTAGGGGTTTTAGGGTGACACACACCTATCATGGTCATGTAAAAAAATTACATTTGTTTATTATATAAATTAACTCGAGGGAGCCACCTGAAAAGGAGAGCACACAAAACAAACTTGTCAATTTTTTTGTTTTATAAAAACAATTGGTTTTCAGTACTTTTGTGTATTTTCAGAGAAATAAGATTCTTTATTTGTATGGTTTTAATAAAATAAGGAATATGGTGATAAATTTAGGGTTTGATAGACATTGTGTTGTTGTATCATGGTTTCCATGTTTTGACCCTTTTCTCCAACTGAATGGTAAAAGAGAGATATTTTTCTACTGAGTCCTTTATCTCTCTTGAATATATGATTATGATGAGAATTCTCCTATCTAAAACCTTAGGAAGGTATACCCTCCTTCTAATATATAGTGTTGGAGTAGGTTTTCTTGGTTAATTAGGAAAATCCTTGACCATGGATTGTTATTCCCTTAATTAACCAATATTCCAATATACAGTATTACACATGTACCAACAACCGTCAAGCACTCACCACCCAACCCTAGTATGTTCAACCATATACATAAAAGAATTAGATTGATGGAGATGTGGATCATCAACCAAAATAATTAAAAATAATAGAACCAAACCATAATACAACCACATTTAGAATTTAAAAGTAAAATATGCATTGAACCATGATTTTGAAAGAAGAAGGGATATTATTAAATTGTATCACAAGAACTCAATTTTTTTTGTAAAACCTCCCCCTTTCCCCATCACTCAATGAAACTACACATCATTGTATGGGGAATTCAATATGATGTAGGATAGGGGATAAATTACAGAGAAAATAAAATAAAATAAAATGAATGAATAGAAATAAATTTATTAGAGTTCATCATCCAGTGCTTCACTCACCGATTTACTGGATGGTGTGGTAAGGATTGGAATGATTTGGTAAAGAGGATTTCCCCACTTTTTATAGGATAGAATAATCCATTGAATGTTACCATGTGTTATCCGTATTAAGAGTCGATTCATCCATGTAATTATTCATGAAAGTTGTTCATAAATATCTTCTTCACCTTCCATCTACATTTCATAGTACTTTTTCATTTTTTGATATAGATATATTTGTTTTATTATAAATACTCATTGTTACCAGGAATACTCTACATATTTAATATCTATAATTTAACATGCATTAATTTTCAAGAAAACAACCTATTAATGCATATAATACTTCAATAATTTTGTTATGAATTTTATAGAGTGCATACCATCAAAATTTAAATGTATTTGTGACATCCAATCACGAGATATGGGACCGACAAAAAAAAGTTAAGATATGTGAACAGATTTCAAGGCCCAATTTGTTAGGTGGTTTTGAGCTTCGAGAAGGTGGATTTAGCTTTGGGTTCAGAAAAATGAAATGAATCCCAGGATGTATAGAATTATGAAAAGAAATAATTTCATTATTTAGATAAGTAGATAAAATTTTATAATCCAAATAAATAAATAATTTAAAATATTTAAAATCAATATTAGGCCATTTTCTTATTAAGCTCAAAATACTAGTAAAATCATAAAATGAGATAGTTTCCCTTAAAATATCACTATTATGGGATACCATTTTTATATTTAATGTAAATTTTATTAAAACATTATTTCCTTCAGTTCCCTTTCACTGAAACTATATTTATTTCTCAAAAATAAAATCACCACATTGAAAATTAGAGAGCACCAATGTTACCAATATTTAAATATCAAGGAAAGACTATTAAACAAGAATAAATGTCAAAAAATTATACAATGTTACATAAAGTATCAATTCAATTTCCGAGTTTTAAAATAAATAGTTATTTCATATATTTTACTTTTTCCATTTGAAAAATTATAGAACATAACCTTTCAATCACTTAATATCCTCAAATCATTACTATTAAACTTTCCATTTCATGATCTAGCTCAAAATAGATTCCATTATATCATCACTCATGATCAAATTAAATTTGACTTATTTTTAAATCAATATAACTGTATCCTTATCCATAGGATTGTAAATGAACAACATTCTCCACCTTGTAAAAAATAGCACATAAATAATAAGTCATTTTCAATAATGGTTCAAAAGGATATGAGGCTTTAGCATGGTAGGATTTGATGCTTTAAATATCAAGACTCAAGGAGGAGGTTTATCTCTTATGTAAAAATCATGATAACAAAATGTGTAATGAAATTATCCCTTTCAATGATGAAAATACCACATTACCCAATCTCAATGTAAGGTCAAGATCAAATTATTCATAATTATTTATTTTTGAACAATCTTGATTTTTTTTTTAAATATAATTTTTTTATTTTTTTTAAAATTTATGCTTAAAACAGACCTTACATCCATCAAATAAAAAAATATGATAAAAATCATCTATCTTGAAAGGATTATTTCTTTTATTTCTAAATAACAACACAATTTTATTGGTCAGTTTTTATTTTTTATTTTCTACTTTTTTATTGATGATGGGAAAATAAATAGTACAATGAGTAGATTAAATGGCCATTATCTTTAGCCAAAATAGCACCCCAAAACATCTTCCTTATAATTTATATCACACCATCCACAATGATTCCTTATATGCCTAAAATTCAACAATAAAATATCTTTAGAATACCAATACTAGGGTATGAATGGATACAAATTGTTTGAAACATGGATTGTCCCTATAAATTTCATTCATTGTATCCATGTTTTGAAGAAGGATTCATGTAAAGATGGTATTTTATAGATAATTGGTTCATAAAAATTCCCCTCAATCATATTAAATTTGGTTTTTTATAGTCATATCTTTGAAAGATAGAATTCATGTTCTCAAATTTGACATATCTCAAGAAAAGTCATGAAATATGCTCAAGATAAAATAAAAAGAACATGATCTAGAAACCCTTTGAGGAATGGGAATGCGATATTAGAAAATAAATAAAGGAATGGATAATATTAACAAATCAATAAACATAAATTTAAGAAATTAAATCAGTCAAAATGGTAGGTAAATTACATTTACAAGTATCAATCCATTCTCTTGAATCACGAGTCCTCATTTCAATTTCCATGGTTCAATTTAATCATAAAATTCATAATTTTAACCATTAAATATCATAAACATTGATATATAAAACATGGCATCCTATGATTTCTAAGAAACACATGTATCCTTGATAACTCAATTAATGCATTAATTCAAGTGTAGATATGAAATTTTAGTTTAATAATCAAAAAAATATTTTTAAAAAATTATCGTTAATTAAAATGATATTATAGGTAAAAAAACTCTATTTTTCAAAGATGCATCAGTGAGGTGGTGGATTTATTATTCCTTTAGTTATTATTTTATAGCAGTATCATGACGTATGTTCTGTGGAGTATCTCAATTTTTCATCCATAAATAATCTTCATTAATTGAAATTAAATTTAATAATAATACAAAATTATAGTGCAGGCATGTTCAATCATGCTATAATATGGCTTTGGGGAAGTGTGGAATACGGAAAAAATATCTGGGTTTCCTTCTGAAAGTACTTTTGTTTGATGTCATTGGATCGAAAAATTGTTTTTTTGAAAAATCATATACTACATGATATATCCCCCACACATAATTTATGAAGTGTCATCGATGAATTTAAATATATTTTTTTCATGTAAGTACCAAAAAATGGAATTATTGCTTCGCATCAATTGTAATAGAAAGAAGCAACCTAGTATGTCTTCATTGGAAATCAGGGTGAATGAGTGTGATCCCCACCACTGGTTCATGAGTTATGGTTCCATAGAAGTTATTTGGAATGTTCCCATTCATAGTGAATTAGTTTTATCGTTCTTATTTTATGATTTTAATCGAAAATGAGATGTATGGGTCAATAATAGTGAAGTGACCTTCTCATCTGGAAGGAATTTTATTTAGCAATAGCTTATATATGGATTTGTACAATAGCACTTCTTCTCCAGGGATGAAGGATATTCATTGAATCATATTATCATGGGATATCCATTTTCTCTCTTTTTATATCATTGAATTTTAAAAATATTCCCACTAAATTTATTCTAACTCTTTTTATTGCAATTTTCTTTCATTCCCATATTTATCGAGGTCCATATTTTTCTCTCTTACTACCAAGAGGGATTTGAGATCCAATTTTATAGGGAGGTGGAAACAATTTCCATAATCAAACCATATGCTCCCATAAATATGGGTGTATCATAGACTATTCCACACGCCCTTAAGGTACCATCTATCCTTTTTCACGGTTCTATCTTGTAGGGTTTTAGAGACTATTCCCTAATTCCTTGAATTTATATATTAGAGACTTATGGATGGCTATTTGTTTGTGTATGGTATGTTGTGGATGTTTTCTGATGTACCCCAAAATTATTTAGTAATTATTCCATTTTACTATTATAGAAATGAGTTATGTGATCACTGATGATTGCTCATGGAAATCCAAACCTATAGTTTCTTTAATCCCTAAAAAATCAGCAACAACACTAGCATCATTTGTCATGGTTTCTTTTCCATCCACCCATTCGGTAACATAGTATACATATAAAAGAACAACTTTATTTAAAAATGAAATTTGGAATATTCCCTTGAACTATATTCCCCATTCTTCAATATTTTCACAAAAAAGGAATTTTTTTTGATTCATTTTAGCGGTTTTCAAATATCACTAGAAAAATAGAATTTTTTATATCTTTTACAAAATTCATATGAATATTTGAATAAAGTGGGCCAATAAATTATTTATTTTAAAAATTGCGGGTCGTCCTATAAGGTCCAATGTGCCATCCAGAAGATAATTTTTTATATAATTCATACACAAATTCAATTTCACTTCTTGGTATGTATCTTGTTTTGATTTGGAATTTATAAATTTTCAACAGAAATGGGTCTTCCCAAATATAAATTCTTGATTTATATTTAATATTTTGTTGTTGATGATTTCATAGATTGGATTTTACCAGGGTTGTAACCAAATGACTGACAATTTTGGTATACCATGATACTTCAAGGTTGATGATATAGAGTTATTCTCTTGGAATATCATTATTATGTGGGTTCTAGTTTGGATTTTATGCTTCAGCAGTGTGGGTTAGTCGATTGATATGATCAGACACCTAATTTTCAGTTATCTCTTTATATTCAATTTTCTAATTGAACTTCTGTAGGAGTAGAATCCATCGCACCATCTTTTTTTTAGCATAGGAATTTTTCATTAAATACCAGAGTGAAACATGATCAGAAAAAAAACATATTTTGATCCAAGAAGATATGATCAGAATGTATCATGTGAAAATAATACTACAATGACCTCATTCTCTGTGGTTTTCTAATATATTTATGTGGAATTTTAGTTCCTTGATGTATATGATATGACTTGAAGATTACTATCAATTCGTTGTGCTAGAGATGCGCCCAATACTTGGTTGGAGGCATCAATATGTATCTCAAAATTGTACTCCTAGTGGGTGGTTTCATTATTTGGTGTGTGATTTACCTTCTAATTAATTCATCAAATGATTACTTACATCAATAATACACATTATTTTCATCCACATTTAAATGTAATCTTCATAGACTGATAGAAATCTTACTAAAATATTTGAGGAATCTTCTGTAAAATACGACATGTTCTAAAAATGATCTAACATGTTTTGCACACACTGGATATAGATCAGGTTGGATATAGAGAGGAATCTATTACATAAACTTTTGATTTATCAACCACAATCCCATTTTTTTATATTATTTTCCCCAACACTATTCCATTTTCAACCATGAAATAAAATTTTTCCAAATTTACTAAAATGTTTTTTTTAATGCATGTTTTCAAATAAAATTCCAATTTTCATATGAAATGACCAAATGAATATACAAAAACAATGGAATCATTGAAAAATACCATCTAGTGATTCTCAGTTAGATCTAAGAAAATACACATCATGCATCATTGAAATGTACCTGGGTTTATTCATAGCCGAAAAAGAATCCTTTTATAGATGAATGTTCCAAAAGGAAAGGAAAAGGTCATCTTATCTTGGTATTCTAGTGCGACCAGTTCCTAGTAGTATCCTAAAAGTCCATAAAACAGTAATGAGTTCTTATAGGTAACCATTCTAGAAATTGATCAATTATTGGAATGGGAATATGATATTTTCGGGTAACACGATTTAGCTTCCTATAATATATACAAACTCTCTTGGTGTTTTTTACTCTCTTAGGGATCAATTCATTTCATTCATTTTTAACAGTGGTTAGTCTAGTTTTCATTGAGACTACATTAATGGGGATGAACTACTAAGAATCAGAGGTCTTCTAAATGGTATCATTGGTAACAAATTTATCATTTTAATTCTTAACAACTTACCTTATGGTGGAATATAGTCTTCTTTTATGTTTTCTAACTAGTTGGGAATCACTTTCAAAAAATATTCTATGAGATAAGACCATGGGATTAATTCCAAGTATATCACCTAAACTCTATGATAAAATATAGAAATTTATATTGATAAGGCCAATTCGAGTTTGTTCTTATGAAGCAGATAAGTTAATTGAAAATGATTACCAATAATTTATCTCCTTTCATTAGGTATGTGTATTTCAAAATTACAAGGCAATGAATTTACTTTTAGTCATGGAGGGTTTTTAAGGGATGATACTGAATTTTGGTTTCCTTCTTCCATGGTTAGAATCTTTAGTATAATCTCACTCCATTTTAATAAATCGTTGAAGAAATCAGATTTTACATCTTCCTCTAACATGAGATGAGGATTTTCAGGTTCTTTATAATTGTTAAATTCGAATGAAAATGTTTTTATAATGACAATAAGTCACAAAGAATAAATGAGTCATCAATTGGTTTTATACCTTCATCGTCGGCGATCGCATAATTTGAGTGATTACTGGATGTATATTTCATTGCATCAAGAATTTTGAACTATAATATATTATCTATAAGTTACACTATGAAGGTTCCATTATGGGAATTGATGATAACCCTTTCTATTTTTAGGAAGTGTATTCCCTGGATGACGGTAGAGTTTTTTGATGTCTTCTTCTATATTACGAACATAAAATCCTACTAGAAAGATCATTCCTTTTATTCCCATGATTCCATATTCTATGACTCCATGTGGTAAAATGGTTGATCTTTTTACTAATTGTTCTAATGGTCTTGTTGGTTTTTTGTTCTCTAATATTCATGGATGAAAATACCAAGTGATTCATAACCTTTAATGAATCTCTTAGATCACAAAACATATTAGTAAAATCAAAAGATACAATCATACTTGGCATATATAATGAACATGGATCTTGATTTTTTTAGTATTAGTGGTGTGATAAGTGAATAGATGCTTCTTCATATGTTTATTCTCTCATTTCCAATAATCCTTATTAATTTAGTGAACATATCCTTTAGATATTGTTCCTACATAGGTATTTTTCTATTTTCCATTATTAGTGGGACGTTAATATCAACATTTCAAAAGTATTCATGAATTTACTATCTAATTTTTCTGTCTTCACCCTTCTTTGACTCAACTAATTCATATGTGAATGATGGATGGATATCCCTTTTCTCCATTTGTTGTTTTTGAAAAGTGATTCTCTCATTTCCATATTAAACCTGGTTCTATCTCTTTTGTTTTTATTGTATCCTTCTTTTGGATGGACGGGTGGAGATTTAGAAGGGATCTTAGAATAATAATTATCAATTTGTTTAGTTGGTGGGAGATCCTCCCCACTCAAGGTTGTGATAGTAATAACATTTATCTTGGAATTGGAATTCCATGTTTTAGGAGTTTCTAATGGTTCTTGGTTAAAAAATACTTAAGTCTTGATATCTTATTAGTTATCATGACAATTTTATCTTCCATTCCCTAAAATTTGGTCTTCAACTGATGTTCTTCAGTTTCATGTGCACTTGTGGAAGGATTCTCATAATTATTTCACCATAAATGTGGTGGCTGAATATTTTTTGTTAATTGAAGGGATACATGTAATATTTTTGGACAGGTTCATGGTTATGATATTACTACTGAAATGGTGTCCTAGTTGGGTTCTATTAAAATCTATATCTTGGTACGGTCTGGGGTTGATGTGGATGATTTGACTGGAATTTACTTTTTTTATTGGTATTAAAATAACTTTCAGTCCCCTTCACATCAGGACATTGATGTGTGTAATGATAAGTATAAGAGAATAAAACACGTACCTGAGTTAGGAGTTGTTTTTCATTAACATGATAAAAAAAGTTGTCTCATAACACTTTTAATATATTTTAGTGTTGCATAAAGTAAGTGTGAGGAATAATATGAATTCTATACCTCATGGATGCCTCTAGTACTAGTACCGATAGTGCCGAATTGCTTTGAGTTTCATGAAATATTTTCAATCAGACCTATGTCATCCACAAGTTACTTTTCAATCAAAACACCTCCAAGTGAAGTATTTATCATGTTCCAATTATTATTGATAAGTCCTTTATATTAGAAAATGGGGAAATGGTGTTCTCATGACGTCTAATGTGGGAAAATGGAAGAGAGCTTATTGAATTTCTCCTAGTACTCATTCAGAGTCTCACCCTTTTATTTTCAAATAACATAGATCTATTTTCTGATATTTTTTTTCCTTGATGCCAGAAAACGTTTTCATGAAGCCACTTTGGGGATATTCAGAGTCTTGTACTTCTCTTGGTTGTATACTGTACAACCATTCCTTGGTCTCTCCCTCTTGTGAAAAGTGAAATTCCCCCAACTTTACAAGTTCTTCTACAACTCCTTGGGGACTGAAACTGGAGCACATATTTTTAAATTCATGAATATGTATGTAGGGGTCTTCGCCAAAAAGACCATGGAATTTAGGTAGAATATTAATCATGGGACGGTGAAATTTAAAATCATTCTCTATGGTGGGGATATATAGTTGATTATATAGGTTAGAAAAGTGTGGGGAGAAGATATCACATAGAGTTTGGTTAGGATTTCACACCATTATTATAGGTTTAGAGTGATCACTAAATATTTAACATAAATCGATGAGGTGTATTTCATCAATATCTATTTGATTATTTTTCTCGATTTTGTTGTTGTTCATTCAATTTTCTGATCAAATTCAATTAAATTTTTATTTAAACTACATGTAATTTATATCAAAAATTAGCAATTGTTTGGGGTATTTAGGCATTTCTTCATTGCTAATGACACCATGTTTGACACAAAACATTCATGGGGAATGGAAAACGATATTTTAATTTACCTAAGTATAGTATAGTAGTCATCTCGGGGTAGTCTCTTGGAGAATATTTCACACAAAAAGGGATGCTAATATTTATTAGTTTTCTGAAAACATTTGGTTTGAATTAATTTTTATTAATATGAGAGAAATAATTAGTTTAATTTGATTGATTTTAAATAATTTATAAATACAGTGATATGAGAATGTTTGGGAAGTCATATTGCTTTTCTATCATGGTTTCCTTGTTTTTCCCTTTTCCTTACACTGACTAGTAAGTGATATATTTTTCTACCAATTCATTCCTTTCCCTTGTATATATGATTATGATGGGAATATTCATATTTTAAACCTCAGGTAGGTCTACCCTCCATCCATTGTGTGTAGAGTTGTATTAGGATTTCTTTATTAATTTGAAAAATCCTTAACCAAGGATTGATAACCAACTGATTATCTTGTATTCCATCATACAATATTGCACATGTTCTAATGACCATCAAGAACTCACCACCCAACCCTATTTTCATCCACCATTTATAGAAAATAATTATGTGGAGGAAGATTTGGAGCATCGTCCAATGTAATTTAAAAACATAATTAAAACCTAAAATAACCGAATTTATAATTTAAAATTAAATTATGAATTAAAACTGGATTTATAAATAAAAGGAATATTATTAAATTGTATCACAAGATCTTAAGAAATGAAAATATATACAACCCTCCCCATTCCCAACCACTCAATTAATCAATCCGTCCATGGATAGGGAATTTGGAATGATGAGGGATAGGGGATTCAATATAGGCTAAAGAAAATAAAAGGAAATGAATTAAGAGAAAGAATTATATAGTACGTCATTTTCTAATGATCCCCTCACTGAACAATTATATGGTTAGTGTAGGATTGGAATTCTTTGAGAAGGAGGATGTCTCCTGCTTTTATAGTCCATAGTTTCCCTTCAAAAGTTACTGTGTGTTAACCCCATTAAATGACCGCTTCATATGTGGAATCATTCAATACAGTTGATAATAAATATCTTATTCTTCATAAATAAAAATTTCATTTTAGTTGGCCATGTTCATAGTGAGTAATATCTATTTTACACTAAGAATGCATTCTTCCAATGCAGACTCCCCATATATCTTATCTCTGGTTTCCCATGCATTCATTTCCATGAAAATAAAATATTATTCTATGTAAAGCTACATGAATGTTGTTACACTATTTATTTATATTAAACCCAAAAAGCTTCAGAGTATTTGGTCAATCCAATCACATGATATGGTCCCAACATAAAAAATCACTATATCTAGGAATCGTTTTCAGGGCCCAACTTGTGAGCTAGTTTTGAGCATTGAGATTGTGGAATTAGCTTTAGGTCCCTAAGAATTAAATGAATCCAAATATTTATGGATTTATATAAATATATAATTTTATGATTTATATAATTATAAAGAATATAATGTCCTAAATAGAGATATAATTTAAAATAGTTAAAATCTAAATTATAACCTTTTTCTATTTAAGCTTAAAAATACCACAAAAATCATAAAATTGGATAGTTTCATTTAAAAGAACACCTTTCTGATGAAAAATATTATAAATTCAATGTAAAATTATTTAAAATATTAGTTATTTAATAGGTTTTTATTTTATTTTGGGGTTTTTAGGGTTATTACTATTATTTGGGTTTTGGGGGTTTTAGGGTTGTATAGTTTTTATATTTTTTATTAGGTTTTGTGTTTTTTATGTATTTCAGTTGTTTTAGTATTATTTTAGGATTAAGGGGGGAGGGGTTTATTTTAATATTTTTTGGGATTTTGGGGTTTTTTCTTTTATTAGTATTTTTATGTTTTTCATGGTTGTTTGTGTTTCTAGATTTTTTGGGTTTTAATGTTTTATGGATTTTAGTGATTTGGGGAATTTTAATATTTTTAGGTTTTGATGGTTTAGGGTTTTTATGAAATTTTAATGTTTTTTCATTTGATTTTGTTTTTTTTATTAGGTTATTGGTCATTTTTAATGTTTTAATGGTGTTTTAATGTCTTTTAGGGTTTTTAGTGATTCTTAAGGGTGTTATGGTTTTAATTTTCTATATGTGTTTTAGTGTTATTAGGGGTAATTTTGGCATTGAGATTTTTTTATTTTTTCTGCGGTGTTAGCCATTTTAATGTTTTTAGGGAAATTTGTGTGTTTTTTTAATTTTGTGGTTTTAGAATCATTTAGGGGTGTATGTTTTTGGTTGTATTTTATAATTTGTAATATTTTTACAATTTAAAGGTGTTTTAGAGGATTTTAGTTGGTATTTGTGTTTTTTTTAGGTTTTTCTGTGTCTTTTTGGTTTTTAGGTATTTTATGGAATTTTATGTGTTTTAGGGATTTGTGGCTTTTAGAGGTTTTTTGGGGATTTAAGAGTTGTTTAGGGTTGCTAGGGAATTAATGATTTTTGGCGCTTTTTTGTGTTTCAGGTTGTTTATGATATTTAGGGTTTTAGGGTGTTTACTGGGAATGAGTTTTTTGGATCCTTTAGTGTTTTTAGGGAATTTAGGGTTTTTAGGTACATTAGAATTTTAGAAAAATTTTATGGTTTTTTTTTGGATTTTTGCAGTTTAGAGTTTTTATTATCTGATGGTTTTTTTGGGTTTTTTTATTGAATTTACTATTTTTAAGGGTTCTGGGTGTTTTATATTATTTATTGTATTTAGAGTTGTTTTTTGGGATATTATGATTATTTTATGGGTTTTGGATGTTTTTAATTTTTAGGGTATTTAGGGGTTTTAGGTTTGTACGGGTTATATATATTTTAATGGTTTTATAGGTTTTAGGGTTTTCATGGGGGGGTGGGGGATGTTTTTTTACTGTTTCAAGATGTATTTAAATATTTGAGGGTTTTATTGGGTTTTATAGTGTTTAAGGGGTTTAGGGTATTTTATTGTTTTATTGTCATTTAAGGGTTTCAGGGTTTTAATTTCATTAATGATTTTGGGTATTTTATTATTTTTAAGGTTTTTGGGGGTTTTAATGTTTTTTAGAGTTTTTATAGGTTTTAGTGGTATTTGTTTTTTTTTGTTTTTAGTTGTATTTCAGGGTGTTAATGTATTTATTAATTTTCATCTGTATTTAGGGGTTTTTGGTGTTTTGGGATTTTTAATGTTTTATGAAATTTTAGTTGTTTTAGCGTTTTATGGGGTTTTAGAGAGTTTTAGTGGGTTTCATAGTTGTCCTGTGTTTTCTGGTTTTTATGGTGTGTTGAGGTTTTTAAGGGTTCTAGGGTTTTTAAGGGGTTTTAGTTTTTAACAGAATTGTTTGTGATTTTAAATGCTTTTTGGATTTTTAACATTTTTATTATTTTTATTTTTTTAAGGTATTTTAGGATTTTTTTGGGTGTTTTGGTTTTTTTTGGGTTTTATGTTCAGATTATTTTATTATTTTTATGGTTTTAGTGTTATTTATAGATTTAGTTTTTTTGTGGTTTTGGGATTTTATGGGGTTTTGGGAGTTTTTTTGAGTTTTAAGAGTTTTATAGGGTTTTTAAATAATTTTCCTGTTTTTTGTGGTGTTTTAAGATTTTAATGTTTTTAAGGGTTTTATGTTTTTTGGGGTTTTTAGGGTTTTTATGTTTTTTCTAGTATTTTTATGGTATTAAAGGGGATATAAGGTATTTATGTGTTATTTAGTGTTTTATGGGGTTTTAGTTTCTTTTAGGGATTTAGGGTTTGCATTAACTTTTATGGGTTTTTGTTGATTCGATTTTATAGCATTTATATGGTTTATTAGGGTTTTGGATTTTTTAATATTTTTAGTTGTTTTTTGTGTAGTTAACGATTTTTTACAATTTATGATTTTTTATATTTTTTGAGTTTTTAATTATTTTTTGTTGAATTTTGGGGTTTTAGTGGTTTAATGTTTTTTAGGGTCTTTAAGGGTTTTAGGGTGTTTTAGATTTTTTAGGGTATTTTATGGTTTTTAAGGGTTTTGGGGTTTTATGGGGTTTTTAGAGTTTTTAGTGGGTTTTGTGTATTAGGTTTTTTCGTTTACAAATGGATTTTTTGCGGGTTCCATGTTTTTTGGTTGTTTTAGGGAGTCTTAGTAGTTTTATAGTTCTGTTGGGTTTTATCGGTTTATGGAATTTGTTTTGTATTTTCATGAATTTTTGGTGGTATTCAGGCCTTTTAAGGGTTTTTAGGATTTTGTTTGGGATTTTGGGATTTTTAATGTTATTATGTGTTTTATAGGTTTTTATGATTGTTTTAGGGTTTTTTACATTTTAGGGGTTTTTGGGGTTTTGGGGTTTGTAGTCTTATAATGGGGTTTTAGGGTTTCTTTTGGAAATTTGACTGTTTTTAGTTGGATTAATGGTTGTTTTATATTTTTTTTGAGTTTTTTTGGGTTTTTATGGTTATATGGGATTTTAGGTTCTTATAGGGATTTTATATTATTTTTAGGGACTTTTCGGGGTTTTAGGATTTTTAGTGTTTTAATGGGTTTTTAGGATTTTTCGATTTTCTAGTTTTTCCGTCTTTTATTTTTTTTCAGAGATTTAATGTATATTTTGGGTTTTAGGGTTATAGGGTTTTTTGATTTCATATGTTTTTTAGGGGGTCTGTTTTTATGGGTGTTTAGGATTTTTAGGGGATTTAGTGTTTTTAGGCCATTTTTGGTATTTATTGGGGTTTTAGGTCTTTTAGAGATATTTCGGGTTTTGGGGGATTTTAGGGATTTTAAGGGATTTTTTGGATTTGTAGGGTCTTTTAGTGTTTTATGGTTTTAATTTTTATAGGGTTTAATGCTTTTTATAGGGGTTAATGTTATTTAAGTTTTTAAGGTTTCTAGATGTTTTATGATTTTTGTGTTTTTTTTGGTTTTAGGTATTTTTCAATTCTGTTATGTTTTTATATTTTTTAGGGATTTAGTGTCATTTTAGGGTTTCTATAATTTTTATTATTTTTATGTTTTTATGGTGTTATATTGTTTTTATGATTTTTATAATTTTTTAGCCTTTTTGGTTTGTTTAAGAGTTTTTAAGGTTATTTTACGGGTTTTTTGTTCTGTGGGTTTTTAGGGGGTTTTATGGACATTTATTATTTCATGGTTTTGGGGGGATTTGAACTTTTAAATGTTAGTGGGTTAAGGTTATTAAGATATTTTTTATTTTTTTAATGTTTTCTAGGATTTTTACAGTTTTTAGGATTTTTAGGACTTTTGGGATTTACTGTTTTTAGGGTATTTTGGTCTTTCTAAGGGGTTTTTTATTGTTTTTAGGTATTCCATATTGGATTAATGGTTTTAAAGTGTTTTGTGGAATAATGTTTTTGTTATTTTTATTGTTTTATGGTTTTTCTAGGGTTTTAAGGGTTTTCACAATTTTTTGGGTTTTTTGGGTTTTTAGGTTTTTAGGGATTTTTTTGGGATTTTAGGCTTTTTTATTTTCTAGGATTTATTATCCATGAAGTGTTATAAGGTTTTATTATGGTTATAATGTTTTTATGTTCATTTTGGGGATTTATGTGTTTAATTTTATTATAGTGGTTTTGGGGATTTTAGGGTTTTATTGGGTTTTAGGGGTTTTTATGACTTTTTATAGATTTTGGGCAGTTTTATGATCCTTTACAGAATCTTAGTGTATTTAGAGTACTCTATGGATTTTATTGGTTTTAGGGCCCTTTAGGGGGTTTGGGGTTCTTAGGGCAATTTATGGTTTTAGGTTTTTTAGATTCTTGTAGGGTTTTGTGGTTTTTGGGTAAAGTTGGGTGATTTTGGGTCATTGGATTGTTTAGGTATTTAGATTTTTTTCTTGTCCTTTATTATTTTTAAATGTTTTTAGGTAATGTTATGGGTTTTGGGTTTTAGAGTCATGAAAGGTTTTTAAGGAAATATATTAGGTTTTTAGGTTTTCTAGGGGGTTTAATGTTGTATTTGTTTTTAAGGATTTTATGTCATTTGACCTATTTTTATTTATTTTTAGGTTCTTTAGGGGTTTTAGGGTTTTAAAGGGTTTTAGGGATTTTAGGGGGTTTAGGCGACTTTAGTGTTTTAATCCTTTTTAGTGGTTTATTGAATTTAATGGGTTTCAAGTGGTTTTAGTTTTGTAATGGGTTTTATGGTTTTATGGTTTGAAGGGTTTTTATGTTATTGGGGTGTTTAAGGGTTTTATGAAATTCTAGGTTTTTAGGATTTTCAGGTATTTTAATGATTTTTTGGATTTTTATTGTTTTGATATTTTTATGGTTTTAGGGTTATTATGGGTTTTTTTATTTTTATTTCTTTTAGTGTTTTATGGGGTTTTAGTGTTATTATGGTTTTATATGTTTTTAATGTGTTTAAATATTTAGGGGTTTTCTAGGGTTTGGGGTTTTCTAGGGGATGGGGTTTTTAATATTATTTGTTTTTAGGTTTTTAGGGTTTATGAATTTTTGTATGATTTGTAGGGATTTGAGGTTTTAATTTTATTTGGGGATTTTAGATGTTTTTATGTTATTAGGGTTTTATTAATATTTGTTGCTTCTTATGGTTTTTTTTGAAAACATAGTGTTCTTAATGATATTAAGGCTTCTTACAATTTTTTTATTTCCACGATTTTTTGGATATTTGGGTTTTTAATGTATTTTGGGGTATTTATGGTTTTTAGGGTTTTTAAAGTTTCATACAGATATTAGGATTTTAGGGTTTTTAGTTTTTATAATTTTTTAAGGGTTTTTAAAGTTTATTATGTTTTTATGGGAATTTGTGGGGTTCTATAGATATTTATACTTATTAGTTGATTTTTGGATTATCATAGTATTATGAGGGGTTTTAGGGGTTTTTAATTTTAATATTTTTCTAGATTTTTTTAATGGTGTTTCAGATTTAATTATTTTATATTCTTTTTATGATTTTTTTTTTGTTTTTTAGTAATTTAATGGTATTTAGGGTTTTTTAGTTTTCTAATGGGTTTTAGGGGTTTTATGATTTTTAGGGTTTTTTAAATTTTGTGGGGTTTCTAAAATTTTTAGAGTTTTTATAATTTTTTGGGTTAATATTGTAATTAGTGTTCTAGGAGTTTATGCAGAGTTTAATGTTTTAGGTTATTTAATAATTTGTTTTAAGTTTTTAGTGGTTTTAGGGTCATTTTAGTTTTTTAGTGTTTCCAGTTTTTATGTATTTTAGGATTTTTAAGGTCTTTAGGATCCAAAAACTCTATATTCAAGATGATAAAAATTCCATCAAACATAGAAAAGGGTTGAAAGATCCATCATCATAACACTGAAGAATGTTTCAATGGGATGATACTATGAATTGAAAATCCCCTCATGGACCACCACTCCACATGGTGTTCTGCAGTTTTCCAAAGAATTTGTGAACTCAAATGTTTGGGGAAGGATAAAGTACCAAAAATTCCCGTGAATGAAAAAAAATTATTCACAAGATGAAGGTGGTTATTTCCCCCCCCCCCAAATATCTTATGTGTACTAAGTAGTTCGCGGGAAGCTGTGACATCGCTAGCACTCGAAAAAGGCACCCCCACTAACTAAGTTGTCCAATGTCCAGGTAATTATCCATTGGATTCTAAAAAAATGTTTTCATCCCACCCCACTTCTCTATAAATAATCTCTATTTGGGATTGAAAATGTGGGGTCAACATAAAAAATGAAATGATGGTGGTGAGAAAAAGATCACGAGAGGGTGTGGGAGAAATCCCTCCCACACCCAAAACAGTTATCCATCCCACAAACCCTATCTTAGTGGAACCTCATGGAAACCATCCCATGAATGATATGTGTATGAACCTCCATTTAGGATAAGATATGGAGGTGGTATCATTCATGGAAATGAGGCACCCTTTTATGACCCCGAAGACAAATAAAAAAATGGTTTACAGAAGACCCTTTGTTGGAAATTTTTGAAAGACATTCCAATGCGGCCAATTCCTATGAAGACACCTCCCTCATGGACGCTATTACATGGACCTCCTCTTATCAAATGCTTATCCATGGCCATGTATATATTGAAAACCCTGTGCACTCGTTGGTCCATACTGCTGGGCATGTTCCCCCTGCACCACCTCTTAGGAAAAATGGACAGTCGCACAGTGTATTATTTGGTCAGAGTTGACAAAATTTTACATTGCATCCTACTACCACCCCCAAACCCACCCATTAAATCCCATGAGTCGAGTTACTCCTCTTAAGACTCAAAAAACCCAATCATCTAACTTTTATGTATGGTTGATCGAAAATTCCATAGACATTCGTGGTCTGAATGTTTCTAACATGATCAGACACATCCATTCCATTCATCAAAAATCACGTCCTATACAATTTTGTTTCTTTATAAACATCCATGGCCATTGGAAATATACATTTGGTTCTCTAGGGACACCTATTATTTACTATGCACACAATTCTCTGTCTGATTTGCATACGTTTCCAAGAAAAAGCATTTTAACTGGAGATAAATTCATCCTCAAGAGAGGCTTTTACTAACACTATATTCCTTAATGGATTCCATGCCACATTTCATTTTTCATAATCGGAGAATCTCCAATTAATGGTTTACACATTCCTTCCCTTTCTTATTCAGATCATGTTAGGAAATCCTGACCCATTTATCCTATAGTAAAAAATGGATCCTAAAAAAATTTGTTGAAAACATATGACCTTAAACAGGTAGTTATCTTCCTTATCACATGATGTTAAGCTTTATGATATTTTCCCCTACAACATAACAAGAAACTATGAGGCCATCATCCATTATATATGACTTTAAAATGTAGTATTCCTTATATGACATTCAAAAGGGAACTCATATTGAGGTAAGCACCTAGCCATTCATGCAAGGAGTTTCATTAGTGCTCTTATCTTACTTCACCCAAGAAATATCACGATAAGTTGATCTGACTATCCAGTTTTTGAAAATACTATAGGAGAAGGGGAAAAACCAAATCTCTTTCTCCCTTTCCCTTTTCTATTTTGTATCATCTGTCACCATATGATGTGTTACATGTGATCTTGAGATCCACTGCCTCCTTTTGTTTCTCACACTGAGCATGACTGACATGGTCTTAGAATTGGGCGGTGATCACGAAATCCACATATTACCAAAGGATGGTCTTCCTATAAGGTGTAATCCCTGGTAAAATCAAACAGGCCTTCTCTATGGTTGTAAGCCCCAATATAAATCTCAAAGTATGGGCCACCTAGAAGGTGTACAACCCAATTAAAAATGAACTATTTGAGATTTGATTCTCAACTAACTAGGATATATATTATGCCTCCCTATGTTCTGGAACCGACATCCAAATCACCCTAATGTTTTTGGGGCCACATCCCTGATAGGTTCATATCGACCCAAGGGTCCATATCCCTTATGGTAATCTCGGTATACTTCGACAGAAGTCACGCACCACCCTTGGCCTGGAAGCCTTCCACTTATGTTTCCTTACCAGATGATGTTTGATTGCATGGATGGTTCCTCCTCACATGACTTTAAAGGTGAAATGTCCAGTAAAGATACACTGAACTATATGGGTTCTTAATTAGCTCATGAGGATAAATTGGAGTCCCAACTTATGGGTTTGATCCTGACATCAAACAGCTCATGTCCCCCCAGGGTGACGCTAAAGTCAAGTGATCCATACCATATGTCTCAAAACTAGAATTTTCATATAGAATGACTAAATAATCTCTGATATGTCCATAAAAGGGTAACATTATGGATAAACTCAAATACATAAAAATACATCTATTAATACAGAACCTCAAAAACATAGAAGTGAAACCAAATCCATGTGTAATCATGATTAATTTCAACCCCAAGGATATAGTGCATAAACATTATTTAGAATGAACTAAGGATTCACGAACATATAAACATAGATTAAATCTATCAAGAGAGTCCTAAAATAGGCAATAGTCCCCGCCCCAAAAGGGAGATATGAGCATGAGTTCCCATCCTATTGACCAATGTGAGTTATCAATGTGTCTTTTCCATTGTAATCTAATGAGAACCTACCTTTGAAATGTAGGTCCATGAATCATGGATATGAGAGTCATTGGGTGTTTATAGCTCCATGAAAAATCCCATTAGAGACCATCAAAGATGTTATAACTGATTAAAGTGATTGCAAACCAATTACCCCTACAATCAAATTAGTGGGACATATCCTTCATAAAGACTAAAAACCAAACATACCCATCCAAAATATGAAACTCCCAATGTTTTTCATCCTAACATCCTATTACTGAATAATACACCATCTGGTAGTCTTCTATTGAACTCCAATCAACTTTGGATCCCCAAGCATCCCAATGAGGGTGACCTTAAAACCAAAAGTAATAGTTTTTTCCCTTATTCCAACAAAATAATCCCATTATTAAAATATGGTAGAAACTGGTAAGCGAATATATATCCTAAAGCATTCTTATGTAACCCACCATGGAAATATGGTTTCACATTAAAACAAGGTAGAAATTACTACAACTACTTGCTAGACTTGCTTCACAATGAGATCGAAAAATTATAGGAATATGTAAATCAATTCAACCACGTAAAAATCCAATCATCCAAATAGGGAGGAAAACATTGGAACGTAAAACCACACTACCAATACATATGATGTCCACCAGTCCAATATGGGGGAAATCAAATAGAATATTCAAATTTCTACCTACCATAATGAAGCTCAGTAGTCAAATACAATGGTAAAAAAATATAGGTAGATTAAAATTATTTTGGATTCAAACCAATCCCATGAAACAAATTCAATATCTAACGAGAAGATGAAAATTCATGCTCACAAATATGAATCCCACAAGTAAAATACACTTGAAACAGAAGAAAACTACTGGTGTATCCCATCTATCAATTGATGGTATACATGTTCCTAGACCTTGAAAAATAAAAACATACAATACCCACTAGAAACACATGGAGGACTTCAGTAGGAGAAGGTTACTTATCAGACATCATAATGGTCATACATTCCTGTTCCAACCAAAGACGTATCTAAACACATCCTGGAAATGACGAAGGACCAATCATTTATAATAGATCATATAGCACATACATGTCATGATATAATCACATCCATGACAATGAGAAGGATTTGAGCTAACAACCCCATCCCCTAGGTGGGGTGACTCAACCACAAAATAGTATTGTCACCCTAGATCAGACATTCATACCTGCGCTAGACCAGGAGGGTGGTCGGCCATATTTAATGAAAAATATACAATCGGATTGGGAAAAAATACCCGTTCCAACTAGGGGAAACAATTATACCATGGTGGTCTCTCTATTACATGTATATATCCCTATCAAAACTAAATATTCTCATCATCATATCACAACGGCATAATGAGAACCCCTAAAATATGGAGTCACACTATATCAATTCAGGTTTCATTTCAATGGTGCATCCAGAAGCCCAACCTGAAAAACAATGGAAGACCCTAATCTCAAAAAGTGTGCATGGGAGTTGTATGCATTCTTCTGGAAAAAAATTCATTTCCTTATCCTTCCTACGATCAGAGGGGTGAACAATCAATGAAGAAACATATCAGGCTCTCCTTGCTTGATTAGTGCTCGCACTTCTTGTACAAGAAGGACAATTGAAGATAAAATTTGACTAATAACTAGTCATCAAAAAAGTAAATGGGTTCAAATATGTCAATAAAGTGGGTATAATCCCTTTTAAGGACAACATAATAGAACTAATTACATAGTTTCCTTTGTAACCGATATTAAAACATATCACTCGATCATAAAACAGACAAAAAGATACATTAGAAAATCGAACCACAACTCTAAATGATCTAGATTGGGATGGAACCATCATCATCATTTCCAACATTCTAATGATTTTAACATTAATTTGAGCCATGATGGAATAAAGCAATGAGATTTGTCTCTTCATTGATCTGTATGGTCCTACCACTGGTTGGATGACTCTCATTGTGAATTTCCTCCAAAATGTAGAACTCCCATCAGATAGGACCATAAGGGAAACTTTTTGGATATTGGAAGACATTTTCATTCTATACTATGCCACAAATCATAGAAATTTATTTTATATGAATGACCTTGATGAGGTTTTTCATAGGTGCATTGATGGAGAATAGACTGTTGCAGTTATGAAATAAGTGCCTGCTGGAGCTTATGGGGGGCATCAATTTGGAACCAAGATATCATACAAAATTTTATGGCTTGGATACAATTGGATCCCTATGATGTATGACTAAGTTAAAATAACTAGTAAATTCAATTCATTTCATGTTAATGGAAATTTTATCCACTTTCCCCCACAGTTACTACACACAACCAAGTTCTCGTAGAAAATTTCTATATGGGGAATGGATGTTGTAGGGCCATACCCACCAACTACAACCAAAAAATTCAACTATATCCTCATCTAGAACTACTTATTTTCTAAATGGAAAAAAGTTGAACCTCTCATGGTGGTCTGAGAAAGTAGCACTTTAAGCTTTACAAAATTTGACTCCATGACTCGATTTGGAGTCCCTCACACCACACTGATGGAAAATGGAAACAATTTCTACTCAACTAAATTGCTGAAGATATACTAGGGGTATGGTATCAAGACCCATTGTTAATCCCACTATCATTCAATGACCAACCCAAAAATAGATTCCATAAATAAGAACCCATCCCATATTGTCCAAAAACTATTTTATGAGGACAAACAATTATGGCCGGAAAATCTCCTCCTTGCTTTGTGGTATTATTGGACCATGGCTCACACCCCCACTCAAGCTACCTCATTCTCATTAGTACATGATACATAAGTGGTTCCAACCATTGATGTTCAATTACCCTTGCTATGTGTTACTATTTTTTATCAACTATACATAGATGAGAAATCCCAAAAATGGATCAATGAGTTGGCATGAATGGATGGGAAATGATTGAACACCTTGAACCATATTTATGCTTACCACAACATAATTCCATAAACCTTCAACAAAAAGGTTCACCTTTGGACTTTCCTTGAAGAATAAATGGTGATGTTTCTCATAACTCGAATGATACTGAAAAAAATCCCAACAATGGAACCAAAATGTGTAAGACCATATGTAATACAAAAGGTCTACTCTAGTGGAGCATATTCACTGATTTCAATAAATTGAAATGTTACCAAAGATCCCACCAATGTAAGGTTTCTGAAGAAATAATTTAAATAATCACATGGTGTTCATCTTATTTTTAGGAAACTAAAATCTATCGCACCATATAAATCCATGTTTCACGACGTTAAATTCCTTTCCATCATCGTCATGATCGAAAGATGTAAAACTACATGATATAGTATCCTACCAGAAAGATGTAAAAATGCATGTCAAAATTGTTCTAGTCATATGAAATTAAACTAAGTGACCAAAGTCTGCACCATATGATGTTAAACTACATAAAACCTAAGTCCATGGTTTATGATGTAAAAATGTATGGAACTTACGATCCTAATCGCATGACATAAATATACAAGGTCAAACATCCTTACTGAATGACATTAAACTACATGGAATCTACAGTCCACACCACATGATTTAAAACTCTACTATGATCATTTCATTCCAATCAATGATTTGTCACACATGACATAGATCTGTGCATGAGAATGGAAAAATACCCTTGTTCCTATGAGCAAGACAGATCCACATGGGAACTCTCTCTCTCCAGAACGACATGTGACATGATTCTAATTTTCATGGGATACTACTGAACCCTATGCTTTATGTTTTATGCCCATCCACCATCTAGAAGAATGTTCCTCTCTCATGATGTATACACTAGACCAACAGAAGTGGATCATTTAATGGAACTATGTATGTCATGATTCCCATCTATCAATAGGATATATAGAGATGATTTGATCCTAAATCATGGTCCATTCACCACAAGATAAAAAATTCCACGTTCATACCCCCCATTTACAATATATTTTGATAGAAACTAATTTTATTCCTTGGTTATCAAAATAATTTTAGTCTAGTTGAGATTATGAATGGTGGTAAGAGCTTCCCCCGCATGAAAAAAGTGTAATGGGACATTGTTGATCCATCACCTCAAAAAAATGGTAAAGGATGCCAAATCTCTATGCATTGTTAAGACTAGTACAAGGATGTGCTTCTATAAATACATGTTTATTGATTACTTCCCTCACAAAATAAGTAGTAACGCCCATATTCTACATCAATTCCTAGCCAACCACTAAAAAAACTCCCATTTCCTTGCATGTGGGAGAGACTTATGCATGGACATCCTTTTATAACTATGCAGGGTTTGATTCCTACCCTCATGAGATACATAGTGACACCGGGATTCTACATCCCAATCTATCCTACACCTAAAAAAATTCCCCTTCTCTACATATAGGCCAGACTGAGCACATGGAAATTCAATTAACTACATCCTATTGTAATCCCAACAATAGACATAGTGGAACCCGGATATTCAAATCATGACCCATCTTTGAGAATAGATTATAAGTAAAAATTCTATTTCCTTTGGTAACATCAAACCAATGTGGTAGGAATAACCATTTTTGATCCCTTGTTTCTCACACTATGCATAGCTCAACTGGTATTAGGACTTATATCATGGGGATTCCCTATATAGATAAGGTGAATCGATCTGCTAAAAGGTCACTGGGTTCCTGGTGATGAGACCCAAAAAGGTAATACTAGATGTTTCTCTATAAAAATGGATCATATATCATCATCATGTGGCATTAAATTGCCTGGTACATAAAGAAATACGAGTTTTTTGATTCATAGTAAAATGAGATATATGACATTGGGACCTTGTGCTCGGGTCTAGACATGAAAAATAAAATAAATGAAAAGGCTGCCAATATCCTTCTTGTAAATGAGAACTTTTTCACGGGATTCCAAACCATGAATCCTAAAACAAGGATTTATCCAAATATCATTCCTCCTATATAAGAGTTATATCTATATATGGGATTCCATATTTTACGTGTAATAATTCTCTTGACATTTCCAACATACCTTGATATCCTTTTAACCCATCCAACTCATTGATTTTAGTGATCTTGAATCTTCATAATCCTCTACGACCATCATAAATGTATGGTCAGTGACTTAGAGAATCATTTTTTTTACTATTAACACAACTCCCCGATGACTCTACATAAGTTTCCAACAAAAATGTTTACTATCAACCAAAGGAATACTCGTCGTCAATAGAGGGCTTTCCTACCATCATACACCTAAAAGATTCCAAGCACCATATCATTTCTCCAAATCTGAGAGCCCACGGGGTCATGGTTATAGTGAAAATTAATCCCTAAAACATGACGTCACAATTTGATTCCAATGACTTCACCACACGAAATTAAACTTCATGGAAAGCATCCTTACCAGTAGATGTAAAAATGTGTGGTTATCTTCCTTACCACAAAACATAAAACTGCATTGATCTATAACATCTATCATCATTCACATTGACTCACCAATGACCCTACCACATGAAATTAAACTGAATGGTCCTTGTAGAACTTTGTATGGAATTATTCTTGTTAATGAATAATACATAGTGATTCTTGGATGATTGATCACAAAGCCATCCATCCTTATAAACGAAATAGATATATCCAAAATGATCATATCCTTTTGTATGAAAAAAAACAAAATAATGAGACTAATTTAAAGGCATTGTACTCTTCATGGATGGGTCTATCTCAAATAATGGGGTCAAAATTCCAACCTTAAATATGATTAAAATCAATATAGTGAATTTCCATACACCATGGTCGACCATAGACTGAATGTTTCTAAAATGACCAGATATACCATTTCCATCTATCGGGCTCTAGAATTGAGTCATTATGGATATTCTTAACCCTCCCTATACATACAAAATGGAGGGTTAGTGTCCTATGAACACCATTGTTTTACTTTGCACACAATTCCCCAGCGACTCTACATATGATTCCCACAAATGATGCATGTCAATAAGAGGCATATTCATCCTCAAGAGAGGCCATTCCTACATCCATATGCCCAATGGCTTCCTAGACTGACATCATTCCCCTAGAACCAATATCCCTCAGAGTCATGGATTACACTTTACTTTCTTATCACATCTTAGGCATGTTAGGAAATCCGAAACTGTTTATCCTCATGTTTATCAATGCATCTTTATCAATATCCTAATGGCATGACATTGAAACCACATGATGCATGAAACCCAATGTTAACCCTTGGGTGTAGATATTTAAAATAACACCACCTCCATGCTCCTATTCATGAGATAAACCCACATAGAAAAGTCCAATATGATCCACGTATCGATAGTGAGCTCATATACATGACATAAATACATATCCCAATGTTCAAATCAGATCCTCATATGGAAATTATTAAGATAACTATGTATGGAATAATTACTATTGTCATATGGATACATAGTTACACCCACATATCATAAATTGGGTCTATCCAGTAAATAAATTCATCCCCTCTTACCCACACATCGATTAGACCTTTTCAAGGAACCTCTTATTGCATGGTTGGGGAAAGAATCCCCTAGAAAAGCTGACATCAAAAGCACTATTTTGTGTTCAGGAAAACTCTTTTCCACAAACCATACTATGTGTACATAAATGTATGAATCCCCAGAAGCCACCTTAGTCATCAGAAATGCAGGGTCAGTGTCTTGAGGAAAAAAAATTTTGACTGCAAAAAATTCCCCAGTGGCTCTGCAAAAGTTTCCCATAAAAAGGCATATCAACCAAAGACAAATTCATTATTAGGAGATACTTATCCATCCTTTGTATGCCTCTATGAAATTTATACCCCACCTAACTGAATAGTTTAAAAAACACCATAGATTATAGTTTACAATTTCTATCCTCCTTCATGATGGAAAATGATAGAACTTTTCTAGTCATACCACCATGGAAAATTTATATTCCTCTATCCCCTTGGTCAAATAAAAACTACATTCAATCATAATCTGCAAAGGTCCTAGTGGCATGAAATTAAAAAACAACATGCTTAGAACATCGTTTACACAAGATAAATATGTGCATGATTGGATACATAATCCCTTGGGATACAAATTCCCTCACACTTTTTAGATATAACTAATTTTATATGCCACCCCTCGTGGTTTCGATATAATCAAAGTCATATTAAATTACACTGCTATTAGAAATAGAGAGTCTGTGTCCAACGTAAACCTTTGATTGACAAAGAACATAATTACCAGATCTATGTTCATATGTTTCCCAAAAAATTCCAATCAAACCGAAATTTTTTATCATCCATAGAGGATCATCCTACCTTCGTACACCTCAACGGCTCTCACGCCCCATATAATGTGTCACTCCATAAAAGCATAAAAACCAGGGTAAAGAAAAATACCTCACTCATGTTGAAAAATTCATAGGTTATTCTATGTTAGTATGTACTAAAATTGAATTATCCTCACAAAATTAATATTAAAGTTGTTAGACCAAAAAATTCAATATTGGTATCCTGGCTTGCATGACATTAAATTTCCCACAGAATGGGTCATTAAAATTTTCTTGGTTCAAAACTCGCAAAGGAAAAAATGGTTAAATGTTTAGTATCATTTCACTAGACCGAATAATCATATGATTTAAGAAAAATATCAATTTTCAAAAATATTTTTAAAAACACAAATCATGTTAGGTCAATAACCCTCGAAGGGAGGGTTAACAAAAATTCATGTTATACCCACTAAGACCACATCATAATATGATTGTGAAAAAATGGGGTTATAAAAAAATAAACCAAATAAGGTATTTTATGTGACCCTAAAAATAGTAAATCTATTCTCACTAAGACCGTTGGAATAGAAAAAACAGGGAGCATTATCAGACCATTCATTTAAATCTAGACTGCTTTTAATCATAATAACATTCGGGTTGCCCCGATCGGAGCCCATTTTGATGCGGGAATTTGTTGGATCTTGAAAATCACACATTGAAGATGATGAAAATTACATAAAACATAGAAAAGTGTAGAATGAGGACCCAAAATAACACTGATGAATGTTTCAATGGGATGCAGCCATGAAGAAAAATCCCCTAGTGGACTGCCACACCGCATGGCATCCCACCATTACATGAAGCATCCTCGAACTCAATGGTTCAAGGAAGGAGGTATTACCATCATCATACATGAATGGATAAAATTTAATAGTGAGATTATGGTTGTGATTTTAGACCCTGTGAACAAATATCATACATGTTTTATGATGTTTTCATGATGATGTGGAATCACAAGGACCCACAAAAGATTCCCCCGCTGACTAAGTTGTCCACAATTTATGGAATTATATGTGGGTATCTGTAAAAGAAGGTGCATTACCCACCCAAATAATCCATAAATAAACCCTTATTGGGAACAAAAATTGTGGGGGATGAGAATAGAAATTAAAAAAAGGTACATAGAAAAATGTTAAGAGAGGTTGCAGGAGAAATCCATCCAACACATAGAACAGTTCGTGGAATCCATTCCGTGAACCATATTCATGTGGCCCCTTGCAGGAAAAATCCCACGAATAGTATACTAAAGAACCTCTATGGAAAATAACACATGGAAGAATTGTAATTAGTTGACATGAGGCATCATTTTATGAACATTAAAACAAATACAAAATGCTTCATGGAAATCCTTTTCAATGAAACGGTTTGCTGACACTCATATGCGACCAGCTCCTACGAGGCCAACTCCCTCAAAGATGCTCCCATTTGGACTTCTCATTCATGTATTTTCATACATTAACATTCCTATGTGAAAAAATATATGCACTCTCTAGTCCATACTACGAGGGATACACCCCCACAGCCAAACTCTTGAAAAATGATGAGTCCCAACACGATATTTTTAGTCCAAATTGTTAGCAATACGCATTATGCCCTTATGCTAACCCCAATATCCTTACATTTAATTTTATGATCGGAGATACTCTACATGAGGCACTGAAAATCCCATCACCTTCCCCCTATGCCCGGTTGATCAATAACTCCATAGAAAATCAAGGTTTTAATGTTTCTTACAAGCTCAAACACATCCTTTCCATTCATCAAACTCTGTGCCCTGGCCAATTTTGGATCATCATAAATATCCAAATCCATCGAAAATTGACATTTAGTGGCCTAGGGACACATCTTATTAACTATTCACAAAATAACTAACCTTAATTACATATATTTCCCATAAAAGGCCTGTCAATCATAGAGAAATTCATCCTCAAGATAGGCTTTTCCAGCCTCCATATCTCTTAATTGATTCATTACCCTGTATCATTTCTCCTAATATGAGAATCCCCATTTCATGGTTTTCAAATTCCATCCCTCTAATGTTTATAGCATATCAGGACATCACATCCCATTTATCCCCATGTTAATAATGTTTCCAATAACAATATTTCTAAACCCTATGACCATAAACTAAGAGTTATCATCCTTATCACATGATGGTAAACAGTATAGAATTTTTCCATATAACATGACACTAATCTGTGATTCCATTTTCGAAGCTATATGACAATAAACAGTAGTATACCCCATATTAAATTCACAAAATAAATACTCCTAAGTTAATCCCATATCCTTTCTTGCAAGTGGTTGAACTGGTTATCCTCTATTCCTCTGCCCATGGAATATCCTAATAATTAAATCTGACTATCCAGGGTATGAATATAAAAATGTGACCTGAATAACCAAATATCTTTCTCCCTTTCCCTTTATAATTTGGTTCCATCTATCAGGAGATTTTGTAAGAAATTCCAACATCAGATCCTCTTCTACCACTTGTTTCTCACATCGATCAGGATCCGTGTGGGCATAAAAGTGTGTGGAAATAAATTGATCCATATAATCACAAAGGACATCCCTTGAGAATAAATAATACATAGTTAAGTCAAATGGTATTTCTCCTTGGATGTTAGCACCAATTTCATTCCCAAAGGATGGGCCTTCTCGAAGGTTTAAGCCGCCATTAAAACCAAACTATCGAGGATTTTATTCTCAACCAACTGGTATACATTGGAATCCTCCATATGGTCAAAACCCCACACCCAAATCACCGTAATGTTATCTGTTCCACATCCATGGTAGGATAATATCCATAAAGGGAACCATATATCATTTTGGAAACTCAGGCTGGTTCGACATAAGACCCACAAAACCCCAGACCTGAAGTCCTCCACCTGTGTGTCTATGCAACATGATGTTAAACTATATAGATGAGTCTTTTTCTGGTGGACTAAAAGCTTATGTGTCAAGTAATGTAAAAAAAATCTATGTGGGTTATGATTCCTCCCATAACATATGTATGAATCCCATCTTATGTGATTGATCCCATCATCAAAAAGATCATATCCCCCTTGGGTGATGGAAAATTCCAGAGCACCATCCCATATGGATGAAAACCACCATTATCTTGGATAATGACTAAATCATTTGTGATCTATCCAAAAAATGGAAACATTGATGGAAAACCTCTATTAAATACAAATACTTCCATTAATGGAGAACCTCATATACATACAGAAGATAAAAAATCCATGTGTAATCTTGATTAATTACTACCCTAGGGATATACCACCCACACATTCTTGGGAATGAACCATGGATTCAAAATATTTCGAACAAAGATTAAATCTAAAATAGATCACCATAATCGAAAATAATTCCCCCCGAAATGGGTGAGATGAGGTCCAGTTCACATCCTCTGGACCAATTTTTGATCACAAAGTGTCGTTGTCCAAATCAACCAAAATTATCTACCTTTGGAATATAGGTCCATGAGTCATTGATATTTAGTCAATTGAGTGTTTCGAGCTCCATAAACGAACCTGTTGGTGACCATTGACTATGTTATAAATGACAGTAGACATTACACACCAATTAACCCCCTGCAATCAGATCAATGGGTCATATCCCCCATAGAGAACAAAACCATAAAGGCCTCATCCAAAAGACTCCACCTACAACATTGTGCGGCCCATAATCCTTATGTTGAATAGTATAAAACATGGTAGGGTCCTACTGATGTCCAATAGACTTGGGTTCCCCGAGCAGCCCACTAACGGAAATAATCAAACCACTAGAAATAGGTCATTACCCTGATTCCTGGTGTAGAATACCGCCCCAAAAATATGGTGGAAATAGATAAGAGGACCTATATTTATTCTCATTCATATAAATCCCACCATGGAAATATTAAAGATCATTATGAGAAGGCATGAATTCTAGCTAATTCTATCCAGTTCTATCATGCTGTAAGAACGAAAAATTATAGTATGATGAAAATACTAGCCAATACATAAGATTTTAATAATCCAGGTAGGGCAGAAAAGTATGTTCCTTTAGAAAAAATGGCCAATGCATATGAATCACACTAGGTAAATACAATTGAAATCAACAGGAATTTTCAAATTCTTACATAACACAATGAATCCCACCAATCAAATACAGTTTTAAGAAAATATAAGAAAACTCAAATTCCAATGAATGAATTCCAATACATTGAGAAAAATGTTGAATCAAATGAGTAGTTGAAAATTAATGTTGTCATATATGAATCCCACTAGTGAAATATGGTGGTAACTAGAGAAAATAGATGGAATATTCGTGCTATAAATCATGTGAATACTCATTACTCAGACCCAAAAAAGGAGAACTGACAATACCCACTAAAAACACATGGAGGACTAGAGAAGGTAAAAAAAATTTGGTCCAACATTGTAATGTGAATACATACCTCATCCATCCAAATTTGTCTCTCAAAAAATATAGACAATGATGGAGGATCAGACGTCAATACTTGATCATATCCACTAGACCTGTCATGATGTAATATCATCTACTAAAATAGAAAGGATTCATGCCCACAAACTCATATCACTAATTTCGGAGGCTCAACTACAAAATAGAATGGACATGCTATAGAAGATATTCATCCATGCCCCATTCCAGGATGGTCTTCAGCCAAATTCTTCTATAAAAGGATGACTAGATCTATAATAAATACACATTCCAACTTGGGGACACTGATCTACCATAATGGTTTCATTAGGTCCGAAATATATCCCTATCACATCATAAGATGATTTTCATCATATCCCAAAGGAATCATAGTAACCACTCAAACAGGGACCAGTATATGAACGTTGGTACCAACAGCAGGCAAACCCAGTCTCCAGTAAGAGAGCACTCAAAAACGAATCATGCATGATGAAATAGGAAAATAAAGGGAACATTCATGATCATAATCAAATGGATGATAGAGTTATTAAATATATAAAATACTTATCAAATGAGTCTCGGGATCCTGTCAATCCATTAAAAAATTATGGAATTGTCAGAAGCATTTGCAAAGGTTCCCCATGCAATGGTACTACCAGAAGCTCTGAAGGTCTTTCCTAGAGCACCCACAAGTGTTTAAATTATGGTAAATGAAATGATTGATCATGAGATCCTATCATATAATTATTGTCATGGTATCCCTCCCATTGAATATAATATTGAATATAAATAAGGAACTCCCCTTTTTGTTGTCCTCCCTGATGGTCCTCCGCATGATATATGCTACAGAAATTCTCCCAGCAGTCGAACATCAAGCCATGATGATAGTACTCACCATGATATCTGTCACTATCAAGTCCCTCCCTTCATTGAAAAATAGTATCAATAATATACTACCCTTGTTGTGGTCAATCCTAATGTCCTCCCAAAAATGGAAACTGCAGATATTTTCCCTATGGTTGGACATGAAGTCATGATGGTAGTCCTAGCCATGATGGAAGACAATATTAAGGTCCTCCCTATAGTGACATTAAATATCAAGATGTTCATCCCCTTACTATTATCCATATTGGCGGTCTTCCCTAGTATGAAAAATGCATATATTCTCCTAGCATCTGGATATCAAGACATGATTTTTATCCTCTTCATTATGGTTGTCACTAAGAAGGTCCTCACTATAGTGATGTCAAATAGCAAGTAATTCCTCCCCATTCTGCGGTCTTCAATAAAGGTCCTCCTTAGAGTGTACACTATAGATAGTCTTTATGTGTTAATACATTAAGCCATAATGGTATCCCTTTCCACCAAATCAATTTTTTCAAAGGACCTTCCCACAATTAAAATTCACACTAATAAGAAGGTCATACCCTCACTGAATAATATTCATGAAAACCCTCATATTATGTGGCACTTAGAAGAACAGGGCCAGATATGTTAGATAACCATTCATTAAGAAGTGACATCCTTTCTCAATGTGATGATTTTTTAAGGCCATTCTCATCCTCAGAGCCACCCCAAACCACTCACATGACAAAAAGATCCCTATAAGCCCCAATACTTGTGATTAAATTTACAATAAGTGTCCCAATTGGGCGGACCAAGTAGACAAAAGTCATGTGAAAGAAAAAAAATTATATATTTCCCGTGAGAATAAAATTATCCATGATGACAGACCAGTTATGTTCTCACTGAAAAATAGATCAAATTTGGATATACCAAGATGGTTTTTGGAAGAATCCATGCAAAAAAATCAACTTTATATAAGAATAACTCTCAACCAGTTGGAAGATAAATTAATTCCCTATGATTGTAGGCAATCAATTTAAGTATATTAGGGGATATTTTCTGAAGAATTTTCCTAGAATCCCTAATATTTACATGGAATATAGAATCAAATAGGAGAAATATATTTCTTCAATTGTCATAAATCAATGCACTACAATAGTTGTGATGCCTTATTGGTAGTTCCATAACCGGTGATCATATCTGTGGTTGGGGAGAGCATGGAAATTTGTAAATCACCCCACTCCCTGCCTAGTAGAGACCAATTGAAATGACATCATGTAACATCATTATCTTAAGATAACAATTAAATGACATACATTTTCGGGAAAGGTGGCATGCATGATGAGAACCATCCATGAATAAGTCTCAAATGAGTTAGGAATAATGAGTGTCATCCATTGAGGAGATCCGAGACCAAGAAACTAAGAAAATTTAGTAGGATTATCAGTTAATGGAATTCAATAAAATATCATTTCTCAGGTCCTCATAATTAAAATTTTCATGTGTATACCAGACACTATATTAGGAATGCACCTGAACAAGAATTCATTGGATCATGAAAATGAAAACATCATCAACACTTTAAATGATATAGGAAGTGCCACATCCCATAGGGATACGGGGAACATTAAACAAAAAATTCCTCTATATGACTAGAAACTCTAGACTGAGGCACAATAAATATGGCACAGGTGCAACCCCATTTAGTAGGGCTAGGGGAATTTTTTCCTCAACCACCCACCAATTGAACATCGGTAAATTCCCGCATAGAGAGGGAGATATGTAATGCGGTCCCACGAACCATCCCATATCATGATTCTAATCCCCCAAAAGGGAGGTGTATGACAATATAACATCATGATTCTCTATAAGTTAATATTTGAGAAGAAACACGAAAAGGATTATAGTGTAGGAGTAGAAGATCCATCAAAGGATGCAAGAAGCTACCCTAGCATTCAACCGCAGGAACACCACCGAAAATGTGATACAAATCAGTTAAAATCATTAATATTAGTCCAATAGACAACAAAAAGGGTGATGGAAATGTATAATATAAATGGGAGTATGGATACACCTATAACCTAATCTACACTAAGCCTGATAGCATGCCCACACAGAATGAGAGGCCCGCCTTAAATTTAGGAACTCCCTTATTCATTTCGTCATTAAATCAATTTTGAATTCCAAATAGATTGAATAATAAAGACAAGGTCACATATTACCCACATCCTCCTCCAAATGAGAGAGATTCCCTAACACATGAGGATAGATTCACTCGGTATGAGGAATAAAAGAGAGAGTTTAGGAAAATCAACAATGAGAATCTTTATGGGAGATTTTCTATTGGATATGTTCCCTAAGAGGACCTTCAATACACACTCTTAGTAGGTGTGCCTTTTCCATAAGGGCTCAACCTAAAAAATGAATCAAGGTCGTAGTTCTCATCTTAGATAGAATATGGATCCTTAGACAACCTAAATCCTATTCTGGAAGGAAACTATAATTTTCGTCAATTGAGAAAACTAGAATTTTCCCCGAGTAATCTAAAAAAGATTCCCATAACTATATATCCACATAAAATACTTCTAGAACCATCACTACAATTTATTCCACCTACTTCACCATCCCATGATCAGGTCCAGGAATACATTCATCTGGGGATCATTAATACCATTGAGACATTTGTAGCTTAATGTTATGTTATGGAAGGGTGGGGAACTCTGATATAATTGTAATAGAAACCATATGATGATTGTGTGGGGAATGTTCTGCCACCTCCAAATTTAGGGATGCCTATGTTTCCAATGTTCAAAGGATTAGGTGACCCAAAACCAAATATTTTGCACTAATCATCATATTGTAATCCTATTATAGATACCCCATAGAAACAAGATTCATTGAATCCCAGAGGATTCATGAGAACTCCACAAGGTTTAGTATTTGAATGGTACAATAGTTTTCAAGCTCATTTGATAATAGGAAGGGATGATCACTGACACCAGTTCCTATTCCAGTTCAACTCCATCTTGCTAGAAACAATGGTTAGCGACCTCATGAACTGAAAAAAACAATAAGATGAAAGTTTTTATACATAAATTATAGATGGAATGGTTAGACCTACTCGTTAAATCAGCCACTCCACCAAGATGAGATTCTTGTTATGTACATTGACAATCTCTGTGATTTGATGTGGACACCACTAATCATGGTTAAATATACCATTGGGTTTTTGGATTTCTCCACAATTCCATGAAGAAAATAATACTTCTTACAATAGACCATTCTTAACTCTTGTGCAGCCCAATTTTTACCAAGAAAACGATTCCGAAGAGCTAATGCAGCATCCATTACGCTTAATCCACCCCCTACACTAGCTCCCTCTCCCATACCCACACAAAATTATTTATTTCCCCATAGGCATCAATATATTCTCCCAACTCGATAGGATAAATGAAGTGTGCCTAAGAGAAATAATTTTGAGGAACAGAACACCAAATTTTACTCGATACGAGATAAAGAAGTCTGTGGATACTACATATACACTATTAATTTCAACTTTCTATGCCTACTAGAGATGAAGAGGGATGATGAAGTTGGTCTCAAAGACTGGATAAATTATTGTCCCTTCCAGTGTATACTAGGACATAACATCTAGGAATTATTTTTCTTCAAGGACATCCTTCAATGAATGATAGATTCTGAAAATCATGATGGGACCACCACCCACACAATTGGAATATGTTTCCACGACTACCCCAAATGAATGTGATGACTGGGAAAAAATTTTCATCAAAAGTGAGTAGTAATATTATAGTTGGATGACCTAAAAAACGGTCATGCATGATCATGGAATACTACAAGATTAGTTGAGGAAAATGACCGTGACACTAAAACTCCCATGGAAACCCAACTGATATCCTCTACACACAATCTTCCAAGGTTTGACTATCCAAAAAGTAGTTTAAAAATAACGGTAGAGATAAAGATAATGAATATGAACCTGAAATAAAGAATAATGTAGTCATTGATCCTCTCATATTTTATGACATCACATATAACGAAATGGTCACCTTCCCACCAAAAGGTACCACCAGACGAAGTAGATCGGGAAATTTCATCATCTGATGACGAACTATTATTTGGCTATGTTAATGTCATCCACTTAATGGATTCATTCTCCAAGGATGATCATGAATACGAACCTGAGTACCCAAAACCCAATAGGTGTGTTGAACGAAGAGGCCTTAAAAGCCAAGGATACCTGGGAAGACACGGTCATTGATGAAATTATGCTAATGGTCACACACCCTATCAAACCATTAATATTCTAGAAACTCATGGAAGAGAGCTCAAGTGGAACAAATTGGGACATAAAACATATCCTACACCACTGAGAGATATTCTACCCCAATAATCATAGAACATCAATCAAAATAAGAACATGTGTCTAATTTACATTGGTGTTTTGGAAGTCCGGCCCGAACCATCCCACAAAAGATAGAAGCCCCACCATCCTCGGTCCCAAGGGATGACCCATCATCATCAAATTCTAAAGATCCTAAAGTTCATGTGAAATAGAATCCCCATGCTGAGATGTTCCAACCTTTATACTAGATGTATGATATCTTAATACATTTTTCTCTAGTATGATCCAATCAATCAATCATGGATTCACTTAATCTATCAAAAAAAGCTCAAGGTATCAGTTAGAGAACCATTAAAAAGATAATAAGAGTTTTAAGTTGAAGTGTCCACCACTGAGGTCTATTGTATAGACACCAATCATATAGAATTCCATGCAGTTTTCTCCTTAATGGATAAATATAAATACATCGTCATGTATGTTTACATCAAAACCGTATATTCTACCTTTAGAATAAATGGTTCCAATGTTTGAAAAGTCTTAAATGACAATTAATCTCGAGTTAATTTCCTCCCAACATGGAAAATTCATCACCTAGGGTACAGTGAAGACGATCTAATGTAATGAACCACAATCGTGTTGGGATATGAAGAAAGTGATCAGAATCTATAAGAATAGATCAATCCCAAAGCTCAATTTGGATACCTCACAAATGTCTTGGAATTTATGGTTCCTTGAAAAAACACTGCAATCAACATCCTACTTGGAAGTCCCTAGTCATATCTTCATGTAGAGATCCTCTTATCATACCATCATTTCATCAAATATTTCATTAATGTGTAGAATGGGACATTGCACACTGATAATGCCACATTCAAACACTGCGAGTCACACTATATCGATGCATGTTTCTATTAAAATAAAGTGAAGTAAACATCAGTATATGGAATTGATTGGGTCACCTCCAAAAATAGTTTGGAAGTTATTCTTGCTGACCACATCAAGAAGTTCACTGAGGAGTATGTACATCCCATCAATCTAATTGACTTTATAAGTACAAATTCAGAGGTGTATTGAGAATTTATCATTATTTTGGTCATGTATTTTGAGATTAATAGTGTTGAAAATCACACTGACCCCATGATAATGTCATGTGATCTGATAAAAATTTCCCCAGACCGTCAATAATACACCATGTAATCCCCACATCACCCGATGAGGAACAAGGGAGTGTCTCATCAGCCAATGAATGAGTGGAAAATCATTAACCACTCACAAAATCATCTCTAGATAATCCCCCTCTATTAGCTATGATAGAAGTGGCAGCTCCGCATTCTGGACCCCAAAAGTTTGAATCTTTTCTTAACCCTGAATAGATAATCTCAATAGTTGTTTACCCATTAGAAGAAGAAAATGATGAAGAGGATGTAAAAGAAGAGTAATAATAATACCTTAGGTATTCCACTTTGGCATTAAAGGATAGTGTATCTTACACTATTGATGAACACAGGGTAATAAAATTGGGTACTGAGGAGGACACATGACTAACCATGATCAATGCAGCCATGCCATTTGTATAGAATTATATATACACCTATTTTGTATTGAGAATTTTGTTTTTCCTAGAACTATACCAAAATTCTAGGACTTGATCTCGAAGTGGCCACTCACCACTTAGGCCTCCCAGAATATCATTGGGGTTACAAATAGGCAGCCAAAAGAACTCACCCGACACATGCTACCAAAATAGAAGCTGAATTCAACAATAACATTTGATGAAAATACATTCTATGTTTTCAATATCCATTTTTGTTGGCCAATATAGTCCCCATTAAAAAAATAATAGAAAAATCAGAGTCTGCATCGATTTCTGATATCTCAATCGTCACTATCTGAAAGATGATTTCATAAACCAGATCAATGAATTGTTGATAAGTGTAACTACCATATATAAAGCTCACTCAATCATGGATGGTTATTCAGGATACAACCAAATCCAAATTTCCCAAGAATATGAAGATTCCACCACCTTTAGGTCCCCCATGGAGTATTATTATATTGGGAAATTCCCCTTGGTTTTAAGAATGTATTCACCACATATCAATACTCCATGCATCGTATATTTAATACCATCATATAAAATTTCATAAAATTCTTTGTTGATGACATGGTAGTTAAATCACTATCGCAGGCAGACCACCTGTCTAATGTTGAAATCATATTTATCAAATCGGGCCATCATAGCTAGAAACTAAATCCATTATAGTATGCTTTTGGTGTTACCTATATGAAATTACTTGACTTTTATCATACATGATCATGGCATCAAATTCTTCCCTAAGAAAAAGCAGGCTATCCTTGACATGACACCACCTCATCACCTCACTTATTTGAGAGGAATTCTGGGGCACATGGACTACATCTAGAGCATTATTGCCAAACATGCTGGAAAATGTTTACCCTTCACAAAGTTAATGATGAAATGTGAAACCTATAAATGGACTTTTTATTTTCAAGATGCATTAGAAAATATCAAAAATTATATATTATTTCCACCAGTGCTAATGCCTATGGAACCCCGCATTTTTATTACATAATTTTTCATTTCATTTTACAAACATATGATCATTAAAGACTAGTGTCATGGAAATAGGGAACATAATACATGAAAAAATAACACACTCTATTAAAACCCCTTGAAAATATTCCTAAAAAGTTCATCCTATTTACAATTACAACATCTCATAACCTAGAGACGTACATCTAATTAAACGGTGAGAAGAAGGCCTAGTAAGGAAAACAAGTGAAACAGTTTACATGGGATCTTGAGAAATGTCAACAAGAACATGATGGATATTGTAATGAAATGATAAAGAGGAATAAAAAAATGATAACATGATTCATAACTTGAACATTTTTCCACAACATTTAATTTAGACATTCATGAATATATCACCAAGTTCTATCCCCAAGGTTTCATAAAAATTACCAAGGTTATTCACTAAGGTATCATGAAAATTGCCATCTCTAGATTTTAAAATATTTTCCAAATACAATGGATAGAAATTAAGGAGAACCCTAAATATTTATTTATATTCATTTGATCCACATATATAATAACAAAAAAATTCATAAATAACCAAATGATAATGAAATAATTGAGTTTCATGTCAAAATCATGATGTTTAAAAAGTGCATAAAAATAATATCATTATGTCATCTCTAACCCATGGAATGGAACTGACGGTTATATGAATGTAAAATACTGAATCAAATAATTTAATTTTATGTCTTTATGAATACCCCTATAAATGAAAATGTATTTGGGTATTCACATAAATAAAAATAGATAATTTTTTGAGAAAAAGAGAGATTTTGAGACGAAAATTCTGCAGCATAACAGCTACATAACATGTTTCTAGAAAAAATTAAAAAGAGAGGGACAAGGATAAAATACTATGAAATAAATAATAATATAGTTTAGGGATAGAATAATATCTAAATAAGATCATGGTATGGATATTTAAATGACAAACCACAAGAAAAGGAATCTTGAAAGAAAAGAGAAGATGCGATTTCTTTTACAAAAAATTCGGCAGCCTAAAGATGTCGCATAAAATTCATAATAATAATTTTATGAGAGTGGAAAGTGTCTATAATAATATGGAAATAATATGTACAAAAATAAGGACATAGAAAAACTAACACTAATATTATAATATGGAATCTTAGAAGACACAACATTTAGGAAGATGTGACTTAAGAGAGGAGCGCGAAAGGTTCCCTTACCTTGAAGAGTAACTTAAAAAAACACAAATTCTATGACCTTATGGGCTTTAGGGAACCAGTTGAGGACTCCTTGGGTGGTAAAAGAGACCATATATTCGTTGAGAACGATTTTTAATGAAAAAAATGATGGAATGGGTTGTCATTTATTGAAAAATTGAGGGAATATTTTATTAATATCCATAAGACACTTCATCAGTGGTATTATCAAAGCCACGGGCTTGACCATGGTATTTTCCCATGGTATTGGAAACTTGGGACACCAAAAAACATATATTACTTTTAAAAATTCTACCATAATTATTCCATAATGATTACATCATTAATGATGTCATTAAACACATCGAAACTCAAAATTGTATTTTTATTATTCATCAAAAAACATAACATTTTATAAAAATCACAAAAATTCAGATAGCGTAATATTGATGGTCAAAATTAAAAAATGAACTCCATTTTATGAAAATAATTTTCTAAATGTTTTAAATTTCATTTTTAAATAATATCATTACTTATTAAAAAAACTACTCTAAAACTATAACTCGTTTTGTAACACCTTGAGAAAGTAATCAAGGTCCCATGAAATTATCGTATAACCATAATAAAATAGAGTATCAATTTATGATTACATTTTAGGATAATAAATTTCTATTTTAAATTATTAAATTTTATATAAAATAGTAAAAAAAATATTTATGACCTAAAAAAAACAAAACATATACTATGATCATTTTCCCATATTTAAGATGTCTAAATTGTATTTATACATTCATGGATGAAGAATCTATTTTCATGGCTGAATTACTATTCATTACTATTCATAAGGGTATGATACATTTCACCAAAAAATTATTTTGATCTTATTTAACAAAATATTTCCCCCTTATTATCACTATGTATGACGGATTTTTGAAAATAATTTCATAGAAATATTTATTTAATAATAATTTTTTATACTATTCATCAAAATAACAAAATTCATCAAATATTATTCATCAAAAAAACACAATTTATCCCACACTATTCATAAAATAAAATACTATTTATAAAAAAATTGATACTTCTTAGAAAACTCCTAAAAATTCAGCCTAGATTACTTTTGACATTTGAAATTCAAAAATGATGATTATTTAACCAAAATAGTCACTATGAATGAAAAATTTCTCTATTAAATAAAAAAATACTTATTTATTAAAAATAATAACTAATGGAAAAGGAATACAGAAATTTCATAGTGAAATTTCTGACACTTAAAAAAATAAAATTAATTTACCATTTACTTTTTAATGGGGAGTTTTTGTCATACTATATAATGAAAATAATCATCATTCCATATACCTTAATATATTTTAATAATTATTTCATTTTTGAAAACTAAAATTTGGTTCCAAAGTAATTAGATGTGCTCCTATTATAAAACATAATAAAAATTTATTAGGAGGAAAGAGATCCACAAATAAAAGAGGTTCATTTTTGGGTCATTAAATTATTCGCCATTATATAAATTGTGTCCTCTCCATTTTTTCTTATTATAAATTCAGTAATATTTGTAGAATTATCATTATAATGTAATTTAATGTCTTAAAAAATTATTATTCTGAAAAAAATTACATTTTCTATATTTCCTTAAACAATGATTAAAAAAAGATTTTGATTATCCAAACATATCTCCCAGGAGTGTCAAACCTGGAGTGAATCAAGGCCCATTGTCGTATATCAGGATACTCCAGGTGAAGACCAAAACTCCTTGTCTGAGTTTTCAATCCTTAGGTACATCTTTTCTAGAGCTGCATCCCCTTTTTCGTATCCATACATGAATTTATTTGTATGGAAACCACTTACATAATATTTCACCAAAATACCGGGAATTTTTTTGATATTTAAAATTTTTTATAGGGTTATTCCTAATGTTTTTTCCACCTAGTTTTTAAAAATAAATAAACTATCCTCTGATACCAACAATGGAATCCGGACTTTTATTACAAAAATTTTCATTAAATTTTACAAATAGAGGATATCTAAATTATAATGTCTTGGAAACATTGAAAAAAATACATGAAAACATAAAACACTATTTTAAAACCCCCTGAAAAGCATCATGAAAACTTCATCCTGTTTACCAGTACTACATCTCATAACCTAGAGACATTTATAAAAGGAAAGGGTGGAAAGAAGGCTCAATAAGAAAATCAAGTGAAACAGTTTGCCTGTGATCTTGAGCGATATAAATAAGAACATGAGGGATATCATAAAATAATGATAAAGATGAATAAAATAACAATAATAACATGAATATTATCATGAAAATGTGTATACAACATTTAATTTTGACATTCATGAACATATCACCAAGGTCTATCCCCAAGGCGTCATAAAAATCACCAATGTTATTCACCAAGGTTTCATGAAATTTGTCATCTCTAGACATTAAATTTTTTACCCAATGTATTGGAGAACTATCATGGTGAACCCTTAATATGAATTTATATTTATTCTACCCACACATATCATAATCAAATATTTCATAAATAACCCAAAGAGAAAAAAAGAATTGTGTTTCATGTCAATATCATGACTTTCAAAAAGTGCTTAAAAATAAGATCATTTTTTCATTTGAAACCCATGGAAATGGAGTTAGCATTATATATATGTCAATTCTCAAATAAAATAGATAAATTTATTTATTTATGAATACACATTGAAATTAAAATTTATTTCGGTAATCACGTAAATAAAATGAGGTAATTTCTTGAGAAAAAAAGAGATATTTTGAGACGGAAATTCTGCTGCATAACAGCTACATAACATGATATTAGAAAACAATAAAAAGAGAGGGGACAATAATAAACCCCATAGAAATAACTCAAAATACATTATAGGTAAAGAATAAATTATAATTAATATCATGGTATGGATATATTATTGACATTACACATGACAAGGATACTTGAATGAAAAGAGAAGCTGCAATTTCTTTTTAGTAAAATTCTGTAGCCTAACGGTGTCGCTTAAAATTCAGAAAAATAAGTTGATCAGAGGGTAAAGGGTCTCTCATAATTTAGTCATAAAATATATAGAAATAAGGACATTGACAAACATATGCCAACATAAGAATATGGAATCATAGAAGACCTAACATAATGGTAGTCATGACTTAAAAGAGGAGGTTGAAAGGTTCCCTTACCTTGAAGAGTAATATTAAAAACAAAAATTTTAGGACCTTGGGTGGATTGAGGGTACCTTTTTAGGACTCCATTTGAAGTAAAAAAGACCATAGGTTTGTTGAGGAGGGTTTTGGAATGAATGGAATGAAGGAATGGGTTAGTTTATAGAAAAATTGAGAGACTATTTTATTAATTTCAAGGGACACCTCATCTGTAGTATTTGAAAAACCATGGTCATGCCCATGTTATTGTCCACTTGGTACACCTCATAACTTATCTTACTATTCAAAAGGTTACCTTAATTTTTAAATCATTATTAAATCATTAATGATGTCATTAAACACACTGAAACTGAAAAATGTGTTTTTATAATTAACCAAAAAACAAATAATTTTATAAAAGTATCATAAATTCAACATAACCTAATATTGATTATCTAAATTAAAAAAATTATCTCCTTTTTATGTAAATAATTTTCTAAATATTTTTAATTTAATTTTAAAATAAAATCATTATTTATTCAAAAAAACAACCCTAAAACTATAACTTGTTTTGTAACACCTTGAGAAAGTAATCAATGTCCCATAAAATTATTGTATAACCATAAGACAATAAAGTAAAAATTTAGGATTTTAGTTTTTAAAATATATATCCATTTTAAATTATTAAATTATTTATTAAATTGTAAATAAAATATTTATGACATAAAAAATACCCAAACTTGTACTATGATAGTTTTTTCACTAGTAAGATGTCTAAATTTTATTTATACATTCATGGGTGAAGTTTCTATTTTTTGGATGATTTAATATTCATTACTATTCATAAGGGTATGTTATTATTCACCAAAAAATTATTTTGAACTTCTTTAACTACAATTTTCACCATGATTACAGCCATGTATGATGGATTTTTGAAATTCATTTCACAAAAAAAGTTATTTAATAATAACATATTTTTTACTATTATTTAAAAAACAATATTCATCATGTACTATTCATCAATATAACACTATTTATCCAACACTATTGATCAAATAAAAAAGAATTTATCAACAAAATGATACTTCTTATAAAACACCTAAAAATTCCACTTAGATTTATTTTGATATTTGAATATTAAAAATGATGTTTATTTAACCACAATAATTCACTATGTATGAGAAATTTATCTTTTAAATATAAAAAAATACTTATTTATTAAAAATAGAAGCAGATAGAAAAGGAATTCTGAAATTGCAAAGTGAAATTTCTAACACATAAAAAAATTAAATTTTTTATCATTTACATTTAAAAGGGGAATTTTAATAATACAATTTAATTAATATAATAATTATTCCATGTACGTTAATTTGTTATAATAATTATATAATTTTTGATGACTTCAATTTAGGTCTGAAGTAATTCGATGTGCTTCTTTTGTAAAACATAATAAAATGTTATTAGGATGAACGAGGTACATAAATAAAAGAAGTTTATTTTTTTGGCTCGTTACAATGCCTACAATCGAAGGAAAACCACTCATTATATAGGTTACAAACATGCATAAATTCTTAGTCACCTTTCTCATGAAAAAGAATGATGCTAATAGTGAAAATATCCTCAACTATATCTTCTGAACCATGATTTATGTTGAGAAAAATTAATCGAGTATCCAGAAAAGCTATTTGGAACTGATATTTTCTGTCAGAATATATACAAACTACCTGCTGCATAATGAGGTATATTTATCCTCTCATAGAAACCCACTCAAGAATAGTCATAGTCCTGTAAAGCTTATTGGACTCCTATCATGGTGGGTGTTCGTCCTGTAGAAGTTCTATATATGGTTCATCTCATGAAAAAATTCAAAGGCCAAAAATTAGTAGATTACATAGATGAACACTACTTGATAGAACCGACCCAATTGGAAGTTGAATTACATGATGAATTGGGTTTCTATGTTCATGAAGACTCCCAATCATGGGAGGTTCTTTTGGTCGGTCAATCCATAAGTCCAACAAGAAGAATACTGGAAAACCCCAAGCTCAACAAATTAGGGATGGGAGTCATACTCATATATTTGGAAAAGTCTTTCTATCCTAACTCCATCCTACTATCAGAGGGGTGCAAAAAATATTATAAAAAGTATTAGGGTCTCATTATTTGATTATATCTTGCACTATAAGCACAATAATTACATTTGAAGATAAAATGTTATTCAAAACTAGTCATCAACCAAGTCAATGTTGACTATTCTATCACAAAAGATGACCTAATCCCTTTGATGGACAACATATGGGAACTAATCGCAATGAATTTTTTAGAATAGATATTATCTCATGTCCCCCTGTAATAAAACGCGTAGGACGATGAATTATAAAATGCAGCCACATCTCTGGCTGATCCTGATTAGGAAGAAATCATTATTAAAATTTCCCATAGTTAGATGTTAATACCATTATTTTGAGCCATTATGGAAGAAATCATTGAGATTAGTACCTCCACTGAGCAGTATGGTCCTACCACTGGTGGGATGAATCTCATTGTGAATTACCTCAAAAATGGAGAACTCACATTAATTATCCTCTGAAGGGATAAATTATAGATATGGGAAATCAAATTCATCCTATATAATGGCACAACCCAACAAACGATCATATATTAGTGGGCCTATGATGTGGTTCTTCTAAGTTTCAATGACGAAGAATAGACTACAATTGTTATGAAACACGTTCATTATAGGACATGTGGGTCACATCAATCATGACCCAATATCTCCTACTAAATTTGAAGGCTTAGATACTATTGGCCCACTATGATGCATGCTTATGCTCAATTCAAAATGAAATTTCATTCCTACCAAGTTAGTGAAAATTTCCTCCACCAGCCCCTAGAGATTATTTATATAGAAAATTAATCATTCTCAATTTTTATATGGGGAATGCGTTTCATTGAACCATACCAATCTGCTACAACCAAATAGTTCAAATACATCATCACAAATATAACTTATTTTCCAAATGGGACGAATTTTTACCCCTCAAGGATGTCTGACCAAGTAGAATTATTTCCTTTATGAAGGAAATAATCATCACCAGAGTTGGTGTCCCTCAAAGAATACTAACATACAATAGTAACTATTTCTACTCTACTAAATTGGACATGTTATACAAGGATTATGCTATCTATACCCACTATTCTTATGGATATCATGAAGTGTCCAACTAACAGATAGAGGCCTTCTACATGACCCTATAGAATATGATCCAGAAGATGGTGGAAAATTATAATAAAACATGGCTAAACAGGCTTCTCCATGCTCTGTGGGATTAATGAACCATGACCCACAGCTCTACAAAAGAATCCTCACACTCATTAGAATATGGTATGGATGAGGTTCTACCCATTGAAGTAAAATTACCCTTCCTCCGCATTTATTTATATGATCAACTATCAACAAATGTGAAATCCCAAAAATGGATCAATGACTAGGAGGGATTGGATAATAAATTATTTCTCACCATAAACCATTTAGAAGTTTACCAATACCAAATCAAACAAACCATCAACAAAATGGTTCATCTTCAGTCTTCCGATGAAGAAGAAATGGTGCTAGTCCTCAGAACTATGATGAAACCTAGAATGATACCCTTGAAACTAGAACCAAAATGGGGAGGAATATATGTAATACATAAGGTCTACTCTACTGAAGTATATTCAATAATTTCAATATATGGAAAACATACCGTAGATCCCAAAAATTCAATGTTTCAGTAGATATAATGTATGAAATCATATATAGTTCTTCTTAGATAATGTAATTTAAACTATAAATAAATATATACATACATTCCTCACGATGTTAAACTACTTATTTTCATCGTCTTGATCACATGATGAAAAATTCAATGATAAAGTGTCCTCCCCCCAAGACATTAAACTAGATGGCCAAATAATCCTTGTCATTAGATGTTAAACTCTATGAAAAATATCCCTGATGTATGACATTAAACTATAAATAACATACATCGATGCGACACGATGTTAAACTGCACAATACCTTTCTTCCTAATTTCTTGATGTAAAACTTTACGATGAAACGTCCTAACTGCATGACATTAAACTGCATGGAATCTTCTGTCCTGACCACATGACATAAACAATTCTGTGGATCATCATATTCCAATCAATGATTCATGACACATGAGTTAGATCTACCTGGGAGAAAGAAAAAATGCCCATGTTCTAATGAAATCGCCAAATATACATGGGAATATGATTTCTCCAAAACTATGTGTGTCTTGATTCTCATTTCGATGAGATGCATAGTGAGGCCTTGGATTTATGAATCTTCCCCGTCAACCATCAAAAATAATGTTACACTATCCTGGTGTATGGACTTGACCAACAGAGGAATATATTTACATAGAACTATGTATGAATTTATTCCCATATGTCAATGGTATACATACAGATGCCTTGATCCCAAATATTGGTCTAGAAACCATATGATACCAAAGTATTCCTTTGTACCCTTAATTTCATTTGTATTGTGATATAAACCCTTTTCTATTCATTATTTATTAAACTGATCATAGGGTACATGAGATTAAGAATGGAGGTGAGAAACTCCCCTTCACAAGCAGAGTTAATGTACATGAGAGATCTATAACCTCAAATGAATTGTAAAAAATTTCCCATAACTATTCACAGTTTAGACCAAAAAATAGATTTCTTATCGAACTACATGTATCTTGATTCACAACCTCAAAGGATATATAGTGATTCATGTATGCTTTATCCTATCCCATCCACCCAAAAAATTTATGTTCCCTATATGAATTCTAGAACTATGATGGTAGATCCTTCTAGAACAATGTGTAGCTTGATTCCTGCCATCACAAGATACAGAGTGAAACTGGGATTCTACATTTTGATCCAGTCTCCACCTTAAAAAAATTCCCTTACTTATTGATATGTTAGACTGAGGCCAAATAAATTCATATAACTACGCTTGATTCTCATCCCAATGACAGGTGTAGTGGAACATGGATCACCAAATCATGACCCATCTATGAAAAATAATCGAAAGGTCAAATTCCCTTTCCTTTGGTAACATCATCCCTATAAAGTAGGAATAAAACTTTTCTATCCCTGATTTATCACATTAATCATAGATCAAGAGGGATTAGGAGTTGCATCAAAGGGATTCCCCACATTTTCCAACAATATTGATCTACAATAAGGTCACCATGTTCATGTTGATGAGTCCCAGAAATGGCATAATGGATGTTTCCCCAACATAATAGGGAGCCTACATCCACATCTTATGATGCTAAACTACATGGTACTTGAAGAGCTATGAGATTTTTGAATCTGAGTATATCAATATATATATTGATTCCCAGAACATATGATTAGGTACAGCATTGAAAAAAAAAACGAAAAGTCTCCCAATATCCTTTACGTAAATGAAAAACAATGAAAGAGGTTCCAAACAATGAATCCTACAACAAGAATGTATCCAAATATTAGGACCCCCAGCATATGAGTCGGGTCAGTGTAGGTGATTCAATATTTTACAGCGAATCATGTTCTTGTCATTTCCTACATACCCATATATCCTTTCCACCCGAAAAAATTTTCTCTTCGTGTGATACCAATTCATTATAAACATCCAAGTCCAACAGAAATAGATGTTTAGTGACTTCAGGAAACCTTTTGTTTATAATGCACGCAATTCTCTGATGAATCTGCATAAGTTTCCAAAAAAACATGACTTTTCAACCAAATTCATACTCATCCTCAGGAGTATCCATTCCTACATATATACACCTAATGGATACCATACCCCATATCATTTCTATTGATCTAAGATCCCCTAATGTGATGGTTTACAATTTCTCCCTCAATCCCTACTACTGTATTCTATAATATATAAGCTCTATTATCCAATAATTACTCGTGGTTTCTAGGATAATTCATCCCTAGAACATGATGTTATAATGTGCTACCAATTTTCTTACTGAAATATGTTAAAATACATTGCCAGCATCTGTACCTCAAGATGTAAAAATGCATAGCCAACTTCCTTACTTCCAAACGTAAAACTACATGGATCTATAAAATATATCTTCATTCATGTAGAGTGACCAAAAACTTCAACTTATGACGTTAAACTACAATGTACACCTAGAAATACATATGGATTGATTCGTACCCTTTCAGGATATGTAGTGATGCTTTGTTGAAGGATAAAAAGACGAAGTATCAATATAAAGAATGAAGATATAGACAGAAATCTCCTATACTTTTGTATGAGACAATCATATTCAAGGGGACTCATTTAACGGTGTCTAAATTTATGTACATTGGTTTTCTCCAACAACGGGGTAAAAATTTCCACCTTACACATGAGTCAGATCTACGTAGTGATGTTAATAACTCAATAGGTGACCATAGCATGAATGTTTCTAACATGTCCGAAAATAACATTTCTGTCCATAAAAATCCATGATTCAATTAATTTATCATCTTCATAAGCATCCTTATCCATTGAAAATGGAGAATCAGTGACTTGAAAACACCATTTTTAGAATATTCACACAATTTCAGGATGGCTCTACATAAGTTCCCCCAAATGATGCATGTCAACCAAAGGCTTATTTACCCTTATGAGATTCCTTTCCAACATCTATAATCCCAAAGTATTCTATGCCCTGAATCAGTCATCCTGATCCAGGATCCCTCGAAGTCATGATTTACACATTCATTTCTACTACATACTTGGGCATGTAAGGGCATCCAGAACTGGTTATTCTCATAGTAGTCAGGTCTTTTATAAAAAATCATAATTACGTGAAATTAATACTATATAATTCATGACACCCAATTTTCACTTTTGGTATATATATATATATATATCAAATAATATATCCCCCTTGTTCCAATGCATGAGATAATTCTATATAATAATGTACATTGTGAGCCACATCTTGATGGTGAGCTCATATACATGATAATAATGCAATATTACTATGTGTGAATCAGATCCACATATGGAAAAACCATAAGAGAAATACATACACCTTGATTATTTTTCTTATAAGGATACATATTGACCCCTATATCTCATAAATTTGGTCCAAGCATGAAATAATGTAATCCCCTCTTTCCCACTCATGGACAGAACTATGTAAGGAACCTCCTTACGCCTATGTGGGGAAAGCATCCACAGAAAATTATGACATGAAATTCCCTATTTTGTGTTCAGGAACCATCTTTTCCACAAACCATACTATGTGTCCAGAATTTTCTGAATCCCCAATAACCTCCATGGTCATTCGAAATATTGGGTCAGTGTCCTATGAAAACCTTATTTTACTATGCAAAAAATTATATGACTGCTCTTCATATGTTTCCCCATAAAGAGGCATGTCAACTAAACACAAATTAATCCCATTGAGAGAAATATTTTACCTTTGAATGCCTCTATGATGTTTATACCCCCCCCCCCTCACTCCCTTGTTTCAATAAACCCGTCAATTATAGTTTACATATTCTCTTCTCTTTCATGCCTAAAAATTATAGAACATTCTTTTTCAGGACAACCTCTTTTACACAATATAAATCTGTGTGGGAGTGGCCCCTTAATCACAAGGGATTCAAATCCACTCATACTTTTCACAATACCAATATTTCAACAAGCCACCACACATGGTCCTGAGACATTCAATGTCTAATAAAATTACCTGGCGATCAAAAATGGAGAGTTTGTGTCATATAGACACTACTGTCCGATAATGCACATAATTCCCTGGTGACTCTTCATATGTCACCCACCAAAATTGACTTGTCAACCAATGAAAAATTCATCCTCAAGAGAGGAATTTCCAACCATCATAAATTTCCATAGCTCTCATTCCCCATACTATGTGTCACACCCCAAAAACCACAAAAAATAGGGTACATGGAAATCCCACACTCACATCTATAAATTATCAGTTTATTCTATGTATTTATGTTTTATTGGTTCCCTCACATAAAAAATTCACGGTCAATGGAGTTCGAAATAAAATATTATTAATGATAGTCTGGCCTACAAGACATTAAACTGCCCAAAAAAAAGAGCCATGAAACTCCCCATGTTGAAAACCTGCAATGGGAACCCTAGGTAATAGTTGAGCATCAAATCACCAGACCAAAACATAGTATGGTTTAGGAAACATATCGATAATTAAAAATATAAAAGAAGACTGTTATATTATTAGGTCAAAAACCCACAAAGGACATCTTGAGATAAAGTAAAATTATACCCGCTAAGCCAACACCATACCATGCGTAGGAAAAAATTAGGGTTATAAAATAAAAATACATAATGATCATAGGGTCTTTCATGTGAACCTATAAATATGAAATCTATTGTTTCTAATTCCGTCGGTTATTTTTTTATCATTATATAATCATTCATTCAAATCGATATCACTTGTACATTAGAATAGCCTCTTCTTCATCCCAATCAAATCCCATTACAATGGGAGAATTTTTTTGGATCAAGAATATTACACATTCAAGATGAAGAAAATTCCAAAAAACTCTGAAAACTATGAAAGAAAAATCATAAGAACAATAAATAATTTTTCTAAGGGATGTGGTCACGAAGAGGAAATCCCCTACGGATCACTGCTTTACATATAGGTATTTCAGTTTGAAAAGAATCCTAGAACTCAATGGTTCACAAAAGGATCAAGTACTAGCTACACCTATGAATGAAAAAAATTGTTATCCAAATAAAGGTGGATATTTCCAAACCTGTGAACAAATATCCTCTAAAACCTTGTAGTTCACGGGACGATGGTGAATCACTATCACCCATAGAAGACACCCCCCATGATCACGTGGTTTGAGTTCTAGGGTATTCTTCCTGGGATTCCACAAAAATAGGCACATATCCCACCCCACTCATCTAAAAATAAACATTGATGGGGATCAAAAAGTGGTGAGATGAGATAACAATCGATATGAAGGAATGGAGAAAAATATCTGGAGATTGTACGGAGAAAAGCCTCCATCATTGAAAATTGTTCAAAGATGCCATCACAGGAACCAAATGTGAGTGGACCCTCGGGGACCCCATCCCAAAAATAGTATGTGAATGTATCTCTATAAAAGACAACCCATTTAGGTTTCATCTTTTCTGGGAATTGGGAGTTATTTTACAACCCTGAAATGAAATAAAAATGTGGTTTGTGGGTGAAGTATTGCGGTGAATGGTTTTCGGACACTCCTAAATGGCCACCCCCAACGTGGCTAGCTACCTCATTGATGATCCAATGAGGACCTATACTTTTTATATGATCCTATGTGGCTAGACCTATGCAGAATACCCTATGTTCTTACGGTTCCATACCACATGGGTTTTCCCCACTCCCCTCTCATCAAAAATGGAGTGTTGCACCATGAACATTTTAGTCTAGGTCGATGAAATATTCCATTGGACACTTCTGTGCCACGAAAATCTGTAATATAAATACCACATGCTGAGTTACTCCACATTAGAATCCAAAAAACCCATCACATTCTTCATATTCCTGGTTGATCCATAACTCCATAGACAATTACGGTTTGATTATTTATTACATGCTCAAACATATCATTTCCATTCATCAAACTCTATATCGTAGCCGATTTTAGATATTCATAAACCTCAAAGGCCATTGGAATTGGACAGTCAGGGTCCTAGTGACACCTTTTCTTGAATATTCACATAATGCCTTGGTGGATTTTCATTTGTGTCTTACCAAAGGCTTGTCAGCTAGAGAGAAATACTTCATCAAGATAGGATTTCACTACCTTTTTATTCCCCAATGGAATACATTTACCGTATCATTTCTCTTGATATGAGAATCCCTAGATCATGGTTTAAACATTCCGTCACACACATTTTCACAACATGTTAGAACATCCTGACCGGGTTATCTATCAATTAATAATGGTTCCTATAACAAGTAGGCCTAAATTTATGACCTTAAACTAGGAGTTATCATCCTTATCACATGATGCTAAAATTTATTGTATTTTTTTCCTATAACATGACATTAAACTATGATTCCATCATCCATGATTTATAACTAAATCATTAATATACCACATTGGATATTCAAATGGGAACTCCTCCTGAGGTAATTCCCAAGACTTTCTTGAAAGAGGTTGCATCTGTGATCCTCTATTAATCTTCCCTAGGCATATCTAGATATGTCGATCTGACTATCTTAGGAATAAAAATAAAAGAGGTGACGGGTAAAACCAAATCTCTTTCACCATTCACCTTTAGGCTCTGGTACCATCTTTCAACAGATTTAGTTGGACATGTGATCTTAAAATCCACCTCCTCTTCTTGATTCTCACACTGAGCATGAATCATTTGTAACTTAATGTGATTATAATCCATTAAATCCATATATTCCTAAAGGATGGGGCCCTGGAAGATGTAATACTTTTTCATATAAAACCTGAATTCTTTGTGGATGTCGTACCCAATTTCAATCCAAATGGATGGTCCTACTAGAAGATGTAATCTCTAATTGAAACCAAAATATTGGAGCTTTGAGTCTCAACTAACTGGGATATGTAAGAAGACTCTCTGAGGTCCAAAATCGACACCCAATTCACCATAATGTTCCCTATGCCTCATCCTCATTAGGTTCATATCATCCTAGGGAACCATATCTCTTCTGGGTATCTTGGGCCGCTTCTACATAATTCCTGCACCACCACTGACCTGGAATCCTTTCACCTATGTATCCTTGTCACATAGCATTAAACTGCATCGATGGGTCCTTATCACATGATCTTAAAAGGGTAAATGTCAAATAAAAAGACACCAAACAACATGGGTTCTGAATACTGTCACGAGGATATGTAGGAAGACCATTTTAATGGTTAGATCCCAAAATCAAATTTCCCCCATCCCCATAGGTGATGATAAACTCAAAATAATTATCCCATATAACTGAAAACAATAATTTTCTTAGGGAATGACAATATGATCTATGATATGTCGATAAATGGTTACAAAGATGGAGAACTTCAAATAAATAAAAATACGTCCATTAATGGATAACCCTAGATAAAACATGACAATTCCAAATCCATGCATAATCATGAAAAATTGCTAACCAAGGATATAACATAGACACATTATTTGAAATGAACCAAGGATTCCTGATAATATGAACACTTGTCAAATCATTGAGAGAGTACCTAAATAAGGGATAGTTCCCAAAAAAATGTTGAGATGAGCCCGAGTTCCCATCCTCTCGTCCAATGTGAGTTGTCAAAGTGTCATTAGCCAAATCATCTTTTGAGCACCTACCTTTAGAAATTAGGTCCATAAATCATGTATGTGAAAGCCATTGGGAATTTGTTTCATTGTGAACAAAGCTGTTGGAAACCATCAATGATGTAATAACTGACACTAGCAATTTCACAACAATTAACACCATTAACTCACAACAATCATCCATATCCCCCTTAGGAAAAAATCAAAACATCCTTGTCCGAAAGAAAAATTATGAACCTGACATGAAACACTAAACATTGGAACCTCCATCATAGGATAAAAAGGAAATACTTCAAAGTCCCCTTCCAAACATTTTGTTCCATGTAAAACCCTAACTTCTTCATCTAAAACAAAAATGGTGAACCCTACACGAAACACTTCATTTTGGTACCCCCTTCGTAAGATAAAAAAGATATAATACCCAATCCTTATTAGACCATTTTGTTCCCAGTAAAACAATAATTTCTTCATCTAAAACAAAAATGGTGAACCCGATGTGAAAAACTTAACTATGTATCCTCCATCGTAAGATAAAAATAATATTCTACCTAGTCCCCATCAGACCATTTTTTTTGGAAAAAACCACAAAATATTCTGCTGAAACAAAAATATTAAACCCATCATGATACACTTAATTATGGAACTCCTTCATTAGATAAAAAGGATATATTTACATGTCGCCATCCGACTTTTTTTTCCAGGTAAAATCGTAATGTTCTATTATGAAACAAAAATGGTGAACATGATGTGAAACACATTACTATAGAACATACTTCATATAATAAAATGGATATATTGCCTAGTCCACATCGGACCATTTTGTTTCATGTAATACAATAACGTCTTCATATAAAAAGGAAATAGTGAACGCAAAATGAAACACTTTACTATGGAACCTCCTTCATAAGATAAAATGGATATATTTTCCAGTCCCTAATGGACCATTTTGTTATGGGTAAAACCATAACGTCATCATCTGAAACAAGATCCTTTGGGGGGTTTTATAGTTGTTTCAGTTTTTTGTGTTTTTTAGGATTTTGAGGTTTTATCTAGGTTTTTATTGTTTATAGGGATTTCAAATGTGTTTTAGGGTTTTTAGTGGTTTTAGGGTTTTTATGGTTTTTATGGGTTTTATGTTTTTTCCAATGTTTTTAGGATGTTTTATGTTTTTAGAGAATCTATTGAGTTTTTTTTGGGTTTTCATATGATTTTAGGTGTTTCATAGGGTTTTTTGGTTTTTTGGATTTTAGTGTTCAATTGGCTTAGGTTTTTTATGGATTTGGGGTGATTATGGATTTTAGGGATTTCTTTTGATTTAAGGGGGGTTTGGGTACATTGGGATTTTATGTTTTAGTGGTCTTTAGGGTTTTTTGTTGTTTTTATTTTTCTTATTTTTGTTTCAAAATATTTAGGGGTTGTAGGGTTTTTATAGTTATATTTTAGGATATTTACTATTATGATAGTTTTTAGGGGATCTAGGGGTTTAAGATTTTATGTTTTATAGGTTTTTATGGTGTTTCTCGATTTTAAGGTATTTTTTGGGGTTTATAGGGGTTTTAATGTTTTTTATTAAGTTCCCAATCTTATTTAGTTTTATTTTTTTTAGGTTCTATTTGATTATTTTAGGTTTCTTGGAGATTTTTTAGTTTATAAGGTCTTTAAAATATTAGTTTATTAGTGGGTTTTATGGTTTTTATGGTATTTAGAAGTTTTGGGATTTTTATTAGTTTTTAGGTTTTTAGGGATATACATTTTTTTGGGTTTTTTTGGGTCTTATGTTTTTATTTTTTTATTGTTATTATCTGTTTTTATGGATTCATACTTATTTTTGGTTGCATAGAGTTTATATGGATTTTGGATTTTTTATAGGTTTTTAGTGTTTTATTAGGGGGTTTAACGGTTTTTTTTAATTTTATAGATTATTTGGGTTTTTTGGGGATTTAATGTATTTTCGGAGTTTTATGGTTTTATTGTTTTTGGGTTATTATTGGGATGGGGTCTGGGGTCATGTTTTTTAAGCGACTTTATGGTTTTTATATTTTTATGGGGGTTTTAGGGGTTAGGGGTGTCTTTTTGGGTTTATGGTGTTTTTGGGGTTTTATGGGTTTTTACTAGTTTTTTGTGTTTTTATGTTTTTAGGGGATCTTTTTTCGCATGGTTTTAGGGTTTTCAGAATTATATAGGGGGTTTTATTAGTTTAGGGTTTTTATGGGTTCAAAGGGTTTTAACATGATTTTACTAATTTTTTATCAGTTTTTTAGGATTTTTTAAATTTTAAATAATGTTTTAGGATTTTTTTTGGTTTTATTGTTTTTAGGGGGTTTATGGGTTTTATTTATTTTTAATGTAATTTAGAGTTTTTAGTTATTTAAAATAATTTTAGTGTTTTTAATATGTCTTTCTGTTTATGTATTTTTAGGGTACTTAATGATAGTCTAGGTCTTTAATGGGTTTTACAGTTTTTATTCTTCTTTAGGGTTTAAAAGCTTTTATAGCCTTTTAGGGTTCTAGGGTAGAATTTTCCATTAGGGGGATTTATGTACCGTTATGGTTTTTTGGGTCCGCTATGTGTTCTTAGGGTATTAGGAATTTTTAGGGTACTTTATTTTTTTAATTTTTTTAAATTCTTTAGTGTTTTTGGGTATTTTCTGTGATTTATGGTTTTTACATTTCATTATATTTTGAGGTTTTAGTGTATTTTATGGGATTTAGGGTATTTTATGGTCTTTTATGGGGGTTGTTTGGGTATTTTTGGATTCTATCATTTGTTTTGGGTTTTAGGGACATTTAGGGATTTTAGTGCTTTTATGGGTTTTAAGATTTGTTTATGGTTTTCCTGGGATTTATGGTTTTTTTATTTTATGGGGCATGGGGGTTTTAGGATTTTCATGAGGTGTTAGGTAATTAAGGGGTTTAGGGGTGTTAACGTTATTTAGTGTGTGAAAGAAATTTATTCTTTCAGGGGAGTTTTGATTTTTTGGTGTCAGAGTGTTTTATTTCTTTTAGGATTTTTATTGATTTTAGTTTCTTTTATATATTTTTAGGGTTGATAGGGAATTTTAATGTTTTAGATTTTTTAGGATTTTTAGGGTTTTCTTGTTCTTTAGTATTTTTGGGGGTTTTAAATGATTTTTTATGTATTTTATAATTTTTAGGGTTTTAGTTTTTTAGAGGTGTCTATAGTTTTTAGGTTTTTGAGTGGGGTAAAGGGTATTTTGGGTTTTATGGGGAATCATGTGTTCTTTAGGATTTTATAGTTTAATGGGTTTTGGGAGTTTTAAGGCATTTCATGTTTTATTGTTTTTGGGGATTTTGGTTTTTTATTGTTTTTTGGTGTTTTTAGGGCTTTGGTGTTTAATGTTAAATAGGGTTTTTTGGGGTTTTTGGTTTTTAAGAGTTTTAAGCATATTTTAACATTTTTAATGGTAGTATATAGTTTATAGGGATTTAAGGGTTTTAGGAATTTTACAGTTTTTGTGGGGTTTTAGAGTTTATGGGGGGTTTTATAATTTTTATATGTTTTAGGGTACTATAATTTTTTATGGATTTTTGAGGGGTTTTGAGGTCTTTTATGTATTTTAAGGGATTTTAGTGTTTTTATGGTTTTAGTGTATTTCTCTTTTAGTGTATTTATAGGTTTTCATATTTTTGGGGTTTTTAGGGTTTTTTGTGATTTTATAGGTATTAGGGTTACATGATTCTATGGTTTTATGGGTTTTTTGGGGGGTTTTAGTATGTTTTATGGATTTAGGGGTTTAGAGTTTCTTTGTTCTAGGGTATTTTTGGTGTTTTTAGGGTTTTAATGTTTTTTTTACTTTTTTGGGTTATTATGGTTTCCCTATTTTTAGCGTATTTTATGAGATTTATGGATTTTATGTGTTTTAGAGACTTTAGGGTTTTTACATTCCTTTAGGGTTTTTATAGTTTAAGGGTATTATATGGTTTATAGGTATTTTTGTTCTTTTTAAATTGTTTACAGAGTTTTTAGGGGTTTTGGGATTCTTAGGGTCTTTTATGATTTTTAGGGTTTATTGGTTTTTTAAGGATTTTAAGCGGGAATATGTATTCTATTTTTCTTAGAGTTTTTTGTTATAGGGACATATAGGGTTTTGTTATGATTTTTAAGGACCATTATGTTTTTAGGGCCATTTAGGGTTTCTTGTTTTATAAGGGTTTCTAGGAATTTTTTGGGTCTTATAGGGGGTTTAAAAGTTATTGATTAAGTATTAGGGACTTTTCAATTATTATTTTGTGTTATAGAGTTTGTAATGTTTTTTGGGTTATGTTCTGTTTTAAAGGTTCCTTTATTTTTGGGGGGATTTTTTGTTTTTTGGGTTTTAGGGGTATCTTAGTTTTTAATGGTATTTAGGGTTTTTGAGTATTCTGGTGTTTTAGGTGTATTTAGTGTGTTTAGGGGTTTTAGGGAAATATATTATTAATTGTTTGTTTTAGGTTTTATTGGATTTTTTCTGATATTATGGGGTTTTTGTTTTTGGGTTCTTAGGGTTATAGGATTTTAGGGTTTTTAGGATATTGATAATTTGTATGGTTTAAAGAAGTTTTTCTTATCATAAGGGGTTTTAGGGGTTTTGGGGTTTCATTTTTTCTTAGATTCTTTAATATTTTTTGGGTTTTATTGGTTTCATTGTAGTTTTATGTTTCGTTGTTAATTTTTAGGGATTTTAGGTTTCCTAAAAGATTTGAGTCATTTTTATGGTTTCATGGGGTTTAGGGGTATTTAGTGATTATTTTAGTTTTAACAAAATATTCATAGTTCTAGGTTTTTTTGGTTTTTTAAAGTTAATAGAGATATGTGATTTTAGGATATTTATGGTTTTTTTTGTTTCTAATGGGTTTTAGTGTTTTTAATTCTTTCTTAAGGTTTTTTGATTTGTAGTGTTTTTAGTGTTTTTAGGGGGTTTTAGGGATTTAGGGTTTTAATGGTTTTTGGGGGGTCTTAAGGTATATATATATTTATGCGTTTTCATGGTATATAGTGATTTTTTCATTTTAGATATTTTTGAAATTACACTGTGTAGTGTTTTGGGTGTTTTTAGGTGTTATAGAGTTTTTAATGGCTTTTAGCATTTTAAACGGGTTTTATGGTTTTTATGTATTTTAGGGTGTTTTATGTTTTTATGAATTTTTTTAGGGTTCAGTGTCTTAGGGTTTTTAGGGGTTCATTAGTTTTCAGGGTTTATAGGAGGTTTGAGTTGTTTTATGGGATTTTACGGTGTTTTATGTTTTTAAGGGGATTTGTGTGTTTAGTTTTTTATGGTTTTTACATAGTTTATGGTATTATATGGGAATTTTAGGGGTTCTAGGGTTTTTACAGTCTTTTAGTTTATTTAGTTTTTTGTATTTTTTTACGTATTTTTAAATGATTTAGGGGTTTAGGGGTACTATGTTTTTATCCTTTGTAGGGTTTTGGGTTTTTACTATTACGGTGGGTTTATGGTGCTCTCAGTTGGGGGGGGGGGATTGAGTTTTAGGGATTAAAAATAGTTTTTATTATTTTCTAGATTTTTATCCTTTTAAGGTATTTTTAGGTTTTGAATTTTTTTGAGTTTTTCTTCTTCATTTATGGGTTATTACAGTTTATAAAGTTGTTTTTTATGTTCTTAGTTTTTTAGGATTTTAGTGTTATTATGATTTTATCTTTTTATTGTTTATTATGGTTTTACATTTTTTTTAAAGAATTTCTTTTTGGGTTTTTAGTGTTTTTGGAGTTTTGGGCTTATGAGAATTTTACAGATTTTTTTCCTGGTGGTTTCTAGGGTTTTGGAGTATTTTATTTTATTTATGGATTTATAATATGTTTTATGTTGGGGGGGGGGTTTAAGGATTTTACTATTGGTTAGGGTTTTAAAAGAGCTTTAGGGTTTTAGGAGTTTTAGGGTATTTAGGGTTTCCATGTGTTTTTATGGTGTTTTTGGGTTTTAAAGGGAATTAAGGGTTTTAAGGGTTTTGTGTGCTTTATGGGTTTTAGGATGTCTTGAATTTTTTTAGATTTTTTAGTGTTTTTATGGTATTTTTGTGGATTTTAGGATTTATATTTTTTTATGGACTTTAAAAGATCTTTAACGGTTTAGGGTCTCTTATTGAACATTTTTTATTTTTAAGGGATTAGTGTCTTTTAGGGTTATTTGGTTGGTTTTTATGGTTTTTTGTCATTATTATTGTTTTTAGGGTTGTTTAGGGTTATTGGGGTTCTTTTCGGTGTTTATCTATTATAGTTTTTTTAGTTGGTGTGAGGGTTTTCATGTTCTTTTATATTTTTCAGGGTTTTTCTGTTTTAGGGACATTAGGAGTTTTTAGGGTCCTTTTGGGTTTTTGGGAACATTAGTGATTTTTATGGTGGGGGTGGTTAAAATGGGTTTTAGGTTTTTAAGGGGTTTTAGGTTTTTAGGGTTTTTAGAGTGTTTTTGGTATTAGGGGTTTCAATTGAATTTATTGATTTATATTAGTATTTGAGTTTTTAGGGATTTAGGGATTTAGCTTATTTTAGTGTTTCATAGGGTTTTTAGTTTATTTTACGGTTTTTTAGATATATTAATTTTTTAGTGTTTTAGGGTCATTAAGGGTATTTTAGAGTTTTTTATGTTGGTAGGGTTTTATGTGTATTTGGATCATTTTTGTATTTTTATGGTATTTAGCATCATTTAACTTTTGAGGTTGTTTAAGGGTTTTTAATGTTTCTAGGTTCTTTTAAGGTTTTACAAGTTTTGAGACATTTTGGGTTCTTTAGGGATTATAAGGTCCTTATGTTTTTTTGGATTCAAGAGCCATTTAGGTTTTGTAGGTTCCTTTAGGGTTTTATGGATTTTAGTTTCAATTACGGTTCATTAGAGTTTTTAGGGTCCTTTGGGGCTTTAGGTTTTTTAGATTCCTTCAGGGATGTTAGGGTGCATAAGGGTATTTTATGCTTTTTATGATTTTATGGTTCATTAGGTTTTTATAAGGTTTAGAGTATTTTAGCATTTATTAGGTAATTTTATGATTTTTAGGGTTTTATTAGGGTTTTGGGGGTCCTTTAAGGATTATTTATGGATACAGTGGACTTTGTGGATTTTAAGGGGTTATGCTTTATTAAGATTTTCACGTTTTTTCATGTATGTTAAGTTATATTTGGGACATTTTAGGTTTTTAGGGTTCTTAGAGATTTACTTGTTTATAGGGATTTAGGGTTTTATTGTTTTTAGGGACATTGATGGGGTTTTACTCGGATTTCGGGTGGGGTAGGGTTTTAGGGGTTTTTAGGGTTTTATTAATTTTTGATCGTTTTTAGGGTTTTTAATGGTTTTATAGGATTTTAAGTATCAATTTTTGGGATTTTTAGTGTTTTAAGGGGTTTAAGGGTTGTTTAGTGTTTTCATTGTTTTCATAGGTTTTAGGGTTTTTAGTGTTTTTAGGGTTTTAGGGGGCATCAGTATTTTATTTTTCTTTTTTGGGATGTTAAGGTTTTTGGGTCTTCTGAAATTTTTTGTTTTTCAAGTGTTTTTATGATTATTTCGGTTGTCAAGGTTTTATAAATTTTTTTAGGGTTTTTAGGTATCTATATGTTGTTTTATGGGTTTTATGGGGTTTAAGTGTTCGTAGAGTTTGCTATGTATTTTTAAGTGGTATTAGGGGTTTTATATGTTTTTATGGATTATAGGGTTCATAGGGTTTTATAGTTTTTTAGTTTTTTAGTTTTATTATGTTTTTAGTATTTTTTATGTGATTCAAGGTTTTAGGGGTTATAGGGGTTTCTTGTTTTACAGGGTTTTAAGGGGGTTATTTGGGTTATTATGGTTTTCATTGTTTTTAGGGTTTTATAGGGTTTTATGTTTTTTAGAATATTTAGGTTTTTATAGGATTTTACTGGCTTAAGGGTTTCTATTTAGTCTTTAGGGGTTTTTAGGGACATTTAGGTTTTTAAAAATGTATGGTTTTTTTAATTTTAGGGTCTTTATGAGTTTTTTATGTGTTTTAGGGTCTATTAGAAATTTTATGGTGTTTTTATTAATTTTAGGGATTATGATGTTTTTAATTTATTTAATGATCATTTAGGTCATAAATATTAAAAAAGGACTGATGGTTTTACTGTTTTATTAGAGAAAAGAAGGCCCGAGACTAGGCTAACCTGATCCCCCTAAAATTTATAGAAAAACAAAAGGAAGGAAAACAACGATAGACTAGAGGGAGGGATTACAAAACCAGGTGTGAATCTCACCCTTCAAATCAGATTCTACAAGTAGGGAGCAGAAGGCCGGGGTAGAAAAGGACCACGTCAAGAACCTTTCTACCATGGCCTGTCTGGAGAGGGCGTCTGCTGCCGTGTTCTCCTCCCGAAAGGCGTTCGTCACATTGATGTTGAGCCTTTGGCAGAGGGTGAGGCACTCCACCCATTAAGGGAGGTTCCTCCAGGGGAATCGCCTGGATCTGTTCTTGAGGGAATTTACCACAAGCATAGAATTAGATTCAAGCAAGATAAAGTTCCAACCAAAGTGAACTGCATATTTATCCACCGTCATCATAGTATAGGGTTTTATTAGAGGGTTTTAATGTTTTTAGGGTTTTGAGGGTTTTATGGATTTATAGGTGATTTAGGGTTTTAGGGATTTTATTGGTTTTATGGGGTTTATAGAAATTCTAATGGATTAATAGTGTTTTAGGAATCTACATTGATTTTAGAGGTTTTTTGGTTTTTGGGGATTTGTAGTGGTTTTATGGGTTTTAGGGTTTATTTGGAGTCTTTCTTGGTTTTTTGGGTTGTTAAGTGTTTTTGGTTTTTTAGTATTTTTGGAGTATTAATGGATTTTAGTATTTTTATGGTTTCCTTATGGGTTTCGTTGTTTTCATTGTTTTAAAGTTATTTATGCATCTTTTTAGTTGTAGGGACTTCTTGGTGTATTTCAATTTTCTTCTTTAGGGTTTTTAGGGTTTTTTAACAATTTTTGAGTATTTTGGGTTTTAGGGTCAATTATGGGGTTTTACATTATTTAGGGATTTGTAATGTTTTTTGAGATTTTTTTTGGGTTTTTATTGGTTTCATGGTTCTTTGAGTTTTATGTTATTTTAGTATCATTTAATTTAATTTTATTTTTTTACTGAATTCCATTTTTTCAGGGTTTTAGTATCATTAATTGTTTTTTGTTTTTTTTTTGAGATTTGTTTTTTATGTTTCTTTTAAGGGATTTATGGTTATCTTTTTATTTATATGAGCTTTTTGGATTTTTATTCTTTTTTAGTGTTTTCCTTTTTAAGAGTGGTTTTGGGGTTTTATAGGGTTTTATGGATTTACAATCATTTCATTGGTTTTTATGTTTTTTGGGGTATTTAGTTTTTTCTTAGAGTTCATATGGGGTTTTTGGATTTTTATGGATTAACTATTGGTTATAGTGGTTTTAAGGGGTTTTAGGGTTTTATATTTTTTAGAGTTCTTAAAAGCTTTTATGGTTTTAGATATTTTATGGTTTCTATGTTTTTTGGGTTTTAGGGTTTGTATATTTTTGAAGTGTTTTAATGGTTGTTTTCGATCTCTAATGGTTTTACAATTTTTTTTATTATGGGTACTTTTTTGGGTTTTAGATTGTTTTAGGGTTTATTCATGTTTTTTGGGGTTTTTAGGGCTTTATGGAATTAGGATTTTTATGGGTTTAATGGTTTTTGAAGGTTTAAGAGTTATTTAGGATGATTATTATTTTTCATTAATTTTTTTATTTGGTGTTTAGTGTCTTTTAAGGTTTTAGGCTCATTTGGTGTTTTTGGGGGTTTAAAGAAATTTATAGTTTTGGGATTTTAAATATTGTTTACGGATTTAGGGGTTTTTAGGTTCATTTGTGATTTTATAGTTTTTTTTGGGTGTTTTGGGTGTCTTCAGAGTTTTTTGGGGTTTTAGGGGTTTTAAGGATTTTTAGTGTTTCGTTGGATTTTGGTTTTTTAGTGTTTTACGGGGGGCATCTTTTAAGTTTCTAAAGTTTTAGGGTTTTTGTGTTTTTAGTGTTTATTGGGTGTTGTTGTGTTTTGGGGTGTTTTAGGTTTTTTGGAGGTTTAAGGGGTTGTAGTGCGTTTTATGGATTTTAATTGGTTTTCTTGGGTTTAAAAGTGTAATATAATTTTTATGTTTTTGAGGATTATTAAAGGAATTAAGAATTTTTTAATGTTTTTATGGTTTATATGGTTTTTAGGTTGTTTGAAATTTATTTTGTTATTAGTGTTTTTAAGGTTTTAGGGGATTTATGATTTTGAGGGATTTTATTGTTTTTATGGTATTATGGATTTTTAGTGTTCTGGGGGATTTGGGATTTTTAGGGGTAATATGGTTCATTATGGTTATTAATGTTATTTGGTTTTTAGGGTTCTAATATATTTTTGTATTTTTTATGCTATTTAGGTATTTTTGGTTTTTTGGGGTTATAACGTTTGTAGGGTGTTTAATTTTTTTTGGGTTTTTTGGGTAATAATGGGTTTTTAAATTTTTATAGTTGTTTTTAGGCCATTTAGTGTATTTTGTAAATTTTTATATGGTCAAAAATGATTTAAATGGTTTTTTGATACATTTAGGGGTTTTTAGTGTATTATGTTCTTTTATTGGTTATATTATTTTTATGGTTTATTGGGTAATATATTTTTTACGGTTGTAGGGGTTTTATAGATTTTAAGGTTTTTTTATTTTAAATAAATTCATTTTTACGGGATATTAATTTTTTATGATTTTTATGATTTCTATGGTTTCAAAGGGTGTTTTGAGTTTTATGGGTTTTATGGTTTTTTAGGGATTTAGGTGTTTTAGGGTTTTATGGTTTATTGAGGTGTTTGGATTTTCATGGGGGTTTCAAGGGGTTTAATGTTTTTTAGTTTTTTTAGGGATTTTGGAGTTTGAAGGGGTTTTTGTATTTTTAGTGTTTCTTATGGGTTTTAAGGGATTTTAGGTTTTTTATTATTTTTAGTCTTCTCATGGTTTTAGGAATTTTGGGGTTTTTTTGTGGTTTTTGGCAGGGGTCTATTGGGTTTTCAAGGTTTTATGGTATTTAGAATTATTAGGGTTTCAGTTGTTTTTAGAGTTTCTAGCAGTTTTCTGGGTTTTAAGGGTTTTAGTGTAATTATATTTTTGCTATATTTAATATTTTTTATGGATTTTTAGGGGGTTTTGGGTTTTTTGGGTTATCAGGTTTATAGGGTGTTTAGGTATTTTATTGTATTATTTATGATTTGTATTGTTTTAATTTTTTAGGATTATTTGGGTTTATATTGTTTTTTAGGGATTTTTATGATTTCTAAGGATTATATTATTTTTATGGATTTTAAGTTTCTTTATGGGTTTCAAGGTTCTTTTATGGTTTCTTACGTTTTTTTTTCTGTTTTCTTGGAGTTTTTAGGGTTATTTTTATATTTTTAGAGTTTTGTACGTTTTCCAATGGGTGTTTAGGATATTTTGGGTTTTTAGCGTTTTATGTGTTTTTAATGTTATTGAGGGGTTTTATGTGTCTGGAAGGTTTTAAATAGTTTTTATATTTATAGGCTTTCTATGATTTTCTTAGGGTTTTATTCATTTTTGGGGGTATTAAGTGTGTATTAGGGGGTTAGGATTTTATTATTGTTAGGGTTTTAGTGGTATTTTTTTCTATGGACGTTAATGTTTTTAAAGAATATATAGGGATTTAAAAGTATTTTTAGGATTTTTTTACAAGTTATTAATATTTTGAGGGTTTTTAGGTTTTTTTGCACTTTCCTAATATTTTATTTTTTAAGTGTGGTTTTAGGTTCTTGTGATTTTAAAATTAATAGGATTTTAGGGAGTTTTATTGTGTGTTAAGGGTCATTAGTTTTTTAAAGGGGTTTATTGGTTTTATGGTGTTTGAGGGGTTTTAGAGATTTTTGGGAGTTTAAGGATTTTGGGGTCTTTTAGGGTTTTTATATATATTATAGTATACTTTTGGATTTTATTATGTTTTATGTTTTTAGGTTTGTTAGAGTCTCTATGTGTGTTTTTTGGTTTTTAGGGAATTTTAAAGGGTTTTAGGGGTTTTAGTTTCATTTAGGGATTTGGGTTTTTTGAGGTCTTGTAGGGTTTCTTAAAGGTTATCCAGGTCTTTTAGGGGTGTTCTAGCTGTTTTTGGAATATCTAGGAATTTTTAATGGTTTAAAATGGTTTTTTGGGATTTTAGGGGTTTTGTAATGTTTTGGGTTTTGGGTTCTTTAGAACTTTTTGGGTTTTTAAGAGCTTTATGGGTATTATTATTATTTAGACCTATTATGATTTTGTTTTTGTTTTTACTATTTTACAGGTATTTTAGTTTCATTACAGTTTTAAGTTGTTTCAATATATTGGGATTTATGGATTATTTAGTGTTTTTGAGGTTTTTTGTGTTTTTTGGGGCTTTGGGGGTTTTTGGGTTCTTTAGGGGCTTTAGGGGTTTTTATGGGGTTTTATGGTATTTAGGGTTTTGACGTGTTTTTATGGGGGTTAGGATTTATTATAGGTTTTCAGGGTATTATGGTTTTATAGGTTTTATAGTTTTTACAGTATTCTAGGTTTAATGGGCATTGAGGTTTTTTGGGTTTTTAGTGTTGTTTTAGGGCCCTTATAGTTTTTAGCGAGATTAAGTGGGTTTTACGATTTTAATTTTTTTACTTTTTTAAGGGATTGTGGGGTTTTATGGATTTGAGGTTATTAATATTTTTAGGTTTTTAGGATTTTTATGGTATATCATGTTTTTTAGTGTTATATGGGTTTTAGGGGTCTTGGGTTTCTTGAGTTTTAAGGGATTTTATTTTTTAGGGGTTTAGGGTTCTATAGGATCTCTTTGGGGTTTTGAGTTTTCAGAATTCTAAAGTGTTCAATTTTTAAGTGGTGGTTAATATTTTAAATGGTGTTTAGTATTTTTATGGGTTTTAGGGTTTTTTTTTGGGAATTTCAGGTTTTTTTATTATTTATGGCTTTTAGGGGCATTAATGGTATTTTATTAATTTATTGATTTTTTATGTTTTTAGAGTTTTATGTTTTTTTAGTTTTTATATTTTTTTAGTTTTTCTAATCTTTTAGTGATTTTAGGATTTTTGGTGATTTATGGGTTTCTAGGTTTATTGGAATCATTTCGAATTATACGGGTCTCAGGATTTTTCAGTATTTTTAACGGTTTTAGGGATTTTAGTGTCTGCTATTTTACATTTTGGGTATTTAATGTTTTTATGGGATTACGGTATTTCAAGGCATTTAATGTTTTTCTTTTACGGGGGGGGGGGTCTAGTGCTTATATGGTCTTTTGGGTTTTGTAAGCTATTTTGGGCCTGTAAGTGGTTTTGGGGTTTTGGGTACTTTAAGGGTATTAAGTGTTTTAGGATCCTTTAGGTTTTCTATTGTTTTTTGGGTAGTTTATTGGACTTTATGGTTTTAGGGTCCCAAAAAAATTTTATGGTCCCTAAATAATATTAGGGTTTCATTGGGTCCTTCATTGTTTTTTTAACTCTTTTAGATTTTTAGGGTACATTATTCTATTTAAAGGGTTTTAGTGGGGTTAGTTCCTTTTAAGTGTTTTAATAGTTTTTATAGTCTTTATCATTGTTTTGGGTTTAATTAATTTTAGTGTTTTTAGTGTATTTTAAGATTTTTTGGTAATATTTAGGTTATTTAGGGCATTTAAGGGTTTTAGGTTTTTTAGGGACTTAACGGGTTTTATGATTTTACAATGACTAATAGTTTTTTTGGATTTTCCTGTTTTAACTACTTTATGGTTTGTATGGGTTTTGAGTACTTTTAATGGTTTTGTGGGTTTTAAGTGTTTTAGGTTACTTTAGATCCCTATTGTGGTTCTATGGTTTTTAAATTTTCTAGATTCCTTACTGTTTTTTCGGTATTTATATATATTTTTTGTTCTTAGTGATTTTTATGGGGTTTAGGTTTTAAGAGGGTTTATAAGGGGTTTTAAGGGATTCTATTGGTTTTTTTTGTTTTTTTAATTTCTTTTGTGGTTTCGAATTTTTTGGGGTTTTAAGGGTTTCAACAGTTTTTAGCATTTAAGGGGTTTTACGGGTTTTACTATTTTTATCTTTGTATCATATGTTTGGGTTTTTTGGTTTTTTGGGTACTTATAGAGTATTTGGAATTTTTAATGAAATAAATGGTTTTATGGGTTTTTAGAGTTTCTTTGGTTTTTTTGGATTTTAGATTTTTTTTGTTATAATGGTTTTTAGCGGTTTTACGGGTTTATGGTTTTTAGGAGATTTAGGTTATTTAGGGATTGTTAGTGTTTTATTGGCCATTTTGTGTTTTAGGGGATTTTATTGTATTTTGGGTTTTATGGCGGCTAGGATTTTACGTTGTTTTAATTCTTTTGGATGGATTTAGCGGTTATAAGGGTTTTGGGGTTTTTAGTATTTTAGTATTTTAGTGATTCTAGATATTTTAGCAGTATCCTTTTTAGGTATTTAAATGTTTTTATGGATTTTCAAAGAGGGGTTTATATGAATTTTTTGGTTTTTTGTCTATTTTATTGGTTTCCAATGTTTAAAGGAGTTTTAGGGTTTTTAAGGGTTTTAGTGTTTTAGTGTTTTACAGAATATTGTTTTTAGGGATTTTATGTGATTTATGGATTTTATTAGGGTTTTATGGTATTTGATGTTTTAGGTAATTAGGAATTTTTTGATTTTATGGAGATTAAGTGGTTTTGGGTTCTTTAATGATTTTAGGGTATTATATACTTTTAAGTTTATTAATAAAATTTTACCAGAGTTCAGGGTTTTAGTGATTTTGTGTTATTTTATGATTTTTTGTTGGTTTGATTATTCTTATAATTTTTAAGGGTTTTAAGATCTTGTATGGGTTTTTTTGGATTATTAGTGTTTTTATGTTTTTGTGGTTTTTAGAGTTTTAGGGGGTTTAGAGTTTTTTTTTCAATTTTTGTGTTTTGGTGGTTTTAATGGGACTTTTAGAGTTTTTCAGTATTGTGGGTTTTTAATTTTTAGGGTTTTATATTGTTTCATATATTTTTATGGATTTTAAGATATTTATGGGGTATAGGGGTTTTATGTTATTTAATGGTGTTTTAGGTTGTTTTTAGGGGGTTTTATGTTTGAATAGGTTTTAAGAGGTTTTTAGGGATTTATGGGCGGCAGGGTTGAGTTCTTTAGGGGTTTTATGGGTTATTATGTTTTTTCGGGGTTATAGTGTTATTTAGTGTTGTTAGGGCGTTTAGTGGAATTTTATTGTTTTTAGGGGTGTTCAGACATTTGTAGGTTTATAGTTTTTTTATTTTCTAGTTTTTTATTGGTTGTGGGGATTTAGGGTCTATTTGGCATTTTAAAGGGGTGTTCAGTCTTTTTTTGTATTTTAGGGACTCTTGGGATTTTTGGCGGTCATCTTTTTAATGGTTTTTAGGGTATTTAATGTATTTTATGGTTTTTATTGTTTTAATTTTTTAAAGGGTAATTTTGGGTTTTTAGGTTTATTGGGATATATTTGGTTTTTGTGGGTTTTTTGATTTTAAGTTATTATATGAGTTTATAGGATTATTTTATGGATTTCAATATTCTTTTAGTATTTTGGGGTGGAGATTGTAGTTTTTTGGGGGTTTTAGGTCTCTTTTAGGGGGTTTAGGGTTTTAGGGGTTTTATTTCATTGATGGTTTTTGTTGTGTTTTTTTTGGGTTTTATGGGTATTGATGTTTTTTTTGTGTCTGTTGGGGTGGGGGTTAGGGTTTGTATGGTATGTTGGGGTTTTTAAAAGGAGTATTCTATTATTAGTGTTTTTGGGGGTTAAAAAGATTTTATGTGTGTTTATAGGTTTTTAGGAATTTTAGGGTTTGGTGGGGGGGGGGGGTTGTAGGTGTATTTTCGTCTTTTTATGGGTTACAAGGTGGTTTTAGTGTTTTATTGGTTTTTATGGTTTTATGGTTTTTAGGGGTTTGGGGTTTTTGGGGCATATGGATTTCAGTTTATTTTAGGGTTTTACTGTTTGTAGGGTAATATGTTTTTTGGGTTTCTTATGTTTTTTGGGGTTTTTATAGATTTTAGGGTTTAAATATTTTATAATATTTTTGGGTGTTTGTTAGACTCTATTATGGTTTTGGGGGATTTAGTTCCCATTGATGCATTGTACTGTCCATTTAGGGTTTTTAGGGTCATTTTATAGATTTTAGATTTCTATAGTTTTGATGGGGGTTTAAAGCGTTTTTAAGGTATTGCTATATTTTTGAGTTTTTTGAGGTTTTTATGGTTTTTAAGTGGTTGTGATGGGTTTAAATGGTTTTTAAATCTTTAAGGATTTTAAATATTTTCTAGGCTTTTTTTAATTTTCATGGGTTTTTTTGTTTTTGAATGTTTTTTTATTATGTTAATTTAGTTTTTAGGGTTGTCAATGTTTCATGGTTTTAGTGACTTTTATGGTCTTTGTGTGTTTTTAAGGTTTTATGGTCTTTTATGGGTTCTAAGGTTCTTTGGACTTTTAGGGTTTTCATTTATTATATGGGTTTTAGGTATTTTCAGGTCTATTTAGTGTTTTAGGGTGTTTATAGGGTTCTAGGTCCTTTTATTATATTTTTAAGTTATTAGTAGGATTTTAAATGTGTTTGGGTTTTTGCGAAGGGGAATAGGTTTTCATATAGTTAATAGAGGTTTTATTGTTTTTGAAGGGGTTTTAAATATTTTTTAGTGATTTTTAAGCGATGCTTTTGGTTTATTAATGTGTTTTTTTGTGAATTTAAGGTTTTATATAGGTTTTTAGATCATTATGGTTTTAGTTTATTTACATTTTTTAATGGTGTTAATGATTTTTATAGTTTTTAGTGGGTTTATTATTTCATTGAGGATTTTAGGGTTTCATGGTTTTTATGGATTTTAGGGTTGATTTAGGGTTTTTATGGTTGTTATAATTTTTAGGGTATTAGGGTATTTTACATTCTTTTAGGGTGTTTAGTTTCCTTTATGGTTTTAGGTTCTCTGATTGATTTGAGGGCTTTTAGTGGGTTTTATATTGGGTTTAATGGATTTGTATGGATTTTTTTCTTTATTATTGTTGTATGATTATTTATACTTTTTATTTTATTTTGTTTTTTAATGTATTTTTTGGATTTATGTTTTTATTGGGTTTTAGGAGATAAGGGGTTTTGTAATAGTAGTTATTTTTAATGTTTTTAGTGCATTTTTGGGATTTTAAATTCTTTTAGGGTTTTTGGTGGGTTTTGGGGTTCTGTGGGGTTTAAATTTTTTATGGGGTTTCAGTGGGTTTTAAGGGTTTTGGTTATTCTAATAGGTTTTAGGTATTTAGGATTTTTTTCTTGGGGTTTTTACTGTCTTTCTAACATTTTAAGGGTTTTCTGGATTTTATTCTATTTTAACAGTTTTTGGGTTGTTATGGTTTTCTGGGGTTTTAGATTTTAAAGGTTTGGATGGTTTTTAGGTAATTTTTGGGATTCATAGTGATTTTTAGTGATTTTATGGTATTTTATGGATTTTAGGGTTTTATGGGATTTTATTGTTTTAGTAATTTTAGTGTTTTTAGGGGTTTGTATAGTTATTTTGGGTTCTTAGTGTTTCATAGGGTTGAATTGGTTTTTTGGCTATTTGAGGGTGTTTCTAGGTTTTTAGGATTTATTGTTTTTTATTATTTTAATGGTTTTAGGTTTTTTGGATTGTTTAAGGGGGTGTAACTTATTTAGATTTTCCTGGTATTTTATATTTTTATTTGACTTTTTGTTCTATTAGTGTATTTTTGGGGTTTCTTGGCCTGTTTTGGTCTTTTATGGTTTTAATGGTCTTTAGGGATTTCATGGATCATTAGGGGTTTTGGGATTGTTAATAATTTTAGGAAATATTGTTTAATTTTATTTTTTTGTGTTTTTTCGTTTTTATTGGTCTTTTAATATTTTTTTATCTTTTTATGTTTTTATAGTGTTTATAGTCCTCAGGGTGTGTTTGTGTGTTTTGGGTTTTTATGGGTTTTGGGGAAATTTGGATTTCTTCAACGTCTTTAGGGATTTTTTTATATTTGAATGTTGTTTAGGGTTTTTAGAGGTTTTAGTTGACTCCAAATGGTCTTTAGGATTTTTTAGGGATTTTAAAATATTTTCTGTTATTTGTGTTCTTTGTGTTTTAGGGGTTTTATGGTTTTTAGGATTTTAGGGTTTTTAATGGTTAGGGAGATTTTGGGTCATTTTGGGATTTATGGTTGTTTAAGTATTTTTTTTGGGTTTTTAGGGTTTTAGAATCATATTTTGGTTTAAGGTGTTTTAATGTATTAATGGGTTTTTAGGCTCTTTAAAGATTTTATGTTTTAATGTTTTCTTGGGAGTTTCGGCTATTTTTTTTACTATTTCTGGTTTTTTATAATTATTATGAGTTTTGAATGTTTTTAATGGATTGTCATGTTTTTATGATATTGAGGGGGTTTTATGTTTTTTTTTATTTTTTAATATTTAAATATTTTTTTTATGATTTTATGGTATTTACTGATTTAGAGGTTTATGTTTGTTTATGGTTTTTTTATTATTTTGAGTATTAGAAGTTTTTAGGGCCTTTAGGCCCATTTTGTGTGTTCAGGGTTTTTAGGGAATTTAAGGGGTTTTGGGGTATTTCAGTTTTTTTAAATGTTATAGGGGGTTTAGGGTTTTTAATGTTGTTAATGATTTTTAGGGTCACTATGTTCTTTTAGGGTTTTATGGGTTTTTATGGGTTTTAGGGTTTTATAGTGGGTTTTAGATCTATTAGAATGTTTTTAGGGTTTTTGTGTAGTTTTAAAAATTTTCATTCTTTTTGGGGTTTTACGAATTTTGTCATATTTTTAGTGGTTTTTGTGTTATTAGGGGGTTTAAAAGGTTTTTAGGGATTTAGGGTTTTTAGGGTTTTTAGTACTTTGAGAGGTTTTAGGGGTTTTATGTTTTTTAGGGGTTGTAGTGAATTTTTTGGATTTTATAGGGTTTTTATTGTTTTAGGGTATGTTAACTATTTTTAGTATTCCTTTAGTGTTTTTAGGGTTATAATGTTTTTTAAAAAATATATGGCTTTTTAGGGTTTTTAGAATTATTTTTCTTTCGACGGTATTCATAATGTATTTTGGGTTTTAGCATTTCACTTGGATTATATAGGTGTTTTAGGGTTTTTGGGGTGTCCTATCGTATATAATACTTTTATATTTTAGGAATTTTGGGGATTTTTGTGTGTTTTATGGTGTTTTTGGATTTTAGGGGTGTTTTGGGTTTTTAGGGGGTTTAGTGTTTTTAATTTCATTATGGGATATTTAATGTTTTAAAGTATTTTATGTTTTGTGAGGTTTTAGTGTTTTTACGGATTTTATTTTGGGTTTGGGGGGTAGTGTATTTTATTGTTTAAAAGGATTTTATTTTTTGGGTGCAGTGTATAGGTTTTAAGGTGTATTAGATATTTTTTTTCGGTTTTTATGATTTTTAGAATTTAGGTTATATTTAATTTTGTTTAGGGTGTTTGTTATATGTTTTAGGTTGTACGTAATATGAATTTTGGAGTAGGGTATATGTTTTATGGTCTAGTTTTTAGGGATTAGGTTATAGGGTGTAGAGTATAAGGTGTAGGGTATACGGTTTATGGTGTGGGTTTATGGTTTAGTGCGAAGGGTAGAGGGTTTAAGGTGTAGTGTTTTGGGTTTCAGATATAGGGTATAGAGAATAGGGTGTAGGGTTTGTTGTTTAGGGTTTTTGGTATAGGTTTTAGTCTATATGGTTTTTGGTTTAGGGTTTAGGGTATATTATTTAGGGTTTAAGGTATAGGGTTTCAAGATTATGGTGGAGGGTATAAGGTTTTGAGTATAAAATTTAGTCTTTATGGTCTATGGTATAGGGCTTGTAGTGTAGGGTTTAGGGTTTAGGATGGATGGTATAATGTTAAAGGGGATGTGTTTAGGGTGTAAGTTGTAGGGTTTATGGTATAGGGTGAATGGTATAGAGTATTGGGTGCATGGTATCGGGTATAGGGTGTAGGAACTAGCATATAATTGGTTTTTTACATCTTAATTTTATCACCAGATCTTATAGACCGAAGTAAAAAAGTCTTCTATGTGGACTTTCAACATCTGTTCTTCATTAACTGGTGTTCAAAGGACACTTTTAACATTGTTTTCATTCACAAACAGAAGTTAAATGTATCTTTTGGAACATTTTTTCGAATAAACAATGAATAAATTTCTTTAAATTTCAATACCATTTCTCAAGCATTGATTTGACTTGTCTTGGAGGTTAAATGGACATAAAAATCAAAAGTTATGGATGTCAAAAATTATACATTAAAAGGATATTAATATTTGTTTTTTTTAGAAAAATTGAGGTAAAAAGTAAAATTCAGATTTGTTTTTTCTAATAAAATAAATAAAAAATATTAACCAAGTTGTATCACATTTATCAAGCAACTATTTTACTAGTTTTGGAGCACACCAAGATTTATGGAAAAAATATGGATTTTAGATGTTGATCTTCTCCAAGGGATGTCTTAGAAAATTACAATTTTGAAGGTCATACCTTTTGATAGATAACTATGATTGAACTCCACGATCGGTCAAATCGATGATTGGGTAATTTGATACAACCTATTTAACATTTCATATGATTTTTATTAGAATGATTGATGCCAGAATATACTTTTAATGACAATTTCTCAGAAAAAAACTGATGTTCAAAGTCTTATAATGTTCAACTTCTCACAAACATAACTTTTGAACATTATGATTGTATTAGCTAAATTTTTATTCAAATTGAAACATTGAAATGAGATACAATTTTATTATCATTTTTGACATCGGTTATTTGAAAAACTGAGGCAAAAAAATTATTTTAAAATTTGTTCCCTAGACAAATCAACATTAAATGACATCCATTAAGACTTTTAACATCAGTTTTTACATAAAACATCATTTAAAGTACTCATGTAAGACATTTAACATTGGTCACTAAGAATAAATGTTCAATTTATTCATATAATAGTTTATAACTTTGGTTATATATCTAACTAATATTAAAAGTAAAATTTTAGATATATAGGATTGTGTTTTTAAATTTCCTACAACATGTGTTTCCTTTTTAAAAATCCAACATTAAATCCAACAAAAAAATATTTAAAATATTTTAGTTCTCTATATATAATTGTGTATCATATTTCTTTCATCATTTTCGATCCCTATATTCAATAAAATTTTTAACACATCTTCAATCGATGATTTGAACATGATATCTATTCAAATCATTTAATTATATTATTATTTTTTTCCTTCATTGCGAATTTTTTATATAAATTTATTTATAATGATGAATTATTCGTATGATTGAGTTATGATTATAAAACATCCATGTGAGATCAACTATTATAGGTGGAAAATTTATTATCGATCAACAATTTCATTATCGAATGTGTTCTTCCCTTCAAAGAAGATTAATGATGACAAAAATATATCAATTTTTTGAAAATCTATAAATCCCCTGTAATATTTTAGAAGCAGTAATAATAATTTTTTTTTCATTTTTTGAATATATTTTTTCAGCATGTTTTTATTGTTTTCATAGAATGTAGTTTTATCTATCAAATCATAATGAATTCCATCTTCTGGTGTTCATAAAATTTGATTTGTAACTCTGTTTCATCTTCACAACCTGTAAAATCGAAGAAAAAGGAACAATATACGACTTTATAATCATATTTTTGAATCATTTATTTGAAAAAACGAGGCCCAAAATTACTGTTAAAATCATTTTATATCAAAACACAACATTAAAAACATTATGTAATCATAAATTCAACATTGGTTTTTCAAAAAAATGTACGTTAAAAGGTAAATTTTTTAATTTTTTTACATTGGAATAAAAAAATATATGTCTAAAGTTAAATTTTTAGCATTGGTGGATTAGACTCCAGATAGAAAATGTTGTTATGTATTAAAAAACAATGTTAAAAAACATTTCTCAAATAGTGAGGGTCTAGGGATTAGGGAGTTTGGTTTAGGGATTAGTGGGTCTTGTGTGTGGTTTAGGTTTTAGGGTTTGGGGTATAGGGTTTATGTTGTAGGGTTTAGGGATCATGGAGTATGGTGTAGGGTTTAGGGTGTATGCTTTAGTTTATATGGTATAGGGTCTAGGGTTTAGGATTTAGGGTTTAGGGTTTATGGTTTAGGGTAAAGGGTTTAGGGTGTAAGGTTTAATATTTTGATTGTTGGTTATAGGGATTAGGGTGTAGGTTTTACGGTTTAGGTTGTATGGTGTAAACTATATGGTATAGGGTTTTGGTTTTACAGAATGTGGAATAACTTTTAGGGTGTAGGTTATTGGATTTATGTTGTGATGTGTAGATTTTAGGGTGTAAGGTACATGGCTTAGGGTGTCATTTATAAGGTTTAGGGTGTATGTTTTAGATTTTTGGGTACATGTTAGGGGTATTAATGTCTCTTAATTATGTTTTTGGGTTTAGGGTTTAGTGTTTTCGTATATGGTATATGGTTTGGTGTTTACGGTGTTGGGTATAAGGTTTTGGGATTAGGGTTTAGGGTGTAGGATATAGGGTATAAGATTTAGTTTGTAGGTTTTAGTGTCTTGGGTATAGGGTATAAGAAATAGGGTGTAGGTTTTAGGGTTTTGGGTGTTAGGTAAAGGGTTTTAGGTATAAGATATAGGGTTTATTGTGTAAAATATTGGGTTAACTGTGTAAGTTATATGGTATATGTTGTTGGGAATAGGTTTTAGGCTGTATCGCAAAGGGTTTAGTGTGTAGGGTATATGATTTATGTTTTAGGTTATGGGGTATAGGGTTTACAGTGTATGGATTAGTATTATGGGTGTTGGTTATAGAGTATATGCAATACGGTTTTGGGTTTAAGTTTTAGGGTATGGAGTCCAGGGTGTGGGTTTAGAGTGTTTAGTTTCTAGTTTTGGGTGTTGTTTTTAGGGTTTATAATGAATGGTATATGGTTTAGGGTGTAGGGTTTAGGGTTTAGGGAGTTGGGTAGAGTGTTTAGTCTGAAGGTTTTAGGACATATGATGTAGTGTTTAGGGTTTAGGGTATAGGGTGTAGGGTATTGGGTTTAGTGTTTAAGATGCAGGTTATCATTTTAACTATTTTGGGTTTAGGGTTTATGGTGTAGGGTATAGCATTTATGGTGTAGGGTTTCAGATTTAGGGTGTAGGGTATATGGTATTGGTTTTTATTTTTTTAGGCTGGGGGGTAGGGCGTTTTATGTATTTTTGGTGTTTTTGGGGTTTTCGTGTTTTTGGTTTTTTTGTTTTTTTTGGTATTTTATGTGTTTTGGTGTTTTAATGGTGCAAGGGTTTTTTTTAGGTTTTTAGATTTTTATGGATTTTATTTGTTTTCTGTTGTTTCCATGATTTTTTTTATGATTTTTATGATCATTTTGTGGTTTTTGGTTTATTTAGTTTTATTTTTAATTAAAGTTTTTTCATGTTTTTAAAGTATTTTTTGGTGTTTTTAATGTTTTTAGATAGTTTATTATTTTTATGGTTATTGTGTTTTAATGATTTTATGGATTCTAGAATTTTTTATAATCATTCCTTTGTGGTTTTTCCGGATTTTAAGGGATTTTTATTTTTTGTGTTTTTATGGATTTTAGGGTGGTTTTTTGGTTTTTTGGGGTTTCTATGACTTTTATTGTTTTTGTGATTTTTTAGTGTTTTAGGGATTTAATGTTATACTAGGGGTTTAAGGGGTTTATTATGTTTTTAGGGGTTTTATGAATTTAGATGTTGTAGGGTGGTTTTTTGAATTTTTAATGATATTACATGTTGTATGGGTTTTAATGAATTTTATGTGTTTTAGGGGTTTTAGTGTGTTTTAGATAATTTAGGGTTTTAATAATTTTTTATGTATTTTAAGAGGTTTTCCGTGGTTAATTTTTTCATATTTTTAAGTGGTTTTAAGTGTATTTATGTGCTTTCATTAGGTTTTTAGTGTGTTTTAGGGGTGTTTTGGGCTCTTTTAGTGGTTCAGTATTTTGTAGGTTCATTTAAGGTTTTGGGGGTTTGTATAGTCTTTTAGGTATTTTTTGAAAATTCCATGGCTTTTAGGGTTTTTAATGTTATTTATGGGTGTTTATTACTTTTATTGATTTTAGTTTATTAGGGGTTGTTCATTTTTTTAGTTTTATTCTATTTTTATGGTTTTTAGAGTGTTATTGGATTTAGGGTTTTAGGGGTTCCATAGTTTTTTGGGTACTTTATCATTTTATGTGTTATATTTGCTGGTTTTAAGGTTTTTGGGGATTTCATAGGGTTCTTTAGGTTTTCTTGTGTCTTTTTAGTTTTCTAGGGGTTTCCTTATTTTAGGGTATTTATAGAATTTTTAGAGTTTATAGGACATTAATGTTTTTTAGGGTTTTTGGTTTTTTAGGTTTTTGGGGGTATTAGGATTTTTATGATTTTTAGAGGTTTAAATGTTTTATGAATTATAAGTGGGTTGATATTGTTTATTATATTTTGAGTTGATTTTAATTATTTTTGGGGGGGTATGGTGTCTCAGGGGTTTTAAGGTTTTTAGTGATTTTATTATCGTTTTTGTTTTTTTGATGTTTTGAGATTTGATGGTGGGAGTTAGAGTTTTTAAGGACATTCAGTGGTGTTTAGGTTCTTTTAGGGATTTTTTTCTCCTCTTTTAGTTTTTTCATTATTTTTTGGACCTATAGAATTTTCTTGTTTCCCTTAGAGTTTTATTGGGTTTTATGGTATTTTTGGTCCTTTTGGTTTGTAGTGTGTTTTGGGACCCCAAGAGTTATTTTGGATTTTAGGGTCCAATAAGGATATTTATTGTTTTAGGGACTTTATAGTCATTTTAGGTGTTTTGGGGAATTTTATGGGGCTATTTTTTTAGAGTATTTAGTTTCATTTTAGGGTTTTAGGGTTTTAGGGTCTTTTACGGGTTTTTAGGGTTTTAGGGTCATTTAAAAACATTATAGTTTTTAGTGTTTTTTTGTGTTTTATAGGTATTTAATCTCTTTTAAGGATTTTAATTGTTTTTTGTTTTTTTAATGATCCATTAGTTTTTTTTATGTTTTTATGTGTTTTTAGGATTTTTAGTGTTTTTTAGAGTTTTTATGAATTTTAGTGTTACGTGGGGTTGTTATTGTTATTTATGGATTTTGGGGTTTTAAAAAAAATTCTGGGATTCTTTTTCAAGATTTTTAAATTTTTTTAGGTTTTAAGGGTTATAAATATTTTCATGGTTTTTAGGGGTTTTAGGAGTTTTTGTGGATTTTTTGGTTTTAGGTTTTTTGGTGTTTTTAGGTTTAGCATTTGAAAGGGTTTTTTTGGATATTGCATTGTTTTAGGGGGATTTTGAATTTTTTTGGTAATTAGGTTTTTAGGGGGCTTAGTGTTTATAATTATTACATGGTTTATTTGGGTTTCAGGTTTTTTATGGTATTTAGTGGTATTTCGTTTTTGTATTATTTTTATGGGGTGTTGGGCCTTTTAGGGAATTATAGGTGGTTTATTGTTATTTAGGACTTCAATTGATTTTATGGGTTTTAATGTGTTTTATGGGTTATATGGTTTTTATAATTGTATTGTTTTCAATGGTTTTAAGGATTTTAGTATTTGGGCGGTTTTAGGGTTTTTAATTTTTAGTGAGTTTGGGTATTTTTTTATTTTTTAGGAATTTACTAATTTACATGGATTGTTTTAGTGTTATTAGTGTTATAAAGGGTTTTTAGGTTTTAGGTGATTTTAGGTATTTCAGGAACATTTTTTTTCTAGGTTTATAGGTTTTATGAATGTTTTAGGGGTATTTAGGGGTTTTGGGTATTTTTTTTTGTTTTAAGGGTTTTTAGGGTTTTAGGTGTTTTTAAGTGTTTGGAGGAGTTTTAGGGTCTTAGGGGCTTCAGGGAATTTTCATTGTTTTTAATATCCTTTATGGGTCCTTAGGGTTTGTTAGGTGTTTTATGTGTTTTTATGGGTTTTTTGGGTTTAAATTTTTTTAGGGGGTTTATGGAATTTTTTTAGTTTTTTAGGGGATTCTATATTTTCATATTATAGGATTTTTTTGCTGTTATAATGTATTTTAGTGGTTTAGGGTAAGGATGATTTGAGGGTCAGGTTGTTCCCAAAAACCCCAAATTTATAAAGAAAAGACACAACATACAAGGGGGGGAGGGGTCAAACGACCCACACACAAAAACCCTTTACAACCCCAACCCAAAGTCCCAAAAAAAGAAAGATAAAAAAGAAAAAAAGATGGAAACAAAAACAGATCAGTCAACATCACCACCAAAATCTGAAACAGAAGCCACACCATAAGGGTCACCATCCGCACCATATCCAGAGGCCGGATCATCAAAGAAGGAGTCAGAGTCATCCCATCCTGAATCCTAATCCTCATTGAGCTTGATCAGCGTTAGAAACTTCTCCCTATGTTTCTTTTGTTCTAGGGAATGCAGTTGCTCCCAATTATTAACCTTGACATTTAGATTAACTGCCTTTGAAGAAGCCCAAGTTACCATGGGTCTGGGGAGAGTGGAGGAATCCCGCTTCCGCCACACCATAGGGGATTTATGATGATTTAGAGTTTCTTGGGTTTTGGAATATTATAGTTTAAGGGATATTAGGATTTTACGGTTTTAAAATGATTCTATTTGTTTCTTCTAATTGTTTTTCGGATTTTATATGGGATGTTAGGTTTTCAAGGTGATTTAAGGGATTTTATTTTTTTAGTGTCTTTATTATTTATTGGAATACTTTTTTGGTTTTTAGGGTTTTTAAATGTTTTAGGGGTTTTCAAGGTTCTAAATTGTTTAACATTTTTAGGGTATTAAGGGTTTTCTTATGGTTTTGTTGATTAATGGGTTTTATTAGGGAATTTAGGTTCTTCATATTTTTCCTGTGTTTTGGGGTCATTTTTCGGTTTATTGTTTTAAGGGTTTTATGGTTTTTAGCATTTTCAAGAGGGTTTTGTTTTTGGGTTTTTCTGGTTGTTTTAGTTATTAACTAGTTTTAGGGTTTTTTGGAGTCTTAATTGATTTCTTGTTTTTCATGTTCTTTTTTTATTGTTTCATGGGTTTTTAGCAGAAATTTGGTTTGTTAATGTTTTAAGGGTTTTTATATTTTTATGGATTTAAAGTGTTTTTTTTTGTTTTTTGACAATTTTATGGGATTTTAATTCTGTTTCTTGTTTTTTTAATGATTTAGGGGTTTTAGGAATTTTAGGAGTTTTTCTGTTTTTAGGAGCCTTTATGATTTTTAGTTTTTTTATGGGTATTCGAGGATTTGATGGGTATTAGGTTTTTTATGGTTCATTTGGGTTTTTAGGGTTTTAGTGTCTTTTAGGTTTTTAAAGTTGTGTTACGGCTCCTATGATAATTATGGGATTTTTAGTGTTCATTATGGGTTTTTATGGGTATTAACTCATTTTTTGTGTTTTTATCTTCCTTTTTTAGGTTATAAGTAGTTTTCAAGCTCATTTAGTGCTATATAGGTTTTAGGATCCTTTATGGGTTCTAGAGTTCACCATATTTTTTTGTATTTTTTAGGTTTTTAGGGTTTTAATGTTCCTTTAGTGGTTTTTAACGTTTTTGGATACTTTAGGTGTATATGGTTTTGGGGGTCTGTTATTGTTTTCTAGGGTTTTTATATCCCTTTAGGTTCGGTTATTGGGTCCCCTTTTATGTATTTTTAGGGTATTTAGGTTCTTTTTAGTTTTTTATGGTTTTATGGTCATCCAGGGTTTAATGTGTTTTTTTATGGGTATAGTGGATTTTGGGGGTTTTCATGAATTTTTATGTTTTTAAAGGTATTTTAGGGGTTTTAGGATTTTTAGGGGGGTTTATGAGGATTTATCAATTAAGGGGGTTTATGGTCCATTAGGGTTTTTAGGAATACTTAGTGTTTTATGGGTTTTAAGATTTTTAAGTATTTAAAGGGATTCAACATTTCATTATTGGTTTTTTTTCTATTTTAAATGGATTAAATAAATTTAAAATGATATCTGGGTTTGTAGTGGTTTTTAGGGTGATTCGGGATTTTTAGGGCTGCCTAGGTTTTATATGGGTATGATTGTTTTCAAGGGTTTTAATCAATTTTTTACCACTTTTATGGTTTTATTTAATTTTTTGGATTTGATTGTTTTTAGGGTTTCAGGGGTTTCAGGTGGTTTTAGTATTTTTATAATTTTTCGTGTTTCAACATTTTTCGTTGGGTTTTAAGGGTTTTAGTGTTTTTTGTTTATATAGTTTTAACAGGTTTTTGGTTTTCGAAGTGTTTTTTCAGAATTTTATAAATTTTTTGTGTTTTCAATGATTTTGAGGGCCTTTGCGGGAGGGGTAGTGTTTCAATTTATTTTTAGGGTTTTTTGGGGTTTTTTGGACTTTTATTGTTTATTAGGGTTTTAAGGTCATTTTAGGGTTTTAAAGTTCTTGGTTTTGATTATAGGGTTTATGGGGTAGGGTTTAGGGTTTAAGGTGTCATGTTTAAGGTTTTTGATGTAGGTTATAAGGTTTATGTTGTAGGACATATGGTTTAGGGTGTATGTTATAATGTTTAGAGTGTCGGGTGTTGTGGTTAGGGGTTTATAGGACTATTTCATAGTTTATACAGAGTTTATTGTGTTCTTTTAGTCTTCCTTATGTTTTTAATGGTTTTTAGGTATTTTTAGTGCTTTTGGAGGTTTCATAGGGTTTTAGGGGTTTTAGGGTACTATTAAGTGTTTTTAGGTATTTGTTTTGTTTTTATGGTTTTTAGGTTTTTTGAGGGGTTTTAGAATATTAGAGTCATTAAGTTGTTTAAAATTATTATTTTTTAAGAGTATTCGTGGTTAGGGTTTTAGGGGTTAATGATTTTTTTGTTTTTAGGGTTTTTGTCATTTTTGGTGGGTTCTTATTGGTTCATAAGGTTTTATAGTTTTTATGGGTTTTACAATTTTAATGTTCTTATATGTATTTTAAGGTTTATTTGGTTTTTTAGGTTTTAGAGGCATCCTTATAGTTTTTAGGGGTTTTTTCTTTTAGTGGTTTTAGGGGGGGGGGCATGTTTTTTTATTATTTTATACGTATTAATGGGATTTTAGAGATTTTTATGATTTTCCGGGCCATGGGGATTTTAATATTTTTATATGGATTGTATGAGTTTTTTATATTTTATGGGGTTTTTTTATTTTTTGTGTTTTAGTGTAATTTAGGTGTTTTAAGGATTTTTGGGGTTTTGGGGCGTTTTAGGGGTTTATATTTTTTTAATTGGTTTTTGGGTTTTTAGTGTTTATATGTTTTTAGGGTTTTTTGGAGGGTTTAAATTTTTTATTAATTTAGTTTTTTAGGGGTTTTGGAGTTCTTCTGGAGTTTGAGGGTGTTTTAGGTTTTCGTGGTATTTCATAGGGTTTTGAGTGCGTTCTTAGGTTTTAGTGGTTTTTTTTATTTTTATAGTATTTACATTTTTTAACAAATTTAGTGTTTTAGATTATTTTTATGGATGTTAGGGTGTTTGGGGGTTTAAAGTGTTTTTTTTTATTTTTGGGTATTTATGATATTTAGGGTTTTTTGGGGATTTCATCATTTTTCTATGGTTTTATGTCTTTTATGCTTTTTATGATTTTTATTTTTTTATGTGTTTTTAGGTTTTTTAGGGTTTGAAGGTTTTACTATGGTTTTTAGGGTTGTTTGGATTTGAGGTTTTTATTGTTTTCATTGTGTTTTATTGGGTTGGTTGTTTTTATGTTGTTTTGGGGTCATAGGGGTTTTTATGGATTTTGGGGATTCATAGAGTTTTTTTTGTTTTGAGGGTTGAAATTGTTTTTTGGGTTTTAGGGATTATAAGGGTTTTAGGTTTTTTAGTGTTTTTAGGGGTTTTTTGGAATTTAAGGTTTCTTAGCATTTTCATTCATTTTTGATTATTTTGGTTGTTTAGGTTTGAAGGGGTTTTTAGGGTTATTAGTTTTTTAATGGTTTATAAGGTTTTTGGGGGTTTAAAGCTTTTTATGTATTTCAGTGTTTTATTTTTTTTATGGTATATATGTTTTTTTGGGTTTTAATTTTCATTGGGGGTTTTTGGGTATTTAGAGTTTTTTTAGATTTTTAGGGGTTCTTGGGATTTTTAGTATTTTATATTATTTAATGTGTTTTAGATATTTGTGTTTTTTGTGTTTTTTATGTTTTTTTAGGATTTTTACGTTTTAATGTTTATAAGGTGTAATGTGGGTTTGATTGTTTTTTTGTTGATTTCTTGGGTTTTTTTGGGTTTCTAGGGTTCTAGTGATATTTTGGTTTTAAAATATTTAGAATGGTTTTTTTATTTTTTAATATTTTTATGGATTTAGTGTTTTTTTTTGAATTTTAATATTTTATTTTATTCTATTTGTGATATTAGGGAATTTAGTGGTTTTTGGTTGGGGGTTTAGGATTTTTAGGTTTTTATGATTTTTTAGGGTTTTTAGGATATTATGGGTTTTTGGTTTTTCTAGAGACTTTCTGTTTCGTTACGATTGTTTTTAGATTTTTGGCGTTTTTATATGTTTTTAGGGTTATTTATACTTTATGTACTTTTTGGGTTTCTTGTGTTTTTTGGTCCTTTTATGGCTAAATGATTGTTTCATAGTTTTAGTGTAATTGAAGGATATTTGGGAATTTTTGGGGATTTTATGCCTTTTATGATTTTTAATAATTATTTTGGTATTTTTGAGGTTTTATGGATGTTGAGGGTTTTTATAGTTTTTTGTGGTTTTATAGAATTTAATTGATTTTAGGGGGTTTTGGGACATTAAGGATATTTAGGGTTTTAAGTGCCTCTTAGGGGTTTTAAATTTATTTATCACATATTATGGTCCTTTATGTTTGTTGGGTTTTTTAGGGTTTTCATGATTTTTTTGTGGTCTTTTATTGTATTTATTGTTTTTAGTGGGTTTTAGGAGTTTTAGGGTTTGTAGGGGTTTTCTGGTTTTCAAATAAATATCTAGTTTTTTTTATTGTTTTGTTTTTTATTTTTCCTTTTTGGTTTCTTGGGTCCTATATGATTTTTGTGGGATCAAGGGTATTTTCTGGGTTTTGGGGGTTAGTAGGTTCTTTTAGGGTTTTATGTGTTTTAGATTCTTTTTTGGGTTTTACGGATATTAAGTATTTTTCTGGTTTTTTTCTTCCTTTTAGTGTTTTTATGGTATATTATGGTTTTTAGATCCTTCTTGAGGTTTTATGGATTTTTTCTGTCTTTTAGTTGTTTTAGGGTTTTTTCTATGGGGGGTTTTTCGGGGTTTTCAGATCTTTTATGGGTGTTTAGGGAATCTTTGTATTTTACGTTCTTTTTGGGTTTGGGGGTTTTCTAGATTTTTAGGGCTTTTAGGGTTTATTTTTTTAGAGTTTTTTTGGTTTTTTTAGGGTTTTAGGGTTTTTAGTGGTTTAGGGTTTTATGGGATATGTAGGGTCATTCGTGCCTTTAATGGATTTATGATTTGAAATGGTTTTTAGGGTTTTTTTTAATATTTTTGGTTTTTAAATACATCTAAGGTTATTAGGGTTGTTGGGTTTTGAGGATTTTGAGGTTCTTTCTTGTTTTATGGATATTCTTATAATTATATATTTTTAATGTTTTTAGATATTTTTTAGTTTTTAGGCCATTTTAAGGCATTTTTGGTTTTTGGGGATTTTTTGGGGTTTATGGATTTTTAGATATTTATGGATTTTAAGGGTTTTTATGGTTTTAGGTTTTTATCGGTTTTAGGGTTTTTATGTGTCCTAAAGGATTTTTAGGGGTTTTATATGTTATTATGGTTTTAGGATTTTTAGTGTTTTAAGGTTTTAGGGTTTTAAGGGTATTTAAAGGATTCATGGATTTTTGTTGGTTTTATAGGTGTTTTAGGATTTTCGTATGGGTTTTATGTGTTAAATGTGTTCTTAAGTGTTTAGGGTATCTTTTGGAATTCTCGAGTTTTAATTATTTTATGTTTTCTGGGGTGTTTTTAGGGTTTTATGTGGTTTTTAGATTTTTTATGTTCTTATGGGTTTTTGTGTTTTATTACGTTTTTAGCAGTTTGAAGTGGGTTTAAGTAATTTTTGGTATTTTTTGTGGTTTTGGGGGTTTAGGGTTTTTACATTTTTTAGGATTTTCATGGGGTTTAATGGTTGTAGGTCTTTTATGGGATTTAGGATTTTGACCATGTTTATGAGTTTTTAATGGTCTTTTTTATTTTTAAAATGATTTTTAACGTGTTATAGGATTTTATGGTTTTTGGTTATTTTTGAGGATTTAGGGTCATTATGGCCTTTTAGGGGTTTAAGGGGCATGTTAGTGTTTTTATGGGTTTATAGGGGTTTATGGTTTTCATGATTTAAGGGTTTGAGGGTTTATTAAATTTTATATGGGTTTAGGGGTTTTTTAGGTCATTCAATATTTTTTTTAATATTTATTGGTTTTTAGTGATTTTAGGAGTGTAGTGTTCTTAGAGGTCTTAAGTATTTTATTTATTTTTTAGTGGTTTTAGTGGATTTACCACATAATGTGTTTCAATGGATTTTATGGTGTTTAATGGGTTTAAAGAGAAATTTTTGTTGTTTATTATGTTTTTAGGGTCTTTTGGAATGTTTTAATGTTTCTGGATGTTTTAGGGTTTTTAGTTTTCTTTGTTTGTTTTATAGTTTTTGGGTTTTTTCAGGATTTTAAGGGTTTTTTATTTTTTGGGTTTTTATGGATTTTAGGGTGTTTTTTTGGTTTTTTGGGGATTCTGGGTCTTTTATGGTTTTTGTGATTTTTTAGTGATTTAGGGGTTTAAGGTTCTACTGGGGGTTTAAGTGGTTTATTAGGTTTTTAGGGGTTTTATAAATTTAGATGTTTTAGGGCGGTTTTTTGAATTTTTAATGATATTACAGGATTTATGGTTTTTTATGAATCTATGTGTTTTAGGGGTTTTAGTGTGTTTTAGAGCATTTAGGGTTTTAATATTTTTTTAAGTATTTTAAGAGGTTTTCCGGGGTTAATGTTTTCATATTTTTAAGTGGTTTTAAGTGTCTTTCTGTTCTTTCATTAGGTTTTAGTGTGTTTTAGGGGTGTTTTAGGCTCTTTTAGTGGTTTATTATTTTGTAGGTTCATTTAGGGTTTTGGGGGTTTGTAAGATCTTTTAGGGATTTTTTGGACATTCCATGGCTTTTAGGGTTTTTAATGTTCTTCATGGGTGTTTATTACTTTTATTGCTTTTATTTTATTAGGGGTTGTTCTTTTTTTTAGTTTTCTATGATTTTTATGGTTTTTAGAGTGTTTTTGGTTTTAGGGTTTTAGGGGTTCCATAGTTTTTTGGGTACTTTATCATTTTATGTGTTATATTTGCTGGTTTTAAGGTTTTTTGGGATTTCATTGGGTTTTTTAGGTTTTCTTGTGTCTTTTTAGTGTTTTTAGGGGTTTCTGTATTTTAGGGTATTCATAGAATTTTTAGAGTTTATAGCATTTTAATGTTTTTAGGGTTTTTGGGGTTTTTAGGTTTTTTGGGGTATTATGATTTTTATGATTTTTAGAGGTTTAAATGTTTTACGGATTAGCAGTGGGTTGATATTGTTTATTATATATTGAGTTTATTTTAATTATTGTTGGGGGGGGGGGTTATGGTGTTTTAGGGGTTTTAATGTTTTTAGTGAATTTATTATCGTATTTTTTGATTTTTTGAGATTTGATGGTGGGAGTTAGTCTTTTTAAGGACATTCTGTGGTGTATAGGTTCTTTTAGATATTTTAGTCTCCTCTTGGTTTTTTTTTTCATTTTTTTGGGACCTATATAATTTTATTGTTTCCTTTAGAGTTTTATTGGGTTTTATGGTATTTTTGGTCCTTTTGGTTTGTAGTGTGTTTTTGGAACCCAAGAGTTATTTTGGGATTTAGGGTCTAATAGGGATATTTATTGTTTTAGGGACTTTAAAGTCATTTTAGGTGTTTTGGGGAATTTCATGGGGCTATTTTGTTTTTAGAGTATTTAGTGTCATTTTAGGGTTTTAGGGTTTTTAGGGTCTTTTACAGGTTTTTAGGGTTTTGTGGTCATTTAAAAACATTACATTTTTTAGTGTTTTTTTGGGTTTTATAGGGATTTAGTCTCTTTTAAGGATTTTTATTGTTTTTTGTTTTTTATTTAATAATCCATTAGTGTTTTTTAGGTTTTTATGTGTTTTATGGATTTTTAATGTTTTTTTTTGAGTTTTTATGAATTTTACTGTTACGTGGGGTTGTTATTGTTTTTTATGGATTTTGGGGTTTTCAAAAATTTTATGGGATTTTTTAAAGATTTTTAAATTTTTTTAGGTTTTTAGGGTTATAAATATTGTCATGGTTTTTAGGGGTTTTATGAGTTTTAGTGGATTATTTGGTTTTAGGTTTTTTGTGTTTTTAGGTTTAACATTTGAATGGGTTTTTTTGGATTTTGCATTTTTTTAGGGGGTTTTTGAATTTTTTGGAAATTAGGTTTTTAGGGGGCTTAGTGTTTATAATTGTTACAGGGTTTATTTGGGTTTCAGGTTTTTTATAGTATTTAGTGGTATTTTATTTTTGTGTTATTTTTATGGGGTGTTGGGCCTTTTAGGGAATTATAGGGGTTTTATTGTTATTTAGGACTTCTATTGATTTTACGGGTTTTAATGGGTTTTATGGGTTATATGGTTTCTATATTTGTATTGCATTCAATGGTTTTAAGGATTTTAGTATTTGGGGGGTTTTAGGGTTTTTAATTTTTAGCGAGTTTGGGAATTTTTTTATTTTATAGTAATTTACTAATTTACATGGATTGTTTTAGTGTTATTAGTGTTATAAAGGGTTTTTAGGTTTTAGGTGATTTTAGGTATTTCGGGATCATTTTGTTTTTCTAGGTTTATAGGTTTTGTGAATGTTTTAGGGGTATTTAGGGGTTTTGGGTATTTTTTTTGTTTTTAGGGTTTTAGGGTTTTATGTGTTTTTAAGTGTTTGAAGGGGTTTTAGGGTCTTAGGGGATTCATGGAATTTTCATTGTTTTTAATATCCTTTATGGGTCCTTAGGTTTTGTGAGGTGTTTTATGTGTTTTTATGGGTTTTAAGGGTTTAAATTTTTTTAGGGGGTTTATGGGTATTTTTTAGTTTTTTAGGGGATTCTGTATTTTCATATCATAGGATTTTGTGCTGTTTTAATGAATTTTATTGGTTTAGGGTAAGGATGATTTGAGGGTCAGGCTATTTCCGAACACCCCAAATTTATCAATAAAAGACACAACAGAAAAGGGGGGGGGGAGGGGTCAAACGACCCACACCCAAAAACCCTTTACAACCCCCAACCCAAAGTCCCAAAAAAAGAACGATAAAAAGGAAAAAAAAAGACGGAAACAAAAACAGAATAGTCATAATCACCACCAAAATCTGAAATAGAAACCACACCATAAGGTCACCATCCACACCATATCTAGAGGCCAGATCATCAAAGAAGGAGTCTGAGTCATCCCATCCTGACTCATAATCCTCATTGAGCTTGATCAGCGTTAGAAACTTCTCCCTATGTTTCTTTTGTTCCAGGGAATGCAGTTGCTCCCAATTATTAACCTTGACTTTTATATTAACTGCCTTTGAAGAATCCCAAGTAACCATGGGTCGGGGGGGAGTGGAGGAATCCCGCTTCCACCACACCATAGGGGTATTATGTTAATTTAGAGTTTCTTGGGTTTTTGGAATTTTATAGTTTTAGGGATATTATTATTTTGCGGTTTTAAAATGATTCTATTTTTTTTTTCTAATTGTTTTTTGGATTTTATATGAGATGTTAGGTTTTCAAGGTGATTTAAGGGATTTTAATTTTTTATTGTCTTTATTATATATTGGAATACTTTTTTGGTTTTTAGGGTTTTTAATGTTTTAGGGGTTTTCAAGGTTCTTAATTGTTTAAAATATTTAGAGTATTAGGGGTTTTCTTATGGGTTTATTGATTAATGGGGTTTATTAAGGATTTTAGGGTCTTCATAGTTTTCCAGTGTTTTGGGGTCATTTTTTTGTTTTTATTGTTTTAAGGGTTTTATGGTTTTTAGCATTTTCAAGAGGGTTTCTGTTTTTGGGTTTTTCTAGTAGTTTTAGTTATTAACTAGTTTTAGGGTTTTTTGGAGTCTTAGTTGATTTCTTGTTTTTTAGGTTCTTCTTTTTTTATTGTTTCATGGGTTTTTAGCAGAATTTTGGTTTGTTAAATTTTTAAGGGTTCTTAGATTTTTATGGATTTAAAGTGTTTTTTTTTGGTTTTTTACCATTTTATGGGATTTTAATTCTGTTTCTTGTTTTTTTAATGTTTTAGGGGTTTTAGTAATATTAGGAGTTTTTCTGTTTTTAGGAGCCTTTATGATTGTTAGTGTATTTATGGGGATTCGAGGATTTTATTGGTATTAGGTTTTTTATGGTTCATTTGGGTTTTTAGGGTTTTAGTGTCTTTTAGGGTTTTAATGTTGTGTTACAGCTCCTATGAGAATTATGGGATTTTTAGTGTTCATTATGCGTTTTTATGGGTATTAATGTATTTTTTTGTGTATTTATCTTCCTTTTTTAGGTTATAAGTTGTTTTCAAGCTCATTTATTGATATATGGGTTTTAGGTTCCTTTATGGTTTCTAGAGTTCACCACGTTTTTTTGAATTTTTTAGGTTTTTAGGGTTTTAATGTTAATTTAGTGGTTTTTGACATATTTGGATACATTAGGTGTATATGGTTTTGGGGGTCTGTTATGGTTTTATAGGGTTTTTATAACCCTTTAGGTTTGGTTATTGGGTCCCCTTTTATGTATTTTTAGGGTATTTAGGTTCTTTTTAGTTTTTTATGGTTTTATGGTCATCCAAGGAATAATGGTTTTTTGGTTTTTTGGTTTTTATGGGTATAGTGGATTTTGGGGGTTTTCATGATTTTTTATGTTTTTAAAGGTATTTTAGGGGTTTTAGGATTTTTAGGGGGGTTTGTGAGGATTTATCAATTAAGGGGGTTTAGGTTCAATTAGGGTTTATAGGAATACTTAGTGTTTAATGGGTTTTAATATTTTTAAGTATTTAAAGGGATTTATCATTTCATTATTGGTTTTTTGTCTATTTTAAATGGATTAAAAAAATTTACAATGTTATCGGGGGTTTGTAGTGGTTTTTAGGGTGATTCGGGATTTTAGGGCTGCCTAGGTTTTATATGGTTATGATTGTTTTCAAGGGTTTTAATCAATTTTACCACTTTTATGGTTTTATTGTATTTTTTGGATTTTATTGTTTTTAGGGTTTCAGGGGTTTCAGGGGGTTTTAGTATTTTTATAATTTTTCGTGATTCATCGTTTTTCTTTGGGTTTTTTGTATTTTTATAGTTTCTTTTGGGTTTTAAGGGTTTTAGTGTTTTTTGTTTATAGAGTTTTAACAGGTTTTTGGGATTCGAAGTGTTTTTTTGTAATTTTATAAATTTTTAGTGTTTTCAATGATTTTGAGGGCCTTTGCGGGAGGGGTAGTGTTTCAATTTATTTTTAGGGTTTTTTGGGTTTTTTTGACTTTTAGTGTTTATTAGGGTTTTAAGGGAATTTTAGGGTTTTAGAGTTCATGGTATTTATTATAGGGTTTATGGGGTAGGGTTTAGGGTTTAATGTGTCATGTTTAACGTTTGTGATGTAGGTTATAAGTTTAATGTTGTAGGACATATGGTTTAGGGTGTATGTTATAATGTTTAGAGTGTCGGGTGTTTTGGTTAGGGGTTTATAGGAGTCTTTCATAGTTTATACATAGTTTATTGTGTTCTTTTAGGGTTCCTTATATTTTTAATGGTTTTTAGGTATTTTTAGTGCTTTTGTAGGTTTCTTGGGGTTTTAGGGGTTTTAGGGTACTATTAAGTGTTTTTAGTTATTTGTTTTGTTTTTATGGTTTTCAGGTTTTTTGAGTGGTTTTAGGATTTTAGAGTCTTTATGGTGTTTAATTTTTTTTAAGAGTTTTGGTGGTTAGGGTTTTAGGGGTTTATGATTTTTTTGTTTTTAGGGTTTTTATCATTTCTGTGGGGTTCTTATGGGAACATAAGGTTTTATAGTTTTTATGTGTTTTACGGTTTTAATGTTCTTATAGGTATTTTAAGGGTTTCTTGGTTTTTTAGGTTTTAGTGGCATCCTTATAGTTTTTAGGGGTTTTTTATTTTCGTGGTTTGGGGGGGGGGTCATTTATTATTATTATTTAATATGTATTAATGGGATTTTAGTGATTTTTATGAGTTTCCGGGTCATGAGGATTTTAATATTTTCATATGGATTGTATGGGTTTTTTTATATTTTATGGGTTTTTTGTATTTTGTGTGTTTTAGTGTAATTTAGGTGTTTTAAGGTTTTTTGGGTTTTTAGTGCGTTTTAAGGGTTTATATTTTTTTAATTGGTTTTTGGGTTTTTAGTGTTTATATATTTTTAGGGATTTTTGGAGGGTTTAATTTTTTATTATTTTAGGGTTTTAGGGGTTTTGGAGTTCTTCTGGAGTTTGAGGGTGTTTTAGGTTTTCGTGGTATTTCTTAGGGTTTTGAGTGCGTTCTTAGGTTTTAGTGGTTTTTTTATTTTTAGAGTGTTTACATTTTTTTAACGAATTTAGTGTTTTAGATTATTTTTATGGATGTGAGGGTGTTTAGGGGTTTAAAGTGTTTTTTTTGTTTTTTGGGTATTTATGATATTTAGAGTTTTTTGGGGATTTCATCAATTTTCTATGGTTTTAAGTCTTTTATGATTTTTATGTTTGTTTATGTTTTTATGTGTTTTTAGGTTTTTTAGGGTTTTAAGGTTTTACTATGGTTTTTAGGGTTGTTTGGATTTTAGGTTTTTAATGTTTTCTTTGTGTTTTATTGGGTTGGTTGTTTTTATGCTGTTTAGGGGACATAGGGGTTTTTATGGATTTCGTGGATACTTAGGGTTTTTTTTGTTTTGAGGGTTGAAATTGTTTTTAGGGTTGTAGGGATTATAAGGTTTTTATGGTTTTTAGTGTTTTGAGGGTTTTTTTTGGAATTTAGGGTTTCTTAGCATTTTCTTTCATTTTTGATGATTTTGGTGGTTTAGGTTTGAAGGGGTTTTTAGGGTTATTAGTTTATTAATGGGTTATAAGGTTTTATGGGGTTTAATGTTTTTTTATGGATTTCAATGTTTTATTTTTTTATTTTTTGGTTTTTTTGTTTATTTCGGTTTTAATTTTCATTGGGGTTTTTTTGGGTATTTATAGTTTTTTAGATTTTTAGGGGTTCTTGGGATTTTTATTATTTTATATTATTTAATGGGTTTTAGATATTTGTGTTTTTTAGGTTTTTTTGGATTTTTAGGTTTTATGGTTTATATGTTTTAATGTGGGTTTGATTATTTGTTGTTGATTTCTTGGGTTTTCTTTGGTTTCTAGGGTTCTAGTGATTTTCGGATTTTAAAATATTTAGAATGGTTTTTTTATTTTTTAATATTTTTATGGTTTTAGTGTTTTTTTTGAATTTTAAGATTTCATTTTATTCTATTTGTGATAATAGGGATTTTAGTGGTTTTTTGTTGGGGGTTTAGGGGTTTTTAGGTTTTTAAGATTTTTTAGGGTTTTTAGGATATTATGGGTTTTATGTTTTTCTAAAGACTATATGTTTCGTTACGATTTTTTGGGATATTTGGCGTATTTATATGTTTTTAGGGTTATTTATATTTTATGTTCTTTTTGAGTTTCTTGTGTTTTTTGGTCCGTTTATGGCTAAATGATTGTTTCATAGTTTTAGTGTAATTGAAGGATATTTGGGAATATTTGGGGATTTTATGCCTTTTATGATTTTTAATAATTATTTTGGTATTTTTGAGGTTTTATGGATATAGAGGGGTTTTGTGGTTTTTTGTAGTTTTATAGTATTTAACGGATTTTAGGGGGTTTTGGGACATTAGGATATTTAGGGTTTTAAGTGTCTCTTAAGGGTTTTAAATTTATTTATCACATAATATGGTCCTTTATGTTTTTTCGGTTTTTTAGGGTTTTCATGATTTTTGGTGGTCTTTTATTATATATATTGGTTTTAGTGGGTTTTAGGGGTTTTAGGGTGGGTAGTGGTTTTCTGGTTTTTAAATAAATATCTAGTTTTTTTGGATTTTTTAGTTTTTTATTTTTCCTTTTTCGTTTTTTGGGTCCTATATGATTTTTGTGGGTTCAAGGGTATGTTATGGTTTTTGGGGGTTAGTAGGTTCTTTTAGGGTTTTATGTGTTTTAGATTCTTTTTTCGGTTTTACGGAGATTAAGTATTTTCCTGGTTTTCTTCTTCCTTTTAGTGTTTTTATGGTATTTTATGGTTTTTAGATCCTTCTTGAGGTTTTATGGGTTTTTCTTTCTTTTAGATGATTTAGGGTTTTTTCTATGGGGGGGGGGGGGTTTCGGGGTTTTCAGATCTTTTATGGGTGTTTAGGGAATTTTTGGATTTTACGTTCTATTATGGATTTGGGGTTTTATGGATTTTTAGGGCTTTTAGGGTTAATTTTTTAGTGTTTTTTGGGGTTTTTTGGGTTTTAGGGTTTTTAGTGGTTTAGGGTTTTAGGGGTTATGTAGGGTCATTCGTGCCTTTAATGGATTTATGATTTGAAATGGTTTTTAGGGTTTTTTTAATATATTAGGTTTTTAAATACTTCTAAGGTTATTAGGGTTGTTAGGTTTTGTGGATTTCAAGGTTATTTCTTGTATTAAGGATATTAGTATAATTATATATTTTTAATGTTTTTAGATATTTTTTAGTTTTTTGGCCATTTTAAGGCATTTTTGGTTTTGGGGGATTGTTTGGGGTTTAGGAATTTTTATATATTTATGGATTTTAAGGGTTTTTATGGTTTTAGGTTTTTATCGGTTTTAGGGTTTTTATGTGTTCTAAAGGATTTTTAGGGGTTTTATATGTTCTTATGGTTTTAGTATTTTTAGTGTTTTATGGTTTTAGGGTTTTAAGGGTATTGAAAGGATTCATGGATTTTTATAGGTTTTATAGGTGTTTTAGGATTTTCGTATGGGTTTTATGTGTTAAATGTGTTCTTAAGGGTTTAGTGTAACTTTTGGAATTCTTGGGTTTTACAGATTTTAGGGTTTCTGGGGTGTTTTTAGGGTTTTATGGGGTTTTTAGATTTTTTATGTTCTTATGGGTTTTAGTGTTTTATTACATTTTTAGCAGTTTGAAGTGGGTTTAAGTAATTTTTGGTATTATTTTGTGGTTTTGGGGGTTAAGGGTTTTTACATTTTTTATGATTTTCATGGGGTTTAAGGGTTGTAGGTGTTTTATGGGATTTAGGATTTTGACCATGTTTCTGAGTTTATAATGGACTTCTAGGTTTTTAAAATGATTTTTAATGTCTTTTAGTTTTTTATGGTTTAAGGTTATTTTTGGGGATTTAGGGTTATTATGGCCTTTTAGGGGTTTAAGGGGCGTGTTAGATTTTTTATGGTTTTTTAGGGGTTTATGGTTTTCATGATTTCAGGGTTTGGGGGTTTATTAAATTTTATATGGGTTTAGGGGTTTTTTTAGGTACTTCAATATTTTTTAATATTTATGGGTTTTTAGTGATTTTAGGGGTGTAGTGTTCTTAGCGGTTTTAAGGTTTTTATTTATTTTTTAGTTTTTTTGGTGGTTTTACCACATAATGTGATTCAAGGGATTTTATGGTGTTTAATGGGTTTAAAGGGAATTTTTCAGTTTTTATTATGTTTTTAGGGACTTTTGGAATGTTTTAATGTTTTTGGGTGTTTTAGTGTTTTTGGATTGTTTGGTTTGTTTTATAGTTTTTGGGTATTTTCATGATTTTAAGGGTTTTTTATTTTTTGGGTTTTTATGGATTTTAGGGTGTTTTTTGGGTTTTTTGGGGGTTTCTGGGTCTTTTATGGTTTTTGTGATTTTTTAGTGTTTTAGGGGTTTAAGGTTCTACTAGTGGTTTAAGGGGTTTATTTGGTTTTTAAGGTTTTTATGAATTTAGATGTTTTAGGGTGGTTTTTTGAATTTTTAATGATATTATAGGTTTTATGGATTTTTATGAATTTTATGTGTTTTAGGGGTTTTAGTGTGTTTTAGAGCATTTAGGGTTTTAATATTTTTTTATGTATTTTAAGAGGTTTTCCGGGGTTAATGTTTTAATATTTTTATGTGGTTTTAAGTGTCTTTCTGTTATTTCATTAGGTTTTTAGTGCGTTTAGTGGTGTTTTAGGCTCTTTTAGGGGTTTATTATTTTGTAGGTTCATTTTGGGTTTTGGGGGTTTGTATGGTCTTTTAGGTAATTTTTGGACATTCCAGGGCTTTTAGGGTTTTTAATGTTCTTTATGGGTGTTTATTACTTTTATTTATTTTAGGTTATTAGGGGTTGTTCTTTTTTTAGTTTTCTATGATTTTTATGGTTTTTAGAGAGTATTTGGTTTTAGGGTTTTAGGGGTTCCATAGTTTTTTGGGTACTTTATAATTTTATGTGTTATATTTGATGGTTTTAAGGTTTTTGGGGATTTCATAGGGTTTTTTATGTCTTCTTGTGTGTTTTTAGTGTTTTTAGGGGTTTCCGTATTTTAGGGTATTCATAGAATTTTTACAGTTTATAGGATTTTAATGTTTTTTAGGGTTTTGGGTTTTTTACGTTTTTCGGGGTATTAGGATTTTTATGATTTTTAGACGTTTAAATGTTTTATGGATTAGCAGTGTGTTGATATTGTTTATTATATTTTGATTTGATTTTAATTATTGTGGGGGGGGGTATGATGTTTTAGGGGTTTTAAGGATTTTAGTGATTTTATTATCGTTTTTATTTTATTGATGTTTTGAGATATGATGGTGGGAGTTAGAGTTTTTAAGGACATTCAGTGGTGTTTAGGTTCTTTTAGGGATTTTAGTCTCCTCTTTGTTTTTTTTCATTTTTTTGGGACCTATAGAATTTTCTTGTTTCCTTTAGAGTTTTATTGGGTTTTATGGTATTTTTGGTCCTTTTGGTTTGCAGTGTGTTTTGGGACCCCAAGAGTTATTTTGCGTTTTAGGGTCCAATAGGGATATTTATTGTTTTAGGGAATTTAGAGTCATTTTAGGTGTTTTGGGGAATTTTATGGTGCTATTTTGTTTTTATAGTAGTTAGTGTCATTTTAGGGTTTTAGGGTTTTTTGGGTCTTTTACGGGTTTTTAGGGTTTTATGGTCATTTAAAAACATTACAGTTTTTAGTGTTTTTTTCGGGTTTATATTGATTTAGTCTGTTTTAAGGATTTTTTTGTTTTATATTTAATGATCCATTAGTGTTTTTTAGTTTTTTATGTGTTTTTAGGATTTTTTGGGGTTTTTATAGTTTTTATGAAGTTTAGTGTTAGGTGGGGTTGTTATTGGTTTTTAAGGATTTTGGGGTTTTCAAAAATTGTTATGGGAATCTTTTTTATGATTTTTAAATATTTTTAGGTTTTTAGGGTTATAAATATTTTCATGTTTTTTAAGGGTTTTAGTAGTTTTAGTGGATTTTTTGGTTTTAGGTTTTTTGGTGTTTTTAGGTTTAGCATTTGAATGGGTTTTTTTGGATTTTTCATTCTTTGAGGGGGTTTTTGAATTTTTTTTGGTAATTAGGTTTTTAGGGGGCTTAGTGTTTATAATTATTACATGGTTTATTTGGGTTTCAGGTTTTTTATGGTATTTAGTGGTATTTTGTTTTTGTGTTATTTTTATGGGGTGTTGGGCCTTTTAGGGAATTATAGGGGGTTTATTGTTAGTTAGGACTTCTATTGATTTAGGGGTTTTAATGGGTTATATGGGTTATATTGTTTTTATATTTGTATTGTTTTCAATGGTGTTAAGGATTTTAGTATTTGGGGGGTTTTAGGGTTTTTAATTTTTAGCGAGTTTGGGTATTTTTTTTAATTTTTTAGGAATTTACTAATTTACATGGATTATTTTAATGTTATTAGTGTTATAAAGGGTTTTTAGGTTTTAGTTGATTTTGGGTATTTCAGGAACACTTTTTTTTCTAGGTTTATAGGTTTTATGAATGTTTTAGGAGTATTAAGGGGTTTTGGGTATTTTTCTGTTTTTAAGGTTTTTGGGGTTTTAGGTGTTTTTATGTGTTTGGAGGGGTTTTAGGGTCTTAGGGGATTCATGGAATTTTCATTTTTTTTAATATCCTTTATGGGTCCTTAGGGTTTTTTGGTGTTTTATGTGTTTTTATGGTTTTTAAGAGTTTAAATTTTTTTAGGGGGTTTAAGGAATTTTTTTAGTTTTTATGGGATTATGTATTTTCATATTATAGGATTTTTTTTCTGTTTTAATGTATTTTAGTTGTTTATGGTAAGGATGATTTGAGGGACAGGTTGTTCTCAAACACCCCAAATTTATAATGAAATGACACAACAGACAAGGGGGGGGGGGGTCAAACGACCCACACCCAAAAACCCTTTACAACCCCAACCCAAATACCCAAAAAAAAGAAAGATAAAAAGGAAAAAAAGATGGAAATGAAAACAGATCAGTCAACATCAACACCAAAATCTGAAATAGAAGCCACACCATAAGGGTCACCATCCGCACCATATCCAGAGGCCAGATCATCAAAGAAGGAGTCAGAGTCATCCCATCCCGACTCATAATCCTCATTGAGCTTGATCAGCGTTAGAAACTTCTCCTTATGTTTCATTTGTTCCAGGGAATGCAGTTGCTCCCAATTATTAACCACGACATTTATATTAACTACCTTTGAAGAAGCCCAAGTAACCATCAGTCAGGGGAGAGTGGAGGAATCCCGCTTCCTCCACACCATAGGGTTTTTATGTTAATTTAGAGTTTCTTCGGTTTTTTGAATTTTATAGTTTTAGGGATATTAAGATTTTACGGTTTTATAATGATTCTATTTGTTTTTTCTAATTGTTTTTAGGATTTTATATGCGATATTAGGTTTTCAAGGTTATTTAAGGGATTTTATTTTTTAGTGTATTTATTATTTGTTGGAATACTTTTTTGGTTTTTAGGGTTTTTAAATGTTTTAGGGGTTTTCAAGGTTCTTAATAGTTTAAAATTTTTAGGGGAATAGGGGTTTTCTTATGGGTTTGTTGATTAATGGGGTTTATAAGGGATTTTAGGGTCTTCATAGTTTTCCAGTGTTTTGGGGTCATTTTTCAATTTTTATTGTTTTGATGGTTTTATGGTTTTTAGCATTTTCAAGAGGGGTTTTTTGGGGTTTTCTGGTTGTTTTAGTCATTAAATAGTTTTAGGGTTTTTTGGAGTCTTAGTTGATTTCTTGTTTATTAGGTTCTTCTTTTTGTATTGTTTCATGGGTTTTTAGCAGAATATTGGTTTGTTAATTTTTTAAGGGTTTTTAGATTTTTATGAATTTAAAGTGTTTTTTTGTTTTTTTACAATTTTATGGTATTTTAATTCTGTTTCTTGTTTTGTTTAATGTTTTAGGGGTTTTAGGAATTTTAGGAGTTTTTCTGTTTTTAGGAGCCTTTGTGATTTTTAGTGTTTTTATGGGGATTCGAGGATTTGATTGGTATTAGATTTTTTATGGTTCATTTGGGTCTTTAGGGTTTTAGTGTCTTTTAGGTTTTTAAAGTTGTGTTACAGCTCCTATGATAATTATGGGATTTTTAGTGTTCATTATGGGGTTTTATGGGTATTAATGTATTTTTTGTGTTTTTATCTTCCTTTTTTAGGTTGTAGGTAGTTTTCAAGCTCATTTAGTGATATATGGGTTTTAGGATCCTTTATGGTTTCTAGAGTTCACCACGAGTTTTTTTGATTTTTTAGGTTTTTAGGGTTTTAATGTTCCATTAGTGGTTTTTAACATTTTTGGATACATTAGGTGTATATGGTTTTGGGGGTCTGTTATGGTTTTCTAGGTTTTTTATAACCCTTTTGGTTCGGTTATTGGGTCCCCTTTTGTGTATTTTTAGGGTATTTAGGTTCTTTTTAGTTTTTTATGGTTTTATGGTCATCCAGGGTTTATTGGTTCTTTGGTTTTTATGGGTATAGTGTATTTTGGGGGTTTTCAAGAATTTTTATGTTTTTAAAGGTATTTTAGGGGTTTTAGGATTTTTAGGGGGGTTTATGAGGATTTATCAATTAAGGGGGTTTAGGGTCAATTAGGGTTTTTAGGAATACTTGGTGTTTAATGTTTTTTACGATTTTTAAGTATTTAAAGGGATTTATCATTTCATTATTGTTTTTTTGTCTATTTTAAATGGATTTAATAAATTTATAATGTTATCGGGGTTTGTAGTGGTTTTTAGGGTGATTCGGGATTTTTAGGGCTGCCTAGGTTTTATATGGTTATGATTATTTTCTAGGGTTTTAATCATTTTTTACCACTTTTATGGTTTTATTGTATTTTTTGGATTTGATTGTTTTTAGGGTTTCAGGGGTTTCAGGTGGTTTTAGTATTTTTATAATTTTTCATGTTTCAACGTTTTTCTTTGGGTTTTTTGTATTTTTATAGTGTCTTTTGGGGTTTTAAGGGTTTTAGTGTTTTTTTATATAGTTTTAACAGGTTTTTGGGTTTCGAAGTGTTTTTTCGGAATTTTATAATTTTTTAGTATTTTCAATGATTTTGATGGCCTTTGCAGGAGGGGTAGTGTTTCAATTTATTTTTAGGGTTTTTGGGTTTTTTTGGACATTTAGTGTTTATTAGGGTTTTAAGGGCATTTTAGGGTTCTAGAGCTCATGGTATTGATTATAGGGTTTATGGGGTAGGGTTTTGGGTGTAAGGTGTCATGTTTAACGTTTGTGATGTAGGTTATAAGGTTTATGTTGTATGACATATGGATTAGGGTGTATGTTATAATGTTTAGAGTGTCGAGTATTGTGGTTAGGGATTTATAGGAGTCTTTCATAGTTTATATAGAGTTTATTGTGTTCTTTTAGGGTTCCTTATATTTTTTAATGATTTTTAGGTATTTTTAGTGCTTTTGGAGGTTTCTTGGGGTTTTAGGGGTTTTATGGTACAATTAAGTGTTTTTAGGTATTTGTTTTGTTTTTATGGTTTTCAGGTTTTTTGAGGGGTTTTAGGATTTTAGAGTCTTTATGGTGTTTAAAATATTTATTTTTTTAAGAGTTTTGGTGGTTAGGGTTTTAGGGGTTTATGATTTTTTATTTAGGGTTTTTATCATTTCTGTGGGGTTTTTATGGGTTCATAAGTTTTTATAGTTTTTATGGGTTTTACGGTTTTAATGTTCTTATAGGTATTTTAAGGGTTTATGGTTTTTTAGGTTTTAGATGGATCCTTATAGTTTTTAGGGGTTTTTTCTTTTAGTTCTTTTATGGGGGGGGGGTCATTTTATTATTATTTTATAAGTATTAATGGGATTTTAGTGATTTTTATGATTTTCCGGGTCATGGAGATTTTAATATTTTTATATGGAATGTATGGGTTTTTTATATTTTATGGGTTTTTTTTATTTATTGAGTTTTAGTGTAATTTAGGTGTTTTAAGGATTTTTGGGTTTTTAGGGCGTTTTAGGGGTTTATATTTTTTTAATTGGTTTTTGGGTTTTTAGTGTTTATATTTTTTTAGGGTTTTTTGGAGGGTTTAAATTTTTTTATTATTTTAGGGATTTAGGGGTTTTGGAGATCTTCTGGAGTTTGAGGGTGTTTTAGGTTTTCGTGGTATTTCTTAGGGTTTTGAGTGCGTTCTTAGGTTTTAGTGGGTTTTTTATTTTTAGAGTATTTACATTTTTTTAACGAATTTAGTGTTTTAGATTATTTTATGAATTTTAGGGTGTTTAGGGGTTTAAAGTGTTTTTTATTATTTTTTGGGTATTTATGATATTTAGGGTTTTTTGGGGGATTTTATCATTTTTCTATGGTTTTAAGTCTTTTATGATTTTTATGTTTTTTTGTGTTTTTATGTGTTTTTAGGTTTTTTAGGGTTTTAAGGTTTTACTATGGTTTTTAGGGTTGTTTGGATTATAGGTTTTTAATATTTTCTTTGTGTTTTTTTGGGTTGGTTTTTTTATGTTGTTTAGGGGTCATAGGGGTTTTTATGGATTTTGGGGATTCTTAGGGTTTTTTTGTTTTGAGGGTTGAAATTGTTTTTAGGGTTTTAGGGATTATATGTTTTTTAGGTTTTTTAGTGTTTTTAGGGGTTTTTTTGGAATTTAGGGTTTCTTAGCATTTTCATTCATTTTTGATGATTTTGGTGGTTTAGGTTTGAAGGGGTTTTTAGAGTTATTAGTTTTTAATGGGTTATAAGGTTTTAGGGGGTTTAATGTTTTTTATGGATTTCATTGTTTTAGTTTTTTTTATCGTTTTTATGTTTTTTTGGGTTTTAATTTTCATTGGGGTTTTTTGGGTATTTAGTGTTTTTTTAGATTTTTAGGGGTTCATGGGATTTTAGGTATTTTATATTATTTAATGGGTTTTAGGATATTTGTGTTTTTTGTGTATTTTAGGTTTTTTTCGGATTTTTAGGTTTTAAGGTTTATGAGGTTTAATGTGGGTTTAATTGTTTTTTTTGTTGATTTCTTGGGTTTTTTTTGGGTTTCTAGGGTTCTAGTGATTTTATGGATTTAAAATATTTAGAATGGTTTTTTTTAATTTTTTAATATATTTATGGTTTTAGTGTTTTTTTTGAATTTTATGATTTTATTTTATTTTATTTGTGATATTAGGGATTTTAGTCGTTTTTGGTTGGGGTTTAGGGTTTTTTAGGTTTTTATGATTTTTTAGGGTTTTAGGATATTATGGGTTTTTTGTTTTTCTAGAGACTTTCTGTTTCGTTACGATTTTTTGGGATCTTTGGCGTTTTATATGTTTATAGGGTTATTTATATTTTATGTTCTTTTTGTGTTTCTTATGTTTTTTGGTCCTTTTATGGCTAAATGATTGTTTCATAGTTTTAGTGTAATTGAAGGATATTTGGGAATTTTTGGGGATTTTATGCCTTTTATGATTTTTAATAATTATTTTGGTATTTTTGAGGTTTTAGGGATATAGAGGGGTTTTATTGTTTTTTGTGGTTTTATAGTATTTAAGGGATTTTAGGGGTTTTGGGACATTAAGGATATTTAGGGTTTTAAGTGTCTCTTAGGGGTTTTAAATTTATTTATCACATATTATGGTCCTTTATGTTTTTTGTGGTTTTTAGGGTTTTCATGATTATTTGTGGTATTTTATTGTATTTATTAATTTTAGTGGGTTTTGGGGTTTTAGGGTTTGTAGGGGTTTTCTGGTTTTTAAATAAATATCTAGTTTTTTTTGGATTGTTTAGTTTTTTATTTTTCCTTTTTGGTTTTTGGGTCCTATTTGATTTTTGTGGGTTCAAGGGTATTTTATGGGTTTTGGGGGTTAGTAGGTTCTTTTAGGGTTTTATGTGTTATAGAATCTTTTTTTTGGGTTTTTTGGAGATTAAGTATTTTTATGGTTTTTTTCTTCCTTTTAGTGTTTTTATGGTATTTTCTGGTTTTTAGATCCTTCTTGAGGTTTTATTGATTTTTTCTATCTTTTAGTTGTTTTATGGTTTTTTCTATGGGGGGTTTTCGGGGTTTTCAGATCATTTATGGGTGTTTAGGGAATCTGTGGATTTTACATTCTTTTAGGGTTTTGGGGTTTTATGGTTTTTTAGGGCTTTAGGGTTTATTTTTTTAGAGTTTTTTTGGGTTTTTTTAGGGTTTTAGGGTTTTTAGGGGTTTCGGGTTTTAGGTGGTATGTAGGGTCATTCGTGCCTTTAATGGATTTATGATTTGAAATGGTTTTTAGGGTTTTTAATATTTTAAGTTTTTAAATACATCTAAAGTTATTAGGGTTGTTGGGTTTTGAGGATTTTAAGGTTCTTTATTGTTTTAATGATATTAGTATAATTATATATTTTTATGGTTTTTAGATATTTTTTAGTTTTTTGGCCATTTTAAGGCATTTTTGGTTTTGGGGGATTTTTTGGGTTTTAGGGATTTTTAGATATTTATGGATTTTAAGGGTTTTATGGTTTTAGGTTTTTATCGGTTTTAGGGTTTTTATGTGTTCTAAAGGATTTTTAGGGGTTTTATATATTCTTATGGTTTTAGGATTTTTAGTGTTTTAAGGTTTTAGGGTTTTTAGGGTATTTAAAGGATTCATAGATTTTTATTGGTTTTATAGGTGTTTTAGGATTTTTGTTTTGATTTTATGTGTTAAATGTGTTCTTAAGGGGTTAGGGTATCTTTTGGAATTTTTGGGTTTTAATGATTTTAGGGTTTCTGTGGGTTTTTTAGGGTTTTATGGGGATTTTAGATTTTTTATGTTCTTATAGGGTTTAGTGTTTTATTATGTTTTTAGCAGTTTGAAGTGGGTTTAAGTAATATTTGGCAATTTTTGCGGTTTTGGGGGTTTAGGGATTTTAAATTTTTTATGATTTTCATGGGGTTTAAGGGTTGCAGGTCTTTTATGAGATTTTGGATTTTGACCATGTTTCTGAGTTTTTAATGGACTTCTAGGTTTTTGAAATGAATTGTAACGTTTTTAGGTTTTTATGGTTTTAGGTTATTTTTGGGGATTTATGGTCATTTTGGCCTTTTAGGGGTTTAAGGGGAATATTAGAGTTTTTAAGGGTTTTTAGGGGTTTATGGTTTTCATGATTTGATGGTTTGGGGTTTATTAAATTTTATATGGGTTTAGGGGCTTTTAGGTACTTCAATATTTTTTTAATATTTTTGGGTTTTTAGGGATCTTAGGGGTGTAGTGTTCTTAGCGGTTTTAAGGTTTTTATTTATTTTTTAATGTTTTTAGTGATTTTACCACATAATGTGTTTGAAGGGATTTTATGGTGTTTAATGGGTTTAAAGGGAATTTTTCCATTTTTTATGTTTTAGGGTCTTTTGAAATGGTTTAATGTTTTTGGGTGTTTTAGGGTTTTTAGTATTTTTGGTTTGTTTTATAGTTTTTATGGGTTTTAGGCCCTTTAAGTGGTTTTATTGTTCATATGGGTTTTAGGGTTTCTATATATTTTTGAGTTATTAATTTTTTAGTTATTTAGGGGTTTTAGGGGTATTAGGGTTTTCTAGGGGTTTTATGGTTTTTATGTGTTTATGAGTTTTAGGGGTTTTATGGTATTTTGAGTTTATTAGGATTTTTAAAATTATTTTGGGTTCTTTTAAGGTTCTTAGGGGTTTATAGGTTCATTTAGGGTTGTGGGGTTAAGGGGTTTCAGGTATTGTTTTGGGGTTTTGGGTCATTCGACGGTTTTAGTATTTTTAGGGACTTTTATAATTTTCAGCTTTTTAAAATTTTGTATCAGGGTATTTTTTTGGTTTTCATAGTGTTTATGGGTTTTAGTGTGTTTTTGGGTCTTTTAAGGGTTTAATGTGTTTTATAAATTTTTGGTGACTTTTATTTGTTTTTATAGTTCTCATGGTCTAGGTGGTTTAGAAGGGTTTTTTGCGCTTTTAGCGAATTTTATGAATTTTGGGGGCTTTTTAGGGTGTTTGGGGATTTTTAGGGTCCTTTTGGGTTTTATGGGTTTTTATGGTCCTTTAGGGTTTTAATATCTTTATAGCCATTTAAGGTATTTGGTAATTTTATCATATTTTATGTTTTTAGATTTTTAGTGACATTTTGGGGTTTAATGGAATTTTGGGTGTTTTGGGTATCTTAGAGTCTATAGGGTTATTTGGAATTTTAGGGTCTTCTAACAGGGTTTAAGGTGTGTTAGGGTTTTATTATTTTTTTTGTTTGCGGGGGGGGGGGGGGGTATGGTGATTTCAGGGTTTTTCAAGTTTTTTTGTCCCATAGGGGTTTTAGGGATTTTATGGACATTTAGTGTCTTTGGGGGAATATGGTTTTTATATATTGTAGGGTTTTATGATTTTATGGGGTCTTAGGGTTTCTAGTTTTCTTGAGGGGTTGGGGGTTAGGAATTTTTAGGGTTTCGTGGTTTTATCTTTTTTGGTAGTTTTATGGTGTTTGAGGTTTTTTATATTTTATTTTTTTTAAGGTTTTATGGTTTATATGGAATTTTTGGGTTATAATAATTTTGGGGTTTTATGTGTATTTTAGGTGTTTAAAGATTTTAGAGGATATTTTTGGATTTTTATGTGTTTTAGGGATTTTTAAGAGTTTTTAGTATTTTTGGGTATATTGGAGTTTTACTCTATTATGGGTTTTATGGGGTTTAGTGTTTTAGGGTTTTTAGGGTGTTTATGGGTTTTTAAGGGGATTTTGGGGTTTTAGGGTAATTTACATTTTTAGGGTTTTTACAGTTTTTTGGGAATTTTACGAATTTTAGGGTTTTAGGCCCTTTTGGGCTGTTTAAGGGTTTTGTTGGATTATTTATTATTTTTCATGTGTTTTACGGTCATTTAGTGATTGAGGGGGGGGGGGTTAGGGATTATAATTGGTTTTTTCGGTAGGGTGGGGGTAGATGTTTTTAGGTATTTTTGGGTATTTCAATCTTTTGGGTTTTAGTTGTTTTTATGGTCATCTTGAGTTCATTATTTTTTTATTTAAAATTTGGTTTTAATAATTTATTTACATTTTTCGGATTTTCAAGGCTTTCAGTGCCTTTAATGTTGTTATGGTTTTTATAATTTTATTACTTTTTTAGGGGATTTTATGGGTTTTTGGGGTTTGAAGGTGGTAATAGGGGTTTTTGCATTTTAATTTGGTTTTTAGAGTCCTTTTGGGTTTTTTTAATTTTTTGGGTCCATTAGGGTTTTTGGGTTTTTATTTTCCATTAGTGTTTTTATCAGTTTTAGGGTCTATTAAGGGTTTTAAGTGTTTTTGAGTATATTAGGGTGTTTTAATTTATTTTATGGCCATTTTGGGGTTTTTTTGTCTTATGGTTTTAGGAATTTTTGAGAATTTTGGGGTTTACATTGGGATTTAGGGTCTTTTAGGGTTTTGTGATTTATTTGTGCCCTTTAGGGATTTTTTTGGGTCTTTTGTGTTTTAGGTGTTTAAGATATTTTATGGGTTCTGTTGTTTTTAGGTTATTTAGTGGGTTTTAGGTATTCTAGGGAGATTTGTGGGTTTTTATGGTTATGAATGTTTTATGGGTTTTAGGACATTAAGGGTTTTCTGCATATTTTATAGTTTTATAGTGTAATTGGGGTTTTTTGGTTTTTATGGTGTATGTGTGTTTGGGTGGGGGGTTATTATGGGTTTTAGTGTTTTTAGTATTTTGTGGGTTTTTATATTAAGAGTTTCTATTCATTTTTATGGATTTTTAGAGTTTAAGGGTATTTATGGGTTCTACGAGTTTTATGTTTTTAGGATGTTTAGAGGTTTTTATGGTTTTTTATGGTTTTTATCTTATTTTTAATTTTTTTGCGGTTTTGGGATTTTAGGATCATTTAGTGGATTGAGGGTTTTTGGTTTCTGTTGGTGATTTAGGGGTTTTATGGTTATTTATGTGTTTTAGTTTTTTTGGTTTTAGGCTATTAGGTGTTTACTTTATAGGGGTTTTTATCATTTTCTTGGTTATAAGGTTTTTTAATGGCTTTCAAGGATTTTAAGGCCTCTTAGATGTTATTTTTTTAATGTTTTTAGGCTATTTTTGGGTGTTATGGTTTCATAGGTTTTTTTGGGTTTTAGGGTTATGGTTGAATTTTGGGTTTTTATTGAATTTTTATGGGTTATAGATTGTTTTATTTCGATCTGGTATCCTTTATGGTTTTTGTTTTTTTGGGATCTTTTAGGGGGGTTTTCGTAATTCTTCATCGTTTTGGGAATTTTTCTGATTTTAAGGGGTTTTGGGGGGGTTCGAGTGTCTTTAACTTTTTAAGGTTTTGTAGGGGTTTTAGAATTTTTAGTGTCCTTTATTATTTTTATGGTTTTTAGGGCCCTTTAGGGGAATTTGGTTTATTGGTTCCTTTAGGGTTTTTTAGATTTTTTCGTTAATTTTTTTTATTATGTTTTTTAGAGTCATTTAGTGTATCATAGATCATTTAGGGGATTTAGGGGTTTTAGTGACTTTTAGGTTTTTAGTGTCATTTAGGGGGTTTGGGGATTTTAGGTCTGATATGCGGTTATTGGAATTTTCAGGGCCTTTATGGGTTGTTTGTTGTTTAGGGTTTTTTTTGTTTTTAGGATTTTTGGGTCTTTATAGAATCTTAGGGGTTTTATGGATATAATGGTTTTTAGTGTTTTATGTGTGTTTTATGGATTATAGTTTTTAAAGTTTATAATTGTTTTATATTTTATTGGGTTTGTAGAGTTTGTAGGATACATTGTGGTGTTTTATGGATTTTGGTTTTTATGCATTTTAACGGTTATTTGGGGGGGGGGGTTAAAGGGTTTTACTATTTTTTGGGTTTTTAATCATTTTCAGTTTTTTTTTACTATTTTAGTATTTTTATGGTTTTAATGTTCTTACGGTTTTTAGAGTATTTAGGGTTTTAGTGGATTTTATTTTTTTTATTTTTTAAGTTCATTTATTTTTTTATAGTTTCTAGGATTTTTAGGGGTTTATGGTGTTTTATGGTTTTCAGAATTTTATTGGGTTTTTTTCATTAATTGGGTTTATGAAGTTTGATGGTTTTTAAGGTTTTTAGAGTCCTTTTGGGTTTTTTTGGTTTTTTTGGGTTTTTAGAAGAAATGGGGCGGGGGTTCTTAGGGGTGTTAGGGTTTTTTCACTTTTTAAGGATTTTAAAGGGTTTTATGGATTTTATTCCTTTTAAGAGTTTTATGGTTTTACCATTTTAATTATTTGGGGGGTGTTGAGAAATTTCTAGATGTGTTTTTTGGTTTTAGCGGTATTAACTGGTTTTAGAGGTATTTATTATTTTTAGGGGATTATGTTTTTAAAGTTGTTTTGAATTTTAATGAGTTTAACGGTTTTAATAGACTTTCTGTTCTTTTAAATGTTTTTAGAAAGGTTTAATGTTTTAGGGTCTATTAAGATGTTTAAGTGGGTTTAGTGTATTTTGGGAATTTAGGTGTATTTTGGGATTTATTGGGGGTTTAGGACATTTTAGTGTTTTTAGGGTTTTTTTTTGTTTTTCTAGGGGTTTTTTAGTTTTATTTTGTTTTTAATGGTTTTTATGATTTTAGGTTATTTAGGGTTTTTAGCGTTTTAAAGATCCTTTTGGATGGATTCTAATAATGTTATGAATTATTTTGTCAACCTCCTTTTTTTTAATGTTTTCATTAAATTGGCCGCAAAATATGTTTTTTGGAAACCTTGGTATGAATTTTTGGTAAGAAACAATTATTTTGAAATTACCGGAGGAGGTAAGGAAGTTCATAATTTTTAATAAATTTTTTATGAATCTCTCTTTACTGATTCATAGAATTATAATTTTTTCCCAAAATCACTTAATACTATGAATCCTCATGATCCATGGTAGTTTGTACAGATGTGGAAAATCTATTAGAAGACAAAGGGAGAGATCAACATTTTTTTAGAAAATAATCCTCAAGTCAAACATTTCTGGAAAAAGAACACTAAAATAATGATTCAAACATAGCTCTATAGATGGAAGGTAATGAAATGAAAAAAATTGATAATCCATAAAACAAGGACAATCACATAAAAATTATAAGAAAACAAGTATAACTAATTATAACACTTTAGGATTTACAAATGTGAGAAACCCAAAATTTGAGAAGTCAAAACTAGAGACTTCTTTTTTATAAATGTAATGGGGGGAAATTAAATGAAATGTGAAGTTCAAGAAAAGTTAAAATTTCTATTGGAAATTGATTTTTCATGTTACTGAAGTCTTTTTATGTTTTAAAAGCGTATTCATCAATCTTCAGTGGGCGAATAAAGTTGGATAGAGAAAGAAAATGTTTCCAGATTTATAGATTGTACAATGTTAAAATTGAAAAGATTGTTTAGAAAATGGTTGGAGTTCAGCATTATAAAAAACATTAGGTTATAAAGCCAATAGATCTAGTCAATGGGAATAATATCAATTGGTTTAACATTCAATGTATTGATGATTTTAAGATAGGACAAGGTGATTTCATCATATGAAAATTTTCTAGAACATTGTTTTGAGTAAAGATTACACTAAGTATGAATGGCAGGATGAACCCATCTGATAGAGTCATTAAGGAAAATAAGATCAAACAGTCATAGCCTGATGCAGAGTTATTAATCATGTTCCATAAAAACATCAACTTGAGATATTAGTTTCATGAACTTCATATTACATTGTAAATTTTATAATAATGATGATTTTGGGATTTTTTTTGGGATTTTTTATGTAGAAAAAATTGAAGGATGTTTTGGTGAATTCATTAATTCTTGAAGTTAAGGAAGATTGAAGAATATGTGGTTGTTTGAGAAATAATGACACATAAAAAATGTTCTTGAATATAATATATGAGCATTGAAGAATAAAAAGTAATTTCATTTAAGTAGGAATACTTAATTTTGGGAATTTTAGTATGTGGGAAAGGGAAATTTGTTTCATTACTTTTCTTCTTGGGGAAAACCTATATAAAGGGGGATTCAAGTACAATGATGGCTATTGATAAGAACACTTTTAATCAATGAAAAAATGACTAAAATGATGAAGTGATTTTATTAATGTGAGTTTAAAAATTATATATACTTCTCGTTGAAGAAATTTACTAGAAATATTTTTTAATTAGTGCACTAGAATAGTTTTCAATTCTGAGATTCCGAAAAGAGAGAATCCGAAATAGTTTATTTGTAAAATTTGAAGAACAATGGTTTGGATAATTTGAAATATCTATATTTTAAAATATAGATAAATTTCTATGAGTTGAAAAGGATATAAATTCACCAGATTTAGAGAAGAGTACACTGAATGAACACTTTCAGGTGGAGAAAATCAGACAATGGTTTTTTGACGAAACTTGTTTAATCTAATTTACAAAGTCTCACATATTTTATTTTGCATCTATTTTGTAAGAAATACATTTAAAACTATTGATATAAAGATTAATCATACCTACCAGATGATAGAAGGTTTATAATTGGAATTAGATAAATGTTGTATTCACTTCTTACTAATAGTGAATTTTCATGTACTTATGGGAGATTCCACCGAATGGATGCAGGTTCTCAAAATGAGGTCGAACCTTCATAAATATAATGTAATATATTTAAATTTCTATATTTATATTCTAGTGATTTTTTATAAAATATTGATATGAAAATAAATAATATAATATTTAGTGGTTAAATTTTATAAATTTGGATAATTGTAAAAACAAATCATTTATTTATCCACCCCCTATACTTAGTGGTTTAATGATCATACAAAATATTATATGGTATAAGGGAAAACGTTCCAAAGATAAATCTATATCATGTTAAATTTCATTTGAGTCAATGATAACGGTATTCTTGAATTTATTTTAAGAAAATAATCCTGGATTAAAAAACATAATGATACACAATGTTATGTCACCTTTTATGGATGTTATTGTTGCTGTAAAAATTTTGTTTCCACCCATTGTGTAAAATACCAAAAATAATTTTTATCACATGATAAATATTTAGGATGATAGGAATGCAAGAAATATTACTATTCTTTCTATAATAAAATTGGATTTTTAATGGAAAAGGATATTATAATAACAATTTTTTTCAAATCTTGAATGTATCTTCTAGGGAGACACAAAAGTGAAGAAAGTAATATTAAAATCATTGAAATACAAGTATGAAGAAAATGAAAATAAGAGAAGAATAAATTTATGATCGGTAATTAACAAGATTTAACATTATATTGTTAAACATCATAGTACTTTGAGTTTCCTTAAATGATTCTAACATTTTTTTTAAAACTCATGAGAAACATACCTAACATGTTTTTGACACTAAAATTTATTCCTTAGATGAATAATATGATATATCACTTGATAAACATCATAACCATTATGGTGCCTATGATATGAGAAATTCAGTATAAATCAATAAAAAATTGATGATTTTTTTTAAAATCCACCTAAAATATGAATATCTATTTTACAGAGAATGTTGGACACATTGATTCTAAAGATAATATATTCAAATTAATGACATGATCATGTATCTTATCTCTGAAAATTAACAAATTGGTTGAGGAAGGTATAGGAGAAAAGTCTCTGTTAAATTATTCTATTGTGGTGGGATTGTGAATTTTTCTATGAAATTCAAAAAAATAAATTTGTATAATATGAAGATCATTTTGATGAAAACCCTCATTAGAATATGTGGAATAAAAATTCTGAAAAATATAAGAAGAAGGCATTTGGTAAGGACACGTTTTATGTAAAAAAATAAGAATGTTGAGTAAGAAAGATGAATCTAACTCTTCGGAAAAAATTCTTCAAAATATTAATGTTCTAAAAATATCCAAATATTCTTTGAGAATATTGAGAAAAAGTAATATTCATAAAGAAAGAAGAAGATGGAGGTGAAGAAACATATAGTGAATATTAACTCAGATTAAAACTTAAAGAATTTTGTATGAAAGAAAACTAAATCAAAAAACAAATCAAAAAAATTAATAAATAATTTTGAATGGATAATGATTTAATTAATGATGTCCCAAAATAGAAAAATGAATATTTTCATGAAATCATAAACCTCAAACTAAATGTAACTGAAAAAAGAAAAATGGTAGTAGAATTGAGTAAGAAACATGCTACTAAGGAATATGAGGTTGGTAAAACACAATAAAAAATTATTCAGGTAGAGTGTATCTTAATAAAGATAAATGAAAATTTCAAAGGCTTTATAGATAAAATTTGACTCACCTCTAGCTGATGAGAAATATTACTCCCTGAATTTGGAGAAATTTTCACCCATTATATTTGATATTTCTTCCAAATTAACTAAAAATTAAATTGCGATAATTTTTTTAGAACTATTGGATTGATATAGGATGTTATAAATCCAAAAAATCAAAACAAAAACAACCTCCATAAAATGTTTCCCCATTTTCACAGGATACACAAAAATTATACAGATGTCATGAACATTGGCTAGATAATTACATATAATGATCATATTTCTATATAATATAGATATTTTTTGGATATCGATGTTTTTATGGTATTTTTGTACACAAATATTAAATTTTTTGGAACAATATTTCCCTCCCTTTAAGTATAATTGACCTTTTATGGAGAAATAATACATGAATAGAGACCAACATACCAAATTTATAGGAATAAAGAAAGGGAAAAACAATAAATGATAAAATGTTTCTAATGAAATATTAGTTTGGATATATTCAGGATGTTTTTATAATATGTGATCAAACAATTAATTTAGAATAAGAATTTTTAGTAAATCTTCTACAAAATAATTCTTATAATAGAAAATAAAAAAATAGTTTGAAAAAAATATGGTTAAAGAAATGGATTTTGTCATTAAGACAACATAAAAAGAAACCAGAAGAAATAAATAATGGATTATTGATAGTGTTTATTCCTTACATATGATAATTTATTCAAAAATATCTTGAAATATTTTAAATATCTTGATAGAGGAAGAATTACTTTTGGAAAATCTAGTTCCTTAAAAAAATAGGAAAATGAATAACTGATATCGAAGTTTAGAAACTGAAATCTAAGAATGTTTATATGTTGATGGGATAAAATAAAACGAATTTAGTGTAAAAAATATTTCAAATGATATAAAGGAGGTTATATTTGAGAATTATTCATGTATCAATATATTTGTCGAATATAGTAAAGTTTTTATGATTGGAGAAAAAACCAATACAAATATATTTCATATCGGTTAACATTGTCACTCATGTTACATGAGTTTTATGATGAAAAAATGATATTGAATTGAATTCATGGGAATTTGGTCTAGAGAAGTATTAGTGATCTTTCCAAAGAAGATATTGTAACAAAAATCATAGCTAAATAGAAAATATTTTGTTTTTTTGTAAAACGTTTCTGAAAGGGAATATGACTTGTAAAAGACATAAGAACGTTTTTATTGAATATAATAGTCCCTTAGACCAGATAAACTCTAATAAATGTTGGATGTTTAGACAATAATTACAAAATTGGATTTTATCTTAATTAATTTCTCAATTAATTCACTTGTGGGACAAAAATAATGTCTATGAAACATAAATCAAAGGTCGTAGAACTATTCAAATTATACATAAAGGAATTTTAAATAGAAACGTGTATTTATATATTGTATCTGAAAACAAGAAATGAATGGAGTACACACATAATAATTTTTAATCCAATCTAAAGAATCATGGGATCCAAAATTAATATAGTTCCCAAAATACACTCAACTAAATGGAGTAGTAGAAATGAAAATTAGAAGACTAGTAGAAATGGGATGAAGAATGTTGCATGATTATAAATTTTAAAAGTTTTTCTGGAGAGAATCTATTATTACTAATTTACATGTAAAATACCGATATTTAATAAGACTGACATCCATTTTGAAATCATATGGGGTGTGGTATAACAAATAACCATTAGTGAAATATTTCATGTTTTTTGGAATTCCCTAATTACTAAAAATATCCATTTATTAAAATATTTTATGAATAATCTAAGGATGAAATTTTCAAGGGATACTACACAAAAAAAGCGTTATAAATGTTATTATAAATATTTACTAAAATTTTATTATGTTATAATGTGAATGGTATTAAAAACTAAATTTACATAACAATTTTTTTTAAAAATTCATAAAAATAATTGTATACATCCAATGAAAATTACAAAAGTGAATATGAGTTTGATAAAAAACATTTCCATGAAGGTTTATAAGAATTTTGTATGAAGATAGTTAAATAAGAAGAGAAACTCTCAAATTTTATACCCCATAGTAATGGGTAGAGTCTAAGAACATTATTGGAAACTACATTGCACCAGTTCAAACCATAATAATTTTGAGATTAGAAAATCCAACAACACCTATCACAGTTGTTGAATTGGAATCAGATTAAGAGGTAGTTGAACATAAATAAATGATTTAATTTATGAATGAAGAGTCATATAAGATTTAAAATCATGAAACATGAGAATATATTCCATGTCCAAACTGAAATATTATTATTTGGATAAATTAGATATACATAAACAAGATGAATTAACATGGATTGGTTTATGAAATATAAATATACTTTAAAAAAAAGTATTCATATATGAATGGTGTGAATTTTAAAGTATTGGTATGCCTCATTGTGATATTGTAACTATAATAAAATTTATATAAATGTCTTCACATCATTGAAACAATGGTTTTCAGATGGATGTGATGTTACAATTCTTTAATTTATATATTGGGGAAGAATATTACATTTAACAACCTTTTGGATTAGTACATGTTAAATATAGAATCATGGTGTGTATACTAAATTAGTATTTGGAAGTGATAAAAAATAATAACGTGCCTGGTACTGAAAACATTATAGCATCATGAAAAAATTGTACTTTTTAAAGTAAATGTTAACAGATTGTAATATGTAAAAAAGATAAAAATAAGTACCCCAAATATTATTGTTCATTTTGATGACATAATTTTTTAAATTATAGAGAATGTTATTTTAAATATTCATCTAAAGAAATGATAATATTTCTAAAAGTTCAGTTCTCATAAAATGAACTTTATATCATTTCTAAAAATTGTAATAGAGTGAATAATATTTTTTTTCTTTAAATTGAGTATAATGTGAGGGAATTGTTAAAAAAAATTGGTATAGATTATTCCAAATATGTTTCTACAACTATTTCTATTAGAAAAAATATATGTAAAGATGAATATAGGAAAAACAAGAATTTAATATATTTTCAAAATTTTATATGAATTTTTCTCTATATTACATCAACATGTATTGATATCATTTATTTTGTTACTTTTTATAGAAATTATCATGGAGATCCAAAAAAATCAAAAAGTCTTGATGAAAAATTAATTTTCAAATATTTTAGAGGAACATATTCCCATTGTATGTTGTAAAAAATAAACGATGATGAAAAATTCCATAGATATAATGATATTGATTCGTCTAGAGATTGTAACAATAGAAAATAAATTTTTGAAAGACGATTGTTTCTTGTGAGAATGTTGTGTGAGTTGTAATAGTAAGGACAAATAGTTTTAATACCTTGGGCATGGAGGAATAATAATAGGCTTCCACCACTCATTCTTGTATAAAAAGGATTCTGATGAATGTCTATCTAAACCATTTGAGAAAGAATGTTTTCAACCCATTAATGATTATTTGTGATAATAAATGGCCCATTTATATTTACAAAATTCATGTAAAACATTCAAGATAAAAATAAATTCATATCAAGAATCATTTCATAAAATATAATATTTTTTGTGGAGATGTTTTGTTTGAGTACATTTCAACAAAGACTCAAATTAATGTCATTTTCGCCAAATCTATTCCAAAATAATGGTCTTTGGAATTGAGGTTAAAACTTAATGTTCAACCTTCACAAATGAAATTTTAAATTAAAAATGGATGCCCCACAGTACTATGTAGATTATATTGAAAAATGGGTAGAGTAAGTCAAACAATTCCCTAAAAAGGGGGAGAGTGGGTAAAAATCCTTCTATAATGAATTTTAATATCTGATTATCAAAAAATGTGGGAGATACTATGATTTAAGAATATTGGGGGAGTAGAAAATAATGATTTAAAAATAAAAAATATAAAAATATAGATAGGGTTAAATTATTAACAAGATAAAAAATGTTCCTATGACTCAGTTGAAATTATTTAAAAAATATTAATTTATCTAGTGGTGTGGATTCATGACACACTCTTTGAACAAAGAATGGGTTTTGATGAGACTATTATCAAATGATGAGTGTGAAAAAATTTAGTTCCATGTAAGCATTTTTTTATGAATGTTTTTACAAAACCCAAAGGGGGAGATTGAAGATATTTTGTGAGGGTTTCTAGAAATGTTTTGTATTTTTAAAAAATTATTTTTTATGAATTTTTTATTAAACATGCTGCATCAATATTGTTAAGACACTTTGTTAAAATTGATTGGTATTAAATTTTTTTATTGAATTACTTGAATAATTAAGGAAGTTAGTAAGCTTCATTAAAATTCTTAGGAAACATATCATAAAAAAGTCAAAAAAGGATAAGTCATTCATAAAAATTTCTATAATCATGAAAATTCATGATCCAAGTCAATGAGTGAAAAACTATAAGAAATATGAGAAGTCAAATTGAGAGATAAATTTTTTACCAAACACACTCCTTTGGAAAAATATTTCTATACACATATCACCAGATGTAATGATATAGACATATATCTCTAGATGGAAGGTGATAGAAAAAAGCTGTTGCTGCCGAGTTTGTGCAAATTAAAGAAACCCAAAGTTATAATTTAATATTGAAGCTTTATTTTTATAAAATAAAATTGGGAGAAATTAAATGTCTCAAAAATTTCAATAAAATTGTAATTTTCTAATAGAAAGTTAATTTTGATGTTACCAATGTTTGTAAATGTTGTAACAATGTAATCAACATTATTACATTGGTCTAGTGTAAAAAATAGAGAAATAAAATGTTTCTAGATAGAAAATTTGTATAATGATCAAATGGAAAATATTTCTATCCAAATGATTGGTGTTCGATTTTATAAAGTAAATTGAGTTATAAAGCCAATGAATTAAGTCCATAGGATGAGGATCTAGAAGAATAACATTAAATGAATGGAAAAAATTAGAAAAATAATGGGTTGGTGTCATAAAATTAATGCATATAAGATCTTTTTCGTTGTAAAGATTATTTTAAATAAGAATGACCTGATGAAGTCACAAAATAGAGTTTTCCAGACAAATATGATTGTACAGTAAACACCAGATGCAGGGTTATTAAAAAAATATTATTAAAAATGTTCCAATGGATTAAATTTTGTCAATAACATTACATATCATTGTACCAACCACAAAAAGGATACCTTTGTTCAATTTTATGATTGATTTATTATCTAGATAAAATTCATGGATGGTTGGGTGAGTTCTTTAATGTCAGAAGTTAATAAATTTTCACCAAATTTTTGTTTCAAAAGTAATCACAAAGGTTCAAATACGTTCTTGAATACTCTACAAGAGTTGATAAGTTTCTATGTGAATTTATTTTAAAATAGGTCAATTAATTTTTATAATTTAAATAAGTAGGAATGTAAAATTGTTTTCCCACCTTTACTACTTCGGGATAACCAATATAAATTGGGATTGAAGTAGATTACTTTATGTTAAGATTAATATTCACCGATAAAAATCCTGAAATTATATAGAGATTGTGTCGATGAGATTTTACAAATGATATTTATTTATAGTGGGGGAATATATGTAAATTTAGATTTTAAGTGGGGATTAAGAATGAGTTTTTATTTATGAGATTCCCGATAGAGAGAATCAGAAAATTTTTCACGTTTCCCCTAAGGAACAATAGTTTTGATAATTGATTGGATTTCATGGTATAAATGAAGATTAGTTTTAGAGTGGGACACCAAAAAAACTCATTATATATATAAAAAAATTCCACACACATTCAATTTTGGTAGGAGAAAATTGGACACAGGTTTCTGGGGAAACATTTTGGGAGCTGATTTACAGAGCTTCAATTATTATGTTATGTCTTAGTTTTCTGGCTCAATATTTTATTCACTTTTAACAAATAGTTATTTTCAATGGATCTGTAGGACTCACCAAATAAAATATGAAAGTTCTCACACTATGTATGAAACTCGTAAATAAATTGTTCATTTTTTATTTTTATTATCTTTATATGATAATGATATTTTTTAAATGGTCTATAAGGTAAGTAACTCTAATAAAGTTCAGGGGAAAAATTTTCCTAACGTTGGAAAGTTGGAAATTTTTAAAATGAAGACCATTGATTCAAACACCATAATAAATGGTTCATTTATCATAGAAAAGTTCATGGTTTAAGGGTTTTTATGAGTTTTAATTTTTTTTGTTTTTTCTGTGTTTTTACAGTTTTTCTAGTTATTTTGGTTTTTCGGTTTATATATGTGTTTTATGGTTTTATGGGGTTTTACAGTGGTTTTTTGTGATTAATTTGTTTGAAGGTCCATTAAGGATTTATTATTTTTTATGTTTATTTAGGAATTTATGTTTTTTTGTGTAATTTAGGGGTTTTAGTGTCTTTTAGAGTTTTATATTTTTTATGTAATTTTTGGTTGTTTTAGGGTTTTGAGGATTTTTTATGTATTTTTTGATTTTTAGTGTTTTAGGAGGTTTTATGGGTTTTTAAAGTTGTTATACGTTTTTAGGGTAATTTTGGATTTTAATATTTTTAGGGTTTTTGAGGATTCTTTAGGGCTTTTATAATCTTTTAGTGTTTTTATGTTTTTTTATATTTTCTAAGGTATTTTTACATATTTTGGGGAATTTAATGTTTTTAGTAGATTGTAGGGTTTTATAGGGTATTAATGGTATCCTTTTATTTTTGGGGAATTATTTTTTAGTGTTTTTAGGGATTTTAGGGTCTTCCTGAGTTTTTTTTGGGGTTTTGTTGTTTCAAAAAAATTTAGGTTAATTTGTTAAATTTATGGTTTTTAGGGTCCTTTAGTGGTTGAGGAATATTTTATTTTCTATTAGGTAATTTTGGTTTTTAGGGTTTGTATGGATGATTAGGATTTTATGGTCCGTTGGGGTCATTTAAAATAATTTGTGGTTCTATTTTCTTTTAGGTATTTTATGTTGTTTTATGGTCTTTAGGGTTTTAGTGTCCTTTGGTGTTTTTAGGTTTATTAGGGTCTTTAGGGGGTTGTGGGATTTTATGTTCGTTTGTGGTTTTCAGGTATTTAATCATTCATTATATTTTTTTGGGTCTCTTAGGGTTTTTAGATATAAGTGTCTTCTAGTGTTTTAAACATATTTTATGGTATTTAAGGGGTTTTGGGGATTTTACTTACTTTTACATGTAATAATTTTATTAGTTTATTTTAGGGGTTTTCGTGTTATTAGGTAATTTTAAAGTACTTTTTTCTGCTTTTAGGGACTTTTAGGGTTTTTGTTGACTTTTAAGGCGATTTAGGGTTTTTAGGGTCTTTTCAAGTTTATGGTATTTTTTGGTATTTTGGTTTATAGGGTTTTTTTGTTTGTTTAAATAATTTGTGGCATCAATGGTTTCTAGGGGTTTTATAGGGGTTTTAGGGTCTTTTAGGTTTTTTATGGTTTATTGTTTTTTGGGTTTTAGGTTTTTTAGGGGTTTTAAAGGGTTTTAGGGACCTGTAGGGTTTTATGGTTTTTATGTTTTAATGGATTTGTATTGGTTATTAATATTATTTATGGTTTGAATAGTTTTTAGTGACTCTTAGTGTTAAAATCGTTTTGTGGGGTTCAATGAGATTTTATGGTTTTTCAGTTTTTATGCTTAATAGAATATTTCTTGGTTTTTAGGTTTTATAGAATTTTAAGTGTTTTAATTTATTTATTGGTTTTGTTGATATATTAGGGTCTCTATTTTTTTGGGTTTCATTGTTTTTTGGGGTTTATGTTTTAATTTATTTTTATGTTTTTTGGATTTTTTGGTGTTTTAATGAGATTTAAAGGTCACTTAGTGTTTTTATATGGTTTTAGATCCTTTTAGGAATTTATAGTTTTTGTTTCTTTTATGGTTTTAGGGTATTTTAGGGTTTTTATGGATTTTATGGTTTTTAGGGTTTTATGGGATTTTTTAGGGTTTTCAATGATTTTGGTGTTTTTAAATTTAGTTATGGTTTTATGGTTTTTAGTGTTTTTAGTTTTTTGGGCATTTGGGGTTTTTATATTTTTACGGTTTAGGGATTTTGTACGGTGTTTGGCATTTTTACTATTTTTAGGGGTTTGGGGGGTTTTAATATTTTTTGTGATTTTAGGAATTTTTGAATTTTAGGATGTTTGGGGAGTAAGGGTGGATTTTTGAGGTTTTATATGGTCTTATAGTTTGGGGGTTAGTGGGTTTTTTTTGGTTTTTAGGTGTTTTTCAGGTTTTAGAGGTTTTTTGGTTTTATGGTTATTGTAGTTTTTCGTGTTTTCAGTTTTTTGGGAGGATTTATGATTAGTAGGAATCTTATAATTTTTAGTGTTAGTATGGTTTTTGGTTTTCAGGGATTTTTAATGTTTTTATGGAATTTATTATTTTGGAGGTTTTAGGGTTTTTTAAGGGTTCTTATTGGTTTTGAAGGTTTTTCAGTTATTTGAGTTTTTTTGTTTTTATATCTTTTAGCGAATTTAGGGTATTTTATATGTTTTAAGGGTTTTCGGGTTTTTAGGGGTTTTTAGTGTTTTCAACATTTTTTTAGTTTTTAAAAATTGATAATGTTTTTTGGGATTAGATCCTTTAAATGTTTTTTTAGGTTTTTTGGCCTTCTAGGGATTTCGGGGTTATTAGAGGGTTTTAGGGGTTTTAGTGTCTTTTTGGGTTGTTTTAGGGTTTCATAGGTTCATTAAGGATTTTTTGTTTTTTTACTGTATTTTTGTGTTTTGATGGTTTTCAATGGTCCTTTAGGATTTTTAAATTCAATTAGGGATTAATAGGTTTTTATGGTTTAATGGTATTTTATGGTTTTCATTAATTTTGACAATAAATCATGGTGCCTAGTATGACGATTATGGGGGTATGAATATTTCACAATCCTTCATGTCAGGTTTTCCAAAAAAATCACCCGTTTATGATGGGTCAGTTTCCAATGGGGTGTTTTCATTGAATTGAAAAAACCCAAGGGTTCTTATTTCTGTGAAGATTCATGGACCGACTTTTTGAAGGCATGCACTATTTGAGGAACATAACCAATTAATCTTAATAAGTAACATTGGTCGAGAGGATGGGAGGTCGATCCCATCACACCCTTTTGGGGGGAATCATTTCCCATTTCTGGGATCTCATATATATTTGATTTAAGACATGTTTGAGTTCCTTTTTTAATTCCCATGAATGACATGGGTTGCCTAAGAATTAAAAATCAATTATTAATCTAATAGTATTTCATATCATCTATATGTATATGAAGTTCCTCATTGATGGATATATTTTTTTTTATATGAGGTTATCCATTAGTGGTACATTTTAATCTATATATTACTTATCTTTATTCCATTCATTATTATGATGGTAGTTTTAAGACACATAATGAGGAACTCTTGAATTTTCTTTCATACAAAGAGTCCTAAATTTCGTTGATGTCAAGATAAGACAAATAATATGGGATTCTTATATATCATCATGTAGATATTACAATCCACATAGTTTGGTGCCACTTAATGGGAAACATAATACCTTTATAGTCATTTGATAAGGAACAAATCGTGAAGTTTAACATCATCTAACATGGATTGCTTCACCAAAGGTGTTTAGCCAATGATAGTGTCGGACATATGCTAACGCATCTCGATGGACCTCGATAAGATGTGGTTTCCTAGGTGGGGAATGATCATATCTGTAATATTTCTCAATAATGATATTGGTTAATAGAGATAAGATGGAGTATAAACCTCTAATTTGGATGCAACCCAACTAGGAATATGGCCTAAAGAACATTAGGGAAAATTTGGGGTGTTGGTTTTGGACCTCTTAGGAGGATTCTTACATATCCCATTTAGATAACAATAAAATCCCACGTAGTTCATTTGGTTTTGACTTATATCTATGGAGGATGATAATTTGCCCGGATCATCATAAATTTTTCCTTTTCAGGATTGAGGAATGGTTATGGGACTTATATAGTATAGGGGGATTCACATGTTTCCATTATTGTGAGGAAAATATCGACTTCGAGTGATTTGGAGGTTTAGTTTTGGGGATTACATATAAGAGGATGACCATGTTTTTTAAGATCGTGCGGATTTCATGATTTCCAAAAACCTCTTTGGCCACCTAATTCATGTGTTGTGTGAGAAACAAGAGGGAGAGGTAGATCTAGAAATCACACAATCATACTTTTGTCTGCTGTTGGATGAGGACAAGGCTCAAAAGAATAAGGGATGAGAGAGGTCTAGTTTCCGTCTCTTGTCTTATGGGAGAAGGAAAGGGTAATAGGGTTCCCATATCCTCATTTATTTCAATAACCAAGGCATACATAGTGTAGTAGATGCACAAACTCTTATAGGACTGTATATGGGCTTACTCTAGGAGGTATGCCCCGAAGAAGATACTCCATTCTTCTACATTCGAAAAATGGAAGAGATAAAGATGATGGGTGTATGGGATAGAAATGTATCTCCACGTCCCAAGTAATCTTCTATCACTATACCAAAGTTCGGGACCCCTTTTACCATGACAATTTATGGTCACCAACATTATGAAGATACCCCTTGTTATGTATGTTACAATTGGACCCAATTGTCATGGGTATGTATAATCATTATGAAATGTTGATATGTCCATATATATCTGGTGGATATGAGATAATTTTTGTCCTTTTAAGTGTTCCATATAGGGAATAGAGATACCAAGAAAAGATACTTATGGAAAAGGCCTACAGTGAGGGGGAAAAGGTGGTGCCAAGTACTACACCCGGTTAAAGGTAATGAGAGATTGAAAGGGTAACCCCTCATGATTCCCAATTCCATATGGTTTTTAGCTATACAAGATGGGGTTCCCTCAGTGATATTTTTTATGTGGTTATGGGTGCCTTTTACATAGCAATTTTCTATGCAGATTAGTGATATCATCGTATTGAAAATTTCTAAGTTGGTTCTATTTCCACTCGCATAGAGTCAAACTGCATTGTTAAAGGATCCATCAACATAGATTATTACTATTCTAGGTGATGGACTACATGGATGACATCTTCTTTATTTTTTTCGGAAGGGCATCCACAAAGGGTTTTTGGTCCATGGATGGTTAGGTGATTTCCATTTCTACCATATCATTATGTGGTAAATTTAGTTATTCAAAAATGATGGATACCCACATTTCATACACTTTTTTAATCATATTTTTCTATGTATTTCGTTGAAGTTTTTTATGGAGGAATGGTAGTAAATGAATACTGAAGTAGCCAATCGTCTATGATTAACCACAAAGACGTAATTTGTGGGATCCTGGTAAAGACATCCTTTCCCACAAATAATTTAATTTGTGAGGGAAAACAAAATAGAGGCCAAAATACATCATATCATTTATGTGGGATGGGAAATTTTATCATGTCCCAAAAATGAGTTCATTTTTGGGACCCGATGTAGAAAAGTGTCTTGCATAGCATGATTCTATGTATAATCGAGCCTCAGTTTACAACTTTCTTGTTTCAACATTTTTTTAAAATATTATTATATGAGATTTTTTAAATTACAAACATCATAGTATTTTTTCATTCCATGAGTAGTTTTCCAGACCCAATAAATACCCCTTATCTGAATTTGATCTGAAGGGGATAATATATTTGTGACTCTGATAAAGAAATTGGTCATGTTTTGAACCACCTTGGATTATGATTATGGACCAGTAAAGGGGGAACTAACTATAATTAGAGGGGAGCCTGATTTTAAATTAACTAAGACTCCATGTAAACATATTATATGTATATTTCCATCACTCACCACATGTAATATAAAATTCCTTTTTTGGATGAATTTTCCATGAACTCAAAGTCATCACCCCTGAACAATACTTCCTTTGTGGCTAATTGATTCCCGAATGGAAATATGGTCTTTTATATTGTGGATTAAAGAGTTATAATACCAAATATTTATGGACTATCACTTCTTAGTCAAATGTATCCTGGGATAATACTTCACAGGATGCATACTATGCTTTATGACATCTTAATACTTGTGTTTTCTAATAAAATTAAACCTTATTTCATAATATTGTTAAAAAATATAAAGTATCGACACTTAACTAGATCATTATAATGATGATTAGAATAGGACTTACATGATCTAACCTATTGAAATCAATGTCTTTCACAATTTTCACCCACTCCATCAATGTGAAGTTGGACTATTGAGTACATGACAACAAGGTTACCAAGTCTCAAACAAGATTCCTTTTTCAGAATTTGGGTTTCCCCTGGACATTTAAATCTCAATATCATGATGAGTAAAAAAACCTGTATCATTAATATTCATGAATAGAAATATTCCCTTGGAATAAATATCATTGAAGGGGTCCTTTATTAGAAAATCCTACCCTAATGGATTTTTATTGAATTATGCTCCATTTTCATTAGAGGAAACTGTGCAGGTACCATATGAAGATGTCTATTTCTATCATATAAATTATAAGAAGGAAATAGTAAGGAACCATTTTGGTTGGTCACCAAAATGGGACCTTCATCCTGGTGTCTCATTTAGTCTAGAAAGGGGGTGGCTATTCTGGGTCATGCATAGTTGTGATGAATTCAAAAATGAGTTGATGGTAATGGGATTGTATGAGGCTGTCTAGGTATCATACTAAAACTCTAACTACAACCAAGAAGTTATCTCAGAGTGTCTTAGCTTATGGATTCTAGACACTAATGCCATCTATTTGGTACATTGGGAGGTTAGTATTAGTCTGTGATATTTCAAGATGATCTTTGGATTGATGATCATGGGAGATATGTATGATAAATTTTCCCCATCATCGGGTTGGGATGACATAGAGAAGAACCCATTGATATAAAAGATGCTCATTGATAAGAAAAAAGAACATGTGAAGGGTTTCACTTTCCTAAACCATGAAATTTCATTTTCTAACTGAATCCAAAAAAATTACATGCCAAGAATACATGAACCTTCTATAATAAGGAAAAGAATGCACCCTTCCATTGATACCCTATGGTGTATTGGTGTCTATTGGACAACACTTTTAGATGGACAATTCACTGTGTGGGGTTGGAATATTATCCATAATGTTGACATGTTTTTAAAAATTATAGTCTTTCTCACCATGTTTCTTAGTGGTTATTTACCACTGGTGTACGAATCAGACACTTGGGTTAGAGTCATGACTTTTTTGTTGGAAGCTATGTCAGCCACCCGATGGATGATTAATCTCACAGTCCTAGTGGTTGAAAATAAAGACCACTTGATGGATTTTATTGGCAAGGGGAAGTTGATTTATTAGGTTGTGGGACCATTTCATGTTATATGGGTTTGGGAAGCCTCCCATATGGGATGTTATGGATTTCTCACCAACCAACAGATCCTAAAATCTAGATTCTGACCATATAATTAATGTATAAGTGGTGTAAACCTAATGGACTAGATAGAGTATAATGTAATGTATCAAATAAACCGTCATGATCATTTCAAATATTCTCATTAAACCCCCACTTCTATTACATTGGTAAATGAAGCATCTATAGATCATTCTAGGTGATGGTATCTTGTCTCATTAAGAGAGTGATTCTTCATTGGAAGAATTTATGGGATGTTTATATGTGGGTGGTATAAACCCAACATGTTTTTTCATCAATTATACTATGTTCAGTTGAGGTGTCCCCCAACCATCAACTATGGATGCACAGAAAACAATTTAATAGTGGAACAATATATATATATATATATATATATATATATATATATAATGCTCACCTAGGAAGACACACAATTCTAGAATTGGCTTCCGACTTATGTTGGTCGTCAACCTATACTCACCAGTTCATATAATGAATCATGGATTCGACCATATCATTTTGAACAATTATCAATGAAGGATAATTTTGTTTCAATTCAACCAGTTATTGAGTGAGTGCGGGATCAATAATCGGACATTATAGGCCTCAGATGTAGCCAAGAAAATCTCATATTTAGGAACCCCCTAGAAATATGATGAAACATTATGGTTCAAATTCTTAGGTTGCTGGTTCTTCTTCTCAAGCTCAAGTATCAATCCAACCTTATGTCACTTATCCAATATAATTGAGACATCGGGACACTATGAATAATTCCCTAACCATCGGCGATCTATGATGATTTATATAGGAGAAATATGTAACATTAGGTTGATACAATTATGTATCAGTGCCTAAAAATATTTTTTTGTTGATGAAATTGAGAAGGAAGAAGACTATATTAAAGATCATGACAAATTGGTCAAATAAATGCATATCCAATGATAATTTACCTAGTAAGTGATTGTAATAGTGATACCTAATGTCAAGGAGAGTGAAGAGGATTCCAGTCACTCTTTGGAGGATGCTAATGAAGCAAACCCACCATCTAAAACCATACTTTGAGACATTACTCATCCTCTAGGACTGGGGAATCAAAAGAACCTATCCCTAGGGGGTCCTGGGATTGTTAAGGCACCAAGGAAGCAAGTACAACATATTAAACCTGATACACAACAAAGAGAACATCATACGACATTATCTATTCCTATTACAACACCATTCCTAGTGGCCTTGAAAGAATGATATGCATGAAGAGAGATCATAATATCTAATGAAATCTAATATATGTTATAGGAAGTTGAAATTTATCTTACTAGATTGGTAATGATCACTGCTCGTAGGAGAATATATTTTCAAGATAATCCTTATGAAGTTGAAATATAACTATAAATGATAAATACCTGAATTAAATTATTCAACGTTATAAATTACATTTCCAATCGATAATGGATGATGGTGATAGCAAGGGTGGAGCGAGACGATGCCAAAGAAGATGTAATATGTTTGTTTGTATAAATTCCACTTCATATTATTAATATAATAAATATCCTTTATCTTTTTTCTAGTATGTAGCTAGGGAGATTCGATCACCTCTTACATCATTGAAATATAACCCATGTTGCACTACTATTAGGGTGGAAATCCCATCAAACAAGAGTGCCACAAGAGAAGGATCTCCCGGGGCACTTGAATACATTGAAGTAGTTCTCAGAGATCCTGCTGGAGAATTACCACCATATACCCTCTCATATGTTCCCCTTATATGAATTTCTCCATGGAACACTATGAAACATTGGGTGACCCGATGGATGGAGATACATATTTAGTCTGGGAAAACTTTGTCTATTTCATCTCTTTACCTATCCATTGTGTTGTGTATTTCTAGGTGCTGATTAATTTTTTTTCACTTGATTTATTGTAGGTATGGTAAGACAAACTGTAGTAATTGACTTTTGGAATGTATCCACTACATATATTGAAATAAATGGAATACTGGTGGTTCTACTTGGACTATATGGGGATCCAAGACTGACTGGGGACATCATTGATGTTTTGATCCCCAGGGGGTCAACCCCTCCTGAATGAATGACCTTTATCTCATTAAGAGAGGATAATTTTAGGGTCATTGTTTCTATAATTCATACAAATATTTTCCCTATGTAGAGAACAACCATCAAAGAATCATTTAATCTATATCAAGAAGAGTTAGACCCTGTCGTCGCTCCAAGTTTCGTGATTTTTATTCCTGCAAGTTTATTATTAAATAGATATCTTTTAGAGGACATAGACTTATCTGATCATATGCATGAAGCACATGAATATCTGGATGAACATGAACCTAATATTCAGAATAATGATGAATCATAATCCTTTCCAATTATTTATATAATTATCTTTAGGGGTTCCATCATTTTCAAAATAAAAGGTAAATTTCCCACAATTATAGTTATTCCTCTCTCATTCTGAGTTTTTTTATTAACTTCTTCAGTATTCTGATGCCAAAATTACAACCACAAGACTATAGAGTTGTAACATCTATTCTAAAATCTTAGTTAAATTATGTTTCAAGAGAGATAGTTACTATAGATCCATACCACATGATAACTATTGAGTTAGGACCCTCTCCAGTAGAACTAGTTGTTAAATATATTCCACCATCAGAGAGTGATTCCAAAGATGATCAGAAGACCATTTAAAATCCTTAAATATCCAATATGACTATATATGAGTATATATGGGATTTTATTTCTCCGAAACCCCTAGAAAACAATCCGATGAATCTACACAAATAATGTGTAATGATTTCATTGTTCAGGTATAGCAGGTTTGATTATAATACCATACATAACATGGAGAAATTTGTGATTGTCAGTTAGGAGAGGGATAGTTCACTCCAATATCAAAATTTAACTATACATTCCATGTAACACCTTACTATAACTAGGAATTTACTTCTTATTGTAGATTATAAGAATACTAGGGAGGATGTAATGAAATAGGGTCCTACTGCGGAGAAGAGAACCTTGGTTTAGTGACTTCTTCAGCAGTTGGAGCGACTTAAGAAATAACTGGATCACAATGAAAATATTATTGATGAAGGGTCATGGTTATTAGAATAAGATAAAAAGGTAGGATCAGATGCCACTAAGAAATAGGAATCATTGTGGGTAACTAAAGATGATGAAATTTCAACTTTTTCCAAACTGAACTGAGCCATATAAGATTCAGATCAACCAATGATTAAACATTTTTAATCCTATAGTGGGATTTGTAACAAAAATTTATTACTCATATAGAGAGACTCCAAGCAATGGACGTTCCGATTTTTTTATCCTTCAATAGATAAATTAAAAAAAATTCTCCTTCTAATACATATTTTTTATCTTATCTTACAATACCAATAAACTATAACATACATGGTATTGGATGATGTATCTTAGATTAAATTATCTTTTTTATAACTAGAAAACAACGATTATCATAACCAATGAAAATCAAGTCGAAATTATTTAATCTATATCATTGATCAGGGATGGGTAAAATCATAGTTACTAAATCTATAATACAAACTTTGTCTTAATTTGATGAATGATCATGCAATGCTCTAATTTTTTCTAGATCCAAGGGACCCAATGAGTATTATTTTGATTATTTTTCATGATTACATAGAAAAAAATAAAAAATTTATATCTTTTTTGTTTCAACTATAATTTTCTATTATGTATACTTTGGAATGTACTTAGAGGTCATGGATCAGCCTTTTTTAGGCCTCCATTTTATGGTTTTAGACCTAATAGGTTTTGTGAAAATTTCTTTTTATTTCTCAGTTTTTGTCTCAACGACGTGGAATGCATGCCTTGTGTGATAAGACTCAAATTTTACAAAGGTTTCCCCTTTAATGGGTTTTTATTATTGAGAGTACCATGTCTATTTTTGTTGTAATTTTAGAGTCTTGAACATGGGAATAAGGAATCTAGTGTTTTTGGAAAAACCACTTTTTCAATGAGTTATAGGCTGAAGAATGCAGTATTGTTTGTGGGAAAAGAATGCCTCAAAATTCATAAGACCTATGAAGGTGATATTAAGCCCTGATATGACGATTTCTCAATTCAAAGCATGATGTGGCACAAGTACACATGGAGTCCCCAACTACCATGTTCAAAAAGAGGCATCCAAAATTACATTATTTGGGATTATAAAGATATGAGAGGTCTATCTAATTGACAAGTTTTATTTTTGTTTAGAGGACCCTTATAATTGATTTAACTAGATCTAACTAGGGAATAATGAAAATGAGGTTTACATATTGAACATTAATCCTATTTTTGATGGATTGGTTTTTTGTAAAGATCTATATTTTACATGATCATGAGGGTTGATTTGTCAAGGTAATATGTATAAGAATGTTTGGTGCATATGCATTGACATTGTCCCTAAATGGAAAACTACTCCTTCATAAATATGGAATGGGTAGAAGAGGGTTTAATCATTGATCAAATTAATGTCATTATATTTGGATATGGATCATGTAATATAACATATTATGGTTACGTAATTTCAGGGTTCTGATTTAAGGTCATTTAGATTTGACTCCCTGAACAGTATATGGCCATTCTATGGAGATTTGGATGAGAATGTTCTTCGACATTCAGGCATAAATTGTGGAAATTTTAATCATTAATATAAGATATTATAAATACTAGGAGTGGTATTGGATGAAAATATAATTTCAGATATATAAATAGAAGAGTTATCTCTTTAGGATGAATTTTAATATTGTTTATAGTCTCTTTGAGGGAGACTTATGCATAGATAACTGGTGTATATTATGTATATCGAAATAAATGATTCCTCATGAGTCTGAAATCATATCACTGATTGATAGTGTGAACTTATAGACATTCATCCTTATTCTAAAAAAGTGTTTGGTGTGTGTATGGAGTGATCTTCAATATTGAAATAAAACTTCAATTCACAATTATGATATAATAGTTTGGAAAATGTTCCTCATATGGGTCACATCTATAGGTGATATGGGTCGGGTTTTTTGTCATGTATGGGATCATGGAATAGGTTATTTGGGTCACTACATATCTCATTAATGCGAGAATGAATCTATAATATGTTCTTTGGAACAAATTCCCACACACATTGAATTATTATTTGAATAAGGGGAATTTTTTCCGAATATAGACTCATAAGTGTTGTGATAACTCATTCTATACCCCCTCCGATATTGATATGTGTAATATATAGAAGATTTGGTGGATTTTTTATATTTTTAATGGATATAGAATTGATGAATCATGTGTCACTTCCTACCTTGTAACAACATGAATGAAGCTCAGTATTGTTATTAGGCTTACGCTTTAAAAGATACATGAATCATGCAGTTTAATGTCATGTGGTAAAGATGTATGGTGTGCCTAATAATTTATTTCTAATAGGACCACGATAACCATAACGGGGACTAAATTTTTTTGATTATGTGGGTCATCTTTTTACTAATATTCGTAATCCCACATGTTATATTCTAAATTTATTAAACAATGAGTGGCCAATGTTTATTACAACACACAAAGGTGATAAAAAAAGAAGGATTGGGTAATTTTGATTTAATGGTTGATAGAACTGGTTGTAGGATCTGGGAATTTCTATGTATCTCAAAAAATTGAGAATGGTGTTATTTGTAGTTCTCTAAATCATTTGGTATTAATTTCATGTCGCTAGGATATCATCCATGTAGTTCGACATCATGTAGTTAGGATGTTGGCACCCTGACATGAAAGGCGAATAATATAGTTTGACATAAGCCTAGATATCTTGGTTTCACTATGTATCTGATGATGGAAGTAATCAATCCAGATATATTTCTTGAAATTTACACTGAATAAATGGGTCATTGACCATGAAAATTTCCATCATGTAATAAAGATAAATTTCATGAACACAATGAGTGATGAAAGTATTTTTGAGCCATATTGTTTAGACATGTCACAAATCTGAAGGGGTTATCATAAACCACTATTTTGGTTGTTCTCATATTATGAGTAATGATATGGGAAAAATACATGAGGAGAAACCATAAACCATGTTTTCAAATCATCTTTAAGCACAATGTTACAGGGGATTACGAGGACAAAAGAGGTATCTTTTCAAGAAAACAATTCCCTTGGTTTACATTTTATTAGAGGGAAGATTATGAAGAGTAAACTAGGGAATATTATCGATATAAAAAGAAATTTTTTATTAAGAAAATTTCATTCCAACACTGATGGTTGTGTAGTTTAGGGAGATCGAAAATTTTCAAGACAAATAGTTTGGAAGGTGAAAGAAATGTTTCTGAGTATGAAAGACATATTCATAATGGAATTAGATTTGGAATGATAAGTTAATTACATGGATCTGGATCATATGTAGGTAATGGTAATTTTTTGTGAACTATATCTAGTCCAATGCAAGGATTCAGTAATAACTATATATCCACTGTGAATAGGAATTAGGCCACACATAGTTCTAAATCCCGTTATGGTAGGAAACCAATTTCAGAAATGTGGGACCACTCATTAGCGATTACATTATGACATCCCATGATAGTCTTGAGGCATATCATATTTAGGGGATATGGTAGGACTACCATTTATCATTATTTTCTATGGTCTTTCACATTTATTTTTCACATACTCGGTCACATGAGGCATACTAGGTATTCCATTGGTCAATATTTCATTTTCTTATTTCACATATTTGACCAAGACATGGTGAATATTATTTGAAGGGGCTTGCATGGATATTTATAAAAGAGTATATATAAAGGAGGTAAAAGGGACCCATTTCCTATACAAATATCAATAAATATCATACATAAGTTACAGTCATGATTCGATAGGGAAGGGACTTCATGGAGAGTTGATGAGGGGGCTAGACATAGGTTAATAGACTCAAGAATAACTACATAACTTGTGTGGAATGGAATCAATAAGTAGGTAGTTTTTAATCCTAGAATGGAAGGAAAAAATAAAATCGTTGATTCCATCTATAGCAAGGAAATAGAAACCCTGTGTTTGAGAAACTAGGTGTGCTGTTTTTATTACACGAGGCACAACTACAATTTAATTTCATACAATGAAGGTGTTGTTGTCACCTAGTTTATCATATAGAAACTAGGAAAAATATTGTGATTACATGAAATATATCATCATAAACCTCTCATTAGTGGCGGATATAGTAGTTATCTTGTTCGTCAAATAAAATTATATGCTACATTTGATCAGACCTTATATATAGAATAAGGTCCAAACCTCTTTGATAAAAAATTATAAGTTTCTTCATGAGTATCTTAATATTCTTGAGGACCAACACCATATCTCCCTAAATGAATGAATACTGGAGAAATTTTTTGTTAATCCCTCGTGAAATATAGTTTTTTGGACTCCCAAATATTGCAATGTGAGCAATGTTTCTCATCTAGTTATTTCATTTCATCTTGAATCATTTGGGATTATTCAACTACAGAAAATTACTCACTTATGAAAATGTGAGGTGAGGGAATTAACTCAATGGGAAGGACATCCTATATACTGTAAACTAGAGAAAATGGGTATTCTCATGTGATAGTATGGGATGTAGGCTGATAATCCCACTAGGAATGCTGGAGTTTGTCAGAATAAGAATTTTTTTACATATCGAAGTTATTTTGGAGTATATTTGATATGGTCTTGTTGAAAGCCTCTATCAAACCATTAGTCACTTCATAATAAGGACTTGAATGGTTGGAAATGATTCTATAGTATTGATATAGAATTTATAACTCAACATAAGGGAAATTATTGTTGTTCCCTATTAGGATTGTATAAAGGACACCAAATCTAGGGATGATATTTGTTCTCTCAAAACTGAAAATATTCCCTACCATGACATCTTTTAAGGGTAAATATTTCTACCACTAGAATAATAAATGAGTTTTAGTTAGAATTAGTTTGAACTTCTTGGATATGGGGTGTGGATGTGGTCTAATGGATCAACCTTAGAAACATGAGTCTATGTTTCTCCTATCCCTACTAGGTATGATCGAATATGATTATTTGTATGCTGAGGGTGTCCTGAATCAAGTAATTCCAATGATACTAAAATATAATGACCAGGTTAGAGAAACATTGGTCATATATTGGGGGAGTTAACTAGTCATATTGGAATCAATGAAGGTCTCTTCCATGATTTTACACTACACTAATAGTTTTGGTATGGATGTGGTGTGAAATCAGGTTTCTTTCATGACTATATAATCCCTTGAACACTTATATACTATGAAATATTATTACAATTCCGCAATTGGGCATGGGGAACTCAGGTTCAGAAACATACTCATAATTATATAATAGATTTATTAAAGTAATTACCTTAAAGGAAAATAAGTTTAATTCCTTACAGTATGAGGAAAAATTCCAGCAGACCATTCTAGATGGTATTGTTTAGAAGGGTGGTGCAAAATGTATCGATACTAGTGGGATTCATGTATAAGAGAGTATAAGATATATTTTTCTTGGTGTAGGTTTTTCTTCATACATGTTCCCCCAACACTTCAATCATTTCTGTTTCTTAAAAGACCGTATTTTAGAGAAATTTGATGTCGATGGAGTTAGTTGGGTCACAACGGGAGTAGCCAGGGGCATGGTTGGTTATTTTAGTTATGCTTAGAGTATAAAAAGAGTTCATTTTATTTTAATTTGATTAATCCAATCAGAAATAAAATGAGACATTTTCAAGTGACTTCTTACTGCTCTCGTACTTCCTTAGGAGTAGTAGCGGAAACATATGCTACATGTACTAGTGTGTGTCACTCATCCACAGCTTCAAATTGAGCTACCAAAGATTTATTTGTGTCAATAACACCTAGAAAAATGTTCAGATGTACATGAGCATAATCATGAGAGGAAATGGTAATGGGAATTGTGAACAGCCTCCACTGGCATTTTTGGATGAAATCTACCATGGGGAATCTTTACTGGGATTTCATGAATTAGTTGTGTTAATTATCTTAGTGGATGGAATTATTAATATCTATCTCTGATCAAGTCTACGTAAATTGATGTCATAGGAATATGATATAGTGTATTTCTTATATCTACATCATTCATTGTGATGGACCCTTGTTGTTGAGGTAGATACATTTGATGTAAAATTTAAGGCACTTCCCCTGGATAATATTTTTTTAGGAATGTTTTCTATCATGTAATTCTACATTTATTCTTCTCAACACTTTCATATCTTCCTCCTACCAATAGAAACATTCCTCCAGCATCAGGGATTTAACCACTTCATGATTTTGGCTGTATATAGCCTTCACTTTTCCATTTCTTTGTTTTATGTTCACTAACGAGGATGTAGTATATTTCCTAATGAAATACCTAGATTTAGGTAAGCCTCTGTTCCTGGGTACATACAACTCTATCATTTTCCTCACTATAGATTAGTTTCTACGTATAACCATCCTCTTGTTTCTATGATACATTTTACTCATCTTTAATTTCATTAGAATGGTTGACTCCCGTGACATTGATCAACAAATAGTACATTTTAGGTGTCCTATTAATCATCAAATGATGGGGGAACTTTGCACGACCTATTCCTATTTTCCATAAATCTATTTGACCTTCTCGGTGAATGGTGGATAGGAGGTAACCTCCAAAAAACATTATCATACATTTCCCTTTTAAGATATATGGGACTCAAGATTGGATTAACTCATGTGCCTCATTCCTTACTGTCCCCACTAATCGAGAAAAGATAGATTCCCATTAAATATATTTCTCACGTGAAAATAAACTATCCCTGTGGGTTGGGGTTTCTCTCATTCCCCCATTATCATGATTTGAGGAAAATTTGTTTGTTTTAATGGGGAATTTTGTGTTAAAAAATCACACTGCCCTATGAGATGGGGTTAATCACGTAAAATGGTGTAAAATACAACATTCAAATATCTCTTGAAATTATGTATCCTTATTCATGTATGATCTATGTTCAATGAATTATCTACACGTGAAATTTCTACTTTAATGAAAATAAATTGTTCATCATGATTGTCTTCTATTTTGTGAGGGGCCTTCTTGATTTTCTTATTCTCTTAGTTTAGGAGTGTTCTGATATATTTTTCTTGTTTAGACCGATTATTTTGAGATATGTTCAATGTAGATTCGTGTTGACTATGGCATCATTTCTAGGTGGGGGTATTATCTAGCATCCACCCTAGAACAACAACATTATAGGATATCACATCCATGCGGTTTTGGTAACTGGAGATTGAGGCGAAATATAGAGCTCCATATTCACCAGACCCTTAAACGTGAAAATATGGGGGAGTGTCAATGATTTGTTGGTGAAAATTATGTAATTCATTATGGAATACTAGTTAAATATCTTTCATCTACTTCTCTAATAATTTTTTTTGTGATGCTAGGAGAGACTCTCTTTTTATTTGATTATGAAGCTTCCCTAATAATTTAATAAGATATTTATACCAATAGTAAGGAACGAACATCCCCATTATTTGGAGAATATTTTTCCCAATATTCAGATAGTTATTCTGCATACACTCATCTACAAGTACCTCTTGAATACGGAACTGATAAGTGGTTTGTGGAAAACATTATGGGTATCTTATCCATAGATAGTTGTCTTTCCACATGTAATTTAATTTTGTGATCCTATGAAAAATGTTCATCCACTACATCATCCCAAAAGGGTGCTTAATGGCTATTTGGTTTCAAGCTGTAGGGTTACTAGTTGTCTCATTGGCCTTAAAATAGTCTAGAGGTGGTTCATAGAATAATTATATCCTTTTTACATCTTCCATTTTAGAAAGAATTTTTATTTCTTGTAGATTAAACTTCTGGCCACTAAGAGGTACCCCGTGGTTCCCATGAAGATATTTGTTCTCATAATTTAGTTGATCATACTTATAAGGAATCCATTAACCTAAACATTCTAGGGAGATCGCCACAAGATTCTTGTATCAGTGTTGTAGGTTGGTCCTCCATGATTTCTAATTCCAGTTAAATAATTTTGTAATGGATCAGTAAGATCATGGGATTACACTAATATATGATTGATAGGATCATGAAATATTGAATTTAAAAGATATAAGTCATAATTATACTATAAAATGTTGAACATCCCCATTTTAGATTTCTTTTTTTTATCCAATTCCATGGGAATATGAATCCGTGTGTTGTGAATAATGGTTCCCATACATTATGATGGGTTTAAGCGACTACCATATTCATTTTTGATTATACCAATGATTCTATGGTATTTTTACAGGGATATATTTTATCCTTGTAGTATCCCTAATAATTAGATATTTATCCCTATTTGGAAATTGGATTTATGCCTAATATGGTCATCCATTTATAAAGGATTTTTTACCGACAACCCTTCTATATGGGAGAAAAAATACATTTATACTCTTGATTAACCTTTCAATTTGGTGAATAAGTCACCCAACATGATCATATGGGGTTAGGAGACCGACTCCTTGTGATTTATATTGATGAGATTATATTTTGTAAAAATGGAAGAATGTGGTCCAATATTTATGTATAACACCCCATCATTTCTCTTATATTGTAAAAAATATCCTTCATTGGAATATGGATATAATATTATTCTAGTTTTTGTGTAAGAATATGAGTCTACCACTAGTTCATAATTGAGATATGCTGACTAGTTATTCCATTTTATTCCATATTTGATGGACATGCTTGATATCCCTAAGTAGGTATTTTCATATTCTCATAGTTTGTCACCATATTTCACTGATTGGCATGATATGTGCAAGAAGAGATTTCATCTTCTCGTTTTTTCCATCATATGAGACTATCAGTCTTGATATGTGTGAGAATTATTCTTCACCTACTCATTGTTTTCAATTATATATGAATGAAGAGATTGATATGTACAATCATGGATTTACATATCCTTCAAGTTTTCCATAGTATTATAATGACATTTTTGATATACATGAGCTTGTATTTTCATTTACAGATATTTTTTTCACTATATTTGAATTATTATCTTGATTTGTTTGAGAATAGATTTGCATTATCTCATTTTTTTCCTTTATATTTCATAGATGGTCATTATATATGTGTTTAGGGTTTTTCGTATTTCTTATTTTTTCCACCATATTTGACTGAGGGTTATAATATGTGTGAGAAGTTATTAGCATCATTTTATAGTAATCCACAAAATTTGACTAAAAGTTCTAATAATGTGCGAGAATGGATTTTAATCTACTCAGTTTTTGATGCCGTATTTAACTAAAGGGATATAAATACATTAGAATGGATTTAATTATACTAATTTTTTTTCCTCTTTATTTCACTGGAGTACATGATATGTGTGATATGGTATTTGAATCTTCTTGTCGTTCCTAATTGTATTTGACTAGAGGTCCTGATATGTGGGGCAATGGTTTTTTATCTGCTTATTGTTTGTCACTATATTTGACAGGAGAGATTCATGTGCTTGATCAGGGATTGAAATATGCTCACATACCATCATATTTTACTTGTGGTAAAATTGAATAGGAACAAGAACATTGGAATACCCTTGGTTTATCATCTACAACCCCTATAAGTTTCTCTAGTGTCTCGAGTCCAAATGATGAGGGGTGGGGGTTGTGGGGATATTCCATTTTCATGTAGAGACTAATGGGTGGAGAGGTATTGGCTATAGTGACTGCATGCAGTATCCCTAATACTGGATTCCTGTATCACAAGGATAATGTCACTAGTGACCTGTTCATTAGCTTTCCTAAGGTAAGAAAAGAAAACATTATCTCGTTCTGAGGATAGGTTTCCAAAATAGATTGAGATGGATAATGGGGAAATCAATTTCTAGATCAACAACCATACTTGAGAAGATGGTTGGTAGGGATTTTTGAACTTGAGGCCTCTTCATTATAAATATGGTTAAGGAGAGTATCATTGATGTGGTACTACAAAATCATTTCAATAAAAAATTAGCATTGAAGGGCCTAGTTTGGTGACCACATCCTTTGATTTGATGCTGATCCAGCTTGTTCAATGGGCGAGGCATACATTTGATTTAATAAATGAGACTATATTTAGATCTAAGAGAGTTATATTGATATATCCATACTACATATGTTATAAAAACACTAAATATGACTCTATAAATGTGTAATATATATAAATTATCCCATTCTTTATCAATAAGTTTTTCCTATATTTCATTTTGATAACTAAAGGGGCCTAACCCATGGGTGATAACATCACCCAGGATAAGGGTTCAGATTGGGTTCACCAATTTGATTCTAAAAAAATTATGGAACCTTGTATGAATTATTATGAGGGTTTTAATATTTTAGAATAATTCATGTTTGATTCACTAATTCATTTCCCACTTATATACGATGGGTCAGTTTCAAATAGGGTTTGTTCATGGAATCAGAAATAACCAATGGTTCATATATCCATAATGATTAACATACAATTCTTCTAAAGGTATGTGTTATTTAGGGAACTTGTAAAATTACAAATTAGAACTCACATTGGTCATGAGGATGGTAGTTCAAGATCATCAATCCATTTTGTGTTGAATTATTTTTTATTATGAGAGTCTCTTATAGATTTTATTTAATAAATGTCCATGAAAATTTTGTTAATTTCCAAGTATGATGTAGGAAAACCATGAATTATTGGTCATTTATTAGCATGTGGTAATTTCAAATCATATATATGTATCTGATGTTATTAATTCATTGTTATATCTATATGTATATGAGGTTCTCCATTAATGGTACATTTTTATGAAATGACAAGAGATTCTGATTACATTCATCATTATGATTCCTATTTTATCAAAAATAATTTGACACTCTATAATTTAATTTCTTCCAGGGAGAAGATAATTTTCATGATGTCATGATTATACCAATAATAAGTGATAAAAACATAACCTTGTGAAAGGATTCATAACCAACATATTTCAACACCACTTAAGTGGACACGTCATGCCTTTTATGGCCATGTGATGTGGACCAATCCATGATGTTTAACTTCATGCACTACGGAAATCCAGGAGGAAGGTTCCTAGATAGTGATAATGGTGGACTTATACGGAGGTGGCCCATGTGACCTTGAAAATATGTGGTCTCCAAGGTGGGATATGTTTTAATTAGGAATATAGTCTAATGATAATAATAGTGGTGAAAAAGACTTGGAATGAATATGACCCTCCATTTTGGATGCAACCCAACTAGGAATATGGCCCATAGAAAAATAAGATTAATTTTGGGTGTTTATTTTGGACATTAGGGTAGGATTCCTATGTATACTAGTTGTTCAAGAATCAAAGTCCACGAAGCTCAGTTTTTTGGGTGTTATACCTATGTATGTGTCCCGTTTTATTTCATTATTAGGAATATCTTATTGAATGTTGAGGCATAGTTTTTGGACATAAACCATATAGGGGATCCAATGTTTCTACAACCATGAGTAATTTATAGAATTGTGGTCATTTATATTTTTGATTTTTGGGATTACACATTGGAGGATTCTCATGTTTCTAGTATCATTCAGATGTAATGGTAGCCACCAAACTCAAATCCCACATGACTCATTCGTGGGGTGGGTAATAGGAGGAAGTGATATAATTTAAAACCAAATTTTCTTAGTTTTTTTCTACTAGTGGATGAGGATGGGCACTAAATTAATAAATAATGGGAGAGAGGTCTAGTTCACGTATCCCTTCTCATCTTGGTAACTCGAACAAGGATGTGGGAGAGAGAGGGCCTTTGGGGTTCTCATCTAGACTTTTATTTTCAGACCCCGAGAAGATGGATAGTAGGAGGTGCACAAACTTATAAAAGAATGGAAAGGGGATTAAACATTAAGGTATTAATTGTAAATATCCTCGCTTCCACCCCATTCAACATGTGCAAATGAGGATGATGATGGGACTAATGTCCATAGATGTAGATTCTCAGCCCGAAGATCCATCTAGAACCTTAACTAATGTTGATACTATTGTTACCATGGGAATTTATTCTCAAAAAATTATTTGGATCTCCATTATTAAGTTTCTCACCAATTGGAGCCCATTTACAATGGTTATGTATTCTCAAGATGACACGTTGATGTGTCCATACATATCTATTATCTTTTAGGGTTTCCTTGGATATATACCTTAGGAGGGGGTCCATTAATAGTATATACCTCTATTAAATAGAGTCTGGAGGAAGGGTCCTTTTTTAAAGTGTCCATGGTGGGGCCATGTACTACACTAGATGAAGGTATTGAGAGCAGAAGGTAGAGCACCCCAAGATACCCCACTCGGCATATCATTTTGTCTATGCGGGATGTGGTTCCCATGAAAAGCATTTTCTATGCCGGAATGGGTTCTATTCCCATAGTGATATGATATGTAGGTGAGATATCTCCTCGCGTACCATCATCCTATGAAGATTTGAGTTCATCCTGTGTAGCATCTTACTACATGGGGAATCGATCCCTTGGTCTTTCTTTCTACAACATGGGGAAATGGATCGCATGGAACCTATCTGATTTACTCTATTAAAACTGGAATCAAAAAAGGGTTTTGGATCTATGGATGGTTAAGTGAATACCTTTTCTACCTCATCATTATGTGCTAAATTTACCTACCCAAAATCCGAGGCTCTCTCACTTTGTTCTTTTTTCATTAAATTTTCCTTGAGATCCCCTCATGTGGTTTTTATAGATGAATGAAAGTAACCAACTACCAGAGTATCCAGTAATCCCTGGTCAACAAAACTGACTTAATTTGTGGGATCCCGATTAATATGTCCATGAAAAAAAATGATTTTTTATAGGTTATGGAAACACCCATCCAAGTCCAAAAAATATTTTTTAATATAGGATAAAAAAACGCCATCCAATCCCACACAGTCCATATCAGTTTTGGGGGATGAGAAACACCATACAATCCTACAAATGATTTTTTGTGGGGTTTCATATTGATCAGGGGTCTATATTGAGGGTTTCTATATGGAACCAATCCTTATAATGTGGCTCCAAAATTTTAACATTATCTTCACAATATTTTTCTTTAGGGTTTTTTTACCCTTAAAGAATTCATGAGATTATTTTTACCTTCCTTGTGTAGTTTTCATGAACTAAAATTGGGTTATTAAGTGTTTTTTGGGGTCTTGGGGTTTTAGGGTTTTTATGGTTTATAAGGTTTTTAGATCTTTTTTGTATTTTTTGAGGTCTTATTGTTTTTAGTGTTTTAGTGTGGTTATGGGGTCTTTGGGTTTTTAGCATTTTTACATACATTATGGTATATTAGGATTTTTGAGATTTTCTATGGCCTTTAGGGCCTTTTAAATTTTTATTGGATTCAATTATTTTTGGTTGTTTTAATATTTTGTGGTTTTTAAGTGTTCTAGGGGTTTTAGGACCCTTTAGGGGTTTTTGGGTTGTTTATGGGTTTTAAGGTTTTTAGTGACTTTTACGGGTTTTACGGGGTTTTAGGGTTTTGGAATGGTTTTGTATGGTCTTTTAGGGTATTTTATGATTATTTTTGGGTCCTTTAGGTATTATTTGTAATTTTAGTGTCCTTTAGGGGGCTTTAGAGTGCTTTAGAGTTTTTTGGGTTTTAGGATAAATTATTAATTTTAAGCGGGTTTTGGGTTATTTAATGGTTTTCGGGTTTTTAGGATATTATAGTTTTTTGATATTTTTATGGTCATTTTCTATTTTACAGTGTTATAATGTCTTTTAGGGGGGGTATTTTTTTGTCTCGTAGGATTTTTAAGGGTTTTATGATATTTTATTATCTTATATGGTGTTTTAGGGTTTAAAGTTACTTTTAGGGTATTTTTTTATTTGTATTGAAATGTTAATATTTTTTGTATATCTTGAGGGTTTTAGGGTTTTAATGGGTATTATGATTTTTAGGATTTAATAATTTTAGTATTAATAACAACTTTGTCATTATTAGAATCCTTTGTGTTTTGGTGATTTTAGGGGTCTTTAGGGACTGTTAGGGGTTTTCAAGGGTTTTAATGTTTTAAGGGGTTTTGGGTTGTACGTTTTCTCATTTTTTGGTGTTTTCGTGTTTGTTATGGGTCTTGTGTGTTTTTTAGGATTAAAGGGTTTTAAAGTTTTTAAGTGGTTTTAGTGTTATTTGGGTAATTAGGGTGTTTAAGGGGCTTATAAGTGGTTTTATAGTTCTTAGTGATTTATGATATTTAGGCATCATAGGGTATTTTAATTTTTAAGGGGTTTTAAGGTTTTAAGTGTTTTTTATGTTTTTGGGTTATAGGGTTTCAGGGTTTTAAGCAGTTTTGTGGTTTTTAGGGCCTTTCGTGTTTTTAGGGTTATAACAACTTTTTTTTAGGGTTATATGATTTTTTTAGTGTTTCTGGGGTTTCTGGGGTTTTATTGGTTTTATGGTTCTTTAGTTTTTATGAGATTTTAGGGTTTTTTCATTATATATATACTTTTTAGTTTATAGGAGATTTTTTGGGTTTTATGGGTTTTTTAGGTGTACGGCTTTTTAGGATTTTGTTAAGGATGCAATGGTTTTTATTGGTTTTAGGGGTTTTAGTGTTTTTAAAGTTTTTAGGGGATTTAGGGGTTTTATATAATTTTTATGGGTTTTGAAGGTGTTAATGGATTTATGGAAATTTTAGGGGATTATGGTACTTATGTTTTATATATTTTTGTGTTTAAAAGGTGTTTTAGTGGATCTTGGGGGGTCTTATAATGTTATTAGGGTCTTATAGGGTTTTTAGAGTATTTATGTTCTTTTCGGTGTATTAGCATTTTAGAGGATTTTAGTATATTAGGGACTTTTAGGGGTTACACGGTTTTTATGGTTTTTAAGCGTTTTTAGGTTTTTAAGTTTATAAGGATTATTTTGGTCTTTTATTGTTTTTTGTGTTTTATTGTATTCTTTTTTTCTATGGTTTTCAGTTTTATTAACATTTTTATGGTTCTTAGGGTTTTTAATAGATTTTACGATTAATGGTTTGTTAGTGTTTTAGATTTTTGAGGATTTTTCAGGGTTTTAAGGGTATTCAGGATATTTTGGATTTATGGAGTTTGTTGGGATTTTGTGGGTTTTAAGTCTTTTCATGAATTTTTTATGTTTTTCAATGGATTTTATGGATTTTTCTATTTTTAGGGTTTTGAGGATTTATATTTTTACAGGATTTTAGGGTTTTATGTATATTTAGGGTTTTATGTTTTTTAATGTTATTTAAGAATTTTTAGATTTTTTAGTGGTTCTAGGAGATTTTATATATTTATGGCATTTTAAGGGGGTTTATGTTGTTACTAGATTTATTCGTTTTCTGGGTATTAATAAGGATTTTTGGGAATTTCATGATTTTTAGAGTCTTTTAAAAGTTTTAGGTTTTTTGGTAGAAATTTATATATTATTTGGGATGTTTTGGGGTATTTGGGATTTTATATTTTTTTTTGCGTTTTAGGGATTATTATGTGTTATTGATATTTTTAGAGTTTTTAGGATTTTTGGGGAGTTTTTTAGGATTGTGACTTTATGTTTTTTGGGGATTTTACGGAATTTAGTTTTTTTTGGGATTCTTTATTTTTAGGATTTTAAGAGTTTTTTGGGTTTTTTGGGTTTTAGAGATTTTCAATTTTTAGGGTTTATAATTTTTTTGTGGTATTAGGGAGGTTGACATTTTTTAGGTTTTTAATGGTATTTATATTTTTTAGGGATTTTAGATTCTTTTATGGGGATTTGGGTTTGTAGGGTTATATAATTGTATTCACATAAATTGTTTTTAGGTCATTTAAGGGTTTTCATTATTTTTAATGTTTTTAGGTGTTTTATTATTTTATGGTTTTAGAGTGTTTGTGGGTTAAAAGTAATTTTTTGGATTTTTAATCGATTTTAAGGTTTTCAAGGGTCTTAGGGTCTCAATATATTTTAAGGGGTTTTAGGGGTCAATAGTCTTTTAGAGTCTTAAGGGGGATCTAGAGATTTTTAGGGGTTTAGGGATTTATAGTTTTAAATGGTTTTGATTATTTTAAAGATATTAGGCGTGTTTATTATTTTTTGGATTTTATTGGTTTCTAGGGTTCTTCATGACTTTTTATGGGATTTTATTGTTATGATGAATTTTTAAGTGGCTCTGGGGTTTTAGCGTTTTAAGGTGTTTTAATATTTATATGGTTTTTTGTGTTTTTATGGGATTATGGGTGTTATTATTGATTTTATTTTTTCATGGTTGTTGAAGTTTCATATGGTTTTTTGTGCTTTATAGGGGTTTTGAGGGTTTTTTGGTTTTTTGTTTTAGGGTTTTCATGGGTTTCTTATAGTTATTAGGTGTTTTAACGGTTTTTTGGTTGTTTAAGGGAAATTAAAGGTGTTTTAGGGAATTTAGTGCCTTACGGTGTGTAAGGTATTTTAGGGATTTATGTAATTTTATTGATTTTAGTTTTTATATCTCTTTTGGGATTTATTTTGTATAATTGTATTATGGATTTTTATGTTTTTAGGGCTTTAAAAGTGTTTTAAGGTTTTTAGGGTTTGAATCTTTTTCGGTGTTTCTAGGAGTTTTTATAAATTTTTACTTATTTTTATTGTCTTTAATGGTTTTGTGTAATTTTTGGATTTATAGTTTTTTATTGTTTTAGTGGATTTATGATTTTCTTGGGTATATGGGTTTGTGGGTTTCTTGGTTTTTAGGAACTTTTTAGGGTTTATAGGGTTTTCATAGGGTTTTCAATGTTTTTCTGTATTTTTTATGGATATTATGATTTTCCATGGGTTGAAGACATTTTTTGGGTTTTAGGGTTTCTTAGGATTGTAGTGTTTTAGTGGCATTAGGCGTTTTCATGTTTATTAGGGGGATTTAGTGTTTCTTAAGGTGGTTTTAGCAATTTTTTAATTTTAATCATTTTTAAGGTTTTTAAAATTTTTATGTTTTTTACGTTCTTCAAGGTTTTGGTTGTCTTAGGGTCTATTTGGTTTTTATAAATTTGTAGGGTTTTATGTCCATTAGAGGGCTTTTTGTAATTTTAGGTTTTTTAGGTGGTTTTTGGTTTTTTTGATATTTTAGTGATTTTTAGGGTTTTATTTGTTTTTAGGATTTTTGGGTATTAATATAATATTCTGAGTTTTAGTTTTGTTGGTTTTTAAGATTTTTTAGGATTGTTAGTTTTTTTGGATTTTATTTTTTTTGGGTTTTATGCGGATCTTTTAGGGTTTTATATACCCTTTACTGTCTTAGTGGTTTTTGGTTTTTTATAGTCTTATAAGTTTTTTTGGGTTTCAATTTGGTTTTGAGAATATTTTACAATTATTATAAATTTTAGGGTTTTGAAGGTGTTTTGGGTTCTCAGACACTTAAGGCAAAATATAGTTTTTTGGTTTTTAAACATTTAGGGTTTTTGTATTCTTTTAGGGTTTAATGTATTTTTTTAGGATAATAGTGTTTTAAAAGTTTTTATAATAAAATGTTTTTACTAATTTATATGGGGATTTAATATTTTTTTAGATTTTTAGGGGTTTAATGGTTTTTTAGATATTTTTAGAGTTTCTATGGTGATTGTAGGGTTATAATTATTTTTTTGTTTTTGTTTTGAGTTTTTTGGGTGTTTTATGATGTTTTAGGGTTTTTTGTGGTTTTTAGAATATTTAAGTATTACTAGGATATTTAGGGAAATTTAGGGGCTTTAGTCTATTTTGGGGGTTTTAATATTGATCAGGGAGTTTAAGGGATTTTTTTTATGTTGTTATAGGGGTTTAGGCTATTTTAGTGTTTTTATATACTTTTAGGGTTTTAGGTATTTAGTGTCTTTTAAGTTGTTTTAGGTTTTCATTTTGTATTCTGGTTTTTTGGGTTTACAGTATTTTTGGGTCATTACTGTTTTAGGGATTTTGTGTTTTTATTTTCTTCTTGTTTTTTTAGGTTTTTGGGTTTTTATGTTTCAATATTTTTATGGTATTTTGGGTTTTTAGTTCTTTAGGGTTATTTTGTGGGTTTTAGGATTTTGACAGTTTTTATGGATTCTTATGGTTTTTAGTAATTTTAAGGATATTTTGAGGGCTTTAACTATTTTTAATTATTTTTAAGTGATTTAACATATTTTTTTAATGGGTTTTTAGTATTTTAGGGATTTATAGTCTTTTTATATGGTTTAGGGATTATAGGGTTTTTTGGGTTTTTTTGTGTTTTTTTTGTTTTTTTTGGTTTTAATTGGGGTTTTAGGGGTTTTTGTATTTTTTGAAATAGTGATTTTATGGTTTTAAGAATTTTTTTTATGATTATTATGTTTTGTTAGAGTTTTTAAAATTTTTAGGGGTTTTACGGTTTCTCGGGAGTATAAAAGTGTTTAATGAATTTTTCGGGTTTCAGACCGTTTTTTAGATTTTGGGATTTTTCAAGGATTTTTGGTGGTTTTAGGGTTTTTAGAGGCTTAAGGGTTTTATGAATTTTTATAGTTTTTATTGAATTTTTAAATCTATTATAATTTTATATATTTATTTCTTCACTCTTAACTATTTTTAGGGTTTTAGTGTGTTTAGGAATTGTTAGAATTTTCTAGGGATTTTTTTAGTGTTTTACGGTTCTTATGATTTTTAGGGGTTTATTTGGGGTTTAAGGTTTTTTGGAATTTTTTAGGTATTTTTGGGTTTTTAGGGATTTATGTTATTTTACAGGTTTTTAGAGGTTTAGGGGTTATAGGTTGTTGGGGTCTGTTAATGTTTTTAAGGGTTTTAGTTAGTTTTATTCTCTTTTAGGAGTTGTTGGGTTTTTTATATTTTAAGGGGTTTTAGGGTAACATGGGTGATTTTAGTGTTTTTCGAATTTTTGGGGTCTTTAGGGATTAAGGGGTTGTTAGGGTGTTTTATGAGGTTTCATGGTTTTTAGTATTTTTTGTATTTATACAGTTCATTAGGGTTTTATAGGGATTTGGGACCATTATAGGTTTTTTTTGTTTTTTTGGGACATTTATGGTTTTAGCGGTCCTTTTATATCATTTCTTGTATTAGGATATTATGGTCCTTTGAATAATATTAGGGATTTTTAGTATTCTTTAGGTTTTTTAATGTTTTTATGGTGCTATAATTTTTTTAGGTTTTTTAGGTTCCTTTTGGTGTTTTAGGGGTTTTAGGGTGCTGTAATGTTATTTATATTTTTTAGGGGTTTTATGGTATTTTATAGTATTTTAGGGATTCTAGGGTTATTTTCATTGGGGGGGGGGTGGGGGGTTATGAATTTTAGTTTATTCTTTGGGTTCTATATTTTTATGGAATTTTAGGGGGTTTTAGATTGTCTTAGGGTTTTTGTTTTTTAGGAATTTTCATGTAATTTAGAGGTTTTGGAATTTTTTGGACCATTATGGTGAAAAGATCTTTTAGAGTGTTATGGGTATTTTATATTGTTCTCATGGTTTAAATTGTTTGAGGTTTTTTATGTTGTTTTAGTATTTTTGTGGTTTTGAATGATTTTTTAGGGTTTTGGGTTTTTAATCTTTTTGTTGTTTTAGAATCTTTTAAGGTCCTTTCGGGATTTAAGGGGTTTAGGGGGTTTAGTATCTTTAATTATTTTTGGTGTATTTAAGGAATTTAGATTATTTTTTTAAAATTTTAGGGTTATTAGGATTTTAATTTGTTTTAATAGAATTTATGGGTTTTATGGTTTTTAATGGGATTAAGTGGTTTTAGGGTGTTTCAGATTTTTTAGTTCTTTTAGGGTTTTCTGGGTCTCTTCAAAATTTTAAGGGGTTTTGGGGTATTGTAATTATTAAGGGTGTTTAAGGGACATGTATGGATATTTTAGGTTTTTGGGATTATAGTGTTTTTCAATTTTAAGGATTTTATATTTTTAGGGATTTAGGTTTTCTAGGAATTTTTATGATTATACAGATATTTAATGGTGTTTTAATGTTTTTTGGGGTTTTTTAGTGTTTAAAATATTTGTTGGGTTCCTTAGGTTCAATTTAGATTTTATATATTTTAGGGGTTTTACGATTATAATGGGTTTAATGGATTTTTTTGCATTTGTAATGATTCGGGGGTGGTTTATTTTTTGGGATATTTGGTTAGTTTAAAGATTTTTTGGGGATTTTTATAAGTATTTTGTTTATTTGGATTTTAGTGGATTTACAGTATTTTATGGTGTTTATAGAGTTTTAGTGTTGTTAGGGCCCTTTAGGATCTCTAGGGTATTTGGGTATTTTAGGGGTTTCAAGGGCTTTTAATCAATTTTATGGGTTTTTTGTTTTTTGTGTTTTTAGGATTTTTAGTGGTTGTAATTTTTTTCAAAAAATTTACGGTGTTAATGGTTATTATGTGTTTTATGATTTTTTTAGGATGTTTTAGGATTTTTAAAGTTTTTAGGGGGATGGGGGGTAATGGTTTTTTTGTTTTTTTAGAATTTTTAGTAATTCTTTTGTGATTTATGGGTTTTAGGATTGGTGGGGGAGTTATGGTTTTATAGAGTTTTAGCCTTTTTATGGGTTTTTATGTTTTAAGTACATTTGTAGGATTTCGGGTTTTATAGTGTTTAAGGGTTTTTAGGTTTTTTTGTGTTTTTCATTTATTTAGAGGGTTTAAAGTTTTAAAATTTTTAAATTGGTTTTAAGATGTTTTTTGTTTTCAATGGGATATTTGTGTTTTATTATGGTTTTTGGATGTCTTCTGGATTTCATTGGGGTTTAAGGGTTTTTTTTTTGTTTTTTGTTTTTTTTAGTGTTTTAGGACTGTTAAGGTATTTTAAGGTTTTATATATTTTAGTGGTTTTTATGATTTTTTATAGTTTGAAGGTTTTAGGATTTATAGGATTTTAAGGGTGTTTAGGTATTTTTGGTTTTTAGGGGTTGTATAATGTTTAGGGGTTTAAAAGTTTTTCTATGGTTTCAAGAAGTTTTATTGTTTTAGGGTTTTTAGGGTTTTTAGGGGTTTGGGGTGTTTTTTCTTTATAAGTATTTTTATAGTGTTTTAGTATTATTTGTAGAATATATGGGTTTTAGGATCATTTAGTGTTTGTTGTATTTTTATGGTCTTTTAGCGGTATTAGGTGTTTTATGGTGTTTTAGGGATATTAAGGTTTTAAGTATTTTTAATTTATTTATGGTAATTTTAGAATTATTAGGGTTTTTGGATTGATTGGTTTTTAGGTGTTTCAGGGCTTCTGAGAGGGTATTTGGGGTTTTGGTGTTTTTAGAGTATTATGACTTTTATGGTTTTTTGGGTTTCAAATGGATTTATGGGATGTAAAATGTTTCTGGGGTTAAGGTTTTTAGGGTTTTAGGGGAGTCAAAGAATTTTTAGGGTTTTGATGTTTTTTGCGGGATTCATGGGTATTTTGGGGTATTTTTATTTTTTTGGATTTTAGGGGTTTTTGTTGTTTTTCTAGTTTATGTGTGGTTTTTTGTTTAATAGTTATTTTATGTTTTTTAATTTTTTTAGGATTATTTTAGGGCGTTTCAGTATTTTATAGTTGTTTATGGGGTTTTAGACTTTTAATGAGTTTTAGGATTTTTAGGGTTATTAGGTTTTTTATGTTCATAGGACGTTTAAATTTATAGGTTATATTAGGGATTCAATGAAGGTTTTAGTGTCTTTTGGAGTTATTAGGGTCTTTTATGGTTTTTAGGGATTTTAATGATTTTAGGTATTTCAGGTAATTTAATATTATTGGGGGAATTTGATTTTTTATTTGTTTTTTGGTTATTTTATGGTTTTGGGTTTTTAGTTTTTTAGAGTTTTATTGTTTTCAAGGGTCTTTTATGTATTTTAGGGTTTTCATGGACATTTAGTATTTTCATTGTTTTTTGTGTTTTTAATGGTTTTTTGGTTTTTAAGGTCTTTTTTATTTTTTAGGGGTTTTTAGTATATTCACATATTGTGAGTGTTTTTTGGTTTTTTAAGGGGTTTTAATAGTTTTGTAGTGCTTTTAATGGATTTCAAGGGGATTTAGGGCCTTTTATGGGCTTAAGGGTTTTTTTTGATTTTCAATTTTTTAGGGTTTTTAGGTGTTTTATGGGTTTTTGGGAATTTTTGGGACTTCTAGTAGTTTTTAAGGGTTGTTAAGGGTTTTAAGGTCATTAGGAATTTTTATAGTTTTTAGGGTTTTTCCGATTTCATTATGGTTTCAGTGTTTTTGTTGGTTTTAGTGTTTTTTAGGCTTTTGTTGTTTTTGTGTTTTATTATGGTTTTAGGGTTTTAAGGTTTTTATGTGTATTTATGGTATTTTTATTTCTATGTATATTTTAGGTTTTTTATTTTACATATAGGGATGTTGAGTTTTTTTTGTTTTTTGTATTGTTTTAATGGATTTTTGGGTATTTTATGGTTTTTGGATTTTTATTTTAATTTTTTTGTTTTCATGGTTTTTAGGGGATTTGAATGTTTTTGGAGTTTTTTTTAGTTTTTTGGGAACTATTGGAAAAAAATACCAATAAAATGGAGTTTATACCCATTGTTTGTGAAAACTAGTTTTATAGGATTGATAAATTTTCATATCACAAAAGGTTTTATAAAACTACTGATATAGGTTGCTTACACAGAATCTTTGCTAATGGGTTGGAAAAATCATTGGTATAGAGGCCTAAAAAAATACCATTTTGCAACGAATTTATAGAAACCAAAGAAATAGGTTAACTCTATTCCCACAATTTTAAAAACTTTTGGAATAGGCTAAAATATTGAAGGCAATACCAACTGTTCCAATGAACCGTTGGTATAGAGTTCCCAATTTTTCTATACCAACGGTTCTAAAAAACATTTGGTATATAATTCCCCCAAATTTAATCTACGACCTGCAGCAACTCAGATCCTAGTCCTTCCGACAGTGAGTACTACAAGCATATTCTATATTCTTCCCCATCAATGGAGACCTATCCTCAATTTCTATTTTCTAAATGTTAGTCTTAAATAATAAATTAGTGATTTTTAATTCTATCTTTTTTTGTTTCCCTCATACAGTGTTGCTAGATAAGTTTTTTGGTTTCTTTTAAAAAAATAACTCTTTTTAAGTTTATTGATAAAGATACAAATTTCTTCCCTGATTTATTGTTATAGGGTTTTTCTCCTAATGAAATATGGAGGATTTATATTAATATATTACAATATATATTGTATTAGTTAGATTCTAGTAGTATAGATTGGGAACCTGTGTGTGAGGGATAAGTGGAAACCATTTTTTTGAATGTTGGAACATTAATCACATCAAACATTTTTATTTGATTAGCATATTTCATTTAATACATAATTTGATTTTCTTGGGTCTTCCTTGATGTATAATTTTAGTCATTATTGTAGTGAAATTTTTATTTTTATTTTTTAACCCCACTCGAGGACTCCTTTTTATATTATTTTTATGATAGTGATTTCCAATAATACATTAATATTTGATTATGGTGAGTACTGATATTATGAATGTGATATGTTACATTCATATTATTTTTTTGATATATAATTTTTTCTAAAATGAGTTAATTTTATAGTTTAGTTTTAAATTCTTCAAACTTATTACCTATACATAGGGAAGGAGTGCCTTAACATCAAGTTGAGATATCATATCATTATTGACAATGTTGGTTCTTGATTTAGGTGATGTATATATTACATACACTCTATGTTTTTTGATACATTATTTTATTGGAATAGAAAAAATCTTTTTATTCTAGTATGTTATGTTTTCAATGTTACTTGAGTAAAATTATTTAGAGGAATAATTGACCTTTTTATCAGTTGTGTGAGGAGATTAGATAATGGTATCACATTTTGAAATACATAAATTTGACATTATATATGATTTAACATGAGATCATTTTAATTTGATATTGATTGAATTTCTTATCTCAACATTATGAATGTGATCATGGTAAATTTAATGTAATATAGATTCTGGTGATTTATAGAAAATGAATTAGAGTTGAATTAGTTTTGGAAATTACAATCTAACCCTAGAGTACATGTGATATATGTGTATCACTTTTTCTCTTATGTTATCTCCTCTAAACATTCATGAATATATTAAAATCAATACAAATGAGAATAGAACCCTAAATAATTCTTCTAGTATAAATATCCACCACATTTTACCTAATATTTGATACTAATACTTCTATGTATCTACTCATAAATTCATATGCATTTAATCCTCTATATAATGAATATTGTTACATGAAACCCATTGTATTTAATCAGGATGTTATTTTTATATTTAACATATAGAATATTCGTGGAATTATTCTGGTTGATGATTATGTTCCATAATAAAATCCATCTCTCATCATGATCTAATTTTAAGAATAGTTCTAAAATATGTATATCAAATTACATTACAATTAAACCCACATCTAAATTTATAGATAAAATAGAAATAATGATATGATATAACAATTAAAATTACTATGTACTACCATCTGACATTATTGTAAATAAATACTCATTAAATAATTTATCATTGAAACTACAATATAAAATAACACTAACCATACCAAACCCAAACTACATTGAATTAAACCAAAAAATGGGAACCAAACCTACTTGAATGGATATGATTTAGACCAACCTGATACAAACTAATATAAATCAAAATTACCCAAATCAACCCAACACAAATTGAACAAAATGGATCAAAATTTAATCTTAACCAAATAGAACCTACTTTTATTGAAATGAACTGGCATAAAAAATGGATTATAACCTAAATAAAAAAAAGTTAAATGAACCATGAAGACTTAATTTTACACTAAAACTGAATTGTACTAAACTAACCAAAATATAATTGAAAATAAATAAACTAAACAAATCACCCCTTTAGACACTTAAACCTAACCGAACAAAAAATTTATATCTATATCATAACTGATAAAACTCTCTCAAACCAAGTGCATTGAATTAAAATGACATGATCAGACCAATGTAGACTTGAGTGGACCTGAACTATACAAAATATCAACAAAATGAACTAAAATAAAAAACAAAACTAAATTGAACCTATGTAAAATAAATTATATAGTAATCATCAAATATTTAACCAACTTAAATAATCATAAATAAAACCATATTTAGAATTCACCAACCCAAACAAAATAAAAAACCAAACTAGATCGACCAGAAATAAACTAATCATAAACAAAAAGTACTGAAAAAAATGATATGATTCAAATATGAAATATAGTACCATATAAGCACAATATATTTAATTACCCGATCTAAACCCAAAACAACTTTCCAAAATTGAAACAAACGAAATTGAACTATACCATATTCACTTGAACTAATGATACACTACCCATACTTAATCAAACTAGACCAATTCAATAAAAATTGACTAAATCCTACCTGAATGAAACAAAATTTAAATGAAACTAATTAAATTGAAATAACCAAAAAATTAACTAAATCAAATAAAACTTTACAAGACCAAATTTAAATAGAGATTCACTAAGACACCTACTTGATAATCTTTTGAGCTCAGGCCTTAAATAGTTTTCGTATGTATACAAGTTAATGTTGGAATCAACGTTCTCATAGTTAAATCCATCACGGAGATTTATTTTGGATGTCATAATCATCACTAAACTATATGACCACGTGATTCATGATCAATGTGAGAAATAAGGGGAAGCATACGATTTGACAAACCACATAGTTTTCCTCCATCACAGATAGAAGATGATGGGTCGACTGTGGAAGATGACAGGACGACTGTGGAAGAGGTCATGGATACAAAACATCCCTCTTTTCACTTTACATTAGACATGAGCCCATTGTGAATTTGGAATAAAGGTCAAGGACATGGTGTTGGAGAGCATCAAGACTACAACCTCATTCATGAATGACTTGGGTTTTCTTTAGGATATATTTCATATGATTAGTTTGGCAGTGGGTGGAGGATCTAATTACACATTTAATGAAAAAAAACTATGATCCTTACCACCCCTACTAGGAACTTGAGGCTCTGTGTATTACATATGAGAAGGGAATAATATATTCAAATCCCTATAATCTAGGACTGGGAACATCCCGATGTTATCCCTAGGGTAGGGGTCCCTATTACCATTGATATAAAAATATATATGTTCTCCGAGGATCCTAACTATTTGGTCGGACCAGTGTAGGAAACCAATGATAGTATAAATACATATCAAAATTGGGGACACTGTGGCGTACCTTTTCCCATAGTTTTGAAAGATAGGAGGTCTTGGTGGAGGTTTAACCTTGTTCAATTTAATTAAAGGTAATTAATGAAAGAAGACCCCATCCATAGATAGATTTGGAAGAGGTTTTAAATGGTGAATCATGTAGGTCATGTGTGTTGGTGATCAATGTAGGTATGTTGATCATGTGGATCGTGAAGGGAATGGGAGGAACTAAAAGTGCCTCTCATAGGGGATATAACCCTGGGAGAGCTGGATAGTCCTAGGATAATAGTCTATTGGGGAGGAAAAACATGGTTGAGGATTTATCCAAGGCTTCCAGAGAATCCAATGGTGTTTCTCAAATGGTATCACGTAGGTCCATGATTATGAAGAGGGACATCACACAGTTGGCTTCTCCGTATGGAGGAATGGACCTCGGTAGGTTTCCTATGTATTTAGATCCAAAGAGAATTTTATATTCCATATCCTATTTAATATTATCTTTTATAGTGTAATAGATATCTACCTGATAAATTTCAGGGTACCTGGGATAAGGTGGTACACAATGAGATCTTGGGGGGTTCTTTTTATTTTTCTATTTGTTCAAATGAGGATCCCAGGGGTCCTATTTATAGGATATAAAGGGACCCAGGTCAATGGATCTTGTCTATGTTGATCTATGGTGAAACTATCCAATGTAGGGGGTGGAAAAAATAACTAGGCCACAAAGGCCCTCATCATAGGTGCCTGACATTGGTGTACCACATACGGGGATTCACCTTATATACTCTATATGAATGGATTTCTCTATCCTCTTGATGCATATATGGTGGTTCACATAGGATAATTTGGAAAATTCTCTCATCTCTTCTTAAGGTTATATGAAATTTTTGCATTCTCAAGGAACTATTCATAATATTTATGTCCTCCTTTATAAAAATAGAATGTAAACAGTATAATGTAGTGTTTATTGTGTATTTTTTGTTGTTTAGATTGTATGTTGTATGGTTTATAGTGTTGGATATAGGGTTTAAGGTGAAGGGTATATGGTGAATGAGGTAGGCTTTATGGTGCATTCTACATGATTTAGTGTTTAGGGGTTGGGGTTTAGGGTGAATGGTATATGGTTTAAGGGATAGGGTTTAGTGTTTATAGAATAGGGGATATAGTTTTGGGTGTATAATTTAGTTATCTATGATTACAGTATATTTTTTAAGTAGTAGGGTTTAGGGTGTATAGTAGATGGTTTATGGTGTAGGGGTAGGGTTTATGGTTTTGGTTTTTGAGTGTAGGGTATAGTGTAAAGAGAGTAGGGTTTTCGATGTAGGGTATAGGGTTTAGTTTTTTAAGTGTAGGTTTTATGGTTTACATTATAGGGTTTAGGTTTTATGGCATAGGGTATATGCTGCATATTTTTGAGTTTAGGGTGGTAGGTATAGGGTTTAGGGTGTAGGGTATAGGGTTTAGGGTGTAGTGTATATGGTTTATGGTGTACAGTGTAGGGTTTATGGTATCAAATATTTGTTTTAGGGAGGGAGGTATATGGTTTATGGTGTAGATTATTTTCTTTGGGGTGTAAGGGTTATCTTTTAGGTATTCAGGTTTAGTTTTTATGGTGTGGGGTATAAGGATTAGGGTTTAGAGATTAGGTTATATGGAGTATGGTATTGGGTTTTAGGTGTAGGGTATAATTTTTAGGCAATAGAGTATATGTTTAGGTGTAGGTTATTGGATTTAGGGTATATTTTATAGGTTTTAGGGTGTGCAGTTTAATTTTTTGGGTGTAGAGTAAAGGGTTTAGGGTTTAGGGTTTAGGTTTCCGGGTATAGGGTATTGGGATTGGGGGTAGTGTACATGGTTTAGATTATTGGTTGTATGGTGTATGGTATAGTGTATAAGGTGTAGGGTATAGAGTATATTTTTTAGGGATTAGGGTTTAGGGTTTAGTTTTTATGGTGTATGGTATAGGGTTTTGTGTATAGAATTATGTTTTTAGGGTGTATGATATAGGGTTTATGGTATATGGTTTTGGATTTAGCATTTAGGGTATGGGGTTTAGGGTGTAGGTTTAGGGTGTATGGATTTAGGATCCAAGGGTAGGGTTTTGGGTTTTTGCAGTTTTTTGTAGTGATTTAGGGATTTTTGAATTTTTAGGATATCATTATGTTTTTATTAGTGTTTTTAGGGTTTTAATGGTTTTAGGGATTTTTTTGGGTTTTTTGGTTTTTTTATTGTTTTCCGGGGTTTTTAGATGTTTTTTAATTTAAGGGGTTTTTTTCAAAGGGTATTAAGGGTTTTTGTATATCTATGCAGGTTTGTGGTTTTTTAGAGGTTTATTGGGGTTTTAGTGTCTTTTGGGTATTATTTATCATTTTTAGTGCCTATTAGGTTTATGGGTTTTATGTTCATTTGGTGTTTTGTGGGATATATTGGATTTATGGTTCTTGTGGGTTTTTAGTGTTTTTACATGTTCTTGGGGTTTTTACAATTTTATGTTTTTGTGGTTTTTTATGGTTTATTGATATGTGGGGGTTGGTTTTTAGGGACTTTATGGATTTTAGGGTTTTATGGATATATTGATTTTAAAGGTTTTAGACATTTTATTGTTTTTATAGGTTTCAATATTTATAATTTTTTATGGTTTTAGGGGTTTTAGATCTGTTTTCATTCTTTTAGGTTGTTTAGGATTTTTTACAGTATTTTGTGTTTTTCGGGATTGAATATTTATAAGTGTTTTATGGGTTATATGGTTTTTTATAGGTTTTAAGGCTTTCCGGGGTTTTATTGTTTTTAGGGAAATTAGTTTTATTTTTGTTCTTATTTTTTTAGGGTTTTAGGGTTTTTTGGTGTTTCAAGGGTTTTATGGGTTTAAGGTTTTTAGGGGTTTTACCATTTTTATGGCATTTATTTTTTAGATTATTTATTGGATTAATGTTTTTTGGATTTTTAGTGGTTTTTATGGTTTCTAAGAATTTTATTGTTTCTAGGACTTTTAATATTTCTAGGGGTGTATAGATTCTTTAATTTTTTTTGGGGTGGGGGGTTGAGTTTTTTGTTTTCGTTATGTTTTTTGTGTGTTTACTCCCCTTTAGGGTTTTTTTTGGGTTTTAGGATCATTATGAGGTATTAAGAAATTTACGGTCATTTATGGATTTTAGGTTCCTTAAGGGGTGTTTTAGGATTTAAATTATCCTTTAGTGTTTTAGTGGGTTTTCATTCGTATATGTATTTTTTAGGTTTTTGGGGTCCTTTAGGGTTTTTTGAGGGATTAAAAGTTTTTATTTTGGTATTATGGTTTTATAGTTTTTAGGTGGATTTATTGAGTTTTAGATAATTAATGAATTTGGGGTATTTTGATATTTTTTTAATGTTTTTTGGGGTTTATACTATTTCTTTTGGGTGTTTTGCTTTTTATAGCCTTTGAGGTTTTTTTATTTTTTAGGGGGTTTAACGGTTTTATGGGGTTTTTAATGTTTTTATGGGTTTCAATTTCTGTTTGGAAATTTTACGGTTTTGGGGATTTAGGTTTTTTAGTTTCATGTGGGGAATTTTTAGGATCTTGTACGGTATTTAGGGGATTCATTCATTTTAAAGGTTTTTTGAATTTTCATAAGATTTTATGGGTTTTATGGGTTTTATGGTATTTAATGTTTTTAGGTTTTTAGGGTACATTAGTTTTTTAATGGTTTTAGGGTCCTTTAGGGTTTTTCAGGGACCTTTAGTGTTTTTAGGGGTTTTAGGATCTTTATGGTTTTTAGGGTTTTAATGGTTCTTTTGGTGTTTTTTGGTTAATTAGGTATTCTAGGTTTTGGTGGTCCTTTAGGAATTTTTCGGTTTTTTTAGGGTGTTTTAAAAAAATTTAAGGTCCATGGAAATTTTTAGGGTTTAACAGTATTTAAGTAGTTTAGGGTATTTAATGGTCCTATAAGTTCTTATTAAGGGTTTTATAATCATTTAATATTTTTTATCGGTCTTATGTAATTTTATTTCTTGTAGGATATTTTGTAGGATTTCAGCGTGTTTTAGGGTCATTAGAGGTTTTATGGGATTTTAGGTGTTTTTAGTGTTTTGAAGTTTTTTTTGGATTTTTATGGTTTTTAGACATTTTTTATTTTTAGGGATTTTAGGGGTTTTCATGTATATATGGGTTTTGAGATTATTTAGGGTTATTGATGGCTTTTTTATAAATCATTAGGGGGTTTTTTGGATTTTTTTCGGGTTTTATATGATTTCAAGCTATTCAATGTATTGAAGGTTTCATTGGGTTGTGGCGGGTTTACATGTTTTTATGGTTTGAAATATTTTTAATGAATTTAGGGTTTATTTGGGGTTTTAACAGTTTTTACGATTATTTTTCTTTATTTGGGATTTTTTTGGATATTTATATATCTTGGGGGGGTTAGTGGTAATTTTATTGTTTTTTTAATTTTAAGGTTTCATAGGTTTTTAGAGTTTTATAAGGGTTTTGGGGGTATTTTAGGGTTTTTTGGGTTTTATGGATTTTTATGTTTTTAACAATTTTGGTGTTTTTAATGTTTCTATGTTTTTGTGTGATTTAGTTTTACTTATTTTTATTGTGTTTTTTCGAGTTTTATAGTGTTTTTAGAGTTTTTATGTTTTTTAATGTTTCTTAGGGAGTTTTAGGGGTTTTATGGATTTTTATGGGTTTTAAGGGGTTTTACTATTTTTATGGTTTTATCACATTTTGTGGATTATTATTAGGGTTTTAGTGGTGTTAGTGGATTATCACATTTTTAGGGAATAAGGGTTATGAAATATTTTTAATGATTTTTATGGATTTTGGATTTATTATGGTTTTTTGGGGTTTTAGGGTTAATTAGTTTAGGTGTTTTTTTTCTGTTTTTAGCGTATTATGGTTTTTTATGGTTTTGGTGGTTTTTGGGTTTTTTTGGTTTTTGGTTTTTAGTGTTGTAAGGATTCTTTGGATGTTTAATGTTTTTTAGATTCTTTTATGTTTTTTAAGAGTTGTATGGACTTTTTTAATTTTTAGGGTTTTTATGTTCTTTTATTGAATTTTAGGGATTTTAGGGTCATTTATGAGTTTTAGGGTCTTTTAGGGGTTTTATGAATTTTTTGATCTTTTATAGGATTTAGGTTTATCATAGATGCAGGGTTTGGGGGTACAGATTTAGGGGTTTTAGGGATATTTGAGGTTTTATAGTTTTTATGGTTTTATGGTATTTTAGTATTTTTAGAGTTTTTAGGGGCTTGAAGTGTTCTTTAGGATTTCTAGGGTTTGAATGTTTATGCTTTTTTTTGGTTTATTATGATTTTCTAGAGTTTTTAGGGGCTTTTGAGATTTTAGGGCCTTTAGGGGTTTTATGGGGTTTTAAGGATTTTAGGTTTTCAAAGGCTTTATGGGTTTCATTGTTTTTATTGGATTTAGGGGTTCTAGGGTATTTTATGGTATTTAGGGGTTTAAATGGTTTTTATTTTTTTATGGATTGCAACTGTTTTTTGGGTTTTTAGTGTTTTAGGGGTTTTACTATTTTTTGGGTTTATTTGGGTTATAAGTGTCTTTATGGTTTTTATTTTATTAGGGGGTAAAAGGGTTTTAGGGTTTTCGATGATTATACCCTTTTATGGGTTTTTAGTTTTTTAGTGGGATTTAAGGAGGTTATGGTGTTTAAGAGATTTAATTTAATTATATGGTTTTTTAAATTTTTTAGATAATTTTAGGATATTTTCAATGATTTAGGGTATTTTAGTATTTTTAGGGATTTAAGGGTTATTATGGGATGTATAGATTTTTAGGGTTATTTTGGGTGTTTTATGGGTTTTAGGTTTTCTATGGGTTGAAGAAGTTTGGAGTGGTTTTGGGTTTTTTTTCATCTATGTTTTTTGGGGACATTAGGGGTTTTATTTTTTAGGGGATTTAATGGGTTAATGGGTTTTTATATTTTAAGGGGTTTTAGGGGTTTTATGGAATTTTGAGGTTTTAGGGTTTTTTGAGGGTTCTAATCAGTTTTTAGTGGTTTAATAGAATTATTATTTTTCATGGTTTTTTTGTTATTTGGTTTTTTGGGGTCTTCAAGATATTTTTTGTATTTAGGTTTTTTAGGGGTTTTCGGGGTTCTTTGGGGTTTCTTGTGATTTATTATTTTTAACGGTTTTATTGGTTTTGTGGGGTTTAGGTTCCTTTAGAGTATTTTAGGGTTATTGGGTTATTTAGAGGGATTTTAGGTTCTATTTTTTTCTAGTGACTCTATGGGGATTTAAGGGTATTTTGAATTTTTATTGCTTTTTAGTTCTTTTTATGGTTTTATTTTTTTTATGATTTTCTAAGGATTTATTTGGTTTTTATTGTTTTCAGGGGTTTTTGGGTATTTTTTTATGGTTTTTATTTTATATATTGGTTTGAGGTTTTTTAGGGTTTTTTAGGGTTTTCTATGGGTTTTACGAGATTTAATTATTTGTTAGCATTTTAAAGGGGTATTAGGTTTATTTGGGGTTTTATGGTTTTTCAGGGTTTTAGATGATTGTTTTTATGATTTCATGGTTTTTTAGTATTATTAAGGATTTTGGGTTGGTTTTATAATTTCCATTGGATGTCTATGGGGTTTATGGGTTTTTAGGTGTTGTGGGTTTGTTTTAGGTATTTAGTGTCTTTATTGATTTCATGGGTTTCAATGATTTTATAGGTTTTTATAGGGTTTTCATGGTTATTGAGTCATTTTAGGGTTTTTTAGGTGTCCTGGATTTTTAGAATTATATAATTTTCCTGAATATTTTAGGGGTTTTGAAGTTTTTAAGGGGATTTAATGATTTTTAGGGTTTTAGGGGTTTTAGGGTCTACTATTTTTATGTTTGCGGGTTATTCGTAGTTTGTAAGGAATTTAATGGTTGCTTCCATATTTTAGGGGCTTCTGGGTTTTTTATTTCCTTTTAGGGGATTTTATTTTCTAATTCGGATTTTTGGGAACTTTTAGTATTTATTATTTTTAGTGTTTTTAGGGTCTTTAGGGTGTTTAGGTTTTTTAGGTTCTTATAGATTGTTTACGGGTTTAGGGACTTTTTGGGTTTTAGGATTTTTTGGGGTCTCTTATATGTCTTTTTAGGGTCATTATGGGTTTTAATCGATTATAGGTTTTTAGAGTTTTTAGGATTTTAGGGGATAAAAGGGTTGATATTTTCATTTCTGGGTGTTATGATTTTGTATGTCCTTAAAAAGAGTTTTTTGTGTTTTCTAGTGTTTTTAGTTCTTTCTTGGATTTTATATAATATATTTATGGTTTTCGGGTTTTAGAGGATTTGTGTTATTTTGAATTTTATGGATTATATGATGTTTTGGATTGTTTTGGTGTTTTTTTGGTTTTTTGTTTTTTTTTGAGTTATATGGTTTGGGGGGTTTATTTTTTATGCGTTATATGGGGTTTTTGTATTTTTTTTATGAATTATTGGATTTATAATGGTTTTAGTCTTTTCAAGATGGGTTTTCATGTTTTTATAGGTTATAAGGGTGTTGAGGGTGTTGGGGGTTATGTTTTTAAATTTTTTATTGGGTTTTATGTGTATTTACAGGTTTCCATGTTTTTAATATTTTATAGGATTTTTTAGTGTTTTAATTTTTTTTTGGTTTTTAGTGTTTTTTCATGTTATTTTTATGGTTTTCTATGGATTTTAGGGATTATTAGGGTTTTTAATTTTGTATCATTTTATTGGGAAATTATGGGTTTATAGTGGAATTTTGGGATTTTAGAGTGTTAGAGTTTTTTAGTTTCATGTGGTATATGTGTTTTTAAGGTATTTTGTTTTTTTTAGGGGGGATTTATTTATTAGGATATTTTAGGGGTTTTATGACTTTTTTTCATATTATGGTGTTTAGGGTATTCCATTCTTTTATGGATTTTTGGGTGTTCTAGTGTTTTAGTGGGTTTTTCAGGTTTTTAATAGTTTTAGGGGGTTTAGGAATTTTATGGTTTTTAATGTTTACAGGACTTTCTTGGATTTAATGTGGTTTTATGATTTTATGGGTTTTCATAATTTTGGAATTTTTATTGGTTTTATGATCTTTATGGTTTTATTATATTTTTATGATGTTTTAACATTTTTTAGTTTTTTACAATGTTTTAGAGTTTTTGTGAATTTTACGGTTTTTTTGTAATTTTGTGTATTTTAGTTTTTTTATTATCGATGAGGGTTTTAGTGTCTTTAATAGGATTTAGGGTTTTAGGAGAATTTAGGTATTTTAGGGGGTTCTAAAATTTTTAGATATTTTTTATGTGGTTTTATAGTTTTTGTGGATTTTATATTTTTCTACAATCTTTTAGATTTTTGGTAAGGTTTGTATGGTCTTTATTAGTTTTTAGAGTATTTAGGGTCATTGTGGATTTTTTGGACCATATTTTCCTTAAGGTCCTATATGGTTTTTTTAGTGTTTAGGGTCCTTCATGGGTTTTAGGGTTTTCCATGGTCCTTAAAATGTTTTAGGGTTCTCAAGGGACCTCTATGTGATTTAGGGTTTTTTGGTTCCTTTATAATTTTATAGCCTTTAAGGATTTTATGGGCATTTTAGGTACTTCTACGGATTTATTATTTTTTTCATGTCATTAAGGGGTTTTAATGTTTTATATTCTTCTAGGGTTTTGGGTGGTTTTTGGGTCCTTTAAGGTTCATAGATTATTTTATGTTATAAGGGGTATTGAGGTCCTTTTGGGACTTTTAGAGGTTTCTAGGGATTTTAGTATTTTTATGTGTTTTTAGATATTTTAGTGTCTATTATAGTTGAGTTTTTTAATGTATTTTGGGGTTTTTATAATTTTTATGGTTTTTAGGGGTTTGAGGATTTTTTGAGTTTTATGGTTTTTTAGGGTTTTGGATTTTTTGGTGTCTTTCTTATTTTAGGGGTTTTAGGGTGTTAGGGTTTTATAGTATTTTTGGGTATATTGGCGTTTTTAAGGTGTTTATGGAGTTTTTAGGGGTTTAAATAGTTTCATGGTCTTTAGAATTTTTTATAATTTTTATATTTTAAAGATGTTTTATAAATTTATGGATTTTTATTGTTTCAGGATGGTTTTAGGATTTTTGGGGATTTTTGGGGTTCTTGTAAAATTTTTGGTTTTTAAGAATTTTTAGTTTTTGGGGGGCTTTCACATGGGTTTTCCATTGATTTTATAGTTTTTAGGGGTTTTAGTATTTTTTTGATTTTTAGGAAGTTTCAAATTATTTATGTTTTTTAAGGTTATTACGGTTTTAAAGGGTTTTAGAGTTTTTAGTGGTATTAGGTATTTTGGGTTTTATGAGTTTTTACGGTTTTTATGGGTTTTGGATTTTTCGTTTTTTTTTTGTTTCATGGATATTTAATTGTTTTAGGGATTTTATGGTTTTATAGTTTTTAATGTGGTCTAAATTATTTAGGGCCTTTATGGTTTTGATAGGGTTTATTATAAATATTTTTTCTATTTTTTTGGTGTTTAGGTATTTTAATGAAGTTTCAGGGGTTCTAGGGTCATTCTAGGGGATTTTAAATTTTTTAGGAGTTTTAGAGGTTTTTAGATGCTTAGAGTTTTTAGAGTTATAGGGTTTTTAGAGTTTTCTAATTTTTAGGTGTTTGTGGTTTATTACGGGTTTTATGCACTTTAGGGGTTGCCGTAGTTTTAGGCATTTTTGGGTTGTTTTGGGTGTTTTATTTATTTATTTGGGGGTTTTAGTGTTTTAAGTGTTTTTTTGAATTTTTAGGGGTTTTTAGGGGGTTTACTCTTTATGGGGGTTTGGGTTCTTTTTTCATTTTTAGAGGTTTTATTTTATAAAATAATAATTCATTTTAGGTTTTAAGGAATATTACGGGGTTCTATAATTTTTGGACTTTTATAATGGTGTTTTAAGGGATTTGATGCTTTTTAATGATTTTAGGGTTTTTAGGGGTTTTAGGGTTATTATGGGTTTTATGGTTCTTTTAATACTTCCAAGGATTTAGGGTTTTTAGGATTTTTAGGGTAATTGGGTTTTTATGGTTTTTATGTTTTTAATGTGATTTTAGGGTGTTTATCTTTTATATGATTTTTATTGATTTTAGGGGTTTATGGGATGTAGGGTTTAGGGTTCGTGGTATGGGTTATAGGGTTCTGAGTGTTCGGTATAGGGTATGGGGTGTTTTGTTTATGTTTTACTTTGAATGTTATATGGTTTATGGTATTGTTTTTATGGTATAAATTATGGATTTTTGAGAAAAGGTTTTCTGGTTTCTGTAATACAATATAGAGTTTACGGTGTATGGATTAGGGTTTCAGATGTATGTTTTGGGTTTTTAGGTGTAGTGTATATGGTTAGGGTGTACGGTTTATGGTCTATGGTGTAAGGTTTAGGATGTTGGGTATATTTGATTGGGTGTAGGGTTTGGGTTTCATGGTGTAGGGTATATGGTTCAGGGTGTCAGGTATAGTGTTTAAGGAGTGGTGTATATGTTTGAGGGTGTGGGTTATATGTTATACGGTGATGGGTATTGGGTGTAGGGTGTATGTTCTTCTATTTAATATGTATAGAATAGGGTTTATGGGGTGGATTTTAGGATTTAGTTTGTAGGATTTTGGGTTTAGACTTATGGTAATGATATTAAGATGTAGGGTTTGGGTTTAAGTTACTGGTTATAGGTAATAAATTGTAGGGAATATGGATTATGGTTTAGAGTATATGGTTTATGGTATAAGGTTGACAGTGTATGATATAGGTTTTTTGGTGTATGATATATAGTTTATGGTTTAGGGTTATGGGGTTAGTTTTTATGGTACAAGGGGTAGGGTGTATAATTTTTGGTGTAGGGTGTGGTGTATGGTGTTTTGGGTTTTGATTTAGTGTTTATTTTATATGGTATTGGGGGAAGGGTTTATGGTTTTCTGTTTTGGGAGTGTTCTGTATGTTTAGGGAATAGTGTTTTGTGTTTATTTTGTCGGACATAGGAATTAGTGTATGGGGTGAGCTTAGTGTGTAGTCTACAAGGTTTCATGTGTAGGTTTTGTGTTTAGGGTGTAAGATATAGGGTTTATGGTTTATGGTTATGGTTTAGGGTATAGGGTGCATTGTTTAAGATTTATAGTATTTGGTATAGGGTTTAGGGTGTTGGGTTTAGGGTGTTGGGTTTAGGGTTTAGGGTGTAGTGTGTAGTGTGCATGGGCCGAAGGGATAATGGTATAGCATTTAGTGTGAAAGGATTTTTGTTTAGTGTGTTGGGTATATGTTTTAGTGTGTATAGATTAGTGTATATGGTTGAATTTATAGGTTTTAGGATGTTTATTAAGGTTTTTAGTATTTTTAGTTCTGTTAGTGTTTTTAGGTTTTAAACTTGTTTTCATGTTTTATGTGTTTCCCTAGATTATAATGGGTTTTTTTGTTTTAGGTTTTAATGTTTTTAGGCTGTTAATTTTTTAAGGATTTTATTTGTTTTAATGTTTTTATAATGGTTTTAGGGTTTTAGGGATTTTTTGTGGGTTTAAGAATTTTTTAGGTGTTTTTATGAATTTTTTGTTTTTTGCAATTTAGTGGGTTTTAAGGAATTTAATGTATTTAAGGATTTTTGAGATATTTAGGGTTTTGAAGGATTTTAAGGGTTTTAGACTTTTTAATGAGTTTATAGTTTTCTTATGTTTTTTTATTTTTTACTGTTTTTTAGGATTTTTGGGTTTTAGGGTTTGTTTATGGTTTTTTGGCTTTTGGGGGGATTGAGGGTTCATTGTGTGTTTATGTTTTTTTTTTTACAGTTTTTTGGGTTTTATTTCATTTAGTGGTTTTAGGGTTTTTAATTATTTTTAGGGATTTTAATGTTCTTTCAGTTTTATTATACAATTTTTGGGTCTTTAGGGTGTTAGGTCATTTAGAATCTTTTAGGGTTTTATGGCATTTAGTGTCTTTTTATGATTTTAGATATTTTTGGATCATTTAGTGGGGTCTATATTTTTTATAGGTTCTTTTACATTTTAATGTATATAGATTTTTTAGGGGTTGATAGTATTCAATTAGGATGTTTGTGGTTGTTTTAGTGATTTTAAGGTGTTTTATTTTTTGGGTTACTTTATGTGGTTTTAGGGTTACTGGGTTCTCTTTAGTTTTTTTGGGATTTATGTTTGTTTTTTGATGTTTTATGGTTTTTTACTGTTTAAATTTGTTCTTATGTGATTTTAGTGTTTTCTATGATTTTTAGGGATTGTTAGTGTTGTTAAGGGGTTCTTAGTCTTTTAGGTGTTTAGGTTATTTAGTGTTTTCATGGGTTTTAAGGGGGTGGTAATTTAGGGTTTTGGGATATTTAATGGGTTTGAATGATTTTTTAGGGGATTTAGTGTTATTCGGGTCTTTTGGTTTTTATGGTTGTTTGGGGTTTTTATTTTTAAATTCCTTAGGGTATTTGGGATTTTAGGGATTTTATGGAAATTTTACAGGTTTTTTGGGGTTTTATGGGAATTTATGAATTTTTTGTCATTTATTGGTGTTTAGGGACAATTAGTTGTTTTATTGTTTTTAATGGGTTTTTATGTTTTTTGGGAGATTTTTTATTTAAAGTGTTTTTATGTTTTTATGTGGTTTCTTGGATTTTAAGTGTTTTGGGTTTTTTCAATTTAGAGTATTTTTTGATTTTGGGTTCAGAAGTTTCAGTGGTCTTAGGGTGTTTGGTGGGTTGGTAGGGGATTGGTTTTTAGGGAGTTTTAGGGGTTTTAGGGGTTATAAGGTTTTTAGGGTTTTTGGTATTTTAGAATATTTATGGTCTTTTGGGATTCTAATGGTTTTTAGGGGTTTTGGGTATTTTAGTATTTTAATGTATTTTTACGGGTTATATATATTTGGTTTTTTAGATTTTTAAGGTTTTTCATTTTATTAAGGTTCTTATGGTTATAATTAGTTTTGGGGTTTTAATGTTATATTAAAAATATTTTTTATATTTTTATGGTTTTTCAGGGATTTTTAGTGTTTTTTGGTTATTTATTGGTTTTTGGGTTTTGTTGATATTTTAGAGGTTTTGGGAAATTTAAGGGGTTTATATGTTATTTTGGTTTTTAGTGTTTTTATTGATTTAGATTATTTAGGGGTTTTTGGGGTTTTTGGGTTTTCGGGGTTTTGGGGTTTTGGGACCATTTGATTGTATTTTTGAGATTAAAGGGGTTTTAGGGGTATTATGGTTTTAGGGATTTTAAATGATTTTCCGTAGTTTTGAATGTTTCTTGGATTCTAGGTATTTTTAGTTATTTTATTGATTTTATTTGTCTATATCATATTTATGACTTTTCGTGTTTTAGGGGGTTTTGGTTTTTTTTGTTTTATAGTTATTAAATGTTTTACTGTTTTGAAGGGATATTAATGGTTTTTGGTTATTCAGGTTTTAAGGGTTTTTAGGATTATTAGGTGGTTTAGGGTTTTAGTATTATTTTACAATTTAATGGGGTTTTAATTTTTTTTTGTTTTTGGGGATTAATGATCATTTAAGGTATTTTAGTGGTTTTAGTACCTTATGGGGTATTTATGTCTTTTTTATTTAAGGAATTTTAAGGGCCCTCTATTTTATTAAGTCCAGTTAATGGATCTCTATAATTTTATGGGTTTTAATGGTTATATGGGTTTAAGGGACTTCTATAGGGGTGTTTGTGTAATTAAGGGGGTTTAGGTTCATTAGGGGGGTTGGGGATTTTTTTGGATTTTAGGGATTTTAGGGTTTTGTGGTTGGGTGGGGGGGGGTTTGGTGGTATTTAGGGTTTTATTTATTTTGTAGTATTTTTTAGGTTTTTAATGGGGGTTTTGTGTTTTTAGAGTCATTTTTAAGTATTTTTATGTTGTTAGGGAGTTTTATATTTCATTTAGTTTTTAGATTGGGGGTGGTTTAATGGTTTTGGGTTTTGGGTTTTAAATGGTTTATGACAGATTTTTAGGGGTTTATGTTTTTTACGGTTTTTGGGTATTTTATGATTTTTAGTGGTTTTAGTATTCTTATAGGGTTTAGGGTTTTAAGTTATTTGTATGGTATTTAGTGTTTGATATCTTGTTTTACGGTTTTACATGTTTTGTTGTATTTAATGTATTTACTGTTTTGATGATTTTTTAATATAATTTTTTTTTTGTTTTTAGGGTATTTTAGGGTTTTTGGTTATTTTAGGTTTTTTTTTTGGTTTTTTAGGTTTTAGGTTTTTAGGGGTTGACGGGTTTTTTTCAGTTTCTAGGATTTTTAGGTTTTCTCATGGTTTTTAGAGGGTTTTAAAGGTGTTTAGGGTTTTTAGTGTTTTCAATGGATTTATATGTTTAAGGTTTTTTTATTTTTTTAGGATTTTTAGGTGTCTTTATTTTTTTCAACGTTTTTGGGGATTTGAAGGGGGTGTCGAGATATTTAGGGTATTATAAGCCTTTTAGGATTTTGTATGGTATTTTAGGGTGTTGTTGGATTTTTAGGGTATGTTTGGGATTTTAAGGTAATCTTTTGTCTTTTATGGTTTTTATGGTATTATGGTTTCAGATTTTTTATGATTTTCTGTGGTTTTGGGGGTTTGATATTTTTTTTTGGATTTTTAGGGTTTTCATTATTGTTTTTAGTGATTTGGGTTTATAGTGGTTTGAATAGTTTTAGGATTTTTAGAGTATTAGGGTTCTTTTATTTATGTGTTCCTATGTTTTTTAGGGCTGTTATAATTTTAATAGTTTTTAGGGTTTAAATTTTTTGGTGTTTTTATGTGTTTTTATGGATCTTAATAGTTTATATGTGTTTTAGTGGTTTTTATGGTTTTAGGGGATTTTTTTAGGGTTGTTAGGCCTTTATGGGGTTTTATGGTTTTTATGTGGATTTAAATGCTTTTTGGGTATTTGGGATTTTCATGTTTTTGAAGAATTTTTTGAAGGGTTTTAATTGTTTTTGGATTGTTTATTATTTTTAATGTCCTCATGGTATTTAGAGTTTGTATAATGTTTTCCTAAGGTTATTTCAGTTTTTAGGGTTTTTATTTTTATTAGGGATTAAATAGGGTTTTTTGTTTTTATGATATTGAGGGTTTTTATTGTTTTTATTGTTTAATATTTTTTAATATTTTATGTACTTTTATGTTTTTTATGAGTTTTAGGGTGGTTTAATGTTTTAGTGGTTTTAATGTGTTGAGGGTTTTCTTGGGTTTTATGGGTTTCAAGGTTTTTTAGCGTTTTAGTGTTTTTAATGGTTATTCTGAGTTTGTTAGGGTTTTTATGGTTTTGGTTATTTATATATTTTAGGATGTTGAGGTATCATTATGGTTCATTAAATTTTTAGGGGTTTTAGATATTTTTTTTCTTATTTCAGTGTTTTTATAATATTTACCATTTTATTAGGATTTAGGATCCTTTAATTCTTTTATGGGTTTTATTGTTATTGTTGTTTTTATAGTTTTTTGAGCCTTTGAAGGTTTTTATTGATTTTTAGGGCATTATAGTGTACATTATGGATTATTAGGGTTTTTTGTGGTCTTTAAGGGTTTTTAGGTGCTTTTGGGTTTTCAGAGTTTTTCCTAGGTTTGGAAGGTCATTAAGTATTTTAAGGAATGTTTAGGTTTTTTGTATGTGGTTTTTTAGTGTCTTTATGGGTTTTATGGGTTTTTATTGTCATTATGTTTATAGGGGTTTTCAGACCCATTAGGGTTTTTTAGGGTCCTATAGTGTTTTTTATGGTCTAAGGGTCCTTTGTTGTTTTTGTTTATTTTTTAGGTTATGTTATGGTGTTTCATGTCCTCTAGAGTTTTTAAGGTGCATTATGTTTTCATAATGTTTGTTAGAGTTTTTTCTGTATTATAGGGTCTTTTTGGGCATTAGTGATTTTAATGTTTTTAGGATTATTATGGGTTTTAGGATCTTCTTGAGCTATTTAGGGTTTCAGGGTGTTATATGATTTTTACATTCTTTTTTGTTTTTAGGGGTTTTTGATTTGTTTTATTATCTTTAAGTTTTTAAGGGTCTTATTGGGATTTCAAGGGTTTTCTAGTTTATTAGAGGTTTTTAATGTTTTATTGGGATTTATGTTGTTGATATGTATTTTTACTGTTTTTATTGATTTAAGGATTTTAAATGTATTTACGGTTGTCTGAGGGTATTGGGTTTGGGGGTGTTAAAGATTTAGGGTTTTACTATTTTTAATGGTCTTTTAGGTTTTTTATAGTTATTAGGATCATTTTTAAGTAATAAGTTTTTTTGGATTATAACATTCTTTGATGTTTTAGGGTTTTTAAAATTTTGTCGGGTTTCACTTATTTTACCATCTTTAGGGATATTATGGTCTTTAGACATTTTAAGGGTTTTACGGTTTTAATGGTTTTTTGGTTTTATGGTTTTTTTTTGGGATTTTTGGGATTCATTAGGATTTATGTGGTTATAGTGGTTTTAGGGGGATTATGGTGTTTTGGGATTTTTATGGATTCATAGGGGATTTAGGAGGGTTTCATAGTTTTTATTGATTCAAGGGATTTTATTGTATTATGATTTCCATATAATTTTAAGGTGTTTTAGAATTTTTTGGGATTTTAGTGTTTTTTTGGTTTTAGGGTTATTGAGATGTTTGGGGGTTTGGATGTTTTATAAATTTTATGGGGTTAATGGTTCATGGGTTTTTAAGGGTTTCAAGGTTTTCGATTATTTTCAGGTTTGTGGTTTTTTGGGATTTTTTATTTTAGGTCTTTTTATATTCATTCAAGGAATTTAGGATAATTTATGGTTTTATAATATTTTATCGGATTTATGGGTTTTAGGATATTAGGGTTTTAGAGTTTTTACAAACTTTCAGTGGTTTTTTGGTTTTAGGGTTTTTTGTATTTTCGATTTTTAGAGTTTTAGGGTTTTATGGGTTTTTTTTAGGTTTTTATAGGCTTTGAGAGTTGGGGGGTTAGGGTTTTAAATATTTTTACGTTTTTAGGGGTTTTAGAGTTATTTAGGGGTTTTATGGTTTTATTGATTTTTATGTTATTTAGGGGTTTATGGGTTTTTGGTTTAATGAATTTTAGAATTTTCTCAGAAATTTTTGGTATTTTTTGGGGTTCTGTGGGGTTTTAGAGGTTTTCAATGTTTTGGGGTTTTTAAATGTTTTTGGGGTTTTAGGGTTTTTAGGATTATTTAATTGTTTTTAGGTATTGTTAGATTTTAAATAGTTTTTGTTGTGATTTAGGTGATTTTTTGGATATTTAGTGATATTTAGTGCCTTTAGCTTTTTATGTATTTATGGGTTTTAGGTTTTTATGGGTTTTTAGTGGTTTTAAGGGTTTTAGGGAGTTTTAGATTTTAATAAGATTATTAAGGGTTTTAGTTGTTTTTGGATTTTTTGGGGTTTTAGGTATTTAGTGTTTTAGAGGTTTTTTGGTTTTTTGGACTTTTAGGTTGTTTATGGGTTTTTAGGGTCTTTATATGGTTCAGGGGATTTACATTGTGTTGGGTTTTCAGGTGTACTTAAGGAATTTAGGGTTTTATATTTATTTAAGTCTTTTTAGTGACTTTTAGGTTTGTATAGCGTTTTCTGGTCATTTTCTATTTGTAAGGGTTTTATGATATTTTAGTAATTTATGGGTTTTAGGGTCTTTTAAGGTGTTTTATTATTTTTATCAGGTTTGAGGTATGTTAAGTTTTTTTTTGGATTTTTGATGTTTTTTTGGTGTGTTCATGTTTTTATATTTTTAATGTGATTTGAGGGGTCTCATGTTTTTTTGTTTTTGGGGTCTTTTGGAATTTAAAATTTTTATGGTGTGATTGTTTTATATTTTTATCGTGTTTTATGGGTTTTTAGTTATTTTTATAGGATCAGTGGTTGTTTTCGGTTTTTAGGGGTTTTAGGGTTTTTAGATGTTTTTAGGGGGGTTAGGGATTTTTACGAATTTTCAGGACTTTTGTTGGTTTTTAGGTTTTTAAGGGGATTTAATGTATTTAGGTTGTTTATTGTTTTTAGGAATTTTTGGAATTTTTATGGTTTATGGGGTTTTATTTTTTTTAAATTTTTAGTGTTTTTTTAAGGTTGATTTAAGTGTTCTCAGGTTTTTAGGGGCTTTTAATATTTTTAGGGTTTTTTGGGTATTTATGGTTTTTATGATTTTTATGATTTTTAGTGGTTTAATGTCATTAATTTTTTTACGGATTTTTTGGGGTTTTAGGGGTTTTAGGGGGTTTAAGGCATTTGAATGGTTTTTAGGATTTTTTGTCTTTTGAGGTTTATCCTTTTTAGGATATCTAGGGTGTTTAATGGTTTTATGGCTTTTTTTTTCAGTTTCATCGGGGCATTTGAGATTTTTTTAGTATTTTAATGTTATACTAGGGATTTTAGGTACTTTTAGGGGTTTTAGGGTTACTAGGGTCTTTTAGTGGTTTTGTAATATTTTAGGGAGTTTTCGGGATTTTAGGGTATTTTACGGTCTTATGGACTTTTAGGGTTTTATGGTATTTTGGTGTTCTATATTTTTTAGTGGCATATGGGTTTTATGGATCTATGTGGGTTTTTGTATGTTTTTAGGGTGTTTATAGAGTTTCTAAGGTTTTGTAGTTGTATGCAAATTCTTGTGTTTTTATAATATTGAGTGTTTCTTCAGGATTGTCAAGCTTTTTTGGGAATTTATGGATTTTTGTGATTTTTATGGTTTTTCGGGGATTCTAGGGGATTTTAGGGTTTTCATGGTGCTTTATGTGTTTGATGGCAGTTTTATTTATTTTAAGAAATTTAAGGTATTATGGGTTTTAGGATTTTTTAGGGTTTTGTGGGGATTCTTGTTTTCTTACAGTCTTTCAGATTTTTAGGGTCATGTTAGTGTGTTTTGTGGATACTTAGGGTTATTTGGTTTTGATATTTAAAAGGGGTTCTTAGGGTTTTTAGTAATTTTATTGTTTTGGGGTTTTTTTTGGTTTTGGGGGGGGGGGAATATTTTGTTATTTGGGGATTATAGGGGTTTGGAGAGTTACAGGGTTTTATTATAATTATAGGTTTTTAGTGTTTTTAGGATTTCATTGGTTTTATTTTTTTAGTTGTTTATGATTTATCGGGATTTTTAAGATTATTATAAGGTTTTATGGTTCTCTTATGGTTTGTTTTGTGGTTTTTTTATAATTATATTTTTGAAGTATTTTTATATTTTTGTAAGGTTTTTAGGTATTTAATGGTTTTTTGGGTTGTTAGATTTTTAAATGGGGTTTTGGGGTTTTGGGTGTTTGGAGTGTTTTTATTGGGTTTTATCGATTTTAATGGTATGCAGAGGCATTTTTGTGTTTTTGGTTAGTATTATGCTTTTGGGGTATTTTAGGAGATTTGTGGGGGGGGGTTAGGGACTATATGCGTTTTTTTGTTTTAGAGTTGTTAGAGACTTTTAGTTGATTTCATGTTTCAGGGTTTTTGATGGGTTTTTATGATTGCCTGGGCTTTTATAAATTTTAATGAGTTTAATTATCATTATGTGTTTTTATGTATTTTTGGGTTTGTAGGATTATACTTGGATTTCAAGGGTTTTAATTGGTTTTTAAAGATTTTAGGGTTCTTTTCTGGGGTTTTTCTGGATTTAGTGTTTGTTTATTGTTTTATAGTATTTAAGGTGTTTTAGGGATGAGTAGGTTTTTATGGTTTTAGAATTTCAGGATTTGATAGGTATGGGTTTTATGGTTATTAACATTTTCTGTGATATATTGGTATTTTAGGGGTTGTTATAGGTTTAAATATTTTTTAGGGTTTTTATGGGGTTTAAAAGTTTTTTAGGGTTTTTAGGGTTTTTAGGTGTTTTAGAGCAAGGAAGGTGCAAGGATCAGGCTATTCCCGACCCCCCAATAATTTATTTAAAAGAAGACGTGACAGAAAACAAGTAGACAAGGGAGGGGAGGGGTCAATCGACCACAACCCAAAACCCCTTACAACCTAACCAAAACCTAAAAAAGAAAAAAGCGAAAAAAATTAAGGGTTCTTCGGTCTTTTAGGGTCATATATGTTCTTTTAGGGTTTTAGGTTTTAAGGGGTTTAAGGTATATTAATTTGTTTTAGGGTATTTAAATATTTTTAGGGTTTTATTAGTTTTTTAGGAGTTTTGTGGATTGTGGGGTGGTTTATGGGTTTTAGTGTGTTTTTTGTATTTTAGGAATTTTAAGGATTTTTCATTTTATTGGGTTTTTATGTATTTATAGGGGTATTGATGGTTATAGGGGTATTTATAATTTTATGTGGTTTAAAGTTTTAGGGTTTTATATAGTTTTATAGGGATTTTTTGGGTTTTTAATGGTTTTAGCGTATTTAGTGTTTTTTTTGGGTTTTACTACTTTTAGGGGTTTTTAGGGGTTTTGTGTTTTTTGGGTTTTATGAGTTTTTATGCTTTTTCTGTTTTGTGTGATTAAGGGTGTTTTGCAATTATTCGGTGTTTTAGTGTCTTTTAGTGTCTTTAAGTGTATTTTTTGGTTTTAGTATCATTATGTGTTTTTATGGTAATTTTTCTTTCTAGGTTTCCAATGATTTTTAGTGGTTTTAGGATTTTTACAGTTATCAGGTTTTTTTGTTCATTATGGGTTTTTTTGTGTTTTAATGGTTTTTATGGGTTTTAATGTTTTTAATGGTTATAGAGAATTTTTAAAATTTTATAGGGACTAATAGTGTTTTATGGTCATTAGTCTTTTCAGGGTTTTAGGGATTTTTATTTTTTTTTAAAAAGTTGCTATTTTTTCAGTCTTTTTAGGGGTTTTAGTGTCTTTTAGGGTTTTAGGGTATTTTTGGGTTTCATGAGCCTTTATAGTGTTTTTAAGGAGTTCATGGGTTTTAGGGGTTTTGATTTTTTTAGGGTTTTGTGGGTTTTTAGTTTTCTTTGTGGCATTTTCCTTTTTACATATTTTTATGGGTTTTATGGATTTAAGTTATTAAAGGGTTACTAGGCTTTTTAATTGTTTTATGATTTTTTTTCTAGGTATTTTATGGTAATTATAACTTTTAGGGTTTATACAGTTTTTATAGGATTTTAGTATTTTTTGTATTATTTTAGGGTTTCTATACTGTTTATGTGTCTTGAGGGTTTATCTATGATTTATATTTTTATGTATTTTTTTGGGTTTTTAGTATTTTATTATATTTTTGAGGTTTTTTGGGATTTTATGGTTATTAGGGTTTCTATGGTTGAAATGGTTATTATGATTTTTGTTTTTTTTATGAATTTTAAGTCTTATGAATGGTTTATTAGTTTTTAGAGTTTTTAATGTTTTTAATGGGTTTTAGGTTTTTTATGTTTTTTGTGATTTTTAGGTTTTTAGGCGTTTTTAGGTTGTTAGAGTTATTAGGTATTTTAGGTAATTTCAATGTTTTATGGGTTTTACGGTTATTTAGGGGGGTTTGGTGATTTTAGGCTTATTATGTGTTTTAGGGTTTTATGTTATTCAATTTTTCGGGGGGTTTTCCTAGTTTTTAATGGTTTTTTACTTTTTAATGGGGTTTTACGGGTTTTTAGGGGTATTAGAAGATTAGTTTTTTAACATTTAGTGTTTTTATTGTATATTTTATTTCTGGGTGTTTTTATGATTTTAAAATGTTTTGGGGTCTTTTAAGGGGTTTATATGTTTATATATGATCCATTGGTGTTTTAATGGATTTTAGGGTCTTTCATGTTTTTAGTGGTATTTAGGGTTTTTTGGGTTTTAGGAATCCCCGGGACTTTTATTGGATTTTATGTGTTTTAATGTTTTTTGGGTTTTATGGTGTGTTATGTTTTATTTGTGTTTTTAGTGGTTTTCTATTTGTTTTGATGTTTTATGATATTTATTAACCTTAGGGTTTTTTTTTTGGAATTTTGGGGGTATTAATAGTTTGTTAGGGTTAAGGGTTTTATAGATTTAGGGGTTTTTTGGTTTTTTGGTTTTTAGGGTTTTACTATTTTCATGGTTTTTAGGGTTTTGTCTATTTTTATAGATTTTAGGATTTTCAATAATTTTATGGGGTTTTGGTGTTATAATTTTTTTAGCTTTTTTATTTTTTTTATTTAGTTTTTTCAAGGTTTTAAGGATTTTCGGTGTTTTATTTAATTTAGAACGTTTTAGTTGTTTTTAGGGTGTTTTGATTTTTTCATCAGTTTTAGGGGTTTTATGGGGTTTTGGGTATTATAGTTTTAATGGATTTTTAGGTTTTTATGGTGCTTTAAGAGTTTTATAAATTTCAAATTTAACAGGGTTCTAGGTGTATTTTTAAGGCCTTTAATAGTTTTAAGGTTTTTAAATGGTTTATAGTTTGGGGTTACGTTTTTATCATTTTTAGGATGTTTAAAGTATTTATGGGTTTTATATGCATTTTCTTGAGCATTAAGGGGTTCGAAGGTGTTTTTTGGGTTTTTATAGGGATCTTATGCTTTTTCTGGTGTTTTATGGATTTTAATTTTTTAAGGGTTTTAAAGTATTGATCTTTTTATTGGTTTTTGGACTATTTTGGGGGGGTTTAGCGATTTACGGGTTTTAGGGTTATTTTATGTTTTTAATGTTTTTAAGGACATTAATGATTAAGTGTTTTTTAGTTTTTTGTGAGTTTTTTAGAGTAATTTTGTGTTTTTTGGGTTATTCTTTATTTTTATTTTTTAGGGATTTTAGGTCTTTTTAGTAGTTCTAATAATTTTTTAGGGTTTTGGGATTTTATTGTTTGTTGGTGTCTGGGGATTTTATATATTTTTTTCATTTAGGGGTTTTTTTGTATTTTTTGATTTTAGGGTTCTGATGGGTTTTTAGGACTTTTATAGTTTTTGGAGGTTTTAAGTTTTTTTATGGTTTGAAGTGGTTTTTATGTTTTTAGGGCTTTTAGGGGTGTTTATGGGGTATATAGGTTTTAGGGGTTTTAATAATTTAAGGGTTTTTATGGTTGTTTAGGTTTTTGTGGTTTTATATGTGTTTTAAGGTATTTAGTGTTTTAGTGTTTTTAGGGTTTTAGGGTGTTTATGGGGTTTAAGGGATCTAAAATATATTTTTTTGGGGGTTTTAGGGATATTAGGGGTTTAAAGGATTTATGGTTCATCGGATTGTTATTGTTTTTAAGGTTTTATAGGGTCTTAACGAGTTTTTAGGTCTTCATAAGGTAATTTCTGGGGTTTGAGGTCTTTAGGGACATTGAGGGTTTTTAGAAGGTTTTGGGGGTCCTTTTGGGGTTTTAGTGGTTTCAGGGTCTATTAGGGGTTTTAATGTTTTTAATGTCCTTTAGGGTTTAATGGGTTTTAGTGTCCTTTAGTGTTGTTACGGGTTTCAGGGCATGTTATGGTTTTTATGGTTTCTACTATTATTTGGGGATTAAGGATTTTTAGTAAATTTTAGTGGTATTAGAGGTTTTAAAGAGATTTTAGGATTTTTTAGTGGTTTATGGTGTTTAGGTTTTTAGGGGTTTATAGGATTTTATTTTTTGTGGAACTTAATGTATTTTGAGTTGTTTTGTGTTTTAAGGGTTTTTCACAGTTGTGGAGGGGTGGTGGTTGAGTTTTTATGGTTTTTGGGTTTTAATTTTTTTTAGGTTTAGGGTTTTTAAGGGTTTTATCGGGGTTTATGTTTTTTATGAATTTTAGGTGTATTATTAATTTTGTAGGTTGACTACCTTATAGTGTTTTAGTATTTTTTTAGACATCTTAGTGTTTTCAATGTTTTTAGCGGTTTTAGAGTTTTTAAGGTTCAAAGGGTTTTCAGGTTTTGAGGTATTTTATGGGTTTTTAAGATTTTTTTTGGGGTTTTATGGGTGTTGAGGGTTTTCTTTTGGCATTTATGGGTTTTCAATTTTTCTTGGGGTTTTTTAGTTTTTTATATTTTTAGAGGTTTTTTTGGTTTTCATAGTTTTTAGGGTTTTTTAGGGATTCTTATAGTTATTAGGGATTATATGGATATTTATGTTTTTAAGGCTTCATGTCTTTTAAGGGGGTTATTTGGGATTTTTAGGTCATTATCTTTTTTAGGATTTTTATAGAATTGAATTTTTGTTGTAGGGGCTATGGTTTAGTGTGGAAGATATTAGGTTTATGGTATAATGTTAAATATTTAGGGTCTACTATATAGGGTTTAGTTATTAGGGTTTATGGTTTTGGGTATAGGGGGTGTAGGATATATGGTTTAGGGGTTTGTAGGATTTGTTAGGTTTTTAGGGGTTTTATGTTTCTATTACGGTTTTTAGGATTCTTTATGTTTTTGGGTGATTTAGGCTTTTTGTAGGTTTTTTAGGGTTTCGTTTTTATGGGTTAGAGGTTCATTAGTGTTTTTTGGATTTTCATGGTTTTAGCGGTTTTTATTATTTTAGGGTTTTTAATATTTTTTTGTCGTTTTAGGGATTTTAGAAGGTTTTCTAATTTTTAGTATTTTATGGTCGTTATTTATTAGTGAATTTAGGGTATAGGGATTTTAACAATTTGATGGTTCTTATGGTTTTTTGGTTTTAATGGGTTTTTATGGATTTTTATGGATTATGGGTTTTAAAGGATTTTATGGTTCCTATGGGTTTTATTGGTTTTGGTGTAGTTTTTTTAGGGGTTTTAGGGTTTATACATGTTTTATTTTGTTTTTAGGGTTTTTGTTGGGGTTCTACGTGTTTTCATGGGTTTTTTTTATTTTTTTGGTTTTTAATTGATTTATAGGTTTTTTATCTTTTTTTATTTTAATATTTTTAGGGGTTCTATGGGATTGATATATTTTATGGGTTTTCTTTATTATTAATATTTAAATGGGTTTTTAGGGATTTTAAATGTTTTTGGGGTTTTATGGTTTTCAATGTTTTTAATAGATTTTATCAGTTTTATTGATTATTAGGGTTTTTAAATATTTTATCACGATAAGGTATTTTATGGATTTGTTGTTTTTAGGGGATTTATGGATTTTTAGGGCTTTAAAAATTTTTAGGGTTTTAAGAAGTTTTAGGGATTGAAGATTATTTTTAGGGGTTTTAGTATTTTTTTTTATTTTCGAGTTTCTAGGTGTATGGGGTTTTCTTCTATTTAAGGGTATCAAGTGTTTTTTTATTGGATTTGGGGGGTTTTTGGGTTTATTATTATTTTTATGGATTTAGTGTTTTTAAGGGTTTCCTATGGGGTTTAGGGATTTTTTTGATGGTTTTATGGTTTTACTGTTTTTTATGTTCTAACGTTTTTAGTGATTTGTTTATTTTTAGGCCCTATTTAGAGAAATTATTAATTTTTATGGATTTATTGTTTTTATTTATTTAAAAAAAATTCTGTTTTTAGTGTTTTAAGGGGTTTATGGTTGTTTTAGTGTATTTCAATGTTTTATGGTATTCATGGTTTTAATATTTTTTATGTTTCAAGGGATTTAAGGTTTTTATATTTCTTTAAGGTGTTTTAGGGACTTTTGTGATTCTATCAAATTTAGCATTTTTTCGGTTTTTATTGTTTTCAGTGCCTATTGTATTTTTTGGATTTTTATGGATTATAGGGAATTTTTTTTTGGTTTTTAGATTCTTTAATGAGTTTGAGGTTTATTGTTTGTTTTTATGGTGTTAGTGATTTTTAATGTTTTTTTCAATATTAATTATTTTTTTAATTATATGGTTTTAGTTGGGATTCAGTGTTTTATGGTATATGAATCTTTATCATTTTTAGGGATTTTAGAGTTTCTTTAGATTTTTTAATTTCGTGGTGTTTTAGGACTTTTGGGGTGTTTCAAGGGTTTTTTTGTGTTTATTTGGGTTTTCTAGTGAATCTTTTGGTTTTATAGGTTTTGTTTTTTTTTTGGGTATTTATAGGGTATTTAGATTTTTTTTGAGTTTTTAGAGTTTTTAGGAGGATTGGTGGTTTTAATAATTTTTATATTTTATTGGGTTTTATGGATTTTATATTGTTTTTTGAGATTTTATTGGTTTTAGGGATAAATGATTTTTAATCAATTTTATGGATTTTTTATAGTTTTCTATGGGTTTTATATTTTGTGGTGTTTTTGGGTTATAGTGTTTTTTGGGATTTGGTGTTTTATGGTTTTTAATGTTTTAGGGTTTTCATTTTTTTAATAATTTTAGTGTTTTCAAGGGTTTGTGGGGAAGGTTTAGGTCCATTTAGCGGTTTTGAGTTTTTAAGGGGTTTTACTAGTTTTAGGTTCCTTTATAGGTTTTTAGTGTTTTTAGGGTCTTTCATGGTTTTGATAGTATTACAGTTTTATTGTTTTAGGAGTTGTAAGGGTATTTAGTGTCTTTTTGATTTGTTTATGGTTTTATGGTCCTTTAGGGTTTTTATAATTATTAGGTTATTTTATGGTTTGTGGTTTATGATTGTTTTTGGTGTTTTAGGGGTTTAGGGTCTTTTAATTGATTTAGGGTTTTAGGTTCATTTATGATTTGTTAAGATTTTAGGTTTCTTTTTGTGGTTTTAGGTTTTTAGGACCCCTTGGAATTTTTTGGGTCCTTAAGGGTGTTTTAGAGTTTTAGTAGTTTAAGGTTCTTTTAGGTTTTTTGTGGGTTTTTGGGTTTTCAGGGGTTCTTATATTTTCGAGGATTTATGGGTTTTAGGAATTGGTAGTATTTTTAGGTTTTTAGAGAACATTAGGGTTTCCTGGGGTTTTACGGTCCTTTAGGGAATTTAGTGTCTTATGGTCCTTTTTTGGGTGCTTTATTGATCATTAGGGATTTTATTTTTTTAGAGTCTTTTAGGGTTTTTTTGGTTGTTTTATGGTATTTATGGGTTTATTTGGGTTTTAGTATCTTTTTTATGATTTTGTGTTTTTTAATTTCACATTTTAAATATTTTTAGAGTCTTTATGGTTTTTTTGTTTTGATTTTATGAGTCTTTTAAAATTTTATGGCCTTTTAGGGACTTTATAGGTTTTAGGATATTTTATGGTTATAGGGGTTTAGGGTCTTTTGTCGTTATATAATATTCTTAGGGGTTTTAAGGGTTTTTAGGGGGTTTAGCGTTTCATGTTCTTAGGATATTTAGGATTATTAGGTTCATTTATGATTTTGTTATAATGTTTCGGCGCTATTTTTTATTTATATTGTTTTTAGAGTTTTTAGAGTTTTTTGGGTCATTAAGGGTTTTTAGGATTTGAGGGTTTTTTGTTTTTTAGATTTTTAGTTAATTTCTAATATTTTTGGGTTTTAATGTTATTATAGTTTCTACAATTTTTTTGGTTTGGTTTAATGATTTTTTAAGTGTTTTATAGTATGAGGGGTTTTATTTATTATTTTTGTTGGGTTTGGGTTTATGGGTTTTTGGGATTTTTTTTGTTTTTAGGGTTTAAAAGTGTTTTAGGGGTTTATGGAATTTATGGTTTTTAGGGTTTTAGAGTATCTATGGGGTTTTAGAGTGTTTATGGTCGCTAGGGATTTTAGGTTTGTTGTGGTTTTTGTGGATTTCTTAGGGGTTGTATGGATTTAGCGTTTTTATGGTTTCAGGTATTTTAGTTTTTTTAAAGGTTTTTTTTGGTTTTATTGAGTTTTTGATATTTAAAGGAATTTTAAATTTTTTTAATGATTGCTTTTGGGATTTACAACATTTTGTACCTTTACTCTTTTTAGGCATTTTTATGATTGGGGGGAGGGGGTTGGAGTTTTTTATCATCTTTTATAATTTTACTGTTTTTTACATTTTATTAATTTTAAGGGAATTTTACTAGTGTTTATGGATTTTTAGGGGTTTCAAGGATTTTTAGGGGTTTCGAGTCAATTAGGGTTTTTAGTATTTTTTAGGTTCTTAGGGGATTTAACTTCATTTTATTATGTTATAGGGTTTTTTTTCATACATGGTTTCTATGGTTTTGTTGGTCTTCCATGGGATTTTAGCGGTTTTAAAATCTTTTAGGGATTTCATGAGGATTATTGGGATTGTTAGTGATTTTATTGATTTTTTGTTTTTATATATTTTTTGGGGGGTTTAGTGTTTTTAAGGTTTTAGATGATTTTTGTTATTTCTATAATTTCTTGGGTTATAGGTTTTTGTGTTAAATGATTTCGAGGGGTTTGGGTTTTTAAATGTTTTAGGGGTTTTAAGGAATTTTAGGGGTTTATGGGTTTTAGGTTTTTCAATGATTTGGGTATTTTATGGTATTTAAGGATTTTTGGTGTTTATGGTTTTTATAGGTTTTAATATTTTTTTATGTGTTTAGGTTTTTTATGAGATATGTGATGTTTTTTTATTTGGTATTTATGGTATTTTATAGATTTAGGTGTTTTATGGGTTTTAGGGTCTCTTAGGTGTTTTACAGTATTTTAGTGGGTTTTTTAGTATTTATGGGTTTATATATTTTATATTTTTTTTCAGGTTTTTATGGGTTTTAGGGTACTTTAGTTTTTGAGTGATTTATGGTTTTAGTTGTTTTTGGTGGGTTTTTTTCTAGGGATTATTGGATTTTTAGTGTATTTTGGCTTTTTAGGGGTGTTCCATTTTATGGCCTTTTAATTTTTTTAATTTTTTTATTGTCCATTAGGACTTTTAGTTTTATTAGGTTTTTATTGGTTTTAGGAATTTTTTTGACTTTTAGATGTTTTTCATTTTTAAGGTTATAAAATATTTATGAGTTATATATTTAATTAGGGTTTTGGGGGGTTTTAGTGGTTTTAGGTTTTTAATGTATTTTATGGGGTTTTATTGGGTTTTAGGGCCTTTTATTTTCCATTTGGGTTTTTAGGGGTTTAAATGAATTTGTGGTTATTATGGCCCTTTATAATCTTTTTGGTGTTTTAATGAATTTAAGGTCTTCTAAAGTTGAAATGGGATATAGATTTTTTCATGGTGTTTTAGGTTTTGTTGAGGTTTGATAGGGTGAATTTGGGGTTTTTTGATTTAGGGTCTTTCAACTAGTTTTATGGTATTAAGGTAATTTTGGGGGTTTTAGGTGGTTTTGAATCCATTAGAGAATTTTTAATGGGTTTTTAGAGCCATTTACAGTTTCTTTGGTATTTATTATTATTTTAGTGTTTTTTGGATTTTATTCTTTTATTTGTTTAAGGATTTTTTGGAATTTAGGGGGTTCTAAGTTATTTTTGGGTTTTTAATGGTTTTGTACCTTCTACAATTTTTTTGGATGTTTTAGGGGTTTTGTGGTTTTTAGGTTTTTTAATGTTTTTATGTGTTTTTAGGTGTTTTATTTTGGGATTTTTTTGGGGTTTTTTGGAATTTTTATTGTTTTCAGGGGGTTTTGGGTTTGTTTTTGGGATTATTGTTTTAGGAATTTTAGGGGTATCTGTTATTTTTAGGGTTTTTTTGTGTTTTAGGGTTTTTAGGGTATTTAGTTTTTTCTAGAGTTTTTAAGATTTTTATAGTTTTTAGCGGGTTTTGGGATATTTGGTTTATTTATAGTTTTCATCTTATTTTAGGGTTTTTCATTTATTTATGATTTGAGGGGTTTTTGGGTTTTTGGGATGTTTATGGGGTTTTAAGGGTCTTTTATTATATTTATCGAGCTTTTTTCATATTTTAGGTTTTTTTTGTTTTTAGGGTTTTAGAGTATTATTATGATTTTTTGGGTCCTATAAGGATTTTGTTTGGATTTTAAGGCATGTTATGTGTTTTAGGGGATTTGATGTGTTTCTGCCTTTTTTAGGGGTTTTAGGGTTTTGTATAGTTTTTATTGTTTTTGGGAATTTGGGGGGTTTTATGGTTTTTATGGATTTTGTGGATTTTGGGGGGTTTAAGGGATTTGTGGTCTTTTAGGGGTTTTTGGTGTTTTTAGAGTTTTTTAATTTCTTTTAAGGGTTTTAGGGTCTATAAGGTCTATTGGGGGTTTTAGTAATTTTAGGTTTTTCTTTGGTTTTATGGGATTGTGGCCTTTTAGGGATTTTTGGGTTTGAGGTATTTAGGGACCTTGAGGGGGTATTTTCATTTAGTTTTTTGATTTATCTTATGGTCCTTCAAAGATTTTTTTTATTTTTTGGGTTTGTGTCCATTTAGGGGTCATAGTGGGATTAATAGTTTCTAGGATCTCAATATAATTAAATTGTTTGTATGGTTTTTTTGAAGTTATGGACATTTTTTATTTTTAGGGGTTTAAGGATTCTTTATGTTTATAGTGTTTTTAGGGCCCTTTAAGGATATTTTGGGGTTTTAGATTCTCTTCTATTTTTATTTTATTTTATGGTATTAATGTTTATTTTAGGGGGTATTAGTGTCTTTAATTGGTTGTGAGGTTATTAGGGTATTATTGGTGGATTTAGGGGTTTTTAATTCTTTTTTGACAAATTTTATGATATTAAGTGGGTTTTAAGGGATTTTAGTATTGTATGTAATTTAAAGGTTTTAATTGGTTTTAGGGTCATATTTTGGTTTTTATAGTTTAAGAGTATTTATGTGTTATTAAGATTATTACGGGTTTTGAGCAATTTTATGTTTTTTGAGTTTTTTGGGTTTTTTTGGTTTTAATGCTTTTATTAATTTTGTGTTTTTATAATTTTTAGGGTATTGTGGGATTTAGTGGTTTATTGGTGCTTTTGATAGTTTAGGGGTTTTACTGAATTTTAGGGTCATTTTTGTTTTCTTAATGTTTTTTAGGTTTCTTTGGGGCATTTTAGGTTTTTTGAGTTTTTCGTGTTTTTTAGATTTTAATGGCTTTCTATGGTTATTATATTTTATGGTTTTGTGGTTAATAATATGTTTTAGTGTTTTCGGGTATTTTTAAATATTTTATGGTTTTACGGTTTTTATGGTTTTTAGGGGTTTTAGGGGTTTTAGGGTGTTATTGCTTAGAGAGTATTAATGTTGTTGGTGTTTTAGGGTCTTTTAGGGGTTTAGGGAATTTATGGTTTTTAGGGGTTTTTAGTGGTCTTAGTTCTTTTTTCTTGATTTTTCCATGTTTTGGGGTTTTCATGTTTTTTAGGGATTTATGTTTTTTAGGGAATTCAAAACATTCTTTAAGGTTTTCAATATGTTAATGTTTTTTTTTGATTTTAGTGTTTTTAGTGTTTTATGGTGTTTTAGGGTTTTTTAGTGATTTTATGTGTTTTCATTATTTTTTAGTGTCTTTTGTGTTTTTCGGTTTTAAGGGTCTTAGGTTTTTTACGGATTTATGTTTCTAGGGGTTGAAATAGAATTTTAGATTTTTAGAGTATTTTTTATCTTTTAGGAGTTTTAGGGTTTTATGTTTGTTATGAATTTTCAGGGATGTAAGGATTTATATGTATTTTTAGTGTTTTATTTGGTTTTAGGGGATTTAGGATAGTTAGGATATTTGTGTTTTTAAGAGTTTCAGGTTTTGAAGATCCTTTATTATAGTTACTATCAATGTTTGTAATTCATTTTAAACATGATTTTCTTATGAATATTTTTTAAACATGTTTCATAATGTTTGTTAAAGAACATTGTAATAGAATTTTAGTTTAAAATTTTAGGTATGAAATTGGTAGAGTAAGTTAGGAAGTTTTGTTAACTTTATTAAGAAATTTTTTTAATAAGCCGTATGATGCCAGTAAATTCCTAAAAATATCTAAGATCATGACCCTTCATGATACATCTGAATGTGTATAAACTTATTCATGATGCGAGAAGTCAAAGGGGGGTCGACATTGTTTCCAAACATAGTCATCCAGACAAAAATTTCCATTCAAAGATAACTAGATGACATTTTACGAAGATATTTATCGGGATGGAATGCTATCAGATGAAGAATTTGTTGACCCATCAGATGCTGATGAGTAGATATAGATTTTAGAAAATTAATTGTTATAATTTTGTTCTTCTAATATTGTACAAATGTTACAACCCTAAAAATGAGATGTTTGGGTTCATTTTTTTATTCGGATCATACATAAAGGAAAAAAATTAAAGGTATGATCAATTTTATAAAAGTGGACATCAATACAAGATAAATATATTTCAATTTGAGATAAGTATTTATAAGTTTTAATAATGTAGTCAACTATCATCATTTGGTCAAGTCCAATGGACAGAGAAACATTATTTTTTTGGAAAAATATTTTGAACAATATTCAAATTGAAAATATTTTTCCCATGCTTCTTGGAGATGAACATTATGAAGGAAAATTGGTTATAAATATAATTTATCAACTCAGTCAAATAAATATCCACTTGAAAAAATCTCAATTGATAGAATAACATTATATAAAACAATGCAATTTCATCAGACTGATGTTTACAATATGTATATTTTTAGTAAAGAATATGCTAATATAGAAAGAAAAGACGAATTCATAGAACATAATAGGATAGAAAAAGAATATTGAATAGATAGAACTACACAAGGAGTTCATAAACGTGTTTTGGAAAACCATTTCAGTAGATTATTTCTTTGGAGATCCTTAAAAAACATTATAAATCCCACAAGGATGATGATCGTGTGATTTTTGAGTGATTTCTTGTCTATCCAGAATTAAAGTAAGTATTAGTGAGTTACATAAAGTTTAATGTTATAGAATATTGATAAATGTAAAGGGTATAAAGAAATAATGAATCTTCAAAAATGTTCCATAATATTCTATAGGTGTAGGGATGAAAATTTGTGAATTTTATTTAATAAATAATAATTAGTTTTTTTAATTTCAGACTATGGGAAAGTAAAATCTATATTTTGGCCATTACTTATTTAGGGGAACCATTATAAATATTGATAAAAATACAATACTATGTTATTTTATATAATTTTTCACTAGAGTGAATCTGATAAAATGTAGTAGAGTTTCTGTGATTTGAGATGCCACTAAAAATTTATTTTTTCCTAATGTAAATTATCAGATAAAGGTTTCAATCAAAGCATTACATAGAATTTCTAGTTATTTGATTCTGAATATAGTGAATTGGATTGATTTTCAACAAAGAAATATTATATGTGGTGTTTTTTATAATCTTAATTATATCAAGTTATAAATTAATTGTACATTCTGTGAGATGCACTGGATGTATATTCATAGGGTGTAGAATAGGGTGCACTAGACAAACACATTTGATGGAGACAACCAGATAGAGGTTTTTGGATGAACCTTATGGGAGATGATTTGAAAAGTTTCAAATTTTTCTTGTGGATCAGTTTCATATAAAATAATTTTATTGTAATGTACGTCAGTATAATCAATCATATCTAGAGATACAAAGAGTCTAACAGTATTTTTATCAGATATATATTCAATTATTTTTAATTTTTTATTATTATGTAATGATGAAATTACCCATGACAAGGAGGGTTGTTCGCACACTAATGTTGAAACCTGTAAATATTGTGTGCCTTTGTTATTTTCATATAATTTAATTCTTGTGAGATAGTTATAAAATGATAAAATGGAAAATTAATATAGAATTAATTAAGGGGAAAATTTTATACATTTGGAAATTTTAAAAAGATAACCACTCATAAAATCCTTGATTATCCATGGTTCAAAGATCCTATATAACTTCATATGGTATCAAAGTGAAGCTTTCCTGGTTGAATCCTTATCACAGAAAATTTTATTTAGTCAATAGTATAGGTATTCCTACATTTGAAAGAAAATATTTTCCCGGTCGGAAAAATATAATGGTACACAATCGTATATCACTTATTTTGTAGGTTATTGTTGCAAAATTAAGTAACATTCCCACTAATTGAGAAAAATTCACCAATAAATTTTTATATAAATAAAAATATTTAGTTTTATTAGAATGATATAAAAGATATTATTATGTATCTATAATAAATTGTTTCCATGAAGTTAATGGGTCCCCGAACAACTATATAAAATTTTGATAAGCTCAAAAGTATCATCGAAAGAAACCCCACTGTGAAGGAAAAAAATTCACAAATATTTTGAGGAATATTGAAATACATCAGAATGATAGATGGATAAATTATTGATTAGTATCTTAAAATGTTTAATTATGTTTTTATATAACATCAGAGTATTTCGAGATTTCTTGGAAGATTATATCATTGTTAAAAATCTCATGTGAAACATAACTTTAATGATATACTCTAAATTTTCTACTGAAGAATATAGAGATGATTTATCTCATTATAAATTATATAGCATTATTACTTCATATTATATGATGAAATATAAACCATTAAAAAATCTTATCAAAGATGAAATTGAATATGAATCCCTGATAAATGTGAAAATACTATATACTAAGAATGCTAGATTCAATGATTCTATAGATGAAGATGATAATTAAATAAATTAATGGATCGTGTATTTTATCTCAGAAATTAAAAAAATATATAATGGAAAACTCCCATTATAATTTTTCAAATACGTGTAGAATTTTATATTTTCTATGAATATCCTTAAATAAAATTTGGAGATTATGGAGGACATTTTGATTAAAATCTAAAATGGAAGAAGTGGAAAAAACATCTAGAGATGATAATAAGTACACTGGTGGTATGAAAAAACTCATTGGAGACAGAAGAAGTATGTTTAGTAAAAAAATATAATGTTTACTCTACTTATATAAATTCATTAGATAATGATCATATAGAAAATACCAAAAATATCTTTGAAAATATGGAGAAAAGGGAGATTCTTATATAGTGAAAAAGTAGAAAGAGGTAGTGAATGTCATCTCAAATAAGATTTTGTGGAATGTTGTCAAAAAAAAAATAAAAAAACTCAAGAATGAAATCAGAATAATGAATAAATAAAGTTTAAAGGATAATCATGAAAAATTAATATTCCCACAAATAAATAATATGAATAAAATTAGGAAATCATAAACCATTAACAGAATATTTCAGAACAAGGAAACAAGGAATATCATCTCCGCAAAAAACTTACTTCTAAGGAATATGAGGTTTTTAACACTCTATAAAAACTTATTCAGGTTTAACATACTTTAATTAATAGTAGTAAAAATTAAAAAATCTTCATATATAATATTTATATCCACTCCAACTTCTATGAAATCATATTCCAAGAATTGGGAAAATCATCACTAACTATATATAAATAGTCATCTTATTTGAGTAATAATATAGGTGTAAAAATAATTGGTAGAAAAGATTGGATTAAGAAAGGATTTGATAAATCATTCTCATGAACAAAATTTTAGAACAAACTACAAAATAATGTTTCCCAACAACAATAGGTAAAAAAAGAAAGATGTTAAAATCCTCGAAAAAATGATTATAGGGAAATATAATATTAATATATAAAACTCAAAATTCATGGATACTATTTTTTGTGTGGAATTTTTGGGCATAAATATAATTTTTTATTCATAACTATTCATTCCATATAATTAGGTATGAATTAATAGGGAGAAACAATTAAAGTAAATTGTGAAAATTTCTTAAATTGTTGGATGAATGAAATTCCAAATGAAAATATGCTAGAAAGCTTCGAATGAAAAATAAAATTTTGCTATATAGAAGATTATTTTTAATGATTTTGTCACCCATTTGAATTTTCTGATGAATTTTTAAGAACTATTACAATATATACTTTCTATGGTAGAAATGAAATAGTGGATGAAATGAAGAACATTAAAGAAGATGTTTTTTTTGAAACAAAAAAAAATATAAATGAAAAGTAATAAAATATGGATGCATGATATTTGATTTTTCTTACATATGAAAGGTTATTTAAAGGTATTGAATGATTTTTAAAATTTTGAAAGATGACTAGTTACTTTTTTAAATTCTAGTTGCTTAAAAATTAGAGGAATACAAACAACTAAGATTGAATATGATAAACTGAATTCCAAGGATGTTTTATATGCTGATAGGATAGAAAAACAATTACTGAGTATTTGAAATTTTATGTTGATTGTGAATAAGGGATATTCAATAATGATTCATGTATCATCATAAGTTAGTAATATTTTAAATTTTTACAGGATTGTATGTATAATTGATAATATATATCAGATTTGAGAACATTATAACTCTTGTTACTTGAGTGTTTTGAATAAGAACAATTGTTTGGATCAAATAATTGGGAATATTGGGTAGCAATTTATGTGTAATATTTTAAAATAATATTATTTATGAAATATACCATAGATAAATAGGAAATATTACGTTGTTTGGACAACTTTTCAGAAATTGAAGATGATTTGTGAATAGAATTAAATAGTCTAAATTCTAACTACCATACCTATTGAGCCTTTATTCTCTAATATTCATGGGATAATGAGACATGAATAAAAACTGGAGTTATACATTATCACATTTATCATTTAATTCACTCATATGACCAATATAATTTTTATGAAACATAAATTTGTGGCTGAAGAAATGTGAATATATTTTTCAACTAAAGTTGAATGAGAAATAGTTACATATACAGTGATGATGAGAACTGATAGATGAAAATTATAATATTCTATACTTTTTAATCCCATCTAAAAAACATTGCATAAAACATTAATATAGTTGTCTATACACCGCTCAAAAAATGGATATGTAGAAAGGAGAAACAAAAGTTTGGTAGAAATTGGAAGAATAATTCTAGTTGTGTATAAACAATTAATTTTTACCTCTAGAGAATATATTTTTACTATTTTACAAGAAAAAAATATGTTTTTAGGATCAGAATCCAATAAGAATTCCTATGAAATGTTGTATAACAAAAAACCATAACTGAAATATTTCAAAGTTGTATAAAAAATATTTTTGTTATAGTTTGAATACAACATTTCTTTCAATGCGATGTGGTATAAAGATCTAGTAAAACTATTAGAAGTTTTATGTTTGAAAGTTATACATTAATTATCTCTTAGGTTGAATTAGAATCAGTTATAGAGGTAGTTTAACATAAAGATTATGTTGATGCTATGAATGAAGAGTGAGATCAGATTAAATAGAATGAATCATAAAAACATTTTTCATGTCAATAAGGATAGTATATTATTTGTATAACGTGGGTGAATATAAAAAAGATAAATTAACCCAAAAAGGATTCAGGAAATTATTTAGTGATTGTTTTCAAAGGTTGTTTAGAAGGCGATGGTTTTATATTTTAAAGAATCATTTTTCTCTTATTGATAGATAAAAAACTATATGAATGTTCATAGCAGTGCTTTTACGTAGTTATTATAGTGTTTATCATATGGATGTAAAGTCAGCATTCATAAATAGTGATATTGAGAAAGATGATCAAATTTTGAAACATTGATTATTCTTACTTGGTAATTATGAAACTATGGTGTGTAAATTAAATATATCATTGTGTATGTTAAAATAATATCCTTTTGATTGATACTAAAAACATGATAGTTTCATAAATGAATTGACATATTCTAATGTAAATGTTGTAAACAATTTAAATGTAAAAGATATAAACATATATACCTTGATTTTTAATTTTTATTTTTATGAAATTACTTTTGATAGGAATAGAGAAAATTATTTTAAATATTTTCATGGAGAAAGGGAGAGTTTTTTTGAAATTTCAATGGTCAAAAATTTTAAATTATTTCTAAGATTATAAGTGAAACAAAGGGGAATATATATTATTCTACAATAAGAGATGTATTATATATAATTTTATAAAAATATTGGTGAGGAAAATTATATAGAAGTTTCTAATACTATTACTATTCTCTCTTCGATGAGAAATGATAATGTTGGGAAAATTTTTAATTATAAATATATTCATAATTTGATATGCACTTTTCTCTATCATACGAATTCGAGGTTGATATCATTTCTGTTAGTATTTTTTGTGTTAGATGTATGTGTGATCCAAAAGAGTCACATATTTTAATAATAAAAATAATAATGACATATTATAAAGGAAAATATTCCCATAGACTTTTGTATAAAATTTGTGATGTAAAAATGTTTGGACATAATGATAATAATTTGAATTGAGATAGAAATGATTGAAAACAAAAATATGGGAAAAACATTTTTGTATGGAGAATGTTGTACGATCGGGAATAGTAAAAAATATATTTTAATTATCATGAGTATAATAAAATAAGAATATGTTTCCACCACCCATAAATGTACACATATGTTTTGGATGAAAGTTGAGTTGGAAAATTTTAGAGTGATTGTTTGAAAACCATTACAGATTATATTTGACATTCAAATTGAAATTAATCCATCCAAAAATATTTTACAACATTGAAGATCAATGAAAATTTTTATCTTGTATTATTTAATACAATAGAATAATTCTTGTGGAGATGATATTCTTGAGTAAATTACATTAATTATCAAAATACTAACATTTTTGAAAAATATGTTCTAAAAAAATGGTTTGTGTAATTGAGGTTGAAACCTCACGATCTTCCTCCCCCATATACTTTATCAAGGTATTAAATAATTCAACCACCATGCGTTGGATTAAGTTGAAAAAGAGGAGAGTATGTAATGATTTTTCCATAAAAGGGGGAGAGTAAGTATAACTCATTCTAAAATGTATCTTATTGATTTGTATATCATATAATGGAAATAGAAAATAATTCGAGAAGATTATAAGGTTAGAAAAATTACTGTGAAAAAATAAAATATTAAAAGTTAAAGGGTGTTTTATCGTTACATAGAAAAAAAATGTGTGTCACCAAGCATAGAATACCATTAAAACACTACATTATATATTATTGTGTTTTCAAGACACTCATTATGAGAAAAAGAATATTTTTTTATTGAAAATTTAGAAATATTATGGATTCAATAATGTTTGAGTGGTTGTAAAAAAAGTTAATGAGGGTTTCTAAAAAATCCAATTTTTGAGATAGATGACCTATTTTGATGGTTTCAAAAAAGATAATTATTTTTAATTTGATTATATAATGAATTTTGTTGTTAAAAATGTTGTACAATATTTTTCAAAAAAATTTAATATTAGATTTTTTAAATGAAATTGTTGGAGGAAGTAAAAAATATAGGAAGTTTCTATAACATTATTAAGAACTATTACCCTATATGTTAGAAAATTCGAAGTACTTATTAAAAGATCCTAAAATCAAGAAACTGAAAGATCAAAGATGGTGTGATGAAAATTGTACAATATGTTGGAGGTCAAAGGGGGTAGATCGTCATTGTTTATACACATAGTCCTCTAAAAACATTTATGTACAATGATCTCAAGATACAATGTTCCAAACACAAATCTCTCGATGGGAGGTGATTGGATGAGGAATTTTTTGAACCATCATATGTAGATCAGTGAATAGATACTATCAAAAAATAATTATATGAATTTATTTCCAATATGTTTGTAAATATATAAGAACCCCAAAAATGATATGTCGAGATTTGAGTTTTATTTTCTTAAAATTTAAAGGGGTGAATATAAATTGTGTGAAATTTTTAATCGAATTTAATTCTATATCATAAAGAGATGTTTCTTATGGATGAAGTCCTTAAAAATTACAATAATGTAGTCAACCATCATCAGTGGGTCAAGAGAAACTGATACAAAAATAAGTTGTCCTTAGACTAAATGATTTTACAATGTTTAAATTGAAAAGATCCATTTCAAGATGTTTTGAGTTTATTATATGAGTAATTATAATATATAAATAATATAGATTTATTCCATTAGAAAAAACCATTACAAAAACATCAAATGGATTGATAAATATTAAACAGATTAAAGATATATCATCATATAGATATATCTGAGAAGATATTTTTTAGTAAAAATTTTGCTGAGGTGGAATGATCAGACGAATTTATCTGATAGATTTGGCCAAATAAAAAATTGAGGATATACAAAACTGAAAAATGTGTTATTATATAAGTTCCATAAAAAAATTCCACCATATAGATTTTTTAATATATATTACATAATATTATAAAGTCCATAATAATGATGATGTTATCCTGTTTTCCAAGTGATTTCTTATGTTTCCAGAATTTAACGATTTATGGGTGAGTTTCATGATGTTTGAAGTTAATGATTTTTAGTAATGTGTGGTCATTGGAAAAATGTTGAATCTTTAATATTGTTCATAGATATTTTAGAAGAGTTGATAAGAATACATGTGAGTTTTATTTAAACTGAAAGAATTAATTTTTTGAATTTTAGTGAATGGTAAATTGGATTTTCTTCCTCGCTAGTACAACATTGGGAGATCCTATAAAAAGGGAAATTCTGGTAAAATACTATTTGTTGCTGATAAATATATTCACCAATAAAAAAATGATGAAACACTGTAGATTTTGTCTCAATCTGTGTTTCCACTTAATATTTATTTCTAGTGAATGAAAAGTACCGGACATAGAGTTCGAAAAAATACCAAAAAAACTTTTTTGTTCTGATAATCTGAATAAAGAAAATCATAGAGTATTTTCACATATAATCTTCAAAAAATGGTTTTCTCAATAGGAAATATATCATGTTATAAATGACCCAATGTTTTAGTGAGGCACACAATGCATACATTCACCATATGTAGAATATAGTGCACCAAATTAATACTTTAGGTGGGAGAAACCCATATATATGTTTTGAGATAAACCTAGTGGGGGTGGATTAAAAAGATTCATATATTATTTGGGGATCAGTTTTGATTGAAAAACGTTGAAATCTCATAGATGTTAGTATATTCATACCTATCAAATGATAGAAGTAGTCTAATCGTGCTTGGACCAAGTTTTTATTTACTTATTTCTAATATTGAATTTCAATGGAGTTATGGGAGTCCCCGTGGAAAAGACGTAGGTTATCACACTAAGGATGAACCTTCTAAATATTGTGTTTGTTGTTTACATTTTTATCGTTTAATTATTTTGAGATATATATATAAGGGTGATAAGTAAAATTAAGCTAACAAGTTATTGGGGATAAATTTAATAAATCTATAAATTTGAAAAATAAAACCATTGATTCAATCCCTCCCCCACCCAGTAGTTCAAAAATGAAATATTAATTCTCGTTTAATGGGGTTTTATGGTACTAAAGGTATTTATATAAGCCTTGATATATTTTAGGAGTTTTCTTGTTTTTAATTTGTAGTATGGGGTTTATGATTTTTTAAGGTCTAAGATTTTGTACTTAATTTGGCAATGTATTTTAGTGAGTTTTTGGGTCTTTTGGGTTTTCTGGTTTTTATAAACTTTTAGGGGTATGGATTTTCCCATTTGTAAATTAATTCACTTTCTATGATAATATTCCTTTAGTAATTGGATGTAGTGGGAGGACATGGTCCAAAAAAATCCATTCCCCATATGATGAATTTCCCGGAGTATTCGGCTATGTGATGTATCTTGAGTGGTTGGTGGATGAATTGGGAATTAACCTATAAGAAATAGAACATTTTAGTGAAGGTAGTGTGGTCCTATGTTATAGCGGGATAGTAGTATCCAAGACTTTTAATTTTATATGAGATATTGGATCCTAATTGATGGTCACTACAACTCTAGTTTGCACTTCCTTAATGACATCAATTGCATCCTCTCCATTAATTCAACTGAGAAGGACCCTGTCAGGGCTCCGCATATAGAGGACCTTTTTTTATTTGTGCTATCAAATAGAAAAACATTAATTTATCATATTTGGATTTTTTTCTCTCGAATAATTCCAGTGGGATTTATCAACTTCAATGGTTGTACACGATCAGTGTCATCAAACTAGTGGTAGGACTATACGGCTAAAGGATAGGACCAATATCATTTATTTCATCTGTGTTTTCCTCAATGAATAGAGAGATAATTCTATAGTGACAAATTTTGATGAACATTTCATCATGGTATGGATCATTGTTGGATGTGGATGCATTTTACAATGCATTATCATGTTCATTTTGTGATCTAGGGACTTGAGTTATTGCCATCTCTAATTGTAAATCATCCATTATCCCTCAGACACGATCTAACTGGGGGATGAGCACTTCCATTGTGATATGATAGTCACTATTGAAATGTTTGAGGACCTATTTGGAATTTCCTTTTATCATTAAGTGTTTTACATATAGAAAAAGATACATCTCTAGACCAAAAAGAGGATCCTTGTATTCTACATCATTGTTCCATCCCTAAAATGTGTACATAAAGGATTAAGGCATGATAAATTTTTTGGATATATTAGTTTGACTACTAGATCCACTTTTTTGTTCATGGGGTCATCCATCCTATTTCCTATTTTGATTCTGGAAGCACTATCAAAGTGTATTTTCCAGGTATGTTGGTCTTCTTGAACATAGAAAACCTCTTCATCATGTAGTTTGGTGTCTAATTAAGTCTTTTCTACCATGGGGCGCTATTCTATAAATTCCACCAATGGTTGAGCTTTTTATTTCATTCTGAGGCACAAAATGAATGTTGAAATGGTGCAGGATGGCCACCCACTATGAAAGAATCCTGAAAAACATTGGGCGGATAAGTATGTAATTGATTGGGTTTCTGTGAGAGGACAAATCATCCTTATAGTGCTACAGGTAGTTCCTCAATTTATGGACTAAAAATATGAGTTCTATATTGCTCTTCTTGATATTTGATTCATGATTCTTAGCATCGATCATGGTTTGACTAAGGTGATAATGGTTGTTCTCACTACCAGTATTATTTTTCTATGCGATGAAGGATCCTAGTGATCATTCTGTGGCATTCACATTAAAAATGTGTTATTTTCATTTTATAAGAGACATAATAACTAGAAATATTAAGAGATATCTCTTGAGAGATTCAAATTATTCCTAAAAATATTCAATCCCCTTGAATGTAACCCTTGTTTCATCGACCTGGGGATGAGAAATATTTTTCCTATATGTTTTTATATGATGCACCATATGTAGTTTCCCCAAAGTCCTCTCAACTCAGTAAGGTCGTGAGGATGTGACATTCCAAAGATGGAATTTGTCCTCTCGATGTGGTCTTTAATTCCATGATAGCATATGATGAAGATGAGAAATTTACCCAAGGTAACACAGAAAAGAAATTTGAAAGGGTTCATTCTCATGTTGTGATGTTACAATTTGTTGAATATGGTTTCACGATCGACTAGGTTGTTCAAGTGTTTTTAGGACTTATCCACCAGGTCGTGAACATAGAATTCAACAAGCTTTCCTAGAAGAGTTTTGAAGATGCGATATATGAATTCTTGATATGTTTCGCCGATGTTATTCAATCCAAAGGTCATAAAATTATTGAAAAGTATTCCATAGGGTCCTTGAAGGTATTTCATATTCATATTATTATGCCATTTAGATATGGTTGTACCCTGAATAACTAACATAGAATTAAAGGGCCATATATTCAGTAGTTGCATTGATCAACAGTTCTGTGATCTGGAATGAAAATTCATCCTTCGATCAATCCCGATTAGTATCCCTGAAATCAGTACATACTCATATTTCCTTTTATCCTTTTGGATAAGGATTGTATTATAAATCCCGACTTGATGTTCAATCTCCAAAATGAAGTTTTATCTGATGAGTTTTTTGACATCATCCTCTACCTTGGAAACATGTGTTGGTGACATCCTCTAGGTTTCTTTTTTTATATCCTCAATAGTCTTTGGGAAGCGCAAGATGGGGAGTGTCCACCCTAGGAATTAGGAATGGAATCCTGGTGTTTTTCCTGGTGAGCACAAACCTAAAACTCCTTAGGAAGGGGGTGTATAACTATTTCTCTTCATAAAAAACGGCTACACTAATCACGGTATTCCCTGGATCTTATTCTATAACTAGGTTTATTTACCTGAGTTAATAAATATAATCCTTCTTCAAATGCTGTAGGGAAATACCTAAAATCCTCCTCTCCTACATATTATAACACTTATTAATCCTTTTACTCTTTGTTCTGATGGGGAAACAATTTTTAGGAAAAGTTATCAAGAGTTGACATAAGTGTCAAGATCTCGGTTTTCAGAAGATGAAGTGACATCTTCAGACATAGTTGGTAGAATGGGATTTTCTAGAGAAGATGGAGTGTCCGAAAGAGGAGTGTCATCATCTATATTGAGTTATGATATATCCTCTTTTACTTCAATTAGTGAGACCATGATTTCTTAGGGATCTGGGGATGGATTAAGGGAATGTCTATTTAATCATTCAACATTATCTTGGGGGTCACAAGCCATTTCAATACATTTAAACCCTGTGGTTGTGACTGAAACCATGGTTATTTTTGAATACACATCCACATTTGTAATCATAAACCCATCCAAATTGATCGGTATCACGTATCATTCACCTATCTGTTTTAAGGGATTAACATTCATCATTTTCAACATGTTCATAATAGTGACCCAATCAACAACATCGACTAGGGGTTTCTTCCTTAGATTTAGATAGAATCCTACATTGACATAATATGACTCAAGGGATTCTAATGGATCCTTATCAACATGAAACAACTTATGTTTTCCAACAATGTAGTATTTGATGCATTGATGGTATGATGAGGGGATTTATACATGTTGAAGAAACATGGGCCATTAGAGCTTGATGTTGAAGGTCATGTGTCTTCGAATCACTAGAAATTATGATTTATTGGTGAGGTGTCCACACTATCTCTTTTGTTTTAGGTGGACCAACATATTTTTCTCAATCTATTCATAAACCATCATGGTTGTGGAAGAAGGATTTAGGTTATCCTCAATGCATCCCAACTGATATAGTGTTTATGTTGGGATGAGATTGACTCTTGAGCCATTATCAATGAAAATATTTTAGATATAAACATAATTTATCATAAAAAACACATAAAAGGGTTTTATGTTTCCTTGTATGATGGTTTTATCATCTCGATCTATGAAGGATATAACTTCATGACATTCCATAGGAACAGTCTCTATCAGATAGACATATGTTGTGGCCACTTCACCTTCAAATTCATGAGGTCTAATTAATGTTTCTATGAGTTATTCGTTGATGTCTTTTAAAATTTTCATGGAATCCAACATTGATTTCTTGGTGGATACATAGGATAATTGTTTCGTGATTTTATATTTTATTGAATATTCAATCCTTTCCCATGGTGGGTACTCTCTTTCACTTGAACATTGGGGTCTTTTGTATTAGATGAATATGGATCATCCCTCTGGATGGGAACAGTTGGTGTTCTCATTCCTGGTGTGTACGGTTGGGCATATCTATCAGACCATCGAGGGAAATCCAACACATGTCTTTATCTCTGATATATATTCTAGAAGGATTGGACCAAAGTGGGTTATAGATGAAGCAAGGTGTTAGGTCCACTAGGTCGAACACCCTTGGGGGGGGGGTGAATCAGGATATGAGAGACTAAAACTCTCTTCTATTTGGATATTGATTCATTGTTTTAAAAAACTAAATTCATTCTTCCTCCCACAACAATAAATGAATAGATATGAATTAATACATAAAACAAAACGATTTTTACTTGTTTCACCTCACTAGGCTACATCCGAGAACTATACACCAGTAATGTGTTGATGTACCAAATGCACTATGGCTCCCAACCAATACTGAATACAATGTTCAGGCTAGATCTTCTATCCCCAGGCTCACTACCCTTACAAGGTTTAGGGTCTACTCACTGAATTCAAAAGGGTCACTACTAATACCTCTTTCTCTGTCTCACTATTGGTGGAAAGGGTCATCGACTTCCTCTTCCTTCGCTCACTCTTCATAGAAATGAATCCACTAATAGTTTATCGACATTTTGGTCAAACAAAATTTATGGACATGTAATTCCCTTCATTTTCATGAATTAATATATCCTCAACTATATATGGATGCTCTGTTGAAGTTGCATTTTCAACAGTACATGAAGTCCACCTTCCTGGATACTGTTAGGTACCAAAAAATACTTTTGCAAACTAATTTTAATCATTTTCATGATTCATTGAGAAAACTTCAATCCAAATCCCTCTCCCACAAACTAAGTACCATGTTTTGTATTCAGGACACCTTCTCTGAGTACCACAACCTCTTCCGTGAACCTCCCTTCGTCTGCGGACTGTCTCTGCCTTCGTGACCGCGTACCACTATCACGTACTGACTCCACTGACCTTTTCTAGGAAACACCTTCTATCTGAAAACTGTTCGTTGTTCATGGACTTCCATCACATTCGCGTACTAGAGTTCCTCCTCCATGTTACAAACATGTTTTTCGGGTTAAGAATCTCCCCAAAAAACTTCAGTGTGAACCACTTCAGCCTTCATGAACTTCCTTCGGCCTTTGCCGAAATCCTAGAGAAAAATATTTCCTCTAATTTAGTTATATCTCTACAGTAGTCTATAGGTTTAGCGATTCTAATATAGGAAAAGATATCAACATAATCTGCTAAATCAAGATTTATAAAATCTTCAACCCACCGATTACTGATACTCATGCCACTGCAAACTACAGGCCATCCACAAACCATTTTCTTATGTGCTCCACATACCACCATTTCTCCTAGGTGGTTTACCTCCTTCACTGACACCAAACCATCCATGTACCCCTCTTCTACTTATCCACGAACAATTTTTGGCTTCACGAACCACATCTACGAACCACTCTCACTACCAGTTATATAGCCGCGTACACTTCCCTAGCATGTAATGCAATTCATGTCATGGGATCCTCATTCATCTTCCTTTACTCATTTCATTCATCATTTTTCACACAAATTCCAGATTTTGAGGCCCATAAATTTGGAAAACACTGGGAAATAGTGCCACCTTAAAAACCTGTCTTTGGAAAACAACAACCATTCTCATTTGCGGTCATCTGAATTCTCCAACAAACACAAACACACCCAAAACATATCAAGAAGATGCATTGAGGTATTTTTTACAACAAAAGGGGATTTTATTATTATTTTTGGAAATATTTAAGGGCTCTTTCCATGAATTTATACGACATTGACAGTCTGATAAAAAGTGGGGAAAAATATATGTATTCTGGGATAGATGCATCTTCCTTGGTATCCTTGGATCATGTAGTGTCTTCCTCTAGATCCCAATCTAGATGAAGGTAACTAGGGCTCATAAACATTCTCATTGTAGGAGAAGGTAATAGTAAATTTAATAACATTAAAAGAGATGAAGTTCACATCCATATTTGATGAGGATGATGCATGATTGGAATTTCTGGTGATTTCGTTTGGCAGGGTGGTGCCTGTATTTTTAGATCTAGGGGAATAAAGACTAAGAGGGTCGATGAAAATTTTGTATATGATATAAATTCAACCTCTTACATTTTCTCATTGTCATTTCTGCCATGTTCGTTTTGGAAATCCCAGATTCTGGGGTTTTTTTGGGACAATGACGTTGTTTGTGTTGTAGAAAGAGAAAATGGAATCATAGTTTGTTGTTTCAAATTTTCCAGGAGAATACCATGTGTAAAATTGATTTTTTTTATAGTCACATGACTATATTACTCCTATTATCCCCTTCCATAAACTTTTTTCCACTCACCTCCCTCTTCAGGGGAAGTGGGGGAAACATATTCTACATGTGTAAGTGCTGGTCCCAAATTTTCTTTCTTAGAGTCCATCATTTTTTGAATGAGTTATTTGACGTAAAAACATTGCTACATTTTATTTCATAGTATTCAGTGAATGGGAAAATAATCTAGATAATTTTTGAGATACACATCATCGAACCGTTTTTGTTCCAGTAGATGGAGCAATAATGGTCCATAGTTGCTATTAAATATCCACAAACATTACCATATTGAATGAGTAAAATTTATTCATCCATACCTCTAATTTAATTCTCCTGGGTCCCTTCCACTCTTCTTGTAGTGGTGGGGAATATTTTTGATCCCCTAGTGCTTCAACATGATATTGTATAGGCATCGGACCTTGATCATGTGTAGGGGAAAATGTAAGTGTGATGGAGGATGCTTCAAATTTTCCCTATCTTTTTTCAATACGATAATTGAATTGTTTGTTGTTTGTAATCTTTAATTCTTTTGGGAATGTAGAATTTATATCAGAACCCATTCATATACATCATTGGGATGAGTAGCATTCGCATCTTATCATGGAGGTTTTCAATGTGCATAGAACATATTTCCTCCGGGGGAGAGGTTGGATCAACGAGTATGTCAACCATTTCAATCTGGAAATATTTTATGAGACATCATAATTCACCCTTTTGCATCCAATTTGAGAGGTCTCAGAATTTTTTATTTCTCATCAGTGTTTTTCACTGGAAGAGGAACTTCTAATGTAGATCCTCACATCCTATTATTGATTGAGCTGGAAAACTGGTACACCATACAAATTTTGACCCTTGTAGGGTTTCTATGAAGCATCTAAGATTTTCTACTGCTTGTTTCTCTTGGGTTACCATCATGCTATCAGAAAAATTTTCATAGTGGGTTAGATTTAGTTCTGTGTCACCTGATCTATTGATTTTTGGAAATACAGGACTCCATATATTTGGAGGTGTGGTGTCGCTCACCCAATCTGGATAAGGATTTCCTTCCAAATGTTCTGATGCATTCCAAACCTCCATGTCATCGAAACGATATGTTAATGACATGATGGTGTTGATGATCCCCTAATGTGTGTTTTTTTGAACATATTATTGGATAGGTGCGTCAATTGGAAGGACATGAGGTTATGGTGCAGCTATTATTGGAGGTGGATACTCAACTGGATACATATTTTGGGGAATTTCCTAGAATTGCTCTAGTTTTCTTCATAATGGATAGAAATTGTGTTATCCTTCCATGATCTGGTCTAGGTAGACCAATGGTCTAGGAACTGTGTTGGGAATATTTCATGTCTTTACATTATTTTTCTACATAAAACCAAATGGGAGAGTTTCACCTACTCAAATTGTACATTGAGTTTATGCCTAGGGGTATATTCAATAGGACAACTACTGTGAAGAAGCTCAGCATTTATTTGCCTCAACATTTTCATTTCATCCACTTACCGAGTGAATATTTATTCGAGTATGACGGTCTCATTATCATCATGTGAAAAAGTGGTGTCATATATGAACTTGATTTTATTTTTTTCTCAGTTTGAAGATCACCGAGGAAGTGGTGGAGGGTTAATCGTGGGAACACCCAAATTCAGGGTGACCCTCTATTTCTATGTAAGAACGCCATTAAACTGTGTGTGGATATGATATTGAGGTGAAACATCCTCTACCAACTCTTATACATATGTATAATGTTTAGTGTGATCTGTGTGATTTATATCCATAACATTAAACAATTCATAATGCATTGTGAGTGGAATACTAGCTTATTAATGGTATAAGGGTAATTTTTGTCCATCGGTGGATCTCCTCATTTTATTCTAAGATACCCTTCAATAATCTTGGTGAAGATTAACATAGAGGGATCCTCTATATGACCGTTTTATATTCCTTCTTTTTGTGGGAAATCAGTCATAAGACAATATGGAATGGGAGACCTCTATAGTTGTCATCATCCCTAAATGGGAAAAGGCTTATTTCTATCGGGAGGGTGTTTGAGGTAAAAAAATCCCCATCATTATGGGATGAGGCTAATTCCATTCTATTATTATTGGGCATCAGCCTGAATGTTTTAGTATTATGAGTGTATTTTCTATTAAAAATTTCACCAAACCTATGGACAGGGGATAATCTTTTATAGCGTTGGATGATGGTTTTTTGTCTCTTTCTTGATATCGTACATTCTAGATAGACAGCGAGTCAGATATCATGTTGAACCATCACAAGGACTGCTTATTCCCAAGGACACTAGAAGTGCTTGGTGATTAGATTATCTTTAGCAGGAAGCCTCATGAATGTTTTTGGTTTCCATGTTCATGTTTCTTTTGATGGCCTTCTCTCATATGTCTAGATGAATTCAAGACTTACTCTAGGCCAAATTGTATTGGGAATTCAACCTCACTTGTGCATTAATTTCATTTAACTAACGTTATGGAATGATGGAATTATTGGATGCCATTTGCAAGGGTTTATGGAAAATATGGAATGCGGTAAACTAAATAACTCCATGATCTCCCCATACAAGGATATTGATAGTATGGGGGGTGTCAATGATGTTATGAGGCGACTTATGCATTTCATTGAAGTAGTTCAATTGGAGATATTTCCACCAACTTTCTGATTGTGGTCACTGTGCAGAAAAATAGTATTCTAGGTTTATTTTTCGATTATGATATTATAATATTTTTACATGGTATTCATTCCAAAGGTAGGGAAATATTTTTTTTATTGCAAGAAGAGTGTTTTCCATAAATTGAGATGAATGTTATATTTACATTATTCTTAAAACTCACATGGTATGTAGAACAATGAAGGAGTTGTGGGACAAAATATATCTAATTTTTCATCCTTTGGTAATATTCATCTCATAATGAAATTTTTTATTTATTCTTCAACCAAATAATCCTCTACATGATTTTCCCAACTTGAATTCTTTTGGATGATTTTTACATAAGAAGTTGGGAAATAACGGAAATCCTTGATGTGTGAACTATATGGGGGTGTCTCAAAAGATGATAATTTCCCAAGGCCATATAATGGATAAGAAAGGATGTCCTTTTTTAATGATATATTAATTTAAAATTTTAGAAACCAACATTCCAGGTTCCTCAAAATATGAGGTCTTCTTATCATTTGACTCACTAAGGGTAGGAATTTCTTGCTGACATGAAATAGGGCTGCATGGGGGACCTTTGCAGTGGGATCCATCATGGCATGGTCTACCATCACATATTAATGTCCAATTGTAGAGCGAATATATATATATATATATATAATAAATCCTGATGAGGACATTCTGGGTCGATGACTATAAGGGGAGAACAATCTTGCTAAAATAATGTGCCACTATTTAGAGGACCTTTACAGTTGGTGATATTATAGAGAGAAATAACATCATTGCATTAAGTATGAGTTCAAGGATAATATCTAGATCTTATACCTTGGGGAGGACCTTTAGAGTTGATGATAAGAAAGAGAGTACCTTCTTGTAGAAATAAGACATCACTATTTGGTGGAAATTCACAGTTAGAGCTATTATGGAATGGAACAAAATCATAGCCTGATTTCCAACTATAGGGAAAATATATACCGTGTATAACCTAGGAAGGACACTTAGGGTGGACAGAATCAAGGGGTACCTTCTTTCAATTCAATATTCAGGCTATGAGGAGGGGTACAATGATACTCATTAGGATATTGGCACTCATTATCGATCATTTTGTGCCCATGAAGGGAACCTTCATGGTAAATACATTAGAGATGAACCTCAATGTTTCTAGTAAAAATATTTCATAGAGGACATTCACAATTTCAACAAAAAATTCCATAATTTGGTAATGGATTGGTAGGATCCTAATTCACTAGAGAAAGGTATTTCATGGTAACATGACTGCTAGGTTCTAGCAGAGTAGGATCATGAATTTTCGCTTCATTTTTCTATTTACATTGGAAGGATTCATTTTTGGGTGCTCTCTTGTAGGCGATTGGGGCTGCTTGCAATAGGTGATGACCTTCAAATATAGGATCCCATTTCGGTGGCATGCATGATGATTTTTATATACACCAAAGTGCTACATGAGTTCTTGAAATGATATATTCTTCCCCTGGAGTTTCCACCATAGTGGAGCGGTGTCCCCCAATTAGAACAGTTATTTTATAGTAATCTAGTTGTCCATTTATTTCAGAATACGACCAAAATATATCCTAGATAAGAGAATGGATGAATTTCTACTCTAGAGTGACCATCCTATTTTTTGTTGAGTCACCCAGTTTGGTTGGAGATGTTGTTGGCCAAATCCTTTGAATTATAGTGGATGTGATTACATATTGAAAAGTCCATAGTATGTGGTTATAAATTAATGTCTAGTCCTCCATAATTTCAACGATGTGTTAAGATAATTCATTGGATGGAAGAAGAATAAATTCACATTTCTACATTGGGGAAGTGATATGTGCCAACTACTATTCTCTATTTCCTACAAATAGATACTGATTGTTCTCCTATGAATATGGAGAGACATGGGTTTGCCCCAAAATTATATCTGGTATATGCTGGTATTATACCCTAGTTTTTATTACATTTTACTGATGAGATTCATATTCCCATGTAGGTATTTTTTCTTATCATTTTCTTCCCTATTTGAATGATGGTCTTGAAATGAATTTTCATGAATTTGACTTTGATTATATTTGGTTCCAAACATATTTGACAGTTTGGATTCAAATTTGAGAGTTGGGATTTGCATCTTCTCAAGATAGATTACCACAATTTTTTCTAATGGACATGATGTTCATTGGTTGAGATATGCATGTGTCTATAATTTACCACACTATTTTCATGACATGATTGGTGGGTAGTAACATGAATATTTTCATGACCATAATGTACCACTACATTTTCAGTGTGGGATTCATAAGAGGGAGAAGTTATTTTTATCTAATCATCTATTTACATCATATTTGACTGATGGGATTGATATATATTTGTAAAAATTTTCATTTTTCTACAATATTCTATCTGATTTTCCTGACGGGATTTATGAGTTGGAATATACATGCACACATTGGTGTTCATTTTATTTTCATGAGGGGATTCTTTAGTAGGAATGAGATTAATGACATATTCCTAATTTTTTTTCGTCAAGCCTTGCAAGTCACCCTAAGGAGTTGGAACTGGTTGACCTCAGTAGGATCCCAATAACCACTATCCCCTTTATGATTAGGATGTTGGGATGCCTGGTGTTGGATGTGCGGATTTATGGAAGTAGTCCTTGGGTGTGACCCCTATGATTCAAGGATGAAGGCATTGGTGACAACATCATCGCCATCCTTAATATAAGGGAGGCACTCATTATCACATTACATGGATAGGCTTCTTGAATGTTTTTAGATGGTTTGTAGAACCACTTATCTCTGGACCACCGATCAACTCTGGGTGGAAAAATAGTGGGGCTTAATAGCCTGGAGGGAATTCTTAGCTTCCTCCAAGTTGGGGAGAGTACCCTCATGATGGTAATACCTAACAAGCACATTCCAGACCAAATGTTTAAGATTATGTGTGGGATATTATGTCCTCTACATCATGGAGGATCTGACTGGTGCAATGGATGTCATGTGTATTTGTGAAAACTTATGAGATGTAATTGGATTGAAGGAACATCTGATTATTTCCTATAATATATGTGATAGATACCGACAAAAAAACCTCATCATCGTATATTCTAATGAAAACATTCAAAATTGATGGTCTCATTTTTAAATTTTGAATTTTGTATGTAAGTAGGCCCTAAAGTGGGGTAATACGGCCCCTTTTGTTAAAGAGTCACATTGAATTCACCGTTTTCCTATGGATATGCATTACACCTAAAGGAAGATTACAAGTGGTTGAAATTTAAAAATTTGTTCACATAAGGTCCAACACTTCCAATCACTCTCCAATGGGTTTTTTTCATGGATCCATAAATTCCTAAGGGATCTTGTATCCTTGATTCATGGAACTACTTTCCGAAGGAAAGAGTGTTTTAGGTTATTTGTCCAATCCCAATTAGGAAATCATATCGATAAAGATGATGTAAATTTGACATCATCTCACACTTTTCAGCAGGATTATTTATTTTTCGGGGACTCTATTAATGATTTGAGATAAATTCATGGATCCTCAGTTCAATCCAATATGTGTATATTATGGATTACCCATAGGTAATGATCCATTTTTACTACGCATGGGTTCAGAATCATCTGTATATATATGAAGTTCTCCATCAATGGAGGGATTTTTATGTTTCAAATGTCCTCCATAAATTTTACCCTTTGTGGATAGACCAGGGATCCTAGTGTTATTTACTAGGATGATGCATTTTTTATGCTACATATTGGGGAACTCAAGAGTTTATCATTATACAGGGGGATGAGAGTTTTTTTTATGTTGGGATCAAACCCATGAAATGGGATTCCAACATATCCTCATTACAGAAATCATATCCCACATAGTTCAGTGCCAATTAACTAGAAACATCATATATTATAGTTGCGTGATGAGGAACTAACAATGTTGTTTAAAATCATGAAAAAACAATGCTTAGGAAAAGAGTTCTAGATCAAGAATGATGTGGTACTAATTCCAAGGAATCCTGAGGGTCACAAAATTAATGCATTCTCTTAGGTAAGGGGCATGATCTTACCAAGGCTATGGTCTGTAGGAAATTAGGATGAATGTGAATTTTAGTTTGATCCTCAAGGAGGATTCCAACGTATCCCAATTAGTTGATAAACAATTCCCACATAGATTGGATGGACTTAGAAAAACACCATAGATGATGACCATTAAATAGGGGGCATGACTGAAGCATAAACCTATATGCTTCCCATTTGGATGGACCTAGATGGGGATGAAACCATATTGGAGAACAATTGAATGCTGCTTTATTGGAAATATGAACCATAAAAGTTTGAAGTATCGTTTCAGGACATACACTATGTAGGAGGACCATCTGATTAGTGGTATGCATGGAAGCATCCCATTTTTCTTGGTATTGGGTTGATGAAATAATTTACACCCACCTCTACGACCTCGTGAGTCATGCTCGGTGTGTGAAACAAGAGGAAGTAGTATATCTGACGATCACATGATATTACCATATTCGCTGATGGATGGTGATGGAACCCAATGGGACAGAGAGAAGGGGGATTTGGGTGTGACCATTTCCTCCATTTTTTCATATCCAGGATAGTCACATTTTGTGATCTATCTTGATACATCCTAGGTTGAGGTGAAGAAGCGAAAAATTGAAACCACCCACTAGAAATGATACATTCTTACATTAGGAGGAGTTCCATAAAATTTGTTCTGGGAAGGATAAGGATGTTTAACATTAGACCTCATCTATGGGAATGTCCAATGATTCCTCCCAATCCCTAGAATGGTGAGGTTCATGTGATTTCCCCATAGACAGAACCCTCGTTAACATGGCAATGTAAGCATGAATGGATTCCATGAATCCATCCAATTGAGGGGGTCACCCATGTGACCCTACTTACCTTGGGTATGTAGACTCAAATGGACATTATGATATACTTGATGATCTTATAATACATGTTGTGTGGCTTTGGATGGGGTCTTTGCTGGATAAAATTGGAATGGATCAGAGAGAATCCAACTTGGGTATTGAAAACACGACTAACGAGGATGATGAGATAGAGAGAATAGAACACCCTAGGATACCTCTTCATGCATAGCATATTATAACGTGGGATAGGGTTCCCTAAACATAGCATGATACTATGTGGGAAGACAAGTCATCCATTTAGTATTTTTCTACATAGACCTGGGTTTTACCCTTATGAATTTTTGATTTGTAGGAATTAGTTTTTCCCAACTAGATCTTCGATATATGTGGCCACGTTCTACCCTCATAGTGTTTTTCTAGGTGGGGATGAGTTCCTCCATCCTTGAGTTTTACTACACGGGGTAGGGTTCTAGATGTATAGAATTTTGTCAATGAAACTTGGCTATTTTCAAAGTGGTCATCAGTTTTCACCTTATAATATTGTGTATACAAGGGAAATTTTCATTTGTGGACCACCATATTACATATTATCACTTCTGTAATGTGATACGATTGGTTTTACATGTGAGAAATTTTTGAAAATCTCCCATATTTTAGGTTCCTTTCTTCACATATCATCAATTCATTTGTTGGGAGTTCTCTCTCCTTTCATTTTAGGCCCCCTATAAGACTGTTTATATAATAGTTGAGGGAATGAATACTAGTATGGCAAGTCATTTGCGGTGGGCCATAAGAAAAAAAATTTGGACCCAAGGAAGATACATAGAATAAAAACTACTTAGATAGTGGGGATTTATTTAGATAAAGGAGGTCATCATTTTATAGGGCAGAGAATTGTGGCTTGTTCTACCATACATCCATGTTTAATTTTTTGAGATCTGATGGTACCACTGCATCCCATGAACTAGTTAGTTCATGGGGAATATTCATTTTCAATGGTAGAAATCACCGCCAACTTACAACAATGGAATTTGGATTTTTTTAGACATTGGCACTATTTCCTTCCTCCCTCAAATTTTTTAGATTGTGAGTGGTTCATGAAACATAAAATAACCATGCAGAGCAGCGGTCCTCGAAGGGATTTGTTCTTTGTGGTTGTTCCCCTTTGAATTAGTTTCATCAATATTCTCATGGTTTTAATTTCTCACATTTTCCAAATTTATCAAAATAACTCAATATTTGTTGTAGAGATTTCAAGAACCAATAAGGGGTTTTATGAATTTCTATTGTTTTTAATATTTTTGTGTTTAATGGGGTTTTTGGGGTATAAATTATTTCTATAGCATTTAATGGTTTTATGGTAGTTTAATAGTTTAAAGGGGTTTTGGGTTTTATGGTTTTATGTGTGTTTAAGATAATTTAAGGCATTGAGGGGTTTTTAGTTTTTTAAGAGTTTTTAGTATTTATGGATTTGTAGAGGTTTTAGGGAATTTTAGTGTTTTTAGGGTGTTTTATAGACTCTATAGTTATTTGAATGTTTTATTGATTTTATTGGATTTTTATTAATTTTATCGTGTTTTAGTGGTTTTGGGGGTTCTTAGAGATATTTATGGGTTTTAATGTTTGTTGGTATTAGGTTTTTAAAGGATTTTAGTGTTTTAGACAGTTTAAGGGTTTCTAATGTGATTTATGGGTTTTTCCATAGTTTCAGAGGGTTTTAATGTATCTAATTTTATTTTCTTTTTTTAGGTTTTATATTGGGTTTTTAGTGTTTTTCATGGTCTCTTAGTTTTTTTTGTTGGGGGAGGGGTTACGTTATTTTAGGGGTTCGTTTATTTTTAATATATTTTTGGGTTTTGCAGTTTTTAGGGTTGTTTTGATTTTAAGTGTTTCATAGATTTTTTAGGGGTTTTAGGTGGTTTGGGGTGTTTAGGGTATTTTTTTAATGGTTTTAGGGATTTTAGGGTTTTGGTGATTTTAGTGGGTTTAGGGTTATTTTGGGTTTTTATGTTCTTTTTGGATCATAGGGTTCATATGGGTTTTTAGAGGTTTTTTAGTCTTTTTGAATTTTCAGGACTTTCTTGTTTTAAGGTTTTCTATATTTTAAGGGGTTTAGGGTTATTATGGGATTTCATGATTTTAAGTGGTTTTTTTCTCTCTTTAGGGTTTTTGTGTTTTAGTTTCTTTATAAATTTTTGGGTTTTTATGATTTTTATAAGATTTTGGTGTTTTTTATGAATTTTTAGGTATTTAGAGTATTTTAATTTATTTCTTGTGGTTATTTGGATTTATAGAGTTATTATAGGGTTGTTAGGATTTTGGATTTTTATAGGTTTTAGGAATTTTTTGGGATTTACAGTTTTTAAGGTGTTATTGGGTTTTTAGTTTCTCTTAATATTTTTTTGTGATTTTAGGTAATTTTAGGGGTTTTTGTGTATTTAGGGTGTTATAGGGTTTTGGGACATTAATGGAATTTGAATGTTTTTTTGGTCTTTTAAGGTTTTTTATTTTTACAGTTATTAGTGTTTTTATGTTTTATAGGGTCTATTTAGGGTTAATATGGGTTAAATTATTTTATGTTTTTTTAGGATTTAAAGGATTTTTTAGAGATCATAGGTGTATTTAGTGCATTTATAATTTTCATGGGTTTGGTGGTTCAATGGTATTTTAGTTTTTTTGGGGGGTTTCATTGGTTTTAATGGTTTTTTGTATTTTTTTGGGTTTTAGAAATATATTAGGGGTTTTTGTCTTTTCAGAGTTTATTGGGAAAATTTAGGGGCTCTATAATTGTTTTATGGTTTTAATGTTTTTAGGGATTTTTAGGGTTTTATTGGTTTTTCGGGTTTTTACGTTTTTTATTGTTTTTTATGTTTTCAAGTCTGTTAGAGTATTTTCATTGACTTTTAGTGAGTTTTTTATTTTTTTCACTCATTTAGGCTTTTATTTGGTTTTGCGGTCTCTAAGAGGGTTTTTGGGTTTTATGAACTATTAGGTTTATTAGGGGTGTAAAGTGGGGTTTTTTGTTTTTAGGGTTTTTCATTATCTTTTAGTGGGTTTGATTATATTTTTAAGGATTTTTATAATTTAGGTTTCCTTATGGGTCTTTTGATAATTTATGGTATTTCTAGTGGTTTTATTGTCTTTTATAATTTTTAGGTAATTTTGGGATTGTTTATGATTTTTACGGTATTTAGTGTCTTTTAGGGGGTTTAGGGTTTTTAGGTTCTTTTAGTGTTTTGTAGGGTGATAGCGTCCTTTAGTTTTTTAGGGTTATTGGGGACCATTATGGGTTTGGGGTCCTTTTAGGATCCTTTTTGGGTTTAATGAGGTTTTTGTTGTTTTTAAAGCATTTTATTTTTTTCAGGATCATTGGAGTTTTGTCAGTTTTATGGGATTTCAGGGTGTGAGAGTTATATGGACATTTAATGGTATTTTAAGGGATAGGGTTTTAGGGATTAATGATTTAATATTATTTTTATTGTTTTTAATAAATTTAGGTTTTTATATTTTTTATGTTATTTAGTGTCTTAAGGTGTTTTTACTGTTTTTATGATTTTATGGTCATTTAGGTGTCTTAGTATTTTTAGTTTTTCTATGGTTTTAAGGTACATTTACCATTTTCTGGGTTTCTGGGTGTTTAGGGACTTTTAGGTTTTTTTAGTTTATTTAGGGATTTTAGTTTTTTCACACAGATTTATTTGGTTTCGAGGTATTATAGGTTTTTTGGTTAATCATGCTTTTGTGGTTTTTAGGGTATTTTATTGTTTTATTCATTTTTAGGGACATTTAATTTTTTTGGGTCATTTATGATCCTTAAGGGTTTTAAGGTGTATTATAGTCCTTTATGTTTTTTAGTGTGTTATATGATTTTAGAGCCCTTATCTGTTTTTAGTATTTTTAGAGTATATTAGGGCTTTAAGGTATTTAATGGTCTTTTATTAGTTTAAGGGTATTAGATTCATTTATGATTTATATGATTTTTGAGTTCCTTAAGGGTTTTAGGAATTTTTAGGTTTTAAGGTTTTTATTGTTAAATGGTTCATTCAGGGGGAAGGAAAAAATCTTTAAATGTGTTATTGGGGTTTTATGGGAATTTACGCATTTTTATGGTTTTGGGGATTTTAAGTGATTTAAGGGTTTTATGGATTTTAGAGTTCATTGGTCTTTTTCAGGAATGTTTTTTTAAGGTTTATACGGGGTTTTGGGTTATTTTGGATATTTGGGGTTTGGGGATTTTGGGTTTTTGGGTTTTAAGGGGTTTTCGGTTATTTGTAGTTAATTTGTGGTTTTAGTGGATATAGGGTTTTATAATGTTTTACATATTTTAGTGGGTTTTATGTCTATTATGGTTTTTATGGGTTTTAGTGTTTTTAGAGTAATTTTAGTGCTTTAGGGTTTTTAGTTCTTTAGGGATTTTGGGGCTTTAATTGGTTTACTATTTTTTAGTGTTTTAGAATTTTTAGAGTTTTTCTGGATTCGTAATGTTTTTATATATTGATGGGTTTTTTAATTTATAATTTTTTTTGGAATTTTTGGGTTTTGAGATCCTTTTCAAGGGATTATTGGTTTTTGTGGATTTCAATGTGTTTTAGAGGGTTTCTGGGGTTTCTGGGGTCATTATGACTTAATAAAGTGTTTAGGTTTTTATGGATTGTTTTAGCATTTTTATTCGGGTTAAGTGTAATTAAGGAATTTCAGTGCTTTAGGGGTTACAGGGGTTTTTAGAGGGTTTGGGGGGTTTCCTAAATTTTAGGCTTTTTATGGGTTTTAATTATTGTTTAGGATTCAAATGGGATTTCCTGTTTTTAGGGAATTAGAGGTGTTCCATGGGTTTTATGGAATTTTTGGGTTTTTATAGTGTTTTAGGTTTTATATATTGTCTTTTGAATTTTTATGGACTTTTAGAGGTTTTTACAGTTTTTAGGGCCTTTATGGGTTTCTATGGGGTGTATTAGATTTTTAGGGTTTTAATTGTTTTTAGGTGGTTTCATGTTATTAGGATTTTAGAGGATTTGTGGTATTTTAATGTTAATATGATTTTTAATTGGTTTTATGGTTTTTTCGGGATTTAGGGTATAAGTGGGGCTGGGGTCCTGAAAAATCCACAAAGATGAATGGGAATTACACTTAATTTGAGAAAGTATTCTACCCAATATCCCTCTGAGGATCGTGAAAAAACATGAACAAACTCAAAAATTGACAAAGGACTGACTGACCTGCGTACGAGTTCAACATCGATGGTACGTGGTCGGTTCAACATGACACCGCCTCCACGGACCAGCATCGTCCGCGAAACAGAGGCGGGAACCCCTACGTGGCTGCGAAGCAGGAAAGATGCTAGGCTGGTCCTTCAGCGTGAACTGCGCCAACTGGCCCATGTCATTCGTGTCGTCATTCGCGAAATGGAGGCGGAAGTCGTATGCAACCGCAGACCTTGTCATTTTCCAAATAGAGGAGGAGTGGTGCACGGCCATGGAGCAATTCTGAGAAACATGGTTCCATAAATATCGATTGATAGAGTCATACGTGGGCGAGGGTTTCTTCATGGGATTTACCAAAAAGCGTTGTGTTCAGCATTGATATAGTATCTTCATTACTCTATAAATTGACCCTGAGAGGGTAAAAAATGAGGGGATGAATAGACGGGTGAAAACCCATGTGGAGACGCTGGAAAAATCACTCCCAGTGGTAAAGATAGTTGAATAACGGTAGACCCCATATCGTCCACAGATGCAATCTTCCGCATAGAGGAGAAACCAAACCGTGAACCACATACGGCCAGCTCCTCTGCGGCCAGCCCTTAGCGGCAATTTCCTTCGCAGACATCCTAGGTGGCCAGCTTTTATGCAGCCCACCTCCTCTGCGTCCATCTCATCCGTGAACACCCTTCGTAGACAGCCTCTCTATGGATGCTCCTATGCGGCAAGATCCTCCGTAGATACCCTCCATGGCCATCTCCAATGCGGCCCTCCCAATGCGGAAAAACCCATCCAATAAAATAGAGAGTCGCACCGCGATCTTTTCGGGGTGGGTCAACAATATTTTCTATTGCACCCTTATGCTGTTGCAACATCCATCCTATGCATGCCATGAGTCGAGCTACACATCATGACTCTCCTATAACCTCATTACCTAGCCCCTTTTTATATGTTCATCTAGAAAGGTCCACCCTTTCGTAAGTCCCACAACAACCATTGCTAGGTATCTCCTACCTAGTCTTCTTGACAACATGATATTAAACTGTATTTCCCTCTTCCTATCCATATGACATTAAACTATATTGAAATAGTCCCTACATCACAACACTAAACAGTGATGTCCTTATCCAAGCTATATGACTTTAAACTGTAACACAACTAATCGTCATATAAAATTCTGGCCATCCCTCTTGGAGTAAGCCCCACACCATCGTCACCAGAATCCAATGTCCCTTACCCTCTCATCACGAGAGGTTCATTTCTCCGCTGCAACTCCAACCTTCCTCCAACATAAGGGAGAAGGAGAGTCTAGTGGTCCCGGCCTTCTCCCCCACTCGTATTCTTCCTCCCCTTCCTTCGGTAGGGAGAATGTGCAAGGCTCACCATGTTTGTTGCATTCACTTGTTTCTCACATCGAGCATGACTCACGTGGGCTTAGTGATTTGTGATGGTTACAGCGTCCTCACAATGATGGCCCTCAAAATGAACTATGTGTGTTTTGATCCCTGTCTCCTAAGCAGGGTTTGTAGGAAGCCTACCCATGGTTCAATCCCATTTCGGGCCACTAACCTTGTATTAGTCCCAATCATGCCCCTCAAAACGCTCTACATGGGTTTTGATCCCTATATCCTAAGTAGGGTACGTAGGACGGCTCCCCGAGGATCAATCCCAAATCAAGCCGCTAACCATTTGTAAGTCCCAATCATGCCCCTCAAAATGAACTACGTGGACCTTGATTCCTCTAATGAGGATACGTAGGAAGCTCGTATCACAGGTTTGATCCAAACGTTCAAGTCATTATCTGTCCCCCTAGATGACAATAAACTCTAGAGTGCCCAGTTATGCGGCTTCTAACCCATGTCATCTCAATGATTCCAAAATCCTTTGAGTCCTTAATCCCATCGAGGGATGGTAAACCTCAGGCATAAATGACTCTTCATCCCTACGTTTTGTTGATCATTTCCAACTAAGGGGTAATCCATGGATACTATGCATGGGGATAAAGCAAAGATTCATGAACATATGAATATGTCGTAAATCTATATGAGAGTACCGAAACATGCAATAATTCCCCCCAAAAGGGTGCGACGAGCCCAACTTCCCATCCTCTCGACCAATGTGAGTTCTTAATCATCGCTAGACGAATATTCCAGCGAACGCTTGCCTTTGGAAAGAAGGTCCACATATTGTTGGATACGGAACTGTTGGGCATTTCGAAACGAAGACTGATATACCCGACCTGAGTGATTGTGCGGAACTCAGCCCTCCATAAGATCGACTGTCAGGTGTGTCAGTCCTCTCCCACCCCGGGTCGAAATTATGGGTAATGGATTTTAGTTATTTTTATGGTTTTTATAGATTTAGGGATTTTTTGGGATTTTTATGGTTTTGAATAAATTTTGTGAATTTAAGGGGTTTTATTTTTTTGGGTTTTAGGATGTTAGGGGTTTCCGGTGTTTTAAATATTCTTCATGGATTTTGGGAGGTTTCATAGTTTTATTATGGTTTATTTAGAGTTTTAGATCAATATTGTTTTTAGTTTTTTAGGGTTTATAAGTTTTTAGTGTTTTAGATTTTTTAGAGTGGAAAATGGTTTTATAGTTTTTTGGCCTTTTAGGGGTTTCATAAGTATTTAAGGGTCTTTTCTGTTTATATATGGTGTTTCTAGTATTACGTTTTTTAGGGGATCTACAAGGTTTTATGTTTTGGTAGGAATTTTCAGGTATTTTGTATTTTTATGGGATTAGGGTTTTATTTTTTTATGGGTTTTTAGGGCTTTAAGGGCATTACAGTTTTTTTTTGGGGATTTTGGGTTTTATTATTTTATGTATTTTTTTGGTTCATATGATATTTGGGTTTTTTCACAGGTTTTTATAGTGCTTCATGGATTCAATGGTTTTATGGGTTTCTAGGGTTTTTATAGAATTTTTGAGTTTCAATTATTTTTTAGGGGTTTTAGCGTTATTTGGGGTTTTTGATGTTTTGAGGGTATTTAATGTATTTAAGTATTTAGGAGTTTTTATGGGGTTTAAATGGGTTTTTTTGAGTTTTTATGGTTTTTAGGGACATAATGATTTTTTGGGGTCATTAAGGGTTACTAGTGTTTTTAGCATTTTTAGTGTTTTATGGGTTCTCAAGGGTTTTATGATATTTATGGGCTTTTATGAATTTTTTGGGTCTTTAAGGGGTATTAGTGTTTTTAGCGTTTTTTGGGTTTTTTAGGGGTTCTCAAGGGATTTTGGATTTTTAGGGAATTTTATGGATTGTTGGAGTTTTTAGTGTTTATAGGGGTTTTAAGTGATTTATTTTTTTAGGTGTTTTATTTTTTTCCATGCGGTGTTAATTGGGTTTTTTTTGGTTTTTTTAGAATTTTTTATTATTATTAATGTTCATAGTTTCATTTAAGGGTGTCTATGTTTTTATTATTTTTAGGGATTTTCAGTGTATATGGGTTTTTAGGATCTATTCAGGGTTTTTAGGTTTATTTTAGGGGTTTAGTGTTATTTTATGGGTTTTGGAGTTTTATAAGGGTTTTGGAGTGTTAATTTTGTTTAATTATTTTTAGGGTATTTGGAGATTTTTTGGGTATTATAGTTTATTATAGTGTTTTTATCATTTTTTGGGGATTTAGGGTTTTATATGGTTATAGGGATTTCATAGTTTTAAGGGGTCTTAAGGGTTTTAAGGGGTTTTTTTGTTTTTAGTGTTTTTAGGGGATTTTGGGTTTTTAGGTTTTTCAGGTATTTGGTGATTTTGAATGGGGATTTATGGATTTTTTGGTATTTTCATATCTTTTTTTGTTTTATAAGGATTTTATATTTTTAGTGGTTTTGGTAGTGTAGGGATGTCTGTGTATTTTTATATATATAAATATGATTATAAATTTTAATGGATTTTAGGGTCTTTAGGGGTTTATGGTTTTAAAGTTTATTTAATGGTTATCAACGTTTTTTCAATCATTTTGATAAATATTTAGGTTTAATTTAGGGTTCTTATTGTTTTATAAACTTTAGTATGTTTAGTGGTTTATATATTTTTAGGTAGTTTTATGGGGGTTTAGAGTTTTTACAGGGTTTGGCGGTTTTATGTTGTTTTAGTGTATTTTGGAATTTTAGGGTTTTATGGATTTTATGGTTTTTAGTTGTCTTATATATTTATATATTTTTTATATTTTTTACAGTCTTACAATATTTATGGTTTGTAGGCCTTTTGTTGGGTTTTAAGTGTTTTTAGGGATTTTTATGGTATTTAGGATATTTATGGGTTCTTGGGTTTTCTTGGATTTTTAGAGTTTTAGGTGTTTTATTGTTTTATGGTATGTTAGGTTTTTGGGGTCTTTTAGGTTGTTAAAAAATAATAGGGTTTCATGTTTTTTTTGGTTTTTGGTTTTTGGGGTTTTGAGGGGTTTCGAGGTTTTTTGGTTTTTTTGTGTTTTTATGGTTTTATGGGGTTTTACCAGTTTTAAGGTATATAAGGATTTTTTTTTGTTTTTTTGGGTGTATTTTTGTTTTTTGGGTTTATATGTTTTTTTTTGTTTTTGGTTGTTTTAGTTTTATTACTCATTTTAGGGGTTTTTAGGTTTTTTATGTGTTTATGGATTATTAGGTTTTTAAAAGGTTTTATAGGGTTTGTACACTCTTTTATGGTTTTTATGGGTTTTTACAGTTTTTACAATTTTAAGGTGTTTTTAGTGTATTCTGGTTATTTAGGTTTTTTGTTTTTTTAGGTTTTTAGGTTTTTTTATGGATTTTATGTGTTTTTTATGGTTTTTTGGGTTTTTTGGGTTTTTATGTTTATTTGGGTTTTTAGCGTTTTAAGTGTTTTTATTGCCTTTTAAAAGTAAGTGTTTTGTGGTTTTTTAGGAATTTTATGTTTTTTAAGATCTTATAACGTTTTTATGTTCTTTTAATTTCCATGGAGTATATTATTGTTTTAATGTATTTAGGGTTTTGGGGCATTTTAGGGTTTTAGAATTTTTTTTGTCAATTAAAGTTTTTCAGCATTTTTGGGGTATGTAGTGTTTTTATAGTGTTTTAGAGAATTTAATTTTTTAAGGTTTTCAGTTATTTTTTGGTATTTTAGAGTTATTATAGGTATTTATGGCTCTTTCATTATTTTTAGTTCTTTTATTGTTTATAATGGTTCCAGTGTCCTTTAGGATTTTTAAGGGTATTAGTACCCTTTAATTAATTTTATAGTTCTTTAGTGGTTTTTTAGTTCTTAGGGTCTTTATGGGTTTTTAGTTTCCTTCATGGTTTTATAGGGAGTTTAAGGATACATTAGGACTTTCACTGCATTTTTATGGTATGTTAGGTTCTTTTAATGGGTTATCAATGTTTTTAGTTTCGTTTAATGTTATTATTATATTGGGGATCTTTTAGGGGTTTTAGGTTCCTTAGGGTATTTATGGGTTTAAGGATATTTGACGGTTTTTATGGGTTTTTTCATTGGTGAGTTTTAAGTTGTTTTAGGTTTTTAATGTTTTCATGATGACTTAGATGATTTTATATATTTTAAGGGTATTTGGGGTTTATATTGGTTTTAAGGGATTTTAATGAATTTTAAGGTTTTAGAGTTTTCATAAATTTACTGTTTTAGGTTATTTAGTGTTTTTTGGGTTAGTGTTTTTTGGGTTTTAGGGCCCCTTATGGGTTTTATGGGTTTTTTTGTGGTTTGAGGGTTTTGGTGTATTTTTTATTTTTGGTATTTTAACATGTTTTTATAATTTTTAGGGTTTTAGATAAATTTAAGAGTTTTTAAGGTTTTGGGGTTTTTAGGTTTTTAAGTGTATTTATTGTTTTTATGGTGTTTTTTTAGTTCTAAAGAATTTTTGAATTTTACATGGGGTTTAGGGGATTCATGGTGTTTTATGGATTTCAATTCTTGTAACAGGTTTTGGGGTTTTATGGGATTTAATGGTTTTTATTGATATTAATGGGTTTTTTGATTTTTACGGTTATTAGGATATTTATGGGTTTTTAGGATTCTTATAGTTTTTTATTGTTTTAATGAGGTTTTGGACTTTTTTAGGAATTAAGGGTGGTTTTTTGGGTGGTTTAGGGTTTTTGGGTTCTTATGCTTTGGGATGGGTTTTACAGGTTATATGGATTGTTAGGGGTTTTATGTGGTTGTTTTTAGGGTTATATTTTTTTAAGAGTTTTAGAGGTTTTTTGGGATTTTAATGTTTTTTAGGTTTGTTTTTCTAACATTATGGGTTTTTATAGTTTTAGGGGGTACTATTATTTTTAGGGGTTTATGGGTTTTCAATGATGTTTATGATTTTAATTCCATTTTATGGTTTTTATTATTGTTTTATGTGTTTTTAGGGTGTTGTAGTGATTTTAGGGTTCTTAGGGTTTTTAGTGTTTTCCAGGTTATTCAGATTTTTATGGGGTTTTATGGGATTTTTAGGGGGTTTTAGGGGTTTTATGCGTTTTAATAGTATTTATGGTTTTAAGGGTTTTCATGGATTTTTTATTGTTTTTTGGGTTCTCGTAAGGTTTTTAGGGCGATTATGGATATATATAGTATTTTATGGTTTAAGAGGTTTTATGATTTTTTAGGTTTTTTTGTGATTTTTTTTGTTTTTAAATGTTTTTAAAGTTATTAATTAGTTTAAAAGTTTGTAATGTTTTCAAGGGATTAATGTGTCATAAGGGTTTGTAGTGTGTTGGGTTTTAAGGGAATTTTGTGATTTTTATTATTTTTATGGGTTTTAATGGGATTGTTGGTTTTTATTATATTTTAGGTTGTTTAGGTGGTTTTGAAGGTTTTCAGGATTCTTTAGGGTTTTCATGGGTGTCCTTAGAGTTTTTTGGGGGTTTTCGTGCCTTCTTTGGGTTTTAGGGTTTTATGTTTTTATAGGGTTTTACGGTTTATTAAGATTTTAGTGATATATGGTATTAGGGGTTTTTAGGGGGTTTTATGTTTATTAGGATATTTTAATTTATTTTAGGTTTTTTTTATGTTTTTTGGGGTTTAATTGGTTTTTTTATTAGGGTTTTAGTGTTTATCAGTTTTTTTGGTCTTTTATGTTTTTATGAATTTTTTTGTATTTTAAAGGTTTTATTGGGTATCTTCAACATTTTCTATTTATTAGGGTCTTTAAGGGTTTTTATGGGGTTTTTGGGTATTTTATGTAATTTTAGGTGGTTAAATATGTTTTAACATTTGTATGGTAGTTTTGGTTATTTTTGTAATTTTAAGGTTTTTATAGTCTTTTAGGGTACAGGCTATAGTGAATAGCATGAAGGATTCCGGGTTTAGGGGAAGCGATTAAGGTTTAGTGAGTAGGGTTTACGGTTTAGGCTTTAGGATATATAGTCTATAGTGTTGGATTTTTGGTTTATAATGCTGGGTATATGGTTTAAGGTATATGGTTCTGGGTTTAGGGTGTATGGTATAATTTTTTTGTGTAGGGTTTATGGCGTATTGTATATGGGAAAGGTTGTTGGGTATAGGGTTTAAATTTTTGGTTATTCATTTTATAGTTTTTAGTGTTTGTATATTTTTATGTGTATTGTTGGTTTTATGTGCCTTTAGGGTTTTTAGGGGAATTTTGGTTTTAATGGGTTTTTAGGGTATTTTGGTTTCATAGGGGTTTTTAGGGGTTTTTATGGTTTTGGGGAATTTTGTGTTTTTTGGGTTCTATAGGGTTTTTAAGGGGTCTATTGGTTTTTATTGGTATATTGGGTTTTAAGAGTTTTTTGGGTTTTATGTGTTTTAAATATTTTTAGGTGTTTTAGGGGTGTTTGGGATTTTATGGGTTTTTAGAGTTTCTATTGATTTTAGAATTTTTTAGGGTTTTCAGAGTGTTTATATTATTAGATTATATCAGGGTTTAATGTGATTTAGGGTATTTAACAAGTTTTATGATATTTATGGGCTTTATCATTTTTAGGCAGTTTGGGGTTGTAACGATTTTTATTAGTTTTTAGGGGTTTTAGATGCTTTTAGGGTTTTAGGGACTTTTACAGTTCTAAGGGGTTTATATTTCATTAATGTTTTTAGCATACCTCTGGGTTTTATGTTTTTATGGTTTTACAGTTTTTAAGGATTTTTGGGTTTTAAGGTTTTTTTTGGTTTTTTTGGGATCTTATGGTCTTTAAATATTATTTAGTATTAAGGTTATTTTAAATATTTATTTTTTTTTTCAAGATTTTTTAGGGTATTATGGTTTTTACGGATTTTTATGTTTGGCTTGGTTTTTAGGGTTTTATTTTTTACGTTATTTTTGGGGTTTTAGTGTTTTTAGGGGTTTAAATATTTTTTAGTACATTATGGTAATTAATGTTTCTTTGGGGGTGTTGGTTTGTATGTTTTTTTGGGTTTTTTTTGTTTTTTATGTTTTTAGGGGTTTTGGTGTTTTGAAAGGGTCATAGTGGTTTTAGTCTTTTAGAGAGTTTAATGATTTTTATGGGGTCTTTTTGTTTATGTCGGTTTATTTAGGGTATTTTAGGATTTTTTGGGTATTAAGGGGTTTTAGGTTCTTTTAGGGGTTTTTTTATAGTTTTTTCAGTAGTTAGTGGTTTGGAGGATTTTTAAATTTATAGGTTTTTAGGGATGGAGTTTTTTTAATTTTTATTTTTTTAATGGGTTTTTCTTGTTTTTAGGGTTTAAATTGTATTTAGGGTTCTCTCGTTTTTTAGTTGTTTTGGGGTTTTCATAGATTTTAGGTTTTTTGGGTTTTTTGGTTTTATTAAGCTTTTCAGGGGTTCTCAGGGTTTTAGGGTATATAGTGTCTTATTATTTTTTAGGATTTTTAAAATTTTAAACAATTTTTTTGGTTTTATATGTTTTTCAAGGGTTTGGGGATTCTAAGATTTGTTATAAGTATTATGTTTTTTTATTTTTTCCGGATTTTGGAGTTTTTTAGGTTTTAAATGATGTTTAGTTGTTTTAAGGGGTTTAGAGGTATTAGGTATTTTAAGTGTTTTCGTTGTTTTAGGTTTTTAAGAGGTTTATGGGGTTTATAGTGATTATGGGGTTTTAGTGTTTTTAAGGGTTTATTTTGTTTTTGGGTTTTTAGGAATCCTTTATGGGTCGTATGGTTTTATGTTAATCTTAGGGTTTATAGGTCTTTTAGGTTATTTATCGGCTTTTTTGGTTTTGGGTTCTTTTATGTTTTTTATCGTGTTTATAGTGGATTTTCTATTTTTCTAAGGGGATTATGGGTTTGTTGGGTTTTAGGTTTTTAGTATTTTTAGGGGTTTTGAAGATTTTCTTTTTAATAGTTATTGATGGTTTTTGGATTTGTTATGGATTTTAGTGTTTTATAATGTCTTTTAAGGTTTTAGGGGATTTTAGGGGTTTTAGAGATTATAAAGTTATTAATAGTTTCACGGGTTTTTGTGTTTTTTATGATTTGTTCGGGCTATATGGATTTCTAGGGTTCTTAGTATTTTTCGGTATTGATGGATTCATAATGATTTTAGAGTTTTAGGTTTTTTACATTCATTTAGGTGGTTTGGGTTATTAAGGATTATTATACATTAGGGGATTAGATATTTTTATGGTATTTTATGGTTTCTAGGTTTTTTAAACTCTTTTAGGTTTTATAGGCATTTTAAAAGTTTTATAGATTTTTAGTATCTATAGGGTTTTCAATATTTTTAGGTGTTTTTACAGTTTTTATGGGGATTTTTGGTATTATTGGTTTTTATGATTTTAAAATATTTTTTGGGTTTTTTAGTTCTATATGGGTTTCTAGGAATTTTTCAAGTTCTATTAGTTATTAGGGTTTTAAGGGTTTTATAGGTTTTTAGTGTTTATCAGTTTTGTAGTGTTGTGGGGGGGTGGGGGTGGTTTTAGTGTTTTTATTGGTTTTTTGGGGTTATCTTATTTTCAGGCTTTTTCGGGTGTTAGGGGATTTATTTTTTTTAATGGTTTTTGTGTTATTTTACTTGTTGTTTTTTTCTTTTATTTAGGGGTTTCGGGGGGGGGGGTTAGGTGATTGTTGGTGGTTTTTTGAATTTTATGGGGTTGGGGGGTGTAATAGTTTTTTGGGTCTTTTCAGGGGGGGTTTGGGTTATTTGAGGATTTTTGGGTTTTAGGGTTTTATGAGTTTTTAGGTTTTTAGTTTTTCTTAGGGGTTTTAAATATTTATATTTTTTAGGCGTGTTTTGGGTTTTTAGATATTTTAAGGGTGTTTTAATTTTTTAGGGTTTATATTTCATTTAGGGTATATATGGGATTTAGGGATTTAAGGTTCTTTTAATTTTATAATGTTTTTGTGGGTTTTATGGATTTCAGATTTTTTTATTGTTTTTATGGTTTTCAATGTTTTTAGTGTTGGGGGGTTATGGGTTTAGTTATTTTAGGGTTTTCTTCGGTTTTTACGATTTTTTATGGTTTTAGGGACTTTTATGGGTTTTGTGGGTTTTAGGACCTTTTATGGATTTTGGTGGTTTTATGGTTTTTATTTTTTAGGCTTTTTTGTGTCATTTAGATTTCCTAGGGCCCTTTAGTATTTTAATGTAACTTTGGGTTTTTAACATTTCTGTGTTTTTATGATTTTAATGGTTTTTGGGGGTTTAAGTGGTTTTAGGGTTATTTTAGAGTTATTGGGGATTTAAGCGGTTGAAAGGTTGAATATGGTTTCATATGGTTTTTAGTATTTTTAAAGGATTTAGGGTTTTTTATAGTTTTTATAATTTTTAGGGGTTTTAGGGTATTTCGGCTCATTGATGGTTTTAATTTTTTTTATTAGGGTTTACATGGGCATTATATTCATTTAATGTATTTAGGATTTTAGAGTATTTTTACATGATTTGAGGGGGGGGGGGGTTAGTGTTGATAGGGTTTTAGGTGATTTAGGGTCGTTTAATGTTTTTAGGGATTCATGGTATTTTACAAGATTTGAGGGTATTTATGGTTTTTAGGGTTTTAGGTGGCTTAGGGGGTTTAGGGTCGTTTGGTGTTCTTTTAGAATTTTTAGGAATTTTTAGGAATTATTAGGGGGTTTTAGGGTTTTTATCAATTTTATTGGTATTTTTGGGTCTTTTATGGATCTAATGGTTCCTATTGTCTTTTAGGGTGTTTTAGGGACCTTGTTTTTTTAATGTTTTTGTGCCTTTTAGGGTTTTTTGTATCCTTTTGGGTACATGGGGTTTACAGCCATTTAAGGGGTTTTACTACTTTTTATGTTGTTTATGGGTTGGGGGTGTTATCATTCTTTAGGATATTTAAGGGTGTTTGTTGATAATTTAGGGTTTTTATGGGGTTTTAGTGTCTCTTATGTTTTCATAGGTTTTTAGATTGTTTTAGAGGTTTTATGGTCCTTTGGGGGTATTTCACTCTTTTAGGCAAAGGAAGGCTCGGGTCCAGGCTATTCCTGGCACCCCCAAAATTTATTAAAAGAAAAGACACAAAGACCTGCAGACAAGGGAGGGGAGGGGTCAAACGACCACACCCAAAAACCCTTCACAGCAAAAGACCCAAAAAAAGGAAAATCAAAAAAGAAAACAAAATAGAGAAACAGACACAAAACAAAACACAACAGCAGATTCCACAAATCTTGTCCAGCCAACACCAGCATCCAACACCAATACCAAACAGCACAGCCAAGCAGCGTCCACACATCCAGCATCACAACATCCATCATCCAGCACATTCCACTATCCAACAGCACCACATCCAATCATCACAGCAATACAGCAGCCACAACACATCAAAACCCACCAGCCCCAGCAACCATCAGCAGCATCACATCCATTTGTCATAGCAACACAGCAGCACCACATCCAAACCAGCCAGCCCCAGCAACCAACAGCAGCAAATCCTCCTGAAAAACAGCAACCAGCAGCACACCAAACATCATCCAGCACACTCACCAGAACAAAAATCCCACCCCCATAGCTATTCAAAACCAAACCAACACCACATCCATCATCCTCCATCTCAACATGCCTCAAATCCAACTTCAGTAACAACTCACAACCAAACCAGCAATATCTCAAAAGACCACATTCCACCATAGCATCCAGGACGCAATTCAGCTTGTCCAGAAACTCATCAGCCAAATAAATCAAAGGCGAAACTAAGGAAACAGAAGCACCAACCTGCACGTTCACTTTCCGTAGCCCCCAGAAACCGTCAAAATGCCAAGAGATCCAGCAAAAACCTCCCAGACTCAGATCTTGAAAACCAAACCCAAGCATGGAAGCGGACATTCCATTTCCATAAATCAGCCGCATGATTTTAGGGATTTATATTTTAAAGAAATTTTTATGGTGTTTAAGGGTTTTAATGGTTTTTTCATTTTTTAGGGTTATTTCAGGTGTTTAGGGATTTTATTTTTTTAGTAGTTTTTTAGGTATATTTGGTTTAATGTATTTTTAGTGTTTTAAATGGTTTATACTATTTTTTAGTGTTTCTGGGGGTTTCATGATTTTGGGGGGGTTTAATAGTATTTTTTGCTAATAAGATTTTTATGTTTTATAAGGTTTTTTAGTTTTTCATGGGTTTTAGGAAATTGTTTTTCTATTTTTAGGGGTTTGGGTTTTTTGGGATATACTAATATTTGTATAATTTTTTTAATTTTTAAGGGGTTCTAGGGTTTTATATTGTATAAGGTTCTTGCATTGAAATTTATGAGCATTTAGGGTTTTAGATTATTTTTGGGCATTTAGGGTTTTTATAGTTTTTAGAGTTTCTAAGGGTTTTATGGTTTTCAGGATTTTAGGCATTTTTGAATTGTTTTCGGTGTTTTATGTTTTTTGGGATTTTTATATTTTTTAGTGTTTTAGGGTTTTCAATAGTTTTATGGTGTTTTTTTTGGATTTAGGGTGTATGTTTTAGGGTTTGGGGTGTCAGTTTTGTGGTTTATAGTGTGGGGTATTGGATTTAGTCTGTGGGTTTCAGGGTTTATTTTCTAGGATGTAGGTTTTAAGATGTAGGGTTTATGTGTTTTAGGGGTTCCAAAGTTTATCCTTTGGTTTTAGGGGTGTAAGGGTTTTTAGTGTATTTTAACGGTTTCTACGGTTTTATAATTTTTATGGGTCTTATGGTTTTACAGTTTTATGGTTTCTTATAGGGTTTTTTTGTTTTTAGGTTTTTTAGGTTTTTAGGGTTTTTAGGGTAATTAGTGTTTAAGTGTTTTTAGGGTTTTAGTTATTTTTAAGGATGTGAGGTTTATGGTTTAGGGTGTAGGTATATAGTTTAGGGTGTATGGTTTGTGGTTTAGAGTCTCGGTAATAGGAATTAGGGTTTAGTGTTTAGGGTTTCTAATTTTGGTTATAGGGTTTAGAGTGAAGGGTTTAGAGGTTTTGGTCTATAGTAGGCTGAAGGGTGTAGTGGATAGGGTTTAGGTTATATGGTTTAGGGTTTTTAATGAATGTTATGTGGGATAGGGTCTATGGTTTAGTGAATATGGTTTAGGGTATAGGACTTTAGAAGTTGGGGTTAGGGTTTGTGGTGTAGTGTACATGGTTTATGGTGTATGGTTTAGGAATTTGGATTTAGTGGTTTGGGTTTAGGGTGTAGGGTATAGAGTGTAGGTTGTATAGTATTTTAGGGTACATGGTTTCATGTAAGGGGTTCATGGTATGGGGTTACTGTTGTAGGGTTTAATATTTTTATGGTTTTTAGTAATTTTACATTTCAAGGGGTTTTTGAGTATTTAGTGTTTTGGAGGTTTTTTGATTTATTGGGGTTTTATAGTTTTATGGTTTTAAGGGGTTTGGGGAGGGTGTTAGGGGTTTTAAGTGTTTTTATGTGTGTTATTGTTTTTTTTTGGGTTTTTATCATTTTTATTGTTTTATGGTTTTATGTGATTTTTTTTAGATTTTAGTATTTTTTTGGGTTATTATAATTTTGTGTTTTAGGGTTATTCATGTTTATATGTTATTTTAGGTATTTTAGTGGTTTTAGGGTTTATGGGGGATTTAGTTTTTCTTGATCTATCTATTCGGTTATTAGGGTTTTGGGGGGTATTTAGGGTGTGTTGGATAATTTATTGATATTTTAAGGAATTTAATGTTTTTTCTAGTTTTGAGGGGTTTTATGGATTTATGTGTTTTTTGGGTTTATGGGGTTTTATGGTTTTCAACGTTTTTATGGTTTATAGAGCATATTAAGATTTTTTAGGGGATTTAGAGTATTTCTTTTTTAGGGTGTTTTAAATTTTTTATGGTTTATTATTTCCTTTTGAGTTTGTAATGGCTTTTAGAGTTTTCATTATTTTAGATTCATCATGCGTCATTTATAGTTTGTATGTACTTATACTGTCTTTTTATTTTTTTTAGTGTATTTTAGGAATATTACGTGTTTTACTTTTTTTTGGGGGTTTGGGGTTTTTTGGGGGTTTGGGATTTTGGGGTTTTATGGTTTTTATTGTATTTTATGGTTTATGGGGGGTTTTATCATTTTTTTAGTGTTTAGGGTTGTTTAGGTTCCTTCAATGGTTTTAGTGTCCTCTAGTATTTTTTGGGTTATTTAGGGTCATCTTTGTTTTTTTGGATTTTAGGCCCCTTTTGGTATTTTAGGGTTTTTATTTTGTTTTTGGGGTTTTAAGGGGCCTTTAGGGATTTTAGGGTCTTTAATAGTTTTTACGGTTTTTGGTTCATTAGGATTTTTATTGTTTTTAGAGACTTTTATGGTTTTTGGTTGTTTTATGAGTTTTTTGGATTTTTATGGTGTTTTGGATTTTAGGTTTTTAAGAGTTTTAGGATCTTTTATGGTTTTGGGGGTTTTTAGGTATTTTTGTGTTTTTTGGGTTTTTAGAATCATTAAGGGGAGTTTTGGGCCTCTTGTTATTTTTTCATTTTTTCGGTCATTTGGGGAATTATATTATTATTTTGGTTTATAGGGGTTTTATGGGTTTTATGTTGTTTTAGGGGTTTCATTGTTTTTAGGGTTTTTAGGTTTTTGTGGATTTTAGTGTTTTTTGTAGGGGTTTTAGGATTATAAGGCTTATAGGGTTTTTATGGATTTTTTGGATTTTTAAGGGTTTTAGGACTATATTTTTTTTATTTGTTATTACGGTTTATAATGTAATTTTTTATTTTTATGGATTATAGGTTTGTGGTAGGTTTTTAGTTTTTTATATCATTTTAGGGGTTTTAGGGGGTTTTCACGTTCTTTTTGGTTTTCTAGGCATTTTCAGTTTTTTACATTTAAATGTTTTTAATTTTTGTTTTGGGATTTTAGAGGTTCTAATGGATTTTTAGGGTTATTGAAGATTTTTAGAAAACTTATAGGGTTATTATGCATTTTAGGTTTTTTTCATGTTTTATAGGTTTTAGGGATTTCATGGAATTTTAATTTACTTTGGGTTTTAGGGGTTTTTAGATGATTTTATTATTTTTAGGGTTTTTACGGTTATTTTTATTGTTTGATGTTTTTTAATAGTTTTTAGTGGTTTTAGGGGGTTTTAGCATTTTTTGGGGTTTTTAAGGTTTTAGGGGTTATAAGATTTTTTAGGAAATTTAAGGGTTTATATAGATATATTTGAGTTTTATCATGTCATTTAGGGTATTTATGGGATTTTAGGGATTTAGGGCCTTTTATGATTTATCTATTTTTAGGGTTTTTATTGTTTTCATTGTTTTAAGGTATTTTGGGGTTTTGATAGTTTTTTGTTTTTTATGTGTCATATGAATTTTTCAATGTTTTAGTCAGTTTTTGGATTTTTGCGTTTTATTAGATTTAGGGTTTTTTGTGTTTTTTGTCTTTTAGGGTTTTCATGACACATAGGGTTTTTATAGTTTTCCTAGTGTTTTCAATTTTCTTATGTTAGTCATAGGTTTTATGTATTTTTACGGATTTATATGGTTTTTAGGTTTCTTAGGGGTTTTTATGGTTTTTTGGTGTTTGATGGGTGTTTACCTATTTTCATGGTTTTGAGAATTTTACATTTTTTATTTGTTTTAGGGTTCCAATGTGCCTATATATGAGTGGTAGAGGCTCCTACTTGGAATCCAAGTGAATCATGATCATATCCATGTAGGGGTGAATTTTGGGGTTATTGTACCCGTAATGTAGTAGTTCCTATAGCAAGAACTGTTTGGAATTGTAGAATCTGACACTATTCAACTAATTTTGGCCTTCAGGCCATCAATTTGGGCCTACGGGTCACAGGGCTTTTGGGCTACAAAATTCTTTCATTCCAAAATGCCTTCGGGCTATAAGGGAATTTGGGCCACCAATGGAATTCAGGAGACATGTCTTTTGGTCTAAAGAAAATTCCATGAAGCTACTCGGGCAGACAACACAGGAACAGGCCCACACAAGGATTCAGAGAAAAAATGGCGACCACCAGAGCAAAGATAACCTAATTGGATGAATGAGTGGGTATGGAAACTATCATCTGGGCTAGAAACTATGTAGCTCTCAATTGGGAAATTATAGTGGATCAACCATATGAGGTGGGGATCTATGCACCATTAAGATGCAGATGCTGGGGAGGCATTGTTTCAAGTGTGTTAGGTCATGGGCCTTTATAGTCATGTATTGGGTCATGTATGGGAATGGTGCCTTGGGCCTACAGGTTATGTAAGGGTTCCACTTCGACCCTTAAAAGGGGGGTGTTGATGCTCCTATCGTCATAGAGTCTAAATATTGGAAAAGGGGAATATCTTATCTCAAAGTGATTCAACCTTTGGAAAAATTTCAAAAATTGACGAAGGAATGAATAAAAAGAACATTGCAAAAGGGTCGTGCAAGTTATCCCATGGTCACGCAAGTATACTTTTGCGCCGCCTAATGGTCGTGCAAGTGACTTGCGCACCCTAGGTTATAACCACCAGGGGTCTTCTCCAGCCTATAAATACCCCCGCTGGGCCCCCTATTTCGAGAGTAATTTTTCCAAAATTCAAATACAGATCTCTGAACGCCAAAGTATCTTCTTCAAGTCTTCAGAACACTTCTAAGGTAATTCTTTACCTAGAATAGAAGGTCTAAATAAAAGGAGTATGGTCTAAGGGGAATGAACATACTGGTTAACAATCATGTAAACTTAAGGGGAATGAACATACTTGCGCGCCTCCTTACCTACTCATTGAAACTTGCGCGCCCCTTTTCTGGAAGTACCTTAGGATAATTTTAAAGGATTTGGTCAAGGATCGCCCAAGTATTACCCTACTGGTTAACAATCATGTAAGTACCCATGTGTCGTGCAGGTATACCTGCGCGCCCAGGGACTTGCGCGCCCACGCAGTACCTGCGCGCCTGCCAGGACTTGCACGCCCATATCATTTTGGGTGACTTTACTACCCATTTCACCCCTCTTATGCCATTCTACCTCTCCTAATCATGATTTAGTCGTCAAGACACTCTTCAAATCCATTTATGGAATGATTTCTTGATTTGACATCCTTATCTGAAAGGAAATCCGTGGAACATCTCTCAAAACATAGTTATTTACTCATCATTATGTCACTAAAGATTGAGATTTCATTCATTCAACCTCATCCATTAAGATGAGAGAACCCCATAACCGTGGAATCCTTTTCAGGACTAAGTCCCAGTCATAATTCCCATTAATTATGGGCATCCTCTTTAGGAGTAATCCCCAAGTCCTTCCAAAGCTGGGCATTATTTTTAGGAGTAAGCCCCAAGTCCTCTAATATGTGCATCCTCCTAAGGAGTAAGACACAATCTTAAAATTCCCAAATATTGGCATCTTCCGTAGGAGTAAGCCCCAAAAATAATTCTTTTAACCTGGGATTCCTTTTCAGGAGTAAGCCATAGTCACAAATATGGGCATCCTCTTCAAGAGTATTCCCCAAGTCCATTTTAATTTTCAAATCCCTTTAACATGTTCCTCCTTTTCAAGAGTAAGCCCCAATCTTAATTTATCTTAACCAGTCCAAATTTACTTTTGATCTGGGCTTCCTTATAAGAGTAAAACCCAATCATTAGTCCCCTTCTAACTAGGGAATCTTCTTTAGGAGTATGCTCGATGATTAGAGTATCCAAATCTCCCTGAAGCACATATACCTTTATGGACCATGTTCCTGGATTTCTTCTCTGAAGTAAATCTTAATCCTCATCTATTTGAGCATTCAAACACACATAATTTCCACATCATTGCATCTTTCATGGAACAAATATTTGGTTTCACCAATAGCTCTTGTTTGTCACATAGAGCATGACTCACGTGAGCATAGAGTGTAAAAGTAATCATGTCATCTTTCTTTGATCCATCAATCATGCATAATCATCATACTCCCTTAATTGAACTATGTGTTTTCTAATTCCTTTTCCAAAAAAACAAAGGATACATAGGTAGCCCATCTGCGGGTACGATCCCCACATAGAAATAATCAATATCCTTCTGAATGAAAATAAACATCAAGTTCCCCACTGAGTGGCTTTAAAACCAGCATGGTCATCATAATGACCAAGATACTTTCATGTATTGAAGAATTCCATTGGCTATGAATATCTAAACAAATACATATGATTCTCTATCGATGAAGAACCTCGAATACATATAAAATATTCTATAAATTTCCTCCATATCAGTCATTCATTGTCAGATCTAAAGGAAAACTCCTTTTATACTTGGTAATGTAATAAGGATTCACGAACATAAATTAAATCTATAAAGAGAGTCCCGGAGTAGACAATAATTCACATAATAAAGGTGTGATGAGTCCAACCTCCCATCCTATCTACCAATGGAAATTCCTAATCTTTATCAGTCCACAACTAATGAGCACCTACCTTTGGAAAGTATGATCAAATGGATATAGAATCATTGGATGTTTCTAGTTCTATGAACAAACCCGTTAGAAACCACTTGGAATGTTTGAATCCTAAATCAATGAGGTTATCCCCAATTCCAGATGAAAAAAAATGGTGAACCCGATGTGAATCGTTAACCAAGTTAAAATGATAGCTTATCTACTTGTTAGGCCCCTATTTAAAACTCAATGAGAGGGACAACAAAAACAATCCTTGACATATGTGCTCATCCAAAAGATTTAGTGGCTGAGATTATCATGATTATGTGTGTTATATCAAACAGGCACTCTTTTCCAAGATTTTATGCATTCTAAGAAATGGATACTCTCAAGTTCACACCTGTAAATACTGCTGCAACGAATGCCACTGCTTATACTCCTGGTAGATCTTCATCCGTTCTGAGGATGGCATCACCTACTCACATCTTCAACGCTGGGTATCAAATGCACCGGTTAAGGAGTACCATCAAAATGGTACTATTCCAACTCTGGAGGATGCTCGACGAGCCCTCCATGTAAACAGTTCTCCATGGTCATCTGGACAGCGACGAAGAGTGATCAAGAAGCAGGCGGTGCTATCCATAGTCTCCAACCATTTCAGGTCTTTATCCCAGGAACGCAATCACCATTCGCTCCCTTATTATGGGGAGGTGAATGAGCAGGTCCCTCAGGGCCTTAATTCAAGAAAATATGAGTTCTTCCCAAGGTCTCTTATCAACGATCGCTGCCAGACTCGTGCAGTAGTGCGCCCACAACATGATGAGGGTACATACTTCAGGCGTTTGGCTCAGGTTCCTCGAACCCGAGCAGGCAAGACGAATCGCCAGAGGCAAAATCCGGTTAACAGTGAGCAGGTTCCCATCTCTGCCATCTCTAGAGAAGTCCACCAACCTAACTTGGTGTCAAGAAACGAGCGGGCACACACACCGGCCCGTATTATTTCTGATGTCTATCAGACTCGTCTAGCAGCATCACACCAATCATGCCAGGCAATTCCGGTGGAGTACTATAGGCAGGAACATATAACTGTTTATACATCATCATATAGTCAGTAGGCTCGTCTGACTACATATGATGGAGCTCTTCCACCACGTTTGGAGAAGTGAAATCATCAGTCACATACACCTTCTAGTATTGATCAATCCTACCAATAGTCTCGCTTGGTAGCATATGGAGAAGTCAGTCGGAAATCTCCAGCGACAAAAATGAGGCAGACTCAACTTTCTGCCCCCACACATGAGTACGGTCATGATTCACTAACAGGAAACGGAGGAAATGAGCAGGAACATGCACCTACTTCAAGAACAGAGTGGACATATATCCCCATTCCGGTAGCTGAAGACACCAAGCATATTCTATCAATGGTGAAAAAGCAGAATAAAATCTATGCTCATATTCTAGATGTTTTCCAGGATATTATAACAAATTCAGCAACATCTCAGGGAATGACACATAAATCTATCCCTACCAGTGGAGTGACACATCAACAGTTCACTCTGGAAGAGACACGCACATCTTTTTTTTCCTAGAGGGTTGTGGGGGATACTCCCCCATATCATACTAACAACCAAGTCAGGAACATACACCTGATTTGATTAGAGATCACCATCCTAACCTGGCCATCTCTCCTGATCAGGCACATACACCTGCTCAGAGAGGCCACTTCGTCAACAAGTGGTTTCCAAGGCGAGTAATAATATATCTAAGAAGAAGACCCTCCAAAAATAGTCATGAGATCAAAATCCAATCTGTAACACGGACTTGTTCGATTCGGTAGTTCTTAAAGCCCTCAGACAGTTATCTGTTGGAATTCAAGATTCTACTCCCTCATTTACCAATAGTAGGAACATTAATTCTAATGGTCTTCAATAGACACTTCCTCATGAAGGCTTGCTTCATGAAAATTTAGTCGATCTCTATGTTCCATCTTAAGATGAGAGCCACATGAACCGTCTGTGTGGTCAGAAGACCAAGGAGCAAGAGATCTCATCTTCTGTTGTAACCCACCATGGTGGTCCTACCCATGATGAATTTCGCTGTGAAAGTCCTCTCTGTAGCAGTGATACTCATTTCCCGTAAAATGCTCTAGTGGACAATGTTGTTTCGATAAAACCCTCATATCGTGAGGCACTTGAAAAGGTGAAACCAGTAATGTCTGATTATTCATCGCTAGCAGGTGAAATACTTTCTCAATCAGAAGATAGACCCGGGTGTAGGTCATTCTCTGAACCACCCCTAAGTCATGCATCTTCTAGTTTGATCAGTGATTTCTCAACCAATATTTTTGAATCCGATGAAGTAACAAGGAAGCACCAGCTCTGGTCAAATCACGTTGAAGAATCTTCATTGAATGATAAAGAGGAAATGTTGAACTTGAGAAAACAACTGGCGAAAGGTGAAGTGCCAGTCATGTTTTGGCATCTTGTTGACTCTCAGTATGATATTCCAGAGATGTTGACAGAAGATGGAATTCATGATATTCGTCTCAACATATGGAAAACTCTTTGTAAGTTGAAAAATAAATTATTATCATTTAATGAATATGAAAATCCTGTTAAGATAATAGAAGGGTTACAATGTTAGATTGATTTGGCATCTCTATCAATCTCTCGATATCTGAAGGGTGAAAAGCAGAAGAGAGCCCTTCAACGTTCATGCCTTGGCGCACTAAGAAGATTGTGTCAGTTAATTTCCAATGCCCCATATGGTACTCATGTCAGATGATGGGGTGTTCATGGAGAACTACATTTCACTGTGCTCTCTAGTTAGCAAAGCCCGCCGACAATGGTCACATGCAATATTATTGCCCGTGGCCGGCCACAGTCAATGGGTTTTATTTGCAATCAATAGTTTGCCTAAGAACATGCCTCAAATAGTTATTCTGAAAATCAAGAATACAGAGAACAGGTTGTTAAATTAATTCTGCATCAAGCAAACAAGAATATTGAACATGCCTCTCATACGGAGCAAGCACATCATCAAGTGCCAAAAGTGTCGGAAATCATCGAATGGTATTTCGAGTAGGGTGATATAAGTGGATGTCGATTGATGCATCCAGCTAATTTCTGGACTAAGATCTACAAGATCATGAGATCTTTTATGAAAGTCTCAAACATATAATGTCATGTGCCACCCCAGCTTTCCATACTAGGGACTCCCTTAACCCAACCCTCAGAATCAACGAATAGGATTCAAGGAGTTGAGAAAAGACATCAGGAACAGCCCCAGTCTACCGAACATGGGAATTTTACTAATCATCAACCCCCTCCTCAGAGAAAGTAGGTCTTTTCTCGATTGGGGAAGAAGACTCAAGTGGAAAGAAGATCCAAATTATCCAGAGATTCTCTCCAAATTACGGTTTTCCAAAAAATTTTAACGGATCAAATCAACAAAAGGCAATGTCTCATCAAAGACATTGAAGAAAACAATGTCATAGAAATGCTGATAGAAGGGATGTGATGCATTACGAATCAATCAGTGTCATCAATTCTGTTGTTGTTGATCCACTAGATGAGGCTCACTCAGAGGGATCAAATAATGAGGTTCCTATTCAAGAGGTTGTACGCACAAACACAAATGAAGAATGTGTGCGTACATGAAATCAAATGTTGACCCAAAATCTGGGTGTTCCGTCAAATAACCCACTTCCCATTCTCTAAAAGGGATCAAACAATGGGAAGGGAAAGAATCACTTTACATATCCTTCTTCTAGAGAGGGACAATCGCTCTCACTAGAACAAAGACTTTCACAACAAAAGAAAGAAATGAAAGACTTGAGGAGGTTGAATGCAGAAGTAATTCAAGGTAGTCTTCCTCCTAAGCGTGCTGGAGTCAGTCATCCAAGGGAGTTTGTTGCAGCTACTGAGATTGATCAAGAATATACTCCTTTATCAGTACACCACTCACAGGTCTAATCATGCGGGTCAGGTGGAGCAATTTTTGGCAGTGCTACCATCAGTTGCATCACCAGCCACTACATATGTCCAATATCTGGTAATTGCTCCTTCCTAAGTCCAAGTTCAACCAGATTTTTCTCAAAAGTTAATTACTACCATTGAGTCATTAACAGCTCGGTTAGAGACTATTGAAGGGAAGCATGCATACGTTCAACCAGAAAAGTGAGCTTACCCAGAATGGGTAGATTCAATCTCTCCCCCATCAATTTTTGGAAACCCTTTATTCCCTATTTTCAATGGATCAGAAAATCCTGAACAGCATTTAACACATTAAGTTTCTTGTTGCGATCCTATGATGGGAACTCTGGAGCAGGAAGAAGTAGTGAAACTCTGATGCTTCGTGTGAACCTTGCATGGACCAGCCTTTTTCTGGTACACAAGCTTGCAATCCCGGTCAATTACCGGATGTGAAGATCTCCGTCAACGATTTCTTCTTCAATTCAGCTCAACATTTCCAAAGACAACATTTTTTGATCTTACAAACTATAAGCAAAGGGAAAATGAAAGAGTCTCTGATTTCATTTCTCACTAGAAGGGATTAACATATTCCATGAGATTAGCACATTCTCAAGAGGAACTATTTCCAATCTGTGTGGCAAATCTGCGTGACGAATTGCGAACACCACTGATCCCTGTGAAATACAGAGGAGGGTTTCGATACCTTACTTCAATCGCTCAACAGATTGAATATTCTATTATACAGACTAAGGCTAAATCTCATGTAATTCGATCATCTCAAGGAATGATAATGGGTAAATAAGAGACTGCTACAGTTATGCTTAAGCAAGTACATGTACCTGCTTCTACTTCAAAACCCTTATCTTCCCGAAGGGCTCCACCTCCTGAGCATCAACAATAGAGGTTGTTTTTTCAATATGATCAAAGAGATCAAAGTCCAAAACCATTTGAGGATTTGAAAAGAAAAGATTACTCTTTCCTAAATGAACAAGTTCTTGGTTACTTCATTTTGGCCCTGTAGAATAATTTGGTTCAGTTGCCGATGCCCAAGAGGCCAGACAAGTAAGGAGATGAAGACCATCCCAATTATTTCCCATTTCATCAGATGTTGGGGAATCCCATCTAGGAGTGTTTTGTCTTCAGTGACCTTCTGAAAAACATGGTCGACTCAGGACAAGTCAAACTAAAAGGCTCTTCAGCCCAGGTAGCATGTGTTACTGCTACAGTTCTAGAGGAAGAAGGCGAGTGGAAAAAATTCAAAAGAAAAAATTAACAATAATATGATGATTGGATGGTCAGAATTACGATCAACCGAACTCATGATATTTTTCGAACACAATTCTAGAAACCGATAACGACTTCCGCCATGAATGATGCAGCAAAACCCTCTTCATCAGAGGAAAAATCCTCAAAGAAATGACACAATTCCAAGGAGGAAAAATCATAAGAAGATGAGTATGTGTCAAAGACTAAGTTGTCTTTGACTCTAGAAGACTTCATGCCATCTACATCGATGCAACGAGCACCGTCCCACCAAATGACACAGCCTAAACAGGCTAATCAGGAAGAGTCTTCATCAGATGAAGAGTGAATTTTCGGTTCTGTTAATATGATTCAATTAACAAATCCATATGCCAGTTACATTTTTGATTTTGATGAGCCCTAATTCCCTATATAAAATAGAGGAATCAGAGGATGTTCCAGAGGATCAGGATACAGAGGAAGATGTGGATCTTTCAGAATCCACTATTCCAATTCTACCCCTGCTAGAACTATGTATGCTACAGAAACTCATGGTAGATCCCCTCAGCGAGCTCAACAAGAACAAGAAATTTCTTCCACCAATAGAAAATTCAGTCCTGGCATAGTTATTATAGAAGAACGGTTGAAGGTTCCATCTTCTTCCTCTTAGAAATTAAATGGATCTAATCAGTCTAATATTCCCAAGCAAGGAATATTTCCAACTCCTATCCTAATACAAGATGCATCAACTTCCAAAGCATCAACATCCAAGTCACCTGCTAAACCACATGTTCTTGTTAGGAAACTCATACCTTTGGATCAAAAGTATGGTATATTAAAACACCTGGCCCAAGTACCAGCCATGTTATCAATTCTGGATGACTTGAATTTATCAAAGGATCTTCAGGAAGTACTCATTGAGGCTTTGTCAAGTCCTCATGAGTTTGAAACTGAAATTGTTGCAGCTTAAGTATACCATATAGAGAATAATCCTGCAAAATGCAATGCAGTAATATCGTTTACTGATGAAGATAAATATGATTTCATGTATGGAAATATTAGACCTTTGTATTTATCTGGAACGATCAATGGTGTAGACATGCAAAGGGCTTTCATTGATAATGGTTCAGGAGTCAACCTCATCCCCATTTGTAAACATTGTCGATTGGGCCTGAAGGAATCTAATTTATCTCCTTCTAATATAATTTTATAGGGATATGATAAAAATGAACAAGAACCATTGGGCGAGGTAACACTCAGAACTCAGTTTGGAGATCTTGTATCTAATTCAGTTTTCATGGTTGTTGATCAAGATTCAGCCTTCAACATCTTGCTTTAAAGACCCTGGCTACATCAACATGCATTTATCCTTTCATCATACCATAAGTGTCTCATATATTGTTTCGATGGTCAATTTGGGACATTGTATGGTGATAAGGCCCCATTCAAGGCATTTGAATCTCTATACGTTGAGGCATAATTTTATCACATGAAAGGATAGGAGAAATCCACAACAAGGGAGATTACCGAAGATAATGCTCCATATGGATTGGAGAAGATTCCTGTAAATCCATTTACACATGTGAGTACATATTATGTGTTGCCTATCAGACAAATTGACAAGATAGACCCAAATCAAAATAATCTTATGGAAAGATCCATAATGACAATTATGGAAATTGAGCCAAACAAAATGGGATAAATTGGTGAGCCACCAAGCAGAGATGAAAGCCCAAATGGAGATGTCTTCATTTCATCCGCTGAAATCTAGCAAGCCTATACATTCCCAATCATGCTAGAAGAAGTTATAGTAATGTCATTGGTGAATCATGAAGTTGATTCTCAATCCATCATCTCCTATTTATTACGCATGGAAGAGAGTTCATCATCAATTGGGTCAGAAATGGAAGCTTCTTCTTCAAGATGTTCAAATTTTAACATTTCTTCTGATCATGGAAATTCAGCTTCATCATCCACTATGCAAGTAGAAATAGAAAAAATAACACATGTTGAAGAAGAAGAGGAAGATCGTAGAGATTCTCCTCCAGCATTTGAAGAGGTATCTCTACCAATGTGGATTAACTCAGAGAAATAAATCTAGGTACAAAAGAAGATCCATGCCCCACTTTAGTTAGTGCAGCCATGACTCATGAAGAGTAAGAGATGTATATTAACTTTCTAATGAAAAATCAAGATATATTTTCTTGGAACTATACAGAGATGTCAGGGCTTGATCCAGATGTTTCCACTCATCATTTGGTTTTAATAGATAAACATCGAGGATTTAAACAAGCTTCAAGAAGAACACCCCCCAACTTATGCTTCCAAAATTAAAGCTGAAGTGGATAATTTTATCAAAGATAACTTTGTCAGAGAAGTTCAATATCCCAAGTGGATGGATAATATTGCCCCAGTGAAAATGAATAATGGTAAAATTAGAGTTTTCATTGATTTCAGAGATCTTAATCGGAATTGTCCTAAGGATGATTTCCCATTTCCGATTACACAAATTTTAATTGATGCAACTGCTATCTAGGAAGAACTTTCCTTCATGGATGGATATTCCGGAAATAATCAAATCCAAATTTCCCTAGAAGATGATGAATCCACAGCCTTCAGAGCCCCTCAGGATGTGTTTTTCTATCAGGTAATGCCCTTTGGCATAAAGAATGCAAGTACAACATATCAACGTGCCATGCATCGTATCTTCAAACCCTTTTTAGGGAAGTTTTTTGAATACTATGTGGATTATTTTATGGTCAAATCGTTACAACTTTCTAATCACTTAGATGATTTGGAAGTCATATTCTGCAAACTTCGGCAACATAATTTGAAGATGGACCCCCTAAAATGTGCTTTTGGGGTAACCTCATGAAAATTTATCGGCATCGCCGTACGCCATCGTGGTATTGAAGTCGATCCTGAGATGACAAAGTGAATCCTTGGTATGTCACCTCCTCGAAATTTGAAGTAATAGAGAGGAAATCAAGGACACTTAGCCTATATTCGGCGTTTTATCTCCAATTTGGTAGGAAAAAGTTTACCCTTCACCAAATTGATGAAGAAGGGAGTCACTTACCAGTGGACTGAAGAATGTCAAGAAGCATTCAATATTCTCAAGAAGTATCTCTTGAGACTACCAGTACTTATGCGACCTGTTGATGGAAGACCACTTATCATCTACGTGACAGCTTTAGAGCGATCATTGGGTTCCTTTCTTGCTCAGAAAAATGATGCTAGGAATGAAAACAACCTCTACTACCTCAGTTGGACTATGCTTGATGCAGAAACCCAGTATTCAAGTATTGATAATTGCTTCCTAGAATTAATCTTTTAGATCAGAAGATGAGACACTACCTGTAACATCACGAGGTCCAATTGGTATCTCGCAATAACCCGCTCAAATTCATCCTTAGTTGTCCATTGCTTACAGGACTTCTTGCAAGGTGGGAAGTTATTTTGCAGTAATTCGACATTCAGTATGTGTCTCAAAAAGAAATAAAGGGCCAAGATCTGGCTGATTTCCTGGATGAACACTTTTTAGTGGAAGACACATCTTTAGATATTTATCTCCCTGATGAGGAAGTCTTCTCTTTTCAAGAAATTATTTAGGCATGGTAAATGTATTTTGACGGTGCTTCCAGAAGTCCAATCGGGAGGAAAATGGAAAATCTTAAATTCATCAAAGTTGGATTAGGAATTGGGCTTATTTATCCATAAATGGCAGTGTTACCCTATTCCTTCTTCTTGTGGGATGGTGGTACCAATAATTAATAAGAATACCAATATCTCATCGCAGGTTTGGAATTGGCACTTCAAGCAACACTTTTTTAGTGACTACGTGCAGACATGGAAACATCAAAACCTTTTATCTTGGGTTAAAACATCATTTCACTAAGGTCCCCTTTCACCCATCACATGTACGAACCAAATTTGTACAGAGGGTATTTCTAGAACTACGTGGGCTTGATTCCCATTTTTATGGGATACGTAGGAATGTTCGAGTGTCCCTCGAATCCAACCCCATGTTTTTTGGGCCTAACCCCAAATTCCTCTTTCAGTCCCTTGGATGACAAGACCCCATGAAAACAGACACTGTGTATTTCTTTCAATGGTCCATGCTCTATGACCCTAACCTAAGATCTCCAATCCTTTTGTCCCACATGACGTTAAACTGTAGTTCAAAAACTATGTATGGCTTGATTACCATCCTTATGGGATATGTAGTGAAGTCCAACATTTCCATTCAGGACCCAACCACAACATTATTATGGTTAGCATTGACCTGTGTATCTATTCATACATTGGACAATACTAATTTCTATGTGTCATAATCCTATCCTTAAATATTTTCAGATATTCATAACACTTTTCTTAACATCTAATCAAAAAAGGATTAAAATATTGAGAGTTCTTTTGTCTGACCATGCAGCACGTGCCCTTAGGCGGCCTTGCATAAACGGTATACATAACAGACCTGTCAGCCAAAAAATGTTATTATTTGACTATGCATCCAATGACATTACGTGTCCCTACATAATTCAACCCCCTAACGGGTTTGTTAGAATTCACTAACACTTGCGCGCCTAAGGTGTTTTACCCTTAAGGGGAATGAACAAACTTGCGCGCCTCCTTACCTAGTCATTGAAACTTGCACGCCCTTCTTCTGGAAGTACCTTAGGATAATTCTAAAGTCTTTGGTCAAGGATCTCCCATGTATTACCCTACTGCTTAACAATCACGCATGTTCCCATGTGTCGCGCAGGTATAGCTGTGTGACCAGGGACTTGCGCGCCCACGCAGTACCAACGCGCCTGCCAGGACTTGCACGTCCATATCTTTTTGGGTGGCTTTCCTGGAAATTTCACCCCTCTTATTCCATTCCACCTCTCCTATTCAATATTCAGTCTTCAAGACACTCTTCAAAGACATTTATGGCATGATTTCTTGAATTGAATTCCTTATCTAAAAGGAACTTCATGGAACATCTCTCGAAGCCTAGTGTTTTACAAATCTTTATGTCACTAAAGATTGAGATTTCATTCATTTAAACTCATCCATTAAGATGAGAGAACCCCTTAACAATGGGCCTCTTTTTGAGAAGAAAGTCCCAGTCATAATTCCCATTAATTTTGGGCATCCTGTTTAGGAGTGAGCCCCATGTCCTTCCAAAGCTGGGAATTCTTTTTTAGGATTAATCCCCAAGTCCTCTAATCTGGGAATCCTCCTTAGGAGTAAGCCCCAATATTAAAATTCCCAAATATGGGAAACCTATTTAGGAGTAACCCCCAACCATAATTATATTAACCTGGGATTCCTTTTCACGAGTAAGCACCAGTCTCAAATATGGGCATCCTCCTAAGGAGTAAGCCCCATTTCCCTTTTAAATTTCAAATCCCTTTAACATTGGCCTCCATTTCCGGAGTAAGACCCAGCCTTAATTTCTCTTAACCAGTCCTAATTTACTTTTGATCTGGGCTTCCTTCTGAGGAGTAAAACCCAATCATAAGTCCCCTATTAAATTGGAATTCTTCCTTAGGAGTAAGCCCCAAGATTAGAGTTTCCAAATCACCATGAAACACATATACCATTATGGACCCTACTTCTGGATTTCTTCCATGACGTAAATATTAATCCTCGTCTATTTGGGGAGTCATACACACATAAGCCCCACATCATTGCATCTTTCATGGCACAACTGTCTAGTTTAACCAATACCTCTTGTTTCTCACACCGATCATGACTCACGCGATCTTAGAGTGTAAATGCAATTATGAAATCTTTCTTTGAGACATCAATCATGCATAAACATCATACTCACTTACTCGAACTATGTGAGTTCTGACTCTTTTTCCAAATAAACAAATGATATGTAGGTATCCCATATGCGGGTACGATCCCAACTCTGAAATAATAAATGTCCTTCTAAATGACAATAAACATCAAGTGCCCCGCTGAGTGGATTTAAAACCATTGTGGTCATCATAATGACCAAGAGACGTTCATGTATTGAAAGATACCATCAACTAAGAATCTCTAAACAAATACGGATGATTCTCTATCGATGAAGAACCTTGAATACATATAAAAGATTCTCCAAATTTCCTTCATATCAATCATTAATTATCATATCTAAAGGAAAACTCTTTTTATACATGGTAATGTAATAAGGATTCACGAACATAACATAAATCTATAAAGAGAGTCCTGGAGTAGACAATTATTCCCCTCAATAAGGTGTGATGTGTTCGACCTCCCATCCTCTCGACCAATGAAAATTTCTAAGCATTATCAGTCCACAACTAATGAGCACCTACCTTTGGAAAGTATTTTCAAATGGATATGGAATCATTGGATGTTTCCGGTTCTACGAACAAACCCGTTAGAAACTACTTGGAATGTTTGAATCATAAATCAATGAGGTCATCTTTAATTCTAGAGGGAAGCAGGGGGATATCCAAAATAATTAAATAATAGAAGGCCTTCATGCCATTCGGGGGGATATGTGATTTATAATTATGTTGGGTTTTATTGATTTTAGGGGACTTTATTTGTTTTGTGGGTTTTAGGTTTATTAGTCTTTCTAATGTGTTTTAGTGTTTATGGTAAATTTAGTGTTTTTATGGTTTTTAGTGATTCTTAGGGATTTTAGTGTTTTTAATTGTGTTTAGGGTTTTTTTACACTTTTTATATATTTATTCTTTTTGGATGTTTAAGTGATTTGAGGGATTTTGAGAGGTTTTAGGGTTTCATTGGGGTTTTGTGGTTTTATAGATTTTAAGGGATTTTTGGGTTATAATGGGTTTTAAATGTTTTAGGGTATTTTTTTGGGATATTATGGTACTTATGGTTGTTTATGGTTTTTATATTTTATACAGTGTTTATGGTTTTTATAATGTATTTAGGGTTTATAGTTTATGTTTTGGGCTATATGGTTTAGATTCTAGGGTATATGGTATAGGGTGTAGTGTATGTGGTTTAGGGATTAGGTTCTATTATTTATGGTGTACGATATTGGGTTTACGGGGGTCCTCCCCTCACACTCACTTCGGCATCCACCTAGAATTTTTTCCATTCGTCGTTTGACTTCCACCTGAAAGAGGATGTCTTATTGGAAGCATTTTGATTTACGCTTCTTGGATTACCTCTTCCCTTTCAAAATATTGTGAATCAAATTTATATTGGTAACATAGTGGGATATTTATTGTGTTCGTATCATGGCACCCAATATTTTTTTCATCTAGTTTATATATGGATTTTTTAGGAAATTGATGTCTCCAAGGGTCTGATGGGACTCATTTTATATGAGATTAAGGGGTAACATAGATGGTAGAAATAGATAATATTTAAATCATGGTTTGATTTATGTTCTCCATGTAATATTCTAGGTCAAATACCACTGTCTACTGACATGGGATGAAACTCGATAGAACAGGGAAGGTCACTACTCGTTTGACAAACCTAATGGGTAATGGTGGTCTAGCACTGGTCAATTATTTTAAAAAAGAACCAAGGCCTAGGAATGAGAATATGAAGATTGTGTATGTTTTCAACAATTTTAGGAATGATCTGGACACACCAACGTCAGTAGTTCATGAGTCTCCAGGCTCAGTGGGAACTGAGGGGGTGGGTGATACTATCTTGGAACCTATAATCAATATTTTTTAATGCAGCTCCTATACAGGGGTAGGGAACTCTATAAACAAAAATCAATTATACATTGTTATGTAAGAGACAGGTAAGGGAGGTTCATTATGTAGTAAGGCTATGAAGGACTCTATTTAAGGTACTTTGGGGTGGTGGAAAGTAGCAATTTGGACTATTCTAAGAAGGAACTGGTCTCGTTTAAACCTTAGTAACAGGTTCGATGGTCTGTAATATGAAGTGACAGTTTTGGATCAGTGCGAGGCTGAATGGGTAGATACCTAGAAAGAATTTTAAGGATTAATTGGGGGAGTTTCATGATATGAGACATTGTTCCAATTATTTGGTGACATTATAGAGGGATGTCATGATAGAGGGCTTCATAGCTTGATGATAGTGAAGAGGAAATGGGAAACCGGGACAGTGGGAGCATCATTCTAGTTAGAGGAATGATTCCAAAAGGGTGGAATGATTATTAATACATTCCCAAACCAATGGAAATATGGTATTTCATGTATTCATTTCCTAGTAATATTTGATGTATTGAAAAAATAATGTGAGGGTTTGGATTATAAACAACAAGGGAATGCACGTGGTATGATGCAGGGAGACTCTATGGTGGTGGATTGTGCCAACATTGGGTCTTCATTTGGGATTCCCAATTCTTAATGGGAGGTAGGTATGGAGGAAGAATCTAAGGGGATATCATGAGATCTCATCAACAATTCGGAGAAAGAATCGGTGTAGGATTCCTTTCCAATAAAGGACCCCAAAGTGTTTGAAGACCTAATTTACAAGAGATTGATTCTAGTAGAAACCGACCAAGATCAGTGTGATTGGATCAAAATGAAATATAGTATTATAATATTAAGAATCAATGAATGGAGAATAAATGTGGATGTGTAAATTAAAATATGGTGCAAGATGGTTAATTGGTTCAGTGATCTAATTAGGGATGGTACTACTATAAATGTAACTGGTCTTGATTGGAAATTATTTAAAGAGAATGCTTCTAAATGAATGAAACCTGATTTTAATGGTTCATATATTTCCTTATATGTGTAATTTTTTTGGCTTGACTATGTGTAGTATCTCACATTTTCCTTAAAATATTGTGAAATATAATTGAAAGTTAATTTAAAGGAAGGGGGGTGGTTTGTAGGGTTTATGGTGCAATGTATATGGTGTAGGGTGTTGGGTTTAGGGTTTAGGGTGTAGGGTGTAGGGTGTAGGGTTTAGGGTATATTTTGCAATGATTAGGTTTTAGGAATGTGGTTATAGGGTTTAGGGTGATATGAAAATGGATTATGGTGAAGGGTATTGATTTTATAATTTTGGGAGTATAGTATAAGGTGTAGGGTATATGTCATAAGGGATGTGAATTAGGGTTTACAGTGTGAGTTATAGGGTTTAGGGGGTAGGGTTTATATTATAGTGTATATAGATAACGATTTAGGGTTTATGGTGTAGGGTAAATTTTTTACTGAGTATGTTTTAGTGTTTAGGGTGTATGGAACCTGGTTTAGGGCATAAGGAACATTGTTTGGGGTTTAGGCTATAGAGTTTAGGTTGTAGTGTTTATAGATTAGGGTGTAGGGTATATGGTTTAGAGTGTATGTTTTATTGTTTTGATTGTGGGTTATTTGGTTTTAGTGTATTATTGAGGGTGTACGGTGTAAGGTATAGTGTTTAAGATGTAGGGTATACAGTTTACGTTGTAAGGTTTAATGTTTAGGGTATGGGATTTGAGTTTTAGTATTTAGGGTTTAGGTATAGAATCTATGGTGTGGGTTAATGGGATTAAGGTGTGGGTATAGGGTGTAGGGTGTAGGTTTGAGGTTTAGGGTATTGGTTATTGTTTGTATGGTCAAGGGTTTAGGGTGTAGGTAATAGGATTTAAGGTATAGGGTTTCGGTTTTCTTGTGTTGGGAATTCGATTTTTGGTGTAGGGAATATGGTTTACAATATAGAATTTACTATTTATAGTATATGGTACATTGTTTAGGGTGATGGGTACATGGTTTATGGGGTATGGTATATGGATTTTACGCGGCATATACAGTTTATGGTGTAGGGTTTTGGGTTTATGGTGTAGGGTATGAGGTTTTTGGTATAGGTTTTTTGGTATAGGGTTTCGGGTTTAGGGTGTAGGTTATAGGGGAAAGAGGGTAAGGTTTAAGATATACGGTGTATGGTATAGGGTGTTAGGTTTGGGGTTTAGTGTTTAGGGTGTAGGGTATAAGATTTTGGGTTTTGGATATGGGGTTATAGTTTCTGTTTTAGAGTTTTTTTAGGTTTTTGTGTTTTTAGTATTTTTAGTATTTTATGGTTTCTTGTGATTAGGGAATTTTATTCGATTTTGGGATTTTAATGGTTTTTAAGGTATTTTATATTATTTTAGTTTTAGGGTTTTAGGTTTTTAAGAGTTTATAGGGATTTTATGGTTTCCTAGTGTTTTTTAGGTTTTGAGGGTTTTTTTTGAAATTTTATAATTGTTTAGTCTTTTATTTTATTTTTTGGGTTTTAGGGGTTCTAGGGTTTAATTTTTTTTAGTGTCATTTAAAGGATATAGAGTTTTTGGGTTCATAGGGTTTTTCGGATTTTATTTGTTTTCCGAGGGGTTTTGATGGGTTAAAGGGGTTTCTTTTGGTTTTTATAATTTCTTGTGTTTTTAGTCATTTTAAAGTTTTCGAGGGTTTTTATTTATTGTATAATTTAAGGTGTTAAGGGGTTTTAGATTTTTTTGATTATATAGTTTTATTAGTGTTTAACGGGTTTTTTTTGGTTTTTTTGGGTTTTTATAGTTTTTGATGGGGTTTCAAAATTTTTAGGGGTGTTTGGATTTTTATGGTTCTTTAGAATATTGGGGATTAATGGTTTTTTTTGTTGTTAGGTTTCTTAGTTTTTTTGGGGTTTATGGTTTTTTGGTGTTAAACTAGTTTTATTGTTCTTTTATAATTTTATAGGTTGTTAGGGTCGTTTAGGGTTTTTTGTATTTATTTTGGCCTTTTAGTGTTTTTTTGGTCATTTAGTGGTTTTATTTATTTTACTGGTTCTATGGATGTTTTATTTGTTTTAGGAATTTTAAGGGGGTTTAATAGATTTTTAGGGTTTTTATGTATTTATGCGATTAGGGGTTTTATGGCGGTTATGGGTTTTAAGTTTTTTCTTGGAGTTTTTTTGAGGTTTTTGATTGTTTTTTGGTTTTGACTGATTTTTAGCGTTTTTAGAGATTTATTAGTTTTTTTATTTTTTAGGGGTTTTATGTTTGTTTTGTGTTTTAGGAGTTTTTAGGGTTTTTGAGTTGTTTTTGTGTTTTTACGATTTCAATATTTTTTATTGGTTTTTTAGATTTTGGGGTTTTCTAATAAATTTTGGGTATTTTAATTATTTTTAATTGTTGATATTGTCTTTTAGGGGTTTATTGGGTTAGGGACTTTAGGGTACCTTAATTTATTTGTGTTTTAAATATTTTCTTAGAAATTTATTGTTTTTTTGTGTCTTTTACAGTTCTCAGGGTTTTTATATATTTTTTGGGTATCGTAGGGGTTTATCATTTTAAGGTTTTATTTTTTTTAGAGTTTTTATCACTATTTTAGTTTTTTTTGGTGTTTAGGTTCTTTTCATATTTTTATGGAATTTTATTGTTTTTAGTGTCCTTTAGTTTCCTAAAGGGGGTTTGTGGTTTTTAGGGTCGTTTAGGGGTTTTTTGGGTTTTAGTTTCCTTTATAATATTTAGTGTTTTTTAGGATCATTATGATTTTTATGGTTTTCTAGGGTCCTTTTGTGTTTTTAGTGTCATTTTTGTATTTTAGGGGTTTTAAGTTGTTTTATGATCCTTTAGGGGGTTTTAGTGTTTTTAGGTTTATTTAGGGTTTGTAGTGTATTTTGTGGTATTTTATTGTTTTTAAGGAGCCATAGTGTTTAATGATTTTTTTGGAATTTTATTGTTTTTGGCCCTTTTAAATTTTTAACGGGTTTTAGTTTCTTTTCAATCTTTTTAGGGGTTTTAGGGATATTTATTATTTTTAGGGGTTTTAGGGATTATTGAGGGTTATAGTGGTTTTCATTTTTAGTGTTTTTTGGAGTTTTTTTGAATTGTTTATGTTTTATGATATTTTTGGTTTTTTAGAGTATTTTGGATCCTATAGATGGTTTTAGTGTATTTTAGGATTTTTAGGGTTTTAGGGTTATTTTTATTTTTAGGGTATTAGGGAAATTAGGGATTTAGTGAATTTTCGGATTCTTATATGGTTTCAAGGGGACTTTTGGGGTTAATGGTTCTTGAGATTTGTTATGATTTTTTGGGGGTTTTACACTTTTTAGAGTTTTTTGGGTTATTTAATGTTTTGCAGGTTTTAGGTTTTTTTGGATTTTTTTGGTTTTTAGGTGTTTTTGGGGGTGCTTTTTCATTTTTTAGGGTTTCCCAGTTTCTTTTACGGTTTTAAGTGCTTTAATGGTTTCTATGGGTTTTAAGGTTATAGGATTTTTAGGATTTTTAGTGATTTTAGTGGTTTTAGTGTTTTGAGGATTTTTATTGTTTGTATGGATTTTTTGTTTACATAATTTATTTTTTTGTATTATTTCTGGATTTAATGTTTTTAGTGATTTTAGGTTTTAGGGGTCTTTAGAGTCTTATGGTGGTTGTAGTGTTTTTAATATTTTTAGGGGTTTTAGTGTCTTTTTGATTTTTTAGGGCTTTTAATGGTTTTAGGTTGAGGGTTTCTTCATGTTTTAGGGATTTCTAGGTATTTTAATGGTTTTTTACAGGGTGTTCATGTTTTTTTGTGATTTATGGGTTTTACTGTTCGTAGGTATTTTTTAGGTTTTTTTGGGATTCTTGTTATGTTAGTGGTTATATGGTTATTTTGGTTTTTTATGGTTTTCAATGTTTTAAGGGTTTTTTTGTGTTTTAATTATTTTAGGGTTTTATACTTTTAGAATTTATTTGTTATTTTTAGGTGTTTTAAAGATTGTTATCATATTTTGGGATTTTTTTTTGGATTAGTAGGATTTTTATGGTTTTTATTTTTTCTTAGCGTGTTCAAAATTTTTCATATTTTAATACTTTTTATGGTTTTATGGATTTTATTGGATTTTTAATGGATATAAGGGTTTTTTTATTTTGAGGGGTATTTTGGGTTTTTAGGGTTTTGGGCTCTTTTTATGGTTTTAGGGATTTTAGGGTATTAATGGTTTAGGGTTTTTAGTTTTTTATAAAATTTTAGAGGCTTTTGCCGGGTTTTAGGTTTTTTTATTATTTAGTGGTTTTTGGTTTAAAGTGTTTTAAGGGGTTCCAATGAATTTTATTGCTTTAGGGATTTTAGGTCCTTTTACTCCTTTGTTGTTTTATAGGTTATTACATGGTTTTTTGGGTTTTTGGGTCTTCCAGTTTTATGGGGGTTTTGAGATTTTTATGGGTTTCAGGCATTTTAGGGGCTTTAAAGGGTTTTGGGGTTTTGGGGGTTTCTGTTTTAGGGGTTTCATATATTTTCTTTGGTTAATTTGGGTATTAATAATTTATGATTTTTATGGGTTTTATTGGTTTTTTTTTCTTAAATGTTATTTAGTGTATTTTATCTTTTTTGGGGGGTTTTATGATGTTTTAGGTGTTTTTTGGTCATAATGGGGTTTTATGTTTGAGGTTTGTTTTCATTTAAGGGAGTTTTAGGACAACCTAGGGGTTTTATAATGATTTTAGGGATTTATGGTCATTGGATTTTTATGGGTATTTAATATTTTATTTCCATTAATGGATTTGATTTTTTTTTTGTTTTTTATGTGATTCTAGATATTTAAAGGTTTTTATGTTATTTAGGGGGTTTTAACGATTTTTATAGGTTTTGGGGTTTTTATGTGTTTAATATTTTAATGGTTTTTGTGGGGTTTTAGTAATTTTCTGGGCTTTTAGAGTTTCAGATTTTTAGATATTTTAGGTTTTTAGGGGGGTTAATGGATTTTAATGTTTATAGGATTATAATAATTTTTTGTGTATCAATTTTTTTAATGATTATTTAATTTTTTTATAGATATAGTTTTTTATGTGTTTAGGGGGTTTTATGATTTTTAGGGTTGTTGAGTTTACTGATTTTTCTAGAGTCTTTACAGTTTTATGTGTTTTTAGTGATATTTTGTATTATGTGGGTTTTGGGTTTTTTTTGGTTTTTACTATTTTTATGGGTTTAAGGTATTTACAGTATATGTGTTTTTTAGTGTTTTTATAATTTTATAGGACATTAGGGTTTTTTAGGATTTTTTGTGTTCTTTGGGGTATAGGGTTCTTGATATCTTTTGTTGTTTATGGTGTTTTGGTTTTTTAGCGTTTTATGTGTTCTTAGGGGGTTTTTCATGGATTTTAAGGTTTTATGGTTTTAATAGGCTTATACTATTTGTTTGGGTTTTCTGGGATTTTTTGGTTTTTTTTGGTTTTAAGGTTTTTTATAGACTATTGCAGTTTTTATGTTTTTATGATTTTAATGGGCTATTAGGTGTTTTATGGTTTTTATTTTGTGAATGTTATTAATTTTTTTGTTTTTTTACAGTTTTAGGGTTATTTAATTTTTTTTCATTGTTGTCTCTTAGAGTTTTTATGGTATTTTTTGTTTTTAGATTTTCGTAGGGTTTTGACGGTTTATTGTGTCTTTCAATGTTTGTTGGGTTTTAGTGTCTTTTAGGGATTGAGGGTATTCCAGGGATTTAAAATGTTTTTTAGGCTTTAGCTTTTTTAGTGTTTTTGGAATTTTATGGTTTTAGTGGGGGTTATGGTATTTATTGTTTTTTCATGGTTTTTAGTGTTTTTATGGGTTTAAAGGGTTTTTAGGGAATTTGAGAATTTTTTTAGGGATTTTAATGTTTTATAAATTTATCATTATTGTGGGGTCTATTATGGTTTTTAGGGATTTAAGGACTGTTAAATATTGTTTTAGTTTCATTTAGATTTCTAATGGTTTTAGGGACCTTATTTATTTTCAAAGGTTTTAGATTCCTTTAGTGTTTTTATGTTAATTTATCATTTATTTTGTTTTCAGTTTGGTTTATAATATTTAGGTTTCTTTAATATTCTCTAGGATTTTTAGGGATTTTATAATCTTTTAGGGTTTCAGAGTATCTTAGGGAATTTTTTAGTTTTTCATTTTATTCGAATCACTTAGGTATTTTAAGAAATTTAGGGTCCATCATGGGGTCTTTTTCATTTTTAGTGTGTTTTAGTGTATTTAGTATTTTTAGTGTCTTTCAGTGTGTTTAAGGTTTTTTGTAATTTTATGTTATTTTGGGACAATTAAGGTTTTTAGGGTCTTTTAGGGTTTTTTTGATCATTTGGTTTATTTAATGTTTCTTAGATTTTTAGGGGTTTTGAGGGAAATTTGTATTTTTATGTTTTATTGGGTTTTATTTTTTATAATTGATTTTGGGTTTATAAGGGGTTCTTGGGATTTTATGGTCCATTAAGGTTCTTTTGGTATTTTTATGATTTTCAACTTTTTATAGGGTTTTGTGTTAGTTTTTGTGTCTTTAGGGTTTTAAACTATTTTCATGGTTTTTATGGGTTTCTATAGTTTTTAGAGACTCTTATGTTTTTATGTATTTTAAGGATCTAAGGAGTTATTCGGATTATCAATGGTTTTAATGGTTTTTATGCATTTTAAGGGGTTTAAATTATTTTAAGGATACTTTTTGTTTTTAGGTGTTTTAGTGTTTATAATTTCTTTATGGTTTTACTATTTTTATTGGTGTTTTTGGGATTTTCATAGATTGTAAGGGTTTTTTGTGGGTGTTAGAGGATATGAGGCTTTTGATTTTAATTGTGTTATATGTGTTTTAAATGGGTTTTTGTGGGTTTTTGTTTTTTTACATTTTATAATGTTATTATCTTTTTTGGATTTTAGTGTATTTAGGGTTCTTGGGGTGTTAATGTTTCTAGGGGTTTTAGGGTCTTCAGGGTTTATAGATTTTTTAATATTTTTTTTCAAATATGGTGTTTTTGGGGTTTTACGTGGATTCAAGTGATTAAAGGGGTTTTAGAATTTTTTATTTATTTTTTGGGTTTTTATGATTTAAGTGTTTTTATGGGGTTTAGGGTTCTTTCATTTTTTAGGGGTTTATGGATTTTTAAGGTTTATAGTATTTTTTGGGTTTTATGTGGTTGTTTTGATATTTTATGTGTCTTTAGGGGTTCTATTGTTTTTAGAGTTCATATGGTTTTTACGGTTAATGGGGTTTTTTTGTTTTTTGGTGTTTTTGTGGGTTTTACAGGGGGTTTTATAGTTTTGATTGTTTTTAAGGATTTAGGTTTTTAAGGTTTTTTATTGTTTTTAAAGAGTGATAGAATATTTTTGTTAGGGTTTTTAATGTTTTTATGGTTTTTATTTATTTTTTGGATTTTTAAATGGTTTTAATGTTTTTAGAGTTTTTAGGAGTTTTATTTATTTAGGGGTATTACGGTTTTTAGTGGTTTCTAGGATTTTAAGGGCTGGTATGGGATTTTTGGGGTTTTATGTTTTTAATTATGTTTAAGATTTTTAGTATCTTTTTGGGGATTTTTATGGATTATGGTATTTTGAGTTTTTTGGGTTTTTAATGTCTTTTAGGGTCATTTCTATTTTTAGGTTGTTTTGGGTTTATTTATTGTTTTCTAGGTCTCTAGGGGTTTGATGGGTTTTCAAGTCTTTTAGGGGTTGTAGTGTTTTAGAGTTTTTTATGGTTTTTAGCGTGTTTTAGTGTCTTTAGGTCTGTTTTTTATTTTTAGTATTTTTATGTTTACTATGGTTTTTCGTATTATTAATATATTTTTAGTGTTTTTTGGTTTTATTATTTTAGGGTTCTCATACGGTTATTAGGACAATTTTAGGGTATTATTTGACATTTAATGTTCGTTTAAGTTTTTGTTAGGTTTTAGTGGTTTTACTATTTTTAATGTTTTTTGTTTTTTAGCAATTTGTAAGGCCTTTAGGGTTTTTATAGTTTCTAGGGGTTTTTTCTTTTTTATGGGATTTTTGGATTTTTGGCTTCAGATGTGATTTATGGGTGTTTTTGTTATTTATGGTTTTTAGGGTTTATAGTTTTTTATGTTATTGGTTCGTTTTTTTTTCAGGAATTTGAGTGTTTTGTATCAAATTTTAATGTTTTATTTCGTTTTTAATGGTTTTTATTTTTTAGTGTTTTTGGGCTTGTAGGTTTTAGGATCTTTTATTTATTTTATATGTTTAATGGAATTTTAGTTCATTTAGAGTTTTTTTGGTTTTTATCATATTTAGGGTTTTAAAGGGTCTTATGAGTTATGGGGGTATTTATTTTTTTTATTTTTTATGTGTTTAGGGGGTTTTTTGTTTTTTGTGTGGTTTTTGGGTTTTTAAGATTCTTAAGAATTTTAGGCTTTTAGTATTTTTACTATTTTTATATTTTTGTGTGGTCTTAGGGTTTTAGGGCATCTATGGTCATTTGAGATCTGTAAGTGTTTTTACAGACATTTAGGGGTTTATATTGTCCTTTTTGTGTTTTTATGATTCTTATGAGTTTTACGTATTTTAGGGGTATAGTGTTTTTTTTTTGTGTTTTTAGGTTTTTTAGTGTTTGCAGGGTTTTAATTTTTTTTGGACTTTTTGGGTTTTATGGTTTTTATTATTCCTAATGGTTTTTAGAGGATTTAAGGATTTTATTGTTATAATGGTTTTATGGTATTTATAAGGGGTTTTAGGGACTTTTAAGGATTTTTGGGTTTCTAAGGACTTTATGTTTTTAGGGTTTTTATGTTTTATTGTTTTCAACAGTCTTGGGGTGTTCAAGGGTTTTAGGGTATTTTTATTTTTTGGGTCTTTAGGGTCATTCTATGGAATATGTGTTTCAGGGAATTGATAAAGGTTTAAATATTTTTTAGGGGTTTAAGGGGGTTTGTAATTTTCAGTGTCATCAAATAGATTTTATAGGTTTTTAGTTATTTTAGTGATTTTAGGATTTTTTTCAAGCTTTAGGGTTTTAAGAGTTTTTAGTGGTATTAGTGTTTTAATGTCTTAAGTGGTTTAGGTATTTTCATGGGTAGTATGTTTTCTAGAGTTTGTAAGGGTTTTTATGGTTTTAAGTGGTTTTTAGGTATTTTAGATTTTTTGTTTTTTAGGTGTTTTATGGTTTTTATGGATTCTAGGGGATGGGTAGTTTTAATGGTTTTAGGGTATTTTAGGGTTTTAAGGGGTTTTAGTATCTTTTACATTTTCTGGGGTTTCACGATATTTTGGGATTTTGGGTTTTTAGGTCACTTTAGTATTATATTGAAAATATTATGGTTTTATTTGTTTCATGTTATTTTTAGGTTTCAATGAGTTTTTTTGGTTTTGAGCTTGTTTTTGTAGTTTTTAGGTCCTTTTAGGGGTTTTAGGGTTTTTAATTTATTTGAGGGTGCATTATTATAAGGTCAGATTGTAAGGTTTATGGTATAAATTGTAGGGTATAGGGTTTATGGTGAAGTGATTATGGTTTAGGATGTAGGGTATTGTGTTTAGGGTTAGGGTTTATGGTTGAGGATTTAGAGTGAAGGGTGAAGGGTATAAAGTTTAGGGAATAAGGATTCAGGATTGGGGTATAGGGTATAGGGTTTTTGTTATACGTTTTGAGTTTTTGTTTTTGGGTATAGGGTGTAAGAGATATTATTTAGGTTCTAGGCTATAATGTTTAGTGGTTTTTATGATTTTTATGGTTGGGGGGTTATTTTTTTTGGATAATTTAGTGTTTTATAGTTTTTATTGTGTTTTGGGGTTTTTTTAGAGGTGTATGGTTTTTATGGTTCTTATATTTTTAACTTTTTTATTGGTTTTTATTGATTTTTCCTGTTTTTTGGGGTTTTAGGGTTTTTTAGGTTTTTATGTGTTTTTCTTTTTTTGGTTTTTAATAGTTTTCTCGGGGTTTTTAGGATTTTTAGGGGTTTGGAAGGTTTTATGGGGTTTAGTAGATTTTTAGGGTTCCTAAGGGTTTTATATGTATAGGGATTTTTTGGAGTTTTATGTTTTTGTAATTTTTAGTGTAGTTTATGTTTTTATAGAATTTTTTGGAATATTTTAGGGGTTTTTGGTTTTATAGGTTTTTATGTAGTCTATGGGTTTATGGGTATTTGGTTTTAGTTTTTTAGGGGTCTTTGTGAATTTTAGGGTAATTTATTTTTTGGGAGGTTTTATGGTTTATAATATTTTTGGGGTTGTTGGGTCTTCTAGGGATTTAGTATTTTTAGTGTTTTAAATTCTTTAGAGGTGTTTATTGTATTTTAGGGACTTTTAATATTTTTAGATTTTTTTTCTCTTTGAGGGTATTGTAGGGTTTTAGGAGAATTTAATATATTTATGTTATCTGGGTATTTTCATGATTATTACGGTTTTTTTGGATCTTCTAGGGTTTTTGGGGGTTTTCATGTCATTTAAGGATTTAGGGTGTTTTAGGGTCTTATAGGGTTTTAAGGGGTTTTAGTGTCTATTTATGTATTTAATGTTTTTAGGTAATTCTAGGGTTTATTTTTGGGCTATAGATTTGTTTTTGTTTTAATGGTGTTTTTGGGGTATGTAGTGATTTTTTGGATATTCAGGGTTTTATGGTTTTTATGGTTTTTAGTGCCTTTTGGAATTTTAAGGGTTTTGGGGACTTTTATGGTTTTAATCATATTATAGGGTGTTGAGTGATAATTTAGTGGTTTTGAGGTAATTTATCCATTTTTATGGGTTTGAATGTGTTTTGGTTTTTAGGGGCTTTTAGGTTCATTATGTTGGTTTTAATGGATTTTAGTGTTATTTATGATTTTTATGGGTTATTGGGATTTTTAGGATTTTAGGGGTTTCTATGGTTTTTATGGATTTTAGGGGATTTTAAAATTTTAGGGGGTTTTAGGGGTTTTTATGGGTTTTTTTTTGGTTTTTTGGGTTTTTTGGTTTTTTGGGTCTTCAAGGTCTCTTATGTGTTATAGTATATTTTAGGATTTTGCGGAATTTTTGGGATTTCGGTGTACTTTGGGTATTTACACTTGATTTAGGGATTTTATGGTGTTTAAAGTCTATTAGGACATTTTAGGGTTTTTGGATGTTTTATTGGGTTTTGGGGGGTTTTGTGACTTTACGGTTTTTATGGTTTTATGAGTTTTATAGTTCTTTAGAGCTTTAAGGTTTTTTAGGGTTTTCAATGTTTTTATTTTTTTTAGGGATTATTTATTATTATTATTGGATTATTAATGGGTTTTTGGGTTTTTAAGGATAGTAGGATTATTTGGGAATTTGGGGTTTTAATGCTTTTTATGTATTTATTGGTTTTTTATGTTTTTATAGATTTAACGGGTTACCGTTTTAATGGGTTCTTGGGTTTTTATATGTTTTAGAGTCTTTTAATTTATTAGGGTTTTTATGGCCCGTGGGATTATTTTGGATTTTTATATGGAGGTGGGGGGGAATGATTTTTGGGGTTTTTGGGTTTTTAGGGGGTTTCATGGACTTTTAGTGTTTCAATAATATTTAAATTTTTTTAGTATATTATGACTTTTAGGCTCTTTTAGGGTTTATTTTTTACGGTATAGGGTGATTAATTTAAGTTTTATAGTATATGATTTAAAGTTTAGGGTGTATGATTTCTGGTTTATGGTGTAGGGCATAGGGTTTAGGGTATTGGGATTAGGGTTTATGGTGTACGGTTTAAGGTTAATGGTGTTGGATATAGGGTTAATGGTTTAAGGTTTTGGGTTTAGGGAATAAGGTGTATATTATATGGTATAAGGTTTATGGTTTGGGGTTTAGGGTTTAGGGTTTAGTGTTTAGGTGTAATATAGATTATATGTTTTTAAGGATTTTATGATCTTTAGGGGTTTCAGGGGTTTTAGAATTTTTAGGGTTTTTATGTTTTTTTATGTTATATATTTTTAGGGTATTAGGAATATTTAGAGGGTTTATGGGTTTTAATAATTTTTAGGGGTATTTGGTTTATTGTTTTTAGTGGTTTTACGGTTTTTAAAAGGGTTTTTTAGATTTTGGGGTTTCATGGGTTTTTACGTTCTTAGGAGTTATCAACGTTTTTTGGAGTTTCAATGGATTTTTTGTGGGTTTAGATTTATTTGGAGATTTAGGGTTTTTAAATGGTTTTTAGGGGGTTTTTTTGGTTTCTTACATTTTTATGGTTTTCACGCCTTTTTGGGTTCTCAGTGATTTTTTAGGATTTTTAGTGGGTTTAGTGGTTTAGGGTTTTATAGTATGTTTAGTGTTTTAAGTGTATTAAGTGGATTAAAGGTGGTTATTTTTGATTTTATGGGTTTTAGGTTTTCTATGGTCTTAGTGTAATTTTTATATCTTTTAGGGTCTTTTATGGTCTTATAGGGTTTGAAGGATTTAAATGTTTTTTATAGTTTTTTCAGTATTTTGGGTATTTGCTGTTTTTAATGAGTTTCAATGTTTTTTGGTCAATTCAGGGGTTTTAATGTATTTTATGTTTTTTTATGTATTTAAATTTGTTATGTTTTTAGTGTTTTTAGTGTTTTAAGGGTGTCTTGGTGGTTTTAGGAAGTTTTGGAGATTTATGGTGCATTGTGTTTTTTTTGAGCTTTTAGGTTTTTTGTGTCTTTTATTGGTTTTAATATTTTTAAGGGTTTTTTGTTTTTTAAGTGTTTTTGGAGGTTTAGGGGGTTTAGGCCCAATTTGTTTTAGTTTTTTATGAGTTTTTTTAATTTTTACAGACTTCTATGGTTTTTTTGGGTTTATTGGTTTCCTTTTCTATTTTTGGGGTTTTAGCTTCAATTAGGGTGTTTATGGGTTTTAGGATCCTTTATGGGTTTATTGGGTTTTATAGAATTTATGTTGGTTTTATGATATTTCATGGTATTTATGGTATTTAATTCCATTTAGGGGTTTTTAGGTTATTTAGGGTCACATTGGGGTTTTAGTATTTTAAGCTCATTAAAAGGCAATAAGGCTTTTGGGTTTTAGGGATATTTATTTTTTATGGTCATTAGTGTTTTTATAGAATTTTAGGTGTTTTAGGGTTATTAGTAATTTTAATATTTTCTAGAATTTTGAATTTTTTAAGGTTTTTAGTGAGTTTTTGATTTTTTAGGGTTTTTATAGGTTTTCAGGTTTTTATGGGTTTTTTCAGTTTTTTCAGTTTTTTCAGATTTCAGGACCCTTATGGTTTTTAGTCTTCATTAGAATATTTATTATTTTTTCATGATTTATTGGGTGTTTTAATGTTATTTTGGGAGTTTTAGGGGTTTTAATGATATATTATGGTTTTATGGTATTTAATGGTTTTAAGGGGTTTTAAGTTACTTCTGTGGGGTTTAAGTGGTTTTATGTACTTTTAAAATTTTTATAGTTTATTTTGGGTAATTTATTTATTTTATTATTTATTGGGGACCTTCATATAGTTTTTTATTTTGAATTTATTTTAGTTGTTTGTAGGTATTTTATGATATTTTAGTGTTTTATGATTTTTTGGGTTTTTAAAGTTTTTATTGCTTGAAGGGTTTGTAGCATTCTAGGGGATTTTGGTTTCTTCAGATTTTTAGGTTCCCTTTTTTTAGTGATATTAAGGTTTTTAGGGTTTTGGGGGTAAGGTTTTTTAAGAGGATATAGGGTTTTTTAGGATATTTGTATTTCTTAGAGTTTTAGGGATTTTTGAATTTTTATCTTTTTAGTGATTTTATGGGTGTTTTTGTGTATTTAGGGGTTCTAGGAGGTTATTTCTTTTTTCGGTGTTTTTATACATTTTTATAGCTTTCAGGGTCCTTTAGGTTTTTTTAACCAATTTAGTTTTTTAGGAGATTAAAATTTTAGGGTTTTATGTGGTTTATGGGATATTAATTGGCGGTGAGTGATTTCAATTTCTCTTAGGGCATTGTATCATTTTTATGGTTTTAATTTATTTTTATATTTTAAGGTTTAGTGTAGTTTTTTTATAATTTATATGGTTTTTAGGGGTTTCATGGTTTTTAGGGTTTTTTCAGTTTTTATGGACTTTTATTATTTTTATTGTTTTCTAGAGTTTTTCGGTTTTCTTGGTTTTTTTGGGGGTTTTGAGTTCTTTTATTGGTTTTAAGGTTCTTTAGGGGTTATATGAGTTTTTTTGGGTTTTTAGGTTATTTTATGGTTACATAGGTTTTATAAGGGTTTGTAGGTTTTTTAGAATTTTTATGTGCTTTCTAGTATTTTTTATGGTTTATAGGGTTTTCAAAATAGTTTTTTTGGGGTTTCTTGTGTATTAAAAGTTTATGTGGGGTTTTATATGGGTTGTATGGTATTATTAGGTATTTTAAGGAGTTTTAGGGCGTTCTAGGTTCTTTAGTGTTTTTTTAGTGATTTACAGTTTTTTATTGATTTTATGGTTTGTATTTTTAAGTGGTTTTCTCGTTATTTTAGGGATTAAGTGTTTTTATTTTTATTTTAGTGTTTTGGGGTTTAACGAATACACTGTAGGGAAAAGGTTTTACGATGTAGGTTATAGGGTTTTGGGTGTTTGATATTTTTTTATAGTGTAGGGTAAAGGGATTTGGGTGTACTATCATGTTTTTATATAATATGGTTTAGTTTTTGGGGTTTACTGTTTATGTTATAGCACATAGTGTTAAGGAATTAGTAATATGTGCTTTGGTGTAGAGTTTATGGTTTAGGGTATAGGGTTTGGCGTTTGGGGTGCACGATTTAGGATGGAGGGTTTATGGTTTAGGGTATATGGTGTAGGGTTTTGTGTTTATGTTTTAGGTTTTATGGTGGAGGGTATAGGTTTTAGGGAAAAAATTTGGGTTTAGGGTGGAACATATAAGATTTAGAGTGGTGGGTTTTGTGTTTAGTGTGTAGGGTAGTAGGTTTATGGTGCATGGTATTGGGTTTTGGGTCTAGGTTTTATTGATTAGATAGTACGGTATGATGTTTATGATGTACATTTTAGGGTTTATATGGTAAGGTATATGGATTACAGTTTATTTTTTAGATTTTAAGTTGTAGGGTATAGGCATTAGGGGGTATAGTTAATGAATTATGGTTAATGATAAAAGGTTTAGGGTGTATGGTTTAGGGTTTAAGGTGTTGTGTATATAGATTTGGGTGTAGGGTTTAGGTTTTATGGTGTATGGTATAGTGTGTGGGGTTTAGGGTTTATGGTATAAGGTTTAGGGTTTATGGTGTAGGTATAAGTGTTTAAGGATTAGTGTTTAGGGTATAGGGTTTAGGGTAGGAAGTGTAGAGATCTGGGTTTCGGGTTCAGTGTGTAAGGTATATGATTTTGGGTATAGGGTATACGGTATAAGGTGTAGGGGATGGGGTTTAATTTTTAGGGTATTGAGGTTAGGGTGTAGGTTATAGGGTGTAGGTTATAAGGTTTGGGGTGTAGGTGATTGGGTTTATGATATAGGGTTTTGGTCATAGTGTCGATTATTTAGGGTGTACGGTTTAGGTTTTAGGTAGTAGGGTATAAAGTCTAATGTGTGGGGTTTAAGGATCATGTTATGAGGTATAGGGTTTAGGGTGTACGATTTAGGGTATAAGGTTTAGTGTTTAGGGTGTAGGGTATGTGGTTTTGGGTGTAGTGTATACAGTTAAGGGTGTAGGGATTATCGATTAGGGTGTATATTATAGGGTTTTGGGTATAGAGTTTAGGGTGTTGGGAATATGCTTTAGGGTGTGTGGTTTAGGTTTTAGAGAGTGGTATTTCATGTTTAGGATGTATGGTGTAGGGTATAGGGAGTATTTTTTAGGGTTCTGTGTTTAGGGTTTAGTGTTTAGGGTTTACAGTGTCAGGTATTGAGTTTATAGTTTTTGGATTAGGTTGTATGGTATAGGGTATTTTATTTTTTTTATTTTTTGAGGATTCAAGGTTTTATATGATTTTTGGATTCTTATTATTTTTATTATTTTAAGATGTTTTTAGGGTTCAAGTGTTTTTAAATGTCATAGGGTTTTAGGGTTTTTATGGTTTTTTTGTTTTAGGTTTTCTTTAATTTTTTTTTGTTTTTCGGTTTTGATAGTTTTTCATAGTTTTTATATTTTTTATGTTATTGGATTTTTAGGGTATTTAGGGGTTTTGTAGAATTTTAATAGATTTTATGGTCCTTTAGGGTTTTTTGGATTTTCAGGTCCATTAGGATTTTTATGGGATTTAGAATCCATTATGAGTCGTTACGTTTTTATGTTCATTTGGGGTTTTTATGGTTTCCAATGTCTATATGTTTGTTTAAGTTAATTTATGAATTTTAGGTGTTTTTCGAGTCTTTTTTAGGGTATTTCATTATGTTTTTCGTATCTTTCGTATCTTTAGTTTATTTTTGTGTTTCTAGGCTTTCTAGGTCTTTGAGTTTTTATGGTTTTGGGGTCTCCTTTTGTTTTTTAGAGTTTTATGGTGTTTTTTGATCATTTGGAGGCTTTAATATGATTTTTATTGTTCTATTTGTTTTATGATTTTTTTTGTTTTAGGGGTTTTTTGGTTTATGGGGTTTTCAAGGTATTTTACTATTGCAGGGTACTTAGGTTTTTTTGGTTCTTTATGGTTTTAGGGGTTTTAAATGTTTTTAGGTTCTGAAGGGTTCTAATAGATATATTGTTTTTATGGGTTTTTATGATTTCTTAATGTTATGGGTATTTTTTTAGTTTTTTTTGGGTTTTTATTGTTTTTAGGGTTTTTAACAGATTTAGGGTTATTTGGGTTATTAGGGGTTGTAAGTGTTACTTGGGTTTATAGACTTTGTTAAGGTTTTTGGGGTTTTTGGGGACTTTTAGGGATCTTTAGAGTAATTAAATTTTTTATTGGTTTTAGTTATTTTTCAAATTTCTGGTTTTAGGGGGTTTTTCTATTTTCAAGGAATTTTGGTACTTTAGAGGATTTTAGGGGTATTTTGGTTTTTTGGGGTTTTGGGTTTTGAGGGTCTGTTAGGATTTTTATGGGTTCTTTAGTTTTCCAGTTTTTTCGAGGGGTTTGGGGTATTTAGATAATTTTGGGGTTTTTTATGTATTTTGTGGTATTTGGGTTTTTGGTTTGTTACTATTTCCATATTTGTTTGGGAATTTTAGAGATAATTAAGATTTTTTTTGTTTTTATGTTTTTATGTGTTTTTTGGAGTTTAAGTGTTTTTAAGGGCATTTTAGGATTTTTTATGGTTTTTTGTATATTTTTATTGTTTTATGGTTTCAAGGATTTTGTTCCTTTTATGTGTTTTAATGTTTTTCTATTGTATTTTTGGATTTTAGATATTTTTGGGACTTTAGGAGTTTTTATAATTTCTATACTTTTATGGTTTTGTTAGTTTTTTGGCTTTTTAGTGGATTTATGTTTTTAGTAATTTTAATGTTTATAAGGTTTTTTAGCTTTTGGGGGGTTTATGCGTTTTATTGTTTTTATGGATGATATTATTTTTTGGGGTATTTAGTGAGTTTTTGGGTATTTAGGGGTTTTAATTTCATTAATGATTATAAGTGTTTTTTGGTTTTAAGTATTTTTGGTAATTTTTGTTTTTAGGGTTTTTGGGGATATTAGAGGGCTTTAGAGTTTTTCTGGTTTTAAAAGATATTATGTTTTTAAGGTTCTTAGGGTATTTTATGGGTTTTTGGTTTTTTGGGTGTTCTTTGGGCCTTTATTGCATTTATGGTTTTTAATTAGTTTTAATGTTCGTTTAGGGTTTTATAGGGTTTTATGTTTTTTTACTTTAGTTGTGTTTTTTGGGTTTTAAAGGTTTTAAGGGCCTTTTATAGGGTTTTATGGATTATATGGTGTTGGTTTTATTTGGGATTTAGAGGTTTTTATATCTTTTATGTTTGCAGTGGGTTTTTTTTTTGAGTTTAAATGGATTTTTAGGTTGTTTGGGTTTTTAGTGTTTTAGGGGTTTTAGGGTTATTGTGTGATTTTATGGGATTATATGGTATCCAAGTTTTTCATTTTTTTTAGTATTTTTTGTGTTATTAATGTTTTGGGGTTTATTTTCTATTTTATGGTTTAAAGGTTTTTGTGGGTATTTTGGGTTTTATTGTTTTTAATTCTTTTTAAAAATTTATTGAATTATAAGTGTACTGATATTTTTATTGGTGTTGAAATTATTTCAGGGGTTTAGGGTTTTTTAATGTTTTTGTGTTTTTAGGGTTTTAGGTATTTTAGTTTTTTTAGTTCTTTTGGGGTATTGAAAACATTTTTTGGGTTGTTTAAGGTTTTTATGATTATTAGGGTTTTTGGGTTTTTTGGGAATTTTAGGGAATTTTAGGGGTTTTATGGACTTTTCGGTGTTTTCGGTGGTCTTGAGGTCATTTAGGACCATTTAGGGATTTCTGGGGTTTTGGGTTTTTTCATAGTTTTAGGGTCTTTTACTATTTTAATATTTTATCTTATTTTAGGAGTCTTACCGTTTTTAGTGTTTTTAGTGTCTTTTATGGTTTCATAGGTATTTAGGGATTTTATTATTTCCAGTGTTTTTTGTTATTTAGGATTTTTTTAGGGTTTATAGGTTTTTCTGGGGTTTAGGTGTTTTGTATTTCTTATCTTTTCTTATTGTATTGTTTATTTAATGTAATTTTAGGGATTTCATTATTTTATATGGTTTTTATGGTTTTTATGTTTTGTAGGATTTTTTTGGGTTTTTAGGGGTTTTCAGATTTTCATAGGTCATGTTTGGGGTTTTAATGATTATTAATTTTGTTTTCCTATTATTGTTTTTTGGGTTTTCAAGGTTATTTATGGTTTTTTGGTTTTTTTGGTTTTTTGAGGTGTTGGGGTTATTATTGAATTTTTTGGTTTATATGGTAATTCGGGTTCTAGGGATTTTATGGGTTTTAAGGGTTTTATTGTTTCATGGGTTTTAGAGGTTCTTAAGTGTTATTAGGGGTTTTAGATTTTTTGTGATTTTATGGGTTTTTAAAATATTTGTTATTTTTTGGGTTTCTAGAGTTTTGAGGGTTTTGAGTGTTTTGAGGGAAAATAGTGTCTTTTGTGGTATTTTAGGGTTTTAGGGGTTTTAGGGCCTTTTTTCATGGTGTTTTATGGGTTTTATGGCCTTTTATAGGTTTTATGGTTTTTAGGTTGTCTAAGGTATTATGTTTTTTTATGATTATAAGGATTTTTTGGGTTTGTAGAGTTTTAGGGTTTTCAGTTTTTTCATCATATTTTAAGTATTTTTATGTTTTTGGGGGTAATTTGTGGGTTTATGGGTTTATCATTTTTGGAGATTTTAGGGTATTTTTCGGTGTTGTTTGGCCATTTAGGGGTTTTAGGGTGTTTAGTTTATTAAATTTTTAATGTTTTTTTTGGGATGTTAGGTTTTTTGTTGTTTCAGTGTTCTTAGGGTATTTTAGTGGTTTCATGGTTTTACATCTAGTTTTAGTTTTTTTTGGAATTTTAAAATTTTGTACGTTCTTTTCTGGTTTTTTGGGGGTTTAGTGGTTTATTTGGATTATTGTATATCCTTGATTTTTATGGGGTTTAGGCTGTTAATGGGTTTCTGTTTTTTAGTGTTTTAAAGATTTTTATTTTTTTATGTTTTTAGTAATTTTAGGGGGGTTTGTGGTTTTATTGTTTATTTGTGGTTTTCAGGTTTGGGGGGGTTTATGGGTTTTTTTTGGTTTTTTGGGATTTTAAGGGATTTTTAGTGGTTCTATTATTTTTAAGATTATTTTATGTTCATTTACAAGTTTTATGGTTTTAGAGGATTTAAGTTTTTCTAATGTTTTCTTGGATGTTTTACTAATTTTAGGATATTTTTGGGTTTTTCGTGTATTTTAGGGTCCTTTTAGGGGATTTATTCCATTTATATGGGATTTAGGTGTTTCACGGGTTTTGAGTTTTTTTCTGTTTTATGGATTTTACGATTCTTAGGTCATGTTTTAGATTTTTGTTTTTATAGGGTTTTGTGCTCCTTTATGGTTTTTAGGTGTTTAAATGTCTTTTAGGGGTTTTATGTTTTTAGTGTTATTCTATGGTTATAGGGTTTTAAAGGGGTTTTAGGTTTTTTCTTTTTAGGATTTACATAGTGGGTTTAGAGTTTTTAGGGGGGAATTTATGGATTTTAAGGGTTTTGGTTTTATGGTGAGGGGTATAGGGTATTCAAGTAGGTTTTATGGTAGATGGTGAAAGGTATAGGTTTAGGGTGTAGGTCTGTGATTTACTGTATATGGTTTATAGTTTAGGGGGTTTGGATTAGGGTTTAGGATGTATGGTTTTATGTGTAGTATTTAGTGTTTAGGGTGTAAGGTATAGTGTGTGTGCTTAGAGTATAGGGTTTAGGGGTGTTTTCATGTTTTTTGTTTTTTGGGATTTTAGTGTTTTTAGGGTTTTTATATTTTTTAGGGGATTCTATGTTATTAGTGATTTATTTGGATTATAGGCTGTTGTAGTGTTTTTAAGAATTATTTTAGTTTTTTGTTTTTTTGGTATTTTTAGGTTTTTAGTGTTTTTAGGTTTTTAGTGTTTTTAGGGGTTTTTATTTTCAATGGTTTTGGGGTTATATGGTTGTTAGACTTGGGGGGTGGTAATCATTTTCAAATTTTTATGGGTTTCTAGTGTTTTAAAGTTAATTATGGATTTTTATATTATTTTATTATTTTTAGGGGTTCTTAGGGGATTTAGTGTTTTAGGGGTTTTCGGGTTTTTTATGTTTTTAATGTTTTTACTATTCATTTTGGGTTTTTTATTTTTTAGGAATTTTAGGTATTCTATGATTTTTAGTTATTTATAGGGTTATAATGTTATTATTGTTTTTTTGTGTTTTTACATTTGTTAGAGTTTTTTTCTTTTATTGTTTTTTTGGGATTTTTATGGTTTTTAGTTTTTTTTGTTTTTTTTATTTTTAGGGAATTTATATGGTTTTTAGGGATTTAGGAGGTTTTTGGGATTTTTCTCATTTTTAGGTTTTTATGCTTTTTGGGGTTTAGGGTTTGTATGGATTCTAGTGAAATCTAAATGTATTATGGGTTTTAGGTTCATTTAGGGTCATTAGAGTTTTTAGTTGGCCGATGCAATTTTTTTAGTGTTTTTTTTCATTTTTGGGTGTTTTTAGGTGTTTTAGTGTCCTTGAGTTTTTTAGAGTCTTTTATGGATTTTTGGGTCTTTTATAGTTTTTAGTGTCTTATAGGATACATAGGGTATTATGGTCTTCTTGGGTTTTTATTATTTTTAGGGTCTATTAGGGTTTTAAATGGGTTTTAGAGTTTTAATTAGTTTTTAGTTTTTATGGGTTTTTATTTGTTTAAGGGATTTTATATTTTTTGGGTTTTTTAGACCATTTAGGGAATTTTAGGATTTTAAGGATCCTTTAGTGTTTCTTGGTCATTTTTGGGTTTTAGGTACATTTGTAGGGGTTTTTGGGATTTAGGGTCCTTTGAGGGGATTTGTGGTTTTTTATGGTTTTTAGGTTTTTAATGTTTTCAGTTACATTTAATGATTTTTCAAGGATTTAAGGATTTATTAATCATTTTAGAAAATTTTAGTAATATTAGTGGTTTTTTTGTTTTCCTTATGGTTTTAAAGATTTTTATATTTTAGTGGTTTTTTTATGTTTTTGGGTTTTTATGGAAATTTTTTTTAGTTATTTTATATTCTATAGGTTTTTAAGATTTTTAATGAATTATAGGTATTTATTGTGTTCTAGTTTCTATAGGCTTATATGGTTTTAATGGGGGTTCTAGGGCAAGGAAGATGTGAGGGTCGGGCTACCCCCCCCCCCAATTTTTTAGAAAGAAAAAAGAGACACATTAGACAAGGGAGGGGAGGGGTCAAACGACCCACACCCAAAAACCCCTTATAACCCAAGACGCAAAAGACCCCAAAAAAGAAAAAACAAAATCGAAAAAGAAAAAACACACAAAGCCAAGAAACCACCACCATCATCCAGCATCAACCAGCATCCAGTAGCTCATAGCTAGCCAACTACCAGCATTCAAACTCAAACAGCAATCAACATCCAGCAGCAGCACGATCATACACCACAGCTTTATCAACGCCCAACTCAACAGTAACCAGCATCTAGCATCACAATTTCCATCATCCTGCGCATTCCCGCAGCCACCAGAAGCACATCCAATCATCACAGCAACATAGCAGCAGCAGCACGTCCAAACCAACCAGCCCCAGAAACCAATATCCCCAAAACCGAGATCAAAACCAATCACAACCAGCTGCATGAAACCACAACACGAGCACTGCAAACAACCACATCCATCATCAACTCCCGGTAACCAGCGGCACCAAAGAAGATCATTCCTTGCCAATCCCATATGCCCAAGAAACCAGCAGCAGCCTCCTAACCCATATCTTAAGAGGTCACAGCTTATCAACCAGAAATTGAATCCTTCAACCTGAGCAGCTTGCAACAATCCACATCTCACAGCGCAACTAATAGTGCACCACCAGCAACCATACCCAGTACCAAACCATAGAATCCTGAATTTTGCAGTAGTACGAGACAACTGAAATCCACAATGTACAATAATCCAGGACTCACTATTTTCAACAAACTCATGATCCAGATGCAAAAATAACCCACGACCCAACCAAGAATCAATATCACATCAGCCCACAAGACCACACAAAGCACCTCCAAAAATCAAAATAGCATCCAAAAATCCGCAACAAACCAGAAGATCAACATCATAATATAATGAAGCAAGTCGAAAACGAACCTTGCCTCCCTGATTGAGGATCGCCACCGTCAGATCCACTGGTCTTGAATCCCTAGAAACAGATTCCAGATCTGTCGAGCCCGCACCACACCGCTGTAGAAATCCATCCAAAGAGAAGCCAACAAGGACCGAGAAACACCACTGGAGCTTAGATCTGTCAAGGATAAACCCCGACGCACGCAAACGCACCTACAACAACCTGAAAACCACGCCATCCATGCCTCTGAAGGACTTGAACGCGTGATCCACGAGCTTCTTGAAGAAGGTCGAGATCACAGATCCATGCCAGCAAGAATCCCTACTGCCAAAAACCACATCAGCATCACACTTCAAGGTCTTGAATGGAGCAGCGAAGCCTTCAGGAAGGGTTCTAGGAAGAGCTCCTGGGAAATGAAAAATTGGGAGAGAACTTGGAAAGCGTGGCGACATCCTCTCATCGGGGTTATAGGGTTCTTTTTGTTTTTAGAGTTCTTAATATTTTTAGGGGTTTTCGGGGTTTAGGATTTTATGAGGTGAAACGATTTTCATTTTGATTTTAGGGGTTTAGGTATATTATTGTTTTTATGATTTTGAGGGTTTTATTATTAAATTTATAGGGGCTTTACGGATTTTTTAAGGTTTTATAATTTTTTTTATTTTTTAATGTTTGTCAGGGTTTTTCTGCATATTTATTGATTTAGGGTTTTTAGGGTTAATTAGGTATTTAATATTTGAGGGTTTAGAGTGAAGGGGATTTATACAATATTTTTTATTTTTATAATTTCAGTTATCTTTATGGATTTTTTTATTCATGGGTTTTAGTGGTTTTATGGTTTTTAGTGTATTTAGGGTTTTAAATTTTTAATGTGGTTTACTATTTTTTATGTTTCTAAGGGTTTAGGGGATTTTATTATTTTTTAGTGCGTTATAGGATTTTTTAGGGTTTTATGAATTTTTTAATGTTAATAGAGTTTTTAGGGTGTTTTAGGGGTATTTAGGTTTTTAATATGTTTTAGGGTTCTTTAGGGTGTTGTAGGGTTTTTAGTTGTTTTGGGTGTTTTTAGGGTTTATTACATTTCTTAGTTTCTAATTAGGGTTTTATTGTTTTATGAATTTTTATGGTTTTATGGTTTATTTATGGTTTTTAAGGTTATTGTATTTTGTGATTTCTTCATGGTTTTATGATTATTAGGGTTTTTTTACCTGTTAGTGTTTATAATGATTTTTCATGGAAATTTTTAGGCTTTTTTATTTATTTTGGGATTTTGGGATTTTTATTGTATTTAGATTCATATAGTCTTCTATTTTTATGATGTTTTTGATTATTTTTGATTTTTTGAAGTGTTTTTATCATGTTTTAGGGTTCATGGAGTCTTTTAGGGTTCTTAAATGGGTTTTTTTATTTTAGGTAATTTAAGGAATTTTAAAGGGTCTTAAAAGTTTTAGTGGTTTTTTTGTTATATTTTTATATTTTAGGGTTTTTATGATATTTTATGTGAGAGGTTAATGGGTTTAATATGTAAGGTTTAGGGTTACATTGAATGGTTTAATGTTAGGTCTATTGGGTCTCTGGTTTATGTTGTAGGGTATAGTGTTTATGGAGTAAGGTTTTGGGTTTATGGGGTTCTATATATGGTTTAGGGTGTAGGGTTTTTGGTTTTCAGTGTGTGGTATAGTTATTTAGGTGTATGGTTTAGGGTTTTGGGTGTTGGTCTTAGATATTATGGTGTAGGTTACATGGATTATAGTTTTTAGTGTTTGTATTTTTAATATGTTTTTGGAGTTTTATGCGTCGTTAGGGTTTTTGAGAACATTTTATATTCAATATGTTGTATGGATTTAAGGGTCTTTTTTGGTATTTTGGGTTTTTATGGCTTTAATGATTTTTTGATTTTTAGTGCATATGGGGGCTATATAGTTTTTAGTTTTTTATGTTTTTAATGGTATTTATTGATTTTTATATTTTTTTGGTATTTATGTTCTTTTATGTTATTAGTTGTGTTTGTTAGTTTGAAATATATTAGTGGTTTTCATGTAATTTTGAATTTTGGTGATTTTTTAGTGTTATGTGGGTTTTATTATTTTTGCGGGAATTTAATTCATTTTGGGATTAAATTATTTTTTATGTTTTTATCAAATTAGAAATTATTTTTTTGGTTTTTAATGGTCAATTGGTTTTTATTTTTTTAATGGTTTTAGATTTTATCGGAGTTTTAAGGTATTTAGGAAATTTATGTGTTTTTTGGGTTTTGGGGTGGTTTGGGGGTTTTTACGGTTTTCAAACAGTTCATAGGTTTTTAAATTTTATTTGTGAATTTAATGATTTAATGGTTTTCTACTGTTTTAGGGTTTCAGGCTTTGAGGTTTTTTATTGTTTGTTGGGTTTTTATGAATTTTCGTTCTATTTAGGGATTTTAGGATTTTTTAGGGTAACCATATTTTTAGAGTCCTGGTGTTTTATGGTTTTATGGTTTTTCAAAGTTTTTAAGGTGTTTATGGTTTTTATGGATTTTACGGTTTGTATGGTTTTTATGGAATTTTGGTATTTTTTGTGATTTTTATTGTTTTTAGGTTTTTTAGCGCTTTATACAGTTCCACAGTTTTCAATGGTTTTACAGTTTTAGGGTGTCTAGGGGTCCTTTAGTTATTTTTTCGGTGTATTTTAGAGGTTTTACCCTATAATGGATTTTTATGTTTTTTTTTATTTTTAGGGTATTCAGTTTCTTTTTATGGATTTTAGTGTTTTTTAGGGTTTACTAATTTCTAGGATTTTATTAGGGTTTTAGGGTTTTAGGGTTTTTTGATTTTTTGTTTGTTTTGAGGGGTTTTAGGGGGGTTTAGGTTTTTTTATTGTTTAAATATTTTAGTTAATTTTAGGTTTCATTTAGGGTTTTACGATTTTACGGTTCTTTTTTGATTTTTTTGTGGTTTTATGGTTTTATGGTTTTTTTTGGTTTTTAGGTGTTTTTTTAGTTTTTTCTGGTTTTTCTGTCTTTATGGAATTTTTTGGGGTTTTAAGAGTTTTAGGTTTTTTAGGTTTTTAGCAATTTTTTTTGCATTTTAGGGGTTTTTGTTAATATAGGGGTTTGACAAGTTTTTAGGGGTTTTGAGGTTTTTGAGGGTTTTCATAAGGTGTTTAATTTATTTAAGGATTTCTTTATTTTATAGTGTCTTATTTGTTTTATGGTTTTTAGAGTTTTTTGTTAGTTTTAGGGTGATATGAGATTTTATAGATTTTTAGATTTTTTAGGTGTTCAAGTGTTGTTTTAGGGGTCTTAGAGTATAGAGATTAAGGTGTGGTTGTGATGGTTTAGGATTTATCGTATATGGACTAGGGTTTATGGTATATGGATTAGAGTGTAGGATATAGGGTTTAGGGTATAGGGTTTACAACATACTGCTATGGTGAAGGGTTCGGGATGTTGGGTTTATTAATTAGGGTATAGTTTATATGAGTTAGGTTATAGGGTTTATATATTAGGGTATAGGGTATAGGGTTTATTTTTTAATGGTTTAGGGTGGTGGGTGTCAGGTTTAGGTTGTGATTTTTATATTTTAGGGCATGTGTATATGATTTAGGGATCATAGTTTTCAGCGTTGGGTTTAGGGAATATGGACTGGGATATTGAGTTTAGGGTGTTAGGTGTTGGGTATTCCGTTTAGGGTTTTATATTTTGGGTTTAGGGTGAAGGTAATGGGTTTTAGTGTGTATGGTGTAGCGTTTAGAATTAAGGGTACTGGGTTTAGGGTGTATTGTTTATTTTATAGGATGTAGGCTATAGTGTTTAGGGTATAGGTTTTAGGGTGTGGGGAACATGGGTTAGGGTGATGGGCTTAGGTTTTAGGATGTATGGTATAGATTATATGGTGTAGGGTTTATGGTTTAGGGTATAGAGTGTAAGATATAGTGTTTAGAGTGTAGGTATATGGTTTGGGGTTTAGGGATTAGGGTTTGTGGTGTAGGGTTTAGGGTTTAGTCTTTAGTTTGTAGGGTATAGTGATTAGGGTGTAGGGTTTTGGGTTTTGGGTGTATGGATTATGGTGTATGGTTCACGGTCTAGGGTATATGGTATTGGGTATAGGGTTTATGGTGTAGTATATGGGGTTTAAGGTGTAGTGTATAAATTTTACGGTAAAGTGAATAGATTTTATCTTAATGGTTTTATGGTTTAAGTTCTAGAGTATAAAGTTTAAGGTGAAGGGTTTAGGTTTTAAGGTGCATGGTTTAGGGTTTGTGGTGTATAGTATAGTTTTTGGAGTGTATGGTATATTGTTTAGGGTGGTGGGTATAGGGTTTATTGTGGAAGGTATAGGTTTCAATGTGTAGAGTATAGAGTTAAGGGTTCAGGATCTAGACTTTATGGTGAATGGTTTTGTGTGCAGGTTGTAGTGTATAGATTTTAGGTTTTAGGGTTTTTCATTTAGGGTTTTGTGATTTGGGTTTCAGGTGAAGGTTTTAGTGTTTAGTATGTCGTTTATATTGTTTAGGTTGTATGATTTAGAGTTTATGGTGTTGGTTATAAGGATTATAATGTAGGTTTTATGTTCTAGTGTATAGGGTTTTAAATGTAGGTATAGTGTTAAGGGTTAAGGGTATATGGTTTAGGGTCTAGGGTATAGGGTTTAGGGTATAAGGAATTGAGTTTTGGGTGCTTGGTTTAGGGTTTATGGTGTAGGGTATTGGGTTTAGCTTGTAAGTTTTATGGTGCAGTGTTTCGGATTCATGTATTATTTTTTAGGGATTTTTGAGTTATTGAGGATTTTTAGAGTTTTTAGGTGTTTAGGGTTTTATGGATTTTAGGGGTTATAATTTTTCTAGGGGTTTGCGGTATTAATAGTATTGTTGTTTTCTATTGTTTTTGGATGAATTTTATTGGATTTTAGGGGTTTTAGGGTTTTTCATGGATTTTAGGGTTTCTACGGGTTTAGGTTTTTAATTATTATTTTCTATTATGGTTTTAGAGTTCATTAAGGGTTTTCAGTATATATGGGATATTAGAGTTTTGGGGTTTTTAGTTTTTAGTTATTTTTAGGGTTTTTAGGGTTTCCTCTTGTTTTTTAATATTTTTAGGGATTTTTTATGGTTTTTATGGTTTTCATGTTTTTTATTATTTCTAGGGGTTTTTAAATATTTAATATTTTTGGGGATTTGGTGGGGGTATGGTATTTCTGGTTTTGAGCAGTTTTATGTTGTTTAATGTTTTTTTTTTCATTTTTAGTGGTTTTATTTTTTCCAGGTATGGGGGGGGGGTGTGGATCTTATGGGTTTTTTAGCGGTTTATGGGTTTTTATGGTATTTGGGGTTATTTTAAGGGCTTTAGGTTTTTTGATAATTTTTAGGTTTTTAGGATCTTTTTGGGAATTTTAGGGGGTTTTAGTTGTTAAGAAGTTTTAGGGTGTTTATGTGGTCTTAAAGGAATTTAGTGATATTAAATGGGTTTTTATGCCTTTTAGGGTTTTAGGTTTATTGGGTTTTTTTGGTTTTTTAGGGGTTTTAGTGGTTTTATGGTTTTAAGATTTTTTTAATTTATTTTATATGTTTTTAGGGTTTAATGTGTTTTTAGGGTTCTTTAGGTTTTTATGTGTTTTACTGGTTTTTGGGGTTTTATTAGTTTTTATGACTCTTTGGGATTTTTATGATTTATATGGGGTTTGAAGGTGTTTGGGGTTTTTATGGTTTTTTTATTTTATATGGTTTTGGTGTTTTAGTGATTTCAAATGATTGTTTAGGTTTTTATTGGTTTTATGGTGTTTTATGGATTTAAAGGGTATTTAGGGATAACACATGGTTTTAGGGTTTTTAGTGGTTCTTAACGATTTTAAGAGATTTAGGGGTTTTATGGGTTTTTAGTTGGGGGATGTGTTTTTGTAGTTTGTAATGGTTTTTAAGAGTTTTATGGTTTTTAGGATTTTAGGTTTTTAGGGTCTTTTGATTTTCTTTGGGGTTTTAAGATATTTTAATGTTTTTATGTGTTTTTTGGGCTTTTTGTTTTCATTATGGTTTTTGGATTCTTTGTGGTTTTTTAGTTGTGGTGGTGGTGTGTGTGGGTGTGTGTGGGTGTTATAGTTTTTTTGTTTACGAGGGTTTTGGGTTTTTAGAATATTTTAGGATATTTATAGGTTTTTAGGTTTATAATGTTCGTATTGTTTAGGGAATTTAGGTTCCGTTATGTATTTAGGGGTTTTGTGTCCTTTTGGGTTTTAATGGGTTTATGGTTTTTGGGAATTTGTCATTTATTAAATTTATTATAGGTTTTTTGGTTGGTTTTTAATGGTTCTGTGGAATTTTAGGGTGTTTAATGTTTTGTTACGGGTTTCGGGTTTTAAAAGGATTTTAATGTTTTCAACGATTTATAAGATATTAGAGTATTTTCAGGTCATTCAGATTTTTTTCATGTTTTTGTGGTTTTAGAGTATTTTTTGGGGATTTGGCGCAAGGAAAACGAAATGGAGGAGCCATGCAGACAGCCGGCGTTGGGACCACCAGATCTGCAACTAACCAGGAGATGGAAGGGGGAAGTAACAATCGATGCCGGGTCTCGAACCAGGCACGCCGGAAGCTGACTGGAATGGACCTTGAGCCGGGAGGGGAACCTTCGCAGTAGCGAAACCGGGTCCCGATGGTGGGGGTGGGTTTAAGGTCTTCTGCGTTTTCAGGGGTTTTCAGATTTTTTGTGGTTTTTAGGTGTTTTTTTATTTTAATGGGTTATAAGGGGTTTATAAATGTGTTTTTATTGGTTTTATGGGTACTTTACAATTTTTAGAATCTTTTATATGTGATTTAATATTTTCATAGTTTAAAATGTTTTATGGTTTTTATGGGTTTTTTGGTTTTTTGATTCTTTTATCCAAATCCTACTATATTTTTTGATTTTCAAATAATCCATTTTTATGGATAAATGGGAACCCTATAACTAAACCCATGAAAATTAACCTACAAAGCATAGAAGGCTGCAAAAACCAACCAAGAATTTTAAATTATAGAGTAAAAGTCCAGCATCGAGCCCAACGCCATATATCCATTCATTGGGTTCTATGAAACCTTGGGTTGACCAGCCCATCTCCTATACACCATCCACACATCATCATTTCCTCTAACATATCTCCATCAAGAAGAATACAGTCGAATGAAACCAAAAACACTACCATCATTAAACCTTGAAGAAAACTGATCCAAATGTAGCTACAAAAAATGCATCAAGAGGGAGTAGAACCCAGCCAAAAACATCAAAGAATGCTATCAACACCTCAGGGGTTTTTACTACCACTTATGGGATCAATGGGTTTTTAGTTTTTTGTAGGTAATTTTTGGTCATTCATGGGTTTTAGGATTTTTTGGGTGTTTTATTCTTTTTATGTGTTTTCAGGGTATTTTAGTGTTATAGTGTTTTTATGGTCGTTTTGGGTTTTTTATGGTATTTAGGTTCATTTATTAATATTTAGTTTTTTTCGGTTCTTTAACATTTTTTAGGGTTTTTAGTATTTAAGGGGTTTTAATGTTTTTTATGTGATTTGTAGATCCATTATTTGTATACATTTTTTATAATCCCTTATTGATTTAGGGAATGTTTGGTATAGATTTGTAGGTCTTTTAGGCATTTTAAGGTGTTTATCAGTTTAAAGTGGTTTTTTTAGTTTTTAAGGGTTTTCCAATTTCTTAGGGTTTTTATGTATTATGAGTTTTTATAGTTATTATGGTTTTTTTTAGGATTTCTAGTATTTTAAACCGGCTTTGGTGTATTTAGGGATTTTTGTGTTTTTAGATTTTTCAGTCTTTTTAGGTTTCTTAAGGATTTTAGGGTTTTTTGTATTTTTGTTTCTGTTATGTTCTTTATTGTTATTATGGTTTTTTTTTGAGGTTTTTATGGTTTTTTAATTTTTCAGTGTTTTAAAATATTTTATAGATTTTTCGGGGTTTTTATATTTTTTTATATTTTTGGATATCACCATATTTTGGGTTTTAGTGTGTTTTGAAGGTTTATGGTTGGTTATGGGTTTTAATATATATTTTAGGGTTTCTATGGTTTTAGGTTATTTTATTTTTTTCAAGTGTTTTTAGATATTCTAAGGGTTTTAAGGTCTTTAGGGTATGAGGGTTTTTAGGAATATTTTAGGGTTTTTTGGTGTTATAAGGATTTTTAGATTTTTTAGTGTTTATATTATTTTCAGGGTTCTTAGGGTGCCTGGATTTGGGTTTAGGGTGTATGGTTTCAGGTTTAGGCTATAGGGTTTATAGTCCATAGTGTAGAGTATAGGATTTATGGAGTAGGGTTTTGGGTTTATGGACTTGGGTGTAGGGATTATAGTTTTTGGTTTTGGGATTATTGTTTTTTCTTAGGGTTTTAATTTTTTTTATGTGTATTAGGTTTTGTATAGTATTTTAGGGTTTTCTTGATTATTATAGGTTTTTAGGGTTTAGGGTTTTTAGCTTTATTTTATGGTTTGTTGGGGTTTTAGAGTTTGTTAGTGTTTTTAGAGTATTTAGGGTTTTTAGGAAGTCTTTATTATGGTTTAGGGGGTATCATATTAGGTTTAGGGTTTAGGGTTTACAGTTTATTGTAGATTAAGTATTTATGGTGTAGGGTTTATGGTTTATAATGTATTTTAAATGGTTTAGGGTGTAGGGATTAGGGGTTTATGTGTATGTTGGGTTATAGGTTTTATGGTTTAGGGTGTGGGGAATAGGGTTTAGGTTGTCGGGTGAAGATTTTTCCATGAATGGTATATGGTTTAGGGTGTACGGTTTTGAGTATAAGGTGAAGGGTATAGGGTTTCAGTTGTACGGTTTAGGGTTTCAGGTACTGGATACATGCTTTAGAGTGTATGCTTGAGGGTTTTGGGTGTGGAGTCTTTGGTAAAGGTTGTTGGTTATAGAATGTAGGTTGTAGGAATATTCAGGGTATGAGGTTTCAAGTATGGGGTTTACAGTATAAGGTATCCCCTGTAGGGTTTAATTTTATTTGGGTTTTTAGAGATTTTCCATTTTAAGTGGTTTTAGGGTATTTAGGGTTTTGTTGATTTTTTGACTTTATACGTGTTTAGGGTTTTTATTGTATTAATGGGTTTTGGGGGTTTTATGGGTTTTAAGGGTTTTATGTTTTTTATGTTTGTTTGGATTTTTTAGGTTTTTTATAATTTTCAAATTTTTAGGGTTTTTTGACATTTTTTAGTTTTCAATATATTTTTGGTCTTTTTGGTTTTTTGGGTTTTTGGGTTATTTGGGAGTTTCTGTGTGATTCTTGTGTTTCATTGAACTTTAGGTATTTGTAGAGTTTTCCGGTATTTTTTTTGGGTTTAAATGTTTTTTAAGGGTTTTTATGTGGTTTTAGAAAAAGATTTACAGTTTTCATGTTAATCGAGTTTTTAAGGGTTTTTGATTTTGTAGATTTTTTGGGATTTTGTGGTTTGTATAGTTTATATAATTTTAGGGTTTGTAATCCCTATTATAAATTTTAATGTATTTTGGGTTTTTTACTATTTTCAATTTATTTTTATAGTTTTTTGGTGTTTTTTATTTATGTTTGAGTTTTTAAGGGTTTTTATAATGTTCATAGTTTTACGGTCTTTAGGTGACACTTTTTGTTTTTAAGAACTTATAGGTTCTTATTTGTGTTAGTTTCTCAAATTCATTTTAAGGATGTTTTAAGGTTTAGTGAATTTTGGGTCTTTTAAGGGTTGTGGGGGGCGGGGGGGTTCAAGCATCTTTTAGATTTTTTATGGTTGTTTACATTTCAACATTGATGTTATGGTCCTATAGTGTTTTGGGGTTTTGGGGTCCTATTGGGTTGTATTATATTTTAGGTCAGTTTAATGTTTTTAGGGTCTTTTATGGGTTTTAGGAGTTTTCAATAACCCTTAATGGTTTTAAAGTCTTTTAATGTTTAAGGGTTTTGAGGGTCTTTTAGGGGTTTAAGGGTACTTTGAGTCTCATAGGGTTGTATGTTTTTTATGAGAATTTAGGGTTTTTAGGGTATTTAATTTTTTTATCATATATGAGTTTTAGTATCTTTAATGGGTTTAGAAGGTTTTTTTTTCTTTTAGTGTTTTTAGTTTTTTAGAGTCATTTAGTGTATTTATGGTCTATTATGGTATTTTTAATTTATAGGGTCATTTAGGGGTTTTTATGTTTCTTGGTTTTTAGGGTTTTTGGGGTATTTATGGTTTTTAAGGGTTTCATGGTTTTTAGGGTGTTTAGTGGTTTTACCGGTTTCAATGTTTTATATGGGTTTTTATGTTTTGAGGTGTTACGTGGTTTTTATGTTTTTCTTGTACTATGTTTTTTGAGCTATTTGTCTTCTTCAAGGGATTAAATGGGCTTTTGGGTTTCTAATGGTTTCAGTATATTTAAGTACATTAGGGTTGTGTTATCGATTTATGTTTTTTTGGTTTTTATAGGGTTTTGGGGTTTTTTGTGTTTTTACTGTTTTTGAGGATTTGGAGGGGTTCTGGGATTTTATCATTTAAGGGTTTTTAATGTTTTTTTGGGTTTTAGAGATTTTATAGCTTTTTATGGGATTTAAAATTTTATAGAACATTTTTTTGTTTTATGTGATTTATGGATTTTTAAAGGATTGTATGTTTTTAGGGGTTTTCCAATAATTTTAGTGGTTTTAGGGGTTTAGTTGTTTTACATGTTTTAAATATTTTGGTGTTTTTAGGGGTCTAATTGTTTTTAAGTCTATTGGATGATTTTTTTAAATATTTTATTATTTTCAAGGGTTTGAGGGGTTTTTATGGTTCGTTAGGGTTTTTTTAGATTTCATTGGTTTTAGGTATTTAAGATGTTTTTAAGTTGTTTAAGGGATTTTAAGGTATTTTTGTGTTTTATAAATTCTTTTATGGTCTTTTGGGGTTTTATAGATTTTAAGCCATTAGGGTTTTTTTAAAGTTATAGGGACTTTTGGAGGTTTTTTGGATTTTTGGTTATTTGGTTTTATGGGGTTTTAATTATTTTTTAGGGTTTCAGGTAGTTTTTAGTTTTTAGGATTTTGGGGTTTTGGGTTTTTAGATTTTTATAAATTTTTTGGTTTTTAGGGTTTTAGGGTTTTTATAGTTTTCTTAAGGTTTTATCAGTTTTTAGGGGTTTTAGTTGTTATATGAATGTTTTTGTATTTTTTAATGTTTTTCTCTGTTATTTGGATTTTATGGTTTTATGGTTTTAAGGGGGTTTTAAAGGATTTCATGGTTTTTAGAGATTTAGAGAATTTTATGGTTTTTTGGGTTATTTCTTGATTTTTTTGGGTTTTTCATGGGTTTGTGGTTTTTAATGTTATCATGGGTCTTACGGTATTTTTTTGGTTTTAGTGGCCTTTAATTGTTTTTTGGTTTTTTGTGTTTTTTTGAATTTCAAATATTTATTATGTTTTTTTGGGTTCTAGGGTTTTATGGTTTTATGTTTTTATAGATTTTAAGTGTTTTGAAGGATTTTGAAGAGTCGTACAGTTTTTTTAGCATTTTTAGGGTTTTTAGAGGTTTTGCGGGTTTTAATGGTAATTAGAGTTTTTTAATGCTTTTACAGTTTTTTGGTTTTTTTTGGTTTTTAGGGTTATTTAGGGGGTTTTCATAATGTTTACGGTTTTTATGGTTTTTATATGGTTTTTAGAGTTTATGTTTAATGGGTATGGTATATGGTTTACTGTGCAAAGTATAGGCTTTAGGGTGTAGAATATGTGGTTTAGGGAATAGGGTATAGGGTTTAGGGTGTAGGGTATTGGGATAATAGTGTTCCACCCCTCGTACTCTCTTCGGATTTCATATTTCTCTTTTTCATTGGTTGTTTGAGTTCCTCTAGAAATACAATCTCCCATTGGCACCAAATGGGGTTACGCTTCCCAAATTAGAATGTCCATTTCAATATTTGTGGTTTCTACAATTTATTGATAACATGGTCGGATGTTTCTTGAATTCAGATCATTGCACCCATTACCTCTTTTATCTGTTATATATATGGATATTTGTCGAAGTTGATTTCTCCAATGGTCCGATGGATTTATTTTTATTTAGATTGAGGGGGAACTTCAATGGAAGCAGAAAATATGCTTTAAATCATTGGTTGAAATATTTTCACTTTGAAATCATTTTGGTTAGGCTACATTGTTTTCTGAAACGTGGTGAAAGCTGAAGAAACAGAGAAGGTCACTATTCATTCAGCAGACCAGGTGGGAAATGGTGGTCCAACATTAGTCCATTCAATTTAGAATGGCCTAATATCCATGATTGATAATCCAATTATCTTGTATATTTTTAACCATTTGAGGAATGATCAGGCTTCAACCAATTAAATATTTAAAGATCCTCCAAGATCAGTGGGAACTAAGGGGGTTGGTTCTACTATCATGGAACCTATCCCCAATATTTTCTAATTCAGATTCTATTCTAGGGATGTGAGATACAAAAATGGAAATAAATATATCGTGGTGCTACAAGAGACCAGAAAGGGTGGTTTATTAATGTGTGAGGATCCATAAAACTCAATTGAATGCACTAAAGTGTAGAGTAAAGTAGCAAGAAGGAAATTTCCAAGAAGAAACCTGCCTTGTTTAAACCATAGTAAACGATTTAAAGGTATTGAATCTAAAGCGTTAGTTTGGGATCATAGTTTGGATGAATGTGAAGATACATAAAAGTAATGCCATTGATGGACTCGGGTAGAGTCATGTGATGAAACATGTAACTAATTTTTTTTGATAGTGTAGAGGGATTCATATATTGAGGAGAATGAAAGGGGAGAAGGTAAACCTAGACTTTAAGAGTTGAATTATAGTTTAGGGAATGAAATAAAAAGGGAAAAAAATTTATTCCAACCTTACCAAACCCATGGTAAAAGTAATGTAATGAATTTCATTCCTAAAGAGAAGGTCTTTAATGACCATGATTGTGAATTTAGATATTATAAGGAACAATAGAAAAAATTTGGTGTGATGTAGGGAGACTCGGTAGTGGAAGATCATGCCAACATTGATTCTTTATTTGGATGCTACGATTCAAAAAAAGAGGTAGATATAGAGTCTGCGTCTAAGGTGACATAAAGGGAGATTTTCAACCATTCAAATGAAAAAATGCTAGAGGATGAATTTCCAATCAAGGCCACCATAGAGGATGCAGACTGGATTCATGAGAGATTCATTATAGTGGATGCCGACAAAGTCCCATTTGATTAGATAAAAAAGAAAGATCTCATTCTAACAAGATGATTCAATGATAGAAATATAAATTTCAGGGATTACATTCAAATGTGGGACAAGATGGATTACTAGTTTTAAGATGTGATAAAAGAAGAGAAGGATACAAAGGTAACTGGTCTTCATTGGAAATTATTTATGAATAATTCATCCAATATGATCAAAATAGATTTCATTGGGTATTCCATTTCATTCGGGATGTGAGTTTAATTATGTTCTTTATTTATTTATTTCTCACATTCACCTTAAAATTTACCGAAAAATAATAAAAAGGTTATTTAAGGAAGGGGTGTAGGGTATAGGGTTTAGGGTGAAAAGTATAGGGTATATGATGTAGGGTCTGTGCTTTAGGGAGTAGGGTATATGTTTTAGGGTTTAGGGTGTAGGGTGTTGGGTTTATGGTGTAGGTTTTCGGGTTTATAATGGAGGGTATAGGGTTTAGGGGGAATTTTTATTGGTTTAGGGTTAAGGGTATTAAGGATAGGTTTTTTGGAGTATGTTTTAGGGTGTATGGTATATTCCCTAAGGTGTTGTGATTATAGTTCACAATGTGGGTTATAGCGTATAGTGTGTAGGGTTTAGGGTTTAGCATGTATGGTATATAGTTTACAATTAATGTTTTATTATTTTTGGTATCAGGTTTAGGGTGTAGGTTTTTTGGTTTAGGGTGATGAAAACATGGCTTAGGGTGTTGGGTATAGAGTTTGGGTGCAGGGTTTATGGCTTATGGTGTAGGGTATAGATTATAGGGTGTAAAGTTTAGGGTTTAAAATATAGGGTATCAGGGATATGGTGTAATTTTTTGGGTTTAGGGTTTGGGGAATAGGGTTTTGTATGTTTGGTATAGGGTTTTAAATTCTAGGTTTAATGTTCAGGGTATATGATTTAGGGATTTGGGTTTAGGGTGTAGGTATAGTGTTTAGTGTGTGGGGAATATGGTTTAGGGTGTAGGTTGTATTGTATAGGGTGTATGGATTATGGTTTTTTGTTTAGGGTTTAGGGTATAAGGATTATGTTTTATCATTTAGGGTGTAGGTTATATGATTTAGGGTGTAGGGTTTAGGGTTTTGGTGTAGTGAATAGTGTTTAGGGTGTATAGAATGGGGGTTAGGGTGTAAGGAATAGGGTTTATAGTATCGGGTATCGGTTTTTGGGTGTATGGTACATGGTATATGGTGTATGGTATATGGATTAGGTATAGCATATAAATCTCAGGTTGTAGAGTTTAGGGTTTAGGGTGAAGGTTAGAGGGTTTTGGGAATTGATTTTAGGGTTTAGGGTGAATGTTATATGGTATAGGGTTTAGGGATTAATGTCAAGGGGTTTGGAAATATGGTTTATGGTTTTAGGGTATAGGTTATAGGTTTTCAGGTTTAGGGTATAGTTTAAAGGTGTAGGTTATAAGGGTTGGGGTTTATGCTGTACGGTTAGGGTTAAGGGTTTGGGGTTTATGTTTTTGTATAGGGTTTAAGCTTATTTGTGTTATTAAGTGTTTTTTGGGTTTTCTTTGTTTTCTTATCTTTTATATAATTTATTTTTTAGTGGGTTTTATGCTTCTGAGGGATTATAAATGTTTATTGAGGTCATTTAGTTTTTTTTTGGGTTTTAATGTTTTTTAGGTTTTTAGTGGTTTTTAAGTTTTTTTTGGGGTTTTATGGGTTTTATGGGCTGTAGGGTTTTTTTGGTTCTTTTTGTTCTTAATTTTTTATTTCATTTTAGTGTTTTTAGATTATTTTTTAGGGGTTTTGGTTTTTTAGGTTTTTTAGTGCTATTTAGGGTTTATAGGGATATTTTTGGTGTTTTATAATTTTTAGGATTTTATGGGATTTCCATATTTTTTTAGTATTTTAAAATAGGTTCTTAAGGTTTTATGGTTTTTTTAGTATTTTTAGTGTTTTAGTTTATTTAGATTTGCATTAATTTTTAGGGATTTTAGCGTTATTAGTGGTATTTATGCATTTTATGGGTTTTAGGGTTTTTAATGTTTTTAGGGTTTATTTATTATTAAGGGGTTTTAGGGGTTTTAGGGTTTTTAGTGGTTGAAATGTGGTTTTATATTATTTAGGGGTTATTTGTAATTTTTAATTTTTTGAGTATATTCAAATTTAAAGGTTTTTTTGGTTTTTTGGCGTTATAGGGATTTAGGGTATTAACGTTTTTGAGGGACTTTATGGTTTTATAGTTTGTTAGGTTTTTAGGGTTTTTAGTGGTTTGAAAGATTTTTTATGGGTATTAGGGGTTTAAAGGGGTTTAATGAATTTTTAGGGGTTTTTATGTTGCAAAGTGTTTTAGCTGTTTTAGGGGATTTAGGGGATTTAGTTTTTTTATTGGTTTTTGGGGATTTTTAGTGTGTTAACGGTTTTGAGTATTTTTGCGTGTTTTTGGGTGATTTCTTGATTTTTTGCATTTTTGGTTTTTGTTATGGTATTTATTGTTTATAGGGTTTTAAGGTCGTTTATTATTTTCAGTGTGTTGGGGTTTATTTTGTTTTTAGGTTATTTTATTGTGTTTTTTGGGTTTTCAATGTTTTATAATGATTTTTAGGGGTTTTATGTTTTGAAGGTAATTTTTTCATTTTTGTGATGTTGGAATTTTTAGGGTATTGTAGGGTTTTTAAAAGGATTATGGATTTTTGTGGTTTGAGAGTTTTTATCTTTTTTGGGGGTTTTATGGGGTTTTAGGAAACATTAATATTTTTAGTGTTTTTAGGGTCCTTTGGGGGTTTTAGGGACTTTTAGGCTCATTAAGGGGTTTTAAGGGTTTTACATTTCTTTGGGGTTTTATGGTCCTTTATAGGTTCTAGGGTTCATGAAGTTTTTAGAGACATTCAAGGTCCTTTGTTTATTTTAGTGTTTTATTGGAGTTTTTGGGGTTTAAAGGGTTTTATGGTCCTTTAGGGGGTTTTAGTATTTTAGAATCTCTTAGGGTTTCAAGATTATTTTGTGGTCTTTTAGAGTTGTTATTGTGTCTTAAGGACTTATGGGTTTTAGGATATTTTAGGGTTTTTACTGACATTAAGAATGTAATGGGTCTTATAGGGTATTTTACAATATTTTAGGTGTTTTATTGTCTTTTAGTAATTTTAGGTTTTTTTAACTTTTATGTTTTCTAGGGTTTTATGGTTTTTTATGGTTTTTTGGGATTTATAGGTTTTTTGTGTTTTTGTGGTTCTTAGAATTTTTCGTTGTATATAGTGTTTCATGACTCTTTCTCTTTATGGGTATTTTGGATACTTTAGGGGGGGTTGGTTTTTTGGTTTGTTTTTAGTGTTTTTTTGTTTTTAATGTTTTAGGGGTTTTATGTGGATTTTTGATTTTAATGTTTTTAGGGGTTTTTGGTTGTATGTTTTTTAGGCTTATTTGGGTTTTTAAGATGTTTTTTTGGGTTTTAAGTGGTTAAAATTTTATTTGGGTTTTTGTGGTTTTATGGATTTATAGTTTTAAGGTTTTTAATTATTTTACTTGTTTGGAGTTTTAGGTGTTTTAGGGTCTTAATGGGGTTTTATGGAATTTTTTTGTTTTTATGGAATTTAGGGTTTTTACAGTTTTAAAGGTTTTAATGGGTTTTTTTCGGTTTTTGGGTTTTTATGAGTTTTAACCTGTTTAGGTATATTCAGGGTTTTTTATTTATGGTGTTTTGATAATTTTGAAGGGTTTGTAGGGATATTTATGATGAATTATGAGTTTATTATCTTTTTATGGATTTTAGTTTTTATTGATTTTAGGGGTCTTTTTTATTATTTTTATGGGTTTTTCGGGTTGATGGATTTTAGGCGTATTTTGGTTTTAAAAGGCTTTTAGTGATTTCTAGTGATTTTTGGTTTTTAATGTTTTTTTGGGTTTTCTGGGTTTCCTAGGTTTTTTAGGGATTCTAGGGGTTTTAATGTGTTGTATGGTTTTTATGGGGTTTTCAGTTTTTTAGTGATTTACTGTTTTAGTGATATTTGTTGTTTTGGTTTTTCTAAATTATTTTTGGATTTTAGGGGGTTTTATGGGTGTTTTGGAGTTCTAGGGGTTTAAGGGGTTTTTTGGGTTTATAATTTCTTTATGGTTTTATCATTATTAAGGTTTTTAGTAATTTTAGTGTTTTCGATGTTTTCATGGGATTTAGGGGTTACTATGATTTTTAGGGAATTTATATATTTTATATGGTTTTCAATGTTTTACATGGGTTTTATGTGTCTTTATGGTTTTTAAGTGTTTTTATAATTTTAAAGGATTTTAGTGTTTTTCGGGGTTTTAAGGTGTTTTGGAGTTTTGAGTGGAATTTTCTGAGGTTTTGGTGTTTTTAGGGGTATTATATATTTTTATGGTTGTTTGAGTTTTGGGGGGTTTAAAAGGTTTTATAGCGGATTAACATATTTTTAGATCTTTAGGTTTTTATTAGGTTTTTTTATTTTAAATATTTTTATTATTTTTAGTGTTTCTAGTGATTTTTAATAGGTTTAGGGGCTTTTATGCTCTTATAGGGGTTTTATGGACTTATAGGGTTTTAGGGAATTTCATGTTTTTCAGGGTTGTTATGGGTGAAAATTGATCAGGGATAATATCCCCACCAAACATTATGGAAAACAAAAAAGAAAACTGCCATGAGGGTTTACACATCTGAATGTGTACCTCACTCATCATATCAGAGTCCACAAAAAACATACAAATAGATTAGGAAACAAAAGGCCAAAACAAGCTCTGTTACTCAATTTTCTTCATTGAGAGTGCATCTACCATCCAGTGGGCCTCTCTATAGACATGATTGACCCATAGGCCGAGAGTATGAGAGATGGTGTGGAACCCAATCCATTGTCGTAGACAACTGCATGGGACATCTCGGGATTCATTTTTGAGGGCATCTGCCATGATCATCGAGTCAGACTCAATCCAAATAGAGTTCCACATAAAATATACAGCAAACATAACAGCCTTTATCATCACCCATAACTCTTCTTCATATGAAAATTTTTCCCCTATAAAATGGTAAAATAATCCATTGACAAATCCTTTTCTAGTTTGGAAGACCTCACCACACCTTGAGGGACTGGGTACACCCTACGCCACACCCTCCACATTGACCTCTATCCATGCTAGGAATTTTTTATGTTTTTATATTATTTTAGGTGTTTTAGGTTTTTCTTAGTGTTTATTATGGTTTTTTGTGTAATCATAGTGTTTTAAGTGTTTTTTGGTTTTCATTGTTTTTTGGGGTTTTAGGAATTAATAGGGTATGTTAATGTTTTTAAGGATTTTTGGTTTATTCCAAAATTTTCAGCATTTTTAGTACTATTAGGGGTTTTTATCATTTATTGGTTTTCAGGTTTTAGAGGGTTTTTAGGATTTTCTAGAAGTTTTTTTTATTTCGTTATTTTATATTTTTCTCAATTTTTAGGGGTTTAGGGTTTTATGGGTATTAATTTATTATGGGTTTTGAAGGTTTTTTAGTTTTTTATGATTTTTAGTTTTTTATTGTTTTGTGGTGATTAAGTGCTTTTATGGGTATTTCGGGGTTTTAGGGTCTTCTAGGAATTTAGGTTCATATTGATTTTAGTAATTTTTTTAGAGTTTTTTACATGTATTTTTTTTATAGTTTTTATTGGTTTTCAGATTTTTTTGCTTTTTAGGAATTTTTGGGATATAGGGTGTTTAGGTGTTTAATTTTTATTTATAGGATTTTTTGAAATTTTTAGAGTATTAGATATTTTTAGTGTTTTTTGAATTTATGGGTGTTCATTTTTTTAGGTTTTTATGGGTTATTTAGGGTTTTTTGGGATTTTTGTAGTTTTTTGGGGTTTTAATGGGTTTTTAGACTTTTTAGGGGTTTTCGTGTCGTTAGGGTTTTTAGTGGTTTTTAATGCTTTTAGGGGTTTGGATGATTTTTTGGGTTTCCACAATTTTTATGGATGTTAGGGTTTTTAGGTTTTTTAATTGTTTTAGGGTTTTTATTGTATTTTATGTATTTAGAATTTTCATGATTATTTAGGTTTTTAAGGGTTTTTAGAATTTTGGTGTCTTTAATAATATTATGGTTTTAGGCATTGTTAAGGAATTTTAGTGTATTTTGGATTTAAGTGACTTTTTAGTGTTTTAGGGTTTTTAGTGCTTTAGGTTTATTGGGAGTTTGTGGTTTTTACAGTTTTTAGGGGTTTTATGGTTTTTTGGGTTTTAGGGTTTTTTTAGAATTTTTTGAATTTAAATTTTTTTGGATGTTTAGGGGTTTTTAGGGATTTTAGGGTTTTAGGGTGCTTTGGATTTTTTAGGAAATTTATGGTCTATTTATTGTTTTAGGATATTATGTATTTTTAGGTATGTTTATAATTTTTGGGTTATTTTGGTTTTTTGGGTTTTTAAAAATTTTTATGGCATTTTGGGTTTTAAATATTTTTGGGTTTTTATGGGTTTTAAGATTTATTTATGTTTGATTGCAGTTTATATAGTATTTAGGTGTTCTAGGATCAATTTATTTTTTATGGTTTTTAGTGTCTTTTAATGATTATTTGGATTTTAAAGGGTATTTTGTGTTTTGGTTGGTTTTGTGGATTTTAGGGGTTTTAGGGTTATTAGGGGTTTAGGGAATTTTAGAATTTTTAGCATTTTTATGGTCTATGGGGATTTTAAGGGAGTTTTAGGGGTTTCAGGGGTTTTATATAGTTATTAAAAATATTTTTAGGGGTTTTATGGTTTTTATGTTCATTTAGCAGTTTTTGGGTCCTTTTATGTTTTCAATGTTTTTTATGGTTTCGAGGGTTTATTGTGTCTTTAATGTCGTTTAGGGGGGTTTTGGTGGTTCCATGGTCGTTTAAGGGGTTTTATAGTTTTTTTATTGTTTAGAGGTTATTTTGGATTTTAGTGTATTTTAGGGTTTTTAATTTCCTACAGGTTTCTAAGGTTCATTATATTATTTTATGGTTTTTGGTTATTTTTCGAACTTTTAGGGTGTTTTAGGGTATTTAGTGCCTTTTGTAGTTTTTGTGGGGTTTATGGGATTTTTGGGTTTTTAGGTGTTTTATGATTTTTTATCTTTTTAGTGTTTTTTGGGACTTTTAAGGTTTTAAGGATATTTTACGAGGTTCTCTAGTTTTTTGTTCCATTTATAGGGTTTTATTGATTTTATGGTGTTTTATGGGTTACAAGGTTTTTTTCATTTTTGGGATTTTAGTGGATTCATTGTATTATTGGTTTTTATGTATTTTATGAGGTATATGGTATTTATTATTTTTATGGGGTTTCAAGGGTTTTAGGGAACCTTATGAATTCTAAATGTTTTTAGTGTTTTTAGGGTTTTATAGTTTTACGTTGATTTATTTGATTTTCCTATTTTTATGGTTTTTTTTGGGATTTGATGGTTTTCACATTTTTCTAGACTCTCTATGAATTTTTTATAGATTCTTATAGTTTCTATGGTTTTATGGTATTATAGGTTTTTTAGAATATTATGGTTTTTAGGTATTTAGGGTTTCTAGTTTTTTATGGTTTTTTGGTTTTTATATTTTTTAGTGTTTTTATATTTTAGTGAATCTTTATGATACTTTAGTTCTTCAATGATTTTTTTTTGGATTATGGGTTTTCATGAAATTTGGGGTGTTTTCAAGGATTTTTTTGATGTTTTGGGGATTTTAGGTGTTTTGAGGGTATTTATGGTTTTTAGGGTTTTTGGACTATTAGGGGTTTTAGGGGGTTAGAGGGTTTTATGATATTTGGGAATAATTTAAATATTTATGGGATTTTTGGGATTTTATGATCTCTTATTATTTTTAGGGTTTTAGGGTTTTGTTTTTATGGCTTTAGTGTTATTATTATTTTCAGTTGTTTGGGTATATTATTTGGTTTTAGGTTTTTTATGATTTTACGGTATTTTAATCTTATTATGATTTTTGGGGTTTTTATGTTTTCAAGGGTATTTAGTGTTTTATGGATTTTGTGATTTTTAGTTGTTTAATATAGTTTTTATGGTTTTTTGGTTTTTTTATATTTATGGTTTTAAGGGGTGTTATTATTATTTTCATGTTTATTAGGGTATTCAGGGGATTAAATATATTTTAGGGTTTAATGTATTTTTTAGGGTTTTGGGTTTGTAGTGTAGTAGGGTATTTATGATTTTTATTTGATTTAATTATTTTTTAGTGTTTGTTTGGATTTCATTTTTCTAGAATATTTAAGTGGTCTTAAATGAATTTTATTCCTTTTTTATTATCATTAATGGTTTTTTGGGTTTTTCGTGTTTTCGGGGTATAGGGTATTTAGTGTGTTTTTGGGTGTTTTTGGATTATATAGGGTTTTGTGGTCTTTATGGTTTTTAGGGGTTTTAATGTTTTTACAGTTTTTTGAGTTTTTATATATTCTTATTAGTTTTAGGGGGTTTATGGGCTTTTAGTTTTTTTTACTGTTTTCAGGTTTATAAGGGGGTTTCAGGTGTTTTAAATGTGCGTTAGGTTTTTAGGGGTTTATTGTGTTATTTAAAGTTTTTAGTGATTATTTGGGTTTTAGTGTTCATGGGGGTGTTTATCCTTTTTAGGTATTTTTATTTTTTGGGGGTTTTAGGATCTTGTTGTGGTTTTTTGGGTTTTTTCTTATTTTAGGGATTTTAGGGGTTGAAGGGTTTTTTATTTACATAGGGTTATTTAGCTTTTCCATGGTTTTTATGGTTATTAGGAATTTTTATGGGATTAAGGGATTTTTAGATTTTATGGTTTTTATGTTTTTTACGATTTTTAGGGTTTTTTGTTTTTTTAATTATTTTATGATATTTTAAGAGTATATGAATATTTGGGTATTTATAGTTCTATGGTTTGTTAAATTTTTATGTTTTTAGGGACTTTAACGGTTTTCCACCTATAATCGGTTATTAGGGTCATTATGGTATTTTTAGGGAGGTTTAGGTGTTTTAGGGTTTTCAGGGATTGATGGTGATTATGGTCTTTTAGGGTTTTAAGTGTTTAAATTGTGTTCAGAGTTAATAGTATTTTTAGGGGAGTTTGGTATCTTTTTGGAATTTTATACGGTTATGGGTTCTTGTTAACTTTTTGGCATCTTATGATCCTTTAGGTTATTATAGATGTTTTTATGGTGATTTAGGGATTTTAGGGGTCTTAAGATCCATTAATGTTTTTCGTATTTTTTGGGTACCTTATGTTGTTTTGGTATTTAGGTCTCTTTGGGATTTTTATGTTTATTAGTTACCTTTATGGTTTTCAAGGTTTTATGATTCTTTATTGGTTTTTTAATATTTTAGGTTATCTTTTTTGTTTTTTTGTGCCTTTTAGGGGGTTTAAATATTTTTAGATCTTTTTGAGATTTATGATTTTTAGGGTCATTTTGGGTTGTTAGGGTTTTAAGAGTATTTTATAGTTTTTGGTGTTTTGGGGTCATTCACAATATTTTATGTTTTTAAGGTTTAATGGGGTTTTATTTTTTCTTACAGTTCTAAAGTATTTTTAGTGGTTTTATTGTATTTTGGGTTTTAGGAGTTTTAGGTTAAGGGTTTTAGGGTTTTCATGACTCTTAAGTTTTTAATGATTTTAGGTGTTTAAGGTTATTTAGGGGTTTGTGTTAATTTTAAGTATTTTAGAGTTTTAAAATGTTTTTGTGTGTTTAAGGGATTTTAATGGTTTTTAGGGGTCTTATGGTTTTTATGATTTTTAGTGTTAATTGGTTTTTAGGGTACATTTTGTTTTAATGGTTTTTTAGGTTTTTATTGGTTTTATGGTTTTACAATATTTTTTATGGGGTTTATGTTTATATGGTTTTAGGGGGTTGTTAGGTATTTAGTGTGTTTTAGGTATTTTAAGGTTTTTTTGGGTTTTTAGGGGGTTGATGAGTTTTTTATGATTTTAAGGGTTTTTTTTATATTTAGTGCTTTTTAGGGCTTTATGTTTTTAGGGGTTTTTATTATTTTTAGAGTTTATTTGGTTTTTAATGGTTTTTGTAACTATTAGTGTGTTTTATATTTTTAGGGGTTTTAGGATTTTTAGGTTGTTCATGGTTTTTTTGGAAAATAAGGTGGGGTCCAAGCATGCTTGTCCCCAAAACATTTATCAAAAAAATAGTGACAAATAGTTACGAGGGTTTATAGGAATGGGTGTTCATTTCAACCTTCAGATTAGAGTCCGTATAGGATGCACAGAAAAGGGGTGAAACAAAGGACCATATCAAGATCCTTTCCATAGTTACCCTTTTGGGTAGTGCATGTGCCACCTTGTTCACCTCCCTATAGGCATGTGTAACATTAAGAGTAAGAGTCTGGGAGAGGCTAAGACATTCAATCCATTCTAGTAGGAGTCTCCAAGGAGCCTTCCTAGATTTTTTCTTGAGGACTTCCAACAAAATAATCAAATTAGATTCAAGTCGGAGCAGCTTTAACCTGAAATGAGCCCAAAACATGACCTCCTTCATAAATTCATATAGCTCATCTTCATTATCACAAAAATTCAAATATAGTGGTAGAATAATCCTTTCATAAATCCATTATATGTACAGAAGACCACAAAACACCTTGTGGGTTTGAGTACACCCAATTCCACACCATCCACATTGACCTAGATCTATGATTGGATTGGGGGAATCCATTGGTTGGATTTTAAATCCTGTGGATTTTTTCTTCTTCAAGAAACTCTAAGAAAACGTAAGAGAACAATATCAATACCATCATTATCTATCAATCATTTTTGAATATGATACGGAAAATTCTCCATTTTATGAATTGCGACTACTCCACCATGAATGAAGCAAGGCTTGTGGTTAATTTCCATTGAATTACGGGCGTTCCAGATGTACGAAATAGTAGCTTATACACATAAGATTAGCATATTTTTCAATTTCTTGCTACACTTAATTTCCACAGGACTACCTATAATCTCAAATAAATAGTTTTACATGCTGACATCAAATCCTAATAGATACTATAGGTATCTCCACATATCATTGGTAAACAAGCAGTGTAAGAAGGTATGATGAATATTCTCCATAGACCTAATGAAAATGTAGAAATTGGATGATAGTTTCCAACCATCTTTCGTCAACTACACCAAAGTAGGCATCCGATTCCTCTAGATCTTCCACAAAAGTTGGTATTTTTCTATTGGTATGAAATATACATTGAAATTAAGTATCCAAATAGGTCTAACAATTCCACGTTGGCATTTTAGTCGGTAGAAATATCGGGTATTCAATTTTCTAAAAAGATTCAGTTTCCAAATTAGAGTGTCATTATACATAAATAAGTACCTCTCTATCTTCATGATTGTATGATTTATGAGACTCTCATGTAACTCTGTGATTCTCTGGTTAAGAGAAGAAATAGACATTTCCTAAAAATCATGAAGAGATGTTACAATTTCAGAAAAGGGCATTTCAAACCAGAGAGTTTTTCAACATTTATGGTATGATTGTTTTGAAAACACCCATTTAGAGTGATAAATAATGTCTTTCTAGGAGCATATTATTATAGGATTGGAAGTGGAAAGAATATATCCTATAAACCATCACAAATCTCTACATGAACCTCTCACAATGAAATTCCAGACTATCATCATGTTTATTGAATAAATTACATGTGAACATGTTAAGACATGACTCATTAAATATAATTAGATCCTTAATTCCCATCCCACTTAGATAAATGGGATTAATGTATTCCTTCCAATCCATAGAATCCATATTCTTTTCACCAATTTATACCATCCAATCAATGTTCATAATAATAGAACACACGATCTAAACAAGACTATTCAACCATCTCAAGATGGAGAATGCATGAAAAAATGTAGAGGTAATTATGGAGTTGATCATGAAAACCCTGATGACCTGACATGGGCATTTTACTTTCTATATGGCTAGTTCCTAGGTTATCAAAGAAGAAATGATCTGAAGATGCCAGCACTTGTCCTTTCCCCATAACAGTGAGACACCCAGATATATAATGGGAAGCGAATCTCCTTTCACCCCATATAACCTAGATATGAGGAGTTTCCTGGAGTATGAGACCCATTTCCCAATGATAGTAATATATTTAGTCCCTATAATTTATTTCCTATCCACACATTCATAATGTTGGAAGATCATTCTATTTGATGATAAATTTCTCTTATTATATTACTCGAAGAAGAGGATATGACCATCATTAAAAATATGGGAAGGCACATGAAGGTATCACCCCTCTATAATTGGTCTATAAAAACTAGCCTTCAAGTGGTCATTAATGAACCCAACCAATTAATCCTTAAAAAATTAAAATAGAAGTCCTTAGAGTGGGTCCCCCATGTTTGGCTCCTTGGGATCATTGGAAAAAACCCTTTTGGGGAGCCATTGAGAATGATAGAAACCCTAGAACTAGAAAAAATAGTATAAATTAGTTTGATGAAAGTTCATGAGAAGCCATAATTCCCATGAACAGTGATGATGAAACCCCACTTAATGGTGTTAAAGGATTTTCCGATATCCATCATGAAGGAAAATATCCCATGCATTGTTTTCATCCACATGACATTGATTCTTTCTAAGGCTTTGTAGTGGCAGGTTTGACTAATCTTATCAGGAACAAAACCGAATTGATTTTAGGAAATAATATCTTGAAAAATATTCCCCATCCCGATTAATAGGATTTAAAATATAATTTGGGTGATGTTGTTCCCAATATAAACTGATCGATAGTCTCCTTTATCAATGGAATTTCCTTTCTTAGGCATTAGTAAAATAAAATTATAATTGGTTCCAAGTTGAAATGAACTGGAGGCAAAAAAATATCTGATTTGATCAGTGACCTCCACATCCATAATAAAACAATAGAAAATGAATCAATTATTACTAAAACCATCTGGTCTTACTACACTATCCATGTTAAATGAAAACAATGCAGATTTGACTTTATATTCAAATAGGGCAGTTGTAATACCTTGTTCTGATGATCATTAATACAAGGCATATTGGAGTCAGACAATTAAATGTAATCATCACCATCATCATTGTATAGTACCTAAAAATAATCAATCAAGACAATAGAGATATCATTCATAGTGGTGAAGGTAGATTCATTGATGCAGATGGAGTTCAGGGTGTTTTGGGTTTATAATTTTTATTTTTATTTTTTATTGTTTATAGTGTTAATATCATGATTATTTTTTGGTGTATTGTTATTTTGTACAATTTTTAGGGGTTTTCATAGGGTTGAAATGAAATATTAGTGGTATGGTTTTTTTGGTTTTTTTATGGTTTTCTAGTTTTTTATTATATATAAGTATTTTTTAGTGTTTATGGTGTTTTAAGATATTTTAGGGGTTTTAGGGTTATTATTGGTTTAAATGATTTTTTGATTTTTTGGTTGGTTAGGGATTTTTAATTTTTAGGGGTTTTAGGTTTTTAATGTTTTTAGGGTTTTTAGGTATTTTTGGGGTTTTTAGGGTTTTCTGGTTTTTTGGGTTTTTTTATTTTTAGGGATTTGTGGAATTTACTATCAATTAGTATTTTTAATGGTTTGAAGGGACATAGGATATTTTATTGATTTTAGGGGTTTTAGGGTTTCAGGTTCTTTTTGGGTTTTTAGATTTTGGTGTTTTTTATGGTTTAGTGGGTTTTAGGGCCGTAAATTTTTATTTAGGGTCTAATGGGTTCTATTGGGTGTTTCGATTCTTCAAGTGATTTTATAGGGTTATAGGTACTGCAAGGTGTTCTTTCGGTTTTTTTTGTTTTTTGGGATCTTTGGAATCATGTTATTGGTTTTTAGTGTCCTTGGGGTTTTTAGGGGTTTCTTAGGATCCTTTAGGGCATGTAATAGATTTGGGGTCTATTATGGGGTTTAATGGTTTTATAGGGAATTCTACGATTTTTAATCTTCTTTAGTGCTCTTTAGGGGTTTTAGATTCCTTTCAAAGTTTTAGGATACATTTGGATATTTTATTGTTTTAATTATTTTTTTTTCCTTTTTTCTAATTTAAAGGGTTTTAATGTATTTTTGGAGATATTAAGATTTTTACGGACTTTTGGTTATTAAGGTGTTTTTTTTTGAACTTTTAGGGTTTTTAGGGTATTTGGGATCTTTAAATGTATATTATGTTTTTTTACGTTTTATATGTATTTGGGGTTTTATGATTTTATGGTTTTTTATGTTATTAATGTTTATAGTTGTTTTTTGTTTTTAAGGTTTTTTAGGCCCCTTAGTTTTATATGACTTTTAGGGTTTTATATCCGTTATGGTTAGTAGGGCATTGTTAATGTTTATAGGGGATTTTAGGGGTTTTAGGGTTTTAATGGATTTTGGGGTCTATTGGTGTTTTTAATGGTTCAGGGATTTTTTAGTGTTTTGGATGATTTTTTGTGTTATAAGGTTTTATATTATTTATGGCTTTTAGGTTCATTAATATTTTTTCTATTTAAGTATTTTTTAGTTATAATGGTTTTTAGGTTTTTATGATGTTTTATGTTTTTAATGATTTTTCTAGTTTTTATGGTTTTTAGTGGGTTTTAGTCTTTGGGGGGGGGGGGGTTATGGTTTTTAAGGATTCTTTGGTCTATTTTTTGTATTTTTAGGATTTTTAAGTGTTTTAATTGTTTTTGTGATTTTTAGTACTATTCTAGTATTCTTTAGAGTTTTTCGTGGTTTTAGGGTTTATTATTTTTTTAATGGTATTTATGGATTCTAAGTGTTTTATAGTTTTTAATGTTTTTAAGGTTTTTAGTGTTTTATGGTTTATGGGTCTATTGTTTTTAGAATATTTTATAAATTTCATGGTCTTATAGGGTATTAGAGGTTTCAGGGTCATTTAGAGATTTTTCGGGATTTAGGATCCATCATGGTTTTGGGGACATTTTTGTGACTTATTATGGTTTTAGGGTTTTAGGATCTTTTGGAGTTTATGGTCTTTTAGGTTTATTTTTTGGTTTTTTTGGGTTTTTTGGGGGTTTCATTATTTCTATGGGATTTTAGTGTATCATGGACTTTAGGATTCTCTAGGGTTTTGATGGGTTTTTTTCATTTCTGTTTTTAAGGGTTTTAGGAGATCACAGTGGGTTTTAGGGGGTTTTAGGGGTATTAGGGTTTTCTAGGTTCTTAGATATTTTATGTTTTTCACGGTCTTTAATGTATTTAATAAATTTAGTGTTTTTTGGTTTTTTGGGTATGAGCGTTTTAAGAATGTTTTTGGGTTTTATGTATTTGGGATCTTTGAGGTTCTTTTGGAGGATTTGAGTGTGTTCTAATATATTTTATCAATTTTAGGATAATTTATGATTTTTATGGTCTTTAGGAGTTTTAGTGATTTTAAGCATTTTTAGAGATTTAGGTTTTTATATATTTTAGGGTTTTTATTATTTTTTGGTATTTTTGGTTTTTTCTATTGTTTTTAATGGGTTTAAAGTTTTAATTGGTTTTATGTTTTTTGTGTATTTTAGGGTGTTTATTATCTTTTAATGGTTATTAGGGTCTTATTAGGAATTTTTTATGTTGTTTCACAGTTTTTTGGGGTTTTGGGATTATTTTTGGTCTTCATGATGCTTTAGGGTTTTATTGGGTTTTTGGATTCTTGGGGTTTTATTGAATTTAGAGTTTCGTAAGCTTTTTTAGAATCTTTATAGGGTTTTTTGTATTTTTATAAATTCTTAGGGTATTAGAATTTAAGGGGTTTAAGTGATTTTAGTTATTTTATGATTTATTTAGTATTTATATTTGTATACAAGTTTTAGGAGGTTTTAGGGATCATATATTTTTTTGGGGATTATGCATTTTGGTCCATTTTTACGATTTTAGGGTTTTTGGTTTTCTGGTGGATTTTTAAGAATTTTGTAGTGTTTTTAGGAATATTTTTTGTTTTAAAGGTGTTTTTCAGTTTTTAGGTTTTTAGGGGTTCCAAGGTGTATAGAGTCGTTTAGTTTTTTTGGGTTTTAGTGTACTTTAGGAGTAATTTATAATTTTTAGATTATCGATGGATTTTCTTGTTTTTAGGGTTCGTTAGGTGTTTTATGAGTTTTTGTGTTTATTTTTTATGTAATTTGAGTTTTTTTGGTTTTCTTGAGTTTTTATGTTATTTAAGTGTTTTTAATAGATTTTAGATAGGTTTTAGGGTATATTGTTTTGTGTAATGTATTGGACCTCTCTGTACTATTACATTGTGAGAACTTGGAGTTTAAGGTTTTCTGGGGAATCAAGGTGTCTCATTTCAATACATTGTGAATTTTCCAGTTTTTCATGTTTTCAAATGGTGGATTACCCTGGTGGTGGCTCACTGTGGTGGTGACTCCCTAGCGGTGACTAGTTGGAAGTGGATCATAGGCGGCAACTCGTTGGCAGTTACTTAGTAGTGGTCGATCGCTAGTGGTGGCTTGATGACAGTCGATTGCCCATCAATGAATCAATTAGTAGTGACTCACCAAAAGTGGTAGGAAATTCATATGGTTTGACTCACTGAGCAGTGATTTTCCAAGAAGTGACTTGTCTAGTGATGCATCACCAAAAGGTGACTTGCGAGCGGTGTCTATTAGAGCATTTTGTCATCTAATAATTCCTCATAAACAATTTTTCCAAATTCATCCTATTTCACCCTTTTGACATTTTCATTGACGTAAAATGATTTTAACGCCTTCTATGAACATATATAAGAGATATTAAAATAACTTAAATCATATATTTTTTTTCCAAAGGGTTTGGGGTATTTCATATGGCCAAAACATATGATCTGGGCCAGATCCTCCATTATTTGAAAATCTAAAACCATCTAAACCCATGAGTCTATTTAGATCCTTCCCAAAGATGAGATACCATTTCCCCTTATTCTTCCTTCTTCCCTTCTTTAGTTACTAGATTCCTGGAGTACATTTTCATGTAGTAGTTATGCAATCGGGCTTCCTATTTTTGTTTGTGTTTCCCTAGAGTTTTTCCTCAGGTATGCGTGCCGGTGCATTTGTGTAACTAGGAAGTGTTGATCGCCTTTTATTCTTAGTAGGCATACCATTGTATTTCATAAGTGTGCAAAATACGGGGTGGGAATATGGATTTTTTCTTTGTGAATATTGATTAATATAAAATTAATAAAGATAATTGAATTGGTCTTTAATCAATAAACAAGGGCAGGGAATGTGAGTCATGTTAATTTGTCTTATTATTATTTTTGATTTTACTATGAAATATATTGGATAAATACCCACTGAAAATAGTGGCCATTGGTAGTCCTTTTTATGCATGATATAATTTTTGGAATGAGTTTTTCTTTTTTATGAACAAATTTATGTGGAAAATTTTTAAACACTTTCACTCAGCTAATAAATGGATGTCTAAGGATCATATTGTTTCTATGATAACCCATATATTAACAAGTGAAATTACATAGGGGATTTTTGGTTAATCAAGAATATGTATTTATTTGGTTCGTGTGATGATGTTGTTTTGGTAATGGTTATTCATAGGGGGTTGGTTTGGATGATATGGAAATCTGGGCATGGTGTGATGATGTAGCAGGGAAGAAAACCTAGATGGGTTGTGATATTTTTATGAGTTTGGTTGTGATTTTTGGTTTGTTTTGGGTGGCATGGTGGTTTGGTTATGATGACATTTATGAATTAATATAGTGGTTGGTATGGGTGGATCTCCATTGATAAAAATCATAAATCATCACCCTATCTTGAAGTCATTGTGTGATTTGTTTTTAATGTGATGTTGGTTAATTTAACATGAATATTAATTTTTGTTTTGTTCATTTACATCCATGATAGCTACCCGGGTAGTGATGGGGTGAATAAATAAATTTCTAATGCAATTTGGAATATATTGGTTTATATTGGTTAACATATTTGAAATCGTTAATTAAATGAGTTGGTATAAGAAATGGTTCTTGTGGCTTGTTGTGATGTGTGTTATGAATTTATATAGGGTAAAAAACTGACGGTGTTGTGAGTGGTGTATTTTTTTGTAAACCCATATGTTAGGATTTAGTGTTTAGTATATTTTTAAATATACTTTTATTTTCTTGTGATATCTATTTTAACCCACCCATAGTGGAGAACTTTGTGCCAAAAAACCCCATCGACATAGGGGAGGGTGTCTTTTCCAACATCCCAGAGGTAGGATTTATGGTTGGTCACCATATCATCTCTAATCTCTCTTCTAGGAGATAAAGCACTGAGTTTTATCATGCTATATGTGGTGAGACGTCGTAGTTCATGTGTTTGGAAGCGAGGTGGTTTGTTTACCGAGTGTCTCCTGGATCAGTTTTGATTTTCTTTCCCAGGTGTCTTTAGAATGAGTTGCGATGTAATTTCCTCTATGCATTTCAGATGACAAGTGATGTGTTGGAAGGCCCAAGTGTGTGCAGGTGAGGTGTTTTGTGGTGCCAATTTGTGTGATGGAGGGTTATGTGTTGTGAGTCCTAGTTGGGTGCGTGAGAGATGTGATGTGGTACGTTCAGAAGATTTGGGAGTGCCAGGATGTTTTTTTTGGGTGTGAGATCAATTAATCAATGGGAAATAGTTATGGGGTACCCTATCACTGATGTGATTTATATTATAGTAATTTACTTGAGTTACATAGTGAGCGTTCCATGGTGAGTTTGGGATTGTTTAGTATACGTACTTGGGTGATGTTTTGTATTGATGGTTTCTCATAAGTGAATTACTATGCCTCTTTCACATGTGTACGAGGGAACTAGGTATTTCCTTCTAATTATACATGTATTCTCACCGTATATATATAAACAAATTTACATTTTCATGAGGACTTCATAGACTGTGGTGGACCTTACTATCATGGATCATGACAGTTGTTATGTCTCTGTATAGATTTAATTTTTGGGTATTTACTATGGAGACTTTTGTATCTTGTAAGCCTTATATTTTACAATTTCATGTGGAATATTTTGGGTTTATATTTTATATATTTCATGTAAATTTTTTGGATAATTCACATTATCTCCCAATATTTTTCGAAAAAAAGCGTAATGCCACCCATATTGTGAGATGTGTACACCTTTGGTGCTTTTCACCAAATAGGGGCCTATTTGAGGTAGGACTTGACGGGTAACTTTTTCCCCATCATCATTGTCATTTGAGATGGGGTATTTTTTCTGGGATGGGGTCATGAAATAGTGGTATCAAAGGTGTTGGATGAGAGGTAGGATGGAATGTTGAGTCAGGCATATTTAGGATGGAATGGGTTGGTATAGAGACTGTTACAGTTGACCTTGGTGGACGAACTAGGATAGGGATATTGACTATGAAAATAGATTTTTGGCCCCCATATATGGTTAACGAACAGTAGTCTTACTAAACAACCAATAGAGGTAGGAATTCTTGTTGGGTAGAGACCTAGGTATGGTACATGCATCATAATGTATTGTGTTCTTTTTGAAATTGGGTTGTTTTGGGAAGGAAAAAATGGACAAAATTAATGAAATTAATTAGAATAAATCTTCATAAAATTACATAAAACTCAGGATTTAGGAAATATTTGTTTACTTTTTAGCTATAACAGAGATTCATCATCTTCATGTGGATCATATAGTGGAGGTTCAGTAGGTTAATCAGGTTGATCGCTATAGGGTTAATCTAGCTAAGGACGATGATCATTGGGACAAGATGTTGCACTGTTTTCAATAGTATGATTTGTAAAATTATGAGGGAAGTGTTTCAAATATGTAAATAGAGATCCAGATAGTGGAGTTTGAGATCTGATTTTGATTGCTCAAGGCCTCGATAGAGTACTGTGTCCCACTGGTAGTGAGTCCAATGTAGGTTGTTGCATGTCAGTCATGGACACTATATATGGGGGAACAAAAGAAGGAACATGTTATGTAGGTTTACTTCCTAATGGTGTTCTGGGTAAAATTCCTTTTGTCGACAATGGTTGATGATTAGAGGAAGGAGCTACTATACATTCAGAAGTGAAATACGATAGTGTGGGATTTTGGGATCAAATTCAAGGAGCTTTTGTGGTTTTTCTCTAGATCTTTTTCCTGATGAGGATTCCCATTAAATTAGTCCTAAGTATCGAATTTATCCTTCCAACCAGTGTGGTGTTACTCTTTTTATGTTTCTAATGTATCTAGAGGTTTAGAAGAAGTAAAAATTGATCAAGAAGATGCACTCATGAGGAAGTTTTCTATGAGAGGGGATTTAGTATGGTTCTCCGAAAGGTAGAGTTGTCAATGGAAGGTTTCAAGTAGCATGACCTTATAGGATTCAAATGGATTACATTCGTCCTCTAAACATTACCTTTAAACATTCTATTCGATGTTACATTACTATAATCTTTTGTTTGACGTGTTTCATTAGTGGGGTCTTCATCTATCTTCAGATTTAGTGCCCTACGGCTACTCGAACTATGTTTGGTGGCATTGGATAGGTTCAGTGCCAGCCTCAATAGTGGTTTCTAGTGAGAGAATTTTAGCTCCATGGGAAACAAACTTTTTCTCTACTAAGGGGATATGGATTTGGTAGAGGCTGACCCCATGATTCTCCTCGCATTACGAGATTGCAACCCAATAATGGTCATGGAATTGATCATCACTAGAGAGGTATAGCGGTTGTGTGTTGTTAGTTTCACAAAACGGAGGATGTAGTTCCAGTGGGCCCAATGATCATCAGATGTATGATCAATTTGTTTAGTAACATTATTTGTTCTTTGTTTTATTTATTATCTTCAAACTCTTTTCACCCACTTTATCCCAAGCTCTATGAATATATAAATATGGAGGCTTCTCGTGACCTTGGTGTAGAGAACACCTGTCAAAGGCCAAACCAACTTGTTTGATGTGTGTTGGTGGTGTAGACAGAATATGGGATCACAATAGTATCGTGTGGATCCTTTCTTGTTATAGATGTAGTTATACAATGTCATTCTCAACATCTACTGGTTGAATTCCATGTTTTCTTTTATTTACATCATTCATAGGAAAGCCTTATTTTTATCTAAATGTCCAGCATGTGATTTTTTGTGGGGAGTGGAGTTTCCAAGTGTGTAGTCGGAAAATGAAATCCCTTATTTCCTTATTAGCTGAGTTGTAATTGGTATTATTGGACACTAATATGGTAGAGGTTCCCAAGATTTTTGTAGGCTTTTAGGATTTTTCCCTATTTATTTTTTTATTCATACCCCTTGATGTGATGTTGTGTTAATGATAGACTTTCAACCCAGTGCTTCTCTAATTTCAATGGATCCTTATTCGATGGTACCCTTTGAGCTATAAATGTTTGGGATTAAAATAAGTGATATGATGATGAAGGGTTTTATCTAATTGAGTGTCTTACCATGGGGTGCTTTAGTGTTGTTCTCCAAGAAGGTTGATGGTATTTTGATGTTTTCATAGAATATTGGAGGTTCAATCAGGTGACTTTCAAGAACTATTACCATTTTCTAAGGACATATGATCTTTTTGACTAGCTTAGAGGGGTGTGTTGGTTTTCTAATATCGATCATCTCACTGGAAATCACCAGTTGAGCGTAGAGGATTGAGATATCATGAAGACAACCATCATATGTTGGAATAGGTACATTAATTTTGTAGTTATATTGTTTGGTATTATGAATGTACTAAAAGTGTTCATGGGACTTATGAACTAAGTGTTCCATGAGTTCCTAGATTGGTTCATCATCATATTAATTGATGATATCTTAATCTACTCTATGCAGGAGGATGAGCTTGTTGATCATCTCATAACAATCTTATAGGTACTTTTACACCACTATCTCTATGGGATGTTGTCCAATTGGATATTCTGGAAAGGAGAGGTTCATTTCCTCAAGCATATGGTGTCCCAATAGGGTGTGGCAGTGGACCCTTCAAATGCCAAAGCTATTGTTTCTTGGGAATCATCCAATAACATGGAAGAGGATTGCAATTTCCTTGGTATTTCAAGATATTATCATAGGTTTGTACCCGATTTATCTCAATTTACTTCCCCATTGACAACCATGATTAAAAAATACTAGGATTTTGTATGGATTGATCTGTGTCCGGAAGCATTTGGTTACTGGAAAGAGAATTTGTTCAGTGCTCCATTTCTCCAACCACTTGAGGAAATGGTGATGTTTGAGATGTTTTGTGATGATTCCCATTTGGGTTAGTGATTTGTAATAATTCATTAGCAGGAATTTATCTCTTATGGGTCCAATTAGTTACGTCTTCAAGGGAATAACTATGTGACCCACAATCTTGGGATTTCATCTGTTGTATTTGTGCTGATTTTGTTGTACCATTAGCTCATTGAAGAGTGCTTTGTGGTCATCACATATCATAAGGGATTGATGTATATCATTCCAAAGAGTGACATGAATATGTGACAATGGAGGTGGATAGATTTTATTCAGGATTATGATATCGTGATCTCCTACACATCAGTAAAGTGGAATATAGTGGATGATTCTTTAAGGAGAAAGTCGTAGTAGGAGGTTGTTTGGAAATCATTGGATTCTTGGAGAGTGATGGAGTAGTTGGTATACATTCACATTGATTCAAGATTAGATGTTGGTAAATACTGTTTGTTTTTTATGATTATGATATATTTTTTGATGAAGCAGATTGAGGAGTCACATTGGTGAGTCTTAGATGCATTGGTGATGGAAAATCATGTTTCCCGTGGTGATTCATCAAACGAGTGGTGATAGGATGGCTGGAACCAGATTATTTTTGATGGATGGTTTTTTATTCATTTTGTGATTCATGAGGGATTACTTCATGAGTTTCATAGCTCAACTATGGAAGTACAAATAGTAGTTTCAAATATGTACCATGTATTGAGGATGTATTTTTTGTGGATTTGGACAAAACGGGATGTGGTGGACTTATTGTCTTGATGTCTAGTTTTCTAGTAGGTAAAGGATGAGAAACATGTTCCTAGTGGATTTTTGCAGCCTTTGGATGAACGTAATGGTAAATGGGATGATATGTCAATAGATTAATTATTAGGTTTACCCATATCTCATGAAGTTTTTGATGATATTAGGGTGATAGTGGATCAATTTATGAAATCATCCCACTTCATAGAAATCATGAATTAGGCGGAGTGGATATCTTGGCTATGATTACATGGATGAAGTGTTGTCGTTTCATGGATATCCTTGGTGTATTAACTCATATTAAGATTTTAGGTTTACCTCGTGAGTCTGGAGGGGATTGAACCATGATTTTGTCACTCAATTACACCTCTTCATAGCCTACCATCCTCAGACAGATGGGCATACAGAAAGAACAATCTAGAGGTTGGAGGAGATGCAGTAATCTGGAATCCTGGAATTTGGTGGATCTTGGGTTTGAAACGTGACCTTGATAGAGTTTTCTTATTATAATATCTACCAATATTCCAGTGGTAGGTCCCAATATAAGGATTTTTATGGAATATTGTGTCATTATATGCTATGTTGGTTGAAGGTTGGGTAGATAGTTGTTCTTCGACATGATATGATATAGAGCACAATAGAAAAAGTTCACCATGTTCAGGAAAGGATGAAATAATTACAAAATTGTAAAAAGTCACAATTCGATCATAAAGGGAGGCCCTTAGAGTTTGTGGCTTGGGACCATCTATTCTTTTATTTTTTCCATCGACATTGGTAGTGGAGGTTTGGTAGAGGGAGTAAGATTTATCCTATGTTCGTCATGGCCATTGAGGTGTTGGGAATGTTCCAGAGGTGGCATATCTACTGGCATTTAAACCACATTTATAAAGGATCCAAGATGTCTATCATGTGTCTTAGAATCTCCATCATCTTCATGATTACTCTGATTACATTGACTAGGGATTGATGAATATTGGGGATGACAAGATATTTTTGTATCCGTCAATAGGGATCCAGGACCATAGATATAATGTGTTACATTGAGGGAAAATTATTTTGGATTGTGAGTTGTAAAGGTGTGGTGGCTAGGAGGATAGTACTTGGGAGTGAGAGATGCAGATTTGTGCTGAATACCCAAAGTATTTTTGTCTTTTTCATTTCCTGTTTTTATTTGTGATGTAATATTTGAACCCTAGTTTTTTAATAAGATGATATTTTTCATTTGGATTATGATGTGTGTGGTGTGTGGTGTGATAAATTTTGGATATAGGAAAAGGGGATTTCATAATTACTAATGAAGAAGAATTATCTGTGATGTGATTGAACCCACGTCGGTGAGTTAGGGCCACTAATAGAGGATAATATCTTTACATGCCGGATGTGATTCTGTGATTCGTGTGTTTTTTATTGTGTGGTTCTTCTTCAAGGGTATTGTGTTTTGTGTTCATTCAGGTTGGCACGCAAAACACCTATATTGATAAAAACCTAATTTGTAGAAGTTAGAGGAGGTGTTCTTGTATGTGGGGTTCTAACTCCAGCATTCTTACAACACATGATAGTTTATTGATGAATGTTGGTGTGTTTAGTTTGTGTTTGTGTTTCAAGTGTAATGAGATCCGTTAGAGGTATCTTGAGGGGAGTTTGTTTAGGTCCCTCCCCTCTTTTTTTCTCGGTCAGTTTTTAATTCATAAAGGTGAGAATATTTTGAGAGATATCTTATGTATTGTCCCAAACCACTCCAGTACATTAGATTGTGACAATCTAGATTTTAAGGTGGGAAGGTGGATCAATGTGTCTCATTTTAACACTACGTGAATTTCCCTGTTCCCCTTGATTTCCAATGGTGGATCACCCTGTTGGTGACTCATAGTAGTAGTGAATCACTAGAGGTGACTTGCTGGAAGTGAATTGAATGTTGTGACTCGCTTGTGGTGACTCTTTTGTGCTAACTCGCTGGCTTTTCCTCGCTGGTATTTTCTAATTGTCGGTCACTCGCTACTAGTTTCTCTCCCAATGATGCCTCCTCTAGTGGTGAATCAAAAAAGTTGGTAGTAATTTCATCTATTGGTGCATCATCGAGAAGTGGTTCAGCTTAGAGTACCTCATTGAGAAGTGCCTCACAGAATACTAACTAGATTGTGATGTCTTATCAAATGGTGGGTCATCCAATATTCCCTCATGAACAATGTTTCCAGCTTCTTCTAGTTTCTTCTTTTTGACATTTTATTTGATGTAAAATGATTTTAATGCCCTTTTATGGTATTTGATACTGATTCAAGTCCCAAAATTCTATATTATTGTCCCTATGTCTAAGGGGGATTTTAAATGATCAAAACTACTGGCATTGACCAGAGCCTCCTTTATTGGAAAATCTAAATTTATCTAAACCCACGACTCTAATTAGATATTTCACAAATATAAGACTCAATTTCCCCCATGATCTTAAATCGTGTATTCCCTTGATGACACGGAGTGTTTTTATTCACATATTAATCATCTAATCAAGATTCTACTCTTGGTTTGTGTTACCTTGAAGTTTTTCCTATAGCATGTGCTGCCTTGCTTCTATGCAATCGAGAAAGTGTTAATATCCTTTTCATACAAGTATATTTACCATTGTATTCATTAATTATGAATCATGTGGGGTGGTTATAATGATTTTTTTGTGAAGTTAGTTGAATACAAAATAAATATAAATAATTGAATTGCTTTTAAATTAATAAACAGGGGCTGTGAAAGTGAGGAATATTTGGTTTTTTTGTTGTTTCATTTGATTTTAATTTGATCTGTATGGGATGAATACTAATAGAATGTCATGGATATTAGTAGTACTTTTTTGTACAAGGAATAGTTTATGGATGGAATGTTATTTGTTGCTAATGAATATTTTTTTGTGAATGTTGTTAAACACATACACTCGGCTAATAAATGGTTTCCCTGATATGATACTATTATTTAGATGTTCTCTGAATTACTAAGGGGAATTAATGAATGGATTCCTTGTTAAACCTAATAATTTCTTACTTAATTTCATGTGGTGATGTGCTTATGGGAACAGTTTTGCACAAGGGGTTGGTTTTGTTGCTATGAATATATGGGCATTGTGTGATGATGCAGCTGGGTAGTGAAGCTTGTTGGGTTGTGATATACTGATGAGTGTTCTTTTGAGTTGGTGTTTTTTTTGTTTTCATTGTGGTATGGATAGTATGACATTGATGAATGATAATAGAGGTTGGTATTGTTTCTTCACCATTGATAATATGCAAAAAGATACACCCTGTTTCTTGATGTTCTCATAGGATGTTTCTTTAATATGAATTGGGTAAATTTACCATGAACGTTGCTATGTATTTTTTATGTGTCACAATATATAGCTACATAGTTAGTAATTGGGAAAATAAATAAATGTCCAATTAAATCTGAAATGGCTTGTATTAAATTGATTAAAATATTGTAAATCGATAAATAAATTGGTTGGAATAAGAAATGGGGTTGTGGAATGTTGTGTGATGTGTCATTCATTTAGAAGTGGTAGAAAAAGTGACTGTGTTTTGAGTTGGATAGTCTATTTGTAAACCCATAGTTTGGTCTTGACTGTTTGGTATTATTTATACATATAATTTTATGTTCTTTTTATTTCTATTTGTACACCAACCAATTTGAGCACTATCTACCAAACACCCCCATTGTCATGAAGAATTATTTAATTTTCTACATGCAGGTGGGAGGATGGATGGATGACCACCCACAATTTACTACACCCTCTTACATGTGATTATGTCCTATATTTCGTTGGACAGCATGTGTTGAGATACTGTATCCATGTTGTTTGCGAGTTAGGTGGTTAGTTTCCTAGGTGTCCCCGTGTTGAGTTATGATGTTCTTTCCCAGGTGTCTTCGGGATTAGTTGTGATATGATTTTCTATGTGACATCTGGATGAGATCTTATGTTTTGTGAGTCCTAGGTGTGTCATGGTAGGTTATATGTTGTGTAGCCTAGGTGTTTGTAGGTGAAAAGTTATGTGGTATGTTCGGAATAGGTGGTGGCACCTAGACACTTTTTATTTGTGTGTGAGAGAGGATAATTAATGGGAAAGCAGTGTGGGGTACCCATTCACTAATGTCATTTATATTATATTACACTAATTTCATTAATTGGTTACTGTTACTTATTGAGGAGGGGCATGGATAGTATACTTGTTTCGTGCAGTTTGGTTCTTCAACAATATCAAAGGCTCATTAGTATGCCACTTTTACATGTGCATAAGGAATATTTTTTCCCTACTTAGTATACTTGTATGCTCACCCTATATATATAAAAATGTTTTTAGGTTTCTCGGATGATTTCATAGATAGTGATAAACCATACTAGATTGAATCTTGAGATTTTTTTATTCACTACATAGAATTAATTTTGGGTATTTACTTTGGATTCTTTTGTGTGTTGTGACAGTTTTATTTTAAACAAGCATGTGGGATGGTTTGGTTTTATTTTTTTATATTTCTTGGAGTTTTCGTGGATCATTCAACATTTCTAGATATATTTTTTGAAAATTATGGTAATGCATCCTATATTGTGAATTTTTTACACCATTGGTTCTAGTCACCAACCTGGGGCCTGCTGGAGGAATGATGTGGGGGTCATCTCTATTTTTTCATTTCCAAGACAAGAAGGGTATCTTTAGAGGGGGGGGGGTGACATTTTGGTTTAATGTGTCAGGAATAATTTTTACAATAAAGGGTCTTAGGTATTATGTTTAGGGTTTAGAGTATTTGGTTTAAGGTTTATGGTGTGGGGTATAGGGGTTACGGTTTAGGGTATAGGGTTTAAGGTGTACAGTATTGGGTTTAGAGTGTAGGGTATAAGGTTTTTGTTTTCATGTTTAGGTTAATGGGTGTAGGGTGTATGTTTTACTATTAAGGGTTTGTTACTTGGGTTTTGGGTGATGGTTTATTGGTTTTTAGTGTATACTTATGGTTTGAGGGGTTATGGTTTTTTTGAATTTTTAGTGGTTTTTCGGTTGTTTGGGATATTTTGATTTTCTGGTTTCTTGGGGTTGTTTTAATTATTATTAGTTTTAAATTATTTTTGGTCTTCTAATAATTTTTTTGGGCTTTTGGGGGTTTTCTTGGGCTTTTTAAGGTATTATGGTTTTTAGGGGGCTTACGGGTTTTAGGTGTTTTATGGGTTTTAATGGTTATCAAGGGATTTTTATGTTTCTAGGGTTTTTATGTTTTTTGTGGGTTTTTGAGTATTTATGGGTTTTGGGTTTTTTAGATTTTGGAGTTTTCTAGGGGGTGTTTCATAGTTCCTTGAAACATGTGTTCTAGTTTTAAGAATCACTTCTTCCAGATAGTTTCCATTGGATTTATTTATGATACATGAAACTTCCAATAGTTCATTATCCAAAGGGGACCTGGTTTCCAAAGGCATAAGTTCATTATGTTTACACATTACGATACATAAGAATGTGCACAGGTCAAGAGGATGGGAGGTCGGACTCATCATACCCTTTTTGGGGATAATTTTTGTCTAATTTTGGAAAATCTTTATAAATTTAAGATATTTTTATGAATCCTTATTAATTCACTATGTATAACTTAAGTTTCCCTTGGAATATACTATCAATTATTAACATGTGAAATTTTTTTAATCTTCAGTATGTATTAAAGGTTCTTTATTAATATAGATATATGTATGTATTCAAAGTTCTCCATCAGTGGTATCCTCTAATATACTATTTCAAATTATTTTAATTATCATTATGTTGATACTGGTTTTTAATCCACTCATCTGGGAACTCTATAATTTATTTTCATCTAGGGAGATGAACGCTTGTTTTGATATTGGGATCGTACACATAAAATGGGAAACCTAAGTATCTTGGTGAAAGGAATCAGAACACTTGTAGTTCAGTACCGCTTAATGGGACACATCATACCTTTTAATGTCATTTGATAAGGACCTAACCATAAAATTTAAATCCATGTGTTAAGGACATATAAGAAAATGGTGATTAGTAAATGTTTGGTGTGGGACGTATGCTGAAGCAGCCCAATGAACATGGAAAGGATATGGATTTCCATGTTAGATTATAACCTGTTGGGAATATGGCCTACGTAGAACTCCATTAATTTGAAATGTTGTGTTTGAAACTCAAGGAGGGTTCCTACGTATCCCATGTGGATGGAAATCAAATACCACATAGTTGTTAAATCTCATAGGAGAGTATAATTATTTGAGAGAAATGGGTTTAGGAATACTTAATGAAAATTATTACTTGATGATTTAGGGGTTTCAATTGGAGTATTATTCCTAATGAGGATGCCCAAATTGATGGAATTAGTGTTGGTTTTCTGAAGTGGATATCCAGGGATATTGGTCCCTATGAGGGCTTCCTACGTATTCCAATATTGGTGGGAATCAGATTCTTGTAGTTCATTCACCATGGGTGTTTTTGAAAATGTTGTAATCATCAAAAAAATCTAATCCCACATGAGTCATGATCGGTGTGAGAAAAAATAGGCTGTGAATGATTCAATAATGACACATACACTTTTCTTCTCTCGTGTGTGGAATAGGGCGAGCCTATGGTGGGAACAATAGATGAGGGCAAGGCAACCTAAGAAGAGGGTGCGAGGATGAACCTTCCCTCTTTTCTCTTTACATTGGACAAGGATCCGATTAATGTAAGAAGGGATAATGTTTAGGGGGTTATACCCATATTGATGCCATAAAATTGATCCTGGTATGAAGGGAGAATTCTCTTTTTTTCAAAATAATGGAAATTTGGTTTGAACCATACGTTCTCTTCTAGAACAACCCAGGTTCTATGTCTCCTTGAGAAAGGATAGGTAAGATCCCAAAACCTCCTCCAAACCAGGAACTTCTCAGCATTGTTCCTAGGAGAAAGGTTCATGTACCTGTGGATATACAAACCCACATGCACTTCGTTAATCCTAAACCCATTGTGTAAAAAATGTGGGAAACCACAGATTGTGGATATACAAACCCAAAATGAAGACACGCTAATGTGCCTTTCCTAATGGTTTGATAATTATGTTGGTTTTGGTGGAGGTCTCAACAGAATCTCTTTTATACAAGGGTTCCAAGGATGAGGATGCCTTTCCATTAATGGATTTGAGGAAGGCTTGATGGATTGTAGACTAGAGAGAGTATGTTAATCAAATAGGGGCACTGAAGTAGATAAGGGCGGGAAATTATGGGTGTGTATGTAGACTTAGGCGAACTGATATTCACTTATGCGACAAACAACTTGTATTGTAATACATGGGCGAGACTTGGCTCAATTCTTCATGAGTATTCACAGGTGGTCCCAGAACTGGGGCGCTCATGTTTCTATGAAAGGAATATGTGGTGCACTAGTGTTTCTAATTTATGGAGGTTGGGCGCTTTAGGCACGCAAGTAATATGGGTTTCAAACAATAAGAAGACATAACGTCCAATTACCCTCCTTTAAATACTCCTCTCAAGGAGTTGATGATCTTCCTTGAATGTTTAGGACTACTTGGTTGAAGCATTAGGGAAACCAAAGTAGAAATTGGTCTTTATGGAAATTCATCCATACAAATGAAGGCCCCAATGGCATATTTTTAAGGATATTTTATTTTTTTAAATTTTTAGCGTCTTTTATTGTTTTAGGGAGTTTAAGGGTCCTTAGGGTTTTAATTATTTTTAGGTTTTATGTGTTTTGTGAGTTTTTAGGGTTGATTGAGGTTTTTAGAGTTTTAGGAACTCTTTATATTTTTTAGTCTTCTGTAAGGTGTTATATGTTTTTGTGGAATTTAGGGGGCTTATCGTTTTTTTCTGTATTTATGGTATTGAGGGTTGTTTTTTGTCCTTTAGTGTTTTTTGGGGTTTTGTGTGTGTCATTTAGTATTTTTTAGATTCCTTTAAGGAGGTTTATAATTTTATAGTTCTTCAGGGTTCATATTGATTTAAATGTCCTTTAGGAGTTATGGGTTTTTAGGATCCATTATGATTTTTATGGAGTTTTAAGGTTTGTAGTTTCCTTTAAGGGGTTAGGGGGTTTTTTGCGTCTTTTTGGGTATTAGGGTATTTTGTGTTCTTTTCGAGTTTTGAAGGGTTTACAGTATTTTATAATGTTTTATAGTTTGTTTGGACTTTTAGGGTTTACAGGATTTTAGGTACTTCTAGGGTTTATATGTTTCTTAGGGGTTTTTAGTGATTTATGCTCATTTAGAGGGTTTTCAGGATTTTAAGGGGTTTTAAGTATTCATAAGTGTGTTAGGGATATTTAAGTGTATTTAAATTTTCATGTATTCTTAAGGTTTTAGGGTTCTAAAGGGTTTTTAAGGATTTTAAGTGGTTTTTGGTCTAGTTAGGGTCCATTAGGGATTTTAGTGTTTTAGGGTTTTTATGTGTTCCAATACTTTTTATGGATTTTAAGGGTTTAATGTGGTTTTATTGTTTTAGGGTTTTAGGATGTCTTGGATTTTAAATTTTTAGGGGGTTTTTGGTTTTTCAATTTTTTTATATATTTTACGGGGTTTTTTTGATATTAGAGATTCTTGTTTTTTTATGGTTTTATGTTTTTTTAAAGTGGTTTTTAGTGTTTTTAGGGTTTTTAGGGGTTTTACGATTTCTAGGATCATGTAATTTTTTAAGTAGATTTATGGGTTTTAAGGTGTTATGAGGAGTTTTATAGGGGTCTTAGATATTTATATGGTTTTTTATTGTTATTATTGTTTTTAGGGGTTTATGGGTTATTAGATTTTTTGGGGGTTTATGGTTTTTAATTAGTTTAGCGTTTCTAGGGTTTTTAAAATTTTTAGTGTTTTTAGTGTTTTTAGTGTTTTTTAGTTTTCAATGATTTAATTTTTGTAATTTTTGGATATCAGGGTTTTTAGGGGTTTTAGGGGTTATTAGTGGTTTTAATATTTTTTTGATTTTAATGTTTTCAGGGATATTGTGGGTTTTTAGGGGGTTCAATGTTTTTATTGTTTTTATATTTGTAAATATTTATAGGGTTTTTATGGTTTTAGTGTTTTTATGGATATTATTGTTTCAGGGGTTTTATGTGTTTTAGAGTTTTGTGGATTTTTTGTATTTTTGTGTAATTTATTATTTTTTTTGTTTTTTACGAGTTTTTAGGGGTTGGGGTGTTGAAGTGTTTAGGGGGTTTTACAGATTTTTTTTAGTTTTTATAGTATTTTTAGTTTTCTAGGGAGATTAGGGATTCTATGGGTTTTAGTGTTGTTTTGGGTTTTAAGAGTTAAGGGTTCATCATGCAGGATAGGGGTTTAAGGCTTACGATTAAGGGTTTATTGTGTAGGTTATATGGTTTAGGGTGTAGGGTATAGAGTTTAGGCTGTAGTTAAAAAGGTAAAATATTTTTATTTGTTATTTATTGTTATTGTTCGGTGATTTTATTATTTTGAGGGGTTTTTGGTCTTTTAGGGGTTTTAGAGTTTGTAGGATTATCTTATGTATATTAAACTTTTTCCATGTGGTTTTAGGGTTTTAGGGATATTAGGGTTTCATGGTTTATTTATATTTAATATGGTTTTTTATTTTTGGGTTCACTTTGGTTTTTTTGTGATTGGGGTTTTTAGGAATTTTTCGTATTGTAGTGTTTTTGGGTTTCTTTTACAATTTTGGTGTTTTTTTTGGTTTTTTGGTTTATTTAATATTGTTAGTGTTTATAGTGTACATAAGTGGTATTTGGGTTTTAATAGATTTTAATGTTTTAGTGTTTTTAGTATTTTAGTGGTTTTTGGATTTTTAATTTGTTTTTGGTGGTTTTAAGAGTTTTTATTGGGATTTAGGGTTTTTATAGGGTATTTTAATTTCTTTAATGTATTTGTATTTTATATATTTTTAGCGGAATTTGGTTATTTAATGGATTTCTTGGATTTCTTTTATTTTTAGTGGTTTTACGATAATGTAGGTTTTTTTATATTTTTTGGGTTTTTAGTGTTTTCAGCGGTTTTAGGAGCATTATGGGTTTTAGAGTTCTTAGGGATTATTTATAGGTGATTTAGGGAATTTTGGTTTTTATAGGGTTTTAGTAATTTTTAGGGTTTTCTTGTATTAGTTCTTTATGGTTTTTTATATTTTTAGGTTTTTAATGGTTTTGATGTTTTAGTGGTTTTATGGTTTTTATTGGTTTTATCTTTTTAGGGGTTATAGAATTTTGATGGGTTTTTTAATTTTTTTAGGTATTTGTAGTGTTATCTGGGTTTTTTGGTTTTAAGGGTTTTTAGATGCTACATGGAATTTTGGGAGTTTTATGGTTTCTATATTTTTTTGGGTTTTATTGTTCTATTATGGGGTTTATGGGATTTTTTGGTTTTTTGGGATTTTTTATTTTTAGGGTGTTTAGGGATTATTAACAAGGTTTAGGGGTTTTTTTGTATATTTCAGTGTTTTTGGACATTATAGGGTATTTAAAGATTTTTTGCATTTTATTTTATTTTAAATGGTTTTATGGTGCCTATGAATTTAAGGGTTTTTTTATTTTTTGGGATTTTTTTATTCAAATAATTTATTTTCAGTTTTTAGGGTTTCATTTTTTTAGTATGATGAGGGTATTAAGGATTTATAGTTATTAGGGATTTTTAGTGTTTTTCATGTTTATATGGTCTGAAGGTTTTTCTAATTTTACTATTTTTTCGTTTTGGAGTTTTTAGGTGTTTTATTTTTTTGGTGGGTTTTGATATTTTCTGGTTTTCTAGGAAATTTATTGTTTTTTTGAGTTTTTTTAATATTTTTATGGTTTTTAGGGTTTTTAGGTGTTTAGGGTTTTTTTTAGGGAACATTATTTTTTTTTGTTTTTTAGGGTATTTCATGATTTTTATAATGTTTTTTTGTGTTTTTTATTTTAATTTTTTTTTGTGTTTTTTTGTGTGTTTAATTTATTTATGTGTTTTAGGGTTTTGGGTGGTGATAGGGTATTTTAATGTTTTATAGTTTTTAATATTTTATGGTTTTAGGTTTTTCAAAGGCTTTTAGGATTGTTTATTGTTTTTAGGATATTAATATCTTTTAGTGTTTTAGAAGTTTCAAGGTTTTTATTTGGTTATTTTGTTTCTTTTATGTTTTCCTGGGTTTTGGGTTTTTTGGGTCCTTTAAGAAATGGTGGAGAGATTTCTCGTGATCAAATTCTAGGGATGGGTAGCGCCATGTTATCAGTTTGGTTTGTCTCTCTAGACCTTTGGGTCATGATATGTCTTATGTCTAGGAACCTTGTTCAGGTTCCCCCCCTTATTCCCATAAAAGGGGTTTGCTTATAATAAGAAAATCATTTAAGGCGTTCAGGCCGTTGGATGGATGGGACCTTTATGGATTTTTGTTTTTTAGGTTTACTAAGTTATTTTATGGGTTTTAGTGTATTTTAGGATTTTAGTGTCATTTAGGGTCTTAGGTTCTTTCATGGGTTTATGGGATTCTAGAGTTCTTTAGTATTTTTAATGATTTAAGGGTCCTTTTGGTTTTATCTAGTTTTTAGTGTCCTTTAGATGTTTTAATGATTTTTAATATACATTTATGGGTTTGGGGTATTTTATAGTGTTTTAGTATTTTATGGGTTTGTAATATATTTTAGTGGAGTTAATGGTTTTTATAGTCTTTTATTGTGTTTGGGTTTTAGGTTTTTTATGTTTGTGATGATGATATTTGGGTCATTTAGGATTTTTTTTGGGTTTTTTGGTATTTATGGGGATTTTATGTTTTTAGGGTGTTGTACGGTTTTTAGGGTTTTAAATTTTGTTTGGGATTTTATTGTTTATGGTTTCATAGTTTTTTTTGGGTTTTTAGGTTTTTAAGTTGTTCTAGGTTTTTGTGGGTTTTTTAGTGTTGTCTATTGATTTTAAGGGGGTTTAGGTGTTTCTAGGTTTTTTATATTAATTATATAATATGTCCAAATCCATGGGTCACCCAATTTCTACACATATTTGCATCAATGTGAATGTTTCCAAGGCCTGATTAGATGATATATAAATCGAGGTCATAGAGGAGTTCTGATTCCATCAAATATTGGTGTTTGAATCATGGGTAGACTATAGTGTGAACTAATTTTCTTAAATCCATCTCCAATAGGTTTTTTTTCTAATAGAAATAATAGTCTTTCTATTTCGTCAGTTTCTCACATGGTCGATGCTGATTAGGTTGGCTTCAAACAGATTTCATCTTCAGAACCTCTATTCAAAGTATGTGTCTCCCGAGAACAATAGAGTAACTCCTAAGAACCTACTCAAATGAACCCCATGAAGGCCTCCAAACCTCCATTATCATCAGAAATGATTTTCCTAGGACATCTCATTTGTACTGATAAATGAAAAAACCTTGTCCTTCTCATGAAGATAGTTTATTTTTTATGGTAGGTCCCTTCCTCCCTGACCATCTACTTGAAATAATTAGAAGAATTCAAATACAAACCTGAATGATTTGGTATTGTCATACCAAAAAGTTTTTTCAACCCCAACATCGATTTTTGGTGAAAAGTTTAATTTTGTAGGAGAGAAGGTGTAGATTGTATTTTCACTTCTAAGAGTTGAGTCTGCAATCATTGATAATGAAAAAAATCTACCTTATTCTAAATAAGATGAATCTCGCAAGACAAAAAATATTTCCTCTATAAATATCAGATATTAAACTAGAGAGATATTCCTTAGAATTATTTAAGGATAAAATTAATAAGAATTATAAGGGTAAATTTGATTCGGGGAGATACACTATCGGAAAAAGTGAGAGATGTCGGGAAGAAAAGGAATACACTAAGATTCCAAATCCTTTGGTACTGGTATTAAGGATTATAGTGTAGTGTATAAGATTTAGTGTGTAGGTTTTACGGTTTACTGTGTGAGGTATATGGTTTAGTGTGTAGTGATTAGGTTATAGGGTGAAGGGTTTCAGGTTTCTGATTTTTTGTTCTGGTGTAGGATAGAGGGTTTTGAGTATAGGGTTTAGGTTTTAGGGTGTATGGTATAAGAAATACCGTTTAGGGTGATGGAATTATAGTTAACTGAAGGTTTCATATATATTATTTTTAAGGGTCTTAATTGTTTTTAGGGTTTTATGGATTTGTGGTGTTTGTGATATTTTAGAGTTTATTTTTTTAGTTTTTGGGTTTTTTAGGTTTTTTGGGGGTTTTGTTATTTTATGTTTATTTTGGGATTTTTGATATTTTATTATTTTCTTGGATTTTAGTGAATTTTAGTTTCATTATATATTTGATGGTATTTATCGGGATTTTATTTATTAGGGTTTATGGTTGTTTTAGTGGATTGTTTGGGTTTTGTAGTCTTTTAATTGTTTTTAAGGAGTTTTTCGTTTTTAGTGGTTTTTATTTGGTTTTTGGGTTTTTCGGATTTTAGTGGTTGAGGGTTTTTAGGTCTTTTAATATTTTTAAGGCCTTTAAATATTTTATTACTTTTGGTTTTTTCAGTATTTATTAATTTTTTTAGATTTTTAGGTGTTTTTATTGGTTTTTAGGGTCATTAAGAATTTAAGGGGTTTTATTTAATTTTAGGATCTTATGGGGTTTTAGAATTTTCTTGGTTCCTCTATGCTTTTTTTGGGTTTTGAGGACCCATTAGGTATTTTTGTGGATTAAGGGACATTTAGATTTTTTAGGGTTTCATAGAGTCAATTAGTTATTTTCTGTGTTTTCGGTTCATTTAGGGATTTATATGTTTTTGCTATATTTTTGAGATATTAGGGTCATTTTGGGGGTTTAAAGATTTTTTTGGTCATGTATGGGTTTAAATAGATTTTTAGTGTTTTTTAGTGTTTTATGGTTTTTAGGGATTTTATGAGGTTTTATTTCTCTTGGGGTTTTATGGTTTTGTGCGTCTCAATGTTTTTTATAGTTTTAGGTGGGTTTTGGGGTTTTTGGATTTTTCGGGGATTATGGGGATTTAATGTGTTTGGGGGGGGTTTATCATGTTTTTATGGTTTTTATGGGGTTTTTGGGTTTTTCAGGGTTTGTTAGTTGTTTTATGTATTTTAGGGGGTTTGAGGTGTTTGATGTTTTTAGGGGTTTTAATGATTTTTAGCAGTTTCGGGAGGTTTTGATGGATTTTAGGGTGTTCTATTTTTTTTTGTGTTTTACGGTATTTTATCGTTTTAGGGATTTTAGGGTTGTAGGTCCTTTTAGGGGTTTTAGGGTCTTTAAGGGCTTCTAGGGATTTTGAGGAATTTTTTGGTTCATTTAGAGGTATTGGGGTTATGGTTTTGTTGAATTGTGGGTTTTTGGGGGTTTGGGATTCTTAGTAACCATAAAGGGTTTTGGATCCGTTAAGGATTCCTTTTGGGTTTTAGGGGGGCGGGTTGGGTTTTTAATCGGTTTCTTGGATTTTCATATTTATAGGGTTTATATATTTTTAGGGGTTTAAGTGTTTTAATGGGGTTTTAGTGCTTTATATTGGTTTTAGTTATTTATGGGTTCTATGGCCATTATGGTTTTTATAATGTTATTGAGATTGATGTGTTTCTTACGGGTTTTACAATTTTTGGGGTCCTTTAATGTTTTAAGGGTTTTCGGGTAATTTATCAGTTTTTAATATGTTTTATGGTTTTTAGTGGATTTAGGGTTTCTTGGGTATTTGAGAGCGTTCTATGGGGTTTTAGATACTTTTTAGTATTTTTCGGCACGTTTAGTGATTTTGGTGGTTTTATGGTCTTTTAGGGATTTTATGGGTTTTAGGGTCTTTTATTGGGTTTTTTGGTTTCAAGGTTCCTTTAAGGTGGTAAGGTTCAGTTATGGTTTTTAAAGGATTTTAGGGTCCTTTTTTTGTTTTTTATAGTTTTTAGAGACCTGCAATGTTTTTGGGATCCTTATTGTTTTTGGGTTTTTGGGTATTTATGGGGGGTTTTAGGTTTTATTATCTATTAGGGATTTTTACTTTTTTTGGAGTATTTTATAGTTTTATATTATTATATGTCCATTCATCATTTTTAAGGGTTTTTAATGTTTTTGGGATTTAATGTAGATAGGTACATTCTGCTTTTTTGGGATCATTTGGGTGTTTATGTTATTTTTGGGGTTTCAAGGGTTTTAGGGTCTTTAGGGGATTCAGGTTTTTAGGGTCTTATGGTATTTTATGGGGTTTTGGAATGTATTTTTTATTGTTTTTTTGGTTTTTACGATTTTTTTGTTTTTTCTGGTATATTAGAGTTTTATGGGTCTTTTTTTCCTATTAGGATTTTTGTGATTTTTGGGGTTGTAATGTTTTTTATGGGACATATGTGTTTTTTCGTTTTTTTGGGGTTTTATGGTATTTAGGATTTTTATGTGTGTTTAATGTATCTTTCTTTTTTAGGGGTTTTATGGGTTTTATGGTTTTTAGTGGTTTTGAGGTTTTTGAGGGTTTCCTTGGGATTTTTAATGGTTTTCTGTTTATTTTATGCTTTTAAAGGTATTTTAGGATTTTAGGCTTTTTTTTGGTTTTCATGTATTTAGATATTATTAGGGTTTGTTACAGTTTTTAGGAGATTTTAGGGGTTTTGGGAGGGAGTTAGGGGTTTCTAGAGGTTATTTGGATTTTCAAGGGTTTATTGGGGTTTTAGGCTCTTTAGGATTATTTTTGGGATTTGTAAATTTTTAGATTTTATTTTCATTTTTAGTGTTTTCTTGTTGTTGTACCTGTTTTATGCGGTTTTTGGGTGTTTAATGTTTTTTTGGGATTTTTGGTTTTTTTGGTTTATTTATTTGATAAGAAATTTAATGTTTTAAGGTGTTTAGGGGTTTTCATGATCTTCCAGGGTTTCTATAGGTTTTAGAGTCATTTACAGTTATTAGGGGTTTTTGTGGGGATTTGGGTAATTTTGAGAATTTATGGATTTTTTGGGGTTTTTCGTTATTTTGGATTTGGATGGGTTTTCAGGAGTCTCTATATTATTTGGGGTTTTCTAATTTTTGTGTCATTAATGTTTTTTTATTTCAATATTTTTCCTGTTTTTACTATTTTTACTGTTTTAGGGGGTTGAAGGGTTATTTTGGGTCTTTTAGTGGGTCTCAGGGTGTTTTGAATTTGATGGATTTTTATGTGTAGTTAGGATTTCTTATGGGTTTATAGTTTTTTTAGGGGTTTTAGTGATTTACGGGATTTATAGATTATAGGTTTTGTTATGGTTTTGTATGTTTTAGAAGGGTTTTTGGGGGTTTCATTGGTTTTAAAAATCATATTATGGCAAATTAGGGGTTTTAAGGGTTTTAGGGTTTTAGGCATTTTGATTGGTCTTTTGTGGTTTTTATAGTCTTCATAGATTTTGTGTTTTTCTTATGGGTTTCTAGGATTTAGAGTTTTCTTAGGATTTTGTTTGAGTTTTTGTTTTTTTAACGATATTGGTGTCTTCAGGGATATTGGTTTTTAATGGTATTTATTGTTTTTATATGATTTAGAATCTTTTAGGTTATTTATTTTCCCAGTGGTTTTATTGTGTTTAAGGGGTTTTAGGTTCTTTTAAATATTTATAGGGACATTATGATATTTATGTTCTTTATGGGATTCATTGGGATTTTAGGTATTTAGGATCCTTTAGGATTTTTAGGGATTTTAGAGGTTCTTATTGTCTTTTAGGGGTTTTATGGTTTTCGGTTGTTTTAGGGGTTTTATTGGTTTTTTGGGGGTTTCCATGGTTTTAGGGTTTTGGGTATTAATGTTATTTTGGGTTTTCATGATTTTTTTACTAGTTTTAGTAGTTCCTAGTTGTTTCATTATTTGTATGTTTATCATTGGGTTTTAGGTGTTTCTTGGACATTTTGGGTTCTTTTTGGGATTTATGGATTTTGGGGGCTTTTAGGTATTTTATGTGATTTTAGGGTTTTTAGGTGTTTTATGATTATTTCAAGGTTTTATGTTTTTTGATGTTTTTAAATAATTTTATCTTTTTTGGGTTTTTTGTATTTGGTGTTTAGTTTATTTTAGAGGTTTTTGAGATTTTAGTTGTATTTAAGTGATTTTAGGTGTTATATGATATTTTTTAGTTTTAAGGGGTTTTAAGGGGGTTTGAGGTTTTTATATGTTTTAGGGTTTCATAGGGTTTTCTAGAATAATTTGGGTTTTCGGGGTTTTTAGGGGTTTTAGAGTCTTTTAGTTCTTTAGGGTGTTTTATTGTACTTTTGGGGATTTCAGGCTTTTTAGTGTTTTTAGGGTTGGGGGGTTAGGGTCTATTAGGTATTTTTTTGGTTATTTTAGGGGGTTAGGGTCTTTTAGGGGGGATTAGTACTGTAATGTGGTTTTAGGGGTTTCAGTGTCTTTGCGGTATTTTCAGCATTTTAATCGTCTTTTCTATTTTTAAGGGTTTTAGGAATTTTTATGTTCATTTGTGTTTTGGGATTTTCGTGATTTAAATGGTTTGTTGGGGGTTTTAGGAGGGTTAGGATTTATTTGGGGATTAGGATGATTATTGGGTTTTAGTGTTTTAGGGGTTTTATGTTTTTTGGGTTCTATAGGTATTTTGGTTTTAGGTTTTTTGGATTGTTTTATAAATTTTTAGGATTTCTCTAGTTTAGTGAATTTTTTTATGTTTTAGGCTATTCTTAAATTTTTGTATGCTTTTTAGGGTTTTTATAGTTTTTTGGGTAATATAGGCTTTAGGGTTTTTATGGACCTTTTGAATCTTTTGGGGGTTTTGCTATATTTTAGGGTCTTTAAATATTTTTTTATCACGTTTTAGGGTGTTATATGGTTTTAGATATTTTTAGTGTTTTACGGGGTGTTTATGGTTTTTAGGGTTTAATGGATTTTGGAGATCTTAATATTTTTTGAACTGGGTTTTAGGTTTTTTATGGATTTCCAGAGTTATTTGGGTTTATAAGGTATTTTAATGTAATTTCAGGTTGTGCTAGTATCTTTTTCAGGTTTTATGGGGTTTTAATGTTTTTAATACTTTTGGGGATTTGGGGGTTTTATGTTTTTTTTTGGGATCTTAGGGTATTAGGGTTGTTTGTGTTTTGGGGTTTAGGATGTTTTTAGTATTTTATAGGGGTTCTAATATGTTATTAGAAATTAATGGATTATAGGGTTATTTAGGTTCGTTTTAGGTGATTTTGGGGTTTTTTGATTTTTTTGGTCTTTTAGGGGTTTTAAAGGATTCTTAATATTTTTAAGGATTATTAATTTTTATTATCGTATTTATATTTTCCACGTGGTTTTATGGATTTTCATGGATTTTAGGGTTTTTTGTATTTTGGTATTTTTAGGGTATTAATTGGTTTTTGGGTTATTATAACAATTTAAGTTTTTAGTGGTTTTTATGTTTTTCATGATTTTTTAGAGTTTTAGGGTTTTTAAGGGTTCATAAGGGTTTTAGGGTTTTCTAGAGTTTTTAATGGTTTTACGATATTAATATATATTATTGATTTAGGGTCTTAAGGGGGTTTTATATTTTTAGGGGTTTTAGGTCCTTTAGAGATTTTAATGGATTTAGATAAATTTATGTTTTGGGCGGTTATATTAGATTATTTATATGAGTTTTAAGGTATTTAAATTCTTTTGGGTGTTTTTGCTTCTTTTTTTGTGTTATAGTGTATTTAAGGTTTATGGTATAGGTATTATTGTCTAGGGTATACGGTTTACAGTTTAAGATGTTGGGTTTAGAGACTAGGGTAAAGGGTTTAAGGTTCTGGGTGTAGGGTATATAGTTTAGGGTGTATAGTATATGGTTTTTTGGAGTAGGGTTTTGCATTTAGCATGTAGGGTATATGGTTTTGGGTCTAGGGTTTAGGGTTTAGGGTGTACGTTTTTTGGTTTAGGGTGTGGGGTTTAGGGATTATTGTGTAAGGCATATGATATAAGGTTTTTTTGGGATTCATGGTTTTTAGGGTGTTTGGGGTTCTAGTGGTATTTATTGGTTTGTGTTTTTTAGGTCCTTTTAGGTGTTTTTTTTTTGGTTTTTTGGGTTTTTAGTGATTTTATGGTTTTACGGGTATTTTCGGGTTCTTATAGTTTTTATAGTTGTTTTGTGGTTTTTGAAACGTGTGTTCTAGTTTAATGAATCACTGTTTCCAGCCGGTTTCCATTGGATTTATTTATGGAACCGAAAACATCTTAAAGTTCATTATCCAAAGGGGACCGGCTTTCATAAGGCTGGCGTTAGTTAAGTTTGAACTTCACGATACTTAAGAATGTGCATTGGTTGAGAGGATGGGAGGTTAGACTCATCACACCTTTTTTGGGAGGAATTATTGTCTACTCCAAGACTCTCTTGGTAAATTAAAGACATTTTCATTAATCCTTCATAATTCCCCTATTATATCATAAGTATCCCGGGGAATTTACAATCACATATTAACATGTGTAAAATTTATAATCATCCGTATGCATTCATGGGTTTTAATTAAATGAAATAAACATATGTATTTAGGGTTTTCCAACAATGGTATCCTCTTATATACTGCTTAAAGATTCATTTAATCGCAGTTCTGATTATACTTGTTTTTAATCCACTGAGTGGGGCACTCTGGAATTTATTTTCATCCAGATAGATGATGGTTTAATTGATTTTGGGATCGTACGCATAAAATTGGATACCTTCCAATCCTTGTAAAAAGAATCTGAACCCCCATTGTTCGGTTCCACTAAATGGGACACATCACACCTTTTTAGGTCATTTGATAAGGATCTAGTCGTACAGTTTAATGTCATGTGGTATGTACATCTAAGCGGATGGTTCTTAGTAAAAATATTGTGAGGGACTTATGCTGAAGCAGCCCACGGAGCTTGGAATATATTTGTGTTTCCATGTACAATCAGACCCTGTTTGGAATATGGCCCAAGGAGAATGGGTTTCCATGTACAATCATTCTCATATGGATGATAATCAAATCCCACGTAGTTTGATAAGTCTCATATTAGTGTATGGTCCATTGAGAGAGATGAGTTAGGGATTACTTCCTGAAAATGTTTCTTTGATGATCTGGAGTTTAATTTGGGGATTATTCTTAAAGAGAATAACCAGACTAAGGGAATTAGGATTAGATTCTTGAGGATGATATCTAGTGAGATCGAGCCTGGAAAAGGGCGTCCTACATATCCTGGTCTGAACATGAATCATATTTATCGTAGTTCCTTCCAGTGATCTTGGGCCCTGAAAGGTCTTCCTACGTATCCTGGTTTGAACTTGAATTAGAGTTCTCATAGTTCCTTCCAGTGTGCTCGGTCCCTGAAAGGGATTCCTACATATCCTGGGTGGAACAGAAATCCGAGTTCTTTTAGTTCCTCTGATTGTGAAAATGTTTTGATCATGACAAATATCTGAGCTCACGTGAGACATGATCGATGTGAGAAACAACAGAGTGTCAAATATTCAAAAAAATCATCCACACTATTCTTCTTCTATAGATGGAAGTGGGTGAACCTATGGAGATGAGAGTGGATGGGGCCTGGGTTGACCCAAGAAGAGGTTGAGGTGACAAGCCTTCCCTCTGTTCTATTTATATTAGAAAAGGGTCCAATTTATGTAGGAAGGGATGAAGTTTGGGAGGCTTACACCAGGATGGATTCCCATGTGGACAAAGGGAAACGGATAGGGAAAGGGTTACAATAGTCCATGTGCCCATATCCCCTTTGGCCTTTTGTACCGAAGAATAAAGTTGGTGAAATGATTCCACTTCCTATAAGAAAAAATATAGGGGCTTACACTAAGATTGTTTCCATAAAATTGATCCTGGAAGAGGATGGGAGACTTCTCCATTATTTTTCAAAGGAAACGTAGGTTGGAAATGTATCTTCCCCTACGCAATACCTGAGGTTCTGGGTCATCTCATCAAGATGGGAGAGACCAGGACCCCATCCTCCTCCAAACCGGGAACATCCCAACATTGTTTCATGGAGAACATTCCATGTGACTGTGGATATACAAAACCACATACACTCCATGAATCTTAACACTATTGTGAAATAAATGTGGGAATCCTCTAACTATGGAAATATAAACACCAATATGAGACACGTTGATGAACCTTTACTGAAGGATTGATATGTTAGGAGGTTTTGGTGGATGTATCAACAGAATACCTTTCATTCATGGGAGCCAATGAAGAAAAATACTTTCGAATAATGGATTTGAATAAGTCATGATGGATTATAGACTGAATAGTGTAACTAAATCAATGAGGGGAACCCAAGTTGGTAATGGCAAGAATGTATGGGTGCACAAGAGGACTAGGGTGACCTGATGTTAACTTAAGAGATGAAAAAACTATATGTTAATACTTGAGAAATACCTTGAACTAGCCTTGAAGAGTATTCCCATGTGATCCCAAAAGTTTGGCACTTGAGATCCTGTGAGAGGAAAGGGTGGCACGCAAGTATTTCTGACTTGGGGAGGTTAGGTTCTTTAGGCGCGCAAGTGTTATGGATTTCAAACACTAAAAGTTCTTAATTACAATTATCCTCTCATAAATCCTCCTCTCATGTAGTGGACGAACTAACTTGAATATTTTGGAGTACTGGGCTGAAGTACTAGGGTGGCCAGAGCATCAATTGAGCTCCGGGGAAATTCATATGTACAAATGAGGTCCCCAAGTGTATATTTATATGAAAATAAGAGACCTTGGGTGAAATTAGTTGCACGCACAAGTTAGATATGAGCCAAAATTATGGTGCACAAGTACCTAGCATTCCGATGGTGTTTTCACTAGACTAGGGCACCAATTTTAGTACGTAGTCAAAATAATCACTTCAAACAGCTTTAGCATGGTAGCACACAATTATTTTCATACAGGTACCTTGGGTGCCTCATTTAGGATTTAGCCAAATTTATTTCTCATTACTGTGGGGGCTGATCCCCCACACCCCTGATTTGGTTTAGTGTTGTTCTTTGATCTCGTCCCTTCAGGCTGGTGTCATCACTACCGTCATTGACCCCCATGATAAGTGCACTGTCGCACCGTCAACTATTCAAGCCCAATTAAGGAACTTTTCAGTGGCGACACATGGAAATACATCTTCAATTGTAGAAAAGTGCATGCAACACATTTCATGGTTTCAACAATGGTTTTTAGTGTTCTTAAGGATTTTTTGGTTATTTAGTGGGTTTAGATTGCTTTACTAATTTCGGGATTTTATAGATTTTAAGGTGTTAAATGTTTGTAAGGGTCCATGGGGAATTTCAAGGGTTTATGGAATTTTAGTGTTTGTATAGTTCTTAGGGTGTTTAGGGGTTTTTTGGGAGTTTAAATTTATTATGGTTTTTATGGTTTTTATGCTTTTTAAGGGTTTTAGGATTTTTTAGATTTTATATGGTATTTAGTGTTTTTAGGGACATTTAGAGTTTTTAATGGATTTGATCGGTTTATGGGTTTCATAGTTTTTAGGGATATTTAGAGTTTTCTGTGTATTCTTTTTGGATTTATATGGTCTTTTAGAGTTTTTAGGGTATTCAAAAGGTTTTTTCTGGGTTTTATGGTTTTATGGTTTTATGGGTTTTATGAGTTTTCTGTGGTTTTTTGGAATTTAATATTGTATTAGGTTTTTTTATGTTTTTTGGGTCTTTTAGGTGGTCTAATGGTTTTTATGATCTTATATGGTTTAAATTCTTTTTAGGGATTTGATTTTTTAGCATCTTCTTATGGTTTTTTGGTATTTTGGGCCATTCTTGGATTTTTATTTTCTTTATGATTTTAGAGTTTTTTTTAAATTTTAATTTATTTTAGAGTTTTATTGATTTTTAGGGTATTAAAGTGGGTTTAATGATTTTTAAGGGGGTTTTGGTGTTTTGGGGTAATTTGGGGTATTATGGTTTTAATGTTTTTCTGTATCATTAGGGTTTTTAGGGCTAGGGTGTTTTAAGATCCTTTATTGTTCATAGGATTTTTATGGGTTTTTAGGATTTTTATTATTATTAGGTTTTTAGGGTTTTAAAATTTTAAGGAATAATTTTTGATTTTTAGCGTTTTCATAGTTTCTTGGGTTTTTAGAAAGGGGTTTTGGGTTCTTAAGGTTCATTATGACCTTTTAGGGTATTATGTTCTTTTAATATTTACTGAGATTGTATGTTTTTTGTGTATTTTACCTATTTAATGGTTTTTATGTGGGGTTTAGGGTTTTTACAGTTTTTATGCTTTTTTGGGGGTTCTAGAGACTTTTTTAGTTTTTAACATTCTTTAGGTTTTCTAATTATTTTTGGGTATTCATGGCTTTAGGTAATTGTAGGGTTTTAAGGATCTTTTTTCGAGTTTAAGATATTTTGGAGAATGTATAGGGTTTATAGGTGTATTTAGATGTTTTAGGGTTTTAATGTATATGTATTTTCTATCCATTTTAGGGTTTTGTTGGTTTTAGGGTATTTAGGATTTTAGGGGATTTAGGGATTTTAGGGTTTTAAGGTTAGGATTTTAATCGTTGGGGGGTTTATAATTTTTGTGGGTATTTTGGGATTTTTGTGTCTAAGGGGATTTAAGTATTTTTAGATATTGTTAATGTATTTATCAGTTTTTAGGGCTTTATGATTTACAGTTTTTTAGAGCATTTAGGGGTATTTTGTGGTTTTTGGGTATTTTGTGGTTTTAATTTCTTAGTGTTTTTAGGGTTTTTAAGGATTTTTAAGGTGTTAAGGATTTCATGTATTTTGAGTGTTTTAGGATTATTTAGGGATTATTTATTTTTAGTGTTTTTTGGGTGTTATTGTTTTTTGGTTTATGGGGGGTTTTGTTTTTTTAATATTTTTAGGGGTTCTTGGGTTTTAGGTAAGTTTTTGGGTACACATGTGTTTGAGTTATTTTAGCATTATTTGTAATTTTATGGTTTTGTATGGATCATCAGGATTTTATAGGGATTTAAGGTGTTTTATGGTATTTTTGTGTTTTAGAGGATTTTAGTGTTTTTAGTGTTTTAGGGGTTTTATGGTTATTCATAAGGTTATGGTTTTTAGAAGTTTTGTGGTTTGTAGTATTTTTTGGGGTTTTTAATAATTTATAGGGTTTTAAATGTTTTAGGTTTTTATGGTTCTTTGTTTTTAGGGTTTTAAAAGGTTTGAGAGTTTTTAGTGACTTTTAACATTATTATGGCATTTAGGGTTTTTTGGGCTTGGAGGTGTTTTATAGGCTTTTTGGGGTTTTGTGAATTGTTATTTTCTTTTAACGTTTTTGTGTCTTTAGTGTCCTAAGTGTCTTCTAGGGAGTTTATAGACTTTCAGTTTTTTTGTCAATTTTTTTTTTGGATTTTAGTGTTTGTTTCGGTTTTGGTGTTTTTAGGGTATTTTTTTTGTAATATAGGTAGTTTTAGGGTGTTAATTGTTTTTAGGGTTTTCAGGATATATTATGATTTTCATCTTTTTTGTCTATTGTTGTTTTTTTGGGGTGGTTTAGGTTTTTAGCAGTTTTTTACTATTTTTCGCTTTATGTTACTGGGGGTTTTTAGGTTATTTTGGGTTTTATTCTTTTTTTTCCCCTTTATATTTTTTAGGACTTTCAGGGTGATTTATGGTTTCAGGGTCATTTAGGGTATTATCGGACTTTAGTGTGGTTTAGGGGATTATGGTATTCTCTACTGTTTAGAGGTTTTAGTGGATTCAATGTCCTTTTGTGACTTAGGGTTTATTAGGGTCCTTTAGTGTGTTTTAGTTTCCATTAAGATTTTTACATTCTTTTAGGTATTTACGGTATTTATGGTATTATAGGGGTTTTAGGTTTTTTTTTCTGTTTTAATGGTTTTATAGTTATTATGATCATTATGAGTTTTAATGGTTTTAGGGTTTTTAGGGTTTTTAGGGATATTAGTGACTTTTATTTTCATCTATGGTTTTTAGGGACTATAGGGGTTTTTGGTTTTTTTTATATTTTTGGGTTTTAAGGTTGCTAATGATTTTAGGGTTTTAGTGGTTTTAGGTTTTTAGGGTATTAGGGATTTTTGTGGAATTTATGAGTTTTATGGGTTTTTATGCTTTCAATGTTTTAGGGTTTTAAGTGATTTTATGGATTTTAGTTATTTTAAGGGTTCTTAGGGGTTTTGGGTTTTTTTTAGGTTTTGAGGGGTTTTTTGGTATTTTGGAAGTTTAAAGGTTCTTTATGATTTAATGTTTGAAGGTTTTTATGTGTTTTATCATTTTTAGGTTTTTCAAGGATTGTAAGGGTTTTTATGGATTTGAAATTTTTATGATATTTTTTGGATTTTTTGTCATTAAAGGGATTTAAGGGTTTTAGGGGTCTCAAGGGTTATTATGATTTTAAGTGTCATTTCTATTTTAAAGGGGTTTTAGTTTTTTGTATGTTTTAGTAAAATTTGGAATTTTATGGTTTTATAGGAATTTTATTAGGGTTTTAGGGGGTTTAATTGTATTTAGGGGTTTTAGTGGTTTTGGGATTTTACAGCTATTTTAAAGGTTTTATGGTTTTATGGTTTTAGGGGTTTATAAATTTTTTTAATTCTAGTTATTTGTTATTGGTTTTAGGTTTTTAGGAATTATTTTAGGGGTTTTAGGGTTTGGGGGTATGGGTTTTAGGATATTTTTTATTTTTTATTTTTTTGGGTTTTAAGGGAATTATATGGTTTTTGTGCTTTTTAGGATCTCTCAGGGTTTTAGGTATTTTATAATAACGTTTTCACTATTTTTTGGTTTTTATTGGAATAATGGTTTTTATTGGTTTTAGTGTTATTGAATTATTTAATGTTTTTATAGATTTATGGGATTTCAAAAATTTATTATTTTTAGGGGATTGTAGGTTTTTAATGTTCTTCAAAACTTTGATGATTTTTAGTGTTTTATTGGGGGTTTTCATAATTTTTTAGTTATTATGGTTATTTATTATATTTCGAATTTATTGGGGGTTTTGGGTTTCTGGGGTTTTGGGTTTTTCGGTTTTATATTTTTTATGTTTTTTAGGGGTTTAAAGGGTTGTAGGTTTATAAGGTTTTTTGGTTATATGAGATTTTTATCTGTTTTTTTAGTCTTTTATTTTTTTAAGTGGTTTTATGAATTTTTTATGTTTTTTATCAGTTCTTAAGTTGTTTAGGGATGTTAGGGTTTTATATGGTATATCATGTATATTTAGGGGTTTTAGGGTTTTTATTTTTTATGGGTATTTAGTGTTTTAGGCTTTTTAGAGTTTTTAGGGTTTTTAGTTTTTTAATGGTTTTAAAAATTTCTAATTAATTATGGGTTTTTAGATTTTTAGTAGTTTTTATAGTTTTAGGTGTTTTATGTTTTTAGGGTTTTATGGTTTTTAGGTTTTTAGGTCATTTAGCAATTCTTGAGTGTTTTAAGATCTTTTTGGGTTTTCTAGTGTTTTTGGCTATTTTATGGGTTTTAATGTTTTTATGCTATTTTAGAGTTATTATGGGTTTTGGGGGATTTTATGACTTTTTGGGCCTTAAGGGGTTTTACGGTTTTTACGGATTATTTGGATTTTTGGTTTTTTATGGTTTTTATTTTTTATGGTTTTTGGTTTTCTACGGAGGGTTATTTATTTTAGGGGTTATAGGGTTTTTATGGGGTTTGGGTTTTTACGATTTTAGGGTTTTTATTATTTTATGGGGTTTTCGGTTTTCATGGATTTTATGGTTTCAGGATTTTTATAGTCTTCTTAGGTGTATCAAAATATTTCAGGGTTTTTTGGGTTTATAGGGTTATGATGATTTTAGGGAATTTTAGTAGTTTTAGGGTTTTGTGATTTTTTGTGGTATTTTAAGTGTTTTTTTCATTTTAATGGTTTTTATGGGTTATCTGGTTTTTAGAGTTTTTATGGTTCCTTAGTGTTTTTAAAGGGTCTTTAGGGGGTTTTATGGGTTTTAGGGGGTTTATGGGGTTTCATGTTTTTAGTGGGTCTTAGGATTATTATGGTTTTTAGTGTTTTAAATGGGTTTTTTAGGGTTTTTACAATTTTTATTGTTTTTATGGAATTTTAGTGTATTTAGTGACTTTTAGGGGTTTTAGAATTTTTTTAATGATTTTTAAATCTTTTTGGGGGTTTTTGGGTTTTTTAAGGGTATATGGGTTCCTTATTGTGTTTTCATTAAGGGTTTTTATGTCTTGATGGGATTTTTTGTTTTGATGTTTTTTATGGATTTTTAAGGGATTTTGGGTTCTCACTGGTTATAATGATTTTTAGAGTTTTGAGGTATTTTTTGTCTCTAATGTTTTTATGTTTTTGTAGGGGTTTTCGTTGTTTTTGTGGTTTTAATAGTTTTTAGGTTTTTATTTCTCGTAGGGGTATAATGATTTTTTATTTTTTTAGTGATTTTATATTTTTTGGTGTTTTTTTGGTTTAATGAATTTTTAGAGTTTCTAAAGAGGGTGTAGGGTTTTTAAAGCCTTTTAGATTTTAATGGTTTAGAGTGTTATTGAGAATTTTAGGGGTTTTATGTGTTTAGGGGGTTCAAGGTTCTTTTTTTGGTTTTCTAATGTTTTTTGGTTTTTCGGATATTTTTTAGGCTTTTAGGGGGTTTATATTTTTATAGTGTTTTGTATTGTATTTAAGGGATTTATGTTATTTTGGTTGTTAATATTTTTTTATGCTTTATTGTGATTTTTTGAGGTTTAGCGGTTTTAGGGGTTTTAGGATCTTTTGGGGGATTAAAGGGTCTTTTAGAGTTTTAAGGACTTTGTGGTTTTTCTGGTGTTTTTAGGGTTCTTAGGGTATTTTTGGGTGTTTGGGTCTTTTTTAGGGGATTAGTGTTTCTTTTTGTTTTAGGATTTTGTAGTGTTTGGGGGTTTAGGTATTTTTGGGAGTTTTATGGTTTTTAGGGTTTTAGTGTTTTATGGGATTTGGGTTATTTATGGGTTTTAAGGGGTTTACTGTTTTTTTTTTGGGATGTGATGTTTTTAAGGGTTTGGGGTTGGGGGGTATGGGTTTTAAGGGATTTATAATTGTAGGTTTATTTGTAGTTTTTAAGGGTATTTGTAATTTTTTAGGTTTTTCGTGTTTTTTTGTTTAATGGGTTTAGGAGGTTTTAGGGTTTTAGGGGGATTTTTGATTATTATGGTTTGTATTTCGGATTAGGGTTACGGGGGTTTGTGTTTTTTAGTTTTTTAAATGTTTTGTGTGGTTTTATGATTTCTTGTGTGTTTCTATGGGTTTAGTTGTCTTTTATAGATCTTTTATATTTTTTTCAATCCTTTACAGTTTTTTCAATTTTTAGCGGTTCGACGGAATTTTAGTTTTTTAGAGCTTGCTGACGGTTTTATGGTTTTTATGGTTTTTATACAATTTAAGTGTATTTTTCGTAGTTCAATGTGTTTTTTATTTTTGGGCTTGACGGTGTGAATCATATATAGGGGTTTTCTTGATTTTTTTGGGTTTTATGATATTTTATTTTTTATGGGGTTTTAGTGTTTGGATGGACGGTTATTGGTTATATGGGATTTTAATGTTTTTAGGGATTTTAATGTCAATTAAGATTTTAAGGGTTTTTAAATTCTTTAGGGTTTTTAGGCATTTAGCATTTTTATGGTACTCTAGGGTTCTTATAGATTTTAGTATCTTGTATGGGTTTTGGAATTTTAAGGGGATTTTTAATTATTTGGGGGGGAGTATATGGATTTTAAGGGCTTTTGGGGGTCTTCTGGTGTTTCTATAGGGGGTTTTAATGTCTTTAAATATTTTTATAGATTTATGTGTTTTTTACTATTTTAGTCATTTTAACATCATTTTGTGTTTGTAAGATTTTTTATGGCATGTTAGGGTTTATAAGGGTATTTAGTGACCTTTGTGGTTTTGTTGAGGTTTAAAGACTTTAGGGTTTTTGAGTTTTTTGGGCATTTGAGTGGTTTTTGGAGTCCTTTTGGTTTACATGGATTTTTGGTTTTTATGGTATTTTATGTTTTTATTCGGGTTTTTATGGTCTTTTAGGGTTTTTAGGTATTTATAGGGCCCTTTATTGTTTTTTTCATATTTATTTGGGGTCTTTTATGGTCTTTGAGGTTTTTTAAGTTTTTATGCTATTTTAAATATTTTATGGGATTAAGGTCCTTTAATATGATTATGGAGTTTTAGTTTGTTATTCAATATTTTTATGTTTTTTTGTTTTGTGGTATTCATAAGGATTCTAAGGTTTCCTAATTTTTTTAAATGTTTTACAGGGTTTTTGGTTTTTAGGTCATCCTGGGTTTTTTTTTTGGTTTTTATGGTTTTTATATTCATTATGAGTTTTGGGGTATTTTTATTATTTTAATGGTTTTAGGGTTTTATGTATTTAATGGGATCTTTGTGTTTTCAGGGATTTTTTTTTGTTTTTATGATTTTTGTTGTTCTTGAGGGTTTTTGTGTATATAATATTTTTGGGGTGTTAAGGTTTATATTAGTTTTTATGGTTTTTAGGGGTTGTAGTTTTTATAGGATTATTAGTGTTTTAGTTGTTTTAATGATATTTTAGTGCTTTTAGTTGTTGTTTTTTTGAGTTTCAGTGTTTTTGGGGATTTATGGTTTTTAGGATAGTTTTCAGTTATTTAGATTTTTGGGGGTTTCATGGTTGTATTGTTTTAGGTTTTTATAGTATTTAGAGTTTTAGAGTTTTTACTGTTTTCTATAGATTTTTTAATAGTGTTTTAGGATTTTTAGGTTTTTAGGAGTTATATAGGTTTTTGGTTTTTTAGTTTTTTAGAGTCTTTTAGGATCATTATAATATTTAAGGGGTTTTGCGATATTTTAGGGTTGTTTATGTGTTTCTTGATTCTTGGTGGTTTAGGGTCTTTAATGGGTATTTAATGATTTTTAGAAGTTTTTTAGGGTTTAAATATTTATGGTTTTATAAGTTTTTGGGGTTTTTTGTATTTTCTTGGGTTTTAGGTTTTTAACAGTTTTGGGTTGTTTTAGGATTATAGTGGATTTTAAGGTTTTTAGGGTTTTTAGTGTTTTTTGAATTTTTATTTTTAGTGGATTCATGGGTTTTTAGGTATTTAATGGTTTTTGAGGTTTTTTAGGGATTAAATTATTTTTAGTGTATTTGATTGATTTTTAGCACTTTTAGGTTTTTTAGTGTTTATTGTTTTTTATGGATTTTTTACATTTTAGGTTTTTCATGGATTTTTAATGTTTCTATAGTTGAATGGGTTTTTAATGTTTTAAGGGGTTTCTTCATATCTTTTGGATTTTATTGTTTTTGGGGCTTCATGGTTTTAATATTTCTTTTAATTTTAAGCAGTTTAGGTTTTTTTAGGGATTTCTTGTTTTTAATGATTTTTGTGGGTTTATGGTCATAAGGGATTTTGTGGTTTTTAGGTTTTTTAAGGTTTTTAGGGTTTTAGGGAGATTTTTATTTTTTTTCTTTTAGGTTTTTCTATGGTTTTTATGGTCTTTATGGATTTAATTATGTGTTTATGGTTGTAATGGGGTTTTTAGGGGATTAAAGGTTGTTTTTTTCATTAGGTTCTTTTAGGATTTTTCCAAGCCTATTGGATCTTTTAATGTTATTAGGGTATTTTGGGTATTATATATGTTTTTATGGGGTTTTGGTTATTTAGTGTTTTTATGTTATTTGGGTTGTATAGGTTTTTAGTGTTATCATTATTTTTATGGTATTATGGGGTTTTTGATTTTTAGGGTGTTTTGGAGGTTTTATAGTCATTTATGATTTTTCATGATTTTTAGGTTTTTAATATGTTTTTTAATTTTTAGGGGTAATTATAGGGATTTTATGCATCTTTACGGATTTTTTGAGTTCTAAGGTTCTTTTAGGGGATTTAGAGTTTTCTAAGGTTTTTTATAGTCTTATTGGGCGCTTTATATTTCCTGGGGTTTTATGGTTTTTTAGGTTTTTTGGGATTTAAAAGGGTTTTTTGATTATTTTAGACCATGTTATGGGATTTTATGATTTTTAAGTATTTTTATTCTTTTGTAGGATTTTTGAATTTTTACATTTTTAAGCTATTTTAGGGACTTGTATGGTTTTGGGTTTTAAGGGGATTTTATAAAATTTTAGGGTTACATGCTTTTTATGGTCATAACGTATTTATGTTTCTTAGGTTTATATTAATGTTTTTATAAATATTTATGTGTTTTAGGATCTTTTGGGTCTTATAAGGTTTTGGGCATTTTAGGCTTTTAGTGTTTTTTGGTCTGTTACGGTTTTTATTTTATTTTTCGGTTATCATGATTTCTATTATAATTTATGGGTTTCAGTTTTTTTTTGTGTGATCGGTTTTTGGGTGTTTTAGGGTTTTAGGATCTTTTATGGATTTGTAGGGGTTTTAGTGTATTTAGTTGTTAAGAGGATTTAAGTGTTTTTATGGAATCATAAGGACATTAAGGGATTTTATATTTTTAGGGTTTTATGGATTTTATGGTGTAAAGGGGTTTAGGGTTTTTAATGTTTTTATTGTTTATAGGGTTTTATGGGTATTTGGGGTTATATGGGGTTTTTAGGGTTTTTAGGATTTAGATATTTTATTATTTTTATGGATTTTCTTAAGGAATTGTGGTTAATTTAGTGTTTTTATAGTGTTTATGGGTATTTTGGTATTTTTATTCTCTTTTAGGGGTATTATATATTTTTTTAATGATTTTAGGGATTATTAAGTTTTTTTGGTTGTTTAATAGTTTGGGGGGTTGGTTTTGAGGTTTTTACAGTTTTTACATATTTTAGAGATGTTATTATTTTATTGTTTTAATGGAATATTTGGGTTCTTATAAATTTTTGTGGTTTTGGGGTCTTTATATGGTGTTATATGGTCTTTATGTTCTTTCAGTGTTTTGGTGAATTTTTTGAGTATTTTATTGTCTTTTAGTGTTTTAGGGATTTTTAGGTATTTTAATGGTTATTTGGGTTTCATTGCATAATTTGGATTTATAGTGTCTTTTAGCGGTTTTTGGGTTTTTATAGTTCCTAGGGGGATTAGCATTTTTTCTGTTTATTAGGGTTTTAAGGTATTTTTCGTGTTTAAGGACATTTAGGGGATTATTGGGTTTTAGGGTTTTTAGTGTTTTATAGGATTTTTTGGGTGTTTTAACTATTTTAATGGTATATGTATATGTTATAGGTTAATTTTTTGGGATTTTAGGGTTTTTAGGTTTTTAGGAATTTTATGGATTATTTGGGGGTTATGGTTATTATGGTTTTAAACAGTATTACGTTTTTATTATGTTTTTTGGGTCTATATAAATTTATGGTTATTTATTATATTTTAGGGTTGTTTTGGGTTTTAAAATTTTTGAGTTCTTTTATTTCTTTTGTTTTTTATCATCTTTTTGTGGTTTTAGGGACATTATTTAATTTTAGAGGTTTTTTGGTTTTTTGGTTTTTATGGTTTTTAGGGTCATTTAGGGTTTTTATGATATTTTTTGATCTTTAAGGATTTTAGTGTCCTATATATTTTTTAGGATACTTATGTATTTTTAGTGGTTTTAGGATCTTTTGGGTTTATGTTGTAGGAATTAAGGTTTATATTGTAGGGTTTTTGTTTAAGGTGCATGCTATAGGGTGTAGGGTGTTGGATTTAAGTTTTAGGGTTTAATTTATAAGGTTTAGGCTGTGATTTTTAGAGTTTAGGGTTTAGGATATAAATTTTTGGGTGTCGAGTTGTGGTTTTTGGGTTTTGTGTGTAATGATCAGGGTTTAGGGTTTAGGGTCTAGTGTATATGGTCTAGGTTATAGGGTTTACGGTTTAGGGTGTACAATATATGGTTTATGTTTTTAGGGTTTCTATGGGGTTTTTATGTTTTAGGGTTTTCTATAGTGTTTTTGGGTTTTTTGGGATTTTTTGGGTTTTTAGGGGTTTGGAAATTTTGGGTGTTTTAAGGGCTTTTTGGGTTTTGGTGTTTCCTAATTTTTAGGGTTTCGAGGTATATTTTAAATTTTATCACTTTTTATGGATTTATGGTTTTTTTGTGCTTCATGGGTTTTATAGTGTTTTAAGGGTTTTAGGGTGGTTTAAGTGATTTTAGTTTTTTTAAAGCGGTTTTAGTGTTTTTAAGGTTTTAGGGGGATTTTAAGATTTTTAAGAGGTTTTTAGGGTTTTGGCGTTATTTAAGGGTTTTAAGGGTTTTAAATGTTTTGGGTTCTTTAGCATTTTTAGGGTTTATATTTTTAATTGTTTTTTGGTTCTTATGGTTTTCTAATTTTTAGTGTTTTCTATGTTTTTTTTCATTTTTTTCATTTTATGGATTTCTATGTGATTTCAGGTTTTCATAGTTTTTAGAGAGTTTTCTTGGGTTCGAGGGATTTTTTTTTAAAGGGGTTTTAGGGTTTTTAAGGCTGTAGGTATTTTTACAGTGTTTAGAGTATTTTAACGTTTTTAGGGGTTTATGGGTTTTTACGATTTGTAGGGGTTTCAGGGAACTTTAGAATTTTTTAGGGTTATAATTTCTTGTATGATTTTAGAGTTTTTATGTGACCTTTAGGGGGGTTTTAGATTCCTTTTGTACTTTTTGTTGACTTTTATGGTATTTTAGGGATTTTAGGGGTTTTAGGTTCTTTTTGGTGTTTATGGGTTTCTATATTGTTGTGTTTTTAGGGAATTTATGGGTTTTAAATATTTTTTTACGGATTTAGGGTTTTATGGTTTTTACTTATATATAGGGTTTATGTTATTTTATGATTTTATGTAGTCATTTATGGGTTTTAGGGTTTTTTGGGCCTTTTGGGGTATTTTTAGTGGTTAAAGACCTTTCTAGTTTTTTAGGTCCTTTAAGGGAATTTTAGGGTTTTATTGTTTTTTATGGTTTTACAAATTTTATTCATTTTTAGGGGTTTAATTTGTTTTCAGTATTTTTGGGGTTTTGGTGGTTTCTAGGGGTTTTCGGCTTTTTTATGGGTTTTTTGTATATTTAGGTTATTTTATGGGTATTTAAAGTTTTTAGGGTTTGTTGGTTTTTTTGTTTTATTATTTTTAGGGTTTTTAGGGTTTTTATTTCATTTAGGGGTTTTTTTGGGGTTCTATGGTATATTATGGTTTTTATGGTTTTATATTTTCAATGATCGTTTAGTGGTTTCTAGGGTGTTGTTTTAGTGGACTTATGATTTTTAGGGGTTTTATTACTGTAAGGGTTTTGTTGGGGTTTGTGGGTTTTAATATATTTATAGGTTTTATTGTTTTAAATATTTTTTAGAGATTTAGGGGTTTTAATGTCAATTAGGGGGTTTTAGCGTATTTTAGGGTATTATCACATTTTAGTCTCTTTTTGGTGTTTTTCTAGATTATAGAGGTTTTAAGATTTTAGGAATTTTAGGGGATTTTAATGTTTTATTATTTTTATGCTTTCTATATTTTTTTATTGTTTTTAGGGGTCTAGTATATTCTACTGATTTTTTCAATTTAAGGATTTTAGTGTATTTTTATAGTGATTTAGGGTCTTTGATGGGGTTTTGGAATATTTTAGGGTTTTCGGATTTTAGGGGTAATATTTGTCTTTTGTGGTTTTGGTATTTTTTGGTGTTTTAAGTTATTTTTTCTTTGATAGTTGTTGTTAGAGCATTTTTAGTGGTTTTCATGGGTTTTTATGTTTTTATGGTCTTTAGGGGTTTCAGGTGTTTTAGGGGTTATTTAGGGGTTTTTAGGTTTTTTAGGGTTTTTAGGTGTTTAGAGTATGAAAGGGGTTTTAGTTTTTTTAAACATTGTAGCGCTCTATGGGATTTTATGGTTTTTAGGGTTTAATGTTTTCTTTTTCATTTTATGTGTTTTTAGGGTTTTTATGGAGTTAAGGAATTTAAGGGATTTTAGGATCTTTTATGGGTTCTTTAGTGGTTTTATGGTATTTTAGGGTTTCTAGGGTTTGTAGGGTCTTTTAGGGTTTTAAACGATTTTTTGTTATTTATGGGTTTTATAATGACTCGTATTTTTGTAAATTGAGTTTTATAAATTATTTGAAAAAATATTGAAACTAGGAACTGAGACAATATCTAATCTCGAAGCCCGATGTGCCTAAAACATTACGTTGGAAAATGATTTTTTAATTTCATGCGCACACTGTTTTTCTGAAATGTTGTAATTACTCTAAAATAGATACCTGAATCAGAAATTCTACGACCCCATTGTGTTTAGGGCAATGAATTTACCTTAGGCGAGCCCTAACATCAACCGGTGTGTGCTGGCTATGAATGATAGTGTTTAGACCTAACTAAAAAAATTAATTAAATAAATATTATTTTAGCATAAAATCCTAATAACTCATGAATGGATACTGAAATTGGAAATTTTATACAAATTTTGAGTTCATAATGTGGTGTTCTCCCAAGGTATGAATTAACAAGAGATTACACAAGTCTTCTGTGGAAAAAAATGAAAATTACATAATCATAATTAATGAATTTAAAGATAAATTATTATTTTTTGATGTAGTGACAATTTCCATTAAAATAATCCTCATGTATAAATCCCACGGTTAGATGCATTACCAAAGGAATACATGATAATCGGTAGCGAGAGCTTGGAGGATGTTTCCTTGGTAAACGAAGACTAGATCATGGATCGACAATCGGCACGTGACGAAATCAAATGATCTTTCCAATGATCACGACACAAATTTTATCTTCATTTGAATTTGACCCCAAGGAGGTTGGTCGTTATGTTTTAAGTTATTTATTTCCCCGTTATTAGAACTAATGAAAAATTTGGATCAACCCATGAGTAGGTTGATCCATGGTGTGATTACTTCTGGGATGGGTTTTTGCTTGTGAGAAATTAAGTGGGAGGTATATATGATTGTTTATTCATTATCCGTGATCCTATTAACAAGAATGAATCATGCTCGAAATGAACAATGTCCAAGATCCCTTATTTATGGTGTTCACATTCTTTATTTTATCTCCACTAATCTTTCTTGCGTTCCACGTTCTTCAAAAAATATGAACCAAAATAGTTTCTCCTTCAATTTGTGGCATAATGATCCGAGACTAGGGATACAAAACCGCAATGACACCGTATAGGTGCAACGGTTAATGCACGACATAGATTGTCCAATGAAACTTCTTGTAGTAGTGCAAGGTCGGGGTGCACGACAATGACCAGAGAATAGTCTACAAACAGTTCATGCAGTGTTTGAGGCTTTTAATGTGTGTATTCACAACTACTTAGGCTGATTCCTTACATTTGATGGATATGCGTACTCAACGCTAATCATTATTCCCTATCCTATCAGGGGTGTGCTTGGGGTAGTCACAACATGGGCCTATCTAGAAGGGGTCATGAAATAGTGGTATCTGTGGAGTTCATTTCTGCTTATAGTTCGTGAGTATGTGATGTGGGTTTGGGGAAACAGTTTCAAGTGTTTAGAATTCAACTTTCAGGCTATGGAATTTAGTGTTGGTGCAATTGAAAATGAATCCATACAAGAGGAGTATAGACAACTGCTTTTAGACTCTATACATGAAAACAGAGGTTGTAGGGGAAATAACTGTACATGCATCATATAGGATTTGGTTGTGTCATCATGTCCTTCTTCAGTCAACTCAGAGGGTATACTCTATTGATAGTGGTACATATTGGTCTATTTTACGATGCCTCCACAAAAACAGCCAGTCATGATTATATTTCATGATCATGAGGATGATCAAACTAATGAAAAGGAATTGGTATATGGGTATGTACTGGAGATACTCCTTGCATATGAGATAGAAACTCCAGATGGTTTACCAGTGAGACCACCACCCGTCGAGCATCAGTTACTACCAGTGATACTTGTTGAGGATGCACACAGGCTGAGTTTCAGGACTTTGTTCAAGAGGAAGAGACCCCCACGTTTTGAGGCAAGCCCAACACACAGGTGGCTGAGGAAAGGCTTGAGGCATGGAACCAATTTTTCCATCTAGTCATTACACCAGCAGATCAGATGATTTTCCTTCGAGAGAACCTTCTATAAGACTTAGAAGGGTGATGGTGGGGTTTAGTTACACAATATTAGGATGATGTAACTCTTCCCTGGGTAGATTTTATGAACGTTTTCATAGAATATTTATCACCTTATGAACTCCGAACTCGGGTCATATAATATCTTCTACAGCTTCGGTAGGGTGATGTGTATGTATCTGAGTATTCATTGTAGCATATAAACCATTCTAGGTAATCGATGTTTATGATACATGATTGATACTTTAGCTCTCGGTTCTTTGAGTGAGGGATGTGTAGGGAAATCTAATCCAATGTTACCCCTTTCTGTGTTCCTACATTTTTTGGGGTTCATAAGAGTTCCTTGGTGGTAGAGTTTTTCTTCGAAGGAAAGATACGACCGGTTGTAGTCAATAATGGGTTGTCATATGTAAAAACCATGACAACAAGTTTTTGACAATAGGCAAAAGGATCCATGTGAGTCATGCACATTATGAGGTGATCTGAGGGAGTGATGAGACATTTGGGGGATATATTGTGTTACTCATTCCATGCTCGAGGAAATATAGCATGGGAATTCCAGACCCATTATAAATTTGATCAAGATATGGTCTAGGGACTGAAGAGATAGGGATAGTGATAGGAGTTAGATGATCTTTAGGGAAGCATTCATGGATGAGGATATTGGATAGTAGAAGAAAGTGGTCCAGGTTTTGATATGTTGCCACCACCACCCCTCAGTGATTCATAATCTGCTCATGGAGCTAGTGGACGGGGATGAGGCCAGCTTCAGATTATGGATTCTTATGACTTCAAAGCCCCATGGATGATATAAGGTCTGATAGGGATATTTTCAACCATAGATACAGTTTTAATAGACCCATTTACTTGTCCTTATTTTCATGACATAAAACTTATTCGATAATCATAGATTTTTGTTGAACTATTAACTTGAGCCTTACACATAGAAACTCATATGGTATAGAATTATAATATCACAAACTAGTGCCGATAGTGTGACCTTTCTCATAGAGGTGAGATTTCTGGTTGGGGTCTCTTATTACCAGTGTCAAGGTTTTATAACGTCATTCTATGTATGGATTGGTTTTCTACATTCCACGATCATATCAACTATTTTATGGATAGAGTGTGGTGTGTCCAAAGTGATGGGAAAAGGTTTTACTTTTTTGGAAAAAATTGAAACACGTGCAGTGTAAGATAGCGTCACTCATTGGAGGGATTAGCTGATTATCCATTAGTTTTCTTGGATCACCCTTAGTGAAGTAGATTATATGATACATCAGTTTCCTATAGGGGTGGTGGAGTATGTGGATATCTTATCTGAGGATGTCCGTTGATCAACTCCCGATAGGGATTTAGACTTATACATTTATCTGTACCCTCGAAAGAATATGGTATCTACACCTTAATAATGAATATCTCCCACAAATTTTCATGAGTTGAGGGTATATCTATTGGACTTGTAGAGGAAGGTATTCATGATACCTAGTGTTTCTCACTAGGCAGCCCCATTTTTGATTACTAATAAAAAAGATGGAATCTTGAGGTTATGTGTGGACTTTTGGAGCTTGAATAACGTGACCGTGAAGAAAAAGTATCAACTATTGAGTATTTATGACCTCTTCAACTATATAAAGGGAGAGATTTTGTTCTCTAAGATTGACCACAGATCTTGATATCACCAGCATCATGTATGATATGAAGATGTACCGAATACATCTTTTGGATATTGGTATGGCCACTACGAGTACTTGGAGATGACGTTAGGGATGATGAATTCCCCATCAGTGATCATGGGACTCATTAATAGGATATTCCATCCTTACACAGATCAGTTCATGGGGGGTTTCATAGATGACATCATAGTGTACTCAATGACTATAGAGGATCACACAATACACTTGAGGATGGATCTTGACACACATTGAGAGCACCAGCTTCATGGGATGCTCTAAAAGTGTCAGTTCTAAATTAGGTAGGTCCACTTTCTAGAACATGTCATTTTAGAGGATAGATTTGAAGTGGATATGATGAATATTATGGTATTGATTTCATGGGATCCATCCAATAGTGTTACCGAGGTGAAGAGTTTCATGGGGTTGGTTGCGTGCTGTTAGAGGATTGTACAGGACTATTCGAGAGTATTATCACACTTGAAAACATTGACATGGAAGGGGAAGCCTTTCGTATGGATAGAGAAATTCCATCAGTGATTTCACGAGATGAGGAAGATAATTATGAGACCTCACATCTTGAGATTACCATAGGAGGGCGTCAGATATGTACTATTCTGTGAGGTGTAAGGGACTGGGCTTGGTTGTGTCCTAATTCAAGAAAATTAGTGATTGGCTATGGTTGACAACATTTTAGACCACATGATATGGACTACACAACCCATTCTCTTGATTTGGTAGTGGTTGTCTTTTCATTGAATATGTGGAAACACAACCAAATGGGAAAATAATTTCTCGTCTACATTGACCACAATATTCCCAAGTATATCGTTTCTCATAAGGATTTTCACTTAAGATAGTGGCGATGGATACAGTCCCTTTAAAACTAAGTCTTTTTGTTTGCATATACCCCTAGGAAGGGGAACATGGTTGAAGATTCTCTCATAAAGAGATCCAGTTCATTGCTACTGAACAAAGCATCAGTTTAGTGGGCATTGTTGTGGAAATACATTATGAATGGAGATGGATAAACATACCTACAGTCTATGTTTTTTACCCCTCCACTCTTATAGCGAGTCAGGGAGGCACATTTTGGAGTTACCGACTATGAGACATTACGTGCTTAGATGTTCCCAAGGCATTCCCTTAATAGATGTTCGAATGGTGAGGAGCACACCATTCCTTTTACAGGACACATAGTGGTACAAGTGTAGTTACAAGAGGATGTATGGAGGGAGTTCCATACATCCCTTTTGGTGTTACATACTGGTGGGGTGAAGATGTTTAAGGGAATTTGGCATTAGTTATGGTTTCCAAGAAAGAAGAACGGAGTTGCAGAGTTTGTCTCTTGATGTCTCACTTTTTAGAAAGTGGAGGCTGAGCACTAGGTTCCTATGGGATTGAATCAACTTATGGAGGTTTTTTGAATCATAGTGGAATGGGATATATATGGAATTAAAGATTGTTTTATGACATATGTATATGGGGGAACAATTCCATTTGAGTGATCACTGACCGAGTCATCGTGTTGGAGCACTTCCTAGCATTTCGGGAGTAGAGCTTAGTAGAGAGCTTGGTATTCCTATACATGAAAGAGATAGTTTGACTCCATTGAGTCCCATGGATGAAATTTTATGATCATGATGATCTACATACATCCTTTATATGGAAGGGATTGCAGGACCTCTTTGGAACTCATATGAGCTTGAGGATAGTGTTTCACACACATACAGACGACAGGAATGAGTGGACCATTTATGTTCTGGAAGGCAGGATACATGATTTCATGTTTTGTTTTTTTCTATAGATGGGATGATTATTCTTTGGTGATCAATTCTTTGAGTGTATGTTCAGTGGATCATTTGGAATATATGGAAGAGCACATGGTAGGAGGAGGTTTAGATTCATTATCAATACCCTCATCTAATTGGCTAGCCCTTGGTTTTCTTTTTGGGTCATAAAGCCCTAAGATGGGAGAATTTAATGAATTAAATTTTCCTGGATATACATTTAGAAATTATTTGAGAAAATTATGAGAGTAGCCACTGTGATGGCGTGCAATTTTGGGGCTCAGTGTTCCCACAATTGTTCTATGAAAACATTGGTGTTTCTAATAGCACTTGTATGCAATTTTCCTTAAAAGTGGAATAAATATTAACCATTTTCTTAGATTAGAAATCCTTGGGAACCATTATGTTCTTATTATTGGATTGACCTTCGATTATCACTAACATCGACCGATGTGGGCCAACTATGAAAGATAATTTTTGGAAGTAACCATAATGAAATTTTTTAAATAATTATTATTTTTTTCAACTTGTAATAAATCATGAAACAAGACTCATACTAAAAATCTATGAACATTCTTTAGTTCTTGATGTGGTGTTCTCCATAGATGAAACATAAATATAGTCATCATATATATTTTGTGGAAAATCTAAAAATGATCTAATCATCATGAATTAATTTAAACATAATTTTTTGTTGTTGTAGGGAAATTTTCCTTTAAAATCATCCTTATGTTGAGATCCCAGGGTTAGTTGAATATCACTGGGAATGATAGTTAATTTCAAGGGAGAGATTCGATGATTTTCACTTTGTGAACGATGACCGAATCATGGATAGATAATCAGCAAGTGACGAAATCAAAGTAGCATTCTAAAAATCACGATGCAACTCCATTAATCATCGGAATTTGAACCCAATGAATTAGGGTGTTATATTTTTGGTTTTTTTATTCCTTGTTCAAACAACTGATGATGAACATGGATCAACCCACAGACAGGCTGATTTTCAGTCTGATAAATTATGGGGTATGATTATGATTATAGGGATTAAAATGGGTGATATATATGTGTGTCTATATGTTCTTCGTGTTCCTACTAACATGAATGAATCAAGGACTACATGAAAAAAGCTCAATATCAATTATTTTTGTGTTCATCATGTTTATTTTATCTCCCTCAATCATTCTCATAGTCTTTATTCTTCAAGAAAAATGAAAAGTGGATAGTTGTTCCCTCAATCAAGGAAACAATGATCTGGGGATGGGGATCCGACATCGCAATGAAAACATAGAGGTGAGGCGATGAAGGCATGGCATAAATCGGACAAGGTAGTAGCTTGTGGCAGCGATCGGAGTAGCATCTCCAGCAAGTTCAGGTACAGTGCGAAGCGGGCAGTAGGCTACCGATTGGGTGGAAATTCGTGGATGCAGCACACACCCTTTAGGAGGCCGGTCCAAGAGGAGCTCACATTAAATAGTACACTAGTGGCATAGTGGGAGGCTTCTATCTGGGCATGACTATGTAGGAACCCGCCGGTAGTTACTGGGAATGTGGTAGTTAGCGGCTGCATACGCGGATGGGTCTGTATGGAGACCATGGCGGCGAAGGCCACATGGGAGGCTAGGGTTGTGTTGGATGTCTATGTTAAACATTATGGTGCCCCGTTGAATAGGCAAACATGGATGGATAGGCTGCAAGCTGTGCCCAGCGGTCCAGTTGACCATGTAACTACTGGATTGACCAAACGCCTAGTAGGCCGGACCAAGTCGGATCGGGTCGGCCTGGCTTGATCAGGTCAGGTTGGGTTGGTCGGACCTGGTTTGGTCGGGTTTGGTCAGGTCTGTTGGGTTATGTTGGGTTAGGTCTGAAAAACTAGGTTGAGTCCCGCCGGATGGGCCAGTTTGGCTCGGGTTGGCACGACCCGGTCGGTTTAGTCGGCTGGTTGGGTCAGGTCTGGTGGGTATGATCGGATCTGGACTGGATCAGGTATAAACCTTTTCAGCAAATCGTTCATAACATTTAAAGGATCAACCAGGTTGACTAGTCGTTTTTGATTTTGATACCCTATTGATGATATTGTAATTTTTTGTACTCTAAGTGAGTTTTTTGGAAATTTTTATATGACGTAATGTCTTGAGAAGAATTTTCTCCAGGTACATGAACACTATGAGTAAAATCATGGAGCTAGTTGTGACTTCGTTACTTGATTTATTGGGGGATGCATCACTTATTGACATTATTTGTGTTATTGACACTCCATTTGTTATTAACACACCATGTGTTACCAACAATCCATGTGGCATTCTGTACCTTAATGACATTTGGTGTTCTATGGACTACATTTGATAATCATACTTCTCGGGCTATATAATTATACTTGTGTGAGATTACAATACTTAATGTTTTTTATAAGTGGTATACTTAATTTGTTTTATTTTTGTTATATATTTTTTATTTCTTAGTGTTGTTCCATGTGGTTTTGGGGTTCCCTAGTGAGTATTGTTTTACTCGCCCCTATAGGGGCCTTGCATACATGGGTCAGGTCTTGTTCAATCGAACAATGCATTGATGATGTTCTTAGTGGACAAGGAGTAGGCGGTTCTTGGAGTGATAATATAGACAGGGTGCTCTCATATGGCTTTAGATAGCAGTCCTACACCTACCATTCAATTAGTGTATTCTATGGATGAGTTTCAGGAACTTATAAATTCACTCTCATTGAATCTTTCTTTTGGCTGGCTCATATTCTAGCCCTATTTACATTCCAATTTTAATAATATCACACTCTATAGTTTGTATCTTGTTGTATGAATGAATTTTCTACTTATCGTTTTTAAATTTCAGCATTTTGGCCTTATATATTCGAGTGAGTGTACAAATACTTAGGAAAATGTCTCCCATTTGATTGATATTCCTACTCAGCGCTAGTCTCCATCCCCCGGCCTATCGGAGGAGGGCATGGTGTATTCATGACATGGGCCCCAATGGGATGGGTCATTAATATTTTACCATTTTAATATTTTTTTATTTTTTACGGTTTTTTTTGTTTTAGGTATTATGGTTTACTAATAATTCTATGTTATACGGTTAATCATGTATTGTTTAGGTTTTGGGGTGTATTATTTAAGCTTTAGGGATTATGGTGTGGAGTTTATGATTTTGGGTGTAGGGTTTAGGGATTAGGTTGATGGGTATTTGGTTTAGGTATTTGGTTATCTGGTTATGGGAGTAAGGTATAAGGTTTAAAGTACTTGGTTTAGGGGGTAGGGTTTAGGGTTTTATTGGTTTAATATATATATTTTTTTGCCATTTTAATGTTTGAAGGGATTTTTTTGTTTTTAGGGTTTTGAAATATATTTTGGTGTTTTATCCTTTTTAATGTTTTTATGATTTTTATAGGCACATTGGTTTATTGAGGGGTTTTTGTTTTTTGGGCATTTATGTGGTTTATGTGTTTTCAAAATTTTGTATGTTTTTATAGTTTTTATTGTTTTTAGGGTTTTAGAGGGTTTATTTTTTGTTTTTGTTTTTCTAAAAAAAATTTTGTATTAGGTTTTTCAGTATCTTCAAGAGGTTTTATGGTTTTGGGTTTTTAGGGTTTTGGGGGGTTTTGTATTTTTATCATTTTTGGGTTTTATGGATTTTATGTTTTTTTGGGATTTTGGATTTTAATAATTTTTTTAAATGTTATGAAGGGTTCTTTCGGTTTGAATATATTTTATTGGGTTTTTAGTGTTTTTATGCATTTTATGGTTTTTTTGTTGGTTTTGGGTGTTTTAGTGTTGTTACAGCCTTTTAATATCATTATGTGTTTTAGGGTTTTAAAACATATTAGTTGTTTTAAGAATTTCTATGTTTTATGGGGTTTTATGGTTTTTATTGGTATATATGGATTTTTTGGTTTATGGGATTTTTTTATTTTTTGAATCTTTTATGGGTGATATGGATTTACGTTTTTTATGGTTTTTATAGTAATCAAGGATTTTAAATGAATTTTATGGTTTTTAGTGTTTTGTGGCTTTTAGGGTCCTTTATGATTTTTAGGGGATAATGTTCTTTTAGTGTTTCTATGGGTTTTAGTTCCCCTTAATAGGAATTAGGGTTCTTAGGGGTTTTTGGGTGTTATTATTGTATTTTAGGGTATTTTAATGTATTTATGTTTTTATGTGTCTCTTATGGGTTTTTTTTTATTTTTATGGTATTTTTGTGTTTCAGGGGGTTTAAGGGTTTATAATGGTTTTTATGGGGTTTTTGGGTTTGAGGGTTTCTAGATTCTAATATGGTATTTTAGTATTTTGAGGAACATTTTGGGATTTATTGATTTTTAAACTTTTTTAGGGGTTTTAGGGTTTTAGGGACATTTTAGGATTTGTGAGATTTTTGGAAAATTTTACGATATTCGGGGTCTAATAGATTTTTGTCAATTTTTAGTTAAATATTTTCGATTTTATGGTCTTTTGAGGCTGTTATAGGTTTTTTGGGTTTTTAGGGTTTTATGTTTTTAACTTGTTCAGTGTTTTTAGAAATTGTGAAATATTTAAGAGATTTTAGTGTTTTCTATTATTTTTGTGCCTTTTATAGATTTTACTGGTTTCTAATTTATTTATGGGGTTTTACGGTTCTATGGGTTTTAATTTTTTTAACGAATTTAGGATCATAGGGTTTTCTATGGTATTTTTATTTTTTGTGTTTTTTCTGTTTATTGTGGTTTTTGATTTTAAGGCTTATTTTTGGATTTTTGGGGACATTTATAGTCTTTTGGGTTTCATTATTATATTATATGTTTTTATTCATTTTTAGGGACATTTAAGTGTACTGTCGGTTTTATGTATTTTTTCATGTTTTTGGGATTTGAATGGGGTTTAGGGTTTGTATAATTTATTTGGTTTTGTTTTTCTTATATGTTTTAGGGTTTTTATTATTTTGGGGGGTTCTCGGTTTTTATGGGTTTTAAGGTCTTTTATAGTATTATGATTTTAGGTACTTTTTGTGTTTCATGATTTTAGGGCTTTTTGGTTTTCTGGATGTTTTAGGATTTTTATTGTTCTCTGTGGTTTTTAGTGCTTTTAGGGTTTTTAGTGGTTTTGATTTGTTATTTGGATTTTATAGGATTTTTTTTGCCTTTTAGTTTTTTGGGTGGGGGTGTTGGTGGGGGTTTTGTTTTATGGTCTTTTAGGGGTTTTATATTTTTCTGGAATTTTTGGGGATGTTTTATTTTTAGGGATTATTTTGTGGGTTTATTTTATTTTTGGTTTTTTGGGGGTTTTAGTACATTTTGGGAATTAAAGTGTTTTAGGGATTCTAATGGTTTTTATGGTTTTCTTGTTTACTAGGATTTTTAGGTGTTTTAAATGTTTTCATGGTATTTTTAGTGTATTTATGATTAAAGGTATTTTATGGGTTATTTATGGGATTTACGGTCTTTTTTGTTATTTGGTTATTTTAGGTTTTTATGGAATTTTAATGTTTTTAGGGGTTTTACTGTTTTTTATTTTTTAGGGGGTTCAGGGTATTCTTAGTCATTTTATGATTTTTACAATGTTTAAGGTTATTCAAGATTTAGATTATTTTATTTAGGGCTTATGGAATAAGGATTAGAGTTTAAGGTGTACCATTTAGGGTTTAGGTGTAGGGTATAAGGTTAAAGTAGTAGGGTTTAGGGTTTAGTTTTTAGGGTATATGTTTTTGCAGTTAGGGTGTGGCATATAGGGTTTAGTGTTTTGGGTATTTGGTATTTGTTGTGGGATTGAGGATTAAGGTGTAGGATTTTGGGTCTATGGATTAAGGTTTACAGTGTATGGTGTAGGGTTTTTGGTTTATTCTTTTTATTATTTTTTACAGTTTGGGGAGGTGCGTTTGGGATTTTGTAATTTTATTATTGTAGTGGTTTTATAGATCTTACTTGTTTATGGGTTTTAGGGTTTATAGTTTTTTTATGGATTTTTATTTTGTTTTATTCATTTTTAAGGGTTTTGATGGGATTGATGTTTTATGGTTTTATTGGGTTTTTCGCGTTTTAAGGGGTTTTAATTGTGTTTTAGTTCTTCTGGGATTTTCAAAGGGTTTTAGGTGATTTTGTAGTTTCGTTTGTTATAGGTATTTTTAGGGTTGTTAGATAGTTTTATCAGTTTTTATGGATTTTAGTTGTTTTTAGTGTTTTATGTGTATTTATATTTTTTGGGGGGTTTTGTGTTTTTAGTGTTTTCATGAGTTTTATGGGTTTTATGGTATTCATGGTTAATTTTTTGATTTTTAATGGTTTTTAGCTGTTTTGGTTTTTAGTTATTTATTGGGTGTTTTATTATATTTATGATTTTAATGAATTTTATGATTTTTAGGGGTTTAAAAGTCAACTATGGGTTTTGATGAGATTCAAATGATTATTTGGTGTTTTAGGGTTTTAAAGTTTTTATTGTTTTATGTGTTTTTATTGTTTTTTGGGAATTTTAGGGAATTTTAAATTATTTTAGGTTTTTGTAATATTTTTATCGTTTTAAGGGTTATAATGGGGTTTTATGGGATTTATGATGTTTTGGTATTTTGTGGGCTTTAGCATTTTGATTTATTTTTAGGGACATTATTAATTTAAATGTGGTTCATGGCTTATAGGTTTTTAGGTTATTTTACGGATTTTTAGTTTATTTATAGGGTTTATTATTATTTTTATAGTCCTTAAAATTTTAAAGTGTTTTTAGGGTCTTTTAGTGTTTTGGGTTTTGGGGGGTTTTTGGATTTTTTTTTTGTTTTTTGGATTTTAGAATCCTTTAGTTCTGTTGGGTTTTGAGGTTTTTTTTCCTTTTCCATGGTTTTATGGTCATTTTATATTTTATTTTCTTTTATAGTCTTTTAGGGGTCTTAGGGATTTAATGGGGTTTTTATGGGTTTTTAGGTTTTTTAGTGCCTTTTATAGTAATTTGGATTCTTGTTGCCCTTTAGATTTTTAGGGTTTCAAGGGACTTTTAGTGGTTTCAAGTGGTTTTAAGGGATATTTATATTATTTTTTATGGGGGGTGGGGGTATCTATTTTTAGTATCTTTTGTGTTTTTAAGGTTTCAAGGGCATATAGTGATTTATGGGGTTTTATGGGTTATTTGTTTTAGTGTTTTTAGAGATTTTAGGGTTTTAATGGTTTTTTAACATTTAGGTATCTAAAATATTTTATGGGTTTTGAGGGATGTTAGTGGGTTTTAAGTGTTCAAGATGTTTTCCGGTTTTTTATTGTTTTAAGGTTTTATTTGTTTTCATGGATTTTGGATATATATATTTGTTTTAGTGTTTTAATAATTTTATGGGTTCCCATCGAGTTTTAGGGGGTTTTAGGATATTCAGGGATTTTATAATTTCTAGTATTTTTTAGTATTCTTATAGGGTTTTATCTTGTTTAGGGTTTCTTGGTATTGTTTTATATTTTTATTAGAGTTGTTTGATTTTTAGGGTTTTAAGGGGTAATATTTTTTAAGGTATTTTAAGGGGTTTTATGGAATTTAATGTTTTATGGGGTTTCAGGGTATTTAGGTTTTTATGTACATCGTTGAATTTTTTATGGTGTTATGTTTTTAGGGGGTTTTTGGGTTTTAGGGTCTTTTGCAATTTTATGGGGATTTGGGTACATTTTCAGGTTTTACAAATTTGTACAATATTTTCAGGTTTTTAGATACTTTTGTTTCTCATCAAGGTTTTTTGGATTTTTAGGGGGTGTTTGGGTTTTTAAGGTTTTATGGGTTTTTAGAAATTTTAAGAGTTGTTAGGGATTTTTTCGTTTTTGTGTGTTTAGGGAGGTTACGATGTTTATGGGTTTCATGGGGTTTTTCTTTTATAATGTTTATTAGGATTTCCTTGATTTTTAGGAACTGCTAATAGGGCTTCAGGGTTTTATGTCTTTTTGGGGGTTTAGGGTTTTTTAGAGTTTTAGTGATTTTATTGTTTGAAGGGGAAATAGGGGTTTTCATCGAATTTTTAGGTTTTTAAATTTTTTCTACATTTTATATTGTTTTTATGCTTTTCAAGGTTTTTAGAGGTTACTTACGGGTGTTGGAGGATTTCATGTTTTTTAGGTTTTTAGGGGTTGAAGGATCATTTAGCAATATTTTAATGTTTTAGGTGTTTTAAGGGAATTTAGTGTTTTATATTATATTTAGGGTTTTGTAGAGTTTTTATGATTTTTCAGGGGGTTTACGGTTTTTGGGTTTTTTTGGATTTCAGGGGTTTATAAATGTTTAGTTTTTTAAGTGTTTTAAGGTCGTAGAATTTTATTTTATTTTTTTAGTGTTTTTAGGCGTTTTAGGGGTTGTTAGGTTTTTTAGTGATATTTTTTTAGTGTTTTAGTGATTTTAGTGTGTTTTTTGGAGTATTATATTTTTATGGGTCTTTATGGTTTTAAGTATTTTTAGGGTTTTTAGTGTTTTATTAATTTTTTGGTTTTGGGGGATTTTCTGAGTTTTCAGGTTTATGTTATGGATTATATGTTTTTTTGGGGTTCTAGGGTTATTTTTGGGTTTTTGAATTTTATGATACTGTTTGGATTGTAGGGATTTTAGTGTTTTCTTGGTTTTTTGTATAATTTTGGGGTTTTCTAGGGTTTCTTGTGTTGATTAGGGGTTTTAAGAGTTATTTTGGGTTTTTCCGATTTTTAGGTTTTCTAAATGCTATTAGGGAGTATGGGTTTTTATGATATTTATGTTTTTTAGGATTTTAGAGAATTATTACGGATTTAATGGTTTTTGGGCCTTTAGTTCACTAGTGTTTTATGATTTATTTTGTATTTTATGATTGTTTAGGGATTTTTTGGATTATTGTGGGTTTTTGAATGTTTGTATTTTTTAGGGCTGTTTTTTGTTTTCTATTGTTTATGTATTAGAGTGTAGTGTATATTATTAGGGGTGTTTCTTATAGGTTTTAGAGTGTATGGTATAGGATTTATTGTGTTGGGTATAGGGTTTAAGGTGTAAGGTACATGGTTTAGGTTGTATGTTTTATTTTTTATGTTGTAGGGTATAGAGTTTAGGCAATAGGGTTTAAGGGTTAAGGTGTGTTGTAATGGGTTTATTGTGTAGGCTATATGTTTTAAGTGGTAGGGATGAAGGTTTAGTGTGTAGAGTATAGGGTTTATAGTGTGGGGTTTAGGACATCGAGTATAGTGTTTAGGCTGTATTATTTTGTGTTTAGGGTGAAGAATATAGGGTTTAGGGTGTAGTGGTTTGGGTTTAGGGTGTTTTGTATAATGTTTAGAAATTAGTGTTTAGGGTTTATGGTATATAGAATAAGGTTTAGGGTGTAGGGTTTATATTTTAGGTTTAAGGGTATAAGGTTTAGGGTTTAATGTTTAGGGTGTAGTGTATATGGTTTTGGGTGTATGATTTAGGGTTTTTGGTTTTTTGTTTAGGATTTAGGGTATAGAGTTTGGGGTTTGGGGTTTAGGGTTTATGGTTCAGTGTTCATTGTGTAGGTATAGGGTTTAGCGTGTGGGTACATGTTTTAGGGTGTAGGGTTTTGGGTTTCAAGTACATGGTATAGGGTTTATGGTGTAAGGTTTACGGTTTAGTATGTATGATATTATTTGCAGGGTTTGGGGTGTAGGTTTAGGGTATAGGGTTTGGGGTGTAGGGTATAGGGTTTTGGGTGTAGGGATTATGTTTTCGGGTGTAGGGTATATGTTTTTTGGTTTTGGGATTATGGTTTTGGGTTTGGGGGTTTAGGTTTCAGGTTTAGCGTATATTGTACTGGGTTTAGGGTGTTGGGTATAGGCTTTAGGGTGTAGGGTATATGTTTTTGGGTGTAGTTTTTAGGGTTTTTATTATTGGGTATAGGGTTTTGGGTGTATGGGTTAGGGTTTAGAGTGTATGATTTATGGTTTAGGGTGGTAGCTATTGGGATTGAGGTGTAGAAAATATGGTTTATAATGTAGGTTATAACTTTTCTGGTTTAGGGTTTCAGTTTTTTTGTGTAGGGTATATGATTTTGGGTGTGTGGTATGGAGTTTAGGGTTTAGGGATTATTATTTAGGGTTTAGAATCTAGTGTATATCTATTTTGGTGTAGGGTTTACAGTTTATGGTGGATAGTATAGGATTTTTTCTGTGGGGATTAATGTTTCAAGTGAATGGTATATGGTTTATAGTGTTGGGTTTGGGGTTTAAGGTGTATGGTGTATGGTTTCATGTGTAGGAGTTTGGGTTTAGTGTGAGTGGTTAGGGTTTAGGGTGTATAGTTATGAGTTTTTGGTTTAGAGTCTAGCGTTTATGGTGTAGGGTGTAGGTTTTAGGGTTTGGGTGTAGGTTATAGGGTTTATGATTATGGTTTTTGGACTTATGGTGCTTGATATCGGGTTAAGGCTATAGGGTACATGGTTTTAGGTTTAGGGTGTGGGGTTTAGGGTTTAGGGAGTAGGGTTTAGTGTTTTGGATGTGGTTATAAGGTTTAGGGTGTATGGTTTGGATTTTAGGGTGTATGGTATATGTTTTTTAGGATTTAAGGGTTTCTATGTATTTTTATAGATTATAGCGTTTTAGGATTTTTGGGGTTTCATTGTTTTATGTGGTTTTTATTAATATTAATGTTTTTTGGTATGGGTGTTTTATGGTTTTTTATAGTTTTTATGATTTGAGTGGGTTTGGATATAATTTTTATAGGGGGGCTAGGTATTTTACAGTTTTTACAATTAGTTGGGTTTCTAGTATTTTTGTTGTTTGTCGGGTTTTCTTGGGTTTTAATTGGTTTTTATGGGTTTTAGGGTTTTTATGGGTTTTAGGGGTTTTATGGTTCATTTTGGTGTATTTTGGGTTATATGTTTTTAGCAAATTAGAGTTTTCAGGGGTTTGGGGTGTTTGGATTTTGTTTGTGTATTTAGGGGTTTTTTTGGGGTTTCTCGGGTGTTTTTAAAAGTTTAATGGTTTTTATGGATTTTAGGGTGTTATTTAATTTGTCTTTTGGTTTTCCATTTTTTCACTATTTTAGGGTTTTATGGTTTTTAGGGGTTTTATGCTTGTATTAGGGGATTGTAGCAGTTTTATGGTTTGTAGTGGCTTTTAGAGGGTTTAGGAGTTTTAGGTTGATTAATTGATTTTAAGAATATTTAAGTTATTTTCCAGGGAGTTTTGGTTATTTTAAGGATTTTCAGGTTTTTGGGTCATTTAGATAGTTTTAGGGTTTTTTATGTTTTTAGGGTTACATATGGGTTTGGGGTGTTTTTACAGATTTTATGTGTTTTTTTGGGTTTAGTGGTTTTATTGTCTTTATGGATTATCAGGTTTTTTGGGATTGAAGTTTTTTTTGGGGGGGGGGTTATGATTTTGAAGGGGTTTTATAATTTTTTGAATTTTTAGTAATTTTTGGGCGTTTTGGTGTTTTTTGCGAGTTTGGTTTTTTTGTTTTTATAGGTTTTAGTGTATTTTTGGTGGGTTTTAGGTTTTTTATGATCATTAAGAGCTTATGATAGTTTTAAATGTTTATAGGGTTTTTAGGGGTTTTATGTTTTTAGTGGTTCTTGGGTATTTTAGTGTTTTATGTGATTTTATAATGTTTAAGGGTCATCTATAGATTTCGTGTTTTTTGGATTTTTGAAGGTTTTCAGGTGTTGTAGGACCTTTTAGTTTAGGGATTTCAGTGTCATTTAGTATTTTATGAGTTTTTAAGTTAATTTATGGCTTTTAGAGGGGTTTTGTATTTTTGTTAGGTTTTAGGGTTTTTAATGGTTTTCTGGTTTTTAGGGTCTTTTGTGGATTTTGGTTTCCTTTAGAGAGTTTTGTTGATTTTTGGTGTTTTTTTCAGTTTAATGGGTTTTAGGGTTTTTATTAATTTTTAAGAAGGAGGGGTCTATGTTTTTTATGGTTTTTAGAGATTTTAGAGTTTTTTGGGTTATGTTAGATTTTTTCACAGTTTTTAGAGATTTTAGGTTGTTTGAGTTTTTAGAGGTTTTTATGATTGTTGGTTTTATGGATTTCATATTTTTTTTGGTCTTTTAATTATGGAGGGAGGAGTTTAGGGTCTTTTAAGGATTTTGGTTTTTATGGTTTTTTGTGAATTTTTGGGTTTTTGGGTTTTTTATATTCATTAATGGGGTTTTTTGGTCTTTTAGTGGGTTTAGGAGGTTTTTTAGGAATCATTTGGATTTTAGGGTGTTTTATAGGTTTTAGGGTATTTGGGTGTATTTTTAGGGTTTTTAGATTCAATTATTATTTTTATGGGTCTTTTTTTTTTCTTTTGGTTTTTAGGTTACATTATAGGTTTTTTACTTTGTACGGTACTTTAGAGTTTTTAGGGTCCTTTAGGATTTTTAGAGTTTTAAGGATCTTTTAGTAATTTAGGGGTTTTAGGTATTTTTTGGATTTTTTTGGTTTTTAGGTAATTTTAGGGTGTTTATGGATTTTTAGTCATTTTATGTTTTTATGGTATTTTTATGGTCATTGATTTTTTGGGGTTTTTAGTGTCTTTTCGGGTCTTATGGTTTTTAGTGTCATTTAGGGTTTTTAGGGAATTCTAGCTTTATAATGTTTTTTCCTTTGGGGGTTTAACAGTTTTTTAGGATTATAGTGGAATTTAGTGTCTTCAATGGGGTTTTAATGTGATTTTATATAGTTGAGGTTTTGCTTAGTAGTAAGCACCCCTTAATTCTACATGAGAAATGGGGGTTCAAAACCCATTAGGCGTAGGGACTGTAGTAGTACGTAGGGGACTGTAGCAGCGGCACCACTGTAGCAACGGCGACACTGTAGCGGAGGTAGGGCACTGTAGCAGCGACAAGGTACTGTAGCAGCGGTGGGTACTTTGTGGTTCTGTAGTAACGCAGGTACTGTAGTGGTACTATTCACAGAATTGGACTTGGGCCAAAAAATGGGCCTACTGGCCATGTAATGGGCTAAATGCCCACTGGGCCTTCGGGCTATGTAATGGGTCTTCCTCTTCTCAATTAAAGAGGTCTTTTCTTTTCTTTAGTAATAAATGAGGCTTCATCCCCATCCTTTAAAATAATTAATATATTATTTTTTTAGATTTTATATGTGTTTTAGGGGTTTTAGGCTTTTAATGGGATTTTGTGGTTTTTGTGTATATTTATGTTTTTATAGATATTAGGATCCTTTATAGTTTTAGGGCCTGAAGGGTTTTTTTGGGTTTTTAGTTGTTTTAGATATTTTTGGGTTTAGGGGGGTGGGGTTAGGGAATTTATGTCTGAAATAATTTTTATGTTTTTTTAGGGTTTTTAAGGGTTTAAATGTTTTTATGGTTTTTAGGGTATAAGGTGTGTTTAGGGGTTTTACCACAATTAGTAATTTTTAGGGTTTTTTTGGGGAATTTTAGGTATTTTTATTGTTTTTACCAGATTTTAGGGTTTTTTATTACTTTCATGCTTATAGGGGGTTTAAGAATTTTTTTATTCTAATGGTTTTAAATTTTTTAAGATTAAAGTCTTTTTTTGGGTTTTTCGTATTTTTTGGGGGGTTTTGGTTTTCAAGACTATTTTCGGGTTTTAATATTTTTTTAGGGGTTTGGGGGGTATTAGTGTTTATACTGTTTTTAGTGGTTTTATGGTTTCATGGTTTTTAGGTTGTTTAAGGGATATATGGTATTTTAAAATTTTTATAGTATTTTTAGGGTCTTTGTGGTTTTTAGGGACTTTTAGTGTGTTTTATAGTTTTTTATATCTAAGGGTAATTTAGAAGGATTTATGGTCTTTAGAGTTTTAGGGTGTCTTTTTTTCTGTTCTTTATGTTTTGATATGGTCTTTAGGGGCCTTTAGTGGTTTAGTGGGGTTTTAAGGTGTTTTGTGCTTTTAGAAATTATTAGTGTCTTTAGAATTTTTAAGGTGTTTTATGGGGTTTATGGCCTTTTAATGTTTTTAGGTTTTTTTGTTATTAGCTATTTTATGGTCTTTTGAATATTTATAAGGGTTGTTTTGATTTTATGGTTTATGGTATCTTAAATTTTTAGTGTTTTCATGATTTTGAAGGATTTAGGGTTGTTTTTGGGTTTTTTGGTTTTTTGGTTTTCTTTGGGTTTTAGAGTTTTTAGGGTTTTGGGTGTTTTAGGTGTTTTATGGGATTCATGGGTGTTGTAGGGTTTTTAGGGGTTTTAATGGTTTTTATAGTTTTTAGGGTTTTTTTTGGGATTTTAAAATTTTTTATGGTTTTTATGATTTTCAAGTGTTTTATTTTTCGTGGTTTTATTGGATTTAAGTAATTCTGGTGATTTTAGGGGTTTAGGCCTCTAGGGGTTTTTGGGGTTTTTGAATTTTAAAGTATTTAAGGGTTTTGGGGGGTTTTTTATGATTTTATAGGGTTTTTTGGTCTTTAAGTGGTTTTAGGGTTTTATGAACTTTTAGTTTTTTAAGGGGTTTAGGGTTTTGGGGACTTTTAGGGGGTTTAAAAGTTTTTAGGGTTTTTATCGGTTTTTAGGAATTTTGGGGTTTTCTATAGTTGATAGAAGATTTAGGGTTTTAATAATTTTTATGGATTTATAGGTTTTTGGGACCTTGGTGATTTTTCTGTTTTAAGGGTTTTCATAGTGTTTTATGATTTTTTAAAATTTTAAGGATTTTTTGATTTTAGGGTTTTTAGGGATTTTATGTTTTTAAAATTTTTCATGAATTTTTGGGGTTTGATGTATTTTTAGAGTTTTTATAATTTTATAGGGTTATTTGTGTTTTTTTATTTTTAAGGGTTTTTAGACTATTTGGGGTTTAAGTGGATTGAAATGGTTTTTAGAAATTTTAAATATTTTAACTGTTTTATTGATTTTTGGGGTTTTCATGTTTCTAAAGGGGTATAAGATTATTATGGTTTTTAATGATTAAAGAGTTTTTATGGACATTTAGGGGTCTTTGGGGGGGTTTAGGATTTATTAGGGGTTCTATGATTTTTAGGGATTTTATTTCTTTTTTTATTATAAGGGGGATTTGGCGGATTGTAGTGTTATTTTGTGGTTTTAGGGTATGATATTGTTTTTAGTGATTTAAGGTTCCGTAGGATTTTTTTGGGGTTTTGCTGTTTTAGGTGATTTTAGGATATTTTATTGTTTTTCAGGTATTTTAGGTGTGTTGTGGTCTTTTGGGGGTTTTAGGATCTTTAAGTGGTTATAGGTTTTTTTTTACTTTTTGGATCTGAAATGTTTTTAGGGATTTTAGGTAATTTTATTAAATTTAGTGGGGGAGAGGATAGGTTATTTAGTGGGTTTTATGCTATTTTTGTTTGCTATTTTAGGGTTTTAGTGTTTTCAGGGTATTAGAGCTTCTTTTAGGATTTTACGGGATTTTTCATTTTTAGGGGTTTGGGGTATTTTTGGGGTGTTATGATGTTTTTTGGAATTTTAGGGTCTTTAGGGTCATTTATGAATTTTTTATGACGTTTAGGGTGTTTAATGGTTTATAGGATTTTTAGGGGCTTTAAATGGTTTTAGCATTTTTTGGGTTTTTATGTTTTTAGAAATTTTAGATATTTGATTATTTTTAGTGTTTTTATAGTGTATCATGTTTTTTATAATTTTTAAAAAAAAATCAATTTTGAAGTGTTTGGGGTATTTTTATGGTGTTTTGGAAACTTTTTAGTGTATTATGATCTTTTAGGGGTTTTTTTGGCCTTTTATGATTTTTTTTGAATTTCTTTGGTTTTTTAGGGTTTTAGGGTTTTAGGGTTTTTATTGTTTCATATGTGATTTAAGGGTCTTTTAGGAATTTGTGAGGATTTATTATATTTTAATGGTTTATTGCAATCTTAATGACCTTTATGTTTTTGAGGTTTTCAGGGTTTTATGAATGTTTAGTGTGTTTTGGTTTAATCAGTATTTAGAAATTTTTTAGGGATTTAGGCGCTTTTTAGGATTATTTGGGTTTTCTAGGGTTTTAATAATTTTATAGGATTTTTAATGTTTTTAGGGTTTCTATGGTTATTAGGGGTTTTAGGGCTATTTATTTATCTTATGGTACTTTATATTTTTGGGTTTTCTGTATCTTTTAGGGGGTCTTTTGATTTTTTGGTTTTCTGGGATCTTTTATAATCTTTAGGGGTTCTTGGGTATCATAGTGGTTTTGGGGATATTTAAGGATATTTTAGAGTTTTTAATGTTTTTTATGATATATCTAGATTCTTTTAGGTGTTTCTAGGTATTTTTTCTATTTTTAGTTTCTTTTAATGATTAGTGTATCGGGTTTAGTGTTTAGGTTATAGGGTTTATGGTATATGATGTTGGGTTTAGGGTACATTGTTTAAGGATTATGTAGAGGGTTTTTAGTTTAGGGTTTAGGGTATCATGTTCCGGTGGTCGGGTTTTATGATTATGGTGTTGGGTATAGGGTTTTAAATTTAGGGTTTAGGGTTTATTGGTTATGGTATTGGGTGCAGGGTTTTGGATTTATAGAATAAGTTGTAGGGTGTAGGGTTTTAGTGGTCTTAATGGGTTTTTTTATTTTATATGAATTTTTAATGTTTTTGAGGTGTTCTGTGATTTTTATGGGTTTTATGTTTTTAACATTTTAAAAATGTTTTAGGGTTTTAATGGAAATTTTTCCTTCATATAGTGTGTGGGGGGTTTTTCAAATTTATACGGGTTAATGATTCTTAGTGTTTTTTTGTTTTTTTTTTGAGTTTTGAGGATTAATACATTTTAGTGGTTTTAAGGGTTTTAGTAGTTTCTAGGGTTTTTTAGAGTTTTTAGGGTTTTTTGGATTGTTTTAGTGATTTCATATTTTTTAGATTTTTTTAGATTTTTATGGTATTTTGGTTATTTATGTACTTTATGGTTTGGAAATATTTTAGGGTCATTAGTGTTTATATAAATATTTTTTTGACATTTATTATTTTTATGTAATTTTTAGGTTTTTATTGTTTTATTAGTTTTTAGAGTTTTTGTCCATTTTTTGATTTTGTTGGGTTTAGTTCATTTATGGTATTTTAGGGTTTTTACTAAACCAAGTGAATTGTGGTTTTTTTATTTTTTAGACTATATTGGGAATTTAGGGTCATTTAAGCAGTTTTAATGTCTTTTAAGGGTTTTTTGGTTTTTTGGTATTTTTGAATTTTCAGGGTTCTTGGGTTATTTTTAGTTTTTTCGGGTCTTTATTATTTTTAGATCTTCAGGTTTGATAGGTGGTTTCAGGGGATGTAGTGTTTTATAGACATTTATGGCTGTTTTATTATTTTATTTTGGTGGGTTAGGGTCTTTTAATGTTTTTTTACCTAGGGGAACATTATGATTTTTCATGTTTTTTATACTTTTTCTTTTTCTTGGGGTTTTATGGCCTTTAATATTAGTAATTTTAGGGGTTTTAGGTTTTTTTTAGGTTTTTTTGGGGTTTTAGTGATTATTATGACTTGAAGGGATTTTTAATGTTCTTAGGGTCTTGGGTTTTTATGTTTTTAGGTTTTTGGGGTTTAGGTGACTTGTGTTTCACAGCTTAGAGGTACATTGATCCAACAACCCCCTTTTTATTTCATCTTATCTCAGGTTTTTCTGTGATACATGGGTGGTTTTGAGATACTGGGGGAAGGAATAGGGTTAGATGATAATCAAAGATTCTATAGGTTTTCTTATTATGTAAAATGAGAAGACAATGTGTCCAATAAATAGGATCACATAGGACCACGTTCAACAGAGGTTGTTCGAAAGTTTCAAAAGCACAATTTTCAAACATAGGTGTTTTTTATATGGGTGGAATCCCAATTTGAGTCACATAGGTAGGACATGTGTAAGCAACTTAGTGGGAGTGATGTGTTCATGTAGGTCAAACTAGGAAAAACCCCTTGATTATCATGGGTTCTCTACATTCATTTATTTCAATAATTTAATTTCCATTAAAAAATTTCATCCCCATGAGAAAAAGGTAGTCTCAAAAAGTGACATTTAATATTTTTACAGTTTTTATGATTTTGGGGCTCTATTAGGATTTTTAATGTATTATGTTATTGAGGGGGGTTTTTGGGTTTTTGGGTTATTTTTAGGATTTTTTATTGTTTTATGATTTTTATTGTCTGTTGGTTTTGTATTGTATTTTTGTACTTTGGATTATTTAGGGATTGTAAATGATTTGGGGGGGGGGGGGGGGGTTATGGATTCAAATTATTTTTAGGTGTTTTCGGGTTTTTGGGAGATTTAATAGTTATTAGGGGTTTAATTTGTATTTACTATTATTAGGGTATTAGGGACTATTTCAGATTTTTAGGGGTTTTTCTATTAATTATATGGATTCATAGGTGTTTTTGAATTTTTAATTGTTTTATATTTTTAATATTTATTTTGGTTTTTTATGGGTCTTTTCATGATTTAATGTACCTTTATGGTCTTTTCGGGGAATATCAAGGGATTTGAAGGGATTTTAGTGGTTTTAGGGATTTTATGGTTTTTATATTTTTTAGGGTTTTTGGTACTTTTATAGGTTTATGTGCTTTTTAGGTTTGTTTTTTTTTTGTTATTAATATTTGTTTTGGGTTTTTTGGTTCCCAGGGTATTGTTTATTTTTTGTTTTTGGGTTTATTTTAGTGGTTTTAGGGTTTGTCTTGGTTTTTAGTGGTTTTTGGGTTTTTATGGGATTTAGGATTAGGTATGTTTTTTGTGTTTTTAGGGTTTTAGGGGTTTTAACAGTGTTTTGTGCTTCTTATGATGTTTAAGGTTTTGTTGGAAATTAAGGAAATATATTGGTTTTATAAACAATCAAATAGGTTTTTGTGTTTTATTTGTATTTTTAGGGAGTTTTTGGGTTCTCAGGTTTTTAGGGTTCTTAGAGTTGTTAAGGTGTTTTTGAGTTTTTATCATTTTTAAAGGGGCTATTTTTTAGGGATTCATTTAGAAATTTCTTAGTGTTTAGGGTGTTTATGATTGTTTTCGGGTTCTTAAGGATTTTATGGATTTTAGATATTATTATTGGCTTAGAGTTTTTAAGATGTTTTAGGGTTACTTTGGGTTTTTAGTCCATTTAGTTTATTAGGCATTTTTTATGATTTTTATGGTTTTTAGATTTATCTTGGGCCTTTTAGGGGTTTTAGTGACTTCTCATATTATTTAGGTTTTATGGTATTTTATATTTTTTTATGTTTTTTGGGTTTTTAGTGTTTTTATAGTTTTAAAATATTCATGGGTATTAAATATTTTAAGGGCCTTTTATGGGTGTTCCCGTTTATTATGTTTTTAAGGGGTTTTAGGTATTTTATGGATTTTTATGGTATTTTGGGTTTTAATGGTTTTTTTGTGCCTTGTTGTTTTATGGAATTTTACATATTTTTGGATTCTATGGTTTTCTAAGCATTAAGGATTTAATGGTGTGTATTGGTTTTTTAGTATTTTTAGGGTTTTTAGGTATTTAATTTTTTTGTGGTTTTAGGGGGATGAGGTGTTTTGGTTTTAGGAGTTGTTAGTCCTTTAGAGAATTTTATGAGATTTGAATATTTTTAGGGGTTTTAGTGATGGGGGTGTATAGTGGTTTTATGGTTTTTAATGATTTCTTTGGTTTTTTTATTTTTTAATGTTTTTAAGATTTATTATTATTTTTAGAGTTTTAGGGATTTTATTCCTTTTAGGGGGTTATATTTTTATTTAGTTTTTAGGGTTTTTTTGTGTTTTTATCATATTTGGTGTTTTAGGGGTTTTAGGGGTTTTTAGGGTTTTAAAATGACTTTTAGGTTTTTTGGTTATTTGGATTAGTAGGTTGTTAATGATTTTTGGGGATTTTATCATATTTAATGTTTTTTTTGTGATTTTATGTTTATAATATATATATTTTTGTTTTATGTTTTTATGGGTTTTTATTATTTTTTCGGTTTTAGGGTTATTGGGTATTTTATTTTTTAAGTGGTTTTTTGGTTTTTTATTTTTCGGCTTTTTGGTATTTTAGTGTATTTATTTACTTTTTTCATATTTAGAAATTTTAAATTTTTTAGAGTTTCAGGGGGGTTTATGGGTTTATTCCATATTATTTTTAAGGGTTTATGGGTGTTTATTATTTTTAGGTGTTTTGGGAATTTTAATATTTTATGGGTTTTAGGGTTCATTAAGGTGTTTAGAAGGGGCTTTGTGTTTCATGGTCTTTTAGTGGTTTTTAGGGTTTTGGGTTATTTAGGGTTTGGGTAGGGGGATTGTTTTCATGGGTTTTCAGGGTTTTTGTGGATTTAATGGTTTTTATGTGTCCTTTATAGTTTTTAATGTTTTTAGGGTCTTTTGGGATTTTATGTTTTTTTTGGGTTTTAATAGTCCTTTAGGTGTTTTATAGTATTTAGTATCCTTTAGGGTTTTAGAGTCCATTAGTGTTTTATAGAATTATAGGGTCTTTTGGGGGTCTAGGGTACTTTTGGCGTGTTTATATTTATTTTGTTAATTGGTTGTGGTTTAAAGGATTTCAGATACATTTAGGGGGTCTGGAGTAATTTAGGTGATTTATGGGTTTTTAGTGTCTGTTACTGGGTTTTATAGTTTTTATGGGGGTTTGGGAGATTTTTTTTCTGGTTTTTAGGTTTTTAGTGGTTTTAAGGATTTCTATGGTCTCTTTAGATATTTTTGGGGTTCTTTGGTTTTGTTAGGGTCATTTATAGTTGTTTAGGTTTGTAGGGTCTTTTCATGTTTTAGTGATTTATGGTCTCTTAGAAGGATTTAAGGTATTTTTAGTGGATATTATCATTTTTATTGCTTTTGGGTATTTTATTGTTTTCCATGATTTTTATGTTTTTTTTCAGTATTTTGGTGGTTTATTGGTTTTATGGTTTTTAATGGATTTAAGGGTTCTAGTCTTTATTATATTTTTTATGCTCATTAATGGTTTATGATGTTTCTATACTTTTTATGTTGTTTAGTGTTTCTAGGGGTAATAGGGTTATATGCATATTTAGGGATTTAAGGGGTTTTTTGGTTTTTGAGGGTTTTATAATATGTATGTTTTTTATAGGTGTTATGGTTTTTAATGTTTTTAGGATGTTTTGGGTGTTTTAAGGAATTTTAGAGCTCATTAGAGTTTTTTATGGGTTTTGGGTTTTGGGGAGTGTCATATTTTTTAAGGATTTTAAGGGGTACTTAGTATTTTAAGGGGTTTTCAGGCATCTTTATTTGACTTATGGTTTTTTGGGAATTTATACATTTTAAGGGTTTTATGTGTTTTTTGGGTTTTTATTGATTATATGGGTTTTTATTATAGATTTAGAGTATTTAAATATTTATAGTTGTCTTAGTGTTGTTACGGTTTATAGTTTTTTAATGTTTCTCGATGTTTTAGGATTTTTGGATTTTTAAGGGCTTCATGGTTTTTATGTTTTATGATGTTTTAGTGTTGTTTTGTGGTTTTGGGATTTGTAGAGTTTTTTTTGGTTTTGGGGGTTTTTAAGATATATTAGGTACTTTATTGGGGCTTAGGGTTTGTAGGTACTTTTAGGGATTTTATGGTTTCTAGTGTTTATAAGGTTTTGTGGTTTTTTTGGGTTTTAAGTTTTTTTTTTGATTTCCTTTGGATTTATAGTTTTTCAGGTTTTTAGGGTTTTAGGGTTGTTATGGATTTTAGGGTTTTGAGATTAATTATGGTTTTAATGATTTTTAGGGTTTTAAGGTTTCTAGTGTTTTTATGGTTTTGGGTTTTTAGTGCTTTTATGGTTTTTATGGGTATAGAATTTTTGATATTTTTAAGGATTTAAATGGTTATTAAGGTTTTTACATTATTTTTTGATTTTTATGTTCTTTATTATTTTTAGTGTTTTTATGGGTTTTATGGTTTTTAGGGTTTTAGGAGTTTTCTAGTCTTTTAGGGGTTTTAGTGTTTTAGGGGTTTGAGGTTTCTATAATTATTAGGGGTTTTATAGTTTTTAGGGGGTTAGTGTTTTTGGGTTATAGATTTATTTTAGGGAATTTTTGGATCTTTAATATTTTTTATAATTTTTAGAGTTGTTTAAAAGTTTTTAGGCCTATTATGGTTTTATGTTTCTTATATATTTTCAGTGTTTTATGGTTTTTATGTGATTTTAAGGTTATTATAATTTTATAGGTATTTACGGTTTTTAGGGTTATATAGGTGTTCAAAACTTTCTTAGTTTATTTAGGGGATTTTAAGGTTTTTAGTGTCGTTTAAGGGTTTTTTGGGTTTTTTGGGTCTTTAGGGAATTTTAGGGATTTACTTTATTTTATTGGTTTATAGTGTATTAGGGTTTTTCTGGGTGTCTATAGTATTTAGGGATTTAATGGGTTTTAGGTTATTTTATGGTTCTCGTGGTTTTTATGTTTTTTGGTGTTGAGGGATTTAGGGGTTTTTTTGAATCTTTAATGGTTCATTTAGGATTTTTTATTCTAATAAGGGTTTTATGGGTTTGAAGGTTCTTTTAGGGGAATTTTTTCTTTTTATGGTTATTAGGGTTTTGTATATATTTATGTTTTTGAAGGATTCTTAAGGATTTTTGTTTTTTTGTGTTTTATTGGGATTTTTTTGGGTATTAGGGCTTTCTAGGGGATTTTACGAGCATTTATGTATTTTTATGGTTTTAGATTTTTTTTGGGATTTTATGGGGGGTTATGGTTTTATATGGTTTTTAACGTTATTTGGGAGTTTTAACTTATTTTTAGGCCTTTTTGGAATTTTAGGGCTTTTAGTGTAATTTAGGGTAATTTGGGACCATTATGGGGTTTATGATGTTTATGGTCCATTAAGGGTTTTTATATTCTTTTACGGTTTTTTTATTTTGTTGTCTTCTTGGTATTTTTAGGATTCATTGAGTTATTTAGGGGTTTTATGGTTTTTTTCAGGATTCTAGTGGTTTTTTGGGGTTTCAGGATTTTATTGGTTTAGGGGGTTTTGTGGTTTTTTTTCAAGGCTTCATGGGATGTTTCTATATCTTTTGGTTTTTAGTGGGGATTAGTATTTTTTAATGTATTTATGTTTTTAGGTGTTTTTCAAGGTATTAAAATATTTATGGGTTTTTCGGGTTTTATAGGTGTTTTGTGTGTATTAAAATTTTTTTGGGGTTATAGGTTTGTTAATATTTTTAGATGTTTAATAGGTTTTTAGGGTTATTAATGATTGTTTAAGGGGTTTTAGGGTATTTATATTTATAGGTGATTTAGGTATTTTTTTGGTATTTTAGCATATTTAGTGTTTTTATTGTAATTTAGTGGTTTTTAATGTTTTGGTGTCTTTTATGGAGTTTATAGTTGATTTACCACTTTTAGGGATTATTATAGTTTTTTTAAAGTGTTTGGAATTTTACTTGTTTTTTATGGTTTCTAGAGTTTGATTAATTTTTTGGGGGATTTATGTATTTTTGATATTTTTAGTGTTTTTCGTCGGTTTTAGTATTTTTATGGTCTTTTGTGGGGTTTTTCAATTTTTGGGGTTATAAGGGTTTTTTTATTTTTTAGTGTTTTATTATGGTGTTTTAGGTTCATTTACAGTATTAATTTATTTTAGCGTTTTAAATGGTTTTAGTGTTTTTAGGGTTTTTTTCTATTTTTAGTGATTCTAGGGGTTTTAGTGTTTTATTGTATTTATGGTTTCTAGTTTTAAGGGAATTTCTTTGTGTTTTAAGGATTTTAGTGTTTTTATGGATTTATAATATTCTTTTCATTTTAGTGTGATTTATGGTTTATTTACAGGTTTTTAGGGTTTTTTATGGTTTTAGAGGTTTTTATTATTTTATGTATTTAATGTTCTTAAGGGATTCAAAATATTTTTATGGGTTTTTAAAACCTTCTGAATTTTTATGGGTTTTTGGCATTTTAGTGATTAATAGGGTTTTAGGGTTTTTAATGTTTTTAGTGTATTTTGTGGTTTTTTAGTTTCTATTAAGGTATTATAGATTTATGTTATTATTGAATTTTTAATGTTTTTAGGGAATTTTTGGGTTTTTATTTTAATAAGGGTTTTAAGGGCCATTTTGACTTTTTTGTTTTTTCTAGTGTCTCTATGGTTTTTATTTCATTAAGGGTTTATGCATATGGTTTAAGGTTTTCGGTCTGGGGATTAGTGATTAAGGTGTTTTTTGTATGGTTTAGGGTCCTGCATTGAAAATTTACATTTTTGGGTATAAGGTTTGGGGTGTAGTGGTTAATGTTTATAGTGATGGTGTAGAGTTCAGTGTCAGGTTTTGAGTATAGGGTGTTTGTATTGGGTTTAGGGTGTTGGGTTTAATCTTTAGTGAGTATTGTATAGGGTTTCAGGTGTGGATCATAGATTTTCGGGTTATATGATACATGGTTTAGGTTTTTGGGGTATTTTGGGCTTATGGGGTTTGTTATGCTTTTTAGCGTATTTAGGGGGTTTTATGTTATTGATAGTTTTTATTGTGATTAGTGTTTTTGGGTGTTTTTAGATGTTTTTTATATTTCAGGGGTTTTAGGGTTTATGAATTTTTATGTTCTTAGGTGGAATTATGGATTCTATAGTGTTTTAGGGTATTTATGGTCTTTAGTGGTTTATGTGGTTTAGGTTTTTAGGGTGTTTTTGCTGTCTTGTGGGGTTTAAGTGGGTTTTTGGAGGTTTTTATAGTTTTTTTTGGGTTTTAGGAAACTTTGGGGTTTAGTGTTTTAGGTGTTTTTATTGGGCTATATGGGATTTTATAGTCATAAGGTTTTTCTTGGTTTTTAAGGGGTTTTATAGTTTTTAGAGGGCTTTTCGGTTTTTATGGTGTTAATGTGTTTAAGGGTTTTTATGAGGTCTTATCCTAGTTCAATCTCTGATCAATTACCAAAATAGTTACAGATAAGGAATTAAGTGTGGCTCCTCAGAAACGATATGATGTCACCTAGAAGTGATGTTCTAAAGGTGGCATAGTGGGGGTAAATACCATATTGTTCGATAATAACCAAAGAATATGCCTAAATAAATGATATGATATAGCATAAGTAAATCTTCAAAATAATATTAAACAATCAAAATTCACCACTATAATAATATACCACTTTGATATCATGATGCTTCCTAAAATCACAAGTAATTATACAATACAATACATGCTATACAATATAAACAAACACCAAAAGCTAAACTTCAATAGCATTAAGGTATGTTTCTCTAGATGATACTCCAATACTCTATCATAGTACATTAGATCTCTCATACAAATATGGAATATTTACATGATCTCATCGTGCTATAAATTATTCTTTTTTTGTACCAAATTGTCTCCCGAATAGTGTGTTTGTTAAACAGAGTAGGCCGCCACCATAAATATTTAATGAAAATAATGTCTATTAATATAAATGGTGTATTTTATTGGTATATCACAATTATGTTGAATGTAAATATAAACATTGTCAGGACCAAGTTCCTCAAGGGATACCTGGATGAATCTTCCATACTTGACCTAAGTCATATATTGTCAATAATAATAAAGTAATATAAATTAGACCCATGGATATAATCCTAAGCATCCATCTATAACACAATCCATGTGGAATCTAATGAGAACCCATGGAATCTATATGTAATGATGATAATAAAATGTTCTATATATTTTATGACATTAAATATTAGGATATCATGGTTAATCTAAATAGAAATCAAGTAGAACATATAATCATTTGACTGTTGAGACCATCAAATCCGTTTTATATCCGGACCCCATGTATCACCCATGGAACAGAGTAGTGTCATTTAACCAATGAGTTTTTCAAAGGAATTCCTTATCAAACTCCGTAGTATCATTCATGGAATAATATAATTTATTTTTCCTTTGAGCACATAAAAAGAATATTGTATCAGGAACCCATTCATCACTCAAGGATTATTATAATTCATTTAACTTATGTGGTTCTCCATTGTATTCCATAACAACAACCCTACTATTAGTCAAGTCTTAATATAATTCATTTAACCTCTAAGACTATCTAAAAAATTAGATATCGGGAACCCTAGTAGCACTATAGGATTAATAAAATTTATTTAACCTCTGATCCCATTTAAGGAATAAAATATCAATAACCAATGTATCTCTCAAGGCTTAATATAATTCACAGACACGTTGCATTTAATAACTAAAAATGGGATTTAAGAAAAATCCCTGCTAATTTATAATCATCATAATTCACCCCAGTAGTCAATGTACAATTCCACTCAATTAATTCAACCAACCCATTCATTTGTAATGTTAATGGGGTTATGTAATTTTATTCAACCATTTAACAAGTTACTAATTTAAATCAGGACTTCCAATAACATTGGTAATGAACTATATAAATTATAGATATACTCAAAAATAAGCATATTCCAAATATCAATTCCAAAATACATTATCAATGAATCATTAACAATAGACCATCCCAACACACAACAAGTGTTGTTTATATAAAAAATCAATGAAAAATCATGTTAATTTAATTTAGTCATGTAATAATCCATGTCATCTAAAAATTCCATAATTACATTAGGCAATTCCATTCATAAATGATAACAAAAATGCACTTATTGAGTGTTTTGGTTTGTAAGAAATAATTAAAATATGAGTTTAATAAAATCCACCAAAATTAGGGGCTTAGGTTAAGGTTTACAACATCCAGCCAAATATAAGGGGTTCTATGACGTCAAGGTTATGGTTTAAATAATTTAATTATGGATTTAAACACTATAGGAGAAACGTGTGGAAGTCTCTCATGTGAAACAGTGGAAATAATTTCAAAATGAATAGAATTTAATGGAAAATTCATAGATTACTGACCCAGTTCTTTGAAATCTTCACTCATCCATTATTTCCATTTAATTTGATAAAAAATATAATAAATATAGACGTATAAAAATTACTTGAAAATAAGGAATATTATATTGTGTAAAAATAGCATCTGATATGGAAATACATAATATGAAAAGAGGAAGTGTAATTATGGACAAACTAATGGTGTTCCAATGTTACTAAAATAATTTTATTCCAAATATGAATGAGGAAGAAAAATCAAGTCCTCAAAATGATCATAGGGGATATAGGGTGGGTCTTTGGTTCTTGAGGAATGGTGGAGAAAAGTGAGACGTAATTTTTAAAGAATTGGAGGGAAAATCATAATTTCTATCCCATTTAATAATCTACACAGTTTGGAATGATTTTTTGGTAAACCATGAATCAAAAGTGTTGTTCCATTGTCCAAGAAACCACAATTTCACATGGTTGACCGATACATCTTACAAAACATTATTTAGTCATGTAGATATACAACCCAATAACAACCCTACCATACATAGTTGCATCACACGTTTAGGAAAACGATGTTCTGACCAAAATTTTTTGTCTTTACCAGTGAACCAAAAAAAATGGTTTACTAGACCTTTCACATTAATAAAATAAAACATTATTCTTATCAGAACGAGTATCAAGGCTGATCCTCATTTGTTCAACTAACTATGCAAAAATTGTACATCCAACACTATCTCTTTTGAAAATGAGTATCCAAAGACTAAATCTCCTAAAACACATTTGGTCTTCAATGAAACCTCTCGGTTTTTATACCCCATTGAAAAGAACACATTAAAGGAGTTAAAACACTCATAATTTCATTCAAAATATATTTTTTATAATTTTCCCATCCACTAAATTAAAAACTAAAATTCCTATAGAATGAATAACTAGTTCAAAAAATCGGATCTTACAACCTCCCCATGGTAGAAATTATCAACCCTGAGAAGCCTAGATGGTCATCAAAGGAATAACATGAAATACATAGGTTGTAAATTTACTCTCAAAAGGTCATTCTACTTTTTATAGCACCCAAAAAACCTCCAAAAATCACATTAAATATATGGTTTGTAAGATTATAAACCCCAAGACATCAGTCACATGTACTAAAAAAAACTAGATGATTCTAACTAAAGCTTGTTTATACCAAGAAACAATAATATCATCACCTATTTCATCAAACGGCCTATGGTTATCTACAAAATAAGTTCTATAATTCAATGGCTAATAATTTTTTTCGATTCTCCACTGTCAGAATTTCTTTTTGAAAGGCATCCTTAGTTTCCTAGTCTCACACCCAACATGTCTCTTAATTTAATCTAATGATCAAATTTCAATCGACCAAGTTAGAATGATTATACCAAAACTTAATTAAAAGTAGTCAACGAATCATTAAACCAAACCTGTATCATCCCAACGATTTGTGTAATATAATTCCTCACTGACCAAACACATCTATTAGAGGAAAAAAAAAATTCAATCCACCTCTGGATTACCTGATTAAAAAAAATCACTACTTCATCAACCATCATGTAACAAAAAAATTTCTAATAGCCTTTATACCAATGTGATCTGAGATCGCTATATGAATAGTACTTGAAGCTTGTTCCCGATGTCTAGTGATGTATCCAAGAAATTCATCTCCTGATCATTACTATTATCATTTCATAATACAAGCATTGATACATTCCCAATAAAAAAACATAGATCATCAAAATCCTTTTCGGGAATGACACTAACATATATTATTTCCCCACGTCCAAATCATATTTCATACTTGTCATTTACGAAGAAAACCATCCATACTTTTTTCTATTTATCCAAAGGAATCAGAATGATGAAACTACCATCCCAAAAGAAGTACCATGACCCCATGACCATTCTTACATGAGGATCACCAACCAATGATAAACATATCACTCCCCACCTTAGCATCATCCTTGTTATTGTACAAACTAAACAATTTCTTAATTATCACATACCATTATCAATCCATTACTAGATATAATGACTATCATGGACAAGAAACTGCTAACTCTCGGGGAATAATGTAAGCATCATACATTACCAATTCCATTATATTGATAATTGTTCCCATGGAGTTCATAGTAATTAAATTTACAATAAGTGTCAAAACCCTCAAACAACCAATGGTTCACTTCACACTATCAATCTTCTTTTTAAACTTCACCTTGATAATAACTCAAAATAATCGCTTTAATCACACTAAAAGGGAAGTATAGAGAGCTCATTGTATAGTCGAAACAATCTCAACATAATTTGGGAAATTTAAAGATGATATTTAGTATCATCCCTATACTAGGATTAAACTAGGATTCCATTTATAGGAATGTATCACTCACCTGATCCACATTCACATCGTCTAGGATATACATGCCTCTAATCAACCCATGACACTATATATCCTAAACATCCAAGTCAATTTCCATCAATGGGTCACCAATTTCCAAAAAATAAAATTAGTTTGAAATTATACCTTATCACTAAATACATTATCTAATTTACCTAAATCCTAGGGTCACCAGGTCCATCTGTATTACATATAAAATTATCAATCATCATATGCTCCTAGATTCTCACAGACATTAACTTTTTTAAATAATCCTCACATGAAACTATCACAAACTAAACCAAACATACACATTTTTGTGTACACCCCACAGCACACAATTAAATTACAAACTCATGCTCCTATTAGTTTTCCAGAGTCATATTTGTGATGATCGTGCTATATTGAATGATAGTTTACAAAATTTTAGGATATCCATGGGAACTATTAGTCAATGTCAGAAACCAACATGTTCATAGATTTATTGATTTAAAAATATCCTCATGGAGTTGTTATAGAATGTAAAGAACCCATGGAACATGTTGTGTCTGATTAGATCAGGCCCCCAATTGTCATTCACATGAATCTAGTCTCGATACCCATAACTCTAGGTGATTTTTTAGAAAACTATTGGCATCATCATCCATATATTGAAAAAATTTATCACCTCTTGTGAATTAGTATTGAAACCAATGTAAAACCTAGATAACCTCCTATAAGGTTTAGGTAAATAGGGGCCGACCTATTTTTTTGGGTACCCTTCATCAAAAAAAAAAGGACATATCAATAATTTATGTGTTATGTCTAAGGGTCTCTAGGTCTCCCACATAGCCCTACCATTCACAAGTCAAAATAGAGCCATATGTCCATCACCCTAGCATGAAGGTCTCTCGAATGAGATTATCATCCCACATATGGGATTCTTAACAATGAATATAATGTCCCTATAAACTCTATCTAAACACCTATAAGGTTCATAACCTATCATCATAAACATAAAAACATAACCCACCATAAATTGGCCTCCCAAGAAATGATTATCTATAAGAATAATCATAGGGGAGTGTTGAAACTCATCATATATCCACATACAATAATAACCCCACAAGGTACTTATTAGAAAAAAACCACCCACCTACTCAAAGTTTCTTCTCATAAACATGGAGTCCTACCCAACACAAAGAGTCAATGAACGATAATTGACTTGTCTTGGAACTTAGATAAAAATTCTAATGGATTCATACCTCCAAGGGAAACAACATAGGATACTAAACCCACATTAATCTTATAGAATCATCATTAAAACTATATTCACATCTTAAATATAAATGGTCTCTACCACATAATTTTCTGTCGAACAAAATAGAATAAGTCCATAGAAACCTATGGGTAACGACCATGTTCCTTCTAAAGACAATTTATCAAAGTAGCATTATAACAGACTCCTACACTTGGTTCCAGGTATAAAAAATATACTAAAAGGTTTCAATTAAACCATTAATTTATTTCAAATTTATTTTAAATATTAAATGGATCGAATATATGAAAATTCATGTGCTAGTTATAATATATATTTTTTCAAATTGAACATGGACTTTGATATAGATACCCCCTCATATAATTCTAAGAAAATATTCTAATAATTTCCTTTTAAAACCATTATATAGCCATATGTTCTAAAAAAATAGATTAATTAACGAAAATTTTATGTGAAACATATAGAGTAGAAAAATATTTTTGTTTTTAGAATAATTTTAATTAACTAATTTTATATATAAAATAAAACTCATGAGTTGGAAAAATTAATTTTATTGTCTAAATTTTACCATTCTAATAGGATTCCACTATACATTTATATGTAACACTATATAAGTGGAAACTAAAAAATCAAATAACCATCCCTATTTATCATGAATATTCCCCCATGTGGTTAAGCACTAATACTGAAAATAAATAAGGATGGCCAATGAGGGTTCCGTCTAGACCACATGGGTTCAATTATATGCAAATCCATTCCTAAAATATAATGATAATTCTCTATATATTACATTTATCATCACATTTAAGTGACACCCATAATATGTAAAATTATCAAGATTATAAAACACCCTTAGTGGGTATATATATTAGGTATTCTATGATAAAACTCACCTATAATGGTTCAGTGAAGCATATAAAGACTCAGTTAGTTGGGAAACTATTCCCATTTTATGGATACAATCACCCCATAAGATAAAATTCAATTCCCATTTAGATGAAATCAAGGAAATGATTTTTATTTGCCAAAAATAGTTCCAATACATTTCCATGTTAATGATTTCATCTTATTTATTTCATTAGTTCATTTAAAACCATCTCATACAGCAATACGGGCTAGGTAAATAGACTACCACAATTAATCTATATACACTACTAGAATTCTTGTTAATTGTGACAGCCTATTTGCGACCGGATCCTGTCACAAATAGGATTTAGCGACGGGGCTCCGTCGTAAATAGCCAGTGTCAAAAAAAGTTGTTTCAAATACAATTATTTGCGACGGGAATGTTTCTCGTGGAAAATATGCTTCCAATTATTTGTATTATATATACATAAACATTTTCGTGACGGGCCCGTCGCAAAAACTATTTGTGACGGGATATTGTCCCAACGTAATATATATATATATATAACGTTCTGTGACGGGCCTGTCGCAAGAAATGATTTGTGATGGGATTACTTACCCATCGCAAATATGTTTTGAAAAATATTTAGTTAGGATATTTGTGATGGGGTCCCGTCGCAAAAGCACGCGTCGCAAATAAAAAATTAATTTTTTAAAAAATATTTAATAATATTACAATTGATGAAAAAATAATATTATTATTATTATAATATAAAAAAATAAAAAATATTAAAATAATCAATATTCACAAAAAAATTTGAAAAAATAATTAAATATAAAAACATACATTATGTAATATTTCCACCATTATAAAAGAAATAAAATGTAAATAATTCATATTAAAATTTTAATTCAAATGTTTGTAACAAAAAATCATTAGGGGGGTCTTCTGGAGGAGGTGGAGGAGCTGAAGGAGCTAGTTAAGGAATCTCTATCTCTAAAATATGAGTCTAACATCGAATGTACTCCATATACTCCAGATGCTACTGTTGCGTTCAATGGCTCTCCCCCTTGTAATGCTGCTCCTGCTGCTGCTGCCGCTGACACATCACTTCTTGCCGCTTCTGTAAAGTCTCTATATGCACAGCCTGAGCTCGCAACTGCTCCTAATACTATGAATAAAAAGTTGATGCCTCTCCATGAGCTCCACTCACGGTGGATGAAGACATCGTAGCAGTACCATAACAAGTACTAGGAGTCAAATGAGAGGTTATGCCAACTACTCTTCCCTTCTCAAAGCCATACAGAGTCGACTGTATCCATTACACCTCATCAAAATTGTGATCACTGGTCTGCTTAGCCATCTCGTCCTGACCCTCATCCTGTTTCTGAGAGGTTGCTGCCTCATATGACTCCTTCAATTCCTGTTTAATATTAAAATTGTCAAAATATTAAATGTAGTTAATTGTTAAACTGAAAAATATTAATAACCACAATCTCACGCTGCCGATCACCTCTAATCTCTGCAGTGGTTGGATCATTATACATCCTATGATAAACGTCAATCTCCGTAATATCGTGATGATTTAATTCCTACAGAAATTTAAAATAAACTGTTTATATTTTAATTTATATAATATATTTAAAAAATATACTTACCAGATGCTCTTTATGTGAACTGAATGTACGACTACCAGCTCGTGCGTCACCTCTTGTCTCCCCTAGTTCTGTCATCCCACTGAAGATCTCCTCTGAAATTCACCACCCCTCTAGTGTAAACATAATCCATCACAATTGTGAGAAGAAATGTACTCTGTTCGGTGGGCTCTATATGACTCATCAAATTCTATCACCCCTTCTTTCTTATTGGTTGCCCTTCTCAAATTGTGCAAAAACTGGCGGAAAAGGTCACACATAGAAACCTTCCATGACATGTGGATAGCTTCGTGCTTGATATCATTGATAGGATGCCATAAACCGTACAAATAAATTATAATATCAAGTCGATAATAAAATATATTTCAAAATAAAAATTATTTATTTACGTACCATCCATTGATGGAACATCTCACATCACACATCAACGAGAATCTATTCCCTTTTGATCCGTGGATGAGAAAAATAATTGCTCAATATAGTGCTCCCCTGTCCGATTTCTAAATGCTTAAAACTATGAAAAATGAATAAATAATCAAACAATCAGTATATACATAAATAAATCAATGAAATATAACTAAAAAATACAGGTTACAATACCTCCGTGTGCGTGGATCAAAACCATGATGTGGACATCGTTCAGGGATAGGGTTAGGAATCATCAATCATGCAAGACCACGCCCCCTCCGCATACCTTCTGAACCACCAGTATGCTGAGGGTCAGCTGATCCCACATCCTCATCATCCAAAGGTAGCTTAGCCTCCTCTAACTCACGCAATAGATCAGAGTCCATATGAAACACAAAATGATTATTGTTAGAAGATAGTTAAAAATAAATATTATATATATATATATATATTATTTATGATTATAAGAATCATTTAACTATGTAAATGTTCATGTTCATCCTCTTCTTCATAGCTGTCAGAGTCAATGTGTTCATCTTACTCCTCAGCATCATCAATATCTATATGAGTTTCAGTTTCAACATCTCTTGTCATTTCAAATCCATTTGTAACATCATTAACATCTTCATCACCATCGATCCTTAATTGTGAGGTTTCATCATCGATAATCATGTCTCTTTGTGAATCAAATGGATTTTGAGCCGTCTCTTGAAAAATTTTAATTCCTTCCACATCAGCGGAACCACATTCAGTTTGAGTAAACTGATTTTCCCGAGATTTCATATTTATTATGCTCCACCAATTGCTCAAGTCTCTTGAAGTAGCACATTACTTTTCATAATAAATTTGATGTGCCCGTTGATCCATTAAAAATGGTTCATTTACTGCAATAATACTTTTATATTTAATATCGACGATTCCATGAGTTGGATGAAAACACAAACCTCTCTCAATATCAAACTACCGGCATTTAAAAATTATTATGTAATTCTGTCCTAGATAACCCATCTCAATAATTTCTTCCAAAATTCCATAAAAGCCATCTTCTGTTTCTCTGTGATGTGATCCTCTCACGAAAACTCCACTGTTCATTGTTTTTTGATTCCCCTTATGCAAGTGTATAAAATCGAAAACCATTCACCACATATTCATTATAAGATTTAACCATTTTGGATGGTGGGTTACTCAACATACACAGTATCTTATCAATTTTATCAGCATATTGAGATATCTAAGAATTTTTAAAACATTTATAAATATAATAAATAATAAATGGAATTGATATTAAACCGTAAGTAATTTATTTTACCAGTTTTTGAAAACGTTGAGATTTTTTTATCTCTTCTCTTCAAGAGCAGCTGTTGTAATTTGTGAAAGTTGTTTCTTGATATGATTATAATATAACCTACAAATAAAATAAGTTTAAATTTTGTAACATAAATTATAGAATACGTGATAGAAGCACTCACATGAAAAATTATGTCATTTATTCACAGTTGAGCAGTATGTATGTATGAGCTCTGTGATGTTCATCATCAGAAAGCCATCGCTCATGAACTCCACTGAAACCAAGATTTGGCCGATTATAAACTGTTAATTGATTTTCCATTTATTCATTAACATTCCCCTCATTTAATCCCATTAGATTCTGTTTTGAGGTATATTGAGATTCAAAATAATGAGAGCTGAAAAAATCAATTTCCTCTTGAAAATAAGATTCAACAATTGAGGTTTCAACTAATGCTTCGTTACATATTTTTTTTCATCAATTTCTGCGTGCATCTCTCAAATGGGTACATCCATCATAACTGTACTGGACCTCCACATTTAGCTTGATGTGGAAAATGTAATATCAGATGTTCTATTGAATCAATGAATGCTGGCGGAATGAGTTTTTTCAGTTTACATATAATTACAGCAACATCTTCTTTTAGTTTTCATAGCACATCATTGTTTGTTGTCACTGTACAAATGTCTCAAAAAATATATGATATGTCTGTTATTGAATCCCAAATCATATAATTCAACAAACCTCTTAATCCAATAGGCAAAATCCTTTCCATTATAACATGACAATCATGAATTTTTAATCCAGTAATATAATCATTTTGAAGGAATCTTCCCAAATTGGAAGCATATCCATCTGGAAGTCTCAAATCTTTAATACACTAACAAAATAATAAGTGACTCTCTTTGGAAAGTGAATAAGCTTCTTTTGGCTTCATTAACCTCTATGATCGGACATTTTTAAATAATTTATGTTCTGGTCACCTGCAAATTTGGGAAAGATCTAATAGTGCCTTTACAGTATCTTTGGTCTTGCCTGGTGTATCCAAAACTGTATGAAATAAATTATCAAAACAGTTTTTCTCAATATGCATAACATCCAACATGTGGCGGACCAAAAAATTAGACCAATACGGAAGATCCCAGAAAATGCTCTCTTTTGTCCAGTTATGTTCATTCCCAAAGCTATGAATATTTTATTGGTTTACTGTTGGTCTAAATGTGATTTGGGGTAATGAAAATACAACTGATTTTAACTATGTACCTGAGATCATCTTTGGAGGTTCATCTCATTCAACTGTACCTTTTCTAAAGTGAGATTTGTTCCTCTGAAAAGTATGATCGGTTGGGAGAAATCTATGGTTACAATAAAAATAGCAAGGTTTTTTGCATTAACCAGAATAAAGGCTTTGTTTCATTTCATATAGTAAGGATATGATTTCACACCATGTGTACTCCAACCAGATAACATTACATATTCCGAAAAGTCACTAATCATCCACATCAATGCATATTTTAATAAAAATTCTTTTTTGCAACAACATAATATGTATTGAAACAATCACTCCACAATGCATTTAACTCATCAATCAATGGTTTCATATAAACATAATTATTCTTTTTCGAATGTCATGGGATTAATAGAGTCAAAAAGATATAAGGCTCCTTCATCAACATCCATGAAGTCAAATTGTATGGAGTTAAAACGATAGGCCAACATGAATACTAACTACCATAAGAACCAAATGGGAAAAAACTGTCAGTAGAAAGACCCAATAACACATTTTGGGATTCTATAGAAAAAGAAGGATGCAAAAAGTCAAAATGTATCCATGAATCACCATCAGATGGATCATTCAAACATTTATCAGTTGAAATATTTGTTTTGTGACATGAAATCATTGACGCTATGTTCTGAGAAATAAATAAATGATGCAATCTTGGTGTAAGGGGGAAATATGTCAACTATTTTACTAGAATAGATCTAGACTTCGCTAGTTGAGCTTCATTATACCTCAATTTTCCACATGTGGGACAAATATTCAATGAATCATTTTTTCTAGAATATAATATGGAATCAATTGATCATGCATGAATCTTCTGATAACTAAGGCCCAAATTATGAATCAACCTCTTTCTCTCATAGTAATTTGCAGGCAACAGATTTCCTTCAGGTAACAGTGTTTTAATAAAAGTAAATATCTAATCAAAACAGTTGTTTGACATTGCATTATTTGATTTAATAGCCACAAATTTTGAAACTGCTTATAATTTTCTTATCTTGCAACCATGATATAATTCATCCTTAGCATACCTCAACAACTCATAAAATTCAGATGGCGCCAACTCATGATTTAAATCAATATCATCGTCAGTTTCAGTTTGTTGCACAGATGGACCTGCAACATCATGTACTAAATTTTGAAATCGTGATGGAACCGAAACCAAGTTATTAGAATCCTTTCTGGAACATCATTCACCATGTTGATACCAAAAAACATAATCTGGTTGAAAACTAAACCACATGAGATTTCCCCCAAAGTTATCAAATGTGTCAAACATTCTCAGAGCACATTTTTTACAAGGACACTTAATTGTGACTTTTTAAATATATTCGGGTTTTGATGATACAAATTCTATTAAAGCTTAAACACCCTCAATATATACAGGATTTAAACCAGAACCATTTGGACTTCTTCACTAATTTATCCAAGCTCGGTCATCTAATAATGACTGATGTCAACTTCCTTGTTCCATATTTTTCTACATAAATTATATAATCATCACTGTTTTTGAACTGTTTGAAATTATAAAAACACTATCTGAAAAAAAATCAAAACTACTTAATTATTCCTAATTATTCTTAATTATTCCTAATGATTTGTAATTATTACAAATTATTAACAATTATTACTAATTTTTACGAATTAGTACAATTTGTTACAAATTATTACAATCTATTTCTAATTATTACCAATTATAACTAATTATTACTAATTATTACTAATTTAGAAATACATAGAAATACATAGAAAATGGAAAACTACTTGAATAATGAACAGAAATTTGGTAATCATCGTTGTGGAGATGATTACAAATTTTCCCTTCATTATCCAAGCAAGTTTTGTTTTCTAATTATTCCTAATTATTCCTAATTATTCCTAATTATTCCTAATTATTTTTAATTATTTCTAATTATTCCTAATTATGACTAATTATGACTAATTAGTCCTAAATATAACTAATTATTCCTAATTATGACTAATTATTGCTAATTATTCCTAATTATTCTTAATTATTACTAATTATTACTAATTATTTCTAATTATTACTAATTATTAATAATAATTACTAATTATTACTAATTATATCTAATTATATTTAATTATTACTAATTGTATCTAATTATTGCTAATTATTACTAATTATTCCTAATTATTTCTAATTATTCTTAATTATTCCTAATTATTCCTAATTATGACTAATTATTTCTTATTATTTCTAATTATTCCTAATTATTCCTAATTATTCCTAATTATTACTAATTATACCTAATTATTTCTAATTATTCCTAAATATTACTAATCATTCCTAATTATTACTAATTATTACTAATTATTACTAATTATTACTAATTATTACTAATTATTCCTAATTATTACTAATTATTACTAATTATTACTAATTATTCCTAATTATTCCTAATTATTCCTAATTATTCCTAATTATTCCAAATATTTCTTAATTATTACTAATTATTACTAATTATTACTAATTATTCCTAATTATTCCTATTAATTCCTAATTATTCCTAATTATTTCTAATTATTTCTAATTATTCCCAATTATTCTTAATTATTCCTAATTATTGCTAATTATTTCTAATTATATCTAATTATATATAATTATATCTAATTATAACTAATTATTTCTAATTATGACTAATTGTGACTAATAATTACTAATTATGACAAATTATGACAAATTATTACTAATTAATCCTTATTATTACTAACTATTAATAATTATTAATAATTATTACTAATTATTACTAATTATTACTAATTATTCCTAATTATTACTAATTATTCCTAATTATTACTAATTACTACTAATTATGACTAAGTATTACTAATTATGACAAATTATGACAAATTATTACTAATTACTACTAATTATTACTAATTATTCCTTATTATTCATAATACGTAGATAATTATTTCCCTGTCTTGATAGAACATGATAATATATTCTCGTATGATGAAAAATTTTGTGATACAACCCCTTTCAGAGTAATGGATTTAACCAATAAACTAAATTATCAATCATACTCCTTAGGTTACACATATATTTTTAAGAATTCATTTCTAATATTGTTAAGTTTTATTCATAGTTAGAAACATTCTAATCCTCCTTTTTCCTTAGAATCATTAATTTCCTCTCCATATCCTCTTGTTGTTCATAGGGAAATTTTTTTTTTAAAAGTCCCTTAAAATCCTTCCATTACATGTTTTTTATTTCTTCCCCCTCCACCTCATTTTGAATCAATGGAAAACATTGATCAAAATATCTTGATAGATGATAAAATTCCCTAACAAACTTCTCCATTTTGTTACTTCCCATAATAAGATATATCTTTTCTATAAAAAATATCCATTTCAAAGATTAAAATTGATTTTTCTTCCCATTTAATGAAGTAAGTTGTTATCATATATTGTAGTCTTACATTGTCCATTTACATTATGGACTATGATTCTCCATACAGGTATAGATTTTTTAATTACCTGTGTTAGTTTTTGAAATATGGATATATGTTTTTCAGCATTTGTTGTTTCTCTAGCTCCAACATCTTTATCTTGCACATGATTTCAATCCATAGATGGATTATGTTAATTGATACATTTTCCATTTATTCCTCTATTTTATATTTATAAAAAATGGCATACACTTTATTAGATTATAGCATTAGAAATTATAATGAATCATCTCTGAACAAGTGAATCACATAACCTAAATAAAAAATTTTGGGATAATTAATCTATAAATCATAAGATATTTATTTGGGTATATTTCCAAATTGTTTCATTGGGTTTCATTCTATAATCATTGTTTTCATGAAGCATGTTTCCAAGGATGGTACAAAACATGATCTTGTACAAAATGTTGTGACCCTACCCCTGTAAGACCAAAGCCATTGCCTAATAAAATCGTATATTCATGATTACAAATAAATTCATCATAAAAGGACCAATAATTTTAATAGCCTTCGTAAACTATATAATTATTTGAAATTAAAATTATATTTTAATGATAAAAAAATTATTTTTTATGATAACACCATTTCTCACTTTTCTTAAACTATCATATAAGTCATAATAGACATCTTGGAATCCTCAGGAAAAATAAAAAAAATAAGAAATGGGTGAGATCAAATTCTTAGTAAGGGTAAAGTACATTGAAATCCAAATTTAATTAATAAAGTAAAATAAATATGGATAGAATATAAAATTATTGAATTATTTCATATAAAAAATCATATGAATATAAAAGTTGACTAGTGTATATTATAACTAATCAAATACTCTCATGGAATAATATCTATAAAGGAATGCATAATCATGGACATATTCACTACCAAGATATATCCTCAAGATATTTACTATCAAGATCAATCCCCCTGATATTTTCTGTTTATTCGTAGAAAACAATCTGATTTGCATCACGAACAATCCTCTTGAATATTAAAAACTACATGGAAATAAACATTAACAATTATTCCCCAACACATTTTGCATCAAGTGACTACTGAAGTGTCGATTGACTTTTCTATATATGGTTTTGACTAGATCATTCATGTCAAATTAATTCTGTGCGTTAATACAACTGAATCAACATGTCTTAAGAAAACTCAATAATTATTCATAGGGTATATCAATACTTCCCCCCATAGAACTAACCATTAACCATTTTCCATACTATGGAAGATAGAATACAAAAGATATAAACCTTAATGAAGTAAAATATTAAGAAAAGGATATTAAAATTTATGAAAATAATATAAATGATATCACTAAAATATTATTGAGGAAAAACTATTATTAAATGTATTTAAAACCAAAAACGCCCTTTTCTTTGAAAAATTATTCTAAATACTAAAATATAAAAAAATATTAGGATGGTATTTCAATTAAGGAAACATGAAATCATAAAAAGGGTGATGAATGTAAAATAATGGCCACGACAGTAGAAATGTCATTGTTTCCATATACATTAGGAATTGATCATTCCTTTTTTCATTTTCAAAACATTCCTTATAAAACATGTAAATAGATTCCCCTTTTCGAATAAATTTAATGAATTAAAAAATATAAATAAAATATACTATAAAAATTTTAAAAAAATAAATATATACAATAATACCAAAAATCTTGATATGTGGAGAAATATAAGATAATTTAATCATTTCTGGTTCATGGTTTCCCATAACACATTGAACATTAAAATCATAAGACCCATTAAATAATAAAATTTAAAAACATTAAATTACATGATAATAAATTAATTAATTACATTAAAAGTCCAATGTTCTTTATCTAAAACTCATAAAATGAGATGGGTGTAAAACATCAAACTATGCCTCGATGAAACCTTATGCTTCCTTTATTCAAATGTTCCATAAACTCATGTATATTAAAAATAACCAATTATTATATATCTACCAAAAAAACATATTCATTTCTATAATACCATATATTATTTACATATATCATTATATTACCCATTTATTTACAATTCCTTGTTAATGTTATGTTTCAGATAATAAATGTTTTTCCTTTTGTATTTACATTTTGTATTTTTTATCCTCTTAAATATATCATTATTTCAGCCTATAAATAATGATAAAAAATGACATAAAAATAATATATATTTTTTAAATATTTAATTACAATAATATATAAAATATAGAAATGGAAAATGTAATACACTGTTTATAGAGACTATAGTCTTTACGTACGTCTGAACATTGTTTCAATTTAGTTATCGTATTTATAGAAAGAATGTGATTAATATAATTATACTATAATTATTATAGAATTTATATAAAATAACTTCCCTCAATCCACCCTTAATACATTACTTGTAAATTGTAAACCAATCACATCGTTTTGAGGAGGCGGTAGTCCACACATCCACAAATGATGTTATCATATTTACACAAAATGGAAGCAATGAAATGTTTGGTAATATAATAGTTCCATATAACTAAATAAATAATAAATATAATTTATAACATAAAAAATTTAAAAATTTCATCATTATTACCAACCAAGAATTGTGGAAATGGAAGAATGAATAACATAGATTCATGAGTTTTTTGTCCGCCGTACATATGAACGATGATTGTGTATCCCATTTAATGGAAGTGTGTGTGAGTGTAAGTAGTAACCTTAATATATAGAAATTTCAGTATATTAAGGACTCTTAGGTTATCATATATTAATGAAATAAAATATTTTAACTGTTTTAAGGAAATTATTATAACAAAACATTCATTGATGAACATTAACCCTTCTTTGGGTATCTCCCTTTGATTTTAACAAAAGGACTTATTTTGTTGGATTTTTTTCTCAAATTAAGACCTAAATAATAAATTTAATAAATTTGGAAATATAAATGGGTAGTGTTTGGTCAATCTAGGAGGCACAATTTGGTGTGAGGAATTGATGGATGATGTCATCTTTTATAAGTGAGGCGAGGAGGACATTTGGAATATCAAAAAATTTAATCTAATATAAATTATTTACCAATTAAAAATGGCTCAAAAGTGAGTTATAAATAATATAAGATAATTATGTTTATAAATCCTCTCAACCAATAATTTGTAGTCATGTTTTGGTCATTGTCTTATCCTTATCTTTCGGAAATAACCATTAGTTAAACCCTTTAACTCTTACCGTGACAACATGGATTTTTACTCCTTAAGGGTAATATTGATACTATAAAATGAAAAATTAATCAAAATTGATCCATGTATGAAATTATTCATCATTTTATCATTACGTTTTTTGATTTTTATATATTTTATGAATTTTATATCATTTAATAAAATATTATTTAATTTAAAATATAATTAATGCCAATTTTGACCCAATTAAATTCACGGCATTTTAAAAATATCAATAAAAAATTTAACTTCCAAAAAGACATTTAATGTACCTTTAATATGTATATCACATTAATTAAATTCATTTATGACACTGAGTATATCAAATTTTATTTATTTTAACTTTTTTATAACATTTATTTGGTATGTCACTGAATTAAAAAATTATTTCATCATCATTATAAAAGAATTTAATTTAAATATTTCATTAGAATTTTAAAAAATTATTATGATGAAGAAAAAAAATTTATATTTAGAATGAAAATATAAAGAATAATAGATCTTCAAAATAACCATATAGAAAAATTTTAATACTAATTAAAAATATGAGTACGACATAATGGACTTTCTTTAAAATAAAATACTAAATAGGGAATAAATTCTCGATGTTGCTCGATGAGGCCTTAAAATAGTTTAAAGGGAAATTTTGGTAGAATATAATTCATCCAATAAAAATATTACAACTGTTAGGGTACTTTTTAATCATTATGACATTATTTTTACCCTTAATTAATTGATTTACCATTAACAATGTTAATAAAACAAATCAAAAACATGCTATTCATAATTTATAAAAATTGAAAAAACCTATTTAAATAATTTGGACCCAAATATTGAAAATATAGAAAAAATATTCCATAATAAAATATAACAAAAGTCGGAAAATTTAATTCTAAATTAATCAAGTTGATATAACGAGAAAAATGGGTTTTAATGTGAAAACATTCATAAAATGAAATGTTTTTATATCCAAATTCACTATTAAATTGATGGAAATTACATAAATTATGTTAAATAATAAAAAAAATTACCTATTTATACATTAAAACCACTTGAGTAATATAATTTCACACTATTAATTATTTAGATGAAAAATATTTTTTTAACAAAATGCAATATTTTTCACTATTCATTAAAAAATGAAACATTTCCAAAAAATACAAATAAATAAACCAATGTATACTTTTTTATTCCACTTTAAAATAATAAGTTTATTTTTTTCAAATATAATTTTTAATATTTTGAAAATCAAGATTAAAACAAGTGTCCCATTAAATTGTGGTAAAGTGTACTTTATTAAAAAACAGTTATTAGTATAAAGATATTGCAATAACATTATTCAAATTACAATTTGATTTAAAAAATCACTAAAAAATATCCTTGTGATGAAATATTAATGGTGAACCATTCACTCATTAATATACATGATGAATGGGGAGGAAATGTACCAGATTCTAATGGGACAAATAGGAGGGTGTGCTAGACATAGATGGAATCGAGGAGGGTGTGAGAGACGCTTGGGGGTGTAATGTCCCGGATCCGAGTGCGACTCAACGGGTGCCCCAAACCCAGTTCGCCACATGACCTCAAGTGCATTTCCCTAAACGCTAGAGGCTGCAGAATAGCAGTGAGGCCCCGGGTCTGATAGTGGGGAAACTATGCCCTCATATGTCAAAGTGTAGCGCCGCGGAATATAATAAAAACATACAACAATAGCAGAAGAAGCAACAATATATATAACTGAAACGGATCACTGATAACAAAAAGGGAAAACCATCATTCATATATATATGAATATGAATCATTTCACTATTCTATAAAACAACCAGAACATGTTACACGATCAGTAAAATACAACTGAAGTACAGATACAGAGAATCAAAACAGAACAGCCCGCGACATCGCGAGCCAATGCTCGGTCCCATGCTCTCCTACACCCTAGCAGCAATCAAGTACCTACATAAGGACCCTTTCCCTTATCTACACCTGTAGAAACATAATCTGTTTGGGCCGAAAAGCATGACCTAAACAGGGTGTGAGAAATAATTCCCAGTAGGCACCTACCAAAGGGCCGTGCTCAACTGTGTGAAAACAGGAAACAGTAGTGTGTAGTAGTAAAATGAAATAAACTAAGAAGTACTCATAAATAACTAACTCAACCCATTATATATCCATTTAATTATTATCTTAATCCATTTAATATAATAAAACACCACAGTGCATTTCTAAGTAAACAGTCAGTGTCCTCAAACACGCAAACCATTACCCTCAGGTGATCAGAATCCAACCCGTAGGTAATTTCCCATAGGCATAATAGATTTTCCCTTAGGTGTAGGTAGTGTCTCCCTCATGAACAGAGTCTATTCCCCATAGGCACGGAAGAAGTTTCCCTCGGGCTAAGATAACAACTGCCCTCGGGCTAAGAAACAAAATGCCCACGGGCTAAGTAAAACTCTGCCCTCCATCGCAAGTAACCGGGCCATGTACAACATGTAAATAAACATTCACATTCAATTCCATTCAAGGAAAAAGTAATGTATAATATAACATGGGATACCCTCCGGTATCTTGGCCAAATGGATAAACAGAGGAACGCACCCCCGGGGTGGTCCTGGATCCAAGCACTGATCCGAAAAAACATTTTTATATCACATTTAATTACCTAAAAAATAATAGGTATTTAAAATATCCACGACCTCAACCACACGACACCCCAAAAAATGGGTTCGTAGCTCAAAAACACACAAAAACACATGAAAGTTGGAAAATAAACACCAAGCCACCTACCTTAAACAACAACGAACGATATATGCGCACGACGCCTTCTGAAACATCCAAGAATGGCGTAGATTTGAGGTCAAATAATTCTCGCTTAAACACAAATAACCCCAGTTAGAGGAAGAATTGGAAAGAATGATTATAGAAGAGTAGAGGGCTTACCCATGTGGTTCCAACGAGATCGACAGTGGCAGAATCAGATTCCCAGTTCACGATTAATGGATCTACTAATCTCCAGCCGTCCCCTCCCAAGTTCCCATCCAGTTCTAAGCCTTCCCTGTGAATAGGGGATGCTACTGCCCATTTTAAGAGAAAAAAACAAATTACATGGCATGTATTTTCAAGTACACGGCGTGTTCTTCACATTTTTTAACTATTCCTCTGGCAGTTTCCCGCCAGCCTGGCATTGTTGATCTGCCGACATCAGTACACGACGTGTCTGCATGAGTACACGGCGTGTGTTCTTGCACAACTGGCCACCACCTTACTATTCTCATGCCCACTGACTACACGACGTTTAAAGGACCACTACATGGTGTGTAGTCGGTTCCCACACCCTTCATCGCTGACATTGACACATGCCCCGTGTACCCATCCCACACGGCTAGAAGTACATGATGTGTGGACATGTACACGGCATGTACTTCCAAAATTTGTAATTTTTCCCTATTTTCCTTATTTTCTCAAAAAAACGTAATGAAAGGGGAAAAGAAGAATCTCGTACCTCAATGATAAGAACCGGGTTCATACACGAGGGATGGAGAATGGTGACTCAGACGCTAAAGGAAGGGATACCAATTGATCATTAGCAATCTGTGTGGTAAAGGTGATATCGACAAAGAGTTGAATGGGAAGAGTTAAAAGCTTCGTCCTTGAAATTATGATCATTTAATAAAATAAAATAAATTTCAGAACAAAAATTTCAAAAAATTCATGAATAAAAATAGAAATGATAACATATATCCAATAATGAAAAAAATATACATAGCTCTTATAATGAATGTATTCACATATAAAATTATTGGTTTATATATTAGTGGATGATGATACTTACAATCATTTTTCCTTCAATCAGGCAATTTTCCGGCTCCATCATCACTTCATCTACTTCATCCACCCCAATAGGACTATTATTTTTAATATTATGATGAACAAAGAAGTTCTTTTTTGCATATTTTTGAGATTCAATGTTAAAGTAAAAAATATTCCACTTCATCACCCATATCATACAAGTCACTTTGTGTTATTTGAAAAACAATACTTTACACATCACCCATGACATATTCTATATAATATAAAATTTTCTCTTATGATGAGAAGATATACAGTTCGTGTAATTCATATTCACCGACATTAATTAAGCGAGATAAAAACATGAAGTAAATTGAAAATAATATCTTTTAATACCCCTAGTGATATCAACCCAGTTCCATTTGAATAAATGAAAAAAGACCCATGGTAGTTTAATTCGATAATATTAGTATACATTTCATAGTATCCAAATTCAAAAACTATAAATATAACTCTATTTTATTATTTCAAACACTCTTCCTGATCAATTGTAATAAATTTAAATCCATAGATATTGTAATGTTGAATTTTTAAAAATGTTTTAGAGGAATTAGAGCTAGAAAATTCCAATCTTCTATGAAATTAAACTGGGTAGAAATTTACATTATCTAAAAAATTAAATATACATAATTATATTTAAAATGTATATATTTTTACCTAATATCATTATGTATTGTAATAATTAAGAACTTACATGACATTAAAACCAGTCTATAAAGTCTCTATTAACACATTTTGTTATACTGTTCCCATTGCGTGTAAGGATTATCATTCATCAATTTCATTGTATCCTAAGATCCTTAATTAATGGATCATCAATTTCAATATTAAGTATCACATATTTATTTTCCTATAATAGTTCTGTTTTTATCAGCGTTAAATTTGAGATCCTCTCAATTGATCATCCTATAGTAGGAAATATTTATGATATTCAATGTTGTGAATATTAATTCATTATGTTATAAACACTTAAAACTCTATTGAATTTTGTATCAATATTAGTCATGTATATAGAAAAAATGTTAAGACACTCCTTGGAAAAATAGCCTTCAGAAATAGAGCCTTCTGGTTGGGTGTTATTTTAATGGATGATTTATAATGACCATGATATATTTGAAATAAAATAAATATAACATAATTATGAATTTCATTAAGTTCTAATAATTTTTTACCTAATATGTAATAAATATAAATAAATTACATCTCAATTGGATCCATCTGTCAATAATGCTTGGGGCCCCCAAATTTAGTTTTCTTGACCAAATGCATAGTTAACTGCATCATGATAGTAGAAAATGGAAGAGGAATGATCATATTCCTTGTTCAATGTGTCAATAAAAATTTATTTGAATAGTATTCAAGGACATCTAGTTGTAGAGTTTTCCAACATATTTTATTGAATAAGGTGAAAAATTGAATGACAAATACTATAACCATTTAGGTTATAATGTACATAATGATTATGGTAGTAACTTCAATAAAAAAAATACACGAATCAAGAATATTCAATCCATTTATCCAATAATTCTTTAAATACACACACCTTGAGATGTTACTATAATAGCCATCAAATACGTTCACATGTTTTAATATTTTATGGAATGTTTCTTTATCCCTATATTCCCATGAAATAATCATTATCGAAGACTAATCATTATTATCTGGCTAAAATTCCTGCATTATGATCATTGTTTATAAGTCTTTCCAAGAATTTAGATTGTCATATGATTTTCCATGATCATTAAGCCATGGGGTGAAGAAATTATGAAAAATATTATTGTTAATACTCATAACATGATAAATATTACACAATAAATTAAAATACCAATAGGGAAGTCTAAAAAACATACATTTTTCTTCTATTATTTCATCCTAGTTTCACTTGATGATGCACTTTGAAGTCATTTACCACCATCATATAAATGATTTTCCTTCAAAAATACTTTATCAACATTTCCATGTTCTACAAATATTTTAGAACCTGTAACGAAACACTATAGGTTGTTTACAATCTACTAAACCATTGAATTTTGACTTATTCAACTAAAATCTATGAGTTGAATCAATAAATAATCAATGAAATAATATGAAGCTTTTTTTACTATAAGGTAGTCCTTCAGTCTCAAAATAAATGTTAAAAATTGAAAAATGTAAACCACTCTAAGTGTTCAATATATATAAGTTTCCATGTCCAAGGAAGTAATTAATGTTCTGCATTAGAGTAGTATGCATTTTGAAATTTATTCTAGGAGATGCATTATATGTCTCAAAAATGATTCTCCATATCTCAGGTAATTCATCAATTAGAGCGTACAATTATACATCAATATCATTTCAAAAAATTTGTTTCCTAAGATTAATCATTGAAATGTTAAAAGACATTTGTTTCATAAATATTCATTGAGTTAGATAGTAATGGGTCAAAACAACCGTTAAAATGAAATAACTTCTTCCCAAGGTAAAAAAGGGGTTGATTCCATATGTTTTAAATCCCCACACACATTCCTAGGATCATATGAGAAATTTGGATGTAATGAATCAATCATATTACATTATTTTCATTCTCATGGATGTTACATTAGACCATCATTTTTATTATCTTAAGAATTAGAGTCTACATTCTTGGTGGTTTTAGATGACATTAATAAGCTTTTCAATCATGGTTTTTGGGGAAGTAATGAAAAAAAATTATTGGTGTCTTATTTTTCCTCTTATTTTGTGTAGTATATTTATTCAGTCATTCCACATCTCCTTTTTACGAACACGTTGAAGAATAATATTATTTTAAATATTTTATTCTTTATTCGTTTTCTTAATAAAGAATATAATTATAGGGAAAATATGTTTTTCTTAAAATCATACTATGCTCGTTAACAAATTTTTTTTATTATAAAAATAATTTGGGATCTTAACATCACGAAATACATCATGCAACAATTCCAATATCATGGAAATACCTCTATTTTAAATTCTTCATAGGCATTTTATATGGTAAAAATTCATCAAAAAATAAGGTATTAAATATTCCATACATCCAACATACATCTCATAATATAAATTTTCATCTAAATCATGGAATTCAATTTTCTCCTCAGTGACGTTCTCTCTTACATTAGCCTCCATATAATCAATAGAAGAATCTAATGATATGTTAAAATATATATTTGGTTGTATATAGTACAAAAAACATCATTTGTAATATATATTTGTATAAACCAAAACTGATGGAACAAATACGTTTTGATGTTGATGTTTTTTCATTCAATACCAAAATCATTGTTTATAATTTTTTTATCATTTCATTTTCCATTTTCATTGATGTTGGGAGATCATTCTATTGATTGACATCAGTGCTTAAATTTTTAATAACGTTTGATTATCTTTTCCAAATACAACACAAATATATAATAGTTAATTGAATCAATATCATGTTTTCATAAACATAATTTCTCTTCGAACATATTCTAAATTTACATATAGGACCTGGACATCTAATTGTCCCATGAAAGGACAGATTGGATATTCAAAAATTTAAAAACACTTCCAAACCCTTAGCATACTGAGGTTTTATCTTCGGTAATTTAATCCAACATTTATCTAAAGATACCAAAATGTGAGTACACATTTATAAAAAAATATTAAAAAACATATGTATTACTAAGTAGGAAAATAGACAAATTGAAGTGTATATTTACACACAGTCACATATATTATTACTTTTGTTAATGTTTAAAACCAATATATATATATATAGTGATTTTTAAAACATATTACACTAATAAAAATTTTGTATAAAAAGATAACCCCACATTAAAAACAAAACCAATCATAAAAAATTCACATAATAATTAAAGATTATTTGGGAGTTTAAAAAACATTCGGTGTGTGAATGTAATTAATATAGGATTTGGAAAAAATTTATATAAGATAAAAACCTTGAAAATAATGTTTAAATCAAGTGAAAAATGATTCCCAGATAATATAACTTTTGAATGTAATTATTATTATAATTTGATGTCAAAAATATGTATTAAAAATATAATAAAAAAACAGTATAAACATCAATGACCCAATCTAAAGGACCACTTACTTGTAGATCATTATCTTTTAAAATGGTGGAACTATCCAACCTCAACAAGGTACATATCACCATAGAGAATAATATGGGACCCAAAAACCTGAAAAATAATAATTAAAATAAATAAAAAATGGAATAAAAACCAAAACACATCCTAAAATAATATGAAATTATTTTACATCAATTGTCATAGCATATATTAGCTTTAATCAGTTCTCATGATCCTTAGACACTCGAAATCAATAAATAGAACACCAAAAATTTGTTTAAGATATTTTTGGGTTGTTGTAGAAGTGATAGCTATGGAATTCATCACATTCCCTCCAAACATGTATCATAATATTTAATAAAAATACAAAAAACACTATCCAAATCATTAAAAAAAGAATTAATCACACCATAAGAAGTAAAATTCAATAAATTTCTCAAAATGATGTCTTTTTATATCAAAAACTGTCACAGTTCTTGAGAAACAATTCAATTATTCAATTATTTTCCACCCAAAACCAAAAAATGCATGCAGTATATCCTAAAAAAATTAAAAACCACTTTTTAAAAAAAAAATAAACCAATACTTGTTTATATATACCAAGCCATAAGTTAACAAAAATAAATAAATATGAAATGATTAATGCCACAAAAATTTAAAAAAATAAAAAAACTAGTGATATTATCACTTTCTTATGGTGGTGTGTGTTTATTAAATAAACGGGAGAAAATTATATTAGCATTAGAGATAAATGAAAATTAAATATTAGAATATTTGATCAAAAAACAATCCTGAGCATTGATTAGTGATAGATACATGATTTACGTTACACAACTTCAGAATAAGAGGATTGGGTGTGACCAATTCATGGGTAGGTGTAAATTAGAAGCTTCATACTAAAAATTATATGAGGGATCATAGAATTAGGTCTCATTCAGGTTTCTTGATGAGAGGTGGAAAATTAGGCACAAATTCTGATTTGATGATAAGATATGGTTCGAGGGAGAAAGGGTTCAAATTTGTCTGTGGTTTGAGGATCCACGATCAAGGGGGAAGGGGTGGATGTAGGGGGGAAGTGTGGTGTTGTGGAGGGGTAGTAGTGGGGATGTTTCCAGACATATAGGGGCCAATGGATCATAAATAGTCTTGGATGGCTTAGTGTAGATAAGGGGGTTGGTGAAAAGGTCTAGGATTTAGGGGAGATTGGGGATAAGGGGTCTTAAGTGTATTCTTGTGAGGATAATTGATACAATGAGGGCTCAGAATCAAGGTGATTGGGGGGGTATAGTCATTGAGAGAGTGGGGGATAGACATAGTTGGTGTATTTTTCCAAAAGTAATACATTTAGCAGCGTTTACTCATAAATTTCCTCTAAATTTTGTTTTTATTTCAGATTCATTTTATGAAACTACCACTAAAAAACCACTGCTAATATATGATTTCGGTTCTGTGTAGGATTTAGGGTGAGGGTATTATGTGTTAGGGAATAGGTTTATGTTTATTGGTTTTTGTATTTAGGGTGTATGTTATAAGGTTTTGGTTAATGGGTTTAGAGTTTTTTCATATAGGGTATAGGGTATAGAATTCAGTGTTTTGGGTTTAGGGTGTTGGGTATAAGGTTTCAAGTGTAGGTTATAGGGTTTAGGGTGTAGGGTATTGGTTTTGGTGTGTAGGGCTTATATTTAATGATTAAGGGTGTATATTATATGCGTAATGGTGTAATGTTAGGGTTTACAGAGTAACATCAAATGTTTATGTTTTTGGGTTTATGGTTCAGGGTGGATGATGTATGGTTTAAGATGTAGTGTTTAGTGTTTTGTATATGGGTTTAGTCATTAATATTTGAGGTATAGGTCATGGGTTTTTGAGATTTTTATTATTGTTATGTTTTTTTTGGGTTCTTCAATATTTCAATGTTCGTTTTTATGGATTTTGCGGTGTTTTATGTTTTTTTTTTGGGATTTTGGGGTTTATTTTCAGGATTTTAAAGGTTCTTATGGTTTTAAGGGGTTTAAATATTTTTTATGTTATCATTATGTTTATTGGTTTTTAGGATCTTGTTAATATTTTTTAGGGTTTTTAGGGTTCAATGGGTTTTTAGGGTTTATTGTATTTTTAAATTGTATAATGTTTTTTGTGTTTTTAAGAGTTTTATGAGTTTTTCAATGTTTTCTAGGGTTTTGATATTTTTTTTAGTATTTATGGTGTTTAGAGATTTTATTTGGTATTTCTTGGGTTTTGGGGTTTTATTATGTTTTTTTGGGAATTTTATGGTGTTACAGGGTTAGGATTTTTAGATATTTTATAGTGGGTTTTTGTGTTTTATTGGTTTTTTGGTGTATTAAGTGTTTTTATGGGGTTTTTTGTGGTTTTAGTATTTTTAAGATTTTTATGTTTTTAATATATTTTTAGGTTTTTTAGGTTTTTTAGGTTTTTAGTGCGTTTTTGAGTTTTTTTAATGTTTTATGGGCTTTTTTTATTTCTATGATTTCAAGGGACATTTATGGGAATATAATTTGTTTAGATTTTTTAGGTTTGTAGGGTTTTGGGTATTTATAGGTTTTAGGTGTTTTTATGGTTTTCAAGGGTTTTTATGGGTCTTAACAGTTTTTATGATTTTTAGGGTTTCTCAAGGTATTTTTTATGTTTTTTAGGTATTTTTGTCCTTTAAAGGGGTTTAGGGGTCTATAGGGTTTGTTAGTGGTGTTAGGTAACTTGGTTTTTTTTCAGGGTCTTGCGGTTTTTTCATTTTTAGGGTATTGGGGTTTTTGGGTTGATTCCGTGTTTTAAGAATTTAATTAGTTTTCATAGTTTTAATGTGTTTATTGGTTTTTATGGTATTTAAGGTTTTTTTTAAATTTAAGAGTTTTTAAAAAAATTTGGATGTTGTGATTTTTGGGGTTGTATTGTTGTTTTTTTGGTTTTATGTTTTTTTGGGTAATTTAGGGAATTTAGGGATTTTTGGGATTTTTGGGTTTTTAGGGTTTATAGTGTTTTTTTGGGTTTTATGGATTTTTTGGTTTCATTAGAGTTTACAAGAAATTTTTAATTTTTTATATTTTTTAGTGTTTTATTTAATTTTTATAGATTTTAAGGTTTTTAGGGTTTTTGGGTGTTTTGGTTTTCTAGTGTTTTTTGGGTTATTATATTTTTAGATGTTTTTATGGTTTGTGTTTGTTTGAAGATATTTTATTGTATTTTATGGTTCTAGGGTCTTTTAGGGGTTTTAGGTTTTAGGGGAGTTTGGGGATTTAATGGTTGTTTTTTGGGTTTATAGTGTTTTAGGGTTTTTATGGGTTTTAATGTTTTATGGTGTTTAGGGTTTTTAGTATATATTAGGGTTTTTGGTTATTGTAATTTTTTTTTCCAATTTTTTGGATTTCATGGTTCATTTAGGATTTTTATGGTTTTATGGTTTTGGATAGCTTAATGTTTTCAGAATCCTTTTTGGGTTGTGGGGTTAGTGTTTTTAGTGGTTTTTGCGTTTGTTTGAGTCTTTTAGGTATTTTTGTTTTATATCGTCCATTAATGTATTTAGATATTTAGGTTCTATTATGTATTTTATTGTTTTTTAGAGTGTTTAGGGTCATTTAGGGTCTTAGGTTCTTTTAGTGTTTTCAAATTTTTAGGGTCCTTTAGGTTTTTTATGGTTTTGAGGTGCCGTTATGATTTTTTATATTTTTTGTGGTATTTTTTGGTTTTAAGATATTTTGGGGGATTTTATGTTTTAACGGATTGGGTTGGGGGGGTTTGTTGTAGTTTTTATGGTTTTTAGAGGTTTAGTGGATTCTTTTTGGGAATTAAAATTTTTTTGGTTAATAGGGTTTTCATATATTTGGGCATTAAATTGTTTTTAGGTTTTTCAAGGTTTTAGGTTTTTAGGAGTTGTTATATTTTTTAAGGGTTTTTATGATTTTAATGGCCTTTAAACATTTATAATTTTTTTATAATCTTTTTTTTTTGTTTTTTGGGTATTTTATGGGGTTTTTCATAATTTTAGGATCTTTTAAGGTTTTTTGGATTTTTGTGTTATTAATTGATATTAGGGGTGTTTTGGGTTTCTATGGGGATTTAGGGTTTTTACATTTTTTACATTTTTTATAGTGTTATATTTTTTTAGATGTTTAGTATATTATAGGGGTTATATGATTTTTTTGCTTCCTTTTGGGGGGTTTAAGGACCCTTAGAGTTTGTTAGGGTTTTAGGACCGTTTTGTATTTTAATATATGTTGAGGTGTTTTTGAATTACATAATGATTTTTTTGGAAATTTTTTGTTTTTTAGGTTTTTTACGGTCTTTTAGTTTCTTGTGGTTTTCAGGAAGCTTTTTAGGACCTTAGTTGATTTTTGTGTCTTTTAGGTTTTATGGGTTTTAGGGTCCTTTAAGGTTTTAATGATTTTTTAGTGTTTCAGGGGTTTTGAGAAATTTTAATACCATTAAGTGGTTTTTGGGGTGTTAGGAGTTTTATATTTTTAAAGAATTTTAAGTTTTTTTTGGGTTTTTTGGGTTTTTGGCATTTTGAAGGTCTTGTTTAGATTTTAGGTTGTAAGGGTCTCTTCAGGGGTTTAGGGTTTTCTGGGGTATTTTGTTTTTGTTTTAGCATTTTTTCAAATTTTAGGTGTTTTAGGGTCTTTAGGGGTTTTAAAGGGTTTTAGTGTCTTTAGTGTTTTTTTTTGTGTTTCTAGGGAATTTTAGGGATATTTATTGTTTTATTCTGTTTTTTATATTTTTAAGATTTTATGGTTATTATTGGTTTAAAGGTTATATATGTGTTTTTTAGTTTTTTATGGTTTTAGGGGGGTTTTAAGTTTTATGATAGATTTTGTCATTAGGGATTTTTAGTGGTTTTAGATTTTATTTCATTTTTTATTAATTTTTATTGATTAATGGGTTATTTTAATGTTTTAGGGTTTTAGGAGTTTTGTCGGTTTTGTGGCTTTTAGTGTTTTTTAGATTTCATTTTGGTTTTAGGGTTTTTATGGTTTTGGGGGTTATGATTTTTTAGGGTAATAGGGTTTTTACAGTTTTAGGGGTTTTTGAATTTTAATGGATTTTAAGGGAAATTGGGGTTATTTCGGTTTTCAAGGATTTTCAATAATTTTAAGTGGTTTAATGGATTATTTTTGGGATTTTTTGTTTTTAGTGTGTTTATGGTATTTTAGAAAAAAAATTAGGTTTTTTGGGTCATTTTTGGCCTTTAGGGATTAGTATTTTGGGTGTCTGGTATAGAGTTAGGGTGTAGTGAATAGGGTTTAGGGTGTTGGATATAGTGTTTAGGGTGTTCGATTTCAGGTTTAGGGTATATGGTATAGCGTTTAGGGGGAGGGTCTAATATTTAGGGTATAGGGTTTAGGTTTTAGTGTGTATGATACTGGGTTTTGTCAATATAGCATAGAGTTTAGGGTGTAGGGTTAGGGTTTTGGATGTAAGGTATAGGGTTCAGGGTGTAGGGTTCAGTGTTTAGGGTGTAGGGTTTAGTGTTTATGGTTTAGGGTTTAAAGATTTGGGTGGAAGGTGTACGATTTAGAGTATGTGTTTTTTTTTGAGTTTAGGGTGCAGGGTATAAGTTTTATGGTGTTGGGTTTAGGGTTTTGAGTGTGTGGTATGGGGTCGAAGGTGTAGGTTTTAGGGTTAAGGGTGTTGGGAAAATGGTTTATTTATTTGGGTTTATGGTTTAGTTTGAATGATATATGGTGTAGGGTTTAAGTTTTAGGGTGTACGACATAGGGTTTAGATTTCAGGGTGTAGGGTATATGGTTTAGCTTATAAGGTGTATAGGTTTTTGGGTGTAGGGTATTGGGTATTGGTTGTATGATTTAGGGTTTATGGTGTAGGATATAGGGTTTATGGTGTAGAGTATTGTATTTTTTTGTGTAGGGAATAGGGTTTTTGAGTGTATGGTCTAAGGTGTTGTGTTATAGGGTAAAAGATTTGGGGTGTAGGATATAGGGTTTAGGGTGTTGGGTGTAGGGTGTTGGGTATAGGGTGTATGGTGTATGTAGAGTGTTTAGGATGTATGTAGAGGGTTTAAGGTGTATGTTTTAAGATTTATGGTGTACTGTATAGGGTTTAGAGATTAGTTTTTATGGTTTATGATGTAGGGAATATGGTTTATGATGTAGGGTTTAGGGTTTTAAAGGTAGGATCATGGTTTATGATGTAGATTTTAGGGACTTGGGAGTTGGGTTTAGGGTTAAGGTTGTATTATTTGAGTTTAGGGTGTAGGTTATAAAGTTTATGGTGTAGGGTTTTGGGTTTTTATTAAATTTTTTAGGGTGTAGGGTTTATGGTTTTGGTTGTAGGGTATAGGGATAATGGTGTGTGGTTTGGGATTTAGTGTATAGATTTTAGAGTTTGGGGTGTCAGTATATCAGTTTAGGATTTTGGGTGAACGGATTACTGTTTAGTGTGTAAGGTATAGGGTTTATGGATTAGAATTTACGGTTTACGGTTTAAGATATAGTTTTTAGGGTGTATAGTATAACTTTTCGGGGATTATGGTTTTTTTTGGGGGGGGGGGGTTATGGGTTTTATGGTTTTAAATATTTTTTTTATTATTTTTAGTGATTTTTAAGGTTTAATTTTTTATGATGTTTTTGGTATTTAGGTTCCTTTGGTTTTAATGGTTTCTGGGTTTTATGATTGATATAATATTATAGGGTTTTCGGGGGATTTAGGTTTTTATGGTTTTTATCTTATTAAGAGTTTTTCAGGTTTTTGGTTTATGGGGTTTTTATAGTTTTAAATGGTTTTATGAGGGTTTTCTCATGTGAATGTTTAGATTGTGTAGGGTCCTCTAAGTGGTTTTGGTTTTATTATTTTTACAGTTTTTATTTGTTTTAGGCTTTTTATGGGTTGTTAGGAATTTAAGGATTTTTTGTGTTTTTTAGTGTTTAACTATTTTTAGGTTTCATTGGTTTTATTTGGTTTTCAGGGCTTAACTATGATTTATATAGTTAAATTCATTTTAGGTATTTTATGGGGTTTTATTATGTTTTCTAGATCTATTATATATTTAGGAGGTTCTAGGGGTTTTATTGTTTTTTGGCTGTTTTATGGTTTTCGTGTTTTTAGAGGTTTTTAGGGTCCTTCAAGGTTTTTTACGTTTCTAGGGTTTTTAGGAATTTTAGGGTCACAATTTGTTTCTTGAATCATTTAAGGGGTTTTTTGGGTTTTAAGGTGTTAGGGTCTATAAGTTATTTAGGGGTTTTAGTATTTTTATAGGGTTCCCAATTTTTTATAGGTTTCATTGTTTTTAAGAATTTTAATTGTTTTCGATGGTTATAATGGTTCTTAGGGTTTTTGAGTTTTTATGGTTTCTAGGGTGTTTTAGTGTATTTAGGGTTTTATGGGTTTTTTCATAATTTCATATGGTTTTCAAATTTTTTTCAGGTGTTTTAGAATTTTATTTATTTTAGGGATTTTGGGCATTTTTATGGATTTTAGGGATGCTTTAGCCTTGTTACGTGTTTTGGAGGTTATTGGGTTTTTTAGATTTCTGATAATTTTTCAGGTATTTAGAGTTTTGTAGTGTTTTTAGGTGTTTTAGGAATTTTAAGGATTTTATGGGGTTTTTTGGTTCCTAGGTTTTAATGGCATTTGGGGTCAATTTAATTTTTTTTTGGGTTTTTAGGTTATTATCTGTTTTTTCATTTCCTGTGGTTTCAGGGTTTATACATGTTTTTATTATTTTATCTATTAGGAGAAATTTTAGAGTCATTTATGTTATTAGGGTATTTTAGGGTTTTTAGGGTTTTTGGTCGTTTAGGTTTTTTTGTTTTAGTGTTTATTTAGGGGTTTTATGGGTATTAAGGTAATTTGTTGGTTATTTACAGTTATCAGGTTTTAGGGGTTTTTATTTACTATAGGGGTTTTAAGGTCTTTGGGTTACCTTTCATTTTTTAGGTTCTTAATGTTTTCTTAGGGTTTATGGATGTTAATTATTTTGGGGGGAGGGTTGGAGTTTTAGGGGTTTTCAGGATTTTTATTTTCACTAGTTTATTTTACTATTTAGGGGGTTTAATGGATTTTAGCAGTTTTTAGGTATTTAGGTTGTTTATATTTTTTTCTAGGTTTTACAAGTTTTAGGTGTTTTAGGGTCTTAAGGGATTTATGGTTTTATTGTTTTTAGCATTTTGTTGTGATTTTATTGGACTTTTAGAGTATTGTAGGGTTTTTAGTGTCCTTTATAGTATTTTATTGTTTGTAGAGTCATTAGAGATTTTTAGGGGTTTTAGGTCGTTTGGGGTGTATGGTGTAAGGTTTAGGGTGTAGGTTATATTGTTTAGGTTGTTGGGTATTGGGTTTCAGGTGTGGGGTATATTGTTTAGGGTGTAAAGATTATGGTTTATTTTGAAGATTTTAGGGTTTAGGGTGTGGGGTATATTGTTTAGGGTGTAGGGTATAACATACAAGGTGTAGGGTATATGTGTTTAGGTTTTAGGTTATATGGTTTAAGGTGAATTGTATATGGTTTAGGGTGTATGGTTTAGTGTTCTGGGATTATGATATAGATATTCAGGTGTACGGTTTAGGGTATAAGCTGTATGGTATAGGTTTTAGGGTCTATGGATTAGGGTTTTCGGTTTAGGTGATAGGGTTTATGGTGTAAGATGTAGGGTTTTGGATTTTTTATATATTTTAAGGGGTTTTTTGGGTTTAATAGGGTTTTAGGTGTTTTCTAATGTTTTATGGTTTGTAGGGTATTTTAATTATAAATTTGTAGCGTTTATATCAATTTTAAAGGTTTTGGAAGATTTTGTGGGTTTTTATGGGTATTAAGGTTTTTTAGAGTTTTTTGTGTATTCAAGGGTTTGGGGGGTTATTTTATTAGTGGTTTTTAAGTGTTTATAGGAGTTTTTTGTTTTTTATGATTTTAATTATTTTTTGGTGTTTCTATGTATTTTTTTGTATTTAATGTTTTTATTGGGGTTGCAGTTTTTTAGGGTTATTTGGTTTTCTAAGGGTTTTATGATTTTTAAAGATTTTGTGTGTTTTGGATTTTTGAGAATTTTTTTAGGGAATTTTAGGCTTTTAGCATTTTCTTAGTGTTTTTAGGGAGATTTAGAGTTTTTAGGATTTTTAAATTTTTTTAGGATTTTAGGAATTTAAGGGGGTTTAGATTTTATTTTGGTTTGTTGGGAATTTTATGGGTTTCTGGGTTTTTATGTGGTTTTTATGGTTTATTGTGGCCTTTATGGTTTTCTAGGATTTTTGGGTTATTCATTTTAATCGGATTTTTGGGTTTTTTATTGGGTTTTAGGGTTTTAGGGTTATTTCAGGGTTTTCAGGTGAATTTTAGGTGCTTTAGGTGGTTTAGGTTTTTCATGCTGTCTTATGAGTTTTTTAGGATTTTTAATGGTATTTTAGAATTTTTATGGTATTTTTTTTTGTTTTTAATTTGTTTTTATGGAAATTAATAATTTTTTGGGTCTTTAAGGTTTTTTATATGTTATGATATCATCTTGGAGTTTTTGGGTTTTTATGGTTTTTGGGTTTTTATGTGTTTTGTGGTTTTAAAGGGATTTATGTTTTTTTGGGTTTTCGGTATTTGGGGGGTATGAATTTTTTTTGGTTTTTAAGTATTTTTCTAGTTATTATTATTTTTGGTGGTTTTCAAGGGTTTTTAGGGAAACATAAGGTTTTTTGGGTTTTGTTATGGGATTTTAGGGTTTTTATTGTTTTATCAGTTTTAGTGGTTTTACTGGTATTATGCTTTTAGGGTTTTTAATATTATTTTTAGGTATTTTGAGTATTTTAGGGTTATTAGTTCTTTTAGTATTTTTAGAGTTTTAAGGGTATTTTATTATTTTAAGGTATTTTTGGGACATTTTATGTTTTCAGGGCTTTTAGAGGATTTTAGGGATCTAGTTCCATTATGAATCTTAAGGTTTTTTATGGTCATTAAAAATTTTAGGTTTTTTTAGTTCATATAAGTTTTTTTGCAGTTATTTAGGATTTTTTGGATTTTTTATCGTTTATGGTTGTTTTGGGGAAATAGGATTTTCTTGGGTTTTTTCATTTCCTTAGGGTTTTAGGTCTTTTCATATCCTTTAGTAGTTTTAGTGTTTTTATGGTAATTTAGATTTATTTGATCATTTTTAGGGTTTTTATTGTCCATTAAGGGTTTTTGGTTATTTTAAACTTTTTAGTGCCCTTAATAGTTTTTACCGTTTTTGATGCTGTTGTGGGGTTTAGGATATTTGATCATCCTTTTAGGGTATTTGGGATGATTTTTTATTTTTGGGGTTTAGGTTTTTTAGTGTCTTAAAGGGGTTTTTATGTTTATTAATTTTTTTTAAATTTTTAGGGGTTTTTGTTGTGGGGGGTGGGGGGGTTAGGGATTTTAGGGTTTCAATTATTTTAGGGGTGTTTATGATTTTATGTATTATTTAAATGAATTTTTTGGGGATTTCAGGTATATATGATTTTTAAGGGGTTAAATATTTCATAGGATTTTGATTGCTTTTTTGGATTTCAAGTATTATATTTACTTTTATGTTTTTATTTGGGGTTTTAGGGGTTTTATAGTGTTTTAGTTCATTTGGGGTCTTTTGGGTTTTTAGAGATGTAATGGTATTTTATGATTTTAATGGTTTTCGGGTCCTTTACGGTTTATTATGTTTTAAGGGGTTTATTTGTTTTAGTTTTTTATGGTAATATAATTTTTTTGAGTTTTTTGAAGTGTTTTAGGGAGATTTTGGTTGTAGGGGCTTTTAAGTCTTGAGTGTTTTTAGAGTTTCTTTATGCATTTTAAGGTTTTTGGTTATTCTAGGGTTTTTTATTTTTTATGTTTTTAAGAATTATTAGGTTTTCAATGATTATGGTAGTAACTTCAATAAAAAAAATACACGAATCAAGAATATTCAATCCATTTATCCAATAATTCTTTAAATACACACACCTTGAGATGTTACTATAATAGCCATCAAATACGTTCACATGTTTTAATATTTTATGGAATGTTTCTTTATCCCTATATTCCCATGAAATAATCATTATCGAAGACTAATCATTATTATCTGGCTAAAATTCCTGCATTATGATCATTGTTTATAAGTCTTTCCAAGAATTTAGATTGTCATATGATTTTCCATGATCATTAAGCCATGGGGTGAAGAAATTATGAAAAATATTATTGTTAATACTCATAACATGATAAATATTACACAATAAATTAAAATACCAATAGGGAAGTCTAAAAAACATACATTTTTCTTCTATTATTTCATCCTAGTTTCACTTGATGATGCACTTTGAAGTCATTTACCACCATCATATAAATGATTTTCCTTCAAAAATACTTTATCAACATTTCCATGTTCTACAAATATTTTAGAACCTGTAACGAAACACTATAGGTTGTTTACAATCTACTAAACCATTGAATTTTGACTTATTCAACTAAAATCTATGAGTTGAATCAATAAATAATCAATGAAATAATATGAAGCTTTTTTTACTATAAGGTAGTCCTTCAGTCTCAAAATAAATGTTAAAAATTGAAAAATGTAAACCACTCTAAGTGTTCAATATATATAAGTTTCCATGTCCAAGGAAGTAATTAATGTTCTGCATTAGAGTAGTATGCATTTTGAAATTTATTCTAGGAGATGCATTATATGTCTCAAAAATGATTCTCCATATCTCAGGTAATTCATCAATTAGAGCGTACAATTATACATCAATATCATTTCAAAAAATTTGTTTCCTAAGATTAATCATTGAAATGTTAAAAGACATTTGTTTCATAAATATTCATTGAGTTAGATAGTAATGGGTCAAAACAACCGTTAAAATGAAATAACTTCTTCCCAAGGTAAAAAAGGGGTTGATTCCATATGTTTTAAATCCCCACACACATTCCTAGGATCATATGAGAAATTTGGATGTAATGAATCAATCATATTACATTATTTTCATTCTCATGGATGTTACATTAGACCATCATTTTTATTATCTTAAGAATTAGAGTCTACATTCTTGGTGGTTTTAGATGACATTAATAAGCTTTTCAATCATGGTTTTTGGGGAAGTAATGAAAAAAAATTATTGGTGTCTTATTTTTCCTCTTATTTTGTGTAGTATATTTATTCAGTCATTCCACATCTCCTTTTTACGAACACGTTGAAGAATAATATTATTTTAAATATTTTATTCTTTATTCGTTTTCTTAATAAAGAATATAATTATAGGGAAAATATGTTTTTCTTAAAATCATACTATGCTCGTTAACAAATTTTTTTTATTATAAAAATAATTTGGGATCTTAACATCACGAAATACATCATGCAACAATTCCAATATCATGGAAATACCTCTATTTTAAATTCTTCATAGGCATTTTATATGGTAAAAATTCATCAAAAAATAAGGTATTAAATATTCCATACATCCAACATACATCTCATAATATAAATTTTCATCTAAATCATGGAATTCAATTTTCTCCTCAGTGACGTTCTCTCTTACATTAGCCTCCATATAATCAATAGAAGAATCTAATGATATGTTAAAATATATATTTGGTTGTATATAGTACAAAAAACATCATTTGTAATATATATTTGTATAAACCAAAACTGATGGAACAAATACGTTTTGATGTTGATGTTTTTTCATTCAATACCAAAATCATTGTTTATAATTTTTTTATCATTTCATTTTCCATTTTCATTGATGTTGGGAGATCATTCTATTGATTGACATCAGTGCTTAAATTTTTAATAACGTTTGATTATCTTTTCCAAATACAACACAAATATATAATAGTTAATTGAATCAATATCATGTTTTCATAAACATAATTTCTCTTCGAACATATTCTAAATTTACATATAGGACCTGGACATCTAATTGTCCCATGAAAGGACAGATTGGATATTCAAAAATTTAAAAACACTTCCAAACCCTTAGCATACTGAGGTTTTATCTTCGGTAATTTAATCCAACATTTATCTAAAGATACCAAAATGTGAGTACACATTTATAAAAAAATATTAAAAAACATATGTATTACTAAGTAGGAAAATAGACAAATTGAAGTGTATATTTACACACAGTCACATATATTATTACTTTTGTTAATGTTTAAAACCAATATATATATATATAGTGATTTTTAAAACATATTACACTAATAAAAATTTTGTATAAAAAGATAACCCCACATTAAAAACAAAACCAATCATAAAAAATTCACATAATAATTAAAGATTATTTGGGAGTTTAAAAAACATTCGGTGTGTGAATGTAATTAATATAGGATTTGGAAAAAATTTATATAAGATAAAAACCTTGAAAATAAAGTTTAAATCAAGTGAAAAATGATTCCCAGATAATATAACTTTTGAATGTAATTATTATTATAATTTGATGTCAAAAATATGTATTAAAAATATAATAAAAAAACAGTATAAACATCAATGACCCAATCTAAAGGACCACTTACTTGTAGATCATTATCTTTTAAAATGGTGGAACTATCCAACCTCAACAAGGTACATATCACCATAGAGAATAATATGGGACCCAAAAACCTGAAAAATAATAATTAAAATAAATAAAAAATGGAATAAAAACCAAAACACATCCTAAAATAATATGAAATTATTTTACATCAATTGTCATAGCATATATTAGCTTTAATCAGTTCTCATGATCCTTAGACACTCGAAATCAATAAATAGAACACCAAAAATTTGTTTAAGATATTTTTGGGTTGTTGTAGAAGTGATAGCTATGGAATTCATCACATTCCCTCCAAACATGTATCATAATATTTAATAAAAATACAAAAAACACTATCCAAATCATTAAAAAAAGAATTAATCACACCATAAGAAGTAAAATTCAATAAATTTCTCAAAATGATGTCTTTTTATATCAAAAACTGTCACAGTTCTTGAGAAACAATTCAATTATTCAATTATTTTCCACCCAAAACCAAAAAATGCATGCAGTATATCCTAAAAAAATTAAAAACCACTTTTTAAAAAAAAAATAAACCAATACTTGTTTATATATACCAAGCCATAAGTTAACAAAAATAAATAAATATGAAATGATTAATGCCACCAAAATTTAAAAAAATAAAAAAACTAGTGATATTATCACTTTCTTATGGTGGTGTGTGTTTATTAAATAAACGGGAGAAAATTATATTAGCATTAGAGATAAATGAAAATTAAATATTAGAATATTTGATCAAAAAACAATCCTGAGCATTGATTAGTGATAGATACATGATTTACGTTACACAACTTCAGAATAAGAGGATTGGGTGTGACCAATTCATGGGTAGGTGTAAATTAGAAGCTTCATACTAAAAATTATATGAGGGATCATAGAATTAGGTCTCATTCAGGTTTCTTGATGAGAGGTGGAAAATTAGGCACAAATTCTGATTTGATGATAAGATATGGTTCGAGGGAGAAAGGGTTCAAATTTGTCTGTGGTTTGAGGATCCACGATCAAGGGGGAAGGGGTGGATGTAGGGGGGAAGTGTGGTGTTGTGGAGGGGTAGTAGTGGGGATGTTTCCAGACATATAGGGGCCAATGGATCATAAATAGTCTTGGATGGCTTAGTGTAGATAAGGGGGTTGGTGAAAAGGTCTAGGATTTAGGGGAGATTGGGGATAAGGGGTCTTAAGTGTATTCTTGTGAGGATAATTGATACAATGAGGGCTCAGAATCAAGGTGATTGGGGGGGTATAGTCATTGAGAGAGTGGGGGATAGACATAGTTGGTGTATTTTTCCAAAAGTAATACATTTAGCAGCGTTTACTCATAAATTTCCTCTAAATTTTGTTTTTATTTCAGATTCATTTTATGAAACTACCACTAAAAAACCACTGCTAATATATGATTTCGGTTCTGTGTAGGATTTAGGGTGAGGGTATTATGTGTTAGGGAATAGGTTTATGTTTATTGGTTTTTGTATTTAGGGTGTATGTTATAAGGTTTTGGTTAATGGGTTTAGAGTTTTTTCATATAGGGTATAGGGTATAGAATTCAGTGTTTTGGGTTTAGGGTGTTGGGTATAAGGTTTCAAGTGTAGGTTATAGGGTTTAGGGTGTAGGGTATTGGTTTTGGTGTGTAGGGCTTATATTTAATGATTAAGGGTGTATATTATATGCGTAATGGTGTAATGTTAGGGTTTACAGAGTAACATCAAATGTTTATGTTTTTGGGTTTATGGTTCAGGGTGGATGATGTATGGTTTAAGATGTAGTGTTTAGTGTTTTGTATATGGGTTTAGTCATTAATATTTGAGGTATAGGTCATGGGTTTTTGAGATTTTTATTATTGTTATGTTTTTTTTGGGTTCTTCAATATTTCAATGTTCGTTTTTATGGATTTTGCGGTGTTTTATGTTTTTTTTTTGGGATTTTGGGGTTTATTTTCAGGATTTTTAAGGTTCTTATGGTTTTAAGGGGTTTAAATATTTTTTATGTTATCATTATGTTTATTGGTTTTTAGGATCTTGTTAATATTTTTTAGGGTTTTTAGGGTTCAATGGGTTTTTAGGGTTTATTGTATTTTTAAATTGTATAATGTTTTTTGTGTTTTTAAGAGTTTTATGAGTTTTTCAATGTTTTCTAGGGTTTTGATATTTTTTTTAGTATTTATGGTGTTTAGAGATTTTATTTGGTATTTCTTGGGTTTTGGGGTTTTATTATGTTTTTTTGGGAATTTTATGGTGTTACAGGGTTAGGATTTTTAGATATTTTATAGTGGGTTTTTGTGTTTTATTGGTTTTTTGGTGTATTAAGTGTTTTTATGGGGTTTTTTGTGGTTTTAGTATTTTTAAGATTTTTATGTTTTTAATATATTTTTAGGTTTTTTAGGTTTTTTAGGTTTTTAGTGCGTTTTTGAGTTTTTTTAATGTTTTATGGGCTTTTTTTATTTCTATGATTTCAAGGGACATTTATGGGAATATAATTTGTTTAGATTTTTTAGGTTTGTAGGGTTTTGGGTATTTATAGGTTTTAGGTGTTTTTATGGTTTTCAAGGGTTTTTATGGGTCTTAACAGTTTTTATGATTTTTAGGGTTTCTCAAGGTATTTTTTATGTTTTTTAGGTATTTTTGTCCTTTAAAGGGGTTTAGGGGTCTATAGGGTTTGTTAGTGGTGTTAGGTAACTTGGTTTTTTTTCAGGGTCTTGCGGTTTTTTCATTTTTAGGGTATTGGGGTTTTTGGGTTGATTCCGTGTTTTAAGAATTTAATTAGTTTTCATAGTTTTAATGTGTTTATTGGTTTTTATGGTATTTAAGGTTTTTTTTAAATTTAAGAGTTTTTAAAAAAATTTGGATGTTGTGATTTTTGGGGTTGTATTGTTGTTTTTTTGGTTTTATGTTTTTTTGGGTAATTTAGGGAATTTAGGGATTTTTGGGATTTTTGGGTTTTTAGGGTTTATAGTGTTTTTTTGGGTTTTATGGATTTTTTGGTTTCATTAGAGTTTACAAGAAATTTTTAATTTTTTATATTTTTTAGTGTTTTATTTAATTTTTATAGATTTTAAGGTTTTTAGGGTTTTTGGGTGTTTTGGTTTTCTAGTGTTTTTTGGGTTATTATATTTTTAGATGTTTTTATGGTTTGTGTTTGGTTGAAGATATTTTATTGTATTTTATGGTTCTAGGGTCTTTTAGGGGTTTTAGGTTTTAGGGGAGTTTGGGGATTTAATGGTTGTTTTTTGGGTTTATAGTGTTTTAGGGTTTTTATGGGTTTTAATGTTTTATGGTGTTTAGGGTTTTTAGTATATATTAGGGTTTTTGGTTATTGTAATTTTTTTTTCCAATTTTTTGGATTTCATGGTTCATTTAGGATTTTTATGGTTTTATGGTTTTGGATAGCTTAATGTTTTCAGAATCCTTTTTGGGTTGTGGGGTTAGTGTTTTTAGTGGTTTTTGCGTTTGTTTGAGTCTTTTAGGTATTTTTGTTTTATATCGTCCATTAATGTATTTAGATATTTAGGTTCTATTATGTATTTTATTGTTTTTTAGAGTGTTTAGGGTCATTTAGGGTCTTAGGTTCTTTTAGTGTTTTCAAATTTTTAGGGTCCTTTAGGTTATTTATGGTTTTGAGGTGCCGTTATGATTTTTTATATTTTTTGTGGTATTTTTTGGTTTTAAGATATTTTGGGGGATTTTATGTTTTAACGGATTGGGTTGGGGGGGTTTGTTGTAGTTTTTATGGTTTTTAGAGGTTTAGTGGATTCTTTTTGGGAATTAAAATTTTTTTGGTTAATAGGGTTTTCATATATTTGGGCATTAAATTGTTTTTAGGTTTTTCAAGGTTTTAGGTTTTTAGGAGTTGTTATATTTTTTAAGGGTTTTTATGATTTTAATGGCCTTTAAACATTTATAATTTTTTTATAATCTTTTTTTTTTGTTTTTTGGGTATTTTATGGGGTTTTTCATAATTTTAGGATCTTTTAAGGTTTTTTGGATTTTTGTGTTATTAATTGATATTAGGGGTGTTTTGGGTTTCTATGGGGATTTAGGGTTTTTACATTTTTTACATTTTTTATAGTGTTATATTTTTTTAGATGTTTAGTATATTATAGGGGTTATATGATTTTTTTGCTTCCTTTTGGGGGGTTTAAGGACCCTTAGAGTTTGTTAGGGTTTTAGGACCGTTTTGTATTTTAATATATGTTGAGGTGTTTTTGAATTACATAATGATTTTTTTGGAAATTTTTTGTTTTTTAGGTTTTTTACGGTCTTTTAGTTTCTTGTGGTTTTCAGGAAGCTTTTTAGGACCTTAGTTGATTTTTGTGTCTTTTAGGTTTTATGGGTTTTAGGGTCCTTTAAGGTTTTAATGATTTTTTAGTGTTTCAGGGGTTTTGAGAAATTTTAATACCATTAAGTGGTTTTTGGGGTGTTAGGAGTTTTATATTTTTAAAGAATTTTAAGTTTTTTTTGGGTTTTTTGGGTTTTTGGCATTTTGAAGGTCTTGTTTAGATTTTAGGTTGTAAGGGTCTCTTCAGGGGTTTAGGGTTTTCTGGGGTATTTTGTTTTTGTTTTAGCATTTTTTCAAATTTTAGGTGTTTTAGGGTCTTTAGGGGTTTTAAAGGGTTTTAGTGTATTTAGTGTTTTTTTTTGTGTTTCTAGGGAATTTTAGGGATATTTATTGTTTTATTCTGTTTTTTATATTTTTAAGATTTTATGGTTATTATTGGTTTAAAGGTTATATATGTGTTTTTTAGTTTTTTATGGTTTTAGGGGGGTTTTAAGTTTTATGATAGATTTTGTCATTAGGGATTTTTAGTGGTTTTAGATTTTATTTCATTTTTTATTAATTTTTATTGATTAATGGGTTATTTTAATGTTTTAGGGTTTTAGGAGTTTTGTCGGTTTTGTGGCTTTTAGTGTTTTTTAGATTTCATTTTGGTTTTAGGGTTTTTATGGTTTTGGGGGTTATGATTTTTTAGGGTAATAGGGTTTTTACAGTTTTAGGGGTTTTTGAATTTTAATGGATTTTAAGGGAAATTGGGGTTATTTCGGTTTTCAAGGATTTTCAATAATTTTAAGTGGTTTAATGGATTATTTTTGGGATTTTTTGTTTTTAGTGTGTTTATGGTATTTTAGAAAAAAAATTAGGTTTTTTGGGTCATTTTTGGCCTTTAGGGATTAGTATTTTGGGTGTCTGGTATAGAGTTAGGGTGTAGTGAATAGGGTTTAGGGTGTTGGATATAGTGTTTAGGGTGTTCGATTTCAGGTTTAGGGTATATGGTATAGCGTTTAGGGGGAGGGTCTAATATTTAGGGTATAGGGTTTAGGTTTTAGTGTGTATGATACTGGGTTTTGTCAATATAGCATAGAGTTTAGGGTGTAGGGTTAGGGTTTTGGATGTAAGGTATAGGGTTCAGGGTGTAGGGTTCAGTGTTTAGGGTGTAGGGTTTAGTGTTTATGGTTTAGGGTTTAAAGATTTGGGTGGAAGGTGTACGATTTAGAGTATGTGTTTTTTTTTTGAGTTTAGGGTGCAGGGTATAAGTTTTATGGTGTTGGGTTTAGGGTTTTGAGTGTGTGGTATGGGGTCGAAGGTGTAGGTTTTAGGGTTAAGGGTGTTGGGAAAATGGTTTATTTATTTGGGTTTATGGTTTAGTTTGAATGATATATGGTGTAGGGTTTAAGTTTTAGGGTGTACGACATAGGGTTTAGATTTCAGGGTGTAGGGTATATGGTTTAGCTTATAAGGTGTATAGGTTTTTGGGTGTAGGGTATTGGGTATTGGTTGTATGATTTAGGGTTTATGGTGTAGGATATAGGGTTTATGGTGTAGAGTATTGTATTTTTTTGTGTAGGGAATAGGGTTTTTGAGTGTATGGTCTAAGGTGTTGTGTTATAGGGTAAAAGATTTGGGGTGTAGGATATAGGGTTTAGGGTGTTGGGTGTAGGGTGTTGGGTATAGGGTGTATGGTGTATGTAGAGTGTTTAGGATGTATGTAGAGGGTTTAAGGTGTATGTTTTAAGATTTATGGTGTACTGTATAGGGTTTAGAGATTAGTTTTTATGGTTTATGATGTAGGGAATATGGTTTATGATGTAGGGTTTAGGGTTTTAAAGGTAGGATCATGGTTTATGATGTAGATTTTAGGGACTTGGGAGTTGGGTTTAGGGTTAAGGTTGTATTATTTGAGTTTAGGGTGTAGGTTATAAAGTTTATGGTGTAGGGTTTTGGGTTTTTATTAAATTTTTTAGGGTGTAGGGTTTATGGTTTTGGTTGTAGGGTATAGGGATAATGGTGTGTGGTTTGGGATTTAGTGTATAGATTTTAGAGTTTGGGGTGTCAGTATATCAGTTTAGGATTTTGGGTGAACGGATTACTGTTTAGTGTGTAAGGTATAGGGTTTATGGATTAGAATTTACGGTTTACGGTTTAAGATATAGTTTTTAGGGTGTATAGTATAACTTTTCGGGGATTATGGTTTTTTTTGGGGGGGGGGGGTTTATGGGTTTTATGGTTTTAAATATTTTTTTTATTATTTTTAGTGATTTTTAAGGTTTAATTTTTTATGATGTTTTTGGTATTTAGGTTCCTTTGGTTTTAATGGTTTCTGGGTTTTATGATTGATATAATATTATAGGGTTTTCGGGGGATTTAGGTTTTTATGGTTTTTATCTTATTAAGAGTTTTTCAGGTTTTTGGTTTATGGGGTTTTTATAGTTTTAAATGGTTTTATGAGGGTTTTCTCATGTGAATGTTTAGATTGTGTAGGGTCCTCTAAGTGGTTTTGGTTTTATTATTTTTACAGTTTTTATTTGTTTTAGGCTTTTTATGGGTTGTTAGGAATTTAAGGATTTTTTGTGTTTTTTAGTGTTTAACTATTTTTAGGTTTCATTGGTTTTATTTGGTTTTCAGGGCTTAACTATGATTTATATAGTTAAATTCATTTTAAGTATTTTATGGGGTTTTATTATGTTTTCTAGATCTATTATATATTTAGGAGGTTCTAGGGGTTTTATTGTTTTTTGGCTGTTTTATGGTTTTCGTGTTTTTAGAGGTTTTTAGGGTCCTTCAAGGTTTTTTACGTTTCTAGGGTTTTTAGGAATTTTAGGGTCACAATTTGTTTCTTGAATCATTTAAGGGGTTTTTTGGGTTTTAAGGTGTTAGGGTCTATAAGTTATTTAGGGGTTTTAGTATTTTTATAGGGTTCCCAATTTTTTATAGGTTTCATTGTTTTTAAGAATTTTAATTGTTTTCGATGGTTATAATGGTTCTTAGGGTTTTTGAGTTTTTATGGTTTCTAGGGTGTTTTAGTGTATTTAGGGTTTTATGGGTTTTTTCATAATTTCATATGGTTTTCAAATTTTTTTCAGGTGTTTTAGAATTTTATTTATTTTAGGGATTTTGGGCATTTTTATGGATTTTAGGGATGCTTTAGCCTTGTTACGTGTTTTGGAGGTTATTGGGTTTTTTAGATTTCTGATAATTTTTCAGGTATTTAGAGTTTTGTAGTGTTTTTAGGTGTTTTAGGAATTTTAAGGATTTTATGGGGTTTTTTGGTTCCTAGGTTTTAATGGCATTTGGGGTCAATTTAATTTTTTTTTGGGTTTTTAGGTTATTATCTGTTTTTTCATTTCCTGTGGTTTCAGGGTTTATACATGTTTTTATTATTTTATCTATTAGGAGAAATTTTAGAGTCATTTATGTTATTAGGGTATTTTAGGGTTTTTAGGGTTTTTGGTCGTTTAGGTTTTTTTGTTTTAGTGTTTATTTAGGGGTTTTATGGGTATTAAGGTAATTTGTTGGTTATTTACAGTTATCAGGTTTTAGGGGTTTTTATTTACTATAGGGGTTTTAAGGTCTTTGGGTTACCTTTCATTTTTTAGGTTCTTAATGTTTTCTTAGGGTTTATGGATGTTAATTATTTTGGGGGGAGGGTTGGAGTTTTAGGGGTTTTCAGGATTTTTATTTTCACTAGTTTATTTTACTATTTAGGGGGTTTAATGGATTTTAGCAGTTTTTAGGTATTTAGGTTGTTTATATTTTTTTCTAGGTTTTACAAGTTTTAGGTGTTTTAGGGTCTTAAGGGATTTATGGTTTTATTGTTTTTAGCATTTTGTTGTGATTTTATTGGACTTTTAGAGTATTGTAGGGTTTTTAGTGTCCTTTATAGTATTTTATTGTTTGTAGAGTCATTAGAGATTTTTAGGGGTTTTAGGTCGTTTGGGGTGTATGGTGTAAGGTTTAGGGTGTAGGTTATATTGTTTAGGTTGTTGGGTATTGGGTTTCAGGTGTGGGGTATATTGTTTAGGGTGTAAAGATTATGGTTTATTTTGAAGATTTTAGGGTTTAGGGTGTGGGGTATATTGTTTAGGGTGTAGGGTATAACATACAAGGTGTAGGGTATATGTGTTTAGGTTTTAGGTTATATGGTTTAAGGTGAATTGTATATGGTTTAGGGTGTATGGTTTAGTGTTCTGGGATTATGATATAGATATTCAGGTGTACGGTTTAGGGTATAAGCTGTATGGTATAGGTTTTAGGGTCTATGGATTAGGGTTTTCGGTTTAGGTGATAGGGTTTATGGTGTAAGATGTAGGGTTTTGGATTTTTTATATATTTTAAGGGGTTTTTTGGGTTTAATAGGGTTTTAGGTGTTTTCTAATGTTTTATGGTTTGTAGGGTATTTTAATTATAAATTTGTAGCGTTTATATCAATTTTAAAGGTTTTGGAAGATTTTGTGGGTTTTTATGGGTATTAAGGTTTTTTAGAGTTTTTTGTGTATTCAAGGGTTTGGGGGGTTATTTTATTAGTGGTTTTTAAGTGTTTATAGGAGTTTTTTGTTTTTTATGATTTTAATTATTTTTTGGTGTTTCTATGTATTTTTTTGTATTTAATGTTTTTATTGGGGTTGCAGTTTTTTAGGGTTATTTGGTTTTCTAAGGGTTTTATGATTTTTAAAGATTTTGTGTGTTTTGGATTTTTGAGAATTTTTTTAGGGAATTTTAGGCTTTTAGCATTTTCTTAGTGTTTTTAGGGAGATTTAGAGTTTTTAGGATTTTTAAATTTTTTTAGGATTTTAGGAATTTAAGGGGGTTTAGATTTTATTTTGGTTTGTTGGGAATTTTATGGGTTTCTGGGTTTTTATGTGGTTTTTATGGTTTATTGTGGCCTTTATGGTTTTCTAGGATTTTTGGGTTATTCATTTTAATCGGATTTTTGGGTTTTTTATTGGGTTTTAGGGTTTTAGGGTTATTTCAGGGTTTTCAGGTGAATTTTAGGTGCTTTAGGTGGTTTAGGTTTTTCATGCTGTCTTATGAGTTTTTTAGGATTTTTAATGGTATTTTAGAATTTTTATGGTATTTTTTTTTGTTTTTAATTTGTTTTTATGGAAATTAATAATTTTTTGGGTCTTTAAGGTTTTTTATATGTTATGATATCATCTTGGAGTTTTTGGGTTTTTATGGTTTTTGGGTTTTTATGTGTTTTGTGGTTTTAAAGGGATTTATGTTTTTTTGGGTTTTCGGTATTTGGGGGGTATGAATTTTTTTTGGTTTTTAAGTATTTTTCTAGTTATTATTATTTTTGGTGGTTTTCAAGGGTTTTTAGGGAAACATAAGGTTTTTTGGGTTTTGTTATGGGATTTTAGGGTTTTTATTGTTTTATCAGTTTTAGTGGTTTTACTGGTATTATGCTTTTAGGGTTTTTAATATTATTTTTAGGTATTTTGAGTATTTTAGGGTTATTAGTTCTTTTAGTATTTTTAGAGTTTTAAGGGTATTTTATTATTTTAAGGTATTTTTGGGACATTTTATGTTTTCAGGGCTTTTAGAGGATTTTAGGGATCTAGTTCCATTATGAATCTTAAGGTTTTTTATGGTCATTAAAAATTTTAGGTTTTTTTAGTTCATATAAGTTTTTTTGCAGTTATTTAGGATTTTTTGGATTTTTTATCGTTTATGGTTGTTTTGGGGAAATAGGATTTTCTTGGGTTTTTTCATTTCCTTAGGGTTTTAGGTCTTTTCATATCCTTTAGTAGTTTTAGTGTTTTTATGGTAATTTAGATTTATTTGATCATTTTTAGGGTTTTTATTGTCCATTATGGGTTTTTGGTTATTTTAAACTTTTTAGTGCCCTTAATAGTTTTTACCGTTTTTGATGCTGTTGTGGGGTTTAGGATATTTGATCATCCTTTTAGGGTATTTGGGATGATTTTTTATTTTTGGGGTTTAGGTTTTTTAGTGTCTTAAAGGGGTTTTTATGTTTATTAATTTTTTTTAAATTTTTAGGGGTTTTTGTTGTGGGGGGTGGGGGGGTTAGGGATTTTAGGGTTTCAATTATTTTAGGGGTGTTTATGATTTTATGTATTATTTAAATGAATTTTTTGGGGATTTCAGGTATATATGATTTTTAAGGGGTTAAATATTTCATAGGATTTTGATTGCTTTTTTGGATTTCAAGTATTATATTTACTTTTATGTTTTTATTTGGGGTTTTAGGGGTTTTATAGTGTTTTAGTTCATTTGGGGTCTTTTGGGTTTTTAGAGATGTAATGGTATTTTATGATTTTAATGGTTTTCGGGTCCTTTACGGTTTATTATGTTTTAAGGGGTTTATTTGTTTTAGTTTTTTATGGTAATATAATTTTTTTGAGTTTTTTGAAGTGTTTTAGGGAGATTTTGGTTGTAGGGGCTTTTAAGTCTTGAGTGTTTTTAGAGTTTCTTTATGCATTTTAAGGTTTTTGGTTATTCTAGGGTTTTTTATTTTTTATGTTTTTAAGAATTATTAGGTTTTCAATGTGTTTTTTATTAGACCTTAATTTAGTGGTGTTTAATGGGTTTCTAATATTTTTACTAGTTTTAGGATTTTCTTAAGGTTTAGGGGGTTTTCATGGGTTCTGGGGTGTTTATGGGGTTTTATGGGTTTTAGTAGATTTATGGGTATTACGGTTTTTATGAATTTAAGGGGTTTAGGATCTATTAGAATTTTAATTAGATTATAGGGTATTTGGGGATTTATTAAGTTGTTTAATGGTATATTAGGATTTTAGGGGTTTTTAGGATATTTATGGTATTTTTTGTGTCTTAGATTCTTTTAGGGTTTGTTTGCGACTTTTTTTTTGATCATTCATATTTTTTTGACCTTTTAGGTTCCTTTGAGGTTTTTTAGGATTTTTAGGGTCTTTGTGTTTTAAATGGGTTTTACAGACCTTCGTGTCTTTTTAGGGATTCTTGGGTCCTTTAGGGGTTTTAGGGGTTCTAGGGTCTTTTAAGGATTTATGTTGTTTTCAAAACTTTTCAATTTTTTTAGGATTTGAGGGTCCTCTGAGGTTTTAGAGTTCTTTAGATTCTATATTATAAATTTATAGTATTTTAGTATCATTTATATTTTTCATAATTATAGTTTTTTTTTAAAATTTTTGGGGTCTTTTATGTGTTTTAGTGTTTTTACGCACTATTAGGGATTTTTGGGTGTTTAATATTTTAGGGAAGAATTTGGGATTTTTATGGTTTTTACAGATTTTACGGTCCAGTGGTATTTTTAAGGGTTTTATTTTTTTAGGGTTTTTATGGTTTTTAATGATTTTAGGTTTATTTGGATTCTATAGGGTTCATATGGTTTATAGGGGGTTTAGGGGGTTTTAGGTAATTTAATGGATTTTAGGGGTTTTAAATGTTATATATTTTTTAGGGCATTTAATGTTTTTATTGTTTTTAGGGTTATAAGGATCTGTAGTTTTCTTGGGTTTTTAATTGCTTGATTTGTGGTTTTATTTGGCGGTTTTAGGGGTTTTAAGGTCTTTATGGTTTTTATGGTTTTATTTGATGTTTTTAGGGGTTTTAGTGTGTTTAAAGAGTTTCTAGGGTTATCAGTGATTTATATTTTCAGAGGATTTAGGGTTTTCGGGTTTTAGGTTTCTTTATTGTTTTTTGGGGATTTTTTATGCTGTTATGGATATTTTGGGTATTAAGCTCGATTGAGGTTTTTAGTTATTTTAGGGTTTTAATGGGTTTTTAGGATTTTTTTATTGTTTTAGGGTGTTTAGGGGTTTATAGTTATAAATTTTTTTATATGGTTATAGAGTTTTGATTGGTTTTAGGGGTTTTGGGTTTTATAGTTTATAGGGTTTTATAAGACTGATTTAGGGTTTTTAGAGTATAATGTATATGTTTTATGGTGTAGGGTTTACGGTTTAGGGTTTAGGGTTTAGGATTTGGAATATATTTTTTGTGGTGTAGGGTGTTGGGTTTAAGGTGTAAATTATAGGGTTTATGGTGTATATTATAGGGCATAGGTTAAAGGATTTAGGGTTTAGGGTTTATATTTTACGGGGTAGGGTATAGGGTTTTGGTTACAAGGTGTTTTGTTTATGGTTCAGGGAGTAGGGTTTATAGTACTAAATAATTGCAGATTTTTTGTGGCTATTCAGTGTGAGTTTCGAAACGAGCTCTATATAAAATTTGAGTATTTTAGAAATGTTTTTTAAAAACTACCTATAAATATTTACTAAGATAAAAATTAATGACATTCTTCCCTTGAACCCTCTACGAACTTCCATCTGTTTCATTCCCCTTTACCATCATGGCTCTTTGCCCCCACTATCACTGTTATCCTGTTATCACCCTCGTCATCACCCCTCTCACCTTCACCGTCGTCACTAACTCCCTCACCATCATAGTCATGGTCAACCTCGCACCACTTCCCTATTTCGTAGCCCTGATCCCTTGAACCTCACACCTCTTTGTTATCCCTCTTTCCACATATCATCCACTATCCACCAATGTTTACCCCCATCCAATGCACCACTCACCCCCATTCCCCATATAGAGGCCACACCCCTTCCATTATACTGATCATTCTCTGACATTTCCCAATTTCATCATGAAGAGTGTCACAATATCCATATTAATAGGTACTTCTATTTCCCATCCAAAATCAACTATCAATGAAAATTATTCATTTCATTTTATTAATAATGAATCATGACTATTCTGGATTATTTATTGATGTGTGATAATAAAATTTACTCAACCTAATCATCTTATACGATATGTGTTTTTAGTATTTTAGAATTAGTGTTGGAGTTATACATAGGATTACAGTCACTTATTAACTCAATTAAAATCCATCATATAATTTTTTTCATCAATAATAATGAGTTATTTTTTTCATCCATGAGTATTGTTGATAAAAAAATATAATTAATTCATTGTATGTGATAGGTTATATAATCATTCTATTATTATTGTTTTAATATTATATTTACACAAAGTTAAACTTATTAAATGATTCAAAAATTCATTCTTGTTCTATGTATTAACAAACAAATGTATCAATTTTGACTAAATTTTGTTTTACCATTTGTTTCTAAAAAAATACACCGTAAAAGTTTGACATATTTTTTAATAGATTAATTTGCATTAATTTTTTTTTATTTTTTCAAAAGGAGGCATGAAATGATCATTAATGTAATGTTATGAAATTTAAGTCTATCGAATTCTTAATTAATTTTTTTTAAGTTTAACCTTAAAAACATGTTACATGTCATTCATTTTGAGTCCCACAGTTATATTATCAAATACAAATTGATATTTATGCATGAGTTTTTTAGTATTGAAAAATAAAATGTTGTATTAGTTTGTATGTGGATTAATTAAATAACATACATAAATATATAGTGTATTCTAGTACTATACATCAGTTGTCATTTCTAAATTTACTTCTAGTTCAGTCTTTCAGAATATATTTTTTGATGTTTTTTTAATTATTTTACTGATAGTAATACCAATGAAATGGTGATCCAGTTATCATTTTCGACTCCTAGTTGTCATTCCCCCAACCATACATAAGTAATGGAATATCATGATGACCCCACAATTTATTTCAATATAGAATCTCAGAAACCCTCAATATTCCTCCATTAAATGTCAATCAAACCCTCCATCTACCTCTCATCAGCATCAATTACACTGCCTCCCAGTTCAGCAGGTTCATCATGTGATTAGTCTATAATACAGTAATAGGTTGTCACTCAGTATTATTCCCAAAGATATTGGTGGGTGAACTTTATAGGTACAAATACTAATTTTAATAAATTCATTGTAATTTTTAATACAAATAAATAATTTTTTCATAAAATATGGAAACAATATTACTACCAAGTGAAATATTAACAGTTTATAGTTGTTGAATATTAATTGATTGAAGATAGTTGTCCTATTTTATTCTTATAGGACCCCAACATATGATATTGTGGGGATATTTCTCCAAATTCTGTTATAGTCTGTGGATGAGTTAGTTACCCATCCGAATACATATTATGATTTGAGACATATTCCTCATTATTGGAAGAGTACCTTATTAAATTTAAGACAAATTAAATATTAATACATTATGATTCAATTGAAATTAATTATTTAATGGAAGAATTATATTTTAAAATTTAATACCATTGTAATGATATTAAAAAAATTAACCATCACATATATTATCATGAAAAAGATGATATTGAAAAATTTGGGTATGAAATTATATGATGTAATATTTAGATTTTGGATTGAATTTAATGATAAATCATTGAATATTAAATATCAATATGATAAAGTAAATGAAGGGGTGCCTAAAGAGAACCAAAAGTATTTGTTGATATCCATGTCTATGAGAAGAACATATTGTTAAAGAAAATAGTATTATATTAATCTCATTTTACATATATACATGCATATGAAAGATACATTACATTTCATACATTAATATTAAATTCTATATTATTTATTTTTGGAAGTCTCAAGAAAAAAAATTTATCAATTCAATCGAAACAAATAGCCGCCCAAGCTGTTGGCTCAAATATTTTTTCAAGAAACTGATACAGTATAGTAATATTTTCATCAATTCAAATATTTATAACATAATATTATATATATTATATATATATATAATAGTGTAATTTTATCATTTTAATATAGACATTGAATTTAGGGCACCATTAATCTCGTATGGTACTTTGGATGGATGTTCATATGAACTAGGATGTGAGTTCTGCGAATGATCTCACCAAATAAGGGGGGTTATTAATTCCCTTACACTGTAATTGAGGACAGATACATATTGAATATTTTAATAAATTCTAAAACCGAAGATATCAAATCAATTTTCCATTTTGTATCACCAAACTTTAGATTATCAAAAAATATATATTATATTTTATGGAAAAAATTATGTTGTTAAATGTTTAAATATAAGTTCCCATAATAAACATAGTTTTGTAAATAGTGACGTAAGTAATATTTTCCCTCTCACTTATGAAAATAATTTATCATCATTTTCCACATTTTTAATATGTATTACAATAAATTCTAATCTCACATGATTTATGTATAAAAATAAATTAAAAATGTGATGTCGATCCCTTATAGTTATTTTCGGACTCCAAAGATGATATAGTTGGTCGGGGTGTGGGGTGTGGGTTATTGGGTTTTAGGAGTAGGATATGTGGTTTTATGTTGAGGTTTTTTGGATTTTTGGTGTATGGTATATGGTTTAGAGTTTAGGGTATATGGTATAGTGTGTAGGTTATATGGTTTTGGTTGTGTGGTATAGGGTTTAGGGTGAAGGGTATAGGTTTTTTCGTTTAGGGTTCAGTGTTTGTGTAGAAGGGTATATGGTTTAGGGTGTTGAGTTTAGGGTTTAGGTTGTAAGGTATATGTTTTAGGGAGTAGGTTTTTAGATTTAGTTATTATGATATAGATTTTAGGGCGTTGGGTTTTTGTTTTACGGTTTAGCGTTAATGGTTAATGGTTTAGGGTTAAGGGTGTATGGTTTAGGTTTTAGAGTGTTTGGTTTAGGGTTTAGGATATATAGTTTAGAGTTTTGGGTGATGGGTTTTGGGTTTAGGTGGTAGGGAATATGGTTTATATTGTAATGATTTTGACTTTGGGTGTAGTGTCTAGGTTTTTTGTTGTATGGTTTATGGTGTAGGGTGTACAATGTACAATTTTAGATTTAGGGTGTAGGGTTTAGGGTCTAGAGTTTATGGTTTAGGGTCTATGGTGCAACCCATAGGGTTTAGAGTGTAGGGTTTATGGTGTAGGGTATATGTATAGAATTAGTTTTTTTTTGGAATTTTTAGGGATTTAAAGATTTTTAGGGATTAGAGGGGTTTTTAGGGTTTTTAGTTTTTTAGAGGGTTTTAGATTTTTTCCCTTTTTTGTAGTTTTGGAGTTTCTTTTTCTTTTTGGGATTCATTATTTTTAAGAGGTGTACAGTGTTTATTAAGGTTTTTATGGTTTTTGAGTTTTTATTTATTTATTGGGATTTTTTTCGGTTTTTTGAGTTTTAGGTATTTATTTATTTTTATAGGGTTTTTAGGATTTGATAGGGCATTTTCTTTCTTTTTATTAAATTTACGGGGTTTTTTGCTATTTACGGTTTTTATGGGTTTAAATGGTTTTAATAATGGATTTAACTGTACTTAAGGTTTTCCATAGGGTTTTATTGTATTTTGGGTATTGAAGGGTTTTTATGGATTTATAGTTCTTGGGGTTTAAGGAATTTTAGGGTTTAATAGGTTTTTATGGTTTATTAGGATGTATTAAATTTTTTTTAGGGTTTTATTGATTTTTAGTTTTTAATTATTTGAGGGTATTTAATAATTTTTTGACTTCTATGGGGTTTTATGATTTTTAAGGTGTTTAGTGTTGTTTTAGTGTTTTTAGGAATTTTAATGGGTTTTAGGTTTTTTTTTAGTTTTTGATATTTTTATGATATTTTAATATTTTTTGAGCTTATTTGGGTTTTCTAGTTATTTGGAACTTTAAAATGTTTTATATTTTATTGGGTTTTTTGGTTTTTATGGTTTTATGCTAAATTATTCTATTTTTTATTTTTTCCGGTTTTAGTGGTGTGTATGTTCTTGGGTGTACAAGGGGGTTTTATTTTTTTCTATTTTTTATGGTTTTTAGGATTCTTTAGTGTTTGAAGGGATTTCGGTTATTTAGGGATTTAATGTTTTATGGGTCATTAGGTTTTTCCTGTTTTATGGATTTTTATAGATTTTAGCAATTTTTGAATTTTAGGGTTTAATGGGTTTTATCAGTTTTTTGGGTTTCGGGGGGTTCTAATGTGTTTTTTGTTGGTTTTAGGGGTTTAACAGTTTGGAGATTTTACTTTTTTTATGGTTTTCGCAGTTTTAAGTGATTTTAGGGTTTTATGGTTTTATGGTTTTTTGGGGATTTGTTTTGGGATTTTAATGTTTATTAGGGATTATATAGATATTTTAGTGTTTTAGGGTTTTTATGGTTTTTAGGATTTTTAGGATTTTATGAGTTTTATTATTTTTTAGGGAATTAGGGGTTTTTAGGGTTTTGTTGGGGGTTTTGGGTTTTTAGTTTGTTTTAGTGGGTTTTATGAGTTTTATGGTTTTAGGGTCATTTAATAATTTTTATGGTTCTTATGTTCTCTTAGTGTTTTATATGTTTTTAGTCATTTTAGGATTAATTTGGATTTTTAGGGTTTTCAATGGTTTTCATTTTTTTGGAACTTTTAGGGGGTTTTAGGGTGTTTTGGTTTTTTTATATTTTTATGGTCTTTAAGGATTTGTTGGGTTTTCAGGACATTTAGGGGTATTTAGGTGTTTTAGGGTCCATTAGGGTAATTAGTTTACATTAGGGTTTTTTAGGGTTCTATGATCCATTTGGGTTTTTTGGAGTATTTAGGGCCATTATGGGTTTTTAGTGTTCATTGGAATCCTTTAGGGTTTTATTTAATTTTTGTGTCTTTTAGGGGTTTGTGGGGTTTGGGGTTTATTTAAGGTTTTTAAGGGTACTAAGACACTTTTATGGATTAAGGGTTTAAATTAAATTTTATGGTGTTATGCTTTTTAGTGTTTTTCCGAGGTTTATAGGGTTTTTATGCTCTTTATGGTTTTTAAGGAAATTTTGGTATTTTATTGTTTTTGTGGTTTTTTTGTGTCTTTAGGGGTTTTATGTTTTCTTGAGTCTTTTATATTTTTTTTCGTGTTTTTTTGTTTTTTATGGGTTTTTTGGTTTTTTAGATGTTATAGGCGTTTAAAGGTTTTTGGGGGATTTTAGGATTTTTATTTTTATGGATTTTTAGAATTTTTAAAGGTCTTTGTATTATTTAATGTTTATTGGTTTTTATCATTTTAATGGTTTTTTATTGATGTTAGTGTTCTTTTATATTTGAAGGGTTTTATGGTTTTTAGTAGTTTTTTTGTGTTTTTATGGGTTTTAGGTTTTTTGGATTATTATATCTATTAAAATAAATTATTTGTAGGGGGTTTAAGTATTATTATTTTTAAATGATTTAATTGTTTTGGATTTTAGGTTGTGAGGGAATTAATGGTTTGGTGGTTTTGGGGACTTTTCTGGGATTAAAATGTTTTGAGAATTCTTGGAATTTTACTGTTTTTTGTGGTTTTTACAGTTTTTGGGTTTTTTTATGTTTTTCTGTTTTTCCTATATTTTATGGGTTTTAGAGATTATAGGGGTTTTGGGTATTTTTATTTAATTGGGGGGGGGGGTGATAAATATTTATGGGTTTTATGGATTTTTTAGGGCTTTAAGGGGGTTTTAATGGTTTTTAGAGGTTTTAGTGATTACATTTTTTCATTTCATCTTAAAGGTATTTATTATTTTTATATTTTTCAGGGTTTCAGGGTTCTTAGGGGTTATTATGGTTTGTAGGGGTTTGTAGGGGTTTTTGTATTTTGTGTTTTTATGGTGTCTAAGGGTTTCAGGGGTTTTAGGGGTTTTAGGATCTTTTAGTTGTTTTAAAGGGTTATTTAGGTGTTTTTAGGGGTTTTGAGGGTTTTAATTTTTTAGGGGAATTTATATCTTTTATGTTTTTTCTGATTTTAGTGGTGTTAAGGTTTTCTTACGATTTTTAGGGGTTTTACTATTTTATGGGGTTTTATAGTTTTTCAGGGATTTTTATGTGGTATTTGGGATTTTATGGTTTTTAGTGTTTCATTGGCATTTTAAGGATTTTAGGGGTATTATGATTATAGGTTTTTCTTATGATTTTCAGGTTTTATTATTTTTCAGGTATTAAATGGGATTCAAGGATTATTAGGGATTTCTAAATGTTTTTATAATTTTTTATGGATCTTATGGTTTATCTTCTGTTTTCATGGGTTTTAGGGTTTTTAAAAATAGATGTTTTAGGGTTTTAAGGGGGTTTTAGAGTTTTTTTACAATTTTAGGGGGTTTAACGGTTTTTAGGAGTTTATGGGTTTTAAGGGTTTTAGATGTTTTTAGGATTTTTTGGGCTTTTTATTTTTTTAGTGTCATTTTATAGAATAAAGGTTCCTTAGTTTTTTGGGTTATTAGTGTTTAGGAGGTTTTTGGGTTTTTGGGTATTTTAATGGTATATTTTCCATGGTTTTTAGAAAATTTTAGGGTTCATGGAGTTTTGGGGGGTTTCATGTTTTATGTACGGTTAATTTAGGTTCATGGGGGACTAAAAATATTATAAGGGGTTTATGAAATTGTTGTGGGTCTTTGACAATTTTTATGTTTTTACATTTTAGGATTTTCATAGTTTTTATATTTTTAGGGAATTTTAAGTTCTCAAGGGGGTTTTAGGTCTTTTCAGGTTTTAATTTTTTTAGGGGTTTCAGTGTTTAACAGGGTTTTCAGTGTTATTTTTTTAGGGGTTTTAAGGATTTTTCATATTTACTAGGGTAATATATTATTTTGTTTTTAGGTTATTTTTTTATTGTTTTATGGGATTTTGGGGGTTTTTTTGATTTTTTTGGGATTGTTTGTTATTTTTATTTTTCGGGATTTAGGGGGGGTAATTCTGGTCTTCTAGGTTTATTTAAGTGTGATTATGTTAGTTTATTATTTATTTCATTTTTAGGGTCTCTTAGGGATTTATGTTGATTAAAATATTTGTAGAGGTATTAGTGATTTCAATGCTTTTATTATTTTAATGATTTTCAAGAGCATTAGGGGTCTTTTGGGTGGTAGGGTTTTAGGATTTTTTTGGTGTTATAGAATATTTTTGGAATTTTGATTGTATATTTTGGGTTTATAAGTATTTATAGTGATTCTAGAGGGATTTATTCATCTTTGGGTTTTATGGATCATGGGGTTTTATGGATTTTTTACTATTCCTAGTGGTATTAGGGTATAATATAATTTTTGGGGTTTTTTTGGTTGTAATGTAGTTTTAGTAGACACAGGTTTTTTGGTGCTTTAATGGTTTTATAGTTTCTAGTTTTTTTTTGGTTTTTAGTGTTTTTGGGGTTTGGAGGTTTTTAGTGGTTTTGGGGTTTTTATGATTTTAATGATTTTTAGAGGGGTTTTAGGTGTCTTAAAGGGGTTCTGTTTTATTTTGGTTTTTTTGGTTTTCTAGGGTTTTTAGTTTTTCTATGTTTTCATGGGATATTAGGATTTCATTTAGTTATAGGTGTTATTATGGTTTTATGTTTTTTTTGTTTTAATGTTTTTTAGGGTTGTAGGGTTTTATGTGTCTCAAGGAATTTTGGTTTTTAAAAGGTTTTCTTACTGGTTTTTAGTTTTTTCGTGTGTTTTTCAATTTTATATATTTGATAATTTTTATATGTTTTTGAGACCTTTTATTTATTTAGGGTCTTTGGGGACTTTTAGGGTATTTCTGGATTTCTTGGGTTTTTTGTGTTTTTATGGTCTTATAGTTTTTTGTGTTTTTTAATGGTTTTTATTGCTTTTGAGGTGTTTTTTATTTTTTAATATTTTTATTCAGTTATATTGGACTTTAGGTGATTTGATGTTTTATTTAAAAATTTTAGGTTCTCATAGAATTTTCACGGGTTATAAGGTCATTTAGGGGGTGTTTGCTTTTTAGGGCCCATAGGGTTCTTAGGCATTTTGGGGGGATTTAATGTTTTTATGTGTTTAAGATTTTCTATATTGTTTTTGGGGTATTACTGTATTTAAAATTTTTTATGGGTTTTATGGTTTTTATGGTAATTATGAATTTATGAGTTTTTATTATATTAATGGATTTTAGGGGTTTTGTATTTGTTTGTGTTTTTAGGATTTTATGGTTTTTAATTGTTTTTTACCATTTAGGGTTGTTAGTGTTTTAAGGGCATTTATTTTTTTTATTGTATTTTAATGTTTTTGATTGGTTTTAAGGTGTTTTATGGTCTTTAGAATTAATATGGTTTTGGGTTTCTTGGGTCTTTATGTGGTTTTATGGATTTTTATGGTCGTTTAGGGGTTTTATTGGAATATTGTAGGTTTATTATTTAAGGGTTTCTATGATTTTTTTGTCTTTTCTGAGTTTTATGGTATTTTTGGACCTTTCACGGTTTTTATGATCCTTTTAGGGTTTTATTTTGTTTAGGTCTATCTAGGGTTCAAGTTTATTTAGGTGATTTGGTGGTTATAGGGAACTTTTGGGTTATTTTAGTATTTTTTAAAAAATTTCCAGTCTTTTGAAGTTGGTTTTGTGTCTTTATGGTTTTACTAGTTTTTGGAGTCTAATAGACTTTTTATGGTATTTTTGGATCATTTATCATTTTTAATGGCTTTTAGGAATTTTATAGTTTAGGTATAATTTAAGGGGTTTTAGGGAGTTTTTAGTGGTTTTATGAATTTTATCATTCCTTTGGCCCGCACCCTCTAAGTTATATATAAACAACAGGAGAATTTTTATTCCACACAGGAGACAACAATTTTAATAAAATTATAATTGTTTGAAAATTCGATTCTTTAACTTTTTAAAGAAACAATTACGGGAATAATAAAAAAGGGTAATTCCAAAAAATAAATCCCTACCTCGTAGTCGTCGCGCGTGAGCGTTCTTCGCGGAATTGCTCGTTGCGGAAGGTGGAGATCGTCGCGTCGTCGCGGAAGGGCGTCGCGTCGTCGCGGAACACGGCGTTGAGTCGGCAATCTCAATGGACCATGAAACAACAGATTTAATTTAAATAAATAAATCCGTGTTTTGGTAAAAACAACAAAGGAGAAAAAAAGTAAAACCAAGACTCTTACCTCAAGCAGCCGATCGAAGATCCGCGCAGAGGAAGAGACGTCGCAGAAGAACGTTGCAGGAAGGGAACGTCGGCGGCGCGGATCACGGCGTCGCATCGTCGATTTCTGGGTTCGGAGTTCTTCGTCGGAGACCGGCATTCTTCGCGTTCTTCGCGTTCTTCGCGTTCTTCGCTTTTTTCGCGAAGAAGGATAAAGGCACGAGAACTCTGTCAAACCTCTCCACGAGTAAACATTCAGAAGACTGGTTGGTCTTATTTTATTATTATGCCAACACACAAAAAAGGGTAAGTAACGACCCATCAATTCGTTGAATTAATTCAACAAAAGAAACTGCTCATTTAATTTACGAAATAAATCACCCAATTAAATGGTCTGTTAAGAATTTAAGAAAACGCGTCAGTTGACTTTCATAATGACGGGTTTTCGCGGGTGCGTTACTTAGCAGAAGGAAACGGCGGGGCTCGTGCGGGCCCTACCTCACAAATATCCTACCGAGAGGGTAGGATATTTCTGGATAGCATCCTATCCAGATCAACTCAGCTTAAGCCACATTTAAGTGGCTTCAAGTGGATTCAAGTGGCTTAAGCGAAATAAAATAAAGTTGTCGTAAAATTATTTTATTTCTTAACTTTAAGCCCGAAAATTAGAAACCACGCCCGAGCAAACGCAACTCCGGAAGAGGCGTTTCTAAGCGAATACCGGCGCTGCGATTTCATTGGTACCCTCAGAATTCGATTCCGGGCACCGGTTCAAAAGTTAGAAAAACCCGCTCATCCGTTCACTGAACGTACCCGAGCCAAACTTCGGAAAATGATTCCGGGCACACCGGGCCTCGAAATCAGGTGCCGTCAGAAGCTGCGCTCTTGTAAAATTCAAAAGAAAATTAAGAAAAAAATTTCCTTGAAATTTATGGGTTTTTACATTATGGTTTTAGGTTTCTATTGGTTTCAAGATTCTTTCACCATCTTTTAGGTGGATTGAAGGTTTTAATATATTTTAAGGGAATTTAGAGCTTCTAACATTTTAAGTGTTTTAGATTTTTATTGATTTAGGTTTTTTTGGTTTTTTGGGGTTCTTTATGGTTTTTAGGGTTTTAAGTTAATTTAGTAATTTTAGGAGTTTTTCGGTTCCTAGGTGTGGTTAGGTTTTATAGTGTGTTTGGAGGAGTTATAGGGGATTTTTAGTGTTTTATGATTTTTTAGAGTATTATTATGTTTATGAGTTTTTATGAATTTTTTGGGATTTTATTGTTTTAGTTATTTTAATGTATTATATTTTTTTAGAAATTTTTTCCTTTTGTGGCTTTCTATATTTTTAGGGTTTTTTATATTTTTACGGATTTAGGGATTTAGGGTTTTAGGGGGTTTATGGTGTTTTATGGTTTTAGGGGTGGATTTTTAGTTGTGGGCGGGGTGGGGGTTTAGGATTTTTAGGGTTTATACTAGTTTTAGGGTTTTCGGGAGTTTATTATTTTTTTGGGTTTAATGGGATTTTTTTGGATTTTATGATTTTTAAGGGATTATGAGTTTGAGGGGTTTCAGGGTTTTGAGGGTTTTTTGTGTTTTTATGGTTTTTAAGGTTTTATTGTGTTTTAAGGTTTATCATGTTATTAGTATCATTATAGTTTTCAATGTTTTTAAAGGATATTTAAAATGTTTAGCGTTTTATGGATTTATATATTTATTAAGGTTTCCTGGGTTTTATGTTATTTTAGGGCTTTTAGGTTACTGATGATTTTTGGGTCTTTTAATGGGTTTAGGTTTTTTGGGGCCTTTTTGGTCTTTAGGGTTTTTTTTTGTTTTTTACAGTTTTTAGTCGGTTTGGGTTATTTGTGGGGGGTTTTTTAATGTTTTTATGGTCGTTGAAACTACTTACGAATACAAGAAAGATCATGAGGATCACTATCAATATTTCAAAATCCCAAGATAAGGATCAAATAGTTCAAAAAAAGTAAAATACTCCAAAAGACATGCACGATATATCTATGCAACAGACCTGCACAGTAGAGCTTCTCGGTAAACTAGTTTTTTTACACTTAGACGGAGTACCTGCGTGAAGGAGCAATGTGAAGGACCTGTGCGGGCAACATCCCTTCGACGAGGACTCATCCATGCCAATAAATATTGCCATTGGGCTCCCCATTTCAGGGACTGAAAAAGATGAAAGACTCACTAAAGCTCCAATTGCATTTCTCATTCACTTAGATCCCTCAAATTGTCTCGGGTAGCTCTATAAAACATGAGATAAGATATAATTCAACGTGATAACCATGTTTTGAAGGTGTTTAACAATTTTTATATAGGTTTGGTTCTCCTATGAGAAACACAATCTTCAGTCATTATCCAAAACCGGTTCGGCAAACCTATGCTCCACACTTGCGTAGCATACCTGTGCACCACACCTACGCAACATACATGTGTGCCACACCTGCGCGAAATACCTGTGTTCCACACCAGTGCAGAATATCATCCCGGAGTACCTAGGCAGCATACTTGGTTGAGCTACCTACGTGGAAGATCTTGGTATAAATCCTACATAACAACTCAGGTACCCTATTTAAAATCCATTAATGTCAGGGTATCTCCTTCCTTGGTTCATTTATCTGATAGGGACTAAGTTGAAGCCTCCACTAAAACCTTCTGACTTATCAAACCATTGGGAAAGGTACATCAGTGTTTCTCATATTTGGGTTTGCATTTTAAGAGTCAGAGGTTTACCATATTTATATTATGTGGGATTTAGGATACAAGGAATGTCTGTGGGTTTGTATATCCACAGGCACATAGACATTCTCCCAGAAATAGTGTTTGGATGTTCCTGGTTTGTAGGATTAGGGTTGGGTTCTTTCCTCCCCTTTTCGTCTCTAAGACCTAGAACATCAGGTCACTGGTAGGGAAGGTACGGTTCACATTTTCTAAACTATGCAAGAAAATAAGAAGTCTCCTTCCACTACCATGATAATTTTAGGGAAACCATCCGGGCGTAAGCCACAAGATTATCTTGAAGGAGGAAGCATCACCTCTCCTCCTTTCTTCTTCAGTGCCAAAGACCAGAGGGGATAAGGGCACATGGACTCTAGTTACCGTTTCCCTCTCCCATTGCACTTTTTCTCCATGGGAATCCTTTTTTTTGTAATCCCCTAACCTTTATCCCTTCCCCCTTACATTGGAACCTTGTCTAATGTAAATAGAATAGTGTGAAAACTCATCACCTCACCATCTTCTATGGTCAATGCTCAATCTTCCACCAATGGAGGGGGAAATTTTTTAATGTGCCATTGTTGAATCCTTAACATCCTGTTGTTTCTCACAATGATCATGACTCACATGGTATTAGAAATTTTTCATGGTCACAACATTTTCAAAATTGAATGAACTATGATAACTCTTATTCCCACCTTAATTGGGATACGTAGGAAGCCTTCTCACGGCCCGAGCTCACTGGATGTCATATTCAGGAATCCAACCCTAATTCCCTTAATTTGGGCATCCTCCATAGCGTGAGCTTTTAACAAGAACATTCAACTCTGTTTATTTCTTCATGGGGAATCGGTATAGGTCCTTAGGACTCCAATGATACCAGCGTAGAAACCTCCAAGGCATGAGCCAATGTGGGAAGGACCTTATCCCACACATAAGGTATATTCAAATGGAACTTATTCCTTAACCTCAATGGATGAAGAACTTATTAAAACTCCAAAAATTCTATGAATAGAAAATAAATACTTTTTGTAGTTGTAAAATTAGTTCTGACTGCACGACTTAAAAATGCACAGTACAATTTCCTTGCTGTAAGACTAAAAAAACTGCACAACCCTCATGTCCCCGCTGCCAGACTGAAAACTGCATAGTATATCGTCATAGGTGCAAGACATTAAACTGAATAACAACCATAAGCTTCCATTATTCATGACATTAAAATGCGTAGTTTCATCGTCCTTGTCGCGTGATGTTAAACTTCATGACATCATTTTTCCTCGTTGCATGACATTAAACTGTACAACTAATGTTTTCTCTATTTTATAATAGAAGCATCCATAATGAATCATCATTGAAATCATCTCTACTACTTAGTGGCACTGGAGTCCCCCTATTTCTTATGTCTAATTCAGTTCTTCCTAGAGACCCTATTCCAAGAACTATGTATGGTTTGTTTCTTATATTCAATGAGATACGTAGAGATGCCTAAATTTCCAATTTTGGGCCATCCATAATCACAAAATCTTCTTATTTTTTTTCTCCTTTTGTATATGAATCAGATCTTTTCAGAGTGTTTTTTAAGATATATGATCTTTTACTTATATCATTTTATGTCTTAATATTTAAAATTCTCTCATAATGTGTTAAAAGACCTATTCTTAATGTCAAACTCGATTGGCGTCATAATGATTTTTTAAAGAACTATGTACGGCTTGATTCTCATCTATTTGAGATAGGTACGATGCCTAGATCTCCAATACTGGTCCCATACATGATTAAAAAACATTTATTCTTTATATAAGAGTAAAACATACATTGGTAATGTTATAAGAACAACATATGGCTTGATTATATCACTCATCATGATATGCAATGAAACTTTGGTTTTATCCCTAAGTCCAGTTAAATGAAGTCTTTCATTTCACATTGGTTTATATTTTTCCTTACAACATGATGTTGAACTACATGGAAATCTGATACCCATATTCTTCACTTGTACCACCATTGTGTTATAGAAGAAACCATTACTGTAACTTGTTTCTCACACTGAGAATAACTTACGTGGGATTAGGAATTGGGTACAAGGATTCATTTTATAAATATGATTTCTTGATTTATTGTGTGATTAACAATGTTCTCACTGCATGAATTCAAACAACACAGTACAATGTCCTCATTGCCTGACTTAAAATAGCATAGTACGATGTCCTCATTACATGACTTAAAACTACTCATCATAATATTAATTCAAATGAAACAAAGAAAGTCTCCATTTTACATATGAGTCATATCTATGTAAAGGACCTCAAAATCATGGCCAATAGTGGTTCAAAATATTTCTCATACGCATAGGAAATAACCCCCTTCCATATTTCACAATCATAATCTTGAATGTTTTTAGATCTTCATAGTCTTTCATACGGTTTTTGGTGATATATTTTCTAATACCTGAGAAATCTTTTTATTGACTATGCAGAACGTGCCCTATGGTGGCCTTGTATAAGATTCCTAAATAACAGGCCTGTCAGTCAAACTATGCAATTTTTTGGAAATGTAGCATATTCCCTAGTCAGGCCTCTATAATATAGCCCCATAACGTTTTGGATAAATGATGGTAATTTCATTCTTTTTTATAGTGTCTTTGTCCCCTTAAAACATTGATGACAATATACAAGAATCTAAATTTTAAAATAGTAATTCAGGTATCTTTGTCCCAATATTTTTCTTTTGATCTAAAACCCTTCATGTACATGGTTTACACATATTCCTCTCCATGTTCTCAAAGATATATGATATAACCTTGGAATCACTTGGCCACATTTCACATACTGTTTTCATTCCGGGTCCTTGTTGTGTGACCTAAAACTGCAGACACCACACCTACAATGTTTGGGTCATACCTTCATAGAAGTATTATTCTATTGATTATTTGGAAATATTGGTTGGATTTACCCACTCCATTTTCAGGTACCTTTCCTCAAAACCAAACATCATGTATTGGAAAATTTGAATCTCCATATGCTTTCTCATCTTTCAGCAATATAATTTCAAACATCAAAGAACTCTTTTTCCTAACTATGCATCATGTTCCCTTAGGTGGCCTTCCATATGTTTCCTACATAGTGGGCATGTCAGTCTAAATAAGCCACTGGTTTTCTATGAATCATATCCCCGAGTTGGCCCTGCATAACACAGTCCCCATAACAAGTTTGTCAAATAAGGGAAACAATGTTATGGAAAAATATTTCCTCTAATACTTTTATCCCTTTTCCCATATCATCCTTTAGATTTAGAAATTCTTAAATCAAAGATTAGGATTATCCATTCCAGACATGGATATTGTTGTATATTTCTAATCAAATTATCAAGAAATTTGGAGAGTCACATTCCTTTGGTCAAGACTAAAGACCTTAAATTTAATCCACACAATGTCTTCATTGGACGACATAAAACAGAATAGTACCAATGTCCTCACTACATGACATAAAATTGCACAGTACCAATGTCCTCACAGCATGACTTTAAACTGCACAGTACCCATGTCCACACTACATTACTTAAAACTATAGAATATGATATCATAAATTAAACTTTCTGATAAATTTTAACCACTCTTCACACAAAAAACATGTATTATAGTGGTTTTCCTATTCATGATTTATGTCAATACACATATCTCTTTATACATATAATTCATTTCCTTGGAAGAACCACCCACTATGGTCTTGAGTCACCCAAATCTTATTTTCCCCTATTAAAGAGCAGTGAAATGTTAAACTACAATGAGCTCTTTTGCTTGACTATGTAGTACATACACTTAGTGGTCCTTGAATATGTTTCCTACATAACAGGAATTGCAGCCAAAAGATGCCACTTTTTGGATATGCAACATATGCCCCCAGTTGGACCATCATAACACGACCCCCATAATTGGTTTTTCAAATAATGGTAACTTCGTTCAAGGAAGAGACTCCCCTATTTATTGATTCATGTTTTAAATTTGGTGACTGTAAAAATCATGGCTCAAAATTCCCCTTGTAAGTATTTAAAGAATAATAATGAAATTTTTAGCCACAGAGTCATGTTTGGGAACTAATTTCAAAATTTATGGTTAAATATATTTGACCCAAAATATTACCCTTTATATTCCAACATTCATGACTCTAAATTTCCAACAACAAATGACTTGGTACTCATTATATTGAGAACTCGCAAAGGGAACTCTAAAAAAAAGTTGAGTCCCAGCTCACTACACGTACATTTTTGTATGATTTTCATAATATTGATTAATAAAAAAATCAAGAGATACAAAATATTTTGGGTTTCCCATATAACAATAGGGAAAATAAAATTACACTCATTAGGTCCATTGGAATAATAAAAAAAATTCTGAGCACTCCATTATTTCATTAATGATTAGTTATTTAAATTAAGCTCATTATCATCATTACCATTAATATTACAATCATGGAATATAGAAATGAAGCCATATATGATTGAAGGAAAAATTTCATTCATTCATATGAAATAATAGGGACATCCATAGAATAGAGTCTCTCTATCAAGTATCAAAATAAACTCTCTACATGATTCTTCATTTATTGAACAACTTCATAAGCCTTATCAGCTGACTATTGATGTTGAGATAGCTATGCAACTCCATCTTCCTCGTCCTGATGAAGTGCTTCCATAGAAGTTGAAATGGTAGTTATTCCCTCTAATTAGATTTCTCCCAATGTATGATTCAATTTGTAATGTATGTTATGAATGTCATATTGTTTCTATTGAATATATAATGACTCCTTCATGGCTTCATTGATTTGATGGATAGTTTCAATCGATTTCTTGTTATGATTTTCCTCCACCTTATCTACTGCATCTTGAAATACCTCTATATTGATAAGACATTTATCCACATCAAAATCATGTCCCAGCTTATGCTCCTGCTCCAATCAATGAATGGCCTCTTTCATAGCATCATGGATTGATCCATAATAATATCCACCAATTCATAATATGTATAATAATGTTGGGTGTTTGAAAAAATGTGACATCAATTCATTTAAAGGATTCTCAAAAATTATTCTCGGGGTATTCCACGATGACTTCTTACGTTCCATTCCAAGATCATATTGCCTCTCTAAGTTTGAATCTGAGTCACTAGAATGAGTTAAAATGTACTATATAAACACATCACTTAAAGAGCTGCCTCATTCTACTTCTATCAAAATAGTAGAAGATTCAAATTCTAATCTGGGAGATGATAACCCTTAATGATAAATCAAGGTTATTGTCAATTTCAAATAGATGAAACAGATATGATTAAAACAGCTGATTATATTTACCCAATAATAGGTGATCTACTTGATTTGATTCATCCCATGTATTCTATACATTAGTGATTTTAGTATATGTTTTGTGACATGGTTCATTCCCCTGATATTTCTCAGTTGTCATATTTAAAGGCTCTGATGCATCTCTTGACGGAATATCCACTACAGGTATTTATCCAGCTCCAACAGAGGGATAGAGTAGAATACCTCATTCCTGAAGAGACTTTGTAACATTTTCTATAGAGAAAGATTCATAAGGTGAACATTAATGTAAATAATCAATTATATAAGAACAATTGAGTATGTAAAATGAAATAAATATGAGTTACATCCTTGTAATCCCTCATGAAAATCCACAAACTCCTTGATGAAACATGGAATATCAATATTCGGATTAAGGGATTCCATCATTTTCAGTGTATAAGGCTTGAATTTTATAGAAACCTCACAATTTAAGGTATCCAAAAAATGTTGGTTGATGCCCAAATTGGCTTCGTTAACATTCATTTTTGTTGGCTCTTCAATCGTTACAACATCATCAAGTCTTTCCAGGTTTGGGTCAACATCAGTATTTATCTCAGATTTCCCTCGATCCTCACTCCTTTCTTCTGAGTAAATATGAATATCAGCATTGATTATTTTAGGATCTGCATACAGAAGTAATTAAAGAATGTATTTAATATTACGTTGGATTTCCAATCTCGAAGTAGATCCATGATCAGGTATATATGAATATTTTGATGATTTATCTTCTAAGATAGAAGATTCATCAACATTAACTTGGGTTTCACCTGGGTTTCATTTCTCTCGACTAAAAGAATCAACAATTAGTCCATTGAGAGATGTTAGAGACACAAATCCTTCATGAAGAATCATGATTACCAGATTCTGTTGAGAAAATTACATGTTGTAAGTATAGTATATATACTTACTCCTTCGGTAAGCAATTCGGATCAATCTCATTGCTCTCTAGAAGTTAATTTCAATAGCTTGGGGAGAAATTCAGACACTCCCCTTGGCTGGAGAAAATTGAGGTTATGGTTGAGGATTATCCTTCGCAATTACCCCAGTCATAATTCTTGCTCATGGAGAATGTTCTGTATACTTGGGAGAATCATTCATTACATTAATGGGAGATCCAGTAGGCCCATACATTGGTGATTCAAGAACTGGTTTGGATTTTCAATCCCTACATCCATGCTGCACAAATACATTTTCATCAAGATTAATGATGATTAATGGAAAAGTAGAGTTGGGATAAAATAAAATGGAAAAAACATTCTCAGTATTAACATAAATATCTCACAGCTCATTTAGAGGCTGGGATTTGTTCATAAGTTGCATATATAAAAGCCACCATCTCCATAATAATCTTTTGTACTGCAGTCAAGTTATTATCTAGATTTCAATCAGTAGGTTCCTTATTTTCACCAATATCTGGTATTCGAATGGCATGTAAGAGAAATGACCATGCATCCCTAAGATCACAGGTCAAACACTCCCAATGATGAATGGATGAAATTCGCACATAATTCACTCTTGGTATGACTAATTGTGGAGGATATTCAACAACTTCTAACTACTAAGCCTCGTCAGGCCTCCTTTCTCCTTTAGAGAGTTCAACAAATGGAATAGGATCCTCTATTTGATGGCGGTGACTAGATCGCCTTAGGATTGGAGGTATTTCTTCTCTAGCCCTAATATTCGAGGTATGCCTCTTGTGAAGACGTTTTGAGGGCTCTGAACCCTCTAAAACATTTGTATCATCTCTGGCCTTGGACTTCTAACCACTATTTCCACATGAAACAGTTGTTGTATCCTCCACTAGATGTATTCCATTTTTCAATTCCCCTTGAGGATATGAAGAATCCAAATCTTTGGTGTAACAACCAGAGATTTTATGAGATATATTATTTTTAATATAATTGATGTGTTCAATTATACACTACACCAGGATTATCATGTAGTATACCCAACACCGTATTAGCTTGCAGTATACGCAATGCTATTCGTGGATCATGTTACACACAATTTTGATAGTAGTAATTCTATGAAACATTTAGTGTATATATATATATATACATATTCAATGTATAAATGAAATATTGTTGGATTATATTATAGGAAACAACAAAGGAGTCTTTCACAACACGCAACCCTGACATGGCTTGCATTACACACAATTGTGATGTTCCTCGATAGTGTGTGTTGTATGCAATACCATGTTTCACTATAAAACAATATATGGTAATAATATTATTATGAACAAGCCGTTATGAATAGTATCAACTAAATATTTAATTTTATAACATTATTATTCATCTTAGACATTTTCTAGAACATGGTATGAGAACAAAATCAAATTTTCAAGTAAAATATGTATTTTTCAAAAAATGTAGTTTTGCAGCCTTTTGATGGTGCACCCACTATAAATCTAGTTTTTAACATGTTTATAAATTCAATTTGACAAAATAAAATTCTCCATTGGAATTATGATATATAAATTTAGTTTGTATAAATTTTTCATATTATTCTGATAACTTTCATATTTTGATGAATAGTAAAAATACTCTATATTTTAATTAAAAACAACTTTTTTCATCACAATAAACTATATGGTTAGATTATCTTTTTAATTGGTTTTAAAGTTTAATTAGAATATATTTTTACCATTTAATCCAATGTTTGTCATTGGAATTAATTTCACTTTGAAATTGGACATAAACAAGTATCAAGCTTTTGAAAGTTATTGTTTTTTAAAAACACAATTTGTTTTGATAACGGGAATTAATTATAAAATTAATTAATGCCACTTCAATTTTTTGAATTTGGAAACTAGACTTAATTTTTTATTTCGGAATATTAAATATAGCTTAGGCTGAATTTTTGATATTTTTCTAAAAAACTTCATTTTTTTATGAATAGTGAAAACACTGAGTTTTTGGTGAAAACCGACATTTTATTTAAATAATCATTTATTTGATTTAAATTTATTTTAGGTCAAAATAGATACATAATACTTATATAATTTCAATTAAATTCATTGGAGTCATTTTATATTAATTTTACATTTATAAAAATTGTAATGAACCTATCACCAACTTTTACCCACCTCCTAGGAGCTTTTTCATTTATTCATAAAACATAATTTTACTCCTTTTGTGAGTTTAATTTCAAAAATCTGAGAGACACGGTCAATATCAACGAGTAAAATGTGGTTCAATTAGATAAAAATAATTTTTGATGAATTGTAACTTTTTACTTTTATTTACCACTGTTAAAGGTAAATAGGGTTGTTCAAGGTTAAAAGAATATTATAATACTTCAAAATTACATTAAAATTTGTCCAAACCCTATTGGATGAGTAATGGCCTACCATGGGAATCCTTGGGTCGATTTTGGGACCCCATTGAGCCACTTATGAAAGACAATGACACATTAGATTAATTAATTTAATGTAAAGACAAAATTGGAATTAACAAAAATCTTATAGTAATTAATTTTTATAAAGGGATATAAAAAATCTATTTTCGACTATAAATATTATTTAGAAAGATAAAAATATTTCCTACATGTTGGTTTTTATTATAATTTTTAGACATCAAATAAATTAAATTATTTATGACACAATAATGATGCAGTATTTACCTCATTAATAAATGATTTTAATAAATTAAATTATAATGATTAGAATATTATCCAAAACATGTCCAATTCTTATTGGATGATTTTATTTCGACCATGAGTCATCTTATCTTTATCTTTAATTATTTTTTGACCTTTGAAAACTGAAGATAAGTTTATAATAAAATAATATTTTCACTCTTTCCAAAAGAGCCCCTCCTCCCCATCATAAAAGGATACCATTTCTATCCAATTCCTCACACCTCTAAAGTCATTTGTCTCGTCCAAACTCTGTCCAATTAAGCTCCCTACATTCCTCTCCTCCCCCTTGAGGCCTTACATTAGGCAGAAGGCACCCCAATAAGTCCTTTTGGTTCAATCTAAAGGAAGATACCCAAATTAAAGGTAACAGTTTCTCTTAAGTTGATTTCTTTTATTCTACTTCTCAAATCCCTAAACTATTTTTAATCATTACTTTGTAACAACCCTTGTATCCTAAATATAATAGGATGTTTTTATGAGATGTATTCAAACTACACTTATATACACCTCCATATAATGGTTGATGAACATAATGTTTCTATGGATGGAAAACTAACACCTCACAAAACGATGATTGTTCGATTTTCTCCTACCGCCTCTCATGGTGTCCATTATGATGGCCCTATATTTATATATGATATATATTATGTTTATTATTTCCTTATTCTTCTTTAATTACAAATTATATCAAGACTTTATGGTTTCTATAATGGGTAAATACGATGATCTCATTTGAGGAAGTGCGTACTACCGCACCCTCAAAGTGATGTGATTCGTTAATGCCTTATGTGGGATGTATAAAGGATGGAGTTAATGATATTATATATTATATTATACTGGAATTATAATATACCTATTCCATTAAAATAATAAATAGAAATGAATGTAGCGTTCATGCGTACATACAGTTTACCGTCTTCATGAACGGTGCATTTCATTTCTTACCACCATATGTTATGTACTATTATAAATACATGTATATTCTGGATATATAATGAATATATATTATATATAAATCATTATTTACATTCTATATGTAAGTAAATAATGATATGAGTAATAATACAATCAAGAAAAACAAGTCCAAACATGTACGATAAATAAGATGATTTTACCCAAAACGTTACTTTAACACGGGATTTACAACAGAACAGGTAATATAATGTCCTAAGTAAATCATATATGATATCATAACTATGAATATGATTTTTTAATTTGTCAATGACATTATTTAAATCATTATACAGGAGGTTCGGATACATACGAATCATATCAGACCTAAGGTAATGGATAATTATTCCAATATCATTATTTTTACACATTTTTGACTTTTACTACATGGTGTGTAAGGAATCTTTCTTTTACAAGGTACTTTTTGACTTTTCGGGAAAAAGTAGGAGAAGAATGTTTTTTTGAACTTATACGTCATGAAAGGATTTTTATGGTTTTATAAAGCCTTATTTTCATGAAGATTCCTCCAAAAGATTTCATCACTATTTTCAAAAAAAATCCTTTTATTTTAAAAATTCATGACATTTTGTGAAAAGAAAATGATTTTAAAGAAGAAAGGATATTTTCCTCAAGAATTCATTTCAAGTGTTTTATCAAAACCATTTTCCATCTAAGATGACATTATTTCATATATGTGTATGTTTCAATTATAATGTATCTATGATTTACATGGTTTCACTTTTCTTAATATGAAATGATATCCATTTCTTTTATATGGATTGTGTGATGATGGGATGATGTTTATGAAAACCAATTTATTTATTGGGTTATTATGAATGATGTATGTTTATATTGTGGCACAAGTAAGAATGATTTCATTATGAGATGGGTGAGACCTATATCTCCCTCCAATGCATTGGGTAAAGATTTATATCTCATGAGATATAAATGGATGAAACGGAAAGTAAATCTGGTTTAGTAATACAGGGCTAGAACGGCAAGTAAACCCGGTTTAGTAAGGGACTTTTTCCACTAAGATGGTCTTAGCAGAAATTCCATGGCTACTATAGAAATCATATCATGTGCTTAATGGTTTCCCCTATTACAAGTTATACTTCCATGCTATTTTATCATGATTAATGTTTCTTTATGATCTATGCCTTATGTACTGACATGTTTTATGTCATTGCTCAATTTTTTCATGTTTAAACAATACGTTAATGTTTTGAAGTTCAAATGTATATGATTTGTTTTATTTTATCCATGCTTACCCTTACTGAGCATTTGTGCTCACCCTTTATATGTTTTTTTCCCCAGGATTTAAAGAAAGGTTTTAGGTAATAAAACAAAAAGGGGAAGATCTTAATGGGAGATGTTGAATATATTTCACCACTATTAGAAGATTATTATTCGAGTTTCCAAAGCCACTAAACTATTACGGTCCATGTGTGTCTATTTTTGTTATGTATTAAGTATTCCGAAAAATTAATTTGATTTCCATGTACGTCAAGCTTTGGGTCTCTATAGTTGGTATCAGAGGAAAGGTTTAGTTTACCTTTGGAAAACTAGGATGTTAAAACTTTAGTGAGATCCCTAGATATATTTCTAAGGTATGTCTTGGGATGTCCTTAAGGTTAAGTATATGTATAGGTTATAGTCCTAGAATTATGGTAACAATATTAGAATTAACCCTGAGATGTTATATATTGAAGGTACTCCCTGTGTATTATTTTGTTTTCACTAGAATGATTTTTGACTCTCACACTATTCTTTTTGGGTTTTAGAAAATGGCTGGAAATAAGAAGATTCACGTTAATGGAGAATATAATGGACAATGGAATGATATTATTTTTGATCAAGAAAATGAAATGGGATTTAGAAGGTGAAAAATCTTTATTATTCCTGAACATCAATCACATAATATGATCAATAATCTCAGATTTGGTAAGTTTCCTAACTCATCTAATAAGAGAAAGATGGAGTTTCATTATGATCATAGAGGAAAGAAAGTTCAATTTTACTCATGTATGTTATGCAGGAAGAGGCATCAAGGAGAATATTTCAAAAGAACTGGAAGATGCTTTGGGTGTGGAAAACAAGGACACAAAGCTAGTAATTGTAAAGGAAAGGATTTAGTTAACACCATAAATAAGGATAATGGTATTGCTAAGACATCAATAACGGTTATGTGTTTTAAATGTGGAATGTGCGGGCATTATGCAAAACAATGCCCTAAGGGAAAATATCATAAATAGAAACAGCATGGTCATATTAGTAGTATTTATGTGGATGATTATTATGAGACTACAAATGATGTATGAGATGAAAGAAATGATGAAGCTCAGTCAGTGGTTTAAGAAGGGAGTGTAGTGATTATATGTTTATCAAGAATAATGTATGGTACTATGGAATAAAGAAAAATATAAGTATTGTAACACTGTTTCCTTTTCATGAGTTTTGAATGTATATGATGAATGGTACTGGTAACCATGAAAGGTTATTCAGATATTTCTGTAAAGTAGATGATATGAGCATAATGAAAGGATAAGGAGAAAATGAAATGTTTGACAGTATTCATGAGCTCATGACTAATATAAGGACAATGTGATATCATTGTTTGAGTATATAAAAATTTTGGGATTTTGGTATGTGGAAAGAGTTAACTTTTGATAGCATTCATGTTTTCATTAAGGTTCAATGGGTCTTCTTTTTTCAAGAGAATACATGATTAAGGTATTCACATGTTTGGAATGTGACCTACAAGATATATTTTATAAGGGGGATAAATGATGGTATTCACATTCATGGTTAATGATATTTCTAGTAATAATTTTTTTTTATACTATAAGATTGGAAAAAAGTATTTTTGATAAGCTTATAGGTTTGAATGGATTAAGTTGGAAATCTGATAGAATTGTTTAAGTCTAGAAATTTTTTCAATATTATTTATGGAATGTTATAATAATGTAGTTTTAGAAAAAAGCACATCATGTTGGACGGGTGATAACCCGTTGCGTCAGACAAGGCTGTGGGAATCCAACCCACAACCGAAGTGTGAGGGGACTTTATCGCCTACCACTGGCCTACAGGAAGTCCCTAGTTAGTAGAAACTGGTTTTCTTTTATTAAGAGGTATGATAGGTTAAGTATAAGTTCATTTTTGGAGTCATATATGATTAACCTCACCATAGATGGAATTATGTATGTTTGATAAATTTTTCTAACCTTTTGTTTGAAATAGATGGAATGACCCATCATTCTATCACATGATCTGCTAACGCTTCACGAATAACAAATTCAACTTCATTTCTTTAAGAGATGATGTGGAAATTGGTCAAGGCACGAACAATAGTGAGATGGTACCAAAATCATGTATGTATTTCTTTTAATTCATCAACTTTAGGGAAGTGATCTTGAAAACCAAAAAATGTTGTCCTAGTGCCCTCATATCCGATGAATCAGATGGTACCTTAAATTATCACAAATTTATGGCTTTGTGATTGCTGGCTTTTTCATAGCCATGTTCTCTACCACTCTCCATCAAAATTTAATGGTTAGATAACTCTTCCATATCAATATTTTTACCTATGTTTTTCTATGTGGAAACCCAGTGATTAGTTAATTTGGGTAACCTTTACATTTCATAATTTAGTTTTTAATGTTCACTTTTGGTATTCCTTTTTACGATGTGGGTTTCTTTGAAAGAAACATTCAAGTAGTAAACCATTTATTACCCCGACAAATATTGAGGGTGAAATTCATTTTAAGGGGGTAGAATGTAACAAACCAAGATTTTAAGAGATATATTATTTTTAATTTCTTTGATGTGTTCTATTATACACTACACAAGGATTATCTTGTACTATACGCAACACCGTATTAGCTTGCAGTATACACAATGCTATTCTTGGATCATGTTACACACAATTTTGATAGTAGTTATTCTAAAAAACATTGAGTGTATATATATATATATTAAATGTATAAATGAAATATTGTAGGATTATGTTATAAGAAACAATGGAGGAGTCTTTCACAACACGTAACCCTCAATTGGCTTGCATTACACGCAATCACGACCTTCCTCGATAGCGTGTGTTGTACACAATACCAGGTTTCAATAAACAACGATATATGGTTGTAATATTATTATGAACTAGCCATTATGAAACGTGTCAACTAAATTTTGAATTTTATAACATTATTATTCATCTTACACATTTTTTTAGAACATGGAATGAGAACACAATCAATTTTTCGAGCAAAATAATTATTTTTCAAAAAATGTAGTTTTTCCGCCTTTTGATGGAGCACCCACTTTAAATCTAGTTTTGACAAGTTTATAAGTTCAATTTGACAAAATTAAATTCTTACTTGGAATCAGGATATAAAAATTTAATTTGGATAAATTTTTCATATTATTCTGATAAATTTCATATTTTGAAGAATAGTAAAAACACGCAATATTTTAATTAAAATAAACTTTTTTCATCACAATAATTTATGTGGTAATATTATCTTTCTAATTGGTTTTAATGTGTAACTAGAATATATTTTTACCATTTAATCCAATTTTGGTCAATGGAATTAATTTCACTTTGAAATTGGACACAAACAAGTATCAATCTTTTGATAGTTAATATTTTTTAAAAACATGCTATTTGTTTTGATAACGGGAATTAATTTTTAAATTAATTAATTCCACTTATATTTTTTGAATTTGGAAAAATACACATAATTTTTCAATTCAAAATATCAAATATATCTTAAGCTGAATTATTGGTATTTTTCTGAAAAACTTCAATTTTTGATGAATAGTGCAAACACTGAGTTTTTGGTTAAAACAAACTTTTTATTTAAATAATAATTTATTTGATTTAAATTTATTTTAGGTAAAAAAGATACATAATACTTATATAAGATCAATTAAATTTATTGGAGTCATTTTATAATAATTTTATATTTATAAAAATTGTATTGAACTTTTCAGCATCTTTTACCCACCTCGTAGGAGCTTTTGCATTTGTTCATAAAACATAATTTTACTGCTTATGTGAGTTGAATTTAAAAAATCCAAGAGACATGGTTAATATAAAGGAGTAAAATGTGGTTCAATTAGATAAAAATAATTTTTGGTGAGTAGTAACCTCTTACTTTTATTTACCACGGATAAAGGTAAATAGGGAAATTCAAGGTTAAAAGAATATTATAGTAATTCAAAACTTCCTTAACACTTGTCCAAACCTTATTTTATGAGTAATGGCCGACCGTGGGCATCCTTGGGTCTATTTTGGTACCCCATGGAGGCACTTATTAAAGAAAATGACACATTATATTAAGTAATTTAATGTAAAGTCAAAATTTGCATTAACAGAAATCATTTAGCAATTAATTTTTATAAGGGGATACTTACATTATATTTTAGACTATAAATATTAATTGGAAATATAAAAATATTTCCTACATGTTGGAATTTGTTTTATAATTTTTATACATCAAATAAATTATATTATTTATGACACAATAATAATGCAGTATTTACCTCAATAATAGACAATTTAAATAAATTAGATTATAATGATTAAAATATTATCCAAAACATGTCCAATTATGATTTTATGATTTTATTTATACCATGACTCATCTTATATTCATCTTTAATTATTTTGTTACCTTTTGAATCCAAATATATGTTTATAATAAAATAATATTTTCACACTTTCCAAAAGAGCCGCTCCCCCCCCCTTATAAAAGGAGATCATTCCTATCCAATTCCTAACACCTCTCAAGCCATTTGGCTCAACCAACCTCTTCTAAATTAAGCTCAATACATCCCTATACTTCCCCTTGAAGACTTAAATTAGGTATAAGGCACTCCAATAAGTCCTTTTGGTTCAATCCAAAGGAAGTTACCCAAATTAAAGGTAACAATTTCTCTTAAGTTCTTTTCTTTTATTCTACTTCTCCAACACCTAAAATCTTTTTAATCCTTTATTTTGTAACAGAAACAGTATCATAAATATACTAGGAGGTTTTTATAAGATGGATTCGAACTAAATTTACACACACCTCCATCTAATGGATGAAGAACATAATGTTTTTGTGGATGGAAAACTAACGCCTCACGAAACGATGATTGTTCGATTTTTATGTACCACCTCTCATGGTGGCCATTATGATTTAACTGTATTTATATATGATATATATTCTGTTTATGATTTCCTTATTCTTATTTACATCCCAATTATATCATGATTTTATGGTTTCCATAGTGGGTAAATAGGATGATCTCTTTTGAAGAAGTGCGGAATACCGCCCCCTCAAAGTGATGTGATTCGTTAATGCCTTATGTGGGATGTATAAAGGATGGAGTTAATGATATTATATTTGATATTACACTGGAATTATAATATACCTGTTCCTTTATAATAATAAATATAAATGGATGTTGCGTTCATGCGTACGTACGACTTACCGTCCCCATGAACGGTGTATTTCATTTCTTACCTCCATATGTTTTTTACTATTATAAATACATGTTTATGATGGATATATAATGAATATATATGATATATAAATTATTATTTACATTCTTAATGTAAGTAAATAATGATATAAGTAATAATAACATCAAGAACAACAAGTCCAAACACGTACGATAAATAAGTTGATTTTACCCAAACCGTTGCTTTAACATGGGATTTACAAAAGAACGGGTAATATAAAGTCATATTTAAAATATATATGATATCATAACAATGAATATGAATCTTCAATAAGTCAATGAAATTATTTAAATCATTATACAGGATGTTCAGATACATACAAAGCATATCAGACCTAAGGTGAGGGACAATTATTCCAATCTCATTCTTATCCGAGATTGTTTATTCGTAAGTATTTACTGGGGTTATATTTATCATCCATGTACCTGATTTATAAAAATGGTTTCATGTATGTTTAAATTCCCTTTTACCCTTTTTTTAGTTTTACTACATGGTTTGTAAGGAATCTTTTTTTATGAGGTACTTTTTGACTTTTCCACCAAAAGTACGAGAAGAATGTTTTTTTATCTTATACGTCATGAATGTATTTTATGGTTTTATAAAGCCTTATTTTCCTGAATATTCCTCCAAAATATTTCCTGACTATTTTCATTAAAATCCTTTTATTTTAAAAATGATTGAAATTTTGTGAAATTAAAATGATTTTAATGAAGAAAGGAAATTTTCATCAAGAATTCATTTCATGTGTTTTATCAAAACCATTTTCCATCTAAGATGAAATTATTTCATATGTGTATGTTTCAAGTATAATGTCTCTATGATTTACATGGTTTCACTTTTCTTATTATGAAATGGTATCCATTTATTTTATATGGATTGTGTGATGATGGGATGATGTTTATGAAATCCATTTTATTCATTGCGTTATTATGAATGATGAATGTTTATTTTTTGCCACAAGTAAGAATGATTTCATTATGAGATGGGTGGGACCTATATCTCCCTCAAATGAAATGGGTAACGATTTATATCTCAGGAGATATAAATGGCTGAAAGGGCAACTAAATCTAGTTCAGTAATACAGGGCTGGAACAGTAAGTAAACCCGGTTCAGTAAGAGACTTTGTCCACTAAGATGATCTTCGCAGCAATGCCTTGGCTACTATGGAAATAATATCATGTGCTTAATGGATGCCATAATTACAAGTTTTATTTCCATGCTATTTTATCATGAATAATGTTTCTTTATGATCAATTCCTTATGTACTGCCATGTTTTATGTCATTTCTCAAGGTTTTAATGTTTAAACATTATGTTCATGTTTTTATGTTCAAATTTATATGATTTGTTTTATTTTATCCATGATTAACCTTACTGACCATTTTAGCTCACCCTTTATATGTTTTCTTTTCCCTAGTATTTAAAGACAGGTTTTAGGTAAGAAATCAAAAAGGGGAAGATCTTTATGGGAGATGGTGAAGATCTTTCACCATGATTAGAAGAGTATGTTCCAAGTTTCCAAAGACACTAAACTATTATGGTCCTTGTGTGTCTGTTTTTTTATGTATTATGTATTCCGAAAATGTAATGTGATGTCCATGTACGTCAAGCTTTGGGTATCAACATTTGGTATATTCAGTTTCTAATCCGATTTATGAATCTGAGGGAGGCAATGTAATCGTCAATTTGGATGCCTCTAAAGCTATTAGAATTTATAATTGTCTCGCTACCATTGAGTGCTTCTCATGTCTAACATACGTAGGTGGAAAAGTGATTGATTGTTGAAGACATCTGAACTGAAGAGCAAACCTATAAGGGATGTAAGCCTCACTGATAATTTAACCACCAATCCTGTTTGATAATTAACCATAAATGAATGCCATCATATAAGATCTCACCTCATTATTCTTTTCATTACCATCATCAATAAATGTTTCAATTAGTGTGTTACCAAAAGGAAAGAAGTTGAATAATCCAGAGACATTCAATGCATTTATCAAAACATAGAGTCTCAAATGTAGAGGTTGAATACGAGAACGTTTCTGTAAAAATGGGGTGAATCAATCATTGGGAACTTTAACTAAATTCAACACCAGGTATGAAGAAAAGTGAGCTGCAATCCAGCCCTGCATCACTTGCAATGGCCCAACAATTCTAAATGGTTCCTTCCCATTGTATAAATGTAGAATGAGATGGTAAATTCATTCCAATACAGGGGTGTCTAACCCAATATACATCCCTTTTACCAATTGTGAATCAATGAAAAATGTCCCTGATCTCACACAACCTCCAGATTAATGGACTGGAATTAAGTAAATGCTTATCCACATAGAAATGAAGGCATCTACGTGTACATTTTCATCTATATTGGGTTTTTGTGTATAGCCCTAGTGCTTATAGTCACCTCTTTCTAGTGTAGGCCAATATGTGCCTAAACTGCCTCGATTATATGCAAAAGGGAAAATAGTAAGATGTCCACAGGATTTACCTTTCTCTATTGTTTATTCTAAGAAGGCCTCCATCCACACTCTGCATGAATATCTTTCTTATCTTGGGGTAAATTTTTCTCTATTCTAAATAATTCATGGGCCACCATTGGTGTTCTGGTATCATCACCCCATGTTGTAACTGGTGTAATGAATTAATCATACATTTCCCTAGGAATAGTAATTCCAGTTTGGTAAATATCCCAGTGACTAATACCAAATTCCTCATGCATCAAATGGAAGGATTTTTTTGCGGACTCTATCAGATCAATAAATAAAAATGAAATTTTTTTTATAAACATATTTTTTCCCCATCCTGTCAGGTTCATGGATATGAACATCTGATAACTCTGTCCTAAATTATGCAGAATTCTGATGCACCCATAATTCCCACATCCACTCGAGTTTAACACCTCCTCTAGAACAAAGATCCCAGTCTTCCATCTAACCATTAGATTCATCTGTTTTAGAAGCCTGGAAGGTGAAATCTTAGCAATGTGGTCTTGGCTCTACCACATGATACATCATATCAGGAATGAAACCACAATGATGAAGGTTACAACCAATAGGGATCATTACTTATTGTATTGGAACCCCCTTGCATTAATATTCTTGTAGTTACAGTTGTAGTATTAAAGAAACCAATTATTCGGAATGTACTTCATAACGGATGGATCATGAGAATCTTGTGAAAGCTCATGCTTATACAAGGGTACGTAAAGGCTTTTTGGATAGTCACATTGGTATGAAATTAAACCCTTCCATAACCAAGGAATACTACTTTTCATAACGTCATAAAACATTTGTACGATGATCTTCATCATTTCATTTTTACGAGACTTAGATTCTTTAGTATGGGTCATCAAATGAGCAATTTTTCGTACAACATAATTACCAAAATTCACCTATTAGTTTGGAATGTTAACATAAAATTCAACTTAAAGAAAAAAGGGAAATAAAAAATTTGTAGAAGGACATTGTTCACGTAGGCCCTTCAACAAGGTCTACCACGTAGGTCCCTCGATGAGGTACCTTGTGTAGGTCCCTCAACTAGTGTCCAAGCAAAAACCCTTCAATGAAGTAATATAGCATAGATCCATTGGTAAAATATTCCCACTTTGATAATATTCCAAGGGAAATACATGATATAAAAATGCATTGACGCTTGGCGATGTAGATAAACAATGAGATCAGGGAAAATTTGAATGAACGGGTGAAGAAAATTGCTAAGTATCAAACCTATTTTTATCCCACCAAGGACCTTCGCGACATTCTTGTGTGACATGCCTATGCGACAGCACTCCACGCCATACCTTCATGTTGTAGCTTCATGAAAAACATGCACTATCCACAAATGTACTCATAGACTTTTCCTCGCAAGATTACATTACAAATCAACCCTCTTTATAATGAGATGCAATCCTAAGGGGGGGGCTTTGGTGACACTACTTAATAATACATAAAGATCAAGAGGATTTTTGTGGATATTTCACAATCATAAGATAATGTTAGAAGTGTACAAGGAAAGTTAAATACTCCAAAAGACTTTCATGATATATCTACATGACAGACATGTGCGGCATAGCTACGTGACAGACCTGCATGGTAGAGCTCAACGACAGAATAATTTATGTACCCCTACGTGTAGTACCTGCATGGAGGAGCTATGCGATGGACCTTCATGACAATGTCCCTAGGACCAGGACCCATCCTTTTATATAAATATAGCCCTTGGGCTCCCTATTTCAGGGACTGAAAAAGTTGAAAGACTCACTGAAGCACCCATTGCGTAGATCTTTCACATTGATCCCTCAAATTGTCTCAGGTGGATCTATAAAACATGATATAAGAGATAATTAAATAGGATTAACTTGTTTTGGATGTCATTTACTATTTTTTCATAGGTTTAGTTCTCCTATGTGAATCACATTCTTTAGTAATTATCCACCCCTACGTGACATCCCTGCGTGCCACACCTGTGTGGCATACCTTCATGGTATACCTGGGTGGTACATCAATGTGGGGTACCTAGGAGACATACATGCATGAGGAACCTATGTGGAAGATCTTGGTATAAACACTGCATTCCAACTCAACTACCATTTTTAAATGACATTCATGGTAGGGTATCTCCTTCTTTGGTTCCTTTATCTAAATGGTACTATGTTGAAGCTTCCACCAAAACCTCTTAACTTATCAAACCGTTGAGAAAGGAAAACCAGCGTGTCTCTAATTTGGTTTTGTATTTTCACAGTCATAGGTTTCCCACATTTGTTTTGTAATAGAGTAAGGATACATGAAATGTATTTGGGTTTTTATATCCATTGTCACATTGAAATTTCTCCTAGAAATAGTGTTGGGATGTTCCCAGTTTGGAGGATTATGTTTTGGGTTCATTCCTCCCTTTTTGGTCTCTAAAGCCCGAAACCTCGTGTCACTGTTAGGGAAGCTATGGTTCGCACTTAATTTCCCACGCATGAAAATGATAAGTATCCTTCCCCTATAAGGATCTATTTTAGGGATACCATCCTGGCCTAAGCCCCTAGAATTTTTTACAGGAGGTAGCATCATAACTCCTACTTTATTTTTAAGTTCCAATGACCAGGGGGAGATGGGCACAGGGAAACATGTTACCCTTTACCTCTCCCGTTGCACTTTTTCACCATGGGTATCTATTCTAGGGTAAGCCCCTAACCTTCATCCCTTCCTCTTTACATCGGACCCATGTCCAATTTAAATAGAACCGTGGGAAAATCGTCACCTCACCCACATCCATGTTCGATGTTTCATCTTCCACCAGTGCAGGAGGAAAAATTTGAAAGAGACATTTTTGAATCTTTTACATCCTCTTGTTTCTCACACTGAAGATAACTCACTAGGGCATAGATATTTGTCATGGTAAAAAAAAATTCAATATTGAATGAACTATTAGAAGTATGATTCCCACTATAATTGGGATATGTATGTAGCCTTCCTAGGCTCGATGTCACTGGATAACCTATTCTGTAATCAATCCCTAATTCCCCTATTTTGGGAATCCTCTTTTAGAAAAATCCCCAAATTAAACCATCAAATCACTAAGGCATCCTTTTCAGAATGTATGAACAAACTCATTTCTCTCAAAGGACTATACTCTCCTATGAGTCCTATCAAACAATGTAGGATTTAATTCCCATCTATATAGGATATATAGGAGGACTGATGATACTCAAACCCAATACCATAAATAAACCCTATTCTCCTATGGCCATATACCCAACAGGGTGTGAACATTCATGGAAACCCATATCCTTTCGATGTTCACTGGGAAACCTCAGTATATGTCCCACACTATGTTTTCATTATGTGATTTCTGCATAGATGTCCATAACACATGACATTAAACTATTTGGATAACTCCTTATAACATGACCTTAAAAGGTATGATTTGTCCCATTCAGTGGAACCAGACTAGAAGGGTTCTGATTCATTACACAAGGATACGTAGGTAGGCCATTTTATGGGCATAATACCAAGATCAAACCAAACCTTCGTCTCCCTGGATGAAAATAATGTCCAGAGTGCCCCACTGAGTGGCATAAAAACCAGTATCACCATAATGATGATTAAAATAATATCTATGTAGTATTATGGTAGGATTATATTATTAAAGATCCTTGAAAACATATGGATGTTTTTAATATTTTCACATGCTAAATATGTGATTGAAAAATCCAAGGTATACATATGATATACTTTGTGAATTATTATATATTCAAAAAATGACTTAAATTATAAAGAGAGTCCTAGAATAGGAAATAATTCCCTCTAAAAGGGTGTGACGAGTATAACCTCCCATCCTCTCAACCAATCCACATTCTTAAGTATCAGGAAGTTAAAACATATCAAACACCTGCCTTTGGAAAGTAGGTCCCCTTTGGATATAGAACTATTGGATGATTTTAATTCCCCAAATAAATACAATTGAGACTGTATGGAAGCATTGATTTGTAAACCTAGAATACACGTTTCAAGGAATAGTTAAAAAATGGTATTTGAGGGTTTTAGTGGGGTTCACATTTTATGTTTGTTTTAGGTTTTTTGGTGTCTGTTGGGGATTTTATGTGTTTTTATAGTCATTAGGAGGGTGTAATGGTTTTTTGGTTCCTTTTGGGTTATATGTCTTTTTATATTTTTAGAATTTTTAGGGTTAACAGAGTTTTATGTATTTTATGGTTTTTAGGGTTTTATTGTTTTATGGGGTTTAAGAATAACAAACTTACTCATTATTATGCACTTAAACATGATTTATTACATCAAATTGCATTAATGAAAATTCTGAGGATAAATATGTCTAGTTTCATTGGAAATTAGAAACATAACATAACAACTTAGAACATAAAACACAACATCTTTATTAAAAAACTTCTTTTACCTGGCCACAACATTCCTCCAAACATAACATTGCATGGGATACCCTGAGGACTTGCATAAGAAAATGGTGAGCTATATATCCTAGTAAGGGTGTAAAAAACTCATAACATAAATAATATAGTAAATGATATGAAATAGGCATATCAATGGAGCACAAGGGAAACATGAACATAATGGAATGATATCACATTATTATTATGATTACATGAAAATGTGAAAACAACAATTAACATGATATTAGCATGAGCCAAGGATCATTGAAAATGAAGCATGATTAAACCCTAATTTAACTTTTATAAGCATGATTAAACCCTCAGTGTACTTTAAGTATCATCATACTAGTCTTTACCCATTTCATTGAAGCACTATCAGGGCACACCCTTCTTAATAATTTCATTTAATGCATAATTATTCCACATGGATCACATAACATGGATTCATTAAACATCATAATTTATTCCACGCTAAATGAATTTATAATTCATACCTAAAACTCTATAATAAATATGTACATGTTCATAATGGTTTATAACCTTGAAAGATAAATTTTCTTGCTATTCACTACACAACGACTTTTGCTTCTAAAATCACTGTGCAATTTCAGGATCATAACGATGAGACATAAGAATTAATATAAGTGATTCATGAGAGATTAAGGTGTGTCTAATCATATGTACATCAAATGGAATGTAATAGGATCATATATTAACATGTCCAAACAATGTAATGGAATTTTAATATATAACACAAAAGTATTTATTGAATGTAAATGAAGAGAGAGAAATCCCTTACAGAATTTTGACATTGTAATGGGTGTACATGGGAAGAATTAATGAGTGATAATGGGGTATATAATCATTCATACAAATGTTCGGAAGCATACGGGTTATAAATAATACCCCTACATTTTTAATTGAAAACAAGTGTATAAAAATATAACGAAATTTAGACAAATTGGGATAGTAAGAAATACCTTACATGGAAGTGTAGTCCCAAAGGCATGCGAGAGGCTTCAGAGAGGATTCTTCGGAGTTTGGGGAGCCTTGGGAGGATACTAGAGAGAGTATGAAGATTATGGACGTTCTCCATGGTCTTTGAGTGAAAATATGTGGGAGCATGGGTGGGTTTATATAAGAAAATAGAAGTAATTAGTTATTATTTATTTTTTGGACACCACACATTAAACTAATCGATACCACAAACTAATCCCTTGTTTTTTCTAATGGGTTTTTCCAAATGGGAGTGGAAAACATTATTTTATAATCCCAATTTCCTATCTTATTAAAATATTAAGGTTTCTTATGTGGAGGTGATTCACATTCTCAAGGAAATCGTTTTTAATGATAAAATGCTTTATAAGTCTTGGAAGGACCACTAAGGAACCATTAACGTAATCATAAAAATCTAAAATCACATTATTTTAAAGGTAAAAAATTTATTGACCGAAAACAAAATTTATAGTATTTTATTATATCAGCATTAGGTCATTATTATGTCATAAAACACATTATATATTCAAGAGAGATTTTATTTTAACCCAAAACTTCAATTGTCTCTGAAAATTTAGTAAAATTCACTATTGGATAATTTTAACATATTGATTCAAAAAATATTATTCATTTAATATAATTATTTTTAAATATGTGAATTTTTAATTTTAAAATAATAACCGACATTTATCGAAAATTTATGGGAATTGATAAAAAATCTTTCAGACCTTAATAAAAATTACAATTATATTCATATAGATTTATAGGATCAATTATATTTAATAAAAAAAATTATTTGTAACATTTTTTTTAAAATATTATTTCATTCCAAAGACCCATTTATTCATTAAAATATATTTCTTCATTGAATTTAAATATTAAAAAAATACTATTTTTGCTCAAAGTAACAATAATAAAATGAATGTATACTCTTTATTCCTTTTTAAAAAATAATGAACAAAATCATAGTACTAGGGTCTTTTTACATAACCCCTTATAACACCAATAGAATACCTAAGGGTAAGGTGGGAGATAGTTACCGACTCTGGGGGTTTCTCAAATAACATCACTCAAGAGGTAATCTCTATTAACTTTAACTTATTCTGTAGTCTATTATGTTCAAGATTAACTTGTTGAAGCTCCGCTTGGGACTTGTCAAGAGAAAATCCTAGTGGCGCTACCTCCTTTCTGAGCTCTATCAAATGGGCTATGTATGGTGAAATTCTACTGGATGAGGCCATCACATCATTTGTCTGGGTAAATTGGATTTGTTAAAGCCCTATATTTATATTAATCATGTGGTCACTGTTCAATAGATATATTATCAATGGTAAAAATTCTTAATGGTATTTTAAAATCCAAAAGCATAATCCCAAGGAAGTGAAAATGTTATACAAGTAGTTTACATAATCATACATTTAATTAGATGAAGAGGAATTTTAATTAATAAAATTTTCAGTCGTTACAATCTTCCCCCCTTATGAAATTACACCATCGAAATTTCATTTTCCCACAATAAAATAGAAGTGGGTAACTCCTTCTCATCACTTCCTCTGGTTCCCAAGTTGCTACTTCAAACTTGTGGTTTCTCCACAACACATTCATGAAGAGAATTGTCTAATTTCACAGAATATTTATTCTACAATCTATGATCTTCACTATCATCTCTTCATTAGAGAGTTTATTATCCAATTGTAACACCTCTAGATTGAGTACATGGAATGGGTCAGGTATATACTTACTATAGAGTGATACATGGAACACATCATGTACTTAAGATAGGTTCATTGGGAGTGCTAGTTGATAAGTCACTACTCCAATGTTATTGAGGATCTCAAAAGTGATTATGTACCTTGGAATAAGAATTTACTTCTTCTCAAATCTCATCACTCTCTTCCACATCAATCTGTAGAGGAATACCATGTCTCCAACATCACATTCTAGATCTCATCAATGATTATCATCATAGATCTTTTATTGACTCTAAGCATCTTTATTGTCTAGCTGGATGGTCTTAACATTCTCCAGCATTTCTTTGAACATTTCTTGACCTAGGATATTTTGATCCCCAACTTCATCCCAACATGTTGGTGATCTACGCGTCATCCCATACATAGCTTCATAAGGATCCATTTGAATTCCTGAGTGGGAACTATTATTGTATGAGAACTCAACCAGAGGAAGATGCTGATACCATCCTCCATTGAAGACCATTGAGCATGATCTCATCATATCCTCAAGTGTTTGTATAGTCCACTCAAATTTTCCATCAGTTTGAGGATGATAATCCATAATGAATTTCTTCTCAGTATTCAGAGAATGTTGAAGAATCTTCTATAACATAGAGGTGAATCTTGGATCATTATCATATACAATAGATAGTGGTACTCTATGAATCCTAAACACTTCTAAGATATATATATGTGCCAGTTGATCTAATGAGAATTACTCTAGAATTTAAATTAAGTGTTATGTCATTGTATGTTGATCCCCAAAAAACCCGATATCATTGATTCCTTTGGTTGTATTCAGAAGGCTGGTGACAAATTCCATTGTGATGTTCTCCCATTTCCATTTTGGTATGGGTAATGGTTGCATCATTCCCTTGGACTTCGGCCTCTCAGCCTTCACTTTCTGACATACCAGGCACTTTTATATATAGTCAGTGATCTCATTTTTCATGTTATCCCACCAATACTGCTCTCAGATATCTAGATACATCGTTGTTTTTCCTAGGTGAATGGAGAAATTCGAACTGTCTGCATCATCCAAAAATTCATTCTTCAACTCCAAACATGATGGAACACATATTATTTTCCCAAATCTCACTATTCATTCATCATTATCATTGAACTCTAAGGATTTCCCTTTTATGACAATTTCCAGTTTTTACTAAATTCCCATATCATCGTTTTGAGAATCCTTGAACCTTTCCAAAAGGGACAGTTGGGAAATAATTTTTGAAAAGATTTTTGATTTTCCATTATTTATGATTTCCATGTCCATTTTCATAAAATCTATGAATATTTATCCTTTTCAATTTTCATTAATGATATAATTTTTTGGGTCCTTTATACATAGAGCATCTGCCAACTTATTCACCTTCCCAGAGTGGAAATGGATTGAGTAGTCATAGTCTGCGATCAAATATAACCATACTCTTTGTGCATATTCAACTCATTCTGTGTGAATATGTACTTGAGGATTTTTGGATCTGTGTATATTTCACACTTCTCCCCAAAGAGGTAATGTTTCCAAATTATCAAATCGATGATTACTGTATGTAACTCCAAATCTTGTTTTGGATAGTTTTTGTCATGAACTTTAAATTTCCTTGAATAATAGGAAATGAATTTTTCTTTTTCCACAAATTCCATAAAAGGGACACTTATAAAATTTTCCAAAAGAATATTTCCACAAGCATCAACATGTGCTAAAACACATATAGAAGTTTTTTTCTTAATGATTTAATATCATTTCTGCAGGAGACTCAATGTTTTTATAAAACAAAATTTATTTACTAATATGACATAAATTGAAATACATTATGACATATACTACTTTGATGAAGTGTTTAAATGTAATTAATTCATCATTATGAATCATAGATTAATAATTCTCATACTCCCTTGATCATGGAGACTGTTGATTCCAACATGCTTCTTAGTCATTGCAATAGAGCATTGTCTTGGGTAATGTCCAACTTCTCCAAATTTATAGAACAGAACTGTGTAAGATTGCTTAGATGGAACTATTTTCCATCCATCACATTATCCATTCTTTCATGGAAATTGGGTACTTTGCAACCTTCCTTTTTTCACCTAAAACATATCCTAGTACATTTGTGACATTTCCCTTTGTGCCTCTTTCCACACTTGTTGAATGAAGGAAATTACGTTTTCTTCCACTAATCAACTTTATCAGATGGACATTCATGAGATGTCATCATCCTCAAGGTTTATTTACTTGGGTATTCAACAAAGTGCTAATTGTTTGTCAGGATTTTTGACAGCGGGTTTGGCATAATCAGGACATGTAATAATTGAGCTCCCATTCTATTGGGAGTCTCATTGGTGCATTCATCATATTTCCCTTTACAACGATTGTTAGCCATATTTCTCATATTACCAGCCATTGGCCAGAATAAAAGTAAATATAGGGATGATTATCTTAAAAATCATAACACATAATGGAGAGTCCAATGATTTTAATGGGATAACTTATAAATTACATTTATCTCATTAACTTATAAATTTATAGGCTTCAATCAATGTTATCCTTGATCTACTTCCAAACATATATTACGAGGATATTTTTTATTCCCATCAAAATGGTTCATAATAATCTTATTAATTTACCAAATCATATCCCCCATGAGTGTCGTAACCAAGAGTGTAGAAAAGATCCTTTCGTGCACCAGTTCATGTTCGAGTTTAGCTCAAACTAGTGTTTTTGGGTTTTACCTCTAGATACATTTGGGCCAAAGCTGCCTCAACCTTCTCATATACAGACATAGATGTATTTCCTTGATAAACCACATACTCAATAATATAAAAAATTTATGGATGTTTTTATTATACTGTGTCTTATCCCTAAGGATTTGAATACGGTATTCTAATCATAATCCCAAAAATATCTAAACCAATCTTCTGATACCAACTATAACAACCCGACTCTTAATTAAACATGTAAAAATGATTTATTAAATCAAATTGAACTTATGAAAACTCTATGGATATATATTTATAGTGTCCTGGGAAATTAGAAACAATAAAAAACAACTTATATCATAAAAAACAACATCTTTATTGAAAACTTATTTTATATGACAATAACATTCCATCGTAGCTAGAAGTGCATGAGTTAACCTGAGGGCATGCAAAAGAAAATAATGATTTTTAAATCCAATTAAGGGAGAAAACAAGGAATAACATGAATAATATATTATATTCTATTAAATAATCATATCAATGGAGCACAAGGGAAACATGAACATAATGGAATGATATAGCATCAGCATCATAACATGGAAATGTTGAAACAACATTTATCAAGATATTAGATTAAGCCATGGTTAATTTCACATGGAGAATGAGTAAACCCTAATTGGAAATTAATTTTAATGATAAAACCATCATTTCACATTATGTATCTTAATACTTTTCTTTGCCCAATGCATTGGAGCGCTATCAGGGAACACCCTTCTTAATCCATTCATTTCATGCATAATTATGCGACATGGATTATATAACATGAATTAATTAAACATCCCAATTTATTCCATGATAAAAGATCATGAAATTACAACATGATAGTATCTAACAAATATGTAAATATGCATAAAGGCTAATACACATCAAATACAAATGGTAACAGTATTCTCTATATAAATACTTTGGTGTGTAAAATTGTAGTGCAATTTCGGTCGCATAACGATGTGTAATGCAAATTCATAATAATAGTTTATGAGAAAGAAATGGATGTATCATAATATTTAAAATTAAACTGATAGTAATGGGGTGATATATATATATATACATGTACCAACATATGTAATGTAATTTTGATTAAAAAATCAAATGATTTTCTAGAATTTAAATTAGGTGAGAGAAACCCCTTATAGATTTTTTTCATTGTAACATACGTACATGGGAGGAATTAATGAAATAGAAATGGGTATATATTCATAAAAAAATAATGAGGAAGTATTGGAGAGGTTTAAAATCATACCCCAACATTTTTAATTGAAAATAAAATGGTATAACAACATAATGAAATTTAGAAAAATTGATAGAGGAAGAAATCCATTACATGGAAGTGTGATCTAAAAGGCTTGAAAGAGGATTGAGAGAGGCTTATTTGGAAATTAGGGTGACATGGGAGGATACAGGAGAGATAAGGGAAGTTTACGGACGTGCTCCAAGGGTTTCAAGTTAAGATAAGTGGTATCTTTGGTATGTTTATATAGGAAAAGAGAAGAAATTCATTATCATTTAGGTTTTGGAAACCACACATTAAACTAATCAAAACCACAAACCCACCAATGGTTTTTTCAAATGGTAGTGGAAAACAATATTTTATAATCCCAATAGCAGAACATATTAAAATATCAGGCTTTCTTAAGTGGAGTTGAGTCACACTCTCAAGGTAATTATTTTAAAAGTAAAAATGTTTTATAAGTCTTGTATTCCCAATAAGGCACCATAAAATTAATCAAACTACTATAAAATAAAATTAATTTAAATTTAAAAAATATATTGGTCGAACAGACTTTTTATAGTGTTGTATTACATCATTATTGGGTAAATGAGATGTAAAAAAACACATTAAATATTTAAACGGTATTTAATTTTTACCTAAAAAATCGAATACCTTTGAAAATTTTGTAAAATTTACCATTGGATTATTCTGACATTTTGATTCAAAAAATAATATTCATTTAATATAAATAATTTTTTAAATATGTGAATTTTTTGTTTTAAAATAAAAATCGACATTTATCGAAGAATCATTAGTTTTGACAAAAAACAACCTTTAAAACATAATTAAAATTACAGTTGTATTCATAAAAAATTATAAAATCATTTATATTTAATAAAATGAAAATTAGTAATAATATTTTATTAAAATAATATTTAATTCCCAAAATCTATGAATTCATCAATATAGATTTCTTAACTATATTTAAATATTAAATAAAAAATATTATTTTTGTTCAATGTAACAATTATAAAATGTATGTATAAATGTTAATGTATACAAAATAATAATAAATATAATCACAGTTCTAGGGTATTTTAACATAACCCTTATAACACCCACACAATACCTAAGGGTAGGGTGTGTGATGGTTATAGACTCTTGGGGTGGCTCAGATAGCATCGCTCGGGAGATAATCTCTATTAACTTCCACTTCTCCTATATGTGATTCTGTTCAAACATAACATGTTGAAGCTTGGCATGGGCTTGGTCAAGATAAAATCCGAGTGAAGATTCCTTCTTTCTGATATCTGATAAATGGGCATCGTTGGGAGAAATTCTACTAGATGAGGTCATCACTTCCTTTTTCTGAGTAAATTCGATTTGTTAAAGCCCTATATTTATATTAATCATGGGCTCATTGTTCAATGGCTATATTAGTAATGGTAACAATTCATAATGACATTTTAATATCAAAAAACATAAAAACAAGGATGTTAATATGTTATATAACCATTTTACAGAATAATACATTTAATTAAATCAACAAGAATTTTCATTAATAAATGTTCTCATCGTTACATTTCTGGTTTTAATAGTTTTTATGGGATTATGGTTTTTATTGATTTTTAGGGATATTTAGGGTTTTATGGTTTTTTTGTTTTAGGGGGGTTAATGTTATTTTAGAGTTTTATTGGGTTTTAGTGGTTTTAATAGTCTACGGGTATTTAGTATTTTGTAGGATTTTTTTGTATTGCGGGGTTTAGGGTTTTTGTGGTTTTTTAGTTTTCTGCGTTGTAGGGTTTTTAGGGTTTTTATGGGGTTTTATGTGTTTTTGGGGTTTCTATGGGTTTTATGGTTTTATGGTTTATCGTGGTTTTAAAGGGTTTTATGGTATTTATTTTCTTTTATGGTTTTAATTTCTTTTTTACTTCTATTTAGTGTCTTTTAATGTTTTTTATGCTTTTATAGACTTTTCTTTTTTATGAATTTTGGGTTTTTTGGGAATTTTCAATCATTTAGTTGTATTTTGGGTCATTCACTGTTATTTTAGGATATTTGGTTCATTGATAGTTTGGGGGTATGGATTATATTTTTTTGGTTTGATGGGTGATTTAGGAATCAATTTAGATTTTTGGTCCTTTTAGTATTTTATGGGTTTTAGGGTCCTTAAGGGATTCTTGGGATCATTAATGGTTATATATATTTTTAGGTTCATTCTGGGTTTTTTGAGATTTGGTGCTTTTTATTGTTTTCAGACGGGTTTTTTTTGGGTTTTAGTGGTTTTAGAGTTTTATATGGTTTTTATGGTTTTTATGGTTTTTATTATTTTTAATGTTTTTTGATTTTTATGATTTTGAGTGTTTTAAAGTGGGTTCTGTTGATCACGGTCTTTTGAGGATTCTTAATGTTATAAGGGTTGTTTACGATTGTTAGATAATTTTAATGTTATTTATAGTATTTATGGTTTTTTAAAAAAAATTAGGTTTTGGGGGGATTTTTTAATGGTTTTCATGGCCTTTTTGGGGTTTCGGATTTTCATGTGTGTTGTAGGGGTCTTAGGTGGTTTTATGGTTTTATGGTTTTTTTATTTATTGGTTTTTATAGACCATTAGGGTTATTTGGGACATTTGATACATTTTAAGGTATATAGGGTCCTTTATTGTTTTTAGATATTTTAGGTCAATTTTGGGGTTTTTATGGTTTTATTATATTTTGGCTCTTTTAGGGGTATAGGGGTATTAAGGTCCTTTAGGGTATTTAGGGTCATTTATATTTTTATGGTTTGAGGGTCCTTTAGGTATCTTAGGTGTTCTATAGTATTTTTTGGTTTATTTGGTTTTTATTGTATTTTATGGCTTCTTAGTTTCTTTTAGGTTTTTATTGCCTTTTGGATCATTTAGGGGTTTCAGGTACTTTTAGGGTGTTTTAGGGTTTTAGGGACTCATATTAGTTTTTTTATATTTACGGTCATTTATGGTTTTAAGTGGTTTTAGGGTATTTTAGTGGTTGTTTATGAGTTCTATTATTTTTAGGGGTTTTAGTGGTTTGGGGGTAGATTTTTAGGGTTTTGTGATCTTTTAGTTTTTAGTGTATGTTAGGGTTTTTAACGGTTTTCTGGTTTTTACAATCCATTAGGGTTTAATTGGTTTTAGTTTTTTTAATGGTTTTTAGGATATCTTTGGTTTTTAGGGGTTTTCATGTGTTTAGATGTTTTCAGTTTTTTGAGGGTTTTACATTTTTTTTTATGTTTTTAGGGCTTTTTGGTTTTTGGGGTTTTTGGGTTTTTGGGAAATTTAGAGTTATTTTGGAGCTTATTATTTTTATGTTTTTAAGGTGTTTTATTTTTATTTAGGGTTTTTAATGATTTTTTGGGTTTTATGGTTTTATGTGTTTAGTGTTTTGCGGTTTATAGTGCTTAATGGTGGTTTAGGCGTTTTTGGGTTTTGTGGGGTTTTAGTATTTTCAGTGCTTTATGGTTTGGGGGTTTTATGAATTTTTATTGTTTTAAAAAAAATTAATGGATTTTGTGGGTTTTTTGGTTTTAGGGGTTTCATGGGATTTGTGGGTTCTTCCAATCCTTTTAAGGGGATTGGTGGATTTTAAGGATTTTTTATGAAGTGTTATCATTTTTAGGGTACTTTAGTTTTTTGTATTATTATATGGGTTTTAGAGTTTTTAGGGATTTTATGATTATTTAGGGTTTTATGTATATTTAGAGTTTTTTTGGTAATTATTTATTTTCATATTTTTAGGGATTTGAAGGGTTTTTATGGGCCGTAGTATTTTAAGGTGTATTATGGGTTTTTATTGTGTTATGGTTTTTATTATTTTTAGTGTTTTAGTGTTTTTTGGGGTATTTGGGGTTTCTTGTGTCATTAAGGTGGTTAATGGGTTTTAGTGTTTGTAGTGTATTTAAGGTGATTAATAGTTTTTTACGGTTTTTAGGGGTCTTAAGGGTCATTTTGATTTTTAGGGATTTATTATTTTTTGGTATATATTATTTAGAATGATTTTATTGTTTCTTGGGGTTTTTGGGGTTTTATTATTTTAAATATTTTAGGGTTTTTAGAGTTTTAGGGGTTTGAGAAAATTTTAGTGATTTCCAATTATTTTATTTTTTAATGGATTGTTGGTATTTTTATGTTCTTTTTGGGAATCCGAGTTTACTTAGGTTCTATAGAATTTCAGTGGTTTTCATGTATTTTTAATGGGTTTTAATATTTTAAGGGGTGTTTAGGGTTTTTAGGGGGATTTACTATTTTTTCTGTTTTAAGAGTATTTTAGCTTTTTTAGAGGTTTAATGGTATTTATAGGTTTTTATGGGTTATATGTCTAAATTTTTTATGGTTTTTAGACTTTTTATGGTGTTTATAGATTTTTATGGTTTTATTTTGTCTTGGGTTTTTAGTTTTTTGGTGTTTTTAGATTCGTGATGGTCTTTAGGATTTTAGGGCATTAGAATATTATGGGTTTTATTGTTAATGAAATTACTTGGGGATTATACATTTTTTTTGTAATTTTTAGTGGTTTGGGTTTGATTAGGGGTTTCTAGGGTTTCCTATAATAAAATAATTATTAATTTTTTTCATGATTTTTGGTGTTTTATATGTTTTCTTTGGATTCTAGGGTTTATTAAAGGGATTTTAATGGGTTGGGGGGGTGAGTTTATTCGTGTTTTCATGGTTTTGAGGTAATTTTAATGTTTTTTTTTTGTTTTAAAGGTTGTAATAGATTCTATGGTTTTTAGGGGATTAAAGGGTTTTTGGGTGATAAAAGGGACTTTTAGGGTTAGAGAGCATTTTAGGGTTTTTTGGGTGTTTATAGAGTTTTTATGGGTTCTATGTTTTTTAAGGGTTTTAGGGCCAATTTATTTTTTTGGGGGTATTATTGTATTTATGGTTTATTTAGATTTTATGTATTTTATGGTTCTTATATATTTTTTAGGTTTTTATATGTTTTATTTAGTTTTTATGGTTTTTAGGGTGTTTTATGGGTGTTTTATGGCCTTTTATAGGGGTTATTTTCTTAGGGGGTTTTATGGTTTTATAGGGTTTCATTGGTTTGTTTGGGTTTTATAGTGTATAAGGTTTTAGATTTTTTGGTTTTTTGAGTTTTTATTATTTTTATGAATTATTCAGTTTTAATTATAATTTTTATGGTTCTATTTTTGTTTTTGTTGTTTTAGGTGTTTTAGTAAATTTTAGGGTTTCTAGAGAGTGTGTGGGTTTTTAGGCATTCTAGGGTTTTTAGAAATTTTTGGATTTCTTTGATTTTTCAGTGGTTTTATGATTTCATGGGTTATAAAGGGTTTTTAGGATTTTTATGTCTTTTTTGTTTTAGTTATTTATAGGTTTAGACATTTTTGGTTATATGGTTTGTTCAATGCATTAATTTTTTAGGGTTCTTTTGAGTTTTTATAGTTTTTTTTTTGTAATTTTTTTGGATTTTTATGGTTGTTAGAGTTTTTATCTAGGGTAAAGGGTTTTTAGGTTCTTTTAGTGTTTTTATAGTTTTCATTTTCATTTAGATTTTCTTGGGTATTTTATGGGTTTATAGGCTTTTTTAGTGATTGAAATATTTTTTAGGGTTTTTTAGTTTCTTATGATTTTATTTTTTACGGTACTTATCAGTTTATGAATATTTTTTGTATTTCTATGGTTTCATATGAATTTTTCATGTATTATGGGTTTTGGGTTGTTATTGGTTTTCACATTCTTGTTGGTTTTGAAAAGTTTTTTAAGGGTTTTATTAGTGTTCAATTTTTTTAGTGTTTTAGGTTTTTTATTTATTTATGGGATTCTAATTGTCTTTTGTAGGGTTTAATTTTTCTAGAGATTTTAAGGGGGTGTTATGGTTTTGACATATATTAGAATTTCTTGGGGTTTTTTTATTTATTTAATGTTTTTAGAGGGGGTTTAGGGTTTTTCGGGTGTTTAATTTTGTTTTTATCTTTTGAAAAAATGCAAGGTTTTTTGGATTTGTACATGTAAATGGTTTTTATGGTTTTAGGTTTTTTTGTGTTTTTGTGTTCTTAAGTTTTTTTATAGATTTTATTCTTTTTAGGGAATTTTGGCGATTTTCATGGTTTTAGTGGTTTTTAATGATCTATTTGGGTTTTATGGAGTATTTTGGATTGTTTAGGTTTTTTTAGGGTTTTTAGGGGTTTTAGGTTATTATATTTTTTTGGGTTTATAGGGTCTTTTATCTTCCTTGGATATTTTAGGGATTTATTTTTTAATATTTTTGTGTTTTAAGGGTTTTTAGGATTTTTTGGAATTTTTAGGTTTCATGTGGTTTTTGGGGTTTTTATGGCCTTTTAGAGTTTGTGGAGTTTTTAGGATTGTTGTGGTCCTGTAGAGTTTAAGGTTTTGAATGGGTATAAGTGGTTTCTATCATTTTTAGGCTATTTTGGGGGTTTCTTTTTGGGCTTTTAACATTTTTAGTTTCATTGTAGAGACCCGAAGCCTGACGTACATGAACGTTAAATTACTTTGGCGGAATAATTAATACATAACAAAAACAGACACACAAGGACCGTAATAGTTTAGTGTCTTTGGAAACGTGGAACGTAATATTCTAATCGTGGTGAAAGATCTTCAACATCTCCCTTAAAGATCCTCCCCCTTTTTTTTACCTAAAACCTTTCATTATATCCTGGGGAAAATAAAACATAAAAAGGGTGAGCTCAAATTCTCAGTAAGGGTAATCATGGATAAAATAAAACATACCATATCCATTTGAACATAAAAACATGAACATAATGTTTAAACATCCAAAGCTTGAGCAATAACAAAAAACATGGAAGTATGTATGGTGTAGATCATAAAGAAACATTAAGAATGATAAAATAGAATATGAATAAAACATGTAATTGTGGCAACCATTCAGCACATGTCATGATTTCCATAGTAGCCAAGGCATTGCTTCCAAGACCATCTTGGTGGACAATGTCCCTTTCTGAATCAAGTTCACTCCTCATTTCAGTCCTGTAACACTGAACCGGATTAACTTACCGTTCGATCCATGTCTATCTCATGACATATAAATTTTTAACCAATGCATTGGGGGGAGATATAGGTCCCACCCATCTCATAATGATACCATTCTTATGTGTGCCACAAAAACAGAAAACCATACATGATAGCATAACCCATGTAATTAAAATGGGAATCTTAAACAACGTGAAATCATAAAACAATTCATATAAGATAAAGGAATTCATAAAAATATAATTCCATCACAACATAATCAAATCAATTTAATAATAGGGATAAAAACATAACCCTTTATTATCTTAAATGGAAAATAATTTTGATAAAACACTTGACCTCCATTCTTGAGGAAAATATCCTTTCTGCTTCAAAAACAGTTTTCCTTTCTTAACATGTCGTACAATTATAAACTAAAAGAAGTTGATAAAAAATAAACTTGAAAACTTGTAAGGGAATATTCTTTGAAATAATGTTTTAATAATCCATTCATTCCATATAAGTTAAAAGAAAACATTCATCTCGTAATTTTGTCGGAAATGTCAAAAAGTACCTCGTACGAAAAACGACAAAAGATTCCTTTCATATCTTTTAATAAAAACTCACCAAAGGGTAAAATTGGATATAAACTATTATAGAAGGGTATAAATATTACATATTGAAGACAAATGGATGTGGATGATAAAATACAGACTAGTAAATTCCAAAGTATAAACAATCTCGGATAAAAATGTGATTGTGATATTTCCCTTACCTTAGATCCGATATACTTCGTACGTATCTGAACCCCCTTTATATTGGTTTAAAAAATGTTACTGACTTATTACAGAATCATATTCATCATTATTATATCATATATGGTCCACTTATGACTTTATATTACCCATTCTTTTGTAAACTCATGTTAATGTAGCGTTTTGGGTAAAATCGTCTCATTTGTAGTTCGTGTTTTAACTTGTAATTATTAATATGATTACTTGGATCATGATTACTTATATCCAGAATTTAAAACATGATTTATATATAATATATATTTAGAATATACATATATATAATATAGCGATAAATGGAAAGAAATACACCGTTCATGGAGACAGTAGGCCGTACGTACGCATGAACGCTGTTTTCGTTTCCTTATTGAATTGAATGGAATTAAGTAGATGACATACATATATAAATAAATTCATTAGCTTTATAATGTCATATATTACATTATTATTGCTTATATATACTTTATAATCATTCTTAAATGGTTTACACGGAGAATGAATCTCATCGCGTCGTGGAGACGGTAGTCTGTACGTACGCACGAGCGATGATATCGTTTCCATAATTATTGAATTGAATCAGAATTAGTATGATGTTATAATAACTATGTATAGTTATTCTTTACACCATTATAACCATCCATGCAAGGTGTTGGTGGAGAAACAGATTACACCACGGCGTGGAGACGGTATCCCGTACGTACGTATGCACGGTGATTTTGTTTTCCGTAGGATGGATAGAAGGTGAAATGTAGTTGTTTCATATTTATAATAACAAATAAGTATATTAGTGATACTGATGTTATTACTTTATAATGAAACAACTAAATAAGAAGAAGTTGAAGAAGAAAGAATCTTGAAATAATCGGGAGAAGAAATTACCTCTTCTTCGATACGCCTCTTTAAAACCTCTTCTTAGGGCACTAAGATTGGTCTTTAAAGTAGACCAGAACCTCTAGGATGTTTCTAGGGAAGTGTAGAAGATATGTTTTCAGGGGTTGGCCGAGCATGAAGGCTCAAATTGGTGTGATGAGGAGAGGGAGGAGGTGCCCTTTTATAAGGGAGGAGAGGGGCACCTTTGGAATTCTTAAAAATAGTAATTTATAATAAATCTAACCCCACTTAAAAACCTCAAAAAATGACTCATATTAGAATATTAGATGAGATAGGGTTGTAATATCATCATCCAATCAAATTTAGACATGTTTTTATCTTATTTTAAACCTTATCATTTTGATTTATCCTTATTTAGTCTATTTATGTTTATTTGTGGTAATAAAATTCTATATTTTAAATATAACAAATAATTACTTATTTGTTGTGAATTTTCCATAATTATTTACTTTATAACATTATAAACCATATAAATTTAAATTTATAATTTTTATATATTTTGGGGATTTTTAAACAATTTTATAATATGTTATTTTTATAAAATAACAATATTGTTAATTCTAACACTATTCATTTATTTTGAATTTAAATAAATTATATATAGAAGATATGTTCGAACTAAAAGCTTTAATATATTTATAAAAGTTCAAATGTATTAATAAAATTAATGTATCACATTAAATAGTTCATATAATATTTATTTTGTTATTTTTAAAACCATTTATTAGGTTTATCACTTAATAAAATAATTACTACAACATTTTGTATAATTATTTAATATACTGATTTGTGGCTTAAACATTTAAAATAAAATCCTATGATGAAGATAAATCTACTAGATTTTACAAAAATACTTTTACTATAATTTATCATCTTATAATCACAATATTTAAATTGTTATATTTATTAAATTATGAAGGTGACAACTTTGGCATCATTTAAAATAAAATAATATATGTGTCATAATCACTTTTATAAGGATTCAAACGGTTATATATTAGGTAATTGGATGATTAATGTGTATATATACACTACAAAAAAGTTTTGGTCAGGTTTGTGGGATTTTTAATGGGTATTATTATTTCAATAAAAACTATATTACTTATTTTCCACTTAATAAATAATTTCTATGTCATTAATGTATCACCATTAATGACAATTATTTAATCCCTAAAAAATCTAAATAAATTATCATGATCTTGAAAATTTTATTAGCTTTCTGTATACTATTCATGTTCTAATTTTTATGATGTTTATCACTAAATTAAAATTATTATACTTAAATGATTTAAGAGAGTGACATGTTGTCATTTTCTTTGGTTTTAATAATAATTAAATTATTTTCATGGTCAAAAGTCCATAAAATGAATCTAATCCGGCCCTTAGTTGATATGGGTTTACTTATAGACATCCAATATAATTTTGGCATGTGTTAGGTTAATTTTATAATATTATATTTACCCTTAATTACCCGATTAACCTTTAACTATGGTAAATAAAATTTACCGTAGTTACTATTCATAAATCCCAAAAATAAAAAGTATCCTATTAACATAATTTGGACCCAATGATTCCAAATATGGAATCCATTTTTTCAAATTCCATACACAGAAGTTGCAGAAATTAAATTAAAATTAATCACGTTGTCGAATGAAAACGGGTTTTTTGTTTAAAACATTGCAAAAGATTGAATTGATTTAACATACAAATTCAATGTAAAATCAATTCTAATGACATAAATTTTATTAAATGGTAAAAATATATTCTATTTATACTTTAAAACCATTCAATATTATAATTTGACAATATAAATTATTACGATGAAAAAAGTCGTTTATCATTAAAATATAGCGTGTTTTTACTATTCATCAAAATATGAAAGTTACCAGAATAATACGAAAAATTTATCCAAAGTAAATTTTTATTTATTTATTCCAAATAAGAATTTTATTTTGTCAAATTGAACTTATAAACATGTCAGAAACTAGATTTAATGTGGGTGCGCCATCAAAATGCGGCAAAACTGCATTTTTTGAAAAATACTTCTTTTACTCGAAACATTTATTTTGTTCTTATACCTTGTTCTAGAAAATGTGTAAGATGAATAATAATGTTATAAAATTCAAAATTTAGTTAATACTATTCATAACGGCTAGTTCATTATAATATTATAATAATATATCATTGTTTAGTAAAACCCGGTATTGCGTATAACACACGCTATCGAGGAAGGTCGTGATTGCGTGTAATGAAAGCCAAGTCAGGGTTGAGTGTTGTGAAAGAACCCTTCGTTGTTGCGTATAACAGAATCAAACCATATTTTATTTATACATTGAATATATATATATATACAGACACTCAATGTCGCGTAGAATAACTTCTATCAAACGAACTTGAAATTGTGTGTAACACGAGCCAAGAATAGTGTTTCGTATACTGCAAGTTAATACGGTGTTGCATATAGCGCAAGATAATCTTGGTGTATCGTACAACAGAATATATGAATGAAATTAAAAATAATGTATTTTATAAAATCTCAGGTTGTTACATTCTACACCCCTTAAAATCAATTTCTCCCTCGAAATTCGTCAGGGTTATAAATCGTTTGCTATTCAAAACATTGTTTAATAGAAACCCACATCGTAAAAAGGAATACCAAAACATGGCTTTAAAAACTAAAGTATAAAATGTAACGGTTACCCAAATTAACTCATCAATAGGTTTCCACGTAGAAGAACATAGGTGAAAATATGGATATGGAAGAAAAATATAACCATCATGTTCTGATAGAGAGTGGTAGAGAACATGGCTATGAAAAAGCCAGAATCACAAAGTTATTGATTTGTGATGATCAAAGGTACCACCTGATTCATCGGATATAAGGGAACTAGGACAACATTTTTGGTTTTCAAGATCATTTCCCTAAAGTTGATGAGTTAAAATAAATACTTGCATGATTTTGGTACAATCTCACTGTTGTTCGTGAATTGAACAATTTCCACTTCATACCGTAAAGGAATGAAGTTGAATTTGTTATCCATGATGTGTTAGCAGATCATGTGATAGAATGATGGGTCATTCCATCTCTTTCAAACAAAAGGCTAGAAAAATATATAAGTCCATCTTATGCTTAGATTAATCGTATATGGTTCCAAAAATGATATTATACATCATATATCATACCGCTTAATAAAATAAATATAGTTTCTACTAACCAGGGACTTCTTGTAGGCTAGTGGTAGGCGATAAATTCCAGTCGCACTTCAGTTGAGGGTTCAATTTCCATAGTCTTGTCCGACGCGATGGGCTGTCGCCCGTCCTGTAGGTTGTCGTTTTTCTAAAACTATATTACTATAACATCCCATCAATAATATCAAAAAAAAGTTCTATCCTTAAACAATACTAACTTATGTCCAACATAATCCATTCCAATCTTTAGACCTATCTAAAATACTTCGGTCCAAGAACATAGTATAAAGAAAATGATTACTTGAAATGTCACCAACCAAGAATGTGAATACCATCATTTATCCCCCATATATCTTTTTGGTCACATTCCAATCATGTGAATACCTTAATCTTGTATTCTCTTGAAAAATGAATACCCATTAAACCTTATTGAAAACAAGAATGCTGTCAAAATTTAACTCTTTCCACATACCAAAATCCAAAAATTATATATACTCAAACCATGAAATAACCTTCTCCTTATATCAGTAATGAGATCATGAATACTATCAAACATTTAATTTTCTCTTTATCCCATCATTATGCGCATATCATATACATTCCAAAAATATCTGAATAACCTTTCATGGATATTGGTACCATTAATCATACACTTTCAAAACTCAAGGAAAGACAACAGTGTAACAATCCATAGATGTGTCTTTATTCCATAGTACCATGAGATTACTTATACAACATTACACATGATAAACATGTAATCATTCCACTACATTCTTAAACCATTGACCGAGCTTCAACAATTATTTCATCTCACATATCATTTGTAGTCTCATCATCATCATCAACATAAATACTACCCATTCGACCATACTGATTCTCTTCATGAGACTTTCCATTAGGGAATTAGTTTGAATAATGCCCGTACATTACACATTTAAAACATTTAACCATTGTTGATGTCGTAGCAATACCATTATCCTCATCCCTGGTGTTAACTGAACCTTTTACTTTTCACTTACTGGCTTTGTGTCCTTCTTTGCCACACCCAAAGAATCTTCCAGTTCCTTTGAAACATTCTCCTTAATGCATCTTCCCACATGATTTACATAGGGGAAATTGAACTTTCTTTCTTCTATGATCATCATGAAACACCATTTTTCTATTATTAGACAAGTCAAGAAAGTTACCAAATTTTACTTTATTGATCATATTATGAGATTGCTAATTCGGCATAATAATGATGTTTGGACTTCCAAATCCCATTTCATTTGGTTGCTCATTAAGAATATCATTCCATTGTCCATCATATCCTCCATTATTGTGAATCATCTTGTTTCCAGCCATTTTCTGAAACCCAAAAAGAATAGTATGAGAGGAAAAAATCATGCTAGGGATGGAAACATAGTAAAGGGGGAGTACCCTCAATATCTAACTTCTTAGGTTAAATTCTAATATTGTTACCATAGTTCTAGGACCATATAAAATACTTATACTTAACCTTAAGGACATCCCTAGACATACCTTAGAAATATCTCTAGGGATCTCACTAACGTTTTCGCATCCTAGTTTACAAATTTTGACTAAACCATTCCTTTGATACCAACTGTAGAGACCCAAAGCCTGACGTACATGAACATTACATTACTTTGGCGGAATACTTAATACATAACAAAAACAGACACACTAGGACCGTAATAGTTTAGTGTCTTTGGAAATGTGGAACGTAATCTTCTAATCATGGTGAATGATCTTCAACATCTCCCTTAAAGATCTTCCCTCTTTTTTACCTAAAACCTTTCTTTATATCCTAGGGAAAAGAAAACATAAAAAGGGTGAGCTCAAATGCTCTGTAAGGGTAAGCATGGATAAAATAAAACATACCATATACATTTGAACTTAAAAACATGAACATAATTTTTAAACATCAAAAGCTTGAGAAAGGACAGAAAACATGGAAGTACGTATGGCGTAGATCATAAAGAAACATTAAGAATGATAAAATAGAATAGGAATAAAATATGTAATTGTGGCAACCATTCAGCACATGTCATGATTTCCATAGTAGCCAAGGCATTGCTGCCAAGACCATCTTGGTGGACAAATCCCCTTTCTGAATCAAGTTCACTACTCGTTTCAGTCCTGTAACACTGAAACGAATTAACTTACCGTCCCAGCCATGTCTATCTAATGAGATATAAATCTTCACCCAATTCATTGGAGGGAGATATAGGTCCCACCCATCTCATAATGATACCATTCTTATGTTTGCCACAAAATCTGGAAACCATACATCATAGCATAACCCTTGTAATAAAAATGGGAATCCTAAACATCGTGACATCATAAAACAATTCATATAATATAAAGGAATTCATAAAAATATAATTCCATAACAATATAATCATATCAATGTAATAATAGGCATAAAAACATAACCCTTTATTATCTTAGATGGAAAATAATTTTGATGAAACACTTGAACTCCATGTTTGAGGAAAATATATTTTCTGTTTCAAAAACACTTTTCCTTTCTTAACATGTCGTACAATTATAAACTAAAAGAAGTTGATTTAAAATAAACTTTAAAACATGTAAGGGATTATTCTTGAAAATAATGTTTTCAAAATCCATTCATGCCGTATAAGTTAAAAGAAAACATTCTTCTCGTACTTTTGTCGGAAAAGTCAAAAAGTACCTCGTACAAAAAACGGCAAAAGATTCCTTTCATATCATTTACTAAAAACCTAACGAAGGGTAAAATTGGATATAAACTATTGTATAAGGATATAAATATTACATATTGGGGAAACATGGATGTGGATGATAAAATACACCCCAGTAAATTCCAAAGTATAAACAATCTCGGAAAAAAATGAGATTGTGATATTTCCCTTACCTTAGGTCCGATATACTTCGTACGTATCTAAACCCCCTGTATAATGATTTAAAAAATGTTATTGACTTATTAAAGAATCATATTCATTGTTATTATATCATATATGGTCCACTTATGACTTTATATTACCCGTTCTTTTGTAAATTCATGATAAAGTAGCATTTTGGGTAAAATCGTCTCATTTGTCATTCGTGTTTTAACTTGTAATTATTAATATGATTACATGGATCATGATTAATTATATCCAGAATGTAAAAAATGATTTATATATAATATATATTCAGAATATACATATATATAATATAGCGATAAATGGAAAGAAATACACCGTTTATGGAGACGGTAGGTCGTACGCACGCATGAATGCCGTTTTCGTTTCCTTACTGATTTGAATGGAATTAAGTAGATGACATACATATATACATAAATAAATTAGCTTTATAATGTCATATATTTCATTATTGTTTCTTATATATACTTTATAATCATTCTTAAATGGTTAACATGGAGACTGAATCTCATCGCGTCGTGGAGATGGTAGTCCGTATGTACGCACGAGCGATTCTATCGTTTCATAATTATTGAATTGAATCAGAATCAGTATAATGCTATAATAACTATATATAGTTATACTTTACACCATTATACCCATCCATGTAAGGTGTTGGTGGAAGAACATCTTACACCACGGTGTGGAGACGGTATTCCGTACATACGCACGCGCGATGATTTTGTATTCCGTAGGATGGATAGAAGGTGAAATGGGGTTGTTTCATATTTATAATAACAAATCTGTATATTATTGATATTGATGTTATTACTTTATAATGAAACAGCTAAAGAAGAAGATGTTGAAGAAGAAAGAATCTTGAAAGAACCGGGAGAAGAAATTGCTTCTTCTTCAATACGCCTCTTTGAAACCTCCTCCTAGGGCACTATGATTGGTCATTAAAGTAGACCAGAACCTATAGGATGTTTCTAGGGAAGTTTAGTAGATAATTTGGCTTGGGTTTGCTGAGATTGAATGCTCAAATTGGTGTGAGGAGGATAGGGATGAGGTTCCCTTTTATAACGGAGGGGAGGGGCACCTCTGGAATTCATAAAAATAAAAAATTATAATAAATGTAACCCCACATAAAAACCTCCAAAAATGACTCATATTCAAAGATTAGGTGAGATAGGGTTGTAATATCATCAACCAATCCAATTTATACATGTTTGGATCTTATTTTAAACCTTATCATTTTGATTTATCATTATTTAATCTATTTATTTTTATTTGTGGTAATAAAATTCTAAATTTTGAGTTATAACAAATAATTACTTATTTGTTGTGAATGTTCCATAATTGTTTACTTTATAACATTATAGACCATATAAATTTAAATTTATTATTTTTAAATATTATTATGATTTTTAAACAATTTTATAATATGTTGTTTTTATAAAATAACAATAGTGTCAATTTTGACACTATTCATTTATTATGAATTTAAATAAAATATATACAGAATATATGTTCGAAATAAAAGCATTAATAGATTCATAAAAGGTCATATGTATCTATAAAATTAGTGGACCACATTAAATAGTTCATATAATATTTATTTTGTTATTTTTAAAATCATTTATTTGGTTTATTTCTTAAAAAATAATTACTACAATATTTTTGTATATTTATTTAATATACTGATTTGTTGCATAAAAATTTAAAATAAAATCCTATGATGAAGATAGATATATTACCTTTCACAATAATACTTTTACTCGAATTTATAATCTTAAAATCACAATATTTAAATTGATATATTTATTAAATTATGAAGGTGGAAATTTCGGCATCATTTAAAATAAAATAAAATAAGTGTCATAATCACTTTTATAAGGATCCAAACGGTTATATATTAGGTAATTGGATGATTAAGGTGTATATATAAGCTAACAATAAGTTTGGTCAGGTTTGTGGGACTTTTAATGGGGATTATTATTTAAATAAAAACTATATTACTTATTTTCCACTTAATAAATAATTTCTGTATCAGTAATGTATCACCATTAATGACAATTATTCAATCCCTAAAAATTCTAAATAAATTATCATGATGTAGATAATTTTATTAGATTTCAGGAGACTATAAATGTTCGATGTTTTATGATGTTTATCAGTAAATTAAAATTATTATACTTATAAGATTTAAGAGAGTGCCATGTTGTCAATTTCTTTGGTTTTAATAATAATTAAATTATTTTCATGGTCAAAAGTCCATAAAATGAATCTAATCCGACCCTTAGTTGATATTGGTTTAATTTTAGCCATCCAATAGAATTTTGTCATGTGTTAGTGTAATTTTATAATATTATATTTACCCTTAATTACCCGATTTACCTTTAACGATGGTAAATAAAGTTTACCGTAGTTACTATTCATAATTCCCAAAAATAAAAAGTAGCCTATTAACATAATTTGGACCCACTGATTCCAAATATGGAATCCATTTTTTCAAATTAAATACACAGAAGTTTCAGATATTAAATTAAAATTAATCCCGTTGTCGAATGAAAACGGGTTTTTTGTTTAAAACATTGCAAAAGATTGAATTGATTTAACCTACGAATTCAATGTAAAATCAATGCTAATGATATACATTATATTAAATGGTAAAAATATATTCTATATATAATTTAAAACCATTACATATTATAATTTAACCATATAAATTATTACGATGAAAAAAGTTGTTTTTCATTAAAATATACCGTGTTTTTACTATTTATCAAAATATGAAAGTTACCAGAATAATACGAAAAAATTATCCAAAGTAAATTTTTATTTCGTTATTCCAAAGAAGAATTTTATTTTGTCAAATTGTACTTAAAAACATGACAAAAACTAGATTTAATGTGGGTGCGCCATCAAAAGGCGGCAAAACTGCATTTTTTTTAAAATACTTATTTTACCCGAATTTTTTTTTTGTTCTTATACCATGTTCTAGAAAATGTGTAAGATGAATAATAATGTTATAAAATTAAAAATTTAGTTAATACTATTCATAACGGCTAGTTCATAATAATATTATAAAAATATATCTTTTTTTAGTTAAACCCGGTATTGCGTATAACACATGCTATCGAGGAAGGTCACGATTGCGTGTAATGCAAGCCAAGTTAGGGATGCGTGTTGTGAAAGAATCCTTTGTTGTTGCGTATAACAGAATCAAACCATATTTCATTTATACATTGAATATATATATATATATATATATACACTCAATGTTGCGTTGAATAAATTCTATCAAACGAACTTAAAATTGTGTGTAACACGAGCCAAGAATAGTGTTGTGTATACTGCAAGCTAATACGGTGTTGCGTATAGCGCAAGATAATTTTGGTGTATCGTACAACAGAATATATGAATGAAATTAAAAAGAATTTATATTATAAAATCTCGGGTTGTTACATTCTACCCCCCTAAAAATGAATTTCTCCCTCGAAATTCATCGGGGTTATAAATCGTTTGCAATTCAAAAGTTTGTTTAATAGAAACCCACATCGTAAAAAGGAATACCAAAACATGCCTTTAAAAAATAAATTATGAAATTTAACGGTTACCCAAATTAACTCATCACTGGGTTTCCACGTAGGAGAACAGAGGTGAAAATATGGATATGGAAGAAAAATCTAACCATTAAGTTCTTATGGAGAGTGGTAGAGAACATGTCTATGAAAAAGCAAAAAATCACAAAGCTATTGATTTGTGATGATCTAAGGTACCATCTGATTCATCGAATATAAGGGAACTAGGACAACATTTTTGTTTTTCATGATCATTTCCCTAAAGTTGATGAATTAAAAGAAATACTTGCATGATTTTGGTAAAATCTCACTGTTGTTCGTGAATTGAACAATTTCCACTTCATCCCTTAAAGGAATGAAGTTGAATTTGTTATTCGTGATGTGTTAGCAGGTCATGTGATAGAATGATGAGTCATTCCATCTCTTTCAAACAAAAGGTTAGCAAAAGTTATAAGTCCATCTTATGGATAGATTAATCGTATGTGGTTCCAAAAATGAACTTATACTTCATATATCATACCGCTTAATAAAATAAAACTAGTTTCTACTAACCAGGGACTTCCTGTAGGCTAGTGGTAGGCGATAAAGGCCAGTCGCACTTCGGTTGTGGGTTCGATTCCCACAGTCTTGTCCGTCACGATGGGTTGTCGCCCATCCTGTAGGTAGTCATTTTTTTAAAACTACAATACTATAACATCCCTTCAATAATATCAAAAAAAAAGTTCTATCCTTAAACAATACTAACTTATGTCCAACATAATCCATTCCAATCTTTAGGCTTATCTAAAATAATTTGGTCTAAGCTCATAGTATAAAGAAATCTATTACTTGAAATGTTATCAACCAAGCATGTGAATACCATCATTTATCCCCCATATATCTTGTTGGTCACATTCCAATCATGTGAATACCTTAATCTTGTATTCTCTTGAAAAATGAATATCCATTAAACCTTATTGAGAACATGAATGTTGTCAAAAGTTAACTCTTTCCACATACCAAAATCCAAAAATTCTATATACTCAAACCAAGATATAACCTTCTCCTTATATCATTCATGAGCTCATGAATACTCTCAAACATTTAATTTTCTCTTTATCCCATCATTATGTGCATATCATATACATTCCAAAAATATCTGAATAACCTTTCATGGATACAGGTACCATTAATCATACACTTTCAAAACTCAAGGAAAGACAACAGTGTACCAATCCTTATATGTCTCTTTATTCCATAGTACCATGAGATTACTTATACAACATTACACGTGATAAACCTGTAATCATTCCACTACATTCTTAAACCATTGACCGAGCTTCAACAATTATTTCATCTCACATATCATTTGTAGTCTCTTCATCATCATCAACATAAATAATACCCATACGACCATACTGATTCTCTTCATGAGACTTTCCCTTAGGGCATTGGTTTGCATAATGATCGTACATTCCACATTTAAAACATTTAACCATTGTTGATGTCATACCAATACCATTATCCTCATCCCTAGTGTTAAATGAACCTTTTCCTTTGCACTTACTGGCTTTGTGTCCTTTTTTTCCACACCCAAAGAATCTTCTAGTTCCTTTGAAACATTCTCCTTGATGCCTCTTCCCACATGATTTACATAGGGGAAATTGAACTTTCTTTCCTCTATGATCATCATGAAACTCCATCTTTCTCTTATTAGACGAGTCAAGAAACTTACCAAAATTTACTTTATTTATCATATGATGAGATTGCTAATTCGGCATAATAATGATGTTTGGACTTCCAAATACCATTTCATTTGGTTGCTCATGATGAATATCATTCCATTGTCCATCATATCCTCCATTATCTCGAATCATCTTGTTTCCAGCCATTTTCTAAAACCCAAAAAGAATAGTGTGAGAGGCAAAAAACATGCTAGGGAAGGAAACATAGTAAAGGTGGAGTACTCACAATATCTAAATTCTTAGGTTAAATTCTAATATCGTTACCATAGTTCTTGGACCATATCCTATACGTATACTAATCCTTAGGGACATCCCTAGACATACCTTAGAAACATATCTAGGGATCTCACTAATGTTTTCACATCCTAGTTTCTAAAGGTTCACTAAACTATTCCTCTGATACCAACTGTAGAGACCCGAAGCCTGACGTACCTGAACATTACATTAATTTTGCGGAATAATTAATACATAACAAAAACAGACACACAAGGACCGTAATAGTTTAGTGTCTTTGGAAACATGGAATATAATCTTCTAATCGTGGTGAAAGATCTTCAACATCTCCCTTAATGATCTTCCACTTTTTTTACCTAAAACCTTTCTTTATATCCTGGGGAATAGAAAACATAAAAAGGGTGAGCTCAAATGCTCAGTAAGGGTAAGCATGGATAAAATAAAACATACCATATACATTTGAACTTAAAAACATGAACATAATGATTAAACATCAAATGCTTGAGAAATGACAAAAAACATGGAAGTACGTATGGCGTGGATCATAAAGAAACATTAAGAATGATAAAATAGCATAGGAATAAAACATGTAATTGTGGAAACCATTCAGAACATGTCATTATTTCCATAGTAGCCAAGGCATTGCTTCCAAGGCCATCTTGGTGGACAAAGTCCCTTTCTGAATCAAGTTCACTCCTTGGTTCAGTCCTGTAACACTGAACCGGATTAACATACCATTCCATACATGTCTATCTCATGAGATATAAATCTTTACCCAATGCATTGGAGGGAGATATAGGTCCCACCAATCTCATAATGATACCATTCTTATGTGTGCCACAAAATCATAAAACCATACATCATAGCATAACCCATGTAATAAAAATGAGAATCTTAAACATCGTGACATCATAAAACAATTCATATAAGATAAAAGAATTCATAAAAATATAATTCCATCACAACATAATTAAATCAATGTAATAATACGGATAAAAACAGAACCCTTTATTATCTTAGATGGAAAATAAATTTGATAAAACACTTGAACTCCATTCTTGAGGAAAATATCATTTCTGCTTCAAAAACACTTTTCATTTCTTAACATGTCATACAATTATAAACTAAAATAAGTTGATTAAAAATAAAATTCAAAACATGTAAGGTATTATTCTTGGAAATAATGTTTTAAAAATCCATTCATGCCGTATAAGTTAAAACAAAACATTCTTCTCGTACTTTTGTCGGAAAAGTCAAAAAGTACCTCGTACGAAAAATGACTAAAGATTCATTTCATATCTTTTACTAAAAACACACAGAAGGCTAAAATTGGATATAAACTATTGTAGAAGGATATAAATATTACATATTGAGGAAACATGGATGTGGATGATAAAATACACCCCAGTAAATTCCAAAGTACAAACAATCTCTGATAAAAATGAGATTGTGATATTTCCCTTACCTTAGGTCCAATATAATCATACGTATATGAACCCCCTGTATAATGATTTAAAAAAAGTTATTGACTTATTACAGAATCATATTCATTGTTATTATATCATATATGGTCCACTTATGACTTTATATTACCCGTTCTTTTGTAAATTCATTTTCAAGTTGGGTTTTGGGTAAAATCGTCTCATTTGTTGTTCGTGTTTTAACTTGTAATTATTAATATGATTACTTGGATCATGAATAATTATATCCAGAATGTAAAAAATGATTTATATATAATATATATTCAGAATATACATATATATAATATAGCGATAAATGGAAAGAAATACACTGTTCATGGAGACGGTAGGTCGTACGTACGCATGAACGCTGTTTTCGTTTCCTTATTGAATTGAATGGAATTGAGTAGATGAAATACATATATACATAAATAAAGTAGCCTTATAATTTCATATATTTCATTATTATTGCTTATATATACATTATAATCATTCTTAATTGGTTAACATGGAGAATGAATCTCATCTCGTGGTGGAGACGGTAGTCCGTACATACGCACGAGCGATGATATCATTTCCATAATTATTGAATTGAATCAGAATCAGTATGATGTTATAATAAATATATATAGTTATTCTTTAAACCATTATACCCATCCATGTAAGGTGTTGGTGGAAGAACAGATTACACCACGGTGTGGAGAGGGTATTCCGTACGTACGCACGCGCGGTGATTTTTTTTCCGTAGGATGGATAGAAAGTGAAATTGGGTTGTTTCATATTTATAATAAAAAATCCGTATATTAGTGATACTGATGTTATTACTTTATAATGAAACAACTAAATAAGAATATGTTGAAGAAGAACGAAGCTTGAATGAATCGGGAGAAGAAATTACCTCTTCTTCGATACGCCTCTTTGAAACCTCCTCTTAGGGCACTAAGATTGGTCTTTAAAGTAGAACAGAACCTCTAGGATGTTTCTATGGAAGTGGATAAGATAATTTGGCAGGGGTTGGCCGAGCTTGAAGGCTCAAATTGGTGTGAGGAGGATAGGGAGGAGGTTCCCTTTTATAAGGGAGGAGAGGGGAACCTCTGGAATTCATAAAAATATTAATTTATAATATATCTAACCCCACTTAAAAACCTCCAAAAATGACTCATATTCAAAGAATAGGTGAGATAGGGTTGTAATATCATCAACCAATCAAATTTATACATGTTTGGATCTTATTTTATACCTATTCATTTTGATTTGTCTTTATTTAATCTATTTATGTTTATTTGTGGTAATAATATTCTAAATTTTGAGTTATAACAAATAATTACTTATTTGTTGTGAATTTTCCATAATTTTTTACTTTATAATATTATATACCCTATAAATTTAAATTTATAATTTTTAAATATTTTTGTGATTTTTAAACAATTTTATAATATGTGATTTTTATAAAATAACAATAGTGTCAATTTTGACACTATTCATTTATTTTGAATTTAAATAAAATATATACAGAAGTTATGTTCGAAATAAAAGCTTTAATAGATTCATAAAAGGTCATATGTATCTATAAAATTAGTGGATCACATTAAATAGTTCGTATAATATTTATTTTATTATTTTTAAAACCATTTATTTGGTTTATTTCTTAATAGAATAAATACTACAACATTTTTGTATAATTATTTAATATTCTGATTTTTTGCATAAAAATTTAAAATAAAATCATATGATGAATATAAATCTATTACCATTCACAATAATACTTTTACTCGAATTTATCTTCTTAAAATCACAATATTTAAATTGTTATATTTATTAAATTATGAAGGTGACAACTTTGGCATCATTTAAAATAAAATAATATGTGTGTCATAATCACTTTTATAAGGATTAAAACTGTTATATATTAGGTCATTGGATGATTAAGGTGTATATAGACACTATCAATATGTTTGGTCAGGTTTGTGGGCCTTTTAATGGGTATTATTATTTCAATAAAAACTATATTACTTATTTTCCACTTAATAAATAATTTCTGTATCATTAATGTATCACCATTAATGGAAATTATTTAATCCCTAAAAATTCTAAATAAACTATCATGATGTAGATAATTGTATTATATTTTTTTAGACTATTCATGTTCGATGTTTTATGATGTTTATCACTAAATTAAAATTATTATACTCATAAGATTTAAGAGAGTGACATGTTGTCACTTTCTTTGGTTTTAATAATAATTAAATTATTTTCATGGTCAAAAGTCCATAAAATGAATCTAATCCAACCCTTAGTTGATATGGGTTTACATTTAGCCATCCAATAGAATTTTGGCATGTGTTAGGGTAATTTTATAATATTATAGTTATCCTTAATTACCCGATTTATCTTTAACTGTGGTAAATAAAATTTACCGTAGTTACTATTCATAATTCCAAAAAATAAAAAGTAGCCTATTAACATAATTTGGACCCACTGATTCCAAATATGAAATCCATTTTTTCAAATTCAATACATAGAACTTGCAGAAATTAAATTAAAATTAATCCCATTGTCGAATGAAAACGGGTTTTTTTGTTTAAAACATTGCAAATGATTGAATTGATTTAACCTACGAATTCAATATAAAATCAATGCTAATGAAATAAATTATATTAAATGGTAAAAATATATTCTATTTATACTTTAAAACCATTCAATATTATAATTTAACCATATAAATTATTACGATGAAAAAAGTTGTTTTTCAATAAAATATAGCGTGTTTTTACTATTCATCAAAATATGAAAGTTACAAGAATAATATGAAAAAATTATCCAAAGTAAATTTTTATTTCATCATTCCAAAAAAGAATTTTATTTTGTCAAATTGAACTTATAAACATGTCAAAAACTAGATTTAAAGTAGGTGAGCCATTAAAAGGAGGCTAAACTACATTTTTTTAAAAATACATATTTTACCCAAAAAATTTATTTTGTTCTTATACCATGTTCTAGAAAATGAGTAAGATGAATAATAATGTTATAAAATTCAAATTTTAGTTAATACTATTCATAACATCTAGTTCATAATAATATTATAATAATATATCTTTGTTTAGTTAAACCCGGTATTGCGTATAACACACGCTATTGAGGAAGGTCGCGATTGCGTGTAATGCAAGCCAAGTCAGGGTTGCATGTTGTGAAAGAATCATTCATTGTTGCGTATAACATAATCAAACCATATTTTATTTATACATTGAATATATATATATATACACTCAATGTTGCGTAGAATAACTTCTATCAAACGAACTTGAAATTCTGTGTAACACGAGCCAAGAATAGTGTTGCGTATACTGCAAGCTAATACGGTGTTGCGTATAGCGCAAGATAATTTTGGCGTATCGTACAACAGAATATAATAATGAAATTAAAAAGAATGTATTTTATAAAATCTCAGGTTGTTACATTCTACCCCCCTTAAAATGAATTTCGCCCTCGAAATTCGTCGTGGTTATAAATCGTTTACTATTCAAAAGATTGTTTAATAGAAACCCACATCGTAAAAAGGAATACCAAAACATGGCATAAAATACTAAAGTATGAAATGTAATGGTTACCCAAATTAACTCATCACTGGGTTTCCACGTATGAGAACAGAGGTGAAAATATGGATATGGAAGAAAAATCTAACCACCAAGTTCTGATGGAGAGTGGTAGAGAACATGGCAATGAAAAACCCAACAAACACAAAGCCATTGATTTGTGATGATCTAAGGTACCATTTTATTCATCAGATATAAGGGAACTAGGGCAACAATTTTGGTTTTCAATATCATTTCACTAAAGTTGATGAAATAAAAGAAATACTTGCATGATTTTGGTACAATCTCAATGTTGTTCGTGAATTGAACAATTTCTACTTAATCCGTTGAATTAATGAAGTTGAATTTGTTATTCGTGATGTGTTAGCAGATCATGTGATAGAATGATGGGTCATTCCATCTCTTTCAATCAAAATGTTAGCAAATGTTATAAGTCTATCTTATGGTTAGATTAATAGTATATGGTTCCAAAAATGAACTTATACTTCATATATCATACTGCTTAATAAAATAAAACTAGTTTCTACTAACCAAGGACTTCCTGTACGCTAGTGCTATGCCATAAAGTCCAGTCGCACTTTGGTTGTGGGTTCGATTCCCACAGTCTTGTCTGACGCAACGGGATGTCGCCCGTCCTGCAGGTTGTCGTTTTTCTAAAACTACATTACTATAACATCCCATCAATAATATCAAAAAAAAGTTCTATCCTTCAACAATACTAACTTATGTCCAACATAATCCATTCCAATGTTTAGGCTTATATAAAATACATCGGTCCAAACTCATAGTATAAAGAAAATGATTACTTGAAATGTCATCAACCAAGCATTTGAATACCATCATTTTCCCCCATATATCTTGTTGGACACATTCCAATCATGTGAATACCTTAATCGTGTATTCTCTTGAAAAATAAATACCCATTAAACCATAGTGAAAACATAAATGCTCTCAAAAGTTAACTCTTTCCACATACCAAAATCCAAAAATTCTATATACTCAAACCATGATATAACCTTCTCCTTATATCAGTCATGAGCTCATGAATACTATCAAACATTTAATTTTCTCTTTATCCCATCATTATGCGCATATCATATACATTCCAAAAATATCTGAATAACCTTTCATGGATACTGGTACCATTAATCATACACTTTCAAAACTCAAGGAAAGACAATAGTGTAACAATCCTTAGTGTCTCTTTATTCCATAGTACCATGAGATTACTTATACAACATTACACATGATAAACATGTAATCATTCCAGTACATTCTTAAACCATTGACCAAGCTTCAAAAATTATTTCATCTCACATATCATTTGTAGTCTCTTCATCATCATCAACATAAATACTACCCATACGACCATACTTATTTTCTTCATGAGACTTTCCCTTAGGGCATTGGTTTGCATAATGCTTGTACATTCCACATTTAAAACATTTAACACTTGTTGATGTCGTAGCAATACTATTATCCTCATCCCTGGTGTTAACTAAACCTTTTCGTTTGTACTTACTGGCTTTGTGTCCTTCTTTTCCACACCCAAAGCATCTTCCAGTTCCTTTGAAACATTCTCCTTGATGCCTCTTCCCACATGATTTACATAGGGGAAATTGAACTTTTTTTCCTCTATGATCATCATGAAACTCCATCTTTCTGTTATTAGCTGAGTCAGGAAACTTACCAAATTTTACATTATTGATCATATTATGAGATTGCTGATTCAGCATAATAATGATGTCTGGACTTCCAAATCCCATTTCATTTGGTTTCTCATGAAGAATATCATTCCATTGTCCATCATATCCTCCATTATCGTGAATCATCTTGTTTCCAGCCATTTTTTATAACCCAAAAAGAATAGTGTGAGAGGAAAATATCATGCTAGGAAGGAAACATAGTAAAGGGGGAGTACCCTCAATATCTATCTTCTTAGGTTAAATTATAATATCGTTAACTTAGTTCTAGGACCATGTCCTATATGTATACTTATCCTTAGGGACATCCCTAGACATACCTTAGAAATACCTCTAGGGATCTCACTAATGTTTTCGCATCCTAGTTTCCAAAGGTTGACTAAACCATTCCTCTGATACCAACTGTAGAGACCCGAAGCCTAACATACATGAACATTACATTACTTTCGCGGAATACTTAATACATAACAAAAACAGAAACACAAGGACCATAATAGTTTAGTGTCTTTGGAAACTTGGAACGTAATCTTCTAATCGTGGTGAAAGATCTTCAACATCTCCCTTAAAGATCTTCCTCCTATTTTTTTACCTAAAACCTTTCTTTATATCCTGGGGAACGGAAAACATAAAAAGGGTGAGCTCAAATGCCCAGTAAGGGTAAGCATGGATAAAATAAAACATACCATATACATTTGAACTTAAAAACATTACCATAATGTTTAAACATCAAAAGCTTGAGCAATGACAAAAAACATCGAAGTACGTATGGCGTAGATCATAAAGAATCATTAAGAATGATAAAATATCATAGGAATAAAACATGAAATTGTGGAAACCATTCATCACATGTCATGATTTCCATAGTATCCAAGGTGTTGCTGCCAAGACCATCTTGGTGGACAAAGTCCCTTTCTGAATCAAGTTCACTCCTCGTTTCAGTCCTGTAACACTGAACCGGATTAACGTACCATTCCAGCCATGTCTATTTCAAGAGATATAAATCATTACCCAATGCATTGGAGGGAGATATAGGTCCCACCCATCTTATAATGATACCATTATTATTTGTGCCACAAAATTTGAAAACCATACATCATAGCATAACCCATGTAATAAAAATGGGAATCTTAAACATCGTGACATCATAAAACAATTCATATAAGATAATGGAATTCATAAAAATATAATTCCATCACAACATAATCAAACAATGTAATTATAGGGATAAAAACAGAACCCTTTATTATCTTAGATGGAAAATAATTTTGATAAAACAGTTGAACTCCATTCTTGAGGAAAATATCATTTCTGCTTCAAAAACACTTTTCCTTTCTTAACATGTCGTACAATTATAAACTAAAAGAATTTGATTAAAAATAAACTTGAAAACATGTAAGGGAATATTCTTGGAAATAATGTTTTAAAAATCCATTCATTCCGTATAAGTTAAAAGAAAACATTCTTCTCGTACTTTTGTCAGACAAGTCAAAAAGTACCTCGTACGAAAAACGACAAAAGATTCCTTTCATAAATTTTACTAAAAACTCACCGAAGGGTAAAATTGGATATAATCTATTGTAGAAGGATATAAATATTACATATTGAGGAAACATGGATGTGTATGATAAAATACACCCTAGAAAATTCCAAATTATAAACAATCTCGGATAAAAATGAGATTGTGATATTTCCCTTACCTTAGGTCCTATATACTTCGTATGTATATGAAACCCCTGTATAATGATTTAAAAAATGTTATTGACTTACTACAGAATCATATTCATTGTCATTATATCATATATGGTCCAATTATGACTTTATATTACCCGTTCTTTTGTAAATTCATGTTAATGTTGCGTTTTGGGTAAAATCGTCTCATTTGTCGTTTGTGTTTTAACTTGTAATTATTAAAATGATTACTTGGATCATGATTAATTATATCCAGAATGTATAACATGATTTATATATAATATATATTCAGAATATACAAATATATAATATATCAATAAATGGAAAGAAATACACCGTTCATGGAGACGGTAGGTCGTACGAACGCATGAACACTATTTTCGTTTCCTTATTGAATTCAATGGAATTAAGTAGATGACATACATATATACATAAATACAGTAGCTTTATAATGTCATATATTTCATTATTATTGCTTATATATACTTTATAGTCATTCTTAAAAGGTTAACATGGAGAATGAATCTCATCGCGTCGTGGAGACGGTAGTACGTACGTACGCACAAGCAATGATATCGTTTCCATTATTATTGAATTGAATCAGAATCAGTGTGATGTTATAAAAACTATGTATAGTCATTCCTTACACCATTATACCAATCCATGTAACGTGTTGTTGGAAAAACAGATTACACCACGATGTGGAGACGGTATTCCGTACGTACGCACGCGCGGTGATTTTTTTTCCGTAGGATGGATAGAAGGTGAAATGGGGTTGTTTCATATTTATAATAACAAATCAGTATATTAGTGATACTGACGATATTACTTTATAATGAAACAACTAAAGAAGAAGAAGATGAAGAAGAAAGAAGCTTGAACGAATCGTGAGAAGAAATTACCTCTTCTTCGATACGCCTCTTTGAAACCTCCTCTTAGGGCACTAAGATTGGTCTTTAAAGTAGAACATAACCTCTAGGATGTTTCTAGGGAAGTTTAGAGGATAATTTGGCAGGGGTTGGACGATCTTGAAGTCTCAAATTGGTGTGAGGAGTAGAGGGAGGAGGTGCCCTTTTATAAGGGAGGAGAGGGGCCCCTTTGGAATTCTTAAAAATATTAATTTATCATAAATCTAACCCCACTTAAAAACCTCAAAAAATGACTCATATTCGAATATTAGATGATATAGGGTTGTAATATCATCAAACAATCAAATTTATATATGTTTTGATCTTATTTAAAACCTTATCATTTTGATTTATCCTTATTTAATCTATTTAAGTTTATTTGTGGTAATAAAATTCTAAATTTTAAATTATAACAAATAATTACTTATTTGTTTTTAATTTTCCATAATTGTTTAGATTATGACATTATAGACCATATAAATTTAAATTTATAATATTTATATATTTTTGTGATTTTTAAACAATTTTATAATATGTTATTTTTATAAAATAACAATAGTGTCAATTTTGACATTATTCATTTATTTTGAATTTAAATAAAATATATACAGAAGATATGTTCGAACTAAAAGCTTTATAATATTCATAAAAGGTGATATGTATCTATAAAATTAGTGGATCACATTAAATAGTTCATATAATATTTATTTTATTTTTTTTCAAACCATTTATTTGGTTTATTTCTTAATAAAATAATTACTACAACATTTTTGTATAATTATTTAATATACTTATGTGTTGCATAAAAATTTAAAATAAAGTCCTAGGATGACTATAAATCTATTACCTTTCAGAATAATACTTTTACTTGAATTAATAATCTTAAAATCACAATATTTAAATTGTTATATTTATTAAATTATGAAGGTGACAACTTTGGCATCATTTAAAATAAAATAATATAAGTGTCATAATCAATTTTATAAGGATCCAAACGGTTATATATTAGGTCATTGGATGCTTAAGGTGTATATATACACTACCAATATGTATGGGCAGGTTTTTGGGCCTTTTAAAGGGTATTATTATTTCAATAAAAACTATATTACTTATTTTCCACTTAATAAATAATTTCTTTATCATTAATGTATCACCATTAATGACAATTATTTAATCCGTAAAAATTCTAAATAAATTATCATGATGTAGATAATTTTATTATCTTTCTGGATTCTATTCATGTTCGATGTTTTATGATGTTTATCACTAAATTAAAATTATTATACTTATAAGATTTAATAGAGTGACATGTTGTCACTTTCTTTGGTATTAATAATAATTAAATTATTTTCATGGTCAAAATTTCATAAAATGAATCTAATCCGACCCTTAGTTGATATGGGTTTACTTTTAGCCATCCAATAAAATTTTGGCATGTGTTATGGTAATTTTATAATATTATATTTACCCTTAATTACCTGATTTACCTTTAACTATGGTAAATAAAATTTACCGTAGTTACTATTTATAATTCCCAAAAATAAAAAGTAGCCTATTAAAATAATTTGGACCCAGTAATTCCAAATATGGAATCAATTTTTTCAAATTCAATACACAAAAGTTGCAGAAATTAAATTAAAATTAATCCCGTTGTCGAATGAAAACATGTTTTTTGTTTTAAACATTGCAAAAGATTGAATTGATTTAACCTACAAATTCAATGTAAAATCAATGCTAATGACATACATTATATTAAATGGAAAAAATATATTATATTTATACTTTAAAACCATTAAATATGATAATTTAACCATATAAATTATTACGATGAAAAAAGTTGTTTTTCATTAAAATATAGCGTGTTTTTACTATTCATCAAAATATGAAAGTTACAAGAATAATACGAAAAAATTATCCAAAATAAATTTTTATTTATTTATTACAAATAAGAATTTTATTTTGTCAAATTTATCTTATAAATATGTCAAAAACTAGATTGAAAGTGGGTGCGCCATCAAAAGGCGGCAAAACTGCATTTTTTTAAAAATACTTATTTTACCCGAAAAATTTATTTTTTTATTATACCATGTTTTAGAAAATGTGTAAGATGAATAATAAAGTAATAAAATTCAAAATTTAGTTAATACTATTCATAACGGCTAGTTCATAATAATATTATAATAATATATCGTTGTTTAGTAAAACCCGGTATTGCGTATAACACACGCTATCGAGGATGGTCGTGATTGCGTGTAATGAAAGCCAAGTCAGGGTTGCGTGTTGTGAAAGAATCTTTAATTGTTGCGTATAACAGAATCAAACCATATTTTATTTATACATTGAATATATATATATATATATACACTCAATGTTTCTTAGAATAAATTCTATCAAACGAACTTGAAATTATGTGTAACACGAGCCAAGAACATTGGTGCGTATACTGCAAGCTAATACAGTGTTGCGTATAGTGCAATATAATCTTGGCGTATCATACAACAGAATATATGAATGAAATTAAAAATAATGTATTTTATAAAATCTCGGGCTGTTACAGTCTTCATCAGTTTTTGGGCCTTTAGAAGTTTTAGGAGGCTTCAATGTGTTAAGTGTAATGTTTCAAGGTTTTAGAATATTTAGGGTTTTTGGGTTTTTCAAGTTTTTATAGTTTTTAGGCTTGTTTAGGGTTTTTTAGGGGTTTTTGGGGTTCTTAGGGTTTTTATGTCTGTTTGGGGTTTTAGGGTTTTTAGGTTCCACTAAGGTGTTTTTAGGATTTTGTGGTCCATTAAGTGTTTTTAGTGGTTTTAGTTCCCATTAGGTGTTTTGGGGTTTTTTTGTCCATTGGGATTTTTAGGGTTTATTACAGTTTATTAGGTTTTTTGTTCATATTTTAGGATTTCATAGGATTTTTAGGTTCCTATTGGGCTTTTTGGGAACCACATGGTTTTTAGGGTCCTTAGAGGGGTTTTAGGGTCTTTTGGGTTTTTTTGGTTTTTAGGTACTTTTGGAGTTTTTTAGGATTCCATGGTATTTTAGGGTATTTTAGGGGTGTTTAATGGTCTTAATACTTTTTGGCATTTTATAGGGTTTTAGGGGGATTATGGTTTTTATTGAATTTTGGTTTTTTAGGGTTTTGGGATATTATATGTGTTTACATTTTTTTAATGTTTAGAGGGGTTTAAAATTTTATAATTTTTTAATTTTTTAGGGGTTTCTTAGGGTAATAGTGGTTTGGGGGTTTTTTGTGTTTTTAGAATTTTTCTAGCATTTTATTGGTTTTAATGTTATTAGATTTTATGTATTTTTTGTGTTTTTTTGGGTTAACGAAGGGTTTTATGGTATTTTAGGGTTTTTAGGTGTTTTAAGGGGGTTAAAATGTTTTTTTATTGTTTAAAATCATTTATGGTTTTAGGGGTTATTAGGTGAATTCTGGTGTTTTTAGGGGGTTTTGGATTTTATGGTTTTTAGATTTTTTAGGGACACTTTAGGGTTTTATTCCTATAGAAAATTATAGGATTTTTAGGTATTATATAGGTTTCATGGTTTTTAGGGATTTAAAGGAATTTTAGGGATTTTTAATTGGTTATATTCTTTGAATGATGTTTTAGTGGTTTAGAAGTTTTTAGGGATATTTATTTATTTTATGGTTTTTTTTCAGGTTTTTTCAGGATGTATGGGGTTTTAGTGAAATTTATTGGATTTAGGGTTTTAATGGATTTTTTAGGTTTTTAATGTTTTTAGTGTATTTAGTTTTTTATGGATTCTAGGGTTTTATAGTTTTATTATTTTTTTGCGGGGCTTTTAGGTTTTTAGGGTTTTTATGGCTTTAGTGTTTTATATGTTTTAGGGGTTTTAGGGTTTTTATGGTATCTAATATTTTTATGTGTATTAGGCCCTGTTTGGGTTTTATATGTTTTTTGATTTATTAATGGTATTTATGAATTTTTAAGTGTTATTAGTGTTTTTAGAATCTCTTAAACGGTTTTAGGGTTTTCATGGTTTTTATGGAGGGTTGGGGTTTTTAGGGTCTTCATGGTTTTTTAGGGTTTATAGGGATTTTTATAAATTTTATTGGGTTTATAGGGTTTATAGGGTTTTTTTATTTTTTATGTTTCTCAGGGTTATTAGGGTTGATTATAGTTTTTATTTTTAGGGGTTTTAGGGTTTTTAGGGATTCTAAGGTGTTTTAAAATATTTTTTTGGTTTATTGGTGGTTTAATAGTTTTTCCCAATATTTTGGTAGTTTTAATGTTTTTAAGGGGTTTGGGTTTTTTTTGGTGTTTAGGGCGTTGTCAGGTCTTTTGGGGTTTTATAGTTTGATTATGGTCTTTTAGGGGGTTTTGGAGTATTTATGGTTTCTTTTTATTTTTAGGGTCTTTTGGGGTTAAGGTTCTTTTTTGGGTTTCAGGGGTTTTAGTGTATTTTAGGGGTGTTTAAGAGATATTAAAGATTTTTAGGGAATTTAGTGTTTTTTAATATTTTTATTTTTTAGTGGGTTTTTAGGGTTTGGGGTGTTTTTAATGTTTTAGGGACTTTTTGGTTTTTATAGTCATTTAGTGTTATAGAGTTTTTGTGTTTTATAGAGGGTTTTTGTGTTTTATGGTTATAATGCATTTTAGGGGTTGTTGTGTTTTTAGAGTTTTAGGGGGGTGGGGGTTTATGGTTATAAGGGTTTTGGGTTATTGGGAGTTTTAGGGGTTTTCATGGGTCTAAATGGAATTTTTGGTTTTTGGGGCGGCTAAAACGTTTTCTGGTTTTTGATGGTGTTTTTGGGGTTTTATGGTTATTATAGAAGATTGGGCGTTTTAGTGTATTTTTATTTGTTATGTATTTAAGGATTTTAGTGTTCTTATGGTCTTTTGGGTTGTTTATGGGTTTTATTTTTTAATGGGGTTTTTCATATATTTAGGGACTTTTAGTGGCTTTAGATTTTTCATGGGTCTTAGAATATTTTAGGGATTTATGGTTTTCTAGGGCTTTATGGTTTTAAGAGCATTCTGAGTATTTTAGGGTTGTTAATTTTTTATGGTTTTAAGGGATTTCAAAGTCTTTTAAAGACATTAATTTTTTTTTACGGTCTTTTAGGGGTTTATGGTTTTTAGGGTTTTTTGTGTTTTTTGGAATTTTAGTGTTGTTTAGGTCTATATGGGTTTTTTATTTTTAGGGACTTTTAGGGTTTATCATATTTTGAGAGTATTATATAATTTTTAGGGTTTTAATGGGTTTTTTGTTCTTTTTAGGAGTTTTGAAGGTTTTTATGTTCTTCTAAGGGATTTTTTTGTTAATTTAGGGCTTTTACTATTTTTTGGTTCTTTAGGTTTTGTAATGTCTTTAGGATCCTTTAGTTATTTTTAGAATGTTTTAAGGTCAATTAGAAGATTTTACAGATTTTTAGGGTCCTTTAGTGTTTTTATGGTTTTCGGGACCACTAGGGTTTTTAGGTCCATTTTGGGTTTCTGGGCATATTTAGAGCCTTTTAGTGTTTTAGGGGTTTTCAGAGTCTTTTAGGGGTTTTAGGGAATATTTGGTACTTTTATCGGGTTTTGTGTGTTTAGTGGCCTTTACAAATTTTAAATTTTTAGGTACTTTTGATGTTTTGTGGATCATTAAATGTTTTTATGGGTTTTCAGGCACTTTAAGGGTCTTAAGTGTTTGTTTGTTTCATTTTAGCCATTTGATGTGTTTTAGGTTTTTATGGTATTTTAGATTTTTAGATAATTTTACTGGGGTTAATGTCAATTTTAGGGTTTCTAGGGTGTTAGGTTTTTACTATTAATATTTATTGAGGATTTTAGGGTTTTAGTATTTATTGGGTTTTTTGGGTTCTTTAGAGTTTATAATGGATTTTAAGAATTTTTTAGGACCTTTAGGGTTTTCTGGATATTGATGAGGCTTTTAGGGTTTTTATCGATTAAAATGATTTTTAAGATTATTAGGGGTCTTATGGGTATTTTCGATATTATATATTTTAGATATATTATTTTTTTGGTATGTAGGTATTTATAACGAGTTTAATGGTTTCTATGGATTTGTAGGAGTTTTAATTTTTTGGCAAGTTTTATGATGTTTTTTGGTATTTTGGTTATTACAATTTTAATTCTTTTTAGTGGGTTTTAGGGGTTATATGGATTTTATGGTCGTAAAGGTTTTAAAATTTATTTAGGGTTTTTGGTATATTATGGTTTTTAATTGATTTAGTTTTTTTATATTTTTATGGATTAAATTTTTTTTAATGGTTTTAGTGTTATTTATGTGTTTTTAGGGTTTTAGAGTTTGTATGGTTTTTTGGTATTTAAGGATTTTGATGATTTTTGGGGTATTAAGGTATTTATTATTCTATGGTTTTTAAAGGGTTTTAGGGTTCATAAGAATTTTATGGGGTTTTGATGTTTTTTAGGATTTATAGGTTTTTCTGTTTTTGAGGTACATTTTAGATTTTTTAGTTGTATAATGAATTTTAGGACATTTTAATCAGTTTTATGGTTTTTAGGGGTTTAGTAATTTTTAATGGTTTTATGGGGTTTTACATTTTTAGGTTATTTTGATGTTTTTGGGTTTTTTATAGATTTTTAGAGTTTTTATTGTCTTTAGTGTTTTTAGATTTTATTTGTAATTTTAGTGTTATTTGGGTTTTTGGATCATTTTAGATTTTTAGAGTTATTTTAGGGGATTTTACAGTTTTTAGGGTTTTCAGGATTAATAGTGGTTTAGAGTTATTAGGAGCTGCGTGGGTTCTATGATCTTCAAGGGTTTTAGGGTCTTTACTGATTTTATAATGTTATTTAGTGTCTTTTAGTGTTTTTAGGGTATTTATGGGTTTGGGTGTTTTATGGTTTTTCGGGTCTTTTACGGGGATTTATGATTTTTTTGGACTTAGTGATTTTAAAAGAGTTTTTTTTGTTTTATGGTTTTAGTGTTTTTTTTGGGTTTTTAGAGGGTATTGGGGGTTTTAATGGTCTTTCAGTTTTTTTGGATCATTGTGTTTTTTGGGTTGTTAGGGGTCATATTTTTTTACAGTGTTTTCGGGTATTATGGTTAATATGGGTTTATTAGGGTTCTTAGGTCTTTTTAGTGTTTTAAGAGTTTTATGGATCTTTTGTAATTCTAATGGTTTTAGGTTTTTTAGTGTTTATTTTTGTTTTAAGGGTTTTAGTGGTGTTGATGTTTTTTCGTTGTTTTGGGTGTTAGGGTTATAAGGATTTTAGTCGATTTTAATGGGTTTTTGCATATATTTGGGTTTTTTTTGGATATCAGAGTTTTCTAATGGTTGTAAGGATATGAATGCTTTTATGGGTTTTAGTAATTGTAAGGATTATTAGTTTTTTAAAACTTATTATGGGTTTTACATGATTTTAGTGGTTTAAAATGTTTTTAGGATTTTTATGGTTTTAAGGTTTCATTTCATATCTTTAAGGGTCTTAGGGTGTTTTGGTGTTTTATGGTCCTCTTATAGATTTTTTATAGTTTTTAGGGTTATTTAATATTTTTTATGATTTATACGGTGTTTGGGTTTTTTGTGTTTTTGATATTTTTAGGGTATTTAGTTACTTGGATATAGGGTTTATGATTTTGGTTTTGCGGTTTGGGCTCTATGGTATAGGTTTTAGTTTGTAGGGTATAGGGGTTTGGGTGTGCGAGTTAAAGTTTAGGGTTTAATTTATAGAGTTTATGGATAGTGTGTAGGGTGTAGGGTTTAGGTTGTAGGGTTTAGAGTTCCGGGTGAATGGTATAAGGTTAAAGGATTAGTGATTATGGTTTAGGGTGTTGGGTTCATGTGCGGTTTATGGTTTAAGGTGTAGGTTATATTGTTTTGGGTGTAGGGTCTAGGGTCTAGGGTGTATCGTATAGGGTTTTGGGTGTATGGTTTTGGGTTTATTGTATAGGGTTAAGGGTGTAGGGTTTAGGGTTTAGGGTGTACTGTATAATGTATTGTGTTTTGGGGTTTTTGAGATTATAAGGGATTTTTTTTGCCTTTTATGGGATTTTAGAGTTTTTTAGGTGTCTTGTGATTTTTAATAATTTTGAGTTTATAGATTTTTGAGGTTATTTATTTTTCTTTTAGATTATGGTTATATTAGGGTTTTTAGTGGTTTTAGGATTTTAATTTCATTTCAGATATTTAATATTTTTGTTTTTTAAGGTTTTAGTGTCTCATTATTAATTTTTTGTTTTTTAGGTTTTTTAAAATTTTTAAACTTTTTATGTGGATTTAGAGTTTTTTAATGGTTTGTAGCTTTTTTAGGCTTTTTATGGTTATTTTTTGATTTTAGGGTTTTCACATGATTTTTTCAGGATTTAGGGATTTTTTGGGTTTTGGGGTTATTAATGTTTTTAAGGATTTCATAGAGGTTTTTGTGTTTTGGCGGGGGGTTTTAAGTGGTTGTTTTCTTTTTGGGTTTTTATTATTTTTCATATTTTTTAGGTGATTATGATTTTTTATGGGTGTTTAGATTTTATTTGTGGTTTTAATGGTTTTTAATGTTTTAATGGAATTGTAGATTTAGGGTTTTTAATGGTTTCATTGATTTGTTACACTTCTAGGCGTATTTTGGGTTTTATGGTTTTTAATTTTTTTATGGTTGTTTTAGCGTTTTGGTTAATTTTATGGATTTTATGTGTTTTTATGGGGTTTTTTCTGGTTTTATAGGATATTTTCAGTTTTAGTGTTTTAAATGATATTTTTTGTGTTTTCGGATTATTTTAAGGTTTTAGGGTCCTTTAAGGTATTTTGGGAAATTTAAGGGTTTTAGTGTTTTATTTGGGTATTTTATGGGTAATGGATTTTTGGGTTTTAGTGGTTTCAAGTGTTTTTTTATTGTTTTGAATGTTTTTACAGTTTTTTAGGGTTTATATGATATTTGGTCTTCTTTATGGGTTTTAAAGAATTTTATGGTTTCTAGGATTTTTAGGGATTTAGGGTTATTCTAGTTTTTAATGTTTTTAGTGGTTTATTTTTTAGGGGGATTAGTGTTTTTAGGGATTTAGGTTTTTTTGGTATTTATGGGTTTTTTGTGGGTTTTGGGTTTTTTGGTTATTGAGGGTTGTTTATGGTCTATTGAGGGTTTTTTTGGGCTTTATTGTCTTTAGGATTTTTTAATGTCTTTTAGGGATTTTGGATCATTTAAGGGTTCTACTCTTTTATTGGGATTTAGGGTTTTGGAATAATTTAGGGGTTTATAATGATCTTCTACTATTTTGGGATTTTATAGTTTTTGAAACCATTAAGGATTTTTAGAGGGTTTTATAATATTTTTTGGGTTTTATTAGGTATTTTATGGTTGTTCTGGATTATTTGGATATTTTTTGTTCTTAAGGTTTTTAAAATCCTTTAAGATTTTTTCTTTCTTTTTATGTACTTTTAGGGATCTTAAGGGTCTTAAGGTCATTTTTATAGGGGGTAATAGGGTTCTGAGATCCTTAACAGTTTTTTGTGGGTTTTAATGTATTTTACGTTTTATTGTATTTTAAAGACATCTAGGGGGTTTTGGATTTCAGAGTTTTCATGTGGGTATAAGCAATTTAGGGGTTTTTAGGTTTTTAGGGTATTAGTGTTTTATAGGTGTTGGGGTTTTTTAGGTTTTAGTGATTTTAGTATTTTTACTGTTTTTAGAGATTTAGGGGTGTTTAGAATTTTTCATAATTATTAAAATAATTTTTGGTGTTTTAGTATTTTGTAGGATTTTTATGGGTTTCTAATGTTCTTATGGGATTTTAATATTTTAAAGGGTTTTAGGGTTTTATTCAATTTTTTGGCCTTTTATAATTTTATTTGTGGTATTATTGTCTTTTTTTTTGTTTTTATAGTATTATAAGTTTTTTAATAGTTTTAGCATCTTTTTGGGGTTTCTTGGTATTTATGGTTTTAACGTTTATAGGGTTTTATGGTGATTTATATTTTTTGAGGGTTTTTTTGTGGGTCTAATGTTCTTTAGAGATTGGGGTTTGGTTTTTATGGTTTTAAGGGTTTTAGGTTATTATTTTTATACTTTAATGTTTTTGGGGGGTTTTTGAGTTTTTTACGATTTAATAGTTTTATAGTTCAGGGTTGGGATTGGGGGTTTTGGTATTTTTATCGATTTTTGGGGCCTGTTCAAGATTTTAGGTGGTATTTAGTTGGTTTTTCCCATTTATATGGTTTTAGGGTTTTTTTTGGGTTTTTGGGTTTTTGGGGGTTTTAGTTGTATTTATATTTTTTATGTTTTTATTGTTTTCATGTGTTTTATGGGTTTTTTGGGTTTCATGGTATCTTTGGGTTTCCAAGTGTTGACATATTTTGAAGGGGTGTTAGGGTAATTAAATGTATTAGGGAAAAGTAGGTGTATGGCTAGGTTAGTCTCGACCCCCCCATGAGTTATAAGCAAAAAAGGAACGAAAACAAGGGATGTGCAGAGTCAAACGACCCATACCTAAAGATAGTCCCAAAAAAGAAAACAAAGAAAGAAACTACATATCAAATGGGTCATCCACCCCAGCTTACCCAAAGGGGTCTCTATCAGCACCATATGCTGAAGATGCATCTGACTCCGTCGTCTCCATCTCCACCATAGCTTTCCTGGAATTTTCCATATCATGAAAAATTTTGGTATATATTCCCTTAAGCCTCTACTGCTCTGCAGACATGGAGACCTTGGAGGAGTCACTGGTAGCAACAAGCTTGGGTAGAGTAGAGTAGTCTTTTTATGGCCTCCTCCCTTATGGGGAAGGGGAATGATAACCACAGTCCACCTTCCTGCCTTGCAGCATGCCATCATCACTCATAACCTAGTCATAGAATTAGCATCCTTCCAATGATCAATAGAATTAAGATCAGCCCCACCTTTTTGGCTACCGAATCCAACTATGACAGCCCTCGACATCCTCTTTCAAGGGCATGAATTCAGGCCAACTGAACCAGAGTCACCCATCAGAGGCTTCTCCTGCCTTATCCGGGCCATGTTACAATTGATCTTGGCATCACTATTTACAATGATTTCCTTGAGCCTTGCTTCTTCATCATCATTTTCCCAAAAAATATCATGTCATGCTTCAGATCAAGATCCTACAAGATATCCTTTGATACATCACAAATTATATATCTGTGTTGTCCAGCTTTATCATTTCAGACAACTCATCATACATGGGTAAGGTCTCGTACAGAACCAGAGAAAGGCATTGATTCTCATTAGACCTCCTGCCCAGAATTGACGTTTCGAACATGTCCTCTCGACCCTCAACAGAATGAAAGATTTCTGTTTTTCTATCCCCAATCCCAAAAGAATTAGCCTATACCTCTCCCTGATCCAGAACTTGTTCATTAGGAGGTAAAGGATTCCCCACCTATGTTCTCATCATCCCTTCACAGAAGGGGAGTGGGGCGTCCCGTTGAATATCCACAGGGATCCTGCAGTCATCCTCTTCATCCTGCATCACTCCCCAGTTTTTCATCTTTTGACTCATCCCCTCCTTTTCCATAGTCTCTAAAACATCCATAGGCTACACACCATCATCCCAAGAAACTTCAACTTTCACCTCTCACTAAACATTCATCCACCACCTTGGCATCCCATTAACCATAATTTCCATAGGTCATAGCTCTTTAATGATAATGGATGCATGAAGAACATATTTCCTTTACTATGGAAGATCATTATCCACCTTCCCACCCTCATCAGATGCCTCACCGACCATCCCTCTGGAAGTAGAAACGTCACCTACATGTCCTAGGTCACCCCTCAAGCACATGAAGAATTCATTAACCTTAGCCTCTAAAAGGTTTCCCACTATAACCAGCTTTGAGGTGAATCCCTCTTCTACCACCCCACCATATCTTTTTTCACCCAAAGGGACATCCTTCAAAGATCCCATCCTTTCCTCAAAATTATATTCTATCCCCAACCGCGGAGACATAGCTCGCTGGTAAATTACTTCTAGAACACACTCAATTCCCATGCACCTGCAATTAGTTCTTCTATGACCAAGTGTCAAGAAAGAATCACAGTATCTCACCTATGATTAAAACACCACAGGTTTATTCCATTTGACTTCCTCACCAATGGAAATCAAAATAAAATCAAATGGCTCTTCCAAAACATTGACATTAATATAGAACCTCGGGGAAACCAACTGACAAGGATCCCAAGTTGAATAATCCAAAAGCAGCCCCTCATTTAGTGTTTTTTCCATATTTTTTTTGTTACATTGGATATTTTATGTTTTTTAGGATCTGTAATGATTTTACTAGGGTTTACAGTTCTTTAGGTATTTTTATGGTTTTTAGGATCCTTTAGGGTGTTTAAGAGTTATAATCAATTAAGGTTTTTGGGTAATTTTCATGTCTTTTAGTGTTTATAGAGTTTTAGGGTGGTACAATTTATTTGTATTTTTTTCTGTTCCTTTATGGTTTTTAGATTAATTTATCATATTTTAGGTGTTTTTTGATTTTTTTTGTGTTTTAAGGGTTTTATAGTCTTTTAAGGGATTTAGGGTTTTACGAACAATTTGGGTTTTTGGGGTTTTAGGGACTTTTTTTGGGATTTAATGATTTTTAGGGGTTTTAAGGAATTTTATGCGTTTTATGGGTATTATGGGTTTTAATTATATTTAGGATTTCTAGATTTTTTAGCGGTTTCATGGGAATCATGGTTTTCAAATGAATTTTTGGGTTTAATGGGTTTTTTTGGGTTTTGGGGGTTTAAGTGTTTTTTAGGATTTTTAATGGATTTAGGGTATTTAAGTATTTTATTTTTCTTAGATTTTAGGGGTTTTAGTGTTTTAATGATGTTTTTGGGGGTTTTATAGTTATAGTGGTTTTTTGGTTTTTTGGTTTCTTAGGATTTTGGGTTTTAAGATCTTTTTGAATTATTAGGGTTTTTTTGTGGATTTTTGGTGGGGGGTATGGATTTTATGGAATGTAGGGTTTTTAGATGGTTTAAGGGTTTTATAGGGTTTAGGTATTTAAAGGATTTTTCAAGAATTTTTGGTTGTTTATGATTTTAGGGGATTATATAGTTTTTAGCGTTTTAGGGGATTTGGGGGGGGGGGTTCGGGTTTTTATGGTTTTTTCAGTGCATTAGGTTTTTACGGTACATTTAATTATTACATTTTTTGATAAAAAGATATAGGGATTGGTATTTAGTGTTTAGAGTTTATGGTTTAAAGCATAGGGGTTAGGGTTTGGGGATTAGGGTTTAGGATCTAGGGTATAGAATTTATGGTGTACGGTGTAGCATTTATGTTATAGGGAAAGGGGTTTACGGTGTAGGGTTTATGTTTTATGGTGTAGTGTGTAGGTTTTATGGTTTATATTTTATGGTGTAGGGTATAGTGTTTAGGGAATAGGGTTCATGGTTTAGGGTGTAGGGTTTACAATACATCAGAATCAGTGGTATGCGACAACTATTTTTCGGTGGTTTCCAAACACTCGATAAATAAAACTTAAATATTTTAGATGTGGTCTTTAAAAAAGATCCTCAAAACATTTTCGAAGATGAAAATTAATTTCCATTATCTAGGTTTCCTCTACTAACATTCCCCCAAGCCTCATAACTTTCCCATTCCACCACATATCTCACCCTCACCATCACTACTCTCTCCCTCACAATCTCCACTCTCATTCTCTCACCCTCAGCAAGGCCACTTTCACCACTATGACCACATCGCTTTCATTCAACTCCAAAATCCCAGACTCCATGACATCCAATTTCCAATATATAGTCATCACACCCAACCAACACACAACTCCATCATCCCCCTTTCCCACTATAATATACAAGTCAACCCTCATTCCCCAAAGCTAATTCACTGTTTTCCCCCTTCCCCTAATGGATCTCTCACCCCCATTAGCCACCCTGATCATTTGACATCATTTTCCCCTACCACAACTGATAAAATCACAACATAAATATTAATTGGAACTTTTTTCCCATCCAAAACATCCTATCAATTGAAACTATTCATATTATTTTCTTAAAAACAGTGTTAACTAATTTGTTTTCTTATTTTGAGGAGTGATTTGATAATTTACTCTATTAATTAATCATATATGATATGTTTTGTATGTATTTTACAATTAGAGTAATTTTAATAATTAGGTTGAGTATCACCTATTAACTCAACTAAAATCCATCATATTAGTTTTTATAGACAATCTTGAGTAGTTTGTTTATATAACATAAGGGGTATTGGTAAAAAATATAAAATTAACTCATAATATTTGATAAGTGCTTTAAATAGTTTTCTATTAATGTATGACAATTATTTTTAAAAATATATACAGTTATTAAATTAATTGAATATCCATTCTTCTTTTATTTATTAATATAAAAATGAAAATTTTATGAATACATTTTATTTTATTATTTTTATCAAAATAAAATCCCATGACATTTGACAAAATATTAAATATATTTTTCTTCATTAATGCTTATTACTTCTCGTAATAAGATTTGAAATGATCATTAAGGAAATGTTATGAAATGGAATTAAATTGATTTCTAAATGATGATAATTTATGTTTTTTAAAATCATACTTTGTGGATAACATGTTATTTGTTACTCATTTGTTGTATCATCAATTTGTTATCATATGTATATTTTAATTAATTAATGATTGGTTTAATTTTGAAAAATTAATTGTTATATTTATTTGTATATGAATTCATTTACTAACTTACTAGTTTCATGAAAACCATTCATTTTATTAAACATTAACTTATTATTTATTATATAAGATTACAAATAATACACTATAAAATATCTATAATTCTAGTGTGGTTGGGAATTACCGACATTACACAACAACATAAATCATGGGATATAACATTTTTGGAAACATCCATGATATTTTCATATTATTCCATCGTACTAAAAATGGAATGCGATAACATGGGGAAATACATTATAAAGGGTTGGGATATAAATACCAACATGGTAATAAAAAAGGAATAACCTATAGAAAGTATTTCATGTCAGACAAAAACAATATCAAGGTAGTATAAACAGAATGATAATCATAAACCTGAACAATGAGTTCTGATATAACAAGATAACATAGTGCCAATTTGAGAAATATGAAAACAATATAAAAAATTTCATCATAATCATGGTTTATGGAAAACAACAAAGACATCCTGATGGAAAAAAAATCTATCCTAGATTAGGTTCACTCCCTAATCCAATGAATTACATCTCATTAGAATAAAACATTACACACACTACAAAACACCAGCAGATCAACGACAGATTTTTAGAGGTCTTGCACAACCCCCTCTAAATTGATTCTAATGGAGGTTATGAATAACCCCCCCTAATAATGTAATTTAGAGGGGGTTCATAACCCTCTATAATTTTTTTAGCTTTATTTTTTTTAATATTTGGTGGGTTTTTAGTGCTGGTTAGGTCAAAACCGATGATAAATCCACAATTTGTGTCATTATATATTCAATTTGATTTTAGAAGTTCTATATAAATATATATATCTATTGGGATATTAGAGGGGGTTTTGATCCCCTGATAATATTATAAATAATAGGGGTTCATGAAAAAATATATATTCCCTTAGATTATGGGGGGTAACCCCTGCTAATTTATGAAATTAGAGGTGGTTTAAACCCCTTCTAATTTATGGAATTATATTTGGTTTGAACCCCTTATAATTTATGAAATTAGAGGGGGTTTTTAACCCAAACAAATTTTGAATTCAGAGGGGGTTTTCAACCCCCTTTGATATAATAAATAATGGGGAGTTGTGACCCCCACCACTAGTAGTTTATGACTCTATAGGGTGTTTTGAATGGCCTCTAATTTATGACATTATAGGGGGTTCTGAAACACCTCTAATTTACTACTTTTGAGGTGGTTCTTGACACACTTTTAATCCATTTCATTACAGGGATTTTAACACAACATAATTTTTATTTATTTATTTAAAATAAGACTCATATAAATTCAAATTTTCTGAGATATATGTCTAAGTATGCATGTGCGTGTATATATATATATATATTACACAATAAAATTATTGAAATGTATTCAAATTCACTATAAACATATATATATATAAATTCATTATGTAAATACAATATATAAATACCTATACATATAAATAAGTTATACATATATAAATATTTGTATACATAATATAAATTTAATTATAAATAAATGTATTGAAATATATAAAATTTATATTTGGATTTATAAATGATATATATTTTTATTATGATATATATTATACATATATTATATTAAAAACATTTTTATTGTATATTTATGTATAAATACATTTATATTATATTATGTATACCAAAATAAATTTAGATATAAATAATTATATAAATTATATTATATTATTATATATTATATTATATATACTTTATAATTATAATATATATATTTTAGTACCCCATAATTATTATAAATTAATTTAGTAAATATATATATGTATATCATTTAATTATATTATATATTTCCAATTTTATGACTACAGTTAATTTTTTTGTATCTGTATTTATATATGTATAGAATATATGATATAAATTTTTATAATTACATAAATTTATATATAATATAAATGTATCTAATATAATATATGTATAATATAAATAATAAAATAAATAAATGTACTATTTTTATAAAATAAACATATAATTTTTGTTGTTTAAAAAATATATTTAATAATAATAATAATATTATTATTGTTACAGACAGACACACATATATATAATTATATAAAAATAATTATATAAATAAATATATAAATATATATATATATATTAAAATTATCTTATACCAATAAATATTATATAAATACATAAATTTACACACACAAACATATTTAAATTTATAAATATATATTTCAGTTTAAATATAATTATTTTTATATATTATTCATACATAGATATAATACATATATATATATATTATACAAATATATATATTATATAATATTATTATGCACAAATATATTTTATATAGGAAAATATATTATATTATTTATATGTAGACACACACACACACATCTGTATAATATATTGATATGTAAATTAATTTACAATCTTATATGTAAATAAATATAATATATTGTATGTATTATAACAAAATTTTCCATGCTTTGGTTGGTTAAGGCCTAGTTCTGGTGGGAATCCTGTACAGGCTTCAAATCCTATCAACTCCAATATTTCATCTGTCATCCGAAAGACAGTTTCAGTCATGCTAACATGCACGAGGTGTGTCCTTTATCCATAGACAGGTGTTAAAGATTTCAGAGGGGTGTCCTGGTATTTTTTTGGGGGGGTTGTGGGGATGTTAAGGGAGTTCATGGGGGAATCATGGTGTTTATATTGGGGTTTTAAAGACTTTTCATGTGTTTGTTGGGGATTATACATGAGGCATCTTGGAGAGATCCATGAGCTTGTCCAGAGGTGTTCCCAGGGGTGTTGGGGGATCTCTATGAAGAATTTGGGGGGGGGGGGGGTTCTGATAGCTTTTCTAGGGTGTTCAGGGGGTGTTAGGGGTTCCCCATAGGGCATCAGGGTGGTGTTAGGGTCTTATAAGGACGTTTGAGGGGCTTCAGGGGGAAATCAGGGGGTCTAGGTTAAACAATTTTATATATTTAAAAATAGATGGTTGATTAGTGTATGTTATGGTATAAACACCGCAAAATTTGAACATTGAGATTCAATTAGGTGTGGTTCTAACAACCTCAAATTGAATTTTTTAATTAGTCTTAGTCAAAACATCCCCGAACATACATATCTCTGGTGAATTTATGGCGCAATTATAGGGGTTTATGAACCCCTCTAATATAACCACTTCATAATTCAGACCCATTTTAGCAGTGCATACCCAAAGCTACCTCTAATCATAGAAGGAAGGTACATTAACGGTGGTTATGGGTAACAAGAATTAATGTGTTTAGAATGGGTTATTATCCCTTATAAATGAAAAACTAACCCCTTGTAATCACAATGTTTTTTATAGTGACAACACATTTGAGTGACGTATAATTCTAGGTGCATCCATCGCATTCATTTAATTATCATACATAACCATGCCACATAAATCGTACATCATTAATTCAATCATCCTCGTATTTTATTCAATGATCCAGGAGTGTGGAATACATATATGTATGTCTCTAATTAATAAGTTTTTGTGTATAAAGGCGAACATCACTGATTAGAAATTGGTATGGGTGTCCACTAGACACCTGTTTCTCATGAGAACATCATGGTCATGTTTTGACAACATAATGGGTGTGTATGAATGTTCATGCTAGGGATTGATGAGAGTTAAATACATCTCCAATTATTTATACATAAAATGGAGAGTATGGGGGACATCTTTCAAATATTTGCATGGTAATGTGTGTACATAATGGTTCATTAGAGTTATTAATTAGAGTTAAATGTTTATCTCATAATTTATATATCAAATGGAAAATATAGTTGATATGTAAGAATATATAAAAACATGAACAAATTGAAATTAAGTGGCATAACAAAAAATAAGTTCTTGGATAAATGGAGAGAGGGAGAGTCATTAGATTCTTTTGGCATAGTAAAATCATAGGTAACGATAAAAATTAGGGAGGATAAATTATCTTTCATTATAATAAAATAATTTTTATGTTATGTTAATATTTAGAAATTTTTTAAAATATAATAAATTGAAATAAAAATACTAATTTTAAGGAAGGTTCATGAATTGGAAGGAGGAGTGGAAGGTCTCTTACCTTGAGAGGGTGTTTCCAAAAGAATGAGGGTTTTAATGGGTTTTATGATTTATTTTGGTTTTTAGGTTGTTTTGGTTTTTAGTTTTTCAGGGTTTTGAGTGATTTATTGGGGTTTCTAGTGTTTTAGGGTTTTTTTGGATTCTTATGGGGTTTCGAGGGGAGGGGGTTTATAGTTTTGAGGTAATGTTATTGTTTAAAGGGTTATATGTTATTTTATGGTATAGAGGATATTTTAGGTTGTTAAATATTTGATTGTGAATTTTTATGAAATGATAGGTGTTTATCGTTTTTAGGTTCATTTATGGGTTTTTTGGGGTTTTAGGGTCATTTGGGGTTTTCATGGTGTTTTATGTTTTTATGATTTTTAGTGTCTTTTAGGGTTTTTATGGATTTTTTGGTTTCTTTGTTTTTAGAAACCATTAGGGGTTTTTGCGTACATTAGGAATATCAATTGTTTATTTCATCTTTTAAAGATTTTATGGGTTTTTTAGAATATTTTAATTCATTTTATATTTTTTATGGAATTTCATGTTTTTAGTGTCTTTTAGGTCTATATAATTTTTGAGGCCATTAATGGGTTTTATATTTGTCATGTTCATATTGGGGGTTTCAAATTTTTTGTTCTTTTTAGGGATTATTTAATTTCAGGGTTATTATGTTTTAGGGGTTTTAGGGTATATTAGAGGTGTTGTATCATATTTAGAGTGTTTTGGGTTTTGGGGGGTTTAATGTTTTCGTGGGATTTTAAGAGTTTTATGGGTTTTTAGGGGTTTAGGGGTGTTTCCTTTTTTTGGATGTTTTAGGGGTTTTAGTGATTTAGGGTCTCTATTTTTTTATGTATTTAAGGTTTTTTTGGGGGTATTAGGGTTTTTATGGGATTAAGGTTCTGCTAGGTTGTAGGATTTTTTTTTGTATTTATGGGTTTTAATGGTTTTAGGGATTTTACTATTATTTGGGTTTTTTATGGTTTAAGTGGGTTTTGTGACTGTTTATGTTTTTTAATGTTTTATGGTTTTAGGGGATTTTTGGACTATAGGGGACTTAAATGGTTTTTAATATTTTATGGTTTTAGAGGTTTATATAATTTTTATTTTATTTTGTGTTTTTAGGTTTTCTATGGTTTTATTGGGCTTTTAATATTTTATGGATTTTTGGGTTTTCAGGGGTTTTTTGAGTTTTTTTGGTTTTATGGTTTCTATGGGTTTTTGGGGGTTTTCATGTATTTTTTTCGGGGGGTTTTTAGGTTTTTTATGGGGTCATAGTGCATATGATTTTTTGGGATTTTGTTAGGGGTTTATGGGTTTTTGGATTGTTTTAGTGTTTTTCAAGGTTGTTAGGGATTTCTGGGTTTATGGGATTTTCAATGTTTTAGGTGTATTTTTCGTTCTTAGGGTTTGGTAGGTTTTTATAGGACTTTAATGGGTTTTAATGGTTTTTATGTACTTTAAGGGGTTTTTTAGTTTTTAGGTGTTTTAGTGTTTTGAACAGATTTATGTGTGTTGATGGGATTTTAATGATTTATGTTAACAGATATTTTTATGGTGATTTAGGTTTGTATGGGTTTTATGGTTCTTTAGTATTTTATTGTGTATTTAGTTTTTTAGGGTAATTAATGTTTTTACGAGTTTTATGATTTTTAGGGGTTTTAGGTTTATTATGATTTTAAGGGATTTTAGATTTTTTAGGGTATTAATGTAATTTTAAATTATATTGATGTTTTTAGGGTTTTATGGGTTTTAGATATATGTTAGGGGTTTAGGGGTTTTAGGTATTAAATAGGGTCCTTGAGGGGTTTTAGAGGTTTTAAGGGATTTTTAATGGTTTAAGGGCATTTAGGTGTGTTAAGGGTTTTAAATATGTTTATGGGTGTTTTGCCTTTTAGGGGATTAGGGTATTAATATATTTTAGAATATTAGGGTTTTAAGGGGTTTTAGTGATTTTTTAGAATTGTATATGTTATTAGGTTATTTTATGTCTTTTACGTTCTTTTAGAGTTTTTAGGGGATTTATAGTCTTTTAGGGGAGTTTTAAAAATTTAACAATATTTAAAAACATTAAGGGTTTTTATAGTTTTAGTGTGTTTTAGGGGTATTGTGGGTCTCATGGTATTTAATGTTTTATTTTGGAGTTCTAATAATTGTTATTTTATTCGGGAGTATTTTTTTTGTTTTAGGGTTTCATATTTTTATGGGTTTTAGTGGTTTTATGGTTTTTAGTAGTTTTAGGATTTTTTTAGGGTTTTTAGTGCTTTCATTGTTTTAATTTCATTAACAGTTTTCAAGATTTTTATTGTGATTTCAAATTTCTTGGGTTTATTTTATAAATTTTTAGGGGCTTTGTGGGGTTTTAGGGTTTTTAGGTTTTGAGAATTTTTTGGGGTTTTAGGGGTTCTTAGGATTTTAAGACTAATTAGTGTTTTTAGTGGGTTTAAATGTATTTGTTTATTTTATGATTTTTTTATTATTTTTGGGAGTTTTAGGGTATTAATTTTTCATATATATTTTTATTATTTAAAGGATCTTTTTGGGTTTTTTGTTTCTTAAGATATTATGGTTTCTTAGGGATTTTTATGGTTTTATAGGATTTTATTATTTTTAGGGTTTTTAATGGGGTTGAAGGGTTTTAGTGTCTTTTAGGGATTTTATGGTCTTTTGGGGTTTTATTGAATTTAGTGATTAAATTGGGTTTTTGTTGTTTTAGTGGTTCTAGAGGTTTCATTTTTTATTTTTATTTTTATGGATTTTTAGAGAAATTTTATGTTTTTTATGTTTTCAGAGATTATAAGTGTTTCAACATATTTTTTGGTACTGTAGTTGTTTTTAGTGTTTTGTGGTATAATGTTTTTATAGTTATTATTGTTTTTTTATTTAATTTTATGGTACTAAGTATTTTTATTATTTTGAGGATTATTCTAGGTTTTTTGGGTTTTTAGGGGTTTTAGGGATTTTTTGGGGATTGTAGGGTTTTATATGGTTTATTATGAACTTTTAGGATATGTTGTGTTTTTAGGAATTTGATGTTTTTTATGGTTATGTTAATATTTCTAGTATATTTTATGGTTCTTATAGTTTTAATGTTTTTTTATTGATTTTGGGATTTTTGGGGTTTTAGTGTTTTTTAACGTTTCTAGTTCTTTTAGAGAATTTAGGGTTTCTTAGGGTTTGGGGAATTTTATTGTCTTTTATGGTATAATTGTGTTGTAGGGTTTTTTAAGGGGTTTAGGAAATTAGAGTTTTCTAGATTTTATATTTATTTAAGGTTTTAGGTTTTTTAGTGTGTGTTTTGGTTTTAGGGTTTTCTGTATATTTTAGATTTTATAGGCTTTTAGGAATTTTAGGGAATTTATGTTTTTTATGGTTAATAGAGTTTTAAGGGTGTTTAATGGTTTTCTAGGGGGTTTAATGTGTTTTTAGTTTTTAAGGATCTATGGTTTTTTATGGGTGTCTAATGGTTTAAGGGATATTAGGGTTTTTGTGGATTTTAGTTGTTTTACGTTTTATGGTATTTAGGGGTTTTATGGGTTTTATGTGGTTTATTTTCGTTTTTAGGGTTTTTGGAGATTGTAAAGTTTCATGATTTGTAGTTTTTTTAAGTTATTTTATGGGTTGTTAGGGGTTCCATTGGTTTTATAGTTTTTTATTTCTTTTAGTTTTTTAATATTTTTTTCATGTTTTCGGATTTTTATGGGGTTCAAAAGTTATCATGGTGTTTAGTGATATTTCGTGATTTTAAGGTTTTGAGGGTTTCTTATTTTTTTTATTGATTTATAGGGGATTTATTATGTTTAATCATTTTGATTGTTTTTTTGGGTTTTGAGGGTTTTATTGTTTTTATGTAATTTTATGGGTTTAGGGGTTTTTTTGTGTTTTTGGGATTTTTTAATGATGTTAAGGATTTAATTAGGGTTTTAGTGTTTTTAGGGCCATTTTGTGTTTTAGGGTTTTAAGGGGGATTTAATTGTCTATTAGGGGATATGGGATTTTAGGATTTCTTAGGGTTTTTAGTTTTTCATGGTTTATATTTTTTAGGGTTTTTTGGTTTTTTGGTTTTTTGGGTTTCTAGGGTCCTTAGGGTTATTTGGACATTTGGATCTTTAAGGAATATATGGATTATGAATGTTTTATAGGGTTTATGGCTTTTTAGTTTTTAGGATTTTGGTGTTTTAAATGTTTTTTGAGTTTCATGTGGGTTTTACAGATTTTAGGGTTCTTATGGTATTCTATAGTATTCATAATTTTTTAGTTTTTTAATGTCTTCAAGGGTTTTAAGGGTTTTTAGGGATTTTTAGAGTTATAACATCTTTTACGGTGTTTTGTGTTTTATAGTTTAATGTGTTTTGAGGAATTTTTAGGGTTTTTTGGGACTTTAGGGTATTTAGGTGGATTAGGGGTTTAAAATATTTCTTGGGGGTTTTATAATTTTATGTATTTTAAGTGTTTTTAGTGTCTTTTATGGTTTTGGAGTGTTTTTTGGGTTATTTGGATTTTTAGGAACTTTTAAGGGTTTTTGGGTTTTTAGTATCCTTTAGGGGTTTTTAGGGATTATAGGGTCCTTTGGGATTTTTGGGGGTTTTAGGGTCTTTTAGATGTTTTATGGTTTCTAGGGTCCTTTATGTGTTTTAGGGACCTCTAGGGTATTTTCATGTTTTTAGGGTTTTTTGATTTTTAGGTTATTTTCGTTTTTAGGTCATTAAATGGGTTTTATGATCTTTAAATGGTTTTGGGATCTTTTAGGTTTTTTTGGTGTTTTGGGGTCTTTTGGAGTTTTTTGGGTTTCTCAGGGTTTTTTAGTGGGTCTTAATGGTTTTAGGGTTTTCAGGTGTTTTAATGGGTTTATGGTTTTTAGGGGTTTTTAGGTGTTATAAGTCTTTTAGGTTTTTAGGGTTTTAGGGTTTTAATGGATTGTCAGTATTTTAGGGTTTTAATATTTGGGGGGGGGGTTAGGTTTTCCTTAGGGATTAGGTGTTTAATGGTGTTTTTATTATTTTTATGAATTTTTAGGGGTTTAGGGGTTTCTGTTTTTCAGGAGTTTTTTTTATTTTTGGGTTTTTATGGGTTTTAAATATTATTTATATATTTTAGAGGTTTTTAGGGTTTTTAATGACCACAAATCTGTATATCAGTTTTCACACACTTACTTCTCTTTTTTTCATGCATTCCTTATTTCCAAAGGCAGGTGAGAGTCATCACATCCTGTGGTGACATCTTGTCCTTGATCGAAACAGGATGATGGGATGTCAATTACTCCTTTTTTTATTACTCCATGGATCTTTTCACTCAATACGTGTCTCCCTCATAGAGTAAAAGTCATGTTTGTGGAAATTATTCCTCATGCCATATAATTTTTTATGCTGGATTATTACACTTCTTATGTCTGGACACTTTGATTCTTCCTTGATAGGGAAGAAATCATCAATTAAGAGAGTAGTCACATTGGGCATCGATGGCACGTTTGGAAGTTAGGAACATAGGTAAACAATATTATTCCTCTTATGAGGGAATATAATTTGAGGAATCTCAGGGATAGAATCCATGAAGCACATTTCAATCATGTGGAAGCTCATGCCATGGGAACATATCTTTCAAGGATTTCACCTCAGTCATCTCATGTTATTAATGTGGTAGCTGATGTCGTGAGTTCATATAGTCCAAGGCATTCACCATAGTAATTCCATGATTATCACAAAGAACGTATTTGGGGTTATTCCACAAGTTCTATGTCTTGTAGTGATGGATAAGAATATCTAGTTAAGACAGGTCAGGGATTGAGTTTAATGCCTCATAGGGATGGTATGACATTGATTGGGACACCTGATAAAGGAAAATCAAGAAGGTGTATCCCTATGATGGAATATGTCACACCTGAAAGGTTTAACAACGGATGAAACCGCTCTATGGAGGGGAAAGTAGGATTTTCTAACCTAAGTCCCCATAGAAGCAAAACCAGGATGGTTAAATATAATGCCCCATTGAGACAGATCTACGATGTTAGGATCTAATACTCTGTGGAGGAGGAAGTAGTGTGGTGGGATCTAACACCCCAAGGTGGAAGAACCAGAATTGTGGGATCTAAATCCAAATTGATGTGGAACTAGGAAAATTGGATCTAACACCCCATGGTTGAAATACCATGATGGTCCATTTTAACTCCCCATGGAGGTAGAACTGTGGTGGCTGCATCAAATTCCCCATGTAGGAAGAACCAATATGGTCGTATGTAAAGCCCCATGTAGATGCAACTAGGATAGTTTGATCTAACACCTCATGTAATTGTAACCAGTATGGTTCGACCTAACACCCAGTGGAGGAAGAACTAGAGTGGTTAGTTCTAACGCCCCCTAAGAGGGAGAACATATTTTTAATTTTGGTTATGATTTAACCTCATGTAGGATTCCTACATACCATGTTTAAAGTCCATGGGTAATATCCCCTTTTGTTCGATGTCTCTTTTTACAATCTGGTTACAGGATCGGTCCATTCAGTTTATCATCTTGCAATAAGGATTCCCATGTCGCAAAAGCAATTTTGACAAGGGATAGTGTGGATAATACATGTGATGTAGTCCCGTCCCAAGATAATTTCACTTAAAGGGGTTGATGTTGGAATTACATATTAAGATGACCAAGGGTCCTAGAAGAGATGTGGTCTCCCAATTGAGGGGCACAATCTTACTGGGGATGTGGCCTAGAGAACATTAGGGTCGATGTGGATATTGGTTTTTCACTGCACAGAGGCTTCCTACGTATCCCAGTAAGGTTAGGAATAAAATCCTATGGTGTTCATAATAGTTTTGGAGCTTATAACAAAGGGGGATGGCCATTGGATCTTGTGGTTGGGTTTTACACACATGAGGATGCCCATTGGATCATGTGGTGGGGTCTTACACTGAAGAGGATTACCATTCAAGCATGTGCTTGTGGATTACACTCTGGAGGATTTCCATTGGAGATTATGGTTGGAGATTACACACATAAGGATGACCATTGGACCATGTGGATGGTGATTACACTCAAGAGGATACCAATTGGAGCATGTGGTTTGGGACTATACTCAGAAGGATTGCTATTAGAACATATGGTTGGGTCTTTCACTTAGGAGGTCACCCATTGGTAGGTTTGTGATCATGTGGATTTCATTATCACCACTATCTCTATGTGCACATGACTCATGCAAAGTGTTAGAAACAAGAGGAATTATTAGATAAGATGACCATGTTGCACATTTTTTCCGCTGGTGGATTTATGCAGGGTTTTTGCTAGAAGCAACAATGTTGAGGTTGGGGATTATGTGTGGAAGCTTCCAGAGGAGGATCTCATTCCATCGGAGTTATACATGGAGCATATTGTGCATGTCACATAGTCTATGTGTGGGATACAAATTGATATTTTCCTATAGGGGTGGATTTTACTCTATAGTTAGAGGATAAGGATTCCCATGAGGACCATACATTGGGAATCCATTGTTCATTGTATAGTGTAAGGCTATAGTTTTACATAATGTGATGAGGATGTTGGGACTAGGATGTTTTAAATCACGCAGCTCGAACTTGGAGGACTCACTCCTTACATAATGGGCTTTCGTGATCACAGCTCATATGTCTTCAGGTTGGGAATAACATCATAAATTCAAAGGCGATACAATAAGGAGGAGTGTAGATTCACTAGGTCTACGTTACGATCCTTATATTGCGAATCAATAGGTGCTATAATACATATACTGAAATGAAATAGTTAAGGAAACTCACGTACTAGAGGCATAGGGGACATTATGTAGGGGAACATGAAATTACTGCATGCAATATTAGATGTTCTCACCAAATAGGAGCATGAATGGTCCAATATTTTCACACAATCGTTTCCTAAGCATGTTTCCCTAGGAAAAGTTTAGGGCATGGAGTCTCAAAAAGTGGGGTTCGTGCAAGATTGTGGTTGCATGCAAGCATAGGTTTTTATGGAAGCATATCCTTTTCGTGTACCAGATATACGTTGAATGAGGTTGGGTGAGGATTACAAATATGTGGGCCCAATAAATCATGGACCCACATGGAATCTATTTCAAAATACTCTCAACCTTGGGTGTTCAATTTTTAGTGAAATCATAGAAGATCATTTGTTCATGTAGAAGAGCAATGCTTAATCATCTGGAGTCACCCTGAAGTAGTGGGGATTCTATTTATAAAAGAAATCTTCAGTGGTGGTTGCATAACATTTTGATGATGGAAGGTGATTTATTCATGGTTTCATGATTGTGCACGGGATTATGACCACTCAATTCCAATATTCGATTGCGTATTTGGTGTGGAAGAGTTTTTCATTTGGATTTACCTCTAGCGCATAAATATGATTTCATTCATGAATCCCTTCTACATTTCTTTTTATTGACATAGATATCCCAAGGGACTTCATTCAAGGGATGCTAAATCTCTTTGTATTTGTCTGGAATAGTTTTTTTAACAGATTTTAGTCTTTCACACATGAATTGTAACTTCTGTAAACTAACCATAGTGATCTTGAAATGATCCATCAAGGATGATGGTGGATTCAGTTTTCCCAAATACTATCATATGGGGATTAAAATATTATTGAGAATTTTTTTGAACAGATTTTAGTCTTGCAAGCAAGCTTAGGTTTGGTGATGACGCATTGTTTTGTGTGAGCACCAGGAAAAGGTATACGGATATAATTTGGTGGAGGGGACCCTGTGTAGGGAACATAGACTTTCCTTATGGTAGGAAGTTATTGTCTTGTGTGTATTTCCTTCTTTTTTTGTTAAAATATGATTTTTGGCTACATCATACGTTCAAGACCATTACTTTTTTACTATAGATTCCATGACCAAACATTTATTTTGTATGTCATACATGAAAATTGCAGTCAACTTCCCTTTTCTCTCACACACACATTATTCTTCCATACATCTATCTTTTTAATTCCCATGACAAGCTTTAATTCTTCAACTAACCAATCCCATCTCATATTGAAGTCAATGTCACTGCTCGAAGAGCTGAAATGACTAGAAATCAACACATACCTAAATCTAGGAGGGTCTTCTTAGACCATTATAATAAAACAGAAATACTGATAGACAATCAAAAGAACTATTCCCTAAGAAAATACCTTCCCCTATGGATATTTTGGATGAAAGAAGATGTCAAACTACCATGGATGGAGGATGACACACCAAAATCAGGGTTCACAAGAGAGGATGAGATCATTCATTTGAATATATTGGTTCATGTTAACACGTCAATAGAGCATGGATCCATGGAAAATGTTCCAAATGGGGGGACCAGGATAGTCACTAGGGAAGAACTAGTGGTATAAGAATTCCCCTCCCACTATGATGTCATTACTCAGTGTAGTAAGTGGGACAATCATTGAGGCCAACACAAGGGATAGGGCATGCGATCATATAGAAACATCACTGGTGAACTGGCCTCGTTGTACTACGTATGCTACACTTTCTTGGAGTACAAGGTGAAGTATCAAAAAATAAGACATTATGAGGATATTTGGACATCGTAGTTCCACTTCTACCATTAATATGAGATTCTGTTGAAGATCCTTAGTCGTTGGTCTATATATACAAACACCATTCATCTTCATCATGGGTATGTTATCATCATTTTGGGGTATAGACACTATATTGTAAACATACCATTGGAAGGGTTCTACTATGAATATTTCATTCCATTATAGAACAACTCGGCCTACAACTAGTGAACTCCTCTAAATACATGATATCATATGGTGGTGTTAATACAAAATCCAGGTCATGCTATCATTTCCAAAAATTAAATCCTCTTCAAGGATTGTTTTGACATGTTTGTGATGAATAATTTGGATGTGAGGAAGATGGAATTGGGAATGAAATGTTTGATATCATTGATGTGGAGGAGGCTTGGATCGTACTGGTTGATCTAGGAAGAAGGGCAGTTCCAGCTGCTGGGGTACACCATGGTGGATATCTTGGATCCATTGGTCCGCTATAACACATTCTTCGCTACATTTCTATGTGGCTGGTAAATTCATGTTAGGGACACTAGGATGGGCATGTGCCTATGGAAAGTGTTGATGGAAGCAATTTAGGAGGTCTTAGATATATTCAAGCTGGGTGAGCTTATGTTGGCGTAATTCTACAGCCTGATGGGCCATGAGGAAAGGGGAAGAATGATAAGCCGAATCTATGGGCCATTTGAATTCTTATATGCCTAGATTGCGACACACATTTGGGGTTTTGAGTTCCCAAATTCCGTATAACATATATATGTTAGTCTAAGGCCATCTGTACTGAATATCACTAGTTAGGCCAGTGACTCTAGATGAGACCATGATCACAATTAGAATCAACAACCATAATAACTTCAACTTCTCTCCCTTCTCAACCCCAGTTATACCCATGGTGGATGACCATCAAGGAACATGGGAAAATAATGAGTATATTTAAGGTTTATTTGTAGGATTACTACTGACTAGGATTCAGAGTCATATCTATTATGAAACATATACATCATTTTAGTATCTAGGTAGTTTGGGTGTCTCTAGTGGGATGATTAGAGAGTCTACACGGGGGTACGTGAGAAGCGACGTCCAAGTATAATTCTTAATCCCGAGTAGATTTTGGTGCATGTGGGATTATGATATACCGTTACGTTTCCATAAACCAATTTTAATTTTGGCCTTTTGATTGTTTAAACCAGAAATAGGATGGAAGCATATCTAGAGGCAATCATGTGGATAGACAATCCAGTGTTCGAGCTAGTGGGTGTTGCACTGGAGAAACAATCCGGTTAGTGAGAGTATAATCAAAGATAAATATATAAAAAAGGTGTATCTGAGGTTGGATCCATGATGGGGATGATGTGAGGAATAATTTTAACCCTGCCTCAGAGAGGAGAAGGGTATTAGAACTGACCTTGGGAGAGAGAAGGTGGATTCTATGATAATAAAAATAGATCAAATCAGGATCCTAAGAAGAAGCTGTGGTACCTACTATAGTTATATATATATGTTTGTGTTTTCTTTTAATCTCTCTTAGTGAAATAAAGGATTCTATGAGCATCCTCATCAAGGGATGGACTATGTTGAAAGGTGAAATGAGATGGAATCATGAAACTAGAGGTTGTTCCCATATGGATATCATAAAGGGTGATATTCCATCATAGTAACATATATTATATGTACATGGACACCTATTCATTTTAGTGGGGGTACTATGTACCTCCTCCACCCTGGTGGAGGTGATTATTGGAGATGAACCGGGATGGGAAGAGACACCACCTGTTGACATCCCATCTTCTGAAGAGGAGTCGACGGAAGTTAAATCATAGGACTTTGGCAATGTGGAATTATTGGGATGATATAGTAATCAAGGGATTCAGTGAAAAATTGTTGAAATCACGGCCTCTGAATAATACATGGTCTAGTTTCTCTATGTTGGCCTTAACATACATGGTTCCCTTGATCCGTCCCTTTTATTATCCAAGATCTCATAAATGAATGTTTTTTCACAAGATCGTCATGGAGATGGGAAAGGAGCCTATAATGAATGGGGGTGGGGGCTGTCCTAATGTGTGTTGAAGGGAATGCTTTGGATCCTATAATTGATGAAAAAGTTGCAGGTGGGTTTGTTGAGGTGGTCAGGGTTATATCTTTGAAGCCCTAGGTCCTCCGAGTTATCTATAAGGGACCACATATTATCATTCCATTGGTAGTTCCCACTCCTGAGGGAGAATCATTACCAAGGAGGTTCATCATTGAATTTTCTCTACCATATTGTAAGAAGATATCTTGATTCGCTTCGCCCTTATTATATTTTCCTAGACCAATTTCATCAATAGGTTTTTCTAATTTATGGGGCTCACAATCGATCAACGCAAGAGGATCCAACACTATCTTTTGGAGTAAAAACCATTGTTGGGAGGAATCCTACAGTGGAGATCCCTAGATAGACAAAGGGAATCAATTTTTGATTCACAGCCCTTGTATGTTTTCCAAGTTCACACAAGTTAAAATGGTTGTTTGATGATTGAATCAACTTACATGATCATGTTCCATGAAATTCAAGAAAGGATATGTTCCCCACAAGTGGATTTGGATAGAACATCTAGGGGACTTCTTTGATAGTTGCACTGACCCATATGGAGCTGGTATCTCATAATGATCTAAGTTTAGACCTGGGGGAACAATCTGTTGTAGCTATTAGTGATGCCACTGGTGAGGTGGAACTCAATGAATTCATAGGTGATTCTACTGAGGAAGAGTCATGTAAAGATAACCAACCATGTGATATAGTGCCCAACCTATCATGAAATATTCCTTATTAAGAACTTTCTATCATTTTTCGATAATATTTCCTTAAACAGAAGCCTACTTCTTCTGAAGAATTATAACACTTTGGATCTGATGTCGCTAAATAAAGTCACATATCCCAATACATAGTATGGATGAAGATACAATGTTTCATTATCAAGATCATGGAACTAGAACTAGTGATCCATTTGGGGTACCATCACCACTTTTTGTGTAACATGATAATTGGAGGGGTGGAAGCTCGGGGTCTCCATGTGCTCATCCATGACATCCTGGCTGAGAAAGTGTGTGAAGGAAGACATCATTTAGAGGCTGATTGGTTCTAGTGGAGTTTTGGAAATGTGTGGAGGATATAGTAATTTAATCATAAAATCCTACTTCTAGAAAAGAAAAAATGTTTTTGTGTCAATTAGCAATGCACAATTAATGAAAGTCATCCAATTAAGGGCTCTTCAAGAGGAGTCTGATAATAATATAATGTATTTCATTGTTCAAATACCTGATCTCAATGATGAGAATGACTAGAAACAAATCAGAGATATTGGGATTTACCTATTTTAGATAGGGATGAGTAATATTTTAGGTGGCAACATAAGCTTCTCGATTTCACATGCCAAATAATGGAAGAGCTAAAATGCTAAATTACTAGAAATGATCCATAGGGTTGATTCCACCGTATAGATGTCCCTATCCAATGAAACAATTTTTTTTGTTAAAACATATACAATCATTGAAATATTTCATTTTTCTTCTCTTAAGTACCATAATTCAATAAATTTTTTGAAAGAACCAACAACCAATCCATAAACTCACATGAGTCATGATCATTTTAAAAAACAAGGGATGGCCAAATGATTTCTCAATTGTATGATAGTGTCAAGTAATCATCAATAACTTGGGGTCTGTTATTTTTGATACACTATAATGATTATTTATTCTAAGGGAGGCTGTTTTTGGATAAATGGAATCTTGAGATAATGAACTATCTTTATCAGTGTGATCTAGTGCATGAATGAGATAACACGAAGGAAATTCAATTATACCTAAACAAATGGGAATGAAGAGAGTTAATCATAAGGATTAAAATATGAAACACAAGGTCGATTAAGTCCCAATATGGCACAACTGATGACCATGAACAAAAGATATCATACATATCTCTTATCCATGAATTGGAAAAACAATTGATTGTTATCCGGTGACTATGTTCAATACGTGGGACCTATCGTAAAATGTAATCCAAATTATTCTGGGGTGTGTATCCAGGATGGTAGGTGAGCCTATCCAAGAAAACACTACATTATGGAGTCCCATGCGATGTGGAAGAGGATGAGGATATAAATATTGGGCATTAGAATCATGTAAATGAATTGATATAATTTTGGATTTGATTCCCACACTCCTGGAGTTGTGGTATAATGTATTATATCATATTGGTGTGGGAGTAATTGTATGAATAAAAGTAAAAATAATATTCCATTAGGAGGATCATCTAGAATGTTGAGTGATGGTTGGAAATTTTAATGATATGGTAGATGATCAGCACCAAAAGATAGGACTTCTTAGGCAATGGCTTAAGATGCCTCATAGTTTTATGTCTTGCAATAAGTATGATAAATACAAATTTATACATCACAAAATGTGGTTGAGGACTTCTACATTTTAATGCCAGGTAGTTAAGATGTTGTACATGGGGCTTAAGAACTAATATTCCCATTATTTCATCCTCATTTCTAGTAAAGAGGGCATCCTATGTTCATCGCATGGGAATAATTGCAGTTTAGAATCACGTAAGATGGTGTAGAGAACTGATGTGAATGATAACTTCTTTTATTCAAATTTCTTATGGCCATAATGATTAGACAATGTAGGAGTGTGTTGTTGGAATGTGTACCGCACCAAAAGGCCAACCCAATGTTAATGATGGGGTCTAAGAGGACACCACATTTCACACCAAACATTCCAAAGACAAACCATACATTGTTTAAGGTTAGGGTAATTAGACCATGTATTTTTTTTTCATGAATCTATGACCATGAAATACCTCAAATGGACATGCGTAATATGGTGGGTTTAAAAACCCAATGTGAATTAGGATTCAAAGAGGCCCAATACCACAAAACACATTCTCAAGGGGTCCATCACACATTTTACTTTCATAACATTTGGATTTTTTTCTATGTTCATAGTTTATGTTTATAGTGTTCAGACCATCAGGTTCCCTAAAGAGAAAAATTTTACACGAAAGGGTATCAATGTGACATAAATGGAATTCAAAACAACCTACATTCCATATGAAACATAATGTCAAGCTGCATACAGTTTAATGTTGTAATTTTTAGAAAATGGTGGCACAAATATCTATGGTATGAGGCATGTGTTCTATGATGTGTGGCAAACTAAAGTGGAAGGATAATTTAAGATACCCTCTTCCACAAAAATCATAACAAACCACACCCAATCCTGACATCAGTATCTCAAGGATAAAAAATACCTATTGATTAGCTAAAAGGGGTTGGACCCCAAATAAAAGACACATCCATTGCTACGTATCACATGATGTTGGGAATCAAGCCACATGTTGTTATGAAAATACATTTTGGTAAAATAACTGTGTATGTAGTGGGGGATACCATCTCAACTGAGAATATTAAGGCTTTTAAAACATGTGTATGATGCATCCCAAATTAATATGGTGAATGGATATAGTTTAACACTGTCTGTCAAGGATGTTTCTTCCAAATATTAGGGTTTGAGGCAATCTTGGTCCCCTTATGGTCCAAGGTAATCAAATGTGGATGATACTAGAAAGGAGTCCGGTGAGAAATTTTGAGGTGACTACACCACATAAATCGGATGATTTTGTGGTGGAGTTGTAGTTGGGACTAGAGATAGAATGTCTAGAAATTACAATATATCCCAAAAGGATGGGAATGAAGCCATGCATACTTCTAAAAGAGAATACATACATTTTAAGTTCACGAGGTCTATAAAGTGGGAAGGGGTTTCTGAGGATGTTCACGAAGATCCAAAGAAAAAAACCAATATTGAGACAAGGAGGCACTGTGACACATGAAGCAACCATGAAGACAATGGAACGATGTTTAAGTACATACTATCTGGAAAATGGAAAATAGAATGGGGCCATGTTGTTTGTACCAGGGGAAATTAGTTTAAAGACATCATGTATTGATTGTAGTTGTTGTTCTCTACCATAATTCGTTTTTGGCATGAAAGATATTAAATCCAGCATGAATGAATAAAGGAGACCTTATACCACACAAGTAATAGGTGTAAAATGACACCAGGTTTAGGGTCATAATGCATGGACCAAGGATAGAGGGTTGATTGGTGGATAGATTTGTGGGTGGTGTCAGAGATGATAATTTTGAGAAATGCAACAAATATCATATGTATGGGAATAGAGGAACATGTAGTTCTGAAAAAAAATCGGTTGAAGAGAAATGATAGTAAGAGTGATCCATTATGAAGAGAGAATAATGACATCCCATGATTATCCTGAGGCATCCCATGTTCAACACTTCAGTAACATTTACTAACAATCCTATATTTTCTGTGTGAGGCATCCTAATTTCCTATAGCATAACCTTCATCTGTTATGTTTTTATGAGTAATCCTATTCTTGTTCAGGGTAGGACTGTAGTTTAGCATCATATAGTGAGGAAATTATCTCCTTGTTTAAGGGAATATATTTTTGACCATAATGTGGGGAGAATATCAAATGGGTATGTGTAGTATGGTTTCATGACAATCCATTGTGAATGAGGACCAAGGAGGCCCAACAACACACATCAGATCATGTATAAAGGAACATGTAGAGGTTAAACATCATGAATCATGGACTTTGAGATCTTAATTTAAAGTCTTAGAGTTCTGACAATGAAAAGGGTTCGTCTCAAATGGATTTGTGTAGTGAAAAGGAATGAAAAATATGACATGAATGAACCAAGGGGATCAACAACATAAAACAAATTTCTAGGAAGGTCTATCATTATGTTTTGAGTCATAATACATGGGATTGAGTCTCATAATTTATAGTTATAGAATTCCAAACACAGTGAGTTGGGCTTCTCAAATGGATATGTGTTATGAGATTTCATGATAAACCTAATGTGAATGAGGACCAAGGAGGACTAACAGCATTAAAACTACTTATTAGAAAGGATCAAATATAGTTTAATGTTTTTATTATTAAACTTGGGATCCTAGTTTAGTGTCATATAGTTAGGAAAAATCACATAGTTTAGCATTGTCTGATCAGGACATATACCCATATTTTTACATCATAGGATGAGGATGATGGTTATTATGGAGTTTACTATTATGAAACATCGATGTGGGGTGCTCCCCATGAAATATATTACTTGAGAAACATTTTCATGGTTGGAGGAGTGATATGCTCTATATCCATGGATATCAAAGAGAATTAAAATTTGAATAAAATTAATAATAATGTAATGCCTTTCCCATTTGGGCTCTAACATTTGTGTATTTCTACCTAGTATCATTCGACTTATGAGAGCTAGGACTGTTTCAACATAGAGGAAGGAGCCGAGGTAAACCTTCTTATGGGACAACCACACTATCTTGTTTTGGTGCCTCTCTAGATTGTTCAAGGCTTAGATCTTATTCTCATAGTGGGATTCCATCTTGAAAATACAGTATTCTCTTATTTTTTTCTATCACCTATTAGTTATAGACACATATTCAAAGCGATGGTAGCTAACCCTCAATGGGAAGGGCTACCTATGTTCTATACATCTGAGAGTATATAGTAACCTGGGTATAATTTTTAATTGTCTTCCAATAGGATAATATGGTGTTGGGGAGATTTTCTGACCAAATCATCTTATTTTTCCCTATCATATTATAAAAAATATAAGAGAGGGTCTTATTAAACTCCTTGATCAGTCTGTTTCCATGCATGTGATCGTGGAATGTATGGTTGAACTGGATGTTGTACTTGGCATACAAACTATTCACTTAAACATCCTAGAATTTTATTCCATTTTCAATGATAATCATGTGAGTGAATCCGAATCAATGGATTATATGGGGGATCATGAATTCAGTGAGGTATTTGGACTTCACTTACTTAAGAGGAATCACTTTTGGCCATGTGGAGAAGAAATGTATTACAATCATAATGATCCGACACTAGGGAGCTATCACTATTGTATACGGTCTTAGAATATCATGTCCCAATACTACAAAGGACTAGGAATACATGGGGGGGTCGAGGAGGTATAGAAATCTATGCTCAAAAATTAGCATGGATTTGATATCTTTGACACCTACTAGAGTACACTGTGATGTTCCGAACCATGGTGGGCCATAAGTTCCCAACCTCTAAATCCCGTGTGAAAGAATCAATACAACCTGATGGGAACCACATGACCCGACCTAGACTTCTTATATAACATAGGGAATCTATTCTCTTTGAATATAATTGATGAATATTTCATAAAACCATTCTCTATTGTGATTTTCATCATGTTTTGGTCCGCTATGGTGGGTAAACTGCATTGAACATATAAATATTTGCTCATAATTATCTTATTATGGTGGGATTATACAATTTCTGAAGTTCTCACCGAAAAAAGTTTTCTAATAAAACTTTACGTCTAATCTGGGGGAACTCGGGTTGTACTGATGAGGAATCATTAGCAATCAACAAGTTTTCTTGATTCCAATCATCATTATCTGACATAATAGGAGTTATAAATCAATGATGTTTCATTTGAATGAACATATCATTATGATCATGTTCTTCTATGGAATCAACTAAACTAGATAATGATTCATCTCAACTATTCTATGACAAAGGTACATGATTCCCTTCAGGATGAAAAAGGAACATTCCCAGTAGCTGATGAGGGAACCCAAACAGGGGCATATGCCCTAACTTTGTGATGGAATAGTCATGATTAATTTTATTAATAAATAGATTGTATTCTCTCTTCAAATGATGGTGTGGGACATAAATATTGAGTTCCAGCTCCAGACCATTAATGAGAGCCTGATACTTTGAATCATTATTTTTGTATCTTTATAATAGTAGGAAAGAGAAGGATAGAACAGTTATGCTAGAGAGATGAAGATGACCCACATTATTAATCTATTGGTATTTTTATTGTCAAGGTTTCTATGAGTTGTCCTCTAGGAGAAACCATAAAAAATGAATTGTCTAGTACAGAATATCCATATCCACAATTTGAATATCCTCAAATGGGAAATTGTTATCTAGAGGAAATTCTTCAGGGGATGGATGGGTGGCTAGAATTTAAGCTAATTCTTAAACCTTGACAGCTTCTATAAAAGGATGTTGATGTAGAATTGATGAAGGATCACCACCAAGCATGCTAGTTGACCTTTCAAAATTGGGAGATTCAGGGTATAATTTAGTGGATCCAAACAAGACACTGGTTTTATCTCATGATGAAATATATAGTTTCTCAATTTAATCATTTTGAAAACAATCATGAGGAAGATATTTTTCATAGGGGAGTATCCTAACTCCTTGTTGAGGATCATGAAACTAGAATAATAAAAACTTTTCTATATGACTTCATTGATTATATGGAAATAAGGGGCCGAGGGACCATTTTAATGTAGTCAAATGGAGGACTAGAGGCTTTCCAGTGATGGGTGGAATCATACCCAAAGGATATAGTAGATACTGCATGATTTCCTGAAAGGCAGTCCAAAAATACTCATCCAAATGTTAGATAGTATCATTCTTCATGATCATTTAAAATGTGATATAGTTTCTGGCCAAATTCATGATGAATAAAAAAATGTAGGATAGGTGTCCTTGGAGGCCTTAGAGATCATACTGATTCCTCAGAAGAGGAATATGGATGGAAAATTTATTATTCAATGGGTCAATATGGATAAATCAATATCTAACAATGAATCCAAGAGACAACACACAAGTAACCTCAAAGGCACACATCAAGGGGTTCATCTAAAAATGTAGGGAGATGACAAAGCATAACAAATTATCAAGATCATTGACAGGGTACTGACACTAGTAGGATTTTACCACCATGTTATACAAATATCATTCCACAGACATCCCAATAATTGGTTTTAATATATGGTGTATGACCCAATGATATGTGGATCATAAATTCATTAGGAAGAAGGGAAAGACCTGATAGAAGAAGGTTCCTAGGGAAACCCTGAAGGTGTTAAACTCAATATTATTTGGGACCATCAAGATTTACTTGTACCTGGAATATCCATATATGAATGAGAGAGACAATAAATGAGATATAACATCAATCATGAAGTCATTAACTAGAAGGGGAAAGTAATCCTTCACCCAATGGATGATAAGGTACTAGAAGTTGATATTGGTTCTAATAGTACATTTCTTATTCATGAATAGGATGATGGGGGATATCCATTTGGTATACTATATTTCCCGGATTAAGTGGTATTTGATAAAATTATCAATCATGGCCTCAACCATAGCACCATGTGAATGGTGAATTTTCCAAAGAGGATGCTTGAAACTATGATGACTCACTTGGAGACCAACATGATGGATGGTTACCTGAGGATATATTCCTAAAATATAGTTGTAAATATAGGAAAATACATCATGATTTTACTTCAGGAAATCCACTTGTCATTGCTGCTCCCATGGAGGTATGATTGCACTAACCAGCATTTGCCATGGATCTATCATAAATCCAAGGTTTTCCTGAATAATATCATAAGCGGTGGTAGATATTCTCTCCTAAAATTTGGGAGGTGAATATTCTAAGTCATCCTCATCATTTGAGGTAAGAGAATTAGTAGTAGGAGGATCATCCAAGTTAGCTAATTTTGGGGCATTAGTGCTGCCTAATAGAGTGGATGCAGAATCCCCAAAATGGGGTTTTTAATCTTCTAACCCCATGGTAATAGAGGCTTTCACAGTATTTTCATTGATCCATCTACTGGGGGGGTCTATGATTGATTTAAAATAATTGGGGTAGATTGAGGTTATCCTGATTAAACCTTTCTCTATTTAATAGTAGAGAGTGTTGTGGAATGGTGGCCATAAGACGAACCTATCAGTACTTATTAAGGGTTGGGGCTTCATGAATCACTGGTTCTTGGAATGTGTAGGAATATAAGGTAATATTCAGATGTTCCTTATTGTTAGGGTTGTGATGACCGTTAATCCCAGAAACAACAAATGAACTTCATAGTTTTGGCTTCATGGCCTCAAACTGATGAATCCAGAGAGTAAAATAATAGTCCATGTCTGCCCAAGAACTATATGTGATTGTTGTGTGTTCTACCACATTGATTTTAACTTTCACCCATTATCTCTTGTAATATCTAGTGCCTAAATAGAATGCTTCATATGAGTCTATAGGGTTGAATCACCTTGAAGAATACATAACCAACCATTGTGGGTGTACTTGAGGAATTAGTGATATGAGGAGGGAAAATCCACATGATGAAGAATCCCAGGCCTACCCATAAATGCCTTATAGGTGGTATATCATAAGACTACCATTAAATAACCACCTTCAATAAAACCTATGAACTGATTCGTTGACCAAATCCTGCCACAAATATTTTTTCCGGGCCCTTCATAACCAGAAATCACTAGGTTTGAGGGATGAAAATCTTCTCTAGTCAGCCCCTTCCTACATATCATTTGGGTTTGGATGTCTTAAATCCTAAAATTTGTGTCCACTATATAGTGGATTATTGGAATTCCATTGCACTGGCCTATAATGTATAGTAGGATAATGTACTCCTACATGAGAGGTCCCTCATCATCTCTTGAGAAACATGTGACATCTTGTCCTTTATCCTGCTCAACTTCCTCTCCAAAGTATGTTTTTCAGCCTCTAATTATGCATCAATGTGAAGGGTACTATTCAAGGCTTATATGAGAGCCTTCCAGATCTATTCTGGTAGGAAGAGGGACTAGAGGATTGAGAACCATATTAGTAATTTAGGGAGGTGATTTAACACATTGCATATCCATGCATGATGAACATGTCGTCCTATAGGGGCCACTTCTTGGTGGGTAGTATGATAGGAACTACTTGTTGTAAAAATGGCTTCTGGATGGTGCTGGAAATATCATACCGATCATCAATGAACTTTCACAAAACCAATATCATCATACTATCATCTGTATGAGTCGTGTATTTATATTGATATGTCTCATCACAATGTGGTCATGGATGATCAGTCTAATTAGTTAACATGGTCAACTACGATTAGGTTTATAAAGAAGAGGGATAAGAGGAATGCACCTAGTGAGCTCAGTAACATACATACTAACTAGTCTCTATTTCATCCATATCTTTTTATATGGTACAAACATGTGCATTAAAGAAGCTTTCACACCCATGACCTCTTCTTCGACGATGTCTTGTAGAGGCACTCAGTGGGATTACATGATATTATTTTTCGTCAGAAAAATTGATGCAGCCTATCAGCTTGAATATATTAAAAAAAATCATAGTCATGTTAATCATTATAGGGGTCTTCCATTGCTAGGTAGACCCAAGGTATGTTCCCCAACTCAGGGGTCATAAAAGTCCCTTGGTGGTGATACAAATTAGAAATTGGTGGGTGACTTTGGTTACCCTTGAACCATAAAAACCAACTCTTATGGGATTTTGTGGTTTGTTATAAAGATGAAAAAGCATTAGTAGAGGTAGGAGTAGTGACTCTGGGAGGTTTGGGTTGAGCTATGTTGGAATAGATGAAACCATGGGCACAACTGAATTCTCTACTGGCTGACCAGTCATCATACTCCTGAGTCCCATTGTTGGAGACTTTCATCCATCCACCTAAACCCCTTCTTTAACTATTAGGATTGGTATATATATCTTTCAACAACATTGGAATGTTTCCTTACATTACAAATGCATTATCCACTTGTTCTAGGAGAAACATATTGAACACATAACACTCCTCGATTGTATTGATAAGGGTTCTATGGTAAGGTATGTGATTGGGGTAGGCATTACACTTAGATTCATGGGGAATCTTATGCTCTGACAACATCTGAATTTCATACTCTAGGGAACTGATGAAATAACCGGGGGACTATGTATATTTTAATTAATAATTATTATTACTTCTTCTGGGAATAGATCTATGGGAGCATGGCTCTGAAGAGGGCCCAAATCCCGATGGAGGGTTGTATGCATATTCTATCATCTTATATGTTGTTCTTGGAAAGTCAGTTCCTTACAATTTTTTGATGGAAAAGGATGTGCATGATGAAGATACATCACTTAGAGGGTCTCTATAAGAAGTGGTTACAAAAACCATATTGGGTTTGCGGCATCTAATTTTATTTTGGTGGAAGTCAAATCATTGACAGATCTCTTCCCAGGATATAGTGGTGGAACCAGATGAAATTGACTATCAGGCTACAAGAATTCCTCCAAACCCTGGGACTTGTAGGGAATGTCTTGGAACCTACCTGGGTGTTTAGAATTGATAAGGATATGTACCATCTAATTCTTTATGTTATCTATGCACAACTATTGTATCTTCTCTTGAGTTAGTGTCTTGTCATGTGAGTAAATATGACCATTCCACTTGAAGAAAAAATTTTAGACTCACTCATTAGGTCATTTCTTGGAAATTAATTTTTCTGTAATTCTTTTCTTGTAGGTGGTGATGAAATGGATGTGAAAAAATATTTTATGGTCTTACCAACCAATAATGGACCCGTTAAGAAATTTCATGTGCCATATAAATGTAGGTCCTTTAAATTTTAATATGAATCATTTGAGCTTGGTATCCTCGGGATGCTCTAGGTCAAGAAACATGGGTGCACCCCATGAGATTAAGTGGTTCAAATGAAATAGTGGGATAATCATCACATCTAATGGGGAGTATATTGGGTTACCAAAATATGTGGGTTCTCGCATGTCTTCCACCCATGTCAGTTATGAATTTTGGTATGTTTGGATCGCCACCCTTCTGATTTCTAGGTCTTCAAGGAGAGAATTTATTGTGGCTATTAAATATTCTTGGAGGGGGTCCATATCATGGTGAGTATTCCTAGAAACAAATGCATTTAAAGGCTCCTTAACTTAGTAAGAAGACTGTTGGATTCATGTATAATCATGATTTGGTTCTAATTGAATACGATCACACTGCTCTGGAGGGTATTTACATGCAAATCACAGTCACTTTCAATAAACTGTTACCTCCTCTCTATCTAAATGTGTGGGATATATGACCTCTATGGGGTGAAACTAGCTGAGTATGACATGTTGTTACCTTTATATAGGACAAATGGGATCGCATCGGGTGACAGTGTAATCCAGGTGCTGATTGGAAACTATCTCATTGATAAATTTTTTTATGCTCTAAGACCTACTAGAGAAAGGAGGATAGTATTAGTTCAACCTCTATCTTTTGAACAAACTCTAAATAATAAACGATGAGTGTACCAAAAAATTTCATTAAACTTATTGAGGGTTCTACTAGTTGGTAGTGTCTCAGAGGGATCCCTAAGGCTGAGAACCTATCTCTTATGTCGAGTGAGGACACATTTATAGAGATCTATGTAGTGTTGTGATATTCAAGGTTTGGGTTTCCTCCATCAAATTATACATTGGTTCCCACAACCTGGGAAAAATTGGGAAAAAAACATTTTCAACACAACTATTCTTAGAGGGAAATACATAATATGAATGGGTAGGTCAGGATACATCAAGATATAGATGAAGAGGAGAGTTGTGTACATTCCCCAACCCCCTGATCTACATGTGAGGGGATGCCTCTTCCCTAACTCTAGAGATAAGATTGATTCTCAGGATGCATCACCACTGGAGGTGTTAGAAATATCTAGGAGATGTAATGTGATGGGCCAATGGTCGTTATGAAAACTATACCCTTCATCATTACAAAATAATGTCTTCAAGGTTTATCTGGATTCCTAGGTAAGCCAACTAGTGATCACATAGGTTGTTACGAATAAACTAGATGGTCTTGGAGATACACATATCTTGGACCCCAATTAGGGATTATGGGACACCAATGTTGGATGTTTCATTTGGAAAAAGCACCACTGACAACTGATCTGTAGCTAGAGTCTCCCACATGCATTCTTGATCATAAGTGGTGACCTACTCTTAGTTGTCCCAAGATTTGAGTAGTCTAATCCGAGAAATAGGTGGTAGTACCAATATTGATCGCTGCAGAACATGGTTGGTTTTTTGAAGAGTATCTAAAATATCTACATGTTTTCCACACATTAAGTCATCTCATAGGGGTGTTTCCAACAACATAATCATGTCCTTAGTGGACTAGTTTTTCACCAATGCCTATGGTTCAAGGGAGGTGGCATTAATATGTTGGTCTTTAGGTTCTATACATAGGAATTGGTTAGTCCAAACCATAACTACTCTCCAATGTAAAGGGTAGTGGTAAAGTGGGAGACTGTTGATGATGGATATGGATGCCTCGTGAGCCCCTATATGAGATCCATAACATCATCCATCGGCAAGAATGTTTGGAGGGCTCTAGGAATCCCATGGAATTCACCATTTGGAATAGTTAACATCACCTTTGAGGATCCTTATCTTGATTATGGAAGATGAGGTGTATGTTTCATGGCTACCTTGATCAATTCATTCATGTCCTCATAATCTAATTGATTACTGAGGTTGATGAAAATCTTGTATTTACTAGTAGTTCTCTTTTGAGGGTGTTTTTTCTCCCACTACCCCAAGATGGTTCTTGTGGGAAATATGTTTCTTTGGAGTGGGGAGGACCTCAGTGTTGGATAGAGTTAAAATTGGGAGTACCTTCACATTGATATGTGGTGACATGGGGAGGACCTCTATGTTGACTTGCAGTAACAGTATGTTGGGGAGCTATGTACTGGTGGGTGGGAGCATGAGTAGAACCATCATGCTGGTGGAAATGGACACAATGATAACCTCTATGTCGATGATCAGGAATACATGGAATACATCCACATTGGTTTATAAAGGAATAGGGAGGACCTTTTCTATTCAATGGAAACCTAGAATGTACCTCCATTTTTACTATTTTAGGAAAGTATATGATCTAGAATATGGTTGGATATGACATGGAGGGGACCTCCATATTTGAAATTAGTGTAAGTATAGGGATGAATTCCGTACTTGATGTCAATGGAGTATGGAAGCCCACCTCTTCGATTAGTGCTAGAGTAGGGAGGACCTTCCCTTGAGTTAGGAAGAACCTGGGAAATATTGTTACACTGATTTTGAGAGAGTGGAGGATCTCCTCACTAATATTAATCAGAACAGGTCATATTGTAATGGCCATCGATGACGCGAGTAATTGATAGATTCAAACCAGCCTACCTAAAAGGTGGTTGAGGTCTCAATCCCAATTAAGAAAAGTCAGATCCCTGCACATCTGTCACAGGGATCTGTAGGAATTTTTGAGTATTATAAAGGGACACTATAGTCATGGAACATAATTCTCTTTATAATTCATGTTCATGGTATTTTTCCTATAATTAGAATCAAGTGGTTCAGAATGGGGATGATGGAGTAGGGGTTAATTTCACCATCTCTTCAACCAAGAAACTGGTCATTTTTTGTGCTGAAGGGGCATGGTGGGAGCCGTCCTTTTTTTCTCAAGGGAAGTAGACACATCTGGAGAGACCTAGGTAGTCCTACCTCATTGGAGTTGGGTAAATTTCCATAGAATTATTCTAGGGATAGTCTCATGAAATGATTTATTGTAGGAATGAGGAGTTATTTCTCTCTATGCATCCATTGGGGATGACGTTGTTAGTGAGGCACTAAAGCCTACGACTTCGCGGGTCATGTCCCTTTTGGGATTGAACCCCTCATACTTGTACTGATGTATAACTATTTCCATCACCCTCCTCTTGATAATTTAAGAGTTTTATACAATGCATGGGATCATGGTAGCTGGAGTCATGTTGGAATTCATGAATGAGGTGCGGTCTTGTGGGATTTACACAGTAATATTTATCCTACCCCTATGCATGTGGGTTTTGGGTGGATGGTTTCCCATAATCAGGGCTTAAAAGGAATGTGGATTAATCTTTTAGTAGATTTACAAGTAAATCAATGAAATATTACCCAATGTTTCCAATATTTTGATGAGTAAGTGATATCTTCAATGAAAATGTTTCAAACCAATAATGCCAAATGCTTACAAGCCCAATCATTGGTGAGTATCCTTCTAGGGCCACCATTTTCTGGGATGGACATTATGATAGATGTTTAAATGTAATGAAATTATAATTTTCTAATTTCCTAAAATCAAGTAGTCCCAATGTTGAGGATAAGAGTTTCACGTCGAGATCACCATTTGTATTGGTGAAGTTGTATTCCAACAACGTTTGAGTCGAATCCTCAATCTAATGACCATAAAGACAAGTCTCGATGGTTGACGGGGAAAAGTTTCACATCGAGTACAAAATTTTTGCTTTTGGTTCTATCATAAGTGTTCACCCACACATTTTCACATTGTTTTGTGCATTTTGGATTCTGTTGTTTCATGCATAACCACTTTCCCATGGTGGGTGATTTTCATCACATTCAATGATGATGCCAACTCCTTGATCAAAATGGGATGATGGTATCTCGGTTACTTATTCCATGGATTCCTCTTTGTAATACACAACCATCTCTAATTTTCCCACATAGAGTTAATTCATGTTCGTGGAACTCATTACTAGTTTTATATCTTTATTGACACAACTTAATTAAACATCTTTTTCCTAGACACTTTGGTTCTATCTTGACATGGAAGAAATCATTTTTCATGATAGTAGTCACATTGGGCATCACTGGCGTGTCTATAAACTAGAAACATTGGTCACCTCTTTTATTCCTCTTATGAGGGAATCTCATGTGAGGGATTCTTGTGTCGATCATGTGTTAGATGCTTCAAAGGGAACATATATTATATGGACTTCACCATAGGCATCCCACATTTTATATGAGGTAGTTGATTTTGTGCGAACATATCTTCCAAGGATTTCACCAGAGTCATTCCATTATTATCATAATGCATGTATTTGGAATTATGTTACATATTATAGATCCTATGGAGATAGATCAAAACATATGGTGAAGATGTACTAGGGAATAATTTCAACATCTTGTGGAGACAGAATGTGATTGATCGTGATTTTTTTAAATGAAGATCAAATAATTTTTTCCCTAGGATGGACTATGAGACATCTGAAATGATTACCAATCAGCTGGAATTCACATTTAGAGGCAAAAATATGATTTTTGGATATAACAGATAATTGAGACAGAACATGGTTGGATCTAACATACCAAGGATGAGGAACTAGGATGGTTTGATCTAATACATTTTGGGTGGAATAACCAATGTAGTTGGATACAACTCTACATGGAGGCAAAAAATTGTGGATGGATCTAATAATCCAGGGAGGATGAACTACGATGTTATGATCTGACCCCCTATTGAGGTAGAACCAGAATGGATGGATCTAGGGCCCCATGATGGTAGAACCAAAGTGGTTGGATCTAACTCCTCATGGAGGTGGAACTAGGATGGTTCGATATAACACCACGTGGAGGTGGAAATTGTATTGTTGGATCTAACAACCCATAGAGGCAGAACAACATTTTATAGATCTAACTCTCAATGGATGAAGAACCGAGAAGGTTGGATCTAACATCCCAGGGAGGCAGAACTAGGATGGTTGTATCTAACACCTTGTGGAGGAAGAACTAGGGTGGCTGGATCTAACACCCCTTGTACATGGAAGAAGAATGGTTGGATCTAACTCCCATAATAGGAGTAACTATGATGTTTGGACATAATGATCTATGGAGGTGTAACTATAATTGTAAATTATTACAACCCTTGGTGGTGGAACATGGGTGGTTTGATCTAATTCCACGTGGAAGTAGAACAAGGGTGTTTAGATCTAATTCCCCATGGAGAAGGAAAAATGATTTTTGGTTCTAATTCCACATGGATCGAGAACTAAAATATTATATCCCTAGGATAGAAAATCTAATTTTATTGTTGGTTGATATTGAGCCTCAGGGAGGCTTCCTACATAACCAGTTTAGAGGAAACAGATCAAACCTGACACAGATTGATTTCGTAGTATAATGTCATGTGAATGGACTAGTACATGAATTTTAACGTCATGTGGAAGGACACTCCTGTCACTAAAGGAGTGTCAATGAGGGATGGTGTGGGGATTAAAAATAAAAATCATCCCTTAAGAAATAGGTTATCTTCAATGGGATGGTGTGGAAATTATGCATTATAGTTTCCAAGGGTCCTAGAGTATATGTGTTCACCTAGGTGAGGGGATGATCTTACCAGGGATGCATCCTAGAGAACCGTGGTGAAAATGCAGATGTTGGGTTTGTACCTTGGAGAGTATTTCAATGTATATAGGTTAGTTGGTAATCAAATCCTCCATTTTTCAAAATGAATTTTATGCTTATACAAAAGGATTGGGCCCATTGGAGCATGTGGTTACAGATTCACTCAGGAAGATTCCCATTAAATCATGAGGGTGCGACTTACACTCTGGGGGTTTCCAATTAGGGAATAATAATGGGATGGGGTGGGGATAATTCATTGTTCTTCTTTAGGGTCCTAGAGGAGATGTGGTCACTTATGTGAGGGGAATAATCTTACCCTGGATGTGTCCTGGGGAACCATGGAAAAAATGTTGATGTCAAATTTGGATATTGGGAGTTTTGATATATATCCATGATAGTTGGGAATAAAATCTTCTATATATTGGAATGGGTTTGGATCATTTAACATAGTATGAGTCCCATTATATCATGTTTTTAGGGCTGACAGTAAGGAGGGTCCCAATTGGATCATTTGGTCGAAGCTTACACTAAGCAGGATTCCCATTATAGCATGTGGTTGGGGCTTACACATTGGAGGAAGCCCATTGGACTCGTGGTTGGGGAATAAAATCATAAAGATGACCATTAGAGCATGTGGTTGGGGGCTATAATCAGGAGGATTCCCATTATATCATGTGGCTGGGGCTTATATTGAGAAGGATTCCAAATGGAGGGTATGGGATCTTTCATATTACATGATAACCGCTAACATTTTAGCTCACGTGAGTCATGCTTATATAAGAAAAAAGAGGATGTAATAGATCTAATTATCACATGAACCACTTTTTTATCTAATGGGAGGATGTTGGGGTGGTTCTAGAGACCCAAATATGTTGGTGGGGCTTACTTATGGAGGCTTACCTAGGAGGATATCATTCCATGTGAGTCATATATAGAGAATTTTATTCTTATCACATAGGATATGTGGGGTTTATGCATTGAATCTACAATCTGGGGGTGGTTTGTACTTTTTAGCAGGATGAGGTGGCATCCCATGGTCACCAGACATGAGGTATATTGTGTTAATCACAAAGGTATAGTCTACAATTATATTCCTTGTGTTGATGATGTATGCACTCGGATGTTTTACATTGTGTATAATGGACATGGGGACACACACTTCACCCCTTGGGCTTACATGACCATCGTTGATGTGCTTAGGGGAGCGAGAATGGTTTTGGAAATTAGAATGTGCAATTATGAGGAGGACTGGATACTCACCAGGTCCAAATTATGGAACCTATGCAGAGAAGAAAGTGGTATTTCAATGCATTCACTATAGGCATAGGGGACATCACAAAAGGAACCATGAAGTTGTTGTGAAACGACTTATTCTATCCCAAGAAAGAAGTTCATAAAATGAATGGTATTTGTGGGGAAGCTATGGTATTTTAATGCAATATTTTCTCAACCATGCTTCTATAAAATAAGGGTAGGTCAGAGAGTCTCAGAAAGTGGGTGTGTGTAAGATTGGTGTTGAATGCAAGCTCAAGGTTTCACGCAAGTGGAGCCTTTGTGCACACCCAACATAAATTGAAAGAGGTTGGAAAAGGATTACTCAAATATGACCAATAAATCATGGAACTGCAGGGAACCTTTTACATAAGAGTATCTACCTTTAGAGATCCATGTTTTTCTATGTTTTGAAAAATCATTTTAATATGCAGGATCAAAACCCTTCATCATTTAGAGTCACCCCAAAGAGGGGGGTGGCTCTATTAATAGTCAGAATTTTGGGTTTTGGGAGTAGAACATTATTCATTAAAATTTGTATTTATCATGGATTATTTATTTCTAATGGGAATCTATCCATGTAAATAGAAGATTCGATATTTTATTTTGCACAGAAGAATTTTTTGTGCACATTGACATCTTGTGTGCACTGCTAATTTATTGCACAAATCCCTTAAAACATGCGCACCATTTACACGGATATCATAGAGGCCATTAGATAAGGGGTGATATGTCTTGTTTTATTTTGTATGAAATGAATTTGAGTGTGTATTTTAATCTTAGTAAAATGCACTGGAACATGCACACACTAATCTAATTGATATTGGAAAGGTCATTCGAGGAGAATGATGGATTTTATTTTCCCAATGATGGACTTCTGATTCGTAAAATTAAATTTTAGAGCCAAAAAAAGTGTTTTTAGGGTTTCATGGTGTATTAAGGGGTATTATGTTGTTTTCTATGAGTTTTTTGGTATTTCAAAGAATTATGGGATTTTATTGTTTTTTGGATTTTTAGGGGTTTTTATGTTTTTAGTGGTTTTAGAGTTCCTTATGGCCATATAAAATTTATAGTCAGTTTTATGGTTATACTGGTAATTTATTGTATTTATGGTTTTTTGGTTTATTTAGGAATTTATTTTTTTAATTGGGATTCATGGTTTTTGGTGTTTAAAGGGAATTTAGTGTTTTTATGTTTTTTTGGTTTTTGATTTTAAATTGTATTTAGGGTTTTTAGTATTTTTATGTTTTTAGGGTTTAATGAGTTTTTATAAGATTTCATGTTTTTCTGGGTTATTTTTGAGTTATTTAGTGGTCATTTAGGTTTTAGGGTTTTTATGTTTTTGTATGGTATTTAGGGATTTTTAGTGTTTTATATGTTTTTTAGTGTTTTATAGAGTTTTATGGTTTTTATGGGTTTTGATATTTTTAGGAACTCATTCAGTTTTAAGGAGTTTTTAGGGATTTAGGGTGTTTATGGTATTCTAAGGTGTTTCATATTTTTTATAGATTTTTTAGGTTTTTCATAGTTTTTAAATTTTATAGGGTTGTATTGATTTTAGGGGTTTTTAAAAAAAATTATATGTTAGTATTTTTAGGGTATTTATAGTTGTTTTATGGATCTCGTGGTTTTTATGATTTTATGTGTTCATAGGTTTTTAGGGTGTTTCAGGATATTGGGATGGGTGTTAGGATATTTAGAGTTTTTGATTTTTTTTTGTTTTAATGTTTTTAGTGCATTAACAGTGTTTTTAGTGTTTCTTTTGTTTAAGGTGTTTTTTGTTCATTTTGTTTTTTATAAGGGGTTTTATGGTCATTTAGTGGGTTTTATCATTTTTAATGGGGGTTTAGGGTATATTTTTGGTATGATGGTATTTTAGGGGTTTTGGGGTTTCATTTCCTTTTAGTTATTTTAAGAGTTTTAGGGTCATTAACGGTGTTTAAGGGTTTTTGATGTTTTTTGAATATCAGCATTTTTTATTGTTATGATTTTCAGGGTATTAGGGATTTTTTTAGGTTCTATGGGTCTTTTAGAGTTTAATGTTTTTAGAGTTTTCCACAATCTATTAATGTTTGGGAGTTATTAATTTGGGGGGGGTGTGGTTAGGGTTTTTATGGTTTTAAGGTGCTTTTAGAGTATTTGGAGGGTTTTTTTTAATGATTTAATGGTTTTAGAGTTTTTATGGGTTTTAGTGGTTTTGTTGATTATTAAAATCTTTTATGGTGTTTTTTTATTTTTGTGTACATTTATGGGTTTTTATTTCTTTATGGTTTGGGTTTTTTTTTTGGTTTTATGGTTTTTTATTTGATTTTAGTGGTTTTAATATTTTTATATTGGAGGGGGGTTAGTGTATTAAGTATTTTTTATGTTTTTTGGGATTCTAGGGTTCATAGTGTTTTTAGGGTTGTTTATATTTTTTATGATTTTTTGTGGGTTTTTCGGTTTTTGGGTCCTTTATGGGTTTTATGGTTGTTTGGATCAAATATGTGTATTAGGGTTTTTATGGGCTTTCAGTATTTTTGAAAGTATTTGGTTTTGTTATGTTTTTAATTTGTATTTTAGTATTTCATGGTTTAATTTTCCGTATGGTTTCTATTGTTTTTTAGTATTATAATGTTTTTTATAATTTTTTATGGGAGTTAGGGGATTTAAAGGCATTTTGGATTTTTTTAGTGCTTTAGGATTTATAAGGACTTTTACAGTATTTTATGGTCTATAAGGTCATTTAGGATTTTTAGGGGTTTTTTTATTTTTGGATTTGTTGTTGGTTTTATATTATTTTACAGTTTTATGGTGTTATTATGTTTTTGGGAGGTTTTAGGGTCTTTATTGTTTTTATGTGGTTTAAAGGGGTTTTAATGTTTTTTAGGGTTGTATATACTTTTAGGTGTATTCATGGTTTATTAATTTTTAGGTTCTTTTAAGGGTTTTAGTGTTATTATGTTCTATAGTTTTATTAAGGTTTTTTAAAGTCCATTTAGTGTTTTTATTGTTTTACTGTCATTTAGATGTTTTAGGACCCTTTAGGAGTTTTAGTTTTTTAGGGTCCTCGAGTGGTTTAAGTTTCATTTTGGGGATTTATGGTTATTTAGAGTCGTTTTTTTCTATCATTTTTTAGAGTATTATGGGTTTTTTTATTTTATGGTCCCATAGCATTTTTGATATTTTAGTTTCGTTTCTAGTTTTAAATGTTGTATTGACATTTAGGGGGTTTAATGGTTTTCTTGATCTTTTAGGGGATTTATGTTTTTAGGTTATTTTAGGGTTTTATGTCGTTTTATGGTAATTTATGACTTTTATGGTTTTATGGTTTTTACTGTCCTTTAGTGGTTTTAGGCACTTTTATAAATTTCTATGGAATTTTATGGTTTTATGCTTTTTATGGATTTAGGGAATTTTAGTATTTATTAGGTTTTTAGGCATGTTTTATTATTTTTATGGGTTTTAGAATTTTTATTGTTTTAAGTGTTAGGTGGGTTTTTATGGGTGTATGGTTTTATATGTTTTTTGGTTATTCATATTTTTTCAAGGTTTTTTGGATTTTGAGGATATTTACGGTAATTTTATCATTTTAGGGGTATTCATGTTTTAAGGGGTTTTTAGTATTTTTAGGATTTTTATGGGTATTTTATGGTTTAATGGGTTACGATGATTTATTTATTTATTACGGGTTTAAGGAATTTTAGTGTATTTAAAGGTTTTTAGTGTTTTATATGTTTTTAATGTATTTTTATGGGTTTTAGGGACTTGGGGGGGGGGGGGGTTAGGTTTTATTGGAATTTTAGGGCATTTTTAGAATTTCTTAGCAATTAGGGGGTTTTATTGTTTTTAGGGTTTTGGATATTTTTTGGATTTTTATGGGGTCTAGGGAATTTTATTTGTTTTTAGGGTATTTATGGGGTTTTAGTATTTCTAGTGGTTTTTAGGGGTATTTATTTTTAAGTTTTTTTATTGATATTTAGAGAATTTTAGTATTATTCTAGGGTTTTAAGAGGTTTTAGTCTTGGAAGGTTTTTAGGGTTTTGTACAGGCTTTGTGGGGGTAGTTTTTTAATTAATTTAGGGTTTTTATGGTTTTTGGAGGTTTTTATAGGGTTTGTAGTGGTTTTAGGTTTTTAGGGTTTAAGGGTATTTTAGGGCCTTTTAAAGATATTTAATATTTTAGTTTTTTGTAGTGTTTTATGTGGTTTTAGAGTTTTTTCAAAAAATTATTATTATATGATTTTTTCAGGGTTTTGAGGTTTTGCGGAAATGGGGATTTAGGAATTTTTTTTTGTTTTTAGTGTTTTTAAGGGTTATATTTTTTTTGGATTATGGGGTTTTATGATTTTTATGGTTTTTTCGGGTTTTATGGTTTTAGGGTTTTACAGTTTGTTAGGATTTCTAGGATTTTTTGGGTTTCAAGTGTTTTTGGGTTTGTAGGGATTTAGGTTTTTTCGGTTTTTATTGTAGTTTTTTCTATTTTTTAGAATTATTTGGGGGATTTTAAAGTTGGGTTTTGGTTTTTTGGGATTTAAGGGGTTTTTGGTTTTTAGGGGGTTTTATGAAAATTCATGGTTTGTATTATATTTATGTGGTTTTGTTGTTTTATTTTTCCATATGGTTTTTAGAGATATTAAGGGTTATTAGTGCCATTTTAGGGTTTTTACGGATTTTGGGGTCCTTTGGTGTTTTTAGAGTTTTAATGTGATTTTTGGTTTTAGGGTGTTCTGAATATGTTATAATGGATTTTTAGGGGTTTAAATATTTTACCGTCTTTTGGTTTTTTTTTATTTTTATGTTTTTAGGATTTTAGGTTATTTAGATATCGTAGGGGTTTTATGGGGTTTTGGGTTTTTAGTAGTTTTCAGAAATATTTTTTGAATTTTAGGGTTATTTTATAGTTCTATGTATATTTTATTATTTTAATGGATATTTTACTATTTTTTGGATTTTATGGTTTTTATAGTATTATAGGGGTTTTGGGGATTTCAGTGATTTATCGGGTTTTGTAGAGGATTTTATGGTTTTTAGGGATTGTTAAGTGGTTTTTTTTTTGGTTTTTTGGATTTTATAGGTTTTTATTGTTTTATGTATTAAATGGTTATTAAAATATTTTAATGTTTTTTAGGTTTTGTAGGGGTATTTATTATTTTTAAGGGGTTTTAGGGATTTTTGGGTGCTTATTGTTTTGTTTTGGATGTTTAGGTTTTTTAGGTTCTTTTAGTGACTTTCGGGATATTAGGGGTTTTTATGGAATTTAAGAGAATTTATTGGTTTTGTGGTTTTTCGGGTTTTTTTGGAATTTTATATGGTTATAGGGGGTTTTTCATTTTTTAATATTTTTTTGGTTTTTAGGGGGGGTTAAGATTTATGGGGGTTTTAGGGGTTTTGATAGTTTTTGTGGATTGAAAAACTTTTTGGTTATTTTATGGTCTTTAAAGTGTTTTAGGTTCCTTTATGTTCATAAGGGGTTATTTCTATATTTTAGTGGTTTTGGGAATGTCAATCTTATAAGGGGTTTTAATTTGTTCGGATTTATGGGAATTTAAGGGCATTTCAATTTTTTATAGTGTTTAGGTTTGGGGGGGGGGGATTTCTAGTTTTTTTTGGGGGGTTTAGTGTTTAACGGTCTTTTATGATAATTTTTTGTTTTGGGGGGTTTTATATTTTTAACAATATTTATGGTTGTTAGGGTTATTAGTTATTTTAACGCTGTTTTATGTTATTTTAGTGTTTTATGGGTTTTTTTACTGGGGTTTTTGGGTTTTTAGTGGTCTTTCGGGTTTTAGTGTTAATTGTCCTTTTTATGGAGTTTAATAGTTTTAGGGTTTTTTAGGATTTAACAATGTTTTATGGTCTTTATGGGGGTTTATGATCTTTATATGTTTTTATGAGTGTTTATGATCTTTGTATGGGTGATTGGGTTTTAAGGGTTTTTTGGGTTATATGGAATTTTTTTGTTTTAAATAGTTTTTATCTTTTTTAGTTATTTTATGTATTTTTAATATTTTTCTATGGATGTTAATGGTTTTGTGGTTTTGGGGTTTTTTCATTTTTTAGTGGGTTAGTGTTTTTAGGGTGTTTTAGGTTTTGTTAGGGATTTTATGGTGTTTTAGGGTTTTTCAGGGTTTAGTGGTCTTAGGGTGTTTTAAGGGGTTTTGAAGGGTTTGAGAGGTTTTTAGTTTTTTAGCATCATTTGGAGTTCTGGAGTTTTTTTGGGTGTTTTGGGTACTTTTATAGTTTCTTAAGATTTAGGGCCCTTATAACGATTTTAGTGTTTTTTACATTTTTTGTATTTTTTGTGTTTTAAGTGTTTTTCTATTTTAATGGTTTTTCTGGGTTTTATGGTTTTTAATAATTTATATGGTTTAATTATGGTTTTAGGGATTTTGTATTTTTGGATGGGGGGATAGGTTTTTCTATTTTTTTGGGTTTTGGGGATTCTAAGGTGGTGTTAGGGGTGTTTTGGATTTTAAATTTTTTTATTTTCACTTTTTCGGTTTTTTCTTTTTTAAGGGTTATAGGGTATCTCTGTGTTTTATTTTTGTTTTCCTCTATGGAATTTTATGGTAATTTAGGGTTTTTATGTTTTATAAGGGTTTTTAGTGTCTTTTTTTTATATTTTTTCGGGGTTTAGGGTTTTTAAGACCCTTTATGGTTATATGATTTTTACAGTCTATTATGATATTTAATGGGTTTCTATTGTATTTAATGTGGATTGGGGGGTTTTAATGGTTTTCTGGTGTTTTAGGTGTTTAAAAGTTATTTCGGTGTTCTTTATCATTTTTATGGTCTTATGGGTTATTGGATAAATGAGTCATTGTTATGTGTGTGTAGTTTAGGGTTTAATTTGTATGTCATATGGTTTAGGGATTGGGGAATAAGGTTTAGGGTGCATGATATATGGTTTATGGTGTATGGTTTGTAATTTTGGGAGTACGTTTTGGGGTTTTGGTTTTATTTTATAGTGTTTCAGGTGTCGAGTTAAGTGTTTGGGGTGTAATGTTTACGGTTTAGGGTATATGGATTATGGTTTATGGTGTAGAGTAAACTGTTTAGGGGTTTTAAGTGTTTTTAATTTTTTTAAGGGTTCATGGTTTCTACAATTTGTAGTTTTATTATGGTTTTTAATATTTTTAAATTTTGTAGGTGGTTTTAGGTTTTTATCTATTTAGAGTTTTATATTGTTTTATGTGTTTTTTGTATTTTTCAGGTTTTTTGGTTTTTTGGGTTTTTTGGGTTTTTTGGGAGTTTTATGTATTTTTAGGGTTATTTGGGGTTTTTAGAGTTTATGAAAATTTAAGGGTTTATAGGGTTTGGAATGCGTATATAGAGTTTTTTTGGAGATTTATTGTGGAATTTTAGCTATTCTTGGGGTTTTATGGTTTTTATAGTTTTTATGGGTTTTAGGGGATTTTTGGGAATTTTTGGGTTTTTAGAGTATTTTGGGTTTTATGGGATTTTGGGTTTTTTTGGGTTTTATAGATTTTAGAGTCTTTGGGTTTTTTAATTTCCTTGGGGTTTTCTGTCGTTTGGTTTTGAGGGATTTTTACAACCCTTTCTAATTTTTGGTAGTTTAAGGGTCATTAAGTGATTTTTAGGGTCCTTTATGTCAATATTGGGGGTTATATAGTCCTTTTGTTGTGGTAGGTTAATTTAGTTCCTTTTAGGATTTTATGGACTTTTAGGGGGTTTAGGGTTTCTAGGTATTTTATGGTTTTGTAGAGTTTTAGTGTTTTTAGGTATTTTTTAGATTTTTATGGGTTTTTAGGGTGTTTAGGATTTTTATGTATTATATGTTGTTTGGGGTTTTAGGAGATTTTATGGTTTTACATTTTTTACGGTTTTTTGCAATTGTATATATTTTAGGGTTTATTAGGGTTTATATTTGTTTTCTGGTATTTTTGGCTATTTTATGAGGTTTTAGTGTTTTTTTGGTTGTTTTAGGGTTTTTAGTCTTTTAGGGGTTTTAAGGGTATTTTATTGTATTTTGGGGTTTTTTGAACTTTTATATTCTTTTAGGGTTTTTAGGGGATTTAAGGGTTTTTATGGTTATTATAGGGTTTTGGGTATTTTATATTTTTTAGGATTTCTGTGGATTTTACAGGTCATTGGTGTTGTCATGTATTTTTTTTTTGATTTTTGGGATTTTTTGGTTTTAGGGTATTTATGGTTTTTTGGTTTTTTAGTGTTTTAAGGTCCTTATAAAAGTTTATTGAGTATTTGTGGTCAATTTATGGGTTTTCAGTTTTAGGAAATTTTGGGTATTTTGGGGTCTTTATTTAATTTTTGGGTCTGTAAAGGTTATTTTATAATTTATAGGGTTTATTAGTGTTTGTAGGGATTTAGGGTTTATTTTGTATTTTCAATGTTTTATGGGATTTTAGACTATTTATTGGCTTTTCATGGTTTTTAAGGGTTTTTATTTCTCTAGAGGTTTTTACAGGTTTTAGGTTTTTTTAGAAGAATTTATTATTTTAAATGAAATTCAGGGGTTTTGGATTTTTTGGGATTTTAGTGTTTTAAAGGTGTTTAACAGTTTTTAGGGTTTTAAAGGGGTTTATGGACTTCATGTTTTTGTGATTTTAGTGTATTTTATGGGTTTTATAGGATATTAGTGTATTTTAAGGATTATCAAGGATTTTAGGGTCTTTTAGGGTTTTTTGTGGTTTTAGAGTTTCTTAGAGTATTTTATAGGATTATTGTTTTTAGGATTTTTATGTTCTTTTAGTTTTTAGGGGTTTTATTCTCCACTATAGTTCAAGGTATGTGGTATAGGGTTTATGGTGTTGGGTTAAGTGTTTATGTTGTAGGGTTCTGAGTTTATATTATAGGGTATTCTTTTAATGGTGTAGGGTATTGGGATAAGGTTCTATGGTTTAGGGTTTATTGTTTAGGGTATATGGTTTTGGGTTTTGGGTTTTGGGTTTAGGGTGGAGGGTATAAGGTTTTAGGTGTAGTGTTTAGGGTTTATGGTGTACGGTGTTGGATTCATGGTTCGAGGTTTAGGGTGTATGGTATAGGGCTAGTGGGTTTAAGGTGTTTTTACATTATTTTAAGGATTTTATTGTTTTTTGGTTTTTTGGGTTTTTTTGGTTTTTATGGGCTCTTGGGTATTTATGGTTTTTGGGATTTTAGGTTGTTTTAGGATTTTGAGAGGGTTTTTTAGTTTTTTGGGTATTTAGTTACATTATGATTTTTTGGGGATTTTAGGTTTTTGGTATTTGGAAGGTTTTTATAGATATTTAATGGATTGGAGAATTATTGGGGTTTTAGGTTTTAATGGATTTTAGGGTTTTCAATGATTTTAGATGTTTTAATGTTTTAAATGGTTTTAATTGTTTTAGGGTGTTTTTTTTTCTGTTTTTCCAGTTTTTATTGTTTTTAGGGATTTTATGATTTTAAGGGGTTTTATGGGTTTTATAGTTTTATGGGGTTTATTATTTTTATGGCACTTATATGTTTTTTATAGGGTTAAGGGGTTTTTTAGGTGTTATGTTTATTACTATCTTTATGTATTTATAGTGTTTTGGGTATTTTAGGGAGTAGGATATTGGGTTTATGGTTTAAGGCATAGGCTTTAGAGTGTAGGGTATAGGGTTAACTATGTAGGGTTTATGGTATAGGGTGTGTGATATATGGTTTATGGTGTATGGTTTAGTGGCTAGGGTGTAGTGTTTAGGTTTTATTGTGTATGGTATATTGTATATGGTATAACGTATTCACATTATGGTGTATGTTTTAGGGTTTAGGGTGTAATGTGTAGGTTGTAGAGTATATGGTTTAGGGTAAATATTTTAGGTTTCATTCTATTGAAGATAGGGTTTTGGGTTTAGGTTTTATGTTTTATTGTATAAGATATAGCATTTCAGGGATTCTTGGATGTTTGGGGTGTATTATAGGTTTTTGCGATATTTAGATATTTTTATCAGGTTTCAAGGTTCTTTTATAAGGTTGGGGGGGGTTTAATGGAAATTTCATTTTCATTTATGAATTTTTTAGGGTTTTAAGCACTTTGGGGTTTTTAGGGTAGTGTTTTTATGTTTTTTAGGTTATTTAAGGGTTTTAGGGTTTTCAAGAGTTTTATGGTTTTATGTTTTATTGTGATTTTTATGGTTTTTATTGTTTTTAGTGTTTTAGGGGGGTGCCTTTTTTGGGGGTTTACGATTTTTAGGGACTTCAAATTTTTTTTGGCATTATAGAATTTTTAGGGGTATTTCAGGTTTTAAGGTGTGTTTAGTTTTTTATGGGTTTTAGTTTTTTTCTCTTTTTTTATTGGGTGTTAGTGTTCTCTAGGGGTTTTAATGGGATTTCAAAAAATTTAGATGTTTTTGAGTCTTTTGAGTTTTCGAGTTTTTTGGGTTTTTATTAGTTTATATGTGTTATGGGTTTTTTATGGTTTTATTTTTTTTGTGTATTTAGTGTGTTTTAGTGTCTTCAAGGGTGTTTTATGAGTTGTATAGGTTTTTAATTTAATTTAAAAATTATAGGGTTTTTTCTTTTAAGGATTTAAGGGTTTTAAGTGGTTTTTATGTTATAAGGTATTTTATGACTTTTCTACTATTTTTATGGTCTTTTGGGGTTTTTTGGGATATTTTATTTTTCTTGGTGTTTTAGGAATTTCTAGTGATTTAAGTGTTTTTTAGAGTTCAAAGGGTTTCTTATGGTCTAATGTTTTTAGGTGTTTTATGGAGTATTTAGGCGTTTTATTGTTTTAATTTGGTTTTTAATGTATTTTTATGTGTTTTCAATATTTTTGGACATTTTTAGTTTTTAGAGTTTTTATGTTTTTATGGGTATTAGGATTTTAGAGTATTTAATGGTTTTCATGGTTTTTAGGGTTTTAAGGGTTTATTGTTTATTGGGTTTTTAGTGTATTTTGGGGTTATATTTCTTCTGTGTTTTTTGGGGAGGATTAGGGTTTTATGGAATTGGATGTTTTTGGATCATTGGGTTTTTTAGTGTTTTTCTAGGTTTTTTTTGTGATTTACAAGTTTTTTTCTTCGTTTTTAGGTTTATAAATCCCATTTTACAGTTCTAAGGGTCTTTTGGGTTTTTAGGTTGTTTTGGTAATTTTTAATTATTTTATTGTTTTTTTGATTTTATGGGTTTTGTATGGTTTTTTGGGAAGTTTTATGGGTTTTAATGGTTTCAAGGGTCCTTTTGGGATTTAGGGGGGTTATTGGATTTTTTTAGGGGCTTAGGGGTTCTTATGGTATTGGGGGGTTTACTGTTTTGGGGGGTTTTGTTTTTATGATTTTTATTGCTTTTAGGGGATTTTAGTGTTTTTGAGTGTTTTTTAATTTGAATGGGGATTTAGGTGGTTTTAAGATATTATATTTTTAGGGGGTTTTATGGTTTTTAGGGTTAAAATGTTTTGAGGGTTTTTCAAAATTTTAGGGGTTCTTTATTTTTCTAGGATCTTTTAGGATTCTTATCGTGTTTTATAGTGTTCTAGGGTTTATTCAGGGTATTGTGGTTATTTTGGAATTTTATGAGGTGTTAGGGTTTATTTGGGGTTTTATGGATTTAGGTTCATTTGGGGTTTTTATGTTTTTTTTGGGATTTAGGATTTTTTGGATTCGTTATGGGTTTTAGGGTTTTCCAGTTTAATATTTTTTTGGGGTTTTGTGATCCATTTGGGTTTCAGGGGTTTTAAGGTCCACTAAGAGGTTTTTAGTTATTTTAAGGGGTTTTTCGGTTTTTGGGTTCTTTAGGGGTTTTCATATTTTTAGACACTTTTAGGGGTTTTAGGGGATTTATGGTATTTTAGCGGAATATTGAATTATTTGTTTTATAAGGTTTTAGGGTATTTTATGGGTTTTTAGGATCTTCTATGTGTTTTAGGGTTTTTACTGCCTTTATGGGGGTTATGGTTTATATGGACATTTCGGGGTTAGCAATTTTTGTTTTTTAGTTCCCTTTCATATTATTAAGGGATTTTTTATTTTTGTTTGGGGGTGGGGTTGAGGATTGTAGGGTTATTTTGGTTTATAGTGATTTTTAGAATTCATAGGGGTTTGGGGGATTTAGGGGTTTTATGGGTTTTGAAGGATTTTTATGGTTTTAAGGTTTTTTAGGTTATTAGGGTTTTTCTTATTTTTAGGATTATTAGTTTTCTTGGGTATTTTGTGTTTTAAGCATTTTAATGGGTTTAGTAGTTTTTATGGTTTTTAAGGGTTTTATGGATTTTTTTTTGATTTTTAGGGTATTTCAATATTTTATGGTGTTTTAAAGGTATTTTTAGGATTTTTTGTTGTATTATGAATTTTAGGGGTTTTGGGATGTTTAGGCAAGAATGGCCTGAAGGCCTTCTTTTTTATTGATTTTTGATAACCCCCATTTCAAGGGATGAGGGGGAACCCTTACAAGGCTCGTAGGATCAGAGATTATGAGGCTCGTAGGCTTAGGAGATTACATGACCCGAAGGTCTTAGGGAATTCAACCAGGCTATCTACAAAGAACTGCCCCACCACATCATCTGCTTCCTGATAGTAGCTCTCCACATTTGCATTACCGTCTGGCTCGGCTCCCCTTGCAGGCACAGGCTTGTACCGATGGCATAGCCATACCATCTCATTCGAAAAATCCATTTGGCTCTGCACTTGTGAGTACACCTGCTCTAAATCCTCTTCTGGGGCTGCTCCATTTATGTAGTGTGTCTGGGCCTGCATTCATGTGGCCTGAAAGCCTTGGGGTGGACCTATGGCCTTATGGTGTCCCGAAGGCCTTGAGAATCAACTGGCCCGAAGGCCTTGGGTGGCTCTAAAGCCTTTCAAGAGCCAAGGACCAAATCGGTGGCCTGAAGATCCATATGGATGAATAGTTCTGGCTACTACAGTTCCGAGCAATGCCTTATACAGTAATGCTAAAGTACTACTACAGTACCCGGAAATATTCCTCCACCAGGATTTGATCTCGAGTCACTTGGATGCACCTAGAAAGTCCTCACCAACTAGTATGAGTCTCATGTGATTTAGGATGTTTAGGTTTTTAAGGTTTATATGGATTTTGTAGTTTTTATTGTTTTATGGGGGTCTTAAGGCTTTTAGCACCTTTTTTGTGCTTTTAGTCGGTTTTAAAAAGTTTGGGGTATTTGTGGAATTTTATGACATATAGGGGTGTCTAATGTTTTCTAGTTTTTAGGGCTATTTATAGGTTTTAGTATTTTATAGATTTTTCTGTGGTTTTTTGAGGTTTTCAAGGATATAGTTAATTTTACTGGATTTAGGATTTTAGGTGTTTCTGGGTTTTATAAGATTATTTTTGGGTTTTTTAGAGTGTACGACATAGGGTTCAAGGTGTTGTTTTTAGGGTTTAGGATTTAGGGTCTAACATATCCGGTGTAGGGTGATGGGTTTATGGTGAAGGGTATATGATTTGGGGTTTTGGGTTTTGTAGTGTAGGGTTTAGATTTTAATGTTTATGGTGTTTGGTATACGGATTATGGTGTAGGGTTTAGGTTTTACAGTTCATCATAATTATGGTTTAGAAGCGGTTATTTAGAAGTGGTTTCCAATACTACTATAAAATAAATTTAAATATTATATTGATGGTTTTTAAGGAACTGCTAAATATTTGTTATTCTGAAAATTAATTCATTTCTTCTCTAGATACTTATACCAACTTTTCCACACCCCATTCCCTTCCCATTATCGGCCCTACTTTAACCCGCACCTCTAACTCTCTCTCTTCCCACCACCTCTATTGTTCTCTAATCCTCATCATCGTCTCGCTCACCCAAACCAATTCCTCTCTCTCCATCAGGATCAAATTCAGGATCTCCCTCACTCTACTTTTCCCCTCCATATCCATCACCCCTACTGTCATGCCACTCAATCATCCCCCTTTCCCCTTTTTCCCACATGTCACCGCCTTATACCTTGGTTGATGAGATTATCAACCCCATTATTCAAATGGATCCCTCACCCCTTATATCATTCCAATCATTCACCCTTCTTTCCCACTACCATCATTGAGCATCTCACAACATCAACATTAATTGTTTCTTCTATTTCTAATCTAAAATCGCATATCAATTGAAATTCATTATAGAATATTTTTAACAAAGCATCTTTACTAAAAAAAATTTAGTATTTTGATGTGTGTTATGAAAATCAAATCAACCAATTCACCGTATATGATTAATTTTGTAAGAAGTTTACAATTATTTTTGGTGACATACATAGACTAAGAATCAATTATAAACATAATTAAAATACATCATATTATTTTTTTCACAGGGAAACTCAAGTAATTTTTTTTTTCTTAAGGTGGATTGTAATTTTTTTTGAATTAACTCATCTTATGTGACGAGTAATATAATGAGTATTTAGTTAATCTTGGTCTATTATTTTTATACAAAGATACACTTATTTACTCAATTAAAATACCCTTATTGTGTTAATATTAATATAAAAAATATAACAATTTGGAATAAATTTTAGTATCTTATTATTTTCGAAAGAAAAACAATATGATATTTAGCAGATTTTTCTATATAGTTATCTTCATTAATGTTTGGATGTTTTGATAATTTGAGATGAAATGGTGATAAAATAAATGTTATAAAATGGAATTATATTTATTTCTAAGTTAATATAATTTATTTTTTATCAAATATATCATTATTGAAAATGTTATTTGTTATTCATTTCTAGTACTAATGATTTGTTATCATATTAAAATTGATTATTATGCATGAGTTATTTATTTTTGAAAATTTAAATTTTATATTAGTTTATATGTGGAGTCATCAATTAACAAGCCTAGTTATATTATGTTTCTTTGTAGTGAAAATTATTATCAATTAAAAAAACTTTCCTATAAGAATAATTAGAAATATACATTTTTAAGTTATTTTTACATGTTTAAATAGCTGAAATTCCAAATAAAAAGTGATCTAATGGTCATAGTTGACTCATTGTTGACATTATCAAACTATAAAAACATCATCAATGTTACATGATGAACAATAAATATCACTCCCTATAGAATCTAACACACCCTCTATCTCCATCCCATTAGTATCTACCACATCCACTCTCTCCCTCCCATCAGTCCAATTTCTTCATCCGTATATTGGAGGTTGATTTTTATAGGTGAAAATTGAAATGGGAATAAATTTATTTCACCTTTTTTATACTAATAAATTAATATTCAAGAAATATGGGAACAATATAACTATCAAGAAAAATATTAATAGATTAGTTTTGTGTAATATGAATTGATTGATGATAGATTTCATCTTGGATAGTTATGGGTTACCCATAGACGATCCTTTATGGATATATGGCTAGATTCTACACTAGTTGTTTTTTTAGTCGGTTTCATTTCTGCTTATATATTTTTATTTGAGTAATATGCCTCAATATTGGTAGAATAAATTATTAGATTCTAGCTAAATGTAATTTTAAAAAATTATGGATCAATTAAATATCATAAATTAATTAAATTTTAATATTTTAAAAACAAATCTCTTTGTAAACATATTATTCCACTTTACCCTTACTGATATTATCACAGAAAAGTGGATAATATAAAATATGTCTAAAAAATGGAAAAATTTTAAATAAATAATTTGGAATGAATTCAATGATACACCATTGCCAATTTATCAGCAGTTTGATAAGGTACAAACATGGTCACCTAAAGAGCAGTTGAATGTGTTTTTTGATAGAAATCTCCATGATAAAAACATGATATTGAAGAATATATAATTATATTGGCCTAATTATAAGTATATATATATGTTTGTGTGTGTGTGTGATATGGAGATGAAATTACATTATTTATAATTAAAATACATGATGTTGATTTCAGGTAGTCTCGAGATAATGTATATCAAGTCGAGTGAAATAAATCAACCCCAACAATTTCAATTCAATGGTTTTATCAAGAAATAGTTCCACATTGGTAATATATTTATTAATTCAAATATTTATATGAAATTATTATTTATTTCATATATTAAATATAAATCATATATATGTTAAATATTAAGAAATAAATTTTGGCACCACGTCTACCAGATAAAACATTGGTTGGATGTTTATAATAATTATGAAGGAGTTATGTTAATGATCACACCAAATATGCTGCGGTATGAATTCTTTTTTCATTATAATTGTTCACACAAACACCTTCAGTTCTGTATGAACTTTTGAAACCAAATATATTAAGTAAATTTATCATTTACAATCATCAAACTATAGTTAATAAAAATATATGTTATATTTTATAAAATCCATCAGCTGTTAAAAATATGACATCAATTACATATATAAGCTTAGTTCGATAATTAGTGTTGTCTGTAATGTATTACCTCTTTTATAGGCTAAAAATATATTTCATGTTTTAACTTTCTTAAAATTTATTAAATTAAATTTTAATGATATTTTATTTATTAGAAAAAATAAAGGAATTATTGGATTTCAGTCACACATAGTCCTCCTTAGTATCCATGGATGACCTAATTTGTTAGGATAGAGGGTTTAATTTTTAGGTTGTAGGGTATATGTTTTATGGTGCATGTACTATGATTTTTTATTTTTGGTATAGGGTTTAAGGTGTAGTGTTTTGGGTTTTGGGTGTTGGGTATAGGATTTAGGGTGTAGTGTATAGTTATGAGGGTGTATGGTATAGTTTTAATGATGCATGGTATAGAGTTTAGGGTGTATTGTTTAGGGTGTAGTTTTAGGGTTTAGTTTGTATGGTATATGGTTTAAGGTGTAAGTTTTATAGTTTATGTTGTATGGCATTGGAATTCAGGTGAATTGTTTAGGGTATAAGGAGTATGTATCGGGATTTGGGTTTTGGGTGTAGGTTTTAGGTTTTAGGTTTTAGGGTGTTGGACATGTGGTTCTTAGTTTAGGGTTTTCAGTTTAGGGGGTAATGTATAAGGATTAGGGTGGGTTTTCTGTGTAGTGATGGTTATAGGGTTTCAGTTTTAGTGTATAGAGTGTTGGGTGTATGATATAGGGTTTAATACCATGGTTTTTGTGTGATAGGTTTACTATGTAGGGAATATGGCTAACTATGTCGGATTTAGGGTGTGGAGTATATGGTTTATGGTTTTTACTGTTTTTGGGGTTTTGGTTTTTATTATTTTATCTGTTTTAAGGGGTTTTATGGGTGTTTTCCATTTTTAGTCTTTATATGGGTTTAAGGGGTTTTAGTGGGTTTTGGGTTTTTGGATTTCGGGGTTTTTGGTGTTTTTTAGTTTTTTTAGTTCATTAGGCTTTTAAGAATTTTATATTATTTATTAGGGTTTTAGGGGTTTTAGGGTTTTTAGGGGATTTTGGGATTTTATGGTTTTTTGGGGATTTATGTTTTTTATAGGGGTTATTTTTAGGTTTTGGGGGTTTTAGTGTTTTTAATGTTTTTAGGAGTTTTTTTTGGTTCTTTGGGGTTTTTGGGTTTTTAGGGGATTCAATGGTTTTTAGGTTTTTTATTATGTTTAGGGTTTTCTACTGTAATTTTTTGGGTTTTAGTGGTTTTTTGTTTTTTTATGGTTTTTAGTGTTTTAGTGTTTTTATGATTTTTAGGACATTTAGAGTTTATTACCATTAATATTTTTTAATGTGATTTTAAGGCTTCTTGGGTGTTTTATCATTTAAATATTTTTCATGGTTTTTTAATTTTTTATAGTATTATGGAGTTTTATGGGTTTATTGTTGATTTATGGTTTTAGAGGTGCTTGTTGTATCTATTGTTTTTATCATGTATTAGGTATTTTAGGGATTTCCGGGTCCTTTAGTGTTTTTGGGACATTTTGTGGTTTTATGGGTTTTAGGGAATTTTATGAGTTTTTTTCTTTTTTAGGATTTTTAGTGTTTTTATGGTTTTTATGGTATTTATTGGTTTTATGGTCTCTAGGATTTAAAGGGATATAAATGGGTTTTAGAATTTTTTTCGGGGATTATGGGGTTTTAGGGTTTTTAGTATTTTCAATATATTATATGGGTTTTTCAATTTCATTATATTTTTAGAGGTTTTTGTAATTTTTAATGATTTTAGATGTTTTTATAATTTTATGGATTTATGGTTTTTAGTCATTTTATAATAATAGTGTTTTTAGGGTTTTTAGGGTTTTCATGGTTTCTATGTAATTTATAGTTTTTAGTATTTTTTAGGGTTTTTTGGGTTTTATGATTTTGGGGGTTTCTAGGGTTTTGGGGGTTTAAATTTTTTAAATAATTTTAGGGAATTTATTTGTTTTTATTGCAATTTTATTTCAATAGTTTTTCGATTTTTATGGTATTTTAGGGATATTTAGTGTTTTTGGGGTGTTTGGGGTCTTATTAATTTTTACGGGGTTTGGGATTTTTCAGTTTTGGGGTTATGGGTTTTAGGGGGTTTAGGTTTTTTGGATGTTTTGAGAGTTTTCATGTGTAGTTAGGGGTTTGGGTGTTTTAGGGTTGTCAGTTTTAAGGGTTTTTTCTGGTTATTAAGGTTTTAGGGTCATATAAGGGGTCTTAGAGGGTTTTATGTTTTCAATGGGTTTTAAGGGGCTTTTAATGTTTTTTTGGTTTTTTAGGGTTTTGATGTTTCAGGTTCATTTATTTTTTTGGGGTGGATTTAGTATTTCTTATGGTCTTTCATTTATTTTAGTTTTTTTATTCTTTTAGGGGATTTTAGGGTTTTGTGGATCCTTTAACGTTTTAGGGGTTTAGTGGCTTTTGGGGATTTTAAGGTTTTATAGTCTTTTGGGGTTATATTGATTAAGGTTCATTTATTGTTTTATGGGTTTTAGAATTTTCTATTGTCTTTCAAGGACAATATGTTTTTTAGAATCTTTTAGGGGATTTTAGGGTTTTAATGGTCCTTTATGTTTTTAGGTGTTTTTGGGGTCTTTCGGTGTTTTTTGGGTTTTAGCATCATACATGGTTTTTTAGATTCATTTTCGGTCCTTTAGGGGTTTAGGTGTTTTAGGTTCCATTAATATCTTCATGATTTTAATATTTCATTAGGTTTTTTGTATTTTTAGGGTATTTTAGTATTTTTTAGGTTTTACGGTTTTTTCTAAATTTTATCTGGTTTATAGTTTATTCAAGTCTTTTAGGGATATATGGTTTTGAGTGTCTCGAGGATTTTTTATGGATTTTAGGTAATTTTAGAATTTTTATTGTATATGGAGTTTTTTGTAACTTTTAGGGAGTTTTTCGGTTTTTTAGGGTTTTATGGGTTTTTATGATTCAAAAGTGTATAAAATTTTTTAGGTTTTTATCGGTTTCTTGGGGGATTAGGGGTTTATGGTGTTTTTATTAGGTTATAAGGGTTTTAATAGTTTTTCAGGGTTTTATAGATTTTAGGTGGGGTTTAGGTTCTTACGGGTTGTAGGTATTTTCGGTTTTTTGGTGTTTCTAGGGTTGTTTTTAGTTTTTATTGGATTTAGGTTTCGATGGATTTTAGTGGTTTGGATTGTTTTAATTTTTTAATGGTTTTTTATGAATTTATAGGTTGTAGGATTTAAATGGTTTATTATTTTTAAGCTGTTTTTAAGGTTTTTATATATTTTAGGTTTTTGGGGTCTTGTGTTTCTAGGTTTTTTATGGGTTTTAATGTTTATTTTTGTTTTCTGGGTTTTAGGGTTTTTAGTGGTTTTAATTAATTTTTCATGTTTTTTAGTATTTAATCGATTTAATAGAGTTATTAGAGATTAATTAGGAATGGGGGGGGGGGTTGGTTCTTTAGGGGTTTTAGGTTTTTTAGTGTTTTGTGAGGGATTTTGGGTTTTTAGTGGATTTATTGTTTTAAGGGTTTTTCATGGCATTTTAATGGTTTTTTCGGTTTTCATGGTTTTATTGTTTTTAGGGGTTTTAGGATATTCAAAGTTTTACTTTTTTAGTCTTTTAATGTTTTTATAGAAGTTTTTGGTTTCAATGGTTTATGTTTTTTTGGTGGGTTTTGTTTTTAGGGGTTTTTGGGCTTTAACGCCTTTTAGGGTTTTTGGGTATTCAAGAGTTATAGGGTTTTGTGGGGTTTTGTATGGGTTTTTAGGGTGTTGGGTTTTTTAGGGTTTTATATTTTTTTGGGGATTTATGAATTTGAGTAATTATTTATTGGAATTTAGGTTTTTATGTGTTTTAAAAGATTTTGGCGTTTTTATGGGATTTATTGGTTTTTTGTATTTTTTAGATATTTAAGCCATTTTTAGGGGGTTTTGATTGTTTTAAGGGATTTTAGGGCTTTAGGATTCTTTAAATTGTTTATCGTTTTTAGGTTTTTTAATGGTTTCATTGTTTTTGTGGTTTTTATGGATTTCATGGGGTTTTAATGTTTTTCATGTTTTTAAGGATTTTCAATGAGTATTATAGAATTTTTGGTATTTATGAAAGATTTTTTAATTTTTTTGTGTTTTAGGGGATTTCTAAGATTTTCATTGATTTTGAACGTTTTATGTTGTTGTTAGGGTATTTTTTAAGATTTTAGCATTTCTAGAAGTTTAGGAGTTTAAAGGGGATTTTAGGGGTTTTATGGTTTTTAGTTGTTTTTAGTGGTTTTACCGGATTTTGTGGTTATTATTTGTAATAGGTTTGGGGTTTTTAGTTATTTTAAGTATTTTATTGGTGTTTTTTATATTTTTGGGCCTTTAAGGGTTTTCATGGGTATTATGGGTATTCAAGGTTTTTAATTTTTTAAGATTTGAGGGGCATATTTTAGGGTTTTAGGGTTTATTTAGTCTTTTTTGAAATTTTAGTGGGTTTTAGTGTTAGTTTGGGGATTTGGTTTATTTTAGGGTTTTAAGGGGTTTTAATGTTTTTAAATTTTTTCATTGATTCATGGTTTTTATAGTTTTTAGGGTTTTTTTCATTTTATGGTGATATAGGTTTGGCAATGAAATCCCCACCAATATTTAATGAAAGCATATACAAAAGTTACAAGGAGGGTTTACACATCTGAGTTTGTACCTGCCACTTCATATCAGAGTCCACATGCGACATACAAAAAGACGAGGCAACAAAAGACCACAATGAGATTTGTTCCTCAATTTCCTTCTTAGAGAGTGCATATTCCATAGTGTTGGAATCTCTATAGACATGAGTGTCCCATAGGGTTAGAGTCTGAGAGATATTGAGGAACTCAAACCATTGTTTTAGAAGTCTCCATGGGACTTCCTTGGATTTGTTTTTGAGGCCATCCACTGTGAGCATCGAGTCAGACTCAATCCAAAGATATTTCCACATAAATTGGGGAGAAAACATAACTTCCTTCATCATCTCCCATAACTCTTCTCCATTGGAACATCCATAACCAATAAAATGGTAAGTCCATCCTTTGACAACACCTTAGTAGTTTCGGAAGACCCCGCAACACCATGAGGGGCCGAGTGCACACAACACTGCACCATCCACATTAACATTTATCCATGTTGGGATTAGGGGAATCCATCCGATATACTTCAGCACATGCAGCTTCGTCCCCCTGCTGGAAACTCCAAGTGAAAAAAATAGTCAGATCATTAAAATTATTTTCCATCAAACCTATTTGAAGATGGGATGCTGCATGGATCCCCTTTTGGATCATCACCACTGCACCACAAATAGAGAGAGGTTGTTGGTTAAAGGCCATTACTTTTCGAGCATCCCAAATATAGTGAATGGTCACTACATTTTCTACAAGAATTAGGTGGTGAACATGGTCACTATATTTTCACTTCACCAAGCCACAAATGAAATCACATACCACCCATTTCATGCCACACACTTACCTAAAAAATTGAAGCCGGTAGCTCCATATTTCAGGAGAAAATTTACAGTGTAGTAGAACATGTGAACTATTCATCTCAGACATCCCGTAGAAAAATCAAGAGGAGGAATGTTTACATCCAACTGTATTTAGTTACACTTGGAGGGGGGGTTTGTTTCTCCAGATTTTCAAGATCATCACATAGTGAGCCGGAGGGATGAAGGTGTTCTGTATATTAGCAGCCAAGATGGAGAGGTTGTTCCATGAAGGTATTTTATCAGGAATTAGTCATGGGTATTCAACATTCCTACCATACTAGGCCTCCAAATGAGGGTTTCATTATCCATGAAAAAAAAATCAATGAATTTGTAAAATAATATGTTCATGGAAACCCACCGGGGAGTCCCTGCTCTGCTGGACAAGGGTAGAAATCAACATGTCCATTAGGTAAAGGGGAGGTATAACAACATCAAAAAATGGGTTTTCAAGCCTTGGAGTTGTCTAGAAATTTTTAGTTGAGGAATTTTACAATATCCACTTTGAATGAGAGATTATATCATTGTATGAGGATCATAGAGTAGGAAAAACCGAGGAGGATATGTATCCTGTGAATCCATAAAAAATCCTACACATGAATTTCTCGTTAAGAAAATCCATGCCATCATCATGTGGGTTGAACAAACTCCAAATGAACCTCCCCAATAGGGAATCATGAAATATTCTGATTTCTTTAATACCAATCCCACCCATCTCAACCATATTTGTACAATGCTTCCAAGAAACATAGTTAAATTTAATTTTTCTGGTGCATCCCGTCCAGGAAAAATTCATTATCCTTGTATTCAAATTTTTAACCAGACTTACCGACCATATGTTTATATATATATATATAAAGTGTGGACGAACATGGAAGTTATAACCAAATTGATCATACATACTATTCTAGCTTAAGAGAGGAATTTTCCCTTCCATTTGGCATGCTTCTTGGTAATTTGGGATGATATTACCTCAAAGTAGTAGATTGTTTCCTTTCCCCAGAATAGGGGGATACCTACAGAGGTGAAGGAGAGTGAGCCTCACCTCACCCCAAGAGAGCCGGAAATATAGAGTTTCCTTGAGGGGGAGACTCCATTTACAAAGAAAATTGTGTATTTCTTTCAGCTGATATTTTTCTCAATGATGCTCTCATAGTGACAAAAGATCATTTTTCACGAAGAATAGTGTTTTCTTGTTAGAATTAACAAACAGAAAAATGTAATCGTCAAATAGTTGGTGGGGGGGGGGAACATGGATGTCCATCCCTACCTTGATTGGTGAGTCAAGTCTAGTCTGCACCATGTCAGTAATGCACCAACACATGTGATCCACAACAATTTCAAACAGAATTCTGGAGAGCGGGTCACCATTCTGGACACCCTGTTTGCATTTAATGAACCCCTTTAGGGAACCATTTATAAGAACATAAATTCATGAACTATTAAAGATACTATTAATCAGCATGATAAAACAGCTAGAGAAACTGTACGTTCCAAGAACCTTAATGATAAATATCCACTTTATAGTTTTGAAATCCTTTGAAATATCATGTTGTATGGAAAGAAACCATGCTTCGTTTCCTTCTTCGTAATGTTTATACCCTCTGAGGCATTGCAAACGGTTGTTTGAATGTTCCTACAAGGAATGATCCCAAATGGGTTTGGAGTGATAATGTCCCTCATAATCATCCCCAACATTATGACCCAAATTGTTTTTACAATATTGGGAATGGTGTTCCCCATGAAAACTGGGTAGAATTCACCAATATCAATAACATTTTAATTCATCATAAATAGAGATATAAAATTGGAATTGTCAACATAATGGATTGATCAAGAGAGGAAGACCTCCCTGATAGACATGGAAAAATCCTCATTCATAATATCCCAATAAAACATAAAGAATTTATTTCTAAGCCCATCTTGTCATGATGCATTATCCCGGTTGAAAGAGAAATGAGGATACTTGACCTCCCCTCCGATGGGCACCACCATGAGATCCTCATTATAATGTTCAACAATGTTGGGTGTGATTGAATCTTAGAGGATAAAGGGATCATCACCATCGTCCATGTACAACCCGTGAATGGTCTGCACCATAACATTGGAAATTTCTTCCATCGAGGTGAAGGTCGAAACTCCAACCCAGATTAGATTTAGATTACTCTTTTCCCATTTCCCTCTGTGAAGGAGATGAAAAAACATTGAGTTTCTATCTCCGTCTTGTAGTCATTTAGCTTCTACTTGTACCCTTTCAATCCCCTCCTTTAGATCCTTTAACTCATCCAACATGAAGTGTAGCTGTATCTCCACGCAGGAGGGGGTGTGATGCCACCTGTTTTCAATTTAACAGTTTTCAAGATGAGATTCTGTAGTCTTGATGTCATATTCTAGCCCTAAAAATTACATCATGCTCCATTCCTTTAGGAGGCGATTGACTTCTCTGAGAATAGAATCTGCAAAAAATAGGGTCTTCCAACATAGGTATTGTTCCAAACTTTAATAACCGATTCCCTGAACCCATGAATTTTTATATAATCATTTTCAAATTTAAAGCGTATAGGTAGAGACTTGGAGTTACCCTCCCTTAACTCATCAACAGTGGGGTTGTGGTTCAAGTTGAATTTTGGAAGAGTGAACCTGTAGATGGCCATGGGGTATCGCTTGTCACTGATTTGGGAGACAAATTCATCCAAAAAATTGGATTGAGGACCATTGATTTTATACCTTCTAAATGTGAATGTTTCTCCATCTATGGATATCTCATATAGTTCACAATGTTCTAGGAATGTGGAAAATTCCACTATTGTAATGCAGTAAATGTTTGGGGCAATATTTCCCCAGGACGCAAGACATTAGTAATTTCACCAATAAAAATAAAATTATGGGATATGGAATCATTCATCTTAATAGACTCCCTCCATATATCTCTCTTTCTGATGTACGAACAAGATTCATACACAAATGAAAGGGATAGTATGGTATCATGGAAACATATGGTAACAGAGATCACTTGAGGCCTCACTTCTACTCCAATAACCATAAGACAATTGTTCTTTAGATCCCATAAGGTTTCAGGGCCCTCACCATTAGAATAAACGAGGGAGTACCCAAGGGTGCTCCAATTAAATCCCTTCTTGCTTTCAAACTTGATCATGGGATCAACAATCCAAATTAACATTGGCTTGTGAGAAATAAATTTCCTAAAGTTTGTTGATATGGGAACATTCCCAAGCCCCTGGAATATCCACAACAAGAGATTTAGTGGGGTAAAGTTTCAATATTAACGGGGGAGGGATGCTTCTATTCCCTTTCCATTAATTCCTTTACTCATGGTGTTTCTAGTAGACTTCTTGTGTAGTTCTGGAGTGAGGTGTCTTGCCGCAAGATTTTTCTTGTCAGTAGTATTAACTTTAGTAGGACCAAGGAGAGACCATCATCTTGGACCTCAGAGTCCACATCCATGTAACTCAAAAATTTCCCACTCAATAGATTAAACTTTTTCATCATTCAAATGGATTCTTCTATTGGAAGACCAATCGGATTCGTTGTAGCCTATCCTATGTAATCATTCGTCAAAACGTCAGTATCATGGGTCATCCATGCTGGAACCATAGAAATATCAGCCTTCTATATAAGACCAGATTCGGTGAGGCTAGAACCAAAAAGGAGGGTCAATCAGGTGTTTCCTACTATCCCGCAGGTGAAGCAACATCCTGGGTGACCTACAGGTCGGCTGGTAATTTTGGGACATCACACATAGACTGGATCTGAGAGTCTATGGCTTGTGCAATGGGTGAAACCACAGGCATCGGTACCTGGGAGACCCATGCTGGATCCAACAATTCCTTTCCCTCAGCCGATCTAGCCAGATCATGATCCATCCTTGACTCTGATTCCTCCAAATTAAAGGCCCCCAGAAGAGGATTAGAAGACACAAGATCGAACATTCATGTAGTGTCCTCATCCACAAGGAGGGATCGGGGTAGGGATCTGAGGAACTGAGGCCTCTAGGATGCTTCCCACCAATTTTATTTTCCACACACGTGGATGATGAGGGGTCCTAATTTGACCTGGGGTTATGTTAACCTATCCCTCATCCCATCTTACATGTACTTGGATTGTACTCTTATAGGATGAAAATAGAACAAGTCTTCAATCTCTCACATTCTAAGATAGTATAACAAAAAAATTGTAGTTATGTAAGAATTTGGACCTTCCATTATATTGTATTTACAAGGTATGTCCATCCACAAGGGTATTTAATAGATCCTCTTCAACCAGTGTGCTTTCCATATTTACTCTAACAAGAACCATTTCAAAGTGATCATACCCTGGATTTTCAGTTTCCTTATCTATTCTCATGGGGAAGCCAACTGAAGAGGCAATATACCACAGTATTTGAGGGTTCCAGCAGAACCAATTTAATTTAGAAATCTGAATCCATACCTATACACTTGTTTTTTTCACACTGAGAGGGCCAAAATTATGGTCCCAATAATAGATTCGAAGTAGACCTGGTTTGAGATTGAGGGAGATGATGCTCTAGGAACACCTTTTCCCAGTAATTAGAAGGGAAGATAATATGGTAAGATACCCTTCTCATGGTTATAATTTTCAACTCCATAAACCACCAGATGTCAGCAATGGTCTTCGTCAGATTCCCACTCTTCCAAATCCTCCACCCTTTTGGAAAAATCACTCTTGCAATAAATGAGAATCATCAAAGACTAGCCTTATCCTCTATCGCCTCCCAATTGGACTAGGCAAGTGCTACATGACCCTTTTTTATTAAACAACAATGGGAGGGAGTGCCAAAATCTATGTAGGCAAGAGAATTTTTCATTGGATTTTTTTTGGGTTTTAGGTTTATTTATGAATATTTATGTATTTTATATTTTTTTGGATTTTTTATACTTTCTAGGGTATTTTATATTTTTAGGTATTTTATGGTTTTTAAAACTTAATTGGTTTTTAGGTTTTCCATGTTTTGTAGTTTATTTTGCATTTTATAATATTTGGAGTGTTTAATAGTATTAATTAGTAATTTATGGTTTTATAGGGTTTTAAGATAATTTGGTGTTCTAGGGTTTTCAGGGTATTTAGGGTTTTAAATGGTTTAGGGTATTTTGGGGTTTTAAGGTTTTATGTTTTTTTATGGTTTTATGTTTTTTGGGGGGTTTTAGGGTTTTAGTGATTTATATGGTGTTTCATGGGTTTTTATGATTTTTATGGTTTTCATGGGTTTTATGGTTTGTATTGGTTTTTAATGGGTTTTCGTTATTTTGAATGAATTTTAGGGTTTTTAGGGTTGTCTATGGTCATAGGGTTCTTTGAGGGTTTTAGTGTTTTAGGGGGCCTTAAGGGGATTGGGATATTTTTAGGGTTTTATTGGGTTCTCCTATGGTTTTTTTCTATAGGTTTTGGGTTTTTTGGTTTTTAGGGATTTATGGGAATTTTAGGGAGTTTTTCGTGTTTTTTGGGGACTTACAATTTTAGGGGTTTTAGATTTTTAAGTTTTTTTACAGTTTTTAGGGTTGTTATATTTTTATGGTTTTATAGGTTCATGATTTTAAATGAATTTTATGGTTTTTTCGCAGAAGGGTTATTATGGATTACACGAGTTTTATGGTTTTAGGGGTTTTATGATTTTTTGGGGTTTTAGGGGTTTTAGTGTTTTAATGTCTTTTTATGGGTTTTTATGGATTTTTTATGGTTTTTAGTGCGTTTTAATAATACTTATGTTGTTTAGGGTATTTAGGAGAGTGTAGTTGGGGGGGGGCTAATGTTTTCATTGACTTTCATGTTTTTCCCATTTTATGGCCATTTAGGGGTTTTAAGTGACTTATTTGTTTAGATTTTATGGGGTTTTTTGTTTTGAGTTGTTTTAGGGTGTTTTAATATATTTATATTCCTTTATGGTATTTAGGGTTCTTTTATGTCCTTTAGGCTTTTCCAATTTTTTGATCCTTTGTGGTGTTTACAAGTTTAGGGGTATTTAATATTTTCAGTGGTTTTAGGTTTTTTTGTTTTTTATTGTTTTATTATTTTATAGGGAGTTTTCTGGTTTTTCTCTTTATTTCTTTTTTTTGTTTTAGGGGATTAAAATGTTTTTTGTGTTTGTAAGGGGTTTTTGTGTTTTTAGGGGGGTTATAGTGTTTTTTGTAATTTTTATGGGTTTTAGGTTTTTTATTGGGTTTTTAGGGGTTTTAAAAGGGTTTTATGATTTTCAAGGGTTTTAGTGGTTTTCTATTTTTTGGGGTATTAGGGTATTTTTTGGTATTTAAGAATTTATATATACATATTTAAGGTTTTTATTGTATTTTACAATTTTTATGTGCTTTAGGTTCCTTTAGTGTTTTCTTGTGTCTTTGAGGGTTTTTATTAGATTGTAGGGTTTTATGGGTTTTTAAAATTTCAGGGTATTTCATATATTTTTATGGTTCTATGGTATTTTAATGTTTCTCAAATTTTTAGTGTCTTTTTTTTGGGTGGGTTTATGGTCCTTAAAATGTTTTATGGATTTTAGGTTCCTTCCGAGGTTTTTTGGTTTTTTGGGTCCTTTATATGTATTTTGTGTTTTAGAGTCCTTATGGTTTTGTAGGGGTTTAGGGTTCTTTGGGGTCGTTTATGATTTTTAGTATTTTGAGGCTATTTTTGGATTGTATTTTGGTCATAAGGGATATTTATGTGTTTTATGGGCCCTTAATATATTTATTGATTTTATGTTTTAGTAATATCATTAGGGTTTTAATGGGTTTTAGTGTTTTGAGGGGTTTTAATGTTTTTTGGGTTTTAGGGGTTTAGGGGTTTTAATGGTTTTGGGTGTTTAGGGTTAATGTTTTTCAGGGTTTTTGGTTTTATAGTTTTTTATCAATGCTTATAGGATTTTATGGTTCCGTAGGTATTTTAAATGGTTTTATGGTATAACATTTTTTTTATTGTTTTCATTTGTATTTCTTGGGTTTTGTTTCTTAATTATTTTAGGGTTTTAGGGAGTTTAGGTGTATTATGGATTTTATGGATTTTATATTTTTTGGAGTTATAGAGTTTTTAAGTTTTAGTGTTTTTATGGGATTTTTGGTTTTAGGGTTCTTGGGTTTTTACGGTTTTTAGGGTTTAAACGTTTTTATGGTTTTTAGATATTTTGATGTTTTTTGTGGATTTTTGTATTTTTTTTGATTTTATATTGTTTTCTAGATTTTATTAGAAATTTTATGTATGTTTTATAGGTTTTTGGGTTATGGGTTTGGGTGCAGGGTAAAGGGTTTATTGTGAAGGGTACAAGGTTTAGGTTGTAGGGTATATGGTTTAGGATATAGGGTATAGGGTTTAGGTTGTAGGGTTTAGTTTTTATGTTGTAGGGTATATGGTTTAGAGTGTACGGTGTAGGGATTAGTGTGTAGGGTGTAGGGTTTATGTTTTAGGTTGTAGGGTATAGATATTAGGCTATTTGGATAAGGTTTTAGGGTATAATGTAGAGGGTTTACGGTGTAGGATGTATGATGTAGGATTTACGTGGTAGTGTATAGTGCTAGGGTGTATGATTTATTATTTACGGTATTTTTTTATATGGTGTAGTGTTTAGGGTGTGTTGTTTTTGGTTTTGGGTTTATGGTGTATCATATAGGGTTTAGGGTGTCGGGTTTAAGGGTTAGGGTGGAGTCTTTGGGTTTTGGGTTTGGGGTTTTGGGTTTGGGTGAAATGTATAGGGTTTAGGGATTAGGGTGTAGGGTATAGAGTTTATGGTGTAGGGAGTAACGTTTAGGGTGTACGTTATAGGTTTCATGGTGTAGGGTTTTGGGTGTAGGGTTTTGGGTTTTGGGTTTTGGGTGAAGGATATACAGTTTAATATGTACATGTTCAGATTTATGGTGTAGGGTAGAAGGTTTAGGGATTAGAGTTTGAGGTTTCTGGTGTGGGATATAGGGTTTGTGGTGTATGGTTTTGGGTTTTGGGTGTTGGGTATAGGGTTTAGGTTATAGTATTTAGGGTTATGTTTTATGGTATTGGGTGTTGGTTATAGCGTTTTGGGTTTAGGGTGTAGGGTACATGGAGTATTTTGTAGGGTTTGGGGTTTATGTGTAGGGTTCTGGGTTTAAAGCAAAGGTAATGGGTTTTTGGTTGTATGGTATTGTGTTTAGTCATCTGGGTATATGTTATTGGGTTTAGAGTGTGGGGATTATGGTTTAGGGTTTGGGTTCAGGTTTTAGGGTGTAGGGTTTGTTGTTTAGCGTATAGGTGTATTGGTTTTAGGATGTAAGGTGGTGTAGGGTTTACGGATTAGTGCATTAGGTAAAGGGTTTGATGTGTATTGTACATGGTTTATTCTGTTGGGTATGAGTTGAAGGGTGTAGGGTATATTGTTTATTGTGAAGGGTTTAGGATTTACAGTTTACGGTATAAGTTTTTTTATGACAGGTTTAGGTTTTAGGGTATAAGATATAGGTTTTAGGGAGTATATTTTGGGGTTTTCCATGTTAGGTAATGTGTTTATACTATATGGGTTTTTATAGGCTGTATTGTATAGGGTTTCAGGTGTAGGGTTTTTAGATTAGGGTGTATGGTGTAGGGTATTGTGTTTAGGGTGTAGTTTTTAGGGTTTTGCATGTATGGTATAGGGTTCAGTGTGCAGGGTTTAGGGTATTGGGTTTTTTGTTTTCAGAGATTTATTGGTTTTTTTGTTTTTTTGGGGTTTTAGGTTTTTTATGGTATTTTATGGGTTTTATGGGTTTTTTAGTTTTTAAGGGTTGTTATGGTTTATGGGTTTTAGGATTTTTTGGGTTTTGGGTTTTTGAGTCATTACGAGATTTTTTTGGTCTTAATGGATTTTTAGTGGTTTTAGGGTTCTTTGAATTTTAGTGTCTATAAGTTTTTTATGTGGTTTCTTATGATTATATATTTTTTTATGGTTTTAGAGTATTTTTAGATTTTTAGTTGTATTAGTGATTGTTGGGTTTATTACCTTATAGGGTTGTAGGAGGGTTTCATCGTTTTTAAGGTTATTTTAGCGTTTTAGGGTATTTTATGATTTTCTTGGGTTTTAGGGTTATATGGTCTATTAGGGGTTATATGGTTTTTTTGGTCGTTTAGGGGTTTTTTTTGTATTTATTGGGGTCTTTTAGTGTATTTTTTTTGCTTATGATTATTTTAGTAAATTAATGGTCCTTTAATTTTATTTGGGTTTCTAGGATCATTTTTAGGTTTTTTATGTTTTTATAGTTTTTTGGGTCTTTTTGATTTATATATGATTTTTTTGGGTTTTAGAAAAATTTCATTTCTTTTAGGGAGTTTTCTATGGTTTTAGATTTTTTTTTGGAATTTTAGATGTTTTTTGGGTTTTAGGGTTTTTAGGGCCCTTAGGGATCTGTTTAGTGTTTTTAGGGTTTTTGTGATTATTTTTGTTGGATTTAGGTTATTATGTGTCTTATGGTTTGTAGTTCATTATGGTTTTTGAGGTTTTCATTTTTTTAGGGTTATTATGGTTTTTCGGCCTCTATGGTCTTCATGTATTTTATGGTTTTTATACAATTATTTAGGGATTTGATGATTTTTCAGATTTTAGGGGATTTTGGAGGTTTTTGGGTACATAGAGTTTCTATGAGCTTTTGGTTTTTAGGGGGTTTAGACTCCCAAAAAAATTGGGGGTTTTTAGGGTCCTTTAGGTTTTTATTAGTTTTAGGGTCTATTAGTGATATTAAGGATTTTTTGGGAATTTTAAATTTTTTAGGTTTTTTGGGCCTTTTAGGGATTTTAGGGACCCTGGAGAGTTTCGAAGTTCTTTTGGGTTTAAGGATTTTTCAGATCCTTTGAGGGTTTTAGGGTATTATTTGTTCTTTTAGAGTTTTTAGGGTATTTATTTCCTTTTAGTGTTTTAGGGATTTTTTGTTCTTTTAGGGTTTCTATGTTCTTGTAGGGTCTTTAAGGGTTTTTAGTAATATTTTTCTCTAGTAGTGTTTTTTGTTTTTTTTGGTGTCATTTAAGGGTTATTAGGTTCTTTTATGGGGTTTTATGGGTTTTGGGGTTTTAGTGGTTTATGTGATTTATGTGTTTTAGGGGTTTTTAGTTTTTTAGGGTTTTTATGGTTTTAGTGTTATTAGGGTTCATTTATGTTCTTAGGGTTTTAGGATTTTTATGGATTTTATGATATTACACGTTTTTTAGTATTTGGTGGGGGTGGGGGGGGGGGGTTAAGGGGGTTGGGTTTTTAGAGATTTTAAGGTTTATTAATTTTTTTAACATTTTATTTTGTTTTTATGTTTTTAGTGGTTTCATAGTTTTTAGTGTTATTATGTTTTTATAGTGTTATTCGGTGTTTTAAATAATTTTATATTTTTTTCATTTTGAGGGGCTTTTTGGTTTTTAAGGTATTTAATGGTGAGTAGGGAATTTTGTGGTTTTTAGGATTTTAAATTTTTTAAGAGGATAGTGGTTTTCATATGTTTTATTGATTTTAACAGTTTTAAGGTTTTTAGGATTTTTAATGATTTTTAGGATTTTTTAGGTTTTTAGGGAAATTTTGGGATTATTAGTTATTTTGGGGATTATTATTGATTTTAAGGGATTTAATGGGTAATTAGTGTTTTTTAGTGGTTTTATGGTTTTTATATTTTTTAGTTGTTTAAGGTTTCTTAGGGGTGTTTCTAGATTTTTATAGGTTTTACGGATTTTAGTGTTTTAGTAGATATTGGGGTTTATAGAGATTTTATTGGTTTTTAAATTTTTGGGGTTATTTGGTTATTTATTTTATGGTTTATTTGGATTGATTTAGCGAGTTTTATTGTTTTTTTGGGTAATTTAGAGTTTTATGGGATTTTAGAAATCTCATGGATTTTAGGGTTATAGGGGTTTTACAGTTATTAAGGGTTTTTAGATTTTTAGAAATTTTAGTATGTTTATTGGATTTATGTGATTTTAGTGATTTCATAAGGTTATATTTTAGGGATTTTAGGTTTTTAGTGTTTTGAGTGTATTTAATTTTTTTTTATATTTTTAGGATTTATAGGGGTTTAGGTTCTTTATATCATATTAATGGTTTTTGGAGTATTTTTATGGTTTCTAATGGTTTTCTGGTTTTCAGTGTTTTTAATGGTTTTCTAGGTTTTTAATGTTCTTAGGAATTTAGTTTTTTTAGTTTTTTAGGGGTTTGATGATTTTTTCGGTTTTCAAGGGTTTTATTTGTATGTTTTGTTTTTTGGGGTTTAAGGGGTTTTAAAATGTGTTGGATATTTTTAGTGTTTTATGGTATTTATCATTTTTGGATGCTATTAAGGTTTTTGGGGGGTTTTATTGGGTTTTGAATTTTTAGGGGGTTTAGGGTTTTATGATGGTTAGGGGTTTTTAGGTGTTTTATGTATATTAGTGTGTTTTACTTTATTAGGGAATTACTGGGTTTCCATGTTTATTGGTTATTTATGGGTTTATGAGTTTTTATGGTTTTTCGGGTTTTTACGGTTTTTCGGTCTTGATTGTTTTTATTGGATTTAGATGTTTTATGTTATTTATAGTGTTTTTAAAGTTTATAAGGGTTTTGGAAACTTTTGTGGTTTTTGGAGGGTATTGTTTTTTAGGGTTCTCTGGTTTTCAGGGGGTATAGGGGATTTTAATTTTTTGGGTTTTCTGATATTTTAGGGGTTTTCATGGTTTTTTGAGTTTTTAGGTGTTTTTTATTATATGTTTTATAGGATTTCAGGGTTTTTCTGGGGTTTTCAATCATTTTAGCGTTTTTAGGATTTTTAGGCTTTTTAGGGGTTTTAGGTGTTATTTGGTTTTTTGGGTTTTAGAGTTTTTTGGTTTTTTAGTGATTTTTTGGGTTTTGGGTTATTTATGGGTTTAAGGGTTTTTAGTGATTTTACGGTTTTTTAGTGGTTGAGGTATTTTTAATGATTTTTATTATTTCAAATGAATTTTTATTTTTTTGGGTTTTGGGGGGGGGGGGTTTCTATTTTTTTTCATTTTTCAGTTTATTTATGGTTTTTATGATTTTTAGTTAAATTTTCGTGTTTTTACCTTTTTAAGAGTTTTTTGGGATTTTTTTGTGATTTGGGTGTGTTATGAAATTTTATGGTTTTTTGTTTTTTTAGTGTTTGTAGGGGTATTTTTATTTTTAAGGTTTTTTTGGTGTTTTTTGCCGCTTTAGGGTTTTCTTTGGTTTTTATGATTTTCATTATGATATAAGATGTTTAAGGGTTTTCAGGGGTATTTTAGTGATTTTATAGGTTCTTTCGGGCCTTTTTGGGGGTTTATATGTTTTAGGGGTTATTTATTTATTTTTTGGGTTTTAGGGGGTTTTATTGTTTTTTAGGGCAAGGAAGGCTCGGATCCAGGATATTATGGGACCCCCCCAAAATTTTATTAAAAGAAAAGACACAGACACTACAGACAAGGGAGGGGAGGGATCAATCGATCCACACCCAAAATCCCTTACGACCTAAGCCCAAAGGGCACAGAAAGAGAGGGAGAAAAGAAAAGGCAAAAACAAACAATTCAAAAGCACACAAGGGGAAGATCAGTGAAATTCGCCACCAATGTCCTCCTGCTCCACACCTCGAAACCCCATGCCCACACCAAATCCATCACCCACATCAGCAGTGCTGAAATCCGACTTAGCACCCATGTTCGTTGAGTCCCATACGGACTCAAAATCCTCTTGCATTCCAAGCATCGAGAGCAGCTTCATCCTAGCCTTCTCTTTCTCTGTAGAAATTGAATGCCGCTCTCGCTTATTCACCTTTAGATTTATTCTTACAGCTCGTGAAGAGGCCCTAGTTTCCATGGCATGTGTGAGTGTAGAGTAATCCTTCCTCCGTCTTCGTCTCAGAGGGGCATAAATGGATCCAGCTGCAGCACGCGCCTTCGCACAAGCGTTACCATCACTGACAGCCGATGTTGTCTTCCCTTTCTTACAGTCTGTCCCAGGAGTTTCAGCACCACTTTTCTCCTTTGGCCTGGTCATAGCAGCATTTATCCGGTGATCAGCCTCAGAAAACCTCTCCCCGAGCCTCGCAGCTTCATCCTCAAGCGAGAACCTTTCCCATTCAACACACACCACCACATGCAGCTGTACACAAAAAGCTTTAGTAGAGGGGACACCATGAAGGACCATATCCCTCTGCAGGTCCATGGCACTAGCATCACCAGCATTTCCCGGCATAGGGCTAAGCTGTCCACTGGGAGGATCCTTAGTACCGCTTGTGCTGTCAAAGGGAAGAGATAACCCCTGTCCCATGTCAGGTCCACCCATGCCTGGACATCCAGACAGAACTAGAGGGGAATCACGCCAGTTCATGTGTGACCCCGTGGGGATCCAGGTCTATTCATCCACCATTGGCCTTTCCTTAACTGATGACAAGTTCCAATCATCTCCAGTCCTCAGGCCCTGAGCAGCCACTTCCTCCTTCATGACATCTGCCACCCACACATCCTCCCCGGCAGGCTCAGCCAAGACTTCAACCTTCAAGCCAGCTATATCATCTCTTTCCAGATCCAGAGCAAAGGCCTCGTCCACATTTTATTCCCCGACGCCCATCACTGCAGCCTTCCCTAAATAATTTTTCCTCCTAGGGGGGTCACCATACCTGTGGACACCATTAGAAGAAGACCGATTATCCCTCTCAGTCAGCATCACTTCCTCCTCATCAACATTCCCCAAAACACCAGCACCTCCAATCAGACTCACAACGAAACCACCCGATTCCATCAGGGCCACCTCTAAATGACTTCAAGCCATCAAATTAGACGAGCAAGGAACATCAGAATTTAGAGGTTGGGAGGAAGCCACCCCCTTTATCCCCTTTACCTCCACTAGTGGGAGGGTAATCTCACCAGAAGACATGCAAGGCAGAGAACCACCACCCCTGACTGTGCCAGAACAACTTCCAGAGTGATCACTGTGCCCAAAACTCCAACAAGATGAGAAGAAAACATGCCATTTCTCAAAGATGACAGGCTGTCTCCACCTATGTTCTTCCCCCACTGCAATCCAAACAGCATCCACAGGAGACATCGAAGCATCGATTTCAACAAAATCCCTTGGTGCAACCGGATGACAAAGGGCCCTAGTCAAACTATCCACACATAGGAACCTCCCCACCAAATTCCCAAGCATCGAAATAATAGAGATATTTTGAAAAGGATGGGGATGCTCAGGAAATCACACCAAGGTAGCAACAATCAGGGAACTACGCTTCAGATGAAAATCAAAGCTCCACCGAAATAGGGAGAAACGAGTGCCATTGCATGACCGAGGAGCTACTGACCAGGCTAAGAACAGGTCTTCCTCCTTGGCAAAGCGAATCACGATGTGGGATCTATCGATCAAGCCCACAGTCGCACAAGCCCTAAGATTCCAGAATGCTAAAACGAACCTGTCGAAAGTGGTAACCGGGGGTCGTCGCCTCGGGACGCTTGCAACCAAAGTCATGCAGTGCAGGTCCGAAGCTTCAGTAATCTCCCAAAGTGAGAGTGGAAGCTGTGAACAACCATTGAAAAACTCCGGAACCTTCGGGCAGAGCACCGTTCTCGGGAAAGAGGGTAACGAGTCAGCAGAGGAGAGCGACGAGAAGTCCTCCAAGAGAGGATCCACCCCCGTATAGAGGGGGGGAGGGGGTTCATTTTCCATCTTCATCAACCAGGGTTTTTAGTTCGTTAATTTTTTCATCGTAATTTTATAAAAAAATTAAGATTTTTATTGATCTTTGGATTTTTAAGTATTTAAGGGGTTTTGTAAACCTTTTAGATTTTTGTATGATTTTTTTGGGTTTAATCAATTTTTAGGGGTTTTAAGGGGTTTTCATGTTATTAATGTATTTAGTGTTTTTTAGTATTTAGGAGTGTAAGGGGTTTGGGGGGGAGTTTAGATTTTTTCATTTTTTTAGGTTTCATGGATTTTATTGTACTTTTATGATTTTTAGGGGTTTTATGAGACTTAATAAGTTTTAGGGCTTTTAGGACTATTAGGGGTTTTTGGGTTTCATATGGTCTTCAATTTTTTTAGGTTTTTAGTTTTTATAATGATATTGGTTTTTTTTAGGTTTGTTAGGTTTTTTTTTGAAAATTTGAGGTGATTTAATGTTTTTAGGGTGTTCATGGTTTTAATGTTTTATGGTTTTATGGGTTTTTAGCGTTTCAAGGGTTTTATTGGGTTTTTATTATTTTTATTGTTTTTTGGATTTTATGGTTTTTGGATGTTTATGTTTTATATATTTTTAGGTGTTTTTGGGGTGTTTTGGGTTTTTAGGTGGTTTTTGTATTTTTAGTTGTTTAGGGGTTTTCAGGGGGTTTTCGGATTTTAGGGGATTCAAGGATTTTAGAGTTTTAAAGGGTTTTTGTGGTTTGGGGTATTTTTAGATCTTTTAAGGTTTTAGGGTATTTAATGTTTTATGGATTATTTATGTTTTAGGGAATTATAGGGTTTTACGATTTTTAGTGGTTTTGGGGTTATATGGTTTTACGGTTTAAATTTTGTTTATGAGTTATATAGTGTTTAATGTTTTAATAATTTTACAGTTAGTGTATTTTTCAATTTTTTTATAACAATTTTATTAATTTTATGTTTTATAGGATTCTTAGTGTTTTATAATGTTTTTATGATTTTTTAGGTTTTAGGGTTTTTTGGAGTCTATTACGGTTTTTTGGGTTTTATATTTTTAGGGTACATGGGGTTTTTTGTTTTTTAGGTTTCATAGGTTTGTAATGGATTTGTGTGTATTTTATGGTGTATAAGGAATTATAGAGTTCTCTATGATTTTTTTGATTTCTAGTGTTTTTAGGTTATTTTAGGGTTTTTCTGGTCTTTTAGGGTTTGAGGGTCCATTTGGAGTTTCTATGTGTGTTTAGCTTCCATTAAGATTTTATGGTATTTTAAGTTAATTTTGGTTATACATTCGTTTTTAAGGCCCATTAATTGGTTTAGTTTTCTTAGGGATTCTAGGGTATAAGGGTTTTATGGTTTTATGGTTTTTAGGGTTTTCTAGCATTTTATGTGTTTTTTAGGGTTTTCAGTTGTTTTATGGGGTTTTAGGGGTCTATGTTTTTTGGTGATTTTTAGGGTTTTAATGATTTTTCAGGTGTTTTATGGTTTTTAATTGATTTTCATGGTTTTCAGAGGTTTTTAGTGTGCTGTTATGGTTTTTGATGTTTTTTTAGTGTTTTCAGCGATTTGTGGGGTTATAGGTTTTTTTTGGATTTTTTTAGGTGTTTTGGGGTATTTTTGGATTTATAGGGGCTTTAGGAATTTTTAGTGTTTTTTGGTTTTTAGGGGTTTTTATAGTTATAAAGGTTTTTTATTTTTAGAGGGTTTAATAAGATATTATTGTTTTTAGGGCTTTGAAGTGTTTTCAATGTTTTGAATGAATTTAGGTGTTTTGGGGTTCTATATCATATTTTTAGGGTATTAGGGTTTTAAAAAAATTTGGTCCTTAAAAGGGTTTTAGACTTTTTTATATTTTGATATTAGTTTAGGTTTTATAGACTTCAAGGATTTTTAGGGTTTCTTTTATTATTATAATGATTTTATGTTTTTTACCGATTTTTAAGGGTTTTAAGGTGTAATAGTGATCCTACTATTTATATATCGGTTTTGGGGTATTTTAGGGTTTTATGTGTTCTTTATGGTTATTAGGATTTCTAATATTTATAGCATGTTTAATCAGTTTTGGGGAAATATAGGGTCGTATAGGGTTTGAGGGTATTTTAGGGATTTAATAGTAATTTAGTGTTTTTATGGTCTTTGGGGTTTTATGATATTTTGGGGTGTATAAGGTTATTAATATTTTTAGGGGTTTTAGGGTTTCCGGGATTTTAGAGTATTTTAGAGTTTTTAGTAGTGTATATAGTTTTTCTTTGGTTTAGGGGTTTTAGGGGGTGTTGGGGTTTTTAGAGATTTTAGGGGTTTTACTTTTTTTACTATTTTCATTGGGTTTTAGGTTTCTTATTGGGTTTCTAGGTGTTTAAGGGGTTTTAGGGTTTTTTACATCTTTTTGGGGTTTTTTATTATGTTTTTAGGTATTTTTAGGATTTTTGATTGGTTTTAGGGGTTTTTACGATCTAAAGGGTTTAGGGGTTTTAGGGGGGTTTTATGAATCTAGGAGTTTTTAATGTGTTAAGTGGTTTTATGGTTTTCAACTATTTTTAATGGTTTTAAGGGGTTTTAAGTATTTATAGGGGTTTTATGGTGTTTAATTTTTTTTAGGGGTTTTTGGGTTTTTAGGGTATTTTTACTCTAATTACTGTTTCTTAAAAAAATATATGATTTTTAGGTTATTTATGTATTCTGAGCTTTTTTTGGTATTTTTGGTTTTAGGGATTTTAAGGGGTTATAGGGTAAAATAAGGATTATTAAGGCCATCTCATGGTTTTATTTTCTTTTAGAGGGGTGTTAAGGGTTTTTGGGCGTTTTAGGGTTCTGTGGTTTTTAGGGTTTTGATGGGTCTTACTATGTTTTGTTTTAGTGACTTTCTATAGTTTTTACTATTTTTAGGTTTTTTAACGTTTTTATGTTTTTTGGTGTTTTTCTATAGTTTTAGGTTTTTGGATTTTTTTTATTGTATTAAGGGTTATTTTATGGTGTTTAGGGTTCCTATTGATTTTTATGTGGCTATAGTTTCTTTAGTGTTTATAAGGGTTTTGTAGGGTTTTTTATACATTTGAAGTGTTTTATATGTTTTTATAGGATTTATTGTTTCTTTTTGTTTTTTTAGGATTTATACATTTTAAGTGTTATCTTTGGGTGATGGGATTTTCGTACGGGGTTTAGTGTTTTTTTGGTTTTATGGTGTTTGGATATTTTACGGTGTCTTATAATTTTAGGGGTATTAGTGTTTTTTGGGTTTTGATGGGGGTTTAATATTTTTTATGGTGATTTTTGTTTTTAGGGTTTTAGATTTTAGGGTTTTTGGGTTTTTGGGTGTTTAGGGGTTTTAGGTTTTTTTTGTAGATTTATGGTTTTAGGGAATTTTTTAGTTTTTAGGGGTTTTGTGGTTCTTAGAGTTATTATGGTATTTAAGGGGATTTTATGGTCCATTTAATATTACAGGGTTTCCCTTTTCTTTTATTACTTTTTGAGGGTATTTTGTCATTTTAAGAGTTTTAGGGCCTTTTGGGGTTTTAGAGTTTTTTGGGTATTTTAGTGTTTTTTACGATTTTAGGGTCTTTTAGTGCCATTTATGGTTTTTTTAAAAGATGGTAGGGTATTATGAATTTTCAAGTATTATATGTTTTTAGGTTTTTGGGGATTTAATTGGTTTTTATTTTATTTAGTTATTTTAAGGGGTTTAGGGTCTGAATAAGGTTTTAGATTTTCTTCGGGGGTTTTAGTGTCTTTTGTGTGTTTTTTTTGTTTTCTAGTTTTGTATGGTTTTTAGGGATTATTATTTTTAATTCTTTCATGTATTTTTAGGGATTTTAAGATGGGTTTTTGGGGGATTTTATGGGTTCTAGGATTTATTTTATATATTAAGGGTTTTTAGGTTTTTAGGGTGTATAGTGGATTTTAGGAATTAGGAAGGTTTTATATTATTTTGTATTTTTTAGTCTTTTAAGGGGTGAATATATTTTTTAGGGAGTTCATATCATTTTTAGGGTTTATGTATTTTTAGGTTTATATAGTTTTGTGGTTTTTAATTGTTTTATGGTTTTCATGGGTTTTTATCAATTTAATGTTTGGAGGATTTTTAGTTTTTATAGTTTTTTGGGTTTTATGGGTTTTAATTGTCTTTTAGTGTTTTTTATGGGTTTTATGATTTTTTAGAGCTCTTAGTGTTTTAGGGGTTTAATGGTCTTATAATGTTTTAATGTTTTCTTCTGTTTTTAGGAATTTTATAGGTTTCATAGTTTTTTGGGTTTTTAGGATTTTTACTATATTTTGTGTGTTTCTATGATCTATGAATTATTTCTTGAGGTTTTATCCTTTTAGTATTTTATGGGGTTCTCGAGAGTTTGTGCGTTTGGGGGTTTTTATGGGTTTTAAGGATTCATTGACGTTTAGACTATATAACAGTTTCAAGGATTTTTTTAATTTTTTTATTTTTAAGGTTTTAGGGGTTTTAGGGTATTGTTAGGGTTTTTGGTTAATTTAGTGTTTTTGGTGAGTTTAGTGTTTTTAGGGAATTTTAGTTCGTTTTGGGTTTTTTTGGTTTTAGTGGATTTAATGTATCAATCATGTTTTTATTGTTTTTAGGATAATTTATGTTTTAATGATTTATGGGTCTTTTGGGGGTTTTAGGGACTTTATGGTTTTGTAGGTATATTGAAGTCCTTTATATGTTTTTACGGATTTTAGGGTCCTTTTGTGGTTTTTGGTTTTTAGGGACCTGTAGGATTTTAAGGGTTTCCTAGGTTCCTTTCATGTTTTTTCTGGTTTTAAGTGTGTTTATGGGTTTTTATTGTCATTATTTATTTTTAGGATCTTTTAGAGGCTTTAGTTTTTATTGGGTTTCTTTTGGATTTTTGGTCATCTTTGAGGTTCTTATGGTTTCTATGGTTTTAGGTGTTTTAAGGTTGTTCTTTTGGGTATATAGGACTTTTTAATGGTTTTAGGTTTTTATGTGTTTTATAGATTTTATGTATTTTTTTTGTGGTTTTTAGGTGTTTTAATGTTTTTTAAGGATTTTATGGTTCTTAGGGTTATTTGGAGGGTTTTAGGTTCTCTAAGGGGTTTTTGGAATATTCTGGGTTTTTTGTTTTTTTTCATGGTTTTGAGGTATTTTTAAGGGTATTTTGGTTTTTTGGGGTTTTAAGTGATTTTTAGTTTTTTGAACTGGGTTTCAGGGTTCTTATGGTTTTTAGGCTTGTTAGATTTTTTTCATATTTTTTAGAGTTTTAGTGTTTTAGGGTTTTAAGGTTTTTCAATGGTTTTTATGGGGATAGTGGTTTTAAAATGATTTTATATATGGAGTTTTTTTTACAGTTTTTTGGGTTTTTGGTTTTTAGAGGCTTTAGGTTTGGGTGGAGTTTTAGTGTTTTTAAGGTGTTTAAGGAGTTTTGTGGTATTTGTGTATTTTATAGGAAATTTTTGTCCATTAGGGTGTTTTATGTGTATTTATTGTTAAATTATATTTTTACCTATTTTATGGGGTTATAGGGAAACTATAGGGTTATGGGCATTTTAGTGTTGGGGGGGGGGGGTTAGGGTCTTTTAGTGGTGTTTTAGGCATTTTTTGAGGTTTTAGTGTTCGTTACGGTTTTATGGGGTTATAGAATTTTAGTGGTTTTTAGGGTTTTTAGGATTTTATAATCATTCTATGTTTAGAATTTTTTAATTGGTTTTAGTGTTTTTTGGGTTATTTGGGTTTTAGTATTTTTAAGTGTTTATGTTTTCTTAAAAAAATAGTTTTCAAGGGGTTTTAGTGGTTTTATGAATTTAATGGGTTTTCATGATTTTAGGGTGTTTTTAGTGGTTTTATGATTTTTTTGGTTATTACCATTTTCTAGGGTTTTAAGGTTTTTTTGGTGATTCAATTTTTTTAATGTTTTTATTGTTTAATAGTTATTCGGTGTTTTGTGTTTTATGGGTTTTAGGGTTCTTATGGATTTGGGGGGGGGGGGGGGGGTTAGAGTTTTTCGGATTTTTATGTTTTTAGCGGTTGTTAGTGTTTTTAGGGATTTTACCGTTTTTTACGATTTTGTAGGATTATTAGTTTTTTGGGGTTTTAAAGTTTCTAGGGCTTTCTAGAGATTTTAGGTTTTGTTGGCATTTTAGGGGCCTTAGGATTATTTTGCGTTTTTAATGTTTTTTGGGCTTTAATATCTTTTAAGGTTTTTTTAAAGGATTTATTGGTTTTTAGGATATTTTAGATGTTTATGGTTTTTTGGATACTTAGGGTTTTAAGGATTTTATCCTTTTTAATTTAATTTGAAGGGTTGAAGGTTTTTTATAAATTTTTAGTTTTTTGGGCCTTATGTTCATTTTAAAAACTAATGCTGGTTGGAAATTATATGGTTTTTTGGGTTTTAGGGTATTTAGTGTCTTTTATCAGTTTTAAGTTCTTTTAGGGCATGTGAGGGTTTTTATTTTCTTTAGGTTTTTTAGGGTTCTTATGGTTTTTGTAGTTTTTCCGAGTTGGGGGGGGGGGGGGTTAGGTTTTTATAGGATTTTCAAGTATTTAGGACGTTTTATGGTTTATTTATGTTTTCTTCGTATCTAAGGTTTTTAGGGTCTTCTCAAATTTAATTTGTTCACTTTGAGTTTTAGGGTCTTTTAATGTTTTTATGCTTTATTTGGGTCCTTTACGGTTTTAAGTTTTATTGGTTTCTATAGGGTTTCTAGTTCTTTTATGGCCCTTTACTATTTTAATGGTGTTAGGGTACTTTTGGGTTTTTAGGGATTTTAGGGTGGTATTTTTTTAAGATTATTATGGTCATTTAGGAGGTTTTAAGGTTTTTAGAGTCTTTAAGAGGCCTAATATTATTTTATTGTTGTTTATGGTTTTTTTCAATTAGTGTATTTTAGGGTTTAATGGGTTTTAGGGAATTTTACTGGTTTTATGGGTTTTCAGAATTTTTAGGGTATTTCAAATTTTTAGTTTATTTTAGGGGTTTTGGGGATTTTTTATATTTTAGTGTATTTTCAAGATTTTAATGTTTTTATGGTAATTTTTATGGTTTTAGCAACTTTGATAGGGGTTTAATTGATTTTAGGGTACTTATGAGTTTATGGTTTGGATTTTTTTTAAGGGTTTATCGATTTTTAAGGGTTTTTGGGTTTGTTAGTGTTTTATGGGTTTTAGGGCGTTTTAGGTTTCTAGATTTGTATAAGGGTTTTTGGGTTCTTTTTTTTTTATAAGGGGTTTGGGGTTTTATGATCATTATGTTTTTCGGGTAATTTAACATTTTTATGATTTTTAGGGTTTTAAAGGGTTTTTATAGTACTTTATTATTTTTAATGTTTTTTTGGTATTTAATTATTTTATGGATATTAATTTTGTAAGGAATTTTAAGGGTTATTACAATTTTTAGGGTTTTAAGTTTTTTTAGTGTTTTTTGGGGGTTTTATAAATGTATAGGTTTTAGGTTTTTTAGGGTTTTAGGAAGTTTTTTAATATTTTAGGGATTTTTTATATCTATTTAGGGGTTTAAATGTTTATAGGGGTTTTAGGGGGTTGGGGGGTATGGGTTTTATGGTTTTTTGGATTTTTATTATTGTTTTAATTTACTTAGTGTTTTTTGGGTTTTGTGGTTTTAAGTGTAGTAGAGGGTTTTTATGGTTTTAGGGGTTTATGAGTTTTAAGAGGGTCTTATTGTTTTTTATGATTTTTATGATTTTTAGTATCTATTCAAGATTTCTACAGGTTATTAGGGTTTTATGATTTTTATGTGATTTTATGGACATTGAATGTTTTATAGGTGTATAATGAGGCTTTTGGGCTATTTTTGGTGGCAGATTCTTCTATATAGTTTTATGGTTTCTAGGGTTTTTAGGGTTTTTAGGGTTCTTAGTATTTTTTTGATTTTTTAGGGCTTTATTTATTCATTCATGGTGTTTTGGGGGATTATGGTTTTTAGTGTTTTCATATTTTATTTTGGGATTTTATGTTTTTATGGGGGCCTTGGGGTTTTCTGTTTGTAATGTTTTTTTTGAGTTGTTAGGATTTTTATTGGTTTTTAGAGTTTAGAGCATGTATAGATTTAGGTAAATTATGTTTTTATGGTTATTATTGGGTTTTATTAATATTTAGTGTCTTTCGTATTTTTGGTGTCATTATGGTTATTTGGGGTTTTATGTGGTTTCAGGTTTATCTTGGTTGTTGGGGATTGTGCGTATGTTTTGGGTTTAATGGGATTTTAGGTTTTTGGGGGTTTTGTTAACTATTAGTGTGTTTTAACGATTTTTAGGGGTTTTAAGAGATTTTATGGAATTTTCAGTTTTTAGGGTATTTTATTGTTTTTAGGTATTTTAGAGTATCTTTATGTTTTTAGGGCATTTTAGACTGTTTTTCGGGTTTTAGGTAATATTAGGGTTTAATGGTTTATTGGGTCTTTCAGGGGGTTTAATGTTTTTTGTTAATTATTTCATTTTTTTGGGTCAAGGTTATTTTATTTGTTTTTGTGTTCTTAATATTTTAGAGGTATTTAGGGTTTTGAGGGTATTTAGGGTTTTTAGGTATTATGGTTTTGAAAGGGTTTAAGGGATTTTTAGAGTTTATTTGTTTTTTTGTAGGACTGTATTTGGGATTATTTGGGTTGTTTTACAATTTTTTTGGTAATTTTAGTGTTCATTTTGGGTTTTTAATATTCCTTAAGAATTAAATTATTTTATGTGGTTTTATGGTATTATAGGGTATTTAGGGTCTTATTTCGTTTTAATGATTTTCGGCAGTTAGTTGGGTTTTATTAGGGGTCTTAGGGTTTTTAGGGAATGTTAGGGATTTTAAGGGGTTTTTTTTTCAGGATTTTAGTTTTTTAATGAGATTTTATGAATTAAATTTTTTTAATGTTTTTGAATGGGTATTCTTTTTTTCATGGGGGTTTATGTGTTTTACGGTGTTTTATGGGTGTTTCATCGTTTTGGGTTTATCAATGTTTCAAGGGTTTGAAGGTTTTTCAGTGGATTTAAGGTGTTTTAGGGGTCTTCGAGGTCTTATGGGGTTAGGGGTTTTGAAGTGTTTTATGGTATTTATTGCATTTACATTTTCATGGGTTTGGGGGATTAAAAACAGTGGGTTTGGGGGGTTTTATTATCTTTTTGGGATATTGGTATTTTTCTGTATTTAAGGGATTTGGGGGTGGGGTTGATAGAGTTTTAGGGTTTTAGGGTTCTTATGGATTCTAGTTTTTTGGGGTATTTTTCGGAGTTTTAGAGTCTTTTATGTTTTTATGTTCTTTTGGGTTTATTGTTAGTTTTAATGATTTTATGATTTTATGGTATTTTATGGGATTTGGGGATTGAATTTTTTAGAATTTTTGGGGGTTTTTTCATTTTAAGTGTTATCTAGTGTTTTTTTATTTTTAATATATCTTTTGGTCTTTTAGGGATTTTATGGTGTTAAGATATTTTTTTTATTTTTATGGGATTTAGGGTATTTTTGGGGTGTTTTTATGGGGTTTTTGGATTTAGGGGTTTTTTGGTTTTTTGGGTTTTAAGGAGTTTTAGGAATTTATATGGTTTTACTGGCTTTTGGGGTGTTTATTTCTATTTTATTTTATTTTTATTTTTTGTGGTTTTTATGGTTATTCTAGTTTTTTGTGTTTCTTTTTTGTTTTTGATGACTTTATAGGTTTTTAATGGTTTTCATGGGTTATTAGTGGATTTTAGGATCGTTTTTGTATTTTTGAAAAGTATTTTTTTATTTTTAGAGTTTGTTTATGGTTTTTTAGAGTTCTTAAATTGGTTTTTATTATTTAGTGTATTTTGTGATTTTTTATTGTGTTTGATGATACTTTTATAGGTTTTAGGGTGTTTTTTGGTTTTTAGTTATTTAATTGGTTTCAGGGTGTTTTAGTTGTATATAAGGGATTTAAGGATCATTAGGAGGGTTTTATTGTATGGAATTGTTATATTTTTTTCTTTTTAGGGTATTTTGATAGATTTTTGTGGTTTTTACTGGTTTATGGGTTTTAGAGTTTTTGTGGACTTTTAGGTTTTTTTTTGGTTTTAGGGTATTTAGTATTTTTTAGAGGATTTAAGGGTTTTCTGGTTAATTAATGGGTTTATGGATTTTTGTGGGTTTTTAGGGTATATAATTTTTTAGGGGATTATTGATTTTTAGGATTTCTTATGGTTTTAGGGGTCTTTAAGATTCTTCTGATTTTTTTGGGTGTGTAGTATTTTTTATTTTTATTATGGTTTTTGGGTTCTTACAATAATAGGGGTTTTGGGGTCTTTAGAGTTTTTAGATTTTTTAGGGTTCTTAGATGTGTTTAGGGACTATTTTGGTTTTAGTGTTTTAAGGATATTCTATAGGGTTTTATGGATTTTGGGATCCTTTAGGGGTTTAATGGGATTTAAAGTCTTTAAGGGGTTTTCATGGATTTTAGGGTTTAGGGGTTTTGTAGATATCTTATGTTCTTATACTATTTTATGGTTATTTTAGGGGTTTTAGGGTTGTTAAGGTTATTTTGGGTTTCAGGTGTAGTGTTTATGTTGTGAGGTTTTATGGTTTAAAGTGTAGGTTATTGGGGTTAAGGATTAGGGTTTACGGTTTAGGTTATAGGGAATAGGGTTTTGGGTTTAGGGATTATGTATATGGTTAAATGTTATATGGTGTAGGGATGAGGGTTTTGGGTTTAGGGTGGAGGATATTGGGTTTTGATTTAGGTTTTTGGGTTTACATTGTATTGTTTAGGGTTTATGATGTGTGGATTCGGGATAATGGTGTAGGGTATAATGTTTAGTGTTTTTAGGGATTTATTGTTTTTATGTTTTTTTTGGAATTGTAAGGTTTTCATGACTTTTAATGGTTTTAGGGTTTTATTTTGTTTTAGGGATTTAGTTTATTTTGGTTATCTAATGATTTAATGTATTTATATTGGGTTTAGGGTTTTTTACTATTTTAGTGGGGGTTAGGGTTTTTGTGGTGGTTATAATGGTTGTTTGGGTTATATGTGTTTCTATTGTTTTTAAGCGGTTTTATAGTTTAAAGAGTTTTTAAGGGTTTTCATAGTTTAAGGGGGCTTCAGTGTTTTTAGGGTTGCGGGTGTGAGGTATTTTTTATGTTTTAGGCGATTTAGGGTTTTTTGTTTTTGGAGTTTTCGATATTTTACGTTTTTTAGAATCTTTATGTTTTTGGGAGTTTTTATAGGTTATCAAGGGTTTTTTTATTTTGGTTTCATAGTGTTCAAATTTTTTTAGGGGTTTCATTCTTTTTTAAGAGTTTTACAATATTTTATATTTATTAATGTTATTAGTTTTTAATCTTCTTTGGGGTTTTATGGTTTTTATGATGAATTAGTAGTTTTTTACTTTTTTGGGTCATTTAAGGTTTTTATTAATTATTATAGTTTTAAGGAATTATAGATATTTTAGTGTTTAGGGAAATTTTGGATCTTTTTTGTGTATTAAAGTGTTTTATGGGATTTTTAGAGTTTTATGGTTTATTATGGCTTAAGGGTTTTATGGATATTTCTAGGATTTATGTTTTCCTAGTGTATTTGGGGGTTTTGAGGGGTTTTATTGGGTTTAGGGTATTAGGATATTTCAACGGTTTTAGGGTTTTATAGTATTTTTACAGTATCTTAGGTGCCAATTAGCCTGTACCCAAGTGGTACATGCTGCTTCTTGGCATCCAAAAGACCCGAGTTCAAATCTGGGAAGGGATAAATTTCCAGGTACTGTAGTAGGACACTGTAGCAGACACTATAGCAGCGGTGGATTATAGCGGTGGCAGCACTGTAGCGGCGGAAGAACTGTTGCAGGATACTGTAAAGGCGGTCGATACTGTAACTCTGTGGGGGTACGGTAGTAGTAATGTTCACAGAGGGTCCTTTGGTCCAAAAACTGGGCTTTCAAGCCTTGTATTCAAGCCACTTGGCCTTGGGCCTTAGGGCTATGTATTAGGTATCCCTCTACCCTCTAAGAGGTCTTTTCTTTAATAATAAATTGAGGCTTCGACCCCAACCTTTAAAAAAAGAGTATTTTAGGGGTTTTTTAGTTCTTGGGATTATTTTTGGTCATTTAATGGTTTTAAGGGGTTTCAGGGCCTATTATTATATTTTGTGATTTTAGGGTATTTTAGGGACTTTTAGGGTTTTTTGGGACATTTTGGGGTTATAGGGTTTTTTTTGATTGCATTGTTTTTTGGGGATTTTGTAGCATTAAGGTATTTATAATTTTATGGGTTTTTAGATTTTATAGGGGTTTAATGTTTTTAATGGGGTTTTTTATTTTTTTTATGGTATTAAATTATTTTCAGGGTCTTATGTAATATTACGGTGTCTTTCAAGTATTTATGGTTTTTTGGACTTTCAATGATTTTAGGAATTTTGAGTTCATTTATGTATATATGTTTTTTTGGTTTTAGGGTTTTTTTGTTTTTGTTTTATTTAAGAGTTAATGGGTTTTATATTTGTTTTAATGTTTTTACATGTTTTAAGGATTTTATATGGTTTTATGACCATATAAGTTTTTTATTGGCGTTTTTAGTTCTTTTGGGGGTTTTTGGGTCTTTTAGTGGTTTTAGGGGTTTTATGGTGATTATTTGCATACTTTTTCTATTTTTCAGGGTTTCTTATATGTTTTTAGTGTTTTTAGTTTTATTTAGTTTTCATAGGTTTTAAGGGGTTTTTTTGTTTATTGGGGGGATTTTTGGGGTTTTAGAGTTTTTAAAGGTTTTTACCTGTTGATGGGTTTTTTAGTGTTTATAAATAATTTTTTGTGGGTTTTAGTTTTTTTAGGGAATTAGAGATTTTTAGGGGAATTTAGTGGTTTTCGGTATATTTATGTTTTTCGGGTTTTTAAGGTATTTTAGGTGTTCTTCAGGGTTTTTAGGAAATTGTATGGGTTTTCAAAGGTGTTAGGGTCTTTTTTTTTGTTTTTAGGGTATTTTTTGAGTTTTATGGTTTCGTTGGATTTTTAGGTTTTTGAGATCATTTTGGTGATTTTTAGGGTTATTAGCGACTTTTTGTGTTTATGGTATATATTATATGGTTTAGGTTGTTGGGATTATGGGTTATTGTTTAGTTTTTAGGTGTTAGGGTTTAGGGTTTACAGATTATGTCATACAGTATAGGGTTTAGGGTGTATGGTTTTTGGTTTAGGGTATAGGGTATTGGGTTTAGGGTGTTGGGATTTGGGTATAGTGTGTAGGGTATAGGGTTTCAGGTGTAGGGTTTGGGTTTTAGTGTGTATGGTGTAGGGTATAGGGTGTCGGGTTTATGGTGTAGGATGTAAGGGTATGAGGTTTTTTGGGACGTTTAATTGGGGGGGGGGGGTATGTGTTTTAGGGTTTTTATGGTTTCTATGGTTTTTAATAATTTTAATTGGTTCTTGGGAGTTATGGGGTTTTTTTGGGTTTTTAGGCTTTTTATTGTTTTAAGGTTTTTAGGTGTTTTTTGGGGTTATAATGTTTTTATGATTTTTTTATGGTTTTCGGGTTTTAGGGGTTTATATGGTTCTCAGGATTAATTGAATTTTTTCAGGTTTTATTGTTTTGCGGGTTTTTAAGGCTTATAGTGTTTCTATTGTTTTTAAGAGTGTTTTTGGTTTTTTATATTTTTTATCCTTTATAGTTTCCTATGGGTTTTAGGTGGTATCGAGTGTTTTTAGTGCATTTTAGGGTCTTTTAATGCCTTGTGGTATTTTTAGGGGTTTTAGGAGATTTTAGGGTTTTTATTGTTTTTAGTGTTATTCAGGTTTCTTTTAAGTATTTAAGTGGTTTTTTGGTTATTTTGGGATGTTTTTTATGTATGTAGGGATTCCCTAGTATTTTAGGTTTTTTTGTGTTTTAAGGGTTCTTGGGTTTCTTATGGTTTCTTATGTTTTTAGGTGTCTTATTATTTTATGGAACTTTTAGTATTTTTAGTGATTATGCAGTTTTTTTTTGTTTTTATGGTCTTAAATGATTTTCTGGGTTTTTTGGTTTTTTGGTTTTTTTGTTAGGGTTTTATGTTATCTTTGGGATTGTAACGGGTTTTTATGTTCTTTTGGGGTTTTATGGGTTTTAAGGCTTTTAGGTTTTTGGGGTTTTAAAATTCAATAAGGGTTTGTTTCGTATTTTAGCTTGTTACTCTATTTTTGTCTTTTAGCTTTTTATAGTATTTTAGGGTTATACTAGATTTTTCTTCTGGGGTTTTTAGGCTTTTTGGTATTTTAGCGATTTAGTAGTTTTGGGGGGTTTTTTAATGATTTTAAGGATTTCAATGTATTATGGTATTTTGGGTTTGTTGTTTTTTTTGGGTTTTTAGTAATTTTTTGAATTTAGGTGTTTTTAGGGTTTTTAATGGTTTTTAAGTATTTTTTTATTTGTAGGGTCCTTTAGGGTTTGGGGATTATTTAGGTTTTTGGGGTTTTAGGGGTTTTGGTTTGTATGTATTTTTTAGTATTTTTAGGATTATAATTTTGTAGGATTTTTAATGGGGCTTAGAGTTTTTAAGAATTTTTAGGGTTTAGGGTTAAAAGAGATTTTTTGGGGTATTTAGGTATTTTATGTTTTTAGGGATTTCTATGTTATTTGGGTTTTAGGGACTTTTGGTTATTTTAGCATCATTTAAAATTTTCTAGTTCTTGTATGGTTTTTTGGAGGTTTATGGTGTTTTAATGGTTATAAGCGGTTTAGGGATTTTTAGGATTTAATGGTTTTCATGGATTTTCTAAGGATTTATGGTGTTTTGGGGGGTTTCATATTTTCTTATTGTTTCTTGAGATTTTACGGTTTTCTTGTGTATCTGGGTTTTTATGGTTTTTATGTTAATTAGAGGTTTTTGGATTTTTAGGTTTTAAGGTTTTTTTGGGTTATCTCATGTTTTTATTGTATTTTGGGTATTTTGGTTTTTTATGGTTTTATGTTTTTTATGGAGTTTAAGGATTTTTATGGTAATTAATAGTTTTATAGGGGTTGCAGGTCTTTATGGTTTCTACTGCTTTTATGTTTTAGTTTTGTTTTTTGGTTCTTTATTGTTTTAGTGTTTTAGGGTTTTTATGTGTTTTAGGGTTTTACGTGTTTTGGGTTTTGGGGGATTTATGTATTTTTAAGGGTTTTGTGGTTTTCACAGATATTTAGGGTTTCCGAGTTTTTTTGTGGGTTTTTAGATTTTTTATAAATTTATTGCATTTTTATTCCTTTTATGTTTTTAGGGGTGTTTTTTGTTAATTTTGGTGTTTTTTAATTTTTTAATGATTTTTTTTGAATTTTAGAGATTTAAATGTTTTAAAATATTTTAGTGGATTAGGGGGGGGGATTGTGTTTTAGGATACTTTAATGATTTGTATTATTATTAGGTTTTTTTGGGATTTTAGGTTCCCATTAGTTTTTTTCGTGGATATTTAGTGTATTTTAGGGTTTTAGGGGTTTATTGTGTTTTAGGGGTTTTAGTGGATTTTTTTGGACTTTTAGGGTGTTTAGGGTATTATGTTTTTTTAATATTTGTTAGGGTTTTTATTATTTTCATGGGCTTTGAGGCTATTTTTTTCGTGTTATAAGGGTTTTGGTGAATTTTTTAGGGTTTATGTAATTGTTTTTGGTTTTTAGGGTTTTTTAGATATATAATGTTTTTTGGGGATTTAAGTGTTTTCAAGGTTTTGGGGGGTCTCACTGTTCTTTTAGGGGTGTAGGTATTTTTAAGATTCTATTAGGATTTATAAGGGTGTTTTATGGGTTTATGGTTCTTTTTTGGAATTTTTTTAGTTTTTTTATTATTTTTAGGGGATTTAATAATTTTTAGGTGTTTTTTGAAATTTTATATGTTCTTTTAGAGATTTTAGGGAATTGTGGTTTTTAGGTTTTTGAATGGTTTTTAGGATTTTTTGGGGTTTAGGTTTTTAGGGTTTTTGGGTTTTTTACGGTTTTTGTATTTTTATGGGGTTTGGAGTATTTTTATGAATTTATGGGGTTTAAAAGGTTTTTAATATTTTTTATTTTTTAGTGGTTTTAATGTTTTTTATGTGTTTAGGGTTTAAGGATTAGTGTGTATTGTATATGGTTTTCTGTGTAGTGTGTAGGGTGTAGACTTTAGTGTATAGGGTATTGGGGGTATGGTGTTGGCATTAGGGTTTTGGTGTTTAGTATAAAGTTTTAGGGTGTAGGGTATAGGTCGTAGGGTGTAGGATTTATGTTTTAGGGTATATGGTATTGGGTCATGGTTATTGGGTTTGTGGTTTAGGTTGTAGGGTATAGGGTTTCGGTTATAGGGTTTAGGGATTATGGATTAGTGTTCGGGGTAGGGAGAACAATGTTTGGTGTATAGGGTGTAGGGTGTGGGGAGATGGTTTTAGGGTTTATGTGGTAGGGTATAGGATCTAGCATATAGGGTTTATGGTTTAGTTTGTCAGGTAATGGGTTTAGGGTATAGGGTTGGGGGAGTAGGGATTGGTGTTCAGGGTAGAGAGAATAGGGCCTAGGGAGTATTGTGTAGGGTTAGGGTTTAGGGTTTAGAGTGTAGTGTGTAGGATTTACTGTTTAGGGTTTAGGTTTTATGGAGGTTTGTTTATGGTTTTGGCTATAGGGTACTGGGTTTTGGGTTTGGGGGGAATGTTATAGAAATTTTGGTGTAGGTTTTGTGGTTTAGGGTGTAAGGAATACAGTTAAGGGTGTAGGGTTTTCTGTTAGCCTATGGGGTACATGGTTTAGAGAGTAGGGAATAGGGTTTAGGGTTTAGGGTGTATGGTGTAGGGTTTATGGTGTATGGTATATAGTTTAGGGTATAAGGTATAAGGTTTCGTGTTTAGTTTATAGGTTGTTGGATATAATGTTTTTGGGTTTTTAGTTTTGGGTTTTGAATATAGGTATTTAGGGTTTAGGGTGTAGGGTATAGGGTTTATGGTGTAGTGTTTAGGGTGTAGGGTGTAGGGTTTTTCGTTTACGGTATATGGATTTGGGTGTAGGTTATAGGGTTTATATTGTAGGGTATTGGGTTTGTGGTGAGGGTATTAGGGTTTGAGGTATAGTGTATTGGGTATAGGGTGTAGGGTTTAGGGTCTAGGGTGTAGGGTAACAGGTTTAGGGTATTGGTTTAAGGGTGTATGGTGTAGGGTATATGGTCCAAGGGTTGGGTATTAGGTGTTTGGTGTATGGTATAATGTTTAAGGAATACGTATTGGGTTTATGTTGTCAATATTTTATTTAGGGTGATGGATTTATTGTTTATGGTGTGTGGTATAAGGTTTTTGGTGTTGATTTTTAGGGTTAGGTTTGGTTTTATGGTGTAGGTTTTGGGTTTATAGAGTAGCATTTAGGGTATATGTTGTGGTGTTTTGGGTTTACTATTTAGATTGTGATTTAGGGGGTTTAATGTGATGGTTTTTGGGTTTTGGTGTAGGGTCTATGATTTTAGGTGTTGGGTTTAGGGTGTAGGGCATATGGTTTGGTTGTAGGGATTCATGAATATGGATTTGGGTTTAGTGTGTAGGATATAGGGTTTCATGTATACTATTTACGTTTTAGGGTATAAGGTTTTGGATGTAGGGATTTGGGTTTATTGTGTAGAGTATTGGGTTTTGGATGTATGTTTTAGGGTTTAGTGTATAGGTTATAGGGTTTAGTGTACTAGTTTTAGGGTTTCAAGTGTTGGGTATCAGGTTTAGGGTGTAGTGTTTATGGTTTAAGGGGTTGTGTGAAGGGTTTATGGTTCATGGTGTAGGATTTATGGTTTTTGGTGTAACATATTACATTCAAGGTGTGAGTTTTAGATTTATGTTTTTTCATATATGGATTAGGTTTTGAGTTTTTTTAGGGTTTTGGGGGGTTTTAATAATTTTAATAATTTTTTTATTTTGTTTAGTGATGTTGGGCGATTTAAGGGTTTTATGATTATTTGTATTTTTTGGGTCTTTTGGGGTTTCTAGGTTTTTAGTGTTTCATGATTATTTTGGGTTTTTAGGTTTTTAGGGTTTAAATATTTTTATGTTTTTTAGGGTTTTAGGGTTTTTTAGGGTTTTATATATTTGTATTTTTTTTTGTTTTTTTTGTGTTTTACCATTTGTTAAATGTATTTAAGGTTTTAGGGGTTCTTAGGGTTTTAGGGTTTTTTGGGTTTGTTTTTGGGTTTAATGTGTTTTTGGTTTCCATTAGTGTTTTAGGAAGTCTCATGTGGGGGGGGGGGGGGTTAATGTTTTAAGGGTTTTGGATTTTAGGGTTTTTAGGATGTTTAAGGAATTTTGGATCTATTAGGGTGTTGTACATTTTTTTGGATTATTAGTGTTTCTTATAGTGTTAATATTTTTCGGGTTTTGTTATTTTTTTCTAAATTTCATTTATTTTTATAGATCTTAATGTTTTTAGGGTTTTTTATTTTTAGGGGTTTTAGGCTTTTATGGTTTTTAGTGTTTATTGGGGTTTTTGATATTTTTGGAGTTTTATGGTGTTTATGTTATTTTTGGTTTTATGGGGTTTTGAGGTGTTTAGCAGTTTTTATCTGACTTTTATGGGTTTCAGTGTCTTTTAGAGGTTTTTTGGTGCTTTAGGGTTTTATATTTTTACGTTCATTTAGGGTTTTTTACATTATTTGGGTTCAATTTGGTTTTTTTGGATATTTATTATTATTTAGGGGTTTATGGGTTTTAAAGATATTTAGAGAATTTTGCTATTTCATTTTTTGGATGATTTTAGGAATGTTTTGTTTTTTTGTGGTTTATAGGAATTTTTAGGGTTTTCAGAGTATTTATTGTATTTAGTGGTTTTTGAGGAATTCAGGATTTTAGTGTTTGTTATGGATTTATACTTATTGGTTTTTTTTTGTTTATTTTTGGGGTTTTAATATTATTTTATTATTTTATGGGGTTCTATGTAGTTTCATGGTTTTTTGGGGTGTGTCTATGATTTTTTTTGGGGTTTAGTGGTTTTAGAGTTTCAGGGATTTATGGTTTCTAGGGTTTTTATGATTTTTTGGGATTTTAATTGATCATTATGATTTTTATTGTTTTTTTAGGGTTTGATAGATTTTTTTTTACTTTTTTTTATTTAAGGGTCAGATTGGTTTTTAGGCACTTTTAGGGTTTCTGTAGTTTTATTGTATTTTATGTGTTTTATAGTATTTTAATTTTATTTATGGATTTAGGGTCTCTTAATGTTTTTTATGATTTAATGGATGTCTGAGAATCATTTAATGTTTTATAGTTTTCAGGGTACTTATGGGTTTTAATTATGTTTTAGTGGTTTTTTGGGGTATTTTTTTTAGGGTCATTTGGGTTTTAATAGTTTTTAGGGTCTTTCTGGGTTTGTTTGGTGTTTGACACATTTGGGGGTTTTCAGGTTCTTTTGGGTCTATTGTTTTTGTTGTTTTAAGGGGGGGGGGGGTGGGGGTTTGGGGTATGGGGTTAATGTTTTTTTATAATTTTTAGTGTTTTTATGGTTTATTTGGGTTTTACCATTTTAGGTTTTTTATGCCTTTAAGGATTTCTACGGAAAATTAATGGATTTCATGGTTTATAGGGTTTTAGGATTTTCAAGTGTTTTTTGGTTTTTTAGGATTTTAAGGTTTATTATGTTTTAGTGGTTTTTTTAGAGTTTTTACCATTTAAGCATCATTTATGGGTTTTTAGGTTCATTGATTGTTTTAGTGTTTTTTGGTTCCTTTTGGGGTTTAAATTTTTTTTAATTCCTCCAGGGTTTTTATATTTTTAGGGTCCATTTGGTTTTTTGGATATTTTGAGTTCATAACGTTTTTTTGTGTTTATAGGGAACTTTAGGGCTATTTGGGTTTTAGGGGCCTTTAAGGGATTAGGGTTTTAGGGGCGTTTAGGTTTTTTAGGGTTTTTTGGGTCTTTAAGAGTTTTTTAGTATTTTTTGGTATTTTAGTGGTTTTCGGGTATTTTATGGTGTTTTATATTTTTAGGGGTTTTAGAGCCATTTATGTGTTTTTATAGTATGGTAATATTTTTAGTGTCTTACATTTTTAAGGGGTTTTTAGTGTTTTTAAATTCTTTATGGGTTTAATGTACTATTTTGGGTTTTATGGTTTTTATGGTCTTTTATTTAGTTATTGGTAATTCAGTGTTTTTAGGGGTTTGGGGGATTTTGCTGTTTCAGGGTCCATATGGTTTTAAGTATTCTAGTGGTTTTAGGGGTTTTAGTTGTTTTAGGGGTATTTTGTGTTGTTAGGGGTTTTAGGGGGTTTAAAGGGTTTTAGGATTCATTATGGTATTTAGGGATTTTATATTTTTTTTTGTGTTTTAGGGTTTCTATGGGTAATTTTGAGGCACTATGGGTATGATGGTTTTTAGGTTTTATGGGTTATTTAGAAGGTGAGAGCTCTTACAAACTCTAATATTTTCACTTTTGGTTGGTGAATGAGTGAAGCTATATAAATTAATTTTATCATCTTGAAAGGAGTAAGTATTCTTTGCCACCATTTTCTATTGCTAAATATGATCATGAAAAAATGAATTTTTTTTTAAACAATAATTCTGTAATGACATGTGGTGGAAATCAATATGGATGAATGAAATTTTCTAAACCACCCCTGATTGGGGGAAAAAAGTTAAAATTTGTTGGTGAGTAAAAATGATTTTGTTATAATTTTTATATTTGTTTTACATGAGGACATGAAAAAGACAAGTGTGGGGGGGTTGATGTTATTAATATATTCATAACAATTTATATATGCCCTTTATTGAATTTATATGAAATCTATATAATTTGTGTGAAATATTAATGTTTTAATTCTAAATATTATTTTGAGAATTTTTAGAAGTTGTCCAATTGATTTAGTTTACTATTTTGTTTATAATTATCACTATACCGATCCAAATTGTGTGATTATTGTTTTTTAGGATTTCTAATTAAATAAAAAACATTTCATTAGATGGAATCTTCGGCCAATTCTTCCATTTTAAGGTCCATATGGACCACACAATAAGGCCCACACAATATGTCATGAAACTAGACCATCCAGGAAAATTGATTTAATGGGCTCAATATAGATAAGAAAATTCATTCATTCTCCTCAAATGTTCGAGTGAAAGTGCAAGGAATCATGGATAAAAATTTCAAGGCCCAAATCCAAATAAAATAGGCCTAAATGATTCATTTGAACTCATCCCACCATTCGTGATGGAAATTAAAATCTGGAAACTATTCTTGACATAGCTCATGATGTAATCCTCAAATCGAGAGGAGTGTTTTCCATGTGACAGAAGAGATGTAGTTGGATGAATTTTTTGAAGAAATAATTCGTATTTGAAAGAAAATTCCTATTAAAAAAATCCATTCACATATCAACTATTGAAAGAGAATGGAAAGAAATGGACCATTTGGCTTTGTTAAATCAAACCATTATAACTTTGGCTCCATAAGTCCAAATGACTCGAAATTTTGAGAGAAGTCGTCCTAAATTATTATCTACAACTTTATAGAAGAGAATATCTCGAGAGTCGAATTTATTAATATAAGTTTCCTCTTATTCATATATTATTCTCATCCACCTTTTGTTAAATAATATTAGTTGTAATAAAATATTTTATCTAAATTTGAATACCATTCCCTTATTGCAGTTTCTCATTCAATCTATGTTTTGTATTTAATTCCCTTCACGCTTTGTGTGTGTTTGTTCAACTTACAAATATATTATTATCCCTATATTTTTCTTATATTCTTAATTTATCATCATTAGCATTATTACCAGATTAATAATCATTTCAATGGATGAGTAAATCTCTCATTGGGGTGAGTTATTATTTTGGAATGTTAAGTGCTTGAGATTTTTTTGTCGATGAATATTATTTAAATTAACATTTTGTATGTTGGACATAACATGTCATGGATTAATGAATTTTTTTTAAACATATGGATTCCATGGGTTATTGGAACCATAAATACACTACCAAAATCAAGAACTAATGAAGATTATAATCCTAGTTAAGTTAAGGCTTGGATTGAAGCCTCGACACTTAGGAATTCTTATCAATGTAAACATGGTACATGGGTTTAAATTTAATGGAACATAATTCAATGTTCAAAGATATGACAAGCTTAACAACATAATGATGAACTCGTCACAATATTTATCAAATTGATAAATCAATGTTAATGAATCAATCATTTCAACTATGTGCTGCAAACACACCCCCAATCAAAATACAATCATCTAAAAAATTTACTATTAAAATGTATCATCATCGAGGATTCTACCCAATTTCTCTTATACACATTACCGTAGCAGTAAAACCTTGACCAGTCGATAGGTGAAAATCGGCCACGATTTCATGGGTATTTTGGGTATTTAGAGTATTATAGGGTTTATAGGTATTTAATATTTTTTTGGGTCCTTTAGGGTTTTATGTTCTTTTAGGTTTTATAGTTTTATGGTATTTTACGGATTAAGGTCTACAGTTTCATATTAATATTGATGGGTTTTTGGTTTTGGTAGCATTGATTTCGTCTTTGGAGTATTGGGATTATGGTTTAGACTGTAATGTATAGGGATCAGTGAGACAGGTTTGGGGTTTAGGGAGTAGTGTATAGGGTCTGGGGTGTAGGGTTTTTGGTTTAGGGTGTAGGGTATACGATTTCAAGTGTTGGGTCTAGGGTTTAGGGTGTATGGTCTAGGGTATATAGTACAGGGTTTAGGGTTTATAATGTAGGGTGTAAGGATTATGTTTTTATGTATTTTTAAGGATTTTAGGGGTTTAAATGTGTTATGGTTTTATGGGGTTTTATGGTTTTTGGATTTCTATGGATTTTTATGGTTTTTTGGTTTTTAGCGTTTTCTTAGGGGTTGTATGGTTTTTGGGTCTTTAAGGGGTTTAGGGATTTTAAGTCATTTGGGGGCATTGGAGGGGGTTGTGTTTTTTAGAATGTTAAGGAATTTAGGGTTTTTAGAAGTTTTATGAGTTTTTATGGGTTTTAATGGGTTTTAAGGTTATTATGGTTTTTATGGTTTATTAATGGTAGTTAAGGTTATTATGGTTTTAGGGTTTTTAGGTGTATTAGAATTTTCAAAGGTGAATGTTTTTTAGGATTATTTTAGGGTTTATTTGGTTTTTAGGGGTTTTAGAGTTCTTTTTAGGTTTTAGGGTATTCCTAGTATTTTATTATATTTTCCGGGTTTTAGGATCTTTTTTAGTTTTTAGGAAATTTTAGGGGTCTTTTTGGTTTTGAGGTCTTTTGGGGTTTTGTGGTGTTTTACATGATTTAGGGGTTGCTGGGGTTTTTATTTTTTTTTCATTTTCTTGTTTTTCTGTGTTTTTAGGGTCTTTGATGGTTGTATGGTTCTTAGGGGGTTTTATTGATATTAATTTTTTTTAGATTTGTAGGTATATTTTGGGTGTATCAATGTCCCTTCTAGGGTTTCAGGGTCCTTCTATAAATTTTTAGGGGTTTTAGAATATTTCGGGGTTTTGGGATTGTTAAGATTTTTAGTATTTTTGTATTATAAGGGTTTTAGAGTGTTTTAGGGACATTTTGGGGGTATGGGGATATTTTAGAGTTATTTTGGGGTTTTAGATGCAATCTATGTATTTTTTGGATTTTTTGGGTTTTATGGCATTTGGGTGTCTCAAAATATTTTTTGTTTAAAAGGGGATTTATTTTCTTTATTGTTTTTGGGATTTTTGGATTTCAATGGGGGATTTATGGTTTATTAAATAATTATATGGTTTTAAGGGATTTATTGTTTTTATCGTTTTATGTTTTTATGGATTATTCTATTTTTGATGTTTTTAGGGGTTTTTATTATTTTTGGATTTTTTAGATTTTGGGGGATTTATGTCAGTTTTTACATTCATAGGGTTGTTTAGGATTTCCAGGGAATTTTAAGGGTTTTTATGTGTTTTAAGTATGTTAAGGTAATTTTATGTTTTTTAGGGTTTTTGGGATCTTTTTGTTGATTTACGGACTTTTATGGTTTGAATAATATTTAATAGTTTTAAGGATTTTTATAGTATTTTATGATGTTTTTGGGATTTAAAGGTTTCTTATGGTCTGGGGGGTTTGAGTTTTATGTGTTTTATGGTTTTTAGGGATGTAATGTTTTTTTAGCGTTCATGGTGTTGGGTTTAGGGATTGTGATGTAGGTTTTAGGGTTTGAGGTGTAGTGTATAGAGTTTATAGTGCTAGTTTTATGGTTTATGGTGTAAGGTGTAGGGTTTTCAATGTATGGTTGAGTGTGTAAGGTGTAGTTTATAATGGTTAGGGTTTATTATTTTTATATTATTGTGTAGGTTATATGGTTTTAGGTTTAGTGTTTAGATATTAGTGTGTAGGACATAAGGTATAGGATGTGGGGTTGAGGGTTTAGGGTGTCAGATGCAGGGTTTAACGTATTTATGGGTTTATGGTTTTTAATGCTATCCGAGTTTTTCTGTATTTTTATGGGTTTTAGTTGTTTTTATTATTTTTTGGGGTTTTTATGGGTTTTTTGGATTTTTGGGGAAATAGGGTACTAGGGGTGTAATGTGTATTTTGTAGTTAATTGTGGATTTTAGAGTTTTTTAGTATCTTAAGTGTTTTAGGGATTAATTTTTTATAATTATTTCCTAGTTTTAGGAATTCTAATCGATTTTATAGTTTTAGAGTTTTTTGTATTTTTTGGGGGGGTTTTGTTTCTAATGGTATTTAAGGGGTTTTAATTTTTTGGTAGGGGTTTTATTTATTTTTATTGTTTTAGTGTTTTTAGAGTTTTAGGGTTCTTATGGGGGTTTTAGTTGTTTTGTGGTTTTAAGGTTTTTTAATATTTTACGGTTTTTAGTGTTTTTAGTGTATTTAGAGTTTATAGGTATTTTTAGTTTTTTGAAGGTGATCTTGGGATTTTTTATAGAGTTTTAAGGTTTTTTAGTTTTCATTATGTCATTTTATTATTTTTAGTTTTTATGGTTCTTACGTGGTGTAAATATTTTTAGGGTTTTTGTTTTTAGGGTTTCTATGGGATTTTGTGGTTTTTAGGTTTTTAGAGTTATTATATTTTTTGGTTGATTTATGTTTTTAACTATTTTAGGGAATTTTATGTATTTTAAGGTTTTTAGGGTTCTTTAGGATTTTATTATTTTTTAGAGTCATTTTGGTTTTTTAGGGATTTGATGTCCTTTAGGGTTTTTGGAGCCATTTAATGGATTTTAGGGTATTTTTTGTCCTTTACTATTTTAGTGGGTTTAATGTCTCTTATTATTTTATTGTTTTAGAGACTTTTAATGGTTTTACGGTTTTATGGTATTTTATAGGGTTTAATGGGGTTTTATGATATTTATGGGTGTTTAGATGTTTTAGGATTTTTTTTATTTATGATAGGGTTTCTAGGGTATTTAGGGTCTGTTAGGATTTTTGGGGTTTCCTTATCGTTTCAGGTATTTTATGTAATTTTCAGGTATTTAAGGTTTTTAGGGCCTTCTGGTGGATTTAGGTTGTTTTGGGTTCTTTCAATGTTGTTATGAATTTTTTTCGGGTCTAAGGGATTTTATTGGGTTTCTAGGTGTTACCAGAATTTTAAATATTAATTATTGGTTTTTGGGATTTTATTGGTTTATATGATTATTTATAATTTTATAGGGGTTTGGGGGAATTTATTGTCTTTTGGGGGTTTATGGTTTTTATGGGGTTAAGGTATTCTTTTTTGTTTTTAATGGTTTTCGTTTTTTAAGGGTGAAATATTTTATTGGATTTTATGAGTTTTCAGTGTTTATGGGGTAGTAAATTTATAGGCATTTTTGGTTTTTAGTTTTTTGGGGTTTTTTATTCATTTGATGGGTTTTAAAGGGTTTTAAGGTCTTTTAGGTTATTTTATGTTTTTACAATTTTTAATATCATTTAGGGTTGTTATTGTCTTTTAGGGATTTTAGTGGTTATTAGGATTTTTTAGAGTATTTTAGGGTTTAATTTGTCTTTTTTTGTTGATTTTATAGTTTTTAGTGCTTTATGTTTTTTGGCGGTTGTAGGAATAATATGGGTTTTATGGGTTTTAATGTTTTCTAAGGGTTTTGGGATGTTATAGCATATTTATAGTGTCTTGGGTTTGTTTAGGTTTTTAAGGACTTTTTAAGTGTTTTGGAATATTTTTATTGTTTTATTGGTTTTTTATATCATTATTGTGTTTTGGGTTCGTTTTGGGGGTTTATTTAGGAATTTAGGGTAATTTTTGGGGTCTTATGGATTTTAGGATCTGTTTTCATTTTTTAGGGATTTTAGTATTTTACAATTTTCTGGGTTCCTTGGGTTTATTTATAGATTTTTGGGGTTTTAGGGATTTTAGGGTTATAGTTTATTTATGTTTCTTGGATGTTTTGGGGTTTTGTATAATTTAGGTTTTTATGGGGTTTTAAAATTTTAATGCGTTTTACGCCTTTTAGGGGTTTTAGCATTTTTGGGGTTATTTAGGTTTTGAAGGAGTTTTAAGAGTCTTTTATCTTTTTAGGGGTTTTGGGGTATCTTCTGGCGATTCCTAAATTTTAGGGTGTTTCAGGGTTTTGAGGGTATTTAGGCTTTTGAGGGGAATTTAGGGTTTTAGGGGTTTTATGGTTTTGAGGTTTTTTTAGGGTTTTGTGTCTTTTAGTGTATAAGGTATAGGATTTGGGGTGTATAGTTTAGGTTTTACAGTGTAGGGTTTAGGTTTTATATTGAACGGTTTGAGGTATAAAGTGTAGGGATTTTAGTTTTGGGTGTAAGGTCTTTGGTTTATGATGTATGGTATAGGGTTTAAGGTGTTTGGTTTAGGGTTTACCGTGTATGGTATAATGTTTTTAGTTTAGCTTATATTGTGTAGGGTGTGGGGTATAGGGTGCATGGTGTAGGTTTTAGTGGTTATAGTGTGGGGTATTGTATTAAGGGTTTTTAGGTTTTTAAGTGGTTTCTTGGTTCATGGTTTATATAATTTTTTATTATTTTGGGGATTTTTTGAGTCTTAAGGTATTTTTAATGGACTTTGGGCTTTTTAGGGGTTTTAGGGCATTTAGGGATTCATATGGGTTTTAGAATATTTTATGTTTTTTATGATTTTTAGGTTATTGTTGGGTTTTTAAGGGTTTTATGTTTTTTAGGATTTAAATTTACATTTGGGGTTTGCAGTTTTTAGGGTCATTATGGGATTTTAGGGATTATAGGGATTTTAATTTTTTCAGGGTTTTAAGGATTTTCTATATTTTTATTATTTTTAGGGTTTTTAGGTTTTTTTATTTTTAATGATTTAATTTTTTTATATTTTTAGGTTATTTTAGGGGTTTTAGGTACTTGAAATTATTTTTAGAGTTTTTTAGTGTTTTGGGGTTTTACAGTTATTTTAGAAGCCATATAATTCTATTTTGGGTTTTTAGAATTCGGTTTGGAGTTTTATGGTTCTTTTAGGGTTCTTGGTTTTTTAGGGATTTGTTGTTTTTATTGTTCTCTTGGTGCGGGTAGGGGTTTTCGGGTCTTTAGTGTGTTGTAGTATTTTTAGAGTTTTGGGTTTTTATGATATATTTTTGGGTTTTAGTGTTTTTATTGGTTTTAGGTGTTTTTGGATTTACTAGGGGATTCATATGTTTTTAGGGATTTTCCATGGGTTTTTTATTGTGTTTAGTGTTGTTATGGATTTTCAATGTTTGTAGATTTGTTGGAGTTTTTTTTGGTTTAATGGTTTTTATTGGGTTTTTGGTTTTTTGGTTTTGTACGGTGTTTTCAATTTTTTTGGTATTTTTAGGGGTTTTAGTATCTTTAGTGGGTGTTTTTTGGTTTTAGTGTGTATGATATAATGTTTTTGGTGTAGCGTATAGGGTTTATGGTGTATTCCATTGGGTTTAGAGTGTAGGGTATAGGTTTTATGGTGTTGGGTTTTGGGTTTAGGTTGTAGGGTATATGGGTTAGAAATTAGGTATTTATTTTTAGGGTGTAGGGTATTGGGTTTATTTTATAGGGTTTAGGGTTTATAGAGTAGGTTATAATATTTATGAACTCATTTTTTCGGTTTAAGGTGTAGTGTATATGGTATTGGGTATAGGGTTTAGGATTTAGGGTGTAAAGTAGCATTTAGGTTGTAGATTTTAGTGTTTAGGATTTGGGGTACGTGGTTTTGGGTGTCATGTTTAGTGTACATGGTGTAGGGTATATGATTTATCATATAGGGTTTAGGGTTTAGGGTTTAGGGTTTATGGTGAAGGGTGGGGTCCATGTTATAGAGTGTAGGGTGTAGTGTATTAGGTGTATGGGGTTAAGATTTGGGTGCATGTTGTAGGGTTTAGGGTTTTGGGTGTAGGGTTTAAGGTTTATGTTGTAGGATTCAGGGTGTACGGTGTATGATTTAGTATTTCAGGTGTATGACATAGGTTTTATGGTTATTTTGGTTATTTTTCTGTTTCTAGTGTTTTTATTTCATTTGTTTTTTATTATTTGTAGTTGTTTTTTGATTTAATGATTTATTGGCATTTTATTTGTTGTTATTGTTTTATAGTGGTTTTATGTCTTCCATTGTTTTTGTGAAATTCTATGTTATATAATTTTTTAAACTCTTTTTAGGGATTTTATGTTTCTTAGGGTCTTTTAGGGTTTTAATGTTTTTAGGGGTTTGAGGTATTTTTGTGGGTTTTAGGATTTTATGTTGTTTTTAAGATTTGTATGGTATTTAAGAGTATTTATGTATATTATATTTTTTAGAGACATTCAGTGTTTAGGGTGTAGGGATTAGTTTGTCCCATTTTTGGTTTAGATTTTAAGGTGTATGTTATAAGCTTAATGGTTTTAATTGTTGGGTATGAGGTTTAGAGTGTGGGGTTAGGTTTTAGGACATTGGGTATATGGTTTTGGGATTAGGATATAGGGAATATGGTTTACAGTGTTGGAAATAGTGTTTAAGGTGTAGGTGTTTAGGGAGTAAGGTTTTGGTTTTAGGGTGTAGTGTATAGGGTTTAGGGTATATAGTTTATCATATAGCTTATAGGGTTTGTCGTATGGGGTATATGGTGTCGTGTTTTGGAATTAGGGTGAAGGGTTTAGGATTTATGGTGTAGGGTTTAGGGTGTGTCGTCTAGGGTTTAGGGTGCAGTGTTTAAAGATTATCTTATACCCTATATCATTTTGGGTTTTGGTTTTGGTTTATAGGTTTTAGGTTTTGGGGTTTATGGTGTAGGCTGTAGGGTATCATGTTTAGGGAGTTGGGTGTATAATGTAGGGTTTTGGGCATAGGGTATTGGGTTTCAGGTGTAGGGTCTAGAGTTTACTGTGTAGGGTTTAGAGTTTAGGGTTTTTAGTATACGGTTTAAGTATTTTCATGGGGTTTTTGGTTTTCATGGTTTTAAGTTGGTTTTATATTTTTGGGGGGTTTTAGTGGGTTTTAGGAGTTTGTATGGGTTTTATGTGGTTTTAGTTTGATTTGGGGTTTTTTTAGGGTTTTTAGTGTTTTTAGGCTTGTAGGATTCTTTAAAAATGTTAACATGTTTACGTGTTTTGAGGATTTATTATGTTTTTTGAGTTTTTAGGGGAAATTAGGGATTTAATGGGTTTTATCGATTATCTATGAAATTTTTGGTATTTTCATGGTTTTTAGGGGGTTAGGGGTTTTTGTGATTTTATGTGTTTTAAGTATTTTATGTATTTAAATAATTTTTATATGGTTTTCCTGGATGTTTTAGGTTTTTGTTATGGTTTTAAGGGGTTTGGGTTTTTGAGGGGTTTTATTGGGTTTTATGGATTTTTGGGTGTTTATGGGTGTTTACAAATTTTAGGGGATTTTAGGGGGATTTAGTTTGATAATACATTCATTAATTTTTCAGTTCATTTGTTATTTTATGAATTTTAATGGTTTTAGGGGTTGTATGGGTTTTATGAGTTTTAGAAATTATTATGGATTTTTTGTTTTTTTGCTTTTAGGGTTTATGGTTTCTTTGGGTTTTAGGGGTTTTAGAGATTTTATGGTTTTTATGGGTTTTGAGGGGATTTTATGTTTTTATGGATTTTAGGAATTTTTAGCATTTATAATGGTTAATATGGTCTTTTAGGGCTGATTAGGGTTTTAGGGCCTTTTATGATGTTTATGTGTTTTTATTGAATTTTTTTTTGTGTTTTTATTGGTTATTAGGATTTTAGGGTCTTTAGGGCTTCTAGAGTTTTTATGGCTTTGGATGTTTTTGGAGGATTTACGGGGTTTTACTGTAACACTCCAACCCAATTAACCCAGATTCGGTGCATTATTAAATAACGATGGCATGATCACAAGAGATCAAATCCCAAAAGACCGATCAGTTTAGTAGCCTTGGAAGTACAAGATACAAACATAAGTATTAAATGAAATTATGAAATGAAGAATCAACAACATTTTTCCTCTTTTAACACATTAATATTCCTTATACTATCCCTACAAGTCAGTCATAATATACTTTTTCAGATCCTTGGAATAATAAATCATATAAAGGGGTGAGCTCAGGTGCTTAACAAGGATAACAATAAAACTGAAACATTCATAAATAAGAATAAACATTTGAGGAAATTTGTAAGGCTAAAAAAATCCTTTTAAACATATACTTCAGAATAATATGGAATAGATAAATAAAATAATTTCATTTACTTATTCACATGGATATTCTACTAGTTGAATAATCACATGTGTTATCAATAGCCAATTTCATAATGATGGAATGCATAATGCCAAACATCATAACCACTTAGTCAAGCCCTCGTTCCAAGACTACATATAATATTTTTTCACGGACTTATTCCAAGACACTAGTTTGTCTAATAAGACCTACCATTGTATCGAGGAGCTATAGCGGACTCCACCCATCACTTACTATTTCCAATGCATTCCTAATATGAAAAGTTTGAATCATAACATAAAAATTCGTATTAAAACAAGCATACGAAATGTTAATTCTTTAACCATAAACTATGAATGGTATAAAAATTACACATACATAGTCAATAATATCACAAAAACTTCAATATAATATTAAGGATTGTATAATAATAAATCAACTTCAAACAACTGTAAAATCCATCAAAGTATGTTTAAATAGATGAAATTCAAACTGTTTGATAGGAATATATATTTTTATATTGGAATCATATAAAAGATATGTAATTATATAAGAAAAAATTTATTTTGAAAATATTCTTATAATATTGTAAGGGATGATTCAAAGATGTAATAACAGAAGAAAATTGCCTCACCTGCCATATACGTTAAAAATCACTCTTTCCTTAAATTTGCGGAAAAGGTCCTAAAGGACCTTGTTTGGAAAAAGAAAAAAATATTTATTTATAAAAATTTTGTAAAAATTAAAACAAGGGTATAAATGAAATTAACCCATTGTCTAGGATATTGTAAAAAGGTTTTGAAATACATTTTTATGAAATGTGGATGTGGATCATAAAGACATTTAAGCAGATACTGATGTATAAACAACCATAGATAATTAAGAGATTGTAGAATTAACACGTAACATGTACTTTTCCTTAGTCCATGGTATTTTAACATTATGTATAATGGTTAAAACATTTTTATTAAATTATAAAATAACTATATACAAAAATATGATATCTTTTATGATATTATAATATTTTTTTGATAAAAGTATAACATTAGTATCATTGTTTTGGGTGTTAACTCATCCATTTTCTTTAATATGTATTGTTATATAAAAAATGATTGTTACATATAAGATATACTTAATTCATATCCATAATGATAATAACTTCTTAAAAAAATACTTTTGATCATTAAATGATAATTATTCTTGAATGGTTACGAAGGGGAATAAATCTTATCGCGTTCGTGGAGACGGTAATCCGTACGTATGCACGAGAGACAATATCTTTATATTTATTGTGAAATAATTTTTAATTGGATAGTATATTATATATAAATAATAATTGAAATATTATATTTATTATTTACATCAATTATACTCCTAATTATACTCATCCAAATAATGAATTGTTGAATAACAAATTACACTACGACGTGGTGATGGTAAGTTGTACGTAAAAATTTATGGTGACTTCATTATTCGTTGGATGGATAGAATAATGAATATGGTTGTAACATATTTATAATATGATCACAGCATGTATAAGGTACTGGAATTATTATGTTGGTATTGAAACAATAAAGAAATAGGAAGTTGAAGTAGAAAAAAACATTGAAAGAGGTGGTTAAATTATTACCTCTTTGTTGTGCCTTTCCTTTTGATTTGACCAAAAGGGATACATAGGTTAGATTTATGATCAAATTAAGGAATCTAGGTAAAAGTGATTGTATTTGGGAGGTTATTTGAGAATGTTTTGGCTGATCCAAATGTCTTTGGAGGTGTGATTTTGAGATAAGGAGAAGTACCCTTTTATAAGAGAGGTGAGGGTCACATCATGAAAAGCTTAAAATATTATTTTATTGTACAATCATATTCAGTTAATAATTTCTAAAAAAGGATCTATTTCAAGGATAAGGTGGGGATGAGTGGAAAAAATATCAAACCATAGGTTTTATACAGGTTATTCCACCATATTAACCTTATCATTTAGATTTAACTCTTAGTTAAACAATTTAACTTTTACCCTGTATTCTTGTATTATTATAATAAATGGTTAATAAACTTACTCTAAAAAGCCAAGAAAACCCCAAGTGGTTAATTATTGATATATCTATCCTTATATAACTCATTTTTCCAATCCTCAGATTTTTAATAATATTATATCCATAAATAATATAGTATTTGTTTTAGATAACTCATTTATGTCAATTTTGACACTATTTGTATTTTGTTTTTGTGAGATTCATAAATACATTATCACTTTAAAAAAAAATTATTTAATCAACCTTAATATGTCATATTAACCTATATGTTCAGTGGAATTCATCATAAATCTTAATATAAATTTATTTGGATATTTATAATAATAATAATTATAATCATTTATTAATATTGTGATTACTACATCATCATTGTGTCATAAATAATTTATTTATTTAATTTCTAAATAAAATAAAATAAAATACCATTATTTAGGAAGTAGTTCTATATTTTTAATGAATATTTATAGTATAATTATTCTTATGTCTAAATCTTTAATAAAATTATTTAATTTATAAAACTTTGAATTTAACACGTATAACTCTTCATTTAATTAAATAATAATTAATGTCCTAATATAATCCATGTGAACCAAAAGGATAATATTTTATTCCTATGTTTGATTTTGGTTGATATAGACTTATCCAATAGAATTAGGAGATGTGTTAGGGTAATTATAATATCATTTTATTACCATTAATAACCCTATTTAATTTTAACTATGGTAAATAAAAGTCAAAAGTTACTATTCAACAAAAAATATTTTCATCTTATTGAACAAATTTAAAATTACTAATGTCAATTGTGTCATTCCGATTTTTGAAATTCAATTCACAGAATTGGTAAAATTATGTTTTTTCCAAATTTTCAAATGTGCCTAGATGGTGGGTAAAGGACAGTAAAAAGTTTAAAAAAAATTATACTCTAATATTTTTATAAAATGCCTCAAATGAATTATATTTAACATATATAGTTATTATGTAACTATTTTTATGTAAAATAAATATAAATTATTTACATAATTTTATAAATTAAATGTTTTTTAAAAAAATAACGTAGTGGTTTTCAATATTTATCAAAAACAGTAATTTTTTCAGAAAATATAAAAAAATTATCCCGAAGAAAATTTTGAAATTCTGTACCCAAAAATGAAGTCCATTTTTAAAATAAAATTTATAAAATTTCAAAAAGTTTATTAACTATTCATAATGTCTAGTTTGATTTGTCGTGGTGTGCTAAAACTCCAAGTTGCGTACAACACAAACTATGGCATTATTCAATGGGAAACATACTCTGGAAGCTTGGGATGTTACATTCTCCCCTGCAAAAAATTTCATCCTAGAAATTTATAGAATATTACTATATAAAAATATTCGGGTTTTTCTTTATCCTATGTTCATTGGGTTCTCACGTTGCCTCTTCCATCTTTTGATTTCTCTATAGAACTTTTAACAGATGAGTCATTAAGTTTCCCAGCACTTTTTCTCTGGTATCAAAAATATTGATAGGATCATCAAAATAAGACTGATCAGGTCCCAGTTCAATTTACTCATAGGTGAGTACATGCGTTGGGTCTGGATTGTATTTTTTCAATAGTGATATGTGGAACACATCATAAACTTTGGAGAGACTTGGAGGCATTGTCAAACGATAAGATAGACCACCAATTAATTCTAGAATTTTGAATGATCTGATATACCTTCGACATAAATTTTCCTTCTTACTAAATCGTATAACACCCTTCCATGAATATACCTTCAAGAAAACATGTTCACCTACTAGAAATTCTAAATCCTTCCTTCAGTTATCAGCATAGCTCTTTTCCCTACATTGAGCTGTTTTAATATGGGTTTGGATAATCATTACCTTTTATATTATTTCCTCAACAAGATCTGGGACTACAAGTTTTCTTTCACCAACAACATCCTAGCAAGTTGGTGTTTGACATCTCTTTCCATATAATTATTTATATGGGGACATCTATAGACTTCAATAAAATCTATTATTATTGGAAAATTCTACCAGAGGTAAATATTGATCCCACATACCTTGAATGTTAAGTGAGCAGCATCTCAACATGTCTTCTAAGGTTTGAATAGTCTGTTATGATTGTCAATCAGTTTTAGGATGGTAGGTAGTGCTCAAACGACATTCAGTATCTAGGGGTTTCTGATGAGTTTTCTAGAATCTTGATGTAAAATAGGGATCACGATTAGAAACAATCGACATGGGTACTCCATGATGTCTTAGAACAACATTAATATATAGACTTGCTAAATGTTCAAGTTCTAAATCTTCTCTTATAGAAATAAAATGTTCTAACATGGCATGATGATGAACACTGACCCATATATCATCATTCCATCTTGGATTCATTACTAGCCCCATGAAAATGTCAATCGTAATATCATCCCATTTTCACTCAGGTATTTGAAGAGGTTGCATGACTCTTCTAGGATGTTGTCTTCCATCCTTAACATATTGACAAACCATACATCTTGACACATAATCAGAAATCTCCCTATTCATGTTGTCCCAAAAAAATGTTCTATCAAATATCTATACATCTTAGTGCTACCATGGTTAATAGAGAAATTGGAGCTATGAGAATCGTTCAACAATTCACTTTTTGGATCATGTATGTCAGTAATACGAAGCCTAATCCAAAATTTCAAATTCCCATCTTTATGTACGAAGTTGATCAATATCCCATTGTTCACAGATTTAATTTTCTTTCATAACTCCTCATCATCAGTCTGAGAACATTTTATCCTTTCTGGTAAGGATGGTTTAGAAACCATTAAAAAAAGTAATGATGTTTTACCTTCCATGATTATTCCCATATCCATACTTACTAGATCCATGAACATATGATCTCGTTCAACTCTCTTCAAAACACTATTATCTTTTCTGCTCAAAGAATATGCCATGTAATTTGCCTTCCCTGAGTGGTAGTGAACAGTGAAATCATAATACTCGAGTAGTTAAAGCCATCATTTTTCCACATGTTGAGTTATTTGTGTCAGAAAGTATACTTCAAACTCTTGTGATCTGTATATATCTCACATTTTTACCATATAGATTGGGTCTTTATATCTTCAAATGAACGATTACAGCTGCTAACTCAAGATCATTAAATGGATAATTTTGTTCATGATTTTTTAGCTATCGTGATGCATTTGCAGTAACTCTATAAATATATATAAAGACACAACAATGTACTTTCATTGAAGCATTACATTAAATAACAATCACATTATTCCCTGATGGTATAGTCAAGATAGGATAATTGAATAATCTTCTCTCCAGTTCTTCAAAACATTCTTTATACTATTTTTTCTAAATAAATTTAACCCCTTTACGTGTAATCTAGGTTAATGGGTTATCCAATCAGAAACAATTATGAAAGAAACGTAGATAATAACCTGCTTAACCAATAAAATTGTGTACCTAATTTATACTCATTAGTGCGGGCCATTATTGTATTGCTCGTCTCATAGATGGATCAATAGAGACTCAATACTTAGAGATAATATGGCCATGAAAAGAAATTCTCTGAAGCCAAAAATCACACATGATAAACATCCCATATAATTCCTTTCTTCTAAGGGTTTTCAGAATAGTGAAAATGTGATTTTCATGATCTTCATTGATTTTGTATTAAACTAAGATATCATCAATAAATACAGCTACAAATTCATCAAGATATTCCTTGAGAACTATATTCATTAGATCCATGAAAAAAAGGGTGAATTAGTCAGTCCGAAAAGGCATTATTGTAAACTTGTAATGCCCGTACCTGGTTCGAAATGATGTTTTCAGAATGTCTTCCCTCTTCACACACAACTGATGATATCAAGATCAATTTAAATCATTGAAAAATAATGACCTCCATGATGCAGGTTGAATAAATCATCAATGTGAGGTAGGGGATACTTGTTATTTTTTGTTATAGCATTGATCTCCCTGTAGTCAATGCACAACCTCATAAATCTATCTTTCTTAATAACAAAAAGAACAGGGGCTCCCCATGGAGAGACACTAGGGAGAATAAATCATTTATTACTCGATTCTTCTTTTTGAATCTTTGGTTCCACTAATTACACTGTGGCCATTCTATAAGGGGTCATTGATATGGGCCTTGAGCTAGGAAATAAATCATTTGAAAATTCAATTTCTCTCTCTTGAGGTTGTCCAGGTAAATCCTCTAGGAACACATAAATATATTATTTCTCAATAGTTAAAAAATATATTTCAAATTTCACTTCCTCACCCATAATTATTTCATTATATTCCTCCACAATAATTGAATTTAATCGAAATTTTGCTTTGGATCTAGATAAGAATCAAGTGGTGATGTTTCTTCTTTAAAGATAAGCCACTCATTATTATCCTCGATAATGGTAACCTCATTCTTCTTAAAATAAATTTTCACATCGTGGTCCGAAATCCAATTTATTCCAAGGAATATACCAAATTATATCATGGGTATGATGATGATATCAGTAGATAATGAACATTTATATGTCCTAATGGGGGTTGATTCACAAAACATTATTGCAATGATACTTCCCTTAGAAGATTTGAATGACTACTTCCTTATTAAATATAATTTGAAATATCTTATTTTCATAGAAAACTGGTAAGATATGAAAAAATTTGATGATCCAGAATCAAATAATGAATTGGCTAAATTTGAGAAAAACATTAAATTACCTTCCACCACATCATTCAGAGCTTCAACCTCAGCTGTAGTGATCACATAAGCTTGTCCTTTCTCCATTAGCATTTTCTGAGGTATGTTTCCATACCTCTTAAGACATTAATTTTCATTATTCCCCATTTATATAAAATTTTATAATTCAACATTGACAGCCTCTATCATTCCCTTACAATCACGAGTTTGGTCCGCTTTTTCACGACAATTGTAATAGACTCACATTCCCTTGAAGCAAGTACTGAGGTGTTTCTTCTATGATTTACTGTAGGATATAAATTCAACATTTCCCTTCTTCCACTTATTTCTATTTCTAGAGTTTCCAACTTATCGCTTATTCTATTTCTATGCTTTAATGTCGTAAGACTTAGAGAATTCATTTTCTGTCTTCATTGCACATCAGACAATATCTTCGTATGATGATAAGGATTGTGAGACAAATTCCCGATGGAGAAATGGTTTTCACCCATCCAATTATTGATCAATGTATCTTCTTGGGTTACTTATATAATCTATTTCATGCTTGGGTAACCTTGTATTGTTAGCTTCATAATTTGAAGCATTCTCATTCTCATTTTTCATTTGACACAAAAATTATCTTTCCATATCCTCTCGATGATCAATAGGAAAGTATTTTTCAAAAAAATATCTTTAAACTAACTCCAGTACATATTTAATACTTCATCATCCTCCCTTGTGTTTTGAATTAATGACCACTATAATTCTGCATCTCCTGTGAGGCGATAAACAGTAATGACAACATTTTACCTTTCACTACTCCCCAAAGTAGGATATATTTTCTCTTAGGAACTTATCCATCGTGTAGATACAAATGGATTTTTAGTCCAATTGAATGTTGGTGGTTGTTTACTCATGAAGTGGTCTAACATTGATCCTCCACTTTGTAGACTAGGGTGCTCCATACAGGTAATGTTATTATTCATAACCTGAGTGAGTCACCCCAGTATGGTTAAAAGTTGTTCAGCACCGGTTTCATAACTAGAACAACTATAATTATTTTGTGTAGAAGGTAAATTACTATATGGATTATGTGTGTTGATAGGGTTTCGATACCTTCCTCTAGGTACCATTTTTAAACAATGTAATTCACTATATTAGTTTATGATTCATAATAAATAATTCCAAAATAGTAAAATATGTAACATAAATTGAACAGTTTATGAATATAAAACATAATCATAAGAAAATGTTTTTTGAGGAAGTATTTACTCAAAAATATAATATAATGGTTTATAAAGAAAATGTGAATTATCCTAAGCATATCCCCTGAGAGTGTCGTAACCAAGAGTGCAGAAAGGCCCGCTGTCATGTAACAGGACACACCGGGTCATGCATGAAACTCCTTGTGACTGTTTCACTCCTACGTACACCTATTCTAGAGCTGTCTCTAGCTGATCATATCTAAAAATGGATATATTACTGAAAAATACACTAAATCTATACATTACCAAAAATTTAGGATTTTTCTACAATAATCCTCAAAGTATATCTTAGGGTAACATTCAGTAATCAAAGTTTTTATAAATATAAATTCTAATGTTTGTAGTAAAATTCATCTGATACCAACTGTAATTTCATGACCATAGATACCCAAAGTCTGTTCATTATTACATAACATTTTAATCATCAGAAGGGATCAGATCCTGAAATAAAGATTAATTCAGTAGCCTTTTATGTACTAGATACAAAAATATGTTTGAAATTAAATTTTTAAATAAAAAAACAACATTGTGTGTCATGTTAACACATTAACCTCCCATAGACAATCCTTACAGGTCAGTCATAATATACTTCGTCACATCATGGGAAAAATAAAACATAGAACGGGATGAGCTCAGGTGCTTAGTAAGGGTAAAAATATAGAGGAAACATTTATAAATAAGCATAAATATTTGAGGCAACGTATAAGATTAAACACAAGAAATTTAAAAATAAAATTATGCTTAATATGGAAAAGATAAATCAAATAATTCCATTGACTTATTCAAACGGATATTCGACTAGTCGAATAATCACATATAATATCAATAAACAATTTTATAATCATGTAAGGCATATTTTCAGACATCAAAACCACGTAGTCAAGTCTATGGGCCACGACTATAAATATGATTTGTTCAAGGGCTTGTTCCAAGACTCTAGTTTGTCATATGATACCTACCGATGAATCGAGGATCTATAGCGGACTCCACCAGTCACATACTAAGTCCAATGCATTCCTCATATGAAAAGGATGAAACATAACATAAACATACGTATTAAAAATAGCATATGAAATATTAATAATTTATCCATAAAACATTAACTATATCAAAATAACAAATACACATTCAAACATATCACCAAAACAAAAATAAAATATAGATGTTTTTATCATAATAATTAAACTTCAAACAAGTGTAAAATCCATAAAAGGATGTTGACATAGATGAAATCAAAACTATTTGAGAGAAATATCTCTTCCTATATTGAAATATATTAAACGTCATGTAATTATATATGAAAAAATTTATTTCAAAAATTTTATTATAATATTTTAAGGGAAGCTTATAAGAGATTATAACGGTGGAAAGTAGCCGCACCCGCCAAATACGTTAAAAAATATTCTTTCCATAGTTTTTTTGAAAAGGCCGTAAATGACCTTGTTTGGAAAACGACAGAAAGATTTCTTTATAAAAATTTTATAAGAAGTAAAAAAGGGTATAAATTTATTTAACACATAGTTTCTAAAATAGTAAAACAAATTTGAAATACATTTTTTAGAATCAAGGATGTGGATGATAATGAGGTCCTAGTAGATATTCACGCATAAAAAAACTGAGATAATGAAGATATTGTAGAATTAACCCTTACATTGTACTTTTACTTATTCGATGATATTCTAACCTCCTGTATAATGGTTAAAACATTATAATTTAATTATAAAAGAACAATATACATAAATATGATATCATATATGATATTCTATTATTTATTTGTTAATAATATTTCAGTAGTATCATTGTTTCAATTGATAATAGATTCATTTTCCTTTATATGTTTTGTTACATATGTAATGATTGTTATGGATTGGATGTACTTTATTAATATACAATATTATATTATGTTCTTAAAAATTATTTTTAATCACCAAATTAAAATTATTCTTGAATGGTTACGATGGGTAATGAATCTCATCACATTCGTGGAGGCTGTAATCTGTACGTACGCACGAGCGACAATATCATTATATTGATGGTGAATTTATATGTAATTGGATGGTATTTCATATATACAGAGTCATTTACATGTTATATTTATTTTCCACATCAATTATACTCCATATTATACCCATCCAAATAATGAAGTGTTGAATAAAAAATACACCACGACGTGGAGACGGTAAGCCGTACATACATACATATGGTGACTTCATTATTCATAGGATGAATAGAATAATGAATATGGTTGTACTATATTAATAATAAAATATCAATACGTAGAAGGTACAAGATTTATTATTTTTGTATGGAAACAACAAAGAATGAGGATGTGCAAGAAGACAAGAACTTTGAAAGAGGTGGTGAATTTTTTTTTCATTTCTTCGAGTGTTTTTCTTTTGAGTTGATCAAAAGGGAACCATAAGTTCGATTTCTAGTCAATGTATTTCCTTCATGTAGAATTGGGGTACTTGTAATGTTATTTTAGCCGGGGTAGGCCTAAAAAAATGTATTTTGAGTTGTCATTTTGAGAGGATGGGAAGAACCCTTTTATAAGAGAGGTGAGGTTCACTTTAGGAAATGATTAAAATATTATTTTATTATACAATCAGATTCAGTTTATAATGCCATAAAATGATTTATTTCTAGGATAATCCGGTGTTGGGTTGAAAAAATCTCAACTAATAGGATTTAGATATTTTTAGGTCACCATATTAACCTTATCTTTTTTATTTTACTATTAGGTAAATAATATAACTTTTACCATTTATTCTTGTATTATTATATTAAATGGTTAATAAACTAACTATAAAAAAAAAATGAACCCGAAGTGGTTCATTATTGATATATATAACCTTATCTAAGTCCTTTGGATGAAAATTATATTTTAATAATATTATATCAATTAGTAATATAGTATTTGTTTTAAAAAGACTCATTTATGTCAATTTTGACACTATTTGGTATTTTGTTTTTGTGAAAGTCATTACAACATTATAACTTCAAAAAATATTAGTTTAATCAGCACTAAAAAAGTAATATTAACATATAAAATTAGTGTAATTTATCATAAGTCTCAATATAAATTTATTTGGATATTTATATAATCAATTATTTTAATCATTCATTTATAAGGTGATTACTACCTCACCGTTGTGTCATAAATAAATTTTCATATTTAATGTCTAAATTTTATAAATAAAATACCATTATGTATGATATATTTTTTCTTTATAATGAATATTTATTTTTGAATTTATCTTATCTATAATCATATATTAAAAATGGTTTAACTTTGAAATATTGAATTTAACACTTTTAACTCCTCTTTAAATAAAAGAATAATAAATGTACTAATCTAATACATGTGAACCAAAAGGATAATATTATATTCTTGAGGTTTCATTTGGTCGAAATAAACTTATCCAATAGAATTAGGGAATCTGTTAGGGTAATTATAATATCATTTTTTACCTTTAATTACCCTGTTTTATTTTTAACCATGGAAAATAAAAGTCAAAAGTTACATTTCCCCAAAAATTATTTTCATCTTATTGAACCACATTTTAATTACATATGTCAACTATGTCATTTTTATTTTTGAAATTCAATTCATAAAATCAATAAAATTACGTTTTATACAAATTTTCAAATGTGCTTAGAAGGTGGGTAAAAGACGGTAAAAAGTTCTATAAATTTTATACATCTAATTTTATTATAAAATGACTCCAATTATTTATATTAAACTTATATAGGTATTATGTATCATTTTTTATTTAAATAAATTTAAATAATATAAATATTTATTTAAATAAAAAAGTCGATTTTAAACAATAATGTAATGTTTTTCAGTATTCATCAAAAATTGAATGTTTTCCGAAAAATACAAATAATTCACCCTAAGATAATTTTGATATTCTAAACCCTAAAATGATGTCCATTTTGAGAAATAAAACTTATAAAATGTCAAAAAGTGGGTATTTCTAGTCATAATGACAAGTTTGATTTGCCGTGGTGACCTAAAACTACATGTAGCATATATCACAAGATGTTGCATTATTCAGTGGGAAAAATATCATGGATTCTTGGTGTGTAAAATTTATGCCTTTATATTTTTCTAGTGGTATTATTTTTTTAATATTTTTATGACTTTAGGGTATTTATTGATTATATGGTTTTTTTGTGGTTTTAAAGTTTTTACAGTTTTTAGTGTCTTGCGAATTTTTTGTGGTTTTTAGAGATATAAATGATTATATGTTCTTACCTTTTGTTTTGGTTTTTTTTAAGTTTTCATGGGTTTTATGATTTTTATAGTGTTTTTTTTATTTTAGTCTTTTTAGGAGATTTGAGGGTTGGGTGGGGGAGGGTTATATGATTTCATGTTATTAGGGGGTTTAGGGGTTTTAAAGTGAATTTTGGGGTATAAGTGGTTTTAGGGTTTGTTTGGAGTTTTATGGTTATTTATGTTTTTAGTGTTTTTAGGTTTTTTTTAGTATTTTTATGTCCTTTAAGGGTTTTAGGGTTTTTAGGATCCTGGATTGTTTTTATTATTTTAGGTTATTTTATGTTTTATAGATTTTATGGAATTATAGGTTGTTTAGGGTTTTATAATGTATTTTAGGGTTTTTTTATTCATTATGTGGTTTTAGGGATTTTTAATTGGGTTTTTAGGGTTTTTATGGTGTTTTGGGGTTTTCAGAAGTTTTAGGGTCTTCAATGTTTTTTTCATGATTTTACTGGTTTTGGGGTTTTTTGGGGTTTGGGGGGTCTGGTGGATTTAATGGGGGTAGTTTTTTTTAAATTTTTAATAGGGTTTTTGGGTTTTTATGAGGTGTTATTGGTTTTTTTGGTCATTTAATGTTTTTATTGTTTTTATGATCTTTTATGGGTTTTCAAGTTATTTAATGTATTAGGGGTTTTTAGCAGGGTTTTATGTTTTTACGGTCTTTAGAATTTTTATGCATTTTACGGCTTTTGGGGTGTTTTAATACATTAAGGGTTTTAGGATATTTTAGGGTTTTCATGTAATTTTAGTATTTTTAATGGGTTTTTTAGGCCCTTTAGGATTTATTTATGTTTTTTAGATTCCTTTTGTAATTTTATGATTTTAACTTCCCTTTAATATTTTTAGTGTCATTTATGTTTTTGATGGACTTTATGTGGGTTTCATGGTGTTTTAGGTCCCTTTAGTTATATTGGGGGTGGGGGGGGAGGTTAGTGTTTTTTTTGTTTTTAGCGTTTTGGGTGGTTTTATGTTTTTAGGGGTTTTAGTGTAATTATAGTATTTAATATTATTTTAGAATTTTTTGGGTTATTATTTTGAACATTAGGGGTTGTTATGGTTTTGGGAAATTTTGGTTTTTAGTGGTAATTATTGTCTTTTTTAATTTTTTGTGGTTTCTATGCTAATATATGTTGTTTTAGGACATTTTTTAGTTTTTATGATATAGGGTTTTATTGGAATTTCTATGGGTTTTATGGGATTGGGGGAATTATATTCTTTTTAGGGTCATTTATGTTCTTTTATATATTTTGTGTTTTTAGGGGGTTTTATGTTTTTAGGGGTTTAGATGTATTTTTTGTTTTAATGGTTTTTAGGTTTTTGAGGGATTGAAGTAATTTTAAGGATTATTTTTTATTTTTAGGGGTATCAAGGTTTTTTTAGATTATTTTATTGTTTTTATGTGTTTTTGGAGTGTTGGGGTTTTAGGGATATTTTTTTAGTGTTTTGGTGGTTGTTATATTTTTATGGTTGTATAGGGATTTTATTTTTTCCAGTGGTTTATGGGTTTTTTTTTATCATTTTTACGGTTTTTTAGTGTTTGTAAAAGGTTTTCATTGATATTTTTAGGGTTCATAGAATTTTTGGGGTTATTAATTTGTCAGGGGTTTACAGTTATATTGATTTAATGGGTTTTATTGGTTTTTTGGGTTTATTAGGTATTTTATTTATTTGGATTCATTACTGATATTATAAGTTTTTTTGAGTTGTTTGTGTTTTTAGGGGATTTAGGGGTTTTATAGATTTAATGGTTTTTAGTTTATTTATGTATTTTAGGTATTTTATTTGTTTTAGGATGGATAATGTGTTTTTATTAACCTATTGGGTTTTAGAGGGATTTTAGAGTCATTTAGGGTATTTCATATTTTAGGGTATTCTAGTGGGTTATTGGGGGTTTTTGGTCATTTGGGGTTTACTGTGGTTGTGGGTTTTCTGTGTTTTTTGTATTTTTATTTTTTTGCTATTTTTTTGGTTTTACTAGAATTATGGATTGCTTCTAGTTTTTTAGGGTTTTCTGAGGATTAATTAAAGTTTTGGGGATTTTATTGTTTTTAGGTTGTTGGGGGGGGTTTAAGGGGATTATTATTCCTATGGGGTTTAGGTGTTTTTAAGTTTTTAGGGGGATTGATGTTTTTATGGATATAGGGTTTTTAGGGGTTTTGGTTTTTTATTGTTTTGATGTATTTTAGGGTTTTTATGTTTTTTTAGGTGTCTTAGGGGATTATTGTGTTTGTAGCGGTTTCATGGATGTTTTTAAAATTTTAATGGTTTTCAGCGGTTTTTATGGGTGTAGGTTTTTCAGGGTTTTTATGGTTTGTTTCGTTTTGGGTTTTCAGGATTATTTTGATTTTTATGGGTATCTAGAGTTTTTTTGGGTATTTTATTGCTTTTAGAATTTTATGGTTTCTTATGATTTTTAAGAGTTTTGGGGTTAATTTGGTTTTATTGTGTTTTATTATATTTTAGGGTGTCTAGGGTTTTTTTAGTCTTTATATTTTTTAGGTTTTTAGGGGTTTCAATGTTTATTATAGGGTTTTTATGGATTTAAGGGTTTTTGTGTTTTAGGAGGATAAAAGTTTAGTGGATTTCAGAAATATTTTAATATTATTTATTGTTTTATGGGATTTAGGGTTTTTAGTATTTTTAAGGAAATTGGGGTTTTTAGAGGTTTTTAGTGGGTTTCAATGATTTTTAGTGGTTTTAAAACATTCGAGGGTTTTGGGGGGTTTTAGGGTTTGAAGTGGTTTTTTGGTTTTTTTGGGTTTTATGATATTTTAGTGTTTATTTAGGGTTCAAGGCCTTTTAGGTTTTTGGGGATTCATGTGTTTTAGGGGTTTAGAGGTTTTAGGTAGTTTTCAGGGCATTTAGGGTTTTAGGGGGTTATTGTTTTTAGGGTTTTTATCGGGTGTTTGGGGTTTCCATGTTTTAAGGGATTTTTTGATTTTAGGGTTTTAGGTTTGTTATGAATTTTGGGGGTGTTCAGGGCCTTTTAAGGTGTTTTAGGTTTTTTTTTCGGGTATTTAATGCCGTTTCTTGGTTATACTGATTTTTATTTTTCTATAAAATTAGTTTTTATGGTTTTAGGGGTGTTTTTGTTTTTCAGTGGTTTTATAATTTTTAGGGGTTTTATTATTTTTCTGCTTCTCTAAAGTATTTTTGTGGTTTTTACGGTTTTTATGGTCGTTTAGGGTTTTATGGGTTTTAAGGTCTTTCAGTGGATTTATAATTTTTTGGGTTTTACAGACTTTTTACGGGGTTTTATGTTTATGTTAGGGAATTTAAGTTTTCCAGGGCCATTTATGGATATAGGGTCTTTTAAGGTGTTATATGAATTTACGGGATTTAATGGGGTTTTCAATTTTTAGCGGGTTTTTGGGATTTTAGGTATTTTAAGTGATTTTTATGGATTTATGGATGTTAGGATTTTTTATGATATCTCAGCATTTTACTGGTTTTAGGTGTTTTTATGGGTTTTTTATGAATTTTAAGAGTTTTTTGTTTCGTAGGGTATTTTGTATTATGCTTTTTAGGTTATTTAGGGTTTTGAGATTTGTTATGGGGTTTTCTATCTTTAATGTGGTCTAGGGGTTTTTTTGAATCCTTTAGGGTCTTTTAGTGTTTTCCATATACTAAGGTCATTTAGGGATGTTATTGTAATTTGGGTTTTAAATTCTATTTATGTTGTTTAGGAATTAAGGTTTTTTGTGGTTTTTAGGGTTTTAAAGAGATTTAATTGTTGTGGGGGTGGACAGGGGGGTAAGAGTTTTTTTATAGTTTTTAGGGTATATTTACTGTTTCTTTTGGGTTTTAAGATTTTGATTGCATTACAGGTTTAATGGTTTTTATGTTATTCTATTGTTTTTTATCAAATTTTTTGGGTTTTAGGGCCATTTTAGGATTTTAGGGTTTAAAAAGGTCTTCTTTTGATTTTTAGGGTTTTTATGGTATAAGGGTTTTCAAAAGTTTTTTTTGTGATTTTTTGTTGTTTTTAGTGTTTATACTATTTTTAGATGTTTATGGGAGTTCTTGGTCCATAAGATGGTTTTGGGTTTTCTAGGGATTCTAAGGCATATTTAGAGGATTTCTGGGTTGTTTTTGGGTATTTTGGGACTTTTAGGGGTTTTATGGTTTTTATGGATTCTTGTGTTTTTCAGGTATTTTGGGGGGTTTTGTGATTTTAAGGTGATTTTAAAGAATTTTAGGGTTTTTTTGGGTTTATAATGTTTTTAGGATTTTTGAGTTTTTTTTGGATTCTTTCGGATTGTTCGGATTTTTTATCATCTTTGGGATTTTTTGGGTTTTAAGGGTTTAATGGGGGTTTTAGGGTTTTCTTGTTTTTAGGTTTTTCAGGGACATTAATGTTTTCTAGTGTTTTTATGTTATTTTAGGGTGATATTAATTTTTTCAGGGTATTTTAAGGGGGTTTTAGGGTCTTTAGAATTTTCAGGTATTTATAGTATTTTTGGGTTTTCAAAGTGTTTTTATAGTTTTTTAGTTCATTTTGGCGTTTTAGGTTCTTTTAGTGTTTTATGTATTTTTATGTTCTTTTAGGATTTAGGGAATAAGGATTAGTGTTTACGGTATAGGTTTTGGAGGTTTTTAATAGAGTTTAGTGTTTATGGTATAGGATTTATGGATTAATAGGTTGGGAATTAGGGATATGATATAGGGTTTAGGGTTTAGGGTTTAATGTTTAATGTTCAATGATTTAGTATTAGGGTGTAGGGTATAATGTTTTTTGGTGTGGGGTTTAGGGATTAGAGTGTAGGTTCTTGGTTTTTGGGTGTAGGGTTTAGGATTTTGGATACAGGGTATAGGGTTTGTGGTTGATTGATTTTTCATAGCTATTATGGTATTTTAGTTGTTTAGAGTATTTTAAGATTTATTGACATTAGTGGGTTTTTAGGTTATGTAATGGTTTTTTTTTCTAGGTTGTTATTTGGGGTTTTTTAGGAATTTTTTCTTTTATGTGGATTTATAGTTTTAGGGCCCATAGTGTATTCTATTGTTTTATTGGGATGAGGGCTTTCAGTGTCATAAAGGTTGGAGGTTTTTTGGGGGTTTTTTGGTTTTTTCAGTTTTAGGTTTTTTGGTGCTTTTATGGATTTTAGGGGGTTTTTGGAATATTTAGTTGTTTTAAGGGATTTAGGGTTTTTTCAGGTTGTTTGGGTTTTAGGGTTTTTAGATATTTTATAATTAATAGGACTTTTGTTTTGGGATTTAGGGTTTCTATGACTTTATAAGGGTTTTTAGAGTTTAAAAAGGGTTTTAGGGGCTCTAAGATACCATAGGATGTTTTGAGTTTTTTTATTTTTTGAGGGTATTTTATGTGTTTTATTGTATTTTTTGATTTTTATCACTTTTTAGTGTTTAGCGGTTTTACTATTTTAATGGGGTAATAAGTAATTTTAGTATTTTAGGGGGTATTAGGTTTTCTATAGTTCATATGGTTTTGGTATTTTAATTTCCTTCATAGTTTTTAATATTTTCATGGTTTCTGGTGGTTTTTTCAGGAAATTAGTGTCTTTGGGTGTTTTGGGTAATCATAGAATATTTTAGTGTCCTATTATGGGTTTTAGTGACTTTTTAGGGGATAGAAAGTTTTTAGTGTTTTTGGATCATTAGGTTTTTTTGGGATTTTATGGTTTTGTCTGATTTTTAATGTTTTGTTGTGGTTTGGGGACTTTTTTGGGGATTTAGCTTCTTTAGTGTTTTATTGTTTTTTTCTTGGCTTTTAAAGTGTTTTAATTTTTTTGGGATGTTAAGGTGTTTTAGAGTTTATTTATAGTTTTTATGGTCTTTATGGGATTTTACATTTTTTGGACTCTATGGGGTTTTATTGATCTTTATGTTTTTATGTATTTTTAGGGATTTTTGGAATTTTATGTTTTTAAGGGTTTTATTGGAATTTCAATGTTTCTAAGGTTTTTAGGTATTTTCAGGGGTTTTAGGTGTTTTAAAGGGTTTTGGGGGTTTTTTGTGTTTTGATGGGATTTAAGGGAATTTTAATGTCTTTTAGGGTTTTAGTTCTCTTTTTGTTGTATTTAGGGTCTTTTCACGTTTTAATGGGTTTTTGGGCATTTATTTTTTTTATGTTTGTGAGGAATTTTAAGGATTTTAATGTTTTTTGTTTCTTTTATGATTTTATGTAACATTTAGTGTTTTTAGAGATTTTTAGTTTTTTAGGGTCTTTTAGTTTTTAGGATGTAGGGCTTAGTTTTTATGGTCTATGTTTTAGTATTTAATGTATGTGTTATACGTTTTATGATGTATGGTATATGGTTTGGGGTGTATAATATAAGGTTCTGTGTGTAGGGTTTAGAGTTTAGGGTTTAGGGTTCGAGGCATAGAATTTAGGGTGTAGGTTTTTGGGTTTAGGGTTTTAACAGTGGGGTTTTAGGTGATGTCTTTAGATTTTTTGTTGTAGGGTATAGATTTTGTGGAGTAGTGATTAAGGTTTAGGGTTTTGGGTTTTGAGTTTTGAGTATTTTTGGGGTTTTTTTGGTTTAACGGTAATTAGGTGTTTTAAGCGGTTTTATTGTTTTAAATGTTTTATAGATTTGAATTATTTCTAAGGTGTTTATAGTTTTATGTGTTATAATGATTTTAGGGTTTATGGGGTGCTCAGGTTTGTACTGTTCTTACAGTTTTTATTTTTTTTTTATGTTTTTTTATGTTTTTGGTGTTTTAAAAGGATTTATTTTTTAAAGGTTGGGGCTGAAGCCTCATAGTGTTTTAGAGGGTCTAGTGTTTTATAATTTTTTAGGGTTACTAAGGAGTTTTAATATATTTAATATGATTGTAAGTGTTTTTAGTTTGTTCAGAAATTTATCATTTTTGGGTGTTTTAGGATTTTTAGGATTTTTTTGGGTTTTAAGGTTTTTATTTTATTGTACAGTTTTATGTACTATTTTTATTTACAGGTTTTTAGTGTTTTAATGGTTTTAATGGTTTTTTATATTTTAGGGTATTTGGGGTTTTAGGATTTTTAGGGTTTTAAGGGGTTCTAATAATTTTTGGATTCTTTCATTTTAGGGCCTTTAAAGGGTTTTTATGCTTTTTTGTGTTTTATTGGGTTTTTAGGATCTTTTAATTTTTTTATTTTTAGAGTCTTTTATTGTTTTTTGGATTTTTAGGTTACTTTAGTTTTTTGATGATTATTGTAGGAGTTTTTATGGTATATTAGGATCTTTTATATTTTTTTTGGATTTTTAGTGACTTTTAGAATTTGGGGGGGTGTTAGGGTTTTAAGAATTTCCTGTGCTTTCAAGGTTTATGTTGTGAGGTTTAGGGTATATGGTGTTGGTTATACAGTTTAGGGTGTAGCATATATGATTTCATGAGTAGGGTGTATGGTTTTTGGTTTTTGGTTTATGGTATTGGGTTTAGGGTATTAGGTTTAGGGTGTTGGGTGTATAGTTTAGGGTTTAGTGTATAATGTTTAGGTTGTCTGGTTTAGGGCTTATGGTGTACTATATATGGTTTTGGGTGTAGGGTTAAGGTTTCAGGGTTTAGGGAAATGATTTAGGTTTTTGGATATAGGGTTTAGGGAGTAGGGTATAGGGGCTAGGGTTTCAGGTTTAGGATTAAGGGTGGATGGTATATGGTTTTGGGTGTAGGGTATGGGGTTTTGGGTGTTGCGTTTATGGTTTTGGGAGTGGGTTATAGGGTTTTCAATTTTTTTTGCAGGGTATAGGGTTTTGAGTATTGGGTTTTGGGTTTTGGGTAATGGTTATTGGGTATAGTGTTTAAGGGTTAGCGTTTAGGTTTTTGGGGATAGGTTATAGGATTTGGGGCTTATGGATTAGGGTGATAGATTTTGGGTTTATGGTGTTGGGAATAGGTTTTAGGGTTTATGATATATGTTTTTGGGTAGAGGGTTTTGGGTGTAGGGTTTAGGGTTTAGAGATTAGGGTGTGGGTTTTATTCTCTATCATGTAGGGTATATGGTTTAGGGTGTAGAGTTTAAGGATTAGGGTGTAGGATATAGGGTTTAGTGTTGTTGGTTTAGAGTGTAGGGCATATGGTTTAGTGAGAAGGGTTTGTGTTTTATGGTGTAGGGAGGGTTTTAGGGTCTAAGATATATGGTATCGGGTTTAGGATGTTTGGTATAGGGTTTGGGGTGTCTGGTATAGGGTTTATGGTGCATGGTATAGGTTTTATAGTTTCGAGTACTGGTTACATGGTGTTGGGTTAAGGGTTTACAGTGTGAGGTATAGGCTTTGTGGTGTAGGGTTTTGGTATTAGAGTGTAGGGTAGAGGTTTTATGGCATAGCGTATTGGGTTTAGGGTGTTTGGTTTTGGGTGTAAGGCTTCGTGTATATGGTATAGGGTTAAGGGTGTTGGGTAAAGGGTTTTAGGGTATACTGTTTATGGTTTATGGTGTAGGGTGTAGGGTTTAGGGTGTAAGATTTTGTGTTTATGGTGTATGGTAAAGAGTTTTAGGTGTTTGGATTAAGGCATAATATGTTGGTTTTAGGTTTTATGGCGTATATTTTATGGTTTTGGGTTTAAAAGGTAGCATATAGGGTCTTGGGTGTGTGTTTTAGGATTTGGGGTGTAGGGTATGTGGTTTATGGTGTTGATATTAGGGTTATGGGTGTAAGGTGTTGGGTTTAGGGTGTAATATTTAGAGAGTATGGATTATGGTTTTTGGTTTATGGAGTTGGGTTTTGGGTTTATAGTGTAGGGTATGTGGAATATGGATTAGTATTTAGAGATTATCATGTAGGTTATAATGTTTATGGTCTTATTATTTTCTTTAGTTATTTGGTTTTTATGTTTTTTATGGTTTTGTCAGATCATTTATAGGAATAGGGATTTTAGGGGGGGTATGGTTTTTAGAGTATTTGTGTATTAGTTATTTTGGTATTTTTTACAGTTTTCATGGTATTTAGAAGGTTTTATGGTTTTATTGTTTTTAGGGATTTAGTGTTGATTCATGTTTTTTAGGTCCTAGTGTTTTTATTTGTTCAACATGTTTTAGGGTTTTTATGATATTAAGGGTTTGTAGTGGTTATTTTTTTTAATATTTTCTTAAGGGTTTTTGAGTTTTTGAGGGGTTATGGGATATTCTTATTGTGTTTTAGGTTTTTGGGTTATTTAGTTATTTTAGGGGGTTTGTGTTTTTTGGTTTTTTTTTGATTTTAGGGATTTTTGTGAATTTATGGGGGGGGGGGTTAATTTTTATAGAGGTTTTATAGATTTTTTGTTTTAGGTTTTCATGGTGTTTCTTGTTATCTTGGTGTTTTAGGGGTATTTTTTAGGGTTTTAGGGACTTTAATCTGTTCGAGGGTTGTAAGGGTCTTTTAGGGGGTTTTCAGTGCTTAGTGTATTTTTGGGATTTTTAGGGGTTTCACTGTCTTTTAGGGTTTCTTTGGGTTTTGGGATATTTTGATGTTTTAGGGTTTTTGTGTGGTTTTTATGGTTTTTAGGGGGCATAGGGGGTTTTTCTTTCTAATGGATTATATGGGGTTTTAGGGTTGTTAGGTTATTTAAGTATTTAGATGTTTTTATGGATTTTTAGAACTTTATTACGTTTTTATTTTTTTATTGCATTTATGGACTTTAGGGAATATAATTTTTTATGGTGTTTTTCAATTTTAGAGATTTTTTTGGGGTTGGGAGGGTTTATAATATTTATATGGGTTTTAGTTGTTTTTTGTGTTTTTGGGTTTTCAGTGGTTTTTATGGTGTTTTGCAGTTTTTTGGGATATTATTTGTTTACGATTTTTAGGTGTTTTTAATGATTTTAGGGGAATCAAGGTTTTTAAAATTTTAGGGGAGTTTTTTTTGGGGGGGTTTAAATTTTTTTGGGATTTTATTTAATTTTAGGGGTACTTTATGGGTTTTAGGGTTTTCAGGATATTTTTTGTTTTGTGGGTTTTAGGGTATTTTAAAAAATATGGGCTTCTATGGTTTTTAATGGTTTTATGATCATTTTCTTTTTTAAAGGTTTTTATTAATTTTAGGTTATTTTAGGGATTTTGGTGATTTTGGGGTATTTTATGGATTTTAGGTTGTTTAGTTTTTTTTTTGGGTTTTTAGGGTCTTTTTGTGTTTTAGGGGGTTTATGGTATTTTTTGTTTGTTTTTGTTTTTTTAATATCAATTAGTTTTTAGGTGTTTTTAGGGTACAATATTGTTTTCATTGTTTTTCATGGGTTTAGTGGATTTTGGGAATTTAGGGGTCATAGGGTGTTTAGGGTATTTTAACTTTTTAATGGGTTTTTTGGGTATTTTAGGGTTTTAGTGTTTTGTAAAGTTTTTTAGGGTTTTTAGAGTTTTTAGGGTTTTGGGGTTCTTAGGGTTTTATCTTTTTATGGGGTATTAGACTCTTTAAGAGGTTTTGAGTATATATTAGGTTTTTAGGGTATAATAGGTTATTTTAGAATTTTTTTCATGATAGGGTCTTTCTGGGTTTTCTTAGGATGTTTTAGGGTATTTTGGGTCCTTATAGTTTTTAGGGTTTTTAGTATTTTTATGTTATTAAGGATTTTTTAGGTGTTTAACTATTTTTGAGTTTTTATGTTTTAATGGAAGTGTGGTCATTAAATGTTTTTTGGGGGTTCCAAATGTTTTAGGAGTTCTATGGGTTTTGGTATATGGAGTTTTTAAGGTTTTTATGATCTTATAGGGTTTAGGGTTATTCGATTTTAGGGTGCCATGGGTATTTATATATTTTTAGGGTTTTTATGAGTTTTTTGGGGTTTTAGGTTTTTTAAATAATTTATGTGTCTATAGGGTTTTTAAGGATTTATTGGTTTTAAGGGTTTTATTTTTTTGGTTTCAAATATTTTTGGGGTTTCTATGGGGTTTTGAGGTTTTATCAATTTTTTGGGTTTTAGGGCTTTATGTGGTTTTTATTGGTTTCTATGGGTTTTACTAGCTTTTAGGGATTTTCCGAGTTTTTTTGTTCATTAGTAATTTTAGGGTTTTTAGCGTTTCTAGGGTTTTTAGTGTTTCTATGGTTTTAGGTGATTTTTTTAGGTTTAATGGGGTTCTTAGGGTTTTTTTTGACTTTTCAGGGTTTTAGGGTTTTAGGGGGTTTCAAGAATTTTACGGGTTTGTAGTTTTTTGGGAGTTTAATTGATTTTTTATGTTATTTTACATGTTTTAATGGATTTTAGGTATTTATTGTTTTTAGAATAGTATTCGGGTTATTAGGTTTTATAGATGTTTTATCGATTTTTTGGGTGCTTAGTGTTTTAAGGGGTTGAGGGTGTGTTGGGGGATTAATAGTTTTATTGAATTTAAATGTTATTAGGATCTTTTATTTTTTATTATTTTTTGGTGTTTAGTTTTTTAGGGTTTTTTTTGTTTTTTTGGTTTTTATGGTTTTGGGGTTTTTAGGTATTTAGGATTTTCTTATAGTTTCCACAGTTTTTAGGTTTTTATGTGTTTAGAGTATTCTTAATGTTTTTGGGAATATTATGTATTTGATTGTTTTTTATCTTATTTGTAGGGTTTTCGGTTTTTTAGTAGTCCTCAAAATTTTTGAATTTTTTTTATGCGTTTAGTGGTTTTAGAGTTTTTAGGGGTTTTAGGTTTTAGGTTTTTGTATTGATTTTAGGGAATTATTGTTTATTAAGATATTTAGGGTTTTCTTGGGATCATATGGGTTTTATTAGGATTGATGTTATCATTTATTTTAGTGTTATTAGAATTTTTAAGGGTTTTATGTTTTTTCGAGTTTTTTAATTTTTAGGATTTTTTGGGTTTTTGTGGGTTTTAATGATTTTGTAGGGTTTTCTGGGTAGTTCATGTTTATTATGTTTTTTTAGATTGTAGTACATATATCGGGTGTGTGGTTTTTTTTTGTTTTTTTAGTTTTTAAGTGGTTTTAATAGGACATTAGGGGCATTGTGGTAATTAGGAGGGTTTTGAGTGTTTTATTGGGTTTTAGGGATTTTTTTTATTTGTAGTGTTTTTTGGGGTTTTTGGGATTTTTGAAGAATTTATTTAATTGAGTTTCTAGGTTGTGTTAGGGATTTATGAGATTTTATAATTTTATAGGGTTAGTTATGGACTTTTCTTGTTTTTATGTATTCTTACAGTTTGAAGGGGTTTTTAGGTTTTTAAGGGATTTCAATATTTAATGTTTTTATGATTTTTTTGTGGTTTTGATTGAAATTTATTATTTTAGGGTTTTTATGGTTTTATATGGATTTATAGGGGATTTATTTTATTAAAAAAATTAGGGTTTCAAGGGTTCTATGGGTATTAGGTATTTTATATTTTCTAGGGGTTTTATGGTTTTTATGGGATTTGGAGTTTTAAGGTTATTTCATGTGATTTAGGGTTCTTTCATTGATTTCCCAATAGTTTTTTGACTTTTTAAGTTTATTAGGTTTTTTGTGATTTTAAATCATTTGGGGAAAAAATATTTTTTTAATTGGTTTTATAGTTTTTACGGTTTTCAGGGGTTTTTCGGGATCATTGAGGGATATTTAGGGTTTAGATTATTTAGGGGGTTTAGAGTATTTATGGGTTTTAATATTTATAAGATGTTTTGTTGTTTTGGTGTTTTAGTTTTTTTTAGTGTTTTTAATGATTTAGGGTTTAATATTTTTAGTTTTTTATAGGTTTTTGTGTGTTTAGGGGTTTTTTGGGATTTAAGGTTTTTAGAGGTTTTAGTGTATTTTGGGTATTTTTGGATTTTTTTTTGTTTTTATACTATTTATCATTTTAGGATATTTTATGGGTTTTTATTATTTTCATTGTTTTAATGGTTTTTTTTGTTTTTTGGGGTTTTATGATTTTCTTAGGGGTTTTGCAGTTTTTGGTGTTTTTATAGGGTTTTAGAGGTTTTTATATTTTTATTGTTTTTAGGGGTTTTTTGATATATATTGGGTTCTAAAAATTTTATGGGTTGTTAAGATTTCAAGGGATATTAATGGATTTGGTTATTTATGGTGTTTATTGATTTTTATGGGTTTTGAAATTATTTCTATTTTATGGGTTTGTAGGGGTTTTTGGGGATTTTTTGGGTTTTGGGTGGTTTTGAGTTTTTAAATTTTTATGGGGGTTTTATGATTTTAAGAGGTTTTTGGGTATAATGGTGACTTATGATATCTTATTGTTTCGTGGTTTTTTGTGTTTTTAAGGGGTTTTTAGATATTTTATTGATTTATAGGGGTTTTGAGGTATTTTAGTATTTTAGAGATACATAGATTCTATTTAGTGTTAAAGTGATTTTGGGTTTTTTGACTCTTATGTTTTTTGGGTTTCAGGGTATTTTAGTGTTTTATAATTTTTGGGGTTTGGGGGGGGGGGGGTAGGTTTTTAAGATGATTTAGTGTTTTTGGGGTTTTAGTGTTTTTATGGGGTTTTTAGGGGTTTATGTTTTTTTTCTATTTTTTAGAATTTTAGGGTTTTTTTTATTTTATGGGTTATGGGGGTAGGGGATTTTAGTGTTTTTTTTAGGTTTGGGGTTTTTGGGAGTTTTTTGGTTTCTTGGATTATTTATAGTTATTGGGTTTTTTGAAATTTTTAGCATAATTTGGTTTTTTTGGTTTTTTAGGGTTTTAGAGGTTTTATCGGAGTATTAATAGTTGTAGGGGTTTTTAGAGGTTTAAGTATTTTTAGGGGGTTTAGAGATTTCGTGGGGCTATTGTTTTTTATGTGTTTTAGGATTTGGGTTTTTTAGAACTTTTTGGGGTTTTTTTAGTTTTTAGGATTTTAGTGATTTTAGGATTTTAGGCTTTTTAGGATTTTTCGGATTTTAGGGTGTGTAGTGTTATTAAAGGATCTTTTAGGATTTTGAATTTTTATGGGTTTTAATGATCTATTTTTTTAGTTTGTATGGTCTTTTAAAATATTGTTTTGGGTTATTAGGTGTTTTAGTTCTTTTTTTGGTTTTTAGGGGTTTTAGTGTTTTAGGGTTGTAGGGTTTTAGGGTCATTGTGGTTTTTTGGGTGTTCTGGGTCATTTATGGTTTTTAGGATATTTATTGTCCATTATTATCATTTCGGGTTTTCGGTTCCATTGTTGTTCTAGATTCCTTTAGCGTTTTTGAAGATATTTTGGTTTTTAAGGGATTTTGGTATTTTAAGGAATCTTTATGTCCTTTAGGGGTTCTTAGGGTCCTTTAGATTTTTCACATTATTTCTGGTTTAGTATTTTTAAAAAATTTATGGGTGTTAGGACATTTCATGTATTTTACTTGTTTTGTGGTCACATAGGGAGTTTTGGGGTTCTTTGGGGTCCTTTTTTGGGTTTTTATGGGTTTTTGGTTCTTTAGGGTTTTTGGCATCCTTTAGGGTTTTTAGGGTCGTTTAGGGACCCTTCAGTTCATAAAGGGGTTTTCAGGGTCCCATAGGTGATTTAGGGTGTTTTAGGGCATTTTAGAGTGTTTTATGGGGTTTATGTATCCTTTCAAAGGTGGTTTGGGGATGAGCATGGGTGTCTACATGGAGTTATATTGGCTATATTCTTATACCAGGAAAATCATTTTTCATCATATGTATGTAGTCAATTAGAACATACATTTTTCACTCAATTACACCTTAATATTTCCTTACACCCTTATATAGACATACATATAGAGTGCACAAACCATACACTGGATTATATGTTGTGGGAGTGCCACTTAAATTTTGATGGATCATAGCTAAAGCACCTACCTTTGTTTGTGTTCTCTATTAACAATAACTATCACCCACCCATAAAGATGGCACTATTTGTGGAAATGTACATAAGGATTTTTTGATCCTCGTGGTGATGTATCAATGTTGTAGAGTCATATGATCTAGTTATATATGTGATCCAAAGTATGAGATAAATTGTTTAGATCTATTGTGAGTGGATTAAGCTAGTGAAATACTATTAAAATTCTTATTACAATCGAGGAACAAGGCCCCCAGAGGTCAATGTTGGAGACCATGTGTTCCAAGATGTTTCTTCCCATCTGGGATTTGGAAAATTTTCACGATATAAAATTTTCAACTATTTTTTTTAGATGATTCAATGTGATAGTGAACCGTGGTGATGTGACATATTAATTGAAAAATAATCCCTAGATAGACCAGATCACAATTTTATTCCACTTATCCTAACTCCGTCAATATCTTAATGATACCACTGATGTAATTTCTTATGGAGGGTTTGAAATCATGAATAATGAAAACTTCATGGAATGACATGTTCAGGTCATGACCATTAAGATAAATTTATACATGTGTGTTCCATTCCTTTGGTTCAATTTATATATAATCCTTGTTCCTAGGATGACGGTACGTTTGAAAATGAGGCATATAATATTTCTTAGTATCATGAGTTTCACTGAGTTTTGGTTATATTTTTCTCATTGGGAAATTTAGTGTTATTTTTTATAGTTTATCAAAATTTAGCTTTTCCATATTACTCATTTTTCATAGTTTATGGTTGTTTTTGAATCATAATATGATCCTTGAGAGGTATCTCACGAGATGATAGTTCACACATTTCATGTTCTCACCTTTATATTAATAATTTTTTAATTAATAAGGATGAGAATCATTTGATATGTATATGATGTGAGCGATTGGAATCGCAATGAAAATCCCATTATGTTTTTATGGATTGGTGGATCCTAGGAGGTGTTTTGAGGTATTATAGAGGATAATGAAGTTTTCTGGTCATTCATAGTGTTACCGTGCAATGGTGGAGGGTGTGGTTATGTCTGTTTTTTGTGTTAGGGGAATGGAAGTTGGTCATGGGGTGTTAAAAAGAACCGTAATGATTGAAATTATCTAGTAGTTTATTTGGTCTTTATAGGATAACAAGTATTTATTAATGGAAGCTTGGTGTCTTAATAGATAATTTCAACTCTTTAGGTTAACAATGGTTTGTTTCTAAGAGTGTGATTTTTTATCCATTCATGTATTACATATTTAATGTGATTTCATATTCTACCCCACCAATGTTGGTCAGGAAACCAACCCCCAGTGGACTGTTATGGGTTGGGGTGTTTTCCAAAACATCCAGATTATCGTGGACATATGGGTGACTACCCACCAAATCCCCGATATCATATCATTGAATAGTATTATATGATTTTATAAATAAGGGTTACCTTCCAATATATTTTTGTAGTGGGATGTAATGGTTTACAGTTATTTCCCACCTAGGTATCTTGAGGTATAGTATCAAAATGATTATTATAGGTATATTTTGAATTGGTTGTGATGGATTCAGTGGTATTACATGTTGTAAATGATGTGGTGTCTTCCAGGAAACTACATGGCCTATATCAAGAGATAAGGATGTTAAATATGAAATTATGTATTGTGTGGGCTGTTTATTTTTAAAGTGTTACCTTTGAAGCATGTGTCTTATTTGAGAGTGATGGATTGGAACATGCAACATTAGGCAGAGAGTGAAAAACCAATAGATAAGTGGATTAATGAATCCAAATCATTATTCAAAATTGGTTCCCTTTGGATAGTAGTAGTATTTTCTTATATGGATAATATGAATAGTTAAAAAATTTAATGAACATAGTAAATCATTTTTTGGATAGATTGATTAAGAAAATGTAACTCATGTTTGTATTCATAAACGATATTCCCATCCATTCAATCAATAGAATCTCATTTATTCTATTTAGAATAACCACATCCATAATGTAATTTCAGATATTTTATTCATCATATTAAATTTATGACATATATCAACCATTTAATGTAGGGTTTCAGTAAAAAAAATGTTAAAATAATTTATAATGGAACTATCTAGTAGAAAGTACTACTATAAGGTCCTTTTGTATTCTTTTTCAATTCACTAGATTGTATTGATATGACCCTTTGTTTCGCCATCATTTCATCCACTTGTAATACCATACCACACATAATACCTTTTTTATGAATGGTTACAATTTATCATTCGGAAAAAAATTTATGGACTAACCTCATGAATCATTATAAGATAAGTTGGCTATGGTACTAATGTTCCAATAGAAGCATTGATTGTGAAAATACCAAAATTATCATGTTGAATATGAATCTTAATTCTCAACTCTTGAGATACTTTAATCCCAACTTTCATGTGATGTTTTGGGAGATCATTTATTTATATCACGTCTCCAATGATATTATACACCACAATCCTCACAAAGAAGAGGGCATTGTGTGTTGATGGTTAGAAATCACATATAACACCAACATGCATAATTTTAGAAATATAATGTTATCACAAGATGTTTGATTCTTAGTTAGGAGGAAGGGTAATAAAAAAATTGATTTCCACATGTAATGAATGGATTTAGATGGAATTTCTATCCATAAATCTATGGTTGATTTGAATCTTCATGTGCCGATCTTTGTTCGACTATCAGTTTTATTTGATCCATTTGTATATATTGGTATAACAAACAAGACCAGGCAATTATATATTGAAAGGAATCTATTTTATCTGATATCCCTTTAATCATCTCATATGTATCATATTGATATTTTTTATTCCCAAAATATTTTTTAGGCGACACTTCAAAACCTATAGATCTAAGGTGACATTATTGTTCTGGCTACATTAATGGTACTAAAATTAGATTTTCTTCATGTATGATCAGTATTGATACTTATTCCAAAAAATATTTAAAAAATGAACATAAATAGATTTTTAATGTAATTATATTATTAATAATAATTATTTAATATTATTTCATACTTATACATGTTTCCTATACTACTTTTGTGTTTTTATCAACTATTTCACAGTCTTTATTAATGCGTGGGTTCTTACATTACACATGAAGTGTGATGGAAGTGTTTTTGGATTTTGATTCCTCAATCATAAGATAAATAAAGGAATATAAGGTGTTTTTATCTCTTAAAATTTATGTTGTATAATTAAAATAAAAACCATTTTTTCTCAAGTGAAGCATATACCATGCTTTTTTTGATTGGGGTACATTGTGTTTGATGATGATTTTTAATCCTATTAGTCCATTTTTTGATTCATAAATACACAATTTTGAATCAAATTAGATAATATAATATATAATATATAATATATATTAGAAAAAATAATAAACATTAAATGATTTCTCAATTAAACGACTAAAGAAATAATTCCATGTTTCCTAATTTATAATTTCCATACAAATAACTAGCTGGTTTGGATATACCATCCCCTCAGCATCCCTGAGATAAATCCTCGCAATATGTGTCCAAAACCATCATTGGGATTTTCTATTTTCCATTAAGACTTATTTCTTATGTAAATAATCTAAAATAAAATAACTATATCAGGGATAATGAAAATTAAATCAATGTTTCCTTATATAGTTTTCAGTATAATAGAAAAATAATTTTGGATAATTACCGTAACATCATTCCAAAGGCTTTCCCTAATTGGAGGTTGGACATGGCGCCATAAATCTATATCAATTGGAACATTCATTCTCATTGTGAACCCAATAATACTAATGAAAATATAATTGTTCGGATCAACATGTTGGCCTTGTAGATTCCTCCTAACCAAAAATTTTATACTCTTTCTTAAATTATGAAAATTTTAGTTAGAACTATTAATATAAATAATTAATATCTTATTTCAGAATAATGTTTTTGATAAAATAATAATTCTATATTTTTAGTATGAACCATCTATTCTTCCATAATATTGGTAACATCATCATGTGAATAATTCATTGTCTGCATGAGTTGTCAATCATTTAATTTATATTATGTTAATAAATTAGCGAACACATAATATTATGTGTAAAATAAAAGTATATTAAAAAAACATTAACCATCTCATTGAAATATCTTTCATTTTTTAAAGGTTTAATGAATTTGGATAATATATCAAGAATCCAAATCCGCTATTTGTGGTCCCGTATAATGTAGAAGACATTTATAAATTAATACCACCAAGAAATGATTGTGATATCCTCCTGAAAGGGTCATCCATGATTAAATTTTCATTTGATACTATAGTTTTTTTTAGTCACCAAGAGTAAAATTTAATATTTCATGTTTTCTTGATCCAAAACATAATATAAGAGAACTTCCTGTGACAAAATTATAAACAAGTCATGCTTATACCCCTATACAGTAAAATTTGACTTCACAAATACCTTTTTCATCAAATTTCATTATACACTTATTTAAAAAAAATTAAATGGAAAATTGGTACATGAAATGATCTATATCCCAACTTGTATATTTTTTAATTATACAAAATTATGACATGTTTTTACAAATTGGATTTCGTTACATGGAACCAGATATGTGAATTGGTTACTAAAAAAGAGTAACTAATATATTTATCATCATTCTATGTTCATTGTGTTATTTTGTATACAATTTATAACCATTAATTACAAATACAATGTAAGAAAAAAAACTTCATTTGGTCACCTAGAAATCCATCAGAGTAGTTTTGAAATTGAATTCAAGAATGTTACATAAATTCTTATGAATATAAACTCATAACCCTCTTACAATCTATTGATTATGTTTATTTGATATAAAAACATAAAACATTGATGGATTCAATGGTATAAGAATTATTTTATGGGATTCAACCTATAGATCGACATCTTCAATATTATGTAAAATTTAAATCAAAGGTTTCTCCTGATCTATGATTGAAATTGTAACCACATATCTTCCTAAAATCCAATCTCTCATAAGGAATCCGTTGTTATAAGACTCTGGGAGGCCAATGCTATAATCATATGATAGGTAATCAGTAAACAATTGAACAACTTCTTCAAAACAATATCATTCTACACTACATACTTCTAGGCAACATTTATTCTTGATATTCACATACAAAATATTCATATACTGTTCAATGGGGGTATGTCAATATGTAATGTATACAACAACATAGTTGAACCACTATAAGTAATTAAACCATCATTTGTCCAATTATATAATGGAATGATACTGAGAATAACATTTATAGTTAAAATTATATGACTATAACCACATTATTCATGGTTGGAAACTTTGTTGGGTCTTTTACATTAATGAATATAGCTTTAAAATGAATCATATTCAAGTTAATGTATGTCATATATTGTTATATAGAATAAAACCTAAATATGTGGGCATCAAATCATACATCAAAACATGATAGCCATGAAATTTTAGTCCTTATAACTTCAAATTAGTAATTAACATGAAATTCATGATATTTTATAAATACCCCACTGGAACCATTACACAATTATGGATAATGAAAAATTAAAATTTTATTTATCTTGATAGAGTGTATGATATTGGATCATGAAAACATTTCCATTTACCATTCACATATGAAAACCCTTCCCTTATCCCCATTTCAATAATGTCTAATCTGGCCTTCATTCCATCTTTTTTTCAAGATGATTTATTACCGTCCCTGTAACACTATCAAGTACATTTTTTTCTACATGCCTGATATGTTTAATATATATATTTCAGATACAATTATAGTATGAAATTTCATATATAAATGATATATTCTTCCAACTTGACTTCAATAGGTATTTAAAAAATAGATTACCGAAAAAAATTTGAATATCGTTTATTTTTTCAAACAGTTTATGACCCATTAGTATAGATGGTGTTGTAGCATTTTATCTATTCCCATAAAATATTTTATTCTAGGATTGGTATTTATGTTTTCAAGGTAAATATTTATGTTGTGTTAAAAAAAGAGTCATTGAGTAACTTTTTCAAAAAACTAAGTGTTTAAATTCATCACAAATGGGACACCCTTATATTCGTTTTATTCAATAACCTAAAAAATTTCCATATGTACAAAAGTAAATTTTCATCCAATATATTGTGGTATTCTCTGTGAATTCTTCAATTTTATGATAATAATAATTTAAACTATAGTATCTTACATAAATATACGATCATTGATTAATAGAGCCAAATATAAAAAATTAGCAACCTCATTTTCATAATAGTATCCAAGTGTTTATGTATTTTAGGTATGTAAATTAATTTGGTTATATTTGTGTGTGTTTAGAAGAAATTTGAATTTTTTTTGATGATTTTGAAGAGGTGAATGGTTTGAGAAATGTTGATGAAAACCATGAAAAACCACCACGAACCCATGTAAATTAAAACATAGGGATCTGGGTAAGACAACAGTTAGGATCATAGTTTGGCCAGTCCATGCGGTCACCCATGAGTAACCGTTCATGCAATGGATATAGGGAAAGTAATGATTGGAACATGATTTCTCTAAATGTGTGAGACAACTTTGTGATTTTTTCTTTTCAGAAGTGTATGGTGCATGTTTTGCAATAGTTTTTCTTAACCATGAACCTATACAATGTACTGTTTGAAAACAGATCTGAAAATTATGGATCTAATTCAAATTTTCTAATAAAACTCTCATTGTTCTTTTAAACAGACCCTAACACCTTTTCCTCCCCTCAAAAAGGATGTAGAGATCATTACCCTTGATATATGAGAAATCTGTTGGAGATTCTTGGTTTCTTGGAGACTTGGATTCCTTATTATATTCCTTTTATTATGGGTTTCACATAGAGTTCTTCTTAGTACCTCTCTTGGATTCATAAATCTCAATCTTTGGGGAGTTATCTCTATCAATTTATGCCAATAATGATTATATATGATTGTTTTGATGATAGGTAACATGATTTAAGGTGGGTTTTGGTGGATCTGATCCATGTTTGTTGAAATATTTATTTCATTCATTTTATCATAAGTTTATGAGGTAGGTGGATTCAATATAGACTCCTCTAATTATAACTAGAAGGATTGATTTTAAATTTATTAAATTCCATGACTTGAATTGTAAAACTGATGTGAAAATATTTATGGAATCCCACTTTATTGATGGGTTTGGAATTTGTGGGAATTTTTTGTTTCTAGAGAGTGGAATTAGTTTCATTATTTTAAAATGATTCTTTAAAAATGGTGGGTTGGTTATGATACATGGAACTTGTTTGGTATAAATGTTCATAATAAAATGTTTTTTATTGAAATGTCTTGGGAATGATGATATGGAATACAATTTGGCTTACACGGTTGGTGTGTGTTCATTTGCATTGAAATGACCATATGGAAGCATCTTATTCCATTGGGGAACGTGGTATATGTTTACATTATGATTACATGGTATAGTTATGAGAGAATACTCATTAGTGTGGAACTATCACCTTGTAATGCATGTGTGGTTGTGTGGAATTATGGAATAATGTAATGTGTTTGTCAATTGATTGATATATAGTTTAAAGGAATTTTTTTGGTTTCATTCCTTGAAATTGTTTCTACTTGTAGAAATATTTTTTTATGAAAAATATTTTTATTAGAAATGGTTTTTATTTAGCATAATCTTTTATAAATTTTTTTATATAAATTATTTTAAAAAATGTTTCTTACACTTTCTATTCTAGTGGTGTCAGTAGGGATATAATTTGTGGGAATCTTACTTAGTTTTATACAAAACACTTTCTTGGTAACTTTGGTGCAGTTAAAAATATTTTTTAATAGGAAACAGAAAAAGGAAGGTTGTTTAGTTTCTTTAGTGACACATCATGATAACATGAAAATCAATTTTGGAGTTAGAATGTAGAGAATTTCTGGAGTTGTGGAGTTATTCCTTTGGATTCTTTTATAATTTTTGATTTTGTGTGTTGATTTTTACATTGATTGGTTCTTGGTTGTGATTGGTATTGTATTTCAGTTTTGTTTTTCATTGATTTGTATTACATGTTTATCATGAATCATATTGCGGATATTTCATTTTTTTATTCAAGTTATAATTTAACTATTTTATATGTGAAAATTTTACCCCAATTGTTAATTAATCCCTTGACATTTAGTACCCGACTTTTTTGTCTAAAGTATATCTCTAATGTCCTAGTAATATCACTTTATATTCCTAATCCAATGAATGTGGTTGGGATGTTACATGTGGTATCGGCCTTTACTGATCCACCATTAATTTTGGGATAAATGGTGTTGGTTGTTCAAGCTTGGTGTTTGAATATTATTCATGATTTGAACTCAAGTTGGGATGGGGTAAAGGAGTAAGAATAATCGAACATTAAATGTACATAAAAAGTGTAATAGATAACCTATTTTTTATAAAACAAAAGAAATTTGGGAGGTGTTTATTTAAGTATTTAGAAATAATTTTAAGTGTCATAATATCGTTGTCATGGGTTTAGTTAACGAGGAGTGTGTTACATGCATTGATAAAAATTAATTCCCGCTAGGATTGTATATTTAATTTTTTTTGATGATTTATAATTTTGTGAATTTTTTTTTCTATGGTATTTAGTTGGAAAATGTTTTATATTTAAAGAGAAGTGGGAGTTTTCAAAAATTATTTGAAAATGGACAAATGTGTAATTTTTGGAACGCATTATTATGATTTGTGTGATGTGGAAAATTGGAAAATTATTAGGCCTTTAGTTTCTAGATAGTGAAAAATATGGAGTTCTTCTTTGTTTATAGAAACATAACTAATTAGGTGTAGAAGAAACTAACTAGAAGAGGCTAATGAAAATGTGTTTATACCTGATCAAAAAGTGAACTGACAGATGGTTAAAATAATTGTCTAGGATTTTAAAGATGTTCATAGAGGTAATAAAAGGGACAAACTATGGGAAGTGGATCATTTTTTGTTTGTAGAATTAGAATCCACTGATATTCCAGGGTCACTCAGAATCAGATAAATCAAAGGTGTGACAGAATATAATAATTAAATATTTGATTTCCTAGGAACACCAATAGATCTAAAATTGACGTTGAAAATGTATATATTGTAAGATATTGCATGCAGGTTGTGGTATTTAACAGTTCCATAAAAAAATGACCATGTATTTTCTTGGGAGGACATTTAATAATTATTCAATGAAAAATTATATCATCACAAGTTATGTATTACCATAATAATGGATTTTTTATACTTGAAGTAGAACAATATAAAAGTGAGAGAACACATAGAAAAGTTCACTAATTTATTCAACTTTTCATCTGTTATTGTTGATAGTGCATCCTTGAATGAATTAAATTTTAATCACTACTAAGAATGAATATTTTCTCGAATATTTTCTTGCTTTGTATAAATAATTATATGGTTATGGTTAATAGAGAGATGGTAGAAGATAGATACATCTATGGAACAATTTCTAGAGAGAGCATGTTGATACTTATGATAAATGGATGGATCTCTATCCCTTGGAATATGAGGAAGTGGAAAACCTATTTCCATGGTTGTGGAATATATCAGAACCAGATGATTGGATTGGTAAATCTTCCTCCAAAACCGAAGGGTAGTCTTATAAGTTTATATTGTGGATCTTTTGATAATACGAAGTGATATTGAATGGAGAAACCTAGATCCTGAAATAGTTACAATCAAACGAGGAATCTTCATAACTACTGTCGTAGTTTTCCATTACCAAGTATTCAAGATGCATATCACGAAATGAAAAAGAAATATTTATTAACTGGGCGTGTGAAGATGAAAAATTATCTTCAATAGAATTGAGCTCTCTATGGTGATTCTAGGAATACCCTTGCTCATTAACATGGTAAATATCAATAAGGAAATAGAGAGTGAAGTGTAGTGAGTAAGAAATTGTATGGGACCTTGAAATTAATTATGAATGATTAATTTTGACCATAAATGGACAGATGTACGATTCCTTTATGTTCTACCCTTATGAAAGAACTATTATATATGGTCAAACCCTATTTGTTAATTCATTCCCATGATTTTGAGATTCTGGTTTCTGATGTCCAGATGATGCCTTCTATATTGAAATGTCAAAAACTTCTTGAACAAATGAATGGGGAGCCTTTGAGTCAAATCATGATATATAATGATTTATGGAGTTTATATGAGATAGGATTTCTCAATTTTTGAAATAGATGTCTATGACATAATTATGGGTATGTATTGGAGAAAAATGTTCAAATACCATATCCTTTGTATACGTGAATGGTCATTTTTATGACCGATGATGGCATCAATCATCTATTTAAAGAAGTCTAGAATGTAATGTTATGTGCGTTAGTTTTTTTGGCCCCATAAGTATGAATGATTCACATCATTTGGCATATTTTACTTTTTCCTCGAAGGAGGATATTTTAGTTAGTGGTTTTCTATTAATTTTTTATGAGGTTTCAAATGTTTTTCCTGATAAATTCATAATGTTTCCACCCAAAATATATATCGAGTTTATAATATATCTATTACTAGGGACCAACCTTATCTCACATCTATATTATCAGATTAATCCAAATGAGTTATGTTAAATTAAATTCTATTAAGAAGAGTTGGAAATACAAGGATTCATTTGTCCTACCATGTCTCCATGGGAATTTTTTGTTTTTTATAAAATTGTTGATGGAACTCTAAGGAATTATATAGATTATTATAATCATAACCATGTTCGAATAAATAATTGATATACACTTCTATGAATTTATTATCTATTAGATTAATTTAGGGGAGCCTAGTGGTTCTCTATAATTTACTAGATATAATAATATCACTAATTGTTGGTTTGGAAGGAGGATATTTCAAAGACGGATTCCAAGATTTGATATTGACATTATAGGTATTTGGTTATTCGTTTTAGTCTTATGATTTCTCATATGGCCTCTCTTTTATTGATGAGTCAAATATTTCAATGTTATATGAATTATTTTTTGGTGGTGTTTATGGATAACATATTGGTTTATTCAAGGAAATGTGATGATCATGAGAAACATTTGGAAATATTGTTTGGTATTCAATGGGATCATCGTTTATATGAAAAATTAGAAAACTGTAATTTTTTTAATACAAGAGGAACATTTACATGGCCATGTTATACCTAAAAGATATTTTTCTATGGATTCAGAAAAGATAGTCTACTATCTCTTGGTAACTATCGAAGAATTTATTTGAGATATACAGTTTCCTTATCATAGATAGTTATTACTGTGGTTTTGTTCATCGATTTTCATGACTAGAATCTCCAATTATTGATTTGATAAGGATCAATGTTCTTTTTCAATTGAATGAAGAATTTCCTTTGTGTTTTCAGAATATTAATTTTTCTCTTACATCGACACAAATCCTGATATTTTTTGGAATCGAACATGGTATTGTGGTGTATTTTGATTCTTTAGGATCTTGTTTAGAGTGTGGTCTCATGAAGGGAGATCATGTTGTTGATTATGGATCAAAATATTTTCAGTTTCATGAGAATAACTACCCAAAAATGATTTGGAATTAGCTAGTGTAGTCTATCCTTTGAAGACAAAACATCATTACATCTTTTGGGAGAAATTAACTATTTTTACCGATCATGAGAGCTTGAAACAAATTTTGTCACAAAATGGAGTTCAAAATGACTCAAATAATATTAATAGAGTATCTCCAAATGGTCATCTTTGAATTGAGGTGTACATCGATTAAAGGGAATTTGGTTACGAGTTCATTGTGTAGGAATTTGAATATTAAGACAGAGAAAGATTATTCAAATCAATGGAGATTGATGTCTATGATAGTAGAAATGAACATGCAATGTGAAGATTGACGTAGTGTTTCAGTTTTATTTCTAGTTACTTTTTTTCCTGATTTTGTTGAGATAGTTTAAGTGACACATACATCTATTTCTGGACGAGTTTTCATGGGGTCAAAACATAATAGTGCGGAGTTAGTTGAGGTATAGAAGTTGTGTGAGAGATTTATTTTTTGTTTTATATATTTTATGGTCATACCTATTTATTTTTATGAACAACCTTTTAATATTTAGCACCATTCAATAAGGGTTGTTTATACTAGAATAAAAAATATATATAAGGAATTTATTGTACAATTTTTGTGTGTTGGAATGGAAGGAAGGTGGATGAGTTTGTTATGTAATGTAACACATATTATTAGTTTAAGGTAGAGAACCAATGGCTAGTGGGTAAGTTACAGTCATTACCTATTCCTGTTTGGATATTGGGGATGATAGATATGATTTTTTTACTAGGTCCCCCAAGAAATGTTTAGAGAAATGATAACATACAGGTGAGAGTAAATCATATCACAAGGTAAGATCATTTCATCCCCATTCATGAATAAAATATGGTGGAGGAATTGCCTAAAATCTGTATTCTAAAAGTTTTAAAGAGGCATGGTGTATGAGTTTTGAAAGTATCATACCACGATACGATGTGTACATATTGTTTTTATAAATCCTTATAGTAATACCTTAGGAATAATTTGACCCTAGGCATGTAAAATCAACCATAGTTGGACATAAAATATGAATGGATGATACAAATGTATGATGAAATTATTCAATCTTATGTAATGGATTTTGGTGTCTCATGGGAGGATCATGTATTGTTAGTGGAGTTATCGTTTAATAATAGTTACTAGAACTCGATATATATGGATCCTTTTGAATCATTGCAGGGGATTCCTTATCATTGTCCACATTGTTGGGTGGATACCAGTGAGACATTAGTAGATTGACCAATCTTTGTAATATAGACATTGGAGAATATTTAGTTGATCTAGTAGAGGAGGGAGATATCTCAGACCCAACATAAATCATATGCACCTCATTTTCAATGGTCTTTTTCATTTTAGGTGAGATATCATGTGTTTATGAGAATCTCTCAAAGTCTTGGGAATCATTGTTTTTGGAATGTAATTCATGTTATCTCCTCTATAAATTGGCCCTTTTTAGATACTTAAATTTGTTGGAGAGGTGGAATATCGATTGGATTTACACCATGTTTCAGTTCAGTGGACAATATGTGTCATGTATCTTAGTTGTATAAGTGTCATCCTAATCATAACATTTCATTTTATGGGTTCACATTTACATAGATTTGGATTTGGTATAGAAACATATTGAAATATAGTTTGTGAAATGGAAATAAAAAGTTTTTCATATAAAAATCATCAGTCTAGTGTGGGGTTTTTAAGTAAACCTAGTCGGATTTGGGATCAAATGTTCAAAAAGGAAAAGTAAAAAGCCAAGAAATGGCCTTAAATATTTCTGGTATGTGGAGGTTTTCTACTTTATGAAGAGGTATAGACCGATGGTGGGGAGAATGTGGCACCACCAATTTAAATAATGTAACAATTTATTTTTATTTTAGGAATGTAAAGTAATTGTGCTTCATTTTGGAGGGTTTGGACATGTTTTAGAATCATATTTCTCTTTTATGATGGTGAATGGTGCAATCAATGTTTGTAAAAACTATGTAATGCCACCAATAGACTTTGAAAAGTGAAATATTTATCTCTGGACATGCATACTGATTGGTATTGTAACACCCCAAGCTTCCACGGTACGCTTCTCTTTGAATAATACAGTAGCATGTGTTGTACGCAACTTCGAGTTCTAACACACACCATGACCAATCAAAGTTGCAGTTATGAATAGTAATACCTACTTTTTGTAATTTTAGAAATTTTATCTCTCAAAATGGACTTCAATTTTGGATTCAGAGTATCAAATTTAGCCTAAGGTGAAATTTTCGTACTTTTCGGATAACTTTAATATTTTTATGAATAGTGAAAAATACTAAATTTTAATTAAAAACAACTTATTTAATCAAAAGAATTAATAGTGATAATTTATGAATTTGAGTGGTTTTAAAGTATAATTAGAATATATTTTTACCATTTTATCCAATGGTGTTCATTAGAATTAATTTCACTTTGAAATTGGACATAAACAATTGTCAATCTTTTGATATATATTGTTTTTTAAAAACACGCTATTTGATGTGACAACGGGAATTAATTATAAAATTAAATAATGAAACTTATATGTTTGGAATTTTTTAAAATATACATCATTTATGAATTCAGAATATCAATTATATATTAGGTTTAAATTTTGGCATTGTTCTTAAAAACTTCAATTTTTGATGAATATTGAAACTACTAAGTGGTAGTTAAAAAAACTGAATTTTTCATAAAACTAAATTTTACTGCTTCTGTGATTGGAATTTAGAAAATCTGAGAGACATGTTTAATATCAAGGAGAAAAATGTGGTTCAATGAGATGAAAATAATTTTTGGTGAATAGTAACTTTTTACTTTTATTTACCACGGTTACAAGTAAAAAGGGTAATTAAGGGTAAAAATGGTATTAATATTACCCTAACACATGACATAATTCTATTGGACAAGTGTATCTCGACCAAAAACAACATTCGGAATAAAATATTATCATTTAGGTCCACTGGGATTAGATTAAGACATTTATTATTATTTAATTCAAAAAAGAGTTAAAAGAGTTAAAATCAATGTTTATTTAATAAAACATTTTTAATATAGGGATATACATAAGATAAATTCGATTGTAAATATTAATTAGAAAGATAAAACGATTTCCTACATTATAATATTTTATTTATAATTTTTAGAAATTAAAAAATTTAATTTATTTATGACACAATGATGATACGGTAATTACCATAATAGTGAACAAATTAAAAAAATCGATATTATAAATACCCAAATAAATATAATTTCTAACTTTTTATGAATTACACTAATTTTCTAGGTTAATATGACATGTTAGGATTGTCGTAATTAACTGTTTTTGAAGTAATCATTCTGTTATGATTTTTACAAAAATCAATTATTGAATAGTGTCAAAATTGACATAAAAGTGTTTTGAAAACAAATATTATATTATTAATTGATATTAAATTCCTAAAAATATATGATTATTCCATGAGACTTATAAGATGATAGGTGTGTCATTTATGTACCATTTGGGGGTCTCTTGGATGTATATAGTAATTTTATTAACCATATAATATAAAAATACAAAGAGACATTGTAAAACTGAAACTAATTAACTAAGAGTTAATACTTAATGATAAGGTTAATATAGTAACCCAAACCTGTCTAAATTCTATTGGTTGAGTGGTTTTCGACCTATCCCCACCTTAAACTTTAAATAATACACTTTTGAGCCATTATAAACCGAATATAAATTTATTATAAAATAATATTTCTAGAAATTCCAAAGGTGCCCCTCACCGCTCTTATAAAAGGGAACTCCCCCTTCACATTAATAAACACCATCAATGCCTTTTGGTTCGGCCAACCTCTGCCCAAATACACTCTCAACTCCCCTCACTTCTTCCTAGAATCCTTCCTTTAGTCATAAATCCAGCTTAAGTAGCCATTTTGATCAAATCAAAAGGAAGAATCTGAAGAAGAGGTAATGATTTCACCACCCTTTTTCACGTTCCTTTCTTCTTCCACTTCTTCATTCTATGTTATTACCATTATAAAATAATGAATCCAGTATATCCTATATACTGTAATATTATTATAAATATGGTTGAAACATATTCATTAATCTATCTATCTTTTGGAATGAAATGTCACCATACGTGCGTAGGTACGGCTTACCATCTCCACGTCGTGGTGTAATTGTTATTCAATATATTATTATTTGGATGGGTATAATAATGATTTGTAATTCATGTAAATAATAAATACAACATGATAATTATTCTTTATATATGATATACCATCCAATTATATATTATTTTAATATCAAAAAAATTATATTTTCGCTCGTGCGTACGTACGGATTATCGTCTCCACGACACGATGAAATTCATTTCCATGTTCACCATTCATCGACGATTATAAAAATATATATTACTAATAAGTATGTAATATATGACATAATAATTATACTGGAGATATATATATATATATAAGGATTTATGTACTTACATATATCTTATTCATTTACTTCCGTTCAATACTATATGAAAACAGAAACAACGTTTATGCGTACGTACGGACTACTGTCTCCATAAACGGTGTTTTCCATTTCATATATATGCCTATTATACATATTTATATTATAAATATATATGATATATTTATCATGTTTTATATTCTGGAAGTATTTAAATCATGATTTAAGTGATACAACCAAGAGTGACAAGTTAAAACACGTACGATAAAGAAAGTGATTATTACCCAAAATTTTAACTTAACATGGTAATTATAATTAAATGGGTAATATAAAGTCATAAATGAATCATGTATGATATCATAAATATTCATATGGTTCTGGTATAATTTATTAACATACCATGATCTTCGTACAAGAGGTTAAATGTACCCTCGACTAAAGGAAAGTGCAATGTAAGGGGTTTTCATCTCACTCCTTATTCCCGTGAGATTCATTCCATATTGCCACTATTACCTATTGTGTGGTGTATTTACTTCCCATTATTATATTTTTTGTGTAATAAAATTTAATTTACATGTATTTACATATTCATTGTATGATACCTCTTTCAGGGGTTGTATGTTTCGTAAGTTACCAAACTGGTAAGGGTTGATTTCACAATCTCTTTATTATCTGAGCTTTTTTTTACATACGTATCTACTGGACATATTTATTATCCATGTACATGTTTTATGAAAGAGTTTTCAAAGGGATTATTTTAAGGTACTTTTTACTAAAACATCATTTCAAATGTTTTAAATATTTATTCTTCTAAATATTTCTCATTAATTTCCATGTCTTCAAAATGGTTTTTAAGGATTTATTTATATGGACATGAATGTTTTTAAAATGTTATTTCCTTTCAAAAGTTTCAAAGTGGTATGGGACACTTTGATTCAAAAATGTCTTTAAATGAATTCTTTTCTAAATTGTGTGACTTTTAAATGTTTTCATGAAAAAGGGGTATTTCTCTCAAATAGTTTTACAAATCAATCTCTTCTATGTCAAAATCCTTTAATGGATTTTATACTTGTTTTGAAATTGATTTATCATGATAAAAATCTTCCATAGTTTGTTGAAGGTTTTGTGATATATTTTAATGTGATGTGTTATTTTTATACCATTCATGGTTTATGGGTAAATTATTGACATTTCACATATTTGTTTTAATAAACATTTGTATGTTATATTTCATCATCTTCATAAGATGAATGTGTTGGATTAATATGTTCCGAGTTGGGGACCAGTAAAAGTAAGCCATCCGAGTTGGTGTTCAGTTATTAGAGGCACTCTGGGTTGGTGTATGGTTATTAGAGGCACTCCGGGTTGGTGTCCGGTTATTAGAGGCACTCCGGGTTGGTTTCCGGTTATTAGAGGCGCTCCGGGTTGGTGTCCTGTTATTAGAGGCACTCCGGGATGGTGTCCAGTTATTAGATGCACTTCGGGTTGGGTTATAGTTATAGTTATCCCCTAGGCCTTGGCATGAGGCCTTGATAATGAAATTAAAGTTCATCATTATGAATTCCCTCATTATGAAAGTGGTTAGTGATATTGCATGTGAATATTCGATTAGTAGAATATCCATTGAATAAGTAAATGGCATTATTTCATTTTATTTCTTCCATATTATGATTAAGTTCATGTTTAAAAGGCTTTTGTTTTAGTTTTATACATTTCCTTAAATGTTTATTCTAATTTTTGAAAGTTTCTGTTATATTGCTTACCCTTATTGAGCATTTGTGCTCACCCATTTCTATGTTTTATTTTTCCCAGGATTCCAAGAAGTGTAATTTGATTGATATGCATGGTTAATCCAAGGGAATAATGGCGTTAATAAAGATTATTTATTTTGTTTTTTACGTCTTAAAGTGAAAATGTAACATTCTTTTAGGTGATCTATTTTTCCAAGACTGCTAAACTGATCGGTCCTTTGGGACTTGATTCTTTGTAATCATGCCAATTTATTAAAATAATGCACCGACTCTATGTAACTGGGGTCGGGGTGTTATAGTTGGTATCAGAGGAAGTATAGAAATAACATTGGAAACTAGATTTAGATAAACTCTGATTAGAGCACATAGACCTAAGATAGACTTTGAGGACTAGTATAGATGAACTTCCTTGAATTGTAATATTGTAGAGATTTTTTGAGTTTTCCGAAAAATACATCCATGTCTGGATATGACCAGGTAGAGGCGGATCTGGCACAGATGTACCTAGGGGTAAAACCCAAAAACACCGCTTTGAGCTAGACTCGAACGAGATTTGGTGCACGACAACGATCCTTGCTGCACTCTTGGTTATGAGACTCCCAAGGGATATGATTAGGATAATTATCATTATCTTTACAAACCATTATGAATGGATCATGAGTATATACTTACTCAAAGAAATCATTTTTAGGATTATGGATTATATCCATAAACTGTTCAATTTTTGTTAGGAATTATTCATTGCAATTCATAAACTGACCTAGTTTATGATATTGTATAGAAATGGAACCCAGCAGAAGGAATGTGAAATCCAGTAATACGTATGATCCAAAGTGTAAGAAGGATCATATCTATCATGGTATTAAGCCATCATTTAGAAGGGAAATAGTCTCCCATGTATTATCATCATATGAAGAAATAGTATCATGTGTGGATAAGATAACTACAGAGTTTACTGAGTCCTATGGCATTGAAGGGAAGCAAGAGATGAAAAGGATGGAAGAGAGAATGATGGATAATGGGAAGAGGGAAAAGAAGAATTTCCCCATATGTTATAATTGTGGGAGAAACACCCTGGAACTTTCCTAAAAGGAATGGAAGTTTGTTATAAGTGTGTAGGAAAAGGGAATAAAGTATGTGACTACAAGGGTAAGAAAATGGTTTCAAATGTACAATTCTTCATTTGCAAAGAGTTTGGAAACTACATGAACCAATGTCCCAGTCATTAGACTATGCTGCAAATGATGCTATTAGATAATAATCAAGTTATGATACTACCATAGATGAAGAGGAATGACTAGTGTTCTTATGTTGTTATTTTAGAATTATTTCATATAAGTGTTATATCAATGATGTTCTGGAAATAAATAAGGATTGTACTGCAGTACTATTTAATTAAGGATTTGAGATTTTATGGTACTAAGAAAAGTGACTCTATAATGAGTTAATTTTTTTTGGAAATTACATGGTTAAAGGAAAGATAAACCTTAATATGGTCCTAATATAGAGTTAGTGATTTTGGAATAAGAGATGGTTGATTTTGGTAATTTAGGATGTTGTGGTGTTGTAAAAGAATATATGAGGAAGGCGTTCACATGTTATTACCTGGAAAAAAGGATCCTCATAATGTTTAACTTCCTTGTAAATTTCAGACTGTGAGTTTGGATAATAGTATTTTGGATATGTCTAATGGTTGGAATAGATTATGTTTTAAAGGTTATTTTTTTGGATTTTTATAAAAAGACAACACGCAGACCGTGTGATGACCCATCGTGTCAGACAAAGTTGCAGGAATCGAACCCACAACCATATTTAAATTGGGATTTATTGCCTACCATTGTGCTACATGATGTTCCGGGATGGTATAATATTGTTTCTTTACCTAAAGAGTCTGATCTGTGAATTATAAAGTCATTATATTTGGAACCCTATACGATTAGGATAAATAGAGTATTTTTTAGTTATATTATGTTTTGAGGTGAAAGATGAGTTTTTGGTAGAAAATATATTAATGGATAATACTCTAATTATAATGTTATTATATCTCCTTATGATCATATCCAGTCTCATAAATAAATTCCTCAACATTAAGAAAAGGATCATAGAACAAATTTTTTTTCCAAGATGGTACCTTAGATCATCACTATTTTATGGCTTTGGGATTCTTGGCCTTTTCATAGCCATGTTCTCTACCACTCTCCATCAGATAATTGATGGTTCAATTTCTCTTCCATATCCATATTTTCATACATGGAACCCTAGTATGTGTTATATTTAGTAATCTTCATACTTTCCACACTTCATTTTAAATAGATGCCTCATTAATTCATTTTTCAATGTGGGATTTGAACTAATATATTTTGAAACGTCAAAAATGAGTTATCATAATACCTTATGTTTTTTTTAACCGATGGTATTTTAAAGCATCATAGATTGATGAATTTAAGGACCTCAATTTTAAACTTGTTTGTGATTGGTGACCTCAATTACTACCTATAAATATTTACGTTTTTCCTCCTATTATATGTCAATAATATCCACCAATTTCCTCCTAATCGTGATCATAATTTTGTGGTGACCCTTTCATTTCTCTTTTCATCTTGCTAAGACTAAATTTTATTAACCAAATTTCCGATGTGGGTTTTTTCCACAAAGATATTTTCTATTTTCAACATTTATTTTCAAAGAGAAATATCAAATTGCGAGGACGCAATTTATTGAAGGAGGGGAGAATGTAACACCCCAAGCATCCACAGTACGCTTCACTTTGAATAATACATTACCGTGTGTTGTACGCAACTTCGAGTTCTAACACACACCAAGACCAATAAAAGTAGTCGTTATGAATAGTAATACCAACTTTTTAAAATTTTAGAAATTCTATCTCTCAAAATGGACTTCATTTTTGGATGAGGAGTGTCAAATTTAGCCTAAGTTAAATTTTTTGTACTTTTCGTATAACTTTAATATTTTGATGAATAGTGAAAATTACTAAATTTTAATAAAAAACAACTTTTTTAATCAAAATAATTAATAGTGATAAATTATAAATTTTAGTGGTTTAAAAGTATAATTATAATATATTTTTACCATTTAATCCAATTTCGTTCATTAAAATTAATTTCACTTTGAAATTGGACATAAACAATTGTCAATCTTTTGATATATATTGTTTCATAAAAACACGCTATTTGTTGTGACAGCGAGAATTAATTATAAAATTAATTAATGAAACTTATATGTTTGGAATTTTTTAAAGTAGACATCATTTTTGAATTCGGAATATCAATTGTATCTTATGGTGAAAATTTGGCATTGTTCTGAAAAACTTCAATTTTTGATGACTAGTGAAACTACTAAGTGGTAGTTAAAAAAACTGAATTTTTCATAAAACACAATTTTACCGCTTCTGTGATTGGAATTTCGAAAATCCGAGACACACGGTTAATATTAATGAGTAAAAATTTGGTTCAATGAGATGAAAATAATTTTTGGCGAATAGTAACTTTTTACTTTTATTTACCACAGTTAAAAGTAAATGGGGTAATTAGGGGTAAAAAGTATATAAATATTACCCTAACACATGTCTTAATTCTATTGGACAAGTGTATCTCGACCATAAACAACCTTAGGAATAACATATTATCACTTAGGTCTACTTGTATTAGATTAGGACATTTATTATTATTTAATTCAAAGAAGAGTTAAAAGAGTTAAAATCAATGTTTTTTAATAAAACATTTTTAATATAGGGATATACATAAGATAAATTCGATTGTAAATATTAATTAGAAAGATAAAATGATTTCCTACATAATGATATTTTATTTATAACTTTTATACATCATATAATTTAATTTATTTATGACACAATGATGATACAGTAATTACCATAATAGTGATAAAATAAAAATAATTGATATTATAAATACCCAAATAATTATAATTTCAGACTTTTTATGAATTAAACTAATTTTATAGGTTAATATGACATTATAGGATTGAATTAATTAACGTTTTTAGAATTAATAATTCTGTTATGATTTTTACAAAAATCAATTATTGAATAGTGTCAAAATTGACATAAAAGAGATTTTAAAACAAATATTATATTATTAATTGATATTAAATTCCTAAAAATCTATGGTCTGGCCAAGAGAATTATATAATGATATTTTTATCATTAATGTACTACTTGGGGGTCGCTTGGATGTATATAGAATGAATATTAACCATATAATATAAAAATACAAAGAGACATTGTAAAAGTGAAACTAACTAACTAAGAGTTAATACTTAACGATAAGGTTAATATAGTAACCGAAACCTGTCTAAATTATATTGGTGGAGTGTTTTTCGACCTATCCCCACCTTAACCTTTAATTAATACACTTTGGAGCCTTTATACACCGAATATGAATTTATTATAAAATAATATTTCTAGCTTTTACAAAGGTGCACCTCAGCCCTCTTATAAAAGGGAACTCCCCCTTCTCATTAATTCACATCTTCAATGCCTTTTGGTTCGGCCAACATCTGACCAGATACTCTATCAACTTCCCTCACTTCATCCTATAGGGAATCCTTTAGTCAAAAATCCAACTTAAGGAGCCATTTTGATCAAATCAAAAGGAAGAACCCGAAGAAGATGTAATGATTTCAGCACCCTTTTTCAAGTTCCTTTCTTCTTCCACTTCTTCTTTCTTTGTTATTACCATTATAAAATAATTAACACATTATCTCCTAAACACTGTAATATTATTATAAATATTGTACAACCATATTCAGTATTCTATCCATCCTTTGAATAACATTTCACTATACGTGCGTACGTACGACTTACCGTCTCCACGTCGTGGTGTAATTGTTATTCAATATATTATTATTTGGATGGGTATAATAATGATTTTTAATTATGTAAATAATAAATATAACCTGATAATTATTCTTTATATATGATATACCATCCAATTATATATTATTTTAAAATCAAAAGAATGATATTTTCACTCGTGCGTACGTACGGATTATCGTCTCCATGACGTGATGAGATTCATTTACAAGTTCACCATTAATCGACGATTATAAAAATATATATTACTAATAAGTGTGTAATATATGAAATAATAATTCTAATGGAGATATATATATATATAAGGATTTATGTACTTACATATTTCTTATTCATTTACTTCCGTCTAATACTATATGAAAACAGAAACATCGTTTATGCGTACGTACGGACAACTATCTCCATAAATGGTGTTTTCCATTTCATATATATGTCGATTATACATATTTATATTCTAAATATATATGATATATTTATCATGTTTTATATTCTGTAAGTATTTAAATCATGATTTAAGTGATACAACCAAGAGTGACAAGTTAAAACACGTACGATATAGAAAATGATTATTACCCAAAATGTTAACTTAACATGGAAATTATTATTAAATGGGTAATATAAAGTCATAAATGAATCAGGTATGATATCATAAATATTAATATGTTTCGGGAATAATATAGTAACATACTATGATCTCGTACAGGTGGTTAAATGTACCCTCGACTAATGGAAAGTGCAAGGTAAGGGGTTTTCATCTCACTCCTTATTCTCGTGAGATTCATGCCATATTACCACTATTAACTTTTGTGTGGTGTGTGTAATTCCCATAATTATATTATTTGTGTAATACACTTTAATTTATGTGTATTTACATATTCATTGTATGATACCTCTTTCATGGGTTGTATGTTTCGTATGTTACCAAACCGGTAAGGGTTAATTTCACAGTCTCTTTATTATCTAAGGTTGTTTTTAAATAAGTATCTACTGGGACATATTTATTATCCATGTACATGTTTTATGAAATAGTTTTCAACGGAATTATTTTAAGGTACTTTTTACTAAAACATCATTTCAAATGTTTAATATATTTATTCTTCTAAATCTTTCTCATTAATGTCCATATCATCAAAATGGTTTTTAAGGATTTATTTATATGGACATGAATGTTTTTAATATGTCAATTCATTTCAAAAGTATCAAAGTGCTATGGGACACTTTAATTCAAAAATTTCATTAAATGAATTCTTTTCTAAATTGTGTGACTTTTAAATGTTTTCATGAAAAAGGAGTATTTCTCTCAAATAGTTTTACAAATCAATCTATTCCATGTCAAAATCCTTTAATGGATTTTAAACTTGTTTTGAAGTTGATTTATCATGATACAAATATTCCATATTGTGTTGATGGTTTTGTGATATATTTCACTATGGATGTGTTATTTTTATACCATTCATGGTTTATGGGTATTGTATTGACATTTATCATTCTAGTTTTAATAATAAATATTTTGTTATATTTCATCCTCTTCTTAAGATGAATGTGTTGGACTAGTATGTTCCGGGATGGGGACCGGTAAAAGTAAGCCCTCCGGGTTAGTGTCCAGTTATTAGAGGCACTCCGGGTTGGTGTCCGGTTATTAGAGGCACTCCGGGTTGGTGTCCGGTTATTAGATGCACTTTGGGTTGGGTTCCAGTTATAGTTATCCCCTAGTCCTTGGCACAAGGCCTTGATAATGAAATTAAAGTTCAGAAGTATGCAATCCATCATTATGAAAGTGTTTAGTGATATTGCATTTTAATATTCGATTAGTACAATATCCATGTGAATATGTAAATTGCATTATTTCATTTTATTTCTGCCATATTATGTGTAAGTTCAAGAATAAAATGCTTTTGTTTTAGTATTATACATGGCCTTAAATGTTTATGCTTATTTTTGAAAGTTTCTGTTGTATTGCTTACCCTTACTGAGCATTTGAGCTCACCCCTTTCTATGTTTTATTTTTCCCAGGATTCCAAGAAGTGTAATTTGATTGATATTCGTGTTTAATCCAAGGGAATAATGGCGTTCATAATGATTATTTATGTTGTTTTTTAAGTCTTAAAGTCCAAATGTATCATTTATGAATGTGATCTATTTTTCCAAGACTGCTAAACTGATCGGTCCTTCAGGACTTGATTCCTTGTAATCATGCCAATGTATTAAAATAATGCACCGACCCTAGGCAACTAGGGTCGGGGCGTTATAGGTATTTTCGTTGGCCAAAACATGCGGCCACCTAAGAGTAGCTATACCTTCTATGGAAATATGGAAAATCAAGTTTGGATAATGGTTTTTCTAACCCTGTGAGCCAACCACGAAAGTGGTGTTTTTAGGAAGTGGCTGGTGCACAGTTTTCACAAGGTTTTCCTAACTATTTGGATAAATCATGCACCATTACAAACAATATCTAAAAATATGGATCTAATTAGGATTCACCCCTAAATAAATTTCTTTTCACTAAAATACCCCAACTCATTTTCCTCGCCTATCAATGGATGGGGATAAATTTCCCCTTATTTTAAAAGCTATATATTGGTGATTCTTTTTTAACTTTTGAGGGTGGGATTCCTTGGTAAGTTCCCATTTGGATTGCCTTAATTTTCTTCCTCTTCCCTCTCATGGATTCATATATATCATAAGTTGGGGATATATATATATATATATATGTTTGTTAATTCCAATAATGATGAAATATGATTATACTGATGATATGGTACAACATATTGGGTAGGTTTTGGAATATCTAATCCAAGTTTTTTCAAGTGTTGGATTTGTTCTTCATTTTCTCCAATGTTTGTAATGTAGGTGGCTTCGAACATGACTCATCTTATTTAAACTAGAAATATTGATTTTAAATTGAATTAATTGATTTAACTGACTTGTAAAATTGAGGCATGAAGATTTATGGAAACCCCCATCAATGTTGATTTTGAATTTTTGGATAATGTATGTTTTGTGGAAAGTGGAATTGGATTAGTGATTCTAAAATAAATCCTTTAAAACGATTGTTTGGTTATAATTCTAAAAAATTCTTTCCTAGAAATGGGTTCAATAAAATAATTTTTCTATGGAAATGATTTCATATGGATGATTTGGAATGGAATTTTGATTACACGGTTGGTGAATATTAATTTTCATTTATGTGGCCCTATGGAAGGGTTGTGTGCCATTGGGGAACATGGAATATGGTCACCTCATAAAAACATGGTATATCATAGAAAGAACACTCATGAGTATGGGACTCTCACATGGGAATGCATGTGTGGTTTAGTGTAATTGTTGAATCATGTAATTGGAATACCACTGGATTTGGAAACAATTTAAAGGTATTTATTGGTTTCATTATTGGAAATTGTTTTTTTGGAAAATATTTTGGAATTAAAACTATTTTTCAATGAAATGGTTGTGTTTGATATAAATTTTTTTAATGTGATTTATATAAATCATATTATATAAATGTTCTAACAAGAATTATCCTAGTGGAATTAGTTAAGAAGTCATTTTTGGCAATCCTAATATGTTTTATAATCATCCCCTTCTTGGGAACTTTAGTCAATTTGTAGATATTTTTTATCAAGATATATTTAATGTAAATTTTCCTCATTTATTCAATGATGCATCATGATACCATAGGAATGGATTGTAAAGATGGAGCTTAGAGAATATTGGTATTTGTGGATTATTATATTTTTAGTATTGGATATATGTTGATATTTTCTTCTTCTTTTTACTCTAACATGGTATTTGGTTGTGGTTGTTATTATTGTCAGTTTTGAATTACTTTTAGTTGAATTAAATTGTTCTGATGCGTCATATAATGGATTTTTTTATTATATTATTGGTTTAGTTGTTTAGTTTTGAATGGGAAAATTATTATCGAATTATTAATGAATCCCTTGGCATTTACATCCAACCATTGGTGTATTGGGTATGTCACATATAACGTAGTAACGTTGCCGCCTCTTTCAAGTCCAATGGTCGATGGGTGTGATGCTAAAATAACAATATCATTAGTAGGATTGTGGTCGAGATAAAAGAAGAGAAACCATAATTTATTTTTGTTTCATGCATAAATGTGGACGCACATTATAATTTACTGATATAACTGTCCATGTACAGTGAGTTGTACTCTGTACAAAAAAAATTATTCAGTTTGTAGATAATAAAAGATATAATTTTCTAAGATCATTTCCAAATTATGGATACTCATAATAATTTTTTTACTAAGGATTTTCTTCTGGATGACATAGTTTCCCATATTTAAATCTTGTATCTGAATTCCATGTATACTATCTCACAGTTTCCTTGAATCCATATATTTTTCTATAATATGGAATGATAGAATGTTACAATACTGATTTCAATGGAATCAGTTTATCATTCATTAGTAAATTTATGATGCACTTAAAGGGATTTTATGAGGGATTAATTATCCTTGGAAAAAAATATGAAATCATCTGGAAAAGTATTTATTTTTATGAATTTATTCCCTTTGAATGTAGTATTCATTTAGTAATAATATTTTCAATAAAGAAATTCATTTTCTTCTAGTATCATATCATTTCAAATACCAAGTAGGTCTGTAATTCTTATATCCATCCTTATGTTGCCAGATTTCAAATTATATAACTTCAATACACCGGAAAATGTTCATCATTTAGTACAATAGTTATATTATAGTCTACTATAACAACTATTTAACTACTCAAACAACATTGTTCAATCTTGAAGGTTTTAATAAATTTTCATTTTAAAAATTTCCATATGATCTCTATCATCATTTACATTGGTGTTCAAATCAAATTACCCTTAAATTGTACTATAAACCTAATAGGATTGCACAATTAGTCTTTTCTATCATTTAGTACAACATTTATAGCTCTGATCAATTACATTCAAACTCTTCTGAATTAAGTCTTCATGAATAAAAATAACTTAAACATAGACAAAGGATTTCAGAAGTTTCATATGCATTCCCTATTGCAAACATGATGAACTCTTTAACTCTATAATTATACTATTCATTTCACATGATTTGCGTGAATCCATTTCAAAGTCATTTTAGTATAATTATGTACATAAAATATTCATTTTTTAACAAGAAATTAAAAATACCCAAAAGATTTTCAGAATTAAAGGAAAAATGTATATACAATTATAACAATGAGAACCCATAATTTAAATGTTATTAGTGATGATTCCTAATGAGTTATCATTTTACACAATGGTGAGATGAAAAGAAATAACATGGGGTAAACATATGGTTTTGGGTCTATGTTATCGATTTGATGTTGTGTGGGACAGAAATTTCAAAATTATAGGATGTTTTATAAACCCTTTTGAGGTGGAAGTCCAAAAAGAAAGAGAATTGGATGCATTTTAATTTATTTACATGATATGTGGTGGTCCAAATGTGGTTTCATTAACAATATATGTGGAGCTTTAAATTAGTGGGAATTTTTAGGTGACCGTCACCTATCGTTATCCAAATATCAGCTATGATTAAATCAAACATTAATAAAAAGTAGTAAGAAACTGAAATCATATGGGGAATTTAACAACTAAAAGGTATCATCAAACCATTTATCCCTTTTTCCTTTAATTATGAAAATTTTCCAATAATATGTAGTCATCTCAAGTATAGATGTTTTCTATCTCATTTATTACACTTTAAAATGTTTTGGTGCACATTACATCATAAATCAAGGGCATTCAATTTATTATTTCATACATAATTAAAAAATATATTATTAAAATTGTTAATAAAATGGATTTCTTACTCAACTAAACCACTTATAGATATATATTAATATAATAATCACTAATATATATGTTGAAATAAAATCATTGTTATTACGTGACAGACTTACCATGGAAATTCTTGTTTTTTATCATTTAATTATGACATGGATTTCTATATTTTTGTTGAAAAATATATATCCTTAGAACATAATAGTTCATGAAATCACTGGATTTTGAGATAGGGTCATGGATCTTGGAATTTCATGAAACGAATTAATGAAACTACTATTGGTGACAAAAGTGAAGTTGGATTCCATGTTATTCTCATTTTTTAAATATTATTCAAGAAAATGTATTATAGGGATACCATAAAATATATTTGTATTATAACCCACTTTCGAAAAACTATTTCATAAATAGAATAGATCTCAATGTTTGGTATATGTCACATATATATCCACATATATCATAAAAATCTATTCATTTTCCTTGAAAACACTACAAATTCTATCCATTAATAAACATTTCAAAAAAATCAGCTAGCATGGATTTCAAATCATTGAGACCCAAAACATTCGGTTTCCACCCTGCATAAATAGTTAAATAGATTATACAAATTTAATATTCCATAAAATCATGCTTATATTATATATAAAATCCACATCCCTGGATATACCTAATAAAAATATTTGGATATTATTATACATATTGTATAACATCAGAAATTCAATACCTAAAACCTTATATATTGAAATTATCCAATCCTAAATAACTTCATTTTGACACACTCTAAATGACTATAAAACCCCTTTTAATTGGTCTCTAAAATCATATATTATCATAATAAAAATTAATTAATTACATTTAAAACAATATTTTATTCTTTTTACCTCTAAAATTTTAATTCAATGTTTATTTCAATAAAAAATATCAATTTACCATTTAATCATCTAATCCGATTAAAAATGGTTTTTATAAAATCCATGACTATTCATATTCATTTTAAAAAGCAATTTAATAAATAAGATATAAATCAAGTTCATAGAAATTTCCACAAAACAATAGAATATAATTGTTAAGCTATATATAAAAATTAAAAATCCCAAAATTCATATCTTCCTTTTAAAAGACATTCAAAATCTTTAGTAAAAAATTATATTGAGTTTTGAGTCAATATAACCCAAAAAAAATTATAACATTATAAAACATACCATAAAATAATACATATAAAAAAGAAAACTCAACAATAAAAGGAAAAAACATAGAAATACCTTTAATTAAAATCACACTATTTCTCATTATTGTTATTAAATAACCCAAAAATTAACGCATAACTGAAATGTGAATTTTATCATTAATTTTGTGATGATAAATGGATTATAATTAATCAATTTAAATTTATTTTAGGGGTCTCTAATATCTAAATAATTAAAATAAGATTAAATAAAATATCAATTAAATCAATGTGATTTCTATTTATCGAACAGTTATCCCAAATCATTAATAATATTAATGGTTACACACCTCATATCCCATATATACGTTGATTTACTTATAATTTATCTATCATAACCATCAAAAGAAATAAAATTTATAAAAAACTTGAAATTTTCTAATAATTGTTTTTCAATTTTTATTATTAAATAGTTATTTCTTGAAGCCAATATCCTACTGGCTTGGCTAACAAAACAGGCCATTCAGCAAGAATTTGAGATAATGATGGCAGTGAGGTGGTCAGGAAGGGAGTGGGTGAAGGATTGAGTTATCAGTCAGATAAAAGAGTAAAATATGGGGAATGGGTTCTTGTTGGATGGTTCTTTTGATGGTAAGTGGTCATCACTAAATGATGAAAACAATGGGTACGAGGAGGTCGACAAAAATAAAGAAACAATGTACACAAACATATCATGTAGTTTGGACAATGTATATATGATAAAGGAGATCAATGAAACTAAGAAACAGTAATGAAGGGGAAGTAATAATACCCCTTATATTTGAGAGAGTTCATTTTTCATAGAGATAGTCGAGGGGAAGCAGTGACATAGGTGAACATTCATGAGAGCGTGAACAGTGTGAAGGAAATTAGTTCAGTTATTGTTCTATTTAAAATATCAGGAAGGGTTTTATATGTTCATTTTAGCACTAATTAAGACATAAATATTTAATTTTATTATTATAATTAACATTCGTAATAAATTTAAATGTGAATAAATAAAATAAATAAATATAAATGTTTATAAGTATAAATATATTAAAAGAATTTTAAATATGAATTTATAAATATAATTATAGATATATATAATTATAATTAAAATTATAATAAATATATGTGAAAATCTATTTTGGAATATTTTTATATAATTATATATGTTTTTATATAATTATATATATTTAATAAAAATATATAAATATAAATAAATATATAGTAAATACTTCCACTATTTAAATACAATTATTAAAATATAATAATTATTTAAATATATGATTATTTATTTTTAATTATATAAATACACTTAAGAAATATATATATATATTTACAATAAAAAGTATTTAATTATATAAATATAGTAAATATAAATTTATTAATAAATTTATTTATAGATATTTATTTACAAATATATTTTTAACATTATTATTGATTATTTATTGGTAAATTCATGGGTGTTAAAAATGAGTGAAATTAGATATATAAAAATGAATATACCTTAAAAATATTATAAAAATAGATATGTTTTCTTAATTATATAAATTATTAAAAAATAAAATTAGGATATATATTGAAAAAAAGATAAATAAATAGTGACAATATGTAAATATTATAAATAAATATGTACAAATAAATAATAGTAAAAATTTACATTCCAAAAAAAATAAGGAATACTAACTTTAATAATATTACAAAGAAATAAATAAAATTTATTGACTGAAAAAAACTATATTAAATATTTTGCATTACTAAATAAAATTTCAAAATATATATTAAGTTTTTAGTAAATTACATTAATATTAGGTGTGTGTGGGTCTTTATATAAGATTTCATAAATTATTTAAATATTTGTGTGTGTGAAATTAATTTATATAAATACAAGTTTGAAATATATATAATTAAACAATGGCATTATGTGACATATATTAATGAAATAAATAATAATAATAATAATGAATAAATTAGAAATATTAATTAATATTATTAATTATATATATTATTTAATAAATAAAAAATGAATATTTATATATGTTAAAACAAAATTTAATACATATTCATTATATTAATTCCAAAAATATAAAAATCATTAAATTTAAATGTATAAAAGTATATAAATAGATGTTAGAAAATTGATATAATTTTAACAATATTGAAAAATGAAAAAATGAAAATGAAGAAACTACAAAAATATTTAATATATTAATGAATAATTATGTATGAAAACATTAAAAAATGAATAAATTTCAAAAATATTTAATGAAAAAAATATTTAATATCTATAAATTATAAAAAAAGCCATGACACACTTAGGATTTTCAATGAAAAAATTATATAAAATGATAAAATGAGTGAAATTTAATTAAATATATTTAATTAAATATTTAATATTTTTTTAAAATTAATAAAAATAAATAAATATATTAAATAGCCAATATACTAATTAATGAATTAGTAAATGATTTATTACGATATATATTATATTTTTTCTTTTTTAATAAAGTTATTCTTTTTTATTAATTATAAACATCATTTTAATTATTTAATTATATACATATATAAAATTAATATAATATGAATTACAATATAAATTAAATTAAACAAATTTTATTATAAAAAATTTGGTGGTTGCCCGATCATGCCTATGTGTGGTCAGAGATATATTTTTAAATGAAAATGAATATATATTAGTTATATAAACTATGACTGTATGAAAAACATTATATGTCAAAAAATTAATAACACGTTTATTAATGAAATGTTAATTAATCAAAATAAGTAAATGTAATATATATATATATATATATATATTAAAAATAGTAAATTAATTATTTAATATTATTTTAAGAATTTAATAAATTTATTCATTTTTTTAATTATAAATTGTGTATTAATAATTTATATATATATATATATAATATACAACTAATTAATATTTATATATATATTAAATTTATTTATAAATAGTATATTAATCATGTTATTATATATATTTAATTTATTAAATATGTTATTCAAATATATAGTATGAAATATTAAAATAATTATTTAATTAAAAATTACTAAATTACAAAAATATTTAAAATTTTATATATAAAATATGTGTTAATAAAAATGAAATAATTTAATCTATATATATAATTAAGAAATTAATATAAAATTTATAATTAAATTATATATATATATATTAATAAATAACATATTAAATTATATATATATATATATATATTTATATATTTAATACTTTAATGTTTGTGGGATTTAATTAAAAAAATGTGCCAACTACATTTAAAATAATTATTAAAAAATTTAGTACATAAATGTTTATAAATAAAAATGAATAAATTTAATATATTTATATTAATAAATAGTAAATTAATTAGTTAATTTTTATATAATGAATTTAATAAATATATTCATTTTTAGTATTTATAAACATTGTATCAATTATTTAGTTATACATATAATTAATATATTGATTATTATTATATATAAGAAATTTAAGAAATTTAATTATTAATAGTATATTAATTATGTAATTATATATATTTTATATAATTAATTAAATTTTAAATATAAACATACAGTAATAAATTGTATATAAATTATATAATTGAAAATTATGAAATTACAATAATATAAAAAAATGTATTAATGAAATATTTATTAATTAATATATTATTTACTACTATATATTTATTAAATTATATATATATATACTATAATAAAAAGTTTATTAATTATATGTACTATTAAATAATTATTATAATAAATTGTGTGTCCTTGGATTAAAAAAATTGGCCTAGCAAGCTAATAAAGGGACCTCGTACAAACACAACCAAGGTTAGAAAAAAGACCAACCTCAACTAGCTATGGTAGTTCCATTAGAGGAGGTATGACACCCATGTAGGCATGCATGGGGGGTGGGCTGGGGGACAATGTGTACATATACACGAGACATGTGAGGTCCTAGTAGTGTGCTTGTGAAACAGTTGTTGAACCCTGAAGATGGCTCGAACAATCAACAACCATGGGATTGTATATAAATTGGAGCCCGGATGCATGGTATTTCCAATATGGGACATATTCTATACGGGACAACCCATTATCAGTTCTTATTTTAGCACTGATAAAGAGTGGTCAATATCAGTACTAAATAAAAACACTGATAAAAGGTGACCTTTTTCAGTGCTTAAAAAAGTGATGATTAGTGAGGTTATTTATCTGGACATAAACAAATTTCTAGCATGGTTTTCCCTTTATCATCAATTTTTTTAATTCTATTAAAGATCACCCTTTATGGGCTCTTTTATTTAAAATTGATAAAGGATACCACTGCTTATTGCACGTTCTATAGTTGTGAAAAATTAAATTAGGGGTAACACCTCTAAAAGGGGTGGAATGGTTATTAACTTGATATGTATTGCTACATGATTAGGGGACCTACGACTAAATGCCTTGATAGACACTCCAAAGGAATATTATTAGGATATTTCAAATTCTATTTACGAACCATTATAAAGGATTTGAGTATATGATTAATGTCAATGACCTAGAGTAAAGAAAAGGTGTCCTAGATTGAAATGAAGGAGTTCTAATTTATAAATATGATGAATTATTTTCATCGCTATATGATTATTTACTCAAATTATTATTTATCACATTAAGAGTTTTTCTTCTAGTCCATCCGAGGGAAAGGAGGAAAAATTTATCATTGTGAGAAAAGGAGCTATGACAGTTTTTTGACTGAGTAACAATTCACTATAAAATTTGGTTTATAAATTATTGTTGTTATTTATAACAAGCTTTGAATATTTAAGATTATTAGCCTAAGCCTGAGTGACTTTCTTGAAAAACCCAATATGATTAAAATTTATTTTAATAAAGGATAACGTGATAGATAAAATATATAAAAGGATACACAATATATTTAATGTCTAAAATTTTGGATGAAGCACTAAATGGAATTTCTCAAAAGGTAATGAAAATATTTTTTGAGGAACACAAGGGAATAAATTATTAAATTTATGAGGAAAAATGAAAAAATTTGTTAACACAATAGATGAGAATACTAGTTTTAATAAGTTATCATCTACGGTTGAATGTTTTAAATGTGGAAAGTACATGCATTATGAAAATTGATATCCTAGTGGAAATATTGACAAGATCATCAATAAGGTGTATGAGTAAGTATTTTATTATTGACGCTGAAGAGTCAATAGATGACATATAAAAGGAATAAATCTTAAGAAACGATTAAAAATTTAAAATATTGGAAGAATGTTTTAAGGAATAAGAAGATATATCTAGATTATTTGTCTAATAATGATTTGGAGTGATAATAATTTTTATTTATTATGATTTTTGAATTTCGTTGTATAGGTATTATTGTAATGATATTTTATTTATAAGAGTAATAAAACATCTAAGGATCGATCTGATTTCATTTTTTATTATAAATTTCCAAAAATATATTTAATGTTGTCAGTTACCTTCAAAATGTTTTTTTGACAATGAGATAATATAACGTATAAAAACAAAATATAGAGGAAAAAGTAACTCTAGAGATGAATATGTGTTTGATGAAGTGATAATGACAATTCGATAGGATAAATAATTTATTAGTAAAAATAATTTATAATAGACCATATTTTTAACCATTAAATTAATTAGTGATTTTATTATAATGTTATGTTATCTTTGATAAATTTAATGTAATTTTTTATTTTATATAATAAATTAGATAGATTGTGATTTTATTTATGAAACAATTATAGTATTAATTTCTAGAATGATATATATTTTATTTTGGGTTTTAGGGTTCTTCAAATTATTAACATGAATTAGTAGAATATATGATAAAGGTATTCATGTGTTTGTTATGAGACACTTATTGTGAATTTATATTTTTTTGGGACTAATATTAATTTTATTTTTGAAATTTTTTGACATCATTTATATTTATATGGTTTTGAATTAATTTTAGCAATGTTTTATGTAGTTTTAGAATTTATCTATTTTGGAATAAATTAAGTATAACATAATGTTCTATTATTTAAATAATTAAGAATAATAATTTAAATGAAAGTTTATTCACAATTTTTTTTCATGTACTAATAATTTTTTTTTTTCAGTTACTGAATAAAGATAAGAGTAATACTTTTTCATCCTTTTATAAATAAATGGATATATTAGTTATTTTTTTAATGCTCTATGTATGAAAATAGTTATTTTATATTCAACATAAAAATTGAGGATAAAAAGAGATGGAAACTAACTAAGACACAAAACCAAATTTTGAAAACAAAATTATGGATTTGAATAAATAAACTATATTTTCTCATATCCCATGGTAAAATAAGTTCTAAAATCTAAGAATAAGATCATCAAACTGAAATTTTTTCTCTTCTATCAATCATTTATTTGGAAATAATTGTCTTTCCACACATCACTAAATTATGGTTTTTTGGTCATTAAATTTATCGAGAATATGTTCTATGTTACTCTTGATGTTATTTTAACATTATATTTCTCCTCTATGTACATATTTTAACAACCAACAAATTATCCCCTTGTATTGGAACCTAATTATGTTTTATTTCAAGTAAAATTTATGTTTCTCACATCCTCTTTTCAAATGATGTTCTATTCACCATTCGTACAATGTGGGTTTTCCATAAAGGTATTTTAAAATACTGAAGCATTTTTTTCGCAGACTAAAATTTCAATGGATAAATATATTTACAAGTGGATAATTTTTAACAATGAATTTTTTATAAAATAATAATAATATTCTTGATAAAATTCCAACAATGAAAAACTAAGATTTTAGTGAACCATGATATACTATATGAATATTATAATTTAAATGTGACCATTAAACCTTTTCCATTTATTTGGATCGTATGAATAATTTTAACCATATTATCAAATTTATGATTAAATATTTTATATAATATAATATCATTTATTTATTCCTGATAATAATTACTCACTTTTCATAAATGTCATTTTATTCTTCAAAAATATGTTTTTCCTAAAGAAAGGGTTTTTATTGGATTTTTCACACAATCCTTATAATAAATTTTTACCATTTTTTAAATTTTATTTATGGTAATAAATAACTTTTTTGAAATCATAATGTAAATATTATAATAGGGTAATTTTTTGTATTTTTCAAAAGAAAACATTATTTTCAGTTAACAGTGAAAAGTAATGATTTTCATAAAACCCCATTTATTATCCTTAAAATAAGTAATTTAAAAGTAAAAATTGTTTCATTATTTTATTCTAAATAATATTAAAATACCTTTTTAATCATAGTGAAAAAAATATCTTTATGAACAAACATTATATTTTATTTTGGTATAAATTTTTTTATATGTTAAAAAATGTAATTTTCTAAAAACTAAAATTAATTTTATTTTTGGAGTTTATATTAAAATGTTTCTATAATACATATATAAATTTATTCATGTTATATAGATTAAATATTTATAATTATTAGGGTCATATTTTATAAATAGGACCCCTTAATTTAAATTCATCATTAATTTTAACCGTGGTAAATATTTTTCATCTTTGCGTGGGGAAAACATGTAAAATACGTTTAAAACATTGAGATAATGCCTAGAAAATTCCCCACCAATTGAATTTTACTAGTTTTATAATTGAGTTTTCAATAAAATCCATCCTATATACTAAAATATATCGATATATTTTAACATTGTTTTTATTATGAAATTTATATTATTTTAGGGAAAAAAGAAATAATAATTGTCACCCTATTGATTTTAATTTCTATTACGTGTTTCCATTGAGAGAAAAAAAGTAATGAATGAATTTAAAATTGTATTTTAAAAATAAATAATCATTTAATATGTAAATAATTTTATTTTTTGATGATATAATTAACATAAACTTTTACCAATTTTGATCTACTGTGTGTGAAAGTGGTAGAAAAATATAGGTAAATTATTTTAGAAAGAAAAAATTAAAAAGTTTTTCATAACATGTGTTATCAAGAAAATTTAATATGAAATTATATTTTAAAAATTCATTATATTTTTATATTTTAAATATATTTTTCTTTTATAGATTTAAAATTAAATAGGTAGTCCCAAAATTGACTATAATTAAATTTTAGCATAAACAAAAGTTCATTAATGGAATGAAATGTGTATATGGTATTTTAATTGGAAAAATTGTATAAAAATGGTTTATAATTTCATCCATTACATTTTTGATTCACTTGTAACATTAAAATTGAATTTAATAAATTTAGTGGATATTTTTTCAACATTTTTAAGGATAAAATGGGTTAACGAGCGTGGTAATCCAAAGGAAAATGTTTAAAATGAAACACAAAAATGTTTTGATTTTTATCGTTGAAGTTATTTCGAACATATGAAGTAATTTTACTGAAATATTCCCATTAGGTTCTACCTAACATTATTATGATATTTATTATATTTAAATAATTTATGCAATTCTATGTAATTCTTTTCCCTCACTTAATACAGGTCACTGAATTTACACTTTCAGTCATATTTTTTGAGAAACCTAGATCATCCAAGAACATCCAATATATCTTTTCATACTCATTACCCATGTCCAAGAGCTTGTAGTTTTCCCCTATGACCAACCTATAAAGTCTTAAGGTGTATGTCAGACTAGATGTCTAAAAATGAGGTAATCATCTTACCCAACACTTTTAATGTTCATTTATTCATATCCGTCATCTAAATGTATTCTATATATAAAAATATGAAAAATATAATAATATAATAATATTTATATTCTATTATGATAATGGTAAAAACTTTTTCACCATCTCTCCATCAAATGGAAAATGAAATTATTGAACGAGTGTACGTCTGGAATAGTGTGTCCACATAACATTATGATATATTTTACATGAAAATAATTCATGGTTTTTTATTATGATGGATTTAAATTGTGAATATGATATTATGAAATAGTAATTATTATAGATATATAATATCTTATGTTCATCTTACTTTCCCATCTATTGGATAATTATAATGTCACTCATGCACAGATGTGGATTACCACATCAATGATGTGATGTGAGTCATTTTTTATTTACAATTTACATAGATATAAATGAAGATATATTTCATGAATCTATATTATATTTATTATTTTCCAATAATTCTTGGAAATTTAGTAATTACATACCATTTAATGTTTCCATCCATTAATGTGTGAAAACATCACTCGTTGTTAAGTATAGACGACCATCTCTACAATGTGATGTAATTCATTTTTCTGCTCTTATATTAATGAATGGTTATGAATGTGTAAAAAATTCTTATATATAATAATTATTATTTTTTTATTATATATATGATAAAACCATATCCGAAGGATGCAAATCGAACGATTGAATGAAATCTGAGTTGAAAAATAAAACAATTTTCACTCGAATGATCATTTTCATGAATAAATTAATAATTAATGATTAATTAGAAATTACAAAAATAATTACATATAGTAATATATATTCAAAAATGGTTTCTGAATATATTTTTTATAAATATATATATTATACAGGAGTATTGAATAAATATGAAGAAAGAGATGTATAGATGTACTGTTTTGTCATATCACTTATGTTTATGTCAGACTTATTCCATATTCCTAAATTGATTCTTTTTTTTTGGAATTTATATTACCAGTTTTGTATTATATTATATTAATCCATTTATATTTATGGTATGTAAGGTTATATTTAATTTAATTTCCTTAATGGGAGTTATTATTAAAAAATTACTAATGTTGTACAAGTTTTATGTTAAAATATAAATTTTTATCAAGATTGAGTATGACTAAATTTATGAAAATGAAATTATATGATCTTAATATAATTGTTTTTTTATCCTAATTTTATTTAATGATATTATAATTTTCCATTTAATTTTTTAATATCTAATAAATATTAACAACGATTTATGTTTTTAATGGATAAATGACAATATTTATCAATTCACTCTCAAAATATTATAATTTATTATTTAAAATAATTTCATAAATGTTTTTACTATTCTCCAATTATTGAATACATATTTTTAACCATTTTTTAATTTCTATAATATTGTTTAAAAAGAATATTAGTTTAATTTAATAAATGATGTTATCTTACCAATGTTGTTAATCGAATCATTGTTTTAAAATATACTACATAAATAACATTCAACACCACCGTGAAAAAAATTTCACTGATGGTTCGATTAAATTTTTCCACGATCCTTTTACAAAAAATATTTTCAAAAAATTATGGATATATTTATATTTTAATTAAGTGGTTTCAAAATAAAAATTATATTTTCCTCATAAATGTTCAAGTAATTATTTAAATGTAATATCATCATTGAAAAAATCTATTAATGCTAATTATTACTCACATGTTATATTATAAAATTATACTATCTTTATTTATTTTTTTGACGGATTATTATTATGATTATAATAGATTGATGAAACATATTTTAAATTCCAAGGGATAGGAAATGATAAAAAATTTATGATATTGTGGCATACAAATGATCTAATTATGATATTGTTATGGGTGGTTCTATTAAATCCCTCCATTTAATTGCATAATAATTAATGTTAATAAGATAAAAGGATTCATTTTTTTATGAAATCCAAGGAATGGTACATGAGGGATTATCGCATGCCCAAATTAGTAACACTTGTGTTTTTAAGAATCTAAATATGTAAAGAATCCCCTTGTGGATTTCCCTTATAGAATATTTATATGATTATGATTATACCTCAAATTATTCCACCCTTTTAATTACATGATCATATACCAGTGAAATTATACCATGGATCATGTTCATTGAGTCCTTTATGATTAATGAATTATGAACTACCAAAAATTATTCAATAAATCGTGATTTGGAAAAAAGAATTTATGTTTAGGATTCAAATATGTTAAGTCATTTTTCTAATAAACATATACCCATGTAATGAATTAAAATGATCGCTGATTCACATATCTTTTTTTTACTATTATTGAGAATATTTTATCACTATTTTTTATGTTTACATTCCATAGGATATAAACATTGGTTTTATGTATGACTTTTATAAAAAGGGTTCTAGTTGGGAAGAATATTGTCGTGGATGATGTAGATATTTTATGTAAACTTTATTTATATATCCATGTTTACAAATATATTAAAAATTTATAGTTATTGAATGGAGTTTAATTATATTTAATGTTTATTGATTAAAAAATTATGTAATATTTATTTATTTATTGATTAGTTTCCTAAAGGTCAATCTATTAGAATGGTTGCATTTTTTCCAATGAGTTTTCTATTAATGAGTACATTGAGTTTCAATAGGTTTTCGGTGATAGAGGAAGATAAAATTAAAATATGATGGTCAATTAATTGTTTTATCATGGATTTCATATGGATCACATAAATATAAATTTTCATCCATTATACATATTGATAAATATCTCTTCCTATATGGGAAAAAGTGTCTTCATGAGATATATCATGGTGTTATGAAGGAATATTATAAATCAACTATTTTTAGATCTTCTAATTTATATTGAGTGGATTAAATGTGAAACAAAAATAGAAGAGAATTGTCTAAAATAAATTCTTATGGTGTTGAGAAGTTTTCAATTGGACAACTTTATTATATATGATTAAATTAGTAAATAATATAGAATGATGATTGATAATCAATATTTTTTTATCTAGTATTAAGGCTACTACAATATAATAAAAATATCACTTTAATGATGATTACATAAGATTTATTTGGAATCTCATGTTGATGAGATATTGATGTATCATGGAAATACATAAAGCTGGATCTTATATGTACTAAATTAATTGGGTTTCATTTTGATAATATTTGAGATTTTTTGGTTAATTTTCTTGGATATTTAGGTTATATTTGAGATGTAGGGGAATTATTTGTGATTCCATGATAATTTTTGAAGACATTCAGAGCTAATTTAAAATTTTCATAGAATTATGAGTTGGATTTTATAATAGTAAAATAGGTTTAATCTTTATATGATATATTAAAGTACATAAGATTATAAAATTGATTAAATCCTAGAGTCTGCTACATATATAAGAGTAACATTAAAATTACATTAAACACATTAAGTAAAATTTCACAATGTATAATGGTTATAACTGAGGCAATAAAAACTATTAATGGGGAATTATATTTGGTAATGTATCATAAACATATTGTGATGTATAAAATTTATACCAAGGATAACATAAGGGTCATCTATTTTCTTTAAAGGATACATAAAGACACATATATATTTTGGATTAAGACAAACTTACAAAATGATAGGTAAAGGTAAAAATTTGAAATGTATATGTGTTTTCCATTACATTCCAATAATATATTTAAGTGCTTAGGAATATTTTTTTGCATTTCCATTTAGAAAAATGTGACATTTACAAAGAAACAAATTCAAATGAGGTAGTTTTTTACACTAAGATAAAATAACATGGGATTTTTAATAGAGATGAATCTAGTTAGGGAAAATGTATGGTAGAATTAAAGATGAAGGATATCATATGAACTGGGTTTCTACAATGTGAAGAGATGGTTCATACCATAATTATATTCATATATATTAATATGCAGGTTTGCATGGATTGGATTATTTGAATTTATCTTTACTTTTTAAAGAATAAAAATACCATGTCATGTGCAATATTTAATAATGATAACTTTCTCTGAGAATAAAAATTAATTATTATGACAATATTTTTTTTGATATTGGAAGATATTGTTAAGATTATAATATTCCATTATATTCATGTGTATATATTAATAAAAATAATAAAAATAAGATATTGTATTTTTGGGAATGAAAAAATAACACACACTATATTATTGATGATATATCCTGGAATATAAGGGAATGAGTATTTGATAAAATTGTATATAACAGATCAATTAAATTTGATAGGATGAATTTGATAAGAAGAAATAATAATCAAAATAAATATAATAAGAATATGAAAATTAGAATAAAATTTAAGTATAAGTAATAGAGATGTATTTCCCTGTAATATTCATATATCATAAAATCTGAATTAGATTAAAAACATAATGGGTTGAGTAAGGGTGACACTATTTTTTTTCAATTAATATCTAGTGTGTGATGAGTTTTTAAGAATAAAATTTATTTGGAGATGAGATGTATAATCCTACTTGTGTGAGACTGTTGAAAATTATCCATTAGACATTTTTTACTATAATTAATACTGATAAAGTTATTATAATGTAGTTATATTCCATAAAAGAAGGAACATATTTTCCCAGAGGAAGTTTGAGGATCAATAAATACATTAAGGATCCAATATACTATACATCATATGAGTTCCGAAATTGAATATCAATTTAGAGATAGTTATTATTGTATAGTTATATTTAGGTCACAGATGATACCTTTACTTACGTGATGCATGATAATTTTCCACCCCATGTATGATTCGAGATAATGATTACAACATCACATAGTTTCATAATCAAAATAATTGATTTTTAATAGATTTTTCATGAAATCATCTAAAAAATTACAATAATTTCAAACTAAAATCAAGATAAAACAATGTTAGAATATTACATAATATTTTATTCAATTTGATTAATATATTACATGTGGTAGAGGGTGTTAAGAATAAATAATAATATCTATATATATTAACTAATATATTTGCTTAAATATTATGTTGGGATACATAAAGGATATTATATATCATTAAAAAGGGTAACATATATTCAACCTCTCATATATTAACTATATGATCTACTAGGAGCTTCATGTGGTATTAGATATAATCCATGTTTCCTATTATTTGATATTTTTTCCATATGTTATTTTTCTCAAATATATATATATGATGTCTTTATTTAAATAACCTTCAAAATTTCCACTTATAAAGAATAAAATTTCCGCTATTACCAAAAAAATAAATGGAGGTGTCATAAAAAACCATTAAGTATAGATTATTATTAGTGGACAAAATATAATGATGTTTCACTAAATAAAAATTGCACAAAACTAACTTATTTTAAAGAAACTGTATGTTTTAATGTTAAATAATTTTATCATGATCATATAAAAGTATGATTTTCAGGGTATGGTATATTTGATGAGAATGATTCTATTGATCTAATTCCAGACCTCTTCTTTGAGTTTAATGTTTACAAGAGGATAGTTATTATTAATATATTTAGTTATAAATTTAATTCAATATAGGATCAAAAAAATGATAAATGAAACATAGTTTTAGATTGATAAGCGATTCAAAAAGCATCAGAAGCCAAAATGTAAAAATTTTACTCATTTGAATGAAGTGAACATCAAAGTGAAATACATAATGGTAAATAAAAAATACTAAACAGAGTTAGAATTATTGAAATATATAATTCATGAGAAACATAGTTCAATTATATTATATTAAAATAAGATATAATTATTAGAGGAATCTAAAAGGGTTTCCATGGATATAAATATTGCCCAGTTGGTTGCCAAAGCTAAATTTGTAAATGAGATGACAACTATTTACAAGAAAAAAATCTGATTTAAATAGATTAGTTTTATAATGAAATGAATGAATTGAATTATATATTTATATAGCTTGATTGTGTAAAATAATATCAATATAAAATTTTTCAAACTGCAATTCAAATAGGAAAAAAGTAAGTGAAACAAAAAATCTCCCTAAACATATAATATGAGAGGTGTAGCAATGAATTTTGTAACAACAAACTTACCTTATAAAAATTTTGTATAAGTATAAAATGACATCACATAATCCAATAATCAGTCAACTATAATATCAGATAAAAGGGAAAACGTTCTTAGAGAATTTTTATTATTATTGTTTCATAGTTTTGACAGACTGATTACAAATAAAAATATGGGAAAAATAAGATTAAAATTTGACATTAAAATCACCATAACTTATGGAATGTTAAATTTCATTTAAAACAATATAAATTGCATATTATCTTATAAAAATTAAGGTTTTTTACTCAAAAACACTTTGACACGCACACTAGATAGATTGTGCTTCAAGGAAAAAGGGAATGTTTGATTGACCACTATATATTTTATAAATTTATTGGGAATAAGTGATTTTAATTGTGGAATAATATATCAATTTATTTATATTGTTTAATTCCTACATCAAGGGGGAGTAATAATTAGTAGAGGAATCAGTCACATATTATGGACATTTAATTCCCCAAATTACATATTTGAGTGTCATGGCAGATTCTGTAGAAATTAGATTTGACTTTGTTATTGTATTTATGAGTGATTGTACAATCCTATATAAGATAATGCAGATAATAATTTTGAAATTTTAAAATATTAATGGTGATGAAGGAAAATAAAAGGATATCATTAATAGGGGTATTGACAATTAGAAACCATTTAGAATATTACACCTAAGAATAATGGTATGAATTATAACACTATATGGGGGAGGGGATACTTCTACTATTTGAGAAAAGGGCACATCTGGGACCTTTGAAAAATTTCAATTAATTTTATAGTTTAAGTGTTGAATCAAGAATGAAATAAATATACAATACTAAAAGGGAATAACATGATTAGTTTGGGAGAAGAAATACTAGAAGTGGAATTAGATATGTTTCAACAAATCATAATTTGAATGCTTATGAGAATTTATGTGGATGTTGAAAATAGAAAAATTTATTATAATTTCATGAAATTGTTAATTTTTTAAAATGGGGTGATTATAAAGTGAGTAAAATCATAATTTAATCAATGTGTAAAAAATAATTAGTCTTTACATATTACAAAAAAATGCATAACCATTTGTCTAATTCTATTGAAATTAGAAAAAGAGAAACACAATGAATAATAAAATTAACGTTATTTTGTAGATAAGGTTAAATGGTTACTATTGGAATGTAATAATATATAGTTGGGAAGAAGAAAACTATTCTGTTGACAGGGATTGATATTTAGAAAATAAATCATGCTAGTAATAGGAAATGTGAAGCTAAATTAGGAGGATTTTCTAGGTTGCGATGATAATATTTTCCATGTTAGTATAATTGAAAATGAAATTAAAATCCAAAATTTTCCAATATATTATTTAGGTGATTAATATTTTTATATAAAATTTATTGATATTCATTAATCAGGATAACTATATTAGTGTTTTAATAAATATACAATGACATGAGTTATCCATCATGAAGTTTTTTAACTATTACATTGATTCATACATAAATTATTTAAATATTTTCAAAATTTTCATGTAATTTAGATCAATGAATATAAGATATGAAAAATATTAATGGATACTCTCCCTTGAGGAATAATTGAGAAGTTGATCCAAAATATATAAATTTATTATTTCAGGTGAAGACCTAATTTTTTGTGTGTATTAACAGTTAAATTATAGTAAAAAAACATTCCAACTCTTATATCAATTATATAATATTTGTATTTAAATATTATTTTTTTAATTGAAATGGGTAAGAGTAAGGTTTTACAATAATACTTTGATGTGTTTGTTCAGTTGATTGTAGGGAAAATGTTTTATTAAAATATTATTTAATAGCCCCAAGAAAGAGAAAACATTGTTGGTTTCACATGCTATATATTTTTATGAACAAATTTTACATCTCCATTAATCATTCATGTTCTTTAAAATGAGATATATCTATAAATATTATAGAAGATTAATTTTATAGATTATTGGTAATGTGAAATTTGATTCCACATTTTTCTCAAAAGGATCAAGGTTTAGAAATGTGGGGAAGTAAAAAATCAATAATGTGTGATATGAGTGTTTCATTAATTTTATAATGAATCATTTTTCTATTATCAATAAGGGGGAAAAATAACAGTTTCAGATTAAATATGTATAATTATTTTGTGTGTGACAATTAATGTTATTGAAATAAGTATGAAGGGGAATATTGAGGAACCTAAATTATTATTCTTATTTAACTTTTTCAATAATTAATATTTTTATTAGTATGTTAGTTGTCAATATATATAGGGAGAATAAAAAAGATACCAATGAATGATGATATTAAACTATGAGGTACAAATAGTTTTTCAATGAATCAAATTTATTTAATTTTATACCATTTTTAACTTTATTGAAAATATTTTGTTATTTATGAAAAGAAGTTTTTTTGAGATTCTTCTTCTGGTTATGAATATAGAATATTAAAATAAAATTTTTTGTTAATATATTTTAGAATTATTCGATGAAATGTGTTATTTGAAAAAGGAAAAAAATTATAAATATGTTTCATATGAATATGAGAAGTTGGATATTAAACACCATGAAGATCCAGATTAAATAATTTCAATAGATTTCTGGAATATTGGTAATCCATATTTAGTTCCAATGGTAAGAAAGATATTGAAAGATATATATAATATCATTTGGAAAATTATTGAAGATGGATCTATTTGACAGATGAGGTGATAAGACAATTAAGACAGATATATAGGTTTAAAAATTGTTAATATATTCCAAAAATGAATTGCGAATTTTGATAATGATATTTTAGAATGTTTGATAAATTTTAAATTATACATAAGTCTTTTTGAGATGAAGGGGAGTGGTCGAAGATGCATTAAGGATGTTTTCATTTGTTTTTATCTGATCTGTAAGAGTAAATGGAAAAATAATTTGGAGATGAATGTGGTCTATGTTTTGTACATTCTATATTATTTTTAAAATTAATAAATATTTTTAAAACATGTATCACTATGAGTAATCACCATAATAAAGTGTAACTATAAACTAAATATTAATACATAAATATATTCTAGACCATGATGAATTGAAATTTGGAAACATATCATGTCACTATTTTTCACACTAGATGGGAATAAACAAATTTAGGATCAAATAAATAACTGAGGAATATTTATTATCTTCTCCTTAAAATAAAAGAAGTATTATGATTACCATATATAGCTCCAGAGTATGAGATACAAGGCTGGTAGGAACCTTTGGAAAAATTCAATGACATGACCTTAGGAATGTCATACATCCATATCATGTTCTCTTCACGATATAAAAATGAGTATGTGAAACCCCTTACTTGATTCCTTTTGATCATATATTGTCCCATTAGATACCCCGTTACTTCTAGAAAAGTCCATACAATATTCCATCATCTTCTAATGATGGTGTTCAAATATTATCTCCTGATAATGTTAAGGATTCCAGTTGAGTACCTATAATCATGAGACATATCATGTGAAAAATTCTTGAAAATAAACCAAATGACCTTATAAAATATTTATATACATCTATAAAAGGGGTAATCCTCATGTGAGTAAAATTTATACTTTTTTTATAAAATTGGATTATGTGTCGTTTGTGATAACCATTGATCATTTAGAGGCCCTTTTACATACCATATAGATCTCACAAAGGCTCCCCAGAGAGCCGTCTTGATATCATGTAGGCCCATAGACTTGTCTCTCTAGATAACACAAGAGCCTATACAACATGATTCTTGATATGATGAAAAATCCCAAACATGTTATCCCAATCTAATAGAGGTATTTTTACATGTTCATTTGAAAATTTGATGCACCATAGGCATACAGAGAGTCCATCTAGGAAGATTCAACTATACAGTGACAATATCCATTATGGATCATGTGATGCCCAGATAAAAAATCAATGGGAAATAGCAGAAAGTCTATTAAAGTATATAATACAAGATAGAAAATGTGAAATCATCATAAAAGGAAGAGTTATAATTTTTATTAGAAGGTGTTATGTGCCTCATGTGTTCACCTTTCATCATAGGGTGGAACGTTTATCTACCTTAATTATCCTTAGATGTATAATAGAAAAACAAGATTTATCTCACGAAGGTCCCTAGACATGTCTCCCTTGATCATATGAAAGCCTCTTTAATAGGAATCCTAATATCATAATGAAACCCAGACATGTCAGCCTAGTCTCGTGAAGGCGCTTTGATAATCCATCAATATCTTACAAAGGATCTATGACAAGGCAACATTATCTCACAAAGGTCCCTAGACACATCTCCCATTATCATGTAAAAATCTCATTAATAGTCTCCCTAATCTCATTAAGACTCCCATAAATGCCAGCCTCTTCATGTGAAGGACTTGTGAAATGTCCAATTTATCATGTGAAATATATTTTAAAATCCATGTGTCTGACAGAAAATGTGATGATGGATTGTTCTTGTCGTCACTGTTTATCATGCGACATAAATATGACACTATGGGCGACCCATGAGAAGATCACGTTAATTGCATGATGTGACACACCCTAAACTGGGTCTATAACATATCTTTGACGTATTTTCAATACAATGAGGTGTATAATGAGGGTATTAAGGAAGAAAAATTCATCATCCTCTTTCAAAAATATATACACAAATAAGACATGTGATACATATAAGAGCACAAAAGAAAGATTGTAATTTTCAGAGAAGAAAGCAAGAAAATCATAAGGTCGTTCAGCCATCCAAATTCAAGGAATGTCGTAAGGGATTACATGAATGAATATTCAATTAGTGTGATCACACTATAGACCACAAGAAGGGCTATTGGTGTTCTAGATCGATTACATAATGGATTTGCATCCTATAAACTGGATCATGTGAGGTCTCAATAGTCCAATTATAAAAAAAACATTGACGTATTTAAAAAATAATGGTGTAAAATGGAAAAATAGTTACCTGAATAATAATAAACTTATTTTTATTGGAAGGTATCATGGAATTCTCCGGAAAAATCCAGAGCATGTGAAACCTCCCAAACATTCCAACTAAATCAAGTAACAAGACATGTGAATGTCATCCAGATCATGTGACAACACATGGAAATTCCTTATTTGTCATGATATGGGATCAATAAATGTCATTAAAGTAAATAAAAGTTCTATATGTATGTCTTAAATGTCATTATATGTCCTCCAATCATGTCATCCAAGTCATGTGATATCATTTGAACATATTTTGCAAGTCGTGTGATGACCTCAAAACATGTTATCTAAATCATGTGGAATCCCTCCAATAAGACAAACATAATCATAAAACCCCCTAGGATGTGTCAACATCAATCATATAAAGGTTATTTAGAAATGTAATTTTATTCAGGCTATATCCCTAGGGAATGTCTTCTTCGACCATGTGAATCACCATGGACATTTATGCCTCATAATATGGAATCCTATGGATATGTCATTATGATCATAAAATAGTCCATTGAAATGTCAAATTCGATCATATAAATCACCCTAAAACATGTCAACCTTGTCTGACAGAAACATAGAGAACAACATCTATACACTCTACACATGTCAATCAAATACCCAAGACATGTCGAGAAAACAACCTAGGGAAAGAAATCAGTTCTCAGTAAACACATTGAGACATATAAAAAATTTAATTGTGATTACTATGATTCATTGGAAAATAAGATATATAGGATTCCTTCCTAGGGCCCATTCCTAATTTGGAATCAACCTATGTATAAGTCCCTCTATAACTAAAGCACTCTAAATCGTGGTATCGAAACATTCATGCGGGTTAATTATTATTCCTCATACATAAAAGGATTGAAAAGATTAATTGAACTACAGAGACTCTATTCCCTTCTATATGTAAGATACATAGGATTCCATTATATTTCCTGAGATCCATATCAAACACCCAAGTAGTTCCACCTCAATACATAAGTCCTGTATCCATATGTAGTGAGTATAATACCATACCTTACCACATTTCTCACACTTAGCATGAATCATGTGAGATTAGGTATTTGTAATAATCATATAACTCTCATCCTAAATTTCCCATAGTTAGCGAATCCTCATTTTTTATGCCCCATTTAATGACATGATACTATTTACCCCAATATAAGGGAATCCACCTCAATGTATTTCATGAAACAATTCCCATATTGGTTAAGACATAGACGATTATCCTCACAAGAATTAATTGTATGTCATCACCCATAAAATGGATTAAGGAAGATAAAAGTATGATGACTCTATTCATTTATATAAGAATGATATGCAGGATGCCTTCTTAAGGATAGATCTTTATAAATAGTGCCTATGTTCAATTATATATGTATTTTTCATAGTAAGTTAAACTGCAAGGTTCTAGCATAAATTAACTACATAGTTGTTGATTATAATTATTCATTGGAAATGAATGAAACATCATTATGTTTTAATCCCATCATTAAAACACCAATCCACATCCTGAATGGTTTTAAACTATTGAATTCCCGATTATATGGAATTAGAATTTAAGAAAGTACCCATTTCTAAGAAATAAAGAGAAACAGAAGGATAACATCAAATATATATAGATTTTACCATTAATGAATCCCCCTAAACTTATATAAGGATTCAACACCCGACAATATTATTAGGGTAACTAATCCAATATCGATATTTGAATGAGATTCGTGAACATATCTTTAATATCTAAAAGAGTCCTAGAATAGTATATAATCCCCTTAATAGTTATGGTGATCCCAACCCCAACCCTCTTGACTAATATATATTTCTATGTGAAATTGGTTCTGAAACCGAAAATAACTATCCGTATTTGGAATGATGGTAAATGCCTTGTTATGGAGGTCAGATCCATTAGAATATTTCCTTAGAGATGATAATGGTAAACCTTATGTGAATTAATTTTCTCCCATACTAAACGCACCACAATAAATTTTAAAATTGTAAAAATAAAATTGTGAACCAAATGTGAATGAATGTAATTGTAGAATAATTAAATCAGTATATGCATTGGGCACCATATCTCAAAAACCAAGGGAACTACACATTTCCAAGAAAAAATATATCCCTATGATATGTATGGTTAAATTCATATATGCATAAATTTTATCATGGGTATATATAAAGGGTCCCATAAGACATGAAATTTTGTAACGTATTTAGATATATTGTGAATCGTAAAAGTTAGTTTTATGATAACATATGATTCATATAAGACTTAGATTGATATATTAAGGCTTCTATGATAGTATTAAAGTATAATATGGACATCTCTATAATAATGTAGACATAAATAGATGATTTGTAACAGTAACCTAGAGTATTCTACAAATATATAAGAGTCCCCATGATGATACATAATGGTATTTACTTGGAAAATTATGACATTTTTTGTGATAAAAATTTAAATGATATTGAGATGAATTTAAGGATAAAATATAATAGAATTTTCAATATTAGTGACTATAGATGATGATAATATAGATTAGAATTGATAAATAATGATGAAATTTTATTAGGTATCCAAAAAATTAAGAAAAGTATCTGGTCACAATGAAATACATTATAGAAAACATTCATGATAATGTTGATCAATTCCTTATAGATTTTATAGATGTATCAAAGAAGAAAATTACTAAATCTCATTATGTATTAAATATAGATATCATTGAATGGGATTAAATAATAAATTTGAAAACAATCCCCTTGATGATATTTAATAATAATTTCATTATTTTAATATGTATTAATTTTCTTATAATTTATTTAATATAAAATTGTTGAAAAATAGATTTCATTTGTAGGAATGGAAAAATAATGGAGACTTTATTTTTTATGATATATTTTTGTGTAGAAAAAAGATAGTGTCTATTGATTTTTTATGTCGGGGATCTTTTTCATTATTGATTTATAATAAGAATAATAGTAATAGAAAAATATATAAGAATATGAATAAATAGAAAGTCATGATTAGTGATATTATTTCTTATTAAACCCCAAATAAAAAATGGAAAATATGGGATGTGAAAGGATAACCATCCAATTTTTTCCACATCCATGATGTTGAGTATTTTTACGATGAAAATGAAAATTTTATAGATATTTGAACCTTTCTGCACAACGATATGGATGATTTATCTTTGCTTTTGAAAGACATTTATTGAGAAATTATATCGATTTTTTATGAGTTAGTGAAATACTTGAGAAAAACAAAAGATCATGAGTATGAGTAAGAGAGATGCCCATTCAAGACAGAAGGGATCCATTATAATCTAATTCATTCAAGTAATGATAGTGAATAAGTACATGGATATAAATACTATTGTTTGTTCGTAATTAGATTAAGGATGATATGATCCCAAGGGTTGATGATATTACCTTCCCACTCCCTGAAAGTGACGAGTTATGGATATTACCTTCTCACTATACTGTAGTAAAAAATTGATTAATGAAGACCAATGTCTTAGAGTCAACTAAACAAACACATGATTGAATACACATACTGGGATTAAGAATTGAAAAACTACATTTTTCTATCTCTCTTTTATTTACTAAAATACATTTTTTCCAGTTATTAAAAATGTGTCAGAATATGGACACATCATACCTAGAATAGAGGTTGAAATATATAAAAAGGATAATTAATTAAATATGAGAAATTAATAAAAAAATATCACACTAATTCACCCACCCAAACCCCATATATTTGAGTGATGGTATGATCTACTATAAATATCTATTAGTGTGAGAAATATGTCATATTATCTAAAAACATAATAATGAGAAATATTATAAATATGAATTTGAATCATAATATGTATTATCATATGGAAATTTTATTTATACTTATGTTTAATTAACTTCAACAATATATTTTATTAGATATTATTTTCATTTTCTAATCTATATATTATGAGAAAAACTAATAGAAACTTTCATATAGATCAACATGGTCTGGACTTCTTACCAGTGATCCAATATTTATACCAATCAGGTCACACTATAGTTTTGTAAACTTCTTAGATTGGAATATTACCACTATCCCTAATGGATTCTATTTCCCCATGGAGTGTAATGGTGGATACTCATGTATCTACTAACTCATGAATGAGTTACTATGGATTGGATATTAACCCATGATTTCATTCCAACTAAAATTTCTAAATAATGTAATACAATTATTTCAAATTATACTTATTAATCAATACATTAAATAATATAAATAAAACATACTCTAATATTTTTGAGTCCTAGTTTTTTTAATGATTTGATACACAGACATTATATTATAAAACAAAACATGTGTTTCCCCCAAAACATATTTCTTATAATTGATTCTTTTTTTTAAAATCATATATAATATTATTATTCAAACCTATGGAAATTTTAAAATAAATAAGTCAATATTAAAAATTAATTGTATAGGAAATCCATATAAATTAGTTATATAGGAAATATAATTTGATTATAAACAAGATATGGGCACAAAAATAGGTTAAATGTCATGATAAGTGAAATAAAATAAAAGACACATAATTATTAATGATGAAGAATGGTCATATAATAAATGATCATAGAATAATAATGTAGAACTATAAGATTACACCCAGTTAAATTTACCACTGTCTCAATTCAGGGTCACCCCATGACTTATGGTGAACCTCTCTCCAAACCAGATGTTGCAGACACATTATGAGAGTATAAAAAAATGTGGGTAAACTATTCGATAAATATCATAAAAAAATATTTTAGTTAAATAAAAAAAATTATATACATCATTAGTGTAAAAAATATGAATTTTAAATAATATAAAAACATTAATATCATGGAAAAAATCCCACAAAATTAATGGATCCCTGTAGCACAAACATCTACGTTAGGATGATCGACTACTAGATGATCATATAAAGAATATAGAAAAGAAAAAATATATTTTAAAACACAACCATAAAACCTGAATCACAGCTAGGCCAGGTGTCTCATCCCCATATATCTACTCCACCAAGATTCTCTATACAAAATTACACATATATTTTTAACAAGAAGAACCACAAAAAACATTAATTATTGCTATTTTAAAAGTATGGTAATTCATTTACAGGTGATTCTAAAAAAAGATGATATATAAGATTCCAAAAAATATATACACTTATAAACATTTTTGATGATCGTGTTTATAAATATCTCTAATTAGATACATTTAATAATGTGGATAAATGGAGAAGTTTATAATAGTCTCTAATTAGCTACACCTAATTTATCGATGTTTTTGAAAAACTCTAGTAAATGAGATGTCAAATAATTAGTGATGACTATAAGCATTGAAAAATGGATATTTTTTTAAAAATCACCAATTGGAGATGTTTATAAGAATCACTAATTTCTGAAAAAAAAATTATTTTCATTTTTTTGAAATTTTCGTAAATGTGGATTTTAATAACGATGTTTTTAAGAAAAATATATAAAATGTGTTTTTAATCAATATTCTTTTCATATTCTTAAATTATTTAATTATTTTAATCTTGGGTCACCCGATTCATGTGGTCCCACCTACCCCACCCCTCAGGTGATGTCAAAACCACACCAACCACCAACAATTTTGCTCTTTACTTGCTGCTAATGGTGTGACCTCCCCACCTAACAAGAACTGAATCCAACCCTCATAGAGAGATATTACACCTTTTCTTGTTTATTGAACCCTATACTACCCACCTCCATATCTAATAAAAAGGCAAAATCACCCATTAAAAATTAATATATTTTAATATTAAAAATAATTTTTATATATCTATAGATGTGTGTGTGTGTTTAAATTTGAAAGTTTATATATATATATATATATTAGTATATTTGTATATATATGTGTGTGTTTGTGTGTATGTGTATTTACGTATATTAATATATATGCACACACATACCACGTTCCCCCTCTAGGATGGCATTACTCCCCCTCCCAACCCCACTCACATGAGCTCACCTCATGCATGATTCCAAAGTAGGACCAGTGTATTGTCATGTTGCTACCAGAGAAACCCAACAACATGATTTTTATTACAAAAAAATATTATCCTATATTTCAGTATATTAATATTTTTCAATACTAAAAAATTCATTATATATATATATTTATATTAATATATATATGTTTATATTATATTTTTATGATTATATATGTGTGGGTTTATATATATATATAGATATATATATATTTATTTATGTTAGTGTACGTTTAGAAATAAATATATTTGTGATTATATATATATATATTTATGTTTATATATATATATATATCTGTGTGTGTGATTATATATGTTTATATGTATACATGTGTGTTTATAAATAGGATTATATATAAGTTTGTATATATATATATCTCACTATGTATGTATAAATATATATGTTTACGTATACACACACATATTTATATGTTTATATATATTTGTGTTTGTTTATATGTGTGTATATATATAGGTTTATATATATATTTTTGTGTGTGTGTGTGTGTTTATATGTTTATATATATGTTTGTGGTAATCCATATATATATATGTATATATATATGTTTATATATGTGTGTGTGGGGCTATGATTATATATATGTGAGCGTGTTCAAATATATATATATGTGTGTGTGTGTTTTAATATATATATTTATTATATATATGTGTGTGTGTTTATATATGTTTATATATATGTTTATATGATTATATGTGTGTGTTTATATATGAATTTATATATATTATGATATTTAAATATATGTTAATGTATATATATATTTAAATTAATTTAATTATACTTATGTATAATAAAAAATGTTTTAAAATAGTGGTAAATATGACAATAATTTTTCCATGTTTTTAAATTGGAGATTTTTCTAAAAATTTAGTGATGTTTTTCAAGAAATTCCCTCTTATTTAGCAACGCGTTCCACGAAACATCCCAAATTTATCAATGCATTTAGAAAATAACACTAATTCAGGAATCCTTTTCCCAAAAGACATCACTGATTATCGATTATTACCTAGAAACATCTATTATCATCGACAATTTTAGTAAACATCTATCTTTTAGTAACGCTTTCAGGAAACCATTACCAAATTAACTTTTTTTGGATGTGAAGGTTTATACATGCACAAAGGATTCCATAAAATGTTTTCTAAATAAATATCATCGGGGAACCAACAATGATTTTCTTATCAGATTTCACTTTAAAAATTATATAATTGAATAGGGAAATAATGATATGTCATAGAAGAAAAAAATCAGGTTGTTAGGTGTAGTCATGTTCACTATAACACCTCACCCATTTATCCCTAACTAATACTAGAAGGAGAAGTCATCTCCTAACACTTATCCTAACACATAACCTACAACATTAGGTGAGGTCGCCTATCTAATATTCAACCACTGACCTCCCACTCATTCTTTGGTTAGAATACCATTTCATGATCCCCACCACCTCCCTCAGAGTAGGGTTCCACAACATAGCGAAAACAAATACCCTCTCACATAGGGTAGGGTTCCAAAATAGATCCTTTAACACTACCATCTCACATAGGGTAGAATTTCATAATTGATCTTCAACTAGAATCCTGTAACATATGTTAATAGCCCCTAATAGACTCAGATATTACATAATATCCAACACATGATCGAAGATAATTCTAGACTCAATCTTAGACCACATTTTCCAACATCACTCACCAAAACTGATACATGTAGAAATTATAAATCTAAAAAAATACACACTATATTATATATACTATATACCCAATCAATTATATTTCCATATATTCCATACTTATGTTTCTATAGGGGGTAACACACAAACCAATCGAACAAAACCAAACATTTAAAATAACACCATACACATTTATTATATAAATAATTCAAAAAACTCAAATGTGACATAATTCCAAGCCTTTATGGTAGACGCATCATACATCCAAACCCTTTAGTAATATCCCACATTATAAACTCACAATATATGGTCATAAAAAACAAAATCCTACATGTACTAAGTAATTTCCATTAACCTCTAGTACTGAAACCATTAGTTTTATAGTACATGTTAAGATGCTATGGTGCATCACATGATTCCTAAAAAACAATCCAAAACATCATATTGTACAATCTTTAGAACATATAGAATGTAATGCAAAATTTTTGTCTTCTCCTGGAATCACACTCCAAGGGATTTCCAATCCACTTATTTCCATTATTCAATATTAATAACAAATCCCATACATATCCAACACATAAACCTACTCAAATATCATCAACTCATCTCCAGCCGCCAAGATATTTTGTAATGACATCATACATGGATCCCCACTATCTCTAATTACATTGAATAAGAAATTCATATGTCGAATGTGGTCTACACAAAAAAACATCCCTTTTTCACTACACTTATCAAGGATGTTACTATATCCAGATACACATAAAGACCCTTTCTATGAAATTTCTAAAAATATTTCTGCACCCGAACCACATCCCAAGACTATCACCACATATAAAACCCCAAAATTATTGTATCACATTAACTAATTCCATTATTATATAATTACATTAAATCCAAAATCATTTAGGTTTGTTGAATGAGACTAATGGTTTTTCCCTTTTGGTGGTAATAGTTACGCCAACAAAAAATCACTAAGCCATGCACAACAAAATCAATTCACTCTCAAGTGACATTACCTTAGACAATCAAACATGATTAAACATAGTGAGACCATTTTTTTAATTCCTTAAACCATACTGCTTGGTATTGTTCATAAACAACACAAACAATCATTAAAATATGGTTCAATATTACGCGAACCACATACCTTGATCCCATAAGAGTTAAGTAACCTAAAATTTTTGTATAATCAAGTACTGTTCACTAATAATCATTAAATAAGAAACATATTCTATAAAAAAATTTATGTAGAAATTGCTGGATAAAAAAACATGCAGAGATTTCATTTGTTCTAACATAGAATATCTTATGAAGATTTCATGATTCAGAAGAAAATGGTCAAGAACTATATTTTTTTGGAATTTTATGATAAAAAAGTCATGTTGAGTGTGAAACCTCCAAACAAATTAATCCTTCAAGACTAATTTCCCCCCAAAAAAACCAAATGAAATAATAAAATTGTAAGTAAAATTAAAATTCACCTAATGAATTTCATTTTCAAATTTCAAATATCATAGAATATTTCCTTGTTTCCCATTTATTTCTATCCATGTAATGGTTTGCTATTTCAAAATGGTTTCAAATGAGTTTGTATGTGGAACTAGAAAAACCCAACTCTTTTATATATTTGATGGGACCTAATTTACAAGGGACGTTATTCATTATTATATTTGACCTATTATGATTAATAACTCATATTTTTTCAGAGGATGGGAGTTCGGGCTCATCACACCAATTTGTGAGGAATTATTTCATACTATGGGCCTCTCTTATAGATTTAATATATGTTTGTGAATCTATTATTAATTACAAAGTATGATGTGAGCCATCTCAAGATTACAAATAAATTATTAACATGTGTGGAATTTATAATAATATATATGTATTTTAGATTCTTCATTAGTATAGATACCTGTACGTATATGTGTTTCTCCATAAATTATATCCTCTCATATCATACATAGAGATTCATTAGTAGTTATTATAATGATACTGGTTTTCTAGCCACCCAATGGGGAACTCTAGTGTTTATTGTCATCTAGGGAGACTATGGTCACTCTTTGGTTTATCTTCATCTATAGATAAGGGACATTGTTTGATGTTTGGATCAAACCCATCGATGATCTTCCTACATATCCTTTTGAAATGAATCAGAACCCATGTAGATCAGTTCTTCTTAAGAGGGAACATAATACATTTTATGTTCATGTGATAAGGAACCGACCATTTAGTTTAATGTAATTTGTTAAGGGAATCTATGGGGAAGGTTACTAGTCAAATTTTGGTGTGGGGAATATGTCAAAGAAGATCACAGAACCTAGAATGGATATAAGTTTCCATGTAGAATTAGACCATACTAGGGATATGGAACAAAAGAATATGGCTGATTTAGGAGCAGTTTTTGAACCATAGAGAGGCTTCCTACATATCCCAATTAAATGGTAATCAATGCCCATGTCATTTGGTGAGTCCCACAGGGGATTATAACCCTTTTATATTATTAGTTTGGGGATTATTCCTAAGGGGGATGCCGTATAAAAGGGGTCAGAAGTGATATATTATCTCCTGGTGATTTGGAGACTTATTTGGGTCCTACAAATAAGGAGGAGGGCCATATTATATGTTTTATGATTGGTAAAAACATCTAAGGAGGATTCACTTTGATCTCAAGCCCTAGATAGGTGTCATATATATCCTGGTTATGGTAGAAATCATAGTTCATCTATTTCCTTAATGGGGACCTACACCAATGGTGGACCTATAGTTTTATCTCATAGGGAAGAATGATTTCTTGAGATGGAAAAGTCATGTCTTATTTCATTGGAAGTTACCCTAGGGTTGGATTCTTGTGGATTTCATTGTCATTATGGACCTCTAAACCCATGTGAGTCATGATAGGTGTGTGAAATAAGAGGCAAAGATGGTCGAACAACCAAAAAATTACAACCTTCCTCTAAAGGATGATTATTTAAGAAAATTGTGGATCAATACTATGGAGGAAATCCATTTGAGGTTTGGTTGTGGCTTACCTATAATAAGGACTCCCATTGTACTAGTTCAGCATTGCAAAGGAGTCAGGTTATGTGGTTTTAGTAGTTTCTTGACGAGTTTATCAACTCATGTTATGAGAGAGATCCATGAGGATAATCAGAAATAATTACATGGGAAAGGATCCAAGAGGATTTTGTTGACTGAATGAATTTTAGGTAATGTGGAAGAGAATATCAAATAATGGTATTCACTATGTGTAAGTTAAAGTTGTTTGTGGTGTAACCCAACTTATCCTCGACTTATGCCAAAAACTTTATGATGTGAATATCCCTTTATTATCGGGGTGAGTGATGGAAGCAAAGGAACTCGACTAATGTCATAAGACTATAGTCTGTTAGTGATCATGAGTGGCGGTGTGGGGGTGAAACCATAGTAGTATAGACCATTCAGTTTTGATAGGTGGGTGTTTTCGTTGGATCAAGTATGTGGGCCATGTTCGTGGGTCATCGAGGAACTGGGCATAGAGGTGGGTCTCCTAGGTGGGTTGCACATGTGGATCATGGATGTGGGTCTCATAGGTATGGGTTACCCATGTATTAGTCAACAAGGTTCTAGGCTTGGGGCCTCATCATAGTGAGGTCCATCCATGATTGGTCTCCCAAGTGGTTTTGAAATACTTGGGTGAGGGACCTGCTCAACCAGATCCCTCTACATGATTCGCGATCCGGGAATTAAAATGTTCTTTAAACTTTGGAGGTGGAGGGGCCTATTTATATACTAGTATAGGGAGTGCCTAGATGTTTGCCCAAATTACCTATATGGATGTCTTGTACAAATGTCCAGCACAAATGGCCTATGTGGATGGGAATTGTGGTGATTTACATTCCTTTTCAAAATTATTCCACCTTCCAAATGGAATAAATTTTTATCAGTATGTCTATTTTGAATAAAAAACCACTCAAATTGAATCAATCAAAGATATATACTCTACTATATATGGAGAAAAAAACATGTAATTTCTGAATATACATTTATATTGAATTCAAATTCATTTAAAACATTCTTATAATTGATCATAGGAATCCAAAGAACACTCTCGGAGGGGGGGGGGGGGCTTTCCACTTATCCCTCATTGTGTATTAGAATCATGAAAATAGATATCCAAGCATGAATTATATTGAAAATTTCATGAAACACTTTATATTGTGACAATAAAAGACCCCCTAAGAATTATATTTGTAAATAATTAAAGAATTTGTCTCTAAGATAACTATTGGGAATTTTGATGTAGTCCAAAATCATATAAGTGAAATTAGAGACACGTCAAGTATGAGAAGATTCTCTAATTGTTTCATAATCAATGTGGCCAAGTGATCGTAGTTGGACTACTTATAGGGATTTATGGGAAACACTACATACTTTATGTCTTTTGTGTCTTCACCAGATATTTTTCAAAAGATCAATATGGAGGTGATAGAGTGATTCAGACATGGATTTTTCATAGACCAACCTTTTCAGGTTTTACGCCTATGAAGCTTGTTAGATTTTGTGTTTTATTGATCAATATTTTACCTAAAGTATGCACATAAAAGGTCTACAGAGTAGATAATCATCTATTATTCAGGACTTTTTTTGTGGGATTTTAACCTAGTGATTACTATGTCACTTTTTTTATGTGTAGTTTAATGTCATATGAATCCAAATAATGAATACATGATTTTTGTTCGAACATATATGAACATGAAATTTTAAATAACTACCTAGAAAAGTCTTTCTTGTAATGGATGTTCCCACGTTCTTCAGATACGTCCAAGGGGAATCCTAAGACATACTTTTTTGGTTTTTAAATATAAAACATAGTATTTGAGAATAAATGAGGGATCTCATAAGAATGAAGTTACCAATGGTTAACAGACATGTTTTAAGTGATATATTATGAAAAAGAAAATAAGGAATTCACTAAATAGTTAAATTGCTACATCATTAGGCTGGATGTCCTATTATGTTGGAAACGTAGGAAATTCCAACTGGAGAATGTACTACATAGTCAGGTAAAGGAGTTATCCAGAATTCTAATATTCTAATGCTACTGGAAAATCGAAATTTTAATATTTGGATGTATCAAGACCATATTAGGTGGGTTTCCAAGTAGATATTTCTAAAAATTAACATAATATATATGTTTCCACATGACATGAATGAGAAACCAATCCTACACAAATTTAGGGTGTGCTTGAGGGTATACATTTTTCAGTAACCAATGTTGGTGGAGTAGTCCCTTTTTTCACAAAGGAGTTTAATTTTGTGAGATTAATACATTGACCATGATGTTTAACATCTTACGGTAAAAAAAATTATTAAATGTATGTTAATGTCATATCGTATGGACATTATGATACATAGTTTAAATTCATGAAACAACAGTATTATGGGATGAAATTTAATGTTATGCAGCTAATACATTATGCTATGCACTTTAATTTCATGCAACATGGAAATTTGGGGGATTTAATTTACGTTCTATATCTTTTAACGAAGGATTCATGGTTCTCCAATTCATAGTAATATGTTTTGAAATATGCTACCATTTTTATGTATGAGAGAAGAAATTTGTGAAGTGTAACATGTGTATCTCTGGATCTGAAGAGTGTTATTGGAAAAAAGGCATATTCTTCTAGAAGAGGTCTCTACCAAGAACGATATTACCACTGCTTGAAAAAACGTTATGGGGGATATTTTATGAAAGGCCCGTGAGGGCACGTAAGAAATTGTCGGTAGTTTCATCTTTTGGAAGATATAACCATTATAGGGGAAAATTATTAATGGAAAACTGAGGATCATACTGAATAGTTATGAATATGAGCCCTCAAGAATTATGACTTGGTATCGCTAAAAGACAATGAATTTTCATGGATATTTGGACCTCTCCAAAAACATAGTTTGTGTGTAGAGAAAAATTTGTGAGTACAAAATGGGTATTTCATGTTAGGATTTCCAAAGTATTGGGTGAGTAGGCTCTGTATGTTGGTCTAACCCAAACACATGATGTATGGTTATTTGATTTTTAGTTCAAACAAATATAACCACATAGGTTATGGAAATGATGGATGGCATGTGGTAAAATATCCCATGGTTATTGAAATATGATTTGATCATATGAAGGGGGATAATGTAATCCACAATCATGGAGACTTTCAGGTTGGGAGGAATGATATGGGAAAAATATGCAAGGGATGACTCCAGAATTTGAACTATGGGTTTTGACACACCATCAAAAAATAATAAAGGGACATATGAGGATTCACCTAAGGTAGAAATTACCTATGTTCAAAAATCAAATTATGGGGGATGATGTTTTTCAAGGAAAAATGGGTTTCATACTACATATCCACATAGTGGTATCCATTGGTTGATAGTCCAATTATGGGGGCATCTTATGCCAGAACAAAATGGGATAGTACTACACAGTCAGGAAAAGGTGATCTCGAGTATTATACATTCTGTCACTAGATAAGGAGGAAAGATTATGAAAATATTAAAGTATTCATGATTAGGAATATTAATTGTAAAATTTGAATTTTCCAATGAAAAATGTATTCATTTGAACTAATATTTTCTACGAGTTTGGATTCCCATGCATAGATCTGACTCATAATCTGAAGGGTGAATCTCTTAATTCCTTCATGGTATTTCAGATGAGAAGAACCAAAATAAATCATTCGACATTGAATTTTAATTTCATATAGGAGAGGATGAAATTTTCATTACCTCATGTCTCAGATTAGGATCTATGTCCCAGTTTTCACTATATATCTCAATGGGATAAGAATAAATTCATATTTAGTGCTATGGGTACCATGTAGAATAAATTCCTACAATAAGGAAATTATGCATGAAGTTTAATTTCATGAATTATGGATAATGGTGTCTCAATGTGAAGTAAAATGAAATATTGTGGTTGAATGATGTCATAGATCCCAAGTATCACTATGTATTTTATTGGAGCAATAATCAAGGCACTTATTAAAGTAAAAAGTATGGGCTCACACATAAAGTGAGATATTATACTGGATCTACTTTTATATATCTGAATCATACACAAAATAGTAGAGGCTTTTCTATATTATTCTATGGATGGGCCCATGATTAAAGAACTGATCATCACTATATATATATTATTTGTGATAATAATGCCAAACATAGTTCTTGAAGGACCATTTAGTTAACCATTATGGGGAAAGGATATGGGAGAATTAGATGTAAAAATGAATATCAACATTTTTCCAAGGTGTTGAACCTGGGAATAACTATGTATCATGTTGGGAAAAGAATCAAGCCAAACATTGATCTTATAATAGTAATGCATTTTGTTGTCATACGATGAAGAAATATGGTGTTCCTTTAATTTTCATTCATCTAGGACCATTATAGCACAATTTTAAATATACACAACTTACACATGTAGGGAAATCCTTTACTAATATTCTAAACCTATGTGATATATGCTTTGTGTGGGAAACTAGGAATGGAAAATGTTTCTATTAAAAAGTCCCAACATAAGTGAAGGATAGGTGAATGATGATATATTGTGTCTGAGCCTTGATATACCATCTATGTGCCACAAAATATCTCATTGAGAAGCGAATCAAGACTTATGTTGTCCTTGATATGGTTCCCCATGTAAGTCCAATCCATCCATAGGGAGTGGGGTATTGTTATCTCTTGCTAGACATGAGATAGAAGATCTTGGTGTCACATAATATCTCAACAGAATGAGAATCATGATAGATGCATTTCATAAAATTCAATGGATTTTAATGTCATCGGGTAAGGATGAGGTCTAACTAATGTTAATTAATTGGAACATTTTGGTTGGGACCAAGGGTGGAATCATAGGAAGCAATACGCATCTCATATGGGTGAGAATAAACCCATTTGTAGTTCTAGAAAAATGTTCCCCAAGTAAATAGGTCATTGAATTCATGGAAATGGCATTTAATAATGTTTAGACTGATGGTTGGGCCTAAAGCATGAAGTCCATGTATCCCCATTCATATCATGGTAATTATAAATAAGTCATATGTTCGGGAAATGATCCGCATACAGATCTATTTCATTAAAAGGAAAAATTAAAGGGGTATTATTTTTAAAAATAGTGATTGGATCATGAATTGTAGATCCGGGAACCACAATTTATCACATTGGAATGAGAATCAAGTCACATGTAGTTCCTGAAATGTTCTACGTTTAGGTTTGATACAAAAACATAGTAAGTCAAGGGGTGTTTAAATTATGGATGCACCTAAGATATGATATATGGGTGTGACTACGTATCTCAAAAGGATGAGAAAAATTCCACACATAGTTCCTAGATAAGATACCGCACACCAACTGGATTATGGATTAGAGAAACAGGGATTTAAAAATTTAAAAATTAATTTCCATGCACGAAACCTGATTCCGGGTATCACTAGGGATCTAATTGTAATTAATAGAAAACCATACTTTTTGGAAACTGTTTTATTTGATGATCTTGTTTATACACAGGTAAAGAAAAAATGTTTTTATGGTTGAGGTTGGACATGATGTTGGAGATACAGCATCACTAAGTATCTCACTGAAGTGAGAATCAATCGACATGTTGTTCTTGAAATCACATGCATTTTAACATCATACAATGATGACATGAAACATTTAGGACATATACCTGTAAAAGGGGTCTATTTTTAAAGGATAATGACACATATCTATAACACCACGATATTATGGTGAATTCTTTTCCAAATAATCTTAATATGTCGGTATTTTTCACATCAATAAATTCTAAAAATAGGATTTCACTAATTAAAACATTATTTTTACATAAAATAATAACATGGAATATGTTACATGAAATCCCAATATGGATTGTGTCACTCCCAATCCCAACATAGTGTATGTTACAAAAAAAAGGTTACTGTACGTTACATGGAATGTTGACCATGCTCAACAGCTTGTATAACACGCAAGACGTAGTGTATCCTAACTATAATATATTATAAAAAATATTATAATATTGTGATATTCCTTATCCATTATTTTTATGCATATGAAATTTATGGAATAAATTTTTAAAATATGTGTTTTATTAAAATAAAAGTTGAATTTATTAGTTACAATTAATTATCAATGATTTCAAAAAATTGATTGAATATAAAGGAAAATATCGATATAGTCACAAAGATATTATAACATAGTAAATAAAATTAATTAAAATATGTATGTAATATTAATATAATACATATTTTATTTATTGAAACAAATATTTTTGATATTTTGACATAAGATAAGAACAATCCCAATTTTATGCTTAAAAACCCATATTTTTATTAAGGCATTTTTTCAGAATTTTATGGAGAACCCTATTTAAATAAATTTATTGAATCTTTTATATATTTAATTTTTAAAAATAAAATTATTAATGGAAAGGAAACTTAAAAATTATGTTAGAATAAATATTTGGTGTATTTATGTCTGCTTCTATTATTTAATGAAAAGTTGAAAATACTATATTTTAATTGCAAACTGGTATTTAATTTAATTAATTCATATGGTTAAATTATAATTTTAAGTAGTTTAATAAATTATGTAGATAATATGTTTATAATATAATTCAATTTAGGTAATTGGTACCAATTTCACAATGAAATTGGATATAAAAACATAATAAACTTTTGGACATTTTTACTTTAAAAACCTGTAGTGTCATTCAGTTAGAGAGATTATTTATATATTAATTTCCTCCACTTATGTTATTAGAATTTGTAAAATTGGATTCAATATTTGTAATACGAATAATTTATAATTTTCAAAAAGGTCAAAATATTATTACCATAGTGATCAGTAAAAGTGATTAAAATTAATCACATAAATTAAGGCCAAATTATGCCTAATAAGGGACACAACCTTAACATTAAGGGACCCAAAAACCTAGACACATGTCCAAAAACAATTGCATGTCCATATTTAATCCCTGTAATCAATTAGATAGACAATTTTAAATTATTTTATCTATATTTATCATGAATCATTTGGGTGGAATTCTATCTTCAAATATTAACAAGAGTGTCAATCGTCTTCCACTATAAAAGGCCACCTCTTCTACCCATTCCTCACACCTCACAAAACATTTATGTTTTGAAAATATATAACCAATAAGAATTAATAAAATACTCTTTTATTTCTAGAATCTTCCATTTTGTTCATAAATATTCTCAAATAATCAGTTTGGAATTTACCAAAAAGAGTTACCCTATTATGAGGTATCGTCTTTCCTCAAGCTCATTTCCTTTATTTTCCCTCTTAACCCCAACCACTATCTTTATTCCATGGTTGTGTGAGAACACCAGTATAACATATATAATATGATTTTATTTTTTATACAGTAATACCTAAAAAAACGCACACCTCAATCTAATAGATATTGAATAAACTATTTCTCTGTATGATGAACTACAACCTCACAAAACCTTGATTGTTTATTTATCCTTTACCACCAATCGTGGTGGACATTATGAGGAAACATTAATTTATATAATTAATATTTTATATTTATTATTTATTTAAAAAATTATTCCTCTTATAATACACATATCATTACTTTCCATTGGATGTTAATAAGATAATATTGTTTGAGGAAGTGATGACTACAACCCCCTCAAAATGGCATGATTTGTTCACACACAACATGGAATTTATTAAGGATATGTCTAGTAAAAATATTTAATATATACAATATATTTATGATTTTTTAATAATGATATATATATATATATATTAACACAAAAACACACAGATATATATATATATATATGATTTATATACCTTCTTTCAATACCATAATAAGAATGGAAACAAAATTCATTTGTACATACATCTTACTGTCTCTATGAATGGTGTATTTAATTTATTAATTCATTATAATATACATAATTATAATATTTATATACTAAATATATTTAGTATTTATATCATGGTCTATATTCAGGAATCATGATATTAGTATAAGGACCAATGAAATAAAAAATTAAGATTCATGTGAAGAACTAATTGAATATTACTCGAAGTGAAACATTAACATATGATTATTAATAAGATAGTAATATAAGGTCATAATAAAACTATATATGGTTATATAAATAATAATATTATTACTTAAAAAATTTATAAAAAACATATATTTATTATATTGTAATTTGATAGGAGTACAGTTAGTGTTAATAAACAAGGCAAGGGGATTTCATCTCAATTTTAATTTTCATGAGAAACATGTTATGATCACCAGTATTTCAATTAGCGTGATATATGTACTTTAAATGATTTTATTCATGGTATGTTATAAATAAATTTATCATTATTTACATTTCTATTTTATAATCCTTCATTTATGGGGTTTAACATTCAATTGTTATCAAATTAGTGGAACAATTTTGTCTCAATTTTCCTTCATTGAAACTCATATATTATTATGCACTTAATTATTTTTCATTGTTGGATATACTTCCATTTTATATTTTATATCCTGAATTTAATTATTTTTAGGATAATGAAGCTTTATTTAATTTCCTTTCATACATAGAGATTTTGATCCCATGTTACCATGTTATAAGATTTTAATGAGAGAAACTCAAGGTTTTGTCAATATTGTTTATGTTTACACCACCTTTGATGAAATTTTATAAAAAAATCTCAATACATTAATGAATTTTCTTATACTATTGTTATTAATTATATATTCATTTTTTGGCATCATTTTCTATTTTTTGGTATATAATATTATTAAGAAATCGTTTTTATGAATTCATTACTTTACCCACTTTTCAGACAGAAATCAAGGTTTTCTATGAAATGGATTTCATGAATCATATACCCATAAATTATAATTTATGAATGAATATTGTACCCTTTTTGTATTTTACCAATATCTTCACATGAATATTCTTGTTACTTTCTGAATAGGGAACATTTCTAACATTTTTTTTACCATTAAAATTTAATGTTCTTTTGTCCTCCTATGATATGTACGGATTTACCCACCATCATTTCATAAAATTTCCCATTTAATGTTAAAAAGGTTAAAAATTATGAAAATGTATTAAAATATATTATCTAGAAAAATGGGTTTCAAAATGTGTTCAATATTTTGTTTTAAATATTCAAGAAAAATGGGTTTGAAAATGTTTTTGAACTCCTTTTATTTGTTTTCATGAAAAATGGATTTCAAAATGTTTTCAATTGTATATTACTTGTTTTCTAATATAATGATTTTAAAAAAATTTCATGATCATTAGAAAAAATTTATATATATTTTTATAGAAAAAGGTGTTTAAATGTTTTCAATCTTATTTTATATGTTTCCAAGGAATAAGGTTTTCCAAAAGATTTCTTGACTTCATTAAATGTTTTCAAGGAATTTTCTATGAAAAAGGTTTTAAAATTTTATATATTAAAATTCATTTTTCAAAAAAAGATGGATAATTTCCTCAAGATATATATTTTTAAATATATTTCAAAATTATTTACTATATACGATAACATATATTTATGTTACTCATGCCAGTATAAAGGAAACAACAATATCCTTTCTATGAATGGGTTATTCTTAGTGTAATTCTATTTATAAACCCCATTTCTTTTTCATGGGTTATACATATATGAAATCCATTACTTTTATATGGGTTTTAGGATTCTGAAACCTAGTTCATTTCTTGGGTTATGCTTTTATGAAAATGATTATGAATTTTATCTCTTTCCATAGGTTATGATATGTTTAATTGTTTAGGATACACATTTAATTTCATGGGTTATGATATTTCTATTTATGATCTTATGGAACATGTATGTGTTATTTAATTATTTGACAGGTGTGACCTATATCACCCTATAATGAATTGGTTAAATATTTATATCTAATTATATAAACAAAGATTGTCTTGGGATTTTACCTTGACTATTATTATGGCCATGGGAGTGAACCATGACTACTATGATGATATGAGGAGTGAATTAATTCTACTATGATGGACATGTGAGTGAACCATGCCTACTGTGATGGCATGGGGAGTAAACCCATACTACAAAAATGGTATTGGAATTGATGGCTTGGATACTATGGATATAATTATACACTTATGTATTTGCCACAATTACATGTCTTATTCCTATGTTATGCTTTAATGGATTATGAACATTAGTTCATATGATTCATTTTTTATTAACTTCCAATTTTATGAAATTATTTCGGTTATGATATTTGATATGCAGGTTACGAGCTTTTATTTTGAAGATCATGTTATCATACCCTTATAATCATGTTAATTCTTATATGAATTCCTTATTTAGACTTACAGAGCATTTGAGGTCACCACATTTATGTTTACGTTTCCGTGGGTTATATTGATATGTACTATATTTGATATGACTATGAAGGGTAATAGTCATGAAGAAACTAAGTGGGAGATTATGTAGATCACATATGTACCAGTGTATATATTTCTATGCTTCCAAAGGCCCTATACCAAATACATTCTTTGGGAATATGTTTATATAATGTTAAATTATTCCAAAAAATTTATTTCATGTTAATATTTTAAAAAGTGGTGGTATCAATATTTGGTATCAGAGAAAATGTATAATTAACATTTGGAAACTATGATGAGGAAAATCTAGTGATAACCCTAAGAATATATCTAAGGATAAGTATAATTATGAGTTAACATTTTGGAAAATTTATTGTAAATTTGGGGAAGGATAGAGTGAGTGGTTTTCGAAAAATAGATACCATTATGGATAATACATGTAGATGTGGATCTGGAAAAGATTTACCTAGGCTAAAAACTCTGAAACAATATTCTGGGGTTGACTTAGGGTAATCTGGTACTTTATAATGGGCTTTTTGGCACACATGGTTTGACACTACAATGCGATATGATTTAGGAATTCACAAACTCTTCACAAACTATCATGGAGGATTTAAATATAAGTTAGCTATTAATATCCAAGGACAAACCTAAGCTGTCATAGATTATGGTGGGTGTCTAGATTTAGACATCCTATATGTAATTATATTCATAACTATGTGGTTTTCTTATATGATATGTAATTATCATTCTATTCTTATGGTTTTAGTCAATGGTGTGAAATATAAGGAACTATAATAATGTTGAATGGGATTGAATATTTTTTATTATAAGTCAATTGGGATTATAACTGGAGTGAAATATGACATGATCATGGCTCATTAATTTGAACGAAACATGATTAACATTGTTTACCTTAACCGACTATTAGAATCACCAATTAAGAGAAATAAGGAGTTCAATGAGAGTTCGGGTAATGGAGACCATAGAGGGAAAAAAATTTGTTGCCATTGTTTCAAGAATATGGAAATAATCATGTAAGTGTATGTCTTAGAAGAATAAGAAGGTGTGTAGAATAATGCAGAGAAGGAAACAAAGCAAGTGACTACAAGGGAAAATGAAAAGTCTTGTTAATGAATGGATGGTAATACTACCCTCTCTAACACACCCTAAAATGGCATGTGTTCTAAGTGTCTTTCAAATAGTCATTACTCAAATAAATTTTCCATGAGGTATGTTCCCCAAGATAACTATTAAGGTGGTGCAATTAATGGTTATATTACTGATGATGATGAGACTATATATATGATGTGAAAGAAAAGAGTTATTATTTAGAATAGAATTGGAATGAGTTAATTGAGGTTTTTATGTTTTAAGATTCAAATATTTTGAATGATGAAATATAAAATGATTTTTTACTAGTTTTTTTCGCTCAATATTAATTTTTTTTTGTTAGACCAAAGAAGTGATTTAAGGACAATATGATATTTTGGAAAAAGGATGGCAAAAATTAATATGTTTTTTTATGAAATCATTATGTTCTATTAATAAAGATACATTGGATATGAATAAGTAAATTGGACATTATTTACTACCATGGATCTAAGTTTAGACTTGTTTATAGTTGTTTTATGATATCACGAATGATTTTTACAACATTTTTTATTTAATGAGTAAATATAATATACTATAAAATGTGTAAGAAAGAATGTTTTCCAAAAGGATTTATGGTAATTCATGTTGTTACCAGGTTTCATGAGAATATTTAATGTGGGTATTCACATACTTGTAATGAAACAACGATGTTCTACAATGTGATATATAAGGGAACAAATGACTAGAGTATTTCAGGACTCTCTTTCTAATGATTGGGATTTTGTTCGTTGAGAAGGGTTATAAGGTTTACTATTCATGAAATGATTATGTTAAACTTCGATGGATGTATTTATGCACTAGGTTTTTATGATAACCTTGGTTAAAAGTCCATTATTTATTATACTTATATCAAGGATTATATCTTTTATATTTTGGAAATTATATTAGAGTTTTTATAGAAAAGGACATCATGTTTTTCTGGTGACATCCAATCATGTGTGGTAATGCCATGGGTCTTGAACCAAAGATCGAAGGACGTTAAGGGTTTCATTACTACCACTGGCCTACACGATGTAATTGTCATTGTATATTTATTTTTAATGAATAAATATTTATGATGAACAAGTAATATTAATTTTTATTTTTATGTAGGGTGATTTTTAGTAGAAAACTATTATGACAATTTCATTCTTTTAAGGACCTTAAGATCTACTAAAAGTGTATTTTAGTGATTTTTCATCAAATTAAATTTCTGAAAATTCATTCAATGTGGTAATTGAAGAATTAAAATTAATCAATGAAAACCCCAATAATAATATTTTTATTTAAATTTATCAATAATTACTCAACAATTTGAAAGTGATTCAAGTAATGTTTTCCTAATACATAATTTTTCTAACCAATGGATTCTAGAATCAACATAGATTTATGAATTTAAAGCCATATTCCTTCCCTTGATGAGTAACATGTATGTGATTGATGACCTAAATAACTCTCTATAAACATTTACAATTTTCATTCATTTTCAATCATCAATTCCAACCTATGTTCTCATATATGGAAACGTAGTAATATGTTACTCTGGGTAACTATTACTCTTCCAAATTTTCCTTTCTAATGGAATATTTAGTATCAAATTTTATGACATGGGTTCCAATAAATGAAACATTCATGTGTTGAACATTTTATAACCCTGATGAATTTCTAGGGTGAAACTATTTTTATGTGGGGTAGAATGTAACACCTCTTGATTTTGGGGATTTTTTGTATTAATAAAATATTTTGATATTTTTGACATCTCAAAAAAATGAAAATAGATTTTCACTAATTAAAACATTAATTTAACATGAAATCCCAACTTGGTGTATTTTACATTCAATCCCCACATTTTTTTATGCGACACACAATCCCATATTGGTTAACATTACATGGAAAAATAGGGTTTGCATACGTTACTTACAAGACGGACCTTCCTCGATGGCTTGCAAAACACACAACAACAAGTGTAACCAAACAATAATATATTATATAAAATATAATTATAATGAGATATAACCTAGACATTAAAATTATGGATATTAATAGTATTGAAAAAATTATAAAAAATGTTGTTCATAAAAATAAAATATGAATTCATAGTTTATAAATTAATTATAAATGATTATGAAAACTGACTGAATATTAAGGAAAATATATTTATAGTCATAAAAATATATAAATATAGTAAATTAAATTAATTAAAATTATTTACTTATATTTATATAATAAATATGTTATATATTCAATCAAATATTTTTTATATTTATATGTATGATAAGAACACACAAAATTTTATGATAAAAAAGACCTATATTTTAGTTAATAGATATTTTACTTTATTTTAATGTTGAACCATTTTAAAATCAAATTTTGTAACTTTTATAGATTTAAATATTCCTAATTAACATTATTTATTCATGAAAAACATAAAAATTAGGTTATTATAAATTTTAGGTATATTTATGCAAGGAATCATCTTTTAATGAAAAGATAAAAATACTGGATTTGAATTCAAAAATACCTTTTAATCTTATTTATTAGTAAGGATAAATTATATTTTTAATCGGTTTAATATTTTAGTTATATAATATTTTTACCATTTAATACATTCTAGGCCATTTTATCCAATTTCACATTGAAATTGGATATAAAAACAAAAACAATCCTTTAGACGTTTTTACATTAAAACCCTGTAGTGTCATCCCATCAACGAGATTAATTTTAATATATTTATGCCACTAATGTGATTAGAATTTTGAAAAAATTATTCCATATTTGGAATCAAAATAATTTATAATTTCTATCAAGGTTATATTTATTGGACAATTTTTTTTTGTAAAAGTGATTAAAATTAATCATAGAGGTTAAAGAAAAAATTGTGCTTAATTAGACACTTGACATTAACATTAAGGGACCAATCTACCTAGTCACATATCTAACACCCATTTATTATCCATATATCGACCTTATAATAAATTTTTTCCTCCTTGGTACATTATTGTATCATCTTGAAACATGAAAAATGTGGGTGGAATTCTCTCAACAAATATTTACAGGAGTGTCACTCCTCCACTATAAAAATCACCCACCTCTACTCATTCTTCAAAGCTATCTGGCCATTTATTTTTATAAAATATCTATCCATGTAGTGTCAAAAAAATCTCCATTAAAAATTTAATCCTACCTTTAGTATGAATTATTATTAAGGATTCCTTTGGGATAAACCAAAAAGAGTTTCCAGATAAAAAGGTAACATCTTCTGTCATGCTCATTTCCATTATTTTCCCTCTTCACCCATCCAATCTCTATATTATATTCTTTTGTGACTAAGCTTGTATCCAACATATAATATGATTTTGGTATTTAGATATTTTTACATAAAATTACACACACCTACATCTAATGGATATTGAAAAGAATATCTCTATGTACAGTGAACTACTACCTCAAGAAATTAGGATTGCACATTTCTCCTTTACCACAAACAATGGTGGCCATTATGATAGAAAATATATTTGTACAAATAATATATTATCATTTCTATGTTTTCAATATTTTTTTCAATTTAAAAATCAAATCTCTTAACAAGTTATATGGTGTTAATACCATAATAATTTTTGAGAATGTATGGCCTGCTGCCCCTCAATGTTGTGTGATTTCATCACACACAACATGGAATGTATCAAGGATGGGTTTAGTAAAATTATTTGATATATATAATATATTAATGCTAATATAATAATTATATATATATAAACACACACACAGATATATATATATATATTTATTTATTTATTTATCTATTCATACATATTTCATTTACATAATTTCTTTCAATATGACAATATGAAGGGAAACAATATTCATGCATACGTACGTCTTGCCGTCTGCATAAACGGTGTATTATATTTCATAATTATTTATGCTATATATTATTATAATATAAATATAATGATATATAACTGATATTTATATCATTTTATATATTCCAGAATCGTGATATTTGTAAAAGGACCAATGATATAACAAATTAGGACGCACGTGAAAAACAAAGTGAATATTACCCAAAGTGAAACCTTAACATAAGATATTTATTAAGGGGGTAATATAATGTCATAATAAAACCATATATGGTTATATATATAATAATATTATTATTTAAAATATTTATAATAAACTTATATTAATTAAACAAGAATCTTTTATGAGTACGAAGAGAGTCAAGACACAAGTTAACTTGATTTCATCTCACTTTTATTTTCGGGGAAATACGTGTTAAGTTCACCACAATTTTCTTTGTTGTGGTTTATGTACTACACATTAATGTATTATTTATATATTATAATAAAATTTATATTTCTTCTCATTTCCATTATATTATTCTTCTTTCATGATATTGAACTTTCAAAAGTTACCAAATCGGTAAAACAGTTTTCTCTCAATTTGCCTTCATTGAGATTCATGTTTAATTATGCACCTAAAATATTTTCCCTGGGGTATACAATTATATATTACATGTAATATACTGATTATCCTTATTTTAAGGATATATTATGCTTCATTTAATTTCCTTTATTACATGAAGAGTATGATCTCAAGTTACCATGTTATTTTAGTTTATAGAGACAATCACACCATTTTTTTTGAGATTGTCTATGTTTACGCCTAATATGAAAAAATATTATAAAAAATATCTAAATAAATTCATGAATATTCTCCTTATTTTTTATTCATTATATATTCTTGTATTGGAATCATTTTATAATCTTTGGTACATAATATAGTTAAGAATGTGTTTTTATTAAAGCGTGAATTTACACAGTATTCAGTCATAAATACTTGGTTTATAAAAAATGTTTATAAAAATTTAATATCATTATGTAATAATATATAAAATAAAATATTAATTTTTTTGACTTATAACAATCTCATCAAAGGATTATTCTTGTATCTTTCTAAAAAAATTAACATTTCTAACATTTGTTTAAATAAAAAAGGAATATTCTTTTGACCTCATAAAATATATATGGATTTACCCACCATCATTTCTTAAAATGTCTTTTTGACTTTGGAAAAGGTTGATATTATAAATTTTTTTCTAAAATACATTTTCAAGAAAAATGGTTCTCAAATTTTTGTCATGATTTTTTTATAAGTTTTAAATTTTAATGATTTTCAAAAATATTTCAATATCTTTTTATATGTTTTCAAACTGTTTGTTAAGAAATTTATTTTTAAAATGTTTTGAATATTATTTTATAAGATTTCATCGAAAAAGTTTTCCAAATGACTTAATTCCTTCTTTATAATTTTTTATTTTATTTTATGAGAAAATATTTTCAAATTTTCTAATGTATTAGAAGTAATTTTTTAAATAAGAAATGATATTAACCTCAAGAATTTTTTCGTAAAAGACATTTAAAAATATTTCTTATATAAGATGAAATATATTGATGTGACACATTCTTATCTTGTGGTTCCATTCATATACATTCATTGAATGGTTTATATTTAATATAAATGTATTTATGTATCACATTTCTCAGTCATGGGTTATATGTATAAAAAAATGTTACTCTAAAATGGGTTATTTTCTTTTGAAACCTGCATCATTTAATGGGTTATGCTTAAGATGAAATGATTATGAAACTTGTCTCTTTCCACATGTTATTATATGATTATACGTTTATGATACACATTTAATTTCATGGGTTATGATATTTCTATTTATGATATTATGGAACATGTATGTATGATTTCATTATATGATAGGTGGGACATATATCATCCTGTAATGAATTGGGTTAAGAATTATATCTAATGAGATAATCTATGATGGAATTGAGAGTGATATTTGACTACTAAGATGACCAAGGGAATGAACCATGACCACTAAGAATATATGAGGATTCAACACAAGATACTATGATGGATGTGGGATTGAACCATGACTACGATTATGGTATGGGTAGTGAACCCATTATACTCAGATAGTCTTAAAAGTGATTCCTTCGATACTATGGAAATAATAATACGCTTATGTATTTCCCCAATTCCATATCTTATTCTTATGCTATGATTTCGTGAATTATGATTTTTATTTCATACGATTCTTGTCTTAGGAATTTCCAATATTTATGCCATGATTTATCTTATAATCTTTGATAGGCATGGCATAAACTTCAATTTTTAGTATCTTGTCCTCATACCCTTATACTAAAGTTTCTGATTACATGGATTCCTTGTTTACCCATACTTTTCATTTGAGATCACCCATTTTATGTTTCCTTTCCCCAATTTTATGAAGATATGTACAATGTTTGATCTTTTTAAGAGGGGTTCTAGTCAAGAAGAACCTAGTGGGAGATTATGTTTCTCACATATGTACCCGTTTTTAAGTTTCCATGTTTCCAAAGAAACTATACCATCTACGGTCTATGGGCGTATATTTTTGTAATGTTTAACTATTCCTCAAAAGTTATGAAATATAAATTTTCTAAAATTTTAGGGATGCAATAATATCCCAACTCATGGTACGCTAGGGATTTCATAACATCACCTGAAAATAATTTTATCCATGAAGTTTAATTTCATGAGGTAAAGCTAATATGTGTCTTTTAATTTATTACAATTTGATAAGGAAATTGTTTTGTTCATTTTAGGGTCATGATACAAGGACCTATTATGCTGTTTAAGGTCTTACAATATGGAAGTATGGTGCTCTGTAGTTTAACATCCTACAGCTAAGAAAAAATATTTGTGATTAAACAAAATAATTATTCATAAACCATGCATTTTTTGGGGTCACTGTGAGTTCTCTATCCATTTATAATAAGGAATATTCTACATTATAGTGGACCTTATATATGGAGTAAGGTGCCTCACATATTGGCTCAAACAATTGAGGATTCTTTCCTAGTATTATTAGAGTCCAAAATAGAAAAACCAACTCCCCTTAGAGTAATGAATGAGGGAGGACCTTCATGTCAAAGGCTCATGTTATCCGTTTCTGATATACCTACAAATGATGTAAGGTATGAATTATTTTTTCAAAGGGTCACTTAAATTCTTCAAGTAATTTCAGAAACTATTCATCTATAGATAGATGGTCACAAATGGTAATACACTGTGATGGAAGCCAATCATTAATGGGAATGACACATTTTATTCCACACTACAATGAGTATGAGGATTCCTATGTTTCAATACAATTCATTGACTAATAATCCCATAAGGCATGAGAGTTATTTTTAGGAAAATATTTCTTATATTTATATACCATATTATGGAGTATGTTTGATATGGTATTGTTAAAATCCTCTATATTCCCAATATCTGTAGTATGATAGTGTTTTGAATGGTTGGATTTGATATTGTACACTTGATATAGATTTTCTACCTCAACAAAAAGTAAAATGGTTACATTTTTCGTCAATATCGAATGAGGGGCCAAAAATTTGGTGATTATGTAATATTTGATAAAGATGACAACTATTTTGGATCTGAATTATTTGAGGGGTATTGCCTCATCCCATTTGGATAATAAATCAGGAGCTATAAATATTTAATTGAACATCCTAGTCATATCTAGAGAATATGGTCCAACGACATCCATTCCACATGTGAAGAATGGATAGGAATATATTTTTGTATGCAAGTGCTCTAGGGGCTGGAGAATTGTGATGGAATGCACTTGGTAGGAATAACATTTCTTAGTGAACTCTTTGAAATATTGTGTCATAGAAGGATAGAAGTATCCAAGCCATTATGCTTGATTAGATATCATGTGCCCCAACAGTTGGGCACCATTGAATCTTCTAGGTACATATTACATGGTAATAGTTTTCTCTTCTGCATCAACACATCTCATAAGGGATCCATAAAATCCTCATTTGTTAAGGAAATTCTCTTGATTTGGGTCTTTATAAAGAGTGAAATTAGATACTCCCCTCAAGATCTTCTAACATTTTTTAGTGGGAGAAACCCGTAATTAAGGTATTCTAGGAGAGAAATAATCTAACTAGTGGTAGGACCATATGACTTAGGTATGAGACTGATTTCATTTATCTCTTTTGTTATAATTTGAACAATAAGTGAAACCATTCTGTGGTGGGTAATGAAAATGAAAATTTTGTCTCAATTTGGATCCATAAAATCTATAGTTAAATTTTATAATGCATCTACCTAGGAATGCTATGATCATAGGATGTATGTCAATGTTGGATCTGAGAGGAATTCTTCCATTCTCCATTAGATATATTCATATAGGGTGATTAGCTCTTCTTTTATGATCGCATAATCCCCATTAATTTCCTGATTACCAAAGATATGTCGCCTTTCACTTCTAGGTGTTTTACATGTATTTTAAATTCCAATTCTAGGACTGTGAAGTGGTATTAATATTCTACCACATTTTTGGTGGAATGTTTTGATAACAGGAATGATTATGGAAATAGTTCTTTCATTGGGGAGATAAACAGAAACTCTAACCCTACATTGTTGATTGCATGTTATTCCATTCTATTTTGTGTTGGTATCTTGGATGTACCATCAATATACATTTTCCATGTTTTGTGGATGTTCAAAAGAGAGAATATTTTTTTATCGTGTTGTCCAGTATTTAATGGTGCCTCTTCTGCAAATGGGTGTTCAATAAGGAATTATGCCATGCCATTCAAAATTAATTCTTTTTAAGGAATGAACTGTATATCTAACTATTTTATAATAACATCCCATCATTCCAGACATCATGTCATCATAGGATGGATGAGGATAAATTATAGCTGGTTATTCTGAGAAACTAAGAGGATTTCATCGTTAAAAATGTTGTTTCTCAAGAGTTTAATGGAAAAGATCAATTCTATATATCTATTTTTGATATATAAACAATGAGTCTCAATATCATGATTGGTATGACTAAGAAAACACAGTTGACCTTCATTCTTAGTAGTATTATTTTCTGAAAGAAAGGTGCCCAATGATCATTCCATTGATTTTACATATAGAATGATCAGAATTATTTCAATAGGTTGCATCAATACCAGTGATAGAAATAGATATTTATTAAGGGAATGAAAATATTCTTAAAAGTCACTGGCCTATTAATATGTAACAACATTCTTCTTCAATTTGGTTAAGTGTAAACACATTCCTAAAAGGTTGTCTACGAAGCACTGGATGTAGACCATGGGTCCTTAAAGTCCTCTCAACTCATTAATATTTTGAGGAGGTGACATTCCAAGGATAGATTTAGACTTCTGATGATAAAAATAGATGTTGTGTTGGATTATGAAAAAGCTTATACATTTTCAAGAGGTTTACCTGAAAGCACATTTCAAAGGTTTCATATTTATATTATGTTTTCAAGTCATTCTCAATATAGCCTATAGGTTATCCATGTGGTGATAATTCTGTTAGGACTTGAGAAATATATCATTAATGTAGCATTAAAAAAATTTTATATAAGAATGGATTGAATCTGTGATGCATAGGACATTGGTATGTAGAACATTCATTCATTAAGCCAATGACCATTAACCGATAGTAGAATACTCCATGAGGGGCTCTGAAGGCTATGTCTCTTCATCTTCTGGGGCCATCGCGATTTTTTTGTACCCTAAATAACCATCCATGAAGGAGAGGGCCTGATAATCGGTCATCTATTCAATATGAGGTACTATAATTGGAACTGGGAAATCATATTTTGGAAAATGTCGGTTTAGTTCTCTTAAATATATGAAAAGTCACACTTTCCAATTCTTAAATATCATACTGAAAATTATGGTTACCAATTTAAGGTATTGGAAATTCTATGAATTTTTTTTCCTTGATGTGTTTTTTCACATCAGCCTCAAATTTGGAAGTGTGAGTTGGGTGTGTCCTCCTAGATGTTTTGCATGTATCCCCAATGATATTTGGGAAAATCCATGTGATGGGTGAAAACATCATGATCAAAGCCTAGAATCACTATGTAGTTTCATAAAAACATATCCTGATTCATTTTTAGGAAGTAGGTGTATACCTCAAATTCATCACGATTCATGGCCACACTAATAAAAGTGTGGTGTTGAACTTCTTTTGTACGTAGATTTGTCTCTCTATGTTCATACATGGCACAAGATCCACCTTCCTCAAATGAATGTTGGGAAATATGTGAGATCTTATTCTTCCTCCCCTTCTTCATGCTCAAATACTTGTGCTTCCTCTTGGGAAGGATATGATAAAAAAAGATCCTCTAAGGTACTAGGGGAGCTAGCATTTGGACATCCAAACGATAGAGTAATTGTTTCAGGGGAACCTATTTGTATGAAGCCTTCATGGAGTTATGAAGGGGAAATGATGGACTAAGATTGATTCCCTTCACTTTCTATTGTCATTAAGTCATCTTCTTCAAGTCCAACTAATAAAAATATGCATTTATAGAGCTCAATGGGTAGAATGAAGACATTTTCTTTTGATATTTTTTTCTAAATTTATGGCAGTGGATAACTTCTTTATCACCATTAGGATCAAATTTTTTGGATTGACATCATAGAGGTTACATAATGTTTTCTTATATTAGAGTGAAGCCATTAAATTTGATTGATATGAAGCACATAATATGAACTGAACTCCTTGAAAGGTTAATTTGGGATCATCTTTAATCTATTTGGGGCATTGATTCGGGTGGCATCATTATACAATGATTGTTTCCATCAATTATGATTTAATCCTTCATCGATGTATAGTGTCTTAAAGGATTTAAATATGGAATTATCACCCTATAATGTACTAAATTGACCATTGATTGAATATTTTATAAATTGGTTATATGAAGAAGGAGTTTCTACATGCTGATGTAGATAGGGTCTTCCACGAATAACATTGAATGTTGTATCTATCGGATAACCATGAACTCTGAGTTAGACCAAAAAAACTCTGAACAAATTTAAAAGTGTGATGTTGTTGAGTGTTTCTTTCTATTTATTTTCATAACCCTGTAACATTTTAGTGGGGGGAGAAAAGTGATATTCTTTGAGACCTAGTTGGAGAAGTGTCAAGACTGGGATGAGGTGGACTCTTGATCCATTGTCAATGAAGGATTTCCAGATATCAATGTCCATTAACCAATTAGATATATAAAGGGGTCTAACATGTCCTTTTATGATAAAATTGTCATCCTGATTGGTGATGGAGATGATTTTATGGAAGTCTATGGGATCATTCCCTATAATAAACGCTTGGACAATATCAAAATCAACATAAACTCAATACGGCATAACGATTACTAAGTGAGTGCTTCTCAAAGGTCCTTTGACATACTCAGAATAACCATTATTGATAAACTAGATGAAATATGCATTAATTGCTTAAAAAAATCACATTTTTTATCAAATGGTTCATGATTTCTTTTATGAAGATTCCCCTTTTCTCGAACATTAGGATATGATATTCCTAATGTTAATGGGTCATCCCTTTCTATAAGAGCATGAAGTGTTCCTATTCTTGGTCGATTAAGCTAACTAGGTCAGCCTACCCATTGAGGAGGTTGGCTCATGTCCTCTAAATAGTCTTAAAATATGATCATATCAGGTAATACCATGTCATGTGTAGAGAAAGATCTACTTTGTTCCTAGTGATCATGCTCGAGAGATTTCCCACTAGTTTTGGCCCCATATACGATTCCGACAGGGGTTTGGTTGATGCAGTGGATCCTAGAATAACCACATCTATTAATGTATCATTGATGCTAAATACATATTCCCATATTTCCAAGATTATTTTTAGTGAAATAAGATTCATAATCAGAATCATAATGTCTAATGGGATCCGTTATGTGAATAACATTGACACAGCTAAAGATCATATCATCGCTTGATGAAGATTCTTCTTGACGGGTTGAATCTGGTTGTTCCATTTAGAGGGTTAGTTCCTGTGTTTTTTTAATTGTTGGAATGATGTTTTATAAGGTCAATGACAACTTTTTCCATAACACAATCTCATATTATTTTTATTTATCATTATCCATCCAATCATGTTTCTTTTTTGAGGGAATGCCTTCAAATTATTGAGTTTTTGTTGAAGCAAATTTTTTTATATTGGAAGTGGTTAAGGAAATATTTTTCTATTTTAGCTATACCTAGAGAATAGTATTAGTATTTTGTATTTTTTTATAACAATTCACTCACTAAAATTTTGTGTAATACCTCTTTTAACTTCGTTCCATTTACATTCCTCATCCAGATTGATAGAAGAAACCCAAGCTACATGGGATGGTGAATTTTTTAGTTTCACTTTCTTAGAGTCCACCAACTTTTTGAGAAACAATTGAAATCAAAAAAAAATCCTGGATGGGGTGCACAAACATTTTATAGAAGGGTAAATAATTTTAGATATTTTCAACTCCTTATTTTCAAAACTTATTGGGCTTTGGTAACTCTACTAATATTTTCCCATGGCCGAGATTATGTAACTAGGGACATGTTCATTCGAAAAGGAGTAGAACATTTTTTTCATCTCTTCAAAATATTTATGAATCTGATCTCTTTGAACATCCTGATGAGGATTCCATTGCTACTAATGCATGTGAGGTTATTCACTATAGTATGGTGTAATATTTGAGGTAGGAGCTGGTACTGGAGGCAGTTTAAATGTAACCATAGAGACCTTTACATTCCTTATTCTACCCCCAAGAGTTGATTTAGCCACTCAGAACTTGGATTTGGTCTCTATGGTGGATTTTTCCACATGTTGTGATAATATGACTAGATCATAAAACCCATGTTTATATTTCATAGGGATCAAAAATGTCTTAAAATCACCATAATTATTTTATACACAAATAGGAAATATATATTTTTGTGGGATTTATAGGCTTATGGAATATGTGAATCATTTACACCATGAAATAAAATATAAGACACATTAATTCTACCTTTGTTTTTTAGTTATTAAGATTTAATACTATTATATACTGTTTCATTACGATGAACTGGAATATAAATTTCTAGTGGAGATCCTCCCATCCAGTAATCGATTGAGACTATAAACTCATGTACCATACAAAGGCTGGCCCCAGAAATGATTTTCAGAAGAACTGATGTTTTCCCACCTTCTATTGATTTGTGGTCCCCACCATCAGATTGAAATGAAAGACAATATGTTTCAAGTGCTTCTCATGATCTCCCGAGCTGCTGAATATTGGAAATGTCAGATTCAAACAGTTCGGCGAGGGAGGAGTCAGATCTACCCATTTGGGGTAAGAATTTTTTTCACCAATACTAAGGCACACTATTCTCCCATATATTCTAATATAGATTTTAGTGTCATAATGGTGTTCATAAAAATTTGAGGAATATGAAGATGAGATAGGACCCAAATAGTAGTAGTGGATGGAGCATGAATGGGTACATCGACACGCATGAAAAATTGTGGTGGAATTGATGGAATCTTCCTTGGGTAACCCATATGGATATTTCTATAAATATGTTCATGGACGTGTTCTTGTTGTACCGACAGTGGAATGAATTAATTATATTATTGAGTTTCTGAAACAAACCCTGTTTCTCGAGGTACGCGAACTAGAAGATCATGTTTTGGATCTTCTTGTGAAGCATATCTAGCAGTCAGTCTTTCTTAGAATAACTCATCATTGAGTCACCTCAAGTATTTCATCACATACACTTACTATGAAATTATTTACTCTAATAAAATGGAACGATCATATTGGTGGAATTGTGAAACCAAGATTGAGTCCTAAATTTTTCCTATTATGTTACTTTAGAGGAGGTAGAGGTTGATTATTCTAGAGAACACCCAAATTCTGGGAAAGCCTCTAGTTTTGTGTATGTACAAATCCTTCATTCATCTCAGTGTGGACCACATCATGAATCGAAACTTCATATTTAGACACCTACCAGATGAAAAAATATTTAGGGGGATTTTACATGAAAACATTTATGAGATTTTACCAATGCATAAAGAATTAAAAGAATTCTGTCTTTATCTTTTTTAGATCGCCTTCTTCTATGCCCAAATGAGATATTTTCCTATACTTTTTCGGTTTCTCAGTAACATTTTGGTGGAGGGTAACCTGAAGGGAGTCCCCAAATAGTGGATCTATGAATGTACAAACTATTAGTACTATATCACATGATAGACTAAACTAAGAGGATTAATTTCTAGATTTCTTCCCTAATTGGGAGAATACTGATTCCCACATTGGAGGGGACTCTTGAAATGATAAGGTTACCAACCTTGAGATCTTGGGAAATTATTGTTCTACATTTGAAACCCATCATGTCTTTTTTGATATATCTAAGGGATGGGTTAACAAATCTACCATCCATGTTTTCTAGGTTTTCTCCCAAACTGATTTGGCGATTATAACTACAGTTGTACTTTTGATTTTATGGTTTTTTTTCAAACATGGGTTTGGTGGATTATTTTTAACAAAGTTAAAGTGTCTGGTTCATAAAACCATTGTTCAATTTTGTAAAATTCTTATATATTATTGTGGACATCCCCTAAAACAGATTCCTACATGATTTTTTTAAATTATTGATGTAAAAGTATCTGAACAGCCTACTCTCTTCTGGCCTTACATTGGCTCAAGTAATTCATGGATTGTTCTTGATGAGAATATTATCATTCATTAAAAGATTCTAGTTTGTGTACATGGGGTAGGGAAATGTTATTTCAAAACAACTAATTTTGAGGGCTTTTTTGTCTTAGGATCATACTGAAATGAAATTCTACAAGTGAACCCTATGCTATGATATGAATACAAGATGGTGTATCTACAATCAGTTATCAAAACCTCTTAAATGTGTTAGGGAAAGCATATGGAAGGAATCCTTGAAGTTTATTGATCTGTGGATGCCAGTAATCTAGGAAAGATTCCATGTCAATTTCGCACTACAAACCTTCTATTACCTTGAAGTGAGTTTCATACTCATAATATATTAATATATTTAATTTTAGGTGAGGAAGTATTTTCCATATATTTAGGTATATTTAATGCATAAAATTTTCCTCCAACACATCTAGATACAATATTGAGGGTCAGTTAGAGGATTGAATAAGATTGGTATGTCATGTTTAGTCAGTTGTTTCCTCATGTTTATTATATCATCTTCATCTTTCACTGGATTTTCCTCAACTTGGCATTACCATAGTGGAAACTTCCTGATTTTTTTACCACAAAAAAGGTATTAATTGGGGTTTTTTATGCTATATTGAAAGGGATGTGACCTCATGGTGGTTCAGACATGGACTATCATCTTGGGATTTATTTTTGTTGAGAAAGGATTTCTCCTTCAAGTGATAAGACATCAGTCCTATCAGAAATTGTGTTTGAATGTGACTAAAGATAACAATTATTTCTCATCACTCTATTGTCCATTGGAAAATTCACCTGAATATTAAAATTACTACTGTGGAGAAAACTTTTACAAGTAATTCCATAATGGGGAAGACCACCATGTTGGATTATAGCATGGGTAATATCCTATTTATCCTCAGTCTTCTGGCCACATGGAGGGGTTTTGTGGCTCTCATAGATAGATAGGCTCTCATTATTGACTGCATTTTTACCAGGAAGAAATCCATCAATGTGACGTTTCTGAGGAGGACATTCAAAATTATAGCTACTACTCTAGTAATTTCATAATAGGTGGGTTGGATATTATGTTGTGACTTACAATCATAAAATAGCTTCATGAACTCCAGTGTTATGTGAATAATGACCATAGATCATCTTTATAATTTCGAATCATGTTTGATGAGTAATCTTGTTAGATGGATTCTTACAAATGATTTGGACTAGTTTCTATAAGAATATAGAATCATGGAAATATGTTTATTCCATACATTGAAAAAAAATTGGAATAGGTGCATTACATCTGATTGGGGTATGTGTATTTTACCGATCCTTTATCCATATAATATGGTTTGTGTTTCCCTAAAACTCTCTTGGACTTTAGGAGAGGTTTGGGTCTACTCTGTGGTGGATTTTCTAATGAGATAACCCATTTTTTAAGATAGAGTTATGTGAACATTCCCTATGATCTATAGTCATTACCATTAATATATCATGGAATGTTTTTAGGATGTGGGTAAGGAATTTAATCTTCCCATTATCCATTTCCAATATATTATTGGTGAATGTAAAGGATTTAATGGAAATATATGCCCATTATACATCCGGATTAGATGTATGTGCCTACTCTTATCATTCATTTCCTATCTGTTGACACTAAATATACTCATGTGTTGGGGAAGAGAGTGGAGTATACCCTCTAATTTCCATCGGTACTTTCTGAATAGTTCCTCTAGATCATGATAGACATGGTTGATTGTAGGAATGGTTGGTGAGATCATGTGTATGTTTCTTCACATGAGTTCCAACCATACTAGGTTGGAGGGATTCATTGAATTTTTCCAGGTGAGACTACCGGTGGGCCGAATGATGGCGAACAATTGTATGTTCCTGGTCACTTTCTTCCACCAAAATGGATTGGTGGGATTCTCCATTGATGGAAAAGTTGTGAACTGTCCCCTTATTAACCATTTTTTGTCCACAGTGGGTTGTCATGCATGCCCAAAAATGAAGAACCATGGAATGTTAGAAATGGAAAACTCCCTCATCATATTGAGGGTTGATTTTCATCTGAAATTGGTGGTGGAGATTGCTGACATGATCCCTTTAGAATGACCCTCGTGTCTCATAGATGAGAATGAAGGATGCCTCTTGATCCATCTCCCCAGAATTTGGGAGGGACTGATTGTTGTGTTTTGGGGATAAGCTCGTGAAATGGTTAAAGATAGTTGTTGGTACTGTCATCTACAGGGCTACCATTCATCATTTATTGGAAAATTAGCAGTTCTTTATGGACTGTAGGTTTTTTCAGGTGGACTCCAGGGCTGGGATCGTGCATTTTTGACAATATTTTAAAACCAATGAGTTTGAGACCCAGTGATGAAGATTCATAGTAGAAGATGTCATCCTTCATGTAGATAAAGATCCAGGAAGAGTAGAAACTTGGTAATTCATTGGTAAAAACATCAAATAATCCATTATAACAAACGAAATTTATAAAATGAGTTCATGTATATTCAAAAAATTAATCAATGAACTCCATAAATGAATCATCTCATTTCAGTGAACACATGCATGATTGACCACCTTATATGGATATATTTTATTTTTAGAGTAAAATGGACCTAACAGGTGGGTGATACAATCTTATTGGTTAAGGATTCACATCAGGTTCCCCATTTTTTGTTTCCCTCAGAATTCACTCCTCGTGAGAGTTTACTATTTATGAAATGTTTCCAACGATTTTGTTTGTTGAACCAAAAAAACCCTGGTTATATATCATAAGGGACAATATATCCATGTGTAGACACACATTAGGTGTTTTGACCAATTATTCTATAGAACATTCATTGGTTGGGAGGATGGGAGGTCAGGATCATCACAACTTTTGGGGTAGAATTATTGCCTACTCGGGACTCTCTTATAGATTTATGATATGTTTCTGAATAGTTCAATAATTCTAAATAATGATGTGATTCACCTCAATATTATAAATCCATTATTATAATGTGTGGAATTTTGAATCATCTATATGTAGCTGAGGTTCTTCATTGAGTTCCTCCAGAAATGTTATCCTCTCATATACAACTTATTGATTCTATGGTCATAATTACGATGATGATGGTTTTTTAGAATCATATTGGGCAACTCTGGCGTTTATTGTCATCTAGTGAGATGAAGTTCACTTAGGATTTTATCATCATCCTAGGATAATGGAGTTTTATTTATGTTGTTATCTATCCCATATATGGTCTCCTTATATATCCTTGTGAAATGAATCAGTACCCACACAGTTTGTTGACATTTATTAGGGATCAACATTCCTTTTATGTTCTTTTGATTGGACCCAACCATATAGTTTAACATCTTGTAGAAAGGACATCTAAGAAGAAGGTTCCTAGTCAATGTTTGGTGTGGGACTATTTCCTAATCATCCCATGGAACATGGAAGGTATATATGGTTTTATGTTTTGTTAGAACCTACTTGGGATATGGCCGAAAAATACATGTTTGATATAGGGGTTGTGTTTGAACCTCAGGGAGGCTTCCTATGTATGCCATTTTGATAGGAAAAAAATCCACATAGTTTGGTGAGTCTTGATGGGAAGTATATCCATTGTAGAGGATTTTATTGGGGTATATTACTGAAGAAGATTCCCTATAAAAGGGTCCACAGGTGATGTATTATATCATGGTGACATGGAGGATTATTTAGGGATTACACCTAAAGAGGAGTCCCATATGATTTGGGTAATAATTGGGACTAACTTTAGAGGAGTATTTCCTTTGATCATGGGATTTTTATAGGCTTCCAACATATCCTGGTTATGTTAGAAATCAAAGTTCTTGTAGTAAAATAATAAGGACCTACGCATATGGAGGCCTTGTAGTTTTACCATTAGAGGGATTATTTCCCTTTGAAAGGGTTATGTCAGGGAATATTCAGGGAGATGATTTCCTAGTATTGGATTCATGTGGACTTCTAAATAACCATTGACTTCTATGACCATGTGAGTTATGCTTAGTGAGAGAATCAAGAGGATGGATAAGATCTGAGAACCACATAATATTCTCAATCCGATGGTGGACAAGTTCTGGAGAAGATTGAGGATTACTCATAAGAAGGATTCCCATTTGAGGTTTTGTTTGGGATTACTTCTATATAGGTCACCCATTGTTTCGGTTTAATCTATCATATGATCAAGGTGATGAGGTTTCATGATTTTCTTATAGATCTTATCAACTCATGTTACTCGTGAAATCCATGATGATAATATCAACTCATAACATGGGAAAAGAACCAATAGGATTATGTGAAGTCAAGGAATTAGTGGGAGTATGTAAGAATATCCCATTCCATTGCATTCATGTGGTGGATATTAAGGCTGTAGAATTTGCAACCCATAATATCCTTGACGTCGGCTGAAATTTTCATTGTAAAATTCTCCATTTTTTATGGGAGTCACTAATGGAAGAAAAGGGACTCACATGGAGGGTTAGGATTGTGGCATGACAATGATCCTGAGTGGTGGTGAGGGGGTGTATCCACCATGGTATAGACTAGTGGGATAACATTTGTGGGTCACTTATGTGGGAAACATCGGTGGGTCATGCGGGTGGGTCTCTCTGGTATGGGTGGCCTAGGTGGGTTGTCCATGTGGGATACACAGGTGGGTCACACAGGTGGGTCGCCAATGAAAATTTATCCCAAGTATGGGTTTCCCGACTTATAGTATTGGGGCTCACCCTATTGAGGGTGAAACCTTATAGGTATCCCATGTAGATATAGAAAACATGGGTTAGGGAGCTCTGCTACCAGATCCATCTCCGGGAGTTCGACTGTACTTTTAATATTTCAGGCTAAGGGTTATTTTTATATACTCATAGATGTGAATTCGTAGATAGATTTCACATATGGCCTGCGAGGATGGATTGTGAAGATGGTCTACGTTGACGGCCTATGCCGATGTTATGTGTGGTGATGAAATATCCTTTACGAAATTTGAATTTCTTTTGTGTTGCATAACATTTGATTTGTATGTCCGTTTTGGCTCTATGACCAATCAACTAATATATCTTGAGAGATCTACAGATATAAATATGTTTAATACACAATGAATTCATGGAATCAACTATGAATTTTAACTCTTATTCATAGAAATATTTTATCACTTATCTTGGAAATCCACAACCTGCTTCTAGAGGGGGTGGCATTACTACATATCAAACATTATCGAGAAGTCTCATGAAAAATAGAAATCACATAATTAATTTTACAGAAAATTTAACTAAACACATTTTGTGGTGTCAACCGTCTTCCAATTTAAAAATGATGGGAACAATAGGAGTACACAAATACCCACATCAACATTGAATCTAAAATGGCCAATTATTTTCATGCTAAAATATCTTGTGAAGATTGAGGCGTACCATAAATTATGTAGTACAACTTGAAACGCAAACACAAGTCTCCATTATCTTGCCACTGAAAAAGAGAACCAAATTAACTTATTCACCGATCTTTTTCATTCATGAGTAAATTTTGTTAGGTACTGCACCACTGAGACTTCAATGTACTAGTTATATGGAATATAAAAAAATATCCATGAAACCATAATTACATATCATTACATTTTTTCTTCATGAAGATACTAAAATAATTCAATGGGGAATAATTATAATTACTATGATGAGTAATAAAAATAATGATGTTAAATAATTCCATCAACCAATCCACTATTAGTGATGAAAATAGTCGAGACCCACAAAAAAACACCAACAAAATTCCATGAAGCACTAGTAGAGAAAATATGAAATTTGTAAAGAAAAATGGGGAAAATCCAAAATCACCTATACATTCATTAAAACCACCAATATGAGAAAACACAATGTATTATAGTATAAATCTGAAAAGATAAAAAATTAACAAAATAATGTCTATCGTGTAGTCTAGTTTGTTACTAAAACTTCCATGAGAAACCCAAAACCACATTATACACCAACGAATTAGTAAAAAATTGTGTCTTGTATGGTAGGACAGGTATAAAGAGATATGTAGGGGAAAAATATATTCTTTAATAGAGATCATTGGTTAGAAGAAAACCAATGAGAATGAAAACAAAAACCAATATATGGGAGAAAGTATGCTCTATCTTCCAACACAAACACAAGAAACATCAAACTCTATATAATTAGAATAAATTTTTATTCATACAAGATGGGATAGTTATAATGTGAGGATATATAGAGATAATGATACTAGACGACATGAAACTAAAACAACAACACACAAAAACACTTAAATGGAGAAAATAATAAAGGTTAATTCTGAGGAAACATGAGCATGATGAAATGAGAAATTAAGGATGTTGGTTTATAGATTATTATTTTTTGACTACCACCATCGATGGTGGATAGGGAAATTATTAATGGGGACATGGAGATTGGAGAAAATGTGGGAGATGGGATAGTTTACTTGAATTGAGTACCTCTAAAAAGGGAGAGAGGTTTATGTTTTAATTAAAATATAAAAAACTAATTAAAACCAAAAAAATAAAAACCTATAGAATTTACCTCATGTACTCAGCTAGTGGCCACCGTACACTCAGTGGTCCAATAAGGGCATCCAAAATTTTGGGGAACACATTTGATACCCAGTGCACCATAATTGTGTACTTGGTTGAGTCCTATACATAAAAAGGTTATACCACCCCTCTGGATTTTGACTAATGTGCCCTATCTCCACATTTACTCCCAAATATGGGTATTAACACTTCATAGATATGAAATGAATCAAAAAAATTAAATCTAAATCATAATACCAAAAACAGCACCTGCACCGGGACCATGAAAAAATTACTCTTCGAATTTACTGACCTACAAAAATAAATTTCATCATAAACACCACAATATAATTCTTCTCATCCGTAAGAATAATTTTAGATCTGAATATAACAATTAATCTATCCATATGAACCTGTTTTCCTAACATGTTCTTGATTCCAATCTGTTCTTGATTCCTCACAACTACACTTTGTCTTGAAAGGCCAAAATTTAACCACAACACGTGGTCTAACCCCCGTTATTCATTCATTGAGTCAAAAATAACTCATCCAACAATGAAAATATTTAACCATACCCAATTATATAAAATTAGCATCCTCATACTCTTTCATACAATGTATTTTCTCAATACTAACATACAAAATTTGTGATATTAGCTTTGAATCCAAACAATAAAACTCAATTTGAATTATGTTTTGATAACACAGAAGATCAAACAATATTGTTATTAAAATGTAATTATTACCATATAGGTTTAACATATTGTGAGTACATGATACAATAATCTAATTGTTAAATATATTTCTATATCCAATATAGAGGATAATAACAAAATATTTTTCATTAAACAAACACATAATTCAATATCTCCAAAACTCAACACATATATTATACTAACCAAAATATAAATGATCATCCCATGATGTAGATATGAGTCCCCGTAGGTTAGTAAGACAATTAAAAACATAGTATTATCCATAAAATCAACCCACTAATACCATCCTGTATAAATATCGACATTTCATAGGGATCTATCTATGTGATCATTTCTCATCAAAAAATGGGGAAACTCATTCCACGATCTCTTCTTTTGGTTCCTATGATATAAGGTAATTATAAATAACCCTAACCTAACCTAGATGACCATTGATCTTCATCAATAAATATCATTACTCTATAGCCTCTATAGATGCATCACACTCCACCAATAGAAGAAATATAAATCTCATCCTAGAATCCCACGTCTATTATCTCTAATTTTTATTCAATATAAACATCCACATCTATGCCTCCCAACATGGAAATTTTAAAAATCCACCCATTTCCCTCCCAATTAATTTTATTTTACTATATATATCCTATTTAATATGGATATATTCCACAAATTCATCAAGGATATCTAGAAATACTTCAAGATCATAATAGATGTTCCAACACAATTACCAACGTTCCTTTTTCAAAAAAATGGTAACGATAACATCTAATATTTAAAATATTTCCATTTCCATCATATTTGTACTATTGGAATACCCATTAGAGTCATTAAAATCGTGAATACAGTCCATTAATTAAATAATTAAGCAATTTTACCCCTAATGGTCACCAAAGGTGGAAAAACATCGATATTAAATCATGCCTCACTAGCATGTCATGTCAGGTCACGCTACACTTAATGAATAACATGTGTTACATGACTTTTTCAACTTTTAATCATAAAAAATACTGATACGTTTATAAGGATAATTTTTTCCAAGACCAATTCAACATGAAATCCTTTATCCTTTCCTATTAAAAAAATTCCAACACACCCCTAATGAAGAAAAAAAGTTGTTCCTTTAATTCTATCTAATTTATTCTAACACCATTGAAATGAAAAATCCTTGTTAACACATAACTGGACCATTGATGAAAACCCTAAATTGTTTGCCATTAATTAATCTTCCATGAACACAATAATATAATATCCTGTCCAAAAAATATTACATAATCGCTCACCTCTAAAAAATTGAGAACCATATTACCATGAAACCAAATAAATTACAACAAACCATCTTATTGGAAAAAAAATTACTCTTCCAAAAATTTACACTCCTTAATAACACTAATGAAATCCACATCCCAAAACAAGGATATTGTATTATTAGAACTCAAACCACCTATGAGATTAAAAACACTATTCCACAAATTAAAACTAGCCACACCATTGACATTAATTTCGTAATACTAAAATAGAGGATCAACCAACTATAACCAACCTACATAGTGTTCACTAATCTATAGAAACATTTGCTGAAAAAAAATATAACACAAACTTGGAACACACTAAATATAATCTTTATAATAGGATATCCATTACCTAAATCATCTGGCTTAAGGTATGTTATCTTCTATGAGAATGATCTCAATGAAAATACAAAATTTGGATATAAAAAACTACCACCACAATTTTAATTAACATATATGTAGTTTATAAAAAATAGAATAACTCATAATTGATGATTTACCGTATTATAAAACATTTCCTAAAATCTATTAACAACTCTTTCTCCAAGAAAACAATTTATGAAAAAAAATATTATATACTTGTTAAATTATGAAAATCATTTCTCAATGATAAAAATACTTCCACATGTACTTGTATACCCAAATTCCTTAGAAAATTCATGTAATAACATAATATTTCCATTTTGGAATAATTAAAATATGATAAGTGAAATTCACAATTGAAGTAGAAAAATTTTATATATACATAAATCATTTCAATTATAATCAATGTGAAACAATCTTATAAACATAGAAAAATGGGTCTCCACAATAATGAATTTCATGATACATTAATCTGGTGTATATACAATGTTTCTAGAAGTAATATAACCATATATTGTAACATCCTAGGTAAATACAAAATAAATCCTTTTAATATTTGTTAATATTTATGAATTAAATATTAATTTTACTTTAAAGGGGTTGCTATGTTCGATATCGTACCCGATGCACAACAAAGAGTTTCATTTAAATCTTACGTTGCAAACTAGTAATAAAATAATATTATATTAAATGGTAGTTAACAAATAGCCATTGTATTGGCGGGAATGGATAGAAATAACTAAAATATGATTATATATGTTTTTTTAAATGTTTTTACATTTATTCAATAAAAGATAAAGGCTTAAAATAAGGAATGAATTCAATTTTAGGCCTATATACCCTAATTTTCACTAAAGGTTCATTTGACGCCTTTTGATGGTGAACCGTCATTAAATATAGTTTTGGTCACTTTTATACATTCTATTGGACCAAATAAAACTCTTCTTTAGAATCGGGACATCAAAATTTAATTTGTGTAAATTTTTGGTATTTTTCCGATAAAGATCATTTTTGTAATGAATAGTGAAAACTGTTGTATTTTAATTCAAAACCTCTTTTTAATCTAATTTATTTATATGATTATATTATATTTGGATTTGGTTTTAGAGTTGAATTATAATTTATTTTTACCTTTAATCCAATAGTGGTCGTTGGAATTAATTTCAATTTGAAATTGGACTTAATCTAGTGTCAATCTTTTGATAGTTATTGTTCTATAAAAACACATTATTTGCTCTGACAGTGGGAATTAATTATTAAATTAAGTAATGTAACTTATATATTTTGAATTTTGTAAAATAGGCATCATTTTTTAATTCGGAATATCAAATATATCTTAGGGTGACGTTTTGGTATTTTTCTAAAAAACATCAATTTTTGAAGAAGAGTGAAACCACTAATTGGTACTTAAAAAAACTAATTTTTCCGATTAAATGAAATTTTACCACCTATGTGTTTTGAATTTAAAATATATGACATAAACGGTTGTCATTAAGAAGTAAAATGAGGTACAATGGGATTAAGATAATTTTTTTGGTGAATAGTAACTTTTAAGTTTTTAATCACAATTAGATGTAATTAGTGTAATTTATGGTAAGAATAATGTTTTAATAATATGAAATAAACTTTACACATGTCCTAACCTTATTTTATGTGTAATGGCCGATGAAGAAAACCCATGGGTCAACTTGGGGACCCCATGGATCCACTTTGGAAGGAAAATGACTTTAATATCTTTTTATTTAATGTTAAAGTAAAAATGTCACAAATATGAGTTGATTATAGAAACAATTTTTAAATGGGGTTATACAAGTCAAATTTTTTCCTATAAATATTAATTAGAAATATAAAAATCTTTCCTACATCATGATATATTTTTTTATAATTTTTAGACATTATATAAATTAAATTATTTATGACACCATGTTGATGCAACGATTACCTCATTATTTAACGATTTAAATAAAATGAAACGATAATGTAAAATCTAAAACCTACACTTGTCAAAAACCTATTGGATGGGTATATTTCGAGACCTTATAAACTTATCCTCTGATTATATCAATCTGGGACCTTTTAAATCAGAAACTCATTTTAAAATAAAGTAACATTTCATTACTTTCCAAAAGTGCCCCTCCTCTCCTCTTATAAAAGGCCCCCACCTCTACCACATTACCAACACATCAAAATCCTTTGTCTCTGAAAAACCCTGCCCATTTGGTCTCTCCACATCCCTATATTACTACTTGAAGAATCACTTTGGGCAGAAGTCTTCCCAAGAAAGCCTTTGAGCTCAAATCAAAAAGAGTTACCAGATTTAAAGGTAGTGTTTTCTCTTGTGTTCTTTTGTTTTATTTTGCTTCTCCAACCCCCTAAACTCATTTTATCAATTTCATTTGTAACAAAAACATTTTCCTAAATATACTAGGATTTTTTTTACAATAATAATTCGAGCTACACTTACACACACCTACATCTAATGGTTATAGAACATACTGTTTCTGTGGATGGGGAATTTCTGTCTCACGAAACGATGATTGAACAATATTCTTCCAACAACATCAAACGTGGCCATTAAGATGTCACTATATTTATATATGATATATAATATGTTTATGTCTTCCTTAAGCTTTTGTATTTTCCATTTATGACACACCTTTATGGCTTCCATTATGAGTAAACGCGATATCTTCATTTTAGGAAGTGAGGACTACAACCCCCTCAAAGTGATTTGATTCGTTAATGAAATATGTGGGACGTATAAAGGATGGATTTAAAGTTATTATATATGATGTATGTTACATCTAAATTATGAATATATTTCTGGAATAAAAATATCATATCTCTCATTTAGTTTTAATTCCATTAATATGACATAGAAATTAATGTATCGTTCATGCGTACGTACGACTTACCGTCTCCATGAACGATGCATTTCATTTCTTACCTCTAAATGATTATGTAATATTAAAAATACATGTATATGCTGGATATATATGATATATATGATATCCAAATCATGAATATCATTCTGGAAATAATGAATCTTTGACCACACGAACAACATGTAATTGTAAGGTGTCCACTTTCGACTTAAGAACCAAATATCAACAAAACAAAAATTAATAAATTAAATGATTACATAATGTTAATAACATGGTAATAAGTGATATGAAAGTAATAATTAACTTGAAGAAGGTTCTTAATAGAGTATAAATTAACTCATGTTTATTATTCAGGATGTTAAAGAACGATCGAGTCAATTCAGACCAGAGGTAAGGGACTTCGTCTCAATCTCATTTTATTGAGGCATATTTCGTTTTATATACAACCTTCTTTTGTAAGGTATATAAACACCTTTTAGTTTTACATTTATAAAAAAGGTATATTTTTTACGAAGCATTTTATGAAATGATAAAAAGGAATGTTTCTTTTAAAGTACGCAGTGACAACGACCTTTTCCGCCGCCGCGAGTATTATTTGGTCTTTGGCTTCCTGAACAAGATGTAATGATTTTTTTAAAATGAAATAAATACCATATACTCTTTTATTTATTTTGGTATTGAAAATGGTTTTTATAGTGGATTTTTTATGTCAATATATTTAAGTGATATATTGTGATCAAATTGTGGAAATGTTTTCTTTCCATTATATTTGTTTTATGTATTATGATTTTATAATTGTACATGGACATTTGATGGGTGGTTACGTGATGAACCATATGACGGGTGGTGTCGTGAATACCAGGACGGGTGGTTACATTCTAACCTATAATGGATTGGGTATGGAAGTCGGCCGTATGGCTATTCCATTAAGTGATATGTGTGGAAGTTGACCATATGGTTATTCCATTTATGTATGTTTATGTACCAAGTTACCTTTATATGTTATGTGATATTTATATGGGTTTTATGGTAATATTTTCGTTATAAAAGGGTAAGTAATGATCTTTTATTCAGTGAACATTTTTTACTACTTCATAAAGGCGAAAAGTATTACTTTGATGAAGTATAAATGGTTTACTAGTTGTTTTGATAAACTAAAAGTTTTCCTTCTTTTTATATCCCTTACTGAGCTTTTTATGCTCACCCAAAGTTTTTTTGAAATGTTTTTCACAGGACATAATGTGGAATATGGTCATGGATGGGAACAAGGGAAATTCATGCTATATAAAACATGGAAGTAATCATTTTTATTTTTAAGAGTTTTTATTCTATGGAAACTTAGTAGAAGTGTCTACTTTGTAATCTATTGAGATGTAATAGTTATGTCTTAATTCTATAAAACTCTAAACCTGAAAAGATCCTCAATGTGAATTATTCATTTAATTGAATATTAAGTAAGGTTTAAGACTGGGGCCTTATAGTTGGTATCAGAGGACGGTTTAGACAACATTAGGAGTTAGAAAATTGTTAAATTATAAATTAATTTATGGTATGATTGAAATGATATAGAATTTAATGATTTCCATGTTTCTTCACCTAAGATATTTCTCTGTTAATAATGGTTTTTCATAGAGGAAACAGAACAACATTTCTTGGAAGGCATACAGAGGGAAATGACCTTTCAAATTAGTATCATGAGATGGTCAGAATGAGAACTAAACAGTTTGTTGTAGTGATGGCTCGATTAACTCAGGTGAAAATGTTGGTTGTTTTCATTGATGATATTTTGGTGTTTTCTAAAAGTAAAGAGGAGCATGAAAGAAATTTAAGGGTTATTTTGAAAACCTTAAAAGAAAATAAATTTTATGGGAAATTCAGCAAGTGTGAGTTTTGGTTGCAACAAATTTCGTTCCTTGGTCATATTGTTTCTAAAGATGGGATAACTGTTGATCCTGTAAAAACAAAGGATGATGAAGAATGGCCAAGACCCAAAAATGTAATTGAGATTCGTAGCTTCCTTGGATTGGCAGGATATTACCGAAGGTTTGTTAGAAATTTTTCCCGGTTATCTAGTCTAATGACTAAGCTAACTCTGAAGGGTGTTATGTTTATCTGGAAAAAATAATGTGATGATTGTTTTCAAGAACTGAAAAGAAGATTGGTGAATGCTCCATTTTTGGCACTACCTTCCAGGAATGGGGAGTTTGTTATCTATAGTGATGCTTCATTAAAAGGACATGGTTGCGTCCTAATGCATAATGATCAGGTAATTGATTATGCTTCACGACAGTTGAAAACTCATGAGGTAAATTAAGCTACACATGATTTGGAATTAGATGTTGTTGTTTTCACTTTAAAAATTTGGAGGCATCATTTTTATGGAGTAAAGTGTGAGATAGATACCGATCAAAAATGTTTAAAGTATATATTCACTCAGAAATAATTGAACATGAGATTGATGAGATGGGTATAATTAATCAAGAATTATTATTCTACAATTCATTACCATTTTAGAAAAGCAAATAAAGTGGCTGATGCTTTGAGTCAAAAAAGTAATGCTTCATTAATAATGTTATGTTTGGAATGTGATCCCTTGGTTAAGGATTTGAGGAACCTTTGCATAGAATTTTTTGGTGCAGGATGATCTTCTGTTTTGTTTCAGGTATCAGTGAAATCTTCTCTATCAGATATAATCAAACAAGCACATAAGCAAGACAGCGAGTTGCAGAAAAAGGTAGAGCTAGTTCAGAAGGGTTAAAGTAGAGCAGAAGTTACCGAAAGGGATGCTTCAACATTTACCAGTACCAAAATGAAAATGGGAGAATATATCCATGGACTTAGCTGTGGGATTTCTGAAGACACCTTGAGGAAATAATGCAATCTGAGTTATTGTTGATCGCTTGACTAAATATGCTCATTTCATTGCTATAAGGGATATTTTTTCCCTAGATCAACTTTCCCGTTTGTATCTTAAAGAGATAGTCAGGTTACATGGAGTTCCTCTCTCTATTGTATCTGATCGTGATCCCAGGTTTAATTCTAATTTTTGGAAAGGCCTTCAGAAGTCATTGGGTACTAAATTAAATTTTAGTACAGATTTTCATCCGCAATCATATGGGCAGTCAGAATGAACAATTCATACCATTGAGGATATGCTATGAGCGTTCCTTATGGATTATCAGGGAAGTTGGGACCAACATATTTCTTTGGTTAAGTTTTCATACAATAACAGTTTTCATTCTAGTATACAGATTGCACCGTTTGAGGCCTTATATGGGAAGCTGTGTCAAACTCCAGCATTTTGGGATGATGTAGGTGAAAGGAAGCTGATGGGACCAGAATTGGTAGAAGAGATGGTAGAAAAAGATCAGTTGATTTAGAAACACATGAGAAAAGATCAGAGAAAAAAAAGTTATGCAGATAACCGGAGGAAGGTTCTCTCTTTAGAGGTAGGTGATCATGTTTTTCTCAAGGTTTCTCAATGTAAAAGTGTGATGCGATTTGGTAAGAAAGGAAAGTTGAGTCCAAGGTTCATTGGACCATATGAAATTATGGAGAGAGTTGGATCAGTTGCATACATTGTGGAATTACCTCCGAGTTTATCTCAGGTACACAATGTTTTTCATGTTTCGATGTTAAGAAAGTATATTCCAGATCCATCTTGTGTTTTGATCCCAGAGGTAGTTCAGTTTGAAGAGAATCTCTCTTATGAAGAATAGCCAGTCCAGGTTCTTGACCCAAGAGAGCACGTGTTGAAAAATAAGGTAATTCACTAGGTAATGGTTTTGTGGAAAAACCATATGGTTGAAGAGGCAACGTGGGAATCTTAAAATTCTATGAGGGATAAATACCCACACTTATTTTGATAAGTGAATAAACTTATGAGGACACAATTCCCAAAAGGGGAGAAGGATGTAACATCCCATGTAAATAAAGAATAATTCCTTTTCATATTTATTAATATTTACTAATTAAATATTAATTTTACTTTAAAGGTGTTGCTATGTTTGATAGCGTACCTGATACGCAACAAAGAGTTTCATTGAAATCTCACGTTGCACACTAGTAATAAAATAATATTATTTTAAATGGTAGTTATCACATAGCCATTTTATTGGTGGGAATGGATAGAAATAACTAAAATATTATTATATATGTTTTTTTAAATGTTTTTACATTTTTTCAATAAAAGATAAAGGCTTAAAATATGGAAAGAATTCAATTTTAGGCACATATACCCTAATTTTCACTAAAGGTTCACTTATCACCTTTTGATGGTGAACCGTCATTAAATATAGTTTTGGTCATTATTATAAATTCTATTGGACCAAAGAAAACTCTTTTTTAGAATTGGGACATCAAAATTTACTTTGTGTAAATTTTTGGCATTTTTCCGATAAAGTTCATTTTTTTAATGAATAGTACAAAATGTTTTATTTTAATTCAAAACCTATTTTTAATATAATTTATTTATATGATTATATTATCTTTTGATTTGGTTTTAGAGTTAAATTAGACTATATTTTTACCATTTAATCCAATAGAGGTCGTTGGAATTAAATTCACTTTGAAACTGGACTTAAACTAGTGTCAATCTTTTGATACTTATTATTTCATAAAAACACGCTATTTGCTTTGACAACGGGAATTAATTATTAAATTAATTAAGGTATCTTATATGTTTTGAATTTTGTAAAATAGACATCATTTTTGAATTTGGAATATCAAATATAGCTTAGGGTGAAGTTTTTGTATTTTTCTGAAAAACTTCAATTTTTGATAAATAGTAAAACCACTAAGTGGTACTTAAAAAAACTGATTTTTCGTTTAAATGAAATTTGACCACCTCTGGGTTTTGAATTTCAAAAATCATACATACATGGTTGTCAAATCTTGTCACCTTATGTGTAATGTACGACCAATAAAACCCATGGGTAAACTTGGGGACCCCATGAATCCACTTTGGATGGAAAATGACATTAATATCTTTTTATTTAATGTTAAAGTAAAAATGTCACAAAAATTAGTTGATTTACTAAAACAATTTTTAAATTGGGTTATACAAGTAATATTTTTGACTATAAATATTAATTAGAAAGATAAAAAGATTTCCTACATCATGATATTTTTTTATAATTTTTAGACATTAAATAAATTAAATTATTTATGACACCATGATGATGCAGCGATTACCTCATTATTTAACGATTAAAATAAAAGGAAAAGATAATGTAAAATCTAATACCTACACTTGTCAAAGACCAATTGTATGGGTATATTTCCAACCCTTGTCACCTTATCCTATAATTATATCAATTTGGGACCTTTTAAATCCGAAAATCATTTTACAATAAAGTAACATTTCTTTACTTTCCAACATTGCCCCTCCCCTCCTCTTATAAAAGGCCCCCACCTCTACCACATTACCCACACTTCCAATTCCTTTTCCTCGGCCATCCCATCCCCATTTTTTCTCTCCAAATCCCTCTCTAAATCTTTTAAGCCTCACTTTGGGCAGAAGTATTCCCAAGGAAGCCTTTGAACTCAAGTCAAAAAGAGTTACCCAATTTAAAGGTATTGTTTTATCTTGTGTTCGTTTGTTTTATTTTGCTTCTCCAACCCCATAAAATCTTTTTATTCATTTATTTTGTAACAAATCCAGTATCTTCAATATACTAGTGTGTTGTTATAAGAATAATTAGAGCTAAAATAACACACACCTTCATCTAATGGTTAAATAACATACTGTTTGTTTGGATGGCGAATTTCTGCCTCACGAAACGATGATTGTTCTATATTCTTCCAACACCTTCAAAGGTGGCCATTAAGATGTCACTATATTTATATATGATATATAATATGTTTATTTATTCCTTAATCTTGTGTATTTTTCATTTATGACACACCTTTATGACTTCCATTATGGGTATACACGATATCTTAATTTTAGGAAGTGCAGACTACCGCCCCCTCAAAGTGATTTGATTTGTTAATGCCATATGTGGGACGTATAAAGGATGGATTTAAATTTATTATATATTATGCATGTTACATCTAAATGATGAATATAATTGTGGAATTAAAATATACATATCTCCCATTTAGTTATAATTCCATTAATATGACATAGAAATGAAAGTAGCGTTCATGCGTACGTACGACTTACCATCTCCATGAACGGCGCATTTGATTTCATACCTCTAAATGATTATGTAATATAAAAAATACATGTATATTCTGGATATATATGATATATATGATATCCAAATCATGAATATAATTTTGGATATAATGAACCTTTGACCACACGAACTACATGTAATTATAAGGTGTCCACTTTCGACTTAAGAACCAAATATCAACAAAACAAACATTATTAACATAAATGATTAAATAATGTTTATAACATGGTAATAAGTTATATAAATGTAATAATGAACTTGAATAAGGTTTTTAAGCAAGTATAAATTAACTCATGTTTCTTATTCAGGACCTTAAAGAACGATCGAGTCAAGTCGGACCCGAGGAAAGGGACTTCGTCTCAATCTCCTTTCTTGGAGGCATATTTCATATTATACACAACATTCTTTTAGACGGTGTATAAACCCCTTTTTCATTTACTTTTATACAAAAATTATCTTTTTCTACGAAGTGTTTTACAAAATGACAGAAAGGAATGTTTCTTTTAACGTACGCAGTGAAAACGACCTTTTCCGCTGCCGCGAGTATTATTTGGTCTTTAGCTTCCTGAACAAGTCGTAATGATTTTTTTAAAATGAAATAAATACCATATCCTCTTTTATATATTTTGGTTTTGAAAATGGTTTTTATAATATATTTGTTATGTCAATATATTTAAGTGATATATTGTGATCAAAGTGTGGAAATCTTTTTTTTCCATTATATTTGTTTTATGTCTTATGATTTTATAATGGTACTTGGACATTTGACGGGTGGTTACATGATGAACCATATAACGGGTGGTGCCATGAATACCAGGATGAGTGGTTATGTTATAACCTCCAATGCATTGGGTATGTAATTCGGCCGTATGGCTATACCATTAAGTGAAATGTGTGAAAGTCAACCGTATGGTTATTCCATTTAAGTATGTTTACGTCCCAATTTACCTTTATATGTTATGTGATATTTATATGGGTTTTATGGTAATATTTTGGTTAAAAAGTTTAAGTAATGATATTTTATTCAGTGAAGAGTTTTTACTACTTCATGAAGGTGAAAAGTATTACTTTGATAAAGTATACATGATTTACTTGTTTTTTTGATAAACTAACAGTTTTGATTCTTTGTGTATCCCTTACTGAGCTTTTTATGCTCACCCCATGTTTTTTTTAAATGTTTTTCACAGGACATAATGTGGAATAGGGTCAAGGATGGGATCAAGGTATTGTCATGATATATAAAACATGGACCTAGACATGTTTCTTTTTATGTGTTTTTATTCTATGGAAACATAGTAGAAGTGTATAGTTTGTAATCTATTGAGATGTAATAGTTATGTCCTAATTCTCTAAAACTCTAAACCTGAAAAGATACTCAATGTAAATTATTCATTCAATTCAATATTAACTAAGGTTAATGTCCGGGTCCTTATATATATGGACTCCAAAAACGCTAAAAAAACCCAAAAAATATCCTAGTAAATATTTTTAACACCCTATCCTTTGAAACTGCCAACCAACATGAGAAGTGGTTTCCATATGACCTCTTGTGTTCCTCTATATGTTCCACTAGACTCCAACTAAAAGTGATACTCCATAAATATATAGAGACCCTAGAGTATCCATATAAAAATGTATGATAGTGTGATAATAACATTTTCCACATATCCAATCTCTCAAGGGTATGGTAACAAATCTAGTTTTCAACCACAAACCTCTCACTCGGCCTAGGGTCAAACAAATGTGTCTTGACCACCACCTTATTAATTAATGTAGTGTTTCACAACTCAACCATAATAATTACCCTCTTATATAGAGTATGATTCCAAAATAGATTTTCGATCACAACCCCGTTATTATAATTATGGTTCAACAACTCATACTTGATCACTAATCTTTCAATCATTGTATGGGTAAATAATTAATCACACCAAACATCACATCTAACACATAAACGATGACATTGTCTAGCCACACTCTACAACCCCATACAATTAAAATAAACACATAATCAATACAATAGTCTATCCTTAATCCTAAACCATTTTTCACTCACCACATGTAAATTCAAATTCCCTATCTCTTAGTTATAAGGATGTTTATACATAGTGCTCTGCTAGAGGAAAACACAATAACAGTTTAGGTATTACCATATTTGACCCATCACACCAAACATATTTATCAAAAAAAAATTAATATATCATATACATTCATTAATCCCACACACTCAGTCCCAAACCAATCAAAAAACATGACCCACTTGTTAAACATACGTATCCAAGAAACAAACAAATTCAAAAAAACACTACAACATTTATCCCATTGATGTTAAAATTATTCTCATGTTATGATACATACATGTTTCTAGTATAATTAATCACCTTATAGGATGTCACATAATTCTAAATAGCTTCTATAAAAATTGTACTGTGATTGGTTTGCATGAATGTATACAAATTACATACAAACTTCTAAACATATATGTAAAATAAATAGAATAACAAGGTAAATTATTTCTATTATCACCTTAACAAATTAAATCCCAAATATATCCCACATATAATTTTAAAGAGTAGATAAAAAATAAATAAAATCAATAATGAAATATATTTAACACATCATTCAAGAGATCCCCCAAGGTATATGGCTTATAATAATTATTTTTTTCAAGAAGTGAGCTCTCTACCTAAAATATTATTTTCATTATAACTATACCCCTATCAATAAGATAATGATATTAAAAGAAACATTGTGTCCCTTACTATGAAATAATTAATCTCTTCACCCACCAGAAACTCATCCCAAGACACTCACCACATGAGTGGCTATATACCCACTCATAAAAATCAACCTAGGCCAATTAATATATATTTTCATGAATCTACACCACATTGATTGAAATTGAAATTGACTATGAGTTGTTCTCCATTATTGGGTCACCACTTGACCTCTATAAAATAACCAAACCATGTATGAAACTCAATTATATATAAATTTATTTCACATCCAATCACCCATCTTAGGACTCACCCAAACCCATCAAATAATTCCCATACATGAACTCTCATGGTATCTAAAAACACATCAAAAAACATGAACATATGGTGAATTATTAGATGGGTTTGGGTGAGTCCTAAGATGGGTGATTATATGTGAAAATAAATTTAGAAATAATTGATTTTCATACATGTTTTGGTTATTTTATAGAGGTCGGGTGGTGACCTAATAATGAACTCTCATGGTATCTACAAACACATCAAAAAAACATGAACATATGGTGAATTATGAATGAAAGAAAAACCTCATGATCATTGAAATTAACTCATAATATATCATGTCCTGGTTTGATCCCTTTCACAAGAAATATTGAGATAAAAAATATAGACCCTATAATGATGTTATACCCAAACATAAGTGAAATACACCAAATTAAGGGATATGTATTTTTCATTATGTTAAGATCGTTGTGGGAAGTGGACTATAGAAGATAATTTTATTATTGGTTAAAATATTATGATTGTGAGGATCATTTATAGACTCTCATACACAAGTAACTTGAAGCTGGTGTATGCTTTATAATATTAACATTGGATACCTAGAATCACATCCTGAAAGAATGATTATTTTACTAGTATCATTTAAATAGATACATACATGAGTATTTTAAAACATTTTAATATAAAAATAAAAAAATATTTTCTCCTAGAATAACATTATTACGTCTAAAATATCATCACATATAAATCACATTACACTTCATCGAATCATGGGGAAAGGAATAAAATAAGGGGGTGATCAAATGTTCAATAAGGGTTAAGTGTAGTGAAATCTATGATGAATCGATATATAATAATCAATATGTAATGATAAATATCTGAACAAATATACCATTTTATAAATAACTTGAATGACATAATTTTAGAAGGAATAATCAATAATGAAAGATAAATAACTAAAAAATCATCCAACATAATCAATATATTAATAATTATCTATAACAACTGATAACATCGTTATGAATATCGTATAGATAATAAGACAAGACATAATCAATATTGAATAGAAAATAAATAAAAACACAATCCATTTCATCAAAAAATTGAGAATAAAACGAATCCATAGATAATATCATAGTGAAAATATCATGCATACAATTGAGTAAAATATTAATGCGTAAAATGTTTTTTTAAACATCATAAACTCTCAGTCAGTATACCTATACAGTCATGATATTTTATAAGATAGTTCCAAACCAAAGGGTACAAACTCTTCTGATTTAGAAGGCTGATTTTATTCTATCTTACCAATTCACCTCATGAGCCTACTGGTGCATTAAGTGTTTATTTATTACTGGTACCACCTATTTTTCATGTCTAAATTATTCCACATATATCAAAATATCAATTTAATTCATTAATAATGTGCCTTATCATAAAATATCTTTTCTCGGGTAAGGAATATAGATTTATCAATATTTCCCTATCCAAAAAATAACATTAAATGTAGAAAAACTTATATTGATATAATATATATTTAATTAAATGAACATATCAAGGAAAAAATAATTTTTATATTTAAGAGAAATTTAATGTCCACAAGAAAGTGAATAAAACAAGGTTATGTTAATGAAAACAAAAATGAATCAAGGAGGTGAATTTCAATACTTTATTAGTTAAATTTTTTTCAAAACTATATATAGAGAGAATAAACACAGTATTAATATAATATATAACCATTTGAGAAATAATATAGGGTTTTTCTTTGATTAACATAAATATGATTCAAACATTTTAGAAAAATTATTTTGGAAAATACCCTTCTCATTTTGAAATTTACCTTTTAAAAATAAATTTTTTCTACACATTTAGAAAGTAAATTTCATTGAAATAACCTTTTAAAATTATAAAAAATCATTAAACATTTTAAAATTAATTATGTATTGAAATTCAGTTCATTCCATACACATAGAAAAGTGTCTTTTATCTTTTATGGAAAAGACAAATTATAATAGTTTTGAAAACGACATGAAGATTCCATTTCAATTTGTTTAAAGAAAAAATGTGTAAAAATTTATATAATAAATAATTTAGAAAATGATTTAAAATATTTTTTAGAAAATTTTTAGAAAATAGTTTTTTTTGTAGAAAACATATTTCCGATCGATGATTGAAATGAAAAATGATTTTCTAAAAAAATATTTCTCAATTATTTTGAGTAAAAACTAGTGAAATTGGTAATATTACATTAATTGATCAAGAAAAATCATAGTAATTAAAAATTATATGGTTTTATTAGGAAATGAATATAATTTACTCCAACAGAAATTCAAGAATAAACAGTCTCAATGAGAATGAGATTGTGAAATAAATCCTAAAAATGATCCTAACGTTGAAGTGAGAATTAGTCAATGAATCAAGTATGGGTATCCAATAAAAACAAGGTTAATAAAATTCAAATAAAAAATAATATTATTAAAATTAATTAAACACATAATCATATAATATCAAATATAATGATGAAGTAATATATCACAATGAAATGAAATTTGGTTACAGAATTATTTACCACCAACTACATTTAATTCAAATCGCCTTGGATGAAATAAAAAAATTTAATAGATAAAATTCCATTATTTTTTAATTTATAATGACATCACGTGTAAAAATAGAGGTACATACTCGATATAAAATAAATTAGGATCATAAAATTACAATATCGCATAATGAAAAGAAATTAAGTTGAAGTCCCTTCCCCACACATACTTTTGATTGAACGTGATTTAACATACTACATAGTGGTTTGTATCATGTTATTAACTTATAAAATATCCATATAAATAATTATAATATCATATATTATACTTTTATAATATATTATCACCCTTTAATTACAAATCATTTATTAATTTCACTATTTTAGATGTTAATTTTCGTGTTTTGTAATTCAAGATTTTGCATGAAAGTTATATTTCTTATTCATATTATATAGTTATATAAACTATAGAATAATAATCCTAAAATAGTTATTATATTTTTAAATCAATAATACTTTTAAAAATAGTCCTGAAATATGGTTATGAACAATGAACTATGTTACAATCATGGAGAATACCGGTCATATGTATGCTTGAGTTACGTTTAAATTTTAAAATGATCATTATGGATGAAAATGAAGCAATATTTTGATTTATATAATGATCATAATACTCTATATATCATATTATTTCTGTAAATATACTTATATATATCATCCATGTGGTGTGTGGAGGAATAGAGAGTCACATCACTTCATAAACATGGTATCCCACATGTACATGAATGATGTTATCATGATTATATGGGTGAAAATAATATTATAGATTATATTTTTATTGTGATAAATTTGTCATTAATATCATAATTTTGTCACTTATATCATACAAAATCATTAAATTTTGCCTTATCAACTTTCATGTAAATAATTTGTTTAATATTAATCCAATCACTTCATGAGGAAGTAGTCTGCCGTACACATGAGGGATCTTATTGTATCTCCTACATAATGGAATGTAAAAAAACTAATATATGGTATAATGAGTCAAGATTATTAGGTTTTTTATCAATATCCTATATATACTTTATATCAATCATCATACACGTCCATTATGGGTAGTAATAAAAAAACACATGTTAAATAATGTATCAATATATGGAAGATATTATTGTTATTATAGATGGATAGTTTAATAATAATCTATGCAGGTGTAGGGAGAAACAAAATAAATGTATGTTAATGAATTTTACATATTCATCAGGTCACCACTTTTGTTTTTCACCAAAATCCATAATAGGTTAGATCTCATCCTAAAATAATGATTCTATGACGGGGCATGTAATTTTGGAAGTGATTCCTAAAGATATTTTCTGAACTAAAATATTGTGAAGGAGTGAATAAGAGATGATAATGGGTGGCCATTTATATTTATGGTGATAGACACATTTTTAATTCTTTGTAATGAAAACGTTTTACCAATGATTCCACATGGTAACTGTTTCTAAAATAAAGAATCATAGAACCTTAGACATGATATGGTCATAATATATCTATAAAATCTATTTAAGGAAAGATTTTAGTTCATTTAAACCCTTATCATTTTAGATTAACCCATAGTAAATCAATTTTTACTTTAAATGTGGTAAATAATTTTTTTTGTTTTCCCAATTCATTTTTGTCAAAAAATAATTTTACATTATTATATAATTTGAAATATGATGATTCAAATTTTGGATTACATTTTTTAAAATTTTATTCACAAAAGATTAAAATTTAAATTTAAAATTAATCATGTAAATGCAATAATAATTTGTGTTTTCAAAGAGAAAATGTTCAAAATTTTGTAATGTGTTTATATCAAAATTCAATATGAAAAAGGTTCTGATGACCTAAATTTGAATAAATTATATATAAATAAACTAATCATTCATTAAAACAAATATTAAATATAATTTAACTTTATAAATAAATTAATCCAAAATGATGTATTTAATTAATATTTATTACTCTTCCCTATTCACCGAAAAATGAAATATTTTAGGAAAATACCAGAAATTTACACTATGGTAATTTTAATACCCATATTTCAAAAATTCAGTATTTTGTTCATATAAATATTCTAAAATTGGAAAAATTCAATTTTAAATTATATAAAGAAAATATGACTAAACCACCTTTTAAAAAAATCCATTTTTTCATAAAAAAATTATTTTTACTTTTGAATGATTATTATTTTTTACTACCCAACAGATAAGCATAATTTTATTAATTAAGTTATTATTTTAAATAACCTTAAATTTACCTATTAGGTAATGATAACATACTATATTCTAGTTCATTTCAACTTGGGGTTGTGTGTTCCGTATGCTATTGATGAGATTAAATTTAATGAAATATATTTCATGGGTTGTTTAATCATTGTGTTTCATGTCACATATGCTGTCAAATACAGTATTATTATTTTATAATATTAGGATGTTACATCTATTAAGAGTATATGTGGTGGGAAGAATGAGTGTGAGAGGGGATAGGGGTACTGGGGTCAGACGATTATCAAATGGTGGATTTGTTTATGGTTTATTTGAAATAATGATAATTAATTAAAATTGAAATTATAATACATTATAATCTACCACCATGTATCTAGTTAGTGGATTCCTAATTATTAACGGACCTAAGGTAGTTATATTGGTTCATGAGGAATCATTGGGAATGCAGTGTATCTGTTGAAGTATGTTTCTTGGAAGCATGCTCCACCACACCTCTAATGTAATGACCCAAACACAACCATCCCATTAGTATATATTTTAACATATATATGAAAATATAAATTAAGAGTATCTATTATGTGTATAAATTTGTATAATTAGGGTATATACCCCATAATAGTATATAACCAAACACTATTATTTTATACCCTAAAACATCCATTTCAGTTATAATGTAGATTCAGTAAACATTTCTATAAGATTCATCATGAAAAATAAAAATAAATATCATATTTGTCTCACTTCCTTTCCTAAGAACCACTAAAATAGTTCCCTAGTCACTTTTTTCACATGATGTCACGGACACCTCCTCATACACCAGAGTTTAATGTCATACAGTGAGGGTCTAAATGTAGTACAGTGGGGAGACTATACCATATAGACCAGAAATACAATCAGTTGAATTAAAATAAAATAAAATTATGATATGTGAAGGATTATAATAAATACAAATATATAATTTACATATTTCCTATACAATACCAAATTTATTCCAACCATGCATGTACATGATAATCCTTATATATAAGAAGACAATATGAAACATGTAATACAATAAACGTGAACAGAAATAAAAAATAAATAAATAAAAATAATAATAATACTCTTAATGTATTCCCTAATAGATTCTAAAATAGTAAATCTAAGTAACCATTGAAATTATAAGCCCATAATTATAAATATCATTGATCATAGTCCAATTACTAGACTATAATCGGGAAGTATGTTTGGGTAGCAAATAGTGGACCGAACAGGGTGTGAGATAAACCTAGTAGGCCACCACCAACAATGTCTAATGTTATGTGGTCCAGGACTATAAAATAAATAAGTACTCATGTATAATAAACTGATAAGTAATAAATAAATTTAATCATGTTATTATCAGGTTCCTCAAGTTATACTTAGATTTCTATACATACTTCATCCTAGACCAGAATGTCTCTGAACATTTTCCATCATTTATATATATTCATATATTTAAAAACTATTTATGAGAACAAATACATGAATTAGTGTGGACTAGATGAATAATACAAAGACATAACCATAATTATAATATAATATATGTCTCATATCTAATAATTGTGTGTAGTAATAAGCATTTGAATAGGTTTTATGGTGTTCCATGTCTGACTATTTGAATTAATGATGAGAAGCAGCATGTCTATCATCCAAAACAAGGGGTGTAAAAAGACTTGTCTTAGAACCCAAAATTATGTGAAAATAAATTTCCAACATCCTAGACCAAAGTGGTGTGATCTATCATGTCCAAAAAACCTAACTAATTTCTCTTATAAATAATCCAATATTACGCATTCCCTCTTTCCCTATGATGCCCAGACTAAGGCATTACATAAAAATGATCCTAGTTATCTCTAAAGGTGTAGTGTACATCCTTATTTATATAAAATTTTATAGTTAAATTAATACCATGAAAAATCCTATTCAATAACATAATTCAAGGAAAAGGAATAAAATTAATGAAATTACCAATTAAAACAATTCAATTAGAGTATTTCAATTAATAACAAACAATAATTCCATGAGATAAACACATTGATCCACACAATTCCTGGTGATACATTTAATGAAACACACCAAGAATTTAAAAATAGATATAATTTAGAATGAATGAAACACTGAGTCCCTATAAGACAACATATTTATTATCTAGTCTTTAAGCACAAACTTTTCCCCTATTATGATTCGAATTTCAAAAAATGGTCATCTAGAGTTGTGATCGGCAAGTCATTTGGAATTTGATAGAACCATCATGATTTTTTTGATTAATACTAATATACCCTCATGAAGAGTAACATGAACAGAAAAATGAAACATATGAATAGTAAAAAATAGTATTATTTTTTTCTTAAGGTAATAAGATGATGAGATCTTAATTATTTTTTAAAGTGATATAAAATTAATTATTCCTTTAACATCGTTATTTTTTGATTTAACAACGGTTTTATTTAAAAATTAAATTAATAATATTTAGATAATTATTATTGAAAAAATTAGTTCTTTTTCAATTCTAAACATCAAAAAATCATCATGGTGATTTTGTGGGATTTCTCTAAAATTCTTGAATTGTTGATGAATAGTGAAATACAGTAAAATACCTTATATAAAAATTATCAGTATAATACATTATTTATGACATCATAAGGGATGTAATAAAATTTGGTTAGAACTAATATTACATTATTACTATTTTTAGTGACAATAATTAAGGTTATTCATTTTCTTGAGAAAAAAATTTATAATAATGAATAAAATAATGACAAATACCTCCTCTCCTACACTATAAATACCTCCCTTCTTCCCCTCTTCCTCCCACGCCTCTCATGCCTTGAGCGATAACTATTTTCTTCCCAATAATCCTCCAACAACTCTTCCTTACATCTTGGAGCTTATGGACTAACCAAAATGGTTATTCTAATGTCTTTATGAATGATATAAAGTAGAATAAATCAATAGGTAAACATCTTTTTTTGTTTTCTTTCTTTTCATTCATTTTATGTTATTTTTTTAACTTCCTTTATCTTATGTTAGGACATTTTATTCAATAACCCCCTTACTTATAATATTATTTAATAGTGGTGGGATACCCCCTTTATCTCATCAAACTATTTTATGATATTTTATTTGATGTCGTTCGACTGCCGAATTTTCATGAGAGATTTCCCAATTTTCTTTTATATTAATTTACTTTCTTTTCTTCATATTTCCTCATATCCCATCATCCAAATTCTATGATAATTCTATTACATTTATTGAACTAATATTTTATTATGTTAATGGAATATTTCATCATCAATTTCGTTTCCCCCTCCTTTTAAACTATAAATGCAAACACCATCCGAGATGGGTTAAATTATCACACTCAAGGATGATGGGTTTTGAATTTTCATTTATATCCTCGAAACTAGTCATGAAACATTTTTTATGATTCAACCAGATATTAATATATTCATTTTACCTTGGGAAATATTTAGTAATCCTAACACACTCATAATTCAAAATAATAATAAATAACAAGTTCATTATGCACAAAATGGGAAAAGATAATCCATGAGTTTATCGATTACTTTTAACTAATGAATCATACTCAAATATGTAACCCTAAATCATTATAAGATCATTTTTATTTGTTTAGTGTCACTAATAATATATATTAACAATTTTATATTTTTATCCACATTTCAAATGAACATCCATTCATGAATACAAGTAAACCGATCATGAAAACCAAGGGAGAAAATTCTTCCAAAACAATAAAATTGATTCTCTTAAAACCCATCAAAAAGGTCATGAGTGAACCTGAAAAGCGTATACCATATAAATTAAATGTTTATGAGGTTTTGTAATTATTAGTTCATGAAGATAAATTATATTATTCAGGTCATTATGAACAATCAAGGACACCATCGAGCATAAGTTAAGGGATATCTTAACTGAATTTCTATTCGTTGAGTTAAACATCAGTGTCATTAGTTTTGTGTTTTACCAGAATATGTGTTAATAAACTATGATTGTTTTATTATATATAACCAATTTTATTTTTTGGGTTTATGTTAGTCACACATAATTATGTAATTGATTTTTTCTTAATCTAATGATATGTTCTTGGTAAGGGTTACATCATCCCACTTCCATCTTTGTTACATATTCTATATTCACTACTATTAATTCTTTATGGTGTATGTATACTTCCCATTGATGTTTCATACATGAATATATTTATTTTTCCGGAAATTCAATGTATCATTTCATGACTATTAATTTTGGGGTATAGGGTTCAATTGATTACAAATTAGTAAGTATTTTCTACTAAAATCTTCATTTTCTTTCGGCTTGTATAATTATCTATTTACCTCAATTAAATTATTATTTATTCATATTTACACCTCATAAATTCTATGTGAATTTCATATATATTTGTATCAATCACAATCTTATTTATTTTGTTATAATTTACAAGTTTTAAAATAATATTTTAAAAGTACTTCTGAAAGTAAAGAATGATTCCAGGAACTTCAAAAATAATTTCCTATTTTGATGTTCACCATATATTCTGTTATTAGTCATGTTTATATTATTAAACCCAACATTTTAAGATGAAAAATATATTTTGGATCATTTCTAGTTTTATGATATAAAACATGCCTTTGTGCTTTAAAATCTCTTTAATGAATTCCTCAAACCACCCAAAAATGAATTAATTCAAAAGGTTATTTAAATTCACTTGTTACATGACTTCACTTCAGTAGAAAATCATTTATGCTTTAAAATTAATCCCAATGTCCTTACCTTTTTTTTCTATGATATAAATTTCTAAAACCTGATTTATGGCAATTAAAAAACATTTTCCAAAAGTACTATTCTTTCTAAAGTAAAATGGGTTTTTCTCTTCACACATAAAATTATTGAGAGATATGACTTGTTCACCACTTATTTCATTATTGTGGTGTATGTAATGCCATTTGGTATATCATATCAATAGTATCCTTATTATCATGATATTCTAAGGGATAATTACTTGATTGTTTTATAGTTTTATGGGACACTATAAAATGTTTAAGGATTATTTCCTCAATAATTCATCAATGTTCACATTTAAAAGTATCTTTATTTATGTCAACATCCTAAGATGAATCATTATTATAAAATATATACAGATATATAGAAGGCATATTTAAATTTTATTAAATATAAGTATAATGAATGTTTTGGACATGCGATGGTGGGGGCCCTGCTATATCCCCTCGATCCATCGATACCTCTCATGAGACAAATCACTTGGCGAAAAAACCCTTTGAGTTTGTTTCCAAAAATAAGATGTGTTTCTACCCACATACATAAACCATTTTAATGGTATTGTGGTATCCTATTCCAGATACGTGACGTCCGATTAATAAGAATTATCTTTATTCATTTTTATTTATTACTATCCATGAGTATTTCATTATGAAAAAACCTAAGAATGTAGTTTTAATCTAAGTTTATTAAAAGAATGTGTTTTTCATTTATTCACCATGCCATTTTGACTATGCCTTATTGTTTATGATTCAGTTATTATTGATTTGTGCTTCCACTATTTGTAACCCCTACTTAGCATTTGAACTCAACACTTTCATTAGTTTACCTTCAATATGTTATAATCAGGAGACAATTTATTTATTTCTCATGGATAAAATCAATTCGTTTTTGTTATGTGTGGTATTTTGTTTCCTTTACCAATGTAATATTAGTTACAAATATGTATCTATTTTCTTTAAGAATAATAAAATACTCGGTCCTTCGGGATTTATTTTATTATAATCATACCAATGTAATTAATAATACACTGGCTCTAGTGTAAAGGGGTTGGGGCGTTACAATTGGTATCAGAGGAAGTTTAGTAGAAACCTTAGGAACTATATTTATAAAATGTAGGATAGGGTAATAAAATATTTTATATTGTCTATGACGATAAATAAGCAAGAACATACTAATTTTTTTGTATGGAATAGATTATGTGCATCATTCAAGTAAATATATACCTATATAGATATAAACAACTAGAGTTGGTGGTGGAACAGATGTACATAGAAGTGAAAACTCTGACAAGGAGTTTTGAGCTTGACCTGGGGTGTCCTGGTACATGACAAGAGGTCTTGATACACACTCGGTTTGACACTCTCGGGGGATATGATATGGATAACTCACATTTTATTTACCCACCATTATAAAAGAATTTATGCATCCAAAGTTACAAAAGAATATGGATATATAATTTATGTTGCTTAAATGTATGTTATGTGCTATACCATGTTTAGGGTTATAGAGAGGTCATAATTTTATGAGCTAAAATATTATATGGAAATTTATTAGAAATGGAGCCTAGAAAAAGGTATTAAAATATCACCAATGCACGTGATGCAATGAGTAAGAAGGACCATATCTCTAGTGGTCTTTATTTTTCTTTTAAAAGGATGTTTCTCCTCCAAGTATCATCATTATATGATAAATTAATATCATTTGTTAAAAAGGTATGTATAGACTTCATTGAGTCATATGGATTTCAATGAAATAATAATAACAAGAGTATAATAGAGAAATATGGGGATAAAGTAAAGAAGGGAAAGAATAGTTTTCCAAAAATTGAAAATTTTGGAAATAATTGACATCATAAATTCTTGAAGGGAATTAGAGTTTGCTATAAGTGTGGAGAAAAATGACTCCATGTTCATGATTGCAAGGGTAAGAAAATGGTTTTGAACGCACAATGCTTCAACTGTGTGGATATGGGACACTATGCGAATCAATGTACCAATAATCAAATGAATATACCCCAAATTATTGTTTTGGATAATGATCACGTTATGATGTTACTGGAGATGAAGTATAATGATTAATATTACTAGTCAAGAATCATTTCATTTCACTATTTTTTAGCGATGTACTAGTTATATGAATTATGATATATATAAGGATTGCAATACAATACAATTTCATTAAGTATTTGTGGTTGTATGATGAATGGTACAAAGGAAAAGTGACTCAAAAGAAAGTAATACATCATTAAAAAATATATGATTGAGGGAAATGCATCCATTAATATATATATATATATATCATATGTTGAGATGATGATGATGAAACAATTGATTCGGATAAATACTGACTACCTTGGAACTCATTTTTGACTTATCGATAAGTGGTATATGCTATCATTGATGGAGTTTACATCACTTTTGTATTTGAAGAATATATCCAATAACATGTATCATACATAAGGAATATAGAATAATGCATATTTCCAATATGGTTTTTAGGTAATTCAAGCTATTTCCATATATCAAGAGGATACAAGATGAAGTTATTCACATGTTTGGAATGTGAATTTTAGATCGGAATCTTGTTGATTAAGGGGTAATGATATTTTTTTCATTGAAGGTTAAGGACCATCATTATAATGTGCTGAATCCTTACGTTTTTCAATTTTAAACCATTTAAAAATGGTTTAATTTTACAATTTGTATGGGGTTTTTAGAGTTTAATGTCATTACATGAAGGTTTGATTATTCATCCATGTGCAGGATTTTTAATTAGAATTTATTATTTTATAGTTAATAATTAATTTCAACATCCTCTTATAAGGAGGTTATTTTAACCGTATTCCTGATGTGGGTTTCCCATAAGGGAATTTTCAAGTATCAACCATTAACATTCAAAGATCTATTTTATATTTCAATGGAGAAATTTTTGTAAGGGGGGAATTATGTAACACCCCAATAATTTACCAATAGATTAAATTTACCAGTAAAGTTCAGTCAGAGGCAAGAACCTCTGACTATTTATTAAAAAAAAATTAAAAGTTACAGCAAGAAAGGTATGGATGAGGGCGGAAATTTTGCCCAAATCCAATCAACACTTACAAACAAAATGAGAATTACATATCAAGTCAAAACAACAACATCAAACACTTCAGAAATCTCACAACTGCAGAGATCCACCATTGCCAACATTCCAACAGATTCACCAACATAGACTTCACCATCAAGGGAGTTTACCACATCACCATTTCACCATCACATCACCATCACCACATCACCACATCACCATTTAATCATAACAGATCAGGCTGCCATGATGTTGCACCCTGCTCCGCATACAACTCGGTCATTCCTCCTTCACCCATCACCACGAACAACCGCCAGCAGCAGCACCTCCTAGCAATCAACAAGAAGCAACCACCAACACAATCAACCCAACTCACCCACATCACTGAAACAAAAGCATCATTGAAGAGTAGCCCCCAAAACTAGCAGTAGCCAAGAAAATCAAAACACATAGCCTCCCCCCTCCTTGCAACTGGAACCGAACCCAAGCAGACCGGGGCACACCAAATCTGGCATCGAGCCAAGATGAAGCCGGGCCGAAAACTAAGAGGTGAATGACAAGACGTCGATGAGCACGAGGCTTCATCGAAGCCAGCAGCAAACACCCAAAAGATTACGGCGAGTGCACCACAGCCGCGACGAGATCCAATTGACTAGGGAATGCTGACGCCGTCACCGAGAACACCAAGCACGAGACCAAGCTCCCAAATCCACGAAAAGAATCTGGATCTGGAGGGGAAACCGACCCCGAGCAGGTATCCCAGAACCAGACCACACAGATCCGACGCAAACCAACTCCGAAGAGGGATCCCGAAGCTAGGAGAGACGAGGTCGTCGCTTCTCAAAACGGAGTAAACGTCGGTCGATCCAATGCCAAAGATCAGATCTCGGAGCTCAGAGACAGGCCCAACAACACTATCAACTGTCGACGCAATTCCAGGATTGAACACCATCGCCAAGGCCGGACCACGCCGGAGGGGGAAGGGGGGAGATCTGGCGGAGAACCCTAACGACACGAGAGGAGAAGATCGCTGCCGCTCCGAGGCCCTTTCGCAAAGGATGTTCAATAGATAAAATTTATAATGCATGAAACATTGAGTCCCTACAAAACAACAGATTTTATAACCTATTCCTTATGAACAACATTGCCTCTACTAGGTTTTGAATTTCGAAAATGGTCATATGGAGTTTCGATCAGTAAGCCATTTGGAGTCTGATAGAACCAACTTAATTTTTTATAAATAGTAACATACACTTAGGAATAATAATATTACCCATTTTAATAGAAAAAAATTATTCTAGTTTTATTTTCTTAAGGTAATAATATGATGAGATCTTAATTAATTTTTCAATGTGATATAAAACTAATTAGACCTTTAACATTGTTATTTTTCAAATTAACTATGATTTTATTTAAAAATTTAATTAATAATATATATACAATTATTTTTGAAAAATAGATTTCATTTTTCAATTTTACTCGTCAAGAAATTTTTGTGGTGAATTTTTGTGATTTTACTGAAATTATTGAATTTTTTATGAATAGTGAAATCCTCTAAAATACCATATATACAAATTATCAGTATAATAAACAATATATGACATCATATGTAATGTAATACCACTTGGTTCAAACTCACATTCCATTATTACTATTTGGGGTCACGTTAAATAATATTATTTATAGTCTTGAGAAAAAATTTATAATAATGATTAAAATAATGAAAACTACCTCCTATCCTCCACTATAAGTACCACCATCATTCCCTTCATCCTCCCACACCAATCAACCCTTGAGACCTACCTATGTTCCACCCAATTCCCATCCCAGGACTCTTCTCCAGGTCCTAGAGCTTATAGTTTTACCAAAAGGCCAAAACCAAAGGCCTTGAGAAGGATCTCAAGGAGAAGATATCAAGAGGTAAACATCCTATTTTGTTTCCTTTTTTTTCATTCATTTTATGTTATTATTTTTAATTTCATTTGTATTTGTTGGGATATGTCATTACATATCCCCTTTACTTCCCATATTATTTAAGCATGATGAGATACCCCTTTCTCTCATCATAATATTTTTATGAAATTTTATGTGACGTTGTTAGGGTGTCGAGTTTTCGTTGGAGATTTCTCAATTTTCTTCTATTTTGAGTTCCCTTTTTATCTACTTCTTTCCTCATATACCCTCATCCAAATTTTATGATAATTTTATTAAATTACATGAACTAGAATTTTATTATTCTAATTTAATATTTCATCATAATCTCTCTTTCCCCCTCTTTTATACTATAAATGCAAACACCGTACGAGATGTGTTAAATTATCACACTTAAGGAAGACGAGTTTTAAATTTGAATTACTATCCGCAATACATGTCATGAAACTTTTTGGTGGTTGAACCATATATAAATATATATTTTTTACCGTAGGTAATATTTTGGAATCCTTGAACACTCATAGTACAAAATAATAATACAAAACAAGTTCATTTTCCCCAAAATAGGAAATGTTAATCCATGCACTTACAATAACTTTTAAATAATAAATCTTCCTAAAGTATATCACCCAAAATAATTATAATATTATTTAGATATCATTAATTTCACTAATTATATATATTAAAAATTCTTGACATTAACCTGATTTCAAACGATCTTCTATTCATGAATACAAGTAAACAGATCATGAAAACCAAGGGAGAAAATGCCTCCAAAACAATAAAATTGAATCTCTTAATACCCATAAAAATGTCATGAATGATCATAACAAGGATATAAACTATCAATTAAATTTTAATGAGGTTATGGATTTACTATTTAATGAATCAAAATTTTATTATTCATGTCGTTAAAACAATCTAGAACACCTTCGACCTTAAGGTAAGGGATATCTTAACTCAATTTCCATTAGTTGAGTTAAACATCAATGTTATTGGTTTTCTATTTTACCAGAATATGTGTGAATGAACTATGATTGTTTTTTTATATATATCAACCTTTATTTTATGGGTTTATGTTCTTCACACATAATTATGAAATTTATTTTTCCTCAATATAATGATACGTTCTCAGTAAAGGTTTCTTCATCCCTCTTCCATATTTGTGAGATATTCCATATTCACTACTATTACTTGTGTATGGTGTATTTATAATGCCCATTGATTTTTCATACCATGAATCTCTATTTTTCATGATATTCAATTTATCATTTAATTACTATTAATATTTGGGTATAGAGTTCAACTTATTACAACGTAGTAATCATTTTCTACCAAAACCTCCATTTTCATTCGGTTTTCCCTTATTCTCTAGTCACCTCAATTAAGTTCTTATTTATTTTTATGTACACCTCATAAATTATTTTTTAATGTCATATATATTTTTACCAATCATAATCCTTCTATATTTTCTGTGAAGTAACATTTTATAAAATAATCGATCAAAAATTATTCTGAAATACATGCTTGATTCAAGGAACTTCTAAAATTTTTACATATTTTGATGTTCAATATACAATATATTTTAAGCCTAATTTAGCTTATTAAATCACATATTTTTACATGAAAATTATAATTTGGATCATTTCTATTTTAATGAAATAAAACATGCTTTTTCACATTAGAATATCTATAATGAATTCCTTAAACCGCCCAAAAATGTTTTAATTCTAATGCTCCTTTAAAATAAAATTATACATGATTTCAATTTACTATGACATAATTTATGACTATTATGTAATATAAATTTCCTTACCCTTTTTTGTAGGATATACATGTTTAAAACAAGATTTATGTGAAATAAAATTGATTTTCCAATAGAACTCTTCTTTAGAAAGTAAAATGGATTTTTCTCCTCACACATTGACTTTTTGAAATTTATTTCCTATTCACCACTTACTGCACTCCTGTGTTGTATGTATTTCTTTTTTGTATATAATATAATGAGTCTACATATACTAATGACATTCCTAGGGATTGTGATTTTAATGTTTCAATGGGGTATGAGACACTTTGAAATGTTTAAGGATTATTTCACCAAGAATTTTTCAACGATCTCATTTAAAAGTATCATTATTTATGTCAACATTTTTTGATGAATCTGTATACACAAAAATATATAGATACTGGGAAAGAATATTTTAATTGTAATAAATATACTAATTAAGAACACTTTGGACATGATGTGGTGGGTGGGGCCCACTATATACCCTCGAAGAATCAACGAGTCTCATGAGACAAATCAGCTGGCGACAAACCCTTCAAGTTTGTTTCCAAAAATCAAATGGGTTTCTACACCCAAATAAAACTGTTTCAATGGTTTTGTGGTATCATTTTCAAGATACAAGATCCAATAAATAATAATTCTCTTAATAAACTTTCAGTTATTACTATCCATGAGGTTTTCACTATGAAAAAATCAATTGATGTAGTTTCATTATCTATTTATTAAAGGTGTTTGTTTTTCATTTATTCACCATTCCATGATGAATATGCCTAATTTTTTATGATTAAGTTATTATTGATTCATGCATCTTCTATTTTTAACCCTTACTGAGCATTTGAGCTCACCCCTTTCATTTGTTTACCTTCATTATTTTATGAAGTGGAAACCATTTATTGAGTTCTCATGGAAGCGGTCTATTAGTTTTTGTTATGTGTTGTATTTTGTTTCCTTTACCAATGTAATATGAGTTACATGTAGGTATATAATTTCTTCAAGACTAGTAAACTAATCAGTCCTCTGGGTTTTGATTCCTTTAATCATGCCAATGTAATTACTAATTCACTGGCTCCAGTCTAGAAGAATCGGGGAGTTACATTTAGTTAAAACAATTCCAAATTTATTTAGTTTAATTTAAAACCCCCATTAAATTATAAATATAAGTTCTAATAATTATGGTGGGTGTATAAACCGATCAATAAAATTTCTATTCTAATTATAAATTCACATAAAATTGATAAGAGTCACATGATCTATACAGGCCATTGAGATTTCATCTATTTCATTAATTTTATCTAAAGTAAAATTAGTTCAATTTATTATTTTCAACTTCTAATTGATAATCCAAACCCAAATTATGATGTGGTTTGGTCATATAGGATTTTTTAATGTGAAAATGAATTTAAATAACACAACCAAGGGGTGGTTTAATCATAAGAAAAGAATGGTATATATTATCAAGTAATCAAAGTCACCTTAATAGGTAGTCTGGGTAAGGGAATTTGACCTCCAACCTTGAATGTTGTCTATGGAATTACACGGTTTGGTTCTATGGATTCAATGCAAAGTATTTCATGTTTTGGAATCAACGCACTAAATTTCTTACTTGAGGAACAACAACACATTTTTTAAATGATAGAAAATTAAGGGAAAACATGTATAACACCTTCCATATGCTTAAGAAGCTTCCATAATCTGTTTTCAACCATTAATATTGCATATAATATAATAAATGAGATAAGTAAAAAAATGAAAATTGGGCATATTATATTTCATGGAAATAACATGAAATACAAAAAAGAAAAAAATAAAGGATGGAATTGGAATGAAAAATTTTCCATGGGCAATCCAATGTGACCCATGACAAATTATTCTTAGTTAGAAAAAACGATATCTATCAAATCCTATGGAGGAATCAATAGGGGACCTCCCATGTATGGGGGAGGTGATGCGAGTGAATGTGGAAGCGAAAAAGGGGAGGAAATATTAAATGTTTTAATGGAAAATGAAATTTATCTAACCATTTAACAAGATTCATGATTTTGGAAAACCATGTGCCATATATGTTATTTCAATGTTCAAGAACCTCCCTGTTGCAAGGGCTCCTAGAATTGTTTACCAACTGTACATAAACTCTATAGTGAAACTGTCCACCCGCACCCCAACACCCACATGGTTGTAGGAAATGTTGGGGAAAATTGGTCACTAACCATCAGTGGACCCCATTTACACCAACAAAAAGTGCCCTGATTTCCCTTAAAGGTCCACACAGTTTAATCATACCATTCCCCTATAAAAATATCCTCTATTGTTTGAGAAGAAGAATTGTCACTAATAGTCCACTGACCATGATTACCTATATGTTTCTCTCAAAACTGAGATTTTGGAGCCCTCTATTTCAAATATTCATCTGAACTCATGATTGTACGCTTGAGAACAAATCCAAATCCAAAAAAAAAAATTAACTCTTATAACTCTTTTTATTCTCCTATAAATCTCAATTTATGATTTTTAACATATATTAAATGAATTTTCAAATACATGAGAAAGATACACCCAATCCAGAACAAGGAACCTGACAACCTTACCAACATATAACTTTTCAGTATTGAAAATCCTTTAGTAACAATAAAACAACACCTGGCCTACGAGAGTCATGAATTCTTTCTCAAATGGACATATTACAATTCTAAATGTCCAATGTGCCTTTTAGGTGTTTCTCTAAGAATACAGTTGTAAAACATCAAAATCATGATCCAATGATCGTAACCACTGTAAAATCATTAAAATAGTTCTTAAGTGATCAAATCACACCCTTGAAATGACCATGTCATCATGTCTTTCATAAACCAACCTACAATTCTCCCCACCATAAAATATAGCATATATTGGCCAGTTTTGAGTAACAGTTCTTCCACCATTGGAATATCCTACAATATATTGTAAATATAATCATAGTGAAACTACCTTAATTTTTTAAAAATTTAAAATGAGGGAACTACCCTTAGTTGATGATTTGGTTGAAACATTCAAACACAAATGAACCAAGATAATACTTATCGAATCATCTTTACTTTGAAAATTCATAGCCAACCATTATAATACACTTATATAACCCCAACAATATTCCCTATGAGGTTCCTCACCATATGTATCAAACTAATTGAATAAAATAAATTAATCCCACTTCCGGTTAACTATATTGGAAAAGAACTCTATTCCTACAGATGACACGTTTCCAAAAAATTGATTATAAAGCCTTATCAAAGGGTATATCAAGATCATTCTGAGCCTTCTCACTGAAGCCCGTACCCATAATCTAGTGGATTATCTAGATTTTTCCATATCCTGAGAAAAAATCCTATGTTCTATAACATAAGCACTAGTACGTTCAAGATCAATTATCTATGGGAAACCATAAAATACTATAGTCTTAATTACCACACTTAGACATCACGTATTATATATTCAAACATGTAAATTGAATTTATAGGGAAATGAAGTAATATAATGTTCAATGTATTTAATATAATTTGAGTTCCAAAATTATTTTCACACAACAAGTCTCAGGGTTCATTGACCCTTGTCACATGATGGTCACCCACCATCGACCAACATCCCACTCCCCATTGTAAGAGAATCATTCATGTTGCATGATCAACCTTGAATTGAGATTTACAAATACCATTCCCTAGACATAATTATTTTCATTTCCAATAACCTTCTTAACCCCTAGGAATAAAAAATGTTATCCATTACTCATTATTCACTCACTAGAATATTTCCCAACATATTCTTTAATTTTACAAATATAAAGAGAATCACCACCCTTAAATGACCAATGGTGTACTGCTCACCCTCAGGAAAATATTAAAATTGCTCCATTAGAGAAACTCTTGAGGTAACACTTTGTGAAACCAGAAATCATAGATTGGTATCTCACTGTATACCCAACTCTATCTCAACAAACACAAGATGATTTCAAGGTACCAGTTTTCATCTCCTCTACTCAAGACGTATGATAATATTTCATTTATAAACATGTATCACTACTTTTGAGATCCTCTCACATTAACATAGGGTATACTTTCCTTTAATTAAATACTACCATCACGTCTCCAGATGATGAGTGTCCATGTCCACTAATGATTTATCCTTTTTATGGAACCATGATTATTTAAAAATTTATAATCATATCCAAGAATATTCCATAGGCTTTAACTAAAAATATAAGTCTCTATGTCGATAAGAACAACACCATTTAAACCATAAATACTTTTCTTACATCCAACTACTAACCTGTTATTAATTCTAAATTTCTCACATTTGAAACTGGAGTAAACTATACCTTCCGTATCTAGAAAGTGTACATCATGTGTCACCCAATTTGAGGCCAATGTCATGTTACACCAAGACATTTGATAGTAATTCCTAGTGAATCATGCTAAAAAATGTAATTATTAACATATTAAGATATTTCGTGGATGTTCTCTTCAAAATAAATCAAATACTTATACGAGGGCTTATCAAACAACTACCCATCTAATAATGACTTTTCCAAAATATAAGTGTTAACGACAAAAAAAATTTCAACTAGGAAAGGAACTAGATTATTCTTACCAATAAAATTCAGTCATGCTACACATAAAATATAGTTGCTTCCCAAAAACTCATAGGAATCCTCATGACCATATTATAAAACTCCAGCACCTTCCTTGCATCATTCTTCAAATGAGTATAATACTAATATATTTACCATTAAGGAAACTATAATCATTAGGGAAACCTATCTCATAGTGTTCCACAAATAAAACCAATAGTCTTCACATGATATTCCTAGTGGAATATATGGTATCATAGGTATCCTACCCTACTCAATCAATTAAACTCCAATCATGTCCACTAGGTCTATACACATCGCCATAAGGTCACATCCATGAGTACTTTATCCCATTTAAGGGGTTCAAACTACACATAAGATATCATGCTAGTAAAATATTACTAAATTTGGTAAATATAATTTAGTTATGGAAATAATTAAAATAAATGTTTCAAAACATTTATAATATGTGTAACAAAATCACCTACCATGAATGAGAATACCGTTCCATATTCCACAATAAGAAACCTAAAAGAATATAGCTCCAAGGAGGTTTTGAAAATCAACATAACAGTATTAGAATTTTTCACTATTAGGGTAAAAATATATTGCAACACCCATTAGAGGTTAAACATATCATAAATCTACCATATTTATGGGGTTTCATTTCATCACTTAACGTTCTATAGGCCGAAAATGAGAAAAATGATATCACTTACCTTTCCAGAAGTCTCAACTCAAACGCCTCCTAGTTTACCATCTCTAAGGGTAGTACCATAATGGGATGACCCCACATTCAATGTAATTTCATGAATTCTATACTATATTTATGATATATAAATTTCAACATTCTACCACATATAATTTAAATATAAGAAGAAAAATGAGTCCACTAAAACCTATGTGAATTTTTTTATCCCCTTCCAAAAAATATGTAAAGGTAGTTCTAATGGTGACCCTTACATTAGGTACATCCATATAACCACCACTAAAATATTTTATTGTTGTTTTTTTAACACCTTACATTTGATTTACCCATTAAATGAGCTCAAAACTAATAAATATTATGTTCTAGTTTCTAAGTAAAATGTTTTTTCAAACTATAATTAGTACATTGTTTAGTTTATTCCATGAATCATTCTATGAATAATATTCTATAATTTAATTTTATTCCATTTTTTTATCCATATGTTGTCAAAATTGGATTAGTTAAATTAAATACCAGTTCCAAGCTATTGAGGAAGAGACCTTTTCAGAGTTCCCTTGGATTGGACGGGTACTATCATCAGTTTGTAAAATATTTATCTATAGTCCTAGAACCCATTAATGCTTTGACTCGAAAGTGGAAACCCATTGGGCGGATGGAATAATGTCAACAAGGATTTCAGGAGCTGAGACATAGGTTGACGGGAACTCCCATATTGATATTTTTAGTGGAGGGTGTCGAGTACGTAGGGTTATATGATGCATAAGGGATAAGAAATAGTTTTGTTCTGATGGATAGGTAAATAGTTATTTCATATGGTTCATCACAACTAATACCACATGTGGAGAACTATGAGACCCATGATCCCAACTTAGCTCATGTAGTATACACTTGGAAATGTGGTGACACAACATCATGGTTGAGCGGTGTATCTATTACTATAACCACAAGAATCCCAAGTATATATTTTCATATAAATATCATAACGTGAGAAGAAGATGATGGATTGATTTACATTAGGACTCTAACACCAATATTTTCCATTCTCATGTGAAGGGAAATGTGGTGGAAGATTCTCTTTGAAGGAGATCTAGTTCTTAGTTATTGGATGAGGTGTCATAGAAGTTTTTTTCAGTATAGATTCCTATCATGGACAATGATAGTGATTCATATCATTAGTTGATGGTATTTATACCACCAATTTTACACCCTTTATGGTATTATATTCATGGATATTCCAAATATTATAGCTTACATTCTCAGATATCCACTAAACATTCTCTTTATAGATATTTTAATAGTGGGTAGCTTGTTATCCTCTTAAGAGGATAGACCATGGAACCTATTATGTTATTGGATGAGGTGTTTAAGGAGCTTTATACCTCATTTTTTAGTATATCCATGTGTGTATATATGTTATAGTAACTTATATTTCAGTTTTGGTGGCCATTTATGAAGAAGGGTGTTGTAGAGTTTGTCTCTCGATGCCTAACATGTAAGCAGATAATGGATGAGAACCATTTGTTGTGCATTTATATCAACTACATGAGGTTACAGAGTGGAAGAGGGATGAGATATCTATATAATTCATGATTTTATTATGACGTTTTTCAAGGGGACATATTTCTATCTGGGTGATCGTACACTGACTCATCAAATCTGACCACATCCTAGCTATTCAATAGAAGAGTTCAATATAGTTCTTAGGATGCCTCTATGTTCATGAGAAATCTGTAATAAATGGCGTTTTCACAATTATCATATCCAAAATTAATGATGGAATCCCATCATGGTTAGGGAGGATATTACATGATTCTTTCGAGGCATAGTTGTGTAACGTCCCGGGCCCAGATTCCACTTATCAGTGCCCTGAGCCCGTTGGCCACCCAGAATCATGTGCATCTACAAACTATCCATTGGATTCAAAATATTAGTGAGGGATAGGTGAGTCATTGGGGATAATATTCCCCCATTACCAGAGTATATCACAATTGATTTAAATGTAATTCAATAGAGGATGTTTATAAACAAGAATACCACTGGAAAGTATAACAGTAGATGAATAAATAAACAGACCAGAACTGTCTCATATATAACAAAATTGGAGATACATGTATCTAGAAAACATCCAAAATATTTACAGGGAAATAAAACATAGTAAAAGTCTCCAAAAATAACAAGAAAACAAAAAGACTTAGTATAATCAAACGCCTCAGCATGGTCCAATGACACCCTTATCTAAAGAAACCATCAACATCATGTGTTAGGGAACTTTCCCCGATTATCATATGTAACCATATTAACTATTTGGGTTCCGAGGTGGCCGAAATATGGTGTGAGATAAACATACCTGTAGTCAATCACCCAGAAGTCTATATAGTTAATGAATCATGAAAAAGTAATTTAAACAAGTTTAAGTAAATAGTAATGTATGTGTGAACACCCATGTCATATTTCTCCTGCAAAATGTATTTCCAAACAACTTCGCAAGGCTCCCTAAAACAATTGTTAGATCCAAAATAAGAATCTATAAGAAATGTAAACTTGCAACATGGCCTCTTTGTACATCCATTCATATCTAGTCTCCACGTCCATTCCATATAATGAAGTGTATCATAATTTCCATGACCCTTTCACATAAGGAAGTGTATCATAATTTCTATGACCATTCCATATAAAGAATTATGGAACAAAAAGGGCCGGATCCAAGGTGTATATGTTCAAGGAATCCTCTTCAATTCCAAATAGAATCTCAATGGTGACTTGGTATATGAATTGGTTGGATTTTTAGGATCACGTGTACCGAATTATCCAACACCAGTCCCAACAAGCTGAATCCATGGGGTAGCAAGGCCAGAGGGGTCCCACAGAATCAATACCGAAGAAGTACCTCTACTCAAATCAACCACTACTAAATTATAGATCCATGGATATCCTTACATTTAATTTATAATACCATTCATCCATTCATACAATTTATTTAATAATCCCACTCATTTAATACATTCAAACCAAACACATATCATGAGTATACCCACTAATTTAGTCAATTTCCATTAATCTTTTTACAGTGTTATATCCACCCATTTTAAATCAAATGAAAATAAACACATAACATGGGTATACCAACCCATAAAAAAATTTCATAAGAATATTATTTAATGATCACACCCACTCATATAATCATCTAATTTTCAGACCATTCTTAAAAGTTAAAAGAACAAAAATTATATCTTATTGAACGCATTCTACTCCTTCCATTATTAATTACATTCCTATATCAATAAAAAACCAAAAAAACACCACATAGTTTGTTTAAAATCGAATTATAAATGAATTTTCATATGGTGTAACCCCTGGGTGTCCTTGGTAAGGTAAATGGTTATAAAGTCACTGTAGTGGATCCTATGGGCATCCATAATAGGACTGATTACACCTGTGGCAAGTAAACCTACTCAAAATTAATGTAGCATTAGAAATTCCTCCAGGTAGAGTAATGGAGAATAACCATAAAACACACCAAAAGAAGAAATAAAATCATTGACCATCTACCATAGCTCGGTAGTGGACTGTTCTTCCAATATCATCCCTTGATTCGTCCGGTTTTAGAGGAAATCTATAGAACAGAAAAAGAACAAACATTTACTACATACGTTCCTAAATCAAAATCATCCAATCAATAGCTTAGAGAATCTAGAACGAAAAACAAGGAATGTATATAATACTGATGTGGATCCAGGGATTCGACAAATGCTGGAATCGAAGGTCCGATGAAGAGTAATTATAAAATCAAAAATTTTGCTTCTAAAGGATCTATCAATTGCTCAACTTACTCTATAAAATATAAAAGATAAAATATATTATAAAATGTATTTTAAAAAAATTTAAATTATTAAAATCTTATAAATAATGTGGATGAATATTTTAGGGGAATGGATTGGAAAACTGTGCACCAACCATTCATAGTTCATGTAAGCTATAGGGGCACCCGCACGGTTTACAAACCATGTGGGAACTATGTGCTATCCCTATATCAATGTCTCCAAAAAATAAAAACCCAGTAACAATGTTTGGCCAAACCATTTTTTCATTACCACCCCTATGTCCATCCGTGAATGGTTTACTCAAACATTGTGGCTTTCCCTACAAAATATTAACTATCTACATGCCATGCTAAAAACACCCCAAAACTATTAGCAGGCTCTAATAAATACCCAAATAACTCCAAAACACCCACGATCAAGTCAAGTATTGACATTAGACCATATTTAATCCTTAAAATTGAATAATTTTATCAATAACTCATACAAAAACATGGGTTCTTACAAACCCCTCTTATAATAATTCGTCTACGAATTTCCCTCTGAATGGCGTACGATATTCATCTCAGAACACCTCTTGACACTGGGCATGTATATCGGCCTCATTCTCCCATGTTTCATATTATTAATATTCATGCATCCAAATAACACATACTAGAGTAAATAACCATCTTATAGAACATTTTTTCTCATTTTAATGATATGAATCAGATTCTCTTCAAAGGAAGAATATTACTACTTCTAAACCTCCATAGGCAGAAAAACATGAGACATGTATGAATGATAGAGGGTATGATTTGATACCTAGAAGGAATCATGCACGATTTGGTACCAGTGAGGTAACTGTAATTGATAGGATACCAATCTAGCACTCTCCAGAATCTGTAGCAGTCTGACATGTCACGATGAATGTTTTCCCTATCTCTGAATTATCCTTTTACCGACATTAGTGAAAAATTATTGGAGACATGATCCCTATCCTAGAACTCTATAGGGAATATGAGGTGATCAATGTAAGATTTATTATGAGCCTATGCTATATCCATCCCTTTCTAAATAAACCAGACCTCCTTAGAAGTCTCCTGCTTGAGACGTGGTCCCAGTAAATCTACTTCTCCTACCTCTAGCCACCATAGGGAAGATCAGCATGTCCTAGTGTCCAACAACATTTAATGTGAAATCTATATCATCACATGAAAACAGTTATTTTTGGATAACTCAACTAGGGGAATGTGCCTCTCCCATGAACCCCCAAATTCATGGATACATGCCCACATCTTGTCCTCTAGCTCATGTATTTTATGCCCTAACTGGCCATAAGTGTGGGGTGGTATGATTTTCTTAGAAGAACCTATGTACCTAGTGCACTCCGAAAAATCTTATATAAATGAGATGTAATGTGGGATTACCTATCTATGATGATAGTGCATGAGACCCCACGATGTCTTACTATCTCACAGATACACAACATTCCGTGATCATCCCAACTAAAGGTATCCTATATCATAAATAAATGAGAATCCTTTTTGAGAATGTCAAAAACAACCCACACATCATTCTTACCTCAAGGATACCATGGTAAAAAAGTCACAAAATACATCATGACATCATTCAATTTCCACTCTAGAATAGCTAAATATTGTAATAGCTCAGATGGATTTTGATGTTTCTCCTTCACCTGCTAACTATTAGATCACCTGATATCAAAACCATCTTGGTGACCCCAAGATGCATTTACCAAGATGAATCATAAAACTCCTACAATATATCCTCGATTATATCCATTGGAACCCAAGAGTGTCCATATATATGTAGGATATGATCCTTTCATATAGTCTAGCTAGGGGGTGGCTCTTCACCTACCACAGACTTCTATAGGACCAGGACCTCAGAATTTGATAAATGCATCATGCTCACTCTATCCAGTAGTGTAGAGGTCACAACTAGGGAATATATATAAGTTTTTCTCTGACTATCATAATCCTACAAATTCATCTTAGAGAACAACACCACAAGCGGCCACTCACTATTGTCCTACTGCACTACTTGTATTTGATTCACCCTACTTAATGCATCATCCAATACATTCCATATACCTTGAATGTAGGGTTTATATCAGTAAAATAACTTAATGTACTCAACCAATATCCACTACCTCATATTAATATCATGTTGATTAAAAATATAATTGATGACTTTTTGGTCCTTGTACAACACTAGTAAAACATTTCTCCAATAGTGAAAGTCGTGAACAAATGTTTCTAAATCTAGATCATGCGTTGGGTAATTTATCTCTTGTGGCCTACACTAATGAGAGACATACACCATTTATCTATCCCACTGCATTAGTACTCCTCCTATCCCAATACCATATGTGTCACAATACATAGTGTAGATTTTTTCCTACTATGGCAGTATCAGGATTGGTGCTGATGTCAATCATCCATTTATCTCTTAAAAGGTTGTATCAAAATAATCCTACCATACACAATACACACATTTTCTGTTCAAGACTACCAACAACACTATTAAGCCTTGGAAGTCCTATATAAAACAATGTAGTACCCCACCTACCTCAACAAACATCGTATGTCAAAAAAGTTATTGGGTTGTTCCTAGGAAAGTATTTACATCACATTATTTGGGTCCACAAACAATTAATTCTCTGAGATTATGTGACTCATGAAGTAAATTTGATCCATAAACAAGTCATACATTCTTAGTGTATCATATAACTGAGGATCACTATGTGTGTTCAGTATGATATAAATATGGTTTGCATGATTGTGTTAATTGTGAGAATGCACCAATATATAATCCACTAAAACCGCCACAAATGAATCAAGGTAAGTATGAAACACATTGTTCATTAGTTCAATAAAAACTGCTGGTTCATTCATGATACTTAATAGCATAACAAGATACTCATATATACCTCACCTACAAAGAGTGTATATAAGAGGTATATCTATAGGTCGATCACATACCTAGTGGCATCCAGACATCAAATCAATTTGCAAGAACACCCTGGACACTCACAGCTGATCATATAGGTCATTGTTTTGTGAAATGGGACATTGGTTCTTAATTATTATATTCATCAACTTCAGATAATCCATGCATATTCTAAGTTTACCACCCACATTTTTTGAAAAAGGGATTGGCGAACCCCATAGAGAAGTAATAGGTTAGAGAAACCACATCGCCTCTAAATACTATAGATGCATCTTCATCTCATGAAACTCCATATTAGCCATCTTTTAAGTAGGAATGGATATTGGTGAAGCTCTTGACAAAATATCTGTAGATAACTCCACCTATCCCTTAGGCGGTAATCCAAAAAATTCGTCGGGAAAGACATCCCGATAGTGCTCAACCACTGGTGAAAATTCTGCATGACCCATTCCCCGATCATCAAAAACAAACTTGTAATATGGGAAATTATTATACCCATCCCACAATGTTATAGTCCATCTTGGAACACGTGTAAATATTATACATTGTTGTCAGTATAAACTACACACTTCGTGTTGTAAAATTCACACTCCAATGATAGCAGTCAATGTAAGCCCGATAAGATACTATCCATTCTATCCTATGTATGAAATCGAACCCTATCATATCAAGGATATAAAGAACCCAGATGAAGTAACACCCTCCTACCTCAATGGGGGACACCCAGAACTGGCACCCACCCATTGTTCTAATTCCCAAAGGCGTTTTTAGAGTCGAAACTATTTGGAATGACAACAAAACAAGCCCAAGGATTTTCACCACCTGTGTAGATAGAAAACTATGTGATGAAACCATATCAAAATAGAAGATGTAATAGTAGAGGCTACTTGAATCATACCTATTATCGCACATGTTCTTGAACACTTCTCCTTGAGGGTACACTGTACAGAAAAAAATTGAACTGAACCACAACCCCATGACACAACCTCACTATTCAGAGTAGGCTCACTCTAACATCTCAGTATAACTAGTGTCCCGCTACAAATTCCAAAACCACCACTACTTCTACATGACCAGCTCCCACTGCTCCAACTCACTACCTAATGTAGAGTTGAGGAACCTAGTCCTAAACTCGGTGTTGAAGCTGAACCCATGCAACTCATAACAGGAGTGAAGGTCCTACAAAACATCTACACATTCCCCATCCTACCGAAATTATGGAACTCAACTAGGTCATGGTAACAATAATCTTTCATTTTTCCTTACCTACCACACTAGTGATAAAACACAGAGCTACCAGCACTCAATGCCTGAGTTTCACTCATCTCCTGGGCTGTATCAAAACGATGATGCTTTCATAAAGATTCTCAAAAACATGGTATTGTAATTGAAATACCCTACTCTATGCCCCTAGTTGAGCTTATGATACACTCTTTAAAAATTCCAAAATTTGAAATCTCATTGATGGAATTAAATCCAAACACATTGACATAAGGGTTGATAACTTGCAAAAGAACTTACTCAAAGTTTCTCACAATCGACAACACATCAGCATGGTGAATCAGCACGAAACGCTAAAACTCTATAAAGTGTGATGATTATTCCATCACTATCATCGTTCCATGATCTAGACACATAAACTCACTAGTTTTATATTCTTGTAGAGTATTATGGTGAATGTTTTCATAGAATTAGTTGTAAAAATAGGTCCAACCCATATATCACAACCCATCATCCTAGTTCGACACATCACAACAACACATTTCTGCCCCACGTAACATATAAGTGTCTTGCTTGACCAACCTCTCTGGAAGAGTCTCTATATTCTAGAAGACAGATAGCATGGTCTCAAGACATATACCAAATGCTTATGGATCTCCATTCCACAAAAACATTGTAGTATGCCTCTACTGGAAGACCCACAACAGCTTAGCCATATCCAAGTTAGGTTGTGGTGCTCCGTGAAAAGTCGTCATATAGAGAATGAACCCCTCATGGGACTATGCATTAGAACCTTTGTCTAGAATAGCCTTTAGTGTCATATTTGGTACTAAAGGAGACTCAATAGATATCCCATGGCCTACATCCTCTAGAGGGTGGTGATCAACCCCCTCTCGGCATATGATTTGAGGTTATCATGGTGGAATATAACTTTAATATCTAACACATGCCATATAGAAATGCAATATAAATGTTGATTATATAAATTATAGGACAATTCAAAACCCTCCTAAACCAATTCATAAACCACATCCTAATACTAATGCCTTTTCTGTAAATGAAAACAGTCACCAAATATGACTAGAAACTTCACCATATTCCCACTCAAATTTCAGCTCTAGGACAAGTCAATATTTTCCATTTCATTTCATTTTCAATTAACATTATTTTTATCAAATGAGTTAAATAATAGTCCACCAAGTTACACTCAATAATGGTCCATCACACCTCATGAAAAAAATTATTACCTTATAATCAATACTTATCAAATTCACTTTAATAATTAAAATTTAAAAGGTGCATAATTTTCTAGTCCATAAGGGCACATACACCTTATGAATTGAAGGATGGATTCACTTCAAAATCTTATGAACAATGTCTATTAAAACTGATGATAGAACTATCACAACACCTATCACAAAAATATGCAATATGTAATTTATAATAAATTACATTTCATAATGCACGATTTTTGATTTCTATAATGGTCCTAAAACGATTCTTGTGATGGAATACCCTCACATGATTTCGTTTTAATAAAATTAAAACTAGAATCATGTCAACGATAATGAAATAAATCAAATTCGTCTCCAAATAGTGGAATCAAATCAACCATAATAGTTAAAATCTTAAAAAAAAATATTTCCATTCGAGGAAATTTGGATTGTCCGTGTACGTATGGTAGGTAAACTTGTCCAAATATTATTACCAAATTCCATTTACTCCCAATACATGTCTATTTTTTGAAAAAAGTATTAGAAAACTTCATCTAAAACCACATTGTAACATCCTAAGCCCGCATGACAGTTAAGAGTTCCAAGAGCCCGGATAGACACATTGCCTCAAGCGTACATCCCCAAATTCTAGACGTTGTCGACTAGAAGTGGGGGACTAGGTGAGTCATTAGTGGGGATATTCCCTCATTACCAGAGTATATCATAGGGATGTCAATTAAATTAAGTAGAAAAAGCATACAATCAAGAAGACAACTGGAATGTAAAAAAATAATGAAAGAAATAAAAAATAATGTATAATATATAAGGAATCAAATTATACTTGTATTAGTATAATTAAAAAAATAGGTATGTGGAATTAAAACACAGTACAAGTCTCTAAAAATAACAAAATACCAAAAAGTTCAAGAAGCACCTCAATCCTCAACTATCACCTATACTCCCCCTACTCCAAAGCAATGATCAACAACCTATGTTAGTGGATGAGCACCTATTATAAACTACACCCATATAGACTACTTGGGTCCCCATGGTGGCCCAAATATGGTGTGAGATAAACATCCCAGTAGGTAATCACCGAGCAGCCAATAATATTCTACGAATCACAAAATAGTAAGATAAAAAGTTTATGTATGTATTAATATAGGTTTGAGCGCCCATGGTATATGTGTACTACAACATGTAAGACTAATCATACTCTCAATACTCCTTAAAACAAATGTTATCCCTTAACAAGTAGGCTATAAGAAATGTAAATAAGTTACACGAACTGACTGTATATCCATCCAAATCCATCCCCATTGGTCGTTCCATATAATATAGTGTGTCTAAATTTCCAAAACCATTCAGAATAATTATGTGAATCACAATTTCCATAGAATTTACATGTAATAAAGTGTATTCCATGGTGGTCTGGATCAATGGTGTCAAAGAAAAAAGAATTATCATCGATCCCTAGGTCTGTCTCGATGAAAGCACTGTATAGCCACTGGTTGGAGTTGTAAGAGCATGTGTACTGACATGTCCTACTCGAGTCCAAGCAAGATACATCCATGGTGTAGCATGTATGAAGGAATCCCAGAGAATCAAGGACCAAGAAGCCTCACTACTCGAGGCAAACACTACCGTGTTCCTGATTTATGGAGAGCAATACATTGCATCTAAAAATCATTTATCCATCCATACCATTTTACAATTCAAACCATTAAATGAGTATACCGAAACATTTAATAAATTCCAACAAAACACATCTCATGAGTATACCCACTCATCCATTCCATATTCATTAATCATTTCACATGGGTATACCCACAAATTTATCATAAGATGAAAATAAAAAATCTTATGGGTATACCAACACATAAATAATGATTTATAATCTTATATTTTATTATGTATACCCACTCATATACTCAATTCATGTTCAATTCATTCTAATAAGGTAAAGGTGGAAAACCATCTCCTTATAAAATCATCATATTGATTCCATTTATAATTGGAATCCTATAACAAGGAAAACCTAAAACACACGCCTTGGGTTGTCTAACAAAAAATAAACTAGATCCCAAATTGAAAAAACCAATGGTGTAACATTTTTAGTGTCCATATGATAAATAAAACATTGATGGAATATAAATATTAATTAATTGACCTGGTTCACATAAAATATGATTTTTGGAGGAGATTTCGAATGTTTTAGGGGAAACTTCTAGAGGTTCATGGTTTGAGAACTATTAGTAGAAACGTTGTAGAAAATTCTATAAAACTGAGTCTGGAGCCTCTGTTGGTTTTGAGTGATACAGATGAATAGTAGTTCCTTGAAAATTTCTATAATTTCATGTATTTATTGGATATAGACCCATGGTGGGAAACACTGAGAATGTTTAATTTTACTAGGGATTGTATTTGTTTTTATGATATTATGATTTCATAGGGGTTTTCAATGTTTTTATTATTTTGTTCATTTTTAGGGTTTTCTATGTATTTTTATGGGGTTTTAGGGATTTAATGGATTTTTATGGGGGTTTTGGTCTTCTGAGGTATTTTTGGGTTTCTATAGGATTATTAGTTTTATGGGATTCTTGATTTATTATGTATAATTTAATTTAAATGAGATTACATTTTATTGGATTGATATATTGTATATATGAAAATAGAAAAATTCTTTTTGGGAAAATATCTATTCTGTATAAAAAACCACCCCAACTAGATGTGTATGCACACATGAAAAAATATAAACATGGAATTATTTCATTGATCCCCTTGTAGAAGAATAAATATCAATTTTATTTTAATTGGTCATATTTTATTTAATAGCATGATCAATGTATTTTTATTAGGTAAGCCCCATTGGAGACCTTGGTATGAGTAAAGGGTATCAACACACCACAAAAGATCATATGGGAATCCCAAATAGGTCTTATTACACCTATTACAAATTTCCCTACTCAAAATGGTGTCCACTCCGGAAATTCAATAACTTTAAAAAACACAAATATCCAAAATAAAAGCACATACCACCCACCTCAGCTCGGCAGTGGAGTGATCAACTAGTATAAAGTCTGGATTCATCCCAGTTGAAGAGAAATCTGAAGAAAGCACAATGAACAAAAAATCAGGGAATATGAGCCAAAATCCAAATAGTGCAATATATAACCATTAGAATCAATATTGGATAAATATAATTTTTGATCTATCTAAGGAGGATCCAATGAGAAAAATCATGCCTTAATCAGAGTTCAGAAGAAGAGCATATATGAATTCCTACTTTAGGCTTCCAAAGGAGCTCTCAAGTGATCCACTTTCTATGTGGGATATATAAGTGAAAATTGGTTATAAATGGGATATTAATTATACATAAAATTATTAAAACCCTCAAATTATATGGGCTACATGATTTTTGTGCACATTTTGGAAAATCATGTTCCACCATTCATGGATCCTATTGGAAAAAGGGGAACCCACACAACTTACCCGCATGGTTTACAAATCATGTGGAAGCTATGAGCTAACTCAATGTCAATGTGTGAAAAAATAAAGGCCTAGCCGCACTGTCGTGCATATCATTCCTCTGGGTTTGGGCAAACTGTGTGGCCAATACCACCCCAATGTCTAGCCTCAAATGGTTTACTCAGACAATGAGGCCATCCCTACATGGTTTATATTAACCTTTATCTAGGATAAAAACACTCCAAAAACTTGTTTTGGGTTTCAAACAGTCCCCTCAAACCTCCAAAAAACCTTTGATCAAATTGAGAACTCTCATTTGGCTATATTTAAGCATTAATATTTAAAAATAATGTTTCTGTATCAGATTTAAAAACTCAGGTTTTTTACTTGTGGCATTTAAGAACATTGTTTCACCCCCAAACTGATGGCCAGTTAAATAAGACTATATATGTCATAGAAGAATTTTTGTGGGATTTCATGTCGGACCTCAGCTATAGTAAAGAGGATCACCTACCCCTGGTTTTATTTTTATACAATAATAGATACCATTCCACCATTTGTATGAAACCATTCGAGGCTCTGTACTGGGGACTCTATAGGTCAAAAAATTGTAGGACTGAATCATGAAAGTAATCACTCATGGTCTCGAAGATGGTGAGGTACTAGAAATAAGGATTAGATCATCCATGAGGAGATTAAGGCTACACAAATCTATAAAAATTCTTATTCAAATTAATGATTGAGGCCAACAGAGCGTGAGGTAGATGGACTTTTGTTATTGAGTGTCTCAACTCTATATAGTTCATTGAGATTTTTTCACTAAGGTAAGTTATCTGTGATATTCATTGGTCTCTTCTAGATACTATGTAGATTTGTTGAGATGGAGTACCACATAGCTCCACCACAATATCTAGACAAGGAAATGATGTCTTCCATGTGTCATATTTGAGGAGGTCAGTGCATGACCCATCACAGATTATCAACATGGGAGAGATATACATAGAGTATGGAGTTTCCTTTGCAATGTACCATTTATAGATCAAGGATCAGAATGAGAGGATCCTCTATGGTTGATAGATTCCTGCTGTGAGTTTCTAGTGGCAGCATGAGAATCATAAAGAGAGAACAAGGGACTGGGAGGCCCAAATTTCTGCTCAGTACCCATATCTCTTTGTGAATACCTTTTTTAGTATTTTTTGGATGTAAATCCCTAAGGTGGGGATATTGTAATGTTTGAAATTTTCAATTTATTGTTTCTATATGTTATATATATATTATTACAGACCATTAAAAATGATAATGTGTGATTTAAAGGCGTGGAATAAATGTTATAAATATATTAAATATATTAAATAGAACACATGATTTTAAAAAAAAAATTTGAATAAATCTTGAACGTTCGCCCGGATCCGAAATATGATGGCACTGTTGAGTTTAAAATGTTGGTTTTATTGTAGGTGTGATAGAAACTTTTTCAGCATGGGCCATTTGTTAAAAATTCATCATTGGTGTAATTGAATGAAATAAATTAAATAATTTTTTTAATTTTTTATATTTATATGCAATGGAAGTTTATCCATTAAATAAATGGTTATATAATTTCCTTAGGATTTTTTACTCAAACCATAAAGATACAGAGAAACCGTTACAGAACTTTTCTTAGTGGATGATGAATGATCAAGATCAGATCGTGGATCGTCATCCAAAATGAGTCTATAGATTTTTTCAATAATGGATACACAATCTTCCTTCATCAAAAATTGATTGAAACACCATGTAGGATATTTTTTTATTTTTTTCATCTCATTATATGATTATTTACCAACATAGATCAAATCCATGTACCAAATATATTTGTGCATATCCGATAGATTTATTTTAAAGGAATTGTTTAATTTGTTTGTTCATTTTTTCCAATTCATTCATCTATTTATATAATAAAAAATAAAGTAAAATTATATAATGTTTGAGGTTTGTTCTTATCTTTTTATGGCTTCTGGTTTTCTCGCATCATTCTTTGAACATACAACACAAGGGTTTTCTTTTGGAGCACATTTTGATGAATACCAGGACATAGATTGTTGAATGACCATTATTTATAAAAACAGATCAATATTTTGGGTGACTTCTATGATAGACGGTGTTATTGAGGTGAGATGGTGGTGGTGGATAATTTGGAGAGGAAAAAACCAATTTAAAGGTTCTATTTCTCCTATTTTTGATGCATGAGGACAAATATTTCAAAAGATGGATTTTCGAGATGATCATGTTGACAAATCCCTTATATATGTGACAAAAAGTACTAGAGAACCCATGATATATACTATCTATCAAGGGTTGTGGCTCTAGTGATGTGACAGATGGCGCAGAAGTAGATTTAGAAATCCCAAGAAACACAACATCTACATCATGATTACATGTCGTATGGGGCCCCTGGATGCATTGCATGGGTTTTGGCCAGTGTTAAGGAGCACACAATGTAATACCCATATAAAATGTTTTAGGAAACCTTTCATATGAATCATCATGTACTTGGGAGAGTACCTGGAAATAGGTAAATTTACACCGACATATGGCACAAAGTGTAATTACGTGCAGGTATCTCTTTGTGTACACTAGTTGGTACATGGAAAAGACCGATATATACATACACAACGAGGAAACGAGGTAAGGTTACCATATGTCTCAACACATCATGTGTTCATTTTAATTTTCATTAATAAAGAAACTACATGTTGTGTGACTATTTTCCATATAGGCATGCATGGTGATTGATGGACACGTTGTGTACACCCTAATATATGCTGCACACCCCTATCACAATTGCTTTTGGTTTTTTGTTTACTTAGTTTGGACAATTATAGGTTGATCACATTACCTCGTTCCTCCTCCTCAAGGATATACTGCGGAATGACATCCATATCATTGGATTGAGATTTCATATAGAGGCCATCTCTCAGATAAATTTTTGGTGTCCCACTATGAGGATAGAGTGTGATCCTCTATCATCATTTCTCCTATGGTAGAGATTATTAAATCATTGTGACATCACGGACCATGGGGTTTATTCTCTATATAAAAGGTTATATCAGTAGGGGTTGTTGTATCATTGACATTTGATCCCATACATAGCGGTTTAATTCTGAATGGGTTCATAGTGTCCCATGATGGTTATGGGTGTGACCCCCTATCGGTGTATCAGACAATTATTTTACTAGTTATCATTGAATTGGTGGGGGTCCAATGAAATATAACTCTTCATCAAATTTCTATGATGATCTCATGGTTTAAGAAGTGGATTATCCTATAACGATCATTTCTTTGAGAATAATCTTATGGCTAACAGCTTGTTATGACCAACTGGTGGTGCAGTGTCTTTTATGATTATATCTAGGTGTGTCTATAATAAATTTATTTTTATATATTTATTGAGCTGAATGTTCTTGTTTATTTATTTTTAGTGTATTATAGGTGTCCAACATTTATTGTTATACAAATAATTACATGGGATTTTCCTACACTTGACATGTCTTATGCAGAAGACATGCCTTTAAATAGGATCTTGGGAGGACAAGGAGTAGGTGGAGAATAGTCAGAGATTGATATATATTGGTGTTTTACCTGGATCGTTCATTTGAATTAGTACACATCTGTGGAGTACGTTGGACTTTCAATGTTTTTGGTTTGGATTTTATTTTTCCCTTTTCGGCTAGCAGTACTTTTACTATCGTACTATGTTGTGGGATTATAGTTGTGTGCATGAATTTTTTTAGTTGATTTAAATTGCAGTATAGTGAGGGAATGGATATGTGTTTGTGTGTGAACATAATTAGGATAATTCCTCCCTTTTGTGGAATTTACCATCATGGAACTAGTTGCTAGACCCTAGCCTATTGGAGGTGGGTTTTGGGTAGTCATAGGTCGGACCTCAACAGGTCAGGTCATATAATTAAAACAAGAATTGGGTGTATATTTCTTCACCCAACCATCATTACGAAAAATTCCTTGATGAAAAAAATAAAAACATAAAATATAAACATTCACAGCCTTTAAAAATCATAATCATTAAAATTAACCTTGAAAATCAGATGAACATAGATAATTAATTCATTATTAAGAGGAAAATGAATTTCAATAACATTAACACCCTATGGTGAAATGGTATACTAGTTATACTTTCATGTTTTTTTAGATTGGTTATAATAATATATAATAAAAGGAATATATAACATTAAATAAATAAGACAAAATGAATATTCCAAATAGGGATTGATAATTTATTTTGGATAATATTTTCATTCCATGAATAACATATTTACAATTACATGAAAATTTCAAGATGAATATGGAATGATTAAACAAATAGTGGTATGTGAAATATAAATATTTATTTTTAAAGGGATGGTAAAAAAATATTTTTAGATTATTAACGAAGAATAATTGAATATCTCTCTTGAAAAATTTATAAAATCGGATGCGAGAATCGGTCAAAATAATGATTGATAGATTGATACATAAATGATTATAAATTAAGAGGGTATAAAATATATATAATAAAATATAAAAAATTTATAATAATTATAGAATAAAATATAATATTAAAGATCATAACTCATGGAAATGAAATTGATTCAGGAATCCATATATGACCATGGTAATGTAGTAGTAAAAACCAATAAATGGGAGGGACTATAATGGTATAATAATTACCCAGAATAGAGTGGAAATTATGAAAAATTAAATATGTTATAAAATATTTAGATAATATAAAATAGATTAAAAATATTTATCTTTAAACACATAATATAAATTGGGTCATGAATCTCTTGAAAATATACTCAACATCAACTAAATTATAAAATATTTTCTTAATGCTATCTTTTATAATGAAACAATTAGGAATAGTTATTATAACCAAAGGATAAATAGCTTGGGGATTGATTATAGAAGAATTAATTTCAATATATATTTTGGTGAAATAAAAAATTAACTTTTTTTTTGAAATGGTAAAATCACGCACTTTTATAGATACAATTCAATGGTAATTTTTGGAAATTATTAATCATTAAGTATTAAGAATGTTTTTTAAGTGAAAAAGTATCATAAATTGAAATATAATATCCATTACGTAAATATTATAATATTAATTGATATGTTATGGTTTTGTTATTTTTAGGTAATTTTTAATTTAAAATCCCATTTATTGAGTTTTTCACTGGTTTTCATAAATTTTTGGTTAAATATAATTTCATTTTTTTTCAACTTTATGATTTAATATTTAAATAAATAAAAACACATGATATTTGTCAATTAAGTACATTAAATAGTATAATATATCTAATTCATATCATATTAAATATTTTATGTCATCCATTTTAGACATATTTCCATTATTCAAGAGCATTACCCCAAATCCATGAATGAATTTTAGAAAAATAATCCAATATAAAATCAATTTAAATAATTACTAGTAAATTTTATTTTCAAATAATCTTTATTAAAATCTAAATACATTCATTAAATTATTTAAACACATTCAAATCATGATAACATAATCAATATATGGTTTTTTATTTTACTTATTTTATTCAAGCACTGGGTATGAATTTGGTTAACTATTATGTTATATATATTTTAAATTCATAAATATAAATAAAAATAATTCATTATAATCATATTTATCTTTCAATTTCAATAAATAACTTCAATTTTTAAATAATATCCCTAATCTACCATATATAAATTCTCTAGTGTTATGCACACACTTTTTATCATCCTATAAACATTTGTATATTTATTTTTAAATAAATTTTTTTTTCATAGATTGTATAATGGTTTGAGAAATTATTATTATATTATCATTTATAAATCATTTGATATGTTAAAATAATAATCTAAATTATTATATACAAAAAATTTATAATTATAAGTATAATTTAATTTAATATTATTTTATATTAAAAGGATTTTAAATGTTTTATCCAGTCCTTAAAAAATATAAATTTATGTGTTGTGTTTAATTTTATTCAATTACATATTTTAACACTTTATACATTTTTTTATATATATTTGTATCTTTCTTGATAAATATATAATATTAATAAGATGAATTAATCATAATCACATAGTCTAATCATAAGAATAGAGGAAAATATGTTACTAAACCAATGAAAATTTGTAATTTGCATATTATGTTTTTAAATCAGTATTTTATGTATTTATTATATTATTTTACATTTCTTGGATTCATTTTATGTTCCATTACATACTAAAATCATATTTCATATTGTGTTGTAATGTTTAATTTGAAAAAAAATTCTTCTTTTCATAAATGAATTTCAACCACGTTACGCATCCTATAATAAAATAGAATCTGAATAATGAAATTTTAATGTATAATTCCATATATAAGAAATATTATATATTTTAAATAAATTTTTCATTTAATATAAATTTTCCTAGATTGTAAAATAAATATAATTTAATTAATTTAATTTTAATTAAATTCATGCATTTCAAAAATATTTCAATTTAAATTGACCAATAAATTTATAACCACATTGATTTTGAATATTAACATTCAAAATTAATCCATTAATTATTTAAAATGATTATAATGAAATAAAAATATTAGCAATATGTATTTTTCATATTTTGTTTTCAATACCATTATTATAAATCTAAATTATTTCTTTCTTCCATTCCTTGTTTTTTATAATTTTACTTTGAAAATACCGTCCACTAAATATTTACATAATTACAAAAAAATTATATTAATTTAATTAAAATAAATAAAAAAATATTAACAAAAAATATTATAGAATAATGACTCAAATATAATAAATATATTTTAATTTTTACAGTATATATTTCATAATAAAAAAATCACATTTTTATTTCATACAATTCCATAAGTATTTATATGTTTATAAAAAACAATATATTTTAATATAACACCAAATAACTAACATAAATATTAACCAAAAATATATTCAACAATTCAAATGTTCTTAAAAATATCAAACTAAGCAATCATTTAATGTAAATATCCTCTACATTGGAATACATATTCTATTATGCCGTAAAGAAAATATAATAATTTAAAAAGTATAATCAGTTTAATATTGAGCATAAAGCCTCAATTGTGGAATTATTTAAACATATATATTGATATATATATATATATATATATTAAATAAATTTAATTTAAAAATGGAATATCACAGGATCATAAAACAAATATGTTGTTAAATATAATTAGGTTGTCTTGTAATTTCACAATTGTTTCTATAATTTCATAGTTGAGATTATTATTCTACCACTACTATATTGAATATTAATTTACCCCCTATTACTCATCATTTTACATTGGATAACCTTATGAGTGATAAAGGTCCTTCTAACATTGATTGTGAAGAATCCATGGCCATTTTTAATAATCCAATTCAAGTGGAATCAGAATGTGTGTCCAATTTTCATCATCTATTTTCACATGATATAATATATTTCACATTAACTATAAGGAATAAATTATTTTTGTTTATGGTACAAGGTTTACGTGAATTAAAAATTTGGGTGTATAGGGTTTTTTGAAGCTTATTTCCTTTAGGTTTTTATCCCCTAACGAAGCTGTCTTATTCTAATGATAGTGGTGGGATGTTCATTATTTTTTTTTTGTCATATCCTAAAGATCATGGATATTATTGAAAATAATTTAACGTTTATTTTAATAAATATATGGATTCATGTGTTAACTAAATGTTTTCAAAGATATCCACACATGGTGTAAAAATATATTTTCTAAATTTGTAGTTCATGGATTCAATGATAAAAAATTTCCTTGGAATTTCATTGTCTAAATTAATAGAAGTTGTTTCAAAGGTAATTTAATGATTTAGAAGTGGTAGTTGACTCCATTTTCATTTTCAAAAGGGGAACGTGTATACTCTAAATGGTTTGGAAATAAAATTTCTACTATATAATTTATGTGGGTGCTTCATAACATGGTTTTATATTTTTGATAAGTAGAACCATTCCGATCATGATTAAAATAATATCTCAATTATTGTTAAACCAAAATTAAAACACATATTTTATGAACTTGTATGCTTTTTTTGTTCTGGGTATGTTGAATTATATTTGATGCATTTATGTTGTGGAAAGGGGTTTGTTTCTTATGAGTATTTTTGTCTTGAATTGGGATTTTTTTTCTATTTTTGAGGAATGTGATGGTTATTTTATAATTAATTTATCACAACTACATTGGATGTGTCATTTGAACATTGGTCTCTAAGTGATATTCCTTTTATATGACACCTGAGTAAGATTATTCTGTACCTATGATGTAATATGATACTTTTGGATCTGAAAGGAGTGGTCCCAATGTGGCTACTATGAGAAATTCAGGTGCTTTTATTTTTAGGAATACAACATTGACCAAAATTTGATCCCAGAAATATATTTTTAGGATCATTATGTTGTAGAAACTAGGGAATACCCCAGGAAATATATTCAATTGATGAATACGTAATCTTTGAGATTCATGTTACTCACTTTATTTTACCCCTCTATGGTCATCCTTGTTTTTGTAACGACCTATGTTACTATTATTTTTCTTTAATAATATTTCTTTTATATTGTGTTTCCAAAATTATTTTAAATTTTTATTCATTCATAGTTTTATATTTTTCCAATTGGTTTGAAATGTTGATTTCAAATAGTGGTCCCATATGAGAAAGGTTTGTTCTTGTTTTATATATGGAAATTTGAGAACATTTTTTCTGAGATAAGGTAAAATTGTATTCATTAGTTTTATATAAAATAAATATTCATAATTTGATGGTTCAATGTGTTTTATGTTATAAATAAGTGATCCCACTTCTCTTATATTAAACACAGAGAGACTACATTTCTGGGAAAAGCTTAATTAATTATTTTCCTTGAGTTTTTTTTCTCAAAGTAAATATTTAACAAATATGTTTGAAATAATAACTTATGAACATTAATAATAACGTTTATTGAAATTTTGGTGAAATATTAATGGGCCTTTTATCTTATACATTTCTTATAATCTCATGTGGGCATTTATATAGGATGCATGTTTATTTTCAAGTGTGCAGTTTAAGATTTGTGTTAGATTTAATTCTCTAAATACTTTTATGTATGAGTTCAGATGTGGTGAGTGATCAAGGGTTGTAATGATGTGTTTTTCTGTTTCTCATGTTTCAAAAATATATTTGGAATATTAATTAATCCGCAATATCAGTTAGCTTATTATTTTTAAATTTAGTTTCCTTTATTTGAATCTTTTACAATGTATTTATATGATTTTATTAAAATTGTATTTTAGTATAGTATCCATTTTGTCTATAGTAATTGGTATATTTATCTATTCCATATTTGGATTATTTATCTGGTTGAAACTGTTTATTTCATGTGTGATGAATTATATAACTGGGACCCACAATACTGATTTTTTCATAATGATATGACACATTATTAAATTGATTACAAATTGAAACTCATCCCATATGATGTTACTTATTATACCTCAGCACCAGTTTCTAGATTGTGGTGATTGAGAACACACTTCATAACTTCTATAATATTGGGTATGTAATAGGTTTAGTGGTAGCCCGGTCCAGTTCATTACAATGTAGTATCAGATTTCATTCTTGTTATCTCTCTCCATCAACTTAGTATGTGTTGGGAATGTATTATCTCTATGGTAAACAATAAATCATACTGATTCTGATGATCAAAATACCTTTTTGGTTTTACTACAGATATTACTTTATGTGTATTTGGGGAAATTTATATTCATTAAAATATTAATTATGGAATTATATTCAATATATTAATTTCAAGGGAATATTCGTTAATGTGTTTGGAACACATTTTAAAATATTTGGTAAAAACTGTTTTTAACCTAAATTTATAATCTGTACATAAAGAACAAGCCTTATTCTTCGAAAATTGTGTACGAAATGAATCCAATGTTCAAAATGGTACATATATATCACCAACCACACATTATCAAAAAATTATGGTTAAAAAACCTTACATTTGGACGGAACCTTATATATTTCAAGAGATGAAATAATGGTTAAAGTCCCTACCAATATAAGGAAGCCTATGTCGATGTGAAAAAAATTATTTATCATCAACCTTTTATTTATGATCAACCATATGTTGTCAACCATATGTTTAGAAAATAAGTTCCTCATATTTGAACCCTATGATTGACATTTCAACATCGGAAATTTAAATTCATGATTTTATCCGATATTTATACAAATGTCTGGATAGAATTACATGCTAATTTAAAGCTCTTTCACAACCAATTCAAGGCTATTTAAAAATTATTCATAGAACCATATTCAACAGATAAATTCACTCCTATTTTTAAAGGAGGTTAAAACTCTCCTAGATGTATTTTAATTTGAATATATATGATATATAAGGTTATTTTCTAGGATCTTGAATATAAAAGAAAGTTTATTTTTATATATGTTATTGTTATTTCCTGTGAAATAATAGTCCACACAAATATTTTACTTCGAAATATTATTTTTAGGATTTATACAGCATTATTTTAAATATTGTATACAAATCCACTGAAAACAATGATTGACATTGTTATTCACAGAAGAGGAAACACATTGGACATATACATGTTCAATATCTTACTACTATAAGATTATTACTGCTGTTCATTACTTCCATTTATATAAGGACAACTTGCATCCAATATGGCTTATGAACTAGACTCTATTGAACTCATTTTTGTAGAAGAAGATCCATATACTATCAATGGCAGTAATTACAATTGTAATGATCATCCTCAACCTTCAAATCAATTTTTATTTATTTATTGGAGTCTCAACTTCCTGGACAATGTTGGGGTGAAATGAAATCCTTTTATATTAAAATGTTGATATTCAGTTTCTAGTAAAGAACCATAGGGTTCTTTTAGGATTCTTGTAAATTTGTCAAATACCTACACACAAATGTGTATTTCTGGCGTTATGAAAATTAGACCATTATAGTCAAATTCATTAAGATCACAAGGAGAGTAATTGGTAGAGTGGACTATGGGACCATTGTGCCCTGATATATTATAAATTTGTTTGGTTCCTTTTTTGAATTTATACATTGCTCATATTTTATATAGAATGAAAACATTGTACATCTACATTAATCTCAAAGGAAGGTGAAATCCATAATTGTGGAGGATTACTGAAAATAAACAATTCTCCCCACTCATGGGATACATTGTTTTATTCCAACATAAATATTGGTACCAATGCTGATTTTTTCTAGGAAAAATCTATACTATGATGAGATGTATAAGGTCTATATAAAGAATATTGACATGGATGATGCATGAGATGTAATTTCTATGGTACGTTCTCCATACATTAATGGTGAAAATTAATCGCTAACACTGTTGGACATAAGAAAATATTGGTACCAAAAAAAGTCATGTTTAGTTTCATTTTCCAGAAACACGACATTGGATTAGAAAATGCATTTGGTATATAAAGGGTGGATGTTTAAGGCACGTGAGTGGAGACTCATAAAATTTTCATATGGTGACCAAAATAAATGGTGGTCTAGTCACACATGGTGATAATGAAAAAGGAATTTTAATTAGTGCTGGAAATCATGGATATCCAAAGACTATATTAATTAGATTACTACTGTATATAAATGGATTAAAACATGTCCTTGTAATTATTTTTTAATAATTGTGATGAAATTTTTTTATAGATTCTTCTAACAATTATTTCTCTGTTTTTAAAGATAAACTACTTATATTTAATGCACCTAGAACTGATATTTTTTATACCTTAGTTTTAAAAAATTTTAATAGAATGTGTATTGATTGACTAATAAGAGAAATGAGCCATGGATCTAGAATAATATACATTTTCATTGTAAATTTTTTTCCTGAAATAAATTATGTAGGAAACAATTAGTTTTTGATATTCATAATCTTCTGTTTTAATGTGAAAGATTCTGTGATGCATGCCAAATTTGAAAAAAATTCAAATCCCACATCAAATCTGTGAAATATATTAATACAACTAAACCATTATAAATTATACATATGGATTTATTTGGAATATCTAGATTATCATGTTTTTCTGGTAAATTATATTTTTATGTTTTAGTGGATTATTTTTCTAGAATTACTTTGGTATATTTTCTGAAATCAATATTGAAGTCTTCACAGTTGTTGAATGTATTGGTAGAATTGTTCGAAATGAAAAATATTTTAAAAAAAATTAATTGAGAAGTGATCATGGTGGAGAATTTGAGAATCAACTATTCAATTACATTTTATCAAATCTGGGTATTAAACACACCTTCTCTTCATAACAAACACCTCAATAAAATGTAATTGTAGAAATAAGAAATAGAAATATTCATGGAATGGAAAGGACTTTTCCAAAGGAATACAATCTTCCTAACTATATTTTTGTATAATATATATGTACAACCTACTATATAATTAATATAGTTTTAATGAGGCTTATTTTTAAGAGGACACACTATGAACTATGGAATAATATAAAACTTAAAGTATTGTACATTAGTGTTATTACATTCAAGGTTCATATATTTAATAATAAGGACCACCTCTAAAGTACAATGCAAAAGATGATGAAAGAATATTATTAAGATATTATGCTACCTCTATATCCCATATAGTGTTTAATAAAAAGTCATGTATTGTTGAAGAATCACTACATGTGATGTTTGATGAAACTCACCCTTTCATTAAAGGGAAAGATAAAAAAGTTTAAGTTAGTTATTCAGTTAAAAACATGAGATTTGGAATTCCTATAGCTGTTTTTGAAAATGATATTAATAAAATGCATTCCAGTTCAAAAGAAGGAGATTTTGACGATCCTATAAGTGTCTTTCATAGACGGTCTTGATCCATAAAAGACCATCCTTTAGAAATTTTCATCTGAGATCTAGACACAAGACTTAGATCTAGAAGAAATGTAGAAAACCCAGTTGAATTTTGAATTTATATCATAGTTAAAATCTATGTTTATTGATGTACCCATATAATATGAGAGTTCAATGTTAGAAAAACACGACGAGCTAAACAAATTCAAATGAAATGACATTTGTTAATTATTAGAAGTACAATCCAATTACCCAGTAATAGGAACTATGCGGGTCATAAGAAATAAACAGGATGTTGAAGGGATAATAACTAGAAATAGAGCTATATAAGTTGTTAAAGGATATAATCAGTAATAACATATATATTATCATCATTATTTTTACCTTATAGATATATTAGAAGACAATTTATTCCTTTCACTTATGCATATCTTATTAACATTAAATTATATCCTAGGGTTTCTAAATCAACATTATTAAATGGGTATTTCACTTATGATTTTTTTGAACAACATCCTGGTTTTAAATATCCTAAAAAATAAAATACATTTTTAAACATTCCAAAGAAGTCTATGGCCTTAAACAAGAACCTATAGCTCTGAATAAATTATTAGTTTATTTTATATTAAAAAATTAATTTACAATTGTATTGGTAAATCCAACACTTTGTATGAATACTTTTTGTTCAAATATTTTATTGTTCCAAATTTTTGTTGATGAATTTATTTCATTTTGAAAAATAAAACTATTTGTAATGATTTTAAAAAAACTAATGCACAGTGAATTTAAAATTAGTATGATTGGAAAACTGAATTACTTTTTTAGATTTATTTTTTATAAAAAAAATTATATAAATGTTTTAAATAAAAGAAAATTTATTATTGGTTGGATGATAAGTATTGGACTCTCAAACAATAGTACACACAAAAATCCTATGTGTAATATCATAAAAAATGATTTGGATGAAGCTGTAAAGTCATTCGGAAACAAGTTATATAGTGTTATGATTCTGTGTTTGTTATATATTACTTCAGGTAGAACATGAATTATGTTTTATGTATGCCTATGTGCTGTATTTCAGTAAACAAAGAACCCCTTCTTACAGCCATAAAATGAAATTTTACATATTTAAAAGGAACTATTATTCAATATCTTAATTACCAAAAAATCACATTTTAAATTTATTTCATATTTAGATGATGATTTTGGAGGTTGTATATTTTATAAAAAAATAACCTCATATACCTATAATTTTTTTGGAAAATCATTAGTATCATGGTTATGTAAGAAACAACACTCAGTTACTCAGACAACATCTGAGGAACAATATGCTTCTAGTGGATGTTTATGTTTACATGTATTGTGGATGAAAAACACACTACTATCTATTGGAAGAAATTTTAATAGTATGCCTATTTTATCTGATAATACCAGTGATATAAATATTTAGAGAAAACCTATAAGTCATTGTAGGACTAATAATATTCATATAAAGTCTCATTTTTTTAATAGATCATGTACATAAAAAGAATTAAATATATAAATTTTTTATATTGAATATCAATTAGAAAATATTTTCACTTAACCACTTCGTACATTATGTTTTATTTTTATTAAGGACGAGTTAGTTTTATTTAATTTTAAATAAATATTTTTGACATTAATTAAATTTATTAAATTTATAATTTTATTTCGTTTTCATTTACATTAAATTTGGTTTTCCTCATTTACCTTAATTACACTATTATTGTTATTATTTCATTTATTGTTTTAAATAATGTTTTCATCACTTTTAGTTTCAAAACGCATGTTTTCAAAATCTAAAAAAATAATGATTACAATACATAATCATTAGCAGAAACCAGACCATGTCTTCATCTATCATAAAACCCTTTGACTGGTCTTACCATCTCATTTTCAAAACATTTCTCCTTATAGAACCATCATCCTTCTCCTATAACGTAGAATCTAAAAACCTTAAAAGCATCAAATTCACAAAAATTATAATGACCATGACAACTGATGAAGGTGATGTAATTGATCCAAAGAATTAGCACATTCCCCCTAGAAATATTCTTCAAGGAACAGATGATAATATTTAGTGTCTGTATGAGATGAATATTCTACTAAAACAAGCTATAGAATTTAATTTTTTAATGTATATGTTCAATGAAAAAATACATAATATTATTATGAGGTATAAGTGAAGCATTTTTATTGTAATGTTCATTTCAGTATCAGTTAATCATAATATCTTATGATATTCTTCCTAAAAGAAGATAAATAATTTTCAATATCATCAGTTTAAATGAGTCATATTTTTTACATTTCCTCGTGATGGAGTATTCCATTTTCATATTATATCAATTGGAAATTAATATCATGAGAATATAGATATAATTCATTTTTTGGCTCAGAAAACATCCAAATTGTTTTGTAAATGATCATGAGGTAGACCCAATGGTTTTTTAGTGTTTATTCAATCTTCAATTGCAGTAAGAGTTGCTAATATGGAGAAATATATATAGAAAAAATGTATATAATGTTTTATATTTGTGGGTAAAATTTAATTTTCCTCTATATATGATGATATATATATGTTATTGCAGCAATTATGATGCAAGAATGTCATTTTATCATTATAGAATTCTACCTTTAGTAATTCAAAACAAAATTAATATGATTCTTATTTTTGAAACTTGAATAAAAAGTCATCGCAAAAATGTGTTGAATGCTAGTACTGTTATAAATTTTTTTTACTATTGTAAATAGAAAATAAGTATAATTCATATTTGTGTAAATGACCAGAAGAAATCTGTATCTTCTACTCAGGAGGAGAATGTTTTTAAGAAATGAAGGAGTTGGAGAATCCATTATAGATGTTGTTCCTAATTATAATAAGAGAATACATAGATTTGATACTATGAACATGCTTAATAAGAAGAATAAGAAGGAGTTCATGTGGAACATCCATTAAGACCAAGGGTCTAAGAAGAACCACAGCTTATGGAGCCGGTTTTTGGATCTAAAGATGAAACTCTTTTATTTCACTTGGAAGAACCAGATCATGTTGAGGTCCAACCAGATGAAAGCCAACCTTAAGAGAATTATGAAGTTCGTAAACAAGATACCCAAAAAGAAGCGTATCTAGAATAATATAATGTTCAATAGTTAGTAACTAAGGCCACTATGGTCATTGAACAAAAGTTATCTCTACCATTGATCATACAATAGAGAGTTTATTTTGGTGAGAACTATTTGGGGATATCCAAAGCTATTCCATTTACTATTGTGTCAGTTTCTACTCATTCAAGGAATCCAGAAGAAGGTACATCTAACTTAATGAAAAATCAGGTTGATGATTGTTTGTTATGTTTTATAAAAATCTGGAAGAGATTTCATGTACTTGATGGGTGTTAGAAGCTTAAAGGAAATCTTTTGATGATTTGAAAAATTCATCTTATTTGAGAACATATTTAGAGTATGTTATTAAACATATTTATGAAATGAAATAGAATTATATTTTCTAAAAGTAATTTTGATGCATTTAAATGATAGATGAAAAATTATATTGGGAAAATAATATAATAATTTTTTTCTAAGACAGGTTTTGTAGATTTGAAATGGTACATGAGAATCCAATTTGCATCAATCAAGTGAAGACTCAATCATGCTTGTTCTTATACATCTCCACCTAAAACTTCTCCAGGTATCATGAGAAGGTTTCATGTTACGACAAATGTTATGGAAAATATAAATGAAATCCTTCAAAATCTCTAGGGTAATGGTGCACCTTGGTTAGTTCTATTAGACAATCAGATATATCATTCCTATAATCTCACATAAAGCTAACCATGAATCATGCTGCTACTTGATCAATTCATTGAAAATTTATCTATGTTTTCAAAAATTGGGGGAAATTTTCAGGACTTTTTTAATGTAAATATGTTTGAAAATCTAAAATTCATCCATGATTCAGGGAATTTATAGATAATGTTGGCAGAATATCGTAAAGAAAATCTATAATATCAAATTTCATAATTGAAAGAAGTTTTTTAGGCAGCTCATGATCCAACAGAACCAGTTCAAAAACCTGCTCAGATCGAACCCTTTCCACTTCTACCAGATCATATGTTTAAACCTTATTCACATTCCAAAACCACTACAATAGTCATTAATTGTTTAAAAATAAAACAAAAATTTATATTTTCATACTTTATGCTTTATTTTTTTCATTTAATTATTATTTATCACTATTTCCAAAATTATTCTCTTGTTTATAAAAAAACTCTATAATCATTCATTTATGGTTCTGTAAAAAATTGAATGTTCTATAATCCATTTTCTTATAAATTATGTTTTATATCACAAAATGGGGGAGAATATTATGTAAACACAACATTCCATTTTAAATATACTTTTTCCATAACAGTACTATTCACTCGAAATATAAATTTACAATAAAAAATTTTCAAAATTACAAATCTCTATATATTCGGTAAGTTATTTTATGGGTTATATGATCATAAAAATGGTAGATATTATTGGGAATAAATTGTCTCAACAATACACTACAAATCATATTAATTTTTAGGACCATAAATACAATTTTTGGTTTTACTAATGATAATAATTTAAGTGTATTTCAGGAAACTAATATTTATTACAATATTTAGTATATAATTATAATCACACATTTTTTAATAGGGAATATTCATTAATGTTTTGAGAACACATTTTAATTTATTATGAAAACAATATTCATATCCTATGTTGATAAGAATAATGAAATGAATAAACTGTACACAAGGAGAAATGCATATGGAATGAACCCTACATTCAGAATAATACGCATAGATCATCAAGCTTATGTTATCTAAATAATATAGTTAATGAAACATAAGTTTTGATGGAACCGTATGTTTTTACAGGAGAAGAACTTATGGTTGAAGAACCATACGTAAGTATAGAACCCTAAATATTAGAAAAAAGCATATGGATCATCAAAATTCCTTTTATGATCATCCTTGAAACTTCAAACTTGATTTTGAAAAATGAATGCTATGTAGTTGAACCCTATGTTTTAATTTTCAATGTCGAAGATTTAAATTCATGATTTTATCTGATACTTGTAAAAAGGTCTTGAAAGAAATATAGGATGATTCAAAGCTCATTTACGACTGATTCTGGGATAATTATGATTGATTCAAAGAACTATATTCAATGGATAAATTCACACATATTCATAAAGGATGTTACGACTCTCCTAAAAGTACTCGAACATAAATATCTATGATCAATCAGAACTTTTTGAAGGATTTGGAATATCAAATAAAGCTACATTCAATATATTTTATCACGAGTTCTTCAGAAAAATAGTCAATACAAATATTTTCTTTTGAAATCATATTTTCAGACATTCGAATATATTCATGTAAATATCATTTATAGATCTTATAAAAACTGTCTGAATTTATTAATCACTGAAGAGGATAAACTTTAGAGGAAAACATGTTCAATCTCATACTGTTGTAATATTCATGATACCATCTATTTCATCCCTTTATTTGCAGATAATTTTCAACTATGATCCCATCAAACCTACTCGTTATTTAATAATTTAATTTTTAATGAACAAGATTCATGTAATATAAATTTTTCATACTGTAATTATGATGATCAACATGAACCTTGAAATAATTGTTTCTTGATTTATTGCAGTATCAACTTCTTGGATTCACATTTGGTGAAGTTACAACTTCATGAAATAATATTTGAATAATCGGTTTCCAGTTATAGAAGAAGAAGGCTCCATATAGACCTATTTTAAGGTATCAACTTCCTACTCACAAGTGTGGATTTGTGGTCTTATAATAATATGGTGATTCTAGTGAAATTCACAAAGCTTATAGAGAAAGTAATTGGTGTAGTGGACTAGGGGTTCTTTATTCATTGACCCGCTATAAATTTTTTGTGTGCTTTCATTCTCATTATCCTATTCTCATATTTCATATAGAATAAAAACACATCATTTATACAATAATATCAAATGAATTCAAAAGCCAAAATTGAGGATGATTATTTAAAAGACATAATTCACCACAATATTATGTTACAATATATTATTAGGATTTAATAGTATGGATATTTGAACATTTGAACTCCAATAGAGGGATATATGGAGATTTTATCACGATATTTCACATTCAGAGGCCAGAGAAACTATAGATATTCTATATTGTATGTTTGGAATTTTAATTCCATATAGAATATTTTTATTATATTTTGAACTCCATTGGATATTATGTGATATTTTTGGGGATTAATAATTTTTTTGTTTTAAAGGAAAATATAAACTAGTTATTCCATAAAAATAGAAATTATCTTGTAAACTATTCCAAGAATATGAATTTATTTATGGACTCTTCTAATATAGTATCATTATTGGAACATTTTTAACCAATGTTCAAAAAAACCTTACACTTATATACACTCCACTGAATCATATTATTTGGACATATATTGATTATCGTTAAATAAAATTTGTTTTATACTCAATTTAGGTGAATTAAAGATAGATTTATTTGAGATTTGGTGATATTGGACTAAATTGTAATTGATTTTCCATGTTAGGATTTTATTATGTAAATTTTTTAAAAAGGTTTTACTAGATTCAAATGATAATTTCATAAATTTTGTGGGAATTAAAACAATTATATACGTTGTCCTAAGAATATATTTTTATTATTTATTTTTTTCATTCAGGGGGATGGTTTTTATACAAGAATCCATTAACTAATTTAAATTTTTTGATAAGAGTTAGGTAATATACTGTATATATACTATTATACATATAATTATGGGGTAATATTTTAAATTTAATTGGTGGTGGAGAAATATAAATTTTTTAGAATGAATTTATTGAGTATTTTGTGTTGTTGGGTCTCATCACTTTTGAATATATTTATTGAATGGATTTAAAATTTATAATCATGAATACATTAGTTTTATTTTATGTGTTATTTCTTATATTACCACCAAAATATTTTCAATGTAAATTGATAATTTGGTTTCTTTGGATGATCCTCTATGTGGTCCATCTAGATTTTGACTATTCCTATACTCAAAATAGAGTGTTGGAGCTCAAAAAATTATTATCAAAAACCATACCTATGAATTAATGTGTAAATTTAAATAATTTATATCATGGTATCCATGAAATAGAGGAGGTGTTGGTGGGATTTAGGAAATCATCAATTCTCTTCATATTCCTAAATAGTCAAGGGTAAAAACTAAAGTGGTATTATTTTTACGACCATGACTAGTTTGATGGAATAATATGGTTCCTTTTATGTTTCATGATAAAATTCCTTTAAAATTAACATTTAATATGTTTATTTAAAATAAATATTTTGATATCGTTAAGTGGGTTAATATCATTGAATTTATGAGACATCATTATGGATATCAAATCATGAAAAAAATGAGAATTTATTCTTAGAGATGGAAATACAATATTTTGAGATTGATGCAAATGACTCTTGGAATGTCTGATTATTTAGGGGAGGTATTGACCCATATAATACAAAATTCCGGTTTAAATCTGGCCTGAAATATTATAATGAAGTGTATGAATGTTATATGTTTGTGGAAAATGATAAGATGAGGCAATATTCGAAGGAAAATACCATACTTAATTATAGTGTCAGATATGATGTTCTATCTGGTGCAGTGAAGGTCAATGAGGTTCAATCTAATTTGAGAAATAAATATTAATGTATAGAAATTATTCCTCACATGTGATTTTATTTTGGGGAACTTAGGAATTATATTCCATCTTTATCAAAATCTCAAAAAAGTAATCTAGGTTATGCCTATCTTGATGAAGCATATTGATTTTTTAATTTGAATTATCATATTAAGTCTTGAGTGTAATTTGGATAATGGTATTATCTATTATCATAGTTTAACCTTAATAGGTTTCTATCATGAAAATGTTTTTACATAAATTATATTTAATATTTTTTTTGTGCAGTATTTTTTGTTCATTGTGAGATGATAAACACCCATGACCCTTACTCTTGAATATGGTGTTATATATACATAAATTATATATGTTTTTATACTAATTGACGTGACCATATTATTACATGAAAACAAATTATATCATTTACATAATTATTCAAGACATTCAGGAATATGTCACATCGCATAACCTATAGGTTTAGATTATTTAGAGACTTGATATTTAACAAAATAATTTTACAAAATATTAATAAAATACCCACAAATACCCATCTTATATTGATGACATACAGATATATAACTCATAAATATCTTCATTGTCTACTATGTAACAAATACACATAATGTGGTGACCTCAAAAAATCAGTAATGGTAGACAATAGTGTCATTAATTGATGACTATAAATGAGCATTAGATAACCATGTAGTTATGAGAACATAATTAAAAACATGGACCATATATAAGTGAAATCATACTCCCTAAAAAAATAATCATCAAAAATGGGTCATCACATAAGTAATGTTACATAACCTAATATATGGGTCATGAGTCGATAATATATTCACATCACATAGTTTCAATTCATAACAAAATAATTTGGAACAAATATGAGTATGGAACTAATAACATGTATTAAGGTAAATTGTAATGAAATTCATACCAAAATCGAATAGTAAATCCACATATTGATAATATTTTATTCTTGGGTAACTGACCATATTCCAAATTGGGATTCAGATGACTACTCATGTACCCTTGGACATGAAATAACCACATAGGTACCCTTTGGGATGGGATGACCACCTATGTAACCTATGGGTTTTTGTGACCACAATTGTATAACATTATGCTTATGATGTATATGAAAATATCCAATTCATTTGAGGGATATAATTATCCCACACGTCACATAATGATAAATCAATAAAATGTGCCTTAATAACATTTAAGTATTCATTACCTGACCTTGTAATAATTAACATGTGAGAAAAAATTGGGGTTTTAAAAAATTTCCAAAAAAAATAATCATAAACTATCATGTAAAATCATTTTGATGGAAATATTAGAACATATCACTCAGTGAATCATAAGAAACATTAATGTATATTGACATAGATGAAAAACCCTTTTATTTAAGAATTAGAAAATTTCTTAGTAAAACGTTATGAAATATCACATTCCATTGATACCTTTTTTTACATGAGAAATTAAAAAAATAATATGAATATATATAACATTTTAAAATTATGAAAACATAAAGATTATGATTAATTATTAAAAATGATTTTTAAATAGAGCCATTATGTGCATCAAGAATGCATTAAAATAATTTTTTGACACTTTTGTAATGATAGTGAATGATAATTAAAAAATAGCATATAAAAAATATTATAATTTAACAATCTATACTTCTATAACCTAGATTCAGTCATTATTTTATTAAATTTTCATTGATAAAAGGGTTCAAAACATTAAATTTTACTCAATTTAGTAATTTGGGAGAACTATATACATACATAAAACCCATTTTAAATTTGGTATAAGGGATGATACATAGAAATGGAAAATATGCGGCTTCATTGTGCACATTCACAGAATTATTCATCACATAATAGGTTAAATAAATAAAATAAAGATGATCTAAAATTCTCAATAATGGTTACCTATAGATATAGTTATCAAGAATTAATAGTTCATATCATTTTGGGAATGTAAATAATTATAAACACAATAAATTTAATAAATAACATGATTATTATGATTAGATACAGTATAATAAATTTGTAATTGTATGTATCTGATTAATCATTCCATTTAATCGATAAATTGATCACAAAATACATCCATGAATAATATCAATTAAATATCATCAAGGATAATAATAATATAATTACTAATGAATGAAATTATTGATATTTTACATCCTGATCTCAAACATCATGATATCTATAACATTAATACCATGCACCAAGATATTATACAAATATTATAAAACCCCATTTAATTTTTCAAATCATTTTGACTCTAGATAATTTTTGAGGCATCAAGTGCTTATATAATTTTTATACCCACCCCTAATCTCATATGTTGAAATGTTATGAGTTTTAACTAATAGATATATCGATGATAAAAAATGTATATTTATCGTAAATGTAATATATAATGAAAAAAACAATGCTCTATTTCAAATTAAAAGAAATAAATGCAAAATGAATCAATAAAGTGAAAGTAAATTCATTCCTCAGTTAAACAATTTAAATATTATTTAGATAAATATTAAGTATGTTTGTATTAAAACATACCCTAATGGAGTATAAGTAAAATTGATGGTTGTTTCGTTGATTAATATAAATATCATAAAAAGTATCATTACATTTTGTTTATGAAAATTCCCAATAAACTATGAAAATCAATTTTAATAATAAAACATTAACAAAAATTTAATGAAAAAATTCATTTAAAACAATCATAGAATCTAGTGAAGGAATATTCAATTAAATTACTGGTCATAATGGTGGTATAGTTATATTTCTTCTGATCACATGAAAGCAAGTATTTCTTGCACATTTTTTAAGAAAAGTAAAAAATTATATTGTATAGATAAATATATGAATATTCGTTATAAAATATTTTTTAAAAACTCAACCATTTTTAAAATGAATTTCAAAAATCATAGTATAATATTACAAACATTATTTAAATCATTTTTTGATAACATGGATTAAAAAAGGATTTTCAAACAAAGAGAAAAATAATGATTGATTTTATTTTAAAAAATTTCAAAATAATTTTATGTACTGAATATAGAAAGATGGTATTATTACTTAAAAATTTAATGAACTAAAATATAAGGATAAAAGGAATTGTATTTATTAAGAATTTTTCCAAAAATACATTTAATGGAAATTAAAGAATAAAAAATCTCTATTAAAATAATATTGATGTATAAAAAATTATATATTTGGAAACTTTAGAATAATTAAAACTATTAGAGAAATAAGATAAAATTAAACATTAAATACCATTAATATAAATATAGTAATGATATAATATATCAATGGGTTAATAGATATACCTCAAAAAACATTTTTTTTGTATATCATAACATATGTCCCAATTACCCTTAGATGAAATAATTAAAATTAAAATACCATAAATATGATTGATTAATTATCTTAAATGTAAAATGGGTAATATATGAAATATATAAAAATATTAGGTGAAGAATAATAAAATATTAATCAATGAAAGGAAATGGGGATGAAATCCCTTACATCATGCTTCGCTTTAGTTTGACATGATTAAATCTATTATATATATTTTTTAAACATGTTATTTATTTATAAAAACCATATTCATAATTATAGATTCATATATGATATTATTATAATGTTTTACCCATATTCATAAATAATATTAATTACTAATACTATTTCAGGTTTAAACTCTTGTGTTTTCCCATGTATGTTTTATTATAAAAGTTGTAGTTATTTTATATGGGATCCAAAACAATAATCACATGAATGTTTTAAATTGTATAGATGTCAAATTTATTCATTTGATACATTTTTATAACCATTCATTAATGTTTTATATATAAAATTAATCACTTCGCTACATCGATATTGCAAGTAGTACGTACGCATGAGAAATAATGTCATTACATTAATGAGTGAATGTATAATAAATTAGATGATATATTAGTTTTGAAGAATTTAAATCAAGTAAATAGTAATATATATTCATTATTTCTTATATTATGATTAAAAATGTTATTTTTGAATTGAAAAATATTATACATTTTCAGAAGGTTGTACTATATTATACACATGAGTGTTGGATTAGTTTTCAATTTGATTGAGAATGAGATGTATATATATTATTCTATAATCATAATAAAATATTATTATGTGGACTGTATTGGTGTTAAAATATTTAATGGTTTTTGACATAATTTAAAGTGGAAATGAATAATTAAAAAAGAATGAGCTTAGTGATGACAAAAACATTCCTTTAGAATTACGTCAATTGGATATCTTATTAAGGACACTAAATCTGGAACTTTTAGAATACCAAACCATATAAAACATGTAAAACATTTTTCATGGAGATATTTGGGAAGACTGTTTCCAATATAAATGGCATGAGATTTGTGGAGAAGTTTGTTGGGGTAGTGACATTGTAAAATTGACGAGTTTCATTTTTGTATATACCCAAATCAATTCATTAATGGATAATAAACATCACCCCATTTGAATTTAAATTTGATAAATTACGAGGTTTATGTATGATAAGTCACTTAAATACCTTGTACAGTATAAATAATCATGTTTAAAATATGTTGTCTCCTTTACCTTCAAGATTACATGATTCTACCATTTTTTTGTTATGGTTACTACTTTATAATCCTTCGTTACTTATCCAATATGACTAAAATGAAATTATAATTATTAGATACTTTTTACCCATTTATTATAAATATAATTTAAAATTTAACAAATATAAATTCTATACGTGTAAAAAATTAATGTTAATACATGTGCATGCAACACACAATACCTCATTTTAACATTAATCAGTGTAATGATTTTTTTGTTGTATTAAATTTTAATTATCACAAAACATCATATTGAAATTATTACCTAATATTAATCATTATGAATTAAAATATGGAATCAATTTTAGAAATTTAAAATCACAAAACTTTAATAATTTATTTTAAAAAAACTGACAAATCATGTTAGAAAATGTGTTTTAATGAAATACATTTTTCTTGTAAAAAATGACATTATATTGACTATATGAAAACTAATAAAAATTATATTGATTTAAATTAATATACTAAAAATTATAATATAAAAATATAATTTAGATATTTTAAAATTATATATATATTTATATAATTAATATTGATTTACATTATTCATTTTTAAACTAAAAGAATGTTTTGAGAAAATATGTTTTCTGAAAATATCCATTTTTACGTCCAAATGTTATAAGATTTTCTATCAAATTTATAGTTAATAAATTATTAATTTTACATATTATAACACATTTATATGATTAAAATTGGGAATAATAAGATACAACAATTTCAATTATCCATGAAAACATATTTCTATATAAAATTTTCAAAAATTAATTCAAGGCTTATTTTAATCAAGGATGTTAAAAATAGGAATTAATCCAATAAAATATTATTTTTTACATGAAATATTAAAATTTTAATTTAATTATACATTTATTAAAATATAATGTATGATTACTATAATTTTTACTTGGGTTTTACATAAAATAATACTCTCATTTGTGAAGAAAGTCACACACATTGAAAAGGGTGATCATAAATCATAAATATAGCGATAATTATTCATAAAATAAAAATAATAATATGAACATGGAGGAGAAATATTATCTTCTAAAATAAGTGATATGTTTTATTTTTCTTATAAGCATCAGTCTAGGAAAATTAAAACCAAATAATGGAAAAATGGAAGGAAAACCTATAAACATTGTGAATAACTATAGATAAGAAGATAAATGGGTATAAAAGAGTAAAACCATACTGTTTCTCATGATAGAAAATAAATTTAAACCCTATAAATTTGAAAATAATATTCTAAGATAAAATCCATCCACTATTCTATAAAATAATGAATATGGTTTTACCTCTTGATGAATTAGCTCTTTCTCGACACAAGTTACTTCAAAAATAGGCTTTTAGGATTAATTATAGGAATAGAAATCCACAAAACATATAAAAATGATATTGGAAATGGAAATGTGATGATATTAAAAATAATAATAACTGGTTTTAGTGATTTTGATTTAGTTTTGTAGTGGTGCTTTTATAAGTGAGTTTTTTGTTTAATTTCATCAAATATGCATTACTTTATGTATTATATTTTCATTTTAAAATTAATGTGGACAAAATTGGTACTTTAGGGTATTAGGACAAGGTTTCATTAATTAATCTATCACTAACACATTTAGATATATGTTTTTATGTGATTTTATACTATTACACATATTATTTTCCAAATTTATAGTATTTTACACTTACCATGAAAACCCAAATTTTACCACCATGATTTATTTATACTAACTAAAAATAAAAATGACCTTCATAAATAATTTTTATATGATGATTCAAATTATAGATTCCATTGAATCAAATTTCTATTTTCATATATGGTATATTGAACATCTGTTTGTATACATAATATAGAAGGAGAAAAACAATTTCTATAGTTAAATGAATTTTAAAAAACTAAATATTCTTAATAATATTTCATTTCAATTACAAATTAAAAAATAATTGATTTTTTTAATTTGATTTATTACGTTAAATTGATTATTTTATCATGATTAATTTAATTTATTAATATAAAAACATTTTTTACATTATAAAAAAGACACTAAAGATATTATTTATAACTTTTAAAAATTTTAACTATGTTATATTAAAATTAATTATTCTTATTCTAAAAATAGAATTTTATCAATATAATGGTTTCAAAATATTTCTTGGAATGAAAAAAAAATAAACCAAATCAATTTTTAATAATAAAATTATCAATAATAATAATAATATATAACTCATTGAAATGTATTCTTCTAATTAAATATCAGGGTTTTTGTTTCATTTTTTATTATTTTAAATTAAATTTTTTTCAGTGACACAACATACCCATTGGATGGACCCAATTACTATATATACAATGATATTATTATAGTGAAAATATATATAATGACCATATTTCTAACGAACATATTTTCAATCGTTAATTTTTTATATATAATATTTCAATCATTCGTAGAATAATTTTTGCTAATCATTTACATGACTCCAAATTTTCTTATAATATTTAATGTTTCTTATTTCCATGATTTCAAAAGAGGAAATAATTTTCAATAGAAACTAAGGGGATATGGATTTCATGGGAATAATTGTTTTACTTACATAATTTCATACAACACATATAATTTTTATCATGTAGTTTCATATTATATTATCAAATTGTATTATATTTAATATTATGTTATATGATTTTATATAAATAAAATGTATCATGGATTATTTTATTTTGGGGTTACATGTATACCAACACACTAAATATAGTTTATATTTGATGAAAAATATATAGAAAAATAATGTTGTGTTGCATTTTACCCTCTTAAAATAATTTATCAATTTAAATTTGATTACTATTATGAAACAATGACAGCACATTGAACTAATAAAAAATTGTGGTCCCCATATTGTTATATATAACTTATTTTTCCTCTATAAAACATTGCCGGGTTGAGAGGAATATTTTTAATAGTAAATTATACTCTCTGTAAATGATTTTTTTTGGTCCTAGATCATCTAAAAACTCATAGATTATGGGATATTTATATATGATGTATATGGTATGTAGAAACACAAATTTGATACATGGAACACATAATGTACTTGATAGAGGTTCTATATGAGGGTTAAATTTCAAGTTACAATCCATATAAATATATGTAAGGGTAAGTATGAGAACAATCAATAAAATTTTTTAACTGAGAATAATTTTTGTTTGTGGGTATAAGAAAAAAATAATAGTACATAAACCTCTCATAAGGTAAAACATACCCAATTAAACATGTATTATTAATTATATAAATAATAACATGTATCACAGTAATGAATAATCTATCGCATCCTATAATGGGAATGAAATTTTTCCTATTCATAATGTTGTAGTCTTTGTATAAACACCTGTATAACTTATTGGGATTTAGGTTAAAACATATTTTCCCTCGGTTTTTGGTCAACTTCTCATATACCCTTGGGATTGGGTTCACGACCTTTGTACCATTAGGGTTGAGATGACAACCCATATAAAATTAGACATGAGATGACAACATGTATACTATTTTATATATAAGGATGTATAAAACCTTATCTATTTCATTGGAGCTCTATAATGGACCCAAACATCACATATTGATAAACCATATAATGTTTTTTAAATAATTTGGGAGTATAAAAAACTATACCATAGATTAATTAACCTCTTAGATGGAAACAGGATTGTAAAATGTTTTAACAAAACATAATAATATACTATTTAGAGAGAGAACATTAATATTAATAGAAGATAATGTCATATAGTGCAATTAAATTGTTATTAAATAATGTCATCATAATTATATTTATTTATTATATAATTATAAAATTTCATTGAAAAATAAAAAGAAATATCCTTTTCTTTTAAAATATATATTTTGAAATGAAAAAATCACAAAATAAGTAATTAGATATTACATTATATCCTAGATAACATAAATGGGTGCATCATTTTGAAAAAATGTTATATAATTTGAAAAATTACATCTTGTAGATATAGTTGGAAAATTATTATTTTCACAATTTTTTAAGGATATTAAGTGTTGGTGGAATGAATACATATATAAAACCATAATATAGAATTAAAATTTATATAAAAAATAGTCTTCATTGAAAAATAACATCCATTATTCAATTATTGATAATTACATACATAAAAAGTTTAAAAATATTATCAAGGAGGAGAAATATTTCTGACTAAAAGATAAATTAATGTCAATTTTTCATACAAACATCACATTTGGTGAATTATATAATTATTAATTGTAAAATTTTCAAAATACATGTAACAAACATCAATAACTATAGGATATGTAAACATATTGGGATTAATAGTGAATGATATTACAATTTCCCTAAATATAAATTCATTCATAAAAATTATCAAATTGAAAATGATATTGGATGAGAAAACCCTATCCTTTACTAATAATTTACAAGAAATAAATTTATCCTCTTTATATATTTACTATTTCTTGACACAATTTCCTTTAAAATGAAGCATTTAGTCATTTATATTATATCCTAAATCGATAAAATTTATAACAACTTATTTTACGGGTAAATTGGGAAGTGATTCAAGAGTGAATTAAGTGGTATGTGTTCATTAGATGGGGTGGAGGAAGGGTCATTTATTTGCTTGGTATGGATATAAATATACTCAAATATTCATTCCTTATTTTCTGTTATTATTATTTTAAAAGGAGAGTGGAAGAAAGTGAATAATAGTTGACTTGAAATAAATTTTTCTTGAAAAGTCTCCTATATACACATATAAATATATATGGTTTTATGATATTTTTATGCTTTTAACACTTGAGTTCACCCTATTAACATTATTTAAACTTAATGTGGAAACTCAATTTTACCTCGATAACATATTTTATGTAGATAAAAATGGAATTGAAATCCTTAATTAATTTTAATTAGAATAATAAAAACATTTACCACATTTATTAATATTCAATTTCAAAATATCATAAATTTTCTTTTTTTGTCAAAATAATATAAATTGAAAATCTATTTTTATAGAAAAATGTATTTTTGAAACATTAATTATTATTAATGTAATTATGTATTATTTAATAATTAAATAAATTTTGAACTATTTGTTATGCCTTGTAATGTTATATTAGATCCATCATTTAATAGTGTTAAATTTAAAATATTGAAAAAATATAGAATACATAAAAATAGTTCTGTGAAAAATAACATTTTTTACATTAAATAAATTTTACAACAACATAGTAAATCAATTATTTCATCTTATATCAATTTTATGTTCTTAGTAAATTGGTATCAAAACCATTATTTAAACATTAATAATATTGTAAATGATTCATTAATAATAATAATAATATGTATCCTATTAATGGTTATTACTATAATAAATTATTTTAATAAATTATTGTTTTTGATTCATAATTAACAATTATTATGAACTATATTAATTTATATTTCAATAATTAATCTTTGGATATACCCAAAGATGATATATCCAATGACCATTTAAATATAATAATATATCCAATTACCATATTTCCAGAGGCCATATTTGTAACTATAATATTTTTACCAAATATATAGACATGCATAAAATAATAAAATCATTTATACTATTCATTTAATTCATTGTAAAAATGTGGATTATTTTTGTAACTATCTACCCAATTCCTATAGTTTCAATTGTTTTTATGATCCAAATTATAAACTAAAATGACAATAATTACATGTATATGGCGTTTCTATTTACATGAGGTTGTAATCTTGTAATTTCAATGCTGGTGTTTCATAATGCATTATAATAATTTGTTAATTTTTATCTTGTATGGTAAAATTTAATCTCAATAAATAATATAACGGTTTTTTTAATCATTTTTTCATTTGAAATAATTTGATAAATTGTTTTATTTAAATGAACATAAATCATAATATAATTTATTGTTAGAGATGGTGGTCATTTTACGGTTATGTTTGTGCCTCGTTGAATTGATTCATTTCATACGATGTGTTTTTTGACATTACCATTTTGATGGAACATGGTTTTTTTAGTTCCTTATGGGTAATAATGGGAATATGATTAAGAAACATGGACATTTTTTATACAATATTATATTATTCATTGAATTATTCCTATTTGAGATTTATTAGGTTTATCATATTCAAATATTCCATGAATGAGGTCCCAAGTTTTTTTTCATTTTTATTTTTTACCTGAGGTTAGATCTCATGTTTTTTTACAAGGAATTTTTTAAATTTTTAATATTTCATCATTTATTTATGATCTTGGTTGGTTATGTGATATATGTTTTCCTTCTCTTACGTTTTATAAGTGATATATTATTTTTGTAACTTAATGAGTGACATGAATTGTTGATTGTGGTAGTTGGATAATAATTTTTTCCCAAGTTGATATGAGGAAACCTGTTGATTTTGATGATGTTATTTTTATAGGACCATTTATTTCTTCCTCACCATATTATATGAATCATAACCTCTTGGGAGACCAATATTGGGTGTCAATAATCATTAGGTTTAGAGTTACCTTTTAAAGGATGTCCTCAGTTTTTTACTAACCAAACATCCTCTAATATTGCATGTTAAGGTTTCATGTTTTTTTATTATACCACTAAGAAGGAATTTATTGAAGCATAATGTGGTAGTGTTGGGGAATCAATGACACTCGTATGTTACAATTTTGTTTATTATATTTTAATATTGATATATTTTTTGGTCTTATCGGTATTCTAATGATTTTATAACATTTATGTTTCTTGGTTACGTACAATTGTAAACTGCGAGGTTTCATACAATTATTTATGTGAATTAATTCGAATGATATGTAGGGTTTTGATTAAAATTATTTTAATACTAAACTATTTTATTACTAGCACTTCACCACTATAAAGTTGATTATTTTGTAGATTTTCCAAAAATAATGGTTTATTTGTGTTTATACTAGCACATCGTGCAACTATGATCCTGTAGAGATGAAACCCACATAGTGGGCTATTGGTTTAGGTTCGGTGTGTCTCACCATGATAGGGATGGCCTTTCCACGACATTTACTTTCTCTTATTTTTAGAAATACATTCCATATTCTACAGCTTCTTATTTTATCTCAATTTTAGTGACTTTTCCTTTGTATTCCACATGATTTTGTGTTGATAATGTAAAAGGAACATTAATAATTCTCTCATAATCATATATGTAACTTTTTAATATCAGTATCAAGTGGGATCATATGGATGACCCTTTTCCGACTATAATTTCCATTCATCTTTCCCACTAAATTGTTACTTTTTCATAAAATCTAACACCTAATGTTGTTCGATTTGGGGTTTTGGAGGCATTATCTTGGGGATTTGGTTGTCTATGGATTATGTCTGTTCGTATCATTCATATTTATATATGTACTAACAATTTTTTTATAATGATGATTTTGGAAGGATTTTCAATAAATTTTATATTAATTTCCATTATATGAAATTCAATTAAATGATTAAAATGATTTAAAATCATATCTTAATGACTATAATAAATATATGGTTACCTTAATGGGTTTATTAAATGGTTTCAATGAAATCTCCATATGGGGAAAAATGTTTTTTGTGGACTTCTTGTAATTGGTTTCTAAAATACCTGTTTTCTATGTCAAGTGTTTGATTAATTATACTTGAGGATTTTCTATGTGACTTAAATTGTTTTAATCTTGTATATGACTAGTTTCTAATTTAAAATTTGGTTAGTGTGTTCCCTAAATTTTTAAAAGGCAATGTTTTCATTTTTTTTCAATTAATGCTTTATAACAGTATTTCTTATTATTGATACATGGACTATTTGGATGGTTATTAAGTTTTTGTCCTTATTGTTACATGATCAAAATTGGTACACCATTGTGTTATATTTTATGAGGTATTTTAGCTTATGTGATTATGAATTTTATTTGATTCTTGTATGATGTGAAAATAGGTTATTTCAACTGATGGTTTTTGTGGTGACATGATATTAATTGGATATTATTTTGATATGTGGACTGTAATTTTTTGATTTATTTCCCACCTACACTTTGGTTTTATCATTTTAACATAGGAAGAATGATGATAAATGCTAATTGTTTCTACACATGGTAGAATAATCACATTATAGTGTCCCCTGTTATAAGTTTTAATAGATTATATGAGATACCTTGATGAGGCTAGTGAGATATAGATCAAGTTATTTTTTTAGGAATAAAATTAAGAATATTAGAGGAATTTTTAAATGCATAATATATATAATCTTACATTTTTTACCAAGGAATTTTACTATGATACTAATTCACTTAAAGATCGGGTTTTATTATAGAGTTTTATAACACATGTTATTATATCACCTCATACTCAACATGGTTCATGGTACAACATATCCTATATTTATTTCCTATAATTATATATCATTTATATAATGGTTCCTACTTGAGTATGTATATATATATATATAATCTTCTTAGTTATATTTAACATAAAAATAGTTTCAAATGTGGTTTTGAAATAATGAATCAAAATGAAAAAGTAAACCTTCTATTTTATATATATAATTTTTAGAAAATATTTAGAAACGTGGAAAAAATTATTTCATTTTATGTCACAATAAAAATAACATATTTCAATATTAAAATAATTTTCATTTACTAAGACATGATCCAAAATTTCTGTATAAAAATAATTTAGTCTTTATATATAGGGAAAATCATGATGTTTTGTTTTCATTGAACTTTATTGTTTAGAAACCCCTATTTACTAAATAAGTTTTAAAATATTATATAATAAATAATATAATATAAAAATAACAGACACTGTAGTGAAATTCTACAGTTCTGATTTACACAAAACCCTATGTATACAATTGTGTGTGAATGAAATCATGTCTATTGTAAATTTTATCGTGAACAATTTTTTATTTATCATGGTTGTCATTATCACAATTAGTTGAATGATGAGATAGAATGTGGTGAGTCATAATTAAGAGAATTTATTTTTTTCCCCAATTTTTAGGTTTTGTATGGAATATTGGTATATTGAAATTTCAAATACATCGACCAGCTACCATTTTTTTAATTTCCTTCTTTTATATCAAGACCTTATTCCTTTATTCTCTGATATTTTTTATTTTTATTATATTTCATTTTTAAATTCATCTTGTATCATTTGAATGGTTTAGACAATTATATTATGTTATCTTGTTTATTTTTAACTGTTAATTTTTTATTCATGAAATATGAATGTATTGACATAAATATCATATTTTTTAAAATTATCTATTTATTATCATGATTTATGCATTAAACCACTCCATATAGTTCTTACTTATGATACACTAACATTATTTTATAACATATGGTCATTGGGAAAATCCTTTATGTATTTTGATATATATGGATAGGTACCAGTTTTAGTGTAGCCTTAACTGGTTCGTTATAATCAAATTCATCCATGTTATGTTAGATTATCCTTGAAATATTATTTTTTGATAGGAGTTTTAAAAATTATTTTATCAGATAATACTAATAAAATCAATTATATATATTCCATGAATTTTGATAAACTATAGTGTGAGTGGCCTCTAAGAAATAATATCTTTTTCTGGGTACAACACGTTGATGTGGCTATGGAATAAATTTTCTTAGGGGTAATTTCTCTGAAAAGAGTGAATTGAGCCAGAGACAATCATCATCTTTTGAATGAAAAAAGGTCTTACAACACACCTGGTTTGAAAATACCGTGGGATATGATTTGGAAATTCAAAAACACTACACCAAAAATCATAGTGGATATAAATAGATTATGAATATGAATGACATTGGATAAAACTAATGAGTCAGTGATTAAAAATAATGGGTCTTGATTTAGTCATCCTATAAGTGATTTTCATGATAATTTGGTTCCCCATGAGGATTATTGTTTCTTACATTGTTTTTTTAGTTTCAGTCAATGTATAGAATCCAAAGGAAACATTATTTTGTTAAGTGTTATGGAAAATGAAATTATTTTCCTACTGATCATCAGAATGTCAGGGGACCTAATATGTAAAATCACATTCCTATTCACTTACAACTATCTCAATCTATTAGTAATGACGAAATTAAAAAGAATAAAATATAAGGAATGCATTCTCTTGAATCCTTAATGAGTAAATTTAATCCTTATTTTAGTAGGTATTATAAAACACTAGTTTCAATACAATGTATTAGCACTACGAAAAATATATTTTTTGTTCTCCAGTTACAATAACATAAAAATGGATTTTTCTTATTTACTTCTTCGAAGGTGATGAGGATCATTGCTGGAATATTATCAAGAATACGATGAGACTAGATGAAATTGAATGCATGGTTTATAATGAGTTCAAGATAATAGTTTTGAATAAGTTGTTTACTCATGTTCTTCCTATGTAGATGGAAAATGAGTTCATTGAGATAAAGAAAAATGATGATGAATCAGTTCACACCAACACAGAATTGTTTTCATGATTCTTGAGGTACACTACAGGTATTGTCATCTAACCTAAAAGTAAGGTTGATTTATTTTTTAATTGACTAAAACAATGTATCTGAAGGGTGTTACCCATAAGAGACATTATTATCTATGATGATATTGTTTGATGTGTGACCAAGGTGGAAATTGAGGTTGGAGTTATGTATCAATATCATCATTTTGATATGAATAGAAAAATTGAATTCAAAGGAATGTCAAAGAACCATCAATAAAAGAAGATGAGCTTTCCTTTATAATAAAATTGGAGGAATAAACTTGGAGGAAATAGTCTTGAGGGAACTATTACATGTATTATGTTTATAAGGGATGTAATTTTTGAAATTTATTACTAAAGGGATGGGAAGAAGTTATCTAATTATTTAAATAGGGAGAAAGCTGCACATAACGAACCACCCAAACACCATTGTTTCTAATTCAATCATTATGGGAAATATGAAAATCAAATACACCATCCAAGGGATAATAAGATTTATAAGACACAAAATCTTATAAATATAATGGAAAATTAAAATCTTATGTAGTAAAAATTGTGGAATTTAATCCTCATTTTTAGGGAACGCCTATCGTACACAATTTATTTGGGAATTTCATGTATGGGTTTTTGTGAATAATTTATAGGCAAATATTTCTATTCTTTATTTATGGAAATTTCATGAGATTTTTAGAATTTATTATCTCCATCAACATGGATTATGTTATAATGAAATCAAATTTTATATTATAATTTTTCAAGTGTGGACTAAATCATCCAATGAATTTTTTTGTATAATATATGTCCTTATTTATGGTATAAATGGATAAATATCTTTTCAAACCATATATCTATCATGGTATGATTAAATTAATAGTTATACATACCATTATATGTTTCTGGGTTTAAAGGTGATTAAATGGTAAAATTAATTGACCCTACTTATGAGGTTTTTTATGGGAGTTTATCATTGTTAAGTTAATTTTTAGAGAAATTTATGGAAATAAAACCCTTGAATTTTTATATGAATTCATTGTAATTTTATTTAATTACGAATGAATTTACACCTTTTTAAAATATGATTAATGTTTCCAGTAACTATTAGGGATTATCTAATCCTAGATGTTGAGGTAATTATGAGTTATAGTTAACCTCCATACATAGTCAGCACACATCATCGCAATCAAATAACACATCTATCTTGACCATATTTCCTTAATATACCTTAATAATGGGGTAATGTTAAATGGAGTACCACATTAAATTATATTTTATTGGGATATAAGGTTTACCATAATGAATTGGTGAATTCTTCAGCGAGATCATGACATAGAGCTATGATTCATTTCTATGTATCATCCATATACATATGGTTTTTTTGAGAGAGTAATTCAAACCCTAATCAATATTCTATGATTTGTTTTATGGATTTCAATGGGGGAATTGTTCAACACCATCCCCATGTTTAGTTTTAATGAAATGATATCTTTTAATTGAAAAATCACAAGGATCCCTATGAAGTGATTTAAGGAAGGAAATGTATAACTCCAATGTACTTGAATGAAGTTTCATAAAGAATGATTTTGTGAAATGGGAGAGAAAATGAGATTTATGATAGGGTAATATCCATCCAGTAACATGTAAGGACTGGACATCTTTCAAATAAATTTTATAAAGATAATCATCAAAGTGATGTAGAATTTGATGTTGGTGGGAAGTTACTTCCATTAATTTCTTCATTTGATAAATGCGGGATAACTAAGATCTGTATATATGGGTCCCATTCAAATAATTAATCATATCGAGATAGTAACATATCATTTCGCGCTTCCACAAAACCACTCTCAAGTCCATGATGCATTCCATGTATCTCTCCTATGAAAGTACATAACAAACCCTTCAAATGAACTAAACAAAAATGTCATACAACTAGATAAATATCTATCTTATGAGGAACAAATGATTGTGATTATGGAACATCTGTAAGAAGTTCTATGAAATAAGCCACTCACCCGTCAATGTATGGTGGAAAACCCTCCAGTTAAAGGAAGTACACGATATCTTTGGGAAATGATATGGAATAATTATCATAATATTATTGTACCATAGTGACAAATTTTTATAGTGAAATTATTTTTAATGTGGTAGAATGTAACACTCCGAGTATTCAATAAATGTATTTTGGAATAACTATAATTTTTTTGGATTTCATGTGTTACATTCACACCATGTTAATATTTCATCACAAATGACACCAAGTAAATATCAAAATACATGAAACATCATATAAATATTGTTCTATAATAAAAAAACCTATACATACAGTACAAGAATCACCATGTTAAGATTTTGTTGCATGAAATAGTTTTTCATCTTCAGTTACACAGAAAAATTTGTTTTAAAAAAACCACAATATATTATTAACATTGTCATTTTATTATGACCATGATAACCTAACAGTTAAAAATATCCATAAAAATATTCATAAATAATTTTTAAATATTAATTATATGGGTTTTCCAATAATTAAATGTATTTATAAAAATTCTAAATATTCGGTAAAATATTTATATGATTCTAAAATACTAGGTTTTCAAAAAAATTAACAAAAATTTGTACATTGATAAAATTAATTTTTCAAAACATTAGAAAATTTATTTTTCAAAATAAAAGGCATTTTTTAAATAATCATGTGAAAATTATATTAGGGTAAATATTTGGGATTTTTATAAAAAGATTCATTTTTGATGAATTATAAAAGTACAAAATTTTAATTGAAAACATAATTTTAATTGAAGTTATTTATAAAGATACATTATATTTGTAATTGGTTTAAAAAAATATTTAGTCAATTATATTTCCATTAATCCAATTTAGGTATTTGGATTAAATTTATTACTAAATATTTATATAAAAACACATCAAAATTATGAAAGTATTCTCTAAAAAACCACTCTTACTCAACGTTTTTGCAAGATTATTTTTAAATAACAGTTTCCCAATGATGTGAATAAAATTAGAAAAAATGGATTTTAAATTCAGAATAAGAATATTTTATATTATCTAATAAGTTTAACTAAATATTTTGATAATATAAAATAGAAAAATAGAAAATATTAATTCCCCTTGTTAGGGTAAAAATGGGTTTACCATGCCACACTAATAATTCAGTAATACTAATTATTTTAAATTTTATTAGGATTTGAAGTTCATTATTAAGGTGTGGGCTGGGTCCGATTGAATTTCTACACTTTCACTAATAAATGAGTTGTTTGTCTTGGCAATGTTCGATTCACTTGAAGAGAAAAGACAAAACCATGTGGATTCCCCAGATCACCACATGGCTTGCCCGATGGGCAATTTGTCAATTAATTAAATTAATGAACAATAATTTTAATTCCATGTAAATTGTGAATAATAAAACTAATTTAAAGTTGTTTCAATAATAATAATAATAATTATTATTATTATTATTATTATTATTATTATTATTATTTTCATCAAACTTTTTATTAGGTTATTAATATTATTTTATTTTCTTAATCATAAATTTATTAAAGTATTATTATTATTATTATTGTAGTTATGTTCATTAAATTTTTTTGGTAAATTTTTTAGGTTTTAATTTTTATAACTTCTCTTTTTTCATTTTCTTTTTTTCATTTTTTTCTTTCCCTATTATCTTTCCTTCCTCTATACATCAAACTACAACACCCTCCAAACCCTACTCGAGTCTCATGGTACTACCCCCTCAGCCTCCCTTTAGTCAACGCTCTCCCTTCACTCTCCCCTTCCTGCTACATTCGCACCAGCACCCCCATCCTCCTGACGTACCTCATGCGCGCAGCCCTACCACCCCGCACAGCCCTCATGTGGCTCTCCACTGTTGTGCACTGACTTCCCTACTTTTTTGGATTTTCCATCGTGCATAACTTCTGGAACCCCTAATCACGCTCTTCCAGCCTCCCACTCCCTCGACACAAGTATTTTATACTATGGTTGGTTATTTAATACATTTGGAAGGTTTTCAGGCTATGATTTTAGGTTATCTTGGGTTTTATTTTAATGTATTTGGTTTGATGTGTGGATTCTAGGGTTCAATTTGAAATTTTTGTGGTCCATTTGGCTTCTAATATAGTTTCACACTGAAATTTAAGGGTTTTTTACACCAAGGTAGGTGGTTTCAGATATAAATGTATTTTGATGAATTAAATTACTTTGATAATTAATTTTTCATGTTCTTCAATAAGTATTTTTGTGTGATCATAGTTTATTCGGAGTTTAATATGCCTGATTATGTAATATGGGTTGGATTTTAATGAAAATCCATAATTAGTCATTTTATAGTGTTTTATAAAAATTTTCAATGAGTTTATTAATTCATGCAAGGTTGAGGAACAATGATTTGTTTTTCCTTAAACATTCTTTTGGACATATTAATGGATTTGAGCAGCTTTTTGGCATGAAAATTCAAGTGTTTCCTCGTGAAATTATCTAAGAATTTTTATTATTGGTTTATTTGATTGTGAAATTATTGAAAATTATATTTTGAAAGGTTTTTTGAGTGACTATTATTACAAAATGAGATTTCTGATTGAGAGTGGTGGTATTTGGTATAGTTAGTGATTAGTTTGGTTGGTTCACTTGAATAAGACATGTGATATGAACTTAAAACCTATTGATCAAAAATGAGAATCCTGGTAACTAGGTGGGCACACAAGGACTAGTGTTCTAATAATACATAAGTGGAATCTACCTAGTTTCACTTAGCTGGATTGACGATTACGGTATTAATTCATCTTTAGGAAGATGATTGGATACATCTAGCTTATGGTTGTGTTCCGTACTAGTGGATCCTATATGAGAACACATGTTTTCGTGGTTTCTTTACCACTTTTCATTGAGATTATAGGTTATGGGGTACCACTTTTTTGTAGTTCCTAAATGTCATCTTCTTATATTTAGTGCTCCTTGTCTAATTTTCGTACACCATAGGAACGTGTTGTGACATTTGGTTTATCATAAAAGTATGTGTGTGTGTTTTTTAAATTTATGTTTTTTTTTTCTAGAAGTTGATTTCATTTAAACTATTTTCATTAAAATTGTTTAATCATTTATTTCCATACTTTTTCTATACATGAAAGTATATTTTCCATTTAGTGTTTCTGTGTTGAAACATTTCTTGGTGCAATCCAACTGGGTGTTAGATCACACCCTACATACAAAATTGGGTGTATATGAATTTGTTTATATTTGATATAGATAAGGTAATGGATTTCATAGATGATGGTCCATGTTGTTATTGATATTTCTTGGATGGTGTTGTAGAAATGGATTGAGGGTTGTGTTCTTTTTCTAGGCAGTGTTATTTATTTTTTTTGGTCACCATACATTGTTGTAGTTTTTTTTGTTTTGGTTTGAAAATGCAACTCAAATTTTATTCTTGTTTAATGGATTTTTTGGTTTTGACTTCCATTTTTTATTTACTTTATGTTGTTGGTTGATTTGTATTTATATATATATTTAGGTAAATTCTTCCGAAATATTAATTTTGATTCCAGGGAACTTTTATTAGACTGTAAGGATAGGAAAGTCCCTTTGGGACTTTCTACGGACTGAGTCAGGAATTAATTGGCTAGAAATCTGACTTGGTTCATGAGAAAATGACATAATAAGATGTCAAGAATTTTGAGTTATTTTTTTTGGAATGAGTCTGGTTTGATAAGAGATATGATTTTAGGGACTCAATGTTTTTTTTTGCGAGTAGGGTGCTTTTCCAGCATGCCACGTGACAGACGTTGAGTCTCCATGGGATTTTGAGAAGCTTATTTGACTTACCATTCATGTGTGATGTGAAGGCTGCAGAATACATGTGGACATCACATGAGGAAGAAGTGGGTTTTTGTTGTGTTGCTTCTATATCATTGGTTTATTTCTGTTTATTGATCATTATAAAATATTATTTCGCTTTAATAATGTATTAATTATTTTATTATTTGATTCTTGCTTCCTAAAGGATCATGCATCCATATAAATCTCCCTTCCCCCCACAGAAGTAAGATAGAGAGAGCCCCCCCCCCCTCTTGATCAGTAGTTGGTGGAAGCGGTGGCTTGGGCTATTCATGATTTCAAACATGAAGAAAACTTGAATCCTGATCCTACTACAGTTAGAGAAAATTATTAATGTCCCATAAAAGATATAGCTCATTATTTTCCCAAGAACAATCCTTCTAATTTTTAGGGAAAAAGGGAACCTCAGGAACCAATGGAGTGGCCAGAGAAGAAAGATCACATGTTCACATTTCATGACACACATAAGGAGGTAAGGATTAAATGTTCCTCATATATAATAGGTCTCCCTATTGTAGGTTTTTGGTATCAATTATTCAATATGGGAAGCATGAGAATATGAACTGAAAAGATTTTGAGACCATATTCGATGATGAATATTCTCTGGAGGACATGGCCTATGCTTGATCTCGGGTGTTCGTGGATTTTTCCCAGGGAGATTGGTCAGTATAGAGTATGCTATCCATTTTCCCGAGAGTGTGTCTTATGTTCTTGGTATTGTTTATAGTGAGTCTATGTTATCTTGGATGTTTGATAAGGGACTGTGACCAGTATTTTACACTATATTCTTCCTATTCTATCTTGGTAATTATGTTGTGGTGGTATATCATACTTGCATGGTCAATATTAATCAGAAAAGAATGATTTGTTTTCCTGGAGTGGTTGTTTCTATGTGCAGTGGTTTTTCATCTGAGAAGAAGAGGAAGGGTTATGACAATGGGGAAAAGGGTGGTGGTAGCTCAGGCCATCCATTCTAGAATATTTCATATATGGTTTCTGGTTTAGGGTATGTTGTGTGCCATCAGTGCAAGAAGGCAGAGAACATTAGACCAATATGTACTTGCCCTCTTATTCCTTGTGATCAATGTGGAGATATTGGGAACAAGAAATTCATTTGTAATGTGACACAACCATAACAGAGTGGGGAAGAATATGTGGCTTATGGGGACTGTCCCTTAAATCATAGCCAACCAAGATGATGGGATCTATGTTTTTTGTTCTTGGAAGTAGGATGAGATCATCCTATAAGAAAAGATAGATCTAGGTAGAGACACATGCAAGAGATCATTATCTAGAAGTTACCATACATATGTAAGTCGTGGATTAGGGTCCACTGAGATCAGATGATGGACCTTTAATAGTTCTAGGCAGCATCCCCATTGCATCTTATATAGTTGTAGTTTTATTTGAAACTACTACTTCACTTTCCTTTTATATTTTTCGGCCTTGTAGACTTGTTGAACCTACCAAACGAGGTGTTGTATTTTTCAATGGAGTTGGAAACACCATTGGGTATGAAGATGGAGCACGGCCTTAGGTGTTTGTCATGTGCACTTTCCATGTTAGGAGTTGTGATGGAATTTGATTTCATGGTATTGGATATTTAAAAGTTTGATATGATCCTCAACATGGACAGGATGGTGCTCTTTTATGTTCATATTGATTGCTACCAAGGAAAAGATCACCTTATTGGAGTCCTCATGTATTTATATGGGAATGAGATCCTAAGTGGGGAAGTGTGGGACCTCCACTCCAATAGTTGGGAATTATTTCCCATCATTTATCATCACTCGAGCTAGAGGATGATGGTGGCACTCCTCAGGGTGGATTGCCTCATGTATTGGATGAGTTTATAAAAGTATATTCGATGATTTTCTATCTTAACCCTATAGCGGGATGTGGAGTTCTTGATTGTATTATTTCCGAGAATATAGAATATATTTCTTCTATCATATCACATGTCCCCCCACCAAATTTAGGGAATTAAAGATACAACTATAATATTTTTATTCTAAAGGGATCATTTTTTTGATCATCTCTCCTTGGGCCTCTCCTATTCTATTTGTGATGACGGTCGATGGATCTATTTAGTTCTCTATTGGATACATTAATTTGAATAAGGTAACACTAAAAAATAAATACCATTTTCTCCAGATTGAAGATACATTCTATCAGATAAAAGGGGGAAATTGGTTCTCCAAAATTGAAGTGTGTTAAGGTTACCACCATGTCCGAGTGAGATAGGAGGATATAGAAAATATTGCATCCCAAACCATGTTTGTCGACTTTCAGTACCTGGGCATGCCATTGGGATTAACTTATTCTCTAGTGGTATTTATGCCACTTGTGAATTGGGATTTCCACCAGTATCTCGACTCGTTTGTCATGGTATTTGTGGATGACATCTTGGTTTACAGAACATCTGAGAAAGAGCATGAGAAAAATTTAAGAATCATTTAGGACACTATAATACATCATTCCCATTATTTTAATCTTTCAAAGTTCACATTATACCTTAGGAAGCGATGTTTCTAGGCCACTTCCTTTTGGAGAAAGGAGTTTCAGTGGATCTCAAGAAGATCAATACAATTATGTTGTGTAAATAGCCAATGAATGTGTTTGTGATCAAAAGATTCCTTGGTGCTGCGAGATATTACTGGAACTTTTTTAAGGATTTCTCATAGAATGCTTCCAATGATACCAAAATCATACATAAAGGGCTGAATATTGTATGGAGCCAAGAGTGTCCGGAATTATTTTAGGAGTTGAAGAGGTTTTGACTACCACACATATTTTGTTCTTTCTAGATTCTAGAATGTGTGATGTGGTTTATTTTGATTCTTCATGTGTTAGACTTGGGTGTGAACTCATGAAAAATAATCATGCAGTGGATTGTGGTTATAATAATCTCCAACTGCATGAGAATAACTCCTAGACTCATGAATTATAGTTTTTAGTGGTGATTCATTCTATAATGATTTTTTATCACTAGTTATTTGGGGAGAAATTTATGTTCTACTCTGACCATAAAAGTATACCCTACATATTCAAACTGAACGATCTTAATCTGAGGAAGAAATTTTGGATCAAGTATCTATAGGGTTTTGACATAAATATCATCTATACCCTAAGATAGGGTAATTTAGTAGCCGATGCATGAGTAGGAATGTTCCATGGCATAATTAGAGTAATTCCAACAACGAGTGGACATAGATGTAACTATTTTGCCAAATACATTTGGAGACCAAGAATACCATCACATGTAAATTCCCACAAGAATTTAGTTGACTCCATATCATATGGAGTTGATTCAGTGGGAGAATCCTCGTTTTGATCTGTTTCATTATTCTATGATGTTTTTTAATGATGGGGAGACTTTTACTAATTGGTCTCTGTCTCTCGAGCAGATCTTATGCTTCAAGGTATATGCAGTGGTGTCGTTGTCTCTACAGAAGTCAGTGTTGTTGTATAGCCACCATTCATAATGAGTTGTCCATCCTAGTACTAATAAGATGTATTATGATGTTCAACTCCAATTATGGGGGCCAGTTATGAGACATGACATAACTAACATCATATAAAGATTCTACACATGCTAATAATTGAAAGAAGAGTATCAAAGACACTCTTGTTTAATTCATTCATTACCCATTTCTACCTAGAAGTGGGACTTGGTCTCCATGGAATAAATTATTGGATTTCATTATTTACCTCAAATAAAGAATGTTATTTGGGTGTTGATTGACCATTTGACCTAATCGTCCCATTTTATTCTAATCACAGACACAACTAAATTGGATGAGCATGGATGATTGTATATTCAGGAGGTGGAAAGACATCATGGTCTTCCATCAGTAATTTTTTCTAATAGATTCCCCCACATTACCTCTCAGTTTATGGAAGGCCATAAAATGGCATTGGGATCACATATTTAAATGATCACAGCATACCATTTACAAACAGATGGTCAGAGAGAGTGAGAAAATCTGATTCTAAAGGACAAGCATTGCGCAAGTGTGTTAGATATCGGAGGATCATGGGATTACCATTTAGGAATGGTAGTGTTCACCTATAACAAGATTAACCAATCATATATTGAAATGTTACCCTTTAAGGTTCTCTATTACCTGACACATCTATCTCCATTGTGTTTGGATGAGGTAGGTGATACCTCACTTTTTGGACTAAACCCTATTCTAGAGACTTTTTAGAATGTCATGTTGATTAGGCAGCATTTATTGATAGCTCATGGTTTCCAAATATCTTATGCTGATCAAAGATGTATGTAACTTATGTTTTATGTGGGGGATTGTGTGTTCTTGAAGGTGGACCTTCATTTGGTCTACCGTCATTTGGGAAGGTAGGGAATGATGACACCGAGGTATGTTTGGACTTTCATGATCACAATGTGGATTTTCAAGGTTTCATACTGGTTAGCTCTACATTCCAACTTTATGTTGATTCATGACTTATTTATTATCTCTTAATTAAAAGGTATAATTCATATCTATCTCGTTTACTAAATTGGGAAGTGTTGGAGATAAACCCCAATTTAGTAGTGTTTGAGCAGACGGTATAGATATTGGATTACCAGTAGAAGGTGATTCATGGCAACTCAATTCTATTGGACTACATCCGTTGGAAACAAGGTAATGATGAGAATTACACTTGGGAGTAGATGTCAAGGGTTAAGAAGGAGTACCTGTTTTTATTCTCTGAACTGGGTTCTAGTAGAATTTCTGAGGGCATAATATTTTTATCATAGGGATAATTGTCACACTCAAAATTTGGTAATAATTTTTATTTTATATTTTATCTTGATTTGGAATTCATTATTGAGGTATTGTCCAAGATCAATTGAATGTTTGTGCTTTTGTAGATAAATGATCATTTTAGACTAGAAATCTATGATGCATGAGTAGGGCACGGTTAAAGCTATATGGATTCTCTAGATCACCATGTAGCCATCCCAGTTTAAGGTTTCTTAATTAATTAACTAAATGAATAATAAACAGAAAACTAAATGCGCTGATAAAAATAAAATTAATTCATATTTGATTCCATAATATTAATAATAGTAATACAATTAATAACATATTATTACTATTATTATTATTATTATTATTATTATTATTTTCTTGAATATTTTAATTTGTTTATTATGATTATGAAACTATCATAATAATATTAATAACTATGGTTATTATTATTATTATTATTAATATTGCATTTGTGCTCTTTAATTTTAGTATGGGTAATTTTTTGGTTTTTAATTTCCTTCCATATTTTAACATCTTTTTTTCTTTTTAATTTTTTTTTTCTATTTTGCCTTCCATTGTTTCTTTCCTCTATCCTTTAGTCATGCTACAGTACCCCCCATCCATACTCGCATCACCTAGATCTTCCCCATTGGCATCCCATTTGATTGGTTCTCCCTCTTCACTCTCCCCTTCCAGTGACCTTCGCACATGAACCCCCTTCTTCCCAACGAACCTCTTGTATGTTGATCTACCACCTTGAACAGACCTCGTTCTAATACCCCAAACAATATGTTTCCTTCCTTTCTCATCCTTATTTTTTAGTGTGGCTCACCTATGGCACCCATCGTCATGCTCGACCAGCATCCCAAACCTTCTCCTAAGGAGAATTCTACTTAGTTTGGTTGTTTCTTCCTTTGGGTAGGTTTTTAGAATAGGGTTACTGGTAGTGTCGGGTTCGATTTTAATGTATTTGGTATGATTATTTGATACTAAGGTTCAAATTGAAATTTTTTTGGTGAGTCTGGCTAGCAATTGGAGTTATGTACTGAATTTTTAGGGTTTTTTACACCGTGGTAGTTGGTTCTGGGTATAAATGTTATTTGAAGAGTCAAATTTCTTGTTTAATTTATTTTTCTTGTTTTTTCAGTTAAATTTTTAGTGTGATCATCGTTTTTTTATTTTAATATTAATTTTATTTTCTTAGTGGTAAGATGATGTAATAAGGTTTTTCTTTTGATGAAAACTCATTATTAATGATTATCTAGAGTTTTATAAAAATGTACAATTTGAATATTAATTTGTGAAAGGCCAAAGATATGTGTTTCTGTTGTGGATTCAATGCATGTATGATCATAAGAACGAATATGAGTAGGTTTTTTGTGTGTGAAGTCATGTGTTACCTCTTGAAATTATTTAAGAATTTTTTAGCGATTTTTTTTTTAAATGGTGCAAATAATGTTATAAAAGGTTCTTAGAGGGAATAATATTTCAAAATAAAATTTATGTGTGAAAGTGGTGGTATTGGGTATAAGTAGTAACTTGTTTAATTTATTTACATGAATATGACATGTGGTAGGAACATGGAACCTATTGAGAACAAAATGGTAAGCCTGAGTTCTGGGTGGGCAGACTAGGACATGTGTTCTAGTGATATAGAAGTGGTATCTTCCTGGTTTCACATAAATGGATTGATTAATAAAACACTTAGTAAAATTTTAGATAATTATAGGACAACACTTGGTTATGGTCAAGTTCCCTGCTAGTGGCATGTGCATGAAAACGAGGGCTTTCAGGGTTTCTATAACACTTTTCACATAGACACAATGTTCTAGGGTCCCACCTTTTTCTAGTACCTATACGGTATCTCCCATATTTGGTTGTCCTTTTATTCATTGCACACACCATTGGAATATGGCCTGACATTGTAGTTATCTTAAAAGAATATGTGTGCGTTTTTTATTTATGTTTTTTTCCTTTAAGTTGTTTCCATTAAAACTGTTTTCAATAAAATTGTTCAAGAATTTGTTTCATTGCATTTTTCTAAAATGTATGTACACATTTCATTAAATTTTTAGAGTTAAATATCTTCTTGGTGGAATCCTTCTAGATGATATATCACACCCTACTTACAGCTTTGGGTGTAAATATATTTCATTATATTTGATATAGTTAAGGATAATGCTTTTGGAGATGGTGGTTCCGGTTATTTGTGATCATTCCTAGAAGGTGTTGGGGAGACAGATTGAGGGTGGTTTCCTCTAGCCACGAGTTGGGTTTTGAGATGGTTTTTGGCGACTATACATTATATTTGTTGTTTGGGTGGTTTCTTAAATATGTAACTCAAATTCTAGTTTTTTGTTAAAGGCTTGTTTGGTTGTGACTTCTAGTTTTGGTTTAGTTTATATTGACGATATATATATATATATGTATATAAATATATATATTTGGGTTAGTTATTCCCAAACATTTCTTTTGAAAATCGGGCACTTCTGCCAGCCCATGGGGATCAGGAACACCCTTCAGACCTTTCCACACACTGCGTCAGCCATTGGTTTGATGACGACCCGACATGGTTCGTTAAATATTTGGGGTAAGCTAGTAAGATAATAGTTAAAAGAACGAATAAACTTGTAAAACCTGCGATTTAATCTCCATATTTAGACATTATCCCTAATATTATCTATAATGGTTCATTATTAGAGCCTTGGTAAATCAAAACTACATGGGTGGAATTAATTATTTAAAAAATTACTCGTCTGCGCCTCATTACACTTATAAAAGGCCACATATTTTCCTCTCATTATCACACCATAAAACCATTTTGGTTCATCAAATACCTCTAAAAACATCAAATTTCCCTCCGATCATCTTTTTATCCTTATTTTAAACATAAATTTAGCTTAGGAAGGATTTTTGTGAAAACCTATGGAGGATACCTGTAGAATATGCAACATTCATCAATAATCATTTTCATTTAATTTCATCCTACACCTACATCAATTATTTTTAATATTAATTAATGATATAATAACATAGTTTTATTCAATATATTTATATGATTTTTTATGGGTATGACCTACAACCATCTCCACTTCCTTCAAATGGGTTACTAAATCGTCGTCTGTGTCTACGACAGACTACCACCTCACAAATCAATGTCATTAGCTCTTTCCATTACCACCTCCCAAGGTTGGAAGTAATGATGGATTCATTTTTAATATATGATAATTATGATATTATTATTCATCTAAAATATTATATCACATATACCTTCATCAATTCCATTTTTTGGGAATATAATATTGTCGCTCGTGTGTAAAGTTGGCTACTGTATCACAAAATGAGGTGATTATTTAACTATTTAAATGGAAGTTAATAAGGATTGATTTTTTTAAAATATGTGGAATATATTACATAAAAATTATTCTATAATGAATATATATCATTTACCTTCTATCTTTCAATATTTCTAGTAAATGGAATCAACGTTCATGCGTACATAAAACCCACTATCTCTAAGAATGTTGTATTTCATTTTCTATCTCTATATTTTATAGATTACAATAAATACACATATGATGGAAACATAATTTATTTATATCATGGTTAAAATTCTTTATATGATGGATGCATGATCTATATAAGTGAAATAAAAATCAAAAATAATAAAATTTATGGAAAATAAAGCGATTATTACCAGAAATGATACATTATCAAAGAATTGTTAATAAAAGGGGAAAAACATTCAAATGAAAATCATATATGGTAAGATATATATAAATATTTTTCTACAATATATTTATAATAAACTATTATTTATTATATTGGAGGTTTGGACATGTACGATATAAGTCAATACTTATGTTATGGGATTTCTCGTCTCTCTTTTATTTCTGAGACACATATGAAAATTCACCACATATTTCTATTATGTGGTGTATATACTACAAATTTGAAATGTTATACCATTTATAATATTTTTTTCAAGCTATTTATATTTAAATTAGGTTCTTTGTAACGACCCGAAATTTTTTAAATAAATTTTGTTTCCTAATTTTATGTGTTATTGTTATACTCAACAAAAATGTTTCATTTGGTAACATGAGTATAATTAAAATGAGACTGTTGGGTTTTGACTATTATTTGACCATTGGTCAATATGACCGCTGGAAACTAAACATTTTGACTATTGTCTCTAAATACAAGCAATCTTGGTTAATTAATATAGAAAGAAGATTCGATGGCCTCACCCAGTAGTCTTGGACCGATCGAAGCCCATCTAACAGAACTTGGGAAGGAGGTAGCACCACTGGGCTTTGCTCTGGACCAAACCCAAGCTGAACTTCATCGTATAAAGCTATAACGGGATCGCCTTCGCGAGAAGTTCAAACTGATAGAAATTACTACTCGTGCGATGTTGGCCGAGCCTCCCTCAGATTCTCTCACCTTAGCACACCTTACACTTAGGTCCTATGCTGGTGTGATAAGGGGCTATGTAAGGAGACCATAACTGTCTTGTGTAATCCTTTGTTTTAAATAAAATTTCGATTTCTTTTATGAATTTTTAAATGACCGGATAAATATAGTATGCAAATGTTTGATGAATTTTAGAAAAAGGGTATTTTAAATATGTTTATGTAAACCCTAAATAATAAAAAATGTGTAATGATTCTCAAAAAATGGTCTTCTGCAATTATGTTCAGTACTAAATTTAGAGTCTAATAAGATCAACTTGATTTTTGATGAATAGTAAATTATGAATAGTGATTTTATGATTAGGATTAATAATGTGGCCAAATGGATTAGTAATCTCATTTAAAGAAAGTATTAAAATAAGCTAGGCACTTTGATTAAGTAATGTGATTCAATAAAATGGTTAAATAACGGTTTCATAAATTATTATTCAAGTATTAGTTTTTTGGATGAATAGTGTTTTTTTAATTAAAAATTAAATTAAAAATAATTAGAAAATTATTTTTATAAAAATGACTTTATTTTTGAACTCAGAACATAGATATTATGTTATGGTAATTTTTGGGGATTTTTCTGAAAAAAATGAATTTTTGGTGAATAGTGTATTTATTTAAAAATAAAATTAAAAATATTTAGAAATTATTTTTATAAAATGGAGTTCATTTTTGAAATCGGAGCATTGATATTTAGCTAAGGTGAAAGTTTGGGATTTTTCTGAGAAAGATGAATTTTTCAGTGAATAGTAAAATTGCAGTTTTAGGGTTTCGGTATGTTTAATGACATCATAATTGTGTCATGATGATGTCATGAGATCTTTTAAGGGTAGGCCGGCCAAGGGTGATGAATTATTGTTTTGGGGGCCCCATGTGGCCTAACTCCATGATAAATGCCAAGGGAGAGCACATGGGTTTGAGAAAAGCACATGTGAGGTGTCCGTTGGCCATTAATGCCTTGTCCCCTCACTTTCCCTATAAATACCAAGCCCTCCTCTCATCCATTCGACTCCCCACTCATTACCAACGAATTTCTGGTCTCATTACCTCCCATGGAGTCCTCCCAAGGTGCCCCCAATCCCTCAAGGTCCCATCCCTTGAGGTTTAAGAGTTACATTTTAAGGTAAGGGATTCAACCTCTCTCCTTCTTTTTAAGTAATCTATTTTATGTTATTTCTTTTATAATCCATGTTCTTATGTTGGAGGATGTTCTTTTATATTCATCCTACTTCCTATTTCATGTTCATATGATGAGAGACCCCCCCCCCCTTGCTCTCATCAATTCGTTTTAAGAATGTTTAAGTGGCGCCATTAGGCTACCGAATTTTTAAGGGATTCTTTCACCATCCTCGTTTTCAAGTTCTATTTTCATTCAAGTCTTTCATGTTCCTTTTTATTATGTTGGGGTATGATCTCTAAATTATCATACTGATATTTTATGATCACATGATGAGAGACCCCATTTGATCGCTTCAATTCCGTATTTTGAAGTTTTAAGTGGCGCCGTTAGGCTGCCGAATTTTTAAGTGGTTCTTCACCCTTCTCGTTTTGAAGTTCTACTTTCATGTCAATTATTTCAAGTTCCTTTTTGTTATATTGGGGTATGATATCTATATATATCATACTGGACTCTTATGTTCATATTATGAGAGACCCCATTTGATCTCTTCAATTCAGTATTTTTATGTTTTAAGTGGCGCCGTTAGGCTGCCGAATTTTTAAGTGGTTCTTCACCCTTCTCGTTTTGAAGTTCTACTTTCATGTCAATTATTTCAAGTTCCTTTTTGTTATATTGGGGTATGATCTCTATATATATCATACTGGACTCTTATGTTCATATGATGAGAGACCCCATTTGATCTCTTCAATTCAGTATTTTGATGTTTTAAGTGGCGCCGTTAGGCTACCGAATTTTTAAGTGGTTCTTCACCCTTCTCGTTTTGAAGTTCTACTTTCATGTCAATTATTTCAAGTTCCTTTTTGTTATATTGGGGTATGATATCTATATATATCATACTGGAATCTTATGTTCATATGATGAGTGAACCCATTTGATCTCTTCAATTCAGTATTTTGATGTTTTAAGTGGCGCCGTTAGGCTGCCGAATTTTTAAGTGGTTCTTCACCCTTCTCGTTTTGAAGTTCTACTTTCATGTCAATTCTTTCATGTTCCTTTTTGTTATGTTGGGGAATTATCTCTATATATATCATACTGAACTCTTATGTTCACATGATGAGAGACCTTATTTGATCTTTTCAAATCATTTTTGTTTATGTTTAAGTAACGCTGTTAGGCTGCCGAACTTTCTTAAGAGAAATCTAATTTTTTTTCTTCCTTCCATGTTTTTCATTTCAAATGGTATGTCCTTGAAATTTCATTACCATGATCATGTATCCTTCTTATTCTGTCCATGTACTATTTTATGGGTCATTTATGAATGTTTGACCCATTTTACCTCTCTTTTAATGTCTTCTAAAACCTCGGAACATTGCCGTTATGCTGCAGAATTTCTGTCTCAAAATGTCTATCTCTTTTTCTAAAGTTCTTTTATTTTATTAAGTGAATACTCAAAGCTCTTTCTTCTAAAGGGGTATTCACATATATACCAAAATGTTCTATTTTAAATTCTGGGATTTACATACATGAGACCCACCTTCCTTTTCTGTGGGTTTTAAAGTGATATAAAGATCATGTCTTTAAAGCAGTTTTTAAAAAGTTATGATTATGAAATGAAACCCATTTCCTTTTTTCTATATGGGTTATTTATGAAATGTTTGATGATGATATATGTGGCTCACATGATAATAAAGGCAAATTTAAGGGTGCGCCCGGATAGCGCTCCAATGCATTGGGTAATGATGTAACCACTAGAGATTACAATTTTCACGATACCTTGGTGAATAACCTTGGTAATTTTAAAATGACACCTTGGGAATGGACCTTGGTGATATGTTCATGATTTTCTATGTTAAATTATCTAGCCACATCTTCAAGTTATGAAAAAGTCTTATTTTTATTATGATATGCCTCATGATTTCATTTTCATGCCTTAAAGTTCTTTTCATGACTTTATTGATGTATCTCAAGTTTATATGTAAAATGTTTCACTTGTCTCCCTTGCTGGGCCTTCTGCTCACCCTTCCTTTTGATGTATGTCCCCAGGTTATGAGATGCAGTAATGAGCCTTGGGTGAACATGAGGAGAATACTTTCAAGTGTTTAAGAAGAATGCTTTTTTTTGTTTCATGTTTTATGTTCCTTGTTTCCAAGACACTAAACCTTAAAGATCCTCAGTTCCGTGTAATGGAATGAAAGTTATGTTATAAAAAGACGGGATGCTATAGTTGGTATCAAAGGATGGTTTAGTTATTTGTGGAAATTAGGATATGAAAACTCTAGGAAGAACCCTATAGAAATGTTTAATATAGGAAATCATCCTGGTATTTGGGTGAGTATTGAGTAAGGGGTTGCCAAGAAAATACATCCCTGTCTGGATACGAGCAGGTAGAGGTGGATCTGGCACAGATGTACATAGGGGTAAAACCCGAAAACACCGCTTTGAGCTAGACTCGAACGGGAACTGGTACACGACAACGGGCCTTGCTGCACTCTTGGTTACGACACTCTCGGGGGATATGCTTTGGTAAATTCATAAGCTTGGTATGAACCATTGATAAAGGAACAAAAATAAAATAAAATAAAGGTTCACATAAGAATATATGATCATTCATAACCTAGATAGGAACCTAGGAGATCACAAGTTAGGGTATACCTTTCATATACAAGTTATCCTTATATGCTTTCAGTTCCTTTTCATGATTATTAGCTAAGTACTTAAGCCCCTAATTATGCTTTCTCTTCTTATTTAATGGTGGGAAATGGAAGAACATGTTCCGACAACCAATGTGATAGGAAATGCGGCGATTTTCGTATTAATATGACAGGGATGATTAGGGGATTAAAATATGATTTTTATTTTGGAAGACGTTCATTATTTTGGGAACCATATTTGATCGAGGTAAATAGATTACTACAGTATTTTCATTGAGGAGTAAGGTTGACTTATATTTTGAAGAATCGATGAATTTAAGGTGAACTTATAGTAATTTAGGTTACTTATGAGAACGACTAACCTATCTTGGGTAAAATATGTTTAGGTTAGCTACTTTTTTTATAAGATGATAGGAGTGGTTGATGTTGTCTGGAGATGAATAATGAAGTTGTTTTGAAAGACTATGTTATCAAATCCTTCTTGTATTTGGGTTACAATCTTAGTTTGGTTTCTTTTGAGGAATTTTAAGGACTGTTATTTATGGAATGGTCTATGATGAACATTGGGTAGTACCATGGAACTTTGATGATTTAAAAGTAGTTCCATTCCTATGGGATTCTTTCTTTTTGAAGAGTTGTTTTACCTTAACCTTTCTGTTTTTTGGATAATGTTTAAAGATAGAATAAATAGATAGTTAATATTTTGTAGATTATGTGATTCTATAGAAGATGATTCTTGTGCTTTTATGAGACCAAGTGTTTTTGAATTCTCATCATTTGGAGAAAAGATTAGTGTTGGTAGGGACTTTTTAAAGGATGAAACTCTACTTGAAGGTAGGTATATTTTCTTATGTTTATGTTATATGTAGTAAATGAAATCCTCAAAATTATGAAAAGAAACGTAAAACAAAAATGTTGTTGGTTTACGTTTCCTACTAGGTAATCAAAGACCGTTTACACAAATCATAAGTTTGGGATTTTCTCATGGTTAACTTTCTACTAATCATGTTCTCTATCACTCTCCCTCAGAACTTGACCCTTTGTTTTCTCCTCCATGTCCATGTTTTCCTACATGGAACCCTAGTGTGGGTTAACTCGGGTGACCTTTGTACATCCCTTTCTTTATTTTAAAGTAATAGTTTTACTGACTCCTTTTCCGATGTGGGACTTTCAATGAAAGTTCAAAACCCAATTTTAAAATTGCGAGGACGCAATTTCTTAAGGGGGGAAGATTGTAACGACCCGAAATTTTTTAAATAAATTTTGTTTCCTAATTTTATGTGTTATTGTTATACTCAACAAAAATGTTTCATTTGGTAACATGAGTATAATTAAAATTAGACTGTTGGGTTTTGACTGTTATTTGACCATTGGTCAATATGACCGCTGGAAACTAAACATTTTGACTATTGTCTCTAAATACAAGCAATCTTGGTTAATTAATATAGAATGAAGATTCGATGGCCTCACCCAGTAGTCTTGGACCGATCGAAGCCCATCTAACAGAACTTGGGAAGGAGGTAGCACCACTGGGCTTTGCTCTGGATCAAACCCAAGCTGAACTTCATCATATAAAGCAAGAACGGGATCGCCTTCACGAGAAGTTCAAACTGATAGAAATTACTACTCGTGTGATGTTGGCCGAGCCTCCCTCGAATTCTCTCACCTTAGCACACCTTACACTTAGGTCCTATGCTGGTGTGATAAGGGGCTATGTAAGGAGACCGTAACTGTCTTGTGTAATCCTTTGTTTTAAATAAAATTTTGATTTCTTTTATGAATATTTAAATGACCGGATAAATATAGTATGCAAATTTTTGATGAATTTTAGAAAAAGGATATTTTAAATATGTTTATGTAAACCCTAAATAATTAAAAATGTTAAATTATTCTCAAAAAATGGTCTTCTGCAATTATGTTCAGTACTAAATTTAGAGTCTAATAAGATCAACATGATTTTTGATGAATAGTAAATTATGAATAGTGATTTTATGATTAGGATTAATAATGTGTCCAAATGGATTAGTAATCTCACTTAAAGAAAGTATTAAAATAAGCTAGGCACTTTGATTAAGTAATGTGATTCAATAAAATGGTCAAATAACGGTTTCATAAATTATTATTCAAGTATTAGTTTTTTCGGATGAATGGTGTTTTTTTAATTACAAATTTAATTAAAAATAATTAGAAAATTATTTTTATAAAAATTACTTTATTTTTGAACTCAGAACATCGATATTATGTTATGGTAATTTTTGGGGATTTTTCTTAAAAAAATGAATTTTCGGTGAATAGTGTATTTATTTAAAAATAAAATTAAAAATATTTAGAAAATTATTTTTATAAACTAGAGTTCATTTTTGAAATCGGAGCATTGATATTTAGCTAAGGTGAATGTTTGGGATTTTTCTGAGAAAGATGAATTTTTCAGTGAATAGTAAAAATACAGTTTTAGGGTTTCGGTATGTTTAATGATATCATAATTGTGTCATGATGATGTCATGAGATCTTTTAAGGGTTGGCCGGACAAGGGTGATGAATTATTGTTTTAGGGGCCCCATGTGGCCTAAATCCATGATAAATGCCAAGGGAGAGCACATGGGTTTGAGAAATGCACCTGTGAGGTGTCCCTTGGCCATTAATGCCTTGTCCTCTCACTTTCCCTATAAATACCAAGCCCTCCTCTCATCCATTCGACTCCCCACTCATTACCAACGAATTTATGGTCTCATTACCTCCCAAGGAGGCCTCCCAAGGTGCCCCCAAGCCCTCAAGGTCCCAACCTTTGAGGTTTAAGAGTTACATTTTAAGGTAAGGGATCCGACCTCTCTCCTTCTTTTTAAGTAATCTTTTTATGTTATTGTTTTTATACTCCATGTTCTTATGTTGGAGGATGTTCTTTTATATTCATCATACTTCCTATTTCATGTTCATATGATGAGAGACCCCCCCTTTCTCTCATCAATTCGTTTTAAGAATGTTTAAGTGGCGTTGTTAGGCTACCGAATTTTTAAGGGATTCTTTCACCTTCCTCGTTTTCAAGTTCTATTTTCATTCAAGTCTTTCATGTTCCTTTTTATTATGTTGGGGTATGATCTCTAAATTATCATACTGATCTTTTATGATCACATGATGAGAGACCCCATTTGATCGCTTCAATTCAGTATTTTGAAGTTTTAAGTGGCGCCGTTAGGCTGCCGAATTTTTAAGTGGTTCTTCACCCTTCTCGTTTTGAAGTTCTACTTTCATGTCAATTATTTCAAGTTCCTTTTTGTTATATTGGGGTATGATCTCTATATATATCATACTGGACTCTTATGTTCATATGATGAGAGACCCCAGTTGATCTCTTCAATTCAGTATTTTGATGTTTTAAGTGGCGCCGTTAGGCTGCCGAATTTTTAAGTGGTTCTTCACCCTTCTCGTTTTGAAGTTCTACTTTCATGTCAATTATTTCAAGTTCCTTTTTGTTATATTGGGGTATGATATCTATATATATCATACTGGACTCTTATGTTCATATGATGAAATACCCCATTTGATCTCTTCAATTCAGTATTTTGATGTTTTAAGTGGCGCTGTTAGGCTGCCGAATTTTTAAGTGGTTCTTCACCCTTCTTGTTTTGAAGTTCTACTTTCATGTCAATTATTTCAAGTTCCTTTTTGTTATATTGGGGTATGATATCTATATATATCATACTGGACTCTTATGTTCATATGATGAGAGACCCCATTTGATCTCTTCAATTCAGTATTTTGATGTTTTATGTGGCGTCGTTAGGCTGCCGAATTTTTAAGTGGTTCTTCACCCTTCTCGTTTTGAAGTTCTACGTTCATGTCAATTATTTCAAGTTCCTTTTTGTTATGTTGGGGAATTATATCTATATCTATCATACTGATCTCTTATTATCACATGATGAGAGACCCTATTTTATCTTTTCAAATCATTTTTGTTGATGTTTAAGTAATGTCGTTAGGCTGCCGAACTTTCATATGAGAAATCTAATTTTTTTTCTTCCTTCCATGTTTTTCATTTCAAATGGTATGTCCTTGAAATATCATTACCATGATCATGTATCCTTCTTATTCTGTCCATGTAATATTTTATGGGTCATTTATGAATGTTTGACCCATTTTATCTCTCTTTTAATGTCTTCTAAAACCTCGGAACATTGCCGTTATGCTGCAGAATTTCTGTCTCAAAATATCTATCTATTTTTCTAAAGTTCTATTATTTTATTAAGTGAATACTCAAAGCTCTTTCTTATAAAGGGGTATTCACATATATACCAAAATGTTCTATTTTAAATTCTGGGATTTACATACATGAGACCCACCTTCCTTTTCTGTGGGTTTTAATGTGATATAAAGATCATGTCTTTAAAGCAGTTTTTAAAAAGTTATGATTATGAAATGAAACCCATTTCCTTTATTCTATATGGGTTATTTATGAAATGTTTGATGATGATATATGTGGCTCACATGATAATAAAGGCAAATTTAAGGGTGCGCCCTGATAGCGCTTCAATGCATTGGGTAATGATGTAACCACTAGAGATTACAATTTTCAATAACCATGGTGAATAACCTTGGTAATTTTAAAATGACACCTTGGGGATGGACCTTGGTGATATGTTCATGATTGTCTATGTTAAATGATGTAGCCACATCTTCAAGTTATGAAAAAGTTTTATTTTTATTATGATATGCCTCATGATTTCATTTTCATGCCTTAAAGTTCATTTCATGACTTTATTGATGTATCTCAAGTTCATATGTAAAATGTTTCACTTGTCTCCCTTGCTGGGCCTTCTACTCACCCTTCCTTTTGATGTATGTCCCCAGGTTATGAGATGAAGTAATGAGCCTATGGTGAACATGAAGAGAAGCCTTTCAAGTGTTTAAGAAGAATGTTTTTTTTGTTTCATGTTTTATGTTCCTTGTTTCCAAGACACTAAACCTTAAAGATCCTCAGTTCCGTGTAATGGAATGAAAGTTATGTTATAAAAAGACGGGATGCTATATTCTTGGTTTAATTTGGGATTACAATCCAAAAGAGTACCAAAGTGGTAAGGTATTTTTGTCACAATTTTCCATTTTTGAGATGTACGTTATGTTTTTCCCCTATATTATATCATAATGTGTATATAAAGACCCTTGTACTGTAATATCATGAATTTATTTAAACTCTATATAATTTCTATTCCATTTTATATTATTCCATCTTAGGGCCTATAATTCAATGTCACCAATTTTGTAATTATTATTTTTTACAATCTCATCGTTTATCAAGATTGTTTATGATTATTTATATGATAATAAAATCATATCATCCATCACTAATTAAACTCCTTGGTAATATTATCATATATTCAGTCATTATATTTACAACTAAAAGTATGATTTCGACAATATTTTATACTAAAAATAATTAATAAAATGTTTTTTATTAAATATGACATTATTACTCTTTTTGTTTAAAAATCTGATTTCATTCAAAACCGTGATTTCTAATAAGGTTTTTAAAAAAATATTTGTTATGCTATTGTATATTCAAGATATATTCACCAATGTTTTAAATTTTATAATTTTTTAATGGAATAATTATTTCATTTTCTAAACAATTTTCATATGGATTTTATAGAAAATGTGAATGAAATTTTTTCATTAATGTAAACATCATGAAAAAAACATATAATAATTATGAATATTATTTTTATGAATATTATATTTTATGAAATAAATATTAATTTTGACTAAAATTTTTTTAAATTTTTTTTTGTTTTAAATAGTGTTGTTCAAATCTAAAAGAATATTTTCTCAATTATTTTTTTAAATTATCGTTTAAATCCAATTTTCATATACGACGTCATCCATTGATGTAAGTAATGACTTACGAGAGATATGATCCAAGGATACCATCCTTTTTAATTCTCAGAATCTGTTGTATTAATGATGAAATGATGGTTATGAATCCTATTTATATTCTACAGGTTATACAGTGATATAATTATTAGGAAATACTCTTATTTTAAATGGGTTATGGTATGATAAAATTAAGAATTTATTATTAAACCTACCTCTTTTGCATAGGCTATGATATGATGAAATGTTTACAAAATCCATTTATTACATTGGTTATGATATAATGATTGATATATGATCTTGTGAAACACATATGTATTATTTTCATCATATGACAGGAGGGACCTAAGTATCCCTCCAATGCATTGGGTAATGATAATTTATTTTACATGATAATAGGTTCCACATGTTGTTATCCCAATCCTAAAAAGGAGGGTACACTGATGGTCATACCAAGCAAGAAAAATAGGGTACACAAGTTGTTATATGACGTCCGAATCAATTACATGGGTTGTTTTCCCAAGAATAATGTTTTTTGAATGTTATGGTGGGAAGACTTTAATTATGATTTTCTATATATATTTTTATTAAAAAATCAATATCTTAGGTAAATATTAGGCTATCATGGTTAATGTTCATTGATTCCCTTATAATTCATGTCTTACGACCTTCTATTATTTATTCAGGGAAAAAATATTATGATATTTTAAATGTAGGGTATGATTTTAAAATTTTAAGCTCATGATAACATACCCTGATGTTCTTTCTATGCTTATGCATCTCCCAAGGTTACCATTGTTTAGCAGATGAGTTCACCCTTTCTTATGTTTCCTTTTCCAAACTTATGAACAAACATTCTAGGTAGGGTATGTTTTTCAATCATCATAATGGATAATATATTTGTGTTATATGTTGAAGATATATCACTAAATTAGAAAATTAGGCACCTAGTCACCAAATACATTAAACTATTATCATCCTCATGCCTATGTTTCTGAAATTAATTAAATATTTATCTAAAAAGATGGAATATCTATGTATGAAAGGCTGGGGTCACTACACATGGATAATCATAATGATTTAAATAATGAATATATATTATACATATGTCATGATATTAATTATATAAAATTAATATATCATCTACTTAAATACCCTTTCACCCATTAAGGGAAATGATATTTTTGATCGTTCCTACTTACAACATAGCCTCTCCTAAAAACAATGCGATTCAATTTCCATTTAAAAATATCAATAATGGTAATGAAAATAAGTATAATGAATTTATATTTCACATAGGTAATAATTATAATTACATAAATAATTTATCTATATCCTTATCAAAAAAACAAAAAGATCCATTATAATACATTCTTTTGAAAGAGAAGTAGTTTAATCCTGAAACAGTGATATTAATGAAGTATTATTAACAAATGGTTGATAAGATGTTAAAAAATACCATATAAGATATTATAAATTTGAATGTGGATCTATAATAAATGGATAATGGGATTAAAATAATTATACATGTGGTTCAAGCATGATAAACTAATACGAAATGTTAGGTCATGGATTCTATCTCAATTTCCTTTCATTTAGGCATATTTTAATGTTATAGATAAGTTTATTTTATTTGGTGTATACACTACCTGTTTGACATTTTATATCATAAATACTTCATCATTCCTAATATTTTATGTTTCAATTCACAATATTTTAACAAAGGGTGTTTTACATGAGTGTTAATATGTAGTATGTGTTCTGTAACACATTTGGGTTGTATTACTTCTTCAATATATTTGATATTCAATGATTAGTTGTGTACTATATTTTGATTATTTTAATGTTTTCTTTCCACTTATTTTATGTGATATTATATTTAATACATATAATAAATTTATTGAAAAATATTAACTTCAAAAATATGATCGTTGAAAGTTATTTCAATTCAATTTCTACTCAATTGAGACATATTTATTATTATACATCTACATATTTTTGTGAGGTGTATATACTGCCCCATTTATATGTTATTGGATGATTCAATTTATATTCATTTTATTTAATGTATCATTTAAATTTATTCCATTAATGTTTTTTATGATTCAATGTAACATCCCTAGTAATGATAGAATAATCAATTTTAATATTTATAAATATTTATGAATTACATAGTAATTTTGCATTAAATGTGATGATATGTACAATAGTGTATATGAAACACAACAATGAGTTTCTCCAAAGTCTTTAATTTCATGCATGATTGATTAGTACCGAAAAAAAAATATTTTCAATATTAATGTTTAATATTTCCATTTTACTCCTTTTAATGAAGAACCTATTTTAAGAAAATTTTTAAAAAAATGTATAATTCTTTATGAAAAAATAAATATATTTTTTTCAATATAAATTCCTAAATTTATTTGGGTGATTTTTTAGGTAGTTTTCTTTAAAATTTTGTATTTTGATTAATTGTTAATAATAATAAATATTAGTTCAAAATAAAATTTTTATCAAATTTATTTATATTTTCTAATATGGTCAATAGAGTTTTTCATCAAAAATATTAGTGACTTTATTTAAAATTATGTACAATAGTTAAGGTATAAATGAGGATACATATAATTTAGAATTTAATCTTATGAGTCTAAATGAACTAAACACCTATAAAAAACCCATTGGACAGAAATTATAGGACTATTTCACATATCTTATAGAATTTGGATCATTATTTGAGTCACAGGATGTAATGGAGACCTCCCAATAGTGTTTTCCTTTTTTATATTTACTATAATTTCACTCCCCCTCCACTATAAAAAGGAACTATACCTTACCAATTCATCACAAAACACAGTATAATTTTTCTCATAAAAAATCATAAATAAGTTCTCAATATCCCTCCTATAATCCTAGAAAGATAGAAAATAAGTCCTCTTTTTAAAAACAAAAATGAGTTAGCGAAAGAAGAGGTAATTTTCCTCAACATGAATTTTAACTATTTATCCTTCCCTATTACCTTCAATTATTATTATTACATGATCATATAATAACATATATATCCTGAATATAATTATATGTTTTTATTTCAAGGTTCAAATCTACACCTATACACACATCCATTATATGGGCTACAAAATTACCGTTCGGGTGTGGAAAACTGTTGCCACAGATAATAATGTCGTTCGTTTAATCCTTTAACACCTCTCATGGTTGGTAATTTTAATGGAAATAGTATCCTTATATGATATATATACATATTATTATTATTTATTAAAACTTATGTAATCATTATAGTCACAAACCTTCCTTCTTTCCATTTTTTGGAAATATGATAACATCATTTTTGAATGTCTGGACTACCACCTCCTCAAAGTTAATTAATATGATCACACATTAAAATGAATATATAAAGGACGAGTTTAATTGAAAATATGAAACATAAATGAAATATATATGATATTTTTGACGTAATCAACTTTATGGAAATATAATATATCTTATTCTTTATTACCCTTTCTCACACTAAAAATTTGATAACATCAATCTTGGACATGTGGACTACCACCTCCTTGACATTATGTGAATAATTTTAAATCACAAGAAATATATATAAGTATATATGTTTATATAACCTTGAATTTATGATATAATGATAATTATATAAATATAAACATTACATAGCTTCTTTCAATAATGATCATTGAAAAATATGAACGTTAATCATGAATACTTACGACCTACCTTCTAGTTGATTACAACGTCTGTTCATTTTTTTATTGCCATATTTCATAAATTGTAATAAAACTAGTATTCATGTCAAAATAGGATTCCAATTACTTGATTTTTACTCAGGATATGATTTTATAATGACCCCTTTGACCATAATTGACATACCAAAGACATATTTGATAGATAATTCGAATATGGTCAAAACAACCAATGTAAAACTAATTGTTTATGTTTTTGTTTAAAAAATTGTAGAATGTAAAATTAAAGTAAATATAAACAATAAAAATATCCAAATTAAAAAAATAATTAACATAATTTTATCATTTATAAATATATATACAAATGTGAAAAACAAGACTCTTGGTAAGGGATTTTATCTGTATATCCTTTCATTGAGGGAGTTGTTGATGATAGAAACCTTTATTATTTTATAAGGTGTATATAAAACCACATTGGCATTATATTCCATATTTTAACTATTATATTTTTATTTAATGTTTTCTAAAATATTTTTATTTTATGGTTTTTTTATTTAAATAGTTAAAGTTTCATGAGAAACATTGAATTCATAAAGATTATATTTTTAAATTTTTTCCATGTCAATATTCCTGATATTATTTAACATGAAAAATAGTATAACAGTGTTAAAAATGAAATATTATATCTATTATTAATTTCATTAAAATGATTTCAAAATGAATCTTTTTACATGATCTATAAGGAATGTTTTCACAAATGATGAAAGTATGTTCAATTTTTTTATACGTGATGGAACTGAATTTTCCTACATTGTGACCATTATTTTATTTCAGGATTAATTTTAAATATATCATGTTTCATTAAAAGGAAAACCTCATTTATTTTTGTTTTATATTTTTTTATTCAAAATGGGTTTTCAATATTATGGTGTATTCTTCTTTGTAAATTGTATTTTTGAAAAAACATGGTATTTAAATATTTGAAAGGTATTTTCCTACGAGATTAATAGACTATATCATAAGATGAAATATTTTATTTCATGTCGTGGTTAATGAAAATTTTTATTTGTGGATTCTACCATATAGCATTTGGTTATTCCATTATAGATTAAATTATGGGTGTTCCTTGATAGCAATGAAATACACTGGGTAATTATTATATTATCTGGAAAATTATATTTTATGTTTTCCATATGGTTTTTATAATATATAAGGGTTATTTATGGGTTCAATGGGATGATGTACCAATGCATATACATAAATTTCCTACGTATTCTTATTAGTTTGGGTAGATATAATTTTTCTTTAAAAGGAAAAATAAATGATATTTATTAAATAATGATATTTCCCATTTTGGAAAAAATGTTATGTATTCATGATTTTTTTAATTATTTTTAATTCTTATAAATTTATCAATGATTTAATTATTTTTATATACCTTATTGATAAATTTATTTTAACCCACTATTTAAAATGTTTTTCAAGTGATTTAATGACGATTAAGGGGTTGGAAGTGGATAAGATCAAGGTCATAAAGAGTTTTCATAAAAGATATCATGATTTAATTTTTAATGTTTTCTAATATGAAAAAATGGATACCATTTAGATTATTCAACTTTATATTATATGGTTTTTATGTATTAGATATGTACTAATCCTCTAAAACTCAATCCTTTAAAATATCCTCTATGTGAAAGAAGGAAAATTCTTCACTAAATCCCAAAATTATGTTATGTTTATGGCCAGTCCTTACATTCTAAATTTACCATACATGTAAGTGTTTATTATTCTATTTTATTTCCGTAAAGATTTATATTATTAATTTTACATTAATGGATGATATTTAATATTTATCTAATGAAACCCATTAATATTTTATCCTATGGTTATTAAAGAAATTTTCAAAAAATTGTTACATTTTTCTATCATTGATACGTGAAATTATTGTGAAAATATATGTAAGGAAATACAAATTTATTTCCAATTGTTATTAAAAATACGTTTGTTCTATATCCATGTTTTATAATATGGGTTTAAATATTGTATTTTAATATTATAATTTAATTTTTTAAAGTCATTTTTACCCATTTTTTATTTTTTTATAAAATTGTTCGAAATAATATTATTATCATTTTCCCAAAAAAATGTACCTTTTAAATATTTACCAAAATTTTTAAATGAAGATTTGTTGTAAATTTCTATTATGGCCTCTTATTTATTTAAAAATTCCAATGAGAGTTTAAAATAGTATTTTCATATAAATTTATTCTTCCAAAATTTTTGGATATTTAAATTGATTCTCAAGGTGAAAATAGTATTTTCATTAAAATGGTGATTTATGTACGTTTTTTGGTTTTTTTATCCTTCAATGAAAATAACACGTTATTTTTATTACTCTCTGCTAGGGATGTGTTGTAATTATACCATCCTTATTATTTCACTTGATAGTTTAGGATCACTTTGTTCACCGAATGTTTTTAAAATCACTTTCTTGATTAATTTTTAGTTCATTTCATTCTCGTAAAATTGTAACTGTATTGTCGTCATTAGAAAATAATATTCCCCAAAATATACAAATTCTTTATTATGGATATTCATATTTCTTAAATCATATATATTTTCTATATATGGTGTTTTAATTTAAATTTTATTTAATTGATTGAGGAAATATTGAAATTCTGTATTCAATATAAAATATTGTCATTTATTAATAAGGAATATTGTTTAAGATTTAAATGTATCACTAGATATATGAGGAATGATTTGGATATATAGTGATGGGTGGGAACAATAATTCTATATTCCCATGATGCATTTATTGGTATCATGAAAAAATCAGTAATCTAACATTAAATGGGTTTTTGGTGTATACATAACCATAGTTTTAAATATTCTTGGAACAAGGTATTGATGATATAGATATTTTAATGATTTGTGTTTCAAGCCAATGTAGAATTTCAAGGGAATATTAATTTTGGCATTGGGTGGATGGTTTGTTCATTGAACCAATATTCAGAACAAAATTCATATAGTTGGGATGCTTAAATGAGTTGTTTTTATTAATAGTTAACGGCCTAAGAGGTGCCTTGGGTTTTCCATTGTGTTCTGGGAGAATCAGATTCCGTAATATACAAAATGAAAGACGCTAGAAGATATACACTATTTGTTTCAAACTGTTCTGTCCTCTGGGAGAAACTGAGTGAGGAACTTTGTATAAAAAAGATAGTTTCATGATTTGGCTAAAGCCATGTGGGTCGGGGAGCACTATCATTGAAGACCATATTGTTTTTAGTAGAGGGCCCACATGGGTAGAAAATGTTTTTTCAAACCATGTGGCTAAGTCCAAACACTTAGTGACCTTTTGGAACGATGTATGCACTATTTGGAACCTTATTAGAGATTCGTTGGTTAAACTATGTGGTACAAACATGTGGTGTGCGGTTCTTAAGCGTATGGTGCCTCATGTTTGCTTAATGGTATGGCCAAACCAAGCGTCCAATTTATAGGACATGTTTTTTGTTGAAATTACAAAGAATAAAATACTAAATGATAAAAATAAATTTTTATTTTTCCTCCCCCCATCCCAGAAAATGGATCCTCAATTCTCTCATTTGGGTTTCTCCTCAAGACTGTTATATTAATAGTGATATCATCCTCATCCAGATTCAGATTCATGTTCTGTATATCTCTATTGATTCCTCTTAGTGGGATCAACATTCCCCTAGAACCTTTCATTGTCTAAAATCTTATTTAACATGTTATAAGATTATGACAAAATTCACCTTAAATTCATGGTGTTCATCTATTTCATTGATTTTTCTCAAGCCATACATAATAAAAACATGATATTGGACATGTGGATCATCCTTGGTATAAGGTAGGCGGTCTATAGATCTTTAATTATTTTTCAATTGATTTATAAATGTCATAATTCATTCGTTCTACGATTTTTATGGGTGTATCCCCTATATTAGGAAATTTTGTTAATTAAATGGTTAGACCACATCCTAACTGCCATAGAATGCATCATGTGGTCATAGGTGTTTATATTAACAAGAATCATCCTATTTATGATGAGATCATCAATGAACATAATGAATCATGGGTTTCTTTTATGACTATTGAAACTCTTAGGGTGTGATAAATTAAGTTCATTATGCATATGATGAACACACAAGTTGGGTAGGTTTATCAAATACTTTTTTTAGTGAATTCAGTTATCCCACATGAATTGGCTACATGGTTGGGATAAATGAATTTTAGATATTAATGCCATTTTTTATAATAATACCCCTTTGTTGAGGTGTGCTATATTCTAAATTTCATATTGGTTATTTTTGTAGTACTTTTTATTGGCTCCATGCCATTGTTGTTTCGATATGCTATCATTTCATTATCATATAAATGGAATGATTAGTACATGGCCTCTAATGAAAACCATAAATTTATTTAATAAGGGGGAGTGAAAATCCTTATGGATAATTGTTTAATGGACCAAAAACCATATTTATTGGGTTGGAAAGAATTTATTATAAATTGCTAGGCCTTGAAAAATTAAATTTCCAATTGGAAATGATTTTTTGAATTAAATGAAATTTAATTGAAATGTTTTGATTAACTATTCGGATTTTATTTACTGTAATGGATTTCAAATGATGTTTTCCCTTTCCTAAATTAATTAAATTTTCAAATTGACTAAATTTAATTGGTGGGATAGCCACACATCATCTTAGGTTTTTAATAAATGTTAATTGAATTTTATTGGATATAGTTCGGAATGATCACTAAAACACATTAAAGGGGATTCCTCATGGATATAGTTATTATAATTATTATTGTTTTGATATTTTCTAGGGAAATGTGGTTAATGTATTCCATAGTGCATGATTTTTGATGTTTCCTTACATTGAGTATAGAGAATGATGTCTCACACCATTTACACTATTTGGATGGTGGGAAAGATGTACCACATCCCTTGTTTTTGTTGTTGGAATGATGAATCACCATCCATCATGACTGTTGAGCATGACCAATGAAATTCAGAAATAGATATATGTATTTTACCCTTCATTTAGAATATAGGTTAAATACGACTCGTTATAGATTCCAGATATATGACCTAGTTCAGATATCACCTAGTATTCCATTTATATGGATACTTACATCTTCATGTATTTAGAGTATATATTTGGATGTAGTGTAAAATAATACTATATATATATATTATTGTTACTCATCATATTGGAATTACACCATATGCCAAATTACATAGAGTTGTTCTGGTGTCCTATTGAAACCTAATACAACTAGTTTACATTTATTTAACTTTGTTAATTATTCTTCATAAAATCACACAATTGTACCTTGTATTCAAAAACTAGATTTAGCAATAGACACAATTCAGGGTGTCCTATTGAGTATATCTTACACCCTAGTTGGTCCACCATTGTAATGGGGTACCTAAGAAGACCTTATATTCATAGTACCATGGATTATTATTTACATTACCATGCTTACACCTGGGATTTAGAAGCATAGTAAATATCTATAGCTCTTGATGTTCATGATGAATTTTATTTTGGAATTTAATTCTACTATTTATTTTTGTATTCAAATATATGATGTTTTATACTATATGTCTACTATTTTAATTTTAGGTTTCACCATATGGTCATGCATTCATCATGTATGTTTGCATTCACCAAATCATTTTTAGTTAATATTTGTTCTTCCAATAATCTATCAGTCATTTATAAATTATTCTGATATTTCTTGTAAATTACATTCTAATATAACAATATTATACTCAGATCGTGGGGGTATTTTTTCCCAACCATGGCATCATTAGAGAATTGCTATTATTTGGCAACCTCTTGTGTATGACGATGTGCACATGAGGCCATATGGTGAGCTGTCTAGCTTCTTGTATTATAGGAATCCATTCTAGGATGTTACAAAGTTGTATCATATGTGTTTCTTTTTTTATGTTGTTTGAATTTTAGGGATTGTAGACCGATGACATGGAATGTGTTGGTGCTTGGTAAATATTAGTGTCTGTGACTGATCAACCCAACGATGTTGAAAATTCCAAGTGGCCAGGGATGGAATTATTGTTCATGACATTCTCTATTAAAGTTTATTATTATTTCCACTTGAGTGATTGGTGTAACTTTCACTCCATATTGATTTATGAAATTTGGGGTATTTTACTTTTTCCTTGAATGTCTTGAATCTATCATTTCATGAATCATTATTGGAACCAAGAGATTCATAGTCCATACATATGTCATTCCATATAGTATCATATGTAGAATGACTGCTGATTTGGACAATGTTACTTTTATGTTTATTAGACCAACTATTATATTCTTTGTCAGGTATTCGGTTTCCTTCTTAGTTTTGTACGTGTTTAGGTTTTTTGAGAATGTTTTTCTATATTACAAAATTGGTTGTTTTATTTAATATTTTAGTATTCTGGCATGATTTGGTAATTATAGGCTATGTTGCTTAATTATTTAGCATATCTTGCATATTTGTCACACTTTTATGGTAATTTATCATGTTTATCTATGTTTATTTCTTATGGTTGAATGATTAGTTATAAAAACTATATACAATTATATTTACATGTTCCATCATTGATCTAAATAGACTTTTATCATATCTATTGGTAGTGAAAACTTAACTGACCAGTCATGAAATGTTTGAGACAATAACCATTGGTTTTAAGGGACGAAACATATTAGTTGAAACTCTTGAGATCCAAATTGAAATCTGTTAAGTGTGTGGGTGATTTGTAGATTTGGAGATATAGAACCATATAATGGAACAATTATATAATAGAGTGAAATATCTTAAGATGAATTTAAATGTGAATGATGTTTAATTTTGAACTGATATGTATTTCTTGTTCACATAACTCTTAAGTGACATGACCTTAGTAGGTCAGTTTGGATTGTAATCAGGTCAGATAAATCACTTTTGGATAATTATAAAAAGTTAAACTATAAGTGGTGCCCTCTATAATGAATTCTAACTCTGTCACAAACACATGCTGATCTGTATATGTAACTTCCAAAATTCAAAACTAGACCCATGTAGGTCAATTTGGGAATGTTACTTGTTATATATGACACTAGGGTTATTTTAATCTTTGATAATTAAAAAACATTCATTGGGATTCATTTTTCTATACCTATGTTGGCTTAGAGGGGCCCTAACATGTCACTTTATCTATTCTGACTTTGTATTAAACCTTATGTTGGTATAGGTAACTATTACCATTTGTAAAAATAATAATGGTTAAATAAAATGATTAAAAGGATTTCTAATGAAAAATAGCCTCATTATGACCGGATATAACTGAGCGATTAATGTTCAAAACAGATATTTGTTACGAATTACCGGTTTTTCCGTGATGCCTTAGTTAAAATTTTTACGAAGTAATTTTTTTCATGTAATTGGTACTTGATGTTTTGAATTAAATATTTTAATTGTTTAAATATTGATCATGAATAAATGTGACTAATTAACAAGTAAATTTAGGTGGTATTCTACGATTAAAACCACATTTAAGGGTAGTTTAATCATCTCTATGAGTTTCTCATGAAGGGAAACATGGGTTCTTTCTATAGTCCTTTTCCCTATTTATAAATGGATTGAATTATAGTCATAAAACCTCATGAAATCTGTTTTTTATGACATAGTTATTGGGTATACACTTATGATTTCACAAGAGGATAGTCCGGGGTTGGTAGCACCATTAGAGCTTAAATAACTTACCAAATGATGTGATATTTCAGACATATGGTATCATCTGGGTGTCATTGTCCATCGTAGAAATATTAGACTCTAAAAGATACCATTTTGTATAAGTGGTTAGTATATCATCAACACTTGTTATTTTCATGATAATTAAGTAATGACCGGTTTAGGCATTTTATACTTGCCTTAGGCATTTTCGTCTTCTTAGTAGGCCATGTGACCCTTTCTTCTTACAAAGGTATTAAGACTTGTTGCATCATCAAACATGTTAATTGATGTATGGGGGTATATGAATTTGGTTTAAATATCTTATATAGACCCCCTAAAACTTTGATTCATAGGTGATATAACCCATGGATAGTAAAGTGGATGTGACTAATTGATACTGAGACCTCAAGGTAGTGTGTATTCATATATGCGGTACTCATTGAGTTACTGACTGATATAATGAATCAATTCAGTTTGATGGAATCATTTATCCTTTACATATTATGGGAAATCTTGGGTCATCTAGGCAGTGAATTGACCTGGGTGTCAAAAGAATCAACCCATCCCAATTCTTAGGATGGATTTTCATGATGATCATGTTTTTTGACATTCTAGTCAGGTTAGTTTTGGCTTTTTTTCCAAATGATATGGTTTTTGTGCTCTTTCACTTCACAATGTGGTTTTTAGAAAATAAATTCTTATCGTAGTGTGATATTTGGGTTCCTTAATAGGAACACCTTGGTTGTACTAATGGAAACTAGTAGTCTCATTACAAGACACTCGTTGGTTTCATTTATTTTTCTTAACATGTGAAAATCTCGACTGTGAACCGTTGTCTCACTTGTAGATGTCGAAGTATACGTTATCTTGGATGAAATTATCAAATTTTAATTGATGATTTATATGTCACCTTGAACCTTAGTCGGGATTAGATGAAATGTTTTTGAAGTGATGATTTAGGTATGTCATATTAGGTGTTCACCCTTTTTCATGTTGAAGCATGACAACATAATTTTTTGTTGTTCTTGAAACATCATAAGAGGTAAAAAATGATATTTCATATATGTGTTATTGGGTAAGGTGAAATTCTTTAGTAAAGGAATCATGTTTCGTGATATAATATGCCAACAATATGTATCATGAATTTTGATAATGGGCATCCAGATTTGGCTCCAATCATTTCCTTTTTTCCTAAGAACTACAGTTGGTGAATAACCATTTTTGGTATGTTGTCAGGTGGATAAGATTGGAATATGCTTCAGCCTAGGGTTTGGCTAAATATAAGGCTTGAATATGAAAAATGAGTTTGGTGGGGATTCAATCCTGGACCAAATTGATATCACACTAGGAGGGTTGTTAGAACAAATAGGTAGTTCATTGTACGAAATTACAATAGTGAAGGTACTGCAGATCAGAATTGGCCCTTTTTGATGATAGAACCTATGGTTGGGAGAAAAATCATAAAGATAATGAAATGGATGAATATGTGATCTTGTATCCATATAAATGGGATTAGGAAAGCACTTTTTCAATGTTTCATTAGGAAACTGAATTTTATATTAGGTTTTGATAGCTTAATTTCCATAAAATTGAGTAATTCTCAGTTGTGTGTTAGCATTTGGTAATGCAACACAACTATATGAATGAGACATGACTAACATTGTAGGACAGAATATTTTTTCATTATTTCCTTAGGGTTATCGGGGATGAAATCTTCTATGATGGGGAGGTTGTAACGACTCGTGTTTCGAGACAAGGAATAATTCTAAGGGAATTTAAATTTTGGCATTGGGTGGATAGTTTGTTCATTGAACTGAGCTCTATAATAAAAAGTTCCAAGATTTTGAATTCAAAAAAAATTAGACCATATTAAAGGACATGAGGTGTTCATTTGGTGATCCTTCAGGTTCTAGGAGCATTGGTATATGAAAACTGTAGAATGGGAGATTCTTTAAAAGGTGCTCTATTTATCTAAAATGATGCAGCCCTCTAGGAGAAACTAAATGGGTAACATTGCGTGTATAAGGAGGCCTCATGGATTGGAGGATGTTGTGGGGTTAAGGGTTCACTTTCATACAAGGCTAGGTAGTTTTTACCATAGATTTTTCATGGGATTCCCATTGGTTTGCAAACCATGTGGCTAAGCCCCCACTGTTAGTGACTTCTAGGTCGTATGTATGCATTTTATCTCTAACAGTTGATGCATAGAAGGTCAAAATATGAAATACAACCTCATAGGGTGTGGAGAGTATGTATTAGGAGTCGTATTGTTAGCACACAGTTTCTCCGAACCATGAGTCCAAACCATGAGACCCCATTTTTTGAGGGGTTAAATTATTAAAAATACCTTAAGGAAACATAATACTTATATTTTCTTCTTTCTCATCCCATTCAAGTGAATGGCTCATCCCTTCTCTCCCATGGTTTTACCCCCAATACATTTATAGTCATAGTTATATCTCCCTCATCCGAAGTTCGATTTGAGATCCATCAGTCTCCATGTATTCCTCTTGTTTAGATATTTGTTCCTCTTCAACCATTTGCTATTTATCTTTCTCCAAATTAAGATGTCATAGTGAGAGCTAATTCTACCTATTTTAGGGGTTTTTCCCCTTGAACTAGGCCAAACAGAATCTTTATACTAAACATGTTGATTTTAATTGGTATATGGTAGGTGGGATATATCTCTTTCCCAATGTTTCCATTTATTCTTAAATATTTTTGTTCTAATGTGCTCCAGACTATCTAGGTGTTACCCCCAAATTATAAAACACATTTAATTAAATAGTTAGACTATGCCTTGAAAACATTTGAACTCATTACATGGTCATAGCTTATTACTATAACCCAAATCACCCCCTTGGGGTGATTTTGTTATATAACATTATGAATCATGGGTTTTCATAAGCCTAAACCTACTTTTGGGGTGTGTTAATTTAATTTAATTATTCATATAATGAACTATAAGGTTGGGTAGATTTTGTAAATACTGATATTTAGTGAATGGAGTTATGCCTCTTGAATCTGATTCTTGGTTGGGCCAAATTAATTTTTTATTAGCATTGTCGTGTTTTATAATAAAACTCCTCAGTTGGGATGTTCTATCTTCTAAATTCTAATGTGGTGATTAGTTTGTTACTTTTGATTCGATATATTGAATTGGTGTTTTCTAATGTCGTTATGTTATTTTTAGATATATGAATTTTATAGTAAATGAACACTAATGATACCATTAAATGATGTTGAATAAGGTGGAATGGAATTACATGTGTTTAATTGTTTCATGGAACAACCACCTTCTATGTCGGTTGGAAAACCATTACTATAACATTCCATTCCATGAAAAAAATGGCATATTATGAAAAAACGATTTCAAATAATTAAATTAATGTGTCATGTTGTAACAAATTGAATGGATTTTATTTATTCTAATGGCATACTCATGATGGTTTTACTTGAATAAACAAATTTAATTGCAGAATTGATTAAATTTCAATGGTGGAAATTCCACGCCTCTTGTTACGTTTTTACTAAAAGTGAATGGATTTTAAATTCGATACATTTAGAACTGGGGATTAAAAGAATGATTGGGGATACCTCATTGATGTTATAATAATAATTATTATTATTAAGCCATTGATATTGGATGGGGAATGAGAGTTAATGTATTCTGTTGGGTAGGCTGTTTTATCATTCCATACCTCGGGTATTGGGCATGACATCTCACACCATTGAATCTATTTGGAGAGTGGGAATGACACACCACATCCCTAGTTTTGGGTATTTGCATGATGGCCAAACCAACATCTCAAGTGTTGAGCATGACATTTGGAATTTAGTATGATATGTAGGATTTTTACACTTTCATGAGATTAGAGCCACATTTGGACTCGTTATGGATGCCTAAATTACACCTCAGTACTTCTAGCACCTAGAATTTTAGGTATATGGGTACTTATATCCACATGTACTTAGTATATATTTTTAATGAAAAATATAACTACACTATATATATATATTGTTACTTTATATATGTATTTACTGAGTAGACTATCATTCATCCCTATGATAAAGTAGGAAGAGTCATTCTGGTGTCCTATAGGAACCAAGGATGACTGGTATTCATTTATTCAGCTTTTTAATTACACTATATTCATTCAAACAACAATAAATTATTTTCACTGGATGGATTTAGTTATAAACATCATTAGTAGTGTCCTATAGATTATATCTCACACCATTTTCAAACCTCCATTGCACTTGGGACCCAATAAGACCTTATGATCATAAGACCACATATTATTACATGCATTTTCATGCTTCTTCTTGGGAGTGATGAGCAATAGAATGAGCTAGAGCTCAGGATGTTCATAGAGATATATCTTGGGAATTTTTCTTCTTCTATTTATTTTTGTAATTATCTGTCTCTTGTTTCCTATTATATATCGACTATTTTATGATTTTGTATCATCATCTAGATATGCATGCATCATATACGATGTTGTGGTACATCTCTTATTCAGTTAATAATTTTCTTCCACTGCGTTGTCTTTCATTTATTACTTCTTTTGTTGTTGTGTGTTATTTTTTTATGATATACCATCGTGCTACCCTAATAATGAGAATATTGTCTCCCCACTATAACATCATTAGACCATCCCTACTAGTCGGGAGCCTCTATCATATGAGGTGGCACACATGAGGCCATGTTGTGACCTATTGGGATACTATATTTATTAGATGTCAGGTTGAGCTGTTATAGATGTCATGATGTCCTAGATCACAAAATCTAATATCATGATGTTCTTTCATCTTCAATTTAGTTATTATTTTCTAGGACATTGATGCATTGAAAATATCTATGTATTAGCTTCAAGGTCATGTGATTATTTATATGGAATGATTTTATCAACATTTATTCTTTCCATATTATTCTTTTTGACCATTGTATTTATTAAATTAAATGTGTTTTTAGTTCATCACCATTTTATATTGAATATTCCTTATTGATTAATGATATCTTCTAATGTATGTAACCATTACTGACTATTTGATGAAACCCTAATTTTTTTTCTTTTCCCCATGAAATGAAGATGGAATCTATGAATGTGTTCAAGGGTGTATAAGTTTAAATTTCACCATGATGTATATCAGGTTTTCAAATGTAATGTGAGATTCATGAATATTAAACTATTCAATCCTAAGGGATTTGATTGCTTGTATCTTAGGAAAAACTTTTAATGTAACCACAAGCTCTTGGAAACTAGGGTTATGGTCATGGACGTTGGTATTATAGGTAGTTTTGCAGAATTCATGGGAACATTATATAGAAAGACAATGACTTAGAACTTTGGAAAAAATAATATCTCGGAATTGATTATTTGAGATGGGGGGGGGAATCACCCTTCCAATATAGTCCAACCAGGATGATAATTTGTGCAGCAATTTGAATCCCAGTGCAAATAATATTTATAACTTCATTGGGATGGTAAAAGGTTCTCGTCACATTTACATTTGGACCAGATTCCCACCACAACACCAGAAAGGGTATTTGCGATGGTAGCTGGTTCCAGTCATAAATATCATTCATTAATTATATTTATTTATAATGGGAGAAGGATCACATCATAAATAACATTCACTATTTATAGTAATTTGTGATGTGTATTAATAACCATAATGAATACACTACTGGAATTTGATTATTTTCAATGGGTACCATCGTAAATTACTTTTTAACTTTCGCCTTTCTTATTTTTTGTGGGTACTATTTTTGAAGGTACCTCTCACAAATAGTCATATCGCTAATAATCTAACCTATATATATGACCCCCCTGATTTTTTTGAATCCTTATGATATTTCTCCATTTGAGCTCTCCTATACTCAAATTTTCTCTTCTTCTCATAAATTAATCAAGTGTATGAATAAGTTTTTTCAAGGATGAAAATTTGGAGTTTTGGATAATAGAAAAGCTTCATCGTTGAGGTATTTATGTAATTTTTTTATTTTTAATTTATTTAATTTCTCTTATAATATAATTTAATATTTTTACTTATTTGTAATTATATTTAATTAAATGTAATTATCAATAATTAGAAGTCATTATTTATAATTAGAAATAATTTCATTTAATTAGAAATATCCAATTTTAATTAGTAGTAATGTTATTAAATAAAAGAAAATATTTTTAAATATGAAATAATTGGTTTTAAGTATCAGTGGGTGGGTGTTATTAATAGTATAAATTATAGTTGATAAATAAATTTGATTAATTAATAGAATATAGTAATAATTTATAATTCTTAGTACTAAGTTAAATTAATTTATAGTATTTCTAAATAAATAATTTTATTTAGTAAAAATGAATGTTAAACCACTATAATTAATAAAAATTAACCCCGATTAGTAAAAAACAAGGTTGACAAACTATAATTCTTATAAATATTGTTATTAGTAACAATGAGTAAAAAATTATGGTAATTAGTAAATATTTGAAAATTAAAACATGACATCACTATAATTATTAAAAAATACCAGAAATAATTATTAATTACTGGTAAATCACTATAATTTGTAAAAATTAGTTGTAATGGCTAACTACTATATAATATTAGAGGTTAATAATAATAAATAGTGAAAATAGTGGAAATGACAAGAAATTTGTAAAAATTAGTTGAAATTACTAAAAATCTAAACAAATTAACAGCGATTCCTAGAAAATATTAAAAATTAGCAGTAATACTATATAAATATTAATAATTAATAGAAATTAGTAAAAAGTCATGTTAAACAACTATTATTAGTAAAAATACCAGTGAAGTAGCATTATTTGCTAAAAACTAACAATAAATAACAATAATTAGTAAAAAAATGGATTAATTACTAAAAATTAATGTTAAATATCTATATTTATTAAAAATAGTGGTAAGTAGAAAAGATAAGGAAAAATTTGTGGTAATAGGTAAATATTTGTAGGAATGGACATTAAATCTATATAATTAGTAAAAAATAACATAAATTAGTATAAAATAGTGGTAATTAGTACAAATTATTTAAAATTAACTACAAATAACAATAATTACTAATATATAGCGGTAAGAAGTAATAATTTGTAAATATTACTGGTAAATTAGTAAAATTCAACATTAAATCGCAATAATTAGTCATAGTTTCCCGTAATGAGGAAAAATTAATTGTAAAGCACTATAAATATTAAAAATTGGCGATAATTAGATTTTTTTAACAATTAGATGTATTTACTAATGATTAGTAAAAATGACCATTAAAAGACTATAATAAGTAAATAATTGATGGTAAATAGTTATAGTTAGCGATAATTTCATAAAATTAGTGATACATCACAATAATTAATAATAATTATTGGAAATTAATAACAATTATTAAAATATTGCAATGGATCACTAAAACAAAGTAAAACTTATCAGTAATTAGTAACATATAATTGAAAATAACTATAATTATTAAAATTTAGATGAGATTAGTAAAAAATAGGGGTAATTATTAAAAATAATAGGCAATTAGATATAATTATCACTAATTAGTAATAATTAGTGGAAATTAGTAATTACTAGTGGTAATTAATAATAAATAGCAGTAATATGTTATAATTAGTGGTAGTAAGTTATAGATAGAAAAAATTGGTAGTCATTAGTAATAATTAGTGTTAATTAGTTAAAATTTGATTTCATTTGAAGAAAATGGTTTTTATTATAAAAAATTAGCAATAATTTTTTTTAAACTAATAAAAATTATCAAAATGATACATCTTGAAATAATTTTATAAAAAAATATTATAAATTAATAAAAATAATTATAAAATAATAAAAAATTAGAAGGACATACAATTTGTATAAATTTGTTAAAATATTTCAAATTTGTATAATTTATTATAAATTAGTATGAAATAATATAAATTATTATAAATAATTATTAACGTGAAAATGAAATTAGTCTTGAATTTTTAGGTCATGGCCAATGCCTATTTTTGACATGTCTAACAAAATTTGATAATTTTTCATGACTATAAAATTGAAAAATATATTATTTACAAACATGTTATTCACTTATAATAATTTTTAAAGATTTTTATTAAATTATACTAATAATTAACATTAATTACTAAAAAATAATGGTAACTAAAGTTTTTTTCAGTAATTTACACACAAAAATAGATGTAAAAAGTAATATTTTTTGCTAAATTGTACTAATTTATTGGTAATCAGAAAAAATTAATGGAAATTAGAAATAATTATTGGTAATTAGTGGTTCTTAGAAATAATTATTATTAATTACTATAATTGAATAATAGATTAATTGACTAATAATTAAATATAACTACTATATATTGTGTAATAATATTATTATTATTAAAAACGACGAAATTTATTAATAGTAGTATTAATTGATAAAAATTCATATAGATTAATTGAATAGATGTGATATAGTTATAAATTAATAAAAATTATGTTATATTAGAATAAATTAGCATTGTTTACGAAAATGGACAATATTATTAAAAACTATTATAAATTAGAAACGTATCATGAATGATTATAAATTTTTATGAATTTATTAAAAAAGTGGATTGAATTATTATAAATTAGTATAGATGAGTATTATTTATGATAATGTTTTCTTCAAGTAGTATAAATTATAAAAATATTATATATAAATTTATAAATTGATATATTTTAAAATAAATCATTATAAACTAATAAAAATTAGTAAAACGAAGTAGAAATTAAAAATTACTATTAATTACTATAGAATAATAAAAAAATATTATAAATATGTAGAAATGTTAAAATGAAATAAGTCTAGAATTTTTAAGTCATCAGAATAAAAAGAATTTATATGTATGGTTGACACAAATCGGTTATTTCCCATTACCTATATATTTGAAATTATTTAATTTAGACCCTAATAATAATTTGTAATATATTTCATTACGTTATATTTTATTATATTATTTTTATTAATTTATAAAAAAATTAGTTTAGTTTCTCTAATTAAACGGTAATTTAATCTAATTTATACTAAACTGTTAAAAGAATTATTAATTAACAAAACATACATTAATATATTCAAATTCAAAAATTGATTAATTAATATATTAGATTCTTAATAATTTTACATATAAATAAAATAATAAATTGTTAATAATTTTATAGATAATTATAGATCCATGAAATATACAAAATTTTCAGTGTGAGATCATTATTCAATAAATCATTAGAAGAATCATAATTATTCTCGTATAAATCATGTAAAAATTGAGTGTGTTGACTCATTTGTATCATTTTAATTCATGTTAATTAATGATAATTAGTAAATACTAAAACTAATTAGTAAAAAGCATTTGTAAATAGGAAAAATTGACAATATTTACAAGTAAATTTTAATTTTTTAATTTTATACTATTTTTTGGATCAACTATTTCTCATATACATGTATTCATAAAAAATTATTTACATTATATTTTTGAAAGAGGTATGGAACATGAAGCAAATGATAATCTATATTACATGATAACTATTGGATAAATCCTTACAATAATCCAAACCGTTCTGATATTAATCCTATATATATTAATGATGTTCAATACTTTTATCACTTTCATCATCAGGACTATAACTTGTTTCAAAATAGATAAATATGTTTCCAGGTAATAAATGTGATCTAAAAAGGTTTATGCATTTTACAACATTGGGTTTCATATATTTCATTTTTGTTTTTGAAAATATTTGGTTTTTAGTATCAACACTGTGAATGATATTCTGAAGAGGATAATAATAATGTGGATCCAGATCTATCATAGTTTCAAAATTTAGTTCCTGGGTTGGATGGTCCATCTTTTCAACAAACTAAAACTCAGGATGTTATTGATAAAACTCCTACAATGGAAAGATATCAATTTTATGATTTGTTAATGTCTGATGAGATTGCTTTATATCTTGGTTTTAAGATACAAAATAATGATGTGATTGAAAAAGTTAGGTCTATTAAATAATATAATGTAATGTATAATTTTTATTTTTATAAGATATTCTCTTTGGTGAAAGAAGTATTACCTAATGTAAATGTGTGTCCTACAAATTTCTATGAGAAGAAGTGGTTGGTTCATATTTTTTGTATTATTTAACATAATATTCCTAGATATTGAAATTATTTAATCTTTTATTATGGTGAAAATTATTTGTTAGTTAGTTTTCCTACATGTGGAAAATATAAGTACAAATAGGCTCAAATTGGGTTGTCTAGATTGATTCATATAAAGTAGTTGAGTTATTACCCTCTTACACCTAGATTGTAGAGATTATTTATGTCTTAGAAAACAATGTCATTGATTTCCTAGAACAAAACCAATATTTCGTTAGGTAATGATTCAATCATATATTCGATGGTAATTCATGGTATCATTTTGACCAGGTATATTAATCATTTTATTTAGAATATTGAAACATGTGATCGATTATTTCTATTAACAGTTCCTATCCATTTTCTTTTCTTAAAATAGTCATTTTTCTTGTTCGCCTATCTTTATAACTCTGTAAAATTTAAATCCATGGATGTTGATCATTGATCTATATATATTTTTGATCTTATTAGTTCGACGACATCTAAAAAATGTTATCGTTATTTATTTGAATCCATTGATTGATGAGATAAATATACTATGGAATAATGGTTTTAGTACATATGATGTTGTTGTGAAACAAAAATTACTAATAAAGGTTTCATTAATATGAAAAATTAGTCACATCCCAGCATATGTAATTTTATCTAGCTAGAGTAGATATGGTCTAATATAATTTCCATACTATATGAGTGACCAAAATGTATTTATTATCATCAATTAAAGATAATTCTTTTTTCAACTATTATTGAAGATTTCCTCCTATGAATCAATATCTACACAGGAAAAAATAACATTTCAGAAAAGATAAAATTGGGTGAGATGGTCCTCTAAAAATGTTCTGAGGTATTGAGTTAATATATGTTGTCTCTTCATTACATCCTACTACCATTGGACCAACTGTAAACCAAATTAAAATAGATAGATTTTGGAAAGAACATAATTGGAAGATAATGATAATTTTTTGGGAACATACATATTAGTCTGATTTGATAATCTATAAAATGTTGGTTTTCATGAATATTGATAATAATTTTTCTGATATTATATTTTATATAGTTCTGGACACAAATGGTGAGACCAAATATAATGCAAAGGAATTATTAGATCGTTCCCAAATTCGTAGGAGACCAAAATTTTCACTATTTGAAAATGACATAACATAGAGGATTATGAATCCAAAAGAACCTTAAAATGTTTCTAAAAAATAACATATTTGTTTTTAGTGGATTGTAGATGTGTTAATTCCATATAGTTATATTTTTATTTTGGATAGATATTTTAGGAATGATTATATTACTAAATAATTTTTATTACATTAATGTTGTAATGGAAAGACTTTTATAGATTAGATATTTAGGTTTGTCGAATTATATGAATTTGGATTTGTTAATAGAAATAAAATATTTTTTTTAGAAATTTCTGCTACGAAAATAGACTATGATTCCCTATGTAGACTGCAAGAATATTTTGTTTAAATTTTAAGTAAAATTAGAAAAAAGTCATTAGCTTTATTTAATTAAATGGAAAATGGATATAATATTTTCCTCAAGATGAAAAATATATATGTTTGGTACATTTCCAGTGGATGTACCCATTTAAGATATGTGTTATGAAAATAAAGAAAAATTTATGTAACAATGCATCATTTCAAGGACCAATTGCATAAGCATATTTGCAGGTAGAAATTTCTTTTCTCTTCTCTCACTATTTTCACTCTAAATATAACTCAAAAAATAACTTAATGGGTTGTAATGGGGGAAATTTTGGAGATGAAATGAATAATAAATTCGTAGATTCTAATCATATAGAACCTGGATTTAGTAGAGTTCATTAAACGATGCATTTCAAATGATAAACATCATAGGACTCGACATATGTTCTACATAACTCTGAAGAAATGAAACCAGTTTTACAATGAGTGATACTATCAATTATTCTTTAATTTTTATTAAAATGAAAAAAATATTATTTTACTTTTAGACTATATGATAATCATATAAAGAAGAAGTTTCATATTTTTATAGCAGTTACACTTGAAGAATGTCAAAAAAATCATTCTTCCTAATTTTTTCAAAAAATTTAAATGAATAATTTTTATGGATTCACATATAAAAACAATTTATTACTATTTATTATAATAATTGTTTTTCATATATTTCGGTATCTCATCATGATGATAATATTGGTAATCAATTTTGTGAAATCAGTGACCCACTATCAAAATGGGTAAAATATTATAATGTATATGTTGTGAATGGTTCTCAATTTCATACACATGCATATGGGGAATTACAAAACAATGAATACTAGTGTTTTATTGAGAGGATATAATCATAGAGAAAGAGAACCGGAATTCTATGACATTCTGGAATAAATAACTAAAATGTGATAACTATTAATGAATTATGTAATGTTTTTTAAATGTTGCTGGTAGAATATATATGGAGACTTTTTTGTTCAGCCTTTCAATGGAATACTTGATATTAAATATAAAAAATATTTTTCTATAAATGAAAAATTTTTAGTGTTTCATCAAGAATATACAATTTATTATTCAACTTTTTTTTCTACTTCATGGGAGTTAAGAGATAGGTGTAGCATTATAAAAAGGAAATTACATGAAAGTCAATTTATCCAAATTGAATGTTGTTCTATTAAATTGTATGGAATTAAATTTTTTTAAGAGACAAATGTACATCCATATATTCTATTAAGACCCATGAATATCCATGATGACACCCCATAGTTATGGGTTGATGGTGATTATGATATTATTGATTTCATAAATTAATTTGAAATATCATGATATGATGAAACTGAATCTCCAATGGAAAATGATTATACATGGTAGGAAAATAAAGATATTGACACTATCTTATAATATGATGAGAAAGAAGATGGATATTAATAAAATTAAATTATGTTTGTAATAATATATAATATATATCTATATATTATACTTATTTTCAATTATTTTCAGAAAACAATTATTTAATGTTTCATATGGTCGATAAATTTTTATCTGATCAGTTTTTTTATTTTTATAAGGTTAATCTATGGGGTGATGATCTGAATTCTTCTTCATATAATCCACAAGAAGCTAATGGTTTATCATCACCTCAAAGGGGTCATTTCCTTGTGATATTTATGATTCCAAGCCCTATCCCTGAGCGATTTCCATACATTGAGTTCGATCCATGTATGCAGAGGGTTGTTTGGTTTTGTATTTTATTTGTTTTTAATTATTTTTTTTAATATATTAATATATTAATTATTTGAATATTTGGTTGGGTTTTCACATATTTTTGCATATAGATAATGGAAATGGGAGTTATATATTGAAAAATTATTTTCCAGAAGCATGGGTGACATGGGATCAGATTCCCATTAATGTTTGGAACCACATGTTTGATCATTGGATGGAATGTAAATAAATAATCATTGTTTTGAAATTTATACAAATATTAAATATATATTATTTATTTTTTAGCATTTGTGATATCTTCTTTATGATATAATGTGAACCTCTATCTGTGAGGCATGTGAGGTCTGTATGTGTGACCATTGCCAATAGTTTTTTACGATATAAGGAAGATAACCATTCATAAATGGGGAGTTATAGATTTTGATTATTCTTACTATGCACTCCGACAAAATTACATCTCATCTTAGGTTTGGTATGGATTATGATCATAATGGATGGAAGCCAGTTTTTTCATGAGTGAATCATAAGGGTAGAAGAACTGGGGGAGGTCGTAGGTGACACATTGAGTCGATAGCCACACATTCATTACACGTCGACGACATACGGAAACTAATTTTTTTAATAATTTATATAAGTTTAAATGTAAACTCATTATTTTATACTCACATATGATGTCAAAAGTCTAGATATTATGGAGTTAAAATTTTTTAAAAGGATTTTTAGTGATCCTGTCACTATAGAGATTACAGGTGGTCGTCGATGTCATCTTGTGGTAAATATATTTTTTCTGTTTTAAAATTAACTTTACAAAATATTATAACTATTTTAATTTCAAATTGAATTTTAATATGCATATGAGGACATTAACTCTTAGACATATAATGAGAGTCATGATGAGATCGATGATCAGACAACTAGTGCTATAGGATTTGATGATTCATCTTGGATACAAGTGACTTACTATGCATTCAAGAAATCTCGAGTTACGGGCATCGACTATTGACTGAAACAAAATAGTTATTTTAGTACCACTGCTAGGTCCTTATAAAAATCAATTGGAGATATTGGAGAGTCATCATCATCCTCTTCATAGTATGAGGAGATGCTATGAGCTCAAGGTGAATTTATAGAGACCGCGCATATTGTGAAGGGTGTCCTTTATCAGTTGTAGCAGTAGCATCAGAAGGGAATGCATCGATGGTTAGAGTAGTATCATGATAAGAATATGGAGTACATTAAATGAATTAATTAGGGTTTAAGGATGTATTTCCCTCCACCACCTCTTCTATAGGACCCTCCCCCTCAATTATTAATGTATATTTGTGTCAAATGTTTTTTGATAAACATTTGAATGAGTATAATTTTAGTAATATTTTTTTAATTCATATATTTATAGATTTATATAGTATTTTTTATATAGTTCTGAATATTATTTTTATTTTATTATATTTTTTTATTTTTTATTTTTTTACTTTAATATTTAATTATTTAATTATTTAATTATTTTATATTATATTTTTTTTACTTTTTTGTGACGGGAAGATTCACCCATCATAAATAATTATTTAGTACGGGTTAGTATTCTCATTCAAATAGATGTCCTTTATATACAAGAAAAGTTGTTTGTGATGGGATACCTACCAAGCACATAATACTATTTTTGTGACGCCGTTTTCTGGTATAGTTCATTTTCAATGAGACCCTATCACAAATGATCTATCACAAATAATTCATTTTCTATTTTTTAGGGAGCATAACTTTGTGAATGTATTTTATGATAATTCAATGTATAATATAACATCCAAATGTTTTGGTAAGGAAGAGAATATGTATTGTTACTAGTAATACATCTGTTTTAGATACAATAAGTAGATGCGGCTCTAAAAATACTGATCATATGGATAATAACTACAAAAACATTTAATTATGATTTGACTCAATCATCACCTAGTGAAAACTAATAGGCTTGTTTCATGTCTGCTTCGACACTCTTGGGGGATATGAATGGTTTATTTCACATTTTCGTTATGAAACATAATAAAGTAATTGAATAGATGATGTAAATGAACGACTTAGGTTAAAAAATGTTTTTTATTATATTGAAATAAAAATTCCATGATTTAGACATCCTATAATTGATTAAATGGTTTAGAAGTACGATTATTTTTTCCCAAATAAATTTTTTTGGTTTTAATAAATGGATTGAACCTGATGAAATCCTACTAATATTGAATATGAGGGAAAATATGGAGACTATGTGAAACCAAATTAGATTATGAATCTAGTGAATGGTAAAATAATTGAGCCTAATCATTTACCAAAATATATGTTTTACAACTTACAAATCAGCCATGTCACACACTCACCAAGGATGAGAATAATGGAGTCTTTTAAGAGCTTGATTGGTGGAGATCATGAGGGAAAAAAGGCATGATTTCCATTATAATATAAATCTAGAAATTGAAACCCATAAGAATGTATCAATAGAATATATGATGTTTTATTTGAGGGAAATAAGGTCATAGAGAAATGAATTACCAAGGAAATGTGAGTTGTTTAGTGGAATGATATATATTTCATCCACGAAATTAATTTATATTTCATTGTATTAAATATGGATAACCTATTCATTAGATGTGTTAATGATCCTAATTAATATTTTACTCCCCTACAAATGAGTGGTATATTTTAACATAAAAGGGTTTAAGTATTTAAATATTTTTATTCATTAATTAAATTGTAGATGTATTTGTATCAATTGTATTTTGGTTATAAGAATCATGAAACATATATGTATTATGTTAAATTATATTGGGAAAATATATTTATTCATATAGTATTAACTAATGAATTAAGGATACAGTAATGGGTTTATTATTTCAATGTTGTTCATAATTTCAATGTCTGGTATGCCCATTTTGAGGTTTTAAGTGATGAGATTTTCATGTGAATAATGCCATATTGGGATAATTATTATTAGTTTGAGGTATATAGACCATTTTGGGTCAACACGAATTTTTACTTATTGAGGAATTATAACTTGAAAAGTTTAGAGTTATTGATAAAATTAATTTATAATATGATAATAAATGATATGCTAATAATAGTAAATTAATATTATTTTATTTAATGGAAAAAATATGCCTTATAAAAACATTGTGGTTTAGAGAATATTTGATGAATAATGTGATTTTTAATGATGTGAATCCTATTTTTGTGAATGTTATTGGAAAAATATTAATATTTTTTAGAAAATTATAATCCCACCCACCACGTGATAACCAGTTGTATCATGTGAGGTTATGGGGCTTGAAACCACATCAAAAGGGTGAAAATGTTGCATTGCCTACCACTAGCCAACATGATTTCTGATTAGTATGAAATTATTTTTAATTACACAGTTTAATGAATAAATATTAATTTTACATTTCAGTTTTGATGGTTAGGTTTATATATTATTGTATTATATTGGATAACTCGTGCTAATGATTTTGATATTTGTAAATATTTGTAGACATTTGGATGGACATTTAATTATTTTATGGATATTATAATCTGTTAAAAGAAAATTTTTGTTCCTCTTGCTTAAAAATTTATATTATATATTCAATATCATAGAATATATGTTACGTGTAACCTCATCAATGTACATCCTAAGGATGAAATTTTACTTTTTATTTAAAATAAAATCATGTAAGTATATTTCCTTATATTATTATTCTATACAATAAAATAATTATTTATCATTAATAAATTCATCTTGAAATTAAATTTTCTTCTTCTTACATTAACATATGACTAATTTATGTTGTCTTTACCATCATAGATATATATTCCTGTGGTTTTGATCATTTTTTGAACATATATTTAATCACTATTTATTTTTCCGTTATTGTTAGTTTTCTCCTATATGTCTATATTTTCACATTACACCAATGTTTTTCTACATGGAAATGTTTTCAGATTTTATTCTAGATTACCTTTATATTCCTATACCTCTCTTATGAAGAGGTACTTCTGTTGACCCTTTTTATGATGTGGGTTTTCAATAAAGATATTTTTATATTGAAAACCCTTCTTTTTCAGAGAATTAGATCAAATTTAAAGGATTATATTTATGGAATATGGGTAGAATTTAACATCCTTAGTTTTCTCAAAAGTAAATATTGTTTTCTGTAGTGTATTTTAAAAAAACCCTCTAAGCACAAAACAAATTATTATATACTATTTAAATGTGACTATTATGAACAAACTATTAAGATTTCAGGTAGAATTGAAATAAATAACTATTAAAAATATATATAAATATTTAAGCTGAAGAAAATATTTTGGTAAAAAAGTAATCAATTTTTAGTAATGTCTTTACCTAATTTAAGAAATAATTTTTTCATCAAAAATGTTTTTAATGATTTTTATGAGAGAATAATATTATTAATCAATTAAAATTTTAAAAAATAATTATAAAAAAATATCTTCTATTATGAAATCTGAATAAATAAAATTACATAGGTTGAATATTTGGTATTTTTCTAAAAAGGGTGATTTTTATTGAATAGTGAAAAAATGATCTTTTTTAAAACTAACATTTTATTATAATTAATTAAGTAAATTAGAAAGAACATTATTCATTGAATTTGATTTAAAAGTTACATAACTATAATTTATTAATATTTTATCTAATTGATACAATTTTAATCGTATTGAAACCATAATTATAAATTAGTTCATTTATATGTTTAAAATGATTCATTTCTTAGAACTATTTTTAAAGTGCATAATATTTCTCTATTTTAATTAATTAAGATTACTGATAATGAGGAATTATTTAAAATAAATTTATATTATATATATATGATTATAATTAAAATATTATTTATCACAATTAATATAGTTAGTGAGATGTTATATTTTTCATAAAAAAACATTTAATGGGAAACAATTTTTCAACACATTTTTAGGTCCATTTTAAAACTAGATTTTCAATATATATGATTTGAGTTTGATGAAAACATATTCCATACATGTAATAACAATATAAAATATTAGTTATTATGTTTAACTTATTTTGCCTGGTCATATTTAATTGTAAACACGTTGATAATTAATTACTATGTTTAAGGTTAAAGTGACGGTGAGCACGTTACATGTACTTGTGTTAAAATTAATTTTAAAATCACCTAGAATTTTAATTTGATAAAATATAATTAATTTTAATAATTTTTTGGTCCAAATAAGGAAATAATTATAAGTATACTTTATGATTGAAGGATAATTTACCTTGGTTAAATAATCGCATTATGACGATGATAACTAAAATTGAAAATGTAAGTAAACTTATTGGATAAATGAATAACAAGTTTAAAACAAATTAATTTTCTTGGGGGTGGTGTGTATCAACCTCAAATTACTAATAATCTAGTATTTATTAATATTTTAGGCCTTTAAGGTTAGAGTGGCTTCCGATTAATGAGTAGTATTGAGTATTTACAAAAATTGCACTCCTCATCAATTTTAAAAAAGGCACCCATTCCCCTCATGTATTCACATATCTAAATAAATTTTCATAACTAGATCCTAAAAAATTCACTACAAAAAACTATATCCTCATTTTATATCTCATTGTATTTCCAGAAGACTAAACCTATGGTAATTTTAAGATATCAGAAGGCATATTTCTATGAAATGGTAATCTTCCTCTATAAAATCATTTTTAATTCTTCATTTTCACCTTAAGATATGTATTAACAGTTAAAATATATTAAAATCACTATATACCATATTAATAGATGTTATTATATTGATTTAATAATTTTTATCCTTCACCATCTCTATGTAATGGGAAATAATGTCATCACTCGTGTGTGTAGCGGAATACTACCCTGTGAATCAATGCAATTTGATTCCCATCAACAACTCACATGGATATTCATAATTATATAAATAATGTAAATATATGATACATAATAAATGATATTTCTTATATAAAATTATAATATAAACCAATTCCCTATAATTTCGACCACTAAGGAAATGTTGTCATCGCTCGTGCGAACGTATGGCCAACCAACTCTGCAAAGTGATGTGATTCATTTTCACTGTCTAAATTTATATAATAGTTATAAAATAGTATATATTGAATTAATATGATATGTATAACATTAATATGAACCATAATATTATGTATATATATCCAACTCAAAATAATTGAAACTTCTATGATAAAATATGAATGAAAAAACGAAGCAATTAACTCTCGAAACAATGATAAAAGTAAAATATTATTAAAAAAGGTGATAATATATTATAAAAATATTATATATTATTTTATGAATAATATTATATTTATATTATAAATTAATAAAATTTTTAATGACTTCTATATGACTTTAATGCAGGATCAACTGATGGAAACATTTGATATAATGTTTTACATCTTTGTTTCCATTCATAAAGCCGTATTCTAATGTTATGCACTATTTTTTATGTTGTATAAAAAATCAATTTTATAGGTTTTATACTTAATACATAATAATTCATGGTATTTTATGTATAAAATCCAATTATTATGTCCAAGGAGATTTGAATTTAACATTTCCAAGTGCTAAGTGTTTCACAGATCAACTAGGTTATAATAATTCATCATTTTCTTTGTTATTAAGTACCTAATTATTTTTCATAGTTTTATATACTATACAAATTGAAATGTAATTACATTAATATCATTATGTTCATGGTATATTTTATTTCATTATAAGTTATTATAATAATGGAGGTTACTATAGCACCACCATTTTTAGGTACATGACACCTTTTTTATGTATTTTAACCTATATAATGACTATTTTATTTTTTAGGAGTTTGTGAGGGAATATGGTAAATTTTGGAGGCATTTGGGGAATGAATTTTTTTCAGGGATAGTAGAAACAATATATCATCTAATGGAATATTTTATATGGATGAATGTGGGAACTAGGAAGTCTCATAGTTGGCATACTATTCAGAAAATTTGTTTGAATTCCCAGGAGAAACCATACATCATGAAATAAAGGTAACTGTATTGTTGGTACCTAATTTATCTAGCCATGCATTCCAACAATGTTATGCTTGTGCTTTAGATAATAACACCCTTGATTGGAAATAGGTTTTCCAAACTATGCAGCATACAATTTACTCTTTATAAAATATGGATCTAATCCAAACTAGCCACTTTAACCATAACACCTCTCATTATCCACCAATGAATAGAATTACATTTTCTCAAAAGTATTGAGAGATGATACCTATTGATCTAAGAGTAAACCAACTTTCAATCAAAGTGTGTTGGAGGCCCATGTTCATCAGTAATTAATCATTCTTAATCATTCATCTTAGATTAATGGTTCACCTCTCTCTCTCCCTCATTAAACCATAGATCTAGTCTTTTATGAATAGATTTATGTGTTATGTATTGTCTTATGATGAAATATTATTTCATATATGGAATGTAATGTGAATTGGTATAGAATCTTAAGGGATTATATTTTTGTTATTTTTTTCACCGTCTTTTCAATGGTAGGTTGATATTATATTCACTACACATGATTTAGAACATGAAGGTTTATTTTCAATTAAATGAATTGATTGGTAGGTTTCTCAAATTATTATTTGAATTTTTATGTAAATCATATTTTAATATTGGCTTGGAAATTTATTAAGGTACATTGGTTTAAAGAAACCCCTATCTAAAATTTTAAAATTGTATTTTAACATTATTCTTTTTTTGATAGATGTAGTGTGGTGATTAAAATTATTTAAATGAAGGAAATGGATTTAAGTGGAATGGATGTCAGGAAAATGTGTTTTAGTTAAATTTATTCACATAGTGGTGGAATTATCGATAGGGTGTGTTTCGTATGGTATAGATTTTGGCCATGAAGCACCACTATCAATTGTAACACCAAACATGTGTATATGTGTGTGTGTGTAGACATGGAAAAGAATATTGTAAATTTAATGAGTAATGGTATAATGGTTTGGTTGATTAATTCCTTGGAAAACATATTTATTGATTTTATATGAACTTTTTTCACTATTGAAACTACATTTTAAAATGTTCTTCTAATTTTTTTACTAGTGATATAAGTTGTAAATTCATTTTGTAAATATTAGAGAGTTAGACACACCTCATACTTAGAAAATATTCTACACTTATAGATGTAATATATATAAAACATTGTTATGTAAAGGAATCATAGTTCATATGTGACCCTTATTGACACTATTTCCTATAAATTTTAGTTTTATTTTGGAGTGGGTCGGGTATTATAGGTTGTAAAATTAGAGTATTGACTTTTATGGCATGTTTGGTCCTCTTGAGTATGTATTTTGGTTTACACTTCTAATCTAATATTGTTTTTTATTTGGTTATATTTTCTGTTTTATGTTGGTATCATTCATCATATAATGTTATGTTTGGTTATTTCTTATGTAGTTCATTTTTTATTCATTCTAAGGGAAAATCAGGCCCTTAACTTTTTTTGGGACCTTGGCATTTGTTTTCGAAATTTAGTGTCTTGGGAATGTTACCAAAGGCCTATTAGATTCTCTATAACTACTCAATCCAGTGATGATAGGAATGATTTTACAAATTTTATTTATCTTAGTTGGTACAAATAACATTTGGAGATAAATGGTAAAAGGTTCATTTGACGCATATATCTTTTGGGACAATTGGAATCACCATTGTTTGATCCTTAACATAAGAAAAATTTTCAATTATTTTTGATACTGGAGTTGGAAATAGTATCTATTTATATCATGATATTTTATTAAAGAGTAATATTGTTAGAACATGAAATTAATAGAATAAAAAGTAATATAAAACCTATTTTTGTTTAACATCATGTTACCAAGTTGCCTGGGAACATGAGTGATTTTATTCACCTCAAGGTTTTTTTTGCCTCATCATCATGTGTTTAACTAATGAGAGCTTCATGACATGAATTGATTGTAGGAAATCCCTATTGCAGTTAATTTTTCATTTTCATTAAATTTTAGTTAATGGGTAAAAAAAGTTTGATTATTGAAATTAGTAATAATGGTTGTTTTGGATAGCATGGTTGGTGTATATTCAAAAAATGGTTAAATTGGTCATAATGGATTCCTTTTTAAATATATATTGTGATGCTTGTGGATGTGGTAAATTGTAATGACTAAGACCTCAGTTCATAATGAGTGATACTAAAAAGGGTTTTTTCTATATATAGTTAATTACACCAGACATTCAACATAGAAGCCAACAAAAATAGGCCATTAAAAATGTTGTTGAACCTCACAATAGGTGAACAAACAACTCTTTCAAATCATATTAAAATATTTTAATTCCATGATAAATATTAAATGGAACGATGAACAATGAAACCATGGATATATAGTATAGTTCCAAAATTAGAATCCACCCATCATTCATGGAGTTTCCAAAAAAAGTACATTTCTACATGAATAGGATTAATCGAATCATTAATTTCATTAGGACAGTAGTAGTGTTTAAATTATTTTTGGTAACATATATGCTATAGTACTTCCATTCCAATGGTTGTAATTAGTAATAGATGTTAAATTAGACCAATGAATGACAAGGAAGTATTTTTAGGTATTTTCTAAAAATAAATTATATCCTCACACATTTCAATTTTCTATAATAATTAAGTCTTCATCTTAAGACAAGATAACCTCATGGTTACATAGTATGAAAATAAATATATGTATTTAGTATAAGTTTTCATAGATGTTTTTATAAGAAAATCCATGAAGGTATTCATTTTTTAGTTGAGATTATGACCAGAAATTATCTCAAAATTATCATTCTTTGTATAATGAATTATTAATAGATGGTCAACGAAGAGACTGTTTCATAAAGGGATATATCAACAATTACAGTTGGGTGAGGTTGTTTATTACTAGAGGGATATGTGGGAATACTAAATTTGTGAATAATTAGAACTGGGAACCCCGCATTCAAAGTTATGGGACACCTTATAATTATACATTGGAATTAGTAAAACATTATCCTCGAACTGAATGTACGTTGTGATATTTTTAGTGTGGTTCATTTGATCACATAATGCGGGATTGTATTGAACAACCTAGATAATTTCATAATTGAAACATGATGGGAAATAATAATTTTTATTTTAGTAGTTATTTATGGTGTATCTCTAGATATATATTCTATGTTTCTTAAGAATCTTATTCTTCGATAGTAAGAGTACAACAGAATACCTCTATTAATCAGACTTGAGAGAGCCAATGTGTTTCAAGGAACACCCTGACTCCTCCACTAGTTTAATCTCAACAAGGTAACGATGTGAAAAGTTTAGCGGGTATAAATTTTTTTTGATATTATAAAACTATCATGTATTTTCAATAGGTTCATTTGACGATTATAGTTTTAATTATTTAGAATTACACAGGAATGTATGATTTTTCCGATATGGGAATGTCTCACTCATTTATTGATTCTTTTTTTGTTGATAATGTGGTATTTTTATTGAGATGATTCCTTATATTTTAAAACGAAAATATTATCTTGTACAAATACAGTGTTAATCCTTTATATGAAAATATTTCTCCATAACAATCGATGTTCCAAGGTTTCTTTGAAATTTATCTTTGCTTGAGATGGATTCCAAGTAAATTATTTTGAAGATGTATTAGTTGTCATTTTTCAATTCTATCATTATATGATAGTCCCAAATTCATTCTTTCACATCTCTATATAGCAAAGAACATCTATTTAGATGAGATTGGGGTGTAAAGGATCGTAAATAAGGACTTTGGAAACTAATCGCTATAAAAATATAATATTTTATGGAAGTAATTACCATGGAATCTATAGATGATATAAAGAATTGTGATTTTATAAATATTTGTAATTAGTTATATAATGTTTCCTTAAATATTTAAAAGGGTTTCAACCCAATGGAGAAGTGGAGTTTACAATTGTTATCATAGAATGGACCAGTCCAATCTTAATTTCTCTTTATCATATGGAACCAATTGAATTATGTTAATTGAATGATTGGTCTGAATAGTTGGTATGTAATAGTTTCATTTAATAGATTATGTATTTGGGGGTAACAATAGTTCTATTTGTGAAGAGTTTCAATGTAAATTTTATAATTTGTGTGGATTATTGTAAGATTAAAAAAATTATCTCAATGAATCGATATCGTCTTCCATTCATTAACGTTATGTTTTATCAATTTAGGAGGCCATATTTGTTCTCAAAAACCATCTTATGTTTGCGGTATAACTGATTGTGAGTTTGGAATGAGTATATTCTAAATAAATCATTCAAAAAATATATAGTAATTAAGATTATGTCATTTATAATTTTGGTATTATGATTAATCCATCAATCCTAATGGAATTAATGAATCAAAACATTTAGATACATCTAAATTTTTTTACTAGTGCCATTTTTTCATTATATACTAGTGTATTCTAGGACCCAATCAGATAATGAGGAACACATTGTGATAATGTTGGGTATCATGAAGGAAAATATTCTATAAGAAAACTTATCAAATTTTTATTTATTGATAAATGATATATTCTTCCTTGGATATGTCATTTACATAAAAGGAATTTATGTTTTTCCTAAAATGATAGAAGCTACTATCTCATTGATACTATAAATGAATTCCAATGGAAAATGTAGTTTATTGGATTATAGGGATACTATATATTTTTTTAATTTTATTTTTGATGTTTGGAATCACCGAAAAAGAAATTAAATAGAAAATGAATTCCATTTCCATGGAATGAGGAATGTTAGAAATCCATTCAAGATTGTGAGTTTAGTCTTACATCAGCACATATCCTCCTATCACTAGAATCTGTACTGGGATACATAGTCTATTGTGATGCATCAGGATTAGGGTTAGGATGTGTTCTCATATAGGTAGACCATGTTGTGTTTTATTTTCCATAATAGTCACGATTGCATGAGAAGAACTACAAATTAGATGACATGGAATTTAATGATGGTGTCAATGAATAGAATACTTGGAGTCATTACTACTATGCATGAAATTAAAATTGTTTTTGGATTGTAAGAGTTTGAAACATATTCAATTATAAATATTTTTTAATTTAAGATAACACAGATGGGTGGAGTATAAATATATGTTTATCATTGACATGGCATAGACACCTGGTAAAGGAAAATCTATGGAGGATCCAATGAGAATGAATTCATATGCTTAGTTAGCTAATGTGGCTTTAGAACAGTGGAAAATAATTTCATTTATATAATATTTGTATCAAGAATGATCATACCATGTTAGTGATTCATTTTTTTCTGTTTTTGTTTAATCTAGATTAGGTTGAGTATGTTAGAGTTTCTCAAACATATGATCCTGATTGTGTCACTATGAGGAAATAAATCAATAGTGGAGAGACCATTGAATTGTGGAAGATAGATTGCAATTTATTGTTGTGAGTTAGAGAATGCATTGTCATACCATGGTCTTGTTAGGAATAATTTAGTAGTTTCTACCACCATTCAAGATAATCTATTCACCTAGTGATTTAGAAAATGTATAAATTCTTGAAAGTACAATTCTACATGGTGGGAATGAAAAGAGTTGTATCAAAGTACATCATGAGATCCGTCATGTTCCAGTAGGAAATGGCCGAGTATACAATTTTTTGTGTGTTATTTATTAGTGAATGAAAATAAATCTTTAATATTATTATTTTTTACCAGGGATTTTTTTTAATGATAAAATTATCATTCATTCTATCGATGAATTATTATTAGTTTGAAAAAGGAATGTATTTAAATTTTAATTTCATTTTGAATTTTTTATTCACAGAATGTCCTGTGAGACATTCAAATTATTGTGATCCTTAAACATTAAATTTCCCTCAAATTTCCATATTCTATTTCATGGATATTCTTATTTCTTAATTTTATGACATTTATATATTTGTTGGTTTACTTTGAATATAATTTTATTGAGTGGAAAAACATTTACATTTTGTTTTATTTTTAAAATATGAACATTTTGTGATGAATCATGTTTTCATGAATTAAATAGATCATTATATATATGATTATTTCATTTTAAATACAATAATGGGTTGTTCCAAGAATTAAATTTCCCCTCGATGCATTGACCAGTCTTAGGAGAAAAATTAGAAAGCTAACATTAAATGTGTTTTTGGTGTATAACAAACACCAATTTTAAACAATCTCAGTGCATGTTCCTATTGGTATAAGTATCATAATGTATGAGATCATGAATTCTAATAATATTAATATTCGTCATTGTGAATCTAGATATAATTATCCTTGATATTAATACACTAATATAATCCATGTCTTATAATAAAGATTATGTGATATTTTATATTGAATTATTATCTATTGATTTATTCATAAAATATTATTCATTACACTCAAGTTATTGATTAAATGGTTTGAGTTTTTAGACATTTATATTTAAATATAGATTATTCCTTATTAATTAATGGTTTCTTCTATTGTACATAACCCTTAAGGAGTATTTGAACTCAACATTGTTTTTTGCCATTTCTCATGATATGAAGAAGGAATCATTGAATGAGATCAAGGATGTCAAATTTCAAATTTCACTATGTTTCATTCCATGTCTACAAATGTAATGTGAGTTCGATGTGTGTAGATAGTTTACCAAGACTACTAAAAAATTAAATCATTTATGTTGTGATCACTTCTATGTTATGGAAAAGTAGTAATTTATAAAATGGAACTGGGCTACTAAGTTATGGGTATTTAAAAAATGTTCATTCCTAAAGGATGAAATATGTAATTTTTTTGTAGTATGAAGATAATATATAGAAAATACATCATAATGTAGAGAAAATATCACACTTATATAACATTTGATAATTTTTATTTAAATTTTTGAATTGTTTTTAAAAACTAATTTACATCAAATTCCCTTTAATGAATGTTTAAGGGGTATTTTTTAATTTGGGATTAAAATAATTATGAGAAATATTAATTTCATGTTTTAGTTTTTACATAAATATATAAATATAATATTTATCATTATAAACCATGTATTACATTAATTAATATATACCTTCTCTCATTTAATATTATAAATCCACTATTTTAGAATTTTCTTCCACTTAGACAAGAACTCTTTCAAAATTTCATAAGTATTTTTGATAATTATTCCATTATAAAATATTTAAAATCATTTATAAAAAATTTATCACTCAAAATTATTATCATCTTTAAATTTTTTTAAATTTTTTAACTCCCATTAATACAATTGTAACATTTTGGATATATGAAAATTTTCTTTTCTCATGTTACAGAAGGCCATGGTTAGAATTTAGATAATTATAATGATAATTAATTTAAAATTCATAAATATACCTCACTGTAGTTGATTGACTATTATATCTAACTATTATTTTTAGAATTCACAATAGATATTTTTCTTATTATCACCTCTTATCATAAAATATTGACTTCTCAAACACTACTCAATATTATTTTACTATTGAACTAATGTTTTTATATATATCTTCTCAAAAAATTAAATTTTAATTGACTAGATTATTATAATATTATGTTTCTAGTAAATTACCATATACTAAAAAGAATTATAGGTATTTAAAATATTATATAAACATTTTGAATTTGTATATATTTAGCAAAAAATGTTTTCTATTCCAACCTAAAATCTTATTTTATATTTTTTTTAAATGTTTTACACAATCTGAATAAAATTAAAATCACTATTTTGACAATGTAATTAATATTTTCAAATATACTTAATTTTTAAAATTTCCAATTAGATTCTAATGGTGTGCACATATAATTATAAAAAAAATATAATAATAAGACATAAAATTCCACTAAAACGCAAAATCATATTTTTAATATAAATTTGTTAATCAACCTATAACATTTTTAATATCATAAATGAAAATATTTAATTTATGATTCAAATTTTATAGTTTTTATAAAACATCCATAACTTTCTTAAGTCTTCCATTAGTTTCTTGACACATTTTAAACATTTTATTATAATATTTGATTGGAACATTGCACCTTTTATAATAAAAAAAATTAAATTTGTTAAATAAGCTCGAAAAAATTACATTCTAATATAAATTATTTCAATAATTATATTTCATATCTAATAACAAAATAATCAATAAATTTCTCAGTTATTGTAAAATATTTTTGTAATTTATAAGATAATAAATAAAAGAATCAATGTGAATTGAAACTTATATTTGTTAAATGAAATTAAAATTAAAATTTATCACTCAACATAAAATGAAGATGAAATAGAATGTTGTATATAATAAAAAATTCACTAATCATTTAAAAAATATAAATAAAAAAATAGAATTTATGATCATTTAATAATTTATATATAAAAACATAATTATACATCATAATTAATTCATACTCTCGTTCTTTTAATTTATAAATTTTGAACAAATTGAATTCCCCATAACTTGGAAATGAATATTTAAAATATTATATTGCATAAAATTAAATAATTGTAAATTTATTAGGGATAAAAATTTTAAAATAATAACTAAAAATATATCTAATATTTTATTCGATAGAACATGAGATACTTCATTTTTAAAAAGTCAAATTATTTTTCCATACATGAAATTATTTATTATATGATTATAAAAATATTAAATATAAATATAATGACTATATAATTATAACAGATATAACTTCATAATATAACTAATAATTAAATAAATATTTTAACATGTCAAAACATGAAATAATGTAAATGGTATATGTTAAATTGTTGAAAAATAAGAATTTATGTTATTATGTATTGATAATAATAGAAAATTTATATTGAGTATAAAACTAATAAAACATTCTCTATTATGATATGAATTAAATAGAAATGGATATATTATTTAAATACCCTGTTTTTTAGTTCATATATTCTACCCCCCCCCCCCCCCCCCGAGCACCATAAAATAGTAACATGAGTAGAAGAAGATCCTTGCGATGTTCTAATTCTAAGAAATATGACATGAATATGAATTTTCATAAAAAAACTAGGGGATTTTATTTAAATTCCAAATATATTAATGGATAGGTAACAACATAGCTCATCTCTTAAACTATGAAATAGTATCCTTGAAAAATAACATGTACCTTGGAATATGAATTTCAAACAATAAGGTAGTAATCCTGAGCCTTAGAAACATAATATTTGAATATGGCACAAAACAATTCATTGTCAATAAAATTATATTCCATGGTTAATTTATGATTCGATAACTGTATGGAATACAACTGATCTTTTCCCCTCACATAATGGAAAATCATAACCCCCTCACTCCAAAACTACCCCTCTTGGGATGAAGAAAAGAAAGATATATAAGGACTCTCTTGTCTCCCCACTAGTAGCCCCCATATAGGTGACTAATACTTAGGATATAATGTAAAATCACATATATGAGAGGAATTAATCTCAATAAAATAGTCAGAATGAGAAAAATTTTAATATCCATGAAGAAACATCATCAAATAAAAGGAAAGAAGAGGGGAAACCATCTCATAATTCATGGAAATTTCCAATAAAATTAAATATAAAGTCTCCAAGTAAACACCAAAGAATATAATTTGGAAATAGCTAAATAGATACATCAACCCCAGGCTAGTAATTCCAAACATGATCACTAAATACCTCCTAGAAAAGTTAAATGTAGTTTATATATACATGGGGTGAGCATAACATCATTACTTTGAAGGATAGTTCCTACGTACTCTTTTGAAAATGTAAAGAGGGAAAAATAATGCTTTGGTGAAAAAAAAAACATTATCAAATAGTTTCTAACTAGTTAATTATCCCTCATTAACTCACTATGACACATTCAATAAATAATAAAATTCCTTGTATACTTAAAAATATTCAATGAAACATAATAAATTGAACACTGAAACCACTATCCTATTGATTTGTCACACTTACACCACAATATCAAGAATCTTGTACTCCCAGTATTCTATATTATCACATCACATGTCCAAACATTTCTAATGTTAATTGAGACATATCCATATATAACCTTCCATCTAAACGATTAAAATATCATCCATGTATCTGTTAATATCTACATCGAAACATCATCATGTCCCCAGGGTATTTGGGTATCATGAATGTAAAGGAAATAAACCTTATTCTCTGATCCTACAAAGCATGACCCCCTCCACATTTCATACACTCATCATCACTAGGAAACTGGAAAACCAACTATTATCATCATTAGGAATATCCACCATAATCCATTATAATTACTACCATGAATGTTGAGTAGTTAATATTTGGTACCTATCTATATATTCCTCTAAAACCTTAATTTTAGATAAAACACATGATATACAAAAAATTATTTGAATTCATATGTTATCCAACATATGTGTGGTTCATATTTAAATAAGAATATTTTATAAGATAAATAAAAAAGAAAAAATACCCGACATAAAGGTTCACATTAACCATGAGTAGTGAATCCAAAATCACCACCATAACATATAAAAATATCATCCACTAACTTCTACCACCTCTAAATTAAATAGACCACACAAACAACCCACAAATCAACATATCTTAAAAAAATTAACCAATTTCTAGATTTTTTTTAGCTTACTTCCACTACTAATTAAATTTTATTATGAATTAATGTTTAAAATACCATTAATATTTTAATTAACCTTAAAATTATCATAGATATTAATTTTTACTCACCCCTAGAAAATTTTCAAATGTTAATTTCAACCAACACATATTTAATTACCCACCCTTACCTTCTAGATACATAATTAAATTTTTTTTCTATTAAGTCATGGATACAACCAGAAACCCACAATAGAACTACCCAAATTCCCCTCAACAAAAATTGATTAATCATAAACAAAACATGGGCACATCCTAAATATTTCACAAAAATATAATTTCCCATCAATCACACCACAATGATGCCAAAAAATACTCAATACTTGAACCAAAAACCACTATCATCATAAAATACCCAAAGGATTCAAATAACAGCCATTTATTTATGAAAACAACTTTAAAAAATAAAATCATATTCATTCATTCCATTTTAGCAAAAAATAAATTTTATGGGAAATTGAAAATGATGCATCATATCATGATTGGGTATTATTAAAGATATCCAGATTTAAATGTAGAACAAATAAATTGTCTACATATATTTAGTTATAATCCATTTATGAACTCCAAGTTAAATCAATGAGTTACATTATTTTTAAAAAAATTAATCCACAATGACATAATCATGTTCACTAAAATCTAAAATTTTATACATAAATGAAATTCATACAAAATCCCATAAAATATTTTACAAGAAAAATAAGAACATTTTAATACCCCCAATCGCATTCAATTTCAATTAATTTTGATTACATATCATCATAATTTTGTCCTCACTATCCATCCAATGGAATAAAAATGAATTGATTTCTTAGAAATTCACGTGATGTAAGTAGATAATGAGTTTCCCTTACCTCAAGAAGATGTTAAATATTCTTCAATGAAGGATTTATGATCAAGAATTGACCACGACTAAAGGAAATACCACCAAAACATAAGAACATAAATTTATTTTTTATCCATATATTACTAGAAACCCGAAATAAAAGATATTCCCCAAAATGATAAAATATCCAAGTGTTGCAAATGAAGGTATATTAGAGGTCAACAGGTTGACAAGTGAACTTGTAAGATGAATAAAAAACTAATAAAATTATTCTAGATAACATATTTAATATAGTAATATTCATAAAACATCACCATGTCATGGTGGTCCTCAGAATTCCTTAAGTGTGTCAGGCCAAATTGCGTATGCAGAATTCCATCACTACAATGATAAAAATATATGCAATTTAAAACTCATTTAAAGCCATTTTTAATTCCATTATAGCCTGTTACACATTTCAATTCAATTACGTTCATCTCTAGAATCCCACCAAAATTATCCTTAATGAAATTGTGCCAAACTTTGGATGGTGTGCTCCACCCCACACCCACCACCAGGACATGGAGAACTACAAACTATAGGTTTCTAAATAATACACCATCCAATAACAAGAATGAACATATCCAAATCACAAGGTAATCTATCTCAAAATCATTACCAATATGTGTACACGCCTTTCAAAATGAACTTTTAAATGGAGAGTCATTCAATTTTTATCATCATAGTAAATCTACAAACTACTCATGCAACTCCATATCGATACTCAAAAAGTCCAAGGATAAAATGGAATACCCCAAACTCAGGCTTCAAATAATTCTACAAAAAAGTAATTAGCATTCAAACCACCACATTATTATAATCCCCTTAATATCTTAAAAATTTCTATAGAATCACAGAACATCTCAAAAACCCATCTTAAAACTAACATGTACTAGTCACAGATACATAATATATTTCATAAAATTCAATCAAAAGATCTAGTTTTTTCAATTTACAATGTAGGAATATTTCTAGGAATATTTCCATAGTGAGGTTCTATGATGACATGATATTATAAGGCCCGATGAGCCAAGAATTTACATTTAAAATATAATAAATATATTCAATTAATTCTCACAAAATATTCATACAAAGTTGAATAAATTATATATGGGAACTCAGATTTGGTTTTTTTAGTCCTCCATAGAGATCAGAGGCTGATTTTTACCCTATAAATGACATGACCAAAGAGAACATATGATGCTCGGGTTGGGAACAATGCTAGGAGGATATTTAAATTAATTATTTAATTGATGATTCATAAATAAATTAAATTACCATTACATAATATTAACTATAAAAATACAATTATGGAAGATCTCATGGTTTTATATATAACAATTTATATCTACAGGACCATTAGAGAAGAGTGTTCTGGTTGGTTGGAAATAGATCATATCGAAATCAAGGATCCTTGTACCATCGGGGTTCAATGATATCACTATGTAAAATGACACCGATTATTTCTTCATCAGAAATAAATCAATCTAAGGGTAGGATTTATTTTTATGAATTTATCCCCATTCTCATATCCCAATATGAATGCGAATAATTTGACTAACATATTGATTCATGGATCAGTAATTTTTTAGGTATGGGATTATTTGTGGTATTTGGGGATAATTATTGATTTTTTCCACTGATTTTTATACATCTTTATTAATATTTTATACAACAATTGATCAAGGATGAAATGAAAAATGGTTGAGTTTTATTACACACATTTAGGGTTTGTGGTTCCTTATACCCATTCTATGTGTGTTCATCACTGGAATTCTCTTTTGGACTATGATTTAAAATATACCTCATGAATGATCATTATTCACTTTGTATTTCGAACAATAGTTCATGACCATGGGGTTTAGAAAAGATATCAAATTTCAAAGTTGTAGTAAACAGTTATGAAAGTTGATCAAATGATGGACTGGGAGTTCATGATAGTAGTTTGGGAATGCGGTACCGAGGAGGCATGATGGTTGTTCTTTATCAAGTACAATATGTGGATGTATTATATCTATTAGTGTGTAGTAAGATTGCTTAGCCTATCATTCGAAATATACAGTTTTATTCTGGGTGAAATGAGTGACTAAACATTTGAAGATGAAGATGCATGATAATTTTCACTGGTTCCATGAAAAACCCAACTAAATGGAATATGGTCCTATGAACACACACGGTGTGTGGTGGGATAAATTACATGTGCATAGTAAATTACATGGACATGATAAGACTATATATTAAGTTCTATTCCATACACATAAAAATCATTTACCTCTTGTAAAATCCATGTATCATGGAAAAGTGAATACCATGGGTGTGTGAGACATGGGTAGTTCTAGTATTGGAAGAGACATCGTTTGCCTCTATGGACATGTCATGTACACTGTTGAGGACAGGATGGTATCTTCATTATCCTTATTAATTTTCTATAATGACATTTTCTGAGTTTCTTTGGAATAGTAATGGTTGAGTTTGTTACCTTGATCCATTCCTATGAGGGTTCGGTGTAGTATCACATTATTTTCATGGAGGTTGACCCATCAGTATCTTCCTGGTGACCATTATACTGTGTTTCAGCTCCTTAATTCTATAGTGAGTGGTCTAATCTACATTGACTATAACCCTCAAGGTCATATAATATGTATCCCTCCAAGAGGATCAGAGTGATCCAAATTTATTTGATGTTTCCCTAGGTATGGTTTTATTTGAATTTTCATGAACTTCACTACACGAGTGTCGATACCCTATCTATGATTATGTTTCTGACAGGGTTTGGTGTCCCCCTAGTGATCCCTGGGTGTTTATCCCTGATTTTATTATTGAAATTTTATCATTCTAATGTGGCGTAGTTTCATTGAGTATATTTATTAGATGAATCATCTCAGTGTATTTCATGATTCTTCTAGACCCGGTGATCATGACCTTTAGGATGAGTTTCATCAGTGGAAGTATATATCAATGAGTGTATTCTCTCGGATGAGTGTTTCATGGAACCATCATATAGAAATTCATGTCTAGATTTTTGGTTGTGACCATTCCATTATAGAGTGGGACTAGTATGAGTATAAATATATGTTTATTTGTTCTTATTCCATTATGATTGGCGTATCATGTGATGTGTTGAATACTATTTATTTTTTTATTTTTTTTTATTTTGAGGTTTCATACTAGGTGACAGTTTACTCACCCCTTCTTGGAATCTGCCTATGAATGTTGTGTCTTATGTAGATAAAAAATATATTTATGGAGTTATTATAGGACTAGGAGTAGTTGGATCCTATTTTGGGATAGTAATATTATGGTGCATACTGGTACATCATTTGACATCAGTCCCCACCTTATGAGTAGAAAATACTATATTTCTAGTTTCATGTGGGAATTTATTTTAATAATTCATATGATTTTTAGTACTTTATGACATACAATGATTATGAGTATATATATGTATTCATGAATTATTATCAATTATTTAAATTTCAACATTAAATGGGATTCTATATATTTTCTGAAATACATGTAATTAGGATAATCCCTCCCTTATTTCCGATATTCATTCATGATGTTAGTCTATAGACCATAGCCTTTTGGATGTTTTATTTTGGTAGTTTTGACTTGGGACCCATTGGTTCGGTTCATGGAATAATGGAATCCACAGAAAACACCCAACCTAGAGTATAATAACACTTCCTGTGTTTTGGAATAAATATTGGAGTTTCATTTTTTGGAAAAATCCATGCCTTCTCTACCCCTTTTATAGTTATCTACAAGATTTATGATCCACTTTTCTATAATTTTATCCCTTATTTGAGACATAGTGATACTAGTGGATCGTTTTTTCTTAACCCATGGGTTTGAGGATCATATAGAGAGGATAACTGATTAAATTATTATATTTTAAATGTTTCGTGACTCTAGGAGGACAAATATTGTCTTTCCTGGAATCTGTTCATAGGGGTAATTAGACGATATTATACTTTCCTTACAATTGAATGGTTTCCAACCATCCATGATCCAATTTTTTCTACCATATATATTAGCAGTGCATCTATTTTTATGGGATGGAGTATTACTCCACTGATAAGGAGTGAAGGTGTGAGGACTAGGATGAGCTCATGTAAAAATTTTTATGAGTAAAATCCTATAAATTGGCTTGTGATACATTTTGTGTAGAGGATTCTATGAGCTCCTTTTTTTCCTGTAGTTGAGGTGGAGTATGAGGATTCCATTTTTTGCGACATCCATACATTATCTCCACACCAATTGTAAGGCATATAAATGAACAATAACCAAATATTTCCCTTTATATTTTTGATATCACATAATATAGATCCCATCACACTCTGTGGAATTATGGAAAAGTTGGGAGTTTTATAGAGAGTTGTTTTATAAACCTAGTCCATTAACCTTTGGAGCATAGTTTAGATTGACGGAGAGTAAAATGAGTTACATAGGTGTGGAATGGATTGGTGAGACTTTTACTAGGTAGGATGAGGAAAATTATCCATTCCTAAAAATCAATGAACTTATAACCTAATGGATAGATACAGTGTGGATATATCAGTTTGAAATCATGATAGCTTATCAATAGGTATAGGTTTTAGAGGTTGACGTATACAGTTGGGCGTACTAGAGCTTTTGTGTTTTTTGATCTCATGTTTATATCCTTAGGCTTGTTGAACACCCCACAAGATATTATAATAAATAATATGTAGATCGTTAAATATTATTCGATATTTTCATTGTATATTTTTATGATGGTATCCTCATGTCTTCAGTGTCATATATGGAGAAAGAGAGACTGATGAGGATTGCACAAGACATGATTTAAGAGTTCTATTAATATTTACCTCTAATGGAGTAAGTTATATAATCAATGGAATACATATAAAGATATGTATTCTCATATCTGTGAGTGATTATGAACCCTATTTAGATTGAGGCATCATGAGATTGAGGGAAACCTAGGTCTTGTTAGAGGTAGAATATGCCCACTCCGAGGTTATCTATCCACCGTTTGGATGAAATGTGATAGAGTAGTTGAAGATTTTTTAGATAAACATAGTGGTGGATAGGGGTGAACAATATCATATGTTGATGGTGTTGACTCATCCACTACTATAGCTATTGAGTGAGGATCAGTTGTGGGACATCTGCTATGGGGTCCTGCATTATCATATATCCACAGGAGACTCCACGTATTAATTCTATGAAGGATGGAATCATATCATACATTTCTATGGATGGATAGTGGTTACGATCATGATTTGAGAATATATTAGGATTTGGTTATTTTCCATTATCATTACATATTGTGGAGGTGAGGATGAACCAGGAACTCTTGGCATTGGTAGGAAAACCAAGGTAGTTGTATTATGTTTTCGAGTTAAACTCTTATTGTTTCACCAATAATTAAGTAATGAAAAATAGATCTTTTTAAGATTTTGATACACATGTTTATGTAATAGGTATATTATCTTCATGGGGTTCCACCAATTTTTATTATATACTATAATGTTTAATTCACAAAATAATTTGGAATTGGATGTAGGAACTCTTTGGGGACTGAGTTGCATTGGGGGACATTGTTTTGCTTGAGTTATCCAGCAAGGTGAAGTGTATAATTAGGATTCTAGTGAAAATTATTTGAGTTTTTATTTTGTATCTGTAGTTAGGCAGACCATCTACTATCAGTTGACTTTTCATATAATGATTATTAACACTACGCAACCAAAGTAGCACATTTTGAGCCCACATATGAGTGGTTGTTGGGAAAACATCCATTAAGATATCATTAAAGTGTTTTGGGGGCATTGTAGTTATTGAAAAATAAGGTGGAAATAGAATATTGTGGAGTTATAGAATTGTTGTTGGATAGGTATGTTGAAAAATATAAAAAATATATGAATGAATGCCTTGGATGTATTACAAAAAATTGCATACAGAATGTTGTTCTGATTCCCAGTTTTTGAAAAACAATTGGGGTCCAAATTTTGGACAATTTCATAATCATTGTGAAAGTTAGATTTCGATGAATGCCTCAAAAAAATATGGTAATTTCATGAGTTTTGTGAAGAATGGTCTTTTCTAAGGGTATTTCAGGAAGGTTTGTATCACAATGAATGAGCATCACAAATGTGAGAAGGGTATATTTTAATCTATTCGACTAAGATAAGTGGAGAATCACGAATGAAGAAAGGGTTTAAAATAATCTCCTCAACTAAAATATGCTTTATGAATGGGAAATCTCTTTACTATTTATTTAAAAACAGGATCATCATGGTTCATATAAGAGAGCATCACAATAAGTTGGTGATGTGGATGGAATCTTATGGGATTGGAAGTAACATCTATAAATAGGCCTATAATACCCATATAAGAATAGAGAAAGACATAACAATGACTATAAGGATCAAGATTCTTTAAGGTGATTCATGAAGGTTGTTCTTGAAAAAGAAATATCATGAATAAAGCATGTTTATGATTGAAATTAATCCCAAACAAATGTTGTAAGCATCACAAAAGTAATTATGTTCACGAAAGCTATAAATGATGATAGAAAGCAATGATGTTTGTGAATGATATGAAATCCTAATTTAAGAGTTCATGTTAGGGAAGGATATATAAGAAAACCCAAACTTATCAGATTCATGAATCTGTTGATCTTCTCAAAGCCTAAGTGATATTTTTGAAATAAATTTTCTTCATGAAGGGTTGTATAGATTTTTGAAAGAGGTGAGTTTTACAAAGGTAGAGAGAACTACTAAGGTGTTAAAAAGGTACTTCCATGTAAATCTATGGTATATTGAAATTCATCAAGTAAAAACTATGGGAATTTTATAGATAATCTAACTATAAATGAAGATATATTCATTGTTTTTACCAAAGGGACCTACATGTCAATAAACTATGTGTGAATCTCTTCCATAGTAGTGATAAATATAAGAGGAATAATATAATCCGTTCCACCATCACTGATCCATATAATGAATATTGAGAGAGTGAACCTTTGTAAGTAGTGTATTTTCCCTAAATATAGTAAAGGTAGTGAGCATGGGTATTGAATTGATCTTACCCAAACTGAATATTGGTAGTTATCCTTGGTGTATTTGGTACATTAGTACATTTTCATTGTATGGTCCTTAGATGAATCCTAGTGAGGGTGAACCAAGTAAAAATATGTGTATCCTTCTGTTTTCCCTCATAATTAACTTTTTATTACATCATCATTAAATAAAAAATGAAACTATAATATCAACCTAAAAACATGGGAGTAATGAGAGTGATCCATATATATATTGTGGTCAAGTCTGAGTGAGGCAAGATGATTTTTGAAGTGAATATCCATACACATATTCACCCGCTCTAAAGGTAACTAAGCACCATTTAGGAATTAAAATTGGAATTAGAGTGATTGGTTTATTTTACCCAATTTTTTTGGTTTGACATGATCAATTTGATTATTGAAAATAATTTCTTAGTATAATATTATCTCATGGTGATGTAGAAAAAGGGATAAAATTAAATAATAATAATATTTCATGTAGAATTACTCAGTGTGTAAGTCTCTATGTAAATTTTTTCATTCTACTAATGGAAATAAAAAGTTTACTAAATAATTTTTTGGACTAATCATATAGTGAGGAACTTCATATTAAATCTTTTACTAGAACTAATGATCATGAAAAAATTATAATAAGACTAAAAATGAAAATTTTCCATAACTTAAAATAATTGGATCTTAAAATGGATGATGAAAATAAATATAAATATATATGGATCCATGTGAATGAAATTGAAGTCAAAATGTTGAAATGATTAAAAAATAGATGTTTTGAAGTTTCTATATATTTAAGGGAGATTAATGGATCTCAATATGGATAATTTCAAATGATTTCCACATAGATTGAAAAAATCAAAGCTGATTACAAGGGAAAAACCAATACTCAATTGAAATTCTGATGTTGGAAAATGAAAATGATAATATTGATACATACATTTCATGAATGGTGAATGAGAATAAAATGCTACAACATGTTAATAGATGTTTCAAAGACTATGTTACTTAGATTAATTTTATAATAAATTATCCAAGTGACATGTAGGATTAGATCACCTTAGAATTAGAATATGAGATGAGTAGTGGGATGAATTTCAATATTATAACATAATTCATAACGTGATTCAAGGGTTATGAATATTCAACAATTGGTGGAATAACTAGAATAATTTAGAAAGAATTTTTTAAATCTCACTCAAATATAAATCCCAAATTAAATGATTCATTTAATTTACTATTTGACTATCCTTTCAAAGGTAATAATGAAATAAAAAGAATGTATTATATTTATGAGGTGAAATATGCAATTAGGGTATCATCCCAATGTACATTATGTTTCATGAAATCTGAAATTCGATATGATAAACCATATCACATGCATGAGTGGAAAAGAGAAGTGAAAATATTGAGAAATAGGATAAATACATTTGTTTAGAGAAACATACCTATGAATACCTATAAAACATTGATGACAATATGTGAAATTTATGAGGGATGCATGGTCATATTTCATGATTTTTTCTAAATAATTGGAATATATTTCTTATTTTGAATATACAAATACTATCAAATATAATAATAAGTATAAGATTCATGAAATGGCCCCATGTAATGTCTCTCAAAATAAAATATCCATCGGATGATATTGTTGTTGATGATAGGCACACACCATGAGTATGGTTCAAGAATCATGAGGGCTCAATGACTTAAGATGAAAATATTTGGATACATAAAAATCTTAGGTGAGAAATGATGACATGAAATATGTTTTTAATAAATGAATCATTATATATTCAAATCATGAGAATTTGGAAGGATATTGTTGATGGAAGAAATAAGGTAAGGAAAATGAACTCAAAATGAGATCCCCAAATCCAGTGGTGTATCAGAACAATTCCTATATAAGAATAGAAAAAGGCCTTGGATAATGTAGTCGCTGAGGGAAAGTGATGTCATCGAATGAAAAAACTCCCTAACTCATTCGATTATCATAGCTTCATAGATGATGTTGTAGGGAACACTCATGGAAAATCTATTGACCATTCTATCTCCCTGACACCAGATAAATCCTTTAATTCAAATAAATTTCATCTTATTGGTCACGCGGCCATTACCTTTTCTAATGTGGAGGTTCAATTTCTCTCTTCTAATTTCATATTTTTTCTTTTTGGTAATTTTTTAATCCTCGTCCCTCACCAAAATTCCGATGTAAATCCTTCAAATCTATTTTATTTGATGATTTCAAGATCATACTACGATCATTTTTGAATGGTGAAGTGAATCTTGCCTCTATGAATGAAAACGATCAACATTTGTGTATGGGTTATTGGAAATTTGGAGGATGTTCAATGAATGTTTTTAATTGTTCCCACATTTTTTATTTTAACCCGGAATCTCCTAATTTACTCATTTATATAGGAATCCTAGGTCTGTTGAGGCAATTATTTAATCAAGTCGTCATATTTCATGTTGTTAAATTAAGTGGGACTCCCATCAAAATGGATTCTGCTGCTCAGAATCTCACAAGACCATCTGTTGCACATGTGTGTGTTGAGGTTGACCTTAGAAAACAATTTCCTTCAGTTATATGGATCTATAATGGTGATTATGGTTTTTTAAATAATTGGTCTATAAAGATATACTATGATGCTACTCTAATTTCTCACATCTATGACACTCCCTTTGAAATTTTTCCTCTCGAAAAGACCCCATAATTAATAATCACATTGGGAACCCTCATTTATGTCAAGTGAAATATGTTTGGATTGAGAATGATATAATAATTACTAATAAACAAGGTGAATCCTATAATTCGAATCTCTAGTGATTTCTCCATTCATATCAAATTCCTACCATGCACATCCTTAGTGTACTCAGGTTGGTGATTTGTCTGGGTTTGTGGATGCGATAAATAATGTTAAACCTATATCAGAAACATCAGGAGCTTCTATAACCACTCAAGTGGTGGAAAAACAGACTCACCCTATTTCCTGTTATTTTAATAATGATGATCTTGATCAAGTATTGATAATTGAGGATTAATATATGCACTCAAGTGCAAAAAAGGGTCATAAACGTCCAACTGATTCTGATGTATTTATTTCTCCCCATCATAGGAAGACATGAAAGAACTTGGATTATTCTAAATTAGACAGATCAATTATCACTAGATCCACAGATATTAGATTGGATAATTCTAAAATACATCCAAAGTTGATAATTAATGATAATCGCTATCCACCTTCAACCTCTAATGATAAAGGTTTCTCCAAATCCTCATATGATGAGGACTCTTCCTCAGCTGAAGTGGATGAAGATGCTATAATTAAGCTTTAAAATTGAACTCGTGTTGTTAAAGATGGATAAAAGGATGAATTATATCCTTGGATTAAGGAACATGAAAGAATGTCATTTCAAAGATATTGTAACATAGAGATAACTATTTATGATTATATAAGTATCAGAGAATGTTTGTTTGATAGATTGGAATTTGAGCTTCACTAAAATCCTAATTTTGATTATATTCAAATACAGTGGGAATAACAATATTTTATGAATGGGGTTTTATTCTTATTTATTTTATTCGTTATTGTTCTCTCCATAACATAATTTTAGAAAATGGGATATTGTTTTTTAGTGTTTCTCTTTTCCATGTTTGGGGTTCGTATTGGTAATGCGTATCCTTAGATGGGAATTATTTTATTCTGATAAATGGAAATGTTTCATGGGAACCATTTGTTTGAACGCTTTCTCTTGGATAGAGTCGGACAATATAACTTATTGGTTATTTATAGAATATGTGAAAGCTTATTTTGTGGTAATCAGTGTGAAGTTGGCAGAAGAATTTTTGGTTAGGTTTTCATTCATGTTCTGAGTTTTAGAGAACAATTTTGTTATGATGACAAGGAAAATTGTATCTAAATATTTTACTTCTTTTTATATTATTTTATCTTGTTTGGCGTTACTTCCAAACTAAAGAGAGTTAACTTATTGGATTAAAGGTGTATGGATGTTTGGGGCCCTCAGGGAGGGATTTTTTATGTGTGGGAAATGTAACAGAGTGCTAGAATCAGTTTGTACATATTACTTTCTGATCTATGGATAATATGTCCAATCTTGTGTCGTAGTGAGTTACATACACTTCTAAAAATTCATTTTGAGATATTTTTGAAGATTTAATTCTGTGTTATTTGAGAAGAGGCAACTTGTATAGTTAATCTGATGTCATAGTTATTTCATATTACTCGGTGTAAGGATATATTATGGTAACCCGCTTAAGGACCTCATAGTGGATTCCTTGTTCCTATGTGAGACATTACTCACAGCCTTCACTTAACACCTGAGTTCAGAAATAAAGGTGACAGGGTTTCTTAAATGGGATCATGAATTTTTAAATTTGTCATGTTTGTTCGTATAATATCACCTTTTATATTTCAGTGATGTCTTGGGCCTTGGGGGATAATGTTGATCTCTCCCATTACCTTTTAGGGATGTTTTAGAGTTATTCCTTCCCATGTTTTTTCATTTTTCAATTTTTCTTTTTCTGGAAAAAGATAGTTGTACCTTGTGTAATCACCTAACTTTTATATTTTGATTAATAAATTTTGTGGAGAAAGGGATCTACTCATGTTCAAACCTTTTATGAGTAAACAATTAATAAATAAAAAAATTTGTTTGATGTTTTTGAGGATAAACAAGGAGTTCAATGAATGTTGTATCGATCACCACCTATCTTAAGCAATGAAATATTCTCATATAATGAATTTGAGTAAATATGCACGAAAAATTGATGATCTACTCTAGTTGTGAGTAAGAATAATTTAATTTCATTAAAGGAACAACCAATATTAAGAAACAATGTGCTGAATTGGATAATTGATTAAATAGAAATGAAAAATTAATGTCCTAAAAAACATGCATGTCATTTTAGAAGGATAGATGTGAAGTCATGTGAATGTTGCATCCAATGGAGAATGAAGCAAGAGTAGACAACCAGTGGAGAGATAAATTATTCATTTTTATTGTTTTAAAGTTTAATTATATTAAGTTTTTATCATTTAATACAATTTATGTCATTATAAGTAATTTCACATTTTAATTTTACATAAACACATGTCAATCTTTTAATAGTTTTTATCTTTTAAAAACCCACTTTTTGGTTTTGACAATGAGACTTATTTTTAAATTAATAAATTCAACTTCTATGTTTTGAATTCAGTAAAATAGACTTCATTTCTGAATTCAGAATATCAAAAATAGATTAGGGTTTTTTTTGGTATTTGTTTGGAAACATTCTGTTTTTTATGATTTCTGAAAAAACACTACATTATTGATTAAAACCAACATTCTTTTTATTCATTATTAATTTTATATTAATTTATTTTACGTTAAAATAGATATATAATTCATATATATGTTCAATGTAATTCATTGGAGTCATTTAATAATAAGTTTAGATACATAAAATTTTATCGAACATTTTACCGTCTTTTACCTACCTCCATGGAGCGTTTGCAAATTTGTAGAAAACAAATTTTTATGGATTCTGTGAGTTTAATTCCAAAAATCGAAGAGACACGGTTTATATCATTAAGTAAAATTTGGATCAATAAAATGAAAATAATTTTTGGTGAATAGTAAACTTTTACTTTTATTTACCACAGTCAAAAGTAAATAGAGTAATTAAGGGTAAAAATGACATTTTAGTTATCCTAAGGCATCTCCTAATTCTATTGGATAAGTGTAATTCGACCAATATCAACCTTAAGAATAAAATATATCCCTATTTGGTCCACTTGGATTATATTAGGACATTTATTATTATTTTATTTAAAGAAGAGTTAAAAGGATTAAATTCAATGTTTAATAACTAAATTTTTTTAATATAGGTTTAAACACAATATAAATTCGACTATAAACATTATTTAGAAAGATAAAAATATTTCATACATAATAGTATTTTATTTATAATTTTTATACAAAAAATAATTTTCTATATTTATGTCACAATGATGATGCATTAATTACCTTGTTATTGAAATATTAAAATAATTGATATTATAAATATTCAAATAAATGTAAATTGAGATTTATGATGAATTAAAAAAAATTATAGGTGAATATGAAATTTTAGGGTTACAAATTATATTTTATTCTAATTGATATAGATTTTATGTATTTAAAAAAAATCCTATAATAAATTATGTCAAAATTGACATAATTATTTTTTTAAAACAAATATTATATTATTAATTGATATAATAGTCCTAAAAATCTAAGGATCAGTCAAAAGACATGAATAATAATATATATTACATTAATGGTCCACTTTGTGTTCGATTGGAATTTTATAGTATGTTTATTTAACATATATTATAAAAATACAAAGAGATATGGTAAATGTCAAACTATTTAACTAATAGTTAAATCTATAAGATAAGGTTAATAAGGTGACAAAAATATGTATAAAACCTATTGGTTTAGAGTTTTTCGACCCACACCAACCTTATCCTCTAATGAAATCATTTTGGAGCCATTAAAAACCAAAAATGAGTTTATTAAAAAATAATATTTCAAGCTTTTCCTAATGTGACCCTCACCTCTCTTATAAAAGGGCTCTTCCCCTTCTCATAATTTCACACCTCAAAAGCCTTTTGTCTCAGCAAAACCCTTCCAAAATATCGACCAAAAAATCCTCCCTTCATCCTAGAGTCATTCCATTAGTCATAATTCCATCTTAAGGATCCCTTTTGATCAAATCAAATTGAAGAACCCGAAGAAGAGGTAAATATTTCATCACCTCTTCCATGTTCTTTTATTCTTCCACGTCCTCTTTCTTTGTTGTTTCCATTATAAAATAATAAATCTAGTATCTTGTATATAATGTGATGTTATTATTAATATGTGTACAACCATATTCATTATTCTATCCATCCTATAAATGACAAAGTAACTATACATGCGTACGTACGACTTATCGTCTCCACGTCATGGTGCAGTTTATTATTCAAACACTTCATTATTTGAATGGGAATAATAATGAGTATAACAAATATAAGTAATAAATATAACATTTTAATTATTATGTATATATTATATTCCATTCAATTACATATTATATCACCATCAATATAATGATATTGTTGCTCGGGCGTGCGTACGAATTTCCGTCTCGACGACACTATAATATTGTTGCTCATGCCAACCGTCTCCATAAACAATGTTTTACATATCATATATATATATATATTATACATATTTATATTCTAAATAAATATTCCATATAAGTCATGTTTTATATTCTGGATGTACTTAAATCATGATCTATGTGATACAATCACGAATAACAAGTTAAAACACGTATGATAAAGAAACTGATTATTACGAAAAATGATAATTTGACATAGAAATTATTATAAAATGGGTAGTATAAATTCATAAATGAATCATTTATTATATCATAATTATTAATATGTTTCTATTATAATTTAATAACATACTATGGTCATTATACAGGAGGATAAACGTACCCTCGACCAAAATAATGTTCAAGGTAAGGGTTAATTCCTTAATTTCATTAAATTCCAAGATTGTTAATGTGTAGTTTTTACTGGATGTATATATTATCCATTTCCATGTTTCCTAAAATATTTTTCAAAGGGATTCTTTTAAGGAACTTGTTATCTAAAACATCATTTTAAATTATTTAAATATTTATTTTTCTAAATAATTCTCATTATTGTCCATGTTTTCAAAATGGTTTATAAGGATTTATTTATATGGAAATAATTTTTTTAAATGTTAATTCCACTCAAAGGTTTCAAAGTGGAATGGGACACTTTTATTCAAAAATCTATGTAAGTGTGTTCTTTTCTAAATTATGTGACATTTAAATGTTTTCATGAAAAAGGATATTTCTATCAATGTGTTGTACAAATAATTTTCATCTATGTAAAGATCCATTGATGTATTTTAAACATGTTTTATGTTGAATTATTATAGTAAAAATATTCCATATTTTATTGATGGTTTTGTGATATGTTTGACTGTGGATGTGTTATATTTATACAATTAATGGTTTGTGGATAAATTATTGATATTTCGCATGCTAGTTTTAATACGAATGTTTATGTTATGTTTAAAACTTTTCATATGAGGAATGTATTAGACTTAGTAAGTGATGGGTGGAGCCTGCTATAGCTCCTCGATGTGTCGGAAGGTCTCATGAGACAAACTAGTTTCTTGGCACAAGTTATTAAAAAAATATTTTTTGTAGTTTTGGCTCAAGTCCTTGACTATGTGGTTATGAAGTATGACATTATGAATTCCATCATTATGAATGTGGACATTGATATTGCATGTGATTATTTGACTAGTAGAATATCTATGTAAATAGGTAAACAGATTTTTTTTATTTTATCATTTCTATATTATTCTGATGTTTACGTTTAAAAGGATTTTGTTTAATTCTAACACATTAATTTAAATATTTATGCTAATTTATGAAAATTACCGCTATATTGTTATCTTTACTGAACATCTGAGCTCACCCCTTTCTATGTTTTAATTTTTCCCAAAATTCCAAGAAGTGTATAATGATAGATAAGTTGGGCTAATCTAGGGGATTAATGTTGTTCTCAAAGGATCTTTTATGATGTGTTTTATATTCTAATGTGTAATGTTACATTCATTAATGTAATCTATTTTCCAAGACTACTAAACTAATCGGTATTTCATGACTTGATTGATTGTAATCATGCCACTGTATTTTAATAATGCACTGAATCCGGGTAACAGGGGTTGAGGAGTTACATCATTCTATGGAAAAACTATAAAATCTTCAAGACCTAGCCTTAGAGGTTTCTCAGGTGTTGTAATTAGAGACATTATCTATTTCTTTGAAGATGGGTGATTTCCTAGAAACAATGAAGTTGGATTCATCATCCTGGGCATTCAAAATGGGCTAAAGATAGACGAGTATTTCATGTGAAAAGAGATTGGATTCAAGAGTAAATGATAATAGTGAAGAGAGAATTGACAAGATGAGTATTTATCATTTCAGTATTTGAAACATCACAAAATATAAAAACACAGTTTAAATGAAATAATATAATCAATACAGTGATATAATAAAAAGATTTCTAAAAATAGATGTCTAAGTCATAATGATGATAATGGAACAAGCAGTCTCAGTGTCAACATTGTGGTGTGAATTTAAACTGTGTGACTATCCATCCAATATTAGATATTTATTCATTTTAAGGGAATAAAGGAAAAACATCAAACCAAAAGAAAAACAAAAACAAAAATGGGTCTGCAATGCCCCACACAACAGACCTATGGAGGTCGAAAATAATGAAGGCCCAGAGCATCCCCTCGAACCAAGTTGACACCCTCTGGCTTCGTAGAACTAGCTGTATGGAAACAAAAGTGACCTGGTCTTGGGACATCAAGAGAAGCAAGATGGTCTGCTACCTTATTCCCCTCACGCCACGTGTGGGTAACACTGGTGTTGTTGGAGATCATACCTCGGCATGCCCCCGTGATATAATGAATAGACCAAGTAATGGAACTGGAACCATGCAAAGCTTTATGGGGAATTGGAGAATCAGTTTCGACCTGAGAAATGACGATCCCTTCTTGGCGACACAGTGAGAGACCCAACATCAATGCCTTCACGTCCGCTTGAAGGGGAGAACCGTGTCCCAATCGGCCTGAGAAAGCCATGATAACCGACCCAAAACTATTATGAACCACCCCTCCTCCGCGTATAACCTCCATGTTACATGACCCGTCGGAGGTGAGTTTGAACCCTCTACTGGGCGGAGTCCACCTAACCCAGTTGCCTCTGCTGGCACTGCTCCTCAGAAGATTAATGGCATTTCCTGTTTGAAGACGGCTAAGGGAGGGCGCCTCCTTCCATTGTATAAAGGATCTGATAAGATCCAAAAGCATGAACGTTTTACGAAGAATAATCCCTTGTCCAGAGAGGGTAATCCCCTCGTGGCAAGACTTGTTCCGTGCTTGCCATATTGTCCAGCATCCAGCATGGAGAATCATTGTCCGGGCCATCTGCTCAAGGCCCCTCTCCACCGCTCCGTGGAACCATCTGTCCAGGAAAGGCATGTCGATCATGTGGTTATCCGCGAAGGCCGTCAACTCACCGAAATGAGTCCAAACCGCCCTTGCCCATTCTCCTTCAAAAAATAGGTGATATGTGCATTCATCTCGATGCTCCGAGCAATAGTGACACCTTGAGGCTAAAGGGATGCCGCACCTCCAAATGTTTTCATCCATTGAAATGGCTTCGTGCCGTAGCTTCCAAGTAAGAAAGTTCTGTTTGATTGGAGAATCCTTGGACCATAGTATCTCGTTCCAGGTGGCGTTGTGATCGGTAATGGCCAAGGATCGTCGAAAATCCAACGAAGAGAAGATGCCTGGTGCAGAGAGAGTGAAAACACATCTGTCCGAGTCGGAGTTGATATCGATCAGCTCATAAGTGGCGCTTTGATCGTCGTCAAGTACAACATCGATGAAGGTCGGGTGGTCACTAGCCTCTTTAAAAGTGAGTGTGGTACCCAGACACCCTGGGAAGCTGAGGATGGTCCTAGCCCAGTTATGATGCCAGAAGTGAATTTCCACCCTTCCTAAGATCCATCTAGTGTTGGATTCCAGCGTCGTGATGATAAGCAAGATCACCGACCAGAAGGGGGAAGCAGTGCCAGCGCTCCCGAGCACGGATCCTGCATGGGAGTTGTGCATGGTAATCCCCCAAAGCGTGCGATTTTCAAGCACCTCCCAAGCTATCTTTTCATGCAGGCACATGAGCATGTCATCGAGCCGGTGAACATTTATACCTCCTTCTCTGGATGGTCTCGTCACCCTATCCCAAGAAGCCCAACGGGGCCTACCCTCTGTTCGAGGATCCCATAAAAACCCAGCTAGAATCTTGTCAATCCGGTTGATGATGATATTGGGAACCTTGATCGACAATAGAGAGTGAACATGAGTGGCATGAAGAATGCTGTTAACCAGCACTATCCATCCATTAAAAGAGTGAAAGTTGTTCTTCCAGTTGAGAATGTTTTCTATGACCATATTGACAATACTGTTGAAATCACGCACCCGAAGCCTCCTCGAGGAGATCTGGGCACCCAGGTATTCGATGGGAAAAGATCCGATGTGCTTGTCCAGGTAATGATTTAAGTCATGGGGCCGAGAAACCCTGCATCCATTTGAGATATAGAAGTGGCTTTTAGAATTGTTAATGACCTGCCCACTCCAAAAGCGATAGTCTTGCATGATTACATTGAGGCCGTTGATAGACCGCCGACTGCGATTTGTGAAAATGTGTGTATCGTCCACAAACAATAGGTGAGATACATGAGGGGCTCTCCTTCTCTGGTGATAAGCAACGAACTCACCGCTATCAATACCCTTGTGAAAATGTCGACTGAGGACATATTGGGACAAGATGAATAGACTCAGGGACAAGGGGTCACCCTGTCTCATCCCGCGAGTAGATTGGAAAAAACCATAGCATTTCCCCAAGAAAGTGACGGCCAACCAGGAAGAACTGAAACACCTAAAAATGATGTCGACGTTCTATCTGGAGAACCCCCTTCTTTCCAGCACCTTGTTTATGAAACCCCACTCAACTGGATCATAAGCTTTACTCATGTTGAGATTGATCACCACATTAGAGCCACATGTCTTGATGTTTATGTCCCTGAGAAACTCTTGTGCAAGAGAAATGGACCCCTGGATTGACCTTCCCTTCACAAAGTCGTGCTGTTCTAGGGACACACATCGGGGGATATGAGTGGACAGTCTTGCATTAATCAAGATGGCCAAAATCTTATAAGGGTAGTTGGACAGGCTTATTGGCCGGTAGTGAGATATGGAGCAAGGGTTTTTGGTCTTGGGTATGAAAACAATGGACGTGGCACAAGCTACCCTGGGAAGATTACCCCCTCAGAAGAAATCCCGCACAACAGATACAATGTCTTCCTGAACGACGTCCCACGAGGCTCTATAAAAAGACCCTAGAAACCCGTCAGGCCCTAGAGCACTTTCTGGGTTAAGCCTCATCATGGCTCCATGGATTTACTTCTCATCTGACATGACACTCATGAAAAAACAAGATGAGAGATAGTAAATGAGAGACAATAACTTTGAGATAGGAAACTGTGACACAGAGAACTATTTGACATTGAACACGTCACTCAAGGATGATCATTCCTAATTCATGTATGATTTAATTAATACTTTCATAATTTAAATGCGCAGTGAAAATATTTTAAAGCTAATATTCAGTGCCAATGAATTCTAATGTAATATAACCCTTTTGATAATAAAATCCATAATATTGATGTCTTATATCAATATGTCATTTCATTTAATGAGATACATGATTCATATAGATGTTAATAGCACATGTGTTATCACAATTTATTGGGACATGTATAAATTGATATCCATAATCTAAAAAAGTGTGATTCATCCACAAAATCTGAGCACTACAACTATCAACAGTTTTGTATTTAGCTTCAGCAGTATATAATGCTACAATAATTTACATTTTACGACACCATGATACTAGTTACTTACTCAAAAAGTGAAATTTCGAGGGGTGATTTTTCTATCTATCTTACAACTTCTTAAATCATCATTCGAATATCTAACTAGATCAATTTATCTTCCACTAAGATAGAACTGTTCTAAGTTGGTAGTATGTTTGAGGTATTTGAAAATTATTTTAACAGCAAGAATATGTGACTATTTAAGATTTTCATAAAAATGAGTACACATACAAACACTAAACATAATATCAGGACTGTTGGCATTTATGTAGTGTAAACTCCCAATTATTCCTCTATAAGTGGTTTGATCAACAAATTTACCATTCTCATAAACATCTTACTTACTTGTGGTACTCATTGGGCGTCACTACATTTAGTACAACCCAAAAAAATGTTTTGAAGGTATTTAGTAAATTTACATTGATTTAAAAGAATACATTCCTTATTTTCAAAAGATTTGAATTCTAAGAAAGAATTTTATTTCTCTAATTAAACTTATTTCAAATTCCATGTTCCTCATTTTTGACAATGTAACACAGAAGGAATTTTTTTAAGATTCAAAAAAAATATCATCAATATAGATTTGAAAAACTATAACATCTTTTAATTTTTTATAAAGAATGTATGATCATCTATACATTTTTTAAATCATTTAGAAAATTGAAAACTACTTTATCTTTCATACCATGTTCTTAGAACATGTTTTAAACTAGATAAAACTTTTTCTAATTAAAAAAAATACATTGAAAATGAGGTATTGTAAAACCAAAGGGGTTGTTCGAAAAAAAATTCCTTAACTATATACCAATTTGGGAATACACTCTTAACATCCATTTGATATAGTTTGAAATTTAGTTGTGTTGAATATGAAAGAAGTATTATAATGGATTAATCTTTAGAAACTGGTGAAGTTATTCCTCGTAGTCAATCCCTTTTTCTTAACTATAACACTTTCCAAAAAAAATCTTTCTTTTTTTATTACAATAATACCTGCTTCATATACTTTACTCCTAAACACTCATTTAGTGCCTATAGACATGGTGTATTTAGGTATATCGAGTATTTCTAGATTTTAATTCATTCAAAATGATTTAACTCTTCTTGCATAGCCATTACCCAAAATATATCACTGATTGCTTCATTTATTTTCTTAGGCTCTTGTTCTGACAAGAAACCTTGATGTTCAACCTAATTTTTTAGAGGAACTATAGGATAGGTTCCGTTATCTAAGATGCCAAATATAGCATATAATGATTGGTTCATATGGGTTCTAGAAGATCTAGAAAAATAAGGTATAGTGATTCCAGCATCATCAATAGGTTCGGGTTCATCCTGACTAGAGTGTAGAGAATTTCTAAACCTATATGATTTTACAGATTTCTCAACATCAATGTTAGATGATTTTGAATTTATGTCTAGATTTGACACATCATCCTCAAGGTTTCAAATGGCGAACTTTGGTTTATATGGATCTGTTCAATCAAATTTGGCATATAAAAATTAATCTACACTTTTAGTTTTTTTTATTAATGAATCTATTGGGTTTACAATAAACTAAATAACCTAAAAAACACCCTCATCAATTTTTTTTTGAAATTTTTTCAATATTTACCTTAATATTGAGAATATAAAAATTGCAATGAAAAACATTAAAGTAACTAAATTTGTGTTTTCTACTGTTCGAGAAATAATAACTAGTTTTTTTATGAATCAGTCTGATTAAAACTCTAAAAATAATATAGAAATCTATATTTACAGTTTCAACACAAATGAATATGGGTATGTCATATTCATTAATCATGGTTATTTCTATTTCCTATAAGGTTATATTTATTCTTATACAACACAAATGTGTTGAGGTGACTTAGGGCAGAGAAGTTAGGACTACAACCATTTTGTGAGAAAACATATTCAAAAACATAGTTTTCAAAAACATGGTTATGGTCGCTTCTTAAGGATTTAATTTTTAGACCACTTATGTTATCTACAGTTCTAGAATACATGGGGAAATGGAAACTAGATTCACTTTTTTGAGCTAAGAAGAATATAAAAGTATACCTAGAATAGTCATATACATGTAAAAATATATAGTGCCTCCCATTTTTACTTGAAACTCTAGATTTTAAAAAAAAATTCCATGTGAACCGAATCAAGAGGTTGGAAAGTAGAATTTTATATATTTGGGTTGAAAGTGATTTAGTGATGTTAAACCTTATGAAAAGGATTACAGACTTCATCATTTGGAAACTCATGTTTGGGTATATCCATGAATAAGACATTCTAGTAAGATTTCTATGATTTTGTAAGTTATAATGTCCTAGTATTCTATGTCGAATCCCAGAGTCTTTGTAAGAGGAACTCAAACACCAAAAAATATTGAGAAACTAGAGAATCTATTTTAATAGCATAACCATTTTCATTTTTAAAAAAAGAATATAAAAATTCATTTTTATAATTAAAAATAATACAAGAATCCGTTTGAAATATAAAATTGAAACTATCATCAAATAATTGTGAAATACTAAGAAGATTTTATTTTAATCCATAATCAAAAAATACTTTAGAAATTAATACTGAGTTAAAGTTACCAATATGGAAAATGCCATTTATTTTAATATTAACATTATCACCAAAAGTGACATGTCCCCCCAAAATCATTATCATATTCATGTAGAATGTGTAATCTCCTATTAAGTGTCTGGAACATCCACTGTCCATGTACCATATACTTCTACCGGAGCTCTTCCAACAGGATTCCAACAAAATAATTAAAAATGTGATGATTTTGGTACCCATATTTGTTTGCATCTAGTAAGATAAGTAATAAAATATTTGGAAACCCATGCATGCTTCTTGGGTTTCCAATACACCATTTTTAAAGTATTGTGAATATAATCATTGTTTGGTCCTAAAAAAGGAAGCAGTGCATGACTTTCTAGAGATAGAACTGGCAGGTTTTTTAGTTTTTAGTATGAAGACATATTTTCCAGATTTTGTTACAAAATTATATTTAGATGTGTTCCTCTATCCATGTTGGTATCCTATACCAATAGTGTACCTAGGAGCTACTTTCATACTAAGAATTTGTGTTTGAGTATTCATTCCATTAGCATATTATTCTTTGTCCTTTTTAATGTTCACATTAGATAATTTAAATTCATTTTCTATTGATTTAAATAAACATTATTTTACTATTCTCTTTAATGATCATATTTAACTATAGAAGTATGAGAAAGTAGTTTATTTAGAGAATTATATTTACCTATTAAATAATTTCAAGCGGCTTCATGAATTGTTACAATACTCAATGATTTCTTCAATAGTCATATTTTTAGAATCACATTCACTTCAGATTTATAATATTTTTATACAGGAGAATCTAGAGCTACATTATAAGTTTTTTCATGAATCACATATTGGGTTTGTCTGCCTTTTCATCATGTGAATATTCTCTGTCACTTGATATATCCCCCGAATCACTCAATGTGGTTTTTATTTCCTTTCTGTAAATTCTATCTTTGTCCTCATAAATAATATTATACATTATCATGGGACATTAATCCTTTACATGTCCTTTTCACTTACTTTCATAATACACTATTTCTCTTGAGTTCTCATTCCTTTTACAATCCATCTTCAAATTAACTTTATTGTCATATTTTCATTTCAAGATGGGCTTCCCAAAGAATTTATGCATCCTATAAAACTTTGTAAAACATCTAGATAATTGTGCCTTTTTTCGTCTCTCTCTGATAGTAAATCATCATTACTTATACTCTCTGAATGAGTCTCTATCCATTCCCATTCGTTATTTTTGTAAATAGTGGGGTTTAAAGCCACTAAGATTCTCTTTGGTTAATCCCCTTTCTATTTGTTTACTTTAAATCTTCCTCATACCCCATAAATTCATGTATCATCCACATTATTAGAAACATACTGATATGAAAAGATTATCTAATTGATACTGAGGTTCCTCTCCCTCTTTTTGTAAAAATATGAGTACCTGCAATATTTTTTTCTTTGGATTCCACAGGCTTTTGTAGAGAGCTCATTGTTTTGACTATTTCATTAAACCTAAGATAAATAAACGAAATGGGTTCTTATGGATTCAGCATAAATTTATAATACTTTATAATATATGTATTAAGTCTAATTTCATTAACATTTGTAGTTCATTCACGTGAGATAGCTATGGTATCCAAAATTTCATAATCCGATTTATAATAAGATATTCTATTATATTATTAATCCCATAAATCCAAAAACAACGCATTGATAGATTTAAAATTATTATTGTATGTGGGTTTTGTAGCTTCACTCCATGTAATTCATGGAGTTTTTGGTTTTTCAAATTTATCTTTTATTACTATCAAATAATTAAATCCATTAATTTATATGTGCATTTTGATTTCAAAATTCTTCTAAGTATAATTGTTTCCAATAAATTATGGTTCTATATTTATAGTAGCACCCTCATATATATTATCTATAAAAAATAAAAAAGGATTAATTATATATATATATAGAAACTTAAAACTAATGTAAATTTTGAGATATTTAAAACAGAACAATATCACAGTTGAAAATATATGAAAAGGCTTTGAAACTATTGAAAATATATGTTTAAAAACAACCCATTATACCAAATTATGGTTGGAGTATGGGACTCTTGAGGGGGGTGAATTGAATTCCTATAAAAATTAATGCTAAAAACACTATTTTTAGATCCCCCAATTTAAAAACAAAACATTCATGTTAATAAAAGTAGTAAATTTAGTAAATTTTGGATATTCAATTAATATCTCACGATACTGATTACTTGTCTGTAATATCAACCTAAAAGCCTAAAAAATCTTTTGAACCCAATTTATTAAATCAAAATAGTTATAAATACTATACAAGAATAACTATCAATGATAAACCTAGTTTTTTAAAATATGTGTTAAAATATAGTAAACTAAATATGAAAAACACAATGGATAAAAAAAGTGGTTCAATATAAAGATGATAACTAATCCACTCCACATTGATATCACATGCCCCCAAGAAATATATAAATAATGATTTGATCCACACTCTATATAGGGAGTTACACAATAATTCACAAGAAATTCTAGGTCAGAAGACCTAAAACACAATTTTAAGGGAGAAATATAATAGATAGGTCACTCATGACCACTTCCACAGTTATTCATGGGTGAAACAAAGTGTAAAAATATTTTTGGGTGAGGATATATTGTATCCTCTAGTTCAGTGTAGGTGATAGTGTGTATTTTTAGTACAGACACACACAGTGATCGAAATTCAAATAAAACTGTAAATTAAAGAGAAGAATATAATAAGAAGGTATTAGAAATACTATGAGTGTTTTTTTATAAAACACTAAACATCTAGGATGTAGAATTTTTTTTATTTAGGTCCTCTTTTAAATGGAGACTAAGGAACAAATTTCGTGAGTTATGTGTTCTGGATTCGAATGAGTTATTGTGTAACTACCCATAGCACTTCTTTATCATTGATTTTGTTCATCCAGCAATGTTTCATGATGGTAAATTGAAATTATTATATATAATAATTGTTCTTATGCTTTTTCTAGCATGCATGAATGTTCCCTCTAACGTCACACGCAATTATCACTTTTCCAGATCCTACACCACATTTTATTTTTTCTTTTATGTTTGTGTCGTGGATGATAAAAAGCATGATCTCCCCCCAAAATACCTCATAATATCAACAAATATATCTGGAAATAATCATTAATTAGGACAATTTCATTAAATTACTCAATTATGACAATTCAAATCAGCTTTTATATTTAAATGAAAAATTAAGAAAAAATTTATTAAAGAATGGTACCATAGATGGTTGGGAGACAAGAATAGTGCAACAATCATGATGATTTAGAAGCAGTGACACAGTCAGTATTGAAATTGTGAGTAGTGACTACCTTCTCAAGTTCTAGAACCTATAGAAATGTTATGGTGTATGGTCCTTTGAGAATTTTAGAAATGGGTGCACAGTTACAGTGTCCAATCCGTTGCAAATTTCTCTGAGAGTCCATGAAAAGTTAGGGATGCAATGGTTTTAGGTCCTCTATGAGAAAAGGTGTAAGGTAAGGGTTTTAGGGAAATGGTTTCATAGAATTAGTCGATTTCCAAACATAACAGTGAGACAATTTGGCCACAGAAAGATTGTCTCATACTTAATCAAATATATGTAATCTATCTAAAGATGTAGCACTCAATGAATGGATTACGGTTGAAAATAATCATAATAAAACATAATAGAACAATAGTAATCAAAATTTATAATATTAAAACATTTATACAAGATTAAATTTTTTTAATTCATTGAAATTATTTGTGATCATTAAATCTATGGGATTCTAAAAGTTTGTGATCTTAGACGAGATATGTCCTTTGAATGATATTTGCAGTGTGAAGCATTAGTTTTTGAAGGCTTACATATAATTGTTTAACACTTTATCAATTATAAGAATAATGGGGAAAATAAATTCATTTAGATTTTTTTAACTACAAATAATAATTTTTTTTGGAATTCATTGACCTGGGGGAAAAGGCAATGGTGGTGGCCGAGGAAAAGAGGGTGACATAGTCTGAGTCAGAGGCCAACATGGAGGAGGAGTCAGAGGTGAAGACTGAGGAGGATAATGAGGTCAAGAGGATAATAAATTAAGACTTGAAAATAACAATGTTTTCAAGAAATGAATTAGAATAAGGATCATATCATGTTTTTTAGAACAGTTGTTTATAATTGCACACAACACTTATCACTGATGATAAGAGGAATTTAGCATCATTCCATTTTAAAATTACATTTTTGTAAAAAAATAGATTTTTAAAACTAAAAAACGATAAAATACATTTAGATTGAAATTTTTTACTTTGAAAAACGATTCATATTTGATTTATGATGTATACAGATCATCCACACCACAATCAGTTGCACTATGTGATCGGTATGACTTCAAGTGTGCGTTATTAGATTTAAATTCTCTTATTAATACAATAAAAGTTCACTCACTATGAAATAGTAAAAAAACATAGGTTGTATTGAAAATTTAAGAAAATTATTCATAATTTATTTTTGACATGTACAAAAAATTCTCCTATCAAACTGACCAATGATTCCACCTTTTTGTCTCAAAGTTTGTTTTTCCAGTTTAAAATTCCATTTTTTAAAGAAAACACATATGGATACTCAAAAATAATAAAACACATTCAAAATTTTTTTTACCCTAGAAAAATGATCCATATATCACTTGTGATATGTATGGGTCATTATAACCTCAATATGATGCATGGTGTGAGTGATATGACTCCATGTGTGTCTTTTTATTCACAACTAAAATTAATTTTAATCAAAAAACTACTTAGATACTCAAAATTGAAAAAACACATTCGAATTGTATTATTAAATTAGGAAAATGATCCATATGTATGTTTTCATTTATAGGTGTCAACATCACTTTAATCGAACACATGGTGTGATTGGTATGTCTCTATCTATTTGGTAGTAATATAAAATTGACATATTAATCAAAAAAGTTTCACTGACAGAGAACTGATAAAATGTGCTAAAATTATAATGATAATTTGTAAAAATGATTCATAGTTAATTTTTAAAGTGTAGGAATATGTATCTTGTAAACCCCACAAATGATTCCACTTATATGGACCTATGTGCATGCTTCCAATTTAAGATGAGATTTTTCTAAAAAAAACACAACTATCATTTTCAAACCTAATGAAATTAATTCCAATTATTTTGAAACATTTGGAAAACGATCCTTCTATCATTTGGGATGTGAATAATTTTGTCATGCCACGTTCTGATGCACCATATGATCTATATGACTCCAAGTGTGTCTTTTTATTCTAAATTTAAATTAATTTTAGTGAAAAAAATCTCTCCTACTCAAAACTGAGAAAACACATTCATATTATTTTGGTAAATAATAAAAATGATCCATACATCACTTTTGATGTCTATGGATAATTCACACATCAATCTGATTCATGTTGTTACCGGTATGACTCCATGTGTGACTTTTTATTCAAAACTGAGATTAATTTTAATAAAAAAAATAACATAAGAAACATTTATAAAACACCTTGTCATTGTTTTGGTAAATTAGTAAGAATATCCATAAGTTCTTTGTGACATGTAGGAATAAGTAACGCCTAAATTTAACTCACGTTGTGACCGTTATGACTCCATGATCTTCTTTTTATTCAAAATTTAAATTAATTTTACTAAAAAACAATTTACATACTCTATAATAGTTTTTAATTTTTCTTACATTTGGGTTAGTAAATTTATTACATTTTAATTCAGTATTTTTTTTCTTATTTTGGTACTTTTTTTTGTTTCTACTGATGCAGTGTATTGTTCTATCATAGTGCACCTATTTCTGGTGATGTAGTTTGTAGCAGTATTGCATGGAAGTTTTTACCATTATTGGTGATTATAAATGTGCTAATAAAAGTGGGATTTATTAACTCTTTTTGAGTCCCTTATAAATCTTTTGTTTATCTATTCTATAGAAAGTACTGATAAATCAATCTTTTATCATCACTTTTTAAGGCACTGATAAAAGACCATTTATTATTTATTTTTATAGTGTTGATAATTTTTATATTTATTAGTGATAAATAGTGGAACAGATAAATGGGGTATTTTATCAGTGCTTTTATTTATTCTGATAAATATACCCTTTATCCATGGATTTTTAGCGCTGATAAACTCTACCGACTTTTATCTACACTATGGTTGTCATCTGTTATTCTACACTAATAAAGGCCGATTCTAGCACTATTAAAGGATTTTTTTTCATATAAGTATGATCATGGTGGTGCTTTACCCGATATATATGTCAAAAATTAATGTAATCAGAGGATGATGGTTTTGGGGTGAAAAAATGATGGAATGTAACATTTATATCACAATCCAAATTTTCCAAGAAATTTCTATGAATATTTTGAATGCATAATTCCAAGGAGATAATGAATCTAGTGGTTACCCTAGTGAAACAATCATATGATGGTGAAGGAAATACTATTAATGTGATAGTATATAGGAAAATCAATGGTAGTGAAATACAATTGATATGGAAAAGACCTGATATTCACTTTAACACAATCAATGTAGTGCAGAATCAAAAAAAAAATCGTATGGAAGCCCAATGGAAGAAGGGAAATGAAAATTTCTATATATGAAGGAAACTACGGATTTAAATTTTATTTATGAAGAAAACCCTTAGTTATATTTATTGGGATATGTAGATACAGTTTGGGTTAGTTTAATAGATGATTGAAAGTAAATTTCAGATGGTGTGATCTGTCGGGTTGGATTTTGTATTTCAGGGCTAAGCAAAAAATATAATTTAATTTCATTGAGAAACTTAGATGTTAAATATATTTCGGCCACTTAGTTCTACACATAGTTATTGTGGATTACGTAGAAGATTGATGATATCAGATTTCTATTGTAATATTCGATCTGAATTCCATGTGAAAATTCAAGTACTATAAATCTTATCAAGAATTCATTCCATTACTCAAGGACAATGGAAATTCATATAAATTAACATTTTTTCAAAAAAAATGTGGATAATGGGCATGTGAAATTGGAATTTGTGCCTTCATAACATTGGGTTGTATACATTCTAACAAATTCCTTACCCAAATATGAGTTTTAAAGTAATATACTAGCTCATAGATATCCTTCCACTACTCAAACATGAAAAGTGTTAATGCAGGACACTATCCCTGAGGTATGATGTGTTTTCCCCTAATGTTATAACCTGTGTTATTTAGGCAATGCCCTGACCCTAGTTACCCAGATTCAGAGAATTATTACATAACATAAGGAATATCACAAGGGATCAAATCCCAAAAGACGAAACCGTTTAGTAGTATTGGAAGTAATAGACACAAACATAAGTTGTACATTACATTATGAAATGAAATAAAACAACATTGTGTGAACTATTTACACATTCATCTCCCTTATACTAACCATGAAGTTCAATTATAATATTCTTCTCTCCATCCTGGAAAAAATGAAACATTGAAATGGGTGACCTCAGGTGCTCAGTAAGGATAACAATATAAGGGAAACTTTCATAAATAAGAATTAACATTTGATGCAATGTACAAGAGTAAAACACAAAGCTTTTAAAATTATTAATCATCGTAATATGAAAAAGATAAATAAAAAACTTCTATTTACTTATTCACATGGAAATTTTACTTGTCGAATAATCACATGTAATATCAATAGCCAATTTCATAATTATGAAATGCATCATGTCGCACTTTATAACCACATTGTCAAGGCCTCATGCCAAGACTGAAAATAATATTTTTTCAAGGATTTCTCCCAATACACTAGTTTGTCTATTTAGCCACAACGAGGAATCGAGGAGATATAACGGTCTCTACATGTCAGTTATTATGTCCAATGCATTAATCATATGAAAACATTGAAACATAACATAATCATTCATATTGAAATTAGAATATAAAATTTTATTCATTTAACCATAAAACATGAATGGTATTAAAATAACACATCCACAGTAAATAATATCAAGAAACCATCAATACAATATAGATGATTGTATCATAATAATTCAACTTCAAATAAGTGTAAAATCCATCAAAGGATGTTGGCATAGATGAAATAAAAATTCTTTGAGTGAAATATAACTCTCTATTTTGAAATCATATAATAGTCATTAAATTAATACATAAAATTTTTATTTAGAAAATATTCTTATAAGATTGTCATTGAAACTTCAATGATGTTATAATTTCTGAAAATAAATGCACCCACCGTATAAGTTAAAAAAATCATTCCTTAATTTTGTCAAAAAAGTCGTTAAGGACTTTGTTTGGAAAACAATGGAAAGATTACATTACAATTTTTTTTTATAAAACTTCAAACATATGTATAAATGTCTTTAACACATAGTCTAGAAATTTTTAATATTTTTTTGAAATATATATTTATGAAACACGAATGTGGATGATAAAGAGGTCCCTGTAGATACTCACGTGTAAACAACATCAGATAATGATGAGATTGAAGAATTAACCCTTACCATGTACATTTACTTAGTCGATGGTATGAAAACATACTATATAATGGTTAAATAAATGTTACTAAATTATAAAACAACTATAAACAAAAATATTAAATAATATATGATCTTCTAATATTTCATTGATAATAATATTTTAATTGAATCATTGTTTTCGGTGTTAACTAGTTCATTTTACTTTATATGTTTTGTTACATATATAATGTTTGTCATGGATAAGATATAATTTATCCATATAAATAATAATATTATATTTTTAAACATTATTTTAATCATCAAATGAAAATTATTCTTGAATGGTTATGATGGGGAGTGAATCTCATCGTGTTCATGGAGATAGTAATTTGTACGAATGCACAAATGACAATATCGTTATATAGATGGTGAAATAGTATGTGATTGGATGGTATGTCATATATAAATAATAGTTGACACGGTATATTTATTATTTACATCAATTATACTCCTTATTATACCCCTCTAAATAATGTAGTGTTGAATAACAAACTACACCACGACGTGGAAACGATAAGCTGTAAATATGCACGTTTGGTGACATTGTGATTCTTCGGATGGATAGAATAATGAATAAGTTTGTACCATATTTATTATGACATCATAGTATGTAGAAGGTACTTGAGGTATTATTTTTCTATGGAATCAACAAAGAAAGTGGAAGTGGAAGAATAAAAGATCTTTGAAAGAGGGGGTGAAATTATTACATCTTCTTCAGATGTTTTCTTTTGAGTTGATCAAAAGGGATCCTTAGGATGGCTTTATGATCAAACTAAGGCATCTGGTTTGAAGTGAGGGTTGTTGGGAGGATATTTTAGAAAGGTCACTCCATGCCAAATGGATTTGGTGGTGTGATTTTGAGAGAAGGGGGAAGAACCCTTTTATAAGAAATGTGAGGGTCACTTTAAGAAAAGCATAAAATATTATTTTATTATACAATCATATTTGGTTTATAATGGCTCTAAAATGATTTATTTTGAGGATAAGGAGGTTCTGGGTCACAAACAATCTCAGCCAATCTGTTTTAGACAGGTTTATGTCAACATATTAACCTTATGTTTTAGATTAAACTCTTAGTTAAATATTTTACCCTTTACAATGTATTCTTTTATTATTATAATAAATTGTTGATAAACATACTATAAATGGACAAGGGAACCAAAAGTGGTTCATTATTGATATTTCTAACCATATATATGTTCTATGGAAGACCCATTTATTTTTAGGAATATTATATCAATTAAAAATATTGTATTTTTTAAAAAAACTCATTTATGAGAATTTTGACACTATTTGGAATTTTGTTTTTGTGAATGTCAGAAAAACATTATAACTTTGAAAAAAATTTCATTAATCAACCCTATCATGTCATATTAACAATTATAATTTGCGTAATTCATCTGAAGTCCCAATTTACATTTATTTGGATATTTATAATATTAATTATTTTGATCATTCATTAATAAGGTGATTATTGCATCATCATTGTGTCACAAATAAATTTAATTATTTAATGTCTAAAAATTATAAATAAAATAAAATTATGTTAGAAATATTTTTATATTTCTAATGGATATTTATAGTTGAATTTATCTTATATATTACCCTAAATTAAAAAAGTTTTAGTTATTAAACATTGAATTTAACACTTTTAACTCTTCTTTAAATAAAATAATACTAATTGTCCTAATATAATCCATGTAGACCAAAAGGATAATATTTTTTTCAATGTTTTATTTGGGTCGAAATAAAATTATCCAATAGAATTAGGACATATATTAGGGTAATTATAATATCATTTATTACCTTTAATTACCCTATTTACTTTTAAACGTGGTAAATAAAAGTCAAAAGTTTTCGTTTACCAAAAATTATTTTCAACTTATTGAACCACATTTTACATACCGATGTCAACTGTGTCTCTTGGATTTTGGAAATTCAATTTATAAAATTGTTAAAATTATGTTTTATGCAAATTTCCAAATGTACCTAGAAGGTGGGTAAAAGATGGTAAAATGATCAAAAAAAATTTATATGTCTAATCTTATTATAAAATTACTCCAAGGAATCATATTGAACTTATAGAGGTATTATGTATCTATTTTGATGAAAAATAAATTTAAATAAAATAAACAATTATTGAAATAAAAACTCAATTTTAAACAATAACGCTATGTTTTTCACTATTCATCAAAAATTGAATGTTTTCATAAAAATAATACCACTTTAACCTAAGTTAATTTTGAAATTCCAAACAAAAAAATAAAGTCCATTTTGAAAAATAAAATTTATAAAATTTCAAAAACTCATTATTACTATTCATAATATCAAGTTTGATTTGTCGTGGTTTTCTAAATCACCAAGTTGCATACAACAGATGTTATTGAATTATTCAAAGGGAAACGTACCGTGGAAACATGTGGTGTTACATTCTCACCTCTGTCAAATAATTTCACCCATGAAATTTCTTGAATATTACTGTATAAAATGATTTAGGTTGTTCTTCATCATTGGTTCCTCTGGTTCCCACATTGCCTCTTCCATCTTATGATTTCTCTATAGAACTTTTTCCAGACAAGTCGTCCAGTTTCTCAACACCTGTTCTTTGGTATCAAGAATCTTGATACGCTCTTCACAATAAAACAAATTAGGTTCCAGTTTGATTTCCCCATAGGTGAGTACATATGTTGGGACTGAAATGTATTTTTTCAATATTGATAAGTGGAACACATCATGAACATTGTATAGACATGGCAACATTGCCAAACGATAATCTAAAACACCAATTCATTCTTGAATTTCGAAATTTCTGATGTACCTGGCACATACGTTTTTCTTCTTAATGAATAGTATAACTCCCTTCCATGAAGATACCCTCAGGAAAACATGATCACCTACTTGAAATTCCAAATCATTCCTTTGGTTATCTTCCTAGCAATTTTTCCAACTTTGGGATGCTTTAATGTGAGTTTGGATAATTTTCACATTTTTCATTATTTTCTCAACAAGTTTTGAGCCTATGAGTTCTCTTTCACCAAAATCATCCCAATAAGTTGGTGTGAGACATCCCTTCTTATATAATACTTTATATGGTGTCATTTGAACACTTGAATTGAAGCTATTATTTTAGGAAAATTCTACGAGAGGTAAATACTGATCCCACGTACCTTGAATGTCAAGTGAGCCTGATCTAAACATGTCTTCTATGGATTGAATAGTCTCTTGTGATATTCCATTAGTTTGAGGGATGAAGGAAGTAATCAAAGAAGTTCATTATCCATGGATTTATTAATAATTTTCATGAATTTTGATTTAAAATGGGGATCATGAATAGAAACAATCTAAAGTGGTACTCCATGAAGTCTTATAACTTCATTTATATTTAGTAATTCTAAATGATCAAATGGGAAATCTTCTCTTATATAATGAAAATGTGCTGACTTTGTAAGATGATCAACAATGACCCATATTGTATCATTCATTTTAGGAGTCATTGGAAGCCCTGTGATAAATTCCATTGTAATAACATTCTATTCCCACTCAGTTATGGGAAGAGGTTTCATGAATCCTCCTGGATGTTGTCTTCCATCCTTAACCCATTGACAAACCATACATCTTGACACATAATCAGCAATCTCCGTCTTTATGTTTTCCCATAAAAAATGTTCCTTAAAGTCTCAATACATCTATGTGGTACCAGGTTGTATAGAGAAATTGGAGCTTTGAGTATCATCCAACAATTCTATTTATAGATCAGATATTTCAGGAAGACAAATTCTCTTCACAAATTTCAAAATCCCATATTCATATACGAAGTCGATCTATCCCCCATCATTCACATCTTTAAATTTCTTTTTAAACACATCATCCTCATTCTGAGAACTTTTTATCCTTTCTAGTAAGGATGGTTTACCAACAAACTGAAAAAGTATTGATGTTTCACCTTCCATGATTATTCACATATCCATCATTATTATATCCATGAACATCAGATCCCTTTCAACTCTCATAAAATTCATAACCCCATGATCCTTTCTTCTTGAAGCATATGCCATCTTCTTTTCCTTCCCCGAGTGGTAGTGTATAGTGAAATCATAATCCTTGAGTAGTTAAAGCCATTATCTATGCCTCATGTTGAGATCATTCTGTGAGAAAATATACATCAAACTCTTGAGATCAGTATATTTCTCATATTTTCACGATAGAGATAGTGTCTTCATATCATCAAAACAAATATTACAGCTGCTAAGTCAAGATCATGAGTGGGATAATTTTGTTCATCAATTTTCAATAGTCATGATGCATAGTAAATAACACTATCATTCTGTATAACGATCCAACCATGTCCTTTATTTGAAGAATTACAATAAATAACAAAACCATCATTCCCGATTATTGATGAGAGGAGGATTGACTACTATTCTCTTTAGTTATTCAAAACATTCTTCACACTATTTTTTACAAAACAAATTTGGCCCCTTTACATGTGATCTTGGCTATTGGGTTAGAAAATCAGGAATACTTATGGACGAAAAATCAATAATAACCTGCTAAACCAATAAAACTACATACAATAGTTATACTCCTCCGTGATGGAAATTATTTTATTTCCCTTGTCTTGTAAAGATCAATAGAGATTTCATCCATAGAGAAAATACCTCCAAGAAAAGAAATTTCCGGAATCCAGAATTCACACTTGTTAAACAACCCATAAAATTCATTTCTTCTGAATGTTTTTAGAATAGTATGCATGTAATTTTCATGATCTTCATATCTTCTTTAGTAAACCATGATATCATAAAAAAATAGCATTACAATGTTATCATGACATTCCTTGAAAACACTATTCATTATATCTATGAAAAAAAGGGTGCATTAGTAAGTCCAAAAGTAATTACTATAAACTCGTATTTCACGTACCTGGTTCAAAAAGCTATTTTCGTAATGTATTCCTTCTTCACACAAAACTGATTATATCCATATCAAAGTTCAATCATTAAAAAATATTGAGCTCTATGAAGTTGGTCGAATAAATCATCAATGCGAGGTAGGGGATACTTGGTATTTATTGTTATATCCTCGATCTCCCTGTAGTCAATGCACGACATCATAGATCTATCTTTCTTATGAAAAAAATATAACAGGGTCTCCAAATGGAGAAAACCTAGGGATAAAAAATCATTTATTACTCAATTTCTCTAGTTGTTTCTTTAGTTCCACTAATTCCACAATTGTCATTATATATGGGATCTTAGATATAGGCCTTGAACTAAGATTTAAATCGATGGAAAACATAATTTCTTGCTCTGGAGGATGTCAAAGTAAATCCTCTATAAACTCATCAACAAATTATTTCACAATAGTCACATCCTCTATTTGAGAATTAATTTCCTCACCCATTTCTATTTAATTATCTTCCTCCCCAATAATTGAATTTAGTCAAGCTACTGGGGGTGGAACTAGATAAGAATTATGTGGTGACGTTTCTCCTCTAAAATAAGGTACTCCTTATCATCGTCAAAAATTGTAACCTTTTTTTCATAAAATAAATATTCTCATCATGGTCTGAAAACCAATCCATTACAAGGATTTTATCAAATTCAATTATGGGTATGACAATGAGATCAGCATATAAATAACATTTATATGCCCAAATAACGACTGATTCAAAAAACATTATTACAACGATAACACCATTAGGAGTATTGACTGAAAACTTAATTGTTAAATCAAATTGGAAATATGTAATTTTATTATTAAACATGGATGATATGAAATAATGTAATGATCCTAAATCAAATAATGCATTGTCACAATTTGATGAAACCATTAAATTACTGGCCACCACGTCATTCAGAGCTTCCACTTCAGTAGTAGTGTTTTCATAAGCTTGGCCTTGATCCCTTGGACTTTTCTAAGGTATTGTTCCTTGGCACTTAGGAAATTCATTTTCATAATTCCCCATTTCTCTACAATTGTAGAATTCAACATTAACAACCAATTTCATTCCCTTTTAATCACAATCTTGGAGGAATTTTTCACCAAATTTGTATCATACTCCCATTCCCTTCAGGAAACTACAATGGCGTTTCTTCTAAAATTTACTATAGGATAGAAATTCAAAATTTCCCTTCTTTCCCTTATTTCCATTTACAGAGTGTTCAGAAGATCTCTTCTTCTCTTCCATTCCTTTAAATCCATAAGAAATAGAGAATTTCTTTTCTGTCTTAATAGCACATGAGACAATCACTTTGTATGATAGGAAGAATTATGAAACTAATTCTCGACAGAAAAATGGTTTTAACCCATTAAATAATCGTTCAATCTTACTCCTTGAGTTACGTATATAATCTTCCACATGCATTGATAACCTGGAAAAGTTACCCTCATACTTTGTGACATTCTCATCCTCCTTTTTCCTCAGACTCGGAAATTGTCTTTCCATGTCCGCTCGATGGTCACGAGGAAAGTATTTTTCTTATAAAAGCTCTTAAAACTCCCTCATTTCCATATTTGATACTTCTTCATCCACATCTGTGTTTCGAATTAATGACTACCTTTGATCTGCATCTCCCATGAGGTGATAAACTGTCATGACAACTTTTTCCCTTTTGCTACTCCCCAAAGCATTAAATATTTTCTCTAAAAAACTTATCCATTGCTCAGCTAAAAATAGATTTTTAGTCCAATTGAATGTTGTAGGTTTCTTCCACATGAAGTGGTCTAACATTTTTCCTCCACATTGTGGATTTGGGTGCTCCATATTGGTAAGGTTATTATTCATAACCTGAGTGAGTTCTCCTAGTATGGTTATAATTTGTTCAGCACTAGTTTCATCACCAGCTCCACAATAATTATCCTGCGTTGGAGATAAATCCCTAAATGGATTACATGCATTGATATAGTTTCCATTCCATTCGCTAGGATCCATTTTTAAACAATGTAATACACTATATTAGTTTACGATTTTCAAATCATAATTCCAAACTACTAAAATAATGAACAAAAATTTAACTTTTTATGGATATAATACACAGTCATAAAAAATCATTGAGGAAGTATTTACTAATAAATCATTCATAATGGTTTGAAATGAAAATGTAAATTATCCTTAGTATATCCCCTGGGAGTGTTGTATCCAAAAGTGATTCAAGGCCCGGTGTCGTGTACCATGATATCCTGTAGCAATATTGAATCTCCATGTTTGAGTTTTCACTCCTATGTATATATGTGGTAGATCCACCTATACCTACTCGTTTCTAGACATGTATGTATTTCTTGAAAAATACATAAAATCTATACCTCAGAAAAATTCTAAGATGTTTTTATACACTAATTATCAATGACTATCTTAGGTTAATGTGCTCTAATTAGAGTTTTTCTAAATCTAGCTTTCAAGGTTTGTACTACAAATTCTATGATACCAAATGTAATGCCCCAACCCTAGTTACCCATAGTCAGTGCATTGTTACATAACATTGGCATGATCATAAGAGATCAAATCCTAAAAGACATATCAGTTTAGTAGCTTTGGAATTAATAGATACAAACACATGTTTTACATTACATTATGAAATGAAAAACAACAACCATGTGTCTCCTTTTAACACATTCATCTCTCATAGAATACCCATGAACGTCAGTCATAATATACTTCTTCACATCCTAGAAAAAATAAATCATTGAAAGGGGTGTGCTCAAGTGCTCATTAAGGATAAAAATATAGAGGAAGCATTCATATATATGAATAATCTTTTGAGGAAATGTATAAGACTAAAACACCAACATATTAAAATTAAACATCAGAATAATATGAAAATGATAAATCCAATAATTTCATTTACTTATTCAAATGGATAATATATTAGTCAAATAATCACATGTAATATCAATAGCCAATTTTATAATGATAGGATGCATAATTCTGGCCATCATGACCACATAGTCAATGCCTTGTGCCAAGAATACAGAAATATTTTGTCAAGGCCTTGTTCCAAGACATTAGTTTGTCTCATTAGACCTACTGATGAATCTAGGAGCTATAGCCGGCTCCACCCATCACTTAATGATTCTAATGAATTTCCTATATGAAAAGGTTTAAACTTAACATAAATATTCATATTAAAACTACAATAAGAAATGTTAATACTTTAACTATAAACCATGAATGGTTTATAAATAACACATCCATATTCAAACATATCATAAAACCTTTAATACAATATTGAGAATTGTACCATAACAAATCAACATCAAATAAGTGTAAAATCCATCAAATGATGTTGACTTAGATGAAATCAAATCTGTTTAAGAAAAATATCAATTTCTATTTGGAAATCATTTAAAAATCATGTAATAATAAAATTAAAAAATTATTTTGAAAATATTATTATAGGATTGAAAGGAATGATTAAAATATGTTTTAATGACAGAAAACAGACACACCCACCGTATACATTAAAAAAACATTGTTTCATTACTTTTGTTGAAAAGGATGTAAATGACCTTGTTTGGAAAACAACAGAATGATTCCTTTATAAAAAGTTTAACAAATTTAAAACAAATGTTAAAATGACTTTAACCCATAGTATATGAAATAGTAAAAATGGCTTGAATCATATTTTTAAGAAACACTAATGTGGATGATAATGAGGTCCCAGTAGATACTGTCGTATAAACAGCCTCAGATAATGAAGATATTGTAGAATTGACTCTTACCTTGTTCTTTTCCTTAGTAGATGGTATGTTAGCCTCTTTAATAATGGTTAAAACATTTTTATTAAATTATAAAAGAACTATATACCTAAATATAATATCATATATGGTCTTCTAATATTTTTTTGTTAATAATATTTTAGTAGTATCAATACTCCAGGTGTTAACAGATTCCTATTCCTTTATATGTTTCAATACATAAATAATGTTTGTTATGGATATAATGTAAATTTTGCATACCCAAAATTATATTAAGTTCTTAAAAATTAGTTTTAATAATCAATTAAAAATTATTCTTGAATGGTTATGATGGGGAATGAATCTCATTGTGTACGTGGAGACGGTAATCCGTGCGTACACATTAGAAACTATATCATTATATTGATGGTGAAATCCTATGAAATTGGATGGTATATCATATATAAATAATTATTGAAAAGAAATATTTATTTTTTACATCAAGTATACTATTTATTATACCCATTCAAATAATTATGTTTTGAATAACAATGTTCACCATAACCTGGAGACAGTAAGTCGTACATACGCACTTATGGTGACTTTTTTATTCATAGGATGGATAGAATGATGAATATGGTTGTGCCATATTTTTAATAACATCACAGTATGTAAAAGGTACTGGGTTTATTATTTTGGTATAGAAACAACAAATAAAGTGGAAGTTGACGAGGAAAAGAACTTTCAATGAGGTGGTGAAATTATTGCCTCTTCTTTGGTTATTTCCTTTTGAGTTGATCAAAAGAGATCCTTAGGTTGGATTTATGATCAATGTAAGGGATCTAGGTAGAAGTGAGGTATTTGGGAGGATATTTTAGCAGGGGGTTTCCATGCCAAATGTCTTTGGAGGTGTGATTTTGAGAGGAGTAGAAGTACCCATTTATAAGAGAGGTGAGGGTCACTTTAGGAAAAGATTGAAATATTATTTTATTATACAATCATATTCAGTTTATTATGGATCCAAAATTATTTATTCCTAGGATAAAGTGGGGTTGTGTAGAAATAATGTCAATGAATTGGTTTTATACAGTATTAGGTAACCATATTATACCAATCTTATAGATTTAACTCATAGTTAAATAATTTATCTTTTACAATGTATTCATGTGTTATTGTATTATATTGTTAATAAAAATTCTTTAAAAAGACAATAGAACCCCATGTGATTCGTTATTGATATATCAAACCCTATATATGTCCTTTGAATAAACCTTATACTTTTAGGAATATTATATCTATTAATAATATAGTATTTGTTTTAAATACTCATTTATGTCAAATTTGACACTATTTGGTATTTTGATTTTGTGAAATTCAAAAAAACATTATCACTTAAAAAAAATTAATTTAGTCAACCATTCCAGGTGTTATAAACCTATAAAATTAGTGGAATTCATCAGATTTCAAAATGTACATTTATATGGATATTTATAATTCCAATTATTTTAATCACCCATTAATAAGGTGATTACAACGTCATCATTGTGTCATAAATAAATTTAATTATTTAATGAGTAAAAATTATAAATAAAATAAATTTATAAAGGACGTATTTTTATCTTTATTGTGAATATTTATTGTCAGATTTATCTTATGTATGGCCCTATATTAAATATGTTTTAGTTACTATACATTAAATTTAACACTGTTAACCCTTCTATAAATAAAATAATAATAACTGTCCAAATCTAATACAAGTGGACCAAAAAGATCAAATTTTATCACTAAGGTTGATTTGGGTCGAAATACACTTATACAATAGAATCAGTACTTGTCTTAGGTTAATTATAATATCATTTTTAAACTTTTCTTACCCTATTTACATTTAACCATAGTAAATAAAATTTAAAAGATACTATGCACCAAAAATTATTTTCAACTTATTGAACCACATTTTAAATACTAATTTCAATAGTGCTTCTCAGATTTTTGAAATTCAATTCACATAACTGGTAAAATTTAGTTTTATGGAAATTTTAAAATGTGTCTAGAAGGTGGATAAAAACGGTAAAAAGTACAATAACATTTTATGTATTTATTATTATTATAAAATGATGGAAATGAATTATATTGAGCTTTTATGGGTATTATATATCTATTTTGACTTAAAATAATTTTAAATAAAATAAATAATTATTTATATAAAACGTCGTTTTTAAACAATAACGAATTGTTTTTCAATATTCCTAAAAAATTGAATGTTTTCATAAAAATACAAAAAATTCACCCAAAGCTAATTTTGATATTCTGAACCCAAAAATGAAGTCCATTTTGAAAAATAATATTTTCAAAATTTCAAAAAGTTGGTGTTGTTATTCATTAAGGCCAGTTTTATTTATCATGGTGTGCTAAAACTACAAGTTGCGTACAACACAATCTATTGCATTATTCAAAGGGAAACGAATTGTGGAAGTGTTCGGTGTTACAATTTACACTATTTTATAAAATATATAATTGAAATTAGGATCATTCAAAAATTGGGAATAATATTAGTTTTAAAAGGTGATAATTTTTCTCAATCAACACATGTTGTCTTAATGAAGATATGGAATGAATCTAATTTGTGGAGCAGTGAGGATGGGGGAGTTCTAAATCTAAAAATTCTAAAGAAGAACTTTGAATTAATAAAAATCATGATAAAAGTTCATGATGCTAGTATATTATGATATATGGATGAATAATGGTGTATTCTTGAACCAAATGAAGTGTTACGGTTGGTATCAAGAAATTAGTGACTCATTGATTTGATTTTCTTGATACTCTTATTTCACATGACGACAATGGATTATTTCGGGTTAGAGAGTTTATTGAGTAAATCCTTGATATCTATCTGAATCAAAATACGAGAATGTTTGTTGAAGATGGAATAATATTTAATGAGGTATCAAATTTAAAAGAGTTTTCAACAAACACAATTGGTAGGATTGTTGGATAAAAATCCCTCAATCTATCATTGCTCTTTTTTTGAGAAGATTGTGTTTTTTGACAATGTACGTGTACACAGAAAGTTGTGGAGTTCTATAATGGTTATTAATAATGTATTTTTTAAAAGAATCACGATAGAGTAATGGATTCCTTGTAGGTAGAATAGAATATTCTATATACCAGGTGGTATTGTTTCCCAGTGTTTTCTATGTTTGTGGTCTTTAAAATTTGGAGAATGGCTCAATTATCAAAGAATTTTTATTTCCATGAATTCATCAAAACAATGTGGTTAGATAATACATTTCACGAAGAATAGGTTTTGTGAAGAGCATTTCATGATGTTTCGCATCATTGAGAATAAGAATAATCATTGTGCAAAGGGTTGGATGTAATCTATGTGACTTTGAGAAATAAAACATTGAGAATGTGTGAAGTTTTGATGGTAATACCAATGACTATGAGAATATTAATTAATGGAAAATATACCAGGTGATTTATTAAAATTGGGAGAATCATTCATTAGATGAGAGATCATTGCAAAATAGTGATGACGTTGATGGAAGCTTATGGGATGGAAGGAAATTCCTATAAGTAGGACAATATGTCCCTCAAAATAAGAGTGAATGAGATAACAAGGATTCTAGGGACTCAGATTCATTAAGGCGATTTGTAATGCTTTTTCTTGCAAAAAAGGTCATGAATAAAGTGTTTTCAGGAATTTTATGAATTCAAATAAAAATTTATAAGCCTCACAAATGTAATGAACTTCATGATGGCTATAAAAGGCTACCAAAACTAATAAATTTTGTATAAGATATTAATGTCGAACGAAATTATTTATCTTCTTGAATTCCATATAGGATGAATTAAAATTGAGACCTTTGTGAATTTATTGAGAATTACAATTTCTATGTGAGCTCTATGATAGGATGGTGCTTCATGAAGGATGTTTGAGCTTCATAAAAGAGGTGGGCTTCAAAAAGGTAATGACCATGATGAATGTTTTGAAAAGGATTTTTCTTGGAATTATATGGTATTTTTATTTTCATCATGTGATTAAAGTGAGGCCTCAATAGTCCATCCATCTATAGTTGGTTATGCATTCATTGTTGTTAATTATTGTATCTACATGTCCATAAACTATGTACAAATCCCATTTACAGTAGTGAGAAATGTATGAGTAATGGGGTGATCCTTTCCATCGGTAGTGAGCCATAGAAGGAAGATTTTGGGAGTGACCATTGGGAAATTGTGAGTTATCCCTATATTCTATAAAGGATGTGATCCTCTGCATAAAAGTGATCTATCCCGAACCACATTTTTTCAATAACCTTAAGTGGATTGGTTACATTGGTAAATTGTCAGTTTTCTCCATAGATGTATGATAGTGAGGATGAACAAATAAAATATATATGTTTCCTTAAGAATTCTCTCATGATTTACATAGATTATATCATCTTAAGATAAATATGGAATGAATAATATTGTCATAAACACACTAATCATTGTAATGAAGAGGTCATGGATCCAGTGGTGTAAGAAATTTTTAAAAAAGAATATCCATACCGATATTCACCCCCACTCTCAAGGTATATAATACTCATTTATGCATATCATAGGCCTTACATTATAATGTTATATTGTTCAGAGTCAGTGGGTAATAGCATTTCGGTCCATGTCTTAGAGTATTTATGGTTGTAAAGGGTTCAGTTCATCCAGAGTGATGAGGATTGCATTGTAAATTTCAGGATCCCTCAGTGAAATAATGTTGTAGGCCTTTGGAATTAGAGAGTCTTATCTAGGATGGTTGGGTATATCTAGAGGTCATAAACCCTTTCATTTTCCTGCTAATATGTTGGGATAAGATGGTGGTGTACCATTTTACAATGTGACCACAATACTTATTGGTTGCCCGGTGCTCTCCCCTGGTCACAGCTGAAGAGGTATCTTCTTGGATCATTTTATGATATTAACATGATTCATCTTTTCAATGAGAATGGAGTTTTTTTCATGTATCTAGTGATTTTATGGGATGATAGTATATATACATTTCATGGGAACACATTTTCCCATGGTGTCTATTTATTGACATCACACGAAACAATCAGCAGTGCTCTAGAGAGTGGGATATCTTGTTGACTGCTTAGTATCCCCAACATTTTGATTATTTCATGAATTTAGGGTACAATAATACTTGAAGGAAAGAATAATATAATTATCCAGTTTTTTCCATTTATAACATTATAATATTTCTATGATTTTGTTAGATCCTCGACTAAAGGTAAAATGAAATTATGAGGCTCTATGATCATGGAATTGATGTTTTAAAAAATCTAAATATATTAAATGAATTTGAATGTTATTTTACTGAAAAATATGAATAACATCCAAAAAAGTTATTTGATTATAAATCTAAGCCATCCATAGAGCTCAGATTGTAGGTTTTACCCTATCTGCGATGTAACATTGGAGCACATCAGGAGCTCGAGTTGGGCATGGTAATGGGAAAATCGTTAAATGAATTATAAAATTAATAATATTTTATATACTCTTGTTTTAATGACTGGATAATTTTTATACATATATGGTTATTGAGAGATATTTTGGATGGATGTGTAAGAATGTATATCTAGAGGACCATTGGAGGATATGCTTCTGGGTGGATGACATGAGATGAGATCAAGATCCTGGATCCTTGTTCCCTCAGGGTTTGGGTATCTACCCAATGATAATGAAAACAATTCATTTTTAAAATTTATTGATACAACTCAAAGTAGGTAATTTGTTTTGTTGAGTTTTCCCCATTTTCTTATCTTATGAAGAACACAAATAAATATACCAACAGACTGATTCTCATTTCAGTCATTTTTTAGGTAACAGTTAATTTTTTGGATTTGGGGAAAATTATTATTTATTACTTTATGGATTTTGATTCCTATACATTCTAATTTTATCTGATAGAAAAACAAGTCTAAAATTACAAAATGATGTGGTGATTTACTCATGTTTATGATTTATGGTATTATCTTCCAATTATGCAAGATTTCTTCATTTGAATTCTCTTTTAACATATGATTCGTTGAATACCCTATGAACTATCAGTTAAAATTCATACATTGGTTTAATATGTTGATACCATGCGGTATGAAAATGATATTTTATGATATGGTTTCAGTAGATGATAATGATAGAAGATCAATGAATGGATTGGGATTTTTTTATCATTGTTTGGGTGTGGGGAACTAACGAACCCTTGAGGTTGTTGTTTCATGAGCATTGGATACTACTGGATTGTTGATATATGTGGTTAGGAGGATCAGTGAACCTCATATCGATGACATATAGTCAGATTTAGGGTAGAATCTTCAATTACAGAGTCACATGTGATGATTCATGAGAATTTCTATTAGTTCTATAAAAACCCCTAATACAGAATATGTAGTCCTATGAACACACGTTGTGTAATTACTTTTTTTGTGACACTAGGTTTCACACACAGAGATAAGTATCACACTCAATATAAAAAATTTCAAACACCATGTGACCCTCAACTGACTATATTAGAGTGTATATGGGGTATACTCCCAGGAAGCTATGTAGGAGTTCATGCTAGGTGTACCATGAAACAAGTCATATAATACATGGTGAATAGCCTGGTGTGTATAAGAAATTCATTCCCAGAATATTATGTGGAACCACATGCCATGTTTGTGTGGTATATACCATGTACATAGGAAGGTAAATGGGAATATTCATGCTACACAATGAGGTCCAACCCATACCCATGCACACGATGTACCTCTAGGACATTCCATGTGTATTGGAATAGTTCATTCCCTTTCAGTGTTAAAATTATAAGTGACATGATTTATAGACACATTGTGTATCCTCATGGACACTTAGTTTAATAATTTGATGATATGTGGGTTTCCTATTCTTACTTAGTCCAGGTTCATAGTGATATTCAATTATCCTATTTGGACCTATCGGTTGAGTGTGTTCCCATGGTCTATTCTTATGAGGGTTAAATGCAACATATTATTCTCATCATTGAGGGTGACTCATCATCATCATCTTGGAGGCGAATATTGTGTGGATGAGTTCTCTTATTTTGGAGTGAGTTTCCTCAGCCACCTTAGACTAGACCCCCCAGTGATATAGATCATGTAACCCTCTTGAAGGCCACAAGATGTGATAATTTCAAACTTATGAGGGTACAATGCATCCTACTATTCTCATTATTGGTGGTGACTCATCATCATCTTTATAGAGCCAATATTGTGTGGATGAGTTATCTTATTTTTGAGTGAGTTTCCTCAAGCATCATAGACTATTCCCCTCAGTGATATAGATCATGTATCCCTCTTAAAGGACAAGATATATGATAATTTCAATCATATTTCGTTAGGTTGGGTTAGTTGGAGTTGGCATGACCATCACTATATCAGAATTCATTGTCTATCTAGAAAGTGATTTGCAGTTGGGTTTGGTGTCCTCCCGTTGATCCCTATGCATTGAAGCCCAATCTGTATTTTGAGATATGATAATTCCAATGATGTTTAGTCCAATCAAGTGTATTTATCAAATGAACACTCTCAATATGCTTTAATATTATTCTTAACATAACAATTTTCCCCCGGGGATGAGTATCATCACTGGGAGTATAGTTCATGGAGTGTGTTCTCATAGAAGGATGTTTTATAAGAATTTGAGTATTAATCCTAGGATGGATAAATGTTTGTGACTATACCATAAGAAAGGTTGTCTACTATGAGAAAATTTGGATTCTTTATTGTATGTCCCTCATTATTGTTGACATATCCTATGATGAGAGGGCTACTTTGGATAATTTTTTTCGACATATCCTATTGGGTATTGTTTGATACATCCCTTCATGGAATCTTCCCACACATGTTATGTCTTATATAGAAGACATATACCTTCATGGAGTCCTTGAGGTATTAGGATTAGGTGATTCCTTGTTTGGGATAGATAAAAATAGGTGTATACTGGCATCGAATTTTACATCATTCCCCATCTTCGATGGTGGTGGGGATTTATTTCCAGTTTTGGTGGGATCATATTTGGCCCCTTTATATGATTTCTAGTACATTATGTCGAAATATGATTGTGAGTATCTTCATGTATGAATTTATTATTATCATTTCTTTAACATTTAATCATTGTATTGTCATGGAGATGTGTGATTGGGTATATGTACTCAGAGTAATGCATCCCATGTGTGATATTTCTTATAAGAACTAGTCGCCAGCCCATTCCCAATTGGAGGTGGTCATTGAATATTACATCTATGGCCTTGCCAAGTCAGGTTGTGACAGAATGGTATTATAGGATGATACTCATCTTGATTTTTTATGAAACTACTTAGGTTGAGGATTTACTTTTGGAGTTTCATTATCCTTGCTGTGATGATTGATTTATGAAACTATAAGGACCATGATAAACTTCTTGTTGAATCAGTGCATGTAGACACAAGTTATACGGAAAAAAATGGTACATGTTCCATATAATAATGGGTTGTGGTTTACATGTCCATCTTGTGTCATCTCCCCAAATATAATCATGGATTTTGGTATGTCTAAATAATCATGATGATGTCTCTTTGATAAAATCCTACTATTATTCCAAGATAGTGTCATGACGATGCCTAGTTGCGTGATGAGGATTCAGTCCAGTGACACACTAATTTTTTATTTAGTGTAGGTGGGAAAAATTATTTCTACCAACTATCAGGTATTTCATATATCCTTCCATTGACCGGGAAATTTATTGTCATCATGTTCTGATTATTATAGTTCAAGAAGGATAATATGAAGGTATGTCTAGGGTTAGTGCATTAAGTGAGTTCCCTTGGTATAGACCACTCTCGTTTTAAGCTGAACTAGAGAATTATATAGTGGAGTATTTAAATGATGTGATAGTCACAGTTTTATTGAATTTTGGGATGCTCGAACGATTAGATCATTGTTATTGAGACACATTTTCTACATGAAAAAACAATTGGCTCATGTGGTACCCACAAAAAACACACCAATGTTTATTTTCAATATATACATCTAGTTTAGTGATTTCCCTTGTTACATGGTGGGATAGAACCCCCTAATCATTATGTAAGGGATTGTAATACATCTGTGATGTGAATATCATACTTGTTTGGGACCCCTCTTAATGATTGTTCAAGTGGTGAGAAATCTCTAAGATGATGTGGGGTGTTAGTAGATCCCTATGTTAGTGATGAGTTCTAGTAATTTTTTGTGAAATTTATTGATGTCCTATTGGTAATGGGAGATCCCATGTTATGGTAAGAAATTGAGAAATGTAATGTATGAGTTCTCAGAAGGAGGATCTCACGTAGGTTTTTAGTGGTGTTTGGGGTATAAAATGTTCCTTCACTACCCCCATTGTAGTTTTTTCCTAGATTTATGAGCCAATTTTCTCTATGTGTATCCTCTTTTGGAGACCTATTGATACCATTGAACCCTTTTATCTTTTCCCCTGTGTTAGTAGATCATGTGGATAGGATCAGTGATTGCATGCTTCTACCAATAGTTTTTCCTGAATCTGACAAGAGAGGGAACCTCAAATAGAATCTCACTATTGAGATGGTGAGGCCCAATAATTATTTTCATATAAAATACTATTTTCCTTCCATCCATGTTCATATTTATTCTAGTTTGGAGTGCATCAGTTAAATTGGTTTTTTTGGATGGGAGTTTTCCTACTTTAATAAAGTGTGATCCTTGGAAAATCGGATGGTATCATCTTCATGAAATTACAACAAAGTTCCTATCAATTGGCTAGTTATACCTTTAGATAAATGGATGATATGAGCACACTATTTTCTTATATTGGGGGTGGTGTATGAGGAATCCCTTTTTGGTACATTCTGGTTTAACACAACACTGATATTTAGGTATTTGTGTGGAATGGATCCAAGTATTTCTCATGATTTTTTTGATATCCGATCATATGGGAGCTGTTAAAATTCATGGAGTGAGGGTACATTCATGCGTTTATAGAAAATTGGATTTGTAAGACACATTGTGTTCAGTAGGGCATCCCTGTTTTGTTATCCTGGGATGAATATGGGTGGTAGATTTTGGGTGTGGGTAATAATTTTTTACCATAGGATGGGTTATAAGAAACTCTAGGATTGAGAGGTTGATTTATCGAGCATGGAATCCTAGAGCCACTATAGTTTCTTTGAGATCTTAATGATACCCTTGGTCCTGTTTAACACTAAATAAGAGTTCACAAAACCTATTAAATAGACACATTACATTTATTTCATTGGTTTGTGCAAGTGTTTTTTAATAGTACCTTCTTGTCCTTGATGTAAGTGTTGGAGAATGCAAGACGCATGAGGATACTACCAAACATGCTCTATTAGTAGATTTTGTATGTCACATCTCATTGAGTTAGTTCAGGATTGAAATTTTCTCTTATAGGGATATGAATTTTTAGATGTTGGATTGATAATATAACCTATAGTTGTTGAGGAAGTGCCAGCATTAGGGAAACGTTGGGCATGGTCTTGGAAATTGATGTGGATAATGAGGTTCTCTGTATGTTATTGTTGAGTGAGGTGACCGAGTAGTTGAAAACATCACATTTTACCCTCGAATAGAATATGGGTGAACCCTATCATCATTCAATGGTGTTGAATACTCTTCTTTCCAAGAGAGTGAAGAATTCATATTTGGGAGACAATGACTATGGTGACTTGCTAGAAAATAATTCATCTAGTGACACAACAAATAGATTCTATGACTGAATAAATCACATAATAATTTTCTAGGTACAGATAATGACACCCGTCACTATGAAAACAGTGGTGATGAGGTAGATATTTTCCTTTAACAGTACATCTATTTTTGGTGATGACGTACATGGATATATAGGAATCAATTGGATTTCCATGGGAGTAAAACAAATTTTCATGTTATACTCTTGTTATATTATTTGTCAATTGATAATGACTAATATTTCTTAGTGTGGAGTTTAGACACCTAATTGTGTCGGAGGTAGTCTAGAGTTTTTGGATTCTTTCTTTGATAATTGGAGAATGTGATTTTTAATTCACAGAATGATTAATGAGAGGATGTAGGATTAATTTGGGGACTCGATTGTAGTTGGACATTGTGTTTTACACAATTTATATTTTGAGGTAATGTGGATAGTTTATGTTTTGGTGAATATTCTTTAGGTTTTCATTGCGGTTTTGATCCACATTTTGGAGGATCATCTACCATATGTTGACTTTTCATATCATGATATTTTCTACTCCACCACAAGAGTTGAACCTTTTTGAGGCCACATATGAGATACTATGAGGGACACTATTATACTAGTCGATCCCAATGGGTAATTTTGTAGGGCTTGTAGATATTTTACTAGTAATGGTTGTGAAGGGTGCAAGAAATCTAAAGGGGATGGGGACTACTCGGTAAACATCGAGAGCCCTTAGTGGATGGATGATGGTGTTATTTGGAGTTGGTGAGTTAGAGACTCTTATAAAGGATTGTAGGTTATCTTTGGGGATCCTAAAACCTATATTTTCATAATTTTATTTATGGTTAGTGTGGCGGTGTAACTCTTATCCATATGACCAAAAATGGTTTAGTTTCTTGGTGTTATCCACTGGTGATATCTAAAGAGGTATGTGCATGATGTTTTCTATGATATCGACCTGGGTGAGATAGTCTATGAGACAATATTACCGTTTTATCAAGGATTTGGTGGTGTTATATAATTATTTTAGAAATCGAAAACATGTTAAATTGTTTTTCATGGGTTTTTATTTGTTGGTAGCATAGGAAACCATCAAGGGAGCTCAAGATAGTGGGTAACTCTGTTCAGAGATAAATATCCCCAACCTTTTTACTAATTTTTTTTTCAATTTCAAAACACCATGAACTTATGAATACTATAATTAACCATACATTTTATGTTAATGAATTGATAATATTTTTAGAAATATTTTCGAAGCTAGGAATTGATATGTAATGAGATTCCAAGACCTAGAGAGAATTTTATTAATGTTTAAAATATATTAAATAAATTAAAGATATATATTGGTCATTTTCATAAAGAAATGGAATAACATCCAAATGGAAACTCTGAATGTAAATTTGATACCTCTATTTATATTAGAGAATGGGGTTTCCCCTAGGAATGACATAACATATGAATGCATCTAAAGCTTGGGTTGGGCGCGATTGTGGGTGAATGTTTAAATAAATTATTCTATTATAAATAATTTATATTGATAAATTTACAAGACCAGAGATTTTATATAAATATATGGATATTAGGGGATGATAGGGTTTTTTTCTTAACCTTTAATATCTAGTGGGATTTTGAAGGAGGTAATTTTGGAAGATGGTATCAGATCGAATCGATATCGAGGATCATTGCGCCCTCAATGTTCAAGGATCTCACAAATGAAAATGATATTTATTAATTCTTTTTGAGCGACCTATCCATATCATGTTGGGATTATTTTTTTTATCATTCATTAATATCAAAAAATTATCTATAATCAACTAACTAATTGATTGATTCATGGATCAGTCATTTTGTTTATAACAGATTATTTTTGGCATTTTAGGGACAATTATAATTTTTTTTGCCCATTGATATTTATTACTCTTTGTTCATATTTTCTATAATAACATATATGGGATTAAATGAAATGAGGCCATGTTTCCTTCCTCAAGTCTATGATTTATGGTTTTCTCACATCATTTTATGTGCATTCATCATTGGTTTTCTCATTTGTCCCATTATTATATGAATACACGACGATGGATCATTCTAAATTTGGTCTTTGGTGCAATAGATCATTACAGTGGGGTTTCGAATAGAGATCTAACATCACAATTGTGATATATAATAATGGTAGTAAATACAGAGATGTATTAGGCGTTTTAGATCACGGATTGGTCTTGTGGAACTGATGTTTCAAGATATAGGTTGTTTCTCGAGCACCAGAAAAAGAATAATTATATCTATTGTTGGTGATGAGGATTGATAAAACTTATATATGTGACATACGGCATAATTTATGGTGTAATCAGTGACAATATATTTGAGGGGGAACATGCAGGAGTATTTCCATAGGTTCTATAGGAATCCTAACTATACGGTGTGTACTCTTATGAAGGCTTTTCATGTAGTTCCTTCTATGCAGTTCTAGGGATTCGATGTAAAGATAAGTATCACATGTCTTGAAACACATGTCCCATGCTATGAAACAATTATCGGACTAACTCATCATGTTGATGGGGTACACTCCCATCATGCCATGTAGCATTAAATGATCTGTCTTCCAAGTCATAAATTGTGTAACATGTGCTAGATGGCTCGACATGTATAGGGAATAATTTATGGGAATATCATGTGGAACCACAGACTATTTGTGGGGGATACACGTCATGTTAAAATAAAATTGTATTTGAATGGGTAGGCTAAACACTGAGTGCCAGCGGAGACTTTTGCATTCCATATAACGTAAGGAAAAATCATGTATCATAAAAAAGTGCATGAAATGAATGTTTTATACATGGATAGTTCTTGGATTGAGATACATGTTTTCTACCCCCAAAGACCCACCATGTACTCCATTTAGGATAGGTTGTTTTCTTCTTTATCTTTAGTCCGAATTTGTGTTGAGATTTTGTGGTAATCCTCGGACCAGTACTAGTTGAGTTTTTCCGCGTTGCCTATTTCTATGAGTCTGCGATAAAGCATCCCATTCTAATTATAGAGGTTGACCCCTCATTATCTTCTTGGGAACCATTTTAGTTTGGGTGAGGTACCTTATTCAGGATTGAGTTGCCTCATTCTTCTTTGACAGTACCCCATAATTTATTAGAGAATGTATTCCTCAGAGTGTTTCAAAGGGATCCTTATTTACATTATATTTCCCAAGGTATGATTTTTTGGAATCAGTGTGACCATCACTATATAGGAATCAATCCCGTATCTAAGAGGATGGTTCCAATATAATCTGATGTCCCCTTATTGACACCTAGGCATTGATCCTTATCATTGTATCATGATATGTTTATTCTTATGAGTTATAGTCTAGTTAAGTGTGTCTCTATATTGAATCCTCCCAATATACTTTGTTCTTTTATGGTCCTAATGATGATGAACTCTATGAAGAGTTTCATTAGTTCTAGTATAGCTCATGGTGTGGGTTCCATTAGAACAGTGTTGCATGAAAAATTTGTGAAGTAATCCAAAGCTAGCATGCGTTTGTGACCGTACCTATAGAATGTCTATCTAAAATTTTCATATCAGGATGTTTTATTGTATGTATTACATTATGATTGACTTGTTATGTGATGAGTATACTACACATTATAATTAGTGTGTGGATTTTTTGGAGTATCTTTATAGGTATAGTTATAGTCACCCCTTTATATAATCTTATATCACATGTAATGTCATATGCATATGAAATATATATTTACAAAATCCTTAGATGATAATGAGAAGGTGGATCCTAGTTTTGGATAGAAAAACTGATGTGTATACTGGTGTTTACATTGGTTGTAGTCCCCCTTCTTAGTAGGTCATACATTATTTTCAGTTTTGTGTGGGATTATATTTTCCCCCTTTTTATGACTAAAAGAACATTATGTCATACTCTTTTATAGGGATTATAGATTTATGAATTAATTATTATTATTTTATTGAATTAGATATGCATTTGTGCATGTATGTACATAAGATAATTCCTACCATGTGTGTGATGTGACTTCTTAGTACTAGTTGCCTAATCCCAGGCTCCCTGAGATGGGCTTTGGGTCATTACGACCTAGTCCCCACTAGTTCAGCTCCTGATATAAGATACATTTCATGTGATTATAATCCTTGTGAATCAAAACAAAACCCATAATGGAAAAAATTAACATGTATAAAAAATACCCCCATGAGATTACTCTATTGGATCACATTATCACCCAAATGAATCCACTAACCCAGCACATATAGAAATTTGAAAATTATAAATTTTATTAACAAAAAACAAAAATAGTGTTATATCGTCTATAATAACCCAAAATCATAGCAAAACCCACAAAAATCTAGGATACTGACCATGAATCTATGTGTCCTGTTCATAACCTCTCTCCCCAATTACACTATGAAATCCCAAAAAATGAAATAAGTAAAAACTCTCCCACAAATCCATTACTCTCAAAACTCAATGATCTATTCTAGATTAATAATAAACATTACATCATTCTCTATATCAAACTATACCTTTTTAATGTCATGAATGTCATTATGAAGATAATTATGTATATAATAACCATTCAAGACGCTGTGGATCCTGTCAAATCATCACGGGAGAAAAAACCAGTGTGCCCCCACACTAATGTACTCATTCACCATAATAGGCAAAAATAATTAGGGATAAATATTAATCCACTAGGGAAATATAAACATCCCCTGATGTGAGGAAAGTATCAAGAACATGTAGACTTTATCCTAAATCTCTAGTAGCCTCCTTCATTAATATTCATGGGAATTCTATTTTTCATGTGTCCCCTTCATACATATCAAAGACTATATGAATATAATCTATCATCTTATACACCACATTTGAGCTAGATACTATAGTTTCCCCAATCTCAGTTCCTCACAAAAAACAAAAACATGACCAACCATACATTGAATAAAATTTATCCACAATGATGGACGATTTATGGGTATTATTATATGTATACAAAACTAATGGGTTTTCATTATTGCTTTATCTCCTATATTCCAGGATGAAATATTGAAATATATACTTCAGTAGATCGATGGTTCGGTCCACTTTCCTATATATATGGGCTGAAGAAAAGTAATACAGATAATCTAAAAGAAATTATCATGTTTATTCCCCTTTAGAATCATGAGGTAAATTGAGTATATTGATAACAAATAAAATTCATAGAGACCTCATAAATCCAAAAAAACATTTCCATATACCACTACATAATATAACCCAAGACACATGACTCAAATATAAATATAGTAGAAAATCACTACATTAGATGATCTATAATCACACAAACATCATCAATCCCCCACTTCTCAAGGTAACATGGTGATTAAACCTATCAAAATATCCTATAATTTCAACTAAGGGACATCAAAATCAAGAAAAAAACCCAATAGGAACATGGTGATCATTCTTCAGCTATTGAAAATATATAAACCATGATAAAACTATTAAACTGGAGAATTTATCCAAAGAAACAAAATTTGTCTCCTAAAGCCCTGACACATATTTTACAGAACTTTATATCAATTTTTTGAGAAATGAGACTATAAGGTAAATAATAAGAAAATTTCCATTGAATAAAATATCATTCACAGATAAAACATTATTTTGTAACCATGCAATGACCACCCACTCTAGAGAATCACTAATACTGACTTGGTATAGCCCTAAATCCCCCTCTAAGTCTACCCACTATGTCTCCTCCATATGCCACATCAATGATGACTACATGTTCCTCGAATAAATATTACCTAAACTAAAAGTATCCTCTAAATCCATATTAATTGTCAAAAGTTATGAAATCTATCTCTAATAACTACAAAAGTCATGAACACCATCCCCTCCAAACATCCAACTCAATGCATCAAACACTAAATTTCCTAACCCATTGGGGTATGATATATATAAATAATAATATCATAGATAATATATCCATCAATATTTCCCTAAATTTATATCTAACTAAGAAAATACATTCCTCAAAGTCTTTTGGTCACTAAAGACCAAAAATAATTTTTCAATGTGGTAATATTATCAAAATTTCATGTCAACAACATCTACAACAATATAAATTTCATAGGTCGTATAAATATTCTCACGATAACATAATAACCAAGACCCCTAATATATATAATTATAGAGAAAACAAACAAAAACCTCCAATAATAGCCTATAAGTCCATGGAAGATTCAAAGCTCTATAATTTTCATATTTGCAGCTCATGAAACAAGTGCCTAATTTTTTTGGAGGGCCTATAGACACAACTCATTAACTTATATCATAGATCTATAATACCCTAAAAAGTATTCATTAGATCACATATTTTCTTATACAGTATCATGTATGTAGTATGTATAAAATGTGTGACTGCAGAATAGATCATAGGGTGAAATGCCAATAGGGACATTGTGCTCTAGACTCATCATCCAGAAATCAGTCAAGTGTGAAATAAAAAAAATACAAACATAATACTCATCTCTCTCATACTCAGTATTCCCTATTGAAGGGAGAGGGTCTCCTACCTATTTGTTTCCATCGTCATTGATGAAATGTACTCTATATAAATATCCTTCGATACGTTATCCCATGAGAGATCTTAATTTTGTGATCACTAATATATGATATCCACCACTAATGTGTCGACTCTCTCTTCTGGATAACTAATAATATAACCTAAAATTCTTAAAAAGAACAAATTAGATCAAAATTAATATTTTAATCCTCTAATAGGTGCCCTATCCATTGATCAATGTTTGTCCATTTTTATATTTCACACCCTATCACTAAAAACCAAAAAAGTTACTCTATTTTTCCTTTTCCTCCTCTATCAGATTTAATCTCAAATGATCCAATGGATCATCCTTATGAATCCATATTTCATCAAATTCACATATATGATGATCAGGATACATTATATAGAACAAAATAACCCCTATATAAGAGACCATATATAAAACATTGCACAATTTACTATCTTTGACTAGAATTTACATTTTATCATTCCAAAAGACCATATTTGTTTATAGTTTTATAGAATAAAGTCACATCTCTTACTTTACAAACACCTACATTACATACTAGAAAATTAAACTCATTATAATATTTTCCCACAAAATATTAATTTTAAAATGAACCATGATTTCTTTTTTATAAAAAATCGGCTTGATTTTCAAAATAAATTATTATTATTTGTTATTCAATCTTAAAACCCTATGTAAAAAAATTATTAAACATGGTATGAGTACAAAGAGATTCATAAGGGACGAAAAATTAATAAATTAGTTATTCAAATGAAAAAAAATAAATAATTTTTTTCCTTTTTCACCTTATACTATGACTACATAAAATAAATCATATCCACTTGGAAAAGAAAAATGTCCCCCCAAAGAGAACCTTTAAAACCCAAATATGAGTGTTATATCAGACCAACACATCATATAACTTATATCAAGGTCAACGAAATTATAAGCTATATTTGGGCCATAAAACGTATAAATAATTTAATTCTCACCTTCCATGACATATAATCCACACTTTCAAAATCATAGAACAAAAATTTCACATTTTCATCATAATGTAATTGATTTTTTGAAACCCATTAGAAAATAACTCCCAATTTTATCATCAAAATAATGAAAATTGCCTTTTTATTTTGAAAACTAATTTAAATAAAAAATTACAAAAAATATTATAGAAATGATTTCATTTTAATATAACAATATTATCTTATAAAAGAAGATAAAATTAAAATGAAAGCAATGGTGGTGCTAAATTGCATACATTCTGTAAACGTTAATATAATAAACCCTTTCAAAAATTCGATTAATTTGACTAATGAAAATTATTGAATGATTATTCATTTCTAAACATATAAATATATTATATGGTAGATTTAGATGATATATTGTATCCCTTGATTTATAAATAAAATATCCCTGAATTATTTTAAATAACATGGATATAGTTGAAAATGTTTGTAAAATGTACTTTTAAAGAGTATATTAATGAAAAAATATCTTTCAACATGTTAGAATAGTCACAAACATTCTTTATCTTACTAAATAATAAAACTATTATAAATATTTAATCTATTAATAAATTTTTTAGTTTTTATTATACCTTTTATTTCACTTATATCTTTTATCTACTTACTTACGTAATTGGTTATGTTTACTTAAAAAATTTGGAACATGTTATGTTCATAAGTCCAAATTGAACTTGGTAGCTTGAATTTTGAAAATGGATCACGATAATTTCATATAAAGAATTGTAAAAATTTTTAAATCTAGATTTTATAAATTAAATATACTTTTACAAGATATTAAGTATGATTGTTATGAAAAATGAATTATGTTATAACGATGAAAATGATTGGTCGAACATACACATGAGTAACGTTTTAAAAATTCAACAAACCTGAAGTAAATATGGTATGTATCATTTAAAATTAATAGATATATGATTATATCGTTAATATAATAATATTTCATTCAATATACTTATATATTTTCAATTAAAGATGGAAACAAAAAATTAATCTCAACACTTTATAGAGGTTATAATCAATGTATATGAACGAACGATGTTATGATTTTTCAATAGATTGAAAATTAAGAAGATCGAGGATAAATTTAATTTATAAAATTAATATTATTTATTTAATGTCATAGATATGCCTTAAATCTATTATTATTACCATCCATGAGATGGCGTGATGGAAAATTTATTACTGCGGTTCTTGATGCGATAGTCCATCATACAGACAAATGATGGTTTTATTTCAAATTTATTTCCTTAAAATAAGGATTATGATTATTAAATCAACATAATAACATTTTAATATGTGGTACATACTGATTTCATTATACTGATCTGGTTATGTATTTTTTAGAAGTGGTAAAATATGAAATAAAATAAATACACCATGTTAAGTGCATTACCACTTTTTTCAATAACCTCATTTGGTTTAAACATTTGGGATATTGTGGTGTGTAATTAAATAATATCATATAAACTAATATGTGGTAGGAAATTTTTATTAATTTTTTGTAATAGATCTTGTATTTTCTATTAATATCAATAGGACTAAGTAAAAGGGGACATAACTATCACTCTTAGTTGTGAGGGAAAGGACTCAGTTTGAATTACATAATAGATTAAATTATATATATACATATATATCATAATCAGGACAATTGATACCCAAGAACCCCAAATGAAAATATAATTTTTATAGTGGATATTAACTTAAACAATCACATTTAGAAAATTCTTGGATATATTTTAAACCCTATGTCCTAGTAAAACAACATCACATTCATTAAAACTGTAACCGTGAGAAATTTACTTTTATAAAAGGAAAACATAATTAGATTACAATAAATTAATTTTTTCCCATAAAATTAAATTAATTATTAATATTTCTAATAATTCACCCATTTTACCATATTTAATTCATAGTAGTGGAAGAATAAAAAATAAAATTAAACCAATAAAATGTGATGAAAAACTAGTTACAAGAAAAGTTATTCTTATGTACAATAAGATATCTTATAAAATTCATTTAAAAATTTGTAGTCCCAATAAATGTTTATTCAAACACCACTTCCTAAATAATTCCTCAAATGTTTATATCTCTATACCATAATGAAAAATTATATTATAAGAAAATTCAGCTAAATAAATATATTAATCCAATATTCCTTAGTAATCCATTGAAAAATATTTAACAATATATTCCAAATTATGAATCATTCACGCCAATTATTCAATAGATTTGGGATGAAAAACTATAATAAAATTTAATTCAGTATCCAAAGACTACTAAATTACATTCTAGAAAAATAAATGTTAACTTACGATAATAAAAAGATAAAAAACAAATATATATTATATTAAATATGATTATATCTTTAACATAAATCCTAGAATTATATCTCAATGATATATTATCATGACTAGTAATAAATTGTAAATACGTATAAAATCGATCAAATATATCAAAAATTTCATTATTAGGTTAATGCATATTTATAAATCCCACCTCAAAATCCATAGCTTTGTTTTCACATTTAAAAACTGGCACTATGAAATATATAGGAACACCTTTTGATAATCTCCATTCATCTTAAACCTATTTGAATTTAAATAATTCCATATAAAAATTTGAAAAATGAATCTTTTTTCCATCACACAAGTAATTATCTCAAAGAACACTATAAATTATAATACTATTGAGATGAAACAAACATAGATATCTATATGATTAAATGAAAAACTATTTTTCCAATATAGGGATAACTAGCATATAAAACCGTCCTCTAAATATAAAAATACAATATATTTTAATTTCGAGTTCTGGTAAATAACCAATCATTTCAAGGTCCTCTTTTTCTTAGAAAACCCCAATTACCCTTCTGAACATGCTTAATTTTGACTTTCAATGATGAATCTGAGAGAAGAAACCAATCATAGGATGCACATACAAGAAAATTTTGAATCCCATTATTCATGAATTATTTTAATGAGGGATGATGTTCTCAATGATGTGTGGTTAATTATGCACAATAAATTTGACTCAAATAATCTCCTACTTTGTGTGATTTTATTAGATGATAATGAATAATGAAATCATTATAATTTATTAGTTCTAAAAATAATCCATACCTCATTTCCTACTCTTTTTAAGTTAAAATATACATTAAATATTAATGATTATTATATATTTTAGACTTTACCCCATATAAATGAATACAAAATTTTTATTATAAAAAACTTTTATAGTTATTTTCATATCATGAGACGGAAAATTTAACTCCAGATGATTAAAATAAATTAAAGCATATGAAATTACTTGATAATTATGTGTCAAAAAAAAATTCACTATAATAAAGATTAATTGTATATAAAACACTAATCCTTTCTATAGGGTGGGACCAAAACTAGATCAAACACAAATAATTTGTTGCGTTTCTAGAAATATTTCATAACACTCATTAATGCTTAAAATTTTAACTAATTTCCACGTTAACATAGTTTGTAGGTTGTAAAACCAAGCATATTTTCAAAAAATGATGCTATTAATCCATTAATCTATTAAAATTATAAATCACCTTAACATTTCTTGTTGTTCCCCATTCATAAACCACTTTAGTATTAGACTGGTCAATAGGACTGACATATTTAGAAGCAATACGCAAATGGAAAAAAATAATTCGAAGCCAAAATTCACCATTACAAATCATTTTATAACGTGTTTTAATTCACGATTTCAAAAAAAATCACCAGTATTTCATAATCATCATGAATTTTAGAATGAAAAAAATAACTTCCATAAAAACAACAATAAAAATCTTTATATTCATGGAAAAATCTATTCTGAATAAAAAAGAATATATCTAGTGTGTTAGAAAACCCAAATGGAAAAAATTACAAACTCATAATTTTGATTTCCTTTGTGAAAAACCATTATATAAATAACAGCAACATTAACATTCAATTGTTTGTATGATGAAATTAGATTAATATTCAAATAAGTATACATATTCTAGAGTTGAAATTTTTTTGAAAGTAGGTAAATTATACTTATTCTTCGTAGTGAAGTAATTCTACTCAAAATAATAAATTTAGAGTCTCATTGAATGATATTTATTTTTAACAAACAAAATAGGATCACCCCGTATGAAGTACTATTATGAATGAATTATTTTCAAGTAATTCATTGAATTTATTTTTAAATTATAAACACTGAACATGATTCACATGATAATAGATATTAGAAATTATTTTATAATTAAGAACAAATTCAACAGTAAAATCAACATCATGATTTGGATTAAAATAAGGAAAATCATAATTAAATACATCAATATATTCATTTACAATTGGAATATCCAAATACGAAAAATTTCCTTATTTGACAGCATGATCTAGTTTACTCTCAATAAAATCATTTTTCAATTTTTCAGCATCATGATATGTTATCAATAGAATAATATCCTTGAACATAACTTTCTTAGATCAATAATATATGTTATCATGTTAAACTAAAATCCAATCCATGCCAAGAATATAATTGAAATCAACATTGTGCCATTAAATGGCATGTAAAGAAAAAATAATCCCACAGATTAAAATAGGAAGATACTTCTAATATATGGTTAGTTTAATAATTCCTCCATGATTTTTAAGAATAATTTCATTCCTGTGTTCATTTTGTGACATTCCCTTTTACAATAAAACATCACAAAAATTAATGAATGTGAATATTTGATTCAAACAATGCACATATATAATTTGAGTACATATGTTTTATACCTGTCATGACTACATTAGATGGACCAACATCAAATATTGTAGTATGAAGTAAATTTTACACACATTTTTTCTTTCAATTGTGATTATTTATACTCTATATAATTTGAGTACATATGTTTTATTGGGGAGATGTATTTTAGCTAATTCAAATATTTATTATTATATTTTTCTATGCAGTCATTAACTATATGAGAAAACATATAACGTCAGTAATGCATTTTAGGTCATATCGAACACTCCATGAAATTCCTCTTACCATATTGGGAACATGTTTAAGGATTACCTGTTATTTTCATAGCTTTCATCTTCTGTATTTCATACCACCTAGAACACTTCTTACCCTTCTCATCTTAGGGAACATAATTTTCACCAATCTCTATCTCAACTTTCTTGGCACTATGAACAACATTCTCATAATATTTAAATTCCCATGAAGATAAATTTATTTGTAATATATTTTTAAATCTTGATTAAAGTATACCAATATCTTTATTATGTTCTTGAATATAATTTGGTGTATACAGTTCCAGTCATGTGAGTATTTTTCACACATGGTTTCTGACTTCTCAGCTTATTCCAATAATTATAAGAATTATTTCTCCATTTTGAGTCAAACATCCTTTGTGAAATATTTCTCAAAAAAGATATTATAAAACATTTATTATTCTATAAAATCAATATTAACTCTCTCTAGTATTCATTACCAATAACCACCACTGATCAACACCACTTTCAAAAAGGTACATAGAGTCTTATCTTTGTATATTATAAAATTATCTTGGAGTAAAATATCTTTTCTAGTGCATTGAACAATATTTTATCTACTACTATATTTTAGTTTCCCTGAAATATAGAAGGTTATGTTTCTTAAAATTCTCTACAATGTATATATTCATTTTTGGTAAATATTATTTATCTATAATATGGTCTCCAACCCCCAATTATAGCTTTTATAAACTAAGACATTGTGAAAAAACATCATAGTTCCAATTCCAACCATTCTTGGATATTGATTTTTTCACGACCTCTCCTCAGGGCCCGTGCCGTGACTACCCCAAGCCCGCCTTCCATAGGCCAGGGGCTGGAGAGTAGCACCAAAGGCGTAAATCCCGATAACTGGGAAGACATTTCCTTTATAAAAGTAAACAAAACACCACAGAGTACAAGGGGAAGTAAAACACTAACTACAAAGAGAAATTGATGAAATGTAAATGGGCCAGAATAAAAACCCAACATAAAGTACAACTACTACTAAACGAAGTACAATAGAAAAAGTCAAACAGCTGGAAGAGAGGAAGCAGCACCTAGGTCGTCCTCCTCAGATCCTACCTGAAGGTTAGGTACAGATAGCGCAGCTCCTAGATCGTCCACCACGGATCCTACCTGAAGGGTAGGTACAGATAGCTTCCACAACGCTCTCGCCCATCAACCACCTCTAAGTGTCGTCTCGCCGTGAAGTCCACCTCAGGGTACTGACTCGTCATGTAGTCCTCCTCCGGGTACCATCCAGTACTTGAACACTCGGCCTCCGTCAGCACTGCCCGTCGTCTGCAACCAAAACAACGAGGTGCGGGCATAGCCCATGCAGGGGTGGGTATAATGATACTCAGTAGGGACCCCGAGACCCTCAAGGTCCCACTAAAACCAACAATTTTAACCAAAATGAAGATCTCAACAAGTAACCTCTTCTTAGATATATGCTCATGCATATACCTAAGTTATCAATTAACCAATCTCAATCACGAGGAAAACACCAAGATCATGAAATCAACGGATAACCACTACCCAGGTATATGCCAATAAATATACCTAAGTTATCAAGTGACCCATCTAAATCATGAGATTAACACAAAGGTCAAAAGTCTCAGCTCAAACCAGGATTTTCATTATCGAAACCGTAACTGCTGAAGAGATCCATCACTAGAGTGTACAGTGGTCCTGTCACGACTCCGAGTTACTGCTCACTAACCTATGACTGCTGAGGTACTCCTCCTGTCGAGTATCGCGGGTCAGCCACCCAAACACAGTAGTGCTTCTCACCGGGGTATGTCACCCAAACACAGTAGTGCACACCCCCTAGTAGCCTATTGAGGTACTCTTCGGACGAGTACCATGGGTCTGCACTATCACAGAGGTAGTGCTCCATCCGCCATGGGTCTGCACCTCACAATGTAGAGCTCCGTCCACTGGGCTAGTCGACTCACTCCAAGTTGAGTCGGTCAAGCAGTCGTCAGGTCTCAGTCGGCTACATGGTCTCCGTACTCCGCATGCTCATCTCTGGGAGGCTTTGCTCCACGAGCTACAGGTCGATACTCCAAGTATCTCAAAGTCTCATGAAGAAGTAACTCAAAGGACCACCTCGTCATAGGGGTCTCAACTCAATAGACGGCGCGTCAATCGGACGCCTGGACTATGAGTTATTAGCCTTTTCATCCCCAGGGCTCGGTTGGTTTCATGTGCGAACCAATCCGGCCATATCTCAACTGTACCCCGAACTCTCATAGGGTATACCCATAGGGACCGATTCTCAATGTGATCACCAAATCCGCTGACGGTTCGTCAAACGGACCTCCGGTCTGAAAGATATCATCTTTTCCATTCCAGGGGCCCAGTTGTATTTCAGGTGCAATCCAACCCGGCAACTACCAAAATGCATCCAAAACTCGGGCGAAGTATTCCAAAAGTTCCATCTCATCAAGAGGAATTCAATGAGACAGACGACCCGTCAATCGGACGCCCGGTCTGTGAGATATTGGGCTTTTCGTTCCAGGGGCCCGGTTGGATTTCGTGATCGAACCAACCCAACCACACTCCAACCGCATCCAAACCTCATTCTGAGTAAGCCAAACGATCCGTATCAATTAGAGGAATCAATCAAAGTCGACGGCACGTCAATCGGACATCCGGAGCTCAAGATATAAGTGTTTCCGCTGCGATGGCCCGGTTGGTTTCGTATCCGAACCAACCCGGCTGAACCCAAACTATTCTGAAACCTTGAGTGTGATATACTGAAATGACCGAATCGATCCAAGGATCGCATCGCCTCTGACGACGCGTCGTTCGGAGACCCGTAGCTCATGATACGGGCAAAAGACTGAAAAACGGTCCGAAAACGGGGGGTCTGGACCCGGACCGACCCGGCCCGACCCCCCCTGGGTCCGCCCGAACGGGGTCGGACCTGGTTGGGCGCGACCCGGCCGGTGAGTCGGCTCGGCCCGGCTTGGCTCGGCCGAGCGGCCGAGGGAGCGGAGTCCGGGGGCGGGGCGCGCTGCCCCCACCCGTGAACACCCCCCCCCCCCCGCGGGGACCCCCCTTGGTCAGCGGATGCGGCATTGCCGCGTCCCGTGTGCACCGGACCCGCGTGGCTACGGGTCCGCTGGTGCCGCCGCCTCAGGCCGCCGGCGACCCCCACCGCCGGTGGTTTGATTCCACTCCCATCTGCGCCGTAGCTCCTCTCGGGTCCCATTCTTCACTGCGGAATCAACGAATAACCCATGCGGCCTGTTTTGTCGTCGCCCGCCAATCCGCACATCAATTAACAAAATGTGCCGTCTTCGTGGCTCTCCTGCGCGGCGCGTTGACACTGTGCCCCTTCGCCGTGGCCCGACTCCATCTGCGGATGTCTTCAGGTTTCTCCGACGCGGCATGACGTGGTTGGGTCCTTGTTCTTCTTTTCACGGCGCGGCGCGAAGGCACCACACATTTCATTGTCGCATGATTCTGCGTGGTGCGACGACACCACACCTTCTCGTACCAATCCACAAAGAACCAACATGAAAAAAAGGAGGAGGATCAGTCGTGTCTGTGCGGTCTGGCCCCCTCGCATTATTCCATAACTATTGGTTTTAAACCACGAAGATCGTCAAGTTGGTATTCACGAACAAAATAAATAAATAAAATTAAAACCCCTACATTAACTTCATCATCGGACGCGAGATAGACCGTCATAGAATAAAGGGTCGATGCGTCGCGGAAGGGCGTCGTAGACGTTCGATACTCGGTGTCGCGTAGACGAACTTCGAGGATAGAGAACATACAGATTTAATTATAATAATTAAATCAATGATGATGTTATAAACCAAAAGAAATAAAAAGGTGCACTACCCATACCTTGTCGTTGTCGATAGAAGGTTGTCGTGGGGTTGGATCGTCGTGGATGAAGTGTCGCGGAGGGAGAATCGCAGAAGAAGCGTCGTTGACGTTGCGGTACACGGTTTTACATCGTCGATCTTCGAGGGTTTGGCGCTCTTCGTTGGAGGTCGGAGCGTTCCTCGCGTTCTTCGTGTTCTTCGTCGAAGAAGAACGCTTTCCTCCCAAATTCTCTCCACGCCAGAAGTCCAACTAAATAAAATAAGTCAACCCTTATTTTATTATTGACCTATGCTTTTGAAATTCAAAATATAATAAACGAACAATTAATTCGTTGAATTAATTGTAACGATTTAACTGCCCAATTAATTGGGGCGTTTCTTAACCAGAATAACGCACTGTTGACTTTCATTAATGAGGAGGTTTCACAGGTACATTACATAGAGGGAAAAAAACGTTGAGGCTCGTGCGGGCCCAACCTCACAAATATCCTACCAAGAGGGTAAGATATTTAGGATTGCACCATATCTGCTTCAACTCAGGTTAAGTAGCTTTAGGTGGCTTTAAGAGGCTTTAAGTGAAATAAATTTAAGTTGTCGCACAACTTTATTTTATTATTTTCACTTAACCCCCCAAAAATAAAAACCACACCCGAGCAAGCACAATGCTAGAAAAGGCATTTCTATCAAAATAACGGTGCTGTAATTCCATAGGTGCCCTCGGAATTCGATTCCGAGCACTGGTTCAGATGTTAGAAAAACCCGCTCGTTCGTTCACTGAACGTACTCGAGCTAAACTTCGGAAAATGATTCTGGGCACACCGGGCCTCGGAATCAGGCGCCGTGAGAAACTGCGTTCTTGTAAAATTTCAATGAAAATTAAGAAATTTTTTTTCCTTGAAATGTCTGGGTCTTTACATGACTCCCACCTCAGGGATTTACATCCTCGTAAAGCTTTAACACAAACTAGGGTCACACAAGTGGTACAGAGCACGCATCTGAGCCTTCTGCTCCCATGTTCTCACCCGGAGTTTCCCATACTGCCAGAGAAAGTGCACCCAAGGAATTGATCGTCCTAGTAGGATCTGCTCCTATCGATCCTCGATCCCCACTAGAACCTCCATGAAAGTCACTCCATCGCCATCTTCCTGCTCCTCATGGTCGATGATATGCGAAGGGTCGAGCACATAACTCCTCAGTTGAGATACATGGAAGTCGTCATGCAGCTGGTGTAACTGAGGTGGATGGGTCAAGCGGTAAACCACCACGCCTACCCAGCTGAGTACCTAGAAAGGTCCATTGAACCTCGGAGATAACTTGCCGCCTTGGCCACATCTTCGTAAACCTCATCGAGGTGAGACCCGTATAAGGACGTGATCATCATTCTCGAACTCAGAGGTCTCCAACTCCTGTTTAGAACAGAAACCTAAAACAACTGCTACCATGAGGGTGAGGTTGACTGAATCACGAATGATCGGCCACACCCTCCTATGCATGAGTTATCCTGTGCTGCCGAGGGTTTCTTTTTCGCCGACCATGGAAAACCCATTCCGACGTTGTAGTTAAACCACATCCTTTTGGCCTAATACCGTCAATTTGTGTATGAACTGTGATTTCCCAGTCCATTATCAAACCAACGTCGTAAGGCCTCGATGCTTCCACCAAGAGATCCCAACTGAAACTCTCTCCTCGAGGGTCTGACCATAGTGTCGGCATATGTGTGATTATCGAGTCTCCCCCCAAGGTATCTCCAGACGCGAGGGTCAAGTCCACGGGTTACTGGAAACTCTAGGTTTGGAACAAGATTTGTGAAAGTGAGGAATGATTCATATCGACGTCTGTTACTACAGCAGCTAGTAGTGGACACAGACTATCCCTTGAATCATTTTTAGAGCCATTGGGTCACACTCCTTGACCGCATGCAGCCGCACTCTTCCTCCGACCTCTAGCTCCCTGAGCCTGGCGGGGATAACTAAGGCGTGTGGTTGTAGCATGTTAAGATGTACACCACCTCATGCTGCTCTCCTAGCTCTGCATCCACGTCTGCCGCTTCGCAGACTCATCTCTCTTTAAAGCTTCCTCTTCTTGAAACATTTAACATGCCCGAGTCTCTATGACTAGCACTGGTTTCCTGTTTCTTACTGCACTGTGCAGTCTTCATCTGCTCCTGGATGATCTGCACCTTCTTTGCCTACTATCTGGAAGAGCTTCTAAAATTTATCCTTTGCCGAATAAGAGAAACTCGATCTCATCCCCTGGATGAACCACACTCATTGCCTAATACTGTCAATCCTAACATGAAGGGTGCACTCATGCCATGGATGATGTCGTAAGGCCTCGATGTAACTACTAAGAGATATAACTGTCACTCTCGCCTCCAAGGGTCGAGTCACATTGTAGGCATCAGTGTGAGGTCACTGGGTCTACTCCAGTAGAAATCTCGAAAGTGAGGGTCAAGTCAATAGTTTTAAGCGGGACCACTCAGAATAATCCAAACAAAAGGATATGAAATCAATCTAAGATAAGTGTCTTTTTATTATTCCAGTGCATAGTACAAAGACACGAATACAACACCAACATGGAACTAGAAGTACAAGGGATGTATCCACTAGTTCCTCTCCTGTCCACATGCTCCTGGAGCTCTACTGCCTTGTACACTACTCGGCTGTTGCTGAAGCACCCGTCGTTGCTTCTGCCTCGGTGGCTCCTCCAAACCTGCGGATCAACTGTACGAGGAGTCGGACAGTCAAGTTCCAGGTCACCCTTCCCGCCGTATGAGTAACATTGTCTGTTTCTGGCATGACTGGCTCTGACCCCACCCCGAGTGCCCCGCACCACCTGTCCTAAAACCCGAGATCGTCCAACTACTGGTCTAGTCCTCTTGGACCTCTACATCATCTATCTACTGCCCATAGATGACTCAGCTACTGATCGAAAAACACGCGACAAAGGCCGAAGCTCATGTACACGCTCATGGTGTAGAGCTACTGGCACAAACTCCAGCCTGAAGAAGGTCTCTAATTCTTCCCATGAAAAGGTCATCCCGTCGCAAAACATTAACTAGTGGCTCCACCACCTGCCTACTGCTGCCTGAAGAAGGCTGGCATCAAAGATAACCATGAAGTCTGCAGGCATCCCCACTAGCCTGAAGACTCTCACCACAGCCTCCAGACAAACCTCAGCCGCCCGTGGGTTCGTATCTCCCCGAAACCTGGGTGGCCTTTGGCACTGGAACTCGTGCAGTGCACTAAAGTGGTGTGCATTGCCTACTACTGGGGCTGGTGGCGTCGGTGGCCCAACGTATGGTAGTACCACTGGTGCCTCCACTGGCGCCTCAATTGCAATAGGGCCCTGTACCGAAACCTCATTGCTTGACAGGCTGTCAGTACGCACATCCCTCTGGGCTCTAGCTGGTCGTCCGAGAAAAGGCATCTTGAAAGAAACAATGTGACATGGTCAAATGATTATACCTGGTGAGCTGATCTGGATTGAGCTGTTTTAAGGGAAAACCTTTGAAAACACACACGCAATCATTGTTTTCGTACACAAAGTCAGAAATCGGTTGTCAGGGTCCTGGTGTATGGATACGTCGGCCGCCCGCACCAACACTGGTCTCCCTGAACTAAAAACCACACCTGGTACTCTTAACACTATTTATTCACAGAAAGAAAATATCAGAGTTATAAGTTCTGTAGTAGAACCGACTCCTCTGATACCAATTTGTCACGACCCGTCCTCGGGGCCTTTGCCGTGACTACCCCAAGCCCACCTTCCATAGGCCAGGGGCTGGCGACTAGCACCAAAGGCGTAAATCCTGATAACTGGGAAGACATTGCCTTTATAAAAGTAAAAAAAAACACCACAGAGTACAAGCAGAACTAAAACACTAAGTACAAAGAGAAAGTGCTGAAAAGTAAATGGGCCAGAATACAAACCCAACTAACAGTACAACTACTAATGAACGAAGTACAACAGAAAAAGACAAACAGTTGGAAGAGAGAAATCACCTCCTGGGTCATCCTCCTCGAATCCTACCTGAAGGGTAGGTACAGATGGTGCAGCTCGTAGATCGTCCACCACGGATCCTACCTGAAGGGTAGGTACAGATAGCTTCCACAACGCTCTCACCCGTCAACCTCCTCCGAGTGTCGTATCGCCCTGATGTCCACCTTCGGGTACTGACTCGTTATGTAGTACACCTCCGAGTACCGTCCAGTCCTCGAACACTCGGCCTCCATCAGCTCTGCCCGTCGTCTGCAACCAACACAACGAGGTGCGGGCATAGCCCGTGCTGGGGGTGAGGATAATGATACTCAGTATGGACCCCGAGACCCTCAAGGTCTCACTAAAACCAAAAAGGTTAACCAAAATGAATATCTCAACAGATAACCTCTTCTTAGATATATGCTCATGCATATACCTATGTTATCAAGTAACCCATATCAATCATGAGGAAAACACCAAGATCATGAAATTAACGGATATCCACTACCCAGGTATATGCCCATACATATACCTAAGTTATCAAGTGACCCATCTCAATCACGAGGTAAACACAAAATTCAAAATTCTCAGCTCAAACCAGGATTTTCATTATGGAAACCGTAACTGCTGAAGAGCTCCTTCTCTGGAGTGTACAGTGGACCTGTCACGACATCGAGGTACTGCTCACTAACCTAATACTGATAAGGTACTCCTCCTGTCGAGTACCGCGGGTCATCCACTCAAACACAGTAGTGCTTTTCACCGGGGTATGTCACCCAAAAATAGTAGTGTACACCCCCTAGTAGCCTACTTAGGTACTCTCCGGATGAGTACCGCAGGTCTGCATTGTCACACAGGTAGTGCTCCATCCACCATGGGTATGCACCTCACAAAGTAGTGCTCCGTCCACTAGGCTAGTCGACTCACTCCTAGTCGAGTCGGTCAAGCAGTCGTCAGGTCTCAGTCGGCTACACGGTCTCCGTACTCCGCACGCTCGTATCTGTGAGGGTACGCTCCACGAGCTACAGGTCGATACTCCAAGTATCTCCAGGACTCATGAAGAAGTAACTCAAAGTAACACATCATCATAGGGGTCTCAACGCAACAGACGTTGCGTCAATCAGACGCCCGGTCTGTGAGTTATTAGCCTTTTCGTCCCCGGGGCCCTGTTGGTTTCGTGTGAGAACCAATCCGGCCATATCTAAACTGTACCCCGAACTCTCATAGGGTATACCCATAGGTACCGATTCTCAATGTGATCACCAACTCCGCTGACGGTTCGTCAAACGGACGTCCGGTCTGAATGATATCACCTTTTCCGTTTCAGGGGCCTGGTTGGATTTCGGGTGCAATCCAACCCGGCCACTACCCAACTGAATCCAAAACTCAGGCGAAGTATTCCAAATGTTCCGTCTCATCAAGAGGAATTCAAAGAGATAGACGGTGCGTCAATCAGACGCCCAGTCTATGAGTTTTTGGCCTTTTTGTTCTAGGGGCCCGGTTGGATTTTGTGAGCGAACCAACCCGACCACACTCCGACGACATCCAAACCTCATGCGGAGTAAGCCAAAAGACTCGACTAACTTAGAGGAATCCATCAAACTCGAAGGCACGTCAATCAGACGTCCGGAGCTCAAGATATAAGCGTTTCCGCTCCGAGGGCCCTGTTGGTTTTGTATCTGAACCAACCTGGCCGGACCCAACGTATTCCGAAACCTTGAGTTTGATAAATCGAAACGACCTTCTCGATCTAAGGATTGCATCTCCGCTGACGGCGCGTCGTGCGGAGGCTCGTAGCTCAAGATACGGGCAAAAGACCGAAAAATGGTCTGAAGACGGGGGGTCGGGGCCCGGACCAACCCAGCCCGACCCCCCCCCCCCCCCGGGTCGGACTCGGTTGGGCGCGACCCGTCCGGCAGGTTGGCTCGGCCTAGCTCGGCTCGACCGAGTGGCCGAGCGAGTGGATTCCGGGGGCGGTGGCGCGCTGCCCTCAAATGTGAACACACCCCCCCCCCCCCCCCCCCGCGGGGGCCGCCCTTGGTCAGCGGAGGCGCATTGTCGTGTCCCTTGTGCGCCGGACCCACGCGGTCGTGGGTCCGCTGGTGCCGCCGCCACCGCGGCTTCAGCCTCGGCGGCTCTGTCCGGTGGCGCGCCGGGGCGCCCCCATGCCGGCGGCCCGCGCCGCTGGTGGTTTTCGCGGGCCACCGGAGTTGCTCTAGTGGTCCGATTCCACTCCCATATTCACTTTAGCACCTCCTGGGTCCCGTTCTTCGTTGCGGAATCAACGAATCACCCCTGCGGCATGTTTTGTCGTCGCCTGCCGATCCGCACATCAATTAAAAAAATGTGCCATCTTCGTGGCTCTTTGGCGTGTCGTGTGGACGCCGCGCCCCTTCCCCGTGGCCCGACTCCGTCCACGGATGACTTCGGGTTTTTCCGATGCGGCGCAACGACGTCACGTCCTTGTTATTCTTTTCACGGAGCGGTGTGATGGCGCTGCACATTTCCTTGTCGCATGATTCCGTGTGGTGCGACGGCACCACGCCTTCTCATACCAAACCACAAAGGAACCAACATTAAAAAAGGAGTAGGGTCGGCCGTGTTTGTGCAGTCCGTCCCCCTCGCGTTATTCGATAACTATTGGTTTTAAACTACGAAGATCGTCAAGTTGGTATTCATGAACAAAATAAATAATTAAAATTAAAACCCCTACCTTAACTTCGTCATCGGACGCGAGATCGGCCGTCGTGGAAGAAATGGTCGCCGCGTCGCGGAAGGTCGTCGCTGACATGCGGTACTCGGTGTCGCGTCGACAAACTCCGAGGATCGAGAACATACAGGTTTATTTATAACAATTAAATCCATGTTGATGTTATAAACCAAAAGATTTATGTGGCTTTAAGTGAAATAAAATAAAGTTGTCGCACCACTTTATTTTATTTTCCTCACTTAACCCCCAAAAATTAAAAACCACACCCGAGCAGAAGTAACTCCGGAAAAGGCGTTTCTAAGAAAATACCGGCGCTGCGCTTCTATCGGTGCCCTCAAAATTCGATTCTGAGCACCGGTTCAGATGTTAGAAAAATCCGCTCGTTCGTTCACTGAACGTACCCGATCTAAACTTCAGAAATTGATTCCGGGCACACCGGGCCTCGGAATCAGGTGCCGTCAGAAACTGCATTCTTGTTAAATTCCAAAGAAAATTAAGAAAATAAAATTCTTTGAAATTTCCGGGTATTTAAATATTTGGTAAGATATTTCCCTCTTGATACATCACCCATTCGTCTTCCTAGCTTCCTCTCTTCAAAATGAATCTGAAATTTCAAAATTTAGATAAATCATCCATGTAATCTTTAGATGTTAAATCATTTTAAATTATTCCTTAATTAAAATATCTTTATTGTATTATAGTAATTATACCCTAACCATTAATGCTATCTGAACTATTATTTTGATATGTCTTATAAGGACCTAGCATTAAAACATTACATAGTCTAGTGTCTTGCACTAGATTTCTTTTTCCTTATTCGTAAGGAACATTTCGATTTAGAGTTCTACAGATTTTTTTTCATAATTCTTACAAAAGAAGCCCATTCAATTCAACATAGAAACATCCACTTTTTAAAATCGTTTTCCATAATATAAATTTTTTAATATGAAACATATATAACTTTCATTAGAAATATATATATTTTTCATTTCAACTTATTAATTTTTCTTAGACATGCTTAAAATCATTTTAAAAACATTTAAATACAGAGGATGAAAACCAAAATCCTAGTAATTGATCTAAACATGAGAAATTTATTAGTCCATTGAAAAAAATGAAAAAATCCATTAAATTTAATCCATTTTAAAATAATTCCATGAGTTTAAAAAATAATCCATATCCACAATGAAAAAGTTATTTTTAAATAAAACCATTAAAACCCATTGATTCCAAATTCAAACCCTTGTAGTAATCTTAGAGAAATATATTAACAACATGTGTTCACTCATTTCAGAATTAAGGGTATTCTTGATAAATATTTAGTATAAACCTATATATTTATTTCATGTAGAATTTACATTAAATACAATGAACATTAGAAATAAATTTGATAGTTAGATCTTTCCCACTGATAGTATATGTTGTTTCGGTATCAAATTTTTTAAGCTATATCAATATCACTCATAATATAGGAAATATATTTCCCACCAACAATCATATATAATTCATAGAGTCTCTATAAAGAATAATGTTTTTAATCATTCACCTTTTCACCATAAATACATTATGAAAATATTTTGATCCCATAAGAAAAGAAGTTTTCATTTAAAATAAAAAGTAGTGAGAAGTACTGATTTCTATTGAAAAGTCATTAACATAAAAAATTCCCAAAATATTTTGGAAATTATTTCATATGAAAAAAAACAATAGAAAATTATAATTGAATATTTAATGAAATGTTAATTTATTCTTTCATGAAATTTTATTCATGTTGTAAAATATTCAATAATAATTCCTTTTAGCGCATATTTAAAAGATACTCGTTCAGAAAAATTACAAGAAGATTCAATGTTATACCTTATAAGGAAATTAAATGGTTGTTTAAAATTATATTTAAAACCATTTGATATATTAATAATAAAATTACTTCCACACATCCAATAACATTTACAAGGGAGAGAAATATTGGATTAAATACTTTTAAGTAAGGTTTTAAAGAAAAAATCTCATACGCCAAGACTGAATTGTCAAATAAGTTCTTTATCATTATTAATTATAATCATAGGCTAATTTTTAAATTTCTTTATAACATTTATAATATTTTTTTCCATTTAATTCACTTGTATCCTTATTATATTTTAAATTTAATTGATTGTGTTTAATTAAATTTTTATTATTATTCCGGTTTATAAGTCCCAAATGACCTCGGTGGGTAGAATTTTCTCAAATGGGTCATGATTATATCAATCTTAAGACCATAATAATGATATAATTTTCATTTATTACCAAATATTTTTAATTTCACAACTAAATATATAATTTTGTCATGAATAAGGGATTATGCTACAATCCTGGAGTATATACAGCTGAGTGATTGTTCCATTTTTCACATAACAAGAGGGAAGTATAAATTTACCATTAATGAATAATGATTATATCATAAATATAATATTAATTTTATAAATACAATTATATATTTTATTCATGTCAGGTGTCGATGAAAAAAATCACATCACTTCATTGAGGTGGTAATCCACACAATTGCGTGAACAAGGTTAACAATTTTCCATAGATGAAAAGGTAAGAAAATAAATAAAATATTTATTTATATAATTATAATTATGTAATTAATATCATTTGTATAAATATGTTATATACATCACTATAACCATCTGTGATTGGCAGAGATGGAAAATAAATTTCATCGATTCATGGGGATATAGTCCACTATACACACAGACCATAGTTTTATTAAACAACTATTGGAAGCAGAGATTTGTTAAGTGTAGAGAATCATATTTTTCTGTGTAAACCATTGGAATATTGATATCAATATTTCTAGAGTTATTAATTGACAAAAAGTGCTATTATGAAACCCGATGATCTCAGAATTTATTTTATAAAAACATTATATTTATTTTATATTACAAGCGCACAGTTTTTCTAGAAAATTTTAATATCTCTTAAACAGAGTCTCGAATTAGAAATTTTATTTTGAAGTTTAATATAGAGTTGGGGTTTACATATGGCATGAAATAAATTTGGTTGGTATAGGTAGTTCAGATGAGGTAGTAATTGGTGGGTGTATTGGATAAATGCATTTGTTAATTTATTTTATTTAACAATTCTGTGAAATATAATATAAAAAGGATTATTTTTTTTCAAAATATTATACAAATGTTGATTTTAAAATTTGGGTTTTTCCAAGATGTGACATAAAATTGATCAGTATCTGGTTTTCTTCATGAGCACCATGATTGTCAAAATAATCAAATAAATACAAATATTTATTTACTTGTTTTATTAATACTCATATCCTAAAAATTCTCTATAAATGTGTCATTATTATATTTTACTAGGTTTATTTGAATAAACATGGGAGTTTATTAAGAGATTCTGTGATGATCTACGTTGGAAGATCGATTTTAAATGATGAGTGGTGATCAGATCGTGGTGAATCTAAAGGTAGCTAACTTTGTCGATCACCTTCATCACCAGTAGATATGTCATTCACCAATTATTGATCAAAAATCACTGTATCTTTTTTCTTTTGTTACATTATTATTAAATAATTGAGAATGATGATGTTTGTTTCCTTGATATTTATTTAAGGGAACCATTACATTAACATGAGAATTGAAATAAATTAATATTTCAATTTATTTCCTTCCATGTTTCTCCAGCTATCATCCCCACTATGAAATTTTCATTCCTAAAAACATGGTCATAGATGTTTATCACATTTTTTAAGGGTTTTTACCCCCCTACCCCCCACAGTTCCTCATTTTATTCATCCCTGGATCATGGGTCCATGATTAGACAATTCCATGGTGGGTTCTAGTGCGAATTTGACCACCATATTTTTTACAGAAGAAAGATCATCCTGCTGATGGATGGTTTGTGGACATGTTGATAAACGAGTGGGATTGTGTTTTTTAAATCACTCGGATTGGTACCATGGGTTCATGTTTATGATCATAGGAGGTTTGAGATCAGGTCGGTTATCCACATCATCGTGGCTTGTACATGGAAATGAATTGTCATGTGAAGGGACTGGTTATGATTATAGGCCATGTAGGGATTCTCATGGAGGAGGCTTCTCAGTGTTGAAATAGTGGGGACTAAACATAGATATCAGATATAGTTTTCTTACATTGTCAATGTAGTAGCTGTTAATAATAATAATAATCATGATGATGATGATGATGATGATGATGATGAGTTAATAAAATTAAATAAGGATATTTTATTATTATTATTTTGAATGATAATAATAATAGTGGAAAAAAGTATGGTTGTATAATAAAATTAAATTAGAATTAATTTTGAATTAAAATATACAAATTGAGTTAATTTAATAATAGAAAAACATTTTTGGTGTGAAGTGTAGTTTTACCATGGTTCGAGATGTCATTATACACAAATTATTGGGGGTTCTAGAATTTATTGATCGCAATATATGATATATTTTTATCTTGATTGATAATAATAATAATTATTTTTTAAAAGAAGAAAATCATGAGGGGTGTCATGTGTACTTTTTTCATGAATGGTGTGTGGCCCCCTTGATTTATGTTTAATATTATAAAATAATATTTATAAGGATAATATTGTATAACAGAAAATAAAATTCACAGATTGGGGTACATGAGGTGTGAGATTCTTGAGTAGGGGGGGGGGTATCCACATGATACTCATCCTCAAATATATGTTTAAAAAAATAATATAATATAAAATATAACTATTTATTTTTATCATTATCAAATCTTAATTCGGTCGTAACTATTTCATACCACATCAAATTGACAACTTTTCATTGTCCACCTGATCCTAGAATTGATATGTTCATTATTAGAACAATTTTAGATTCCTTTTTTAAAACTTAGGTCTTGGTTCCATTAAATGACCAATTTTATTATTATTGATGGTGGTGTTGTCGTTGTTGTTATTTTTGTTACTACTATGGGATCTTGAATCTGATGTGTCTTTTCCATATGCTGAGAATGGAAAATGTATACAGTGTTGAAACAATTATATGGATGGTGAGGTTTTTAAAAAAATATTGGGTGCTTAATTTGGATTCATAGATGGGTCCCACAAAGCACCATTCATGCGTTATGTGGTGAAATGTGACCTTTTCATGATATGTCTAATTTAGGAATATGAGTAGCCTATCCCAAGAGTTTTTCCATGATTATCACACTTGTGTGGCCCATTTGGACATCCAAATATATTTATAGAGGAATACTAGTGGAATTACATTTTCCCCTCAAAACATTAATGAGCCTCATGCATTTTTTCGGATTTGGGGTCAGACACATCATGTATTACACTTACACAGAATGAACAATTATAGGGATTGATATCCATATGCTGTCTAGAGACATAACTATGAAAAATAATAGGACCACAAATCATGTGGGTCAACTACACAATGTGTCCCTCATGGTTCCTTTCAACAAAACTCAATATCTCATATCTCCTTTTCCTAGACTCAGATTTTGACATGTGAGAAGAAAATCCTGAGATTATTCCATGTTGAATGCAATGGAACCATTATTCGTGGATTTTAGGATATGATGTGATATTATTATAATAATAGTTCTTGTTTAGGTAATTCTTAATGATGGCAGTTATCACACAGTATCACAGGAGGCATTCTGAGTTGACTTATGTTGCAGGGATATGCATGAGTCCTCAATGACCCATATGGACCCCTACAATTAGTCCTTCATTTGTCCTATGAAAACTCCTAGAGTGGAACAATCTAGATGGAATGGTCATGGGTACTCTAGAACTACAGTGGAAACTGCATGTTGGCATAAAGCATCAGTCCTCTATCTACTCCTAGAGGGAACACTCTAACTGGGTTGGGCAGGGTTCCACTACCTCAAGAGTGGAACCATCCTATTTGAAAAGTGAATTGTTCTTCAATCAACTACCCAAGTGGAACCCTCATTCTAGGATATTCAGGGGTCCTCTACCACCAGAGTATAACCCTCTATTTGGTACAGGGCATTAGATCCCTATTAACTCCTCTTGTGGAACCCCCATGTGGGTAGGGCATGTGTCCCCTACCATTAGAGTAAAACCCTATTTATATGTAGGGAATTTTTCATCTAGTGACTATTTGTGTATTGGATGGGCGTGGCGTGAGTCATACATCAACAATTAGAGTGGAACCCTCCTGTTGAAATAGGGCATGAGTCCTATATCATTCCACTAAGTGATACCCTTCTATTGTATTATGGCATGGGTCTCCTCCTAGCAGATTGTGTCCCTGCAACATGCGATATAGTGAATAATATTGGATTGACTTGGATATTTTATTCTGGGAAGATTTTTTAGATATTGGGAATCATCTATGGACTACTTTAATTGCTAGTGACTCCTTTCATGTGCAGAGATATGAGATAAGGATCCCCTAACTCTCTTGTTTGTAATTTAATTTATGATCATATTTATATACATCAGCATTCATAACATTGGATTTTTTTACTCTCCTAACATTGGTTGAAAAGAATAATGTTGTATTCCACGTGATTTATGTGTTTAGACTCTCTTGGTTTGATGAGTAAACTCTCACACTATGTGCGGAAAAGACTCAATGTGTAGTCCATATGCACATGATATTGATCCCCCAATGATTGGATGATGTTCTTCTTCCTCTTACATTGGGTTGATATGCATCTTGTTTACTATCTATAGTCCATATATTCTTATTATATCTCCTATTTATCCCCCTTTAGCTTTTGGGTCTTTCTACTAGGTCTGTATATATTCACCATTTCATGATCTTTTCCCACATATGTTATTTCTTATGTAGATGAAGGAATAGTCATTTGTGACTTTAGACGATCTTAGGGATACTAGTTGTTGTAGAATTAATATTGTGGTTGTAGCTTGGATATCATCAGAAGGTCTCTCTTAGAAGTTCAGTATCTAGTTTTTTGTTAGGATGTAAAATATTTCTGGTTGGGATGATATTTTTCCCCTTACTTTTTAATTTTCACTACTGTACTCCTTTACACTCTATAATTTTTTCATCTTTGGTTTAATTTCTTGATGTTTTATAATTTAATTATTATTTCAATAAATTTTTTAATAAGATGGTCGGGTGTGTCCGTATAGGTATATATGTAAAAGGACTTCAATTATTTTTATTCATATCAGTTCTTATCTCCAAACCTAGATTATAGATGTATGTCTGCAGTAGATGTTGCATGAACCCCCGTTATTGTCATTCGTGACATTAAAATTATTCTATAATCAAAATAAAATATAGAAATATTTTATTTATAGATGAAATTATATTGGAATATTTAAAATAATATTTATTTAGATAAAGTCATAAATAAATGAACCACACAGTTAAATGTTTTACCACTTCATCAAAAAACCTCCTTAGGTTAACACTATTATGCTTTAAATATGAGTATTATGATAAAAAATACCATTAGGGTGTAGGAGTAAAAGTTAGTAAGGTGTTTTTATTAGTAATTCCAAAACTAGAGTGATCATAATGTGTTAGGGAGAGAGGAGATATGTTGACCAATTATATGTGATAGGAAATGAACACTTGTAATTACTGAAATGATTAAATAATATGTGTATATCATGTGGAAGCAAGGAAAAAGAGAGATTATAAGATGTTTTAGATTCTAAATTTTCAAATCCAATCCAAATAATACAACTTTTGGACATATATTAATCAAAATATTTTTTTTAACCACTATAAAATCATTTTATCTTTATCCTTGATAACATAAAATTGTACCAAGATAAGATAAATATATGGAAAAAATTAGTCAAACCCATGTATTTATATTTATTTTCTTGATTAAAAATTTTCAATCCATTTTATGAAATTTAATATACAAAAGTGGTATGATTTAATTTTAAATTAATCTATTACAATGTTAACAACACCAATTTTATAAAAACATTTCTACTAATGTATACACAGTTTTTATACCAAAATAATGAATAATATTGTATATAAGTTAAAATAATCTTGATTATAAATAATATAAATGAACTAATATAAAATTAAAACAAATATAAAATAAAATTTACTTTTTAAATGCTTAAAAAATTACATTTTTCAATAAAAATATGTATTTTCTGTTATTCACAAAATATTAAACTATTTTAAAAAATTTATAAAAAAACAAGCAAAGATAATCATTAAATTATTAATTAAAAACAAATATGAATTTTCAACATTAAAATTCAAAAAAAATATATTTTATATTTAAATAAAACCATAAATTCATGAATACCAAATCCGATTACAATAAAATATATTTCCTTTTATAATGAAAAATTATCAAAAATTATGAAAATTAATATAAATCTATAACATATATTTTTAGAATATAAATAATATATCAAATTAATTTATTTTAACATTTACTGGTTTGTTACACCCTAAGACAAGTTCCATGAAATTTCATGATTCATTTAACTCAATGCATTTTTATATCCCTACAAATAACACATTCAATTACAAAAAAAATCCATGATAAAGGTACATCTTCTATATCTATTCCATGAAAGAAATAACATGTCACTTTGTTATTTAATAAGATTAGATTAGTTGCATTAGATCATGGGGGACCTTAAAAGTCATGTGTCCTTGAATGTATCCAGGGTCTGTGTCACGCATGAAGCTCTGTGTATACCTTTTCAATAAAATAACCTTTATAATCCTCAAAATTACATCAATCCAATGTATCTTATATCTCTCAAGAGAATTATTGGATTCCACTATATTTCAACCCATCCCTCTAGAGGTACCCATACTTGGTAGAAAATAATGGATGATAGATAACAACCCCAAAGTACTACATCCTATAGACCCCGGGATGCTGACAAACCCCATGGGTATGAACAAAATCACACATATGTGAGGAATTAAAATCAATTGGATGGTGGTATTATGTGATAAAATAATATGCACATCATAAATCTATTAAATAATATTAAGGAGGAAAACAACCCATTTATTAATGTATGCTAAAATTCAAATATATGAAATAAAATTTTTCTAATTAAATAAATATAAAAAAACTAATGCAATAACGTAACATAAAATCCAACCACAAATCTAGTAATACCTATTTTAGTCACCATATATAAATATTAAAACTGAAAAATATATAGTTTAATTATTCATGACGTAATCGTGACATGTATTAATACTAGTATCATATCCATTCTCTCTAATTTAAAAGTGATAAGAGCATACCAATGACCTGTATATAAATTGTATAAACAATACGAAATTAATAATTTCACTATCTATCCCAAGAATATCATGGAAGCCCCATCAATTAAATTATCAAAATATAATAACATATCGTTAAAGAAACATAGAAAAGGTGCCTTGTGACCACATTCCAACAAATTTTCATCTCTTACGCCTAAACATCACATGTCATGTGATCCCATTCTTTCCATATCATCGCATAAAAATTCAATCCAACAATAATGTGGGTTAGTACATATACATAAAAATATCCCCTTAAGGTCTATAATCTCATGATAACTTCACTCAATATAAATCACAGATCCTTATCAGTTACCAGCGTAGTAGACTATCTTGAAAATGATGGATATCTATCGCTTACCCTCCCTATACAACACATGCCCCATGTCACATATCATATCCTAATCATCCATATTCATATCCAATAATATTCATTGCCAACAAAAGGATTCTATATAACCTTATAACATCATCACTATGTTAAAGGAAGTGTTGGGAGTTGGGGAAGTTATACATCCATTCTAGAACCAACCATGATGACGGCAAAAACACCCATGAAGAAAAATATTTAATTGTTGGTAATGATTTCTATCTACAGTGGGTGAATATATAAATAATGACAAAATACAAGATAAGTAGATAACACGTGATATCCAACCGATGGGTTCACATTAACCTCACCAGTGAATCCCAAAATACCACCACAATGACTCAATATAACCACCGCCAACTACTTCCACCTCTAAATGTAACAAACCATACAAACAAGACTAACACAATCCATAGTTCATATTATCATTAAAAGTGTCGAACTTACCATATTTACTAGGTTTCAAAATAAAAAAAAAATTACAAATCCATTCAATTAGGCCTCCAATTTCAGCCAAACCTTTATCTTATATTTCCTAACAAAATTTTCACACACATTAATTTCATCCACTGTGATGTAACAACCTGAAATTCAAGTCCATGTAAAACTGATGTTATGTTTGATAAAATTTACTAAATATGACACCTAATTTAAATAATCCCGAACATATTATAAATTTTTTATTAATAATGATATGAAAAAATTGGTGAATCCTTAAAATTTAATTGCTTTGAATGATAAATAATTAATATGTGACACTGCATGATAATGTTATTTTCAGTGAAAATCATTTTACTTATATTATGTATTTTATTTAAACCAAAATTATTAATATTAAATAATTAAAATTTTATATACAAAATTATTTTTTTAATTCATCATATCGAAATATTCTTAGTAACTTTTTTTGAAACGATTGTTTTCTAGTTGAATAATAATGTATTTGTGAATATTATAATTTTTACACTTTTCTCACTATGTAAACATTTATTATAATATAAAAATGGATTTTACATAAAAAAATCATTAAAATAATAAAATTATGAAATTTGAATTATTATTTGATCATATATATCTAATGTCAAAAATTTATAGAATAATATTAAAATGGTAATTTAATATAAACCAAGTTATTCTTTTCTTCTATTTAAGTGTTTTATGGGGTATTTAATTTTTTATTTCATTGAAATCCACCTAATGTTTTTTAATTTTTATAATAAACTAACTTATTTCCTAAAAAATTGCATCTTTGATAATATTCTCTTATACATAGATATTTAATATTAATTACATGCCTTTCATAAAAAAGTTATTTGTTTTGTGCAATTATTTTAATATTTACATTTCAAGACCATAATAATATATCAGGTAAAATTATTCAAAAAATTAAAATTTCAAATTTCAAATAAGATAAATTCTATATTATAAATGTTTTACATTAATATAACATAACAATGATCAAAATTAATTATCGTGGTAAAAATCAAATAGGGAAAACATATAATGTTAAAAAAAAATAGTGAAAACACTCATGGTTGTGTCAAATATGAGTGGGAAGGAGAATATCTATCCACACAAACATACCATCACCTTTTTCCATTTTGGAGGCATTGAAATTTGAATAATAAAATTACATTATTGTAAATGTAAAAGATACCTCTAAATCTATCATTCTCTTCACTTAAAAAATATAAAACTTCCACGAATATAATATTTATCTATCATTATAATTTATTATTGGTAATAAACCTAATTATTACTATGGAAGAATATCCCATGTGAAAAATATTTTCCTCGCCTTTATCTTTTCTATGGCCTCAATTTCAAAAGACTATTCTAAGATAAAACTCAATCATCCAACATGAGTGTTACATTCTCGTACACTTTTCATTTACTCCACTCCTTTGTAGCGAATTTCAAAAAACAAACTAATATTTTGAAATAAGAATCATATTTATGTTTAATATTAATTATATTTATTGTAAAATATTTATTTATGCCTTTAAATATACAGAGAAAATAAAAGATGATTGATCGTTTGTATATTAAGACTACAACCTTTCCTAAGAGATGTTATTACTTTCACATAACCCCATTTTATGGGTTGTATAAATTATGGGATTGATGAATTATAAATATTTATATCTATAATTTATAACTCAGAAATTATAATTTATTTTATACCATATTTCTATACATTCATTGGTAAATTAGATGATCAATCATGTGAATGTGTGGACTACCGGCTCCACAAAAAAGAATTTCATTTTTCAATTCCACACTCAATAGATTGACATAGTCATTGATTTAATATGGTTATATCATTATTTTTATTTTTTAAAAAATTTTAATATTCATATTATCATTATCTAATGATATTCCATTAACAATGATTAATTTATAAAAAGTTGTTGTTTGTGTCAGTTTTACAACCAATGTTAATGATGTTATAATGATAATTCCTTGTTCCAAAAGATTTAATTATCCAAATCAATTCTAGAAAATTGGGGTTCTACACATTATAAGGACCCAGCCTAACACATTACATAACAGAGGACCTTTTACTATTCTTGGTTCTGGAGAAAAGATACAAACTTAAAAATTATCATAGTTGCAACAAAATAAAATAATAAAACAGAAAATGGTGCCCGATAACTCCATAAGTGAAGCGAACGACTTTAGGAAATTCTACTGTTTCTGTGAATAATCAACAAAGGGGTGAGCACCAAAAAAATAGGCTTAGTAAGGGGTATAAAAAACTTTGATAAATACTTTTTAAAATTTTATTGGAAAATAATTTAAGACATAAATAAAAAATAAATTTTTTAAAATACTATTTTAAATTACATAAGGCATAAAATACTAGTCCATTTTAGAAAATAATTACATTAAAATTTATTTTAAACATAATCCTGTGTTTTTTGAAATACAGTACGCAATATTCTAAAAACAAAACACTATTTATAATGTCACTTGAATCGCTAAAGGCTATCTAGGTCTACCCACTTAGTGAAGGATGGGTTCACTCCCCCATGACCTTTCATATTTACAATGACCAAGTCCCAGAATTTTCGAAAAAAATTTATGCTTGCTTTACTTATGTATGTGTTTACTACTAGAGTTTTTATTTTAAAATGTGTCAATGTGTTAAAATTCAAATTCATTGATATATATATGTGTGTGTGTGTGTGTGTGTGTGTCTGTGTGTATAAATATATATAAACTTGCATTTCATCATTTGATAGTTTGGTTACTACCAAAAGTTATACCACATAAAACATTTCATGGACTATCCATGTAATGTTGCTCATATGAGCAGTTCGATTTTTCTTATATTAGTCATTATAATTAATTAAGACACGCAAATAAAATTATAAATAAAAAATTCCCAATAAAACATTCAATTATTTGAATAAATTCATATGAATGATAATCTTAAAAGTAAACCTTGAGTTTTAAATTTAAAAAAATAAGTGTATTACGTGCTCAACAAATGTTGATGACATGCCTAGTCACATGGCCATGATCATTTGAAGTTGTGATGTTCGTAATTTTATGATAAAAAGATGACAAGGTATGATCATTTTCACGGCACAAGACGATAAATTGACAATTAAATTATAATCATGTTAATAACCATTTCATCTATATATATACATATTTAAATATATGCGTATTGGTATTGAATTTAGTACACTCATCATCACGTATTAAATACATGGTTGAGAAAAATGTCGATAAATGAAAGATATCCATTTATAGAATTTGATATTTAAGCAAATTAAATCATAGATTTAATAAATATAAACCCCTAAATTAATTTTTCTAAAAATATTAACACTTATTTGGATAAATATATATATATATATGCATATTAAATCCCCTTAAAATAAAACAAAAAAATTTTGACTTGATAATCTACATTATTCAAACTATGTCACTATCATTAAAATTTTCGGAAATAAAATAGATAGATAAGGAAACGGGTATATATATACATTTGAATATATATACATATATACACAAGCATGTGTAACCTTGTAAAATTACATAATTTTAACAACAAGAGGAAAACCATATTGTTAAAATAAAATTTTCACCTTTCGATAATTCAATAGAATGAATAACTCAAACCAGATAACAAAATTACCATATATCTTGATATAAGTTTGAAAAGAAAATAAATCACTTATGCTTAAAACGAAAATGAAAATCATGATTTTGAAATAAATTATCAATTTCGTACCATTAAATTTTGAGATTGATAAATTTGAAGATAAAATAAGACAATCCTTTTCCAGAAACATGTAAAGATTACACCGCATATGGTGCAATAATTGATTAGAGTATGCAAGACTCCTAGTATTGTGTACATGACTTCCATAAGATTAAGAACATAGGTTGTGTGTTTAAACAAACTTTTCATGCCATTACAGTGTGTAGAGAACAACACACAACACAATCATCCACTATTATAGCGATATCACTAAACATATATATAAAAAATAAAGTTCTATTTCTAAAATATTTTTTTAATGAATGGTTTGAAATGGATGCTTTCAAATTAGAAAAGGTGTATATAAAAAAATAATGTATCCTTTCGTATCTCCTTTTCATTTCCTTAATTATTATTATTATTAATTCTTTTTAATTATTTATTTTTTGTTTCACGATTTGTCTTGTGTAACACTTTATTTATTTTATTTTATTATCATAACATGTCTATCTCTTATTTTACATCTAATTTTGCCTCTTTTGAATCTTTTCCCAAAAAAATCATTAAATTTCTCATAATCTATCACTATATTAAATTTTATAACATTTTTTTTATTTCTTTATTTCATTTCACAATTAATTTTTTTATGTAACGTTTTATTTATTTGATATTTTTAAATATAAAAACCTCATTTTTAAACATATTTATATCATCAATTGTTTTAATCAAATCGTGTTGCTAACATATATATATATATATGTGTGTGTGTGTGTTTTTATCTTATATTAATATATATATATATATATGTTTTTATTATATATTAATATATATATATATATATTAACCAAAACATTTAAATTTTTTATACATATTCAAAGCCATTTTTTCAACAAAAGAAAAATATATCATTTTTTTAGTTTTCCAATGCCTCATAATTACTACCCTCAAAAGTAATTAACATATTGAGTTTTTCCCCTTACACGCCTCTCTCATGTTTTCATAATTATATATTATTTATTATTATTATTTTCAATCATCTCACCCTTTTTTTGTTAAATGGTAACATCATTTTGGTGACTTTTTTTCATTGTTTTTTTATTCACATATTCCTTTCTTTTCTTATAAAGACCACATTTTCATAAAAAAGTGTAATATATATATATATATATATTAAACATTTTAATATATATATATATATATATAGTTTTTTCATAATAATATGATTATATATATTTATAATTATAAAAAAAACAAACATATTTTGATATATATATTAAAAATAATAATTCTCTTAAAAAATGTTTCACAAATATTTATTATTACTACAATTACTTTTATCATAAAAATATTTAAAAAAATATATTTATTTATTTCAAAATAATGGTAGAATATAATTATCATCAAAGATAACACTATTTATTTGTTAAAATGTAATCATTTTAGAATTCAAACAAATTTTAGTTATTTATTTCCTTTATTTGTACAAAATAAAGACCAATTAAATATATTTATATTAAAGATATCTTTTGAATAAATTAATACCTTATTAAAATATATATTGTGTATAATAATATATTAAAAATATTAAATAAAGAATATATTGTAAAGTAAAAATAACAATATTTCATGAAAGGAATATTTTATTTTGGAAAACCCATACATTAAAACATTTCTTGATATGTAGAAACAATCATTAAAAAAATAATTATTAAGATAAATTACTATTTAAATATCATGGGGTGTCACATTATTCCCCCCCAAAAGAATAGTGTCCTCGCAATTCTAATTGGATTTAAAGAATCCTAAATTTCCTTTTTCAGGAAAAAAACAATAGATCTGTTAAAATTCTAGACATGATAACATATTATATCCAAAGTTATCTACACCATACCTCTGATACCAATTTTAAGGACCCAACCATACACATTACATAACAGAGGGCCATTTACTAGTTTAGGTTCTGGAGAATAGATATGAACAAAAAAATTAACAGAGTTGCAAAAAAATAAAATAAAAAAACAAAAACACGGTGTGCGCTAACTCCATAAGTGAAGAGAAAGAATTCCAAAATTCTACTATTCCTGTGATAAATCAACAAAGGGGTGAGCACAAAAAAAAAGACACATTAAAGGGTTTAAAAACCATTGATAAATCCTTTTTAAAATTTTATTTGAAAATAATTTAAAACATAGAAAAGAATAAAATTATTAAAAAACTAATTGAAATTACATAAGACAAAAAATACTAGTCCATTTTAGAAAATACTTACATTTAAAAATGTTTTAAACATAATCCAGTGTTTTTTGATATATAGTACGCAAACTTATGAAAGAAAAACACTATTTCTAAGGTTACTTGAATCACTGAAGGCTGTCTGAGCCTACCCACTTCGTGAAGGATGGGTTTACTCCCCCATGGCCTTCTATATTTACAATGTCCAAGTGCCAGATTTTTTCAAAAAAAAAATTAAGCTTCCTTTACTTATGTATGTGTTTACCACATGAGGTTTTATTTTAAAACATGTCAATGGGTTAAAATTCATATTCATAAATATATATATATATATATATAAATGAATATAAATATATATAAACATGCATTTCATCATTTGAAAGTTTGGTTACTACCAAATCTTATTCCACATAGACATTGCATGAACAATCCATGTAATGTTTCTCAGATGATCAGTTCGATTTTTCTTAAATTAATCATTAAAATTAATTAATACGTGCACATAAATATATAAATAAAACATTTCCAATAAAAAATTAAATTATTTGAATAAATTCATATGAATGATAATCTTGAAAATAAACCTTAAGATTTAAATTTTAAAATAATAAGTTTTTTTACGTGCTCCAAAAATGTCGATGACATGCATAGGCACATAGACATGATCATATGAAGATGCGACATTTTTAATTTTAAGATAACAAGATGACAAGGTATGTTCATTTTCAAGGAACATGAAAATAAATTGACCATTAACTTATAATCATAGTAATTACCATTTGATCTATATATATATATATATATATATTTATAAATATGCGTACTGGTGTTGAATTTATAACACTCATTGTCATGTATTAAATACATGGTAGAGGAAAACGTCGATAAATGAAAAATATCCATTTGGAGAATTAGTTATGAAAGAAAATTATATCATATATTAAATACATACACACCCAAACATTAATTGTTCTAAAAATATTTATACTTATATGGATAAATATAATTATATTCATATATAATTCGCTTAAAATAAAACAAAAAATGTATGACTTGATAATCTACATAATTCATACTTGGTCCCGTACTTTAAAATTTTCCAAAAAAATAGTTAGATAAGGAAACAGTTATATATATACTTAAGAATATATATAAATATATACACAAAAATGTGTAACCTTGTAAAATAACATAATTTGAACAAAATAGTAAAACCATATTGTTAAAATAACATTTTCACCTTTTCATAATTCAGTAGAAAGAATAACCAAAACTAGAGAATAAAATTAACATATAGCATGATATAAGTTTGAAAAGAAAATAAATAACTTAAGAATAACCCAAAAATGAAAATCTTGATTTTGAAATAATTTATCTATTTCATACAAGTAAGTTTTGAGATTGATAAATTTAAAGATAAAATAAGTCTATCCCTTACCAAAAACATGTACATATTACACTGCAGATGGTGCAATGATTGAGCAGAGTATGCAAGACTCCCAGTAGTGTGTATATGAGTACAAAAAGTTGAAGAACATAGGTTGTGTGTTTAAATAGACTTTTCGTGACATTACAGTGTGCAGAGAACAATAGGAAACCTCATATTCACCTGTTATAGTGATATCACTAAACATTTATATAAAAAATCACGTTGCATTTCTAAAATATTTTTTAAAGAACGGTTTGAAATGGATGCTTTCATGTGAGAAAAGGTGTATATAAAAAAATAATTTCTATGTGCTTGTATTCATTTCATTTCATTCATTATTATTATTATATTCTTTTTAATTATTTATTTTTGTTTCACGTGTGGTCTTGTGTAACCCTTTATTTATTTTATTTTATTATCATAACATGTCTATCTCTTCATTTACATCTAATTTTTTCTCTTTTGTATCTTTTCTCAAAAACAATCACTACATTTAAAATAATCTATCATTATGTTAAATTATTTAACATTTCTATTTTTTTATCTTTATTTTGTTTCACAATTAATTTTTTTATGTAATTTTTTATTTATTTGATTATTTTTTTAAAAACCAAAATTCATTTTTTAACATAATTATTTCATCAGTGTTTTTAAAAAAATCATCTTCCTAACACACACACATAAATATATATATTTGTTTTTATTTTATATTAATATATATATATATATATATTAACCAAAACATGTAATTATTTGTTTATATTTAATATCTTCTTTTTTCAACGAATGAAAAACATATACTTTTTTTAGTTTTCCCATGCCCCATAATTACTACCCTCAAAAGAAATTAACTTTTTGAATTTTTTGTCCATTCCACGCCTCTCTCATGTTGTCATAATTATATATTATTCATTATTATTATTTTCAATCATTTCACACTTTTTATATAAATCGGTTAGATCATTTTGACGACTTTTTTCATTTTTTCTTTGTGATTCACATATTCCGTTAATTCATAAAAACACTACAATTTGATAAAAACCATTATATATATATATATTAAACATTTTAATACATACATACACACACACACACACAGATATATATATATATATCATTTTTTAGTAATAATATGATAATAAATATTTTTGATTATAAAAAAACAGACATATTTTGATATATATATTAAAAATAATATTTCACATAAAAATGTTTTGAAAATATTTATTATTAATAATATTATAATTATCATAAAAATATTAATATATATATATATATATATTTAAAAATAATGGTAGATTATAATTGGTATTACCCATCACATTATTTATGTGTTAAAATGAAATCATTTTAGGATTCAAACTATTTTAGTTATTTATTTTCTATATTTGTAAAAAAATAAGACCAATTAAATATTTTTATATTAAAACATACTTTTGAATAAATTAGTACCTTATAAAAAAATATTGTGGATAATAATATATTTAAAATATTAAATAAAGAATATATTTTAAAGTAAAAATTAATAATATTTCATGAAAAGAATATTTTAGTTTGGAAAACCTATTCGTTAATACATTTCTCGATATATAGAAACAATCATTAGACAAATAATTAATTAAGTTAAATTACTATTTAAATATCGTGGGGTGTCACACACATCCTTACTTAGAGGGATTTATATGGATCCATCTGATTTTTTGAGTCAAACCTATTGATATGTGGAAACTCGACTATAAGAATGTGTTGATAACAAACACCTTTAAAATCCATTGAAAAGATCTCAAAATATCCTCTAGGGTGTGAATTGGTCTCTCAGACAAACCATATTTCTATGTATGACAAAAAATAATGACACACAACTATGAATTTAGGTAATTCTAATGGATTTGACAGAACTTTTGGGTAATCAACAATTCCTGATCAGATATAATATATTATATTCTTCCATGTAATCATTTTGTAACCTTTTGTAAGAACCCGGGTTTTAAGAACTGGTCAATATTCTGACCCTGTTTGGATTTTTGTCATGTCCCTATGAAAACTAAGAAAATCTGGGACATTCAAAAAATTTCTAGACTATACGTCATGTACTATAAAGTACATGACCTGTAAGTCTTAGTCAAGTACCGACCGTGTACTCGCCGAGTAAATGTTGTGTGATGATCAGGTAGAAATTTCCGACAACATAGTGTGTAGTGTTACTCGAGATGTCGTGTATCCTCTCTTCTATGTTCCAGCTAGGATCAAGCTTTGTGTCATTCTATGTGGAGCATCCAAGCCGTGTGGCTACCCCACTTTAGTCAGAGTACAGAAAAGTCCACTACACGGCGTTTAGTTTTTAAATACACGTCGTGTACTTTTTTTATTCGCTTGAGTAAAAGGACATCACGTCTTATTTTATAAAACGTATTTTTCCGCCCCATCTTCGGGACCTCTCAATTACAAATACCCGAAGAACATAACTAGCCCTAGATTCTTCATCTGTCATCTGTACTTCAATCCGTCGGTGGTTGTGGGATGGCAACAACGAGGTTAAACCCATGCACCATATTCTGTTCTTCATTCTTTTCCCCATGCATCGCAGTTTCCATCTGAGTGTAATTGTCGGGATTGACAGAAATGTATATCTAAGATGATCTTTATAGAATTGGAACTCAATATCAAATGTGCTTACATCTACATGTATCAAGTAGGTGTTTCATACCACTTTTGTGTTTTCGCAGTCTTTTTGGTGGCGCGGCCTTTGGCGAATTTTTGGGTATTTTGAGTGTGACCCTATTTTTGCTTGTTATTACCTATTTAATAGTTATCTGACCAATGGGATGCCTTGGGTATGCCATGTTAGCTATTTTTTTGAGTGGAGCTGGGCGAGTGGTCGTTGCTCATAGAGAAATTTTGGTCAGGGTGCCAAAATGGTATTAATTGAATTGTATTGTTCTAAACTGTTGAGTTTAGAATATCGAACCAAGATATGACTTGTTATAATCTTTAAAAAACTCAGTGATGTTGTTAGATAACTACTGGGCTAGTTCAATTCATCTATTTAGATTGTTTCCTTATTTTTTTGATATGTTTAAATGTGTATATATGTAATTGCTGAATTGCATATGTTGGAAACCTTTTGGTTGTGTTGGGCATGGCCTAGATATTCTTGAGTGATAATGTTCACAGTTTGGGTTTCACCCAGGTTACATTGGGTGGTTCTGACCACGGGATTGGGCGTCCTGGATGTCGGCTGGAGGCTGGGTGACTGTCAGGTTAGGCAAGGCCTGAGATACTTGGATGTCGAGGCCATCAGACATGAGCGGCATAGTCGTAGGGACAATTGGTGTCAGAGGTGTTGTGGCTTATGTACTATATTGGTGATTACCACTCACCCAAAACTTTGAGTAGTATGCAAACAAATATACATTGTGATGTGGTGATTTTGACCACTCATGTGGGTATATGCCCTGTTAGTTGCGGTTTATATACTATTGGTTGGGGGTGCTTGTCGTAAGATTCCACGTGGAAGGTGAGGAACCATTAGGGTATAGCATTTAGGCTATTGGGTTGGGGGTAGAGGCTCACCGTTATTTGAGGGCATACATCGCTATTCCTCCGGGTACAATATTTGAGGACAAACATCATTGTCCCTCCAGATACATTATTTGAGGGAAGACATTATTGTCCCTAAGGTCACTTATTTTTTGATAAGCATCACTATTCCTTTGGGTTACTACTGTTGGACGTGCCATCGGGGCGTCGGTACTTGAGACACACGGTGTCCGGGGGCACATGGTGGTGGGTTATATGATATAGATTCCAACATTGGCCGAAGCAGGTGACACTCCATGGTGAATGATGAGAAGTAGAGGAGTTTGTGTTGGGTTTTGTGCATTATACGGTTTACTGTTTTCCTTATAAATGCATGTCTGTATAAAAATGTATATCAAGTATGCACCGTTGGGTGGTATCCTACTATGATTCATCTCACACCCTGCATGGGCCCTTCGGGATGCGTGAAGACTTGATGGATTTTCATGCCAGAAAAAGGCCATCTTCAAGAGCTTGGGTGCATTAAATATTGCATGGAGATGGTATGGACCTTGAAGTCCTACCTAGATAGAGTTTACATTGTTTTTCATTCTTTTTTGTATCACCATGAATACTTGTTTCGTAGCTACAGTTGGTTAGCCATTGTCGCCTTTATATAAGGATGTGTATGACCTGCTTCGGATGCATGATTTGTTATTCAGTAGTAGTTACAAGTGATTGGAATATTGTTCTATTTTCTTTCTGCTGATTCGGATTATATTTATTGCTTCCACTATTTATTGATATCGAATATACTTCCTCTATACCGGTCTACATCGAGTCTTCTAAGACGTTTATTTCTCTACTATTTATTATTTTACTCGGATGAGTACCTTTTCATTCTCTGAGAAGGAATATCCTCCCCAGAATACCTATAATACCCACACAGCTAGTCAGCAGCCCTTGGCGTTCTAGGAGGTCTGCCTAATGTAGTAACACCCAACCCGTTTAGCACTGTTCAGGTGGCTTCTCGGTTCCGGGTCGTTACAAAGTTGTATTAGTGGAGTTCTCGATAGGGATTTAGTAACAGTTTTTTGCTGGATACTAATGAGATTGAGACATCTCGTTTTATTTATGATTGTTTTACAATATGGGATATGGTATACTAGAGATAGGTTGTTACTGGAACTAGGTTTATAATTTATTCTGGGGTGCGAGCACCCCCAGGTAGGATGGATGGACCAAGTTTCCATGGGTGAGTATTGTTGTTCCCTTTTTTCTCAGATTACATTTTATACGATTTCCACCTCGGTGGCTCACATAGTGTGTGATGTTATTTATTGTGATGTGAAACCCTTGCCATGATATGGTAAGGGAGAATTGGACCTTGGCCCAGTATGACAAGGCTTGTTTTCCTGGATTTTGATAGAAACATTTAATGCTATTTCAATTTGATAATTGCACATATGCTTTGTGATGTGATAATAACAAGAGAAAAATGTCAATTTCTATGGTTTTTGTTCTCTCTAAAATTGAATAGTTTATATTCTTGATAAAATTTAATTTTTATTGCAATGTTCTATGCCATTCTTTGTATATTTGTAGAATTTCATGCGATGGGGTATTTGGGTCTCGCTCTTGTAAGAGTTGGGAGGTACTGTTGGTTGAGGTGATTTTGATCACCAGGACTGGGTTACTCGGTCATTGGTTTGAGTCAATGTTGGATATCTGGATATGCATGGCCCGAGGTACTTTTGATACCTGGATTAGTTAAGGGGCAGGTAAGGAGGCCATGATGACGGGATGTCGTGGGGCATGATTGCGGTGGGGGGAGATTAATGGTGGTAGTTGTGTGATGCCTTTTACTGATTTCCTTATATGTGTTATATATATGTATTGTTATGTGTGTGGGTTGTCTGACGATTTATGGTATTTAGAGGCTTCCTTTAGCCAACTCATATGGAGCATCAGGTGGGAGATGGTATAGTGTCTTAGGAGCAGGATCAGATCCAGGATTCGGTGGAGGAAGAGCGTGAGCCGCATGTACAAGATCAGGGGATAGATGTGGTTCAGGATCCATTGCAGGTAGGACAATAGCTGGGTTTTTCAGCGTTATGACGATGGCTCGACGAGGAATTTGAGCTACCCTGGTATGTGTCTTGTAGGGGATCGACAAAGGTGTGCAGGGTACAACGTCATCTATGGAATATCTGACACATCAGTTCCAATCGCAACACCTGCCGATTTTGCAGGGTAAGGGTGGTATAGAGGAGGATGAGACCTGGATAGAGATCCTGGAGATGATCTTCGAGCATCTCAAGATGCCTCCAGGGTGGAGGGTCAAGCTGGCGATGTACATGCTTGGGTGACCTGCGATGCGTTGGTGGGATGTGCTGTTCATGCTCACAGGCATGAGGGACTAGCATGGAAAGACATCGACAACAAGTTTTTCGAGCACATTAATCTAGAGAGACTGAGGGAATAGAGTTATTGGGAGTTTTGATCCTTCAGCATGGAGACATGTCTGTCATTGACTATAAAGCTACTTTCACTAAGTTGTCATGGTTTTCACCTAAAATGGTAAGTGATGACGCGACAAAGGTGAGGCGCTTTGAGGATGGATTAAGACACACCATTCGGATATGGGTGAATATATTTAGGCTGGTTTCATTCCCATTGGTGGTGAATCAATCACCTATAGTAGAGGGAAACCATATGAATAGGCCTTAGGTTGGTCGGGGAACGGTTTCAGGTGATGATTCGGACAAAAGAATGTGAGGACGAGTTGAGTTTCATTAGGGCAGTCAGGCCATGGACTAAACTAGATCACCTATTTTCAGTTAGTTAGTGGTTTTATTTTTGTGTGGGAAGCCATGACATGTTTGGAATCAGTGCAATAGGCCTCCAATGGATTGTCGAGCAAGTGGACAGGTCGGGCATCTGCAGAGGTTCTGCAGGAAGCCTTCTCAGACAGGCAGTAATCAGGGACCCGAAAAGAATGTGGGATATGGATTTGGATCAGGTTCAGTACCAGGTGGCGGTAGATGAGGTTCAGTTGCACGTGGAGGGAATGACAGAGACATTGGGATCCAGCTGAGGGGTCAGTGGCTGGTGACTAGAGAAACACTGTAAGGAGGTTGGGCATCAGGTTATTGTACTCCAGGCCAGGTGCATGCTGTGGAGCTGTCAGAGTCTAAGCAGGCTGGTGAGCCAATGACGGTTAGGGGTACACCGCGAGTGTGGTCGTGACTTTCTCATTTTCGTTTACCATGACCAGCTGTGTCACGTCTGTTTTGAGTGCACGAGGTGCACATGATTTTTGTGGACAAACTAGATACTAGTCAATGGGACTGGCACCCTATTGGGTGTGTGATATATATATATATATATATATATATATCTTTGTCTGTGTGTGTTTGTGCATGTTTCTGATATGCGTATCATCAGAGGCATCGAGGATTCGGGTCACATGAGTTGTCGTGTGCATCGGGTCATTGAGGATGCAGGTTACTTGAGATACATGAAATCATGTTGTATTTTGAGCGTCCATGGGATACAGGGCCTCGTGGTGGTAGACATCGATGCTGTACAGGATATGTTGGGTGTCAGGAATGACACGGGAGCACCAATGAGGTTCCTAGGTGACGATGCATCATGTCATGACCATGAGTCTGGAAAGATGTTAGTGAACCTTTGCTTGTTTTGAGTTTTGTCGGGTTGATACCGATCTAGGAAATTCTTATGGTGTGAATCCCCTTAAAGAATCTATCCAGAACCATTGAGGCTGGGGATGTCTAGTTTATTTAAATTAGGGTGATATTTTCAGTTCCATTTATGAGTTTTTTTGATAACTCTAGGACGAGCTATGTTATTTGTCGGGATATTGTAAGATCTCAAGTTTTTAGAATGGGTCAAAATTATTACCTTGTTTGAATTTATGACTTCTCCCTAAGAAATCTGGGAAAATATGGGATGTTCTGGAAATTTCCAGACTAAATTCCATGTACTCTAAAATACACAGCATGTATGGGTTAGTCATGTACAGGCCGTGTGATCGCTGAGTACATATTATGTGATGAATGTGTAGAAATTTCCTACTACATGGCGTGTAGTGTTACTTGGCATGCCATGTATCCTCTCTTATACGTACCGGCTTGATTCAAGCTGTGTGTCATCCCATGAGGAGCATCCAAGCCGTGTGGATACCCCTCATAAGTCGTAGTACGGGAAAGGCCACTACACGACGTATAGTTTTTAAATTCACATTGTGTATGTTTTCTTATTCCCATAAGTGAAAGGTCATCATGTCTTATTTTGTAAAATTTCTTCTTCTCCCCCCACTTCATGGCCTCTCCATTTCAAAAATACAAAGAACATACATATCCCTAGATTCTAATTTTTTCATCCGTTCTTCAATCGTTCGGTGGCTGCGGGATCAAAATCGCGAGGCCAAACCCATGCACCCTGTTCAGTTATTGATTCTATGCCCCATGCGTCGTAGTTTCCATCCTAGTGGAATTTCCGGGATTTATGGAAACACAGATCTATGAAGATCAGCGTAAAATTGGAGATCGATATTGGACATTCCTATATCTATGAGTCTCAGGTGGGTGGTGCATACCTATTTTTCTGGTTTTGACAGACTTTTGGATTGCTTAGACATTGGTGTTTTTTGTGGTATTTTGAGCATGACCCTATTTTTTCCTATTATCGCCTATTTAATTTTTATCTAACCTATGTGATGCTATTGGGTATGCCCTATTACATGTTTTGTTTGAGTGGGGCTGGGTGACTGGTCGTTGCTCATCGAGGCATTTTGGATGGGGGCACCAAAATAGTATTAATTGAATTTATTTGTTCTAAACTATTGATTTTAGTTTATTGAACCTTGATATGACTTTTTAGAGGATTTAAAGACCACAGTGTTATTGTTAGATAAATGTTGGGCTAGTGCATTTGAACTGTTTAATTTGTTTTTCCTGTTATTGATATTTGTTTAAATGCTTATGTATGTAATTGTAGAATTGCATATAATAGAACCCTTTTTTTGTGTTGGGCATGCCCCATATATTCATGAGTGATTCTGATCATTGGTTGGGCTTGGCCCAGGCTACATTGGGTGGTTCCGACTATGGGATTGGGTTTCACTGATATCAGCTAGAGGCAGGGTGACTGTCAGGTTGGGAAAAGCCTGGGATACATGGATGGAGAGGTCATCGGACTAAGCAACATGGTCGCAGGGACACGATGTGTCAGAGGTGTTCTATCTTGTGTACTATTTTGGTGACTACCTCTCAGCCAGAACATTGAGTAGTGTGCACACATAGAGACTCCATAATGAGGTGGTTTTGAAAACTCATGCAGGTAGAGGCCCTGTTAGTAGTAGTTTAGGTACTATTGGTTAGGGGATCTTTCCATAGGAATCCACATGGAAAGTGGGGAGCCTTCATGGGATTTCGTTTAGGCTGCCGAGATGGGGGAATAGGCTCTCCGTTATTTGAGGTCATACATCACTATTCTTCCTGGTAAATTATTTGAGGCTAGACATCGATTTCCCTATGGTTAAGTTATTTGAGGGAAGACGGTGTTGTTCTTCTGGGTACATTTTTTCAGGGCATACATCATTGTCCCTATGGATACGTTATTTTAGTGCAGACTTCGTTGTACCTCTGGTTACTTATTTGAGGAAAGGAATCATTGTTCCTCCGGGTTACTACTGTTGTGTGTGCCTTCGGGGCGTCAGTACTTGAGACGTGTGGTGTTAGGGGTACATGGTGTCGAGTTACACGCCAGAGATTCTAACATTGGCCAAAGCAGGTTACACTCCATGGTGCCTACTGAGCACCAGAGGATTTTGTGTTTGGTTGGGTGCATCGTACTTTTTACTCTATTCCTTATAAATGCATGTCTTCTTAAACACTATTATTAGGTACACATCATTGGGTGGTATCCTACTGATATTCGTCTCACACCCTGCATGGGCCCTTTGAGTCGCGTGCAGACATTATGGATTTATGTGTGGGAAAGAGGTCAGCTTTAGGAGTTGGGCTACATTAGCTGTTTCATGGTGACGGTATGGACCTTGAGGTCTTTCCTAGTTGGATTTTACATTTTTTATCTTTTTTTCCTATATCAACATTCTTACTTCTTTCATAGAAAAAATTGGTTAGAAATTGGGGTCATTACATATGGATATGTATGACCTGCTTTGGATGCATGTATTGTTTTTCAGTCTTAGTTTCAAGTGATCAATATGCTATTCTGTTTACTTTCTGTTGTTACTATTTATATTTATTTCCCCCACTGTTTATCGATATTGAATGAATTTCCGCTCTATGGTTCGGGTTTGAGACTGTTGAGTTGCTTATTTCGCTTCTATTTATTATTATAATCAGACTAGAACATTTTTCATCCTTCGAAAGGGTATAGCCTCCCCAAAATACCTATAAGGCCCTTGCATCTAGTTGACAACCTTTTAAATTCAGGGAGGTGTGACTATGTTAGTACCACCCAACCCATTTAGAACTGTTAGGGCGGTTTCTCGGGTCCGGGTCATTACATCCTTTATGAATATCATGGAAATAAAATCGGGGAATAAATATTCTCCAAAAAATATGCATTTTTAATTTATATGGTGATATACTATAATCCATATAACGTTAGTGACTTCAGACATTTTGGATTTTATAATGAAAAAATCCACGGTTATGGTCTCCCCTTTACATTCTTGTATGGTTAATGGTTTAAACATCCCCTTATCATTTTTTATCATAGTATATACATGAGATAATACCAATCATTTATATTCATACTCTAAATATCAAACCTCATGTAAACCAACCAGAAATTAATTTTCAATTATCTATACATATTCAAAATTCCATCCATAATATATAATGATGAATTATGAGTTTCATTGATACAAGACTTCTTAAAATCTAGTTTGGATGGAACATATGCATGATTTCTAAAAATTATCATTACAAAACAATAAAGTAGTAACATAGGTATATTTCATACCTTATTTTGTAGCTCAATATCTTCCTATTATGGTTCATTAATCCTCACATGTATAGATTGAAAAAGACACATTTTAGCAAGATAATATGAAAAAACCTTCATTCAATATTTTGAAATGCTTCTTTAAAAAATCTATAATAAATTGGATCATTTGTGATCCGTATCATAGATAAGCTACCATGGTAATTTTAAATCTATGTAATTTCGACATTGTTCACTTACCCATTGTGGTATTGTTTAGAGCATTCATAATCATTAATCAACTACATCCGTATTCTATATTTCATATTTCACTCTTTATGAGTTAATATATAATTTTATCTTTTATGGTTATTATATTGTAACAAATGTAAATATAATGATAATTCATCTATATCATTAATGAAATGATGACCAATAAAAACATCAAATCATGAGTATGCTAATTTTTCTGAGGAACAATCATTTACCGTGAAGGAAATATTTAACCATATAATTTTTACAAAGTATGTACCCCATTCAATTCTTGGATGCATCACTATAGATAAAAAAAAAATCTACTTTGCATTGTTTACTAGGAATAGCTTCACTAACTATACTTCTGTTTAATTCGTTGAAATTATCAATGCATTAATCTTTTTAAAGTAATTTTCCTTCATTCCAAGTTAACATAGTCATTCAATAAGATGTACTTGAGAACATCTCAATATATAATTGATAATATCCTGCCTGACCAAGAAAAATAGGATTCTATATCAAAAGTGTGGGCCTCATCTAATATAAAATATCTTCCATTTTTAACGATCTACATATAAACCCACAAAAGATATTATATGACCTAAAAATGAATTTTTTTGGCCAAAATACAATCATTTAAAATTTATCAAATAAACCCCCCTCAAATAATGTCTATAGTACAATCCTCTTATTATATAAATGATCACCCCTAATAATTGAATTTATAATATTGTTATGCATATATACTGGAAAAAAATATTCAATGTAATCTCTAAAGACTCTATTTATTAAATCATTGTAGATCAATGATTATTCATGTAAAAATATTAATCTCCTAATAATCTATTAATTATATCATTAATACAGGACATTGTATAATTATTATTGATTTTAATCTTATTCAATTCTTGATAATAAACATTGAGTCGCTATAATAACCAAACCCTCTGGGGCATTCCTAGATATCAGTAGGCTGGGTGTGACTCCCCAAGTGTTCCTCCAATAGGAAAGATACTAGTTCCCTACACTAAGTAGGTATATCCCACATATGCGAGGCCTTATTCTAACATACATGTACACACACAAATATTCAAATACCCATGAATTGTTGACTTTTACATATAAATAATACTAATTTCATTCATGTATCTATATTCTATATCCAATGTAAAAACATTTAATATTATAAGGGACAGAACAATCCTTCTAAAAACAACACATGGTTCAATCCTATTAATGAAATGGGATTACTGCCAAATGTAACACCTAGTATAAACCATGGCCTATCTATCTCAATAATTACATTTATACTACTTCTCCACATAAGACTATATCCAATGGAATGTTTTCTATATAAGACATGAAGTGTGTGGTTTGAGCCAATGCAGGGGTAATTTTACCAATACATAGTAGGACCCCCTGAAATCCGAAAACAAAAATTATCAAGAGAGCAATTAGATCATTATCATCTAGGAATGTTAATCGTAATATGAGGAAAATCAGTGTTAAAAAACTAAATATACTCCGATTAGATAAGAATTGGTAATGAGGACTCAAGTATACCACTATTCATTGAATTGTGCTTAGGTATACAAGGTAATGCTTGGCTCGGAGAAACCACACCCCGAGTAATTCTACAATTGATGGAAGTCATTCGATAAGTCATTCTCATCGGGCCTGTCTAAAGAGGTACTCACCAGAACTCTAATGTCTTGATTCCCATATGTGGGATCTCACCCAGGGCTCTAGGGTATATTGTAGCCTATCTAGAATAAACAACTATGTAGGAGATTTCATGAAAATATAATATTTTTATGAAGATTCCTCAAATCCCACCTATGGAATATGAAGAAGTTTCATTGGTCACACCCCCGGTCACACAGACGGATTCTAGAACTCTGTTTGAGAATAATACAATGGGTAGTGTGTAAATATTATACCCAATATGCAATAAATCACTTTACTCAAATATGGATGGACCAAGGGAACACAACCAATTGATACAGGTCCATATTAAAGAGAAAGAGGACATCAAAATTCCTTGTATAATGTACATGACATGTACTTGGAGTATATTACATGTATTTTCATCCATGGATGTACCATTGTATGTCTTTTTCACATAAAACTTCATTCTATATGTACATGGTGTGTCCTTTTTGGATACACATAATGAAGAGGTTAGTTGGGAGTTGACATATGTCTCCTCCTCAACATAGTGTACTCCAGTCATACCCATGTATGTTGGGTATGCATGTGTACCTTTCATTAACTGAGTACCCTGGACCTATACACGTATACGGTCATTACCATGTGCTTTGGTTATTCCCATGTGAGTAGATGTTCCCATGAACATGTAATATTAAGGTACACCCTGATCCTCTAGCCTCGGGTCACATGACATGTGGTATGGAACAACTTGTGTGTGATATTTTTCTTTGTACAAACACCATGTGTCAGAGGACCACATGGTGTGTGTTCTTCTGAACAATGCACAGTGTAGTTTGGATTTTCAACAAAAAATCCATACTATTCTTTTCATCTCCCAAATTCCACTATCATAGTTGACTAAACTAATTTATATGCACTTTATCATGGACCTAGTATCATTCGATGTTGGTTTTTCCCAATGACAAATTTCTGGCCACCAGAATTTCATTATGAATAATCTCTCATCGTATTGTTATACTAAGACACCCAAACCATAGAACAAAAACCCCAAATACATCATTGTCTCCATGCAAATTAATTTCATCATCAATCTCTAATATAAATCCATGGTAATAACATTTGTGCAAAAAAATATTATACAATGATCATTCACGGGGTATTTTTTAAACCACTGGCCAAATGGGCCGCCAATGAAGTGATTATGATTAAAGGTGTAATAAAATAAGAAAACACAACTTGAAGAACAATCCTAGGCCATTATATAGGCTGGTCATCATTTTTTCTGTTATATTTATGAATATAGAACCACATAACAATCAAAATATATGTACTCCAAAAATACCAAAAACTTAATCCCATGCCATCAGTAGATGATTGAAACACATGTAAATATTTTCATGGAATCATTTTTTAGACAATGGAATAATAAAAGGAGTATTATACACAAAAATAAAATTCCCAACATCAGGGTTGTATCTATATTTTATGGAGAATAGTAACAAATCACAGTCATTCCTGATATCTACAAGCTCTGATTCACAAACCCATATTAAATCCATGTTTCATCACTAATAATTCAAGAACATTTATCCAATGGATTTCTCTTAATCCCTAGAGTTATTAATATAACCCATATATTTTCATTAACATTGATTTTATATGATAGGATTTGGATTAAAATTTCATTATAAAAATTAAATAAATATAATAATTTTTCATATTATTACTCTCCCCACGATGGTGGTCAATCTAAAAACCGGATGTGAAATATTTTTAAGTCACTCCTAGGGTAAAAAAATATTTAAGATATATTTTTAGTCTCATATATTTTATTTTGGAATTCATCAATGATTTATTTCATTCAGAAAAACATCATTTACAAGAAATTATATTTTAAATATTTTTATTGTATCGAAACTAATCATCCCTTATCCATAAAATATTAGAATAAATGATTTACTAACATTAAAAGTATTATTTAAAATATTCAAAATCATGAAAATAAAAAACAATGTCATTTCATTCCCACTATCTCAAGGATTTTATTCAAAAAAAAATTAAGAAATCCACATAAAAATATGTGGGTATTTGGATCACATCTTTTTTCATACTCATAGGTGATCTCATAAATATTAACATGATTCCATTAGATGTGTAACATGATAATCTCTCTCCTATAAAGGGTATTCTCCTACTATTCCATGACCAATATTAGGGCCACTTAAAAGGTATATCCTTCCATGATGTATAGTTCTCCCTAGTTGATAACATATGCTAGATCATGAACATACCAACTCAGCAACAGTATGTGTAGAAAATAATGTTCATTTTATAACAATATTAATAGGGATATGTGGTAAACCACCATTACAACCCCACATAACATCTGAAATGATAAAATGAATTTCATAAATTAAATTCATCCCTGAAAAAATCTCTAAAATCGTCATTGAGGTGAGACCTTAAATAAAAAATGGCCTTTTCCCTCGAACTCTTAAAGATGACATCCTTGGACCACACATGACTTCTAATGGATCTAAGTAGTCCAAATCCACTCCTAGATGATTTGAAATTTCTTTATTGTCTCTTACACCAACTCTGTGGCATGAGGGTTAACTCAAATGGATTAGTCCAACATAGTAGTGACCTGCTAGAAAACCAACACAACTCATTGAATGGTACTATATCTATGGTGGTGTGGTTAGTTTATATTAATACTCCAAATAGATAATTGGTCATGTCATGTACATAAATAATATATCATACAATCCCACAACATCTCTATTAGGACCAGAATGGTTTGCGCAGTTTCACCGTCAAACAAGGGGTGAAACCCCATGATCAAATGAAACTACATCCTAAAGGACTCATATATTCCTCTGCATTATAATGAAATAAATTGAGCTTCATGTTTTAAAACAATCATTAAGGGAACTCCATGATGTTGTAATGTCTCCTTTATATAATGGTATCCCATGACCATTATTGATAGCTATTATCAAATAGCTAGGATGTGGGATGAGTTGTTGTGTTATTCTGTGATCACATAGATGGAATACTATACTATAGTAATTCATGTGAATAAAAAAATTAATTATATAGGTATACCATTATAGTATTACTCTAGAACATAATGGGGTTGAGATAAACCCACTGGAACCCAATTCTCATCATTTAGTTAATGAGAAGTGATGAATTGAGAGATATACTCAACTATACTCTTCATCGCAATCCACATGAACATGATTAAAACATTCAAGTACATATTCACCCCACCTAGATTCCCCACAAAGTGTTATCTAATAAAATTTCATAGAATATCCTCCCAAAATGTAAATGGAACCTGATTTTGTCCTCTCAATAGAATGATGTTTTCCTCACCATCAAAAAATCCATTAATAAGAAGTCTGGTGGATATCTGAACATGTAAGGTATCATAGTATGTATATACAATATTAGACTCTCAAACATGATATGGAATTATTTTTGGATCATTCCATTTAATGGAGGTAATTTGAACCATCCTCTTGTACTATGGATGACATCAATTATTCTAACTACATTGATTCCTCAATTAGCAACTGCGAACAAAATTACCTACCAATAGAATCTACGATTAGGTTTCCCTCCTAGGAGTGTGGAAAATAATTAATTTTTAATCATAGAGGGAATAAATACATAAACCCACTGATAGGTTAATACTTTTCTTTGAGAATATATATATGATACTCTTTTGGTCAGAATAGATGATAAACTGCACACCCACAGGGTAGTGTTTCCACATATTTAGTGTGAAGACCACCGTTGACAGCTCCAAATAATGGATAATGTATATTTATTCTTGTTTTCAAAACTATAGGGTCCCATTAGAAATTAATACCTTAATATGAATTACAAAACAACCATGTATTGTCACTATGTAATTGAAGAATACTATGTACTCAACACCTTCCTTTGGATGTCCAAATTTTTGGGTGCTAATAAACCTATTCTGTAACTCCTAGAAAACCTAATGGAACCTATGGGTCCAAATTAATGGAAACCCCATATATGTAAAATAAGAAAAACGTTCCAATTTACAAAATAATTATTGTATAAATCATTGATTTTAGCATGACAACCAATGAAAGTTACGCACCACAGTCATGCTCCTGGGTGGCTTCAAAGCTACTATTGCCTAAACATTATCTAGGTCAACTATAACACATTTTTTAGATAAAAAAATTTCATGGAAGTGTACCTATTTAATATATATCAGAAAAATCATGATCTTATCATTAATATGGCTTCCTCAGAGAATGTTTATAACTATCCCCATGTGTCTCATGTGTTCCTCCTCAAACACTGAGTACAATCAGATTTCAACGATGAAGACCCCCAAAATGTTGTCTAAGAACTCATCAAATATCCGAATCATGATTACCATAAAAACTAGTTTGGTATTAATCATGTTTAAATGATTCACTAAAAACTCATAATGACCATAGAGGATCATAAATTCATCTACTTTATATCATCATCATGTTCTCAATGATGGTGATAACCCAACATGTGGTAACACTTCATGAAACACCTAACCCATATCAACTAGAGGAAAATTATGAGACCTGTAATAGTAGATATATATTAGTCATGATCACCTAGTTTATGTGATGGTAATCAACATAAAATCTCATTCTCTCATTATCTTTCATAGGAGAAAATATTGGGCAACCCAGGGGGACACAGTAGATCTAAAAAAGCCCTTATGCTGCAAATCCTCTAACTAGGCCTTCAACTCAAGATGATATGTGGGATCCATATGATATAATTTTGAAGATATCATGTAATACATTGGGTAAAAATATATATATAATTTTATATCTCTATGGGTAGGTAAGCCTAAAATATCCTCAGAAAATAAATTCTAATACTTCACCACCACTACAGGAAGCATAAAGCACAGATCATCTCATTCTCTAAGGGTAAAAATATAATCATGTATAGTAGTATGATGTATCCTATTATGTATGATCCCATACATATCATACAAGGTTTCTATTTCAACCAAAAATAAAAACCACTTTCCATCATCATTAACCCATATTGTACACCCCCTAAAATAGTTGATTTGGTATTGAATTATGGATAACCATTCCATACCAAAAATAATGACATATGTCCTCATTATTGATAGAATGTGATCCAAAAAGTATCGATATCCTATAATATTTAGAATAGTTTTTCATTATAAGTGTGTTATAATTGAATCCCATCTAACAACACACTCAAAGTGAAACCATTGAGCCTAGGGTTCAATCCGAATCTATATGTCTCGAATTAGGGAAGTGTTTAGAAATGAGTGGTTCATGCATGGGTTAATCATTAAAACATCTAATTTAGATAATAAATATAATCTTCTTATATTCATCCCTAGAAACTCTGGTCATAGGATACCATGGCTTTAAACATTCCTTCTCTATATCAACAGGCTCTCTCAGCCTGGAACAGACCACCTGGTATAGGTGGGGGTAATAGGTCAAACTAAATTCTTCCTTTTGATTCATTCCTTGTTCCTTTTACATGTACAACACCATTTAGACCTCTATTCTCCAACCATTTTATCTTCCTAGTTATTTTATTAACCATATATGTACTAGTTACACGGTGTGTTGAATAATCCAATACAATATTTCCCCAACTATTATAATATAAACACCACCTCTCCCTCATCTGACTATAATCTTCCTTAGAACCATGAATAAAAAATCCATTATATATACATAGTTTACAGAATCATCTTGTATACATATATACCTTTGCATTCCATAACTTACTAGCTTATATAGTCTCATATCTTATATTCCCACAACTATCACCAACATTTAGCATATTCTCGGTAAAAAAATATATCTACTACCAAAGTCTACTCATATACATCATCATAGGTGGGAATAAAAATAGATATTGCTGAAGCCCTATCATCTCAGTGTTGGCACCACTTGAAGGTATGTACTGAATAGAATACTCAATTAACCATATCAATATTGAATTGTGATAGGTGGGTGAACATCGATGAATACTCTTCCATGGTTTTGTTTCCTTTCTAAATTCGTAGAAGATCACAGTTTTTCACTAGTGACAATGTTTCTTAATATAATTCATATTTTAAGTTCTACTCAAACTCTATAAAAGTGAGAGATTGTTCATCATGTGTCTATGTCACTAGACTTCCCCAACACCCAAAAAATCTTAGAAAAAACTCACTTCGTGGACAACGAACGGTTCTAGAGGAGTCCTCACAAGGTAGAAAACAAGGGTTAAATCCTCTATCAGGTCCTTAACTGCCTACTGTATAGATCAACCTGAAATAAGGATGTTCCTACCCCTGAAAATCAGGGAGTGAGTGAAACCTACGCACAACCTCCTCCAATAAACTCATTGAAACCTAATGATCAATATGTGGTGGAAAATAGGAAAACCACCTAGAGGTTCCTCCTATTTTATAAAAAACTACACTGAACTCTCATCAATGGAAGGATCCACCTCACAATATTACTATAGAATCCTTGATGGATTTTTTCACATAGGTTTATTCAATGTAATCAAAATTTACGATATTCAAAGGGAATATTTGGGGAGACGACTCAAAAGGGACATGGTAACCACAACTCATTACTATAGTTCATGTACAAAACATTTTACAAGAAAGAATTTACAATATTTTTCAGGTCAATAAGAAATTTTTAAAATTCTTCATGAATATAAATGTCATCTTCTACACCAACATTGTATTCCATGGACTATGAGGTAAACCTAATATTATTTAACACTATTTCCCTTTATGTGAAGGCAAACACATAACAATCCAATCTTTAGACTCCGGTTATAGGATAAACATCCCTATGATACAACTCTTTCATTGCTAAAACTACTCATCCCTTCCTTCTAATAATAAGCTATGTGTGACACCCCAAGTATGCCTTCAATAGGCTAGTGGAGGGTGAGCAATTCTATTTCAACATATTATACACAAGGGAAGCCTTGGCCTATGGTACATGTACTTATGCAAAAATATCCAAAATATCAACACCAAAATGAAAATTATATGTACAAATAACACAAAATTATTGAAAAAAAATATATCTCACAATCATAGTATGAGAAATTAAATTTAAAGAAAAATAGAAAAATAAATCCCATCAAAACATCAAAAGTGTTTAACCTGTAATGAATTATGGGGACGTGACTCCCCAATCCAGCCTTCCATAGGCCAGTAGAGGGTGACAAGTGTTAATTCATCATATCTTACACATGGTAATACTTGGACCAAGGTACATGTGATTATGAACCCATCTCCAAATACACATACAATGATGAAAGGTAATGTAAAATTTTGACACACCCTTTCTTGGTAAATGAAGGAAAAATATTTTCAAGAAGTACTTTGGGTATCTTAAATTAACAGAGAAATTTAAAGGAAGTAATGAAATATAGTTCAAGGTGATATTTGAAAAATATAAAGGAATTGGAAGTCTGACACAATTCTTTCACTTTCAACATAAAATCATAGGTACCTATGAGTAACATATATTTATCATGTGTCTAGCGCAAGTCCTTCCTGTATAGCCCAATACACTTCCCCCTATGTTGAGGACGTACATGAAAGTATAATTCTATCACCTTATGTGGAATAGGTACACTGTGGAGCTACACCAATAACCTACCTAGAAAACACATTTCTACCATCCCTCACCGTGCCTATTAATAGTAATACTGTGCTCCTCATCTTGATAGCTGGAAAAGATGGAAGTACTCTCGAAGCTCCAAATGAAAAGATCTTTCTTCTAGGTCCCCCAAATTTTCTCAAGTATATATTTAAATTCACGATATAACATAGAATTATATGGGATATGAAATATCAATATCCTTTTAGGATTTTAAATACAAAACATATGATTACGGTCACTCCTTCTGTAGGAAAAATTCATCTACACAAGGTCCTTTCCTTAAGCAAGGACCTACACAGGATGCTTCTGGGGACAACATTGGACACCCAAGGGGCTTAAGTTAAAACCCCACTAAAGTAATATTTTCCCTAGTCCATTTCCCTATTCATATAAATATCTCACATGCTTATCCTTACTATATAAATCATTTTTAAATTAATCTTTTGACGAGTGTGGTACACCTACAATACATACCTATGTGGCGTACCTATGAGGAAGATATGGGTGGACCACCTATATGATCCATCTTGGAAGGACTCCTATAATCCACCCTTGAAGGGACTATCTATCCTTGGATCCAAATTATGAATGGGAAAAATTACAAACATCCACCAAAAACAACTGACATACCAAACCTTTTTGGAAGATACCTCAGTGTGTCTCCCATTTGGGTCTACATTTCTACAGTCATAGGTTTCCACCTTTTTCTTATAAAGGAGTCAGGATCCCTTGGTTGTCTATGGGTCTTTTAATCTACAGTCACAACTGTTCCTACCATAGATATAGTGTTGGGAAGTTCCCAGTTTAGAGGTTTAGGGTTTGACTCATGTCCCCCCTTCTCATATCTAAGACTCAAAACCTCAGGTCATTGGTATTAATAGTACTTTTCGCACTTGAATTTTCTTGGGACAAAGGGAATGATATCCTCCTTCCACTATGGGACCAATTTTAGGGAATCCCTCTAAGAGTTAGCCCCAAGACATTCAAGTTGGACCTGATGAACATTAATTTTATTCCACATTGAATGGTTCATTTCTTCGTGCCCTCATTTATCATATCCAAGGCTTCTTTCTAAATAGGCGCAACCTCTTCCATATGTGGAGGAGAATGTATGTCATTTGTTAAATCATTCACATCCTCTTGTTTTTGACACCTAGCATGACCAACTAGGGAATAGATATTTGTGATAATCATACATCTAAATAATCCACTTCATTTAGTGAACCACAAAAACTATGATTCCTACCATAATTTCAATACGTATAAATCTTTAACCCTAGGCCCGACCACAATGGACATCCTCAACAAATGTCCAGCCCTAATTCCCTTATTTTGGGAATCCTCATTAGGAATAAGGCTCAAATTAAGTCCCCTACAAATCTACATGATTTAAAAAATCTCTAATAGAATATTTTATAAGGTCGTCCACTTTATGAGTAAGTCCCAATTTATGAATTTCAATGGTCCATACTCCCTTGTGAGAGTTACTGAACTATGTGGGATTTGAGTCACTTCCATGTGGGATATGTAGTAAGCCTCCAAGAGGTTCAATCCCAACACATTGAATCAACCATGTTCTCTCTAGGCCACATTCCATGCAGGGTATAATCAAACCTGGAAAATTATATCCTTTCCAAGTGTCTTAAGCTTCTTAAGCACAAGTACGACATAAATATTTTAATAGGCACCATCCTCCTGGATGTCCTTACCACATGACATTAAACATTATTGTTAGGACCTTATCACATGACATTTAATTTTTTTATGTGTAACAATAAGAAGAAAAAAACTATGGGTTTTTTTATTCTTTTAACAAGGATATGTAGGTATCCCATTTATGTGTACAATCCCAATATCAGAACAATTTTCCATCTCCCTGGATGAGGATAAATTCAAGAGTTCCTAATATAGTGGCTTAAAAACCATCATCATTGTAATAATGCCTAAAAATTCACTACGATGTATAATGGAGGATATTGTTTATGAAAAAACTCGAATACAGAAAGATATCACCATTAATGAATAACCATGAATACATAAGGATGATTATTAATTCCGCACATGCTACGAATTGATTTAAACTTTAAAGGGAAACCTACATTATGATTGGTAAATTAATAAGTATTCATGGATATATCTTAAATTTATATGAGAGTCTTGGTGTAGGAAATTATTCCCTCGAAAATGGTCTGATGAGCCTAACCGCCCATCCAATCTACCATTGGGAGATCCTACATATCATAGGTAAATTGGGACCTAACAAACTAAAATGGAATAACCCAATAATTTAAAATGATGAATGGGAAGACACAAATTCCAACCCATATCAGGGAATCTTGCCCAGATATCACAACTAAAACATCAGTAGTACCACAGGAAAAAATTCATAATTCTATCCCCATACCTAGGATGACTCATCCAAATTCAATCATGGAGTATATACATACATATGTTCTGGTTTGGGTTGTTATTGGTAATACTACCCCATATCATATGGACATCAAGATCAGGAACATACACTCATTCTAATTGGAGGTAATCAGTCTATTTTGACAGCCACTCCAAAGAAGGCACATATACCTGCTCATGATGACCACTTTTCCCAGAATGTGGACCCAACTACATCTAAATAAGTGTCTAATAAGAATTCTAACTAAGAATAGTTGGAGAATAAATATTCATTCTGTGATATAGATGCTCCTAATACTGGTTTTCTTGATGCCCTCAAAAATTAATATGTTTCATTTTAAGTTCATACCCTCACATTAAAAAATTATGGGAATAGTAGTAGAAATTCTAAAAGTCATCATCGAAAACTTCATTATGAAGGATTTATTCATTAAACTTTTATCAATCTCAAGAACAAATATCTTGATGAGATCCATGGTGAACCTATGTCTGGACATAAGAATAAGGAGAATGAGTATTCATCACTTACTGGAGTCCATCACGGTGGTCCTCCCCATGATGGAATTCACTACGGATTCTCTCTCTATAGTAGTGATTCACATTGTCATTAAATTCATTAACTGACAATATAGTGATGAGAAATCCCTATTTTCATTTGCAGTTGAAAATATAAGTCCAATAATGTCTATTTACTAGTTACTAGAAGGTGAAATAATTTCTCATCCAGAAGATAGCCCAAGGATATGGTCATTCTCCAAACATCCATTGGTCCATTTTTCTTATAATATAACAGATAAAACACCAATTGATTCCTTTTCATGTGATAATGTTATCAGGAAGTATTCACTTTGAGAGGAAAAAGCTGAGAAACATATAGTAAAAGGTGAGAGGAAATGTGGAATATGAGATAACAAATATCTTAGGGCGAAATACCATTTATGTTATGGTATTTAACAACCTCTCAATTCAACCGTCATGAGATGTTGGTGGAAGATTTTATTCATGATATCAGCTTCAACATATGGAATACTCTTCATCATCTAAAAGAAAAAATATTACATTACGATGAATATCAAAGACATGTCATGTTAATAGAAGGGTTTAAATGACAAATTAACAAGACATCTATCGATGCTTCCCAGCATCCAAGGATCGAGATGCAACAAGAGGACCTTCAATATGCAATCCTCAATGTATTAATTAGGCTGAAATAATTATTCATAGAAACGTCATATAGAGTTCATATCAGAGGATCAAGAGCACATGGAGAATTAAATTTTATTGCACTCAAAAATAAAAAATCCCATTGAAATTTTTCTCATGTAAGGTAACTTCCTCATGATGGCCACAACAAAAAATTATAGAGATACTCTGCAAGAATGTGCCTATATTTCTTTTCATTAATGTAAGGCCCAAATAGAGCATTCTATTGAGTTGTTTCTACATCAATCATCTCAAAACATTCCCCAGCGTTCTTGATTAGATGATGTCATCCATCATATTTAACAATGTTCTAAAATTTTACAAAGCACTTCTGAAACAGGCGATTTATGTGTTTTTCAAATAATGCACCCACCCATTCTTCAGACCATAATTCATAAAATTGTAGAGAAACTGCACATATATTAGCCATAGAAGTTAAGGAACCACCCTAGCCTGTGTGGCTTTGGGATTTCTAACCCAACCTTCAAAGTCCAAAAATAGAGCATGAAGGGTTGATGAAGAAAAATAGGGACAGCCCCAGCCTGGAGGGCTGAGGGTTTTCACAACCTCAATTCCCTTCTTAGAAGAAGTCAGTTTCCTCCTGATTAGGGAATAAGGCACAAACTAAATGAACAAAAAAATTATCCTCGGATTCTATTAAGATTATTTTCCGAGAAATGGTTCATGTAGGGCAAAAAATTTTCAGAAAAAATTCTTCTGGAGGATGAATAATAAGGAAATTTCACAATGATAATGAAAAAATGCCATCAATACATTATGCGTCAGTAAATTTCACTAATTCTATTATGAATTATCATCCAAAAAATGTGTCTAGTGGAGGGAAATCAAAGGATGATATTCATGTTCTTGATATGGTGCATACCGAAGAATATGAAGGAGGTCTGCATACCAAAAATCAGAAGATTTTCAAAAATCAAGGGGTTCCCTCAAATAATCTACTTCCACCTTTCTGAAAGGCAATTATCATGGAGACAGGAAAAGGTAATGTTATGTCTCACTATACCCCCAGAGAATTTCAATCAATTTCGCATGAAGAATTATTTTCCAAACAAGAGGTTGAAACTAAGGAATTGTGAATATTCATCGCAGAGTTACTCAAAAGTAGTATTCCTTCCAGACATGCTCTGTAAGAAGATCCTCAGCTTTTTCTTCAAGTATGATCTCCTCAGAAAATAGGGTTTTTTTAACTACATGAGTGCATAATAAATTACCTTTATTGGGTTAAAAACTACAATTTGGTCAATAAGATCCATACAAGACTATCCCTATGGATTATTCATGACAAATACCAACACCAGCACCACCAATGGTCCATGAAATTACCACAAGAGTTCAGTCTCTAGTTATTGTACCTATACAGGTTCCAAATATTCTAGATATTCCTCAAAGCACACATGAATTTCGTTGAATCATTAATGACTTGATTGGATACTATGAATGGATGATTCACACCGATACAACCATAAAATAACTCTTACCCAGAATGTATATATCTGATTTCTCCACCACCTAATTTTATAAATACAATATTTAAAATCATTAATGGTTTGGGAGACCAATATCATCAGTTGAAGGATTTAATTTGTCTCTTTGATCCTATGATGTGGACCCCTCAACAAAAATAAGTATTAAAACTCATATGTTTTTTGCATTCACTATAGGGCCTAGCCATTATCCAGTTTTACATGTTTGTAGTTGTGATAAATTACTGGATGGGAAGACATCCATTAGAAATTTCTTTTCAAATTCAACTTAACTATACATAATAGATATTTATTGATCTTAAAAACTATAAAAAAAAATAGAGAATGAAAGAGTTTCATGTTTCCTTTATTGGTGGAAATAATTAACGTATTCCTTGAATATACCACTCCGTCCAAAAGAATTTTTTTTCCATTTGTGTTGAAATCATTCGTGATGAGTTGTTCATGGTTTTAATTTTTATGAAATGAACAGGTGGGTCTAAAGGTTTGGCATCAATTTCTCTACAAGTTGAAAACTCCGAAACAAGGGCCTAAATCCAAATCTCGAGTAATCCCATCAACTCCAAGAAGGATAAAAAATCATACAATGCTATAGTTTCCCACATGAAAGAACTTGTAACAGCGTTCACTTTAAAAAACAAATCATACAATTGTCATCCACCTCCCAATTGTTACCAAAAATGACCTCTATTTGAATATGATCAAAAATATAAAAGGCATAGACAGTTTGAGAAGTTTAAAAATAAGGTTTATTCTTTTGGAAATGACTAAGACCTAGAAAACATTATTTCTAATATGGTTCATAACTTAGTCAAGTTTTCAAGGCTCAAGAAACTGAATAGAAAAAGAGATGAGGACCTCCCACAATACTATCCCTTCCATCAAATGTTCAAACACCACATCTAGTATAGTTTTGTTTTCAAAGATCTCTTGCAAAATATGATGGACTCTATAAAAGTGAAAAAAATGTTTATCATCACATGTATCATGTGGTACTACTTCTAATCAAGTGGAAGAAGGTGAATGGAAGAATTCCAAAATAAAGAAAGCATAGATGTTTGCTGATTTGATGGTAAAAAATAATAATCTATCAAAATCATGAAATTCTGTAAAATCATTTAAAACAAACAACTATTCCTCCAACCACTTATGCTTCATCCAATCCATATTCATTAAAATATCAGTCCCCTAGAGGCCAAACTGAAAAGAAAAGACATAATCAGAAGGATAAATATAAGTAATAATAATATGATCTCATGTTATAGACAATTATTTCCATGAATTTGACAGATTTCATACCTTATATATCATAAGCATGGGAACCACCCCTCTGAATGGAACACCAAGAACTTAATTGTGATGAGGAATCAACCTTAGATGAGAAGTTGATCTTTAGTTCCTTTAACATTATCCTCTTAAAAACTACAATGAAAATAATGATTCTGAATATGAAAATTAATTCCCTTTACTTTTTGGGGAACGAGAGGAAGATGTTTTCATGGTTTAGTATATAGTGGAATAAGTTTGTATGCTATAAGACACTATTTTATTTATAACCCTACTCAAACCATTTATGCAGTGGAATCTTAGGGGAATGCCCTTCAGTGGGTTCAGTATGAAAAATGGAATTTTACTACACATTACAAGATGAAAGCAGACATGATCAGCTTGGAAGGATGATTAAATGATATACCACCACATTCTTAGTAGTTTGATAGAGCTAGAAAGCCTTATCCACCAAGAGATGATGTATTTCCAACTTCTTCCCCAAGAAATGGACCATCTACAACAACTGAATTAACATCCAAGGTACCTAAATAAACACATATTCATGGTAGAAAACACATACCTTTGGACAATATGTAAGACATTTTGAAGAAGATTTCCCAAAAAAATGTGAATTTTTCAATGATGGATTGACACAAACTATCAGAAGATATCCATAAATCACTTATTGAGGATTTTTGAAGTCCTCATGAGTTTTTTGTAGTTGGGGTTTGTCTTAGTGGTAAGCACCACGTAATACAACATGAAAAGTGGGGGTTCAAAACCCAATGTCGCAGTTTACTATAGCAACACTGTAGTGCACTGTAGAAGCCGAAGCACTTTAGCAATGGCGTGCAGTATCATGTTGGCATGTAGCTATAGAGGCAGTAGGGTACTGTTTCAGTGGTAGATACTTTTCATTACTCTAGCAGGCGGAGTACTGCAGCAGTACTATTCACAAAATTGGCCTTGGGCCAATAAATCGGGCCTATGAGCCATATAATGGTATAAATTCCCACTGGGACTTCGGGTTAGTAATGGGCCTCCCTATACCCAGTTAAAAGATGTTTTCATTTATTTAATTAATAAATTAGGCTTTCACCCCATCCGTTTTTAAAAAAATACCTCATGTGTTTTAAAACGAGGATGATGCTGATAAGGTCTACTATATAGGTATTTTTTCACTAGAATGTCATGCAGCTATATCACTGACGTACCAAGATGATAAAAATTGTGTAAATCTGCACATCATGCCCTTATATTTACATTATAAGGTTAAGGATACAAACATTCGATGATCATTCATTGATAATAGCTTAGGTGTTAACTTCATTCCCATGCATAAAATTTATCATCTCGGTCTCACTAAATCTAACATATCTTCCTCCACTCTGATGCTTCAAGGTAATAAATAGAATGAACAAAAACCTATAGGTGAGACTACACTCATAACTCAGTATGGGGATCCTGTATATAATTCATATTTCATTGTTATTCGGTATGATACAACTTTCAACACTCTTCTCAAAAGTCCTTCACTGCATCGACAGGCAAACATTCCTTCATCATACCACCAATGTATCAAATAGTTTTTCAATAGACAAGTTGGGACCTTATATGGTTACAAGGTCCTATTTAAAACATGTCATTATCCGTATATTGAGGCATAGTTCCATTATGAATAAAGAACATGGTCTGCTGAAAAATATCTTTTAAGAATCAAGGCTCTAATGGTCGGGAAAAGATCTCAACATGCCCATTCAAGAAACTAAGTGTAGACTACATGATTCATATAAAAAAATTTAAAGGGTAGAACCAAATCCAATAACCAGTTCAGTGGATTCTATAATTTTTTTTGGACACTGAGCCTGATAGCATGAGGGAAATTATTGATTTACCAAACTATGATTGAAGCCAAAATGAGATGTTTTCATTCTATCTATTGATTATCATGAACTCTATACTTCATCATTTAGGAATGAAGATTTTTTTTTGTGTTAATCGAAAAGATATTGATATTGAGTTCCTACCCATAATTTTAGATTCAATGCTTCCGGAAGACCCTTCATTATCGGTAGGATCAGAAATGGTTGTCTATTTTTCATGATGTCTATTTACTAACTCCTCCCCTACCTCGGAATGAATTTCTTCATAACCTACCCATAAATAAGAAACATAAGAAGAGATGTGTGAAGAATATGAAGAATAGGAAGTCATTAGGGATTTTCATCCATCATTTGAGAAAGGCGTCTCCACTATTCATGAACAGAGAGAAATAAATTTGGGTATATAAGAAGATCCACTACCCACTCTGATTAGTGGTTCCATGACATCCAAAGGGAAAGACGTGAATAATTAATTTATAAAGAGACACCAAGATGTTTTTTCTTGTAACTATATAGAAATTATATTCCTGGACCCAATGTGGCCATCCATCATTTGGTATTTCTAGAAGTGCATCGTGGATTTAAGCGTGAAACAAGAAGAACACACCCAACTCATGCCTCCAACATTTTGGATAATGTCAAAAAGCATATCAAAGATAATTTTATCATGGGGGAGAAATATTCCAAATGGCCAGACAATATTTCCCTTTAAAAAATTAAGAAAGGGAATGTATGAGTATTCATTGATTTCAGATATCCCAAAATACATTGCCCCAAATATGAATTTCTGGTACCAATCACAATACTTATGATTAATGCAATAGCTGGCTATGCTAATCTCTCCATCATGGATGGATACTCTTTGTATAACCAAATCTGAATTGACCCTGATTATCAGGAGTCTATAGCTTCTTGATCCCCTCAATTTATATTTTTCTACCAGGTAATTCACATGGGATTAAAGAAAACTAGTGCTACATATCAACGTGCAATATAAAAAAATTTAAAACATTTTTGGGGAAATTTGTTGAATGATTTTTGGATGATCTAGTGTTTATTTCCAGAAAATTTTCTAATCACATGAGTATTCTGGAGAACATATTTATCAAGCTTCGGCAACATTATTTGTAGATGATCCCCTTGAAATGTGCTTTTGGGGTAACCTTATGAAAATTTCACTATTTTCTTGTAGACCATCGTAGCAAAGAATTTGGTCCCTTGAAGACTAAGGATATCCTTGTAATGTCACCTCCTTAAAACATGAATGTGTTGCGAGGATATCAAGGATAGTTGGTTTATATCCCACGCTTCATATCCAATTTGGAAGGAAAGTGTTTTCCCTTCAAAAAATTAAGAAAGAAGGTGGTCACATATCAGTAGACAAATGGATTCCATGAAGAATTTGATACACTTTAGATATTTTTATTGAACCACCATTATGGATTCCACCTATTGAAGGTTGAATTCTCATTCTATACATGATATCCTTGGAGTGATCACTGGTGACTACCACACACAAAATAATGATGTTGGGAATGAAAACAACATTTACCATCTTAGTCAAACCATGATCAAAGTAGATACATGATATTCAAGAATTGAGAAAATATGCCTATAATTTATCATTATAGTTCAGAAATTAAGACACTATTTATAGCATCACATGGTCCACTTGGTATTTGGAAATAACCCGCTCATATTTATCCTTAGTGGTCCTATATATACACCACATCTAGCACAATGGGTAATTATTCTGCAATAGTTTGATATATAGTTTTTTCCTCAAAATGTAGTAAAAGCCCATGCTTTAGTAGAATACCTTGTTGAGTACTCATCTGTGGAAGATGAATTATTGAATAGAGAATTTTATAATGAATAAATCAACTCCATTCAAAAAAGTCCATGGATATGGGATATGTACATTGATGGTGCTTCATGAAGTCTAATAGGGAAGAGAATGAATGATCCTAAACATAAAAATGGTGGGATAAGAATTGTACTCATCTCCCAATAGAAGGAAGTTTTTCTATATTTATTTTTTTTATCAAAAGGAGGTACCAATAATGAGGCAGAATATCAGGCTGTCACTGTGGGCCTAGAATTAGCACTCCATGTACTAGTTGATTACCAAGAGGTGAAATGTGATTCATAATTGGTAATAAAAAAAATAATTGGGGATTTTTCCATTAGATAATAAGAACTAATTTTCCTGTGTGATTACTTGTCTGGTTTAACGGAAACATTTCACACAGATCCAACATTTTCATACATCACATGGTCACAAAATACCCAAGATGATGCATTGGAATATACAGCCTTGACCTGAGCATATCCAAATCAGTACAAAAGAATCCTTATAGTTCCTTGTCGTCATGTGGTTTCACCATTTTTTCATATCATAATATAAGAAATCAATAAATATAAGTGCCCTTTCTGATCTATATGGTCGTACCACGGGATGGATGACACTCATCATGGAATATCTCCAAAATAGGGTACTTCTACCAGAAAGATATAAAAGAGAACTATTCCGGTTATGAACAATTAATATTACTCTTAATGATATCCTAGATCACCAGAAGATCCTTTATAGATGAAGCTTTAATGAAATTATTCTAGGATGATTTTATAGGGTTAAAACCATGGATTTCATGAAATAAGTACATGCTAGAGACATTGGTTCTCACCAGTTTGTGAATTGGCAATCTGAACAAATTTGATGTCTTTGACAGTTTTTTCCTGCTATGACCTAAGATTGCACAGATTTCACTAATAAGTGTCAACCCGTTCAGATGCATACCGACATTATTCATACACCATCAGATTTTCTACATATAGAATAATACTCATGTCTATTTTCTATATAGGGAATGGATGTATTAGGACCCTATCCTCCATCAATGGCTAAGCAGTTTCAGTATATTCTTGCTGCTAACAAATTATTCTCTAAATGGGGTGGGGCAACACATCTCAATAAATTTAGGGACAAAATATTTTTATATTTTTCAAAGATAATATCATCACGAGATTTGGTTTCCCTCATATAATATTGATGGAAAATGAAACCAATTTCTACTCAGCTATGTTAAAGAAGCTATATCAGGAAAACAATACCAAATCCAACCATTCATCTCACTAGCATGAAGCATCCTATGAATAGATAGATTTCTTTAACAAGACCCTATCAAATATACACTAATAGATGATGGATAATTATGAAAATGGTTGTTCTGATATTATCATTCGTGCCTTTTGGGATTATTATGCTACTAACCATACCACAACATGGTCAACCCTGTATTCATTGGTGTATGACACATAAAAAATTATTCTTGTTGATATTAAATTTCCTTCATACCGAGTTTCCATCTTTATTAATTACCTATATATGAACAAAATAAAAAGCAATTTGATGATCCAGAGTTATTAAACGAAATTATATTTTGGATCGTTAATCACTTGGAAGTATATCAGATTAGAATAGTATGAGTTTTTTAACACGAATTTTCACTTCTATTCATTTCTTTTAGGAGAATTGGTATTAATCCTGAGGACTCTGATGATACCAGGAGCAAAAAGTCATAAACATGAGACAAAGTTGGAAGGACCTTATTCCAAACATAAAGTCCACATTAATGGAATTTATTCCCAAATCCCAATAGATAGATAGCTTATTACAATTCCAACCAATGAAAGATTCTTGATAAAGTAAATTGTGTAATAACATAGAGTATTGTTCTAGTTTCACGATATTAAGCTAGATAAGAACCATATGTTTCCATGTTCCGTGATGTTAAAATAGATTAACCCTTTTTCACTGTCATATAATGTTAAATTGCAGACATAATTTTTCCTCGCTACACAACATTATACTTTATGGTTAACATCTCCTTTATTTGATGTTATAAAAACTCTTATGATACCTAAAATTGGTATTCATTTTTTTCATTAAATTTTTTTAGCTTCTATGAACAAGCATTACTCACATAATTACAACTCCTTAGTGGAATATGATCCCCATTTCTCCATGGGATTGAATCATATCTTCATAAGTACTGTAAGGCCCTAGACACATAACATTACATAATATTAAGATAAGTCATTAGTTTAACTTTATATCACATCGATGATCTTTTCATGTTTAGATCATTAGATAAATAGGTCATAATTCCAAAATGACCACATAAACATTACAAGTATACACTTCTACTCACTATCCATTTTTCCTAAAATATATATTTAAAAAGAAACATGGTATCATTTTATGCATTAATATCATAATGTTTCATTAATCCCATCCTTGTCTCTATTCTTCGTTATGTCTTGTGAAAAAAATTTCAAAACAGTGGATGAGAATAAAATGATCAGTAAAGGATACAAAAAGATATAAAACTATTATCCTTTGGATAAAATGAAATCCATGAATACATTATCATAAAGTAACAATTTTCAAAATTATGAAGTATTAAATATACATCATTGAATGTATTCTCATTAAATACCATTTTTTTAACCAAATAATTCTTGTAATGCCCATATAACGAAACATATAACATATTAAGGTAACATGGGATGTAACAAACTAAAATGGAATAACCAAACAATTTATTTCCACACATATCACTAAATAGAATATTTATACGGCCGACTTCCACAACAAATAAATTGGTTATTATAATGTTACGACCTATCCTTGGTTTTTTATGTAACCACCAATATTTGGATTATCTCGTAACCACCCAACATTGGTTTATCAAATAACTACCCTTAAAATATTTATGTACCATTATATAAACATAACACATAATATAAACATAATAGAAAAATATAATTCCCACATTGAAACCACAATAAGTCATTTCAAAATATTGACCTAATCATGATTTTATCAAAACCATTTTCAAAAAAAAATACCTGAAAAAGGAATATGGTATTTTATTTTCCATTTTAAAAAATTACAGGTTGTAGAGAATGAAAATTTCCATATAATGGTCACGATGGTGGAAATGTTATTTTCACCACGTACGTTAAAAAAACATTTCCTTTTATCGTTTAGTAAAATGATTCATATAGAAATATTCATTATGAATGTAATTAAAATTCAAAGAATTTATTATACATCATATATATATTTTCATTCATACAAAAAAATATTCCTCATTGATCGGAGATTGAGACAAAGTAACATACAAAGACCATATCCTTATATTAAGGATAAAGAAACGACCTAATTATGTGTAATAAATATAAATACACACAATATAATTATATATTCATTATAAAACAATAATATGCCTGTAGAGACCCGTATCTTATCGTACATGGACATTACATTACTTTTGCGGAATACTTAGTACATAACAAAAACACACACACAAGGATCGTAATAGTTTAGTGTCTTTGGAAACTCAGAATATAATCTTCTAATCCTGGTGAAAGATCTTCAACATCTCCCATAAAGATCTTCTTCTTTTTTTACCTAAAACCTTTCTTTATATCCTGGGGAAAAGAAAACATAAAAGGGTGAGCTCAAATGCTCAGTAAGGGTAAACAAAAGAAATATCAATCACATAATTTTCATAAGAACATAACATTTTTTGAAAATCTTAACCTGCAAAAGAGAGCATAATTTCATAACATGGGATAAATCATAGTAGTGAAATGAAATCATAACATAAAACATTACTCATTGTGGCATACACACATAATCATAGAGAATCATTTCTTGTTAGTCAAGACTCATTGCCAAGACTATCTTAGTGGACAAAGTCCCTTTCTGAATCGAGTAATCCTCGTTTCAGTCCTGTTTCACTGAACCGGTATAACCTACCATTACAGCCATGTCTATCTCATGAGATATAAAATCTTTACCCAATGCATTGGAGGGAGATATAGGTCCCACCCATCTCTTAATGAATCCTTTCTTATGTGTGCCACAAAATCATAAATCATACATCATTGCATAACCCATGTAATAAAAATGGGATTCTTAAACAACATGACATCATAAAACCATTCATATAAGATAAAGGAATTCATAAACATAATTCCATCACAACATAGTCAAATCAATGTAAAAATATGGATAGAAACAGAACCCTTTATTATCTTAGATGGAAAATAATTTTGATAAAACACTTGAAATGAATTCTTGAGGAAAATATCCTTTCTTCTTCAAAATCAATTTCTTTTCACAAAACATCATACAATTTTAAAAGAAAGAGATTTTATTAAAAATAGTCATGAAATATTTTGGAGGAAGGTTCATGAAAATAAGGCTTTATAAAACCGTAAAAATCCGTTCGTGCCGTATAAGTTAAAAAAAACATTCTTCTCGTACTTTTGTCGGAAAAGTCAAAAAGTACCTCGTACAAAAAAACGACAAAAGATTCCTTTCATATCGTTTACTAAAAACTCACCGAAGGGTAAATTTGGATTTAAACAATTGTAGGTGGATGGAAATAACATTACATATTGAGGAAACATGGATTTTGATGATAAAATACACCCCAGTAACTTTCAAAGTACAAACAATCTCGGATAAAAATGAGATTGTGATATTTTCCCTTACCTTTGGTCCGACTTGCTTTGTAAGTGTCCGAACCTCCTGTATAATGATTTAAATCATGTTATTGACTTATTACAGAATCATATTCATTGTTATGATATCATATATGGTTCACTTATGACATTATATTACCCGTTCTTTTGTAAATTCCATGTTACAGAAGCGTTTTGGGTAAAATCGTTTCATTTATCGTAGGTGTTTTGACTTGTTGTTCTTGACATCATTATTACTTATATCATGATTTACTTATTTCCAGAATATAAAATATGATTTATATATCATATACATTCAGTATATATATATATAATAGGTAGATAAATAAAATGAAAAACACTGTTCATGGAGACGGTAGTCCGTACGTACGCATGAACGCTGTTTTCCTTTCCTTATTGTCTTGAAATGGAAGTAAGTAGATGACATACATATGTATATATATATATAAATCCAGTAGCTTTATAATTTCATATATTTCATTATTATTTCCTATATATACATTATAATCATTCTTAAATGGTTAACATGGAGAATGAATCTCATCGCGTCGTGGAGACGGTATTCCGTACGTACGCACGAGCGATGATATCATTTCAATAAATATTGAATTGAATTGGAGTGGATTATAAAATATATCAGAATCAATATGATGTTTTAATAACTATGTATAGTTATTCTTTACACCATTATACCCATCCATGTAAGGTGGTGGTGGAAAATAGATTACACCACGGCGTGGAGACGGTATTCCGTACGTACGCACGCGCGGTGATTTCTTTTTCTGTAGGATGGATAGATGGTGAAATAGGGTTGTTTCATAATTATAATAACATATCAGTATATGAGTGATACTGATGTTATTACTTCATAATGAAACAACCTAAGAAGAAGAAGTGGAAGAAGAAATAAAGATGAAAGAATTGGTAACGGTAATTACCTCTTCTTTGAAGTGCCTCTTTGAGACCTCTTCTTAGGGCACTAGAATTGGTCTTTGAGGAAGACCAGAACCTCTAGGATGTTGCTAGGGAAGTGGAGAAGGGATTTTTGCAGGGGTTGGCCGAGCTTGAGTGCTCAAATTGGTGTGAGGAGGAGGGGGAGGAGGTGTCCTTTTATAGGGGAGGAGAGGGGCACCTTAGGAATATCTCAAAATATTATTTTATATTAAAGTCAAAATCGGTTTATAATGGTTCCAAAGGGTCTTATTTCGAAGCTAAAGTGGGGATGGGTCGAAATCCTATCAACCAATAGGATTTAGACAAGTTTAGGGTATTATTTTAACCTTATCAATTAGATTTAACTCTAAGTTAAATAATTTAACTTTTACCGTGTCTTTTTGTTTTCTTTCACTATATGGTTAATATACTTACTATAACATGCCAAACGAACCCCAAATTGTTTATTATTAATAAATATATCCTTATCTAAGTAATTTGGCCGAACCTTAGATTTTTAGGAATAAAATAACAATTAATAATATAATATTTGATTTAAAAACTATTTTGTGTCAATTTTGACACTATTTGATATATGATTTTTGTGAAAGTCATAACAGAATTATATGTTCGAACCAAGTTGATTAAATCAACACTAATATTACATAGTAACCTAGAAAATTAGTGGAATTCATAAAAAGTCTTAAATTACATTTATTTTGGTATTTATATTATCAATTATGTCAATATTTCATTAATAAGATAATTACTGCATCATCTTTGTATCATAAATAAATTATATTATTTGATGTCTAAAAATTACAAATAAAATACCATCAGGTAGGAAATCTTTTTAGCTTTATAATGAATATTTATAGTCGAATTTATCTTATGTATAACCCCATATTAAAAATTATTTACTTATTAAACTTTGATTTTAACTATTTTAACCCTTCTTTAAATAAATTAATAATAAATGTCCTAATCTAATCCAAGTGGGCCTAAATGGTCATATTTTATTCCTAAGTTTGTTTTTGGTCGAATTACACTTGTCCAATAGAATTAGGACATGTGTTAGGGTAATATTAATATCATATTTACCCTTAGTTACCCAATTTACTATTAACCATGGTAAAAAAAGTAAAAAGTTACTATTCACCAAAAAATTATTTTCATCTCATTGAACCAAATTTTAGTCCTTGATATTAACCGTGTCTCTCGGATTTTCTAAATTCCATTCACAGAAGCGGTAAAATTAAGTTTTATGCAAAATTCAGTTTTTAACCTACCACTTAGTGGTTTTACTATTCATCAAAAATTGATGTTTTTCAGAACAATGCCAAAATTTCATCCCAAGCTATATTTCATATTCCGAATTCAAAAATGAAGTCTATTTTACCAAATTCATAACATAAAAGTTGCATTAATTAATTTTATAATTAAATCCCGTTGTTAAAACAAATAGCGTGTTTTTAAGAAACAATATCTATCAAAAGATTGACACTTGTTTATGTCTAGTTTAAATGTGAAACTACATCCAATGAACAACATTGTATTAAATTGTAAAAATATATTCTAAATATACTTTAAAACCACTCAAATTAATGATTTATCACTATTAATTATTTCGATTAAAAAAGTTGTTTTTAACTAAAATTTAGTAATTTGCACTATTCATCAGAATATGAAAGTTATCCGAAATGTACCAAAATTTCACCTTAGGCTAAATTCGATACTCCGAATCCAAAAATGAAGTTCACTTTGAAAAATAAGATTTACATAATTTCAAAAAGTTGTTATTACTATTCATAACGGCTAGTTTTAATATTATTTTAATAGCATATCGTTGTTTAGTGAAACTCGGTATTGCGTATTACACACGCTATCGAGGAAGGTCGTGATTGCGTGTAATGCAAGGCAAGTCAAGAAGGTGTGTTGTGAAAGCTTCTTTTTGTGTAGCGTACAACACAAGACATTAATAAAATTAAAAAGAATATTTTTCATAAATTCTCGGGTTGTTACATTCTACCCCCCTTAAAATGAATTTCGCCCTCGAAATTCGTCGGGATTTTACTATTCGAAAGTTTCTTTAATAGAAACCCACATCGTAAAAAGGAATACCAAAACTTGGCTTTAAAAACTAAAGTATGAAATGTAACGATTACCCAAATAAACTAATCACTGGGTTTCCACGTAGGTGAAAATATGGATATGGAAGAGAAATCTAACCATCATGTTCTAATGGAGAGTGATAGAGAACATGGCTATGGAAAATCTAGCAATCACAAAGCCATAAATTTGTGACGATCTAATGTACCATCTGATTAATCAGATATAAGAGCACTAGGACAACATTTTTGGTTTTCAAGATCATTTCCCTAAAGTTGATGAATTAAAAGAAATACTTACATGATTTTGTTACAATCTCACTGTTGTTCGTGAATTGAACAATTTCCACTTCATATCATAAAGAAAGGAATTTGAATTTGTTATTAGTGAAGCATTAGCAGATCATGTGATAGAAGGATGGGTCATTCCATCTATTTCAAACAAAAGGTTAGAAAAAGTTATAAGTCCATCTTATAGTGAGATTACTCGTATATGGTTCCAAAAATGAACTTATACTTCATATATCATACCGCTTAATAAAATAAAACTAGTTTCTACTAAACAGGGACTTCCTGTAGGCCAGTGGTAGGCGATAAAGGCTAGCCGCACTTCGGTTGTGGGTTCGATTCCCACAGCCTTGTCCGAAGCGATGGGCTATCGCCCGTCCGGCAGGTTGTCCTTTTTCTAAAACTATATTACTATAACATCCCATCAATAATATCGAAAAAACTTATATCCTTAAACAGTACTAACTTATATCCAACATAAACCATTCCAATCTTTAGGCTCATAATACTGCAGTCCATTCTCATAACATAGTGAAAACGATTACCAGAGATTTAATACCATCGTTGATCCCCATATATCATAAGATATATCTTGTTGGTCACATTCCAAACATTCAAAGGCCTTAATCTTGTACTCTCTTGAATACCCATTGAACCTTAGTGAAAACATGAATGCAGTTAAAAGTTAACACTTTTCACATACCGAAATCCTCAAAATTCTATATACTCAAACCATGATATCACTTAGTCCTTATATCAATCATGAGCTCATGAATACTATCAAACATTTAATTTTCTCCTTATCCCTTCATTATGCGCATATCATCTACATTCCAAAAATATATGAATAACCTTTCATGGATACTGGTAACATTAATCATACACTTTCAAAACACAAGGAAAGACAACAGTGCAACAATCCATAGATGTCTCTTTATTCCAAAATTACACATGATAAACATGTAATCATTCCACTACATTCTCAAACCATTGACCGAGCGTCAAAAATTCTTTCATCTCACATATCATTTGTAGTCTCTTCATCATCATCCACATAAATACTACCCATATGACCATACTGATTCTCTTCATGAGTCTTTCCCTTAGGGCATTTGTTTGCATAATGCCCATACATTCCACATTTAAAACACTTAACCATTTTTGATGTCGTAGCAATACCATTATCCTCATCCATGGTGTTAACCGACCCTTTTCCTTTGCACTTACTTGCTTTGTGTCCTTCTTTTCCACACCCAAAGCATCTTCCAGTTCCCTTGAAACATTCTCCTTGATGCCTCTTCCCACATGATTTACATAGGGGAAACTGAACTTTCTTTCCTCTATGATCATCATGGAACTCCATCTTTCTCTTATTAGTCGAGTCAGGAAACTTACCAAATTTTACTTTATTGATCATATTATGAGATTGCTGATTCGGCATAATAATGATCTTTGGACTTTCAAATCCCATTTCATTTGGTTTCTCATGAAGAATATCATTCCATTGTCCATCATATCCTCCATTATCGTGAATCATCTTGTTTCCAACCATTTTCTAAAACCCAAAAAAAAGAATAGTGTGAGAGGCAAAAATCATGCTAGGGAAAACAACATAATAAAGGGGGAGTACCTTCAATATCCAACATCTTAGGTTTAATTCTATGATCGTTAGCGTAATTCTATTACTATAACCTATACGTATACTTAACCTTAGAGACATCCCTAGACATACCTTAGAAATATCTCTAGGGATCTCACTAACGTTTTCGCATCCTAGTTTCCAAAGGTTGACTAAACCTTTCCTCTGATACCAACTGTAGAGACCCGTATCTTATCGTACATGGACATTACATTACTTTTGCGGAATACTTAGTACATAACAAAAACACACACACAAGGATCGTAATAGTTTAGTGTCTTTGGAAACTCGGAATATAATCTTCTAATCCTGGTGAAAGATCTTCAACATCTCCCATAAAGATCTTCTTCTTTTTTTACCTAAAACCTTTCTTTATATCCTGGGGAAAAGAAAACATAAAAGGGTGAGCTCAAATGCTCAGTAAGGGTAAACAAAAGAAATATCAATCACATAATTTTCATAAGAACATAACATTTTTTGAAAATCTTAACCTGCAAAAGAGAGCATAATTTCATAACATGGGATAAATCATAGTAGTGAAATGAAATCATAACATAAAACATTACTCATTGTGGCATACACACATAATCATAGAGAATCATTTCTTGTTAGTCAAGACTCATTGCCAAGACTATCTTAGTGGACAAAGTCCCTTTCTGAATCGAGTAATCCTCGTTTCAGTCCTGTTTCACTGAACCGGTATAACCTACCATTCCAGCCATGTCTATCTCATGAGATATAAAATCTTTACCCAATGCATTGGAGGGAGATATAGGTCCCACCCATCTCTTAATGAATCCTTTCTTATGTGTGCCACAAAATCATAAATCATACATCATTGCATAACCCATGTAATAAAAATGGGATTTTTAAACAACATGACATCATAAAACCATTCATATAAGATAAAGGAATTCATAAACATAATTCCATCACAACATAGTCAAATCAATGTAAAAATATGGATAGAAACAGAACCCTTTATTATCTTAGATGGAAAATAATTTTGATAAAACACTTGAAATGAATTCTTGAGGAAAATATCCTTTCTTCTTCAAAATAAATTTCTTTTCACAAAACATCATACAATTTTAAAAGAAAGAGATTTTATTAAAAATAGTCATGAAATATTTTGGAGGAAGGTTCATGAAAATAAGGCTTTATAAAACCGTAAAAATCCGTTCGTGCCGTATAAGTTAAAAAAAACATTCTTCTCGTACTTTTGTCGGAAAAGTCAAAAAGTACCTCGTACAAAAAAACGACAAAAGATTCCTTTCATATCGTTTACTAAAAACTCACCGAAGGGTAAATTTAGATTTAAACAATTGTAGGTGGATGGAAATAACATTACATATTGAGGAAACATGGATTTTGATGATAAAATACACCCCAGTAACTTTCAAAGTACAAACAATCTCGGATAAAAATGAGATTGTGATATTTTCCCTTACCTTTGGTCCGACTTGCTTTGTAAGTGTCCGAACCTCCTGTATAATGATTTAAATCATGTTATTGACTTATTACAGAATCATATTCATTGTTATGATATCATATATGGTTCACTTATGACATTATATTACCCGTTCTTTTGTAAATTCCATGTTACAGAAGCGTTTTGGGTAAAATCGTTTCATTTATCGTAGGTGTTTTGACTTGTTGTTCTTGACATCATTATTACTTATATCATGATTTACTTATTTCCAGAATATAAAATATGATTTATATATCATATACATTCAGTATATATATATATAATAGGTAGATAAATAAAATGAAAAACACCGTTCATGGAGACGGTAGTCCGTACGTACGCATGAACGCTGTTTTCCTTTCCTTATTGTCTTGAAATGGAAGTAAGTAGATGACATACATATGTATATATATATATAAATCCAGTATCTTTATAATGTCATATATTTCATTATTATTTCTTATATATACATTATAATCATTCTTAAATGGTTAACATGGAGAATGAATCTCATCGCGTCGTGGAGACGGTATTCCGTACGTACGCACGAGCGATGATATCATTTCAATAAATATTGAATTGAATTGGAGTGGATTATAAAATATATCAGAATCAATATGATGTTGTAATAACTATGTATAGTTATTCTTTACACCATTATACCCATCCATGTAAGGTGGTGGTGGAAAATAGATTACACCACGGCGTGGAGACGGTATTCCGTACGTACGCACGCGCGGTGATTTCTTTTTCCGTAGGATGGATAGATGGTGAAATAGGGTTGTTTCATAATTATAATAACATATCAGTATATGAGTGATACTGATGTTATTACTTCATAATGAAACAACCTAAGAAGAAGAAGTGGAAGAAGAAATAAAGATGAAAGAATTGGTAACGGTAATTACCTCTTCTTTGAAGTGCCTCTTTGAGACCTCTTCTTAGGGCACTAGAATTGGTCTTTGAGGAAGACCAGAACCTCTAGGATGTTGCTAGGGAAGTGGAGAAGGGATTTTGGCAGGGGTTGGCCGAGCTTGAGTGCTCAAATTGGTGTGAGGAGGAGGGGGAGGAGGTGTCCTTTTATAGGGGAGGAGAGGGGCACCTTAGGAATATCTCAAAATATTATTTTATATTAAAGTCAAAATCGGTTTATAATGGTTCCAAAGGGTCTTATTTCGAAGCTAAAGTGGGGATGGGTCGAAATCCTATCAACCAATAGGATTTAGACAAGTTTAGGGTATTATTTTAACCTTATCAATTAGATTTAACTCTAAGTTAAATAATTTAACTTTTACCGTGTCTTTTTGTTTTCTTTCACTATATGGTTAATATACTTACTATAACATGCCAAACGAACCCCAAATTGTTTATTATTAATAAATATATCCTTATCTAAGTAATTTGGCCGAACCTTAGATTTTTAGGAATAAAATAACAATTAATAATATAATATTTGATTTAAAAACTATTTTGTGTCAATTTTGACACTATTTGATATATGATTTTTGTGAAAGTCATAACAGAATTATATGTTCGAACCAAGTTGATTAAATCAACACTAATATTACATAGTAACCTAGAAAATTAGTGGAATTCATAAAAAGTCTTAAATTACATTTATTTTGGTATTTATATTATCAATTATGTCAATATTTCATTAATAAGATAATTACTGCATCATCTTTGTATCATAAATAAATTATATTATTTGATGTCTAAAAATTACAAATAAAATACCATCAGGTAGGAAATCTTTTTAGCTTTATAATGAATATTTATAGTCGAATTTATCTTATGTATAACCCCATATTAAAAATTATTTACTTATTAAACTTTGATTTTAACTATTTTAACCCTTCTTTAAATAAATTAATAATAAATGTCCTAATCTAATCCAAGTGGGCCTAAATGGTCATATTTTATTCCTAAGTTTGTTTTTGGTCGAATTACACTTGTCCAATAGAATTAGGACATGTGTTAGGGTAATATTAATATCATATTTACCCTTAGTTACCCAATTTACTATTAACCATGGTAAAAAAAGTAAAAAGTTACTATTCACCAAAAAATTATTTTCATCTCATTGAACCACATTTTAGTCCTTGATATTAACCGTGTCTCTCGGATTTTCTAAATTCCATTCACAGAAGCGGTAAAATTAAGTTTTATGCAAAATTCAGTTTTTAACCTACCACTTAGTGGTTTCACTATTCATCAAAAATTGATGTTTTTCAGAACAATGCCAAAATTTCATCCCAAGCTATATTTCATATTCCGAATTCAAAAATGAAGTCTATTTTACCAAATTCATAACATAAAAGTTGCATTAATTAATTTTATAATTAAATCCCGTTGTTAAAACAAATAGCGTGTTTTTAAGAAACAATATCTATCAAAAGATTGACACTTGTTTATGTCTAGTTTAAATGTGAAACTACATCCAATGAACAACATTGTATTAAATTGTAAAAATATATTCTAAATATACTTTAAAACCACTCAAATTAATGATTTATCACTATTAATTATTTCGATTAAAAAAGTTGTTTTTAACTAAAATTTAGTAATTTGCACTATTCATCAGAATATGAAAGTTATCCGAAATGTACCAAAATTTCACCTTAGGCTAAATTCGATACTCCGAATCCAAAAATGAAGTTCACTTTGAAAAATAAGATTTACATAATTTCAAAAAGTTGTTATTACTATTCATAACGGCTAGTTTTAATATTATTTTAATAGCATATCGTTGTTTAGTGAAACTCGGTATTGCGTATTACACACGCTATCGAGGAAGGTCGTCATTGCGTGTAATGCAAGGCAAGTCAAGAAGGTGTGTTGTGAAAGCTTCTTTTTGTGTAGCGTACAACACAAGACATTAATAAAATTAAAAAGAATATTTTTCATAAATTCTCGGGTTGTTACATTCTACCCCCCTTAAAATGAATTTCGCCCTCGAAATTCGTCGGGATTTTACTATTCGAAAGTTTCTTTAATAGAAACCCACATCGTAAAAAGGAATACCAAAACTTGGCTTTAAAAACTAAAGTATGAAATGTAACGATTACCCAAATAAACTAATCACTGGGTTTCCACGTAGGTGAAAATATGGATATGGAAGAGAAATCTAACCATCATGTTCTGATGGAGAGTGATAGAGAACATGGCTATGGAAAATCTAGCAATCACAAAGCCATAAATTTGTGACGATCTAATGTACCATCTGATTAATCAGATATAAGAGCACTAGGACAACATTTTTGGTTTTCAAGATCATTTCCCTAAAGTTGATGAATTAAAAGAAATACTTACATGATTTTGTTACAATCTCACTGTTGTTCGTGAATTGAACAATTTCCACTTCATATCATAAAGAAAGGAATTTGAATTTGTTATTCGTGAAGCATTAGCAGATCATGTGATAGAAGGATGGGTCATTCCATCTATTTCAAACAAAAGGTTAGAAAAAGTTATAAGTCCATCTTATAGTGAGATTACTCGTATATGGTTCCAAAAATGAACTTATACTTCATATATCATACCGCTTAATAAAATAAAACTAGTTTCTACTAAACAGGGACTTCCTATAGGCCAGTGGTAGGCGATAAAGGCTAGTCGCACTTCGGTTGTGGGTTCGATTCCCACAGCCTTGTCCGAAGCGATGGGCTATCGCCCGTCCTGCAGGTTGTCCTTTTTCTAAAACTATATTACTATAACATCCCATCAATAATATCGAAAAAACTTCTATCCTTAAACATTACTAACTTATATCCAACATAAACCATTCCAATCTTTAGGCTCATAATACTGCAGTCCATTCTCATAACATAGTGAAAACGATTACCAGAGATTTAATACCATCGTTGATCCCCATATATCATAAGATATATCTTGTTGGTCACATTCCAAACATTCAAAGGCCTTAATCTTGTACTCTCTTGAATACCCATTGAACCTTAGTGAAAACATGAATGCAGTTAAAAGTTAACACTTTTCACATACCGAAATCCTCAAAATTCTATATACTCAAACCATGATATCACTTAGTCCTTATATCAATCATGAGCTCATGAATACTATCAAACATTTAATTTTCTCCTTATCCCTTCATTATGCGCATATCATCTACATTCCAAAAATATATGAATAACCTTTCATGGATACTGGTAACATTAATCATACACTTTCAAAACACAAGGAAAGACAACAGTGCAACAATCCATAGATGTCTCTTTATTCCAAAATTACACATGATAAACATGTAATCATTCCACTACATTCTCAAACCATTGACCGAGCTTCAAAAATTCTTTCATCTCACATATCATTTGTAGTCTCTTCATCATCATCCACATAAATACTACCCATATGACCATACTGATTCTCTTCATGAGTCTTTCCCTTAGGGCATTTGTTTGCATAATGCCCATACATTCCACATTTAAAACACTTAACCATTTTTGATGTCGTAGCAATACCATTATCCTCATCCATGGTGTTAACCGACCCTTTTCCTTTGCACTTACTTGCTTTGTGTCCTTCTTTTCCACACCCAAAGCATCTTCCAGTTCCCTTGAAACATTCTCCTTGATGCCTCTTCCCACATGATTTACATAGGGGAAACTGAACTTTCTTTCCTCTATGATCATCATGGAACTCCATCTTTCTCTTATTAGTCGAGTCAGGAAACTTACCAAATTTTACTTTATTGATCATATTATGAGATTGCTGATTCGGCATAATAATGATCTTTGGACTTTCAAATACCATTTCATTTGGTTTCTCATGAAGAATATCATTCCATTGTCCATCATATCCTCCATTATCGTGAATCATCTTGTTTCCAACCATTTTCTAAAACCCAAAAAAAAGAATAGTGTGAGAGGCAAAAATCATGCTAGGGAAAACAACATAATAAAGGGGGAGTACCTTCAATATCCAACATCTTAGGTTTAATTCTATGATCGTTAGCGTAATTCTATTACTATAACCTATACGTATACTTAACCTTAGAGACATCCCTAGACATACCTTAGAAATATCTCTAGGGATCTCACTAACGTTTTCGCATCCTAGTTTCCAAAGGTTGACTAAACCATTCCTCTGATACCAACTGTAGAGACCCGTATCTTATCGTACATGGACATTACATTACTTTTGCGGAATACTTAGTACATAACAAAAACACACACACAAGGATCGTAATAGTTTACTGTCTTTGGAAACTCGGAATATAATCTTCTAATCCTGGTGAAAGATCTTCAACATCTCCCATAAAGATCTTCTTCTTTTTTTACCTAAAACCTTTCTTTATATCCTGGGGAAAAGAAAACATAAAAGGGTGAGCTCAAATGCTCAGTAAGGGTAAACAAAAGAAATATCAATCACATAATTTTCATAAGAACATAACATTTTTTGAAAATCTTAACCTGCAAAAGAGAGCATAATTTCATAACATGGGATAAATCATAGTAGTGAAATGAAATCATAACATAAAACATTACTCATTGTGGCATACACACATAATCATAGAGAATCATTTCTTGTTAGTCAAGACTCATTGCCAAGACTATCTTAGTGGACAAAGTCCCTTTCTGAATCGAGTAATCCTCGTTTCAGTCCTGTTTCACTGAACCGGTATAACCTACCATTCCAGCCATGTCTATCTCATGAGATATAAAATCTTTACCCAATGCATTGGAGGGAGATATAGGTCCCACCCATCTCTTAATGAATCCTTTCTTATGTGTGCCACAAAATCATAAATCATACATCATTGCATAACCCATGTAATAAAAATGGGATTCTTAAACAACATGACATCATAAAACCATTCATATAAGATAAAGGAATTCATAAACATAATTCCATCACAACATAGTCAAATCAATGTAAAAATATGGATAGAAACAGAACCCTTTATTATCTTAGATGGAAAATAATTTTGATAAAACACTTGAAATGAATTCTTGAGGAAAATATCCTTTCTTCTTCAAAATCAATTTCTTTTCACAAAACATCATACAATTTTAAAAGAAAGAGATTTTATTAAAAATAGTCATGAAATATTTTGGAGGAAGGTTCATGAAAATAAGGCTTTATAAAACCGTAAAAATCCGTTCGTGCCGTATAAGTTAAAAAAAACATTCTTCTCGTACTTTTGTCGGAAAAGTCAAAAAGTACCTCGTACAAAAAACGACAAAAGATTCCTTTCATATCTTTTACTAAAAACTCACCGAAGGGTAAATTTGGATTTAAACAATTGTAGGTGGATGGAAATAACATTACATATTGAGGAAACATGGATTTTGATGATAAAATACACCCCAGTAACTTTCAAAGTACAAACAATCTCGGATAAAAATGAGATTGTGATATTTTCCCTTACCTTTGGTCCGACTTGCTTTGTAAGTGTCCGAACCTCCTGTATAATGATTTAAATCATGTTATTGACTTATTACAGAATCATATTCATTGTTATGATATCATATATGGTTCACTTATGACATTATATTACCCGTTCTTTTGTAAATTCCATGTTACAGAAGCGTTTTGGGTAAAATCGTTTCATTTATCGTAGGTGTTTTGACTTGTTGTTCTTGACATCATTATTACTTCTATCATGATTTACTTATTTCCAGAATATAAAATATGATTTATATATCATATACATTCAGTATATATATATATAATAGGTAGATAAATAAAATGAAAAACACCGTTCATGGAGACGGTAGTCCGTACGTACGCATGAACGCTGTTTTCCTTTCCTTATTGTCTTGAAATGGAAGTAAGTAGATGACATACATATGTATATATATATATAAATCCAGTAGCTTTATAATGTCATATATTTCATTATTATTTCTTATATATACATTATAATCATTCTTAAATGGTTAACATGGAGAATGAATCTCATCGCGTCGTGGAGACGGTATTCCGTACGTACGCACGAGCGATGATATCATTTCTATAAATATTGAATTGAATTGGAGTCGATTATAAAATATATCAGAATCAATATGATGTTGTAATAACTATGTATAGTTATTCTTTACACCATTATACCCATCCATGTAAGGTGGTGGTGGAAAATAGATTACACCACGGCGTGGAGACGGTATTCCGTACGTACGCACGCGCGGTGATTTCTTTTTCCGTAGGATGGATAGATGGTGAAATAGGGTTGTTTCATAATTATAATAACATATCAGTATATGAGTGATACTGATGTTATTACTTCATAATGAAACAACCTAAGAAGAAGAAGTGGAAGAAGAAATAAAGATGAAAGAATTGGTAACGGTAATTACCTCTTCTTTGAAGTGCCTCATTGAGACCTCTTCTTAGGGCACTAGAATTGGTCTTTGAGGAAGACTAGAACCTCTAGGATGTTTCTAGGGAAGTGGAGAAGGTATTTTGGCAGGGGTTGGCCGAGCTTGAGTGCTCAAATTGGTGTGAGGAGGAGGGGGAGGAGGTGTCCTTTTATAGGGGAGGAGAGGGGCACCTTAGGAATATCTCAAAATATTATTTTATATTAAAGTCAAAATCGGTTTATAATGGTTCCAAAGGGTCTTATTTCGAAGCTAAAGTGGGGATGGGTCGAAATCCTATCAACCAATAGGATTTAGACAAGTTTAGGGTATTATTTTAACCTTATCAATTAGATTTAACTCTAAGTTAAATAATTTAACTTTTACCGTGTCTTTTTGTTTTCTTTCACTATATGGTTAATATACTTACTATAACATGCCAAAAGAACCCCAAATTGTTTATTATTAATATATATATCCTTATCTAAGTAATTTGGCCGAACCGTAGATTTTTAGGAATAAAATAACAATTAATAATATAATATTTTATTTAAAAACTATTTTGTGTCAATTTTGACACTATTTGATATATGATTTTTGTGAAAGTCATAACAGAATTATATGTTCGAACCAAGTTGATTAAATAAACACTAATATATCATAGTAACCTAGAAAATTAGTGGAATTCATAAAAAGTCTTAAATTACATTTATTTTGGTATTTATATTATCAATTATGTCAATATTTCATTAATAAGATAATTACTGCATCATCTTTGTATCATAAATAAATTATATTATTTGATGTCTAAAAATTACAAATAAAATACCATCAGGTAGGAAATCATTTTAGCTTTCTAATGAATATTTATAGTCGAATTTATCTTATGTATAACCCCATATTAAAAATGATTTACTTATTAAACTTTGATTTTAACTATTTTAACCCTTCTTTAAATAAATTAATAATAAATGTCCTAATCTAATCCAAGTGGGCCTAAATGGTCATATTTTATTCCTAAGTTTGTTTTTGGTCGAATTACACTTGTCCAATAGAATTAGGACATGTGTTATGGGAATATTAATATCATATTTACCCTTAGTTACCCAATTTACTATTAACCATGGTAAAAAAAGTAAAAAGTTACTATTCACCAAAAAATTATTTTCATCTCATTGAACCACATTTTAGTCCTTGATATTAACCGTGTCTCTCGGATTTTCTAAATTCCATTCACAGAAGCGGTAAAATTATGTTTTATGCAAAATTCAGTTTTTAACCTACCACTTAGTGGTTTCACTATTCATCAAAAATTGATGTTTTTCAGAACAATGCCCAAATTTCATCCCAAGCTATATTTCATATTCCGAATTCAAAAATGAAGTCTATTTTACCAAATTCATAACATAAAAGTTGCATTAATTAATTTTATAATTAAATCCCGTTGTTAAAACAAATAGCGTGTTTTTAAGAAACAATATATATCAAAAGATTGACACTTGTTTATGTCTAGTTTAAATGTGAAACTACATCCAATGAACAACATTGTATTAAATTGTAAAAATATATTCTAAATATACTTTAAAACCACTCAAATTAATGATTTATCACTATTAATTATTTCGATTAAAAAAGTTGTTTTTAACTAAAATTTAGTAATTTGCACTATTCATCAGAATATGAAAGTTATCCGAAATGTACCAAAATTTCACCTTAGGCTAAATTCGATACTCCGAATCCAAAAATGAAGTTCACTTTGAAAAATAAGATTTACATAATTTCAAAAAGTTGTTATTACTATTCATAACGGCTAGTTTTAATATTATTTTAATAGCATATCGTTGTTTAGTGAAACTCGGTATTGCGTATTACACACGCTATCGAGGAAGGTCGTGATTGCGTGTAATGCAAGGCAAGTCAAGAAGGTGTGTTGTGCAAGCTTCTTTTTGTGTAGCGCACAACACAAGACATTAATAAAATTAAAAAGAATATTTTTCATAAATTCTCGGGTTGTTACAATGCCAATCTCAAAAATTCTTTGAAAAACAAAACCAATGATATGGATAGTTAACTCAATGAAATGAGATTAATTTAAGATATTCCTTACCTTGAGTCCAAATAGTCACATATGGTCCTTGTTCTTCCTGAATAATAAACATATATTAATTTATACTTATTTGAAAACCTTATTGAAGTTTATCATTACTCTTATATCACATATTATCTTGTTATTAAAATTACATAATTATTTTTTTTATATAGGTTGTTTTGTAGATATTCAGTGATTGAGTCGAAAATGAACATGTTTTGATGTAAATTGTCCATGTGGTCAAAAGTACATCTTCTCCAAAATGATATTACCAATTTATATATCATATATATTGAGTATATATAGATATATATACATATAATAGTCCACAAAATTTGTAGATAATAAATGAAATGCACTGTTCATAGAGATGGTAGGTCATACGTACGCATAAATGGTACTTTTATTTCGTTGTCATATTAAGGGAATGAAAAAAATGATAAATACGTAGGTTATAATTCCAGTATAATATTTACGTTATATATTTTACATAATTTCATTAAATCTATCATTTATACATTCCATTTATGTCATGAACGAGTCATATCACTTTGTGGGTGTGGTAGTCCGCACTTCCTCAAATGAATTTATCGAATTTAAAAATTATGGAAAGCATAAAGTTTTGTTGTAAATAAAAAATACATAATCATAGAAAAAATATAAATATAATATATATCACATATATATATTGTTCCATTATAATGGCCTCTATGAGAGGTTGTAGGAGAAAATTGAACAATCATCTTTTCATGAGGTAGTAGTTTTCCATATACTGAAATTGTATATTCAATATCTATTATATGGATGTGTGTGAAAGTGTAGGTATAAACACTATCATTAGAAAATCCTAGAATTTTTATGATAGGGTTGTTGTTATAAAATAATGGAATAATGTAGGTTAATGGGGTAGAGAAGGAAAATAATGGAAATGATCTTGAGAGAAGACGTTACCTCAAAATTGGGTAACTCCAATTGATTTGCACCAAAATGATTTTTTGAGATTCTTTAATCCCAAGGTGAGGCTTCTAGGAGTAATTAAGGGATGTTGGGAGATTATTTGAGTATATATGGACGATAAAAGGGTAATTAGAGGGGTGATTAAGTAGGTAAATATGGTGTCCTTTTATAAGAGGGTGGAGGGGTACTTTAAGAATTTCTTGAAATATTTTTTTTAATACATTTATTTTGAAATTATAATAGTTATAAAGTGGAAAATATATAGGATTAGATGAATATGGGTATAAATCCTATCAAAAAATATGTTTTAAACAATTTTAGGTAACAAAATTAACCCTATATTTTATGATTAACCCTTAGTTAAAAACATTAACTTTTACCTCATCTTCTTTTATTTTTATCATATATGTTTACTATAGTTACTATAAAATTCCAATCGTCCACAATAGGATCATTAATAAATTTTTTGACATTATATATATTATTTTTCTGAATATTATATTCTTAGTACAATTATATCAATTAATAAAATAGTATTTTCTTTAAAACTCATTTATCTCAATTTTGACACTATTTAGAAAATGATTTTTATTAAAATCATAAAAAATTGATTCCAAAATACCAATGGAATTAATGAATCCCTAACATATAAATTAAATTAATAAACTTTTTGTATGAAATAAAAATGATCAAATTACATTTATTTTAGTATTTATAAAATCATTTTTTTGAATATTTCATTAATAAAGTAATTGCTACATAATCATAGTGTCATAAGAATTATTTATTTATTTAATTTCATACAATTATAATTAAAAACGCATGATTTATGATACATTTTTCACTTTAAAATGACTATTTATAGTCAGATTTAACTTTTATATAAACCAAATTAAATTTTTTTTAGTTTGGAGATATATATTTATGTTATATTTCACATTTCTTTAAATTAAATATTATTAAACGTCATTATCACACCCAAGTCGAACCATGGGGTCATAAAATATAGAAAAGGTTACCCATGGTCAGAAATATCTCATCCAATAGGAATTGGACATGTATTATGGTAGTTATAAATTTTTATAATATAATTTTTACCCTTATTTACCAAATTTACCTGTTAACCATGGTAAATAAAAATAATTTCTATACTGACTATTCATAATGTCCAAAAATAAAAGGTTCATATTTAAAAAATTTCTACCTTCTAAGTCCAAATATGGAATCCTTTTTTACAAATTAAAAACACATAGTTTTCAGAAATTAATTTAAAATTAAATCTCATTGTTAAAACTAGAAAACTAGGTTTTAAGAAATAAAAACACTCAAAATATTGACATGTGTTTATGTACAATTTAAATTTGAAATTATTTCCAATTACCATAATTTAATGAAATGATAAAAAATAATTCATTTACACATTAAAAACAACTAAAATGGAAATTTATCTACATAAATAAATTATAAGAAAATGCAGTTTTTAATTAATATGGAGTATTTTTCACTATTCATAAAAATATAAATTTTATCAGAAAAATAACAAAATTTTAGCCAAAGTAATTTTTTATGTCCTTCATCCAAAAATATGTTTATTTTATCAAATATATCATAAAAAAGAGACAATAAATATTTTTAAAAACGGTTTTCCATCAAAAGGCGGCAAAAAGACCTTTTAAAAATATTAGAGTCTTTTGTGCTTAAAATTTGATTCATTGTCATTTTAATCAAATAAAATTCCGTAATATTAATGTGAAATTATTTAAAAAATATAAAAAATCATAATATAGTTAATTCTATTCATTCCCTCTAATACAACCACTAGGCGTTAAATACCTTTTAAAATAACAATATTATTGTTGAATTATTTTTCGGTATAACTCATTGTTGTGTGCTACGTGAAAGTTCGGAGAAACCTGTGGTTTCATGTCAGGTAAACTATCATAAATAGTGTCCCATTTAACGTAAAATTAATAATAAATTCAATAATAATAGTAGTTATGATAATTTATAATTCTATAAATACATGGGAGGTTACAGCATTCCCCCCTTTCGGATTTTGTGTCCTCACAATTGTAAAATTGGGTTCGGTAACGTCATTAAAAATCCCACATCGTAAAAATAGTAAATAAAATTATCGCATTAAAATAATGAAAGGGAAGTAAAATGGTAACCCTAGAAAACACATTCTGGGATTCCCTGTAGGAAAACATGGATATAGAAGTGAAAACCCATCTTAATCTGAAGGATAGTAATAGAAAACATGATCATGAGAATGTTAACAAATATAAAACCATAAACTTGTGATGGGTTAAATGGTTTATTTAATTTCCTAGAAAGAAAAGTGAAGATAATTTTTTTTCTTGATATTCTTTTCATGAATTTTAGTAATTTATTTATGATCTTGACTAAGAACATAATGAAACATACTTACTTATCAAGTAGAGTTTAATCCTTTAATAAATTTATAACAAAAACTCATCTTTTCTCAGAACGATGATTATTCAAGATGAATTGGTCATACCTTAATCTATAGAATCATCTTATAGAGAATGAAATAATAAAAAAGATGAAATATTTATTTCCCCAATCATTAGATATAAACCAAAACAAAAATGTTTAGTACAAGATCAAATAATCTCCCAAAAAGAATAATAGTTTATATAGAGAAGAACTAATTGTAATTTACAAAATTCAATTCTAATACCATAGTACTACATGGACCATTCAACAACCAATCTCCTTAAAATTCCATAAAATTATTAATACTAATATATAAACTAAAAATTTAGATGGATTCTGTCATATTGTCTTCCATGAAAAATCTTAACATTTATCTGCAAATAACATAGACTACTCTTAATGTTTCATACATAATATTAATTAACCTAATCACATGTTCTCCATGATAGGTAAATCATTTCCTAAATCACCATTTGTCCACAACAAGAACATATATTCTCCCAAAATACTATTCATCCACAACTCCTCAAATAAAATCCCATTATTTTCTATTTACCTTATGCATATAGTGTTCCCAAAAGAGCGAACGTCTTCCAAAATAGAATTTATCACTTACTGAAAAAATCATTTTCCTATATTAAGGAAATATTTTTGAGAAAAAAATAGGTTCCCTAAATAAAATTACTCTTAATGCATAAAATTATTTAATTTAATATTATATGTAATACTAATTAGGGACATCACGTAGTCCAGTGGTTAGAAATAAATCCCAATTTAACTTTGGTTGTGCATTTGATTAATTTATCTTTTCCTGACATGTCGGGTTGTCACATGGTCTGTGTGTTTTCCTTTTTTTAAAAACAACATAATCTTATAATATTCCCAAAAAATGATATAAAAACTTAAATTAACCATATTAATTTTTAACCACAAAATTTATCTCATTATGCTCATTTTTCATCCCAAAAATTAAAAACCTCTAATTTAGTCAAAATTGTAGGTATCCAAAAATACCATTAGTCTCATTAATATTTCAGAACATAAATACTAATTATGGGTTTCTAATACATTTAACATGTGATAACTCATAATATTATATGCCAATGATGATATCCCTAACTCTTTAGAAATGATTCTTATCCCTAATGTTATCAAAACTGACCTCTGATACCAACTATAAGGCTCCGACCTTTAACATTACTTCATCTTTAGGTAAGTCATTAATTTTTAATTAAATCACATTGAGTATCTTTTCATGTTTATATATATATATATGTAATTAGATAATAACTCAAACATAACAACATAAATTTTACAGGTAGACACTACTACTCACAAACAATTTTTATAATAATACAAAAACTCTTAAAAAAGAAACATGGAATCATTTCATATTTTAATTGAATAAAATTATCTTAATCCCATCGTTGACTATATTATTATTTATGTCTGGTGAAAAATATATCAAAACGTGGGATGAGAATAAAAATCACCTAATGAGATTCACAAATAAATAATACTATTAATCTTGGGATAACATGAAAACCATGAATAATATATAATAAAGTAATAACGTTCACATTTAAGAAGTAATAAATATTAATCACTGAATTTAATCTCATTAATTACCCTTTTTGTTACCAAAAGATCACCATAAGTCCCATAATATGAAACATATACCATATAATGGTATCTTGGGACATAAAATTCTTAAATTAAATAACCATATGGTCGTCTTCCATGTATATAACTAACTGGAATTGCCATTCAGACAACATCCATACCCAATGCATTGGAGGTTATAACGTAACCACCCATCCTTGATTTATCATGGAACCACCCATATTTGTATTATGACGTAACCACCTTTCAAATGTCCATGTACCATTATTTAAACATAACACACAAAAAACAAACATAATGGGAAAATAACATTTCCACTTTGCAATCACAGTAGATCATTTCAATATATTGACCTTACCAATCCATTATCAAAATTATTTTAAACAGAAAAACTCAAAAAAATGAATATGATATTTATATTTCTCTTTAATAACATTATTTCATCTATAGGATACAAAATACCAAATAACGGTCATGGTGGAGGAAAGTTCATTGTCGATGCATACATTAAAAACATTTCTTTTATTGTTTAGTAAAACTATTTGTTGAACAATATTAATTTTTATGGAAACTAAAAGTCAATAGGGATTATTATACTACGTATAATGAAGGCCGTGTATACATTGAAATGAGCCTCAATGAAAGGATATTGAGACAAATTCCCTTACAAAGATAATATCCATATACTATGGATAAATAAATGACCTAATTATGTGAGAAAAAATATAAATACAAAAAATATAATTTGAAAATAAGTGTAGAATAATTAACAGAAATTCAATCATATTCTATGAAAAAAACGAATGACATGGATATTTAACTCAATGAAATGTGATTGAGTTAACATTTCCCTTACTATGAGACCAAATTGTCCCATATGTTCCTTGTTCTTCTTAAATAATAAATTTAAGTTAATTTATAATTATTTTATAACCTTAATCACGATTATTATTGTAACACCCCAAGTAAATAAAGAATATGACATTTTTATATTTAGCCCTATTTGTGAATAAAATTTTAATATTAATTTAAATGGAACACTATGCTTGATGGCTTACCCAATACGCAACAACGAGTTCCATTGAAATCTTATGTTGCACTATAATAATAAAATAAGATTATTTTAAATAGTAGTTAAAAACTAACCATTGTAATGGAGGGAATGAACAGAACTAACTAAAAAATGTTTATATATATTTTTCAAATATTTTTACTTTTTACAATAAATGTTAGAGGATTAAAAATGTGAATGAATTCAATTTTAAGAGTAAACATTCTAATATTCTTTAGAAGGTCGATTAACTGCCTTTTGATGGAGAACCTCTTTTAAATCCACTTTTGACAATTTTATGTGTTATATTTGACAAAATAAAAATCTTCGTTAGAATCGAGACATCAAAATTTACTTTGTGTAAATTTTTGGTATCTTTCCGATAAAGTTCATTTTTTTATGGATACTGAAATATGTTGTATTTTAATTCACAACCACTTTATAATCTAATTTATTTATATGATTAGATTAACATTTGAATTGTTTTTAAATTAAAATTAAAATATATTTTTACCATTTAATGCAATATTGGTCATTGGATTTAATTTTATTTTGAAATTGGACTTAAACTAGTGTCAGTCTAATAATAGATATTTTTTCTTAAAAACACGCTATTTGTTTTGACATCAGGAATTAATTATTAAATTAATTAATGAAACTTATATATTTTGAAATTTTTAAAATAGAAATCATTTTTTTGTTCAGAATATCAAATATATCTTAGGGTGAATTTTTGGTATTTTTCTGAAAAACTTCAATTTTTGATGAATAGCGAAACCAGTAAGTGGTAGTTAAAGAAATCGATTTTTCGTTTAAATGAAACTTCGCCACCTCTGTGTTTTGAATTTTCAAAAATCCGACATAGATGGTTTTCATTAATAAGTAAAATGTGGTTCAATGGGATTAAAATAATTTTTTGTTGAATAATAACTTTTATGTTTTTAATCGCTATTAGAGGTAATTAGTGTAGTTTAAGGTAAAAATAATATTTTAATAATTTGAAATGAACTTGAAACTTGTCCTACGCTTATTGGATGTGTCATGGCCGACCAATAAAATCCATGGGTCAACTTGGGGACCCCATGGTTCCCCTTTGGTAGGAAAATGACATTAATATCTTTTTATTTAATGTTAAAATACAAATGTCACAAACATGAGTTGTTTTACTAAAACAATTTTTACATGGGTTATACAAGTCATATTTTTGACTATAAATATTCATTGGAAATATAAAATTATTTCCTACATCATAGTATTTGTGTATAATTTTTAGACATTACCGAAATTAAATTATTTATGACAACATTATGATGCAGCGATTATCTCATTATTTAACGATTTAAATAAAATGGAAAAATAATTTCAAATATAAGACCTACGCATGTCAAAACCTATTGTATGAGTGTATTTCAAACCCTTATCACCTTATCCTCGAAACAGTTCAATTTGGGACCATTAAAATCCAGAACTCATTCTAAAATAAAGTAACATTTCCTTACATTCCAAGAGTGCCCCTCATCTCCTCTTATAAAAGGCCCCCACCTCTACTTCCTTACCCACACCTCTCAAGCATTTTGCTCAGACAACCCCTGCCCATTTTGCCTCTAAAAATACCTATCTTACTCATAGAAGCTTCAATTTGGGCATAAGTCTTCCCAAGGAAGTGTTTGAGCTCAAATAAATAAAAGTGTTACCCGATTTAAAGGCAATGTCTTCTCTTGTGTTCTTTTGTATTATTTTGCTTCTCCAAAACCCTAAACACGTTTCATTAATTTATTTTAAAAAAAACAAGTATCCTAAATATAATAGGATGTTTTTATAAGAATTAATTGAGCTACACTTACACACACCTTCATCTAATGGTTAAAGAACATACTGTTTCTGTGGATGGAGAATTTCTGCCTCACGAAACGATGATTGTTCAAAACTAATATAACACCTTCAAAGGTGTCCGTTAAGATGACACTATATTTATATATTATATATAATATGATTATGTTTTACTTAAGCTTCTTTATTTTTAATTTTTGGCATACCTTTATGGTTTCCATTGTGGGTAAACACAATAATTTCATTTTAGAAAGTGCGGACTATCGCCCCCACCAAGTGATTTGATTCGTTAATGCCATATGTTGGATGTATAAAGGATGGAATTAAAGTTATTATATATGATGAATGTTACATATAAAATATGTATATAATTATGGAATTAAAATATACATACCTCTCATTTGGTATTAATTCCATTAATATGACATAGAAATGAAAGAAGCATTCATGCGTACGTATGGCTTACCGTCTCCATGAACGGTGCATTTCATTTCTTACCTATAAATGATTATGTGATATTATAAATACATGTATATTCTGTATATGCTGATATATATAATATCCAAATCATGAATATCAATCTGGATATAATGAACCTTTGACCACACAAACAACATGTAATTGTAAGAAGTCCACTTTCGACATAAGAACCAAATATCGACAAAACAATCATTATAAGCTTAAATGATTACATAATGTTTATAACATGTAAATAAGTGATATAAAAGGAATAATTAACTTGAGAAAGGTTCTTATGAAAGTGGAAATTAACTCAAGTTTATTATTCAGTATGTTAAAGAATGATCGAGTCAAGTCGGACCTGAGGTAAGTGATCCAACCTCTCTCTTTCTTTTTAAGTACTCTCTTTGATTTCATTTCTTTTAAGCCCATCTTTATTATGTTTGGGGATGTTATTTTATATTAATCATACTTTAAATTTTATGTTAATATTATGAGACACCCTATTTGATCTCATAAATCCATTTTTGGAAGTTTTACTTGGCGTCGTTAGGCTGCCGAGTTTTTGTAAGGGATTTTTCATCTCAATTTATTTCCGTTACATTTATGCTTTGTTTGCCAATATTTCCTTTGAGTGGTTTATGTACTTCCCATTATTATACAATTTTTTAGTATAATTTCATTTATGGGTATTTACATCTTCATTGTATGACCCTTCTTCCATGGGGTGTACTTTTTGAATGTTACCCAACTCGGTAAGGGGACCATTCACCCTCCTCTTTTTAAAAAAATTCTTTTGTTATGTCTTTTAATTCACATAATATTATTTTGGGATATGTTCTTATATATCCTTATTTATGTAACTTTTATTTCCATTTGATGAGATACCCTTTATCTCTCTCATCAACCCTTTTTTGTAAAATTTTATGTGACGCCGTTAGGTTATCGAATTTTACCAAGGTATCTTCTTAACCCAATTTCGATTTCTTTGGGTTCAACATGTAGTTATTGAATATGTCATCTTTTTTAATATTTTTTAATGAAATTTTATTGTTTTATACTTAATATCCACTTATATTGGGTGTATTTATATTTGTCACACATAATTATGAGATTGATTTATCCTTAATTTAAGGATACCTTCTTTATAATGGGTTTCATCTCATTTTACATTTCTTTTGAGACTTCATTGTTGTTATGCACCAATTCACTCTTATATGGTGTGTATACAGTCCTTTGAAATATTATATCATGAATCCCTTTATTCTCATGAGAGTATAATTTTCAGATTAAATGTTATTCCGCAATTATTTGTATTCAAGAGTCTCTCATTTTGTTAAAAACTCTTTAAAAAATTATCATTTTAAATGTTTTAATGATTTAATATTCTAAATCTTTATATTTTATGTCCATGTTTTCAAAATGGTTTTCAGTATTTATTTATATGGACATTAATGTTTTAAAATTATAATTCCATCAAAATCCTCAAAGTGGTATGTGACACTTTGATCCAAAAATATTTTTTAAATGATTTTTTGAAAATGGATTGATTAATTCAATATCTTGGAATTAATTATTTTGATTGAAAATTAATTTTTTTTATTGAAATGATTATATTTTCAGTATTTTATGTGTAATGATGGTACTTGGACATTTTACAGGTGGTTATGTGATAAACCATATGACAGGTCGTGCTGTAAATACCAGGACGGGTGGTTACATTATAACCTCCAATGCATTGTGTATGGAAGTCGGCCATATGGCTATTCCATTAAGTATGTGTGGAAGTTGACCGTATGTTTATTCCATTTAAGTATGCTTATGTCCCAAGTTACCTTTATATGTTATGTGTTCTTTATATGGGTTTTATGGTAATCTTTTGGTAACAAAAGGGTAAGTAACAGTCTTTTATTCAGTAAAGTGTTTTTACTACTTCATAAAGGTGAATGGTATTACTTTGATAAAGTATTCATGGTTTACTGGATGATTTGAAAAACCAATAGTTTTCCTTCTTTGTGTATCCTTTACTGGGCTTTTTATCCTCATCCCAATTTTGTGAAATGTTTTCCACAGGACATAAAGATGATTATGGTCCAGGATGGGATCAAGGAAAGAAATTCTATCTAAAACATGGAACTAGACATGTTTCTTTTTAAGTGTTTTTTTATTTTATGGAAACATAGTAGAAGTGTCTACTATGTAATCTTTTGAGATGTAATAGTGATGACCTAATTCTCTATTACTCTAAACCCAAAAAGATCCTCAATGTGAATTATTCATTTAATTCAATATTAAGTAAGGTTGAAGGCTGGGGCCTTATAGTTGGTATAAAAGGTCAGTTTAGATAACTTTAGAGGTTAGGGTATTCTCTATGTATAAGTGACATTACCATAATGGTTAGGATTGCATAAAGAGTCCAGGTTTTAGATAAATTGAATGAGTAAGTATATCTTAGTGTTTATCTTCCTCATTAGAACATGATGATTTTGTTGATATACACACACTGACATTTCTGTTTTTAGTTAATGGATGGATCACGTAGGCACCAAAGTGACAATGGGTTTAATAGAAACTGTGGTGGTTCTCTGATTAAGAGACTGGATGAAATAGGGGATTCAATGAGGAATATCGTGGTTGTGCTAAACCAACTATCAAGGATTCATGATCAACCACTTGAACTTTTGTGAGTTCTCTAATGCATCATGTACGAGATGACCAACTTGATGTGGAAGTTCAGGTAATAATTATAAAGGTAACCATTAGGGTTTATATGATCCTTAATTTTTAGGTAATTATGAGTAACTCTATGATATGATGGAAAATGAATGGCATGAGATAAACCTGAGGTTAAAATATGTTATGATCATTTTTGAAGATTTTATCTCATTTTGGGGAAAGTTTTAAGAATTATGTAGTTTTGAAAATAGGACAACATGTAGACCATGTGACAACCCGTCGCGTCGGACAAAGCTGTGGGAATCGAACCCACAACCAAAGTGAAACTGGTATTTATCGCCTACCACTGGACTGCCTGAAGTAATTAGTTAGTTTGACTGATTCGTTTTAGTTAGCTGATTGTATGAATTAAGAGTAAGTTGATTTTGGGTTATATATGGAAATATATTAACCTATCACGGAGGATATGTGACTAGGTTAATTACTTTTCAATACGAGACTTTAAGAGCAACTGATGTTGTTTGGAGATAAATGAAACGATTTAACTTGGAAGACTATGTGACAAAATCCTTATAATATTTGAATTTAAATCTTAGTTTGGTTTACTTTGAATAATTTTATTGAAAATTTTTTATTGAATGGTCCTCGTTGGACATTGGGTTTTGTTGGAAAATTTTTGGAGATTAAGAATAGATTTTATTTTTATAAAGGGTTATCCTTTTCTAGATTATCTGATCTTGTACTAACCTTTTTGGTTTTGGTTTTGGTTAATGTCTAAAGACATTGGAAGTATATATTTCTCTTTTGTGGATTGGGTGATACTATAGAAGTTGATTATAGTACTGTTAATGTGAAAAAGTCTTCCTAAATACACATCTTTTGGAGAAAATATGTGTTTGTGTAATAAATATAGTAAATGATGATAGTCAACATGATAAGTAAGTATTTTTCCTTATGTTTTAGTTATGTTCAAAAATAAATTCCTCAATGAAGAGTAACTTAAAAAAAATTCTATTAACTTTTCCTACTAGGGAATCCAATACAGTATAACCCATCACAAGTTTGTGATTTTCTTATAGTTAACTTTCACCTAAACATGTTTTATATCACTCTCCATCAGAACATGACCCTATGTTTTCTCCTCCATGTCCATGTTTTCCAACATTTAATCCTAGTATGGGTTATCTCGGGTGACCTATGTACTTCCCTTTCATTATTTTAAAGTGATTGTTTTACCGACTCTTGTTCTGATGTGGGACATTCAAGGATGTTTCCATGCCCAATTTTAAAATTGCGAGGATGCAATTCCCAAAAGGGGGGAAGGATGTAACACCCCATGTAAATAAAGAATTTGAAATTTTTTTATTTATCCCTATTTGTGAATAAAATGTTAATATTACTTTAAAGGGAACGGTATGCTTGATGGCTTACCCAATACGCACCAACGAGTTCCTTAGAAATCTTACGTTGCACTATAATAAGAAAATAATATTATTTTAAATGGTAGTTAACGCCTAGCCGTTGTAATGGATGGAATGAAAAAAACTAACTACAAAATGATTATATATGTTAGTCAAATATTTTTACTTTTACAATAAATGTTAGAAGATTAAAAATGTGAATGAATTCAATTTTAAGCGTAAACAATCTAATATTCTTTAGAAGGTTGATTAACCACCTTTTGATGGAGATCCCCTTTTAAATCCACTTTTTGAAAATTTTATGTGTTATATTTTACAAAATAAAATTCTTCTTTAGAACCGAGGCGTCAAAATTTACTTTGTGTATATTTTTGGTATCTTTTCGATAAAGTTCATTTTTTATGAATAGTGAAAAATGTTGCACTTTAATTCAAAACGTCTTTTTAATCTAATTTATTTATATGATTAGATTGTCTTTTGAATTGTTTTTAAATTAAAATTAGAATATATTTTTACCATTTAATCCAATAGTGGTCATTAGAATTAATTTCACTTTAAAAATAGACTTAAACTAGTGTCAATCTTTTAATAGATATTGTTTCTCAAAAACACGCTATTTGTTTTGACAGCGGGAATTAAATATTAAATTAATTAATTTAACTTATATGGTTTGAATTTTTTAAAATAGACATCATTTTTTAGTTCGGAATATCAAATATATCTTACGGTTAATTTTTTGTATTTTTTTGAAAAACATCAATTTTTGATTAATAGTGAAACCACTAAGTGGTAGTTAAAGAAACTGATTTTTCATTTAAATGAAACATTGTCACCTCTGTGTTTAGAATTTCAAAAATCCGACATACATGGATGTCATTAATAATTAAAATGTGGTTCAATGGGATTAAAATAATATTTTGGTGAATAGTAACTTTTAACTTTTTAATCGCGATTAGAGGTAATTAGTGTAGTTTAAGGTAAAAATAATTTTTTAATAAAATGAAATGAACTTGACACGTGTCCTACCATTATTGGATGTCTCATGGACGACCAATACAATCCATGGGTAAACTATGGGACCCCATGGAGCCACTTTTGTAGGAAAATGTCATTAATATCTTTTTATTTAATGTTAAAATAAAAATGTCACAAACATGAGTTGTTTTACTAAATAAATTTTTACATGGGGTTTTACAAGTTAGATTTTTGACTATAAATATTCATTGGAAGTATAAAATATTTCCTACATCATAGTATTTTTTTTATAATTTTTAGACATTAATGAAATTAAATTATTTATGACACCATGATGATGCAGCGATTACCTCATTATTTAAAGATTTAAAAGAAATGGAATGATAATGTAAAATCTAAGACCTAAAAATGTCCAAAACATATTGGATGGGTGGATTTAGAACCCTTATCACATTATCCTTGAAAAAAATCAATTTGGGACCATTAAAATCCGAAACCCATTCTAAAATAAAGTAACATTTCCTTACTTTCCAAGAGTGCCCCTCCTCTCCTCTTATAAAAGACCCCCACCTCTACCTCCTTACCCACACCTCTCAAGCCTTTTTCTCGGCAAACCCCTTACCAGTTTGTCTCTCCACATCCCTATCTTACTCATATATGCCTCAATTTGGGAGGAAGTCTTCCCAAGGAAGCCTTTGAGCTCAAATCAAAAAGAGTTACCCGCTTTAAAGGTAGTGTCTTCTCTTGTGTTCTTTTGTTTTATTTTGCTTCTCCAACACCCTAAACCCCTTTCATTCATTTCTTTTGAAACAAAACCAGTATGCTAAATATACTAGGATGTTTTTATAAGAATTAATATAGCTAAACATACACACACCTTCATATAATGGTTAAAGAACATACCATTTCTGTGGATGACGAATTTCTGCCTCATGAAACGATGATTGTTCAACACTCAAATAACACCTTCAAAGGTGTCCATTAAGATGAAAATATATTTATATATGATATATAATATGTTTATGTTTCACTTAATCTTCTGTAATTTTCCTTTTTGGAATACCTTTATGGTTTCCATTTTGGGTAAACACGATAATTTCATTTTAGAATGTGCGGACTATCGCCCCCACCAAGTGATTTGATTCGTTAATGCCAAATGTGGGATGTATAAAGGATGGACTTAAAGTTTATATATATGATATATGTTACATATAAATTTTGAATATAATTCTGGAATTTAAATATACATACCTATCATTTGGTATTAATTCCATTAATATGACATATAAATGAAAGAAGCGTTCATGCGTACGTACGGCTTACCGGCTCCATGAACGATGAATTTCATTTCATACCTCTAAATGATTATGTGATATTATAAATACATGTATATTCTGTATATATATATGATATATATAATATCCAAATCATGAATATCAATCTGGATATAATGAACCTTTGACCACACAAACAAAATGTAATTGTAAGAAGTCCACTTTCGACTTAAGAACCAAATATCGACAAAAAAACATTATTAACATAAATGATTACATAATTTTTATAAAATGGAAATAAGTGATATAAAATGAATAATGAACTTGATAAAGGTTCTTAAGAAAGTGGAAATTAACTCATGTTTATTATTTAGGATGTTAAGGAACGATCGAGTCAAGTCAGACCCGAGGTAAGGGATCCAACCTCTCTCTTTCTTTTTAAGAAATCTCTTTCATGTCATTTCTTTTAATCCCATCTTTCATATGTTTAGGGATTTTCTTTTATATTCCTCATAATTTACTTTTATTTTCATATTATGAGAGACCCTATTTGATCTCATAAATCCATTTTTTGAAGTTTTATGTGGTGTCGTTAGGCTGCCGAGTTTATGTAAGGGATTTTTCATCTCACTTTTATTCCTGTGACATTTATGCTACGTTTGCCACTATTTCCTTTGAGTGGTATATGTACTACCCATTAATATACAATTTGTGTATTATAATTTCATTTATGGATATTTACATCTTCATTGTATGACCCTTCTTCCACGGGGTGTATTTATTGAAAGATACACAACTCGGTAAGGGGACCTTTCACCCTCCTCTTTTTAAAAGACTTATTTTGTTATGTCTTTTAATTCACATACTATTATGTTGGGATATGTTCTTGTATATCCTTATTTATTTATATTTTATGTCCAAGTGATGAGATACCCTTTATCTCTCTCATAAACCATTTTTTGTAAAATTTTATGTGACGTCCTTAGGCTGTCGAATTTTACCAAGGGAATATCTTAACCCAATTTTGATTTCTTTGGGATCAACATTTAGTTTTTGAATATGTCATCCTTTGAATATGTGTGAATGAATATTGATTGTTTTACACATAATATCCACTTATATTGGGTGTATTTATAATTTTCACACATAATTATGAGATTGATTTATCCTTAATTTAAGGATACTTTCTTTATAATGGATTTCATCTCATTTTACATTTCTTTTGAGACTTCATTGTTGTTATGCACCAATTCACTCTTATATGATGTGTATACTATCCTTTGACATATTATATCATGATTCCATTTATTCTCATGATATTATAATGTTCGGATTAAATGTTATTCTGTAATTATTTGTATTCAAGAGTCTCTCATTTTGTTAAAAACTCTTTAACAAAAATATCATTTTAAATGTTTTCAAGATTTATTATTCTAAATAATTTTATTTAATGTCCATTTTTTCAAAATGGATTTAAGTATTTATTTGGATAGACATTAATGTTTTAAAATTATAATTCCAATAAAAGGTTCAAAGTGGTATGGGACACTTTGATTCAAAAATCTCTTTTAAATGAATTTTTTAAAATGGATTGATTAATTCAATATATTGGAATTACTTATTTTGATTGAAAATGAAATGTTGTTATTTAAATGTTTATATTTTCAACATTTTATGTCTAATGATGGTACATGGAAATTTTACTGGTGGTTATGTGATAAACCATATGACGGGTGGTGCCATGAATACCAGGATGGGTTGTTACGTTATAACCTCCAATGCATTGGGTATGGAAGTCGTCCGTATGGCTATTCCATTAAGTATGTGTGGAAGTCGACCGTATGGTTATTTCATTCAAGTAAGTTTATGTCCCAAGTTAACATTATATGTTATGTGTTCATTATATGGGTTTTATGGTAATATTTTGGTAACAAAAGGGTAAGTAATGGTCTTTTATGCAGTAAAGAGTTTTTACTACTTCATAAAGGTGAAAAGTTTTACTTTGATAATGTATTCTTGGTTTACCGGTTGTTTTGAAAAACTAATAGATTTCTTTCTTTGTGTATGCTTTACTGGGATTTTTATGCTCATCCCATGTTTTTGAAATGTTTTCCACAGGACTTTAAGATGATTAGGGTCAAGGATGGGATCATGGAAAGACATTCTATCTAAAACATGGAAGTAGACATGTTTCTTTTTAAGTGTTTTTTTTATTTTATGGAAACATAGTAGAATTTTCTCCTATGTAATATTTTGAGATGTAATAGTTATGACCCGATTCTCTAAAACTCTAAACCCGAAAAGATCCTCAATTTTAATTATTCATTTAATTCAATATTAAGTATGGTTTAAGGCCAGGGCCTTATAATTTTTACATTATATCACTTATTACCATGTTATAATAATTACATAATTATTTTAGTTCATATCATCTGTTTTATCGATATTCGGTACATGAATCGAAAATGAACTTTTTGATGTAAATTGTCCATGTAGTCAAATGTAATTCCTATAAAGAAATAACATTCATTTTTTACATATCATAGGTATATATTATATATTTATTTATAATAGTCCATAACATTTCTAGATAAGAAATGAAATGCACCGTTCATGGAGATGGTAGGTCATACGTACGCATGAACACTACTTTCATTTTTTGACATATTAAAAGAATGAAAAATAAATGAGACATAGGTATGTTATAATTATATTATAATATATATGTTATATATGTTACATAATATTATTAACTCAATCCTTTATATTTTCTATATATGGCATGAATGAGTCATATTACTTGGAGGGGAGAGAGTTTTCACTTCTCGGAATGAAATTATAATATTTACACATAGTGGAAAGAATAAAGGAATGTGTTAAATAAAAATTATATAAGATAAGATACAATATAAAAATAATATATATCAAATATAAATACAGTTCCATCATAATTTCCACTATGAGAGGTGGTAGGATAAAATTTATCAATCATTGTTTTGTGAGGAAATAGTTCTTCATACACAGAAATAGTATCTTCTATATCCATTAGATGGAGATATGTGTAATTGTAGGAAGAAAACATAGTATAAAAAAATTCTAGTATATTAAGGATACTTGTGTTGATATAATGGAATGTAATGAAGAGAGCATATATGTTGGATAAATAAAATAAGAAAGGAAGCATGAGAAAATAGATTACATAAAAATTGGATAACTACTTTTTATTTAAGATTAAAAGAATCATTTAGTGTTTCTACACACAGGGTGAGGATTATAGGTTCAAGGGATAGATTTTGAGATATTATTTGAGCAGAATTTGGATGATCCAAGGGGTTATAGAGGTGTGAGTAAGTGGGTAGAGGTTGTGGACTTCTATAATAGGGATGAGGGGAACATTAGGAATGTATTGAAATATTATTTTATTATAAAATGAAATTATAATTATAAAAGTTAAAAAGTGATGAATTTATAGGATAGTATGAGTATTCATTGAAATCCTCTAAACAAGTAGGTATTATACATGTTTATGACACAAAATTAACCATAAATTTTAGTTTTAACGCTTAGTTTAAATCACTAACTCTTACCATGTCTTCTTGTATTTTAATAATATATGGCTACAATAGTTACGAGAAAATTCTAATCAAACCATGAGTGGATAATAAAAAACATTTTAAACATTCTATAAATAACTTATCCAAATATTATATTTCAATTTCTATTATATCATTTATTAAAATAATACTTCTCTTAACAAATCATTTCTATCAATTTTCACACTATTTAATAATGTATTTTATGTTAAAGTCATAAAAAATTTATTCTTTATAAATAAGGAATTAAATCATCCATCAAATTTAAATTTAATCCCAAAAATTATTTTCTTATGTCAAAATTTTCAAATTAAATTTATTTTATTATTTGTAAAATAATTTATTTTAATTTTTTATTTATAAAGTAATCACTGCATCATCATTATGTTATAAATATATTAATTTATATAATGTATAAAAATTATAAATAAAATACCATGATGTAGGAAATAATTTTATCTTTCTATTGAAAATTTATAGTAAAAAATATCAATTATTTAAAAAAAATTGTATTATTTTGGAGATACATGTTTAAGTATATTACTCTTTTCATTAAAATAAATATTATAAAAGGTCATTATCACACCAAAGTGGCTCCCCAATGTCCTAAAATCGAACAAAGGATTCCCAAGGTCGTCCATATCTCATAAAATAGTGTAAGAACAACAGTTAATATAGTTTTATATTTTTATAAAATAAATTTTTACCCTTATTTACTTGATTTAACCTTTAACCAATGTAAATAAAAATAACTATTGAAGTAACTATTCACAATGACAAAGAATAAAAGGTACCTATTTACACAATATGTTCCTTGTGATAACAAATATGAGATCTATTTTTCTAAATTAAAAACACATAAAATTCCATAATTTATTTAAAATAAATTCATTTTGTCAAAACCAAAAAGTGAGTTTTTAAGAAATAATAACTATCAAAAGATTCACATGATTTTTATTACAAATTTAAATGTGAAATTTTTTCCAATGACCCTAATTACATTAAATGATAAATACGTAATCCAATTATTTTTAAAAACAATTTAACAAATAGTCTAACTATATAAATATTTTAAATCAAAATGTAGTTTTGAATTAAAATACAACAATTTTCAATATTCATAAAAATATTGATTTTGTCAGATAATACCAAAATTTCAACCAATGTAAAAACTGATTTCACTACTCTAAATACTATGTTTAATTTGTCAAATATATCTTATAAAAGTGAAAAAAAAAATTTAAAAGGGTACTCCAACAAAAGGTGGTTATATGACCTTTTAAAAATATTATAGTATTTTATACATAAAATTGGACTCATTCTTATTTTAAGCCTCTAAAATTCAGTGGATAAATATAAAAAAATTTAGAAAAAATATCTAAATTCATAATATAGAAAATTATGCTCATTCCCTTTAACATAATGGCTAGGAATCATCAACCATTTAAAATAATAATATTATTGTTGTATTATTTTTCGATATAACTCAGTGTTGTATGAAATGTAAGATATTGTAGCCACCTATTGTTGCGTCATGGGTACTCTATCGTTACACAGTGTCTCCTTTATGCTAATAAAAATATTAAAATAAAATTTATATATATATATATGATAATTCATTATTCTATAAATAAATGGGATCTTATAGGTACCCCTTTTCAATAACTACGTGTGGCTTGATTCATTCCCATAGAAAGATTTGTAGTGACACCTTAGTCTTAACCATTGGTCTAACCACAATATCTCTTCCACATTAGGTGACTTATGGCCTTTCCACATGTTGTTAAACTTCATTGGTTTTTAGATAAATGTATGTATTGATTCACAATCTAATGAGATACATAGTGACACCCAGCTCTCCAATTTTTTTGGCCCAACCACAAAAAATAATACATCAAAATTACTTGGGTTTATGAGTCATATTTTAAAAGGGAATAAAATCTCTAGGAACTATGGGAGGATTGATTCTCATTACAATGATACACATAGTTACACCTAGATTTATAATCATGGGCCCCGCCACAACTATAAAGAAAAATATTTCCATTTTCATCCGGTATATGAACTAAACCTATACAGAGTACTAATCCATAATACATGGTTTTATTTTCATACAATTATGTGTCTTAAGAATAACCATTATTCTATAATTTAATAAAATCACTAATCTCTCACATCAAACTCAATCAGTGTGGGTGATCTTTTCAAGGAAAACATTTGGCTTGATTCTCATTCCAACGAGATACGTAGTAACACACAAATATCTAATCTATGGTCCAACCATAACCTAACAACCCTTCATTCCATATCTCTATTTATCAAACATACATAGGAAATTCTATAATGACTATGTGTTACTTTTTTCTTGTACACACCAGATACGTAGTAAAGCCTGGGTTTTAGCTTTCGCCCAGCCGTAGTATCTTTATATTTTCAAGTAAGTTCATCTTTTCCCTCTATACATAACAATAAAATGCATGGACCTTCAAGAACTACATGTGTCTTGATTATTATCCCATACAAATACATAGTAAAAACTAATACTTAAATCATACTCCACGCCACATGATAACTATAGATTCACAATCCCCTAAATACAATCAAAATCTACACCAGATATTTTATTTTGGGCGCTCTACTCAGAGAAACTGTAATGGAAAAAAATATATCCAAATTATTCATATGAATCAGATCTATGGTAGGGACACTAAACTCATGGACAATATAAGTCAAAACACATTCCTTATTTATAATACATTAATCCATTCATATTTCATACTACTAATATTGAATAATTTCAGATCATCATTATATATCTTCAGCATATGGTGATAAGATTTCTGATACCTGAGATCTCTTTTTCCTAACTGTGCAGTACATTCCACTAGGTGGCCTTTCATAAATCACTGTTATAACTATCATGTCTTCTAAAATATTCAAAAATTTGGTTTTATTGCACATTCCCTTGTTCAACATTCATTGTATAGCTCCCATTAAATGGTTTTAAAACCATTGTAACTATGTTCTTAGGATAAGTCTTTCTTGTCCCCTTAAATAATTAATGGCGGCACTCAAGAGCCCATTCTTTAAAGCGGCCATCCATTGCATATTTATCCATTATCATTCTTCCTGACCTGAAAGTCTCCTAGACTATGGTTTACATTTTCCCTTCACTTGTTCCAAGAATACTGAAATAACCTTGGATCACTTGAGAACATGTAATCCATTGTTCCATAATATTTTAGTCCTAGTTATATGAACTAAAAACTACGGAAAACCAATTTTCTACATTTGGATCACACCTTCATAGAATTCTTATTCTTCTATTTCATTGTATATCCTGAAAATAAATATTGTTTATGTTTTTAGGATTATTTTCATATAAAACAATCTCTGTGATTTGGAAAATTTGAATATTCAAAAACATTCTTCAGATTTTAATAGTAGAAAGTCGGATACCTGATATATCTTCTTCTTTACTATCCAGTATTAGCCCCCAATGTGGCCTTGGATATTTTTCCCACATAACATACCTTTAATCCAAAAGATTCAACTATTTCTCTAGGTAGTACATTCTGTAGTTGAAGCTTCATAATACAACCCCCATAATTGGATTTATCAAATAGTAGTACATTCAGTAGACATTGATATTCTAGCTTTCATCAAGGTGATTGGGGATTAAAATGAGGAACTAAAAGGACGTATGTACTACATTGAATGGAGTCTCTCTATCATGTATTATAAAATGTTTTCATCTTGACTCCTTATATGTTGAATAGACTCATGGGCCCTATAAATCACTTGTTGAACCTTAGTCAGTTGAGCGACTTCATCCACCCTCTCTTGATAGAGTGTGTTTTTGGAAGATGAAATAGAATTTATCACTTCTAATTGGGATTCTCCCCATGATTGGTTAAGTTTCTCATGTTTATTTTGAACATAATCATTATGTTGGTGAAGATGCATCATTTTCTTCATTGGATCATTAATTTTATTATTGAATTCTATTAACGTTTTACCATGATTGGATTCCACCTCAAATATTGTAACTCAAAATCCATCAATAATGGGGAGTAGTTTTTCCATTAAAATATCATGTCATATGTTGTGTTCTTTCTCCCACTAATGAATGATCTTTTTCACCACATTATAAATTAGGCGATAATCAAATAACAAAAATACATGTATACTAAACAGTGATTGAAGTCTACCAAAATATGAAGTCATCTCATCCAAAGTATTTTTAAAGATTACATACCAAATGTTTTTCAATGTCTTCTTCCACCAAATACTGAAAGAAAAACTATAACACTATGTACAAATTGGATTCTCTACCATAATGTAAAAAATATTATTGAATTAGATCAATCATGGATGTGCTTGCCTCTTCTTATTTCGAACCATTAGGTGATTCATCTTCTATTGTTGTTTGAGACATCAAAACGGATTCATGATTTGAACTAACAGTGGGGGTTGATGGCCACAAATGATAATTTAAATTGATTTTTAGCTCTATGTATGTAGAAAAAACCAAAGCATGAACAAAACAATTAATGAAATGTACCTAGTAATAATTAATTTGGTTAAATAGTTTCCTCACCAGTATTCTCAGCTTCAATATTTTAATTATGTACATAATTTTTAGGGGAATTATTATGAGCTTTCCTATTCACCATAACTATAGGATTTTAAGGATCTCCCAACATTGTGTTTTCATTTGGTATCTCATCAACATCAATTTATGTAGTATTTGGTGGGATTCCCCATTATTGAATGGTCTTCACAACATTATCTGTGTAAAATAATTCATAAATTGGGATTTGATTTAAAATCGTAGACAAAAAAAACAATTATGTATTGAAAATTCAAGAATGGGAACAGACATCCTTGCTATTCCTCATTTGAATCCCCAAACACCTTGATGGAATCTAGAATATCAATGTTTGAATTGCGAGCATCCATCATTTTAGTCTACATGGTGTTGTATTTTATATAATCCTCACCATTAATGTATCCCAAAAATATTGATCGATGCCAAAATTGGATCTTATAAAATTTTCTTCTATCATCTTTTCAATGGGTTCAATTTCATTAGGCTTATCTGAATCATGATGGGCACCAGATATTGCATCAGATTTCCCAGGATCCCGACTCCTTCCTTCTAGAGAAATAAGAATATCCGTGTTGATTTTCTGAGGATCTTTCGGGAGCTACAACAGGTATGAAATTTTATATAGAAATTTTTTTTAGAAACAACATGTAATATCAAAAAGAATTGAATTTGATATTACCAGGACCCTTTTGTCACTTTGTAGAAATAGAATTAGTTGCATCAATATCCCTTGACACATCATATATTAGGGTAACAGATTCATCAACCAGAATTTTTTCTTTTTTCGGAGTTTCCTTCTTAGTCATTGAAGGACCAATTTTTCAATCCCTATAGTTAATAAATGGATGAAGATTCTATGAGAATATGAACATGTTCACTATCGAGTATCATGAAAGTCATAATATTAGAGGAAAATTAAATAATACAATTTTTTGTCCTACAAATTAGATTAATACCAATGATTTTTTTGAATTTATTTTTATAAGGTATTAGGGACATTATACTACTCCCTATGGAACCAGATGCATGAGTTATCAATAGACAATTTTGTCTCACCATTAACTACATCATGGTTTTCCCTTTGGGAGAAAGTCATAGAAGCTTCGGGGTTTATCTATATTGTCAATGGGGGTGCTTGTGGCTATTTATTTTCAAGACTCATGCACCATTACTCATTTTTCATCTCAAATTTATTACTGTAAAATGCAATCCCGTCATGATTAATGATGGTTGTTAAAAGAATGTAATTGAAATAAAATAAAATATAAATAGACACTCAATATTAATATAAATTCCGCACTCCTCTTATGGGTGAAAAATTACCCCTTCACATATCCCACAATCCATCACGTTGGATACTCATTTTAAGGTTGGGACTAGCTCATCAGTTTCATATATGAAGGTCTCATGTTCCACATTATGCTCTTGTACTTTAGTCAGATTATTGTCAGGATTACGTTTAGAAGGTGCTTTAATATCACCCACAACTAGTATTTGAAGGCCCGATTAGAGAAATGTCCATGCTTCCCAGAGTTCACGAGTCATTCATTCCAAGTACTGGATCTGTAAAGGCCATATATAATTCATCTTTGATATAGTTGTATCTGGAGAAAACTCTACACCATATGATTGGAAGGCCTCGTCAAAGGTCCTGTATTCTTTAGAATAATTAGTAGATGAGATGGTAACCTCTTTCTGAAGATAGAAACTAGATTGCCTCCTTGCTGGAGATGATGTCTCCCTGTCCTGGGACTTCATAGTAGATTTTATGAAAGAACATTTTGAATGTTCTGATTCTTCTATATACAAGTCATCTTATTTGGATTTAGACCTTTTACCACGATTTCTACCAAATAATAGTTCTTTTAGCCTCTACCTATTGTATGTATTTTGTTAAATTCCACTAAGGGAATGATGAAACCCAAGATTTAGCATATCGACCCTCTACTCCATTTGATGAATCTGTTGGATGCAGTGTAATATACATTTTGGATATCTCTAAATCCATCATAATCCTTAATTGTTGGGCTACCATTGGGTGCTTCTCATGTCTAACATTTCTAAGAGGAAATGTGGTTGATTTTTGATTTCAATTGACATGGAGAGGAATCCTATAAGGGCCATAAGCCTCATAGATTATTTTTCCATCAATCCATGTTGGTAGTAAACCATCCCTAAATGGAATCATAAATGACCTCATCATGTAATTTTATTCCTTAACATCATCAAAAAAAATTTTCTAGTTGGTGGGTTACAAAAAGTAAAGAAGTTGAATTCTCCTAATGCATTCAGTTCCCACATCACTACATCAGGCATTAGGTTCCAAGCCTAGATCCTAGAAACATTTTTCAAAAATGTATTAAATTCACCATTCGGGAATATAGACGAATTCTACACTAAATATGAGAAAAAATGGGTTGCAGTCCATTCCCACAATACTTAAAATGGTTCTTCAAGTATAAATAGAGCATTCCCAATGTATAAATTCAACACTACACGATAGATGCTTGATAATACATGGGTATCCAACCCAATATATTTATCCTCTATCAACATGGATTTAATAAAAAATGACCATGGTCATATACCACCATGAGACTCAAAGACTATATGCCAATAAATTCTTATCCCATTGGTAATGAATCTAGCTAAGTATACCTCTGCATTTCGGACTTAACCATATAACACCAATGCTTGTTTTCACCTTTCTCCAATGTGGGACAGTGTGTGCATTAGGCACCACAAATATCCATAGTTGGGAAAATGGTAGGACATCCGAAATTAGGAAAATTATCATTATTTGTATCTAAAAATCATGCATCAACACTCTTTCATTAATATCATACATAGTGAGAAGGTATTTTTTTCTTTCATCAATTTGAATTTTATCTTGAATAGTTCATGAGCCAATGGTGGTGTCCTATTAGAATCACCCCATATTGGTATTGGTGGAATGACCTCATCATATATCTCCCCAAAAATGGGATCCCTAGATACTTGATAGATATACCATAAAATTATGCCAACCTCAGTAAGGATCAGGTGGAATTAATTTTTTGTGAACTCCATCAATTTTGTAATTCGGGAATGAAGTCATTTTTTAAAAAAATCTGTTTTTCTGATCTAGACATCTTCATAAATGTGAACATAAATCAACTCTTTCCTAAAATCTTCACATGTATGTCATACCCAAAACACCCACATACAATCAAGATTAACTCCTCTTCTAGAACGATGGTCATAGTCTTCATTCCAACTGTTAGATTGATCTTTTTTTGAATTGTGAAAGGTGAAATCATAGAAATGTGTCTTGGGATCTACGACATGATTTTTTATATTACGAGCACAACCAATATGATATATGATGTATACAATAGTATCTATTCCCTCTTGAATATACATATATATTGTAATAATATTAATACAATGATAGTTTATGTGTTGAACAAACTGTGTCTTTGGAAAATATTTTCTTGTAAGTCAGAATGTGGTCATCTTGCAAACTCTCATGCCCCTACAGAGGCAGATACTTTCTTCATGGATATTCCCATTTATATGGAATAAATCATCTCACCAACATAGGAATGGTACTATTAAAACATCATAATTATCTAGCCCAATGATCTTCATCATTTCTGTTTGGAGAACTATAGCTTCCGCAGTTTAATTCATCAAGTGATCTATTCCCATTAAGAGAATTACAAAATTTTCCTCATTATCTTTGAATATTGAATTGAGAAAGTTCAAATTTTAACTTAATGGAATTCATGAATTTGGAAAAGGAAAAGTTACATGTACATCCTTCAATGAGGTCACTCGTGTAAGTCCTTTGACAAGGTAACCAGTGCATGTCCTTTGAAAAAGTCCTTCTACACAACTCCGTTGATAATGTAACTCCATGTAGCTCCATAACTAAAATTGTTATACCCAGAGAAATTTTTAATGGACCAATATGACTGCAAAATCTGAGAGAGTATAAGGAATGATCTATTCAACAAGAGTAGATATCTAAGAATGTAGGTGAAGATTATTACAATGGAATGAGTGTATATATAGGCACCACGTTCTTACGTGACCATCCTATGCGACATAGCTACGCAGCAGACCTATGCGGTCTAGAATTAATTCTCTATAATCCGTTCCCCATCATATTCACTTATGATGTAACCCTATTTTTTGTTTGATCCAATTATGAGAAGGGGATTTTTTTGACACTACATTTTTTTTAAAATGGAAGGGAATAATGATAATGAATAAGAACATTGGATATCTTATAGTATCAAAGAAATTTAATGGAAGAAAACAAATATAGTTTAAGGGGATCTATGTAGTATACCAAGGTATAAAAATTCTATCATATCTATTTCCATTTCAACATAAAATCATAGAGACCTATGAAAATGTTTTATGAATCAAGCAACCAGTGCAGGTCCAGCCCATATATCCATTTGAGTAAACCCCTATGTTGAGGACCTACACAACAACATAATTTTCTGACCCCTATGTAGAAGTTCTACAAATAAGAGCGATGATGAATACCTACATGGATAACCTCCTTTTGAACATCTCCCCTTCATTCTTATAAACAGGACCCTTGGTCTCCCCATATTGCTAACTCGAAAAGATCGAAGAACTCATCAAGCTCTTATTGTGTAGCTATTTCACCGAGGTCCCCCACCTTTTCTTAGGAAGCTCTATAAAAGTATGAGAGAAGGGATAATTAGATGGTATAGGAAATATAAAGATCCTTTTGTAGTATTAAATACCAAACATATAACGAAGAACCATCGTTCCATAGGAATAAGTCATCAATTAAAGGTCCCTTCCTTGAGAAATGACATGTGCAGGATGCTTCCAAGGATATTAAGGCACACATGGGGTGCCTACATTAAAACATCACCCAAGTATTATTGTCCCTAGTCCATTTTCCAAGGCATATCAGGATCTCATTGGATTATTCTTCACGTGTTAATCTTTTCTTAGTTCCTCCTAGGACCTGTGAGGTACTCCAACGTGATATACCTATGTGGAATACCAACGCAGAACACATGAATAGAATTATAATCCAGAAACAGTAGTGTATCTCCTTCCTTGGATCCCTTTTTTAAAGGGATCAAGTTAAAACCTCCATGAAAACCTCACGACTTACCTAACATTTGGAGAATGAAAAATTAGAGTCTCTCATATTTGGGTTTGTATTTATACAGTCAGATGTTTCCCACATTTGACTTATATGGGATTCAGGATCATTGGGGTGTATGTAGGTTTGTATATCTATAGTCACATGGATGTATACCTCAGAGGCAGTGTTGGGAAGTTCCCAGTTTAGAGGATTAGGGTTTGGTCCATGTCCCCCCATTCTCTTCTATAAGTCTCAGAACCCTGGGTCCCTTGTAGGGAGGGTATGGTTCACTATTGTATTTCCTTTTAACATAGGGAATGATAACATCTTTCCCATACAAGACCAATTTTAGTCAAACCCTCCTAGAGTAATCCCCTAGCCTTTTGATCTATACCTAATGACCTTCACATTCATTCCTCATTGAAAGGTTCATTGCTTTGTGACCTTATCCACAATCTCTCTATCTTTATTCACTATAGGCCCAGCCTATTCAATCAATGAATGAGAAATTATGTGGTTTGTTGAATATTTCACATCCTCGTTTTTTCAAACTAATCAGGATGCAAATGGGATTTTATATTTTTGATGATCTATTTATCCACACAATCCACCTCATTCCTTAAACTTTGAGAACTATGATTCCTATCATAATTGGGATAAATAAGAATCCTTCACCTAGGGCACGAGATCAATGGAAATTCTCTATATGAGTCCAAACCTAAATCTCTTAGTTTGGTCATCCTCTTTAATAATAATCCACGGATTATGCCCCCTGGAATCTCTATAAGTTAATACTCTTCTCGTGGACCCTATTACAAGGGAATCCTCATAAGGATAGATCACCAACCTATATCTTTCAAAGGAAAATAGTCCCCTATGTGGCATACCAAACTATGTGGGATTTGATTCTCATCAATTTGGGATATGTAGGAACCCTCACTGAGGTTCAAAACCACCACTCTGAATCAACCCTATTATCTCTAGGACACATTCCTAGTTGGGCCTAATATTACTTGGAAACTCATGTCCATTATAGTTTTCTTGGGCTTCTTAGTCATAAGTCCAACATCAGGATTTGACTGGGCACCATCCTCCTAGATTTCCTAACCACATGACATTAAACAGTGCGGTTAGTTCCTTATCACATGGACATAAATCGGATTATGTGTCCCATTAAGAAGAACCAAACTATGAGAGTTTTTATTCCTTTAATAAGGATACATAGAATTCCCATTTATGAGTACCATACCTGCGTAAAAACATGATTTTATCTCCCTGTATGATGATAAATTCCAAAGTGGCCCACTGAGTGGCTTAAAAACCAGCATCATCAAAACAATGACTAAGGAATATCTATGTAGTATTAGAGAGTATACCATTGATGGAGAACCTTATATACATATAGATATCTCAATTAATAAAGAACAAAGAATACATATGGATGATTTTGAGTTGCACACAAGATAATAATTGATTGTAAATTTCTAGGTAAATGTACATTATTCTCGGTAAATTAATATGGATTCATGAAAATACCATAAATCATTAAGATAATATTAGAGTAGGAAATAATTCACCCCAAAAATGGTGTGATAAGACTGAAATCCCATCCTCTTAGCCAATGTGGGTTCTTAAGTATCATTTTTCTACCAACCATACAAATTCCTACCATTGGAAAGAAGGTCCCATTGGATATAGATTCCTTTGGTGTTTACCGTTACATAAATAAATCTTATGGAAACCATTTAGAAGTAGTGATTCATATGCAGAATGCTTGTTCGAGGGGGGGGATACAACTAATAAAAAATTCATGGAAACAATTATATCACATAGTAAGAGTTTTAAAAAGTTAATGTAAAGAACATGGGCCAAAAAATTCACACCAAAAACATCAAATGATTCAAACATTCTAATAATTAGGGTAATGTTATCAAATGAGACACATGGTATGAACCACAGTCATTATGATTAAACTAGATATTGGATTCTCATGGTCATCCAAGGTCTATATCAAAAAACATTTCATGTAGAAATGACAAAAATGTGTGGGCAGAGCCCATGCATGGGTGAGTATAAAAATACCTTGTAACAAACCCAAAAATCAAAAAACTAAATGAATCAAGAGAATATTCATCTCATTATCATAATGTTAAGTCAATCATGATATGAAACATCACAATAGTAAAAAACCATATATAACAAAAATAGACAACATGTAACAAATATTTATCAACCATACTATGAAATATATGATTTTAATTAAATATTATAGGAATATCTAATCTGGGAGAACACACTTTATGAGTTATTCTCTCACTGATGGCACTCATCTGAGAGTTCGTGATCCTCAATATTCTCTAAATAGATACTCATAAAAACTCTCAAGATCATGATAAAAATATATGGGATCTCAACTAGGGCCTCAAGGATATTTTAAAACCATCCTAAAATAACCATATATGTTTGGGATCATGCACACATTTATGTTAGACATGAATATTCTGAAAACCACACCAATGGAAGATAATTAAATTATAGAGGATCACACCCCATGTCACTTGGGGTGATCCCCAAACATTATCTAAGACTAAAACTATACGGGGGATCACAATCATATTCTCAGTAGGTATTTAATCATTTTAAACTCAGAATTATGATCCAAAGGAACAAACCCAACTAATATGTGTCGATACTAAAGGGAATGATATCCTCAAACATCCATGGATGAATTAAATGTCATGTATGATGAGTAAATGGAATATATTTTCAACCTTGACTCAACTAGTGATTCATTATATCACATGGAAAGTCATTTTCAATATAATGTACATTTACTTATATGATAAATGGTGTTTTGAGGTCATCTGGTAATCTGTGTGTGATTTTTTCCAGAGTCTATATGCTCAGGTCTTTCCCATGTACCCTGGTAATTTTTTGTACTTGGTCATGCCTGAACACTATGGGTTTGTTCCCATACATGGTTTTTCCCTTTTACACTTTCCATGATTTATATACAAGAATCTTTCATTCTTATATACCCCTAATGTATTTGTCAAACTACCACTACTGGGTAATAGAACATCTATTAGGGACCACACGACATATGGAATTTTTTCATATTAAAAAACCCTTACACTGTAGGAGATACCACATAGAGTGTGTTATTCCATATTTCATGCTTTGTCCTTGAGTTTTTTCTAATAAAATCTACTCTATTATACACTTCTCACCCAAACCAACACCCCTATCGATTATTCCACTGGACTAGGTGATAATTGTGGATTTTGGATAGTCAATTCCTGGCCATTACCAATGACCAGATTCCATCCACCTGAATGCAATCATGATTATTCTCCCATCACACCACCATGAAGAGGCCCCCAAACAATGAAATTTCAACTCCCAAAATATTCGTGATCTTTATTCATTTCAACACATATAAATTTCATTGTCTATCTTGAAATTGAACCCACTGTAAAGATCAATTGTGATAAAGAACAATCTCTTAATGATTATTCACTCGGTATTTTCCGAACCACCATAAAAATGAATGAACATGACAATCAGATGATGAAAGGAGGGCTGAAATCATAAATCAAAAAAGAGAAACAATCCTCAGTCGTTGTGTATGTTGGCCTCGATTCATTTGACTTAGATCATTAAATTAATAATGAGTATATAATAAATTTATATTAATTCCAAAATAATAAGAAGATAACCCCACACCTAAAAAGCATGATCGACCATAAAATCACACCATTAATGGAACTGATTCATGTTCATCATGAAAAAAGTAAATATGGATTAACTAACCAAAAACCAATCCCTTAACAGATGTTTGAATTTATTATTACTGACTAATTGTCTCACATCACATTCATTGGATTTATATACAATATCCTATTTTCCGACATATTTTAATCATTGATAAGACATTGATCATCAGAGAAAACACATGTAATTAAATAAATATATATATTCAATTAATTATTATTCTATCCATGATGGTCCTAAATCCATATAACCAAATATCAAAAATATTATGTCATTTTAATGTAAAACTGAAATTCCAGATATAATGCCCATCTAATATTTTTGATGTGAGACTCCATCAATGAGTTATAATATTATATTAGAAAATAATGTATGTGTATAAAATAAAATATATAATATTTTTATTATATCAAAACTGATCCTCCTAGGACCCCAAAATCCTCCTCTAACGCTATAAATTTCTTTAAAATTATTATTTGAACTATTATAGAGTTATACAATTAAATTCATAAGTCATTACAATTCCATTGATGAAAAAATCATCTTAAAAATAAGAATATGCATACCCCATGGTGATACACTCCTCTTAATTAATCCCTTACAAAAATTCTCTATCAATTTCTTTTTTAATTCCTAAAAATCAGGAAGGTACATTCTATATAGAGTAATTGTAATTGGTGTAGAATCATGTATTATTTCTTTTGAAAAATAAAATTCATGATTTTATTGATGAATTCAAAACACTTATTGAAAAAAATCAATGAAATTTCATACAATAGAAATATCATCGATGTTGAGTTTCCCTCAAAACAATTGGGGTAAAAGTCCCCTTTTAATAGGAAACATGACACGTATAATGGATGTAATTTCCATTGTCAATTTAAATTTATCATTGTTCCAATTACATGTCATTGTTTGGTGTAGAATTTAAAACATGACACACCTTCCTCAGTAACTACTGTCTGATTTATGTAAATAAAGCTGATATATACCATAGATAAAATAACATAAAACATTAGGGAGAATTACAGTATTTACAGGAGGCACATTCTTATGAACATTAATTGGATAAGAACCACAATAATAAAATTTGATCATTGTACCAATATTATATTTCAATAAATATTTAACATGAAATTTTTGATTTTTTATTGTGATACCCTTGGAAAATTCTTTAGAAAAAAAGAGTGCATAGATTCTGAATCAAATAGGAATGTATATGTTCTAGACTATATGTTATCTATTCCTTTCACCACATCATTGTCATACCACACATCAAAAAATAATGTCTTTATAAAATTTCTCATTTTCACTGGGCATAAGAGGCTGATGTCATTGATCATCATAATTAACCTTCATATTTGAGAACATGTTCGAATAATTCATAGTATCCATTTATTTGTAACCCTTGAGTGTGGGTGGTTCATTTTCTCTATAATTTCTTATCTCATTATTCCCATCACTTTAGCATATGATTTCTTAATGACCTTCTTTTCCACACATAAAATTTATTCTGGTACCATTAATATTCCATAGATGTTTAACTTTATACATTGATCGTAATAGAAATATCATTTTGTTCCCTCCTGGGGTTTTTTTATTATCTAATCTTTATTCCATCATTCTTGACCTATAAAAAATATGATATTTATGGGTAACTATAATCCATATTTCTAACATAATAGAAAAATGAACAATTTATTCATAGATACTAAAGTCTTTTATGGATAATGACCATTAGAGACATGGTTTTATGTCAATGAATAATTGATTAATCTTAATATAATTTTGTTTAATAATACAAAATTTATACCTCATAGGTATTATGTTAATTTCCTCATAGAATATTATGGAGTCACCAAACACATTCTTTTTCTTAAGGAATTATATCTCAATTTTCATATTTCTAATATAATGAAATTACTCATTTAAAAATAAACTCTTAATCTCATCCCACACTATAGAGTCAATTTCTTATTATTTCCACTTTTTCTTGATAATATTGCACCATTGATATAATTTTCTTTCCAAATAATAAGAACTCAAAATAACACTTCATTGTTTCAAAAACCGTAGAATGGAAAATATATTTTCTATTATATAGCTCCATTTCTCAATAACTATTGGATCATAAGACCCAATAAAATAAGTTTGATATTTCCCCATGAAGTACTTCTAAGAATATTATTCCATCATTTCTCGTTTGGATACTTATCATGCATCATGGATAGATAAATTTGGGTAACTAAATAAAAGTTATTTTTCATATCTACCTCTATAACATTTCGTTTTTTAGGTGGAAAATCCTTACATTTTCCATCATATACGGTATTAACATGGTTTTTTTGAATTATTACCATTAACTAAAACCTAAATTTGGAGAAAGTGTGGTTTTAAACAATAGACTATTTTATTATTATTATGGGTAGATTATTGAGGACAATAAACTATATTTTTATGATTATTTTGATGCTCACAAATACCCATGTTTGTAATTATAATGATTTTACCTTGAGTATATTTTCGGAAATTAATATTATTTATATTTGTTTTTGAGTAATATTATAGAATTTAAACCGCATGGAATATTTTACTAAGTATTCAAAAATCATTGGAGCCTATTATAAAAACATTGTTCATACCTTACATTGAAATGTGTCCGTGTAAGGACAAAATCTATCATTTACTTTATGGGAGTTCAAATAAATAATCGTTAAGCATTCATATAACATCAGCAAAGTATTAAAAAGAAACTATACATTTGAAAGAAACCATAAATTTGTAAAATCAGAAAATTATGGAAGAATAAACCTACATAAGTATGAAACATTACATTTTTTTCTAAAATGTGTGGTTCAACAACCTTACTTTTTCAATGAACCTTAAATTCTATCTAAAAGTACGGATCATGTATCTAATGTTTTGCTAAAGAGGAAAGTAAGGAAAATATACCATACATTTGAAAGTTGAAGAGAAAATGTAGGTATGATCAACCTTATGTTTAAGATCAACCATTCGCTGTCAGCCTTACATTCTGAGAAAAGAATTCTATATAGTTTTACCCTACGTTTGGCATCAGAAATTTAAATTTCGACTATACCGAGCAACATTATTTATGCTGATTATTAGGCTGATTCAAAGCCAGATTCAAATCCCATTGTTAAATCTCACCATTTACTAATTGAAATCCATTTATTTATGATTCAAAAGATCAATTTATGAGGAATAATTCACGTCGATTATTAAGGGATGTTATGACGGCTTTGTTATTCGAACATTTAAAAATCACGATTCTTTAGGAGACTTTTCTGAATCAAAATTTGAAAGGAATGTGCTCATATTTATTATTTATATATATGTGTTATATTGAATTACAAAATTAGTGAGACATCATATCGTGAAGAAGATCATAAGAACAAGATCTCATGTTTCTTGAATTCAGTTTACAGAGATATTTGAGATATCCAGATAATCTGTGACAAAGTACTATAAAACTATGTTTTCGAAAGAAGAGGAAACACGTTGAAGATTAACCGTTTCTACAACAAAGATAAATTTTGAATCCATTATTATTGGAGTTGATGAATTTATTTCTATATCTATTACAACCGGATCGACTCAGAACATCCCTTGTAGAAAGAACATATTTTCTAAAGATGATGATCCATCTACTCTCAGTTGTGTACTGGTGAAACTGTGAAGAGCATGTAGAAAGTATTTATAGACAAATACACTTTTCATTTTGATTAACCAAATTATCATACTAATTTATGTATTGGGTTCCGTGTATTAACCATAAGGCTTTGTTTTTATCCTTAACTTGTAAATGTGTTAACTGCCTGCACTCAGTTGTGGATAGTCTATTGATAAGAGAACCAGATAGTAAAAATCAACAAGCTCGTGGAGTAGAGATTTTGTGGAGTGGACTACGGGACTTCGGTTCCACATACTACTATAAATATTTTCATCATAATAACTATTTATTTACACTATATAAACATTTTGATAATGTTAATGGACTAACTTGACAATTATAATGATTTTTGATGAAATTATAAAAGGCACAATTCACCTCCCTCTTCTGCGTATTTAGAATAACTCAATCCTACTCTTGGTATCAGAGGGTTGGACATTCATTTGATAATGCTATAAGAAGATGAAATATTCAACGGATTATACTCAAAGATCTCAATGGCTAATACATTAGAGGTAATGTCAATGTTTAGAGTTTTGTACTTAAGTTGTGGGAACTATGGATGTTTGAATTCGAGGATGATCATCTATATGAAAAAACATGGATACAAAGTCTACTAAATAATTCATACTCCTTATGAAATTTCTGAGAAACCTAAACCATGGAATGCAGCTACCGAATATTATTAAGACATAAATTAAAAATCTATTAATTCTATCATCTGGGGTTTAGGACTAGATAAATTCAAGAGAGTATATCAATGCCTGACTTCTTGTGAAATGTGGAAGACAATTGTAGTTTCTTATGAATGAACTTACAATGTCAGAAAAATGAGGTATGCCACAACTAAATTGAAATTCAAAAAATTCAGAATTTTTGAAGAATAAATCATCACCCAGATGAATGAAAGGCTAACTGAAATTGTTAACAATATCATTTCTTTGGGTGAGCCTATCAAACAACGAGATCAACACCTAAAAGTAAAGAGAGTACATATAAACTAATGGAATGGGATATCAACAACCATTAAGAAAACATCACCAGTCAAAGACCTAACTATGTGATACTTAATTGGATCCCGGATGTGGTATGAAGATGAGATTCAAGATGAAGCAAAAAGGCATAAAGTCTTGATCAAAAGGGAAAATATTGCTTTGAAATAAAAATCATAAAAGAAGATCAAAAATATGAAGATTGAAATCAATGTGAAATTAGAGAGTTTGGATTCATCATATTCAGATATGGAACTAGCTCAGCTAGACATAATGTCTAACAAGTTCTATTGAAGGAAGACGGGATTCATAAAATCCTTCAATAAAATGAAAAAGAACCAAAGGAAGTAAAATTATATGAAATCAAAATGATGGGTCACATTAGACCTGACTATCATCAATTAGAAGAAGAAAAAAAATGAAAGAAGAGAATCAAATCTAAAAGAAAATATGTCCTTTATGGAAGAAGCTGATGAGTTAAAATCCTATTACTCATATGATTCATATACTAGTTCTAGTTATTCAAATGATAAAATTGCATCCGAATGCAATATGAAAGAAGAGAAATATGATTCCATATTAAGGAAAAATTATTCTCTAACAAACATTCAAACTTCTATTTTAGGATAAAGAGAAACTCTACTAAAACAACATTAATAGTTAATGAAAAAATATAACTCATCAAACACAAACTGTACAGATAATGGAACTAAAATATAAACACAGTAAATAAATGTAGAGATATACAAAAATGAATCTCTTATGTCTACAAAGGATAAATTTTAGTAAATGAAATTATCGGAACGAATTTGATAAATAAGGGAGGATATGGAATAAGCTATAAAGGTGAGAAACTGAAATTGTATAAGAAATTTTTTTTCCATGTACAAAAGGTATAATTTGCGACAACTGTGGAACAAAAGGTCGCATATCTAAAAACTATTATTTAGGGAAACCTAAAATAAGTGGTATTAAAAACGCCGTTATTGTAAACAGTTTATATGATTCTATTGATTATAGAAAATCAATGCAAGTCTGGATACCCAAATCTTTTCTAGCTAACTCTACTGCACCCCATATAGTATGGGTACCAAAATAAAACATTGTTTGAATACCTTTTCGTGAAGATGTTCACAAAATCCGAACAAGAATATGGTATATGTATTATGGCTATGTTTGGAATATGAGTGGGAACACATCAAACATTATAACACTAACTCCAATGGATGGTGGATTAGTAAATTTGGTAACAATTTCAAACGTAAAATTATTGGCATTGGAACTTTTGAAGATCCAAAAGCTATCTTAATCAATAAAGTACTCTATGTACAAGGATTAAAACACAACCTGATAAGTATCTCTCAAATCTGTGATGATGTTAACTTTATTGATTTTCCTAACAAATATTGCTTTGTTTTTAAAGATAAATTGCTTAAGTATAGAGCACCCTAAACTAATATTGTATATACCCGGAACATAAATTCCTTGTGTAAAAAAAATTAAACTGCTTAACTACTAAGACATATGAATTGTGGATCTGGCATTGAATACATGGACATTGAAATGTATATTATTTAATTAATTTATCTGAGAAACAACTAGTTTCTTATTTTCCTAGTCTAAAATTTTAATGTTAAAGATATTGTGATGCATGTCAACTTGGAAACCAACACAATTCATCCTTCAAATCAGTTAACAAAATTGCTACATCTAACCCGCTAGATCATTTCCATATGGATTTGTTTGGACATTCATGAATAGAATGTTTGGCTGGTAAACAATATATATATGTATTAGTTGATGAATATTATAGGTTTAATTTGATTTTGATTTTAAAATATAAAAATGAAGATTTTACAAAATTTGAATATTTTTGAAGAGCTGTTAAAAATGAAAAAGGTATTAAAATAATTTCATTAAGATGTGATCATGGTGGAGAATTTAGGAATATGGAATTTAATTACTTTTTCTCAAATATGGGTATTAAACACACCTACTCTACAATAAGAACACCTTAAAAATGGAATTGTTGAAAGAAGAAATATAACTATTCAGTAAACGGCTAGGACTATGCTAAATGAATAAAGTCTTCCTACCTATTTCTAGGAATAAGTTGTAAGAACAGTCTTTTATATAATGAATTTTATTTTAATATGACCAATTTTCAAAAAGACACCATATGAACTCTTGAATAATAGAAAACCTAAAGTAAATTAAATTAATATTTTTGGATGAATGGTATACACCATAAAAACCAAAGACAATCTTGGTAAGTTTGATCCAAAATCCGTGAAATAATTTTTGTAGGATATTCTACTACTTCCAAAGCTTATAATGTATATAATAAAATATCATGGATTTTTGAATAATCAGTTCACGTGAAATTTGATGAATCTTATCCCTTTGAGAAAAGGAAAGATCAAATTGAAGAATTTTACTCTATTTAAAACATGAGACTTGAGAACATGAATGAGGATTTTGAAAAAGATATAAATAAAATTCAGTCTAGTTCAAAAGAACATGTTACTAATCAACCAATCCATGTTTTACTTAGACAGACTAGAACCCTACTAATCTCCCTTTAGAAATTGTGATAGGATTCCTAGACAAAGGAATAAAATCTAGAAGAAACATTTCAAATATTGTTGTGTTTTATAACTTTCTATCCCATTTAGAACCGAATTCAATAGAAGAAGACTTAGTTGATGAAATTGGATAATAGAAATCCAAGAAAGACTAAACCAGTTCCAGAGAAATGAAGTTTTGAATTTAGTTGAAATACAACAGAACAATCCGGTTATAGGAACTAAGTGGGTCTTTAAAAATAATCCCAATGATCAAAGAATAATAACTAGATATAAATAATGAATAGTAGCTAAAGGATATAATCAGGAAGAAGGTATAGAATATGATGAGAACATTTCACCTCTTGCTTGATTAGAAGCCATTAGGATTATTTTATCCTATTTATCTCATATAAACATTTAATTATTTCAGATGGATATTAAATCTCCCTTTTTAAATGGTTATTTAATGGAGGATGTTTATTTTGAGAAACCTCCAGGTTCTGAAAATTCTCTAAAACCACATTCTGTTTTTAAACATATTAAAGATCTTTATGGACTAAAATAAAGAACCTAGAGTTTGGTATGAAAGATTATGTTCTTTTATTATGAAAAATTATTTTTCGGGTGGAAATGTAGATCCAACATTTTTTAAGAAAACTGTAAAATCTAATATTTTATTGGTTCAAATTTATGTTGGCGGTGTCATTTTTGGATCAAAAAACAAAAAACATTGCCTTGAGTTTTCTAATTTAATACAAATAAAATTTGAAAAGAGTTTAATTGGATAATTAAATTGCTATTTTGGACATCAAATTTATCAAAATGATTTTAGAAATTTTTTGAATCAAATCAATACATTACCGATTTACTGATGAAATTTGGACATGAAAACATCAAGACATATAAAAATTCTATGTGTACTAATATAAAACATGATTTGGATTAAATTGGGAAATTAGTTGAAAACAAGTTATATTGATGTATCACTGATGTTTATTATATCTTACTGCTAACATGACAAATATAATTTATTCAGAATGTCTCTATTCTATATTTCAATGAAATCCCAAAGAATCTCATCCAAGTGATGTTAAAAGAATTTTATGATATTTAAAATGAACTTTTTTTTCAATATCTTCTCTATCAAAAAACATTAAATTTTAATTTAATTTCATATATAGATGCTGAATTTGGAAGCTATAGATTAGATAGAAAAAGAACATCAGGAACCAGCACTTTTTAGGAAAATATTTAGTTTCATGGTCTACTAAGAAAACACACTCAGTTGTTTTGTCAACTACTGAGGAAAAATATATCTCGGCAGGAATTTCTTATGCACAAGTGTTTTGGATGAAAAACACTCTTATGGAATTTGGACTAAATTTTAATAATACAACTATTATATGCTATAATACAAGCTCTATAAATATTTCAAAAAATCATACTAATCATTATAGGACTATGAATATAGATATCATACATCAGAATCTAAGATATCTTGTTATTAAAAATGATAAATTCATAGAATTTGTAAGTATTGAAATTCAATTTGCTGATATTTTTACAAAACCACTTCCCAATGCAAGGATTGATTTTACAAAGGGGGATCTAGGATTATTTAATATTAAATAAAATTTTAATTTTAATTTTATTTATGTGATTATATTAATTCTTATCTTATTTTATTTTAATCATCACGCTGTTAAATAATTTAATTATTAGTTTTTAGAATAATTTAAATTTTTTTATGTAATTCTTCAATTTTTTTCCATGTACATATAATTTTATTTAAATAATGTATTGATTATTATCTACGTAAATGATATGGGAATCAAGGATATCAAAGCCATTTAAAATTATAAACACTATCGTTTTTATCAAAATCATTCAAAAAAAATAAATTCATAACGCTCTTGTCTATCCAAATCTAAAATTTTGAAACCCTATCACTTCAAACATTAATAAATCTGCAAAAAAAATTTCCATGACCAGGAGAACTGATGAACCAAAAGTGAGCAACACCAAGCGTCAATGCTCGATAGGAAGGAAAATCCAACAAGGTAAAGTGATTGACATAGAATGTTTGTACCAAACAGATATGAGTCTAAGGTAAACTCTCACCTTTTAGAATATAGAACATACATTCAGTGGAGAAAACAATGAATTTTTATATGAGGTAGTACTGTAACATTTCTATAAAACTGTTCAATTTAGTATGGGAGCAAAATAAGATACATTATTTTAAAAAATCAATGATCCATATTTTTCTATCTCTACTGTTGAAATGACTATGATATTAAACTACCCTCATGAGGGAGTTTATTATTTTGACTTAAAGAATATTGGTGATAATGTAAAAAAGTATGCGGACATTATTTCATATCATTTTGGTTCTTCAAATGTAATAATGATGATTATCAATGATTTAAAACCTGATCAGAAAATACATGTGATGTTTGTGCAAACATGGATTTCACCACGAATGTCATAAATGGAAAAGATATTATTTCCTTATATGTATTTGATGTTTTTACTTCTGAGTGACATCATACTGAATTTAACAAGATATATGGTAAAAAATATAAATTATTTGTGTCAATCAGAAGAAATAGTTAACATCTACCCATTTAGATGTTTTATTTCTAAATTGGTGTTCAAGTCTCATATGGTGAGATTTAGTGGATTCCCGAGTAAGATGCAACCATAACTATTTAATCAATGTTGTAACTTCAAGGTAGATTGGATTCATTTGTAGTACTGTGAATGGACAGATTATGCATGTTGTAGATAAGGAAGACTAGGAATTGGTTCAGTGTGGAAACTTGGAATGTCTAAAGAAGGAATGGATGAATCAAGAGTAAGTGAAATTTTAAAAACATCAAGAATACTATGATTTGATGCAATTTATTCACTTGTTGATGAGGGGTGTCAAGACAAACATCATTAGAAATGACATAAAATAGCTCAAGCTAGTGGAGAATATACCCATACTCTAGCTCTTATAACTAGAGATCTTCAAAGGAATATATTTAATAAAAAAATGTACAAGAATTTAAACACAAAAAAATTTAACATATTGAGGTGACTCCTCATTCTGAAAATTTGATTGTGCCTCAGGAAAAGGTAGAGCATGAAGAGATTGAAGTGGCTCAAATTGAATTTGTTCAAGAACAATCTACACAACAAGATTAATTTGATCAATATGATCATGTTTTAGAAGAAATTCATGAAGAAAATTCACATGAGGAAATAATAATACTGATGATAATCAAGTAAAGAATCGTTCTAACATTAAAATTGATGTTCTTGATGAAATTTTTTCTTTGGATGTGTCATGGAAGAAATCAGAAGAAAAATCAGCTGAAAGCCATGAGAAAGGGAAGAAGAGAAGAAATCAGATGCACAATCACTACCTTTCATTTTGTTAAATCATGTTGAAGGTCAGACTATGAATCAATCAAAAGATGCCTCTTCTTCTGAAAATATGTAAGTAGATGATATGTAGCGAAAGTTAACCAGAGTTGAATATGAAAATTGTTCTTTAAGAAGGGAATTGTAAAAGAAGAATATTTGATTTCAAATATTGAAATCCATTTCTGTTTTAAAGAAAGTGGTTGATATTTTTAAGAAAAATATATTGGTTTAAGTAGTAAAGTTAAAATCTGAAAAGGTGATGAAGTCATATTTGGATGATTTTAAAATTTTCATGCAGAAAGAATTCTCAACTATCAGTGGAAATCAAGAAAGTACATATTCTACTTCACCTGATCTGATAAAGATATTTCAGGCCATTAAAACTATAATGAGAAATATGTATGAAAAACTGTAGGATCATCCATGTAACAATGCTCCATTGTCGGCTTTTTTATAAAATCAAAATCATCTTATGGACCAACATACATCAGAAGAACCAGGGTTAAGAGAATTAATAAACAGTTTCACTAAAAAGAAAAATCAGTTTATAGAGAAGGAAGGATGGTTAGATTATTTTTTTAGAGTCATTTTGATTTAATATCTTCTTCTGTCTCGAAAAGGAAGGTATCTCATAATCCAGTTAAGAGAAGAACTGATGAAAAGGTTGAGAATGCAGATGAAAGAGCTCAAGGAAGTCGTTCAGAGCTGTTGAAACCTATTTGACAAACCATTATCATCCCAACCACGAATTCTATTATAATTTATATATTTTTATAAATTTTTTCTCAATAAAATATTTTTTCATCTCATATTCATATGTTTTTCTTAGTTTATTGTCATATCTGTAATAAAATGTTAGTAATCCAGATTCAAATATTGATAAATAGTTTATCAAAGCATTTACTTATGATCAGTGAAACATTATTATTAGTTATATTTCTTCTTATATCATTATTTTTTTTATCATAAAAGGGAGAAGAAATATGGATAAGCAACAATTTTATATTTTATGTTTTTATTTTTTATAAATCTATTCCTCAGGGGGGAGAAAAGAATTTTTATTATTATTTCATTATAGGGTAGAAATTTGGATAAACATAAAAAAATTCATTCATAAATGGGGATAAATTTTTAAAATTAAATGTTTATTTTTTATATATAAAATTTTTATAACACAACATTTTATTTCTTTTTGAAATAATTTGGTTAAAATTAAATATTTTTTCTATCATTTCAAAATTCTAAATTATATGCAATTAATTTTATAGGGTAATTTCATGGGTTTTGTGATCATCAAAAGGGGTGGATTATTGAGAAAGTGTTGTTTTGAACAATACTCTATTTTATTATTATTAGGGGGAGATTGTTGTGAACAATAATCTATCTTTTTATGATGATTTTGATGCTCAATAATACACTTGTTTGTTATTATAATGATTTTACGTTGAGTATATTTCATAAAAATAATATTTTTATATTCTTATTTTTGAGTAATATTAAAGTGTTCAAACCACATGTAATGTTGGAAAAAGTATTCGGAAATAATTTGACTATGATCTAGAAACATTGTCCATACCCTACATTGCAAAGAATAATTGTAAGGACAGAATTTGTCATTCACATTACGGGAGTTCAAAAAAAATTATGGTTAAGCTACCATAAATTATCATCAAAGTATGGAAGTGGAACCCTACTTTTGGAAGAAACCTTACTTTTGTAATATCAGAAATAATCGAAGAAGAATCCTACCTAAGTATGGAACATATTTTTTGTTTCTACAAAGTATGGTTCGTAAACCATAATTTTATAACGAACCTTACATTTGATCAAAATGTATGGATAATGTATCATACGTTTTTTCAAATAGGAAAGTATGGATAATATAACATACTTTAGAAAGTTGAAGAGAAAAATTATGGACGATCATCCTTATGCTTGAGATCACCCTTACATTTTTAACCTTACATTCTGAGAAAATAATGCTATGCAGTTCAACCCTACATTTGGCATAGGATATTTATATTTTGGCATTATCGAGAAACGGTCATTATTCAGATTATTAGGCTAATTTCAAGCAAGAATCAAAGCCCCTTTTTAAAGCGTGTCATTGGTTGATTCAAATCCATTTATATATTATTCAAAGGATCAATTTAAGAGGAGCATTTCGTGCCAATTATTAAGGGAATTAAGACATCTCTATTATTTGAACATTTGAATATCACGATTCTTAAGGATACTTTTGTGTATCAAATTTTGACTGGATAATGAACATAATTATTCTTTATATATATATGTTATTTTGAATTATGAAATATGTGAGATGGTTTATCACGAAAAAGATCCGAATAACAAACTCTAATGTTTTTGTACTTTAGTTTATAGAGATATTCAAGATATATAGATATGCTATTCCAAAGTATAATAAAACTCTATTTTACAAAGAAGAAGAAACACGTTGAATTTTAACTGTTTTTACACTGAAGTTCTATTATGAGTGCATTGTGGTTGGAGTTTATATATTTATTTCTATATCTATTGCAATGAAATTGACTCAAAACATCCCTTACCTGAAGAACATATTTTTTAAACATGACAATCCATCTACTACCAGTTGTGTACTACTGCAAATGTGAATAACATATGGAAAGTACTTTTAAAAAAAATAATATTTTCATTTTGAGTAACTTCCTTTTCATACAAAGATTTCTATTTGTTTATGTGTATGAACCAAAAGGATTTGTTTTTAGCCTTAACTTGTAAAGGTGTCGACTTCCTACACTTAGTTGTGGATGGTCTGTTGATAAGAGGAACATATTGTAAAAATCACCAAGATCATGGAGTGGAGAATTGGTGGAGTGGACTAGGGGCCTTCTGTTCACAGAACCAATATAAATCTGTGTGTTTGATAACTGTTCATTTCTGCTACATAAACATTCTGATAAAGTTGGAGGACAGACTCAACCAACATCACGATTTGTGAAGAAATTATGAAAGGCACAATCCCCCCTCTCTTGTGCGTATTTGATATAACCCTATCCAACATGAAGTCCATAGTGTAGAAAACAATAATTATATTGAGAAACTATATAATCATGAAACAATTATATATAGGATGTCAAAATCATTACAAATTATTTTTAATCTATGAAACCATAGGTTTAACCTGGGTCATACCTAAAAATAATTTATTGATATCCTTTAAAATTATTTAAACAGGAAATTGAATTCACCCAATCATATCACCATGAAGTGTCAAACATGGTGTTAATGAAGAGAACACTCATTATAAGCTAGAATGATGGTTGATATGTACTTGACCTACACTTTTTAGGATTATTTTCCTTGGATGAATATATTCCAAAATCATGCCCACATATAGTATCATGTCATGTTGATGAAAACAAAACACATATCCTTAAAATAACATAAATTTTTCTCACATACAAAGGTTTATTCTACGGATTCTCACAAAAAATTTTCTCATCCTATTTTTCTAGGGTAACAAAACGGTGGTCTAATAATAACTTCAATGAATCATACATTTGTTACATAAATATTACATCATTGTCTAGGAATATTCAATACATGACATAATGATCCACACCAATATGTAATATGTTTATTACAATTGGAAACATGGATACAAAAACAATTCATCATATTATATATCTTTCTTCTACCATTATGTTTATTATATCTAAAATACTTATTAGAAATATAACACGTAAATCGTTTCTTCCTAACATGGGGAAAGAAAACATAATAATTTTTTTGATCAAATGATCATGAATGGTATGCATGGGGGATATCAGTGGTCACCTTAGAATAACATGATAATAAGGGTATAGAACATTTTATTGACATTTTTAAATCAAACCCATCATATCATAGATCTAAATATTGTGTCCTGGAATAAATATATATATTTTATAATAATGTAATCATAAAGGAATCATGTAAAATGAAATATTAGGGAATGAAATAGGTATAAGAGATATGATTTTGTCATATACCTAATAAAATAGGTTTAGTAGGGTTATTACCTCTTCATTGATAAGCCTCCTTTAGATTGATTTTTAAAGATATTGGGAGTGGTATTTTAAGAATATCAAAACCTATAAATAATTTATAGGGAATTTTAGAGGATAATTAGTGATTGGTTGGTCAATTTATATGGATAAAATTACTGTAATGGAAGTAATGTAAATAATCCATTTATATGTGGAGGATAGTAAACAATTGGGATTTCCGAAAATATTGAATTATAAATTTTCATACTCAACCCAAATGCTTCTATATTGTCCCAAATGTGAAGGTGTGATAGGATGCGGTCAAAATATGTCTATAAAATATTATAATGACTAGTTGAATTGAAATAAGTACTTGTATCTCATGGTTTACCCCCCCCCCCCTTGTAATATCATTTTAACATTATCTACGGTTATAAGTTATTACCATTTTTTCTAATCATTATAAACAAAAAACGGGGATTCATTATAAAATTTATATTTGATGATTCCAAATATAGAATCTATTTTATCAAATTAAAATAACATAATTGAAAATGTATAATTTAAAATTTAACATAAAAAATGAAATGAAATTCAATGTTTCAAAAGAAATAAGTTTATTAACTCTAAAATGTTTTTTTAAAAAATAATAAAAATTAATTAATTATAATTACCATAATTTTATTATTTTTAATATAAATTAAATAATATAAATATTAAATAAAAAATTTAATTTCTTAAATTCCTTAATCAAAAGATATATTTTGAATAAAAATCTTTATTTCTCAGTATTTCTTAAAAATATTTATTTTCTGAACATTATCAAAAATTCACTCTAATATAATTTATACTTGATGATTTCCAAATATAATTTTACTTTTTAAAATACATTGTATATGATTTATTTATATTATTTATATTATTTTCACACAAAAAGAAATATTTGCGAGAAAAATTTGTTTTCAAAACATTGAATGACTTCACTAAAAATATAGTATATATTTATCAATATGTGTTTTTATATAATACCTTTTTACTTGTTTTTCATAATTTATTTACTCATAATAAAACCACCAAATTAACATATAGGTTATTCTGACATGTCAAACATTAATAAATAAAATTCCATTGGTGAATTTACAAATATCTAATTTATTAATGTCATTATAGAGATCACATTCACTTTGGTGGTAATTATGGCCCAATTATAAAATATATCCCATAAAATTTAAAATAATGTCAGAATAAATAATCATTGGTAATATATCCATTTTACAATTACTGTTATGGTTTTTTTATAATATGATTTATGATAAAGTCCATTTACGTAGATGGATAGAGAGATTCCATTAATAAGTTGGATAATACCCTATGAAGCACATTTGTTTATGATTTAAAGGGAGATGAAAAACCTTGGATTTTTCATTTAAAATCCCAAGATAAAATTCAATAAGTATTTTAGGATTGAAATCATTTACTAGAGAAATTCACATATATTGAGATCACAACCCAAACCAAGTTCACTGAACCACCACAAGAAATCCCTCCATCACTCACCTTACCCTTAGGGTCTACACTAGTGGAATATGGTGTTATGTATCATAAACAGAGAAGTATGAAATTTTATATTATATTTTTAATATTTTTTTATATTTGACTCTTATTACCATTATTTTTCCACATATTATATAATAATATTGAAAAAAATTATATTCTGATACAATGAAATCAAAATTATAAATTTGAAATACATTGTTTCAATAAAGACACTATTTTTATAAATAAATATTGTTTCAAATAATATTAATTAAATAAAATAATATTGTTAAATAATATATATATAAATTATTATATCATTTAATGATGTCCAATGTAAATTTTGATGGGGTCCAACATTTATTAGTATCTTAAAAGTTAGTATTTTTACGTAAATAATTATTTATATTTAGATGTGAAACATCAACTATTTTAATTTTTTTCTGATAAAATAAATATATGTTTTTGAAATATTCATGTCCAAATTATCCAATGGGGACTTATTTTAAAATATTCAATATGACTCTAATTTTTAGTAAAAAATTATATATGTCATTAATATTGTTTATTAGTTATTAAATCATAATAGTACAAAAGTAATATAAAAACAAAAATGGATTTCACAACTGATAAATTATTTCCCATTTCAAATACTTTTTTGTATGTTATATGATAATTTTTATAAACAATTAATGAATCTTCCAAAACCAATAATAAATTATATGGTTTTAAAATATATTCATTAAGAACATGACTCACATCCACATCACCAATTCTATTAATTTAGGAGTTTAGTTACTATCTTTATAAAATAATTAAAACCTATATTCATGGGAAGAATCCATTTAAAAAAATGTGGAATCATTTTTAGTTTGGATTAATATATTGTATAGATTCCAAAACCTATATTTAGAAATCAATAAATAATTACCTTCCCTTTGGATTCAAATACCCACATAACTACCTTCTCCACACCATTCAAATTCAATTGATCATGATGTAACTCTCCATATCCCTATCTAAATACCTCATAGAAGAAACCACCACATCCCACTATGAAAGAAATAGTTACAATTGATAACGTAATGAAATAAAGGACTGCGACATTATATTTATCTTTTAATCCCTTAACGATTTAACAATCGATCAAATACATTGGAAAATATTATCAAAAATTCAATGCTATATGAAAACAATGGTATGAGAGCAATTTATCATATAGATATAAAAATATATCAATGGTGGAATTTGATAAAAACAAATATGGGGGTTACAGAAAATATTGAATTAATGTGGTGGAAATAATTCTAATAAAATTAAATATTTTTCACAAATGTTCACACATAAAAAGAGAGTAATTTATTTGACATGAGGAAGAAGGAAAAATATTCCATTAGGGAAAATGAGGAGAAATTAAGAATATATTCATGATACACCACTAGTATTATCAGTCACTAATAAAATAATGTTATCCACTTCATTGGTGGTCTAATAACGAGTCTATGAAACAATTTGGTGAGGAAAGACTTTGAGATCATGAGTAAATTGTATGATGTTCCAACAAAGTCAATATTTAGATCATAAAATCTCATGGGCCTCACTAATCTTTCAATAGTATGTGCAGAATGGATATTAATTCTATAGAATATTTTGAGAAATATCATTTGGAAATAATGTCCATCATCACATTTATCAAAAGTGTGGGAAATATTGTCCCATAAATTGACTAATATGAAAGAGGAAATGCATTAGGTGTTCGATGGAAGGGAACCTTCCTTGAGAATCACATTAGGGGAAACCAAACAACGTGAATTAATGATTTAATTCTCATATCAAACCTCATTCCGCAATCCAATGTTTTAACTACAAGGAACAAGGAAACTATGAGATTCTAGGTATTAATGCAATGGTTTTCGATGATAGCTGACGACGACGAACTCCAAGGCCTAAAGAGATAAGGTGATATTTTTCATTACAAACTACAAAGATTAATCCTAAAAATTACATAGTGATAGATATTCTGGTTTTTTATTCAAGGATAGTGAATGTACTATTTGATTTCAGTTCTACATAATATTTCATATCATTAAAGATTATTAGATCTATACAATCACCAAAAAATATATTTTAGGAGATGTTTGAGTGAAAATATAAAATTGGTAAATAATTACATCCTAAGTATATATCTTCTATCTTTACAGATTTATTCTCTAAACATCCCTCTGAAACTACTGATACATCCTTTATTACAATTCAATCCAATTTTGGTAATGGAATAGATTTACATATATATAGCCAACATAAATTAGTGAGTGAATTAAATCACCCTCAGATTCATTAAATGTTCAAGGATGTGGAAGAATATCCATTTTTATCAACGTATCAAGAAATTATATTTTTCTATTATGTGAAATCAAATAAATATAAAATGATCGACGCTAAGTTAAAGAAATTCCTTGATGACATGCCCATGGTAAATGAATTTGTTGATGTGTTTTGAAAAGGATTTATTAGACTTACTCCACAAAGATAGGTTTAGTTATCTATAAAACTTATACATATAACATTGCTAATATTGAGGACTCTATATTGAATGAACAATGTAGAACTGAACAATATAAAGGAGAAATTTCAAGAGAATATAGATAGAGGGTTCTGACACCCTTGTTATTAACCATGGGGTGCTTCGATCATATTTTTCACCATGATGGATAGGTCAATGTGACTCTACATTGATTATCATGATCTCAACTAGATCATAATAAAAATTGGCTTCCCAAACCACAAATCAACGACATGTTCAATAAACTATGATAATCCTAGTACTTCTCTAAGGCATATCTCTGATTAGGATATTATCAAGTAAATAAAAAGAAGGACGATATCCCCAAAAATGATTTTTCATATATGTTAGGGGATATATGATTCATTAATAATTATAATTGGACTCAATATTCTATAATAGTCACATGAACTTAATAAAGAGGGTATTTTTGGATTGCCTTTCCAAATTTTAGATATTCTTTATAGGTGACATTATTATCTACTCTAAAATAAAATTTGACCATGAGGAATATTTGGGTGTTGTAATGAAAGTGTTTTTTATTTTTTGAATTTCAATAATTGAATGTTTTTTATATAGAATGTAATATTTTTGGGGCTTGTTATCAACCAAAATGGGGTATGCAGGGAACCAAATTAAACAATGTAAATAGAAGGATATCCATGACCAACATCTATTATGGAGATCCATTGTTTCCATAGACTATCTTGGTACAATTTTCAATTTTTGATATATTTATCTCAATTGTCATGCCCAATAAAAAAATGACATAGAATGGGGTAAAATTTTATTGATTAATGAATTAGAATACATCATTAGAGAACTAATGAATAGTATAACCACAAATTCAATGCTCACATTTCTCACTAGTAGGGAAGTATTTGTGATTTACATTACTACATAAAAAAGAGATTGGGTTGTGTACTCATATATGATGATTGTGTGAAAGAATGTTCTTCTTTTCAATTTATGATGTATGAGTAGAACTAAAAAACACATGATATATGATTGTCTATAGGTATCTTCAAATTGAATATTTGATGGAAATATATCTTTTTGTAGAAGTGTGAAAAATATATGGGTCACAAAACCCACATGCATATGTTCACACAAATGGATCTTAATATATAAAAATGATGGTACTTAAAACTAATAAAAGATTATGATTGTTCAATCCATTTTTATCTAAACAAGTAAACTAAAGTGGAAGATTCTATGAGGTGAAATCATCATCAAACCTTATCCATAATGTGGATTTCAAGGGATGCAATCTTCATGGACATGTATTGGATAATCATGTGAATAAAAAAAAGGATATTTATCCTTACCTGGTAAAATAAATTCTCAACCATCCATTCTTGAAAGGATCAAACAGGCTTAAAAAGATAATGAGGTTCTACAGAAGATTGTAGAGAATATTTTTATGTTTAAATTTTCTATTGATGGAGTCATATGGTTGGGAATTAGGATACATGTACTATCAATACAAAGAATGAAGTATGTACTCCTATAAGACACACATATCTCATTCCAATATATTCATCCTGGATGAACAAATGGTACAATGAATCCATTTCAAATACTTTAATAGAAATTGGAAAACATAATTATGGATTTTTACATAGGAATCCCTAGGATATCTAAAGCCAATAACACCATCTAGGTGGATGATGATCACCTTACCAATTATTTGTATTTCAATTCTATCAAAGAAAATATCTCCCTTGAACTAATATCAATTTTATAATCAATTTAAGTTGTTCGAATAAATCGAGTTCTACTCTCTATTGTATGTGATCGATAACAGAGGTTTACCACATGGTTTTTGAGAAACCTTCCACAATAATGTGATAAATATTAGAATTTCGATACTCATTATCACCATTATTTGGATAGTCGGTCTGAAAGAACCATTCAAACTGTATATGATATACTGAGATCATGTTAAATAGAATTTAAAATTTTTTGGGATCAACAGCTTCGCCAAGTGGAGATCTCATATAAAAAAATCATATATTCTAGCTTTGTAGAGGAACATTATGAGGATCTGTATTAGAAGAGATTTCTGATCTTAACATCATGGAATGAAGTTTTAGAGAAGATTAATATGAAACATGATATTTTCTATGAGATGATAGAGAAGTTTCAAACCATTTATCATCATATTGAGTCAATTAAATTCTATAACAAATTCAATGAAGATAATGATATATGAGACCGACAGTTTGTGATTAGAGATAGGGGTTCATTTTTATATCACATTAGAATAAATTTATTTTGTTTGGAAGATGATAAATAACAGTCCAAGATACATTGACACCTTTAAAATCCATGATAACATTATATCTATGTCTAATTGAATATATGTAATACATAACTAATATCTAGTATATGATGTGTTACCCATATACCATTTGAGGAACTACATTCCAAATGGAACACATGTAATGAATATATAGGTGGCACCATTTAAGAATAATATTTCATGTGATGAGAAATCAGTGAGGTACATTTATTGATGATAAACAATTATATGTAATTGGACAACTCCCCTAGTCAAAGTGATTTTAGTAAACAAATAAAATTAAGGAAAAACATTGGAACATGAATATGTGATGAAAGAGAAATACCATCATCTATTTTAGTATATGAAATCAATGTTTTTGGGTGAAATTTTTGAAAGACGGAGGAATGTAATGAACCAATATTTTATTATTTAAATTCCCTTTATTAACATATATATCCATCATTCTGCAATTTAATTATAGAAAACACATGAAATACTTTGGTTAATTTATAGCAATTATAAAATATAGTTTATCAAATTTAATAGACTATTAATCATTTTAGATATAGATAATATAGTCATTTTATAGTGGCCATTATGATTAGTATATAATTAAAAAATAAAAAAATTACATTTATATAGATAGAAAAAGTGTAGGTCTTGGCTAGTAGGATCATACAGTATGAATACAAAATATTTCGGCTTTCAATTGAGATATAAACAATAAGATTTTACCTCGAAAAGCCCTTGATGAAATTCATAAAATTAATCACATATAATGTAACACCCCATTTTTTTAATAACCATTTCATTTTCGATATAAATTAAATTTCTCTAATGTCTTTCATTATACCTTACACAAATTCAAGCCTGCACTAAACACAACACCTGCATAGCTTACTTTACTCAAAACACTGAGTTTTAATGACATATCATTTTATTATTTTAATTATTTAAAAAAAATATTATAATCAAAATGTTTTAATGACACATACGAACATTAGTAATTGAATTTTGATGTTATGTTTTACATATAATTAATTGACAGAATAATTATAAATGACGGGAAAACCCTTTTCAAAATAATAAGAATGGTTTTTATAAAAATTATCTAAATGAGGAAAAGTGTGTTTTTGACCAATAATTTAAAAAAATGTTATTGGAAATATATATAATATATCCAATATAATTTTTAACATTCATCTCATGGGTTTTCTAGACATGATAAGAGACCAAATCGAATATTATGCATAAAAGAAGTAATTTTTTAATCGGTATTATTTCTACCTTTTGATGGAGAAATTTATTAAAATAAAGTTTTTTAAACTTTTATAAATTATACATTAGAAAAAAACTAATTATTGAAAATTAAGATATCAAAATTTATATTTGGGTGAACATTATGTATTTTTTTTTGATGTTTCTTGTTTTGATAAATAGTGATAAATACATAATTTTATTTCAAAACTACTTTTCATTATAACATATTTATATAGGTAAATAATGTTTCAAAATGATTAAAAAATTTATTTAAATCAATTTTTATTATTTAATACAATCGTATTTATTTGCATCAATTTTACATTGAATTTGGTTAAAGAAAAATTTCAATATTTTGAACGTTTCCACTTTAAAAGCACGTTTTCTCATTCTGTCAAAAAGATAAATTTAAAATTTATTTTTTCCAATTATGTGTCTTGAATTATGAAAAAGTGATTGAATATGTTAAATTCAGTAATTTTAATTACCATAGTTAACGATATATCATGTAATTAAGGGTAAAAATAAATTAATAAATATTATAATACAACCCTAAAACTTTTCCAAATGATATTTGATCAATTTAATTAAACCATTAACACATATGGTTATAAATTTAGTTTTCAGTGGTCACTTTTCTAGGAATATTACATAGATATTATTAAAATCAACGGGACTCAAAAAATGTCGCACTCTTACATTTAAAATGTATAATATTTTAAATATAATATAAAATAGTATATATGATGGTTTATAAATATTATTATGAAATATGAATTGATTTTATAAATAATTAATTTTTTTTTTATTTTTTTAGTGTGGAAGCAATTATCAGGAATAATTACACAATGATGATGCAATAATTATTTAATTAACTAAATAATAAATTGAATGGTATTTGAAATAATAATATTAATTTATTTTAATTTATTATGGGGATAAAATAAATTAATAGGTTAATATTATATTTTATGAGTGTATTAAATTAATTCACTTGATACTATCTTGTTGTATGAAATTTCTTAATGTCACTGTTATGAATACTATCAAAATTTACACTTATGTTATTTTTTTGGAAAATAATATATTATTAAATTATTTAAAAATCATTAAAATATTAAATATGTACAACGGGATGAAATATGATATAAAATATATTAAATTTTCTATTTAGGGTCCTATTCATACAGTAAATTTAACTAATACATCATCTAGATATTAAGAACTGTATTGTTATAGTTTGAATTAAAATGGAAAAACTAATGGTTAATAAAAATGATAAGGATTAAAATGACCAAAAAACGTCTCTAAAATAAATTTCATGATGATATTAAAACCTTATAATATCTTATATTATACTAAATGACATTTTTGAGGTATTTTTATTGAGATTTAATTTATTATAAATTAATCTTTTTAGAATATCCAAAATTTCTCCTCCCCTATCTTATAAAATGACACATCTTCCTCTCTTCCATTAAAAATTCACATCCTATTTGGTTCCATCAAACTCTATCTAAATACCCTATAAAAAACTATCCCTTCATTCAAAAATACTCACTTTGGTCAAAAATCCAACCAATGGGGTCTTTTCTGAAAAATCAAAATGAGATACCCAAAGAAGAGGTAATATTCAACAAATAACGTTGTTCATTTATTTATTCCTTAAAAAAATTAAATTATATTTATTTCATGTTTATATAATATTATAAATAACCTAAATATATTTATATATAGTTATATTATGGGTTCTTCAAACACTATCACAAACATCTATTAAATTGGTAATGAACATACCATTCTTGTGTACGGAGAACTTCCACCTCACAAAATGACATTGCATGTTTTCCTTTATGACCTATCATGGTTGGGATCTATGATGGAACCCCTATTTTTATATTATATAACTGGAATATATGATGTATTTATACTTATTTTAATACTATATAAAATATTCTTTTTTACATTCCATTTTGTCGAAATATGATACCTTCATTTCTGGACAGCCGCCTCCTCAAAGCGATGTGAATCATTAACACTTTACATGCAATGTATTAAGGATATGTTTAGTGAATTTATATGATATATATGGTATAATAATTATAATTTAATTATATTAAATAAAAATATATATATATACATATATTTCTGTTAATTTATTTCCTTCAATGCGACATGAAATGGAAATAGATTTCAGGCAAATGTATGGCCTTACGTCTCCATGAATGATATATTTCCTTTTCAATTAGTATATTTTATAGATTAAGATAAATTAATATAAAATGAAAATATATTATATTTATAAATTTTTTATCATTTTAGGGATATTGAAATCATAAAAGAATTAATAATACCAATAATAACAAGCCAAAATATGTGTGATAAAAAAGCGGTTATTAAATGACACAAAACTTATATGTAGAATTATTAATAGTATCCAATTATAAATTCATAATAAATTAATATAAGGTATTATATATATGGATATGTTTTTGAAATATATTTATCAATAACATGTATTTATAATATAAGAGGTTTTCATGAGTTCTTTGAGAGTTAAGATATATGGTAAGAGATTTATCCCTCAGTTTTATATATGTAGAACACATGCCTTATAGTAACTAGTTATATCTACATGGTGTATATACATCCCATTAAAGTCATTTATGATTATTATCCAGAATATTTTGTTATTTTATTATCCTTATAATTTCCATTCTTTCATGGGGCCTATAATTCTAGTGACTGCAAAGTGATGAGGATTAATTTCATAATCTAATCAATATTTGGGGTTCTTACTTTTTTAAGTCGCTAATATGGAATATTTATATTCTATGTATATATTTTATAAAATTGTAGGGAAAAATGTTTTTACTATTCTCTAGGGGTTTTTTGAAGTCATTTTTATCCTTTCTTGACTTTTTTACTAGAGTGTTTAAAATTAATCATTTTTTCATTCTCCAAATGAGGCAAAAGATGACCTTTCTAGAAGAAATATGAATGTAATGTTTTTCATACTTATATGACATGAAACTAATTTTCCACCACCATGAAACCTTATTTATTTTAATATTATTTTATAATCTTACCATTTTTTTTCGAATAAAAAATTTTATTTTAGAATTGTGTAGAATTTTAATAAAATAAATCATTTTCAAAGAAGAAAATAATATTTTACTCAAGAATTATTAACATGTGATCTGCCAAAATTATTTTCAATCTAAGATAACATTATTTGAGGTTAATTATTACTTTTATTGGGATATGATTCAGTGGAAATATGTTTATTCTATATAATTAAGGATTATTTTTATTATGAAATGATATTTATGAAACATAATTACTTTACATGGTTTATGTTATAATTAAACTATTTTTATGAAACCAATTTCATTCCAGGTATTCTTTTATTATTAATGATTAATGTTCTTTAAGAACACAAATGAATATTTTTCCTTTTGTGATGGGTAGGACATATATCTCCCTCCAATTCATTTGGTAAATAAATAAAACTCATGAGGTATATATGTTATTCATGAACCTAGTTTCATGTTCACAATTCTATGCATGGGCCTAGTTTTCATGTCCATAATTTTATGCATGGAACTATTTTTCTTGTCCATGTGTTTATTCAATGTTCTAATTTCATGTCATTAATTTTATGAGTGAACATGTAACTGTTTACTCATGTTCAAAATGTTACATGTTTATGTGTATGCCCTAATTTCATATATTATATCAATGTTGTCGTCTCATTGATTATTTTATTTGATCCACGTATGATTATTTTCTTATGATCTACTGATACATATGTCAGGATTTATGTTTACTATCTTTGATATATAGGTTATGATCATCTAACAATATTATCACATTATCATACCATTTATTCTCTTGTTTGGACTTACATATCACCCTTGTTTAACGTTATTGAGTAACTGGGCTCACCATATCTTGTGGTTTTATTCCTCAGGTTATAAATAATAGTTTTATGTATGTGTACTAATAAGGGATTATTTTAGTGGGATATTTTTAAGATCTTTATAAACTTTAGACGATTGTGTTCCATGTTTCCAAATTCACTAATCTATTATGGTCCATGGGCATGTGTCTTTGTAATGTATTGAATATTCGTTTAGAATATTTGTATTATCAATGTTTGCAAATCCAAGGTCATTATAGTTTGTATTAGAGGAAAGGATTATTCATCATTTTTAAAAAAGTATGATGAAAATATACTTAACTCCAATGATATATTTATAATGATATGTATTACAATTTCTATGAGGATAATTCTATGTGTAGGATATAATCATAGGGTTTTTATAGTAATCGTTAATAAAATAGGATCAAACATAAGGTGTCATAAATTGAAATTATATAAGCAATTTACTTTAATTATGTGGTTCTGACACTATGATTAGTGCTGATCACATTATTATTTATAGTCCTATTAAATTGATAGAACCTGAATGAACCATGTTAATGAAAAATTTGATGTAAAATTTAATTATTGTTTTCTGGAGAAACCAAATATTATAGGAAATGAAATGAAAAATTTTATCTATATACTCCACACTAGCTATGAATCATTCTAGAAATCCAAATGATCATAAGAGGAGACAACATTGTGTAATTTCCTTGATGAGAAAACATCCACCTTTTTCTAGTGGGTCTTCTAATACAACTATTTCTAGTCAATGCATCAATACAATGGAAAATATATTATCAATCCTTAGGTGTTCCGAACATAAAAATGTCATTTTTAATGTTTATCATATGGAAGGTGAAATTGACCAGTGGTTGAATCACATTAAATACATGAGGGAAGAAGTATAAATTTAATATATGGAAGGGTAACACTTTAAGAAGACATTTCTCATAATGTAATATCCTCGTATTATATTAACAATGATGGAGAAGGAGTTATTTGAGCTTAACCAAAATGATGATTATTGTTTTGGTTCATGTGAATCAAATTTTACAAGACATGAATGTTACTATTCTAGATTGACAATTATCTATAAAATTAATATCAATAAATTCGTTGGTGTTTGAAAACCATGTCGTTGAAAGTCCTTGTCTAAAAGGGACATTGGATGCTATGAATAAATAATTCAGTATGCACTAAAAGAGTAAATGGAAGATAGTAACTCCCAAGGTTCATGTGATAATAAAAATAAGATGAAACTTAATATAATCTCCAGTGGTGTTCTACATGGAGGGAAGAAAAAATTTCTACCTATTTACAATAATTCGGAAAGGAAATATCAAGCTATTTCTTAAAAGGAACAATAAGATACATCAAGTGAGGGATGACTATCCATCATGAAAAAGAGTGTCAGAGTGATGTAAAGTGAACGGTAAAAGAAATAGTTAGAGGGAGAGATAAAAAAAATCACCACTCACAGTTTAGTGCTATAAATGCAATGAGTTTTTCCACTATGCAAGTCAATGCCACTATTCAAGGCTTAATATGGAATATAATTCACAACAACCACTTAATTCCATAGAGATACGAACATATCATGAAATCACTATTTTCAATGGGGATTATGAAATCGATGTTATGGAATGGGTGATAATTTTTTTAATGGAATTAGAGAATAATTTGGTGATAATTATATATTGAGATATTTGATTATGATAAAATAAATTGGATAATATTAATTAACTTAGGGTTGATAAGATTATAAGATTTTCTATGATATAATAAAATTATTATATATAATTTTAGAAGATATGGAATGAGTAAAAGATTAGTTTTTGCATGATCTAATTTTTTCAATATGGTTTTATGGTAATTTATGTTATTACAATATTTTATGAGAATACATCATGGTAGTTTTTATGTGTTTGGGGTGTATCAATTAAGAGATTTGTAAAGTTGTTTAGGGGATTCATGATATGTTTATTTTTGAAATTTATTTTCATTATTTTGAAAATCATCGATTTTAATTTTTTTAAGGTTTATATGGGAAACCATATATGTAATTTTATGCATTAAAATTATAAAATTGTTTTAGAGATTAATGATTCATAATATGATGTTCATGCTTATTGGTTAACTTGTGTTAACATTTTTATTTTGATGTTAACTAAAGATAAAAGGAATGAATTATCATCTCATGTTCTATATTACAATTCACTTGTTCTTTAGGCATTCCAATTTCATACTCATTTCTTGTGGTAAGAGATGAAGAAATAATTAATCATGGGACACCTGATGGATGAGACTATGACTAAAAAATTAAATGAAATATGTTAAGAATATCTTTTTGTGAAAATTATTCAGTATTAAAAAAATTATCTTAAAATGTAAATTTAATTATAGTATCTTCATTTTAGAAGAATAAAATGGTTTCATAGATCCACACAGATTTATGGTTCTTTTATAATAAAATTTATCAAGACCATATTCTCTATCACTCTCCATCTAAACATGATTGTTGGATTTTTATTCCTTTTCTAGTTTTTCACTTCACACTAATCCTATTTATGCGGTGATACTCATATTTTACTTTCCATGTGTTTAAGAGAATGTTTTTAAACATTTTTTATGATGTGGGATTCCAAAAAATAAATTCTCAAATATCCACCTTTTTTTGAAGTACAATTTCAAATTTCAAGGATGAAATTTCCTTTTAAAATTATTTATCGTATTGAAATGGTATCTTATCCATTGTGACATCCACCAAATATCTACAGAGATCATTATGTGGTCTATGTATCTCCTCTATGGATGTACATAGATGATCCTTCAGATATACTAATTACAAAGGTCATACCACTAGAGCAATATCCTTCTTATGAAATGAAACCATTTGAAATTTTTGGAGTGTAGAGATAATGTTCTACAAAACATGATCGGTCTCCAGGTTAATGTTTTCTGAATAAAACCAATAGAATGAAAAATTATTGTCGAAACTTTAGGATATAATGGGGTATACTTAACATCCAATTTTTTTTTTAGAATGAAAAATTTCAATGGAATTTGGGGGGATGGGGTGGAATGTAACAAACATAGATTTTTTTTTTATTTTCTATTTTTTAAAATAAATTAATGTTCTATTATACCTTATGTTATACCCAATGCTAACATAATTGTGTACAACATCTAACACCAGCTTCTGTTGCTTTATATGCAACATTGAGTTTCTATAAAACATCATTTTATTATTATAATTATTACAAAGATACAATTATAACCTCACTGTTAGAATTATATTATTGAACAATATTAATAGAAATATGAAATTATGGTCTCTAGGTAATTATTTTAACAATTAATTATAAATTAACTTATACGCCATTTTAAAATAAAATTAAAATGTTTTCTAAAACATAATTAAAATGTTAAAATTTATGTTTTATACAAATAAATAAATAAAATAACACTTTTTTTATTATATCAATGATATTTATATATATTCAATACTATATTTAACATTCAAATTATGTGTTTTCTAGAAATTATATATGAATAAATATAATTTTACCCTTAGAATAAATATTTTTCTAAGAATGTTAATTTGATTCCTTTTGACAACACCCTTTTTTAAAATACTTTATATGACAATTTAATAAATTAAATTTTACAGAATAAAATATTCTTTGAAATTGGTATATCAATATTTAATTTGGGTGAAATTTTTATATTTTTCTATAGAGATTCATGTTTTGATGAATAGTAAAAACACAAAATTTAAATTTAAAACTACTTTTAATTACAAAATATTTTTATAGTAAAATTATGTTTTAAATTGATTTAAATTCCTAATTAAAAAAATATTATCAATTAATCCAATTTAGTTCATTGGATTCACTCTCACATTGAATTTGGATGTAAAAACATTTTAATATTTTGAATATTTTTTTCTTTAAAAACAAGTTTTCTTATTCCGTTAATAGGATTAATATTATATTTTTTTTTCTAATTATGTGTTTATAGTTTTTATAAAAGGATTACATATTATCAATATGAAGGTAATTTTTTTTCTTTTGGTATCTATTAATTACAGACAATATGAATAGTAACTTCAGTAAATTTATTACCATGATTAATAGAAAATTTGGAAATTAAGAGTAAAAATAAAAAAATAAATATAATAAAACTAAATTAAAACTTAACCAAATGTTATGATAGGAATTTAATTCTTCCATTTATAATTTTGGATTGGAATAAATTTTCTTAATCAATATATTTCCTTGAAAATTAATTAGATATTATTAAAATTCAAGAGAGCTAAAAAATATCACACTATTTTTTTTAATAAGTATAATATTTTTAATATGGGTTTAAATTGAATATATTATAGACTATATATATTATTAATAAATAAAAAATATATTTTTACATCATGGAATTTTAATTTCGGTTTTTATTGGAAAAGTAATTATCATGAAAAATTACTCAATAATGATGCAATAATTATTCAAATAGTGAAAAAAGCTATTAAAATGTACTATAAATATCTAAAAAGGTGAAATTTGACATAATTATATAGATAAAAGAAATTAATAGGTGAATATTAAATTTCATGGAAGAATTAAGTGAATTGGGTTACGATTGTCTTAATTTAGAAATTTTCGTAATGTCAATGTTATGAATTGTGTTAGAAGTTACAATTGTGATGTTTTCTGAAAAAAAATATTTTATTAGATTATTTAAAAGTCATAAAAATATTAAATAAGGAATGGTGTAGAAATATGGTCTAAAATATCTTAACTAGACCATTTATGGTTGAATTGATACTTTATAAGTAAAAATTACATCCTCTTTATCTTAATAACTTTGTTACCAACGTAAGAATTAAAATGGATTAACGAAGGGTTAATCAAAATTATAAGGTTTAAAATGACAATGAATATTTTCTAAAATATATAGAATTATGATATTAAAAATTTTAATATATAATATTATAATAATTTATTTTGAGGTATTTTTCATGGGATTTTATTTTATATAAATTAATATTTCCATAAATTCTATTTCTGTCATTACCCACTCTTATTAAAGGACTCAAATCCTTATCCTCTATTCACACTTCAGAAACTATTTAGATAATATAACATATATATAAATCACATTCAAAAATACATAAATTTCTCATATAATCCTTCATTTTTAATAAATACAACCAATGTATTCCTTTTTAAAAAATCAAGAAGAGATAACAAAAGAAGAAGTAACATTCATCATCAAACATTGTGGTTTTATTTATTCCAAAAAACAATAAAATTATTTCTATTAAATGTATATATAATATCATAATTATCCTTAATATACTCAAATTTTATATATTAATGGATCTACCTACACTGACACACACTTCCATGAAAATGGTGGAAAACCTATGGTTATTTTGTACGGTGAACTATCGTCTCACGAAACGATGGTGTTCATTTTTCCATTACATCATATTATTGTTGGGAATTATGATGGGTAATATATATTTTATATGATATATATTTTATCCATGATGTTTTTATATTTATTAAAATATTATATAAAACATACCCTTATGCTTTCCATTTTTGAAAATACGATAACTTTGTTTGTGGACGTGTGGACTACTGCCTCCTCAATGTAATGTGATTCGTCCACACGTTACATAGAATGTATTAACGTTTTTTATAGTGATATTATATGATATATATAAAAATAACTATACAAAATTGATATATGTATATGTATACATATATTTCATTTACATTCGTTCTTTCGATGCAAAATGAAATGGAGGTAGGGTTCAATCGTACGTACGATTGAATGTCTCCTTGAATAGAGTATTTCATTTTCTATATCCATATTTTATAAACAAAAAAATAAATATAAATTGAATATATATTAACATTGTAACATAATTTCATTCAATATATAATTAAATCATAATTTATTTACAAGGACAAATAATAACAAGTCAAAACATGTATGAGAAGCAAAGTGGTTATTATGCGAACAAAAAAATAAACATGGTGTAGTTAATAAGAGGGTAATATAGTGACATAAGTATGTCATATATGGTATTATATATATGAATATAGTTCTATAATATATTTATAATATATATATATTTATTATACTATAATTTTTCATGAGTACAAAAATATTCGATGCATACGGTGTGGGATTTAAGTCTCACATTTATTTCTATTGGACGAATTCCTTATTCACTCTTTATTTAATCAAAATAATGTATATAAAACCCATGAATTTATTTTTATAGTCTATTACGGACTATTATATTTTTTTCATAACCATTTAATTTTATTTCTTTCATGGGTCATATGATTTTACCTATTATAAAGTGATAACTATTTATTTCACAATCCCATCAATATTTGGATTTTTTTCGTTTTAAGTATCCACTAGGGAATATTTATCTTCCTATTAAGTGTTCATGATTTTTTTTACTATTATCCTATGTAATTTTAATTTCATTTTTACAAATATTTGAATTTTTACTACATGTTAAGAAATAAATCTTTTTTCGTTCTCTAAACAAGGAACTATGTGACTTTTCTAGAAAAAGTATGAAAGGGATGTTTTTTAACATATATGGAATGAACATAGTTTTATTCCATCACAAAAACGTAATTATTATAATTTTAACTTTACATTAATATTTGTTTATTTTTAAATAATATTTCTTCTTTTAACATTTTGCGACATTTTACGAAAAGAAAATGTTTTCTATGTAGAGTGGATATTTTCAACATTAATTTTCATCATGAGATCTCTGAATATTATTTTCTATAATAGGTAATGTTATTTGGTTTTAAATAAGATTTAGTATTGATATTATTCACTTATTCCATTGTTATTCATTCTAAAAATTGTGTGTGTTTATGACGAAATGGTATATATGAAACTTTTTTAATTTCCATGGGTTATATTATGATTGAATAAGGTATATGATACCCATTTCATTCCATGGTTTCTGATATGAGGAATTATTTAAGTTACTCTACAACACATATGTATTTTTTCATTATGTGGTGTTTGGGACTTATACCTCCCTCCAATTCATTAGGTAAATATGAATAGATCATGAGTTATATATGTTATGTGTGAACCATATTTCATGTTCACAATTTTGTTCCTGGGTCTAGTTGTCATGCCCATAATTTTATGTGTGGACCTGGATATCATGTCTATATATTTATGAAAGGGTCTGTTTTCATGTCATTAATTTAGTGACTGAATCTATTACTATTAATAAATGATCTAAATGTTACAATATTATGTGTGTGCCATAATTCCATATATTATGCAAAGGTTGTAGTCTTGTGAATTGAGTTCTTTCATCCCCTTACGATTCGTGTCTTATGAACTACTAATAGATATTCCATGATTCATTTTTATGATCTTTGATATGAAGGGTCTGTTGTTATAATTTTATGATCACATTCTTAAATCCTTTATTCTCATTATATTCTTACATATCTCCCCATTATAACCTTATTTAGCTTCCATGATAATGCTTTCTTATGTTTCCATTCCTAATTTAATAATGAAATGTTTTAACTTGGATTACTGAAGGGGTAAAACATTAGGGAAGATGTTTAATATCTATCACTATATAAGAATAATTTCTCCTATAATTCCAAAGGCAATAAACTATTACCATCATATGGAATGTGTTTTTCTAATGTAATGAACATTCATCAAAAAATGTGTAATATCCATGTTTAGAATGAAATTTGCATTATACATAATGAAATCTCTCAGAGAAGTCCAAGAATATCAAGATCACAACCCAGACCATGTTTTTGAAAACACCCCGTGAAAAAATCACTATTACACACCTTACCCTTAGGGAGTCCATTGGTGTAATATCGAGTTATGTATCTTGACACTAGTATTAGTAATTTGAATATGTTATTTTTAATAAAATTAGGATTAAATTTTTCACTTTTTAATATTAAAATTTCCATGATTATATAACGAGTCTAATAAAAACTAATATTTTTATAAAAAAAATTAAATTTATATTTTTGAAATATATAGTTTCAATGAAGTCACAATTTTGACAAATATTGAAATTATTAAATGTAATTTATTTTAATAAATTATTCTTATTAAATATAATTTATTTAAATTATAATACAATCTAATTAAGATAAATGTAATTTTTATATTATTTAGAAGGTTGTTCGTGCTGTAAATTTTTTTTATACAATTGTACATGTACATATTACAAAATATATTATCATAAAATTTATTGTTTCTTTGAAATAATCTTGTTCAAATTATCCAATAGTTGTATTTTCATAATTTTATGAAATAATAACGATTTTTGTAAAAACATACTGTGTATGAATATGTAGTATCTATAATGACATCATAATAGCCCAAAAGATATGTAATATAAACTAAAAGGGGAAAAAACACAACGATCATGTACCATTTTATATAATGTGTTTTTGAAGTAATTTTTTTAAGTTTTAATGAATCCTCTCAAAACCAAAAAAAATATTTTCAGGTTTTAAAATCAATTCATAATGATCATGACTCGCTTGCACATAACCAAATGTATTAATTTAAGGAGTTAGGTTCTAAGTATTTTAAAATAAGTAAATCCAATCCTATGTGGAATAAACAATAAGAAATAAATAATGTATGGTTTATTCATAAGAATAATTTTTTTATAGATTCTAATGCCAATGTTTAAATGACAATAAATAATTTCAATCCCTTGTATTATAAACACCAACCCATCCTACTACTCCTCTTAATTCAAATCCCAATTTTTCATTATTTTATTCTAACTCTACTTCTATAAATCCCTCCAATTATTTCCAAATATATTAAGAAGATCCACTAATGTATTCTAGAAAACTTCCTCAATGTAAGGGCCTCTCTTCTCTTCTTTTTAATTCATGTACTTTCTTTGTAGTGAGATCTTTTTTTCTAATTATCCACATTGTAATGAGTTATTCCATGTACCTATAGTATCCTTATTATGACTATTTAATGAGATACCACCACTCACTCCCATTCACCACTTCCATAAACCTCTATATACACTCATTTTACATATGAAATTTCAATGTAATTTTTTATGAGAATCATTTTTATAGCGAATATCCCCGTTTCAACTCAAAGGTATTCAACAAGACATATTTATTATTTATTTATTGGGAAATTACATGTTTTCAATCTATAATCCGTAATCATCGGAATAAATGTGTTGAAATATATTCTTATGTGGAATGATATAGGTGGCATGCAAATGCATGTACATCATATAAATGTGACATTTGAGATTAGAATAATACATCCCTCTAATGCATTGGGTAATCTTTTTACCTCAGGATATTATATGTATTGTACTAGGGATTTCAACATAATACCAATATGCTATGTTATCTTGATGATGATCCTTTACTTTTTCCTATGAGGATAGGTTTTATTTTGATGCCACATTGTTATGTTTCATTTTATTTTTCACAATATATCAAGAATCAATGATCATGACTATGATTCCCCCCCAATTATTCCACCATGATATTATACATGACTAATATGAATTAATTTCAACATGTTATTCTTTTATTATTCCCTTACTAAGCTTTATAAAGCACCCATTCTTAATATACATCCCCTTGTAATTCTATATAGTTTCAGATGAATAAAAAAATTTAAGATAAGGTAAAAGAGTTTTATATAATCTCTTTGTATCCATGTTTTATGTTGTTATATTATATATTTAATTTCACAAATACATTATGCCTCGTCATCTTCTGGGATTATATTATATGTATCATTATATTATAAGTCATGAATTAAGTTATATTAAAAATATTGTTTGTCCAAGTTATAATGCTATAATATGTTATTATTCATTTTGGATTGGGGGTTTATTTTATCATAAGATGTATATGAAATTAATTTTATTTGAAATGAAATATATCATAAAATCATGAGGTGTTACACCCATAACATGGTGATCCACATGATTCATATTTCTATTATTGAAAACATCCAATAACTACACTCAATATAATGGTATCACCATGAAATTTTCTCCACCTGTGATTCTAACTAGTGGAAAATGCATGATAAACACCACCTGAAAAGGGCAAAAATGTTTTATTACTCACCACAATTCCTCCTACAATTAGAAGTCCAAATATGCATCAAATCTTCAGACTCCTAGGGCCAAAATGGTCCACCCAAACTCAAGCCTCCATGGATTCTTCAGAATAGCCAAAACCATGCCCTCCACCCCTACATGGTACCCCCTAAATGTAAACAACATTCCACTACCCCCACCCCATGAAGCACCTATAAAACCCATCATTGGGCCACCTAATAATAAATCATATAACAAGATATTATTATAGGTATGATCCCTCACATGGACTGGGAATTCCAAAAAATTTCATAAAAAATTATAATCTCATTAAATATAAATATATACTTAATTTAATAGAAATGAATAAAATTCATTTTTAAAATTCTCACAGAATTATAAAAAATATATCTTCATTCCACATGAAATCAATCCAACATCAATAATTTATTATGTCATGAAATTAAATATGTTTACATAACATGAGGTATCTCATATGATGTAATTAAAATATTTATTGAATGATAACAAAAATTCCATGGAAAAAATATATATATAATAAGATCATTAAAAATTATATTCATAAACCAAAATTCTATAGATTTTTGACCGCATGGATATTGATTGGAAAATGGGAAAGAATTAATAGGATGATTTTTCATAAAATTATATAAATATTACCAAATAATAAAATATATTAATCATATTAAAATAATTTTGCGATCATGAAAATTTCATTTAAAATGATAATTTTATAGTAAACATACAAATAATGGAATCATGAACATAAATAAATTTAATGTTGATGATCATTAATGTTAAAATTACATTATTGTAAGAAATAAGAAATAAATTATTTAATAATATTTTTCCTTAGTATTGAAATATTCATTATTGATAAAATGGGTTATATAATTTCTATGTTTAATAGAGATAATGAGAAATATTAGTGATAATAATGTAAAAACATATAGAAATTTCAATATCATAAAATAATCATGTGTGGAAAACAATGTATAGATGATAAATAACTAGAAAATGGAGTTGGTTTTCTCTTTTATAATAATGTTTTTTATAAAGTATTAGTCCTTCAAAACCATGAATTTGGGTATGAATTTAAATTTTAAAATAAACAAAGATAAAAATAAATAAGAAATCAAAATATAAAAGTTGAATGAATACTACTCAATGAGAGAATATTATCCTCATAACACAATAATGATTTTAGTAACATGTGAATCAAAAGACAAATAGTTAGATAAGTGGATAAAAAATTATAAATACAGTAATTAAAAAAACAAATTATAACTAAAAATTTCAACATGTTAGTATGTAAACCTATAACTGAAAATAGTTAGAGAGAAAAAAATATATACAATAAATAAAATCGAGGTCAAAACCTCATAATTTCAAAACGAACCATATTATATAATGGTTTTGATAGAGGAATTGGAAAATATATCATTGGTAAATGATAAAATTAATGCTAATACCATATAAATACAACAATGGAAGCATATGAACTATATTTTTACAGAATATTTAAAAAAATATATTATTTTTTAATGAATGGATGATGATATTGAATCATTTCTTTTGAAATGATAATGAATTATTAAAAGTTAATAAAGAGACTGATTGAATAATATATCATGAAAAATTAAAAAACATAAAAATTTACACTATAAATATAATCATATGAATATATTAAATCGAAATATATATGTGTTTATAAGGAAATAAAATCTATTATAATGTTAATGGAGGGTAATATAAACCCTTACGTTAGTATAATATCAACTGAATAAATTGGAATAATGAGTGTCAATGAATAATAACTCATCAATAATATGAAAATTTAATGATAATATAATGGTAATATTACTTTATTATAACATGATAATAAATTTAAAAATAGATTAAACTAGAGGAATAATAATTAGAATATATGGGATACAAGTATAAACCCTTCCCATATATATTCTTGTAGGTATAAAATAAAAAATTCCAAATATAAAAAACACTAAGAATGAGGATAATGCTATTGGACGATCCCTTAATATATTTAGTAATATAAAAAATTTTATTTATAATATAATTATCAATTTAGTGGTATGAATTATTGATAAGTTTTGTGGAATCCTTGGTTATTAAATAGTCATAAATTTATATTTCAAATATCCTAAGCTCTATAGTACACCGATTATAACCAATTAATCCCCTTAATTTTTCATTCTAATGTTTACTCTCAATATTTTTCAATGAGAACCAAAAAGGTCAGATCAATTCATGTTTACATATATATGATTTTATATTTATCATATCTCAATATATTTCATGTTTTATTACCGAATATTTATATTTTTAGTGAAAATGTAATATTTTCACCACATATCCAATTTCCAATAAAAAAGTGAAAATATTTAACGTATTTTTACCATATTTTTCTTCTAATATTTTTTCATATTACATTTAAATAAATAATCATGATAATATTTTCTCTGAAATTAAAATTCATCAATAAAAAACATTATTATTCCAATGGTCCCATTATATTTCTAATGATTACCATATATAAAACATCTATTATATATAAATTAAACATTTATGTAATGAAATAAACTTTCATATAAAATTAATAAAAACATTATAAAATATTAATTTTCGTTAAAAATTGTTAAAAAATATTTTAAAATGGATTTTAAAGTATCAATACATTTATATGAACGGTTTAATCGGTTTAAAAATATGATGAAAATATATTGAAATTATATAATTTATTATTTAAAAGAACATAATGCATATATAATATCCGTTTAGTGTAAAAATATTATTTGAACATTTATCTCACAATATGTTACACATCAATTTACATGGTATATGAAATATTTTTACTGAAACATGTTACATTAAATTTAATTATTAAATGATTAAATTAAATCAGTTTTAAAACTTTAAAAATTCAATAGTGAAAATTTAATTCTAATGGATATATAAATATTATACGGACCATAGGAAAAATATATATTTATCAAGTAATCATGAATTTTTATAATGATATTTTATAAAACTATGTCAATATGTTATTATTTTTCAATATATATATATATATAACTTGATTTTCGTACAATTGTTTATAATTAGTTTTTTTAACATATAATATTATATTATATATTGTTTCATATATAAATGTTTTATGTTTTATGAAATAATATTTAAATTAGATTAACAATTTGTGTTGTTAGGATTAATGTTATTTTTATTTCATTAAAAGAATTTCAAAATATCATATATTGATGTATAAAAAATATGTTATTTAGAATAATATTTTTATATATGTGAAATGTTATAAATTATTGTATATATAATCATTATGTTAATAGAAAAAATATCAACAGGTATGGTATCAATTATATATTTCATTAATCTAATTTTTATTTCATCTAATGAAAAATTACTGTTTGATATATATATATATATATTTACATGATGAATTTTTCTTATGAACATTGATACTTATAGGTATCATTTATACTGGATACATTGAACATTGATTCATTATTTATGTACTTTTAATTCTAGTATTGATATATTAAAACATTATTATTGTGTGATATGATGCATATAAAGAAATTTATATTCCATGTATTATATTTTTATTAAATTTCATGAAATTTACATTCCTTATTCATGGAATTTTTATTTTTTTAATGTTCTTATTCCAAAACATAATTATTGTGAGTGTATATTATTTATTTGTATTTAAAATAATTAAATAATGACAACTGATTTTCCATTTCATATATATATATATATATATATATATAATTCATCTAAAATAAGGTACATCAATACAAAAATAAAAATAAACTAAAACTAATAATAATATAGATGTATTAATGGTAAATCAATACATAAAATTATATGGTATAAATACTAGTTAGTACAATTATTTAATATATTGATGTGTTATTTGATTAGTCTATGTTACATGAAAAACCTCAACATCATAAATATAAAATATAGATCTCACATATCTATTAACTGTATATAAATTACCCTTATGATCATTGATTCAATGTGGATTTCAAATGGGATTTTTCTTTTTTGATTTGGTTATTTCCTATGGTAGAAATAGAATCTATAAAAAATATAGATTTATCTTTACATTTTATACACATGTAACGAGTTCTTAATCAATTTCTTGAGATAACATATAATTTTCCTTGTTCTTAATTCTTCTTGAATTATCAAAATTTATTCATTAATTGGGGATTATTCAATATTGCAATACAATATGTTTTTAATATTTTTTAATAAATTATTTTAATCTTATTTTTATAAATTAATTTTTACTTGTTATGATATTCCACATAAAAATTAAAGAAATTTCCTCTTATGTTAATAATATTAAGCACATCTAGTTATAAAAGAATGTCAAATTTAGAAGAATCACATTCCTCATTATCATGGGAATCCATATAGCTTTGTCACCATCTATTAATGTAATGTAATACTAATATTTCATGCCTCCATCTTATGCATAACCATTGTCTTCAATCACTAGTATTTACATATTCTACTGTAATCTATAGTAATCAGTATCTCTTTCTCATGTTATCATACCATTTTTATGATTAAAAATTATTAACTAACCACTAAAATTATAATAATAAATATTTCATATCGTAATCTATGATATATATTCATCCCTTATTTATTTTAAGAAAATTATTTATGTGATAAGCTAACATAGTCATGTTGGACCTCTTCGTTAAAAATAAAGTGTTTTGATCATTATATTGATTGAATGATATTATACAAGTGAATATAATCGTTCCTAATGGAAAATAGTATTACTTATTATGATATAAATGGATCATTATAAATTTTCTACTCCATACTTATAACTTTAATCCATAATATATGGTGATTGTTTCATTAGGTGTGACAATATTTGATCACTAATCATGATATCCAGCATATACATCTGCATGTCTTGTCATAGGTTAATAAAAATTTCACCACCCCAAATAACCATTTGGTTTTTATGTTATAACTAGAAATATTTTTTTACATAAAAATCCAGTTTTCTATCTCCTAAGTTGTGGAATCTTTTATAGAGTCTCACAATATATGATTACCAAAAACAGTAAATAGAATCACTCATTGATTGTTCCACCTTAAATAATATTACTATATATTTTTATATGGAATGTAACTAATCAATCCATTTATCAGGGTTTTTACCATTTACCTTAAGAATTTATTTCCCCATGTTTGATTGAAATAAACTATGACATCCATTTGAATTAAATAAATCGCTACCAATTCTCTTCGATTTATATAATATTATTAATTTATTTAGTCACCGAAAATAAATAAAAATTTACAAAATAACAAAAATTAAATACATAAAAAATTAAGATTATTTTTTATTACTGATGAAGTAAAAAGGGACTATATTTTTCACGTGATAAAGGTATAAAATGGGTATTAATATTGATTTACAATGTTATAAAATCCATATATTTATTTAGTCTAGGTATAACTTGTCCTCTCTAACCCTATATTCACTCATATTATTTTTTGAAAAAATCTCCCACATTATCACTAAATTCTTACAAATCATCACTTAAGTATATATTATATATGATATGTGAAAAAAAATTATTAACAACAGTTTATTCTACTTACACATCTCTATAGTAATAATCCCAAATATTTACCATGATTTATTTTAAATAATAGAACAAATAATACTTGTATAATAATTTATTCTAAATTATGTCAATATGTGATGTGATGTCCCAGCCCATCTCACTCAGTAACATTATCCAAACTAGTTTGCCACATGATCTGAAGTACGTCTCCTCGTATATCAGAGGTTTTCAACTAGATGTGAGGGTGTAAGGTGTTACTATAAGGAGACTATACCCTAATAATCAAAGTGGATCGCAACTATAGACAATGTATAAATAAATAAATGGAATCAATAATAATGAATATTGTATTGGAAGAAGTATAAAAATATATAAAATATATAATCCAATGAAAAGATGAAATCCAAACTATATACGAAAGTGATGTAATGAATTTAAAAGTGGATCAAACATACATGTGAGTAGGAAAATAAAAAATGTTTTACAATGGTTTTAAAATAACAAAAACTATCTGAGTAACCCAAAAACTAGTTTGACCATATGTATCTAAGGTCTCATCCTTATTAAAGAATTAATGCATCCATAACTTGATACTCCCCCATATAGAAACATGTAATCGTATAATATTCTCATGTACCATCTTCAACCCCAATAGTGCATGTGATAAAAATAGTAGGCCAGAAGAAACGGTTTCTATAAAATTATTTTTCATTGAATATAAACAATAATTGTTTGTATGTATATCAATGTAAAATGGTAAATAAATACAACCCATATTGAGATCACATTCCACATGGGAAACATTGATGGGCATACCGTTTTCATCCAATGAAATATGTCTATATGAGTGTGTTTATTTAGTAAATTAGTCAGGCATTAATGAATATCATATTGGTGACCATGGATTGGTAATGATGATAATAGTAAAAGTGGATCCAAGGAGACACTAATACATCATTGACATTAAATGGTTTATAAATATCATGGGGAATAACCATATATCGCATAAATAAGGGTGTATATTTAATCCAAGGGGTTAAACCCATGTTATTTCACTAGAAATATGTCTAAATTTAACCATTCATAAAGTCCATGGTAAATACAATGTTAATAACGATTGGATCCCACTGAGAATTATATAAGGTGTCACTTGTCCCAAGACATCACACTGAATCCAAGGAGTATATCTTATCGATTATAATTTTTCAAAAAAGGACAAGGGATCCTATGGAACCTTGTTAGGAATCCTCTAATATATAAGTACAAAGTTATATTGTATTTATCTCCCTCATAAATTTACTCAAGGACTAAGAATGGTTTTCTCTGATTACTCAAGGCATTCCCTCGTGAATCCAAGGTGATCTACAGTGTTATCATTAATATAATTGTAAAAAAGGTTTATGTGAAAAAGGAACATTATACATAAATATATATATATATATACATATCAAAGATGTTACAGTCCTTTTAATAACAATTCTAATTTCAATTTATTTAGGTTCATTCCAATATTCTATTTATTATATTTAAAATATTCAAAGTGGTACATGAGAGAATAAAAATTAAAATAAAAGTGATAGGACCCAAATGAAGCAATCTTTCCATTTAATGGTTATACATTCATATTTTTAAAATAAATCAATTACCATAGAAAAGATCAAGTCAACCAAGCCCAAACATAGTTTTCGGTACTCACAACATTGGTCATTATAATGAATAAAAATGAATGCAATATAATTTGGTGGTTAGAATTTAGGTCTCAACCTCCAATGATTTCAATTGGTTTCATGTATGATTTAGATTTAATTTAGACATTTTGATTTAATGAATTTAAATTTTAGAGGAAATACAAGGTTAAACAGTCATGCACCAAAATGGAAACAATTCATAACTGGATATACCTTATGTGAAAATCCATAAACCCCCTACCTTATTCTTGTAGTAGATGCCTCATTTAGTATAGATCATTGTTTTGGCCTGAATATGAATAATAATGAATAAATATACGAATTCCATGAATATAGGGCACATTACATTGATCTAGAATAGAAAAAAAGATGGTAAGATAAAAGGGAAATGAATTTAAATATCCAAATCTCTTTCTAAGAAAAATCTAATAAAATAGATATATCGTGATTTAGATATCATACAGAAAAGGGAGATCAAATCATAGCTTGTTTCCACAGCGGATATCCTCACAAGGGAGGGGTCATACATGGAGGAGGATATAAAAAAGAGGATAAGTCCTAAATGGTATAATGTTTATTTTTGTAAATTTACCCTTTAAATATGTGTCATATGATATGGCCTCGTGCACCAATTATGCAACAAGACATTCACCAAGACACCCAATGCATGGGCTAAGCTTGCAACTAGACTAATTATCTATATCCAATTAAAAAACCTCTACAATGAGACCTATAGAATTTACATAGTCAAGAGGACTATGCATCTTGGTTAGGTCAAATCACGTGGTCTTCTTCTGTGAAATGAAACACCACACAATATTTAAAAAACTGTGTGGACTAGGTGGTATGGTTTAAACTGACTTTGTGGCCCACCTGTTTCCTCAAAAACATGAGGTTCTCATCTCTAAAAAATTCCTAGAACCCATCATAACCAACATAACATATTTAGGCATTACTAAAAGGATAAGAATAAAAAAATAATCTTAAATTAATAGGTTCAAAATATCATAGAAAATTTAGGATCTTATAGTCTTCACCATAAAGAAACTCATCCTTGAGATACCCTTCCAAGGGTGGTAAAGCTTTGTCAGAGAATATGTCCATTCGTCGTGCATGTGTGTTATCCTCTCTCTCCCAAGTCTAATCCAATACAAGGTCATGCTACCATATCACCTATAATAGGACATACTTTAATCAAAGGGACCCGATGATCCAAAATACAATATGAATTTGATACAAATCAAAAGTATCATCGTACTCTGAGTTAATATCATCATGATCATAACTATTATACATGTTGTATTTATATTTATGAAGTTGTGATATTTAGAAAACAACATACTTAACTCATTACCATAAGGAATATATATCAAATTGGCTATTAGCTCAATTTTCTCTAATATCTCAAATGTTCCAATGAACCTAGGAGTTATCTTCCCTTTCCTTATTACCATCCTATGTCCATGTCTAGGGAAACACATAAGAAAACATAGTTCCCAACCAAAAACACAAGATTTCATTGATGATTATTGGTATATTATTTTTCTCTATACTGATAATTAATCATAAACTTCTTAATAATCTGTACCTCCTCAAAAGTCTCATGTTCGAGATGAGGTCCCAGCAGTGCTTCCTCTCTTACATCAAACAATCATAGAGGTGATCAAAAAAACCTTCCACATATATCTTCAAATAGAGACATCTCTATTATCTCCTAATATTTGTTTCTTATAGGATTACTAAATAAGAGGTATACATTTCTTCCATTGACCTCTAAAATAATGGACACGTTCTTATATCATGTCCTATATATCTTGTATTCTCCATTCGAATTGAACCTCTATCTGTGGGTAGTAAATTAAACTCAGATATACAATTGGACCTAGTGAATTATGCAATCCCTTGAAGAACCTCAAAATTAAATGAGAATCCCTATTATAAAAGAGATCAAAAGGGACCCATTTTGGGTATAAAATATCATTGAAGTACATGTTCACATTTCATCCACTAGTAAGGTCTCGTTTATTTGAGGGAATTTGGATTCCTTTTTTAGCCTATCCATGACCACCAAAACAACGTCACTTCCTTGAGGTGACCTCCATAATCTAGTAAAAAAATCCATAACAACATTTTAATATTTCCATTAAGGGATCGGTAATGGATTTAAAAATCCATCATGACACTACTGTTGTACATTCACCTATTTATAGGTGGAACCCCTAGCGATAAAAATTTTGATCTGGAATTTCATCATAGGTAACCATTACCAGTGCTGCATGTCACTGTATTACTTTGGAATACCATAATGCACTACCCATTTTAAATCATGAAATAATCAAATTAATTCCTCACACATGTCTGTAGTTACCCAGATATTCCCATTTATATGTAGGATTTCGTCTCCATCGACCAACTAATCTAGAGGTGGTACATACATAAATTATATCCCTTCGGACTAGTCCATTGGTATATGAGAACTATCTCATCTTCACTCTATAAAAAAGTTATGAGGAAACCTCAATGAATATTAGAAAAGTCCAGATGTAACTCTCATAAAATTATAGATGCATCTTAGAAATAATACGAATCAACCTCCATTCATTAGTGGATTCCTACACAACTTGTTTATAAGACTTCAATGTAAGTTTATCTGAAATTAAATTTACCTTTCCTTGTGTATATGTATGCTTAATTATGAAGTAATAAAGGTATTCGACCCATATTCATTGTTTGAGGTTGAATTAATTTTTTATTAAAATAAACATTAGTCATTTGTTTTCCATTTACACGATAAATATCTCTCCATGAAAATAGTTTCTCTAGAAACATGAGTCATTAACATCTACTAAAATCTTGATATCATGTTCTGGGAATCTATTCTCATGGGTAATCAATTACTAATACCCAAATAAAAAAGCATGGTCTCCCTATATTAGAACTACAAGTAGACCGATCCCAGAGGTATTATCAAATAGTTTGTAGCCTCTTCCAGGATGAATTAGTATTATAATAGGTTCTCAATTATGCATTCTCTTCAACTCCAGAAACTATTTCTGAAACACATCTGACCATTTTAACGTTACACCCTTCTTATTCTGCCCTATAAGAAGTGCTAGAGGATGGGAAAATCCAATATAAAACACATGTAATATCCATCCAACCCTAAGAGACATCGTATGAAAACACATTCTTTTAGAAGATCCTGGGAAGCTATAGACATTACTTTATATGGGTTAACTAATAATCATTAATAGGATATAATATTACCTAGGAAGTAAACCATATAGATTATTATGTTGAATTTATTTGATCTTGGCGTACAAACTATTCACTCTCAGTGTGCTTATAATGATATAAACGTGTTTCACAAGATCGTGGAGAGTATAAGAATTAAAAAATTTCACCCATGAATACCATAATGAAGGTATATAGTTATGAGTAGAAAATATCATTCATCAAGGCCATATAAATGGTGGGGTGTCTTCGTAAGACCAAATAGCATAACTAAATACTCTTAAATACCATACATTCTTTGAAATGATTTATCAGGATTTTCCAATGGTCTATCATATAACTAATGATATCCTAACCCCATATAGATCATCATTAATTCTCTATCTCCTTGGAAATGGTCAAAGAGAACATATATATAAGAAATAGATATCTATTAGTTACCATATTATGTTTCAATTATATTTAATACATAAATAGACTAATGGATTCATCCACATTCTAGGAAAAAGTAATGGGTGAAACCCATAGTGAGGTAATTATTCCGATAAAACACTAAGATTCCAAATTCCCCAACATTCCCTTTCCTCGTAGAGATTATTAGGTGTCATTTTCTGTAGGGGAATAGATATCAGATCTACTCCTATAGTGATCATGACAAAAAATTATACCACTCATTCATGAGGTAGTACTGACTAATCTTTAGTCAATATATCACTATAACGTCCCACCACTAAAGTAAAAAATACCCAGATAAACCATATGATATTCTATGTAAATACTAGAAATCTTGTATATCACTACTTACCTCCAACAATGATCTAGTTCTACTAAACCATCTGGGACATTGCATTCTCACTTATGTACATATATACTACACTAGAAAACAAGAAATATAGCCTTCCCCGATAACATTCAATTTGGGAATGTATGGAAACTACCCAATACTACCCAATTATAATAATGACACCCGTAATCTCAATGAAAAAATGCTCACAATAAATAATAACTCGCAATCTCATGATAATCCTTCATTATTTGGAATACAATCTCCATCCCTAATCCCAACAAAGTATCCAGGGTATTCATAAAAACATGTTCTGCATTTCTGGATAGAGGCTTTCCATAATCGATACAGAAATAATAGAGTGCCAGTGACCAATATCGAATAAGGAATATACAATATTAGAAGCTACTATAATAGTACCTCATACTATAGATGTCCCTCCACATTGATCCTAGGGTTTTGTCTATACTGGATGAATGTGGCCAAATTTATGACCCTATGTTGTATCTGGACTATCTAGAGTGTGTACTCTCTATTGGTGAAAAAGAATATGTGCCTAGAAAAACTGACCATGCGATCCTCCTCATCATGATTAGATGGTTCTACACTAGATCTATGATCAACATGGAGCAAATGATCCATTAATTGTAGGTAGAGCTGGAAAAATCATATCGTTCTAGAAGAATATACAAAGGATAAGAGTAATCTTTCAGGATGTCCCACTCGCCCATAGGATCTACACTCATATTGGATTTTATCACATTTAGGTTCCATGTGTCCCTTCCTAACAAACTGATCAAATAAAAATAAATATCTACTGTGGATACTATGAATTCCCCACCCTTATTTGACCTCTCTTTATAATGTTTCTTGTTACTAGAGGAACCAATACTCTATCTTGGTAAAAACCCAATGTGCCATATATCGTCATCTTTCCTCATATTGCATTCAGCAATAAGAGATTTATTACGAATCCCCAAAATCGTAGAGAACATGAATACATTTATTGAGATAATATGGAATTTATAATGCTATAGTCAAATATTACCTTCATATACTACTCATCACTAACAAGGGTAGGTTCAAAATTCTAAAGCTTAGTTAAGTGGGATAAATAATCAACAATGTGCATGTTTCCCTACCCCATGTGTAATAACTCTATATCCAGGACATCTCTTAACATCTGTGGGGGAAATATTCATAGAAAATAGACTATACACCTATTGAAATAATTCCCCAGTTCTGATTAGCCCAATTCATATCATCCATCCAATATTTTCAAAAATCATGAAACATATAGGTAGTGAGATTCAATCTCCTATCGGGAGGTATAAACAATTCTCGAAAATCAATAGAATGGACTCTATCCATGGCTCTATAGCCTGAAGAGTTCCATACCATAAAAAATATAGAATTATATTTTTGAAATTATTAGTTTAACTAATGAAAGTAGAATCAAGTCTTGAAATATCCTACATAAACTACCATAATTGTAGAAAATCATATTGGATTTGGGATTCATATCCCAATCTAGGTATAGTGGGAGCTTCTTCAATTTCAAAAGATAGTAGTTATCATGAGTGGGTTATGTACCACTATGTATTTTGCACTGTAATCAATACACTCATGAAACATAACTCAGAGTCGTCATGGAAGTATATCTCTACAATATCAAGCACACACCTATGAAAACATGTCAATGAAGTGGGGACCAAACAATGATGTTAAAAAATTAAAAGGTGTTAGAACCATGGAATTTCATATCTAGTTGCTCAAAATGGATCTTAGTTTGTGTTTTTAACAATAGAAACTAGTTTTATCACACTGTTTGTAGGGATTGTGGTCTTATATTACATGATAGATACAGTTGAAATGGTATAACATTCAAAAGAAAAAGACTTTTAGTTGATTGATGTTGTTGATATAAAGATATAATTTGGGGGTGATCTTGATAATCATTAAATTTAATGAAAAAGAAATAGAAATATGATTTCCATTCTGTATTAGTCATAAGAGTATGTTTTTGGGCATGATGTTGAAATTCATCAATTGGAAATAGGGGTACAAGAACATTTAAATACTTTTCAAATCTAGGAAGAAGTTCTACAATTTAATCTCAGGATTGAAGAGTAGGAAATATTGAGAAATGAACATTCATCTATACATGAGGATAAGGATAAAGAAGTTGAGGTAAATAATGAATAAGTTTCCAGTCTAAGGTGGAAACTGGAAATTAAAATTAAATTAGGGAAATAAATAATATGTTATTATTTATAATATTCTATATTTCAGAGATGAAAGAAAGAGAAGAACGTCTCTTTGAAATAGTATATAAGGCATTGAATTATTAGATATCCATGTGTATTGGAAAAAGTTGTATTGAATGTGATGAAAAATCATGAATGGATGGAAATGGGTGAGTCAAAATAAATTGAAGTGAAAATTTGAACATATCACAAAGGTGAATGATGTCCCAAAAAAGAAAACATAAAAAAAATAGAAAAGTGTGTTGAATGTAATCCTTATGTAACCATAAGGGATATGTAGTCTAACATCATTTAAATAGAATAGGGTTTTTTAGGGAAAGTTAGTGAGAATATTTTTCACATTATGAAGTGTAAATTAGAGGGATTATTGGGCCATTCCATGTCTTAATATGAAATGTAAAGGATCTATCTAAATAGGGAAATACTGGGATTTTAAAAAAGGAGAATGAGATCATATACTTAATCATATATAATAAATATTTTATATGGATATTATTTGCAATGTTGTAACAATTCCCATAAATATATTCATTGTATGCCGATGAAAGTTGGGAACAATACCTAACTATATTAGATGTAAGTAAATTCACTTCAAACAAGTAGATTTTATCTTTAAAATATGTATTCTACAACAGAAGATGAATTTGAATATGATCAACCAATGAATACAAAAAAATAGATGATAAAATTCATCTGTTTTCCTTCCCTCAATTAGGTATCTCATAGAGGAAAAGGAAAAAAATTGAGGATGAAAACCATGCATAAATAGCCCTAAAATCATTAAAGAATTATAGCCCTAGGTTAATAAAAACATATTCCCCTCCCACATGAATGGAATTATATAAATGTTAAAGAATTTTAAGAAAAACATTAATGGAACAGTGATATTTTTCATCAAGGGTTCCTTAAAGATCTAAATAAGTGGAAATAATGAACCTAAAAATGGAGAGCTTAGGAAAATTAATTTTCCCTAGGAAGACAGTTCTCATCACAATATCCTTTGTGCGTTTCAACTCTTTGAATCTACAGGATAATTCCATTTAATCAAACGGTATGCACTATCAATGTAAATATATTTTATTATTTCATGAAATGATGCAGAAAATAATGAATAGTATTGCGGGTTTAGAGTAAAAAGATCATTTTTAACGCAATAGTTTAAGAAGAAAACATATTGTGGCCCCAGAGTTTGGGTAAAATTAATAAATAGAGCATGGAATAGTTATCTAAAATTAAGATATTTTTTGAAATTCCTAATCTAAAGCATATCCGATAAAATACATGTGAATCATCCATGTGAGGAATGATTATCAAAAGTTCCTAATCGCCAATGATCAAAATGTCATCAGATCAAGTTGATCTTATCCACAAATATGTATGTGGTGCAATAAATGTTATTGTTACATATAAATTGAGGCACATCATTCAATTTATTGATGACTATAGTAGAATTTTTCTAATGATTGTACAAAGAAATTATAAAGTTCTAGATTTCCTGAAAAGTTATTATCAAATAGCTGAGAATCAAACTAGCCGCACAATAAAAATTATATGACCTAAAAATAGAGAAGAATACACATCCATTGAATTTTAAAATTACCTCAAATGGCCTTGAATAAACCATCAGGTAGCTTTTTTGATAACCCTATTGAAAAATGTAGTTATTGAACAAATAAATAGAGAGGTGGACAATATTTCTATAACAATGTTGATGGAACGTCATGTTTCTCATCATTTCTAGAATTATACCTTTCAAGTTGTAGTGTACACTCGATTTTGAATAGGGATTTTATGGGAGAAACCACGACACCATATGAGTTATGGTATTGATGAAATCCCAATCTAATGTATTATCATTTTTTTTATGTAAATGTTTCAACTCAAATGAATAATGTAATCAATGTATGTATGGTGATGCTTGAGATGAGGAAATATTCCATGGATATTAAATTAAGAGTAAAGTCTATAAATTTTAAAATAATTATATTTGAGTAATTATGAATTATAGTGATTCCAATATCATTGAAGCTAAAACCACTAAACAACTGAGGAGAACATATGCTGATATGATATAAGATGAAGAGGGAAGTGGACAAGGGAAATATTCAAATGTAGATATAGTTTATGCCTTAAAAAATATCCAGGGCTCAAAAAATGAGGATGATTTATAAGAAGAATCAGATGAAGAAACAAAGGCTAAAGAAACTTCATCAGAACCACATAAGAGAAATAGAAGAGCATAAATTGATCCATAAAACATCTATGGGTATTGGACTGCACCACAGAGATTAACAAGAAGAATGAGGAATTGAGCACAGTATTCTTTCCTATCAAATGTGGAGCTAAACTCATTCGAATATGTAATGAAGGGCAAATCATGGGTTAAGATGATGAATAATGAACTAGATGAGACTGAAAAGAACCAAACATTTGATCTTGTTTAGAGAAATGAAAATCATAATCAAATTAGAACAAATTGGACCTTTAAAAAAACTCAAATAGCATAAAAATATAATAAGAAACAATTCACGCTTTCTGTGTAAATGCTATGCTCATATTGAATGTATTGAAGTTAAAGATATGTTTTCCCCAATGGATATATTAGATTCGATATGCATTTTCTATGATTTTGGAAATCAAATATGATACAAAGTTTATCAGATGGAAGAAAAAAACGACACTCTTAAATGGATTTCTTGAAAGAAAATTTATACAGTGAACAACTAGTGGGATTTGTTAGTCGAAATGATAATTCGGTGTTTTGTAGATTAATGGAGGAACTCCATGGTCTAATTTATGAACCATGATCATGGTATTCTTGACTATATACTAATATGAATAACCATATATTCCAAATATTATGTCCTGGTCACAATACCATTGTAAATAATTCAAATGAAGATCAATTTATGGAGCCATTGTAAATGGATGATACTAAATTTCACGGAAACAAGAAGGTATCCATGAAATTATTTTCTAATAAAATAAAATACAAATTTGAAATGTCCCTGATTTATAAACACACAAACATTAGGGGGAAATATGTTGTTAAAAATAATGAGTATACCTTCCTTTCTCAATAAAATAGGCAATAGATATTATGAACAAATTCTAAATTTATGACTCCAAACCATTATAAAATTCAATTACGATTGAGAAAAAACATGGAAATCATGAGGATGGGACATCAATGGATCCCACAATATATGGGAAAATTATTCGAATATCAATATACTTGAATGAAACACATCCATATATATTATTTGTAATAGGATTAAAATCATAATTTCAATGATATCCTAAGGAATAAAATTTTATAGAAGATAAATGAATCATCATGCCAATTCAAGTTACAATCAATTTTTTCTTATACATTGTATCGTGATGAGATAAAAAAATATCAAAATTCCCTAATTCAAATTTGATTGGAAATGTGATGAATCAAAAGTAAAAAACTGATGGGTCTTTCATCATAGGAAAATAATTGTGGTATTGTTGAGAAAGAAACATGAAATAAATTCTCTTTTTATGGATAAAGTAGATTATATATAATCTATAAAGGATATCATGTATCTATTTTGGATGATGAAAAAACTATCTAATGTTGGTGATGAGTTGAAATATCGTATAGTTATTCACTGTGACCACAAGATAATGATCATTATTAGAAAGAATATGGTTCAAAAATCACATATAAAACATATTTACATCAAATATCACCTCAGTAAGAGAAAATGTTGAACAATGCGTGATAAAAATGGAGTATATTCGAACATATGACAATGTGGTTGACTTTATGACAAATCTGTTGAAATCACATGTGTTTGAGAATCACTAGTTGAACCTTAGGGTACATCCAACTCCCAGTCTATGAGCAGGTTATGGTTGTTCCCCTCTCCCCATTTATGGTATCTATTTTAATATTTTTTTGGAAGTGATGGAGATTTACTAGGATGATACGATCCTGTGATGTTTTTAAGATCTCTAAAAGTACTAATATAGGTTCTTTGGTATTATTTGGAGTGGGGTGAATATTGAAATTCAACATTTTATTGGTTTATTGGTTATTGTATTTTGAAAAATGTGCAAAACTTATGTGACACTATGGTAGTCAGGTCTTTGGAATTAATAGTATGTAATGATTCTATGACATGATGATAATTATGTGTTATGGGGAAAATTTTCATATTTATAAAAAAAATTACTACATCTTTATGAATTATATAACTTGATATGAAGAGATTTACTACTAACCCAAATAGGGAGATTATAGGATACAATCCCCCAAATAGATGGTATTTGGAAATGGAATTTAGTTTGGTGTCATTTTCAATCCATAATGAGATTTAAAAACATAGGAACTTTTAAAAAGTATGGATATTTATGAACATTCTTTGAATATATTATGTTCTTTGTGACCAAGAAAACCATCATGAGTGAACGATGAGTTGACGGTGAATCTACATGTCAATGAGAATCTTCATGAATGTGTTAATTTTCACTGGAGATTCATGAATATATGATCTTAGTGTACATGATTTTGGAGGTTTATTAAAAGTCCACTAGAGGTTTGGGATATTTGTGAAGTGTTTTTTCTACCAATAAGAAGATACCAAACTTCATTTGATATGAAAAGAATTGGAGAAAATGCTGATTTGATCTAATTTTGTGATGGCTTGCATAATTAAAAAATATTCATGAATATGTACTCATTCACATGAAAACGAATTTTGAAAGGAATGGATATGAACTAGTTGATGCTAAGTAATATCTAAAATGTAGTTTCACGAAGAGATGGTGTTTTCCATGAATTTTGGGAGATTTTTGAAGACTGATTACATCGTGAAGGTTGGGAGCATAAAAAATATTTGCGGTTTAAAAAATATTTGTATTTATTTGAAACATATTGGGGTATTAAAAAAGGTTGGTTTATTCATAAATAATATTTTCTATCAACTAGATTGGTAATAAACTACATTCATGTGAGTCTACATCGGAAATCGGTGCAGGTAAACTCTTGTTCTCATTAGTGAAAATGCTAAAAATTTAATCTACTGAATTGAATTTCAAGTCATTGAATTGATTATGGTATTTCCAAATGAAGTTATTCATGGTATTTGATGGTTTTTATTTAAGGGTGTCATTATTCTATTCACAAAATATTGACAAGTATGTGTTCTTGGGATATAGTGACTATGTCTAAACATTATTATTCCATAATAACTACTAATTCTTATTGGATTTATGTACAACAAAAACACTATAGATATATAGTAAATGGACTTTCCCTTATAGATGGACCATGTAAAATTTATGTGTTCTATCTCTTCATGTGAATTTTTAATTGTAACATGATTCTATAAGATAGGTTTACCAATTTCCAACCAATGTTGGAAGATGTCCCAACCCATTAAAAGAAAAGGTTGTCACCCTGATTCACCACTCCCCTCTCAAGGTATTCTGGGGTCCTACAAAATGTATCACTACCAAACATACTACCCTAAATATTGACATATAAGTATAGGTTATTGGTAATAATTCATGTTTTCATATATATGGGTTTAGGTTTATAGAGGGTCAATTAATATTTAAGGATGAAAAAACTCTTCAATATTCACCTTTCCTCACCATTTCTGTGAAACCATTTTATTAATAGGTAATAATTTATTGTTTCCAATCACATATATGTGTATTTAGAATAGTATCCAATTATATGTACTTTCATTCCCATGTTATAAAGGAACATAAATTATAAGATAAAATTGAAATTATATGTAGTTGGTGACATATATTTATATTTTTCCTCAGAATGAATCAATTAAAATATAATAAATCAATTAGATGGGTCACCCATCCCATTTTATTGATTTAAGAGCTATATTAATTTCAATTAAAATTCATGTAATTTTATCAACCTATCATTTTATGTCATGTAACTTTAGTCACATGGATTTAACATATAATAAGTGGTTAGTTAAGGTTCCATCTTCCTGAAATGAATAAAAACATTAATTAAGCTCTTACAAAACATTAATTGACAATCATTTTATCTATTTCCATTAGAAAATAGTATTCTTACATCCATATAGATAATAAAATTGAACAATAATGGGTAACACAGGTGATGAAAGAAATAAAAAACTCCAATAACGAATGGAATATGCATGGTATGTGAATCTCTTCGTGACTATAATAATGCATGTAGAAATTTTCCATGCTATAATGGGATTAGGTAGAATATCCATAAAACATAATGAAAATAGAAATTCACATGACTGACTAAATTGTGATAGTATATTAACATAAATAAGGAAAATATAATTCTTAGAAAATTTGTATTTTTATCCATTTGTGGGTTAGCTATAAGCACATCGTCATTATTAAATTATTACAATTTATAATATAATTTGTACCATCTACAAATAATAATTTAAATAAAATAAAAACTTGATACCACTTTGGGACATCTCATCTTGGATCACCAGTTAATAATAGGTGAACTAGTAGGACATGTTTCCTCATGCATGTCTCCCCATATGATGGAGGCATCCAACTAGCATTGAGTGTCAAATGTGGTAAGTGGGGAAACAATAACCTTGTAATCAGAGTGGAGAACTAGCGTAAAAAATGTATAAATAAGTAAATATAAAAAAAGAATATATTTTTGGAATATTTATAAACATGTATTCAATAGATAATCAAATGAACAACAAAAATCCTAACCATATACAAAAATTATGCCATGTCTCTACAAAAAAGTTTCATGTAGAAAGGGTAATATGATGATAAAATATATTGCTACAAATGAGTATAAAGAACAAAATACATCCAAGTATCTTGAATCCCAACTCAATAATCACCTACAATTCCCTCATCCTAGCACAATAAGTCACACAACCATAACTAGAAGCCTCCACATGTCAACACCTACAACCACATATTTTTTTGAGACACCATTAGTGGCCCAGATATTGTGCAGTATAAACTCTGTATGCCAACACCAACAATGTCTATACAAATATTGTTTTTGAACATAAATTGTAATATTGTGCATGTTTATCCAAGTAAAAAAGAAATTAAATATAACCCATATATAGCTCAAGTTCCTCATCGATCCCCTGGGCGACCATAACAGCATTAACATATGCTAAATGACACTACTAATTTTTTTATTTGTGCAATTAGTATGGGTTCAAGGGGTATAATATTGGGTACCATGTTGTGGTAATGACGATAATAATTAAAGAGGTTCTAAGGAAGAACCATGGAATCACAAGCCTTATAAGATTAGGTCAACTCATAGGGAATAACCATGCATCCTAGAAATAAGTGTTAAAAGTTAAATCCATGGGGTACACCCGAGGAATTCCACCAGAGATATGTATAACCTAGTACATGGATTAATTCCCAATTAAATCTTGGTCTAAGACTAACTAGATCCCATATATAATAATAAAATGTGTTTCATGTCTTGAGACATCACATTGGATCCATGGAATGAATGTAAGGGAATATAATTATCCGAACAACGATAAGGGATCCAACAATTCCATATTAGTCATACCATAATAGACAAGGAATAAATTACATAGTCGGTATCTCCTCTGGCCATTGGCATAATTAATCAAAATGGAATCTATTGAGTGCTCAATGAATTCATTCATGAATCCATTGTTGGATCCAGCCTCACCATTCTTATTAATATAAAATATGTTTATAGGCAATTGGAATCGTGTATATATATTTATATATATATTTGTAATTCATCATATACCATGTAATAATAGTTCCTATTTCAATTTACTTAGGTTCATTCCAACAATATTTTTATTATAATGAAAATAATTAGAGGGGGAAATTAAATCATAACAATTCAATTATAGGAGATTATATCTATTTGATTTAGTCATTCCATTAATTTATTTAAGATTTGTTTATTGAAATGAATCACTTAACAGAGAATTGATCAAGTAAAGAACTCACAAATGGTGTTTCAAGTAGTCACAACATTGTTCATCATAGAAAATAATAAGGAATTCACCCTAATTGGGTGGTTTTCATTAATGTATCAACCACAAAATATTTCTATTGGTCTCATTAGGAATTTAGATTATTATTTAGACAATTTTATTGTGGGAAACAATAAAATGGTTAAACTAACCTACAGAATATAGATGCAGAACATAGTTAAACTATCCTACATAATATATAAAACAATTCATAAATGGTTGTATATTGTGGTAACAGTTTTTCACCACCAACTTTATAACTCTAATAGACATTGCATCCACTATCAGTCCTTGGTTTGTCTGAAATATAATTATACCAAAATAAATATAAAAATTCCCAAACAATTGGGAATATTATCACACACTAAATATTCAAGAATATAGTGATATAACCCTAGAATATAAGGTAACGAATCGAATAACTTACTGAGATTTATTCAACATGATATATGGATCTGGATTCGAAAATCGGATAGTGACGGGAGATGTAATCCAAGAATGCACCAAAAGGGGATCTCTTTACGTAAGAGGGAATATGTGCGGAAGATGAAATATAGGAGAGATTAAATACTTAAATAAATGGATTTATGTTTGGTAAATTCTAACATTAAAAATGGGTCACACCTTTTGGCCGCACATTCGGCCAATCCATGCACCAACACTCCAATATAAACACCCCAAAGACACCTCCCGCATGGACTAGGTGACTGGTTACATTAACCAAGTGTATCTAGTAAGTGAAAACTATAAAACCAGACCATTATAATTAGAACAAAAATTAATCCATGTGGTACACAGTCAGGTCAAACAGTGAGTCCCTTTGAGGTGCACTGGACACCTAGTATGGCTTAAAAAACTATGTGGATGGGCTGCATGGATTAAACTAACCATGTGGCCCACATGTTTCTTCCAAAACATGGTGGTTCAGGATTTGAGAAAGAGATGTACATACTAGTATCCATCATAAAACTAACATTATTTACTAAATGTATAAAACTAAATAATGAAACTAAAATTACAGGTTTCCCACCTAATTGAAGAACTAGGATCTTATAAGTTAGATGTAATGTTCTCTAGTAATTGTAACATTTTTATATGGAATTCATGTTTTCCACTACGGTTGATAAATATTTACAAATTCTAGAAAGAATAATATGAAATAATTTCAATCAATATAGATATGATTCATAATATAATCAATGATAACAACAAAAAACCCATATCTAAAAATAATTACATGTTGTGGCACTTATACAACTAATTTGTATCAATAAGAGGGTGTCCCATTGATAGGGTTAATTAATTAGTGTATTTATTGTTTGTATACCTTTAAAGTGTATATTTTCATGTTTTATTACTATCATCGTATATCTATTATTTAAATCATCCCATTAGTATGTATTATATTATATTGTGATTTCTTTGATGCATTCAGCACACAAGTTAAATATATAAGATGAATATAATTGTTTATATAGTTCACCTATAGTGTAAAGGGAAATATAAGGGTAATAGATATATAATTACATCCATTAATGAATTAATAAGTCATTTATATTGGTGGGATTCAAATAGATTAATCCTAGCCAAGGCTCGTTTAATTATAATGTTCTATATTATCCACCTTAGCTTCCACATGGATCATGTCCTCTTAAAAATGACATAGACAAAAAATATAATATAATAATATTATTAAAATGGAATCTCTGTAATAGAACATCAAAAGATGTTATAGCATGATCTGAGACTTCCCCTAGGACATCATCGAATTCTGTACAACATTAACGATGATATGATTTTTTTCTCACAATGTTGTCACCCTACATAGAATCCTTATTCATTAAATTTTTATTTATTTTGTCTTAAAAGTACTACTATATATATATTCCTTAATTCTTAAAAGGTCCTTAGATAATTCATCATCTAAAACCATTTTAGTTTTATACCATAAGATTTGAAATAATTATGTGAAACCCCACATACACAAATGTAATAGAATATATTTTGTGATATTTATTCAAATTGATCTCATATTTTTGAAATATTGACTTCAAAAAAAACACAATGAATAGATTTAGTTACATGAATCATTGTCCTATCCAAACATTATATACAAAAATGATCTTAGCTTTCTATAAATATATCAATTAATTTAAATTATGTATGACATATTACTAAAATAATATTATGATATTTGGAACCATGTTGTTAGAATGAAGGTTATAAATAATACTAAATAATTCATAAATATATAGATTAAAATTTATTTAGAATTATCTTTTACGTGACCAATTACTTATAAATGACAATAAAACCCTTTGAAAAATAAAAAGATATAATTTTCTAAGAAACAATTTTTTTCAATTGTTTATTTTATATCCATAAATTAACCAAATAATATTTGGTTAATAAATTAAATGAAATATATTTTAAATATTCAAAAAAAATTAATATTAGCCAAATTTGTTTCTAGATTTGATATAAGAATATATCTAATTTTTTCCTTAAAACTATATTTTTCTAAAATGTAGTTTCGTCGTTTTTTGTGAACATATAATAAAATAAATTTCTGAAACATTTGGAAAAAAATTGATAAAATAAAATCTACTTTTTAAATATAATTTTAATATTATAATAGGGGTAATTTTATTTATTTTTCTTAAAAGTTTCATTTTTCTAATGAATAGTGAAAAATAGTGAATTCTAATTCAAAACATCTTATTCATAGAAATTAAATATAATATAAAATTTTATTTTTAATTATTTTTAAAATAAAATTAGATCAATTTTATATCAATTAATCGAATTTATGACATTTTAATAAATTTAATATTTAAAGTTTATATACAAACATTTCAATCATTTGGAATTTTTCTCTTCAAAAACTCATTTTATCACCATGCCGGTAGTATTAATTTTAAATATTTATTTCTCACAATATGAATGGCATTTGGAAACCCATATTACATATTAATAATCATATCAATTAATATTTTCTAATAAGTTCAACTTATTTATTTACCAATGTGAATAGTGAATGTAATAAAAATTAATTATTATTGTCTGAGAAGAATGGGTTTTCTAGGGGTTAATATAAAATGATAAGTGTAAAAATAACATATACAAATCTCTAAAAACAATTTTAATGATATATTAAAACCATTACACATACAATTATTTATAATGGTATAATTTGGACCTATGTGACATGTGAAAATTGATGAATTACATATTTATTTACAAAAATACAAAATCTGTCCTCTCCCCAACTTATAAGAGGCGACCCACTAGCTTCTCTTATTCACATATAAATACAACTTATATTTAGATGATAAGTACCCAAATAACTTCTTTAATGTCCCTAATAAATATTCTGAATACTTATTTTCAACATAAATCTAACCTAGTAAGGCTTCTAGTGAAAATCTATGAAGTTTACCCGAAGAAGAGGAAATGTTCATCAATGAGTGTATTTTTTTATTTTTTAATACACCTTCGTAAATTATTTTCAAAACATTATTTTGTAATTAACAAGGTACATTTAATGTAGTTGGATTTTTATGAAAATTAATGACATAAAACCACCTTCACTTCCATTAAATGGGTTAGGATACCATATTTTCTATGTACATCAGACTACCGCCTCCCAAACCGATGTCGATTTTTCCATTACCACCTCTATATATTGGACATAATGATGGTATTATTCTTTATATGTGATATTTGTGATTTTAATATGATTTTAAAATAATTATATCTCACATTAATTTAACCATTTAATTTTTTGGGAATAAGGTGACGTCACGACTATGTACATCAGAATAATGGCATCTGAAGCGATGTAATTCATTTATACATTACAATGAAGTGGATATGGATAAATTTAATGAAAATATGTGATATAAATGACATAATTATTGAATAATATGATATTTTTAATTCTAAAAATGCAATATATTTCATTTGCATTCCTACCATGTCATTTAATTAAATATGATAATGTCGCTCGTGTATGTGTTGACTACTACTTTCCAGAAATTATTTGAAATTTATTTTTATATCCTAAAACATTTATGATATTTATTACTATATTTAAATAAAAATTCTATTTTTTCGTATTTTAGTATAATTTTTAAAGATAATATGTTTCTTACCTTCATTCCATAATGATACTTGAAAAATGGAAGCATATCTTATTTATAAGTACGATATGTCATCTATTTATCATATCATACATCATTTATCCAAACCATATTTAATTATAGGTATTAAAATTATATTTTTTATGTAAATATTAGTATTTTTTAATTATTATTATTCTTAAATTTATGTAACCAAGATCAAATTATGGGAAAAAATAAAAAATCAAAAATATAAGAAAAACAAAGTCTTTATTACCCGAAACGTTACTTAAAAAATAATTTTTTAATAAATGATTAATAAAGAAACATAAGAAAATATTTTATAGCATTATATGTATAAGTAGGTTTATTTATTAAATGTTTAATAAACTTATATTTATTATATAGATTGTTCAAATGACTGTGCTGGATATAAAGATATATGGTAATGGATTTTTATCTCAATTTTTTTTATTGAGCTATAAATTATTTTATACACCAATATTCCATTACACGGTGTATATTCATCCCACTTGACTTGTAATATTGTGAATTTATTCATCATCATGATATTTATTATTTCATTTTATGTCATTACCACATCAGTGTTATTAATCAATGATATAAGAGTGGTAAATATTTTAGGTTATAATCTCATCATTTATCGAAAATGTTTTTGATTACCTATCCAATATTTAAATATCATGATATACCTCTCAATATTATGCATTAATATTATTATCCTATATTTATTCATGATAAGATCATGTAACGGAACCATTGTCCCACTATTTGGAATTAAAATATTAAGAATTATTTTTACGAAAATATGACTTTTTTTATCTCATTGGTCAAGAATCTAGTTTTTTCCAGAACCATGTTTTTAAAAATTGTTTTTTTGAAATCATAAATTATTATAATAATATTTTTAAAAGGGAATAATACCCCTGTAATAATTTTTAATTTTTTTAAAGAAATCTTCGGTTAATTTTTTGAATAATGGTCATTTGGATTTTAATGAAAAATATGAAAAGAATTTTAGTTCTCTTAACATGAATAACATGAATTGAATTTCCCAATCTCATTACCTCTCAGTGATATCAATAATCCCTTCTAGTGTTTCAATGTTATCAATGAATAAAACAAATTTCTAGATATTTTGAAAAAAATATATATCGAAAATAAATTATTTCAATAAGAAATTAATATTTAAGACCATTTTATTTATAAATATTATTTTAAAAGAAAAGTAATTTTACTCAAGAAATGTTTTAAATGATTTTAAAAGATTCTATTATAATATTTTAAAGGTATATTTAAATTAATTTGTTTTAAAAAAAGATTTATCTTTTAAAAACTAATTACAGATAAATTTATTTTCTTCAAAAAGTATTTTAATATTTTTAAAATATTACTTTACAAGAATTCAAGAGAATTTTTAAATAAATATATTTTCATAAATGTATAATGATTTAAAGTTTATTTTCAATGAAAACCAATTTTCCTTAAAAATGTTTTTAAATTATTTTTTAAATCTCAATTTATAAAAATTAAATATTATTTTTAATGAAATGGTATTTCAAAAAGGTTTTATGTTTTGAAATTGATTTTAAAAAAAATTTTATTTTTGTCAAGAAATTATTTAAATTATTTTTAACTGAATCCTTAATATGTTTTAAAAATTATTTTCAAATGAAATAATTTTAAATTATTTTATGTTTTAAAATTGGTTTTCCAAAGATAAATGTGTATATTCCTCAAGAATTGAGATTCTAAAAAATTTGGTGATAGGTGGATTAAAAGACAATAAATCATTATCTGGATAATAAAAGTTAATGTGGCTTAGGAATAAATTTAGTTAATAGTGACAACACTAAAAAATATTGAGTTAATAACATTTGAAAACTAGTGCACCAAAATGGTTCTTATTGTAATCCTAGTTAAACAAACTATCAAGATATGATTTAGAAATTCACAAAATCATTACCAGCTATCATGAGGGATTTATATTGATGATGAATATGAATTTCCTTGGATAAACCTATTATGACATAAATAAAATATAATATGTCTTGATTTAGAGATCCAAAATAATTTTCTCAACTATGTGATTTCCCATTATAATTACATTTTCTCACACTATGCATTCTGGTCATAATGAATGGAAAGAACCTGGAAGAACAAAAATAAAATATAATGTTATGGGAAATTTTCTAATGCATAGTCATATTGGATGATGACTGGAGTAAAGAAGTTTGTGATTATGACTAATTATTTTCCAAGGAACATGAATAAAAACCTCTAACTTAAACTACACTCACACCCACTAAATAATATTGGGGAACAGTTCCCTGAGAGTTAGTGTGCTATTAACCATGGAGGAATGACATTAAATTTCCAATTTTTCAAGAATGAGGAATGAAACAACCTTGTGAATGTCTTATGGGAACATGAATTTTTTTTACTGTGGAAAATACAGACACAAAGATAGTTACCTAAAAGGAAAAATGAAAATTTTAATGAACACAATAGAAAGGAATATTATTCTCTCTAATATACCATAAAATATAGAATTATTTAAATTTGGAAATTATGGATGTTAGAAAAATGCATGTCCTCATTAGAAATCTCATAGAGAGAATCATAATAGTGTTATGAGTGATAGTTAGACTTTTGAAGATGAAGATACTACGAAAGATGTGTGAAAGGAAATAGATAATATGGAATATCATGTGGATCCTAATTAATTAACTAACTATAGGGTTGAATAATTGAGTTGTTTCTATATTAGATTTTATGAAAATTTCAATAGATAAAAATTGTTTAGTATATGTATTTTTTAATCATTTTCAAGAATATGATGAATGTTACTGCTGACCTAAAAAATTCATTTAATGTAATAGTATTTTTTGGAACATTGTGTTTTTAGGAAGATTACCCTTTATATGTTCCTGATGTTTATAAAATGGGTTTTATCTTTGATTAAGTGATTATTGTTATGGATAATGTACATTGGATTATATTGATGACATCATAACTGATAAAATATTTATTGACGAATTCATTTGTGTTATCATTAATTGAGTTTCCGACATTATCAGACCTATGGAATACATTCAATAATATGTGGTTTTATTCAAGGATGGAGGAATAATTTATGATTTAAATAAGTTTTTATTGTAGTTTAGGATATTTCCACGTTTTAAGACAAAACGTGTCGAAGGTATTCACGTGTTTTCTCTGTGATAGTCAATAACCACATTATAGAGTATGTGGTATTAATGATATATTGATTTTGAATATTTAGTGACCGTTATTTTAAGGTGGTGGATATTAGTATTTAACAGGTTTTAGAAGATTAACCATAAATTTAGTGGTATAAATTTAATTTGGGAGGAGGTCTTAATTATTGACATATAACTTCACAATATGTTGATTTATTGATATTGGATTACTAGTGTTAACCTTTTTTAACTAGAGATAGAAGAAATGAATTATCAGTATATTGTGGATAATGTGATAATTTATTGATTTAGGAATAAAACATTCACTTTAATTTACTTTAGTATTAAATGGAGAGGAAATATATGAAGGAACATCCAAACGGTGTGATTGTGATTGTGAAATGTAATGAAATCAAGAAAGAATAACTTCTCTTTAAAACTCATGAAATAATTTTTTTTCAAGTTATGAACATTTTTAATGATATAAATCACCTTTTCCAAACAGCTTTGGATTATGGATGTTTATTCACCAAAATTATTTGGATAAACCAATTTATCTTGTTCAATATTCTCTATCACTCTTTGTTAGTATTGGAGTGTATGTTTTCTATTCAAATTCCATGTTTTCACTTACAACCAATGTTTTCCCATTTAGAAAACAAATTAGCACATATTATATATTTATTAGAAAAAAAGATTCTATTTATCAATAGGATGTTTTATTTATCATCTCAAGGATCTGGATTTCTATTAAGGTACATTTAAATGTTAGTCTTTAAATAATGATATGAATTTTGGGGGAGAAATTCGTTTTAAGGGGTGTAGAATAAAACACCCCTAGATTTTGGGAATTTTTTTAAAAATAAATTTAATATTTTTTATATATTTCTTTACATGGAACACTTTTTTTCTTGAGTTACATGAAACACTAATATTTGGTTTCATTACATAAAACATTGATCTTATCTTTTATTACATGTAACACTTAGTTTAAATGAATCATGACATATAATAAAAATATTGTTTTGATAGTTGCCACATGGCCATTGGAATAATGGTAAAGAATATTATTAAATAAATAAAGAAAATAGGATTAAAAAATTTATGTAAAATGAATTCATTTTTTTCATTTATTTAAATGTGAAAATAAAATACTTTTCAAAATAAAAGTTAGTCTTTCTGAAAAAGCTAATTTTAAGTGAACCTGTATTTTTTACAACAAAAAATTAACCAAATGGATTTTGTTTATTTATTTTAATGATATTTATATATTTATATTCAAAAAAATATTCGTCTTTTTTTACATATGAATTAAAAATAAATCCAATTTTATACTTTAAAAGATTATTTTTCTAGAAAGCTATTTCTGTCAATTTTGTGAAATTATAATAAATTTAGTTTTTGATACTTTTAAAAATATTATTTTAAAAAATCAACATTATTTTTAAAATATTTATGGAAATTTTTTCCTAGGATGACTATTTTGGATATTTTTTAAAATTGTATTTTTTTAATGAATAGTGAAAATAATAAATTTTAATTCAAAACTACGACTTTTATAAATTATGTATAATGTTAAATTATATTTTGAATTAGTTTAAAATGAAAATTTGGTTGATTTTATTTCAATTTTTTAAATTTATGTCATTGTAATTAATTTTATATTTAAATATTAAGAAATTTCAATCTTTTGATCTTTTTGTCTTTATAAACTCACTTTCTCATCAAGTCTGTAAGAATAATTTTAAAATACATTTTTTCAATCATGTGTATGTAACTATTTATAATGAATTCAATATTTTCAATAAAAATAGATTTAAATTAATAATAAGTAAAATTTATTGTTTGACCAATGTAATAGTGAATGCAATAATAATTAATTACCACAGATAAGGAAAAAATGGGTTCTTCATGGGTTAAAATGAAATGATAAGGGTAAAAATAACATATAAAAGTTTCTAAAAACATCTATATGGAAATATTACTACCGTTAAACAAATATGGTTTGATATGGGACCAATTTGTACCCTTTTGAATGATGAAAATCATCGGAGAACTTATTTCCTTTCAAAAATACCTTGTGTGTCCTATCCACAACTTATAAAAGGCATCCAACTCTCCTCTCTTCTTCACAACATCAAAAAACCAGGGTTCAGACAATTCCTTCCTAAATTACTACTAAAGTCCCATAATATTGTTATAGTAGCATTATTTTTGACTTAAATCCAACCACATACGGATTTAGTACAAACCTGTATATGATACACGAAGAAGAGGTAATGTTATTCAAAGAGAATATTTGTTTTATTTATTATCGAACTCCATAAATTATTTTTAAAACATTATGAAATAATAAAAAGTTTATATTAAATGATTTTTTATTTTTTTATAAAAAATAAATCACATAAAAACGTCTCCAAATCCTACAAGTGGTTTACAAAATCATTATTCTTTTGTACAACTGACTACTGGATAACAAATTCAAGTCGCTTGTTTTTCCATTACCACTTCTAAAGGTTGGAATAATGTTGTATTTATGGTATATATATTATATTTATGAAATTATTATTCTTATTGAATCATTATATAAAAAATACGTTTTATATTCCTATTTTCTGGGAATAAAATTGCATTGCTCATGTGTACGGTGGACTACCACATCACAAAGTGATGTGATTTATTCATGCTTTGAGTGACAAGTGATAACGCCAAATATAATGATAACATGTGATATAAATGAAATAATTGTGATATTAATGAAATCATTATCATTTTAAAGAATATAATATGTATTATTTCATTTCATTCATTTTCAATTAATGAAATATAATAATGACACGCTTTTATGTGTGGACTACCGCCTTCACAATGTGATGTGACTCTCTTTTAAACACCACTCCTCATGTATGATATGTATATAAATAAATAAATATATATATATACTCTTAAAAAAATAAAATATTTTTTATGATATTATTTTCATTATAGTAATATAATATATTACTTATTTTTTTCCTTAATGATCATTTAAAAATGGAAACATACTCATTCGATTAGCAGGCCAACTGTCTCAATAATTATAACATAATTAATCTTAAAAACCTTATTTATTTATTTTTATTTAAAGTATATTATATATATATTATAATAAAGAGATGATAATTATTTTGGATGTGATAAAACTATGATAAATGTAATAATACTAAAAAAAGTCAAAACAAATATGAAGAACAAAGCAGTTATAACAAAAAATGCGTTGTTAACATAGAATTATTAATAAATGGATAATAATAGAACATAATTAAATCATATATGGTATGATATATACATATATATATATATATATTTTTGTGTGTGTGTGCCTGTGTGGATCCTAAAAAATATGTAATATAAACTTATATTTATTGTAAATTATGTTAAAATGACTATGAAGGATGTCAAAATTTAAGGTATGGAATTTTTTTCTCAATATTCCTTGCTTAATACATACATTATAAAATTCACCTATATTATTTCAAGAGGCCTATATAAATCTCCATTCAAATGTAATATAAATAATTTATTCAACCTCATGATATTTTAATTCTCATTTTTTTGTTATTAATTCAATGGTTTTGTGATTCATTGTTTCCAAAGTGGTTATGAAATTATGTTAGAATCTCATCATTTAGTTGGATTGTTTATGATTGATTCTTATGTGTTGAAATCTCAAGATATATCTATCAATAATTCTACTAAATTATAATATCCTATGGTTATTTAATATAAATTCAAGTAATTGTACCATTTTTACACTCTTTCGTAATTAAAATTATTAATAAAATGTTTTTATAAAAATCTATATTTTGTTCTCTCTTCAGTAGGAAATCCAATTTAATTAAAAATAATGTTCTCTAAAAATGTTTCTAATTTTTTTATTCTATAATATTTAAAATACATTTTACCCATGTTTTACTTTTTAATTCAATGTTTATATACTAATATTTATGACATTTTCTAGACAATGGTCATTTTCTTTTTATCGAAAATGTAAAAAGAATATATATTTTTCTTATATTCATGGAATGAATATTATTTACTCCCCACATAATAATACAATGATTAAAAGATTCCCTTACCTTTTTTAAATTTTCTTTTCAATGAAAATTTATTCTTTAATATTTGAGAAATTATTAGATTTTTAATGAGTGATTTCAAAATGAAATGGACTCTCAACAAGTTTTTAGGTTTTATGAATTATTTTCAAATAAAGTTCATTTTTTCCAAGAAATGATTTAAATGAGTTGTAAAAGAATAATTTTTATGGTTTCATGGTTATTTTATATAAAATTTATTTTCAAAAGGGGTTTTCATTTAAAAATTATTTTCAACGAAAATATATTTTCATAAAGAATACTTTTAAAGGATTTTTATAAGATTAATTTTTCGTCATTCAAGGTTTTTTTCTGGAAAATTGACTTTGAAAATAGATTTATGTTTTAAAAATGATATTATATAAAAATATATTTTCATCATTTAATGTATTAAATGATTTATAAATTATGATATATCATATTTCAATGTTCTTTTCTATGAAATGGATTTTCAAAAAGGTTTTATATTTTAAAAATTGTTTTCAATGAAAAATTATTTTACTCAATAAAGGATTGAATGGATTTTTTATATATCATTTTATAAATTTTAAAGATTATTTTGATGGAAAAATTTCATTCAAAATGATTGTTTTTTGAATTTAAGTGAGTTTTATAAAAATTGAAAGGTTATTTTCCACTAGAAATGGTTTCAATTTTTATAAATATTCCTTCATTAGGTTTCCATATAATTTTCAAATAAAAGGATTTTGAAATTTCATTCTATTTTAAAAAGTGATTTTCAATATGGGGGTATTTTCTATATAAAATTTTCCAAGTGATATTTGAGTATCATTTTTCATATATGATAATATCCAATGATGTAAATTACGATTTTATCGGGATATAGATCAATTATTCTTTTATAATTTTTTCTATGAATGGTTTATTCTTCTGTTAGGATGATTATTATTAAACATGCTTCACTTCCATGGGATTAAACATGATTAAAATTTTATGAAACCCACTTATTTTTATATGGATTAAGATATAAAAAAATAATTAAATTATTATGATATATATCAATTTTCCCTAGGTTAAGATATAATGAAATGTTTATGAAACCCATTTCATTTATTGGGAGGTTACATGATGATTAATTTATGATCTTGTTGGAACCATATATCTGATTTATTTTTCAAGAGATTGGTTACTTTAAAACCAAAGGTTATTTATTTTTTATATAAAATGATGGGATGGACATATATATCCCAATTAATTAATTAGGGAAAATATTTATATCTCATGAGATAAACATGAAAGTGATAGGGGTGAACTCAGTTCCTTAAATAACTATTTACAATATAATAGTCATTGGGGTTAACATTGACTAGCGTGATGTTTTGGGGAGTGAATCCAATCTTATATAAGGAACGAGATTCCAGTGTAGATGGTTTTTTCCAATGAAATAGGCATAACTATCAAAAAAGTGGTAAAATGGTTGGTTATGACAAGGTCGAAGCATGTTCATGGGTAGTCAGCACAATCCTAACATGTTATTAATGTCTTCATTTGTAGCCTTTACATAATATTTTCAGTGTGTATGTATGTGAATCAATTCATTGTCTTATACCAGTGAAATACTCAAATGTATAATTTTATTTGATTCTCTTTTGATTAATGTCTCACTAACTACAAATATTTATGACGTGGCTCAAGATTAGGATCTTGGATATGTAGGGTACGGGTTTAAAATGTTATTATCTAGTTCTATTAAAATTATTCTAATGTTATGAATATATACGTAACTTTTTTAACATTACTAAAAATATGATCTCACTATGTATTTGGTTTCTTTCCAAGAAGTTACGAAAGATGGATGTTATGTCTAAATAATAATGGAGAAGATCTCAATTGGATACATTGATGATTTTTCAATAGTTAAGAATATTTATTCTACGTTTCTAGAGGCACTAAACTATTTTCCCCCATAGGTGTGTGTTTTGGTAATATAATGCATATTCATCTAAATTTATGTAATATCTATTTATGAAAATCATGGGTCACAATATCCTAAGAATAATTTTTTTCTATTTTTTGTCAAACCATGTATATATACATTTTTTAGGATGTTACAAGATTCTAAGTAGGACAAGGTTTGGTATTTGAGAATTCATCCTATTTCAATTCTTAAATTCCATTGGAGGTTAATTTCCATACTAAAATGTTGGGAATTGATTCATGGTCAGGGACTATTAACATTAATATTATTGTATCTAGGGGATCACACTATAGAATATCAGTTTTCATCTGAAATCCTAAGATTATAAATTAATATATTGTAAATCATTTTTTTCTTTGGATTTAGAATATTATGTTACTTTGTAAAGGGGTCAGTCAATCTATATCACAACACATTATGGAGGCATTTTTCCAAGACCCATGTAGTACAACCTCAATTTTCCCACGCCTTTGTTTTTTAATATTTAATTTAATGGTACAATTCTATAAAAAAATACATTTGTTTTTTGATTCATTTCCCAATGATGTGTGAATTATATAGAAACTGTAATTATTTGATTGAACTTATTTCTCCTTTTCGAAATTGATCAATTAATTGGCTGACCAATTTTATTTCTAAAACTAAGAAAACAAGTTCCATATTATACATTATTTATTTCAATATCATTATTTTATTAATCTATTATTATATAAAAATTTATATTTTCACAATTTTTTGAACTATTTGATTTAACATTTTTCATTCAATGATTCTAAATAGGTTGTATTATAATATATATCAGGGATGGTGATTCCAAAATATTCTCATTGGTTTAAATGAGTTTTCATTTGATTTTTGATATTTGTTCATGCCAACTATGATTTATTAACATCAAATGTAAATTATTATTTATCATTGGTACGATATCAGTAGGGTAAGAATTTAGAGGGCTATGATGGACCCTATTTTGTTGTGCATTGTTCCAAAGGAAATTGATTTCGACATGCAAGAGTTTCGGATTTTTAAACAAAATAATTGAAAACCAATAGTGTTTCCTTTGATTTTTTTCATAAATTGAAGAATTTTTCAGTCTCTATTATTTTAATTTAACATAATAGATTATTTATTTACCCATTAGGATAGTCAGGGTTAAATTCAAAGTGACCATAGGGGTTTCATATAGACACATATTTTCCATGTTCATGTTATGAGTAACCTATAATTATTAATTAAATTGATATTTTGAGAATATATATAGTTAAATAAATTTCTATATGTCCTGTATCTGTAGAAATATGTAGTATTGATTTTGAGAAGAGTTTGAGGATAGTCCAACCCATATTGTAAATTGATATCAATTTTTAAGATTATATGGGTATACCGTGTGGGGTTGTGAAAACGTTATCCATATTGCTTAAGATAATATTGATATATTAAGGGTCTAACATTCCAATTTATCATCATATTGATATAATGATATCAACATGACTTATGTTTGAGATCATTATAGTTACATTTCATTTCTCTCCCAATGTCTTTTTTTACTATGAGATTGATCAATATACAATTGAGTTGTGATGACTACAAAAATAGGGAAATTATTTTTCATTTTCTATAAATTATATCATCTAGGATCAGGATTATTGTAGATTAATATATTATAAATAATAGATACCTTTGTATTTATTTTGTTTTTGATATTCATGTGTTGATATGGATGATGTTCGAGAACATTATAGATAAGGGATTCATTATTATATCTACTGATATTGATATACAGGATTTGAGATATCTGGTGTCTTAGATTGTAATATCCTTATAAAAAATTCATATTGGACTTATATTATGTCTTGTTGTGATGAATATAAATAACATTAGAAATCAAATATACAATATCCAATTATCCATGTTTCCTTCTTCTTAGATTATAGTATAGATTCCCTATGGTGAGACCCATATAAAAATGAAGAAAAAAATACCATTGTGTTTAATTTTTGATACAAATTAGTTGTGGATAAATATTGGATATGATCCTTATAGTCATGGTAATGTAATTCCATATAAGAAATATGTTTTATTTTGATTTGTTATGAGACAATATGATACTATCATAGGAATGTTTTATCACTAATATGAAGGATATTTAAGCATTATAGGGAGTTACATTTATTTCTTTTATTATATATTTATATTATGGGAATACGACATTAGTATACACCTATATATTCATTATTTAACTAAGAAAACTACTATCCCAGATATAAAGTGTTTTACAAACAACAAATATAAGAATCCCTATGTGATTAGACAATTCAATATTCCCAACACTAGTAAGGGAATGATAATATTTATAGACCATTGATAGATAAGTTCTTGGTGTGATTTGGGAGATAATTATGGATAAATAATTATATATAGTTCTATAATTATCATCAAAAAAAATTTAGCTAGGTTTTTTGTTTTTTGGACTAGAATTCCCATGTCGTGTGTAAAAAATAAATAAAACATTTTTAGGATGTGAAACAAAATTAAGAGACAAAAAATTAACCCCCATTATTCAAATAAAAAAAAAATTATTGGAAAAATAACACAATAAATAACTTTTACATTTATAATTTAAAATATTTATGAAAAAATATTTACAATAAAACACATATCAGTCCCATAATATGTTTATTTTTCACATTGAAAAAAGGAATTAATATTTTATAATTAGTATTGAACATATCACAAAAATGTTTACCCATATGATAAATGTATAACAATATCATACCTAATAATTATTAACATAATTAAGGGTACTAGGAAACATTAGAATAGTGATCTCAATTAATCAATAAGGGTAGAGTATGACATATTATTACGTGAAATAAATAAATTATAAATAAAATGTTGAAATAAATAAAAATATTATAATTATATATTAAATAAACATGATCATGTTTTATAAAGATGGATAATATATCTAATTCAATAACCAAATGGGTAAATATAAATTATTTCATCATGATGTAATAAATATTATCGGAGAACATAAAAATGATATGAAAACCTTATTCTATGATGTTATGTTGAATTTTGTATGCATTACAATATATTTATATTATAATATCACTCATTAGACCCACCGATGTATTGTGGAGAAATATAATCCAAGGAATCAGCCTTAATAAAATTTGTCAAATTAATTTATCATCCAATATAAATGAAAAAAATACATAAAAACCATCCAAAATAATTAGTTACTCTCCAAAATGACATTACAAGTAATATGATTGTTAATAATTACCATGTGAATAAATTTAATACATTTCTAAGTAAAATAACTTAAATTTATATTATATTCAATTATTTTTTTGTAATAGATATATATTTATCTCAATAATGTGAGTGATAGATAATTAATCAATGATATTAAATAATTTGGACGTGAAGGGAAAATAATAAATTCAAGTGATGGATTAAGAGAGATATAATGAAAAACCCTTTATGAATAATGTGGTGGTATGTGAAATAAATTAAGAAGAGAATATAGAAGGTGATACATGAAAAATAATATCAATGTAAGTATATATTTTAATATTTTTGATAGAATCATTATAGAAATAAAAAATAAGATATTTTTCTAGAAATATTAGAAAGGAAACACTTAAATTAAATAATGGTTAAATAGAAAAAATGTGGAGTGAAAGGTAAAATATATGAACCTGAATGGAAATGTTTTTTTACAATTTTAAAAAACTTTTATTGAAACTAACATTGTAAAAGGGGTAAAACATCTATTTGACAATGTTATGTGAAATAAGAAATTAATATGGGATAATAATTATTTTAGTTTCAATATAATAAAAAAGATAAAATATAATAATGTCATCCTTGAATAAGAAGTGATTATTGGAAAGGATGAAATTTATTTTTAACATAAAAATTATTTATGTAGTCAAGAAATAAACCAACGAATATGATTTTTATAAAAAAAATTAAATCTCTAGAGGGAGATTAAAATTACTACATTATGTAAATTAGTGGGATAATATAATTAACGTATAAGAAAATATTCATGGATGAAAAACTATGAATTCATTAAAAGGAGAATCACTTGAGAAAGACTATACATGTTCGGTAATTTTTGAATTACGTGACATTGAAAGAGAGTAAAAGAAATTAATTTTTAAAACAATATAATTATAGGAAATTTATGATAAAAGAAATATTTATTTTATTATATACACTATACAAAATAAACTAGTGGTCAAAATGGAATATTTCATATCGAATGGAAATTGAGAAGATAATACTCTTAAAAACATCATAATTTTTAGCTATTATTCATTTGTAAATGATTTTATGAGAATGAAATGTAAATCCAAAAAAAATTATATTATAATTTAATCAAATGGTAGAATATATGCAATATATAATAATGAAGTTAAAAAATAATAATCATAACTCATGTATTGATAATTTTATGAACAAAACCCATATGAATTTCATAATCATTAATATAAAACCCCTTTTAAATACATTTTATTTTGAAATAATTTACACTAATTAAATTAGAAATTTTAAATAAAATATCATATAATCATTGGGAGGAAGATAAAAACATAGAGTAATGAATTTATAATGAATCATTAAAATTCCATGAAAGAAAATTTTGGTTAAAAAATCCAACCCAACATGTGTAATACATTAGATTAATTAACTTGAAATAGATATTGTGAAATATGAAATTAAATAAAATTAATAACTTCATATCTGATGAAATAAATAAATGGGTAAGTAATTAAATAATGTTAATGTTGAATATGAGAAAACTATAACAACATGACTTAATGAATGCGAATTGAGTAAAAACCCATGACTTCCTTCTCAATATCTATGAAATAACATAAACCTCATATATAAAAAATATATGTATATAAATACCATTTATACAAAACATTTTTTTATCTATTATTTTCTTTTGAAATATAATTAAAATCATTAATTATACACGTATTAGTCATTATTTTTTTCTTTTCATCATCGTGTATTAGTAAACTCAATGGTTTTGTTTAATACATATTAAATTGAGGTTGATCCCTATTCATTGATACCAAATTATCAATTACTAAATTATTTCATTCACAAAAATTGATGTTCTATCATTTTTTATAATCATCTAATCACATTCCAAGATGTAATAGTTAGGATTTTTGAAGAATAAATTATTTATCAGAATTTTTCAGTGATTTTTAAGAAAAATGTTATATAATAATAATGGGTATGATATTAATAGAATGCATATTTGAACTTCCTAGAATATTTATAAATGAATAAATATATGTTTTATTTCTTTAAATACATTGATAAAATAATCCATATATAGATATGTTGAAACCAAAAATATGTTGTTCATTGAGGTGTTCATCATCACATACCACTTGTGAACATTAAATGTTTTTATAGAAGGGATGGAGAACAAAATTTTTATTCCATAAATATAATAAAATTTTTCTATACTAATTATAAAAATATAAAATATTAGTATGGTTAGAATATATTTAGAGGAAGTTTGGATGAGAAATACTGAAAAGTAAAGGATATGGAGTGTAAAATACACACTTTGAGGTATCAAATCATCTCCAAAAATACTTCTGAGAGATGGAGGACTTAAGAAACAAACAAGAAACCAAATCCAATAATGGAGGAAGAGGGATCTATAAGAGGTATAATCAGTAATGATTAATTATTATTTTTAATATATTATTGTGGTACGAGGTTGCTGTATCTCAGATCCTTCTATATGTGAAAAATATGGTAATTTAATTAGAAAATGTATTTAGGTGTATGGTAAATATGGAATAAAAGAATAGTAACATGAGTTATGAAAATAAATATTGCTTTTGAAGTGTGTGATTTATGTTCTTACCCTATAGTTGTATTATGAAATATCTAGGTGTTATGTTGATTTAGTAAAATTTCATTGATGGAATACTAATTATTTTTTACTCTTCATCGATGACAAATTAGTTTCTATGATTATTACATTCGAAATTAATTTATAATATTACCCACCTTACTAATTTTAATATCTCCCTTTTAAAAAATTTATTCATTTCTGAAAATTGAATTTTTAATTATCGTAAAAAATTTACGATATAATGAAAACAAATTTATACAAATGTGTCATTTTAAATATTAATTACACTTTTTTATATACTATAATAAAAAATTATATGTGTTTTAATAAATTTTTTTAGGGATTGTATAATTATTTTAGATCCCATATTTTATTATGATAAATTTAATTTATTATGATCAATTTAATTTGTTAATAAAAAACAAAAAACTCATAAAAAATACACCTATTTAAAAAAAATCACTTATAAATTATATTTAGAAAATAAATATAAAATTATTATATTATATATCCTAGGAATTTATTTTTATCAATCCATTGATATTTTAATTTATATTTATATTTTATAAATTTGATGTATCATAATTTTATAATAATTATAAATTTAAATATATATAAATAAATTTATAAATAAATATTTTAGTTATTTAATATATTTTTGTTTCATTCATTATTATTTGTGAAATATATAACATCAGGTTTGTTTCTAAGAAAATATAATTATACCTAAAATATTTATGTGTATCAAATGATCATATTTCAAAATACCATATTTCCATTGACTATATTTTCAATGGGCATATTTTATGTTAAAAAAACTGTACTGTAGTGGGGCCCAGATCGTCCGACTAGGTTGTCGGAACTTAGCAAAAAGACATACCCCATCGTACTGGAGATGTGGAAGGATTTTTTACAAGCCTGGGCTCGGAGCACCATATATCTTGATCAGTGGCACTTTCATCTCTCCTAGTGGTCCCATGATGTCTACATAGGCCAGGAGTCTCTGAAGTCTGTTGTGTGGGTTAACCTACCCGACATACCCTTACCATTTTACAAAATCACCTTTTAGAAGAGATCAGGAACACACATGGTGAGTTATTATGCACATATGCCCAGAATCTATGCCTGCTTGACAGAGCTACAACCCGGATCTGTGTTGTCGTCAATCTGTCATCCCCCCCTCTCCCCCCATATCAGATTATCCTCTGTGTTGGGGAATCCCTGGAATGGAATCAGCATATCTTCTACCCTTAGACACGTCGCTTTTGTGGAAACTGTCACATCAATCACCACGCATCCCTCGATTATAGGAGGCTCTCCTCCCACCGCGCTCCTTTAAGGAAACCAAATCATTTCGAGAGAGGGGAATATTTTTTTCTGGCGGCCTCCTATCATCTGCCTGATTGTCTATTCGACACCACTCCAAGAAATCCTCTGCCCTCAGTCTTCCTTATCCCCTCAATTCTCTCTTCCCCCATCCCCACATCTTCCATTCTCCCGTTCCTCTTCAATGCCACCCCTATGGATGACCTTGGTTCCCGATTTGGCCCCCTCTCCCGACCCCTTTCTTTTCCCCTCATTTACCCTGGTTCCTCTTAGTCATCCTCTTCCCTCACCCCCACCCCTGCATGGGGCTGGTCCCTATCTCACCAGACTCTTCCATCTATGATTTTTCTCCCTTATCCTCGGTCAGGATGAATTTTTGTGCCTTGATGTGGTCCCTGATTACCACATTCAACTCCATCACAGCCTTAGCTTCTTATGGAGGACCTTTCTTCCTTGAGCTCACCGTGCAAAAGGAGAGGGAACCATGCCTGCCCTGGCACAGAAGCCACATCTAGATCACCATATTCCCACAAATCTTCATCAATGAGTATGGTTACCAGATGGCATTCTAGAGGTTCTCTCCCCCTACATGGATAGAGCTTTGCCTACCGGATTTATCGCCGACGGCCAATACCAGGCTCATGTTGTTTCAATGATGTCCTTATTATATGATATGCACATGGTCTCAGGGCCAGGGTGAAAACAGACTTCATTTCTTCCTAGTTGTATCTTCATAAGGTTTACATTGTTGTTGTCTTGGATCCCAAATAGATCCCTCTCAAGATCGAGAAGTTTTCTAAGTAAATCAGCTTTTTTTATTTCATGCATGTCGAGGTGGTGAATCATAACATCTGGATTTTCAGGAGTTCTAGTTTGACGATCAACCTTATTTCATCGTCGAGACAACACCTCTTGGTCAATTTGATTGATGGGAACCATTCTTGATTCTTTTCCTTTATTTATGATATGTGTAATGCTAACCTATGCGATCAACTTTGGACAGACCTCATGTCCTTCAATCCGGGAGAGGAGCCTTGGATCGTGGGCGGAGAGATCAACACCATCATGCAATCGTCTGTAAAGAAAGCTGGAATGATTCTCCCTCACAACGACAGGTTGGCCTTTTCCTCTTTTGTTACACATGAGGGGCTTCTGGATGTTAGCTTTACAGGAGACAGATTCATGTGGTCTAATAACTACCGCGATAATAGGAAATATTTTTGTAGACTTGATCATTTCCTGGGTAACCTCCATGAAATCTCGCAATTCCATAATATTGATGTCTATCATCTACACCGGTTTGTGTCTGACCACTCTCCCCTCTTTATCCATATGAGATCAACTTCCCAATCTCCTGACTGGTTATTCTTCTCCATGTTATTGTCCAAAAAACCTGGGTTTCTTTAGGTTGTAGAGCATTTATATAGTTCCCATTGTCAGCAATTTAGTAGGGTTCATCTTCATGCCAGGCATCGGCACTTGAAGCAGGTTCTCCTAGTTTTGTCAACTTCACAAGAAGATGATCATCTTCTCATGGATGATATTATAAAAGAAATTCAGAACATTGTTGAGTCCTTGAAAGATCGGTAGGTAAATGAGGCTTTTTCTATTCCCTGTGTCTGAAAACATCGGTTGAAAGAGGTCATTCTTGACCAGAAGTGACGCCTTCAAGAATGTGCATATATTTCCTGCTTTAGAGAGGGGGATTGTAATATAACTTTCTTCCACTCTTTCCAAATGGATAAGAAACGATTTCATGTTCCAAATGTTAGGCTTGAGGTTGCGTCTTTTTCTAGTCATCTGTAGTTGATTGGTATTATAATGTTGTCCCACTTTAGATCTCTATTATGTGATATTAACCCCTGTTTCTAGAACGGTTATCCCTATGGACAAGCGGATCTCTTTGAATAGATCTCATGCATTGTTTCTAGTCATGAAAAGAACATTCTTCACAGTGTCCCAGATAAAAAATAGATATGGTAGGCAGTGAACTACCTCACCCTAATATTGTGCCTGGCCGACACGTATTCTCATGTTCATTATACAACATTGTTTGGAACATTATCAAACAAGATATATCTGAGGCCATCCAGGATTTATTTATAGGAGGATCTCTCCAACGCATGGAAACTGCTACCAACATGATCCTCATACCGAATGTTTTCTCTCCTCCTCTATCTCTCATTACCATCACATCAGTCTTTTTAAATTTTCCTATAAGATTTTGGATATCATCTTGAATAGTAGGCTCACTGCCCTCACACACTAGTGGATTTCGGAAGAGAAGTATGCCCTCATCCCTGGGAGATCAATCTAGGGGGTTGTTGGGGTCGCCAAGGAGATGGTTTGGGATTTGAACAGGAAGGTAGTGGGATATAATGTGGTTATTAAACTAGATATGGATAAATCATATGACCATGTGGAATTGAAATTTATCATTCACACCATGGGATGTATGGGTTTCTATGAAGATGTCATTGAAATCCTCTTCTGTTGCTATATCTACCCTTGGTTTAACATCAACATTACAAGGAAATAATGTGGTTTTATCAAGTATCTTATAGGCCTTCATCATGGAGACACCCTCTCTCTAGTTTTGCTTATTCTGGCCCTAGACGCCCTTAGAAGGTACTTCTCGTTGGCCAGGTAGCAAGGCACTATCTAACCGTTCCACCGTATGTCTCAGGTTCCTAGCATTTCCCACCATATCTTTGTGGCTTATGTGATGTTCATTACTAATGGTAGGATCCCCTCTATCAGGATATTGGTTAGGATCTTGGATGAATATGCTCAATAGAGTGGGAAAATTACCAATCGGGAAAAGAGTGGTGTTTTCCTTCCTTTTAACTTCCTGAGAAGGTTCAAGACTATTATTGAAGGTTTACTCGAGATCCATGGAAATAAATTCCCCATGACCAATTTGGGTGCCCCTATTTCTCCTTGGATGATTCGGGTTCAACACTATAAGGACCTGCCAAACAGGGTTATTAGCCACACCAAGATTTGGAAGAATTGTTTTTTTATTTTGGTGGGATGATTACTCACATTAATAGTGTTTTGTCTTCTTTCCCCATGCACATACTATATGTTCTTAAGGTCCCCCGATCATTAATCATCCATATGGAGTCCATAAATAACTCCTTCTTTTGTGATGCTCATGGTGGTGGTCGTTGTAGATGGGCCTCTTGGACTAGATTAGCGAATCCCCTAGAGCATGGTGGCATTAAGGTGAGAAGCGTAGGTGAGTCCATGTTCTTCATCCAAGGCATGTTGGCCATAGAAGTTATTGAGGGTCGAACATTGTAGAATTGATTCATTTGGGGGAAGTATGGCTTCGGTGTAACACACGATACATTTATGAGAAATATTTAGGTTTTATAAATCATCAAAGGAATATTTCACTACACAAAACACTAGCTTGGCTTTCTTTACACACAACCACGACCTTCCTCGATAGCTTGCGTCATACGCAATACCGAGTTTCAATAAACAACGATATGCTATTAAAATATTATTAAAACTAGCCGTTATAAATAACAATAACCACTTTTTTAAATTTTGTAATTTTTATTTTTCAAAATGGACTTCATTTTTGGATTCGGAATATCGAAAGTAGCCTAGGGTGAAATTTTGGTATTTTTCTGAATACTTTCAATTTTTGATGAATAGTGAAACCACTAAGTAGTAGTTAAAAAAAATGAATTTTCATAAAACATAATTTTAACACTTCAGTGAGTGAAATTTAGAAAATCCGAGAGACACGGTTGATGTCAGTAAGTAAAATGTGGTTCAATGAGATGAAAATAATTTTTTGGTGAATAGTAATTTTTTCTTTTATTTACCACGGTTAAAAGTAAATAGAGTAATTAAGGGTAAAAATGATATTATTATTACCCTAACACATGTCTAAATTCTATTTTATAAGTGTAATTAGACCAAAAACAACCTTAGGAATAAAATATGACCATTTTGGCCCACTTGGATTAGATTAGGACATTTATTATCAATTTACTTAAAGAAGGGTTAAAATAGTTAAAATCAAAGTATAATAAGTAAATCATTTTTAATATGGGGTTATACATAAGATAAATTCGACTATAAATATTAATTAGAAAGATAAAAATATTTCCAACATAATGGTATTTTATTTATAATTTTTAGACATTAAATAATTTAATTTATTTATGAAACAACGATGATGCAGTAATTATCTTATGAATGAAATATTGACATAATTGATGTTATAAGTACCCAAATAAATGTAATTTGAGGCTTTTTATGAATTCCACTAATTTTATAGGTTAATATGACGTGTTAGTACTGATTTAATTTTCTTTTTTTGAACTAATCATTCTGTTATAATTTTCACAAAAATGAATTACTAAATAGTGTCAAAATTGACATAAAATAGATTTTAAAACAAATATTATATTATTAATTGTTATTTTATTCCTAAAAATCTAAGTTTCTGCCAAATTACTTAGATAAGGTTATATATATTAATAATAAACACTTTGGGGGTTCATTTGTCTTGTTATTGTAAGTTTATTAACCTTATAGTGTAAGAACACAAAACGACACGGTAAAAGTAAAATTATTTAACTTAATGTTAAATATAAATGATAAGGTCAAAATAGGAACCTAAACTTGTCTAAATTATATTGGATAAGAGGATTTCTACCCATCCCACCTTAGCTTCGAAATTAAAAAATTGGAGCTATTTAAATCCGAATCTGGCTTTATAATAAAACAATATTTTTAGTTATTCTAAAGGTGCCCCTCTCCTTCCTTATAAAAGGGTACATCCTCCCTCTCTTCCTCACACCACATGAGCCTTCAAGATAAGCCAACCCCTGCCAATTTCTTCTCTCCACTTCCCTAGAGACATCCTAGAGGTCCTGGTCTTATTCAATGACCAATTTTAGTGCCCTAAAAGGAGGTCTCAAAGAAGCGCTTCAAAGAAGAGGAGGTTCGGACACTTACGAAGCAAATCAGACCTAAGGTAAGGGAAATATCACAATCTCGTTTTTATCCGAGATTGTTTATACTTTGGAATTTAATAGGGTGTATTTTATCATCGACATCCATTATTCCTCAATATGTAATAGTATTTCCATCCACCTACAATTTTTTAAATCCAATTTTACACTTCGGTGAGTTTTTAGTAAAAGATGTGAAAGGAATCTTTTGTCATTTTTCATACGAGGTAATTTTTTGACTTTTCCGACAAAAGTACGAGAAGAATGTTTTTTTAACATATATGGAATGAATGGATTTTTAAAACATTATTTCCAAGAATCTTCCCTTACAAGTTTTCATGTTTATTTTTAATCAACTTCATTTAGTTTAGAATTGTATGACATGTTAAGAAAGGAAAACTGTTTTTGAAGTAGCAAGGATATTTTCCTCAAGAATGGAGTTCAAGCGTTTTATCGAAATTATTTTCCATCTATGATAATAAATCGTTCTGTTTCTATCCCTATTATTAAATTGATTTGATTATGTTGTGATGGAATTATTTTTATGAATTCTTTTATCTTATATGAGTTGTTTTATGATGTCACGATGTTTAAGATTCCCATTTTTATTACATGGGTTATTCTATGATGTATGGTTTATGATTTTGTGGCACAAATAATAATGGTATCATTATGAGATGGTTGGGACCTATATATCCCTCAAATTAATTGGGTAAAGAATTTACATCTCATGAGATAGACATGGCTGGAACGACAGGTTATACCGGTTCAGTGAAACAGGACTGAAACGAGAAGTGAACTCAGTTCAGAAATGGACATTTTCCACTAATATAGTCTTGGAAATGAGTCTTGACTAATAAGAAATGATTCTCAATGATTATGTGTGTATGCCACAAAGTTTCATGTTTTATGTTATGATTCTTGGGATTACATTTCACTAATATGATTTATCCCATGTTATGAAATTATGATCTCTTTTGCAGGTTAATATTTCCAAAAGTTATGTACTTATTTATATGATGTGATTGATATTTCTTTTGTTTACCCTTACTGAGTATTTGAGCTCACCCTTTTGTATGTTTTATTTCCCCAGGTCAGGAAGAAGGTTATTAAGTAGAATATGCCAAAAAGGGACTCTAGATATTATTAAATAAATGGGAGGCAAAGTAGATGCTTTATGAACCAGTTGTTTGTGATTTCCAGTTTCTAAAGACACTATACCTATATCGTCCTTTCATGGTTTTGATATATGTTGTAATAAGTGTGCTTCAATTTTGAAGTAATAACAATGTATGTGAAGTATGGGTCGTTATTTTCGGGCTCATGGAGAATGGCAGGAAACCACCCCCCCCCCTATAGAGCTCCCTCTGCACCCATGTTTTCACCCTTCATAAACAATACCAATGGATCATCGGGCAGGGAACCTCCAATTTTTGGGAGTTCAATAAGGGAAATGGGTTTCTCAGATTTCCAAGTTGCCCATCTCACATTCTCTGGGTTAAGGAGGCATCTCTCCATCCATCATTTTTCAAGGCAGTCCTTATCCCCTCCCATGAGGCTCAGTTCTAGGATATTTGTCTGGACGAGTCCATGAACAAGTGCGTCTTCAAGGGTTCTTCTTCAGGCATAATCTCATCAAGGGACTACATGAAGGCCTTTCATTGGAAGCTGGCTCGCGACCCTTGGGTCTTTGTTCTCCAATGTAAGTACATTCTATCCATGTTAAACATACAAATCTGGGGGGTCTAATCCATTTCTATCCTAACGTAGATGACTATCAAGTCCAATGGTATCCCTCTTGCCTCAAGATGTCACTGATGTTCAATTCCAAAAGACGAGTCTTCGTCCTACATTTGTTTTCAAAGTGACTGGGTTGGTCATATGTGGAATGTTTTGGGGTATTATATGGTGTCTTTGGAGATGATATCCTATCTTGTGGAGTTCTTCTAGAATTGGTAATGTGGTACCTCTACCAAACATGAAGAGGATGTCGCTCAGTTATTTTTGTTGCTGGCTTTTGGAGCATTTGGCAGGTGCGCCATCATGCATGGCACCATCGGTCTCTCCCTTCTTCCTGCAGTTTGATTCTCTAGACCAGGCTGTTAATAGCCAAGCTGGCTTCGCTCTACAAGCATCATGAGGCTTCCCTCCTTCAGTTGCAACTCCATCATTTTACGCTCACCAGGTCGTCCACCCCCTACGATTCACAGTTCTTGGGTTAGATGGCACCATTCCACTCAAGGGAATAAAATCATCACTAATGAGGCGTGCGACTAGGGGGAATGAGGGGAGGAGGGTTTTTTTCGAAAAACTTATGGCTCCATTTTCCTTTCTTTCAATGGTTCCTATGGAAGAAGGTGAGCCTCTGGTGGCGGAGGCCAATGCCCAGCTTAGTGGCTTAGAACATTTCTACATAAGGGCTCTCCACTAGGATACAATGGATACATCCTCAAAGATCATTTGGAGTTCCCTCAAAGGAGACATGTGACATCCTTAGAACTAACACCTATATCATCTGAAAATTCAATGTTATTCTCTACCATGAGACTGAGATTCCCCACACATGGTGTGAGGGTAACCAGCATGATTACTTCTTGGCCTATAGAGTGACCCCCATCTCCCTCTTTTGGTTTTCAATTCCCATGGATCCCTTCCTATGGGTGGAGTGGACATCGCTATCTGGGATGCTCTTGGTCTTTACTTTTTCTGACCTCCTTGATTCCCTTTTTTGGTTTTGGTTTTGGTTTTGGTTTTGGTTTTTGTTTTGATTCTTGTTGTTGGGTTGCTTTGATTTTGTACTTCCTTTCGAATAAATTAAATGTATGTATAGTGTCAAAAAAACAAGGTATTTTTAAAAAAGACATGACCTAAGATATAATTCACATAATTATATCAACCTCACTATATTATATAATCGAAAAATAATATTTTCCCTCATAATATTAATATGTTAGGATTTTTATTTATCTTAACCATTTACCCAAAATATAATTTCTTATTTAGTGTTACATGTATCCATGGACATTCATTTTAACATCTTCGTTTCCATGGTCAATATATCAACCAAATTCAAAAACGAAAAACGATTTAATGATATCCACTAAAATCACAATAATTAAAATTATGAATATGAAAATTATATCTTTCAATTATTACCTGTATGAAACCATCATTTCATCATATGAATATAAAACAACTTTGATCCATCCTATAAATCAATTTTATTGAATTCGATTATGTGTGGTCGTCTTTCTATTATGTTCATTAATCTTACAACATATATATATATGTATATATATTAAATACTAATATTAAATTTAAATCATTCATAATTGTTTTTAGAGATTATTTAAATCATCAAATCATATCAATTAAAAGTGTTAAACTAAGTGTATATTTTGGAGTTTTAGTTTTGAACTCAGTGATGATTGAGTTAATAACCAATTGACATATTTCTATGGTATTACCCCCTTGGTGAATCTTTGTAAGATCCTATATCCAATTATTTATATCAAGACAGGTTTTCTTATTTCTAGGAAATTATAAAATCTACAATTCAGAAGAAAGGATATTTAATAATATTTAGATTTATCCCTAGGTTTTCTATTAATGCGTTCAATTCATAATTATTAATAATGAAAAAATCTAAATCATTCTTTATATATCGATGACCCATCATTAATAAAAAATAATGATCCAATGATTTAGGTAAACCCTTATCTCCAAACAATGTAATATCACATATAAATTAATATATTCCTTACTAATGTCTATTATTATGATATATTAAAAAATTTCCAAAAATATTCTACATTTACTTGACAAAAAATCACATATCAACACTAAGAGATACCTAAAACCTAATTATATACGCTTTTTAATCACTATTGTTATCAAATTCTTACATTGATATCAAACATGACCTTCTAATACAATACTTTTGGGCCTTGTGTTAAAATACATACATTATATTTCATCTTTGAAATAATCCAATGTGACCTAAACATAACCATGAAACATTTCAATATAAAAAACCTACATTCAGACAATTAAATAACTATTTAATTTAATCATTATATTTTTAGACAGTTTGGAAAATATTTAAACTAAGAAAATCTACGTATTTCAATCATATTTTTCATTTTTCCTAATAAACAATGAATTTCATAGTTTATACAATTTCATCAATATACACCAAAATTTTCTCCTCGCGTGATACACATCAAATCAAATGAAATTTAATAATCTTCTTAATAACCATGGATAATGGAAAAATTATGAATTGTGTGGTCAAATTCTAATTAATGGTTAGGGTATAAAAAACCTATCATGGAATTAATAAGGCATAAATAATACTGTATAAATGCATTCTAATAAAATAATTCAATATAGCAGATAACATTACTATGTAATATATCAATGGTTAAAAGAGAATTATAAATAATTAGTCGGCTAAAAATAACACATTTGATAGTTATGTAACACATAATTTTAGACATCATAAACATACTATCAAGTCATTGTTATAAAGAATAATACATAAATTGGTAATGTTTACCCCAAGATCCCGAAATATTTTTTCTCATGAGACCTATGAGTACATAAAAGGGTAATATAACATTGGATTCAACTCATAACTAATTAATTATATTGAATTAATCATATGAAAATATTTTGTAAACAATTAATAATCAATATATCAAGAAATAAAAAATTCCATATGATAAATTTTTTTTATGTTCTTAATTATCCCCTAGAAAATATATTTTTAGTGGATGGAAAAATATATAAACAATACTGGAAAATCAATTTTATTATTTTAACATATCATTATTCATATCCACATCACCAAAAAGGATAAAAAAACATCCCTCCAAAATAGTTAATGATAAAAAAATATGTTCACATGAAATAATAAATATTTATTATTCAAAATAACAATAAAAATATTTATTAAATGAAAAATCATCTAAGTGGAATTGAGATAAATTATTAGATAAGATAACATTTCTTTTAACAAAAAATAATTTATCAATTAATGAAACAGATCAACGAATAATATTTTTATGTGAAAATGAAAATTCCACATTAGTAAATTTAATTTACAATATAATGAAATAAAATGGGAGAATGTGATAAAAAATGAATAATATTGTTAAGGTTGAATAGCTATGACACAATGAAATATAGGTTGTGTCAAAAAATCCATAAGGATTTCATAACTATTGAATTATTAATGTTGATTGGGAGAACATTAAATATATTTTATAACCATATAAATTTATAGAGAACTTTTGAAAAAATACATCCACATACTTGTATATAAACTACAATAAATAAATCATCTATTGAAAATGGATTATGTCTCCATGAAATAAAATTTATATGAGGAAACCCCTAGAGAAATCATATTTTTGAAGTATGATTCATTTTTAAAGTATTTTATTAAAAGTAAATGTAAATGTTTGAAAAATAAAATTATGTAAAATATAATTCAATAATATGGTATAATTCACTACACATATAAGAATAATGTATATTAATAATTAATATAACATAATGCATAAGAACTATGTTAAATACCCCTTAGGAATATCATAATATTGGAAATGTAGACCCTTCTTAATAGGCTTTATGATTATGAATTGAAAAATATAATATGATAATTTATAAAAAAAATTATATTCATTGTCTAAAAAAAGAAAAATAATCATAAATGGTATATTATAACTAAAAATCAAATACTTTGAGTTAACCGAATCCCTTAATTCATGTTTTTTATACGAATTAACAGAATATTTATATGAAATTTTTAAATGACATTATAAATCTTATAACTATTGGATATTTATGATTAAGAAAAAAAGGGCCATTACCTACACTTTAAAAGGGTATATATTACAAAGATGAACCCATGTCATCATGAAGGGAAATTGAGATGAAAAACCATAACATTACTCCATGTTTATAAGAATGTATAATTCCTTCCAAAATAATAAACATAAAAATCATAATCATTTTTTAACCATCTTCATATATATTAACTTTTCTACAAATTAATATAAATAGTTTATCATACATTTATTAGTTATTTATTCTTAAATTAGTTCATCATATTTTATTTATTTTTATGGATACTTACATTACTCCTAATATTGATATTTAAACTTTGTAATACATGAGATAATCATTTCATAGGTAAACCTTGAATCTTATATCTATTCTACAACGGACATCCTATTTTTTTCCTGATAATAGATGTATTTCATGGCTTCATATCACATAAAATTTTCTAAATTTTACAAATTTATTTTAATTAAATTATTATAAATTTTTTATTCATATGTTCAAATTTTTCTTAGGGTAATTTCTTGTTATTTTCTATAAATAATTTAATTTTGGTTGAAAAGTGGAAAATATCAATTTGTGAAAAACTAAAATTTCATTTCTCTTAATAATGTAAATGGAATTTCCTATCATATTTTTTATTTTGTTTTCAAGTAACATATTATCGATTTTATTAAAAAAATATATCTAATTTCATAGAAATTATTAAAATATTTCATTTCGGAATAAGATTTATTTTTCACTGAAAATAAAATTTTCCAAAAAATAATTTCCATTGTGTTTTATGCACTTATATGATTATTAATTTCATCTAATTATTAGAATTTAATTTTAACAATGGTTTTTTAAATTTTAAATCATAATGTTCTTAAAGGAACACTTATGGAGGCAGAATTCCAAAACAAAATTCCAAAGAAGTTGTATAACTCTTAACAGTGTTACTTCATATATATTTACTTTTGTACATAATTAAAAATTCTCAGTAGTATTATGATATAATAACATAATTATATAAAATATTCATAAATTTTATTATATTTTAAAAATTAAGTATTTTCATATTCTTTTCAATCATATGGGAAATTAATTCAATGCTTGTTCATACGTGGGGACTACAACAAAAAATATGTAATGTGATACATTATTCATTTATACCCTACATTGGATTCCATAATGTTGGAATTATTGAATAAATATTATATTTATTCTATTATTATATTTTTTTTAAAATTTTTATTTGGTTAACATTATTTCCACAGCATTCATTAAAATTAAGAATGTGTTTTTCATGTGTATGTATGGACTATTGTCTCCATGATATGATGTATTGAAATTTCCATCACTTATTTGGATGTATAGTTCAAAAATTATGGTGAATTTATAAATAGTATGACTATAACATGATTAATATTCATTTGATCAAACTGTGACCTTTGTAGATGTACTAGAGCCGTTGAACTGAGAGACGTATGGAAAACTAAAAATTTAATACTGAAATAATGATTTTTAAAAATTATTATTAATAATTGGATAGAATAAATTCATAAAGGTATCAAAATGATGAAAAACATAAGGATAAGAGTTGTCAACAAACCCAAAGGGGGGATTGTTGGGAAAAAATCCCTCAAGGTAACATTGAATTATTTTTTAGTTGGTTGTGTGTTTTGAAAACGCATGTCTCATCATGATTACGAGGAGCTTCATAAATAGCATAGATAAAGGGAATTGTTAGGGAGATTTTTGGTGGTGGCACAAATGAAATGAAGGAATGATACATGATTAATATGAGCTCCGAAATCCGAAATTGTTTGTGGTGCTTCGCGATATAGAGATAATTTCGGCAAAAAATTCGGAGCATCACAATTTGATATGATGTGGCATTGAATTCATGCGGAAAGTTCTAAAGTCAGTGGAATCACCTATAATTAGGCATCATCCCCCTCCGAATATGTAGATAGTTTTACATAGAAAAAGTTTTTGCTCTCAAATTACAAAGAAGGTTTGTGGAGGTAATGTGCTTTGTGAAAGATATAAGCTTCACGTCGACTAATCTAGCCCTACATAAGAGTTGTGTTCTCCGTTGCCTTAATGATCATTTTGAAGGAAGTCTCATTGCGAAGTCTTGTGCTCGGTGATGGACTTAGATTTTTGAAGGCTTGATCTTTTAGAAGGCTTGGACCCAACGAAGCACTGGGTTCTTTGAATCAGTGAACTGTGCTAAGGTATGTGCTTTGTAAAGAGGCATGGACATAGCAAGGGATTGTTTGAGCATTACAAAATTGGTAGCTTCACAAATAAGGTTTATATCTGAAATTATTTCCAAATTTTATTTCCCATTGATTTGTGTGAAAAGGGGTATTCATTCATGGATTTAATATGGACTTCAACATAGAATCTACATATATTGAAGGATTTTTTATTAGTGATAAAGAGATGACTTACAAGTCCATAAACTATGAGTGAATCCCTTCCATGTGTAGTGAGTAGAGGTAGAGGAATAAGTTTATCAATTATAATTGCAGTGTTCCAAAGAGAGATAAATAGGGAGTGACCCAAGTGAGAGTAGTGATCTTTCCCAAAACATTGAAATGGTATTGAGCATGGGATTTAAAGTGATCTTTCACAAAAATTATTGGTAGTGAGGTATAGTGGATTTGGTATAGCAGAACATCATCATTTTATGCTCCTTGAACATAGCCTAGTGATGGTGAACCATGTAAAAATCTATGTGTCTGCCTTTTTGCTTACTTGAATTGCATCCAAATCATCATCATTAGATAAATAAGACAAGAACTGATTATAACAAACAAACAAGTTCAATCAAAGTGTCCCTTGTGATAAAGAGGTAAAGATCTAGTGGGGCATGATTAATATAGAAAAGAATATCCATACCATGATTCACCCTCCCCCCATTAGAGTATATATCCCACTATTGGTGCAAACAATTTTTTTTCATTCATGTGGAAGTTTGCGGTATGAGATTATTTCATAATATCAATATTGATTAAGATTGTTTATGTTTATGTTTCCATTTAAGAAATTATATAATATTTTATTATTATAATTCATATATTTTCTTCTCCACTATTTATTTATTTTTTTCCTGTTTTCTTTTTATTTTCCTTTTTTTATTCAAACTTATTGAGTATTTTTTTAATAAAACCTGGCCTTATATATTTTATATGGGTCGAGATTCATTCTCCTTCATATCTATCTTCATTAAAATGGTTTATAGAATTATCCAAAAATTTTAAATGAATTTTAAATTAATATTTTTTGGTATTTTAGATTATATAAAAAAATTAAAATAATATTATTGTAGTTAAAAATTTTTACATTTTTAAAACTGTTAGAATGGGATAAAATTTTATGTTTACTAGTTGAAATCATTTTCCCACCATCATTTCCATTTTTTGTTATAAATATTTTTCTAGTTTTCGAAGTGCAATTATATTGAAAATATATTTTTTATTATTCATATAATTTTAAGTTTACAAATACATTAAAAGAAATTGATATTTCTTCTTGTTATAAAAAACGATTGATAATGTCGTTATCAATGTGTTTTAGACAATGTCATTTGAGGCCTACATTTTCATGAAACACATCCAAAGGAGTATAAAAACTAAGAGAGCTCTAAATGGAATAAAAAATTGATAATTGAAGGATTATTTTAAATAATCCACCATTAAAAAAATTATAATTATTTTATAAATAAACTATACATCATTAAGTATTTATTCATTATGAATAACATTATACCCATCAAGGAAAATAATACGACATCTACATTACATAGATTCATTTTATTCAATGGAGAAGAAGAGTGATATGTTATCACATATAACATGGCCATCATTTTTTTTCCAAATGATTCCTTTAGTGTCCCAACACATTCAACATTCAATCACCAAAATTGAATTAGGATGGAATTTAAAATGGGAAAAATAAGCTAATTATGATGAAACATACATATAATCCAAATCATCTTCTACTCTAGTCAAATCCATACATTAACATAAATAAAATTCAATTCATAGTTGTGGAGGAGTGAAATGGGGATGGAATGAATTCCCTACATAAAAAACTGGTATTAAAAATTCTCTCCATTTTCATTGATAATGTGAAACCCTCTAGGATCCCAATGTCCTTTGGGAGGCTAAATAATTATGAGAAAGCTGTAAAGTGATATTTTAAAAAAAATCTATAGACAACAATATGGACCTAAATTTTTGAAAAAAAATACCTATACCCAAATATAAATACTTCACTATTTCTAAAAAATATTAGAGAGGATAAGGAGTTCATTTATTATCAGAGATGAAGGGGCGAAATAGAAGCATTCATGGAAACTCGAATGAGTTTATGGTAGATAATTAAATTACATAACGAAATTAAAATTCATAAATGATTAAAAACACCATTTTTCAGAAAAAGAACCCCTAAACATCCTCTATGAATAATATCCCCTTGAAATAAGCTCTATTATGAGGGGAGTTTTATGGAGGATTCTTCAAAGACATTCCATCAGAAATAGTACTTTATAATGAATTTATTCCCTCATTTTTCATCAAAGACCACATAAAATATACCCTTATCTGATGTGAAATTGTTTGATCTAGAATTTTTAATTATCCTCTCTTCCATTCTCCCGTCTCGTGAATCATATATATTTAATATAGATATTTCATGACGAAATAATAAACAAAAATATTTTTCCACGTGATGTTCACATCAACACAAATGACCTTATTAGTACCAATATTCCCTGATTGGGACCTTAAAATGTGATATATTCTTATTTATAATACCTTAAATGGGAATCGTATGGATATTCCACACTATACCCTTCATTTTAATAACATTCCCCGACACAAACCTTTGATCTATACAACAATAACCCAAATATCAAAATGTTCAAGAAACATGTGTCAACAAGCAACCCGGTTACCCTGGTAACCCAATAACAAATCCATCCATAATATAGCCTAATGTGTGTTCCCAATACTAGTGGGTTGAATCATAGCCCCTAAAATCATACAACATGCATGTGGGAACACATTTCCCACGAAGAAAAGCATAAGCATGACTAGTAAGTAAATATGCACATAAAAAAACTCCACTGGGATTTATGTACTAGAAAACAACAAGAAATAAAAATACCCAAGAAAAAAAAACCAAGTACTAAAAATGGGAAACATCCCAATGGTCCCTATAGAAATAACTCATCGAGTCTAAACCTCAACAATTGAATCCACCTCCATGAAATCCCTTTAAATTTCTCAAACCTAGAAGGAGAATGTCTTCAAAAACCTGAAGGCAAAATAAATGTGTGAGACTAATCCTAGTATTGTACCAAAAAATACTCCATAATAGATACAAAATATGGATTATAGGAATAAAATCATTCAGCTTTCAAAATAAAAGGTTTGGAAATTAAAGGGAATACTTTTAAAAATCATGTTATACAATTTCAAAATGATATAAAATAATTTTATAGCACATGATTCGATTTACAAGAGATGGAATATTTATAAATCATTGGATTAAATAAAATATTTAAGTAAAATATTTTAGGTATATCCTGAAAATAAATGTATTGTAGTTTTCCAATAGTGGAATAAATGTATATCTCATATATAAATCAAAAAATAAGCAACAAGGTCATTTTCTAAAAATGTACGATAGTATTAACCAGATATATGATTCTATTCTCTCTATGTGATCATGGTTAAATGATTATACCCACATCCCCTTTACACTTAATAGAGGTGGCTTGTCACCCTACCAATGGGTATGTTGCCCACTGAAGGTATATTTTAGAATTTTATAATAGCATAGAGTGTAACTCAATAACTCATCGACTGCATAATTATTTCATGTGCTCCCACGTGATGGGAAAATTATTTTAGTACCAAATAAAATAAAATTTATCCCATTCTTCACTTTAAAAAACGAAAATTTATTTCAATTTAAAACCAAAATATGTTTTAATTAAAAAACATGCCCTTTCTACTGGATAAAACCCCTAGGTTTTGATCAAATCATTTAAAATCCATTTTCTCAAGTTGGAAATCCTTTTAAAACCAATTATATATTTTTCTAATTTAATTTACTTAATTAAATTCATCAATTTAATTGAAAACATATCTATAAAAACCAAAAATTAAATTCAACAATTCAAATCCCCGAATTTCCATAATCATTCCTCAATTCGATGGAAGTAGTGGTTTTCCAAATTTTCATGTGAAAAGCATCTAAAATCACCCAATTCACGAGAATATTGTTTTTTAAATTTAAATTAATGAATCTTTTAAAAATTTAGTCTGAATCAATAATATAAATCAATCAATCAATACAAGTATTATCAAATTGGTTAGTCAATATGGAACCCCAACCTCTTCCTGAAACTCAATAACCACAACGACACCCGTCAATTAGAACGTAGATGTAGAAGACCTTGAAACTCAACCTAGACGAAAGATCTAACAACACAGTCTATAGATCCATCAATCCCATTATGATCTAAAAGAGGATAAAGAGAGAAAGGTGAATATGAATGAAGAACACATAGTCAGCTATCACCAGCCAAAGCAATGATGATTGATCTCCAAAGGAATGGATATGAAGGGTTGAAAGGCTCTAAAAATATTTTGGGAAGGATATCATTCGAATGAAGAGGAATTAGAGATGAGTAAATGAAAAATAACCAAGCACACTACCTCCTTTAATAATATGTTTTCAGGGGATCACATGGCATGTAATGCAATTATGGGTCTTGAAAGATATAAATTTCGTAATAGTGAAAAAACATCGTATTTGTAACACCCCTTTTAATGTCTGTTTATTACACAATGTGTTACCCTTATTCATATTTTATAATTACTGGGGATCATAACTGATAAAACCACCATAATAATGCATTAAAACCTGACCTCAATATACTTCATTCCATGTAATGGTCATTCACGGTGTGGACCCATCACATTGTGAACCGTGCTTAATTTCTTGCACCTGGTAGCAACTACACGACATATAACCAAGATAAACAACATGTAATATATTGGATGTTTACAAAACAACATATTAAATGTTTAAAAGTCATTAAATATTCAGACATTTACTTTATAGTAATCCTCAAAATTCAAACTCAACACCTTCCCACTCACTAAGAAAGGAAAACCATGACAAGTTTTTATGTTGTACATATTAGAGTTCTAACCGGATGTTACATGATCCTCACCATAAAAACATTCTGATCCAGAAATCTTATGAATAACCTTCCATGACAAAAATATGAGTCCATGAATCTCTCATCAGTTCTTTATGTTCCCATGTATCCATATTTTTAGATCCATGTTTCCATAGCCCTAGAACCAAAATTATCGTCCTCCTATTAAGTACATTAGAATCAAAATAATCTATCTTGATTGGATGCTCAGTAAAATATAAATAAAAAACTATCTCAATATCACCCCATCTCAAGATTTGAGATGGATCTGATAGATACATTCTCATATACGATAAATAGAACAAGTTATGTATCTACGTCATCTATGGTAGAATTTCAAAATGGAAAGAATCTTCCCCACCTTCTCAACAACCATAAAAGGTCCCACAAAACAAAGAGTAAGCTTACCTTACCTCCCACATCATTGATAAACCAACTGGAGAAAACCTTAAATAACACCTGATCACCAACAGAAATCTATAAATGTCTACATTTTTGTTCATCATATGACTTATTTCAGCTTTGTGCTGTCAATATTCTAGGATGAATCTGCAGAATCATATTTGTCATCTCCTATACCAAGATTGGTCAAACCAATGAACATTCACCAACCACCAACCATCATAAGGGAGATTTAAAATAATATCCATGAAATGACACAAATGGATCCATCATAATCTTGGATTGGTAATTATTGATGTAAGAGAACTCTACCATCCCCAAGTGATCATCCCATGACCCACTAAAAATTGGAACATGGGAATGAAGCATATCCTTAAGAATCTGTATAGCTCTCTCTATCTGGTCATCCAACTATGAATGGTAGGTCATTTTCTAATGAACCCAAGATACCAATGCATCCTAAAGGACTCTCCAAAAGCTTTAAGTAAACTATGGTTCCCTATTAGAGAATATAGTAGATGGAAATACATTAAAACTATCAATCTCTTTCACATAGAGCCTTTCCAACTCCTCAAACTTGTCTATATCATGAATGGGTGTAAAGTGAGATGGCTCGGTCAAAAAATCAATGAAAACCCATATTTCATTATTCTTCTTCTGGGTATGTGAAAAACCAACCACAAATTCCATAGATATTTCATCCCACTTCCAGGTATGGAAATGAAGTGGCTGATGCAAACCTGAAGGTTTCTAGTGCTATGCTTTCACCTGTCGACAAATATAGTAATGGAAAACATACACAGTAATTTATTGACTCATCCCTATCCACTAGAACTACCTCCACAAATCATAATACATATTAGTGGTTCCTAGGTGCAACGCCCAATGTGAATAATGACAATCCCCCATTAGAGAATTTATGGTTTCTAATAGCACAATGAAAAAATTATGATAGTTTAGAACACCCTCTTTGGAAAATGACCATAGGGATAGGATCTCATCACCATAAATAGATTCTATAATGGTATAAAATTCATTATCAGGCTCTTGATTCTGAAAAATCAAATCGAGAATAGGTTATTTCAACAAAATTTTGGAAAATGAAAACTCAACCCCTTCCCCCTGAACATCAATACGCAACTATATAATGAGATCCATAAAAATCTACTCTTTAAAATATTCCTTCACTTCATGGGATGGATATTAGATTCTAAATTCATATGCAATGACATTCCCTTTCCCCAGGAAATAGGTGATGTAAAAGTTAAAAGATTAGAGGTACTCCACCCAACAACTCAGACAATGATTTAAATAATTTTTAAACAAGATATTACATTGTATTTTGTGGCTTGAAAACACAATAAAACTTATTTAATATTGGTAATTCACAAAAATATTATGTTTCGGAATAATATATTCATGTTCAAGGTCATGAGAAGGGTAATTATTATCATGTGGACAAATCTGATGACATCCATATGCAACTACATGGTCACCCTAAATAAGAACACAACCCAAGCCTGACATTGATCCATCAAATATGACCACAAATCCATACCCCGGCCTCTGGAAGAGTCAATGCCAAGGTAGTAGTCAAAATATGTTTCCCCTAAATAGATGAACAATGAAATTTATCATCCTAAACTAAATTCACCCCATTCTGAGTTAGTGCATTCATCGGAGAATCCATCTTTGAGACATCCTTCATGAACCTATGGTAATATCCATATAATACAAATAAGCTTCAAATTTTGAAGACATTTTTTGGTTTCTCCCATGTCATAAAATCCTTATCCTTTTCAGGATCAATAGAAATAAACTTTTTAGACAACACAAGTCCCATAAAATTCACTTCTCAAATAGATTAATCACACATAGAAATTATTTCATAGAGTGATTGACTTTTCATAAGACTCATTACAATTATCAAATGACTCACATGTTCCTCCATATATTTATAAAAAATGAATATTAAATCGAGAAAGACTACCAAAAATGTATCAATATACTCATGGAAAAACATATTCATCAAATCCGGGAAAATTGTAGTAGATTTTTCCAGAACAAGGGAATTACATGGTACTCATAATGGATGTACCTTCTTGGAATGGTAGTTTTCTAAATGTCTGATTCATTTATTCTAAAATGATGGTAACCAGATTGATGTTTGGTCTTTGAAAACTACTTCATGCCTTTCAACTAATCAAACAGATCATCAATCCATTATTGAGAAAACTTGTTCTCTTACGGGACTCGATTGATCTTCCAGTAATCCACACATAAGTGAAGAGAACCATCATCCATCTTAGAGAAGAGAAATAGTGACAACCAAGGTGACACACTCATGTTTATGAGTCCTTTCTTAAGAATATCTTCCAACTACGACTTCATCAATTTTAATTCAGAAGGGTCCATGGGGTAAGAGGAAATTGAAATTTGTTTCGTACAAGGCATTAAATCAATAGAGAAATCAACTTCCCTTACTAGTGTAATACTAGATAAATTAGATGAAAACACATCCGGAAACACGAAAACAACTAGAGGGATATAACTACTCCAATATTCCCTCCCTACATCTAAATAAAACACTAATATCACATTCCCCAACTCAGGATAATATTTTCCAGCACTGCTCAACCTTGGGTCACATTCCCTTTGAAACAATATATGCAAACCAATGTGTGTTGTAAGGTAGAATTGTCGAAGATAACAACCAATTTGGGATTTATTTGAAATGAGCCAATCCATCATGAATTTGACTCCAATATATTTCATGTCAAGGACCAGCAAATTCCAAGAAAAATCAAAATCTAAAAGGGATAAGACAGATGCGGTACTACAAAGTCCTTGTTCTCTCATCATATCAAGGGGTGTAGTAATATCCAATTAAATAGATAAAATATCCATGGAAGGATTACTAATATTAAAAACATGGTTTAAAATAATCAAGTAAGATGAACCTGTATCAAATAGGGATATCACTAATAATGATTCTATAGTAATGGTACCTCTCATGGTCACTCGTCCCATGTCTATATCTTCTAGAGACTCTTCCACCATGTGAAGAAGCTACGTTCCAGATGCCTATGTCATGGAATTATTTTTTAAGTGAAACATCTAATTGACCCACAATTATAGGAGAAGCTTATTTTTTTATTCCAGTAAGAAGAGTAGAGTACTGCTGGAAGAATCTCTGTATGTTCCCAGAAATTCTATAGGAGCTACAATTCTTCTGATCCTCTGTATAATCCCACTTTTAATGTACTACTATTCCACACCGAAAGAAACTCAAATAACTTCCTCATGGACCCATAATATGTATTTAATTTCTATTTAATCTAGAACCACCCTGCAAATCACTATGCTTCTATTATCATTTTAAGAAACCAATACTAACACTTGGAGAAAAAGGAACTCACGTCTAATTTTCCAGCAAAGTCCATCTCAACCATCATTGACCTATCCAGCACAACAACATTAGTGGGTTGATTCAACAAGAAAACCGCAGAACAAATTCCTGATTGAAGCCCTAATAAATCTATAAATCCATTATAATCTCATTAGATACAATTTAAGGAGAAAATGATGTTATCTCAAAAAATATAATTTCATAATCATTCACGGTTATATTATATTTCTCAACCATGAAAAACTCTAGAGCTGTATCCAACACCATTGTCTCTGGATAGAACAAGTAGGTGACAATAACCATGATATCTTTCCACTATAATCCCAAATGTTTCATTTCCATCATTATAATGTCCCATAATCTCTTGTTGGGTCCTTCGAGCATGAAGGTGGTGCACATCACATTGATCATGTCTGCTGACTCCAAGAAGTCAAACAGATGTTCTGTCTTTCCCATCCATTGCTCAGCAAGTGGAGGATAAGTTGAGCATAAAAAATTGGTGGGTTTTTTAGAATTAAATCTTGATAATTATTCCGAAGAACATTTCCATGGGGGTCTATAGCTAGATCCTGAAAGCGGACAAGAGGTGGTGCATATCCTAGTGCTTGGACAGTTTGTACGATCACCTCAACTAGATTTGGGTCCACTAGAGGATTCCCATGATATGGTTCAGCACTAGTCTCTTAGTGGAATGAATTTCCATTTCAACATAGAGGAATGATACTACACAACATCAGCATAATACATAGAAGACATTAGGTAGTGCTCAAACAAAGCAATGAGGGAAATTAATTCAAATAGATGCAACAACCGTATTTGGATTCCACTCTATCCAAATCGAAATATAGAAATGACTGTAAATAATCTATAAGGAACCCTTCCCTAACAACACCTGGTGACATAAGGTTCATTTATTTGAGATATGGACATACACTCAATTCAAACTACCTCCTAAGTCCTGAAAAGATTTCAAAAATTCATACTAACTACAAGACAAAATTTGAATTTCCTCTTCTGATACAACTTGGTCACAATCCATCCTCGGTACCCTAGTAACTAGATAACCAAGAGGCCCTGACATGGCACTAAGGGAATCCCCAATAACCATAGGTTTATGACTAATATTTTTAATTATAAAATATGCATTTTGAAACAAATTTTCTACAATGCAATGCGGAAGAAATATAAACAAGCCAACATGCATATAAAAGAAACACCACGATGAGTAGTGTACCAAAATAAATTAATGCCTAAAAATCCCAAAGCACTATAACCCAAGTTCAAAAAATGGGAAACCATCACTATGGTCCATAAGGACACAACTCACCACAACAAATGCTCAAAAACCAGATCCACCTCCATGAAATCCCTTCCCATTACTCGAACATGGTAGGAGAAAGTATACAAACACCTGAAGGAATAAGTATGGTGTGAGCCTAATCAATATTGGGTACCACCAAAGACTCCATAACTGATTCCAAATACAAATTATCCAAATAAAATATTTCAATTTTCAATTTAAATAGGTTTTCTAATTCACGAGCACATTTAAAAAACATGTAATATTATTTCAAATTGATTGAAAATTATTTTAAATCCTATGATTCACATTATAAGTGATGGTATATCTGTAAATGAAGGGATAAAAAAATAGGTACATAAAATAGTTAATATAAATCCATAAAAAGAATGTAATATAGTTTTAAAACATTGGAATACATTTATATCTCATATATAAACAAACCAGTGACCAATATGGTCGTATACCAAATATGTATTATAGTATTATCCATCAATAGGATTATTATCTTTCTTAGTGATCATTGAAAATGATTATACATACATCGCCTGAAAAATGTCTACTGGTGACTACTCACCTTCTTATTGGGGATGTGACCTGCCATAGGTATATTTTAGAACGTTGTAATAGAGTGAGTGTACCCAAATAAACAATGAACAACCTTAGGATTGAATGTACTCTTACATGATAGAAATATTATTTTAAGACACAATTAAATAAAATAAATCTCATTATTCCATTTCAAGAATTTAAAATTCCTTCCATTTAAAACTAAAATGTAATATAATACAAATTATTCCCTTTCTACTAGATAAAACCCTTTGGTTTATATCAAATCATTATCAATGCATTTTCACAAGTTTGAAATATATTAAAAACCAATTGCATCTTTAAAAAATTCATTTCCACAATTAATTTCACTATTTAATTGAATTTTTTTCCAACAAATCCACAATTTAAATAACGTAATTTCCATAAACATTCCCCAATTCAATGGATTGGGAGGACTTCCAAATTTCTGTGCCAAATGTTTTTTAAAATTCTTGGTTCACTTTATTCTTGTTTTATTATGTTAATTGAAATAAAATTTGTGGAATTTATTTTAAATCCAAAATTGAAATAAATCATGAAATAAATGGATAGTAAAATTTACTAATAAGGAAAAAAACACAAACCTCTTCCTAAAACTCAATACTCACAACAGCACCCATAAATGGGGACGAAGGTGGAAAAGTCCTTGAAAATCAAACTAGGAGAACGATACTAAACCACATGGAATAGATCCCTCAATCCAAATATCATCCATGAGAGGATAAAGAGAGATAGTTACCGAATTATGAAGAATTCTTACCTAGATATCACCCACTGATGCAATGATGATTGACCGCTAAAGGAATGGATCTGGAAGGTTGGGAAGGCTCTATGATTAATTGGGGAAAGATTTTAGTAAAAGGATGAGAATTTTGGAAATAAGTGAATGAAAAATAACCAAGCACACTATCTCTTTTTATAGGCTATTATAGAGGAATTTCACAGTGTGTAATATAGTTACATGTCGTGAGTAATTTAATTTTCATATCGGCGAAAATGCGTCGAATTTGTAACTCCTCTTTGAATTCACTGTATTACCTTACGTGTAACCCCTATTCACATAATGTAATGACTGAGATTATTACCTAATAAAACATCCAGATTTAAACATTAAAAACTAAACTAAAAATACTTCACATCATTTAATGGTCGTTCAATGTGTGTACCCATCACATCATAAACCACACTACACGGCATGCACCCAGTAGTTGTTACACAGCGTGTAAACCAGTTAAATGGAATTTAATATCCTAGATGTTTAAAAAAACCCTGTTTAAATATGAAAAATATGCCAATTGTTAGAATTTCCCATTATAGTAATCCTCCCAAATCAAACTCAACCCTTACAAACTCAACAAAAAATTAAAACCATGACAAAGTTTAATGGGGTAAATATTAGAGTGGAAATGACATGTTAGAACATGATGATGGAATTTATAAAATAACACACCAAATTGGGATGTTAAACTACATGGATAAAATATTAGCTACATGAAATTAAACAACAAGACATTGTACTTGTCTCATGTCATTAAACTATATAGTAAGATCATGTCATGTGAACAAAACCACTTTTATTCAAATTAAGTGGGATATGACTCCTATCTCAATGTGATATAGTATTCCACAATCACAGGATTAATCCCAACATAACAAATATTCTACCGACTTCTACTAAATCCATATTACCTACATATCATCCCTATACCAAAAAATATTCTTAATATAAAGAGGCCACCAAGTGGAGATCCATATTCCCTCTAGGTGTCAACACATTATTCTCATTGGTCTATACTCCAAGAAAGCCACATCACCATAAGGGAAAAATTATTATGAAACCAACTCCTACCAATTTATCTATATTTCCTTCAAGGTTAACCAAAAACTGATTTTCTTACATAGGCCCCACATATATCATTCCTAGTAATCTTTTACCCAACCATCCTTACAAAAAAATGATAATCTAGAAGGATCATTCTATGTCGAATGACAATAAAATATAAACAAATATATGATAAGTACAATCAAATTACAAGGCTTCTGATTCCATTCCTACTGTAAAAAAGAATTCCTTTTCATCAACACCATCCTGACACTAATAACATATAACACATTCATGGATGGGGATAAAATCTAGACAGACTAGTTGTGTGGATTTAAATAATATTAACATATAAATAAGAATTTTAACATTATAAAAATATAAATATAGATATACAATGATACATAATTATGGTTACATTAATGAAGAATGTATGATATGTATATATATATATATAGACACATCGATGAGACATCATTAGTATATACAAACATTAACAATGACACATGCTTATAAATTATTTTTATGACAAGGGTATCCAGGCCCGTATTGGAATTTGGGAAGGATTATTGAACAGAACATAGATTTGTTATAGAGTCACATAAAAATGAATAATTTCACTAAACAGGCCAGGATGACCTGACATCCCATCCACTAACCATCGCGAGTTCCTAAATTTCATTAGTAAGAATCCTCAATGTCTACCTTCTAGTGGAATGAAAGTTCATTTTAATTCCACTTTCTTAGATGTGGGATTAATTGGGTGTTTTTGGTTATATAAATAACAATTATTGGAAACCATGAGAAAATAATTGTAAACCCAACATGAATCATTCAATAAACAAGATAAATGGGTTTCCCACATGCAATTAGATAAAAATATTTTCTTCTATGTGATACAACATTATACGGTTGAATTATTTTATAATATTCCATTGTTAGAGTAATTATATCACCAATAATCACTTCAATGTAAATTTAATACTTTCAATTATATATTTTCACAAATTTAATTTTAAAATCATGGTTTTTATCAAATTAGGGAACACTATCACCCACCTAGATCCTTCAACACAATGTATTGAATTCACTAATAAAAAATCCCATGTAAATGGTTCTATTCAGACACTAAAGGTTCCCTATGAGTCAATACGAGGCATGATGCCTCAATTCCCATTAGTGAAATGATAGTTAATAAAGGGAGAGGAGGAACCCTCTTTCACCATGAACTAGATTAGGAGTATTTCCACATATCATATCAACAAATAACACACTTCTTGTACTATGGTTGAACCAGGAGTCAGTAATACCTTCACCTCATTTTTTGAGATTGTGAGGAGGTATATTTTCATCTTCCTCGATGAAAATATAATACATCCTACACCTAAATAGATTTCCATAAAATCCGTGAGATATATCCTCAATTGGTATGTGGCCAACTACAGTGAACAAGATTATATCCTCTCTACAACCAAGAAGACAACAAACTTATATACCAAGAAATTAGTAGGAAGAAAAATAATTACAATACCCAGTAATACTGTAAGCATACCCAATAAATATCATGAGATGATAGTCAGTATATCCTACTAGCAATTAGGGGGAAAACACACATTATTTCCCCGACATATCATGTCCTTCATCACACATTGGTGTCAATTGGAGTATAGGAGCATGATCCTACCTCTACTACAACTATAAAATTAGAAAGTATCTAAATTAATGTTTTATAATCCCAAAAACACATTTTGTCATAAATTGATGGGAAAACATATAACTCCAAAAACACTCTATAGACATATTAAAATGTCTCACCAAAAAAACTGAAAAATTAATGTTCATTTTCATACCTTGAAAAAATTTTGTATAGGTACATACTCACATCCCCACCACCAATGAAGATCCACATCATATACCAAGATATACATATGATCAGGCACATATATTGAGTGATTAACAAACATAATTTTAATTTTTTTGAAACAATGTACATTTTCATTAATCTTAATATCATATATATGTTTATTTTTCATCTTGGATTATTTCATTATATAAAATACGAAAAATAATAATTAATAACCAGCTATTTAATTAAATACTAGTGGAATTGATGTATGAAAATTCGATAACTTAATGAATATTGTAATACAGGAAGTATTGAGTTTTTGTTAAAATCTGGTAATTTGAAAAATCAAATCCATATTACCTTCCCTAGTTCTACAAAGACTAATAGTTGTGTGAAATCAATTCATCCATATATATAGAATATTTCTGAGTTCATTTGAATATTAATGGTATGTTTTTTATAATTAATTTACATATGACTTCGAGATATATAGAATCTCACCATTGTTTGATTTCATATAAATAGATATTACCCTCATGGATCATGATATCATAATACATTTTACTAAAAAAATTGGTGGCTTACATCACATAAATTATTTACCATCTAATCCACTAGTGTAGTTCTAATTTTTTTTTCATTTTGATTGTTTTCCAAGATCTCACTCTTGAGAGGTTTCATGGTAAATTATTAAAAATGTATTCATGTAATCATTTTAACCGAGCTACTAGTTACTGTAAATGGAATACCGAGAAAATAGTTGTTATAGTATAAGTATAAATGAACATTTAAATGTTATTGGTGAACCTAGATTTAAGTTATTAAAGTGGGATATATCAATAAATATAATTGATTTCTTACTGAGTAATAATGACAAATACAATTTTCAGGCATTGTGAAGGAGATACATATATATATGGTTAAATAGTAAATGATACCATGAAATTGTTTCATTCTTCCCAATTATCTTTAGATAAATGTGAGAATTTCAATATTACATTTATATAGATTTTATTGGTAAATATAAACTATATATATTTCTTTTATTTCTAACAATTTTAACTATTTCATAAACATTTGATTATAATAAAAATAGTTTCTATATTTCCTATATTAAAATTATTTTCTTCTATAATTTGGATACATTGATATTTTAATATTATTACTATGCTTTTTCATTATTATATGTGTTTATTAGTTCTTTATTGTACCAAAACATATGTCTTTTAAGGAGGAATAAAATATTTAGTTGATTTAAAAGAATAATTGAACCCCTAACTTGTAGTGTACTTACTATACCTTTTTATCCTATATTGTTTAGTTAATTTACATTGTATATAAGTTATAAAAATTTGATTTATTTAAAATATAAATCCAAATAGACCAATAAACATTTAAGGAAATTATTTTTAGTAATAGTGTAAGATAATTTAGACATATATGAATATGTTAGGTGTTAGAAATTTTCATATTCTCACATGTAGATAAATTATTCCAGAAAATTATTTTACCAAGTTTTTTAGAGAAATATATAATGAATTTTAATTGAGTTTCAAATTAAAAAATTATCTCCAATATTGTTATTATAAATAAATATATAGTCGAGTCCATACATGAAAACCAACTTGGGGTGTATAGAAAAAATGAAGTTAGTCACTTTTCATAACATCAAAAGGTAAAGGAAAAAAATGAAATTGGTAAGAGTTTTTTCATAAATTATTTATTTTATACCCAATGAATATACATATAAAATGAATTAACAATTATTTCCTATACTAAAAATCTTATAGTACAATGGATAAAAATAGTTAACCGATAAACTACATGTTTCTATGTATATATACATTATATTTATGAATGGGAATTTAAATGAACAAATATCAATGACATAAATATATAAATAAAATTTGTTTGGATGCCATAATATAAGTAGTCATAGTGTTTGTATATTGATTAGATAGAGATACTGAAATTAAATGAATGAAAAATAGAGTATTTGTTACTTATTTTTCAAAAGGGTATATTTTCTAGAGAAATACTATTAAATAATCATTATGAGGTGAAGGAGAACCTAAAGATGGTGAATATAATATTTTTCCAAGAATGATATTCCGATAATATAATTTTAATAGATTATTTGCGAGGAAAACAGATATAAGGGTTATTATATAAAATAAATAATCTTATGAATCTACAAGATACTAATGAATATAGAAATATTATGTTTAGAAAAATTGTTTAGAGAACAAAATAAAAGATAATAATGATAATATAAATTATCATAAAAATAAAGCAATGAAAATTTTCAATGTTATTGATATTTAGTGTGATGTTTTTGGAAACACAATGTTAAATATTATATTGGAAGGTAGTGAGGATGGAATATGAATTATAGCCTTTTATTAAAATTTATCTAAAAAGGTAAATTTTCTCATGTGTGGATGACTATTCAGTACCTTATAAATTTTAAACCTACTTATTAATACTTTTATGCTTTAGAAAACGAAAATAAATTCATTATTATAGCTCAACATATTATAATAAGGGTGAAAAGGTTCATATAATATACAATGAGGTGAGATATTATATGAATGAATAAGATAAAATGTGTTAGAAACATTATAAAGTGAACAATGATCTAAAAAATGTAATAGTATAAATAAAATGGTTTTTTATTAATATAAAATAGATACATATTTAATTTTAAAATTAAAATTAAAATTTTATTTATAAAATGGATAATTCATTACTGAAAATACTAAATATGACTATAAATATGGAATTAAAACCAATAATGTCAATTCATCGTGATATAATTCAGAGATAGTATAGAAGGAGGGATACATGATAAGAAATTGAAAATTTTATCATATACTCTATATGATAAAGAAGTTATCAAGATGGAATTATAAATATATATTTTTTAGAAATCATTGAGTATGTTTATAATCGAAATGGTGAGATTTGAGATTATGTACTGTCTGTTGGGAAGAAAGAGAACTACATCATAACGATAAGGTAAAACCAAAAAATAAAAATTCAACTATAAAAAACATTTATTCCAAATCATGCACCCATTTATTCTTTATTACCAAGGGAAGGAAATTGGGTGAAAAATATATATATAAAATGCTTCAATCCTTCCAAATACATGACGAATTTACCCTAAAAGAGCTTCCTTATTTAAACAGCATAAGGAAAAAAAACTATGGGTTTAAAAGATATTGTTTTATAATTAGTCTAATGATATGGTAGAAAATATATCCATAGTGAAATATGCAATACCTTAATCATTATACTAGATATGTTAAAAACTAACCTCTAGTTATTTTAATATTTATTATTTAATTTATTATAAAATTATAAATTTAATTATTCTTAGGTATATTAATTTATTACATTTATTTTGGTGGATTATTTTTTAATTATTTATAGTCAAAATTTAATCATTTTTTTTAAAAATAACATAAACATTATGTGAAAATATTTATGGAACATTCATTAAATGATGATGTTGTGAGTAACCATTAACTGAATAAAACATCCATTTTTTGGATAATATTTTTTGTTCATCTAATTTTTCGGAATAGTTTTCTATTTATCTATTTTTTAGAAAAAATATTAAAATTTAAATAAAAATATTTTTTAATTTAATTTCAAATTATTTATCATTTAACTAATTTTCAATTATTAAAATTTCAAAATATCAATATTTATTTTCATGAATTTCAGTATTCTGATATAATTCCCAAAGTATCAAAAATTTAACATGTAAATAAATACAATGAAAATAAATATGATGTCATTTGTTTTGATAGGATATAATCTAGTTTTTTGGATAAATAAAATATTCATCTACATAACATATTACAAAGACACCTTTATAAATAGTTGGTCCTACTATTCATTGGTTCCACTCATTGTTATAATGGATTATAATTTAGTTTCTTTGAATAATTTTTTTTATTCTGATCTATAAATGGTATCATCAAAAAAATTTCAAGAATAGAAAAATTTTCACATAAATGTATGATGATTCAGATTTATTCTTAAAATTGTGATATAATGCTAAAATATATTAATTAATTTCAAGGACGTGGAATGGCATTTTCTATAACATAAGAACATGAACTATTTTACACATTAATAAGTTATATGTTCTATAGATATATTGAAATTTCTATTGATAAAGGGGTTACGAATGCGACATTACCCCACATTTTTTGAAATATTACCCTGACCATAGAAGAGAACAAAAATCCTTCTTTATATACAATTTGAAGGTGAATCTCTCTTTATATCCGACAGAATAAAATATTGTTATAGATAATTTATTATCCTAAAGAAAAAAATGAATATTTATGATTAATTGAAATTTCATTAAACCATGCATCTATTTCCTAGAGTGAGAATGACATTTCTGTGGATCCCATCCTTTCATTTACCATGGAACCAGGATAGAAACTCTTTACAAATTTGTTATTTCTACATGATTAATTTAGATATATTCGTATGAAATATTGAACCTTTTTAAATTTTTTTTGTACAACTATGAGGCAATTCATAATAGAGGATTTAAGATAATGTTAGTAATATAATGATTGATTCTAACAATATTTTATATAATGGAGATGAATGATGTAAAAATAGAAATTGAAACCCATCTATAAATCTCAAATGATATTCTAATTAAAACTAAAACAATTTGAAATATGAGACAGAACTACAAAATACATTTTTTTGAAATATCATTAGTATTTTATATTACTAATATAAATAATAATAATTTGAAGGAGACAATAAAAATCCAGAAGGCATATAACCTATTAAATAAAATTATTATGTAGATATCATTATAGATAAGTTACCTTACAAAAGGAAATATATAATATAATAAAATGTTGAATCTATGAAATAATTTATATCTTTAAAACATATGGATAACAGAAAAACATTTGAACCTAATGTATACCCTTATGAAAATTAATTGAAAAGAAAATTTATTATATAGTTTATTTGAATAAGTTACTTAAATAATTTCCAATGTGTTTTTAAAATGGAAAAAGAAGGTCAATTGAAATATAGAAAGTATAATCTACTATAATATAACAATCTATGGTTTAGTTAATTAAAAAGAATAATCTTTTGGAGATGGAGTTAAAAAGATATTATGGAACTGAAAAAAAAACATATATTCTCTTAAGATGAAATAGTAACAAATTTCTAAAACAAATCATCATGGATTAATGTTTAGTTATTATATAACTAAATAATATACTTTATGAGAAAGATAGATTTTGATGGTGAAGGGAATGTAGTTTACTCATATGCCCTGGAAAAATAATGTACATTTTCATAACCTCATCGTATTGTTGGAATTATATTTGTGAAACCATTAGATGTTCTTCAATCATATGTTTCATTTTTTGGTGTTCAGTCGGTTATATTTTATCCACAAGATGTTTCTCTACATTTTTATACTGAAGTATAAGTTTCACTATTAGATTTTCTATACAAAACAATTCTTGAGAAGTTTGTTTATAATAAAAAATGACTCTTATATGAAATATGTGATCTCATATTTATCTATACTTGAAACATAAATTCAATCCTTTATCAAAGATATATACTCTCTCTCTCTCTTTTATAATTATCTTCCAAAATTAGTTTATTATTAGAAATTTCTAAATGGGGTTATTTTTCATCATGTCCATATGATAGAATTTATTTTGATTGAAATATATTAATTGATGAACCCATTGACATTGATGATCATTATCTAGAAAATGGATATGAACTAAAATATCAATAGATCTTTTCAAATTTTCAAAAGAAGATACAAGAAACTAATCTTAATCCACTGCATCAGTTAAAAAAACATTACAATAATTTGCATAATTCTATAAGATGTCTCTGTTACATTTATCTGTAAACATTTTCCAAATATTATCTTGATTATTTTTTTAATTATTCTTCTTGGTAAATTACTATTTTGGGATACCACATAAATGATTAATAATTAGAATTTACACAAACATTATCATAATATTTTATCTTGGTTTTTATAAGAAGATACTTTAATTATATTGTATTTTCAAGAAAAATTTCTTTCTCAAAAACTTCTTTTCAAAAAAAACAAGAGGACAGTTTCAACAGAAATTAAATTTAAAATGGGTATTTACTTGAAAATCATAATTAATGTTGATTATTTTTTCTAAAAGGGGTATCCCAATGTTTGAGGTAGAATAATATAAACGGATAAATAATGATATTATCATCTGAATATATACATGGATTAATTTTTAAATATTTTATTTTCACATTACATGTTTCTATTTTTAAAAATCTATTATATTTCTTATTCATTAACTAAATTTACATTTCATTTAAAACCAAAAAAATCATTTACTATTTTATCTATTCATTGGTTAATGATTTTTATCTTTGATGATTTAATTTGTAAAACTAGGATATTAATTACCAATAAAAATATGTTTAATGTAATACTATGTGTATTGATTTAAAGAAAATATGACATCCAATAAAATTATATAATACCAAAATATTTTGGTATTAATGAAAAAATAAAATATTGAATAATAAAATCCTTATTAGATTCAGTAGTTTTACAAATCACAATAGTGGTTCATAATCTAATCATTAGTAGATACCGAGAAATGATGAGTCTAACCAAAGATGAACCCTACGCTACTACCAATATCATTAAAACTATGCCTAAGATATGAAAAATCATACCATTATACAATTATTTATAAATATAATTTCAACTAAGGGATAAAAAAATTTAATATACACTATAATAATAATCTATGAGTTGTAATCACTGGAATCCATAAACTTCTTATTGACTATGGTATATATAATTTCTTTTATTTTTGAGTGAATTTGTGGAGAAAAATTATATATGTTTTAATTGATAAATATTCTATATTTTCTTGTTATGTTCATTTTATCCAAGCTACCAATTAATATTGCAAGATTACTATGCTATAATGTTTTTTTTGTTGAAGTTTTGAGATACTATTCAATGTAGAGGGTGAATTAGGCTTCATATAGTTGAAGTGGTATATAACGATTGGGTTGATCGAGGGATTCAAGGGTAAGAATTATAATGTAATGAATATTTCATTATAAAGTGATTACCATTTGATGGTTGAATGTAAAGTATATCGTGAAACTAGTTTGTGTTTCCCCATTATTTTTAGGATAAAAATGAGAATATCATAATATGTTTTTGGGGTATTTTATTAGTAAATAAAAACTCCATATATTAACTTTATTTCAACAATTTTTACTATTTCAATTACATTTGATTATAATACATGTAGTTTTTATATTCTAAAAATGTATGATAAGATTATTATTAATTGAGATATATTAAGTTTTAATTATTTTTATCATATTCTATATTTTTTTGTTGGTTTATCACTGCTTATTAGTAATGATACATATATATTATGAGGAGGAAGAAAAATGTTATTCGAATTCAAACTAAAATTTACCACCCCTCTTGATGGGCACATACCATTACCTTAATATACTACAACATATTCGAATTACATTTTAGGAGGATCATTATTACATCTCGATGAAAAATATAATGAATTTCCCAGAATATATTCGAATTACAAATTGAAATAAATGTCCCTTTTTGAAAACTACATCAGTAAAGGCAAACATCACTTAAATATTTTCATTTTCATTTTAGTAAATTATGATTTTTTTAAGATAATTGAAATATTCATGCTCTACTTTAGTGAATGTATTTTCATCAGTATATCATGTCAACAACATACAGGAATGCACATATTTTTTGTCATTCTAAAGTAACTCATTGACCTAGTTCACTGGGAAAATGTGGTCCACTTATGCAGGTTCCAACATAGGAAATTAATTCTTCACAACATAGGACACCAGCTACAAAATAGTGGGTGTCAAAAATGACATCCCACCATGGGAGTCCTAATTTCATATATCAGTCCGATTACTCTACTATACTTGATTCTATCATTATTAAGGCCCTCAAACATTTTTCAATTGTTACCCATTATCCTACTATATTATTATTAGACTGTGTAAGAAATAGATGTTTTGAATGTTATCCCTATAATTTCACTAACATTAGTCTTGGAGGTTCTATAGAGAGTATTATAAATGAATTTCCTCCCCATGGAAATATCAGGATAAATCATAGAAACTTATATCAGGACAAGCCTTTCAAAAATCAACCCTGTGTTTATATTATCAAACAATAAAGAAGATCCTCCATATGAAATTTCCAACCCAACAGGTCCTCCCATGGCAATAAATTTTAGGAATCCATGTAAATTTTTTTATTACACCATAATGGTAATCTTTACAATAATATCATTTAATGTGAATTTTCTCCCCACAATGACATATTACATTGTTATGATGGGCCATCCCATACAAAATAATCATTGAAAAATCCATAATATCATAATCTAAATGAGTTATTTAGGCCAACTAAAAAAATGAAACTACTTATAATGATAAATATTACTTCACAATAGGAATACAAACTAATAAAATTGTTTCTCTATGATCCACCCATGGATCCCTTAGCTTCCACAACAATACAAAACACTCAAATTTTCTCCACTCTCCAAAATAAGGAATTTAGTAAATGAGCACATTGGTTAGAAAAAGTAGAGGAATATCCCTAATAAGACGATGAAAAAAAAATTTATGAGAAACAACTAGGAAAATAGGAAATACATTTTATTTTTTGGGCTATATCCCACTCTCGATATAACATTCCAAAAACTTTAATTTAGTAATGTGTACACCATCTTCCGATAAACCTGTCGACCACCCTACATCATTTGAAGGATAAATTTATGACGTACATGGAATATTAAAGAAAGTCATTGAAATATAATAATTTAATAAAAAAATTAATTTGATAACTATTTTAGTGGAACCATACTCATTGATGGACGAATAGTTTCAAAATATTTGTTTATCATGCCTTGATGAATTGAGGAATGTTTTATTTTTTTCCTGATTCTTCATATTATGTGAATATAAGAGGATGGGGTGAACCTGGAGTATCATGTTTCACCCTACAATCTAAAAAAATGATCCCTATAGGAATAAAATAATTTGATCTCACAATTTTAGTGTTATGGTATACACATGACTTATAGTATACTCAAAAGGGTTCTATTATGTCTAGTTATCTAAAATGTTAAACCTGAAAAGAGATAAATATTAAAAGACTCATTCATTAGGCTTCTAAAAAGGTTTATCAATATTATCAGATAAAAAATGTAATCTTTAAACTATATTATTTCCTTCAATAGGGAGAAGATCACGCCGAAATAAAAGAGTACATAATTTCTAACATGAAAAATGTCATGCCAAATTAGAATTGAATCAATTGTGTTCATACATAAAACAATATGATGGTAACCCCAAAAATTATGATTATGGAAATTTTACAAACTACATCACCCTATAATGATCAAATCCACAAAAAATCCAACATTTTCTAGACCATAAAACATGTCATTGATGGGACATCCACACTTTTTTTGAATGGGTTACACATTTATATCTTTGGAGAAACGCTCAATAGTGGTGTCTGAAGATTTACCCTGGTTTACTCTTCTAAAAAACACCTACAAAATTGTGGAATGTGAACATATAGGCTCATAAATTCAAAAAAACCAAATTTTCTATGAATAAATAAAAATTAAAGGAGATTTGTGATTTACATCATTTAGATATTCTATAGGAAACCAATATAATTTGACTCTTAATTTATACATGAACCCAGTAGTATATTATATATGTTAAAATGTTTTAAATATCAGACCTACTTTTTATCCCTATCATAAATTCATTATCGATTATAGATATGTATAAATTTTTATCCTAAATAAAACCCTTGTTGAATCCTTCATAGATGGAGCATGTACTCATCAATAGAGGAAACCTATTATTTGAGACATCCCTCAATTTCTCAGATAGCAACTCTTTGATTGGTTATAGAAAAATAAATTGTAAAACACATAGGTATATCACACAATTTACTAGAAGAGGTATAAAATCAATATTTGAGGAAAGAACCAATCAGTATGAATTTTAGTTATTCGAGTTATGTAGACTCAGTATTGAGTTTATGATGAGATATTCTCTCGGTAGGTATAAACTAAAATAAGAGACTCGAATTCCTTTTTCATCAAATCACCCTCAAAAAGAAGATCATGATATATCTGTAAGAGTATATCAATGTTATCATCTTTATATAGAATCCTAACAAAATTATGTATATCAAATTGCTAATGGATATTATAAATTATCTATAATAGAGAAGTATCCCAAACTATGACTAGTATCAACATTTAGACAACCCACATTGGTCATTAGTGGTAATCAAAAGTAGTTATACAATGATAAGATCTTCCCATTGATACACCTACCTAAATTTCAACCATACCAAATATTCCATCAGAGCTTATTGACACAATTGATTCATTATATTATATAATGGTATCCAAGGAGGGGTGTTATATAGTAGTGAAAATGAAATTATTACCATGTGTTGAATGATAGAGCATGACCCATCTTCCACTCATCCTTGAGAATATAACATTCCCAATATTCAATGGATCCAGTGACCCGGTGTAGCATTTAATTCATTTTGTATCACAATTTAGCCCTATGATGTGAAAAAAAAATTAGTATTGGGTATATAAGATTAGTTTCTTCATGAAAATAATGGAAAGAACAACATTTTCCTTGTATAAAAATATGTTTTCTAGATCCATAATAATATGGGTTAATGTATATTATTATTTTATATTCAAATATAAATCCACATTGTGGAAGAAAACATTCCATAACCACACAAAATATAAAAAATGATGAAAATTAGAGATTTTGTCAATTTATCAACATATGGAATGGATAAACCTATTTCATAAGTATAAAACATCGTCAATTAGTGTTTCTAGGAATCTATAATGAAAATATCCATGATAAATTATAAACACCACCAGTAATATAAAAAGACTAATTTTGTGTGATCCCTACAGTCACATAGTGTTTGGAGGGCCCCATTTAATGGATTAATCCCAAGACTCATTAAGAACAATTAAACCCAAAAAAGGATTGGAAAATAAAACACAAAAACATTGATGATTAAATCATCATTGATAACATCAATGGAACCTAAAAATGATAACTTCTATGTAATATCTAATCCAAAACGATAAAAACAACAAAAACAATGCTTTAATTATGAAGGTATAAATTAATAGTGTTGAAAAAAATATTATGGAAAAAATAACAATACTTACTCATTATGAAATGATTATTTACCATCACATAATTGAATGAAAACTCCCTAAAGATACCAGACCCTATGTATCGTGATCAGGATGACCTTATTTATAGAATTATTATCTATTCTTAGCAAAGAATGTTGAGACAAAACGTTAATGATTCATTGGCTTTTAATCAAATACATTACAAAAATGGTGGATTCCGTGAAGGTTTTGTTGGGAATTCCACCGGTTCTTGTGGATTATTCATTTACAATATCATGTCATAATGATAGTGAATGATTAGAAGTCCCAAAGATGGTTACTCAAATGTTTTATGATCCGATGACAAGGATTACAGTAAGATGAGAAAATTTCATTCTCATGGTATAGTCGAAATAGTTGGATGGGTCCCCAACTTCTTCTAAATTAGTGAAGTTGGGTTCACCAAAATCACCATCTCCATTGTACTGGCCAAAAAATTCTAGTGTAAATCGAATAAAAATATGAAATTTGAATAAATAGAACCCATATCAATGCCGAATATAGTTTGAATCCTCTCAGATTTCATGACATAACTACTAGGAAGATGGGCTCTACCCAAACAACTAGTTCAATGGGAACCATCCAGCAAAATATTTAAATGATAATTATCCCACTAAATTGATCAACATGTACTATCCAACAATAAAACCCATATCAAACAATGAGTCCATTATAGCTCTATAAATTTGATTCACATGAGAAATCCTTTCTCTGATGAATAATAATATTTATATGTATCTCATTTTCAACCATAGAATTTAGGAACCCAATTGAAATATAATGGAGAAAATGGGGTCAAGATATATTTGTTTGAAATCGATCTTCACATTTAGGTCATATCCTATCTAATAAAATATATACTATGGAATCCCAATGATAGGTACTTCAACGGGATCAGTATGAGAACCAATCTTCCTATATGTTGTTTAGAGCTCGATTAAATATGATGATATAAGAAGGCTGGTAGATAGATAAACATACATTAAGTCTCTGACAAAATTTGAGTCTAACAGATCAATCCAAATCACAAGATATTACATGATCTGAATGTTTTGACTATAATTGTTTTTTCTAGTATAGGCTACTCTACATCTACAGCCTCAAGATAAGGCATTGCTTCCAGTTAGAAAACATTGTACTCTTACTCAAAAAGATATCATCCTAAAATAGATGGTTTTCATTCCAATAGAAATATTCTTCTTAGATTCCATCTATTTATCAAAAGTGGTATGGAAAAAATTGTATAAGTCCTTGTATTCTCATGTGATATGGATTTTTAGGTCACAGATAGTGATGTAAGACATATAGAGACCAATTATTTTGAATGTCATGTAATAATATCCAGCATAGAAAATATATGACAACCATTATATGAGGAATAATCATTCCCTTGTACATATTTATAAATTTGGATAATGTCAATTTCTATTGTGTTTTTATTGAAAAAAGCTCTGGAATCCAATTAATTGTTATTTGGTTTCAATACCAGATGTTCCGTAATGAATCCAATTTATCTCAATTAATAATAAAGATCCACATGTATGATAAGACTAGACAGAAATAGAATCTATCAATACAAATTATTGAATAAAAAACATCACATAATATTCAATTTTCTATTAAGAATACATCATTTTTTTTAACATACTCTAGTTCTAGCATTTCATCATTAGTGTCTCAAATACTTTGTTTGTAGAAAAATTTGGAACTTATATAGTGATAATGATACTTTTTGAATCTTAAAAGTCTCAATGTATTGATTTATAATTCAAATATAAACATGGAAAACATCCAATTTCTGAAAATATAACTTGAATCACCACTCCAAATGGGTTGGATATAGTCATGGTTAAACCATTTCATAAAACAATTGAAGATCATGTGATACCCCTTAACATGATTGAGTAAATCAGTCCAGATTTAAGAAATCATTGAGTTTTTTGAAAGCCATCTATCAATATGTAGAATCCTACCACCTTAAAATTATACGATGACCAATAATCTACCCTCTGGTAGAGGGTTCCACTAATAGGGGGATAGATTAATATAATACCCCTGAAAATTAATCTCTCTCGGGAATATAACAATTTGAGGGATGGCTAGACCATCATTGAAACCAAAAACAAATGATATTTGAAAATATAATTCTCAACCTCAAAGTATTGAGGTGGACACATGGAATAGGTACTGTGTTATCCATAATGTAGATATCAATATTGATTAGTGAATCCTTCTATAGAGAAGCATTTCTTATACTCTGTAATAATAATCTCTTTTAAGAGAAATTTTCTCATACATTATCTCCAAAATAGATGATGAACCATCCATCATTGTCAACGTGAGAAAATTTCCCCACATCACTGATGAAAAATATAAATAACCAATGTATCACAAAATTATATTAGTGATGACATTTATTTTACCCTGAGTAATACTAGAAAACAATGGGAGAATATCCAGAATGTTCTCAATGGTAATGTCGATACAATTGAAATTTTGGAGTCTAGAGACACCTCCTCATCCATCAAGATATACAAAAAATATCTCACATAATATTATGGATACAAAAATAGCCCAAGACCACATAATTATAACAAGGTTATGGAATATGTAGAGTTTCATATAGCATGATCAATGTAACTTAAATAATAAATTTCACACATCATCACTCTCAGGAACTGGAGACACCCATATTGATAGAAGATAAAAATATAAAGACTCATATCATTAATACACTTAATTTAATGATTTATTACATAATGGTACACTTAAAAAAACAATAAGATAATGATACCGTGTTTGTATTGTCAATTTGGTTCATACTGCAACAGCTTGAAAAATAGATACTATTACAAAAACTAAAACTCCATAACAAGTACATATTTTTTTAGATATTATAAAACTGCATGGGATAACCTGGGGATGTACATAAGAAATGGGTCTAATTTACATCCTATTAATGGAAAAATAAAATAAAAATATAATGAATGTAACATATCTGAGTCATCAAGAATATCACTAAAACATAAAATGGGTTAAAATAAAAACATGAATTTTGAAGCATGATATAAGATTGTAACATGAAGGAAACATATGAATGTTGAAAAAAAATAAGACATAATAAACATAAATAAATTTTTTAAAAACTACATTTAAACCTTATAATTAGGGTAACCACTCAAAAACCAACCATTTAATCTCATGAGGTAAAATATTACAGATATGTATTGGGGGGTTATATAATTTGGGGCCCACCCATCACTTTTACATCATAAAAATTTATATGTGTTCCACATAGATTATACTACATAAGAATGTATTAAATAAAATTTAATAACTCATTACGGATTGTGTGTTACATACCTGGAAGACACCAATAAATGAATTATAGGTAAATCTAGTTGAATACACATGAGTGTAAATGGGTATAGGTAATCACTGCACAAGTGTTTTGTATTCAAAATAACAAGATATTATTTACAACATAATGGTTGTATATAAAGGATTATGTGATTTCTGAATGAGTGTAAAAGGTTTATTGAATCACTTAAGAATCATAAAAAATTAACAGGGATGTGTACAAACATATCATAACTTGAATAATTGGAATTAAAAAGGCCTCATATAAAAAAGGTTCTTGAAAAAAGAGGGGAAGGAGAAAATCTATGACCATGAGAGGTCACTTTTAAAAGTAAGGGAAGAAATTAATTAGAGCTTAGGGATTCCTTGGGAGATATCCAGAGTATAAAATTAAGATTAAATACAAGATATTAGGTTTTTTTAGTGAATATGAATCAGAGGATATATGGGTTTACATAAACTAATTAGAGATGGAATATTTATTAATTTCTTAACATAGGTTTTGGAATCTATATCGTAAATTAATCCAATTAATTTATAATAACATAGTTTTTTACTTTTGTTTTATCCATAGAGTTGTTAAATTTATTGTTTTATATTTCCAATAATTTTACACATTAATATAATACACTTGGTGATGTGGAAGTGAGTCGCGTTTAAAAAAAATAGATTATAAATCCTTAACATATAATATTGGTTTTCAAGGTTTCATTAAGGGTTTATAATATTAATCAAATAACCCAAAAACAAATTATTTTAATTTGGAAAAATAATTTTTTTCATGGATACTATTTATAGTATCTATTACATCACATTGGTGCTTTAATTTTGTACTAATACATACCTTGTATTTATAATATACTTACATTTGACTCCAAAATTCGATTATCTTGTAAAATTATGAACAAGTCACCATTAGATTATTTTTATGTTATTATTTAAGAATAAATTTTTCTTTTCACATAATATTTATCCTAATAAAATACTTTTCACTTCCAAATCAATAATCCCTATTTATTGAAAAATATTCAGTTTTTATACAATAAAAGTTTTTCAACTTGTATGAAAATTATATTTAACTTCATTAAATTATATTATAATATATATTTAATATATATTACTCATTAATTATATTTTATTAAAATATAATATATTTCAAAAAATCATGAATTCATCCAGAAGTTTTTCCTGATTGAAAAAAATATATTCCACAAAAATAAATCTGTTTTTAATCGTGTAATAATAAAACTTTTAAAAATTATTTTATTTACACATTATAATGTAATAAAAGATAAGTTTAATCATTACTAAATAGAAAATTTAAAAATTCTTACTTTTAGGGTCTATACACATAGAACATTATTACACATGTAAATTCTCAATTGGTAAGGTTTGTGATGGTGAGAATTTCATTCGGTGGTTTGGCAAACATGTTTTTGTATAAGATTTCGATGAGCGTGAAATTTTTTCATAAATAGTTTCCCTCATTACTTAGTTGTTTAATATTAGATTGTGATGTGTTAAAGGAAAATATTGGTGATTTTATCTACCTAAGAAACACTGATAAATATCCTTTATAGGGTCTGCTCCTACAAGTTGAGGTCATCACTTTGTCTATGAAAAAGTGATTTTATAACCCTATATATATATATTAATCTTATGGGTATTTTTATAAGGTCTATAATATCGATGGTTATTATTATCAATTTCCTTATAAATTCTACCTGACATAACTTATAATTTAAAAAAATAACAAAATTAGTGCAGCTGACTTCAATAATTACATTTTATTAAATAGGAATTTACACATTTAAAAAGAGAATTTCATTTATAATTGGTTTAGACATTAAATTCACTCCCCTTCAGAAATTTTAAATTTTAAATTACCTTTTCATATGATAAAATAAATGAGGGTTATTCTATTTAAATAACTCTTCTAGTTCCCATTTATCCTTCTCAATTTTTTTATGCCACCATTAAATTTTCATCATGTGTGTTTTCATATTCCGTAGATCTTTTATCATATTATCTATATTATTCAACAACAACTTTACATATGAAATATCAATATCTAATATACCACCTTAGGATTTATTAAAAGTGTGATGTCTTGTGTGTGCATCACAAGGAGGGATACATCAAAACAATCATGTTCATGATAAAGGTTAGGTGGGAGTGCTAGTTGATATGCCACCACTCCAATGTGATCATGGATCTCAAAGGGGTCGATGTATCTAGGAAATAGATTTACCTTTTTTTAATCCTCATTAATTTTATTAACATTGGTAGATAAAGGAACTAATTTTATTTAAACATAACATCCACATCACATTGATGATTGTAAGTCTAGGACTTCCATAAATTTTTTCTAGGATTTCATATGTCAATGATTGGTTTGAGACTTCTATATCATATCATATATAAGATCAGGTCCCATAAGATTCCACTCCTAACCATTATCCTAGAATATTTCATCCTAACACCTCTTTTGATGTAGATATTCATAAGGTTATATTTATATGTTTTAATAGATACTTTTGTATCATGAAACTACATTAGGGTAAGGTATTGATCCTATCTTCTTTCGAAAACCATTGTACAACTTCTCAATATATCTCTACAATTTGAATGATTCTATTAGAAAACTTATTAAATAGAGGGTGATAAGAAATACTAAAACACATATCTTTATAAAAATCAATGTGAATTATTTCCTAGATCCTCAATGTAAACATCACATATTGATTAGATACAATGGGGAGTGGAAAATCCATAGAGTCACTAGTATAAAAAAGGTATTTAACGTCGTTTTTTTTACGTCGGGTTTTAACCGACCTTGAAGTCACCGACGTAAAAAATATGACTTTTTACGTCAGTTATTTTAAACCGACGCAAAAAACAAATTTAATTTGTTTTTTAGCAACGGTTTTGTTAAAAAAAGAGGCCAAATAAACTCATCCATTTAATTTTTGGCATCTGTTTCCTTAAAAACCGATGCCAAAAAGTTGAAATAATAGTTTCGGCGTCGGTTCATGAAAAAAACCGATTCCATAAATTGAAAAAACTTATTTTTTGCCTCAGTTTTTACCAAAATAGACGCCAAAAATTAAATTTTTATTCTTCTCTGTTTTATTGAATTTCCTAATCTTCGATTTGACTAGTCTTGGAGCTTAAACAGTGTTACAGATCAAAAGTTTTGGGCGTCGGAAGATGAACATGTCAAAGTTTTGATTGATACAACTTGTCTTAAAGAAAACAAGATAAACATGAATTAAAATCAGATACACCAAATGATATAAAATATAAATAATACTTCAAACAAATTTCAATTGTTTCTGGATCTTCCATTGAAATGATGTGTTGTTTTTCATAATATCTCTTATATTTATTGTAGAACTCGTGCGATAATGAAAATAAGGATCGATAATTCAACATAAACCAAGCATGGTATCTCTCATACAAATGTTTTATATTTTTAACTCGATAATGAAAGTAAATCATCATTATATGATATCTAATCGAGTTTATTATAAATGATGGACATTAATAATAAAGAAAATAAATGAATAGAATAAGTATAGAATTCAAATTAACTATTGATGTCGCGTTGAACACATGATTGTATCGAAGAGGATGAAAATGATGAACGAATGAGAAATGGATTTATATATAGTAAGTGAAAATATTTTTGATTGAGTTGTATGAAAATGTATGAGGGATTTTAAAAAGTTAGATGTGCATTGTGAAAAAAATTGAAATTCTGATCCTGCATATTGGTGAATACTACTGTCATCTGTTTCGTTTGAAACCGACCCAAAAGAGGATATATGTTGGTCTTCTGGCGTCATTTTTTTAAGAAAACTGACACCAAAAATTCCAATCGATATCATTTATGGCATCGGTTTTTAAATAAACCAATTCTAAAAAAAATACATTTCATGTTGGTGTGTTTTAAAAACTGACTCGATAAGTAAAAAAAATGATTTTCACATCAGTTTTTAAAAAAACCGACACGAAAAACAAAAAAAAACAGTTTTGTCGCCGGTTTTTATGAAAACCGACGGGAAAAGTAAAAAAATATTTTTGGGGTCAGTTATTTTATAAAGAAACGTGAAAAACAAAAACAAATTGGCGTCTGTTTTTATGAAATCCGACGCCAAAACATAAAAAAAATTACCAGGTTTTAAGGAATTCCTTAAGCTTTGATTTGACTGTTCTTGGAGCTGAAATGGAGTTACGGATTAAACGTTATTGACTTTGAAAGTTGCACATAATTAAGACTTCTTTTAGAGAGGATCAACTTCCAACATCTATAACTTTTGATCTGTAACTCAATTTTTTCTCCATGACTAGTCAAATAGAAGCATAGAGAAATATCTATAGGAATGAATTTTTTAAAAAAAAAATTTGCGTCGGTTTTCATAAAAACCGACGTCATAATTTTTTTTTTAATTTTTTCAAGTCGGTTTTTTTAAAAACTGATGCCAAAACTATTATTTTTAGTTTTTGGCATCAATTTTTAAAAAACAGACACCAAAATGTCTCTGCAAAAAAATTTACATCGCTTTACATGAAACCGACATCAAATTGACGACATTAAAAACGATTTTTCTACCAGTGAGTCTCACAGTTTTCATTTTTATGTCTAGGAAAGTTGTTTAGTGATAAATCTTCCTTGATATAAATGAAATTTTCTGACCCTTAAAAATGATTGAATACGATCCATATGGTTTTATTGAATTTATGTTTCATGGGGAGTCCTTCCTGAAAATTCTTATTTACGTTTTTTTATTTCCATTATTGTTTTGGAAATTGTTTCATCGTACCTATAAAAATCTATCATTCATTCTTAACATGTTATCTTTCCATGTTTAAAAATACAAACTCTAAAATATAACAATCCATTTCCTCCAATAAAATGTTTAAATTCAAAAATCTATACAAATCCTGGATTTCTAGATAAATAGATAATGGAGATCTATTTGAAATATCTAGAAGTTCCCACTTCAGATCTGGTTTTAATGGAATAAAAATCATGGTTCCAAAACATATAACTCCATATTTAGAAAAGTTGAACTCTGTAATATTCACAACTATTTTCTATACCACTACATCATCTCTCGGGGAATCCTTGATACACTAATGAATAGATGGTTGAGAAATTATTTAAAAAATTTAAGATTAATATCCTACCATTATTCTAAAATCCATCATTTTCATGTCCTAGAAGATTGGATCCCATGTAATCCTCATGAGGGATATAATTATCAGATCATTTTAACTCAGTGAATCTTCCACTTTTTTTTCATTCCCATGATGGTAATGGATGGAAAAATGACAATTGTTTATCAAATATAAAAAAAATTCTTGGACTATATAATTCTCCCATTGTGTGAATATATACATAATGATTTTATGATATGAATATATGTCAAACATATACCCATATAGATAATTTCTTTAAATATTCAATGAGAATAAAATGGACACATATTCTAGATCATGTGTTGGAAATTTCAACTCGTGGATCATTAATCATAAGGATACAAAGGCTATCACTTTTCAATCTTAAATAAGCACACAACCCATACACATTTTGGATTCATTAATGTAGATCAAGAATCGTTCCATGTTGGTGGGTAATTTGGACCTAGGATCATTGATTATATGCCTATTAGACTCTTTAAATCTATATTCTCTTTCATAAATCCAAAAAAACATGACACCCTTATAAGTTAGATTATGTAATGGGATTGAATTTCAACAAAATTTTATCACCAATTGATAATAATACCCAAAAAATAAATGAAACATTGGATTTATATTAAAAATAATTGTCTTATAAATCCTTAAATTGCCTCAACTTTTTAAGGATCAATATATATACCTTTTTAGAAGATAAAAAAACCCTATAATGTTACTTTTTCTATCATAACTCTCTTTTTATAGGCATATGAAATAAATTATCAATTTCAAAAATTCTTCACTACTAAATTCAAATGTTGTACATATTTCTTCTTGATATTGAAGTAGATAAGAATATCATATATAAAAAAAATAAAAAAATGAGTTATTCTATTCCATAAAGACAATTAATTATTTACATATTGATTATTAAAGAATTGATGTGTCTAAAATTAATCACAATGAACCAATAGTTCATTTATCATCTATGAAAAGTAGTATTAGGGATATCCCCATATTCACCATTACTTGATAATATCCTAAATAAAAATCCACCTTAGATAAGTAATGAGATCCACTTATTTGATCAAACAAGTCATCAATCTACAGAAGATGATACTTTCTCATTAAAATGATATTTATTAAGCATGGAATAATAAACATATAGATTCATTAACCTATCTTTATTCTATATGAAGAACACTAGTGCACCCCAAGGTGAAGCACTTGGGATATAAAACCTCTATCCATATTCTCCAATAGTTTATTCTTTAACTAATCATGTTCAAGGGTGGCTATTCCTTATAGATTATCGGATATTTTAAAATACCTTAGTATAATCATGATTTAACACTAAACATCTTAGCTAAGAATAAGAATAATAAATTATATTATAAACACATTATCATATTCCCTTACAATTGGAATTTATTCCCGGATGAACATTTCAACTGTCTCAATCATTTTAGAAACATAAAATTTCTCATTTGGAAATAAAATCCATGATATAGATGATGATACCAATGGATATTCATTCCCCTCCTTAATCTTATGCAAAATAGAAGGATGATTCGTGATATAGAGGGTGATTTCTTAATCTCACCAATTTATGTCATCTATATATAAGGTAAGACAACCCATACACATACAATCATCAAATTCTATTAAAGGGATTCTCATAAGGTTAGCTGAATTGTTCATCACACAAATATGTACAATGGATGATTTATATAATTTATATTAAATAATTGACCCATTATATATCTTCAATGATAAGTCAACATGCATATTTTTATGTGATTTTTGAATAGTTATACTATTGTTTTATGATATGTAATAATGTGTAGAACCATAATTAATGAGTATTTTCATTGTTCATTAATGATTTACTAGTGTACCTATGACCACCTCATTTTCAGGATTCATATCATATGTTATGGATTAATAGGCTTACCATTTTTTAGGGTTTGGAGGTTGTTATCATCGGTTATCAATGAAACCCCAAAGTTTAGCACAAAGATCCACCAAGTGATTTTGTTCCTTGTTTCTAAAACAATATTTCCATGACCCACCTTCTCCAAGATGAGGGAGGGGAAAAAACTACAAGAACCTTCCTTATTCAAGTTGAAGGAGAGGTAATGGCCACTCTAGTACAGCCTTCAAAAAGCCTTAGTGTGGAGACTTTCACCAAGTGTATAAAATCTCTTCTAATATGGTAGGCATTACAATTTTTATAGAACAAAATCTAGGGATAAGATGGTTAATCCAAAAAAAACATAGAGACAAAAATTCAAAATGTAAATCCAAAAATCCATTCATATATCAATATTTATAATAAACTGATACAGAGTACAAGAAAAAACTGAGAGAATGTACCAAAAGAAATAAAATAAGAAACGACAATAGTCCCGACACCCGAGAAAGTAAAGTCTGACACGGTCCTCAATATAATCCTAGAAACCTAAATGATGTTTCATATATGTATGGTGAGTATACAAGTATACTCAGTAGGGAAACCAAATGATCTCAAGAACATGTGACAATATATTCTAATTCCCCGTGAGAAAAATAAAAGTAACCGAACCACCTACCAAGGAAAACATTCCACCCAGCCTCACCAAGAAAAACTCACCAAATAACTCAAATAAGGTAAATAATATTAATACAACATTGATATTTGGGTACCCTACACCACTTTCCCACTAGTTATTTACGATATCCAATGCATCAAACCACCCCAAAAAAATCCCAATGTAGTGAAACTACCACCCAAAAAACAACCATATGGGCCATACCAACCACATGGTTACACTGCCCGCAAACACCTAGGCCACCACAACCACACATCCCGCCCAAATACAAGAGGGTCACAAAAAATACTGCCTCTCTCAAAGACAACTAGGACAGAACAACCACTACCACACCCGAAGACACATGGTCCAAAACAACCACTTCCACACTTGAAGACACATTGTCCTGATCCCTAAGACACTTTAGAAACAACCGAGCAGCACACACCTAGTAAAACCACCAAAACACACTCTTCCCAAATATTCATGGGCCATAATAAACCTTAGTCTATCACATCCTTCCCAAAGGATATCAGGATACTAGGGAGAGGGAGTATAAAGGATATAATAACAAGCCACTCATATGAATGTTGGGAAAAGCACCCTCCCCCATGAAATGGGGGTGTTCTGCATAATGTTCTCAATATAGGTGGGGTTATATAAGAAACAGAATATGTAAATTTTATACATATTGTTAATCAATCAATGATCCCAAACTAAGGGTCCCGAATCCAAGAACCATCCCACAGACAACCACTCTTGTTTCTACCCCTACAAGTACAAGTAAATTATAGCCAAAACAAGGGAACAACCCATTCTGGAAAACAGTTGCTCATTATACCCATTCTCATAATCATGTTAATGTTATTCCATTTAAATATTATTCACTACTAGGAAACTAACAGGAAAAACAAAAATCCAAAAAATAACTGACAGAAAACATCCATGAAGGAATTTTAGTATTCAGACCAAGTTATCTTGTAAATGATATCATCAAATTTGGATCTATGAGATCCCTCAAAGTATAGGAACCAAACCAAGCCCCAACTTACGAGCACCACATGGCCTCAGATTTAAAATCCAACATCCTCTCATCCGGAGATTCGATTTTCCATCTACGTCACCCAACAAACACTTAATAGAACAAACATGCATATCACTAGAACAGATCAATTGATATTCTAAGATTAGAAAACACCATTCATTATGTTCCTTCATTCAATTTGGTTAAATGGGGTGATCTCACAGGGGTTCTTATCCATTGAGAATCCATTTATTCATCCAGTTTTATGTTATTAATTTTTTTACCATGTTACATTTATTCTATGAAAATATTATCTAGACAATAGAGCTCATCAGTGCACAGAAAAGGACCACCAATGGCAACAATTTTCAATGGGAATGAGCCCATACCATTAATAATAATATTATAAAATACGTAAAAGATACAACAACATCAATATCATTCCCATGCCTTCATTCTTTACAAATCTGTTTATTATCTTTGTTAATGTTGGTTTCGTCTACATCCTGATGGAACACCATCATACCCACCATTCAAGAAGCACTGTAATGAGAGATATAGTTAGAACCCCTACTTTGAAGATCAAGGATCAATGTTTTCTCATTGTTCCAAGAATAGGGCATGATGCAAGTTTCATGAAGAACTCCAAGGATGAGTGAAAAGGGATCAAACAAGGGTGCATGATTCGTCTCAGGAGGAAGACTCAAGGAGCACATAGAGAAACAAAAAGTCATAAGGAAGATATGATCTCATCTTAAAGGGTTCCAAATCCTAAAATTATAGAGAAAATTTCGAATTACATAAATGTAGGATCATCGCTCGGCCATTTGGTTGGGCGCTTTCAAGCGTTGGGATTAATTGAGATTTAATAATTTACCTCAGAAGTGAAGGAGATAGGACAGTGAACAACTGTGAGTTGATAGATCTACTTTAAATGGATATAAATATATCAATGGTGATACTGGGAAAGCTCAGAAAACATGGAAAGGCATAAAAGGGTGTGACACAATTAAAAATGAAACTTGTTTTGGTAATTTAAGGGTCTCTCAAATCTAGGGGGTTTAAAACATCTTCCACTAGACATAAATCACTTTTAAAGGGGTATTAAATTTTTTTACATAAAATGATACATTACTTGAGAGAAACTGGAAAGACATGGAGAAACTAGAAATGACTCTCTGATGGGTGAGTCACTGATACCCTAGCACCATTGCCCCCAAATCGATGCCCTGATAACGATGGTTGATCGCTGCCACTAATGCCCATCGGTGCCATAGATTCCTATCGATTCCACCAATTCCATTCGATGCCACAAATTCCTATCAATTCCACTGATGTCGATTGGTTCCAACATTCGTTAAACCTAAATTTTGGTAAACTTCTCAATGAGTCATAAATGGTGCCTATAATGACAGTCACATCAACCTTCGGAAAAATAATATACTTGGAGGGTTCGGTTCATTATATCATATACCACTATGTATTCTCACCCTCGAGAATTCAAGATTAATCTCAAAGCAAAGATATGGCTCTGAACAACCACCTCTTAAGATACCTCTCAAGGATAAACCACCCTAGCATTATGTGAATGCTTAAATAAGACATCGACATCTAGGGAGATCTCTCTCACATCTATCTCTTGAACAATTGTGGAAACAATACAGCCCCTTTCCCCTAAGAAACCACACAAAAATATTAAGGTCACACCATAGAGACACATTGATTAGGGAGCTCTTTTCCCCTTTTCAAGATACTATCCCCTTCGGATGGCACTGAATCAGCCGAACAGGTTTAATAACATCCAAATTAATGTTCCTTGATTAGGGATCAGGTCATCCCCTCCAAATATTCAATATTTTTAACAAAAAACAGAGAACATGGAATCAAATTTTCATACAACAAGAATGGTAAACATTACATCATAACCAAGTCACATGGACTACATAAGATCAAAACTCAGAACATCTCTGGGTACTGGGAACACTTATGTGCTTCTCATTCCCATGTACTCTCATTGTGACCACTATGCCTCCACAACACACTAACCAATGGAATAGCCCTCCAAAAATGTAGAGACCCGTATCTTGACGTACATTGACATTACATTACATTTGCGGAATACTTAGTACATAACAAAAAAACACACACACAAGGATCGTAATAGTTTAGTGTCTTTGGAAACTCGGAATAAAATCTTCTAATCGTGGGGAAAGATCTTCAACATCTCCCATAAAGATCTTCCTTTTTTTTTACCTAAAACATTTCTTTATATCCTGGGGAAAAGAAAACATAAAAGGGTGAGCTCAAATGCTCAGTAAGGGTAAACAAAAGAAATATCAATCACATAACTTTCATAAGAACATAACATTTTTTTTTGGAAATCTTAACCTGCAAAAGAGAGCATAATTTCATAACATGGGATAAATCATAGTAGTGAAATGAAATCATAACTTTAAACATTACTTATTGTGGCATACACACATAATCATAGAGAATCATTTCTTGTTAGTCAAGACTCATTGCCAAGACTATCTTAGTGGACAAAGTCACTTTCTGAATCGAGTAATCCTCGTTTCAGTCCTGTTTCACTGAACCGGTATAACCTACCATTCCAGCCATTTCTATCTCATGAGATATAAAATCTTTACCCAATGCATTAGAGGGAGATATAGGTCCCACCCATCTCTTAATGAATCCTTTCTTATGTGTGCCACAAAATCATAAATCATACATCATTGCATAACCCATGTAATAAAAAATGGGATTCTTAAACAACATGACATCATAAAACCATTCATATAAGATAAAGGAATTCATAAACATAATTCCATCACAACATAGTCAAATCAATGTAAAAATATGGATAGAAACAGAACCCTTTATTATCTTATATGGAAAATAATTTTGATAAAACACTTGAATTGAATTCTTGAGGAAAATATCCTTTCTTCTTCAAAATCAATTTCTTTTCACAAAACATCATGCAATTTTAAAAGAAAGAGATTTTATTGAAAATAGTCATGAAATCTTTTATAGGAAGCTTCATGAAAATAAGTCTTTATAAAACAGTATAAATCCGTTCGTGCCGTATAAGTTAAAAAAAACAGTCATCGCACTTTTGTCGGAAAAGTCAAAAAAGTACCTCGTACGAAAAACGAAAAAAGATTCCTTTCATATCTTTTACTAAAAACACACCAAAGGGTAAAATTGGCTTTAAACCATTGTAGTTGGATGTAAATAATATGTCATATCGAGGAAACATGAATGTGGATGATAAAATGCACCCCAGTAAATGCCAATGTATAAACAATCTCGGATAAAAATGAGATTGTGATATTTCCCTTACCTTAGGTCCGACTTGCTTTGTAAGTGTCCGAACCTCCTGTATAATAATTTAAATCATGTTATTGACTTATTACAGAATCATATTCATTGTTATGATATCACATATGGTTCACTTATGACATTATATTACCCGTTCTTTTGTAAATTCCATGTTAAAGAAGCGTTTTGGGTAAAATCGTTTCATTTATCTTAGGTGTTTTGACTTGTTGTTCTTGACATCAATATTACTTATATCATGATTTACTTACTTCCAGAATATAAAATATTATTTATATATCATATATATTCAGTATATATATATATATAATAGATAGATGAAAAACACCGTTCATGGAGACGGTAGTCCGTACGTACGCATGAACGCTGTTTTACTTTCCTTATTGTATTGAAATGGAAGTAAGTAGATGACATACAGATATATATATATATACATAAATCCAGTAGCTTTATAATGTCATATATTTCATTATTATTTCTTATATATACTTTATAATCATTCTTTAAATGGTTAACATGGAGAATGAATCTCATCGCGTCGTGGAGACGGTAGTCCGTACGTACGCACGAGCGATGATATCATTTCTATAAATATTTAATTGAATTGGAGTGTATTATACAATATATCAGAATCAATATGATGTTGTAATAAATATGTATAGTTATTCTTCACACCATTATACCCATCCATGTAAGGTGGTGGTGGAAAATAGATTACACCACGGCGTGGAGACGGTATTCCGTACGTACGCACGCGCGGTGATTTCTTTTTCCGCAGGATGGATAGATGGTGAAATAGGGTTGTTTCATACTTATATTAACATATCAGTATATGAGTGATACTGATGTTATTACTTCATAATGAAACAACCTAAGAAGAAGAAGTGGAATAAGAAATAAAGATGAAAGAATTGGTAACGGTAATTACCTCTTCTTTGAAGCGCCTTTTTGAGACCTCCTCTTAAGGCACTAGAATTAGTCTTTGAGGAAGACCAGAACCTCTAGGATGTTTCTAGGGAAGTGGAGAAGAGATTTTGGCAGGGGTTGGCCGAGCTTGAATGCTCAAATTGGTGTGAGGAGGAGGGGGAGGAGGTGTCCTTTTATAAGGGAGGAGAGGGGCACCTTAGGAATATCTCAAAATATTATTTTATATTAAAGTCAAAATCGGTTTATAATGGTTCCAAAGGGTCTTATTTCGAAGCTAAAGTGGGGATGGGTCGAAATAATATCAACCAATAGAATTTAGACAAGTTTAGGATATTATTTTAACCTTATCAATTAGATTTAACTCTAAGTTAAATAATTTAACTTTTACCGTGTCTTTTTGTTTTCTTTCACTATATGGTTAATAAACTTACTATAACATGCCAAACGAACCCCAAATTGTATATTATTAATACATATATCCTTATCTAAGTCATTTGGCCGAACATTAGATTTTTAGGAATAAAATAACAATTAATAATATAATATTTGATTTAAAAACTATTTTGTGTCAATTTTGACACTATTTGATATATGATTTTTTTGAAAGTCAAAACAGAATTAAATGTTCGAAACAAGTTGATTAAATAAACATTAATATATCATAGTAACCTAGAAAATTAGTGGAATTCATAAAAAGTCTTAAATTACATTTATTTTGGTATTTATATTATCAATTATGTCAATATTTCATTAATAAGATAATTACTGCATCATCTTTGTGTCATAAATAAATTATATTATTTGATGTCTAAAAATTAAAAATAAAATACCATCATGTAGGAAATCTTTTTAGCTTTCTAATGAATATTTATAGTCGAATTTATCTTATGTATAACCCCATATTAAAAATGCTTTACTTATTAAACTTTGATTTTAACTATTTTAACCCATCTTTAAATAAATTAATACTAAATGTCCTAATCTAATCCAAGTGGGCCTAAATGGTCATATTTTATTCCTATGTTTGTTTTTGGTCGAATTACACTTGTCCAATAGAATTAGGACATGTGTTAGGGTAATATTAATATCATATTTACCCTTAGTTACCTTATTTACTATTAACCGTGGTAAAAAAACTAAAAAGTTACTATTCACCAAAAATTTATTTTCATCTCATTGAACCACATTTTAGTCCTTGATTTTAACCGTGTCTCTCGGATTTTCGAAATTCCATTCACAGAAGCGGTAAAAATAAGTTTTATGCAAAATTCAGTTTTTAACCTACCACTTAGTAGTTTCACTATTCATCAAAAATTGATGTTTTTCAGAACAATGCCAAAATTTCATCCTAAGCTATATTTCATATTCAGAATTCAAAAATGAAATCTATTTTACCAAATTCATAACATAGAAGTTGAATTAATTAATTTTATAATTAAATCCCGCTGTTAAAACAAATAGCGTGTTTTTAAGAAACAATATCTATCAAAAGATTGACACTTGTTTATGTCTAGTTTAAATGTGAAATTACATCCAATGACAAACATTGTATTAAATTGTAAAAATATATTCTAAATATACTTTAAAACCACTCAAATTAATGATTTATCACTATTAATTATTTCGATTAAAAAAGTTGTTTTTAATTATAATTTAGTAATTTTCACTATTCATCAGAATATGAAAGTTATCCGAAAAGTACCAAAAATTCACCTTAGGCTAAATTCGATACTCCGAATCCAAAAATAAAGTTCATTTTGAAAAATAAGATTTACTGGATTTTAAAAAGTGGTTATTACTATTCATAACGGCTAGTTTTAATAATATTTTTATTGCATATCGTTGTTTAGTGAAACTCGGTATTGCGTATTACACACGCTATCGAGGAAGGTCGCGATTGCGTGTAATGCAAGTCAAGTCAAGGATGTGTGTTGTGCAAGCTCCTTTTGGTGTAGCGTACAACACAAGACATTAATAAAATTAAAAAGAATATTTTTTTATAAAATCTTGGGCTGTTACATTCTACCCCCCTTAAAATGAATTTCGCCCTCGAAATTCGTCGGGGTTATAAATGGTTTACTATTCAAAAGTTTCTTTAATAGAATCCCACATCATAAAAAGGAATACCAAAATTTGGCTTTAAAAACTAAAGTATGAAATGTAACGATTACCCAAATAAACTAATCGCTGGGTTTCCACATAGGTAAAAATATGGATATGGAAGAGAAATCTAACCATCATGTTCTGAAGGAGAGTGGTAGAGAACATGGCTATGGAAAAGCCAGTAATCACAAATCCATAGATTTGTGATGATATAAGGTACCATCTGATTCATCAGGTATAAGATCACTAGGTCAACATTTTTGGTTTTCAAGATCATTTCCCTAAAGTTAAAGAATTTGAATTAGAATAAATACTTACTTTATTTTGGTACAATCTCACTGTTGTTCGTGCCTTTAACAATTTCCACTTCATCTCTTAAATAAATGAAGTTGAATTTGTTATTCGTGAAGTGTTAGCAGATCATGTGATAGAATGATGGGTCATTCCATCTGTTTCAAACAAAAGGTTAGAAAAATTATATGCATAAGTCGATCTATAGTGAGATTAATCATATGTGGTTCCTAAAATGGACTTATACTTCATATATCATACTGCTTAATATAATAAAACTAGTTTCTACTAAACAGGGACTTCCTGTAGGTCAGTGGTAGGCGATAAAGGCCATTCGCACTTCGGTTGTGGGTTCGATTCCTACAGCCTTGTCCGAAGCGATGGGCTGTCGCCCGTCCGGCAGGTTGTCCCTTTTTCTAAAACTACGTTACTATAACATTCCATCAATAATATCGAAAATCTTATATCCTTAAACAATACTAACTTATGTCCAACATAATCCAGTCTAATCTTTAGGCTTATACATAATACTGCAGTCCACTCTCATAATATAGTGACAACGATTACCAGAGATTTAATACTGTCGTTGATCCCCACATATCATAAGATATGTCTTGTTGGTCACATTCCAAACATTCAAAGTCCTTAATCGTGTATTCTCTTGAATACCTTAGTGAGTTCAGTTAAAAGTTAACACATTCCATATACCAAAATCCTCAAAATTCTATATACTCAAACCATGATATCACTTAGTCCTTATATCAATCATGAGCTCATGAATACTATTAAACATTTCATTTTCTCATCTTCATTATGCGCATATCATCTTATTTCCAAAAAATATCTCAATCACTTTGAATACCACATCAATAAATATTGCAATACTCAATGATACAACATTATTTTGGAATCCCATTACATAAACACTTAATCATTCCACCACATCGTTGTCATATTCAACATTGCCAATAGTGATCGCATGTGATTTCCCATTGTCCTTTGCCTTCAGTGGTTGCTCATGTTGATCATCACTAACCCTTGGATTAGGGCAATTATTAGCATAATGCCCCATTTCCTTGCACTTGAAGCATTGAAGTGTTGGCGGTGCGTTCTCTGCAGTGTTTGCTTTATTCACATCATTAGAAACCCTTTTTCCATTACTTCGACACTCAGCTGCTCTATGACCTTCTTTTCCACACTTAAAACTTTTTCTAGTCCCTTTTAGACAATCTCCACCATGCTTCTTTCCACACTTTGTGCATAAGGAAACATTCATCTTCTTTTCACCATTATTCTGAGATTTATCCTTGAACTCCATCTTTCGTTTCTTGTCAAAACCATGAGATGGATATGTAACACCAACTTCCATTTCTACCTTGATAGCACAACGCACAATTTCTTCATAGCTACTGAAGTCTCTTATAGCTAATGCCCTTCGAAGACTTGGTTTTAAGCCACTGAAAAATCGATCAACTTTACTTTCAGGTTGGATGATAATACCAGAAGCATACCTTGCAAGTCTTGTAAAATTTGCTTCATAGGTACCAACAGATTCATCGTCCCTTTGCTTCAGTTCAAGAAACTCTTTCTCCATCTTTGTTCGAAGAATACGAGGGAAGTACTTATTGAAAAATAAGTTCTTGAACTCGTCCCATTCCATAGACTCAATTTCATCCCTTGGCCTTGTATTCTTAATAAGATTCCACCATTGATCAGCATCTCCTTCCAAACGATACACTGCTAGGATGACTTTATCATGTTCAGAACATTGAAGAACAGAAAATATCTTTTCAGTAGTACTGATCCATTGTTCAGCCACAAGTGGATCAGAAGACCCACTGAAAGAAGGTGGACGTTGCCTCATGAAGGACTCAATAGAATATTGTTCCCTTCTCTGCTCATTTGGAAGTCCAGAATGATTCATAGCTTGTGTAAGTATAGCAATAAGATTTTGCACTCCATCTCCCATAACATTTGTTTGTTCAGGAGGGCAATCATTGCATTGTCCATTGCATTGATCAACACGGTTCCTTCGGGTTCCAGCCATCGTCTAAAACCCAAAAAAAATAGTGTGAGAGGAAAAAATCATGCTAGGGAAAACAACATAATAAAGGGGGAGTACCTTCAATATCCAACATCTTAGGTTTAATTCTATGATCGTTAGCGTAATTCTATTACTATAACCTATACGTATACTTATCCCTAGGGACATCCCTAGACATACCTTAGAAATATCTCTAGGGATCTCACTAACGTTTTCGCATCCTAGTTTCCAAAGGTTGACTAAACCTTTCCTCTGATACCAACTGTAGAGACCCGTATCTTGACGTACATTGACATTACATTACATTTGCGGAATACTTAGTACATAACAAAAAAACACACACACAAGGATCGTAATAGTTTAGTGTCTTTGGAAACTCGGAATAAAATCTTCTAATCGTGGGGAAAGATCTTCAACATCTCCCATAAAGATCTTCCTTTTTTTTTACCTAAAACATTTCTTTATATCCTGGGGAAAAGAAAACATAAAAGGGTGAGCTCAAATGCTCAGTAAGGGTAAACAAAAGAAATATCAATCACATAACTTTCATAAGAACATAACATTTTTTTTGGAAATCTTAACCTGCAAAAGAGAGCATAATTTCATAACATGGGATAAATCATAGTAGTGAAATGAAATCATAACTTTAAACATTACTTATTGTGGCATACACACATAATCATAGAGAATCATTTCTTGTTAGTCAAGACTCATTGCCAAGACTATCTTAGTGGACAAAGTCCCTTTCTGAATCGAGTAATCCTCGTTTCAGTCCTGTTTCACTGAACCGGTATAACCTACCATTCCAGCCATGTCTATCTCATGAGATATAAAATCTTTACCCAATGCATTGGAGGGAGATATAGGTCCCACCCATCTCTTAATGAATCCTTTCTTATGTGTGCCACAAAATCATAAATCATACATCATTGCATAACCTATGTAATAAAAAATGGGATTCCTAAACAACATGACATCATAAAACCATTCATATAAGATAAAGGAATTCATAAACATAATTCCATCACAACATAGTCAAATCAATGTAAAAATATGGATAGAAACAGAACCCTTTATTATCTTATATGGAAAATAATTTTGATAAAACACTTGAATTGAATTCTTGAGGAAAATATCCTTTCTTCTTCAAAATCAATTTCTTTTCACAAAACATCATGCAATTTTAAAAGAAAGAGATTTTATTGAAAATAGTCATGAAATCTTTTAGAGGAAGCTTCATGAAAATAAGTCTTTATAAAACAGTATAAATCCGTTCGTGCCGTATAAGTTAAAAAAAACATTCTTCGTACTTTTGTCGGAAAAGTCAAAAAAGTACCTCGTACGAAAAACGAAAAAAGATTCCTTTCATATCTTTTACTAAAAACACACCAAAGGGTAAAATTGGCTTTAAACCATTGTAGTTGGATGTAAATAATATGTCATATCGAGGAAACATGAATGTGGATGATAAAATGCACCCCAGTAAATGCCAATGTATAAACAATCTCGAATAAAAATGAGATTGTGATATTTCCCTTACCTTAGGTCCGACTTGCTTTGTAAGTGTCCGAACCTCCTGTATAATAATTTTAATCATGTTATTGACTTATTACAGAATCATATTCATTGTTATGATATCACATATGGTTCACTTATGACATTATATTACCCGTTCTTTTGTAAATTCCATGTTAAAGAAGCGTTTTGGGTAAAATCGTTTCATTTATCTTAGGTGTTTTGACTTGTTGTTCTTGACATCACTATTACTTATATCATGATTTACTTACTTCCAGAATATAAAATATGATTTATATATCATATATATTCAGTATATATATATATATAATAGATAGATGAAAAACACCGTTCATGGAGACGGTAGTCCGTACGTACGCATGAACGCTGTTTTACTTTCCTTATTGTATTGAAATGGAAGTAAGTAGATGACATACACATATATATATATATATATACATAAATCCAGTAGCTTTATAATGTCATATATTTCATTATTATTTCTTATATATACTTTATAATCATTCTTTAAATGGTTAACATGGAGAATGAATCTCATCGCGTCGTGGAGACGGTAGTCCGTACGTACGCACGAGCGATGATATCATTTCTATAAATATTTAATTGAATTGAAGTGTATTATACAATATATCAGAAACAATATGATGTTGTAATAACTATGTATAGTTATTCTTTACACCATTATACCCATCCATGTAAGGTGGTGGTGGAAAATAGATTACACCACGGCGTGGAGATGGTATTCCGTACGTACGCACGCGCGGTGATTTCTTTTTCCGTAGGATGGATAGATGGTGAAATAGGTTTGTTTCATACTTATATTAACATATCAGTATATGAGTGATACTGATGTTATTACTTCATAATGAAACAACCTAAGAAGAAGAAGTGGAAGAAGAAATAAAGATGAAAGAATTGGTAACGGTAATTACCTCTTCTTTGAAGCGCCTTTTTGAGACCTCCTCTTAGGGCACTAGAATTGGTCTTTGAGGAAGACCAGAACCTCTAGGATGTTTCTAGGGAAGTGGAGAAGAGATTTTGGCAGGGGTTGGCCGAGCTTGAATGCTCAAATTGGTGTGAGGAGGAGGGGGAGGAGGTGTCCTTTTATAAGGGAGGAGAGGGGCACCTTAGGAATATCTCAAAATATTATTTTATATTAAAGTCAAAATCGGTTTATAATGGTTCCAAAGGGTCTTATTTCGAAGCTAATGTGGGGATGGGTCGAAATCCTATCAACCAATAGAATTTAGACAAGTTTAGGATATTATTTTAACCTTATCAATTAGATTTAACTCTAAGTTAAATAATTTAACTTTTACCGTGTCTTTTTGTTTTCTTTCACTATATGGTTAATAAACTTACTATAACATGCCAAACGAACCCCAAATTGTATATTATTAATACATATATCCTTATCTAAGTCATTTGGCCGAACATTAGATTTTTAGGAATAAAATAACAATTAATAATATAATATTTGATTTAAAAACTATTTTGTGTCAATTTTGACACTATTTGATATATGATTTTTTTGAAAGTCAAAACAGAATTAAATGTTCGAACCAAGTTGATTAAATCAACATTAATATATCATAGTAACCTAGAAAATTAGTGGAATTCATAAAAAGTCTTAAATTACATTTATTTTGGTATTTATATTATCAATTATGTCAATATTTCATTAATAAGATAATTACTGCATCATCTTTGTGTCATAAATAAATTATATTATTTGATGTCTAAAAATTACAAATAAAATACCATCATGTAGGAAATCTTTTTAGCTTTCTAATGAATATTTATAGTCGAATTTATCTTATGTATAACCCCATATTAAAAATGCTTTACTTATTAAACTTTGATTTTAACTATTTTAACCCTTCTTTAAATAAATTAATACTAAATGTCCTAATCTAATCCAAGTGGGCCTAAATGGTCATATTTTATTCCTAAGTTTGTTTTTGGTCGAATTACACTTGTCCAATAGAATTAGGACATGTGTTAGGGTAATATTAATATCATATTTACCCTTAGTTACCTTATTTACTATTAACCGTGGTAAAAAAACTAAAAAGTTACTATTCACCAAAAATTTATTTTCATCTCATTGAACCACATTTTAGTCCTTGATTTTAACCGTGTCTCTCGGATTTTCGAAATTCCATTCACAGAAGCGGTAAAAATAAGTTTTATGCAAAATTCAGTTTTTAACCTACCACTTAGTAGTTTCACTATTCATCAAAAATTGATGTTTTTCAGAACAATGCCAAAATTTCATCCTAAGCTATATTTCATATTCCGAATTCAAAAATGAAATCTATTTTACCAAATTCATAACATAGAAGTTGCATTAATTAATTTTATAATTAAATCCCGCTGTTAAAACAAATAGCGTGTTTTTAAGAAACAATATCTATCAAAAGATTGACACTTGTTTATGTCTAGTTTAAATGTGAAATTACATCCAATGACCAACATTGTATTAAATTGTAAAAATATATTCTAAATATACTTTAAAACCACTCAAATTAATGATTTATCACTATTAATTATTTCGATTAAAAAAGTTGTTTTTAATTATAATTTAGTAATTTTCACTATTCATCAGAATATGAAAGTTATCCGAAAAGTACCAAAATTTCACCTTAGGCTAAATTCGATACTCCGAATCCAAAAATAAAGTTCATTTTGAAAAATAAGATTTACTGGATTTCAAAAAGTGGTTATTACTATTCATAACGGCTAGTTTTAATAATATTTTTATAGCATATCGTTGTTTAGTGAAACTCGGTATTGCGTATTACACACGCTATCGAGGAAGGTCGCGATTGCGTGTAATGCAAGTCAAGTCAAGGATGCGTGTTGTGCAAGCTCCTTTTGGTGTAGCATACAACACAAGACATTAATAAAATTAAAAAGAATATTTTTTTTATAAAATCTTGGGCTGTTACAAAAAATCACATTCTCTTTATGATCCTTGATTCTCACCGGTCGCTCCACAAACGTTGCATCATCCTTGATATCAAAATCTCTATATTCTAGGATGTGGGAGTCATTGTGTAGATACTGATGGAGCTAAGAGACATGAAAGACATTGTGGATCCTCTCTAACTATTGTGGTAATGACAACAAATATTCCAGCTTGAAAACATATCCCAACACCTCGAATGGTTTAATGAAGTAGGGAGAAATCATAATCCCCTACCACAACATTGTCACCCGCATTGAGGTGGGGGGGCATTAAGAGGACATGGTCCCCAACCTTGAACTCTAAGGGTCTACTAATATAATCTTCATATGAATTGTATCAGTCCTATGATTCCTTCATCATTTCATGCACAAGATGTACCTTATCCATAATTTTATGCACCACCTATGGACTAGAAACACATGCCACCCCAACCTCAGTCCACCACACGATTGAACAATGTGGTCTTCTATATAAGGATTAAAAGAGGGGCATGCCAATGGTAGGTTGATATCTATTTTTGTAGGAAAAGTCCACCTTGGGTAATTATTGTACCTATGATCATCTGAAGTCCAAAAAAAATGCTCACAACATATTGTCTTACATCGAGATGGTCCTCTGTGTCTTTCTATCTATCTGAGTGTGGAATGCTATACTAAGGAATAGTTGGGTATCCAAATCACGTTGTAATCACTTCTGGACTAAGGAATTAAAGAATGCATGCCAATCCAAAATGATGGTTCATGGAACTCTGTGAATCCACACATCTTTTCCCACGTAATTTTGTGCTAATGAATCCACTGCGCTTGACTCCTTAACTGCTACGATGTGAGATGGTTTCATCAATCGGACCACCACTACCTAGGTATCATAACTACATCCCTCATCCATGGAAGTCCTATGAATAAATCCATAAAGTTTTCATCCCTCTTCCACTCAGGGATGTCTAAGGGATGCAACATACCTCTGGGTCCACAGTGTTCATCCTTCAACTATTGACACACATGTCACTTTTCCAAAAACTCAGCCACATCCCGCTTCACTCAGGGCCACCAAAACTAAACTCTCATAACCTGGTACATCTTGGAGACTCTCGGATGTATCGCCAGTGGTGAGTTATGGAAGTCAGCAATAAATACCTCATTCATTTCCACTAGGACAAACAAATTCTTATGGAACATCATCCGATTATAATGATCCTTCGACCATCCTTCCAAACCATCACCCTAGTTAACACGATCACGTATTACTTCAGCCTCTATGCCTCCCCACTAAGACTCCTCTACCTATCATAACAAGGATGATTTCACTATCATATAAAATAGACAGCCTCTACTATCCTCCACTATCATACCCAGATGTAAAGTAACAAACTCTTCTATTTCATTCCAAGCATATGATGAATCTGGAACCACATCCTTTATTGACATTCTAATCAAGGTATCAACCAACAAATTCCTTTTTCCTGAGGTGTAAGTGATATTGAACATAAAATCATGAACAATGTATGTCCACCTCCACTACCACAAGTTGATGCCCAATAGGGTGAAGACATACCTCATGCTCTTGTGATCTGTAATGACCACTGAGATTTCTCTAATGTGTTAATGCCACCCCAACTTCAAGGTAAATAGAACCACTGCAAGATCAAGGTATTGGGTGACAGAGTTATATTCATTAGGTTGTAACTACCTAGACCCATATGAAATCACTCTCTTCTATTGAATCAGAACAAACCCCAATCCATGTGCAAATGCATCACATAACACTTCAAATGTGACACCTTCCTATGAAAACCATAGCCCTAGGGAACTGATCATCTATCCATTCAGATAACCGATGGTTTCCCAGCAATGCTCACCCCATACAAAACTTTGTCCTTTCTGGTCAAGGCTATCAAAGGCACTGAAATTTGAGAGAATTTGGGTATGATCGTCTGGTAGTAATCTAATAGTCCTAGAAAACTAGAAACCTCTACCACATTATGGGGTTCTACCCATGAAACAACTTCTTTTACATTCGACGAGTCCATTTTTATTCCTTGGTGGGACTCCATGTGTCCAAGGGAGGGCACCTCCCATGTCCGTAACATGCACTTGGACAACTTCACATTGAGATGGTGGTGTTGGAGGAACACAAAAACTGTCTTGAGATTCTCGACGTGATCCTCATATGACCTTGAGTATACTAGTATGCCGTTGATGAACATGACCACTATCTAATCTAGATACTTAGGGAAAACAGAGTTCATGAGACCCATGAATGCAGCTACTACATTCGAAATGTCAAACGACATGACCAAACAATCAATGTTTATGTACCTACATCTGAAACTTGTGTTTAGGATGTCACCCTTCTTCACCCTCAACTGGTGAAACCCAGACCGAATATCGATCTTAAAGAACCAAGATACTTCCTTCAACTGGTCAAAAAGGTCATTGATTCATAGGAGGGGATAACAGTTCCTGGATATCACCTGATTCAGTCTTCTATAGTCTATGATCAACATGAGGCCACAGTCTTCCTTTTTTCTGAACAAGAATTATGCACCATATGGAGACACACTTGGTTTGATAAAACCCTTCTTCATCATCTAATCAACTTGAATCCACAACACCTATAACTCGAAAAGCACTATATGATAGGGAGCCATCGAATGTGGATGTGCACCAGGTAGTAAGTCTATCCTAAACTCAAGAATATGTCAAGGGGGTAGAGTCAAAACCTCTTGGGGAAATATTTCCAGGAAATCACTAACAATTCTTGGAACTTCCACCATCTCAGAGTCTGTTTATTCCACTGAAATCCTGGATAACAATGAAAGGATGGTTGCATTCACCGGTTTCCCTCCTAGAAACCTCATCTTCCAAATAAAGCTATATGATGGTTGACCATATCTGAGAACATGACCCTTCTATAGTATTAGTCGATAACATAATTAATGGAAAATACCTAGTTGATTCCCAAGATGACATCATATGGCTGCATCTGCAGCAAAAAGAGATCCCTTCTAGACCGAGGCGGCCCTAACATCAGTCTGCATCCTAACCAGACATCAAACAAGGTAGTCTGATATCCAACTAGCATACTCAACAATAGGGGAATGGAATTTCTATCTATGTATATACCCAATCCATGAGATATACTAGGTGAAAAATGAGTTTGAAGTTCCTATATCAAACATGTCACATGAATGAGTACAAAACAGATTGATCATAACTCGAACAACCTCTAGACCTGCTAGAACCGTTGCCACTACGGCATGAAACATCCCATTCATAACTTCTTTTACCAATGGAAGTCGGTCACCTACAAAACCATTCCCTATTTGTTGTCCATGTGGAGCTCCCCAAGGACTTCCTACTCTAGCACCATCTTCCCTTGGTGCAGCGGTAGCTCACTTCCCCTTCTACTACTGTTGAAAATGTCTTGCCAGCAACTGGTGCTACTGAGGTGGGTGTAGAACCTGCCCACCCCCATTGTATTGCAATTGGACTGGGCACTGTTTCCAAAGATTACCATGCCTTCCAAAGATAAATCACCTTAGTATTTGGCCTATAGAGAATGGGAGTGGACTGGAAGATCAAAATTGGAACTGTTGAGGCATGCTTCTCGCTAGCCGAAACCTGGAAGGACCTGATGCTAGGGTCTTGTTACTGACGACCTTCCCCTTTCACAAACTCAACTAGATCTCCTCTCATGACACCCCTACCAGCATGTGCACCCTATCCACTACTTAATCCTTCTTCTGAACCTCCATGTACATCAGTAGAGTGAAGTGAGTGACAACATACTGAAGAGAAGGTCTGAGTGCCTCCTCTAAGCATCATTCCTACGACTCCTCATCCCATAAGAGTTCTAGAAATAAATTTAGGAGATCCAAGAACATGATCCCCAACTCTTTTACTATCCTACACTCTTGTGATATGGAGATTTTCTCTTGCCTCTTTTCTGCCTTCATTGTTCAATAATGGAATTCTGCTCAGAACTCTTTCTCAGAGTCAATCCATGAAATCTCATCTTCCTTCTTCTCCCCAAGATAAATCATCCACCATTGACATGCCACTCCCCGCATCCAGATCGTAAAAATAGTAACCCAATACTATTTCAAGGACCAGATCAAGCCGAAAGAGATCACCACCTCATCAAGCCTGCTCTCTGTCTCCATGTCTGAGATGATGCCCTCGTACATCCCTAGAGCCTGTTGCTGGAAGGCACGAAGCGTCTTGTACCATGGGGAATCCTCATCCTCTCGATCATCCTTGAAATTATCAACCAGATCAACCTATTGGATGTCAACTTCCAGCAATACTTATGGATTTTTTCTGGGTTCCATAGCTGAAAATATAAACAAAGAATTACTATGCACAAGTCGTGTAACTAAATTCCTTCTATATTTTTATTAAACATTTTATTTACATTAAATTATAAAAAACACCATGACAGAAAAGAACACTAGTCATTATGATGCATGTACCATTCCTAGGGTCTCTACCATGCAATCAATGTAGTCAAAATATGTCATTTATTAGGTCCATATTACTTGCATCGGATAACTAGGGTCACTAAATTCTCATGTCATGTCTTGTCTTCCCTATTCTATTTCATGCACAAGGATTTCCTAACACTGTTTCCCTACCATACCATGCAATCCTCATAGTTCCTAACCTCAAACATCATCCTATCTTTCAACCATTAGCCTCTGATATCAATCTATCATGACTCACCTTCTCCAAGATGAGGGAAGGTGCAAACAATTTCTTGAAACGTACTTATTCATGTTTAAGGAGAGATAATGATCCCCCGAGTCCTGCCTTCAATAGGCCCCAAAGTGGTGACTAGGAATAAGGGTATAGAATATCACATAATATTTAAGGAATTACCCTTTTTGTAGAACAAGATCAGGAGATATAACATCAAATACAAGATAACTAGAGAGACTAAAATTTTAAAATTAAAGTGAAAAATGCATCCCCATATGCATGGTCACAATAAACATATACAAATTACAAGAAAAGTCTAAAGGAAAGTACAAAGAGAAAGAAAAATAGAAATGAAAATTTTCCCAACCCTCGTGCTAGTAAAGTCTGGAACGGTCCTCATAGTCCACCTAGAAACCTGAAAGAAGATTTATATACATAGGGTGACTATATAGGTATACACAGTACGAAAACAAAAATCTCTTGTGCAGAAGTGGGGAGACATTCTAATGTTCCCTGGGAAAAATAAGAGCAACCAAACAACCTATTAAAGAAAACTGTCCTCCCAACCTCACCAAGGAATAATCCCCAATTAATGAAAGTTAAGTAAAATAATAGTAATATCACATCAATATTTGGGTACCTTGAACTGGTTTCCCCCTTGTTATTTAGGAAATCCAACGTATCATACCGCCTCCATCAAATCCCACTACATTCCCACTCAAACCCCAACAATAACAATATGGGACATCCTAACAACACATTTACCCCACCCTTATACAACTGAGCCAGCACAACCACACACACCTCTAGCAGACACCAAGGCGACAATAAATACTTCCACTCTAATGGAAACATGGGCCATAAAAACCACCACTAAACCCAAATTCACCTGGGGAAGATCAACCACTACCATGCCTGATGACAACTGGGCCTCATCCTGGAGAAATTTGGGAAACATCCTGCCCACTCACACCTAGTTCAACCACCACAACACACCCTAAAAGATGTGTCTTGGGCCATCATGAACCTCAAGCCATCACATCCTTCTCGGAGGGTATTTGGATACTAAGGAGAGGGATTATATACGAGATAATTACCATAAACTCATTGGAATATTGGAAAACACACCCTCCACCAAGAATTAGGAATATTCAACACAAAGTTCTCAAAATGGATTGGGTGCGTATTAGAAACAAATAAACTAAATTTTATACATATAGGTAATAAAAAAATCATCCCAAATTAAGGGTCTTGAAAGCAACAACCATCCCACACACATCCACTCTTGCTGCTACCCCTACATGCACAAGTATACAACTGCCAAAACTTGGGAACAACCCATTTTCGAAAACAATTCCCCATTGTAAGCATTCTCTTTATCAAATTCAATTGAATCCATTTAACTATTTCTTCACTATCGGAATATAATAGGAATAACCTCATGCCAAAACCACAACTGAAAAAAACATCCAAGAAGGAATTTAAGTATTCACTCCTAGTTCTCTTGTAAATGATAACATCAAAATGGGATCTATGAGACCCCTCAAAGTACTATAACCAAACGAAGCCCCAAATTACTAGCACCGCAAGTCCTCATATTCAAAAAACAATAACCTCTAAACCAGGGATCTCATTACCTTCTACATAAACCCAAAAAGACATAAAAGAAAAACCATGAAAATCACTAGAATAGAGCAAGGGAGCTTCCAAGTTTTGGTAACACCAATCATTATGATCCTTGCTTCTATTTGGTTAAACGGGTTGATCACATATGTGTTATTGTCTAATGGGCATCCATTTATCAACGCTGTTTATGTGATTAATTAGTTTCCATGTTATGGTCATTCAATAATAATATTATCCATAAAACAGATCTGATTAGTGCACAATAATTTACCACCAACAACCATGATTTTCAACGGGCAAGATCCCATACCATTTAATACATAAAAAGAAACAAAGGAAAATATACAACAACATCACTATCCTTCCTATCCCATCATTATATATCAGTGTTTTTATTATCTTTATTTAAAGTTGGTTTCATCTACGTCCTGAGGGAAAGTTATCATACCCACCCACCATGATGCACTGTAATGGGAGATGGAGGAAGAACCCCTAATTGGATGAATAAGGATAAATGTTTTCTTATTAAACCAATAATTGGGGATGATGAAACTAGTAGGAAGAACTCCAAGGTTGAACAGAAAGGGATCCATCGCGTGTGCATGATTCGTCTTGGGAGGAGGTCCTGAGGCGCACCTAGAGAAACGAAAAGGAAGAAGTAAGAGATGATCACAACTTAAGAACAGGTAAAATCTTAAAATCTCAGATACCATTTCCAAGTACATAAAAGTTATACCATGTCTTGACCATGTGGCCAGCAGGTTTCACATGTTGGGATTAATTGATATTTAATAATTCCCCTAAAAATGGTAGAGATAGACTAGAAAATGAAAGTGAGTAGATAGATCTCCTCTAAATGGAGAAAAAACCTAATAGGGGAGAAACTAGGAATACTCAGAAAAATGGACAAGGAGGAAAATGGTGTGACACCATTAAAAAAGACACATGTTATTGAAATTAATGGGTTGCCCGACTCTTAGAGGAATAAATAATCTTTCACTAGCCTTAAATCACATTGAAAGGGGTATTATAAAACATTTAGTAAAAAATAGGTTAAACGAGTGAAACTAAAATGTTCTAGAGAAACTATAAATGACTCACTAATGGGTGAGTCACCGACACCCTTGTACCGTCGGCCTGGCACCGATGTCCTGACACCAATGCCCGGACATCGATGCCCTGTAACATTTGTTGATCGATGCCACTGATGTCGATCATTATCACTGATGGATGATTGTTTCCACTGATTCCCATATGTGCCACCAATGCCATTCGGGGATACTCATGCGAATCGGTTCCACCGATTCCCAACGGTGCCACTGATGCAGGTCAGGACCACATATTCCAATTGGTGCCACTGATGCTGATCGGTTCCACGGTTTGTTAAACCTAAAATTTAGAAGACTTCTGAATGAGTCACCAATGGTCCCTATAATGCCTCTAACATGAGTATTTGTCAATGTAATAGACTCATATGGTCTGGTTCATTACAATTAATCTATAGTTAGTGTGTGTAATTGAAAATTCATTTGTTCTAAAACATTATATGGTTTCTCCCATCAGATATTGCTAGCAAGGTTCGCTTCCTTCCCTCACCTAGATCATTTACATTTTAACTACAAACAATTTTTGGGATCCCTCTTACAAATATTTTCAATGGTGTGAATATGAAATATAATTCCCTAATGAGACTTTTATTTCACACCACCTGAATTGAAATCCATTTTAAAATTCTTATCTCTAGACCCAACAAACCCTTGAGATTTTTTATCTCTATTCGGAATTTGAGGGAACATTTAACAATTTTGTCATAGAATTCAATGTCTCAATTTTCCACTTCTTATTGCAAAATAATATTTATCCAATAAAATATGAGATCAACATTATTTTTTCTGGAGATGAAAGAGATAGGGGAATATCATTGAAGTCTTGTTATTTTTTCCTTATATGATCTGATGAATTCATTGTAAATTTTCTTAATTCCAAGTAAATCCATATTCATTTTTGATTGAATATTTTTAGGAACATAAATATTGTCAAAATTTTTATTGGATTTTTTCCACTCCATTTCTTAGATATCCTCCAAGGGATTTATATTTTAGAACAATGTCTAAATTTTTTTAAACAATCCTTCAATAAAATAATCATCTAACATGATCATTTATCACTCAGGGAATTGAAGGGGGTTTATGATCATTTCAACATAATAAATACACTATTCCTATATTGAAGGATCTTAATCTCATCTAAAAGTCGGAGGACATTTTCACATAAATGTATCCATTTAAACTTTATACTCTATCGGGGGGATTTCAGAATTTATTCTAATTCAAAAGTCAATTCAAAACATGGATTAACAGAGAAAGTATTATAATTATTTTCTTCATCCCTTCTCCCTTGGTGTTTGGAATCTTAGTTGGGCACTAATCACATTGCTCTTCACATTTTTTACTCTTTTCCTATTATTTAATGAAATGGACTATAATAAAAGGAAGATTATTAATGATTATTTTGTAAATATTACATATTTAAATGTTAAACAAGGAACATTAAAGGGGAAAATAATAAATTATATATTTTCCTTATCCTATAAAATTCTATTTTTTAATCTAACATTTTTGTGATCTATTTCCTATTATAAAACGCTATTAGAATAATATTTCTATTAAAATGGATCATGATGATGTTTTTAATTTACAAAATCATATACTGTAAGAGTTTCACATCATGTTTGCACCAAGTCCTATTCTCATGCACTAAGTAATGATTATGTCCATCTCATTTCACAATTTCCATGGTTATTACCCCAAGGTACAATAGTATAAGATCCACTTACACATATAGTATCCATATAAAGATTTATTTTCCTAGAATCTGCATACTCAATAAATTACCAAAATATAGGGAGTTTTCTGTTTTTTATTATTATACTAAGACATTCACTGGTGTTTTATAATCCTAATCTAATAAAAAAAATGTCTTTTCTCAGATACCAACAATGAAAATCCATAATTTCATAAACATTTGTTTCATATTTTATTACATAAAGTTACACCTAATATAACCCAAATTATCATCTGGACTAGCATATTTTGGTAATTATTTACTTATTAAAACAACTAATAAAAAAGATTCAATTATATAAGCTAAAACATTATAAGATTCCCTTTTTTACTTTAATCTTCTAAAACTACATCGAATAACCTATGGATATACATAAAAAAGGAATGAGTTATAATTCCTAGTATTTAATAACAAAATAATAATATGATGAAAGTAATATTGGTTCAAATATATTAAAATGTAAAGAATTTAGGCCATTTGAATCAATTTTATAATGAATATTTATATTAAAGTATTCTATACTTATGAGAATTTTTTGTTTGGAAGAACACTCTTTCATAACATCTTTGATTTAATTTTAAATTTATTTATTCCACTTTTTTATATAAATTTGGAAAATTGGATTCCATATTTATAATTATAATAATTTATATTATCTAATAATTAAAACATAATTTTTTACAATAATTACTAGAGAAATAGATAAAATTAATTTCTATGGTTAAAATAAAAGTGGGGTTTACCAGGAGATAAACTAAGAATATATATTTTAAAGTGACGCAAATATTTTCAAACACCATATTTCATTACATATATTCACTTTATCCCCTATAATTACTAGTAATGTCCCATTTTTTAGGCTTGTGGTTGTATAACAATATGGTTATTACATTATCTATTTGTGTCCTCTCCCCTACTTGAAAAGGCCACCCACTCTGATCCTCTCTTCAAACTTCTAAAAGCATCTGGTTTATAAAATACAAAACCAGATACCGTCCTTACTTCAAAAAATAATTATATAAGCCTTAACCTTTTTATTAATCCCTCCTAATAAGGCTTTAGGTTAAAACATAAAGAGGATCTCTAAACAATAGGTAAAATTAGAAATACATGTGTATTTGTTTTATATCTTCATCCAGCCAGTTAAAATGCTCTAAAATTATGATAATATAATAAAAAAATTATATCCTATATATATAGTTATTTTCAGAACATAATGTAATAACCTAGGTCTATCTCCACTTCTTCCAAATGGGAAACTAAGTTGTTGATCTTGTGTATAGTGGATTTCCGCCTCGCGAACTGTTGTGATAAATTTTACATCCCCAACTCCTCTGACTGGATATATTAAAAAAAATTCATATATATATATATATGATATTTATGATATTATTATAATTTTTAGTTATTATTTCACATACACCCTCTTATATTCCATTATGTTGGTGGTATTATAACATCACTTATGTGTATGACGGACAATCACCTCACAAAGTGATGTGATTCATTTTTTTCTTAAGTTTTAAACCTTAGATATTGATGTTAAAATTAGTAAATATTTATAATATTTATCACCTAATAATTCTTCTCAAAATTCAATATCACATAAAACTTCTTTCCTTTCAATCTGATGGAAAATAATAATGTTTCTTGTGCATACGTGTGGAGTTCCGCTTTAAAATAGCGATGCGAAATGATTTACATTTTATTTTTACATAGAGGGTAATAAGGATGTATTTTATAAATATAATTTTTATATATGAAATAATATTTATTTTTTTAATGATGAATTAATATTTATTTTCCTTTTGCTTCACCCATTTTGGAAAATGGAAATAGTGTTCACGCGTATATATAGTATTCCATCTCTAGGAATCGTGTAATACATTTTATATTTGTAAAATTAATAGATTATTCTAAATAAATATATATTTAATATATATAAAAACATTATAATGGTTAATAATATATATATTATTTATCCTTGATAAAATCCAATCGCAAAAATTTACATAACAAAAACACACCGGAAATGCAAACCAATTATCACCTAAACCAATGGTTTTAAAAAAATAATTGTAAATAAATAGTTGATAAATAATATATTTAAATAATATATTTTATGATATATATTTTTATTTTTCTTTAATAAATTTTTAATATTCCCATATTTATTATAAATTACTTTCAGACAAATTTGAATGAAGTTGAACCAAAGCTAATACATTTGATATTAATTTACTTTTATTGAGGCATATTTTATAATTGTGCACTTTATTTATATTATATGATGTAAATACTGATCTTTTTTCTTGTATTATCTTGAATAATTCAAAATTCATGGTATTTTAATTTTAATATTATAATTATATCATCCAATGTATATTTCAATTAATAATTACCTAGTGGTAAGGAATTTCATAACTCAATAACTTTTATTTGGCCTATATCTCTTTTTGATTGTATTTTATATTAAAATATTATGTGTGTAAGGAATTTTGATTATATCATTTGATATTTACACTTTTTATGTGAATATACATTTTATGAACAAAATCTAATGATTTTTCATCTCACTTCAATGTTACGATCATTGTAAGGGGTTTCATATCAATTTCCATTTCATTGAGACATATTTGTTATTATGCACATATTCAATTTTATGTTGTGTATGTAATTCCACATTAATGTATTAAACATTAATTAATATTTATTCTTTATCATTAATGTCTTTTTTCATGATTATTCTTCTATAGATTCGAATTTAAATTTTACAAAAGTGGTAAAAATTATGTTACATTATCTCATTATTTTGTGATTGTTAAAATTATCGTGAAACAATAACTTTATTTTGATCATTTTACTATATAAATTTCATTATTCTTGAATATTCATATTATTTTTATCATAAATAAGATTATTTTATAAAACATATACTATTTTTTAAATATATATTTTTCTTTGAAATTTATTTTATTAACAGGTGAAATATTGATAAATATGTACTCTTTAAATAATAAAAATGTTCGTTGAAAAGGAATATTGATTCATAACATAAATTTATTATTTAATATTTGAGGAATTATTTGGCCTCAATTTATTGGTGGGCCATTTATAAATATCCCCTCGATGTATCGAATGTCATCATGACACAAATCATTTTTCCAAATAAGATGGGTTTCTACCCATAAATTTAATCTATATTTTGAAAGGTTTTGATAGTATGTTTTATATGTCTAAAATTATTAATTCCATAATTATTTGATCATTTATAGATGGTTATTTGGTTATTAGATTAGTTATAATATCCAGGGGAAATTTTAGAACTTATGTGATTATTAATATGGCTTTATTTGCTCATTATTTGTTTTCGTCACATTATGTTTAGCTTATCGATTAAATGAAATTTGTTTTTGTTATTAATATTTTAAAATTGATTATGATTATTTATTTAGGATAGCATAAATTTTACGCTTACCATTTCTGAGTATCCACGATACCCCTTTATTTTGTATTTTTTTTCCAGGATACCAAGAAGTGTTTTTTGATTGATATGCAGGGATAAGTTATGAGGAGTAATGGTTTTATCAAAGAAAAATCAATGTTTATTTTTTTTCAATTATAACAAGATTTTAAAAAAGGTATAAAATTTATAAATTCTAATAACATATTCATATTTTTATGATGAGATTCCTTATATCATAGGTCAATGTAATAAAGAAAACACTATCTCTAGGCTGCTAGAGTTGGTGTAATTACAAGAGAATAATGATATGTGGTGATAACATAATGGAATAATCTGAATTTGGAAACAAAATAAACCATAAAATCATAAACATAAGTCAATGATTACCTCTATGGATTTATAAACTATTGTACATAGTATAACCACATTTTCACTATTCCTGGCAGCTCACGAGATTAAAAAATTACCCAATGTATTAGAGGGATATTTAATTCAAGGCCCACCCATTAAATTCATATGATGTACGTACATATGTTTTCCACAAATATCATACATCATAAGGATTTTTTTTTCATTAATTTTAATCCCATGATTCAAGAGTTACTATTATATACCCGCAAGTATCCAATCAATTATGTATAAGTAAATGAAGGTGAATACTCGTTACTGGATATGGGGATGGGAATTATCAACATAATTGGTTCATTTTTTCTCTATCCCCAGTAAACCAGAGCCTATTTTCAATTTATTACATTGGCATAACATATGAGGAATCACATTAAGAATTACAAGATAGTTTATTAGTCTTCGTAAACTAGATATATTCATGAAATTAAAATTTTATTTTAAAACATATATATAGAAATTCTATTATTTGATAATTAGATTAATCCACTTACTCTATCTATTCATATCAATCACAATCCACTTCCTCATATCGTAGGGAAAATATAACATAAGAAATATGTTATGTTAAATTCTTAGTAAGGGTCAACGTACAACAGATTTTGTGAAAAGTAAGGTATAATCAATAAAAAATGGTAAATAACTAAAACAGAATCCATTTAATCAATATATTGATCAAAATATGTACGAATAATTAATCATAAAATAATAAAATGTCCATGAAACTAATCAAAGGATATTCTAAATATCACTTGCATAAATAATAAATGATTTCAAGATAACAGATTTCATAATTCTAGATGTCTAAAACATATCGTCGAGGCCTTGCTCAAAGACATATAATAACATTGATTCTTATTCCAAAACATTTATGTTAATGGATAAGGACTCATCCCTAAACCAATATCCTTTTCTCATAATACCCTCCCATGCATCAAGGGGATATATCAATCTTCTCCCTGACCTACTATCACTACTTGAAATTCGGGCTATAGCCACAGTTTAAAATCATCGCTATAGGTCCTCAAAACGTGGCTATAGGTAATAGACACTGTTTGAGAAACTGTGGTTATGTTTGGTGTGGCTATAGGCCTATACATATACCCATGATTTTGAACTATGGCTCTATGTCTAGAGCCACAGTTCAAATTGTGGATAGAGGTATACAGCCACGGTTCGAACTGTGGTAATATCACTATAGCCACGGTTTAGAACCGTGGATATACTAGAGGAGGGTCACAATTTATTACCAATGCTAGAAACCATGTCATTAGACCATATCCATGATAAAAAAACCATGGAAATAGACCTATATCAATAGTTAGAAACCATGTCTACATGGTCTGAAAACCATAAACAAATGCCCCCCACCCCCTGAACAGCCCCCTGAAGTTTCCCACCCCCTACAACCCCCTCCCTCCTAGACACCCTCTCCCTACATAAACCCCCCTCCTTAGGACAACCCCCTCACCCTGCAAATCGCCCTGGACAACCCCTTACAAAGCCCCCATCCTGGATAGACCCTGGACACCCCCAGGAAGACCCTGGACACCCCCACCCATAAATACCCTAGACACCTCCTCCCAGACCCTGGACACCCATAGATAGACCATGGACACCCCCCGGACAGACCCTGGACACTCACCCCCCCCCCCCACGCCACAATACCCTAGACACCCCCAGATAGAACCAGGACACCCCCCCCCCCGACCCACACCTTGGATACCCCTAGACCCCCCTAGACCCGGAACACCCCCCAGACCCTGGATAGATCACTCTGGATAGCCCAGACCTCCACTCCCCAGGACACCCACCACCACCCTCTTGGACAGACCCTAGAACACCCCCCTAGAACGTGGACACCCACCAGACCCTAGATAGATCCCCCTGGACCCCCCCCCCCCCCAGAACCTTAACATCACACCCCTTGCAAACCCTTCCAGTTACCCCCCTCCCCCTACTAGTCCCCCTTACCAGTCCCCTCCCCCTGCTAGTCCCCCCTCCCCCTGTCAGATCCCCCTCCCCCTGCCAGTCCTCCCCCCTCCCCCCCAAACCTGGACACCCCCAGACCCCCTGGAAAGACCCTCCCAGATAGACCCTGGACAGACCCACCACCTCCCTAGAACCTGGACACCCCCAGACCCTAGAGAGACCCCCTAGACACCCCCCAGAACCTAGACACCCCACCCCTTTCACCCCCTTCCAGCTACGCCCTCCCATACCAATCCCCATGCCAGTCCCCCTGCTATTTTCCCCCCTCCCCCTTCCAGTTCCCCCTACCCCCTACAAGTCCTACCTCCTCCCCCCACCTTGCATGTTTCCCCTCCCCCCTGCCCTTGCCATCCCCCACTTGCACCACCTACCAATTTCCCCATGCCCCATTCCAGTCCCCTTAAAATAAAATTATACATGAAATCTATTTACATAATATGAATTAAACAAATCCTAATATATAAAAACACATAACTGCACTTACATGAGTCTCCCTATATGAAAAACTAGCAACGAAGTCCAGAGCCTACTCAAAAGTACTTACAAAACAAAGTAGATCATTGTAGTGCTCAACCCTTGTACCCACACCTCTCGCCCCTCCCTACCCCCTACTGGACCCCCCTAGATAGCAGCCCCAACCCCCTAGATAGAAGCCCCCTACTGGACCCCCTTGGACAACAACCCTAGTTCCCCTGGACATCCCCCCTGTTGGAACCCATGGACACCAACCCCCTGCTGGACCCCCTAGACAGAAGTCCCCCCTACTGGACCCCCCTGGACAGCCCCCCTACACATCCCTTGCACATATCCTAAGGGATCCTTAGTTAAGAGTATTGACCAAGCAGGTGAGCTTCAGGATTTTTCATTAGTTGTACCTACAAATTCATAACATGTAGAGGCAACTTTACCTAGTGTTGAGAGAGCTATTTCCCCAGTGCCTTCAGATTTTGATTCCAAATCATATTTATAATATTTTAGAGAATTACTTCTTTTAGATTTCAATGGAAATTTTTAGTTATCAGGAACCTCCTATTGTTGCATCTACATCTAGTGCCCCACATCCATCGGCTTTAGTTGAGGCTGATTTGATATAGCCTATAGTAAAATAGTATCTCCATGTTGTTATAGGTGATGTGAAATCATCTCATCAGGATAAATTGAGGCAGATTTTTTAGAATGGGTTGTCAAGGAATACATTTACCGGTTGACTGTGATGATGACTCTACTCAAGCTATTAATGGGGGAGAAAATTTCTTTAGTAGTATAGAGAGATGAGGAAATATTATTATAGACATTTTCAATCTTATGAATCCTTTTTTATATGAATCCAATACTCTAGTGGGTTCTAGCTGGATGTCAAAAGTGAAACAGTAAAGTGGACTCCAATGTTCGCAGTGCTATAGTAGTAAAAGCGGCATTGTTACCTGAGATTCTTCTTCTTCCTCTTTTTGTATCTCTATTTTATTTATTTTTGGAAATATCAACTGATCCACTACAATTTGTTCAATAGTTTTATACCTTTTTTCAACTACTCTCCCTACAATTAGGTTTGTTATCTAAAATTTAGAGACTCCACTAGGGAAATCACATGAGGTTGAAAAATGACCTGAGCTTACCAGTTGGTGGAGAGAGAGTATGCATTTGGGAAATTCCACACAGATGGGGAAGGTCAAGAAGTCATCTCACGTTGTGGAACTGGTCTCGATGACAAGTTTTCTTTTCTGCATGATCATGATCCGCAGGTACGTACGACTATTATTTGGCGGTGCTATTGATTGAAAAAGAATATGAATGAAACGATGTCCTACTGTATTATTTCTCTATGTACGAACTATTTTTCTATTGTACAAATCTTCTAGAAAATTCACTGGTGATAACTCAATCTCTACTGGAGGATTGAATGTTGGGAAGTTGCGACTACTGCTGAATACATGTCAGAAAGGCTAGAGGAAATGCCCGAGAATTGTTATCTTGTGTATAGTTTAGGATGGAGTCGTAATTTACTACAATGGTACGATTTATGAAACTCATATGGTTTTGATTCAAGAAATACTAAACACTATAACTTAATAGTTATAGTTTTTGTATGAATAAGCATGGGAACTGGATATGCGGAAGACTTGTTGATTATATTCAATAAAGAGAGGTGATGAAGCTACCGTATGTACGTTTGGTATAGGCTATTCCAAGGAGAAACAACTTGAATCCAAACCAGTATGACCTGAAGAGGCAATATATAATTTTTATTTTAGCATGAAATTTGTTCAAATTTATGTTAAATGAGTGGCAACAATCTTGAGTATTTTTCAGCCCGAATAGAAAGAGATCAACATTGAAGAGCTATAGGAGAAGCTTGAATTATGTCTCAAATGGCCTAATGTGGTATATTTTGATATGATTTCATTAGAGGATAAACATGGAATGAATATTGAGTAGGGGAAGCATTTTCTAGTTATAATGGATCCTCTAGCTGTGGGAAAAAGTGTTTTCAGTGTTCATCCCCAAAAAATCATGGTGAAATACAAATTAAAATTACAAAAGACTATTTTTTTATGTTGCTAATATAGCAGGTCTTTTCCAGTGGTTTTTGAGTTTTATGTATTCCAGGAGGAAAGATTTCCATGAATAATTTTTTGAAATAACTAGATACATGTTATTTACCTTCGGTGAAGTTGATGAATTTAAACATATTATAATGTCTAAAACACAAGTCCAACTCGAATTGGTAAGGATGCTGAAGAAACAATTAGCAAGGAAACGAACATGCCAAATTTCTTCTGTTTCAGAGGCTTCCATTTAAATTTCAAGATTTTTTAATTACAGTGTTACTACATGAAATTATTTATCTAGTTGGACACCTGAATTTATATATTACAATTTCAATAAATTAGCACTGTGAAATAATTATTAGAAGAAAGGTTTAGGTGTTGTGCTAAATTTTAGGTCTGTTCGGGAAAATGTATGTTGCTTTATGGGAAATGATTAGAGTTCATCCACATATGGGAGATCCCAATATGATGATGTTACTACTTTCTTGTGATGCTTCATTGTCTACATCAGAATTGAAACTCATATTTTGGATGACATCTTCTATTTCGTTCAAAATTATGCTCATTATAAATGTATCAAATGATAGAATTACTACTAAAGAAGTTGGTTTTGTTGTTGATTGTGTAAAGGAAAGAGAGATAACCTATGATGTGTTGAATATTTATCCTCATATGTTACCAGCACTGGGTACTTATGAGTTTTCTAAATTTTCCAATAATGTTTCTCCAGATTTCACACCCATTGCGGGATTCTCTTTTTCTACTGACAAAAACATTGAGGTTGGTTTGAGGAGTTACGAGACAAGGGGATACAGAGTTGTTAGAGTACACACACATAATGTGATTGGCCATGTTGAAGGATTCTAGCGGGAGAAAGTATAACATTCTTTTGTGACTCAGTTGAAACATTTCATTCTGGAATCCATGGGGGACAAAGGAAAGAAGGATAAATTCTAGTTTTCTATTTTGGCATGGAAAGTGGTACCTGCACTGGATGCTAGATGTGCAACAGTTTTGATGCCTACTAAAAGGGAATCATTCACTTACTTAAAGTTGTTTGGACAGAGTAAAGGATTTTCATATACCATATGGAGGTTTTCATATGTTTACATCCTTCTGGTTGAGAAAAATTCAGAATTTTCTGTGAATAAAATCATATTTTTCAATAGTTGTTTCTTCTTTTTAACAAGCATGGTGAGACCCACCGGTGACTGTTCTTATGATTAAAGCTTCCAAAATTCGGTGTGAAGAGAAAAATATTGATTCTCAGCCTGTTTTTTTTTGTACAACAGGAGCTGTTTTAAGTTCTTATTCTGGGGCCTGAAGCTCTATTATTTAAACTATGATTTTCATGTGTTTGATTTATTTGTGATGTGATTCTTAAAATGGGCCCACAATGTATGGTTAGTTTGCTTGAGAAGAATCATGCTCTATGTAAAAGATTGGAAAAAGTTATATTAATGCTTAGGCTACCCCAAAAGCCTCCTCTAGGGGTTTCCTTCATAGTGCTTGAGAATAGGTTGTCATTAAAGTAATTAAGCAGTCGAACAAAGCTATTTGTAGTCCTTATAGACCATAATCATAGTTTTTAATGGGTATGAAACGTTAGTAATATATGGGGGTTAATTTTTTATTGGGATGGATGGGGCATGTGTGGGAAGTAGTGAATAATTATAGGTGATGTTGACTTTTTCGATACTTTTCTATTTTGGATAGATATAGTAGTTAGGTAGTTGTTGGATGGGTTGTTAACATTTGTATCAGATATTGAATAGGGGAGAGAATAGCAGGAAGGGGGTACAAATTAATTGTCTTGGTTCAGCTAGTTGATATTGAGAGGTAGGGGCCTAGGGAGGTGCCGACCTTACCTCTCGGAGAGGCAGTCTTCATTCTTGAGATTCCTCTCCTCCCTCCTTATGTATCTCCATTTCTCCTAATCCTTTAAATCTCATGTGATCCATGTCTATTTGTTCAATGATTTTCTACCTATTTTCAACTACTCTCATAATTTTTAGGTTTGTTACCAAACTTTCGAATACTCTAATGGGGAAATCACTCAATGAGGGAAGCTGATCCAATATTTTTGATAGCTGGAGAGAGAGAAAGGATTTGGGATATTCAACACAGGTGGGGAAAATTGAATATGCATCTCACACTGAGGAAATGGTTTTTTCGAATTGTTTCTATTAGGAATTATTGTGATCATAAGGTACGCGTGACTGTTTCATGGAGGCATTTTTCATTGAAAAAAATGAAATAAATGAATTTCTTGTAGTTTATTTCTCTCTATAATAGCTGTTTTTATATTGGACACAACCTTTGGGAAAATTACTACTAATAACTCAACTCTGATGGAGGCACGAACATAGGGAAGTTGTGACCATTTCGGAAGACACACTGTAGAAGATGTAGGAAGTTCATGAGCTTTGTTAGCTTGATTTTTGTTTATGATGGAATACAAATTTTCAACAGAGGTGAGACATATTCAAGATCATATTATCATGATTAAAAAAAATAACAACTATAAAAAACAGCTTCAGTTCTTGCGAGCAGAAGCATCAGAACTGGAGATGCAAGAGCCTCGTCGCATTGATTTGGGAAATTGAGGTGACAAAGTTGCTGCATGTACATTTATTAGACGACATGCCATGGAGCAACAGCTTAAAACCAAACTAGTATATCATGAAGAGGTAATATCTTATCTGTATTATTTCATGTAAGTGGATCAAATGGAATTGAATAAAGAGGTAGAAATATAGTGGACTTTTCTGTCCATATAAAAAGGGATAACCAATGAAGAGATTGAGGATAAGTTTGAATCCTGTCTTCAGTGGCCTGACGTGGTACATTATGATCTGATTTCTTTATAGGATAATCATTAAAGGCATATTGAAGAGGGGAAACATGGTCAGGTTCTAATAGAACCACAAACTAAGGGAAAAAGTGTTTGAATGTTCTACTATAACAAATCATGATGAAGTACATCCCACCTGCATCGTCCCCTCTACCATGAAGACCCCCCGACATCCCCCCCGGAAATCCCTTGGACACCCCCCCCCCCCCCACACCCTGCCCTGTAGACCCCCCCCTCATATAGCCCTTAGACACCACCCCTGGATAGCCCCTCCTAGACACGCTGCCTGCACCCTCCCCCCTGCCCTGAAGACCCCCTGCACCCCCCCCAGACAGCCCTTGGACACCCCACCTGCACAGCCCCTCCTAGAAAATTATATAGTCTTCAGTACCTTTACTTCATTATATAATATTGATAAATGATCAATTCCTATGAACTTTTTGTATAATCGTCTTTGTATGGTTAGTCTGAATAATATACTTCCACCACTTCTTACTCGGAACCTCTATTAGGATCGTTACAAAGAATAACCATAAGTGAATCATAAATCTAATGTTGGATAAAAATATCCTCAACCATCAGTACCAAAACCAATTAATCCCAAAATTCTTGTTACCAAGGAATTATTGTGGGGATACTATCTTGATTCTAGGGTTCCAAGGTGTGCCCTCAAGATCGATTTATCCAAGGCTTTTGATTCGGTCTGGTGGGACTTCTTATGGGATGCTTTGGATCTACTCGGCTTTCTGGCTAGGTTCTCATCGTGGGTTAAAATATGTGTCTCTACACAAATGTTCTCGGTGAACATTAATGCAAATTTATATGGATAATGTTTGGGGAATAGAATGCCCAAGAAAGGTGATCTGCTTTCACCTTTCCTTTTTGTGATTTTCATTGAGTGTTTCTCGCGCATCATGGAATGCATGGGGGTGGGGGCCGGTGCGGTGGCTGGTGCGGGCTGGAGTGACTGGTGCGGGCGGGAAGGTAGCGGGCAGGGGGATGGAAGGGGGCCAGTGTCGGTTAGAATATGTGGAAGGGGGATAGTGTGTGATGGATTGCAGGTGGATGGGGGATGTTGGGCATGTGGAAGGGGCTGTTGTGGGTAGGGATGTAGGAGTTCAGGGGATGGTGAGGGCTGGAACTGGTGGCTGGGGCTATTTTGCAGGAGGTAGAGGGCTGACATGAGTGTTTTGAAGGAGGCTGGGGGTGGTGGTTGGTGCGGGCTGGATTGTAGGTGGCTGGGGCTGGTGCGGGCTCGAATGCAGGTGGAAGGGGACTGGAATGCTGGTGGAACGGGGCTTGTTGTAGGTGCGGTCTGATTCGAAGGTGGCAGGGTGGCTGTTGTGGGCTGGAATGCTAGTGTTAGTGGGATGAAATGAAGGTGGAAGGGGGCTTTTGTTGGCTGGATGTGGTTGGAGCAGGTCCAAATCACGGCATTAACGCGGCGTGACCGCAGTGTGACCGCGGCGCGACCACGGTGCGACCACGGCGTGACCGTGGTGTTTTGGCCCGGTCCAGCGACATTCGCAGGGTAGCATCTTCCAGCTAGGAGCAAAATGAGCGGGAGGAGGTGGGGAAACATTCCAGACTTCTCCACAGCGGTAGAAATTTTGATTATTCAATCTCAAAATTGATCACAATACTCATGGAATACTATCCTAGTGAACCACTACGAGCTGTCATCTTGGAGCAGGGCCAAATAACAGCATTACTGCGGCGTGACCACGGCATGACCGCGGCGTGACCGCGGTGTGTTGTCCTAGTTCAGCAACATCTATAGGGCAACATCTTTTGGCCCGGAACAAAGGGAGTTGGAGGAGGTGGGGCAACATTCAGGCCATCTTCCCGCCAGAAAAAAGTGTGATTAGTCAGTCTCAACATTGATCAGAAGACTCATGGAATACTATAACTACAAACCGCCTTTGGGTGTCGTCCTTGAGCAGGGCCAAATCAAGGAATTAACGTGGAGTGATTGCGACATGACTGCAACGTGTTGGCCCGGTCTAGCAACATCTGCAGGGTAGCATCTCCCGGCTAGGATTGAAGAGAGTAAGAGGAGGTGGGGAAACATTTCGACCGTCGCTTCGCCGGCAGAAATTTTGATTAGTCGGTCTCAAAATTGAACAAAAGACTTATGGACTACTATCTCATCGAACTATTGTGGGGTTTCGTCCGGGAGCAGGGGCAAATCACGTCGTGACCGCGTCGTGACCACGGCGTGACCGCGGCGTGGCTGAGGCCTGACTGCGGCGTGACTGAGGTATATTGGCCCGGTCTTGGGATATCCGTGGGGCAGCATCTTCCAGCCAGGAGCGAAGGGAGCGGGAGGAGGCGGGGCAACATTCCGGTCGTCGCTTTGGCGGAAAAAATTGTGATTAGTTATTCTCAACATTGATCACAAGACTCATTGAATACTATCACTATGAACCGCTGTAGAGTTTCGTCTTGGAGTAGGAATTAATCAAAGAATTACCACAGCATGACCGCGACTTGACCATGGTGTGATCATGGCTTGACCATGGCATGACCGTGGCGTTACCATTGCGTGACTGCGGCGTGACCGTGGGGTGACCCCGGGGTGACCTCGGAGTGACCGTGGCATGACCGCGGTGAGACCGCAGCCTGACTGCGGCATGACCACGACATGATTGCTGCATGTTGGCCCGGTCCAGCGACATCCACGAGGCAGTATCCTCTGGCCAAGAGCGAAGGGACCAGGAGGAGGTGAGGCAACATTCCGACCGTCGACCCACTGGGAGATGATAGAACATATCATCAATTTAATATGCTATAACAAGGGATCTTCTGTGAAGGATGCATCGAGCGGCACAATGACGCAACATCTAAAGGTAAAAAAAGACAGAAAAGAATCATACACACTACACAAACCATTTACAAATTCATTCAATTTTCCTAAACATGGAAATTTTATTTATAATATTCAATGCATGAAAAGGGAAGTATCATGGTCAAGGCATATGCCTACTTGGGCAAAGTCATTTGAGTTAAACAAGTTTGATAAGTCAATTTATATTATTCAAAGAAAACAAAAACATACAAGCCACAAAACAAACACCAACAAGAGACATATGAAAGACTCAATCCAAATCTAAACATTACAAAAATTTCGATCACTACTATTTTGTTTAGAAGACAGTGCACCTCGGTTGGAGGAGTTTTATTATAAAATCATGGAATTTCATTATCCCAAAACTCATTTAATTATATTTAACATCTATTGTAAAAATCATTTAGTACAACTCAAATGAAATAATTTAAGAAACTTGATCATCATAAATATCACTGTGTGTTTTCAGAGACAGCGCTCCTCCGTTGGAGGGGTTTTATTATAAAAACATGACATTATTTATCAAGTGAATAAATTATATTAATGAACACTCATTCAAGACATGCAATTCAATATAATTATGTATAATTAATAAAGAAGATAAATTCAATATAAGCCCTTCTTGAAATGAAGAGGTGAGAGGAGGGATCCTACCTCAAGGTGGAACCAAACCATACACATCGGCTCTTGGATATTTTTAATGAAAATTTACTACTCCCCCACTGGGAATACACACATTCACACACATGCAAGGACACCTAGCCCCTATGCACACACCTACATGGCCATGAGAATGTGCAAGGGGATCTTTGTAAATTTTCTTATATGAATATATCGGTCTCCACTCACCTGTGTATGCATTTATATATATATATACTTGGGAACACATAGCCCCATACATGCATAATCATCGCCACGATTGAATATACATGTAATAGGGGAACCCACATACATATACTTTCTTACCTATGCACATGCAGGAAAGTTTCCCTTAACATGGTTACTCAAAACCAACGAGCAGGGATAATAGGACTACACAAAGGATATTAGGAACATTAAAACACATAAACGATGCTACATAACCAGTGAGAAACAAACCAATGGCATTCAATAATTTCCTTGATTGGGAGAACCAAATCCACATGAACCAACACGAAATGATCCAACGCCCGACTAAAAACATTATATGGAGTCAAAAACATAGAAATCCCCAAATATATGTGGTGCGAGACAAGTAGTAACCATATAATCTTACCTCGGATCAGAGCCGGTGGACTGAATCAATCTGAACTCCATTTTCCCCCCTTCGCAGAATATAATTACCCTTTGTCCATAGAAAGAGGTAAAAGACCTAAGTGGCCAATGCAATAAAGAAAATAAAATAAAAACTAAACTAAAACATACCGGTCTCATCTTACTATACATGTCACCGCACAACATATTAGAACCACAATTCCCCATGGGTCAAATCATGTTCCTGTAAGAAAGGGGAAATAGTTCCATTATTAAAATTGATACAATCAAATAGTAAATTCCTATTAATTAACAAGTATTCTTCATATTAATGGTATATAATTAGTTTTGCTCGAGTTTCAGCTTTATTTGGTTTTTTCCCATACAATTTTTTATCCCACCAGATAATAATAGTTTAATAGAGGAAAAAATTACTAATCAAATAGAATATATCATATAAAAATGGATCTACCCCAATGAAGAAGGTTGAACATGATAATAATGAACATTTGATCATATAGTCAAATGAGTTATAAAAGGATAAACCAAAAAATGAATAACATTGAGAGTTCTCAAATTTCTCAAGTGAATATGCAATTTTCAAACAATAATAAACAAGTGAAAGAAGAGAAAACCATGTTTCCTCAATATAAGCATTTAGAATGTGAGAAATAAGAAAGAGCAAAGAAACACAAACACTTTTGAGCTACAAATAAAATTTCTCTGGTGTTGAGAAAAAAGCCTAATAATTTATAAGTTGTTAAATCCACATTATTACCATACTTGTGGATATAAAACAACACTCAAATGAAAATTTCATTAAACACGCACTTCACATATATATATTTTTTTGAAGGAAAATAATTATGTAAAATTAATCATTCACATATTGTTGATATTCCATTGAAAAAATCAACATGGAGAAAATACTAAAATACATTATTGTTAATCACATCTCTAAAAAAGTATCAACGCATATCCCATGAGTTAATTCCATCTTTATAAAAAACCTTTCATCTAGATAACACTTTATAATTTAATAAAATATGGTTACCAATTCAAATGTATGTGAATCCAAAGAGAACAACACATTTATCCATAAACCAATTTCCCTTCACATGCATCATGAACATATTAAAATAATATGCATTAGATAACATTATCATTTGATAATTATAACACCCCATTCACATGACAACTGCATCAACAAAGAATCAATGGTATGAATAATTCTACACATAAAATATTCATAACATTTTTACGAGGTCCAATTGATTTCACATAGAATATGATATTTTTTTATGAAACTAGAAACACATCATATATTGTACACCTAAATCGAAAAAAATAATGTTCTTGTGGTATCTTCTATGTGAACTTAAAATGATTTATATCGACAAACACTACAATGATAACAATTGTCATATTTTGAGAATTCCAAAATCAATCATATATCATAGTATGACATTGATTTCCATGAATTCGTTAATTTAATTTTGAACATCTAATTATCCTACCAACAATCGAGCTCTTGGTTGACACCTGGGGTATGCCAATAATTATTCAATAGAGTTCCATATATGTCTGTCCATTAATACCATTATCCAGGATGATTACCTTGAAAAGGAATGATAACAAGGTGCATTACCCATTCCTTGGACCATTTCCCTAACACACATTACCAATTCCAAGGATATATGTCATCTGCAATGGGTTAATGGACTTTTTTTGAATTATCATAACAAAAAATATTACATTTTCAAGTAGAATATATAATGCTAAGTGTGGAATAACCAATCCAGCTAATATATAACAATGCGTCAAGAACAACCAAGAGAAAAACCACTAACAATACACCAAAAAATGAAAAATACTTTGACATATGACACATTATTTAATTCATTAAAATTACCAATTCTCATTCCTCATATTCCATTATGTCAAATATCAGTTCTTGTCAATATAACATTGTGCATTTTCAAATTTAATACAAATTATATAGTTACATGCTACATTATCAATTCACGTTTCAATTGTGTCAATTCCAATTCACATACTAATAATTACAAATTCTAATTCACATATCATGAGAATAAACATTCAATTCAAAAATATATTAATTCTTTAATCAATTTTTCATTCTAGGTATAAGGCACTAGACTCATACCATCCATGCTCAAACCCAAGGTTATAGATAAGAACACCTCTTTGGTGGCCAAAGGATCATGGTCTTCATCACCAATGGACCCCAAAGGATATGTGGAGGGTATAACAATGAGGATTTGAGAAATTTACATGGATTTTAAATATAAGAGGTCACACACATGACATGATGAAACTATCTTACACGATACAGATACTATAAAACCAATGAAGACATTAGAGAGATTTTTCAAATCACCAACGTCAATGAAAATAATATTAATCTGAAAACATAATATGTTGATGAATGTAATCCACCATAATCCCTTATGGAAACTGATAAATACACCACATAAATTCCATTATAAGAATATCAAAGTGAAAAACAAAATAAATTCACCAATTACAAGAAGAATGTAATGAATCTAGTAGTTTGAATCGAAGAATAGATTAAGAGATCTATGATTAAATGTATCTAACAAATGAGGTAAACATGAATTAGGGTTGAAATCCAGGATAGAACTATTCCGGTGAAAGTGAGATTGCGACGGAGGAATTGAGATTGCCAAGTAGGGTTCATGTTCGGGATGTAGGGTTGGAGGAGAGATCTCATTGGAGGAGGAGATCTTGTTTGGTGGAGAGATCAGTTCGAGGAAAGATTCTGTTAGATGGAGGAAGTGATCTCACAGCTTCATGCACGAGATGTAGAGTTCGATAGAGGAGAGATCTATTCAACGATGTGCAGAGAGATCAATTCGTGGGTTCTCTACGATTATTTTGGGGTTTTTTCTTAACAGTTTCTAAAACCGTAGCGAAACAATATTTGGGGGAGGGGGTTCCCTATTATTTCTAAACATAATAGGAAAATATTGTCTAATGTAATATATTCCAAATGGTTTAATGAAATCCTTGGTAAAACACATCAAATTATTACTTAAACCAACGGGTTTTTCAAACCGTTGGCATGAAGGTGTTGGTATAAGTGGGATTCCCACCTGTGAATGTCATTTTAAATATCATATTGAATCTAAATATGTATAGTTAAATTCATGAAATGTGGAAGTGGAATAAACCCACCAAAAGGAGGATATATTGTAAGATCCAAATCAATATTTATAAGCTATCATTAAAACATTTGGACATAAAGGGTTGGATTTTTAAATGAAACGGTATTAAATCCATACCAATAACAACTAGTGGTATCATACAAAATATAATTTGATGAAAGTAATATCAAGCCATGATTTTTTTGAAAGAAAACTGTAGTAAATAAGAGGAAATAATTGGAGAAACCTAATCATGGAGAAATGGGAGATTTAGAGATGATTTGTAATGGTTATTCAACCTTATCTAAGATTAAATAAACCTATAGAGACTAACTACACCCCCTGCCCCACTGCCCCACTGCCCCACCCCCTCCCCCCTACCCAGTAGACCCCCCTACAGACTACCCCATTCCCCCTTCCTTGTAGATCCCCCACTCCACCCTGCCTTCTCCACCCACTGCCTCCCCCCCTGCCATGAAGACCTCCCCCATGCCCTGCAAACCATCCCCTCCCCCTGCCCTGAAGACATCCCCCACCTACCCCTTCCCCCCTCCAACCTACTCCTTTCCCATGCCCCCTCCACCCTGCCCCATGCCCCCTACCCCCCTCCACACTGCCCCCAGACCCCTTACCCCTAAACCCACCCCTTTCCCCCTGCCAACTTTACCACTCCTCTATAGACCTCCCCTTCCCCCTGCCCCCTTCCACCCTCCACCCTCCCCCCTGCCCCCTGCCCCCTGCCCCTTCCCCCCTCCACCTGGCCCATGCCCACTGCCCACTACCCCTTCCCATACCCCTTCCACCCTCCACCTTGCCCCTAGAATGCACAGCCCCCCTGCACCCCCAGCACCCTAGCCTACACCACCCCTCAAGTCTGCACCAGCCCCCTAGCCTGTACACCCCCCTGTGGGTGAAAAAAATCTTTGGAGATACATGTGGTGTCTCAAATGAGATGAGTAAAGATTAAAATGGAAAACATAAATGCAATATATTCAAACAAGATATATAAGAATAATCTACACCAAGACAATCCTTATATATATGCTCATGTGAATAAGCATGGGCTATGATTCCTCAAGAAATATTTATTTAAATATTCCCATTCCTACCTTTGTTATACATATTGTCGATACATTTTGTGGTAGAGAATAGGTTATTTTGGATTCTTCTTCTAGTTATAAATCCAAATATGTTTGATTATATGACTCCTCAAGCAGTAGATCATAGCCTCATAGCAATGACTTTGCTAATAATTTTTAGACTTCCATTCCCATTGGAAATAGGATTGAAGTCTTTAATATCCACTACATTATCCTTTTTTTGAATCAATGTAATAAAATTGTAATTGATTCCATTAGGTATAGAAGCATGATTAAAGAATTATCTCATATAATTATTTAAATAAACATGCACAATAACCACGTAAACCATAAAAAAAATTGAACCCATCATGCACGACCACACTCTCAAATAAAGATAAGAGAGAAGTATTTACCTCATTATCATCACATGATTTAGTTAAAGACATTATTTGATTATTATCAACAACACAAGTAATTTTATCCATCATCTGGAAGGTAAAATGTTCTCTTCTCTTAGATAATAGTCTTCTAAAATATTCAACCATAATATTAAGAAATTTATTTTCTGATTTCTATAAAGATCCATTGATTATGTGGGTAGCGACTCCTCTTACAATTCACTTTTACTTGTGTAGATAATGAAAAAACACAGTTTCTCTATCTCCCACTTACATCCATATTATATTATACTAGTTTTATACTATCCTTTCTTTCATAAATGGGTTTTCCAAAAGCTGAGACAGGGTTTTAATCTCAAAGATTGAGGGATCATTATAATTATGATTAATATAATGAAATTGTAGAATGGATTTCAAAGGCTCTTTGATATCATTATCCATATTAGAGAAATATACCTTCTTCCAGAAAAGAATCATCCTTTTAACATTCTTCAACTTTTTACCACGATTTGAAGAGGGCTTCCATAAATTTCCATGTTCTAAGTAATGATGATAATCTCTATACAAACAGGGAAAAAAGTTAGGAATTGTTAAATTCATATGGAAGGGGAGATGACGTCAATTCATTTGTTAATATATCCACCATAAAATTATTGTGATCATAGTGACATTTTTGGGAGAGCTAGACCCGATAAATCAATATCATAATTATTGTCATCAATATGAACCAAAAATCTATCCAATTTTCTATCTTGTAATACATTGATGGTGTATTTACACATGGATTAGAGACCACCAACAATTGTAACTTCCACCATGCTATATTTTTCAAAATATGATGATAATTCTGAATCTTCCATCATATTGATGTCTGGACCAGTTTTTTCCTCATGCCTTATAATAGTGTTAAAACCCCTCAGAATCACCCAACTATATGAACAATAAGAAATTACCACTTCAAGATTATCCAAAATTTCTATCATTTTCATCTAATATTTAGAGGAATAAAAAAATATAGGGAGATTACAATTCCATGGATACCAATATCAACTAAAAATTCTTGCTGATTTTCGGTACATGAATGCAGGACAATACTGTCATACATTAAAATATATATATATTCTCATAGTCATTATCAATTTATTTTTGTGATACATAGGAATATCCAAGGGATGAATATTTAAAGTCACTCCATTTGTCAAACTCCATATTAGGTTTAGCTAAACTAATCATCATGGGTTTTTTGTCGTAATAAAGTATCTCGGGGATGTGATTGTGAAAGACTTCCCAAGACCATGAAAATTACAAAAATAGAATCTTCATTTATGAAGGGATTTCATAGATACTGTTTTGAAAAATGAAAGGAAATAAGAGAAATCAAATAAATTATAATACATGTTTTCAATGCCCAGAACCAATTGAGAAAGGTGAGTCTGCTCGGCCTAGGCACTCCTGTTCAAAATTTCCGCTAAACTCTGAATCTTGGTATTGAAATCTATTTCAAATTTCCTGAAAATTTCACATATTCATGAGAAACCAAGCGTGTAGGAAAGGAGAAAACTAAATATCCAATCAAATTACAGGATAGAATCCATTACAATTAGGTATCTCGATGAATGGAAAGGGAGGAGGAATGGAAAGCGAGAAGGAGTATTCAATGGGGGAGAGGGTTGAGGGTGGCAGGAGAATGTCGACCAAGAGGGTGGGGAGGCCGCTATGAATCAACGATGGCCAGGAAGTGTAGTAGAGACGTTGTGGAGGAGTGTGTGGAGAGGAGGTCTAGGTTGAGGGTTCGAGGAGTCATGGACAGTGGGGAGGAGGAGCTCGCAGATTAGGGGGGAGAACAGGAGAGAATCGCGGATAGCATCACATAGTGGGGAGGAGGAGGTCGTTGATCAGGGGAGGAGTGGAGATGCGAACAAGGGAGGAGGAGTCCAATAGATAGTAAAAAACATTGAAACATATTTTTTTAATCCATGGCTATAAATTATGATATAGCCTTAGTTTTAATAGATTTTTAGGTATAAACTAAGCTATATCCACAGACATATAAAACTGTGGCTATAAGTTTGTGTCTATAGCCATGTTTTCTAGTAGTGTATGTCCAATGCATTCCTCATATGAAATTTGTAAAAAATAATGCACAAAAACATTAATTTTTAAACTAGCATATGACATGTAAATACTTTTCCTTATCAATAAACATAATCATCAACCATTGCGAGTAAATTGAATGGTTTCAACATAGTAAATCCCTAGTAAATATGATAGTAAACCATTTGGAAAAAACAATAAGGATTATATCATAAGATTATATCACCCATTAATGAAAAAGTTACAAAAATGGTGTCTTCATAAATGGAATGTAATATTTGGAAATCACATCGACCATTCATAGAATAAATAACCTTTATTTGAAAATATACCTTTTATTTTAAAATGTTAAATTTCATAAAATATATTCAAAATCCATTCCATAGAAAATAACTTTTAAAAAGATAATTTAAGGAATTTTATGAAAATTTTACCTTAATAAATATTCTTATGAATGATAGAAGGAATATTTGGGGAAATGATGGTCAGAATTGTTGGTAATTTTGAATATACGATATTAGTTTAAAATAACATTCCATTATCATTGTGAAAAGTACATAAATTTACCTTGTTTAGGAAACAACAATAAGAGTCCTTTGAACTATATTTTTATATGTCCAAAGTCGATAATTTTCTTTAATATGTCGGTTTTATAATTCTAAAACATTTTTGGAAACATTTTTAGAAAAAATGGTTTTTGAAGAAATAAGATTTTTAACTGAAGAGATAAGTAATGCCATATTTTCTGAAAAACATTTTCGTAATCATATTTAGTACTATAGAATGGGAAAATAAATTTAACTACTAATTTAAAAGTTCATTAATATCCATATAAAAAAAATACATATTGATTTTATGATATTAATATCAAATAATTTCCCAAGTGAGCTTTAAACAAAATCAATCTTGAAGAATGATGGTATTGTAAAATAAACTCTTACCACATTATTAACATTTGTAACAATATTTCCTGGAATGAAATAAATTTAAATAAAAAATTAAATACAATGAAGATAAATTAATTCATGATATAATGTAAAAATAGTTTAGTATATACACCATAAAAAATTAATTATGTATCGAATATGGTGTATGTATCAGGGATGTAAAAGTGAGATGATAAACCCCTAACCCAAATTTCAACTAATCATGAACATTCAATATCTCTTAGAATAATAAAAATATAAAAATTATTTATTTTATTAATATCCTTTTAAAAGTTTACTATTCATTTTATTTCACACTTTTCCATGTTATATATGATTACTTATTAAATTTAGTTTACATGAGATGTTTCTATGATATTTGGATTATGTGTCAAAAATAACTTTGGTAGGTTGACTATGTCAAAGTGGTCATTATTTTAATTTCTAAATAAAAATAATCATGAAATAATTATAATAATCATAACTAAATAAATTATTTATAACAAATCATGAATGGTGGTAATGCAAAAGTAACCATGTTAGAGTCATTGATGAAGTAGGTCATACATACAAATAAATAGCTTTTCCATTTTTCAATGATAATTATGGATGTAATATAAGTAATATTTTATTTTTACCAAATGATAAATAAATCATTTATTCCATTTCATTTCTTAAAATATAGCTATATATATCATCTATGTGATGTTTTGATGAAAAGAGATTCACTTCTCTTGTTAAATGTGGTAGCCCACATGAACACGAATAGGTTTATCAATGTTTCTTGTAAGGATAAAAAGGATAAATTGTATTTTTAGAACGATTAATATTTCATTAATTTAATAGTTTTTTCACATATATCAAATATATTAATTAAAATTATCTTTATTAACTATCATGTGTAATTTAATTGAAAAACTAATCACATCCCTTTGCAAAGCTGTAGTCTGTCGAACATAGGAGTGATGTTATTATATACCAAGTGGAATGGAAATTAAAAAAAATGAATTTATTTTATATTGAATAAAAAGATATAATTATTTTTTAGATATCATATATACACTTTATATCCATATTCATACAAACTGAGAGGGGTTTTGATTGAAAACATGACACATCGATTTGTGAGTTGGTAGTTCATTGTACATAGAATCACTGTTATCAATTCACATATGAGGAAAGAGCAGATAGAAATGTCTCTTGAACATAACATAATAAAATATAATTATGTGTTATATAATATTTTTTTATATATTAATAAATTAATAATATTTTAAGGAGGTTATTAGACAAGTAAAACAAAGACTTATAGTTAGGTATTTTTCCTCTTCTCAGAAAACATCATCAGCATTATACATAAAGTATTCCTAAAATGGATTTCCAACCAAATCAAGGATTCTATGATAAGAGGATGGATACTTTTAAATTATGTTTATAGGTATTTTCATGATCCAAATTGGACTTAATCTGTGAATTAAAGGGGATAGTGGGTGTCCATTTATATGTGAGGTGAGTGGTACATTTGTAATTTTTCAAAAAAAATAACCCATGTTTTTAACATTCCAAAATGATTAAAATGGAAATTTATCAAGATATATATATTATAATGATAACATATAGATATAAAATAGTCTTTAGACATGTTCTTAGGTTATTTTAAACATTATCATTTTATTTTAACCCCAATGTAAATAAATGTTTACCTTAATTTCGGTAATTATTTTTTACTGTTTTAAATATAAATTTTGTTAAACAATTAATATTACATTATTAGACCGTATGAATTATCTGGATTTAAAGTATTGAGTCTATTTTTTCAAATTCCATTAACTAAATTAAAAAAAATTAAAATTAATCATGCAAATTAGATTATCGTGGGTGTTATTAATGTGAAAATATTCAAATGATTACAACATTTTTATATCAAAATTAAATATTAGAATGATTCTAATGAAATAAATTGGATTAGTAGATATATTATTGAAATAGTTATTTTTCAAAAAATTTGGTATCCATTTATTCTCATTCCCAAAAAATCATGCTTAATTATGTTTTATTAAGTTACATATTGGTTAACCATGTTTACATTCAATCTTAACCACTGTTGTTATTATTCAAATCATAATACATGTTACTAAAATTTGGTAATGTATAGTTCATCAATAAGTCTAAGTCACATATACACAGACCTACTGGTAGAGTTCCAAATGATAGATTCTTAGAAACTCACTATGAATGAGTCACCGGTAGAAGTCCAAGTTAACGATGGCATGTATTACCGATAAGGTAGCCAACCGACATAACAACTAACCGAAATTCAAAATGATTTCTATGTATAAGATGTTGATAGCAGACCGACCAACACATCACCTAATGATACATTACCTGATGATGCATCACCTTCCAATGAGTCACATACCAATGCATTATCTACCAATTCATCAATTAATGACACATCACCTATCAACGCATCCCCTACTGACAAATTGATATAATGAAAGACCAACCAACTGATAGTCTAAGACACTGAAGGACTGACCCACTTATCCCAAGACACCATCATTCCACTATTTTTCTTTTAAATTCATATTTTATTCAAATGATCATAATTATCAATAATATAACATCTTATTATATTAATAATATTGTCTATATTGTGATAAAAACATTTATTGGAAGTTAGAGACAAGTACGAGGTACTAGAGAACATGTTTCTTGTCCGCAACATTGTATAAAGTGTATACCTGATCAAAAGTGGAAGAGAGGCCCATGTTGTATACTAGAGGTATCATGCTCCTATATAATCTCAAGAACATAAAACTAATGAAAAATGATGATATTACTGAGAACAACAACCGAAGAACATATTTGCAGCAACAATCAATGAAAGGAGAAAATATCATTGACTGAACTACACCTCAGTAGAAATAGAAAATAGAAGCACTCACAATCCTCCGTTCTGATTATTGTTTCTAGAAGATGACTCAAACATCAATTCATAAATCATTAAAGAGTCTAAAATCTTCAAGGCACATCACACATATCCTCCTAACTCTATTCTATTTATTTTTTACTTTATTTTCAAATTATTTTACATCTTGAGAAGTGTGTGTGTCTCTATTTTATAAAATCACACAATATCCTATTACATACTATAAGATACATTGATATAATAAAAAATTTATATTTTTACACATTACAATCCTAGGGGTAACATTGGAAGAGGTACCTACATGGCCTGTTGTAATTTTTACTCCCATAAATTTTTTTGGAAGAGGTTATGTCAACATGGAGAGCTGTGTATGCTGTTGTGTACGCCAATATCGGGTGTGCATAAAAATTTATATATATAAATTGGATGGATTCAGGTGATCACCATGTGTAGAGGACTATGTATCATACTAAGATTGGACAATGCGTTTTATATCTAATGTGTCTTTCAATGTTCTTTTTTCAACGTTTTATTGATTCAATGAAATCATTTCATTCACATTGATTGTTATTCATAGATATTGTTTGTATTAGAGTTTTTTTATCAGATTAATATCAAAATACAAAATAATAATCCAAATTGGTTTCACTGAGAACTATCTAATCATTGATAATGATTTAAAAAGATCAAAACATTTATAAATTTGCTACTTTGGTTAATTGGGTCGAATTAGATTTGAAATTAGGGTTCTTTTAAATTAAAATTATTGATAGAAATTTTAATAGGAACTCAATTCCCCCCCCCCCTCTTGAGTGTCCAAATCCAACCAACATTTGGTATAAGTAGATTTAATTTTCGGTTAGTAAAGCTTTTAAAATAGTTAAATTGTTTCAACTATGATTTTAGATGTATTTTAAACATCAGTAAATTTCAATTTGGTCTAAATTTATAGTTATTTTACCTCATTAAATTTTTAAATATATTATAAACTAGAAGGAATTTCTACCAAAATAAGTCCCTATTTTAATGTAACTAATTATGTATAGTTAAAAATAAAAATAATAATTCATTTAAAAGGCATGGGTTTTGAAATTTGGTCTTCTATAGTTGACGAGGATAAGTTTCCTACAAATACAATAAATACATGGGATGGCCCAAATTAGGATAACATTAATAATAATAAAAATGAAATGATTTTTTTTTGTATTTCTATATAGGTTATAAATAATTGAATTGGATTTATTTGTGAAAAACAACCTATAATATTTGGGATACTTTAGTTGTTTCACAAAATGGAACCATTATTGTAAAAGAAATGACGCTTAACACATATACTATAAAATATGATAACATTAAAATAAAAACATATGATCATATATCTAATATTTATCTCATGTTCAATGATATAGTGAATACAATGATTTAACTAGGAAATATAATTACTACAAAGGAACATATCAAGTTAAATTTGAGGTGTCTCCTAAAAAGGTTGAGAGGGACATCGGTATCCATTAATGAATCTTATGAAACTGATTCATTAACATTAAATGAGATGATATGAAATATAATTATGTCGGAAGAATAAGAGATGGTCAAATGATAGGAAGATGTTGATCCCAAAAGAAATTCAGTGTCTTTCAAAACCGTTGCTTATAAACACAAATAAAAAGAGAAAAATCAAGTTCATGATGAATGATCCGACAGTTAAGACATTATAAGTGATAGTGATGGGGAAATGGATTAAATATTCATAAGATTCAAAAATTCTTATTGAAAGAATAAATTATTTAGAAATCCTTGTTATAAAGGAAAGTTTGAAAAAAGGGTTATTGGAAAAAGGACTGGAAGATAAATAAAAACAAAAATGAAATAGTCTATTATGAATGCAATTGATGATGACATGAGAAAGATTTCTATCCTAAGTTAATGATTAGATGAAAATATGAGGACCAAGAGATAAAATATAATAAGGGAATGGAGGCCACTTGGAGTTCTTCTGATGATTGTACTAGTGGTTATGAACCATCACATAATGAGAAAGATGACAATTACAATATGTTTTTTATCAAAAGAACATCTTAGGTAACCCTAGAATCTCTTGAAGATAATCATTATTATTCTGGATATGAATCTGATTTTGAAAACATGACAAATGAAGATATTATTGAATATTTGAAAATTCATGAGGATACATGTAATGAGTAGAAGGATAAATATAAATCTCTCAATAAACAACAATCCCTTTCTGTTATTGTGATGTCTGATCATAATATTGTAAATGAATATAATTATCAACTGCTCAATGAGAATATAGAACATAAACATTCTAATGAACAAATATATAAGGATCTTGAGAATTTGACAAATATTAATGATATCCTAGTTAAAATTATTATCAAACAGGTTGCTATTAATTATACTATTGGTATATGTTCTCATCATGGAAAATAAAATTTTATTATAAATAATTTTGTATCAAAATATGGAAAAAAAATCATGCCATTTTCTAGAAAGTATGTTGCATGTTCCAGGGCTAGAACATCTTCTACTGTTTCATGTTTTTCTAGACCAAATAATGTTTATTTTGATAATAATTTTCAATCTATTTTTTGAAAAACCGTTAGGTAATTGCGTTTTCCCAAATCCTTTATTAATAATATCACTGGACTCAAGAAAAACTGGTTACCAAAGTCTTTTCTAGTTTGATCTATTTTTGGTAGGAATTTTGTTTGAATAGATCATATAAGAGCATAAGGTACTTGGAAATTGGGTGTTCATGAAATATGATTGGGGAATATTTGAGCTTTGAGAACATTATCATGATTGATGGAGGGAATTTAAGCTTTGGTGGCAATGAAAATGGAAATATAATTGTTGTTAGAGAGATCAATAATAATAATTCAATTTTATTCTCTAAATTTATTTATGTTAATTTCCTTCAGTATAATATTCTTATAATCTCATTTTTATTTGATGATGGATTTCATATTAAATTTTAAAATGATTCTTGTAATGTTCCAAATTCAAAAAAAAATTGTATTATTTACTACATTTGGAAAATAAAATGATTATTTTGTAAATTTAGATTCTTTAGTTCCTCAAAATGTTTCAATCTTGAGTGCCTTTCATAATGATTCTTGTCTTCGGAATCAGAGATTATGACATTGTAACATTCACTCCCCTATAAATCTTAATAGAAAAGTAATAGATATGTATCTACTTAAACTATAGTTTCCAAATGTTAAAGTCTATAATCCATATCAAAATGGATAACATCACTAAATATCTTTCATCCCAAATAAATATGTTACAAATTCTCACCCCCTTGATATGGTTCATGTATATTTGTTTGGAAATTCTATATTTTAAAGAATAAATGGGAAGCATTATGAATATTTTATAGTAAGTGATTTGTCTATACATTCATGGACATTATTTTTAGCTCACAAGAGTGAAGCTCGATCTTATTTAACCAAGTATTATAGGGCAATAAATAACCTAAGTGTTCATGAATCAAATCCTTAAGAAGTGACCATTGTGTTCAGTTTGAAAATCACGAATTTGAATCTCTCTTTTCACAAAATGACTATATTAATAACCTCAATGCTCATAGGAAACCCCATAATAATTTTCTCTAATCCTTTTGTCCATGGAAGGGTTCCGCCTCACCCATTGAATGGTGGATTATCAAATTAAAAAAAATGAAGGCCTTAAGGCCATTTTGACCGAATATGATTTACATGTATATTTTTGGGAAGAAGTTGTGAATATATATTGTTATATAATTAATAGAGTTTTAATTACACAATTATATACCAAACCCCCTTATGAGTTGTAGAATAATAGGAATCTTAAGGCTAATTACTTAAACAGGTTCAGTTTCAAATACTATATTCTTAATAAAAACGTTAATATTCCCAAATTTTCATCACAAAATGATGAAGGAGTTTTCCTTGGTTATTCAACCAATAGAAAAGACTATAGAATGTATAATAAAAGAACAGAGTGTGTTGGGGAATCTGAACATATCAAATTTGATGAAATATATCCACATGATCTTTATCCTTCCAATGAAAAATTGAGTTTGATTTTTCAAATATTGACTTCAATTATAAACCTTCTGACTCTGCTGTTAAGAAAGAAGTAAAATCATCTAGTTCTAGAAATAGATCAGATTTTGAAAATGAACACGAACCATCAGATGAACCCTAGATAACCGGGCATTGTTTTTCTAAATTTTCTAGAAACCTTATGAACCATCCATTAGATGTTTTAATTTTTTACAAAGATAAATGGACTTAGAATCGTTCTTCTTTAAGGAACCATTATAAAAGTCAATACTTTTTGTCAAATCATGATCCTAAGAACATAAATAATGAAATAAATTGTGAATTTTGGGTGATGTATATGAATGATTAATTAAATTAGTTTTTAAGTCACAAAGTATGGAAACATGTTTATAGACCCAAATACATGTTGAGAATAGGAACTAAGTGTGTGATTCGAAATAAAATAGAAGGAGTTGGAACTATAGTAAGGAATAATGCTAGATTAGTGGCACATGGCTATATTCAAGAAGAAGAAATTGACTATGAAGAAACCTGTTAACTTTATTCCAATCTTGAATCTATTATAATACTCTTATCCTATATAGCACATCTTAATTTAATACAGTACCAAATGGATGTAAAAATTGAATTCCTAAATTGTTATATAGTTGAGGATTTATTTGAACAACCCCCTTTTTTTCAAATCCTAATTTTCCGATTCTTGTTTTTAAAATAACAAAAGCAATGTACGGTTTTAAAGTCTCCATGATCTTGGTATGATAGGGTCAAAAAAAATTCTTATTTCTAAAGGTTTTACAAAAGGTATTTTTTATCCTACACTTTTCATATAACTAATTCTCTAAAATGTTATAGTTGTTCAAATATATGATGATGATATTATTTTGGGATCTTCTAAAAACATTTTAGGTATTGATTTTTCAACAAAAAATTGAAAATTAATTTGAAATTTGCTTAACAGGGTGAATTCAAATTATTTTGTGGATTTGAAATATTTCAAAATAAATAAGATATTATTTTAAAACAAATTAAATACACTAATAGTATTTTAAAACTTTTCTAATGGATAGGAAAAAAATTAGTGATACTCTTATTAGTATAACCTATAAATTGGATCTTGAGGAAAAAGGAAAATTAGTGGATCAAAAGAATTACAGGTGTAGTTTGGAATTATTCTTTACTTAACAGCTAGTTGACATGATATTATGTTTAATGTCTATAGGTTTAATCCTTTTCAAAAAAAAAAATAAAGAGTCACATACACATTCCCTTAAAACAATTTTCATATACGTCAAATATTAAAAAAAAATTAAGACTATTATTCCATAGAGGACCACCATTTTACATACATAGGTACACTGATGCTGACATTTGGGGTTACAAGTTAGATAGAAAGAGGATCTGAAGAACATATCAATTATTGAGAAAATATCTGGTTTCAAGGTGTAGTAAAAAGAAAAACAATGTTGCATTATATACTACCAAATAAGAATACATAGATACGGGTAATTATTCTGCTCAGATTTTTTGGATAAAACACATATTATTGGATTATGGATATCAACTCAGAATTGTCCCTATAAACTGTAACAACACATATGCTATTAATATTTCTAAAAACCTAATCTCTCATTAAATAAAAAATATTATTGATGTAAGAATTCACATTTTAAAATATAATAATCAACAAGGGGATATGAATCTTGAATTAATTAGCACAGAACATCATCTTACTGACATTTTTACAAAGCCATTAAATTCTGAGTGAATGAGTTACATTAGAGATGAGTTAGGAATTATGACCTTTTAGTGAAAAACTCTCAGTAATCACCTATAATGTATCACCAATAAAAATTATTGATTTCGTATCAGCGATGATGACTTGTGGATTATGACTAACCGATGGTGACTTACCGATGGGTCTCACTGATGTGTCTCAGTGATTGATACTTATTCATTTTTCTATTTGGAATTGAAAATGCCATTGTTTTAATAATTTGATTTGATTTTAATAAATATTTATTATATTATGATTTCAAAATCCAAAATGATAAAATTAAAGGGGGATCCAACACTCTATCCCACTATCACACTCAAACTTTTAAACTCGAACCGTCGAACGATTCTCCCCTGAACTGCTACCCATATCAATCAAACAAAAACCTTTCAATATCACCTATGTCTTGAGTTGAAATTTTTTCTAAGAGGTCATTGGATGATTCCCATCCATCTAATAGGAACGGTATTGAATATAGACAACCTAAACTATAACATGTTCATCTAGAAATTGCAAACTAGATTATCACTCCCAAGAAATAGGTGCACTCATAATGGTTTTCGATAAGTAAGTATATCTTATTAAATGTGTTACACACTCAAGGATGGATGAAGTTGTTCTCTGAATATTAAATACCATTTTATCTGAGGCTAGTGATTGATATATATATATGTGTGTAATTTCATTTGGAAGGATCAATTGTATTTTGTATTTCGTCTATAGTATATTGAAGATGAATTTATTTTTCATCCATGAAATGGGTAGAATTATAGAAGAAACCCGTTGAGGGTGTTTTTTATGATCATTAAGAAAGTTCACATCTAAATAGTGATATATTGAATTTTGAGGAATATTTTCCTAAGCATACTATTAATAGAGATCATAGAATGCCCGTAGAAACATTATTAGATGGTGAATGATGACTATTGTTTAATTTTTTAGAATTATTTATTTCCTCATAAAGGGGAATTTTCCTCCCTAAATTACAATGATGTATATCTTATCTATCATTCAAAGAGAGGATATAAGGTTAACTTGTGAAAATATTTGATTTTATACATGTGTCAAATGATAAAACCCTAATACAATATAAATTCATTATTTTATCTTAGGAATATATTTGTTATGCTTAAAGATAACAGTTTAGTGAATGAATGTGACGAAATAGTTTTAGTATTTGGTTGTTTTTGTCTTAACACATAGATTTTTAAGAGAATGAAAATAAATTTGAATCCCATGAAGTTGAAGTTGGTTGAAGAGAATTATAAACTGTATGAGGATGGAAATCCTTTTTAACATCTCTCAATGATGAGGAACATGGTTTACACTGGTCTAGGGAAAGATGATGCTGGAAAGTATTTATATAAAGAAGATGTAGAGATGGAAGATCATGAAAATGAGTCACCAATTGATGATATATGTGAAATTCATATAGATAAATGTTCAGAAAGGATGCCCTATGGACCTTCTATCTCTCTTTGTCCTCTACCCTCAAAGGAAGCACTTCTAGCTGAGGATGATGAAGAGGATACTGAAGCGGAAGAGAATATTGTGTATTTTAACCGATCTGATAGTGAATAAAGAGAATGTGGCAGTAAATAAGGGAATTTTGGGAGTGAAGAAGAAGAAGATGACGATGATAGGGATGAGGAATAAAAGGAAAAAGATGATGAGTAATATGATAAATATGATACATAAGATACAAGTAATGAGTAAGGAAAAAGAAGTGATGAATCTGATGGTGGATTAGATCATCCTAATGATGATCTAGGTCATGTTTCTAAAAAAATTTATATTACATTTGAGCCTTCAGAACATGAATTTTCTGCTAATAATCCTATAATTGAAAAGGAAGAGAAACCAATTTTTGAATCAATTGATGCTGCTGAGTTATTTTTTTGGAGGAAAGTTATCTTTATGTCTAAATGAATGATGAAGTTCATTCTGAAATATATGTTTTAGTGGCTCTATTATAATCATTGGTTTATTCTAGAAAGAGAGTATTCATTATTGGGGAGATACATCATAAAATTTTGAAAACTAATGTTATTGCTCCCATTAATTATTTAGTCATTCCATTGTTGATAAAGGAGCTATGATATGTGACATTAGGTTTGGAGTGCTCTGATTAATAGGATAGAATAGGTGATCATGCAACAACTCTTATAGTAGTACCCAAGACAATATATTATGCATTTAATGATTAATTTAATACATTTAAGGAAGTGGTTTTTCCTATGGTCTGCTCTGCCACTTCACATCAACGTACTTATATTTCAAGACATAGTGAAAGTGATGAAGCCATGATCACAAAAATGGTGGTTTTGTAGGATGAACCATGGATGATCTCACAGTTGGAACCAATTTTAAAAGACAAAAAAAAGATCTGTAATGACTTGGTTGATATAGTCTATAACATTAACAAACTAATAATCATATAAAAAGAGTTATTGTACAAGGTACTACAAAACCCATGGAGAAGCCTCTTCTAAGTATTCGAAGAATGATTATCCCCATCCTCCAACTCTTGATCTAGCCATTTTTAGATCAGTTATCCAAGATGCAATTAATGATAATTCATCGTTATATACACATATAACCTCTATCCATTGATTAAAATCTATTGAGATCAGATATCTGAGGTATCTTGAAAGTTGACTCCACTTCAACTTCCCTTGTATTTCATCCTATAGATGTTGAGCTGATTAGAAATGTGATAATATCAGAACATCATACTACAATTGGTGGCACAGACCAATAAATCCTAAGAAACATTTGACCTAAAAATGATCATAAATATGACATGGTTATATTTTTCACCATGGGAGATACAAATTTTCTAAGATAGATAACCAATAAATTATAGTAATTATTTAAGAGGTTTAATACAAATCATCATATGGATAGTAATTTCATGTTTTTGGTTGGGAATTTGAGACTCACTCGTGTTACTAAAGCCTTCATAGATTATATCACAAAGCTAAAGGATTTTAATCCTATACATATGTACTTTATAGAGAACAAGAATTATTTTCTAAAGGCTATGGATTATGGTGTTCAGATCATCAAGGACATTTTAAATTTTCTAAATCCTTATATACATCATGACAGTACTACGATTTTTTCCCTTGTAGCTACTCCTTGTTGGCAGTTCATGAATCCTTTTACTTATTTTTTTTTCATCCTTGTCACCATTTTCCATTACACATACTCATGCATTAAGAAAAATCAGACATTCCATTAATTGTGAGATTACTAGCCCACCTACGTCTTCTAGCCTGAGGCATGATCCTTTTCTCTATGCTATAGTTACTTTTCATTCCCTCGGTATCTACACTACGACTCCAATCACTACATCTTCACCTCCTTCTCCTACCACTGTTACCTCTGATGAGAAAAAATAAGTGATCGAATCTACTTTGGAGAATAAGTTATTGGATGACACTTTGGTAGGGATATATTGTGATAATTTTTATTACAACATGTACTATTTGAGAAATGGAATATATTCCATGTTATCATTTCATTATCTATTCCTTCAATTAATTATTAGTTTCCTTTTTGATAATTTTAAAAGGAGGAGAATGTGTATTGAATTAGTATGTGAGTGACCTACATTTATAAAGGATCATAAGATTAAACGAGTGCCTAGGATTAAAAATGAATATTAGCTTAATACGAATTCTTAATAGGTGGTGTGCATACTTTTTGTGTTTATTTTAACATTTCATCACATATGATATTTATAATATGTTAATAATACCTTACTATATTGATCATAAATCAAAAAATGTGGTATATAATGTCATGATTTTTATCATGAAAATGGGGGTGACATTTGGACACCTCTTATTTTAATTGTAAAAAATCATTTTTATTTATGTTTTATTAAGTTACATCTTGTTTAACCAAGGTTACATTTAATAATAACCTCTATTGTTAGTATTTACATAATAAGACAAGTTACAAGAATTTGGAGAATTATAATTCAATGATAAGTCTATGTCACAGATATATAGACCTACTAACAGAGTACCAACTAACAGATTCCCAAAAACATCACTAAGAATGATTCACCGACTGAATTTTGAGCTACTAATGGAATGTGTTACCAAAGAGTAACCTACTAATAGATCAACTGATTGATACTTAAAATTTTCTATATGCATAATCTACTGATAACTGACTAACTGACGTATCACCTACCAATGCACTACCTACCAATGAATCACATAATGACGCAACACCTACCAATGCATCACCTACCTACGCATCACCTACCGACAGAGTGATCTATTGAAAAACTGACACATCGATAGTCTGAGATTCCAAAATACTGAACTACCAATCCTGACACACCTTCATCCCTACCTATTCCATTTACATTCCCAATTACTTCTAACATTCATATTTATCAAACTAAGTACTACTTATTATATTAATGATCTTTTCTATCAAATCTAGTCATCATTTAACTGATTTGAGAGACCAGTATGGGGTACGAGGTACCAAATAACATTATTCATATCTCCTACATTTTATAAAGTGTATACCTGATCAAAAATATGAAGAGAGGTCCATGTAGTCTAGTAAAGAGCTCGTGTGCCTACAAAAACTCAAGAACCTCAAATGGAATAAACAATGAGATGCTACTGAGAAAAACAACCAATGAAAATATTTATAGCAACAATCTATGTAAAGAGATGTTATCATCGAATAAACTACACCGCATTTGAAACAGAAGATTGAAGAACTAAAAAATCTCTATTTTTATACCAGTTTCTAGAAGTCTACTCATTCATCACTTATTCCATCTTTACGGAGTCCATAACCTTCAAATCTCATCTCGTAGAGCCTTCCAACTCTATGTTATTTAATGTTTTCTCTATTTTTGAACTATTTTACATTTTGAGTAGTGTGTATGTCTATGTTTTATAATCACACACTATCTCATATACCATATTGGATGATACATTGATACCCTATAACATTTATCCTTTTACTCCTTACACTCTAATTGATAATAATGGAATAGGTCCCTGCATGGCCTGTTGTAATTTTCACTCCCACAAAAACCTATGGAGGTGGTCTTGTTTTCCTGGGAATATGTGCACGATATTGTGTGTCCCAATATAATGTGTGTAAAGAAACTTATTTATATAAAATTATTTGTATAAATTCATCACCTTATAGAGAGGACTAAGTCATATCTTGAGAACAAACCTCTTTCTTTATATCTGTTATGTCTTTTAAAGTACTATTTTCATTCTTTTACTGATTCATTGAAAACATTTCTTTCACATTGATATTAAATTTAAGATAGTTTTTATATTAGAATACAGTTTTTTAGATTGATTTAAAATGATAAAATAACAATCCATATTAGATCAACTAAGAACTAATCAATCTTTGAGGAATCTATCGAATGATCCAAACTTTGATAAATCTGCTACTTTGGTTAACTAGGAAGTATTTGATTTTAAATTGGGAGACTTTTAATTAAGTATTTTATTTGGATATTTTATAGGAAATAAATTCAACCCTTCTTGAGTTTCTTACTCTGTCAAAAAACCCCAAATTATAATAAAATTAAATATTATATATAATTTAAACAAAAAGGAACTTTCAATTAAAATTCAATATTTCTCTTTATTCATCAAAAAGTAAATATTTCTAAAATAATCCAAAATGTGAATCCTAACATAATTATGAAATTTATATTTAAAAAATGAAGTTTATTTTGTCAAAAAATCTCTAAAGTTTTTAAAAATTACTTTTAAATTATGATCACAAGGTGCGACTAAACAACATTTTTGAACAATATATTTTTTCAAAAATACATTTATTTTTCTTTATAGTGGTCCAAATTTAATATCTAATAAGTAGATATATATTATTTATTATATAAATATGTAAAAAATATACTTTTAATAATTCATTTATTATTATTCAAACCATAATAGTTAACACATATGTTATAATGATCATGATTAAATAATAATATCATTATAGAGTATCATGTCCCATTCAAATGTGGTGAGGTGAGTATTATAAGTTATTGAATATATTTCATTTATTTATGAATACATATATAAAAAAGTCTCAAGACATTATACTCACTTTTAAACATGGTGTCTTGGTTCATAAATGCTATCAAATAAATTATTCAAATTTTAAAATCTCATGGTGTTACATTTTTTCATGGAAAATAACAAGATAATGTTCATAGAAAAACAGGTATATATAATGGTTTGTGGGAAGGTTGTATGATATTGAATGGGGTATCTCATTAATTGTTAATCATAATCTATGTAAAATATATTTTTAAAATCATATCCAAATTTGAAATCAAAATTTATTATACAAAGAAGGTTCTTGAATAAAGTGGAGAAGTAGAGTCTCTCTTTAATTTGAGAGGGTGCTTCAAAAATCAGGATAGTTTCCTATATAGAGCTTGTAGAAACCTTGGGAGGGATATAAAGAGAGAGAAAGGAAGAGTAAACGTGTGGTCAAAGGGTCATCAGTGAAGATTAATGGTTTGTTTAGTTAGATTATATTGAAAAATAGAGGGTATATCATTATTAATTTATTAAAATTGGTTTTGGACACTATATCAAAAATTAAAACAAACCAAAAACCATACCATTATTTAATCCAATGGTTTCTACCAAATAATAGATTATTTATTAATTTTATATTTATAATGACTGAAATGAATAAAATAACAACCCTTGAATTTATTTTTTATAAAAGATTGAGGTGTTGTGACCTATTTATTGAAACAAAAAAGCATCCAACGAAAGGTAAAAAAACAAAACCACGTAGTACATCAAAAAGAAAGAATAAGAAATATTACCCTGTTCTAGAGTGAGTTATCATGTATAGGTAAGAAAGGCACCCTCGTTTTCCACCGGGGGGGGGGGGTCGACCCCTTCTTCCAGTCATTGTTTACGTCCAGGTACCACCTTCATCATCTGCATGTTCATTAGCATCAATGGGAGAACACCCCTATTATTGTGGAAGTTATTATGGTTTATAAATAATTGATTTCAAAACAACAAAACATAATATATGTTTTTGAGGATTCATTACGTGTCTATAAGATTAGTAAAATAATTTCCAAAACAGATTATTTCAAATAAGAAATACAATTTCAGTAGTTGGTACGCTTTATTATATTTATTACATCACTTTTCTGTATTTAGGATGTAATAATACATATATTATATTCATATTGTATTTCATTCTCAACCAAAAATCATTCCATATAGAAAAATTATAAACAAAATATCAATTGGATATTTTCAGTATTCTTATTTCAAAAATAATATTTATTTTAACAAAAAAATTCTAAAAATATGAGAATTTACATTTTTCAATAAAAATACCCATTTATTTAAAAAATCAAGATTGTTGAATATATTAGTTTTCTGTCACTAATAAAATTTACATTTGACATCATAAAATTTTATTATCATTTGTATTTAATAAATATTTTTTATTAATAAAATTATATTAAAGTATCATTTATTTAAAAAATTACTGAATTCTACAAGAATAGTGTATTTTGGGAAACAAATTATTTACGATAAATATAAATTGTGTTTCATCATATGAAAATATAATTTTTATCAATATATTGATTAATCATTATAATTTAATAAAATATAAATGAATTTTTTACTAAAAATAAAAAGATATTAATTCATATTGTTATGGTCTAGATACATAGATATTTATTACAACAATTAATTCTCAAAGTGTAAGGTGTGTGATGGTGATATTTTCTTGGTGTTCTTCAGAAAATATTGTTTAGGTTATGATATTGATGATATTGAAATATCCTATAATTGGTATCACTCATGATATAGTTGTTGAATCTATACATTGGATAGGTCAAGGGAAATTTTTAATGATTCTATATTCCTCAAAAGCTCTAATAAATAGTTTTTATATGGTACAATCCTCGTGTTTGAGGTTTTCCCTTCATTTTTGAGAAAATGATATATCATAACCTGATATATATACTAATTATCATGGTCGAAATAAATTGGTTATATTATTAATAGTTTATATGCTTAAGTATATTTTAAATATGAAAGGATAAAACTTCTAAATGACCATATTAATAAATGTATTTCATATGTTTTCTATAATTACATTTTAGAAAAATATTTTTACACATTTAAAATAGGAATTTCATTTAAAAAAGTTCACACCATTATAAAAAACCACAACATTCCATTTGATACCTAAAATCATTATACCACTATACACTCACTCCTACATTGGAGTAGAGGAACAAGATGAAGATGATCTCATAGATCTCTATTTTACACTGTAGGATGGTATCCTTAACTCCTTTTACAATCTCACACTAGTGTATGTGGGTATGGAGAAAATCACTAACCAACATTAATTATTAATCCAATTCCTACAGAAGGACATGATTCATAAGTCTCCATTTTTAAATAGTATTATGATGTATTCTCCTATAATTATACTTTAGTGACCGAGATTAATCATTATATAGAAACTGTAACGACCCAAAATTATATCAATGGAATTTAACGTATTATAATTATTTGATATATTATAAATCAAATAATATCTCTTAGATATCACATTAAAAAATTTATATATGATGATTGAATGAATTAAGAGGTCTTTCTTGATGTTATGGAACCTATACCGAAAAAATAGTAACTTTACCTTAGAAATTGAATCATGAGCCTTATGAATATTAAATAGGAAAAATGAATATTAACCTCACCCATGAAGGTATAGATAAAATATATTCATATTATAAATAAATATAATATATAATTATATCATAATATAAATAAATATATATTTTAAAAATTATTGATTAAGAGTTGGTATTTTTTTAAGTCATAAATATTTATATATAATTTTATAAATATTAAAATAATTTCAAAGAAAAGTTATTTACAATTTTTTAATCATAAATAAATATATTTATATCTTATGATTTTACAATAATTTAATGAGATGTTATTTAATTTCTAAAAATGTTATAAAATCCCTAATAATTTTAAAATCTATATTTTTCAAATAAATGATGATTTCAAATAAAAATTAAATTTATCATATTTAAAGAATTATTTTCACAAAATGGAGTTCATTTTTTAATACTAAATTCCAAAAAATGGTTATAGATAATTTTTGGTGTTTTCCTAAAATACTTGAATTTTTGTGAATAGTAAAAAACAGAAATTTACGGTTTAAATAAAATATAAGGTCAATACCATATTCTATGATTCATAGATGATGTAAGAACAATAATCTCCAAAAAACCTTAATTATTTTAATATATTTGGTGATAATTCTCAATCTATTCATAGTCTTGAGGTAGGATAATAAACTAACAAATTAAATAATGAGAAAACACTTCTCTCCTCCGCTATAATTGCCACCATTCACCTCCTATTCTCCTCACACCATCCAAGCATGGGACCCTATCAAATTTCAACCCAATATTATTACCTATCCCCTCAACCATATACAGGTACCTTTAGTCTTAACAGAATACCAAAATCAATCCCCTTAATAATTATCTCAATGTGGAGAATTCAAGTGGTAAAAATCCTCTTTCTTTCTTTTATTTTCTTTTCAATTTCTTTTCTTTTCTTAACCTTACCTAACCTTTAATTCCCAAAGAGACATGATAAATCTAGTATATATTATATAATATAATTATATCATGTTTATGTAAGATCCATATTTAAAATCTTTTCTCTTAATCTCTCTCTCTATTTTATTCTACAATTGAAAAGATTACCCATGATGTGTCAATTTACCAACATCATTGATGACGCATTTTCATTTTCCAGTAACACCTTTATGTATGGTCATAAAACAATATTTAAGGTTAATTAAAATTTTAATTATGTATTACTTCCAATTTAATGTTCTAGAACCATTATATACGAGGGATATTACTTATAAAGACAAACATATTTCGCGATGATCGAAAAACCGCCAAATGATCTAAACGATTGTTAATAAAAATCTAAATGATGAAATATCCTCATATACAGAGAATAATTTAATATATAAGAACCTTAAATCATATATATGTTAATTAATAAAATATGATTCTGATTATGGATAATTATTCCAATTTGACATGAACTTCATTACTAATAAACAAGTAAAATGATAATGAAAACCATGGAAACAGACGCTCCTAAATGATAAAACTCTATATTATTAATCATAAAAAATACATTAACTGAAATAAATAAATTTATGATAAATAAAACAAATAACATAAATGTATAAAATGTTCTTAAATAATTAAATAATTTATTTAATTTTATTACATAGGGCATCAATGTCATGTGCATAAAACATTCAGACAAAATGTAAGGGTTACTTCCTGATTCTCCATTTTCATTAGAGTTATGATTTCTCTATATATACAATAATTTAATTATTAATTCATATTATATAAATCTTATTAATTCATTTTATCTATTCTAAATTAAAATATCCTTATCATTTCATCTTTAATTTATTAGATAATACATGTTTAATAACTTTCTTTTCTCGATTATTCCTGATAGGAAACCCCATTTAAGATAACTTCTTTGTTTCTCACCCATATTCATGTACCAAAAATAATCTATTTTATGACACATTTATTTTCATAAAATCAATAAATTTGTAATTTAATTTCTTTTCATTTCTGGTGTTATACATAAAATTATGAAAAAAACATATGATTTTTCCAATAGAACATTTAGTTGAAAAGTAAAAGATATATTTCTCTCAAAAATTCCTCCATGATTTTGTTAGAGTATTTTCATATATTTCAACACAATTTATTTATATTTATCTCTTATAATTATCATCTACCGTATTTTATTAAATTACTTATGATCAGTTTGACTTTGGATGTTCTATCTTGATATCATCCACTATAATACTTAGAATAGATAGTGATTACATTTATATATTTGGGAATGTTATTTAAATTTTTATATTATTGTTTATGTTAAAACCCATTCACATTATGAATTCATTTGAATTTATAAGTAACTTTTAGGTCTGTCAATATCCCCTCGACGCATCGGTAGGTCTCATGAGACAAAAGAGATGTGGGCTCGGCAGATGGATTTACCATTTATTTTCAGATGTCTTGACTGAGGCCTCGACGGTATGTTTCAAATGTAAAGAATATAAATTCCCTACTTATGATAAAATTAGTTTATTATCCATATAAATATTCAGATATTAGAATATCCATGTCTGAGAATCATTATCATTTTATTATTTATATGAAATTATATATTAATATTCTATTATTTCATATTATGCTCAAGATTACAATCTAATAGAAAGTGTTTTTGGTTATACGCCATTCCTTATTGATCATATTACCTACCACTATATTAAAAACCCATAATAATAATATTAGCTCCTCTCTTTCTTATGTTTTATTTTCCCCCAAGATGTGATGATGTTTAATATGAAGGTATTGTAGAGATAATCTAGGAGTTATGGATGTTTCCAAATAAGTTTTTATTATATTTTTTCATTTAATCTTATAATGTAAATCTTGTGTATTTATCTATTTTTGGAAAACTGCAAAACTATTCCTTCATTTGGGATGATAATCCCTTATTTATTATTAATGTAATAAAATAAAGAACATTATCATGAAAACTATTGTTAGGGTCGTTACTGAAACTGACAATCTGGGTCTACCAGAAGATCAACATAATTACAAACCAATATATAAGATGATCCATCTGACCAATACTTCCATGATTGATGTCAAAGTAAAAAGGGATTATCAAATATGATATCATTCAGGAGATCCAGTACCAAATATTTCTCACTAATAATATCCCATATATAAAGAAGAACATATAGATCATGGTTTGAATTTAATTCAGGAAACTCAATTGGAATTTCCTGAAGGGTAGTTTACTGTTCCCAATTATAAGAAATTGTATTGATGATCCTCTCTTGAATCAGGATCTCTTATTTATGGACAAATATTTTGGATACTGGAAACTCTAAATTGATTCTAAAGAGATATAAGCTGCTAATTTTCTATCACCTAGACGATTCTACTACTATAAATTGATTTCCTTATACATAAAGAAATTTAGTGTTGCATATCAATGTGCTATAAATAATATTTTTAATGCCTTTTTGGTAAAGAAACTAATATTTTGTGTAGAATAATTTGTGGTAAAATTGTAATAATGGTTTGACCTTCTTCATATTATCCAAATAATTAATAAATATTTATATATTTATAAAATGAAAATTAATACCTTACAATATGGTATTGGGGTGACATTATGTATGTTTCTTGGCTTTATGGTACTCCATCATGACATCAATGTATATCTTGAGAAGAGAAAGTTGACCCTTAACATGCTATCTTATTATAATCGAAAATATTTTAGAGTGCTTAAAGGAATCTATAATTAGATTATGATATTCATAGAAATCCTTATAGGTAAGTGCTTAATATTCATTAATATTATGGTGATGGGAATCAATTATTTTGTGGTATGAGGATTATCAAAAATACATTTCAAAATAATGAGACATACCACTCGATCCAACTGGGTTTTATGTTTCAAATAGAAGGAAATATACTCATCTAATAATTTGTAGTCCTAGACTATATTCTTAGTGCTCGTCTAACAATAAACAATGATTTTTTCAATGATAATACTATATATTTTCTGACAAGGACAATGATAGAAACTGATACATGATATTTAGACATAAAAAAGTGTTTCCTTACCTTGATTTTTTTTAAAAAAAATTGAGTGATTTTTAGAATAATCATAATTTCAATTTTGTCACATTTCTTGAACCACTAATTTATATACTCAATCGAAAAATAATAATTGGAAGAATGTAATACTGAGTGGTCATTCAGTATTAGTTTGGAATCCAATTCATACTGTAAGAGTTATTCAAAGAAATAGATTTGAAAATCTCTATGGATTCAAATACCATCACTAAAATAAAATAAATATATACTGAATATCCAAATAAATAGTTATTCTCAATTAAATACAATGAAAAAAACTATGAAATGTTATTTTAAAATACCACTAGTAGACCAATGGGAAAAGGAATGGAGAACCCCAATCTCAAAAGATTTGATTTCAGAATTATCATCTTCTACACAGATAAATAAGTATTTACCTATTCCGTCTTATATTCAATGTGTTGAACTTACATTTGGGTAATATACCATGTTCTTATTGTATGTCTATAATAAGAATTCTAGATAAAACTAAATTTCCAAAATATTAACGGTTATTCTAACTTCTTGATAAAAAAGATTAACGATGTAGGTACCTTTAAGAAAGACTAATTTATCCCTTGAGTATATGCACTAGATAATCAAGCCTCCAACTTGGAAGATACATATGAAGATGGAACAATTATAAGTATTACATATTTCATGCTAGATTCTTCATTCACTAGTAATGAACTGAAAGTGATCCAAGAGATTAAAATCATATCTAAATAAGTAATGTCAATATCCTCACCATCTAATACCACTCTTGGAAGGATTTACACCATATTTGACTACAAAAATGTGGAACTCTTACATAAAACAGATTAAAGATTGATCATATCAAACATTGATTAATAATTTATACTCTTTATGATAGACCAATATTTCAAAAAGAACTATATATTGTAATTTTTTATGGATTCCTCCTCAAATACATTGAAGGAGTAGAGAAACATTCCATTGTGAACTATCTACTTATAGATTCATGTTGTGATCATAAGTTAGGAACCAATGTCTCTCATCCAATTCAACAAATAAAATTTTTTATCTTATAAGACATAGTATTTTATGTATTTGATAAAAATATGTCCATCCAAATTAATTTCGTCTTCATTTATCAACAGTTTGAATTTCTACACATCTCTATGTATTGTTGGCCATTCCGCATCTGGTGAATAGATTTCAGGTGGTCATATCCCCTAAAAAATACTATAAAGTTCACGTACATACTTAGTGACATAGATCTATACTTCAAGTGGACTAATCCATTTACACTAAGATAATTTTGGATATGGGATAACATCATTTTTTTAGGAAAATAATACTTACTAAATTTTCTATCCCTAAAATTTTATTTATAGATAATGGTAACAATTTCTTCTCATCCGAGTTGAATATGTAGTATTAGAAATATGGAATTCTATCTAACAAGTCATTCATATACCATTTGAGGGAAATATATATAGATTATGGAACATAAAAATACTCAATTTGATATAAATGATCTCATGATTTATAAATACAATAATTCTGATATAGAAAAACATCTACCTGATTTATGGGGATATCATTACACAACACATATTTCCCTAAAAATGTACCCATGATTGTTTTTATCTTTGATAGAGGTAGTCATTCAAATCTAGGTTCATCTAAAATCACCTCACACATCAATATCCATTGATCTACCTAAATATAAATAGCATCATAAGTATTAGGATTGTTTGCAATGATATAATGAGATGATATAGAGCTCTTCTCATAGCTTGGATGTTCATAATAACAGAAATTCTTGAGCATTCAATAATAAAGATCACATATATTTATTCTTCTATGGAGAGATGGTATTAGGTCTATAAAATTGGATGATTTTATGAAATAAACCGTTTAATCCTGAACCAATTTGGTTGGGATTATACGTAATACACAAATTATACTATAATTGAGTTTACTCCTTCACCACCAAGGTTGGATAATGAATTAAACCGAAAAACAATGAAAAGTTTATCAAGATACAATTTTCATAATATATAGGTCAATATTCAAGGTTATTTAATGTCATATTAAAATGGATAGAAGAATTTTACATTCCCTGTGAAATTAAACTTCATGGAAAAATACATATTTGAATGACTATAAACATCATAGAATATCATCCTCACCATTAGATGTTAAACTACATGGTCATTATACTTATAAAATAACATAAAACAACCCAACCATATCTTCACACTAAAATGTTAATATAAATCATTACCATTTTCACTTTAATACGTTAAAATTCATCACAAAAATACTCGTCATAATAACTTCCACAATATGAAATCCTCGTTATCACAGATGAATTATCACATGGTATGTGTGGAAAATTACACCATCATGTTCCCCATTATGGTGGAAATTAATCTCTAATTTATTATTCTTTCTTACATAGAAAATGAGTCATGTGTGATTATATTTCATGTCCAGTAACACCAATTTTAATAACTAGGATTATCATGTCCAATTAAATGAGGGAAAATGATACATACATCATGACATTAAACTGTTAGAGCAACCCATTCTTCATGGGAAAATTTACCTATATAAGTTCTAGATTTTTATAGGAATACATAGTGCACAATCTACCTATTCATAAAGTATATTAATAACCTTATCCTTCCATGTCAGATTAATCCGTGAGATGAAATTTTTTTAAGAACTACTCATGGCATGCTTCTCAATAACTTAAGGATTTGTAATAACATTGAGATCCTTTATCCTTTCCCAAAATTTAAATAAAAAATTTCACCATTTCTATCCTATGTTCCAAATCTATGAGAATTATTTTTCATTGATAACTAAATCTATCTAGATTCCATTTCTAAAAAATTATTGAAACCATGATCTATGATCTTAGATCCAGATGCAAACTATGTTAAAAAAATAACTATCCCTTTTCTCTAATATTTAATTCAAATATCTATATAGACGTCATAAAAGAACTATGTATGACTTTATTATTAATTTGAAAACACATGTAGTGATCCTTAAATCCTATATCCAGTGATGGGAAGTAAATGTTTTGAATGCAAATTCCTTCCAGTTATATAAATAGAAGATTTCAGTGAATATTTATTTATCAACCATCAATAAGAAATGATAGGACATAAAAATTTTACATCTTACCATGGGTTGTAAATCCGTATACCTATAAACTTATAAATTGTCAACATTTCCAAATAATAGAATATGGTTCTATATCACACAACATTAAGGGGAATTACATGTGGTCAAACTCGTATGACATTAAACATCTCAGACATGACTCCAAAATGATTCCATACATGCATGGTTGATCCATGTAAAGGCTTATGAAATTGGGTTGTTCAATTATCAGACATCAGGATAAAGTTCCGTTTTTTTATTATATTAATTCATAATGAGTTTCCCCTAAAATATAATTTAAATAAATTCATTGAATGCATCAATATTTTGATACACATATGAACCATATGTTTTGGACCCATCCACACATCCTAGTGATTATAACTACTTTAAATAGAATCATAGAAACCTATTAATGGAAATGTTAATCCAACAATCCCACCACTATACATTTTAATTTTTTTTCATGAACAACACTTCAGGATTTAAAAAAATTGGACTCTCACATACTTCCCTTTGATTTTGGCAGTGAGAATATCTATATCAAAAGGATTCATTTTCATGAATTTGTAAACTTTGCGTTAACATTACTCTATATATACACCCATGAAATATACTATCAACCATATGTATCAGTTCCCCAAAAATATAATTCACTAATATATATATATATATCATCACATCATCATAATTGAAACCATATTTTGAATATTATTTTATCTCAACCCCTGCAAACCTACTCCACATAAATATTCCTTATCCAAGACACATAATTATCAATTTATAATGTGTCATATCCTTTTAAAATATTTTTGGACAATATTAAAAATTAGTTCCCATTTGGGATATTATTATAATTAATTATTTCAACGAATCATGACCACAAACTATGTTTACTAACCCATTGAGACAATCAACATGGGAATTGGGTCCAATGATCATATTGAATAAACTTTTTCCTTTTCCACTAAATCGTTTTAGTATACCCATTTTGGTACAAGGACTATTACCAAAAAAATATGTCCTCCCCCTCTAAGGATTACTTTACACATTTTTTGTGATATCAATTCAATATGGGCTTCTACATGTCTTTTTATTAATTGATTTTCCCACCTCACATGTATATAATGGTCCATAACCCTAAACATAGCATTTTCTAGTAAAGGATTTAAGACCTTATATGATTGTCTATTCATATTAAAAACCATAATACATTTAATTATTAGTGAAAAAAAATATTTTTCAAAAAATCTATAAATAGATTCTTGAAGAGAATTCAATTACTCAATTTTTAATCCTTTAACCTTCATGGATTAGAATAATCTAGAAAATACAAATGTGGAAAAAATATCATAGTTATCACTATAAGACAACATTAAAACTCAACCCATGCTCAGTAGAACAATTGGTTAATGAAAATTTTAGAATAGTGGTACATAAAAACACTTAACCTATACCATTTTTTCATATATGGTGGCCTAGAATATGTGGTTTATTCTTGAATCCTTCATCAATCAAGGAACATACATCATTTAATGGTGATTAAATTATAATAAACCCTTCATTTTCTATAGTTAATTAGTAAATCCAAATTAAATGGACACTACAACTTTATTTTGTATAATGCATCCCTAAAATTTATCCATATAAATTCTCCTGATATCCAAGTAAACTTGAGGAATCCTTTTCATAAATAAATAAAAAATATTATTTTTTATTCCTTGAAAACATGGAGTTAAACTTATCATTTGAAAATGTTATATGGTAATTCATACAATCATATGTGTCTCATACCATTAATAATAATTCAAACTACTTATGTTATGAAATACAAAACCCAAAATCAATCAATTAATGTTGATCACGTACATTAGTTGTTACACACATATGTGTCAGGACTGATATTACAAGTAAGAGTCACTATCTCATCCTCTAATATTTATTTTTTCACTTTCATGTAGATATAAGTCATAGGAAAATTCATTTCCTAGATTTATGACCACAAACTGAACATAACCTTTTTCCATGCATTCTACATCAACGAAGGGTTCTCAATTCTGGAAGATTTTTTCCATCCCTTTCATTGGTATTTTCCTACTTATTTGTTCAATTATTTATGAAATTAAACTGATAAAATATGTGGTCCATACATCATGATATTATGGTATGTACACGAAGGTCAATTCTTCCCAAACATATATATCATCAATAGTGGTCCAACATGCATGGCCTCGAACTTTCTATAGAAGGGGGAAAAGCTAAAAATGTTAAAATCATGTAAATGGGAAACCTAATAAAATAAAATATATCATTTTCTTGGACACTCACATCATGTCATTCCATAAAAATCAAGTCTGTATAGTTGAAAAATGCACAAAAGTAGTTAGTTTAAATACCATAAAAATGGAAACCAAATTAAAAACCACGCCCTTTCCTATTAAGACTCTCCAATATGATCCTTAAGAAAAACAAGTAAAAAGTGATAAAATAAATGAATCAAATATACTATTTTCCATTATATGACTCTATTATAATTTTTTATGTTCTCATAGGGCCCCTTAGATTAGAATAAATTTAGATAATTCACTCTTTCACTTAATTGTGGTTTATTTGTTCACAAGAGCACATGAAATTCAAAATGGCATAATATCTCGGTGCTACAACAATATTGAACAGTGGAATACATATTAAAATCCCCCCTTAATTATCTATATAATAGTTACTCAACTCATGCATCTGAAAAAACCAGTTTTAGTGTTATGTTCAAGGTAGTTATAATTAAACCCATCCGTGAACAACAATTAAAAGGAAATATTAAAAATGATTAGACTATCTTTAGTGTAAAGGTGATAATATTTATACAAATATCCATATATTATCCATTCAAACGTGTAACTCATTAATATTATTAAACTAAATCTAGTGTTACGGTGATGTATGTTATTCCTATACTTCCCTGTAAATCATTCCCTTGATGGATTCATTTTTCCTCAAATAATTTGTAACCGTAATTGACTTTTTGTCACTTTAGATTCAATATTTAATTGGTTTCATGCTATCATTAATGTAATATTATATCATTTAATCAAATATTTTTAAATTATATTCAAATTCAATTAAGGTCTAAAATATTTTCTAACAAAATGAGAATTTATTCCTTAAAAAAGGAGGATAATAAACAATATATAGCATATCATTTATGTGACAAGTAAATAATGAAATATAATAGACATCAATAAGTCCTGTCTAAAAAATAAAAAAATTCACTTAATGATAATTGTTGATGGATTATTAACATATTTTCTAATTGATAGATTCATCATTGGCCAATATATGAGTTCCAATTACACGTGCAGTTGACTCTCATCTCACTCAGCCAATGAGTTCATGCCTAGAGTTTTCTAATGGTAACTACACCTCTATCATTTCAATATGAGACTTATACTCTAGTATTTTTGAAGTATGTGTACCTATCCAATCATGAATATTTTCTTAATCAATATAAAACTAATAATTCTCTATACTTTCAACTTCCGGAGCATCTGTGTGATGATTAACAATAACAAATTGGGGGAGTTCACATTCCTATGAAGAGCGTTTTTCTTGATAGGTAAGAACATGATGGATGATCTCGTATGCCTTGATAGATAAACCCACATGTTTTGAATTCATAAAATGGTTGTTAAAGGATCTATAAATTATCAAAAATACAATATTATATATTTTTACTCATGATAACACCAATGTGGAAGTAATCACATTTTCTCACTGCCTGATTTTTTTATAATAGTGTTGGGATTATGTCTCTAATTACTTATTATGGTATGTATATAGTTAAGAATCAGGATTTCTATATTGGGTATTGAATTATTTTGTAATATAGATACATATAAATCTTTTTTCATTTATTCCAAATTTCTCTCAATGACTTATTAAACGGTGGTTACCCCAAATAATAGACTATTCCCATTATCATAGACAAATGAATGTTAGTAACAAAATAAAAAAAACATGGTAAAAAACAAGATCTATACCACTAATAACCTGAATGGAACATAGAGATAAAATACATCCCATAATGTTTGAAATATTTATTACATGGTTATCTGTTTTATAAATTGATTCCAAAAGGATGGAACATGGGGGAAATTGGGAAGTTAGTGGCTTACTTACTTTTCAAACTCATTATCCCAATATACCAACTGGATAATGATCTATCTATTTTTGGGACCATCCCCAATAATTATTGGTTAGATAATATGTGAATTGAAATTTAATCCTCCATCCCATACCGTCATATGTTATCATCATCAAATGGTGGTGAAGGATGGATGGTTGCTTCTATTTTATCATCCTAATAATAGGTGAGGATGTTTATTGTTGTAGGAACCGAAACAATTGTTGATACCTAAATGGGTTTTACATTACATAAATATTAATTATATCTATATAATATAACAAAACTACATCTAATAATGAGATAATACATTTATTCATCAGATCTTATGCCATTGAATGTTATAGTTCATGAAGGTTCAATATAAGGATCAATTACATAGTTAATGTGAATATTATTCATGATATAGATTTTTTTAAATACATGCATACTGGATGGACCCCAAAAAATGTGAAAAGCCTAAGGGGAGATGGAAAACTATGTATTGTTATTAAATTTTGAAACTAATAGTGTTTGAAATGTTTTTCCATCATGCCATAGAAAATTTAAAATGTCCAATAATTAGATATGGATTATTTCTATCTTGTATGTGTACCTTCATGTGATAAAATTAAGGATGGGTAAAACCATGTTAATGTATAGTACATGAACCAATGTTTCCTCTATCAATAGTGTGACAATACTAACACCCATATGAGTATAATATGTTTAGACAATCAATATACATAGTAAAATGTTGTAAAAATAGAAGAAAATTATTAAAAGTCACATCATGTTAGAAATTTTACCCCTTGTGGTGTAGTAATAAACATCTAGGGTATCCCATTATGAGAAATAGATATGTCATGATTATTTAGTTCATCGATTACTTTATAATATGACATTGGGCTCAACCCATTCAGTTGTAAAAATATTTTCACTCGGTCGAAAAATGTGATAATTGAAATGGTATGAAGATATTCTCACAATGATCCCACTAATGTGGTAAGCATATACCTTTCTTGTTGTGGGGTTACTTTTTATCCTCCCGAATGTTAACTATAGAGAGGAACACATCATGAATCTACCAAAATATTGGGATTCCAAACAGTTGGTAAATATCTCATAAACTAATCCCAAACACAACATATGGAAAATGGAGTGTATTTTTATTTGTTACCTAAGGACTATTTTTAACAAATTCCTCAAATTTATTGGAAAAAATGTTCCAGTTTGATGCCCTAAGTAATTATATAACCACTCAATAAATTAGTGGACTTTGGATAGTATGTACTACCTTGAACTCTAACCTCCATTGAAATTATCCTATTAATGATTGAAAATAGAGTGGTTATCTATAGTGTTTGGATACATGTATGTGTTATGGTTAGCCCATGTTCGTGATGAGATATTCAAGATGAATACATTTCATTAACATAACTCTAGTACTATCTAACATATTGTGGATGTTTTCACCTAAATGCAGTTTTGTGAAATAATTAACAGTGATACTAGAAAATCATTTACTATTTTCATTATTTAAAACATCATATTACTGCCCAGTTTTGTAAAGAGTTAGGTTGTTACAAAATTCATAATTATTAAATTTTGACATAATAACATTCTCTAAGGTTTCATATAAAATATTAAAAGGGAATATTGGGTAATATTAAATATTTCCAATGAAGAAAACACCCCTTTTTTTATATATTCTACAAGACGTATAATTTTATTTCCCATAATTACTTTTATCTGAAAACATAAATGATATTGATTTTTTCAATACTCAATAAAAATAAAAATACCCAATAAATTTCATAATTCCATAATCCAACATAGTTGAATGTATGATACATAACCAAAAAACCCTTGGTTCAATAGTAATGAATGAGGGTATGATGATATATTTTCATAGGGGAGGACCTCTCCCCAATTGACCATATATCACTTTGTAGTCGATCATTTATTATTTCAAATAGGTTCTTTTTTATTCCAATTAGGCACCATTCTTATTAGGGGGATTTTTTAATCTCTACATAGTCCCGAAATACTTAAAAAATTAACAAATAACCCAACATGGAAGAAATGGAATTTTAAATCCATATAGGAATTACTACTACCACATTTCCATCCCCATAAGTAATGTAGAATGATTCTTCTAATCAAAACTAGTTCACAAAGAATCTAGAGTTTTTGATGAACATTTTCTTTCTCATGTAAAATAGTCCAAAATATATGGTTATTTTATTAATCATTTCATGATTAAGGTGGAATAAAACGGGATCATATAACAAATTATAGTCGTTTAAGGTTCAATGATATCAATTAGGGTCATCCAATATATGATGTTTGATCACCAATATTGGAAATCAATTGAATTTAAATGATAATTGAGTGAAAATTTTATAAGGTAATTTCAATAAATATTAATATATTCAACCATTAAAAATTACCCATCATTCCATGAATAAATTTCTTTTTTAATGTTTAGGTTGTGAGATATGTCAGCACAAAATAGATCATCTATAAAAAAAATTGGATGATCCACTTTTTTTTTATATGGGGAACCCCTATGAAGCCCTAATTACCTTTATGAGCCTAGAGTCATTTTCAATATTGGGATAGTGAATTCATGATACTAGATTCCATCATCCCAGATCCCTATATAGAAAATATTTTTAGAATATAAATACTCAAAACATTTAATAAATGAATCACTCTTTTCCAAAATGAACGAAAGAAAAGTATAAAGACAATAGTGAAATAAAAGAGACACATGGGAAGATGAACAAAACCTGGAATATTATTTTAGAATTATTTCCATCTAGGAAAATATAAAAACATATAATATAAGAAAAAAATCAATATCACCATCAAAATAATATAAAGAAATCATATGATAAGTGTCTCTATTTTGAAAGAAACTTTTTCATAAATGGTGTTTCATGGAGGGTGTTTCATGGAATATGTTTCATTAATAACCATTGAGGAAGAGGGATCCACAATGTGGTTATTACCTATATTTAAGTTCAATACAACTTCACATAGGACCTTTTACAATAATAAATGGTTAATTTTAGGGTTTTTCATTACCCTATCTTTAATTATCTCATCCCATGAGGCATATGGATTTTCTATAGATTTTTATGAAAAATAAATAAATTAGAATCATTTTCCCCACCATGTTTGCATTTACAAAATAACCACATGTGTACCTATCTCTGGTAACTCATACCCTTCAAAGGAATTTATTCTTGAGAACACTTCCTAAAATTGGAACCAATTTATATATCCTACTATACTATTATGATTCACCCCTGTAATGAAACATTCATCTAATATTAATGATGGTAAAATACATAACAAAATGTTTGATCTTCATAATGATAAACTGTATAAAATAATGTCCCTATAGCATGAGGTTGAAATGAAGGGAAAATGTCCTTGTTACATGTTGTTAATATAATTTAAAGTTTAACAATTGTGCCACGATAAACATCATGGTAGAACATTGTCACACAATCTAAAACCATGAAATTTGAACATCGTTTTCTTTTTTTATTATATTAATATGATATGGGGGCATGACCTCTATGTTTTAAACCTAATATAATACATCATTTTTATTCCACGACCAAGTCCAAAATCCATCTATATTTTCTATTCCTCATACTCTATTAAATATAAGATTATACCCAAAAAAGGAGTACCATATTCTCCCCAATTTACACCACATTATTCACATCTGAATATATACCTAACAAGACCTATATTCATTCAAGCATATTCATTATGAGACTGAACTATCCATAGGTGAGAAATATTATATTCAAGGTCAACTATAAAAGTACATTAATATGTAATTACAATACCAACAATTTCTAGGAATCATTATCATAGTTCTTCACGTATCGTGAAGTTAAACTGCATAGATCCTCCATTGACACACTACCATTAAATAGATTATTTTACCTATTATGTAGAATAAAAATATAGGGGTTCTGATTCCTTCCACAAATAAATATATAATACCCTTTAATTGACTTTATCATAAGTGTAAAATCATTTATCACTTTCATATAAGTTGATAAACTCATGAGTGCCCAAATGTGATTATTTAAACTATATTAACCTATAAATATTTCTTATTTTGTAAAAATAAGATAATGATTGAAATCATATGATAAAGAGAAATGTTGAAATTAGTGGGATACGTCTGATATGTACATATAATCACATCTACACAAACTAAAAACAAATTACTAATATATGGGTAATCAATCGCATAATTGGTTTTTGAAAGGATCCATTAACAACACTTAAACATAATGGAAACCCTAGAATAAGTGATACCCCCAATATAAAGTGATTTTACACACCTCTAATCCTCTCCAAAAATGATAGTTCATAAGTTTCATAAAAAATAAACCCCAAAGACCTCATTTTTTTGGGAAATAGGTCTCAAGTAACACCTTTTCATAGGGATGGGTGTCGTAAGCTATTTTCAGTTCCATGAATAAACATCATTTGAAACGATCTGAACCAATTTGCACATTCATTGATGAATATTATTCTTCACATTAGATATAATCGGAAGATAACACCCACCATATTACCCTATAGGACTTATGATCATCTTTTTCTTTTTATTCACAGATTAAAATATTGACATTTCATATGATAGTTTTCAAAAAAAAAAAAAATTTCTCAGTTAGTTATTTTATTCATGTAGTTTTTTTATATTATGTATTAATTGGAAATAAAAAGAAAATGGTGGATCCCAATATTATATTTTCTATAAATGTATTTGTTGGTCTCATTATACAATCTACATTTATTTAATTTTTTTATTTCCTTATATTTCATTGATAATATCGTATAGAGTGGCCTCAATAGTATGATTATGATGTCTAAAATTATGCAGTATATCATTATGAAACTAGAAATTTATATACATGTGATAATTTATGTTATAATTTCATCCATGTACTTATTATCCTTTGATGTTATTAGTTATATGGAATTTAAAATTATTGTATGTAATTTCCTCATTTTTTAGGTTTTTTACTTGATTGCGTCTTCTAGAATAATTCCATTACTAAGCATCTGATATCATCATTTATAATGTTTTACTTCCACTTGGAAACATAGAAGTGAGCTTTTAATGATTATGGGGGATATAAAAGAAAAAGATAATAAATTTAACAGGTAAATTTTTAGTATTATTTCATGTTTTCAAAACTAACATGGGAATCATGAATATATCTCATCTTTCAAGAAAAATAACCAATTAATTAATGTAGAATGAAATCTACATTATTCTATACCAATGTTGTATGTTCACTACTAGCTGTATGATACTTGAGTATTGTTTATATAATTATTATAGACGAAATTTTAGTATTTTCTTTTGGACATGGACGTAAAAGAATATAGTACAACCTTATGAGAGGACAATTATAATTCTTTATGATTATAAATATTATTGATATTATAAAATAATCTAGTATATTCCATTATTTAAAAATGTATAATAGTTTATCAATTCCAAAATCATTCCAAAATGGGTAAACTATATAGTGATTTCCCTGATGATGATATCAATTGAGTAAATGTTCTTGTTTTCGGAGATGAGTAAGTTGTAGCTATATGGGTCAACTAAATTAAGTTATAACCAATAATCTCACACTTATGGAGAATAATTGTGATCCCAAATATGGTAAAATTATTTTTAATCACTTCATGCCATAATAAAATCCATCAATAATTGAGGTTAATAATCCATTAATAGTTGAGAAGTTGTTCAGGTATATAGATAAGATATTTATCACTATCTGTGTAGTTAAAGGTAGAATGATATCATATAAGTTTATCATCTAAAGTTAGACACGGATAATATGTGGTCATTGATCCAAAATACAGTGGAGTTGGTGGTGAGAAATTTTTTGGAATGAGAGAAATATAAATGATAGGTTTTAAAACAATACATTCGTTGTGAGAAATGAGATGACATGGAAAGTAAATTCATTAACCTATGGAAATGGAATAGGATAATTTCACAGAATATGAATGAAACATTATATAGTTAACATCTCATTTGAAAGATTATATACATAATCATTGATGTATAATTTATCACATCTTTTATGTGATTAATCCTTCTATTTGTAAGGAATTATTATATCATTCCAATAATTTAATTTTGGATATTGTATCTTGTGACATCAATATAGAGAAATATCTACTTCTTTGTTATGTTTTCTGAGAAAACAAATAAAAATAGAATCCATCTATCTACACTATAAAAATAAAAATGAAAAAATCTAAAAAAGGAAGGGTGAAATTTCTAAGATATAATAGTTTTTGAAATAAACCCTTTGGAAACTTCTTTAATGTTATGGTATGTTTCTTAAAGTGTTGTGAGCAAGGTCATTAGGTTCATTATTGGACGAAAATTAAAGAAGTCGTAGATGTGAAATGCATTAATTGAAGGAGATGTGAAACTATTCAAGTGAATTTTTCATTCATCTAGAAAAATTGCCTCAAAAAAGTATATGGGGTTAAGTCAAATATTTTGAAATCATAAATACCTATGATAAATTTTAATATAATGTTTTTGTGGGTACATTGATCATAAACTCAATGTCACATAATTATTTTTTATATTTTGGATCTACTCACATTTTTAGATATCTTATGATTTCTTAGAGAAATAACTCTTTCTTAATCACTCTATGTAAGGGGTTTTCAATCAATACACCTAAAAGGAGTATTATTAAAAAAGATATATAAATATGTATTCATAAAATGTATATATATATACACAACTTAGTTCTAGACTTGATTATTGTACCGATGAAAGTCTTTGATGGAGTACTTTTTTGGCATTCGATTTCAAAGAATAATTCAAGAATTTATTATTGAGAGAAAGGAATTAAAATTTATTAATTGGATAAAAAATCCTTTCTTATCATGGTGGACACATCACTGTCTAAATCTTTTATGGATCCACCTTTATTAGGTAAACATATTTATTGTTTTGGATAAGTGGATGAGAAATATATATATATATATATATATATATATATATATATATATGAGGAATAAATCCTATAAATATAGGATTTTCATGTTTTAAAGGAATAAATTGATGTATTTTGAGAATACTTACTAATACATGAACCAATTTTTTGAGTTTTCAATATAACTCAATGTAACATCCCAAACCTGGATAACATTAAATTGTTCCCCTAGCATTATTTTCCACATGGACTCATGCGCATATACCCAAATGCTATAGTTTTCAGACTAAAAGAGATTTCATATGATGTGGCTATGGGGATATAATACCATAATATTATATTTTAACACAATGGTTGAAATTATACAATAATAGCGTAAGAAATATACCAATTAGACAAAAGATAGGCATTCAGGAGAATAAAACAAATAAGAAAACATTGACCTGTAACCCCCTATTAAGGAAGCAAAACAGAAATATATCAAAACTCAAGAAACAAATATCATATAACAACGATGATGATACATTTCATGTTCCATTAAATTATCCAAAAGATGTATGCATACAATAGTACAATACATGTAATGAAATACCAAAAAGACTAAAACTATCCCATCTAGCATCATGAACCTCAGTGTAGTGATGTTCTTCCATGTTCCTAAGTAGAAATTAAAAGCCTATAGAATAGTTATTTACCTTCTCCATACATGCATGCATGAAATATTATCGGTTACCAAAGGTGGACTAGGTAGGGTGTGAGATAAAATCTTAGTAGGCCATAACTAATATTTCTTAAATCCTTCTACTCAGTTAATATATAATCATAAAAAATCACAAGTGGTAAAAGAATATGAAACATAACTATTTTATGTAAACAACACATAAGGTTATCGGTTCCCATCGACACTCATCCTCTACTTCCTTCTTTGACCTTATATATAATTTATTTGAATGGACATTTTCTCACATATCAATATATAATTATAACTCGAAGAATATCACATAGTAAAACATTCCCAATAACAGTTTATAATCAAGATCTTTCTCACCATTCCATCAATATGGTAAAAGACACTGACAGAATCAAGTCTTGTGCTTTGGAATGGTTGACACATCGTGTAAAACATTTCATTAATTAATTATTTAAAAAAGTAATACCTTCCTTGGAATTTATTATTTTCTAAACCATATATTTATCCCAAAAAAACATTAACCAGAAAACCTACAATACCATCCATATGGATCATCATCAGATCTTAGGTATCTCACTAGGTGTGGTGTAACATCATCTCTCACTGAGTCCAACCACGGCGGTCCATTAAGGGATCCCAAGTGTCACCCATTGAATATTTGGTCATCATCCTTCTAATTACATTCTTGGACATTTATAAGGTGTCCATGTATCACTCAGGGGTGTTCCAATCAACCCCTTGAGTCCATCCTTTTCGGTTGTCTATGGAGTCAAAATTTCACTCGATTGTAAGGAAATAGCCAAATGTGTCCATCCATGGAATTTTAATATCAACCATATCATCAAACATGTCAATTAAAACACATTCAATAAATATCCTGTAATTATTTTAAATGCCATAACTAGGATCACTTCAATTCAACCTCAACTCATTAGGTGGAACAAGCATGGGCTATGCATAGAATTATTATCTTAAAAATTATTTCACATGGGAATTTCACATTAATAAGTAGCTCATTCTTAATAAAAAAATATGTGGAAAGATATTAGGAACATGGTATTATATTTTTTTTATCAATTATAATTAAAATTCCATTCATATTTAAACATAAAATAGTTAGGGGTAATGGAACACTTTATAAATGATCAATTTACAATCCACCCATGGTGGTATAATTAGTTATGAAAATCACACAAGTGGTGATTAAAATTCATGGTCATAATCCTTTAATCATTTAACCATAGGTCAATTTAATTCCATTGGTCATACTTATTCATTTTATTCATGGAATGAATACCATTTCAAGGGTGTCACTTAGAGAATTATTCATGTGGAATAATGTCATATATATTAACACCCCGAATTAAATGGAATATCATGGTACCACCTACCATAGGTCCATAGTGAAGTGCTCGTTGAGTATCAGCTCTAGATTCAACTCATATCGGGGGAAAAACAAAGAACAAATGGAAATAATAGAAATAGGGAATATTAAATTGCACCAAAATAGTGTAGTTGATTCAAAGTAAAATGAATAATGAAACAAAAGGAATGGAGTGCATAACAGTAGGAATCCAATGAGTCGATTGGAACTAAAATCTGAGTTCATATGGAAAACTGATAACAAAAACTACATGAAATCCTTAAAAGGGAGTTCTCATGCATCAATACTATCCAAAAGGATAGAAATAAAATATAAATTAGGTTGTAAGATAATTTATGGGAAATAATCATTTTCCCTAAAAATACTGGGATACAGAGTTCACTTGCACAGTTGTCCAAACCATGCCCCAACCATGCCCCCTTCACAATAAAGAGGGGAAACTGTACATAATAAATGTTCATAGATTCACTTATTATGTGATGACTAGGTCTCATCACACTATAAAAAACAATAGATTTCATCAAATGGTGATGAAACATCACCCGTATGGTTGGGAAAACAATTCAGGATCCTCCGTCTCTATGCCTAGGCCTCACAAAATTAGTAGTAACCATGCACCCTACCCCACATGGTATCTACTAACAATACATCCAAATTATTTTCCCAACAAGCTTGTTTTTAGGTTCTTAACAAGCACCAAACTCCTCTGATACCCCCATAACATCAATGGGTATTATCATCAGGCCAATATAAAATATTAAGAATGAATGTAAAGAGATATGGCACTTATAAGAAGAACCATGTTCTTATAAACATTCCCCTTTAAATTAAGTCATCCATGAATCTCACATCTAAGTGTGGTGAAGCATAATATATTAACAAATTTATCCACTATTCTCATAAATCGGCCTCCCACTCAATGGTTTCATCATGTGTACAACCATTCTTCTATATCACTCATACTAGAGAATCTACCTCTCCTAACAGAACCTTCATGCTAGATCCAAATTATGAATTGGATTCTCCTAAAGGGACACATTAAACTATAATTTAAAAACCTTATGATGAAATGAAATTCCGGGGTGTAAATGATAAGGGTTCACCTGAAAAATTTGAAATACATACTACATGTCTCAGTAACTCTTAGGTATCTGTAACCAATATTCTACTAGTCAGGCACTTTCCAGAATCTCTAAATTCCCAATATGTCATCTTGAAAGCTTACCACGTACTATAATAATATTATGTCCCATCGATAATGAGACACGTAAGGAAACATTATTTTCATCCTCAAACACTATAGGTAGTCAATGATGATTAGAATAATAGTTCCATCGATACTATGCAGTATCCATCCACTTCTGAGTCAACTAAACCTACTATGTGGTATCCTATAAGAGATGATGTCTAATAATATCTACCTCTCCATCCTATAACTAGTAAAATGTTTATCTAATTTTCCTTCCATAAAACGATTTATAAGAATCCATAGTATCTTTATAGCTATTTTTTGGAAGAATTAAGATAGGGGTATGTGTCTCTTTCAACGCCCCCCAAAATGTAGGATGCATTCTAAAAAATGTCCTCAAGTATCTATATTGTGTATTAAGATTGACCAGTTATCTATGGGTGGAATTCTATGACCATAAAAACCTACATACCCAACACCATCCTCAACCCTTTATAGAACTGTAATGTGAAACAAGAATTAGTGTCTGAAACTATAGTATGAGGGACCCAATGAATTCGTACTATCTCATGGATATACAAAATCCCAAAAACATCTACTAAAATATTATCCTTGATAGGTATGAAATAAGTAACCTTTTTGAACCCTTAAAAAACCCAAATGTTATAATTTCCTCATGGTGAGCTCGATAACCTAGCCACAAAATCTATCATAATCTCATCCCATTTTCACTCGGGAATGGGAAACAGTTGTTAATGTCTGGATGGTCGTTAGTGTTCCAACTTCATCTACAAACAGGTGGAACACCTCATGGGAAAAAATCTACATCATCATTCATACCAAACAACCATTATTTGAGATATAAATCCTCATATATCATGGAAATTTTAGGATGCAATACCCATGATGAAGAATAAAAGTCTCGCATCATATCCTCATTAATGTCTGTTGAAACCCATATGTGACATGTTTATATAGAATTTCATCCTTATCGATAGTCCAACCAGGAGGAGAGTCCTCATCTTCCACACTCTCCTATAAAACTAGGCCCGTAGAATCTAATAATTTCCTCATCTTGGACCTATACATATGGGTGACTGTCTCGGTAAAGGATAAAATAAAACTCATTCCCTAACATTCATGCACCTCTAAGTGCATCTTATAGAAAAATTTCATAGGCTTCCATTCACTACTGGCCATCTAAAATTCTTGTATTTGTGTCCTCCTACATAGTGCCTCGACCACTACATTAACAATAACATGTGTATATGAATGCTCAATGTCAATAGGATGTTGGTGATAAACCCATCATTATTCTATAATATTCACATCACATTGTGTAATGATATTCTTGAGGGTTTTGTTTTCAATGAACAACGTAAAATGTTATTCGAGTATGTAGTGTCTCCAACAGTACAATACATGTACATCCACATCTGATTTGAGATCCAATGTCTAGTAGTTCCTCTCATGTGGCCTCATGTGATGAAAATCATACAACACACTTCTCTAACCCAATATCAAAAAATTTAAAATCATGATATTCAATGCATCAATGTAATGAGTGTAACTGCTCCCTTGTTCTGTAAAACATAGTATCAGTACTGATTTAAATCTCCCATTCAACCCTTGAAAGTTCATCACACATCCATATGACCTTAAAATTAATCCATCCCTCTTAGTCAAGCCCATATGGGTTGAATCTATATGTGATAACTCTATAAAAATCGCATATAATAACAATTTATCCCCAAAAAATATCATATATCAAAGGAGTTATTGGGATGATCCCAGGAAACTACATCTCTCAACATCATTGGGTCAACTAATACTCTGGTATCTGAGATAATAAGACCCATTAATTTATTATTACCCATCCATAAGTTTCACATTGTGAGATTATAATATAAATGTTACTCTCCCAATGTATCTAATATTATATCATGATGATTGACATGATAATTTAGATTTTGAGAATACAAAAATATATCATCCATGAATACAACAAAAACGAATCCAGATAAGGATTGAAAACTTAGTTCACCAGTTCCAGGAAAACTGCTGGGGTGTTTGCGAGACCGAACAACATAACCAAATGATCATATAGACCATACCTATTAATATGGTATATAAAAATATTGTTTTATGGTCTAACATGAACCTAATGATAACCTAATCTCAAATAAATCTACTCGATCACCCATTCTCCTCAATGATGCTCAATGAAATTATCTATCTATTGAAGAGGATATTCGTTCTTAACCCTTAGTCTGTTTTATTTATGGTAATCCACACATATAATGAGTCCATAATCAACCATTTTTTGAAAAAAGTACCAGTGAATCTGATAGAGTAGTACTAGGTCACATAATCCCCTTTACCTCTTGATCTCATGTATCTTAGTAGTATCAATCCTATAAAAAGGAATAGATACTGATGTAAATTTTGGCAGTAGCATAAGAACCCAGTTCTTATTTGAGATATGGGGCCCTTAAATTCCATATATTCCCAGTTTTAATTTTTAAATGTGACCTTTTTTGAATTCAATTCGATTTTATGGTGGTTTTGAGGGTTTCTAGGGATGGTTCGGAGCTGGGAACCAATTTTTTTGGTTGAATTAATCCTAGTTCATGGTTATATCAAACCATGCATTGCATGCCACATGACCTCATAAACCATTAGAGGCTTGGGTAGAGAGCAGGGGTAGGTGGCACGGTTAGACCAAACCATGCTATTTGATCATCATGGTTGTCAGGACACATCTTCATGTTTGATATTGAGTTTTGGAATAGTTCATTCACAGTTATTCAAACTATACAGACAAACCTTATGGTCTTCTATTCCCAGCAGTTAAACATGAACGTTTGGAATATAGATTATCCAAACCATGTAAAGTATATTTTTTTGGTAAAATTAAAATTTCCCTATAAATTTATTTTAAACCTAAGCCTATATTTCTCTTCATTACCCATTGTAAAAAATCCTCCATTTTAGGCTCTCTTTGGAGTCTATCATAGTAATTGTCATTGAATCTCTATCTGATCTCTGATTCAAGTTCCACTCATCTCATTGGACCCACATTGGTGAGTTATCAAATAATATTTGTCCATTACTTGTTTATTTTTGAATCGCTTTAACAATTTAAGTTTAAGCTAATTTTCCCAATTATTAGGTTTTTCATCCTTTAGTCTATTTAAACATGATATGAGTTGAATAAAAAGTAGATATTAGACAACCTATCAAGTAAGGACCAAATGTAGGTGATATCATTCCATTAATTCAAATTTTAAAACTTTAATTATATATATTGGGTCATGCTCTCAATTTTCAAATCTTCACCCCTAAAATGATTCTTAATCCTTGAATTTAATTTCTTATCATGGCCTATGTATTCAAATAGGTCTTCGATGAATGTTTACATGTTGAATTCCTTGAAATTAGAACCACTAATTTGGGTTTGTTGTTTATTTAAATTGACCATTTTGATGGTATGTGAGTTATAAACAACCAAGGGATTCATATATTATATTAAAAGACCCCCATGGTTGGATTGAACTTGGAAACACGTAGTTGTTCCATTTTACCTCTGTCATGGGATGTTTAATGTTGAATTGGTCATCATAATTGAATTTAAATATTGATTTTAATTTAATTTTTTAATTGGAAGGAATGTATAATAATGAACCTTGGCCCATTCCAGGTAGTTTAATTATTACGAATGAAATTATCATTATTTTTATATTACCTTGTGAGGTAAATAGAGGTAATTTCTTGTGATAGATCATTTAATATTGAATTTAATGTTGTGATGAATTTACCATGTCATTATTTTATAGAAAATCCTTCTAAACCTGGCCAATTAATTGTGTCACCATTTGATGTGAGATTGAAATGAATTCTTCTTGATCTTGAGCACAACTTGTTTAATGTTGTTGATTGAATTGACTAAATTATTTTATCCCTTGGGTGACACATGGATTCAAATGATAATTCCATGAATGGAATAAATTGGATTTTACCGTTCTTATTTTCCAGATAGACACTAGGATAGTTGAGATGGTTTTCCAAGGAATGACTCATAAGTCCTTGTCTATAATATGATGAGTGTTGCATAGATTCAAAATTAGGAATTCCAAGGAAGAACTCAAAAGGAATTTTATTATTTCTTTCATTGGATATACATGCTTTGTCTTACTGTAACAACAAGGATTGAATCAGTTAAAACTGATGTTATACCACACCTAGAGAAATACCATGTTTTTTAAGGATCACCACAGATGAGATTATAGGGAGTTTATTAATGATATACCTAGAGTGATACATAGATTTTAAATTATGAATTCCATGGATGGGAATAGGTTCATAAATGAATAATGAATAAGATGGTTTATATGATATGTCTGCTAAGCCAATGCTCAAGCTTGGATTTGGAATCCATTTATACATTATGGATGGTCTATTTAGGAATCCATTGGGAATGTTACCATGGTAGAAATCCCCCAGCAGATTGGGTCTCAAAACTTATAAATTAAATGATATTGAATAGTTAAAGGGGGTTGAAATTAATTACACATCTCTGACTGTTAATTCAGAGGATTATTTCATAAATGAAACCGATTAAATGAGTTGGATACAAAATGAGGAACTAGAATTTATAGAATGTTTACTTTAAGTACTTCTTTTTTATATTTTTTTAATACACAATATTCATATATATATTCGCTGGATAATTGGGACTTGACCATGGGTGGTTTCTTACAGGTATTATTTCTCACACCCTATTTGGGCCACTATTGGGTAACCAAACATTCTAAATGATTGCATGTTTGGATAAGGGAAAGCACTCTAATATAGGGTTTCCATTTCTTCTTAGGATCTGGTGAGCATGGGACCATGATGAGACTTGGGATACTATTGAGACAATTTTTTCCATTTTTTACTTTTTTATATGTATTGAACAACAACATTGTATACATTTTTTTCAATATTGTTGAGACATATGACATATAGAATCTTCATCGTTGTATATGATCCTTCTTTTGATATTTATATCTATTCTTATTGTGTATATTTTTTATGTATGATTTACTACTTATGATACTCGTATATTATTGTTATTCCATTGTTCTACACCCTGGTAAGAGGGAGTAATCTCCCCCGACACTAACCCAAGGCCCTTACTACTAGTTGGAGGCCTATGGAGTTTGGGAATATTCTATTCAGGCTATGTATCCCACCAAGCGTGGGGCACTATTGAGTGGAATCTGGGTCTGAGATGTCACAATGTTGTATTAGAAGGCTTATTTTCTAGTTTTTCTTATTGTTTGGAAACAATGAAAATGGATAAGAAGAAATTGAGTTTTTTAATGAGGTATACAAAGTAGTATCTACCCCACAGACAATAAAAATCCAAATTTCCTCGAATGAAATTGTTGTTTTCCCAATTTTATCTATTACAGTTGATTTGATTCCACATTTGTGTGATGCACTTCAATTGTGATATTATTAATAATATTATTTTAGATTCCATTTGTGTTGAAATCCAATGTGATTTGGTAGTCCATCTAATTCATCATACTATGAAATTTTTAGAAAACACGTTCCACACATTAGGCCATTGAATTTTGTATTAATTACTTGTTGGGTGATATTGAGATAGGTGTGGTGAAAAATATATCAATTGTGGTGATAGTTATTTTGGAATGTATTTTGGTATGAAATTGGTGGACGTAACTATTTTGTGCTAGAGGATTATTGGTCCTCAGGGACTAGAATTTGGTGAACCATGGATTAAAACATATTAAAAAATAAACTATGATATAAATGTAAAATTGGAGTGAATATAATTAAAAATGGATTAGGAACTAGATACTGTTAATGAAAATAACATGAAAAAGACCTAAACATAGTAGTGGGATGTAGGTAGTATATTTTACTTAAATACAATATATTTGTTGAAAAGACATGAATAATGGTGTAGGCAGAGGGGTGTGACCTTATAAATGAATTATGGAACCTATCTTATTTTAGTTTCTATGATATTGAGATGAAAAAATTGATAATTATATAGATTTTAATAATGTCCATGGAATCTATATAGGTATTTCACCACGATCTCCTCCATCATTATACCAGGAGGGTGGAGATGACCATACTTCCGAGGTGGTCGACCATGGGATACAATTAGATCCTCTAGTAAGGCTCAATGTGGAACCAGTAGATGTATTGGACAAATGTGTGGAGGCACAGTTCCAGAAAGGCTTTATGTGGTTATTTCACATCGTTCGAGGAGCACTGAGATATTCCCCGAGTATAGTAGAGTTGACACAAGAGTTCCAACATCAGTATCTTCTCATTTATTGGGGGGGGGGGGATTCTATACCATAGGTTATAGATTCATGGATAGAGGTTGTTCTACATATCTTTGATAATCTATAGTTGTCTCCGGAGAGGAGGGTAAATCTCGCTATGTATATGAAAAATAATTTCATTAAGGGATATTGGGGTGTTATTACGCAGAAGGAATGACATCGAATGATGTCCATGATGTATTTTCATATGGCTAACTATAACTACATTTATCTTGATACATTGAGGGCCGATAGAGAACAAGATTTTTTGCACCTAGAGTAGGGAGTGTTTCCAGTTATAGAATAATTGACTCATTTTACTAGTCCCCATTATTTCAAACCTATTATGATTGGTAATGAATTATTTAAATCTTGGTGATTCAATTGTGGTCTCAAATATGATATATGACCATCAGTAAATTTCATTTATCTAACTACCATTTGGGAATAGAAAATCAAAAACGTATCATAGTGATTAAAATTAGAGGGGTTGTGGTGTGGGAAAGGGGGTGGCATTAAGATATTTTATTTCTTCTACCTGTATTAGGAAGAAACTTCTTGAGCACTCATACAATGTTATTAACAATCAGTGAATATACTCTGGTAGCGAGGTGAGGTGATACTAATGAGGTTTTCCTGGATATAAGAGTCCACAGTTTATGAGGGACCCAGTCGAGTGTCGTTCCTGTGGAAATATGGGTCATCTATAGTACTTATACTTCATTTTTCCTTTGAAAGTTTGTGAAAGTGGGTCTTCACTGACTCCACGTTCATGTGTAGGTTCAGTATCTTATCATCATGTAGAGAGATGGAGTACATATGGCCAATTAGACTGATGTGGTGGTCATAGTCAGTGTTGTCCGAAACAGGTTTTATAGTGAAAGCTAAGTGGATCTACTAAGGTTATATAGGAAGTATCACAGGGTTGTGGATCATAATATATATATCGAGTTATAATACCCATGAGGAGTAGGATCCCAAACCTTCCACTTGTCACACACCCTGAATGTGATCATGTCCATGTTCCTGGTGTGTTAGGCCCTGTGATTCTATTATTTCCCCCTATAGAACCACATGGGGATCCTCTTTCTATTCCTGATATGGGAACTACCATCCAGCTATAAGAATGTTTTATTTCTATATTGTAGCCTATGCAATGTATCATTGGACCTTCTTCGAGCATGGAAGAGATGACTCATGAGTTTTAACAACATCATCCTTATAACTATTTTGGGAATGAATAAGTCGTGATACATATTTTTGAATTGATGAAATCCTATTTATATTTATGAATATAGAGAGGATCCAAATCATTGGGTATTTCTATTTGAATATAATCTATGTGACTTATCCAAGTGGTGGTGGGAATAATCCCCTAGGAACATCGATATAGAGATATTTTCTGGATTGTTTTCCAAAATATCTTACATGAACACTTATTTCCCCATACTATGACGGAAGACCAAGGTAGAGAATTCATGAACCTACTGTTAGAGATCCATTCAGTTATGGAGTACTATATCCATTTCATGGAGCTGTAACAATTATTTCATACTCTAGTTGTTGCTGATCTTACGAACACCAGGCGATTCGAGGATGGGATGCTTTACACAAATCAGTCGGTGGTCATTGAGTTTAGCTAAATAACTAATTCCGGAATCATCAACGAGGCCCTTATTATAGTGAGGAATTTGAGGGATGTTTATTTTGTGAGTCAGGACTGTTTGACAATGAAATCAATCATTATTTATTATTATTCTGCTAGGAGAAAGAGGATATTTTAGGATACTTCAGGAGGTAAAAAAATTAAATTCCATGTGAGGAAAATTTATTGATATCTCACCAGTTTTGGAAGAAATTAAATAGGATGTATTGTTATTCGTGATATCCATTTGAGTATAGAGGATGTGGCAGAATGGGACAAATCTATCATTTCAGTATAAATCATCAGAAAGTTCCTAGTGATAATGGATCTATGAATTATACATCATTAGGAGTTGTCATAATAGGATCATGGCAGGGGGAAACTGGAATACCACCATCTAATAGTGTCGACGTGGTGGTTAATGATGGAGCTATTAGTGTTATGATTATTAGTGTATAAAAGAGTGGGATTTCATAGGGAATTCAGCCAGTCACTCGCGACCATATTATAGGAAAGTTATATGGAGTCCAGCCTACGCTAGAAGAGCATAGCACTGGACCTTCTATAGTTCTAGGTACTATTCTGGTAGCCTCTACTTTAGTGTCTACTTTTATTTACATGACCACATATCACTCATATATATTTAATGAAATCACTTATTGTATAGTCCTTGATAAGAAGCACAGTAATGCCATCACGACATAGTAAATCCCATTAGGAATCCGTTCAATGGTCATCCTCTATTGTAAAAATTTCCCCTTGAGATATGTGGTTACCTTTTCATATAAGACCTCTTCATCCATGATATGATGGAATTTGACGTAATAATAAAGATGATGTGGTTAATTCCCATTCAAGAACACATTGAATTCTATCATTATAGGGTGGAATTTAAATAAACATAGCTAATTAGACACTTGAATTGTAGAGAATGGGATGTTAATTCTACTCGGCATGTCCCTAGAAAATTTTTGTTGGGTAGTGTGATAGCTCAGATCACTAGTATTTTCCTCGATGATCTGGGATTAAAACCCATTTTGTTCATCCTATAATGGATTATTTTAGGTACATCATTCTTGATGACTTATATATTCTACCTCTATTCTGAGTGGTATATTTTACTATTTTTTAAGTACCTCGAGAAGCAGAAGTGACCATTCTTCCTTATAAGATGGAACCTAAGGAGCTTCTAAAACTTAAGAAGGAATTGGTGGATCTGGAGGGTAATGCATTCATACACACCATATCTTTTCAATGGGGTTCTCCAGTCATTTTTCCGACTAAGGGAGATGGGACCGTCTTGATCTGCGTGGATTATTGTAGTTTCAATTGACTTATAGGGAATAAATGGTATCAAATACCTAAAATATAAGACCTTGTTGATCATATTCGAGGAGGAAAGTTGTTTTCAATGATAGATATCAGTTTATTCTATCATCAGGTACATATAAAGATATATGACATACCTTGAACTGGATTCAGAAGTAGGTATGGCCTATATGAGTACGTGGTTATTCCATTCAGACTCAAGAACACACCTTCTATCTTTATTGATCTTATGAATCATGTTTTCCACCCCTATAAGGATTCATTTTTTTGTCTTTTTTGATGATATCTTGGTGTTTTCACGGTCTATACATTTACATGAAACTCATTTTGAGATTGTGCTATATACAATGATATTGAACATTCTATATTCATAGATTAGTAAATTCCACTTTTGGATTGAAAAACTCTACTTCATGGTTCACATTATCTCAGATTAAGTAGTTTTTGTAGACCCATATAAATTGAGATCTATAGAATCATGCATGCTTTCCAATAATGTCCTTGACATTTAGAGACTATTATGGACGACTTGATAATTCAAAAAATTCATCTTGGATTTCTCACTCTTGAATGAACTAATTATGGGCTTGAAAAATAAGTTTATGAAATTCATATGGTCAAAATCTTGTGATTAATCCTTTTAGGAGATAATGGTTCCTTTGACATAAAAAACTATATTAATTATTCTAGATATGTAAAGGCGCTATACTATTCACTATGACACATAATGTATCAATCTTGGAGCTATTTTGATGATGTATGAGCGATTTGTAGCATAGGGGTCCCATCAATTCAGGCGTCATGAGTGGAATTACCCAAATCATAACTCAAACTCACTATTGTTGTGTATGATTTACATATATTGAGACACAATATTCATGGATTTCATTTTCTTGTATTCCTATATCACAAAATACCCATGTACATCTTTAAAAAATGATATCTAAATCTCATGAAACATTAGTTGGTTTACTACCTATAGTCATTAGATTTTGAGCCACCCAAAACTCCTTATAAAGGAAACTCTATGACCAATGATCTAAGATAGAATAATTAGACCCATGAAATTAAATAATCTAGTGGTGAATGATAGCTTATGGAAATATTCTATCAGATTCATGTTTAGGTTCAGTAGGACCAATGTGATACTAAACCATCGGCCTAAGTTGTGGATTCTACTCTTCTAGAATAGGTATGAATGTGAAAGCTATCAGATCTCGAATGCCATTTCCTAAGGGAAAGTGTCTCAGATGACAATAAATATCGGGTAAATCCATGTATTGGGATGATACATAGTTTTTCCATGGGCGTGTATGGGTCTCAGTAGACATCAGATCGGGGATTATATGGGAATTTCATACAATAGTGGGGGTAGTTAACCTCAGTGTCACCAAAATTTCTCAAGATATACATCGCCAGTGTTGGTTCCCTGGTATGAAATGTTAGATTCAAGGATTCCACACTAGGATTTCCACCTCATAGAAGTTTAATGTGTTATATTAGTGTATAAAAATTATTATATAGATGTTGTACAATATTCAGTGGAAATGGGATGGTGTTTTGGTGGACTTCGTGACTGGTCAACCCAGATCCCCTTGAATAAATGATATGGTATGTGTTCTCAATGTTCATTTTACAAAGGATTCACACTTCATAACTATCTTAAAAGCCTTCTTAGTAGATTATATAGGATTTCTTTATGTTAGAGTGGTTGTATGACTTCATGGATCTCCTAGTTCTATCATGTTTTCTAGATATTCTCGTTTCACATCATGGATCTAGAAAGGGATAAAGAAGGACTTGGGTACTTAGGTTCTTCTGAGCACAGAAAATCACCCATAGATCTAAGGGAATATAGAGAATGTTGTTTTTTATTTAGAGGAAATACTCTATTCTTAGGTCCTTATATTTTTATATTCTTGGGTGAATGACATTCCTCTCACTGAGTTCACATATAATAACAGATTTCAGGCTACCATCAAGATGGACCAGAAATAATCCTTATATGTTAAGCCTTTCCAATCACCTATGTGTTGGGTAGATGTAGGGCAGGCAGATATTCTTAGACCGTGACTATGGAAATGACTATAGAGTTTTTCCAGCTGATAAAAAAGTTCATGTTGATAACTCAGTCCAGAATGAATTTTTATAGAAATAGATGTCAGCGACCTATAGAGTTCAAGGTCAGAGGCCGGGTTTTCTTGTAATTATCACCCAGGTTATGGAATATAAATATTCAAAATTAGTGTAAGATCACACCAAGATTCATTAAAACCTTATATGTTGTGAAATGGATTAGACCAGCAGCTTAATAATTGGCACTTCCTCAAAGTTATGAGTCAACAATTGATGTATCTCATGTATCTCAGCTTTGATGATACAATCCAAACCCATCACATGTATTCAATCATGTTGATTTTGAGCTACATTTCGACACTTTCTATGGAGATTATCCCATTCATATAGTTGATCCGAGCTTGAATACACTACATGGTAGGAAATTCCCTTTGGTATGGGTGTTATAGACGCCCGGGTGAGCATCGAAAGAGACTTGGGAACGAGAGGCTGATATATGAGCTCAGTGTCTAGAACTCCGTGTAGATGATATCTATTTACGATCACAAGGAGCACTCAGGATAGGCCGATTTAAGGATTCTAAGTTATAGTGACCCACCATTTCTAAAATGTATGGATCATGAGTTTTTCAATTTGAATTTTTTTAAATAGCACTAATGATGATGTATAATCTAAAAAAGGATGTCACGTGAGTTTCTATGGATCATTTAGAGCTCGATGCCCTAGAATGGGAAGAAGTTACGGGGTCGCATGGTTAGTATACAACCATGTAACCAAGGGTGTGTGGCCATGTGACCAGTTGAAAGTTTGTGATAGATCCATTTATTAAGTTATTCACATGGTTAGACAAACTATGAACCTAGCTATGTGATTTTCCCCTTATGATCTATGAACTGGTCATGTTTTTTGACCAGTTTATCCAATCAGTGTGGTCAAACCATGTGCCTATGTGTTTTTGGGTGAAATGACCAAAATTATACTAACTTAACTAAAACAATCATTTTTCTTTTCACTCTATTCTTATTGTGTTCCATAACCCCTCTCATACTCCTTTGAGATCAAGAACACCTAATCCTTGGAATTGAGACAAATACATCTATAGTTGTCTTATCCCAGATCAAGAGGAAGTAATGGTTCTGTCTTGGTAAATTCCATTAGTCCCTTAATTCATATCTATGTTTATTTTCGAATCTTCCACGCTATTTATGTGCAAGATCATTTTCCTTATTTTTAGTTCATTGGACCATCTTTCATATATTTCTGATCTTCTTCGAATTTGAAGCTGATATTGATCCAGGAGTCACCTATGGTCTTGTGGTAACAAGTAACATTATTTTACCTTTGAGCTTTGTTATCTCATATCTATTTCCTTGTACACCACACATGACATTCTCGAGAACCCCCATTATATTGAGTTCTTCATGTCTAATTGATCTTTGCATGTTTATACATGCCAATTGATTCATGTTTAGCACTTTAAAGGATGATTAGATTATTTATGGATATCCCTTGTGTGTTCCAAGTAAAATTTACCTTTAAGTTGAATTTTTTATATGCATGGTTTTCCCCTTATGCATTCATCTTAGCTTTTACATTGAAATATCGTTGATCTTTAATTATTTAATTGAATATAAGGAACCTATTATATTATTGGATAACCTACGCATAGAATTTTCCCATATAAGAAATTATAAAAATGACCATTACACTTTACAATGGACTCCCTATGTATTATGAATTATATTTACATTCTTTAGTATTTGAATGTATTGAATTGAATTAAATGGAATACTTATGATGGTTTTATATCGTCTTTATGACCTAAAAAGATTAAATTAATGAATCGTAAATAATGGGGAACCATGTATTTTTTTATGCTTAAACAAAATGATCACTTTTAATTTTAGTGCCTTACTATAAATAAACAGTTACTTTGAGAAACATGGGATGTCTTTCCTTATTTTTAATGTTATAAATATGATTTTTCCTCATTTATATGTATATGTATTGGACGAGAAATACCAATGGGATATTGGACCAAATTACAACTATAATTAGTAATAAACCTTTATATATGTTGTGTGTGATGGTATGGGGTGTTGAGCATGGAAGATAATCATTCTCCCTTTCATCGAGTGTTGAGTATATAATCTCACACCAGTGATATTATTTTGGTGTTGGGATTTACAATCCACATTAGATTATTTGAGGGTTTTCATGATGGCTCACTGACCTTCCTGAGTATTGTTACATGACATCTCACACTCTTCTAGGTGGGTAGGGAATGTACCCTATTTCTTTAATTTATAGTCTCGTTACATTGGTCATGGATGACTAAATTATTCCCTGGTCCCACTAGCACTATTATTCCAGGTATATGGACACTTACATCTGCACAAAATTGGTTCATATAGGTGGATGAAATATATATATATATATATATATATATATATATATTTATATAGTTATTATTATAAAATATATATATATATATATCTACTATATATATATATAGAGAAATCAAACATTCATTCCAGTCATGAGCTGATGTAGGTTGACCTGCTAGGTGTCCTAAAGGAACCGGAGTAGGATAGTATTTTATTATTTATATATTGTTAATTAATTAATATTTCCTAAACACTTTTTACTTTCCAAAAATTTAAATATTACATAGAGACACCATTGGCGGTGGCTTACTAATATTTTTACCTCACACCCTACTCGGGCTTCCTTTGGTACCTGAGAAGATTATCAGTATAAAGGTAAAAATAACCAAAATCTTCCTTATATATGTCATTGACATGCTTTATGTCTGTCCTGTGTTCCCTTTTTTATATCAGCACAAAATGAATCCATGTTTCAAAAACTGCCTTAGAGGATTTTGATTATATTAACATTTGTTCTGTTATTTAAGCTTCATATTTTTTAATTTATTCTATATATTTTTTATATATTTTTAGGCTACTACTATATTTTTATTAGTTATTTCTACTAAGACACTATGATATGAAAGTATAGTATCCCCACTGTACCACCTTTACCCATTTTTTGTTAGTCGATGGCCTTTTACATACAGGGAGACATTCATGATTTCATTTGACCCACCGTCTTAGGGAACATGTTAAGTGGATCATGGGTCATAATGTCACTGTCTTCATGCCACAATTGGATATCTAGAGTTCATGTTTTATAATAATAAAAAAATTATGGTTTTATGACTTCCACTCTATGTACCAACAAGGTAGTCTACTTTTTTAATTAAAATGTTTACCACCAAAAATAGTATATATATCACAACACCTATCATAGAAGTACATAAACCAGTAATGCATTTTAAATAGCAAGGAATTATGCATGGAATGTGATTCTTATAATGTTCCTAAAATGATTCATCAGATGGAATTCCCTAATCTCAGCAGGTCAAAAAAAATATAGCCCTAAAAAGTATCAATTATCACATAACAACTCAATGGAATCCCCAATGGTGGAATCAAACCAAATATAATATCCAGAATCTAAACAACATCAATTTTAGTTTATGGAAATATAGTTTTTCTTTTATATAGGTTACCTATTCCTAGGAACGACTCGTTACCAAATTTCAATCCCTTCCTATCCCCTTTATATTGCCTAAAAATATGAAATCCATAAAAAGAACCCCCCTTTGATTCCACATTGTAACATCTCAAACTCAGATTCCAATAAATGGTTCCTTATGCTCGGTTGACCACAAAGAGTAAAGCACATCTTTACAAATTCTAGAGGATGTAGACTAGAATGGAAGTCCTAACATGTACTTTTTTGTATAATATGCCCTCTGATTAGAGAATAAAATAGTGGAACCAATCATACAATAATAGAGGAAGTAGTACATCAATAAACATTAGATAAACATCCAAGAAAATGAAAAAAATAAGTAGACACTGACCAATAACCCTCCATAACAGATGCAACAATGTAATATATTTAAAATGACTTATATGATATCATATAAAAATGATGATGATACATGTCATGTGCCTAAAAATAATCCAAAATAGGTATACATACAATAGTACAATACATATATGAAAATACCAAAAAGGACAAAATTGTCCCAGCACAGAACACGAGGCTTAGCTCGTTCATGTACACCGCTACTCCTAAGAACCAATCAAAAACAGGTAGTGGGGAACATTATGTTATCCATACCATCTTTCGGAAAATATTTTGTGGTACCAACGGTATCCCATGTAGGGTGTGAGATAAAATCCTAGTATGCCACCTACAATGGTATCTAATTCCATACAATCTATTAATATATAAACATAACAATGTGTAGGTATTTATATAATACATAAAAGAAGTGTTTTTTGTAAGAAACCAATAAATGTATGGGTTTCCATAGTCACTCCCCCTATTCTACATCCTTCAGCCTTATCCCAAAAGTCTCTGAATGAATAGTCAGTCATGTATTGATTTATAATTATGTCTCAGGACATGGATTGTATCTTAGTATCCCCAGTAATAGTATATTATAAAGTCTTTCCTAACTAGACCATCAATATGTTATAATAAATTTATCAAATATATTGTTGTTCTTTGTATTGGTATACGCATTATATAAATACATTCATTAATTACTCATTCACTATCCAGATCCTGTCATTTTTGTTATTTATTTCGAATCCAGATATCTACAGAAATAACCTGAAAAAAACCCTATAATCTCATCCATGGTGATATTAATCTAAATACATGTTTGTCTCTAGGTGTTTTATAAAAGAATCAACAACTGATTCCATCCTTGTAAATCTTTTAATGGAGCCTATGTGTCAACCATGGCATATATAATCAACATCCCTATAATTCAATATTTTGATATCCATAAGGAGCCGATGTACCACTTACGAATATTTCAATCATCTCCATAATTCCATCATTTTTAGTCCACTAGGGTGTCTATATTTCAATCGTGTGATGATCTGGACCATGATTCTACTAAGAGGTTCCCCATGCTCGGTTGTCCATATGGCCTCATGTGTATTTCTCAGAACTCCAGATGCTTCTGACTAGTACTAAGGGGATACTCTGTATTTTTGGGGAGAATATGTACTCATTACTAGAGAAAAACAATGAAAATAAATACAATAACATGTGAATTTTAGAGGAATAAATAATAGGTTATGAAACCATTTAGTTCATTTATATCATAATAAATTACATGGGATAAGTATGCTGCCTTCCATTTATCATGGAATTGATTTATACAGACGAGAAACCAAGCCACATTATTTCCTTCACTATGACCAAGTCAAATACATGGTATTCCTTCCATTAAAAATTAATATTCATTAATTATATTGAAAATAATAATAATTTTGGGTCATTTGATACTATATAAAAAATAATAATTACCATTATTAATTATATAATAATTATACTAAATATGGGATTACCATTAATAGGTTACATCCAAAACCCACCCAAACTATGGGGAAAATAGGTATTACACCAACTAAAGGATTAACTATGGAAAAAATGATAAGTAGGGTGGTCAGTGTTGAGTACATGACCTACAATGATGGATAAAATATATAATAAGGGTCTTAGATTAAGATTCTAATGAATATAATAAAGGATCATGAATTTAATATTCTATATGCAATGAAATTGGTGTGTGCGCAACAACATCAATTTTTAAAATGGTGACACTTGAGGGATGATTCATAGACCACCAACCTTATGCTTGTATGACACTCCTCATCCATTATCTGCCATTAGAATTTCATAGGTCAGAATAAATCTAAATAACAGATCGAATACCTAAAATTATGGAATATGATCATTATTTAAATTGAATTGTCAAGGGAAAGAAGAATGAAAAATGACTAAAAAGGAATAAAGTACATACGGATGTGAATACTTTGTGTTGATCAAGGATAAAATATGACTTCAGATTAGTGATTGAGATCAAACAATGTGAAAGAGGCTATGGGATCGCAAACAAGAAAAAAATAGAGGTCCTACTATCTGTTGGAATATAAATGATATGGGGAGGTTGAATTAAAATGGAATGATGGGAAAATATTCTTTTACCTAAAATAACTGTGTTGCACGGTTTGGATGCGTGGTTAGAAAAATTGGGTGCTAACTATGAACCTAACACTAATTAAAGAGGGAACACATATGGTTAGGCCACACAGTTAGGGTAACTATTCAACAACCATAAGAATATCCTCTACTGAAAACTACAGACACTTCACCGGTGCATGTGGCCTCTAGAATGTAGTTAGGGAAAACTGTGTTCTCAACACTCTCCTCTATTAATACTGGAACTATTAGGAGGTATCATGTGTGATGGGTTGTGCAGTTTTAACATACCATGAGGCCAATTGATTTTATCCACCAGACATGGTTCCAAGATGTGAACAACCCCCATACACCCTGGAATCCTTTTTCAACACATTATCCATCCATATAAGGTCAAAAATCTAAACATAAATCTAATTTAAAATTATCCATTATTGAGATAGAAACAATTTTTATAGTGTGTTCATCCCATAATGGAACTCATCCTAGAGATCACCTTCCATTGGTGGAAAAATAGTTTGTGAGAACAAATTTGTCCACTAGGCATGTATATTGGCCTCACCTACCAAGTATCATCTCGAACATGGATTTGATTCCATATCACCCACACTACAGGGGAATAATGACCCCAAAGAGTCTTCATTCTCCAATCAATAATGCATATATCATACTCTTAAAAAGTGGAATCAGTGTATAACTCAACCTCCTCAGGATCAAAATTATGAGATGTGTCAGCATCATAATGGTGAAGTTGTGAAACACAGAAGAAGGATTGAACAGTACCTATAAGGTAGTTACAACTGATAGGATACCGATCTGACACTCTCCATAATCAAATATGATCTTAAAAATTAAGAGACAGCTTTCCTTCACTTTGTATGTATCTATGACCAATCTTGGATCATACCATTGGAAAAACATAATCCCCGCCCTTGAAATCTAGAGCTCATCGATAATTATCAACATATGATTTATGACTTGAGTTAATGGTGTAAATATTTTTATTGATCATTTGAACCAATTATAATGTTTTCTTCATTATATAATGACCTAGTAGCACCACATCACTTACCTCTAACCAACATAAGGGTGAACATAATGTTGTATCATGAAAGGACTCAAAATGATCCATCTGAATTGTCACTTGAAAGATATTATTATAGGTGAACTCGATGAGAGGGATATTATTCTCCCAAACACAAGAAAAATCAAGGACCCATGTTCAATGAATGTCCTCTAACACATGTTTTATTTGTTCCGACTAGATATATATCTGAGGGTGAAATGTTGTGCTCAGAATCACATTTCTACCCAGAGGATTTTTCAACCCCATTCAGAACCATGACATAAGTTGAGATTTAAAATATGAAACGATAGTATGGGGGACCCAATGTTGTCATACTTTCACAAAAATATATAATCCTCCCATATCATCAACTGATAAATTCTCTCAAATAGGAAGGAATAGTGTTACATTATTCTTTCAGTCAATGGCAACCAAAAAATCATCTATACATCTTTGTGACTACAATAAGACATTTAAGAAATCCATATAAATATATTTCATATCCATTATAGGACTAAAATGGTTGTAACAAAATTACATACCTATTTTCTTCCACCAAAACCTTCTAACTGGAGGAAGACCTATTGAGGAATCCTGATATCTGATATTTCATCTCGGGCCACCAATACTGGTTTCACATATCCTAATACATTTTGAATAAAATTAGATGAACTTCCCACTTAGAAGAGTGGGAATCCCATATCAGTTCATGTATCATAATGGAAGGAATGTAAAAATGTCTATGTATAAAAAAGACGTTGTTTCTACAAATAGATCAATCTGGTGATGGGTCCTATCTTGAAATTTCCTCTCAGGGAACCAAGACTTAGGGCTCTGAAAACTACCCACTCCTTACCCTCTTAAGGTGATAAGTGGTTTCTGTCAGTGATGAGAGATATGAAGAATTGCGATTATAATGAAACTCTAGATTCATCTTAAAACAGTATATCCATCAATTTATATTCATCACTAGCTTCTCATACATCATATGCATGTGTTTTCTGACTCATCAAATCACTTATTTCATTTCTCATTCGAAGTGTATAAGAAATTTTAAAATAGATGGAATGCTTATATTAAACCAATATTTTCTATCTCAGTTTCATGTCATGATGTGTAAATATATATTTTAGGAACTTATAGTTTGTATGAACTATAAAGAGATGAACCTCAAATAGTGTCTCAAGCTAGTCATGGACAACTATATTTAGATAGATGTCATGCATTGATTAATTTCTCTCATAAATCATCAACTATAGATATGTGTATGCAACGAAAAAATAATTATAATTTATAAATCAAACTATCCCAATGTAAGATACATTACAAAACACCATATATCCCCTGTAGGGGTCTAGAAAAGTCAGAATCGGTGCCAAAACAAGCCTTCCTTTGAACTCATGAAAGGATATCTTGAACAGTTTTATCATAGAACCTTATCACCCTTAGTTTTATGACCATTAAGAGGTGAAACAAGGTGTGATAAGTCTTGTATGAAATTCCTATAATATCTGGTCAGCTTTAAGAAACTGTATATATCAAACACAATCTTGGGATTTTCTGTGGAAACCCAACAATCGCCTTCTCTAGGTCAAAAGATACTTCTAAATCATGGATAATATTACCCAATAAGTGGAATTTGTTGATCCAGAAGTGGGACTCAGAATGATTTTCATAAATGTGATTCTCTCTCAATGTATTCAAAACAATATCGTGGTTCTTATCATGGTTACTATGAGTATGAGAAAACACCAAAATGTTTTCCATAAAGGCTTTGACAAAAGTGTGTAGATAGGGGTGGAAGACACTATTCATAAAATATTTGATGTGTTAGGGGAGTTGATAAGACTGAATATAATAAAAAGATATTCACATAGCACATACATACTATGGAAGGATTTATCAGTTATTTCTGATGGATTGACTCACACATGATGATAGCCTGATCTCCAGTCAATCTTGGAAAACACCATATCTCCTCAGAGATGGTCAAAGATATCATCTAGTAGATGTAGTGGATACCATTTCTTAACCACTATCTAGCTAAAAAAATATATAATACACAAATAAATAAAGATTCACACCCACAATTTAGAGAAAATCAAGGGTGAACCATAAGTGGAGGTGTCAGCCCATATAAAACATCTGGCATCAAGATTCACCAACTACCAGTTGAGATCATGGATCCTAGTAGCTTCCATACTATATGAACAACAAACGCTTGAAAAAATCCTGGAATATACTCGGTCGTTAAATCTACTTGTTTATCTGGGGTTAATCTAAAAAAACATATGGAAATACATCTCATTAATGATCTAATATTGTGAAAAATATGTAATATATACTCCCCAATACTCTGTGAGGAGACTATACATATATGTGGTCACTCCACCTCACCCGTTATACTCTTGTTCAGTTCTACTATACTGGACATCCCACTCACCCTTGTGTAGATAACTGTTACCCATTGTTGATGTGAACGATACCATGTGGGTATAGTAGTCTACAAAGGCCTAATATGGGACCAATGAGTCCTTATTGAGAATGTCATTGAATTTAGTCATCTCGAGAAAAAAAAGTTCCCAAATGAAAGGGTAACTACCTATCTCAAGGAGACATTCTATATTGACAGTTGTAGAGAATGAAGGTAGGCAAAAAAATGTTCACCTGAGTATAGATGGCATACTAGATCCCATCCTCAAACTGTCTAGTACATGATATCTCTCCACCATCTATAAGCGTTTAAACACAATAAAAATAAGTAAAACATGATGAATACTCCTTGAATGAAATGGAACCCTACTATAGATGCAACAAATCTCTAGCTTGGTCGGCCCTCATCTTCTAAGGAATGATGTGGAAATAGAAGGCTATCTGAAAATCATCCAAGATCATCCCATGCTGGAAACCATCCTGGGTATTTACATCCCACCAGTTCTTAGCCAAATCAGTAAACATATATGATATAATAAATACCCTCTAATATGTACAAATCTCCAATTTCTCAAATTAAAAAGTGTGGCCTCTATTAAAAAATCAATAGCATGCAGACCACGATCGACCAAGAATGTGGGAGGTTGTTGCTCTTGAACTCGTGTTTCATATCAGCCATCATTGGTGTTGGTCTTGGAGCACCATTCTTGGACTGCATCATATGTACATAACTCTCAATAATATGAGGATGTCGTTTTTTCATAGATCATAAAATGACAATGATGTACCTCATATCATGATTTATGAAGAGATAAAAACTTTGGCCGAAGGAACTCAGATGGATAAGGTCTCACTACTCAAGGTATAATTCCCCTAATAAATTCATAGAAGGCCAGATATTGGTAAGTTGTTGATTGTAAATTATAGTGTTTTAGTATTTGATGTTTCAATTATACATTGCCTCTTCATTTACGGGAAACCATTTATTTTTAACTTGATATTTAAAAATTTTATGTTTTATTTAATTATAACATATATCAAAATTTAATTAATTTTTTTTTTCAATCCCAGTGAATCAGTGCCCAAACAACTTATCACTAAAATCAACACAGATTTAATTTCTATCTATCCTTATCAATATCATGTATCAGGTTATAATGGGTAACATATGATGGCTGAACTCGGTAAACATCCCATTCCAACCCATGAGGACCCATAAACCTCATGAATGTAAGTAAAAACCACTCGATCACATCCAAGAGCATCATAGGGTATAATATAACTTCTATAGAATCACCAAAAATCAAAGGCAATATAGGAAAATTAATGAAGATAAAGGCACCTATATGGTATGGAATATTCATGTATTGTAAATTATAGGTTCCTAGATGATTCATGTAAGAATTAATATTTCCCACTTATCATCTGGATTAGTGTTAAAAAATTACTCAATAAAAGTAACAATAATGACCACCACATAACATGTGTGTCACCATATGGTGAATGGATATCAACTGTAATAGGAATAATATATAACATCAATTATTATTTTAGGAAACTCATTATTTTTCGCGAATATGGGTTAGCTACAAACAAGAGCGTATTATAACCATGTTCCAAATGCTCAAAATATCTTTTTTATTCTCTTTAAATATTAAAACAAGAAATTAACTATTGTGATACCACATTTCAACATCCTAAACACTGAATCCACTAATAGGTTACCCAATAACAATGACCACATGGCCTCAAGCACATCTCCTCCAATTCTAGAGGATTTCGACTGGCTGTGAGAGCCTAGGGTGTGTTCATGGGGAGATTATACCCTCATAAACAGATAATAACATAGAAGATAAAAAAATAATATGTAAATAGAATAATAAATATAATTTTACAAGTATAAAAATAGAAGCAAACACTATAACACTAAACAATTAACCCATCACAGTAGAAACATACAATAATATTAAATAACTAATGCAAATGATGATAATTGTCAAAAATAGGTGATAAATTTTTTGTGGTTCTAATGAATGGGAAAACATGTATACATGGAAGCATGTAATACATAATATACAATATAAGTAAAAAAATCCAAAAAGTATCCAATAATCCCAAATTTCAGCTCAGTCATCTACTAATAAGTTCCTTCATAAGAAACAATGCAATAACAGATTTCAAAATCATAGCACATCCCCTTGTCAAAACCAACATACATGTAATCATCCCAAGTAATATTGGAGGCCCAGATGAGGTGTAAGGTAAATCTCACTAGGCCACCACCAACAACGTATGTAACATTGAATCCATATAATATAAAGTTATATACTGTTCATGAATGCATATATAAAATTAAATCAGTATAGTAATACAAATACTCGTGTACTTTACTCAGCCCCAACAAGTGAATAGATATGTAATCATTTCATTTTTTAATTATTCCATACTTTATATAGTAATTCACTTGAGGTATTACAAGCACTAACATCATAGTGTCATAATATTAATAAATTATCCACGATAAAACAAGGAATCATCTGCTGATGATAATAGTAAATAGGATCGAAGGTAACGACCAAGGAATCCTAGGCCGTAGGGGTTGATCCACTCACTAATAATGTTTAGCCCCTATAAAGGGTTAAGAGTTTAATCCAATGGAATCACAGAAGGCATGACCTGATAATTTAATTTTAACTGAGACAAAAGAATTCATCCATGGAAAACGGGATAAGTAATGACTAGGTCCCAGGGGTGTAACCATGGCCCCACATGTTTTTAGAAATTATGCTATATCCAATAAGAGTATCCAAGTCATCCTAATATTATAATGGAAGGATGATATGGTGTTATACTGGGAAATCATATGTAGACAAATATGATGTTCCAAGGTGGGAATCACCCCTAGAAACTAGAATCCCTAAATCAAAATGGCATCGATCAGTTCTCAAGGAAATAACATGGGCGTCCAAGGCTGGTGTGAGTCTTACCACTCCTATAATAATGAATAGGTATATATGAAACAATCACCTTACACTTGATTCATTTAATTAATTAAGACACATAATATTCATTCAATTTAATAAATCATTTGGCTCATGGTTTTTCCTTCTATTAGAGTGCCAAAGATAAAGTGGCATGAAACTATTTAGTACATGTCATAATCAATTCATTGGGTTCAATCCATTTCCTTCGATTTATCATAAGTCCTTCTATGATGTGAAACCAACCCATTTTATATCCTTTTATAAGGACCTACCTTATTCATAGTATACTTTCTATTCATAATTGTGATTATTTATTTATATTTTAACACTTAATGTAGGAGTTTTAAGTGATACAATATTATAAAATGTCTAACCATTTGAAATTTTATAATCATTATAATAAATCTGGGATTTCAATTAATAGTTTCAAGATAATGTTCTCCTGAACAGTGGCTCAAATAGGTATAACATCTAATAAATGTTTAACTAATGAAAAAATCTCAAAATAGGGTGGACATCATTAAGGATGTTTCCACCAATGATTGATAACATATATTACAAGATTTATAAGAATAGGATTCTAATTAGTATAATCAAGACACAAGAATTTAATTAGGAACATGTTATGAAATTGGCATGCACACAACAATGAATATTTATTATCAGTTGAGACTTGGGTTATGAGTAATGGATTTCTTACATTACGATCATATTACTCATCCCATATAGTTTAAGCCCTTATTTTTTCCTCGATAATAAGAAAATTGAGTAATGGATCTATTCCATGAAAAATAGAGCATATGAGACTACATATAAATTGTGTCATCTAGGGAAAGATGAACGATGAATTCCTAAAAAGTAATTGAGTAGTTACTAAAGGAAATCCAACTTGAAGAATGGAGATCAAGTTAGACTTTGGTTCAGATCTCGGGATCAAAACCTATTAAATTGTCTTTAGAAGCTCAAAGGTGAAGAATGGATCCCCTTCTATTTTCAGGAAGATAAATTCAAGGGAGGGAGATAATTAAAATATAATAAATGAAAAATGGTCTTTTATTATAAAATATTTCGTTCTCATGGTTTGGTTTCACAGTTGGCCAAATGGTGTTCCAACCACACCTTGTAGAATTCTTAAGTTGGGAACCCTCCCTATTAGGACACATGGTTAGGGAAGTCGTGCGCCAACTATGCAAATATCCTTTGTTAAAAAATTCAAGCACTTCTTATGATCATGCAACCCCTGACCTATGGTTAGGGAAAACAATGTTATATTCTTGCCTTTATTTCTAGCTCCGCTCTGTTAGTATATACCCTGTGGGATAGGTAGCATGGTTTCTACTAATAGTGATGCCCAATAATTTTATCTACAGACCAGGGATCCATTATCCAAATATGCTATGGAAATTGATTAATCCTTGGAAAACACATTAGGCATCCGTATTATGTCCAAAATAAATGATCTGATTAAATTTAAAAGGATCCACACCTGAGATATAAACTGGGTTATTACAACTCAGGCATATGTAATGTAGTAGACAAATGAGTATGTTCTTGGTGTTTGTATATGAACACATGTACCACAAAAGTCATATAAAAAATTAAATTAATATCATTTAATTATTTCAATGTTCATCATTGTGATCAATTCAATTTAACCTCACCTTAGTAGGTGCCTCAAGAAAGGGCTATGCATACAAGGTTTGGAAACATAATTATCTCCTGTGGAAACATCATTTTAAGAATAAACTCATGATTATGAAAGAACATTCATCTCCATAGACTATAAAAATGGTCTTCCATTCCCTAATATTAATAAATTCAATTTACAATTATATTAATCATTGAAAATCCCTTAGAAATGGGTAACGACTCACTTTAAAAGTGATCAATTAATAGTCCACCAATGGTGGTCCAATTAATTATTCAACTCACCCAAGGAGTTATTCAAATTAATGGCACATAACCTTTAATAATTTATCAATGGTTCTCTTTGATTAGATAGGTCATACTTGTCAATTTAAATCATGTAATAAATTAAATTTCAGTGGAATCACTAAGAAAACCAATCACAAGGATTAATGATATATATATATATACACACTCGTCTTTAAGGGAAAATAATGATACTACCTACTATTGGTCAATAGGAAAGTTAGCATCCAATATCAACAACTAGTTTGACTCAAATTAGGAGGAAAAGATGAATGGAAAAATCCTAAAAATAGAGTATATTATATTACACCAAAATAGGGCATCCAATGCCAAGTAAAATGAATAAATTCACAAGAGGAATGGAGTATTGGTTGGTATAAATCCAATGAGATAATCAGTGCTAAAATTTGAGTTCATACAGAAGAAAGGGATCAAAAACTACCCAAATATCATCATAGGGAGATCTCATGGATCATTGTTATCCAAAATGAGATGAATGGGACAGAAATTAGGTAATATGATAATTTAAGAGAAAATATTCATTTTTCCTCAAAACACCAGGCTTCATGGATTTGCCACACTGTTGGACACACTGTGTGCCGACTGTGCACCATTAATCATAAGGAGGGGCACCTCTCATTGTTAAAGTGCATGATTTGCTTACCATGAAAAAATGGCTCATACACCTATAAAAAACTAAATATTCCATCACATGGGTGTCCACCACCATGAATATAGTTTTAAAAACCATGTGGGCTCCACCATCCCTCTACATGGGGCTTGCAGAGTTAGTAGTAACTATGAGGTCTTCCATGAATGGTTTCTATTAATTGTGTAGCCTTCTTTATTTCCCTAAAAATGAAGGTCTCATACTCTAAACAAGCCATAGAAACCCCCAATACCCCCCATTAAATTAAATGTGTATTCACATTAGTCTGCAAATCAAAATTAAAACTAAAATGAAACATATTAATACCTCATATGAAGAATTGGGTTATTAAACTAATCATTGGTACAAAACCTATATCCAGGGAACCCAATTGAATGAAACCAATGGGATTAGTATAGTTGATGAAAAAACTATAATATTTGTGTCTTGTGGGGATTATATGCCCTTATTTTTCAACTTGGGGAGCCCCTATGCTATTTTTGAATAATAATGATTGGTTTATAAGGTTTTTAATTAGTTATAAAGAGATCAATTTAAGTACTTTTATGAATAAATCTCATTTTATATACATTGATGATATTATTCATCAACTTCAAGGAGCATAAATGTTCTTAAAGAAGACTCTGCCCTATTTTTATCATCCATTTCGGGTGAAGAAGGATTATACAATGAGAAAAAATTTCTTATGAGTCATGGATTTTAGGATTTTTTGTAGTAATGTATTTTTGATTGAGTAAGGAACCATTTATTTTTACTAATTTTATTAATATAATATTTAAGGATTATATTGAAGGAGTTGTGGTTTTATTCGTTAATTATAATTTAATATTCTATAAAATTTATGACTATCATAAGAATCATTTGGGAATACATCTCATCACTCTCATATAAATTAAATAAATTGGGAAATTAAGTAAGAATGAATTTTTCCTCCAATAATATTTATTTCAATGGAATATCGCCTCTTCAGATCGAATATTTATTAATTAATTGAAGAAAATGATAGGAAAATAGTGTCCCACAATAATTAATATATAAAATAATCATAGTTTCATTGGATTACCTGTTTAGTATTGTAAGGTCTCAGATTTTCATTGTATTATTTTTAAATATTATATGGAATTATTTCAAGACCGGGCGTGAAGGCGATACATAATTGTGAGGCCCAGTGCCCCCAGAATGGTGGTTTGAACTTTTTTTTATGTTAAGTGAGTCGGTACTTGTCATCTCTACAGATGGATTATCAGTAGAACCAGCAATGTTCGAGGTTGTGTTAGCATGGGATCCACCTCAGAGTGTGACGGAGGTGTGGAGCTTCCTTGAGATGGCAGAATAATACCGCAGATTCATTCCTGATTTCTCTTAGATATCAACACCGATGACAGCCTCGACCAGGAAGAGGAAACCATTCATGTGGATGAATTAGTTCCATCAGTCTTTAGAGAATTTAGGGCAGAGTTTGACGAGCGCCCCAATCATGAGATTTCTAGAGGAGGGTGTCGAGTGCATAGTTTTCTACGACACATCTGGGACCGGGCTCGGCTGTGTTCTGATGCAGAGGAAGGATGTGATTTCTTATGTTTTGTGTTAGCTTAGGCCACATGGGAAGAACTATGAAACCCATGATATCGAGTTGGTTTTGGTAGTCTTCACATTGATGATTTGGCGACACTACCTTATGGGCGAGAGGTTTATCATCTACTCTGACAACAAGTTCCTCAGGTACATCTATTCGCAGAAATATCTGAATCTGAGATAGAGGTGTTGGTTAGAGTTCCTCCCGAACTATGATTTTGATATCATCTATACTCATGGAAAGGGGACAAAGGTGGAAAATTCTATTAGCAATAGGTCGAGCTCACATCTGTTGAGTGGGGCGATAGAGCAGTGAGCCACGTTGCAGTTATCCTTCATGGATAGAGAGGATACACCTTACCTACAGTCGATGGTTTTCACCCCTCCACTCTTACAACATGTTAATGAGGAACAACTAAGAGATGTTGACTGTGTGGCCTTACATGATCAGTTATCCAAAGGACCTGGTCTTGATGGATATTCGCAAGGTGGGGAGCATATACTTCATTTCAGAGAATGCACTATTGTATCAGTGGCAGTTCATGAGGAGGTCTTGAGGGAGTTTCATAGATCCCCTTTGGTGGTAAATCCTGGAGTGACAAAGATGTACCAGGACCTTCGATGATTGTTCTAGTGGTCAGGCATGAAGAAGGAAGTAGCGGATTTCATTTCTTGATGCCTTATATTCCAGCAGGTGAAGGCCGAGCACCGGGTTTTAGCGGGATTAGATCACCCCCAGAATGTTCCAGCATGGAAGTGGGATGGAATATCGACGAAATTCGTGACAGGCTTTCCACGGACGTCCAAGGGGAAATATTCCATCTAGATGATCGTTGAATGAATCACCAAGTCAGAACACTTCCTAGCTATCAGAGAGCATAGTATCGTAGAGTGCCTGGGACACATCTACATATAGGAGATTGTTTGACTTCATGGAGTCCCCTCGACAATAGTCTCGAACCGAGATGCTCAGTTAACATCCTATTTATGGACGGGATTGCAGGAGGATTTTGGGACTTAGCTATGCTTGAGCACAGCGTTTCATCCCTATATTGATGGTCATAGGGAGAGGACCATTCAGGTTCTGGAGGATATGTTGAGAGCCTGTGTCTTGGACTTTGGCCGTAGTTGGGAGGACCACCTACCAGCTGTGGTGTTTTCATACAACAATAGTTACCACTCCACCATTATTATGGCACTATTCGAGGCCTTTTATGGGAGACCCTTTCGGTCACTACTTTGGTGGACCGACCCTAGAGAGTCAGCACTCATGGGTCCAGAGTTGGTGAGAGCTACCATTGAGAAGGTTGAAATAATCTGAGAGTGGAGGAAGACTACACAGAGCTAGCAGAAGTCTTATGCTGACAGATGACGGAGACCTCTAGAGTTCTATGAGGGAGACAACATCTTTCTTCAGGTCTCACCTCAACGAGGGTTACCGAGATTTTTACGAGGCAGAAATATTTCTCCAAGGTTCATCGACCCCTTCCAGATATTGTGTAGAGTTCAAAATGTGTCATACCGCCTACCTCTACCACCGCAGTTGCATCAGGTATATGATGTCTTCCATGTGTCACAGCTGATGAGGTACGTGCATGGCCCATCGCGCGTCATCGACTGAGGTGAGCTGGACATCGAGGATGGAGTGACCATTGCTGAGTAGCCAATGGAGATTGAGGATAGACATGAAAGGATCCTTTGTGGGAAATTTATTCCCATGTTGTGCGTCTGATGGAATCATGGATATCTTCAGGAGGGCACATGGAAGCGGGAGGCCCAGATCTGTACCCAGTACCCACATCTTTTAGGGTATCATTAGTTATTCTTTTTGGGGATATAAATCCCCAAGGTGGGTACAGTGTAATGCATCGTATTTTTTGTGTATTATTTTTAAATATTATATGCAATTATTTCAAGAGCAGGCGCGAAGACGGCACATCATTCTGAGGCCTAGTGCACTAGAAATGGTAGTTTGAACTTTTTTTATGTTAATTGAGTTGGCACCTATGCGGGGTTATGTTAGATTCCAAACGAAAGCCCGGATTAAAAATATGAGGGCACCATTGTGACCGGGATGAAGACTTTACCTAATAACGAGCCTAACCATGAATGATGCGGGTTGAGGGAAAAAGTAAATTTTCAGACGTGTTAAGTAAAATAAAATAGAATAAATTCGCAGAATTAATTTTCTATATTTTTGGAAATATTTGATGTAGCGCAGCGACAAGGCCGCTATGTCAGTCATTAATGTCATGTCATAATGACTTAGAAATAGAAACACTGACTCATTAATGCCACAACATGACAGGATGTCAATTATGTTTCATTTTTTATTAGGATAATCAAATTTCGCTCGTTAGTGACGATTGAGATAAATCTATGGAGAATCCGCGGAGTGTTGGAGAAAACTCTCAACGATGAATGATGATGGATGAATATTGAGATTTGTTGCAACAATGAGGTTGAAGAATCTGAACGACGAGGGAAGCATGACCCTTTCATCAACGATAGGTCCTTTCTTAAAGGTAAGGGTTTTTTATGTAATTTTTCATTTCCCCATTTTCGATTTGAACGATGAACACGGAGCAACCACGAACAAGTTGATTCACGGATTCATACATTCTTGCGGGAGGGTTTTATTTGGGATGATTGTGGGGAATTAATCCATGTTGATTTTTTTGTTGATTTCTACTTCATTTCTACTTATTAATGGGATCCTATCAATGCCATGACGATTGATGGTGGAGGTTCATTCCTCAAAATTGTTTTATTAGATTTATTCTCTTTTCATTCGCGTGTTCATCACATTCTTCATGGGGCCACAAAAAATGGATCATTGAACCTCTGTTTTGTGATGCAACAATCTGATATTGAAGAATCAACACCTCAACGACCATTTAGAGGGGTGACGACGATGGATGAGGACAAATCAGACCATATAAAGATGGGTAATTCATTGATCACTCTTCGCGCAAGAAGATAAATGTAGGTTTTCTGGGTCGATTGGAGGTGCAGAAACACCAGAAGCAGCTTCGTGAATTTAGGGTGACCATAACCCAGGAGTTTCGTGGTAATCAGACATTCTTTTCGATGATCGGGGCTGCATGGGAGGCGCAACTGTGAAGATAGTCATTTCTAGAAATTTACAGAATACACGGTGTGTAATTCCAAAGAACACATCGTGTAGTACTGGAGGAAACAACTAGGGCTTTGGGGTCTAGAGTGGAATCACACTGCATGTGACCATGGTCACATGGTATGTTAGACTTTTGCCTAAGCACGACATCTACATTGGGAAGTACACAGACACTGGTTAGACTACATGGCTCCAGACAACAAAGCGTGTATAGCATGGCAGAGACAGCTACACAAGAAATCAGCCTCTATCCAGGGGGTACAAGAAAACAAGATGTAGTATAGGACCGTGTACTCCATCTCACGGCTAGGTGAGGCCAGTAACGCGGGTCACCCCATGAATCGATTACATGGGTTGCTGTACACAGGTTGATGACCCTGTACGAGCACATGGCCAGCGTACACAGATCCAACCCCAGTCACTCGGACACGATGTGTACATCATACCACATGTTGTGTACTCAGTTTTTCTACACTACCAACCTTATGACATGAACCATTGTACATGGGTAGTACCTGGGTCTGACTACACAGTGTTTATCTTTTCTACACGCAGTGTAGATTTTGGTAAATGGCATGGTCCTCTTTTTCACTGCATCAAGGACTTCCTCTATTTGGGTTAGTTCCCCTTCTTCTCATTCCCCTGATGGTCAGGCAACATTTCCTTCTACAGGAGTATGATCCCTTCAGTAGGACTTTCTGTGATAGAGTCAAGCATCCATCTGAGAGGCCTGGATCGAGATCCTTTATCCATTCTTGACCCTAGGTAGAGTCTGATATCGACGTGACCAACTCCACTAAGCGTTGATCCTCTACCTAGCAGGTGAATTCTGGAAGAGTCATGGTATCCTCCATGGCCCTGGTAGTGATCACCATCTGTGTATTAGGATCTTTCCCATTCAAGAGTGTGTCTCCCGTAATGAGTGCATCTATCTATCGTAACGTTATCACTCATGAGTGTGTCTCCCGTAATGAGTGTAACTACCTATCGCGACGTTTCCTGAAGTATAGTACTTCTTGGACGGACGTCATCAGATCTATAATACTCGGGGAGTGTTATCTCCCGGAATGAGTGCTTCGTGGATTCTTTGAACTGAACCCCTAACTGGGGGTATACGGTTGTGTGACTTGTCTCTAGACTACATGTCAGGGTTTTGAGTATATCTGGTTTGTTCTATATGTTCTGTAGACATATATTGTGCATATATTATTGTACCATTACTTTGTGTACTACATTGTGGTTTTCAGGGTCTTCTACTAAGTATTGTTATACTCACCCCTGCATGGGATTTTCCCGCATGTGTTGTGTCTTGTGAAGATGAGGAGCCATTTGATAGAGGCCAGGGCAGACTAGGATAGGAACGAGCTTTCTGATATCCCTACAGGCCGAGGCGTTTCAACATCAATGAGTAACAGTCACAGTACCTTTTTTTTCAGGTCAGACCATGTAGTTTTTAGACTTTTGTTTTTGTGGGCTTCTATTTGGGCCCAGTTTACATTCATTACTTTACCTTCCATTGTACTCTATTGTTTGGGTTTAGTTAAATGCATGCATTTTGTTCCTTAGTGGTTTATTTTACATTTCATCATTTGTGGGCTTGGAGATGTGTGCATGTGTATAGGTACTTAGGCAATTCCTCCTGTGTTAGTAATATTCCTACTCAGTGCTAGTCACCTACCCCCGGCCTATTGGAAGCGGGCTTGGGGAGTCACAACGCCGTCCCCACCAGGACAGGTCATGAAAAGAATCAATGGTTTGTTTAAAAATAATATCCTGATTGGAAAAATATTTCACTATGTTGGCACGTGAAGTGGTAAAATTAAAATGGTTAGTTTAGTGTGAAGAACGTTATAAAGATGAAAAAATGATATTAGGTAATTCACTAATATTGACATTAATATTTGGAAAGTAAGGGTTTGACATATATATTTATGCCTCAAAGATAATGACTGGGTTGTGTCTTTATGTAAAATGATAGATTGAATGATTATGAATCAAAAAAATTTATGATCCCCAAGAAAATCTACCCAAATCATGATCTTATGTTGAAAACTATAATCATTTCGTTCAAGATAAGGGGTAGAATTATATTTGGTATAATATTATATATATATATATACTAAAAGTAATTTCTTTATGAATAGATACTCTTATAAATATATCAACATGAGGAAATAAAGTTGGTTAATGCTACTTAAGTAATATGATTACACAATAAACTACCCCCATGAAAGAAAAATAATGTGTCTGATGCATTGGGTATGACTGGACATGGATTTTTATAATGATTATAATTAAAAAGGACCATATAATTAACTATTTAGTAAATTTGGATATGGTAATTGTTAAGGAAGGGGAGACAACAATCCTTTTATGAGGAATTGCTAAACCATCTTGGATGGAAATTATAGTGATGTCCTAGTTGGATGAAAAGGACTTATAATGGAATATTTAAGTTGGGATGATAAGAATTTGATAGTATTAATATTTAAATTTTATGTTCTGAAGCTTAGAAATGGGTTATTTATTATATCCATACAAAAGAAGAATATAGAGCAACTAGATCAATCACATAGAAAATAATTTATCTATGAACCATGGTAGAAAAATTATGTATATTTATTTAAGATGAAATTAAAAATCTAATGGTAATAATGAATGATATTGTAGAATAAGTATCTAGATGATTGGTGTGCAGTCAGTTAAATTCTAAAACAAAATTTTTTATTGTAGTTATACAACTTTTTCCAGTACTAAAATGATTGTGAGAAAATATTTTAACCGGAATTGGAACTATAAATATTATGACTGATTCTCAGAAAAATGAAATATGATTCATTACTGATCACCTTACCATGTCAATTCTATTTTTATATGTAAGAAAAGATACACCCCTTTACAACCTTCCTTATCCCTATATTAAGGAAGTTTATAAACAACATCATGTTACTCTACAAACTTTATCATTCCAAGATGCTCAACATACAACTAACATTGGGAGGATTCTTCAGGAGGACCACAATACTAAGATATAGTTTTCCACCACATTTCCTTCCCAAATGGATGTGAATTTTGAAAGAATAATTCATTCATTACAATATATGATGAGATCATTCTCTCTTGAATTCAAAGATATTAAAGATTATTATAAACCTATGGTTGAATTTTTATATAATAATAACATTCATTCAATAAAATAGATGGAACCATATGATGAATTTTATAGAGATGGATTTTTTACATGATAATTTTTGGATAATGTTTGGAAAAGTAAGGTATTGTTCATAAAAAATTGAGTAGAAAATAGTGAAATTATTAGTTATTCAAAATTATATCATAGATAATTAATATAGGAAAAAGAAATATGTCAATAACCGAAGGAAGGATATAAAATTTCACAGTGGTTATTATGATTTCATAACGATTTATCCTTTTCCCATAGTAATAAGATTCTATAAAAATGCGTTAATAATTATTAAAAACATTAAAACTTTTAAAATTTTATTTTAAATTTTAGATTAGTTTTACTAATTTGTTATGACACCAGTCCTCCGTCATGGGAAATACATCTTCCATGTGTCTTTATTGATGAAATAATAGTAGGTTACAAAAAATATAATAAACTATGAAGTAATATATTTATATCATAACTTATTATATAATGATGTTCACATCCAAATTCGTGACACTAGAGAGTAAATATTTTGGAATTAGGGAACTCAGTTACTGAAGGTTCTTTGGAGAATTAAATTACTAAAGCATGAAACATTAAAGTAATAATAATCTCTAAAGATATATTAATCACATATATTTAATAAATTAAATTTATAAAAATTACTAGGATGAAATTATTTAATTCATGGAGAAGGAAATATATGAGATCATCCTATAATTGGGAAACCCTAATTCCTTGGACTATTTCCCTATGCACATCCAGTTATTCAATCATTATAAGGGAAAGAGTTCGTTTTTATATATAAATGAAAAAATTTATATATTTTAACAATTTAATTTTATAAAATAGTTATCATTTTTTATTCATATTGTCAACTTTAAGTAATGGTGAATTTTCATATTTTACAGAAATAATTTATTTTTTATGAGAATAGTAACAAATAAATATTTTATAAAAATATTAATTTTTTTAATTAAATAAATAAATTTAAAAGTCCTTATATTATTTTTATTTTCGAATAACGTGACATAAGTTCCCTTTTTTAAAACTTAATTTAATTAATTCCAAATGAATCGGTCTTATATTTCGTTTATTGTATAAGATCGTTTTTATGATTAAGTAAACATTTCCAAAAACCAATTTTTTTTATTTTATGAACTTATGTAAATATTAATTTCATATAATTAGAATAATTTAAATATAAATAATTTATTTTTATCTGGATTTTAGTGTATAATATTAAATAATGAGGGAAATCTCATTTTTTGTCATTATGAATGATAACATTGGTAATAGTGTGTTCATCATGGTAAATGAGTGAAATAGGATAAAAATGATTCAAATTTATGATAAGGTTAAAAAATATCATATTAATTGTTATTGGATGATGTTATTTTAAATCCTCCTCACATAATGTTCAAAATATATTTGTTTTTATGCTACTATTTTATGTGTTATATGCTTGTAATATTTAAATATTAATACTAAATAAAAATTTCTTACTATTCTAAATCATAAAATCTAATCCAAAATACCTTAATAACTCCATTATCCTCATCATATATGTCATTTACCACCAATATATCTTCCTTATATGTCTAAAGGTCTAAGCCCAAAGAAGTCTTCTAATGAAGATGTATAACTCTTTACCACTTTTTTCATGGTTGTCATTAAAAACAAGCATAAAAACTAACACAACTATGATGATATAATAATATTAAAAAATCCAATATACATAAATGTTATTATACTTATCATATATTTCATTTTCATATCCTCTTAAGTCCTACAGGAAATGAAAACATTGAATGTTTGTACATGTGGATGACCTCCACTAGAAAGAGACGTGATTCCTTGTTAATATACACTATACATGGATGTTAATAAGGATTTATTTGATGAATAAATAATATATTTATTGTATTATTATAAATATATCAATTAAAACATTATCTACATTATTTCTATTTTATCGATTATACAATCGAAAACGTCTCTTTTATGTATGTACAGATGACAACCTCCAGGAAATGACGTATATCATTTTACATTACCCATTTATATGGACATTTATAAATGTATATTGAATTTAAAGACATGATAATAATAATATTTTCAAGATCATATAGATTTTTAAACCCTGAAATAAGTTTTATGGACTAGAACAATCGAAGAGACACATGTGTGAAACCGAATAGTTAATAGTAAAATATTGATTTGTATAACATACTATTGATAAATATATTGAATATAAATTATTAAATAAATATATATATTATGATAAATCAAGAATTATATATAATATATATTTCTAAAAGTATTAAATTTATTATACATGAGATTTGAGCATGTCAACCAAAGCTAATCTGTAGGTAACTGTTTATTTCATAGTATCATTATTATTCTTCATTTATTTTTTTATGTTTATGTTGTGTATTTTATGTGATATGTTTCCAGAAAAACCATTATATTTTCAATAAAAATATTTATTTATTGGTTTTTCTTATTTTTATTTAATTTTCCAAATTTTACAATTAGAACTTATTGAGAAATGTTTTTAAATAAAAGATTACAGTATTATTTATTTTAGGGTCAGGAATCATTCTCTCCATGTCCATGTTTATAAAATTTCTTTTTGGACGTTATTATATGTTATTTTATTATTTATAATGTTATCGTTATACTATAATTGGATTTTTATAAATATTATTTAAATATTTCATCTTTTATTTTTCTATAAAATTTCTTTTTTTACAATTTACCAGAGTGGGAAAAGAATGTTTTCTAATTTTTACAACATGACCTCAGTTCTTACCTTCCTAGAAATTATTTTTTATCAGGTTTCCTATAAAATTGTCCTTGTTATTTGAAAAAAATAACATTTTTATTATTCAAGGAAATTTTAGATTAAAATAAAAAACAAATTGATATTTGTTTTTATTTTTAATGAGAATTTTTATATTCATTATAAGGGTTCTCTCATCAATGAAAACTTTTTTTAATGATTATTAAGCTTCAATGGGGACAAAATATAATGATATCATCCAATTTTTTACACTAGATAACTTATGATAATGTTGTTCTATTTATTGGATATGGATAATTTGGACATTTCATATGGTAGTTTTTCAATATGAATGTTTATGTTGATTATTTAGTATACTAATATTTTTTTTATATAATGAATGTATTGGAGTTATAAGTGATGGATGGGGACCAATATTAAGTATAACCTCAATTGCAAGAAAAATTTCATGATATGAACTAACATTGTTATTTTGATAATGCCTTTCCTTTTTTTATATGATGTATTTGGATAGATCATTACCAGTAAGACTACGATATCTGACATTACGATATCAATAATTATAAATCTAGTTTTTATTATGCTTTTGATTATGTATGTTTACATGTCATCCAGGGATATATTCCATTTTAATGATAATATTTATTTAGAACATTTAATTATCAATTATAACAATTATATTAATCATTTTTTATTCTATGATAGATTATATTGTAAGATTTCTCTTACTACGAGTTATATCTCAAAATATATTATGTTTCCAATTCAATAGGGTATGAAGAAGTTAGCTTTGAATGATTTTTGGGTTATAATAGAAGAAAAAATAAATTTACAATTATAATTTTAAGTTGTATTTCATGTTATCCATTGTAATGTGTTGTATATATATGTATATACACACTCAATACAATAGAACTACTCGATTGTATATAATGTGAGATCTTGTAATTTATTCTAAATTAGTATTTTATAAACTGTATCGGAGATACTGGTGTCCGGGGATTTACGAACATTTAACTTGATACCATGTTCATTAATCCTATAATATTTAATGTACACAAATATATGATACATACTAAATTTTAATATTTTAATTTCATTCAATGAGAATTTTAGTTATAATTCATGAATATGAAATCATTAATGAAATTATTCTAGTCACTTTTAATGAATAAAATGTGATATAATAAAAAATATATACATAAATAGAATTATTAATTTATGATTCTATATTCTTCACAATGTCATTAATATTATTATTACTAATTAAATACATTTTTAGAATCATTTAGGTTATGAGGTCGTGAAAAATTATTCATGTTTTTCATGGAGGTGGTATTCCACACAAAACACATCATAAATTTTTTATTTTCCAATGGAAGGGTGGGAGATAGAAAATAGAATTTCCATTAACATAAAACCATAATAGTATACAAATGATTCATATTCATTATATTATAATTTTTATAATTGGTTTAGAGGTGGAGTGCATTATAATGATATAGAAATAATTGATAGTTAATAAGGAAATTTACTATCACTTATTTAGTGTACAATTGATATAATATAATATAATTATCATGTTATATTTAATGTCATTTTCATGAAAAATAAGTAGTGTATATATTTTATGGTTTCATTTAAAGGTAATCATTCTCATATTTAGAAATTTCATATGATTAAATAAAGACTAAATTATGAACCAATCCTAGGAATTTGGATAGAAAGTTTATCTGTGATATTAATTAAATGGATCACAATTGTATGATCTTTCTTTTTGATTTTTATTACTTTTCTAGATTTACATTGGTTTATTTAATAAAACATAATAGTGAGCATTTCTTTGATTTTAATTTTTTTGTACAAAAGATCAAAATGAAAAATATTATATTGAAATAACATGAAGAAGTTATCATGGTGGATAATTTTTTTAATCAAGAGTGTAATTATTTTTTATTTAAATTATGTATCAAATACATAGTATTTTCACTAAAAAAAACTTAACACAATTAAATTTTAGAATGAATAAATAGAACTACTCCAGAAAAAGAAAGATCTATGTTAAATGAATATATTCATCCTACCTACCTTTTGGAACAATCTGTAAACATATATTTTCATATCATGAATGTATTTTATATAAGACCCCTTCTTCAAAAACATTCATTGAATAATGAAATAATTGATAAACTAAGTTGATATTGTTTTAGGTGATTTGATGCAATGTTTCTATCTTCAATTCTAAGTAAAACCGTCGTAAATTTGATCCAAAGGATGATGGAGGAGTATATTTAGAATAAATTTATATGTAAAATTATTATAAAATATTTAATAAAAATTGAATGTCTATTGATAAATCTTTTTATGTGATTTTTGATGAAACTGGTCCTTTTGATAAATGAAAAAATCAAATAGATGAGGTTGTGGATTCATTAGATAATAAGATGGTATAATCACCTATGTTTGATTTCCAAAATCAACTAAACAAAATTCGGTATAATTTAAAAATATCCTAAAACTAAAATTGATGAACCTAATAGTATCTTACCTAAACAACCTATAAACATAAATGATCACCCTTAAGAAAATATAATAGAAGATATAGATATTGGAATTATAATTAGAATAAATGTGGGGAACTAAACTAAATTTTCTACCTTCTAATCATAGTTATAACCTCAGACAATATTGAAATTTTTTCAATATGAAGGTTAGTTAATGTATATACAAGAATAACATAACCGATTTATTTTGGAATAAAGTTCATTATTTAGTTGACAGAAAATATAAATTTTCAATAATCAAAAGCAAATATGTTTTTATAAATAAAAAATATGATCATTGAATAATTACTGTAAATAAAACTAGATTAGTAGCTATATGATAAAATCATGAATAATGAATAGATTAATATAATTTTTTTTCATATTATAAGATTATAAGTTATAAAAAATGTTCTATATTATGTGTATCTTATGAATTTTAAATTATATTAGATGGATATAAAATTGGTTTTTTATTTAATAGATATTTAATTAAACAACTGTATATTGAAACCCACAGGGTTTTAAAAACCAAAATCTACCGAATTCAGTTTTCAATCTTTCTACAGATCATTATGGACTTAAATAAATACTTAGATCTTGGTATGAAATATTAAATTTTTAATTTGAAAATGAATTTTTTTGGTTGGAAGATCCAACTATATTTAATTAATCAGTTTTTTATAATATGTTATTTATATATATTTATGTAGATGATTTTATTTTTTGTTCAACATATAATATTATTTTAATTATTTTTCTAATATAATGAAAAATTAATTTTAAATGAGTTTGATGGGATATTTAAATTTTTTATGGGATTTTAAATCTACCATAAGTGTTATGAAAAGGATTTATATCAATGTAAATATATTATTTATTTATTTATAGAATTTAAACTAGGAAAAAAAAGACATATTAAACTCCCTTGTTTACCAATATAAAAATGATTTGGATAAATCTATAAAGACAGTTGACAACAAGTTAATAGAGGTGTAGCAGTACTATTCACAGAGTGGGCCTTTGGCCAAGAATTTGGGCATGCAGGCCATGTAATGGGCGACATTCCCATTTTTTCTTTGAGCTATATAAGGGGTATCCCTCTACCCAGTTAAAAGAGGTCTCTTCTTTGCATTAATAATTAAATGAGGCTTCAGACCCATCCTTTTAAAAAATATGTTTTAAAATTTTCAATGTCCTATATTTCAAACAAATCCAAAAAACCATCATTATATTTTTAAAATAATATTTTGATATTTAAAAGTTAATATTTTTCAATCATTAAATTACCATAATAATTCTAATTTTAATTTAAATTTATATTATGATTATGCTTTTGGATGTTGTATATTAGATAGAAAATGTACATGAGAGACCAATCAATTTTTAGGGAAGCTATTATTTTCATTGTAAAATGAGAAATAATAATTGGTTGCTTTGTTAGTAGATGGGGAATAATATATCTCTGTTGGTATTTTTTCTATATAGGTGTTGTGGATGAGACATTATTTATAGGACTTTGGATTTAATTTCAGCAATATTCCTATTTTATATTACACTACAAGTGGAAGTAAAATTTCCTAAAATCTTCTAATTCACTCTAGAACTAATTATATTTTTATAGTGCATCATTTTCTGATAGATCAAGTTCTAAAAAATTTATCATTACAATTTTTGAATATTTAATATCAATTTTTTGATATTATTATTAACCCACATCCCACTAATATTTTTGAATTTATTAAGGGGGGTTAAGAATAATTAATTTTAAATAAATTTTTTGTTTTTTTTAATTTTTCATTAAGTAATTTATTATTTTTGATTGAATATTATTTATTTACTAAATGATTAATTAAAATATAATTTATTATTATTCATGAAAGCATGTATTTGAAAAAAATACAATTAATGATTACTCTAATTATTTGGTTAGAAAAACTAGTACTGACGTCACCCAAAAACATCCAAAACATTCTATCATAATCTTAGGATAAGATTAAAGACCCTATGACTTTTAGATAACACTATTTCACTTTGAACCCCAAGAATATGAACCTAAAACCTTCTTATTCTCAACAATGTAGAAAACCAAGAAGATAGATGAAAGTGAACCAAGAGAATTGAAGATTTAATGAATAAATTTTAGAAATGTTATCCTATGGACTATTATTTATTCTGAATGGATATATTAGAATAATATTCTATTGAATAAATCTCAATATATTAAATATTTTTTATTCATTTTCAATGGAGAAAATAACGATTATGTGTTTTACTAAGAAGTAAAGAAGTTATATTAAAAAAACTAGTTCATTTTTGCGAATGTAGAGGATATCATTATTGAAAAGGTAAATGCTATTGAATTTTATATTTCTTCAGTTGAGATAGAAAATATTTTTTAGTGTCCCCAAGAAACATTTCCTCACATTGATATTCTCTCTATTGGATACAATGAACATAAATATATCTATAATATTTCTTTTCGTTTAGGATCCACCCTAATTAGAAAAATGTTTATAAAATAGGAAAAACTGTACTAGAAGGTGGTGGTAAAATTCATTCACTCATTAATAAATATGATAAGTTTCAAATTAATGAAAATTATTTGTCCTAATATGAAAATAATGTTTTTTTGTTGAGAGATATCATGCTTAATTTCAGTAGATATATGCATATTTATATGTATCATTGTTTTCAAATATAATAACGTATGTCATACTTCATATATAGAAGGATTGTTTCTACACTTTTTTATGGAATGAAAATAAGTCATGATTTCAAGGTAATAATTAGGTGTATTCATATTACAAACTATAATTCAAAAAAATATAGAATGATTGGTTTAGCATGGAGAACTATTAAATAAATTCTTTTTCATGTAGGTGTTTATAACCAATATGTATTGAATGTTGTTTCTCTAGGGGAGAAATAAAATTTTCAATCTACTGGTTTAGTAATAATTCATGAAGAATAATTTTGTGAATCTTCAATAGAGGATTTAATTAAAACATGTAGTCGATGAATTGGGTATGATGTCTTTAGTCCATTTGTTACAAGATATATTCCACAATATCTTAAAGCTCAATAAAAAAGACCACAGTGAGGCCCTTTCCACAAGGCCTAGATATATAGAAGAACCAGTATATCAATACTCGGAAACTGAAGATGTTATAACTAAGGTTGGTGAAAAACTTATATTTTTAGGAGTTACACCTTTTCTTATAGTATAGTGAACTGAAAATTATATTAAGAAGTATTTTATGAAAAAAAAAGTTAAGGAATCTTCTCCAGAAGGTGGTCACGTTCAGCCATCATTAATTAAAAATACTGAATTGGTTACAAATAAAATGGTTCTATTATTTCATGTTCTATGGAAAAGGATATTTTTGTATCTAATGATCAAACAGAGGTTCTTGAGAATGTATCTTCCTCTTCTAGTAAAATAGACAATGTTTAGTTCTTATCAATTATGAAATAGGAAATCCATCTAGAAATTTGGAAGAATAATATATTGTTTCTATAAATGATCGAATAGAAGAGTTAGTTCTCATGATCATTATGATAAAAGAGGATAACTAAACATTTCAATGTGATCCAGATTATACAAAGAAATCTATTTAATATTTGAAAATATAATCTTTTTTAAGAGAATAATTGAAATTTATTAAAGATAAGTTGAATACTCTTCAAGAAAATTAAATTTCCATATGAGATTTTAATGCTTTTAAAAGATAAATAGAAGATCATATTGGAATGATAAAATAATATTCAATATCCAAACCATGTTTTTGTGATTCAAATAAGTACATGGAAATTCAGTTTGAGTCCACAAGAAATAGATATAATTATTCTATTGCCTCTACTTATACACCTCACACGTCATCATATATAATCAAAAAGATTGAATTGATTAATATATGTTTTTCATCTTCAAATGATCGACATCATAAAATAAAGTTTGATAACTCCCCTTTAATTTTTTTGTTGGAAGATCAAAGAGATCTTATTGAGAAGTTAATATTTAGATATCCTAGTATAATAATATCTTCTCATTCTATTTAGTGGAATTATATAATAGTTTTTTCAGTCTGAAAACATATTCCTGAGTTCTTGAATGTAAATATTCTTGAATATCTAAAATTCAGTTTGGAATGAAATATTTTGATGAAACAAGTGTATAATTTTCTTAGTTAAATTTTAATAGAATTATTGGTAATTCTAAATGACTTTCATCAGAATGTTACAACATTTTAGGATTCTAAAAACTTATCTGAATAAAAAATTCACCATCATCTAGTCCTATATATTCAAATTTCTTAGAAAAATGTATTCTGTAATATAAAAAATATTGAAATTAATTTCATATTTTATTTTAGTCTATTTGTTTTTTATTATTTGTCTTCATTTCTACTTCCAAGAAATAAAAATTTTGTCTTATAATATAATAACATTCATTCACAATTTTTTTCTACATTGAATGTATATTAAACCATCTTCTATGTATTTTTTTATATTACAAAATGGTTGAGAAAATTGGATAAACACAAAATTCATTATTTTATTAATCAATGAGTATTAGAATTTACTAATCAAATTACATCTTATTATATCTATTTTAGAGGAATTAATTCATTTGTGATTAAATTTCAAATATTTTATATAAGTTGTGTTATATGATTTTTGTGATTATCATAAAGGAGTATATTTTTGCGCCTCTACTATAACAATAATAAAATAAAAATATTATTTATTTTTTAACTCACATATACCCATGTTTTTTTTCAAATGAAATTACTTTAATTGCTTTCTAGGAATATTTATCTTGAGATATTTATCTTACTTAGAGGATAATGTATCTTTTCAAGTAATCTGGATCTGTTTATAAGTAATATGGAAACATTTTTCATAATGTTCATTTTTAATAGTTATGTATGGTGTCAGAACCCAATGTTTTGAATAAATCATATGCATCAGATACTTTAAATATATGGAAAAGTATGAATAAACAACCCGATATTTATATGAAACACTTCATTTATAGAACAATTGTATGGTTCATCAACCCTAATTTTGTAACCAACCATACATTGTCTACCATACATTTTAATTTTATTGTTACATGAGGGAAACCTAAGTTTGACATTGTTAATTACATAGTTTTAAATTTAAGACAGTTTCCATGTTTTCTTTAATGGTCATTCTAGGAGTGATTATATTATTAAATATGTTTTAGGACTAATTAAAAATAATAATGTTAAATGTAATAAATAATGACAATTTCTAATGGAAATTATGAATCAATATTAATGTTTAAAATTGAAATGATCGCAATTGGAAAGTGAATATTCTTAGATCTATTCATTTAGAAATCAATCCATCATTCTCCTGTTAAATAGTAATATTATTTTAATCCTTGATTTGATTAATATATTTTTGAATATAGAACTGAAATGAATAAAATATAGAACATGTTTTCTATTGAAAAAATGTTAAAACTTTGGAAACATAAATGTTCTAATCATATTTGGGTTGAACTCTTGATTATCTGTTAATACTGGTATTTTTCTGTTGTGGTTTTAGTTAATAATCATTTGAAACCAAAATTTCAATGAAGATTTTCTTTATTAAATAAATTTATCTTTGAAGGATTAAATTTTTATCTATAATTTTATACTTAAACTATATACAATAATATATTTATTCGATTAAATAAAATATTTTGTGATTTATTGGAGTATCACCTACTCAAACTCATTCGTGTTGCAATATCAGCTTGTTGGACTATGTTATGGATTTTTGGTTCCCTATAAAACAATTATAAGGACCTATAAAAAACTTATTGATAAATTTTTCATCTACCTACACTCAATTTGTAAGGTATTATGATTAGTGGACTGGTGTATTGATAATAACCAATCTCCTTGAAAGAGTGTTGCTGGAGTCGACTAGGGGACCATTATGCCCGAACCACAATAAAATCATTGTGTTCTTATTATTTTTTATAATTATTAACATACTTAATTAAGTAAACAATTAATTTCATTATAAATAACATAAATAATTACAAGGTTGAATTTTTATAGATTATTAAAAAGACACAATTTATCCCCCTCTTATATATCATTGTATTATTTTGACCCAATAGTTATAATAACCATTTTAATTGGTATAAATAAAAATTTCAACATCCCAAATATTTTTATGGAGAAAATAAATATCCCCCAATTTATTTTTGAGTTATACATGGATCACCAGATCTTAATAATTTTATTGAACAATAACATGTATAAAACACATTGAATCATCAATATCCATCATGAAAGTCATAAAATATACTTTTTAAATCATATGTAATATATTTTCTGATATAGTTACATGTCTTTCCTTTGAAATAAAATTTAAAAAATAAAAATTCACAAAACTAATGGAACTAGGATTTGTATTTGAAATAAAAACGATAATCTTATAATGTAAGATAATCATAAATAATTTGTTGGAGTAGTGTAAATTTTCTTTGGCGTCATATATAATAAAAAATGTGCTTTTCAAAATTGTAAATAAATTCAAATTTTCTATATAGTGATTAATTTTAAAGTCATCTAAAATAAATTCAAAATAGATATAAAAATCCATTTTAATTCATTTGTGTCCATGTAACTACAAAATAAATATAATTTTAAGAATGTGGATATGGAGGAATTATATTTACAACATAAAACATCAAACATTTAAAATAATATTTTCATGGTTAAGTGGCACATAAATAAAATATGATTCATCGCATATAAAATTTATCTTGTTTAACTATAAAAATTCTATAATTATTTACATTATTAAGAACATTTTTCAATTCTATTATTAATTTAATTTTATTTACAACTATTTTTTGAAAAAAAATACTTAATCAATTATGTTATTTTAGGTTTATATATCGAAAATGTATTTTGTCACTTTACTATAGTCAAAGTGGATACTATTACATCATAACAATAATAAAAATTATGCTATAATTATAAATGTTTCATGTTAATTATACTTTTAAGACAATCCATGGATGATGGTCATGAAAAATAATTACAGTAAAATCATGGAAATGGTAAGTCGTATGTACACATGAGTAAAATTCTAATTTTTCAAAGATAATGAGTAAAAGAAGATAATAATTCTCTATATTTTCATAAGGGTTAATATATCATAACTATAAAAATATATCTATAAAAACACACATATATAGTAATAATATAATTTTTTAATGAAAAACAAATCACAACTCTTCATGTAGGTGGTAATCCACACTTACACATGGACATTGTTATCCTTTTTCAATTAATGAAATGGTAAAGAAATTGAAGATATCAAATATTTATAAAATGATAAATAATTCATTAATTTCATAAATAAAAGATAAATCTATAATTATTACCTTCTATGAGAGGCATTGATGGAAAATTAATTACATTAGATTGTGAGGAGATAACATACCATATAGATGAACAGTGTTTTCAGTTTATCATTTCATTTAAGTGGATAAAAATATAGGCTATAAAATTAACATAATAACATTTTAGAATATTTAATTTACAAGTTTTATAATATAATCATGTGTTTATAAATTTATAATGAGTTATAATAATAAATTTATATAAAATTATTATTTAATAACTATTCCCCTTCCCCAGACAACCTCTCATTGTTTATAACTAAAGACTTCCTTGGATAGTCTTATATTAAAACTAGATCATCTAGGATGTGAGCAGGTATGTATAAAGGGAACATGGATAGTTCTTTTTTATATAGAATTCTAAAACAATGTTTATAATATTGGATAGGAGGTGACCCTTTATACGTTAGTGGAAGATCACTCTTTGAATTACATAATTTATTAAATTAATATAAATTACTTTTAAGGTAAAAGTAGTGCAAAGGACCTCAAATTTGATGATAATTTCATATGGGTTATAAATAAACTCAACCAGAAAAATTTATTCACTTTTTGATATAATTTAATTTATATCTACAAGTAAAGATACTCTAAACTATTTATATCCTTAACCATGATAACTTAAATATTTACACTAATATCTTAATTATATGAACCAAAATAAAAAATTAATGCCAATAAAAATATAATATTAATATTGAAAATTTTAAATCCATTTTATTTAGTTATAAATTTAAATGTTAAAAATAACATTTTTATATAATAGTACAATAATCCAGAAACAGATATTTTAGAAAAATAAATGATTTATGTTTAAAAATAATTTTACCTTTAAATCAATCAATAAATTGGATTATATGAATTATTTGGGTAAATAATAAAAAATTTAATTTTTTGTACTTTTACATAAATGTAAAAATTAATATCATAGACCATGCATTCCATTAAATTCAACTGGCCAAAAAAAAGTTTTAATTTGATTAAAATATGAACCATCTTTTGAAAATTCATGATTGGGATCCCAAAATAAAATTAATGTTTAAAAAATCATCATTTTAACCCTATAAATAGATATTTCTTTTCTAACACCAGTAATATAATAGTATAAATAATAGTTTGTTATAGTTTTTACCCATATCACTTTAGATTCACCACCCTTGTAACCTATTTATACATTCACTATAGTAATGAATTTTTTCTATCTACACTAATCAATATGAAGAGATATTATTTTTAAAATTTTATGTAAAATTAAAATTTTATTTATTAAATATAATGAATCAATTTTTTTCAAATTCAATTCACCATAGTGGATTGAATTAATTTAAAATTTAACTCACACAATGGAATGAAAAACTTATTTCAAAAAAGGAATTTTTATGTATGAAAATTTATATGTACCAAATTTAAATAAAATGTTGATTCCATTGAAATTTATTAGATTATGTTCCATTAAAATTATCTAATTATATTTCAAATAACATCCAAAAAAATAACTTATCATTTTAGATACTTGGATAGAAAATATATTATTGGATAGAAATTAGTATTTTCGCTATTTGTTGAAAAATTAAACATTTAGAAAATTATCAATAATTCATCCTAAAATAATTTTGAAATGATAATTTCAAACATGATTTATTTTTAATGCAAAAAATTTTTTTAAAAAATGTATGAATTAAAAAAAAAATTCTGTAAAAAATAAATAAAAATAAATTAAGAAGAAAACATATTTTTGGAAGCATATATTCACTTTACTAAAGATTGAGCACTTATTTTCTAACAAATAATTAATAAAATTTTATTGAGTAGTAAATTTATATGTACTAAAAATATAATTATTTATATTCAAAACCTTCAATCTCATATCTAGGTTATAACATTCATATATAAATAAAAATATTTCATTATATTTTTAAGGTTGATTGTGCATGTCATGTACGTTATCGAACAAAATGTTCTTTTAAATGTTTAGTGTGTAACATTCTTCACCCTAAAATAAATTGAATGTTCCCATTTTATGAAATATCAAGTAAATCATGATCTTGACATTTAAAAATACATTTCAAGAAAACCCACATCATAAAAAGAATTAATAAAACATAAACTTCAAAAGAGGGAATAAGAAATATGAAGGTTATATCAAATAACACATAATTAGGTTTAGAAAATGGAGAACATTTGTTTTCATTTAACATAATGACATGGAAAAACATTAGTCACTAAATAATTATGTTGAGTGACATAGAAAATTTATCACAAGAAAATTAATGATTGTGAAAATTTTCATGACCACGAAACTACAAAACAAAGAGGTTTTAAAAATACCATTAATTCATGAAAATGTATATAATTGTATAAAAGTTTTGATTAAAGAACCATTTCTAAGTGTTGATGAATTCCTTTACCATATATACTATGAACATAAGGGAATATACCTATATGAAAATTATAATTTCATCCTTTACTAAATTTCCAACACAATCTCATATTATTTCACTAAATGTAATGTATTAAATATAAATTTCTAATTATTGAAGCACTAAAATAATATTTTTGATAAATATTTTAATCCTTAAAACATATACAGTTATTCATCCTATCATTAGATATTAATTATAACCAAAACGGTTCAACCAAGTTATGATTATTCTGAATAGGAATAAACCTTCATATAATGAAATACATTATTAATCATCATATCATTAATAGTAACACCCAACATTCAACATAGATCCTTAAAAAGATAAATAACATTAAAATTATTCAAAATAATCAATAATAAGTTATAAATATAAAAAATAAAAGGATTTCAACACATAATCTTATTATATTAATGTATTATTTATCAATAGTCAATATTAGTCACACATAAATTCATATATCCAATAATTTATATTCCCAATACCTATAATCTGTAAAACATACTAAAAATTTCTAATAATAAACTACATAACTAAAAAGCCCTGTTAAAATCATATATTCTTCAAAAAAATAATTAAACCATTATTTCATAATAAAAATCTAATCTAATAAAATAATATTCTATATAACTTAATTATATAATGTTTCTAAAATAGATAACTTTTACAAAAATTAATTTTATTCACATAATATCTAAAAAAAATTTCAATTTGACGGGTAATCATATGATAAATCATTTTTACCCAGATAGTAATAACATTTTATTAGCTCAAAATTAAGTATCATATAAACCATCATGGTTATCCAAACCATTAAATATATGTTTAAAAAACATAAAGGAATTCTTCCTCAAATAAATTTCTCACATGTTAACCATTATGGTTTCATATACCATAGATATCTTTCAAAAATAAATAAATTTCTCCCAAAGTATTCACATCACATCAAATATCAAAAATTAGTTTTTATTCCATCAAAATTATCATCATCCTTAGAAATATAGATCCATAACACTCTACGTTTTTCGTATATCATTGAGCCTTATCATACATTTCTATAGGTTTTGGCCTCCATTTTTCATAATGGTTCATAATGACAATGTGAATTAACCACAGATTTATCCCCTGGTAGTGTCTGGCTAGGAATATAGTTTTAGGGTCCCTCATCATGCAATGGTGATGATTGATTTAATACCCAATCCACCTCATTCATAGTTTTTACCCCATGGTGCATTCGTGCCATATCTGAATCAACTAGAAGGATTCTAAATAGGGATTTAATTTCGTCGAAACCTCGATGTCTATACAATACCAAAACAAATGATGATATTATACATTACAGAGACATAAAAATATTTTTATTACCAATTTTTCTAATCCTAATCTATATAGTTATCAAAACACTATCCTTGATATTTAAAATAAGGACCCAACCTAAAATAGAATGTAAAATAACTTTTTATAAAAGAGTCAATTTTATTACACACCTAAAGATATTTTCTATTTTAGAGATTTATTGAATTATGAAATAACTCTTATGAAAATAAAACAATCATTAAAATTTGGACACACCATCTTAGAATCCATTTTTTTAACAATAAAAACATTTTTGAATATATTTTCATTCCATGAAAAACATATTTTTTTCAAATTTACTTCATCATTGTGATCAATCATCCTTAGACCAGAGGGAAAATATTTGAAAAATTGGCAGGAAGAAAATATGTATCAGTAATGGACATACAAAATAATGAAATAAACATGTTTGTCCATTTCAAAACCATTATATCAAAAAAATTGTTTTCTCCTAATATAATAAACATTGACACCAAATAATTCATAATAAAGAAATCATCTTTACATCCAAATTATTTTAATATATCATACTATAAGGAATGATAATGTAAAAAAATCAAAATCATAATGGTTTTTTGGTAAATATTATATCTATTGAAAACATACTGTTATTAAAAACATAAATTTTTTACTTAAAATGGAATTTCCATTCCATTAAAACAAAATTTCACTAGATTAAATTTTCAAATAAAAATATTTCGAAAAAACTCATTAGGATGAATTTAAATTTCATATAGGTTTAATTTCACATATTCCAAAGAGAACCTAGCTAGAACACTTAAAAAGTGTAATAACTAATACTGTCAGTTTCCAACACCATTCTCTAGAGAACTTAATCATTACCCAAGGAATTTGAGAGATATATTTGGATCAACACATCATAAAAAATGTTCGATAAAAATATCTTATATAATGATCATAGATATTTTATTTTACACTATCAAACACATAAAAAATAGTTTTAACCAATATATAAAACTTTTTCATGTATTTATATATTTGATTCCTTCAAAACAAAATTTTCATGACTAAAATCTTTAGAACAAAGGATGAGAGAAACTTTTGGAAGAAAATATGAATTCTTATAATTAAATCAAAATATAAAATAGAAGTTGTGGTGGTAGGAAATTATTTTTCCGCTATATATATTAAAATACAACATTCAACGTTCCTTTTATAAAGAAACTAAAATATTTCTCATAGATATTAATTGTGAAAGCCTTTTGAAAAAAAGTAAAAAGATAACTAAATTGACCTTTAGTTCATTTATTTCTATTTAAATACATCCATACAATAATTTTATGAATATGGATAGGGAAGAAAGATATTTAGATAATAAATGTTCAAAAAATTTAAAATGGGGGTTTAAAGGTAAAGTGTCACTTACATCATGTCTGAATCATCACATATATTATTTATCATCATAAATAACAAAAAAAATTGCATTATTTAAATTATTAGGAAACAATATCAAGTTTATAATTCCATTTATTTTATTTATTTCCATGTTATATACAATTATTTAATCAATTAAATTATTTTCGACTCATATGTTCAAAATGACTTCTGCAGTATGACTATTGTCAGAGAAGTCATTATTAAATCATATCTAAAATAATAATAAATAAATAGTTGTGAATATTATTATTTAAATTATTTTTAAAACAAAACATGAATTATGGTTATGGAAAATTAATTATGTTTCTATCCTGAATGAATTGAGCCATATGTACGCGTTAGTGAATTTTTCATTCTTCAAAAGTGAATTAGTGAAAGTTGATAATATTTTTTATTTTTACAAAATATTGACTATGTAATAAATAAAAATTTATTTATAGAATTATATATATAAAATTCACATGATGTGTTTCTCATAAATCAATCACAGCACTTCATTGAGGTTGAAATCCGCACATATTCACTAACAACGCAATCATTTTTCATTGGTTAGAATTGATAGAAAAATATGATGTATTATATTTAAATAATAATAAATATGGCATGAAACCCATATATAACATTTATATACATCATTATAACCTTCCATAATATTCTATAATGGAAAATGAAATACATCAATTTTCATAGTGGTAGTTAGTCTTACATAAGAATGATAGATTAATTTCTCATTTAATGGATGATGAGATTTATATAGGTTATTACATTATAATAATAACATATCATTATGTGTAAGATAATAATTTTATTTTTTCTGAATGTTTGAATAATATTTTATGGAGGTATAAAAATAAATAAACTGAAAATGCTTTGTTGAGAACTATTCCACTTCTATAGATTTCCAATATAAGTATATATATAATGTAATGAGTCATAATAAAAAATAAATATTCTACTGTTTTTGAAATAGAGTTCATATTTGAGTATATTTTCAGTTTATTATATTATAAATATCGGAAAAACAATTGTAATGTGGCCTTACACATAAAATGTGGTTACTTATACTCAGTATCCATTATTATAATAAATACATAATAATAAAAGTAAAACAAGTTTTCTTTTCAGGAAATATCTTCAATACTTTAATCATGTCATCTTATTTGTCCTTGAGAATATTAAAACCATTGAAAATTTATTTAAAACATTGGATGATCAAAACAATATCAGAAATAGAAATAAAAGAAAGGAAACTGTTAGACCAGTGAAAAACATGAAAACCCATTAAATCCTTTTTTTAAAACTCATTAGAAAGCATTAAAAAATCATGTAGGTTCCATATGATATAATTACCCTGTCACTCTTACATTAACCCTTAAGAGTGGATAAAAATATAGTCAAATTCCATCTCAATAGTACGTAATGAATTGGATAGCTATAATGAGGCTCACCCTTCTTATAATATAAATTAGACTCACCTATTTTTCATGAGAAATATTGGGGCACAACCCTTTATATAAGTTATATCGGGCTCACCCATTATCCATGATCTATAATATGTATCGAACATTTTTATATTCTTTATTGGGATAAACTGTGATTTATAATGGGGATCAAACCATATTTATAATTCATAAGTAATGAATCATTAATAAACACCTTGAAATTTTATTTAAACCCCTGTGTAAATCACTTTTATATGTCAAAATACCTCTTTCATGTAAATATATCTATTAAAATCTAAAAGTTGAACACTTAAAAAAGAAACCACATTATTTGGAAATAAATGTGAAAACATATAAAGGAAACCTGAATAATTAATGTGTGATTAAATTAAGAAATTCTGTTCATTCTTTATATATTAAAAAGCATTCCTTTAAAATTTATTAAAAATAATTTAAAGGGTAACTTTAAAAGGTATTTTTAAAAGAATTCCAATTACATAAAACCTTAAAAAGATTCCTTTCTGATAAAATTTTATAGAAATTAGAAAATTCCCATTTTAATACATTCATTAAAATTTGAATTCATTCGTAGAAATAATTTTAAAATCATGGTCATAAAATAGATTGATTTAAAAAGTAAATCTTTCAAGAATTTAAAATAATTTTTATTTAGGTAAATAGTTCCTTACCATGACTCTGAATCATCAAGTATGTTTATTATATTCTTAGAAAATAAGCATGGGTTCATTAATTAATTTCTTTAAAAAAATAATTTTTATTATTCCACTTATATCACATTTTTTATTTTATAATAATTACTTAATTATTTAAGTTCACAACATAAGTTTTGATGATATTCAGAACTGGAGTACAAAATGACTTTGGTATTATGTATTTAGTCAACCTAGTCATCAGTCTGTCATCTCCCAAAAAATATAAATTAATTTATAATAGATTTTAAACATAAAATATATAATTAAATACATACATTATATATGGATATTAAAAATGAACTACGTTACAATCATTGAGATGGTAATCTCTACAGACTCATGAGTAAGGATTCCATTTTTCAATGAAAATTTTTTCATGATAGTTAATACTTTTTTAAGTATATATAATTATAATAATACCATATATATATATATATAATTTTATTTATCAAAATATACTTATATACATTATTCATGAGATATGATGATAAAAAACTAAATACATCGCATTGTGGAGGTGATAGTTCACACGTACGCACGAGCGACATTATCATATTTTCTTGCACGGAATGAAATGAAAATAAATGATATATTTTATTTTTATAATTATAAATATGTCATAAAATATAATATTTAATCTTAAATTCAATCATTACAACCCGTCTTAAGATATAGTGATGAAAAATTAATTATATTTTCTCGTGAGGTGGTAATTCACCGTACAAACAGAGCATAATTATTTTCCCATTTGATGGAAGTAGAGATGGATTTAGGTGATGGTATTAACATAAAAAATCATAGTTTATTTTTCAATATTTTAATTATTGTTTCACCATGTTTGAATAATATTTTAATGAAGTGATAGAATAAATAAAATATAAACACATTAGTATACTAATACTTCTTATTCGGACAATTTTCTTTTTTTGACACCTAATGAATGCTTAGGGTGGTGTTCTTCCATAACCAAGAGATCCAAAATGTGTAGACGGATTATAGAGAAGGTATTTTAGGTGATATTTGTGGGACTAAATAGGTTTATAATTCTGAATAAAAGAGACTAATATACACTATTTTATAAGAGAGTATAAGAGAATAATTAGAATTTCTCGAAATAGTAAGTTAATTTAAATTACATTAATTATTCAAATGCCAAAAAATTGAATAATTTAAAATATAGGATGATTATGGGTTAAAATACATTAATTAAATGAATATTATACAAGTTTTTATTATTTTTTAAACCTTATATCTTTCGTTTAACGGTTCTTTAACATATTTAACTCTTACAAAGATAACATGTGTGTTTTCTATTTAAGGGTTAATATAGTTTCTATATATTAAAAATAGAACCATAAATGGATCATTAATTATTTTTTAAACATTATAAAAATAGTTTTGTATAATTTTAAATAGTTATGAATTTTAAATCATTTAATAAATTATTATTTATTTTAAAATCTCACTGACGACAACTTTAAAACTATTTATTACATAATTTTTTTAGAAATATCATAAAAACGAGATAAATTAGATAAAATTATTCTAAAATGTCAATAACATGTAATATAAATATTTAATTCTAATTTATGATATTAATTATTTGAAATTATATATATTTAAATATTTTTATAATCATTTATTTGATATTTCCGTTATTTAAATAATTAATGCATTATCATTGTGTTGTCCTTTACAGTAATTATTTCATTCCTAAAAATTTCAAATAAATTTAAATGAATAATATTAAAAAATAACATTTCCATATAAATTTTAAATTCCAATATATTTTTTTATAACTATATATTAAAAAATTAAATTATTAAAATATAAGTATGACATCATTAACTTTTTGTTTAAAATAAAATACTTTAAAAGGATTAAAGTCATTAAATTGGCTCTCAGAGGTCATAAAATAGGTACAAAGATTATTTTGGTCAACAATAACATACCCAAAAAATTATTACATGTTTTAGGGTAATTTTATAATAATAATATCATTATTATTACCCTTGTGTACCCGATTTACCCTTAACTATGCTATAAAATTATTAAAGATACTCTTCATATTGTCCAAAAATAAAAGAGGCTTATTTAATAAATATGGACCTTCTATTTTATAATATAGAATACATTTTTAAAAAACTAAAAAAACATTTTTGGATAAAATTAATTTAAATTTAATCAAATTTATGGGTGAAGAAAATGGGTTCTAAAGTGAAAACCTTAAAAACATTTAAATTTTTTTATATAAAAATTTAATGTAAAATTGATAAAAATGAAAAAAAAATATATAATGTGATAAAATATTTATTAATTATACTTTAACTCCAATTAAATACATAATATAATGCTATAAATTATTTAAATGAAAATTTCTTTTCAAATAAAATGAAATAAATTTTTACTATTTATCAAAAAATAAAATTTATCAAAAAATACCAAAAGATAAACCAATATAAATTTTGATATAACTCTTTAAAAATAATGTGATTTTTTCAAATTTAATTTTTAAATGTTTTCTAAATTATATTCAATACAAATATGCCATTAAAGGGCGGAAAAAATCCCTTTTTCGAAATATACTTTTTTATGTTTAAAATTATGGTTGTGTAAACTACCTGTCTAGAAAACATATACGATTAATTTTAAACATTATATATTATATACAATATATATTCAGTTACTATTATACAAATATATTTATTTTTTATTTATTAGTGTAAAACAAAATTGTTCACATTTAAATATTTTTTTAGAAAAAAATTTTCTTTTATTTTCAAAATGGATTCAATTTTATTTATAATTAGTTAGTCACTAAATAAATTATTATATATACATGTGTAGACCATAATTTCATAATAAAGTTAATATTTATTCTCTTCTCCATTATAATGGTAACATTTAAATAATAATACTCAGTTTTCTACTTAAGAAGGATGCGGTGTATCATTTATGCTATTGTACATGGTGTTACCTTTTAAAAACATGTTATGTTACACCCCCCCCCCCGACCTTAAAAATTATCCTTCAAAATTTTAAGAAAATCTTGGTAAATATGTTTTTCCTTTTCAAATTTTTTTTATTGAAATCACATATAATAAAATGAACTAAAAATATCCACTTAATAAGATATAAAAATAAACTAAGAACGTCACTTGAGATTACACAAATTAGGAGTCCATGTTGAAAATCATGGAAACTGACTAAAAAACTAAATATCAATTTCAAATGGAGAGTAAAGGGGAAAATGTTCTTGATAAATTTAACAATAGCCTAACCATAAATCATTGGTTGGTTACATTATCATTTTTTCTTAGTAAGAAAACTAAATTAATAACATTTTTATTCAAAATAATTTTTTAAGAGATTATTAACTACTTTACTATCAATGATAATAAATAAATATACTTAACTAAAATGTATACTGTAATACTTTAATCAATTTACACCAAAAATTCATCTTTTTCTTCAAACAATGAGTATTTAGATGATTTTTTCCCACCTAAAACACATGAATCTTCTTTTAGAGAATCACATAATCAAATAACTATTAACTATCTATCTCTCTATTCATTAAATATTAACATATACCAAATTTTTAGGATAATATAAAACAATTATTCTGAAAAGAATAAACCATTATATGAATCAAAACTACAGTTAATATCCAATACACAATAGTAATTACCAGAGTTCCATATAGACCGTTCAATAAATAACTATCTTTAAAATTCCTCAGAAAACTTTTAGAGTAATATTGGAACCAAAAAACTAGTTTATCACATATAATTAGATGAAAAAATTAATATTTATCATCTAATAACATCAATTAATATAAAATTCTCATACCATAAATGTAATTTCTTAAATCAAATAATCCCTAAGTATGAAATCTATTTCCATAATTAACCTAAATAACCATTAAATCATATTTTCCACTAAAATGAAACTCATACTATATTACTCAAATAAAAACTCTCACTATTCTACATACCATAATCATAAAAATATCCCATGATAGTGAACGCATTTTAAAATAACATTAATCAATTAATTAAAAAATCAATTTTCCACCATAAGGGTTTCTATTCATTAAAACATATATTCCAAAAATGAACTTAAACATTATCCTTAAGATGTTTTAAATAAATAGAAAAATATTATCATACTAACTATAACATCACCTAGGCCAGTGGTAAGTGATTCACTCTTTTCACCCTTCGGTGGTGGGTTCAATTCCTATAACATTGTTGGTCGCAACAGGTTTTCACCCATCCTTTGGGTTGTCTTTTTCCTAACACGAAGTTATTATAATCCTTATAAAATTCTAGAATTTTGAGAAATGTCCTAAAAATCCATTCTTAATATTATTTACCTCAAAGGTTATCTCAAACCATTAATTTTTCATCCCAAAACGAAATATCCCTTAATTACCTAAATAATAAATGACCCCAAATATACTGTTAGTCACCATAAAATTTCCTAAAATAAATTATAAAAGGGATTATAAGGAAATAAACATAGGATGAACCATAAACATATAATCTCAGGATTATATTCATAACTCTTTAAAAAAAATTATAATTTCCAATGACATAAAAACCATATGTTGATACCAATTATATGGACACGGCCTTAAACATTGCATAATATAGTGTTTTTTAACATGAATTCACATTTGATGATCTTTTCATTTTAGAGTTCAATAAAATTAGGAAAAAAATTTAGAATGTTTAAATATAAATTATAAGTTGTAACTTATACTCAACATAATTTTTTTCCCAAAAGGTACCTCTTTTAAATATAAAACATGTTTTATTTTCATGGAACATCTTCAATACATTCATCATCACATCATATTTGTCCAAAAAATAATAATACATATAAAAACATTTTAAAACGTGGTATGAGAATAAAATTCTTATTATGGAAGACAAAATAAAGTATACGAACCTTCGGGCTTCAAAGATTCATCGATCCTTCGAAAGAAGAATCTTTCCTTCGCAGAGGTTCTTTCTGGAGCAGAAAATCCTTCAAAGGTGGATTCATCTAAATCAAATATCACCAGGTTAGAAAATGGTGGATTCTCAGTGGTTGCGGATTCAAATGCATTGCAGCAACGACTGGACCTTTGTAAGTATTCATTACTGGGTCGTGTTATTTACTCGAAGGGAGACAAACCCTGGTCTTTTGTTGATCTCAAAAACAGAATTTCTCATTGCTGGAGTTTAAGAGATTGGAAATTTATTTCAATCAGAATAGGGTATTTTCACATTATCTTTTCCTCCTCTGCTTCCTTGAATTCGGTTTGGAAGATACGTAGCCTTCAACTCAAACCTGGAATTCTAAGGTTATCAGCAGGGAATTTTAATTTTAATCCTTTTAACTTCAAGCAATCTAATGCACAAATTTGGGTAAAATTGCATGGATTAAATTGGGTGTATTGGCATTCTAGAATCCTCAACGACATTGCTTCATGTATTGGTACTCTTATGAGGATAGATCAGCACACCTTGGATGGTGAAAATGGTTATTTTTCCAGAATTCTTGTGGACATTAACTTGGAAGTCAAAAGACCTGCTTCGATTATGTTTAATGCTAATGGCATTAAATCTGATATTCGATTGGAATATGAGAATGTGCCCTACTTTTGTGATGTCTGTAAAATTGTGGGACATAATATCTCTAACTGTAGGTTGATTCAGAGAAATTCCAAGGTGTCATCTAAGGTTTCTGAATGGAATGATGTCAAAAGATATAAACAGAATAAGGCTGTTTTTATTGAAAAAAAGGAATTCTAAAGTAATATGTCCCCCCTGTTAAAACTCATATTCCTTTGGAAAATGCTTCTTTATCAAATTATCCTATTTCTTCTTCATCGCAAAGAGTTTCATGGGCTGATGTGGCTGAGGAGGAAGAGCAGATCTTAAATCTTGTGCCTATTCAGCCAGTTTTAAAATGGGTTTCAAAGGAGGATCTTCACCTATTCTCTGAGATTAGTAATGATTTTTGTATTCTGGTTTATGACTTACAGAATGAGGAGGATGAGTATCAGTTTTTTCTGAATTTTCAGAATGAAATCCATGATTTTTTAATCTCTTTACTGGATGATAAAGAAGAGGTTTTTGTTGATTCAAACCTGCATATTTCCACAGAGGTTGAAGCTGGGCAGAACTGTGATCATAATTCATTTACAGAACTGGATTTCAGCATCAATACTCAGAAGAACCTGCAGATTCATCTTCCAGCTTCCATGGATAGCATGTCCGACACTTCGGCTATGTTATCTATTGTTAACAGTAATGTTGCTTCTGAAAAAAATTCTCAAAATGCTGCCCATCATTCTGGTTCCCATGGATGCTCACAAAGATTTTCAAAGGATAGTGGATTACCTGAAGTTGTTAACATTGAGGACCTGCTTCAAGGCTGCAAAGGTCCTCAATGTTTGAAAATGAAAGTAGGGAGACCCCCTAAAGCCAGTAAAATCATGGATACTGCTTTAAAGGTTAGGAGTTCAAAGCATATTACCATGACTAAAGCATGTCTTGATGAGATGACTGAATCTGGAAATAATTTACCATGAGTTTTCTCTCGGCTGGTTCTTGTCACTTTATGGCATTGGTTTCAATGCGATATTTTCTTAGTCGGGTTTTGAATGGGTTTCAAAGGAGTATTTTCACCTATTCTCTGAGATTAGCAATGTTTCTGGTTTATGACTTAGAGAATGAGGAGGATGAGTATCAGTTTTTTCTGAATTTTCAGATTGAAATCCATGATTTTTTTATCTCTTTTCATGATGATAAAGAAGTTGTAATTATTGTTTCATACCTGGATACTTCCACAGAGGTTGAAGCTGGGCAGTTTTGTGATCATAATTCAGTTACAGAGCTGAATTTCTGCATCAATACTATGAAGAACTTGCAGTCATTTTCAGGATAATCTCGGATACTGCTTTAAAGCAATGTTTTGGACATCAAAGGATTCAAAGCTATTTTTTTCGGAGTTCACATGGAGTTGAAAATGGTTGTTAATGGGTCAGACATCATGGTTTTGGGTGATCCTCGGTATCCTGAAAGGGACTGATAATGCTGTTCGATGGGCAGTGGGTTGTGGTGACATCAATCTGTGGAGAACTATCTGGATTTCCTGGAGGAAATTTTATCCATGGTGCAGTGGGAGGTGTTTGATATAATTATGATTGGTCGATGAGCTGAATAGGTGTACTCTTTTCAGATCATTCTAATGAAGGTTTCAGAATTGGGTATTCATGGATCCCATTCATTCTAGACGCAATATTGATGGGGGAATCCTATCTTTAGTGCAAGGGTATACCTTGGAAGTTGAAATTTTTGGTTTGTCACTTGTGGAATCAGGCGATTTCCTTCAGTTGAGAATATTCAGGTCAGAGGAATTTCGCTGGCTTTTAGATTCCAGCATTGTCTTTTGACACAGCAGGAGACTTCCAATTATTTGTTCCTTCTAGGGTATTGGGAACTATTTTTTGGGGGTCTGGTTCTTCATTTTTCAGGAGATGAATATTCACGTTGTTGATGGTTTGAGGCAGGAAAGGATAAAAGACTGGTTTCAGATGCAAGTCATCTTGGGATTGATGGATTCTTTTGGTGGAGGGTAGGCTTTCATGTTGTTATTTTTTGGCTTATAAAGGCCAGGGCTGTTGTCTGCTTTGGTCTCTTTCCTTTTCACCTTAACCATTTTTTATGGTTTTGGTGTTTTTTCTTTGTATTTTTCTTGTACTGTTTTCTTTTCTCTTTAATAAATTTCCGTTAGATGTAAGTGCCTTGGGACATCATTCCATATCACTATTACATTCAAACTTACAATAGGAATAACCACACATTCAACTTCAATCTCGTGAGTACCTAATGAATTGAAAACCTATAATGGGGAACACCCATCATAAACTATATTAGGCTCACCTATTTTTCATGAGATATATTTGATCTCATCCATTTCTATATGTAATATTGGTCTCATATAATTTTCATGACCTATATTGGGATAATACCTTATAATATTCTATATTAGTCTCACCCTTAGGATATAATTGGGATAAACCCTTTGTATATAACTTCCAATGACCAAGTAATCAATAAGACCCCTATAATACCTTTTAAACCCATGTGTAAAACACTTTTAGGTATCAAAATACCCATTTTCGATAAAAAAAAAATACTTTTAAAATAAAATTACCAGGCACATTATAATGAAAACACTTTCTTTGGAAAGAACTATGGAAAATATTATGGAAATAATAATAAATTACAACATCACAAAACTAGGAAATTCTATTCATGTCTTATATGTCAAAATAATAATCCTTTTGTCTTTTGATTAAATAGATGAAATAGTAACTTTAAAATATATTAATATATGAAATTATATTACAAAAAACCTTAAAAAAATTTATTTCGGATCAGATATAAGATTATTTATAAAATTAAAATTTTAAAAAATTAATTTATATATACATACATTTATAAAATTTATTAAAATAACATATACATGAAAGAAAATTATTTAAAAATAAATCTTTAAATCATTTAAAATAATGGTTATTTCATTAAAAAGTCTCCTACCATGGGACTGACGCATCACGTACATTTTTTTTATTCAAGAATAATAAACCTAGGTTCAATGTTTACATCCTTTAAAAAATTATGTTTATTATTCATTTTATATCACTAGTTACCGTGTTATGACAGTTACAAAATTAATTAAGTTCACATCGGATGTTTGGAAGATATACAGTAATTGAGTCCAAAATGACATTTGTATTACTTTTATTGAAAATTTGGTCATTAGTGAATCATCTCCAGAATAATATTCATTAAATAATAATCACTTATATATTTAAATTAAACCTTTAAACCAATCCATTATATATGGATATGAAAAATGAAATACATTACAATTATTGAGATGGTATGTCGTATGTATGCCTCAGTAACATTTTCAATTTTTAATTATCCATATGGAATGAAGGTTAATATCATGTTTACTATATAAATTAATAATAATATCACATATATAGAATTATTTATTAAAATTTACATAAATATATTATTAATGTGATATGGTGATGAAAAACGAATCACATTTTTTCATGGCGGTGACAGTTCATAGGTACCCATGAACTACATTATCATTATCTCGTTTGTGGAAAGGTATGAACAGAAAACATATATTATATTTGAATAAGGATATATATGTTATTAATATCATATATAAACATTAATTCCATCATTATAACCAATCTAGAGATTTTGTGATAGAAAAAAATTATCTTAGTTCGTGAGGTGATAGTTCATCGTACTGAGAAACAATAATTCTTGTCCCATTTGAAAGTAGTGTACAAGGATTTAAGTTATAATATTTACATAATAAAATCTCATTATATTTAGGATATTGGATCTATTATTTCATCATTTTTTAATATTATTTTATGGACGTGTATTAATAAATAAAAAATAAATATATGATTAAAATAATACGTCTTCTTCGGACGATCTTTTTTTCATTACCACAAAAGATAAATATGGGTGTTGGTATGCCTATGATAATATCATTATAATGTAGGGAGGGATTTTCGGAAGGGGATTAGATATATATTTTATTACCTAAATAGGTTTTCAATTAAGAAGAAAGAGAATAAAATTTTTCGTTTTAAAAGAGAGGGGAGGGGCACTCATGGAGTATCTCAAAATATTAAATTAATATAAAGTAATTTTTTATTCAAAATAGATCTAAAATGATTTATTTATAATATTAAATGATTATGGGATGAAATAAATTCATCCAATGTATTTAAAAATTTATGATTATTTTTTAATCTATATATTTTTTCTTTAACCCTTTTAACTCTAACCTTGATAACATATGTTTTTACTCTTGGAGTGTTAATATAGTTAGTATAAAATTTACCAAGGACCACATATGCCTAATTGATTACATTTTAAACATTATCCAAATTATTTTTATTAATTTTTTATTTTTATTAATTTTAAATCATTATATAAGATATTATTAATTTTAAAATATCATTCATGTCATTTTTGACACAACTCATTACTTGAGTTCTTAAAAATATCATGAAACAAGATAAATTCGAAAAAAATATTATAAAACATCAATAAAATTTCATATTCTTGTATAAAAGTTTTGGAAGACATTAATAATTTAAAATAATATTTATTTAAATATTTATAATATCATTTATTTTATATTTACACTAATTAACCAATTACTCCATCATCCATGTGTAATACTTTAAGTCATTTATTAATTCCCTAAAAATTTAAAAACATACATGGTGAAGACCAATGTTTTATATTTAAAAATAAAATTATTAGTTGGAGTTATATTTTAAATAACAATATATTAAATATTTTTTATTTATTAAAAAATAAGTATTTTTTTCATTGACTTTTCTTTAATATAAAATACTATTAAGTGTTTAAAGTAATAAAATTGGCTCTAAGACATCATTAAAGTGGAATGATAATTATTTTAGATGAGAATAACTCATCCAATGAAATTAATAAAAGTGTTAGGATATTTTTAGAATCTTTATAATATTATTTTTAACATTAATTACCTGATTTACCCTTAACCATGGTAATACAAAAATTACTTAAGTTACTATTTATATTTTCGAAAAATAAAAGGGTGTTATTTACTAAATTTGGAAATTAATATAAAAAATATGGAACAAATTTTTCAAAATTCATAAAAAATAACTGGAAAAAATTAATTTAAAATTAATCTCGTTGATGGTATGAGAAAATTAGTTTTTAATGTAAAAAAATTTAAAATATTGAAATGTATTTATATCCCAATTTAATGTGAAATTTATTTCAATGAACTAAATAAGATTAACTGATAAAAAATGATATAACTATACTTTAATACTAATTGAAAATATTATTTAACAAAAAAAATTGTTCAGATGAAAATACTTTTTTTAGTTAAAATGCAATATTTTTTAACTATTTATCAATACCTGAAATTTTTAACAAAAATATAATAAAATAAACTAAATTAATTTTTTTCAGCTTTAAGATAATAAGTTTTTTTTAAAATATATATATTATGATATTTCAAAAATCTATGTTTAAAATAATTATGTCATCGATATACGTAAAATTTCATTTTTAGAAAATTTCATTTTTAGATATTATTATTCATTTGTTCTATTTAGCTCGATGTGGCGTATAATGTATGCTATGTAATATAGTTTATACTTTTAAAAACATGTGATATTAATCATAAATCCATACAATGATGGTTTTATGGTAATACTAGGGCCTATAACACTTAGTTAGGGACATAAGGAATGGATTATGGTAGGTCTTTTCCAAAATAGGGTGCTAAAAGTTTTGATTAAGAGAGGATAGGAGTTTCCCTGTTATAATTGAGTAGAGTGGAACTCATGGAATTACAAAAATTATTACATTAATATAAATTAATATACATTGGAATTTGGAAACAAGGAACCATAAATTAGAAGATATGGTGTGATAGAGTCAAAATACTGTCAACCAATCATATTTATACATGTTTTGGATGCATTTTAAGCCTTATCTCCAAGATAGACAGCTTTAAACACATTTTAACCATAACCATGGTAACATAAATTTTAAATATGATTACATGAATATATGAAAAACAATAATCAACTTCTATAAAAATGGAACATGATGATTCAATATATGGAATCCATTTTCATAGTTTCAAATTTTATATGTGGATGAAATTAATTTTAATATAAGAACACAAAACACCGGAATAAATAGTTTCTAGGAAACTATCTAATTTATGGGTAAGAATAATTTTAACTTAAAATAGATTAAAATTTTCATTTCCATTACACTTTTGGTTAAATAATATAAAAATTAAGGTTTTTATACATAATGAGTAAGTCAAAATAGAATTAAATATTATAACCATTCCATTAAATGAAATGACCTAAAAATAGAATTTCATTTAATAAAATATAACTTATATTTGAAAAAAGTAAAGATAGGGTTCCCAAATTCAATGTAATATTTGAAAATAAATTATTTAACTAAATAAAAATATATTTTGTGGAAAAACAATCATAAAATATGATAAATACTAGTGAATATTTAATTTTAACCCTTATCTCTATAGTGTAATATCATAGAAAACATATTTTAACCTTAACTATAGTTACATATTTTTCTATTTTTCAATATACATTGTGACCAAAAAAATAGGTTTAATGTGTTACATAATATTAGTTTTATTAATTCCAAATATGGAATTCATTTGATTAAATCAAATTCATAGATAAGGAAGTGTTTAAAATAAAATTAATCCTTGAGATGGCATTAGAAATTGGTTTTTCAGAAAAAAAATCTCTTTTTAGGTGTAAATATATTTTAAAAAATCAATTATAATATTGACGATAATTTTGTTTACTAAATTTTATTTAATAAAATAGATCTATTTGAATTTTAAAACCCACCAAAAAATAAATATATCTTTTAAAAAAATTGGAAAATAAATGTTATTTAAATAAGAAATAGTATTTTTACAATTTATTGAAAAATATAATATTTTATAAAATTATATAAAATCATCATAATTTTTTTTGTAATATTATTAAATAAATTAGAAAAATTATTAAGAAAAAATTTATTAAATTGAAAAATTTTATTTTTAACTTCTTCTCTCAAAAATCCGTAAAAATAATTTTTAAAGAAAACGAATTTTGTAATCATAAACTATCCTTACTAAAAATTTATTTCTTATTTACTATGCCTCAATCAGTTTTTTGTTGTATTACGTATGCCCTTTATATATATTTTACAATTTGGTTATTCTTATTCATACCTACCAACTTAATGACTAGGTTATACGATTCCCATTTAAATAATAATTTTTCATTGTTTTTTAATCATGATTCCATTTTTTTTTCAATCCCCAATAATCATAATATTATTATTTTAAAATATCAGGGTATTTATAACATTCAATCCCTAAATATGAGTATTATAAAAAAACTAACAATTTATAATCAATATTTTCATCCAAAAATCATCTGAAACTATTTTAACAATATAGATATTTTAGAAATTTTATCATTAGTATAAAAACATTATTATATTTATTGATCAACCATTATATATCACCATATCATCCATTGGAAAATCACAAAATTATGCATGTTTTGTGTGGAATACATATTATAGGAACAAAGTATTTATTTCTTCATCACCTCCCTACATGGATAGTTTCCAAAAAATATTTAATTAATTAAAATGATATTTATTTAATGATTAATATTCTTAAAAAATAATTTATGAATTTTATTCATATATAAATAATTATTATTATACTAAAATTTATTCAATATATTTTATTGGAACGAGATCTGCAATGATTTCATCTTTGGGAATCCAAACTAAAAACCCACATTGAATTATATAATAATATTGTTATTAATTATGAATCATCTATTTAAGTACATAAAATAATCCTTGAATGATAAACAGAGTATAATAATTAAATAATTTATCAACCTTGCTCCAATAACCTGGAGTCATCATTAATAGAAAACAAAATATATTCCATTGTAAAATTTTGAATAACTTAATATTGTTAAGAGAATAGATACATACATTATTCTCATATGAAATTAAAAAATGTGAAAAAACTAATTATTCAGTAGGTAAATTTTTTATTTATTCCATTAGATCCTTGAAGTCATTCAAAAATAAATTATTGGTACCCTAGGATAAAGATAAAATAATAATAAAGGACGATATTATATTCATACTAAGAAAATTTATATACTGTAAGGTATCATAAAAAAATAAAATATAAATAGCATACTAGAGATACAAAATAATTGAATATCTCATATAACTGATTTCATTAAATGGGAATATATCCCTAGATAAAATATTTATATAAATAAATAAATGGATAATAATAACTGATTTCACAATGATAGAATAGAAAATAAAAGTCATTATAATCATATCATTAAGGCTTTGTTCCAAGACAACATAAAAAATCATAAAAATTTATTATTTATATCATGGTCGTTTAATTCATTCAATGCATTGTTATTTAAATATTACATTGGATTTAATATATTAATCATATCATACATTAAAAATGTTATTTAACTAATAAAAAACTATATGAATAAATGTTTTATTAAGTAATTTATTTATGTTTCATTCCTTATTGTCATGGAATTATATTATTTTACATTTATATCTAAAAAATATAACAACATTACCCGTATGAGACAAATGTATATAAAACAATGATATTTTCAATGACCATATTTCCAATGATCATATTTCTTATGATTGTATATCCATTTAAAACAGCAATATTACCCCCATTACTCTATATAAATTCATTACATTAATATCTATAAAATCAAACATATCCTTCACAAAATTTTCATTTTAGATTTTACAATATGAATTATCATTTGATTTCATTACTTATCATTGTATAGTTCTATCTATAAATAGTTATCCTCGAGCGGAATATGGTTTAGGAGATATCTTATTTTTAATGATAATATTGTTTTATATATATTATTAAATATTAATTTATAAATATATAATGCATGTGAACATCCATGTTATATAATTTCTGGTTTAATGGATTATTATTACAATTCTATATTGTGAATGAATAAAATGTTTTTAGATCAATTCACAGGATGTGGGATTCATTTTTTACTCAGTTTCATGTACTTAAGAAAATACCATTTTTAAAATTATATACATGTAATTATATAAAATACAGTGTTTCTTTAAACCAATATTGTAAAAATATTTTATATGATTGGGGAACTGGTCACATTATTTTTTATGTATATCCCTTGTGGAATTATATTTTTAGTTCTATTATGAAATGGGTTACATAATTTTTTAATTGTTATTCTATAACTATAATGTCCATATTCTATATTTATATTATGATCGAGAAATAATATAACTTTTTTATATGATTATAGTTATCTTTATAGTATATTTTTTAGTCTTCTAATGTTTTACATAGACCCTCAACATTTATCAGCAGCCTCTGGAATATAATGAGGTTCGCTTTAAGTATATTGAACATTTTTTTATTCATGATGTTGGTGAACTATTTAAGGGATATCAAAATGTAATATCATAACCATATTAAATTTTTACATACTATTTTAGGGATTTATAGTAGATATTAGGATATTCTAAAATCACAGAATATAATATTATTCATGTAGATGCTAGCCCGTGTTTTGGGTACATTCTAGTTATCAAGGTTGATATTTAAGATTTTGAATTCCAAGTGGAATTATTTCACGAAATTAAATAATATAATGTGTGATTGAGTATTTATTTTTTTTACTCATTTATAATGGGGGAAATAGAGTTTCTGTTCTCATATAATATTTGGAACATTATATTCCCATTTAATTTGTGTGTCTTCTTATTTTTTATCACTATAATTAATGTAATTTGTCAGAGTATTTGGTGTATAAGTACATTTTCATATTTTATTTTGCTATATAATATGATCGTTTCCTTATACATTGTTGTGCCATGTTTCTAGTTACATTATAATTATTATGTGATATATAATATGGTTCCCATATGAATAGTTTGATAACATAATGTGATGAATTCCAAATATCTGAATATGGAAATAAGATTTAACTAGTGTGATCTGACAATAATATCCAGCAATATTTTCTCGGGTGGGTGGAACACAAGATTTAAGGTTATTGGAAAACCCTATATAGGTTATTTTTTTAACATATAATGACTCCACTAGAGAGGATAATAAATATTTTTATGTATATTTTATGGGGATAAGAAAGTAACTAGTGAGATATATTTATCTCAATAGTTCATGAAGTGGAATAATCATAAAATGACTTTTAGGATTAGTTATTTATGATGTTCATTTCTAGCACATTGAAAACATACACCGGTCAAATTTTTTTCATCTCAATAAATATAGAATTTCATTGAAGGAACATGATTAATGTATTATAAAAATACACTTATGTAATCATATGATATCAAGTGATATGATTTATACAGATCATTTTTGGATTAAACTATTTGATATGGGTTTAGATATGTTCTTTCAATCTGACATCCTTTCCTATTTTCATGAACTGAGCCCTTATTTCTAATAGGAACCTAGTTCTTGGAGAAATTAAACTATAGTATTTCTAATATTCTAAATCTAAGAGTGTTTCCTCATGTATCAAGTAATGTTAACATAATAATTATAACATCAATGGTGATATGAAATATAGTTACTCTGTGATTCCCCTTCTGTAGAACATGGAAGTACACATCATGTAATTCATTAGTGTGGTAGAGTAGTTTATATATGAACTTATTTTCAATTAGAACTATTTGAGTGATTATTATTCAAGTATATGATTAATTATTAGTTTTTTCAAACATATTATTATCTTTTTAGAATTTATGTCAAAGCCTAGGCTCATAAATCCAATATAGGATTGTTTTTTTATAGAAACATAATATATTATATGGATTTGGATACTTAGGGTGGTGAGGATTATGGGGTCCCTACGGTCAATAAGAGTATTATTGTGTTGTTCCTTAAGTAAATAAATATTTAAAAGGTTGTATAAAATGATCATGGAAGGATAACTTTATTATATGCTCCAAATAGATTTTTATTATTTTATGAATAAACCACTTTAAGGTTAGAGTGAACTTTACAACACTAGAATATCAAATATAAAACACCCCAAACATTAACACATTCTAGCTTTAAATTCAACCCCAAAAAATCAAATTTCACCTTTGGTCTGCCTCCATCCATGCTCTCTAAATCGCAACACTGATTCACAATCAACCAATCATCACATCAACATCTCCAAGAAATAGAAACCATCGGATTAGATCATCATCGCCATTGGAAAGAACTGAAAACATTCAAAATGTAGAGGGGGAAATCTCTCCAGAACCAGAAAACAGACCTTTTGAAAACCATCAACAGATGAAATAAACATCACCTAGATCTACGACCACCTAGAACACTGTCGATGTTGGAATGGTCGCCATCGAGCAGGAACACCATTGCTAAAAATCTCATGATTGAAAGATATCCATAGAACAGAAATTCCCAACCATAAAACTAGATCAAACCAACCATAATAAAACTCTACTACAAACCAGCAAAATGAAACAGAGGGCCAAAGATGAATATTCCTATGCCATCTGGGCTTTAAAAAATATCGACGACTGCTCGAACCACACATCGCAGATCTCTTAAGGATCCAACACACCATACCGACCTGGAAGGGGTGTTGGAGCTTGAAGACAGGTCATAGTTGAGTGGGAGAAAGAAAAACCATCCATCGCATTCGGCGCTGGAACCGCTATCTCAGACCATAGAGAACTACCTGAAGGACCACCACAGAACCGAATCAAAAGGCCAAAGAAACAAACGCAAGGAAGAGAAACTGTAGGATAAGATATCTGGTAAGCGGATAGGCGGAGGGAAAAGGGAAGGGGAGGCAATGCCGGAAGCGGCACATAAGCCTCCCCCTCCTGAAACGCCACTGAAAGAAACCCAAGCGTGGATGACGCAGGGGAGAGAATCTGCTTAGCAAGATATTCAAATAAATTTATGATATTATTGAAACTCCATCTTATTATAGTGAGGGATGATCAAATGTCAAAGGTATAATTTTTTAGCATCTAACATAACAATTTTTACTTGTTACAAATCTATGATATTGTTTTATAAAACTCATTTTGCAATAGATTTATGTAGGTTTTTATATTTTCATCATGGGTAAATTAAAATTGATACACACTTAACAGAATGATCTAATGATATTCATAGATACTTATAGTTCAATATCATGATCATATAGTTAATGATTCTTGAGTAGTTCATCATATTTTAGATTGAAAATTTTTATTTCTTCTTTGTTATAGATTTACTGACACATTATCATGCACACATCTTCAAATATAATCAAACCATGTTATTCACATATGGTATGGGTGATTATTGTACTATTATGAGACTGTAGAATTTATGTATAGATTATTTTGGAAATGAAAAATCATATTTCTTAGTGGTTAAAAAAACTATATGTTAATTGTTATAAGATATGAGGATATGAACTAGACTATTATTTCGCTATAGTTTTACTAAAAAGAATATATACATTCTATGAAAAATATTAGTCGTTCAACACAGAAAGAGTTTTGGTTCACTATTTAGTTAATGAAAGATATAGATCCTATTTAAATTACACCATAAAGATTTTATCATATAAAAATAGATAGATAAATATCAACAAGATTTTATTGAGGCGATTGAGATTTATTCAACCATGAACATATCCTTCTAATGTTACTTCATATTCAATTTTAAGGTAGATTGTTCAATATGATTATTTTTTAAAAACTGAATGTCTAAATAATTGATACTAAAAATTAAATATCATTTTACCCATATAAATGATTAATACAATCATCTGATTGGATCCAAGTAGTTCTCTATGATCTAATTTTTTTTAGGTTAACAGATCTTTCATGTGAGGCAATTTGGGATTCGTCGAAGTATATTCAAGATAAGGTGTGTAATGCATTATTTCCTTATGATTTCATCAAAATTTACAAATTCATTAATATCCTTTAGGGGCCTTGTGAGTCAGTGTTTACACCCATATATGGTAATATACGTGTTTTTATTCATTAATGATAACTTTGTGTACATAAAAGTATAGAAATATCATGCTCAACATTTTGAAATTAAATTGAGTACATTTAGAGATCATTAGATATATGAAAATATGCTGATATAGAAATTTTGGAATAATAGTGTTCTACTAATGTGGAATGTGATATTAGATGTTGGTACATCAGTTGACCATGATAGGATGAGGTCAAAATATATTAATAATAAACCAATACCATTATTAAAATTCATTTTTTTCGTATGAATAGTTCGATTGTATAAGGGATTCCAATATAACATTACATGTTTTATAAACCCTATAGTTACCCAAGCTAAAAATAACTTAATTAGTATAATAATATCATGTTTTAGATATTAAATCTCATAAACTATCTTACAATCTATGAAATAAACGGTTTAGTGACATGAAGATTACCTATAAAAAATTATTTTCAAAAACATGAAAATATTTTATTGTAATTCTGCTCCACTAACCGTCTCTGCACATATAAATTAGTAAATTCTCCTTCTTACCCTAGGTAACAGAAACATAAGAATGGTTTTATCTTTGATACTGAATAGTGGAAAAACATATCATAACTTTTCAAAATATAAACATGTATGGGGACATGAGGAAGACATAAATATAATAATAAATGACCATAAGACCATATTTTTTTTCTATAGAACAAGATAAAGCGGCTTGAAATCATACCTAGATCATTAAGTAAGTGTAAAAAAAATTAATAGAAAAAATATATATTAATTTTATAAAAATAAGATATCATGATAGAAATGTGGAGAATAAATTAACAAAAAGGTTCAATAATGAATATATTTTATTCAATGGAAATGAAATGCATCATGATAATTTGAAATAACATAATAAAAAACATGGGAATTTGGGAAATCATAATTGTAATCAATCATGTGAACATTGTTTTAACCATCACATTCACACATCAACACATGAAAAATTATTTCCACATCTAATTCAAACAAAAATATGTGAAAAAAGCTTCATCTGTCTCAATATGACATCAAATATGTAAGAAATATTCACTCATATTATTTAGAATAAAATTATAAATAAGCCATCCAATATATCATTCACACAAAAAAATTGTGAACAAAGCTTCAGGTATCACATTCACAGAAAAAATGTGATTAAATTTTCCCTCGTCTCATTAAAAAAACATTTCATCATTTCATATATTAATAATCATTAACCTATAACTCAAATGGATTAATATGGCCCAACTCATCATCATCTATACTTAAGAGTTCCACTTAAAATCAATCATAGAGACATCTTTATTATCACATGAAAAAATGGATTTTCCCCAACATTTCTAAAAAATATCACAACAAAAACATAAAAGATCACAGGTTATCAAAAATATCATTTTCCGAAATATATTATTTCCTAATTAGATATTTACGATGATCAAAACATATATTCCTGAAATCAAATAACAATAGAGTAAATTGATGTGAAAAAAATATATTCAAAAATACATTGAAATCATTAAGAAAACTATACATTTATTAAATGAGATTAGTAGCCAAATGAAAAAAAATATTTTAAATAGTCATTAATAAACAATATATGTAAGAAATATAAATTTTACCTATATATTAAAATGGGAGGATGATAATAATTTTTATTTTTAAAGGATGAGAATACTTTTTGGATATTTTAATGTAACCTTGTTGAAAATACACATCATTAAAAGGATTACTAAGAGTGTGTTTAAAAATAAATAAATTGAAAAAATTGGTTTATTAAATATAAAAAAAAATTGAGATACCACGAGGGAAAGGAGAATATTTTTGGGAATTATAAATAATTTATATGAAATAAAATTCAATTCAAATAATTATTAATTATTATTAACAAAAATTAATTTCACTAAACCATATAATCATTAATGAAAAATACACTCTTATAAAACATTATTTATCTATAAATGAAGGTGGAAATAAAATATAAACACATAAATGTTTATAATATATCATTCATTATTGATAATTGAAAAATAAGAGATATTGTGACAAAAGAAAGATATTTGAGTCATGAAAACCCCTTATAGACATTGTAACATTTTTATACAAATCCCATTGGACGAATAACCTTAAATAGACAATTCAGTGTCATGAAATATAATAGGATAGTGATAAAAAAAGTAAAAAAATGTTTTTATTCACACTATTGACATTGAATAGCGGTGTATATATTAAATAGGTCTCCATTGATTCAAATTTGAGACAAATAAACCTTTACCTTATTTCCACCCATAGTTAGATTAACATTGAAATATTTTATAAAAAATATAAATATAATTATAACGAATTTTATAAAAATATGCATAAATATATTTTATTTTATTTTCATCTATAACCATTGTCTATATGTATTTTAGTAATTTATTTTCTATATTCCAACATTTTATGTTTATAGTTCTGGATGATTTTATGAGTTTTATAGGAGTGATGTCATTGTGGGTTCATCTTCCAAACTCATCATTAAAAATACATTAATCTTATCAAAATGGTAAACTTATAATTATTTATGATGTGTAAATATATTTTCCTATGTACATTGGACTTCATCCTAGAACATGAAATCAGCAATGAACACTTTTTAGTGGTTTGTAACATATAAATTTTATTTTATAAATTAATGATTTAAATTTTTATCTGACCTTCCCAAAAACCAAAAATAATAATTAGTTATATTTTTAAATATTTTTATAATATTAATTTAGTTTTCATAATTATCCATCATATGATTTCATATCATTGTTAAGTATGTGGTCAAACTGACCTAAAAATGAACACACCATGGTTATTGATGATTATGATGTGATTTAGTTGCAATATCAACACCTAAGATGAATGAACATTTCACAATGTTTTTATTATTTAGATATATCCAAATCATAAAGGCTATTTAATAATAATTGATGGATATGAAATTACTACATAATTTAAATTAATGATATTCCTCTTTGTGAACTTGTTTTATAAGGTTGAATTAGTGGTAATTGTTTATGGATCATATCATTAAAATGATTTTCAATTTATTATCCAAAAACCATAATGATTTCATATGTTTAATATCTCGTTTTTTGGATTGGTGGAAATTTCTAAGGGAATTGGAGTATTCCCCTTTCATATATGGGTCGAATCATTAACTGACCCTCAGAATGTAAATCCAGTATTTATAACACATTAAAGTTTTATTTATTCGGTTTAAGGTATGAGAGGACAATTGGGTGTTTTTATATGTTTTTTGGTCACTAGGAAATGAAAACCCTATTTTAGGAGAATAAACATTGGCAGATGGTTGGAACACAGTTAGTACAAACCATGTGGCATGTTTTCTAGGGGGACATGGTTGGTAGAAACCATGTGTCCCCAAGGATAAACCATTCATCTTAGTGAAATGGCCTCTAGGGTGGAACACAGTATGTCAAGCCATGTAAAAAACGTTAGATGGTCATGAAGGAGGTCTATAGTAAACTACATTGGTGGCCGCATGAGCTAATTTACAGATTTTTTAGTGTGTTTGTCTAAAATTCCAAATTCTCCGATTTTAAATCAAATCATAGATAAGTAATGGATGAGTGCTATTTCCAAACAATGAGGTAGATTTTCTATAATCATTCCCCTAAAATTCATTATATTTATAAAATATATCCATTATGTCATATATCGATCTTCCCTTGGATTGCTCTTAAATTATGAAATTCCAAAAATTGATCACCTATAATTTGTTTAGACATGATAGGAAAATTTTATACATTGTAGAAGGTTGATAAATTCTACCCGAACCACCCAATCAATAGTTTTTTAAATTGGCATTGATGTCTTCTCCCAATTTTAACCAAAACACCACTATGGTTTATTTTCATTTCCATAATAACGGTAGTAACCCAATTTTGTGAATTAATCTTAGAGATCGGATGTGTTCCTTGTGGAATAATTTTACCTTATAAGTATAACATATTTCCGGAAGATATACCTTTTTAACTATGCGTAATTTTTTAATTGGATAATTCCTTGAACAACTCGTGTTTCTTGAAATAATAATTGCTTTTTTCTTGAGAACCTTCATTTTTTTAATATAGAAATGTTAATTTTTTTACATTAAATTGCAAAATTGGTTGGCCAATAGGGTTTATAATGAATTTCATTATGAAAGGTAATCTTAAATCACGTGGAAAATTTTATTTCTCATAAATAAAATCATGAATGGCGTGAGGTGAAATTTTATGTTAGCATAAATAGTCACGTGACCTTTGGAATACCATTATTAATTATTCCTACTTCTTATGAAAAAACCACATTCTATGTGGGATTGGGATAAATTTGATAAATTTCATGGAATTGACACCAAAATGGGCATCTAAATAACAAAAACTCAAATTGTTAAAAGAATTATATTAAATCATTACATGATACATGGGTTCCATATATGAAGCACCATGGATGGGCTCACTAATTAAATGGATTCTATTATTACTTGATTATTTATAGGGTTCCTTCCATGGGATTCCTTGTATGGGCTCATATGCTCCTTGATATCACATATACCATGATTGACACACACGTTCCTTACACATAATTCCTTCAATTAGATCAGTGGTAAAAGCAATTATGATGTACCTTGAGTGATACTAGTTTTATAACATGGAATGTCCAGGAAGCACTCATAGGTTGTATGATGGGTTGTATTACTTGAGAGATACTTGTACTCCATATGTGTAATTCTAGGATAATGATAATAGTCTATTGAAATTATGGAATGCATTGGGAGATAAGCAGATTCCTTATACGAAATACCTTGGAAGGGTTCATAGGAAATCTGATTTTACATTATGATTGAGAAATAATTAATTTAACACTACCTCATAATCCTTTAATGTTATAAAAAACCTGGATACTGTTATAATCACCTTTATATAGGGATGACTTTGGTTCTCCTTGGGTTTGGAATGAAACCTAAGTTACCCCTTGTGCCCTAAATAGTAATATTCTCTTATATATATGTTTATATATTTCATTAGGTATATAGTTCATATATATATATATATAACCATGTTACGCGGTGAAATATATTTAGAGGTATTTCGTGTTTGGTTGAAGAAGGTATTATCGTTCAGATGTACCACTAAGAACCCGAGCCTGACTCAATCTTATTTGTTTATATATAGCTTATATGTTATTATTGTACCCTAATATAGTTTATATTCATGTATTGGATTGAATTATTCATCACTTTTGGATGCCTACTAAGGTCATTTAACACCTTTTTCGAGCCACCATTTTGTACCTGAACAATTATTCATGTTGCAGGTTTTGGATTATAGGTGATAGTTGTGATTTCATTCATGTACATGAAATCTTATAGTCATAGGACTAAGAGAGATATAAATATGATCATGGATATATTATTTGGGAATTTTTTTACTTTTCTTTTTATATTTTTGGACTCACATGGACATGAAAAGCTGTATTATATTTGTCATTTTCTGGTAATCAAATTTGTCTCTATAGCCTTTTTTATATTGCTTTAATTTTTGATTTATTTTTTATGTGTTATTGTGTTACATTTATCATGGAAGTATATTGTCCAACTATAACATCATTAGGATAGTACTACTAGTTGTAAGCCTCTAGAATATAGGGATCTGTGCTTGATACTATAAAAAAAATCGGCTTGTGGCACGGTTTCAGTGGTTCCTAGGTCGGGATGCTACAAGTGGTATAAGAGATTATTCTTTTTTTTCTTTGTATCCATGTTTTTGGATGGTATATAAGAGTCTCGTAATGTTTTGTCACTTTTTAAATAGCTTATGTTTGGTTCTGGCCAACCCACACATGAGGGAAAGATCATGTTGCCCATGAATGGACTACTTTCCTTATTGGTTTTTATTATGGATGACAATTATTACACCTTGGGTGATTGTTGTACTTTCACTGGTTACTGATGTTTGTATATATAATATTAACCCCTTGTAATAGTATGTAAATGAATTATTATTAAATGCATCATGATAGGCACATATATATCAATAGTAAAATAATATTCTATGCCTTGTAGGTTGCATTGGTTGACTCCCAGATTCTGTGTTGTGTTTATTTTTACACTTATTTAGGTGATCATTTTGTATTATTTTCTATATTAAATGGTTGAGTGATTTATCTTAACTATTATGTGTTTAATATTCCATGTAAATTTTTTCATTCATAGTTATGTACCATGATTCTATGGTTTTTTTATGTGTATGTCTCTCTTTCTTGGTGGTAGAATGCCTTGATATAATTAGGAAAAATATAATTGGTTATTAATGTTTTCGAATCAACCTAAACATTGTTTCAACAAAAATCTTGAGGGTACCACCATAATTAATAAAGTATGATAATTTTTACTCACGGACCACAGGTTGTATGGGCAGAATCATTTTATGGTTTTGGTTAAATGGTACCAATAATAGTTTCTAATGTGTATGGGCCTTTATACAGGGGTATGGGGGACCCCTATAATTGAAAAATTATATATGAACCTATTATATTCTGAACATCAAGGTAAAATCCTACATATAGTAACACGAATTACAATTGTAACTTATAATAGAGAGTTACAATATATATTTTGAATAGTAATTCGTCTAACCAATCCATGATATAATATAAAATTGAAATTATTTTGGGGAATAGTTTTCTTCATAACGACTAATACCTATATAATTTTATTATAATGATCTATATGAATAAATCCTTAAATGCATGACATGACTGAATTACGTCTAATTGGGAATGCGGTTTATGAGATAAACCAATTAAGGGTATATTAATTTATTGAATGAAATAGAAGAACCCTTACAGGTCACCTTATACTTTTAATGCTTCTCTACTTATCCCCATGGGGTATGATTATGATAAATGGGATGGTTATTAAAAGTGTATATGGATTCTTATATAGTGTTACATATAAACATATGGTGGTATATTACTTTTATAGTCCCCCTTTAGTTTATTATAAATGTGTTAACTTCTTTTGAGAATTAATATTATGAGGATTTCATTTATTAAAAGGCCAGTTGTTTCTTAATGGTTGTTTTCCTCTATATACTAGAATAGAAATTATCGTCAAGTAAGCCAATTGTAATAATTTCAAAGTTAAATAAAAAATGATTCATTTTTTATAAATGTTGTAAAAATATATTATGAGATAATTTTCCTATTATGCTTCATTGATTCAGCTAAATAATGTTGTTAATAATAGTTACCTTTGAAGGTGGTACTTTCTATACCTTATGTATATTTTTTCTTAAACATTATGACACATTTTTGATGAATAAATGACCAACAAATAACCCTTTTTGATATTTTTATAGTGTGTACCCTCATATAGTGTAATGTTTTTAATGTTTTGATGAGGGATAGCATGCTAAGGAGTGTGAGTTCTTCCTATAGTATTTTTATTTTTTCATTTGAATATTAATTATTGGTGGTAGATCTTAGTGACAGTCTTTAGGCTTCACATTAGTTTAAAATTCAACACATTTTACTTAAAATTGGGGATATCCCATTGTAGTAGTTCCCTTAACTGTAAAATATCAATTAAATTATTATGAATTGTTTCCTACATGAAGTGTCATTCTTGTGCCGATTGTCCCGAGTAATACTGAAGATAGTTAACAGAAACCCCTTAGTAGATGGGTGATAGTCTATCCTGATGAACCTCATGGGTGTATTCCTATATAAAAATATTATTGAGTGTCAACTCATTACCCCATCATATTATCATTGCAACATTTTAGTGGTCACACCCCTATATAGATGATGAGTGATAATATGTGCCTAGTATCTCTATGCTCAGCAGGTGATGTTGTTCCACCTTTTTTGATTGGTTTTGACCCATAAAGGTCTATTATTCCTTACCTGTTTCAATGTAAATAGGTGTATAAGACAATGTGTAATAAATCCCCTAAGATTTAATGTGGTTATCATTCTAGATTCCCAAGGGATAGGTTTATGGGCCTATATTCCTTGATCATTAACTCATACCCTTATAAGTCATCATTCAATTTATTCTAGAGAACCCATGAAAGAGGATGGATTGGTGTTTTAATTTTCCCTACCAATAGTGAGATTTATTTTATGGTCATCTTGATACCATCACATTTGATATGATCTATTTTAATGATATTAGCATGGTAATTATTTCATTTTATTTAAATAACCATGAGTTCAGTTTTATTGAAATTGGAATTGACGGGTGGACCAATTGGGTTATTGGACCCATTGACCAGTAACTATGTGTTTGATCCTTTATTTTTCAAAAATTACATTGTAATATGGGTGATAGTTCGAAAAAACCCATCATATAGGTATCTTCTATATCTAATGAGCGTTTCTAGGAGAGCTCCTAACATGATGAAACTGATCTGTCATGTAGCATGGTCAAGTGAAACTCGTTGACAGATATCTCATCAGAGTGTAATTTGAGTCTTCAATCAGGTTATACATAATTTACACTCTCTATGTATATAAATTTGAGTTAATTCTAGTTTTAAAATATAAATATTTGGATATTGGATATTGGTTCACATTCAGCTAATGTTTAAAGAACAACATCTTCAAATTTCATTTTTTCGGCACGATAACCCAAATCTATGCATAAATGAAAAGAAATATCATGGGATGAGGGATATATCAGGAATGATTTGGGTGACATGAGATAGTTGACTCGTGATAGAAACATGTAACACACTATTTGATTACATGGTTCCATGTGTTAATTAGTAAAAAATATAGCCTATTTGAAGTGGGAGTTTCTTTGGAGATTTATTTATGATTATCAATATCATCTTAGTCTACACTTGGATTAGTGACAAGAAATCCAAATATCTTGAAATCATTCAGATTACACTAATAGGACATTGTTTCTACACCAGGTTACATATATATCACCCAATTTTTTGTAGAAGTCACTCCATGTTTGTTTCACTTGAGGAGTAGTTTAAAGAAAATCGACAAGGTTCATAGAATAATAATGAACATTTAAGGTTGGTGACCCTTGATGTGTTATGATTTTTTGAAAAACACCCTTTGAAGTATTCTTAAATATAGGGAACAATTCCTGGGTGATGTTATGGTAGAGATCATGGATGAGAGAATTTTAATCCATGTCATCTTTAAGCCTATAAAATGGATAATGAATGTGATATAATTTTAATAAATTATTTTATAAAAACAATGAAATTTGTACTCATATGGTGGGGAGTAGGGTGTTTGTCACTAATGAATGACCCTTGTGTGAGTAGAGTTAGGTAACCATGAGTCATGTCAATAGATAGTTGAATTATAACATTTATTCCATTTAATAGATGATAAAATGTACGGTAGGAATCCACTAAAAAAATATATCTATGGATTCTATTATGGGTTTTGATGAAAACCATATGTGACTGTTATGTCTATATTTTCTTATGAGGATCCATGGAGGCTGGGCCTGAAATATTTCAGGGATTCAGTTATATTTCAATAAATGATATGTTTAGCAGATGGTTATGAAAAATAAATCACCAGAAGTTAGGAATGATATTCAGTGAGAATACTCTGAATGGACTAATTATTCCCATGGATTAAGGCTTTAAAACATATTTTTAGTGATGTTTTGATCATAGTAGCATAGTATTTTCAATGTAGTTAATGGGTGGAGGTTTAGTATAAGTTATTTTTAATATTTTTATGTTGTCAATAATGAACCACATTTAGCATTACAGTGGGATTATATGGGAGAATTTATAAAGTTTGAACATTTTTATCAAATCAGTGATAATGCATAGTGACATTTTTTCATCGTGATAAACATGATGGGAGTATCTCTAGGAAAATTAGTACACGTTTCTAAAAAAATGATGGTGGGAGTACTATGAATCCGAATTGGACATTTAAACCTCGGACCTATAGTGATGATTTTCATACACCAAATAATTTAAGAACAAATGACTACATTGTGACTCATGCTAGATACGATCTAGTAAGAATCATTTTAATGATTCAGTTTTGGATTTGAATGTTCGATATGGTTTGTGTGGTTTATGCATTGTTTGATTATAGTAATTCCTGCAAGTGTGTTTGGAATTTGGAACCAAAACATGATTATTTGATTGAGATTTCATAACCCAATTAGATCACATATTGTTTCATTTTTAAACCAATACCTCTTTAGGTGTATAATATCTAAGGTGGGGTGATTAAAAAGTCTTGTGTTTTTTATTGGTGGAAATTTTTATAGGAATTTTAGTTTTTCCATTTGATGGAATGAATGAATCTTGAAGTCAAACTCATAATATGAATCCAATATTGGGAACATATAAAAATGTTGTTTTTTGGTGGTTTAAGGAATGATATTTTTCATCGGTGTTTTGATGGGTTTCTAGGTTGATGACCATCAAAAAATCATTTTATGAGAAATAGGGAGAGGCACAGGGTTGGTGCTTTCTTAGTACTAACTGTGAGTCCCAAAATATGTGGCATGATTTCAATAGAGACATGGTTTGCCGATACTATGTGTCCCTAAATTAGAGATAATGTGTAATGGTGAAGGTGCCTCTAGGGTGTCACATTATTTTTCAAGTCGTCCACATGAAGTCGTATGGAAGTGTTGGAGGTCTGCAGTAAACTGCAGTGGTTTGTACATGGTCTATGTATAGATTGGGAAAACATGATTATAATCACTTGGTTATTGATAATTAGGTATTGTCTCCACACTTCTATTTCAAAATTATCCAAACCACGTAGCCAAACCATTTGGATTCACTAAATGGAAAAAATTATTTTTTCCCATCCACCAATAAATGGAGTCTTACATGATTTTATCATATTTCAACCTAGTATCCCACTACACATGCTACTTCCTTCCTCTATATTCCTATGGTAAATATCCCTTATCTATGGTTATAATTGGATTTCTTCGAGTTAATTTGAATTATATCAATAATAATGTGATTTATTTTAATTATTATATTTTCTTATCACTCCATCTTTGATGTGATATTTATACGATCTAATTTATTGTATTTTCTTAGTGAATTTGACTAATATTATGATTTACCTCATTCTAGATAGAATCAAATCATTATAATGGATGAGTTAATAATTATTATCATGAGTATGGTGTTCTATAATCCTTTCCCTAAAATTCACTCCATTTATAAATTATTTTCATTTGATGCCAGCCCGATATCGCAGGTTGTTGGGACCAAGTTGGATGGAGAAGGAAGTTTGAAGAATTAGCCTTTTTAGAGTGTTTTCATTTGTTGTCAAAGAAGATAAATCATTTCCCTTTATAAAAGAAACAGAAACTAGGACGATGCTTTGCTAATTTTTATTTCACAAATACCATAAGTTTGGAGAACTTGTGATTCAAGCCTTATGAAGAGTAGAGAGAGTAAAGAAGTGATTTTTTCAAAGGAATGAAAGTGGCATGAATGTCATGAGTGGCACAAAAGTATCGGCGTGCAAGTGTCAGTGGTTCACAATTCATATTTCAAGATCATCACATGAAAATTTGACAGAGGAAATAAAATGTCCTGCAAGTTAACGATTCGTGCGAAAGTCAAAAGTGGCGTGCAAGTATAAGTGGCAGACAAGTGTTGTGCTCAATTATAATTTGTGTGCAAGTTTGGTATGCATGTAAAAGTGGTTCAAAACTATATGTTGCACACAATTCATATCCCAACATAATCATATCAAAATATGACGATGGAAAGAAAGTGTTGCTCGAGTGATTGAAGGGCGCACAAGTGATGGAGCGGCGCGCAAGTGATGAAGCGGAGCGCAAGTGGGAATGGTGCGCAAGTGTATGTGGCGTACAAGTCACCAAAAGTCATATAAATAGAAGACTAGACTCCTCATTTTTGAGTGATCAACAATTAAGAGAAAATTCGAGCTCTGATCTTGCAAGTAGTAGAGGACAGCACGCAAGCTGAAGTGGCACGCAAGGTGAGGTTTATTGATCAGGTGTGCAAGTAGTGTATAGTGAAAGTTTTTTTGAGAATGTTTTTCCATGCAAAATTTTATCTTCATGTTTTTCCGTGAATGTTTTGCCATCCAAGTTTCTAGAGGTGCACAAGTAGGGAGGTGCGCAAGTAGGGAGGCGCACAAGCAGCTGGCACACAATCAGGGAGGCACGCAAGTAGAGAGTAGCGCACAAGATTTCTGCACTAGGAGGTTCTTACCAACTTCTGGGTTGGAAAGTGAAGAATTTTTTTGATAGATTTTATTTGTGAAATTTCATTAAGAAGCATAGAATCATTACATTACCCTATTTTTTCTAAGAGGGAGCACATGATCTATTGGATTGTTTTCAAAGTGCTACACTAGTGTAAAAGTATAACCAACTCGATGTATTCCACATCAAAGGATTTTTTTCTTGTGGATTGTGTGGTAGTGGATTTTTTCTGTACCATACCAAGGATGTAGATACTCTTGTTGAGTAGTGAACCTTGTAAATCTTGTGTTCATGTGGTTCTGTGTGTTCAGCGGGGAATAAACTCTTTAACATGAGGCGAAGGTCATTTCAAAAAGGTGAAAGTTAAAAAGAAATAGATATCACTGATTGACCCCCTCCCACTCTCAGTGATACATGGATCCTGACTGGGAACTTAAATTGGTATCATAGGGACAGGTTCCCTTCATTTATTATTTGCTGAAGTGGTTGAAGAGAAGTTGTGATGGGGAATCTGAATTGCGTGAACTGTAATGGGATTCCAATTTTTTATAGAAATAACTATCACATATGGAAGGATAGAATGATGCCTTTTCTTATGTCTCTTGGATATGATGTTCTTGAAACTACAACATATGTATTTTATTCTATTAATGATAAGGTTCCTCTTACTCCTATCGACAAGAAGATCCTTGAGAATGATGGAAGAGCTAAAAATTCATTACTCTCATCTCTTTCTGAGAGTGAATTTTTAAGTGTGGAAGGTGTTTCTACAGATAAAGGTACCTGGGATAAGTTGTAGAACATCTATGAAGGAGATATTAAAGTAAATAAGGCAAAACAACAAATCTGGAGGCTAAATGATGAAGACATTAAAATGGGAGAATCTGAATCTGTTGGGGAATTCTTTACCAGGATTAATGATATTGTTAGTACAATCAGATGTCTTGGTGAAATGTTGGAGGATTCTACAGTTGTCGAAAAGATATTGAGAATTATTCCCGAAATGTTTGATGTTAAAGTGTCTTAATTAGAAGAGAGACACCCTTACCCATTATCTTTGGATGATTTCCATAGCACTCTCATTACTTATTAAATTATAAGGGAGAAGACTATGAAGAGAAAAACAAAATCTGATAGAGAAATTTAATTCAATGCTACAAAGAGAGAGAATTCAAAGAAGACCCTTATGGAAGTTTATCCTAGTGAATCTGATTCTAAAGATGAGGTATGCAAAAAATTTTATGAAATATAATCTTTTTTTTCTAAAAATGTGAAATGAGGTACAGAGAAATATAAGGGGAAACATTCCTTGAAATGTTCTGAGTATGGAGCGGTTGGTCACTTATCTGCTAATTTTCCTCAAAAGAATAATGAATACAATTATGATGATGAAAGAAGGCCAAGAAGGTCATGCAAGAATCAAACTGACAAATACAAATATTTTTCAAAGGGTAAGGATAAAATGCTCATCAAATGAAAATGCAGAAGCTTTTTATCTAAAGATGAAGAAGAAGAGGATAGTGAAACTGAATCGGAAAAATAATTTTCTAAGAGATCTAGAGAGAATACCTTTATTGTAGCTATGAATAATTAAGAGTACGAGAGAAATAGCTCAGAAGAAGAATAAACTCAACTTGAATATCATCTGAAAGAAGAATTGAAAGAATACTTGTGGAAGATCAGAAGGCTTGAGAAGGAAAACAACAAGCTAATAAATGAAAATTCCACATTAAACAATAATGATGGTTTTACTAATGAGAAATTCTAGATGGTAAAGAAGATTAATGATCTGAAAAATTCTTTTGAGAATTCAAATAATCGTAATGATCATCTTAAAGTAAATATGATGGATAAAGAATAAGAGTTGGAACTCGTCCAACAAAAACATTATAAAGAAAAATAAATGAATATCAATTTCAAAAATTCTATCTCAGAAGTTGGTGAATGTTCCAGTAAGAATGAACCAAACAAGAATTCACAAAAGTAACCTTCAATGGTTGAAATGAAAGACAGAATTGGTTCTGATGACAACAAGAATTGAAAGACTACGTATGTGGTCAATGACAGCAATGATGAAAAATCAGAAGTGCATAAAAATCACGAGTCAAGATAGACTTATACTACTTATTATAATGTTAAATTTGAACAGATAAAGGGTTTTACAAAAGAAAACATGAAGGTTGATGGTCAGCATATTTCTATTAAGAAGGTTGTTGAGAAGCGTGTTCACAAATTCTGTCAATATAGAAGTTTCAAAGGAAAATATTCTTTCTATGGTTACTGTTGGTATTGTGGTGGATTCAGACACATTGAAAATATGTGTTGGTTCAACCAAAAATATTACAACTATTCCACATGTTTTGAAAGACATGGATTGAGGGAGAGTAAACCCTTTCAAAATAGAATGTGTCCAAATAAATTTCAGATGATATCTGAGAATATTGGTGTTAAAGTTGAGAATAGGTTCCAACCACTGCAAAATAATTCTGAAATATATGATCGACCTGGACATCCTTCAACAGGCTTACTTAGTGTTTTACATAGAAAAAAATGATTGTTAATAATTCTCAAAATCTAAAGTGTTTAAAATCTAAAAGGGACATGTCTGATATGTCTGAAAATAAGGAGTGCATGTTTTTCTGGCCAGAACACATTGACCTGGCTAGGAAATTGGAGGAATCAAAACTGAAAGTGAAAGAAAAAGAAGAAAAACAATCTTTAATTATTGAAACTTTATTGAAATCTAAAAAAGAAGAATGTCCATGGATTCTTGATAGTGGGTTTTATTCTCATATGACAAGAGAGTTAAAGTTTTTGAATAATGTGAAAGACTTCAATGAAGGAACAATGACATTTGTAAATGATGAATCTCTAAGGATAAAAGGTGTTGAATCAACCATCATTGGAAAAGAAGATATGAAATCTAGGAAAACACTATATGTTGGTGGGATGAAACATAACCTGTTTCGTGTTTCACAACTCTGTGATGAGGGAAACAAAGTTATCTTCAGAAAAGATGGATTTTTTGTGAAAAGGGAAAATGATGGAAATATTGTTACAAAGGGCCAACGTACAAGAGGGAAATTGTTCCATGTTGGTGAAGTGCAGAACACTAGTTACATGGGTCTAGTGGATGAAAATAATTTATGGCATAAAAGGCTGGGAAATATGTGTCAGAGAAATATGTGAAAGTTATCAATGAGAGATTGTTTCTGAGATATGCCTGATTTATCAAAAAGAAGAGATTGGTGTTGTACTATTTATGAAAAAGGTAAGATTACAAAATATTTTCATAAGAGAGTTCACATTCATTCAAAATAACCCTTGGAACTTATACATTTGGATATATGTGGTCCAATGAGAAAGAAATAGAAAAATGGAGATTAGTACTTCATTACTTTTATTGATGACTTTACTCGCATTACTTGTGTTATGTACATGAGACATAAGTCAGATGCTCTGAAAATGTTTAAGACATTCATGAGGAAAGAAGAAAAATAATGTGAGTATTCAGTGAAGTAGTTGAGAAGTGATAATGGTGGGGAGTATAATAATAAAGAGTTTGAATGTTATCTTGAGAATCATGGAATTTGGCATGAGTTCAGTTCACCATACACACCTCAACAAAATGGGGTTGCTGAAAAAATGAATCGAAGTCTGGTGGAAATGGGGAGAACTATGTTACATGAACATAGTCATTCTCATTATTATTGGATGCAAGACATTAGCACTACTGTTTATATTCATAACCTATTCTTCAATATGCCAAACACATATATGAATCCATATGAAATTCTCAATGGAAAAACTTGATGTCTAAAACATTTAAGATTATTTGGGTGTCCATGGATTATATATAAGAAAGGTGGAAACCTTGGAAAGCTCGAGCAATGTGGAGAAGATAGGAATTTTTCCTGGATATGCTCCAGAAGGAATAGGATATATATGTCTCAACAATGAAACAAGAATAATTATAGATTCTTCATATGTAAAAGTTGTTGAAAATGTTGAGAAAGAAAAGCAGTCATGTGTTGATGTGGAAGTTGAGAAGGATAGATAAGCTTGTGTTAATGATTTTAATAATGCAACAGACTATGTTAATCCTACCGTAGAAGAGGACTCCGACTCAGAAATATCGAGTGATGAGGATGAAGTTTGAACAACTCATCCTAGGTTGAAGAAACATGTGGACGCTGAGAATATTATTGGAGATAAACATCAGAGGGTTCAAACAAGAAGAACAACATATGCTATATCACATACTTCTCTTTATTCGAAAGTTTATCCAAATGATGTAGATGAAGCATTTGAGAATCTCGAATGGGTTCATTCAATAAAGGATACCCATGATCAGATAGAGAAGAATTATACTTGGAAGCTTGTACCCAAGCCGGACAACAAGAACATTATTGGTACAAACTAGGTTTTCCAGAACGATATTAATGAAGAATGTAAAGTAATAAGAAAAAAATATTGATTTATTTGAAAAGGGTATTCAAAAATTAAAGTCATTGATTTTGATGGAGTCATTTCTCCTGTGGAAAGAGTAGAAATAATCAGAATATTTCTTGTTATTACTGCACATTGAGGTTACAAAATCAAACAAATGGATGTAAAATCCACATTATAGAATGGTTTCCTTGACGAGGAAGTTTACATTGATCAACCTAGTGGATTTGTTATTTGAAATGATGAAAGTTATGTGTGTAGGTTGAAGAAGGCTTTGCATGGGCTAAAATAGGCTCCCAGAGCATGGTATTCTAAATTATATACTTGCTTAAAGAAGATTAACTTTAATAAAGGGATAGTTGATAGCAATCTATACATCAAGGACTGTCAGGAGTTTTCACTGATCATTATTGTTTATGTCGATGATATTATATTTGATGGAAATGATGAATGTTCATGTGAAAAAATATCTATGGAAATGAAGAAGTTATTTGAGATGTCCATACTGGGAGAAATGAAGTACTTTCATGGGCTACAAATTTCGCAGAAGAAGAATCACAATTTTCAGTCTCAAGAAAAGTATACTAAGAATCTTCTGAAGATGTTTGGGATGGAAAATTCGAAACCAGTTTCCACATCAATTTTAGTGGGAACCAAGTTGTCCAAAGATGGATAAGAAAAGGAATTGTATTAGAAAGAGTTTCGGAAGATGATTGGAAGTCTATTGTATCTGAGTGCTTAAACACCCGACATTGTCTATGTTGTCACTTTATGTGCAAGACTTCAGAGTGCTCCTAAAGAATCACATTTTGTTGCTGGAAAAAGAATTCTCAGATATATCAAAGGGAAAACAATTTTGTAATAAGGTATGATGGCTTAATAAATATTGATCTATTCGTCTATTCAGATTCTGATTGGGGAGAAAATGTTGATAATCGAAGATCCACATCTGGTGGAGCTTTATTTCTGGGTAAAATTTGTGTTAGTTGGAATACAAAGAAACAAAATTCAGTAACTCTTAGCACAATTGAAGATGAGTATGTTGCTTCTACTCAAGCTGCAACTCAACTAATGTGGATGATGACTCACCAGGATGATCTACTTGTTGAAGTAAAGCTACAATTGCTCTTGGGTTGTGATAATCAGAGTGCAATGAATCTTACAACAAATCTAGTACAACATTCTCATTCAAAAAACATTTATATAAAGTACCACTTATTCAAAGAGAAGGTGGATAAGAATGAATTGATGCTGGAGTATGTTCCTACATCTAAACAAGTTTCTGATATATTCACAAAACCATTACCGAAGGAACAATTTTCAAAATTGAGGTTGAACATGGGTGTTCAACCTTCTTCACATCAAGGTTAAGGTACGTGTTTTTGTTCCCACTCTCATCTTGACATTGGATATTGTTCTAAATGAGGAGAATTGTTTCATAAATATATCCTTATAGATGCATGCACAAAGGTGGTGTTGTGGGTATGTTGTTAATCCAGTATGTATGTGTGTGAGCTATTCTAACTGTTTGTTGGAGTGGTTATAGGGAAAAATAATTTGTATTCCAGGAACATTGAAGAAGTGAAGAATGCTAATGTAGAAGACTAAAAGATGTTCTGAATGATGTTTTGAAGTAGGCATAGGATATATAATCATGATATTTCGTAGTCACTACCTTTGGACAACGTGGTTTTGGCTGTCAACAATTCTTGTTTACTATAATGAGTTATCTCATGTAGGAGTAGAATTATGGATAAGAAATCCATTGCATATGGTTACCAATTTTAATTATTTATAAATATTGGTTGAAAACAAAATCCAATTGGGGGGATTGTTGGGACCAAGTTGGATGGAGAATGAAGTTTGAAGATTTAGCCTTTGCAGAGTGTTGTATTTTTATTTCAAAGAAGATAAATCAATTCACTTTGTAAAAGGACAACAAACTATGAAGATGCTTTTCTGATTTCTATTTCACAATTATCATAAGTATGAAGAACTTTTGATTCAAGCCTTATGAATATTAGAGAGAGTATAGAAGTGATTTTGGCAATGGAAAGAAAGTGGTGCGCAAGTCATGAGTGGCACACAAGTATTGGCGCGCACGTATTGGTGTGCAAGTGTAAGTGGTGCGCAAGCCATATTTCAAGATCATCAAATCAAAATTCTAAAAATGAAATAAAATTGAACGCAAGTTAAATATTTGAACGCAACTCAAATGTGGGATGCATGTATAAGTGGCGTGCAAGTGTGGCTCGAAAGTATAAGTGGCGCGCAAGTGTGGCGTGCAAGTATAAGTTGCGCGCAAATGTATGTTGTGTGCAAGTCATATTCTAACATCATCATATCAAATTATTAAAATGGGAAGAAAGTGACGTTCGATTGATGGAAGGGCACTCAAGTGATAGAATGGTGTGCAAGTGATGAAGCGGCACACAAGTAGGAATGTCGCGCAAGTGTATGTGGCCCGCAAGTCACCAAAATGCCTATAAATAGACGAGTAGCCTCCTCATTTTTTGAGTACTCAATACTTAAGAGAAAATTATAGCTCTGATCATGCGGGTATTAGAGGGATACATGCAAGCTGATGTGGTTTGCAAGTTTAGGGTTATTGATTAGGAGTGGAAGTACGGTGCCATGCATGTTTTACCATGCATGTTTTGTGGCACTAGTTTTTCCGTGCATGTTTTTTCATGCAATTTTTTCCACGAATGTTGCCAGAGGTGCACAAGCATGGAGGCACGTTATTAAGGAGGCATGCAAGTAGTTGGCGCGCAAGCAGGGAGTCACGCATGTAGGGAGTGGTGCACAAGCTGTCTGCACCAGGAGGTTCTTACCACCTTTTGGGTAGAAAAGTGAAGAATTGTTTTTAAAGATTTGATTTGTGAAAGTTCATTAATAATCACAGAATCATTATATTATCCTATTTTTGTTAAGAGGGAGCACACACACTATTAGATTGTTTTCAAAGTGCTACATGAGTGTAATGATATATCCTAGTCATTGTATTCCACATCATAGAATTGTTTTCTAGTGGATTGTGTGGTACTGGATTGTTTCTGTACGATAACAAGGACATAACCACTCTTGTTGTGTAGTGAACCTTGTAAATCTTGTGTTCCTATGGTTGTGTGTGTTCAGTAGGGGAGAAACTCTTTAACAGGAGTCCAAGGTTGTTTCAAAAATGGGAAACCTAAAAAAGAAAATGATATCACTGATTCACCCCCTCCCCCAATCAGTGATACTTGGATCCTGACTGGGAACTTCACACGTGTTTATCCTAAGTTATAAAATACCTAAAATTGATCACCTAGACATGTCTTATACATTCGTGGAAACCCATATTCATGGTTAAATGATTTTGATGTGAAATCGAAAAACCCCATGGGAATGTTCATTAGTATACCCTGATGACTTGCCTCCATTTTAACCAAAACACCAGTAAGGTGTATTTACCTTTCAATATTAATTTGATTGGCCTAATTTATTTTATTAATATTAAGATGGTATGTGTATCATGTGTAATACTTGTACCACATATGTATAAAAAATGATAGTTAGATGTCCCTATTTATCTAAGTTAATGGTTATGTGGTATGGAATATTACTTCGACAGCTTGTGAGTTTTAATATGATAACCTCTTTTTGTTGGAGCACCAAGTGATACTTAAAATTGAAATTAAAATATTTGACATGGAATTGATTAACGGGAAGTCGAAATAGGTTTATAATGATTTAAATTATTAATTTTCCAGTGTACTCACATGTACCATTTTATTTTTATAAATAAAATGTTGAATGTTCTGATTTCAGATTGAATGTTGCCATCAAAAATTTCATGTCCTATCGAATGAATTTTTCATGATTCCTACTGCTTATAAACATACCACCTTCTATTTGGGTTTGTTATAAATTTTATAAATTTATTGTAATGGATTCTAAAATGGCCTTCTTAGTTATAAGAACTTAAATATTTAAATGAATTATATTAAAACCTAGAGAGATATTTGGGTTCCTTTTATTGAACACTTTGCATGTGATCATTGGATAGATGGATTTTATTATTCCATGAGTGATACATGGGTTCCCTAAATGGGATTTCATGGATGGGATAACATAGTTATTGAGCTTATATATACCAAGTGTAAAACATAGTTTTGTTTTGTGGAATTCATTGGATTGGCATAGTGGATAAATTTAATATGAAAAATAATGAGTGGAACTGGGTTTCTGATATAAAATTTCCATGATGGACTCATATGAAGCATGAAATGATATATTCCTTGACTGATACTTGGACTATTGATGTGTACTTCCCTGTATAGTCTCATAAGATAAATTAAATAATGTTATTACATGGGAGATACTCAGGTTACTTTTATGGAATGCCTTTAATAGGCTCACAGGTCAAATGATGCTACATTATTCATGAGTGATAATCAGTTCACCCTTTTATGATAAACCATTAATTTTGTGGAACATGGGTATAATTTCATGATCACATTTATATCAAGATTCCTTGGCTTCAAGTGGGGTCCTTCATGACTTCTACTATGCATGGATGACTGTTTTAGACAATATGTATGTCCTAGTACTATGTATCAATATATACATGTATATATATGATATTACATATATAGTGTTTATATATACATACATGTATATATATTACCTTATTACAATGTGACACATATTTATTGGTATTCTGGCATAGGCTAATGTAGGTATTATCAGACGGATGTCCACTGAGGAACCCAAGACCAACATTATAATATTTTTTATCTACTACATATCTATTATTTCTTCTCAGTACGATAGTATATATTCATGAATTGGACTACACTAGAACATGTTGGTGGTGGCCTTCTGAGTTTTTCTCACACCGTATTCGAGCTGAAATTTGGTTACCGAATATGCCTCTTGGTTGCAGATTTAGGATTATAGATGATGTTTGTGATGTTACTAGTACAAGGGTTCTTAAAAGAATATGACTGAGCTGGTTCTCGTGATTCTTATAGAGATAGTAATTTTTAATTTTGTTTTTTTCCAAGTATATTGTTCTCTTATATGGAAATTAATTGTTGTATTATATTTGGAATGTCTATGTTATTTGATTTATTTTTTATTCCTTTCTTTGATAATGATTCAATTATTTATTTATTTATTAATTTCCAGTGTACTACTCTAATAATGAGGGTATAGTATCCCCACTATAACATCATATGAACCATGCTTCTAGTTAGTGGCCTCTCGAGTATGGGTAGGTGTGATTGAGATAATGAGAAAAATCCAAAGGGGGGATAGTTTCAGTGGATCCATGGTAGGTATGCCACATAAACATTATATGTTTCTTTTAAACCATTATAATGAGAATCCATTTAGTGTGGTTATGAAATAAATATGGAAATTGGTTGTTCTTTAGAGGTTGTAGTCCACACGAACGCATGGATGTTGGTTTCATTTTCCATTAAATGGTGAAAATGAGAAATATGATTTATTATTTTAGGATATATAATATAAAAATTTTATCATATAAATATATTATATACTTATTATTTCTTTTTATGGAAGGTGGTTAATTAAAATGAAACATGTTGCGTTGGGGATGTGGTAGTCCACAAAACAAAGGATTCACATTTTCGTTTTTCTTAATGGAAATGGTGAGGGTGGTTAATTCTTGTACAATAAATATAATAACCTAAAAATATAATAATTATATTTATTTAATAATAAAAATATTGTAAAAATAAATATATATAATTTTAAAACCACATAAGTAAAACCAATAATGAAAGTGAAGTGAGGTTCTTATACCTCACTTCATGGATTATCTCAATTTTAATGGAGATTAATCCTTTTAGTGGTGGAAATTTGAGATTAAAAAAACCATATTTTGGTATCTAGAAGTTTTAATAGTTGTTTAGGGAAGTGTTTGGTTAAATGATAATAGGTCTTGGTTTGAGTGTTAGTGAGTAGAGGAGTCCCCCGTTGATAAGTGAAATTGAGTGGAATTTTTGTAAATACCCCATAAAATAATGGGAAGTCACTCTTAAGAAAATTAGATTAAAAATATGAATAACTAAGTTTATAAAATATATGGATTTGAAACCCCTCCAATAATCATTTAGAAACATGTTTTAAACATGTTAGGAACCTTACCTCTATGTTTTATCATTTTATCATTTTATTTTTCATCATTGTATTTTGTTTTTACTAGTGTGATTTATCCTTAGTTCCACAAAAAAATACTCATATAATAATTTTGTCCGAATGATTTCAAAATAGAAACTAATTTGTATGACTAAATTTTTAATAGTGAAAAAAATAAATTTTAAAATGCAAAATGTATAATATATTAAAAACAACATTTTGAAAAAATATAACATAAGTTATAAAATTTAAATAATGTGTTAATATATTATAACTAAAAATTTTGGATTTAAAATCTCAAATATATAATATATTTTTATTTTTTATTTTTTTATTAAATTTCAAATTAATACATATATAAAATAAATTCATTAAAGTCATGTAATGTGTAAATACGATGTTTTTCACCATTCAACTAAAATTTAATCTTTTTAGCAAAAATAGAATCATAATATTCTATTACAATGATTAATAAATTATTTCTGTTTATTTTTTAAAATTAATTTTATAAAATATGAGGATTCAATATTTATATAAATCCTAAAATATAGCAGAAAAATGTTTTTATTGAAAAATAGAATTTAAATTTTTTACTATTCATAATTATTATTTTCTATCATTTATAATAAAATTTATAAGTAATGTGATATTCTTGTAAATATATTTTATTTCTTTTTAATAATAATATAATTTACATTTCATTTAAATTTCAAATTTCCTAGAATTATACTTTAAAGGAAAAACTGATTTTATTAGTTAATAATTTGTAATAATTGCATATAATAAGTACTAAAATTAGTTTTTCTTTAATTATACACATATTTTGTATTTTGGTCACCTATTCATACCTTCTAAACAAATTGTTATGTTTTAATGGTTATATTCAGTAATTTTATTTATATCAAAATGTATCTTGGTTTTAAATTAATTTTAGATTTTCATATAGAGAAATTTATGAATCATATTATTTATTGGTGGACTATATATAGTGAAATAACATATTTTTTAATTATCCCATTAAAATAAATTCCATTCTAGTAATTTTAGTTATTAAATACTATTGAATCTAATCAAAGGAATTTAATAAATAAACCTGAGTGATGATGTAATTTCTTAAATACCATAAAAACATAAAAAATATATCATTTGACACCATAATAGGTATGTCCTAATATTAATTTTTTCTTAAATAATCGATGATAAAAATCCATCGTGATTTTGTATCATAACTTCTATAAAGGTATTAGTTTTTCGAGATATCTCATATCCTTGCTCATACCGATAGATTATCAAAAGTTTGTCAGAAATATGAAATGATTATTCTATATTTGAATTATTATTATATATTATATGTGGTGATTGTCACGCCATGACAACTATTATTCTTTTCTTTTATTTTTTCCTTATATTTAGATCCTTTTGTGGAGTTTTGGGTTGAGTTACAAGCATGATGTTTTTTTTGTGATTTTTGATGTGTTTTGGCCTTATGCTTGTTTTGTGTGCTTAGTTTGAGGGTATCCCATGTGCCATGTTGAGGATGATGTATCATTTTGGTATTAGTGGTATGTTTCATGTGTTAATCCTAGTTAGGGGAAACCATATAGAAAGCATCTGGGGAGGCACTACAATTTGATAGATCCATTTTGCACGGTTGGTGCATGGTTTCCCTAACTATGTGGGGAATCCTTATTCTCCAAAAGGGGACGCACGATTGGTGAATAGATTGAAAAAACATTCATCAAAACCATGTAAATTTCCCAAGTCACTAAAAATATTTGAATTCCATTTCATTCCTCCCCCCTTTTGTCCCAATTCAAGTCGTCCTCCCCCTAGCTATTTTTTTGTGCATTAGAGGGATCTCGCACCACTTCTCCCTTTTTCTGTCCTCCTTCCACAGATGATTATTTAAGATTTAAGGAATTTTTATTTTGGTTTTTTTGGTGTATTTATTCCTCTAATATTCTCCCTCTTAAAGTTTCATTGTTATTATTGGTGTGGTTTAATTTTTTTTGAACCCTATTGGTGGATATGTGATTTTTTTCCCTCTTTGAATTCTATGGGTTCATTTTGCCTCTTGTGATGTGTTCTTCCTTATTAGAGAGTTTCATTTCATGTGAACGTCATTGAGGTAGGTGTTTATTTAAATTTACTTTCTAAATAATTCCATGTGATTCTTGATCCCTTCTAAATTATTTTTAAATTTTTTATTTATATTTTTGATGTATTTTGTGAATTATTGAGGTGGTTTCATGTGGGAAATTTTGTATTAATTCAACTTCAAAGGATTTATATATTTATGAATCTTTATATATGCTTGTAGGTTGTTTGATAAAATGTAAATTGGTATTTTAAAATAATGTTGGCTGTTTTTTGGATTTTTTCTCCTAGATGATTTTTTTTATTTTTGTTTTCATGGTGAATTGAGCATGGAATGTGACATGGGTTCCTTTTTTATGGAATTATTCTTGTGTGTAAAAACGTGAACATAATTTCTGAGGCACCTTTTGGTTTATTAATTTTAACCCTTGTTTCATTTATGGGTTACTATGGATAAACATTTTTATGTGGGCATGTTCATAGGTGCATATAGTGAACATATGGATGGGAACACAAGTAATAATGTCCTTTTTTATGAAGTTCACCTTAAAACCTAGTTTAAAAAGTACTTTCCCATATCTCTTTCTTATCCTTTCCCTCCTCCATTTTTATAAGTTTATGTTAAGGACCCAATGGATATTAAATTTTCTCCAAGTGGTTTATTTATTTAAAAATGATTCCAATGTGGTTAGTGAATATGATTCCTAGATATTAGTTCGTTTAGAACCTTTGAATTTAAATTGGTACCTAGTCATCAAAAAGGAACGTTTTGAACATCAAAGTGTGTTATATTGATTCTTAATTATTTTAAAATCGTTTTAGGAAATGGATTGGGGGTTGGAAATATAAAAGGCCCAATTTGTATCATGATGTGTTTAAAAGTTTGTTTGACACTCATCTGATGTAAAGGCCTAGTTGGAACTTTTGTTTCACTTGATAGTGATGAGAACCTATATTTTGGTATCTATGAGGAGTGGTACATCATATATTTAGTTTCAATATTTAGGATTGGAATGTATGGTGGGTAAATGTTGTTGGTTTGATCCACACATGTGAGGACCTCCCCATTCCTCATGTACTATTATCATGGGATTCCTAGGCATCATCTACATGGTCGAGTAATAGTTTCTTATCGACCGTAATTAGAAGGGTTGGTAACCTTTTAATTTTTTAGAGTCTTGGAGGGTAATTACACTATATGGGTTTGTTTAGAGTGAAAATTTATCCATTGACTGTGGAGATCCACCATACGCTGGGAGGTGAGTCTAAACTAAGTACGTCCTAGGATTACTTCTCAAGATGTTTAATAAATTACCATCATTATATAACTGTTTGTTTTTAACTTTTTTTCACTCTATTTATTAAAAAATTAGTATTTTATACTTGTATATTCATTTTTCCTCATATTTATATCATATCCTCTTTATCTCTTTACTGGGATTCTCATTTGGGTTTTAGTTTTGAATACAAGATTTTGGAAATGGAAAAACTTTTTAAAAATAAAAGAAAAGTTTTTTAATTTAAATAGGGAAAGCTATGATTGGATATATAAAATTATAAATCATGATTTTCTATATTTATTTAAAACTAGGGTTTATGGAATATTTCGGGAATGTAAATATATGTATTTTTTGGTGATTTCCTACAGAGCTATTGTAGGACCACACAAACTTGTGACCCTTGGCATCGGTAGACCCGAGTATTTTTTTCAGGTTCAGGTTCTGGTTCAGGTTTTCCTATGGAGTGGGATGGTTTCTTAATGATGGTGACAAATATTTCAAGTGGGGATGTAGTTGGGTTTGGATTTTTAATTTATTTAAATTTTTTGTTTTTTAGTTAAGACATTGTTGTGTTGGATCATTTTTTTGTTTATTGATATTTATTTATGATTGGTTTTTGTTTCGTGCTCTGATTTTTTATTTAATCATATTGGGGGGGGGGTAAATCTTCCCCATTGTGATAAAATTGTTTCTCATTTATAGTGATCATCTCAAACGGATCAGGAACACCTATCTTGCCCTGTTTTAGGCCTGATCGGGTGCTCGGTTTGAGGTTGACCTTGGATGGTTCTTGAAAAAAATAGTATCAGAGCTTCAAATTATTATTTTGGGGATTTGTTTTATTGGATATAAGGACTATGGGGAATCTATAGGTAGTTATGATAAGGATTTCATGAAACCTTTCTTGTTATAATCCAAGAGTTTAAATGTGTAGTCAATGAATTGAGTCTTTTTTATTAAACTTGGGGGATATGGAATGTCAATGGATTGCATCTGGTTATACACAGTGGTCTACATAGAGTAGTAACCCATGTGTTTATGGTTGTGTGGATAAAGGTATTTCTAGTTGTAGATGCTTTCTTGGGGAATGTTACACCAAACCAATTGATCGGGTTTTTCATCACTTCTAGTTACATATTTCAGGTGTTCAGTGTGAGTCTTGTGTTTGTTTTGATATTGCTGGTGTTTGTGGATTTTCAAATGAAACATGGATTTTTGTAAATATTCGGCCTAAAGGAGATTTTTATAAGGTTTTTTTTGTATTTAATGTATGTTTTGGAATGTGGGTTTCTTTTAAAAATGGGTTTTGGTATTTTGAATATGACCTTAAGGCCAAGTGGTTTCAAAGGTGAAATGGGACTAGAAATTTTCAAAGATGATTTCATCTAGTATTTGTGGTGTATTTCTTTCAAGATGATTGATTATTATTGGAAGGTTCCTTTGGATTGAATTTTTGGTTGATTTTGATTTCATCCTTGTGTATAATTTCTACTCAGAGTATGCCACCTAGATAGGTCCCTTAGGGTTTCAGTGGATCTATCCCAGTTGGTGGCCCATCTCAGACTCCTAGTGGAGTGGAAGAGTTGTTTTATTCTTATTTTTTGTTGGTTTTTTTATGGTTAAAAATTATCATTACACTTTGTTGAGTGTATTGAAAAAGATAGAGGTGACTTTATGATGTTATTAACTCCCAAATATATGAGAGAGTGTGTCATTTTGGATTTGTTTGAAGGTTATACTTTGGATTGGTAGAAGGTGATATTCCTAGAATAATTTCATGTTGGGAGATCATGGGATGTTTTCAAGACGACTTTTACCTAATGGTTCATAATTTATGAGTTTTATGAAGGGAAAGTAGCAAATCTCAAGAGTGTTCATAATGACCTTTTGACTGTGAAGGCCTATGTTGATCATCATAAAGAGATGGTTTCTATTTATCCAGATATAGTGACAATGGATTATTTGAAATATCCAATATTAATTTGGGGTCATCATCTATAAATTTAGGAGTGGATCCTTTAATTTTATGGAGTTCAGTTTGAGAAGTTGGCATCATTTAGTTTGTCCAGTTCAGACATTCATATTCATCATGTCATGATCCTATTAAGGCATGTCATCGATGTTTCTATTTAGGTCAGCTAGAGGATTTTGGAATGTGCAGCCTCTGGAAGAGAAAGTATTAGACCAATAAATTCATCTCATGAATGTGGGTAAGTAGATTCTTCAAGACATCAGGGCTCTAGCCATTTTCCCTAGAGTGCAGCTGCTCATGTAGTTGGGAATTTTCAGGGGTGTGTGAATAGTTTGAGTTCTTCTATCATAGTTTCTTGGTTTTTGTAAGTTACATACTCATGTAAAAGTCTTGGTGGCCATGTTTTCTTGTATGTTTTGAGTTTTATCTTCATTTTGAGAAATCGATGTGGTTAACATTGTGGTATATCATTTTTTTATTTTGGTCATTCTCACTCTATAGATGTTTGTGTTTCATGGTAAAAATGGTTAATTGGTTGGTTTACCCCTAATTTTGGGGTTCCTTACATGGGGTTTCTCTTTTATCAGGGTTTTTTTTTATTTGGGGAGTTTTTTTGTCCTAGTGGTTGAATTTTTTTGCTTATTTAGAGAGTTTTGGGTTAGTCTGTATTGGGATTTCACACCTGAGTATCGTTGATATAACATCCCACATTTTTATCACATAAACATTCATTACATTATACAAAATCGAGGATCTTTAAGGTTTAGTGTCTTGTAAACGAGGGACTTATTACATGAGAAAAAACATTCTCCATAAACACTTGAAAGGATTCATCATTTGTTCATCCTAATTTAATTACAACATTTCATAACCTAGGAGCATACATCAAAGGAAAGGGTGAGCCAAAGGCCCAGTAGGGAAACAAGGGAACCATTTTACATAAGAACTTGAGATACATCAAAAGTCATGAAAAATAACATTAAGGCAAGAGAAAGAGATCATGAGGCATATAATAATAAAAATAACGTGTTTAATTACCGGAATATTTGGATAAAACATTTAACATATACAATAATTTCCGTTTCACCAAGGTCCATCCCCAAGGTGTCATTAAAAATTACAAAGGTTATTCCCCATGGTATCAGTCAAAATGGTCATCTCTAGATATTAAGTATTTACCCAATGCATTGGAGCACTATCAGAGAGAACCCTTAAATTTGTCTTTATTATAATATGAGACACACATACCATCATCAATCATTTCATAAAAAACCTATATATAAAATAAATGGGATTCATTCCATAATCATAACGTTTTAAAAACTGCTTTAATGACATGATCTTTATGTCACATTAAACTCATAAAAAGGGAAAGCGGGTCTCATGTATGTAAATAACAAAATATAAAATAGAAACTTTTTGTATATATGTGAATACCCCTTTAGATGAAAGAGTTTTGATTATTCACTTAATAAAATAAATGAATTTGAGAATAAGAGAGAGACATTTTGAGACGGAAATTATGCAGCATAACAGTTATGATACAAGATTTTAGAAAACATTGAAAAAAAGGGGATATGGGTCACCCACTCATAAAGGATCCATAAAATAGTAGGGGAATATAATATAAAGGATTTATGAACATGGTAATGAAATTTAAAAGATATACCATATGAAATGATGAACATGAAAGGAAGACAAAAATAAGATTTCTCTTATGAAAATTCGGTAGCTTAACGGCATCACATAAACATAAAAATAATAATTGATGAGATCAAATAGGGACTCTCATCATAATAACAAAAAATATCAGTATGATAGATATAGATATCATACCCCAACATAATAAAAAGGAACTTCAGATACTTGACATGAAAGTATAACTTTGAAAAATGACAAAGGTGAACGAATCCCTTAAAAATTCGGCAGCCTAACGACGTCACCTAAACATCAATAAAAATGAATTGAAGATATCAAATAGGGTCTCTAATCATATAAAAAAAATATCAGTATGATAGATATATATATAATACCCCAAAATAATAAAAAATAACTTGAAAGTCTTGACATGAAATTAGAACTTTGAAAAAATGAGAAAGGTGAACGAATCCATTCAAAATTCGACAGCCTAACGGTGTCATTTAATCATTCTTAAAATGAATTGATGAGATAAAGAGGGGGTATCTCATCATATTAACATGAAAATGGAAGTATGTGGAATATAAAATTACATCCTCCAACATAAGAGCATGGAGTATAAAAGAAATGACATAAAAGGGATTACTTGAAAAGAAAGAGGGAGGTATGATCCATTACCTTAAACGTAACTATTAAAACTCAACGGTTGGGACCTTGAGGGCTTGGGGGCACCTTGGGAGGACTCATTGGGAGGTATTGAGACCATATATTCGTTGGGGGAGAGTTGGGAGTGAAAACTAAATGAGGAAAAGGTGGGTATATATAGGGAATGTCAGGGGACAAGGCATTAATGGCCAAGGGACACCTCACAGTGTGGTTTTCTCAAAACCATGGGCTCTCCCATGGTATTTCCTAGGGAGTTATGCTACATGGGTCCCCATACACAATAATTCATCACATTTTGTCAGCCAACCCTTAAAATATCTCATGACATCATCATGACATAGTTATGATGTCATTAAACATACTGAACCCCTAAAACTGTATTTTTACTATACACTGAAAATTCAACTTTCTCCGAAAAATCCAAAAAATTCACCTTAACCAAATATCAACGCTTTGATTTCAAAAAATAAACTCCATTTCATATAAATAATTTTCTAAATATTTTTAATTTAATTTTTGAATAAAGACACTATTCACTGAAAATTCAATTTTTTCAGAAAAATCCCCAAAAATTACCTAAACAATATATCGATTCTCTGAGTTCAAAAATGAAATCCATTTTGTAAAAATAATTTTCTAAATAATTTTAATTTAATTTTAAATTAAAAAAACACTATTCAGCAGAGAAAACTAATACTTGACTAATAGTTTCTGAAACAGTTATATACCTATTTTATTGAATCTCTTTACTAAATCAAGGTGCCTATATTATATTGATACTTTCATTAAGTGAGATTACTAATCCATTTGGTCACATTACTAATCCTAAGCATAAAATCACTATTCATAATTTATTATTAATCAAAAATTAAGTTGATCTTATTAGATTCTAAATTTCGTACTGAACATAATTGTAGAAGACCATTTTTCGAAAATCATTACACATTTGTAATTATTTAATGTTTACATAAACATTTTTAAAATATCCTTTCTCTAAAATTCATCAAAAATTTGCATACTATATTTATCCGGACATTTGAAAATTCATAAACTCCATCATAAGATGAAAGCAAAATATTTATTTAAAACAAAGCATTACACAAGGCAGTTACAGTCTCCTTAAATAGCCCCTTATTACCCAAGCATAGGACCTAAGTGTAAGGTGTGCTATAGTGATAGAATCTGAGGGTGGCTCAGCCAACAGTGCACGAGTAGTAATTTCAATCAGTTTTAACTTCTCACAAAGGCGATTCCATTATAGCTTCACACGATGAAGTTAGGCTTGGGTTTGGTCTAGAGCAAAGCCCACTGGTTCTACCTCATTCCCAAATTTCGTTAGATGGGCTTCGTTTAGCCCGAGACTACTGGATGAGGCCATCAAATATTCATTCTATATTAATTAACCAAGATCACTTGTATTTAGAGACAATAATAGAAATTTTTAGTTTCCATTGGTCATATTGACCAATGGTCATATAACAGTCAAAACCCAACGGTCTCATTTTAATTATACTCATGTTATCAAATGAAACAGTTTTGTTGAGTATAAAAATAAAATAACACACAAAATTAGGAAACAAGATTTATTCAAAATTACGGGTTGTTACAATATTCCCCCATTAAGAAATTATGTCCTCGCAATTTTTAAAATTGGGTTTTGAAATTTCATTGAATGTCTCACATAGGTAAAGGAGTCAATAAAACTATTACATAAAAAGAACTAAAGGGAAGTACAAAGGTCACCCGAGTTAACCCACACTAGGATTCCATGGTGGAAAACATGGACATGAAGGCGAAAACAAAGGGTCATGTTCTAAGGGAGAGTGATAGAAAACATGATTAAGAGAAAGTTAACCATAAGAAAATCACAAAATTATGATGTGTGTAAACAGTCATTGATTACCTAGTAGGAAACGTAAACCAACAATGTTTTTATACGTTCCTTTTCATAATTATGAGGAATTATTTTACTGTATAGAATAAAAAAATAAGGAAATATATTTACCTCCATGTACTATTTCATCCTTTAAAAAGTTTCTACCAAAACTAATCTTTTCTACAAATGATGAGAATTCAAAAACACTTGGTCTCATCAAAACAAAAGAATAATCTTCTTGAGAGTCATGTAATCCAGATAAGATTAACTATCAATTTCTTCTATCTTCAAACATTATCCCAAAAACAGGAAGGGTAAGATAAAACAACTATTCAAAAAGAAAGAATATCATAGGATGGGAAACTACTTTTAAATATTAAATGTTCCATGTTACTACCCAAAGTAAATCATAGACCATTCCATAAATAACTATCCTTAAAATTCCATAAAATAAACCTAACTAAGATTGAAAGCCAATTATAAGAACGATCTCATAACATAGTCTTCCAAGATAGACATTATCGTTCATCTCCAAAAAACATCAACCACCCTTAACATCTTATAACAAAAGTAACTAACCTAATCACATTTTCCCCATGATAGGTTAATCATTTCCAAAATTACTATAAGCTCTCCTTAAATTCATCAATTTTTCAAAATATAATTCATCCTTTACTCCTCAATAAAAATACCATAGTAATCTATTTACCTCAATTAAATAGTGGTCCCAAAATATTGAATGTCTTAAAATATAATAATAATCTTTTAATCTCCTAATCATATCTATCATATTAATAATTCAATAGTCACATTTCCTATCACATTATTTGTTGGGACATGTTCTTCCATTTCCCGCCATTAACTAAGAAAAGAAAGCAAATTTAGGGGCTCAAATACTTAGCCAATAATCAAGAAAAGGAACTTAAAGCCTAGAATGATAACTTGTATAAGAAAACTATACCTGAACATGTGATCCCCTAGTTTCCAAAATAAGTTATCCCTGATCATGTATTCTTATTTGAATATTTATTTTATTTTATCTTTGTTCCTATAATAATGGTTCATACTAAGCTTATGAATTTACCAAAGCATATCCTCCGGGAGTGTCACAACCAAGAGTGCAGCAAGGCCCGTTGTTGTGTACCAGTCCCCATTAGAGTCTCACTCAATGCGGTGTTTTCGGGTTTTACCCCTATGTACATCTGTGTCAGATCCACCTCTTCCTTCTCTTATCCAGATAGGTATGTATTTTCTTGGAAACCCCTTACTCAATACTCACCAAAATATCAGGAATATTTCATATATTTATCATTTTCTATAGGGTTATTCCTAGAGTCTTCATATCCAAATTTCCACAAATAACCAAAACATCCATCGATACGAACTATATCATCCTGCATTTTTATCACATAAAATTTCATTACATTATACAAAACCTAGGATATTTAAGGTTTAGTGTCTTGGAAACCAAGAACATAGAACATGAGAAAAAAAATCTTCTTAAACACTTGAAAGGTTTCTTCATTTGTTAATCCTAAGTTCATTACAACATCTCATAACCTGAGAGAATACATCAAAGGAAAGGGGGAGCAAAAGGCCCAGTAATGTAAACAAGGGAAGCATTTTACATGAGAACATGAGATATATCAAAAGTCTCAACAAATAACATTAAGGAATGAGAAAGAGATAATGAGGCATATCATAATAAAAATAACATGTTTCATAACTTCAATATGTGGCTATAACATTTTACATATAAAATCATTTCCGTTTCTCCAAGGTCCATCCCCAAGGTGTCATTAAAAATTACCAAGGTTATTTTTCCAAGGTATCACTCAAAATGGCCATCTCTAAAGATTAAGTCATTACCCAATGCATTGGAGCGCTATCAGGGGACACCCTTAAATTTTTCTTTATAATCATGTTAGCCACATATATAATCATCAATAATTTCATAAAAAACCAATATTTAAAAGAAATTTGTTTCATTTCATAATCATAACGTTTTAAAAACTGCTTTAAAGACATGATCTTTATGTCAATTTAAACCCACAGAAAGGAAAAGCGGGTCTCATGTATGTAAATCCCAGAATTTAAAATATAAAATTTTGGTATATATGTGAATACCCCTTTATAAGAAATGGCTTTGAGTATTCAATTAATAAAATAAATGATTTTGATAATAAGAGAGAGACAGTTTGAGACGGAAATTCTGCAACATAATGACTATGTTATGAGGTTTTAGAAAACATTGAAAAAAGGGAGGACATGGGTCGCCAACTAATAAATGATCCATAAAACAGTATGGAAGCATAATATAAATGATTTAAGAACATGGTAATGAAATTTGAATGATATACCATATGAAATTAAGAACATGAAAGGAAGGAAAAAATAAGATTTCTCTTATGAAAATTCTGCAGCCTAACGGCGTCACTTAAACTTCAAAAAAAAAATTAATGAGAACAAAGTGGGTCACTCATAATATGAACATAAAATATCATTATGATAAATATAGATATCATACCCCAACATAATAAAAAGGAACTTGAAATACATGACATGAAAGAAGAACATTGAAAAATGAGAAAGGTGAACGAATCCCTTAAAAATTCGGCAGCCTAACTACGTCACATAAATTTCAACAAAAATGAATTGATGTTATCAAATAGGGTCTCCCATAATATTAACATAAATGATAATTATGATATATATATATATCATATGCCAATATAATAAAAAGTATCATGAAATACTCGGCCTGAAAGTAGAACTTTGAAAAAATGAGAAAGGTGAACGAATCCCTTAAAAATTCAGCAGCCTAACGGTGTCATTTAAACTTTCTTAAAATGAATTGATAAGAGAAAGAGGGGTTCTATAATCATATGAACATGAAAAGGGATGTAATAGGAATATAAGAGAACATCCTTCAACATAATGTACTGGAGCATAAATGAACTAACATAAAAGAGATTACTTGAAAAGATAGAGAGAGGTTGGATCCCTTACCTTAAACGTAACTCTTAAAACATGAAGGTGGGGACCTTGAGGGCTTGGGGGCACCTTGGGTGGACTACAAGGGAGGTAATTATACCATAGCTTCATTGGGGGAGAGTTGGGAGTGAAAACTACAGGAGGAAAGGGTGGGTTTTTATAGGGAATGTGAGGGGACAAGGCATTAATGCCCAAGGGACACCTCACAAGTGGTTTTCTCAAAACCATGGGCTCTCCCATGGTATTTACCATGGACATAGGCCACATGCCCCCCCCCCCAAATTAATCATCACCTACGGTCGGAAAACCCTTAAAATATCTCATTAAGTTATCATGATACAATTATGATGTCATTAAACATACCGAAACTCTAAAACTGTATTTTTACTATTCACTGAAAATTCAACTTTCATAGAAAAATCCCAAAATTTCACCTTAACCAAATATCAGTGCTCTGATTTCAAAAATGAACTCTATTTTTTAAAAATAATTTTTTAAATATTTTTAATTTAATTTTTAATTAAATACACTATTCACCGAAAATTCATTTTTTTTAGAGAAATCCCCAAAAATTACCTTAATATAATATCCATGATCTGAGTTCAAAAATGAAATCCCTTTTGTAAAAATAATTTTATATATATTTAAAATTTAATTTTTAATTAAAAAAACACTATTCACCAGAAAAAACTAATACTTGACTAATAGTTTCTAAAACAGTTATTTACCTATTTTATTGAATCTCATTACTTAACTAAGGTGCCTAGATTTTATTAATACTTTCATTAAGAGAGTTTACTAATCCATTTGGTCACATTGCTAATCCTAAGCATAAAATGACTATTCATAATTTACTATTCATCAAAAATTAAGTTGATCTTATTAGATTCTAAATTTCGTACTGAAAATAATTGTAGTAGACCATTTTTTGAAAATCATTACACATTTGTAATTATTTAAGGTTTACAAACACATTTTTAAAATATCCTTTGTCTAAAATTAAGCAAAAATATGCATACAATATTTATCCGGACATTTAAAAATTCATAAACATCATCATAAGAAGAAATCAAAATTTTTATTTAAAACAAAGGATTACACAAGGTAGTTACGGTCTCCTTAAATATCCACTTACAACCCATGCATATGACCTAAGTGTAAGGTGTGATAATGTGAGAGAATTTGAGGGCGGCTTAGCAAACATTGCACGAGTAGTAATATCTATTAGTTTGAAATTCTCGCGAAGGAGATTTTGTTCTATCTTCACACGATGATGTTCGGCTTGGGTTTGGTCCAGAGCAAATCCAAGTGGTGATACCTCCTTCCCAAGTTCCGTTAGATGGGATTCGATTGGCCCGAGACTACTGGATGATGCCATCAAATCTTCTTTCTATGTTAATTAACCAAGATCACTTGTATTTAGTGACAATATTTGAAATGTTTAGTTTCCATCGGTTATATTGACCAATTTTCATATAACATTCAAAACCCACTGGTCTTATTTAAATTATACTCATGTAATAAAATGAAACAGTTTTGTTGATTATAAAAATAAAATATCACAAAAAATTAGGAAACAAGATTTATTCACAATTTCGGGTTGTTACAGTTGAGTAGGGTATTCATTATTTTGGGGAGAACCTTTCTCTTCTCTTCATAGTTTTCATTCTGTTGGAATTATTCTAAGTATTGGTTGATTGATACATGTGAAGTAAAATTTCAACTCAGAGTTTGTGGTTCTGTTTGGCATTGATTAGCTTTGAACTTGTTTTTTTTATTATTTGGCTTGGTGACTTTTGGGGGGAAGAAAGTGTTTTTTGTGGGGATAATTGTCATACCCCAACCATATTTTTTATTATTTTATTATTTTCAGGGATTTTGATACATTTGATTGAGTTTAGTTAGCGTTCCTAGAATCAATTATCGTGTTTTGGATTTTTCACATGAGTTTTGGCCTTCTGCATGATTTGGGTGCACCATTTTAAGGAGAATCAGGTGGCCTAGTGATGTTGAGGGACTTTCCAGATCTTTTTCTTCTTAAATATATTTATGGTTCGATCAAGGTTTGGTTCAATCAAGTTGAGGCCAATGGGAAACCGTATAGACCCTTTTTAGTATCAGGGACAAGTCATATGGCTTGCACGTAGTTAGGGGAATCAGGTTGTCTAGCATGCAATGAGGCTATGCAATTTGACAGAACCATTTTTAATGGTTAGTGCATGGTTTCCCAAACCATGTGGCATAATAATGTGGGGTGTCCCACTCTTCTAGTAGGGTTCTAACAGTTAGTGCACAATTTGGAAAACTATGTGTCCAAACCATGAGTGTTCCCCATTTTAATTATAAATATTGAAATTCCTTATTTACCCTTCCTCCTTTTTACCCCAATTTGAGTAATCCTCCCCTTGAATTATTTTTGCCACCTATTAGGGCTCCCCAACCCATCATACTTTGTCTCTCCTCCCACCATGGATTCTTATCCAAGATTTATGTTATGTTTTGTTTGGAATTTATATGGATTTCCTCCTTTCCACTTCTCCTTATTATAGATTCTTGTTTGTTTTTATTATGGTTTCCTTTTTTACAAACCCTATTGGTGGACAGGTGATGAGTATTATGTTTATTTGAATTGATTAAATTTTCATTTTGAACTTATAATGTGTTCTTACATATTTTGAGTTTTATCACATATTCACATCATTGATGTACTTGTCTGCATCTATTTTCTTTCTAATGATTCTGTGTGATGATTGAGACATATTAATAAATTTATAAATCCTTCATTTTGAGTTTTTATGTGTTTTATGAATTATTATGTTGTTTTTATGTGATCAATTTGGTGTAAAATGTTCTTTAAAAGGATTTCTATATTTATTGCCAAATATATATTCATGTAAGGTATTTGACATAATCTTGATTGGTGTTTTTTGGATTGTGTTGGGATTGTGGATATTTGTTATTTTTCCCCTATGAATTGATCATGGAATGTGAATTGGGGGTGCCCGTTTTGATGGATTGTTATGTATAAATCCTTGTAATAGATTTTTGAGGCTCAATGTGTTTCATTAAATCTAGACCTTGGATCATTGATGGGTTTCTATGGACCATACATTATATATGGTCATGTACATAGGTGCACATGGTGCACCTAGGGATAGACACATAAATGGTAAAGGCCTTTCTACATGATTTTCACCTTTAAAAAATGATTTTAAAAGAACTCCCCAAAACTATTTTTTATCCTTGTCCCCCTTCCATTGTAAATGGTTCTTATAATATCTTGATGTCTCTTAAATGTTTTCCAAGTGGTTCTTTAGTTTCAATTTTAATCAAATTTGTTTTATAAGAAGCTTATCTAGTTTGGAACCATAGAATGTAAAGTGGTCCCTAAAAGAAAAAAACTCCCATTTGGAACCTCTGACTGTGTTATATGGATTCAAAAAAATTTTATAAACGGTTCTGGAAATGAAGTTGGGTTTTCGAAATGAAGTTGTGTTTTATAAATTCGAAAGGCCTATTTGGAATCATAAGATGTAAAAAAATTTGGTTTTAAACTAACATGCCGTAAATACCATGATGAATCTTTTTTTTACTCGATGGTGATGGAGACCTCTAAGGTGGTCCCTATAAGGATTGGTACATCACATAGGTTGTGTTAGTGTTTAGGCTAGGTATGAACTGTTTCTTTGGGTAATTGGTTTGAGTCACGCATGTAAGGACCTCCAAATTCATTGTGTACTATTTTCATGGGATTTTTGGTATTCATCTATAGGTTATAGTGATGGTTTATTATCAACCCAAAATAGACAAGTCAGTACCCCCTATATTTCTAGAAAGTTTAGGTGAGGCATTCCACTAGATTGAATAGTATAGATTAGCCATTTGGTTATTGATTATAGATCTACACCATATGTCAGTAGGTGAGTCTGAATTGAGTGTGTCCTGGGATTTATTCTTGGGATGTTTATAAAATTCTCAACATTATCTATCTTTATGTTCAGTTTATTTTTTCTAAACAAAATTCTTGATTTATTGGTATTTTATTCTTGTATCTACACTGTGCTTCGTATTTTTAGCATAGCCACTTTATCTCCTTGCTAGGTTTCTCATTTCGGTTTTGGTTTTGTAAACTGCAGTTTGGAAATAGAAAACCGTTAAAAAATAAATTTATTGAATGTTCATTAAAATAGGTGATGTTTTGATTCGATATTTAAAATGATAAAACGTTAATTTTTAGATGTATTTTAGAGTAGAGATTATGAAATATTTTGGCAGAGGAAATTTATGGATTCTACAGTGATTTCTTACTAAGCTATTGTATTCTCACGTCCTAATTATGCCACTCAATGTTTATAGAAATGATTTATTTTTCATGATAATGTTTAGGTTTAGGGTTTTCAATGGAGTGGGTTAGTTTTTGGATGTTGGGAACGGAGATTCCACATGGAGATCTAGCTAGGTACGACTTTTAACATTGGTTTATTTTTTTTAAATTTGTTTTTTTTCACTCATTGTTCTACCTAGATCAGTTCTATGTTTATTGATATTCAGGTTTTATACGATTTTTATTTTGTTCTCTACTTTTTGTATTTGGTCTTAGTTCTTATTGGGATAAATAGTTCCCATATTGATAACATTAATTCCTGATGATACTCGATAGATTAGGATGATCATGAATACATAGTGGGCCTTATTATAGGTCGGGTTAGGTGACAGTTTCAAGGTAGACATGGTGTATTACATGACAGTGATGTGAGATAAATTTATAAAAATAACATTAAAATCCTCTAATGGATAGATAATAATACATTAAAGAACCATATTCCATAAACCTACAATAGTGATATGATTATTATAGAAGATAATATCAAATCATTATGGTGATCATTTAATTCTCTTATAAAAAACCCCTGTTTACTATGGTGGTTACAACTATATTCTAATTTTATATCAAAAAAAGTAAAGTGCATGGTGATTATACCATTAATCCTTATTTTATATGGACTAATTTTAGGAGTAAGGATGGTATTATTTTACCCTTGTTTCCTTAGATAAGAATTGTGATGATGTTTGTTATCCTTATTGGTTATTGGGTTAGTGAATCATTTTTTATATTTTCCACACACTAAACATTTGATGAATTTGATATTATTCACTTATGTTTAAATGATCATATTATTTATCCAAACTCGATAATCATGTGTTGAATCTCCAACCTCCAACACTTGAAACACTTTCTTATTCATCTAAGAGATTCCCTTGGGATCTTCTTTTCCTGTTTTTCACATGTAATATGTTGAATATTAATTCTTTTATCAATATAAGAAAATAATGTTTTAGGGAAGTCCATAATTCTATATATTAGTGAGATAAAATGTTTTTAAGGACTCAAGTTATTTATTATATGTTGAGATAGTTAGGTGAGCATAACCACAAAATTTTCAACACCAACTTCTACCCCACTTGGATTCTCGTTACAATATTGTCCATATAGTCCATTGTTAACTTTGATTATCTATGATCCATCCATTTATAAAACCAAAAACATTAATAATTAGTAATAAATAATTACATAATAAGGGAATTAAGAAAATATCTCCATACAAATGTGTCAATCTTTTTAACTATCAATATATTTTACAGTATAAATTAAATCACTATTGGATCCATCTAGTGTCTTTTTTTCTACAATATTCCTTAACATAACTCAAAAAAAAATCCTTAAAAATTTGTTATATATACAAATTCATTAACAATTATATATCACTAGGGAGTGTCAAACTAGGTTTGCAGTTAGGGTACATTGTCTTGCACAAGGAGAAGATAGTGTGAAATCCATGCATGCCCTCATTTGGGTTACTACCCATCGGTAAAACTATAAAATATCATGCATACAATAGTAGTATATAGATAAGGATATAATTTATTAGGTAACCACATAATATTTATATGAATAAAACATTATAATGTTATACTATACATAAACTTATCTCTCAAGATTCCATTATGGTTCCCAAACTCTAATACCAAATGTAAATAAAATAATCTATAGTTATAACTAAACCCAACTACGATACTAACTATATTGACCCATTCTAAATGTGATATAAATAATAAAATAATATCATGATTTTGATAATACATTTCACAAATATTCATACAATCTAAGGAACTAATAGTTTAGTACCATGAAAATAAGCTATATAATTAACACATTTTACAACACTACAAAATATTCCTTCACAATAATTCTCATATATACCGCATCTTTAAATCTTGAATGATTTAATCATATTTATAAATGGTATAATGGAAAGATAAGAATGTGTTAAGATATTATGATCTGTAATGGAAGAACATATCATAGCATTTTTAAAATAAACCAAAAATTGAACATGAGGGAAAAAATCATAAAAAGATCATAAGACCATATATTACAATAATAAGATATAATGTAGGAATATAAGATCATAACATGATCATTGAGGAATCATAAAAATATGAATTGAAAAAAATATCAATAATCATAAAATAATTAATCATAGTTAAATATTGTTGAATAAATTAGAAATATTTTTAAATCATTAATATAGATAAGTTTTAATGAAATTTAAAGCATATCTAATGTTTGGTAAATATTTATAAAATACATTAGAATATGGGAAAATCATAAGCATGAGAAATTTGGTGAAAAATATTTTTAAATACTATTCACTCAATAACTATTAAACTACGATTCATGGAACTCATTCACCCAAAGAAATATGAAAAAATATACATATATATCATTCATTGAAAACAATTTGTAAAAAAAATTCTGCATATTATTTAGACAAATAACTTTTTAACGATGCTCCCTACAACTCTTTAAAACAAAAAAACTCATGAAAAGGGATTCCATGTTAAAATTCATAAATATTTTCATCATATCATGTGATATGAATGCTTAAAAAAAATTATTTTAGAGTGATATAGGGCCCTTCTCATCATCACGAATACATATATTATTTCAACTTAAAGTAAATCTTAAATGCATCTTAATGATCCCTGGGTAAAAGAATGATTTTTTAAATATTCAAAAAACATCAAATAACATGAAATTAAATTATCATAGGATATAATATATCACCTTTTCCAAATTAGTTAATTTCAAAATAAAAATTATAGTTTGATCAAAAAAATTCTTCAAGAATTAAAAACCATGTATGGTAAATAGTATTGAACTTGAAAGCGTTCCCCCAAATCCTTTTAAAACATTAATGTGTAAAGAATTGTTTTTCGAATGGAAGGATAAGACTTTTAAAAACCATATTATATTGTTATCAAAATAAAAATGCCTTTAAGGAAATAAATTATCATGAAATAGAATGTGGAGTTGAAGGTAAAATATTTTTTTCAATGATTGGAAAAATATTTTGAAGATTTAAAAATATCAATATTGAAATATCGCATACTTAAAAGGATGATGAATCACTTATTTAAAATGAATAAATTAAATAAAAAGGATCATTGGAAATGGATTTTATGACCCTTTTTAATAGGTGAAATTGAACATTATTGATAAGTATAAACATGTAAATATATGAAAAAATCACTAACTGAAATCAGAATTATTCATAATAAAATAGTATTTTCACTAAATAATAGAATCATTAGGGTAGAATAAACTGGTGTGAAAATTTATTTCCTTAAGAAAATTTGAATATAAATCATAAATTCATCATAGTTAAAAATAGATCAATATTGATGGATAATAGAAAAAAAAGAGTGATTATGACCCAAGGAAAAGATTTTATTGATGTAAACCCCTTACATCCTTTGTAAAATTTGATCTAAAACCCCGTGTGTGGTATAACCTCAAATAGGTCATTTACTATAACAAAATATAGGAGTATGATATTAAAAAATTACAGTTGGTTTTATTTATGTAATTGAAAAGGAAACATAGTTTATAGATTAAAAATGTTTCAATGGATTAAAATTTTATACAAACAAATCCTTACAATGTTTCCATATTCTATAGAATTAACTCTACAATCATATATAAAATATTATCGACAAGAAAAATTAGAATTATATTCATACCTATATGTAACACCCAAAGGTTTTAAAAATCAATTGAATCCTTCAAACATTGTTTTATGCAGATATTTATTACTAGCCTTTAAACTTAATTTAGCTGCTTCTATGTTTGGAATTTTGAAACACAGTCATCTACAATCTGGTTCAGTAAGTTATTTAGAGTTTGATGGAACTCACATGTTTTTTAGTGAATAGTAACAGAACATTATTAATTGTATTGTCACCCAAATGAATTGTAAATTGTATTACTGATTTATTTCCTTAAGTCTTTAAGATAATGACATCTTGGTTAATTTTTTAGTGTGATATTAAAGCAGTTATAGTTTTAAAATTGTTAATTATTGAATTAAGTATAGTTTTATTTCAAAATTAAATTAATAATATTTAGAAATTTATTTTCAATAAATGTATTTCATTTATGAATTACACACATCGAAAAATGGTTAGGGTGAATTTTTGGGATTTTTCTGAAACAAGTGATTTTTTGATGAATAGTAAAAAATAATGTTATGAGTTTCGATGTGTTAATGACATAATTAATGATGTAATAAATCTGGTAAAATTTTTTATAGTTAAATAATATGTGAGGTGTCTCATGTGTCTAATACCATGAGAAAATACCATGGGAAATCCCATGGTTTTTCAAATACCACTATTGAGGTGTCCTTTGAAAATTATTAAAATAATCCATCACTTTTGCTATAAATAACAACCCATTCTTTCATTAACATCATTCCAAATTCCTCATCAAATAATATCTGGAATTCGTACCTCCTTGTGAGTCCTCAAATGGTTTCCTTAATCCCCCAATGTCCCAACCATCATGTTCTAGGAGTTACTCTACAAGGTAAGAAAATTCTCAATTTCTCTCTTTTTCCATTCATCTTCTATTTTATGTGGTATACCAATCATGTTTACATACCATGTTATTATTTAATTCTTAATATTTATATATTATTTATTATGATTCGTTTTTGTATGCATTACCTATGTCCTTTCTCTTTTTTATATTTCCTAAAACCATGGTGCATAAATTATAGGCTGTCGAATTTTTGTAAGGGATTTCTCAATTATTCGTTTATTTTGAGTTCAGTTGTTTTCTTATTCTTTCCACATCTCCTATTACCCAAGAGTCATGAAAGCTCCATAAATCATTTATAATCTCAATTTTCTCAGGTCCATGGAAAATTTATCACCATTCTTCTTCTTCTCTCCCACATATTCAAGGAATAAAAACATTGTTCGTGATGTGTCGAATTACCGACATCATACACGATGTGATTTCAATTTGAATTAATTATTCCAATTATGGTCTTGAAACCATTTTTATGTTTTAACTAGGTTATAATATTTTTATTATTTCTCATCCATGGTTCTGGAATTATTTTTTACACATGGTTTTAATTTATAAAACAAAATGACGTCGTTATTATCAAAGAACCACTAAAACGATCTAAACGAACATTGCTAATGTATTAACTTATGCATCATGATCATGTAAGAAATAAAAATGATGAATGGTATATGTTATTTTTATGTAATTATTTAAATACTAAACCATTCTAATTCTGGTGATTCACTTCCAATCGATATGAACAATCAATCATGATCCGATCATGGAAATCTTTTAAAGAACTCACCCAAAACACTGCTAGGAACAAAATACTAACAATTTAATGCTGAAATGATGTAATGAAATAAGGTATTATAAATATGTATATGATTCATAAATATATTAATAAAACTCTTTTAAATATTATACATGAGGTTTATATGAGTTGGAAGTAAGACAAACCCGAGGTAAGGGAATTCCTAACCCGATTTCCATCCTTTGGGATAACTTTATTCTTCATTATTTATGCTGTATTTAAACAATTTGTGTGATGAATTATGATTATACTATGTTTAATTATGTTTATTTCTAGATTATATACATATTCCATCCACTCAATAAAGTCTCATTTGAATTATATGATATTTACAAGGGACTTTTCTTTTAAAATCATCCTTTAAAATTATATTTTGAAAAATTCAAAAGCAATGTTTGTATGTAATTGTTAATGATGTATGATTTTGTTCTGGTTATTCAGAAATATTTATGGTAAGGTGTGGGACCTATATTTCTCTCAAATTCATTGGGTTTGTGTAATTTTAAGGTCATCTTTATGGTTACTCCAAATGTAACAGTGATGTTTACACAATTTGAAAGGTAGTCGTGAGGGTTACAAATTATAAGGTAGTTAAGAGGGTTACATGGTTATGTAAGTAATTCCCCAAGATTCCTTTATGATAATATTTTTGTTCTCATTTTTTGTTTATATCTATTGTAAAACTCTAGATTCAAAAAGTAAGTATATATGGGTGACAAGAATGTCTTTTGAAAATGTTTTCATAGATTACAAGTATTCATGAACTAATGCGCTCTATTCTTCTTTTACATACCATACTGAGATTTTGGTGCTCATCCCTGCTTCCTTTAAATGATATTCACAGGTAGTAAAGATGTGTAAGTAAAATAAGGCAACAAGTAAAATGTTTGAAGAATTGTCAATGAAATCATTTTTTAAGCATTAATGTTTTATATTTTGAAAAACAAATTGAAACTGTTTTTATAGTATCCACTCTATAACAATGTGTAAGGTTATAAATGTATAATGTCCCAATTATCTAAATATCTAAACATTAAAATATCCTCAATGTAAAAGGAAGTGATTTCTTGTCCTAAATAAATATTAAGTAATGTAATAATGTAGGGTCATTAGAGTTGGTATTAGAGGATGGTTTAGATTAATTTTGGGGTTAAGATGATGTTAAAATAATACTGTAAATGATTTTAACTCTATGATTAATTAAAAATTTTATAGAATCAAATAATTACTATGTTTCTTCTTCTATGATATTTTTTTTAGAGTGGTTTTCTACATAATAAATATGTAAGCTGAAGAGGAGAGGCGCGGACATAAAGACATCCTTCTGAATCTGCATTTCAGAATGGTGGGGATTGGAACTGAGTAGATTGTGGCATTAATGGTTGTGCAAACGCTAGTAACAAATGGTGGTGGAATCCATGAAAGAGAAAAACCCGAGGTACCACAATTAAACATGATAGTAGTGGAACATTTTATAAGACATAATCCTAGAACATTCAATGGATATTCTAACCCAGATGTAGCTGGTGGATGGATTGAAGCCATTGAAAAGATATTCGATGTTATGGGATGTTCAGATAATCAAAAGGAAAGTCTTAACATTTGTCATTTTGAAGGTGAAGATGATAAATGGTGTTAAATGGTAAATAATATCATGGATAGAGAGTATATTAATGTATGAGATTGGGAAGAATTTAATAGTATCTTCCTTGAAAAATATAGTACTAAAGTGGTGAAACAAAGATGGATAATCAATTCCGTAAATTCAATAAAAATGAGGAAGATTCAGTGCCTATGAATTAATTAAACTTTACTCGACTGGAGAGGTATGCCTCAAATCTTATTCAGGATCATGATAGAAAAATTAACCACTTTTACTTAGGACTGAAGCCAGGGTATCGAAGGGCATTGGCCTCCTGTGAATTCAAAAGTTATGAGAAACTTGTCCGAAGTGTTGAAAGGGTAGAGATGGTGTTTTTTTATGATCATGTGCTTTTTGGAAACAAGGAGAAGAAGAGGTTCAGATGGAAGTGATGGGTAAGAATCAACAAATGAAATCTGATGATAAGAAAATCTAGTTTCAAGTTTGTAAAATGTGTTTCAAAAAGCACCAAAGGGAATGTCATAGAAAAACAAGGATATTTTTTAAATGTGGAATGGTTGGATATATGGCCCGAGATTATAATAAAAATGATTTTAATACTAATCCTAATAAGATAACTATTATGTGTTTTAAATGTGGTGAGATGGGTCATTATGAAAATGTCGGCCCAAATAGAGATCAAAATGATGAAAAGAATCGAGACAACAAGCAGAATGGTGTGGTGAGACTCTTTACGACTACTTCACCAGATGTCGGTCTAACTAACAAAGCGGTATTAGGTAATCTATTCGTTTAAAGAACTTTTTATAATGTTTTGTTTGATACGTGGTCTATACATTCCATCATTTTTGACAAAATTTCTGGTAAATTGGAACTATCACCTCAACAAATGAGACTAGAACATGATGTTAAAACTCCAGGGGGAAATATTGTGGTATTTGGTAGGACTTCACATACAAACCATGTTGTTTTACCCTTAGTCAAGTTCTATGTTATTATATAAATGGATTGGATTTTTTTTATCATGAAATGATTGAATGTAAATCTAAAGAAGTTGTTTTATAGAAAGTGTTTCAGTTTGTATACAAGAAAGAACCTACACAATTGATAACATTTCAAGAAGTTGAGAAAATGTTGAAATATGGAAATGAAAGTTATCTTGATCATATTGTTGAAAATAAGGGAAATTTTTAGATTAATGATGCTCCCGGGGTAAATTAATACCTTAATGTTTTCTGTAATGAGTTATGCGGTGTCGTATCTGATCGGGATGTTAAATTCAGAATTTACTTAGTTCATATTGCTAATCCAATTTCAAAAACCCCTTATCGCATGGCTCAAATAGAACATCATGAATTAAAAAAAACAGTTGCAATATTTTCTTGAAAAAGGATTCATTCTTCATAGCACTTCACTAAGGGGTGATCCTATTTTGTTTGTTAAAAAGAAATATGGTTCCATGAGAATTTTCATAGATTATAGAGCTTTGAATAACATCACTATTAAAAAAAGTTCAATTTTCCTCATATCAATACATTGTTTGATTACCTCCATAGAGCTCAGTACATTTCCATGATTGGCTTGAGATCCTGATACCATCATCTGAAGGATAAGGAAGAAGACATCCCGAAAACAACTCATTGTACTTGATATGGGAATTAAGAATTTTTTGTAATGTTGTTTGGGTTAACTAATTCACCTGTTGTATTCATGAATCGTATGAACATAGTATTTCATGAGTTCTTGGATATGTTTTTGGATCTATTTATTGATTAAATTCTTGTATTTTCTTAAAAGAAAGATTATAATGAAAAATATCTAAGCGTTGTTTTACAAACCATAAAGGAAAAGAGACTGTATGGAAAATTCAAGTAGTATGAATTTTGATTGTAACAGATTTATTTTATTGGGAACATTATAAATTATGATTGAATAATAGTTGATACTGCAAAAACAAAAGTGGTTGACGGATGGAAAAAACCGACAAATGTTAAAGAGATTCATAGTTTTCTTGGGTTATCAGTTTATTACCAATAGTTTGTTAAGAACATTTCACAGTTATCTACCCTAAAAAAAATGTTAACATGAAAAGGGGTTAAATTTATTTGGATAGAAGAATGTGATGAATGTTTTTAGGAACTGAACAAAAGATTAGTGAAGGTTATATTTTTGGTCTTGCCTTCTCAAAATGGTGATTTTTTCATATACAGTGATACTCCTTTGATGGGACTTGGTTGTGTTTTGATGTAGAAAAATCAGGTAATTTCATATGCTTCCAGACAAATTAAACCTCATGATTTAAATTAACCCACACATTATTTGGAATAGGCAGCTGTGGTTTTTTGTTTTGAAAAATTAGTTGCATCATTTATATGGAGACTGATTTAAAATATATATTGACCAAAAAAGTTTGAAGTATATATTCTCATTAAAGGAATTAAACATGAGGCAGATAAGATGGCTTGAACAAACAAAGGATTATGATTTCACGATTAATTACCATACGTGAAAAGAAAACAATGTTCTAGATTCCTTGAGTCGAAAACATCATGCATCAATAACAATATTTTTTTTGGAAAATTATCCCTGATTAATGATTTTCTATATTTTGGCTAAGAAGTTGTTGGTGCAGGGAATACATCTATTTTTTGTCAGGTTTCATTGTAGTCATCATTTTCAAACCGAAATAAGCAAGTGCATAGGGAATACCACAGGCTAAAGGAAAAGATAGAATTGGTTTAAATTGGTATGTTTCCAGAATTTAATCTTCATAAATATTGTGTTTTAAGATTTGGAAAAAGGTTCTTTCTGTCTTGTGATTCTTAGTTAAGGAAATACTTTTTGTGTGAATCTCATAGTTCTACATTTTCTGTTCATCTTTGAAACACAAATATGTACATAGACATTCAAGAGTATTATTGGTGGGATTGAAATAAAATAGTTATTTTTGATTTTACTGTTAAATGCTTGACATGTCAACATGTTAGGGTAGAGTTTTAGTTACCAAATGGGATACATCAGCATTTTCCAGTTCCATAATGTTAATGGGAGAATGAATCCATGGAAATTTTTTTGGTACTACTGATGACATCTTGAAGTAACAATGTGATTTGGGTTATTGTTGATCGGCTGAAAATATATGAACATTTTCTTCCTATTCTAGATACAATGCCTTTGGATAAGCTTTCAAAATTATACCTCAAGGAGATTTTCAGGATACATGGAGTTCCTTTTTCCATTATATCTGACCGGGATCCCAAGTTCACTTCTAACATTTTGAAAGGACTTCATATGTCATTGTGCATAGAATTAAATTTTAGTGCAAATTTTCATCCATAATCAGATGGGCAGTCAGAATGAAAGATTCGGACGTTGGGGGATATTCTTCGATCTTGTTCAATGGACTACCTGGGCAGTTGGGATCATCATCTTTATTCAGTTTAGTTTCCATATAATAACAGTTTTCATTTCAAAATACAGATGGCACCTTTCAAGGTACTGTATTGGAAGCGTTGTCGAACTCCAGCATTTTGGGATGAAGTCAATGAAAGAATGTTGATGTGGCCATAATCAGAAGATCAAATGGCTGAGAATGTGAAGATGATCCAGTAGCACATGAGCACAACTAAAATAATACATAAAAGTTATTCATATAAGAGAAGGAAAGGATTCTATTTCGAGGTAGGTCACCATGTTTTCCTTATAAACTCTCCTTGGAAAACTGTGATGTGTTTTGGTAATAAAGGGAAGATAAGCTTGTGGTTCATCGACCCTTTCAAAATCCTAGAGAAAGTAGGAACAATTAAATACCTAATAGATATGCCTCTGAGTTTTTATTATGTGCATAATGTTTTTAATGTTTCAATGTTGAGGGAATACGTGCCAAATTCATCACATGTCTTGATCCCAGATGAAGTTCAGCTAGAAGAGAACCTTTATTATGAAGAGAAACCATTTCATATCCTTGATCAAAGGGAACTGGTATTACCGAATAAGTTAATCCACAAGGTAATGGTTTTGTGAAGAAACCAAATGGTAGAATAAGAATCATGGGAGTATGAAAATGCTATGAGGGAATGTTACCCTCACTTTTCTAATGAGTAAATAAAATTGCAGGGATGCAATTTCTAGAAGATGGGGATAATGTAACACCCTGTGGTTTTAAAAATAAATTGATTCCTTGAATATTTGTTTTATGGAGATATTTATAACTAACCATTAAACTTAATTTAGAAGCTTCTATATTTTGAAATTTTAAAAATAGTCATCTACAACTATGTTTGGTAAGTTATTTAGAGTCTCTGGGAACCAACTAGTTTTTTTTTGTGATTCGTAACATAGCTTTGTGAATAATAATATGAATAGTAATTTGAACCTAATGAATAGTAAATTGTATTATTAATTTATTTTCAAAATAAGTTTAGATAATGAAATCTTGGTTATTTTTTCAATGTGAAATAAAAGCAGTTATAATTTTAAAATTGTTAATTCTTGAATTATGTTTGATTTTATTTAAAAAATATATTAATAATATTTAGAAAATTAATTTAAAAAAATGGATTTAATTTTTTAATTCGACACATCAAAAAATGGTTATGGTGAATTTTTTGTATTTTTCTAAAATAGTGGATTTTTTTGGGTGAATAGTAAAAATACAGTTTCGAGTTTCGGTGTGTTAATGGCATCATTAATGATGTAATAATGACGTAATAAATCTGGTTTAATTTTTTTCAGTTAAATATGATGTGAGGTGTCCCAATTGTCTAATACCATGGGGAAATACCATGGTAATGCCAGTGGTTTTTTAAATACCACTAATGAGGTGTTCCTTGAATATTATTTAAATAATCCCTCACTTTTTCAATAAATACCAACCCATTACTTCATTAACTTCATTAAAAATTCCATATCAACAAATATCTGGTCTCCTTACCTCCCTTTTAGACCCCCAAGGTTTTTTAAATCCCCTAGGGTCCCAACCTTCATGTTCTAGGAGTTACTCTACTAGGTTAGAAAATTCTCAATTTATTTCGTTTTCCATTCTGGGTATCCTTTACATGGTACAAATTTCAGGTTTCCATACCATGTTCTTATTTACTTATTATTCATGATCTATTTGGTATTATGATTCATTTATGGATGGGTGACCCTTGTTCCCTCTCTTTTATATATTTTCTATAACCATGTTGCATAACTGTTAGGTTGCCGAAATTTTTAAAGGGATTTCTCAATTATTTTTTTTTAGTTCCATTGTATTCTTATTATATCCATATATCCTCTTACACAAGATGCATGAAATCTACATAAATAATTTTATTTCTGGATGTTCTCATTTTCAATGAATATTCATCAACATTCTTCTTCTCCTCCTCCACTTTTTCAAGAAATAAAAACATTGTCCGTGATGTGTTGAATTACCGCTAAAGGGGATGATGTGATTTCAATTTAAGATAATTATTTCAAGTCTACTAACGAACCCTTTTTTATTTTTGAGCTAGGTTATAATATGTGTATTATTTCTCATTCATGGATCTGTAATTCTTTTGTACACATGTTTTTAATTTATAAAAAAATATGAGGAACTTATTATAAAATAACAACTAAAATGATCTAAACAAACCTCCCTAATGTTTTAAATTATGAATCATCCTCAGGTAAGAATTAAAAATGATAAATGGTATAATTTATGCTTCTGGAAATATGTAAATACTAATCCATTCCAATTCTGGAGTTTCACATCCAATCGACAAGAACAATCCCTCATGAAATGATCGTGAAAACCATTTAAAGACCTCATCCAAAACTGTGCAAGGGAAACAATACAAACAATTTAAGGGTCAAATGATGTAAGTAAGAAAAACCTGAGGTAAGGGAATTCATAACTCAAATTCCTTCTTTTGGGTTATCCTTTTTCTTCATAATTTATGTGATATTTTTAATGATTTTGGGACGTCTTCGAATTACAATATGTTGAATTATGTGTATTTAAAGAGTATATACATATTACAACCACTATATTAAGTCGCACTTCAATTATATGATATTTATAAGGGACTTTTCTTTTCAAATCATCTTATTAAATTCTATTTTAAAAAATTCATAATAAATGTTTTTATGTATTTATTCATGATGTATGATTATGTTTTGGTTCATGGGAATTTTTTATGGTGAAGTTTCAGACCTATATTTCTCTCCAATTTTTTGGTTATATGTATGTTGGAGTTTGGCCTTATGGTTACTCCAAGGGTAACTGTGATGGTTTCATAAATTGGAAGGTATCCATGATGGTTACGAATTATAAGGTAGTCAAGAGGGTTAATAGCTTATATAAGTAATACACCAAAATACCTTTAAGATTATATTAATTTTCTCATGTTTTGTGTGGATCTTGTGTGAAACTCATATTTTACAAAGTATATATGGGTGAAAAGAATGTTTTTTGATAATTTTTTCATACATTATATGTATTCATGGACTAATATTCTCTTTCCTACGTTTACATCCTATACTGAGATATTTGTGCTCATCCCATGTTTTTTTAAATGATTTTAACAATTTATAATGATTTGTAAGACAAAGAAGGAAGACAAGTTAATTTTTTGTATAATTGTCAAATAAATCATGTTTTAATCTTTACAGTTTTATATTTTGAAAAAAATGGAAAACTATTTTTATGGTATCCACTCCGTAATAACGTGTATATTTATGAATCAATTATATCCCAATTCTATAAATATCTAAACATGAAAAGATCCTCAACGTAAAAGGAAGTAATTTCTTGTCTAAAATAATGATTATGTAATGTAATATGGTTAGGTCCTTATTCTATATCCATTTTTAATTTTCACTTACATTCACTATCAACATTTATATTTGATAGTTTTTGAAAATTTTCCCACATATGGGGTTTATAGTTAAGACCATTTGAACTACTTTCATAGGTAATATTCCAGCATTCATTATAATCTCAATGTTATTAATTTCAATTTCTTTCATTTAAATCTGATTATTGATTTATCAAGATTTATGATGTTTCAATTTCCTATCACAATTAATTTATTCTTTATTCTACAAGATGAAATAAAAAACAATCCTTTTTCAATGATTTTAAAACTACAATGGTTCCTTTCATTATTAATGGAAAAAATATTCATTTATACTTTTTCAAACACCAAAATCATATTTTTTATATTTATTTATATCAAATAACACAACAAATTATTTTTTTCATAATCAAACATAATATAATTTCATATCTATTTTCAAGTAGCTGATCAAACTAGACCAAATATGAACATAACATGGTTATTGACGATTATGAGATGACTTAGATGAAATATCATTAAACTATTATCATAGTTATATCATTTAGTGTTTCCTAGTGTAATATATCTGAGTTATAAATGATTTAAAAGAATATTCAATGGATTTTAAAAAATTTCTATTTAATATTTTCCTATTACAATGCGTGTTTTAATCTATATAATTAACTATAATATTTTTTTGAACATATAATTAATAGTTTATACAAACATTAATACCAAAAACATAATCATATATAATAATCATAGTTTTCCTTTAAAACCATTCTCATGAAGATCCTTTTAATGAGACCCCCAAATGACAAACACAAACCAATCGTTCCACTATCGAGGTTGTCCACATGTTTGCTTGGATGATGAATTTTTTCCATATAATGGGAAAAGAAAAATTCGTATTCATAATTAATAAAATATAACATGTAATAAATATAATAATTATATATTAAATTAATAATTATTAAAACCCATTTATGTCGGTGAAGGGAAATGGCACATGTTGCTTCGTGGTTGTGGCAGTATTCTTAACTTAAGATTTAAGTATTAGTTTTTATCAATGAAAAATGGGAGGGTGGTTAATGATTATACCATCACTAAAAAAATACTAGTATAATAATTATTTTGCTGTTATAATTATGATATGGTAAATAATTGAGAATAATAAAAGCACATTAAAAGTAAGAAATAAAGAAATAATGGTTAGGTACTTCTATCTCACTTCTAGGATTATCTTATTTATAAAGGGTATTAAACCTAAGAGATGGAATATAAAGATAATATAACATAATTAATGTGAGTTGGAGTGTGCATCTGACTTTTGGGATGACCATGGACAAAAAATGATTGGTTTTGGTGTGAGGAGAAGTGAGTAGAGATGTCTCTCATTAATAACTATTAAGGTTTGGCATTTTTGTAAATACCAAAAGAATTCAATAATAGAATATCACTATCAAATAATGTGGTTGAAACTCGTATATAATAGATTATATAAATATAATGTCAATTTATAATTCCACAACTTAATTTGAAACATGTTTTAAAACATTTTATCCTCGTTACCTATAGGGTTACTAATTTATACACTTTATTTACAAAACAAGGCAATTATTTGTTACCTAGAAAATTTTTCAGTTATGATTTTTACCAAATCACTACAGATTTTAATTACATTTTTAGAGATATTAATTTTATGAGTGATATATAAAAATTTATAAAGGATATATGTATATTTTATTAAAAACAAAATTTTTAAAAATTAACATAAATACTTGAATGTCATATATGGGTTTACAAATGAGAATGAACATTTTCTAAAAATAAAAATAAAAATAAAAAATAAAATAAAAAATAAATATATTATTTTCTAATTTTTTTTCATATTTATAATTAATTCTCATATACTAATATTTCCATAAATATCATGTTATTTGAAACAAAGTTCATTTTCACTTTTCACCGTAAAATCAATATTTTTAGAAAAATTTGAAAAATATATCATATGCTTATATTATTAGGATTAATCCCCAAACTATATCCTTTTTTAAAAATTAAATTTATAAAATATGATAATTTAGAATCTAAATAAAATCACAAAATATTGCGAAAAATAATTTGTATGGAAAAATAGATTTTTAAAATATTAATTTTTTATGTATTATTATTTATTATCATATAATAATTAATTTATGTGTAATATTTCATTCACAAATGTAAATGTATTTTCTCATTATTTATTCATAATACTCTTATTTTATTGAAATAAAATACGACTTTTACTATAATATATTTTTAGGCAAGAATTTATTTTCATAGTTGATTTAACATTACTAATTGCATTTAATTGGTATAAAAATTATTCCGTATATTCATTATACAAATAATTCATATTTCTATTACTCATATTATTACTTTCTAATTAAATGTATAGGTTTTAACAGTTATATTTCACACATAAATTTTAATCTAAATGTATCGTGGTTTTCACTTCAGTTTAGTGTTTCCTGTGGAGTTGGAAATCAGATATATTATTTATTTAACTAACATATATTGTTAAATATTGTGTCAATTAATAAGAAATGAAGACCTTTTCCAAGGGGGGGTTAGAGTCCTGATCCTCAAAATAGAGCCTTCATGGTTTTAATGTGATTAATGATGAAGATACCAATTTGGATCTCACCAAATCCGATGAAGATGTATTCTTAGTATCTTAAGGCCTTGTTGTTTTGTCATGGAGAAATTTTGTGGTCAGATGGGTTATTTTCATGTTAATGATCTAGTTATTTGCTGTTTTTTGGGTAGAATAAGTTTACTTAGGATATGTATAAGGAGGAAGTAGTGCACTCATTAAGAAGTTTATTTCAATATTTTTTTTTTGGAAATATGTTTTTTTCTACACAATATATATAAAACTCATTTATACGTTACAAAAATGACCATTGACTTTGGTTGAGGTTATGATTCTAGTAAATTAGGTTCTTAGTCTTAAATATATAGTATATCCTTGTAAACTATAATACCATGGATTATGCACTATGTAGAAAAACCTTGGATGAGGTTGTTCACAGGGGAACTATAAAGTAGAAATTGGTAACCCTCTTCAGTGAGATATACCTTAATGTATTTATATATCGAGTAATAATGAACCATTAATAGTCCTATATTAACTCCTCACTCATCAAGAGGGTTAGTTAGAGCTAGTTGTATTACTATTAATACTAGGTTTTAAGTGATAATATATATGGTGGGGAATCTCAACAAGAATTCTCCAAAGACAATAAAGGTATCATGTACATTTGATGTTGAGGTGGACCTCTAAAGAATGAGGGTGTAGTTAATTTGTGATTCTCATTCTGTTGGATTGGTATGTCACCATGAGATTAAAATTTTTTATCATATCATGTAATGTATTTATTGGTGGGTCAAGATAAATAATAACACAATGGGGTTTGTTATATGGTGCCTCACATGTTTTTAGATAAAGGTTAATAATTAGTGTTCCATTGGATTTGTTATAAAATTATGAATTTGATCTAGAAATGTGAGGATAGATTTTGTGATGGTGTTATAGAGTTTACCCAAATATATCAATGTGATATTGGTTATTGTGGGATAATTAGCCAAGAATTATCACTTCCTATATTTAAAGTGACATGTTTTATTGTCAAGCTAGATAGTTTGTTTGTCCAAACGGTATTTTGACTACATGGTTTTTCATGGAGTATAAAATTGGATCGAGATGATGGATTTAATTCAGAATTATTTTATAAATATAAAACTTAACAAATTATAAGGCTAATTTATCACAATATTTTATCCCCAAATAAATCGAGAGATTGGGAGTAAGATCATGATTATTGAGTACATGCCACAAACATGTGTCCTATATTTGGATGGTTTAAGAGGGATTCATATATTTATATATGATTTAGCCTATAAAAAAGGTTTTCAATAAAATATTTTTGATTTTTCATTTTGTGTCCTTTTTGGACAGATTTTTCCACCACCACTATTATTATTAAAATTTGGGGTTAGAAGTTGATTGGATGTGACACTTATAGGGGAATTCAAATAATATAGTGTCTTTTATAAAAATATAGAACGTAACTAGATTTTTGAGGCATAATATAAATACTTTATGAATCTTCAACTTTAATTTTCTTAAAGAGATAGAATTTTGATAATTGTATCACCTAAATGTGGTATTGTTATATTTATATGCATGTTAAATTGTTTCAATATATTGTTAGTTGGTTTGGTGTTGTTGAAAGAATCAATATCATGAGTAACTTTTTAGTGATCCCAAACTATTTTTGATTGATTCAAAATTTATTACATGTATTTGAGATCAATGTATATTACCTTGAACCTTCTCAAAAGGACAACATTGGTGATATTAAGTTGGAGGTAGATGCGTGTTAATTACCTTACTAGTTTTTATAATAGAAAAATATAACATATCCTATGTGGTAAGATGGTAAATATGGTACTTATGATGTGGTATAATTGGCGTTTTTACTATGAAACTTTGATTCATGACAATGATACATAATTATAGTTTCCAAATCTTGTCACCGGTGACATGTACTAATGTATCTTACGGATGAATAGCTATATGGTGTTAATGTCGTAGCAGACCATATATCCTTAGGAATAGTATAGTTGATATTTTTACCAAACTATGTGTATTTATATTGTTTTAGTCTATTGGAAATGTTTTTTGAGGCTAAGGGATGATTTTTAGGGTATTGTCTATATTCAAGATAAAATTACACTTCATGTTTATAGTCACACCATAATATGTGGGACTATGATATTCTGAGGGTAACAGATGATTAAAATTATATGATCATGGGGGGGGGGGGCATACCATAATAGGGTGGTTTCACAATGAATCCCTTTATCATTAATCAATCTATTGGTCTGAGTCACATACATAATGTTATAAGATGAAGGATTTAGTCACCCCACATGGAAGCTGAGGGAAAGGTAATTACACCTAAACTAATTTTTACTTGCTATAATAATTCCATTAAAACCGTTTTATATCATAATAATTAAATAAGATAAAAATATTTAACTCATTTAATGGGATACCCATTTTCTTATGAGATGCTATGCGGCCCTTTCTTCCCCATTAAGTTTTATTTCCCCACCATATTTCTTTCTCAACTGATTCATCATCCTTCTATCATAGAGCATCAATGGGGTTATATATAACTTTCCTTATTCCTTTATTATTCATTTTTTTAATTATTATAACTTTATCTTATAATTATTCCTAAATTTATGGTTATTTAACAGATTATATAAAATCCACTTATTGGGATCTTTCTTTATTCTTAATGACTATAAATCTAGTATTTCAAGGGATGTGGTTTCTAAACATTATCATTAGTTTATACGAGTTTATATATAACACATGACATGTTTCCATATCTACCCTGACTTATTGATCTAAAATTTATTTCCAATTTTTTCCTATAAAAAATTATCAGTAAGATAATAATTTATTGGTCCATTATAAACTATCTATGTGTTGGGCATTGAATCTGTATTTCCAGATGGACATGCAATTGTGTTAATGTGTGTTGAACTACACACATATAACCCAATTGGGTATCAATTTATGAATTTAATGTTATAGTTGACCTTTTCAAGAGATTATTATAAAAATTTTATATAATAGACGATCTAATTATCCTTGAAGATATATAATGATAGATTCTTAGTGAGCTTATGGGTTACAGTATAGAATCATTTCCTTGTTCAACATGTGTACGGTATGTGTTTCCTACCCATCTGAATTTAATTTTTTTTTCTTTGGGAATATACCAAGGGTGATACTAAAGATGGGATTAGTATGTGCTGTCCAACCCAATATTCCTTATGAGTGATATTTAATGATGTCCATGTACATGTTTTAAATTGATAACTATTATCTTGAGTTTTTTATAAACCCAGTAGGGTATTGATTAAGGGGCAAAGATTTCTTGTGCTGAGATTGATTATGATACAGGAAACCTTTATACAATATCAACCCATAGATGTTCCAAGATAAGAATGATTCATGGTTTTGATCATTATATATATCATGTTTCTTCTCTAATTAGTTTTGATTCAGTTTGAGTGGGATCTAGACTTTATAGAGATGATATTATTATAGAACTATGGTACAATTTCCCCATTTTATTTAAACTGTATTTGTGGGGGAAATATTACAAATGGATGAGAACCTAATGGTCATGGTACACCATCCTAATTTTATTATTAGTGATATAAAATATCCAAAATCCAAAATGGATGACACTTTTATTAATATTGGTTTGCATCGCATTTATGTTATTATTGATATACAGTGCTCGACAAGATTTATATTTAGTATCATTAAATCCATGGGACACATTTACATTTGTATTATATTATTTTATGCTTGTATTTTTCTTAGATGGAAATAATATTTTACAAGTATGCTTTAATTCTCTTCTATCATAATATCTTCGGTTGTAGTAAATATATAATTAGGATGTAAAAAATTTACATGGAACACCCCTTACCATTAGATTAACATTTTTATACATGGTGGGAGAGACTCCCAATAGTCATATAACTATATAGGAATGGTGTAATACATTCTCATTATAATTATATGTTTTTTTATGGGCATTCTATTCTTGGTTGCGTCAGGAAAGGTCTCTCCCTGGATAGATAATAGAGAACATTATGGTGTGTACTTTATTGTTTTTATTCTTTATTATTTATTATTGATATATAGATTAAAATTGAAAATTTATTTTCTAAATTTGTCTATGGACACATTTTTTAATATCCCACTATTTTGTACTCTCACCGAGGATGGGAATCACATTACATTTGGAAATTTTATTTTTTTGACATAGTTTAGTGATGAGGACATACTGTAGATAGTTGAACAAGAGATAAAAGGATGAATTTAAAACAATATATGAGTTAGAGACTCAAATAGAAATTTTTATTATTTTGTTGGTCTTTTTTCATTATAAAATTATGTATAAAAAAATTCCCAATGATTTGTTCAGGAACAACTATTCTTTATCAATAAAGAGATTATGAGTTTGAGAATATTTTTAACATTTTTAGAGGAATTATGAAATTTTTTATAATATATATTAAACGATATATTCCTTTTTGATGAAAAATAGAAATTCTATGTCATTATAAAAAATTTATATTCCTTGTATCTGATATTTTTTATGAAATTTTATCCAGGATCGTATACGGTTTAGGAAACCATCACCATAAGGTGGAGACAAGTCATTGTTCAGGCTACAATATGGTAGAGATGAAAATCATCATACTATTGATAAAAATACTATGAAGGTATTAATAATACCATGTAAGGTTGTTATTCATATGATTAAATTCCATATAAAAAATTTTGAGGTTGGGACAACCATCGTATGGTTCTATGGGTGCCATCATTAGAAACTTGGTAAACTAATAATGTTATAACAAACATTAAAATGATATCAAAATATTATTTTATATGTATAAATATAAAAATTCATTAAGTATACATGGTTATTGATTCAAGATAAAATTATAGGATATTTGAATGAGATTTAAATAAATAATTAATGATGGTATTTTCAGGAATATTTCTTGGAAATTTCAAATTTAAATGTTTGAAATTATAATTTTAGATCATAATACTTTTTATAGGATCTTTTGTGACAATAGAAATTCTTAAAAAATGTGATTATAGAGTTTTTCAATTTACTGTTATAAAAATTATATTAACACATGTTTTTTACTATAATATATGAAAATAGAGAATATAGGTGAGTTCATGAATTCAGAGATATACTTTCTTGCTGCATTGAAGACCAACTGAATTAAAGATAGGTATTATGAATAAAAATGAAAAAACTCCATTTTAATATTATAAAGAGGCCTAGGAATCCGAATTCTATTACTATAGACCTATGAGTTCACTAAGAGTTAAAAGAATATCATCTCATTTGTGAATTCTCTCATAAATGAGTTCTCTATTTTGAATTGTCTAGAGAAATACTAATCTATTACTGGAACATTCATATTCATTTGGATATCGAAGTTGTTCCAGAAAAACATTGTTTCATTGATTTTTAAGAACCTACTATTTCATTAACCATATTTTTTCAACAATAGTGATGAGATAATTTGAAGACTGTTGGAATTACAATAAATTGCACCAAATGTTTTTTTCTTCATTGGTCCATTGTTGAAAAATACCACCCCTTAACAGAATCCATAGACATATTGACAAGATTAAAGGATGTATAATTTCCCTCTATTATAATAACTATGAAAATATTTATAATCTATGTCCCAGAACTACGCATACTCATAATAAGGATCATTCAATCATATTGCTGTCGAACCATGTAGAATTATTTGGCATTTCGAAATCTCTATTTTAATAACCCAATCAAGGTGTGGAGAGTTTATGATAAGATGATAAAGTCTTTAATCAGTCATAAATGTTTAGTTTTGATAAATTTATAAAAGTTATTCTACATCTGTACCCCACCCCCACCCCCCACCCACCATAGTATTTTTTTAATGAATTTTTCATCTCAAGTTGAATAAAAAAATGTATCACACCATGAATTTATAATATTTCTTTCTTTTTGAATAAATTTAATATATTATATATATTTTAATGAACAAAACACTAAGTTATGTTGTGTTATAGGCAATAGTAACATTCCATGATATCTTACGTTACACGCAAGACCATGTTTTACCAAACCATATATTATTAAAATATTATTATTTAATATAATAAGATATTACCTGGCCATTAAATTATCTTTAATGACTAGTATTAAATAAAATACTAATATATTGAAATATAATATTAATTCATTGGTTATTAATTAATAATAAACTAAAATATAATCTAATTAAATATAATTGAAATATTTTTTGTTTTTATGCTTCCAAACACATTTTGTATTTATAAATTAAATTAATTACAATGAGTATATGATATTAAATAAATAAATATGTTATATATTCAAAAATATTTTTATATTCATCCAATAGATGTTATATGAATAAGATAAAAGAAAACCAATTATATGACTAAAAAACCTATATTTTTCTAAAGGAAATTTTACATCATTTTAATGTAGAATATATTTTAAATCCAAATTTTGGACCTCTAATATATCGTATTTGAGAAAATAAACTTTTTATTTTAAATTTAAATATAAAAATTTACTTTGGATTATTTTTTTGTAATTTTTACGAGAAGTTTCATGTTTCAATGTATAGTGAAATATACTACTTTTTAACTAAAAAAACATTTTTTATCAAAACAATTTATACAGATATAGTATATTTTTGAAAAGAATAATTGTGTAAATAGATTATTATTTATCATATTATCCAATTTCAATCATTAAAATCGTTTTTATATTGAATTTTAATATAAAGATGTTTCAACCATTTGCATGTTTAAACTTTAATAACCCGTTTTCTCAACCCATCAACAAGAATAATTATAAATTAATTACTGAAACATCTTTGTTTTAAATTTTTTGAAATGAATTCCATTTTTCAATTTAGTTGTTTAAATTTTATGTAAATATTATTATTTTATTTTTCAGTATATGAATACTAAATTTTAATAATATTTTAATTACCAAAGTTAAGGGTAAATTAGGTGATTATTGGTAAAAATAATATTATAATGACTAAAAAATTACATTAAAACATGTTAAAATCTCATTGGGGGAGTTTTTTTTTGACCAAAATTATCATTTTTACTAAATTATTACCCTTTTTATGCCACTTGTGTGAGAATATGACATTTATAATATTTTATTTAATGATAAGTTAAAAATGTTTTAATAAAGTTTTAAATAAGTATTACATTTTTAATACATGGTTATATAGAATATAAATTAGATAGTAAATATTAATTTGAAACACATTTTGTTTATATTTACCAATATAATTTATTTTTAATTTTTATAAAATAAAATGTTTAATTAAAGGCACTCATAATAATGATATCGTAATAGTCCAATCAATAGAAATATCAAATTAATGATTATAATAATACTAAAATAAGAATAATTAGAAAAAATTAACGACAGACACAATTTTTATTTATAAATTATACATGTTATTGATATATTAAAAAAATCAATGTTATCAAAAAAAATTATATTTTAAAAAGAATGATAATGAATAGTATCAAAATTGACATATTTGATATTTAAAAATAAATTCAAATTTATTAAATGATATAACATTCATGAAAATCTAAAATGATTCAAAATTAATTAAATATTGATGTCAAATATTTCATCATTGATCCATTTTGGATTCTTATTGTATTTTATAGAAACTATATTAACCCATAAAGAATAAAAAGATAATTTGTCACTCTAAGAGTTAAATGGTTTATCTAATGCATTAAGCCAAAAGATAAGGGAAACAATTTGACATAAACATGTCTAAATATTATTAGTTGATAGTATTTCAACCCATCCACATCATAGTTTCGAAATAATTCACTTTTTATCCATTTTAAATTGATAATTAATTTATATTAATTTAATATTTTGAGTATTTCCAAAAGTGCCCCTCCCCTCTCTAATAAAACGGAACCTCCTCCATCACTTCATCTAGCCACATTATGCCTTCTATATTGAGAAAACCCAACCAATTTATCCTCCAAAAATTATAATCTAATTTTTGGAGGTCCAGTTCTTCTAAAAATACAACCCCTAGTGTCCCTAATATGATATAAATGGAAGTCCATTGAAGAAGTGAAAATTATTTTACCAACTCATTCATGTTATTTTATAATTATACATCCTCTTCCTGTGTTGTTTTGGTATTAAAGTAATAAATATAGTATCATCAATATGATTATATTTTGTTATGATTATTTTATAACCATATTCCTCCTTTTATCCCACCTATAAAAGCAATATCACTATTTGTGCATACATACAGCTTACTATCTCAAAACTATGGTGTAATATGTGTTTTCATCATTACATTATTTTGATGGGTATAATGATTAATATAATGGGAAAAGTAATAAATATTTATTGATATTTATTCCTTGTAATTAATATACATTCCAATTCCTTACCACATTACCATTGTGGGAATGATATCGTCGCTCATGTGTACATACAGCTGATCATATCTACGACGTGATGAGATTCATCCTCCATGATAAAAATTTTGGAATAATTATAAAAAATTATATATTTAATAAATATAATACTTTTTAACATAATATGATTTTGGATATGAATAATATATTCCCTATAGATAAGAAATAATACTTACACAACAAAACATGCAAAGGAAAATGAAACAGTTAACGCATTAAACAGTGGTAATAATGAAGTATTAATAACAAAATGATATTATAGGATCATATATGACATCATAAATATTGAAATGAATTTCGGTATAATTTAATAATATTATATAACCGTTATACATGAGATTAAAAAACCCTCAACTAAGGGAAAGTATGAGTTAAGGGTAGAATTCCCAATCTCATTATTATCTAGGATTGTTTATATATAAGTATTTATAGGGACATATTTTTCATCCATTTCCAAGTTTCATAAAAATACATTTTTAAATATTAATACAATTCCTCAAAAAAATAATGTGATTTTTTCCCTTGTTTTAATTTTTATTAAACATTTCAAAAAAAGCTTTTTTTATTTTTCCAAACAAGGTAGTTTATGACCTTATGAAAAGAAATATAGAAGGAATGTTCTTTTTTTAACATATGGGAAATGATAAAAGAATTCTTTACAAACATACAATATTCATTTTCTGGAAAACATTTACTTAAAAATTATACACCGATTTTAAAATAATTTCAACATAAAAGGGGTATTACTATCAAATAATTTTTAATTATTTTATTAGACTACTTTCATCTATGTCGACATCCTTTGTCAGATTTTATACTAAATTGAGATTAGTATATTAAGATACTATCTACCATATTTTAATTAAATGGTTTAGGATTTGTTTTATTGGGGATGTGATATTTTTATTAAATTCATTATTTAATGTCAATGTTTCAACATTTCATATGCTAGTTTTAATACGAATATTTATGTTAGTTATGTTTCATCCTTTCCATAATTTGGAATTCATTTAATATAGTAAGTGATGGGAGGGACCCTTTATATCATATCGATGTATCATCAAGTATAATGAGAAAATTTATTTTGGGTACTGGCTAATCCCATACTTGTTTATGTATATTTTCATTTTCTAAGACTTGATGATATACTTATCATGTCCGACATTATGTATTCACTCATTATGAGATTATTTATTAATTTTAGATATGGTTATTAAACTAGTATAATATCCATGGTTTTGTATATTTCTCATGTGGATATTTATATGGTATTACTTGATCAGATTATATCCCTCGCATATTATTCTCTATATTATGTTTTAAAGGAAATAGTTTTTAGTTATTCAATTTTTATAATGGTTTATGATTATTTATGAAATCTTATAATATATTGTTTAAACATAATATAATTTGAGCAAACCCATTTATTCTATTTCATTTTCCCTCTTTATGAGAAGAGGTATATTCTGACTGACATATGAGGATAATCAAAGGTATTAAGAGTGTTTCAATGGAGTTACTATATTTTTTCATTTCAGGATATAATGTGAAATATATGTATGTAATATGGCTTCCAAAATCTCTAAAATAGTTAGTCATTTGGGATTCGAAGAATATATCTAGGACAATATAATAAAGTAAGGCATCGAATCTAGGTTACATGGGTTGGGGTCATTATAGTTGGTATTAGAAGAAATTTATCAACAAGCTTGGATACTAGATTTAGAAAACATAGATTAGGGAACACAACCGTAAAATAAAATTTAAGGATATGTATATAAGAAAATCCTATAATCACTTTAAGGTATATATTATGTGGGTATCCCTAAAAATACATCCTTATCTAGATTCTATATGTGGATGTGGTTTTGGAATAGATGTTCATGGGATTAACAACACTGACAAGGTACATCTGGCATAACACGACATAACCCGGTACACGACAATGAGGCTTACTGTACACCTAGTTTGACACTCTTGGGGGTTATGCTTTGGATAAATCACATATTTAGAACAAATTTTTTTAATGGATTAAAAATTACATATATCCCAAAAGAAACCATGTTTGTGATTACGATATAGGTAATGTATAATTTTTCAATTTATGTTCAAATTTGTTCTTGTTCGAAATTATTCATTATGATTCCTAACCTTATTTTGTGTGTGCCATTGTTCATAATGGGGAACCTAGTATAAGGATTGTGAACCACAATGATGTTTGTTACCCAAAGAGTAACAGGGATCATATATTTCATGGTCTTGATCCAATATTTTTAATGGAAATCATCTCCCTTTAATTATCGTCTTATTAAGAGATGGTATCATGTGGTAACAAGACAGTAAAAGTGTACTCTAAGTATTATATCCTTAGAGGGAAGCGTGAGAATAAGAGAATATCTGGGAAAAATATGGATAAATGTTAAAAGGAAGTGGAGTATTTTCCCACAAGTAATAACTATTGAATTAATCACCTGGGTACTTTCATTAAAGTAATGAGAGTTTTCTACTAGGGTGGAGAGATAGTTCACCATGCTTGGGATTGTAAGAATAATAAAAATGTTTCTTATCTAAAATTATTCAACTAGAATGATTAGAGAAACTATTAAAATCCATGTCTCACACATCAAAGGAGTACACCCCAAATATGATTAATCGATGATGGACAAGATTATTCTACTACCAATGACAAAGTAGACTGATCAATGTGATTATGTTGGGATTTAATAATTACTTTTTTGGAGTATTTTGTGATTGATGTACTAGTTATAAGAGTTATAGAATCTATAATTATTGTACCACTATACTATTTTATTACATATTTAATAAAGTATGTTGAATGGTACTAAGAAAAATGACTCAGTTGAAACTTAAACATTTTGGAAAACATATGGCTTGGGGAAAGGTATCCCTTAATGTGTTCCTGATATTTGGATAATGATTTCTAGAAAAGATGTGATTGATTTATATAAATTTATATGGATAGTAATGAAAACCTTGGAACATATTAATTATTTGTTGAATTGTGGTTTATTCCATCATTGTTGGAGTTTAAAACATTTTTGGATTTACAGATTATATCCAATAATATATGTTTATTAAATGAATAAGTAAGTATGCATGATTTAAATAAATTATTATGTTTCAAGAGAATACATCATAAATTATTCAAATGTATGGAATGTGAAAAAAAAAGTTGCATAATGTTGTGGAAATTTTATTGGTATGTTCATTTTAGAAAATTCAAAATTTTTTGAAATCGTTTAATATTTTCATCAAAAAAAATTTAGAGGTTAATGTATAAATTCACCCTATGAAATAACTTGTGCTATGAAATTAATTATTAATAGTTTTAGGCACAAATAAAGTATAAAATTTTGTTTATTGAAACATATCATCTAATTATATTTCCATGTATTCTTATAGAATGAACCAATTTCGAAACTATTTGAAAGGGTCTACACAAAAAAATCATTTTTCTTCAACTAAAGGTATTTTAAATCATCATATATTTTTTCATTGAGACCCTCAATTTATTATTAATCATTAACTTGTTTCTAATTGATGACTTAAATCACTTTTAACAAATATTTACTATTTTCTTCCAGGTATGCATCTCTAATTTCCAATAATGTTCTCCTATTAGATATCCATGTTTTGAGGTGAACTTCAAATTTATATTTCTTAATTATTATGAATATGTGTTATTAAACCTATTTATGATATGGGTTATTCAATAGTAGTATTTACAACTTTCAAAATCTTGAATCATTAGATCAGGTTTAAATTGTGAGGACATAATTTAATTGAGGTTGGGAGAATGTCACACGACAAGAATTTACAATATACTTTTAATTTTTAAATAAATAAAATATATTATTTATCTTATACTGTACACAACACTAATATAGATTTTTTTATACATAATATCAACATTCCTCAATATAATTCATTACATTCAAGAGGTAGATTTACCAAATAACATTATATTATTAAAATATTATTATTTAATATAAAAAGAAATAAACTTGCAGTTAAATTAGAGGTTATAAACAATATCAACAAACTAATTAAAACATTAAAATATAATATTTAATTATTAGTTACTAATTAATTAGAAAATAAAATATAAAACAATTGAATATAAAGAAAATGTTTGTATTTTTATGCTCCCAAAGGAATTTTTTATTAATATATTAAATTTATTAAAATTAGTAAATGAAATTAATTAAATATATTATTTATATATTAAATAAAATATTTTTGATACTAATAAAAAATATTTTATGATCATAATATAAGAACAAACAAAATTTTATGCATTAAAACCTATATTTTTCTAAAGGCATTTTGCCATCTTATAATGGAGATACTATTTAAAAGAAATTTTCCCCATTTATTTTTTAAATTTTAAAAAATGAAAATTCTTATTTTAAATCAGAATAAAAAAATTTAATTTTCTTTATTTTTTCGTATTTCTCTAATAAGTTTTATGTTTTGATGAATAGTGAAAATGCTAATTTTTAATTGAAAATATTTTTTTTCACCAAAAAAATTTATATTGATAAATTATATTTTTGAATTGTGTTAATGTATAAATAGATTAATATTTATCATTTTATCTCATTTAGGTCATTGAAAACAATTTTATATTGAATTTAAATATGAAAATGTTTCAAACTTTTTAATGTTTAAACATTAATAGCTTGTTTTCTCGCCACGTCAATGGGATTAATTTTAAATTAATTAAAAATATTTATATGTTTTAAATATTGATATATGGATTGAATATTTTGAATCAGTTCTTAAAAATTATTAAAATAGGTTTATTTTATTTTTCGGAATATGGATAGTAAAATTTAGTAATAATTTAAGTGTCGGAGTTAAGGGTAAATCACGTAATTATGGGTAAAAATAATATTAAAAAGATTATAAAATTATGCTAACAGTTTCCCTAATTTTATTAGATGATTTAATTTATACCAAAATGATCCTTTGGCCAAAATTGTAACCCTTTTTAAGCCACATGTTTGATAATATTACATTTATCATATTTTATTTAATGATAATTCAAAAATGTCATACTCATGTTTTTCATAAGTATTACATTTATAATACATGGTTACATAGAATTTAAATTTGACTTTAAATATTCATTTTAAATCTAGTATATTTATATTCACCATGATAAATTTTTTTAGTTTTTAGTGAAGAAATGATTTAATTAAAGGCCTTCGTAATAATGATGCAGTAATTGTTTAACCAATGGAAATATCAAATAAATATATTTTGACATAAATAATGATATCCACAAATTTTATAGATAATTTATACATTTTAATGATATTTTGTATTTTTTAATTTGAATTTCGAATTTTTTATGATATTTTTAAAAATAAAGATAATGAATATTATCAAAATTGACTTAAACGATATTTTAAAATAAATAATATTTTATTATATTACATAAAACACAAAAAATATATAAAATTAAGAAAAAAATACTATAATAAGGTTAAATATGTCATAAATGATACATTTTGGGTTTTTTTGACATTTCATAGTAACTATATTAACCCTTAATGTGAAAAAATACATGTTGTCGTGGAAAAAGTTAAATGGTTTATCAAATGGCCAAAGACATATGATAAAATAAATAATATGAACTAAAATTGTTTAAAAAATATTGGTTGAGATTATTTCCACCCATAATCATATTATATTTGAAATAAATTACTATAAATCCATTTTAAATTATTTTTTAATGTATATTAATTAAATATTTTGATAGTTTTCAAGAGTTCCCCTCTCATCTCTTTTAAAAAGGAACCTCCTCCCTCACTTCCTCACACCACATTGATCCATATAACTCAACAAAAACCCTTCAAATTTCTCCTAACAACATTATTAGATAATATTTGGAGGTAATCATCTTCTAAAAATAACAACCCTTGTGTCCCTAATAAGACACACAAAAGAATTAAATCGAAGAAGATGTAATTGTTTTACTGACTGAATAAAGTTAGTTTCTTCTCCTACTTCATATTCTATTATAGTTTCCATACTCACAGAATATATTAAATATAATCTATATTATTATATGTTTTTATGATTATGGGACAACCATATTTCACCATTTATCCATACTATTCAAAACAATATCACCATGCGTGTGTGCATACAGATTACCGCCTCCACGTTGTGGTGTAATGTTTTTCATCACCAGTTTATTTTCATCAGTTTAAGGATTAATATAATGGAAAAAATAAAGAAAATTACATGTTGTTGATTTTTTAAAATCAATATACCATCGTATTTATTACAACTTTACCATTAAATTTTTTTTATCATTGATCGTGTGTACGTACGGTCTACCGTCTCCACAGCATGATGAGATTCATCATCCATTATACCCATTTAAGAATGATCATAAAAATGTATATAATGAATATATATAATATTCATGAACTGAGTATCATAATTTATATGAATGAAATATATCCTATGTGTAATAAATAGGTATAACATGAAAAATCATACATAGGAATATGAAAAAACTAAGGCCCAAAACAATGGTAATGTTGAAATATTAATGACAAAAGAAAATAAGAGGATCATATATGATATCATATAAATGTATATGGTTCAGGTATAATTTAATAACATTCATTAACCATTATAAAGGATGTTAAATCACCATTAACTAAACAAATGTATGAGGTAAGTATTAATTTCACAATCTCATTATCATCTGAGATTGTTTATACGTAACAATTAATTGGGACATATTTATCATCAATGTCCCTGTTTCATAAAAAATAATTTAACAATATTCTTAACGTTATTCTAAATAAATTTAAAGTCATTTTTACCCATGTTTAATCATTTATTAAATGTTTTTAATGAAATATTGTTGACATTTTCCAAAGGAGGTACTTTATGTCCTTTGGAAAAAATACAGAAAAATATTCTTTATTAACTTATACGGAATGAGAACATCTTCATTTACAAGCTTACAAAATTTATTTCACTGACAATGTTTTCATTTAAAATTTGTGGCCCCTTTTAAAATAATTTCAATATGAAAAGGTTCATTTCTCTCAAAAACATTAATGATTTTATTAGACTATTTTCATCTATTTCATCATCATTTATAAAATTTTTTCATTAATTGAGGTTGGTCTCTTAAGATACCATCTACCAAATTTTATTGAGTGGTTTTGTGATATGTTTGACAGTAGTTATGATATTTTGATTCCATTCATGGTTAATGATTAATGTATTAACATTTCATAATCTACTTTTAATGGAAATGATTATTTGGTAAATTTTCACCCATTTAATTTGAGAAATGAATTAGACTTAGTAAGTGAAGGGTGGGGCCCGCTATAGCCCCCCAATTCCTTTGTAGGTCTCATGAGACAAACTAATTTTGATTTTGGATAACGTCTTACACATTTATATATGGTGTCTTGGATGAATCCTTGATGGTATGTTTTCTATGCTCGTTATTAAGCATTCCCTAATTATGAGATTAGTTATGACTATTACATGTGATTATTCAACTAGTAGAATATCCATGGTTATGTATATTTATCATGTGAATATTTATTTGGAATTATTTTATCAGATTATATCATTTCCATAGTATGGTAAATATTATGTTTTAATGGCATGTATTTTTATTTATTGATCTTTCATTATTTTTTATGTTTATTTATGATAGATTTTATTTTATTGTTTACCATTAATGGGCATCTAAGATCACCCATTTTTCAGTATTATCATTCCCTTGGAAGTAAATATGTATATTAGGTATGAGTTTTAGGGATAATCAAATTAAATTAGAGTGTTTTAAATGGAGGTAATATGTTTTTTTTCATTTCAAGATGTAATGTGAAACGTATGTATGTAATCTGGAATCTAAAATTGTTAAAATGGTCGGTCCTTTGGAAATAGAATATTTTATGTATGAAAATGTAATAAATTAAGGCACACACTCTATGATACTATGTTTGAGGTCATTATAACAAGTTTCCATCTGAGTTTCAATCTCAAAAATGTGTCACAAAGAATCTGAGTTAAAAAAAATGGGGTTTCTTTTTCACTGGGATGAACTATTGTGGGTAGAAAAAACCAATGTTTTCCAATTTTATAATAAAAAGGATCTATGGTTAGTATTTGTTTTATTATGGTAGTATATTCTATTAAAATGGTGTCATTTGTAGAATAGATGAATTTAGTTGTATATAAAAATGCAGAGAAGGAAATATTATCTTCCATGTTTTAAAATTTTTAAACAAAAGTAATGGGGCTGATGACTTCCAAAAAAATGTCAGGAAATTATAAAATATATATAAGGGAGATATTATGATAAAATAAGATAATATAAATAACTAGTGGGAAAATTTTGATATATTATAAAGTTTGGACATTAAACTATGGATGACTATTTTACTAGAGTATGTGAAGGACTGGGTCATATCAAATGAATTGGTGGCATTATGGAAGAAATTGGTTTTATCGAAAAAATATTAATTCGGAAAAATATAGATATAGTCGATCAAATGATTCAGCAATATAATATATGGTTGATCATTCTCTAGACAAACATTAGAATACGCTTCATAATTTTGAAATAAGAAAGAAATTAGTTCTTAAAAAGAATAATATAGAAGACATGAAATTTAAAGAAATAATTATTTTTTTATCATAGAGGAGTATGTTATTATCCTAGTGGATAACTTATAATGTGATGTAATATAGAAGTGGGTTATGGATTCTTTATCAAAAAATCCAAAATAAGGAAAATTAATGTATAAAGTAAATCTCTAACTTAAATTTTTTAATTAATGGGAATATAACTATCTTCTATATATATTTTTAGAATATAAAATTTTGTAGAGTCGACTAAGGAAAATTAAAAATATATTCCTCAGATGATATTGATAAATAATATCTCTCAAATAATATAATATTTAGATGAATGTATAAATAGATTAATGACAATAAAGAAATGAGTATATTGATAAAGAAAAAGAATAACTTTCTTTCTAAAATAGTGATTTTGAGAAATTGGGATCTAGAAAAGAAAAAAACTAATAGAATATTTTGATATAAATAAAGAAAAAATAATTTAGGGAAGATGAAGGATAACAAGTTATTGTTTTTTGGGTTCAAATTTTTAATACCAAACATGATGTATGTCCAAAATAGAATAATAAAATTAATAATTCATTCAAATATCATAATAAGTATGTGAAAAGATGAAGAAATATGAACAACAAAATTATACTATACAAAAAGATTATATTTAAGATATCATGTTTCACACAGTGAAAGTGGAAGAATTGTAGATATAAATAAAAGAAATTGAGAAGACAATGACTAGTTGAGAAGAAATGAATAAAAAAGCTGAATAAAGGTTTCTATGGGGTTATAATACCATTGATAAGATTAATATATACTTTTATAATTCTATTTAATTATATGCTAATTAATCAAAGGGATCATAGAAATATAATTCCCCAAGAAATATATAATATTAACCTATTGAATCTAGAAATCATAATTATCCATCAATAAATAGTGAAGGAAATAAATTCCTATCTAGGAAAACCTATACTAATAAAACACCTTTTTAGGTGACTACAATAGAAAAGTTATATCAAAAAATTTAGAATAAAAACGTTAACCTAAACTTTTTTATATAAAGGATGATGCATCACCAATAAATGAACATATTTACAAAGAGATACTTAATAGTTTCATGGATGAAAATGTTTCAGGGGATACTACTAGTGTTATGGTACTTAAGGGAATATGGACAATATTTTTTAGTATAATATTTCTCTCCCTTGAAATAAGTGTAGTCAAGAATTGAGGGTGATCATCTCATAAAATATAAATGACGAAAAGCTAAGAATATAGAATTTCATTTGAAACTCATATGAGATTCATTTCCAAATAGGATTGACTATATTGACAATTTTTATCAATTATGCGACAAGAAGGGTCATTGTGAAGAGGATTTCATGACCATGATCTTGGTTAAAAAAATATATTTACAATGGAAATAATATTCAAAAGAAAACCATGCTAATAAGTCTTTCATTGTTGAATTTTCTCTTTAATATAAACAAGGGGATCCAGCTATTGATCGAAAAAAATGGATGATATTCACTAATGAATAGAGATATAAATATCCCATGAAATTTGTTATCCAATGATAATGGTGTGATCACTTTTGGAAATTAAATATCTTATAATATTAATTACATTAGACGAGCTAAGATGGAATACTAATAACTAAAATATTAGGATATCTTTTTTTATGGGCACTAACATAACATAATTAGTATGATAGTTGTTTGATGATGGTAATGACATTATATATAAAACATTCTAACCTCATCATGAATTAAATATATTGAATGATAATTTCCACATGTAAATGAATGAGGGGAAATAAGTTTCATATTATAGACTCAATGAACTCATGAAACATTAGTTGAAAATATTATAAATAATTATTTCATAAAATCTAGAGTAATATATAAAAATAATATAGAGAAAAATTCCCATGGGGGATGTGGTGGGACACTTTCCATTCCTAAATAGAGTAAATTGAAAAACTTTATATCAACTCTGAAAAGGTAAAATGAGTTAAAGAATATATAAAACATTCGAACATCATATCACTATGCCTCATAATATGATACATATAGATTATATGGATCCAAAAAAACTAAACCATTCAATGGTATCATTATTTTTCTAATACTAATAGTTACTATAGTACATTAACAAATGTGATTCTAATAAAACACATGTTTTAGGTAGAGAATATGTTTAAAACATCTAAAAGGATAGTTGAGAAATAGTTTATGATGTTCATAAAAGGATTCAGGGCTTTCATGGGGATGAAATTCAAATGAAGATCATTTTAATCCTACTTTAAAAAACATGGTACCATGTTTTATTAAATCAATCCTTATACACTCTAACAAATGGTGTTACTAAGGATAAATTTTTTGGAATTTTATTGATGTGAATTATAATATTAGAATAATATAATCTATAAAAAATTAATGTGGTGAAGCTATTTGTATCATTGTTCTTGTAAAAAAAATTAACTCTTCCTATGTCCAAACTCCAATATTAAATATTATGAGATGTGGTATTAAATTAAACCTTATGTGGTATTATATATAATTCATGGTAATAATTTTCCTATAAAATTTTAATGTTCTAAATTTTAAAAATTTAAATAAAATACTAAAGAGATTCATTTTTGGATGTTTATCTTGTGGATAGGGATACAACTATTTGAAAAATGAAAAGATGTTCTTGACAATTATTCGGGAAAAAAATAGAGAATAAGTATGAATACTATATTCTAGATGCATTAGTTTTTTTATGGAAATGGAGAATTAAATAATCATAGTTTTTTGGTAGAATGTTTCTTTGTAGGTTAAGTTTGAGCAAAAAACTATATATATATTAAGGATATTAATGAGGAGGTAGATTAGATATAATAGAATTAATATTGGGATCCCATTACCATACCTAAGGAAAAAAATATTTAGAATATGTGGGTGTTCGAATATAATTTTAATGACATGTGAAAAGTCAAAAGAAATTAATCCATATGTATTTAAAAAAGAGACTCTCCATTTAATGAGATTTATTTTGATGAAAAAATTACAATAATTTCAAGCATGAAATCTATTATAATTTTCATTACTATATCCACTTACTATAAGTACAAAATCAATCAAATTGATGTAAAATATGAATTCTTGAACGGTGATCTAGAAGAATAGTTGTATATTGAGAAGCTCGATGCTAATGTACTATATAATGATAATACTAATGTATAAATAATAAAGAAGGATTTTCATGTGTTGAGATAGTCCCCATGGGCCTTATATTCAATGTTTCATAGCTACATGAAATAAAAGAAACTATTCGAAGAAAAATTTCACAATAACATATACATAATTTATTTAAAGTAGGTTCAATATTTGTAGATATTTTTGTTTATAAATCACTTTGGATGGAGTTATATAGTATTATTCCAAATAATTTTATGAGAAAATAAAGAACCATTTGGTTACATCCATGATAGGTGAGTTATAAGAGTTTATATGATTATAGGTGATGGAAAATTATATTTTCTTTATTATATTTGTGAAATATACTAATGAGTGGTTGATGATATTTGAGATTGAGGAATTGAATATTATTATCTATAATTATTTAAATGTGGATTATATTATCAATGGATTAAGAATGTAATAAATTTAATCAAATATAATTAAAAAAACACATTTGTGGAATTATTTATCTCAAATAATATTTAATTAATATTGTCAATATTTTGATTCACTACTCTAGACAACATAATTACGCAATGGTGTCATGTTTTATCGATTTGAAAATAATTCACAAATATTTCAATGGAAATATGATTTTTTTACTGATATATAAGTGTTCAAATAACATAAATCTATATTTATTTATATATGAAGATTGGTTAGGTGTTTTTAAAGATAGAAGGCCCACTTACAGATGGATTTTCCTCTTGGTAGATAGATTTGTGAGTTAGTGAAACACCCGAAAATTTTTGTATTAACATCTCTTCTGATCAGTACCATATTTAAAAGAATCATTCACATACACTAAAACCTGAAATTACACTCATATAATTTAATATAAAATTATTAAATTTGACCATTAAAAGGTAGGAAATAAATTCTAATGAATCAATAATAATGACCACACTATAAAAACTATGTTGAAAAGATATGTTATGGGATTGAGAAGTATGAGTCTTCTCCATGAACACCACTTAGCTGATAATATATAATTATGTGGGATCCCAAGGGTTTTCCTTAAACCAATCACAATATAAACTCTTATAATTATGATACATGTGAAATGAAATGAAAGGAAAGATTAATATTGTATAACTTTCAATGAAATCTATGCCAGTTGAACCACCACATGCAATGTCTAAATAGCTTATCTAATAGTTAATGTCACATATCGATCTAGTTCACTCTATAAACATTAAATAGGATAATTTGAAACTAGGACTCAAACACACCTCCCCATACAGAAAAGGATTTTGACTGGTAGGGTGGGACTTGGGTGTGTGTGTGGAGAGACATGTCATTCATATTAGTGTAAGAAATAAGTGGAAATAACCAAAAAACATCCATATACGTAAATAAACCAAGGGAGTGCTCAATATATATAAACACGTCTATAATAAAAACTGAAATCAAGTAGGCTCAAACGGTCATGTCAAACATAAAACACACATGGTCCTGTGGTCTAATCACATATACATGATTAAATAAATGAAACATTATTAAATGTATGTGGATCTACTACTAATTGTGAGACAAACCACATACTCAGTCTCCAAGACATTTTTAGCTACATAATCCTGATAGTAAGAATCCAAAAGAGCATCATCTTTCAATCACAGAACACTGGTCCTCATCTTTATCTATTGTGATTCTCTTCTCATCTTGGAAAAAGTCATAGGCTCTGCATGCACAATGAGGTACACATATAGGGAGTGAAAAATAAATCTTATAAGGCCCCCCCAATGGGGAACCTATAATATTTTTGTCATAAGTTCATGAACATCCAAAATTCTCATCCTAAGAGGTACACAAATGGATCAAATGTCCCGAAGGCCTTCTTTTTATTTTATTATGGATAACCCCCCTTTTAAGGGTTGATGGGTAACCCATGCATGACCCGTAGTCCCAAGGCACAAGCCTGACTGACCCGCAATACAAGACCCAATGGTCCAGAGGCGTACCATTCCCATTACATGACCTGTAGGCCCAACCCACTAATACTTCCCCTCCCCACCTTCTGTTTCATTTATCACCTACCTCCCCACCTTGGATTTCTGATCGGCTATCATTTCCTCGTACAAATATTCACGATGCCTCGTCCTGATGGCAGTTGTTATACGCTGTCATTCTCCCAATCGTGTTATCTCTGCTTCTGGTACCTGAAACTCTTGTTGATCTTATCCTCTTCTAGGGACTATTATATGTGAACCGGGATACTCCATGGTCTATGTGGCCTGAAGGCCCTATGGACCGAATGCCTTTGATGTCCCGAAATCCCTAGAGACTCGTAGGCCAAATCGGTGGCCCAAAGGACCAAATCGGGTGAATAGTTCAGATTGCTACAACACTGAATATTAACTTCTATAATAATACTACATTACTTCTATAGTAACCTAGAAAATTCACCTTTACCCGGTTTTTGATCTTGGGTCTCTTGGATGCCAAGCATGAGCCCTTACCACTCGGGTACGGGCTCGTTGGCAATATGACATCCTATGAAATAATGAATTTATAAGGATATTGTACCACTAAATTAGAGTATAATTAAGTCAATCCATGGGTTCCAAATGCATATCGACAATACATACCATAGAAACTATCATATATGTCTATGATAATGTTACATCACCATAGCTTGGATATATATATTTTCCCTAGTTTTACATGTACTCTCCTCTAATCACTATAATGAAGTATTCCTTGTAATAAAAAGAAATCCTATATATTTGGTATTGAGTTGGATGTCATAGCACCCATTCCATGTAAATATAGTACCATGTTTATGTTATGGGTCACCCGTATGAATTTACGACTTTACTACTCACATAATACCTAAGAGGGATGAACCGTATGTTTTATATGTAATAAATTCTATCTGAAGAACAACATCCTACATTTCCCAATATATTATTTGGTGTGTCATGTCAAATATCATGTAAAACTATGTGGAGAGTAATTTACAACATCCTCATAAAATATTTGGATCACCATGTCCACTATCTTCATCATGTAGCATTCAATCATGTAGTCTCATAAGATGGATACGAGGAAGTACCACTGGTCACCCAAATAAAGTGAAAATCAATAAAAAGTTCTCAATTTATAGATACTAAGAATTGCAATTGGTAATTCCAATAATATTTTTCACTAGATATGGCTCATAGGCCTAGAACCAATAATTTCCTCTAGTAATCATTATTTAATCATGAGTAATGATCTGAATGTTTTAAATAATGTGGGAGGGTGGTTGAGTGCCTATACCATACACTACAACCATAGCCTCATGGTATTACATGTTTGGTACAAGTTATAAGGTGAAATTCACTACCATATCTACCAGAACCCTATAACAAACATGGTTATGATCTATCAAACACTGATTAACCCATTGGGTTCCTCAAGTCAAAACATGGGAGACACATCTTTCATGATATCTTCATGGTCCCCAAATAAGTGAATGTATCTATAAGTACCGGGACTTATTGCATTACATAATATTGAATTTAGACCATAAATAACTTCATTTCACATTGATGATATTTTCCTGTTTATATATTTAGATAATTATGATCTAATACATTCATAAAATTACACTTTATTATAGATTGGATACAATACAAATAGTATTCATATTTGGAAAAATTTAAAAAATTTCAAATAAATCATGATTTCATTTCATATAATTCAAAAATTTAAATGGATTCTATATTAGTCTTACACATCCTTATAAACTCCAAAATTCCTTTTAAAACATTTGATGATCACAAAAATCTCAGTAAGGGATGTAAATGAAGAAAAGATCACATTATTCCCTGAATACGTGTAACGTATGAAAAATATTTTCAAATGAAATACTTGTCACTAATATATCATTAATTTGTGAAAAATTAGATTTAAAAAATATTTAAACAATAAATAAGATCATAAATATAACCATAAATCTATCTTGGGGAATTATTTACATAATATTGTAACCCTAACAGATACCTTATAACTTGTAACCCTCACGGAGACCTTAAAATTTGTTTAACAATCACAGTTACACATCGATTAATAATACGGATCACCTCCAAATTACACATACCCAATGAATTTGAGGAAGATATATGTCCCACCCTTAATCATAAACAATTTCCAAGAACTAGAAGATAATAATTCAACATTAATAACTTCATAAAGACATTACTTTTGAATGTTGTAAAATAGAGTTTTAAAAGAGGATTTAAAAGGAAAATCCCCATATAAATACCATAAAATTAAAATGAGACTTATTTTAGTGGATATAATATGTTTAAAGACTGTAAATACACATAATTAAACATCATATAAACAAAACCCATCACAAATTGTTTTATAATACCACATAACTAACGATGTAGAAGGTTACCCCAAAGAATGGAAATCGGGTTAAGAATTTCATTACCATGAGTTTTCAATAAATAAAACTAGTTTAAACCTCTTATATAATGGTTAAAAGACTCTTATTATTATATTAAATAAACATATTTATCTTTAAAACATCATATCTAAATATTTTATAGCATCATTTCACCCCATAATTTTTAGTATTTTGTTCTTTTTATTGTTTCAGGTGCGTTCTTAACATGATTTCCATGATTGGTTCATGATAGATGTTCATGTCAATTGGAAGTGAAACTCTAAAATTAAAATTGAATGGTATTTAAATATTTCCAATAAAATAAATTATACCATTTATCATTCTTAATTATGACATTAGGATGATTCATTTGTTAAAACATTATTGATATTTGTTTAGGTCATTTTAACGATTCTTCGTTCGTAAAGAACTCATTTGTTTCTTAAATTTATAACATGCATAAAAAATGATTCCATAAGCTTATATAAGGAATTAGAAATAAATTATAATTTAGTTTAACCATAAAATTGGAACCATTACAAGTAATAAAGGTAGTAAAGGAAATTTAAATCATATCGTCTACGATGTTAGTAAATAGACTCATCACGGACAATGTTTTTAATCCTTGAATAAGTGGAAGAGTAGAATGATTTTCATGAGGAAATTTCCATCAAAATGATAACATATTGAATATACTGGATTCTTGAGCTTTCATTTCTCTTGGATAATAGGAGGATAGGAAAGAAGAATAAAAGAAAGGAACTCAAAATAAAAGAAAAATTGAGAAATCTCTCACGAAAATTTGGCAGCCTAACGACATCACTTAAAATTTCATAAAACAGATTGATGAGAGAAAGGAGGTATATCATCAATCTTTCATTATATGTGAATTAAGGGGGATATGGAATAACATATCCCAACATAATCCCAATCAAATTTAAAGAATAACATAAAATGAAAGAAAGGGAAAAAACAAAAGAGGATGTTTCCTCTTGATCTCTTCTCCTTGAAATCCTTCCTAAGGATAGCAATTTTGGACTCTAGGTGAGACCAGATACTCTAGGGAGTTGGGAAGATCATTTGGAGGAGTATTGGGAAATAAATACGAAAGGATCAAGGATTCAGAGGTGTGAGAGGAAGAGGTAAATGAGGGTGGTATTTATAGTGGCGGAGAGGAGATATTTAACATTAATTTAATGATTATTATAATATTTTTTCTTAATAATTGGAATAGTATTAATTAATGTGACCGCAAATAGTACTAATGGAATTTGAGTTCAAACCAAGTGGCCTTACATCACTTATGATGACATAAATAGTGTATTTTAATGATAATTTGAATATAAGGTATTTTACAATATTTCACTATTCATAAAAAATTTATAACATTCAGAAAACTCCCAAAAATTCACCATAATCATTTTTTGGTCGGTAAAAATAAAACATGTACTCTATTTTTTTGAAAAAATTATAAATAATTTTTATTTAATTTTTAAATAAAATCATACTTAGTTCAAATATTAAAAATTCTAATTATATAACTACTTTTATATTACATTGAAAAATTAAGCGTGAATTCATTATCATAAAGCCTTATGATAATAAAATAATAATAAAATTTACTATTCATTAGGTTCATGTAACTATTCATATTATTAATTATAAGGATATGTTACTATTCAACAAAAAAACAAGTTGGTTCCATCAGACGTCAAATAACTTACTTAACACAATTCTAGATGACCATTTTTTGAAATTCAAAACATAGAAGCAGTAAAATTATGTTTAATGGAATGTTATAAATATCTACATAAAACAATTATTAATGAATTTCAAATTATTTTTAAAATATTGTGTTGTTACATTATCGACACCTTCTAGAAATTTCATCCTCGCAATTTTATTTACTTATTTAAACAATTGAGTTTACCTTTCCCTCGTAGCATTTTCAGACTCCCATGTTGCTTCTTCAACCATGTGATTTTTTTCACAAAACCTTTACCTGATGGATTTCCTTATTTCACAACACCTATTAACTTTCATCATGAATCTAAACTGGTTTATCTTCATAGGAAAGGTTCTCTTCTAGATGAACTACTTCTGGGCTCAATACCTGAGATGAATCTATCACATACATTCTCAACATCAAAACATCAAAAATATTGTGTACCTGAGACAAATTTGGAGTCAAATATACTCATTATTCAATTGGTCCAACATTATCCATGATTTCATAAGGACCAACAAAAAATAGGCTAATATTTAATTTCATACCAAAATGCATCAAACTTTTTCAAGGAGTGATTTTAAGGAAAACATGGTCACCTACCTGGAATGAGAAGTCTTTCCGTCTATTATCTGTATAACTTTTCTGCCTGCTCTGAGCTATCCTCAAGTACTACCAGATCATATTCACTTTCTCATCCAATTCCTCTACGATTTATGTCCCCAACAACAGTATTTCACCGAATTCATCCCAAAATGTTGAATTTTGACACTAAATCCCATATAAATCCTCAAAAGGTGACAACTATATATGTGAATGAAAATTGTTATTATATGAAAACTCAACTAATGAAATATTATAATCCAAACATCAATGATAGTTCATTAAACTAGCATGAAAAATACCATCCAAAGTCTGAATCATTCATACTAACTGCCCATATGATTGAGGATGAAAAGTTGTATGGAAATTTAGTTTTGTTCCCAATGACATATGACATCCCTTCCAAAAGATAGAAGTGAACCAGGGATCCTGATTAGATACAATGTAAAGAGGAACTCCTTGTATATTGAAAATCACGTTGAGGTATAGTCGAGAAAGCTAATCTAACGAAATTTTATATTGAATAGAAATAAAATGATCATATTTTGCAGTCAATCAACAATAACTCAAATTGCATTGTTACCTCGAGAAGTATTTGGTAGTACCACCACAATGACTATGGATACATTCTCCCATTTCCACTCTGGCACTGGAAAAGGCTGAAGAATCCCCTTCGGTAACTACCTCTCTACATTAACATGTTGACATATCATGCATTTCACAACAAAATAATCAATATCTCTTTTCATTCTATCTCACCTATAATACTCTTGAAGGTATTCTTACATCTTACTGCTCCTAGGACGAACTGAAATTAGAGAACTATGAGCTCCACACAACAAATATTTCATCAACAGGGAATCAGAAGACACACAAAACCTTTTTCAAAATCCTAAAGCACAATCTTTATCATGTTTAAATTCTAGACACTTTCCCATTTTAACAAATTCTACCTTTTTCTATAGCTTACTATCTTCCTTTTGTGCTTGCTTAATTCTGTCTGATAACTATGTCTACACTAAAACCTGAAACAAAACAGAGGTATTTCCTATACCAACAACTTCGATGAAAAAATTCATCAAATCATTAATCAAGGTATCATTTTTGAAACTTAATGTGGTTAATGATGCATGATGTTTTCGACTCAAGTCAGCCACCACTTTGTATTATTTTCTGAGATGGTAATTCATCCGGAAATCAAAATCCTTTATCAGTTCATTCCATATTCTATGTTTCATGTTTAATTAAATTTGTGTGAATATAAACTTTATACTTTTATGGTCAGTATATATTGGACATTTGGCTCCGTATAAATGATTCCTCCAAATTTTCAAAGAAAATCCCACAACTACCAATTCCAAATCATGTGTGGGACAATTTAAATCAGGAGGTTTATGTTGTCTTAACGCATAAACAATTAAATCATCATTCTTTATAAAAACAAAATCAAGTCCCTTCAAAGAAGAATCATTGTTGATGACAAACATATAATTTCAGGATGGCAAGGCCCAAACTGGAACATTAACCAATCTATTCTTTTGTTCCTCAAAATAAACAAAATATTCTTCAATCCAAATAAAAAATCAACCCATTCTCATGTTAACTTAGTTATCGGGCTACTGAACGGTGCGAAGTTCTTAACAAAACATCATTACTAACCTACTAATCCAACACAACTATCAATCACAATAACATTTGTGGGTCTTGGAAATTAATTAACCACTCTTGTTTTGGTAGGATCAACTTCTATTTCATTCTTATTTACAATGATACCAATAAAATAAATCTGTTGTTACCAAAAATCACGCTTTCTAAATTTTCCATATAGTTTCTTTTCCTTTATGGTTTGTAAAAGAACCCTTATATATTTTTCATTCTCCTCTATATTTTTATAAAATACCCGAATTTAATCAATAAACACAACCATAAAATTATCCAAGACCTCAAGAAATACTATATTCATAAGATTCTTAAATAAAGAAAATGCATTAGATAACCCAAAAAAGAATAACAACAAATCCATAATGCCTATATCTAGTATGAAATGGTATTTTTGATATGTTTTCCTTAATCAACTTAAGTTGATGGTATCCAGATCTCAAGCCAATCTTGGAAAATTACCAAGATCCCTAGAGCTGATCAAAGATGTCATCGAGGTGAGGAAAATGATACTTGTTTTTAACAGTGATGTTATTAAAAGATCTACAATCATGGAAAATTCTCATGGAATCGTATTTCATTTTAATGCAAAAAATAGGATATCCCCATTGTGATGTGCTAGGATGAATGAAGCCTTTATCAAGAAAATCTTGAAAATAATTTTTCAAATAAAGAAGTTCTATTTGAACCAAACTATAAGGGGGATTTGAAATTTTAGTATCATCAGGAACTAAGTCGATTGTGAATTCGAATTCACGATCAGGTACGACATCGGGTAACTCATCATGAAGAACATCAAGGTATTAATTTACCACTATAACATCATTAATTTTAACAGTTCGCATATTTTCAACTATATGAGAATTATAATGTTCATTTACATCTTTCAACAGTTTCTTATCTTCCTGATATGTTATCAATTGTATGGGTTCGTTCTGGTTTACAAACTGAAAATCTTTCTGAAAAACAATTTTTTGATATCTATAGTCAATCTTAGCATGATAAAAAGAAATCCAATCCATTCCCATAATGAAATCAAACTCTACTAAGGGAAAAAATAGGGTTTCCGGTAAATACATTCCATATACACCATATAAATATTCTTTTAATTCATCTTTGCAGTAATATTTCCCCTTCACGGTTTAACAACAAGTTCAGGTCTTATTTGTTGAGGTGATATTTCCAATTTACCAAACAATTTCTCAAAGGTGATGGAATATGTAGACCCCGTATCAAAAAATCATTAGATAAATCTGAGTAAACAAACAATGTTCCTGATATAACTTTGTTGGATGGCTCATCATCTGATGACGTGGTCGGAAATGATCTCACTAAACCTTTCTACTTATAGTCTTCCTTCTTTGAATCATTTGGATCTCTCTTTGGGTAGGCATTTTCAAAGTGCCTCATCTCACCACATTTAAAAAACATAATAGTTTTCTTACCAAGATTAGTCTTAGAATCATTTTCATTACAATCTGGGGGCATATGTCCATACATACCATATCGAAAACACTTCCCAATTTTGGAAAGACATTCCCCAAGGTGCTTCTTGACAGACATTTCACAAACTAGAAATTGGGTTTTCTTTCCTTTAGATTACTTTGGTTCATTCATACACATCACATTCCATCTAAACCTCTTATTCTCCTAATTTCCAAAATTCACATTTTCATCAGCAAACTCCATATCTAACCTCTCAGAATATCATAAAAGTTTCTCATATCTTTTTAATTCATGGGAGGAAAACACCCTTTGAAACCATTTCTTTAGTACAATGTAAAAGCAGATGATTTTTCTATCAAGACCCAGAATAAGATTTGGAGTATTCCTCGATAGTCGGGTGAAGTTCATTTCATATAGATCCACTAAATATTCTCCATTTTTCTTTAATTCAAGGAATTTCTTCTCAATACTAAGTCGCACCACCTTAGTAATGTATTTTTCAAGGAAATGACATTTAAATTCATCCTAATCTAATTCATTAATATTCTCTCTATCCCAGATATTCTTTACCATTAACCACTACGGATCAGCTTCACCGTCAAAATGATAAATGGAAATACTTAAATATTAATTATCGGAACATCCCATAACATAGAATATCTTTTCAAGTGATTTAATCCATCCTTCACCTTCAACTGGGACAAAAGATCCATTGAAAGCAGGAGGGTGTTGTCTCATACAATGTTCCATTATTGTCATGTTCTGTTGTGGTACAGCTGGTTATTCTCTTTCATGGAATCCACAACCATTTATTTCACGCGTTATCTATTCCATTACTATCAAAAGCTTCTCATTTCCAATCCCTACCATTCCAGGATGAATATTCTGAAGGATTTCATTTCGTTAGTGCCTCTCCTCTTAAGATTCTATGATCCTTCAGAAAACAAAAATTCTAAACAAAAATATCAATTTCATAGAAACATGGAAATTTTTAAACTCTATATCCATTAAAATTGACCATAGAGTAAAAAAACATTTATGGTAATATATTAATAACATCCAAACCCCTCAAGTTATCTAAAACATCCTTAGATAACAACTATAAGGACTCGACCTTATTACATTTCATAATCATGAAATTAGTGAAGACATCACTTCCTTTAACTTTGAGGATCATTTAATGTTTAGATATTTAGAGAATCGTGACATAATACATTGATAAAATTATACATAATTACATAGTAGATACCATACAAATAGTATTCATTTCTTGAAAAATATAAAACTCTTCAAATAAATCATTATTTTTTTTGACAATTCTTTAAACATTTTACATGGATTCCGTCATTAGATTACACATCCTTATAACCTATAGAAATAATTTAAAAAATTCGTATATAAAAAAAGAAGCTCAGTAAGGGATGTAACAAAAGGAAAGAGGACATTAGTCCATGAATACATGTAACGTACGAAAACATTTTCAAAATACATACTCATCACTCAGATATCCTTACTTTTTGAAACATGAGATTTACACAATATTTACACAGTAAATAAGATCATAAATAGAATAATAAAGGTATATTGGGTATTTACTTAAATAATATTGTAACTCTTATGTCTACCTTATAACTTGTAACCCTCACACCTACCTTACAATTTTTGTAACCATCCCAGTTACATATGGAGTAACCATACAGTCAACCTCCAAATTACACAAACCCAATGAATTAGAGAGAGACATAGTTCTCACCCTTCATCATAAACAATGACCAAGAACTATAAAATAATCATAAAACATGAATACTTTCATAAAGTCATTACTTTTTAATGTTGTAAAACATATTATTAAAAGATGATTTTAAAGGATAAGCCCCTTTGAAATATCATATAATTCAAGTGAGACTAAATAGACTTGATTTAATATGTATACACACTATAAATAAACATAATTCAATATAATATAAAGAAAAACCATTCCAAAAAAATTTTTAATACCACATAAATACAGATGTATAAGGATAACCCAATGAATGGAATAGGGTTAAGAATTCCCTTACCTGAAGTTTTTCTTACTTAAAACGTTTTACAACTCCTGTATTATGGTCAAAAAAGTGTTATTATTATATTACAGAAAAAAATTCATTTTTATAACTTCTTATATGATCATTTTATTATATCATTTCACCCCTTAATTGGTAGTATTTTGTTCTTTAAATTGTATCATGTGCGCTCTTTACATGATTTCCACGATTGGTTCATGATGGATGTTCTTGTCAATTGGATGTGAAACACCATAATTAAAATGGAGGGGTATTTACATATTTACAGTACCATAAATTATACCAATTATCATTCTGAATTCTGACATGATGATAATAAATATTTTAAAAAATTATCGATATTTGTTGGGGTCAGTTTAACGATTCTTGAATCGTAAAGAACTCATTTGTTTCATAAATTTATAACATGTGTAAAAAATGATTATAGAACCTTATATATTGTATAATACAAAAATTATAATCTATTTCAACCATAAAAATGGTTTCATGACTAGTGTTGATTAATGTAATGGAAATTTAAATCACATCATCCACGATGCTGGTAAATCGACACATCACAGATGGTGTTTTAATTCATTGAATAAGTGGGAGAGGAGAATAATATTTATAAGGAATTTTCGGTGATCATGAGAACATATAGAATAAAAATGATTCTGTTTCATTCATTCCTCTTTTATAAGAGGTGGTCAGTAAAGAATAATTAAATAAAAAAACTCAAAATAAAAAAATTGAGAAATCTATCACAAAAATTCGACAACCTAATGGTGTCACTTAAAATTTCATAGAATAGTTAAATGATAGAAAAGGGGGTATCTCATAATTCATACATAATATGTGATTTATGGGTTATATTTAATGACATATACAAACATAATAAAATAAAAATTAATATAATAACATAAAATTAAAGAAAGGAAATAAATCAAAAGATGAGGATGTTTACCTCTTGATCTCTTCTCCTTGAGATCCTTCTTAAGGCCATTAGTTTTGGCCTTTGGGTAAGACCAGAGGCTCTAGGATGTGGGGAATATCCTTGGGAGGATTATTGGGTATAACATAGGTAATTTTCAAGGCTTGATAGGTGTGGTAAGACGTTGGAAAAGATGGAGGTATTTATAGTGGGGGAGAGAATGTATTCAACATTCTTTTAAACATAATTATATTATTTTTTCCCCAGACTATGAATAGTCTTAATTAATGTGACCCAAAATAGTAATAATGTCATGTGAGTTCAAACTAAGTGGTCTTACATCACTTATGATGTCATAAATAGTGTATTATACTGATAATTCGAATATATGGTATTTTACCGCATTTCACTATTCATAAAAAATTCACGAATTTCCGAAAAATAAAAAAAATCATCATAACAATTTTTCAACGTGTAGAATTCAAAAATGAACTAAATTTTTTAAAAATAATTTTCTAAATATAATTAATTTAATATTTAGATAAATTTATACTTTGTTCAGAAATTAACAATTATAATTATATAACTTCTTTTCTATCACATTATAAAATTAACCAACTTGTCATTATGTTAATTCCAAAAGAAAATAAAATAATAATAAAATTTACTATTCATTAGTGTCATATTACTATTCATAATGATCGGTTGTTATTCAATAATAAAATACGTTGGTTCTATCAGAATACAAATAACATACTGAAGACAATGGTAGATCACCGTTTTTGAAAACTCAAAACATTTATATTATAATATTATGTTTAAAGTATAGTTTTAAATATCTGCTTAAAACAATAATTCATGAATTTCAAATTATTTTTAAAACCATGGGGTGTTACAATATATATATATTTCGGTCCACTTATCCATTATGACTAAAATAAAATCCATCTTGGCATCCGTAGAAAGAGTGGGTAAGCAGATTCATCCAACATGGCATCCTCGAAAAGAGTGTGGAAAAGCATACATCATGGGATCCTCGATGTCAAACTATAATTGAACGTATCCTAAAGGGGATCATCAATCACATATTAGTCTTTAATAACATATATCATCATAGTATGAATGTGGAATACCTCCAAATGGATATTGAATAATGGGGATCCCCAAAAAAAATACTACCCTAGGGAGATGGATCATGGCCTATCCCATATCAAGGTATCATTATAGGATGGTCTAAGCACCCAACAATATTTGTCTCAGTAAGACACATATTAGTATCACTAACCACGTATTGTCCCATGTTACACTAAATGAGGGCCTCTATGAATCAATTCTAATTCCAAAGAACATTTAATATGATCCTTAAATGGGTCTCATCCAATTTCTTTATCATAGGAGACAATAGAATCCATTTACTAGATGAAACAGCTCTCCATTAACTTTCTCACACCCAAACACCATTTAAAAGTCCTTAAATTAGCTAATCAGTTACACCATCATAACCAACATGATAAAGTGAACAAAATAACTCCTCTTATGTCGATCTATGACTCCAAGATTTAAATGTATAAAAATCCGAAAAAAGGGTAAGAATTTTTTAGTACATGGCATGTATGCTCAAATACCCAACAAGGGTATGTAATTTGGAAAGACGTAGCATGTGAAGATGAAGTTCATGATGTATAAAATATATACATGGTGTGTACCCAACATGAGGTACGCCCCCATGTGCCACACATGGCTTGGCCATGTGTTATTCCTAGATGGGAACTCCATCATGGAATGTAAACCACAGGGGATTTGACTACGTACCCTACATGTCGAACTGCCCCTATATGTGTTTTCTATGCAAGAACCCAGATACATAGCTTATTATAACTACACGATGTGTACCGAATGTGTACATCACCTGATTCTAAAAACTTAATCTACCCATATACATAGGAAAATTGAAACGTATGACTATATGGAGTGTACCCCAAGTACGAAGCATGTAATTAAAAAAATTAATCTTCCTTGAACTGGAAGAATGTATGTTGTGTGTTTCTAAACTAAATTCTATGTGATCTAGATTTTTAAAATGGATTATCCAACACAAGGCTAGAACCCCTCATTTTCTCCCCAAAATATGTAGATCAACCAATTGGGGTCTTTAACAGTCCAAATAAGGCCGTAAATCTAGAAATTGTTAAATATATGTTAATTTATGGAATAAACCTAAAACCATTTAACCTTTGGGAGGAATATTCATAAGATCCACTCATTAATGTGATATGTAGCTGCCTTATGATAATATAGATCATCTGGAGCTTTGCAGTGGAACCTCTCTTCAGCCCTCCCTCTCTCTCTCTATCTCCCCCCCTTCTCCCAAGGTAACAAAAATGTCATTCTGACCATAATTGTACATTAGAGGCCAATAAAGGATAATAAATAAAAGAGTAAATTCAATGGAAGAATATAAAGGAAAAAGAAAAAGGCGCTCATGCCTGACCGTAATACCCAACATGACATTATGTCTCAACATTGAAAAACCCATCATTTTGGACCATATTGCTATGAAAGATTATAAATAAAAATATATATTCCAAAGATATATATAAATTAATATGAACTAATAAATTAATATTTAATTCATTAAATTTTAAATATTAATTATTTTGTGAAAATTTGAACGGAACAGAATATCACAAAACTTCTATTCGAGGGAATATATCATATTTTAGGACCATAGGAGAGGTCAAAAAATTTTTCTAAGATAATATTGTATGTTAAATGAATATTTTACCTGCGACATGACCCTAAATGAAGAAAATAAAATTTCTACACAAATTTCTAGTTTGAAAAAACATGTACCATTAAAACCTCCCAACCATAAACCTTCTCATAAATAAGAATCCTTGATTGTAAAAAGTAGAAATACTCTCATCCTGAGCATATAAAAAACTACGCTATGTTGACCATTACATTAGTAATAAAAACCCTCCCAATATGGAATATGTTTGACCACAAACTATATTGTAGTCCCATCCATAAGAGTACTTATATTGTCGCCTCAATAAAAAACCATTAATCAATGACACACACTTCTCCCATCACAGAATGTGATGATAGTTGTAGCCAAAACAGGTCTTCTTGAGAATCAAACTTCAACGTAAAAACATTTCTCATTCTCGATTACTATGAATAGTTACAATCGGAAAAATCAAATTCTAATTCATAATGAGTTTCACGACCCTCAACATCCAGTGGTTTTCTACCCATTATATGGGTAACCTTATAACACTCCTTGATCACAACTCTTACGTATTTTATTTTTCCGAACAAAAAAATATATTTAAATGTAAAACTAGATCAACATATATCAAATAGTCTCTTAGTCTACCCTAGATGAAGTAAATATAATAAGAATGATCATCTAGGAACTATGGGTATTCATAGATTCTATTATTATGTGTTTATAGATCTCCTTGAGTATTACTAACATCAAACATCATATACACGCCTTTATGTATCCCATTACACCCCATGTTTTGACAATATGAGTCTAGGTCTAGGATGGGGTAAACCACCTCATGACACAAAATATATTCCCAATGTCTCTAGACACTTGTTATAGGGTGGTAATAAGCATATTCATTTTCTGAATGGAGCACAGAGGATGACCCTTGTCATCTCACTTGAGGATAATTGAAGTAATTTCAATCACTAATTTTATTCCACAAAACATAATTCTTTTTCATTATTTTTTGAATAAAACGATATTATTTTTGGGTTTTGTAAAAAAAATCATAGAAAAAATTAAATTTAAATTCATGTAAATAAAAAATAAAATGAATTTATTGTAAAAGGATCTGTGTCAAGTGGTTTTGTTACATGAAATTTGTCACTATCAAATTCAATTTGATAATATGTTGCCTCATAAATGGATTCTTATTCCCTACCTAGTGAAATATTTTTATGATTCCTGATAAATAACTTCCTTGAACCAATGTTCACTAACTCTAGGTTAAAAATCAGAATGACTCTAAGATTCATATCATAGCGGATGATTTTTTTCACCTGTCCCCTTCCCATACATCAAAAATATTAAAAATTAAATCAATTAAATAATAGAAGTGAAATAATTAAGAATTACTTGAAACCTCCCCCAAGAACAAACCTACTGTTATTTTCATGACATTTCTATGTGAAAGAGATAATCACAAAATAGGGGTGAATAGAAAGAGAAAAATTGAAAATGAAAGATATAGAGATAGTTTGAGAGAGAGAGATGAAAAAAAACTAATATAAAAATGGAAATCAATATTTAGGAAAAGAAAAGGATATAAAAACTATGAATGAAAACCTAAATCAACAGTATTCATATTGCACATTACAACGGAGGATCGTCAGGAACTGATTGTTTTTTTCATTAACCATCTCCCACTATTTATATGGATAAAACACACTCTTTGAGGGATTAAATGGCCACATAAATGGTTCTCTGGTCATAATGGGTCATCCTGGGTTCATAAATGGCTGGTTTGACATAAATTCTCATCAAAACTGCCATATCTAGGTCTTTTTGAGTGTTTTATATCATGAATAGTGTTTTCAATGTGTAATGTGTAGTGAATAAGTATTGAATAACTTGTTTCATGCTCTAAATAATAATCTAGGTATTATTTATATGTTTTGATGCATGATCGTATGTGTCATAGCATGACACATACTGGTATGGCCTTGAAATCTCTTTTTCTTAATGTCATGGGTTCATGTAATGTAATATTTCATGTTCCACATCAGGAATGACATTATCAATATTATTTGGTATTTTATAGTAGTATGTTCCAATATTTAGCCTAGTTATTCATTATAGTGATTTAAACTTTTTTCCTTTATTTTCCTTCGTCACGGTCCATCAATTACACCATCAAAACTTCATCATTTCAAACATTTTTAATCGAACATTGTACCCTTCCCTAAAATTAAAAAATGAGTAATTAGTAGTAAAATTAACCATTAAAAGTACATAAAAATGTTCTTAATATTAGAATAAACAAAAAAACGTGACTTTTTCAATTCCCCAATAAATATAACCTTCTTTTCCTCAAGCACATAATCTTAGATACATTTTAATGGAATTTTATTCTTAAAATATTTAAATTCCAAAAGCTATAGTATCAAACTTTTGGAAATTGAAAATAAATATTATAATTCCTTGAAAATAAATACCTCTAACACATAACTTTTCAAATATATAAATTAAATCAAATAGTTATCTCTCTTTCAAAATAATATAAGCCTTCCTCCATTTAATTTTTATTTCCTAATTAATCATTAATGTGCAAGGAATTTAAAATCTACCACAAAATTAATTATTTTTAATCATACCTCAAGTAAATAAATAATATTTTAATTTTTTATACCCCATGTAAATTTCATTTACAATAGGCTTACAAGGAATCTAAAATCTATACCATGTAAATACAGAAATCAAAATCAATTATGAGGGGTTTTCCTTCTAGTTCAAATATATTTGAGGCTTATATTTTCTATGATAAATGAATAAAAATAAATCACAAAAGTGAGGTTTGAATCTATAGATTACTGAATAATATAAAAATATAAGCCCAGTTAAATAATCCTATAAAATGGATTCTCCCTACCCCTAAATCTCAAAGTAGATAGATGATATAAGTAATAATAATGATTGAATCATCCATTATTTATTTATTTTTTTTCAATTTTTCAATTTTATTAATGTTTTTTTAATTGAAATCACAAATCCACAACCTAACAACAAATTATATCCAACATTAGTTTGGAAATGGTGATTTTTTCCTCCTCAAACACTACCCATTTTTTTACCTTTTTAACTATTGTATATTTTAATATTATTTTTTCAGCATGAGAGAAGAATAATCATGTAAAAAGACATACCATATCTATAAATCTCTTAATAACCCCAATAAAAATTAATTGTGTTCCCAAATATCAGGAAAACCCTTCCCTACACTCAGTCCTATAAATATTATGCAATATACAGTAAGTGGTATAGGAATGGATATATTATTCTTGTAAACTGTCTCACATCCATACAAGTTCATTCATAGATTATATGGGAAATAATAGGATTCAAAAAAAATTTGGTTCCAATGATAAATGGATACATAGTAAAAATTATTCAATCATGTTATAATTTATTATGATCAGTCATAGAATTTATAAGATGCGAAACAAGTTCTAAAAGAGATCATTTATAGGTCTCTCAAGAAATTTACTAACGAAATAAATTGAAATATTTAGTTCCAATTCTTTTTAGGACTGATAACATATGGTTTTGGAATGTTACACAACTAAATTTATGAATAATAATAAACAAATAAATATCAAATTTTTAAATCAGAAAAATAAAAATTTGAATAATAATTTCATTTCTAAAAATCTATTCATCACAAAAATACATGGTTTGTCAAAATTTTTCCTTCATAATTAACATTAATAGTTAATTTTATCATTTAAATCATTTAATCATGTCAATAATGATGATTAAAATAGGGAATAATTATTAACTTATGAAATACATGAATTCTAAATTGATAATAGAGTTTAAGAGAACAAGTGGAGCATGAATGTTACAGAAAAGATCGAAAAAAAACTAAAATTATGAGATTAAATAAAATAAATAATTTAAACTCATACACCCCTTATATTAAATAAAAAATTAGTGGTTCATAGTTTCTATTATATTATTTTTGTAGCAGTTCACATCGTGAATCCCTTTTTTTGATTGAATTTTCATTTCACAGAAAATTTCTGTAGTATTTTCATGACATGAATTCAATTTACACAGTGTAAATTAGGACTAGTTTCTTCAATTGTGCTTCATTCAACATTGATTCAATGTTTATGGTCCTAAAAAATAGAACAACTATGTGTGAGGACCATATCAATTAAGCTTAAAAGATATATGGATATATGTTTATATCCTAATTTCATCCTAAAATATGAATACAAAATGAAATTGATATATAAATTTCAATAAATAAAATAATTAAAATATGAGGAATAATTATATGTTTTTTTCGGTGAGTGTGCCCAAGGTCTTTACTTCCTCTAGAAGGGAAGTACTGGTTGTCATATATAATTAGTTAATTGGTGGATTTTATTTTACTTGAACCACCATATTATGTTTATTCCATCATAATATATATGTTTATGTTGAGGGGGACTCCATGGATAGTGTATGCTAGATCCACCGCATCTGCAATGAGGTATATCTCTTATGACATTGGTATGATTAAATATAGAACCTACTACTCTTTGGTTTCAACTTAGAAAACCATTTATTTATTCTTCAATATTTTTGGAAGATATAATGGATTATAAGAATATTTAATGGCATGTCCCCAGGTAATTTTATTTGGATGAAAATAAAAATTGTTTAATTTAAAGTTAATTTTTTCCTTTCATGGTGAGTTTCTTCTACCTTGGTCACTTTTAGAAAATCCACTTAGATAAATTCACGTTCATCTTTCATTATGGGATAAAAACCATCAGGGAGCTCAAAATAATCCTCGACAAGTGTATATTATTGTTCAGCATAATCATAAATTAAATAATATGTGTTGGATGAATATACATAATAAAAACAATGGTGAGTAAAATATAATTTAGTTTCAATAAAATTAACTAAAATTGAGTTTAGAAAAGGGAGAACTCTGTGATTTGGTTCAAAAATAATTTCTTATTTGGTGGAAATAACCAATAGGAATTCATTTTCATTGGATATAGATAGTTATTTATGATCTGACATCGTTTCTTCAAATTCCACTACTTATGTGGGGTCTTCTTCATCAATGGCTATATTCATGTATAGTTGTGTTCATTTTTCGTCCTTGTAGATAGGGAGATCTCATTTCCTTTTATAATTTCCTAAATCACTCCAATTTATATCCATGCCTTTTGATCTCTCAATTTTACATCATCATGTGATTCATCATATTCACTCTACAACTCTTAATGGGTTTTTTTGATTTGAATTTTCATATGGTTGAGTTGTTGATCTACTTCAAGAAAACCATAAAATTAATTGATTTCATCATAAAAATTACAAAATACATAGGGTTAATCCTCCGATTTTGGTTTGGGTTCCTCCACTAAGGGATGAAAATATTTGAACACCCTTTCAACCTAGATCTTCAGTTTTTGTACCCCATCACTATGTTCATTCATGTAAAATCTATTACAATCTACAACTACTTATTATAATTTTCATTACACATGTATGTAATCTAACCATGTATAATAATATGAATTTTAATTCACCATGGAAGTTTTTTTTATCAATAACCATAATTTACAATAAAAAGTGAAAAAGAAATAATTAAAGGATAAACTTCTTAGCTCCCCAACAATGGAGTCAGTTTTGATGTACTGATCATACGGTGAAAAAAATATATTATTATTTTCATAATATTAAACTATGGATGACCAGGTTCATCTCATTGGAGGAGAATCATAGTCAATTCAATCACCAATTATATTTCACCAAATCAAATTATTATTATTTTTAATTTTTTTTTACGGTTTTTGGAAAAAAAATGAAAGAAAAAATATAAACCTAAAAGAATACACATGAAAAATTGAATAAAGTTCGGAAATATAGTTCTTGGCCCTAGATTTCGGATGTATTGTTTCCATCATTATTAAATTCAAATTGAAAATCTAGTCCTTCATACAATGATTGTTATACCCAACCATGATACGTATTTTTAGTATGCCCAAGAAAACCCTTAATCACACTATATTACACCAAATCTTGGTTTAAATAGGAATAAATTTGAGTTTCATGTCATTTTGGATGATTTATGCAACATTACACTTCCCCCACATCCACAAAAAAATAAATTAAATCATTTAAATAATAAAATCACTATAATTAATAACATCGTGAAAACTCCCCTAAGGCCCAACATATGGTAAGTCACCTTCAATTCTTAATTGAAAGATAAAATGGAATAATTTGGGTGAAGATGAAGAGAAATATTAAGGAAGATATAAGGGTATATATGGAAGAAAACATTAATAAATGGTTTTTAGGACATGTTTCACAATTTCAATTATTATTTGGGTATTCTTTAAATGTTTCATGGAATGACCATATGTGCCACACCATTACAAATGTTGGTAAGTCCTATAAATATATTTTTCTTCATTTCATGGCATCACATCTTATAATCCTTCATTTTTCATGTTTTGAATGGATTTTATAATGTGAATTGGATTTTTTTTTGTATTATTTTACTAGTTTCAACCAATTTATTCAGTTGTGATATTTTGAAATTATAAAACACTTTTTTTCATCGTGGTCCATCAACTATATTTCTAAATCTATATCTTATAGATACTTTTTATTCAAACAAAATATCCATCCACATAATACAAAAACCGGTAAATAATGACATAATTAATCATTAAAACTATAAATAATTTGTTCATAATATCATAATTAACATGAAAAATATGATTATTTCATTTCCTATACTAGAGAGGAAAATTTATCATTTTTTCACAGCTCCCATGAATGAAATATAAAGTATTTATTTAAAACCATTGATCCTTATACAATACAAGACCACGAATATTGTTTATATTTTCAATTATTTTTTGTGTTTGTTTCTATTTTTTAATCCTTACTAATAAATAAATTTGAGTGTATTTTCATCATATTACAATTTTTGGAGGATTTTAGGCTTAATTCGGAAAATTGGTTAATTATAGAAACATAGTTGTTTTCTGAATAATCATTTTTACAAGCATTGCTTTTTCAATTATGATCCAATTTAAGTTATTTCATTATTAGGCATCATTTTTTGTGCGCTTCAAGTTTGTATTCTAGAACTAAATCCAATTAGATGCACAATAGCCCATTATAAATCGAGTGGAAAAAGTGTGTTGGCCAATAGAATGGACCCTACATCATTTGTTGATGAATATCTCCAACTATATTAATCTAAATTAATTGATTCCATATTGACAGTAAATATAACTACTAGAATATTAATACTAAATTTCAATATGAAATTAGTTTATTAAGTCATCCATTGCATGCTCCAATGTAGGGATAGTTGCGCAGTCTCCTAGGGTAGAAAAATTATTCATCGGTAATTGGGGAATAACTTTTGTGAGATTTTTCAAAAAAAGATGAGATTTTGTGGTCACATCAACAAGATAGAGGGGAATAAATTTTAGGAAGAAAAAATCTCGATATTCATCCATTTACTATTCAAATTGAACTCAATCATTTGGTGGAATAAATCTATAGGTAATGTTTTCCACCTCTCAACCCTATATATATGGGTGTTTCCTTCCATTAATGTTTGTTGAAGAAGGAACAAGTGGGGTGGAGATGGATTATTGGAATCATTCTCTTTTCTTATTTTTTTTAGTTTCATTATTTTCCATTTTTCCCCTTTCAACTCTCTTACACTTCACATGGAGAGGTAAATCCCTGGAGTGATCAGTGGAGGAAGAGTTTCACTTTTTTAATGTGAGAGTATTTGTCATTAATGTAAAACCCTCTTTTTCTATTGAAGGATTTATATTTTCAGTGGTTTATAATTTTATTAATTCAAATTTGTTTTGGGTATTTTTTTCTTCATTGTTAATATCTTTTATTGATTATCTTTGAACTCCCTCTGTCTAGTGAAATTTTTCGCTATCGAGTAGATTTTGTTAGGTGGTGACTATATAATTCTCATTGGAAGGAGTTTGAAGTAAGTGAATTGTTTTAAGGATTCATTAATTTATGATTCAATAGGAAGAGAGGGTGAATGATTTTAATGACCATGATGAAATTTAAAAAGGTGACCCTAATCTAACCTCATCACTCCTTTAATCAACTTGTGTTTAGACATTATTCTAATTGTTTTCTTTCTTTTCCAAAATAAACAATTTTAAAAAAAATCTCACATTTTTCCATTATTTCCCATGACAAATGAGATTTTTCTACCCTCCTCTCTAGAGACATCATATTTTGTCAACATTATTTAATTTTTAACATAGGAAATATTTGTTCTTGTCACACCACACAACAAACACATGTCAACCACAAACCAATTTATTAATTAAACCCTACCATGTGTAACCAATGATATATTTATCATCTAACTCACACCTCCATTAGTAATCCATCAACAAGACCATGATAATGGTTCTATATGACATGTCGGTGCCATTATGTTTTAATATCCCTTGGAACCCATATTCAAAATTAGTCACGTCACTTGATCCCTGGTTTATTCTACGACCACCTATTACACTACATCTTTTTCCATAATTAACACATCAACTACAAAACTATTAGTTAATAGGGCTATGAACCAAAACACCCCTACCCATTAAATCTATTCATGATACACAAGAACCCAAGGTTCTTCTTCAAAAAGAAATGGCATTATCATTCCTGTATTGAAAAACCCAAGAAACTCTTATGTATTAGTCTCAATAATAGAATATAACAAAACTCACTTCTTGAAAATACATCCATAAACATAGTTCAGACTTCTCCCACAGGTATCCCACGATCAAACCAAATGCTAGAATTTAAGGGTCTGATTCAAAACTAAGGGCCTCTAGATCTTCCACCTAGATATTCCAATCTAGTTTAAAAATTGGGTCACTATGTCTAACTATCTACCCCATAAGACATCCTGTCATAAATTTCACATCTCACGGGGAGTCATCCATAACCCCACTTTTATTTACGTCATCTTTCATATAACATACCAAACCTAAACTCCAGGATCTGGTGATAAAATCATAAAAATCACATTTTTTTCATTAATATTTTTCAAGATGACCCAATTTTCACCATATATAACACAAAAAATCAAAAAAAAATAATGGATCAATTATATACAAAAGAACCTTTTAGGTTTAGATTATTATACAATTATGAAAAACTCTTAACATCATGGATTCATAAACAATTGGTTAATAAGATGGAAATTGTCTCCCACTAAACTCACCTTTATATATTCCACATTATGTCATCATCATAATCTGTATCAAACCCTTCTAGAAATAATTAATTTATCATTATTATAAATAACCAAGGGGAAAGAAACAAAATAAGGGTGAGCTAAAAATCTCAATTTGTGTAAACATGTGACTAAAAAATTGCATTTCATCTGACAGAATAATATTAGAATAAGTGTATAATGAAATAATGAAAGTGCATGATCATAACATTTGATGACTCATACCTATAATAACTTGGGTCATTAAGTATAAAAGGTTGAATGAGGTTTTAACAAAGGTATGATTCCTCATAATAAATAATCATGATCCATTTGATATAAATCGTTAGAAAAGGATGAATTTATAGACAATAGAAATTTTGCAGAAAATTTATTTGTATCTTGGTGCATCATGATTATATAACCCTTACAATTGGAATAACCATATAGAAAACTTCAAATATAATTAACTAGAGAAAATAAACATTACATAATGCTTTGGAGAACTATTTGGGCACAACCATCATAAAATATACATTAGGATCACACAACCCAATTTGGGTGCACGCGTCCTAAAAGATATAATCAGATCACATAGAAATATCTTGTTTCACACATTATATAAAATATAATAAGATTACCTTGTGTGATCTTGGTTCACCCATGACCATAAATAATTTCAATGTTCCATTTATGAATAAAGTATATCGATAATCTATTTCATCCTAAACTCAAAGAAACAACCTTTTTATTTTCATAATATTATTAATCTCTGGAATATAAATGGGTACCATGACAATTTCTTGGAAGCAATACTAACACATGGAATGATACAGGTTCCATAACAATCTCTTTGAAACATGATCAACCTATGAAAATAAATGATTTCCCTAATAATCTATTTGAAAAATGATTAACCAATTCAAAATAAATTATTTCTATAACAACCTATTGCAAATATGATTAAACCATGGAAAAAAATGGTTTCCCTAACAATATATTTGAAACATAATTTACTCGGGGAAAATAAATAGGTTCCAAAAGTTCTCGTTATCAAAATGAAAATCTAAGTAGAGAAAAAATGAGGATGGTATCAATACAAAAAATAACTATAGAAAAATAAATAATAACAATGGTTTTTTATGTTGATGAATGAAAATACCATTAAAATATAATTAAATACTTTTTTGAGGAAAATTGCCTTTTTCAGTTTTAAAATCACTTTTAAAGGCTAAAAATTCAAAAAATATTGTTAGATTACTTTTCTGTGAAAAATTCCTTCAAAACATATAAAGTAAACATTATGGAAATTAATGGAAAAATGTTTCCATGCTTAATTATTAAAAAAACATTCCTTTCAAAACATTAATAAAAAGGGAGTAATAATTGACCCATTTGAAAAATGTGATAAAATTTCCTTTTAAAACATTTTAAAATAAGGTTAAATAGAATTTAAAATCGATTAAGGAAATATTTTATTTTTAGAAAATATAAATTTTTAAAATAAATTAGAAAACATGGATATCGAAGTGAAAGATACTCGATTTAAAAGAAAACACATGATTAGTGTCACTAAAAAACAATAGTAATTTTTTATATTAAAAAATGGATGAACAGTGAAAAAAATGTGAAACACGTTATTATCATTTGGGGAATAAAGATATGCAGATCAATAAATTAATATCATAACATTTCTTCAAAAAAAACCTTGAACATAAACAATATCAATAATATAAAATTGTAAAATAGGCATTTTCCACTTTGGTAACTCTTCAGTCACAATTCCCATGAAATAATTACATAAAATGACACATTAATTATTATAAACCAACTTGGGCCAATCCAAAACTAGTCACCTAAGCTGGCCCATAAAAAGTCTTGAGTGGAACTACCGATTATCCTTGGCTGGAAACTATTATTGGAAATTAGCTAAAATCAGTTGTGAAAAAAATACCATGTAAATAACATAATGATTAATAAAAAATTTCAAAATTATAGAGAAAATGGGAAGCAGATGAGAGAGAAAAACTAAATGGATGAACATAACTCTATGTGTCCTGATGGGACACCTCCATCCAAAGAACCACACTCACTTCAAGAGAGAATGAGACCTTGGAGACCAAGAACTAAAAAATGAAAAATAATGCTTGACAACTCATATGATCATTTGGCCCAAATGAAAAACCATTCTTTATGACTTTCCATTAATAACACCCCCATTTATTTCTATTCTGAACTACATTTATTTGAAATCGGGTCTTTATTTTGTGAAGAAACATGTAACAAGCTAAAAATTTTAAAAAAACCATTTTCCCATCAATTTTAAAAAATGGTTTCCAGAGACTAATAGATTTTCCAAAATTTCATTTTTCATAGAAGAAATATGGATTTAAAGAAAATATTTTGGTGAAATGAATAAGTAGTGTAAAATTGAGTATAAGTAAATAAGTGATGATTTAAGAATTTATATAAAAACATAATAGTTCAAATGATTTTATAAAAACATCATAAATTGATGGAAATTAGAATTCATGTGAAATAGTTATCAGGGGATATAACCTGGCACCATGTGAAGATACCCAAGACATAATTTATTCAGAATCTATATGTCAGCCTCTCGATGCAATCCAATGTCAATAACCCACCCTGAAACTGTCAACTATCCCTACTGGTGACATAGCCAATATGGATACTCTCTAGGAATCTCATACATCTAATTGGGACTAAATAGAAATCATATCTCAACTCTCAATATAATGAATAGGATTCCATGACTATATAAAATATGTGTGGCGATGAGGCAAGCATTAACACAAGGAAATCCACTATACATTATAAGGACCACTTCCTAACACAGTCCATGCAAATTCCCCCATGAATGCAGAGTATCCATGGAGGTTCCATTTTTTCCTGAAAAACATTCAAAGGTACCAAATATACCTCATCTGTAGAAAATAAAAATTTTATTATTTGAATACCTTTTTTAAAACTGTAAGGAAAATTGACATGGCATTAATATTTTAAGGAAAACATTCGCCCAATGGACAAGGGAAATTTGAAAATTACAAACTTTCATAAATAATAAACATAAAAATTTAAATCAATCACTTATATGCTTCATATATAAAATTACATTTTTGTTGAACTATTCTTCAAAATGGAAACTCGTGGACAAAGCATAACAAAAAATAGAAACACAAATTATTAATGTTTCATCCTTACCAATCATTTTTCATATTATTCTTACTTCAAAATATATTACAAACATCCAATAAAACAACTAAGCAATAATTGTTTCCAAATTAATGGCTCAGACATAGGAACCAACCTCAAAACACACTTCTTTTGACTCTAGAAACCTAAACACACATCATTCATACATGCATCAATAACTTCTTGTATATATACCCTTTACCCTAATGTAAATCTTCCCCGCACCATGATAGAATATGTATAAGCAGGGTATATATGTTTATATCTCTGTATGTGTGTGCGTCTGTGTTATTACATAAGTATACACATTCAAGACACCTTAAAAGACCCAAATGATAACCTAAATAATAAAAATATAATTAAATATCATAAAACCATTAGGTAAAATTGGGCCAAAGATGAATAATGGAGGGAAAACTAACAGAAACTGATGGTGAACAAACATCAATTAATGGAGTTTGTTAGAACCATCCTCAGAGGGACACAAGATCCCGAAACATCAGGAGACAACAAAAAGAAACCCCCAAACTAGGGGGATTGGGCTCTAACTAACTCGTATGAACCACCTAAGAGAAAAGGAAACCAAGAAACATAGGAATAAGATTTAAGAGAAGGATAAGGGAAACTCATAAGAAGAGGTGGAACTTTGAATTAGGAAGAGAAATGGCCCACTTGAGAGAGAATGGATATGAAGGTGTATTGGGAACCCTTTATGATGGGGTGTCGTAAACAAGGGGGAGGAAGGGGTTGTCTCATGGATAATAGAGAGAGGAGACCCCTTGGGGGTCAAATAAAATTAAAAATATTTTTATAATTTTTATTAAAAAATATAAATTCATTACAATTATTGTAATTAAAACATAAAACATTGTCCTTCTTTTTTAATTTTCTTAAACCCCTACAAAGCCATATGATTCGACTACACAATATGTTTTCCATTCACCATCCATGTTTTCAAAATTGTTTGAGATGGTACATGCTATATTGGTTGGCTCACGTCCATGCACATAACCTTATGGTTTCACCTAATAGTGCACAGCTGTACACCACCTTGAAGCTCTCCGAAAACATTTATGTTTTAGGGAATCCCACTTGGAAGAACTAAAAAATTAATAAATGACATAAAATAAATAAAATAAAATAGTCCCGAATGGTTTAGGTGTTTCAATTATCACCACTATTAATAATTTCTTCCCCCATACATAAAATACTAAAATATTTGAAAACGTGAAATATGAAAACTCCAATACCCAAAGTGAAACCTCAACTTCCTGAGGTCCCTGAACCGAAAATTCAATTTTTATAAAAAATAGAAAAATCAAAGATCCAAGTAATTTTCTAAAACCCACATCAAGGAACCAACTAAAAATCCAATATTAAGGAATTCACATTTCCAAACACAACATCAAAATAAGGATCATCGTGAACCATGATATAGAAATTTCTAAGGAAAACCATCATTGTCTATTCCATATCCCCATGGGAATCCATAACATGAACTGTTACATAATCCATCTCGACTAATATAGTCATTGTTAGTGAAGATATAAATAAGAAAAACCCTTACTAGAAAAACTTGGATACTAGGTTCAGCACATTTTCCTTATATGGTGGCCTACCAATCATGTTAGGACATCAGTTGAACCAACCCAGGATGGCCTAGATCTCATCCAAAGGCGGTCTCCCCACAATTTTATAATTCTATTCGAACATAAATTCCATACCAAATCAACTCATGAAACAACACAAGACAAGATAAATAAATAAATTATACACATGACAAAAAACACCAAGGTCCACAATAGGAAGATTTAATGCCTCTCAAATGATACATTCACAAACACAAATTTTTTTCTTTTATTAAATTGGGGAAGTAAGATGAGATAATAACATACACATCAATTAAAATAGAATTTCTAAAAATATAATTTGAAAAAATGAAATTACACTAAATTAGATATCAATGTCAAGAAGATATCAAGTTTAGGTAAATTACTTGGGAGAAGACCAAAGAAAATAAAGAAGGAAAATAATGAAGGGATCCTAAAAGATACCAATGAAACCCAACGGAAAACCTTAAAAAATCACAATAACCACAATAACTGTCAACAATACAACTATTTTAAAACAATTGGGACAAATCTATTGGATTAAGAAGACAAGTACGACTAAAAATTCTCCAATAATGGTACCTCAGTAAGATGGATGATCACTGAAATAATTGAGACTCTCTAAGTGGTTGTGAGAGGGGAATACCAAGGGAAATTATTATTCTAAATTTCCTCAGAGAATACAACAACCCTAAATATTAAAAACTAAAATTTAAAAAATATTAGAGATATAGATCTCCAAAATGAAAGGAATTACAAAGATATAAAATACAATGGGAAACTCAAAGGATTTCTAATCCAACATTAGAAACAACAAGTTGTGTTATCACCCACCACACAAGATAGCTCCCCCAAAATGTGAAAATATTTTCTCTGAGTACTATGGGTAGAGACCTAGTATCTTGACGTATCATATACCCCATAATTAGGATTATAATGTCCCCAAATGAAAAATATTTTTTCCCAATACCACTTATAGAACCAATTTATGTAACTTAAACATACACACCAAATGGAATCAGGAGACATTCTCGAGACGCCCACCCACTCCTTTCTGAGATATTTTTAAATAATATTCAAATAACTAAAAAAATAAAACCAAACTAAAATACCTCATAAACAAAAAAATCCATATCTCAATCATAAAATAACAACAAAAATACAAAGTATAATTTCAATCAAACTCCAAACACAACAAGGGAAAATCAGATAAATGAAAAATCTAGAAAAAAGGTATCATCAAAGCACACTTATATTCAGAAAACAATAAAATCCCACTTTTAGAAAACTTTTTTTAGAAAACAAAACAAGTCCTATAAATAAACCACCTACCATTGGTATTCCATGAATCCTCATATATATATATATATATATATATATATATCGCTACCACATCAAGATAACCTACAAACATACCACAAACTTTCCACTTGTCACATGGGTACATCCATGTAATCATTAATTAGAATACCAAGGGTCAATTTAAATCCTTTGTGATTCCCATACCGAAAAATTCAACCCAAATTCTAATTTCCATGATATTTGATTCTACCTATTATCATACTGAAACAATGTATTTTGAAATTACAATTTTAAAAGAAACAGTCATTTCATATATAAAAAAAACTTCCAAAAACTCACAAAAATGTTGTCCAAAATGATTCCACATCCAAAATAATTTTATTTTTCAAAGGAACCCATATCATTTCTAATCAGCGAAAGATTTACTTTTTGGTAAAAAAACATAGATAATATATCTTCCATTTTTTAAATATAAAATAAATATAGAAAAAACAACTAAAAAATGAAATAAAATAAAATTAACTGAATGTTTAAAAAAATCACAAAATCTCATAGGTGCAATCTCTATATGCATCATGGTTGTAATGTTTAGAAGGTCGTGCGGCCACCAAGTTTGATCATAAAATGTCATCAGAGGTTGTTTCATAGTCTCTTTATGTTTTATGACATCATGCACAACATCCTTAAACCCTATTAATCCCACCCTTAATAAACACCAAATCTTTATAGCAATCTATAAACACTCAAAAAAACCAATAACATTGAAAACACCTGATAAACATTCTCTAATGTTGAGGTAACACCATCTTAGATTAGCCTATAAATTGAAGAGTCATTACAAATTGGTGGTAATAAAAAACCTACTCACAAATGACAACATAAATTATGAAAATCCTTTCTTTGAACTACTGGAAACCCTCAAATGATAATGTTTAATACTATAGTACAATTTTATCACAAACCATCCTGGGATAACCCTTAAATTTTTACATGATCTAGCCAGTGATAACGTTCGAGTGGCATTATTGATACTCTTTGGGTAATAACTACTGTTGATCATAATCTAAAACAACTTTGGGGCTGATTTATCACATAAATGATAGAATAATAAACAAATAATATCAACATAAAATAAAAATTGGTGGTATGTTAGAAATAAAAAATCAATTAACATAACTTAATGTGACCTCATGGGCCACCTCAAACCAAAGAGCCATAGTTGCTCCAATATCGGACAAAATATGGGATACCATGAACTAAAAATTGATAAATAATGTAATCATGACCACCAGGATTCTCATAAGGGATTCTAAAAGAATAACCACTCCCTATTCCTTACCATTAAAAAGTAAAGCATGTCATTATTTTTTGAAATACATTTTTTTCAAAATAGGGTTTTCATTTCCCCACAAAGAAGTAACAATATAATAATTCAAATAAGAAAAAATTTCCCATCCATTTTAAAAATGGGTTTCCATATAATTAATTATTTTAAAATAAATCATTTTACAATTAATAAACATGTTATTAAACAATATATTTGAGTTAAAAAAATTAGTAGAAAAAAATCAGTGAAAATATAGAAATTTCCAGAGGAAAAAAAATAGATGGAATGATTTTATAAAAATACTAAAAAATTAGGTAAATTATAATACATGTGAAATATTAATCATGGGATATACATAGACACCAATTGCAGAGACCCTATATATACATAGTTCAGAATCATTCTCTCAGGCCATCGATGTTATTCAATGTCAATAACCAACACCACTACTCTTAACCTACCTCAATGGGGGAATATCCCACATGGATACTCTATGGGGATCTATTACATATATTATAGAGTAAACAGAAACCATATCTTGACTCTCACTATGAATCATCGGACTTTATTTCTATAGAAAATGTGGGATGTGAGGAATTAAGCATCGACATAAGGAAATCCACCATACATGTTTTGTCCTACCACCTAAAACCATCCCTGAAAATCCCCCACCTCTTAGATAATATATTATCAATAGAGATGACCTATATTCCTAAAAATATCAAAAGTTACAAATTGATCCTCATTGGTTGAAAATGTCCTTTTACCATCTAAACCCCATTTTTGAAACTCTTTCTAAAACATACATGTCATTAACATTTTAATGAAAACAATGGTCAATGAGTCAAAAAATCAATGATATTTTATAACATTCATAAATAAAATATTTCAGAATGAAAAACAATAACTTATGTGCTTCACAATTCAAATAATGATTTTTTTAAACACGCTTCATTAGACAAAACCTGTCACTAAATCATAAAAAACATGGAAACACAAAATAAGAAAGTTCTATCTATAAAAATAATATTTAATATGATACTTACTTCTTATTATAATAAAAACACCCAATAAAATAAGTAATAAATTATATTTAACATATTAAAGTCTTGTAAATTGGGAACCTACATAAAAACACACAACTTTTTATTCTAGTAACCCAAACCCACTTCATCCTTACACGCATACACACCATCACATATAAATACGTGCCCTTTGACCCAATGAACATATTCTTCTTACCGTGGCAGAATATGTAAAATGATGATATATTTTTATTCTTTTGTGTTATTACCTAGTTATACATGTGAAATTCACCATCAAGGGGCCATGTGATACCCTAAATAATAAAAAGACAACTAAATATCATAAAATAATGAATTAAGAATTCAAAAAAGATAAATAAAAAAGGTAACCATGCATGAAACTATTATATAAACAACATTCTTTGATTTTGGTGGATAGAATTGTCTTCTTGATAACCTATGATCCCTAAAAAAGAATAGACAACAAAATAAACACCTAAAAGGGGGATAGGGTTCACACCACCTCATGTGCACCACCCGTGTGAAAAGGAAACAAATAAATATAATAAGTAGAATAATAATAATAATAATGTAATAAGGGGAACTTATATACCCACTTGAATTGATCATACCCCAAATCGGGTGGATAAATGGACCACTGGAGAGAGAAGAGAAGGAGGCGCAGCTGGAGCCCTTTAGGTCGGGGTATCACGTGGGTAAGTAGTGAAGGAGACCGATTATGGGTAAAATAATAATAATAATAATAAAAATAATAACAATAACAATTATAATGATGTTAATAATAATAAATATTAAATAATAATAATAATTAAAACATAATACAATATCATACTTTTTTAATATTTTTTAAACACATGAACTGTTGGACATGCTACAGAGTCTGGTGCCCGAATGTGCACCTGAACGTAGATAATGGAACGATCAATTGTATAGTCTGCATGGTATGCCTTATCCTGGTTCATGTATTCCACTAACGTACTCTAACCATGTTCCACCCTACCACCCTCCAAAAACATTCATTATTAGGGAAAATCGCTTAAAAACTACAGAACAAATAAATTTAAAAAAAAATAAAACAAATGATTCATATTGGGTTGGGGTGTAACATAAAATATAATGAATATAAGAAGTTTAATTATATAAAATTTCAAATTAAAGTATTTAAATTTAAAAAATTAATATAGTTTCATATCGTAAACGTATGTCTCAAAGAAATATAATTTGAGACGAATAACCCTTATAAATATCAATTCAAAGAATCTGAAAATTAACCAATGATTCAATATTGGGTATCAATTATAAATTCAAATAAAACCAGATGAAATAAAACATAATATAATAATAATTCATTACACATGACATTATAGAATATAAATTCTATTTAGGAATAAATATAACCTGATAAAAATAGAATGATTTATGAAAATCTTTACTACTCGATTACTTTTGATTCAAATCGCATTGTATGAAATAATTGAAATTGAAACATAAAATGTCATTGTTTTTTAAAAAATTAATGGTATTACATGTTCTATTTGTAGTATATACACCACATAACACAAATAAGTAATGAATATAGCACATGTCTCACAAAACAAAAAAGTTAATTAGATGAGAAAACCCTTACCTTCAGTATGACTTCCTTATATTTCCTTAAACATCTATATAATAAGATTAAAAAAATTATTTTATTTCATAGTAATCGTATTTAGTTTTAATACATTATAATTAAATAATTTATTTTATTTCTATTTTTAATTATACATTCAAATGCATAATTATTTAATTTTATATTGGGTTTTTTGAGGATGTTGAGTTCATTATTTCAATATGAGTTCAGTGTGTTTACCATGAAAAAAAGTAATAATTTTAGAATTTAAAATAAAATAATCATGAAATATTTATCATATTTATACTTAAATTATAATTTCAATACCAATCATGGAATATTTTTATGAAAATTGAAATCAATTACAATCATGGAGATGGTAAGTCACATGTATGCATGAGTAACAATCAATTTTTCAATTATAAATAAGAAATTTTGGTATGTATAATTTGATATTTTTATAATTTTAATAATTTAATTTATAAAAAATAATTTATTTAAATATATTTATATATATCTTCCATTCTATTTAGTGGTGAAAAAGAGTCATATCACTTCATGGAGGAGGTAGAACATGCGTACACACAAAGGACGTTATGATTTTTTCAATGTAAGAAAAAAATGATATATTATGTATTCAGAATGAGAAATATGTCATTAATTTCATAATTATATAATTTATATCACATATATTTATTTACATTATTCATATTTCCTTCCATGAAATGTTTTAGTGAAATGTGAATCACATCACTCAGTGTGGTAGTTGTCCTCCATACACACTAGTGACGTTATTATATCCCACACAAAATAGAATGTATGAAGGTGTATATGATATAATAATTCATGAATTATAAATATATTAAAAATATAATATATATATATATATATACTTTAAATCCATCATTATACTAATATTTGTGATGTGTTGATCCAAAAAAAACGACATTGGTTCATGAGACGATAGTCCGTTGTAAACATGAATAATGATTTTGTATCCATTTTAATTGAATGGGAGATGGATTTAGGTTAATAAATTAATATAATGACATTCAATATACTTAATATATAATTTTTATTATATATTCATAATTTAGTAATATTATAATGAATTTTAAGAAGAAATAAAATAAAAATGCCCAGTTATGTATGATACCTCTTCTCCAGACAAACCCATTAGATTACCATCAAAATCCTTCTTTTGATGGATTTATGATCAAAAAAAATAATTCTCTGATATGGGTATGGAATACAGAAAGGTATTTGGTAAATTTTTGGTTTATCAAAAGGAATTTATGCTTTGAAGAGGAGGGGAAAGTTAGTGGCCTTTTATAAGTGAGTTGAGTGGAATACTTTTAATTTTGAAATAGAAAAAGGTGTACCCACATTATTCACAATAGAAAGGTCCAAATAATATATAATTATAGATCGTTAGACAAAAAATGTATAAATATTTCTATAAAATATATTTTATTAAATTTTTTGTTTTATTTTAACCCATATCCTTTCGTTTAACCCCTAAGGAACATCTTCTCTCTATAAACATGGTAATTAATATTTCTTGATTTTACTAATAATTTTGTTAGAAAATAATGTTTTTTTAATTAGATAATATAAATAATTATAATTATAAATTTTGAATCTAATTTAATAAATTTAAGTCATATTGGGGAAATAATTTTATGTTAAATTAATCACGCAGATGCGGTAAAAAAGTTGGTTTTCAAGAGGTGTCTTTTTAAAGTGAAAGATGATTTTATATTAACTATATGACTAATAATAAAATATTTATGAATTTAAATTATTAGTTATCTATAAATAATATATTTATTTCAATTAAATTATTCCTCATTAGTGGTATTTTAATTAATTGAAAAAGATAAACATTGTGCACTTTATAATAGTTTTAGGAAAAATCCAGCTTTTATGCCCCAAATAAACTTATAATAAATTCCAAAAAAACAATTATTAAACTGTAATTATTTTTGTTAAATATAAATAAATAATAATATTGTTACTTTTAAATTTTTTAATTTAAAGAAAATAAATGATAATTTTTCAAAAATTGGTATTTTTCATTATTCCATGAAAAAAATAATATTTTCCAAAAATCCCAAAATTCATTCTAATGTAAGTTTTGATATTTCGATTTAAAAAATTAATTTCATTTTATCAAATTAAATTTCTAAAATATCAATAAGTTATTGTTAATAATTTTTTTTAGAAATAAATAAAAATGTTTTTTATAAAAACATATTTTTGATGAGTAAAATTACATTACAAAAAAATGATTGATTATTTTTGAAAAATTTATAAATAATTTATTTTGAGTAGTAAATTTATATATATATTTCATTAATTATGTAATCCTATTCATACATCCAATTTAATGGCTTTGTTATAATGGTTATATATTTCACGGGTCGTTTACACTCAATGCTTCATGTCAAATACACTATAAAACATAGTTTTACTTTACAAAATATATAGATTTTACATCATCCAATCTTTATTATATTGAATCCCCACAATTTCAAAATTATCTTAGTAATCAAAGGTAAAAAATATGAAAATATATTTTTTTTCAATCTTATTTCATAAAACGGATTTATAGAACATCCATCGGATAAGAGAGAAAAGTAATTATGAAGGTAATCTGGAGTAAGACATATAGGGTTTCCAAGAAGAAGAGCATAGGTGGGAAGTGAAGATTTGGACATGGAAGAAAAGTGAAAGATCCAAATAATGATGGAGTGTAATATATATCATTGATAACAACCAAGTGGATGATCTTGAGAATATCAATAACCACGAAACCAAGAACCAAATAGGTGTCAACATTCCATTGATATCATCATAAATTGTGGTAATAGGTCGACATTTTGTTCCAAGATCCTTTTCCTTGATTTGAGAAATTCATATACAATATAAAATAAGATCATAAGTAAATATAATTAATTTATGAGCATAATTTCATATTTTTTTCAATTTACACCATAGTATCTTATATTTCTCATAACGAGGAGTATTTTGGAATAAATTTTTTCAATTCCTAAAACACTAAAAATCCGATATTAAAGATTTATATAACCACAAACTGGTAATATAATACCCAAAATGGTAAAACCTTTATATAATCAAATAATGCATAGATCTTCAAAATATAACAGTAATACACAGTGTTAAAAATAAATCACTCAATATATAAATGAGATTAAATCCCAAATAACCATAATAAAATCAACCTTATAGAGTGATTTTTCATCAAATATTTTATCATACCTTTCATATCACAATCCCAAAAATATAGTTATATTCTTTTGAAAAAACATTATTCACTGAGACACCAAATCACTTTTCAATCCCATGGTCATCTATATAATAAAACTTACCATCCATAAAATAGCTAAATAAATAATATAATATAAACCCAAAAGGTAATAAATTTCACGACCCGTGCCCTGGGGCCCATTCCGTGACTACCCCAAGCCCGCCTTCTATAGTCCAAGGGTGGGTGACTTGCATCGAAAAGGCATATCATTAAAACTGAGAAAGCATTTCCTTTTAACCTACAAAATCATGCAATCCAATCACACAGCATGATTCAATAACCAAGAAAACTATATAGTAAATAGGGTTAGTGTAGTATGTAAAATGGCCAGAATACACGCCAAACTGGAAAGTACATGTAAAACTGAAAACATCTCTTGTGAACACCTGCCAAGGATCATACCTGAAGGGTAGGTATAGCTCTCAAACGGTCGTCTCTACGGTACATCTCATCTAATGGTCCCCCTCACAGAAGCCTCTAAAAATGAAACCCTCTGCCTCGATCAATGTTATCCATCATATGCACAATACATAGCATGGTATGGGCGTAGCCTGTTTAGGTTTGAGTATTACAACACTCAGTAGGGACCCTGAGACCCCCGAAGGTCTCTCAGAATCCAAAAAAGATAAACCACAAAGAAATAATATAATAACATATCATGAAAATAACATTCAACCCTACTTAGTTATATTCCCATAAATATTCCTTCATTATCAAGTAACCTAACTCATTTAAGAGGAACACATAGCCCAAATATTTATCCACAAGCAGAATTGTTCCATGAAAGAAATAATACCACGTAGGTATGTACAAAAAAGGTAACTCCACATAGAAGAATAACACGAAGGTATCACCACACTGAATGTGCCACAAAGGAAAAGACTCATCTCACACCAGGTATAACTTGAGTATGTAATTATAGTTGATTGGATGTATTGTTATATCATCTTACTTCATTGAGAAGCTCTAATGTTGACTCCCACAGGATTAAGGGATGACCCTCATATGATATGAAGATGACCCACACAGGATCTGGATATGACCTACATAGGATCTCAAGAAGACCCACACAAGATCTGAAGATGCTCACCCACATAGGATCTGAGGATGACAGACAGAGGATCTGAAGACTCCTCATGTATAGCCAGACATAGAGTTCCCACACTAATCATCCTTGATTCGGGGAGAATCCACCAATCTGGCCATCATTTGATAGTTAAAATTCCACAAATTCCAACTAAGAAGTAAAACGAAGTTCTGTCATGTCATAAGGGACCCAAGGTGACAGACGACGCGTCAATCTGATGGCCGACCTATCAGTTATTAGTCTTTTAGTCCCAATAGCCTCGTTGGATTCGTTCAATCCTACCTAGCCATACTCCCAACATTAACCAAAACTCATGTTGAGTATTCCAGAAGGTTATTATTGATCCAAGGATTCTGGTTCCATAGACAGTTCGTCAAACGGACATCGAGTTGTCATGATATGGCCAAGAAGGCATATCTAGGTCCAGATAGACCCGAGTCTGGTCCGACTTGGACCGACCCGGCCAGGGCTGACCCAATATGGTTTGGTTTGACCCAAATTGTCCTGGGTCTAACCCGGATGGGTTGGGACGTGGTAGGCCCAGCCCGCTGGGTCGTGGTCTGAGTCATCCCACTGGGTTCGGACGGCTGGGTGTGGTCCGCCGTGGCGAGGTCTTCCCCAGCCACCACCAGGTGGAGGTGTCCCTCAGGATTATCGAATGGTCCAATTGGACCGTTTGGATTCAGAAAACTCAGCAGAGCCACATGGCGCCCCCTGCTGGCATGCGGGGCATACCAGATCGTGTCTTGCTCGGCGTGATGCGGTCGGCTGGAATTCTGTCTCTCTCCCCCTTTCAAGGGCGCGACAATATCGATGATCCTCCCACGAACAACCTCCCTGTTGCTCCATGGTGGCTTCACAGTCGTAGCCTCCTCCTCTATCAGTGGTGCGGACGTGCACCGCCCTGATTCCACGCATGTCGGCCGCCGCTGCTGCCATCGCGGCCGACTAGTGTGTCGGTTACCACCTTGTACCCTGCCAACACCGGTCGTTCGCACCGGTCACCGGCGGACTTCATTGGGTCAACGGGTGAGCTTCGGTGGCCCGTTATTCAATCCTAAGAGATCAAAGTTCATCTAAGGTTGTCACCTTTTCATCTATCCTGACGTGGTTGAGTTCCGCTCAAATCAACGATCTTCCCGCGAAGAACAAAACAATCCACGAGGTTGTAGAGTGGTCGAGCAGTGTTTGATTGGCCCGCCCCCTTAATGTTAGTTCGATATCAAAAGGTTCAAGAAGATTGAATCGACGTAAAATAATGTTGTGAAGAACAATCTAGAGCAACCCTACCTCATTTTCTATTGGAAGAGGAGTGAGGAAGAATATTATGTGTCGGCGCTTCTCTAACATTGGTTCCTCGTTCCTTGTTCGAAGGAATTTCATTATTGGAGGATGTTCTTCCCTCAAGAATTCTAAAGAAATAGTGTACTCCACCAAGAAGGTTTGTCAACCCGAGAAGTAGAATAGTGGGGGGAGCCAACATAAATAAGTTTAATTTAATTAATTGATCAATTAATGTTGTCTCATTAATTTGGGGGGTCCAAGAGTTACATCACATTAAATGAGGGGTTCATGGTCCGGTGGTACCCATTACCAAGATTTAAAAAGTGGTGGAGAGGTTTTGATTAAAAAACAATTTTTTTATTTTATTATTCCAAAAAAACAAAAATAATTCACTTCTACCGTCGACCTACTGAGGTTTAAGTGAAGGTATATTTAAGTGAATATCGACGTTGTGAGTTCAACGTTGTCCTGAGATTTCAATTCTGAGCACCGGTTCAAAATTTACAAATTCCAGCTTGTATGTTAACTGAACGCACTTTAAAGAATGTTCAAAAATTCATTCTGGGCACTCGGGGCCTTGTAATCATGTGCTATTATTTTTTGTGGACTCGTAATATTTCCATATAATAAAAAGAATTCATTTAAAAAATCCGGGTCATTACAATAAATAACATAAAACTTATCTATGAAAAATCTAAATGAATAACTTACATTAAACCAGAGCATTACAGATACCTCAACCCAATAAAATGTATCCTAAAGTGTCATTAATCACTTTTAGATCTCATTACTAAATATCTAAAAATGAGTTTCTAATAATATGAACTTACGATCAACCTTAATCTTATAGGCCAATTATGGTATCTATAAATATTTATATAACCCCTTATAAAGGCATCTAAATATTCAAATTTATCTTAACCTTTATTTTGATACCGACTATGATATCCCTAAACCCGCTCTCTCAGATTTGGTACTAAAATAATAAACATTAAATTTATGGATTTGTTAATAACAAAGGTAAACCATTTCTCACCATACATAACATAACACATCAAAAATATATTTTTCTTTAGTTACATTCCCAAGGAACATTTTGGATTACTGTTTTAGATAATTTTTAGAAATTCAAAACATCATGGATTCATAAAAAATGGTTCATAAATTTTAATATCTTCTCCAACTATACCCTTATTTTAATATTCTACATTAGTTCATCACCATCATCCATATGAGACACTCCAAGTATAACTAATTTAATATTATTATTATTATCATGGGTGAAAGGAAACATAATAATAGTGACCATAAATACTCAATAAGGGTAAATAAAATAATTTACAATGGAATGTCTTCTATGATAATAATATGAGAATATGGGTATATTAACATAAAAAAGTGCATTTGAAAAACATAAGATAAATCATACCCATCAATACCCCAATCATAAAATAAGAAAACATGGAATGAGCCTAGAATAAGAGAAAGTTTCATCCAAAACTATAGTCATTAGCCATGTGATATAAATCATGATTGAAGGAAACATTTATAACCCACAGAAATAATAATGAAAAAACTTTGGTATCCTAGGATGTAATATTCATATAAACCTTAAATAACTCTTATAATTTCAATAAAAATATAAATGGAATCATATATTATTCTATGAAGAACATAATCATTAACTAATTCATTAGATCACTATGTGGGTGCACACATAATAAAAGGTATAATAGGATAACTCAGCTCTATCTGGATGTACCCATAATATAAGCTATAATGTAACACCCAAGTGATATCACGGTGTCCCCATGACCATAAAAAATGTCTAACTGCCTATAATAAATAATTTAAATTGAGAATTTAGTTCATCATAGACTCTTAGTAACAATATTTATTATTTTTAATACATTATTAACCACTGGAATATAAATTGGTTCTATGAAAATATATTTGAAACATAATTTACCAGTGTAAAATAAATTGGATTAAAGAAATTATATTCGAAACATCATTAACCCCTAAAAAAATTTGCTGAAATTTTTATTGAAGCATGATTAACAAATGTAAAAGAAATGGGTTTTATAACAATATCATAGAAACATGATTAACCTATGGAAAATATGTAGGTTTCATAACAATATCTTTTAGAAATGATTAACCCATGGAAAATAAATTGGTTATATAAAAATATATTTCATATACTCATAATCTATCTCAATAAATAATCAGGATGGTATCGTTACAAAATATTCTAACTATATCATAATTAATGAAACGTTTTTTTTTTGAAAAAATGAATGTAAATACCATTACAATATATTTCAAAACATTTTTGAAAAAAAAATATGCATTTTATTTTGAAAATAAATATTAAAACTAGAAATTAAAATAATATTGTGAAAAATCGTTTAAAAATATAATATAAACATCATGTAAAATAATGGTCATTATAGTGTGAAAATAGTTTCATGTTATAAGTGTTAGAAATAAATATTATTTTCAATATAATTTGAAAAATGTATTCAAAAGTCACCTATTTGGAAGAATATGATAAATTTATTTTAAAACCTATAATATAATGAAAAAATCCTATATTATTTTTTAATAAATCATTTATATTTATAAAAGAACGTTTTTGGAAGAAAAAAATTAGAAAACATGGATATAAAAGAGAATGATAAGCGATTTAAAATGAAATGCAATATCAGTATCACTTTAAATTTTCTTTCTTAATTTTAAATTAATCTTTGAGGGAGGAAATGGGAATAAAATATTTTGACCACATTTATAACAATTTCTAAATAATGAGATATAGTTAATGAAAATAAGATCTTATTATTAACTCCGAACAAACTACAACATAAATAAATATAGAAATAATTGAGTTTTTAACATTAATCCGGTACGACTTTGGTAAGTCACAACTGTAAGCTCAATGAAATAATATATTAAAATGAAACATTAAATATCAATAACAGAAAGCGTTTTAGGATATTAAATTTCAAATAGAAGTATATAAATCTATTAAATTAATATATGGGAATAAGATAAACATACTTCACAAAGAAATATAATTTGAGATGAATAACTCTTATAAAAATAATATCATTTATTTGAGAATTAATCAATGAATCGATTATGTGTATATAATATAAATCCATATAAAACAATTGGAAATACAACATAAGATAATAAAAATTCATTTCACATAGAATCATATAATATCAAATGTAATGAAGAAGTAAAATAACTCAACGGAGATAAATTCTTCCAAATCCATTTAAAAAAACAATTAAATAGACAATATGATTACGTGGTCGCCTCACATCCAATGGATAAAATCCAAACAACCCAGATTCAAATATCCAAATATAAGTAATCAATATTCAAAAACCAAAACCCAAATTTGAAATTCAAAACATCCACCCATAAACATCGAACCACCATGGGCGATGAGATCTCAATCAGTTAGCCACCACAAGCCTCACCCCCAGATATAGATCCTCAAAATCAATGACAGCAGTACAATAGTGAGACACACCGACCATTTTCCACTAGATATTTAAGCCAATATAGAAGGGAAAGCTCTCCACAAAAAATCATAAGTATCATTATCACAACACTATCTTGAACAACACCAATGACCACCACCATAACCAGCAAGGAAAAATACAACATATTGAAACATTCAACGAAAAGCATTAAATTGACCAAATTCATGATTGATGGAAAAAAACATTAACCACTTATTTGAGAATGTAAGGCCAAAAAAATCTATAAAAAAAATGTCACCATTGTGTTTTTCATTTCCTCATCAAAAAGTCACCACTGCTGAAGAGGGGGAGAACTAACACATATTCATTGGAGAAATAAATACCCATCATGAATGTAATACCACTAGCCACAAAATCCCGCATCCCAATATAGCATTTATAACACCACCCCAATTATGACTAGAAGATGAGAAAAGGAACTTCAGGCCAGAGAATGGATTTCATTGTCTGAGGGCATGAGACAACGAAACGACCGAAACCAATATCTAAACAATATAAAGATTATGTGAGAGAAAATAAAAAATAAGAGACCATTAAATGAAAATACCAAAACCTATTTTATACACCAGAAAATGATCTAACATGGACAGTTATGGAGGAATGTGAGGTCAGAGCCTATTTGAGTGCCTAGGGACTCCAATAGAAAACACTCACAAGGGGACTATGAAAACATCCCTCTAAAATATCAACAAATAAGAATAGTTCCACCAATAAGGAAATCATTCACCCTATCCACAAATCACTAGTGAGAAAGAAAAAACTAATGAGAAAGCGACCAAAATCAAAGAGCATCAATTGGGGAGGAAATGGAAATAATGATGCAAAGAGAAAAGAGAGAGGGGAGAGAGGAATCACCAGTGAGAAATGAAATACTCCACCCTCTAGATATACCCTGAGGAATAACCTAGGTAAAGAGGGGAAGATACAGACACTGCTCAGAGGAGTGTCTTCATATGTGATGGTAATGAAAAAAAATATAGTTATAGAATTCTTTAAAGCTTGGTAACTTCCTGTCACATCCCCATCAATGAAATAATTCAAATTGAATCCTAAAATAAAATGATGTATGAATTATTCAAGATATTAAATTTAAAATTTGTACCATATAAACCATAAAATATAAATAATTTTTGAATACATTATATGTATCACTAAAAAAATTGATAAGAGAAAAGCCTTACCTATGGTCTGACATCCTTGTTTGTCCTTTAACTCATTTATAATAAGAATACATAAATTATTGAATTTATAGGAAAACGTTTATGTTTTAATATATTATACTAAAATCAGTCATTTTAATTATTATTAATTACATGTTCAAATACCTAATCAATTAAGTCCACCTCAAGTGTTTTGAGGATGTACGGTTCATTGTTTAAAAATGAGTTCGGTGTCTTCACTATGGTAAAAGAGGTCACAGTTTCTGTATCTAAAAAATAAAAAACATGAAATATTTATCATATTTATACAAAAATTATAATTTTAAAACAAACCAGGAAATATGGTTATGAAAATTGAATCTTATAGATGTTAATACATACATACACATGAGTAATGTTTCCACTTTTCAATGATAATTACAGAATGTGGTATGTATTATTTTATCCTTCCTGAATTATCCAAATATCATAAATAAAATATTATTAATTTAAATATATTTATATATATCAATCATGTGATTAGTGTGGATAAAAGAGTCACATAACATTGTGGAGGTGGTAGTCCACATGTTCGAACAACCGACATTATAATATGTCTGTGTAAGAAATACAATTATATATTATATTTTTAGAACGACAAATATGTCACTAATATAATAATTATTTCATTTATATCACATATATTAATTAAAAGTATTCTGAATAACATTCATGTTATGAAATAGTTGAAAATATATCACATTGCTTCGTGGGGAGGTAGTCCACCATATACACGAGGGGCATTTTTTTATCCCCAACAGAATAGAAAGTATGAATTTATATGTAAAATAATAAATAAATAAGTATAAATTTGATAAATAATATATATATATATACATTAAATACATCATTATAACAATCCATAAGAGGAGATGATTTAAAATGAATGACATCAGTTCATGAGGCGGTAGTCTTCAGTGCACACACAAGATTATTCAATGTCCAATTTTATGAAAGGGGAGAAGGATTAAGATTATTCCATTAATATAATAAAAATTTTATAGGGGATATAATTATTTTATATTATAATAATTAAATTATACTTTAATAAGGTGAAATAAAAATAAAATAAAAATTATCTATCAAGCATGGTGCCTCTTTTTTGGAGAACATCGTTAAGTTAGCACCAAAAGACATCTTTGGATATATTAGTGATAAAAAGGTTCATATGATGTTGAAATAGAATTTATAAATTATGTTTTTACAATATTTACTTATAAAAATATATATGAATTTATAAAGAGTATAGGATTGGGTGTGGTTATTTATGACTGAAGTGAGTTTCACACTTTTAATTTTTGAAAAGAAAGAAGTGTACCCAAGTTTTCCACCCTATAAATGGATCCAAAATGGACCATTATCAATATTTATACATTATAAAGTATAAAAATGTCCATAAAATAGATTTTAGAGATGTTTTTAGATCATTTTAGTTCTTATATTTGTAGTTTAACCCCCAATAATCACTATTTAACCTCATTCCTCATCAGGTATTTTAAAAAAATAATAAAAAAAGAAAATTTATGTCATTTAAAATAGTTTTTTAGAGAAATACCATTTTTTAACCCAAAGATAAACATATAATAAAATCCAATATAATGTTAAATTAAATGTAAATAAGTGGACTGAAAAAAAACAATACACATGTTATATGAAATAATATTAAATACATAATGTTAATTTTAAATTACTTAAGTTTTTTGAAAGAAATGACAGTTTTAGAAAAATCCTTATTTATCACTCTTCACTAAAAAATCAATATATTCCAAACAAATAAAAACATTTCACCTGAAATGAGTTTCTATATTAGGATTTTAAAAACTATTTTAAATTTATAAATTTTTTTTTATTTCCAAAAAAAAATTTATAAAATTATTTTATTAAAAGAAATAAAAATTGTTTTCATTGAAAACATATTTTTGATGAATAAAATTTATTTACTAAAAATTGATTGATTTTTTACTAAGATTTTTTCAATAATTTATATTGAGTATCAAATATATATAAATATATGTTATAAATTTTTTAATACTATTTATACCCACCTATTTAACGATTATGTTTTAACCATTATATATTTCATTAGCCATTTAAGCTCGGTGTTGTTTATCAAATTTTCATTCAAACATGGTTTTCATTTATAATATATCAAGGTGATGCATAAACCACTCGTTAAACCTGTATAAATAATTTAACGATATAATCAACCTATGGAGGTCAAAAACAATTTAATTGGTTTAAATTATACTGGTTTCTAAACCCATTTTGTTGAGGAAAATTCTAAATAAGTTGTATTTAAAAACCCATTTATTTTTATCCCACTAATAACTAATAACCCAAAAGAAACAAATATAATAGAAAAACATGAAAAGCCTAATGCTACAAGGCCCTGATTCTCTTGAATCAAATTTATAAGGAACTACTCCTCAGAGGGTAGAAATACCAAGAAAAAAGAAAAGAAATTGATCTTAACCACACATTTTTATATGGTAATACCCCCCTTGGATCCAAATTAATATATAAATTTAGGAACATATCGAAATAACACTAGATTATTAGGAAAGATAAATATAAATGAGGTTCTGTTAAGTAATAAATAATAGTATTCTATATGGGAAAACTTCGTCTAGGATGTTTTTTTTATATTTATTTAATCGCATAAAAAACGGATACACCCAGAAGAGGGTCTAATTAAAGATATCATTATCAATATTGACCTATGATGGTCAATATTATACACACAACATCATCTAAACAATTTTTGTCGTACAAAATATCAGATGGTATGGTTAACATGAATTCCATTCCAAGCTATATAATAAAACATTGTATAGGTTGTTAATGACACATTAAATAAATGAAACAATGAAACTAAAACCCATGACAGTTCCATAACTGGTAACCATAAACCCTATCTACATTCTAAAATTACCATGATTTTAATAAATTAGTAATTATTCTTCATCCTCACCCTCAAACATCTCATTATAGATCCACAAGATCTTCCATATGAATTAAATATATATATGTCAGTCTAATTGGGTAGAATTACACCCAAAAACAATATGGTAAAATATTATTTTGGTATCTGGGATACACTAGATAGTTTACTTCATTAATCATAAAATTAAATATTTATATATATATAAAGACTATAACATGTAGATAATTTATTCTAATATAATACATCATATGCCTCTTGCCTTTCCTATCCAAGAGTGAAAATTATCCATTAGCAACTTTCTGAAGGTCTAAGAGCTAAATAATCTATCATGACCTCTCACCAAGGGCCCAAGATCCATATATCAATAATAAATAATAAAAATAAACACATGTTGTGTGTCTATCAAGGTTAAAATCATATACAACAATAATATCATAGAACAAGAACAATAATCCAATATCTCTAGAAACCAGTACTTCTTACTAGAACATATGTTCCCAAAACACAGGTCTGATATCCATCCCAATATCAAAAAATATTCTAATATTCATATACACCACATCCAAAGTAATTATATAATTGTAAAGTAATATCTCAGAAACAAATTTTTTACTTCCCAACCAGATTCACTCTATAAATTGTAACAATACTGGTTAGAGACTAGGCCTCTAGCGCCATTCCCCATACACTAGAGGCTTTGAACTTGTATAAAGGCCCTAAACTGTATTTGTAGTTATAATATTACCATTTATTTATGTAATAAATGATATTAAAAAAAAACAAAAGTTATTTTACAATATTAAATGAAAATATTACATAATTAGTAAATATAAACAATTTTTTATTAAAAAAATCAAATGTAGTAAGACCTGAATGGCCATCTCATACATAAAGTACAAATTTCCCATTGGCCCCATCATATATAAAATAGAAAATAAAATAAACCAACATAAAAAGGAATGGATATACTAATTACTTCAATTCAAACCATTTACTTAGTATTCAATACATTGCCGGGATACTCGAGCCCAATCATAAGAATCCACATGAATAGTTCCTCTTGATCATGTAACCCTGAGCCTCGACCTTATCCTTCATAAATTTTTACTCAACCAAAAAGTATTCAATATATTTTTACACACACATAGGTTCACATATAAGCGGTGATAAATAATACTCAATAGGCCAAACCAAATAATGAACCTATAGTCTTATTTTATATGTGAATGCTCAGGGAATATGCTTAGACTATCCAACAAACAATTGGTAGTAAAAGAAAATAATAAATCTACCAATGATCCTTGAGTCTGTGATCATGATTGACTAGAAATGTTGTGAAATAAAGCATTGATCATGATGACATATAAATCAAGACGTGTATAATTATGTCAATCCTTGGTTTGGTGTTCCCAATCGATAATACCTTCCTCGTCCAATGCGATAAGTTTCTCTGAACAAGATATGTCACCATAGGGGGAGACAATTCCAAGCCCTGGGTTCACCAATACAAACATTAAATCACTATAATGAAGGAATTTAAGTAATAACCATACAAACAATAAATATTTCAATGCGCTGGAATTCATACCATGCATTCCATGTAAATCAAGTCCAACATTTCAGCCCTTTGTTCCAGACTGTTGGAAATCATGATATTACAACTTTGATACTCGCTATGATGGATAACCCTTAGTAAATACATGCAGGGAAGTATCTCTAGAGCATAATGTTCATAAATTCCCCTTAAATAATTATGAGTTCCATGTCCCATATCCTAGTCAATGATGTGGAGCATCATGTCCAATATCCCGATAAAGATGAGGAGACCCACATCCAACATCCTATTGAAGTAAAATTCAATAAAGTAGGATCATAAGTTGGATACTAAGATGTACCTATTGGAACCCCAATAAAGTAAAAATCAATTAATATATCTCATTATAATGTTCCTTGAATGTATGAATGGGAACTTCAATAAAATTACACAATGCACCAGGATCATCGACCTAGTACAAGTACGATCCTCTAGTAATAATAGTTGCATCAATAGTAACCATTTTAAAGTATAAATGAATATTGGGGTACTTGAGTGCATAAACCCACTGCTACTACCCCAAACTCTCAGGATTAAAATTTTGGTAGAGGTTTTTAGGTGACACGGACTATCATCTCTACCCAAACCCAAATGCACACATGCAAAGGTGTTGAGTCAATATGGTTTCCTTATGAATTTTCAATTCCTTCATGTTTGGGGAGATTATTGAGTCAATAAGGGTTCCTTATGAATTTACCATTCCTCATGGTTTGAAAATCACAAACACCTTATCTTAAGGTAAATTTCGTTTTACCATATGTTTTACTTTCTTAATGAAAATTTTTCTTCCCCAAGGATATTAATCCTTACCATGTTTTTCATTGTTCATTTTGTCTAAGTATAAAATTCGGTTCCAAATCTAAAACCTTGGAATCATATAATACTTAGATATTGAGCATTCTATTTTAGGATCTGAATTCATGTTTCGATTCTCTGAATTCAGACTCAGAACTCTTATGTGTTCTACCTTTGAATTCTCTGAATTCAGACTCCAAACTCTTTTGAGTTCTGACTCTGATTTCCCTGAATTCAGACTCTGAACCCTTATGAGTTATGACTCTGAGTTCTTTGAATTCAGACTCAAAAACTCTTGTGAGTTTAGACTCTAAATTCTAATGAATTCAGACTCTATAATTTTTAAGTTCACACTCGGAATTATAATTAATTTAGAATCCGAACATTGTAAGTTCTGACTCCGAATTCTCATGAATTCAGACTCCTAACTTTGTAAGTTCAGGTTTTGAATTCTTGTGAATCCAGATTCCAAATTTCATTGAAATTCATACTCCATAACTCTATAGAGTTATGTTTCCGAATTCCTAAGAAAACTGAATCTGAATTTCCTTGTATTATAGACACCGAATGCGTTTTTGATTAGACTCTGAACTGTATTTACTTATATTCTGAATATTTGATTTTGGTTAGGTAACCATATTTTTTCTTACACTTTTTTTTATTATAAAACAAGGTTGTTCATTCAGTTACTAACTAACCATTTTTTGGGGGACATGTGTACAGTTCCCACCTAAATTTATGTAAAAATATGATTGTAGGAGGAGGGAGCCAACTATTGAAGTTGTGTCTATAAATATGAGTTCATTTAAAAGATCTCACAACTAGTTTAAAAAACTAGAGATTACATGCTGCTGAAGTGATTTCTAGTGAGAGAGACATTCTTGCTTTGTACATACTAAACTTCATGTTTTGATTTTCTTCGTGCGACTCCAAATGCTGCTGAGTACATTCAAGGACATCTGGGGATAGGAGGACAGAGGTTCCGACTACCTTAAAGCTCGAGGACTTCCTTTCTGAGGAAGATAGAGGAGTTAACTACTTTGAAGTTGAGGGCTTGCAGGGATAGAAAGACAGACTCCGATCTTCATATCGAGGGCATAACCTGGTGTGGGTAAGACAGTCTTTCCTGAAAGTATAAATCAAGGGACCTTTATCTAAGGTTGTTGGATACCCATCTCTTCGGGTTAAAAGATTTACTACTTGTTACTTGTTTGTTTCAAGTTTTATGATGCATTCTATTTGTTGAGGAAATTATAACTATCTTATACTTATTTATACTTGTATACTCTGATTTAGTGAGATTCCATATGCTTGAAGGTAGAATTTTTATCTTTATAAACTTTCATTATGTTTCATTTACGGAACCATCTTTTCTGTAATCACTTTCTTGGAATCATATTTTCGGAATCTATCAAGTGTGTAGAACAAGAGGTTTGTGAATTTACCTTGTTTAACCTTGTTAAACATAACCATATTTAAAAGTTCAAAAGGAATTTTTTAAAGAATACAATTCACCCCACCCACCTGCTTGTATTTTGAGCATCATTACATACTTCATTCAGTATCTATATTATTTAAATCCTACATTTGGTATTACATAGTATATCTTACTCCATATACCATCTCCACAATTAGTTTCAGAGGGTAGTGCACTCATACCCAAACCCAATTCAATAATTCGTATCAAAGGATGTCTCGGAAATACTTATATACACATATAAGTTTACCCTGCTTAAATTTTTTATTTTTCTGCCTTTTTCCTTGCCGAGGAATATTTTCCTTGTTTACATAACCATACTACTAACAAGTTTGTGTAGATATATTTTTCATTAAGAAGAAAAGGATCAATTTTTGTTCCATTGACAAACTAAATCGAACAAGACTACCAATTTATGATGGGAATGAATAAAAATATTGTAGAGATCGCATGAAGAAATTTATTATCAATACTCGAGTAGACAATTTTTTTATGCTTACTCGAGGATATAAATTACCTGACAAGGAAGTTATCACTTTCACAAATCAAGAAAATCATTAATATCAACAGAATTATAATGTACGCAATACATTGCTTTAATCCATGACTAGAAATATATATAGCCAAATTTCATCTTATTAAGAGGCAAATTTTATTTGGAAGAAATATGAAGTTAAAAACATTGGAACATCAAAAGTCATTGAAACTAGAAGAGCTGTGCTCATTACTGAATATCGTGGTTTTTGATTTCCTAATGGAGAACGCATATGTAAGGTTAAATAGAGATTTATGTATATCGTTAATAGTTTAAAATATATGGTTGAGAAATGATTAAATGATGAAGAAATTGTGGATAAAATCATGGACATCATGCTGAATGAGTGGAAATCCAAGAGGACAGTAATAGATAAGAATAGAAAGGTTACTCAGATTTCTATTGATGAACTTTTTGGAACTATTCTTGAACATGAAACTTTAATGAAGAGAATTATTTGATAATGTAATGATAATGAATGGGAATGGCAGTGTTTCTTTTACAACAACTTCGAATCACATGAAAGATAAGACTCCTAAGAGAGTTACTAGATCCAAATCTAAGAATATTGTTATCCAATCCGAATCGAATGGAAGTGAATTTTCTGAAAATGAACTAGACAATATTTCTCGTAGGATGAAAAAGATTGTTGGATAGATGAACTTTTAATCCAAATACATGAAGAAAGAAAGGAATGATAATAATGACTCATAATTCAGATGTTATGAATGCAAGAGAGATGGCCATATATGTCCTGATTGTCCTATGCTTAAGAGGAAATAATGAATGGAAAGGAATTATGAGAGAAACAGAAAGAAGTACTACAAAGATAAAGCTAAGAAAGTTTTGAAAGCTATTGACACATGGAGTATCAGTTGTGGTGACTCTTCAGATGAATCATCAGATTATGAATCTTATGGACTGAAGAATATTGGTCTAATATCCAGACTACCTATTGAAAATCATTGTCTAATGGCTAAGGTACACAATAATGAATCTATGACCAGTGTTTTTTAAAATACTAATTATATTAATAGTTAATATGATAACTCTTCTGATAAATAATCTTCTATTGATGAATATGATACTTTACATTCCTATGAAGTTGTTTCAAGGTTTTCTAATATTCTTGAAAATGAGAATTCTAAAGTCAACAAAAAGGTTGATAAGTAAAATTCTAGGATTTCAATACTTACTAAGGTAATATCATATCTTTCTAAAGATCATGATAAGAAAATCCTTGATTTTTAATGTTTTTCAGAAAACCTTTTGGAAGTAAATTCTGAGAAGGATAATCTTTCTAAGGATCTAGAAAATGTGATTTCTAAGAAAAATGTTTTTGATCTGGACTGTACATGTAAATATAATGTTTCTGAAGACATGAACTTAGTCATCAGACTGAAATCTGAAATTTTTTCCTTGAGGATGTGTTTGTCAAATTTTACGTTAGGAAAGGAAAATGTTGATAAGATGTATTCTCAAATATGACCTCTAAGGAATAATTATGGATTTTTCTATACTAGTTCTAAATCAATTTTTAGTAACAATTATTTTGTATCTCAAAAGTGATCCATTCTTCACTAAGTGTTAGTGTGGTGGAAATTAGAAAAAACGTTGTTCCTTAAACAAAACCAAGTCTCTTGGTTTTCATAAATTCTTTTTTTTCAAAGAAAATGTGGGTGCCTACTATTTATCTTTTTTAAATTTCGGGATCCAGGAAAATTTGGATTCCAAAAGTATAACACTATTATTTTCAGGAAAATAGAGATGGTATCAACAACAATACCTGGTACATGGATAGTGGATGTTCCCAACATATGACTAGTAAAAAAACTACTTTGAAAAGATTATCAAGACGAAAGGAGGAAAATTAACATTCAGAGATAATGCATAGGGAGAAATTTTTGGTATAGATAATATCATTCTTCTTGGAAAAACATTGATATAAAATGTTTTATTTGTAAATGGTCTTATGAACAACCTCATTAGCATAAGTCAATTATGTGATGAAGGTTACCTTGTGAATTTTAGGAAGGACAAGTGTTTAGTACACAATTCCAAGGAAGAGTATATTCTTTCTACCCATAGGCAAGAGAATGTATAGACACATAACAAATATTTCCTTAGGATCCATGACTTATCTTGCCTTAGTGCAATATAATATCAATCTCAGTTATGGAATAAAAGGCTAGGTCATTGTAACCTTAGGAATCTATGAAAACATTCTATAAAAATATTAGTTAAGGATCCACCAGAACATAGATTTGATTCTTCAAAAGATTGTGATCCTTTTCAATACGAAAACAAACATAAATCAAGTTTTAAATCAGTCACTGAAGTCTCAACTACTGATGCATTAAAAATATTTCATATGGATATTTTTTTCCCAACACAAACCGGAAGCATTTGAGGGAAGTATTATGTATTTTTTATAGTCGATTATTACACAAGATTTACAAGGGTCTATTTTATAGCAATGAAATCTGAAACATTTTCTTATTTCAATTGTATTAGAGCCCAAGTTAAAAATGAGAAAATCCTTCCCTTGATAACTATTCATAGTGATCATAGTGGAGAATTTAAAAATTATGATATCGAAACCTTTTGTAGAAGAAACTACATTACTCATAACTTCTCATCACCTAGAACACCTCAATAAAATGGTGTTGTTGAAAGATGAAATAGAATTCGTCAAGAGATAACTAGAACCATGTTGAGTGAATATTTTGTAGCCAAACACTTTTGTGCTGAAACTTTATGTACTACTTGTTATAATATAAATCGAGTTTTGATTAGACATTTTCCTAATAAAACTCATTATGAGTTATGGAATGGTAGAAAACCTAGACTTTCCTACTTCATGTTTTTTGGTTTAAAGGTATTAATCATGAATACTAAAGATAATATACATAAATTCACACAAAAATCTGATGAAGAAAATTTCTTAGGCTACTCCACAACTTCTATGGATTATAGAGTTTTCAATAAAAACACTTGTATTGTTGAAGAGAGAGTACATGTCAAATTTGATGAAATTGATCCCCTGGTTTTTAAACAACCCCAACCTATATCCTCGGATGTGTTTTTAAAAACTAATTATCAACCTTTGTTATATGATCCATCTGATGAGGAAAATTTCCAAGAATATGTTTCTGAAAAATTACCCCAGAATACTTCCTACCCTATGTTGATGAACATGTTTTACAAAACCCAAATCTGTTGTTTCTATGGAATCATCCAAGTGATCGTATCATTGGTGACGTAAATCAAATTATAAGGACTATAATTTACTTATGGAATGAAGTAGAACATCGAGAATTTCTTTCCCAATTAGAACCAAAAATCACTAATGAAACATTAGGTGATGATTATTGGATAAAAGCTATGAAAGTTGAGCCAATATTATTTGAAAGGAATAAAGTCTGGAAATTGGTTTAAAGACCTATGAAAACTTCTATTATTAGAGTAAAATGGGTTTTCAGAAATAAGTGTAATGAAAATAGAATCATTTTAAGAAATAGAGATAGATTAGTTACTAAAGGCTATAATCAACAAGAAGGAGTAGACTATGAAGAAACCTATTCTCTAGTAGCTAGACATGAATATATTTGTATTCTAATTGCCTTTGCAGCTTTCTTCAATTTCAAAAATATTCAAATGGATGTGAAATGTGATTTCATTAATGGTTATGTTCAAGAGGACGTTTTTGTTGAACTACCTCCTTGTTTTGAAGATACAAAACATCCTAAATATGTTTTTAAACTTACCAAAGCATTTTATGGACTTAAGAAAGCCCCTCGAGCCTGGTATGACTGACTTAAAGGATTTTTTCTTCAATATATATATGTTAAGGGAAATGAAAATCCAACACTTATTATAAATAAAGATAAGAAAAATATTTTTATTTTTCAAATTTATGTTGATGACATTATATTTGGTTCAACTCAAAAATCATTAACTGATTACTTTGTAGATCTATTAAAATATGAGTTTGAAATGAGTAGGATGGGTGAGTTAACATTTTTCCTTGGTTTTCATGTTTCCCAAAAACTAGAAGGAATCTATATTTCCCAACATATGTATATTGTTGATCTTCTTAAAAATTATGTATATGACAACACTAAAAGTATAAGTACTCCCATTGGTACCTCAAATTCACTTGATCTTGATGAAGCTGGGAAACCAGTAGATCAAACATATTTTAGAGGTATGATAGTAAAATATACTTTACCTGACTACTAGTCTTCCAGACATAATGTTTTTGATATGCTTATGTACAAGAAATCAATCCAATCCTATGGAATCTCATTTCAAGGCAGTGAAAATAATTTTTCGCTACTTAAAGGGAATGATGGATTTAGGACTCTTTTATTCTTCTGGAAATTATTTTGTTCTAAAAAGTTTTTCAGATGCTGAATTTGGTGGATATAGAATGGATAGAAAGAGTACATCTGGATCTTTTCATTTTTAGTAGATTCATTAGTTTCTTGGTCATGATAGAAGCAATACTCAGTAGTACTTTCCACTACTGAAGCGGAATATGTAGCAGCTGGATGTTTTTGTGCTCAAGTGTTGTGGATGCAAACCACAATCACATACTATGTGAAAACCCTGTACATCACTCTCATTTAAAATACATAGATATTATGAATCAATTTATTCAGAATCACACTAAAAAAGGAGATATCATTCTTCAATTTATCGGAACGCATGATCAACTTTATGATATTTTCACATAATCTGTACCCTCTGAAATATTTGAATATATTAAACAGAAGTTAGGAATGATAACCGTAAGGTTATCATCTTTATTAACTTCCTATTTAAATCAATCTCTTTACAGTAATAAACTTCTTTTCATAGGGGGAGTACATATGGTTGTTAGTTTTTTCAAAATTTTTAGGAATAAATTGTTTTTTTCATGGTCAGTTTTTCTATGAAAAAAATTTCGTAGTCAGTTTTTCTAAAAAAAAATCATAGTTAGTGTTTCGAAATATTTTTCATAATAAAGTTTATCAAAAAATTTCTTAATGAATATTTGCTAAGTTTTTTTTATGGAAATTTTTGTAGTCAGATTTTCCAAATTATTCGTAATGAAAACTATCGTAGTATGTTTTTCTAAATTTTTAGTAATGCAGATATTATAAAAAAAATTATAGTCATATATTTCAATTTTTCATAGTCCAATTTTCTGAAATCTAATGTTCTTCAAGAAGAATTTTTCCTCACTACACCTAATCTTTGTAGAAATCCTAAATGTATTTTTCCTTTCTTATGTTTTTTTAATCATCATTTACATGCAGGAATTTTTCATTTAGTTTTAAAATTTTTGGATTATAGTTTCCTTAAATCTGAATTTTTTTCATAAAAACCGCAAAAGATCGGATCCGACCAAGATTTACTTGCGGATATCAAATCAACCATCAAATATGATCAGAAGGATTTTAAAACATTTGATTGAGTTTGGAAAATGAATCTTCGCTTATAACAACTATATAAAGGAACCTCGATGGGTTGTCCCGCATCAAATCTCAAGCTCTTGTGTGATGAAGTTATTACCCTATACTTAAGCATCTTCTGAAGTTCTCATATTTTTATCAATTCCAAATGTCTGTAGAAGATTCCTCTCAGAAAGATATGTCAATTGTAAAGCTAATTCTGGAGTGGCATGTCTATAGATAAACATTGGTGCATCTGAGCTTCTTCGCTAAGTATTATTCAATAATTTCAAATAACATCAAATTGAATGGGCTAGAGAGTGTTTGTATATGCAAGCTAGGGGGCTCAAGATTTGGTATATCCAGATTTTCTTATTGAATTTTATGAATCAGTTATATTCATCAAGGAAGAAGGAAGAGAGAATTTTTTCTTCAAAATCTATGGAAAGACTTATGATCTTTCATAAACTAAAGAAGCTAGTTTGATTGGAGTTACGTATGAAGGAGAAGCTGAATTTGGTTCTCATAAGTTGATGGATAATTAAGGAAGATTTATAAATGTGAAAGCTATGGAGTGCCTCGGTCATACAGATGTCAATACTCCAAATATTTCTCACCTCTCTACAAATTTTTGGATTCTCGAATTGTGGGTTCAAGGATTTATAATTCTGAGAAAATGTGACAAGGACACTTTAAAGAAGAGTGATATGTATATATTCGATTTCTTGGTGAACCAAAAGGAGATCAATCTGGTATATCATATTCTAATTATGATTGAGTATATTAAGAATGGAAACTTGTAGGATTAAGTAATCATATATCCATCCATTCTTTACAAGTTAATTGTTTAGTGTTTATAATCTTTTAAAATTCCTTGCATCTCGAAGCCGAGAAATTGGAAAGTCATTCTAGTCAGTGATGATACCTTGAAGAGGATGAACATTGGTTTTTCTAAAGACTCCAGAGAATTTTATGACCTACTAATGGAAGAAGCTGAAGCTATTCCAAAGAAACAAGTAGTGGTTGAACCATCAAGAAAGGGAGGAAAGAAGAGGATGTTGAAAGAAGTATAAGAGGAATAGATTACTCCAAAAGATAAGGAATACCAATCCACACCTCCAAAACCTAATAAACAAAAAGCATATCCAGATGCGATTGTAGTGAAGTGGAGGGAAGATAAGAAAAATAAGAAAGCATGGGAAATTTTTTTTTGTTTGGATCCTAATGAAGCGAAAGCCTTAAAAGAGAAGTCTGTAGAAGATCTTGAGAAGAAAGATAAAGAAACAAAACAAAAGAAGAAGATGTCGGAGACTGAAATTGATAAATCCCTTATAATGGATAGTGAGAAACCATCAGAGAATATACCAGTACCAAAATCTTTCATCGTAGAATCATTACCTGAGACTCAGGGGAAGAAATTCGTAACTCCATAAAAATCCCAAGAAAAATTTGTTGAAGTAGAAAAATTGTGGAAGAATTGGAAGAAGAAGAAAGCATGGGTGACACCAAAGATCTTATAACTCAATTTGAAGACTTATATGAGAAAGAAAGTCCATCTGAAAAATTTTCAATCCAATCTTTATAAGCAGAATATTCAAAGCTTGCTACACCAGTGAAAGATTAGAAAGTAGAGGATGAGAAAGATGGAGTTGAAGTAAATAAGTTGTCTGAAGAAGAGTGTTCTAATCATGAATTCATTCACCCTGAGGATGCTGAAGCACGAGCTGAGGATGAGCAACTAGATAAAGGAAAAATTGTTCTTTTGTCTGAAAGTTAACATAAATCTCTTGATGAGGAAGTCATTACGAAGGTTTAACACACACAAAATTAGAAAGCAGATTCAGTATCCTTGGTGATGGGTAAGTGTGTAAAACTGGAGGTAGACTTTAAATCCTTCCATATAAACTACGAATCTCATAAAAGGTTATGAAAAAAAGATAACTAGATGGTCAAGGAATACTGCTGAAGAAATGCGGATTCTTGATGAGTTCCAAGACAGTGTCAAAGAGGCATTTGACACTAAATATAGTGAATTTCCAAATCGTAGCTAGTATTTTAATGAAAATCTTACTCTGTAATAGAATACCCATATGAAAGATGTAAAATAGCTAAATGGTATTTTGTTTTCTATTTCCCAAATTTGGAAAAGAGAAAGAGATATCAGGATAGATATGGAATAGAAGCTAGTGAACTAGGAAGAAGCCTTGAATACTCAAGATGAAATTCTCAAGGCTCAGCAAGATAAAATCAAAGATCTAGAAAAGAAAGAAGAGGATCATGTTAAGATTCTTATGTGAGAAGAGGAAGACCACAAAGAGCTCAAAAATCTGAATACAATAGTCAATAAGTTGATGCCGAAGGGAAATAAAGGATAACATTCTTACAATAGGATTGTTTGTTGTGTTTTTCTTCCGTGTACAAAGTTTTTCTATCGTAATAAAGTTTTTGGTTGCTAGTATTTTGGATGTGTTGTACTAATCTATTGGGTACCATATTTTATTTTACATTCCCTAAAATTCCTTTTGAAAATCACAAAGGGGGAGAAAAGAAAAAAAAATACTAAGTAAAGAAGAAATATCCCTAGGTATGGTGGGTTTATCTAAGGGGGGGTTTTCATTACAGAGATTTACGTATTCAAAATAATGAAAAATCTCATTCTGGAAATCTAGAATACAATCCTTAGTGTTCTAAATCTTACGTGGGAGTTAGTCATATTCATATTTTCCCATATAATAAGGGAGATAATTTTTATATTCATAGTCTAGAAAAATATTTTCTAGGTCTTTATTTTCATTTTCGAAAGGATGTTTGTGCTTCCCAAAAAGGGGGAGATTGTTGAGTCAATATGGTTTCCTTATGTCTTTTCCATTCCTTCATGTTTGGGGAGATTGTTGAGTCAATAAGGTTTCCTTATTACATTACCATTCCTCATGTTTTGAAAATCACAAAAAACTTATCTTAAGGAAAATTTAGTTTTACCATATGTTTGACTTTCATAAGGAAATTTTTCCTTCCCGAAAGAAATTTATCCTTAAAATGTTTTCCATTGTTTATATCGTCATCGAACAGATTACAATATAATCAAAATGGTCTCATATTTTGTAAAATTTTGACTTCAGACATAAAACATAAAAACACTAAAAAGGATAGAAAAGGAGCAGTATACATCTTGTATACCTGATTCTATAGAATATAGTCTCAAATTCCCACTTAGGTGTGTACTAGATAAGGAAATGTAATGTGAATCCCTAGTACATGGTGTGTAAACCATGTACATGGCATGTACAGTAGAAAGGGTACCTTCCCTTGAACTAAAAATATCTTAGCCATGAGTTCTACATGGACATGTACTAATACATGAAATGTACCCCACATGAGTTCTTGCCACATACCCTATGTGACCAAGTTCCTTAAAAAAGATGTATTTCTATGTATGCATCTATATTCTATAGTAATATTAAAATGTGTGTACACCCGGTATATGGAAAGAGATTCTGAAAACATCATCTCCACATGTAATTAGCTACACAGAAAACATACACTACATGATGTGCACCCCATGTACAAGGTTTATACATCCAAAAATTCTTCATCATTAACATGGTAAAACACACATCATGTGTTCCTAATCTACACACCCTGTGATTGGGGTTCTTGAATAGGATATCACTACAAATGGCCTAAAACTCTCAGTTTCTCCATAAAATATATATATCAAACCACCGGGGTAACATAGCAGTCATAATAAGGCCTTAAAACTAGAAAGAGTTAAATATATGGTGATTTATAGAATATACAAAAAAAGGGACTACCTTTTGGTGGAATATGCCAAATCTTCACTTGTTTCCATGATTTTCACATGTTGTATGATGATTTGGCTCCCCCAAGCATTATAGGTCCACCTATCTTTTTCCATATCCACCTATCTCTTTCACTATCTCCCTGTCCTTTTTCTCTATAGTTTTTGGAAATGGATTCCCACTGGGTTTTTATATAAAAATCCAGGGGAGGAGAAGAGATAAAAAATGATATGAAATGACGAAACTAAATGAAAAAGATCAAGGGGCCCAAGCCTGACCCTGGAACCAAACATGAATTTATGCGCAGACTGGAAAAAATCCTCACACATTCCTGATTCAATTGAAAATAAATAATATAAATCAAACACTCCACCCAAAATATATCTCCAAAAAAATGATTGTATGATTTAATAATTAATTTATCAAATATTAAATAATATGTATTCCTATAAATTAAAATGACTTGGAATTCTAGAAAACTATTATCCTAGGGAAAACACTATATTTAAAGACAAAGAGAATGGTAAAAAATATTATCCGATAAAATTTCTTGTAGAAAATAATTTTTTACTATTCACAAGCCTCTCCAAGAAAAAATTCGAATTTCTACTCACGGTTTTAGTCCAAAAAAATAGGGGTCCTAATAGTTAAGTCGTACGTGGAGATCATGAGAGGTTTTGTTGGTATAAATTATCATTGTATAATATTTTAATTATGAATGTAAAAAAATATTTCATATTTGGGGTTTTAATAAAAATTATATTCCAATTTAATATTAATGCATTTAAAAATATATTTTAATATAGATAAAAAACTAATCAATAACTTTAATGGTAAAAATATATATTTTATAAATTTGATTTTTATGAACATTGAGAAACTAAATATATTATTTATAAGAAGTATTTTTTGTTTGATTAATATAACCAGTATAATATTTAAATGATATGAAATAAGAAAAGTAATTTTTAAAATTATAAAAAAAAATTGGTGAAAAGAGTCTTCATTTTGTTTTTTATCTTCATTAAAATTTAAAATCTAAAATATTATAATGTTAATATTACCAAATTAATTTCGATTTTTCATAAATAAAAATAGTGTTATTATTAAATATTTTTTCGTGAATTTTAAAAAATAATAGATTTGTAGGTCACTATTTAATAATAATGGTTTTTATTAACACATTAATTTTTTTTATATATCATAAGGATAGTTTTTCATGAAAAGTAATATAATATTATTCATGAAAAAAATTTAGAGTAAAATTAATCATTTAATAATTCTATGTTTAATTTATAAAATTCATGTTTTTTTTGAAAACTAATGTAATATTTTAACATAATAATTTTTTATACTTAATTTAATTTTATCAAGATAGAAGTTGGTTTTACAATAAAAATAAATCTACATAAATAATTTTTTATAAAAATAATCCAATTAATTTCAATTCAATAAGAGACATTGATAACCATAAATTAAATGAATTTTTTTAACAATAATGTTTTCTAAAATTATCTAGGAAATTCAGTTAGAGGCTTGCCACTGACTATTTATTAAAGAATATAAAATTCTAACAAGCAAGTACACCAAAATGGAAATACAAGTACATATCATCTTAGTTCGACCCATCACTATACCCATGATAAATTCCATCCTCTATAGTAGCTGATTCCTATTCTAAACTATCGTAATGTCGCATGATATTGGCGTACATACTTTTATAGTTTAACTTCTCCAAATAGAGAAGCTCCATTGAAGACTATGCAGCCTAGCCTTGCTCCCCAACAGAGGACCTGGTGGTCATTTGCTTTGGCAGATAAGAATAATCCCTCCCTATCCTTCTTCATGGTGGGGTAGTATTCACTTCCACATTTCCAGACACCTTATTTTTCCCACCCTAGATAACATCGCTGTAGGAAGTCTGAACCATGCCATATTCATTTTTCATGTCACTATTGAGACACTCCCCCCATTCTCTATAAAGGCGCCCAACATGGTAACCCTCTTCCACACCCCATTCCTAGTGATATAGAATGTTAGAATCAAGTATATCAAGACACTATGAATGACCTGCAAGTTCGCAACCAACATTTGTCCCCTTATAGCCACGGTTTTGACGCCTATAGACATGGTTTTCGACGGTGGCTATACCCTAATTTTCCAATAGTGTTTGAAAAAAGGGTGAGACCAGGAAGACATAATAGTGTAGAAATCGAAAAAGGGCCAGGCAAAATATGAAATTAAAATTCCCATTAGATGAAATAAAAGTAAGAATCACCACACTTTTGTGAGGTTCTAGACCAAGCAATAATCAAATATTCCTCCGATCAAAAACAAAACATAATGTGTCTTCGATAGAGTAACCCAACGACCATACGCTCATGAATATCCCATGATTTTGGGATGACATGGGAAAATTCTTCCACCAGCAGTCGATGAGGATGAAAATGAGCCACCAGGGTATTCTTACATAGATCTGCAGCACAGTTTACCTCCGTCAGGAGATGTAACAACTGAGGCGCCTCTCGGAAGAGAACAAAAACTTTTAGGGTGATGTAGATTTTAAGAAAGGGAGGATAAGGACATGGGTATGATGTATCTTACTTCACATGGGACATCGAGTGCAAAACTCCCCCCTCTGATAGGGAGGGGGAGAAGATCCCGACGGAATTGATCTAGTTCATCGGGAGGGGATGAGGCAAGGGAGAAGAGCGAAAGCATTTCTAAAATTACTTTTCACATGTTTCTCCTCCAAACAGTAAAATTAATTTTCAACTAACCATTTAATTTTTTTTGATAAAATGGATTTAAAATTTAGAATTAGTAGATCCCAATTATGTAGTAAGGCCAAAAAATGACATTAAAAGTAAATTATGTAGGTGAAAATTATTTCACAATAAAAGAAAAAAAATGGTAAATGTAAAAAATTACATAGTAAAAGATAGAAAGAAAGTTAAATCCATGTCTAAAAATGAGTGGTTGGAGTGAGTCACATATTAAGAAATATATCATCTCTTTAATTGTCTAATTTATATTCCACTTTCCATAATAGAAATTTCCACTCATTAAATTTAAAAATCATGTTTATAAAAATGAAATACAATTCACATATAAAAGGATATCACCTTCACCCAGTTTCATCTTGCATTATAAAGAGTTTTCTTAACCAAAACCCTTTGATAAACCCTTCGTAACACTGTTCTCAGAAACTAGAATCAATATACTATTATGAATTCCATGTTATGGATCATTAATGTGTTACTCTCGGGAGAACATCCTTTAAGATATGAGCATAAATTCTAGTAATTGAACTTTTTATTGTAATAAAATTACTATAAAATAAAATTTGTCAAATTTCACAAATAAATGTTTGGAATCTTACAGGAATAATATTGATTTCAAACTTACTCGGTCAAAATAAACCTACAATGAGTTTTGGAAAATTTATAATATAAATAAACATTAATAAAAAATTTAAAATATAGAATTTAATTATTCCTCCTTATATTTATAATAATTTTTCATAATATTCATAATTTATAATGTTTTATTATTAATATTGTATAAATAAAGAAAAAATATTTTCAATGTAAAAGGGGTATTTTCATTAAACCATCTTTAAGTGCCGAATATTTTTCAAGTATATTTCATTATAAAACATTTAGTAATGATAAATTTTAATTAAATGTATAAATTTATATTATAATATATTAATATAAATCCATATAATAATGATAACAACTCATATAGATATTATGAGATCCTCATTATCATGAAAACGTCATTTCATGAAAAATACTTTTCTCTCACATTTTGTGAATTTATTTTTAAATTAAATTCTTCATCTTATGTGAATTAAATTTCATAAAAGAGATTACACATTTATAATCATAATAATTAATATATTTTATTTGTTTTATTTAAAATGTTTTCATATTTAATGTAAAATAACAAAACAAATTTATTACACGGTTAATTTCAAAAGGGGTGTACTGATAGAGGTAAATCCAAAATGATTAGGATTAAAATGGAAAAAAGAGATGATTTAAACCTCATTGGTTACTTTTCATTCCTACATAAACTTATAAACTTCTGATATTAGTAATTTTTCAGAAATATTTTACGATATGGTGAATTAAAAATAATTTCAAACTTTGAAAATTACAAGTCTACAACTCACCTCAATTATAGAACGACACACCCCCCTCACATTACCACACATATTGATAGATATACCTGATAAAACCCTACCAAAACCCCTCGCAAACATCCTTACATAATTTATAGAGGTTTTTATCTTCTCAATATAGCACCCCCAGGGTTCTTAATAAGATATCGAAAGGTTTTTTCTCTTAAAGAAGCTAATCATATTAACCATGATCTTTATTTGTACTCTTTCTTTTACAACCAACATTTACTTTAAAAAAATAATATTATAATAATACCATTGTAAAAGTAATTGTTATATGTTATTATTTTAATGTAATAATATTTAATCAAGTTCTTCTCCATAAAATTAGAAACAAAACTTCCACTCGTGTGTACGGTGGACTACCAACTCGCATATCAGTGTAATTTGTTTTCTAACACCGCCTTACATAGAAATAATTAATTTTGGAACTAATAAAAACATGAATCAAATATGAAATTAATTGATTCTCGGAATTTAAATTAGCATTTACTTCTTTACCCATAAACCCATTGAAAATTTATAATGTCTCTCATGCATATGTATGGCCAACCATCTCCATGGTGTCATGAAATTCATTTTTCATGTCCAAAATTAAAAATGATTCTAAAAATGTATATAAAAATAAATATTATATTTATATCATTAACATAATATTTAGTTTGATAAAACAATAACTTTTGATTAGGAACCAAAACATCCATGATGAAATATACATGAGAAAACTAAGAATTTGGAACTAAAATATTATTGATTATTAATGATTTTCGACGAATGGGAGATAAGATGTTTTAAGTTAATAACATTTGAAATTGTAAATATAAATTTTATTTTTATATAAATTAGTTACAAGTTTAATTCCATTTTTTGTATTTTAAATCTCATTCAACAAATTGTAAGCATGGGGTAAAGGATTTCATCTCAGTTTCCACAATATTAGGACATATTTGGTATTAATCACCAAATAATATTTTGGTGGAGGATATATTTACCAATTTATGTACTCAAGATGAAATAATATTTATACATGATTATTAATGTTTCAATTTTGGTTTAATATTTCAATGGGTTAAAATTTCAATGTTATCAAACATGTAAGAATTTATTATACGAACTCGTTTTTGGGGATTTCTTTAATGTTTATTGAAGGAATAATTTAAAATAACCTTCAAAAACATTATATATTTTATTATCTTGTATATATTTAATGGTTTTCCAAGATTTTGTGAAATTTTTCTTCTCTTTTTAACTTGAATCAATATATGAAATTATTTAAATAATTATTATCTTGCTTCTCATTTTTATCAGGTATATTTTATTCCATATCCATATTGTTTCAAAATTGATGTACAAAAGACCTTTTTATTTGATCAAATGATTTTTAAAGAAAGATTTCAATCCAACATATTTTAAATAATTTTATATAAATATATATAATTTTTTTCAATATGATAATTTTCAACCTTATTTATAAATTTCAAAAATAATGTTTTCATTTTAACGTATATGACATTAGAAGACATTCACTTCGCTATAAATATTATACGATATTTTTCTTCTTGTAAAAGTATTTAATTATTTTATATGTAAAAATATTTTTTCAGAACATAATTTTAATTTTTGAAGTCAATTTTATTTCATTCCCTAAAATATAAAAAATTATTACAAAGCATATATTTAAAATGATTTCATGTGTTGTTAATTTGGTGGTCACTGGATATCTCTTGAAACATTAACGTTGTTGTGACATTCTTTAATTAGAAATTAAATTTCACTAAAATATCTATATTTTTTTATAATAGTTGTTATTTTTTATAAAATATATATAATTTCTACATATAGTTTTATACTATGAATTTTATTTAATTTATTGGGGATATCATGATATTATATATACATTACTCAACACACATATTTTTTAATATGGGAAATTCTTTATGAAGTGAAATGATCATTTAATATATGACGAGTCGATTGGATATAAAGTGATTTGTGGTTACTATTTATAGATATCCCTTTGATGCATCAATAAGTCTCATTCGAAAAACTAGTTGTATAGCCTTATTAATTTGGTTTTTGGTGTATACCAACCCATCGATTAAACTATCTTAGCGAAAGTCCATGATAATAAATATATCATGATTTCTAAGATCATTTCATCCAATATTATGAATTTCATTCAATAAGAATAATTTTATTATTAATGAAAGGAATGATGACTGAATTACGTCCAATATTCATGGATTAAGTGATGGTGTATAAGAAAATTATTAATGAAGGGAAAAAATCACTCCATTTTAAAAGGATTTTTAAACCATATTGTTATAAATTATAAAATGTTTTTAGTGTGTTGATAAGAATTTTAAAAAGAAAACTATATCCATGAGTGATTAGAAATTTGAAATCAGCGTACAATAAAATGGAATCCTATAATTTTTAAAGAGGTTATGTGTTCTATATATACCCAATCTACAAACAGAATTATAAAATGATTCACATAGGTATAATTTTTCAATACACCCTAGTGCAGACAAGATGTAAATTGAATTAGAAGAATTTTTTTGAGATAATAAGAATTGTAAAATTTCTAATTATGTATCTATATACATTGTTTTTCAATACATAAAAGATGATAGATAGTATCTTATATGATATTTTAAACCTCTACCTATTCCTACGTTAAAATGGGATGAAAGTACCAAAGAATTTTTTATTTGAATACAAAAATCTTCCTGAAATAATTTTTCAATATGGGTTATTTTAGATCAACTTACCAAATATACAAATTAACTCTCTATAAGAAAATATATACACATTTAGTGCCATTCACATCATTATATTAAGGATGTAATAATGATTCATGGTTCATCTCATTTAACTGTGTTTTAACATGATCCATTATTTAAATAAAAATTGTGAAATACTATTAAAAATTATCTTGAGAGTAGTCTTCATTTTAGAACCACCTATCATCCTCAAACTGATAGAAATTTTGAAAGTACAACTAAAACATTAGATGATATGATGAGATCATGATCATCTGACTTTCACATTATGTGAGGTTATTATTTAGCTTTGGTATTTTTTCCCATAAAAATAGATTCCATTCATGTTTGTAAATGGTTTCAAATGAAGCACTATATAGAAAGAGATATCATACTTCATCGTCTTGTGATGAACTTAGTGAAAGAGAGCTTATAGGCCAAGAATGTTTTTTTAAAAACCAAGGTACTTATAATATATCTTATTCCATTTTGGAATTAAATAGTTAAATTATTTATGAATGTATAATGAAAGAATTAGTATTTACAGAAGTTAAGGAATCTATATAAATAGAATAGTAAACTCAATTGTTAAATTAAAAATAAATTTATGTAAATAATTAGAGAAAATATGAAATATATGTATCGAGGAATAAGTAAATAAATGTCTTGAAAATGACAAATCAAATATTGGATTTCTTGGGAGACATAAATTTTTATTTAAAATTTTATAATGAATAAAACGATTCCAAATAAAATTTAACTTCATAAAATCTATACATAAAATAATATTTTTTTCAATTATTATAATATAATTTTATGATAAAATAGTTATTTTTTCAATGTTTCATAAAAACAGTTTTAATTTTAAAAAAAATAATTTTTGAATAAATGAGTATTTAAATTAAAAATTAAATTCATCATATTTTTAAAACTATATTAAAAAAATTATATCCATTTTTTAATACTACATTATTAAAAATAATAATGGTGAATTTTGGGGATTTGCCTAAAATACATGAACATTTTGTTTTTTGTAAAATATGGTAATTTTCGGTATATATACATTATAAGGTAAATATATTATTATTTAAGTCATTTATGATATAGTCACCATAATATCAAACCAACCATCATCGTTTTAAAATATATATTCATAATTCTAAAAATAATCATATTCTTAGCGGAATATTATAAACTAATAAATAAAAGCCTTGTATGTTTTGTTTTAAATTTCTTTTCAATTTTTTCTTTTTATATTATATCCTCAAACTTTCTCATCCAAGTGGGATGGTAACTCTATTATATTAAACATACTATAATTTTATTTTGAAATTTAGTGTTAATCATCAAACCGCTCATCTTCTCCTCTTGTTCAAAAGAAGAAATCACCATTCATGACGTGTCGATTCACCACCTTTGGGGATGTCAAATATTTAATTTTCTTCTACTACATTCAATCCTGGTCATAAAACCACTATTATTTTTATGGAATATTATAATATGTGTATTACAAGAATTTAATTTTTTTGGAAGAAATTTATATACATAACATTAAATAAAATGATACTAGTTTATGATTGTTAGAAAATCCCGCCAAAAATAAACCAAACATTTATTATTAATGTTTTATATAATAAATCATCCTCATATGTGAATAAATTTAAAATGTGAAATCATTTCAAAAAATTTAAACATATTAAAACCATTTATTTCTACTTCTAGAGTTTTTCTTCAATTAGACAATGAATCTAATAATGAACCAACCATGGAAACCATGAAATAAATGCCACCAAAACAATAAAAATAACAAAATATTATCAATAAATGGTAGGAAAGATGTTATAAAAAACCATATAATGTATTATAAATATGAATATATAACGTTTATAATATAATGAAACTCCTTAAACCAATATATATGATGTTTGAATATTTTTCAACGAATTAAAACCCTAGGTAAGCGAATTCCATATAAAAATCCCCTTTTAAATTTCTAATTTTACAAAATTTAAAAGGAATTTTTTTTATGATTAAAGTATTAATGTTTTATAATTTAAATGTAGTTTTTCATCATTATATATGATAAAAGGTGGGACAAATATCTATATCCAATTAATTGGTTTTGACTATGTTGGAAGTTGACTGTGATGGTTATTCCAAGTGTAATTGTGATGGTTAGAGTATAAGGTAGCCGTGAGGGTTGGATGATAAAGTAGTAGTGAGGGTTACATTATATGGTAGTCATGGTGGGTAAAAATAATAAGTTATCCATGAGGTTTAAAATATTAACTATGTAATTCCCCAATATAATTTTATGGCTTTATTTATTTTTTCTATATTTTATGGAAGTCCCTTATTTTCACATAGAATATGATACTTTATGTGTGATAAGTATGTCCTTGGGGAAAATATATCCAATGTTAATAATTATTCATGGGATAATTATTTATTATTTTTATTTCCCTTACTGATCTTTTTGTTCTCATCCTAAGAATCAAATAAATTAAAGGGTTTAATGATGGGTAAGAGAAAAGAAAATTCCATGTTGAATATTGTGAATATTTTTCTTGAAAAGATTTTATGATTTATTAAAAACAATGTTATCATAAAAAATATGGAATCTGTTTTAGTTGTTCCCAATTTGAATTCTTATGGTTTGATATGTATTAATTTTATCCTAAATATCTAAAAATCTAAACCGAACAGAACTTTGAGAATCTTGGAAAGTGAATTCTAAATGATTTTAACTTATTTTTTAATGCATAAGGTCAGGACCTTATAGTTGGTATCTAATCAGGGATTAGATAAATGTAGGGGTTAGGATGATGTTAATGGAATACCATAAATTATTTTTACGTTATATTTTCGTTAAAATTATATATCATTTATTTATTATCATGTTTCATTATCTCATATATCTCTGTTTATAATGGTTTTTCATAGAAAAAATGAGGAAGATGAAGTAGAAAGGCCTTGAGAGGATGATATATTTCATAATTTTCAACTAGGATTCGTGGGAATTGGAACAGAAAAGTTTTTTATATTAATGGATTAGTTTACACATGATATAAATGGCACTGAAATCCATGCAATAGAATAACTAGATCTACCACAAAGAGACATGAAGATAGTGAAGCATATTTTGAGGCAATAACCTCTCTCCTTGAAAATATAGGCAATGTAATGGGGTGGTCAGATAATCCATAGTTTAGTCATCCTACATATAAATATTAAGGTAAATCAAAGAAGTAGTGGTAAATGGTTAAGAATATTAACAATAGTGAGGATATTTATTCCTTGTAATGTGACGAATTTAGGAATTAGTTCCTAAGAAATTATTTTTCTAAAGTGATTTGAATTAGTATGGAAAGTCAATTCCTTTAATTTAATCAAAATTAGTGATATTTAGTGGTGATTTATGATGTAAAATTCACTTTATTGGAATGGTATGCTCCCAATCATATTCAATATCTTAATAGTAAAATCCATCTTTTTTACTCAAGATTGAAGCTAAACTTCACTCAGTTGGAATACCATTAATTAAAAAGCAATTAAAAACTTTTATGATGTACTGATATGGTATAAATAAAAGTTATTAATGATCGTGTGTATTTTAAAATAATCAAAAGAACAGTTCTAGATAGAAGGAGATGGGTAAGAATCAATCAAAAAAATTTGAATGTGAGAAAATAAAAAATTTATTTTGTTAGATGTGTAGTAAAAAAAAGCTAGTGACTAACTTAATGAATTTGGAATGTAGTTTAAATACGGTACATTTGGACATATGTACCAAGATTATAATGAAAATAATCTTATGTTTTATTCTGATAAGAAAATGGTAAAGTGGTTTAAATGTGGTTAGATAAGGCATTATTCAAATACCTCTACAAAGAAAGATATGAATGATGGAAATAAGTAAGATTATAAGCAGAGAGGTATAGTTAAATCCTATGGTACTATGTCAGTAGATGTTTTTCCATCCCATAAATTGGTATCAGGTCCATTTTTTACAAATGTTTTTCTAATATCTTCTTTGATATAGGTTCTACACATTCCATTATTTGTACTAAACTTTCTATTAAGTTAGAAAATACACCTCAATAAATGATACTAGAGATTATAGTTAAAACAATAGAGGTAAATATTAAGAAGAAATGTATTATTACAATATTTATATTGTTTTATATGGAAATAAATTTACTGGAAACCTTTTTGGTTATTACTTAATAGAGTTTTCTATTATTCTGAGTATAGATTGGCATCATGTTTATCGTTCTATGATTGATTGTAAAGATAAATAATTTTTCTTTCTGGATGATTTTTATTTTGTATACTTGAATGAACACATACCATTAATAACGTATCAGGAAGTAGAGAAAATTTCTAATGATAGAAATTAAAGTTATCTTTCACATATTATTGAAAATAACGGAACTAATTGTATTAACGATATGCTGATGGTAAATAAATACATGAATGTTTTTTGGTATGATTTTTTCAATGCTATAGAAGATTGATAAGTTTAGTTTACCATTTACTTATTTCTTAATACTAATACAATATTGAAACCACCTTATAAAATTACTAATGCGGAACATCATTAATTGAAAATTTTGTTTCAGTAGTAACTTGACAAAGGATTCATTCGTTGTAGAACATCAACATAGGGGACTATTGTTTCATTTTTAAAAAAAAATAAGGTTTCATAAGGATTTTATTTGATTATAGATCATTGAATAACATTATTGTTAAGAATAACTATCCACTGCCTCATATCAATGACTTGTTTTATCAACACTATAGTGTTATGTATTTTTCTAAGATTGAATTGAGCTCCTGGTAACATCAGATGAAGGTGAAGGAAGATGAAATTCCAAAAATATGAGTCCATAGTAGAAATAGGATTTATGAGTTTATTTTTAAGGAAATTTTCATAAAAAGTTCCTTACTTTATTTAAGGATATTTTGAATAGATTATTCCACGAATATTTTCATATGTTTTTTATTATTTTTATTGATGATATTTTGGATTATTCAAACATTTATTAGGTTATTGAAAAAATCTATAGAATTTTTTTCAAAAACATAAATTTAATAAGTTATAAGTGAAATTTAGAAATTTTTATTGTTGGTTAAAAAATATTTATTTTCATGAGAACATTGTAAATAATTATAGTATAATAGTTTATCTATCCAAAAAAAAGAGGTTTATGAATGGAAAAAACTAAAAATTGTAATAAAGATTCATAGTTTTCTTGGATTATTGGGTTATTATCGATGGTTTGTTAAAATAATTTTCATTTTTATGTATCCCACTAATAAGTTACCACAACAATTGTTTAAATTTATATTGATATAAGACTGATATTTTTTTGAGGAACTGAAAAGAAGATTAGTTAATTCTTCTATTTTAGATATGCCTTATAGAAATAGAGAGTTTATAAATTGTTGTGATGCATAGTTTAATGTACATGGTTGTATTTTGATGAAAAATTATTAGTTAATTGATTATGAATCAATAATATGGAAACCTCATGAGTACAATTATCCCACACATGATCTGGAATTTGATGATATGGTTTTCACTTTAAAAATTTAAAGAAGTAATTTCTATGGAGCTAAATGTGAAGTATATACTGAACATAAATGTATGAAGATTATATATTTTCTAATAATAATTTTAACATGAGATAGAAGTGATTATTGTAACTGATAATGGATTATGATTGCATGATCAATGATAATCCTAGAAAATAAAAACAATCGGATGATTCCTTGAGTCCAATACATCATACATATTTAACCTTGTTAAATTTGTAATATGACCCCTAGGTTTATGATTTGATGAATTATGTCCTGGAAGTAGTTTGTTTAAGAAAACGCCACTACTTAGTGTCAGATTTTAGTGCATTAGTCTCTCTCATAAAAACTAAGAAAGCGTAGAAGGAATACTGTGAGATTCAAAAATAAAGAATGAATTGGATTGCGAATGTATATTTCCAGAATTTAATATTGATTAATATTTTATCCTGAGATTTGGAAAGAGATTATTTGGTCCATCTGATTTCCAAATGAATAAATATTTGTTTAGGGAAGCTTATAGTTCGCTATTTTCAGATCATAATGGATGGACTAAGATGTAAAGAGGCCGTCAGTGGTATTAATGGTGGGGTGGAATGAGAAACTTTGTTTTTTATTTTACAATGAAATGTTTCACATGTTGATTGGTTAATATAAAGTGAAAAATAACAAAGGGGATGCTTCAACCTTTTCCAATTCCATAGGGGAATTAGGAAAATATAATGATTGATTTTGTGGTGGGCTACCAAATACATCATAAGTAAACAATCTGATTTAGGTTATTGTCAAATGAATAAATAAATCTACACATTCCTATCATATTCAAGATATTAATTTCTAGATCAGTTTTCTCATCCTTACCTCAAAGACATTTTATGGTCTCATGGAGTCCCTATCACTATTGTATCTAATTGTGATCCAATTTTCACTTAAAAATTTTATAAAGGCTCTAAAAAAATTTTCGAACGGAATTAAATTTCATAATAGCATTTCATCCTCAATATGATGGACAAAATGAGCGATCAATTTAGATATCAACAAAAATTACTTGGTTTTTCTCTATAATACCATGTAAGTTGGGATCAATATATTCCTTTAGTTGAGTTTTCTTGTGATAAATGATTTCATTCTTGTATACAGATAGTGCCTTTAGTGTCATTATATGAAAAATCGGTGTTGAACTCTGGTATTTCAGGAAAAATTTTAGGAAAGAAACTTTATTGGAGAAAAAATCGAACATGAAGTTGCTAAGAACCGGATGATGATCCATCAGCATATGAGGATAGCTCAGAGAAGGATGAAAATTTATGTATATAACATAAGTAATGACTTTTCTTTCAAGGTATGTGATCATGTTTTCCCTAAAATCTCTCCTTGGAATAGTGTTTTTCATTTTTGTAGGAAAGGGCAGCCAAGTCCATGGTACATTTGATCTTATGGAATACTAGTGAATGTTAAACTAGCTTCTTAATCAGTATCATTTCATTTGATTTTACCATAGGTACACAATTTTTTCATGTTTCTATGATAAAAATTATATGCCAAATTCAACTCGTGTTTTTAGCCAAGAAGTACTATAGTTAGAGGAAAACCTTTTTTATGAGGAAAAGTATATTCATATTCTTGATCATTTAGAGAATGTATCGTGGAATAATGTAATTTACCAGGATAAGGTTTTGTGTAGAAATACTATGGTTGTAGAAGCAACATGGGAATCTGAAAATGTTATGAGGGAAAAGTATCCTCTCTTGTTTAATAAGTGAATAAAAATTTTAAGGATGAAATTTTCCAAAATTGGGGATAATACAACATCCCATGTACTTATAAAATATTTTTTTATCTTAGGAATAAAATAGTTAAATTCATTATAAATGTATAATAAAATAAGTGGTTTGTAGAGAAATTAAGGTATTTATTTAAATAGAATTGTAACCTCACCTATTGAAAATAAAAATAACTTTATGTATCTTATAAGTGAAAATATGATATATTTATATCATATAATGAGTTAATTTTCTTCTAAAACGACAAATTAAATGTTGGTATTTTTGTGACTCATAAATTGTTATTTACAATTTTATAAATAATAAAATGATTTAAAAGAAATTTTAACTTTATAAAATTTATTCATAAATAAATATACCGGATTATTATGATTATAATATTATTTTACGAGACCTTAATTAATTTTTTAATGTGTCAAAAAATTAGTTATATTTATGAAATCTTTATTTTTTGAATAAAGGATGATTTTAATTAAAAATTAAATTTATAATATATAGAAAAATAATCAAAAATATGGAGTCCACATTTAAAATCTAATTGTCAAAAAATCTTATGGAGATTTTTTTATTTTTATTTAAATACTTGAATTCATGGTGAATAGTAAAATATTGTAATTTTTATTATATATACATTATATGTTAAATAAACTATTCATTGGGTCATTTCGGAAGTAATAAAAATAATCTAGTATTTCCATAATTATGTTAATATATATAGTGATAAGTCTCAAACTATTCATTGGCATAAGAAAAAATAATAAACTAATGAATAAAATATTCAAAAAACATCACACTCTCCGTAAAAATACCACCCCTCACCAACGATTCTCCTCACACCTCCAAAGCATTGTATATTTATTAACTGCTTTCTAATTACCTTCCCAAGCCTCTTCCACACTTATAAGACTATATGGTCTCACCAATAGTAAAAAACCATGATCCATAAGAAGGATCTCAAGGAAAATAAGTTTAATAGACAAAATCCTCTGTTTTTTTTTTAAATTTCATTTAAATTTAAATTTATTTTTATTTTTCAATCCTAACCAATCATCATACAACTGGAATGATAACACCATTACTTTAACACCCCGAGCTTCGACGATACGCTTCTGATTCAATAATGCAATAGCTTGCATTGTACGCAACTTCGAGTTCCAAAACACCGCGGCTAATCAAAGTACCCGTTATGAATAGTAATGACCACTTTTTAAAATTATAGAAATTTTATATTTCAAAATGGACTTCATTTTTGGATTCGGAATATCGAAATTAGCCTATGTTGAATTTTTGGTAGTTTTCTGAGAACTTCTAATTTTTTATGAATAGTGAAAAATACCTAAAACAACTTTTTAATCAAAATAATTTATTGTGATAAATTATAATATTTAGTGGTTTGAAGGTATAATTAGAATATATTTTTACGATTTTATCTAATAGTGGTCATTAGAATTAATTTAACATTGAAATTGGACATAAACAATTGCCAATCTTTTGATATAAATTGTTTCTTAAAAACATGCTATTTGTCGTAACAGCGGGAATTAATTATAAAATTAATTAATGCAACTTATATGTTTGGAATTTTGTAAAATAGAAATCATTTTTGAATTCGGAATATCAATTATAGCTTAGGGTGAAATTTTGGCCTTGTTCTTAAAAACGACAATTTTTTATGAATAGTGAAACCACTAAGTGGTAGTTAAATAACTGATTTTTCGTTTAAATGAAATATTACCACTTCTGTGATTTTATTTTCAAAAATCCGACATACATGGTTGTCATTAAGAAGTAAAATGTGGTTCAATGAGATTAAAATAATTTTTTGGTGTATAGTAACTTTTCTATTCTTAATCGCGATTAGAGGTAATTAGTGTAGTTTAAGGTACAAATAATGTTTTAATAATATGAGATGAGCATGACACTTGTCCTACTCCTATTGTATGAGTCATGGCCGACCAAAAAAACCCATGGGTCAACTTGGGGACCCCATGGAGCCACTTTAGTTGGAAAATGACATTAATATATATTTATTTAATGTTATAATTAAATTGACACAAACATGAGTTATTTTACTAAAATTGTTTTTAAGTGGGGTTACACAAGTCCAAATTTTGACTATAAAAATTAATTAGAAATCTAAAAATATTTCCTACATCATAGTAGTTTTTTATAAATTTTAGACATTAAATAAATTAAATTATTTATGACATCATTATGATGCGGCGATGACCTCATTATTTAACAATTTAAATAAAATGAGATGATAATGAAAAATCCAAGGCTTAGACTTGTCCAAAGACTATTGGATGGGTAGATTTCGAACCCTTATCACCTTAGCCGCGAATTATATAAGTTTGGGACCTTTAGAATCCGAAAAGCATTGTGTAATAATGTATCATTTCAATCTTTCCAAAAGAGCCCCTCCTATCCCCTTATAAATGGCCCCCACCTCTCCCACCTTATTCACACCTTCAAGCCATTTGGCTCGGCCAACCTCTGCCCAAATACTCTCCCAACTTCCCCCTCTTACTCCTAGATTCCTAAATTTCGACAGAACTCTTCTCAAGGAAGCCTTTGGCTCAAATCAAAAAGAGTTACCCGATTTTGAGGAGGTTAAAGAACGGTCGAGTCAGGACAAGACGCAAGGTAAGGGAATTTCTTAACCCAATTTTTCATTCTTTGGGTTAATCTCTTGCTTTCAAATTATGTCATGATATTATTATGTTGTATATTGTATTTATACTTTCTTTATGTGTACATATAGTGAATACACATAATAGTTATATTTTATTTAAAAATGATCCTTTTAAGGGACTTCGTCTCAATCTCCATTCATTGAGGCATATTTTGTTTTATACACAAATTTCTTTTATACAGTGTATAAACCCCTTTGACTTTTACGTTTATTCAAAAGGAATCTTTTTTATACGAAGCGTTTTACTAAACGACAAAATGGGAATGTTATTATTTCCGTACTTATGCGGCGACAACGACTTCTCCGCCGCTGTGACCATTATTTGAGTTTCGGCTTCCTCTACAAGCCATCAGTTTTTTAAATGAGAAATAAATACAATGTTTAAACTTTCTTTTATTTTGGTTTTGAAAATGGTTTTGAAAACGTTTTTATTATATCAATGAGTTGTATTGATATCTTGTGATTGAAATGAGGAAATTTTATGTTTCCTTTATGTATGTTTTATGTGATACAATTATGTTATGGTTTATGATATGTTTAAACCTATTCATATGAGGAATTCATTGGACTTAATAAGTGACAGGTGGAGCCCACTATAGCTCCTCGATGAATCGGAAGGTCTCATGAGACAAACTAGTGTCTTTGCACGAGGCCTTGACAAAATCTTATTTGTGGTATTGGCACGAGGCCTTGGCTACGTGGTTATGATAGTCTGGCATTATGCATTCCATCATTATGAAAGTGGTTATTGATATTGCATGTGATTATTCGACCAGTAGAATATCCATGTGAAGAAGTGAATGGCATTATCTCATTTTAATTTTGCCATATTATGTTGATGTTCAAGTTTAAAATGCTTTTGTTTTAGTTATACATGGCCTTAAATGTTAATGTTTATTTATGAAAGATTCCGCTATATTGTTAACCTTACTCAGCATCCGAGATCACCCCTTTCAATGTTTTAATATTTTCCAGGATGTGAAGAAGTATTTTATGAATGACCTACAGGGATAGTCAGAATAGGATATGAGTGTGGACTATGAAGACTTTGTTATTAGTTTTTCACTTTATGATGTAATGTAATACTTATGAATGTATCTAGTGTTTCCAAGGCTACTAAACTAATCGGTCTTTCGAGACTTGATCTTTTGTGATTAGGCCAATGTTACTAAGTAATGCACCGACTCTGGGTAGCTGGGGTCGGGGCGTTACAGTTGGTATCAGAGGCAGTTTAGTACTAACCGTGGAAGCTAGATTTAGATAAACTCTGATTAGAGCACATAGCCCAAAGATAGACTTTGAGGATTAGTATAGAAGAACTTCCTAGAATTTTGTTATTGTAGAGATTTTGTGAGTTTTCCGAGAAATACATCCCTGTCTGGATACGAGCAAGTAGAGGCGGCTCTGGCACAGATGTACCTAGGGGTAAAACCCGAAAACACCACTTTTAGTTAGAATCGAACGAGAACTGGTGCACGACAACGGGCCTTGCTGCACTCTTGGTTACGACACTCCCGGGGGATATGCTTTGGATAATTCTCATTTTCTTTATAAACCACTATGAAGGGTTATGAGTATATACTTCCTCAAAGAAAACAATTTTATGGATTATATCCATAAATAGTTCAATTTATGTTCAGTATCTTACAAGTATTGAATTATGTATTTTGATTTATAAACTAATATAGTTTATGCCATTGTTTAGAAATGGCGCCTAGTGGAAGGAATGGAAATTGTATCAATGCACTCACTCTGTGTAGGGAATGACCTCCTGCTCAAGATAATTATGGTGGAGCTAGTGATACAACTGGTGCTGATCAGCTTCTCACCGTACTGGGAAAACTCACGCATGTAATGAATAATAACCTTACTCGTATGGAGCACCATGATCCGCAACGTGGAGGATCAATGATAGACCGCTTCATGAGGCAACAACCTCCAACCTTCAATGGGAGTAAAAATCCTATAGTAGCTGAGCAATGGATAAATTCCTTAGAGAAACTATTCCATGCCTTGGGGAGTAGTGAAAGGGAGAAGGTTGTCGTGGTAGTTTACCGCCTCACTGGAGATGCCGATCAGTGGTGGTCGCTGATTCAAAACACAAAGGAAGATGATGACGTATCAAATATGGAATGGAGGGAGTTCAAAGAGCTTTTCTTATAAAAATACTTTCCTCATGACCATCAAGCAGATATGGAAAGGCAATTTCTGAGTCTAAGGTAGAAGGAGGATGATAATGTCGCAATGTATGAGGCGAACTTTACAAGGTTAGCGAGGCATGCTTCCGATTATATACGTAACCCAAATAGTAAGATTGATCGTTTCTTTGATGGGATAAAACCATTTCTCCGTCGATCTTTAGTATCACAATCCTTCTCATCATACGAAGATATTGTCTCGTGTGCTATCAAGACAGAAAAGGAATTCTCTAAGTCTTATGACAACAAAGTAAAGCAAGAGAACAAGAGAACGGTGGAACAAGAGACAGATAAATGGGAAAAAGGGAAAGAGGGATTTTCAATTATGTGATAATTGTGGGAAGAATCACCCTGGTACGTGCCTAAAAGGATTGGGAGTTTGTTATAAATGTGGAGAAAAGGGTCACCAGGCTCGTGATTGCAAGGGAAAGAAAGAGGCTGTCAAAGTTGAATGCTACAATTGTAGGGAAATGGGGCATTATGCAAATGAATGTCCAAAGCATCAGGGAAACATACCTCAGAAAAGGCCAAGGGATCAAGGACAATCTTATGCTGTTACTACAGTTGAAGCAGAATAACTAATGTATTGGTGCTTTTGGACTCATGGATTGTATTTTGGTTATTAGAATAATGTGATATATATATAAAAGGATTGTACTGTAGTACTTGTTGACTTCAGTAAGGTTTTAATATGATGAAGGTAATTATATTTTTAGTATGTGACAATAAGAGAAACATTACTTTGTTTGGGGAATCTGATAAATTGATTTTGGAATTAAGAGTCCTTTTAGAGAAAGTCTGGACAAAGGTATTTTGGATAACTACAATGGTTGGAGTGGATTAAGTTGATCTTTGGATAGTATTGTTTAAGGTTAAAAAATTTATGAAGATTATTTTTGGAATATTATGATACTATAGTTTTAGGAAAAGGACAACATGCAGGGTGGGGCATAACCCGTCGCATCAGACAAAGCTGCAGGAATCGAACCCACAACCATAGTGCAACAAGCCTTTATTTCCTACCACTATCCTACAGGAAGTCCCTGGTTATTACAAAATAGTTTTACTAATCTAAATGGTATGTGTTAACATTTGGAACCTTATACAATTAGGATAAATAGAATATTTTTGAGTTATGTTACCATTTGGAGTAAATGTTGGGTTTGTGGTAAAAATTTATTAACGAATGAAAGTATACATAACAAGTATGTATATTCCCTTACGTTCTTAGTAAATCTCCTAAATAAATTCCTCAACATTATAAAAGGTAACTTAAAACAAAAATTTTGCCGGTTAACTTTTCCAACTGGGGATTCAATGACCGTTTAACCAATCACAAGTTTTTGATTTTCTTGTGGTTAAACTTTCTCCTATTCCTGTTTTCTATAACTCTCCATCAGACCATGATGGTTTGTTTCTCCTCCATATCCATATTTTCATAGAATCCCAGAATGGGCTATATCGGGTGACCTTTGTACTTAACTTGCTTTCTTTTAATGTTATATATTTATTAACCTTATTTCCGATGTGGGTTTTCCTCAAAGGTATTTTCTCTTTTCAACCTTTTATTTTCAAAGAAAAATTTCTAATTGCGAGAACGCAATTTATTGAAGAAGGGGATAATGTAACACCCCGGGCTTCCACGATACGCTTCTCATTCAATAATGCAATAGCTTGCATTGTACGCAACTTCGAGTTCTAAAACACCGCGACTAATCAAAGTATCCGTTATGAATAGTAATAACCACTTTTTAAAATTATAGAAATTTTATATTTCAAAATGGACTTCATTTTTGGATTCGGAATATCGAAATTAGCCTATGTTGAATTTTTGGTATTTTTCTGAGAACTTCTAATTTTTTATGAATAGTGAAAAATACTTAAAACAACTTTGTAATAAAAATAATTTATTGTGATTAATTATACTATTTAGTGGTTTTAAGGTATAATTAGAATATATTTTTACCATTTTATCCAATGGTGGTCATTAGATTTAATTTAACATTGAAATTGGACATAAACAATTGCCAATCTTTTGATGTAAATTGTTTCTTAAAAACACGCTATTTGTCGTAACAGACGGAATTAATTATAAAATTAATTAATTCAACTTATATGTTTGGAATTTTGTAAAATAGACATCATTTTTTAATTCGTAATATCAATTATAGCTTAGGGTGAAATTTTGGCCTTGTTCAGAAAAACATCAATTTTTGATAAATAGTGAAACCACTAAGTGGTAGTTAAATAACTGATTTTTCGTTTAAATGAAATATTACCACTTCTGTGATTTGATTTTCGAAATTCCGACATACATGGTTGTCATTAAGAAGTAAAATTTGGTTCAATGAGATTAAATTTTTTTTGGTGAATAGTAACTTTTATGTTCTTAATCGCGATTAGAGGTAATTAGTGTAGTTTAAGGTACAAATAATGTTTTAATAATATGAGATGAGCATTACACTTGTCCTACTCCTATTGGATGATTCATGGCCGACCAAGACAATCCATGGGTCAACTTGGGGACCCCATGGAGCCACTTTAGTTGGAAAATGACATTAATATATATTTATTTAATTTTAAAATTAAATTGACACAAACATGAGTTATTTTACTAAAACAATTTTTAAGTGGGGTTACACAAGTCCAAATTTTGACTATAAATATTCATTAGAAAGCTAAAAATATTTCCTACATCATAGTAGTTTTTTATAATTTTTAGACATTAAATAAATTAAATTATTTATGACATCATTATGATGCGGCGATGACCTCATTATTTAACGATTTAAATAAAATGAGAAGATAATGAAAAATCCAAGGCTTACACTTGTCCAAAGACTATTGGATGGGTAGATTTCGAACCCTTATCACCTTAGCCGCGAATTAAATAAATGTGGGGCCTTTAGAATCCGAAAATCATTGTGTAATAATGTAACATTTCAATCTTTCCAAAAGATCCCCTCCTCTCCACTTATAAAAGGCCCCCACCTCTCCCACCTTATTAACACCATCAAGCCATTTGGCTCGGCCAACCTCTGCCCAAATACTCTCCAAACTTTCCCCTCTTACTCTTAGAAGCCTCACTTTGGGCATAAATCTTCTCAAGGAAGCCTTTGGCTCAAATCAAATAGAGTTACCCGATTTTGAGGAGGTTAAAGAACGATCGAGTCAGGACAAGATGCAAGGTAAGGGAATTTCTTAACCCAATTTTAATTCTTTGGGTTAATCACCTACATTCAAATTATGTCATGATATTATTATGTTGTATATTGTATTTATACTTTCTTTATGTGTACATATAGTGAATACACATAATAGATATATTTTATTTAAAAATGATTTTTTTAAGGGACTTCGTCTCAATCTCCATTCATTGAGGCATATTTTGTTTTATACACAAATTTCTTTTATACAGTGTATAAACCCCTTTGAATTTTATGTTTATTCAAAAGGAATCTTTTTTATACGAAGCGTTTTACTAAACAACAAAAAGGGAATGTTTTTATTTCCGTACTTATGCGGCGACAACGACTTCTCCGCCGCCGTGACCATTATTTGAGTTTCGGCTTCCTCTACAAGCCATCACTTTTTTTTAATGAGAAATAAATACAATGTTTTAACTTTCTTTTATTTTTGTTTTGAAAATGGTTTTGAAAACGTTTTTATTATATCAATGTGTTGTATTGATATCTTGTGATTGAAATGTGAAAATGTTATGTTTCCTTTATGTATGTTTTATGTGATATGATTATGTTATTGTTTATGATATGTTTAAACCTATTCACATGAGGAATGCATTGGACTTAATAAGTAACGGGTGGAGCCCGCTATGGCTCCTCGATGCATCGGCATGTCTCATGAGACAAACTAGTGTCTTGGCACGAGTCCTTGACAAAATCTTATTTGTGGTCTTGGCACGAGGCCTTGGCTACGTGGTTATTATAGTCTGGCATTATGCATTCCATCATTATGAAAGTTGTTATTGATATTGCATGTGATTATTCGACCAGTAGAATATCCATGTGAAGAAGTGAATGGAATTATCTCTTTTTACTTTTGCCATATTATGTTGAAGTTCAAGTTTAAAAGGCTTTTGTTTTAGTTATACATTTTTTAAATGTTAATGTTTATTTATGAAAGCTTCCTCTATATTGTTAACCTTACTGAGCATCTGAGCTCACCCCTTTCAATGTTTTAATATTTTCCCGGATGTGAAGAAGTATTTTCTGAATGACCTGCAGGGATAGTCAAAAGAGGATATGAGTGTGGACTATGAAGACTTTGTTATTAGTTTTTCACTTTATGATGTAATGTAAGACTTATGAATGTATCTAGTGTTTCCAAGGCTACTAAACTAATCGGTCTTTCGAGACTTGATCTTTTGTGATCATGCCAATGTTACGAAGTAATGCACCGACTCTGGGTAGCTGGGGTCGGGGCGTTACAATTACCTTACATATACTGGAAGTTTATTCATATTATAGAGTTTTCATCATCAAACCTCTCTTATTCTCCGATAATTTTTGAAAATGAAAGCATCGTCTGTGCCGTATCGATTCACTGCCTTCATAGATGTTGAATTTTTCACTTTCCTTTACTACATTCAAGTCTATTCATAATACCATTATTTATTTTAAGAATATTATAATATTTAAATTATAACATTTTAATTTTTTATAACTATTATATATAAAAGATATTAATAAAAAGAAACTGGATAGTGGTTGTTAGAAAAACCCTCCAAAAATAATGCAAACTTTTATCATTAATGTTTTATATAATGAATCATCATTCTATAAGAAACAAAATGAAATTTGGTATCATTTAAAATATTGGAAACATATTAATACCATTTATTTTCACTACTATATTTTTTCTTCCATTTGAAAAAGAAACCCATCATGAACCAACCCTGGAAACCATGTGATAAACACACTCAAAATATTAAAAATAACACCTCATTATCAATAAATGGGTGAAAATATGTCATAAAAATATCACATATGTTATTATAAAATTTAATATAGTTATATAATAAATTAATAAAACTCTTTATAGAATTATAAAGAAGGTTGTAATATGTTTAATGTAATTGAATCCCAAGGTAAATGGATATCCATTAAAAACCCCCTTTTAAATTTCTATTTTTATAAAATTCAAAAGTATTTTTTTATAATGAGAGTATACATGTTTTATGATTGTGTTCTAGTTATAGGGAATTATTTATGATGATGTTTGTGACCTATATCTCCCTAAAATTCATTAGGTATGTTTATGTTGTATGTTGAATGTAATGGGTATTCTAAGTGTATTTGCGATGGTTATTTCATGAGGTATCCATAAGGGTTACATCATAAATGTAGCCATGACGGTCACATTGTAAGGAATCTGTTAGGGTTATAAATTATATTCTATATATTACGGTTGCAAAATTAAGTATATAATTCCCCAAGTTACATGTATAGTTTTATTTTTGTTTTCTTTATTTTATAAAAATCCCTTGTTTTCAGAATGTAAGTATATTATACATTATAGGTGGGAATTATGTCCTTGTGAAAAATATTTCATATGCTTATAAGTACTCATGGTATAATGGCTTCATAATTTTATATCCCTCACTAAGATTTTTATGCTCATCCTATGTTCTATAATATTTTCCACTTTTCAAATGCTACCACCTTCATTGATTATAATGCTCGTAAGTGGGTTCTAATTGAATTTATAGTTCATCAGGATTCATGAGAAATTCAGGATTTTTTTTATTTTTTGTGTTGTTCTTATACTTTATATGGGTTTGTTATTTTAATATTTATCATGAAATTATAGATATTTTATGATACATCATGAGGTATTTGTTCACGAGTTCTCAATTCAAATATAACTATAGGTGTAATGATTTTCATGTAAACATTTATCCTTTTTAATAAATTATGTTTCATATTTAATTTTTTATTTCTATTACTGGATTCCTAAACCCAAATATTTTATATTAAATTTATTTTCTTCTACATTAAAATGATACATTCTATTCAAATAGTTTTCCTTTATTATTTTTCTTATGAAAGTAGTAAATTATTAGGAGTAATTATCATTATAATTATTAATTATTTTTCTTCAATGTCCCTAATTTATGTTCCCACTAAAGTTCATCTTTATATTTTAAACATAATTTTTTTTATCATTAGACCTTTATATTTCCCACCTCCACTTTTCAAAATAATTATTTCTTATCCCATTTTACAATGTAGGATTTTGAACAAAGGTATTTTAAAATATAAAAAATGATTTTAATTCTATGATCATATATTTATATTCTAAGAAAAATTTTAATATGGAAAACATTATGAATAATTTAAGGTTACATTTTTCATGTAATTTTTTTAAAAGTACATTTTTTCAAAAAAATCACACACTTTATTAAAAATAACCTTGGAATGTGGCTTTCAATTTCATCTTCTAACTATAAAATTAAAAAAATCAAAATGTTACAAATTAATTTTGTACTTGAATAAATCTATTCTATGTTATGATCGTTCCTTTTTATGAATCTACATTTCAATATTTTAAATTTTCTTTTCAAATAAATATAATGAATAATGATTTTAAAATGAAAAGGGCGCTTGTTTATTTTTATTCATCAAATTTAACCAGTTATCTAGGCGAGGTATTTTTAATTTATTTCAGTATCCTTAATGTTTCTTATGTTTTATTGGGGATATACTCTTAAGTAAACATATGACATCAGTATTTAAATAGATTATTAAATTTTCTATGTATTTTTTTATGAAATGTATATCATTCACACTGCTTAATTAAGTGATGTTAGAAGTATTAATGATATCATGATCTTGTAGAACATGTATATATAGTTTTTATTATGCGATGGATGGACTCGAAATTATATTGTCATCCAATGCATTCCACAATGTACTATAAATCATGATATATTGTGAATGTGAATGAGGAGTTAACCCAATTAAATAAATCAATTTCTCTACTATGTTTATTGGAATGTGTAGTGTGTGAAATACTCTATGGGAATCTATCCAAAATGATACGATAGACATGGAAGCTATCCTTGTCCAAGTAAAAGATTTTATATAATTAGATATTTTATATATTTCTATTTTATATGCCTATGATTATGTCCCATGGATCATTTTTTTCTCACACTCTTATTCCATGGTATATGTTTTCATTTGAAAATTAATTATCCACCATCATGTCCTTCAAAAAACTATTATAATTCTAGCTTATTTTTAATGACATATTCCTATGATTCATATGTTTCCTTATATAATTATGTTAAAAAACTCTATAATATGCTTAGGAATTTTTCCCCTATAGGGAATTTGATCCCACACATTTATTATGTTTCAATTCCATATGTTACAAATATGAGTATAACTTATGATGAGTTTATAAGGGAGTCATGTGTGTCTTGAAAATGGAGAAATAATCACAAGTATACTGAAATAAGATTCTCATGTACACTTTCCACAAATACACTAAACCAGATATTATTTTAATTGTGTGATTATATTTATTATGTAATATATGACTTATTGTAATTATATAAAAATAAATGTAGTTTCATCTCATATTATATCAAAGCTTTTATTTATACAAAGTTTTCTTAGAATTTTATCCCTGAGAGTGTTTCTAGGTCACCTCATGTTTTATCATAGAATTGTTTGGTTATTTTATAAGATAATTTTAGTTACCTTTTAAGGTGATAATTAGATAGATTTAGTTAAAACCCTTCATATACATTTATGTATAAGAAAATATAATGAAATTATAGTAGAGTAGATATTGTGTGGATTTCCTTCTAATAAAATCCCTATACAGATACTATATGAGGATTCTTGTTCTAGTAAAATTGTACCTCGGGGTAGTAACCCTAAAATTTGAATATTTGGTTATCACTCAATCATTACTTGGTGCACGACATTGAACACTAACTAATCACCTTTTTCAACAATCCTAGGTGATATTATTTTTTTAATTCAAATAATATTCAAAAATCACTATGTTAAATTTTAATATAATAAGATTAGATAACCTAATAAGAAAATTACTACTAAAGGCCTTGACTAAATCCATGGTATTCATAATTTAGGGTATACAGATCATTTATTAATAAATTCTTCTATGATCTCCTATTGTTGAAAATTTCCCAACCCTAGTAGTATAAAAACGATGGGTATTAAACAACATTTTCATAAGTTACGATGGATCACATACCAATGGACAGAATAGTTCAGTAGCCTTGATAAACTAAATAAATACATAAATCTAACATTATATTTGGAAACATAAAATAAAATTACTTAGAGTAAAATATTTTAATTGTTTTACACTTTGAAATATTTCTTCTTCATAATATGGGGAAAGAAACAAAATAAGGGTGAGTCTGGATGCTCAATAAAGGTTATGTACAATGAAAGATATCATGAATAAATAAATAATAAACAATATGTTAAGGAAAATAACTATAAACACATTAAATTTAATCAATAACTTTATTATCATTTTTTCATAAGTAGTAATCAATATTGAATGAAAAAAACTAAAAACACATACCATTTAATCAATAATGGGAGCACAATATCATTCATTGAAAAACCAATATAATAATCTCTATATATAATAATATCTCAAATCACAATGATTGAAATGCTTAATATTATACATCATGAAATCAAACATCACGATATCTATACCACCAAGACATTTCGCTAATATGGATTAAAACTATGGGAAAAGACCTATTTAACACTAGATTACTAATATGTCTCATGAGACCTATTGGTAAATCAATGGGACATACAAATATATTCCCCCCTAATCAATATTTTTCTAAATCATTCCTCTTGTATCTCATGATAGATTTAATTCATTAATAGTATAAATTTTCAAAAAAAATCTCTATTACGTGAAAAAAATGGATTTATCCATATTTACCCAGTTAAGAAAATATAATTGAAGGTCAAAACCATAAATATAAATTATATATTATGTAATAAATAATCATACCTATGATATGGAATACATATATATAAGGTAAATTTAGTGTCAAATGATCACAAGAATGTGAATGTTTCAAAGGAAAGTGAATGACTACAATATGAATCAAGAAAGTGAAATATCAATACTTTCATTGAAAAAATAATCATAAACCATCAAGAAAAGATAATAAAAATATTATAATTAAAACATACCCAAGATTATTGTAATTAAAATATAGGTTTTCTGTAGTCTAATAATATAAATAAGATGAAAATATCATTAAAAACATTCCTTAAGAAATTAATAATTTCACATTATAAATCACTTTTAAAAAATACAACTTTGTAGAATAATAGGAAAGCCTATTTTTTAAAATAATCCTGGAAATTTTTTAATTTATCATCAAATATATTAGTTTTCATGGTGGTGATAATGTTCAATTCATGCCGATCAAGATAAAACAATGATTCCTTTCAAATTTGTATAAGGAGACTAAAAAATAACTTGTTTGGAAATTATTGGATGATTCCTTTTAAAAAATAAATAAATGGGTAAATATTAGATTAAAAATAATATTATAATATTAAAAATATTCTATTAAACCAATTTTGAAAAAAAAAAGTATGTGGAAGAAAAAATATTTTCGACTAGAGTGAGAAATAATTTTCTCTTTTCCTTAAAAATATTTTGTGATAATTTTAAGTAAAAAAGGGTGGAAAATAGGCCTATTAATTTAAATTTTAATGAATAACTATAACATCATAAATTGTAATTTTTTTATTATACGATGATCAAATTATTTCATTCAATGGAAATTCAAGAACCAACAATCTCGATTAAAATTACATGGATGAATAAACCCTTCCCACTTCGATAACATTTGAAACATAACCCCCATTAATTAAATAACATTAAATGAATAATTAAAAAAAATTAGATAAACATATAAAAGATATCACATATAAAATTGGAATTATATAGATCTCATAGTAATAAAATTTTTCATTATAAAAAAGGTTTTCAATGGAGTGGAAATTAAGATGAAATATCTTACACTGATCATACCATTGAAGAGAGGATAAATCAATGGATATATTATGTGTATCAAATATAAATAAAATTTAAACAATTGGAAATAAAACATAAAATAAGAATATTAAAAACACACAAATTCTTATAATATCAATGATAATGAAGACAAAATATAACCCAAAGAAATGGAATTGAGTTATTAAATTCCTTTCCACATTGTAACATTAATTTCAAATCCAGATAAATGAAATAATTAAAATTTAAACATAAAATATCATGAATTGTAAAGGATTAAGGATATTAAATTTAAAATAGTTATTATATACACTATATAAAATAAATTAGGTTCCTTTCAATAAAATATACCATAATGAAATAAAATTGAGATGAAGCCCCTTACCTCACAATTCCCCTTAGTTGAACATGTTTTAACCTCTTGTATAAGGGTTATATAATGGTTATTACCTTATAAAATAGAAATATCAAGAGTAATAATATCATATATCATGTTCTTATAACATCGTACCACTCATTTGTTACCAAAGATTCATTGTTATCATTGTTTCACGTGTTAACTACTTCATTTTCGGATTCATTCTCTGTCAAATAAGTTATGGTTCATATGAATAGGATAAAGTTACATCATATCTAGAATATTATTAATTTTAAAAATATCATATTTATTGTTGAATAAATTTTTAACCATTCTTGATTGTTATATATGGAAAATGGATCACATCGCTTTGTTGAGATGGTAGGTCATACATATGCATGAGTGAGGATACCATTCCCCTAATGGGTGAAAGGCTACGGAATTGGATGACGCATAAATTTTATGTAGTAAATATAATTTCATATTTATCATATATATAAATTATTTCTATCATTATCACTATCTATGTGAGTCTGTTATGGAAAAAAAATTACAGTAGATCATGAAATGGAAGTCCTCCCTACACATGAATGATGGATTCGTTTCCCATTTGATAGAGACGGAGAAGGATAAATATTGTTACATTGACATAATAACATCTAATTATATGGTATATGATGGTTTTAGTTTCTTCTAATTGTTAATACATATTTAAATGTGTAAAAAGAATAAGTAAATAAGAATGAGCTTATTGAAGATGATTATCTTTTATAAGAAAAATATCTTTTGGATATCTTATTAAAGACCATAGGGCTAGTAGTTTGGGAATAATATGATATCTATAATTCATATAAGTATATTTTGGAAAAAATTCAGGCTTAGTCAATTTAAATGGCATTAGAGGTGTGAATATAGAATGGGAATGGGTTCCCTTTATAATTGAGGAGGAGTGGTATTTTTTGTAAACATCCAAAACTATTAAATAACAGAAAGTCACCCCCACGCCATGTTACACAAAAAATGATAAATAATGGATTATAAGGAATTTATGGTAGATTCACTCCTCCAAAACAATAAAAAACATTCTTAAAAAAATTTATTCCTTTATCCTCAAAGTTTACTTACATTTACCCTTTTTTTTTCACCGCGGTAAATAATTCTTCAAACCTTAGTAATTTATCCTCTATCAATAAAATAAAATGAAAATTATTAAATAAATTTAAACCAATTATTATTAACATGAAATTCAATTTTTCAAATAAAAATTCCACATGTGAGGTAAATGAATTTTAGTACAAGCACATGTAACTTGCAAAACACTATTTTTACCTTAAGTGTAGTAATTAAAGTTATTTCCTTTTAGGGTCCAAGTAATGTTCCTATAGAATAAAAAGGAAACATAAATGGAACTTGGTTGATATTTACAAGCATTTTCAAATAATTTTTAAAAATAATGGATTCATCTGAATTTTAAATCAGTTAATGAAATACTATTTATTATAAAATATCATTAATTTCAATTTTGACACTTTTTATTTCATTAGACATTAAAAACATCATGAAATGTATGGACTTAGAATATATACATTTCTCACTTCCCTATAAAATTATAATTATCTAAAAAAATTTAGAACACAAGAATTTCATCAAATTATATCACTTTTATTATCTTCAAAATCACTTGTTGTGTTTTTCTTTAAATTAAAAACTTACAACATCGGTATTATATACAAATTTAAGGTAATTTTCTCCACCACTAAAAATTATAAATAAAATACAATGAAAATAAAAATTATTTAACATTTAAATCAATATTTATAACATAACATACCTAATGTTTGTCACTATATGAACACATAAGATATTTTTAAATGTAAGATAGTGAAATTTATTCCATTTCTTTACATCAATTATTATAAAGGACATAATCATGGACATATAGTTCCAATATGGGAACTTTCTAGAACTTAGATGATATACGGTATATATATTTCTATTAAGTAAATGTTAGATAAGTTTTTTACATCATTAAAACCCTTATCTCTTTATTTTTTCCTTAGGTAAACTAGGTTTACCCATAATCATGGTAACATATTTGTATCATTTTTATAATCCATTTTGAAAAAAATTATTTTGGACTTGCTACATAATATTAAATAATATAAATATTGATATTTAATACATTTCACCAAATTAAATTCCCAAAAATTGAATGATATAGATTAAAACTAAAATCATAAACAAGTTGAAAATATGTTTTTCAAGAAATTTATTTTTCATGTATAGTATGATCTTAGATTAACTATATAACTAGTAATCATAAATATTAGGATTTAAATTATTATAGTAAGATATATAATAAATAAATTTCATTAAAACCATTCCTTATTTTTTTAATTTTAATTAATTAAAATAGATATGATTTTGTCATTTTTTTTAATTTATTAATTAAAATCAGAGGATATAATGAAATAAAAAATAGTTCTAAAAATGGGTTTTTATGCCCAAATACAAACATATACCAAAATATATTATAAACATGAATAAAATGTAATTAATTTTATTATATATATATAATACTTATTTTTTAAAAATAAAATTCAAAGCATATTGATCCTTTTAAATTAATTAATTAATTGAAATGTAATGACATTTTAACGAAAAGTGGTATTTTTATCTATTCACTAAAAAATTAGTCATTTAAAAAAAAATAAACCTTATATAATTTTTATATTCTGATTTAAAAATTTATATTATTTATTATAAATAAAATTTATAATGGTCGTATAAATTAATAATAATATCTAAACATAAAATGAAAAATAAAACCATTTTTGAAGAAAATGTATATTTGAAACATAAAATGAGTTTATAGAAAATTATGTATTTTATAATAAATACATGGTACAATACCATTAAAAATATTTCCATAATTTAATAAAAAAAATCATTAATTCTAACATAACTACTTGCTTATAAGTGGTACTTAATAATATTTTAACAGTATATCATGATTTAATTAAAACTCGTTTTTGTGAATCATATACACTATCAAAAAAATTGTTCTTACTTTAAAATCATAGGGTTTTATATTCTCCCCACATTAGGTAAATCTATTCATCATAATTTTAAATTATTCTTGGAAATAAATTTTTTGATTTTTGAAGCTATATTTTTTGAAAACCCACATCATAAATAGGTTAAAGAAAACATTCTCTTGATAAGAATGAAAGTGATGAAAAAAGGTCAATTGAAATAAAACATAACTATGTTTCCAAGTGTGAAAGAATTAGTGATATTAGAAAATATGGATACGTATTAAAAGTTTAAATAATGATGGATACCGATATATATCATTGATCGTAAGAAATTGAATGATCAAGTGAAATTTTACTACCCAAAAACCCATAAATCGGTGATGAGTTTAAAGGACATTGATTCATTGAATGTGAACGTAATAGGAAATTATTATTTCATGATCTTATTCCTAAATTTAATGATTCCTTCTATTATCAAAAAAAACATAAGTAAATATACATACATGATATATATCTATTTCATAAGCACAATATCATCCTTTAATATGTGAATCGACATGTCTCCTCTTCAATGATAACTCAATGGAATGACTATAAAATATGAATTTTTGATTTCTGAAGCATATAAATTATCCGTTATGATATCCTAATATGTATAAAAGAGTGAAAATTCCTTCTGAGTTTCTCTAAATATTTACCATATCAAAAATTTGTAACATGAGTTACCCAAATATATAAATTATTCTCTAAACCTCAATAGTAGTTCCAAAATATCAAAATAATCCATTTCTAATTTATATATCAATAAAATCATCTAAGATAAATAAATATCATATTGACTAAAAAATCACAAAATCCTAGGGTGGGTCTTCCACCCTTATCACCCTTCAATTGTGGGTTCAAGCCCCAAGACCATCCTAGATGTGATATATTTTCCCCCAACATGTGGGTTTTACTTCTTATAAAACCATATTAATTTCATTCATATAATTTTCTAAAAAATATGATTAACATCCTTATGGATACAATTAATCATCAAATCAATGTTTAAGCACTATGGTTTTCCTTGAAATTTTTCCCATAAAATTAAATAATAATTATTGATAATAGTTATCATAACATAATTGATTTTATAGTCCATAAAGGTAATAAATAAGATTAAACATATGAAAAGAGATTTATTTCTCAGATAATATGTTATCTAGACCTAGGACTACATATACCTCAAACCTATGAAACATCCCCCAAAATGTCATTAATCACGTGAAAATCCCATCACTTAAGACCTCAAAAGGGGTTTCTATGACATTAAACTTTTTATTAACCTTAAACTCATAAACCCATAATGGTTTTTATAACTCTTTGTTTAATCATAAATTAAAATATATATGCTTCCAAAAAATAAAAAATCCATATATGTTTTTTTATTCTATAAAAATATCATAGATAAAAATAATTTAATAATATAATTCATGAATACAAATACATAAAAACATCAACACCTATACATAAATAAAGGCTCTACCTTGGTCTAGGATTTAACCTTTAAACTAAGGCATCAAATTAGTCTAATCCTAGGATCACCACATTCAAAGAAACAAACAATAAATCGATATTTAATGATGAAATTAATTTCTCTCAATTAAACTAATAAATTTTCCCCAACAATTCATTTATTAATGACCTTATTTTCAACACATAATACATTTTATTTCTCCCCAATAAATTCTATTTGTTGGTACTATAAAAATTTTGAAAATGAAGGAAATAGATCCTTCATTACTCCATAGTATTCACTACTAGATCTCTTTATGGACATTGTCCTCCTATTATTTGTTGAGTCTGAAAGTTGGTTAAGGTATATGTTGTCAATTATATATTGGGATAACTATTTATATTTAATAATGATATATATCAATCCAGTTATAATCCCAATTTTTTCTCTTAATCACTAAATTTTTCATCAAATTCAATGTTAATATGATCCCTTTAGGTTTCATCCATTGGAAAAAAATCAATGTTTTGAGAAACAAAAAACATAGAGGGAAAACCATATAATCACTTATATGATATCTAAATAATGAATCCTTGTTTTCAATATAAGAAACCTTATTTTTAACCTTGGTCATTAATTTTCATCCTCTATCCTAATCCTTCATACTAGTTTGTAAATAAAATGTGAATATTTCAAATCATATCCTCTAAGAGTATGAATTTGGGTGTGCAGTAATGCCTATTTTCATACAATGTGTCAGGATTGAGTCAAATCCCAATTTTCCCCTTATAGGGTTATTAACCTTAGGTACAACTATTCCAAAACCACATCCACTTATTGTATCCAGATAATAATTTATTTCTAGGAAAAATCACATAATCTCTTCGACAATAAAACATTAAAATGTTCTTATTTATTTATCCACAAATTCAATCACAGTGTTATGATCAATAATCTTTGTTATAATAAATCTATATCCTAATGTTTCTAATCAACTTCATTTGATACCAATTTTAAATATGCAGACCTAGGTATCCCAGATTCGATGGTTAATTTACTACATTTTCATAAGATACAAGTGAATGGTTCCTGAATGACAGAATAGTTTAGTAGTTTCTGTAACTATATATATAATTTAATATCAAATTATATTTTTAAATATTAAATACAACATGGTGTGAGTAAAAAATTATGCTTTTACTCTTTCAAATATTTATTCTTCATAACATATGGAGGTAAACATAATATGTGTGATCTCAAATGATTAGTAATGGTTACATATAGTGGATTCAATCATGATTCATCAAGTTATAATCATTATGGGAAGGGAAATAACTATAAACAAATTCTATTTAACCAATAACTTGAGTATAATGATTAATTAAGGTATAATCAATATACCAAGGTAAATTACTGATAACAAAGAACATTTAATAAATATCTTGAGAATAAATGCATCTTTAGATAATATAAATGAAATAATCTTCATGTATAATAATAACTAAATTAAAAAAACTAAATTCCTAATATTGGATTTCAGGATTAAATAAATCATTATATATATAAATTCATGATCATTCATGAAGGTTTTTTAAAACATTGGTTAAAGAACCATTTAATTTAAGCTTATTGATTTTTCGCAAAAGACATGTCAATGCATTGAGGAAATATATAACTCTATTTCCTAGTCATTAATGAATGTCAAAAGTATTCCAAATATTTTTTATGATCAATTTAATTTATAAACAATATGTCTTATCAACAAGTATATATACTAAGTAAAAAATTTGTTATTTTATCAATATTTCCCCACTTAATATAATAAAATTCAACGTAAAAACATATGAAGATATGATATTTGTTTTTATTCATAATATTATCCATAATAAATTATATGTATATTTAAGAGAAATTTTATGTCCATTGATAAAAAAAGTCAATGTTTCAGAGGAAAGATAATGACTAAGAAATGAATCAACAAAGTGAATTTTAATACTTTCCTTCGTCAAACTGAACATTAACCATCCAAATAATGAATAATAATATAATCATAAAAACTTAACCTAGTGGAGTATAAGTAAAAAATAGGTTTTTATATTTTTTAATAAAAAACTATAAAAATATCACTAAAAACATTTTTTATAAAAATACACTTTCCACTTTGAAAATCACTTTGAAAATTTATAAAATTCCATTATATTACGAAAAATAATTTATTAAAAAATAATCATGGTAACATGTGAAGTAATATTTCAATAAATTAGGTATTATGGTGTTTCTATGGTTCCTTTCATTCCATGCATGTTAAAATGAATATTCCTTTCACATTTTTGTAAGAAAAAAGTTAAAAGTACCCTGTTTTTAAAATGACATCATGACTACATGGAAAACATTTTTAAAAAATAAAATAATAGGTAAAAATGATTTTAAAAAAACATATGATAATATTAAAAACATTATTGACAGGTTTTTTGAAAACCATGGATTTTGAAGAAAAATGCTTTTTGATTAAAGAGAGAAATAAAATTGGCTTTTTCATAAAATATTTTCCTTAATATTATTAAATAAGAGAAGTTTAAATGGTGTCATTACATGAAACATTAATAAAAAACTAGTGGAGAAAAAAATTAATGTTTTTTTATTATATAATTATCAAATAATTTCCTTCGACGAAAATTTATCCACAAACATTATTGATTAAAATAATATTGAAACATAAAACCATACCACTTTGGTATCTTTTTATTAATAACCCCCATGAAGGAAATAGATTCAAATTAAATAATTAATACCAAAAAAATAAATATATTTTCTGATATCATGTATAATATTTTAATTAGGTACACCTCGTAAAACCCAATTGGCACATAATACAAAATATGACACAATTGAGTGGAAATTGAGATGAAATCTATAATAATGATCATATAGATGAAGTGATGATTAATCTGTGGATTGATTATGTGTATAAAAAGTAAATCCAAATAAAAGTGTAAATGAAACATAAATTCACCCAAAAACATTACATACATAATCTTATAATGTCAAATACAATGGGGGAGTATTAAAAACGAATGAAGGGAAATCGAGTTTTTTAATTCTTTACCACATTATAACATTCAATTCAAAACCAATTGGATGAAATAATTCAAATTGATACATAAAATAACATTAATTATTAATTATTCATAATATTATATGTAAAACAGTCAGTATATACACCATATAAATCAAATTATGTTCATAAGAATAAAATATGCCACGAGGAAGGAAAATTGAGACGAAGTCCATTACCTCACACTTATATTTAGTTGAAAATTATTAAACCTCAGGTATGACAATTTCATATATGTTATTAATTTATAAAAAAAATATTAATATGTATAAAATAATATATGATCTTACTATAACATCTTACTAGTTGTTCATCAATAATGTTTCACCATTTACACTGTTCTGAGGGATAACCACTTAATTTTTTCATATATGTTTTTTCATGGAAGTTATAGTATCTTGGAATAGGATATAGATTAAAAATTTCAAAATTTATTCTAATATTATAAATATAACATTTATTAATTGGATAAATTTTTTGAACTATTCTTTATTGTTGGAACAGAAAAATTAATCGCATCGCTTTGTGAAGAAGGTGGGGTATACGTTCACATGAGTGATTATATAATTACTTAAATGGGGTAAAGGGTAAGGAATTGGATGATGTATTAATATTACACAATTAATATAATTTCATATTTATAATATGTATTCATTATTTCCATCACTATGACTATCCAAAGGAGTTGGTGATGGAAATTAAATTACGTCTCTTTTTGTGGCGGTAGTCCACCGTACACACTAGCGATGGATTTGTATCTTATTTTATAAAGGATTAAATGGGTAAATATTATGTCATAAACATAATATAATCTCATTATATTAAATATATTATTGTTATTATATTTTAATATTAAATACATGATTAATGGTTGAAAATGAAGAAGTAAAAAAAGAAGGAACTAGTGAAGATGACTACCTTAATATAGAAGTAATACCTTTGGATTTCATATTAGGGACTATATGGTTGGACTTTTTGGAGTATATGAATCTATAAAATGAAAATAATTATTTTTAAGAGAGATTTTTGAACATTTTGATCAAGATAAACTTATTTAGTGGTGTGAATAAGTTAGTTTAGTGTGTTCCCTTTTATGACTAAGGAGAAGTGGGATTTTTGTAAATACCCAAATCAATTCTATAAGGGAATGTCACTAACACCTAGATTTCCTAAAAATAGTGATAAATAATGTAGTGTTTGAAAGATAAATTTTATATAATCCACAACCGAAAAAATATGTTTTAATTATTCTATTCATTTATCCTTTATGTTTACCTTCATTTACCATTTTAGTTTTCACTTTGGTAATTAGTTTATTTAGCCTGGTTAAATTATACTATAAGCATAAAATAAAATGATAATTATAATATATTTCAGAACTATTGATTCTTAATATTAAATCCATTTTGAAAAAAATCATGTGTGTTAAAAATTAATTTTAACACTAGCACATGTAACACACAAAAATTCATATTAACCTTAACCACAGTAATAATTTTTTTTAATCATTAGGATCCAAAGAATGTTACTATAAAAGAATGAACATTTATTTAATAGAACATTTTTTATATTTTAAACTATTTCTTGTTAAATTTTCTAAATAGAATATTCTTATGAATTTTAAATCATTTAGTAAAAGTTTATTTATTATTAAATACCATTAATGTCTATTTTGACACTATTCATTTAACTTTACTTTTAAAACATAAATACAAATATGGAAGTTGAATATATAAATATACCCTAAACCCATCACTATTTTATAATTTTCTAAAAATATTAGTATCTCTAGAATTTATTCAAATTATATTACATATAATATTTTTAAAATAAATTATTTTGTTTTATTTTAAATTAAATAAATATTATGTTTTCATTGATTATGCATTTAAGGTAATTATTTCACCACTAAAAAATATAAATAAATATACATGATAAATAAAAATTACATATCCCTAAAATTAATACTTATAACTAGACATACATCCTTTTCATCCCTATATGAACACATATAATATTTTCTAAAGAAAGAGAGTGACATTTTGTTATTTTCTATACTAAGATTACTATAATGGTCACGATCATATACACATGATTAAAAATATTAAATTTAATAAATTTGATAAGATAAGGTATAAATATGTTTAGAACAATAATTTATATAAATTTTTATGTTTTTATAACCCTTATCACTTTATTTTAACCCTCGGTGAAACTATTTTACCCTTAATTGCGGTAACTGATTTTTATTGATTTTATTATTAATTATGAAAACAAATTAATTTAAAATTATTATGTAATGTTAATTATTTTTATTTAAAATATTTAATTTATTTTTCCATATTTAACTAACATACATGTTGTAATTTAATTTAAAATTAAACTCATAAACATTTCAAAATATGATTTTCAGTAAATTTATTTTTCAGGTATAAGATGATATTGAATTAACTATATGACTAGGGATAATAATTATATGGATTTAAATTCATATATTTATATATATATTATATAAAATTAATTTAAATATTTTAATTTTATTGGTTATTTTAATTAATTAAAACATATATATATTGTGCAGTTTAAAATTGTTTTAGAGTAAATGTGTTTTAAGCATAAAAAAAACATACCCCAAAATCTGATATAAAATTGATTAAAATGAAATTATCAGATTAAATATAAAAAATATAATTAAATTTATTTTAAATTGAAGTTAAATAATAATAATATTAACATTAAATTAAATAATTAATGAAAAGAAATGACAGTTTTAAAAAATTATGGTGTTATTTACAACTCACTGAAAAAAATCTCCATTCAAAAAACTTCCAACATTCAACCGAAGATAATTTTGATATAATTATTAAAAATATTTATTTATTTTTATAAAATAAAATTTCTAAAAGTTTCATAAATAAATTATAATTACCAAAAATAAAATTAAAAATTAAACCTTTTCTTGAAGAAAATAATTATATTGGCAGTTAATTACTTATTTATAAATAAATTTTTTTAAAACATTATAAATATGTTTATAATGTGATTTATGATGATAATTATTATTAATATAACAGATAATTTATAAAGTATAAATAATATTGTTTAAAAATTATATCATGGTTTGCTTAATACTCTGTGTTGGATATCGAATATGCTATTAAACACGATTTTATTCTTTTAAAATCTCAGGTAATTAAAATTATAAAATTATTAACATAATAATTAAAATCCTTAAATTTTATTTATTTCATTAAATAGTTGGATCAAATAGAATTGGAGTTAACAATTAGTGTTATTGACAAATCAATGATTATCGTAATAAAAATACAATAGAAGAGAATCGGGTGTTGAAAATTTTATTGTTATGGTAACCCTACTATCTTGATTTATGAATAAAAAAATCATTAATTCTCAATTTCATTCCACAACAAAAAAAAGTATGGAATTTTATATAAGTCCAATTTATTAATATGATAATGGAAAGTCTATTAAACTAACTATATTTAAAAAATATGAGAATAATCAGAAAATTGAATTTTTTAAAGTAACATAGCAGGGGTCTTATAAGTGGTAATGAAGAGAATAATTTAGTAAATTTCCCATGAAAGAAGGAAGAGTTTATCTCACCCAATGAAGATGAAAAATTTCTTCCTAAGGATCGTCTTTTAGTAAGATTTTCTAGATGACATAAATTTAGGTACTATGAAAACTATTCCACTAAATGATGGGAATAAAATTTCAACTGACAAAAATTACCTCATATACCTTTGAAATAAGAGAATGTGTACAAAATGAATACTATTGAAGTGGATAGTGATAATTACGTTTTTATACATACACTTATTCTTCACTCTACATTCAAAACCCACTACCCCTAAACCTTTATCTATTACCACATATCATTATTCCAATAAAGGCATGAGCATACACTCATCATCTAGTGATTGATCACTAACCTCATATGTCTTCTTACTCGATGAATATGAGACTATAGTGACATTCCAATGTTCATAGTACAACTCAATGTTGAACATCTGAAAGTACTCTACCTAATACCTCTAATGAAAATTTATGTCATGTAAGGAGAATTTATAAGAGAGACTTATATGGTTCGTATACAAGAAATTTTTTTTCAATAAAGTGGTAGTTTCACCATAATTTCAATGTGTTCTCAACAACCACCAATTCCAAAAGATTATTAGGATAATTCCTATAATGAACCAGGCATTTCATACATAAATAATACATTATTTAAGATGAATATTCCAATTAATTCACAAATATTTTATAGATTATCATGTAGGTTTAGTGTCTCTAGGGACTAGATAATAAATATACTTATTGCATGTAATATATTCAATGTCTCCAACAATGATCTCCCCATTTTTTACTCTTCATAGGCATATCCTACTTAAAACAATTCATCACAGGGTAGAGAAAGGAAACATAATAAAGGGTGAGATAAGATGCTCAATAAGGTTAAACATGAGAGATATAAATTTATGATCATCTGAAATAATAACCTAATCATAATGGTTTGAGATCATTACCATAAGTTTATAATGTTCATACCTAATATTTCATAGATCATAAACAATAGTATCGGCATAATGCATCGATGTTTATAAGAAATGAATCATAATAGAAATTAATGAATGTGCTCCATGAGATCAAAACATAGATATAGACATGGAGAAAAACATAAACTCATAACATTGTGAACATGTATAAATATAAATAGGTCCACTCATAAAGTTAAGGACAAGAAATTAGGCCCTCATATAAACATATGGACATGAAACCCTAACAGATGAATAATATTAGGGACATTAAAGAAGGTACACATAACACATTGGGAACATGAAATCAGGTTCAGGGTTAATATAATAAACTCATGAGTTATCCATATTTACTCAATTTATTGGAGATATATAATCTGATCACTCATCATCGTTTTATAATGTAACCACTTGTCCACAATTTACTACATAACCACCCATTCTTGTTTTATAACATAACAACTCATCCTTGGTTATAATGTATACACCACACTAGATTTATAACATAACAACCAATCACATAATGATAACAATTCAAATGAGCGCCAAAGTATCATAAAAAATCATCACATCATAACTAGTGCAAGGGAAACAGGTTCTGTAAACATTTTATCATTTCATCGTTAAATAACCAATGAGATTAAATTAATTTGTTAAAAAATTCATCATCTTAATCATAAACTATCTATATAAATAATATTGATTGTAACATTGGATAATATCCCTAGAAAAAAAGTAACACCAATGGTTGTTTTCAATAATTAATAAAAGTTTATTAAATAGATAATTAAAACATTATTAAGGAAAAAATACTTTCTAATTGAAATAAATTCTATAAAATCCTTATATTTATGAAAAATTAAAGAAAAACATTTACAAAAAAACATCTTCTGAAACATGTAAGGGGAGCATAAAATATTTGTGTGGTTCTGAGAGTGGGAAATATTTTTCATTTCATACATGTTAAAAGAAGTACTCATTTCACATTTCTGGTAAATATTGAAAATTATATTTCCTAGAATATACATAGAAGATTACCTTTAGACAAGTTTATAAAAAATATAACATTGGTAAAAATGTCATTAAACAGTCATTAGAGTGTATTAACAACTGATTTAAGTCGTTTTTAGAAAAATATAGCATCGAAGAAAATATGTAGTCAATCAAATAGATAAATAAAATCTATTATTTATAAAAACGATTAGGTTATAATTATATAAGAAGAGGATCAATTATGGTAAACATTTATTCTAACAAAATAACTATAGTAGAAAAATATTTAATAGTTTTTTGACATATAAATCTTAATATTTCATCATTATAAAATTAATCATAAACAATATTCATAAATAATGATATACTAACATAAATCTACTACCACATTGATAACTTTGGGATTATAATCCTTATGAAATAAAAAACATTATATAGAAATGTAAACACCTATAATTTTCAAAAAAAAATCATAAAATGAATCCATTGTTATTATATACACCACAAAAAAGAAAAATGTGGTGAATATGTAATATGTCTCAAGTAAATAACCATGAGATTAAAATCTCTTACCTTAAGTCTTGAATTTCTTTGTACACATTTGAAACTCCTCTTCATCGAAGAACCTCTATGTTTTTATACATAAATCATTGTTAGGATAGTTTAATAATAAATATAAGGCCTTCTAGGCATTGGTAGGTATTTATGTAATTGATTTGGGTAGGGATTTGTTGAGCCAAAAAGATTTTTATGTTGGGATATAAGAGAATAGGGGTTACCTTTTATAAGTGGAGGAGAATAAACAAATTGGAATTTTTGAAAATATAAATTAAAAACACCATTTTACACATTCCACAAGGATGCAAAATATATTATTTTCAAACCTTAGATGATATAATTTCAAAAAAAATCCATTAGATTGTAATTTAATATGATTTTAGGTCGTTTTAAACATTATATTTTTAGTCTAACGCCTTAGTAAACCAATTTTTAACTTAAACGTGGTAATTAATGATTACTATTTTTATGATAATTTTGAAAAACAATTTATTCAAACTTTATAATATAACATTAATTATGATGGTTCTAAATCTTTAATTAATTTTTATAAATTCAATTCATAGAATTGGTAGAGCTTAAATTAAAAATAAACCCCTAAATGTGAGGAAAGGTGGTTTTCCAATGAAGAAATTATTATAAGTTTAAAAACTTTTTATATAAAAATTTAACATGAAAAATATTCCAATTACATAAATTATATTAATATTTATATAATTGATCTAATTTTTCTTTTAAAAAATTTGAAAATAATATGGAACACTGTCATTTCATTAAACAGTAAGTCAATTATTAATAAAAATAAGTATTTTTCACAATTCATCGAAAAATTAGTCATATCAGAAAATTCATAAAAATTCAATCTAAGATAATTTTTACATGTTGATTTAAAAATTGAATTAAATTTTTTGAATTCATTCTCCAAAAATGAGCAAAATAATTTTATTATTTGTACATAAAAAGAAATAAAAAACAATTTTTGAGAAACATGTATTTTTGAATCATATAATGAAATTACAAAAATAATTAGTACTTATTGAAAAATATGATTTCTTTATATAAAACATTCATTATTAATTTTCAAAAAAAATTATTCTTATTCATATTTAAAAAATATAAAAGATATTTAATATTAGTAATGTTTAAATAAAACTATTTTTAAAAAAATATTATATCTTGATACAACTCAATGTTGAATATAATGCAGGAAATCAAAGAAATAAAAATTATTAGAAAAATTTTAACAAAATATTGGGGTGTTACATTATATTCCCCCCCAAAATTAATTTCACCTTCTACATTTTATCACATTGATATAAATAATTGATGATTCCTCTATCACATCATATTATCTGGTCCCACCTGGCTTCTTCAAGTTAATGGTTTTTCCACAAAACTATAACCAGGTGTGTGTTCTTATTTCATAGCAATTTCTATCTATGATATAAAATCTATATAAAATTTTCTTCATATTAAATATCATGATCTAGTGGTATGACCTCTATTTTTTTATCATTTGAATTATTAGGTATGTACTTTTTTGGGATAGAAGCATGGAACACATAGGGTACTTGAGAGAGGTTCGGTGGTAGAACCAAACGATAATAAATCATTCTTAATTGATCAAAAAAAGATAAAAAATCTCCAATTAACCTAAGTCCTATATTTCCTTTATTCCTAAATCTTATAGCCTTATTCCATAGATAAATTCTAATAAAAAACGTTTTAATGAACTTCAAACTCAATATCATGGCGATGATTGTCATGATAACTTTGCTATCAACTCTGAGCTACCTTGATGTGATTTTAAATTATTTTTATTATCTCTCATATTTAATAAGCTATCTCATTTCCAAATATATTCCTTTCTGATACATCAACCCAAAACATTTTATTTTTACAATTATTTCAATATAGATCTTCATAATGATCCATCTAAATATATGCTTGAAAGTCATTGTCATATGAAAGCTATAACAGATGATGGTATTGATCCCAAACACCATTAGTACTATGGTATAAATAGTTCTATGAAATTGATGATCTATCTTTGGATGATATGTATTTATAAAACTCAAATTTATATTAAGTTCATTTTGAAGAATTCACAATAACATTATGGTAAACCTCAGATCCTAATCAGATAAAATAATATATGGTTATCCATGAATCCTTAACACTCACATAATTTATATTATGGGAACTGATCAAGAGATTAAACCTATTTAACATCACTAAAGTGTGTAAACATCGTAAGCTTATCAGATAAAACACATACATAATTGTTCCCTTTATATATTTAGCGGAGTTCGACGAAAAAATAATTGTTGAAATATTTTTATCTCCATTCTATTATGGGTAATCATTGTAACATCCCATTAAACATTTTACTCTCATATTTAACTTGATGACATACTATGAACTGAGATACAAGATATTCAATTTCTCTCTTCATGTTGTCCCACCAAAAATACTCTTCCAAACAACTATGTATCTTTGTAATCCAATGATGAATAGATAATGATAAACTACGATCCTCCTCTAAAATCTCCTTCTTAAAATTTGTTATAGACGAAACACATATATAGTTCCAAAATGTTATTATTCGATCATAATCAATGTAAATCTCATGAACATTTCTGAAATTTTTCTATAGTAAAAATTTTTCTTTTTGGGCCTCTTTAATAATTACATGGATAGATGGATGAACATGCATTTGATAAATACATTAATTTTACCCTTCCTTCAAGATTACCAGATCTATCCTTTTCAAATCAATAATTATTGGATATTTTGTGATCCTCCTAATGTATAAACTAAAATGATCCTTTCGACTCAGGATTTCTACACCCTTGTTCCCTTTCCCAGGGTAGTAACATATTGAGAAGTCAGAATCATTAATCAAATATAATCATCTTCCCTAGTTTATATTCAACAACTTCTATATGAAAATATATTTTAAACTCTTATGATTCGTATATATTTTACAAAATTCTCTATAAAGGTAATTTTTCCATATCATTAGTAAACACATTACCATATATAACTCCAAAACATGAGTTGGGTAATTATTACCATGAACCATCAATTGTTATGATGCATAATATATCATTGATTCACTATAATGAGATTTTTCCATAATACCCACTTTAACTCATCACTATAGAATACAAAACCTTCTCTACTCCAATGTAATGTAATCACAGGTTCACTGACTACCCTTATCATCGGTTCCTTTAAATTTTCCTACCATTTAACTGTCCAAAAGGAACTTAGATTCATTAGTAGTAAACATAGAGAGTTGATTGGACTATCATGATAAATATTACAAAACGTGTCAATAATATCAACCCAAACCATGAAAATTATGGAACTTGGTCACAATGGTTGGTCTAGTCCAACATTCAAAAAAAAATTTCTTTTATAGATCCACAAATTTGCACTCTCTTTAGATAATATGACCCGAAATTAGAACTTTTTGATACTAAATTAATTGTTAGAAAATTTTCCATACAACATATTATTCTTAAGGGTATTTTTTACAATTATCAAGTGATATTCATGATATAACATTATATTTTAATTGATAAGAATATCTTTCATAAAGACTATAAAAAAATTGATCATGGAAATTTCAAAAACATTTATTCATTAAATACTTGAATATAGCGGGGGTATTAATAAGGTCGAATGGAATCATGATATAATCAATATGTCCATCCCCTATATGGAATTTTTTCTTAATTATGTCCTACTTATAAACCCTTAATTTATGATATCTAGGATGAAGCTTAATCTGGTAAGAACATTGATCTCCAGATAGTTTTTCAAAAAAAAATCATCAATACGGGGTAGAGGATACAAGTTCTTAATTGTGATATTGTTCAGTTTCAAATAATAAATTCATATTTTCATTGATCAATGTTTCATCATAAAATAAATTATAGGTACACACCTTGGTGACACACTTTGTTAAATAAATCCATTTTTAATATTCTCTCAGAGTTTCTTCTTCAATCCATTTAAATCAATTAGGGAAATTATGTAGGGAGTATTTGAAATATGTGTAGCACTAGGTATGAGTTCTATTGATAACTTTACATCTCGATTTGGTAGGATAATATGATAATATTTTGAAAATACATAAAAAAACTTCAAAAAATAAGCATATCATCAATTTTGAGTTTCTCCGATACCATATGATGAAAACACCCCTTTTTAATATGAATCATTACCTATATAGTGGATTCAATTTCTATTTTATTTTTTTCACAATCGCCTCACATAGAAATGATCATGGGATAACTTGGAATACACAATGTTACTTACTCCCTTAGAAATTAATATTAACTCTATATAAGTAAATTCAATCCTTGCACGGGATCATGCCAAATTCATCTAAAAGAAGAATCATAATATTTTCAAGAATCACTTTACACAAACTTCAATTGGAGTGAAACTATAGACTTGAGATATAACAAAGGTAACTTAAGGAGTTTTCACATATAACTCAATATCTACTGATTGAGCTAGTGATTCAATATTATTTTCAATTTCTATATATGTAAATAGTTTTTAGAACTGTATTTAAATAAGAAATTTGTTTTTTCTAGATTTTATTATAAGTGTACCTTTCACCATGTCATTATCATAATAAACTTGTTTTGTTTTGATAAAATGATATTTCCCTTTTTCTTTGAGATTAAGAGGGTATTGATTCAGATTATATAAACCCATCAAATTCATGCATTGGTTGGTGTATAATTAACATAGTCCTTGAATTTGAATCATTGGAGAATAGGCAGTACATTGGTTGGCATCTACCCTTCCTCCATTGCAACAATTCCTCTCTCTACCCCCTTTCAAGATTTATTGACTTTATTACCAGCCTTCCCACATTTAATATACTTCCCTTTTCCACTCATGAAATTTTCAAGAGGTTTCTTCCCACATTTCGGGAATTTAGGTGACTATGATTTCTTACCCCCTTGTTATTTATTCATGTTCTCATGAGAATCAATCGTCTGTTTCTTATCAAAACAATGGGACTGTTAGGAATATACCATTTAAATTTATACCATGAGTACACATCAAAAAACTTCATCAAAAATACTAAATTATCTTAAATGTAATTGATTTTTGAGACTTGGTTTGAAGAAACTAGAAAATTGATCAATTTTTAGTTTACATATGTTAATTAAAAAAGAATCATACCTTGCATGTATTGTAAAATTATCTTCATAGGTACCAACTAAAGGACTTGGGTTTTTCATAGATAAATATCATATCTTTTTAGATGAATACTCATTATATTTCCTAAACATGTTAGAAAACACATTAATAGTTTAGTGTATTTTGTTACTAGAAACAAAATATACATATTTTATGAAATATACAAACATGTTCTGAAATATATTTTAAGATAGTACTCATCTTAGGAATACCTAACCTAAACCTTTCTTCATAACCTATGGAAGGAAACATAAGAACATGTGATCTTAGATTCTTAGTAATAGTAAATACATGAGATAAAAATGTAGTATCATATGAAATCATAAGGAAATAATAATTGAATGTGATCATGAACATAACATATGATGTTCATACCCAACATCTAATAGATCATAAATAAGATTCATGGAATAAAAAATTATTATTTCAGAAACAATGACCCATAAGAGTGAAAAATAATCATAAATAAATCATGAACCATAATATCATATTATAAAAGTTAGTCACAATCAGTAATATAGAAACAAAATTCAAAAGTCAAGGTTAACTACCAAGATTATCAATATAGTGGATCCAGACTTATCACTTATTTCCCATTGTGGTTGAGGATGCACATAATTACCACAGTGGATCAGAAATCACCTTAATGCAATAGTATAACAGGACCATAAACTTGTTTCCCATTGTTAAACCATGAGATATAATGATTTATTAAATTCATTTATGGTAGATATAGGTCCCAAAAATCTCATAACCAAAAAAAAACTTATTTATGCCGGGATATCATAAAACACTCAGTATATCATCATATCATAACCCACATTAATAAAATGGGATTAATACACAGTTTATCAATTCACAATTTCATAAACCATTAAATATAAATGGTCTTTATATACATTTCATTAATATAAAAAAGAACCATTCCTGTAAAATAATAACGATGGTATCATTAAATCTTATCCCCAGTAAAACATAAGTAACCTCAAATGATGTAATATTAGATGGAAAATGGTTTTGAAAGATCACATCAACAATTTACTGATGAAAATAGGATTTCTGTTTTGAAAAAAACATTCTAAGAAAATCCCAAAATCCTTTTACTAAATATCCTCGGAGGCCTATAAATTAATATTTAATAATCCATCAAAAACATTTATTGAGAAGAATGTCCTTTCCCATTTAAAAAACATATTAATACTAACAAATTATTTAAATATTTCTGAAATAATATTATTTGGAAATAAATAATGAAACCGTAAATGAATATTTTAAACACTGAGGGTTTTTTATGGTGAAAATTCTTTCCATGTCATACAAGTTATAACAAAAATCCCATTAATAATTTTGGTAAAATCCAAAGGGGAATTATTTTGAAAATGATATGAAATTTCTTTTAAAATTTTGATTAGAAAAAATATTGGAAAAATTATGTAGTAAATCATTTGGATAATTTTTTAAAAAAAATTAATAACATTTTTAGAAAATATAATTTTGGAAGAAATGGGATTTTCAATGGATGAGAGAAATAACAATTATTTTTATTAAAAAAATCCTTTCAAGTATAAAATGGTGTAAAATAAAGGAATAAAATTTATTCTAATGAAAAAACCATAGGATAATAAAATTACAGTATTTCATGATAGATGGATCATAATATTTCCTCATAGGAATCATAAACATAAACAATCTTGATAAACAGTGAGATTATAACAACTAACCTTTAGAACTTTTGAAACTTCTGAATGAAAAGCCCCATTAAATTACAACATCAAAATAAACCTTAAAAATTATATTTATATATATATTAATTATAAAACATGTCAAATATTATGTACATACCTCTAATAAAATAAAATTGGTTCATAAAATATCACATGTTCCAGTGAATACAAATTGGGATGATAATCCATTTCTGCTTTAGTGACATTTGAATCGTAAACCCCATGAAAAATGGATACCTAAATGGATATTTAAATTAGTATAAAATTAAATATTACCCTTGTAAAATAAATTAATGGGCATTATATATGCCATATAAATGAAACACATGGTGAATTTTGAATATGTCTCATATAAAATAAAAGTGTGACGGAAATCCCATACCTAATGACTCAAATTAATTTATACACATTATAACCTCTTATAAAATAAAATTATTTTATTATAAATATATTATATATCCATTAATATTTATATTCATGCCATATATTATTTACTTATGACCATTAATTAACAATATATTAATAATTTCATTTTAATATCGCCTTTCCACAATATTTATTTGATTTTCATTTATATGACAACCCTGATTTTGTTACAAACTTACACATGATTTATTACATAAAACTTTACTTGATACAACAAGAAGTTAGAGTGGTTTAGTGTCTTTGGGGCTTAGGATCATTACATAAAAACTTAAAACATTAAAAAAACATCATTATTGAAAAATTCTATTACATGACCACTACATTCCCTCTTACTTAGCATTGCATGGGATAACCTGGGGACATGCATAAGAAAACAGTGAGCTATAAATCCCATTAAGGGATTACACATGGAATAACATGAGGAGTAAAATACATGATATACAATAGGCATATCAATAGAGCATAATAAAAACGTGAACATAAAGGCATGATAAATCATGATAATCATAACATGGAAATGTGCCAACAACACTTAACATGGAATTAACATGAGCCAAATCCCATTGCACATGGAGCATTAGTAAATCCTCATTGCACATAAAGCATGAGTAATTCATCACGACACTTGAATTATCATGAGTCAACACTCATTGCACATGAATTATCATGATACTATACTTTACCCAATGCATTGGAGCGCTATAAGGGCACACCCTTCTTCAACATTTCATATCATGCATAAGTGTGCCACATGGATCATAAAACATGGTTTCATAAAAAATAATCATTTATTCCACGATATAGGAATGTGGAATTTATACATGAAACATTTTAATCAATAAGTAAATGTGAAAAAAGGTGAATTCCCTTAATGGAGAAATGGGCATGGTATCCACTACACAATGGTATTGGCTTAGAAAATCGGTGCGATTTCGGCAGCGTAACGGCGTGACATAAGAATTCATAAAAATGTTTGATGAGAGAGAAAGGGGTTCCTCATCATATTTAAATGTAATGGAAATTAATTAGGTCATATAGATACATGTCCTGACAATTGTAATGGAATTTAGATTCATGATACAAAATTATTGCTTGAATGTAAAAGAAGAGAGAAAAGTCCCTTTCAGAATTTCGGCATAGTAACGGGTGTACATGGGATTAATTTAATGATAGATAAAGGGGTCTACCATCATTCAAAAAATAATAGGGAACTATGGGGGAGGTTTGAAACAATACCCTAACATTCATAATTGGAATTAAAAGGGCAATACAACTTAAATAAAGTTGACAAAAATGAGAAAGGAAGAAAAGAACATTTCTTGGAAGTGTGCTTCCAAAGGCTAGAGAGAGGTTTGTGATAGGATTCATGGGAGATTGGGGAACCTTGAGAGGATTCCATAGAGAGTAAGGCAGAGGTTGAATGATCTCCGAGGGATTTGAGTGAGGAGGAACTGGGAGCTTGGGTGTGTTTATTTAGAAAAGGCGAGGGAATTATTTATTATTTAGGTTTGGGACCCCATATATTAAATTCATCCAAACCACAAACAATCCCATGGTTTTTGCCCATGGTTTTTGGAAAAGGGAATAGGAAATTAATATTTTATAATTCCAAGGTCCTAACCTCTTAAAATATTTGGGATTCTTATGTGGAGGTGAGTCAGACTCCCATGAAAATGAATTTAAAAAGGCAAGGTGTTGAATAAGTCTTGAGGGGTCCATTAATGCTTTGAAAATTAAGTCAAACAAACCCAAAATCACATTATTTTAATGTTAAAACTATATTGGCCGAACATAAGGATTATTTTATTTTATTACATCAGTATTGGGTCATTATGATGTCATAAAATACATTATATATTTAAACGGTATTTAATTTTTACCCAAAAATTTGACTGTCTCAGAAAATTATGAAAAATTCACCGTTGGATAATTTCGTGGTCCTGATACATGAAATAACATTTATTTTATCTATATAATTTTCTAAATGTTTTTATTTTCACTTTTAAAATAAAAACCGACATTTATCAAAAATTTACGGGTTTTGATAAAAATGGCTTTGAAACCCTAATAAAAATTTGAATTGCATTCATAAAATTATAAGATAATTAATTTTTAATAAAAATTAATTTAATAATAATTTTATTAATTTATTAATATATTGTTTAATTCAAAAATCCTTTCATTTAGTAAAATATATTTCTTAATTAAATAATAACTAAAAACACCATTTGTAATTTTAAAACTCTTTACAATATAATAAAAATGACTAGAAATTATATTCATTATTATATATAAAATAATGTACATGAACATTATACTACTTATTTGTTACATAACCCCTTCAAACAGCTACATAAGACCTAGGGTAAGGTGTGCGATGGTGACAGACTCATGGGGTGGCTCGGATAACATCGCTCGTGTGGTAATTTCAATCAACTTCCACTTTTCCCGTAGATGGTCACATTCAAGCATGACATGATTATACTTATCTTGGGATTGGTTAAGGGCGAAGCCCAAAGATGCCACCTCTTCTCCATGCTCCGAAAAATGGGCTTTGTATGGGGAAATTCTACTGGATGAGGCCATCGCTTCCTTTGTCTGAATAAATTGGATTTGTTAAAGTCCTATATTTATACTAATAATGTTATCAATGTTCAACGACTATATTATAAATGGTCAAAATTCATATCATAAAACCAAAGAAGTTGAAATTTTATATAAACAAAAAAGAGAAATTAAATTATATCAATAGGTATTTCCATTAATCAATCTTTGGGTCATTACAATATTCCCCCCTTACGAAATTTCTCCCGTAAAATTTTACTTTTCCCACACTAAAATAGATGTGGGTAACTCGGCTTCATAATTTCCTCTGATTCCCAAGTTGCTTCTTCAAACTTGTGGTTTCTCCACAACACCTTGATGAGGGTAATTGTCTTATTTCGTAGATCTTTTTCACTATGATCTAAGATCTTCACTGGTTTCTCTCCATTAGAAATGATCATCTTCCAATTGTACCACCTTATAAGAGAGTACATGTGAAGGGTCTGGTATGCACTTTCTTATCAGTGATTCATGAAAGACATCATGTACATTGGCAATAGCAGGTGCAAGTGCTAGTCGAAAGGCCATAGCCTCGACACGATCAAGAATCGTGAAGGGACTGATGTACCTTGGACATAACTTCCATTTCCTTCCAAACCACATGACCCTCTTCCACGGAGATATGCGTTGAAAAACCATGTCTCCAAAATTAAACTCAAGGTCTCGTCGACGATTATATGCATAAATCTTCTGTAGACTCCGAGCTGCCTTCATATGCTTCTGAATGGTTTTCACCTTCTCCACTATTTCCTCAACCATTTCTGGTCCAAGCAGCTTATGTTCACCGACCTCATCCCAACATGCAAGTGTTCTGCACCTTTTCCCATACAGGGCTTTACATTGTTCCATTTGGATGCTCGAGTGGAAACTGTTATTATAAGAGAACTCAACCAGAAGAAGATGTTGATCCCATCCTCCTTTAATGTCCATTGAGCAGGCTGTCAACATATCCTCAAGTGTTTGGATAGTCCTCTTAGAATGGACATCAGTTTGAGGATGATAGGCCGTACTGAAGTCCAGTTCAGTATTCATAGCATGTTGAAGACTCTTCCAAAACATAGAGGTGAATCTTAGATATCGGTCAGACACAATAGATATTGGTACTCCATGCAACCTTACCACTTCCATGATATATATCCATGCCAGTTGATCCAAAGAGAAAATCCTCCCTAATAGCAATGAAGTGTGCAGTCATTGAAGGATGATCCACAACAACCCAGATTGCATTGTTTCCTTTGGATGTCCTTGGAAGTCCGGTGACAAATTCCATGGTGATGTTCTCCCATTTCCATTCTGGTATGGGAAATGGTTGCATCATCCCCTTAGACTTCTTCCTCTCTACATTCACTTGTTGACACACCAGGAACATTGTTTATATTCAGCGATCTCCTCCTTCATATTATTCCACCAAAAGTTTTCTCGGAGATCTCGATACATCTTTGTGCTCCCTGAGTGAATAGTGAAATTTGAACTATGTTCATCATCCAAAAGATCCTTCATCAGCACCAGACCTGATGAAACACATAGTATTTTCCCAAACCGCACAATTCCTTCTTCATTAACATTAATCTTCGAGTATTTCCGTTTTTTGATAGCTTCGACTTTTTCCCGAATTCCCAGATCATCCATTTGAGCATCCTTTAACCATTCCAAAAGAGATGGTTGAGAAATAATTTGTGAAAGGATTGATTATGTTCCCTTCTTTATGATTCCCACATCCATATTCATCAAGTATAAGAAGATTGGATCCTTCTCAATTCCCATCATTGATAGAATCGCTGGATCCTTTCTACATAGGGCATCTACCATGTTGTGATCTTTCCCAGGGTGGTAATGTATTGAACAATCATAATACTTGATGAGCTCTATCCATCTTCTCTGGATCATATTAAGCTCTTTCTATGTGAATATATATTTAAAACTCTTGTGTTCAGTATATATCTCACATTTCTCTCCATAGAGATAATGCCACCATATTTTCAAGGAAAAGATCACCACCGCCAACTCCAGATCAATCATTGGATAGTTTTGCTCATGGATTTTCAACTACCTTGAGGCATAGGATATCACTTTATCATTCTGCATCAGCACACATCCAAATCCCTTCTTTAAAGCATCACTAAATACCATAAAAAGTTCCCCACTTGTGGGTAATGTGAGCATGAGTGCAGTGATAAGCCTCCTTTTCAACTCCTTGAAGCTTCTTTCGCATTAATCACTCCATGAAAACTTTACTCCATTTCGAGTTAGCTTGGTAAGTGGGTTGGAAAATTGTGAGAAATTTCTCACAAATCGTCGATAATATCCAGCTGACCCCAAGAAGCTACGGATATCAGTTACCGATGTTGGCCTTGGCCATCCCTCAATTACATCTATTTTGGAGGGGTCCATAGATATCCCTTTGCTTGTGATGATATGGCCCAACAATGAGACCTCCTTCAACCAGAACATGCATTTTCTATACGTTTCAAAGATCTTCTCCTTGCACAATGTCTCTAGTATAGTTTTTAAATGATCCTCATGATCCTCCTTGGTTTTGGAGTATATTAGAATATCAACTATAAATACTACAACAAATTTGTCAAGGTAATCTCTAAAGACTCTATTCATCATGTCCATGAATATTGCTGGAGCATTGGTGAATCCGAATGTCATTACTATGAATTCATAGTGCTTGTACCTTGTATGAAAAGTAGTCTTGGGGACATCTTCCTTCTTCACCCTTACATGATAATATCCCGACCGCAAATCCACCTTAGAGAAGTATTGTGCTCCACACAGCTGATCAAACAAATCATCGATTCATGGGAGAGGATACTTTTTCTTTATAGTGATTTTGTTAAGTTCACAATAATCGATGCAAAGACGCATTGACCCATCTGTCTTCTTGATGAAGAGGACTGGTGCACCCCATGGTGAAGCACTTGGGCATATAAACCCTTTATCTAGATTCTCCTGTAGTTGTATCTAAATCTCTTCAAGCACTACAACAACCATTCTATTTGGAGTCTTGGATATTGGTAGCGCCCCAGGTATAAGTTCAATTGAAAACTCAACATCTCTTCTCGAAGGAAGCCCAGGCTGTTCCTCGGGAAATACTTCATCAAATTCCCTCACAATAGGCATTACTTCAAGGATGGTTTATTCCATGCACTCAATCATCTGAGCCAGATAAGTGTGCTCATAAGGTAGTAATATCCATGCTTGAGATGATGGAGCTAAATGAGATTCATCTTCCTCCTGACACTGGTTAAGAATCAGGGGTCGATTCTCTACATGGATTGTGATTTCCCTCTCCCGACAATTTATGTTGGCTCTATATAAGTAAATCCAATCCATGCCAAGAATTGCATCAAATTCCACCAGAGGGGGCATGACAAGGTTCGCCGGGAAATTCAATCCACATATTATAACAGGGAAGGACTTATTCTCATGGGATTCAATTATTGCCCCATTTGTCGTACTCACCGACATCTTCACTCCCATGGTTTGTGGTGGTGCTGGGATTGTTCTACTAAACATCTGAGATAGAAAATAATGTGTAGAACCCGAATCAAAAATTGTGTTCACTATTCATGATTGAATAACTAGCGTACATTTCACCACGTCATTGTCGGGGTTCAATTCGACATAAGTGATGGAAAAATCTCTTCCTTGCTGCCTTAGAGGTTTTTGGTTGTCTCCGAAAACCCTTGGATTAGGGCACTGATTTGTAAAATGACTTGGTTCTTTTCATTTGTAGCATTGAACAACGCGTTGAGGTTTTAACGGAGTGTTCTTATCCTCTGTCGTAGCCGTGGGTCTTTCATGCCGACAGTTAACAGCTAGGTGACCTTCTCTTCCACACCTGAAGAATTTTCTCATCCCCTTAAGGAAATTTCTAGGGTACTTCTTTCCGCACTTTTGGAAATTTTGGTGATGGATCTTCTTAAGACCGTTGGATTTATCCATCGGACCACTAGCATTGATGTCCACCTTACGCTTCTTGTCCCCATGATACCCCTGTGATTCCCCGATCTCCATTTCGAGCTTGAGGTCACATCAGACAATTTCCTCGTAGCTGTCGAAGTCATGGATCACTAATGCTTTCCACAATCTAGGATTCATCCCACCAAATAAGCGGTCAACCTTGCATTCGGGGGTAACAACAAAGCCATAAGCGTATCATGAACTCCTTGTGACGTTTTCCTCGTACGCTTCAACATACTCTTCATCTTTTTTCATGAGGGAAAGGAAGACCTTTTCCATCTTAAGCCGGAGGCTATGCGGAAAATATTTATCGAAAACTATATTCCGGAAATCCTTCCATTCCAACGCCTAGATCTCCTCCTCAGGCTTTGTATTTATGATCATCATCCACCATTGATCAGCTTCACCCTCCATACTATAAGATTCTAGGAGAACATTCTCTTCTTCAGAACATTGAAGGATGGAGAAGATATTTTCAATGGAGTTGATCCATTGTTCAGCGATCGTGGGATCAGATGATACACTAAAGGTAGGAGGCCTTTGTCTCATGAAGCTCTCAATAGTGACTTGTTCTTTCTTAGGGGGGTTGAACGTTCCCCTTGATCCATGTTTCTATTAAAAACTTGAGTTATCTAAGATAGAAGAATGACAAAGTTCATGATTCCTGCTCCCTTTGGATTTGGCATCTCATTAGTACATTCATCACACTGATCTTCACAACGGTTGTTAGCCCGAGTCCTCCTATTACCGGCCATTAGCTGGAATAAAAGGAAAGTTTGGGGTAGCACATAAAGGGAAATCCAAAGAAAAAAATTCATGACTTATAAATAAACAGTCATTTCATAAACTCATGAGTCTATAGGCTTCAATCTAGGCTTTTCATGATCTACTTTCTAACATATATTCTTAGGGGCATTTTTTTTAAATTTCCTTACTAAGGGTTTATACTAAGTTTGTGAAATTATCAAAACATATCCCCCGGGAGTGTCATAACCAAGAGTGCAGCAAGGCCCGTTGTCATGCATCAATTCCCATTCGAGTCTAGCTCAAAGCAGTGTTTTCGGATTTTACCCCAACGATACATCTGTGCCAGAGCCACCTCTACCTGCTCGAATCCAGACATGGATGTATTTTCTTGAAAACCCACTTACTCAATACTCACCAAAACTTAGGGATATTTTTATTATACTTAGTCTTGTATCAAGGGTTATACTAGGGTTTCCTAATCCCAAAAATAACTAATCCTATCCTCTGATACCAACTATGACAACCCTACATTTATTACAAACTTACACATGATTTATTAAATAAAACATCACATAATACAACATGAATATCGACAGGTTTAGTGTCTTTGGGGCTTATGATCATTACATAAAGACTTAACACATGAAATTCAACATCTTTGTTGAAAAATTCCTTTACATGACCACTACATTCCCTCGTACATAGCATTGCATGGGATAACCTGAGGACATGCACAAGAAAAGGGTGAGCTATAATGCCTAGTAAGGGATTACACATGGAATAACATGAGGAGTACAATACATGTTAGAGAATAGGAATATAAATAGAGAATAAGAAAAATGTGAACATAAAGGCATGATAAATCATGATAATCATAACATGGAAATGTGGCAACAACACTTAACATCAAATTAGCATGAGCCAAAGCCCATTTCACATTGAGCATGATTAAATCCTCATTGCACATAAAGAATGATTAAACCCTTGTTTCACTTGAATTATCATGAGTAAACACACATTTCACATGACATATCATGATACTATACTTTACCCAATGCATTGGAGCGCTATAAGGGCGCACCCTTCTTAAACATTTCATTTAATGCATAAGTGTTCTACATGGATCATAAAACATGGATTCATAAAACATAATAATTTATTCAACGATAAAGGAATGTGGAATTCATACATGAAACTTTGTAATAAATAAGTAAATGTGCATAAAGGTGAATATATTTGATGGAGAAATGGGCATGGTATCCAATACACAATGGTATTGGCTTAGAAAATCGATGCGATTTCGGCAGCGTAACGGCGTGACATAAGAATTTATAAAATGGTTGATGAGAGAGAAAGGGGTTCCTCATATAATTTACATGTAATGGATAGTAAGTATATCATATAGATACATGTCCCGACAATTGTAATGGAATTTATATTCATGATACAAAATTATTGCTTGAATGTAAATGAAGAGAGAGAAGTTCCTTTTGGAATTTCAGCATAGTAATGGGTGTACATGGGAGGCATTTAATGAGAGAGAAAGGGGTCTCCCATCATTCAAACAATAAGTGGGATGTATGGGGTATGTGAGAAACCATACCCCAACATTAATAATTGAAATTCAAAGGTAAATAAAACTTAAATAAATTGACAAAAATGAGAAAGGAAGAAAAGACCCTTACATGGAAGTATGCTTCCAAAGGCTAGAGAGAGGCTTGTGTGAGGCTTCTTGGGAGCCTGGGGCACCATGGGAGGATTTTAGAGAGAGTAGGGAAGAGGTTGGACGAACTCCAAGGGATTTGAGTGAGGAGGAAGTAGGAGCTTGGGAGGGATTATATAGGAAAGGTGAGGGAATTATTTATTATTTAGGTTTGGGACCCCTTATATTAAATTAATCCAAAACGCAAACCATCCCATGGTTTTTTCCCATGGTTTTTGGCAAAGGGAAGAGGAAAATAATATTTTATAAGACCATGGTCCGATATTCGTAAAATATTTGGGTTGCTTATGTGGAGGTGAGTCACACTCCAATGGAAATTAATTTAAAAAGGCAATGTGTTGAATAAGTCTTGAGGGTTGCATTAATGCTTTGAAAAGTAAGTCAAACAAACCCAAAATTACATTATATTAATGTTAAAACATATATTTGCCGATCATAAGGATTATAATATTTTATTACATCACTATTGGGTCATTATGATGTCATAAAACACATTACATATTTCAATGGTATTTAATTTTTACCCAAACATTTGACTGTCTCAGAAAATTATGAAAAATTAACCATTGGATAATTTTGACATTTTGATTCCTGAAATAACATTTATTTTTTCTAAATAATTTTCTAAATATGTAAATTTTCACTTTTAAAATAAAAACCTAGATTTATCGACAATTCACAGGTTTTGATAAAAATGGCATTCAAACCTTAATAAAAAATTTAATTACAGTTGTAAAATTATAAGAGAATTTATATTTCATAAAAATTAATTTAATAATAATATTATTATTTTATTAAAATATTATTTATTTCAAAAATCCCGTAATTTAATAAAATATATTTCTTATTTAAATACTAACTAAAAACACTATTTGTACTTGAAAAACTATTTGCAATGTAACAAAAATGAGTAGAAATTATATTCATTATTATAAAAAAATAATGTACATGAACATAGTACTAATTATATGTTCCATAACCCCTTAAAACAGCCACATAAGACCTTATGGTAAGGTGTGCGATGGTGACAGACTCTTGGGGTGGCTCGGATAACATCGCTCGAGTGGAAATTTCAATCAACATGCAGTTTTCCCGTAGACGGTCACGTTCGAGCTTGACATGATGAAGCTCAGCTTTGGCTTGGTCATGGACGAAGCCCAAAGATGCCACCTATTTTCCGAGCTCTGACAAATGGGCTTCGTATTGGACAATTCAACTGGATGAGGCCATCGCTTCCTTTGTCTAAGTAAATTGGATTTGTTAAAGTCCTATATTTATACTAATCACGTGATCATTGTTCAACGACTATATTAGCAACGGTCAAAATTATTATCATAAAACCAAAGAATTTTTCATTTTATAGAAACAAAAAGAGACATTTAATTAGATCAAGAGGGATTTCCATTAATGAAGCTTTAGGTCGTTACAATTTATATATTGCTTTTTTATTTGTGGTCCTCTTAAATTGTTCTGGGTTAAATAATATAAATAATTTTAATGAAGATAAAAATTTCTTATATAATTAATATATATTAATTTAGCATAATTCATTAAAGTTATTGATATAAAATGAAATACATCATTTATGGGGATAGTAGGTCGTATGTATGCCTTATTATTGTTTCCATTTCCTCAATGAAATAAAAATAAAAATATAAAATAATATATTACTATTAAAGAATTTGCTTCATGTCATATATATCAAATATTTGTACTTAATCCTTTCTTTATTACATTTCATTTACTGTATATATAAAAAATGAATCACATCGATTCATGAGGTGTTAGGATGTCGTATAGATGAATGATATTATCATATCCAAAACTGAAGTAGAATAAATAAGAAATATGTGATATTATAATTTAATAAATATAATTATATTAATATTTTCATATTTATTTATTTTATATATACATATCACTATCTAAGTAAAACAAAAATTCAAAACACATCACATCAGTTCGTCGAGCGGTAGTCTACCGTACACATGAGCGACATTGTAGTTTTCCAACGGGTTAGGAGAGAATACTTTAGATATGTTATTATAATTCCTTAGGTATAATAATATCGTTAACATCATATATAAAAAATAATTCTATCATTATATTCTACCATTATTGGTGGTGATTGAAAATGAATAACATTGGGTTGTGAGGTAGTTGTCCACCTACATAAGAATGACGAATTTTTATCCCATTTGATGGAAGAGTATATATATATAGGTAATTAAATTAACTTAATAATATCTTATTATACATGAGATGTTAGTTTTATTATTTTATTATAGTTTGAAAATGTTTTATGGAGCTAGAATTAGAAGTAAAACAAAAACACATAGTTAAAAACATTAAAATTTAACCTAAACCCTTTCAATATTGTCTATATAAACTCAAAAATTATTATAGGATGTGTGGAGTGAAGGATGTAATAAATTATAGTTTCTTTTTTCAAAACCAAATTGTTTTTGAAGTGTTAAGAGGGGAAGATAGGTGGTAGCTGTTTATAAGTGAGGTGAGTGGCATGCTTGTATTTCCTGAAAATAAAAAGGTGTGATAATATTTTTTACATGATAAAAGGCAGAAAAATAGAAAATTATAAAACCTTATAGGTTTTAAGGTAAAAATATTTCTATCCTATCATTTTTGTAGAATGTTATATCTCATTTTACCAATTATCATTTTAGTTTAACCCCCACTAAACTCATTTTAACCTTAATCTTGCTGATTCAATTGTACTATTTTTACTATTCATTATGGCCAAAAATAAAGTTAACATTTTCATATGATATAATTTATGATGATTAAAAATATCTAATCCATTTTTATAAATTCCATTCTCGTAAGTGGAAAATGTTAAATTAAATTTATATTTCAAGACATAAAAAACGATTTTCCAAATAGAAATGATTCAAGGTTTTAAAAAGTTTTTATATAAAATTAAATATGAAATTAATTCCATTAAAAAAATTGAATTAATATATTTTTAATTGAAATATTTTTACTTTTAGAACTATATTGAAATAACTTGTATGATTTTATGTAACAAAAAATTGCAATCTTTCACGTATTTCGCATATCTTTATTAGTCTTCCACTTTATATAAGTACAAATTGGGACTACAGAAGATGGAAATAATATTATGGGGTAAATGAAAACCAGTTCAAGGATGTAAATATTTTTAATTAATGTATTATAGGTATAAATTTTTAATATCTTAAGGATGTTCTCCCTGAGTTCTAAGAACACCCAAGGTTGTTTGAGTTTTCATGTAAAAATCATTTATTTTTTAGCCTGTTGGGAATTTACACACCACATAATGGGAGTATATGGTGTGTATTGTTATCTAGGAACATTTTAGGATTTGAATACATATCTTGAAATATTACATTCCTTTTAATTGTGAAAAACAGTTTTTTAATAAAATAGTAAAAGTGTTTTCGACTTATATAGATCTCATGGATTACACGACATGTAAAGGGATTTAATGCCATGTAATTCTTAAGAGTTGTAGATTTTGGGTGATTATTGGAAGATTTTTATTGAATTATTCTACATCACTCATCCCTCTCAATAAAGAAGCATATTTTAGTGATATTTGGAAGCTCCACTCCTTCTGGATAGATTCCATTGTCATTTGATTATCAGAGTTGTGCACAGTTTCTATCCATATAAGGGATTCATTTTTTACTGCTTTGTTCCCTTTGATCATGGTAGTGTCATAGTGTTTCACTATTGGATTTTTTTATCTATGTTTTTTATTCTATTGTTTTCTTCTGTATCTTTATTGTGATATTCTTCCTGGGGATGATCCTTTGTTGGCAATGGTGAAACAGTTTTTCATTATTCTGATATGTGTTGTTTACTCTTCTCTACAGACCCTTTTGTTAAATTCAATAAATTTTAAGATTTATTGATTGATTTTAGGGAATACTTTTTAATTTTTGTTTTATTCTTGATAGTGTATCACTTTACAGGTTTGTGTGACCCCGGGTTTTGAGGTATTTGGTTTAGTCTGTTACTTGTGTTGGGGACATACAATTCCCTGGCATGGATTAACTGTTTTATAAATAAAATTGAATGATTTATTGATTTTAATTATGTATATGGATATGTTTTTGGAATAAAATACAGCTTCCCATGGTTTTGGTAAATGGAAATGATTTTTCAAAATGTAATGAATTGTATCTTTGAAATAATTTACAAATCATGTTTTGATGAAATTTGTTGGAAAATATAGAACATGGGAAGCCTGGTGTACTTAGGTGGATGGTGTAGTAATAGGTATCATCCACTATCAAGGGGTTCACTCATTGGGTGCTCCACTTCTACATGGGACTATTTTTATAGGGAGATTTATACCTATTAGGTGGTTCACTTTCATTGGTGTTCTTCTTCTCTCTAGATTTTATTCATATGTATAAGATTTATGCCCATGTGATTGTCTATTATAGGTACGCTTTTCCAATCATTTATGACCATGTTTGAACCTTGGTGTGACATTACGTTTTATTATGCTAATTTGGGCTATTTTGGATTGTAATTTTTTGGTTGACCTATCTTGGATTGGATATTATATGTGATACATGATTTTAATTTATATCACTTCTTTTTGTACATGAAATTCATTGAAATTGTTTTACCTTCATTATTAAGAAATCTGGAATAGGGGAAACTAAATTGTTTTTCCATGATATTGATATAAATTCTACTAAAGTGTATATCATTCCATGTTTTCATTAAATTATAGGATTCCTGGATTATTTTATTGCTACATGATTTGGAACACGTGGGTGCGATCATACTGAATTAGTTATCTCACACCTTATGCACCCCTTCAACAGTGTGTAGACCTTGTTATGTCTATCAATACCGAAAAAATCAAGGAAATGTAGTAATGTGGTGAAGTATTTTTCATTTTTTGTTGGGGTAACTAGTGCCATGATGGTGGTATTTTTTCCACTCTATTACATGGATATTGTTGGAGTAATGGTTTAGTATTTTTGTCCACTGTAGTTAGACTTCTATTGTGGATATAATTTTACTACCATTTCAGTTGTATCACCTACTTTGTTCTTTATCTATTATGAAATATATAATCAGGTTCTCTACCACTATATATATAAATATATATCAAAACAATTTTTTTAGATGGTGGATCTTCGATCAAATTATCAAAGAAAATTTTATTTAAAAATGTAGATCTTACAAGAGTCTAAAAGAGGGGATCATATTATAATATTTCACGTGAAGGTGAAGCAAGTTGTATGGAAGCTCCTCTAGACAGGTCTGGTCCTGCTCAACCCCTTTACAGGAGGGACCATCTGCAACCATATTCTCCTCTCGATAGGTATGAGTTGTAATATAGTTGATGTCATGGAGATAATAGATTCAATTTATCCAATGTATAGTAAGAGTCCAATCTAGATGAATCACCACATTCCAAATGGCATACACTATAGTAGTTGAATCACTTTAGATCCAGAAGATGATTCAACCTTGGTTCTTGGAGAGAGAGATGGAATGAATCACACTCAGCATCATAAATTCAGAGAGGTTTCAATACCAAAACCTCCAAAAAATAACCTAATGATATGACCAAGATGATTTCTGAAGATGGTGCCACACCCTACGAGACCCGGATTTCATTTCAGAGATCTTTACACATTGATTTTAATCCACCATAGGAGAGGTGGTCTCCAGAAAACATCAAACATGTGTCTCATATGGATGAATATTGAATCAACCCTTAGAGGACTTAGGATCCTAAAATCATCCACAGAGTTGTTGCATCACCATTTTGGAATCAACGAAGCTTTACGAATATCGATGAGGATCTTCATTCTACCTGTATTCATATTAAGTGATCAATTATTGTGAATAATTGAATTTCTACAATAATAAATCACATGAAGAAGCTCTGTAACCCCAACAAAAAACATGTTCTTGATTTGTTGGGAGTTATCCAATTCTACACAAAGATTTAATTGGGAATTGAAAGAGTCAATAATCATCCATTTGCAGTCAAATATGTTGAAAATATAGTTCTAAATAGCGGTGGTGGTAGTAGAAGATAGAAATAAATGGTTTGTATCCCCTATATATTGAATACATAGATGAAATTTTGATCAATTCTCGATCCCAAAAACATTCCAACAAGTATCAGTGGGAAACCTGTTGTAGCAAGATGCCAAATAAGAGTGAGTTTTGAAGGTTTATTCTAGGAATTATCAAATATTTTGATCCATTTAAATTCATTTTCAGAGTTATGGAATGAGTGGTTATAGAAATATTTTGATTTTAGAAAACCATTGTGATCAGGATCCCAAATTAAACTATCATCCGGTATCAAAAAAGGATATTTATCAATAATTTGATCAAACTTTTCTGGAAGAGAATCAATATGAGAATTAAGAACATTGCTAATAGTGTTATTGATATTTTCAGGGGTATAGTCAAGAGTGATCATTGAGATAAGAGGATAACCTATCCAGTTTTCCAACTAGACGTTCATGGAGGAGTTTCTAGAAACCAACCATCTAGAATTTTTCATAATATTGGATTACATATTTCTAATGGAAGGTCAAATGGAACAATCAGGAAGTTCAGGTTACCCTTCTTCAATCTATTAAGGAACCTATTTTTGATGAAATAAATTGAGGGGGAATCATTATGAATCTAGATCCAAGGTAATATGAATTGAAGGTCCTCATTATGGAGTTTTATGTTTTTAATACCAAGACCACCCTTTTCCAATGGTTTACAACATGTAGCTAAAGGGATAGTCACGTGTTTCTAGTCCAATGTGATGCAATTAAAAAATTTTCTTTTGATGTAAACATTAATTTTTTTAATGAGACCAACTGAAAAATTATAGACCATTATAGAGTAGACCAATTTGGAGATAATAACCAACATGACAAGACAAACTATCCCCGCCATGGATAGAGATTTTCCTTTACAAGTGGAAATCTAATTAATGATTTGATAAACAATTCTAGAGAAATATCATGCTTTGTGACTATCCCAAAAGAGGTGAACCCCAAAGTACTTGAAGGGAATAGTTCCTTCTTTGATGCTAAGATCATTGATGGAAAAAAAAATTCTACTAACCGGAATGTGTTTCCCAATATAGATGGAGGATTTTTTTCCAGCCAATGACTTGAAATAAGATATCCTCATATTGAGTGTGAGCAGTTTTGAGAGTACTGATGTTTCTTTTATCGTCTTTTAGAAACAGAGTGATGCCATTTTCATATAAGTGGTGAGTGAGATCATTCAAATTTTTATAAAAATGAATAGGTTTAATCTTATTTTTCCAACCAGAAGAGTGAGGAGATGACATAAATATTCCCCTATAATAGAAAAATGATTGCATATAGGGGATCACCTTGTCTGACAACTTTGTTGCAATTTAAGTAGCCTCTTGGAGAACCATTGATCATAATAGAAATTTAGGCTGAATTGAAAAGATTTTTAAATCTATTGATGAATGTATTGTTGAATCCAAATTCATGAAGAACATTTTATATGAAATCCAAATCCATTTTGTCAAATGTTTTCATAATGTCAAGTTGTAGGGAAATGTTTTCACCTCTATTTTTATTGTCTGACCTGCTGGTACATTTAGAGGTGAGAGAAATGTTGTCCTAGATGGACCTTCCCTTAATAAATCAAAATTTATTCCATGAGATAATTTTATTAGTAATGGTGGTATGTCTATTCACAATCACTTTGGATATAATTTTATACAGAGTGTTGATAATAGCTGTTGGTCTAAAGAGATGAATCTTAGATGCATTTTTTACCTTGGGTATCAAATTAAGGAATTAGGATTTCAATCGATGGGGTAGGGAGCCACTAGAGAAGAAATATTTAATGATTTTTCAAACATCATTTTGGATTACATCCCAAAATTTTTAATAAAAGAAATTATTAAAACCATTAGGACCTAGGGAACTGTCAGGATTGAAGCTAAAAATAGTGTCTCTAATTTCATGACCAAGGGGAACACCTACAAGGAATGTGTTATCAACATCAGTGACAATTTTCAGAATAATATCATGAATTAGTTCCTTGTAAGTTCTAGGTCCATTGAATAAAGACTCAAAGTCAGAGACAATATGATTAAAATTTCCCCTTCATTATCCAAGAGGTTTTCTCCATCTTTGAGAGAGGATAATGTTCTATAAGCTTTTCAAACTCTCAACCAAGAATGTTTTAATATGGTATTTCTATTTCCTTAAATTAACCATTTTATTTTTAAATTTTATTACATATGTTGTCCTTTAAGGTGAGAATCATATTGAGTTTGATAGAAATATTAATTTCTTGATTTTAATCAGAATCATAGTCTGAGTTTGTGTTGATGTATTGAATTTGATGAAAATCATTCTCAAGAATCAAGATGTCACTAACATCTTGTTTGGATTTAATGTTGAACCAGCTTTTAAACTTCTGTTTCAGAAATTTTAATTTAGCAGTACAAGAAAAGTCATCATTGGATTGAGTCATAGATTACCAAAAGTTGTTAATGAGATTACAACATTCTAGATCCTGGAACCAAGAATTGTTGTATATAACGGGAATAAAAGGTTTTTATATTTTTTTAAGAGATAGTATCCATGATTGGATGATGGTAATATTGAATTTTTGGGAGAGTTGGGATTGATATAGTGTCCCATTTATCTAAATCATGGTTATTAGTGAGAGATCTATCTAGTTTTCTCGTAACCACTCTATTGTAATGAATCTTTTACCATGTATATTTGGTACTAAGGAGATAAAATTTAGTTATATTATTGTTCTTTATTTTTTCCATAAATATCATCATAGATATACCTTAGTGGAGATGACCATGTTTCTCACTAGAATAATGAATTGAATAAAAATTTCCAAAAAACAATCCAGGGAAAAGGAATACTAGAACTCAGGAAAGAGAGTTCCTTCCAAAAAGTCCTCCTATCCTAATATTTTTTATTGAATAGATAAAGGAAAAAAGGGATGTGAGTTATGTATCATAAATTCAAAGGTGAAACATTGATCAGAAATATTAAACATATTAACCTTAGACAAAGAATAATAAGAAAAAATAAAATGAGTTTCAAGATTGGTTTGGTTTTGACATGAACCTATAATGGTGTATCCAAATCATCAAAAGTGTAATAAATCCATGAAATTTTTTTTCTTTTGTCAAACAATGGAAACAATTAAGGGCTATTGAATGTTGATAATTAAATTTAAAACAATGAAGGTGTCAAGATTTTCAATACATTGACAGTTCCAATATTAAATCTTCATTTATACCGACGTTTGGACTTAGAACACCCTCTTTTATTACTATCTGTTCCATTGTTCCTAGAGGATCTTATAACAATTTTAGACAAAATAGGGATATAATTACACCCCTTACTACCTTTAGTGGAGTACATGGAGATAACATTATCACCTACAAACAAATATTCCATGGAAGGGTCTTGCATTGTATTTTTAACATTTGATGTCACGGTGCTACTAATATCTTCATTGTTTACAGCATATAACATATTATTATTAGTATAAATAAGTTTAGCATCAATGTTGAATGAACCTAATGTGGTTCTCTTTTTTGGAGTACCTGAATGTTTTTCAATATGAGCAGTTGACTGCAGCTCTGTGTATGAACCCAATGAAGATATTTATTTAGTATACCCAGTGGGTTATTATAAATTATGATCAGTGTTGTCAACTTGTAAACCAATTGATGTGCTATCCTGTTTTTTCTCGCATCCTTTATTGGAGTCCAATGTTGTTTCCTCTGCAGTCAATACTTGATCTTTTGGGGAATTCGGGATCTGTTGTATGGTATTTCAAGTAGAAGGTTCTTTTTGTGTCTTTTCCCCAATAGAAATAATAGTAGTTCCAAAATTCATGGGGGACTTTTTCTGCTCAGTGTGACATAATGTTTCATTCAAACTCGGGACATCAGGATGAATCCTTTCCTGCATAAGACACTGCACTGAGAGAGTGGTTTCCTCTATAGGAGAAATGGGATTCACATATTTATGTAACTATCACCTGTTTAGATCTTGTTAGTAATATTGAACTATTTTTTCATAGGATCATATTTTTGGTTCGTAAGTAGCAGTCCGGTGTTAACTATATTACCAGTGTTACAATGGATTTGAGATCTAACAAGAGGTTGGTAATAAGATTCAAATTCCTTTTCCATATTGTTGTTTTATATTTACACCTCTAGTGTAGAAGATGTATTCAAGGAGTAGGGATCATAGATTTATCTAGTTCCCAAAGCCGGGAAAGTGGGATCCTTCACAGCTTTCAGAGAAATTAACCCTAGATAACCAGATATGTGACTAGGTGAATTGTATGAAAAACAGGAATTTCATTTCATTTGAATAGGTGGGGACATGGTATCCCTCCTACCCAGGTTAGTATCTACACTTGTTGATGAATTTATAGCATGAAACTTGTTCAGATGGACAAGTATAAATTTTTACCATCTCAAGTTCATATATAGAGAACCTGGTGGTATCTAGAACTAGAATCTCTATTACAACTAAGATATTTTTTTCTTTATTGAATCAATCCTCCCATTTAGTAGAATCTACCCAGGTTGTACCCGTGTTTTTCCTTATGTGTGAAAATTTATATTCTTTTTTCACCCAGACTATAGATTTCATTTTATAGATTTTTGGTAAATCCAACCTAAGAGATTTATCGTTTATATTTTTCTTTATTACCTTCCATTCATTTTCAATTTTTGGGGTTACTTTTTTTCTAATCACCATGTAATTAGACATGGTGTGACCAATAATCTTACAAAGGTGGAAAAAGGATGGTTTCTCTCATATTCTACTCTGATTTCTGTTTTATAATTATTGTCATTGAAAGTGATAGTATTGGGCAGATTTGAATCTAAGTTAATTTCAACCATCATCCTCACAAAAATACCTGAATCAGAATTTAATTTAATTTTGTCAATTTTACCTGGGGATCCTATAATAGAAGAAATGTAATTAAAATTTTTTGGTTTCCAAAAAAAAATTCATTCCATGAAGTCTAAACCAAACTTTTTCCATTGTGTTCATATATGTATGTGGGTTGAAAGAAAAATCCAAATCAGATAATCTAAGAAAACTCAATTTCAAATTAATGTTTCAAGTCTTCCAAACTTTATTAAGATCATATTGTGTTCTTAATAATATGTGATAATACCCTATACATATTGAAATCATTTTCCAATTAGAAAATTCTAAACGTATAAAATACATGAATGTAAATCATTTATGGTCTAGGGACAATCACCTTTAAGGTAGGATATGTGGACCATCACAGAATATTTTCACATTTTTTGTGTTGTTGAACTGCATCCGGGTCGGATTCCACCATGTAGCCTCCAGCATCGAGCATCTTAAAGATGGCCGCCTTCAAGGCGTTATCATTTCCCAGAGTTGTGCCTTTTAGAGCATCCAGAAAAGAGATCCCCTAAGATCTTCTCATGAGTGTTTGATTTTGAACCCTTGCATTAGGTACTTAATATCTTTGATTTTCATCGATGAGATCTTGTGCAGTAGTAGTTTTCTTCATACGAAAATAAATAAATCAATGTGATCCAAACCACCTAGGGATGTCACATTCATGATTTTTATAAATATAACATTTTTTATATCATGTAATCGAGAAAATATCTTTGAATATAAATAGTATTTAGAAATTTAAAATATTTATATTCATTGTGGTAATTTAATTTTAATATTTAGTGAAAAAATTAATTGAGTTAAATGGTTACATAACGATAACGTATAATTATTCAATTAATAAAAAATTCAACTAAATGAAATTTAAAGTGTCAAAAATAATATAATCTGAAATACCAATGGTTCTATATGATTTTTATAGATTAATGAAAACTTTATGGGATTTATTGAAAGAATATTTTAAAATAACTCTTTTTTTATTGATATTTAAAAAAGTTAAAGTAATTAATAGTGTTAAAATTGATAGTAAATATATTTTAAAATAAATAATATTTCATGAAATGATATTAAATTATAAAAAAAAATAGAAAAATAATTTTAATAAGGTTTATCATGTCATTAATGATGCATTTATGTGTCTTTTGGTATTTTAGAGAAACTATATTATCCCTCAAAGAGGAAAACAACATTTAGTCATCGTAAGAGTTAATGATAGTAAATACAGGTTAAAACAAAAAGATTAGGGTATAACGTAGATAAAACTTATAAACATTTTATTATATGTGGGTAAATCAACCCATAATCTTATTTTATTCTAAATTAAGAAGTTTAGATACATTTGGAATTGAAAATTAATTTATATTAATTTAATATTTCAAGAAATCTCTAGAGCTCCCCTAACATCAATTGTAATTATTCACCACTTACTTTACTTATTTACACCACTTTGAGACATCTATCTTGACTAACCCATAAATTATTATATTCCATGCTTATTTATCCTTGTTTTGTAGGTTTTGGTCTCCTAAAAAATCATATTTTCCATGAGAAGATATCTAATGGAAGTTCAACGAAGAAGGGGTAATCATCTTTACTTGATCATTTAAGTTAATTTATTATTCTATTTACCCTTCATATGTTTTTCCATAATGAAATAATAAATATGGTATCACATATATATTTATGTGACATCATTATTATGAAACAGTCATAGTACACCATTAATCAATCCTATTAAAAATGAAAGCACCGCACATGTTTAGGTACATCTTACCATCTATATGTAGCGGTACAACTTGTTTTTCATCCACACTTTTCATGGATCATTTTTATAATGAAAATAATTGTTATATTTGATAATTATGAAATCATATTGATTCATTAAAATTAATATACTATCCACGTTGTTACTCTTTCATCCATATGGAAATGATATTGTCACTCATGTGTATTTACAACTTACCATCTCCACAATACGATGTGATTCATTTTCTTTGTTAACCATTAAAAATCTTTTCTAAAAAGTTTATTATGAATAAATATTATATATATGAAATTAATATCATATTTTTGATGATGTAAATTTATCCTAGTCATAATATCTCAATCTTACTTGACCAAACATGCATCTTAAAATATAGTAGCTAACACCCGAAACATGGGTAATAACAGTATATTATTAACAAATTGATGATAATATTGTAACACCCCAAGCTTCCATGGTACGCTTCTCTTTGAATAATGAAATCGATTACGGTGTATGTATCTTTGAGTTCTTACACACCACGACTAATCAAACTAACCGTTATAACTAGTTATACCTACTTTTTGAAATTTTAAATTTTTTTTAATGGAATTCAATTTTGGATTCATAATATCAAAATTAGCTTTGTGAATTTTTTGTATTTTTCTGAAAACATTCAATTTTTTATGAAATGTGAAAAACACTATGTTATTGTTTAAAACTGAATTTTAATTTAAATAACTATTTATTTTATTAAATTTATTTTAATTCAAAATAGATACATAATACATATATTAGTTCAATGTAAATCATTGGATAATTTTATAATAAAATAATATGTATAAATTTTATTAAACTTTTAACGTCATTAACCCACCTTCTAGGCTCGTTAGAAAATTTTCATATTTTGTAATATTACAGCTTCTATGAATTGAAGTTGAAAAATCCGAGAGACGTGGTTGAAATCTGTAAGAAAAATGAGGTTCAATAGGATGAAAATTATTTTTGTAGAATAGTAACTTTTGAATTTTATTTTCCACGGTTAAAAGTAAATAGGGTATTGAAAAGTAAATATGATATTATAATTACCCTAAAACATGTCTTAATTATATTGGATAAGTGTATTTTGACCAAAATAAACCTTATGAATAAAATATTATTTTTTTGGTACACTTGGATAAGATTAGGAAATCTATTATTATTTTATTTAAAGAAGTGTTAAAAGTGTTAAATTTAAAATTTTAATAACTAAACTATTTTTAATATAGGGTTATACATAAGATAAATTCGACTATAAATATTAATTCTAAATATAAAAATATTTCCAACATAATGGTATTTTATTTATAATTTTTAGACATTAGATAATTAAATTTATTTATGACACAATGATGATACAATAATTACCTTATTACTGAAATACTAAAATAATTGATATTATAAATATCCAAATAAATTTAAATTGAGAATTTTTATCCATTAAAAAAAATTTAGAGGTCAATATTACATGTTAGGGTTTATTAAATTAATTTATTTTGAATTAATAATGATTTTATGACTTCCACAAAAACAAAATACTAAATAGTACCAAAATTGCCATAAATGCGTTTTAAAACAAATAATATATTATTAAATGTTATAATATTACTAAAAATATAATTTTAGAATAAAGGAATTAGATAAGATTAGATATTTAAATAATAAACCACTTGGAGTTCATTTTTCTTTTTATAGTAATTTTATTAACTATTTATTATAACAATACAATAATATTTGGTAAAAGTTAAACTATTTAACTAAGAGTTAAATCTAAAATATAAGGTTAATATGGTGATGTAAACCTATATAAACCCTACTGGTTGATATTTTTTAGAACTAGACCCACCTTATACTCGAAATAAATTCTTTTGGATCCATTATAAACCAAATATGATTGTATAATAAAATAATATTTCAAACTTTTTCTAAAGCGATCCTCGCCTCTATTATAAAAGGGCACTTCCCCTTCTCTCCAAATCACACATCCAAAGTCATTTGTCCTTGCTAGACCCATCCCAAATATCCTCCCAAAAACCATCACATCAACGTAGTGGCCTAATAATGATCATAATCCAACCTAAGGAGTGCTTTTGATCTAATCAAAAGGTAGAACCCGAAGAAGATATAATAATTCCATCACCTCTTTAAATGTTATTTTCTTCTTCCAATTCCTCTTTCATTGTTATTTACATACCAAAATAATAACTCTATTACCTTCAACATACATTGATGTTGTTATAAATATGGTAAAATCATATCCAATATTCCATCAATCTTATGAATGAAAAGTCACCATACGTGCATACGTACAACTTACCATCTCTATGTTGTGGTGTAGTTTTTTATTCAGCACTTCAATATTTGGATAGGTATAATAATTAGTATAAATTATGTAAATAGTAAATAAATCATGTTTATGATTATTTATATATGATATACCATCAAATTACATTCGATTTAACCATTAATAGGATGATATAGTCGCTCGTGCCTACATAAGGATTACCATCTCCAAAAACGCGATGAGGTTCATTCCATGTCATAACCATTATAGAATAATTTAAATTTTATAATGAAAAATAATGTTTAAGAAATTAATATCATTATATATATGAATCAAATAAATCCTATCCATAACAAACATGGCTTACGTAACAAATCATATAATGTAAAATGAATTAGTTAATGCCCGAAACAATGATATTATAGAAATATTATTCACAAAGCAATATTAGAAGATCATATATGATATCATATATATTTATATGGTTATTTTATAATTTAACAAAAATTATTTAACTATTACAAAATATTTTAACGTACCCTCAACAAAGGAAAAGTACAGGGTTAGAGTTAATTCTACAATCTCTTCATTATTTGAGGTGTTTTATACGTGAGTATCTACTGGGACCTCTTTATCATCCACATTCGTGTTCTATAAAAATTAATTTTAAATTTTTTTTACTATTTAATAGAACATGTTAAAAATTAATTTATACCATCATTTGGCTTTTTATAAAATTCTTAGGAAGAGATCATTCAGTTGTTTTCCAAACAAGTTACTTTATGACCTTTTCGATAAATTAAGGTAAGAATTTAATTTCACTTATATGAAGGTTGTGGATATATTACACCATTATAAAACATTTGAATATTCTCTTAAAATCTTATAATAATATTTTCAAAATAAATATTTCCATTATAATTACGTGACTTTTAAATGATTTCAAAATAGAAATAGATATTCCTCTCAAATAGTTTTGATTTAATCTATGTCAACATCCTTTGATGAATTTTACACTTGTTTGAAGTTACATTATTATGATATAATCTTCCTAATTTTATTGAAGGTTTTGGGATATGTTTGAATGTGGATGTTTTATTTTTTGACCATTCATCATGTAAGGTTAATGTATTAAAATTCCGTACACTAGTTTTAATATGAATGTTTATGATATGTTTCAACCTTTTTTATGAGTAATGAATTGGACCTAGTATGTGACGGGTGGTGCCAACTATAGATCCTTGATGCATCGGTAGGTCTTATGAGACAAACTTGTGTCTTGGCACAAGGCCTAGAAAAAAATTTATTTGTAGTCTTGGAACTAGGCCTTGACTATGTGGTTATGATGTTCGTCATTATGTATTCTATCATTATGTAATTGGATATTGATATTACATGTGATTATTCAACTAGTAGAATATACATTTGAATATTTAAATAGAATTATTTGATTTATCTTTTCAATATTATAATTAATTTTATATTAAGAAGGATTTTTTAGTCTTATAAATTTCCTTAAAAGTTTGTGTTTATTTATGAAAGTTTCCACTATATTGTTATCCTTACTGAGCTCATCCCTTTCAATGTTTTATTTGTAAAGACCTGGAATTTCCATGTAATTTTTTAAAAAAATATATGGGAAATTTTTTAGAGTCCGTGAAAATTGTCGTCTCCTGATTCCCAGGCCCACTATCCTCAGAATCATTTTCAGAAGTTTTGTTTGGGTATATTTAGTAAAAATATGAGCAGATTATTTTAACTTTTGAACCAGTGCTCGGAATTGAAATTTGAGGGCACCGTTGAACTCACAGTGCCAGTATTCGCTGAAGAAAACATTCACCTCGATGGCTGTTGGTCGAGGGTGGAAGATAGTTTTTGGGTTTTTTGAGGGAATAATAAAATAAAATAAATTCATGTTTAATTTTTTTTATCTGTTATAACCACCCAAGTGGAAGTTTGAGGTGGGGACCACTACACTGTAACCTCCCATGAGAGGTTATAGTGGTGGGGCCCACCTGAACCTAACCTCCCATGAGAAGTTATGATGTGGGGACCACCCTGGACTAAACCCCCCTAATAATGGTGGGAGAGGAAAACATCTCAACTCCCTCAAAAATGAGGGAGAGCCTTTTGATCTTCCTCTATTTTAATTGTGCCAACCTCATGAATTAATTAAGTTGAGCCAACTTAATTAATTCACCCAATTATAATTTTAAACCCATCAATCTAAATCATACATAATATATTATTTAGAGGGTCTTCCTATTCCTTTGTTGGAAAAATGTTGGAAAAGGAGGATTAGAGATCTTGGGAGAAAATCCCTCACCAATGAAGAATGCAGAACAAAGAACATGTTCTTATAATGAAGAGCGCTGGCAAGGAGCGTCTTATAGTTCTTCCTCAGAAGTACCTTGTGGAAGCAACTGACGTGGGACATCTTCAACGACCGACATTCCATCTTCGTCATCGTCCACGTATCGATGCATGAGCTCGGGTTTGGATGTTTGTGGTGGACGCGACGAATGACAACAACTCTTTCTTCTTCCTTGCGACTCTGTCAACAAACAAAGAACAAAGGTAGGGGATTTTTGTGATTGAATTTATTCCCTTGTTTCATTCCTTCCAAAACAATGAACGTGGACCAACTTATTATCATGTTGATTCGCGGATGTTTTTCCTTGCGGGTTGGGAATATTTTTTTAATGAGGGATTATGGGAATTGATGTTTTTAAGATATCTTTCATTCTCGTTCTTTGCTTCATTCTTGTGAGCGAATTTCTATCACTATAAACGCGGAGGGTGCGGACCAAACCAATGTGGTCGGACCCCTCCATCAATCTCCTTTGTGGTGTTCCTCAAAACAGAGGAAAGAAACATCAAAGGCGATGAAGGTGACGAAGGCAACGCCCACGGTACACGCGGCCTCTGCGACCCGCAACACCCCTGCGACACTCCGGCACCCCGAACAAAGCGGATCCACCACCCTGGTCCGAACTCCTCCACCTGCCGGCCGCACCGGCCTCAGCCGCGTCGCACCCCAACAGTGCCATGCCCGAGTCGTGCCGCCCTCGCCGATCGTGCTTCCCTTGCCAGCCGCGCCACCCTCATCGGATGTGTCGCCTTCACTAGTTATGACACTTGTGCCCCTCGTGGCGCCCTCTCGAGCCCCAGCCGAGCCAGCCTCTGCACGACCCGCACGCCCTGTGGCTCCGCCATCTATACACCCCACGCGCCCTGCATGCCCTGTGTCACCGCTGGCCGAACCGGCCCACCGGCCTCTGTGGGCCCTACGACTCCACTGTTCGTGCACCCCACGGAGCCCCAGCCGAGCTGGCCTCCCGACCCTGGCCACGTCACCCCGGTCATAGGCCGAGTTGGGCTGAGCTTCACCCTCACATCGCCCACCAGTTCGAAAATCCCTTACAATGACCCACGGCCGGTCCACACCCTCACAACCAGTCCGCGCTCTCCCTGCCCCCCGCGACCCCTTGTGGCCTACTGGGTAGAGCCAAGAAGGCTAGGTCGAACCTAACGGGCTGTCCCACCTAATAGTTTGGGCCAAACCCAATAGGCCAGGCCGGGTCAACCCAGCTGGTGCTGAACAACGTAGTATTATACTAGAACAACTCACTCAGGTGATGAATAATAACCTTACCCGTATGGAGCCCCCTGATCCACAATGCAGAGGATCAATGTTAGAACACTTCATGAGAAAGAAACCACCAACATTCTGTGGGACTAAAAATCCATTTTTAGTTGAGCAATGGATATGTTCCTTAGCTGGAATAATTCCTGTGTTGTGGAGTAGCGAAAATGAAAAAATGTCATGGACGTTTATCTCCTCAAGGGAGATGCATATCAATGGTGGTCATTAATTAAAAACAAAAATGAGGATTAAGAAGTATAAAATATGTAATGGAGGGAGTTTAATGAGATTTTCATAGAAATATAATTTCCTCATGACCATTGAGCAGATATGGGAAGACAATATCTAAGTCTGAGGAAAAAAAAGGACGAGAATGTCAAAAGGTATGAGTCTAACTTTACAAGGTTAGCAAGGCATGCATCATATTATATACATAACCCAAAGAGTAATATTGATCAATTATTTTATAGGTTAAAACCATTTCTCCATCGATAGTAAGTATCATAATCCTTCTCACCATATGAATATATTTTCTCATGTGCTATTAACACAAAAAACTAATTCTCTAAGTCTTATGAATTTAATGAAAAGAAAGAAAAGAAGATATCTGTTGAACACTATTAGTGGATCATTAGTGGGCAAGAAAGGACCACCACTGGCCACATGCTTTAGTGGACATAAACCCATACAATTCACAACATATGAGAAAGTATTTAAAAATACAGCAGCATCATCAAACACACCCCCTCATTCTTTAAAAACCCATTCATTATCTTCTTTGTGGATCAGATTCATACTTCCCCAATGAAACATTATCATACCCACCCAACATGATACACATTAAATAGAGATGAAGGAATAATCATTCTTGGATGATCAATGATCAAAGTTTTTCTCTACTTGCCAAGAACTATGGATGTACGACTTGCAGGGGAGGAACTCTGGGGACTCCAAGTGCGAGCAGGAAAGGCTCCAATATAGGCGCACCACTAGCATCAAGAAGGGAGACTCCGAACTCACCAATTAATGGAAAAAATACCCTCCACGAAGAAGAAGAAAAAAAATTTGTGCCATAAAAGATGATATCCTAGAGTTACGGGATATGAATTTTGAATGAATTTAAAGGTGGATCATGGTTTCTCTACACAGTTATGTGGTTACAAATGATAGTATTTGTTTTCAATTAATAATTTTCATCAGAGAGGTGGGAATAATGGTTTTGAGTTAAAGGGTTTCCATTAAATAGAGGAAAATGTGTAACAAGAGAGGAATTGGAAATTAGGGGAGATGGTGAGAAACAGAGGAAAAAATAGGCATTTTGGTAAGTCAAGGGTCTCCCAGATCTTGTGGGAATTTAGATATCATTTATGGGCTTTAAGTAGGGTTAAGAGGTATATTAAACACTTTTACATCAAAAAGATACGCTGCGGGGACTGAACTGGAAAAAACTCGGGAAACTAGAAAAGGAAAAAGGGTGATACATGGTTTGGTAAGACACCGTAATGGTGCCACCTTCACAGTTCCACCTTCATGATGCCACTAATTCGGTGAGACACCATGATCTGTGCCACTGTTTTAGTGTGCGACTGTCACGGTGCCACCATTACGGTGCCACCAGTTTAGTGAGACACTATAAGCGGTGCCACCATCATGGTGCCACTGTCACTATGCTACCATGACTGGTGCCACCATCATGGTGCTGTTGTGACCACTGCAACTATCATGGTGTGACCGTCACCGGTGCCACCATCAAGCTGCTGCCGTGATTGGTACCACTGTTTCAGTGGAACCGAGTTTTTGGAAAAGTAATGGGCCAGGAGGGTCCGGGCCCTTACATCGGATACCTCTCAAACTATTCCCATCCTTGAGAATTCATGGATAAACCCAAAGAAAAGAGAGGGGTCTGAACAACCACCTCATAAGATACCTCTCAATGAAAAACCACACTAGGGTTTCTTGAAATCTGGAACAACCTCGATATTTAGGAACACCGCTTCCTCATCTATCTCCTGAACAATCATGGATACACTACCAATCATCTCCCCCATGTAACCACTCAAACATGTAATGGTCATACTATATATTAATAAGGATAAGAGAGTCACTTCCTCCATGTAAAGATACTATCCTCTATAGGAAGCAATGACTTTCCCTCATGGGTTTACTCGTATCCACTTTAATATGACTTGATTAGGGATCTGGTCATCCCCTCCCCACAGTGAGGACTCTTCACACACATCGAGGCGATAAGGAAAACAATACATTTCAAAGATAACAACATCAACCAGTGCATCACAAAAATGTACAAAACAAAACATAAATAACACAAAAAAGATTAGGGTAATGGGCACCCATATGTGCCTCTCATTCCTAGGTACTCTCCTCGAGGCCATCATGCCTCCATAACACACGAACCAAGGGAATGGTTCATCCACAATGAACCTTCTCCTCACGATACCCAATCCTCACTGGTTTCTCTACAAATGTTGTTTCATCCTTGATATCTTGCTTTCTCCGGTCGAGGATGTGTGAATCATCATGAAGATGCAGAAAGAGCTGAGATATAGGGACGACATCGTGCACACTTAGTAGCAGTGGTGGTAGCGCCAGCAGATAATCCAGTTCTTCAACACGCCAAAACCCTTCAAAGGGTCTGACGAACCTGGGAGAAAGCATACTCCCTCTACTGAACCTCCATTGCCCATGCTAATTTGAGACCTTCAAGAACAAGTGGTCCCCAACCCCAGACAATAGTGGACTCCTCCAATGATTGTCATATGACTTATTCTGGTCTTGAGCCACATTCAGCCACTATCTTATGAGCTAAAAAATCTCTATTGTGGTCTACACCACCTCTAGGACAAAAACACTGGCTTCCCCGACCTTTTTCCAGCACACGGGTGAGCGACATAGTTTCCCATACAAGGATTTTAACTAAGATATGACAATGGTAGAGTTGTAATTATTGTTTTAGGAAAACTCTACCAGTGGTATGTTTCGTACCCATGGTCCCCCAAAGTCCAAAACACATGCCCATAGCATATCCTTCATTTTCTGGATGGTGTGCTCTATCTTCCCATCTGTCTAGGGGTAGAAATGTGTGATGAGGCATAGTTGGGTTTTAAAAACATGTTTCAATCCTTTCCAAACCTGTTAGGTAAACTAGGTCACCTGATCAGAGACTATGGACCTCCGAACTCCATGTAACTGCACCATCTCATCCACATACTGTTGTGAAATGGAATCCACCGCACTCGACTCCTTAATTAACAGGATGTGAGCTGATATCATCATCTGGTCCACTACTACCTGAATATCATCACAACCCCCATCAACTATAGGTTTTCTCGTAATGAAATCCATAGATATGTCATCCCACTTCCACTCTGGGACATCTAAAGGTTGTAACAAACCTCTTGGGATACGGTGTTCAGCCTTCACCTAATGACACACGAGGAACTTTGCCACAAACTCTGACACTGCTCACTTCACCCTGGGCCACCAAAATTGACTCCTCAAGACACGGTACATCTTGGAAACTCCTGGGTGCAGTGTTAGGGGTGATTTGTGGAACTCACCAATAACTCCCTCACACATTTCCACAGGAACAAATGACTTCCCATGAAATAGAATCTGATTATGCCCATCTTCCAACAATCCACCTATAGCATCACCCTGGCCAACACGGTCCCACATCACTTCAGCCTCTTAGTCTCCCAACTGAGACTCGTCCACATGCCACAACAAAGAGGACTACACTATCATCTGGGACATATAGCTTCTTCCATACTCCACCCTTGCATCCAGGTTTAGGGCAGTCAGCTCCTCCATCTCCTTCCATGCATCCAAAAATTCTTGAGCATCTTCCTATTGTGACTTTCAACTCAAGGAATAAGCCATAATTTTCCCATTTCCGGAGGTGTAGTAAATATCAATGTCTTATTCCTGAAAAAACACTATCCAACTCTATTTCTACAAGTTCAGGTCCCAATTGGATAAGATATACATCAAGATTTTGTTATTTTTGAACACCACAAAGCACTCCCTGATGAGATAAAGGTTCCACAACATTAGTTCAAACATGAACACTTCAAGATCTAGATCATGGGTGTCATAGTTACACTCATGGGGTCATAACTACCTAGAACCAAAAGATATCACCCCCTATTTTTGCATTAGCACTCACTCCAAGCCTTGGCCTGAAGAATCACAGAATAACTCAAACATCACCGCTTCCTCTAGAACCTTAGTATTCAGGCACTAACCAGATTCCCCTCCAGATAACTGAATGCTTCCTGGCACTGCTCACTCCATACGAAAGACTAGTATTTCTTGGTCAAGGATAAAAAAGGTGTGGCAACTCGAGAGAAGTTGAGGACGAACCTCTGATAATAGCATGCCATACCCAAGAAACTATGAACCTCCATCACAATATTTGGTACTACCCAAGAAACAACTGCTTAAACCATTGACGAATTGACTATTAATCAATTCTCAGACACCATGTGTCCAAAGAAGTGCACCACCCTTGTCCAGAACATGCACTTGGACAACTTCCTGTTGATTTTGTGCTGTCGGAGGACCTCTAAATACTCTCTCAAATGATTGGCATGATCCCCATATGATCATGAGTAAATCAGGATATCGTCCATAAACACGACTGAGAACTGGTTCAGATATTCACGGAAGACGGATTTCACAAGTCCCACGAACACGGCTGGAGTGTTCCTAACGGCGAATGACATAACTACGAACTCAAAGTTCCCAAATCGGTACCTGAAGGCAGTCATCGAAATCTCACCCTCCTTCACCGTCAACTGGTGATATCCTTACTATATTTCAAACATGGTGAACCATCCTTCCCCCTTTAACATATCAAAAAGATCGTCGATCCACAGGAGGGGATAACAGTTCTTGATCATCACCTGGTTCAGCCTTCGGTAGTCAATACATAGCCTAAGACTACTATCTTCCTTATTTGCAAACAAGACCAGATCACCCCATGCTGATGCGCTCAGTTGAAAAAAACCCTTCCTCATCAGATCAACAATCTTAATCTGTAACTCTCACAACTCATAAGGTTCCATCCAATAGAGAGCCATCAAAATCATATGGGCACCATATTTTAGGTCAATCCCAAACTCAACATCATGTCGAGCGGGTTGAGTCACAAACTCCTCAAGAAAAACGTCCAGGAACTCTCTTAAAACTCACTGAACATCCATAATCTCAGCATCCACTATTTTCGATTAATGCTCGTCCAACATAGAAAAAAATATCTCCACGCGCCATCTCCCCATTGAACAAATACGTTCGGCGAAAAAAGTCACATGCCTGCCATCCTTGTCGGAGAACATAACACTTATATGGAAGCATTTGATAAAAGAATGCATAGAAAAAAGCCAATAGATTACCAGGATGAAATCCTATGGATGCATTTACAGCAAAAAAATATCCCCACTAGAATAATGTGTCCCCAACATCAGTCTTCATCCTCAATAAACATCAAACAGACTGGTATGACCCCCCAATGGGGAACTCATCAACAGGGGAATGGAGACTCTCTCTATGTCTAGGCCCTAGGGATGGGATAGACTGGGTATAAAAAAGGAGTGTGAAGCTATTGAATCAAACAAGGCACAGGAAAGAGTGTTAAACAAGCTGATCATACCTTGAACAACTTCCTGACCCGCCGGAACTGCTGCCTCTGCAACATGAAATTGCACATGCCCATCTCCTCTAACCCTTGGATATCGGCCACCTCCCTAAATACACCCTGTTCAATGTCCATGAGTAGCGCCCTATGGTCGGCCCCCTCCTAAAACATCTGCTCTCAGATGAGAGGGATCTCGTTGTCCCTATTGCTGCTCCTAAAAGGTTCTGGCAGGAAACTGATGCTGCTGAGGTTGGCGCTGAACTTGACCACCCCCACTATACTACACATGCTCCAGGAACTAATTCTGAAGGTTCCCATGAATTCCATAGACGAATCATCTTGGACCTTGGCATGTAAAGGGGAGAGGACCAAGGGATCGAAACTGGAATTGCTGCAGCCTACTCCCTACTGGCCGAAACCTGGTAGGTCCTGATGCTGGAGGGTTGTTGCTGATTGTCCTCTCGTTTGACGAGCCCAGCTAGATCCCCTCTCGTGGCACACCTCCCAGCGTGTGCATACTCTCCACTACTTCGTCCTTCTTCAGGACCACCATGTATTTCGGTAGAATGAAGTGAGTAACAGCATACTAAAGAGATTGTCGGAGTGCCTCCTCTAAAAGTCACACTCAAGACTCCTCATATAGAAATAGGTTCGTAGAAAAGAAAAAGAGATTCTTGATCAGGATACCCAACTCCCTCACTAACATTATCCCTTACTGAAGGGAGAGTATTTCATATCTCTTATCTGCCTTCATTGTAGAAGGTAGGAATTCCACCTTGAACTCCATCTCAAAGTCAGTCCACGAAACCTTAGCCTCCCTCTTCTCCTAGAGATAGATCATCCACAACTAACGCGCCACACCCCGCATCTGGCTGATAACCAGAGTAACCCAGTACTCCGTCGCAGCTCAGACCAAGCTGAAACCTATCACCAGCTCCTTGAGCCAGCTCTCTATCTCCATATCTGAGACGTTTCCCTCGTACTTCCCTAGGGTCTCTCGCTGAAAGGAACGAAGTATCATATACCACTAATCAACCTCCTCCTCTCTATCAGCCCTCTCTTGATCATCCAAATCAAACTCCTAGGCCTTGATCTCCCACACCACCCATGGTCACCATCCGGGCGCCATGGCTGTATTGTAAACAAGAATTGTTTAATCCTGAGTAGTGTAGAGCTACTTTTAATTTTTCTTAGACATTATATTTATTTTTAAATCCCTAAATGACCCTAGACACACAAGAACACAAGTCATTAGGATTAAATTAAATTTCCTAGGGAATCTACCCTATAATCAGTATTGACTCACTTGGTTGTTCAGTAGGACCAGAGTCCTTGCATCAGATCACGGGGGGCCAAAATTTCTCATGTACTAGTCGGCCTTCCCTGGCCTATTTCACACACCAACATTGCATAACATTGTTTCCCTACAATCCCATGAAATACTCAATGTGCTTAACCCTAGGATCCATTCTATCTCTCAATCTTTTCCCTTTGATACCATTCTGTCTTGACCCACATTCACCATGATGATGGAAGGGACATCAGATTTTCAAACCCTTCCTTCCTCAAGTTGAAGGATAGATAATTACCCCTGAAACCCACCTTCAATAGTCCCTAGAGTGGATACTAGCACCAATGATATAGACTCACATTTAATATGGAAGGAATTACCCATTTTTTATTTAGTAGTATCATGAGATAAGATAGTAAATCCCAAACAACACCAATGTTGAAGTAAACGTAAAGCAAAAACAATACATTCTCATATGTATGTTCCAATAATAAAGTGATAAAAATTTCTTCAAAACTAAAAAGGGAAGTACCAAAAGAAAATAAAAACAGAAAACTCAATGGTATTGGTGTCCAATCTAATAGGGTTTGGAATGGTCCTCAATGTCCTTCTGGAAACCTGAAAACAGTTTTATATATGTAGGGTGAGTATACAGTTATACTCAGTAGTTAAGACAAAAAGCTCTCGTTCACAAGTGGGGATGCATTCTAATGCCGCGTGAGAAAAAGATATCACCAAAGTACCTATAAAGGAAACTATCCACCCGAACCCCACCATGGAACACTCCGCAAATAATTCAAATACAGTAAATAATATTAACAAATCATCGATGTTTGGGTACCCCTCACCCCCTTTCCACTGGTTATTGAAGACATCCTACACCTCAGACCTCTCTTTCCATTTTCACTTTAGTCCCACTACCATACCCCTCCTAGCCACACCTGGGATACCACAACCACACATCCCAACCACAAACACCTAGGCCAAAACCACACGTATCCCTTCCCGCATCCACCATGGCCTCATCCCGAAGACACATGGTAACAATTTTCCTACACACACCTGGACAAACCACTGAAACATAACCTGACTAAAGAATCTAGGGCTATAATGGATCTCGGGCCGTTAAAACCTGCCCGATGTGTCTTGGGATACGTGGTAAAGGGAGCAGAAAAGGATCTAATATCCAACCACTCATAAGAGTGTAGGGAAAAACACTATCTCCCATGAAATGGGGGTGTTCGGTACAAACTGCTCTACATGGTTGGGGTGTGAATAAGAAACATAAGAACAAAATTATATATATTGGTAAAAAATCACTCATCCCAACCAAGGGGTTCCAAAAGATTCCCAAAAAAACACTCTCATTACTATTTATTCATAAAAAAACACAACACCCACAGCCAAGTCACAACAAATTCCTAAAAAGCAAAGCCCTAATGGACCCATTATTGTTAACATATTCAAGTGATTCCATTTAAATAATTCTTCACTACCAGGAAACTAACATGAATAACCATATTTCAGGGAAGGAATAATAGTCGAGCATCAATTTAAGCATTCACACCTGGTTCTCATTTATTGTCACATCATCAAAAGGGACTCATGAGATCCATCAAAGTACTAGAACTAGACCAATCCCCAACATATGGCCCCATATGGCCTTAGATCCACAAACTGACAACTTCACCACAATAGGGGATCTCGTCTTCATCCTCATCACCCCACAAGAATCAAGCAGAACAACCATACACTCCACCAGAATAGAGAAATTGATTTTTCAGATTTAGGATCACATTTCCTTCAGTTCTGTCTTTCCATTTGGTTAAATGGGTTGACCACATGGATATTCTTATTCATTAGAAATCCATTTAATCAAACGAGTTTATGTGATTAAATAGTTCCCATGTTATAGCCATTGAATCACAAAATTTTCCAGAAAAACAAAGGTTCATTAGTGTGCAAGAAAGGACCACCAACAACCATGATTTTCAGTGGACATAAGCCCATAAAATTCACTAAATATAAGAAAGGATATAAAAGTACAGAAACATCATCAAACACATCCCCTAATTCTATAAAAAAACATTCACTATCTTCATTAAGGTATGGTTTCACCCTTCATAAAAGAAACATTGTCATACCCACCCCTCATGACCCACATTAAAGAGAGATGAAGGAAGAACCCTACCTGGATGATCAATGATCAAATTTTTTCCCTACGCGCCAAGAACTGGGGATGCGTGACTTTCAGTGGAGGAAATCCAGGGACTCCATGTTTGAGAAAGAATGTATCCTCTGCAAGTGCACCACTAGCATCGGGAATGGGGGATCTAAATGCTCCAAGGAAATAAAAAGAGACCAGAAAATTAGAAGAATATGTAAAGAATAAATTCAATGTGATAAAAGGGTGGATCCTAGAGTTACGGGATATGAATTTTGAACGTCTTTCAAGGTGGATCATGGTTTCTCCACACGGTTGGGTGGTTAAACATGATGGGATTAATTTTAATTTAATAATTCCAATCAGAGAGGTGGCCATAATGGCTATGAGTTAAAGGGTTTTCCTTAAATAGAGGAAAACACGTAATAGGATAGGAACTAGAAAGCATAGAAAAATAGTGAAACATAGTGGAAAAACCACATGTTTTGTTAAGTCAAGGGTCTTCACGCTCTAGGGGAATTTAGGATATAATTTATGGGCATTAACAAGTCTTAAATAGTTATTAAAAACGTTTACTTCAAAAAGATATGCTATAGGGACAGAACTGGAAATAACTCAAGAAACTAGAAAAAGAAAAAGGGTGAGACATAGTTTAGGGAGACACTGTAGTGGTGCCACCGTCACAGTGCCACCTTCCCAGTTCCACCGGTTTGGTGAGACACCGTAAGTTGTTCCACCTTTTGGTTTCTGATAGTCATGGTTCCACCGTCACAGTGCCACTGGTTCGATGAGACACCGTAAGCGGTGCCACCATTTCAGCGTGTGACTGTCACGGTGCTACCGTGATAGGTGCCACCATTAGGGTGCTTCCGTGACCGGTTCCATCATCACGGTGCGACCATGACCAGTGCCACTATCATGCTGCCACCATTACCGGTGCCACTGTTTTGTTGGAACCATGTTTCTGGATAAGTAATGGACTAGGATATTCCGAGCCATTACATTTCCAATTTGATTTAACAATTGATTTGTTAGTCAATACTCTTAAGGGAAGTATCATTGGAACAAAAATTTGTGAATCAGTTCCCATTAGGCCATATAATCATTTTATTTATCTTCTAATCTCATTATTATACCAATGATTGAATTTTATATAATCCTCGGTATGGATTGGATTTCAGACAATGATGTGAAAATTTAATGTAAGAAGAAGGAGGTTACTATTTTTTATGATGATATAGAATACCTTATCTATAGAGTAGAAACATCACCATTTGATTCTTATCATTAGATCAAAAATGTTCTTTAACTTCTAATATGTTGAAGTGTTTCCATAGGATTTAACTGGAAATCCTACAAAATGAGAAATTGAGTTTTCCATTGATTTATTTTATAATTCAAGACCCATATCGAAGACTCCTTATATAATGGCCACTATGGATTTATTGGAACTAAATAAATAACTAGAATAATTGAGTAATAAAGGATTTATTCACCCCTAGTGTTTCACTATGTGGAGCCACAGTTCTTTTTGTTAAGAAGAAAATTGGATCTATGAGGTTTTGCATTGACTACAGGGAGATCAATTCTATAACAATAAACAAGTATCACATACCTCGCATTGATGATTAATTCGATCAACTTCATGGAGCCCAATATTTTTCAAGGATTGACCTTTGATATAGATATCATTAGTTGTGTGTGAAAAAGGAAGACATTCTGAAAATAGCATTTTGAACTAGGTAGGGGAATTACGAGTTTATAATAATGCCTTTTGGACTAACTAATTAACCCTCTCTTTTCATGGATCTAATGAATAATGTTTTCAAGGAATATCATGATGACTTTTTAGTGGTGTTTATTAATGATATATCGGTATACAAAAATATATAATAATATCATGAAAATCAATTATGCACTATTCTAAAAACCCTCAGAAGAAATGAATTATATTGGAAGTTTAGCAAGTGTGAATTCTGGATTCAAGAAATTTATTTTCTCGGACATACTCTCTCTAAGGATGGAATCTATGTCGATCCTTCAAAGACCAAGGCAATCCAAGAATGTACACCACCGACATGTATAACGGAGGTACAAAATTTTATTAGTTTAGCTAGTTATTATCGTCATTTCTTCCATAATTTTTCCCAATTTGCTAACTCATTAACCAAGATCACAGGTAAAGGGGATAATTTTTTTTGAATAAAAGAGTGTGATGAATTTTTTGAAGAACTGAAGAGAAGATTAGTCGATTCTCTTATCATGACACTACCATTAGGGAATGTTGGGTTTGTTGTTTAATGTGATGCTTCAAATAAAGGACATGGTTGTGTCCTTATTCATAATGATAGATTTATTGCCTATAGATCACGATAGATAAAAATTAATGAACAAAACTATACCACTCATGATATTGAGATAGAAGTTTCAAACATTGATTTAAAGATATGGATACACCTCTATATAGTGAAAAATGTTAGATATATATTGATCCCAGGAGTTTGAAGTATATTTTCTCATAGAAAGAACTCAACATGAGGAAAAGATGATGGCTTGAGCTACTCAAGGATTATTTTTTCACTATACACTACCACCTAGGGAAGGAAAATAAGGTGACAGATTCTTTGAGAAGAAAGTATCGTGGAGTTTTGAATAAGATGAGATTTGAAAGGGACCCTATGTTCCTGGATCTAATAAATATGGATATGGGAATAATCATGGATGGTGAATCATTAATACTTTTTCAAACGGTTTCCAAACCATCTTTACTAGAAATGATAAAAAGTTCTCAGACAGATGATGAGGAGTTTCAAACGAAAATTAAAGCTATAAATGATTGTAGATTGATTGAATTTGTATATGAACATTGGATTTACAGATTTGGGATGATAAATTTTGTTCTTGACATACCTGTTCTGAAAAGTGAATTTTTGGATGATACTTATAGCTCAAATTTCACTATACACCATAGTAGCACTATGATGTATAAATATTTGAAGAAACAATTTTGGTGGGAAAACATGAAGAGGGAGATTGCTGATTATGTGTCATGATGTATGGTTTGTCAGAAGGTGAAGGATGGGAGACGAAATCCTAGAGGAGTTGTGCAACCTCTTCTCATACCTATGTGGAAATGGAATAATATTATGATGGACTATGTCATGGGGCTACCAAAGACTCCTATAAAGAATGGTGCAATATGGGTCATTGTTGACCATATTACCAAGTCCACACATTTAATTTCTATAAGAGAATATTTACTTCTTAAATGTTTACCAATACTATATATTAATAATGTTTTAAGACTTAATGGAGTACCCCTATTGACTGTTTTTTATCGTGATCACGGTTTTACATCATGATTCTGAAAAATTCTTCAGAAGGCCTTGCATACTATACTTCATTTGAGCACTGCCTACCACCCTCAAACTAAGAAACAATCAGAATGGACTATTCAAACCATAGAATACATTTTGAGATCTTTCTCAAATGACTTTCAATGTTTGTGGGATCAATATTTACCTATAGTAAGAATTTCCTATAATAGTAGCTTCAAATCAAGTATTTAGATGGAACCATATCAAGTGTTATATGGAAAGAGATGTCGCACGCCAACTTGTTGGCATGATGTTGATGAAAGAAAACACATAGGCCCATAAGATATTGAGGAAATAATGTAAAAGGTGAATATTATCCCAACCCACATCAATGCCGCTCAAAGTAGACATAAAAGCTATGCCAATAACCGAAGGAATGATTTGGAATTTTAAATAGGAGATCATATTTTCTTGAATGTATCTCCATGGAACAGTATTGTATGGTATAATAAGAAGGGTTGATTAAGTCCCATGTACACTGGGCCTTTCGATATTCTATAACGAATTGGAGTTGTAGCTTACCGTTTGTAAATGTCTCCAAGTCTCTCTAATGTTAATGATGTGTTCCACGAATCATTGTTGTGAAAATACATTCCTGACACAACACATGTACTCACTAATGAAGAAATAGAAGTAGAACCCGATCTGTCTTATTGTGAAGATCCTATTAAGATTCTTGATACCAGAGAACAAGTGTTGAGAAACATGATGACTTCTCTATTAAAGGTTCTATGGAGAAACCATGAGATAGAAGATGCAACGTGTGAACTCGCGGAACATTTGATAAAGAACCACCCAAATCTCTTTATGCAGTAGTATTCTAGAATTTCGAGGATGAAATTATTTGAAGTAGGGAAGAATGTAACACCCCATGATTCCACAGTACGATTATCATTGAATAATGAAATAGCTTTTATTGTACGCAACTTCGAGTTCTAGCACACCATGACCAATCCAACTAGTCGTTATGAAGAGTATTACAAACTTTTTAATATTTTATAATTTTTTTTAAATGGACTTTATTTTTGGATTCGTAATATCAAAATTATCTTTGGGTGAATTTTTGGTATTTTTCTGAAAACTTTCAATTTTTGATGAATAGTGAAAAAACTCAGTTATTATTTAAAACTGAATTTTTTTTTAAATAAATTTTTATTTTATTTAAATTTATTTTATTTATATTTATTTTATTTAAATATATTTTATGTAAAAATAGATACATAATACCTATATTAGTTCAATTTATTTCATTGGAGTCATTTTATAATAAAATTAGATGTATAAAGGTTTACTGAACTTTTAACGTCTTTTACCACCCTTCTGAGCATATTAATTTTTTTTTCATAAAACGTAATTTTACCACTTCTATGAATTGAATTTCAAAATTTCGACAGACATTGTTGACATCAGTAAGTAAAATGTGGTTTGATATGATGAAAATAATTTTTGGTGAATAGTAACTTTTGATGTTTATTTACCATGGTTAAAAGTATATAGGGTAATTAAAGGTAAAAATGATATTATAATTACCATAAAACATGTCTTAAATCTATTGGATATGTGTATTTTGACCAAAATAAACCTTCTGAATAAAATAAGATCCTTTTGGTCCACTTGGAGTAGATTAAGACATTTATTGTTATTTTATTTAAACATGAGTTAAAAGTGTTAAATTCAAATTTAAATAACTAAAACATTTTTAATATATGGTAATAAATATGAAAAATTAGACCTAAATATTCCTTAGAAATATAAAAAAAATTCCTACATAATGGTATTTTATTAATAATTTTTAGACATTAAATAATTAAATTTATTTATGATACAACGATGATGTAGTAATTACCTTATTAATGAAAGATTAAACTAATTGATATTATAATTATCCAAATAATTGTAAATTGATTCTATTGATGCATTCCCCTAATTTTCAATGATAATAATACTTGTTAGGGTTGATTAAATAAATTGTTTTCGACATAATAAATTTGTTATGACTTTCCCAAAAAATACTAAATAGTGTCAAAATTGACATAAATGAGTTTTAAAACAAAAACAATATTATAAAATGATATTATTCCTAAAAATATATGGTTCATCCAAAGGACTCAGATAAGATTAGAAATATCAATAATGAACCTCTTGGAATTCTCTAGTACTTTTATAGTATGTTTATTAGCTATTTATTATTATTATACAAGAATACACGGTACAAGCTAAATTATTTAACTATGAGTTAAATATAAAAGATAAGGTTAATATGGTGACCTAACCCTGTCTAAAACATATTGTATTAGTGGTTTTCGACACATACTCACCTTAAATTAGAAATAAATCGTCTTGGATCCATTATAAACCATATAATATTGTATAATAAAATAATATTTTTACCTTTTCCAAAAGTGACCCTCACCTCTTTTATAAAAGGGTACTTCCCCTTCTCTCAAAATCACACCTCCAATTCCATTTGGATCGGCCAAACCCTTCTAAAATATCTTCCCAAATACCATCTATTCAACCTATAGGTCTTTATTTGATCATAATCCAACCTAAGGATCCCTTTTGATCAAATCCAAAGGCAGAACCTGAAAAAGAGGTAATAATTTCATCACCACTTTCAAAGTTATTTTCTTCTTCCACATCCAATTTCATTGTTGTTTATATACCAAAATAATAACTCCATTACCTTATAAAAAATTTGATTTTATTATAAATATGGTAAAACCATATTCAATATTCTATCCATCCTTTTAATGACAAGTCACCATACGTGCATACGTACGGCTAACCGTCACCACATCGTAGTGTAGATTGTTATTCAACACTTTATTATTTAGATGGGAATAATAATGAGTATAAATGATTTAAATAATAAATATATCATGTTAATTATTTTTTATATATAACATAATATACAATTAGCTATGATTTAACCATCAATAGAATAATATTGTCGCTTGTGCGTACATACGGATTACCGTCTCCAGGAACGCGATGAGATTCATTCCCCATCATAACCATTCAAGAATAATTTCCATTTTATGATTAAAAATAATGTTTAATAATTTAATATAATTTTTTATATGAATAAAATTAATCATATCCATAAAAAAACAAGTCTTACGTACCAAATCATATAAAGGAAAATGAATTAGTTAACACTCAAAACAGTGATACTACTGAAATATTATTAAAAAATAAATCTTAGAAAATCATATATGATAACATATTTATGTATGTGGTTCTTTTATAATTTAATAACAATGATTTAAATATTATAAAAGAGGTTAACATACCCTCTATCAAGGAAAAGTACAAGGTATGGGTTAATTCTACAATCTCTTCATTATGTGAGGTTGTTTATACGTGAGTATCTATTAAGACCTCATTATCATCCAAAATCGTGTTTCTTAAAAATTTATCTCAAAACATTTTTACTATTTACAAGACTATGGGTTAAAGTCATTTATACCCTTGTTTTGATTTTTATAAAAAAATTTGAAAGTATTCTTTCCCTCTTTTTCCAAACTAGGTAGTTTATAACCTTTAAAAAAAATTAGGGTAACAATGTTTTCTTAACTTATACGACAGGTGTAGCTATCTTCTTCCATTATTACACCTTAGTAACTTCCCTTATAATCATATAATAATATTTTCAAAATAAATTTTTTCTTGTATAATTACATGACTTATAAATGATTTCAAAACATAGAGTTTTATTCCTCTCAAATATTTTTTATTTCATCTATTTCAACATCCTTTGATGGATTTTACCTTTGTTTGAAGTTGAATTATTATGATAAAATCTTCCATATTTTATTGTTGAAGGATTTGTGATATGTTTGACTATGGATGTGTTATTTTTATACCATTCATGGTTTATGGTTAAATTATTAACATTCCATATGATATTTTTAATTCAAATGATTATGTTATCTTTCAACCTTTTCATATGAGGAATGTATTGGACTTAGTAAGTGATGGAAGGATCCCGCTATAGCTCCTCGATGCATCGGTAGGTCTCATCATAAAAACTAGTGCCTTGGAACAAGGCCTTGAAAAAATCTTATTTGTAGTCTTAGCATGATTCCTTGACTATGTGGTTATGATTTCTGGCATTACACATTCCATCATTAGGAAATTTTCTATTAATGTTACATATGATTATTCGACTAGTATAATATCCATGTGAATAAGTAAATGGAATTATTTGATTTTTTTCATATTATGATTAATTTTATGTTTAAAAGGCTTTTTTAGTCTTATAAATTTCCTTAAATGATTATTTTTATTTATTAATGTTTACATTATATTTTTTTCCTTACTGAGCACCTGATAAAACCCCTTTCTATGTTTAATTTTTTCCAGGATGCGAAGAAGTTTATTATGACTGACTTGCATGGATAGTATAAGGGAGATGGTTGTGTTCAAATAAGACACAATGTTGTTGTTTTTTATTTCATAATGTATTGTAAAACATATGTATGTATATAGCACATTCAAAGATACTAAACTGGTTGTTTTTTGGTGATTTGATCCCTTGTAATCATGCAAATGATATGTAATAATGCACTCACTCTGGGTAACTAGGGTCGGGGTGTTACAAAGATCTCCTAATTGGATCATATATAATATCATAAATATGAATATTGTTCTATAATAAATTAAGAACATTTTTTATACCATTATATTTTATATCAAATCATGTTAAACTTAATGAAATATTAAGATAAAGTATTTCATAACTCAATTTCCATTAAATGGGTTAAACTTCTACTTCATTTATTTTGTGGGAATTTTTTTATTATATTATTTATTATTTTCTCTTTTTTATGTTTATTTATAGTTTATTCACATAATTGATTCATTTACCAATTATAACTTCAAATTTATGTTCATTCTAAGGGTTTATTTCACAATCTAAATCTAATCGATATTGTATATTCTTGAATATCAGTTGAAGGAAATTAAATGAATATTTACTAGTAAAACATTAAATATTTTATAAACTAGTAATTAAATGACTATATAAAGTAATATTAACATTTTTTTTATCTTTGGTACTTAAATGGTTCTATAAAATATTTTCCTAAAAATCCGACTACATTTCTCTCTTCGGTCAGAAATATGTTTTCCTAAAAAAAAAATATGTTTTATAAAAAATATTACAAAATGTTTTTTTATCATTTTCCAAATGATTAATTAAAGTAATTTTCAATAATTTTTATTCATTATAAAAAATATTAAAATAATATTTATAAATTTTTTAAAACAATTCCAATTTGGCTTTTACAGAAAAAGATAATGGAAACTATGTTTTAATGTGTACTGCATGAAAATAATATCCCGCCATCATAGACACTTAAATGTATTCCAGATTATTTTATAATTTTATAATTTTATTTTCAAACAATAAAAATTTCAAATAAATTATTAAAATTTATTCATTAAAATAAATTTTCAAATAAATGTATTTTCAAAAAATTGATATTTTACTGAATATTGTTTCTAAAGATCATTTTATGGTATTTCTATTAAATAATGACTACAAACTTTTATTCTTACACTAATGCGTATAAGATGTATTGATACCAACCTTATTATTTATATTGATTATTTATGATCATTTTAACTATGTGTGTTCTATTTTGATTCCATTCTCCATTATGAGTTGGATGGTTTATGGTAATGTTTACTGATTGGGAAAAGTTTTCAAATTTCATATACTAGTTTTCACAATTTTTTATTATGATTATATGGGGAATAAATTGGACATAGTATGTGATTTTTATGGAACTCTATGGGCCCTTGATGAATCAATACATATCACGAGACATACCAGATTGGGAATTGGCCAAGGCCTTACCCAATTACTTTCTGATGTATTGAGTGAGGCCTCGATGGTATGACTGAAATGTCTTGCATTATGTATTCCCTATTTATCTATTTAGTTATTCAGGTTACATGAGATTAATTTATTATTAGAGTATCCATGGTTATGTTTTATTATCATGTTATTATTTATCTAGAAATATTTTATGATCTTTTATTCCTACATAATATGCCCATGTTTTTTATTAAAAGGAATGTGTTTCAATTATTTTATTTTCCATATTTTTTATGAATTTTTATTTATTTACACATACACTTACTGATCATTTGAGTTCACCCCTTTCTTATGTTTCCTTTTGTTCCCAGTTTATGAGAAAGTGTTTTTTGGTTGATATGCATGGATACACTAAGTGAAATAATGGCATTATCAAACAAATATTTTTCGTCTTTTCTATTTTGAAATGAAATTTGAATTTATATTATGTATCTAGTATACTAATAATACTAAAATATCAGGTCCTTTGGGATGTGATTCCTCATATCTTATGCCAATGTAATAAATTAACCACTTCCTCTAGGTAACTGGGGTTGGGGTTTTTTCATAAAAGGGTATGTGTATCCTCAAGAGTCCTGGTATTAAGATTTTTGATAGACTAAAGATAGGATTGTTGGAAATTGAGATATCGGTTATTATAAATTATTGATAAGACCTTTTCATATTGAGACTCATGTTACCGTGGGATGTTGATATTTGTGTCACATGTTTTGAGTCTTGGTCATAATCTTTATTTTTATAGGGGTTTTCTACTTTGAAATAATATTTTTCTCTATCAGACCACCTTTTCTATTTTAGTGACTATAAATATTTCCATGAGATCACTTCTGTGGGTCCCATAGGATGGTGTAGCTGATTCTCCTCACAATAATTTACCCCTAAACCAGGATTTAATTTAAGCAATTGTGTGGATAGTCTATGTTGTTGAATAGAACATATAGAAAGTTTATAACACATTATTGGGGGTACATCTAGGAGTGGGGAAAGGAAGGGATTGATCATGGGAGCTCTTGTGTGAGAATCCATCATATTTTAAAGGTGAAAATGAACCAAATGAGATGGATGTCTTGTTTGATAAGATTAATCATATTTTCAACATCTTGGGTACTCCTGAGAGTATCAAGGTGAAGTGTGTGGTGTTCAGACATGAGGGTCCCAATAAGTGATGGTGGCATTCTTTGGTATAGGCATATAAGAACATGGGATTAGATAGAAATAGTTTCATGAATTTTTTATTCCAGTGGTTTTTATCAAAATTTGTGGATAATGGTGAATTCTCTATAGTTACTCTCATTGTAGAAGGGAGAGCATTCAGTTTCAGCATTCAACAATCAGTTTTCATAGCTAGTTTTTTTCTCTAGATGTAGAAAAATAATGATGATTTGAAAGCTCAAAAATTACTATTGGGTTTGGGAATGGATATCATATAATGGATATTTATGTCGAAGATTTTAAACTATGCATAGATAGTAAACTGGTCAATGATGACTAAGATGAATAAGGTAAGAAAATATGTATTTTTTAATTTTCTACTCCACCTAGTGGTAGATTTAGTGGTCCTCAGGAGAAAAATAAGAAGTGAAAACATGATCATTGGAGTCTTAGAGATGGTTCTCAAGGGAAGGCCTCCTATTCACATTCATTTACAGCAAATTGTGTACCTCTAACTTATTATCAATGTGTCATTACTGGGAATAATTAGAATTATTTTTTTGCACAAGAAAATGTGTGTAAAATATATGGATATTATGGACATATAAATAATTTTTCTCATGCTGTGTCTACTCCAATATATGGTCAAAGATCATCGGATCTAAAGTCTACTATGGAGAACTCAGATGCTTCAACAAATATTTCAATCCAACCACATTCCTCCAAAGTGATGCACTTCCACATGGTAGATGAGTTTCTAGTAGAGGTAGATGTCAGCCCATCAATAGTGAGAGGTACCAAAAAGATTACATCCTAAGTAGTTATTTAATTATTTTTTACTTGTGATTTCCAATTATTTACATCTATAATTTTTTTAATTTTCTTAAATAGATAATAGAACTCATGTCCTTTATTATAGAGTTAGAATAACCTCTTTGGAAGAAGAAAGGGTAGGGTTTTTAGTGTCCTTGTGTGCTATCAATAGCTGATGCGGTGTTATTATGGTATTTTATTAATCTTGATCTAGGTATGCTTGACATAATCATCAAGTAGTATTTTCTTGTTTCTCATCTTGTTAATATTTAGTTTTATCATCAGTGTGTCTCATTTCTCTTGGAAGATGGGATATCAAGGGTGTTTTAGGGATAATGGGATCTGCGGTCTGGTCGTGCAAGACCTTCCTGCATATATGTAAGGATTTTTTTTATATGTAGTAGTTGTGTCCGGTTATATTTCATCCATTTTTTACCATCGTTTTTTTGGGTGTTTTCATGATTTTTTTCAGATGATTTCTCTATTATTCACCAATAGGAAGAGGTATATTTTTCGATTATCATGTTTCCAGGTATGCAACTAATTTCTAGACCTTCTTATCATATTGAACAAGAATAGACGAAAGTTCTTGAGGTTATGTTGGATATTATGATGGTGAAGGTTTTTATTAATTATAGTTTTTCACAATGGGTATCATCATGGCTCTCTATTATTAAGGAATATAGTTCACTCATTTCGTGTGAGGACTATCAGAAGTAAAACTGAGTAGTGGTTAAGAACATGTATTATTTACCTTGTGTGGATGACATGTTTGATCAGTTGAAGGGGGGAAAGATGTTTTCAAATGTTTTTCTTTGATCATGTTATCATCATATTAGAGTACAATAGTTTGATAAACCAAAGTTGTGTTTTAGGATATGGTATGGACATTATGAATATATTGTGATATCTTTTGGTCTTAATAACACTCCCACAGATGTCATGGATTTGTGGAATCTGATTTTGTGTCGGTATCTTGAAAAAAATTGGTAGTGTTTTTGGATGATATTTTAGTTTATTAAAGATTTTGGAATTAGCATAAATACCATTTCAGTTTTGTTTTTTTAAATACTGGTGAGTAACCATATCTATGGAAAGTTTTTTAAATTCCACATCATGATCAATGAAGTCAGATTGGTTGGGCACATGATTTTAGAGAATGGGTTATCAGTTGACGGTGAGAAGGTGATGTTTTTTATATCATGGAAAGATAAATCCAATATCTTTAAGATTTGAAGTTTCTTTGGTCATATATGATACTATAAATTGTTTTTCAAGGATTTATTTTTTTTACTGTCAACATTGATTGTACTTACTTGGAGAGGTGTGGATTTTACATGGGATGTAATGTTTTAGTCTTATTTTGATGAGCTGAAAAGAATTCTTACATTCGATCTTACTCTAATCTTACATGTTCCTATTAGGGGTTATGTAGTGTGATTTGATTCTTCTAAAACTATTTTGGGATTTGTTCACATGCATAATGATCATGGGGTATCTTATGACTCTCATCATCTTCGACCACATGAAAATAATTACATTATTCATGATTTAGAGATCGTCGAAGCTATGAAATCACTTAAGTATTGGATGCACTAACTTTTTGTGGATAGTTTCCCAATATTTTATGACCATAATAGTTTGAGTTATATCTTCTCACATAAATACATGAATCTCAGACATAAGTGATGGTTTTAATACATTTAGATGATTGGCTTCGACATCGCCTACACCGTAGAGAAGGGTAAAGTTGTCGTAGAAACTCTTAGAAGGAAAGTTATATCATCATTTCTTTTGGAAATGATGGAATAGTGTAACTTTAAGTTTATTTTTTTTCTTAGTTACACATAGATGCTTATAAGGCTATTTCAGGAATGGTTCTGATCAGTGCTTGATTGTCATCAACTCATCTTGAGTTTATTATGCATAGTAATTAGTAGGATAATGAGTTCAGAGGAATTTAGGAAATCCTATAGTTTGGGGATACTATTTTGGGTTGGTCTCCCTCTTCTTATGGAATTATTAGTTTTGGGGATTGGTTTGTCATCCCAACATCAGTGAGGATCTCAGTTTTGTTCACCTATAATTGTTCTTATTGGGACATTCATCCAAACACTATGAAGATTTATTATGATAATAGATATTGATTATTGTGGATCGGTATAATGAATGACATATTTGAATATGTGTCCCACTATTACACCATCAAATAGATAAATGTAGATCATATAAATCCTTATGGTCTTCTTCATCCTCTTCTGGTGTTGGTTTGTAAGTGGCACAAGGTTTCCATTGTTTTTTTTGTATTATCTTAGAACCACTGAGAGAGGAATTATATATGGGTGGTGATTACCCAATTGACAAAGTCATCTCATTTCATTCTAATTTGGGATACAACTAAATTTAAGTAAGTAAATATTCTATCTGTGTAGGATATTTTTAACTTACACAGGTTTCTTTCTTCTATTGTTTCATAAAGGGGTCCTAGGTTTATGTCATGGTTTTGAAATAGTTTCCTGTTGGTGAAGGAAACTCAGAATAGATTGAGAATAACTTATCATCCACGTATTAATTGTGAGACAAAGAGTGATATTCAGATCCTAATGGATATTATCCATGCTTGTGTATTCGACTTTGGTGGATCTTGGAATATCTATATGGGATAGTATTATTTTTTAGACAACAATAGATATTAATCATCGATTATAATGGATCCTTTAGGGGATTTTTAAAGTAACTCATGTATATAACCTCTTTCTTATGTATAAGTGGGTAAATATTATTTGGTGGGATAAAGTTTTATTATGGAGATGTCTGTGAGGATTTAAGATATATGTTTCCCTATGGATATTTCTCTGATTCGATTGAACCCTTATGAGGATGAAAAAAATATTACATTGGATTTTTCCTTAGGTGAACAGGTTTTTATGAATTATTATCTTCAGTCCAGTCACCATCATCGTGGAAAATAAGTAAATTTGGATTTGATATATCTTAGACCATTTGGGTTCACTTAGTGGAACATGAATATTTTTTTTATTAGTTATCATTTATGGTACAGTTTATAGGAATTCAATATTCTTTCCACATATTCCTTCTTAACAAATATTATCCTAACCCCTCTCCTATGTAGAATTTGAAAGAGATTCCTTTAGAGATAGATGTTTCTATTGTGACGCATCTACTAGAGACTATTAACTCTAAAGTGAAAATATTAGTTAGGATGTCAATTTTCTTGGTCATAGTGTTATGGAAGCATGAATCAAATTCTCATGAGGGTTGGGAGTGCAAGTCATTGAAGATGAAGCAATGGCCTCACCTCCTTATCAGACTTCATTATTCCACGAGAATTATTGGGGACAAATATTCTTATAATGGAGAGTGTGTAACATCATGTTACCATATTTCAGGTATTTTTATTCTCTTTTTATTTGTTTTCCTCTTTAATTGAGTATATCTAGGGATGCTTGAGGATAGAGTGAATTTGGTGGGAAAAGCAGAAAAATAGCAGGGATGTTTTTTTAACTAATGGTGTCTGGGTATGAAAATGTAATTAATTAATGGGTTTCTCCCCATGCTTGGAGAAAACACAAGGTGGTTAGGGTTTTCATGTAAGAATATTTTGTTTCGCAGACTTATGGGAATTTACACATCATGTAATGGGGGTAAAAAAGTTTATTTTCCACCAGGCTCATGTCATGAGATGAATACACGGTGTCAAATATTACACATTGTGTAGAGATTACTTGTCAATTAATGTTGAAAATCGTTTTTTTAATAAAAAACTGTTGGGTTTTTTGTAAATAGGGTCCTTATGGATTATAATAATTGTAAATGGGTTATATTCCATGTAATTCTCATGATCTGTGATATTTGGGTGTTTCATGATTCATTATTATTTCATTCTTATGAAACAATATTCCCTCTCAACCTAGAACCATTCTTCGATGATTTTGTAAACCTCTACTCCTTTTGAATCAAGTCATTTATCATTGTATCATTAGGGATGTGCATGGTGTCTCTCCTGGTAAAAAAATACTTTCTTATTCCTTGTTTCTTTTGATTATTGTAGCATTGTTTCATTGTGATAATTTTTTTTTCTTATATGGATTAAATTATCTCGTTTTATTCTAGATTCATTTTATGATTTTGTTCTGGGTTCCGATCCTTTATTGGTTCTGATGTGGAGGTGTGTGTCTTGAGGTATGTGATATTTCTTCTTATATTCCAACCCTTTTGTTAAATTGAATAATTATCTGATGTGAACAATGATTTTATGTACTTCATGGTCATTGTTCTGTTCTTCTTGTTCGTGTATCCCTTTATGTGCTTGGGATCCCCCAAGTATTGAAGTAGGCAGTTCTGCCTCTTTCACAATTTTGTTAAATGCGTTGACCTAGTTTTGATAAATTGTTTTATTAATAAAATGAAATTATTTAATAATCTGACTTGTATGTGTGGATATGGGTGTGTTATAAAATATGTTTTTTCCATGGTTTTGTTAAATTAAAAGGGTTTTTAAAAGCATTATGAAATGTAATTTTGAATTGATTTTCAAATCCTACTTTGATTAAATTCTTTTATGAAATTGTTTAGGAAATATATTACATGGGAATCCTTGGGAATATATGTGGTAGGTGTAGTAATAGGATATTTCCACCATTATGGGATTCACTCATGGGGTGTTCCTCCTCTCCATGGCCATTTGTTCGAGGGATATGTTTGACGTTTTGGGGGTTCAATTTATGGGTTGTTACTGTACTCTCTAAATTCGATTCATATTTCTCAGGGCTTAATGTGCACGTGATTTTATATGTTTAGTATGAGTATCCTAGGTATCCTGACCTACTATGATCCTTGGGGTGATCTAACATGTGCTTTTTCCAATTTCGTATATTTTTTATTTCAAATTTTTAGTATTACAACCATGGATTTGACATGATATTTGATACGTTTTTTTCTTTCATATATCTACTTTGTTTTATATAAAATTATCTGAAACTATTTTACCTAATTTTTTTAGAAATGTGTAGAAATGGGATATAAAACTGTTGTTCCATTATTTTGGTATAAAAGTTTGTATATTGTATATCATGCCCTGTTTTATTTAATGTTGAAAATCATTGGATTATTGTATAGAGACTTGATATGGAACACATGTGTGGGATCCTACTAAGCCTTTTAGATCACACCATGTACACCCCTTTTGATATGCAAATACATTGTTATGTATTTTTATATAGGGAATGGAAAGGCCCTAGAGTGTGGTGGTGATGTTTTTTTTGTATAAACTAGTTTTTGGTAGCTGATTGTGATATGGATAGAGTTTTCCCATGCTTTCGCATGGAGACTGTTGGGGTATCTATTTAGTTTTTTTGTCCACTAAAGTTGGATTTAGCTCTGGGAAATCATTTTCCTACCATTTCGATTGTATCACTTCTGTTTTTAATTTATGTGTTATAAAATATATATTCATTTTTTCTTTTATTGTATCTTTCTATATATATGTCATGTTTTATACTAGTGTTTGGGTGGAAACATTCCCTCTGGTTATTGTTTGATTCTCAGGTTCTCATCGTCAGTCCGTGAGGATCAGGAAATCCCTTTAGGTATGTGTCATATTTGATTAGGTACAAGTTCAAGAGGGTATCTGAGTTGGGTATATCACATTATAAAATATTTAAAAGAAATTAAAATAGTTAATAAAAACTATTATCTTTCACTATTTTTTGAAAATGTTGTCAATTCATAAAATTTTCCAAAATTCAATCCAAGATAATTTTGACATAATGATTTAAAAAAAGATGTTTATTTTGTAAAATAAATTTTCTAGAAGATTAAAAAATTATTTGTACAATAAGTTCCCAAAATTTTACCAAATTTATTTTTAGAAAAATATAAATTTTAAATCATAAAATTGGATTTATTATTATATCTTTTCTGTAAAGAACATAAGAAGATTTTTAAACATTTTATTTAATATATTGTATATATAATTCATTAAAATTACTCAAAAAAATTTATTTGTTTATTTTTTGAGGTAAAACATGTCTGTGATCATAAAATTTAGAATTTCAGTTAATCCTATGTAGACAATATAATTTCAAATTTCAGTTAATCCTATTCATACACGCCATTTCAATGGTTAGGAGATAACAATAATATAATAATATTTTTATAGTATGTCATATTAAATTTGAACATTGTGTTTCATGTAACACTAGATAAACTCAGTGTCATGTGTAATGCAAACTAAAATCAATGGTGTGTGTAAGATAAAATATAAAAAATATTAAATTTACATGAAACAATATTTCCAAAAAAATATGATGTGTTATAATAATAGATTCATTATCCTTATGTATGATCATAAGATATTTCATCTTCATCCTTGTATGTATAATATGAGGTAATTACCTGATAAAAAATAAACATTTAAACATATCCCATTACATAGAGACAAATGATTCCACTTCACTCATATTCTTAATAAGTTTCCACCATTGATATTATTTTCCTTCCAAATGATAAATAGGTAAGACAACTATTTATTGTTCCATGAAATATATAAAATAATATGTTTTCTCAATGTTTTTGATCCATCACTCTTCTACTAGTGTATCAAAAGATCCAATAAAACAATATGGATGATTCCTTATGCAAGAATCCAAAATTCATTGTTCCCTTGTTTGATATTTTGGAATCTCATCATGATTCATGTCTCAATAATGTTGTGGGTGAAAAGAAACAATGTTTTTCTTCCCATATCCATTAGCATTTGGTTTCTCAAGAATAAAATAGTTTAATTATCCATCACAATCATCATTAACATAGTTTTTTTGGTTTCATCTATTGACTAAAACCAGAAGTCATTGCGTAAGAAACAGTAATCATAGTGTCAACCAACAAAGTCAAGAAAAATCATGTAGTTTATGTCTAAATCAAGCCACATTTTTTTCAATCTATGACACCTTAGGTATAACCTTGGTTATCCATGATCATCATATATTCATATCGTTGATAATGATTCATAAATAAATTTTTAATTAACCTAAGAATATCCCCCAAGAGTGTCAAACAAGGTGTATAGTAGGGAACATTTTCATACACTAAGTGAAGATAGAGTTGATTACCAATAAAAAAAATTCAATGTTATAACCACTAGGTAAAATTTTTCTAGACACACATACACATGTTCTCTCTAGAAATAGATTTTTTTCTAGAAAATCTATACTTTTATTTACCATAACATAGGAAATTCTCATATACATAGAAATATCGTAAGGGCTCTTAAAATGTATTCTCATCATAGTTTCTAAAGGAAAAATAATTATTTCCACGGATACCAACTATAGTGACCTAGGTTTTTCATACCTAAATATTAAACAGTTTTAGATGAATATTCAATACAATTAACAAATACACACTCAAGGATCATATAGGTTTTCTTTATTTGGAAACTATATATATAATATTCTTATTTAATGAAATATCTTCAACGTATCCAACAAATAGATCCCCGTTCATTACTATTTAAAGACAAACCCTACATAAATCATTTCATCCCATCAAAGGGAAAGGAAACATAATAAATGGTTATCTAATATTTTCAGTAAAAGTTAACATGGGAGATATCAATTGATGATCATATGAAATCGAAACCTAAGAATAATAGTATGAGATCATGAACATAAAATTATAAATTTCATACATAAACATTCAAAAATCAAAGAAATTATTCAAGGAATAAAGTTTGGTAGTTTATAAGACATTATTCCTAAATTAAATCAATGAACATGATCCATGAGTGAATAACATGGAATTTCAATATTGAAAAAATATAATATCATAACATTTTTTACATGTATAAATAGAAAAATGACCACTCATTAGGATAAGGACATTAAATTAGGCCCTCTTAAAAATTTATAGAAATAAAATCCAGGTCCATGTATAATATAATGGAAATGAAAGCAGGTAAAATATAACATTGTGATCACAAAAATAAGTTCACACATATCATAATTAACTCATTAATTATACATCCTTATACAATTTATTGAACATAAATAACAACCTTACCCATACTTGGTTTATAAGGTAACCACATGACCTTGGTTTATAATCAAACCACCTATCCTTAGGTTAAAATACAACCACTCATCCTTAGTTTTAATGTAACCACCATACATAGTTATTAATAGAACCACCAATCACATAATGAAAATCACACATATGTGTTCCATAAGATAATAAAACAACCATTAAATCATCACATCATAACCCATTCAAGGTAAGTAGGTTCTACAAACATATTATTATTTCATCATAGTATATATCATTAGAATAAATGGTTTTCATAAACATTTTATCATCATAATCATAAACTATATAAAGAAAGAATTAGGATGGTACCATTGGATCAAATCACTTTTAAAACATATGAAATACCAAAGGTTATTATCATTGATAAATATAAATTCAATAAAAATATATTTAAAACATTCTATAAGAAATATCCTTTCTAATTGAAATCGAATCATTATGATCCAAAATATTCCCAAATATTCAAGAAAACATTTTTTTCAAAAATAACATTGAAAAATTATAAGATATAATTTATATCATTTAGTTTTCATAATGTATGGAAATATAATTTATACCATACATGTTAAAATAATTATTCCTTTCACATTTTCTGAAAAACGTCAAAAGTACCTCACTTATAAAATGAAAATAAGATTCATTTTAAATAATTTTTAAAAAATTAAAACATGGTTAAAAATTACTTTTAAAAATATTTTGATAATATTAATATATTTATTTATAAAAATTTAAGAAAACATGGGCATGCATGAAAATGGAAGTCCAATTGAAGAGAGAAATAAAATCAATTTTTTCTATGAACATTATTTTGGTCTCCTCAATACTTAAAGAGAGTAAAATATAAGGGAAACATGTATTCTATAGAAATAATAAAAGGATAATAGAATTATTCTATTACTTGAGAGATATATCATTACATTAAATTATATAAATCATAATCATAAACTATCCTGATAAAAATGAGATCGTAACAAAAATCACTTTCCACTTTGGTCACATTGGGATCATTCGCCCCATGAAATATATAAATTTATATAGATATGTAAATCGAAATAAATTTCATAAAAATAATAAAAAATAAATTAATGGGTATTATATAAACAAAATAAATTAAATAGATAGTGAATATGGCATGTGTCACATAGAAATCTGAGTGAGATGAAAATCCCTTACCTTAGGTCATGTCATTCTTCAAACATGTCTGAACCACCTCTTCTTTGATGAAACTCTTTGGTTTTATACTTAAATACTTCATTAGAGTATTTATTAATAAGTATAAGGCCTCTAAAACATGGTTATTCATGTAAATACGATATTTAAATAGTTATAGGATGAACTTAAATGATTTGTAAGTTGAATATATGACATGAGTGGGTGCCCTTTTATAAGTGAGGGAGAGGAAAAACTTGTAATTTTTTAATATAAAAATGTAAACCCATATTTTAAACATTTCAAAGGGATCCAAATGGATCATTATCAAATATTAGATTATATATGATCAATATATGGTCATCCTATAGGAATTAAATAGGTTTTAGTTCATTTTACCCATATATTATTTGTCTAACACCCTAGAAAAAACCATTTTAACTAGAACCAAATTAAATAATTTTTATTGTTTTTACTATTTATTTTACTAAAAAATTATGTTCAAATTATTATATAATATTAATTATAATGATTCCAAATATTAAATCTATTTCTAAACATTCAACTGACAAAACTGGTAGAATTTAATTTAAAATTAAACCCTCATAGGTGATGAGAAGGGGGTTTCTATAGAGAAATTTTTTATAAGTATAAAAAGTTTTTAAATCAAAATTCAACATGAAAAAGATTAAAATTTACTATATTTAATTATTTTTAACATAATAAAATTAATTTAACGTCAAATAAATTTAAAATAAGATGAAACATTGAAAATTCTTGAATCAAAAGGTATGTTCTAATAAAAATAAGTATTTTTTCCCTATTCATTGAAAAATTAATATTTTTATAAAATTCTAGAAAAATATATCTATGATAATTTTGAAAAGTTTATTTCAAAAAAGAATTTATTTTTTAAATCAAATTTTATAAAAGATTAAAAAGTTTATTTTATTATTTGTTCACAAAATGTAATGAAAATCATTTTCTTAGAAAAATACTTTTTCAATGCATATAAAGACTTTTAAAAAAATGAAGTACTTATTTATCAATATATTTTATTTATATAAAAAATTAATGATTTATTTTTAAATTTTTTTTATTTCTTTTAAAATATCCAAATTTTGTGACTATGTAATAATGGACATATTAAAATAGTAATATTTTTAATATTATATTGAAGTTCAATAGAACATGGTGTTTCATGTAAAAAAAGCTATAAAATATTTAAATTTTGATAAAAAAATCAAAAAATATTATGGTGTAATAGTTACACTCATGGGTTCATAGCTAACTATACTATTAACCTACTTTCTTATCTCCCTAAATCGGAAAATCTCCAAAGCTAATTCTAGAAAAATCACAGACCACTAAATACAAAACTCCTAGCCTAGAAAGAATCATGATCATAGCTGATGTCCAAATTTTATTCTACTCTAACAAGACATATTCACATTGTTCTATCATGTAAAACATGACTCCCATTTTTGTATGATAGGTTATCAGCACTTTGAGGAGAAAAAATTATGGAATGAACCTCCTATATTACCCAAAAAACCTGATAAATAATTAAAGATCAAATCGATTCTGTAGTCATGTACAAGACTTAACGGCATCAAAATTATCTTGATCAACTAATATTTTGTCTTGCTAAACCCAGTTCCAAATAAATCACACATCATTTATCAAAACGTGTCACTTAGAATACTTATTGGAAATTTGAATTTCTCAATGTGTAATAAATACGAAATAAAGGTGTCTAGCATGTTTCATCGATGTGTTATACTATATTAGGATGTAGTATACAAAAATAGTGAAGGATAATTATTTGTATATGCATAAGATCTTGTTCATTATATCCATGAACACTACTATATAATTATTTCTTCCATGTTTCATAATAAGATACTCATTCAACACATACCAACTTCTAAACATAATCATAGGTTTTTCTTCCTCTCAGACACAAAGCTAATGATATAGTAAACATAGATAGATCTTAGAAAACCATTAGGAACCACTCAATTGGTCAAACAATTCTTCAATTCTAGTAAAGGGGTATCTGTTTTTTCATCAAGATCTAATTTAAAATGTGATAGTCCATGGATTGTTGAATTCTACCGTACATCCACTTGGATAAAAAGGCCAAGGAACACCATGGTGAAGTGCTAAGTTTGATAAATTCTTTAGCATCTAGATAAAAATGTTATACTTAGATCTCTTTGAACTAGTCTAGTTCCATGAAATATAAGGTAATTATCATTTCTTTTTCACTGATTACATTTTCAATATCAAACTAAAATATCTTATAAGGAGTAATCCCTAATAAATACTCTTGAAATAATTCCTAATATAGTTCTACCGCTATATTTATGAATAGAGAGGCACCATCTAATCTACAAAATGGATCATACAATCCACTTGTGTTGAGAAGTATTATCTTTAATGAAGATCCAATACCACCCTTCATTCCTTAACATCCCATTCACTAGTCAAAATGAATTTTTATTACCTTGGTTGGAGAAAAATCTCTTAATATATTATAATAATTAATGGGTACATGGATACTCGTCAACCTTTCCATTCTAAGGATCATGTGAAATCCTATCTTCTCCAAAAATATGATGATTCAATGACTCTAAAAGGTAAGAACCACCATCTATATTTTTTATAGATATAAATATGATCCATTTTATTTTGGGGGTGTATCCATATGAAGAATATTAAAAGAGAATCTAACTAATAAATACAAAACCACTACCATTTGGGAAGAATTTATTCAATGTGATTCTCCTCTATAAAAAAAAGAAAAATATAGTGTACACGAATTCAGGATTGTATGTAATTATTTATAATATCCCTCTCCAACATCAACTAAGACATGGTCAACTACATAATCCCTATCATCCAAAACATGAGGACAACCCATAGGCTCATGAGATACATGATTCCTTAATACATGGGGGTTCTACACTTTTGACTGAGGTCATCTGCCTACCCATGTTGTGTTCATCCTCAAAAATATATCAAATAACCACTTAATATTCCCAATATTCTTTCCACATTTGTGAAATGTATTGATATTTTAGGTACAATCCTTGAGAAAGTGACTCTTCATTATAGCACATAACAGAGTTATCCACCATAAAGGGAGTCATGGAACCTTGTCTCTAATTTGATTAATGAAAACTAACCAAGAATCCATAATATTCTATCTTTTTTTATTCCCATAATAATAAACCTATAATACACTAGATAACACACTTGTTAATCCATTAATAATCGGACGAAGACATGAAGAACTATCTTCCTAAAATCCCTTCTTGATCTCTAGTGCCTTATGAAGCACTACACCACGTGTAATCATATTGATTTCCTAAACATAAATTTAAAATCAATTTGAAGACCAATATCAAAATTTATATCCTTTTGGGTCTCATTCCCTTCTAGATTAGGAGAAAATAAAATCACCATGTTGAATCATGATGAATATGTAGTCACTATCATTGCCCCCTAATAGTGCTCCATAAACTCATGGGCATTGTCTAGCTTCAGTGTATCTGGAAATAAATACTTGAAAAGAGGTCCTATAAAGAATCCAATGTTATCACTTTATATCTACGAACCTACAGCGTGACATAAAACCATTTTCTAACCAATCCTTGAAGCATAAAGGTCGCTAACTTTTCCATCTAATCATTAGGGGTCCTTACCATGTTAAAAATCTTATCAGTGAACTATATCTAGTCCTTTGTATAGTTAGGGCCTCAATTTCCACTAAATTATGAGTGGTGATGGTTTTCTAAGTCATAATCATAAAAAAAATTATCATCCACATAAGTGTACACCTCCGCCTTAGAAATTTGTTAGATAGAAGAGTCCAACTAGACGAGTTATATATCTAGACCCACTAGAGAAACTAAAGGAGTATGATTGGTTACATACTTATGCACTAAAGGTGTTAAAACATAATGGGTGATACATATATAGCATGAAATTTATTGAAATGTTAGAGAATTCTATAGATAATTCCAACATCATACCTAGAAGCTCATCTACATAACACATGTGAACTGAAGTCTTCAAATTAATGTTTAACCAAAGAGGATATCTACAAAAAAGGCATAACATTATAATTTATACCCATACCCAAAGACAGGCCTCCAGTACCCTCACATTAATTACATTCATATATATGAACAAATGTATATAATACAAAAATATCAAAAAAAACATAATAAATAATTCACCCAAGAAAATATCACAATTTCAATTGGAATTTTATTATTTGTTTATTATATAATAAAAGAAATAGGTATATGAAAAGTTATTCTAAATACATAACAATAATGACTGAAATCACTTCCAATCTCATAAATCATTTCACCGACATCATATAAATCACATATGGTGAATTATTTTACTAACATAACATCGAACAGTCAAAACAACAATTCCCACATTATGAAAACTGGGAGGTCTACTATAAAGTACAAGAGAGGAACTAACATAGTTCCACAGCATGAGTCCCAACCATAAAATCTCTATCCTACCCTATCCATAATTAATCAAAATAGAAGAAACATGATTTTGAATCTGGTAATCTGATAAAATTGCATTACACCACAACCCAAACCATCAAGTCCAAGATATAATTATATATGTATTTATTTGCGCCTCCTCATACGTAAGTTGTTATCGATTAGTGGACAATACCATGTAAGCATTTTTTGGATAATTTTCCCTCATTTATAAGGATAAATAAACGTATAATAAGTTAACAACAAAATTATATGAACCGAAAATAAATATATAAAAAATCATCAAATTGGAAATATATATAAAATCTAGCTCATACAGAATCAATATGGCTTATCAGATACATAATCAACCCTAAACATAAGGATCCACAGAAAGTGTTAAGTTCATAAATAAATGTACCAGCATACATCCAGCCAAAACATCATCTAGAAACATTTATACCTTTCTAATAAACCTCAACATTTTTCCACCACAAGAGCCGTCCCCTATTCGAGATCTATAATCATGAAATATACAAGATCTAAAAAAATGGAAGATAACGTTATGGGTATAAGACTCCATAAGACATCCCCAAAAACCCATAACAAAATTACATAAGATATATTAGTGTATTAAATGAAATGAAATAGTGTACATATTACAAAAAAAATATATCACATAAGTATGTCACACAAATTCTTGGCCCTGTCATAACACCTTTACCATCACTTGCTCCATTAATATGGAACATTAACATATAGCATGATGAATCCCCCTAAATTGGATGGTCTAAAAACATGGCTGAAACATCCCCCTTAAAGGTTATTGTCTAATAAATTTTGATTAATCATCATTATCATCCCACTTGGGGGATAGTACATTTGGCTATACATGCATGCTGAACTACTAAAAATAGAAGAACATCACATATGATGCTTGATAAAAATGACATATCAAGCATCATGTCAAATCGAGAATGCTTCATAATCATCACAACCCTTTTGTATGAAAAACAAGATCATTATATAGGGATAAACATGAAAATCTATTTTTACAAACATAAAACATAGGTCTAATGGGGTACATACTAAAGCCAATATTATTGCTAACAACACATATAAAACAAGTTTAAAATTCAAGGGATTCCTACCCTAAACGTGTGAGATTCAATTTCAAGGATCATTGGAAAACATATCAAAAAAAATATAAGGAACAATAGAAAATTATAAGTGGTTCCATGCTCTGATGATTCTAAATCATCGGGAATAGTTCACAAACATCTATGAATCGATCTCCCAACATGTTTTCATAATCTAGGACAAAGGTTCTCCAAGAATATGGAAAATTATCAAGAAGATTAATGATACCCATATAGGATGTAAAAATAAAATAAATTGGAATTTAATTGATTATAGTCACATTAAATACCCTTAATTATGATTGAATGAGTTCCTCATTTAAAAAATCTGATATCAGAGGAATAAGACAATTGTTTTGGCTATTTTAATTCCACATTGATCATAAAAATGGATTTCTTCATGACTTGTCTTTTTACAGGTTGTTCATGAGTACACCAGACCAATATGTCATGGTTCCTCCACCCAAACTAATTTCCAACACCATAACATAGACATGGTGGATCTTCCATATCCAAGCACATATACGACTTCTCAAATCCCCGTGGAATTTCAATGGCTTGGAAAATTGGTTTGACTACATTTCTAATTAATAAAAATAAAAAACATATCAAACTATCTTACATATGGGTTTCGTGTTTGTCATGATGAACTAGGAACATTCGAAACATATTTTTATACTCCTAGAAAACTCTAAAACAAATAAACCCCTACATCAACCATAACAATGTTAAAAAAATAACAATAGACAAGTTTATAATAACATTAAAAACCTACTAAAAATTAGAATATTACATTATAAGGCATTTTTATATAGAAATAAGACTATTTATTTTTTTACTATTTTAAACTATTCATATTAGAATAGTGATATTTTCCTCAAAAAGGAACTCATTCGATTTTTTTTTTTATTTTTAACTTATTAGTCTATTCAATAAAACATATATTACACTTTCATATATATGAAGTGTTATTTTAATATACAACATAATTTTTTTTGAATCCACAATCATTTTAAATGGTAATCATAATGGTTATATTTTGCTAAATATTTTTTCACCCTTTTTAGTAAATCAAATATATTATTATATGATTCATGGATATTTTATTTAGTTTAAAGAAAATACATATGTGATGACACCATGTTATCTTTTATGTAAAACTATGGAGAAACATATTTTGTTACTTTTATTTCATAATAACATTAGGTTTTTTATTTTATAGAGGTTATTTATTTTTCAAGTCGTGGAATCATATTGGGAATCATAACTGTCAATATACATATTCACCCTATCTATATTTATAACTACTTTTTATTTATATAGGTAAAGGTAAATAATGATGTGTTTATAATGGTTAATCTTCAATATATTTATGGTCATATAGTAAGGGACAAGTAGTGGAAGAATTATTTTCAAAAATAATTTATATATTTTGGCTATCTTTAGTTTGTTGATTATTTATATTCATTTACATTTCCACATGGATTTTATTTTCATTTTAGATTTTACTTATATTGCTTCAAATATGAAAATTTTATTTAAGAACGATATATTAATAACATTGAATGCTTAATATCATTTTATATAATTATATTTCATATTTATTCATAATGTTTTGTTAGCTCTTCATTACATGGAAACATTTAATTTTTTTTAAAAAAACTAAATTTTTACATGAAATCCCAATAAATGGAATGATCTACATAAACACCAATGACGAATATCTCAATTGGTTTTTTATTCATTAGGTGAATTCATTACCAATGATTAATTCTTAAGCACATGGAAATTATTTCTAGCTTATAGTGATCAATAACATGCTTTGGGCCCAATGAAGATCCAACTATGGTGGTGAGGTGGGTTTACCCATATATGATCATTTGGAAAAGGTATCAAATTCAAGTTTGATTTTATATTAGTTTCAAAATATAAGTTATATTGGAGATAATATCCTAAATCAATAAGTTGTTATAAGAAATTATTCCCCTAACTCGTTCTCATTATGTGACATGAGTAAACATAACTAGTTGGGATGGGTATTTTTGATTTCTTCTTTGGTAACTAATGTTTTTTAAAAAAAATTTATCCAAATTAAATTTAATATATTTTATATGAAATTTTTATAAGTAATTTAGAAAAATTTCAATCATTGAAATATAAATGTTTACAAAAAAATAAAACTGTGAATGGTTACAATGCATGTGATGAATACCATTTAGACCAACCATAAATTTGTGAAGACCAACTTATTATATGTGGATTTACAAAATTATAATTTTATATTAGTAATATAATTTGTGTTTAATAAACTAAAAATATTTAAATGGGAATTTTCTAACTTATTAGTGTTATTTCATTAGGGTATTCAATTATATTCTATTGTGGTAATTGGGAATGAATTTTAAATTCCCTTGAAATTTGTTACTAAATAATTGTGGTTAAAAGATAGGTTTGGGTTTTTAAATAATTTCAAAGATTATTTCATATATTTCTAAGGATTATATATCATTTTTAATATATTTATTATAATTTTACAAAAAAAACTATCCGTAGTTTCTATTTATATTATTCTGATGTAACAAAAAGGAAATAATTATTAGTACCACATTTATTAAATCATATATGGATTTCTTTATTTTTAATTTTAGGATATATTCTGATAAGATTTGTTATTTTTTAATATTATAGAATAATTATGTCCACAACATTTTAATGAATCTTCTAGTTGATCATTGTCTATCTGATCTATCGATTCTACCTCCTTCAATTATGGAAAGTAGTTTCCCACTTGGTCTGACACACTTTGAAAACAAGAATATGGAATTATAGAATTATAATTCAATCATCTTCTATGTAGAGTAAGGATGTTATGAAGTAGGTGAGTGGTAAAATGAGAGTGAAAACAAATATTATATAAATACACGACTTCCTTAAGATCAAGTTCACACATTCACACTCAAAGGTCTAATATGGGTCATGTGGATATTCATTACTAATAAAATTTTGTAGATGGAATATTCTTAGGATGTTTTCCAAGAATTTTTAATCAATATTATACACCAATATACTACAAATTGATTTTATATTTCAAATATTATAAAATTTAACTAGAGATGGACTACAATGACCATTCCAATTAGTTAACATTGTATCTTCTAGAGTTGGTATTAAATGATCCCATTAAAACATAGTGTGTTAATAGTAGTTTCCAACCAAAACATTAAATATTAGCATCTTTTCCCAACCCAAACTCTTATATTGAGGGAGTGAAGTAGGATATAAAACTAAGAGAATGTATTGATGGATTATTTATGATGGGTAGTTATTTTTCTATAGTGGGAAGTGGTGAATAAAATTTTTTTGATGAAAGAAGAAGTAGGTTATTCCATATCAAACATGTAGTGGAGGAATCGAGAGAACATCCTGATTTTCATCTTTGGATTACTATAAAAATAAATCCATTGTATTCCATTAATATATAATATAAGGACATATAAATGTTTCATATTATGAAGAACATAAAATATCCAATATAGTTTACTTTATTTATCAATAAAGATTATAGATATGATGTTTTTAATGGAAAGGTAGATCTAGTTTGGTCATTCATAATAATTATTATTTCCAATGACAAGAAAGGTTGGTGGATTCAAAGGGATAAATTCCTAATAAGTCAAAATTAGATGTATCAGCATATTAGGGTATCAATTTTTTATAGTACAATTAAAATAGTTAATTTTATGTCATTTCCTTTATGATATTATCTTAGTGGATTTCAATAAAAATAATTTTATTTCCAATGAATTTTTTCCTTTCAATATAAAAAAGATTATGTAATGTATATATTATTATATTGATCAATTCATCTACAAAAGTTGGTTGATTGTGTCTTTAATTTCAGTAATAGAAGTATATTTACTAATGTGTGAGGTATTTTAACATTTGGGTATATATTTTCATTATCTTGAGTGTTTTCCATTATAGTTAGTGATTGATCTATAAATTAATACCATGTGTATAAGAAATATTGGAATCACTGATAGGATGCATTTTAGAAATACCCATATTCATTCCATGTCTTAAATAACTTTATCATATTCCAACAGCGGTGATGAATGAATATATATCTAAGTGGAAACTATTAAATATTCTCATTATATGCGGAATCATAATTTATATTCATCAATTTCTAATTTTTTTTTATTTTAGAAGAATTATAAATTGTTTGGAGAATCAATATGATTGACTCTCGTTAAACGATATATTTATCGACTTGGATATTTTTATTAACCTCCTTATTCTAGGATTATGCTAAATTTATAATACTTCCATTATCTTATTAAATTTATTTATTCAACTGGTTCTTGGTGTACTATTTCATGAAAAAATTATGATCAATTGGGAAATTGATATTGTATTGTTTCTAATGATCATTCAATTTCCCTTATTTGTATGTGGAGTTTTTCTTTATCTTACACAATCCAAATCATAATAGGGGTGATGTTTCCACAAACCAGTGTCATAGATTACATTAACCCTTTAATAATAATTATCTATCACTGATGAAATTATAATTTCATACTTATTATCAAACTTTAGTGTAGTGAATTTTTCTAACTATTTATAATGTTAAATATTAATAATTAAAAAAAATAGATTACCAATTATGTGTTTTTTGTGGTTATTTATAAATAGGAACATGATATTTGAATCTTAGTGGGTTTCATATGGTGTGACTATTTATTCTCGAAAATTTTCATATATTGAGAATAAATACATACGTTCAAAGCTATGTGTAACTCGGTTATCTAGAAGTATCACTAAGAGTAGGCCTCTTATTTTGTTAGAGATAAAATTATTTATACACCTATATATCTTAAACCATTATAGATTAATAAATTCCCTCGGTTGATTTCATTTGAAATGAATAATTATTCTATGATTACGAAAACAATAATATTAAATATATTCTATTAAAAAATGTTACCCTTTTTTATTCATATGGTTAATGAATTATTATGTTTAATTAAACATTTTAAATTCATGAAAACTTGAATTCCATTATTCTAAATCTTATCATGTAGCGATGCTAAATAATATTCTATACTAATTGGGTCAATATATTTGATAAGGAATGTATAAATTCCCCACCTCATCTCACTATTAATAATAAATAGACTAGGTAACTTCATGACCAAAATCATGCCACCACATATTCCATATATGGAAAACTAGAATAACGGTCTAGGATAGAACTGTGCGGATATTAAATCACCACATGAGAATGCACAACAATAAATTTGAAATAGAAAATTTTCATCCAAAATATATTTTTTGACAAATTTTTAAGTTCTATTTGAAATAATAAACTTCTTCTTTATAAGTGTGACATAAAAATTTATTTTGGTTGAATTTTTGGTATTTTAAGATAAAATTCATATTTTAATGAATATTAATAAATACTGCATTTTTACTCAAAACTAACATTTTTTATAATTTATTTATATTGATACATTATCATTTTAATTTGTTTTAATGGTTCATAGGATTTATTTTTTAGAATTTAATCCAATTTGGTCATAAGAAGTAATTTCACATTTAAATTGGGAAAAAACACATGTCAATCTTTTGAAAGCTTTTACTTCTTAAAACACCACTTATGAATTTTGACAATGGGAATTAATTGTAAATTAATCAATTAAACTTATGTGTTTTGAATTTTGAAAAATGGATTCCATATTTGGAATTATAAAGAATAAATTAATTAAATATGTACTTTTTTATTTTTAGACATTATGAATAGTAAATTCAGTATTTATTATTATTTACCATGGTTAATGGATAAATTAGGAAAATAAGGGTAAAAATAATATTTTGATAATATAAAACTATGCTAACACATGTCCTAATCATATTCGATGAGTTATAGGTGACCAAAAAAATACTCAGGCCAACCTTTTGGAATTTGGTAGCCACTTATGTTTCTAATTACATATCATATTAATTAATTTAAAGTAAAGAGAAATATAACATAAAAATGTATATTATTTTTAAAAAAAATTTAATATTGGGTTAAATAACTGATCTCTAGGACTATAAATAGTAATTAAAAAGATAAAAATATTTAATACATAATGGTATTATTTTTATAAATTTTATATATTAAATAAATGTATTTATTTATGACATAATTATGATGTAGTGATAACCTTAATAATTAAAGATTCAAATAAACGATATTATAAATATTAAAATAAATATAATTTGAAATTTTTTATGCCATCCACTATATTTTTGAATGATTATGACATGTTAACTTTTATTTAATGTTTTTTCTAATTAATCATGTTTTTATAACTTTAACAAAAATAAATTTCTAAATAGTGTCAAAATAGGCATAAATGAGTTTCTAAAAAAATAAAACATTATTAAATTATATAATAGTCATAAAAGTATAAGATTTGGCCAAAAAAGATATATAATGTTACAAATGAAATTAATTATCCACATGAGGTTCTCTTGTCATTTATATTAAATACATTACCCATATAGTGTAAAAATACAACAAGACATGGTACGAGTTAATTTATTTAACTAACGGTTAAAGCCATAAGATAAGGTTACAGTTTTTACCAAAACGTGTATAAAACCTATTAGTCGAGGTTATTTCGACCCATACTTATATAATCCTAAAAATATATCACTTTATTCCTATTATAATTCTAAAATAAATTTATAAAAAAGTAATATTTCAAGACTTTCCTAAAGTGCCCATCCCCCCTCTTTTACAAGACCACCACCTCTACCCACTAACTCACACCACTAAAGCCCGTTTTCTCACCCAAATTTTGATCAAATAAGATCCCAATATCCCTCCCTTACTCCTAGAATCCTCACACCATCCAGAAAGCAATTCATGAAATCATTTTGGATAAAATCAAAAGTAGTTACTCGATTTAGAGGTAATGTCTTCTCTCAATCTCATTTCATTTATTTTTTCCCTTATACAAACCCATAACATTTTTATTACATTGTTTTATAAAAACACCTGTATAATAAATATACAATTTTTTTTATGCAAAGGCTTTTACTTACACTAACACAGACCTCCATTTAATTGATATATAACAAATTGTTTCTGTGTATGTTGAACTACTGCCTCACGAAACTATGATTGTTCAATTTTCTCCTTCCACCTCTCATAGTGGCCATTATGATGGAACTATATTTATATATGATATATATTATATTTATATTATCTCAATTATATTTTAATTGTTTAATATTTTACCTTTATGTTTTCCATAATGTGTAAATACGATAATTTCATTTGCGGTGGTGTCGACTACTACCGTCTCAAAGTGATATGACTCGTACATTCCATATATGGAATATATAAAGAGTGGAGTTAAATAACATATGTAACATATATAACATAGATACAATACTAGAATAATAATATAATTATGTATCATTTATTTTTCATTCCATTGATATGACAAATAAATAATATTTGTGTTCATGCGTACGCATGACCTATCGTCTCCATGAATGGTGCATTTCATTTCTCATCTCCAAATATTAAGGATTATTATAAATACATATATACTTGATATATATTATATTTATATCACGAATAATTTTCGAGATAAAATGTAATTCTGACCACATGGAAAAAAATTTATCATAACACGTTCATTTTTGACTCATGTACCGAAAATCAACAAAACGGTCGATATGAACTCAAATAATTAACTAACTGATATAAAATGGTAGTAAGTAATGTAAAATTAATAATAAACTTGAAAAAGGTTCTAAAGAAAGTATATATTAACCTAATTTTATTATTCAGTTATATAAATAACGAATGAGAATAGATGGACTCGATGTAAGGGACTTTGTCTCAATATTCATTCATTGAGGCTTATTTAGATAATATACAATTCGATCTTTTATATGAGTTATAATAAACCCCTTTGACTTTTAATATAATTCAATGGTTTTAAAAAATAATCTTTTGTATACAAAGTGTATCAAAGTGAATAACATAATGTTTTTAACATAGGTGGTGACAACAAATTCAATTCCATTGTACCCATTATTTGATATGAGGATTCCTATAAAAGCCATCATGTTTTTTTAAAAGAAAAATAAATAGCTAATTAATTTTTTGGTTATTTTGGTATTGAAAATGGTTTTAAAAATTGATCGACTATTTAAATATCTTGAAATTATTTCTTTATAATGAAAATTTAGGAGTGAAGTGTTGATAGTTTCAATCTTTTATGTGTTATGATTTTATTGTGTTACTTAGATATTTGATAAGTTGTTACGTGATAAACCAAAGATGGGTGGTTCCGTGACAAACCAAGGATGGTTGGTTATGTTATAACCTCTAATTCAATTGGTATGGAAGTTGACTATATGGATATTCCATATTTAAGAACATTATGTGTCGAATTTGACCATATAGTAATTAAATTTGAGTATAATTATGTATCTAGTTACCTTTTACATGTTATGTGTGCTTTATATGGGTTTTATGGTAATATTTGTGTTTTAAAAGGGTAATTAATGAGAAAATATTTTGTAATTAGTATTTTATACTACATAAATGTGAAATTTACTACTTTATGATAATGTATTCGTGGCTTACATGTTTTCACAAAGCTAATAGTTTTACGTCATTGTGTATCCCTTACTGATATTTTTATTCTCATCCCATGTTTTGAAATGTTTTTCATAGGATTTCAACTAGAATAGGGTCATGGATGGGATCATGGAAAAGTTGTGAGGTTTATGTGTAAAACGAAACCATGCTTTATTTATAAGTTTGTATTTTATAAAAAATGGATAGTGAGTATAAGTGTCTAATTTGTAATAATGAAGTTTCTATGTATAAGTTATGTCCTAATTCTGTAAACCCCAATACCTGAATATATATTCTATGTGATTGAATGTCAAATTATTGAATCAACTCAATATTAAGTAATGATTAAGGTTGGGGAAGTCTAAAGAATCTTTTTAAAATAAAATTAAAACAAATTCTTTCATATCATAAGAAAAGTTTATAGTACGTATTTATCATTTATGAAAGTATGTTTCAGTACCTATTTAATTAAAACAGAAAAATAGAAATCATTTAATTAACTTATGTCATTGTTAAAGTAAAACTGCCATTGAATCCACTTTTAAAATCCATTTTAAAGACATCCATTTTATAAATAGTCAAATACCATATATCCTTTGAATAAGTAGGAAAGTCAAACCACATAATTAGATATTTTATACAAGAGATGACACAATAAACCTTAATAATTAATAAAATAGATCAATTTCATTAAAAATAATCATTTCACAATTATGTACCATGGGAAAAATATGTAGTTATCCTAAAATATTTTGACCCTCTGCTTCCTATTATAAACTCATTATGCAATAAGTTAGAAATTAAATTCTCATGATAATCACTAAAGAGAAAATTACATCTACTTGGTGGGGTTATGTCACCCATACATTAAATCACATTCACCTATCATCCAGGGAGTATATGTCATGGCCTAGTAGTGTGGTGTTTCCCCACCGTGAAACTAGGTACATCATATATGTTTGGTTTAGTTTTTAATATGGTATGATCCAAAGATATACACAAATTATCCTTCCCTCTTAGAAAATTGTATTCCCATCTGATTTACCTAATTAAAACTATATCATGTTTTATCAAAATAGTCCTTTTGAATAACCCATCACAAGCACTATTAATTAATTAAATGCACCTTGACTCTTTAAAACAACCAATTCCCCAACTATAAGAATAAATATAAAATAACAAATAGATATAAATAAACTCATAAAAAAATAACATGGATCTAATTAATTAAAACATCCCTTATAAAATTTAATAAGAAAAGTAAAGAATTCCAAATATGCCTTTACAATTCACATTATAAATTATCTATTTTTTTGAGAACTAGGTTTGAGAATAAATAATAAATTCATTAATGATTCCCTCTCATTATGTCTATATAAAATTACACATATATAAATTCCTCTTATTCCATGAATTTACTAGTTTCCATTTAAATTTTCACACTTACATGTATATGTATATAAATATCAATGTATATATTTATAACCTCGAATACCCAAAATGTAATTTGAAGAACCTTGAATTTATTATATTCAAAACCAATACTAAAATACTTTAACAATATATGTAATTTATTTTAATACTTGAAATTATAATAAAAAATATATGAATTAATTATGAGTTAACATTTATTGAAAAAATTCATTTAAAATTAAAATGATATATTTATAAGTGAAATCCATAAAATGCTTCAAATATGAGATATGAACAATAAAACAAAACCTAATTTCAACCCAATATCATAATGGAATGTTTTATTTAATTTTATGAAAACCACCTTGAAATATAATTTTGTCTATAAAAAAATAATCTCATTTGGAAATAAAACAAAAGAAACCAATGGAGATAAAATTAAATAGTCAATCATGGTGAAACCCTAACTGAAATAAGTGCAGATGATGAAACTCCTTAAAAAAGGATAAGAATGTTCCAATAGGTATCCAAACACTATAGGAATAGAAACCACATAAAAAATTATATATTTTCCGTCAAATCACCCTAGATTTTTTCCCATACTTTACTAAATAATGATAATGGAAGAAGATGAAATAGGTAGATTAAGATGTATGAATAACAGAAAGGGGAAAGATCTTACACAATCTGATCACACATGAGACTAATAAATATTGGATTACCAAGGGAGAGTGAATGGTAGCGGTTCACAGATTACGGTAGCAGGTTCGGGTTATGGGTTATAAAATCCAAGGAGGGGAGGTGGAGGAAATTAAATGGTGTTTATTTCATTAAGTATAGTTTAGAAAAAATAAAAAATCTAAAGTCCACATTGAGTCTCACGGTTTGGGAATATTTCTTACCAAATTGTGTTCAACAATACACCCAGAACTGGTCACACAATGATCCTACATGAGTTTAATATAAGGTTATCTAAATAGTGTTCCAACCATTAAAAATGTATTTATTATGTTGTAAAACAGTATCATTTGGAATCTTCATGGATAAAATTTACAATGTGATTATCGTACAAGAGGAAGGTTTACCAAAAAAATTTAAAAATTCATACAATATAATACCCAAATCTCAATGATAAATAATGGAAATAAATTAATTAAACAAGTATTTTATTTTTTTGGTGTGATATAATAAGGAAATCACTTCTGATTGACATTCTTAAAGTCTTTACGCATCTCACGAATTTTCTACATGCACTAAAAGTTATTTAATAACCGCTTTTATCCTTACATGTTTCCATCACATTCTCAGAATTGATAACATATACAGGTATCTTATTTATCCACAATTTATATATTCAAACCACATGTCTACACCATCCACCTACCACAACAAAAACATAAAATATGTTTTTTAAGGATCAGTTTGTCACATTTTTGGTCACAAATTTCCCTCATTGAGTGTAGGACCAAATTATCAAAGCAAAGCTCCCATGAGGTTCATAATTATTCATTGGAAATGACATATTATACTTAATATATATGGATTCATATCCAAAATAAAAAACACACAAAAAACTCTCTAAACTCTAATATTATATCATGATGATAAACCTGTCAACATTTTTTCTATGGATATTTTCCATCAGATCAAGTAGTCATTTAACAAGGGAATGTGACCTTCTTAAAATATTATTCTATCATTTAGATGCTAAATAGGGCCTCCCACGTTTCATAATAGTTCAAATATATTCATCGTTGTTTATATAACATAAATTGTTAGAAACAACTAATTTATCATTAGACAGTTTAGGTGTAGATTTTACTTCCATATGGGGAATCCTCATTTCACAAACATGAAAATATTTTGTTTTGAACTCCATATAATGTTATATCTCTTATTTTATATTCATAAAATCATTTTTATCCCATATAAAATCGAATTGGTCTCAACCAACTCTACCCCTTTCCTAGAAAATTTTACTTCAAGATCCCACACCATCTTCCATTGTTTATCCAGTATTAATTTTTAATGTCTTAATAACAACCATATAATATCCTTTTTTAGTATTTAAACCTTTTCATCAAAAACTTATTTATATCATTAAGATGATTTATCATTTTATTCGTGATCTGTGTAATCTTCTCAAGAAAACTAAACTTACCTTTGATTTAAAAATCCTATGTTTTAAATTATTATCCATCATAATCATTGTTGGATAATTCAAAACCTCTATCAACATGATAAAATAAATTAAATACATATTCTGTTGAAAATAATGAGTCATTTGTCTTCTTTTTAGTGACTAAACGCATTCTAATATATATAAAATGATTCTCATTTATCTAAACATTTCACTAATTTTGAAATTTCTAATCTTCACAATTTGGTTTAGATTCGTCAAATTTATCATTTAAGTATTTTTTCTAAATATGAACAATATCATTGAAAATATACCCTATTAGTAACTCAATTCCATTAATTTTCCTCATGACATTCATTAAAATCATTGAATGTGGAAAAGTCGGGTTAAAATCTTCATCATTCTCACAATCTAAACATCATGACTCAAAAACCTATTCATCTTTTACTTTTCCTTCTCTTAAGGGATGATATAACATCTCATAATTTTCATTCCTTCACAAGAATTGTTTTTTTATCACATTCTAATCTATACAGATGTTTTAAATATTATATAAGTTAAAATATTCCCTATTCTTTGATGGAATAAATTTTGGGATCAAATCTATCAATGGAATCTCTCATGAGATTATTCACATTGATTTATTCATATATCCTCTCACAAAAACAATGATTACTACTCTCTATTTTGATAGATATGGAATTTAACTCCTCAATATTTTCATCATCACCCTCCATCAAGTATCTAAATTTTACCTTTTGAACTTAATATATGGTTTCCTTTACTTTGATAATTCTATCATACCATTGATTGAATTTATCGCTAATTTCATTCCTGGTTTGAAGACCCATGACATTAGTATAAAAATTATTTGAATGAAACATCAAAATAAATTTTTTATCCCTCTCACTTCAAGATTTATCTTATTAGTTATATTCATTCAAATATCCTAAGAATATATGGAAAATGAATATTATTATCAACTATTACATCAAGTATTTCTATAATATGGTTGGGTAGAATCATATTCCTTTATATGTGGTAGTTATTACAATCAAAAATAGGTATACCTAAGTTGTTAACATAATTTTGTTTCTTCATGATTGATAGATTCCTTGTATATATAGTCGGAACTTGTATATCTGACCTTATAAAACTTGTAATTCACCAAGATTGATTGAGTACTGGGAGCAGGGGTGAATCAGTTATCATCACTTATGAACTCTCTTAAATAGACCATTTAAACATTTTAAGGATGATTATATTAATATTAAAAACACATAGCCTCACCATTTGTGTAGAAATAATAAGAAAGACACCATCAAAAATTATTTGGAAGGGTTTATCAGAATACCCTATCCCATTCCAGGATCCCCCACTTTAAGTATTCTTCCACTACATTCAAAAATAGTCTAAAACCAAGGAAAATGTAGTCCTATAAATAATGATTATATAGTGTTCTACCATCTATAATCCCCTATAATAAACTATATAACCTAAAAATCATCAATTAAAAAATACCTTTGATGTTATCTTATTTTTTCTCAAAACCACTTGAGGATGGTCATACATAATGAAAAGATAGATCAACATTCCTATATGTATATGGTTCTTAAAATAATATAATATTTCTTCTTCTTGATTTCATAGACATATGAGTTTATCGATACCCAGTAATTCACACAAATGGGTATTCTTATGCATATTCTATACACAATCTCACATGTGTTCATGTTCTTTAAATGATCCTAGGTTCATACTCCTCCCCTCTTATTTCGTGTTCTTTAATTATCACACTCATATTATTATCTTATATAATTATTGAAAACTCTCTCAATATTTATTCATATAATTATTTGGGTACTTTATACATTTTATATTCACAATGAATAAAATTTGACCATTATTTTATATATGTTTTATATAAATACCCAAAAGACATGGATGATATGTAATATTATAATTCTAATACCGATGATAATTCTAGTTATAATTATCCTTTTAATCTCTCTTAATTCCCCCCATGAATTGGATGGAAGGTAATATTCTCATTCAATCTTGGAAGATATTTACAGTTTTATTTATCCTTTAAATCTAGGCCACATATTAGTTATAAATTTAATTAAAACTCATGTATTTACATCCCTAAAATCCACCAAAAAAACCAATTCATATAAATACTATAGGTTCTTCATCGACATGTTCATGATCATAGGTAGAAGATGTGGTAGTAATGACTTGCATTGTGGAACACGTCTCAATACACATCATCATTATCATAGGGTATTTATTCACCATTTTCTTGGATATTGTTCATTTTATTTATCATGATATTCTGAATCCATAAATATTTTCTTAATGATATCATCTAACTTAATTTAATATTATTTAGTAATTCATAATTCCAAAATTCCATATTTTCTCATTTATTATTACTTTGTAAGTAATGCGAATTTCTCACTCCTTTGTGGGTTTTCAACATGAAATGAATTCATATACTCATAAATTCAAATAACTTTCCTGTTTCAATTTCATACACCAAAGTCATAAAATAAAAAATCATATGGTTTCATCAAATTGTTACACAAAAATAAAATTGATATTGTTGAATTTATAAAATGTTTCTCAAAGTAATGTGATAATATTGAAGATTTAATTCTATTTTTCATATTTTCAAGGACATAAATTAATTTTTAATTTCATTAAATATAAATTCATGTTTATGTGTCTTATTACGCTAAATAAATTCTTGTTCATGTAACATTCATTAAAATAGATACAATTAAGATATGAATTGATCATGAATAATGAATATATTTATTATATATTTAATAAAATTTAAATGTGATATTTCATTAAAAGGTGTTTACCAGTGAGGTGTGATATTGGGAGTTTTAATGTTATATTTCAAGTTGAATTATATTAAATTGATTACTCACATATATTTTTATACTTCATGGGAATACTTATATATATATATGGTAAATGTAGGAATCTATAATCCACTTGTTCAGGTCCTGATCTTATTATTATACCTTAAATAATACTATGATTTACTTAGGTGTGTTTTCTACTCATTCAAGATAGGAAGAGATAAAAAGGTGTGAGGAAAGTTTGGATTACATCACCAGTAAACTGTAATGTATTTATCCTAATATAGTATGGATATGATTGGATTAGGGGATCCAATGTATTTTCCCATGATGCATAAATTATAATCACTATTAATATTAATAATCTTTATTATTATTTCTTATTTATTCTATATATTTTTTAAAACATTGGTATTAAGAAATCATGAAGAAGTGCTATTGTTTTAATCATTGATTTAGTTTTCACTATAATGAAAATGGTGGGATTAATAACAAACTATTTTGTTATCATTTATTTCATTCAAAAATTTTAGTTTTTCCATTAAAATTCATATTACATTGAATTATGTTTTAATTAGAAATTTTCTATGCTTTATTAGAACTTCGATAAATATAGAGACATTATAAGGGAGACTTAAATGATATATTTTCTTGAGTCCATTGGAACCCTTTTTAGTAAATATAATGACATGTTTAAATTAGTTATAGATCACTTCATTGTTTTCATGTAAATTATTATGTAATCATTATTTATTATTTATTTTTAAAAATTAAAGAGAATAATAATTTTTAGATGCATTTTAAACTATTGTTTCATTGTTTCGTTTATAATGGTTATACATAGAAGATGTAGTGATGTTTTACTAGACACTAACAATCATACCCTATATTCAGAATATATATGTATGTAGCCCAATTTATTATTGATGCTAAAAAATGAAAAGAACCACATAGATATAGAAGGAGATATTTTTTTAGTTTGGTTTATGGAGAAGGTTACAAGTAAAGAGATTTTTCTTTTTACATAGATATAGGATATTTTGGATCCATCAATATATTTTTATTTTACATATCATCATGTATATTACTACATATACATTATTTTATTTTCTGTTATATGTTTCTTTGTTCATGTTTTGAAATTTATTCAGTTGGTGATAATTTAATCTCGCTTAATGTTATGTGGAAGTTCATGAAATTATAGTTTTTGATTTTTCAGCATGTGTTAGATTGTTATCAATATTTTGGATACATTTAAAATAAAAAAGTGTTGAATTTTTGTGTATGACATCCTAACATATGGAATGATCATAAAAAAATCCAATTTTATGTTATTCAGTGGGAATAATCATTCCCAACAAGTAATATTGATTCTCATGGAACATGTTCTCACCTACATAAACTAAGAATTTACATCTGGCCATATGGTGAGTTTTCTAGGAATATGTGGTCATTTGAACAACATTTACTCATTAAAATATTACTCATATTAATAAATAAATATTTATATGATAATTTTTGAAAACATACGGAATCATTGGAATCCAGTAATTAGAATATTATTTTACATTTATTTATAATGACATTTTTATAACATATAACTATACAAAATTTCATATTTTTTTTATCACATGGTGGTTTATAAACATTATATTTTTAAAAATAAATGAAAATTATTTTTTAACTAGGGTAATATTATGTAAGGAATTTATAATTATAAATAATTATAAATTAAATATTTAAATTGTATTTATTATGTTCCATGTTCATATTTTTAGACATTGAATTTTTTTATCTAAACTAATAATTAATAGGTTATACATTGAAATAATTTAAATTATATTTCATATTTGTTTTCTATAAATTTAATTTCCCAAATAAATTATTCCTTATTACGATGAAACTTATAATAAATTTAGAAAAGGAAGTTAATATTAATGTAACATGGTTATTTATATAATATTATAGCCATAAGGTATAAAGTCTATCATGCCAAAAAAGATTTCCCATATATATATTTAAATTATATATTTATCAAAATTAAAATATTAAATTTATAAAAAGTAAAGTTCTTTAATAGTATCATCAAAATAACATTATGGTGATTTATTTTTTCTATTTTTCAGAATTATTTTAGAAAAATAGAGAAAAATAATTATTATTCTTCTATAGAAAGTTATATTATATCATTATAATGAAAATATAGAAGATTAGTTTATAAATAAATTTTCATGACTAAAATTATATTTGATGACTAAAATAATTAATTTAATATTAAAAAAATAATTTCAAAACCTAGAATATGATATTCAAAATATCATTTATATTTTTTTAATACAAAACTATATTTTAATTATTATGTTCAATAAAACATTTCTAAGTATCATTTTGATAACCATTCTGTTTAAATGTTAATACCATAAATAATTGTTTATTAATGAATTATTTTATTCCAAAAAATCAACACAATTTGTAATTTCCAAGTCAAGATAGATGTATCACTAAGAGGGGATGTTGGAATCAGTAGTATCTTTCTATTTTAAGTTTATGTTCTTATAAAACAACCTTCACCTCCTCTTAATTATTTTTTCCATACTGAAATAATTACAAACACACATCCAAAAGAACATAATAATTAACAAGTTCCACCAATCAATAAGAGTATATATTACCTAGGTATGGTTTGGAAAATTTCCAATACCACACAATCCACTAGAAAAAAAAATTATATGTGTAATAAAATGAGTAGGATATTCCCTTACACTCATATAAAACTATGATCAATACAAAATTGCATGTTCTTAAAGTTTGAAAAAATGGTATAAAAAGTTTCTGTTAAAAAAATGTTAAGGTTATTCCATATATACATTCAAAAAAATTATTTCTTTTAAATAATACTTCTCATTTTTACCTAGATTTTGGTAATAACTTCATGGAGTAAATAATTATACATAGTCCAACTTCCTAACCTGATTTTTTCAGTTAAATTACTCAATATAGAAAATATATATCTCTATCATATTAAATCTAAAACAATTCATTAATTATTCTTCTTCAGTCTATAAATTAGAATATTACACTCCTAGTATGATGATTCAGATCAATATAATGACCTGCAAAATATGATCTCATCTCTTCTCATTTGTTTCTTCAATCCTATACACTTTTTTAAAGAAAAATCAATGCAAAAACATCTTCTATCTATAATTATTTAGTTCTATACATTCTTTGTTCCTTTCATAAATATTACTAGTGTCAGATAAAAGTAAAAATTTCTTTTTCATTTTGTAGGAGATCCAAATATGGTTTAGGTAGGATTCAAAAAGTGTTTCCCAATCAACCAAATTTACTTAAATACCCATTTTACTTGAATTATAGATACATATTGAATTTATAAACACTTATAAACTCTAAACATTTCTTCTTTAACCTTCTCTAGTCTTCTCACGACATTATCTCTACTTCGTAATTTCATTAAAAACATTGTTCTGATTCTGATTCTATTCTTTGATTGTCAGATATGATTTCGTTATTTTGATTCTCTTTTCCATTTTCACGAATGAATAAATAGAAAAAATTAATATTATTATCAAGTTTTAGTCTAATTCTAGTTCTCTATTATGATAGACATTATGATCCTCTTCGTTATGGTGAAGAAAAATGTAAAACAATAGCCTCCTCTTTATTTTTTCCCTACACTAAATTTATTAAGGGAAACATAAGTTTTCTTATTAAGATTGTGTAAACTAACTCTCATTATAATTTTTTCCTTATTATGAGTACATTATATTATTTTAAACTGATTCAACTACTTCTACATCTTATTTTATTCATAAATATGAATCAGTATCAACAAAAACAAAATGGATCTTCACCCAACTAAAGAAAGAACTTGAAATTTAATCATAGTTATTTTTTCTCTTCTGAATATGATACCAATGAACTTTTGGAACTAAAATTTTTCCCTATCATGAATATATTTACATATTGCATATGAATGAACTATATCAGTGGTTTACTTATTTTCTCAATACAATTATCATCATCTTATTTCTCATTGTATTTAAATCTTTTGGAATTTTTTCAGACTAAAAACATGAACCTTCATTACGATCATCATCTTCAGCCTTTAAACAAATCTTCATTTGGTAAATCAAGTTTCTTCTTTCACAAAATTCTTCTTGTATCATGAATTCCTTTATGAATTTGATTACATTGAATATCTTCATCACCATCATCTGACTTATAATATAAAGTATTGTGACATTCTTATACTCCAGTAACATATTACTTTTTTACTCAACCTGAATATGATTTTCCTAAATTCAATTGAATTTTATATGAATGGAAGAAACCTTTTTTTACGTTTCATTCATAAAGATTGCATCATAACTATTACGACTTACTTAGGATTTATGAGAACTACAAGATCAAAAATACATCGTCCAATTTTTATCAAATTCAGGAAAACTTTGATTCATCACCTCATTATGATCTCTTATTTCATTCCAGGCCATAGGTGATTTCAATGAACCTTTTAATCCAACAAAAATATACAAAATCCTATGTATTTTATTTATCATAGTGATTCTAATTTTATAAAATATGATGTCTAGTCCTCTTTTCACAAAAAAATGACATGATTTTTTTTCTTATTAAACATATTTGAAAAAAATGAAAATATTTTAATATGATAATAAAACTTATCTACTTAGTCCTAAAAATATCACACTTTGGATTTTATTTTCATCCATGTTCCATAATTTACTGAACATTTTAACCTCAAAAAATGGATTACCCATCAACAATTCTATGAATATGTGAGAGAAATATTCGGAGAAAAAAAGAATTATGGGATGAAAAAACCAAGATGTCCAAAATTAGTGACACATTAAATATTTCATCTTTAGTCCTCTAATTTCCCCACTTATTCAACTTCCCTCGAATACAAAAAAAATTCCTACAACAACTCAATTTAAAAATTATAATATTTTATACACTTACATGTTGGATTCACAGCTTACCTATAACTCCCCCTTTATGGATTCTTCCGTAAGGATAGATGTATAAAATAAATATTTCCCCTGACAACACTATTTTATGGTAGTATGAGAGAATGGATAAAAACACATACGTCAACCTTGATGAAAAAGATTTTGGATGACCATGTTCAACCTCAATTTAAAAAAATCTGACTTTGGTAAAGGTGTATTGAAAATTTCAAAAACATGTTATGATGTAGGAATGTACTCCAACTTCAATTTATTCTTATACACATGATATTTGATAAAATAATATTTGATATCAATATATTTTTAATGATAATATTGTACAGGATTCATAATGAGTTTGATTGAACTTTCATTATCAGAACCCAAGAGTAAGGGTAACTTCACTTCAACAAGTAAATATTCTAATTGAGTCATCAACCACATAAGCTAGATAATGGCTTGAGTAGCCCCAATATACTCAAATTTATCCATATTAAGATTAAATTAATTATATTTTTTTAATCCAAATAAAAAATGTTTCTCCAAAAACAAAACTCCAATACATGTGTATCTTCTATCATCAACATTTACTTCCCAATCAGTATCTGAATACCAAAACATATCAGTATTTTTTGTGCTATCGTGAATAATTATGAAATGTTTTCTTCCTTTGATGTATCTAAATTTTTTTTCCAAATATTTAATGTGATTATTTAGTAGCTCTCTAAAATCATGAACATAAGGTAATTGCATAATTGATGTTGGGTCCTAAGGCAGTCAAATTCAATAAACTTCCAATCAACTTCCAAAACTATTTCTAATCAACTTCATTTCCTTCTCCATCGTTACTCAAATTGGTTCCCATTGAAATTTGTGTGGAAACAAATTTATATTTTTTCTATGATGAACTCCTTAAGAACATACTTATCTTACTTATATTGAGAAATAAAAATGTGTTTCTTCTTTTGTTATGTTTTAATACAAGAAAGTATTTCATTTCTACCAAAATGGACATCTCAAAAAAATAATATCTTCAGAATATATTTTAGAAGGACTTTCATTTTTCCTCGAAATGATAATGTCATAAACATAAACAATAATGATGAGGGAAAAATCCTTACTTTCTTTGATGTATATATTTCAATTAATTATTCATTTCTTGAAACTCATCTTCCTTATGTAAGTATCCAATTTGGAATACCATGAACTCGGATCTTATTTCAGCCCATACTTGGCTTTCTTCCATCTACATATAGAACATTAATCATTACCAACAACAAAAAAACATGGAGGTTCAATGTATACTTCCTTGTCAAGATCCCCATTAAGAAATATGGATTTTATATCCATTTGAAAAAAAATATGTTCATTGTGAGTAGTATAAATGAAAATTCAAATTTTTTTAACCATTCATCAAAGAAAATGATTGAACAAAATCAACTCATTCAATTTGATATTAATCTTTTCATAATAATCTATCCTTTTTTATTATCACAACACCTTCTTCATTAAACATGCTCAAAAAATACACTATGTTCCAATAACATTTAGGTTATCTAGCTTAGTTACGAGTTCCCATATATCATTATTTTCTATATAATCCATCTATTCATTCATGGACTGAACCCATTCCAGAAAATCAAACGCTTCATTCACATCATTCAACTCAACTTTAGAATATGGATAATTATGTGTAATATAATTTTTCTTCTTGTTATTTGAACCATTTGATGTTGATCACCAATATTGATATGAGATTCCATATACATCCTCAACTTAGGAAGATATTTTTGAGATTCTTCCTCATCATTGGAAATAGATGATTCCAATTCTTCTTCTTCTTGAGTATGATTACAGTTATCTATATCCTTATCAGAAATGTTAACAAAACATCCCTCATCCTTCTCATTCTATTTATATTTATCTTCATTATTATTTTAAATAAATTTTCCATAAATATAATAAAAAATTATTCTTATTTATTTTTTCAAATAACTATATCCTCTTTCATCTAGAGGATATCCATGAACAATTCAATCTTCACATGTCCACTGAAACATTCCAAAGTTTCCACATTTCTTCTTTATGAAAAATGGACTCCCAAATACTCGTAAGTGTTTAAAACATACAGTTCTATCGTAAAACGTTTTATTTTGAGCCATATTTATACTAGCACTATAGAAAAATAATTTGTGAATATATACAAAAATACCCATGGCTTACCCCAAATAGTATTGAGAAATACCCAACTCAATTTATAAGGCCCCAGCCTTAAATCTTACTTAATATTGAATTAAATGAATAATTCACAATGAGGATCTTTTCGGGTATAGAGTTTTAGATAATTTGTTCATAACTATTACATCTCAAAAGATTAAATAGTATACAATTCAACTAAGTTTCCATAAAATAAAAAAAACACTTAAAAAGAAACATGTATACTTCCATGTTTTAGATAGAATGTCTTTCCTTGATCCCATCCTTGACCCTAATCATCTGTATGTCATGTGGAAAACATTTCAGAAACATGGGATGAGCATAAAAAGACCAGAAAAGGATACACAAAGAATGAATTCTGTTAGTTTTTCAAAACAACTAGTAAACCATGAATACTTCATCAAAGTAAAATTTTCCCCTTTATGAAGTAGTAAAAACTATTTACTGAATAAAAGACCATTACTTACCCTTTTGTTACCAAAATATTACCATAAAACCCATATAAAGTACAAATAACATATAAAGGTAACCTGGTACATAAACATACTTAAATAGAATAACCATACAGTCGGATTCAACACATATTTAATGGAATAGCTATACGGCTGACTTCCACACCCAATGCATTGGAGTTTATAATGTAACCAGCTGTCCTGGTATTTACGGCACCACTCGTAATATGGTTTATCACGTAACCACCCGTAAAATGTCCAAGTACCATAATTACACATAAAATTTTGAAAACATAAACATTTCAATAACAACATTTCATTTTCAATCAAAATTAGTAATTTCAATATATTGAATTAATCAATCCATTTTCAAAAAATCATTTAAAATAGATTTTTGAATCAATGTGCCCCATACCACTTTGAATCATTTATTGGAATTATAATTTTAAAACATTAATGTCCATATAAATAAATACTGAAAACCATTTAGAAAAAATGGACATTAATGATAAATATTTAGAATAATAAATCATTAAAACCTTTAAAACGATATTTTTGTTAAAGAGTTTTTAACAAAATGAGAGACTCTTGAATACAAATAATTGTGGAATAAAATTTAATCCAAACTTTATAATATCATGAGAATAATGGTATTCATGATATAATATGTCAAAGGACAGTATACACACCATATAAGAGTGAATTGGTGCATAACAACAATGAAGTCTCAAAAGAAATGTAAAATGAGATGAAATCCCTTATAAAGAAGGTATCCTTAAATTATGGATAAATCAATCTCATAATTATGTGTGAAAAATATAAATACACCCAATATAAGTGGATATTATGTGTAAAGAAATCAAAGGTAATTCACACATATTCAAAGGATGACATATTCAATAACTACATGTTGAACCCAAAGAAATCGAAATTGGGTTAAGAACTTCCCTTGGTAATATTCGACAGCCTAACGGCGTCACATAAAATTTTACAAAAAAGGGTTGATAAGAGAGAAAAAGGGAATCTCATAACTTGTACATAAAATTTACATAAATAAGGATATAGAAGAACATATCCCAACATAATAGTATGTGAATTAAAAGACATAACAAAAGAAGTCTTTTAAAAAGGCGATGGTGAAAGGTCCCCTTACCGAGTTGGGTAACATTCGAAAAGTAAACCCCATGGAAGAAGGGTCATACAATGAAGATGTAAATACCCATAAATTAAATTATACTACAAAAAGTTTATAATAATGGTAATTACATACACCACTCAAAGAAAATAGTGGCAAACGTAGCATAAATTCCATTGGAATAAAAGTGAGATGAAAAATCCCTTACGAAAACATGGCAGCCTAACAGCGCCAAATAAAACTTCCAAAAATGAATTTATGAGATAAAATAGGGTCTCTCATAATATGAACATAATAATTAAAGTATGAGTAATATAAAATAACATCCCCAAACAAAAGAAATATGGGCTTAAAATAAATGACATAAAAGAGAGTACATAAAAAGAAAGAGAGAGGTTGGATCCCTTACCTCAGATCCGACTTGACTCTATCATTCTTTAACGTCCTGGATAATAAACATGAGTTAATCTCAACATGATAAAGAACCATTTTCATATTCATTATTCCTTTTATATCACTTATTGAAATGTTATTAACATTATGTAATCATTTAAGTTAATAATGTTTGTTTTTTCAATATTTGGTTCTTAAGTCGAAAGTGGACTTCGTATAATTAAATGTTGTTCGTGTGGTCAAAGGTTCATTATATCCAGAATTATATTCATTATTTGAATATCATATATATAATATATATCCAGAATATACACGTATTTATAATATTACATAATCATTTAGAGGTAAGAAATGAAATGCAACGTTCATGGAGACGGTAACCCGTACGTACGCATGAACGCTACTTTCATTTATATGTCATATTAATGGAATTAAAACCAAATGATAGGTATGTATATTTTTATTCAATAATTATATTAATCAATTATATGTAACATACATAATATATAATAACATTAAATCCATCCTTTATACATCCCACATATGGCATTAACGAATCAAATAACTTTGAGGGGCGGTAGTCCGCACTTCCTAAAATTAAATTATCGTGTTTACCCACAATGGAAACCATAAAGGTATTCCAAAAATGAAAAATAAACAAGATTAAGTAATAAAATAAACATATTATATATCATATATAAATATAGTTTCATCTTACTGGATACCTTTGAAAGTGTTATATGAGTGTTGCACAATCATCATTTCCTGAGGCATAAATTCGCCATCCACAGAAACAGTATGTTCTTTAACCATTAGATGAAGGTGTGTATAAGTGTATCTCGATTACTTCTTATAACAACATCCTAGTATATTAATGATACTGTTGTTGTTTTAAAATAAATTAATGAAAAGAGTTTAGGGTGTTGGTGTAGAAAAATATAACAAAAGAACACAAGAGAAGACACTACCTTTAAATCAGGTAACTCTTTTTGATTTGAGCTCAAAGGCTTCCTTGGGAAGACTTCTGCCCAAAGTGGGGATTCTAGGAGTAATAGAGGGATTGGGAGAGACAGAATTGGCAGTGTTTGGCCGAGCCAATGGGTTGAGAGGTGTGGGTACGGAGGTAGAGGTGGGGGCCTTTTATTAGAGGAGAGGAGGGGCACTCTTGGAATGTAAGGAAATGTTACTTTATTATTTAATGATTTTCATATTTTAATGGTCCCAAATTGATGTGTTTATAGGATAGGGTGATAGGGTTCGAAATCCACCCATAAAATAGGTTTTGGACATGTGTAGGTCTTAGATTTTACATTATCTTTCCATTTTATTTAAATCGTTAAATAATGAAGTAATTGTTGCATCATCACGGTGTCATAAATAATTTAATTTCATTAATGTATACATATTATAAAAAAATACGATGATGTAGGAAATCCTTTTATATTTCCAATGAATATTTATAGTCAAAAATATTACTTGTATAACCCCATGTAAAAATAGTTTTTGTAAAACAACTCATGTTTGTGACATTTTTATTTTAACATTAAATAAAATGATATTAATGCCATTTTCCTACCAAAGTGGATCCATGGGGTCCCCAAGTTGACCAATGTTTTGTCTCGGTCGTCCATGACACATCCAATAAGGGTAGGACATGTTTCAAGTTCATTTCATATTATTAAAAAATTATATTTATCTTAAACTACAATAATTACCTCTAATCGTGATTAAAAACATAAAAGTTACTATTCACCAAAAAAATTTTGTAATCCCATTTAACCACATTTTACTTCTTAATTACAACCATGTATGTCAGATTTTTAAAATTCAAAACACAAAGGTGTCAAATTTTCATTTAAACGAAAAATCAGTTTCTTTAACTACCACTTAGTGGTTTCACTATTCATCAAAAATTGATGTTTTTCAGAAAAATACCAAAAATTCACCCTAAGCTATATTAGATATTCCGAACTCAAAAATGATTTCTATATTAAAAAATTCAAAACATATATGTTGCATTCGTTAATTTAATAATTAATTCCTGTTGTCAAAACAAATAGCGTGTTTTTAAGAAACAATATCTTTTAAAAGATTGACACTAGTTTAAGTCCAATTTCAAAGTGAAATTATTTCCAATGACCACTATTGGATTAAATGGTAAAAATATATTATAATTTTACTTAAAAAAAATTCAACAGATAATCTAATCATATAAATAAATTAGATAAAAAATAGGTTTTGAATTAAAATACATCATTTTTCACTATTCGTAAAAAAATGAACTTTATCGGAAAGATACCAAAAATTAACACAAAGTAAATTTTGATGTCTCTATTCTAAAGAAGAATTTTATTTTGTCAAATATAACACATAAAATTGTAAAAAATTGGATTTAAAAGAGGTTCCCCATCAAAAGGCGGTTAATCGACCTTCTAAAGAATATTAGAATGTTTAAGCTTAAAATTGAATTCGTTCACATTTTAAATCCTCTATCATTTATTGTAAAAAGTAAAAATATTTGATAAATATATATAATCATTTTGTAGTTACTTATATTCAGTCCCTCCATTATAGCGGCTAGGCCTTAACTACCATTTAAAATAATATTATTTTATTATTATAATGCACCGTAAGATTTCAATGGAACTCGTTGTTGCGTATTGGGTAATCCATCAAGCATAGTGTTCGCTTTAAATTAATATTAACATTTTATTCAAAAAAAGGATCAATATAAAAATTTCATATTCATTATTTACCTGGGGTGTTACATCCTTACCCCCTTTTGGGAATTGCATCCTAGAAATTATAAAATTGTGATTAGAAACATCTTTTAAATTCCCACATCAGAACAAGAGTCGGTAAAACAATCACTTTAAAATAAAGAAAGTGATGTATAGAGGTCACCCGAGTTATCCCATACTAGGATTCCATGTAGGAAAACATGGAAATGGAGGAGAAAACATAGGGTCATGTTCTGATGGAGAGTGAGATAAAACATGTTTAGGATAAAGTTAACCATACAAAATCACAAACTGGTGATGGGTTTAATTGTATTGGATTCCCCAGTAGGAAAAGTTAACAGAATTTTTTTTTAAGTTACTCTTCATTGAGGAATTTATTTTTGAGCTTAACTAAAACATAAAGAAACATACTTACTTGTCATGTTGACTTTCATCTTTTACTAGATTTCTTACACAATCTCATATTTTCTCCAAAAGACGAGTATTTAGGAAGACTTGTTCACATTAAGAGTACTATAATCAACATCTAGAGAATCACCTAATCCACAAAAGAGAACAATATACTTCCCATGTCTTTAGAATTTAACCAAAACCAAAACCAAATAGATTAGTACAAGATCAGATAATCCAGAAAAGGACAACCCTTTATAAAAAATTCTACTCTTAATCTCCAAAATTTGTCCAACAAAACCCAAAGTTCAACGAGGACCATTCGATAAATAATTTGTCCATAAAATTTTTCAAAGTAAACCAAACTAAGATTGAAACTCAAATATTAGAAGGACTTAGTCACATAATATTCTATGTTAAATCGTAACATTTATCTCCAAACAACATCAGTTGCTCTTAAAGTCTCTTATTGAAAAGTAATTAACCAAATCACATATCCTCCATGTTAGGTTAATAAATTTCCATAGATAACCCAAAATCAACATACTCTTAATTCATAAAATCATCTTACTAAAAATAATCAGTCAAATTAACCAGGGACTTCACGTAGTCCAGTGGTAGGCGATAAATACCAGTTGCACTTTGGTTGTGGGTTCGATTCCCACAACATTGTCCAACGCGACGGGTTGTCACACAGTCTATGTGTTGTACTTTTTCCAAAATTACATATTTCTTAAATCATTCCCCAAAATGAGATAAAATCATCAAAAATGATCATAACATATTTTAACCTCAAGTTTTTCTCATGCCTTTAATTTTCCATCATATCATAGAGTAACCCATAATAACCTAAAAAGTAAGGATAATATAAACCCTAATGGTTACATTTATAATTATTACCTTAACTTCCACATCGAGTTGGTCATCTCGTACATGATGCATTAGAGGACTCACCAAGGTTCAAGTTGTTGATCATGAATCCTTGATAGTTGGTTTTGCACAACCATGAGATTCCTCATTTAATCCCCCATTTCATCCAGTCTATTAATTAGAGAACCACCACAGTTTCCATTAAACCCATTGTCACTTTGGGGCCTTCTTGATCCATCCATTTACTAAAAACAGAAATTTCAGTGTGAGTATATCAACAAAATAATCATGTACTAATGAGGAAGATAAACACTAAGATATACTTACTCATTCAAATTATCTAAAACTAGGACTCTTTCTGAAATCCTAACCATTATTGTAATGTCACTTATTCTTAGAGAATACCCTAACCTCTAAAGTTATCTAAACCGACCATTGATACAAACTTTAAGGACTCGACTTTAAACCTTACTTAATATTGAATTAAATGAATAATTCACATTAAGGTTATTTTCGGGTTTAGAGTTTTAGGGAATTAGGTCATAACTATTACATCTCAAAAGATTACATAGTAGACACTTCTACTAAGTTTCCATAAAATAAAAAAACACATAAAAAGAAACATGTCTAGTTCCATATTTTTGATAGAATGTCTTTCCTAAATCCCATCCTTGACCCTAATCATCTTTAAGTCATGTGGAAAACATTTCAAAAACTTTGGATGAGCATAAAAATCCCAGTAAAGGATACACAAAGAAGGAAAGCTGTCAGATATTCAAAAAAACCAGTAAACCATGAATACTTTATCAAAGTAATACTTTTCACCTTTATGAAGTAGTAACAACTCTTTACTGAATAAAAGACCATCACATACCCTTTTGTTACCAAAAGATTACCATAAAACCCATTTAAAGAACACATAGCATATAAAGGTAACTTGGGACATAAACATACATAAATGGAATAACCATACGGTCGACTTCCACACATACTTAATGGAATAGCCATACGGCTGACTTCCATACCCAATGCATTGGAGGTTATTAAATAACCACCCGTCCTGGTATTCACGGCACCACCTATCATATGGTTTATCACATAACCACCTGTAAAATTTCCAATTAACATCATTACATATTAAATATTGAAAATATAAACATTTAAATAACAACATTTCATTTTCAATAAAAATAAGTAATTCCAAGATATTGAATTAATCAATCCATTTTTAAAAAATCATTTAAAAGATATTTTTTAATCAAAGTCTCCCATACCACTTTGAAGATTTTATTGGAATTATAATTTTAAAACATTAATTTCCATATAAATAAATACTGAAAACCATTTTGAAAACATGTACATTAAATATAATGATTTATAATAATAAATCTTTAAACATTTAAAACGATGTTTTTGTTTAAGTGTTTTTAACAAAATGAGACACTCTTGAAGACAAATAATTGTAGAATAACATTTAATCTTAACTTTAAAATATCATGAGAATAAAGGGATTCATGATATAATATGTCAAAGGACAGTATACACACCATATAATAGTGAATTGGTGCATAACAACAATGAAGTCTCAAAAGAAATGTAAAATGAGATGAAATCCCTTATAAAGAAGGTATCCTTAAATTAAGGATAAATCAATCTCATAATTATGTGTGACAAATATAAATACACCCAATATAAGTGGATATTAAGTGTAAAACAATAAAAGGTCATTCACACATATTTAAAGGATGACATATTCAATAACTACATGTTGAACCCAAAGAAATCGAAATTGGGTTAGGAAGTTCCCTTGGTAAAATTCGACAGCCTAACAGCGTCACATAAAATTTTACAAAAAAAGGTTGATGAGTGAGATAAAGGGTATATCATCACTTGGACATAAAATTTACATATATAGGGATATATAAGAACATATCCCAACATAATAGTATGTGAATTAAAAGACATAACAAAAGAAGTCTTTTAAAAAGAGGAGGGTGAAAGGTCCCCTTACCGAGATGGGTAACTTTCGAAAAGTACACCCCATGGAAGAAGGGTCATACAATGAATATGTAAATACCCATAAATGAAATTATACTACAAAAAGTTTATAATAATTGGCAGTAAATACACCACTAAAAGGAAATAGTGTCAAACATAGCATAAATGTCACGAGAATAAAAGTGAGGTGAAAAATCCCTTACTAAAACTCGGCAGCCTAACGGCGCCACTAAAAACTTCCAAAAATGGATTTATGATATCAAATAGGGTCTCTCATAATATGAAAATAAAACATAAAGTATGAGGAATATAAAATAACATCCCCAAACATAAGAAATAAGGTCTTAAAAGAAATGACATAAAAGAGAGTACTTAAAAATAAAGAGAGAGGTTGGATCCCTTACATCGGGTCCGACTTGACTCGATCGTTCTTTAACATCCTGAATAATTAACATGTGTTAATTTCCACTTGCTTTAGAAACTTTTTCAAGTTCATTATTAATTTTATATCACTTCTTTCCATGTTATAAACAGTATGTAATCATTTATGTTAATAATGTTTGTTTTGTCGATATTTGGTTCTTATGTCAAATGTGGACTTCTTACAATAAATGTTGTTTGTGTGGTCAAAGGTTCATTATATACAGAATGATATTCATGATTGGGATATCATATATATCATATATATCCAGAATATACAAGAATTAATATATACATAATCATTTAGAAGTATTAAATGAAATGCACCGTTCATGGAGACGGTAAGCTGTACATACGCATGAACGCTACTTTCATTTCTATGTCATATTCGTGGAATTAAAACAAAATGATAGATATGTATATTTTAATTCCAGAATTATAATCATAATTTATATGTAACATACATCATATATAATAATTTTAAATCCATCCTTTATACATCCCACATATGGCATTAACGAATCAAATCACTTTGAGGGGGCGGTAGTCCGCATTTCCTAAATTGAAATTATCGTGTTTACCCAAAATGGAAACCATAAAGGTATGCCAAAAATGAAAAATACAGAATCTTAAGAAAAGAATAAACATATTATATATCATATATAAATATATTGTAATCTTAATGGCCTCCTTTGAAGGAGTTATATGAGTGTTGAACAATCATCATTTCGTGAGGTAGAAATTCGCCATCCACAGAAACAATATGTTCTTTAACCATTAGATGAAGGTGTGTGTAAGTGTAGCTCAATTAAATCTTATAAAAACATCATAGTATATTGGTTATACTGGTGTTGTTTCAAAATAAATTAATGAAAAGAGTTTAGGGTGTTGGAGAATCAAAATAAAACAAAAGAACACAAGAGAAGACACTACCTTTAAATCGAGTACCTCTTTTTGATTTGAGCTCAAAAGAATTCCTTGGGAAGACTTCTGCCCAATGTGAGGCTTCTACGAGTAATATATGGATTTGGAGAGACCAAATGGGCAGCGATTGTCTGAGCCAAAGTCCTGAGAGGTGTGGGTATGGAGGTGGATGTGGGGGCCATTTATAAGAGAAGAGGATGGGCACTCTTGGAAAGTAAGGAAATTTTACTTTATTTTAGAATGAGTTTCGGATTTTAATGTTCCAAAATTGATGTGTTTAGAGGATAAGGTGATAAGGGTTCTAAATTCATCAATCCAATAGGTTTTGGGCATTTTTAGGTCTTATATTGTACATTATCTTTCCATTTTATTTAAATCGTTAAATAATGAGGTAATCGTTTCATCATCATGGTGTCATAAATAATTTAATTTCGTTAAAGTAGAAAAATTATAAAAAAATACTATGATGTAGGAAATAATTTTATCTTTCCAATGAATATTTATAGTCAATGATCTGACTTTTATAACCCCATGTAAAAATTGTTTTAGTAAGACAACTCATGTTTGTGACATTTTTAATTTAACATTAAATAAAAAAATATTAATGTCATTTTTCTACTAAAGTGGCTCCATGGGGTCCCCAAGTTGACCCGTAGATTGTCTTGGTCGGCCATGACAAATCTAAAAAGGGTAGTACATGAGTCATGTTCATTTCATATTATTAAAACATTATTTTAAACATAAACTACACTAATTACCTCTAATCGTGATTAAAAACATAAAAGTTACTATTCACCAAAAAATTATTTTAATCCCATTGAATCAAATTTTACTTTTTAATGACAACCATGTATGTCAGATTTTTGAAATTGAAAACAAAGAGGTGGCAAAGTTTCATTTAAACGAAAAAGCAGTTTCTTTAACTACCACTTAGTGGTTTCACTATTCATCAGAAATTGAATTTTTTCAGAAAAATACCAAATTTCTCCCTAAGCTATATTTGATATTCCGAAATCAAAAATGATGTCTATTTTAAAAAATTAAAAACATTTAATTTGCATTAATTATTTTATTAATTAATTTCTGTTGTCAAAACAAATTGCGTGTTTTTAAGAAACAATATCTATTAAATGATTGACACTACTTTAAGTCCAATTTCAATGTGAAATTAATTACAAGGACCAATATTGGATTAAATGGAAAAAATATATTCTAATTTTGCTTTAAAAATAATTCAAAAGATAATCTAATCATATAGATAAATTATATTAAAAATTGGTTTTGAATTAAAATACAACATTTTTCACTATTCATAAAAAAATGAACTTTATCGGAAAGAAACAAAAAATTTACAAAAAGTAAATTTTGATCTCTTGATTCTATAGAAGAATTTTATTTTGTCAAATATAACACATAAAATGTCAAAAAATGGATTTTAAAATGTTTTTCCATCAAAAGGCGGTTAATCGACCTTCTAAAGAATATTAGAATGTTTACGCTTAAAATTGAATTCATTCACATTTTTAATCCTCTGACATTTATTGTAAAAAGTAAAAATATTTGACAAACATATATAATCATTTTGTAGTTAGTTCTGTTCATTCCCTCCATTACAACGGCTAGGCATTAACTACCATTTAAAATAATATTATTATATTTTTATAGTGCAACATAAGATTTCAAAGGAACTCGTTGTTGTGTATTGGGTAAGCCATAAAGCATAGAATTCCCTTTAAATAGATATTAACATTTTATTCAAAAATAGGGATAAATATAAAAATGTCATATTCTTTATTTACCTGGGGTGTTACACAAATAACATAGTTCTCCCCATTTACACCAAAATGCTATTATTCCTTTCATATACCCCCATTTTGTTGTGAATTTTATAGGGAACTATACTAATTCTAAATACTATGCTTCTCAATATATATTTTAAATCATTAATTCTTATATTTATAACCATTATTGATTCTCAACTTCATCACTGAATACTCACATTCCTTCCCATCATTCCTTTGAAACTTTTGAATATTTTTGAAGCATAAAAATAATGTTTCATATACATAACACAAGTAAGTAGATAAATTTCATCAATGAAGGTGATGAATTAATTATCTATATTTGTTTTAAATTTTCTCATTGGCCCACAAAAAAGGGAATATATAAGTTCTAGGGGTTGTTTTGAACAAAGAGTAACTTTCATGTGTATAAAGTTTGTAATTGTTTTCCTTAGGAAAAAGAATGCAATGCTAATGTCTTCTTCTTTGAAATTCAGGAATATCTCAGACACTATCTCACTGTGATAACATTACTTTGTTTCATTTACAGATGTTTCCCACCCTTTTATTCAAAAATTGATTCTATTACACCATAAAAAAGTAACTACATTTATTTATTTCACTAACCTTGAATAAATTTTCTTTTGAAAATTGTCCTCTTGTAACTATCTTTCCAACATCCTCACCTATAAAGAAAACAAATTTTTGGAAAATGATTTTGTTTCCCTCATCACAAAGTTTTGAAACACATAGATTTTTTTCATCCCATTAACATATAAATAATTCTTGGATTTCAACTATTCTTTCCCAATGATGGAAAATCCCCCACCTTTTATTCTAAAGGTTTCAACATTTCCAAATGTCAATATTCTCTATTTGATGTCTTTCAAATTCTTCAAAAACGTTAAAAATCTAATTATATTTGGATAACACACACTATAAATAATCCAAGGTCCTTATCCTCTTGTATATTTTACGGTGGTTTCTATAATAAGACATTTTTCTTTTTTCATCTCCAGTTTCTGAGAATTCTTAACAAACTTTTGTTGTGTTGGTAAACAAACAAGACATAAATTTTCGAGAGGTACATGTTTTTCACACTATTCGAAAATAATTTCCAGGGTTTCAAACCTATTTTAAACTTTTACTCTAACGTTATCAGGTTTCATCAAAACAAACATATCATACTTCTTCCATATAGGAGAATGACTCCCCGTCAACCTTTACCTTATGTAATTGTGTCAATAATTATTTTTTGTTGGTTGAACTAATGAATATTATTTTATTCCCAAATACTCCACAATACTAGTAGTATCTATATAGAGAATATTTTCCTATGAAACTTCCATACAGACTAGATTTGTGAACATGTTTCCTTAAATCCTCATTTTCTTTCTTATCTGAACTTTATTGAACACCAACCTTTTAGATATCAATTATAGTATTCTTTTTTCATCTCATTTTTAATTTCATAATTATTGGAAGCAAAGTAATAGAAAAATTTCCCTATTAATATAGTTTAGAAACATTTTTGGACAAATGGTTTTTATAAACATATGAATTATCCACTTTGTTAATCTTGGCCACATACATAACTTTACCTAATTTCTTATTTTCAAAAACAACTCTAGATTTCTTCTCAACCTTTCAAGAGAAATTTTGTTAGTACTTCTCAGATAACTTCTTTTAATAACATTCAATAACATTAGATACATATTATTTGAAACTTGAACCGTTATTTAGCTTTATATTTTTTTATTTAACATGTTCTAAATATTCTTATTTTTCCATAAACTTCACTTATAAATGATCTAAAAAATTCTTTTGTACCTTAATATTTTTTTTTAAATCATTTATCACTTCTAAAATCTTGAAATCAGGAATATATTTTTTTTTATTGAGGAAATTTTATTTTTCAACTTCATGGTTTCTTTGTATTTCCTTCCAACCTTTCTCATCAATTCTTTCAATTCTTCTATAAAATGATATTTTAATATATATTTTTCATCAGAAAAACTACTACTTCAAAAAATTTCATTATTCGCTATTGCGATAAAAGTATTCAAAAAAAATATACTCAGTATATTTTTTAGATTCATCATCACTTTATTCTTCTACTTCATATTTAGATAAGAAGCTTCTTCTTTTGGATTTGAAGAGAATTTTATCTTTTCCCCTCTAAAGATATTTATCCTTATAAGCAATAATTATTTCGTGATCTTATTAGCCTTATTTATTATTCATAACTATCATCTAATTTCTTTATTCTAGGAAAATTATCCACAATGTTACTAATTGATCTACATTCAAGGAATTTCAACAGCTGTTTCCCTATGTATTTAAATATAACTCTTCTAAAATTTTTAGAAAACATGGATCATTTATCCTCAAGATATTTCCATACCTCATTTTAAGAATCAGAATAAACATATTATTATTCAATAGGAATATTTTTTGAATTCTTCTTCATAGTAGAATTGAAAGAAATTTCTCAATCAACTTTTGTTTTATTTTCATATCTTTCTCCCTCATCATTTCATAAGTGATGAGAGTAAAATTAAAATCATCCAGATATAATGTTTCAATATCTCTATCTTCGAGTGAAGAATATTTCGCATAATTTTTTTTTGAAAAGATTCTTAAAATATTTTCATCAACTATATAATCCTCCCACTTTTCACTAAGACATATGATAGTGCTGAAAATGTCATTCACCCTACTAAAGAAGTCCCCAACATATTTATACTCATCTAATTTCAAATATTCATATTTCAGATTATAGATTTTTTATTTTTCCATATTCACATTTCTATTTCCTCTGTATTTTTTTTTCAACTTTTCCCATATACCATTGGTTGTAGAAACACCCTTTACCCTTAGAAATTCACTCTCATTAAGTGATTATAGTAAATCTTTCTATACCCTTCCATCATTCTCAAGATTCTTTTTATAAATAGATGTAAGAGGGGATTTAACATCAATAGAAGGAAATATGGATTTTTAAGCTTCAAGAACATCATACCCAACAGATATGAGATAAGGAAACTTTTAATATATATAGATATGATATTTTTTACCATAAAAAACTAGGGTATGTTTACTATTGACACAATGGAATTCTCTATCAAAATATCTTCAAAAATCCATCATAGAATAAATGAATGAAACATATCTCTAATAAAAATAGTAATTTCCCAGTCAATAATGTTGTATCACGGAGTGGAGGAGGTGTGAATTACTGATAACTTTTTCTTTTTTGTTTCCTTGCTTATCAAAAAACCTTCGCCTCATATTAAATATTTCTTTCCCTGCTGAGAACAATTCAATCACACATCTACAGGAACACAATAATTTACAAGGTTTAATAAATAAATATAATAGCTACATCCTTTGTATAGTTTATAAATAATCAAATAGCACATGATCCACTTGGAAAAAATTCATTTTATGGAATAAAATTAGTAAGATATTCCCTTGCACTCATGTAGCATGTGATTAATACAATAGTGCATGTGCATCAAGTAACACAAAATGGTATTACAATGTTTTTGTAACAAACATGTTTTGGAGATTTTTTATAAACTATCAAAAATATGATATATTTTAAAAAATTATACTCTTTATTACCCATAAGTTGGTAAGAACCTATTGAACTTGAAAACAATACTTAGTCTGATTTCCCATTCTGATTTTCCCCTTCTAATTTATCAATATAAAAAATATATAGCTCTGTTATAATACTAATGAAAAAAATGAAGACTAATTCTTCTTTAGTCCATAAATACAAATATGATTTTCCTAGTCCAATGATTTAGATCAATAAGATGACCAAGTGAATATGATTTTTTTCCTCTCCTTTGTTTCTTATATCCATCAATATTTTTCAAGAAAACCCAATCCAAAAACTTATTCTCTCAAAAATTCTTCATTTCCCTTCCTTCTCCCTTCCTTTAATGAAGAATACTTATTTTAGATAAAAGTATGACGTACTTTTTCCTTTTATAGGTGGCCTAAATATTTCCTGGGAGGGATCCAAAATGTGTTTCCCGGTCAATCAAATTTCCTGAAATCTCCAATTTCCTTGATTTTTAAATGCATATTAACTTAATACACACTTCTAAACTAATCTCATTTCTTCTCAAACCTTCTAGAGTCTTCTCACTAATTAATATATGCTTCATAATTTCATCACCATCATCCTTATAATTATGATTCTCTACTATGATTTCATGATATATTTTCTTCATTACGGTTCTACATACCAATTTCTTGTATGAAGAAATAGAAATATGTCATATTCATTGTAGGTTTTTTTTCTGATTCTGGTTCTCAATTCCTATTTCCATTGTGATCGTACTCATTATGATAAATAAAGATGTAAAATAACAGTTTCCTCATTACATTGATCTACACCAAATTTATTAACATAAATATAAGTTTTCACATTATGATTCTTATAACAAACTCTCATTATGATTTCTTCATTAGGATGAGGAAATCAGATTATTTAAAAATTATTCAACTGCTTCCACTTCTTCTTTTCATCAAGAAGATGAATCAGTGTCATATTTCACATGATGTATCATGACCCAACTAAGGAAAAAACATGAAATTAAATCCTAGTTATTATTGTTATTTTCAATTTGACCCCAACAAAATTTCACCCCAAAAAATTATTCATGTAATGAATATGATGACATACTGAATCAGAGGTAATGATATCAGTGTATTCATTCTTTTCTGAATACAATATTCATCAACTTATTTCTTGTAGGATTTAAATATTTTTTATTTTTGTCATAATAAAGACCATCACCTTTTTTATGATCGTCATCTTCATCCCTTAAACAAATCACTATTCAATAATATCATTAATATGATCTTGAGATAAGAAAGCTTTGAATTTATTAACTTTCTTCTTTCACAAACTTCTGATTGTATCATGACTTCCATCAAGACTTTGATTACGTTGAATATCAACATTTTCATCTTATGACTTATAATTGAATGTACTGTAATTTAAAATTATATCAACAATATATTTCTTTATTAATCGGTCTGAATATTATCTAACTTAATACATTTGGGCTAAATATGATTGGAAGCACAATTTTTCACCCTTTATTTCATCAATTTTTTATTATATGTTTTACAACTTACTTATGATTTATGATAAATGCAAGATCTGAAAAGAATCGTCTTATTTTTATCGAAGTCAGGAAGACAGTGATTCAAAACCTCATTATATTCTATTCTTTCATTTTGGTCCTGAGGTGATTCTGATGAACCTTTTCTTCTAATAAACATATTCCCAATCCAATGGATATTTTTACGAATTGTGAGTCTGATTTTTTGAATTTTATGGTTAGTCCATCTTTCACCAAACACAAAGTGAGGTGATTTATTTTATCTATAAAATTTCTTGAGAATAATAGACTGTACCTGAATATGATAATCATCCATGTCATCTTGGTCATAACACATTTCATAGTTTTTAACCTTAAAAAAACAATAGTTTATTCAAGGATAACCATCCACCTTTCCTATATTATAACCCCTCCACCACCCCTTTCACCTAACATTAAAAAAATATTACATTTCCAATGATCAACATAAATACAACTATAAACCATTCAAGAAATATTCCTAAGTACATGTTTTAACAAAATCACACTTCACTAGTGGCCTTTGATGTAATCCAATAGAGGCAACATAAAGGGAGAGGTAAGGGTTCCCAAGTCACTCCTCCCATCACTTATTAGACATTATTTTGTCTTAAACTCGTTTTAACTCCTTCCTTAATTTCATAAATGATTAAATTACAATATTATTATAATATCTATGATGAATTATTGATTTTACATTACCCAATCCATGTCATTTATCCCATTTCATATATAGTAACTATATCAATATTATCATTTCAAAACCCATGTCATCTCATCTCAATTATCCTCTTTCTCCTTATATAATATAAATGAACATTAAATTTCCTTCAAAATAATAATATAATTTTTCTATAATTTCATAATAAAAATAAAATATTTATTTATTATCATATCATTTAAATCCCTCTAAATGAATTGGTTACCCATGGTAGTTAAATACTGTCTAGAAGAATATGTTTTTTATTTACACCAATTCATTTCGTAGATGTTCATAAAAGTTGATTCCAAGTATAATAATAAAATTATTATATTTATAATGTAGGGATGATAAAAAAATTAAGTTATAAGTGAATAATGAAATTCATTTTCCCTTTTAATACAATCATAAGAAGAGTCACCTTTTTATTTTTTACTATTTTAAATAGTATATTTTACAATTTTCCTATTTTTATTGTATAATGATATAATATATATACTTTGAAACTAATAAAGATTATGGAACCATTTGAAAATGGAATTTTCTCAATTCTATTATATTAAAGTATAATTGTAATTATGAACAGAATATCTTCGAATGATCTAATTAAAAAACCTAAAATGAAATACATAAAAAAGTTATAAAATGAATAAGAATAAGAAAATAATTATTTAAAAGAATCAGAATCCTGTAAATAATTAATATTATTTAATTATTCATAATATTAGAGTATATATAAACTAATATATTACATATGGTATTTTTATCTATTCTAAATAGAATATATTTTCATGTATCATTCCTCTATTAAAAATAGTAACTTTTATATTTCATATAGTAGTATATAATTGTATAATGAAAAATTATCCTCTTATTTTTTGATTGATCATTTTTCTCCTTTCCATCCATATTGATTTATTACTCAAAATATATATTTTTAATAAGGGTTTTTTCTGACTCATTTTAATTTTGTTGTCATGTTCCATATCCTTCAATATACCTACTTTCCACTTTATCTGTTTTTCATATACTTCTTTTATGATATTTATTATTCCATTCCGTTATTTTTTATTGTAATATTGATTTCATTATGGTTCCATTTTTATGATTTGTATTTTTAAACACCTACAATGTTAATAAGAGATGCATTTATAAATTATATCTTGATCTCCAAGTTTAATATACATTAATACTATTTTATTTAAATTATAAAAATTTGTGACATATTTGTATTAAAATAATAATAAAAATTGTATCATTTTTCAAAATTAATTATGAATGTTACTTATATATCTATTTTAAGATCACCAAATGTTATAAAAAACTCCTTTCTATAATTAACACTCATTTTACTCTATATTTGTATAAATATTTTTTTTCAATGACTTTATTTTGAACATATTCTCAATTAATATTTTTTTTGGGATAGGATTAATTTCTATAGTGATTTTTAGTTATTAGGGACGTTCAGAATATCTTTTTGATGGTAGTTTTTTTAATTAAAAATTACTCACATTACAATACCTCACAATCTCATTCTATACAAAAGTATATCACATGATGAAATGTACAATTACAATATATAATAGTACTATTAAATCACAATTTTTTATAATTTAAAAATTCTATTTATTCATTGTTTTTATAAATGATTATATAGTCCATGTGTTTTTATATTATATAATTTTGTGAATTCAATTGTTTTAAGGGTTTTTTTAATGTCATAAGCACATGTAGATATATTTTTATAGTGAAAATAATTAATTCTTTGAAAGGAATATAAAATTATGCCTATATGTGTATTTTATTCTTTGGTGAAAACTATGAAATAAAAAAAATTGGGATTATCATTTTAAATGATAATTTATTCTTACAGGGAATTAATAATTATATTATTTTCAACCATATAGTGAAATCAATAATTTCTGGTTTCAACCTTAAGGACAAATGATGCCTGAAAGGATTTCATCATTATGGTAAAATTATTCTTCTATGGATTTCCTCACGATAACCAAAATTATACTTTTGGATAATCAATGTATACATAAATTTTTAATGAAATTCCTAACACAAAAATTATTATTAGATAGATATTTAAATGATGTTAACACATAAATTAATTTAAAAATTTATGAGTATTTTTATAGTATATTTAATTATAGTTTCATTATCCTTATTAAATGTAAATTTATATGACTTTTATTAACTCTTATATTTTTTTAAAAAATACATATAAAATAAATTGAATCCTTCAGATGTTATTTTGAATTTTTTTAGTGGAGTAATAACATAGTATATTTCAAAATATTGGAAAAAGATATTATCCCTTATTTGATTATTTCTTATTTTGGATACTGATGATTTCATTTCATGAAACACTCATACGAAGAAGATCGTAAAATTAATAATGATTCCCATTAGAATATACATGTGGGAAATTTATTAAAAATATAAAAAAACATTCATGTAAGATGATGGACTTATATTATTTTCCTTAAAAAATCTTAAAGATACATCAAATATATCAATCTAGTTAGTCACATTAGGACAGAAAATTTTGAGATAAATTTTTTGAAGTGCTGAATGTTAATGTGGACTCTTAATCTACTAATATCGTGAAGGATCTTCAAAATTATATTTTTTTTACCAAATTTATTAATGATACAATAATCTAAATCATCTTAGATCTTCTAGTCATATTTTTTGTGGTTTAATCATTGTATATTTATTCAAAAATTTATTTATGTTGCTTTAACCTATTTATTAATCTCCCAAAGAAATACACATTTATGCATTGATTATACCACAAAACCCAATGGTACATCCTTGGTTTTGGAATCCTAAAACATTATTGGTTCATCATTGGGATTTGGTCTATACAATACTAGGTATGGGGTTTATGGGTTCTTCATCTCAATGAGAAGAAGGTAGGTGTATGTAAAACCTTATCCTAAATTCCAAAAGTGTGGTTCCTAGTGAGTACCATTTCTCTTTCGGAGTATAGGGGACTTCAGAATATTTATAGGATCATTCATTCATAATTACTATAAAATTCATCTATTTATATCTCCAATTTTTCACTACACGTTATTTTTTGATGACTTACTATATTACAAAGTTCCTAAACGAAATAATATACTATATTTTGTTAAATCTTTAATTAAGATAAATTTTTTTATTAACATCATATCTAGACCATATATTCCAATTTAACTAGACCAACAATTGGAATCATATCCAATTAGTATTTGATATATATTTCATTTATTTTTTATTATCATGTTGACCTGTATATATGAGGCCTAGAATTATGTGGAAAATGAACTTTGTAGGATTTCATGACTGAATTATAATGATAGTTGGATACCAAAAACACTTCAATATTTTTATTAGAATGGAGATTATTTGGAAACATATAATGGATGAATACATTAAGAATTTGAGTATTAATCATTTGATGAAAACTATGAAACTACTTTAGTTATCAGATGTTAATATTGAAATATTTATAATTAATGATATGGATAAATATGATTTTATTTAAAATTTAATGATTATATTATAATGTATTATTAGTCAAAAAATATTATCCATATCAAAATATGTGATAAAACTCAAGATATTTAAAGTATACATCTAGTAACATACAATTCTTGGAAAGTATTAATGAAGAAATATGGGAATGATACTTATAGAGAACTGGGACATTATAGTTGGGGAAGAAGAATCCATTAACCAAACGTTCCCTAGATTCAAAGTATCATCATTGGGGTGAGTGTATTATGAGAGTGTCTTGATAGTATTGTATTATTTTAAAGTGAATTGAGTCCAATACCAAAAAATGGAATGAAATGAAAGTAGTGAAAATAATACTATGAAAATTAAGTAGTACACTTTGGATGAAATCATTAGTTCACTATTTTAGTATGATTTGGAGTAAGAGAATAATTATGAGGAAGAAAAATAAGTAAATAAAGTTATAAAATTAAAATCTAATATAATTTTTCCATTAAATTTTATTATTCTATGTTTATGAATAGTGATAATGATTAAATGGATAACTTCACTAAAGGAGTTTTTAAATAAAAAAACAAAGAAGGATACTAAAAATATATCAAAAAGAGATCAATATAAGGATGAAATAAAAAGAATTCATAAGTATAACATTTTTAAATATAATAATATGTTTGAATAAACTTATTATAAGTATATAACTAATGAAATATCATATATAATTTCATAAAATTTTAACAAGAATGGAAAGACAATAAATTATAGAAAAATGGGTGTACATAATTTTTAGATAGATAAAGTTTCACTAAGGAGTCAGAATCAAGATTTGATGAATCTAAAACTAAGAGAAAATCAGAAAATAAATTCATAATTTAATCAACAATGAATATGGTTTGTACTAATTCTATTGGTAGTTCAGGATAAAAATTTGATTCTAAATTGGATTTTATAGTGTTAAATTAACAAAATAAAATTATTTAGAATGATATTTCCAGAATCGTTGATCTATATAGAAAGTTTCAAAAAAATATGAATTTGGATATAAATAATAATATCATGAATCAAAAAAAATATTAATATAATCTAATATAATGAAAAACATTCTTTTCATTTAGAAGTCTTGAATTTAAAAGTGAAATTGTCAAAATTGAATATAGAAATGAAAAAATTAAAGATTTTATTTTAAAGATGAATTAAATTGAATAAATAAAATTTAATAATATAATAGATTATATGAATTTAATTGATATTGAATATAAAAATATAAAACAAGAAAATAGAAAATCAATGGAATACATTTTCATTTTCAAATGAGAACGTTTTTGGGGACGTGGAAGATAATATAAATATACTGTATATTTTAATAATGATAATGTTATTTTGAAAGAAACATACTATACTTTTCATAAATTTAATAAAATTATACAATATCTAGGAAGAAACTTAAAAGGTAGAATTTTGGATTTGGTTATAATAAGATAATAACTCAACTTTAGAGGACTTCATTTGTTAAATATTCTAATGTAAACTTTATTATGTAACACCCATTAAATTTAATTTAAAAGGTAAATATGAAAATAAATAATCAATAATAATTAAACAAATATTAGGGATTACAAATACGTTTACTTCTAAGAATATATCTATAATATTACCGAGTAATAAAACTCTTAAATCAATTTGAGTACCTAAAAAATCATATATTAATCTGATTAGACCCAATATAGTAATGTTGAGAATTTATTTTCTAAATGATTTATTTTCATATATTTTATTTAATATTGTCATGTAAAAACCGAACAAGTACAATTTTAACTCTATAAAAAGGATTGGGGTTCATTTCAATATTTTATCCTTTAATAAAAGTGGCGGAGGCTCTATCACATTCACTGATGACTCTAAAATTAAGGTGATCTTATTTAGAGAAGTAGGTATATTAAAATATAATACAATTAACAAATTGATCCAAATAGATAGTCTTCAACCACATATAACATATATCATTCATTATTATGATGTTGGAATGAGTTTTATGTAATAATATAATATATGTTTAGTTTTAAAATATAATTATGTTTTATTTTTTATAACTGGAAAGAAAATATTTAATCTATTTATTTTAATGAACTTACTAACAGAATATATAGTGTTTAATGGGTATAAAAATTGTTTAATTTATGGATTCGAATGTTGGTAATTTTTTATTTTTAAAAATTGTATTATCTTTCCAATGATGGGAAATTTCTGGAAAATCCGGATATTAATGTTAGTAAGTACTTTTTTTTATTCTCATTTAAATAGTATGGAACATAAAAAATATTTTTATTTTTAGAAAATTTTAAAATAGTCATATTTTTTGAACAATTACCTTGATATCTATTTCGACTTATGAAAACTAAAACTATAAGAAGTAAGAGGTATGATTTTTTGATTATTGACGATTTTAGTAGGTTCACATGGACTTATTTCCTGACAAATATAATTGAAACATTAACTAATATATAATTTTGATAAAACATTTCTAAATCAGAAAGGTAATATAACAATTTCTATTAGAAATGATAATGGAGTGACTATTCTAATCTATAATTTAAAAATTAATGAATATAGTATATATTTTTCCTAAATTTTCCAATTCGAGAAGTGAAAATAAAATATTCGTCAATAAAAGTAAAAATAGAACAATTCTTGAAATTTCTAGAATAATTATTGGAGAATTTAATTAACAAAAAAATATTGACCATGAATAGTTTAATAGTTCTAGTTATATTTTAAATTATGTTTCTTTTACACTTTTTTAATGAATGATCGCTAGGAATTTTTTAATGATAAAAAATGGAGATTTTTTATTTTAGATTATTTGATTGTAAGGTATGAATTTAAAAATATTAAAATAATTTAGTTAAGATACAGTATAAATGTGATGGATTTATTTTTGTGGGATATTCTAATAATAGTAAATCACATTGAGTATAAAATAAAAAAACGATATAAATGTAAAAAATATGGGAATTTAAAATGTATTGTAATAATTACAAATATATTTTATATTAAGATAATTTTGCAGAAAGTTTTAATGTGTTTAACATTGCAGAAGTTGAAACCCAAAATAATAAAAAATAAGTTTAGGGGGGATATTTTCTTAATGTGAACCTATGATTTTTAAAAATATTAGTGATCGAATTATTGAGAATGAGATTTTAAATTTTGAATATATAATTGAAACCACAAGATTATTTTTGAACTATAGTGGAAATTTTTCTTTTGTTGCAGACGTTCATACTAATAATTTTGAAAATAATTAAAATATGACAATTGGATCATTTCTATTCACATTAAACATAATAAGTATGAAAGAAATATTGTTTAAAATATAGTCTATCTTGATAATGATAATCATTTTACAGGAACCAAATGTACTTTATAAAATAATGTGGATAATAGAGGAAATATAGTCAAAAATAAATCCAACCCCATTTTCCAATTCTATCTTCATAGGAAAGGTATATATTTTTAAGAGTTTTTGAAATGATTTCTAGAATAGAAGAATTTTTTTTTTATTTTTTCACATTTCTTATATTCCACTTGTTTTCAAATAAATGTTAATAGTGTATTATTATATGGACTAATTTCTAAAGTTTTTTATTTTAATCAACCAGTTGTATTTAAAAATAAAAAAAATTCCATGTCATGTTTTCAAACTATCAAAATGTTTATATATTATAAATAAATATAAAGAAGATTTATATGATAAACTAACATTGTTTTTGTTGCAAAATTAATTTAATAAAAAAAAACATGATCCAATTTTTTTATTGTTATATTTATGAATAATATTTTTATTTTCAAAATAATTTTTGATGATATTGTGTTTGCATCTAAAAAAAATTTCATGGAATGAATATTCAAATATTATGGTTAGTTAAATTGATTTCGTGTTTAACTAGTGAACTAAAATTTTATCTACATTATTAAATTATTCCAAAAAAATAATATATATTTTTAAATAAATATTAGTATTCTAACTAAATTACAAAAATAATTATACTAAATTCTGGAAAAAAATATGAGAACCCCAAAGGGTATAATTTCAAAATTACATTTAAATGAATATATAAAATCTGTAGGTAATAATTTGTTTAGGGGAATGTTTTGAAGGATATATTTTTTATTGCATCTAAATCAATTTTAAATTTCTATTATTATATGGGTACTATATTTCATTACAACCTTAATGAAATATATTTAATGGGTTTTAAAAAGAATAATTAAACATGTTAAGGGATGTAAAAATACTGTTTTATTTTATCCTAATGTGATATATTTTTATTTGATATCTTATTCAAATTTTGATTCTTTGGACTATTGTATTAACATAAATTGAACATTAGGTATGTTCTATTAACTTGTTAAAATTTTTGTTTTATAGATTTATAAATGGAAGTTATCAGTTGTGTTTTATAGAGATTAGGCTAAGTATATTTCTATTTCCATTATTTGTTCTTGATGTATTTAAATAAAAATAAATTCTTTTATATTAATTTATAATTTTATAATAATCCTTTAAAATATGATAACAATTTTTATATTTCAATATCATAACTTATTATACATCAATCCTAAATAAAACACATAGATATGAGACTTCATGTATTAATAGATCATGTTAGTAAATGGTATATATTTTTGAATTTGTTTCAATTAAAATAAATTTCTATAATATTTATTAAAACTCTATAATCTATGAAGATTGAAAAAAATAAAATATAAACATGGACTGATTGATATTTAACACAAACATTATAGGTTATAAATGTTTTGATATATTTAATAATTATATTTGTATATCTATACATATTTGTTTGAATATTTATAGAGGTGTATATTTGATTTATTAATGATTAATTATTTTATTTATACTATTTTTGTATGTTATTGTGATTGTTACACTTATAAGTATATAGATTTATTATTTAAAAGTTTAATTATTTTTATATTTGCTACTATTTTTTATATTTATAAAAAATCTGTATAAATGAATAGGTTGAGTAGTTTAATGATTATTGGTAACATTTGACTATAATTTAAACATTTTATATGAATCTATTAAGGGTGAGATTAGATATTTTTTCATACAAATATATTTATGTGTTATTTTAGTTCTTAATTTTTTACTTATTTCATTATGATAAGTGTTTTAAAATGTTCGTAGTTTATAAATCAATTTTTTTTAATTATGATAAATTTTGAAATAAAATGAGTTTTTTTCTTAATTCTTTAAAATATTATTTGGTTTTTAAATTACCATAAAGTGGGATATATCTAGTTCTATGTTTTATTGATATGTATTTTTTTTATTTATTAATTATATTGTGATTTTTAGTCATTTGTTTCTTTATTTTAAATACCTAAAATAACTCCGATCATAATACCTCAAAAACTCATAATTTATAAAACAAAATCCCACGTTTAAAAGGAAATTTTCAATTTAATACATTATTGATAAATCAAATTTTTTATATCTTATAATAATTTTAAATTTTAAATGATTTTACAATTGTTTTGTAGTAAATCTATTTTTATATCAGCTGAATTGAATGATTTCCTTAATTTTTTTCATTTTTTTCAACGTCATATGAACCTATATATAAGTGTTTACACAGACATAGATTCATGTTTATATAGAATTATAAAATTATTCATATGGCTATATTTCATTCCTAAATATTATTTTTTAAATCATCCTTATAATACTTTCATGATTAGGTTTATTCCATCCTTATAGAGAATTTTCCATTATGAGATTCCCATTTGTAAGGTCAAGTCATGCTTATGTGATTTTATTTTTATTGCTAAATAGTTCTAATGGGGATTTCATCTTTATAAATAAACGATGCTTACAGCTATTTCAACATTATTACCAAAATCATTCTTATGGATAATTCATGCATAATGAATTTTCTTCCCACAAAACGAACTAAAATAATTTTTACATAGATATTAAAATTATAATTTCAAATTATTTATATTAACATTTTAAGATCATTTCAATGATATGTTTTATTATAGTTTCAAAATTATATTTTACTAAAAGATTATATGCTTTATTTTTTCATTTTATTAATTTTTAATATATATATATATATATATATATACTCTAACAATTACATACCAATTGGGTTTGAATTGTTTTTTGAAAGATTTTCATGGGATTTTTCAAAATAAATTTAAATAATATTCTTCCTATTTTGAATATATATAATCATGTCTACCAAAGATTGGTCTTCATGAAACTCTCATATAAATAAAATTATAGTGTTTATAAAGTTTACCATAATGATATGATCATATGAACTAGATTAATAAACTCAACAAATATCAATCTTGCAACACAATTAAGATATAAAATTTTCACATAACTTCCACACGATACACCACATGAATAATTTGATTGAGTAAAATTGGGGTAGAATAATTAATGATAAATTTTTTAAAGTACTCAAAATAAAAATATAAAATACATTCTCATGTGATCATGAAGGAACATTAACATTTGATCTAGTAATGTAGATGTGATTGATGTGACATCAATTTGAATCACATTTTATCTTCATTTATTAATTTCATTTTAGTTCTAATTTTTGTATCTTCTAGCCAGTATCTATTTGTGTTAATTCAATTGGTTTATTATTTTTCCTAAATAGAATCATTTATGTGGATTGGGTCTACCTCATATCTGAAAAGGTGAATCCTTGGTTGTGACTCTAAAAAAAATTGAATAACTCAATTGTTCATTGGTATGTAAAATAGAAAGTATATGTTTTATAGGTTTTGTATTCATGTGATCAAAAGGTAGGCATATATAAATGGTTCTCACACCATTAAAAAGTTAGGATTCTAGTGATTTTCAATCCTCTCAATTATTACAGAGTAGTATAGAGTTGATATAGGATCATTCAATCTAACCGGCTATAAAAATCCTTTGATAAGATCTTTTATTTGATTATTCTAATTCACTATTTAAACATAGTACTACATTATAAATTTCTTCCAGGAAATAATAAATTCAAATAAATTTATTATTTAAATATATTAAAATCTTATTTTTCCCCCCTCTAGACCACTTCTAAATATAGCACTATACTAATTGATTTCCCATATAGCATTTAAAAAAAATTATATTAATCACCTCCCCAAAATGGAAATTTACCTATTTTAATTCAATGTTATGTAAAAATAATTAAATTTATTTACTAAAAATTATAAAATTTATTAAATTTATATTTTAATCTTCATAATTCAAACATGACTATTACAAAATTTTTAATATTATCATTTGTAGTAATAATTTTTTCAAAACCAATAGGTCTGTTTTCTTGGGAAGAGTTTCTTCATAAAAAATGATTACATATATAAAAATTTAAACAATGTTTTAATCCTTCATAGTATATCTAATGGGTTTTAAGAGATTTTTATTACATATAATCATCCATGAAAATAAATAAAATATAGGGGGAAATCCTAGTATAGAGACCAATAATTGGATAAAATGAGACATTGATCAACACGAGAACATTGAGAAGTAGAATAATAATCATTATATTTGGAGCATGGGACTATTAAAAAATCACCTAGAAAATATATGCATATTCATGGAATGATGAACGTACATAATAATAAAACATCATAATTTTATAGGCAAAGATAAATCCATCATGGACATGTATAAAATAATAAAACATCTATCATTATGTTCATGAATAATATGTGTACAATGATAAGTGTGTCATGAGCCCTTATAAAAGTATCATCAAATAATAAAATATTACTAAATTTCATTGGGAGATTAAAAATTATATGAAAAACCATCACATACTAACATGATTAAAATCATATATGATAAAATGGAAGAAGAACATAAACTATACATGATTATAAAATCAGAACATGAACAACACAAGATGAAAATGGAGACAGATTTTATAAATCATAGCATATCATCAACATAAATTTAATTTCTTTATGTAGAGTTGGGAAATGATAAATTAATCATGATAAATTTAAGTGAGAAAAATCATTTTACACCATATATAGAAGAAATAACATCAATAAATTACGAAACCTAAAGTCAATAATCAAAATCAATAAATGTGGAAATCAAGAAGTTTTCCTTTAAAACATTTAATATAATGAATATATTAAAAAAATATATACAAGGAAATGTGTATCATCGGAACAAATGGAAATGATACATTTATATTTATAGATTAAATTTTTGGAAATTAATTAGAAAGAAAATATATCAAAAAGGAAGTTAACCATTATAAGAGAGAGAGAGAGAGAGCTCTTATACCTTAGGTCCCATCTTTATTTATTGCAATTACACATCATGTATAACATGATTATATTTATTTAAATATTAAATCATTATATTGTTATATTAATTTTTTTATTATAGTTCATTTGGTACCGTAGGAAATCATTTATTAACAATTATTTTGGAATAAAATTTATAGTTACATGTTTTTTTATTATGTCACACCATTTTTTTATTTTCATCATTGGTTTTTGTTAATTTTGTATCTCAATATTTCTTTTAATAACCAGATGTGACAAGTTTAAATTTGAATTGATATTTTGTTTTCTTTGTCCTTGAGGTTATTCCTTAGTTTCCTGCAGGTTTTTTTAGTGAAAAGTTGTGTTTTAGGCTTGATATCAGGTGGTGTATGAATTTGTGCATGGTTAGAGGAATCCATGCAGTATGTTTCAGGAAACCATGAATGCCTTGGGATTCATCTAGACAAGGGATAATGGACTAGGCACATTTAAGAAAACTATGAGGTAAGCATGCGAGGAGTTTTTGTCTCAAGGAAGAACCATATCGCATGGTTGGCACACAGTTTACCAAACTATGTGGAAAATCAAGTGATAGCATATATCATAAATTTTTTGAAATTACATTTAGCCCCTCTTAGTATTTTATCCTCAAAAGGAATTCCCTCTCCTCCCTAGAATTCTTGAAACCCTAAGGAGCTTCCTCCTTTATTCTTCAAAGATCTTATCCTCTCCCATGTTGTTGATCTAGGGTTTCTTCAAGGTTTTAAGTCAAATATTCAATGTAATCATCTCCTCTTTTATCCCATATCCATCTCCTTCCATTTTATTTTCAATTATTATTCTTCTTTGATAACTGAGACGTAGGTTTTCTATCTTACCTTGGTTTAGGTTGGGGGTTTTTTTGTTAGGTTTAATCTTGGTTGATCTTGGATCTTGGATCTATCATGTGGTGGTTTTACGTGTGTGTTGTTGTAGCATCGTTAGATTGAGGTAGGTTTCCCTTGCATGTTACTTTAAATTTAAGAAGTGTTGGTCACATTATTTTCACACCTCCCTTATATTTTGAATATTTTTGTGTGACCCATGAAGGATTTTTTGGGTGTGCAATGTGGTGATTCCTTAACAGTTTTGTGATAAATATAATTGTTTTGATAAATATTCCACACCAAATGTTCGATAAAATGTTTTTTTGGTTTCTGTGAGTCATTACTGATGTTTAAAGAATGGATTTTCCTGGAAATGGGTTTTTTGATATCTAAATGGTAGTTTATGGTTCTTTAAAAATCCTTGTAGATTGTTTTTATTTGAAAGCAGTGTGAATTTGGCTATTTGAAATTGAAATGGAATTTGAAAATAATATGTGGCCCAATTTGCACCTCTATGAAAACAGTTTTAGTTTTCACATGGATGGTGAATATTTAATAGTATTTTTATAAATGATTATGAAATTTAAAATTTTGTTTTAATCCATTTGGAGTGGTCGATTTATTTCCTTAAAAATGCTGATTTATTGAAGGATACTTAGAGGCCCCTCTGAAACTTTTGCGAAATTGTAGAAAATTTTTATAATGAAAACCATACCTAGATAATCCTCTTACCTTATTTATATTTAATGTATGTGATTTATTAGTTTTCAATACATGATGATCCATTGTGTGATTTCATGGTACGTCCCCACTATAGAATCCTCATGACCCATTAACTTTATCATAATAAGAGATCCTCAGTGTGGACTCCTTTGATATCTATTTGTTTTATGGAAAGATATTGGTCCTTAGAGTGGATCTAGGTGATTCTCGTTGTGTGAATTTCTATATATGATATGTTTTTTCTTGTGATTGGATTCTTGGTTGGCATTGGTTGGCTCACCCCCCTATATACTCTTGACATGGAGACCTGGAATAGCTAGAGGATTTTATATGAACCATTTCTACACATTCTTAGGATGACACACTGTCTATTGGCCCATATCAGGGGGTATACATTGTTATTGTTTTTATGGGATAGTGGCCCTTAGTCATGCCATTTAGGTTGTGATCGAGTTTCTTGGGATTTTTTGATTTCATCAGGTGATGAATTCTTTCTGATATGATTTAAAATGTATAGTATGTTCATGATTATTCATGATATCCAAGGTTTTTCTCATGTATATTGGCACATAGTTTCCTATAATGAATGATTATGATGTATTGTTGGTTGGATACTCTTGTGTGATATTTTTACACCCCTTGTTCTGCATTTTAAATGAAATGTCATCATTATTATTCAAAAATATTGTGGTTCTTTCATGGAAGAGAATGTGGTATCAAGTTGTAAAAATGGAAATGGACCACGTTTGGTTTTAAAGTGGTAAATATGTGGAAAATATTACAGTTATATATTTTAGTTTAAAATTGAAATTTATGTGGTTTTTTAAAAGGAATTGCAATGGTAATAGATTATTCGGTCACACCTACTGAGTTTTAATACACATGGATATAATTTTTTTCTATTTTTATTATGTGGTGTAGGTCTCATTTAGGTTTTGATCATCGTGGTCCATGGTTTGTTTTGGAATTAGATAGTGATCCTCAGGGTCACATGGAGATGTTATGGTTGTCAATTTCAATTAGGGTTCATTTGTATATTTTTTATTTTTTCAGTTTATGTAAAAATTATATTCATTTTATATTTTATTACATATATTGGTATTATTTGTTTTATCTATACTATTTTATTAATTTATTTTAGGATAAATAATTCTCTTTGGATTTATTTAATTATTCCTAGAATTTTTTTCTAGTCTGTGAGGATTGAGAACGCCCTTTGTGCCATTCCATGGATCATCTTGGGTGACTGGTATGGGGTTGAACCAGATTGGCTCAAGAGAACAATTTTATCAAAGGAGATTGGTTATTTAGAGAGCCTATATTTCAGGGACCAATTTTTTATTTGGGATGTCAATGTAGATGGTTTAGGACTGCCAAATCTTGGTGTGCAATTCTAGGGGAGTGTTTGGACAACAAATTTTTAGAATGAACCTTGGGTTTCCATGGGATTTCGGGTTTCTTTTGGTTTCTATGATTCTTATGGATTTTGTTTGTGTTTGGGATTTGAAACGAAAGTTGGGATGACTACATTAGTGATACATCAGGGCCTAGAAATCCATTTGGTTCTGGGAACATATTCCTAAAATACTCTATGTGATGTTTGCATGTTTTTAAAATGGTCTCCAATGATATGGCCAAGCCACCCATCGATACTAGTTCCTTCATGTGAGTGGTTTTGGTTCATCCTTGATTATGTAAATTTTTTTTGGAAGATTTATTTTGGATTTGTGGAAATATGAAATTAAAACATTAATGGTTTTGTTTTAGAAAGATGTAAAATGAGTTTTCATAATTTTTTTGAAGGAATCTTCATAAAAAGAATTTTTGATCGAATGGTTAATAGTATTTTGAAAAGATATATAAAATTTTCAATGGAATGTGGATTGAAAGTAGGAAAATTTATGTGGAATTTTTGTTTTCAAAAATGATAATCTTATGTTTTGACCTTTGGTATTTTCATGGTTTCTCACATGCGTGATATGTGTGGATAAGTGAGTGGATGAGTGCTAGGATTGGAAAAAGCTGGTGGGTGACCAGGGTGGCACCTGAATGTGCATGTGTCAGGCTCCATGAAATACCCTTGGTGAGTGTGCATATCCACGATGTTTTTTCTTTTTTAACAGTTTTTTAAGATGAAATTATTTGTTTTTCATAGAAATTTTTTTTATGTTTTCCATATGTTTTTTTAATATTTCTTATGTTGTGTTTTGAGTTTGAGAACTCTTGTTAGTGAGTTGGTTTTGATTGAGATCACGGTTCTCTTTTTGAATATTGTTTTCCCCCAAAAATATTTGATGGATATTCCAAGTGAGGTCATGGGTGGTTTAACATGGGTATATCCTCTAGTTCATCAACCTAAGGATTTTCTTCATGAGTTTTTCAAGTTGAATCCACCTCCCTTTTATGGTCAAGCGGATCATACCAAAGTAGAAGATTGGATGCATAAAATTGAACGAAACATCATTTTCCATGAGTTTCTAGATTCATTGACGGTGATGTTTACTACCATCATACTTATTGTACCAACCTAGAATATATGGAATTCGGTCTCCCAAAACAAGCCTCGGGAAGATCTCTCCTAGGGGTTCTTCAAGACTTCATTCATCCGTCAGTATTTATCATAGATAATGAAGTTGATAAAGAGAATAGAGATGTGTTTTATTTATAATGGAAATGTATTAGGGTTGGAGTGACATTTTTATTTTTTGGAACTCATTCATTACACTCTATAGTAGTCTATATATTATTCTTTGAAGGCTTAACATTTTGATTATGGGCTTCATCTTAATCTACAATCTAAGGTCTCAGAGTTCGGTTTTACTTCTTTTTTCCAATTCTTTTAGGAAATTTATATGTGTTAAGGCTATATTAGTGGGAGTATTTGAGGAGTAAATCATTCCTTTGATCTCAAGAAGCGGTGAAGGTTATTCTGGTTAGGAGATGGGGAGGTGTCCAGAATCTATCGGTGCTGGTCATGGAATTAATATGCCACTCCATGTTTCTTTATCTTCATTTAAGAGTAGGATCATGGTTTTTCATTATTGAGGTATCATTGATCAAAAAACCAATAATTTTTTGATTCCTCCAAATACTATTCATTCATGTATATTCCTAGTCCAGTTGTAATGGTTTTTTAGGGGTGTTTTTAGGAAGTGATGTGGAGCCAATTCACATGAGTAGTGTTTTATTTGGGCTCGGTTTAAAGTCCCTTCCTATGTGTGCCTATTTTTCTATAATAAAAATGGCGGGTGGTGTTTTGCAGTATTTTATTCTCATCTAATTGTAAAAGTGGATGTTCTAGTTCACCTAAGAACATAAGTTATAATTTAATCATGTATGTATTTTATAAGTACTAAATTCCCCCCTCACGAGTGACGCTGCATTCTGTTCTGTTTCTCGTTTCGATTGATTTTCATCTGAAGTCGAAAAGATTCAATTTGTGTCTTCTTATACCATTATTCTTTTTGAAAGACGGAGTTATGTTCAAATATTTTTATCTCTTGACTGCAAGGTAGTAGATTCTTCAAACATTTGGTCTCCATCCATAGGCATGGGTGTGAAGATGTCGCATAGTCAGGAATCTGAGAGGTGTGAAGCACCTTGGTCTAGATGTGTGGAAATTTCCTTGATTTATACATGTTACATCCTCTAGGTTGGTTGGATCTAACCAGTTATTAATCAGTGGGGAGTTCCATAGTGGGCCTTATTGAGGTTTCTTCTACTATTGATCAGTGTTAGTTGAGTCCTAATGGTGGGGAGTCAGTCATAGCTTCATGTGTTGATTATATAGTGTAGTTTTGGTGTTGGATTATCAATTTTTGGTTTCATTTAAACATATTTTATTTTGAGTTACACTATATTGTTTGAATTTTGGGATTTTAGATCACACCCATTGGTTTTTTTGAGTTTGGGTTGTGTGGGTTGTAGTTTGAGTTTCATGTTGTTTATCGAGAAAAGGATATCATTGGTTAATTTTTTTCCAAAAATCGGTATAAGGATTATCTAGTGGTGTTTGAGGTTTTTTTAGATTGAGTGTTTGGATCTTGAAGATGTGGGAATCATTCTTCATTGATTGATCAATTGGAAAATTTGGTGTCTTTTCAGGGGAACAAAGTGTTATGGTGGGGAAAATTGTTAGACATAGATTTTTATTTTCATATTTAGTATAAATTAATTTTTGGATCTTGTTCTTTCTCTCAGGAATAAGGTGTGACAGAGTTAAAATTTAAAGTTATGTTTTTTATCATTGGTCTGGAGGTTAATCATTTGTTTCTTTTAAGAGTTTTTTTTTGAAAAGTTAAGCTTTCAGTCTTGACAACAGGTGGTGCATGGTTTACGAAGGGTTAGAGGAAACCATACGGTATGGTCTAGGAAACCATGTGGGAATTGGTATGATTTTGGATGAGGGAAAAAGTCCAATGAATGGTTTGGAAAACTTTTTGGTAAGAATGCAGGGAGGTTTTGTCTCGAGGTAGAACCATCTTGCACGAATAGCGCACCCTTTACCAAACCCTGCGGCCAAACCATGTGAGCTACCCAGATCTTAAATTGTTTGAAATTCCATTTAAAACCTCTTAGAATTTTACCCCAAAATGTATTCCATCTCCACCCTATTTCATGTGACTCTATGGGTACTTCTCCCTTATACTCTAAAGCTCTCCTCCTCTCCCATGGTGTGGATCTAGGGTTTCTATATGGTTTTGGATCAATTATTCAATATAATCCCCTCTTATGTTCTCCCTCTTCCCTTGCATTATATTTTCTTTTGAGTTATTATTATACAATTTTCTCTTGGACCTAATGTTCATGTATTAACCTAGTTTATATTGGGGGGTTTTAGGGTTCCTCTTGGTTGATCTTGTATCTTGGATTACTCATGTGGTGTTTTTGGGAGTGCGTTGTTGAAGCATCGTGAGATTAAGGTAGGTTTCCCTTGCACAAATATAAGAATCATTTGTTTCATTATTATTCCAAATCCCTTATATGTTATATAGTGATTTGTATCCACAAAATTTTTTATGGTGTGCAATTTGGTGATTCCTTCATTGTTTTGTGATAAACAGAATTGTTTTATCAAATATTGCATACCTAGTGTTCGATAAAATACCAATATGGTTTTTGAATGATTTTTGATGTTTAAATAATATTTTGTCTTGGAAAATTGTCTTTTGATATCTAAATAGTGGTTTTTGGTTCCTTAAATGGACTTATAGATGATTTGGATTTGAAGCGGTGTGTATTTGGCTCTTTGAAATTGAAATGGCATGTGATAATGATGTGTGGCCTGATTAGATCCGTGATGAAAATAGTTTTGGATTGAACATGTGGTGTGAATAATAAAATTGGAATTTTATAAATTATTTTGAAATGGAAAATTGTCTATTTTTACCTTTTTTAAATTTGTATTTGATTCATTGAAAAATGGTGATTTATCGAAGGATTCATCACGCCCATTTGGTACTTTTGTGAATCAAGAGAAAATGTTTATTATAAAAACCCTCCTTGGATAATATTTATACCTTATTTATATTTAATTTATGGAATATCCTCTCAGTGGAATCCTCATGATCCATTATGTGAATGTGTGGGATTTCTTCACAATGTACTCCTCATGTCCCACTACCTTTAACATAATAAGAGATCCACTCTGTGGAATCTATTGAGATATATTTGTTCTATTACAATATACAGAAGCTTGTAGTGGGTCGGAGTGATTTCTGTTTTGTGAATTAGTATATATGATATGTTTTTTATTAGGTTTGGATTCTCGGTTTGTATCCATTTTCTCACCCACCATTATACTCTTGACAAGGATACCAGGAATAGCTAAAGAGTTTTATGAGAATGATTTTTGCACTAACATAGGATTAGGCACTTATTAGTGGCCAATAGTAGGGGGATTTATTTTGTTATGGTTTAATGGGATATTGAACCTTGGTCAGGCCATTTAAGTTGAAATCAAGTGTGTGGGAGAAGTTTGATGGCATTGAGTGAGGTATGCTTTCCATGATGAGTTATTATGTATAGAATGATCTAGATTATTCATGAGCACCTAAGTTTCACCCATGTGTATTGGCACTTAGTTCCCTATGGTGAATGATAGTGATGCATTATTCGTTGAATACTCTTGTCTGATATTTTTCCATTTCCCATACTATATGATTTGATTAGTGTAGATTTATGCGAAAAAATGATAAAAAATCATGTGTTTTTGGAAAGAGTTTTTTGAAGTGTTATAAACTACTTCTTCTCAATTTTAAATGAAATATTATCATTATTGTTCAAAATTATTATGGTTCCTTCTTGGAAGAGAATGTGGTTTCAAAATGGTAAAAATATAAATAATCCATGTTTGGTTTTAAAGTGGTAAATATGTAAAATCTTACTTTTATATGCTATATTTCAAACTGAAAATTGATATTGGATTTATTTAATGGAATTTCATTTGGAATAGATTGTGTGTGTGCACCTAAAAAGTTTTAATACTCACGATAATTGATCATTCCTATTTTTAGCTTATGGTGAAGGTATTTGATTGGTTTGGATCATCATGGTGATGGTTGGTTTTTGTATTTGAGAGTGACCCTTAGGGTCACATGGAGAATTGAGGTTTTCATTTTCAGTTGGGGTTCAATTGTATAGTTTTATTTATTTTTTAGTTTTTGTAAAAATGATGTTTGATTGGATATTTTATTACTTATATTAGGTTCCTCTAGTTTGTTTATGCTATTTTATCTAATTATATTATACAAAATAATTCCATTTGTATTACTATGTTGATTCCCGTCACAAGTTTCTAGCCCGTGCAGATCGGGAATTCCCTTCAGGACTTGCCATGAATCGGCTCAGGTGATCGGTTTGGGGTCAACTCGGGTTGGTTTGTGACAAATTTTATTTTATTTTTTCATTATATAAAAAGGACTATGATTATTTTTTATTCACTAGTTAAATTACTTCTATAGGATTTCAAAATATAAAAATACATTTATATTGAAATGAGATCTAAAAGAGGTAGTTAGTAAAGCTTTGATAATGTCATAGTAGTTGTTAAAACCAACTATTTACAAAACCATGGAGTGATAGATAGATAAAGATTATATAATATAAGTGTAATAAAACATATATTTTGTATAACTTATAGTTAAATAATTTGTGATTTTAAATTGTGGAATATGAAGAGTAAGATATAACATGTGAGATAAAAAAATTGAAGTCAAATACAAGAGGACATTACCTTGTACTTGGAGTTACAACAAGTTAATGGACTACCAACTAAGACACATGGTGTTCCAATGATACAAGAATTTTTTTAAGAATTTAAAAGGGTATTAATAAGATATATATTGGTAGGTAACATAAAAATGTATGCATTTTATATGTGGTTTTCCAAGAGGGTCAGAGGGGTATTTATATTTTTATGTTTAAGGGGATTTTGGGTTAAAATATTGAACAAAATATTAATTCAGGTCAAAAAATATTATTAGTTCTATTATTTGGGATTATGATTATTATTTTACTAAAAAGTCATGTTTTTATGTCTTTAAAACAATTTGTACAATGAATTTTTTCATTTATGAAGTTGTTTAGAAGAAAAAAATGAAAAATATTTTTCAATGATTTAATTTATCATTTTAGACCTTATGAATGATTATTTAAATTTTACATTTATTTTTATTATTTATAAATAAATAATATATCATATAAAATCTGTTTTCAATTGATCAAGAAATTTATAATTTATTATGTAATTATTATGTAAAAATTATATCATAAAAAATGAATTATTTAAAATAGTCTATTTTTATTGTTCACCTAAAATTTTTAGTTTTCTAGAAATATAACAAAAAAAACTATAGGAAAATATTATTTTTTAATTCATAAAATATACTTAATAAAAAAACACATATTATTTTTTGAGATTCCAAATTTATATAGTTTTATTGGAGATGAGTAATATTTTTAAACAATTCATTTATTCAAAATAATTATTTTTGAGAATTAATTTTTAATTCTATTGGTTATGTTACCATTCCAATAGTCATATTATTATCCTAACATTCATGTTACTTTTAAAACAGTCATATTACTATACATTTAATCATATTAAAATTATACTTTCAATCGATAATTATTATATCACTTATTCACCATTCATGTATTTTTATCTTAATGTTTTCTATTTCTTTTATAAAATTATAATTATATTCCTAATGTTTAATCTTTTTTTACAATATTGATCACTAGTTTTCTATTTATAGTAAACCATTACCAGAAGGGTATTCAAATACTATATATGTTTATTATTTATATTTATTATCCCATTGAAATATTTTTAATATAGTTGTCTATATTGTTTCTTAATATGTAATATTCAATATTATTTAAATAATGTATCATTTATTATTATTATTTGGTGGATTTATTTTTTACTATATATTATTCATAAATATTAAATAGATATATTCATAAAGAAAATTTCATATATAAAATTTAGTGTTTCCCCATTCATACTCGGTTACGATATTTATATCTAAAAATTTAATCTCATATCCTAGATCAATAATATATTAGGATGCATCTATTTAATTTCATCATAGGGTTCCCTTGTTTCTTATTCATAGTTATAGTTTATCACAGTACATTTATGATGTGATTTTTCATATTTCATAGAAAACTATATGTAATGATTGTGACCAAATTATTTAAACAACATGTGTTCAGGTAACAAAAACACCTAAGGAATACCTATCGATATATATATCTTGGAATAAACATTAGGGGTTTGATAACAATTCAATTGGAGGGGTGTCCCCTAGTATAATAAAATCAACGTAAAACCCAAAAAAATAGATATAACCATTGGGATTATTTATAATAAATGAAAAATTTAAAATTATTATCGATGTGTATATCTATTACCAATATCATATAGCTTTTAGAGACACCCATACTAGATTACATGTACATAAATACTAAAATTGTACCAATAACATACTCAATGTTCATAGATGTTGGAAAAGGTGAAAAAAAAGTTTTATGATTAAATACACACAGACAAAGGTGTCCTCATGGTAAAAAAAGTGTATCTACAATGTGAAAACTCCCATGTTAGTATTATATGATGGGAACTATATGTATGGTCCCCCAACCATCAAATATTTTCTCAAGTGTGGTGGTAATCCTCTATATTTCATAAGGTGTTACCTATCATGCTCTATTTTTTCCCATAGATCTGAGTTATAGTTTTCTTATGAATTTATAATGTTCAATCTAAATAATGGAAGAATTAATAAACCATAAAATTGAATCACCATTCATATAAAACCTAGATCCATGTATACTATAAAAATAAATTTTTCCATAAAATGCATCAAAGCATTATATATGTTCTATATTCAATATCTATGCTTCCTGAAGATCACAATAGAGGAAGCCAAATAAAATCCATCATCTGTGGTTTATCCATGGGATTCTATGAATCACTCATAATATATGATTTATTCATCAATGCTACATGGAATAATATCTCCTCATAGTTTGATGGTTTAATAAGAGTGATATATTAAAAGGATAAATACAGTTGAGGCTTGGTCAAGCTCATATACAACAATTATATAGAAGTAGTTTACACTATACAATTTCTATAAAAATTGGTTGAGTTGTATGAAATTACTCTTGAATTATAATTCATGAGTAAATTACACTCAGTTTTTTCGAGGAATATATTCATGAATGGAAAAATCACCCAACTATTCCATCATACAAATCATTTTTTCAAGATAACAACTATGAGATGATTCTTGAATTCTAACCTCTAACATTCGGATACAATGCATATCATACCATAAAATATATCTATATTTCAATAAACGAAATGATGATATTTGATTTTTGAAATTAAATGAAAACTCCTTCCGTACACAAAACACAATATTAGAGTGATAATTCACTACGCCATGGTGCACCTTGTTACATATAATGACAAGCACAATGCCACGATCATACTTATTTTAGTGCACAACTCCAACAATCTCTCACATGCATAAAATCCATATTAAAATAATGTTATTAAGTCATTTAATTATCATATATAATAACATGAAAACCCTTAACCAAAAAACCTTTTATATATATTCCAAAAAAATTCATAATTTATCATCAACATCACCTGGTGCAATGATCCAAAATTAGACTATAAATATTCATTTAATAAATATTATTTTCATATATTTTTATATATGAAAAAATAATATATAATGATAATTTAAATATTATATTAATATAATAAATAATTATAAGAATAATAAAACCTATAGTAAATTAAAATATAGTAATAAACAAAAAAAATTTCTGTTTACAAGATTTTTTTTTCAAAGTGTTATTACATGTGTTAATAAATTAAAATTGACCAATTAAAAACAAATATGATAACATGTGATATTTAAATAATAAACAAATATAATAAAATCCTACATTTTTTACCTTGGAATGGAATAAAATCAAGAACACATAATTTTCAATATGGATACTTTTCAATAAATGTATTATTCTTATTATTTTTTATTGACATTTAATAAGTAAAAGTATAAATATTATAATTTTAATTTTAAACAATAATAATATCAATAATATGTTTCTAATGGGAAATTTAAATTATAAATAATTTTTGGGAATATTATGAAATACTTGATTTTTTTATAAAATTGAAAATTATAGTATTTAAAAAAACTATAAATTTCTTGACATTATCATTATATAATCAAGACCTATATGTTTATATATATATATATATATCAAATTAAATTATAATGTATTTAATAAATAATAAATATAAATTTATATATTCTATTATGAGTTAATAAACCCCATGGTTAACATTTTAGGAACATAAAAAATAATTTCAATTAAAAGAAATTCTTTTTGGTATTTTATTTTTATATTATGGTTAAACTAGGTTTTGGTTTTATTTTAATTACAAATAATTTTTTTTGTTTTATAATAAATAAATTTATATCATTAAATTAAAATAGGTTTATTATTTTATACTAAAAATAAATTTTAGGCAATAAAATATACTTTTACTATAAATAGGATTTTACACGTTATACGTGATAATGTTAAAATTGATTATTTAGACCCAACTATTTTTTATCTGAAAAATTAAATTTTAATATTTTTAATAAATCGGTATAAAATACTTAATAAATGAAATTTTCTTGTTCGGGATAAAAAATTATTTAGTAACAAAACAGCAACCATATTTAAATTGAATATGATAAAAATGGAATTTCTAAGCATTAAAGACTTAAATACCTATTTAAAACATGTATAAAAATTAATGGTTTCAATATTTTCAACCTTAAATCATTCCCTAATACATTATTTTAATTTTTAAATCTTATTTACGTGTGAAACATGTTCCCTCTATGTATTAAGTTGAAATATTTACAAAAATACATTTTGACCACTTATAAAATCGGCCACCCACAACCCCTTCTAGAAAACTCCCAAAATTTTGTTTCCTATTGAAACTATTCCCTTCTTAATTCCCCCAGAATCATATTCCTTTATCTTGATCCCCAAAACATAATATAAAGGCCTATGTCTTCAATTTACCAAGATTCTCCTAATGGAATGTCAAAGTCATCAATTTGAGTATTATTTTCTATTGATTTTTTCTATTTATTTCTCACATTCTCAAATATGATTTTCAAGTTAATAAATAATTACATCATTATTTCTAAACATGGAATGTTATTATATTATTATAAAAACTATTAACAAACTTTTCCCCTCTTCTATTAAAAAACAAAACCATCATTTGTGCATTGTCTGAACTACCAACTCCATGAAGAGACATATTTCATTTCACCAACAACTATCATCTATAGTTATTATAGGTAAATTGAAGAATAAATGTAATATATATTATATAATAATAACTATGAGTATAGAAATTATAATCCCCCTTCTTTCCCTCTCATTCATCAATAATGAAAACGTGATCCATACATTTATGGACAACTAACTCATTGAAGTAATGTATCTCATTCTTCATCAAATTTTAATATAATTTACTAGAATTTATTAAAATTTAATTCAGTAAATTGAAATTATATAATTAATATTTTATTATTAGTAAATAATGATATTATTCCCAACTAAACCACTTTAATAATCATAATCATCCATTGATTATTATATATTAATGTTTAGGCTCTCTAACTACCTACATGAAAAAAACTAGAAAATAATTTCATAAATGACCATGAAAACATAATTATTGTTAATATATTATATTACAATCAGATAAATATTTTACTTTTGTTCTGGAAAGATATCATAAATTTTAAACTCATTAATTAATATATAAATGTCAATTTACGCAAAATCATCGGTACATTCTCATCATTGATTTCATCTTTAAGGAACGAAACGAAAATACCCATAGAATAAAATTATAACAATATAAATATTTATAAATAATTAATTAATTTACCTTATAAAATTTGGTAATTAATAACATTATGAGTTGAATAAATAACAATACCACTATTTTGCAATGAATTCAGAACTATCAAGATTACTCACACCCAATATAGAAAGTATATAGTAACTAACTAACATAAATACATAGAATAATTAAAAATGAAGTTTAAAGTAGGTTATATGGAAGAATAACATGATCAAATAAGTTATTATGATTTTTTGTACATGATTCTATATCACACTTGGCTAAGTGGAAAAAATTATCAGGATTATTTCTCTCAAATTTCAATTCCTTAATACCTTATTATATTATAGAATATGTTTTCTATTATGTCATAAAATAAAAACACCTTAAATATTTTATAACATTATTATCTCATTATTCATGTCATTAATTGTTCCATTTTATGTTTTATCATTCAAGTGGTTTTGATTTGAATTTGTATAAAGTTGTAATTCTAATATGTCTTTTTTTCAATTCCATGAGACAACGTTGATATTGTGAAACATATTTTATTTTATATGGTTAATTAACTAAAATATTTCCTTCAATTATAAATAATATCTTTCATTATATTATATATTTATTTTTTAGTATCCCTCTCGGGTTCTTTTGATTCTCATGTTACAATTTCCATAAGGTATTTTTAGTATAATTTTCTCATTCCCTATGATATTTTTTGTATTCACCATTTTTTCATTTTTGGTGCATGTATTGTTAATGTATTATTTTCTAAATCCTTTCATTAAATTTTCATTTTTTGGTTTTAAACTCACAATAATATATTAATTCCATTTTCTTTCCAAATTATCCTATGTTATCAGCATAATTCCCCCGTCAAATGTCTTTCCTTTGTGAACACTCTATATCTCCTTCCTCTAATTTAATGGTATTAACCATGATGTTATTCATCAATTGATTAGATAAATTATTTACATAACCATATACCTATTACTATATAAGGTTCTATTCTCATGGATCCTTACATATAATGATATTTCATTTATATAATGGGGAAGTATTGATTATTAATATACTATTTCTAATGATTGAAATGTTTTTTGATTACAGAGAAAAATTATTTTTTTTAACCATACACTCTAATTCTGTGGAAGGATTTTGTTAATTTATTGAATGGATAATTATTCATCATTCAAATGTTTTTATCCCAATATGGATTTTTATGGATCATTATGGTAAGTTTGTCATTCATTGTATCTATATTCACATCATTCATATAATTAATTCTTTGCAATTAATAAAATGACAGGTTGGTCTCCATAATATATAACCCCTGGATAAATTGATATGTCTCATGGGAAAAACTATGTAGGGTGTTTTTATGAATTCCTACCTAGTACAAGATATTTCCTAGACACATTTCCTTAATAGTAATATTATGATGACAAAGACCTTGATATCGTGGCTTAAGACATGGAATTAGTTCTTTAGGATTTTTTATTTCATCGCTAATGAACCATTTATTGATATCAATGTGATCTATTCATTTATAGTATAATTAATTGATAAATATTGATTTAAATTTCATTATAATATATAATTATTTTTAGTTATCTATTCCTACCATATTATCTATTCTCATATTATTCTCACATGTGAACATCGATTATTATATCTTATGTTAACCATTACTGTACATTAAGCTCACCGATTTTTATATTAAAACTTCACAAGGATATAATGAAATGTATTACAAATATAATTCATAAAATAATAGCTTATAGATATAATTTTTGGGAGTTTCATATGGCTAATTATGGATTAATTAGTTTCATATATAGTGGGGAAAAAATTTATTTGATGAGAACAACATGGTCCTTGTAAATTAAATGTTTTTCCAAACACTCTAATACTATAAACCAAAAGGTAAATTAAAATTTATTAGACCCAATATAGTTCTAGGGTATTATACATATTGATGGTTAATATTAAGTAATTTAATTTTCTTTCCAATCTAGTATGTAATGAAGGTATTTATGAGTACTGTATATGGGAGTACGGGTCTGGGGATATCACATTCGGAATCATAGGAGGGTTTAGATATCATTAGAGGTTAGGATCTTTTTTAAGGAAATTTTAATGGTTGAAAAGTAAATGTTTATCATAATTTCTATGGTATAGATAACCATATAGATTGGTTGAGATACCAATGAATATGTAGTGAACTAACCTATATTACCATGTAAACTGGAAACTGAACTAATTCCCCACTTACCTAAAGAGAATTTCTGATGCACATAGGTTGGCGACTAGGACCCGGGTATCAAAAAAACCATCAAAAATGATTTCACCCAAATTTAAGTAAGATAAATTTAATATATATACATAGAAGAATAAAAAAATTAGAAGAAGAATCCATTTACAAAGGAATATAGAGATAGCAATGAAAATCTAAAGAAGAAAGATAAAAAAATTACATGTCCAAATCCCAAAAAAAATTAACCACAAAAATAGTCCATATGATGAGTTTTAAATGACCCACCATCTCACCACTAGCAATGTATACCCAAATAAAGTAATTCTCTCTACCACACTATGATACCTTTCCTTTTCCGATATCTGAAGATAATACAAGGGTTACACATTCCAAGTGGAATGTGAAAGGTGTGAGATAAACACACTCATTACGACCCAAATTAGGTGTTTCACATCATGTTTTTGTATTATAATCCAAACATATTAAATATACATGAAAAAAAGCAGGATAAGTAGTTAAATAGTTCCATAAAAAATCATGGTAAATAGTTCTCCTTTCTCCATTGTTATAAAATAAATATATGTAAAATAGTTTCCAAGAATAATTTTCATAGACCAATTAATTTTATTGAAAAATTTATATCAAATAAAAAATAGTACAAAATTAATGAATAATGGTAAAAAAAACTCCAAGGAATACTTATAGTTTGGTCTTCAAGGTCACTCACACGTCAATCCTTACTAGTGCACACTATAAATTCCAAGAATCCATGCCTAAAGGCCTAGAGAAAAGAAGAACACCCAAGATACTGTAGCCTCTTATAATTACAATCATGTTCTGGATCTAAATGAATTTTGATCTAGGAATGAAAAAACTACCAACAAAGCGAACCCCCTTTAGATACCAAATTATGATCTCTAATACTAAACTGAACACAAATGTTCCCAACGATCACATGTTCTACATTTCAAATCATTTCAAATGTCAAAAACATTTCACAATAAAGTTTCCAACCCCATTTTCCCATCAAAAACTTCATTGAAAACCCAATTCACAGTCCATTCAAAATGATTTGAAAAACACCTTCACTTTACCAAAATTATATAAAAAATCAATCAATAAAACCCCTTTACACAAACAAATAATTTAATCATGTTAATTCATATAAAAAATCTATTTCATAAAACAAAACGTAATTATGGTTCATCCTATATTGTTTAGGGACAGAACTACCAACCTAAAACATAGGTCACACACCACCCATAATGGGATCCATATGTAATGACTGGAAAGAAGATTTTAAAAAACATTGAGGCCCAATCATCGATTACCAAATCATAAAAAACAAATTATACAAGAAAAAGGGTTGTAAAAGAGTTAAAATAAACACATAACTAAAGAAACCCACACATCAAACCACAAAAAAAAATACCAGAGCTAATCACTGGTAGATATATATATATATATATATATATATATATATATGAAAGAATCAATAAATAATTAATAGAAATCAAAAATTGGTCCATAGGATCCACCATTGATTCCAACACCACCTCTAATTCTAAGAGATGTGGAGATGGAACCAAACACTCACTAAAATATAATCAACCCAACAAACTATAAATCTAGGAGAAAAAAATTGATCTAAAAAACTAAAACCACCCAAATGTCCATGGAATAGTTTTAGGTTACAATAGAGAGAGAAGATACTTATCGAATGAATTTAGATTCAGGATTCTAGTGAGTAGGATATAATAGGAATAAATGATTCACATCATGAATCAATGATTCATATCATGACCTCTCGTGGTTAAATGTATGTTGAAAAAGGCATTGTCTCAGCTTAAAAATTATGACTGATGAGTTCATGATGGGGATGAAATTTACACCCTATTCCACATTCATGATCTTAACCTATTTGTGGCATCTTCTTAGAGCCAAACCTGTATCACGAATGCAATTAATGGTGTGGACTAGTTCTACAATGAGTTCCCAGCATGGGCCCTATCGAAAAACTCTCAAAAAATCATTGGACACACTCTAGACCTGATTAACAACCTATTATACATTAAAATAGAGTGTACCTTTACTAGGAATCTTAAAATATCCCCACCATATATATTTCATTCCTTGAAAAGTCATTGGATGAAAACATCATGAATAACTATCAATTTATCCAGTAATACCATCTTTTTGGAAACTATACCAAGATGCTCAGTGATCTCAAATGTCCCAACATATATCATATCCATATTCCCTTGTTTCCCAATCCAATGGTGACTCAATTGAGGATAACATTTCCAAAACACACAATCACATATGGAAAACTCCAAAAGTCGATGTTGAATATCCACATATTATTTCAGATGACATTGAGTTGCAAAAAACCATTATTGTATATTTTTAATACTCACTAATTTATCTTGAATGAGGAGCAATCCAATAACAGTGGCCTCATCCACCTCTACCTAATAATTAGGTAACATTCACTAGACACTATAAGAAGCTTAAATGGGTTTCATACTCATCCAAAACATGTACTATTATTAAAAATCAACTCAATTAGTCTTAAAAGGATTTCCAATTATCCATAAAAATGCAATACATGGGAATGGAGTATATCCTCCCAGATCTGGATAACATGCCATGTCTGACCATCTATCTATGGATGATAAGTTGTACTTATCTTGACCTGAGTCCTCATCACCTCTTGAAGACTTTATATACTCTGGAATTAAACCTATAATACCAATATTATATAATTACAAAGGGAATCTCATGAAATCTCTTCTCTATCACATACATCTTACACATATTTTTATGCTTAGAAATGTCTAAGATTAAAATAAAATGGGATTATTTAATCAACTGATAAATAACCAAATACATAACATTCTCTCCTTGGATATTTCATGTTAATATACTAATTAAATCCTTGGACACAATGTCGCACTTCAAAGCTAGCACTAGAATACGTTGGAGTAGACTATAAGGATTTAGCCGTAATCCACTTTTTATAACAAGTCACTTTTGGGTAAGTGATAACCATACAAAAACCTCCACAAACCATTCACACAAACCCTACATAGGCAACCAACTTACACCATACTAAATTAAAAATTCAAAAACCAACTTCACTACAGACAAAGTACCCCCACTACTGCCTTCCAAAAAAACCTCTAAAATTCAAAATTCAAATCTAAATTCATCATCAACCAAGATTCATGCATCTTCCTTATGACAGAGAACCATCATCGATTCCATCCTACCTAATCTGAAGCACACCATCAACAAATCACTTGCCAACCAACATCATATTCAGCCCATTGAAATCACTGAATTTGTTATCATCGCCGGTTTTCATTATCACAAAAATGTCAACAACTCCAAAAATAATTGTTGTAACACTCACTGAACCACATTCTTCATCGTTAACCTTCATCATCGGAGACGGTAATTAGGGAACATAACTAAGAAATTCACCAATCACAACCATTTTTCTCAAAACACTGATGGATAACTCCACAATCACCACCAAAACACCATCATAACACAATAGCACACCCATCTGAACCTTAGAAGGTGGGCCAATCGCCCTCCCGGAGACGCACCACAACTCGATCTGCACATCCCATAACCTACATGAAGAGCCACACATCGGACCGATAGGGAACGTTGCACAGGACTAGGATGTCTGAGAAGGGATGAGAAAATAGAGGCCTCAACAAGGGATCAATCTAGAAACTGAATCATTCCATAGAAATAGAGATCCAATAACAAAGAAACATAAATGATCCCAATGAAAAACACCAAACCATACCTTGAACCACTTCCGGAAAATATAAAATTAAGCCAATATAGGAAAGAACCGATCTGAGACTACTGAAATCCCTCCTCCAGCACCTTCCCAAGATGGCACAGATCCTGAATCAAACCCAACCTGAGTGGGGAAAAATGTGATGGGTAGGTCGGAATGTCCATAGAAGACGAAAGGAACCAGATGCCATTAGCTATGCCAACTTAATCCATCTTAATAAATTTCCCACACATACCAAAAATGGGGGTTTGATGATCAAGGAAAAACAAAAATAGGGGAGGTGAGTAGCACTCGATGACCACACCAGCAAGCTTCATCAGTCGATAGGGAAAATGAAGAATGTAATAAAGGGTATGGGATGAACTTGTAGATTCCATCGAGCATAAACTAAAAACCCTATGAGGGTAGGAGAATTTAGAAAGAACACCAAGAGCTGGGAGAGTGTGAAGCCATCCCTAACTAGAAGGATTTATGTGTTTTTCCTTTATTTTATGGCAAGCGTAGTAGTGAGACACATAATCAAAAAATTATTTCTTCTTAATAGGGCACGAAAAAGATAATTTCATCTCAAAATACATATTTATAGTATCAAGGTGAATGGATATAAAATATCACATCCCTAAAACCATGAATTCCTCACAGGTGATGGGATGAAAAATGGATCACTAAAGTGGACAATACCATCATAAGTTAGAGACTAACGAGAAATGATCTTCCCACCATATAAGGTTCCCATGATTCCTTTAAAATCGAAATTTTTTGATAAAACTATATAATAAAATAATTGAGAGATGATGATAACTAAAAAATGGTCAAAATAATACCTAAATAATACCTATGTGGTTCTAGATGAAACTGAGTAAAGATGCCTAAAAGTTTAAAATATTCTTTTGATTCAAAGACTACATGTGGTGGAATATTTTGATAGATAACTTCCATGATGATATTCCCCTTTACTTGGGTGTAGGTGATGTCAAAATCAGATGTCTTAAGATATTCCACCCACCTCCTCTACATGATATTCATGTTTCTCTGAGATAACATATAAATCAAAATCATATGATCAAAAAATACAGAGAACCTGTCCCCAAAAATATGGTGTCACTAACATTTAAGAGAATGAATAAATGAATTACTCTCTATATCATGAGTGGGGAATTATTATCATGTAGCATAATATGATGATATTTATAGGCTAAAACGTGATAAAATTGCATAAGGACACAACCCATACCAGTACCATAAGCATCCTAGTATACTAAATACCCCTTACGTGGATCAAGAAAGATCAAAATAGGTATTGATGTAAAAATCGGTTTCAATTCATCAAAATAACTCTTCAATTATCATACCAAATAAAATTTTCCCCATTTTTAAAAGAGTATTAAAATGTTATTCTAACTTTGATAAATCCTTGAGGTACTATTGATAGTGCACAAAAATACCTAGGAAAATGGATATCTCAAAAAAATTGACTCTTCCGATGATAAAATATATTTCACCTTCTCTAGATCAACTGAATATCCATGTTCAAAAATATCATTCCCCATAAACTTCATTTCTTGGATCTAGATGTTTTATTTTATATCCTCCCAGAAAGGCAGTGAATCCAAAAGATTTTAAAACTATACTCAAGTATTTTTCATCCTAATGATTATATCGTGAATAAACCAAGATATCAAACACAATCAAAATGACATATATGTTGAGATAATAATGGAATATCTAGTTCATCAAATCTATAAAACTAAAAGAGAATTAGTCAAACAAAGCTCCATCACAATATAATCATAATGGTTATACCTGCTCATGAAAATGGTCTCTTAAATATCATGCTCTTGAAATAGGAGATAATTATAACCAAACAGAATATTGATTTTCAAAAAACCATTTCTACCCATTAATAAATCAAACAATTAATTCACACAATGAAACTGAGACATGTTTTTAATAGTTACCATGTTTAACGTTCAATTATATAAAAACAAAAAAAATGAACCATTAGACTTCTTGAAAACGAGAAAAAGGGATTACCATATAGAAACACTAGGGTGAATGAAACTTTTCTCCATCATATCATCCAAAAAATCCTTGATATCTATCATCTTAACAGGTTCCATTAGATAATAGGGTATAAATATCGGTTTTGTACCCAGAACCACATAAATAATAAACTCATAATACCTATCTAGATGAGGATTGAATATCCCATGTGAGAAGACATTTCATAAGTCCTCAACAACCATGGTAATACCAAAAAGAGAGGAAAATTCATCAGGATAAACTATAATGATAACCAAAAATCTTTTGTTCTCTAGGTGGAAATTTCATGCATGACAAGACCTAGAATCCCACTCTCCCAAAAACACCCTAGAACTCCCATATATAATAGAGAACAAAACATTACAATGATAAAAATAAACCTCAAAAGGATGAGGAACAAGTTAATCCATCCCTATGATGATTAAGTATATATATATATCGATAACAAGGAAATAAGAGACTAACTCCTCATCATCTATCGAAAGAGAACAAGATGAACATAAAAACCCCTTATATTTATTCATTCTAATAGGTGAAACCAGCTCTATAAAAATGAAATAATATCCATTGGATCTATTATCATATTAAAAAATATTAATATATAAATGTTTGTGATGAACCTAATCAAGTAGATCAGTTTCTAAAAAAGATGTAATGAATAAGATACCTCTGACTGTAGTTGTGCATGAATCGACCTCCATTAGAAAAACATCCACTTTGTGAAGGTTCATAATTCCAAAGGCCTACTTATAGATCCAATTTGGCTTAAAATAATCTTCCAACACTATAGTGGTTGTTGGAACTAATGATCCATCAACATATGGTGGAATAAAAATTTCTTAAAACAAACTCTTCAGATATCCTTGAACCCCACCTGCATTTAAAACATTTATAGGTGTGTGACATGAAATTTGGTTGTTACCTAAATTTAAAATTTTATATAATGTTAGGTGCATAATACTAGATAATTTTTATGGTCTATATTAATCCCATGTATGATAATTTCCACCACCACCCTTACGATTTTTATCTCACTTTCTCTTCCTTCCCTGCACGAAACTGAAACTACCACTGGGAGGAAGATAATGAAAATAATAGATATAATTTTCTATCATATTCATTTCCTTTATCATATACCTGTCATTTATCCCTATATATATATTTATTTATTTATTATATAAACCTATGATATGATTTTTGGTCAAAAAAATGCAGGTACTTTTGACATTTCAACAGATCAATCATCCACACATCCCAAAGAAAATTAATCAACATAAGAAACTAACTAGTGTAATATAACACTGAATGATATCCCTAATTATAATATGGTAAATGGAGTTACCTTTCTATCATAAAATACTTTGGATATTACTTATAAAAGAATAATGTCTTGAAACCCTTCAAATCTAATCCAACATGCAGATTTTTAGTACCATAAAATCCTTACCCCGCTTACTGGGATACTTGAGCATGAATTTGAAACACTTAACAATTATTTCCTCAGGTGTTTTTATGAAGTTAAATAAATGTTTGATATTTCATAATAGTCCTCCACCAATCAGTGCTCATCTATTCCATTAAATGATAAGGGTTTCAAACATAAGAAATCTCATGATGGATCTCTTTCTCTCTCCACTCCTGGTTGCACCTCAACAGCTTGATTCTGAACTAATGGTATGTTTGGTTCCATTTCATGATCTTCCTATACAATATCCTAATGATAATTTTATCCAAATAAATATTCCATCGAGGATCATCTCTTGATGCACCATCTTATAGAACTCATGGAAGACATCTCTAAGTCATATTTCTATATACAAAAACTAGAATAAAATGATCAAACAAAAATATAATCATAGTTAAAACTAGAAAACCATAAGCATTAATAAAGATAAATAACCCAAACCCTAACATTGGAGACACACATCCCAACATCTGATGGTAACATGAGTCTCGTGATGGAAAGAGTAGTACATTCACTCACTGCATCTTACCTCTCAAGTACTAAAAATCATATATTCTTTCTACCAAACATCCCATGATAAGGAATATTTAGGGAAAACCAAATGTTGACACAAATTATAATGAACCAATAAAGATTACCCTCTAAACTGGAACCCAAAATGATTCACCATTAACCCTAAGGGCATTCTTGAGCACCATAGGTTGTCGACTAGAACAAGCACATCAAATAAAAACTATAAACAATGATTTCTCCTAATAAAAAATATGATACATGACAAATGTATACATATAATAAAGAAGAAAGATGAATTATATTAAATAAAAGAAGTAAAATATCATTAGTGATACAACATGAAAGCCTAAAGATAAAACTCCAAGGTATATATTCAATAATACAAGATGATATAAAGAACAAGAAACAACTACTTCACATAAGGAGTGGAAATGTCCCACCATCTCACCACTATCAACCCATACCCAACAAAAATAAAATATGTTGTCTCACTATGGTTCCTTTAATTTTCCTACATAAAAACACCTTCCAAGGACTACACATTCTTCAGTGATTTTGTAGGGTGTGAGCCAAAAAAAGCTCAGTATGATCCCACCCTAGTGTAAAATATCAAATATCTATAAAATGATCCAAATATGATAAATTTTTAAAAAAATGTCATGACAATAATGTAAAAGTTTTACAACAAAATAATATTAAATAGATCCCTATTTTTAATAGTTTTAAAACAAATCCACATAAATTAGTTTCAAAACATAATTTTCCTAAACCAGTTACATTTATAAAAGAGTGTTATCACTGAAAAAATAGAAACAATTAAAATCACAATGTTAAAACACTCTAAGGATTACTTACATTCATGTAAGCTAAGTCATATATACATAAATTATGAATAATGTGCACTAGAAGTCCCTAGAACCCATGAAAAAATATCTAGGGAAGATATGAACACCATAAAATGTGAACCCACCTATAATGTCAATCTAGTCTTCAATCCAAATAAATCATGATTTGGGAATCGAAGAACTCCCTAAAATGTGAACCCCTTAAAATACCAAGGAACAATACCTAATACAACAAAATCCACCTAAGTACCTGAGACTCACATGTTTTTTATTTCAAATCATCTTAGTGGGATTATAATTTTACAATACAATTTCTAACACCCCTATTCACATAATAATTTCATTGAACCCCCTTTTTTCAATATTTTTCAAAATGATTTAAAAACTAGTTTCTTACCAAGGGGGAATTTTTTTTCTAAAAACCCATTTATACACACAAATCAAAAAATAATCCTATTTCATTTAGAAACCCATTTTAATAAAACCAAGATAAATTAAATGTAACACCCTGATATTTAAAAATAACAATATGTTCAAAAGCATATAGAACGTGCATCACCGAAATTTAACAAACCCCAAAATTATATTTTATTACCATAATAACATAACCATTTAATAAGTGGGTACAAATAGTATTAACCAAATTAGGAAATATATATATGAACTACTCGGTACAAATTTATTAATTAATTCTTTGTGAATAATCAAATGATTTTTAGTAATGTAATTTTATTCTTGAAAAATATGTTATCTTCACAAATGGGTTTTCTTTATTATTATAAGAATATTATAATTTATTTCAAAAAAATTGTAAAATTAATTTTATTTTTGGATTCCTCGTGTTAAAATTATATCATGATAAATGTTTTAGAATTTTATGCAAGTTTTAAAATTTAATTAATAGTTAAAAGCACTAATTTTTATTGAAAACTATATTTTATTTTAATTAATTTAAAATGTAAAACTATAATTTGGAATGGTTTGAAAATTTAATAAGTTAATTTTAATATAATTTGGGTATTTTATTTTATTTTCATACATTAATTTAGTATAAAAACATTTTATACTAAAAAATGTCATTTTTCTGAAAAAATGTTTTTCATTCTACATTTCCTCTTTAATTTTAAATTAAATTTTGAAAAATATATGTATTGAATATTAAAAAATTGATTCCATATTGTTATTAATAAGGTTCAAATTTAGTAAATAGAAACCTTTTATTTTTGATTAGTATGAATAATAATATTGGTAATTTTTGTTACCACAGTAAAGGGTAAATCAGGTGTTTAATGGGAAAAATAGTATAGTAATGAGTATAATATGACCATAAAACTTGTTACAATTATATTTTATGATTATGTTTCGTCCATTAATATTAAAGGTTAAAATATATGTCCTTTTTCGATTTGGAAGTGATTATGAAAATTATAATAATTTATTTCATGAAAAGTCAATGATGTCACACTCATTTTTTTAATAACAATAAAATTTTTATAGTAGGGTAATTCATACAACATGTTAGACTATAAATATAATTTTAAAATATAAAATATTTACCATTATTTTCGTAATTTATTTTTTATTTTTATTTAATAAATAATTACCTTAAATTCTAACACAACACTATTGTGGTAAATATTTAATTATTGTAAAAATAAAATAAATGATATTAAATACTAAAAGAAATATTATTTAAGATAATAAATTAGATCCAAAAGTTTTATATATGTACTTGATATTTTAGGGATATAATAAAATATTTTTTTTCTAATTATAAGTATAATATTGTTATTGTTAAAATTGCTAATTTGGATCGATTGTGGCTGATTGATACTGGCCTCACGTTTCTTTGTGCGGACTCGGCCATTTTCATTTATATTATTTTATTCTCTCGATGGATTGATGTTTCTCTTTTGATGTTGTTTAACTTCTGTTGGGGAATCCGTTGGATTGCAATTGTGGAGTCATTGGCATTTGAGTTTGGGTTATAGTTCCCTGTGGAGTAGGATGCAGCATCAGGACAGCATGGTCTTCCTCAATCTGGATTCTTGGATGGCCTTCTGTGGATGTGTTCTTCCTGGAGTATTTTTGGGATTCCATATCACATCGCTTCAGGGTTTGGGTAACCTCATAATGGATTTAACTGGTGGGTTGGTGGTTTTGGGCTGGTGTCGATGGTCACATCAGTGGCGTTCGAAGAGGTCGGTTCTAAGGTTGGTCATGATTTTATGAGGCTCTTGATTTTTTCATTCTGGTGTTTCCTTGGACTTCTCTTGGGTGATCTCGGATCCTGCAATGAATATTTTCAATTTGAATGATTGAGCGGTGGTTTGGTCTGATGATTGAGTTTTTAGGTTGGACGTTATTTTCAGATTAATGGTGTTTGGCATCTGTTTGTGATGAAGTCATGTATAGTTTACCACTATTCCTCAAAAGTGTATGTTGGTTTCTCAATTTCCCCTCAAAAGTGTTTGTAAAATAAAAATATTAATTTTCAGTGGTACTGTTAAAGTCAAATTAATGAATTGGCCTAAAAATTGACAATATGAATATTTTATAGTAAATAATATTTTATTAAATGATTAAAAAATCATAAAATAGTAAAATTCTACTAATTTAATGTAATATAGTTTGATAGATATACAATAGTCCATTTATTTATATTTTTTTAATTTTAAATTAACATTATTTATCATTATATTTCAGGAAATTTTAAAAGTACAGTAACTGTTAAAAGAGTTAACAGGAGGTTAAAAAAATATAAGGCTATAACCAAGACCTAAACATGTCCAAATAATATTTTATGAATGTTATAATAATCATATAACCTTATCCTATAATATTAGTTAATTAATGGATGCTTTACAATTAAAATAAATTATATATTATTTAAATTAAAAATTATTATAAAATGTCAATTTTTTTATTAATAACATCTATGTGTCCGCATTGGGAAAAAATAAATATATTAATGAAAATAAATTTTTATTTTTATTTTAAGGATGTTATTTTTATTATATAAAATTAGTTTCAATTTTTATATATTATAAAATTAACTTAAATTCTTCTGTAATACTAATACAACTATTATGTAACTAAAAGAAAAAAAATTAAATGATTTTAAAAATATTAATTTTATATATATTTAATGAGTTAATGTGTGAAAATATATTTACATATCTATATTATGTATTAGATATATTTTAATTTTTTATATTCAAATAATCACTTTGTATTGAGGTATTTTAAGTCAAATTAAATGAATAGTAACAAAATTGACAATAATGATCATTTATTGAAATAATAATTTATTAAATTATTTAAAATTCATCAAAACTATATATTAATTTATTTGAATTTAATATAGTTTAAAAACTCATACCTGATGCATTTATGATTCATTATTCTATTTATTGTAACATTATTAACCCTTTATAACTAAAATATCGATTACTATGGTTAAAGTGAAAATTAATTAACCCATGGGTTAATCAAAATGAAAATGTTTAAAATGATACTAAATCTTGTCTAAATTCTATTATATGATTTTATTATAATCATATACTATATTATATTCAAATAAATTTATTATTGGGAACATTTTTTATGATAAATTAATTTATTATAATTTGATCTCTTGAGAAATTCTAAAGTGCCTCTCAACTCAATTGTAAAAGGGAACCTCCTCCCTCACTTATTCACACCACAATGATCCATTTGGATCAATATATATTAGACCATTTTTTTATCAACATAAATAATAGATGTTTTTGTGGTCCTGATATTCAAAAAATACAAAACTTAGTTCCCTAAAGAGGAGTTCCAAAGGAGGATTCGTTAAGAGAAGGTAACTGTCGTTACTGACTCGTTCAATTTTATTTATTCTTCTAATTCCTCTAAATAAATTTTACTAATTATAAAGTAATAAATAAGGTATAAAAAATATACTTAGATTTTATTATGTTTATCAGAAAAATATTTTTCATCTCTTCTCTATCATATGACAATCGAAAACATCGTTCAGGCATACGTACAAGATATCGTCTCCATGTAGCGGTGTAATTTGTTTTTCATCACCACATTAATTATATGATTTTATATATTATTATAATGTGTATATATGATATTTATGATATAAATATGATTATATATATTAATTTCTATTCACATTTATTTTCCTTTATCCATCAAAAAATGGAAATTGCGTTAATGTGTATGTACGGTCTACCGTCTCCGTGAGCAGTGTTATTCATTTTTCTGCCTCGAATTTTTAAGGATTACTATAAAAACATAAATAATTAATATATATTATATTAATTCCATGATTTAAAATATTTATATTATTTAATAATGATCAATTTACAAGTATCAATACTTCTAAATAAAAATTTTTTGTGAAAAAAAGAACTTATCACTCGGAATAGTAATTTAAAAAATATTATTTAAAAAAATGGGTTATAAAAGTATATAAGTAAATAATATATTGTATGATATAAATTATAATGTTTATTAAATAATTTTATAATAAAAATAAATTTACTATACAGAATTTTTGGACATGTATGAAGGAAATCAAACCTCATGTAAGGGGTTTTTAGTCCCACATTTATTTCTAGGAGACTTATACCATATTCACCAATAGTTTCTTTTGTGTGTTCTATATACTTCCTTTTGAAATTTTCTATCATGAAATTATTTATATTAATGATATTAAATTATCCTTTTCAATTTAATATATAATGGGTCTAAGGATACGAATTGTACCAAAGCAGTAAAAATCTATTTCATAATCTCATCATTATTTGAGATTGTTTATGTTTTTCTATCCATAGAGGAATTTTTCATATACATTTCTATATTTTCTAAAAAAATTAATAAAAATAACCATTATACAATAATTATTTATATAAATTTTTTATATGTTTTTAAATTTTAAAAAAAAAATTAAAGGAACCTTATTGTCATTTTCCGAACAAGGTACTTCGTGACATTTTCGACAAAAATTGAAAAGGAATATTTTTTTTACTTATACAACATGACATAATTGTCATGCCATCATGATTCCTTGATATATTGAGTCTTAATTTACAAGTTTAAAAGGTTATTTCTAATGAATATAATTTTTCCTTTATATTTTCCTAGTTTCATTATTAAAATGACTTTCAAAGTGAAAAAAAATAAGTTTCCTCAAATCATTTTTTAATGATATCATTATTGAATTTCATTTCATAAACATAAATAGACCTTATTATTATTATTATTATTAACTAAGTATATGTTGTAATTATACCATTATATTTATTTCTATGTATGGTTTATGATCAGTTCACTGGGGGATGTTTCAGTTTGATACCACTCATATTACTCTGAATTCATTCTGATTATGTTAACATTTTTTTTGAAAGTTTTTCAATAAAATGATTATGTTGATTATGATTCACCCATTTCATATGTAGAATTAATTTTAATTATTAAGTGATGGTAGGGGACCCTTATATCCCATAGATGCATCATTAGGTCTCATTATGAAATTTATTTTGGGTATTTGATGAGGTCTTACCTATTTATATATGGTGTCTTTGTTGAAACATTGATGGTATGTTTATGATGTATGGGATTATGTATTCCCTCATAATGATAGTAGTTATATATTTCAATGTGATTATATTATTATTCATGATATCCATGGATAGTTTTTATATCATTATCTTATGGAATTATTTGATTATTGCTTTTTCAGGCCATGTTATGATCATGTTATTGATTAAATAGAATGTGTTTCAATTGATTACCTTTCTATATTAGTTATTATTTATTTATTCACATAATTTAATGTATTATAAAAATTAATGAGAATGTTAGATCACCAATTCCTTATATTATTTTATAGCTTTCTAATAAGTATCTTATGATTTATATGTTGGTAAAATCTATGTAAATAATTGTTTTATCAATGGAAATAATACATTGAATTTTTTTTCAATTGTAATGTTAGATTCCAGTATGTATCCAGTTTACCAAAACTAATAAACTATTTGGTCTTTTGGGATGTAATTCCATGTATCTTATAACAATGTAATAAAGTAACCATTGACTTTTGGGTACAAGATTTGGGGTCCTTACAGTTGGTATTAGAGGAATTTTAGTAGAAACCTTGGGAACTAGATTTCATAAAAGATTAATTATATAACAAAACTATATGATAATATTTTCAAATACTAATAAATAACAAAAACATATGATTTAGATATTAGTTATACCAATGTTTTTAATTTTCATTAATTAATACACTAGTTTTCATATTATACATTATAATGTTAGGATTTAATCTATTGTATGCCTTTATTTTTTAGAAATTGTACATAGAGGAAAGAGTGGAAACCATATTAATACATGTAATCTGAATAGATGAATGATCCTTTCCATGATGTTCATATGCCAGTACTTAAAAGGAACTTGACTCCCAAAAATTGTCATCATAATAGGACATATTATAATGTGATATATAGATAGAGAAATAATTATCAAAGTATTATAAATTTAAAGAGAAGTAGTAGATGAATATGTTGGAAGAAAAGAAAATGATAAAGGTAAAATGGGAAATAAGTATTTTCCAACATGTGATTCTGGTGGAAGGAATAACTTTGGTACATGTTTAAAAGGAAAAGGATTTTTCTTTAAGTGTGGGGGAAAGGACACCATGATAGGGATTAAAAGGGAAAGAAAGAATCTTCCAATGTGAAATACTTACACTGCAAGGAGATAGGCTAGAATAGAAATGTATTCCCCATGAATCAATGAACTACACCATATTAATAGTTTATTATTGATTTTTTAACATTGGTTTAATAAAACAAACCTAATAAATGTTATAATTTTGCAGTGGTATTTCAAAAACTGTTGCTAAATTTTATTCATTTTATAAAAAATGACAATTTCTTTTGATCCCCCCTCTCCCTCATCCACCACCCCCACACCAACCCATCTTCCCTAAGCACCCCTACCATGATCCCTCACCACAACTCCCCCAATAAACCCCCTCTCCATCGCATAATTTTCCCCCTCATTGGCACTTTGGTTTTCCACAATCCCCCCATCCCATTCTTGGGCTATTTTTTCCACAAGCCCTCTGATCTCGATCCCTCATTGGCACTTCAGTTTCCCCGAAACCCCCACCCCAACCTCTAAACCCTCTCCCTCACCCTCTCTAGTTCTCAAGTTTCTCCTGATCCCCCTCTCCCTCACCATAATGGGGTTTCTGATTTCCCTTGAGCACCCTAACTCTCTCCCTCACCCTCACCGTCTGCGGTCCCTTCTCCCATGATCCATACCATCCAGATTGGTTGTGGAATCTCTCATGTTGAAAGGTAAGTCCATATTTACTATTAATTTTTTCTTTCTCCAAATTTTTTGGATGGTAGTATGTGTAATAAAATCCAATCATAATCCATGAAAGAAATAATCTTCTAATCACTCATATTTCTTCCAAGATAGCAACTATATAGGATTTACAAAGGTGAATCTAATGTATATTGAGTGTTTTTCTACATGGATTAGTTCCCCACAAGTTAAAACAGAGGTTATCTAATTATAAATCCTTAATAGGTGGTTGAGAACATTTTTTGGGTGGAATCTATCTTCATCATGAGGCCTCAAATAGATCTTATACCATTAAGTTGGTAGGTTTCCCCTTTCTGGTTAGATGATTATTTTTGTGACTCTTGTATGGGTTTTACATGTTAATATTTTTATTTTATTTAAATTACAAGACTTTAATTCTATCATATACATTCTTGGAATTATTATTACATTATTATACATAGTGATGTAGGAAACAAACCATATTCATCATGTTTTACACTATTCATAATTTGATAAACGGATCTAAAAGCTTTATTCCGTGATATAATTACAAATTTTATCATGAAACATTAAATTTTACTTATCATCCATGTTGAAAAATTTGAATAGATAGATTTTTTTTTATGAAACCACAACCTATTGTTTTCATATTCTTTATACCATGTCTTAGAAAAAAAAATTATGCTATTAGTATATATTTTTAATGTCCTCTACCACATCTCATATTTTTCGGATTCCTAAAAGTATGGATTTTTTGCTTCCAAATCAATATCGTATGCTTCATTTGGAATTAGACTAGTATGGATTAGACATTTACTATGAGATATCTTATCCTTTATTTAGTTTTCAACTAGAATGTTAATGTTTCTCATCTTCCATCTTTTATGTCATTTTTTCAAACTACTCGTTTGAATTAGTTTCATAAAATGCCATGGATTATACTTTTTGTAGTTTATTATTAATTTGAATCACTTGTTCACTATTTCACCTCATGTACATTTCTTTCCTTACTATTAGTACTACCAATATTTTTCTTATTAAATTCCATATGAAATTTTTATATTGAAATTAATATGCCTTAGTGGTCAGTTACATCATGACATCAGTATTTTATATATTTCTCATAGTATTATATTATTTTTAGTTATTTCAAGCCTTATAATTATCATGAAACTAATAACATTCATCAATTCCCATTTTTTCTTGAAATGGTTTAAAATAGTTTAAATACTTTTAATAGAACTTGATCACATTTCAGGTGGTTGTTAAACTTCTTGGTGGCTTTTCTAATGGTAATTCACTATTTAAATGGGTTTCTGGCACTAGTTTTTTTTAAATAAATTATGTGTTTTTTTGGAGGTGTGTTTTAGGAATTAAAGGTAACTGACCTGTAATATTTTTACAAGGTTTGAAACTATAAGACTCATGGTGGCTTGAAATTGTTTTAAAAGGTGAATATTTGGTCTTGAGAAATGGGTGGTTGACACCAGTTGAGTTCATTTAAAGAGGTTTCTATGGCCTTTAAAAGTTATTTTATGGAAATACTTACATTTCTAAAAAAAATCAATGTGTGGTTTCATAAATTATTTTCAAAGAAATATTTAAATGTTTTTTTCTTAATTCTTTTATAATCGTTCGCTTTCATTTATTTTACATAATACGATCGATAATTGATTTCAAAATTTTACTTTGAAATTTTTAGTGTTTATGAATCATTATATAACTACTTGGGATATATTTTTTCACTTCTATTTACCTATTTTAATAGTTACTAATACTTTTATGTTTTAATTTATTTTAATAAATTATAGGCATGTTGTCCTTTACCACATCTCATATTTTTTGGATTCCTAAAAGTATGGATTTTTTGTTTCCAAATCAATGTCGTATGCTTCATTTGGAATTATACTAGTATGATTTAGATATTTCCTATGAGATATCTTATCCTTTGTTTAGTATTAAACTATTATGTTAATTTGTCTCATTTTACATCTCTTATGTCCTTTTTTCCAAACAACTATTTTGAATTAGTTTCTTCATATGCCATCGATAATACTTTTTTTAGTTTATTTTTAATTTTAATCTATTGTTCAATATTTCACCTCATGTACTTTTCTTGGGATACAATTATTACTACCAATATTTTTCTTATTAAATTCCATATGAAATATTTATATTTTAATAAATATTCCTTAGTGGTCAGTTACATCATGACATAAGTGTTGTTTATATTTCTCATAGTATTCTATGATTTTGAGTTATTTCAACACTTATACTTATCATGAAATTAATACCATTCATCAATTTCCAATTTTATTTTATAGTTTCAAATGGTTTATTGAATTTTAATATAACATTGTCACATTTCAAGTGATTTTTAAAATTCTTGGTGGCTTTTCTAATGGTAATTCACTATTTAAAGGGGTTTCTAACATGAGTTTTGTCTTAAAAACATTTATGTGTTTTTTAGGTGTGTTTTTGGAATTAAAAGTAATTAAACTTTAATATTTTTTAAATGGTTTGAAAAAATAAGACTCCTGGTGGTTATAAATTGTTTTAAATGGTGAATGTTTGGTCTTGAAAAAATGGTGGTTGACACCAGTTGAGTTCATTTAAAGAGGTGTATATGGCCTTTAAACGTGATTTTAAGGAAATAGTTACATTTATAATTTTTTTCAATGTGTGGTTTCATAAATGATTTTCAAATAATATTTTAAATGTATTTTTCTTAATTATTTTATAATTTTTACTTTACATCTATTTTACATAAAACTATCAATTAATGATTTCAAAATTTTACTTTGAAATTTTTAGTATTTATTAATCTTCATATAACTACTTGGGATATATTTTTTCACTTCCATTTATATATTATCATATTAACTAATAAATTTTTCTTTTAATTTTTTTAATAAATTATAGGAATGTTGTGGTGTATATAGATAAATGTAGGATAACATTACCCATAGACACACCTCAATATTCTAACGGTTTGGAGGAGTTTTTAGATTCTATAATTTCTATTTAGCATGTTGGTGGGAAACTAATATTTACATGACCTAAATGTAAATTTAGAAGATAGTTGAAGATACATTAAGTTTATAAAGAGTTAATATTGAATAAATTTCATTCTCAATAGATGTGTTGGATTTGGCCATGAGAATGAAACATTGCATAAATTTTGAGCACAAATCTCAATCAAGAAAATGAGCTCCCATGTTGATCGACAATGGATAATGAAATTAAAAAACGTATAAGTTATACTTTAGGAATTTCATGAAAACAACATCAACATCAAATCATATTAGAACAACCAAATGAGGGTGCTATAAATAATAACTTAAAAATCTATATTTTTGGGAGTATAGGATAACCAGATAAAGATTGTAACATATCTTTGGATCCTCCAATTGATTATTTGAAGAGTTTTGTAATAGAAAACTTCACTGAATAGAAAAATTTGTTTCAAGATTTAGTTGATGATGGAGATCAATATTTATATGGTGGGTGTTTGATATATTCAAAACTTTCTCTTCTGGTAATGTTTTACTATATAAAATTCCTATGCGGAATTAAATATATGGTTATGTCCATGAAATTGGGATTGTTTCATGATCTATTTCCATAAGCTATGATCCCTGATTTATTTTATGTTAAAAAAATTTATTAACATGATTAGCATGAATTATAAAAAAATACATGCTTCTCCCAATGATTTTATGCTTTATTTGGGAAAGGATTCAAGAAGACAGTATTGAAAGAAATGTTCTTCTTCTTTATGGTAGTCAGTGGGTAATTTTGAAACTCTAAATAAATATACTACTATGAATAAGATGAAAAATAACATACATTTAAATGTTTTGTACTAATTCGCTTTAAAGACAAGATTTCAAATAGTATTCATGTCATCGAACAGTGTGAAGGACATGAATTATAACTCTATAGATAATAACAATTATGGGTTGATGAATAATCCAAGAGATTTTCAATCCTAGAATACATTTGATTCATTACATACATCTTTCTCATCTAATCCTAGAAACGTGTGATTGGGTTTGTCTACAGATATATTCAATCCATTTGGTACTTTTAGCACCAGTTATAGAATTTTTCGGGTTATTTTGATCTCTTACAATCTAACTCCGTGGATATGTACGCAATAAATTTATTTTATAATTTAGATGATTATTCCTATTAAAAAAATTTCTATAAATGATATTGATGTATACATTCATCTTCTAATTTATGAATTATAAGATTTATGGAGCAATAGTGTTGAGACATATGATGTATCTTCTAGAACAAGGTTAAAAGTGATCGATGCTCTAATGTGGACCATTAGTGACATACCTATACTATGGAACTTTTCTGGTTGTAACTCTTATTCGGATTTGGGTTTTCTTGTTTGTAACTTTAGTTTTGATCCCAAATGACTACCTTACTGTAAAAAATGGTGCTTCTTGTGTCATATAATATTTCATGATGCATCTCATAGATTTCAGTTAAACAAGTCAAAATTCAATGGTTCTGTTGATTGTAGAATACCTCTAATGTTTTTTAGAGGTTTTAAAATATTGAAAAAACACGGAAATGTTTAAACATAATTTTGGAAGTTTAATCATTTTAATTATATTCATAAATGAGTTTTAAGTACATATTCTAGTGAAATTGGAATTCAACAATGGATGAAAAAAGTATATTCTTCAAACTTCTATATTGGGAATTTAATTTCTTATAGAATAATCTGGATGTTCTGCATATTAAGAATAATTTATTTGAAAATTTTATATTAAAATTTATTAATGAGAATGGAAAATAAAAGGATAGTCTTAATTCTTATAAGTACATACAAACAATGAACATAAATCATGATCACTGTCCATAAATAATAGAAAGTATACTCAATTAATTTTTGAATCGAAAAATAAGGATAAAGATACATTTCTTAAAATTTTAAAACATGTAAACGTATTTGATAGGTATTCAGGTAATATCACAAGGTTTTTTAACATAAATAATAATATGTTGCATGGATTTAAAATTTTGGATTCATATATTTTGTTACAATAGTTAATACCATTAGCATTGAGTACATTGGTACCTAATTTTATTTACAGTTTTACTCCGATTCTTTTCATTCTTTAGAAAACAATGTGAGAGAACTATACAACCATCTGAGATTGAAAACCTTTTGGATATATATTTATTGACACTTTATAAAATGGATATGATATTTCCTCTACATTTTTTTACTTTCATGTTGCATTTAACTGTGCATTTGGTCCAGGAATCAAAATAAAGAGGTTCCATATGCGACGACCCAAACTTTTATCAATTTAAATCCCCTTATAATAATAATTTTATATACTATAAACCACATAAAATCACATTTATTACACAATAAAAACCTTATAAATGAATAATGAATGAAAAAAAGACGTATTTCTATAAATTAAAGAATCTATATCGATGGAATAGTAACTTGACCTTTGAATAGTAATGTGGTCATTAGGAATAGTAATTTTGAAAATAGAATAGTAAAACAATATATGAAAGTATAAATAAAATTTAGGCATCCTATTAATGATAATATGATATAATTATACCATGGTATAAGTAAATAAATATTTAAAAATTATTAATTAAGTGTTGGTATTCTTACAAAACATATATGTTTGTTTATAATTTTTTAATTAATATAATGATTTAATATACAATTTATTTTCATATAATAGATTCATAAATTAATATTTATTTGTATTATTATAATAATATAATTTTATCAGATCTTAACTAATATTTCAAAGTGTCATAAAATCAGTTATAATTTTAAGATTGGTATTTATCTAATAAATGATGATTTTAATTAAAAATTAAATTTCCCATATTAAAAAAATTATTTTGATAAAATAGTTTAATTAAATATATCAAAAAACATTATGGGGGATTTTTGGTAATTTTCTACAATATTTTAATTGTTGGTGAATAGAAAAATATGGTAATTTATGGTATTTTACAAATACATGAATTTGTGAGTCATGTACGATGTATCGAAGTTGTAAGAACCTTAATATAAACAATATCCTTATGTTTTTACTTGATTTAGCCATGGGAATCAAAAATATTAATATTCTGGAGCCCAAATAATAATATAATGAATAAAATAACCAACAAACACCCCCTCTCCACCCCTATAAATACAACCACTTCTCCTCACACATTAAAATATTTGAATCTTATCCCATTTCTAATAAATCCTATTCCCATTTTACCCCCCCCCCCCACATATAGGATACTTTGGTATCAACAAAATACCAAATCCAATTTCCCTAAGGAGGTTCTCAAGGAGAAGAAGTCCAAGAGGAACAATCCTCTTCTGTTTTTTTTTAATTTTCTTTCAAGTTCTTTTATTTTAATATTATCTCCTAAGATATCTTTAAATAATTGAAATATGAACTCCATTATCTTATATGTACTATACTTTTATTATGTTAATGTAATAATTAATTTTCAAACCTCTTCTACCCTCCATTTTATTCTAAAAAATGATATCATCATTCGTGATGTGTCGATTTACCGCCATAATGGATGATCCATTTTCATTTTCATTTACCTCCTTCAAGGTAGGTCATAAAATAATTATAATGATTGATTCATATTGAAAAATATATGTTAAATTTTTTTAATGTTTTTAAACTAACATATATTCATAATATTAAACTAAAAAAATGAGTTCATCGTGATCAAGAACATCCTAAATTATTCTAAACTATTACCATTAAAATTTATATAATGAATTATCCTCATATCTTGAAGGAAAATGATATATAAGATCATTTAATATTATTTAAGTTCATTAATAACATATAAATTTATTTCTATATAATTATCCCCATTTTATATGATCTTTCATTCAAATATACATGTGAAGTAGTCATGAAAATCAATAAAAATAACACTCCTGAACGATAAAATTGAACGCTATAACTCATCATAATGGCCATAAAATAACTTAATAGAATAATAATAAATAAAATACATATATAATAGGTTACATATTTGTTAATTAATAAATAAAATTTTATTTTCTAGGATATTAAAATGAAGAAATCATTTGGGTATAAGGTAAGGGGATTCTGAAACCGAATACATTTCATTGGGTTATTCTCTATTACATAATATGAATATTCATAGTATGTTTTTAAATTGTAATTTCCATTTAATTTTCTAGGATATACATGTTTCATATATTATTTATGAAAAATTTAAATATTTTTTCAAAATAACACATCTTTTTAAATATATATGTTTTACCTCTCTTGAGATTGTTTCTTTATCACAATGGATTGATAATTATTTTTCCATGTATATGATTTCCTTTTTATTTAAGAACCAAAATGTTTATTCATGAATTTATAATCATGAAACACATTACTTTACATGGGTAATTTTATGTAAAATATTTTTATATATTTTATGTGAAATTCATTATTTTGTAAGTGTTATGATGTCAAAGGTGTTCCAAGAATTATATAGCTCTCTAATGTGTTGGGTAATGTGATGTATATCATGAGATAATGAAAAAAAGGAATGAACATGATGATATATTTTTTCACAATTATTATTATGTTATTATTATGAACATATTTTATATGTGAACATGATGCTAGCTCTTTCACAACAATGTGTGGTAGTTTACCATTAATACATGATGTTTCATTTTTATGTATTTCCAAATTCTATGCCTTTGTCTAATGATTCCTCTCATGATTATGATTATGAACCCATGATTATGTTATGATGATTATCTGTATGATCACCAATGTTATATTGATTCATGTTTTTATCTATCATGTCACATACATAGCTTACTTTAAATGTATTTTTATTTTAATTTCCATTAATGCTTTGTTTTGGGGGGTTTCCAAAGTTTTTATGGAAAATAGGTGAGTTTTCATGAATTGGGCCAAACTGTGAGCCCAATTCCAGATTTAAAAAATAAATTTTGTTTCTTTTATAACTTATTCATTTTTTAATATTTTTCAGTCATTCCAACTCCTAAATGTCCTCCCCTGATATATTAACACCAAAATTAAAATTTGGAGCCTTTGGAAATCCATAACCAAGGTGTATATGGGTTTTTATTTAAGGAATTAGGCCTGCTCGAAAGCCCAATTCCAGTTTTAAAAATAAAATTTGATTAATTAATAACTTATTCATTTTTAAGTTTTTATTCGGTGATTCCAAGCCCCAAACACGCCCCTTGAACCCAGCCTCGCGTCCAATATCCTCCCACCCTCTTTTCATCTCATTTGCATCGCGGGTTAGGCCGAACTTTCTGGAGAACAAAAATTTCGGGATGATTTATAAAGGTAATTTGTTTCTTCATAACTCCTTCGATTCTTACTCTTTTCCCCCCATTCAAATTCTTAAATGATCTACCTATTCTTGTTCAAACCTCCCTAGAAGGTTTGAGTATTTTTGAAATCAGATACTGGTATTTTGGGGGGAGATTTCTACAAGATATTTTAAGTTGTTCTCCTCCTTTCTTCTTTCAATTTGTTTAGGGTTACATCCAATTTGCTTAGGGTTTCTTCAATTATCACTGAGGTTACTTATGTCCAGGAAGTAGGGTTGAAGAATTAGAGTTTTATCTTGTGTTTCATGGTCTGAAATTCTGGTTTTATGTCTGGTTTACCTTCCTTGAGTTGTGGCGGTGGTGCGTTTGAGTTTTCGCACAAAGGATTCAAGGGTTTCCTTGGTTTTGGAGGGTGATTCCATTGTGTATGAAGTATTTGTGAATTGGATACTGTTTTTATGGTATTTTCATGATTATTGAATTTTATTATTTCTGAAAAATATAGTTTTAGTGGTGTTTGTATTTAAAATGAATCCTAAAGGGCAATTTCATGTGAAATTGGGGGTTTTTCATAGAAATGTTTTATTAGTTTAATTGGGGCTACCCAAAAAGTAACTAGTTGATTTTATTTGACTATAATAGGGATAAAAATAATGTTTTTAATGATTGTACCTTGTGTATGTTACTAAAAAATCTGGTTTTAATGGTGTTTGTGAACCACATGAAATTCTAAGATTTTTGTTGTGTAAAAATAGAGACTTTGCAATGATGTCGTTTCTTGAACCATATGGGGTTTCCATAAAACTGATTTTGTGTTTTCAATGAAATGTATTAGGATTGCCTTTATGTTTTGGAAGCATAAATATGTACACATAGTATGCAAGTGAGGTCTATAAGGACTTTTGTGTCCGAAACACTATGAGATTTTGAGGAATTGTTTTATGTAAAATCTTAGTGTTTTGTTGTGTGTTTTAAGTGGTATAAAATGTGATAGCTACTGTATTGGTTGTGTTTGAACAGTAATGGTGTTTTATATGAAAATTTATTTATGATGCATGCTGTAATTTATTGAGCACAAAAGGGGATGCCCGGGTACCTAGGTGGGGCAGATTTGTACTAGTACGGCTAGTGGACCGGATGTGTTTTGTCCCTGTTTCACTTAGCATTTGTATAACGACAACTCTAACTAAACTATGTGGATGATTATTGGGGACCACTAGGTTATGGTTTTGTTCCCTACTAGTGTCTCATGCATGAGAAAGAATTTTTCTATGGTTACTTTACACCGAGGTACGAGGTACATAGGGCCCAAGACAACCTAGTGCCTAGGGGTGTTCCCAATGTTGTTGCTCATTGGATTGGTATTATCTACCCATGTCTTAGGGTTTGTTTTGAATTAAATTACAGTATCTAAAATTTCTATTTTAATGTTTTAATATTCTGAAAATTTTGGATTGAAAACTATTTTCAATTAGAGGTTTCATTTCTTGAAATTTTAACACTACTTTTCCTTGCGTTTGAAAACTGCTTGCTTTTTCACATTGTATTTCTTACTCATTGGAATCATTGGGTGGTATCCTACTGGGCTTAGGCTCACACCATACTTACACCCCTTGGGTGTAAGTAGACTTGGTTATGTTTGATTCAGGTAAAGGAATGTCTAAGGGTGATGGCGGTTCATGGTGTTAGTTCCCATTCTTGGTGCGGAGTTGTGGAGATAGCTTGGGGGCGATGACCCCTAGTTTTGTGGAGTCCTTGGGGCTGTCTTAATGCTATAATTGTTTTTATTTGGACCACTTCTATAATCTTTTAACCAATGTACTTAGTTATGGTTTTTACTTAAGTCTTGTTTGGCTCAAAAATTTCAGATTTATTTTATGGATTGTTTTTAATGTTTTATGCTTTCATACTCGGGTAAATCGTTCCCAAACCAAAATTAATGATACCCGGGCACTTGTTCCAGCCCGTGGGGATAGGGAACGCCCTTCGGGTCATGTCACGGGCTTGGGTTTGGTGCCGGTTTTGGTAGTGACCAGATTCAGTTCGTGACAAAATGGTATCAGAGGAGGTTCGCTCCTTGGGTCATGTTATTTGGGGAAGAGTCAGCATAGTCTGGAGCTAGGATTTTTGGGACTTGAAATTTCATTCATGGGTAGTGTGCCTGGACAGCACACCTTATGAAGGGATTCAAGTCACCATGGGAAGTATGGATTTATCTCAGTCCTTTGGGTTTCTTGGTTTAATGATGACTATGGGAAATGAAAAGAGAGTTAGGAGAATAATCTCAGTGAGCTCGTAGGGCCTGGCAAGCCATGTGGAGCCATCGATATTTCCCTAGAAAACTCTCTGTGATGGCGAAGTGAATGTAATATGGCTGACAACCACATTCCCAAGTCACCCACCGAAACTAGTTTCCTCTTGCATTGTTTTGTGCTTTAGTTTTGAAATCTTAGCACTTTGGTTTTAAGGTGACTTGGTTTTAAGAAGCGTAAAGTTTTTATGAAATGATTTTCAAATAATGAGGGAATGGTTTGGTTTATGAAATGGTAGAACTGAATTTTCAGAATTGTTTTGAAATTAAAATGGTGTGCTTTCACATCATTGAAAGCAGGAACTATATTGAATTTGGTTTTGAATAGTGTTTCCAATAGAGTTTTCTAAACAATTAGAATGTGTTTTAATGGGATGATATGTTTCGAAATTTATGTGAATAACTTGAAAGTGCGTTCTTTTCTAAATGGATGTGTCCTTATGAAATGTTTTGTAAGATGTGAATTGGGATTTCGATCTCATTGTTAGCGGTTTTGAGAAAAATGTTGGGTTGGTTGACCATTTTGTTTTTGAAAAGTGGAAGGAAGTTTTGTTTTTCCCTTTGGTATTTCCATGAGTGACCACATGCATGGGGTTATATGGGGTGATGGATGGTTAATGGCACGACTGGATGAGTGCTGTGATGGATATGAGGAGGGTGCTCGGTGTGGCACAAAAACATGCATGTGTGAGGCCCATGGGGTACCATTGGTGGATACGCTTACTGCTAAACTGTTTGTTTTCAAAGAATTGGTTTTAAAGAAAAACATGATGTCTTGATGAATAGTTTGGTATGGTTTGTATTATGGGTTTTTGAAAATGTTGATGTTTTGGGATGTTTTGAGTTCAAGAACCCCTTTTATTTGAACTGTGTTTTGGGTTTGTGTTTGGTCGGTAAGTTGTGTTGTAGGGATGGTTAGTGGTCTCTTTGGAATTTTTTTTGGGATGCCTTTACAGTGGTTCCCTTCATGTGTTTGGATCTAGTTTGTGGCATGTTTTGACCAATAGACCATCTTGGTTGGGTCCTTGGGTTCTCTCATTGGATAAGGTACGCCCCCATTAAGGGTTAATGCACAACTGAAGTGCAACCCATTTTGTTTCTCCATTGGAAAATCCTACAGTTGATCAATATAAAGAATATTTTATCAAACTTTTTTTTATTGAGTCTACACTCATTCATTTCACTGATTTGTGGATCCTCTTGTAGTGGGATAGTACTTGTGGAAGTTTGAAAGAGACCATAGTTTCTTAAGTTTCCTGATTCATCAAAGGTGGGAGTGTTCTTTCGTTGTTAGTATGGATGAGTGTCTTGATGGTGTCTAAGAGGGCCTCTGGGTTCTTTATAGTTTCTTTGAAGAAAGAGTTATTATTAAACCACCAATTTTGAGATTTAGGTCATGATATGTTATTGTTTCCACTTTTTGGACTTATCTATTGTTTAGGGACTTTGAATATGGTCATGTTCCGTGTATTTTTTCTACCAATCGCCAGGGTCATGTTCGGTGACGCATTGCGATGTTGTGTGCTCTTTTGACCATAAAGGTGAAGGTCACACAATCCTCTAAGGTTCTATGTTATGTTGGGATTGTGTCTCCCTTGGGAAAAACATCAAATCCTCTATCATAGAGAAGGTGTTTATACGTGTCTTTCCCATCTATTGTTTCTCACCCAAAGAAACAAGTTGCAATGTGTGTACATCTTCTGATCCCTTGTTTCAATGAAATGTATGGTTTTGGTAAAGTGGGTTATGGAGTGTGTTATGTCTTGATAAACCCATTGGGTTATGCAGTGTAGTTGTTTGTGGCACCGAAAGAAGAAGTTCCACATAGGGGTTTGAACAGCCTAACTGTGTGGCTGAAGATGCTTCAATATTTTGAGCTCCAGCCATAGGTCCCGGAGAGAAGTTGGCGCGTAGTCCGGGGAAACACCAGTGTCGTTTAAACATTTGTACAAAGTCTTATCCTCAGTATGAAATATAGGAACAGTTTAAACCTATGGTGTCATCATATATCGTCTATTGTTCCCATTCGATGGAAATAGGTGGAGGGTCTTGTACCCATGTCATCACACAATGTTATTCCCTCCCCCTTTGGTTTCCATTGAGTCTTTGGAGAATGGTTGGAAATTTGGATAGACATGTTGATCACACAGTTTTCACAGGGCTAGTTCTAACCATGAACAAAAAAATAACCATGTAGATATAAGGATCCACATAGTATCGCACAGTTTTCCAAACTGTGCAGACTAACCGTGCGACCGTCCCAACTCTATAATTTTGGGATCATTTCGTGTCGGCCCTTGCCGGTCGGTTAAGATGGTTGGTTCTAGTGGTGGGAAGACCCACTGTGGGTATCATGTATATTATTCTGTAAATTTCTAATTTATGTATACTCCTTGTACTAGGGAGTCTGTTTGGGCCTCCCCCTATTAGTATCTTGATTCTGTCTAAGGAAAAAAAAATTAAGTTGTCTTTTACGGTGCAGATCCCATTGGTGTCTCTTCATACGAGTAACTCATATTTTTCCTTGGTTTTGTATGGGAAGTAGGTATTATCATTTGGAGATATCTAACTACCTACATCTTTCTTTGGTAAAAATTGATATTGGAGAGTGGCCAATGGTTTAGTTATAGTAGGGCAAGTGTAACCTTGTTCGATGTTGTTGTTTATTTGGGTAAATTGATTGAGTGTTGTTCAGATTGTGTTAGAGGAGTTTTCATTTGGGATAAAGCCTGGATGTGCTTGATTATTTCAGGAAAGTGGTGTACGTTAGGTTTGTGAGAGTATTCCTTCCTTCATTGATCACTGGAGATGTTATGACCTTTTGGGGAGAAACCTGACAAGAGAGTATCTCTTGGTTTCTCAGTTGAGTTTGGTTGTTGCTTTGGAATTACTGTGACTTTCCGGGGCAGAAAGTTTTCATGGTGGGGAGAATTGTCACATACATAGCTTATTTTAAATGTATTTTTATTTTAATTTCCATTAATGATTTGTTTTGGGGGGTTTCCAAAGTTTTTATGGAAAATAGGTGAGTTTTCATGAATTGGTCCAAACCGTGAGCCCAATTACAGATTTAAAAATAAATTTTGTTTCTTTTATAACATATTCATTTTTTAATATTTTTCATTCATTCCAACTCCTAAATGTCCTCCCCTAATATATTAACACGAAAATTAAAATTTGGAGCCTTTGGAAATCCATAACCAAGGTGTATATGGGTTTTTATTTAAGGAATTGGGCCTGCCCGAAAGCCCAATTCCAGTTTTAAAAATAAAATTTGATTAATAAATAACATATTCATTTTTAAGTTTTTTTCGGTGATTCCAAGCCCCAAACACGCCCTTTGAACCCAGCCTCGCGTCCAATATCCTCCCACCCTCTTTTCATCTCATTTGCATCGCGGGTTAGGTCGAACTTTCTGGAGAACTCAAATTTCGGGTAGATTTATAAAGGTAATTTGATTCCTTCATAACTCCTTCGATTCTTACGCTTTTCCCCCCCATTGAAATTCCTAAATGATCTATCTATTTTTGTTAAATCCTCCCTAGAAGGTTTGAGTATTTTTGAGATCATATACTGGTATTTTGGGGGGAGATTTCTACAAGATATTTTAAGTTGTTCTCCTCCTTTCTTCTTTCAATTTGTTTAGGGTTACATCCAATTTTCTTAGGGTTTCTTCCATTATCATTGAGGTTACTTATGTCCAGGAAGTAGGGTTTAAAAATTAGGGTTTTATCTTGTGTTTCATGGTCTGAAATTCTGGTTTTAGGTCTGGTTTACCTTCCTTGAGTTGCGGTGGTGGTGCGTTTGAGTTTTCGCACAAAGGATTCAAGGGTTTCCTTGGTTTTGGTAGGTGATTCCATTGCGTATGAAATAATTGTGAATTGGATACTATTTTTATGGTATTTTCATGATTATTCAATTTTATTATTTATGAAAAATATAGTTTTAGTGGTGTTTGTATTTAAAATGAATCCTAAAGACCAATTTCATGTGAAATTGGGGGTTTTTCATAGAAATGTTTTATTAGTTTAATTGGGGCTACCCTAAAAGTAACTAGTTGATTTTATTGAATTATAATAGGGATAAAAATACTGTTTTTAATGATTGTACCTTGTGTTTGTTACTGAAAAGTCTGGTTTTAATGGTGTTTGTGAACCACATGAAATTCTAAGATTTGTGTTGTGTAAAAATAGAGACTTTGCTATGATGTCGTTTCTTGAACCATATGGGGTTTCCCTAAAACTGATTTTGTGTTTTCACTGAAATGTAGTAGGATTCCCTTTATGTTTTGGAAGCTTAAATATGTTCACATAGTATGCAAGTGAGGTCTATAAGGACTTTTGTGTCCGAAACACTATGAGATTTTGAGAAATTGTTTTATGAAAAATCTAAGTGTTTTGTTGCGTGTATTAAGTGGTATAAAATGTGATGGCTACTGTATTGGTTGTTTTTGACCAGTAATGGTGTTTTATATGAAAATTTATTTATGATGCATGTTGGAATTGATTGAGCACAAAATGGGAAGCCCGGGTACCTAGGTGGGGCGGATTTGTACTAGTACGGCTAGTGGACCGGATGAGTTTTGTCCCTATTTCACTTAGCATTTGGATAACGAAAACTCTAACTAAACTATGTGGATGATTATTGGGGACCACTAGGTTATGGGTGTGTTCCATACTAGTGGATCGTGCACGAGAAAGGATTTTTCTATGGTTACTTTACACCGAGGTACGAGGTACATAGGGCCCAAGACAACCTAGTGCCTAGGGGTGTTCCCAATGTTGTTTCTCATTGGATTGGTAGTATCTACCCTTGTCATAGGGTGTGTTTGGAAGTAAATTACAGTATCTAAAATTTCTATTTTAATATTTTAATATTCTGAATATTTTGGATTGAAAACTAATTTCAATTAGAGGTTTCATTTCTTGAAATTTTAACACTACTTTTCCTTGCATTTGAAAATTGCTTGCTTTTTCACATTGTACTTCTTACTCTTTGGAATCATTGGGTGGTATCCTGCTGGGCTTAGGCTCACACCATACTTACACCCCTTGAGTTTAAGTAGACTTTGTTATGTTTGATTCAGGTAAAGGAATGGCTAAGGGTGACGGCGGTTCATGGTGTTAGTTCCCATTCATGGTGCGGAGTTGTGGAGATAGCTTGGGGGCGATAACCCCTAGTTTTGTGGAGTCCTTTGGGATGTATTAATGCTATAATTATTTTTATTTGGACCACTTGTATAATCTTTAAACCAATGTACTCAGTTCTGGTTTTTACTTAAGTCTTGTTTGGCTCAAAAATTTCAGATTTATATTATGGATTGTTTTTAATTTTTTATGCTTTCATACTCAGGTAAATCGTTCCCAAACCAAAATTAATGATACCATGGCACTTGTGCCAGCCCGTGGGGATAGGGAACACCCTTCGGGTCATGTCACGGGCTGGGTTTGGTGCTGGTTTTGGCGGTGACCAGATTCGGTTCGTGACATATCATACTACATGGCTTTTAACTCACCCATTTCTTTGGTGTATATCCTCAGGCGACTACTAATACTAAGGAGTAAACGAGGGAAAGTAATAATTTAGAGAAGACGGGATTAAATAATATTTATATTTTATTATATAAATTTTATTTTTTGAATTAATTTTCCAAAGAAACAAAATTTATGGATCCTTGTTTTTGGATACATTTAAATTTCCAATCTTTAAAATGATGTAATAATGTTGTAAGAAAAAGTAGGGTTTCTATACCATAAATTATCAACGGATGTATCCAATTGAGAGAACAAATGATTATATTTTTTTCAACATAGGTAAATAATTCTTGGAACTTCATTAAATATATAATTATATTTTATTTTATTTATTTAACAAATATCTTATCCATTTGAAATCATGCCTCGAAATAAAAAGATTAAATTAAAGGCTCTATTCCTGAAGGATATTTAGCAGTGGAGTGTCTTGCCTTTTTTATAGATACTTGGATGAAATCAAGACAATATTCAATCAATTTTTATGTTCTGAAGACACATAAACTCAATATCAACTATCTAGGAAATCAAAAATCATTCATATTATTGGTCGACTAATTGGGAGGATCTCATATGTTACACTGACAGAAAAGAAATTATTTAGAAATATATATATATATATGATGAATAGTGTAATTTAATATCCATTTATTGAAGATATCATGATTCCAAAAATATGAATTAGATGATGGAAATGAAATAAGAATGATATAACAAAATCTGTTAATAAAAAGCTTGTAGAATGGTTCGCACATCGTGTAAGTTCATAAATTTTACAAAAAATAAATATGTTATGTTGAACCAAATTTTTATATCTAATAAGGTATATTAATTTTTTTATACCATGAATAATAATAATCAGGCTGAGTTTTTTGATCTTTTGATGTTTCACGCATGAGGTGCTTTAAAACAGGCCAAAAAATTTGTTTCATATAATGTCAATGGATTCTTATTTCGTATAGTTGATCAAGAAGAGGGTTTTAAATCACAAATTAGTAGTATATTTATAGGTTCTTAATTGATATAGCATAGAAAATTGACTGATATTATCAAATTAAACTACCAGATGTATTTTTTAGTTGTTTTATTCAAATATAATTTGGTCGATATTATCATGGGTATTATAATAGATTTCTTGAAATTTTATTTTTTGAAATTATATCTCTTTATGGATGTCAATGAACATGGATTACATGATCCATATATCTTATCATCATAAGATAAAATTTTATATTATATGGAAGATATCATGGATGAAGGGTGTAGTGTAGTTATTCATATAAAAAATAGAATTCTATGATTTGGGCGATAATGTAGAAGATTTAACATCTGACATTAAATCCCATAAACATAAATAAAAGAACTTATTTTTTCATCAAGATATTCAAAATATTATTCTTTCAAGGGGGGATGAAGTAATGATGGAGTATATTAATGAGATGATTTAAGTACAAAATTAATTTATGTGTAAACATCCATTAATTTGTCCACCACTTATGTTATAAATGAATTTATTCATTATCATAGCTATGTATATTATTATTATTATTATTATTGTGCTTATGTTATAATTTCTAAATTTTTTCATCATGTTTTTTTGAAATATATATTATTATGTTAATTTTATTTCATTAAATGATAGTAATTCTAATGAATAAGTGTTTCACTAGTCCTAGCCGAATCCTAGTTGTCGTTCCCTTGACCACATCGATAGATGATGATCCATCGGTCTCCCTCTTTATAGTATATGAGATATCCTCTATATTTTACCCTTTATTATCTCTCACACCCTCTATACTGTCAGTGTCTGGAACACCCCCTTAATCACATCATCATCTCAGATATTGTTTTCCCATTCAATTGGTTCAGCTGTGAGAAAACAGGTCATCACTCCTGTTTCATCGTGATAATATTAGAGGGTGACTGTTGTAGTTATAATTTTAATGTTAATAAAGTTATTGTACTTTTTTATACAAATAACTATTTTTTCATAAAATATGCAAACAATTTTACTAAAGAGAGAAATATGAATAGTTCATATGTCTCTAATCTAAATTTATTGAAGATAGCTGCCCTATTTGACTGTTATGGGGTCCCCATGGATGATGTTTTGGGATTATCTGGCCATATTCTAGGCCATCTAGTAGTGGAGTAGGTTTACCTTCTAATTACCTTTACTGATTGAATTCATGTTCCTCAGTCATGGAAAAATTAAGTCTTTGATTCCTAGATAATGATAATTTTAATACATTATTGTGTAATTAAATTTCATTTTCTTATCAAATTATAAAATTTTAAAAATAAATATCTTTGTAAATATATTATTCCACTTCACCATTGTTGATCTTATCGCATGAAAAGAGATGTTGAAAATTATGGGTAAGAAATAAAATGATTGTAAATGGATATTATGGAATTAATTATGTGATTCTTTGTTTACCACTCATCAATATTATTATAATTTACTAGAAGGGGTACCTAGAGATCAATGGAAGGTGTTTATTGATATCCATCATCATGATAATCACTTGGTATTGAAATATATATTATTTTATTAATATAATATTACATATATAAATGAATATGATAAGGATATTATATTTCATATATTAATATTAAATTACATTTTATTTATTTTAGGATGCTTAAAGGAGAAATGCATCAATTCGAGCTCAAAAAATAAACCCTCACACTGTCGGGTCAAATAGTTTTTCCAAAAATAGATCAAATCTGGTAATAATTTAATTAGTTTAAATAGATATTGGATAACATTATCTATTTCATATATTAAACTGATAATTTATTATTTTTTAATGTAGTCAAATAATTTAGGGAACCAACCCTCCAAAGAAAAATACTGGTTGGTGTTCACACAAAATATTATAATAGTTGCACTAATGAGCCCACCAAAGAATTTTCAATGTGATTTCATTTTTCATCGTAATAATTTTTTTCATTTGTAACAATTTTAATATGGATTTCATAAAATATGGATACTATTTTATTTGTAGGTAAAAATAAAATAACTATGGGATGTCATTATCCTGAAGTCCTTCTCGTCTCCCAGGATGGTCTCATTGGTCAAGTCCCTGGGAAAGAGTGCCTTTGTCATGTGCATGGTATGGGTATGGGAACATTACCTTCATAGGTATTTGGAATGCCATTGTGGATTTTAGCAACATCTACCCCTAGTTGTAGTAACTCCATACCTTGAGATTCTCATAGGGTTTATGCTTCAATGAAATGAACAAATTAGGAATAGAGGAACATATAAATATATAAGATTAGAAGGTAATTTCTCTACAAAAAGAGTTTATTAAATTATATCGTTGGACAAATGAATTTTTCTATAATTATTTTTCCTTTATGGATGCTATTGAGCTGGTAAATGATGAAACATCAAAATAATTTAGTATAAAAACTTGAATTGGTTCTCAGTGTAAATTTAAATATACAACACTATTTAATTTTCATCAAAATTTGCATGCAGGTTTTGGTAGAAGGGAGTGGAGATAGTGGTTGAGAGGTTGTTGATCAAAGTTCATAAGGGAGATATTATTGTTCACATTGAATTCAAAGATAATGTGTGTCGAAACTTATGATAGGCTAACACTAATTTGGTGATTCGTAAACCATGTTGTGGTTTTTTTGTATAGATATTTTTATTTCCCATACATTGCATGAATATATATTTTCCTAATTCATTTGTTATGGTTTACTCTGAATTTTACTTTATAATAATAGTTATTAGGATATTTAGGTTTTGTTGTGTTTTAGTTTTCCTTGAAATTCTACCTCTTATAGTTCGTTTCAAAAATCTATAGTTTATTTCAATCATTTTTGAACTTTATTCAGTTCTTAATTCTATTTGTTAATTCACCTAGTACTAACTAGGTAACTAAACACGATGGTCATCTTGTATATGAAAATCCCGCTAGTATTTTTCTTGTTTGTGCAATATATAGATTGTCAACATTACTCTCTTCTCAGATATAGGACCTTACACCAGTTTATTCATAGTGATATATTTCCATCAGTCTATACACTCCAAAATACTCTTACATAATTGTAATTTTACCTTAAAACCCATTTAATGAAACAATTTATCACAATAACTCTTCGTAACGAGTATCATGAAGATCTTCAGGATACAGGATGAAATATCTACATCATATTTAACCCAATTTTACAAATTATTATTCTTCATGTAGTATTTTTAATGGAAGTAACTTCATCCATCACATTAACAATTATTTAGTATGGATAAACCATGGGAGAACATGAAATTATATTCTCATCAACATGCAAGGGAACTCGAAGCTACTATACAGATGTAATCCAAAATACATATTGAGTTCATCTACGTTACCTTCATCTTCATGAATGAAAAATACAAGAATAACAAAGTGTGTTAAAAATTTATACTTGATTAATCACCACCCTCAACAATGAAAATTGTATATCCCACCATTAGAGATTATGTAAATGTATCTTGGGGGTGTTCATGTACACTTTAATATATTATAAATATATTAATATAAATGTGATAATTCTATTTAAAATATATTAGAGCCTTGTCACATAAGTGTTTAGGTGAAGCAATTCAAGTCATTTTTTATCCTTTATCTCTTTTTCCCTACTTTACTAATAATTTTATATTCCTTATAGATTAAATAATGTGTATTTTTGTAAATTCTTTTAGTTGAAATCTATAAAAGGGGACTTCTTATACCTATTTAAAGACACACCTATAATTCCTTTATTTAGAAGTTAATTTTCCATATTTGATCTCTAAAAATAAAATATCTTGTTTAGAATATCCTTATTTTAAGATAAAACTATACGTCCTCCATATAAGTAAGGTTTGGAAGTGGAAACTCAAATTTCGTGTTTATAAGTAATGAATCATTTTTCCTTATTTTTTTATATTCACATCGTCTTTCATCATGTATCTTGATTTATCACACCTATAAAATCTATATAAAATCATTATGCTTATATAAAAATTTTATTATTAAAATATCACATCATTTGAATTTCCTTCCACTATAAATGATAAACCTAATCTGTCTTGATATGTAAGTCATATCCATGGTTTTAATTAATTCCCTTCTCTCATTATATTACTCAGTCCATCCAAATGTTCATATACATGGTTGGAATGAATGATAGAACCCAAACACATAAAATGTTTGATAGCATCTCACATGTCAAAGATTGATATGAACACCCAATCCAAATTTCCATCATAGATCCCAATATTGTTAGCATTTTTTACAACCCAATCCACATAACCATTCACTAAAATCACATTCCAATGGTTTACATGATCACCTAACTCATGTCACATGGCACCCACATAAAATCATGTAATATAAAATATTAAGACACAATTAATAACTCACTATTAAAAAAGATAATATTAAACATATCAAATACAAACATAAAAGGTTGAGGGTTCTCATAGGATAGAAAAACAACCAACACTAAATGTTTTACAAGCTATGGTAGCTACAGACACAAACCCGACCTCTTTAAAATTATAACTTATTATTTAGGATGCCACCATTTATTCCATTCCTTAACATTCTATAATTTATCAAGGAGGTATCCAATGTTTATAACATAGTTCACTAGTCCATGAAATTCTTGAAATCAAACCACTTAGGTTCCTTTATATCATTTATGTTTCATAAGTGTTGAAGGAATGGTAATATATGACCTATCCAACAAAATAGACACAATAGGAACATCCAGTAACACTAATCATATTCATTAATTTCTGGTTATTATCCTTTTTATATTAATGATTTTTTTATTATGGTTTTTTATAAATTGAACCTGACATATTCATATTATTTTATTATTACTGGAATAGTTAGTTTAATTTTTTTTGTATTATCTTGTATGTTTTTTGTTTTGTTGTTTTGGGGCTACAAATTCTGTAGGTGTAATTTTTTTTGAAAAGAGAAATATAGAAAAATTTTAAACTGCCACTATATATGAAAAAAATATTGTTTAGAGGTAGTTTAGACTTCCTACATATAAGGATAATATATTTTAAGTGGTTGTTTTTTTATTTTAGTAGCGGTTTCCCCACCCAAAAATTGTTGAGGGTATAGTGGCAGTTTAAACCACTGCTAATCAAACATTCTTGGATGGTTCCCAAAAACCACCACTAATTTGAAAAAACCGACATGAGTTGGATGTCAACACCAAATTTAGCAGTAATTTTTGGAAACCATTATAGAACCATATAACAGAGGTTTAAAGTACCTCTAAATCAAAAAAACACAACTATTAGTGGATCTTATTGTCGTGATGGAATATACTTCAAATGAATCTATGAGATCATGGTCAAGATTATGTGATTAATATAGCTAAAGTTGAATGACTAAAGTGATTATTTGTTTTTATTCAAAACATTTGTTCAGAAAGTATTTTACAAATGATATTTAAATTATTAAAATCATGAAATGTCGAAGGACATTACAATATCGGTTTTATTTAAGGATTTGAAATCATATATTAAATGGTACCAATAACCAAGAAAATTAATTATTAGTAAGGTAAAGGTAAATACAACACTTAATGTGTTCTTGATGTTAATTTTATATGATTTAGTTAGGATAAAGAAAAGATTGATTTTATATAATTAATGGAGATAGTACTGATAAAAATGTAACTGATTTCGGATTTTAGTGAAAAGTGGTTTATTTTACCAATGATGGAGGTTACATCACTTCAAGAATTATAGAGTAGATTTTACCATCTGATATATTATGTAAGGAAAGAGGATTGACTTAATTTTTGGGATTATTCATGTTTTCATTAAGGTTTTAAGGAGATTTAAGATATTACAATGTTCTAATAGAATATGTGATCAGAGTATTCACAAGTTTCAAATTTGAAATTACGAATTGTTATATGTTTTTTAGGGATAACTGTTTTATAAATTTTTGGGTTTTGAATATGGTAGGTAATATTTTGGACGAGTCTTAAGGTTAACTACATATGGAAGGGATTTAGTTGAACCTTGGAAATTATTATTGGTAGTTAAAATATTATTTACCATATTAGATATCATGTAATAAAATTTTTGGTTTTGGTAAATATTTAATGTCTGAAAGAATGACTAGTAGATATTTTGATAAATGTTATTCATTCATGAAAAATTCATCTAAAATAAAATTTTCCTAGAGTAAGAGATGAATTGAAAATAGATAAAATTACAACCAAAGGACGATATTTTACTTATGAAATGGAATGATATCAAGTCACTTTATTTTCATAACTTCTTCATCTAGATAATAAACGAATCCCTCAAATTTTAGAAAAAGGACCTTGAAATAAAAATTCTAACATTTTTCATTTCATATTGAGAAATTTGTGGCCTTTTCATCATAGATTTATGGTTTTGTGATGGTTAATATTAATATGACCATGTTCTCTATGACTCACTATTAATATATGGGTGTTGGTTTTCCCTTCCATGTCTATGTTTTCACATCCCACTAATATGATTCTATTCAGAATTATAGTTTTGTGGTGGATCCCACGTTTTGATTTTCCGTATTTTTATGAGGAAGTTTTATTAACCCTTTCTTGGATGTGGAATGTACACAAAGGTATTTTCAAATGTCAAAATCATGATAACCAATCACATGTTTAAATTGAGAGGATTCAATTCATTAAAGGTAGGGATAATGTAACATCATAATATATTAAAAGAAGACTTTTTTTATTAGAATATTCAATACACAACACCCAATTTAAAAAAAACCCCCAAAATATAATTATATTATCGTTATAACCATTCCATTAAATTTTAAGGTATAAATAGTAATAAATAAATTATGAAATTCATATATATATATATATTACATATTCATTATAAATGTATTAATTAAAGATTTGCGAATAATAACATAATTTTTATTAAAGTAAATTTATTCCTAAAAGATATATTTTCTTAAAAAAAATATGTTTTCATTAATTTTATGAGAAAATTATAATTAATTTCAATAAAAATAAAAAAATTAATTAAAAAATTTAATTTCATCTAATGATTCATCATGTAAAAATTTTCTTAAGATGAATTTTGGTGAATATTTTGAAGATTGAATTTTTTATGAATAGTGAAAAATATTAAATTTTGTGAAAATATATATTTTATTTTAAATAATTTACACTTTAATATTATATTTATATTAGTTTTAAAATTTAATTAGTTTATTTTAATCTAATATTTATTATTTTAAATAAATTTTATAAATGAATTTAGTATAAAAACATTTTTTACCAAAAAATGGAAATTTTCTGAAATAAAAAACTACATTTATTTGCATTTTTCTTGTTTAATTTTAAATTAAATTCTGAAATGTTTTTGTATTGAATTTTTAAAAATAGATTATATATTTAGAGTCCCTAGTCCCATATTTAGTAAAAATACAGCTTTTATTTTTTGGCAATATGAATAGTAACCATAATAATTTTTGTTTCCAAGAAAAAGATTAAATGATGTAGTTAAATATAAAAATAATCTTGTAAGAACTATAAAATAAACCTTACTATAACACCTAAATATTTTATAAATTATTTTTTAAATTTAATTTAATATTTTTTATATTTTTTATTTCACAAAACACAGAATATAGCTTCTGTAATATGAAAGCACCAAGTAATTCTTTATTTGTACGCAACACCAATTCAAGATAACACTACACGTAAAACATAGATTAGATTATGGTACATGGAACACTATTTTTTTTGTTACACAAAATGAAAAGTTCCTTCTATAACTTCAATGACATGAAAGACCCGGTTTTACCAAACTATAATGTACTATTAATATTATTAGTAAAAAAAATTTATAGCAAACACCGAACCATTGGAAGGATGGGTATGAAATGGATTAACTAAATTATGAAACAAAGTCTTATTCATGTATATAAAATGAACAATTTTTTATCCAATCCATAGAAATGAAATTACAAACTATTTAAAAATAATAAAATTCTTTTTTCTGAAAAAAAACACTTTTTTATGCACAAACATTTTTTATCTCAATAAATTAAACAAAAAATTTGATGAATATTTTTATTGAAATATATATATTATATTTAATCAAAAATATTTCATATATCTTATGTGTTACATAGGCATGTGGTAATAATAAATCTTATTTATGCATAAAGATATATTTTTTTTAAAGGTAATTTTACCACTTTCTAATGGATCACCGATTTTAAATATAATTTTGTAACTTTTATAAATTATATTTTATAGAATAAAGTTAATTTTTTATATTTTAACATCAAAATGTACTTTTCGTGGATTTTTTGTATTTTTTGAGAAGTTTCATTTTTTTATGAATACTGAAAAATACTGAATTTTAATTTAAACATACTTTTTTATCTAATTTATTTATATAGTACAATTATATTTTAAATTAATTTTATAGTTAGATTAGATAAATTATATATCCATTAATCTAATTCAATTTATTGTATCCAATTTCCCATTGAAATTGGATATAAAAACATTTCAATCTTTTGAACGTTTTCACTTTAAGAACTCATTGTCCCATCCCATCAACATGATTAAATTTAAAGTAATTTCTATAAATTATATTTATAAAATTTGTAAAAAATGTATTCCATATTATTAATAATAAAAAATAATTTCTAATAATTTAAATGTAGTTTTTGACCAAAATAATTACTGAAATTGATTAACTTTAATTATAGTGATTAAGGTAAAAATAAGATTACTTGGCGGTTAAACATTAAACATAAGGTATAAAAATGGACCTAAAATATTCTACCATTAATTGGATGACCATATTTATACCTAAAACATAATGGATATAATTTTTGTGTTATTTAATCTTCTTTTTTGTTAAAAACACCATGATCACACAATTCTTTTAAAAAAGGCCATGTGTGTCATCCCCCTCCACTTATAAAAGGTCAATCACCCCTCACTTATTCGCACATATCAAGTCATTTGTCTCATAAAAAACTTTCCAAAATAATCTCTCAAATTCTCTCTCCTCGTACTAGAAGCCTCACGATTTTCACAAATCAAACCAAGTTAGTCATTTGGCGGAAACCAAGAGGAATAAACCAATGAATAAGTAACATCCTTCAACAAGCAATTTTGTTTTATTTCTTTCTCCAACCCCTTGATTATTCTTATTAGTTTATTATATAATAAATTAACTATTCTAAATATAAAGATATTTTTTTTATATTTTGTTGTTGAATTACACCTACTCACACATCCTTCAAATGGGGTACACAATCGTCATTTGTGTGAACGGTACACTACCACCTCACAAACAAATGTCGTTCATTCTTCCATTACCACATTTAAATGATAGTAATAATGAAGGAATAAATATTTTTATATTATATATGTGATATTTATGAATTATTTATGATTATTAAATTATAATATAATACACACCTTAATGATTTTCATTTTGTGGAAATATGATAACTTCGTTTTTGGACTTGTAGACTACTGCCTCCTCAAAGAGATTTGATTCATTAACACTTTACATGGAATTTATTAAATGTGGGTTTAGTAAGAATATATGATATATATTAAATAATAATTATACTATTATGATAATATAAATATATATACATATATTTCATTTTCGTTATTTCATTCAATATGATAAGAAAATGGAAACAGCGTTCATGGTACCTACGACCTTCTATCTTCATAAATGGTGTATTCCATTTCATAGTTATATATTTTTTAGATTGTTATAAATACTTATATAAATAATATTTATGATATTTAAAACAATTTTTACATTATTTAAATAATTAAATCGTGATCTATTAAGAGTATTCAGAATGACATGTATAAATGTATCCAAAAAACAAAGTAGATATTACACAAATGGTAACTTTAAAAAGAAATTGTTAATAATAGAGTAATACAAAGTCATATTAAATTAATATGGGGTATTATATTTTATAATATTGTTATTTGGTAGATTTATAATAATATTTTATTTATTATACAGGATGTTTGAACATTTTTTAATAAATTCAAGACTTAAGGTGAGGGTTTTCACATCTCACTTTTATTTATGCGAGATACCTGATATATTTACCAATTATTCTTATTCTGTGGTGTATATACTGAACTAATAAATGTTATATAATTTATTTAATATTTCCAATTATATTAAACATTTTAATTTATGTTATTCTTTCAAGTATATCGTGATTCAAAAGTAACTCAATTATTAAGGGGATTTCAAGTCTCATTTTTATTTCTGTGAGGCATACTACATATTCACTGATAGATTCTTTTTTTGTTAATATATATCCTATGAATAAATTATACTATTATTATCCTCAAATTTATATTTATTTATATATTTATTTTCTGATATTTTCTCATTGGTTTTACGATTCATGAGTTACCAATTTGGTAAAGTAGTTTTGTCTCAATATTATTTCATTGAGACACATGTTATATTATGCACCTATATTCATTTAAAAGGTGTATATACTACACAATGAAATGTTTTATAATGAATAAAAATATTTTAATTATCTTATAAGATTCATTTAATTTTATTCTTTCGTGGTTATTTTTATTCAATGTTACCAATGTGGTAAGTTTTATTACAACAATCTCATCGTTTATAGGGATTGTTTACGATTATGATTCCATTGATGAATTATTATGATCCATATCACAATAATTATTGTTAGACTTCTTATCCTATGGTTATATATTTTCTATCAAAGTAATGGTACCATTTTTCCATTCATTGATACATAAAATAATTAAGAAATTTTTTTCCATAAAATCAGACTTTATCTCTCACTTCGATCAGAAATCTATTTTATTTAAAAACAATGTTTTATAAAAATGTTTTCAAAATGTTTTAAATGATATTTTAAGATCATTTTAAGAAAAAAATTACAAAAAAACTATTTTTAAATGGTTTTTATTATAATTTTTGAATCATTCTTTATAATTTTTCAAAGTTCCTTACAATGAAAAAGGTTTTGAAAATTTTCTATATTTTAAAATGTTTTTTTCAAAATGGAAAATATATTTTCCACAAGAAATTACTTATATTATTTTTAAAAAGTTTCCACTCTAAATTTTCAAATTTTTTTCTACTAAAAATATTTTGAAAACGTTTTATGTTTTAACAAATGATTTTCATATAATTATTATTTTCCTTAAAAAATATTTCAAGTTATCTTTCAAAATCCATATCCATCTAAGATTTAACCTTTTGATATAGATTATTCTTTATTAGGGATATCATCCAAGTGTATCATTCATATTATTTATCTGAATGCTATTTGTTTTTATAAAATAATTTTTATGCAATGAATTTCTTATCCACGGGTCAATCTTGTTCTAAAAATATTATTATGAAACCCATTTCTTTTCAATTGGTATACCATGTTTCCATGTGATTTAAATTCAACTCATTTCTTTTAAATGGTTTAATAAGGCTATGAATGAATAATTTTTTATTGTTTTTTATGATGATAGGCCATCTATTTTTAATTTTTTATTGTTGTTATGAATATTTATTTTATGATTGGGTGGCCTAGACAGCATCGGGTAATCCCATTATAGCTTATATGATGGGGTGGCCTAGATAGCACTAGGTGATCCCTTTATAGATCACATGATAAGTGGGACATATGTCAACCTCCAATGAATTCGATAAATATTTATATCTCATGATATAGACCCGGTTTTAAGGGGAGTGAACTTGGTTTAGTAAAGTAATTTGATCACTATGATAGTCTTGGCAGTGAACCTTATCTACTAATATGGTCTTGGTAGTGAACCATGACTACTGAGATGGCCTTGGGATTGGTCCTTGACGACTAAGATTATTTGGGAATTGAACCCATTCCACTATAACGAAAGGTATGCAACTATGGTGGTGGTGTATCCCACTTAGTAGGTATATCCCCATGAAGTACCCTAATAAGTTTTCAAAATGAGCCTCTAATTACAGGGAAAAATTTTACATGCTTATGTGTATTCCACTAATTCTATGTCTTAACCCTATATTATGATTTCATGGAATATGCTCTTGATTACATTATGATTCAAGTCTTATGAATTTTCAATATTTATTACATGATTCGTATTTATTATCTTTGATATACAGGTTGTGATCATGTTCTCACACCCTTATATTCAATTTATAAATACATATCTCTCTTGTTTACCCTTACTGAGCGTTTGAGCTCACCCATTTCTTATGTGTTTTCCCATGTCATGAATTAAGGTTTTAAGTAGTTGTAATAAATGGGAATATCTTAAATCAAGATCTTAAATATCCTTAACCAAAATAGATGATTATGTTTCATAGTTTTCAAATACAATAAAATATTATGGTCCTTGGGCATGTATTTTTGCAAAGTATTGAATATTCATCTAAAATAATGTAATGTACATTAATATTTAGCCTAGATTCCTATACTAACACCTGTTCAAGTTTTATTGAATGATTAATTGCCATACACAATTATTTTATTTAGGAAAAACACAATGATGTCACACATTGGTTTTTAATAACTATAACATTTTTAATATAGTTTAATCTAGAGTATATGATATATGGTAAATAATATTATAAATGCTAAATTATTTATATATTCATCATGGTAATTTATTTTTAATTTTTATTAATATATAATTACCTTAAATACTTACACAATGCCAATGTAGTAATTATTCATTTTTCAAAAAAATAATATACATGATATTAAAAATAGTAAAATAAATATTATTTAAGATAATTAATTATATCCATGAATTTAATGATTTTTTTGACATATTTTGGATTTATAAAATATTTTTTTGAATTATTATTTTCATATTCATATTTTTAAAGTCAAAGTAATGAAAGGTTCTAAAAAATGACATTACTGATATTTTACAGTGAAAAATATAATATAAAATGATAAAAAAATCTTCAAAATATTAAATTTAGACAAATTAAGAGAATATGGTTAATTAAATGTACCATAGTCCATTTATTTGTTTGTTTTCATTTTATAGTAATATTATTGACCCTTATATAGTAAAACCTTTTAAAATTACGGTAATGGAAAAAAATCGTTAACGATTGATTAAAAAATGATAATGGAATAACTAGGACCTAAACTTTTACAAAAATTATTAGATGAATATAATTAGCCTTATCACATTAGTCTCATATTTTAATTTTTTAGTGGAAACTTATCCCTAAAAATAATGTATATATTGTTAAAATCAAGGATACTTACAAAATGTAACTCACTTGTTTTATTATCTTTTACGAGCCCACATAGTAAAAGTGCAAGATATAAATGTAAATAAAAATCTATTTTGAGGATAATTAAATTATTTTCCATATTGAAATTTATTTTAAATTTTTATAAATTTTATAATTACCTTAAATTATTTTGAAATACTAATAAAATATTATTTAATTAATAGAAAAAAATGAAAAGAATGATTTTAAACTTATTAATTTTTTAATAATTTGGATTATCTAAAGTTTTAAACTACTTTTATAGATCTATGTGACATATTTCAGAGGTTTTAATTCATTAGATTGAAATTTTCACTTTTCCTTGATGTATTTGAAGTCAAATTAAATGAATAGTACCAAAATTGATATTAATGATGATTTATTAGAATAATAATTTATTAAATTATTTAAAATTAATAAAACATATAATCTTCATCGATTTTATTTTAATATAGTTTAATAAATATAACATTTTCCATTTATTATTCATTTTTTCTATTTATAGTAACATTATTAAACCTTTATGTCTAAAATAGTGATTACTACTGTTAAGGTAAAAAATAAATAACCAATGGGTTAATAAAAATAATAATGTTTAAAATGTCACCAAAAAATGTATAAATTATATTTTTTTATGGTATTATAACCATATACTATCTTATATTATAATATCATTACATTTGGGGTTATTTTTTAAGATAAATTAATTTATTATAACATAATCTATTCAGAAATTTCCTAATTTTTTTAACCCTATTCATAAAAGGGTACATCCTCCCTCACTTATTCACACCAAATTCTACCATATATCGTGATAAATACCTCCTAATTTCTCTTAATAACATACTAATACACATTATAGATTTCATTTTCTTCCAAAAAGACCAACCCAAGTATCCCTATGAAGATATCCAAATGTAAATTCTTTAAGAGAAGGTAATCATCTTTGCTGAATCTTTCAATTTTATTTATTCTTCTAATTTCTATTTATTTGTTAAAAAAATTATAAAGTAATAAACGAATTATCATAAATATAGTATCAATGATATATTTATATTTTATTATTTTTATGGTACAACCATTTTCTATCTCTTCTCAATCCTATGAAAATCAAAAACATTGTCCATGTGTACATACGACTTACCGTCTCCACGTAGTGGTGTAATTTATTTTTCATCACCACTTTAATCGGATGGTTATAAAGATGGAAATAATATTTATATGTGATATTTATGAAATAAATATTATTTTCTAAAGATTAATCAATATTCTGATTTATTTTATTCCATCCATTAAAAAATAGAAATATCGATCGTGCATGCGTACAACCTATCGTCAGTAGGAATAGTGTTATTCATTTTTCTATCACTGACTTTTAAGGATTACAATAAATACATATATAATGAATATATATTATATTAATATCATGATTAAAATTATATAGATTATGTAACCATGATCCAATTAGAAGGATCAATACTTCTAAATCAAAACATATATGAAAAATAAAGCAGTTATCACCGAGATTAGTAATTTAATAAAGATTTTATTTTAATAAATATGTGATAAAATGGTATAAGTAAGTCATATGTTATATTATATATATGATAATTTTTATATAATATATTTATAATAAATCTATATTTACTATACAGGAGTTTCAGACACGTAAAATTATAATTGGACCTAAGGTAAGGGATTTTTAGTCTCACTCTTATTTCTAGAAGACATATTTCATATTAACCACTCATTTATTTTGAGTTGAGCATATACTTACCAATGACATGTTATATCATGAAGTTACTTATATTCATGATATATCATTTTTTTCAAGATATTATTTCACGGGACTTATGATACAAATGTTACGAAAGCGGTAGGGGATTGTTTCAAAATCACTTCATTTTTCAAAATTATTTATGATTAAGTCTCTGATGAGTAATATTTATCTTAGATGTACATATTATCTAAAAAATGTCTCAAAAAAATGTTTTATTATTATCCAATATCTGTTAAAATTCATTCTTACCATTGAGTGTCTTTTTATAAAATGTTTTAAAATGCATCGTCTTATCATTTTCCAAATAAGATACTTTGTGACTTTTCTAAAAAAATATGAGGGGAAATTTTTTTAAACTTATATGGCATGAGTAGATTTTCCTTATATCATGAATACATAATTATTTTTAGATTAACATAAAAGGTTACATGTTAATATTATAATAAAATATTTTCCTTCATGCATTCATTGTATCTTAAGAAAAAAAATTATTTTATAGTGAAAACAATATTTTCCTCAAAAAGGATTTTAATAATATCTTTTTGTAATTTCTATTCATCAATGTCTATAACCCTTATTATATTAATTATTCATTGGGGATATGTTTTAATGATTTAATTATATTTATTTCTCCTCATGTTCTATGATCAGTTAGACTGGGGATGTTTTAGTTTGATACCATTCAAATTTATTTAGATGGTTAGTGATTATGTAATCCTTTTATATATTAGATTTTTAACATGAAGGTTTATGTTTATTATGATTCAACCCTTTCATGTGATTAATTAATTAAACTTACTAAATGGTGTGAATGGACCTCTATAGCCCCTTAATGCATCAGTGGGTCTCATGAGACAAACTAGTTGGGGTATTGGCTGAGGTCTTACCTATTTAAGTATGTTTACTTGGATAATGACTTGACGGTATATTTATGATATCCAACATTATTAAATCCCTAATTATTATATTATTTATTAATTTTAAAGTGATTATATTATTATTTATGATATCCATGGATAGGTTTTAACTAAATTTTATTATGGAATTATTTGATTATCATATATTCCTATGGTATTATTCTCAAGTTATTGATTAAATGGAATATGATTAAATAATTAACCTATCCAAATTTGTTATGGATTATTTATTCATATTTTTCAATGTACTCTTAACCCTACTAAGAATCTATGATCACCCCTTTATTTTTTTATTTTTCCAAGATTACAAAAAGTATATTATGATTGATATGCATGGATAATCTAGGATAATAATTGTGTTTTCAATGTAACCTCTATATTGTATATTATGTTCTCAATTGAAATTTTAGATTTAAGTATGTATATAGTCTACCCATACTACTAAAATTTTCATTCCTTTGGGATAAGAATCCCTATATCTTATGTCAATGTAATAAATTAACCACCAGATCTAGGCTACTGGAGTTGGGTCCTTTACATTACTTCTATTCCAACATATGCTAGAGATAGAACCACAAACCTTAAACATAGGTGTCATTCCATCCATAATGATATAGGAACACTTAGATTATAAAGGAAATATAGAATAATAAATAGAATCCTTATCAGATATTACTGTATCTTTTAATTGAACTATGCATGAAAAATAGTAAAAAGAGTGGAAAAATCAACACATACCACAAAAACCCATGTTCCTCACAAAAAACAACACCAGAACCAACCTATAGAAAAAAACACAATTCATAATATTAAAATAATTGATATAAATCACAAACTAATCCATATCATCCTCAATTGTAGCCCAATCCTACTGTCGAAGATACTATAAATAAAGAAAGAACCAGACACTCGCCAATGGATAATAAATCCACCAAATCAATGATAAATGTGCCGATAATAGAAATTAGAAAGAACAAAAACCATCCAAATTCACCTAGTACAGTCCAATGGTTTGAGGAAGAGAGATATTTTATATTAAATGAGTTTTTATTTAGTATTTTAGATAATAAAAATCAATGGGTGTAAATGATTCACATCATGAATCATTGATTCATAATGTGAAATTATGAGGTTACTTATACACTAAAAATATCTCACCATGGAAAAAAAATCTAAATAAATGAAATCGTGATGTGAATGGTATTTAATCCTTGTACCATTTTCACTCATTGATCCCAGTTTAGGGAAATTTGTATGAACTAAAGTCAGTTCATGAACACATTTCATGGTGAGAATAGGTTCTAGAATGAATTCCTAGCACATTACCTATAGATAAACTGTCATAACTACTCGAACAGCCTCTGAACTGGAAAAATATCCTATTAAACATCAAAATATATCATACCTTAAAATAGGATGTTACATAATATTTTATGGATTATGATGATATAACTTAATTAAAGACACTAAGGAAACATCTATGTGTATGATAACATCCTAAGGTATTTATAAAGTAGGCATTTTTTCATTATCTTAGAAATTACATGACCATCATGATATTAGAGATTGGATATAGTTATGGAAGAGATGAACCTAGGTGTGATATCCATGAAAGGGTATAGTTGGGTTTTGAATTTATATTCACTCTATATCATGATGTGTGGGACTATGACTAGAAACATGGATAGACACTCATGAGGGGCATGCTTTGGTTTATTCATTTTCTCTTTATGAACCACTATGAAGGATTTAAAAATATTTAGGCTAGAAGACATACTGAGGATTAAATATGTAAAAATTGATTAAAATTTAGTGATTCATGAGTTAAGGTCAAAATTAATTGATATTTAATTTTTTGGATAAAAATAAATTCAAATGTTGGGTTTATACATACAAATGATGTTTGGGATTAAAAATATTGTAATAAAGTTCATTATAATTTTAGTACAGCTCATATTTTGTAATTAAAAAGTACCTAAAATAATGAAAAGTAAATTGAACTAAAAGTATAAAAGGATAAAATAAAGGTTTCAATAGATAATTAATCATATGATTGAGTTTTCCTTCTAATATAATAATTTACAATAATTTTATTTATAACTATTATGGGATTAGAATGTAGTTAAACAAAGATCACATAATTGAAGCTATGAGTCGTATTAACATGAATACCACTATGTTTTTTAACTGAGTAAAAGAGCATAGTTAAATGGTTGATAATATTAGTATATCCATGTTATGATAGAAATAGTTAGTTTATATGTTATTCTAAAGTTATTGAGGATTATATTTTAATATAAATTAATTTTTTATACTCATGGATATTTTTTTTGGAATGATATTTATTGATGACATTATGGTATATACTAAATGTTATGTGGATTATAATAAACATGTATTGACTAATATTCAATATTTATTTAATTAATGTATTTGAAAAATAAAATAAATGGTATAAAAAATATTAAGAAGTGATTTTGTGAAAAGGTTATTTTTTAGGGGATAATTATTTGAGAGCATGTCATTGAGGAATGGAAAAATAGTAGGTTTAATAAATACTTTATGATTACATAATAAAGGGTTGATTTATATTTATAAAAGTGATTTTGATAGTATTGATAGACTTGGAATTAATTAATTATTTAATGAAAAAGTAATCCATTATATTTTTTCTGAAGTATATCTCATTTTTTTGGATTATGATATATATTTAGTATTGTGTGACATTATGAACTATTGGTTGAAGATAAGAGTTAATTTTAGAGGAATATACTATTTTTCACTCTTTTAATGTGTTATATATTGAAATGTTTTTTCGAAAGGTGTGGTTTATAGAATATATGATTAGAGTATATACATACAGGGGTACAATATTTTATGGATGGTAAATATTTTTTGAGGAAATATAAGTAACTTTATATATCCTAAGAGATTAAGGTATATGTAATATCAAAAGTTATATCTCTAACATTGGATATGTTAGGAATATATTCACTTTTTTCCATCACTGATAAATGATTAAAATTGAGAGGATGCAATTTAATTATTGGGGGATGTAATGATCTAAAATATAATTATGTATACTCATTATATAAATATTTTTTAATATATTTTTCAATATTTATAACTAAAAAAAGGATCCATGACTTATTAGATGAACATTATTAAGAAATTATATGAAGAATAAAACCTCTAATAAAAAAATATAGTAATCAACTAAAAATTCTTATGCTTAAAGGGTTGTCCTATCTAAAATAACTATTTAAAATGATGATAAATTAAATAAAAAAATTCTAAATTATTATTAATATATTATAAGAAATTAAAATATATGATAAAATTTATCATCATTTTGTAAATTTTAAATTGTTATGGAATATTATCAAGAACGCTTATTATTGAAAAGAGATATCTTTGAATAATAGTAGTTTTTATTATTTTTTGTAATATCATTCAAAAAAATTAATTTTATAATTTTAATTTATAAAAAAAATATAAATTTCCATTTTATAAGGTAGAAAATTTATTTTTATTAATTTTGTGGATTTTTTTTGAAATAGTTTATTTTTATGTGAATGGTGAGAAATATATTTTTTAACAAAAATGTAATATTTATGACTTTATAATTATATAATAAAGACCTATAAGTTTTTAATTCATTTTAATTTATCAAATATGTATTTATGTAGTAATAAAATACATTTTGAAATACTAATCTGAGTTTATAAAACCCATTATAAACATTTTATGAGCATTAGGAATAAATTCTAATAAAATAAATTATTTTTTTCTTTACATTTTATACGTTTTTTAATTTAGTTTTTGATTTAATTAAAATACAAATTAAATTTATTTTAATAAATTTATTTATATTTTTAAAGTAAATTAAAATAAGATTTTTATCCCACACATAAATTTTAATCTTAAAATAAACTATTTGAAAAAAATGTTTTTTTTTTTGCTTTACATGTGCTAATATTGAAATTGATTTTTCAAAAAACATGAAATTTTATGTACTAAATGGATTTAAAATTTTGATATATTTTGTAACAATTAGTTTATATGGGGATTTTTTTAGTCATAAAAATGATTTACATTGTTAAATAAAAGTTACAAAGGTAAAAACTAAAAGTAAAAAAAGTGAAAAAATATATGATAAAAAAATAAAAAAAAGGATTTAAACATGTGTGAAATGAATGGATGAGTAATTATTAGTCATATCTCATTATTTAATCCATTATTGTTCATTTTAGAGTACTTTTGACTTTTGAGACATTTGTTCTATTTGTATTAATTGAAATATTTCCAAAAATCTAATTCTGATAACTAATAAAATGGGCCTCTCAACAACCCTTCAGTACCAATCAAATTTTTTGATTTCCTCTTAAAAAAATTAATATTAGATAACTTATAATCCTGTTATTTTTAATTTATCCACTATTCATGATATATTTTCCAATGGACACTATTTCGACGGAGTCTTTTAAAGGGAATATCAAGTCCACAACATGAGAACTTTTTCCCACAATATCATTTCTTTTATTTCATACAATCCCAAATATATTTTTTTAAATTCATATATAATTACATCAATATTATTTTTTATTGATTGTTATTATTTAAAAGGGAATAAATATTAACCACCTTTCCCATTTTCTATAAAGAAAAATGAAACTGTCATTTGTGCATGTTATAGACTATGGCCTCCATGAACTAACGACTGTTGTTTCTCACCAACACCTCTCTTCATTGTTTATATTAGTGAAATTAAATAAAAAAATTTAATTATATAATATAATTATTAATATGAAGAGACAAATTATAATCCACCCTCTTTAACTTTCATTATTTGTGAAATGAATGATTTTACTGTGCGTTGTACATCGTGCTTCCTCCACAAAAGAACATATCTATTATTTCATTACTTTTTTCTATTATTTAATAAAAATTATTAAAATATTATTCACTACCATAAATATTATCTAAATAATATCAATATGAATCTATAATAATATATTATACAAAAATAATCCCCGTTCAAAATCATAATCATCAATTAATTATTGTATGTTTATGTTTCAGCCGATCTAACAACGTACTTGAATAATGAAAAAAAATAATATTTATAATTACTTTGAGAAATTAATTAATTTATAATATATGATATAAATAAATAAAAATATTTTATTTTGGTTCATTAATGATATCATTAATTTTAACTTCATTAATTAAGATACCAACACCCATTCATAAAAAACCATTGAAAAATTATCTTCACTAATTTCATCTCTAATATTTGTAAAAAAAACATAGAATAAAATTATTAAATATAAATTTCTAAACAATTTATGACCTGATAATTATGATTTTCTAGATAATAATTATGAAAAACAGTGTTATTATAAAACTATTTCAAAATTATCTAAATTGATTAAAACCAATATTGGAAGTAGATAATAAGTAAAAAATATAAATGTATTGGAAAACAATAAATGAAATCAAAAATGGTTTTAGGTATGAATAAGGTTCTAAAATAGGTTATTAATATACTTATTTTTTTCATACCGAATTTTAAATCACATTCGGCAATGCATAATTAAATGTAATTGTTCATTGCCTCAAATTTCAATTCCATGAGACTTGATTATATTATAAACCATGTTATCTATTTTATTATGTACTTAATTCACCTTTGATAGTTTATATCATTATCTGATAATTATTAATTTTATTTATTGTTTCATTTGAAATTATATACCTTAGATGTACTTTTTTAATGATTTCTAGTGTCAAAACTGTTATTTATATCTATTTTCAATTCCATGAGACATGTTTGACATTTCCAACCATATAATATTTTATATGTTGTATTCAGTGACTTAATACATCCAATTATAAGTAATTTAATTCTTTTTATTATATTTTATTTCAATTTATCACTGTAATATTCTTTTTATTCTTACTTTTCCACTACCATAAGGTTTTTTATTCCTAATTTTTCTTCTTTGAGATATGATTTATATTCACCAATTTTTTTCACTTTTTTAGTGTATATATTGGTCATGGATTATACTCAAAAAACTCTCATACATTTTTATTTTAGGGTATTAAAATCATAGAAACCCATCACTTCCATTTTCTTTATAAATCATCATATTTTAGAGGAAAATTTTTTCTTCTAATGTCTTTACTTTGTTAACATGGTATATTTCCTTATTTCATTGAATATACATTTCACTAGATGTCAGATTTCGATTGATTAGGGAAATTATTAACATAACCATTACAACTTAATCTATATGGATCTAGTTTGAGGTATTATTTTATATAAGGAAATTATATTTATTTATTGGTGAAGTATTGATAATTTTAATATTTTTTATTCTAATACATATCTTTATTCATTGCTACGACAAGACTATTATGTTTTTTAACCATATACACCCTTTTTATTTATATATTATGATCATTTTTTGAATTTAAATACATTTTAATTCATATGTTTTCATCCCAATATAGATGATTATAGATTCCAAAGAATTTTTTATCATGCATTTTTTTGATATTCTTAACATTCATATCCTGAATGCATTGGACATAATGAAGTGATGGGTGGGGACTAGTATTATATATCTTGATGACGCATCAATAAGTCTCATGTGATCAACTATTGTTGGTAATGTTGTACATTTAATCCAAAAAAATGTTTCCCGGATTTAGGCTTTTGGTGTTAAGATCCGGATATCCAAGATCATGGTATATTGTCTTAGGGCAAGGAATTAGTTGTTCGAAATTATACATTTCATTGCTAAAGAAAGAATAATTTTATCCAAATTATCTTTTAATTTAAATTATTATACATGGTTATATTTTTCTTTCAGTTTCCTTTTGTTATGGAATTTTTATTATCAATTATTACCATATTATTTATGATCATTTTATTCTTAGTTATGATCTTTGATTAATATCTCTTGGGTTTAACCATACTGAGAATTTTATATCACCCATTATTATGTTTCCATTTCCTCAGGTTTTGAAGGAATGTGTTAGACATGATATGTCATATAAATAATCTTTTGTATGTATTTCATGGGATATTTTAAAGACTTATTATGGGTTATGTAGTTTATTATAAAGTGGAAAATTTATCTATTTGATGGGACAGTCATGTGATTTATTGGTTTGAATTTGTTCTGAAATCTTTATAACTCTAAATATAAAGGGTCTTATAAATGTATATGACTCAATATATGTTAGTCATATTGAAATTTATAATGGATAAAATTGGTTACTTCAATTAATATAAAAACTAGTATATAAATAAGGTATCTATGCGAACCATATCCTAGAGTGAAAGTACAAGGCTATCACACCTTATATAACATGACATGCAAAAATTTGTGGATTTCCATCCAAAAAAACTTTTATATTTACTAAAAAAAACTTTTAGAGTATCTCTGTGTGTCAAAATAAATCCACATTCAGTCAACCACAATGTGTGACCCCACAAACCTTTATAGAATTGAAAATATATTTTTATCACCATATTAAAAAATGTAAGAAATGAGTGGCCTCTAAACATGAATTGATACAACTAAATCTCTAAAGAGAAATAGCATGATCTCCATAAAACTCAATCATCTCTATACCTATTTCCTCCCACTTATTTATATAAAAGAATAAATTTTCATATATAATCCCATTTTCTTGGTCACCAAGTCAATATGGGATAGGCAATATGACTATCCCACAAATCCTACATAAAATGCTTCATTAACTATGCATTGACTAAAAAAGTTAATGAATACATCACATGTCCCACAACCAAAATGATAATCACAACATATATACTATATATATATATATATATAATTTTACACTTCTCTAGAATATCTCAATCGAGTGCCCAAATGACATACTTGCCATATGAACTATACACCACAAGTTTTCCATATACATAGTGCAATCCACTCCATGTGGTATACTTAATTAGTCATCTGGTGAAAATATTTCATTTTTCTCCCCATTTGAATATTCAATATCCTAACACAAATTTCATATTCATACTAACCATTAAATTTATTCATATCCTATAATACTCCATTACTATAATTTTTTAGTGATAATATTAATCATTACATTGAAATCAAAATTATCATTTCACTTCATAAAATGAATAATATATATATATATATAAGTAAGACATTTCATGGAAGGATTATGTAGAAAGTAATTTAAATAAAATGGATAAATTTTTTATCATTAAATACATATATGAATACAATATAAAACTATACATACCTTCCTATATATCCTATAATATATGATAGAATACTATATTAGACTTATGGTTGCATAAATTTTTTTGAATTTGGTATACTCTTTTTATCACTTGGTAAATCCTCCTGCACCTATTTGTGACCACCTAATAAGAATATCCCACTAAACCTATTGTTAGTGGTATCAATTTAGTATTATATTTTTAATAATTTTGAGATGTAGTAATCATATTCCTAATTTAAACTTCTTTAACACATTCCAACCTTCTAACATAACATGATCAAATGATTGACTATTTACAAATTTTATTATCTATATTGAATGATTTCTATCTACATAATTTTCATATTATAAAATTTTAAAGATAAAAAATATTTAGAAATAATTTTAGAAAATAATATAACTCTTATAAATGTTTTTTAACAACACATAAAAAATTATTCTAAGATATTATGTGAAATGTACATTGATATTTTTTATTATATTTATTTATTCATTAACTGTGACTTTTAAAATTCCAAAAAATTAATATCCAATTATAAAAATTACTCTCTTCTAAATATGTTCATAATATTTACAAACTAATTTTTTAAGTGAATAAGTCTTATTTACTTTTATATCGAATTTTTAACATATAAAATACTATATATACATCTCACATGGTATTTTATGTTATTGGAGATATTTTATTAATATATTATTATTTTATAAAATTCCCCACAAATGGAGTGGGATAAAGTCCATAATATATTTAAAAATGTATATAAAAAAACTGTTATCAAAAGATATAATAGTTTTTTCATAATATTATTTTAAATATATATTATGGAACATGATAAATCATTAACAATGTGTAGAGAATACAATATCTTATATTTTTCAAAAAAAACCTTGTTCATAAAAATAATCTCTTATACTATAGAGAAATTACATAAAAAGTCAAAACCTTTAAATATCCTAATCAAATGTTGATGTATTATTTTATATTCAAATAACTGATGTAGAAACTATTTATTCCAACACTTGAATGAAACTTACATGCTTTATCAATTATTTATTTGATTTTAAAATCATGTATATTTAATAAAATATAAAATATACGCTTGTCGTCATATAACCTTGAAAACCAATGATTAAATTTCTATAATATAGATACCTTACATATTAATTCTATGGAGTTTTACAAACCCATTCATGTATGATGGATAATTCTATCCATTGGAATCGTTAATACTCCTTGATGAAAACTCGAGCTTTCAATGAAATTAACTATATATGGGGAAAACATTAATAGAATTTCCAACTAACTTTTTATCTTCTATTATTAACTTTTACCCACTTGTCCCATCAATATAGAACCAAAACAGAGAAATCACAAGACTATATTAACTATTTATAAGGTTTAAAAACTTAATAGAAACCACTAGTCTAACCAAGTGGTACACATATACAATAACATTATTTATATAAATAGAGACCACAATTAATTTGGTTAATTTGGAATTAATACCTTTGAAGTTATAACATAATCAATCGTTACTTCTCATAATCATCTATATCCCAAGTGTTTAGCAAAATTAATGGGTTTTTATATATTAAGGTGTTTATCTAGACATATATATTTTCACTTTATTAAAATACCAATCTTTGTAGTATCTTACATTATCCTTATCATATTATTAGATTAACCTCAATGATTATGTATGTTGATAATGATGTTATTAATCTAAAATAGAATATTTTATCAGACGATTATAATGGTTTAGAAAAATTGAAAACAAAACTATATTAAATGGGATCTCACAAAAATTATGACCCCTTATAAATTCATCAAATACAGAAGTGGGTAATACCCATATTTCACTAATCAAATAACCTACATTAACATGGAACACATCACATAATTTTTTAAGTATTCCATTGTTCCAATCATATCATAAATGAATCTAATATTGTCTAGTGAACAAATCCATTCCTAATACCTCATATGGATATAATCAACACTATTTATTTTATATCCTAACTCTAAGGGTTTCATAGTTGAATATAACTCAATGATCATAAAAATATTTGATTACCCAACTATTAAGGCTATCCATTTCCACTATGCCTTTGATAGGATAATATATGGGCATAAATCATTTATGTAGATCACAAGGTTAGATGATGGAGGTCTTAAAATGTGTTTACTCAAGATGGAATCAAAAACATTTTATTTTTTTGATATGATTTAACCACACTATCATATCTCATTTTATTCTCTATGACAAGTATACATTGTTCTAATTGTTCATGTTGGAATCACATTGCATCCACCAAATGAATATGTTTAAACCATATTGATATATAACTCTATATAGAACATATTTATTGTGTTACTATCCAATATTAAAATATAACAATATTTATACATATACATATTATTTTTATGCCTATGGTACATGAAAAACTTACTTGAAAAGTCTCATAATAAAATGAAATCAATATTTCATCTATTAGTTAGACTATAGGCACAAATAGTAAACTCTTACATTTCTCTATAAGGAATAAGTATTCAAGTAGTGAGCAGTCCAACCCACAGTTCCTCTCAATAACGATACATTATTTAAGTGAAATATCAATACCATGATAACTAACACGACTATGAAGTTCTATTTGCATTACTTTTCATGTTTTTTGATAATATTCATGTCAATTCACTGGTGATATATTAAGTATCCACCCAATAAATAATAAGAGATACTACCCAAACACTATGGGTAATGGATAATGAAGATTCATATTCCCTTTAATACATTACTAGACATGTTATGTTGTTTTAAAGTCCGTGGGAATAGTTTTGATTATTTGTGTATGTTTCATAAATTACCAAAGGGATTTTCAGGTGTTTATGAGTGGATGCAATTGTTTGGAGTCTAAGTCAATGAGGCTTGGTTATAAATGGAATGAAATATAGAAAAAATTTCTATTTCTAGATTCTACATATACAAATTTCAAAATAGGTGAATCCCAATATAGGAAATATTATCCATATCTGAATCTTCATAACTCAAGTCTCACAGATGTAAAAATTTTGATATATGAATATCAACAAATGTGATTTCAGTAATGCAGCCGACTGATCACATAGTCAAGTTCTTATATATATTCATTTTCATGGAAACATATTTATGAATTAATCTCTACATAAATGAATCCATCAATGTAGTTAAATTTATAATGTATGTTTCTTTTATGGAATAAATTAATGTTCTGATGAAATTTTTTCTACATATCTTGTAACATCCTAAAACAAACTACAAGGTTCAAGATGGAGATTTAAAATACATCAATAATTCTTCCACATAAGCAATAGGTAGTCAACTAACAGTGTGGTTATTAATAACATCAATGTGGAAATTATACTATCACTACCATATCCATAAAATTATAGTATAAAAAATATACAAATCATAGAGAATTTAAAACAATATAATGTAATATAAAATAGAATACATGTTATAAAAATAAAATATTAAATTGGGATATCATTTCTTTAATCCAAGCGAGAGTATATGAGTGGATGTAATAAATAAGTTAACAATATAGAATCATGTGGAGTATGTTCCGGTACCACTCTTAGGTTAATTGTCTTCATCTAAACCTTCTAACACGAGCGAGATTCCCTTATATAGATCTCAATACATTAATCCTGCTTCTGCATCGATATTCTTATGCAGTGTGTGAGTAATAAACATATTAGTACACCCCCAATGTGTCATTAACATGAATTCACAAGTATAATGGGTGTATTTAATTATAATAATAAATAGTTAAGAAATAATAACCATCAAATATCATGTGATCATTTTCTAACCAACCCACCACAATACTAGACCGTAAATAAATCAAATCCTTACCATAAGTATAATCAGCAGATTTTGGAAGTGACCAATATCTTTTCACAAGGCTAGTGATCATGATACTTGGAATCCTAAATTTATCAAGTCTCTTTTTGATCCACAAGGATGATTACTGAACTTATAATCATAATAATCAGGGTATCAAGTTCCATCACATTACTCAGTATCTATTGTGTATCGATTTTTGTTCTAGAAAACAAGGATCACATGATCTTACCCAATGTATGGGTTTGAATTCATCACCTCCCCATGGCATGTGCACTCCCCCACTAAGGGTTTCATATACAGTAATTTTCAACCTCTTATAAACACAAATGAAACACCTCTAACATGGTAAACACACAGTACATGACATAGCATAATAATGTATAAAATCGCATACCACCATGAAAATATAGTAAAAACATATAACATCATGTGATCAAAATCAACATGGTAACAAGATAAACATTAAATATTCAAGGAATCAAGAGTCACACACTGGTCTCATGGGTTACACACACACCCACAAGCAATCACCATCAATAATGATCAATAGCTTATGTCGTCATAATATAATGTCAAGGAAAAAGGATTATACAAGGGACTACAATGGTAAAAAACATCATACCTCAATGTTCATGATGTCAACATCAAGGTTCATCAAAGTTTGTTTCCTTCTAAAACAAGATGTATGGTGTAAGTATTCATTATAGTACGCCTTGGGTTATCGATCCTCAGAGACCTAAGAATAAACCTAAGAAACATACATTCTAAGATGGTGATTTGGATATGAAGTTAAAAAGTTGTGTTTGAATTGATTGGATTATTTATGATTTAAAATATATTTGTGAATTCAATTATGAAAATGAGTTGATCCTTGGTTATCTCATGGGGTGTGTTAGATGAATTTCTTTTCAAATTATTTCAATTCATTAAATTCAAGTGTTTTCTTTAATAAAATATGAATAAAAAAATAATACATTAATACTGAGTTTTCACAATCATAATAATAATCATCTATACACTTGGTGGATAATATGGATGAGAACTCTAGTATAGAAGATCATTTTAACACTCGGGATGTGTATCCTTGAAACTGGTGAGTTCAAAAGAGAACGTACTTCATTTAATGAAAATCTGAAAAATAAAATTGATTAAGAATTATTAAAATAATAAATAACATCCAATACATCCCCTTACTAATCCCTTGGATCAACCCATTAGAGTTTTATCCCTCCATATATTCTATTCTATCAATGAATGTGGGTAGTAGACACATGAGTGTGGAATTGGACAAGAAAAACAAATAAAAAAAACAATCACTCAACCGTTCAGTGAGGAGTCTTAAAAAAGATTATGTGAATAGCGTAACAATCTAAGGAAATGTATAAATTTGGTATGTGAAATTAAATAAGAAATTAATAATAAGAATAAGATCATTTATTAATTAAATAATGGTTAATGAAAAAACATACATGGGAAAAATGGACAATGCGATTAAAAAATGAAAGCATGAAATTACAAAATGAAAGAAAGAAAAACATAATTACTATTACCTTCACCACAATATCTTTAATATGAATAATACTATACTTATGTTCACCCCCCAACCACACCCAAACAATAAATTTCATCCCCAATAATTGGGAGAGCCAAAACAGCAAGAGAAAATCAAGGGAATTTGGACTTTTCAATGTAGACAAGAAAATCATCCAGATTCACCCACATTTTGATGTGTGAATTTGTAACTAAATATGTCCAACTAATAAGGGGATTTATATGAGAATTATATTCTTATAGGTTTCCTATAACATCTGTAAAATTTTCAAGATAATTGGTTCTATCGTTTGGATGTTATTCTTGAAATGGTGGGATACTTTTTTGGGCGTTCCAATATGGCCCACCATTTAAATGTCAACATCAATCCCATTATTTCCATGAAAAATTCCTAATTATCTATTGAAAATGTTGAATGAAATTATACCCATATTTTTCTATTTCTGTAGTTAAATTTTTAGCTTTATTGGGCTTAAATTATGTTCCCTACATTTTTTTGATGGGCCTTAGGCCCATTATGCTTTGTCTAGATAATTTTGGCATTCATACCCAAAAATATTCATCTTATCTTGAGATTCATCCATCGATACTGGAAGATAAAATGATCCAAAAAATGTATAAATAATATCCCAAAAATAAAATTCACATAAAATAATAAATATTATCCATAAACATGTGACTGAATGGTCTAAAATTTTAATTTTAGACATAAATTTCACATGAGATGAGAAATTAAGTTTAGTTTCCACAATGCATAAAAAATTATATTTTTGTACTTTAGAAAACCTGAATATTAAGATATAATCAAAAAATATTAGCTCATCTTAGTGGAAAACCACACCCCTAAACATGATTTTTTCTAGTCCTGATAAAAATATATTTCAAAAATATGAATTTGAATTCCATTTTTCAAAAAAAAATTGACAAAAATTGCTAATAAAAACATCATTCCAAAAAATCATGTAACCTAACAAAAATAATTTCACACAATATATCTTCACAAGAATTTCCCAAGACTAATATCATTCCATTGTTAAAATTCATTTTCCACATTTTCTTCATTTTCAATTAAGGATGATGATGTATTGTGTATCTCAAAAGACATGGGTCGCATTATCATATTAATGAGTAAAAAAATGGAATCACTATGTGGGAATCACATTAAATGTTAATATGTGTATCCTTTTTTGTTGCTTTTTTTCTTTTTTACCATAATATAGAGGAAAATACTAACTATTTCCAAGACAACAATGGAGTCACATTCCCCAAGTGTCGGATGCCACACATATTTTCAATTACATGCTCTATAATAGAGATATGAAACCTAACTCTAGAAAAAACTATGGAGCCACGATCCCCAAGTGTCTAACGCCACACATTTGGACAAAAAATTTCTCGATATTGTCTTTGTTTTTTAATTTTTTTAAGATAATAAAATTAAACTAAAAGTGACCTGAACCCCTATGTGATTATGGAAGGGACCCTAGAACTCAAATTTACACTGAAGATCCAATGGACGTGCATCATGGAATTTTTATTAAGAGGATGAAAATTTAAACTTTGAAAAATCACAATGGACAACTTAACTTTCAAAAAACTATACTCATAATCATAAACCTGCATTCAAATCACAATCAAGTCATTAAAAATCATTTGAAATTCAGTTCTTATGATTCACAATGTATATTAATCCATTAAATTATAATGAATTGAGTTATCTTTAATTGAATTTTTTTATCATAAAAGGCTGATATTTTCTTCAAAATCTCATATTTTCACTCCCCCAACTTAGAATGAAAATTCCCTCAGTTTTGAAAGAGAAGATAAGAGAGACGTGTGAATTGGTTTTGGAGGAGAGGGAGAATGAAATTTTTAAATTAAATCATGTATTAAAACCACCTGGTTTGTAGTTGATGACCCATAAGTAAGATTTTAATTAATTTGAATTCACATCACATGTATATTGCTCAGTTGTAATGGATCAAACCCTCCTGGTCCATTAATTTTCCAAATTTTTTAGTTTGTGGTGTCCTAGGGACCATTGGTGACATATTAAAGAGTTTTACAAATTTTAGGATTGAATTAGCGGTGGAACCAATGAGCGTTGGTGGCATCGATAGTTATTGGGGGCACCGAAGAGAATCAGTGGCACCGAAGGGAGTTAGTGACACTAATCAGCATCAATAAAACCGATGAATGTAAGTTCATCAATTGGAATCGGTGGAACCAATTGTTATTGATGGAACTGATGGGTTTTCCATAACACCAATCAGCATCAGTGTTAGGGCGAGGTGCCAGGGCGACGATGCAAGGGTGACAGTGACTCATCTAATGGTGATCCCTTCCCTGTTTTACTTGGACCTTCCAGTTTTCACCCAGTAATATATCTTTTGATTTAAAAGTGTTTTAATACCCTTATCCATGCCATTTAAATCTAGTAAAAGATGTTTTAAACTCCAATATATGGGTGACTCTTGAGTTTCCAAAACGTGTGTCCTTTTTCTTCGATATCACACATTTTTCGTTCTTTACCGGTTCACCTCTCTTACTTATTTTTCTCCATTTAAATGAAATCTATTAACTCACAACCGTTATCTCCACAATATTTGAGTATAATTATTAAATCTCAATTAATAACAATGTGTTAAACATCCCAAACCACGTGGTCAAGCCACAAATCAACTTTTATGTACATCTAAATCATCTCCATGATTTTCAGATCTGGACCTTTCTTAAGCCAATATCCAATTTTCATAATTACATTACATTCTCTAAAGTAATCCCAAGAGACTTTCTCTGGAGACAAATCGTGCGACCGTTCTGGATCCCTTTCTGCTCAGCTTTGAAGCCTTCGATTTTTACTATCCGACAAGTTGTTCACCCTCAGTTCTTGATGAGAGGTTAAAAATGTTGATCCTTGATCATCCCAGTAGGGATTTCCTTAATCTCTCTTTAATGTGTATCATGTGGAACGGTTATGATAATGTTACCCTCAGGATGTAGATGAAAGCACACATTAACAAAGATAATAAACAGACTCTGAATAATAAAGGGGTGTTTTTTATGACGATGTTGTTGTATTTATTTTATATTCATTTTTATGTTGTGAATTGTAGGGGCTTATTCCCACTTAAAATAGTGGTCCTTGGTGGTCCTTTCTTTCACACTAATGAACCTCTGTTTTTTTGGATAATCTTGCGATTGAATGGTTGTAACATGGAAACTAGTAATTCACATAAACTTGTTTGATTAAATATATGCAAAATGAATATTAATACTAGTGTGATTATCCTTGTTAATCAAATGGAATAATGTAACTTGATAAATGGTGTGGCTAAATCTGGGAACTCCCTTTCTCGGTTCTACTAATAATCACAAGGTTGTTCTGCTTGATGCTTGTGGGGTGACATGGATGGCGATGCTATATCATGTTGTTCAGTTTTTGGATGGGGATCTATGGCCATTTGGGGATATAAATTTGGGCTCGGTTTCATTTCAGTATTTCTAGGGATCTCACAGAGCCCTTTTGATGTTGTGACATAACAAGAGAATTGGGTGTGAATGCTTAAATTGTCCCTTGGCTATTTTCCTTCAATTTTAGACTTGTTTTGTGGATATGCCTATTAGTTTCCCAGTAGTGGAGAATTATTTTCAGTTAAATCACTTGAACATGATAAAAATAATTGGTACAATGGGGGCTTTTTTCCATAAATGGGGTGTGCTCTGGTCGTGGTTGTTTTGTATCTGTGCATGTATGAATAGTAACGAGAGAATTTGTGAATTTTCTAGTTTCGAAACCCTTAGTTTGGGATGACTGATTGTACAAATATATATGTATAAATTTTGTTCATGTGTTTCATTTTCTCACCCGGCCCAAATTTATCACTTCATGCTGAAAACCCCCATTTCAAGGGGTAGGGTGTTGTTTCCAACACTCTTATGGGTGGCTGGTTATTAGCTACTCTATGCTCCCTATCCCAGGTATCCCAAGACTCTTGGTGTAGGTTATTATGGCCTAAGGTTCATTATGGCCTTAGAATCTCTGATCTAGGGGTGTTGTGGTGGTTTTCCCTAGTGTATGTGTGCAAAATTGTTTCCCAATCATCTTCGGGAAGAGTCCCAGGTGTCTTCGGGTGTGGCAGTGGTTGTTCTGGACTAGGTGTCATTGGGCATGGAAGTGGTTGTTGTGTCCTTGGTGTTTACAGGCGGGGATTTGTGTGGTGGTGGTGTATTATGTGTCTACAGGAGAAATGCATGGTTGTAATAGCCCATACATTTGTTTTTGGGGTGGAAGTGGGACAACAATGGAACTTGTGGTGCATGTTTGATTCGTAGGATGTCCTAAATAGCCAGTGGGAAAGCGGTGCATGGTACCCAAATATTGATGTACTATTAGTATTATTTTACCTAACTTGCGTTATTTTTGGAGTGTGCCTTGGTGAGGTTGGGAGGATTTTTTCCATTCTAGGTGATCCGGTTATCTCTATTTCTGATAGGGTATTAGAATTCCTCCCCACTTATGTATGAGTTCTTTTGGTTTCCCCTACTGAGTAAAACATGTATACTCACCCTACATATATATAAAAGAGTTCATGTTTCTAGGAGGACATTAAGGACCATGTTAGACCTTACTAGCTCAGGATTTGGGATTTGTTGTTGCGGCTCTTCTTTAGTTCGGTATTCTTTCATCATATTTTTCTTATAACTTGTATCAATTTATTTTGAACATGCATATGGGAATGGATTTTTTTATTTAATTTTACTTTCTCTATTTGGAGTTTCTTGAGATTTATCATCTTATCTCTTGATATTTTTCTATGAAAGGGATAATTACTTCAATAATAAATTTTATTCTATACTTTTGGTTCTATTCACCACTCTAGAGCCTATTGAAGGTGGGACATAGGGTCATTATCTCTACTTAAACTTGAAGAAAGAATGGTTTGGTAGTTTGTTGTCCCTTCTCTCATCTTGGTGAAGGTGGGTCATGATAGAATGGTATCAGAGGTGATGGTTGAGAGATAGGATAGAGTTCATGGTTAGGAATAGTGAGGATCTCATGGTATGTTAGGTAAACACTATTATTAAATCATGGTGTGTGAAATAGGCCTTGGAAGACCAACTGGGACATGGGATTTTTGGGCCCCTGGTGATCTGATGTAAGGACTATGGACCTACCGAACAACCAAGTAAAGCTACACTGATTTCTATGTAATGACCCTAGGGAAGGCACATGCATCATAATTACTTGTGTTCTTGTGTGTTTTGGGTGTTTTTAGAGTTTAGAATAAATAGAATGTTGAAGCATAATTAAAAAAGGAATCTTCTACACTACTCGGGAATCGACATTCCTTGTTGACCTTGCAGCTATGGAACTTAGACGATGACCATGAGTAGTGAGGGAGATTGAGAACCAAGAGGCTAATTTCGATATTAGGCATAGCGCTGATCGTGAGGAGGATAAGGATCAGTCGAAGATGTTTCTTGGTGCCTTTTAGAGATAGACCCTCAGGAAGTAATAGGGCAGCATCATAGACAAGGAGACATAGAACTGGTTCGAGGAGTTAGTGATAGATTTCAGCTTCATCCAGGCTCTAACAAGGTACTGGGTTCTTCTAGCTATAATCCAGATGTGGGGAGTGGCGCGTTAGTGGTGGAATCTCTATCTTGGGTAGAATAAGAAGGATGAGGTTTCATGTACTGACTTCAAGAGAAAGTTCAGAGAGAAATTCCTCTCTTCCACAATGAAGGCTGAGAAGAGGCAGAAGCTACTCTCCGTTCAGCATGAGAGTATGTCAACAAAGGAGTTGGGGATCAAGTCCATGTATCTCCTTCAATTCCCTCCAGACCACTTCCTAGATGAGGAATCATGGGAAAGGCACATAGAGGAGGCCCTATGACCTTCCCTGCAGTACGTTGTTACTCCCTTAACTCTACCGAAGTACATGGAGGTTCAGAAGAAGGATTAAGTGGTGGAGAGGATTCACACACTAGGGGGTGTGATAAGAGAGGGAATCTAGTTGATCTCAATGAAGGGGAAGTACATTAATAGTAGTCCTTCATCCTCAGGTCTATCTAGGTTTCGATTAATGGGGAAAAGGATCTAGTAGTTTCAGTTTCGATCTCCCAGTCCTTGCCCTTTCCCTACAGACCTAGGACTGAGATGATTTATCTGTGGAATCCATGGGAATATTAGGAATCAAGTCCCAGATTGAGTATAGTAAGGTGGGGGTAGCCAAGATTAAAACCCACCTCTGCAGCACCATTTTCCAGCCATGCCTTTTCAGCAGCCGCAACAGGGACAGTGAGCTCCTACTCCACTGAGAGAGGAGGTTGCAGGATGAGGCCGACTGTAGGGTGAACCTCAGGGACCTCAAACTGGGAGGGGTATGGGAGGTTTCCAACAATAGAGGGTCATAGGAGCATGGTGTGGGATGTTTCACACTGCAGAGGCAACAGTTTTAGCTGGTTCATAGGTCATTCGAGGTATGATTAGCTTGTTTAGTACTCTTTCTTATTCTTTGTTTGATTCAGGATATTCTCGATCCTTTGTTACACCCATTATATCATATTTTCTTGGTCTAGAAGTAGATATACTTCCCATTCCCCTTGTATTGAGTATGCTATTAGGATGACATACCAGCTTGTCTTTTGTTTTTCGGGGATGCAGACCAATGTTGGTGCCATATCGGTCAAGTGGGGACCATCTTTTTCTATATATACAGTCATATGATATAATTTTAAGCATAAAATGGTTGTTTTTTGTGTGTTACATTATCCACTTATTCCAGATAAGGTTCTTGTTTTCAAATATGGGTGGCCATCATGTAAATTTCATTGTAAAGTGGGTTTTTCTAGGAGGTCAGTCGGCGAATGGAGACACTTCTTTCCTTTTTTGCTAAGATATTAGTGGAGTCGGCAGACATAGAGATGGTGGAAGTCTTGTGGATCATCAATGAGTTCCTAGAAGTCTTACCTAGAGAGTTGGTGACTCTACCACCACGATGTGATGTTGAGTTTGGGATAGACTTACAACTCAGTGCCCCTCCGATTTCGATGGATCCCTATCATATTTCGTCTTCTGGGTTATGGGAGTTAGGGATACAGGTTGATGACCTTGTGAAGATTCATATTATCTGACCGAGCACATCACCATGAGGTACTCAAAACTTGTTCACAATGAATTAAGATGGTGTTCTCAGGCTGTGTATATACTATCAAAGGATAAATTAGGTGACAGTCAATAACTGTTACACCCTCTCGAGGATCGACGACCTCTTTGACCAGTTGAAGGAAGTAGGTTGGTTCTCTAATATTGAACTGTGGTCAATATATCAGTAGTTGAGGGTGAAAGAGGGTGACATATCAGAGACTACATTCAGGTTCAGATATGGGATCTTTAAGTTTCTGGTCATGTTGTTCGGCATTACGAACACACATTTTGTGTTCATGGGGATCATGAACACCATCTTCTATGAATATCGGGACCGATTCTTAGTCATTTTTATTGATGACATCCTAATCTACTCGAGATCATAGGAGGATCATGCTGAGAATCTAAGAATGGTTTTATAAATCCTCCAACACCACCATCTCTACAAAAACTTTTCCAAGTGAATGTTGTAGACAAAAGAGGTTCACTTCCTTAGACAAGTGGTGTCCTACCAAGGAATAGCAGTGGACCCGTCAAAGGTCTAAGCGGTTTTCTATTGGGAAGCAACCAAGAATGTGGTGGAGGTTTCTAGTGTTATGGGTCTAGAATGATTCTAACAGAGGATTGTTCCCAACATCTCTGGAGTTACAGTGCCATTGACAGCCTTGACCATGAAATACTAGGCTTTCTTTTTGAGTGAGTAGTGCCATAAAGTTTTTGGTTATCTGAATAGGAAGATGGTTAGTGACCCAGTGTTGAGGATTCCAAAGTAAATGTTAACGTTTGATGTGTTCTGTGATGCTTTAAGTCTAGGATTAGGGTATGTGCAGATACAGTAGTGGGGATTGATCTCTTATGGGTCGAGGTAGTTACATCCTCACAAATGTAACTATGCCACCCATGACCTAGATCATGTATAAGTATTATTCATGATAATGTTGTGGTGGAATTATGTTATCGGGGAACGCTTCCTGGTCTTCACATATCACAAGAGCTTGGGGTATGTCTTCCCCCAGTGAGACCAACACTTGTGTTAGAAAAGGATGATGGATTTTTTTCAGGTTTACGTCTTCGAGATCTCCTACACCTCAGGAAAGCGTAAATGGTGGCCGATTACTTGAGCATGAAGTTGCAGATGATGTGGTTCGGGAGTTAGCATATGCTTGGAGATCAATGGAGGAGTTGGCTGATTTATGTATGATCATGAGAGTGGAGGATGGTAGAGGATGTCTATTCTAGATGGAGATGAATTATTCCTTGGTACAACAAGTGGAGGAGTCTCAGTGGGGAGAAATAGAGACTAAAGTGAGGATTGACCGTGTTGTTTAGGGTGATGCTCTGGAAGGATGGTCGGAAGATGGTCAGAATCTGATTTTATTCCACAGGAAGTTGTTTGTCCCAAAGACAATGCATGAGGGAGTTCACTATGATTTCCATTACTCCCCCCATAGCGGTACACCAAGGAGTTTACAAGATGTAACGAGGCCAGAGGTAACAATTTTGGTGTCCTGAGGGAAACGAGCAGTGGTGGAGTTTGTGGAACGGTGCCTAGTATGTCAAAAGGTGAACGCCGAAAAATGCATCCTAGGGGGTTTGTTATAGACTTTAGACGTCCCCAAGTGGAAGTGGGGTATCATCTCGATGGATTTAATCACAGGACTACCCAGTTTTCAAAGAGGCTACGATTCAATTTGAGTAATGGTAGATCAGTTGAAAAAATCATCTCAATTTTTTATGATCAAGGAGTTGAGTGCGGTGGATGCCTTTTCATGGAGATACATGGATGAGGTGGTGAAGTTGAATAGAGTTTTGAGGTTATTGTCTCGGATATATAGGCATGGTTTACCTCATGTTTCATGAAAGTATTGCAACACGATTTTGGCACCCAGCTATGCCTCAGCACTGCTTTCTGCCCTCAGACATATAGGCAGACAAAGAGGACCACCAGAAGTTGGATGATAGGATATAAGCATGTGATTCGGACTTCTGGGGATCGTGGATATGACACTTACCTCTAGTAGAGTTTTTCAACAATAATAACTACCACTCTACCATCGTCATGGCTCCTTTATAAGCCTTGTATGAAAGGTCATGTCGTTCACCCATGTGTTGGACCGAGTTTAGGGAACCATGTGTTCTTTTCTAGGAGGAGTTACAGAACATGATGGAGATGGTTCAGATTGTACATGAGAGGATGAAGGTAGATCAGGACCGGAAAAAGTCATATACCGATCATAGGAGGACACCCTTGGAGTATGACGTTGGGGACCATGTGTTTTTAAAGGTCTCCCCCCATCACAGGCAATGAAGGTTCAGCAAGTGGAGTAATCTTTTTTCCTTTGTCCGTCAGACCCCTTGATGTGTTGTGACAGGTTGAGCAAGTGTCATATCAGCTGGCGCTACCACCAATGCTATAGAGGGTCCACAACATCTGCCTTGTGTCTCAGCTCCATCGGTATCTACACGATGACTCACACTTCCTCAACTGGGGTGAGCTGGATATTGAGGACGGTGTGACATTTGTGGAGCGACCAGTGAGGATCGAGGATAGTGAGGAGAATGAATTTCATGGGCGGACCATTCCCATTTTGTGTGTGTTTTGGATGTATGGACGCCTTGAGGAGAGTACCTGGGAATGGGATGCACAAATGTGTGCCCAGTACCCAGATCTATTTTTAGTTTTGATCATGTGTTTTCCTTTTTCTTTGATGTGATGTAATTCTTGACTTTTTTCTATAATATGGGATATTTTCCATATTTTATGAATGTGTGTTAAGTCCTCACTGTGGGGAGGGGAGGACCAGGTCCATAATCAAGACGCGTTTAGGTGGATATTATTAAACCCTTTTGGGTGAGTTAGTGACACCAAAATTGGATACTCTCAATACATGGACGAAGAGACTCCCTAACCCAAATGTTAGGGAGTTAGTGTATCCAAAGTTTTTTAAGAGATAGGTGAGTGAGAGGTGATCCTAAAAAATGAGGTTTCTTCCAGATTTCGAATAACTCTTTGGTGGTTTGTACCTAAGAGGTATCTTACGAGGTGGTTGTTCATACCCCTCTCATTTTCTTCAGGTTTACTCTTGAATTATAGGGTACAAGAATAGTCTGAGTGGTATCTGATATAATAGAGAGAACCCTCCGATTCTTTTACTTCTCTAAATTCTGGTGTATGGGGAGTCTTTGGGACCATCAGTTACTCATTAAAGAAGTTTTCTAAATTTCTGGATTGAACGAATGGTGGCACCGATGATCATCGGTGGCACTGATGAACGTTGTTGGCACTGATCAGCATCACTGGCACTGATGGGTGTTAGTGGCATCGATGGGAATCACCGATTTTTAAAGGTCGCACCGATGATTGTCGATGGAACTGATGGTCATCTAAGGCACCAATGGTTATCGTTGCCACCGATGAGCGTCGTTTTCACCGATGGGTGTTAGTGGAATCAGTGGGTCATCCATAGAACCAATCAGCATTAGTGTCAGGGTGACAATTTCAGGGCAATGCTTTCAAGGAGATGGTGACTCACCAAATAGTGATTCCTTCCTTGTTTTTCCAAGACCATCTAGTTTTTTCCCAAGTAATGTATATTCTAACATAAAATTGAATTAATACCATTTAAAATATAATTAAAGCCAGTAAAATATGTATTAAACACAAATAGTCAAGTGTCCCATGAGTTACCAAAACTTATGGCCTTTTTCCTCAATGTCACGCATTTTCTAATTTTATAATTTCACCCATATTACGTGTTTTCTCCATTTAAAGGATATCTATTAACTCAAAGTAATTATCTCCACCAGAACTGAGGAGAATTATTATATCTCAATTAATCCCAACATGAGAAACCCCCCAACCGTGTGGTTGAGCCACAAACCGACTTTTAAGTACTTCAAAAACATCTCCCTGCATTTAGGATCTGTCTTTTTCTTAAGCCAAGATCCTCTCTTCATAATTCCTTTCTGTTCTATAAATTAATCCCAAGATACTTACTCTAGAGACAAATTGTGTGCCCTTGCTGGAGCCCTTCTCGCTCATCCTTGAAGCCCTTGAGTTTTCCTTTCCTGCAAGTCGCGCACCCTCAGTTCTTGACGCGAGGATAAAAACATTGATCCTTGACCATCCAAATAGGTTTTTCCATCTTTTCTATTTACTATGTATCATTTGGGGTGGCTATGATAATCTTTTTCTCGGGACGTGTATAAAACCAAACCTTAACAAAGATAATAAACGTACTCTAAAGAATGAAGGGTTGTGTTTGATGATGATGTTTTTGTATTTCATTTGTCTTCATTTTTAGGTTGTGAATTTTATGGGATTATGCCCACTAAAAATAGTGGTCGTTTGTGGTCCTTTCTTACACACTAATAAACCTCTTTTTTTCAAGATAATCATGTGATTGAATGGTTATAACATGGAAACTTGTTAATCATATAAACTCAGTTGATTGAATGGATTCCCAATGAATAAGAATCTTGGTGTGATCACTCCGACTAATCAAACGGAAAGAAAAAACATGATAATCTATGAGGAAAAATATAGAAACTACCTTGATCTGTTTTACTAATAATCACATGATTGTTCTACCTGATGCTTGTGGGGTGACGTGGATGGGGATGCGATATATTTTTGACCAGTTTTTGGTTTTTGGATCTGAGGCCACATGGGGTCATGCACTGGGGCTTGGTTTGGTTTCAGTATTTCGAGGGATCTCACAGATCCCTTTTGATGTTGTGACTTTATAGGAGAACTAGGTGTGAATTCTTAAATTGTTTCTTGTTTTTTTTCCTTCAGTTGTTGACTTGGTTTGTGGTTACTATTATTATTTTCCCAGTAGTGGAGAATTATTTTCAGCGTAATCACATGAACATGATAACAAGAATGGTTAAAATGGGGGATTGTTTTCCAGAAATGAGTTGTACTGGGGTTGTGGTTGTTGTGTATTTGTGCATGTAGGAATAGTAATGAGAGTGTTTGTGTATTGGATGGTTTTGGAACCATTAGGTTGGGATGAGTGAATGTTCAAATATATATTTAGAAATTTATTTCTTGTGTCTCTAATTTGCACCCCACCCATGTTGATCACTTCATTAAAAACACCACCATTTCATGGGGGTGTGTGTTTTTCCAATATTCTTATGGGTTGATGGTTATTGGCAACTTTCTTCTCCCACTCCCAGGTTTCCCAAGACTCTTCGGACAGGATGTGACGACCTAAGGTTCATTATGGACCAAGACTCTTCGATCTGGTTGTGTTGTTGTGGTTGGCCCAGGTGTGTGCATGCAAGATTATTTTAAAAGCATCTTCAAGAATGATGTCGAGGTGTCTTCAGTCATGGTCGCAGTTATTCAGGCCCAAGTGACTTCAAGAGTAGCAGTGGTTGTTGTGGCTCAAGTGTCTTTGGGCGGGCATGTGTGTGGTTTTAGTGGACCAGGTGTCTGTAGGTGGTATACAAGGTTGTGATATGCAATAAAGTTGTTTCTGGGGTGGCAGTGGGACTATAGTTGAACTTGTGGGGGAGGTGTGATGAGTAGGATACCCTAAATAACCAGTGGGAAAGTGGTGTGGGGTACCCAAATATCGATGTTCCATTACTATTACTTTACCATCCTTGCATTATTTTGGGAGTGTGCCTTGGTGAGGATGGGCGGTTAGTTTCCTTTCTAGGTGCTTTGGTTATCTCCATTTCTCACGGGGCATTAGAATGCCTCCCCACTTGTGTATGAGAGCTTTTATTTTTTCTAATTAGTATACCTTTATACTCAACATACATATATAAAACCTCTTTCAGGTTTCCAAGAGGAATTTGAGGACCATTCCAGACCTTACAAGATCAGGATTTGGGAGTTTTTGTTGCTATTTTTCTTTCTTTTGGTATTCTTTTAGCAGATTTTTCTTATTCTTTGTATAATTTTATTTTGAACATGCATTTGGAAATGAATTTTTGGGTTTACATTTACTTTCTATATTTTGATTTCTTGATATTTACCATCTTATCACACAAAATGTTTCTATAAAAGGGGTAATGCCTTTCATATTACATGTGATTCTAAACCCTTGGTTCTATTCGTCACTCTAGGACCTATTGGAGGTAGGTCTCAGGGGGTCATTATCTCTCCTTCAACTATAAGAAGTATGTGTTTGACAATTTTTTGTCCCCTCCCTCATCTTGGTGAAGGTGGGCCATTACATGAGTGATGATTGATGGATGTGTTTGAACATTAGAAATACAGGGTTTTATTTGGAAACATTAAAATTCTATGGTTGATAAGTTTCACAAACAACATCTATTAGATCACTTTGGAAACCCCAAATGGGTTAAATTAAATAAAAAAACACAAAAAAATTAAAATGAAGAAGACTCTTTTCCTCCATGGATGCACTTAATTGAAAGTCATTAGCTCGACTTAGACCCCCCAACTTATCCAGAACCAATATTCATCATTTTCATAAACCCATTATTCACAACAACTAAATGAATGAGATTGATTATTTGTTTATAATTTTTCATGTGTAATCTCATGTTCAATAATGAATGTGAATGTCTAAGGAATTTCCGAAATTTTTGACCTGGTAATTTCACTTATATTGACTAAGACATCAAGTAAAATTTTTCTTATTAACTTCAAAAGATGATGATATTATGAAAATTAATTTTTGATTATACCTTATGAATTAAGAGATGAGAGATGATGTATGGACCTTAGATTCAAGCTTAGTTTTGCAACACCTTTAGTAACATGTGGGGAAATTTAATGGAACCTAGTTTAATTTTTAAAATTTCTTAATGGAATTGGTTTCGTTTGAATAGAATTTTCAACACCCAATTTATCTACATGAGATTCAAGAATGGGTATGGAATTGAAACTTGATATTTCATCCACAGTTTTAGTAATTGTTCTTTCTAAAAAATAATCATTGGAACAATATTCAGTACATTCATTCCATGAAGACAAATTTTCCCCTTGTGAATCTATAAGATTAATTTTCTCCGGATTTAAATAAACTTCAACATTTCCTTGTTATTATTAAGTTATCCCATATAGAAATGTTATCTCCTTTTTAACTTCATGAGTGGTTTTTGGAATAAAATATTCTTTTACCAGTTATGAGGAATGGACATCCTAATTTGGAATGGGTTCCTCAGAAGTATTAATTTTTTTTACTTCTAATCTAAAAGATGAAACCTCATAATTTATTTTATCAATTTGTTCACACAATTTTTTTAGAATTTGTAGGGGATTAGGATTTATTGATGTTTTAAAATCATTTAATTCCCCATGATTTATCATTTCAATCATTCTTGATATGGCTGTAATTTGATCTTTTAAACATTCATCTTCATAAATATTATACATGTTATCGGGTGTGGGGTATTCATTCAATGTTTGATCAAATTAATTCAAAAATTTTGGTGATTCCCAATGTGGATTTACTATTTGATTCCACACAATGTTTATGAAGGGATATTTTTTATTAAACTCCATTTCAGGTATTTGGAAATTTGGATTTGATATTTTCGTGACCCAGAAAAATATAAAGGTGAAAAGATAAGAGAAAATGGATGAGAAAAAATAAATGGTGGAGAATATAAAGTGGTTTTAAGGTGACTTACTTTTTCCCTGTAAACAGTGTCAAAAAATTTTTGCATCCAAATTTACCCAAGCTTTAGGGTGTAATCCGCCATTGTAGTAGGTCTTGAGTTATCGATCCTCACATACCTAAAAAGAAACCAAAGAAACATACATTCTAAAAAGTTGATTTCATGGTGGTGAGTTAGATATGAAGTGGCCAACATGGGTTTGATTTTTTTGGATTATTTGGGATTTTAAATACTTTTGTGAATTCAATTTTAAATCATGATTTGATCTTTTTTTAGCACATGGGGTGGATTGGATGAATTTCTTTATAAGTTATTTCAATGTCTTCAATTCATGTTTTTCCTTTAATGGAATAAGAATATCCCAAATCACTCACTGATCGTGATTTTTCACTATCCAAATTCTAATCACCTATACTCTTGCAGGATCATATTGGTGATAACTCCATAGTAGAAGACCGTTTTACCACTTGGGGTGTGTATCCTTAAAATTTATGAGTTCAAAAGATAACGTACATCATTGAATGAAAATATCTAAAATAGAATTGATTACAAATTATTAAAATAATAAATAACATATAATACATACCTTTGATACTCCCTTGGATCAAACTATTATATTTTCATCCCTCTAATAATGTTATTCTATCAATGTAAGTGGGTAGTAGACTCACGAGGGTGGAACTGGAGAAGAAAAACAAATAATAAAACTATCACTCCAATGTGTTGTGAAGATTTTAAAAAAATATTCTCTGAATAGCCTCACTCCATAATGAAAAGACATCAACGTGATATGGAAAATCAAATAATAAATGAATAATAAGAAGAATAATATCTTTTTTTAATTAAATAAAGGTGAATGAAAAACATACAAGGGAGAAATTGACAATGCGATTACAAAATGAAAACATGATAATACAAAATGAAAGAAATAAAAATATTGATGTTATTACCTTCACAAAAAAAACGTATATAGGCATATTAGGTGATTTATTTTCACCCACAAACAATCAATTCCATCCCCAATAATTTGGAGAATCAATAAAATATGAGAAAATCAATGGAATTAGGACTTCTCAATGTTGACAAGAAAATCGCCCAGACTCATCACCCTTTTTGACGTGTGAATTTGTAACTGAAGGTTGATAAATAATAAGGCGTAATAATAGATAAATATATTCTTATAGTTTTCCTATAACATATATAAAAATTTTAGGAGAATTTTCTCCTGCATTTGGAAGTTATTCTTGAAATGGTGGGATGACTTTTTTGGCGTTCAGATCTTGACCACCATTTAATTATCAACATTGGCTCCCTCAATATCCATGAAAACATTAGAATCATATCAGTACATAGTTGAATGAAATTATCCCCATAATGTTTCTATATATAAACAAAAAAATTTATCATCATTGGGATTTGATTTTGGGCCCCAAATTTGTTTGATGTGTCATAAGCCCATTATGCTCTGTCAAATAAAGCAGTATTCATGCCAAAAAATATTAACCTTCCCTTGGGATACATCCATTGATCCTAATAGATACAATGTTCCAAAAAAAGTTATAAACCATGTTCCAAAATATATAATTAAAAAATAAAATAAAATATTATCCATAAATATATGATTTATTAGGCCCAAATTTTTATTTTAAACATGAATTACAATTTATATGGGAAATGAAGTTCAACTTCCATAATGCACTACAAATAATGCTTATGGAATTTAGAACACATGATTATTATGATATAATCAACGAATATTATCCAATTTCAGTTTATAATCATCACCTTAACTATACTTGATTTTTGTGGTCGATGGATGGTCTTTCAAACCATGTACCTGAGGCTACTTGGTTTTTCATACCATTTTCCTAAGTTTCATGTATACAACATGGGTTTATCAAACCGTTCCACTTAACTATGATTGGGATGAATGTTTTATACATGGTTTATCAAACTATCTAACTTAATCATGATCATGCTACATGGACTATCTTAGATGTCTCCAAAACCATGCTTTGGCCCAACCACAGCTGCCTCACCTGCCTCATGCCAAGATTGTCGTGAATGAAACAATTTCCACAAGACACTCAAAAGGATCCATCAAACTAGAATCCATAAATTTAATTTTTTATACAAACTCAACCAATTCAAGGTGATTATCCAATACCCCAATTAAATAAACGATATAATCCCAAATAATATCCCCAAATAAAAAAATCATTCACTCCAACATTCCACCAGTCTCAACATGGTACTCCATACTCAATCTCAACTGATTACCTAAGACCTTCTACATGGCTGGTCAAAATAGTGATTTAAAACATGAATCTCTACAAAAGGCAACTCAGTGTAATCAAAAAATCTCATGGTAAAACAAATTCTCAACTCCTCTACAAAGTGAGTCTCGTAGATCGATAATAATTGAGAAAATTTTATTAGCTTATCCAATATCATGAAAACATCATCAAATCACCTTAGGGTCCTAAGTAACCCCTAAAAAAATCCATCATTAAATCCTCACACTTATACAAGAGAATTGTAAGTGTCTGTATAAAACCAATAGGTCATTAGTTCTCAACCATTATCCCCTAGAAAGTAGGTACTCATGAAACGACTCCAGAAATGTCCCTATTTATCCCTATCCACAAGATCTACTCCTTAAATTCATGGTACCACTTTTTCACTCTAGTATGAACACCATATTAGATATAAGAAAGTATCTCAATAAGTATTCTTATATTTATATAATGACTACACCACTCACATATACTGTGAACACGTCATCACCGTCTAAAGATCACCCATGTATTGAGTCGTCTCCTGCCAACTATTCTGGGATCATAACAAACTTAGGTTTATTCTCCTAACAATCCTTCTCTCATTATAAAAAAGATGTATATGGATACCAATGGGGCCCAAGTCATTTATCTATGGTCCTCATAAATAGTCATCATCTAATCATCTAATAATCTCATTAGGTTTCATTATTACTTTGATGGCCATTCACCAATATTTTATGTTTCTTATGACTTATAGCTAATAGAATCTTCAAAAAAATTACATTTACCTAGTGTATATTTCATCTCAAAATTTAACATCATTAGGTACTTTATGTGACACCTTTTCATCATTCTTAGATCCCATTGTGGGAAGATATAATAGAGTATCTTATGATCAATATAGTCAATAAACCTCCCTTTAAAGATATATTGTCCCCAACACATCAATTTGTGGCCCATGAACTCCAAACTTAAGTCATTCGTAGGATATTTCAACTCATGGGGTAATAAATGACATGACCCATAAGTTAATATCCACTACCTTCACATAAAAACATCACCCATACACACTCTGGATGCATCGCAATATAAAACATATACAATCCACAACTCAAGAAGAAACAACACTGTAGATGTAGTCGACCTATTCTTCCCCCTAATAAAATCCTCCTTGAACTAGTTAAACCATTGAAACATCAAAACTTTATTTTTCATCATATTCATGTGTGGTAATAAATACGAGGAGTCTTGCATAAAAACATATAATACCCACTAAAACCATAATTATCCTGATCTTAAACATGTTTTGAGGATGTTTCCAATACATTATTGCCTTAGATTTATCAGGTTCCATGGATATACCATGATCTAATACCACATCTCCAAGAATATCACCTCTTAAATCCAAAAGTGACACTTAAATATATTGGCATAAAGTATATCTGATCAATGAATAGTCTGGAATATCTCTAGATATTCGGTATGATATTATGGGATCAATGGGTAAATAAGGATATATTCAATGAAAACCATGATGTACAATTCAATATATGTGTGAATGATCTTTTTCTGGAGTTTCATTAATAGTGTAGAGAAATTCTTCATTACAAATAGTATCACTAGGTACTCAAACAACCCATACATTATCTAAAATACTATATTTTGGATCTCCACCCCATTAACCCAAAATATGTGATAGGTTGATCATATATCAATCTTAGAAAACCATTGGTCTCCCTATAACTGATCAAAGAAATCATTGATCCTTGGAAAAGGATATATATTCTTCACATTCACCGGATTTTTCTTCTGATAATCTACACTGAATAAAAGAGTATTATCTACCATCCTAGAAAATGAACACGTACACCACATGGTGATGTATTCATCCTAAGATAACCTTTATATTTTACATCCAAAAGTTATACCTTGATCTCATTTAATGTGGACATCTCTAATGATAAGGGGTATTGGAATGGGATGTTGGCTTATCATGCGTTCTATTTTTAATGAAACACATCTATAAGGGGGAATACCTGTGAAATAAATTTGAATACGCCCTGATAAGGATCCAAAACATGATTACAAGATGATGGGGCTGCCATTTATTTTGCTAAAAGAGTAAATACCACCAATTGTGCTATTGTAGAACTGGTATGGTATAAGTCTTGTCCAATACGGCCTGCTCTCACACTCCTTTTCAGGTCAATTCATAATTCTATCTTGTTTAAAGGTGTAAAAAAATATCCCCATTAATTGTTGATTGGAACATGAATGCTTTTTAGTCAATCAATATTTAATATTTCTTTAAATGGGTCATATCCAGAATTATGGAATCCCAAAAATACTCATAGACACTATTAACTATGAAATAACCTATGAATACCTAATTTTTTCCTATATTCATTCCATGGGTGAGAAAATATTAGAATATTTCGGAAAATATGATAGATACATTCAAGATTGCATCTTGATCTATCGAAGGAACTACCTTTACCATCATTATAAATTTTACCCAACATTGATTCCTAAATAAAGTTATATAGATATCATATTGACATATTGACACATCCTCACAATGTCATGGTGGTCATAAATAGGTACAGATTGACATCAATCCTAATTCATACCCCTAACCTCACTTCTAACTAGAACAATGCATAGCACTGAAGCTATCAAATAACCTATTGATCCATAAAAACAAACACATATTCTATCACCACAAGGTGACCCCATAATTGAAGTCTCTATTTGAAACATACCTTATTACAGAACCTAAAACTATTATAACCTTTTTGGATTCCCAATGCTAAGCCTCTAATTAAAATCTCAGAATCCATTTAGACCCAGTTCCCAAAACAAGTGGTTACCTCACATCAACCTAAAACTTTCACACACCTTAACTCAATGGTTGTACATTGTCTTTGAAAACATATGGTAATATCATAATATAATCATGAAAAACAAAACATGACCAAAATATCATATAAAAATTATAAAATAAAATGATCAAAATTATGCATATCAGTAAGTGATCATATTCAGGAATAATGTATTCAAGTATGAATAAATGATCACATAAAACTATACATTATTACAAAAGGTTTGGATAACGGTATCACCCATATATGGTAAAAACCTATGAAATTAAAACTTTTTTCTAAACCACTCATTTTTTCAATTAAAACTGAGACAAACCACATTTCAAAACCAATTTCCACAAACAAAATTTCCTTTCCAAATGAGAATTTTCAAATCATTTGCCAAAAATTTCATTTCTTTTATATACTAGTTTCAGATAAATATTTTCAAAAGTCGTTTTATTTTTAATGTTGATCATTTTATCTTTTTAACCAGCTTAATAAAATATACATGATGATGCTATTGGTTTCAAAAAATAACATGTAATTTCTATAAAATCATCATACAATTAAAAAAGGACTAAACCTAAGGTCTCATATCCTTCAGAATATTAATGATTGTATATATAAAAAGAAAACAATATTTCCACGTACTACTAACTATGCTAGTATACATATTTAACGATAGAAGAGAATAAAAATATATCACACAATACGGAATACAAGTCTATCCTAAATAAATAGTACAATTAATCATTAAATTATGGAAACATTATCTAGAACACAACATGAATATATATATATATATATATATATTATAATCTTGTGGTAATAATCATTATTCTGAAACACGCCAATATTACATAAAAAATTAAAAGCAATACTTTCAACAGTAACTCAGAATTTAATCACACATGAGATGGTTATACACATGGAAACTCTCATAACCATGTTCCACAAAATCTATCTCCTTTCTTACATGTTATAAAAAGTCAAAAATATATCATATGAATATCAGTCTTTGAAATAGTTTTTTAATGCCTTGGCCCAAACCAATATGTCTAATCTTGAGTTCTATAGGACAACATGCTTGCCTCCCCGTATTCTAGAGGGTGAAAACTAGAAAACATGGTCTAAATTTAATCAATGAGGAGACTATACCCTCAATATAATATCCATAAAATAAAAATAAAAATAAATTATAAAAAAACTCAATGTAATCAATGTGGAGGGAAAAGATCAAAATGTAATATCAAATGGCATGTATACAACACAAATTAACAAATATTTCAAGATCCAATTATAGAAATACAAAAAAGAGTACAAGAGTGTATATAAAAAATAAAGTAACAATATATAATTCTCTAAAGTACATATAGATATGAATACCATATCCATTCTCCTCTACTCAACCATCTATCATGATCCCTTTTCATTTACCTAGATCCCTATATATTAATTTTTTATATGCATAGAGTTTACCATGAAGGATGTAAGTAATAAACCCAATAGGACACCACCAATACACCCTTAACATATTTTTCAAATATATAATAGGTTTATTAAATGATAAAAATAAGTGCACTAGTAATCATAATGATCATACATTGAGACTCTGTGTATTAACCAAGCCCCCACAAGCCATGGTCGTACATGCTTCAGCACTAAGATGGAAGGATAATCATAAGACACTAAAAGTGACAATGAACTTATAATATGTCTAGTGAACATGTTACTAGATATCCTCAAAGCATTGAGTCTCATGTTTTTTCATAAGGACGATGATTGAACATGTACTTGTTATCCTCAAGGCATCATGTTTTAGCATGTTACTCGGTATCCATAAGGAATCAAATTTCAAGTCGGGCCATAAGGACTTCTTGCCCCTACCTCTTGTATAGGTCCACCATGATAATAATTATAAGTCATGTGCACTCAACCAATTATAGGTAATCATACTATGATATTACACCTATTACGGCAACCAAGACAATACCTCCAATGTATAGTAAATACAAGAAATGGGGAAAACATAATAAGTAAAAACATATAATGTCATTAAGAGAATATAATAGAATCATATAACATCATGTGATATACATAAGTATTAGTGATAAGATAAACTAACAATAATAAAGTATTCAAGTATCACACATAGGTCTCATGGGGTACACACGCACATAACCAAGAGTAATTTCTATCATGGATGGTCAAAATTTCATTCCATCGTAGTATGAAATCAAGGAAACAAGAGTATACAGGATCCTTAAATATAATTAAGTTCTTATATCAAGGTTTTTTATTTCAATTATAAGGTTCATCAAATGTTTCCTCTTATGATACACATTTTAAAACCAACTTTAACAAGATTGTCTGCTCATGCTTCCTATATCGGGTTCCAATTCATCAAAGAAGAGGGTTTAGAATAGAAACACATGATGATTCTGTGTCATAAAGGTAGTTCTAGAATCCCATACATCATTGAGTACATTAATGGAACAATTTCAGACATATTTTTAATATGGGGACATCAATTCAATATATCCCTTTTTGACTCAAGAATAGATCGTAAATTCCCCATTAATTCTAGAATAAATCCTCAGGTGTAGCCAACGAACATAGTTCAATCATCAATCCACCATCCAGAATGATATCCAATATGCGATTATAGAAAATAAGGCCTTAAATTTATATATCTGTGATAACATACTTAGAATCATCCATTGTTCATGAGATATCTAGCTCTGATCAAAGGAAGGGCATCAACATGTCAAAAATCAGCTCCATTCTAGAAATGATCTAAGGATCCATTGCTAGTTGGAATATGAATCCAAAGACCCTGAAATTTCATGTAATATCTATGAATGTTTTCAATATTGTATAGGTAGATCTATATGAAATCAAAAGAATGTATTTTGTTAATCACACACTACAATTTACTGCTATTAACTCAATTAGATATATCAGAATCAAGCTGTAGTGGAGTGGAATTCACCATGGAAGGCCAAAAGAGTCTCAATGATTGAGTGGGATTCCTATAGAAATAATAGCATGTCAATGTGGACTATAAATGTTTCTTAATGTGGATTTTTGGATCATTAATTCTTGTATACATGGTTTGTCATATGATTTTTCAAACCATCCACCAACACTAATTTTACCTCTAGAATGAGTTTCATGGTTACCTAGAAAAGTTTCATAATTTTTCCAACTGTGATTGGATTTCATGGTTTCAAAACTGATTCTTTTGGGTTTTTCAAACCATTTTCCTTATGCTAAATGGTTTTTTAAACTATGTTCCATGGGTTACAAGGATTTTTAAACAAGTTATGATGAGTTGCAAGGATTTTTTTGTGGTTATCACAAGGTTTTCTAAACTATTAACTATAATCGTTCTTTGGATATATGGTTGCTACATGGTTTTTCAAATCATGGAAAATAATCATGATTATGTATGATGCTTTTTACATAGACAATTAATCCATGCACCATAACTATGATTTGTCTCTATGGTTACCTAGAACATCAGAACAGTTTTGAAAACCCATGATGAAAACCATCAACTTAAAAAATGACTCTAAAACAATCTACAATCAACCATAATCTCATGGAACTCAACTTAAACAATTCATAGTTCAAAAATACATCACTAAAGGATAAAATTAATTTAGAAAACACCAAAAAAATCTAATTCCATTATATATACAAATTCAAAATCGCATACACAAATGAAGGTCTGAATATATGAATTAAGAGAATATATCTAAATAAGGTGTGGTTGATTACATGTAAAAAAATTCAAACATTATAGGGGTGTTAGATCATACATATGAAAATCCCCATATACCTGATATCCATGCATGTGAATTCCATACGGGGTTCTTGTAAGTTCATTTTGTATACTTACTGGGTGAAATTTTATCAACTTTAGAATTTATTATTCTAAAGAATAAAATAATTTATATGTTTCTAGAGCTTTTATTTATAGATTCAAATAGCATGAAATCCTCAAAAAGTGTGTAATACAAGATTGAGGAGAAATAGAATATGATCTTTATCTATGGAATTTGAAGATCATGGGAATGTGAAAAATTGAGTTTCTATAATGATTTAATTCTAAGGAAATTGAAGATGTTGTTGATTTTTCTATGAATTTGAGTTTAGGATATCATAAATATTATAGAATCCATGATATGATCTTTTCTAAGAATATTTAAATGAGAAGAACCACTACATCTATTTCTTGAAGAAACAAAATGAAGTTATTGGGTTTTTAAGATTAATGTAGATGAAATTCCATCAAACATAAATATTTTGTTCTTATTGACCTTTTCATTTTGATTTAATCCTATTTTAGGGTTTTTTAGTATATGATATGGATGTATATAAATTTTACTAACACATGAGACATTATAAGAACTTCTATGTTTTATCAGCAATGAAGTAAATTTCAACATCATATCTATTTAAAATATTACATACTTTATGTAGTTAGTCAAATTTTTTACTATGTGTCTCAATGTAAATTTAATGATAAATATGATGTTGAACCTATGATGAGTTTTTATCTGAAGATAAAATTCAACCCATCTATGAAAAATGAGAATATCATTGAAAAATATTAAATTAATCCTACTATAATTATTTTCTAATGATCTTTTGGAAGAGTTTCAAAACCAAAAATTATTAAATGTGTTTATTATTAGAATATCATTTATGTTTAAAAATAAAATCTTGAAGTTATGCAGGATCCCAATGATGTTATTCTATGATGGTTATTTAAGGCTAGAAGATTAAAGTTCCCCTCAAATTTTTATTTAAGGGTTATAATTTCTTTTGAATAAATTTTATGTACTTAAAATATATCACAAGTGTATGAGAAGATCACTGAGGGTGAAATAAAAAAAATAAGAATTATTCATCCCAAATTAAGTTTATAAGGTAAGATTTATATATCTATGCTACTATTTTATATCTTAAGATTCATATCTCATCCTCTCCCTCTAAGATCCTACTACAAGTTATAGTAAAGGAGAAGAATACAAGGATAAAACAAAAAATATGAGAGAAGTTTGAGAGTGATAAAAAATTACTATATAGGAATCCAAGTGAGAAGATATATTGAATAATAACAAGGTGAATCTGATATTTGGAAATGTGTTACATAAATCAATGTTGAAGATATTTAGGCATTTTAATATCTTTTCTTCAAAAGAAGGAGATATAAATTATGGACGTCATGACATCCTTTTACCACCAATTGATCTACTTCCTAAGAATAACTTCATATCATGAACCTTTTTACACATGGTGGGACTCTATAGAACATATACACCTTTGGGTATACAAGGAGATCACCGTAAACATGGTAATATTAGTGTAAATTTTTTGAGATAATATTTTTAATATATAGGATGGAATCCTATTATTTTTGTTATTATATTGAAAATACATCTTTTGGGTAGAGGGATCCCATTATAATACTTTTAGGCCTACTGTACAATAATTCCCACTACACATTGGTTTGTAGTCTAAATGGACTGGTCCAGACGCCCATGACCCCAAGGCCTTCTGTGACATGCTCCCATCCTTCTCCTACATCACTTTTATCATGGAAACAAATCTGAAGGACCTAGTATTGAAAAATCCACATGCATCCACATTCATCTGCACACAATTGTATCTATTGTAACCACTGATTAAGATAGTACACCCATGTCACCACCATTTTCCACCACCCTATGACATCCACCATCACCATCGAACCAATGATAATAACCATGTTTTTTATAACTTCATCTTCGAGAATTTTTACCACTGGATGAAGCCCCACTATTTTTTTAGGACAATCCACTCTCTATCACGGGTAGAATTCCCCCAGTAGCATTGTGGATCCTACCACCTTCATCCACCAACAATGTAATGAAAACCTAAATATTGGACCTTCTATGAATTAGGCCTTGAAAAATAATTCTCCTGACATTAATGCATTGTAAGCACTATAGGAGTTAGTGATGGTAAGGGAAAAAATAACTACTATAATATGTAAATAATTATAGTAGAGAATCCATATTCCGGAAGAACAAAAAATCATGAAAATGGGTGAGTATTTATACTGAACCACATAAATTAATTGTGATCGCATCAACTAGTATCTGAATGATGGTTACCAATGATTAGATCTATTGTGAATACCTTTGTTATTTTATTTGAGATTATGAAGTACATATTTGGGATAAGTGAAGTCCCTTATATGAATAGATATGATTCAAATATTATTAATACACGAGTTTAATTATTTCCTAAGACTATAAAAAATAAGAGAAATGAACAATCCAAAATTTTGATATGGAAGGTTGAATCACGACTAACTGAATATGGTCAAAGTTGAACTATTAGTACTAGTTATGATAAAACCGATGGAATAATAATTGTTGAAAAAATATATTGAGAGTTTGGAGATTATTTAAATAAAGTTATTGAGGAATTATTTTATCATAAATTTGGTTTTATTTAGGAGATAGATAATGGAAATTCAATCCAGATAGATTACTATAAACCCAAGAATAGTGCATTCACATGGATGTTTAAAAGAATAAAAAATATCATCAGGAATTTAAAATCTAAAGATAAATTTATACATATTAGTTTAGAAAAATTATTTGTGGGTGATGAAAACAAGATATTATGTCTTGATAGTGAGATTTTTAGTCAGGATTCAAGTATCACTAAGAGAGGGAGGGGGTGAATCAGTCATATTTTTTCTTTTATGTTTCATTACATAGGATAAAACCTTCACCTAATAATAAATATTTATTTTCCTATTGAAAAAAATTCAACCACACATCCATAGGAAAACAAAAATTTACAAGATTCACTAATGAACAACTGTATCTACATCCTTAGTATGGTCTGGAAACAATCCAATACCCCACAATTCACTAGAAAACAATCCTTTTATGTGTAATATAATGATTAGGATTCACCCTTACACTCATGTAGTACTATGAAAACAATCAAATAGTACATGTGCTTCTTATAGAATAAAATTATGTAGTACAATGTTATAGTGCCTCTTGATCCACTTCCACAAATTGGATCATTCAAAAAATCATTTCTTTCGTACCCAGAGGCTAGTAAGAACATCCTAGACTTCAAACTGATACTTAGTCTGATACCCCAATCTAATTTTCAAGTTCACTTAGACCTAATTTGATTCTCTTTGATAGCTCTATTAACGTAAATTGGGTATTCAAAACTATTTTTCATGATGTTCCCTCCTGAATCTCCCTCATGAAGCTCACTGAGAAAATGTATAATACCCCATCATCAAGAAGAACCCATTACTTATAATCATTGTCTTAATATAATATTTTTTAGTATTTTTTTATTCTCAAGCTCGATTATAATTCTAGGTTCAAGAAGCTCCTCTACCTTCATAAAATCAATGTGATTCCGAATTTTCTCAATTATTCTAGTCAAAAATGAAGTGGGATCACATCATATTTATAGGCTCTCCCATTCATGATGCTCCACTGCCTATTGATCATTTTTGACATCACTCAAATATATCTTCATGGTACTCCTCTATTCATGATGATCCATTGAAAATTTTCATTTTCGGAGAGATCATCATCAAACCATCTCACGCTCACAATGCTCCACTTCTCATAATCATAGAGATTATCATCATTGTCCACCATTATTGTCGTAATTATATAGAAAACATTAAACTTTCTTTGACCCTTCATTAATCCCATCTTCATGAAACTCAAGGCTTTTCCATGTTTTCATAAGGCCTTCAATGAAACCCATTTTTCATGATTTTATCCATCCACCTAGTTTTCGACTCCAATAATTTAGAAAAAACTGGGAAATGGAACCACCTTAAAAATCTTCATTAGAAAACCAACTATTCTAGTTCATGGTCATATTATTTCATCACAAACGTTGTCTATTGTGATATATAATCTTTGATCTATCACCTTTAGAATCATCTGATTTAGAATGGAAAATATTGTAACTTCTACGTATTCCAGAAATCTCTTTCCTTCTTAATTAAATGGTCATTATTAAGATTTGTGAATCTAATTTCCAGAGTATGATGATTTATCTAATCATCCACTTATTAAAATTTATGTTATTTATTTTATTCTTAAAATTACATGACAGCAAAATACAATACCTGAATATGATACTCTTTCTTATCATCTTGGTCATAACAATATCCCTATTTGGATTTTATATTTAACTATGTTTCATAAATAATTAAAATTTGTAACCTCATGAAATGGATAACTAATCATCAATTTTAATTCTACATGAGAAAACTCTTTGTAGGAAATAAGAATTATTGATAAAAAACCATGTTGTCCAAAAGTAGTGACTCGATTATTCCTCAGCTTTCTTCCTTATCCTTATTTTTCTGATTTCTCCACTTCATCAAATTTCAAAGAAAAGAATAATTTTCCTTCCTACAACCACTCCAAAAAAGAGTTAGAATAGCTCACACACTTACATGTTAGATTCTCATCTTACCCATAACTCCCCCTTTATTCATGCTTCTATAAGGATATATTTATAAAACAATTATCCCACTTGACAACACTATCCAATGGAATGATAAGAGAGGGGAATGAAACACAAACCTCCACCGTGATGAGAGAGAGGATGGACGTCCATGTTCAACCTAAATTTATAAAATGGTTCCTTTAGTAATGTTTTTGTGAATATTTAAACAACTTGTTGCATTTTAGGAATATACATAATCTTTAATTCATTCTTCTCCACATGATCTCTGATGAATTAGTACTTTATGTCAATGTATTTTGAATGATAGTATTATACCATATTCCTTGTAAGACTGATTTCACTTTGATTATCACATTATAAGAGAAAATGTAACAGTACTACAACAAAGAAGTCTTCCAGCTGAGTTTTCATCCACATAAGTTGGGTATAAGCTTGATTGGTAGCAACATACTTTTCTTTAGTTTTTCTAAGAGTTACTGACTTCTATTTATTTGTATGCTAACTACAACAACTTTTCCATGGGAAGAAAAATCCACCATATGTCGATATTCTATCATCCAAATTTCCTTCCCAATCCTCATATGAATAAAAAAATTCAATGCTTTCTGATCTATCATAGCTGATTACAAAGGAAAATCCTTGGATATATATGTAAATTGTTTTTCCATTAATTAAATGTTATTCTTTAGGGGAACTCTAAAATCGTTCAAATAAGGTAATAGCATAAACAATGCCATTTCTTGAGGTATTCAACTATAAAAAATATCCAATCATATTTTGAAACACTTTCTGATAAACTTTTTTGCCTTCACCATCATTAGACAACATTGTTCCCACTTAAATTGGTGTAGAAACTGGTTTTTAATTTTCCATACCAAAATGCTTAAGAATTTCCTTCTCATACATTTCATGAGAAATAAAAACGTGTTACTTATTTTCTAAATTTTGATACCTAAAAAAAATATTTCATTTCTCCCAGTATGGAAATCCCTACAAAAATTTATCTATTTTTAAAACCTTTTACATGATCTTTCATCATTTAAAAAAAAATTAATGTTATCCAGATAAAAAATAAAATGAGAGAAAACTGCTGACTTTTTTGATGTAAATATTTAAGTAAACTCTTCTTTTTTAAAAACTCATCTTCCTTAATCAGGTATCCACCTTGATGTACTATGCCCTAGGAGCTTGTTTTAGCCAATACATGACTTTCTTGACCCTACACACATGACATTCATCTTTCCCCGCAACAAAGACACATGGTTGTTCAATATAAAAATTCTACATCAAGATCCTAATTCAGGAATACATATTTTACATCCATTTGAAAAAAATTTATTTGTTGTGCGGTAATAGAAAGAAATGTTCTTATTTTTTCTAACCCTTCCACCAGAAAATGGTTTCATCAAAATAAACGCCTTCAATCTTTTATTACCCTTTGGACACTAATCTTTTCTTATTCCACATAACTTCACTTTATTCATTTATCTTGTTCCGAAAAAGCCAATTTTGTACCAATAACTTTTTTGTTATTCGGCTTGGGTACATGCTCCCATGTATATTTTTTCTCTATCTGATGAAGTTCTTTTTTCATAGCTTGAACCCACTATGGATGATCAAAATCATCATTCAAATCATTCATCTTGACTTTTGAATGCAAATATGTGTGTGTGACGACTTTTGAAATTCTTCTTGTTTGAACCTTTTGATGTTGATCACCAATAATTTTTTGATCCTCCACTTGGTTCATTAGCCTTAGGTAAGTTATTTGAGTTTCCTAATAATCACTATAAATCACTAACTCTAATTCTTATTCTTGATTAGGATTACCACTATTTGAAGCATTGTCATAATTGTAAACAAAACATTCCTTATCCTACCCAACTTCCATATCAGCATACATATTTATTTATTATTTTTTATTTTCAAAAACTTTCACATCAGAAGAATCAATAATTCTTTCTATCTATTTTTTGAAACATCTATATCCTCTTCTTTTTGGAGTGTTTAATGCCCTAACCCTAGTTACCCAGAGTCAGTGCATTATTACATAACATCACTATGATTAGAGGTGTTCAAGTCTTGAAAGACCAGTTAGTTTAGTATCCTTTGAAATGATAGATACATACACAAGTTTTACATTATATAATGAAATGTAAAAAAATAAACAACATTGTGTCCCAAGTGAACACACTCATATCCCTTACACTATTCCTACAAGTTAATCCTAATATACTTCTTCACATCTTGGGAAAAATAAAATATAGAAATGGGTGAGATTATATATTCATTAAGTAAAAAAATATATTGGAAACTATCATAAATAAGAATAAACATTTCAGGCAATGTATAAGACTAAAAAACAAGACTTTTAAACATAAATTTCAGCATAATATAGAAAATATGATTCAAATAATTTCATTTACTTATTCAAATGGATATTCTACTATTTGAATATTCACATGTAATATCAATAGCCAATTTCATAATGATGGAATGCATAATGTCGGACATCATAAACACATAGTCAAGGCCTTGTACCATGACTAAAAATAAGATTTTTTCAAGGAATTGTTCCAGGAAAGTAGTTTTTCTCATGAGACCTACGAATGCATCGAGGAGCTATAACGGGCTCCACCCGTCACTTACTAAGTCTAACGCATTCATCATATGAAAAAGTTATAATAAAACATAAACATTCATGTTAAAACTTTCATATGAAATGTTAATAATTTAACCATAAACCAAGAATGTTATAAAAAACACAACAATAGTAAAACATATAACAAAACCATCAATACAATATGGAAGATTCTATCATAATAAACCAAATTCAAACAACTGTAAAATCCAACAAAGGATGTTGACATAGATGAAATCAAAAATATATGAGAGGAATATCTCTTTCTATTTTGAAATAATTTAAATGTCACATAATTATAAAATAATACATTTATTTTGAAAATATTATTATAATAATGTAAGGGAAGATTCGAAGGTGTTATAACGGAGGAAAATAGTTGCACCCACCATATTAGTTAAAAAACATTCTTACCTTAATATGTCGAAAAGGTTATAAAGTACCTTGTTGGGAAAATGACCGAAATATTCCTTTCAAAACATTTTATAAAATGTAAAATGGGGGTATAAAGGAATTTAACCCATATTCTAGTAAATAGTAAATAAAATGTTTTGAAATTAATTTTTAAGAAACATAGATGTGGATAATAAAGAGGTCTCAGTAGATACTTATATATATACAACCTCAGATGACAATGAAATTGTAAAATTATCCCTTATCTTGTACTTTTCCATGATCGAGGGTACATTAACCTCCTGTATAATAGTTAAATAATTTTTATCAAATTATAAAATAACCAAATACATAAATATGATATCATATATGATCTTCTAATATTTCTTTGTTAATAATATTTTAGTAGTATCATTGTTTCGGTTGTTAACAGATTCATTTTCCTTTATATGTTTTGTTATGTAAGTCATGTTTGTTATGGATAGGATGTATTTGATTCGTATCAAAGATGATATTAGTTTCTTAAAAATTATTTTTAATCCTAAAATAAATATTATTCATGAATGACTACGATGGGGAATGAATCTCATCACATTCGTGGAGATGGTAATCCGTACGTACGCAAAAGCGAAAATATCATTATATTTATGGTGAAATAATATGTAATTGGATGGAATATAATATATAAAGAATCATTAACATGATATATTTATTATTTTAATCTATTATACTCATTATTATACCCATCCAAACAATGAAGTGTTGAATAACAAACTACACCACGACGTGGAGACGGTAGGCCGTACGTATGCACGTATGGTGACTTTGTCTTTCATAGGATGGATAGAATAATGATTATGGTTGTAACATATTTATAATAACATAATAGTAAGTATAAGGTATTTGATTAATTATTAATTTATGGAAACAACAAATAAAGAGGAAGTGGAAGAAGAAAATAACTTTGAAAGAGGTGATGAAATTATTAACTCTTCTTCAGGTTCTTCGTTTTTATTTGATCAAAAGCCATCATTAGGTTGGCTTATAATCAAAGTAAGGACTCTAGATTTAAATGATAGTAGTTGGGAGGATAGTTTTGTAGGTGTTAGCAAATACAAATGGCTTTTGAGGTGTTGTTTTGAGAGAAGTGGAAGTACCCTTTTATAGGAGAGGTGAGGGTCACTTTAGGAAAAGCTTGGAATATTAATTTATTATGCAATCATATTCAATTTATAATGGATAAAAATGGATTTACTTCTAGGATAAGGTGGTTATGGGTATAAAACCTCTCATAAAATAGGTTTTAGATAGGTTTAGGTCACCATATTAAATATATATTTTAGATTTAACTCTTACTTAAATAGTTTAACGTTTACCATGTATTCTTATATTATTATAATAAATGGTTAATAAATGTACTATAAAAATACAAGAGACCCCAAAGTTCTTAATTATTGATATATCTAACCTTATCTATGTCCTTTATCCAAATCTTAGATTTTTAGGAATATTATATCAATTAATAATATATTATTTTTTTTAAAAAAAACTCATTTATGTCAATTCTGACACTATTTAGTATTTGGTTTTTCTGAATGTCATAACAACATTATCACATCAAAACAAATTAATTAATCAACCTTAACATGTCATATTAACCTAAAAAATTCTTGGAATACATCAAAATTATCAATTTACAATTATATTAATATTTATAATATATATTATTTTATTATTTCAATAATAAGGTAATTACTACATCATCATTGTGTCATTAATAAATTTAATTATTAAATATCTAAAAATTATAAATAAATTGAAATCATGTAGGAAATATTTTTATATTTTGAATGAATATTTTTAGTTGAATTTATCTAATGTATTACCCTATATTAAAAATGTTTTAGTTATTAAAAATAGAATTTAACACTTTTAACTCTTCTTTAAATAAAATAATAATAAATGTCCTAATCTAATCCAAGTGGACCAAAAGTATTATATTTTATTCCTAAATTTTATTTTGATCGAAATAAACTTATCCAATAGAATTAGGATATGTGTTAGCAAAATTATAATATCATTTTTACCTTTAATTACACTATTAACTTTTAACAATGGTAAATAAAATTCAAAAGTTATTATTCACTAAATATTATTTTCAGCCTATTGAACCAAATTTTACTTACTGATTTCAAATGGGTCTCTCCAATTTTTGAAATTCAATTCACAGAATCGGTGAAATTACGTTTTTTGCAAATTTTCAAATGTCCCTAGAAGATGGGTAAAAGACGTTAAAAGTTCAATAAAATTTTATATATCTAATATTATAATAAAATTACTCTAATTAATTACATTGAACATATATAGGTATTAGGTATCTATTTTGACCTAAAATAAATTTAAATAAAATAACTAATTATTTAAATAAAAAGTTGGTTTTAAATAATAATTCATTGTTTTCCACTATTCATCAAAAATTAAATGTTTTTAGAAAAATACCAAAAAATCACCCTAATATAATTTTGATATTCTGAATCCAAAAATGAATTCCATTTTAAAAAAATAATATTTATTAAATTTTTAAAAAAAGGTTATTACAATTCATAACAGCTAGTTTGGTAGGTTGTGGTGTGCTGGAACTCGACGTTGCGTACAGTATAAGCTATTTCATTATTCAAAGAGAAATGTATTGTGGGAGCATGGGGTGTTACATAGACTATCCAATAAAAAATACATCTTCACCTCTTTGCTCAAAATTTACAAGGTTTCCACCTTTCCTTTTAAAAATGCATGGACTCCCAAAAACTATTATGTTTTTCAAACATGGATTTTTTCCATAAAACACTACATATTGAGTCATATCTGAACTTGGCCTATAGAAACATTATTTTTTAATTTACATAGTATTACTTATGGATTGTATCTAATAGTACTGAGAAATACCGTGTTGAAGTAACATAGTTCTCCCCAATTCCACTAGAGTTCTACTCTTTCTTTCAGAAACCCCACATTATTAAGGTACGTATGGAGAACAAAAATCGTGCTAAGTTCCATACTTCTCAAGATAATTTTTAAATTATTAATTATTATACTCACTGCCATTATCAATTCTCAAATTCTTCACTGGATACTAACATTCCTTCTATATATTCCTCTTGAAACTCTTAAACATTTTTAGAGCACCTGACTTATGTTTCATGTACATAAAAAACGTAATGTCAGTAAATTTAGTAATAAAATTGATTAATTACTTAACACTATTTGTTTATTGTCTGATCATTAGACCATATATATTAGAATAAAAAAGTTCCAAGGGTTTTCTGAAAAAATTTCATCTTTCTTATGCATCGAATTTGCAATCTTCCCTTTTTGAATAATAGTAAAACACCATTATCTTCTTCTTGAAATATTAGGAATATCTCATAAAATGTCTCTCTTTGATAACAATATTATTTTTCGCTGCCACATGTGTCCTAGCCTTTTATGCCACAGCTCTTTTTATTTCACCATAACCAAGTAACAATATTTTTTTATTTTACTAACATGGAACAAGTTTCCTTTTGTATTTTAACCTATTTGTAACTATCTTTACATCTTCCCCAATTTTCAAAACAAACCCATATTTTTAGAATATAAGATTGTTACCTTTATCACAATGTTATGAAACACTCGGCAGGTTGAGTTTCAGGACATCAACGTATAAAGCTTTATTAGATTTCATAGTTTCTTTTCCAATAATGTTTGATCCAACACCATTTATTTTTAGAGACTCTTCATTGTCAGATGACACCATTGCTTCTTTCAATTCAATTACTTTTTTCAACAACATTAAGTGTCATGTCATATAAGAAGAACACCCACTATCACGAATCCGAGTTCATTCTTCTTTCTATCGCTTTCAAATAAGTTTCATCCACAAGATCTTTTTCTTCTTCGTTTTCTTTCTTCACCACCGGATTCTATGAATTGTAAAGAATATTTTTTTTCTACTAACAAAAAAAGACAAAAAGTAAAAATATTTCCATGTTTTTCACATATTTCAGAAATATTTTCTAGTGGTTCGAACCTATTCTCAACTTTCAAATAAACTATCTCATTTTTCTTCTTAACTTCCACCTTATACTTATTACATTGAGAGGATTAACTCCTCTTTAACACATTTCTTGTACATCCTATGGAATAATAGTATTTTTTTTAAATGAAAACATATTTTACATATGTATGAATCTATTTCAATACCTTCAGTATCCATAGAAAGAGTATTTTTATTTTAAATTTTCCGATTGGCCGATGTTGTTAATATGTTTCGCTGAAAATTTCATAACAGATATTTGTTGACCACTAAACATTCTATTTTTAGAAGAAAATTTATTCTTTACCTCATATTTCATTTCATCCTCATCAAAAACAAAAGTAATATCAATTTTTCCAAACTCAGTTTTTTTAGTATCTTCTGAATTCCCCACTTTTTTAATCATATCCACATATTTAACTTTCACGTCTTTCATTTTATTAGAATAAAATCCATATTTTTTCTTATATTTTAAAGGTATGTTAATTGATCTTTTTGGGTTCATCCTTACCAAAATATTCACCAGCTTATGAGATAGAGTTTTCGAAACTTATATCCCATTCTTAATCATTAACGAGTTTTTGTTAGAAAAGTTCTAACTCTTCTTCTATTTTCCTTCAGCATTACTTCTAGATGTTCATTACGAATATTTTCATTCTCTTGAGAATTCATCATATCATCAATATATTTTACTAGCTTTATTTTCTAATTAATAAATACTTCATGATTTTTTGATGAGAAATTTTAATTTATAAATTTTCTATTTTCCTTCTCAATCCATCTAATCATTCAAAAATATTCTTCCAACACTTATTTCAGATGACATTAATGTTGAGTTTCCTTTTCATTAGAACAAATTATTTTGAAACCTTCAATATTAAATTTTTCAACAAAATTATTCTCTCCAACATTCTTTGAAAAATATATTTCATATTCAACTTCACTATCTTCTCCATCTTCTTCCTTAGACAAAAAGATTTTTCATTTACATTTTATGAACTTTTTATCCTTCCCTCTTGAAAAATATTTATCATTATCACCCAATTTCTTCAATAGCCTTATTGGTCTTCTTTCATCTCCATAAATGTATTTTTTCTCTTTACTTATGGGAAATTAGAATGAAAGTGGCCAATGACATCACATTCAAAACATTACAAGGGAATGTTCCCTGTATATTTACCCATACATCTTCTCACATTTTTAGAAAAGAAGGATAAAGTGTCAGAAAAAATTTACATACATCATTTTCATAGTTAGAGTCAACAGCATCATCTTCCTCAAGATCCTTCTTAGACTTTTCATTATTGGTGGATTTGGAAGATATTTCTCTACCAGATATTGTTTTTATATTAATAGTATTCTCCCATATCATTTCATAAGTGATGAGAGTTCTATGAAAATAATCCTAAGATAATGTTTTAGGGTATCTATATTCCAATGAATAAACTTTAGCATTAGTATTTTCAAGAAGAATTCTTAATATATTTTCAAAAACAATAGAATCATACAACTATTCACCAAGGCATATGATAGTGTGTACAATGCCATTTGCCCTGGTAATGAAGTACACAATAGATTCAAACTCTCCCATTTCCAAATCTTCAAACATCAGCCTCCATATTTTTAGTTTTTCTTCTTCACTTTTTTATTTCCTTCCTAAATGTTTTCCAGTTTATCTCAGATACCTTTAACTATGGAATGATAATTCACTCTTAAAAACTCACTTTTAGAATGTGATGAGAGTAAGTAATTTTCAATCTCCTCCATCATTATCAAGATCTTCTTATCGAAAGGTGTAAGAAAAACCTAGTAATAAATCAGAGGAAATCCATCTATTGTAGCTTCAATAACTTTATACCCAAGAGACATAATATAATGCATCATTCAATCTTTCCAGATATGGTAATTCTTTCTATAAAATATCTGAATCCACTTATTATTCATGCAATTCAAATTATCCATCAAAACTTCTCTTCAAAACTTCACCAATGAATAAATAAAGGGAATATTCTCTCTAATAACATTTTAATTTTCCCAGTCATAATTAAAGTATCACTAAGAGGGGGAGGGGTGAATCAGTGATGTCTTTTTAATTTATTTATCCTTACTTATGAAACCACTATTTTATTCTATTAAATATTTCTTACCCTACTGAACATAATTCAACCACGCATCCACATAAACACAAAAATTTAGAAGGTTCACCACTTAAATAGAGTGGTTACTTCCTTCCTAGGGTTTGGAAATGATCTAATACCACCTAATCCACTGGAAAAAAATAATTAAATGTGGAATATAATGAGTATGATGTTCCATTATACTCTTGTAGCACTATGAAAACAATCCAATGGTGTGTATTATTCTTCTAGCACAAAATGATGTAATAAAATGTTAAGGTTATTTCTGATTCACTTCCAAAATTTTTATATTTCAATACAATTCTTCTCTTTCCTACATAGAACCTTTCTAGAACTTCCGAGACTTTATAATGATACGTAGTCTAATACACCAATCTGATTTTCAAGTTCTCTTAGAAATTAATTGATTCTCTTTGACAGATTTTTAGACTTAAACTGGGTATTCAAAACTATTGTTTGTGAAGCTCCCTCACAAGTCTCCCTCGCATAGCTATTTCAAGAAGATCACTGAGTCAACATGGAATATCCCCTCATCATGATACACCCATTACATAGAATCATTAACATCAAAAAACTTTTTTAGTATTTTTGTGATCCTCAAGATCGCGTAGAATTCTAGGTTCACGGAGATCCTCTGCCATCATGAAATAAACATGATCCTAGATTTTCTCTATTATTTTAGACAAAACTATAGTGGGGTTCACCACATATTTATTGGATCTCCCATTCATGATGCTCTACCTATGACTGTGCATTTTTTGGATCACTCAATGATATATTTGTGACACTCATCCATTCGCAATGACCCATTGATATTTTTTTCTAAAGATCACCATAAAACCATGGCACACTCGTGATTCTACACTTCTTATAATTTTGTAGATTATCATCGACATTCACGATGATTTTCATAATAATTTATATTACCATCATCATTATTTGATCCTTCACAAAACACCCTTCATGAAGCCCATATTCACGAAACTCATGATTTTTTCTTATTATCATAAGGACTTAAAGGAAATACAATTTTTTCAATATTATCCATCCTCCAAATTTTTGACATGAAAAATCTGGAAAAAACTAGGAAACAGTTCCACCATAAAACTATTCTTCTGTAACACCATCCATACTAATTCACGGTCATCTTCTTTCATCATGAACATCATATATCAGGGTATACAACCTTTGATCAATGACTTTTATCATCATCAGATTTACCAATAAATTTATTTTTACTTTCTTATATTCTAGAAAAATATTTCCTTCTAAATCGAATAAACATTCTTAAGAATTGTGAATCTAATTTCCTGAGTATAAATATCTATCTGATCATTTAATTATATAAACTTAGGTGACTTTTTTCATCATAAAATTTATTTACAACAAAATAAATTACCTGAATATGATACTCTTTATTATCATATTGGTCATATCATATAGTAAATTAGTTTTTAGTAAGGATTTTGAATATAATATCCTTTCTCAAAGAGAATCACATCAATCTTCTATTTGTTTCATAAATTCTCATTTATAGATAAAATCATTAATACTGAAGGTACATGAATATATCACTCAATAAAGAATAAATTTAAATAAGGATAGTGATTATACTCTCATGAGTTTCATGTTTTAGAGAAATATATTGGTAAAGATTGAAAACCATTCAGTCAAAAATGATTGTTTTTTGTAGGATATCAAATAGAAGAATATAGAGTCAAGACAAACTATACCTTCCCGTAGAACGAAGATGATATCTTCTCTCAGTCATGATTTAGAGGAGAATATTTCATCTAACTTTACTCAAAATAGCTCAAAATAGGGATTGAGATCATGTATAAAATCATCCACCTCTTTATATTGGAAAAGGGTAACTCATTGCCCTTAAAGTTTAGTTTGTATTAAATCTATCTCAACTGAATTTGAAAGTAATAAATATAAAAATGGTACCAATATAGGAACTTAAAAATGATGGAAAACCCATAATGAGATCATGTTTGTTGGTATGTATGTCCCAAATTAGCAGTTCCCCAAACCAACTTCAATGGTTTGGTAAAAATGTCTAAAACAAACAAGATTTTAAATTTGTAAAGATATTACTAATAAGAAAAATAAAAACTTTTTCTCACAACTTATGGTGTTTGTTAATGATTGGGAATATGTCCATATATTATTGGAAAATCATTTCACCATAATGAATTATATTTATTGATTACCAGAATGGAGAACAAATCCAGAATAAGAGAATAAACCAGTTGTATAAATGAATTATGTTTCTTAGAATAAGAAGAATCTGTCATTGAAGAACAGATTTAAAAATTTGGAATTATTTTATAAATATTCAGAAATCTAAGGCCTTGCATATAAATTATGTATTATCTTAAGATTTTAAAATATGGAAATTATATTCAATAACATGTACGACACGCAACACTAGGAATAAGTGAACCGTGATATATTATTTTTTAAATGCGACTGGTATAACATTTTCATTGAATTGAATGGCATGAATAAGATCAAATAATTCATGAGATATATATAATGTAACTAAATCAATTAAATGTTTTTACTAATTCTCAAGAAATAATAACATGATTTTTAGTAAATTTATTTTATTCATCAAAATATATTTTCTTCCAAAATGGTATTGATTTCTTTTTATCAATGAATATTATAACTGATTTCTAAAACATTTATAAATTTTATTTTATAAAAAATATAACATTTTTTAAATCATAATATCAAAATTATATTATGGTGAAAAATTAATATTTTTCTGAGAATTTGGATTTTTCAATGAATAATGAAAAATAAGATATTTATTTTAAACTATATTTTATTTTAAATTAATTATAAGGTATAATCCAATTATTGTTTTTTGAATATACTTTATAATTTAATTTATTATAATAATATTTTGCAAATTAAAAGATATTTTCGAAAAAAAAATCATCATGTTTTCTCCGTTTAATTTTAAATTAAATTCATTCAATTTGTGTTTTAAATTTTGAAAAATGGATTACATAATTTTAATCATGTGAATAAAATATGTTAAATATTTTCCTTTTATTTTTGGTCAATATGAATAGTAACCTTAGTAGTTTTTATTACCACAGTAAGGATTAATCTGGTAATTAAGGGTTACAAATATGACAGGGAATATGAAATGACCATAAAACATAAATTTTCTTTTATTAGAAGAATACATATTTTCTAAGGTCATATGAGATTCATTTATATGAACTTCTTTCTATTTGGATGTTATTATGGCCTTTATAATATTTTTTGTAAAGAAAAGTAAAAAATGTAACACTCTTATTTTTAATAACTATAATATTTTTAAAATGGGGTTAAAAATAGGATATGTTCAAGTATAAATATTAATTTGAAAATAAAATTATTTATCTTTATCCTGGTAAATTATTTTTAATTTTTATTTGATAAATAAGTACCTAAAATGATTATGCAATGTTGTTGTGGTAATTATTCAATTCATGGAAAATGAAATAAATGATATTAAAAACATTAAATGTAATATAATTTAAAATAATTAATGTGATCCAAAATAAATTATAGATATATTTAACATTTTAGGGATGTATTAAAAGTTTTTATTTTAACTATATTTTTTTCTTGATTTTATTAAATTTTAAGTAAATGAATAGTTCTAAAATTCGCATTATTGATAATTTATGAAAATAATATTTTAATAAATGTTATAAAATTAATAAATATTCTAAATTTAGATATTTTATTAGGGTGTTATTTAAAATATAAATCATGGTCTATTTATCAGTCTTTTTCAATTTATATTAACTATATTAACCCCTTAATATTAAAAGACTTTGATATCACTATAATTGTCAAAATAGTTAAACAACGGTTAAAACAAATCGATAAGGGTAACAATTTAATCCAAACATGTCTAAATTTAATTGGATGAGAAAATATAGAATTATCCTCATATTTTATTCTAATATTATCAATTTTTACCCATTATGACATCCAATTACTTTATATTTATTTCATATTTTATAAAATCCCAAGAATGACCCCCTCTTATAAAAGGGAACCTCTTATTTTCAAGTCCAAAAACAGAATAACGTTTTTATTCATACAATACCTACTCATATACATTCCTTAAATCCATAACCATTTTTTGAGGACATATTTTCCTCATAATCACAACCTTAGAGGTTTTATGGTGTAAAGCGGAGGAGGTTTTCTGAGGAAGGGCTACAGTAGATAACCGAGCATTTTTGTTTTATTTATTTATCCATATCCTACAGATATTCCATAAACATGATGAAATAAAAACATATATATATACCATATTCTCATATTGTCTTTTTTCATGGAATAACCTATATCCACATCCAACTTATATTACATAATAATGGAATCTATCATTTTTATTTACGACAGACTGTCGACCCCGAAAATCGAAGTAATTGTTTTTCCAACACCACCTCTCATAGTTGGTTATAATGATGGATTTAATATATATATATATGTGTGTGTGTGTGTGTGTGTTATTCATAAAATATATATCATTAATTAAATATAAAATAACACCAATTTTATTTCCTTTTCAATCATTGAAAAATGAGAGAGTCGTTAGTACGTACATATGGACTACCACCTCCACAAAGTGATGTGATTCATTTTTATGACCACAGAAAATGAATTATAAAATTATTATATCTAAATTAATAATTTGGTATTTATGATATTATGATAATTATATGAGGATAAAATTATATTTTCCTTCTTTCCATATTCATCACTAAAAAATAGAAATGTTACAAATGTGTACGTACGACCTACCGTATCCATGATTATAAAATTGTTCATTTTTAATAACCATATTTAAGGATTGGTTATAAAATTATATTTTATGTATAAAAATTATAATTATATTATGGTTAATATTCTATATATGATGAAATAATGACTACTTTAACAATATATGAAAACCAAACTCTTTAGTACACATTAATTAATGATTTTTTACAGAACATTACACATAATACAACCCAGAATATCAATAAGTATAGTGTATTTGAGAATTATGTACATTAAATAAAAAAATATAATAGATAATACATCTTTATTATTGAAAAATGCCTTAAAATTCTAATATTGTTCCATCATACTTAAAATTTCATGGGATAACCTGAGGACATACATAAGGCATGAACTATAAATCACAATAAGGGAATAAAAATGGAATAACATATAGAACGTATTAAATATTATAAATTATTAATATAAATGAGACATAAATTTTTAATTAATAATAATCATGAACAATAAGACATGATATATCATCATAACATAATGACAACATGGGAAATGTGGAAACAACTCAAAACATGGAATGATAAAAAAAGGTCAAGATTAACGACCAAGAAATCATGATGGAAAAATTACTATGATATATTATGTTCCCTCCATAATCCCTTGTATGAAATCTCATGAGAATAAAACATTACCTAATGAATTTTATTGTTATATAATTCCGGACGGACACATCAAATTTATTCCATTCGCATTCATAAGTTTGAAACATAGATCATACAACATAGAATCATTTATTATAACATTTAGTTCCATGAAAAAGTAGTGTGTGAAACATACATTTAAGTACCCAATAAATGAATTATTTGTGCATAAAGATTAATTCTATTTATAGTAAATGGGTATTTTTATTCACTACACATTTTTTTGTCAAGGAAAATCATAGGGAAATTTTAGAAGCATAACGGGAGCACATAAATGTTCATGAGAGGTCTTAGTGGGAGTGAAATAGGTATCTCATCATTTAGACCTAAAATTGACAGTAATGTGGACATATAATAAAATATCCCAACATTATAATTGAATATAAAAGTAATAAGATAATGAATATTCTTGAATAAAGAGGACAATGAGAAAATCCATTACTAAATTTCAGCACGGTAATGGGTGAACATAAAAGTTCATGGGAGGTTTAAATGATAGTTAAAGGGGTATATCATCTTTTAAAAAAAATTATAGTAAGGGGTATGCAAGAATATAACTCAACATTATATATTAGAGATAAAATGAATAAGATAATTAGGCTACTTGAATTAAGAGGAGGAGAGGATCCCTTGAAAAAATTTAGTATGGTAATGGGTGTACATAATGGTTTATGGGAGGTATTAATGAGAGTGAAATTGGTATAATAATTAAAAAATAAAATGTACAGAACGGAGGATGTGTAATAACATACCCCAATATTATTAATTAGAGGTTTAAGGCATAAGATAATGAAGATACTTGAATAAAGAGGATAATGAGAGGATTCCTTACTAAATTTCGGCATGGTAACGGGTGTATATAAAGGTTCATGGGTGAGATTTATGATATTTAAATGATTTTCTCATCATTTAGAAATAAAATTCAATTTATATAAGATTTGGAACAACATATCCCAACATTATTAATTAGAGATAAAGGCATAAGAAAATGAAGATATTTGAATAATGAGGACAAGGAGAGGATCCCTTACATTGAATGGGTGATTCCAAAGGCTTGAGAGATGATTCTTGAGAGCTTGGGAGAACCTATGAGAACTCTATATAGAAGATAGAAGAGTAAGTACATGATAAAAGGTTCTTGAGTGAAGACAAATCAGATATTTGGGGTGTTTACAATGCAAATGAGTAGAGAATTCTTTATTATTTCTCAAACAAAGGTTTTCGACTCTATATAATAATGTAATCAAACCCAAAATCCTTATCATGAATTTTTAGCATGTTTTATGCGAACTAATAGTGGTTTAAATTATTTTATTAGTTCAAGGTTCTAACTTATTAAAAAATTTACCCTTGGTGATGTGGAAGTGTGGCATGTCCTTATAAAAATGATGTTAAAACCATAAAATGTATTAGGTTATGGAGTACTCATAAAATATTTTTACAATAAATAAAATAAAATTAAAATAGAATTATATTAAATTTTAAACATATATTTGTTCATTTAAACCATTTATCGTATTTATTACATCATTTTTTGGTCATTATGATGGCACAATGCACATTTTATATTTATATCGTATTTATTTTTTACCTGAAAATTCGACTCTCATAGAAATTTATGAAAATTTAACCATTTTATAATTTAGATGTTATTATTCCCAAAATAAATTTTATTATATCAAAATTATTTTCTAAATATTTTAATTTTTACTTTTAAAAAAATAATTGTGATTTATTAATAAATGTTGGGTTTTTTTAGAGTAATAGTTTTCAATCCATTGAAAAAAATTAAATTTGACTTCATAAAAATTATATGATCAGTTATATTTAATAGGAATTTTCTAGTAATAATTTTTTTTAAATATTATTTATTTAAAAACCCATTAATTCAACAAAATAAATGCCTTAATTAATTTTTAATATTAATAAAAAATAAAATTAGTGTTTTATTATATTAAAAAAATTTATAAAGTGACAATAATAAGATTAAAACATATTAACTATTCTATAAAATATTCATATTCTTGTTATTAGGGTCTTGATTAGAATCCCTTTATGACACTAGAAAACTCCATAAGGGTATGTTTCATGATATTAGAAATTTCATTTGGTTGTTCGGCGTACATGGTTTGGTCTGTGATCTCGATAAGCTATAACTTCTTCCATAAATGGTTTATCTTATAATTAAGTTGTAGGATCTTAGATTATTCTTAGTCAATAGAAACTCCTAGTGATGCTATCTGCCTTTTAAGTACTAATAAATTAGTTTTAAAGGGTAAGATCCTACTGGTTGAGGTCATCACTTTCATTGTCTAGGTCAATTGGATTTGTCAAAATCATGTACTTATACTAATCATATTATCACTATTTAATGGATATATTATTAATAGTTTAGATTATTGATGATATTTTATATCCCATTTGATATAAAAAAATGTAAGCTCATGTGTATTATATAACCATTAGATATAATTGAGAATTTAATTAAACCAGAAAGAGAATTTTATTTATGAAAGTTCAGGTTGTTACAATCTTCCCCTATTTAGAAATTTCTCCCTAAAAATTTATATTTAACACACTAAAATAGTTGATGATAACTCCATTTCATCACCTCCTCTAGTTCCCTTGTTGCCTCTTCAAACATGCGGTTTCTCCACATCACTTTGACCAGGTGCATTACCTTATTCAATGTAACATGTTCTCTATGATCTATGATCTTCACCAGCTACTCCCCATATTAATGAACATTCCCCAGTGGTACCACCCATGGATTCAGCACATGTGAGTGGTTGAATATGTACTTCCATTAATTTGATACATGGAACACAAAATATAATTTAGATAGGTTATGTTGGATTTCTAGTCGATAGGCCACAACTCTAATGCGATCAAGGATCTCAAAGGAACTGATGTATATCGGACTAAGATTTCCCTTATTCCTAAATCTCATAACTTTATTCCATGGAGATATATGTAATAATACCTTGAATCCAACATCAATCTCTAGGTCTTGTAGATGATTTTCATCATATCTCTTATGTCGAATATGACCACCCATGGTGTGTTGTTCAATAGTCTTGACATTTTACATCATTTCCTCCACCATTTCAGCAACGAACAGTTTTTGTTCCCCAACTTCATCATAACATGAAAAAGTTATACATATTTTCACATAAATGACTTAATAGGGATCTATTTGGATGCTTGAGTGAAAACTATTATTATATGAGAACTTTACTAGTGGAAGATGTTGACCACATACTTCTTTAAAGTAAATTGAGAATCCTCTTAACATGTACTTGAGTGTCATGATAGTTTGATCACATTTTCCATCAGTTTGAGGGTGATAATCCATAATAAAGTTCAACTCTTTATTTAGATCATATTAGAGACTCTTCCAGAACATGTAGGTAATTCTTGTATCATAATCTAATACAACAGATAGTGGTGTTCCATATAGCCTCACCACTTATCTAATTTATAACCTTGAATGATTATTAAGTGATTATTTATATCGAACTTCAATAAAGTGAGAAGTCTTTTTAAGACTGTCCACCATAACCCATATAGAATTATTTCATCTCGATATCTTTAGAAGACTGGTGAAAATGTCCACGGTTATGTTTTCCCATTTCCATGTAGGTATGGGTAATGTTTATATCATCCCCTTGTATTTTTTTCCTTTTCCCCTTCACTTTCTGATATAAAGTTATCTTCATGTATATTCTGAAATCTCTTTCATTTCATTTTCCCACTAATATTTCTCTCTAAGATCTCAATACATCATTGTGCTCCCTATATGGATGGAGAATGTATAACATCGTACATCATCCAATATCTCCTTATTCAACTTTGTATTTGATGGTACACATAGTTATGACCCAAATATCACAAATCCTTCTTCATTAAAATTTAACTCTAAGGATTTTACTTCTCTTATAGCTTCCAATTTATACTGAATTCCCATATCATCTCTTTGATCATCCTTTATCTTCAAAAAAATGGGTGGTTGTGAAATAATTTGAGAAATGATTGATGATGTTCATTAATTTATGATTCCAATGTCCATCCATTTTAAATATAAGAATATTGGATCCTTCTCAATTCTCATAAATGATAAAATTGTTAGATCCTTTCAAATTAGTGCATCTACCACTTTATTTGTTTTCCCAAGATGGTAGTGGACTAAGAATTCATAGTTTTAATCATCTATAACCGTCTTTAATAGTGAATATTTGGATCCTTTTTTGTAAATATATACATGAGACTCTTATGATCCATATATATTTCACATTTCTCTACAATGATATAATGATTCCGGATTTTCCACATGAAGATCACTACAACCAACTCCAGATCATTCATTGAGTAGTTATGTTTTTGAACCTTCAATTTCCCTAATGAATAGGCTATCACTTTGTAATTCTCAATTAACAGACAACTCAATAACTTCTTGAAATATTCATTGTACATCAAGAAAATTTCTCCACTTTTGGGTAGTGTAAGTAGAGGTTTAGGGAAAAGCCTCTTTTTTAACTCCTAGAATCTATCCTCATATTCATTATTCTAAAAAACTGTGACACTATTCCAAGTTTTATGGGTTAATACAGTTAAATAATCATGAGAAATTTCTCACAAATTGACGATAGTATCCTTCTAATCCAAGGAAACTACAGATTTCCAATAGATATCTTTTCCTTGAATATACCTTAATTGCTTCTATCATTTAAGGATCCATAGAAATCACATTACATGTGATATTATTCCCCAAGAATGGATATTCCTTCAACCATAACTCACATATGTCATACTTTTCATAAATATTCTCATTTCATAAGGTCTTTATCATAGTGCTCAGGTGCTCCTCATGATAATCCTTAATTTTATGGTATATTACAAGATCACCTTCAAAAACTACCATATAAATTTTGAGGTGATCTATAAAGTCTCTATTCGTAAAATCCAAAAATATTTCTAGACCATTAGTGAGTCCAAATGGAATTACAATAAAATCATAATGCTTGTAACTTATATGAAAATCAGTCCTGGGGATATCCTCTTTCTTCACCTGTTCTTGATAATACCACTACCAAAGATCCACCTCAGAGAAGTATTGATCTTCATGTAAATGATCAAACAAGTCATTAGTATGTGTTATAGGATACTTTTTCTTCATCGTAATCTTATATAGCTCATGATAATTATTGAAAAGGTCCATTGATCCAACCTTATTCTTTATAAAGAGGATTGGTTCACCCCAAGGGTAAGCACTTGGGTGTATGAACCCTTAATCTAGATTCTCATGTAGTTTTTTTATCTCCTAAAGTTCCAAAAAAACCATTCTATATGAATTCTTAGATAATAGTAATGCCTCGGGAATAGGATTGATTGAAAATTAAACATCTAGGCTAGGAGGAAGACTGATAAAATCATTAAGAAACTCATCAGCATATTCCCTTACAAAGGGAATGTCTTCAAGGATGATTTTTTCTTATACTCAATCATATGAGTTATATATTCATTATCTTAGAGAAATAATATCCATTGGTGAGATCTTGGTGGAAAAGAAGATTCACACTTCTCCTTAAAATTGTATGCAATTAGAGGATGATTTTAAATATTAAGATATATCTCCTTCTTGTAGAAATTTATGTCGACTCTATACAAGGGATGTGAATCCATTCCCATAATTGATTGAATTACACTCAATGGAGTATCCAAAGGTTCACTTGGATGTTTATCTCATAAATGTTGACAATGGGGAAGTTATATGCTTGGGATTAAATAATTGAACCATTTCCCATTTTCATTTACATCTAAACTTCCAAGTTTCATGTTGGTGCTTTAATAGTTCTACAAAACTAACATTATATAAAGGAATGCGTAGAACTATGGATGAAAACCCTACTGTTCACTTTTTGATTCTGGTTCTTACCATTTACTTTATATAAAATAGACTTAGGTATGATAATTTTAAAACTATTAAACACAAAAATGGGAATCCAATAACATTAAAGATACAACATATAAATGACATTTATTCCTTAAAATATGAATTTATAGGCTTCAATCTATGTTATCTATGATCTATTTTCTAATATAGACACTTATGATAATTTTTATTCCCTTAATAATGTTTCATAATTAGATTATGAATTTACTAATACATTTACCATGGTAGTGTCAATCCAATAGTAAAGAGAAGTCGTATTGTCGTGAACCAAGTTCCGATCAATCCTATCTTAATGTGTTGTTTTTTGGTTTTAACCTTAGATGAATTCGTGCGTGAGTCACATCCACATATAGTATATAGAGAGGGATGAATTTTAATGGAAACCAATTATTCTATACTTTACCAAAATTGAGTGATGTATTCTTATGATTATTCTTTTCCCTAGAATTTATTCTAGATATTTCTAATCCATATTCCAAAAATAACTAAAATTTTATTTGATACCAACTATGACAACCCTTATCATTATTACACATTAATTCATCATTTATTACATAATATTACACATAATAAGACATGTAAGATTGATAATTTATATTAAATTTTGGAATTAGGTACATTACATAACAAAATAAAATAGGTATACATTGAAATTATTGAAAACTTCCTTAACATGTTCATAATATTCCATCATATGTAAAATAGTGTGGGATAACTTGTGGATATACATAACAAAGGGTTGTTCTATAAATCATAGTAAGGTAATAAACATGAAATAACATGAAGAAATTACTACATGTTTGAAAATAGATATATCAATGAAATATAAAAGGGGTCATAATCATAAGCATTAACTACGAGGAATGATATAGCGTGATAAAATAATTGAAACATGGGAAATGTGGAAATAATGAGAATCATGGAATCATAAGCATAGGTCAAGGATAAATATCAATATATGATGATGGAAAATGTCTTGTTATAGATTAGGTTAACTTTTTAATCCCTTTCATGACATATCATGAGACTAAAATATTACTCAATGCATCATAGCACTATATAATTCTGGGCGCACCCTTCACTTTCATTTCATTCACATGCACAAGTGTGTCACATAGATCATACAACATGTAATAATTTATCATTACATTTTATTACATGATCAAGGAGTGTGGAATACATACATGTATTTCCCCAATAAAAGAAGTACAGGTTCATAAATGTGAACACCCTTGATAGGAAATGGGTATGGGTATTCACTATACATTTGTTGGGAAAGGAAAATCGCTATGAAATTTCGACAACATAATTGGGGAATATAAGTGTTAATTGGATGTATTAATTGTTGGAGTTGGATTCCTAGAACCAACTATTTTTACTTTTATTACATGAATATTTAATATATTTAAATATTAAACATCTTATTACATTTTGTTAATTACTCTACATGAATAAAATTTAATAATGTCCTAGAGTATTTATAGCATTAATAAGGTCATAGCAGATTCCCATTATGATGAGAACTTAAATGTCCTATGAAAATATTCTTAAATATATTTCTACAATTTTATGATATACTATGGTGGGAAACATATCATACAGACCGTCAGGTATGGGTACTCATAAGCAGATGTGACTTCTTCTCATGAAGTTTACACGTGGAAATATTTAAGATGGGAGATTATGAGAATAGACCCACGAGTAGGAATTCTTCATGTTTTGGTGTCATCAGTTATTCATATCTGTGAGTGTTTGTAATGTTCCTTAGTCATTAATATTATCATTAATACATGTCATGACTCGCGCACTTAAATTTTATGAAAAAACTATCACATCATTAGTCAAGGAAGGAATTTTCCCTTCCATTTATAGAAGTTGATATCTTGGCCCATTAATTGAAATAGAACCTTCACCCTAAATTCCATGGTCATGATGTAATAACGAGTTTATTTTAGATAGTTAATGAATGAAGTATCAAGAATATAGGTTGATGACACTATCATGAAACCGGCTTGATGAGAAACTGTGATAGAGGAATTATATTACATAGTGATCATTCCTATGTAGATTTCATCATTGTGACTTTACGTTCATTCTCATAGGTACCGTGTTCCGTTTCTAGACAGTAATCTTGGACTTTAGGCAAGCCTATATAATTCCAATGAGAAATAATTATAGTGGGTCACACACTAAGTGTTTTTGGTGGTCTTTATTAAATTCTTTTTGAATTTAATTAGTGGAATAAATATTATTCTCAAGACGATGGAATAATTTTATTCATGTTAAAATGATATCATAAATTAAAGAAATATTTATTCACCGGATTCTGAATGAAATATATTTATTTGTTTTATTGAACATTTAATATATATGTATTTACTAGTTTGTAAATAAAAATATTTATTTAATAGAATAAAATATTTTATTCGGATGTTTAATAAATAGAATAGGAGTTTGAATGGACTAAGACAATGTCTGTTGATAAATTAATTATTTACGAGTTGGTAAATAATGATTATCTAGTTTCTTCCAAAAATAATAATAATATTGTTATCTTTATATGGAATGGGATTTCATTTATGGTTCTGTTTTGTGAAAGTTGGAACACCATAAATAATGGTTCTGTGATTTTTATTATGTGGCATGGGTTTTCTCTAATAGTTATAAATTGTATTTAATTTATATTTCTCAATTAAATATTATAACTGAAACCCCATTTCGATTAATAGGTAGGTACATCTATTGTTTCAAATCCTAATTAATTGAGAATTGTTGAGCGAAACAATTTCTATCTTTACTCCTCTCATCTCTCCCTATCAATAATGAGATAAGTTCTTCAATAATAAAGAACGAGTGATCTAGAACAATTGATGAAATGCATTTTATTCACCGTGCTAGCCCCTAAAGAATGATTATCATTGATCAGAGACCATTGGATCATGTTTGGATCACCGCTAGAGAGATTCTGCATGGGATCCTCATGACTGCATTGAAGGAAATACGAAAGGGTTATTTCAGACCATCAACGATCATCAATGAAGAAAGTACCTAACACCCATGTATTTAATTTCATTATAAATTGAAAAATTAATTATAAACATGGTGTGAAATATCGTCTTTATTAGATCCAGTTCTTTTATTCTCTTTATCTAAATATTTGATTTTAATTCGTGGATTCTATCTCTCATTATCATATTGATCTGGTATTAGTCATTGATTATGTCAAGAGAAAATTTTGGACATCCCAATAACCACGCTTCCACTAATTCTAGATCCTACAAGTGGTATTAAAGTGTCCACATCATCAATTATAATTATTTAAAAAATTCGTTGATGATTTACGCTTTAATAATTCAGTTTGTTCATTCATGTTTAATCGTTCTTGTAATCTTAATTTCTAGATCTCATCTTCCCCTTTTTGTTTCTAACAGATCTAACAAAAGTGAATAATTTTTTATTTAAAATTAAATCTAGGATCTCTTCAGGAGGCGTTGTTGATTCTGTCCAGGTAACACGATAGTACAAGTAGTGTTTTCCTATTTACACTTCGTGTAATCTTTTATACACGTCGTGTAATCTAGATTACACATTGTGTAGTTGTTTTCAGTATATTAGGGGTAATTAAGAAATTAATCAAGATGTGTGCATTAATTCAACGCAGTCTATTTAATTCTCACACCGTTTTTAACCAAGACAAACTAGGAAATGGTCATCTAGATTACATGTTGTGCGGCCCACATGACAGAGCGTGTAGTCCCTTTTGGTTAAGGGCCAAATCGTGTATCCCATACACGGTTAAGACAACTGGTGACCATGTAACCCAGAGACAACACAGAATGTGGCCCACTATACACATTATATACTACAAGATTTCTGAAGTACACCTCACATGTTGTGTCCCTAGACATGTACTTCAGATAAGATGGGGAAGGTAGTACACACCGCGTGGTCGGAACTACATGTCGTGTAATTTACCAAATTACCCCAAATTAATAATTTAATGATTATGTAATTTTTGAAATTAAATATCATATATATAGGAACCTGTTTTCACCAAGTTACCTCCAATTTTATGGATAATAATCTCAGAGAAATTGAGAAAAGTATTAAGATGAAAATATTGATTTATTAAAGATAATAATTGATCGATTCAAGCGTGATTTATCATAAAAAAAGCGATTAAATAATTTAATTCTGGTATTATTAAATGCATAATTTGTTTCATGTATGTGGATGATCATGATCTAGTGCTGACCATTTTATGATATTGGATTCCTTTTAATTTATTTTCAATTAAAATTATTGTCCTGCATGTCATCTCTCCTAGTAGATATATAGGGTCTACATGCCCATGGTATATATTATGTAAAACCCTATTTTTACCCCTCTCTAATGTGTGAGATAAAAAGAATATGTAATGGTTGGAGATCCAAGGCTTGTGGATTCAGCTCAAGTAAGGAGCTGAGGTGAAACCTATCCAAGGAGATATAATGGTGGATATGCAAAAAGATGTAGGCATGAACCATAAATGGTTTAAGGTGTTTCTCCCCAAGGTATGCGGTTATATTATAAAATTCTAGATAAACTAACCATTAGAATATCTCATAATCATTCCCTTTATGTTATTTTATTTCAATCAGTTCCAAGGCTTTTCATTTGGGATGTGTTTTCATGACTACTTAATTAATGAATTAACAAGCATGAAATATGGAACTAAAATAAACCAAGATTATGTGTAAATATTATCAAGACATGTTTAATCACTTCAATAAGTTCTACTTAACATTAATGAGCATGTAATAATGATAATAAGAAAATTTACATATATGAGATAAAATCCCTAAATACATTATTTAGTCAGACTAAGCTTTATATTACATGATTAATGGAACGACTAAATAAAACTATGATTTTGACCAACCCTTGTTTGGAAACTTACTTTTATATAGGAATCTATTATGACAGTTTCAGATTGACTTAACAATATTATGTCAAGAGGAGTATCTCTTGATAGACATTGTGTAAATTTCGAAGCAAGTGTTGAGGAAATCCAAGTCCAGATTATAAGATTGGGGAGTCCACTCAATGGATCAATGAGCTGATAGCCCGTAATTGGCTAATAATTTCTTATCTAAATACATTAAAATATCATGACTAACCCTTGTTTGCGTTATAAAAAGGGGAATATGGATCCTTGAGCTAGAATTTAAAACAAATGATACATTCTGAATTCAATTGTGAGGGCCATTGGGATTTGATAAAATCTTGGGAGAATTAATAAAAATAATTTATTATTTATAATAAATTGTAATAAATAAAGTAATAATTATCTATTCTTTTAATTGTAGAATAAAAATAACAAGATTCTCAACCAAACTATCCCTACAATTAATACTAGATAAAGACAAGATCCTCACTGGTAGTGACTTCTAGGAATGGTTTAGTTGCCTTTGGATCATTCTACATCATGAAAGGAAATTTCACGTGTTGGAGTCCACATTACCTAATCTGCCTTCCCAATAAGCGAGTGATGGAGAGTTCTTGATCTATGAGAAACATATGAACGATGTGGTCGGTTTTAAATGTTTGATGTTATCATCAATGTCTAGAGAACTCATGAAGTCTCAAAAAAACATGGATGCCTACAACATGCTTGAGAACCGCTGTGTTATTTATCAAGAGAGAGGAAGATAAAAACGGTTTTAGATCTCCAAGAAACACTTTCAGAGTAAGATTGTAAAATTTTCCCTAGTTGCGCCTCATGTATTCAATCTCATTGGCTACATTGAGCACCTAGAGGTTATAGGGTTTAAAATCCCCAAAGAAATGGGTACTGATCTCATTCTCACATCACCCCCTCAAAGATTCTATAGTTTTGTTGTTAATTTTAATATGAACAACATTGAGAAGTCTCTACCAAATCTTCTTATTCTCATTCTCTAAGTGTAAAAATATATGAAGGACAAAAATCATTCATTTCTTATGTTGAATAAGAGGAATGGGAAGGCAGAGAGAATTAATCCCAAAGATTCTTCAAGATTTTATATGAAAAGGAAGACGAAGTGGGATGGAATGGAATAGGAAGCTGTTTGTTTCGCATATGGAAAGAAGTGACACTATAAGAAAAAATGTACCCAGTTAAAGAAGCAATTGGAAGCTTTAGGTGAATTTATTATCATGTGAAATTTATCTATTTCCATGAATTTTGTATTATATACAGCCCGTTGTGCTCACATTTGTATCAAAATAAAGGAACCAAGTAGATTAAATAAAATTGACTAAGGGGTGGTAGATCTACAAGCGGCCAACAGAGCTAGGATTATTATTGTAGTTGTTGGGGACTACCACATCACACTACTGAATGGGATGATCTTGGTATTAAATGTTTGTTATTATTTTCCTTCTATAACCAGAAACATCATTTCTGTATCCAGACTTGATAAATATGAATTTATTTTCATGTTCAGAAATGAATGTTGCTTCATTTAGAAAGATATAAATTACTATGGTAAGTAATGTTTATATAACAGTTTTTATGTGTTGGATTACACAAACCAAGTAATGGAAATCGATAATGAATCTAATTCACATGACTCATACCACACCCAATTTTGGAATCACCGACTAAGTCAAATGAATGAAAAATTGTTGACAATGTTACATGATGATGGATATTTAGATTCCTTAGAACTAAAGCCACTTGGTGTATGTCATGCATGTTCACAAGGAAAAATTACCAAAGCCCCATTTAGTGGGAAAGGTGAAAGGGCCAAAGAGCTTCTTGAATTGGTTCATACTGATGTGTGTGGACCATTTCCAATTGATGCAATGGGTGGTTACTCATACTTCGTAACTTTTAATGATGATTTTAGTAGATATGGATATATCTACATAATGAGGTATAAGTCATATTCTTTTGATATGTTTAAGGAATATAAGAATTAAGTTGAGAACCAGCATGGTATGAAGATTAAGAAACTATTCTTAGACCGAGGTGGAGAATATCTTAATCATGACTTCATTGATTACTTATGGGAGTTTGGGATCTTATCCAAACTCACTCCTCCTCACACACCCCATTGGAATGGTGTAAGAGAGAGGGGGAACCGCAAATTGTTAGACATGATGAGATCAATGATGAGTCATGAAAGTCTTCCATTTACTTTTTAAGGATATAAGATAGAAATAGAGGCACACATACTAAACCAAATACCAACTAAATTGATAAATGTTATTCCATACGATATTTGGAGTGAAAGAAAATCCATGTCATCAAATTTACATATACAGGGAAGTGAAGCATTTTTTATGGAATTTTATGGTAACAAACTCACACCTCGGTGCACAATGTGTACCATTATAGGATACCCCAAGGAAAAAATGTGATATTACCTATAAACTCCCTCAAACATAAATGTTATAGTGGAAAGAAATGCTATATTCCTTGAGAGGGATAACACATCAAAAATTGATAGTGTGAGTGAGATTGACTTCAATTAATTCAAGGATCAAGGTACACAAGAGTTGGTACAGGAGAAGATTCCACAAAGCCCTATGGTAGAGTGATCTATTCCCGAGACACAAGAAAATTGTAGGAGTACAAGAGAGGTTATAAAACCATAATGGTACGGTTTTATAATTACCAAGGATGGTGTTTCATTATTAGTTGATAATAATGATCCTCTAACCCATAAGGATGAAATAAGTGGAAGATACATTGCTAAGTGGAAGGAATCCATGAATTCTGAAATGGATTCCATGTATCAAAACCAATTCTAGATTTTGGCAGATACTTTAGTGGATGTAAATCTTGTTGGTTTCAAATGGGTATTCAATAAGAAACTGGACACTAAAGGACTAGTCAGTACCTAAAAGGCATGAATGGTTTCAAAAGAGTTTAAATAGTCTCAAGGCATTGACTACGATGAAACATTTTCACCGGTTTCAATGCTGGAATCCATCATAAGTATACTTTCTATTTCCTCTTACCATGACTATGAGATTTAGAAAATGGATGTCCAAATACCCTTCCTATATGGGAACCTTCAGGAATATGTTCATATGACACAACCTGAATTTTTTGTGACTCCAAAGGATTCCAAAAAGATATTAAAGCTTCAAAAATCTATTTATGGATTAAATAAATCATTCAGGTCATGGAAAATTCATGTTGATGAAACCATAACAAAATTTAGTTTTATAAAGAACAAATATGAGACTTGTGTCTATAAGTAGTTTAGTGGGAATGTAGTCATTTTCATAATAGAATATCTTGATAAAAAACTACTTATTTGAAAATAAATATGAGTCATACAGTCTACTAAGTCATGGTTGAATAAATAATTCTCTTTGAATGAATTTTTTGAGGCATCATATGTTTTTGGGATCAATATACATCATGATAGAGCCAAGATATTTATGGGCCAATGTCAATGTACTTACATTAAAAAGATAATGAATAGATTCAGTATGGAACAATCCAAGAGAGGTTTTTTCCAGCGTTACATGGAATTCTTATTTCCATGAAAATGTGTCCTCAAACACATGAGGAATGAAAGGGAATGGAGAGGATTCTATACGCATCTTCGGTTGGGTCATTCATGTATATTATTCTATGTACTAGGATAGATGTCACCTACACATTGAGTGTAGTGGGAAGATACCGAGCTGATCCAGGTAATATCCATTGGATAGAAGTCAAGACTATCCATTAGAATATGAGTTGTATTAAGGATGTGTTCCAGGTTTGTGGATGAGATGACGAACTAGTCATCAGAGGATATGTAGATTCCAGTTTCTAGACTGATTAAGATATCATGATGTTTCAAATAGGATACATATTCACTTTAAATGGAGGTTCTTTGAGCTAGAAGATCTCAAAGAAAGGTGTTGTCATAGATTTAGTAGTAGAGTCTGAGTATATAACCACTTCAGAGGTAGTTAAAGATACTTTTTTGATGCAGAGATTCATCCAATACCTAGATATGGTACCTAGAATTAAATATCCTATAACAATCTATTGTGATAATAATGAAGTGGTGGCTCTTGAAAAAGAGACAATGTCACATCAGTGGATAAAGCACATACTACAGAAGTATAATCTCTTGAGGGATTTTTCTTAGAGAGGTGATGTTATAGTGAGTATTATTTCCATGTTAGACAATGTGTAAAACCACTTGCTTAAAGACTTTACTCAGCAAAAACATGATTATCATGTGAGGTCTAGCAGACTGAAATTCATAGGAAGTTGGATCTAGTCCATGTGGGATTTAGTTGGAGTTGGTGTCATAGAACAAATTATTTGTACTTTTCTTACATGAATATTTAATGAATTTAAATATTAAACATCTTATTGTATATTTTTTATTTTTCTTCATTACAATAATGTAATAATGTTCTAGAGTATTTGTTGCATTAATAAGGTCATAGAAGTTCACTACCATGAGGATAACTTTGATGTTTTATGACAATATTATTAAATATAGTTTTGTGGTGGGATGACATACTATGATGGGACACGTATTATATAGACCATCAGGTGAAAGTATTCATATGCAGATGAGTCATATTCTCATTATGGTCTCACTTGGTAATCTCCAAGATGATAGATTGTGATAACAGTCCCGCTAGTACAAATTCATCATGTTTTGGTGTCATAATATATTTCTATCTGTGAGCATGTGTAATGGTCATTAGACTTTTAGATTATCATTAATATGTTTCATGACTCACACACTTAGATTTGATGATGAAAATCGTCATTCCATATTTTGGCAGGAAATATGGTACATTGAGTGTGTCATGAAGGACATGATATTAATGAATAATTTCAGGAAGGATTTTTTCCTTCCATTTATGGAAGTTGATATCTCGGCTCTATGATTGAAATAGAACTGTCTCCCTAATTTTCATGGATATAGTGTAACAATAAGTTTAATTCATGCAGTCAAAGACTGACGTATCAAGCATATAGGTTGATGACACTATCATGAAACATTCTAGATGAGAGATTTTGATAGAGGGATTATATTATATAGTGAGCATTCATATGTGGATTTCATCATTGTGACTTTAAATTATTTCTCTTGGGTGCCTTGAACCATTCTAAACAGTAATATTGTACTTTAGGTATTTACGCCTAATGTCAATGAGAAAGAATCCAAGAGGGTCACACACTATATGTTTCTGGTGGTATCTATTAAATTATATTTGAATTTAATTAATTGAAAAAAATATTATTCTCAAGACAGATGAATAATTTTATTCAACTTAAAATGATCACATAAATTAAATAAATATTTATTCACCAGATTGTGAATAAAATATATTTATTTATTTTATTGAACATTTAATAAATTTATATTTAATAGTTTGTAAATAAAAATATTTTTTTAAGAGAATAAAATATTTTATTCAGATGTTCAATAAATGGAATAAGAGTTAGAATTGACCAAGCCTATGTCCGTTGAAAAATTAATTATTTAAAAGTCCCTAAATAATGTTTATCCAGTTAGTGAAAGGAATATTAATAATACTATTATCATTATGTGGCATGGGATTTCATTTATGGTAATATTTTTCATAAGTTGTAACACCACAAATGATGGTGTTGTTATTGTTATTATATGGCATGGGTTTACTATAATAGTTATAATTGTCTTTAATTGTTGTTTCATAATAAAATATTGTAACTGAAGCCCCATTTCGATTAATAGGTAGGTACGTCTACTGTACCAAACCCCAGTGAATTGAGAATTATTGATCCAAACATTTTCTCTCTCAACTCCTCTCATCTATCCCTCTCAAGAACTAGGGATGTTCTTCAATACCTAAGATCGAGTGATCAAGAACAATCGATCCGAAACATTCTATTCTCCATGCTATCACCTAGTCAATGACTGGAATTGATTAGGGACCATTAGTGAATTTTTGGATCACCGCTAGAGGGATTCTGCATTGGATCCTCGAGAGTGAAATAAAGTCAATCCAGAATAGTCATTCTTGATGATCAATGATCATAAAGAAAGACAGTACCTAAGACCCAGGTATTTAATGTCTTCGAAATTTATAAATTAATTATGAACATGATGTGCAAGATCGTGTTTCTCATATCCTATCCTTTTCTTCTATTTGTCTAAATATTGGATTTTAATACATGGATATTGGGGTTTATCGTTGTATTGATCTCAGATTAGTCATCAATTACAGAAAAAGAAAAGTTGTTCCCTCCCAACCGCCACGCTTCTATTGCGTCTGAATCCTACGTTAATGAAAGTGAAAGAGACCTATTATAAATTGTACATAAAATGGACAGTAAGGGGTATGTAAGAACATATACCAACATTTTGAATTACTGATAAATTGAATAATATAATGAAGATTCTTGAATAAATAGGAGAAGGAGAAGATCCCTTACTAAATTTCATTATGGTATGTGGTGTACATAAAGGATCATGTGAGGGATTGATGAGAGTGAATGGGTTACCTCATCATTTAGAAAAAAATTTGATAGTGAGGGGGATATAAAAGAAAATATCCCAACATTAGGAATTGGATATAAAAGGCATAAGATAATTAAGATACATGAATAAAGAGAATAAGGAGAGGATCCCTTACTAAATTTTAGTATGGTAATAGGTGTACATAAAGGTTCATGTGGGGGATTAATGAGAGTTAAAAAAAAATCCAATGTAATGATAGAAAAAGTCTATTTCAATTTTATTAACATTTATTATTTTAATAGTAATTTTACATTAAAAGTGATTCTATGTCCAATATCATAAATAAAAAAATAATGAGTTTCCCTAAAGTATTTCATTTCACAAAAGACTATGTTATAACAGAAAATAATATATTGTTAATATTATTGTTTAATATGGTAATTTTACATCCTTTTAATGGATCACCTATTTTAAATTCAATTTTTGAAACTTTTATAATGTTTATATGAAAAAATTAATTTTTTTGAATGAAAAATACCAAAATTTACTTTTTGATAATTTTTGGTTTTTTTCAGAGAGCTTTCATATTTTGATGAATACTGAATAATACTGAATATTAGTTCAAACTATCGTTTCATGAAATTTATTTTTATAATTAAATAAAGTTTTTAATTTTATTTAAGTATAAATAGAAAAAATTTATATCATTTAATCAAATTTATGTAATTATATATAATTTAGCATTGAATTTATATATAAAATCATACCAAACTTTTGAACGTTTTTACTTTAAAATCTATCTTTTTCGTCATGTCTATAGGATTAATTTTAAATTAATTTCTGCCACTTATGTGATTGTAATTTTTAAAAATGGGTTATATATTTGGAATCATAATTCATTATAAATTATAATAAGGTCAACTTATTCATTAACAAAATTTTTTATTGAAAGTATTTATAATTAATTAGAGTGATTAAGGAAAATGATCGTAATTAATCACTGAACTTGAAAAAATAAGGTGTTAAAATGAACCTACACTTGTTAAAATAATACTGTATCGCCGTATTTTCACCATTAAGCCTATAATTATCTATAATTTTTTTTAAACCCTTGGTGGACAAGTAAAACGTGGGGACCAATCAAATATTTTCAAGAATACCCAATGTGTCATTTTCTCCACTTATAAAAGGCCTCCTCTCCTCCTTACTTAATTACACCTCTCAATACAATTTGTATCTTCCAACCCATGCCCAAATAATATCCCAAAATCCCTTAATTAACCCTATATACCTATATTTGGGAAGAAATCCAACCAAGGAATCCCTCCGGTGCAATCCAAAAAGAGTTACCTGAAAAAAGGAAACATTATTCAAAGTGACTTTTTGTTTTATTTATTTATCCTCCCCTTGATTTCTTATTATCCCATTATTATATAAAAACATAAATATGTTAAATACACTAATTTATTTTTATATTAATGTTTTTAACTACACCAACTCACACTTCCATCAAATGGGTAACAAAATTACCATTTGTTTATGGTGATCTACCACCTCATCAAACGATGCCGTACATTTTTCCATTAGCACCTCTCATGGTTGGAAATTATGATTGAAAAAATATTTTTATACGATATATATATATATATTATATTTATGTTTTATTCATACTTATATAATTTTTATATTTCACATACCTTTAATCATTCCATTTTCTGTAAATATGATAACATCGTTTGTGGATGTGTGGACAACCGCCACCCCAAAGTGATGTGATACTTTCACATATTACAAAGAATGTAATAAAAAGAGTTTACTTAAAAATATGTGACATTAATGACATATATATGATATTAGTGACAGAATTACCAATATATAAATGTACTATATCATTTTCTTTATTACCCTTTCACACACTGAAAAAGTGAAAGCGTTGTTTGTGGATGTGTAGACAACCGCCTCCCCAATAAGATGTGATTACATTTAAATAAAAAAAATTATATATATTAGTATATATTATTAAATAATATTTTATTTATGAAATATTTATAATTATATAAAGATAAATTTTAATTTCCTTCATTCTATAATGATCATTGAAAAATGGGAAAGATACTTATGTATATGTATGGCCTACCGTCTCAATAATTGTAACGTTGGTTCATTTTTCATAATCATATTCCATGATTGATTTTCAAAGTATAATTTATGTATAAATATGATAATTATTTCATGATTATTAATCTTGATATATTTATATAATGACCCATTTGACCATAGTTGACCTACCAAAGTCATTTATAACACATAAACAAAATATGGTCAAAAAGAACAACATAAACATAATTGTTTAACTAGTTTGTTTAAAAAATTAATAATAGAAATAAAATTGATGATAAAATTTAAAAAAAATTGAATAAATTAAATAATAAACATATTTTTAATATTTATCCTTATAAACACACACCTGACAAGTCAGACACAAGGTAATAGATGTTTCCTCTTGCATTTTACATTTGTGAGATAAATGTCGCATACACCAGTGCTTATTTTGTTCTTTCCTATATTTTTTCCCTGTTGATATATTATGTCATCAATTATTTTATATTCATTGTGTTTAATTTTTTTATTTTATGATTATAACTTTTAGGGTTTCTGATTAAAAATGTACCACAATTGTAAGGGATTTCGTCTCAGTCTATTTTCATTGAGGAATTTCCTCATGATATTCACCATTATTCTCTTATAAGGTATATATATTGATGATTTGAAATTATATATTCATAATTTAAATTTTCTCATTTTATTTAATGTTTTTTAAATTTTTATTCTTTCATGGGGATTTTGATTTAAATGTTCAAAGTGGTGTGGGACATTTTGAAAGTTTAAAGATTTAATAGTCAAATATTTTTCTCCATATTAATATTCTTGATATTATTTTATATGTTTATTTGAATAAAGTGATTATAAATGAAATTTTATACCTATTTTTAAATTCATTCAAATGTTTTAAAAAGAAATTTTTTACATGTTTTATATAGAATGATTTAATAAACAATAAATGAATGTTCTATTCTTAACATAGATGATGATAATGGATTTTCTGCTGCAGTGGACATTATTTTATTTTGGGTTCCCTTTGAAAGATATCATTGTTAAGTCAAAAGTCTTCTTTTGACTTCTATATCATGTTTTGGAAATCACAAATGTATTCTATCATATTTTAGAAATTACAATTGTCTTTTATCATGACTATCGTATCGTACAATATTAATCGTACCATACTAACTCTGTCAAACGTATCGTATTGACTCTGTCAAACGTATCGTACTGACTCTGTCAATCGTATTGTACTGACTCTGTCAATCGTATCGTACTGACTCTGTCAATCGTATCGTACTGACTATGCTATTTAGATAATCATTATTTGTTTTGGTACTTAGTCAAAAACACTCACTACATATGAATCATACGATTGTTTTTCATTTCTATATATCTCTTGTCCTAACAAAACGATGTCGTTGAGTTAGTTACAAACTAATCAAAACGATGTCGTGCTTTCTGTTTCAATATGACCATTGGAGGCAATATGACCGTTGGAACCCAAGGCCTATAAATAGGATGTCATTTGAAGCTGAGAGAACGACGATGAACGAAGAGAACGAATGAAGAGACTCTGTGAATTACCAAGATTCTAGAGAGAGACACTGTGACTTCTCTCATCATCCTTGTGTGTCCGCTCATCGTATCGAGGGCTTTCAAGTAATTGAAAGACAGAGGTGTCGATTACCTACAAAATCGAGGGATGCCGGGTATAGGCAGACAGACGTGCTGATCATCGTATCGAGGGCTGCCGGGGATAGGCAGACAGACGTTACGATCATTGTATCGAGGGCTCCCGGGTATAGGCAGACAGACGTGCCGATCATCGTATCGAGGGCTGTCAGGGATAGGCAGACAGACGTGCCGATCATCGTATCGAGGGCTCACCAAGGTATTGGTGAGATAGACCTTTTATCCTAGGTGAAAGGATAACACTTCTCTTTGGGTCAAAAGAATTGTAACACATTTACATTTCCGCTGTTACTTGTATTAGAAAGGGATTTTTATTGTTTCCTTTCTTCTTTACATTTTCAATTGTAATTGTTTCAATTACAATCATTCTATTACTTTTTGTATTGATTGATTCTATACGCTTTAATGTAGAATCATTCATCTTTGTATTGCTCTGATTATTGTGTTCACCATGAATACAATTGTTTTACTTTACATTAGTATTACATTACATCATACCTTTTATATTCAATACAATTGTGGGTGTTTATATTTGTATTAGTTTAAGATCATTTAAACTAATCTCTTTGTTGCAAAAACTCAAAGGTTTTTAAACCTACAATTCACCCCCCCCCCTCTTGTATTGTTCCATTTAATAGACATATATATCTACTATTTGATCCATCAATTGGTATCAGAGGAGGTTTTCCACTGATTTGTATTACTAGCTTTACTTCTTATTACTATCTTGAATACTTACTACACTAACGTGTGGAGTGGAAAAGTTGTTTTTGTTATATTAGATGGCAGGAATGAATATCGGATCAATAGATAATCTGAATCCTTCTAGACCACCAATCATTGATGGGAATGATTATGAGTATTGGAGAGATCGTATGAAGACTTCCGTCATCAATACTGGTGTAGAAAATTTTATTATGCTTACTGGGGGTTACAAAATTCCTGAAAACGAAGTTAGCACTTTCACCAACCAAGAGAAGCAAGAATATCAACTGAATTACAAGGTACGCAATACTTTATTATGCTCTATGACCAGGAATATATATAGTCAGATATCTTCATGTGAAGCATCCAACTGTATTTGGAAGAAATTATAAGTCACTCATTTTGGTACATCCAATGTTATAGAAACAAGGAGAGCAATGCTTCGAGCAGAGTATCATGGATTTGGTTTTCCTTATGGAGAACCTGTATGTAAAGTGCAACAAAGGTTTATGAAAATTGTCAACAGCTTACAATCTATGGGAGAAAAAGGACTTGATGATGAAGCTCTTGTCGATAAGATTATAGATATTATGCCAAATGAATGGGAGTCAAAAAGGACAGCTATTGATGAAAATAGAAAAGTTTCCCAGATTACTCTTGATGAACTCTTTGGAACTCTTCTACAGCATGAGACAATAATGAAGAGAGATGCTGATTTTAATAAGAAGAAGAATGGGAATGGAAGTGTAGCTTTTGCATCTAAAGCTAAAACACCTGAAAGGCTTACAAGGTCTAAATCCAAGAAAGTTATTATATCTTATTCAAGTTATTGTAATATTTCAGATAATGAGTTAGCCAATCTTGCTCGAAGGATGAACAAGATTGTGGGAAAGAAATATTTTCAATATAGATTCAAAAAGAAAGACAGGAAAGATAGGAAAGATTCAGAGGTAACTTGTTATGAATGCAAGAAAGCAGGACATATAAGGCCTGATTGTCCTTTACTGAAGAGGAAAGATAGAAAAGAGAAACACTCTGAAAGAAACAATAAAAGTTTTTATAAGAAAAAGAATGGCTTGAAAGAAAATGATACGTGGAGTGCATGTGGTAGTGATTCCTCAGATGATTCTTCAGAATATGAGACATCAGGACAAAGAAATATTGGACTTCTAGCCAGACTACCAATCGAAGATCATTGTCTCATGGCTAAGGTACATAATGTTGAAGCTGTTACAAATGTCTCTTTAAATGCAAATTATGTTGATAATAGATATTATGAATCTTCAAATGATGAACCCTCATCATCAGAAGATGATACTTTACCTACTTTTGAAGAAGTCTCTAAATTTACTAAGTTACTTGAAAATGAAAATTCTAAACTCAAAAAGATATTTGAAAAAGCAAATTCTAGAATTTCTATTTTGACTAAAGAAGTATCAGATCTTTCTAAAGATCTTGATGTCAAAACTTCTGATTTTGAAAGTATTTAAAAAACCCTTGAGAAAGTCAAATCTGATAAGGATAAACTTTCTAAGGATCTTGAAACTGTAATTTCAAAGAAAAATATTTTAGAGTCTAACTCTAGTTCAAATTAAAATGTTTTAGAAAACAAGAATTTGGTTTTAAAACTAAAGTCAGAGATTTTATCCTTGATAAAGTGGTTGACAAACTTTACTCATGGAAAAGAAACCTTTTATAGGATTTATTCTCAAATTAGACCTTTGAGAAATCGTTCTGGTCTTGGTTATACTTATTCCAAACCTGTTTTTAGTAATAACTATTTTGTTCCTCAAAAAACCATTTTCTGTTCCAAGTGTCAATGTGGTGGACATTGGAGAATAGATTGTTCTCTTAACAAAACTCAGTCTTTAGGATTTCATAAAGCTCATTTTTCAAAAACAAATGTGGATTCCTAAAATTCTTTTATCTAACCCTTCTGGATCCAAACAAGTTTGGATTCCAAAAATCTAATTGTTTCTTTTTCAGGAAAATGAGAAATGTATCAAAAAGAACATTTGGTACATGGATAGTGGTTGTTCTCGACATATGACTGGAAACAAATATTTCTTTGAAAAGGTTATCAAAACAAAAGGTGGAAAAGTTACCTTCGGAGATAATTCTCAAGGAAAGATTGTTGGTATTGGTAATATTGTTTTTCTTGGAAAAGTTCTTATTTCAAATGTTTTGTTTGTTAAAGGTCTTAGACACAATCTCATCAGCATAAGTCAATTATGTGATGAAGGTTACCTTGTGAATTTTAGAAATGATAACTGTCTAGTTCACAATTCCAAGGATGAATTCATTCTATCTGCCCATAGGCAAGAGAGTGTTTACACTATTAACATAGAAGACCTTAGGAACCAAAACTTACCTTGTTTAAGTGTAATAGAAGACCAATCGTGGCTATGGCATAGGAGACTAGGACACTGTAATTAGAGAAACCTAAGAAAACTCTCAAAGAAAGGACTTGTAAAAGGGCTACCAGACCTTAGATATGATTTTTCAAAAATCTGTGATCCTTGTCAATATGGAACGCAACATAAAACTAGCTTTAAACCAATTAATGAAGTTTCAACTTCTAATTAATTACAGCTTGTGCATATGGATCTGTTTGGTCCTTCACAATCTGGAAGCATTGGAGGAAAATACTATGTATTTGTTTTAGTCGATGACTTTACTAGATTTACATGGGTCTAATTTCTCACAAAGAAATCTGAAGCCTTTTCCTATTTCAAAACTTTTAGAGCCCAAGTTAAAAATGAGAAAAACCTACCATTGATAACTATTCATAGTGATCATGGTAGTGAATTTCAAAACTCATATTTTGAAACTTTTTGTAGTAAGAAAGGTATTACTCACAATTTCTCAGCTCCAAGAACTCCTCAGCAAAATGGGGTTGTTGAAGGAAGAAATCGTATTCTTCAGGAAATGACTCGAACCATGTTGAGTGAATACTCAATTGCTAAGCACTTTTGGGCTGAAGCTATTAGTACTGCCTGTTATACTATAAATCGTGTTTTAACTAGACCATTTCTTAATAAAACCCCTTACAAATTATGGACTGGCCGAAAACCTAAAGTTTCATACTTCAAAGTTTTTGGTTGCAAAGTATTCATTCTGAATACAAAAGACAATCTACACAAATTTGCACCGAAATATGATGAAGTAATCCTTCTAGGCTATTCTACAACCTCTAAGGCTTATAGAGTTTTCAATAAAAACACTTGTACTGTTGAAGAAACAGTACATGTAAAATTCGATGAAACTAACCCTTTTGTTTTCAACCAACCCAATCCTACATCCTCGGATGTGTTTTCCAAAAATGTTTATCAACCTTTATTATAAGAAAATTCTGATAAGGAAAATGTTCAAGAAAGTATTCCTGAAACATTTACCACTGAAGATTTTCTACCATATGTTGATGAACAGGTTTTACAAAACCCAAATCAATTGTTTCTTTGGAATCATCCCAGTGATAACATCATTGGTGATGTAAATCAACCTGTAAGGACCAGAAATTCATTAAGAAATGAAAAAGAACATCTTGCTTGTCTTTCCCAATTTGAACCTAAAAGTCCAAGTGAGGCCTTAGGTGATGATGATTGGATCAAAGCAATGCAGGATGAACTAAATGAATTTGAAAGGAATCAAGTCTGGACTTTAGTTGAAAGACCTAAAGAAACAACTGTGATTGGTGTAAAATGGGTTTTCAGATACAAGTGTGATGAAAATGGAATCATTGTAAGAAATAAAGAAAGACTTGTTGCTAAAGGCTATAATCAACAAGAGGGAATAGACTATGAAGAAACATATGCTCCTGTAGCTAGACTTGAATCTATCCGTATTCTATTAGCCTTCGCAGCATATTTCAATTTCAAACTATTTCAAATGGATGTCAAATGTGCTTTTCTAAATGGTTTTGTTCAAGAAGAAGTTTTTGTCGAACAACCTCCTGGTTTTCAAGACCCAAAACATCCTGATCATGTTTTTAAACTTACCAAGGCTCTATATGGTCTTAAACAAGCCCCTAGAGCATGGTATGATAGACTCACATGATTTATTTTACAAAACAATTATACAAAAGGTACAGCAGATCCAACTCTTTTTATCAAAATGGAAAACAAAAATGTCTTGGTTGTCCAAATCTATGTTGATGACATAATATTTGGATTAACTCAGAAATCTTTAACCGATTCTTTTGCAAACTTAATGAAATCTGAGTTTGAAATGAGTATGATGGGTGAGTTAACATTCTTTCTAGGTTTTCAAATTTCTCAAAAACCAGAAGGAACTTATATATCTCAACATAAGTATATTAAAGACTTACTCAAAAAGTATGGATTTGACCAAACTAAAAGTATTAGCACCCCAATTAGTACCTCAAATACTCTTGATCTTGATGAAACTGGGAAACCAGTAGATCAAACAATTTTTAGAGGTATGATAGGGAGTTTGCTATACTTGACAGCTAGTCGACCCGACTTGATGTTTTCTGTATGCTTATGTGCAAGATATCAATCTAATCCAAAAGAGTCTCACTTAAAAGCCGTAAAGAGAATCTTTCGGTATTTAAAAGACACTATGGATTTAGGCCTTTTCTACTCTTCTGGAAATGATTTTGTTTTAAAAAGCTTTTCATATGCTGACTTTGGTGGTTGTAGAATGGATAGAAAAAGTACATCTAGAACATGTCATTTCTTAGGAGACTCTTTGGTTTCTTGGTCCTGCAAAAAACAACACTCGGTAGCACTCTCCACTGCTGAAGCTGAATATGTAGCAGTTGGAAGTTGCTGTGCTCAAGTATTGTGGATGCAGCACACACTCACTGACTATGGTTTGAGTTTCTCCAAAACTCAAATTCTTTGTGATAATACAAGTGCCATAGCTCTTAGTAAAAACCCGGCACATCACTCTCGTGCAAAACACATAGATATTAGGCATCACATTCTTAGGGATCACACACAGAAAGGAGATATTATTTTACAATTCATCGGAATGCAAGAACAACTTTCTGTCATTTTTACAAAACCTTTACCTTCCGATAGATTTGAATTTATAAAACAGAAGCTAGGAATGATTACATTAAAATAATCATTCATATCTACTTCCTGTTTTAAATCTCTCCTAATAGTAAGAAATTCCTCGTAGAAAGGGGGAGGACATTTCTATCTATGTTTTTATGTTTATTGTATGATCTTTAACTATTTACTCTCTTAATATGTATATTTCAGTTTTTTTTTGTTTATTGTATTGACAATTTCAGTTTTTCTGTTTATCGTATTGACAGTTTTATCCTATCATTCATTTTTTTTTCTGTTTATCGTATTGACAGTTTTATAGTATCATTTACTATTGAACAATGATGGTATTCAAATTCATTTCTATCGTATCGACCGATGATGGTATTGAATTTCTTTTCCATCGTACCAATCAATCTTGGTATTGTATCGACCGATGATGGTATTGAATTTCTTTTCCATCGTACCAATCAATCTTGGTATTGTATCGACCGATGATAGTATTGAAATTTTTTTCCATCGTATCATTCAATAGGTTTGAATTGACCGATGATAGTATTGAAATTCTTTTCCATCGTATCATTCAATAGTTTTGAATCGACCGATGATAGTATTGAAATTCTTTTCCATCGTATCATTCAATAGTTTTTTATCGACCGATGATGGTATTGAGATTGTTTTCCATCGTACTGTCAGTTCATGGTAACAAGATTGCTTTCTATCGTACGGTCCGATCATAATAATGTCTTTGTTTTCCATCGGCATCATGATATTTTTTTCTTACGTTTGTATTTTCTTTTGATTTTTACCAAAACCAACAATCACCTTATGTTCTCTGACAGGTATCTTTTTCATTTTTTATATTTTTTTTCTTTCTTTGTTTTAATCCTAACCATTGATCTTGTCTTCTCTAATCCTGACCGTAGAATATCAACGGTCACCCTTTTTCGACCGTAGAATATCAACGGTCATCTCTTTATCGCCTATAAATACCCCCCTCCCCTCCCCAAACCCACATTGTTTTTTCAGGATTTGAGGCGCAGCTCTGCTCCACTAGCTATATATCATCGTACGATCTTCTCAATCGGCATCACCTTTATGTCTCAATCCTCTGCTAATACTCCCGCCGAAATGTCTTCAAAGACTTTTACAGAGAAAGGCTTTAACAGAGAAAGGTTAGAATCCCGAGACTTTTTCGATACGTACGATTCTACAATCAGGAGGATCATTTTGTTTCAAGGATTGGAACATTTGTGTGTTGAAAAGCCTGATATTCAAGAACCAATTATTTTTGATGAAGTTTGTCAGTTTTACAAAACCGTTTCTTTCGACAAAGATATGACTATAAACTTCGCTGTGTACGATAGAAAATTATCTATGTCTGTGAAACAAGCGGCACATTTTCTGAATGTTTCTGTAGAAGGAGATTCTTTTTGTCCATATCACAAACTACCAGAGGAAGTTGGTACGTTTAATAGAGAAAATGCTGAAAAGTCTTTGTTTCTTATTAATGAGTAAAAGAGGAAAGTGTCTCATCTTTCACCGGACAATCATTTTGTCACTTTATGGATGCAAGGTTTTCTTATCCCAAGGAAAGGGGATAGAGAAACTCTTAATGTTTCTAATATTTTCATGCTCGACTATCTTGTAAATATGAGAAAAGTAAATCTCATGGGGTATATTTTTGAAACCATCAAGAATGTCAAGACAGGAAGGATTAAGTCCCAGATGATTATGTATCCAGCCATCCTTACGAAGTTCATTTTTGAAATTATGAAGTTTTGTAACATTCCTTTAAAAGGAAACCCCATGGATTTTAGGCCATCTTGGATTAGTAAGAGTACGATGGAAAAGCTGAATGTTTGTTTTGATTCAACTTCAAAACTTTTTGTCAGAGATGTAGAAGCTGAATTGGCTTAGAATCAATCGGCACATATGCCAGCCAAGGACATTCAATCCACCGGTGTTACTCAAAAGTCTGATCCGCAAACCAGTTCGAAGCCGAAGAAAGAGCCAAGGTATAGTAAGTAGGTTGTAGAAAAATGGAGAAAAGATAAGGAATAGAGAAAAGAAGGTGATCCGAAGTTTGGTCTTGACCCTGCTGAGGCTTTTGCAGAAAGAATAAGGGTAGAAGAAACCCTTCAGGCTGAAAAGAAAAAGAAGGTTTTTTTGAAAAGGAAGGCTCAGGACTTTGATGTCTCTAAAGTCTTGAAAGCAGTTGAAGATGCTAGTGCTCAATTAACTGAAGAAGTGCACCAAGAGCCCATCGTACAGAGTCTTCCTGAGAAAGAAAAAGTAAAACAAGTGATGAATGATATAGAAGAAGAATAAGAAGGAGAATTTCTTTTAGAATTTATTCAAAACTGAAAGAAGAGTAGAGAGGAATCGGTTCAAAAGACGAGTGAAGGTGTTCAACAAATCCTTCATGCCGATCAAGCACAATCTCCGGACAGAATGTCTTTTCAAGAAAGGCAAGGTAATCAATCTTCTCATTCTGATAAAGTTGTTGTCATTAGTGACAAAGTGGAAGAAGAAAGAAAACAGAAAGAAAAAGCGAAAGGGAAACAGCCAGTTGTTGACTCAAGAAAATCATATGAACTACCATCGTATGATGAGGATACTAATTCGGAGCATACAATCTCTCTCAAGATGGGTGATTACATTGTTCATGTTTTGAGAAGGGTGGAGAAAACCATTCCTTATTTCTCGAGGCTGGAAGGGAAGATTGATTTTATTACTGAAAATCAAAGGAAGAAGTTTGGCTCTGTAAAAGAATTGAGGAAGAAAGTTTTATCAGTAGAAGACGATTTGAAACTTCTTTCAGAAAGCTCGGTTTCTCATAAGAAGGCTTGCAATAAGATGACCAAGTGGTCGTACAAAACAGAGAGCTCAATCAATGAACATGAAATAGCTATTGAATATATAAGGAGGTTATCAAATGAGCTTGCAATTGCTTTCAACAAGCTTGATAGAGAAACGGTTGAAAGGCTGAATCTTTTGTCTTCTCAAAGAGCCGCTGTTCCCTCAGTGAAAGACTTGCAAGAATGAATGAATGTTTTCCAATCTGAATTCTCAAAGGTTTCATCTTTCAAAGATGAAATGGATTTTCTGAAGAATCAATATTCTGTGTTATCCAAAGACAACAAGAATTTGCAAAACAGGATTGATACCCTTGAAGAAGTAATCAGAGTCCAGGAGGAGACCATCAGAAATCAATATCAGATTTTTGCGGATCAACAAGAGCTTCTCAAAACTCAGGGTGAATCAATTTCTGAAGACAAGAAGGAGATCAAGAAGATGAAAGATGTTCTTCATGAGCTTATAAAGAAGGATAAGGAAAGAAAAAACAAATGATTGTTGTATTTGTTTCTTTTGGAACTTGTCTTTGTTTTGTAATAACTCTTATGATCCATTTTCTTTTATCCATTGTCTTGTATTGCTTCACTAACTCTTTCAGACAATTCAAGATTACTCCTTTCTTTTTGTAAATCAAAAAGGGGGAGAATATTTACAAAGCAAAGATTGTTTTACAAAGGGGGAGAATATTTACAAAGCAAAGATTGTTTTACAAAGGGGGAGAATGATTTACAATGCTCTTAAGGAAAATCTACGAATAAAATCCTTAGGAAAGTCCATACCTAAGGGGGAGTTAGTTGTATTCAATTTCTTATTCAGAAGAGTTTTCAATAACTCAGGGGGAGAAAAGTATTTCTTGTTACATTTACTTTGTGTGTTGTGCTTTCCCAAAAGGGGGAGATTGTTATGTCAAAAGTCTTCTTTTGACTTCTATATCATGTTTTGGAAATGACAAATGCATTCTATCGTATTTTAGAAATTACAATTGTCTTTTATCATGACTATCGTATCGTACAATGTTAATCATACCATACTAACTTTGTCAAATGTATCGTAGTGACTCTGTCAAACGTATCGTACCGACTCTGTCAATCGTATCGTACTGACTCTGTCAATCGAATCGTACTGACTCTGTCAATCGTATTGTACTGACTATGCTATTTAGATAATCATTATTTGTTTTGGTACTTAGTCAAAAACACTCACTACATATGAATCGTACTATTGTTTTTCATTTCTATATATCTCTTGTCCTAACAAAACGATGTCGTTGAGTTAGTTACAAACTAATCAAAACGATGTCGTGCTTTCTGTTTCAATATGACCGTTGGAGGAAATATGACCGTTGGAACCCAAGGCCTATAAATAGGAGGTCATTTGAAGCTGAGAGAACGACGATGAACGAAGATAAAGAATGAAGAGACTCTTTGAACTACTGAGATTCTAGAGAGAGACATTGTGACTTCTCTCATCAGCCTTGTGCGTCTGATCATCGTATCGAGGGCTTTCAAGTAATTGAAAGACAGAGGTGCCGATTACCTACAAAATCGAGGGCTGCCGGGGATAGGCAGAAAGACGTGCCGATCATCGTATCGAGGGCTGCCGGGGATAGGTAGACACACGTGCCGATCATCGTATCGAGGGCTGCCGGGGATAGGCAGACAGACGTGCCGATCATCGTATCGAGGGCTACCAGGGATAGGCAGACAGACATGCCGATCATCGTATCGAGGGCTCACCAAGGTATTGGTGAGACAGACCTTTTATCCTAGGTGAAAGGATAACCCTTCTCTTTGGGTCAAAAGAATTGTAATACTTTTACATTTCCGCTGTTACTTGTATGAGAAAGGGATTTGTATTGTTTCCTTTCTTCTTTACATTTTCAATTGTAATTGTTTCAATTACCATCATTCTATTACTTTTTGTATTGATTGATTCTATACGCTTTAAGGTAGAATCATTCATCTTTGTATTGCTCTGATTATTGTGTTCACCTTGAATACAATTGTTTTACTTTACGTTAGTATTACATTACATCATACCTTTTATATTCAATACAATTGTGGGTGTTTATATTTGTATTAGTTTAATATCATTTAAAATAATCTCTTTGTTGCAAAAACTCATAGGTTTTTAAACCTACAATTCACCCCCCCCCCTCTTGTATTGTTCCATTTAATAGACATATATATCTACTATTCGATCAAACAATCATATTTTATTAAATGGAAAACCTTCATTATTTTTTGGTTATTTTGGTATTTAAAATGTTTTTTCAAATTAAATGTGAATTTTGTTTTGAAAATGTAATTTTTTTAAGAAAATGGTATTTCAATATCTGAAAGGGATTTTCATATGAGTTTCAAAGAGTTTTTCAAATGAAGAATTTTTTTATTTTATGTTGTGGTTATTAGAAGTTATAAATTATGGGTGTTACCATATAGAATTTATTGATCCTATTATGCACTAAACTATTGGTGTTCAAAAATATCGCTCTGATGCATTGGTTAATGATTAAATTCCCCATATAATTATATTGTAAGTTGGTTGTATGGTTATTATAATATATAATGGTTCTATAGGGGTCCTATGAGGGTTCAATGAGATGATGTACCAAGGTACCTGAATGAATTTTCTATGTTTTTCATGAGTTTTCGTAGAAATAATTTGTTTTAAAAAGGAAAAATAAATGATATATATTAAAGAATTATATTTACCTATTTGGGTAAAATGTTATATTTTCAAGAAAGTTTATTTCATAAGTTTTAATTTTTATCAATGGATAATTGTTTCCCTTATTTTAATATCCCTTACTGATATTTTTATACTCATGAAACATTTTTAAATGTTTTCAAATGATTCAATAATGAGTAATGGATTGGTAGAATTCATGTTGAAAGTAATGAATAGTTTTTATAAAATATATCAGGATTTATTTTTAAAAGTTTTATATGGAGGAAAAAAAAGATATTGATCAGAAGTGGTTAATTTTTATTTTATGGTTTTTTATGTATGAGTTATGGCATAATTCTATAAAACTATAATACTGAAAATATCCTCAATATTAAATAAAGTAATATATTGACTAAAACTCAAAATTATTTAATTTTTAAGGTCATGATCATATAGTTTCTATCAAAGGTTGGTTTAGATAACTTTAGACGTTAGGGAACAATTTAAACATTTACCCTGAGTGATTTTACCTTATGTTCAAGTTAAAATTTTATATAATTTAACGATTTCCAATATGCTTCATCGAAACTATATATATTAAAAGTGGTTTTATAAATATGAAATAGGGAATTGATAGAGGTAATAAACCGATAGGAATATATCCTTCCAAATCATAATCTTGAGATAGTCATAATTGAAAAAATAATATTTTATTGTAGTAGTGGATCAGTTGAATTAGGTTATAAATGGTGGTGGTATCCAGGTTATTGATGAACCTGATATACACCGAAGGAACAAGTCTTTTGTGGAAAATTTCATGAGCAAACATCCCACATAATTCAGTGGATCATCTGACCCATTATTATCTAAAGGATGGATCAATGATCTACAAAATATAGTTGATTTAACTGAATGTTCAAAACATCAAAAGGTAACCTCTTAAATTTATCATTTTGAAGGTGAAGCATATCAATAGTGATATTTGGTTATGAATACCATAGACAATTATGATCTTGATTCAATGGAATGAGAAATATCTAAATAAATTTTCATTGAGAAATATTTCCCTCAGGATGTTCAACTCAGAATGGAAAAACAATTCCTATAATTAAGGAACAAATATGATGATTTTGTAGTTTCATATGAAGGAAACATCACATGATTGTACAAGTATGTACAAAATTATATTCGAGACACTGACAAAAAAATTAATCAGTTTTAATCAGGATTGAAACTTCGTCTATGAAGGAAATCTAAAGGTAAGAAAATAAAGTTTCAATCTTATGGTAAGTGTGGTAAATATCACCCTAGAGAATGTCTTTTGAAGATAAGGAAGTTTTTACAAATGTGGAAAGTATGGCCACATGGCCCGTGAATGCACGAAAAATAATCTCTATGAATAAAATAATGTCGTAACTGGTATCCATCTGATGCTAAGATGTTTTATCTTTAATGAGAAGGCTCATTATACCAATTCATGTATGAAGATAGTTTCACATGATGGAAATATTAATGATTTTAAATATAAAAGTTTATTGATGTCATTTTCTACTACTAGATTTATTGTCGACCTGTCAAATGAAGTGGTGATAGTTATGATACTCATTTATTCAAATTATTCCAATACCATGTTCGACTCTGGATGTTCACATTCATTCATTTATAATAAATTCTATATAAAATTGAGAATATCACCTCATGAATGTGATATGGGACTTTCACTAAAAACTATTGGTGTATATATTATTGTGACCAAGGTTTATATGAATATTTCTTTATTATCATTGTGAAATTATTTCCTATAAATATTTTTGAACTGGCCATAGTAAACTTCGATATCATTCATGGTATGGATTGGATTTTAGTTTATCATTCTACGATAGATTTCAGTGATAATAAATTTCTATTCAATGATTTTATTCCATTGATAACTTACCAAGAAGTTGATATATTTATTAGATATGAAAATTAAATTTTCATAACTCATATTTTCAAACAAAAAGAAACTATTCAATTTGGTGATTTTTTTTGTAGTAAATTAATATGTGGATGTTTTTTGTGATGATTTTATTAGTTTTATTCCTGATCAAGAGGTTAAGATTTAATTTGACTTAGTACCCAATGCTAATGTTTTTTCTGAACCCCCTTATCGAATGGATTAAGTGTAACTTTTAGAGTTCAAAAATAAATTGTAGGAGTTATTTGATAAAGGTTTCATCTGAACTATCACTTTATTATGGGTTGATCCTATCTTGTTTGTTAAGAAGAAAGATGGATGAATGAGACTTTTCATTGATTATAAATCCTTGAATAATATAACTATCAATAAAAATTATCATCTGCCTCATATAAATGATTTGTCATGTCATATATTGGGAGCATAGTATTTCTCAAAGGTTGAAATGTGGTTGGAGTACCATCAGTTGAATGTGAAGGAAGTTATCATTATGAAGACTAATTTTTGAACTAGATATATCCACTGTGGATTTTTAGTTATGACATCTAGGTTATCTAATTCACCTATTGTATTCATGGATCTTATTAATATAGTTTTTCATTATTTCATGAATAATTTTGTGGTTGTGTTTATTGATGGAATTTTATTAGTCTCTAAATGTCAAGAAGAACATGAAATCCATCTAAGGGTTGTTTTTTAAACCATAAAAGAAAATAAATTATGTGGAAAATTTAGAAATTTTGAATTTTGGTTGCAAAAAGAATCATTCCTTGTTCACATTGCTTTTAAAGAAGGTATTAATATAGATCGTTTTAAAAATAAAGTTGTTGAAGAATGTCCAAGACCCATAAATATCACTATGATTTTTAGTTTTTTGGGATTATTGGGTTACTACTAGAGGATTTTGGACAAATTTTCTCTGTTTTCATGACCAATTCCTATTATACTAGAAAAGGGCTTAATTTCATCTGGAAAAAATAATGTGATTATTGTTTTTAGGAACTAAAAAGAAGATTAGTGACTGATCCTATTTTTTTCTTTCCGTCCAGAAATGGTGAATTCATCAACTAGAGTTATTCTTTGTTGAGAGGACATGGTTGTGTAGTATTGTATAAATATTCTTTAATTTATTATACATTACGTCAGTTGAAACATCATGAGTTAAATTACTGTAGACAAGATTTGGAATTAGATTTTTTTGTTTTGGATTTAAAAAGTTGGAGGAATCACTTTTATGGATTAAAGTGTTAAATACATACTCATTGTAAATGTTTGAAGTATATATTCACTATAACATAATTCAACATGATGCAAAAAGATTTATAGAACTAATCAAGGGTTATGTTTTCATGATTCAAAATAATCCTGAAAAATAAGCTAAGGTGTCCAATGCTTTGATTCAAAAAAATAATTTTATGTTAACCATGTTACATTTATAACATGACTATTTGGTTAAGGATTTGTTGAATTTTGGCCTAGATGTTGTGGATGTAGGGGAATCTTATATTTTGATTCAAGTTTTAATTTATTAAAAAATTTTAGAAATAATTAAGAGGGGTCATAAGGTGGATCCAAATATAAATAAAAGGAAGAATATAATAAGAATGATATGTTACATAATTTTAATATTTATGGAGAAGCTATTCTATTATATGGAAAAATATTATGTGTGCCTTTTAATTCTTATTCAAGTAATGAGTTGTTAACTAAATATCATAGTTCTCCATTTTCTATTCATCCATGAAACACTAAGTTGTATAGAGTCCTTCAAGAGTATTACTAGTATGATGTAATGAATAGATATATTTCTGAATTTACTATGAAGTGTTTGAATTCTGAGCATGTTAAAGTTGAGTGATGGTTACATAAGGGAATGCCTCAACCTTTTTCAACACCATAGTAGATATTGGAAAATATATCAATGGATTTTGGGGTAGGATTACAAAATAAATCTCAAAGAAATAATTTGATTTGTTTTATTCTTCATTGATTTACTAAATATACACATTTTATTCCCATTCAAGATATTATGTATTTATAGAAGCTCTCTAGACTATATGTAAAAGAGATTATCAGGTTATATGGAGTGCCTCTCTCCATTGTATCAAACTGTGATCCTAGGTTCACATCAAATATTTTGGAAAGAACTTCATAATCTTTGTGATACTAAATTAAACATTAGTACAAATTTCCTTCTTCAATCTGATGGATAGTCTACGAAAATTATTTATACATTAGAAGATATGATTTTTTTCATCCTCAAAGGATTACTAGGAAATTTGGGAATGATATCTTTCATGTGTTTTGTTTTCTTATAATAATATTTTTCATTTCATTATATAGATGGCACCATTTGAGGAATTATATGGAATGAAATGTCAGACACTAGTTTTTTTGGATGATGTAGGAGAAATTAAGTTGATGGCACCAGAGTCGGTAGAGGAAATGGTAGAGAAAGTTCAGTTGATTTAGTGACACATGAGGATAGCTCATGGTTGATAGAATATTTATACGAATGACCAGAGGAAGGATCTTTATTTTGAGGAATGTGATTATGCCTTTTCAAAATTTTCTCCATGGAAAAGTGTGACACATTTTTATAGTAAGGGGAAGCTAAGTCCATAGTTCATTGGACCAAATAAAATCCAAGAGAAAGATATATTAGTTGTCTACATAGTGGATTTACATCTGAGTTAATACCAGGAGAACATCATATTTCATGTTTCAATGTTAAGGTAGTATTTACCAGATTCACCTCATGTTTTTATCCCTAAATTATTTTAGGTGGAAGAGAATATTTCTTATGAGAAACAACCAATTCATGTTATTGACCATAGAGAGCAAGGGCTGTGGAATAATGTGACTCATTGTGTTAAGTTTTTATGGTAAAAAACATATGGTTGAGGAGGAAACACGGGAATATCAAAATGATATGAGGTAAAAATTTCCCCACTTAATTGATAAGTGAATAAAATTGAGGGGATGAATTTTCAAAAAGGGGGAAGGATTTAACATTCTAGTTACTGATAGAATAATTCTTTTCATATTTAATAATATTTATGAATTAAATATTAATTTTACATTAACAGTGACTCTATTTTCAATATCACACATGACACTCAATAATGATTTTATATGAAATCATTCTTTTCACACAAGACTGAGTTATAATAACCAATAATATATTTTTAATATTATTATTTAATATGGTTGTTTTTTATTTTTAGTGGAACACCTATTTTAAATCAAATATCTAAATTTTTTTAATTTTAATATGAAAAAATAAAATACCTTTTTAAATATAAATATCAAAATTCATTTTGGGTGAATTTTTTGTCTTTTTCGAAGAACTTTCATATTTTAATGAATAGTGGATAATACTAAAATTTGGTTCAAAATTACATTTTCATACAATTTATTTATATAGTAAAATAATGTTTAAAATTTGTTTTAAATTATAATTAGATAAATATTATGTCAATTAAACTAATTTAATTCGTTATAAATAATTTCACATTGAATGTAGATAAAAAACGTAGTAAAATTCTGAACATTTTTACATTACAAACATGATTTGTCGTCGGGTCTACAGTATTAATTTTAAATTAATTTATGCAAATACTGTGATTGGAATTTGTAAAATTTTATTCAATATTTGGAATAAAAAAATTTAAAATCTATAATAACTTCGACATAATTATTTACTAAAATTATTAGTTAATGTAATTAAAATTAATTACAGTGATTAAAGAAAAAATTAAGGAAATTAATGAATATATATTGAAAATAAGGTGTAAAAATGACCCTACACCTATATAAAAAACATCTATAGCCACATTTTTATCATTACACCTCTAATTATAAATAATGGTTTATTTTTAACCCTTTTTGTACAAGTAAAATGTGGGTAGTAATAAAATAATTTCAATAATACCTAATGTGTCCTTTTTCAACTTATAAAATCCATACCCTAATTACTATTTATACACACCTCACAATCCGCTTTGGATCACTAAAAACCTACCCAAAAAAACTCCACACATCTATAAATTTACCATAGAGTCCCCATTTTGTGATTAAATCTAACCAAGGAATCCATTTGCTATAAACCAAAAGGAGTTACCAGAAAAAGAGGTAACATTCTTCAATGTGCATTTTCATTTTATTTCTTCCTACACACATTAATTTATTATTATAACAAGATTATACAAAAACATTAGTATCCTAACTATGCTTATATGATTTTATATAAAGTTTTTTACTTATAACTACACCCAATTTTATCAAATAAGTAACTAAATTACCATTTGTGTACGGTGAACTACCGCCTCCTGAAATGATGTCATTGGATTTTTTTGACACCTCCAATGGTTGGAAATTATAATGGAAAAAATTATTTTATATGATATATATATGTGTGTGTGAAATTTATTTTATTCATTCTTATGGAAATTTTATATAACACATACCTTTATGATTTTCATTTTGTTCAAATATGATAACATCATTTCTAGACGTGCTTACTACCACCTCCTCAAAGTGATGTGAGACATTCACACATTGCATGGAATGTAATAAGGATATCAATAATTAAATATATGTTATATAAATAAAATATATATGATATTAAATGAACCTTGTTAACTACTGGCACTCAAACTGTCCCATGCTTCCTTACCATTTATTTTTGTATTTTCATGCACTATTTATTAGACTGGATATTGTCTACACGTCTTAGGTGGTGGCCTACTGATTTTTTACTCACACCCTGGTCAGACCTTCGTTGGGTACCCGAGAAGATCTCTTGGTTCCAGGTCAGTACAAGAGAAAAGGCCCTACACTAATATGTTGAGTTGGGCTCGAGACGTGTATGGATAAGGATCTGGACATAGAGTCGGGGCCAGTTGGGAGTTTTGGCCACTTGCTTTATTTTGATTTTCTTTCACTAGCACTACTAGTATGTAATGGCATGGTTGTATTTGATTTGTGGTTTATACCATGTCTGGGAAACACTTGGATATGCTTTTTTAATTGGTTGTTCATATTGTTTCTGCTATTTATATTGTGTTTTGTTGTGGCTTACTCTAGTAAAGAGGGTATAGTCTCCCCACATGACTCAATACACCCTCACTGCTAGTCGGAAACCTCTAGTGTACGGGGAAGCACGCTTGAGGTCATGTGATGACCCTTCTCAGAGCACCGTTTTAGTGGATTCCGGGTCAGGGACATTACATTCCATATTTGTACGATGGCCACCCTAATCTCCCAATTTTGGTTGTGGAGTATAATGAAGCTTGGGCCTACATAACCAGACTATGGTCTCTAGATTCTCGTATAGAATGCCTTAGGTTGATGTGTTCGATAGATTCATTTTCAATTCTTGGGACTTATAGGAGAGGGAACCAGTGTGTCTGCTCAGTAGAAAAAACATTATGATACACTTTTCATCAATGGAAGACTTGATCAAAGCCTTGTCTAGTGCTCCCCAAATCTACAACAGATCTTGTTTCTACCTATATAGATGTACCTATGATTTTCAAATGAATAAATACTATCATGTAGTGGCACTTTGGTTAATTTTCCCTAATCTCCCTTAACCCTTTAAAAAGCCATCTATTGTTAGAATTCTTGGGAACCTCGTTGGTAAAAACATGTGTTTTGATATCTGAACCAAAGTGGATTTTCACCCTGTTAATCTGCAGGTCTGTGTGTAAGTTGTTTCCTCAAGAATTCCTTTAGATTTTCTTTGGATTACAGTAGGAGGGGTGTTCCAGTATAGACAAAAATTTGTATTCAAGTCGTGGTTTTACTTTTGTTCTGCTTGTAAGCATTTAGGAAATCTTATAGAGGATCATAGGCATGGGTATAGAAAGCATGATATTCTGAAGGGTGTGAGATTAAGTGGTATTGAAAATATTGAGACTAATGTGGTGGGTAGTTCATTCGGTTAGGGGAAAGTGGGTGTGGATCCTAACTTCAATTAAACTAAGGTTTTTTAATGTGGATTAGGGGAACGTAATCCATTGGGTGCCAACATATTTAGCCAATTGAGGAAGGAGTTGGGTGCTCCTCAGCCTTCTGTGCAGACTTCACAGGTGAAAATGATTTTGGATGTGGATAAAAGTGTTGGTGTTTTGGAACCTCCTATTGAGGGTCCTCATGATGGTATTGGGTATAAATCTGAAGTGGAACTAATAATGGTGGAGACGATAGGTCCTAATTCTCCCTTGTGTTTTTAATATGTTGAGTTGGTTTTCTTGGGGAATGGTATTAGGGATAGGGGTTAGGTAGAGATTCCTAAGGAACCCATTAGTATAAGTACTAGAAAGGGAGGTGGTATGTCTTTTGTTGGGAAACTATTTTGAATGATTTCCCAATGATGATCTGATTCAAGATTTTGAAAAAGTTCCAATAAGAACCCCATGTATGAGTAGAAGGTCCCCAGGAATGAGTCCAGTGATGAATGTTCTAGTCACATTGCAGATGATATAGAGGATGAGGTTCACGGTATTGGCAAACAAGCCCAAGGAGAAGTAAGAGCCAGAGGGGAAACTGAAAATAGATAATGTGATACTCATATTTACCATTTTTAATGGATACTATATCCATGAATAATTTTACATCCAGGTAGGTGGATAGTTTTCCCCACCTCCCCTCTAAGACATCTTGTCAGTAGTGGTTGTCTAATGTTGTGCTTGATCAATCCTAGGAACATCTTATGAACTCGATGGAGGAAATGGTTGAAATCATGCTATCAATTAATACAACAAATGAAGAGGCCAAAAGAATGATTATAAGGGAATTAATTGTGGCTCCCAATGGAATGAAATTAATATAGATCGACAAGCAGGGCTTGATTCTAATAAGGGGATTCAAAAGTGGGAAGATCGGCATAGATGAGTACATACATTCTTATAACAAGATGGAATATTAGTTCTAAGATATTTTGAAGGATGATATAGACACTCATGTTAGCTCTATCTCATGGAAATTAATTAGGGAGATTAAATTGGGTACGCTCAAATTGTTCTTTAATGGCTCGATTATTTCCCTTTGTGCTTGAACAAATGGTTTCTCAATTTTCCTTAAAAGTGTTATGATAATAAAAAGTTAATTTTCAGTCAATGTAGTCTACCGACAATATGGTTTGTTAGTAGTGAATGAAACTTATATTTGAAGAGATCAAAGATGATTTTTGGTTATTCATTGATAAAAACTGATCAAGGTGTATATTACAGTTTCTTCTACTTCGTCTCTCAATGAATTTTTTAATTCTTACAACCAGAAAGAACTTTTTGATACATGATTTTATTCTATGAATTCTATTTCCTTACTATGATAAGGAAGCGACTTCTACTCTACCATACTCTATAACTAAAGTAACCAAGATCCTCAAAATTTAATGTCATTATCATCTGATCTTTCTATTATTTTAATTTGTTTCTATTTTTCTTCATGTTATCTTTTTTGTAATCTATTTGTAATATGTCGATGTCTGTTTGACGCTTTTACAAATAAAAATCAGGTATTTTAGGTTGGTTATTAAACCTCCCAAAATTATGTTATGTGTTGTGACTCTTATACAAAATTCAAGTCACATACAAGGTTAAGACACCTGTAAAAATTCTGGGTTTTTCCTATGGGTATTTTTAAAAGGCAGTGTCTGTAATAATTTCTCACACCTATAAAAGTGAGTTTCATAGTGTGTACAAATATTCTTGCAGAGTAGATAAGGTCTATGAGTTGACTAGGATCTTGGTGATCCAAAATAATATAAAAATTATGTGTTATTTTATTTTATTTTTGTTTCACTATACTTCTTGAACATAGAACTTATATAAGTTTCTTTAATTAATAAAACACTGATTGATTTTTTTCTTTAAAATTTTAAACGAATATTCACCCCCTTCTAGTCTTTGTATCCATAAATTTTGATCCAACAATTGGTATCGAATCCTAGTCTATGAATAGTTAGTTCTTCTATTCTTTATTTTTTACTATGTGCTAACCTAGTCGTCCTAGACTTAATAATCTAATGAATAAAAGTTCAGCACTATAAGATGATAAGATTCAATTCCAATGATGGATGGATTCAAAAAATACGAAATTCTCTTATGGATGTGACTATAGCTATTGGAATGATTGAATGAAAGCATCCCTGATAGAGTTAAGTGTCAATCAATGTACTATCATGGAGAAGTCATATGAGATTCCCAAAGTAGATCCATAGACACTTTTAGGTAAAGATATGACTAAGTTTATTTTTAATTAAAAGGTTGATAATATCTTGTACTATACTATATGTAAAAAAATATATGTCCATGTTTCAATCTATTAGACAGCCCATGAAATATAAATAATCCTTCAATTCACTCACTATGAGACTAACAAGCTCACAATAACCAATCAATGAATGATATTAGTAGAATACTAGGACATAAAGATAAGAGATATAATGACCCATAGTTTATATACATTGTTAATACTTCAAAATTGAAGTACACTTATTTCAACATATAACAAAACCATGAATGGACTGTATAGGTATAGTGTCTTTAGAAACTGAGAAACATAAACAACTGGTTCATAATGCGTCTACACTATCTCTAATTTATTTCATCATATCTATAATCCGTTTTAGAATATCTTAATTAATATCTTTCTTCCTGACTTGGGAAAAGAAAACATACAAAAGGGTGAGCTCAAATACTTAGTAAGGTTAAACAAAAGAAATATCAATCACATCATATTCATAAGAACATAACATTTTATAAATCTTACCCTGCAAAAGAGATCATAATTTCATAACATGGGATAAATCATGGTGGTGAAATGTAATCATAATAATCATAACATAAAACATGAATCTTTTTTGAATACACACATAACCATAGAGAATAATTTCCTATTAGTCGAGACTCATTTCCAAGACTATCTTAGTGGGAAAAGTCAATTTCTTAACCGAGTTCATTCCTTGTTCCAGTCCTGTTTCACTGAACCGGTTTAACCTGCCGTTCCAGCCATGTCTATCTCATAAGATATAAAATCTTTACCCAATTCATTGGAGGGAGATATATGTCCCACTCATATCATAATGATACCATTCTTATTTGTGCCACAAAATCATAAATTCATACATCATTGCATAACCCATGTAATAAAAATGTGATTCTTAAACATCTTGACTTCATAAAACCATTCATATGTAATAAAAGAATTCATAAAAAATAATTCCATCACAACATAATAAAATAAATGTAATAATATGGATATAAATAGAACCCTATATTATCTTAGATGGAAAATAATTTTGATAAAACACTTGAACTCTATTGTTGTGGAAAATATCATTTCTACTTTAAAAACATTTTTTTATTAATATGTCATATAATTTTGAACTAAAAGAAGTTGATTAAAAATAAACTTGAAAACATGTAAAGTAATATTTATGGAAATAATGTTCTAAAAATACATTCATGCAATATAAGTTAAATAAAAAAAACATTCTTCTCGTACATTTATCGGAAAAGTCAAAAAGTGCCTCGTACAAAAAAACGACAAAAGATTCTTTTCATATCATTTACTAAAAACTCACAGAAGGGTAAAATTGGATATAAACTATGGTAGAAGGATATAAATATTACATATTGAGGAAACACGGATGTGGATGATAAAATACACCCCAGTAAATCCCAATATATAAACAATCTCAGATAAAAATGAGATTGTGATATTTCCATTACCTTAGTTCCGATTTGCTTCGTAAGTGTCTGAAAATCTTTTATAATGATTTAAATAATGTCATTGACTTATTACAGAATCATACTAATTGTTATGATATCATATATGGTCATATTCTTAGCTTATTATTAGTAATATTTTATTGATGCTTGTTATTCGGGTGTTTATTAGTTTTTGTTCTTATGCGTGTTTTGTCAAATAAATTATTATTATTCATTTTAGTTTATAGATATCTCATTTCCAGAATGTTATTAATGTAATATATATCATATATATTCACTAAATTCATTTATGTAATCATTATTCAATGAAAATCATATAGAACAAGTCGCATCACATCGTGGAGACGGTATTCCGTACGTACGCACGAGCGATGATATCATTCCCATGATTGTGGAATTGTATTGGAGTGTATGTATACTACTTCAGAATCAATATCACTTTAAAATAATCATATATATTCATTATTTACACAATTATACCCATCCATGTAAGGTGGTGGTGGAATATAGATTACACCACGATATGGAGACAGTATTTCGTACGTACACACGCGCGGTGATTTCGTTTTCCGTAGGATGGATAGATGGTGGAATAATGATGTTTAATACTTATAATAACATATCAGTATAAGAGTGATACTTATGTTATTAATTTATAATGAAACAACTAAATAAGAATAAGTGGAAGAATAAATAAAGTTGAAAGAATCGGTAACGGACAATACCTCTTCTTTGAAGCGCTTCTTGGAGACCTCCTTTGAGTGCACTAAAATTGGTATTTGAAGAAGACCAGGACCTCTAGGATGTTTCTAGGGAAGTGGAGAGGATCAATTTTCAGGTTTTGGCAGAGCACGAAGGCTCAAATTGGTGTGAGGAAGAGAGGGAGAAGGTGCCCTTTTTTAAAGGAGGAGAGGGGCACCTATGGAAAAACTAAAAATATTATTTTATTATAAAGACATATTCGATTATAAATAACTCAAAATTGATTTATTTCGAAGATAAGGTGGGTATGGGTCGCAATCCTCTCATTCAATAGAATTTGGACAAGTTTAGTTTGCTCTTTTAACGTTATCATTTAGATTTAACTTTAAGTTAGATAATTTTACTTTTACAATGTCTTTTTGTGTTCTTACACTATAAGGTTAATAAACTTACTATAACAAGCCAAACGAACCCCAAGTTTTCTATTATTAATATATATATACTTATCTAAGCCATTTGGCCGAACCTTAGATTTTTAGGATTAAAATAACAATTAATATTATAATATTTGTTTTAAAAACTATTTTATTTCAATTTTGACACTATTTAGTAATTGATTTTTTTAAAACTCTTAACAGAATGTTTTGTTCAAAAAAAGTTAATTAAATCAATAATAACATGTCATAATAACCTAGAAAATTATTGGAATTCATAAAAAGTCTCCAATTACTTTTATTTGGGTATTTATAACATCAATTATGTCAATATTTCATTAATAAGATAATTACTGCATCATTTTTGTGTCATAAATAAATTAAATTATTTAATGTCTAAAAATTACAAATAAAATACCATTATGTGGGAAATCTTTTTATATTTCTAAGGAATATTCATAGTCGAATTTTTCTTATGTATAACCCTATATTAAAAGCTATTTACTTATTAAACATAGATTTTAACTATTTTAACCATTCATTAAATAAATTAATAATAAATGTCCTAATTTAATGCATGTGGGCCTAAATGGTCATTTTTTTATTCCTAAGGATTTTTTGGTAGAATTACAGTTATCTAATAGAATTAGGACATGTGTTAGGGTAATAATAATTTAATTTTTAACCTTAATTAGCCTATTTGCTTTTAACCGTGGTAAATAAATGTAAAAAGTTACTATTCACCAAAAATTCTTTTCATCTCATTGAACCACATTTTACTTACTTACATCAACCTTTTTTCTTGGATTTTTGAAATTCCACTCACAGAAGCAGTAAAATTATGTTTTATGTAAATTTGATAATTCTCCTAGGAGGTGGGTAAAAGACGGTGAAAGGTTTAATAAAATTTTTATATATCTAAAATTATTATAAAATTACTCAAATGAATTACATTGAACTTTTACAGGTATTATGTATCAATTTTGACCTAAAATAAATTTAATTCAAATAAATAATTATTTAAATAAAAAGACGGTTTTTAAATAGTAACCCGGTGTTTTCACTATTCATCAAAAATTGAAATTTTCCAGAAAAATACCAAAATTTTACCCTAGGATAATTTCGATATTCCGAATCCAAAAACGAAGTCCATTTTTAAAAATAAAATTTAAAAAATTTAAAAAGGTGGTTATTAATACTCATAACGGCTAGTTTTAATAATAGTTTAATAGCAAATCGTTGTTTAATGAAACTCGGTATTGCGTACGACGCAAGCTATCAAGGAAGGTCGTGATTGCGTGTAAAGCAAGACAAGCTAGTGTTGTGTGTAGTGAAAGATTACTTTGATGATTTATATAAAATAAAAACAAAATATTTCTTATAAAAGTCTCGGGTGTTACATTATACCCCCCTTAAAATGAATTTCTCCCTCGGAATTCTTCACGTGTAACAAACAGATGAGGATATCTCTCCCTCATCATATCCTCAAGCTCTCATGTAGCTTCTTCTAATTGGTGGTTCCTCCATAGAACATTCAACAAGCGAGTGGTATTGTTCCGTAGGACTTTTTCACTACGATCGAAAATCTCTATCGGCTATTCTTCATAAGAAATATATTGTTCCAGCGGTACAACTTCTGAGCTGAGTACATGTGAAGGATCAGGTATGTACTTTCTCAGGATAGATACATGGAACACATCGTGAACTTGAGAGAGATTCTGTGGAAGCACCAATTGGTAAGCTACCTTCCCAACACGATCTAGTATTTCTAAAGGACCGATATACCTAGGGCTCAGCTTTCCCTTCTTTCCAAATCTCATTACTCTCTTCCAAGGAGATATTTGTAAGAACACTTTCTCACTCACTTAAAAATCTAAGTCTTTTGTTCGGTTTTCGGCATAACTTTTTTGTCAACTCTGAGCAGCTCTTATGTGTTGTTGAATAGATCGGACCTTTTTTTCCATCTCATCAACAAGATCAGGTCCTAATAGCTTTCATTCCCCACCTTCATCCCATCATGTTGGAGTCCTGAATTTCTTTCCATAGAGAGCTTCATAAAGAGCCATCTGAATACTAGAGTGAAAGCTATTATTATAGGAAAATTCCACCAAAGGTAGGTGTTGATCCCAACCACCTTTGAAATCCATAGAGAAATCTCTCAACATAACTTCTAGTGTTTGAATTGTCCTCTCAGACTGACCGTCTGTCTAAGGATGTTAAGCAGTGCTGAAACTCAACTCTATATCCAGACTATGCTGAATAATTCTCCAGAACATTGAGGTAAACCTCAGATCCTGATCAGATATAATAGAATGTGGTACTATATGCAATCTTACCACTTCCTTTACATATATCCTGGCAAAGTGATCCAGAGAGAAATCCTCTCTAATATAAATGATGTGTCCAGACTTTGTAAGATGATCAACTATGACCCATATATCATTATTTCCATTGGATGTTTTAGGAAATCCTGTGACAAAGTCCCTAGTGATGTTTTCCCATTTCCATTCGGGTATGGGTAATGGTTGTAACATATCCTTAGACTTCTGTCTCTCAGCTTTAACATGCTGACAAACCAAGCTTCAAGAGACATATTCCGCAACATCTCTTTTCATGCCATCCCACCAGAATTACTCATTCAGGTCCCTATACATCTTTGTGCTTCCAGGATGAATAGATAATGAATAACTATGAGCCTCATCTGGCAGCTCCTTCTTTAATTCGGGGATGGGAGGAACACAAACCCGATTCCTGAACTTTATTTTCCCAGTACAATCAAGGTTGAATTAAGGAAAATTTATCACCTACTTTTGTAACTCTGCATCTTCTTTCTGTTCCTCTTTCATCTTAACATGTATATATGGTTGAACATTCATTTGATACAGATACGATTTTTCCCCTTTCATTATAATTCCAAGATCCATCCTTTGTAAATCCATAAATATTGAATCTTTTGTGATCCTCATCATGGATAAGATGGCATGGTCTTGTCGACTTAATGCATCTGCCACCTTGTTTGCTTTCCCATGGTGTTAATGAATCGAGCAGTCTAAATCCTTAATCATCTCCAACCATATTCATTGGCGCATATTCAGCTCCTTTTGTGTGAAAATATACTTTAAACTTTTATGATCATTATTAATGTCACACCATTCTCCATAAAGATAATCCCTCAAAATCATTAATGTAAAGATTACCGCAACTAACTCAAAATCGTGAGTTGGGTAATTTTGCTCATGGATTTTCAACTGTCGTGAGGCATAAGCTATCACCATATCATTTTTCATAAGAACACACCCCAATCCCTTCTTGGATGAATCACTGTAGATCACAAACCTTTCTCCACTACAAGGCAGTGTGAGCACAGGTGCACTGGATAACCATCTTTTTAACTCCTTTAATTCTCTTCACATTCCTCCGTCCAAAAAAACTTAACTCCTTTCCGAGTCAACCTGGTGAGTGGATTAGATAATCGTGAAAAATAATTCACAAAACGTCGATAATATCCATCCAAACCAAGAAAACTTCGGGTCTCAGTTACTATTGTTAGTCTCGACCATCTTTCTATAACCTATGTTTTTGCTGGATCCATAGATATCCCCTCTTTTGAGATTATGTGACCCAAAAATGAATCTTTTTGAAGACAAAATTCACACTTGGTAAATTTGGCATAAAGCTTCTCCTTTCTCAGGGTCTTCAATATAATTCTCAAGTGATCTTCATGTTCTTACTTTCTCTTTGAATATAAAAGAATATCGTCTATAAAGACTACCACAAACTAATCAAGATAGTCTCTAAATACTCTATTAATCAGATCCATGAAGATAGCAGGGGCATTAGTAAGACCAAATGGAATCACTATAAATTCATAGTGTCCATACCTTGTACGGAAATCCATCATTGGTGTATCCTCCCTTTTGACCATTAATTGATGATACCCTGAATGAAGATCAATCTTGGAAAAGTATTGAGCTCCGTGTTGTTGGTCAAATAAGTCATCAATGCACGGGAGTGGATATTTTTTCTTGATAGTGATCTTGTTAAGTTATCGATAATCAATGCAGCGTCTCATTGATCCATCTTTCTTCTTAACAAACAGAACAGGTGCTCCCCAAGGTGAAGAACTAGGGTGTATGAACCCCTTATCAATATTCTCTTGGAGTTGCATCTTCAATTCCTGCAACTCAATTGGGGCCATTCTATAAGGTGTCTTTGAAATAGGTAAAGCACCCGGTACGAGTTCTATTGAAAACTCAACTTCATAATTTGGTGGAATACCCTACAATTCCTCCGGAAAGACAACATCATACTCCAGTACAATGAGGATATTCTTAATCATGAGTTTCTCACTAAACATTTGAGATAAATAACCTTCATTTAGTGAAATAAAGACCCATAAGATGGAATAAATTTCCACTGGAAGGTTATGTTCATCCTTGCATCGATAGACGATCAAAGATTGATCTGGAATATGAAATGTGACATCCCTTCTTTGGAAATTGATATGAGCTCCATATAGAGAAAGCCAATCCACGCCAAGAGTCACATCAAATTCCACTATAGGGAGGATCATAAGATTTAAAGGAATCACTTTCCCACAAAATTCAATCGGAGAAGAATTATAAACTTTTGATGTTACTGTTGTTCAATTAGGGGTTGTCACAGCTAATGCAACATCTTATTTTTGAGGTAATACATTGATACCATTAGAAAATTCTTCATAAATAAAGGAGTTGGTGGATCTAGAATCAAATAAAACATTTTCTACTTCAGAGTGGATGGTATGTGTACCTTTCACCACTTCGTTATCGTACTCCACATCGCTGATAGAAATTGCATGTGACATTCCTTTGTCTTTAGACTTAAGAGTTTGTTGACGCTGATCATCATCAACAACCATTGGATTAGGGAATTAATTGGCATAATATCCCATTCCCTTGAACTTGTAACATTGATGTGTAGGAGGTGCACTCTGTGTAGCCTTTTCATTGTTCGCATCACTAGAAATCTTCTTCCCATCATTGCGGAATTCAAATGCCCAATGACCTTCCTTTCCACATTTGAAACATTTACTTGTCCCTTTAAGACAACTCCCTCCATGTTTCTTTCCACACTTTGAGCATAAGGGAAAACTCATCTTCTTTTCAGTGTGCTCTTTAGGTTTTCCTTTGAATTCCATTTTCCTCTTCTTATCAAACCCATATGACTGATGGGTTACTCCAATATCCATCTCAACTTTGAGAGCACATCGAACGATTTCCTCGTAGCTGTTGAAGTCCCTTATGGATAACGCCCTTTGAAGACTTGGTTTTAAGCCACTAAAGAATCGATTGATCTTACTCTCAGGTTGCATAATAATACCAGAAGTGTACCTTGCATGTCATGTAAAATTTGCTTCATAGGTACCAACAGATTAATCATCATTTTGCTTTAGTTCATGAAACTCCTTCTCCATCATTGTTCAGAGAATACGAGGGAATTTCTTATTGAAAAATATGTTCTTGAACTTGTCCCATTCCATGTACTCAATTTCATCTCTTGGCCTCGTATTCTTGATAAGATTACACCATGGATCAACATCACTTTCCAAACGATACACTGCTAAGATGACTTTATCATGTTCAGAACATTGATGAACTGAAAATATCTTTTCAGTAGTACTGATCCATTGTTCAGAAACTAATGGATTAGTAGACCTGCTGAATGAAGGTGGACGTTGTCTCATGAAAGGTTCAACAGAATGTTGGTCCTTCCTTTGCTTGTTTGGAAGGCCTGCATGATTCATAGCTTGAGAATGTTGTGTGAGCATGGCTATAAGATTTTTTATTCCAGATCCCACAATGTTTGGTGGCTCAGGGGGACAATCATTGCATTTCCCGTTGCATTCCTCATTAACACGGTTCCTTCGGGTTCCAGCCATTGACTAAAACCAAGAATAATAGTGTGAGAAACACTAATTATTATAGGAAAACCACATAATCAAGAATAAAATTTCACACTTAAGGTCTTATCCTAGGTTATTCATGGCCATTTCTAAAACACTAAGATTGTGTTCTATGCTTAGACTTATCCTTATGATTCTTACCAAGGCTTTCACATCCTAGTTTCCAAAGGATGATTATAAATTTCCTCTGATACCAACTATAATGACCCATACTTTACATACATTGTTAATAATTCAAAATTGAAGTACACTTATTACAAAATATAACAAAACCATGAAATGACCGTACAGGTATAGTGTCTTTAGAAACTGGGAAACATAAACAACTCGTTCATAAAGCGTCTACACTGTCTCCCATTTATTTCATCATATCTACAGTCCCTTTTGGAATATATTACTTAATAACGTTAGTCCTGATCTGTGGATAGAAAACATACAAAAGTGTGAGCTTAAATGCTTAGTAAGGGTAAAAAAATAAATATCAATCACATCATATTCATAAGAACATATCATTTTGGAAATCATACCCTGCAAAAGAGATTATAATTTCATAACATGGGATAAATCATGGTAGTGAAATTTAATCACAATAATCATAACATAAAACATGATGCTTTGTGGCATACACACATAATCATAGAGAACCATAGCTTATTAGTCAAGACTCATTGCCAATACTATCGCAGTGGACAAAGTCCATTTCTGAACAGAGTTCATTCCTCGTTCCAGTCCTGTTTCACTGAACCAGTTTGACCTGCCATTCCAGCCATGTATATCTCATGAGATATAAAATCATTACCCAATGCATTGGAGGTAGATTTAGGTCCCACCCATCTCATAATGACACCATTCTTATGTGTTCCACAAAATCATAAAATCATACATCATTTCATAACCCATGTAATAAAAATGGGATTCTTAAACATCGTAACTTCATAAAACAATTCATATAAGATAAAGGAATTCATAAAAAATAATTCCATCACAACATAATCAAATCTATGTAATAATATTGATATAAACAGAACCCTATATTATCTTAGATGGAAAATAATTTTGATAAAACACTTGAACTCCATTCTTGAGGAAAATATCATTTCACCTTTAAAAACAATTTTCTTTCATAACATGTCATATAATTTTGAATGAAAAAAAGTTGATTAAAAATAAACATGAAAACATTTAAAGGAAGATTCATGGAAATAATGTTCTAAAAACCCATTCATGCCGAATATGTTAAAGAAAAAAAACATTCTTCTTGTACATTTTTCGGAAAAGTAAAAAAGTACCTCGTACGAAAAAATGACAAAAGATTCATTTCATATCTTTTAATAAAAACTCACCGAAGGGTCAAATTGGACATAAAATACTGTAAAAGGATATAAAAATTACATATTGAGGAAACATGGATGTAGATAATAAAATAAACCCCAGTAAATTCCAAAGTATAAACAATATCTAATAAAAATGAGATTGTGATATTTCCCTTACATTAGGTCTGATTTGCTTCGTAAGTGTACGAACCTCCTGTATAATGATTTAAATAATGTCATTGACTTATTCCAGAATCATACTCATTGTTATGATATCATATATGGTCATATTATTCGCTTATTATTAGTAATATTTCATTGCTACTTGTTATTCGGGTGTTTATTACTTTTTTGTTCTTATTCGTGTTTTGTCGAATAAATTCTTATTCTTATTTTTAAGTTATAGATACCTCATTTCCAGAATGGTATTAGTGTAATATATATCATATTTATTCACTCAATTCATTTATGTAATAATTATGCAATGAAAATTATATAGAACGAGCCGCATCACATCGTGGAGACGGTATTCCGTACGTACGCAGGAGGGATGATATCATTCCCATGATCGTGGAATTGTATTGGAGTGTATGTATACTATTTAAGATTAAATATCAATTTACAATAATAATATATATTCATTCTTTACACCATTATACCCATCCATGTAAGGTGGTGGGGGAAAATAGATTACACCACGGTGTAGAGACGGAATTCTGTACGTACGCAGGAGCGGTGATTTCTTTTTCCGTAGGATGGATAGATGGTGAAATAGGGGTATTTCTTACATATAATAACATATCAGTATATGAGTGATACTAATGTTATTAATTCATAATGAAACAACTAAAGAAGAAGAAGTGGAAGATGAAATAAAGTTGAAATAATCGGTAACAGACATTACCTCTTCTTTGAAATGCTTCTTTGAGACCTCATTTTAGGGCACTAAAATTGGTCTATGAAGAAGTCTAGGACATCTAGAATGTTTATAGGGAATTTAGAGGAGAAATTGGCAGGATTTGGCCGAGCGTGAAGGATAAAATTGGTGTGAGGAAGAGAGGGAGGATGTTCCCTTTTATAAAGGAGAAGAGGGGCACCTTTGGAAAAATGAAAAATATTATTTTATTATAAAGCCGGATTCAGTTTTAAATAGCTTCAAATTGATTTATTTTGAAGATAAGGTGGTTATGGGTCGACATCCTCTCATCCAAATGAACTGGGACATGTTTAGTTTACTATTTTATCCTTTTCATTTAGATTTAACATTAAGACAGATAATTTTACTTTTACCGTGTCTTTTTGTGTTCTTACACTATATGGTTAATAAACAAACTATAACAAGCCAAACGAACCCCAAGTTGTTTATTATTAATATATAAATCCTTATCTAAGTCATTTGGCCGATGCTTAGATTTTTAGAAATAAAATAACAATTAATAATATAATATTTGTTTTAAAAACTATTTTATGTCAATTTTGACACTATTTAGTAATTGATTTTTGTAAAAATCCTAACAGAATTATTAGTTCAAAAAACGTTAATTAAATCAACACTAACATGTTCGTTTAACCTGTAAAATTAGTGGAATTCATAAAAAGTCTCAAATTGCATTTATTTGGGTATTTATAACATCAATTATGTCAATATTTCATTAATAAGATATTTACTGCATCATCTTTGTGTCATAAATAAAGTACCTTATTTAATGACTAAAAATTACAAATAAAATACCATTATGTAGGAACTCTTTTTATCTTTATAATGAATATTTATAGTCTAATTTATCTTATGTATAACCCTATATTAAAAATCATTTACTTATTAAACATTGATTTTAACTATTTTAACCCTTCTTTAAATAAATTAATAATAAATGTCCTAATCTAATCCAGGTGGGCCTAAATGGTCATATATTATTCCTAAGGTTGTTTTTGATCGAATTAAACTTATCCAATAGAATTAGGACATGTGTTAGGGTAATAATAATATCATTTTTACCCTTAATTACCCTATTTGCTTTTAACCGTGGTAAATAAAAGTAAGAAGTTACTATTCTCCAAAAATTATTTTCATCTCATTGGACCACATTTTACTTACTGACATCAACCGTGTCTCTCGGATTTTTGAAATTCCACTCACAGAAGTAATAAAATTATGTTTTATGTAAATTTGTAAATTCTCCTAGGAGGTGGGTAAAAGATAATGAAAAGTTCAATAAAATTTTTATATATCTAAATTTATAATAAAATTACTCCAAAGAATTACATTGAGATTATATAGGTATTATGTATCAATTTTGACCTAAAATAAATTTATATAAAATAAATAATTATTTAAATTAAAAGTTGGTTTTTAAATAGTAACCCAGTGTTTTCACTATTCATACAAAATTGAAAGTTTCCAGAAAAATACCAAAATTTCACCCTAGGATAAATACGATATTCTGATTCCAAAAACGAAGTCCATTTTGGAAAATAAAATTTACAAAATTTCAGAAAGTGGTTATTACTACTCCTAACTGCTAGTTTTAATAATATTTTAATAGCATATCGGTGTTTAGTGAAACTCGGTATTGCGTACGACGCAAGCTATCAAGGAAGGTCGTGATTGCGTGTAAAGAATGCCAGGCTAGTGTTGTGTGTAGTGAAAGATTCCTTTGATGATTTATATAAAATAAAAACAAAATATTTCTTATAAAAGTCTTGGGTGTTACAAAGAAGAAGAGTCAGTGAACCAAATGTTCCATCGATTTACAAGTATTAAAAATGGTATGAGTGCTCTTGGTGAAGTACTAGACAACACATCTCAAGTTAAAAGAGTATTTTGAGCTCTTCCAATAAAATGGCATGAAAGGAAGGTGAACATAAATGAGAGTAATAATTATAATGTGTATACCTTAGATGAACTAATAGGATCTTTTTTTAGTATGAGTTAGATTAGAAAAACATTGCTGATTAGGATATTGTAAAGAGAGAAGATATAGATTTTAATTATAATGTTAATGAATTACCTAATTATTCTTATTCTGAGTTATAGGAAAGTGATAAAGATATGGTACACTTTAGTAGCCTTTTGAAATTATAAAAAATAATGGTGTAAAGATATAGTTCATAACGAATAATGAAAAAGATTATAAGAAAGTAAATCTTAGTAAGAATAATGATGTTTCATAATTAACATGTTAAGAGTCCTAGAATAATGGTCACATTAGGAATGATTTCCCTAAACTCATGTATTCAAATAATTATAAAGAAAATATATGAATTGAAAAAAGAAATATTTATTTAGAGGATGAGACTAGTTAGACAGTTCTTATTCAAATAGAGACTTAGAGAGTGAAAAAGAAACAGAAAAACATGATCTTATGGGTGTACAATATGAAATAACTAATTTATTTTTTATTCAATTAATTACACCAGCTAATGTTGATCATATTTCTATATCTAAATATAGAAATGAAACTTAATCTGATTCTTGTTCTAATTCAATTTCTTTTATTTATAAAATCAAATAGTTGTATAAAATGAGGAATTAAGGAATGATGGTCTCAAGATTATTGAGAAATATACTAACATAAAAATTATAAATAATAATTTATTTAATGAAAATAAAAAATTCAAAGGGGATGTGATAATATAAATATGTTTTTTTCCCAAAATGATTAATCTAAAATAAATATTTATTCTGAGATTTTAAAAATAAAAGAAGAAAATGATTGAATTAAAGACTATCTGGAAGTAAATAATAATGATAGAGAAAGAAGATTTAAATATGTTTTGGATGAATTGTCTAATGTTGATAATGAATGTAATAATCTCAAGAAAGAAAATAAGATTCCTAGAAATAATTCTTCTGTATATAATATAAAATTTTATACTGATTTAGATAATTTTAAAAAAGATAATATAAATTAAAAAAAAGAAATTTTAGATCTTAAAGCTAATTTATCTACATTTTTTCATGGTAAAAATAAATATGATAAAATTATGTCTATGATAAAATAAAATTGTACCATGAATGTTTTTGGTTTCAAGATCATTTCAAAAACATGAATAAGACAACATTTTTTATATGTTCAAAAGGTTGTACTACTATTGTAACATGTTTCAAATTTAGAATTCATGGGAATTATTCCAATAAATGCTCATTAAGATTTACTCAAACTTTTGGTCATACTAAAACTTTTGTTTCTAGGAATTTGCTTTTAGATTTACCCTAAAGAAGATGTTTGAAGTCTGTTTGGGTGGACAAATGTTCTGTTATCAATGTATGTGAATTAAATACATCATGGGTACCAAAAGGATGATACTCAAATATTATTGGACCTAAGCTGGACACCATGCCTAGGTAGTTATTTTATTTCAGCTAGTATGCATACTATCTTCTGTTATATAAACTGGTATGCTGGAATTTATGATATCGAATATGTAATATTTTTTTGATGTTATTTTTAATTTATGGACTTTAGGCATGAACATTAACTTTTGTTCTAATCTGTAATGTAATAGTGATGTAGCCTATTTAGATTAAAAGTTTTGATTTCATATTTATTGATTATGTGTTTAATTTCTCTATAAAGAGTTGTCATATTATTGTTATATATATCTTTAGAGAATAATTAATTTGGGGGAAGAACCCATTATTTATTAAATGAATTATTGTATGGGTATATGAGTTTTAAAATTAGTGGTTAAAATATTATTATATTCCAATTTCAAAATTGATCGGTCAGTTTGAAATATTTTACCATTAAATTATTTAATTTTTTTTAGAAATAACTCATGTTCTGTTTATTATCTTTTAATAATATATTTATTCACTTTAGTGTTGGATGGTTTTTATTTGTTAAATTACTTGATCACATAATAGTTTAATAATTTATATTTGCAAGGTTTCCTTAAAAAACTATTTTTTGAATTCTCATGATCTAGATAAGTGTACTATAAACATTTAAACATATTTTGTGCTTTATAATTTAGTTTATCATAGTTTTTAATTAAAATATATTTTTATTCTAAATGAAAGAAAATCATAAATCTTTTCTTAAATTTATTTGATTTTATAAAATGTTTTAAACTCTATTGACATTAAAATTTTATTAATTATTCAACTCTGATTGGATTTTAGATTCTTAAACTAGGGGGTTTTTTCAACCATTTAAAGAAAAATGATTTATCTTCTATTATAGGAAATAGTACGTAAAAACACAATATTTTATTTTTTATCTATTCTTAAAAAAAATCATGTTCTAAATATTTTCAAATAACTTTTTTTGATAAATTACTATCATAGATTTGTTTTAGTTAAGAATATATTGTTTTATTTGGGATTATTCATAAAAATGAAAGGCTTATTTTTTCGAGATATATTTTTTTATGTTTTATATAAATTTAAAAAAGGGGGATAAAATTTGGGTTCTTAAATAAAAAATCAATTTTTCAATTTACCAAAATGGGGAGATGGTTAGTGTTAAGAATTTAAATTTTATTTTATTTTTTTTTTAAAATTTTAAAATACCTTTATTTAAAAACCCATCATTGATAACTTGAAAAACACCATTTAAATTACAATTAAAATTCATTTATTTACTCTATTTAAATAATTTACATTATCTATCTAAACATCTTTCTATTGAATCATAGTTGTTTTGGTATAAAAATGTTTTTTTGAAAATAAATATAAATATTTTTTTATTAATTACATTTCAAAAATTATTTTGTTTTGAAAATGTAATTATGAATTTTAGTTTTAGTATTAAAATATTATATCTTGTATTTTTGTTTGATATGTTTTAATATTTTATCAGATGTCTCTCAAGAGACAAAAAAATAAATAAATATATATATATATATATATATTAATGTTTTAATAATTTAATTTTACTATTTTTGTTAATGTAATCATTATATTATTATTTTTATATATATTAAGTATTTTGAATATATATATATATATATCTGTTTTTATAAATATATAATTTGTGATATATATACATTTCTGCTTCTTCTCTGTGGAACCAGCCCAGTTGCTCGACAGTGACTCATCTGGCGGCAAAACCTTGAAATTTCACACATGTTATGCTATTTTCATCTTTCACTTCATGCAAGTAGAAGGAACCCACATCAATCACACTAGTCTTCATCCATGTGTTCCAGCCTCCTCTTCACTATTCACATCAGGTACCTCAACTTAATCCATACCAAGCCACCATCTTTATGTCAGTGAATCACCACCTACATCACTAGCATTGCAGGACATCACTAGGTTTGGAAATCGGACTTCCTGAACCATCTCTTCTTTGGCCTCTACATGTTTTAGCGTCACTATGGTGTGGCACACACCGGTAGTGGAAAAACCTCCAAAGAAAATCTAGGATGGCCAACCTAGCATTAATCTAAGCAACTTACCATGAAATAGTGTAATTACATACCAGGTCTGGTTGGTGTGAAGGAAAATCCATACCTATTGTGTGTTTTGTGCACTACTAACCATGAGGAAAATCAACCTACCATGGATTTGATTTCAAGTTACTATAAACCAAAAATGATTTAACCTTGAGTCTATATCCATGTTACTCTAAAGGTAATATCAACCAATTGTGAAGAATAACTATGGTGCATTAATTTTTAGTAGTGAACGACACTCCCGTGTGAAGAGATCAAATATGACTATTAGTGATTCATTGATAAAAAGTATGAATATGCTTCTTCTTTGACTCTTAATGAATTTTTGAATTATTATTACAAGGATGATCTTCTTGATATATGATGAAGTTATTATATGACTTTTGTTTCCTTGATGCGATCAGGAAGTGACTTTTATTATACCATAATCTACTATTGAAATGATCAAGATCCTCGAACTTCACTGTCTTCGTCATCTAATCTTTCTATTAATTTTATTTGTTTCTATTTTTCTGCATGTTATCTTTTCTATAATCTATTTTTAATTTTTGTGTATCTGTTTTATGCTTTTCCCAATCAAAAGAAGGTCTTTTATATTAGTTATTCCACCTTCCAAAAGTAAGTTCAAGATTGTGACTCCCAAACTCAACTCCAGTCATAGACTTGGTTCATAATCAAATAAATATTTGGGGTTGTGCCTTTTTGTATTTTTAAAAGGTATATATTGTAATATGTTCTCACACCTATAAAAGTGAGTTTCTTAGTGGGTTCCAATCTTCTCATAGAGTAGGGATGGTTGATGAGTGGACTAGGATCGTAGTGATCCAAACCACTATAAAATCTCTATGTTTTTATTATTTCAATACAAATATTAAACACAAAACTTAAAAAAGATTATTTAATTAATAAAAATATTATTTATTTTTAATTTTAATTTTTAAATGACTATTCACCCCCTCCTCTATTATGTATTATCATCACTTTTGATCCAACAGTCTGCATGTACACACAATTGATGTTTTTGTTCCCTATTTTATAGAAAAAATAGATGAAAATGGTTTTAAAATAGTCATGATAACATTTCACTATAGTTTAGATATAGATATTATTATTTCATAGTGTTTTAATAATATTTGTGGAATTTTTAAGAATAAACCAACATGAAATAGTTCAATTGGTACTTATATTGTATCCTCAGATAACCTCTTATTATTACACCTTATGCCTTAAAGGATTGGTATTTTATTAAGTATAGAACCTATAAGTTGTGGGAATGGATGTAGGTATAGGGTTTTTCTAGGTATTGGATGAGTTATATCACCCAAAATGTGTGATCTAGAGAGGAAAATAGGTTTCCTTTTATAAGTGACAGGGAGGGTACTCTTTTAATTTTTCAAAACATTAAAATATTATAAATTCAAATTCAAGGATATGTGGTTTAAAATTGGATTAATTTTAAATTAACGTTGGTATAAGATCTATATAAACTCATCCAACCAAATATGTACACGTTTTTAGGTTATTTTAACTCTTTTCTCTTTAGTTCAACTCCATTGTTAACCATTTTTATCCTTAACAGTGATAAAACATATTTCTATCATTAATTGTTATAAATTTGCTTATAAGTTAAAAGTTAGTACATAAAAGGTACATGGATAAATTTTTTGACCATTTTCCATTCCAATTATCCTCTTTAATGTTTTTTATAATTTTTATATTTTTTATTTATATATTATTTAAAATAATATGTTTTATTCATTTTTCAGGTCTATTCAAATAGTTTAATTTAATGATATAAAAATAGTAATGGAATTAAAATATATACATTTAAACATCCATAATAAGATTTATTTATCTATAAATTCATGTTTCACTATAAATCACAAAAAAATTACTTGTAGTGCTTTTTATATCATTCACTTGATCTTTTTACTACTTGTATAAGCATTGTAATAACATTTCATAAGAATTTAAGATTATTATTTCATAAATAAAAATTTAAAAAAAATTACCAAGATTAAAAAAATCATATTTAAAATAACTATTTGTAACCTAAATTAATTTTATTTATCCCATATAGAAATTATTATAGATATTAAAAGTAAGAGAGTGAAATTTTTTAATTTATCCTTTACCTAATATAGTATAAATGTTATAATGAAAGGTTAGTGGTATGAAATTAAAAAAAATGATTCTTGGATGTTCACGGTCTATAAAAAATTATAAAATTAAATAAATTAATGTTTTATGGAGATTTTTAGGACTTATCCTATAGTTTTAAACCTTTTTTACCCGTTTTACACATTCTGGGGTAACACATAACTACTACAGTTGTTATTCATAATGACCAAAAACAAAAAGGAAATATTTACCAAATTTTAACCACATGGTTCAAAATATGGAATAAATGTCTCACAATTCAATTTATGGAAGTCAAAGAACTCAATGTTAATATAAATTCATAAAGTGCTAGGAATTTTTTTAGTAAAAATGTGTTTTTAGGCCTAAAATAAAATTATAATATACACAGGTATAATGTTTATTTCTATGTAATTAATTATATTATATATAATTAAAGGATACATATGTTTCTTTAAGTTCAAATAGTAATTTTAAATTATAATATTTAATGAAAATAAATGAAATCGTAAAACATCATATTTTTTATTATTCACTAATATATCATTTTAGAAAAATCCCAAAATATTATCTTATGATAATTTTTATACGATGATTTCAAAAAACATTCCTTCTACCAAATAATATTTATAAAATTGGTATAAATTAATTATGATATTTTCTCAAAAAAGTAATTAAAATCATTTTTGTTGAAAACGTATTTATAATGCATAAAATGACTTTTCTAAAAATTATGTACTTATTTAGTGTGAAATTATAATTGAATTTTCATTATATAAAACCTCTATACATATTTTATTTAAATATATTTATTACTATTCATACATATCAATGTGATATCTATGTTATAAATGACACATTTAAATAATATATTTTTATAATTTAACATAATTCGTTTAAATCTCGGTGTTGTGTATTAAGAATGATATCTAGAATAGTGTTCATTTAAAATTTTAGAGTATTATACAACCCCCCCAATTTATATGGACCCAATAATATTAACTAATTCAAAGGATCACACTGGTTAGATCAACACTTCATCCTATCCATTTCATACTTTAATTTAAAAAAGAACATTCAATTTAAGATAAAATATATAATTATCTAAAAATAGTTTTAATTGATGTTGGAGTGCATAACCCTTAATACTTATAACCATTCTTGAAAACCATTAATCATACTCATAAAAGTAATTCTAAATACACATTTAATAACATGAAAAGGTTATATATTCAGGAAAAAAATAACTATCCTGAAAAATGGGGAGAATATATATTGTATATTTAATCACCAAAACACTATTTATTTTAAAACATTATTTTTATCCATTCCAAAAAAATGTTCAAATTCCCTAGATAAAATTTAAAATAAAAATAATCAGGTTCTATTAATAACATAGAAAATTGTAAAAATCAACATAATAAAAAGTGTTATAAATAAATGGAATTAGTTATAGAGCCATATTTACCTAGTAGTTAACCTATCAATACCTAAAATGAGGCACGAGACTCAAGTAATAAGGACTAACTCAAAGAAGAGGAAAACGAGAATCCTGGACTACCCTTAGAAACTCAATATTCCACCGTAATTATGTTATCCATGCATATTTCTGGCTTACTTCATGATTCTCGATTGTCCAATAACTTATCTACTCTCATGACCTATACCTACAAGCCCTTGAAGTGGGATCTAATACAATTTCATAATGACCATGAACTGATTACTGAAAAAAAAATTTGTTTGAGTCTTTATAACACTTATTCTACCCCTTTCATTCATTAGAGTCTAGTGTAGACACTGAGGTTTTGATAAAAAAATATCAGGTGGTGTTTTTCATACCTTAAAATTAAAAAAATGAAGAGAAACCAATACAAAAATTTCAACAAGATCCTCGAGATCAATGGAAATCCTTTCCAAACCTCAAATAACTCTCCAAGGGTGTACCCATTCACCATAATGTATAGAATATATATAGAAAATTACAGCATGATATGTGGAACCATAAAAAATCAGGTCAAGAAAACATAATCAATGTCCATACAAGTGAGATAATGTGAATAATAACTTATTATGCATAAATACACAAAAAAAAAACAATCTAATAGTACAAAAAGTGTATTTACCATATTAAAACTCTAATGTTAATCCTCCAGGACAACCCTTACATGTAGGCACCTCTAATCCTCTAAAAATCCTAAAAAATATAATGATCGAGAGTTTATAAGGAGCTAGCTCCCATGAACAGGTGCTTTCTCTAGGCATGGATCAATGACATCAATGTTTTTGCACTTGCATAAGGCATGAGTATGGTAAATCAATAGGTTTTTTCCACTATATCCCTACATATATATCATAAACCTATTGAATAAAGATAGGCAATTAAACTAGAGAAATTATAAAAGGAGAGAGGAAACATGTTTCAGATACATTTAAGTATATAATTTATTCTAAGATAAGTAACTCATTATATATAGGGGATTCATACATATGATTACATGATTTAGGATATCTTTATATTGATGTTAGGTTAGTGTATGGAAAATCATGTATCCCATCCCTTCTAGGAATAACATAACAAAATTAAGTGCATGGGATCATCCTATGGAAAAGGGAATGTGTATAAAAAATTGTGGCATCAACCCCTCTCATTGAATAGAGGATGGGTATATTAACTCAAGGTGTTTTAAACCTATACCATCATCATTTTTCATTACAATGTGTACCTTATTAACATTATATAAATCATTTCTATTCCATATCTAATACAATTAAAAGTAACCATATTGTATATGGAAATCATAAAACAACTTAATGAACCATTGTATAGAAAAATTCTTTTAAACACTTTATATAATACTTGTATAACATGATGAAATATAATTTTAAATAATCATGGTGAAATAGGAATATATTTTTTTCAAACAAAATTTCATTAGACGATTCAATTTTACAACTATAAAATTTCACGAAAATGAAAAAGAAAATTGGATAACATAATGGTCACTCAATTAATGAATATAATCATACTAAATTAAAAGAAAACCAAAAGGTGTGGACTTCAATCATATTAAAAACAATTTAAAATATTAATTGACACTGGAAAAAATTCATTTTGATTAAATTTACATGATATTATGTTTTTGTATGGCCAACACTTAAGGAGTTTTTGAGGGAAGAGTTGTAAACCTATACATACCAGTTCCAAATAATTTTCTAAGATCCAAATATAGAAATAAAATAAACCAAAATATATGTTCAAACAAAAAAATATTATGTACATAGACGATTATGCACTTACATTAAGAAACATGGAATACTAAAAACAAAATAATACAAATACCCTAACATTAACTGGAACCATCATCTAAAATGGATATTTGTAAAATAATCCTCTATAAATAAATAGATTTTACCAATAATATAATGAAATAATGATTAAGGATTATGGTGACACAAACATAATCTTATCCAAAGATGAGCCCCCACTATGTCTTAATATATATCCAGAGGAAGACTAAAGAAGGGTTTTCTTATAGAGTAAGGATGACCCTTGAGATCACATGGGGGGAAATAGAAATGGCTGATGATGATTTAAATCATGATTTTTTGATTAATTTTTAGGATAAAGGGTAGGATTAAAATGACCAAAATACACCTTTTTAAGGGCCTCTACCTAGCTATATACTAGGTACCTGGTGGATCCATAATAGAACCAAATATAAAAAAATAACACTCTTTGGGTACCAACTCTACTCCCACTCTATAAAAATTAAAAAAATCCATGTTTTCATTTTTGTTTTCCTCCTATAGTCTTCCATCAATAACCTAAAAGTATACTCAACATTGTAAACACCCTCATAATTCACCCAATGTATCCTACTTCATCGTGAGCAAAAATTGTCATGGTTTTGGGCTATACATAAAACTACATGACTCTTGATATGAATTAATAATAATCTCAAGACTAAGGATCATTATACACATTCTCATATATGAATATTGAGTGACATGTAAATATGTTGACTTTTATTGATGGGTCCATAATCATAATCTATCATCTTATAGATTTACAAGTGCAGACTTCATGAGATGATGTCTCATATGCTTATGAGTACACACATATGACAGTCAACATACTATGTGTCTCATCATATAATTTTATCCTAACTGTAAGATATATGTTTAAGAATATCATCATAACACTTTAAGTTTCTCAGCACTGAAGGTAAATATTATGATATTTTAATAAAAAAGATACTCTAGGAAGTTATCATATTGATATTATGTAGATGAACATTCATCATGTTGTAATATATTTATTATTTATTCAAGACCATGAATATATTTTTAATTTAAATAATGAAGTAGTTAGTTCTAGGATACCAAATCCAACATTACATGGTGTCATAATGTTTTTAGGTGTCATGAAGAAGTGGTTTCCTATCGTGTTTGTAATTTTTTAATTTCATAGAGATCATGAAGATTTGGTTTATCTATAATTAATTTTAGTTGATTTTCATTGTATCATTATTGGTGTCATTTTGTTTTAGATCTACGTGATTATAATTTTTTCATTTAGGTCAAAATGTTGAATGTATTTCATAATTAAAATAATAGTGTTTACTAAAAATGGGTCCAAAAATTGTTTTTTTCGCTTTAAATGTTATATTTTAGTTCATAAATGTGTATCACATAGTTAAAAACAAAGAAAATGTACTTGTTTTGTTATAATAATTTAGGAAATCAATCATCTATTCATTCGTTACATGCAAGAATTAATTCTAAGTCAATCTGAAACAACTGGAGTGTCTTTAGGACATAAAGTGAATGTTTTAAGTTTAATGATTATATTTAATCTCAAAATAAACATCACATAATAATAATTGAGTAAAGGAACTCTTATAATCTTGATATTTTAGGAAAATAATTAACAATTCATTTTTTATATATAGAAATTAACCACACATTAATCTGACATGTTTTGTGGTCGATATGATTGAAGTGCATGTTTTCATTTAAAAGTGATATTTTAGTTCAATACATAAATCACATACTCATAGTTGAAAAAACAAACTTTTGTTGTAATAATACTTTTTAACAATGACGTATAATTCATTTTTGAAATGTAATAATCAATCGTATATCAATTTGACACACGGTGTGGCTGATATGACTCAAAGTGTATCTTTTTAGTTTAAAAGTGACATTTTAGTTCACAAAGTATGCCAAATGCTAAAAATCAAGAAAACAATCTATGATTATCTTGATACTTTATGAAAAATATTGATGCTTCATTCATGATGTGTGGGAATTGAACTCAAGTCAATCTGACACATTGTGTGGCTGGTATGACTAAAACTGTTTGCTTTTAGTTTAAAAGGGAATTTTAGTTCAAAACACATTTTAAGTCACTAATAATAAATGTGGTCTTTGCGGAGGTTTTCATTTACTACTGGTGGTGTTTTAAATTGACACTATATTTTGTTGTGGTGGTTATTTAAATCGCTATGTATTTTACTATCAACAATCACTTGGAGGTGTTTTTTATAGTTTAGTGTTGGTTTTTATATGTGTCATTTTTTGGTACTTAGTAGTGTTTTTTTATTCAATTATTTGTGGTTTTCTTAAAATAAAGTAAAATAAAATTATGGAAATTACCATAGCCATCACTAATTTACTTATTATGGTTTAACTTTTCTTGGAGATAAAAAATAATTGAAACTACATAAACTACCACTAAAAAATCAGTGGTGGTTATCAAAAACCTCTACTAAATAGAATAAATGATATATTTTAAAAAATACTAATTATTAAAAAAAAATATGCATACTAAAAATTCAGTTATACAATAAAATCAACCATAAATACATAATAAATTCAGTCATACATCCACGGTTATACATCCACAGTCATATATGCATAGCCTCCAGTCAACGCATAAGATCATTAAACATATATACATATATAGTAAAATATGTCCAACATCTATCATCAACCCATAACCAATATTCCCATATCACCACCACCTTTGTATCCAACCACCTCTATCGCTAAAATCATTATATACGTAACTAGACCCATCATGTCATCTACTATAACAAAAAGAAGAACGAAATTAGAAATTAACATAATATATAATAATTACAGTAGAATCAATGATAATATTAAACCATACCTCAAAAAATTTAATCCATCACAAATTCATTCTGAAGAGTCTCATGGATCAAAACGTTCAACCTCCTACATATAACCTACATCTTTCAACTATAATACATACAATAACATTTAATAAAATATATTCAAAACATTATAGGAATGAAAGATATTTTTTATTTTTCTCATAACATTTATTATTTTTCTAATCAAAAAATTGAAATTTAGAAAAAATATATTAACAATATATCATGTAAAAAACATTGAAAACAAAAACTAATCTATTTGAGATATGATTCAACACTTAGAACTAAAAAGGGATAATTATATAACAGTCTAATAAATTTTTAAATTGATGTAAGTTGTTTTTAAAACCTCTCAATAAAAAAATTAAAGGCTTTGAGATGGAAGAAATTTCTCTATTTAAAAAATAATACAATAGTGTTTTTCAAATGATTTCACATCAATCTGAAGTTATTTTCTTTGGTTTTGACCATTATAGTCATATTTTAGTGTTTTAAAACACTATAGCTATGTTTATAGAAATCTTGGGAAAACTGAAACTCAAATTGATGTGGACCAATTGTTATATTTTAAAAATTAATCTAAAATTTTATTCCTATTATTACAAATCCCACTATCATCATTTGTTTAGTTTTGACCCCCTGACATGTGTTTTTAAAGACATTGAATTATTTTAAAACTACTTATCGAGTCATTCTGGTCACACCATACGTTGAATGGATGTTTTTTCTACTCATACACAACAATTATAATTCAACCACAGTTTCTCATGATTTCACAGCAATATGAGGTCATTTCCTATGGTTTTGATTAATATATGCACGTTTTAGTGTTTTAAAACACTAAAAATGCATTTTTGGGAATCATGAACTAATTGTAACTTGGATTGATCTGGTGTCGGTTAATACATTTTTAAAATAAATCTATAGTAATTTTTCTATGATTTCACGGTTCTATTGTGTTCTTTTCTTGGTTATAACCCCACGATGCTCATTTTTAAAGACTTTGATATCTTTTAAAACTATTTATTAAGTAATTTGGAGAACACTGCACATTGGAAAGATATTTTTTATACTCTTACATGCCAAAAATAATTCAGTGGTGTTTTTACCATGATTTCACATTAATCAGAGGTCATTTCCTATGGTTTTGAATGTTACACGCACATTTTAGAGTTTTAAAACACTAAAATTGTATTTACAGACATCCCTGGAAAATCATAAATCATATTGATGTGTTATTAATTCATAAATTTCAAAAATCAATCTACAGTTATCATCCTATGATTTCATAGCCCTCAGATGATGTTTTCATGGTTTTGACCCACGGATGCACATTTTTAAAGACATTGATATATTTTAATGTTTCTTATTGAGTCATTACGACCACATCACATGTCAGATAAATATGTTTTTTCTCTTACATGTCAAAAATAATTCAATAGTTTTTTTACCATGATTTTACATCAATCCAGGGTCATTTCCCATGGTTTTGACCATTATATGCATGTTTTAGTGTTTTAAAACACTGAAATGAATTTTGGGATATCCCATAAACCAATAACACAAATTGATATGGAATAAGTTCCCACATTTAAGAAAATAAATCTACAGTCATTGTTTTATTATTTCATGGCTCTATAATGGAATTTTTTTGGTTTTGACTCTCTGACGAACCTTTTTAAAGACTTTGATATCTTTGAAAACAACTTATTATGTCATTCTGATCACTATGAATGTTATATGGAAGGTTTTTATACTCGTACACGCCAAAAAAAATATTTCAACCATAGTTTTACCATGCTCCCACATCAATCCAAGGTCATTTTCTAAGGTTTTGAACGTTATATGCACGTTTTAGTGTTTTAAAACACTAAAAATGAGTTTATGGGCATCTCAGACAAACTATAACACGGATTGATGTGTATTTAGAGCCTGTATTTTACAAATAAATATAATTTCATTATCCTATGATTTCACATTTCTATGAAATTGTTTTCTTGATTTTAACCCCCTATTGAACATTTTTAAGAACATAAATACTTTTAAAACAACTTATTGATTCATTCTGAGAACACTACATGTCATATGGATGTTTTTTAACTCTGACATGTATAAAATAAATCAAATTTGGTTTTATCATTATTTCACATAAATATAACTTCATTACCTATTGTTTTCATAATTACAAATATGTTTTAGTGTTTTAAACACTAAAATGTGTTTACAGATATCCCAGAAAAACCATAACTAGGATTGATATGAAGTCAATTAATAAATTTAAAAAATCAATATAATGACATTTTTCTATTATTTTATGGTCTTCCAACACCATTTACTTGGTTTTGAATCATTGATGCACGTTTTTAAATACTTTGATATATTTTAAAACTACTTATTGAGTCATTCTAAGCACACTGCACTTTGGATGGACATGTTTTCTACTAAAAACATAAAAAATAATTAAACCATATTTTTTCCATGATTTCATGTCAATATGATTTCATTTCCAAGGGTTTTGATTGTTACATGTACACTTTTGTGTTTTAAAACACTAAAAATGCATTTACAAGCATCCGAGGAAAACCATAACTCGAATTGACATGAAATTGGTTTCTATATATGGCAAATTAATATATTGTCTTTTTATTATGATTTCACATCCCTATGATTTTGTTTTCTTAGTTTTAACCCCCTAATTCATGTTTTTAATGACTTTATATCTTTAAAAATGCTTATTAAGTCATCTGAAGCATATCGCATGTTAGATGGATGTGTTGTCTTCTCATTAATGTCGAAAATAATTTAATGGTTTATTTCCCATGATTTCACATCGATTTGAGTTAATTTCCTATGGTTTTAACCATTACACACATGTTTTAGTGTTTTAAAACACTAAAATGCATTTATGAGCATCCTAGGAAAATAGTTACTCAGATTAACATGGATTCAATTTCTATATTTTACAAATAAATCTATGGTATTATGCTATGATTTTATGAATCTCCTTCATCATTTTCTTTGTTTTAACCATCTGAAACACATTTTAAAAAACTTTGATATCTTTTAAAACTTCTTATTGATTCATTATGAGCATACCACACATCAGATGGATGTGTTTTCTATTTGTATACATCACAAATAATGTAACTATATTTTTACCATGATTTCATGTCAATAAAAGGTTGTTTCTTATGGTTTTGACCATTGAATCAATGATTTAGTGTTCTAAGACACAAAATATTAATTTACGGACATCATGGGAAAACCATAACTTGGATTTATGTGGCGCCAGTTCTTACATTTCAAAAATAAATCTATAATCATTTTTCTATGATTTCATAGCCCTATGAATTTATTTTCTTTGTTTTCTCCCCCTATTGTGTTTATGGGTATCTTAGGAAAATTGTAACTCAGATTGATGTGGTGTTAGTTCTTAAAATTAAAAAATAAATCTAAATCCTTTTTTCTATGATTTCACAACCCTCTAATATTGTTTTATTGGATTTGACCCTCTAAGGCATATTTTTAAAGACATTGATATCTTTTAAAACTTATTATTGATTCATTTAAATCACATCATATATTAGAAGGATATGTTGTCTAATCATACACATCACAAATAATTCAACCACAATTTTACCATAATTTCACATCAGTCTAAGGTCATTTCTGATGTATTTTACTGATGCATGCACGTTTAAGTGTTTTAAACCACTATAAACATATTTATAGGCATCCTAAACAAATCATAATTTGGATTGATGTGGTATCGATTACTAAATTTCAAAAATAAATCTATATTACTTTTTATAGGATTTAATGGTTCTATTATGTTATTTGTTTGGTTTTGATCCCCTAATGCATGTTTTTTAAAAGACTTTGATATCTTTTAAAATAGTTTATGGAGTCATTCATAGCACACCACACATCAGATGGACATATTTTCTACTCTTACATGTCATAAATAATTCAATCATATTTTTTCCATTATTTCATGTCAATCCAAGATCATTTTCTATTTTTTTTACATTACATGCATGTTTTAGTGTTTTAAGACACTAAAAATGCATTTACAGACATCTCAGAAAAACTGTTACTCAGATTGACATGGAGTCAGTTCCTATATTTCAAAATCAATTTATGGTCATTTCATTATGAATTCATAACCCTATAATGTTTTTTTCTTAGTTTTGACCCCCCCCTAATTCAAATTTTTAAAGACAATGATATCTTTTTATTGAGTCATTACAAGCATACCGCACTTCATATGGATGTGTTGTCATGTCATACATGTCAAAAATAATTCAGCCACATTTCATCATTAGTTAAAATCAATATGGGGTTGTTTTCTATGGTTTTTAATATTACACACACATTTTAGTGCTTTAAAACACTAAAAATGTGCTTACAGGAATCCCATAAAAATTGTGATTCATATTGACATGGTGATAGTTTCTGAATTTCAAAAATCTATCTTTGATTGTTTTAATATTATTTCATAACCCTTAGACATCTTTTTCATAGTTTTGACCCCCTAAAATTAATTCATAAAAACTTTGAAATCTTTTAAATCTTCTTATTTAGTCAAGGATTGAATTTAGATTTTACCTCTACTGGATGAGTTATTAGACTTTAAATTTCTTTAGGTTCATTACCATCATCCTCTAAAATACATAAACTAAGGAATTTTCTATTTCCAACCACCATTAATCCTTTAATTCTATAGGATTCATATTCTTTCACTTTTCTTTCAGTTTTGAAATTTCTCTCTATGCTTATTAATCAACGACATTACTCGATCCCCCACTAGGTGTAACAAAAAATGATTATTATGCTCTATAAAAGACACCCAATAGAGTATGACCAAAACCTATCCCCCATACATGCCCGATATGGTTCTTCCCTAAAAAACATTCTACTGCATCGTTTTGTGGAATCGATAATGATTTTGAAGGGTTCACATCCATTACCTCTTGAATTTTAACATGTTAATATAAAAATATTAACAATTATTTTTTAAATTATCTAAAATTCAAAATTTTATGAAATTAATAATTTTTTCATTAATATTTAATATTATTTCATTACTATAAAATCATAATAATGAAAAATAAATTACAAAAAATCAATACTTAAACCTAATTAATTTGGTTTGGTTACATGGATAAAATGATTCCAATATAGTTAATTAGCATCATTTAATCCATGAACCCAACCCCATTTTATTGGGTTTAAGTATTGTTTGTTTTTGTAATATATTTTCATTATTATGTTTTTATAGTAATGAAATAACATTAAATAATAATAAAAAGTACTTAATCCAACGTCTCTAGTGAGTTCATTCACAAAATTGTTTTCAGGTTTTCAATGAACATTAAGACACATCATTGTCTGACCAACTAAGTAACCTAATTCACGATCCTTTATAAAAAAATATATACATGTTGGAAAAAATATAAACATTAATAAAAATTATAATTTATTGTGTTTATGTAATTAATATACTCTAAAATATTCAATTATCTTATGAGATGCATCTCTATTAATATCAAAAAACATCTTTCATTGCTTATGAGAGACGCCTTCAGGTACTTTATCATACATCTATCGAGTGCTCAAAGATGTTTCTTTAAACCCATCTCAAAATCTCTATTTAAAGTCTCTCTATTTCATGCCCAAATTTGTCATGGTCCATTGGCGTGAAATGGAGTTAGGGACATCAAAATGAAAAAATTTATAGAAATAAAAAAACATAACACTTTATAATTATATTGATAATTTTACTCATACATTTTAAATTAGTTATCAACAAATATTAAATTAATATTACCTTTAATTGGTTGTCAAACACCATATTTTTTTAAGTTATAGGAATATTCCTGCAATATTTGTAATTAATGGGAAAGATCATCATCTCATAAGAAAGTTGCGTAAGAATTTTTCCATAGATTCTGGAAACATCATCGGTAGACACCCCAAACTCATCAAATGGATTGATAATTTTTAAGACTTTCAGGTCTCATACATCTATTTTGTTTATATTTATATCTCTTTGGTTGTTATATTTATATATTTGAAAAAATTCATTAAACAATTAATAAAATATATTTTTTATACAATGGAACACATTCCATTAATGATAACTCTCCAATATCCCCTAGATGGAGGGGTGACCAACCACTCCATCTCGTAGGTGCATCATATGTTAGGTTGCCAACAATATTTGGGAAAGTTGTTGACTCTCTAAAAGTATGTGGTATAGTGAAATCACTATAATCCAATGAAGCTGATGGTAGTTGTGGAATTCTCTGAGATATTGATTAGTTAGGATCTAAATTTTTTTATCATCATTCTTGCAATTCAAACGGTTTAGAATGTATTCAATGTATAAAAATAGAAAAAGTAAAATTTTATTATAAAAAATGACAAAATAGAACAATGTATATATGTATGAAGAACTTATAAATGAGAAACTTTAATATAGTTTTATTACCAAATTATACATTCAATTACCATTATCTTCATTATATTTACTTTTATCAACCTTCATTACAACGATTGATTCATTTTCACCCTCTCTTATAAGTTCTATTATTTCAATATTTTTAGGAAAAAAATTAATGTTTTTTGGTTGATAAGGTTCACTATAACAAAGTAAAAATTGACATTCATCTTCCATATCATACAAGTCTCTCTATTTTAAGATTACAAAAACACTTTATCCTTGATTTATTTCATCATTCTCCTAATTAACCATCATTTATTGTAATGTTCAGATAAATGGATGATACTCAGCATGCTCACTGGTATGTATCATGTGAGAGATGTTGACAGAAGTAAAATGTGACGAATCTTTCATTATACCCCTATCAATGTTGACCCACTTATATTTGAATAAGTCAACTAAAAATTGACCATTCTTGTTTAATTTGATTATATCAATTAGCTTTCCCTAGTATCCTAAATTTTTAGTGTAAATACACCACTATTTTGAGTTCCCACACATTCTTCATGATTAATTGTATGAAACATGAAGTCGTGAATATTGTAGGTATCGAATCTCTTAGCCTTACATAGAGGAACTCAATCCAAAAACATTAAAAGATTTGATATTTTTTATCTATTCTCAATATTAATTATCTATAAAAGAATATATAGGGTGTTACTTTTAATAGAGGAAAAATAATCATGCATTGATAATATTAATATGAGTGTATACTTAAACGACGGGTGAACCATTCAACAATCTCCTTATGAATAACTTTTTTTAATTCCAGTTCATTTCAATATAGACCCCTTAGTCGTCTATTTGTTTGCAATATCAGTTCTTTAATAAAGGGATCTAAAATAAGACTATTAGGTAGAACATATCAATACACTTTTAGTTACTCCAATTCAGTTAGTTTAAAATTTAATCACTTTCCAATTGGTCATCCAATAGTTATAAATACCTCCTCCAATGTAATTTTTCTATTTTCAAACACTTTTAAGGGGAAAGTATGAACACTCACATCTTACCATTTTCAACACCAGAAGAAACTAGTGATTTGTTAAAGAATAGATTGAGTTGATTGGAACCAATCTCTCTAAACAATATCCAGGGATTAGAATTTACCTGAGTGTCTGGGTATTCCTTTAATATGTCTTCATACTGATTCACCATGTTGTCCTAAGATTTCATGTATTCCTCCTTATTAATATTCCACTTGTTTAATCCTCTTAGAAGAATACAAACCTACTTATCAATCCACTATACTTTTACCTTTTTAATGATCACACGAATCGATTTTCCTTGCTTCTTCGACACCATAATATCTATATATTCCTCTTCCATTTCTTTATCTGGGTTTATAAGGAGATACATGTGTTCCAGCACCAAGTCTGTCTGTCGCTGAGGGTATTCCTTTAAGCCTGAATCACGCTATTTCCATAGGTCCCTTACACCAGGGGCAGCAGGCTCGTAACCTGCAGACACCAATTCATTGGTGTAGTCAGCCTACTTAAGCTTTCCAGAAACATTGAACCTTCTCAAAGGGGTGATACCTGCATTTTTTGGAGCCTTCAGGGAAATTGTACCCTTGCATTCAGATATAGTAACATGAGGACTAGAAAGGGGGAGTAATCCTTCCTATGTCTCACCCTCTGTGTTTTCATAATGAAGCTTTCAGAGTCCATAGAAATTTTATTTCCCTTCCGCTGAGAGGATCTTAGATAGTCCTCCTCTATGGTCAGGTCCATGGACGCAAAGGATTCCATATCCTCATCCATTTTCTCCTGAGAATATTCCACATCCACTAGGGGTTACTCTCTGTGGATGAACACCACCCATCCCAATTCTTCACTAACATGGCAGTATTCTTCTTCTTCTCCTAACACTGCAAACTGGTTTTTAGAAGTCAAGGTTGATCCCCCAGATTTAGCCTTCTCATCATAAGAGATTCGAGTCTGCATGCCCTACTTGGACTTGTTTCAAACTCTTGGATGTTCAAATACTTGAACCATATATTGGAAATGTATTGAGGTGTCCTCCATTTCCAGATACTGAGAATCCTCGCCAATGTTTTGGTCCTCACATACAACTTCATACACCCCAACTTCATTGATTTTATTTGATGTGTCCATCTACATTTCTTGTGAATCATCTAGGTGAACTTCTCTCTCTTCCTACCCAACCCCTTCCTATTCCAATCCTGCATGCTTGTTTTCCCCGTCACTCTCATCACTGCCAATCCCACTATCACACAGAGGTTCAGTAGTAGCCTCATCTGAGCATACCACACCCAAATTGCGTTTCAGATGATGAAAAATATCAGTGACTCTTAGGTAAACCTAAGAAACCAATGACGTCTTCTGGGGAACCTTAACTTATTCACATAGGGCCTCAGGAATAGGAGAGGTAGAGTTCATATCCCCTAACTAATGTCTACCTTCATTATTAGCAAACCCGTCCTCAAACTCATCTTAGTCTGAGGGAGGGCCACCAGCCGACCCGCCTTGGTGTGCCCTTCCACTTCGCTAGCATGAAGGGGACAGGTGCCCAAGATGATTGCATGCCGATTTAAAATATAATTATTAGAGATTCTATAAACGCATCCAACATGATTGAATCTAGTCTCAATCCCATCAAAATTCCTAGAACGTAAGGTCAATAACTCTTCATCTATGTAACCTTCACGGATAGAGCTTCTTGTTGATTTTTATTCCTTGTATTTTATTTCAAATGAACTAAGTACCTAGTGAAAAAAATGTATTAAAAACAATTACACATTTATTTGATAAAATTTAGTTCATCAATGGAAATAAAAAAAATTCAACCTACCTCTCAATTGGATACATCCATCGACAGTGTACAGTCCACCAATTTTAGATTCTTTGACAAAATGAACTATCAAATGAATCATGATAGTGAAAAATTAAGGGGGAAAATAATATCTCCAAATGGCAGTGTCAAAAAAAAATACTTTCTTGATGTTTATCTAGCTCAATTGGATTTAGATTTTTTTTCATAAAACTCACTGGAGAAGGTACATGACTCAATTACAAATGTAGTTTCTTTTTCAAGTAATGTATTACACAATGTCAATAGTAATAAATACTCCATTAGAATATGTGAATAATGACTTTTCAATACATGTAGTTTTCAATGTTTTAAGTTAACGCACCATGAAATGTTACTTGAATATTGTGCTAGTAATTTTACATTCTATAAAGTTTGAAGGAATTCATATTTCATTGGTTTCTTTATTTTAAAAATAGTCAAAGGATACTTTTCATTCTCCTTTTCCCAAAAACCACACTTTAAATTCATTGATTCCAAATCCTTACGAGCATTAAAGTGATCCTTTGATTTACATTGCTCATTAAGCAATGTAAAAATTGCATTATCACAGACTTTCTTCCTAGTGTGCATTATGTCAAGATTATGGTATATAAATTTAAACTCCAAATAAGGAAGTTTAAAATAAATAGTCATTTCCTTCAACTATTGTGTTCCAGCTGCTTCAGATATTGTACCTTGTACCCCTTTCCCCCTTCTTTAAACTGGTTACATTTTTCAAATTCTATAGTGAGATTCATTAATTGTCCCTATATTTTTGAACCAGACTACACCTTAAATGACTTTATCAATTAAATTTCTCCATTGAACTATGTCATGTTAAACTTGAATTTATGAGAAGAATAATGAAATTAGTGATGACACAAAAACACCATTTTCTACTATAAGGTAATTACTTAGGTTAAAAATCAATATTACAATATAGACAAGCCAAACGAGTAGGAGTGTTCCAATCGAATATGTTTCATAGTTCAGGAAAGTCACTAATTTTACACATTAAAGTAGTATGCATTTTGAATAGATTTATCATTGAAGAATCATATGTTTCTATTCCATCTCCCATAATTCTCAAAACTCGTTGAGTATAGGATGAAGGTATACATCAATTTTATGTCTAGGAATTTCCATTAGAGGAACAAAAATCAAAATAATGGAAGAATTATACATCATAAAAATCCATGGAGGTATATTATAGGCGATAAAAACAATTGGTCGTATGTTATAATTAGTAATTAAAGTACCAAAAGGGTTCAAACCATCAGAAGACAATCCCAAACATCCATTACTAGGATCCAAAAAAATGGATATAATAAATCAAACACCTTCCATGATGTTGAATCTTTTAGATTTCTCATCAAGTCATCATTGTTACTATCCTCATCATGTAACTTCATCTCATATGTAGTCTTAGATGACATGAATAATCTTTTCAGGTATAGTTTTAGAGGAAATTAATGCAATACCTTTGTGGGAGTTTTCTTCATATGCTTTTTCCTAGTGTTGCATTCATTTTGTACTCTCATTATTGCTCATTGACTTTTATCTACTTATATAAAATATTATGCATTCTTCTTATCGAACTCATATCCCCAATAAAGCATACAATCATTAGGATATGCATGTATCTTTGTATAATCATGTCCAAGTTTGTTGATGATTTTTTTCATCACATTGTATGATGTAGGAATATTAACATAATTAAATCCATCATGAAGAAACTCTACAATAATGGAAACTACGTTGTTAGTAATTCCACAAAGTCACATGATATGATACAACTTAAGTAGATTAGGCAACATCGAATACATGGGATGCCCTTCATACAGTTCTTGTTTTCTGTTTTCAACTAATTCATAAAACTCTTTTTTTTGGTCGCTGAATTTTATGAAATATTAACCTACTTGGGATCAACTGAATGTTTTTTTGATATATTAAAATCATCCACATTGTATACTGTAAATAAAAATGTGTCATTTATCAAGTTTCAGACTGAATTATCCTATGGAAGGTCAGTTTGTGTTTCATGGACAAGATAGTCATTGTTTTTACTTTATATAACATTAGATTCTTCATGTGAGACCTGAAAAACATATTCAGCAGTAAACTATTTCAATATTAATTGCTTGTGTACATTGTTTCTATTCAACCATAACTTGAATTTACAATTTGGACACTAAAATTTTGTCGACCATCCACTGATCGGTTTGCAATTACATAATCTAAAAATTATTCCAAACTCTTGGAATACCAAGGTGTATTTTGAGGTAAATTAATCCAAATTTTCTCCACCCATATTTGATTACCACTCTTCTCCTTATACATTCAAATATAAACATATAATTGTTTAATCAAGAATGTACAATAAATTTTTAGTATCACCCAACTTATTTATTGATCTCGTTAGGGTCTTTATTCGACAAAACTCAAATTCAACAAGAAAATAATACAATATGACATGAAAAACATAAATAACATAAATTAATAAATGTTTTCCCTCATAATAAGGGGGTTGTGTGTCATGAAAGAAGATCACTGATGTGAGGAAACGAAAAAAGGAAAATGTAGAGGTTGGGGATACAATTCTAGAAACATATTACTCATGCACATACAAGACTAGTGGAAATCAAGGTTTATGTAGGGAGGAGGACAAGATCATGGGGAAGGTTTTAAGGCTCTACCATCATCAAGGGGTGGTTTTCACTGAGAAATGGGGAAGAGGGTTCGTCATCATTGGTTAAAGAGTCATTGAGGGGTCACTACAAAAAAAACCGCCGTTTAGTGGCGGTTTTTTCGCGGCGGTTTTAAAAAGCCCCACGAAACGCGTTTTCGGGCCGCCATTTCGCTGCGGTTTTAAGAACTGCCACGAAAAAACCGCCGCTAAACGGAAAGTTTGTTTTAATTATTTTTTTTTAATTTTTTTTAATTTTTTTTATTTTTATTTGAGGATTAGCGGCAGTTTTTTAAAAAACTGCAGCGAAATAGCGGCGGATTCCGTAAAACCGCCGCGAAATGAAATGAAAAAAATAAAAATACGCGAGAAACCCCCAAAAGCACTAAAACGGCCATAAATTTTGATCCGGGCGTCCGTTGAAGCGCCACGACCAGTCAAATCGAAGCTCAAGAAGGGATCTAGAGGCATATATAATCAATACCATGAGACGGTCTAAGGTGTAGAAAATATTAGAGTAAGAAAAAAGTTGAAAAAATTCCTCCAACTTCAAACGATCATAACTTTTTCTCCGGGTGTCCGTTTGGGATCTACCACATATCAAATCAAAGCCAGCGAATAGAGATATGCACCAATTCAACACGAGAAAGCTTCTGTCATGTTTTTTGACCCCAAAAACCCCTCTAAAGGCCTCCAAAACCCCGTTTCTGTTACCAGTGTCCCGTCGAACTTGCCTTCAAACAGACCTAACTTTCGATCTGCATGTCAGTTCGGCCTCCTCCACCTTCCAGATCATAGCTCGTTCCATGAGCTTCAGTTTGAATGGTTGCGGAGCCCACATGCACTCTTAGATCATATGTTATGGCCTTTTTAGTGGGTATCAGATTTGTTATGTTTTTCAATGCCTTTTTTCTAGCACCCGTTCTCCGTCAGCTTTTTTTAAATGGTCATAACTTCCGATCCGTCTGTCCATTCGGACTCTTTCACCATTCAGGTTGACGAGCATTTCAGGATCTTTGATTTGACCGGTTGTAGATCTAAAATAGACTCTTGGATCATAAGTTATCTCTATTAATGTGAGTCCAATGTTTTTGTTTCTTTATGACCGTTTTGACGGGTTTTAACAGTAGCTCCATTTATTACTGTTTATTTGGGTTTCCATGACTTGTTATCTTTATCAATGGTTTTTTATAGGTTATTATGATGATTATGTTGAATTATTAAAGAGTTTTCCAGAGTTGTCACGAGTTTTCATGTGTTCTCATTTTTTCTAATGCCTCATTCTTCATATACTTCTCCATCCTTTTTCATGCGTTTTCATGATTTTTCATCCCTTATCACATCTTTTCATACTTTTTCATGTGTTTCCTTTATTTTTTATTATTTTTTATTTATAAAATACTTTAATTTATTTATTATCTATTATTTGTAACTGGTTATTTATTATTTATTATTTATTATTTATTATTTATTATTTATTATTTATATTTATTTATTGGTTATTATTTATTAGTTATTAGTTATTATTTATTATTTATTATTTATATTTATATATTATTTTTTATTTATTTTTATTTATTATTTCTATTTATTTATTATTTATTTATTATTTTTATTTTTTATTTTATTTATTATTTATATATATATTTATTTATTATTTATATTTATTTATTATTTATTATTTATTTATTATCTATTATTTATTATTTATTATTTATATTTATTTATTATTTACATTTATTTATTATTTATATTTATTATTTATTATTTATATTTATATTTATTTATTATTTATATTTATTATTATTTATTATTTATTATTTATATTTATTTATTATTTTCTATTTTTTATTTATTATTTATTATTTATATTTATTTATTATATATTATTTATTATTTATTATTCATTATTTATTATTTAATATTTATATTTATTTATTAGTTATTATTTATTAGTTATTATTTATTATTTATTATTTACTATTTATTATTTATATTTATTTATTATTTATTATTTATATTTATATTTATTTATTATTTATTATTATTTTATTTATATTTATTTATTATTTATTATTTATATTGATTTATTATTTATTCTTTATATTGGTTTATTATTTATTATTTATATTTATTTATTATATTTTATATTTTATTTATTATTTATATTTATTTATTATTTATTATTTATTATTTATTATTTATTATTTATTTATTATTTATTTTTTATATTTATTTATTATTTATATTTATTTATTATTTATATTTATTTATTATTTATTTTTTATATTTATTATTTATTTATATTTATTATTTATTATTTATATTTATTTATTATTTATTATTTATATTTATTTATTATTTATTATTCATTATTTATTATTCATTATTTATATTTATTTATTAGTTATTATTTATTAGTTATTATTTATTAGTTATTATTTATTATTTATTATTTATTACTTATTATTTATTATTTTTATTTATTTATTATTTATTATTTTATATTTATTATTTATTATTTATATTTATTTATTATTTATATTTATTTATATTTATTTGTTATTTATTATTTATATTTAGTTATTATTTATTATTTATTATTTATTATTTATATTTATTTATTATTTATTTTTTATTATTTATATTTATTTATTATTTATTATTTATATTTATTTATTATGTATTATTTATATTTATTTATTATTTATATTAATTATTTATTATTTATATTTATATTTATTATTTATTATTTATATTTATTTATTATTTATTATTTATTATTTATATTTATTTATTATTTATTATTTTCTATTTATTATTTATTATTTATATTTGTTTTTTATTTATTATTTATTATTCATTATTCATTATTTATTATTCATTATTTATATTTATTTATTAGTTATTATTTATTATTTATTATTTATTATTTATTATTTATTATTCATTATTTGTTATTCATTTTTTATATTTATTTTTTTAGTTATTATTTATTATTTATTATTTATTATTTATTATTTATTATTTATTATTTATATTTATTTATTATTTTCTATTTTCTATTTATTAATTATTATTTATATTTATTTATGATTTATTTATTATTTATTATTTATTATTTATTATTTATTATTTATATTTATTTATTATTTATTATTTTTATTTATTTATTATTTATATTTATTTTTTATTTATTATTTATTATTTATATTTATTTATTATTTATTATTTATATTTATTTATTATTTATTTATTATTTATTAATTAATATTTATATTTATTTATTATTTATTATTTATATTTATTTATTATTTATATTTATTTATTATTTATTATTTATTATTTATTATTTATATTTATATTTATTTATTATTTATTATTTATTATTTATATTTATTTATTATTTATTATTTATTATTATTTATATTTATTATTTATTATTTATTATTTATTATTTATTATTTATTATTTATATTTATTTATTATTTATTTTTTATTAGTTATTATTTATTATTTATTATTTATTAGTTATTATTTATTATTTATATTTATTTATTATTTATTATTTATATTTATATTTATTTATTATTTATTATTTATTATTTATTATTTATTATTGATTATTGAATATTTATTGTTTATTATTCATTATTGATTATTGATTATTGATTATTTATTATTGATTATTGATTATTTATTATTTATTATTTATTATTTATTATTTATTATTTATTATTTATTATTTATTATTTATTGTTTATTATTTATTGTTTATTATTTATTATTTATTATTTATTATTTATTTTTTATTTTTTATTATTTATTATTTATTATTTATTATTTATTATTTATTAATTATTAATTATTAATTATTAATTATTATTTATTATTTATTTATTATTTATTATTTATATTTATTATTCATTATTTATTTTTTATTTTTAATTATTTATTATTTATTATTTAATATTTATTATTATTGAGTTTATATCCATTATTTATGTATTATTTGTTTTTTCAATTAATATATATAAGTATATTAAATTCTGTTTATTAACTACATGGCGAGCTTGCTGGAGTGGTAAAGTCTTTGGAAAATATGCAAGAGGTTAGGGGTTCAAATATCACCAAACGCAGAATTTCTTTATATTGCATGGGTATGCATGTGCATGTGCATTGCATGTGCATGGGATATGCATGCATGGATAAATAAAGTAAATAAAATAATATGAAATAAATAAATAAAGAAAATAAATACGAAATAAAATAAAAAAATAAAAAAAATCAATACGAAATAAAAAAAATAAAAAATAAAAATGAAATTAAATAAATAAAATAAATATAAACTAAAATAAATAAAATAAATAAATACAATAAATAAATAAATAAATAAATACGAAAAATAAATAAATAAAAAAATAAATAAAATAAATATATAAATAAATAAATAAATAAAATAAAATAAAATAAATACATAAAATAAATAATTAAATAAATAAATAAATAAATAAAATAAATATATATAAAATAAATATATAAATAAATATATAAATAAATATATAACTAAATATATAAATAAATATATAAATAAATATATAAATAAATATATAAATAAATATATAAATATATAAATATATAAATATATAAAATTAAAAATAAAAAAATAAAAAAAATAAAGAAATAAAAAAATAATGAAATAAAAAAAACTGCCGCTAAAAAACCGTCGCAAAACGTTCTGCGACGGTTTTGAAAACCGCCGTGAAATACTTTCCCGACGCACGATTTAGCGGCGGTTTTTCAAAACCACCGCCAAACGATTTAGCGGCGGTTTAAACTGCAGCGAAACGAAAAGAAACCACCGCTTAATGTCTTTTTTTCCGTAGTGGGTGTCGCGGCGATTGACGATCAGTATCGATGGAGGTGGGGTGGGCATGGGTGGGGGTCTTCCGGGGGTGGGTGGGTTAATTAGGTTTTTAAAAAAAATATAGTGGCATTTTTATGAAACCCTAACTATATTTTAAATAATAATCAATATGTTTTAATTAGCGGTGGTTAAAAAAACTGTTGCTAATAAACCGCAGCTAAGACCACATTTTTTTGTAGTGCATAATCAAAATCTTAAAAACACACTCAAATTGTCTTAATACTTTAGAAAGGTGATATGTGATTCATTTGTGACATTTATAAATTATTTATACATAAATGTAACACATGGTGTGGTCAGTAAGACGGAAATTGCATGTTTTCATTTAAAAGTGAAAATTTAATTCTGAATACGTGTCGCACACTCAAATTTTCAATATTTTATCATATTTATGTTTTATTTAATTTTTTTATTTCATATTTCTAAAATAATTAGTGTTTTTAGTTATTGGTACACTATTTTTATATAGGATTGGGTTGATCTCTGGAGAAGTTCATATCCAATAACAGGGATATCACTAGTATTAAAAATAGTTACCGTGTTGGCATTTTTTACATCAATTATTTATAACCAACATCCAATGTTTTGTAAATTGATTTATTGAGTAAGTTATAATATAATTACTGTTAAAAATGAATTATGTTGATTTATCATGTCAGTAATTATATAACCAATGTGATAAATCAAGTATCTCGCTTTATCACGTCGGTTATACTATAACCAATGTGATAAATCCCATTTTTTAATATTTTTTATTATATAATCGATGTTATAAATCATTTTATCAAATCGGTTATATAATAATCAATGCGAAAAATATAATAAAAACACTTTATCATATTAGATACTAAATAACCAACGTGATATATCATTTAAAGGTTTTGTGAAGCTCTGTTTAGAGTCATTACGGTGTTTTTCGATCGGGCAATAGTGACATGGTTCTCTCTTGCACAGAACCCCTAGAAATGATTCTTAGAACCCGTGGCCTTCAACCATGTTTTTTCATATTTATTCAGAATATTTCCTATCATAGTATCTATTTGATTGACAATCACCTCTCAAGTAAGTCTCACATGCCTCGATTTCAGTCGTTATTTTTCATGGATTCCCTAAATCTACATTTTTCTATTTCAGTTACTAAAATATAGCAATATCTTGTTTAATTTTCTCATGTTATCATCCTTGTAAATGACATTATTTATTTTATTTATCTAAAATCATTATACATTAAATTTCTCATTATAGGTAATGGTTTCCCATTGATTATTTATTAAAATATGAGGCATGGCATTCCACATTATTGGACATGGTTTTTCTTATCCTTTATCAGAAATAATTTGGCATGAAGCTCCATGTTACTTTGGTTAGATGCTCAGGATGATGCCTTATTTAAATATGAAATCCCCATATAGACATCCCAGGTCATGGAGAAATTGTTTATATACCATATCTCTCGTTTCAATTTATATAACACATTAAATTTTTTGTTATTCTGACTTAGGAAAAAGAAGGTATACTTGTCTAGGTGTTTATTGATGAATATGTACTCAGTCTTCTTAAAAGAGTTGGGATAATTATTTATTTAATTATTTTTCAATATGGTAAGGTTTTATGAAGTACATATTTTATGCTGACTGATAGTATTATAACATAGAATGTTGATGCATGGTTGCTTATTTATTTGGCATTGCATTGGTTGAATATATAGTATTATATCTTAGTTTTTGTTACATTACGCTACATTTCATTTACTATTATTATACTATATTTAGTACTAATCTAGAGGGTAAATTTCTCTAACCATACAACCATTAAATTGTCGCTGCTAGTCACAAACCTCTTGCATGCACATATGGGGAGGCTCGCATGAGGCCTTACCACCAACCAGTCTGATAACTATTTGTAAAGTGAACCAGTTGGAGGCATTACATGTTAGATAAGTATCCCCCAAAACAACCTCTCATCATACCTTGAATAGTATATTTTCACCACCTTCCCAAGACAATCTAGGTTCCCCTTAAGTCCTGTACTTTGAGTCTAATATAAATCCATTTTAAAAAGTGGCTCAGATTCTAACAACATCAACTTACCACTCACAAATCAATTACGCCCATACACAGGACCATTTTACATAACAAACTCAATATTAATGTTAAAACCCATAAATTTGACCATCAAAACTACATGAAATAAAGAAAATATTTCAATTCAATACAATCCTAAGACCTATTAGGTTAATATTTTAGATAATAAGGATAAAAAATTAAGTAACAAAACTCATGTTGTGATGGGTTAATAATACATCACACTAGTGGATGGTGATTTATTTTTACATAATTTATTTCAATATTATTTTTAAACAACAATATCTTTATAATTTTCAAATACGCATATATTTTTTTTATATTTCAAAATTGTGTTACATTCAAATTATGGAATATTTCATATAAATATAAAAATGACTTATATAACTATATTTTATTTTTAAAATTACTTCCATACATATTTTTTTATGATTTATCATTTATATTTAAACTTATATTCCATTATTGTGTAGAATTTGTAATTATATTTTTCAAATACACATATATTTGTTTTATATTTCAAAATTGTGTTACTTTCAAATTATGACATATTTCATATAAATATAAAATTGGATTATCTTAACCAGATATATAATTTTGATATTTTTTATAGATAATAATGATTCAAATTTGGATTATGGAACATTGAATATGTTATGAATGTGAGATAGGTGTTGATACTTTTTTGGAATTTTCTAAACAAAATATTCCAAACAACGACATGTTTTTTTCCATGTCTAAAATTTTTATATATGAAGAAGTTAAAAAGTATATAGATCAAAGATCATTTAATTTTTCATGGTTTTAATCTGACTTACAGCCCTTGGATTTGGCATGGTGAAACTTGGTAGAATTTCAGATCTACTGATGATGATGCTTTTCAAGATGGTAACTCTAATAAAATTGAAAAAATGATTCGTGATATTAAAGCAGAAAAAATTGAGAAAGAACCAAAAATTGAGATTCTATATGGTGATGCTAAAAACCCATTGTATCCTATTTGTAAAGACTTTACGGTTTTACCATTGGTGTTAAGATTGATTAACCTGAAGGGGAAATATGGATGGAGTGACTAGAGTTTTACAGAGCTGCTACAATTGTTGAAAGAAATTCTTCCTAAAGAAAATTATCTTCCAGATTCATATTATAAGGCTGAGAAAATATTATGCATGATGGGATTGTGATACAAGAAAATACATGTCTACCCAAATTATTGTGTGATATATAGGAAGAAATATGAATTTCTTTCAGAGTGTCCTAAATATGGGACATCGCGATATAAGTTAAAATAAAAATCACAAGATGGTTTAGAGATTACAGATATTATGCCAAGATATTTTGGTATCTTCCAATAATTCCTCATTTGAAACGTTTATTTTCTATTTCACATGTTGAAAAAAGGTTTAGAGGGAATGTTGATGAGCGAATATGTGATGGAAAATATGTCATCCAGCTGATTGTCCATAGTGGAAGAAAACTGATTAACAGATTCCTATATTCAGAAATGAAGTTAGAAATCTCATTCTTGGGTTGTGCATGGATATAATAAATCCATATATAAGCCTTAGAAGCACACATGGTTCATGGTCTGTTTTAATGGTAATTTACAACCTATCTCCCGGATTTTTTATAATGCGCAAATATGCCATGTTGTGTTAAATGATATCTGGACCAAAGCAACCTGGAAATGATATTGTTTTTTTCTTATCACCACTAATTGATGATTTGAAACTATTATGGGAGGATGGTATTAGGGTATATTATTCTTATAAAATGGAATATTTTCAATATCATGTAGTGATTTTGTTCACTAGAAATGACTTCCCAGCATGTGGAAATTTGTTTGGATATAGTTTTAAAGGGCATAAATCATGTCCAATTTGTGAACATACTTCATATTTTCAATTTCATCATGGGAAGAAAACATTATACTTAGTTCATCGAAAGTTTTTTACTATGTATAACTCTTATAGATATTAATAACGGAATTCAATGGATCACAAGAATTTGATATTGATCCAAAACCTTTATCCATTGATGTGTTTTTTGAGAGGGTGAAAAACCTTGATTTGACATCTGGAATGTCATGTAAATCTAGTAAGGATAGTCATATTTGGACGAAACAGTCACTATTTTTTGAGCTACCATGTTGGAGATACCATGAATTGAAACATAGCAATGATTTCATGCTTATGGAGAAGAATATATGTGATACTTTGATTGGAACATTGTTAGATATGAAAGGAAATACTAAATATGGGTTGAATCCTAGATTAGTCTTATTTTAAATGAGAATACATTTGGAGTTAGCTCTTACTACTTATAGAAGGTGAACATTTCATCCCTCGACTTGTCATACATTATTCAAGAGGGAGAAAAATAGCTTTCGTTGGTGTCTTCATGATATCAAAGTTTCACATGGTTATTCTTCACATGTAAAAACTTTTGTCTCTTTGATGGATTTTAAGTTGATAGGTATGAAATATCAAGATTTTTGTATGGCAACCCTGCTTTTATTAGAAACATAAACATGAATTGTTACATAAAAATTCACTTGATACGACAAAGAAGGTCGATAGGTTTAGTGTCTTTGGGTCTTAGGATCATTACATAAAAACATAAAAAATGAAATACAACATCTTTATTGAAAACAACCTTTACATGACCACTACCTTCCCTCATACTTAGCATTGCATGGGATAACCTGAGGACATGCATAAGAAAAGGGTGAGCTATAAAGACCAATAGTGGAGTACACTTGGAATAACATGAGGAGTAAAATACATGTTAGACAATAGGAATATCAATAGAGCATAAAAGAAACATTAACATAAAGGCATGATAAAGAATGATAATCATAACATGGAAATGTCGCAACAACACTAAACATGGAATTTTCATGAGACAAGGTCCATTGCACATAGAGCATTAGTAAATCCTCATTGCAAATGAAGCACGAGTAAACCCTCATTGCACTTGAATTAGCATGAGTCAACACTCATTGCACATGACGTATCATGATTCTATACCTTACCCAATGCATTGGAGCACTATAAGGGTGAACCCTTCTTAAACATTTCATTTCATGCATAATTGTGCCACATTGACCATAAAACATGGATTCAATAAACATAATCATTTATTCAATGATAAAGGAATGTGGAATTCATACATGAAACTTTATAATCAATATGTAAATGTGCATAATGGTGAATACCCCTGATGGAGAAATGGGCATGGTATTCACTACACAAAGGCATTGGCTTAGAAAATCGGTGCAATTTTGGCAGCGTAATGGCGTGACATAAGAATTCATAAAAAATGACGATGAGAGAGAAAGGGGTTCCTCGTCATATTTAAATGTAATGGAAAGTAAGGAGGTCATATAGATACTTGTCCCAACAATTGTAATGGAATTTAGATTCATGATACAAAATTATTGCTTGAATGTAAAAGATGAGAGAGAATTTCCTTCTGGAATTTCGGCATAATAACGGGTGTACATGGGAGGAATTTAATGAGAGAGAAAGGGGTCTCCCATCATTCAAACAATAATATGGAAGTATGGGGGAGGAGAAAAACCATGCCCCAACATTCATAATTGAAATTAAAGGGGAAATACAACTTAAAGAAAATTGACAAAAATGAGAAAGGAAGAAAAAACCCTTACTTGGAAGTGTGCTTCCAAAGGAAAGAGAGAGGATTTTGAGAGGATTCTTGTGAGATTGAGGCACCTCGGGAGGATTCTATAGAGAGTAGGGAAGAGTTTGGACGAACTCCAAGGGCTTTGAGTGAGGAGGAAGTGGGATCTTGGGTGGGTTTATATAGGAAAGGTGGGGAGATTCTTTATTATTTAGGTTTGGGTCCCCTTACATTAAATTAATCCAAACCACAAACCATGACATGGTTTTTTGCCCATGGTATTTGGAAAATAGAAGAGGAAAAAAATATTTTATAAGGACAAATTCCAAAATTCTTAAAATATTAGGGTTGCTTATGTGGAGGTGAGTCACACTCACATTGAAATTAATTTAAAAAGGGAAGGTGTTGAATAAGTATTGAGGGGTCCATTAATGCTTTGAAAAGTAAGTCAAACAAACCAAAAATCAAATTATTTTAATGGTAAAACAGATATTGTCTGAACATAAAGATTATAGTATTTTGTTACATCACTATTGGGTCATTATGATGTCATAAAACACATTATATATTTAAACGGTATTTAATTTTTACCCAAAAATTTGACTGTCTCAGAAAATTATGAAAAATTCACCGTTGGATATTTTCGACGTCCGGAATCCAGACATAAAATTTATTTTATCTAAATAATTTTCTAAATATGTTAATTTTCACTTTTAAAATAAAAACCGATATTTATTAAAAATTCACGGGTTTTGACAGAAATGGCTTTCAAACCTTAATAAAAATTTTAATTGCATTCATAAAATCCAAAGATCATTTATATTTAATAAAAATTAATTTAATAATATTATTTTTATTTTATTAAAATATTATTTAATTCGGAAAAATCCCTTTATTTAATAAAATATATTTCTTAATTAAAAATTAACTAAAAACACCATTTGTACTTTAAAAACTATTTACAATGTATAAAAAATTACTAGATATTATATTCATTATTATATAAAAAAATAATGTACATGAACATAGTACTACTTATTTGTTACATAACCCTTTAAAACTCCCGCATAAGACCTAAGGGTAAGGTGTGCGATGGTGACAGACTCTTGGGGTGGCTAGGATAACATCTCTCGAGTGGTAATTTCAATCAACTTCCACATTTCCTGTAGACAGTCACGTTCGAGCTTTACATGATGAAGCTCAGCTTGGGCTTGGTCAAGGGCGAAGACCAAAGACTCCACCTCTTTTTTGAGCTCCGAAAAATGGGATTTTTATGGGGCAATTCTACTGGATGAGGACATCGCTTCCTTTGTCTGGGTAAAATGGATTTGTTAAAGTCCTATATTTATACTAATCATGTGATCACTATTCAACGACTATATTAGCAATGGTCAAAATTTGTAACATAAAATCGAATAAGTTGACATTTTTTATAAACATAAAGATACATTTAATTAGATCAAGAGAGATTTCCATTAATGAAACATTTGGTCGTTACATTTTGCATCATAATGAAACAACTTCTACCAATTAAATTTCATGTAATATTGCTCATCTATGTTAGAAAGACTATCATAAAGGTCTGTAAATTTTTCAATTCAATATGTAATAAATCCATTGATCTGGATAATTTTAAAAAGTTTGACAACGAAGCAATTTCTATACTTTTTCAATTGAAAAGGTATTTTCCTCCATTTTTTGATATAATGATGCATTTAATGGTTCATCTGGTTCGAGCTATAAAGCTTTGTGGACCTGTATATCTATGTTAGATTAATCCTATTGAAAGGTATATAAAGATATTAATGTTGTATGTTAATAATCCTTGTCAAGATAAATCCTCCATTATTGAAAAGTATATTTTGGAAGAGGTTGTGGAGTTTTGTATGAGGTACTTGTCTACGGCAGATCACATTGGTTTGCCTCTATCTCGCCATGAATGAGTTAATAATGGGGGAAAGGGGATTCATGGCTTGAAAGTCAAATCGTTGTCAGATTAACATATAAAGAAGGTACATTTATAAATCTTTAATAACATACATGATGCTCAACCATATATAACATTTCATATTAATGATTTGAAACAATGTCATCCAAAGAAAAAAGAAATGTGGATTTTGAGTGAGCATAACAAAACTTTTTTGTTATGGTTTAAAAATACTGTGCATGGTAGATCAGATGCATCAGATACATTAAGATGGTTAGTGGGTGGTCTAATTTTTAATGTGATAACCTGGTATGGGTATGACATTAATGGATATACATTTCATATGAAATCTCAGGACAACAAAAGTGCAGTTCAGAATAGTGGTGTATTGGTGTTCAGAGAAGCAATGCATTTTTCAAGTTCTGAAGAAAAAACCCCAATTTATGCATCAAGTTCATATTATGGATTCATTGAAGAAATATAGGAGGTTGATTAAATTAAAATAAAATTTACAGTTTTTAACTATAAATGGTTTATCGGTAACAATAGTGTCTGATGCGATGAATTTGGAATGACACTTGTTAATCTGAATAGATTGGGAGTCATAGCTGATTCTTTTATCATGGAAACACATGAAAAACAAAATTTCTTATGTTCTTGAACAATCCGATATGAAATGGTCTATTGTTTTACAAGAAAAAAAATAATATATTGGTGATGATAAACTTGAAGAAGATACTTATTTATGTGAGATCCCTACTTCCATGGAAATATTAATAGATAATAATGATGAGCATGTCGTAGACCTGGTTTGTGCCATAAGGAATGATCATGATGAAGGAATTTGGGAAAAAATCCATTAGTACATTCCTAATATTATAGGTATCATATGATTATTTCTCATTTAATATTATTAATTTCATAAAATGTTAGATATTTTAATTTTTTTTATTTATTAAAACACGTATTAAAAATAATAAGTAAAAATGTTTATTTATATTAGTTTTGTTTTGTTTTCTTTACCTTGTTTTCCATTACGTAACTTATATATTTATTGATTTTGTTGAATTATAATTATTTTAAATATAATATGTTAAAAAATATTCTTTTTTGTAAAAATTGATTTATTAGGTTGTAACATTTTCAATATTCATACACTAATTTTGGATGTCTTTATTGTTATCATTTTAGTTAACTATAACAAATATGAATAATACTGTGTTAAGCTTTAGTTTAATTTTTTGTTTCATAATTTTTCATTTTTTATTTAAATTAGTATTTTAATAGTTGAATTTGTATATTAGTGTACTAATTATTGGTTTATTTGATTTGAATGATAATGAAAGATCAATCAATTGATCAACAACATACTTCTAGAGATGAACATCATGATCATACCTCTCATGATGAACATGTTAATTCTCCTCTTGATGATCCCCAATCTACTTCATATACTCCCAATGTGACAAAGAAGAGATAGAGTGTTGGTAAACATGGTAGCACACATTTACCAAAATTATCACTTGCTCGTAGCCAGGACCATAGGATAGTGGTAGACTTTAATGAAAATGATATTCCAATAGGTCATAATGCAAGACAATTAGATATTTTTGTATCAACTTAGGGTAAAATCAAAGACATCGTTTTTTTTATTGATTAGAGATTTGTTGACAAAACAACACTATCTCAGTTGTGGAAGACAATATTGGTAATCTCTTTTGTTATTATTTTACTAATATTGAAATTTTTATAGTATAATATGTTTTCCCTCTTCTTATTAGATTAAATTTGATATACCTATCAATGGAGGAGTTAAGAGGAAATGTTTATCGATGGCTGCTAGGAGATGGAGGGATTTCAAACCAACCCTCGCATCTAATTTCATTTATGGACATAAGAAACATGATAATCTATTTCATATATATCCTTTTATAAATGAAGACACATGGAAATAATTTGTTGAAAGTATAAGACAAGAAGATTTTTTTGTAAGTGAAATTTAATCTTATAGAAGATTTCTTATATTAATGATCTTATTAATGATTTCTTAATGATTTATTATTCTTAATTTATAGATGTTGATGAGATCTCATCAGGAGATCCAATCTAGAAATGTAGACCCTCATACTTTATCTCCGGGAGCATATACTTTATTGAAAGAACAAATTATGGCTGAAAATTTACAAAAACGTAGAGCTGAGCGAAGCTCTGAAAGGGATTCCCCCACCCACAGTCTAGACATGAGAAATGGAAGAGAGCTCGGATGAGAAACAATGGGAAATAGCTTATGGAATAATCGAGGGTAGTAGCTGATAGGATCGTAAGATGTTTATTTTATTTTTTTAACTTAATTAAATTCTTTATGTAATTGGAATCATTACATAATTTTTCAAATGATTCATACAAGAAGATTTTCAGGAGTAGAGAACACATGGGGTATTTAAAGCTGAAGGGAGGTAGCATATTTTATCAATAGCATTGGAAAAGCCCGAACACCTAGGTCATGTATGAGGATACCCAACGGGTGAATCAGTGAGAAAAGTGTTACCGCATTCTTAAGCATCATCCATTGAGGGTTTTTATCAAAAAAATAGAATATTTGATATTGAATCTCAAAATAATAATGTGGCAATGGAGGAAAAGATCATAGCATCGGTACAGTCTATGTTTTCATACCTGCAAAGGCAATTTAAGACTGTATCTCACCTCCACCTCCACTAGCAGCTCCCACTCCCCCACCACTGCCTACAAACCCCATTATTTTTCCTACACCTTCGCCTGCAAACCCCGTTTTCTATCCTACTCCTACACGCACTCCTCCACCTCTGCCAGAAAATCCCATTTTTCATCCTTCTCCTACACCCCTTCCTCCACAACTTCCTAGTTGTTGTCAGTTGTATGTTGATGATCCTCACTATTATATAGTTGCATATGGGCAGATATATTATGTAGGAGATACAATTTATCATCAACAGTTAGAGATAGAGCAGCATAGGGTCACTGTACAGGATATTATAGATATATTAGCTGGAGTACCATTACCTACAGATGAGATCAGGGCAGTTGGAAAGAGTATCATCCACCTTTTAGTTTGGTCATCTAGTCTTCCGTGACATATTACCATAGAGGTATGTGTATAATTTATATTATATTTTATTTTTGTATTAAATTTGTTTCTAAATTTGAAAGTTAATATATTTATCTATTTATTTACAGGAATACATTAATGGTAAATATTTTCCATATAACCAACAACAGACAAGGGGCTGTGACTTCAGATACAAATTTTAATAATCTTGATAGATTGTCAAGATATTAAAATTTGTTGGCGGGTGTTTATATGTTTCCATTGACAGATCATGTATGTAGGCGTGAAATAAAGGTGGGGATTTTGAAAAATGATATCATGGATCTTGTTACTAGAGATAAGTTGGACATCAATGTGATTCATGTCTTTTCTATGCAAGTATTAACATAAATCTTTCTATGCGTTAAATTTATTAAAAAAAATATACTTATTTCTGTTTTTTATTAGGTATCTTTATAAAATGTGTGATGAATATGACAAGACATATGTATATGGATTGATGGACCCACAGTTGATTTCACCTGAAGCGCATGAATTGACTAAGGAATAAAGAACAATTTATATTGCTGAAAGATTTGAACAAGATATAATTACGCAGTGCTAGATGTTTCCTTATGTTGAGAGGTATGAAACATATTTCTCACAAAATGTTATTTATCTTTTAACATAATCACCATTGGATGCTATGTGTTTTTAATAGTTTTTTATATTATAATGAATTTTAAATTTATTTCATTATAAGTTTTTTATATAGTGATCATTGGATGTTATGTGCTTTTTTCCAAGGAAAAAGACACTTTACTAGATATGTTCTATCCATGACAATGTGTGAGAAAATTATAAGAACATATTGGAAAAGTAGCTTTTAATTTCTTAATAGTTGTTTATATTATAATTAATTTTAAATTTAATTCATTAATATTATTTTCTATTAGTGGATGAGTTTTATTTCGAAAAAACACAAATAAAAATAACATCAAGATCAAATATGTAAAAGTAAAGGTGAATTTCCATTTATAATTAGTACATTTTTGTTATATTACATAAAAATGATACTTTGAATTTATAAACTTATTTAAAAATCAATGTCATAAACAAAAAGACCTCAAATAATACGAATATTATGTGTTAAGATTTATGTATGAAATAATTACAAGTGGAACGGTTATGAAGCTGAATCATGTTAGATTTCTTTATAAACTATTTCTTAATATATCATTTTTTATTTATTACAGATATTAACTATTTTCATTTTAATTTGTAGATTTTTGATGACCCTCACCCTTATAGTGCACAAGAGATCACACATTTACAAGTGGAATGGGAAATTATTTTACATGTTTGATTGGATTTTAGTTTGTTGTTAGTGAATACTCGAATTTTGAATGTTGTAACTATAAATGTATATTTGGTATTTTTTTTATTGGATTTAGGTTTTTTTAGGTAATATTGTAATTTTTGAATGTTGTGACTGTGAATGTGTAATCTTTTTGTTGTTTCTACTTGCTTTTATTCCTTTCTGTATTTCTCTAGTTTGGTCGATAGTGGAGAGGAAGGGTTGCATGAAATGTTTTTTATGAAAAGTTTTTACTTCGGTTATAAAATAAATGGCACTAAAAATACCTTATGTCGGTTTTTACGTCGATTAATTATTAACCGACGTAAAAAAATGCTTTGGGATGGTGGTTTTCCATGTCGGGTTTTATATGACTAGCATGGTATATGATGTTTTATGTCAGTTCTTTAATAACCAACGTGAATAACCTTCATCTCAAAGCATTTTTCACATCGCACATATAAAAAACCGATGTAATATATGATATTTTACTTTTGTTATTTAATAACTGATGTAAAAATTCTTGTTCCATTGTAGATTTACAACATTGGTTTTCTTAACCTATGATAATGACAATATTTACAACATCGTCTTTAATAGCGGCATCTAAAAAGTGATGTAAAAAACGACATTGTAAATAATTTTTGGACTACTGTTTGTGTCGACGATTTTGTTTTTATCGGTTGGTTCTTGAGTTAGGTAATCCAAAAAAGTCCTTTTTTGCATCTTGTTTTTGGGTTGGGAAACCCAAAAAAACCTAGTTCCCATTGAACCCATAAAATTGATTTTGTTATTCAAAGATAAAAAAAAGTATACAGTAAATATATTGTTTATTGTATGATGTTTTTTTGAATTGATGCTATGTGAGATTTGTTTACAATAAATGTTGTGGTGTGTTCTTCAAGTGGCAGACACGTCACATGGCGTTTAAAAATGCTAAAAAAGTGATGATGAATTCATTTTTATCTACACTGATAAAAATAGTTTTTTATCAGTGCTAAGTGTCCTGCTAATAAAATATGGGTATTATCATCACTAAATCTAGTGGTTATAAAATAATATTTATCCGTCTATTTTTAGCGTTGATAAAACCCTCAGTTCTACAAACACTTGCATCATCAACACTTTATTAACACCGATAAAATCGCATTCACATGTTGATGTAGGCATCTTATGTGTTAGTGTTGGTAAAAAATTATTTGGTTTATATCCCCAATTTTTTTTGTTTTTGGTTATTAATTTTAAAGTGAAAATTGAAAAAATAACCAAATTTAATTTTTTAAAATATTTATTATTTAAATATTTTAATTAACATATAAGATTGATTGTATCCATAAAAAATATTTATTTTGGGTTTATAAAATAATTATTTATAAAATAATTTCTTTTTTATAATATTTATGGAAGTATATAAAATATCAAGTTTTTGTGTAACATGGTTTGTGTGGTAATTTTTTTTAGTCAAACTAAAACAAAAATAAAAATAACCCAATGGTAGGAAAATCAATAATAATAAAAAAGTTCCATTGAATTTAATTATTGAAATAATAATTATTAATTTTGGGTTTCATTATAACTAAAATCCAAAGTCGACCACCCTATCTATTAGGACTGTTCTCGTTTTGTTGCCATCTTTATTTCGCGAGATGTCCTGATAAAGTCGATCAGAATTGATACATGTGGCAGGTCGGGGTCGTTGCACCATATTCTACCATGCGGCAAATAATGTCTTCATCATTAATGAAAGTGAAACACTAGATTTGATATATTTAGAACATCCCCCTCCCACCTTTCTTTATTACATCCATCGCCCGTCGATCCCGTACATATAATTATTGAATTGATTAAAATTCTCTTTTCTCAGAAAATAAGTTCCTATGAATTGTTCAATTTTGATAATATGACATCTTGATTAAATAACCATGAGTACAAAATAAATATTATAATAATAAATAATATTAAAAATAATAATAATAATAACATTAAAAATGATAACATAATGCATTTATTATTAAAAATACATAATGTATGATTCGTTCATTTATATTCATGATATCAATAAATACTACAAAAATAGGGTGATAAAAAACTCAAAACATATGTTTTCCTAACTATTTAATATAAATAATAATAATAATAATGCATAAAATAAATAGCATAGAAGTATAGAAAATATATATGTTACCGTTTAAAAAATTATAATATTGAAAATAATATAATGATATAAAAGATAGTAGGTTTTATTATAACATATAATGACTTCTATGCACAAATATCATCTGAACTTTCATGGTAATAATAAATAAACAAATAAATAAAACATAAAATATTTTTTGTTCACTGTTTTGTAAGAACATTTTAGCAAAAAATATATGATCATTTGTGCTATGTCATTAAAAATAAATGAGAGATTGATAATTTAAGTGGAAAAAAGGAAAAGCATGTATTCAATTATTTAAAAAAATATTATTATTTATTCAGAAACATTTGATTGTCTATAGTAACGAACAAAAAAACACGATCGCAGACCGTGCAATATTCAGCGCTAACCTTTATCATCGCTCAACGAAAAACACTGATAAAAGGGTGACTTTTATCAGTGCTAACAAAAAACATTGATAAAAGGGTACCATTGGTCAGTGCTTTTTCCAAACACTGATAACAACCCCTCTTTATCAATGTTAATTGTTTCGCACTAATAAATGTCAAATTAAATAATTTAATTTATATATAAATATTTATATATTTTTAAATAAGATTTATATTACAATAAGTTTATATATATAGATATAATATATAAATATAATTTATATAGATTTTTAATAAAAAAATGAATCTTATATATACATATATATAAATATATCAAATTTATATTAGCCAATAAAAATGTTTAATAGTATATTTATCACTACTAGAAATACATCATTTAACAATGCACAAAAATGCTATTAACAGTGCTGATAAAGGCCTAACGTGCTGAAATGTGTTGTTTATATAACAACACACCCAAAAAAAACTGTAAGTAAAATATATAATTTAATTGAAATAAATTTGACATCATGAATGAAAAAATACTACTATATAAAAGGGTGGGTTACACGCGCTATAACAAAACCGGAAAATAAAGTGGCTCAAGGACTCGACCATACGACCAGTGCCACCCCCCCCCCCCCCACTGCCACCCCAACCGCCTGTGGGGGTTAAAAACACAACTATATACATTTCAAACAATTTTTGTATAATTACATTCACAATTATCCACAAACATTTAAAAACATTAATGTTTTATTTTTTGGCACCCATGATCCTCTCAAAAAAATGTATGCCCATGGTATCAATTGATGAAAAAATCACCTCAACTCGAGAAAAAGAATCTACCTATATAATAAAACAAATCTAATGTCAGTAATACTATAAAAAATAAATTAAAAATTAATATGAAAGAATACATTAATAAAATGTAAATTTATAATAAAAAGACACCCTGAGTTATATCAGTCGCATCTTGATTCATATTGAAGTGTGATTGATTCATACAGGTCACATATGAGTTATTGATCATCGTCCTAAAGTATCAAAATAACCTGATTGCATTTGATCAGTATTGAGTATGTCACCAATTAATAAAATTAATGTTAATACTAAATAATGACGCACTTGGAGTTATACTGGTCACACCGTGTGTTGGATTGAGGTACGACCAATTCCTACCCATCACAAATTACTTATAAATCGTTGTCATAATGTATCAAAGCAATTTGAATGTGTTTGCTCAGTTTTTAGCATGTCAATTGTATTTTTTACTAAAATGTTATTTCAAACTTGAAACACGCACTTTGAGTCACACCGGTAGTATCGTGTGTCGGTTTGACATGAGACTTCTTCAAACACATCACAAGTGACTTATGAATTGTTTTCCTAAATTATCATGACAATCAGAGCGCGTTTTCTTTTCTTTTTCAATTACTAACACTCATTTTGAACTAAAATATCAATTTTAAACTGATAACACACTTTGAGTCATACCGGTCACACCATGCATCAAAAGAGGTTCAATTGAAACATACACATCAGAATTGACTCATGGATCGTTGTGTTAATGTATCAAAATAACATGAAAGTGTTTGCTTGGTTTTCAGTATGTCGCTTGTTCTTTTTTACTAAAATTAATGTCAATTTTAAATAAAAATACACAAATGGAGTCATATCGGTCACACTATGCGTCAGATTGACATACGAGTGACTCCTACACATTATAAATGGATTATGAATCATTGTCCTAAATTATCAAAATAACCTGAAAATGTTTGCTCAGTTTTCAGTATGTCACTTGTCCTTTTTAATAAAATTAATGTCAATTTTAAATAAAAAGAGACACTTTGAGTTATAATGGTCACGCTGTGCATCATATTGAGGTACGGTTTATTCCTACATGTCACAAATTAATTATGAATCGTTTTCCTAAAGCATCAAAACAATCCAAATGTGTTTTCTTGGTTTTCAATACGAATCTTGTTATTTTTACAAAAATTAATGTCAATTTTAAATAAAAAGACACACTTAGAGTTATACCGGTCACACCATACATCAGATTGAGATGATGTTGATTTCTATATATTAGAAATCACTTATGAAGCATTTTCCTAAAGTATCAAAACAATGTGAATGCATTTTCTCAGTTTTCAGTAAGTCACTTGTTCTTTTTAATAAAATTAATGTCAATTTTAAATAAATAGACACACTTGGAATCATACCGGTCACCTCATTTGTCATATTGAGGTGTGGCTGATTCCTAAACATCACAAATGACATCAATGAATTATTATCTTAATGTATCAAAACAATCTGAATGTGTTTTCTCGGCTTTCAATATGTCAATTCTGTTTATTTATTAAAATGATATTTGAAATTGAAAACGTGCACATTGAGTCATACCAATCATTTCGTGTGTCAGTTTGATGTGAGAATCATTCATAAATATCACAAATGACTCATGAATTATTTTCCTAAATTATCAAGACAATGCGAATGTGTTTTTTTTGGTTTTCAGTGAGCCACACTTTTTGAACTAAAATGTCAATTTTAAACTAATAACGTCCACTTTGAGTCATACCAAGCACATTGTGTATCAGATTTAGGTAAAGATGATTCCTACACATCTGAAATTACTTATGGATAGTTATCCTAAAATATCAAAACAATATGAATCTGTTTTCTCTATTTTTCGTATATCAGTTTTCTTTTTTACTAAAATTAATCTTAATTTTAAATAGAAAGATGCACTTGGAGCCATACCGGTCACACCGTGCATTGGAGTGAGGTGATTTTGATTCCTACACATCTCAAATGACTTATGTACTGTTTTTTAAAGTATCAAAAAAATCCGACTACATTTTCTTAGTTTTGAGTTCATCATTTTTCTATTTTACTAAAATGTCAGTTTAAACCGGAAACACAAACTTTGAGTCATACCAGTCACATCGTGTATTGGTTTTATATGAGACTGATTCCTACACGTCACAAATGACTCATGAATCGGTTTTCAAAATTATCAAGACAATACGAGTGTGTTTTCTTAGTTTTCAGTGAGTGCCAATTTTTGAACTAAAATGTCAATTTTAAACTGATAATGGACACATTAAGTCATATCGGGAACATCGTGTATCAGATTGAGATAAGACTTATTCATACAAGTCAAAAATGACTTATGGATCATTTTCCTAAATCATTAAAACAATTTGAATGCGTTTTCTTGGTTTTGAGTATGTCAGTTGTCTCTTTTACGAAAATTAATGTCAATTTTAAATAAAAAGACACACATAGAGTCATACAAATCACACCGTTCAATGGATTAAGGTGTGATTGATTTCTACACATCTCAAATATCTTATGGATCATTTTCCTAAAGTATCAAAATAACAAGAATGTGTTTTCTTTGTTTTGAGTATGTCACTTGTCTTTTTTACTAAAATATCATTTTAAATTGGAAATACACACTTTGAGTCATATCAATCACATCGTGTGTTAGTTTGATGTGAGACTAGTTACTACATGTCACAAATGACTTATGAATTGTTGTACTGATTTATCAAGAAAATGAAAGCTTGTTTGATCAATTTTTAGTGAGTAACACTTTTTGAACTAAAATTCCAATTTTAAATTGATAATGGACACCTTGAGTCATATCGGGCACATCGTGTATTGAATTAAGGTGCAGTTGATTCATACATATCAAAAGTTTCTCATGGATCATTTTCATAATGTATTAAAACAATCCTAAAATGATTTCTTGGTTTTGAGTATGTCAGTTTTCCTTTTTACTAAAATTAATGCCAATTTTAAATAAAAAGACGCACTTGGGGTTATACCAGTCACACTGTGAATCAGATTGAGGTGAAAATGATTCCTTCATGTCCTAAATGAATTATGGATCGTTGTTCTAAATTATCAAAACTATCCGAATGTGTATGTTCAATTTTGAGTTTTTAAGTTGTCTTTTTACTAAAATTAATGTCAATTTTAAATAAAGAGATTCACCTGGAGTCACACTAGTCACATTGTGTATCTGATTGCTGTGATGATGATTCCTACACATCCCAAATTACTTCTGGATCATTTTCGTCAAGTATAAAAACAATCTGAACGGTCAATGTTACCATGCTTTCCATTTCCTTTCTTTGTCTAACTGCCAACATTGCATATTGAGTAGATGTTCTTAGATGAAAAAAATTCCTCTAATCTTCTAGTTTTCCACAAAGAGATATGTTTTTCGACTAAGAAAATCACCTCAAATTGAAATGTTGGAGGGTCAACAGAGATATGCAATGGAAAGTGTGGTAACACTGATATAAAGAAACATGTTATCTCTTTTGTGGATTGTTGTAGATAATTGAAAGAAAAATATGACTTCCCAAAACATCTGTGAAAACAAAATTAATTAGATAAAAATGATAAGGAAATTAACATACAAATGGTAGATAAAATGATGACAAAATTAATTAAATAAAAATTAGGAACTCAATTTTTGATGATGGTTTACATTCTCGAACCATTTCCTTATTGTCATTATCTCAGTTGTAGTCTCTCATGATCATGATCAGCTTCGAATAAACCACCAAAACATGAACAAAGGAATCCACCTATATAAGAAAAAAGTTCTTATATGAGTAATACTAAATATTATTAAATAAAACATAAATATGAAATAATCCATTACTTCTATGGAAGTCACATCTTTATATTATTTGTGTACATTCTTCCATCAGCTCTGTTGCCCATTTGTTTCTAAACAAATATATATCATCTTGTGAATATGATTTCATTCAGTAGTAATAGTAGTAATAGAAAAATATAAATACACAATGTATTAATAAATATTTTAAATGAAATAGTAATTATATTCCAAAATACCTCTTCGGGGATGCATGTTTGTTGATAAAATATGATCTCTCTCATAAATTTACAAACATAATAACCACAATCTTTTCCATTTGTTTGTTTCGAAAATTACAGAAAAATTTATAAAAACAGGTAATTTGTTTTGATATTTTTTTGGATAGTGAAATAATATTATATATACAATGATACATTTCAGGTTATAGAACTTGTCAGGGTCCTTGTGAGCATTGGTTTTCCTAATGAAATGATTTTCACAATATTTATACACCACCCTTTAATAATAGAATTCTAATTAAAACCTAATATAAAATATATAACATGAAGTTTAGATTTAAAATGTTGGATGTAGTGTATTAAAAATTGAAGAATTTCATAATGTGTGGTTGATTTGTCGAGTACCCATGCACTGAATCCAGGAAATAAATCTTTGGAGTAGCCAAATTGACCACAATTAGCATCCAATGTTTTTTAAAAATACAAAAAGGATTAATAAATGAACGAAATGAAAATATATTTGATATAACCAAATTATAGTGTTTTACCCCTACATCATTGGTATTAAGAAGATTTTGTCATCCGCGAGTTTTTTTTCGGCCAGGTATGTCACTATTTCATTCATTTATTGGATTCGATTTCTTTTTGTTCTATAGAGGTGATGTGAGGACTAATTAGTCCGAATTTATTTTTATAGGGAAATACCTTCAATTGTTATTGATATATACACATACAAATAATATGGAATGCATATAATCATAATTAACATAGTATATCACCTTTTAGAAAAACAAATCATGAAAACATACCTCTTATATACATTTACAACTGAGGCTCCTAGCCATTCATAATTGTAGATTTCATTTATATTCTCTAGAGAAATGTAGTTTGTACCTTCCTCTCTGTCCATTTTTTCTTCAAAATCAACTACGTGACTACTACCATTTTGTAACTTTGTATCCATATGAACCATCAATGTTAATAAATGAGGATATTGAATGGGCGGGGTAAAGGTTCTTTCGAAAGATCTTTTCGATCATTTGGTTGATCCTTTAGATGGTTTTGAGTTGACATTTCATTTCAACCCCTTCCCTTTGTCCGTATAAATAACATTCAATAGTTCAAACCTTTTTTCATTAATCGCTAAAGGTTTAGCATGAAAAATAAATTATAAATCAATACCTCCTTATTAACACGTGTTTTTACAAGATCTGAGGACCATGCGACGAATGTTCAAACAGCTTGGTCAACTGTATAAATATCTTCATCATCAATTGGAATATGTAGCTCGGTGCTCATCTCATGAGCTACACTAATCACCACTCTCACATGACCTGTTTGAATTGGTTTATTGTATTGCTTGTCATCTTGGATATTTAAATATGTAGCCTTCATTAAAAGGAAATGTGTGGGTGTTGATAGATATAAATCACAGCAATTTTCATCTTGTAGAATATTAGTATAAGAAAGGTATCACTATTTATTTGATTCACATTTCATAGAAACAATTATTAGAATATTAATTACCTCAACTAAGAGAGCTCTTTGAGGGGAACACCTCTCCTCAAAGCTGGTGGGGGTGAGGTGGGATCTTCACATAATGGATGTTCTTGAGTTGTTTCTTCTCTTTGCTTCCCCCCATAACAATTACTAGCAACACATTCTACCAATGAAATTTTTATTAAAGGGAAGAAAATCTTTCTTTCAAGTCATCCATTTATTTATCTTTATCCTCGTATTATTTTTTTCATAAAATATGTTCGAAGTTTCACCCCAAAATCCATACCTCTGATGCGGCCATACTGTTCTGGTTGCTTCAAGGCCACCAATAGTAGGTGTTCATCTAGTACACATGCTGATGATTCCTGTGACAAATTTAGATAGAAAATATTGTAAAATAAGTAATCATTGTTATTTAATAGATATTAAAAAAACAATTTTTTATTATGACATACTTACATATGTTTCCCACACTTTTTATGTGTTTTCATCTATTAGTATCTCATCTTTAATTAAACTCGCATCCTTCTATATCACATGGCATGGGATAGAAGTGGCTTTGGATTTCGATTCATCAATCTACATATAAATATAAGAATATAATTATGTTGCTCTTTCATGTCACATGAAATTATTATGGTAGATTCAAAATACATACCAATTTTTTTTCAAGTGTAGTGTACCCCATCCTTACTTTATGGTAGGGGTACATTGGTATTGCTGCCCGTTACTTATTTTCAACACTCAGTTTTAGTTTCATAAATAAAAAATTCTCAATAAAAGTGATGAATACAAATATTTTCAAATAATTTATTACCAGCCACAATGTACCTGAAAAGGCACCTCCGCATGATGTCTAGTAAATGCATCCTATTATTCTTAGGTTATCAGGTGTGCATACATAAGTGGTGGATGTTATTTTATTTTCCCTTCAACATATTTAAGATAATATATTGTTATAATTGTGTAAAAGGATCTGTGAATCCTTCCATTAAGCATTAATACATATTTCTTGTGAGATTCATCTATTATAAATACACTCTTCAAGGGATAATGAAGAGTAAATCAATGTTTCATCATTTTATTTTTTAGTAAAATAAGGAAAGGATATCATAATGTTACCGTAATCTCTTCCCAAATCAGTGTCTTAAGCATGAGCACAACATGGTGCCAAAAATCTACATCAATCGACACGTATTTCCGAGTGATGATCCCAATATAACTAATGAACATGGCCTTTTGGGGTTAACATGTTGGCCTCATGTATTCCATCTGATCATGAATTTGATTTTTTTTTTCACCTTAATATTTTTTGCAAAAACCATCACACTATCGCCCTCCTGTTTTTTCTATAGCATAAAATCTTCATCGCCTAGCATTTCCTCATATTCACAATCATTTATATGTTGTTCCTCTAGATTGGAATCATGAACATATGTAGAAGTTCATTATTTATCTTCATTTGGGAGCAGTAACCATATTAGAAACTTGTTGTTCCTTAGGATTGCGAGCACTAGAACGTGCAGAAGGTCATTGTTCCACTATACTGGGAGAAACAATAGGTTGAGAAACTTGTTGTTCCTCATGATTGGGAGCACTAGAATGTAAAGAAGTTATTATCTATAGAAGATGTTTAATATTTAATTTAGATTATATAAATCTATTAGTGAATAGATAATACCATGAGGTAACATAATTTATATTACAAAAAATATAACCGGATTGTTGAAATATCTTTTTTTAAAGGATGAAGAGATTTGACCCCTCTATCATGTATCCAAATCTCTTCATTATGGTCTCATATGACATAAAAAACCCTGTCTACATTGGGACCACTATGAAATTATTGTGACATCCAAATGAAAGTTCTATCCTCAATAGAATTTTCATCTATCCCTTTAGTGGTTTTGGTCAATAATAGAACAATTGACCAATTTTAGTTTGAGGGATCTAGTACATAAAATACTTATACTTCTTATGACTCCATTATAAATAGTTTGTCTTTTTACCCATGATTACTGAAATTAACTTTCACAAATCCCAATTCATATATTTTAACAGCACTCATATTATCAACCCACTTTCATTAAAAAATTGGCACTTGGAATGTTGTATAATCAAACTCCAATATTTTTTTGATGATGAAAAATTCTGACATATTCTCTTAATTTAGATTTCTACCCTTAATACCAGAAACATGCATCGCTTCATCCATATGTGTAACTCCACTATTTTTATGGTACTTTATTCAACAATTTTATTTGTATAAAATTTATAACAATTAAATACATAACCATTGTAATATAACACATACACACTTAGTCTACTAGCAAGCCATCAAAGTCTTTTTCAAATTGAATTTGGATTTTCATACGAATCCATAAAAATATGGTCGCAAAACTATCCTAAAAATTATTTATTATGTGTATTTGATATCCATATTTTATCCTTGATGGGTCCAAATACCTAAGAATTTATTTGTGGGATTCAATATATGGGGAAACCTTCAAACTGTTATACAAAACATAAAGGTGGGCCTACTCACAATTTGTAATATTGATTATGAAAATATCTATTCTAGAAATTACTTCACCCACAAGCCACCCAATGTGATGAGATTTCGGTAAACCAATTCTTTCCACATCGGACAAGAAATCATTACATATTTCAATGACTTTCTTAAGAATATTTCTCCCCACAATAAAACCCTCGAGAAAACATTTATTTTTGACATACCCTTTCAAAATCTTCGTATAAAGTTCAATGGGGGTACATCCATCTATAGATTATATGACCAATAGTTGAATCTATCTCACCATGTGAACCAAAAAGTGAACCATCATATAAAAAATATGGAAGGAAGATCATTTCTAATTCACAAAATATGATAGCAATTTCTATTTCCATAGTTTGAAATTTCACTGGGTCTACAACTTTCTAGCATGCAGCATTGAAGAAGAAATATATCATAGTTAATGTATGATGAACATTCTTGAAAAAAATGAAACGTAGAGATATATGAATTATATCTTGAATCAGAACATGGAAGTCATGTGATTTTTGACCCTTTAACATTAAATTAGTCATTGACACAATATTCTTGATATTATATGAATACCCCTCTGGAACTTTTATATCATTCAAGAAGTTACAAAATTGATATCTCTCTTGCATAGAAAGAGTGTAAGAAGCTTGATGTATAAAGGTTCATTTTCACCCTTCACTGGTTCCAATGCTTCCCGTATTCCCATGTAAACCATGTCCGACCTAGCTTTAATTGCATCACTTGTTTTGATAGGTGAATTTAGCAATGTTTCAATGTCACCATCACATACTTTTTTTGCAACCTGTATAACATCAAGAAAATGTCTGATGTACAGACAATTCCAGTATGGTAATTCAAAAAAAAATTGATCTATTTTCCAACAAGTTTTCGTATGGTTTCTCGAAAATGATTTACCAAAAGTGGTTTCCACATATTTTACTTTATCAAATAGTTGATCAACTATTAGTGGAGATGGTGATATATGTTTTTCTAAACATCAATTGAATGATGTTGTCAAATATCAGTACTTATTCTATTGGGGTAGAAATATACGATGTCCTAGAAACAGAGTCTTCGATGACTGTTTTAACATAAGTAACTATGTACCTTGATTGCAAACATGACACCCTTGAGTTCCTTTAATGCTATATCCTGAAAAATTTCCATAAGCAAGAAATTCATTTATCATCCAGTAAAACTTGGTTATCAATGTGAAATATTTATTTCTCTAAGCATCATATAATGTAACACCTGAATCCCACAATAATTTCAAATACTATATCAAAGGATCCAAATAAACATCAATATCATTACCCCGTTGTCTTGGTCCTGATATAAGCATATGTAACATGATGTATTTTTATTTCATGCATAATCATGTGGAATTTTATAATTTACCAACATAACCGGCCATGTAATCTGAGTGATACTTTGAAAACCAAAAGGATTCACCCTATCTGTAGATAACACAAGACGAATGATTCTTGGCTTATTTCCAAATTCCAGATACTCATGATCAATTATCTTCTACTAAGGAGAGTCTACTGGGTGATGAAGTTTCTCATATTTATTTCATGTATCTATATGCCACGTCAATTGACTTTTATTCCCCGTACCTCCATATAGGCCCCTAAACCTTGGAATGATTGGAAAGTACCATAAATCTTTCACACGACTCGATTCATCTTACTTGTATCTAGAAGCACCATACTCTAGGCATTCATTAAGTGATTTGTGGTCCTTCAGAAATTATATACATTCATTTGGGCATAAATTTATTATTTCAGAGATCATACCCATCGATCATTGAATTTGTTTGACATTGTACGTTCAGCTAGGGAGCTCATTTTTTTCTAGGGGCATGTCATTTGAGAGAAAAAATAGTTCAGCAAAACTAGAATCACTCCATCCATTTCTTACATTCACATTATATAGTTTCATTATGGCTGGCAATTTTGTATATTTAGTGTAACTAGCATACAACAATATCTTTGCATAACTCTTTAAATTATCAAACAATTTTGGAAAATCATGAAGTTCATCTTCAACTGTGATTATCATTTCCTCAATAAAATCTTCATCATCATTCACACCTATAATCACATCACCGATACAATCTTCTGCATTTTCCATACTTGTAATTATATTAGATGATCCATTAAATGCAGTGTTATCCTAGTCACTAGCTATATTCTCTTTTCCCCATGTCTATTCTAACATTTATAACTTTATTCATTCCATGATAGATCAAGTGTTCTTCTAACTCCTTTGGACTAATTAGTATTGAATAACAATAATGTAAACATGGAAAAATGATTTGAGAAGGGTCATATGCATGATCATTTGAAAACATGAAGAAATATTTCACCCTATCTTTATACACTTTTGTCATACGATTGAAATCCATCCATTCTCAATTCATATTCATCCTATTTGATTTGGTAATATTAATATTTAATAAAATAAACACACAAAATATGTTCAATTAAAGATCTATCTCATGAATTTCTTGAAATAAATCCCCATTTGTATTAGTATAAATGAAGTATAAAATCACATTTACATTATAAAAAAACTGATGAAATATGATTATTGAATGTAATAATTGAAATATTAAAAATAAAATCTATATTATTTGAAAACCCTTTTTCATAATAGAAAATGCTGTTATTGAATATACTCTTCGTTTCACAGATAAAATAACTTATTATATTTTTTCAAATATTTTCAACACTGAAATTGAATTTAGGAAATTATAAAAGTATTAAACTATTGATAAATTGAAAGATGTATATAGATATAAAAGTATAAATTAAAAATGTATATATATTTATATTAGTATATAAAAATATAGACATATATAGAAGTATAAAATAATATATTATTTATAAAATAATATATATTTTAAATAAATATCTTTGTACTTTCTTTGATTAGTTATAGGATAATATTTGGGGGGGAATATTTCCTTAAAAACCTCCCATTTCATACTATGAACTTCTTCATTTTTCCTCATATTCATAATCACCACCCACCATCTATCTACTTCACCTTCCAAATTTTAAATGGCAATCCATTTCTTCAAATCAAGTTGATTAGAGTAATCCAAATAGTTAAAGGGAATTTCTACATGAATTAATCCACGGTGAGTTGTTTCATCCTTAGCATGATTGAGAGTTTTAAATGGTTCATATTATTATTAATTTCTTGGGAATGTTGAGTAAGTATTATCATGATATTTTTTCACTCCACGTCTCTTCCCATTTTGTTTCCTATTGGGAAAATCACCTCATTGTCCATCACACCCATTGTTATATTGGTTCCTCCTGGATCCTACCCTTACAAAAACCAAAAGTGTGAATCATGTGTAAACCATGTATGAAAAACAAAGGAAAAAATAGGTAATATCAATAAAAAAATTAGTAACACCCAAGATATATCAACTGAACCATACTAAATTTTAATTTAATATTAGTACCTTTAATAACATATCCAAATTTATCACTTACACCTAATAATTCCAAGGATTGATAATGAAACTATGAATGTAGTGGGTCCCCACACCATAAAAAGATTACAATAATATGACATATTAAAAAAGCAAGGACAATCCAAAAGGAACACTATATAACATGACTTTAAATCTAGTGTGAACTTATATAGAACATCAAAAAATGGAACATTCAAAATTTCCATATAAACAATCACTCATTCTCCAAACAAGCACATGCTATCAAATTTCCTAAAATACAATCCATAGATCGATATAGTGACAATAAATGGACTTATTTCACTATAGATTCTTAAACATAAAAAATATATGAATATTTTCAAACTAACCAAAATGACAATAGGTCTTTGGGGAATTGAAGAAAGATAGATTAAAGTGTCTGATCTGGCCATACTGGAAACATTCTATATATAACATCTTTATAAAAAACGTAGGTACATGATGGGAAAAATCTCCAATTTTTTTTCATCTAGGTCTTTTATCTCGCCAAACTATGAACCCCACTAATTATAAATGAATCCAATTTTACACCAATCGGGATCTACCTATAGAAACTATCTCCACTATCAATTCCCAATCATCCAGATCCTTGAGAATGACTATGTTAGTTTGAAAGTATTATAGAATAGAGATATGGATGAAGTCCCAACATGAAAGATAGACAAACACCAAGAAGAATCTATCTATACCACACTGTATAGTGTCTTGGTAGATTCAAAAACTAGAAGGATGTCACGAAAACTACAATAGATACAAATTTAGAGAAGAATCAAATATAAATACTATCTAAGACCCTTCAAGCCTTTTTTGGGAGGCATACTATGAAAAATTATAATAGAAAATTCAATCAATAATAATACAATATAAGATCAAACCCATCCAAAATAAATCAACAATTTTATACAATACCATAAAAAATATCATATTTTAGATTTAGAGAAAAGTGGTGGAGAGAACGGTGGTGGGAAGAGCAACGGTGAGAGAGGCGGATGCGAGAGGGGTGGTGGTGAGAGTGGTGGTGGCGAGAGAGATATCAGTGAGAGCAATGACTATGAGAGAGGTGATAGAGAGAGGGGTGGTGGAGAGAGAAGTGGTGAGAGGGTCGGTAAGAGTAGTGGTGGCGGGAGTGGCTGTGAGAGTGGCGATAATGAGAGAGGCGATGACAGAAGTAGTGAGAGTGGTGGTAGAGTGGCGATGAGAGCGGTGGAGAGAGCGGTGGGGCGGGGGTAGTAGGGTTCCACAATAACTTGAAGGTGTGTGAGAGAGAAGTCTTCTATTAGGGTTCCTTTATAAAACCAGGTAACACATTTATCAGTGCTATCCAATAAGTGCTGATAAAACATGCCTCTATCAATGATAGAATTCTAGCACTGATAAAGAGCTATATTTATCTATGTTAAAAAAGAGTTCATATTGGCATAATCTTAACAATTTATTTATATTATTATATATATTTAGAAAATTATATATATATATATATATCTAATTATAAATATAAATAAATATTTATTTATTTTTCAGCACTTTTTACTTAGCGCTTATAAAAGACTGCTCTTCCCTTGCCCAGATCTATGGCAGGGTATATACATTAATTACAAAATGTGTATATAATTAATATAAATATGATATATTAATATTTTAGTTAAATAATTATAAAATATATAAATGATTATATTTATTGAAATATGTGATTCATATATGAATTTATATATATATATATATATTTATAATTTATATATTTATATTCATATTTAATGTATGTACATGTATCGATATTTGTATGTATGTGGATGTATGTGTATGTATGTGTTGTGTTGGGTGTTGGTGTGTTTATGTATGTTTATTGTATGTTTGTGTGCATATGTATATGTGCATATATGTGTATTTAAATTTATGTGTACGTGTATATGTGTGTATGTGTATGTATATATGCACACACACACACATGTATTTATATGTATGTGTATGTGTTTGTGTATGTATATGTGTGTGTGTGGATATGTATGTTTATGTGTATGTATGTGTTTATGTGTATTTATATGTATATGTGTATATATGTATGTGTATGTGTATGAGTATGTACTTATACATGTTTGTCTATGTGTATGTGTGTGTGTGATAAATGTGTATATGTACCTGTATATGTTTAGATAGGTGTCAATATATATTCATATGTATAGATGTGTATGTATGTGTATGCACGTGTATGTAACTATATGTATGTGTATGTGTACATACGTGTATGTGTATGTATATTCAGATACATGTGCATGTGTATTCAAATGTGTGTATGCATATGCATATGTATGTATATATGTGTGCGTGTTTGTACATGATGTGTACATATGCATGTTTATGCGTATGTATGGGTGTATGTGTATGTGTATGTGTATATGTATGTGTATATGTGTATGTTTATGTGCATGTGTATGTATGTGTACATGTATGTCTATGCATATTTATGTCTGTATGTGTATGTCTGTTTATTGATTTGATATTATTTATTCATTTTTAATCTCTCATTTTTTAGTATTTTTTGTACATTATTAATTTTTAATATTTATTCATTTAATATTTTTGTAATATATTTAATTTTGAGTGTTTTTTATACATTTTTAAATATTTATACATTTAATTAAATAATATCATTTTTAATAATTATTAAAAATTCCAAAGGATAATAATTAATTATATTTTTTATATTCGATCAATAAAGTGTATACATCAATAATTAGTAATAATATTATTATTAATGTATTCAGTTTTATTCATTTTTTATCTGTTTTCAATTCATGTAATTAATTTTATGAATTAACTTTTCCTTTTAAATATTTTTGTAATTTTATTTTTTTTATTTATTCATTTTAAATATCATTTCATCAAATATTTTTTTTGATGTTTATTAATTTTAAATATTTTTTGAATTTATTCATTTTTTAAAATTTATTCATATTTATTTATTAAGTTTCAATATATTCAATATGTTTATAATTTATATTATTAATATCTATTCATTTTTAAATATTATGTTTTAATATTTTTAATATGTTTGAAATCTTTATAATTGATTCTTATAAGTCAATCTCTAACCCACATCATTTTGGTATTAAATTGAACTCCAATGTACGTCATCCCAAATGTAACATTTTGTTACCTTTGATCAAGTAAATCTTGACCCTTCTTTTGATTGTGCTTTGGTTGGGTCTTGCTTTGGGGTCATTTCAAGAGTTTTAAGAAAATTTTGGACACCCTTAGGGCTATGCACGGTTGGTGCATGGTTAGGGAAAACCGTACAGTTTGAGCCAGGAAATCATGAGGCCACCCCTCCAAACCATACACCCCTCGGATGATGGGTTATGCATGGTTGTCACATGGTTAAAGTAAGCATGTAGCCAAACCATGCACCCCAAACATGAGCTCTATATAGGGCGTACAACTACTCCCAACCATGAGACCTCTCCAACAAATCGTGCATGCAAACTTTTAATACACCAAAATTTTAATTAAAAATCCTTGGGACCCTAGTTTAACCTCCAATGACCCCTAATCTTTTTTTGGTTTGAACTAATCCTTCCCCAATGGTCTAGAGGATTCTTTCTTTGGATTCTAGGTGGATTTCCTGTGTTCTTGAAGGGTTATCTCAAGGTTTGTTTCATTCATGGTATGGTTTACCCTCTTCTTTGTAGATCCTCTCTAGATCTCCTCCTCTTGTCTCATTGGAACCCAAAGGGACTATGTATGCTAGATATATGGGGTTTGACAAAGGATTGATGTGTTTCTTGGGGATCTATGATTGTGAGGACCTAATCTACTCATCCTTGATCACCGTTATCAAAGGTGAATAATTACACCTCCATTATTGAGGTTGGTGATTCTATACAAAGGGTTAATTAAATTAATTGATTATTATTCTTGTAAAATTCCTTTAGGTTATTAATTTAATATATGTAATTTGTGATTTCAATGGATTTCATGGAAAAATATACATGTTTTTAAAGGGGTTTTCTTTAAAAACAGGTTTTTTCACACCAATTGTTTGATTAAATGATTGAATGGTGGTTTTGATTCAAAAATGAGTTTTCAAACACCAAAGCAGATTGTCTTAGATTTGACAATGTTTTATAAATTGTGATCATGGATTTTAAATAGTTTTTTAAAACCATAGAACATTAGGAACCATGGGTGTGTTGGGACCATGCATGTCCCTCGTAGTGTACGTAATGTCACTAGAGATTTTGTGATATAGAAAGATTGTGGCAGGTATATTTATTGGTTGGTACCAAAATATGCACGTTTTAGGCTTCTTTTATGTCTAGTAAATATTACCAAAGGCTAGGGCCCAATACAATGTTCTTTTTTCCTTTATGGTTTTTTTATCGCATGATGTATTTTGTCATGGATAGTTTCTCACATGTTTTCACATGAGGTTATATCACAAGATTTAACATGATGGATTATTTCATGGATATGTGTTTACATTCTTACCTCATGGTCTGTGGATATGTTTTTTTATTTTATCACTTGTAGTTTTCATATTATTTACTTTGTGAATATTAAAGGATTTCTTGAAAATAAAATGAAATGATTTACGAATGGGTTTGAATTTATGAAAATGATTTTTAAAACTATTTATTTTAAATCTAGAACTACAAAATTATTGATATTAGAACTTATATAGACTTTGTGGTGGTATCATATCAAGATTTTTTCCCACACCCTAATTTTCCGTTTGGGCGGTTGTAGATGTTGTATTACAGGATCCAGGTAAAGGGAAGAGAATTTTTGGATATGGTGGCCTAGAACCAATTAATTTTTACTTTATTCATTAATAAATAACTTATCACATCTTTATTTTTCTTCAATGTGACAATGCATGTGATAATGTCCTAACAATAACTGTTGCACTAAAGGGTCATAGTGGATCCCTGCTATGATGAGAACCCAGAAGTGTCATAGCACTGCTCTTGAATATATGTTATATGGCCGGATGATGTTATTTGAGGGACACAAATAATATAGGATATTAGGGGTGATGACTCATAAAACATTGAGGCACCTTCTCATGGTATGCGCCCTTGGAAATATCTAGGAGTATATTATGAGAACGAGACCTGCCTGTAGAAAATCCACACTTCATAGTGTCATTGGATTTTTCTATCTGTGGACATGTGAAATGGTCCTTAGACTTTAAGATTATTATTAGTGGTTATTAAAACTCACACACCTAGATGTATTGACAAAATCTATGACGACAAACTGTTCGCAGTGAGGTAGGCTATGTTGGGTGTGTCATGAGTAATACTGCATTAATAGATAATGCGAGAAAGGATTTGTCCCTTCTGGTCCATAATGGAAGTAGATATCTCAATCTCTTTGATGGAATTGATATATACTAAATGAATCCATGGCCATGGTAAGGAATTAGCAAGTTCAATTCCATGATTTTAAAGAAATAATAATCGAGCACATGGGTTGATGAAACCAGTATGCAACCCATTTGATTCGAGATATCGAGACAAAGGGATTACATTACTTGGTAAGCATTCGTAGGAGGTGACACGTCATTACGACATTAAATTCTTTCTCTATGGGTGCCTTGACATGTTGCTAGACACTAACCTTGGACTTTAGGCAGGTTATGCCTAATGCCACTAAGAAAGAGGCCTAGGGGGTCACACACTAAGTGTGTCAAAGTATCTCAGTTAAATATTAATTTAACAAGTTAAATAACGATTATTCACACTTGTGGTTTAATAATTATTCAAGGATTCATGGTTTCAATATTTTTGACACTAGTTATTCGAGAGAATATATTGTGGGAACTATAATATATTTATTAGTGAGTAATATAGTGATATTTATTTGAGAAATAAATATCCATTTCTCATGGTCTAATAAATGTGGTGGAGGAAATAAAGAAAATAGAAAAACAAAATTACACGTTGTGTATATTAATATACACACCATGTAGTTTTCTAGGGATTTGTGAGAAATAATATTATTTATTTAATTAAATAATATTAGGTGTAATTCACTGGGAACATGTCAAGTAATAATAATAGTCAACTATTATTATAGACATGGGGTCTTACTAAGAATTAAATGAAATGAATAAATTCTTTCAGGTAATTAATTTATTTTATTATTCTAAGTAATTAAAATCCCAATTATATAATTCTCATTGGACATTCCATTTTTGGGGTTGTGAACAACAGATCTATAGAAAGATCTCAAGCCAAGAGTGAATTTCTTTTCTTCAAAGAACGCTCTCAAGCTACGAGAGAGATCCTCCTCCACCGGATCAAGGAGAGAGCTTTGAAAGTGGCTTTCAAGGAAATCCAAGGTAGACATCGCAAGCAAAGGATCTTCCCTGATAGCACCCAAAGATCCCTTCAGTGATGTCCAGAGATACATACAACACATTTGGATCACCACTAGAGGAATCCTACACATGGATTCTAGATCACAACAACGGATCACATCAGATCGTGATCAGAAAAATAAACGGGGAGAAAATTCCATCAAGGAAATTCTTGTATTTTATTTAAATTAACATTAACCAACATATGATGATCATCTCTATGGTTTTGGGAATCCCTTCATTTTCTTTCATTCTTCATTCTATTCCGAAGATCCTACGTTTTATTATTTTGACGGATCTCGGATTGATCATTGTTAATAGAAAAATTAAAGTTGGGTACACCCAACAACGTGCTTCCACTATGCCCATAACCTACAAGTGGTATCAGAGGTGTCAAATGGTTGATTATAATTATTTTTTCGAGGATTTACTTATTTAATAATTTATTTGTTTCAATTCAAGTTAATCGTTCTGCAAATATGAATCTCGAGATCTGTTCCTCCTCTCTCGTTTCTCATTCACCTTACAAAAATGATTTTTAATTTTAATTTTTTTAATTAAAATAAAACAGAGGATCTCATTCGAAGGTGACAAACATTTTTGTCCTTACAATACCAGAAGACCCGACTTGTATTCATCAGTACATGCCTTCTATTAAAGATTCAATGCATCAGACCGGTCTTCCAAATCAGGCCATGTGTTGGAGTCTTTCAAAGTCTTAAATGACTCCAGGTGTTGTCCAGGAATAGGTGACCCATGGTTTCTATATTACACACCATGTTGTCCACTGGACATGACGTGTAGTCTGTTCGGGTTTGGGTAGGACCGTGTACCTCATACACGCTTTCCCTGCTAGAAACTGTGTAACGTTGATACTACACGGCGTGTGTCCCACTAGACACGCCGTGTACTCTGAAAATTTCTAAATTACATCTATATTCCATGTACCCAGGTGGGTACTTCCGATGGATGGTGAAGAAAAGTACACACCATATAGTTGGAACTAGACACCGTGTAGTCATCCAAATTACACAAATTTATTAAAATTTATTATTATATTATACAAACCCTTGAGACATGTACCATAGTGAAGGCGTAATGTTGAGGCACAGCATGTGATAGGTGTTTTATATATATGTGTTTATTTTAATATCTACATAATTTTCATTTATACTCATTGGGTAGTTATGAATGGGAATTCACTAGGTTGCCTCCAAGGTACAAGTTACGTACAAAGATAATTTTAAATGAATTTATTTTTTTAAAACTATTATGGGTGAGAATCTCAAGGAAATTCAGAAAAGGGTCTAAAGATAAAAGGATTGATTAATTAAATATTATCAATTGATTCAAGAAAGATATATCTTAAACAAGACCAATTAAATAAATGAATGCTAGTTTTATTTATGCGTAAATATCGTTGCATGTATGGATGATCATGATCTAGACCAAGACCTTTGTATGTGAATGGATTATTTTAATTTATTTATTTAAATTAAATTTTTTGGCCTATGAGCTTTATCCTCATTAATATGTAGGGTTTGCGCAACCAAGGTTTCTTTTATGTAAAACCCCGTTTTACCACTCACCTGCAAGTAAGATAAAGCATATGTAATGGATGGAGCTCCTAAGCTAGTGGAGGCATCTCAAGCTAGGAGCCAAATTGAAACCAATTCAAGGACATACAATGGTGGACAAGTGGAAAGCTGTAGACACGAACCCAAAAGGTTGAAGGGGTTCCCCTCCTACGTCTTGGGATTGTTTATCAACTGCTAGATAAAATAACCTATAGAATAATCTCATGGTCATACCATTTATTTTATTTCTATCAGTTGCATGGTTTATTTATTGTGGGTGTGTTGTCATGATCACACAATTACTGAATTAAATAAGAATGCAAGATAGAACTAAAATAAGAACAGTTTATGTGTAAATATTATCTTAGACATGGTTAATCACTAAATTATATCCCACTTAATATTAAAAAGCATGTAAATAAATATAATAAAATTAAAACGTACATATAAGGATAAAATCCCTCAAAGAAAATATTAATTCGGCATAGCCTTCCATAATCTTAGTTAGAATCGAACCATTTTTCAACGTACTTGACCAACCCTAGTTGTAGTGCTTTCAATTATCGGGGAATTGTAATTCATGTTTTTGGGTTGAATTGACTAAGTTCACATCAAGGGATGACTGCCACAACAGGACATGGTGTGACCAAGAGGCAAAGGTTGAGGAAATCCAAAATAAAAGGATTTCAGGATTGGGGAGTCCACTCAGCAGATCATGGAGCTGCGAGTTAATGCAGGTGGAATTTGGAATGCCTACCTAAAACCCTTCATGTTTCTTGAAAAACCATAGTTAGGGTAATGCTATGGGAAATATAGATCATTTCCACAAGAATATTCAGGAAATAGAATATTCTGATGTCAATGATGTGGTATATTGGATTTTGATAAAATAGTGGGAGACTAATAAGTATTAAATTATTTATTTTTCCCAATTTTATCATTATAAATTACTAAACATTTTCTCATTTAAATTTGTAAAAAATGAAAGAAAAATGAATTCAAACATATCATTGTGAACCATACTCGAGAAGGAAAGCCTTCTCACTAACACCATGTTCCAGAAAGGGTATAGGCGTCTCTGCATCATCCTTCGCCATGAGAGGAAATTGTATGTGCTGGTAGAGCCTATTCTAGATGCACTTGGAAAAGAGGATAGTGATGAGGAACTATCTCTCTATATGAAATATATGGATGATGCCACAAATTTCCAATTTTTCATGCTATCAGACATGCCTAATGAGCTCTTAAAGAAACTTAAAAACATGGACGCGTATATCATGATATCTAACCTTAAGGATTTCTATCAAGAGAAGGAGAGACATGAGAGATATGAGATCTACAACACTTTTTTTACATCTAATCTTGGATAGTATGCACCAGTTGGGGCTCATGTAGTCAAGATTATTGGCTATATTGAATGCTTAGACATCACAGGGATTAATCTCCCAGACGAGTTGCGTATAGATCTCATCCTATCATCACTGCCCAAGACCTTCTCTAGATTTACTTTCATATTCAGCACGAGAAACAATGATAATATTCTATCAGAACATCTGACCTCAATTATCCTGGTAGATAAGTACATGGGGCATGACAAACCCGCAGTCCTTTTGGTGAATAAGAAATGGAAGGACAAGGAAAAGGGGCTAAGGATTCATAAACATTCTGAATCCCCTGAGCACCGTCCCTCCAAGAAGGGGAAGATCTAGAGGCATGGAAAGTAATGAGAGGTGGTATGTTTTTCTTGTGTAAATCCAAACCACTGGAAGAGGAATTACACCCAAAAGTGTGGGGATTCTAAAGGTGCATTTGTTATTGAGTGTAATCTTTCCATTTCTACACATTGGTTATTATATACATCTTTTGGGGCTCACATATGTATTCAAATGTAGGAACCATGTAGATTTAAAATGATTTCCATAGGAGTGGTGGATCTTCGGGCTGCCAATGGAACAAGGATAATTGTGTTATCCTTTGACGATTACCATCTCTCATTGACATCTCTAATGCTTTTGGTCATTCGTAACTATTATTCTGTGCCTAGTGTTACCAAGAACATAATTTATGTATCTTGTTTGGATATGGATGTATTTATTTTCAAGTAGGGAAATAAGGGTTTTTTCTTTTATAAGAACAATGTATGTTATGGTATAACACATTTAAATAATGGATTGTATGTATTAAATTATGAGAACCAAGTGTTGGAAATCGACAACAAAAAAAACTCACATGAATCATACATCACTGAGTTGTGGCATCACCGTCTCGGTCATGTAAATGAGAATCACTTAACAAGGCTCTGCCATGATGGTTATTTAGACTATACTGAGCTACAATTACCCAATAGATGTCACGTTTATTTACAAGGTAAAATGACCAAGCTGCCTATTGGTGGACAGGGTGAAAGGTCCACAGAGCTTCTAGGATTTGTGCACACAGATGTGTGTGGACCATTTCCAGTAGAAGCTAGAGTTGGAAATTATCACTTAATTACATTTACAAATGATTTGAGTAGAAATGGATATGTCAACTTAATGAGGTATATGTCAGAGTCTTCAATGAAATTTATGTAATTCAATAATGGAGTAGATAATCTGTTTGGTTAGAAGATAAAGAATCTTTGATCAGATCGAGGTGGATAATATCTGAACCAAGAGTTCATTGATATTATAAGAGAGTCTGAGATTTTATGATCACTCAAACTTATACAACACAATGGAATGGTGTTAGTGAAAGGAGGAACCAAACCTTGTTGGAAATGGTGAGGTCGATGGTGATTCATATAGATATTTTATTATCCTTTTGGGGATATGCATTAAAAAATATAACATACAACTTAATCTGAGACCAACTAAGGTGGAAAATGGAATTCCCTCTGAGATATGGAATAGAAAGAAACCCATTTTGTTGCACACATGTGTATGGGGATGTGAGACATTTGTTAAGGACTTCTTAGGAAACAAATTAGAACCATATGGCATGAGGTGTATCTTTATAGGATATCCCAAGGAAACTCAATGATATTACCTATACAACCCTTTTGACAAGAAATTCATTGTCTCCAGACAATCTATATTTCTTGAGAGGGAGAACATTCTCAAAAGGGATAGTGGGAGAAATATTGACTTCAACAAAGTTTATGCTCAAGATATACATGAGTTGGTATAGGAACAAGTTATATAGGTCCCTATGGAAGAGGTTCCAAAAACACAAGTACTACGTAGGAGCTCAAGAGTGGTAAGGGAACCAGAGAGATTTGGTTTCCTAGTAACCAAGGATGGTGAATTATTATTATTAGAAAATGATGAAACACTGTCATATAAGGAAGGTTTTGAAATCTCATATGTTGTAAGATGTCTTCAAGCCATGAATTCTGATATGGATTCTATGTATTAGAACCATGTCTAGGTTCTAGTCAATGAGCCAGTTAATGTAAATCCTGTTGGATGAAAATGTGTATTCAAAAGAAAACTGGACATGGAAGGACAATTTAGCACCTATAAAGTAAGAATAGTGCCTAAAGGATTCAGGAAGCATTAAATAATTGACTATGATTAAACCTTCTTTCCAGTTTCCATGTTTAAATCTATAAGAATCATACTTGCCATAACAGCATACGATGACTAAGAGATTTGGCAGATGGATTTCAAAATATCATTCCTTAATGAGAACCTCCAGGAAGATGTATATATGAAACAAACATAAGGGTTTGTGACACCATGTGAAGCCAAATGGGTTTGAAAGTTGTAGAAATCCATTTATGGATTAAAGAAAGCATCCAGGTTAAGGAATATTCGAGTCGATGAAGACAGAAAACGAAATTGGTTTCATTAAGAATGAATGTGAGCCATGCATTTATAAGTGGTTTAATGGGAATGCGGTTGTTATCCTAGTAGTATATGTTGACGAAATATTACTTATTGGAAACGATGTACCAGTCTTACAGAAAATTAATGAATGGTTGAACAATTGTTTCTCTATGAAAGAATTAGGTTAAGTGACCTACATTCTAGGAATCAAGACCATTCGTGATAGATCCAAGAGGATGTTTGGACTATGTACGAGTACATACATTGACCAGATACTAAAGCTATTTAGTATGAAACAATCCAAGAGGGGATTGGTTCCAATGTCACATGGCCGAAATCTTTCTAAGAAAATGTGTTCTCATACACAATAAGAGAAAGATATAATGCGTAAGATCCCATACGCTTCAGCTATATGATCCATCATGTATGCCATGTTATGTACCAGGCATGATGTTGCCTATGCACTGAGCATGGTAGGAAGATATCAAGCAGATCCAGGAGAATAGCATTGGACTGCTTTTAAGACTATTCTTAAGTATCTGAGAAGAACTAAGGATATGTTCCTGGTGTATGGAGGAGATGAGGATCGTGTCATTAGAGGGTATGCTGATGCTGAGTTTCAGACAGATAAAAACGATATGAAGTCATAATCAGGATATGTATTCTGTCTCAACGGAGGAGTTGTGAGCTGGAAGAGTTCAAAATAACCAGTTGTCGCCGATTATAAAACAGAGTCTGAATATATAGAGTCTTTTGATGTAGCTAAGAAAACTCTCTAGATTTAGAACGTTGTCCAGGATCTTGATGTGGTTCCTAGAAGTAAATATCCTATCAAATTGTATTATGATAATACTACAATGGTGACTCTTGAAAAAGAACCAATGTCACATCAACAGAGAAAGCACATACTCTGAAAGTATCACCTCTTGAGGGATTTATATCAAAGGGGTTATGTTGCAGTGAGCATAGTGTCCATATAGGATAACATGGCATTCCACATAACTAATGGCATATCTCAGCAAAAGCATCAATGTCATGTGAGAGCTAGCGGGATAAAGGTTGTTAGTAGTTGGCTCTAGTCTAAGTGCGATTCTGTTAGATTTGGTGGACTAGAACCAACTAATTTGTACTTTTTTCATTAATAAACACCTTGTCACATCTTGACTGTTCTTCTGCATGACAATGCATCTGATAATGTCCTAATGATAGCTGTTTCACTAAAGGGTCATAGCGGATCCCTACTATGATGAGAACCCAGAAGTGCCATAACACTTTTCATGAATATATGTTCTATGGATGGATTATGTTATTTAAGGGACACAAATAATATAGGCCATTAGGGGCAAGGAATTATAAAACATTGAGGCACCTTCTCATGGTGTGTTCCCATGGTAATATCCAGGAGGATATTATGAGAATGATAACTGCTAGTAGGAAATCCATACATCATAGTGTCATTGGATGTTCCTATCTACGGATGTGTGTATTGGCCCTTAGACTTTAATATTATTATTAATGGGTATTAAAACTAGTGCACTTAGATGTATTGAAGAAAACTCTGATGATACACTGTTCATAGTGAGGTAGGATATGTTGGGTGCATCATGAGTAATACTACATTAATAGTTAATGTGTGAAAAGATTTATCCCTTCTGCTCCATAACAGAAGTAGATATCTCAATCCCTTTGATGGAATTGATATAGACTAACTAAATGCATGGACATGGTAAATAATGGTAAAGTTTAATTCTAGGAAGTCAAAGAAAGAATAATCGAGCACATGGGTTGATGGCACCAGTATGCAGCCCGCTTTATTTGAGATATCAAGACAAAGAGATTACATTACTAAAAAATAGTTTGTAGGAGGTGACACGCCATTGCGGTATTAAATTCGTTCTCTATGAGTTCCTTGGAATGTTTTTAGACACTAAACGTGGACTTTGGGTAGGCTCTTCCTAATTCCACTAAGAAAGAGGTATAGAGGGTCACACACTAAGTGTGTCCAATTATCTCAGTTAAATATTAATTTAACAAAGTTGAATAAAGATTATTCCTGATTGTAGTTTAATAATTATTCAAGGATGCCTGATCACATTTATTTTTACACTAGTTATTTGAGAGAATATATTTTGGGTAAAATAATATATTTCTTAGCAAGTAATATAGTGATATTTATTTGAGAAATAAATATCCATTATTCAAGGTCTAATAAATTTGGTGGATGAAATAAAGAAAATGGAGAAACAAAAGTACACATCGTGTATATTATTATACATTCCATGTAGTTTTTCTAGGGATTTCTGAGAAATAATTTTATTTATTTAATTAAATAATATTAGGTGTAATTCACTGGGCTCATGTCAATTAATAATATTAGTCAACCGTTATTATTAGACATGAGGTCTTACTAAGAATTAAATGAAATGAATAAATGATTTTGGGTAATTAATTCATATTATTATTCTAAGTAATAAAAATCCAAATTATATAATTCTCATTAGCCTATCCATTTTTGGGGTTGTACACAACGGATCTAGAGAAATCTCTCATGCCAATAGAGAATTTCTTTTCTTACAAGAATTATCTCAAGCTACAAGAGAGATCCTCCTCCAATGAATCAAGGAGAGCTCTTTGCAAGCGCCTCTCAAGGCGATCTAAGTCGGAAATTACAAGCAAAGACTCTTCCATGCTAGCACCCAAAGATCCCTTTGGTGACATCCAGAGATACAAGGATCATATTTGGATCACTTCTAGAGGAATCCTACACTTGGATTTTATGATGCAATAACGGATCACATCGGATTGTGACCAGGGACATCAATGGAGAGAGAATTCTATCAAGGTAATTCTTGTATTTTAATTATATTAATTATAACCAACATATGATGATCCTATCTATGGTTTTGGAACTCCCTTCCTTTTCATTCATTATTTGTTCAATTCCAAAGATCTATCATTTTATTATCATGATGTATCTCAGATTGTTCGTTGTTAATGGAAAAATTAAAGTTGGGTACACCCACCAACGTGCTTCCACTACGCTCATAACCTACAGAAATCATGTAGCATGCTGAAATCACTTGTTGTCAAACCTTTATAATGGGATGGTTTGGCGATAATGACTGGTTACAAAAATATTTGTTAGTTTTGTATGATTTTACATTTCTAGTTTAGTAGGTTTGGCTTGGGTTATATGGATCTTGGATGTATTTCTTTCTTTTTCATTGCAATCTAGTTGTATGTGTTGTTTATTTATATTCAATATTTGTTTTCTCTATCTTTGATACACCTCACCATTTGATGGCTAGTTCAGGTAACTTATTAAGTTGACCTAGGTTGTTTCGCCACAATTTGGTTTCAATGGAAAATGATCAGCCTGAACTGTGATAACACTGCTAGACTTAGTGTCCTCAGACCAACTGTTTATACTTTGATTATATTTATATTTGATGTATTGAATATTAATAAAACATATTTTTACATATTTTTCATTATTCTACTTGACTATAATGTAATAACGTACTAGAGTATATGTCACATTGATATGATCATAGAAGTTCCCCACTATTATGATAAACATGAAGTGCAATGATGATATTCTTAAATAATGTTTTATAGTTGGATAATGTATAATTATGGGACACACGATACATATATTGTCATGTGTGAGAATTTCTAAGTAGATGGGGATTCTTCTCATAATGTTCACACTTGGTAATCTCCAAGATGGGATATTATGAGATCATACGCTATAGTATGAATTCCCCATGTTTTGTTTTCGTAATATATTCCTATATGCAAACATGTGTAATGGTACATAGACTTTCAGATTAGTATTAATTAATGTTAAAACTTGTGTTATTAGATATATTACATAAACCATGAAGATAATAGTTCACGAAGAATTGTGATACATTGGGTGTGTCACAAGTGACATGTCATTAATAGATAAGTTAAGGAATGTTCTATACCTTCACCCTTTATGGAAGCTAATATCTTGGACCTTTGATTAGAATATAACCATCATATTAATTTCAATGACCATGTTGTAATGATACGTTTGTTTCATATAGTCAAATAATGACATATCGAACATATAGGTTGGTTACACAGATGTGAAACCTGCTTGATGAGATATTGATACATAGAGATTATATTACATAGTGAGTGTCATATGTGGTTGTCGACATTTCAACATTAAGTTCTTTTTCATGGGCTCCATGAATCATTTCTAGATAGTAATCTTGGACTTTAGGAAAGTCTTCCTGATGCCAACAATAAATAATCATAGAGTTTCATACACTAAGTGTTTCTGTTGATCTCGATTTAATTCTATTTGAATTTAATTAATAGAATAAATATTATTCTCAAGACCAAGAAATAATATTATTCTTGTTAAAATGATCCAATAAATTAAATAAATATTTATTCACTAGTATGTGAATACAAATTTATTTATTTATTTTATTAAATATTTACTAAATATTTATTCTACGATATGTGAGGGAAATATTTATTTATGAATAATATTATTTACCAGGGTATTCAATAATTATCTATGACTTTGAATAGACAAAGACCGCATCCGATGATAAATGATTATTAAAAAGTCAGTAAATATTATTTATCATTTGAACAAGATAGAATATGCCACAAAATAATAATTAAATTATTATTTTGTATCATGAGGATTAATAAAAGTTTTAATATTTCTTAAGGGATGAAATAAAATAAAAAAAATTTCTAACCTAAAACCTACCTCAATAAATAGCCTATTATGACTATTCTGTAGGTAATCAAAATATAGATAATTGTTGTGCATAATGAGTTCTCTTTCGACTCCTTCATCTCTCTCCCTATCATGAACAAGAATGAAAGAGAGATTTCTCCAAGATCGAAGAATGAGAAATTAATAATGAAAAATACAAGACATTCAATTTTCCAAACAACCACCTGAAGATTCAGTGGCATTACTCAGAGATCATTGGAGCACATGTGGACCACCACTAGAGGGATTCTACCATTGGACCCTCACAAGCATAACAATGGAAATCCTAAAGGGTGTTTTTATATGATTGACATCGACTATGAACAAAGAAACCTAGGATGAGGTAATTGCTTTCTTCCGATCTAAATAAATTAATTATAAACTTAATGTGAAAGATCCTCTATTTGGGTTTTAGGAAATTGAAATTAAAAGATATTTTAATTATCACATGACCCCCCGCATGCTTTTGTTGCACCCAGAACCATCATGTGGTATCATATCAGTTATGTTTAGATTTATAATTATTTATTTGATTGTTGATCTACACACATTTATGGTTATATTTTCATTTCATGTTATTAATTCATTAATATGATTTAAATAAACATGTGTTGATATATTAATCATGTTTCTTAGTGTTTAATTTTCTTAAAGTTATAAGAAAAAATAATGACTGATTAAATATTCCATCGGGAATTGTAAATTTTTTTGGTCGGTAAAATAGGGTTGCATGATATGTACTCAAAATTACACATCGTGTACCCTAGTGCACTGCATCTATATGCACTAAGGGATAAATTGAATTCCATGTAGTCACTACACGTGGAAAATTTAATTCACACTACATATAGACTGATCCAAACTAGAACACGAGTTTCTGTATTACATGATTTGTATCAGTGTACACACCGTATAGTCTAAACGGTTTAGTAGCATAAATCATGTAATCTGTGTGGTCATTATACATAGTCAAAACCACATGATATTGTCAACTTAGAGAATTAATGATATACATGATGTGTATGTGGTGTACATGGAATGTAGTTCATCAATTCTATCATCCTAAGAACATGCCAAGACACTCAGTGAGAAAACAAACACACAAATCAATGATATATACAGTGTGTAGTAGGATTGTACATGCCATGTAGTCCACCGAGACACATGTCGAAGGCCTAGGCATGCATCCCAGACGCACTACAAGTAGAACACACTGTATGTAGCTAGTCTATACACATCATGTTTTCCAGCCGAGGTACACACTGCATACCCAAGTGTGTACCCCGGATACATGAAAACTGAGATACACATCGTATTGATGGATGTGAAATTTTTGCAGGATCTCATTAATGGATAAAATTAAAAATTATTTTAAATTGAAAAAAAAATTAGCATTAAAACCATATTTTATTGATTAAAACGCCATTGTGTTTTTGATAATTTAACAATGATTTTAAATAATTTAAAATGTTAAATTAATTTATTGTAATAAATATTTAATTATTGGTTCTACCATTAATTTGTCTTGATTTCCATAAATTATGGGTATCTCATATTATGTGTGAATGATCATTAAGATGTAAGGTAATTATTTAATAAATTCAATAATTAATTAATGCAAGTATGTTTATCATAATAATAAATAACAAATAAATAAGTGAATACTAGCCAGTTATTTTTTCATATTAATTACATGTATGAATGATCATGATCATAACCAAGACCTATATATGTGTTGTAATTTATATAATTTAATTCATTTCATTACTTTGAAATTATTTAATATTAAATTTAATGATGACCTATGAGTTATCCCTCCCACTATTATTATGTAGGACCTACATGTCTAAGGATATTTATGTAATCCCCATTTAACCAATCCTTTGGTTCTACTAAGTGTGAGTTGTAAATACATGTAATTAATTGAGTATCCCAAGGTATGTAAAGGTGGTTAAAGATGGACCGTAATGATTTCAACTTAGGCGATACACATGTGGATAAGTGGGATGATGTAACTCATTCCAAGACTAACAATTGGAGTTAATTCCCCTAGGTAAAATGTTGATTTAATGTACAATCATTAAATCAACCATTAGATAAAGCTCATGAATGTTTCATTTAATTAATTAATTAATTCTATCTATATAATTATTTATTTTATGGATGCAATGTCGTAATTACATAAATAAATGAATTAATGTGAAAAGATGGAAATTAAATAAATGGATTATGTGTAAATGTTTTATCCAACATGGTTAATTAATTAATTAACAACCAGTTAATATAAAAAATATATGTAAAGGATAAAACAATAAAAAATTTATGCATAATAAAAAAAATCCCTAAATTAAATATTATGTCAGACTAAGAATTCTATTAATTGAAAGAAATGAAGCCATAGATCTATGTGTAGTACATGGATAAAGTTTGGACACTTACATTTATCGAGGAGTTCTAATGAGGATTTTGGATTGACTTAACCAAACTTATATTGACGACCAATGTCAGTTCAATTCGAATTTGGAGGCAAGTGTGTTGGAAATCCAAGTCAAGATTTCAAGATAGAGGAATCCACTCAACGGATCAGGGAGTTGAAAACCCATAGTTGGCAAGATTGTCTACCTAATTACATTCTTATGGGTTTCATGGATAATGTCTAGATAATTAAGTGAATTAATGGGGATCCTTGACACTAGAATTTCATATCAAGTAGAAATTTTGAGTTCAATGGTGAGGGATATAGGTACCTGGTAAAATAGTGGGAGATTTAATAAAAATCAATAAATTTATTATTTCTCACAAAATTTGTAACCAGGGAAAGTACTTATAATATGATTTTTTTAATTTTAGAATAAAATGAAAATTTCATCATCCAAACAATCCATATCATTAATATTGGATAAAGACAAACTCTTAACATGTAGTAACTTCTAGGAGTGGTTTAGATGCCTTTGGGTTATGCTAATCCATGAAAAAAAATCTTATGTACTAGATTACTCAACACCCGATTCACCTACTAAGGAGGCCAATGATGAATACATCCTTTTCTATGAAAAAAGTTTGAATGACATGGCCTATTTTGAATGTTTTATTCTTTCATCTATGTGTAGTAAACTCATGAAATATCATGAAAACATGGATGCACATAGCATGATTATGAACCTATGTGGTCTTTACTGTGAGGGAGCTAGGCATGAACAATTTGATAATTCCAAGGTGATCTGTTAGAGAAATCTTGGAGTGGTTTACCTAGATAGGCCTCATTTAGTCAAGATAATTTTGTACATTAAGCACTTATAATATCTAGGGTTTAAAATCCTGGATGAACTGGGAAATTATATCATTATGGAATCACTTCCTCAAATATTTTCCAGTTTTGTTCTAAAATTTAATATAAACAACACTAATAAGTCTTTTCCAAATATTCTAACTCTTCTTCTCCAACTAGATAAGGATATGAAATGAAAAAAAATCCTTCCTTTCATATGGTGAAAAATGGAATGAAAAGATATTTAAGATCAAATCTTATTCATGATCTTTCAAGAGGTGGAAGATCATGGGAAAACCAAGGGAACAAAATGTTATCTATTTCTCATGTGGAAATAATGGCCACTAGAAGAAAAAATTGACCTAGATAAATAATCAAGGGAAAGATTCACATGCATTTTTTATCGAGTGAAATTTATCCATTTCTACAAATTGGGTATTAGATAAACCTTTTTTTCCCACATTTGAATTAAAATATAGGAACCAAGTAGATTCAGAAAGATTGTCCAAGGGGTAGTATATCTATGAAAATCCAGCATAGCTAATCTTACTACTGTAGCTATCGAAGACTACCACCTCACATTTCTAACCAGAATGATCTTGGTTTTAAATATTTGTTATTATGTACCTTAAATTACCAAAAATATTATTTCTTTGTCCAGAATAGATATAGATGGATTTATTTTAAAAAATTTGAATAAATTTTTCTTATATTATAAAGATATAATTTTTTATGGTAATGAAAATTTAAATAATGGTCTTTATTTGCTGGATTACATGAACCAAGTAATGGAAATCAATAATGAATTTACTTCACATGATTCATACCACACCCAAATTTGGCATCATCGGCTAGGGTATGTAAATGAAAAATTCTTAACTAAATTACATCAAGATGGGTATTTCCATTATTTTTAAATACAACCATTTGGTTTATATCCCACATGTTTATAAGGAAAAATGAACAAATCCCCATTTAGTGATAAAGTGAAAGGGCTAAAAAGCTTCTTGAATAATTTATACTAATTCATATGGACCTTTTCCAGTTGAAGAAAGGGGTGGTTACTCATACTTCATTACTTTTACTGATGATTTTAGTAGATATGGAAATGTCTACTTAATTAGGTATAAATAAGATTCTTTAGATAAATTCAAGGAATATAAAAAATAAGTTGAGAACCAGATTGGTAAGAAGATTAAGAAACTTTACTTAGACATTGGGGGAGAATATCTTAATCAATACTTCATTGATTATTTATGGGAGTTTAGGATACTATCTAAACTCACTCCTTATACACCTTAGTGGAATGTTGTATGAAAAAGGAGGAACCACGCCTTATTGGATATGGTGAGATCAATGATGAGTCATGTAAGTCTTCCATTATGCTTTTGGGGATATGAATTAAAAACAACAACATACTTACTAAACAGAGTCCTAACTAAATAGAAAAATGGTATACCATACCAATTATGTAATGTAAAGAAACATGTGTTGTCTTACTTACATGTGTGGTGTTGCGAAAAATTTATTATGGCCTCTTTAGGTAACAAGTTTTCTCATTGAGACACAAAGTGTATCATTATGGGATATCCTAAAGAAATAAAGGGATACTAACTATAAAATCCTTCAGATAAAAAGGTTATGGTTGAAATATTTCCCACATTTCTTGATTAGTATATTATCAACAAAAGAGATAGTGGGAGCGTGATAGAATATGATGAAGTGTAGGTTCAATATACACAAGATTTGGCACATGAAAAAATTCCAAAAATCCCCATGGAATAAGAAATTGTTCCATAGACACAATTACTATGTAGGAGTACCAGAGATGTTTGATAAATAGAAATGTAACAGCCCAAGATTTTATGAAAAATATTCTTTTTAATTTTATTAATGTCTTGTTTTGTACGCTACACCAAAAGGAGCTTGCACAACACGCATCCGTGACTTGCCTTGCATTACACGCAATCGCAACCTTCCTCGATAGTGTGTGTAGTACGCAATAACGAGTTTCACTAAACAGCGATATGCAATTAAAACTAGCCGTTATGAATAGTAATAACCACTTTTTGAAATTTTGTAAATTTTATTTTTCAAAATGGATTTCATTTTTGGATTCGGAGTATCGAATTTAGCCTAAGGTGAAATTTTGGTACATTTCGGATAACTTTCATATTCTGATGAATAGTGAAAATTACTAAATTATAATTAAAAACAACTTTTTTAATCGAAATAATTAATAGTGATAAATTATTAATTTGAGTGGTTTTAAAGTATATTTAGAATATATTTTTACAATTTAATACAATGTTGGTCATTGGACGTAATTTCACATTTAAACCTGACATAAACAAGTGTCAATCTTTTGATAGATATTGTTTCGTAAAAACACGCTATTTGTTTTAATAGCGGGATTTAATTATAAAATTAATTAATTCAACTTCTATGTTATGAATTTGGTAAAATAGACTTCATTTTTGAATTCGGAATATGAAATATATCTTAGGATGAAATTTTGGCATTTTTCTGAAAACTTTCAATTTTTGATGAATAGTGAAACCACTAAGTGGTAGGTTAAAAACTGAATTTTGCATTAAACTTAATTTTACCACTTCTGTGAATGGAATTTCGAAAATCCGAGAGACACGGTTAATATCAAGGACTAAAATGTGGTTCAATGAGATGAAAATAATTTTTGGTGAATAGTAACTTTTTACTTTTTTTTACCGCGGTTAATAGTAAATAGGGTAACTAAGGGTAAATATGATATTACTATTACCCTAACACATGTCCTAATTCTATTGGACAAGTGTAATTCGACCAAAAACAAACTTAGGAATAAAATATGACCATTTAGGCCCACTTGGATTAGATTAGGACATTTATTATGAATTTATTTAAAGAAGGGTTAAAATAGTTAAAATCGAAGTTTAATAAGTAAATCATTTTTAATATGGGGTTATACATAAGATAAATTCGATTGTAAATATTAATTAGAAAGATAAAACGATTTCCTACATGATGGTATTTTATTTGTAATTTTTAGACATCAAATAATTTAATTTATTTATGACACAACGATGATGCAGTAATTATCTTATTAATGAAATATTGACATAATTGATGTTATAAACACCAAAATAAATGTAATTTGAGATTTTTTATGAATTCCACTAATTTTCTAGGTTACTATGATATATTAATGTTGATTTAATCAACTTGGTTCGAACATATAATTCTGTTATGACTTTCACAAAAATCATATATCAAATAGTGTCAAAATTGACACAAAATAGTTTTTAAATCAAATATTATATTATTAATTGTTATTTTATTCCTAAAAATCTGAGGTTCGGCCACATGACGTAGATAAGGATATATATATTAATAATAAACAATTTGTGGTTCGTTTGGCATGTTATAGTAAGTTTATTAACCATATAGTGAAAGAAAACAAAAAGACACGGTAAAAGTTAAATTATTTAACTTAGAGTTAAATATAATTGATAAGGTTTAAAATAATATCCAAACATGTCTAAATTTGATTGGTTGATGAGATTACAACCCTATATCATCTAATCTTCGAATATGAGTCATTTTTGGAGGTTTTTATGTGGGGTTAGATTTATTATAAATTAATATTTTTAAGAATTCCTAAGGTGCCCCTCTCCTCCCTTATAAAAGGGCACCTCCTCCCCCTCCTCCTCACACCAATTTTGAGCACTCAAGCTCGGCCAACCCCTGAAATTTTCTCCTCTCCACTTTCCTAGAATAATCCTAGAGGTTCTGGTCTTCTCCAAAGACCAATCTTAGTTCCTTAAGTGGAGGATTCAAAGAGGCGTTCCAAAGAAGAGGTAATATCCATTACCGATCTTTTCAATTTCTTTCTTCTTCAACTTCTTATTCTTTAATTGTTTCATGATAAAGTAATAACATCAGTATGACTTACATACTGATATGTTATTATAAATATGAAACAACCCTAATTCACCTTCTATCCATCCTACGGAAAAATGAAATCACCGCGCGTGCGTACGTACGGAATACCGTCTCCACGCCGTGGTGTAATCTATTTTCCACCATCACCTTACAAGGATGGGTATAATGGTGTAATGAGTAACTACATATGATTATTATGAAGTAATATTGATACTGAAATAATATATATATACTCTAATACAATTCCACGATCATAGGAACGATATCATCACTCGTGCGTACGTACGGAATACCGTCTCCACGATGTGATGCGACTCGTTCTACATGATCTTCATTTCATAATGATTATATAAATGAATTGAATGAATGAATATGGTATATACTACACTAATACCATTCTGGAAATGAATAATCTATAACCTAAAGATAAGAATAAGAATTTATTCGACAAAACACGCATAAGAACAAAAAGTTATAAAGACCCGAGTAACAAGTAACAATGAAATATTACTAACAAGAAGCTAATAATATGACCATATATGATATCATATCAATATGTATGATTCTGGAATAAGTCAATAACATTATTTAAACCATTATACAGGAGCTTCGGACACGTACAAAGCTAATCGGACCTAAGGTAAGGGAAATTTCACAATCTCATTTTTATCCGAGATTGTTTATTCGTAAGTATTTACCGGGGTGTATTTTATCATCCACATCCATGTTCCCTCAATATGAAATATCGTTTCCATCCACTTGAAATAGTTTAAATCCAATTTTACCCTTAGGTGAGTTTTTAGTAAAGAATATGAAAGGAATCTTTTGTCGTTTTTCCGTACGAGGTACTTTTTGACTTTTCCGACAAAAGTACGAAGAATGTTTTTTTTAACTTATACGGCATGAATGGATTTTTAAAACATTACTTCAAAGAAGCTTCCTTTACAAGTTTTCAAGTTTATTTTTAATCAACTTCTTTTATTTTAAAGTTGTATGACATGTTATGAAAGGAAAAATGTTTTTGAAGAAAAAGGATATTTTCCTCAAGAATTCAATTCAAGTGTTTTATCAAAATTATTTTCCATCTAAGATAATAAAGGGTTCTGTTTCTATCCATATTTTTACATTGGTTTGACTATGTTGTGATGGAATTATGTTTATGAATTCCTTTATCATATATGAATTGATTTATGATGTCATGATGCTTCAAGAATCCCATTTTTGTTATATGTGTTATGCGATGATGTATGTTTTATGATTATGTGGCACACATAAGAAAGGATTCATTATAAGATGGGTGGGACCTATATCTCCCTCCAATGCATTGGGTAATGATTTTATATCTCATGAGATAGACATGGCTGGAACGGAAGGTTATTTCGGTTCAGTGATACAGGACTGAAACGAGGAGTGAACTCGGTTAAGAAAGGGACTTTGTCCACTAAGATAGTCTTGGCAATGAGTCATGACTAACAAGAAATGATTTTCCATGATTATGTGTGCATGCCACAAAGTTTCAAGTTTCATGTTATGATTATGGGCATCTCATTTTCACTTCTATGATTTGTTCCATGTTAAGATATTATGATCTCTTTTGCAGGTTGTGATTTTCAAAAAGATATGATATGATTTTTATTTCTTTTGTATACCCTTACTGAGCATTTGAGCTCACCCTTTTATGTTTTCTTTTCCCCAGGATATAAAGAAAGGTTTTAGGTAAAAAAAATGGAAGATCTTTACAGGAGATATTGAAGATCTTTCACCAGGATTAGAAGATTATGTTCCGAGTTTCCAAAGACACTAAACTATTACGATCCTTTAGTGTGTGTTTTTGTTATGTACTAAGTATTCCGCAAATGTAATGTAATGTCCATGTACGTCAGGATACGGGTCTCTACAGTTGGTATCAGAGGAAAGGTTTAGTCAACCTTTGGAAACTAGGATGCGAAAACGTTAGTGAGATCCCTAGAGATATTTCTAAGGTATGTCTAGGGATGTCCCTAGGGATAAGTATACGTATAGGTTATAGTAATAGAATTACGCTAACGATCATAGAATTAAACCTAAGATGTTGGATATTGAAGGTACTCCCCCTTTATTATGTTGTTTTCCCTAGCATGATTTTTGCCTCTCACACTATTCTTTTTGGGTTTTAGACGATGGATGGAACCCGAAGGAACCGTGTTGATCAATGCAATGGACAATGCAATGATTGCCCTCCTGAACAAACAAATGTTATGGGAGATGGAGTGCAAAATCTTATTGCTATACTTACACAAGCTGTGAATCATTCTGGACTTCCAAATGAGCAGAGAAGGGAACAATATTCTATTGAGTCCTTCATGAGGCAACGTCCACCTTCTTTCAGTGGGACTTCCGATCCACTTGTTGCTGAACAATGGATCAGTACCACTGAAAAGATATTTTCAGTTCTTCAATGTTCTGAACATGATAAAGTCATCTTAGCAGTATATCGTTTGGAAGGTGAAGCTGATCAATGGTGGAATCTTATCAAGAATACGAGGCCAAGGGATGAAATTGAGTTCATGGAATGGGACGAGTTCAAGAACTTGTTTTTCAGTAAGTACTTCCCTCGTATTCTTCGAACAAAGATGGAAAAGGAGTTTATTGAGCTGAAGCAGAAGGATGATGAATCTGTTGGTATATATGAAGCGAATTTTACAAGACTTGCAAGGTATGCATCTGGCATTATCATCCAACCTGAAAGTAAAGTTGATCGATTTTTCAGTGGCTTAAAAACAAGTCTTTGAAGGGCATTAGCTATAAGAGACTTCAGTAGCTATGAAGAAATTGTGCGTTGTGCTATCAAGTTAGAAATGGAAGTTGGTGTTACATATCCATATCATGGTTTTGACAAGAAACGAAAGATGGAGTTCAAGGAGAAATCTCATAATAATGGTGAAAAGAAGATGAATGTTTCCTTATGCACAAAGTGTGGAAAGAAGCATGGTGGAGATTGTCTTAAAGGAACTAGAAAATGTTTTAAGTGTGGAAAAGAAGGTCATCGAGCAGCTGAGTGTCGAAGTAATGGAAAAAGGGTTTCTAATGATGTGAATAAAGCAAACACTGCAGAGAACGCACCGCCAACACTTCAATGCTTCAAGTGCAAGGAAATGGGGCATTATGCTAATAATTGCCCTAATCCAAGGGTTAGTGATGATCAACATGAGCAACCACTGAAGGCAAAGGACAAAGGGAAATCACATGCGATCACTATTGGCAATGTTGAATATGATAACGATGTGGTGGAATGATTAAGTGTTTATGTAATGGGATTCCAAAATAATGTTGTATCATGGAGTATTGGAATATTTATGTATTGGTTTAATGTGGTATTCAAAGTGATTGAGATATTTTTGGAAATAAGATGATATGCGCATAATGAAGGGAAAATAAGAAAATGAAATGTTTAACAATATTCATGAGCTCATGATTGATATAAGGACTAAGTGATATCATGGATTGAGTATATAGAATTTTGAGGATTTTGGTATGTGGAAAGTGTTAACTTTTAACTGCATTCATGTTTTCACTAAGGTATTCAAGAGAATACATGATTAAGGACTTTGAATGTTTAGAATGTGACCAACAAAACATATCTTATGATATGTGGGGATCAACGACAGTATTAAATCTCTGGTAATCGTTGTCACTATATTATGAGAGTGGACTGCAGTATTATGGATAAGCCTAAAGATTGAAATGGATTATGTCGAACATAAGTGAGTATTGTTTAAGGATCGAAGTTTTCTCGTTATTATTGATGGGATGTTATAGTAATATAGTTTTAGAAAAAGGACAACCTGCAGGACGGGCGACAGCCCATCGCTTCGGACAAGGCTGTAGGAATCGAACCCACAACCGAAGTGCGACTGGCCTTTATCGCCTACCACTGACCTACAGGAAGTCCCTATTTAGTAGAAACTAGTTTTATTATATTAAGCAGTATGATATATGAAGTATAAGTCCATTTTAGGAACCATATATGATTAATCTCACTATAGATCGATTTATGCATATAATTTTTGCTAACCTTTTGTTTGAGACAGATGGAATGACCCGTCATTCTATAACATTATCTGCTAACACTTCACGAATAACAAATTCAACTTCATTTATTTAAGAGATGAAGTGGAAATTGTTCAAGGCACGAACAACAGTGAGATTGTACCAAAATAAAGTAAGTATTTATTCTAATTCAAATTTTCAACTTTAGGGAAATGATCTTGAAAACCAAAAATGTTGTCCTAGTGATCTTATACCTGAGGAATCAGATGGTACCTTATATCATCACAAATTTATGGATTTGTGATTTTTGGCTTTTCCATAGCCATGTTCTCCACCACTCTCCATCAGAACATGATGGTTAGATTTTTCTACCATATCCATATTTTTACCTATGTGGAAACCCAACAATTAGTTTATTTGGGTAATCGTTACATTTCATACTTTAGTTTTTAAAGCCAAGTTTTGGTATTCCTTTTTACGATGTGGGAAACTTTCGAATAGAAAACCATTTATAACCCCGACGAATTTCGAGGGCGAAATTCATTTTAAAGGGGGTAGAATGTAACAGCCCAAGATTTTATGAAAAATATTCTTTTTAATTTTATTAATGTCTTGTTTTGTACGCTACACCAAAAGGAGCTTGCACGACACGCATCCGTGACTTGCCTTGCATTACACGCAATCGCAACCTTCCTCGATAGTGTGTGTAGTACGCAATAACGAGTTTCACTAAACAGCGATATGCAATTAAAACTAGCCGTTATGAATAGTAATAACCACTTTTTGAAATTTTGTAAATTTTATTTTTCAAAATGGATTTCATTTTTGGATTCGGAGTATCGAATTTAGCCTAAGGTGAAATTTTGGTACATTTCGGATAACTTTCATATTCTGATGAATAGTGAAAATTACTAAATTATAATTAAAAACAACTTTTTTAATCAAAATAATTAATAGTGATAAATTATTAATTTGAGTGGTTTTAAAGTATATTTAGAATATATTTTTACAATTTAATACAATGTTGGTCATTGGACGTAATTTCACATTTAAACCTGACATAAACAAGTGTCAATCTTTTGATAGATATTGTTTCGTAAAAACACGCTATTTGTTTTAATAGCGGGATTTAATTATAAAATTAATTAATTCAACTTCTATGTTATGAATTTGGTAAAATAGACTTCATTTTTGAATTCGGAATATGAAATATAGCTTAGGATGAAATTTTGGCATTTTTCTGAAAACTTTCAATTTTTGATGAATAGTGAAACCACTAAGTGGTAGGTTAAAAACTGAATTTTGCATTAAACTTAATTTTACCACTTCTATGAATGGAATTTCGAAAATCCGAGAGACACGGTTAATATCAAGGACTAAAATGTGGTTCAATGAGATGAAAATAATTTTTGGTGAATAGTAACTTTTTACTTTTTTTTACCGCGGTTAATAGTAAATAGGGTAACTAAGGGTAAATATGATATTACTATTACCCTAACACATGTCCTAATTCTATTGGACAAGTGTAATTCGACCAAAAACAAACTTAGGAATAAAATATGACCATTTAGGCCCACTTGGATTAGATTAGGACATTTATTATGAATTTATTTAAAGAAGGGTTAAAATAGTTAAAATCAAAGTTTAATAAGTAAATCATTTTTAATATGGGGTTATACATAAGATAAATTCGATTGTAAATATTCATTAGAAAGCTAAAACGATTTCCTACATGATGGTATTTTATTTGTAATTTTTAGACATCAAATAATTTAATTTATTTATGACACAACGATGATGCAGTAATTATCTTATTAATGAAATATTGACATAATTGATGTTATAAACACCAAAATAAATGTAATTTGAGATTTTTTATGAATTCCACTAATTTTCTAGGTTACTATGATATATTAATGTTGATTTAAACAACTTGGTTCGAACATATAATTCTGTTATGACTTTCACAAAAATCATATATCAAATAGTGTCAAAATTGACACAAAATAGTTTTTAAATAAAATATTATATTATTAATTGTTATTGTATTCCTAAAAATCTAAGTTTCGGCCAAATGACGTAGATAAGGATATATATATTAATAATAAACAATTTGTGGTTCGTTTGGCATGTTATAGTAAGTTTATTAACCATATAGTGAAAGAAAACAAAAAGACACGGTAAAAGTTAAATTATTTAACTTAGAGTTAAATATAATTGATAAGGTTTAAAATAATATCCAAACATGTCTAAATTTGATTGGTTGATGAGATTACAACCCTATATCATCTAATCTTCGAATATGAGTCATTTTTGGAGGTTTTTATGTGGGGTTAGATTTATTATAAATTAATATTTTTAAGAATTCCTAAGGTGCCCCTCTCCTCCCTTATAAAAGGGCACCTCCTCCCCCTCCTCCTCACACCAATTTTGAGCACTCAAGCTCGGACAACCCCTGAAATTTTCTCCTCTCCACTTTCCTAGAATAATCCTAGAGGTTCTGGTCTTCTCCAAAGACCAATCTTAGTTCCTTAAGTGGAGGATTCAAAGAGGCGTTCCAAAGAAGAGGTAATATCCATTACCGATCTTTTCAATTTCTTTCTTCTTCAACTTCTTCTTCTTTAGTTGTTTCATGATAAAGTAATAACATCAGTATTACTTACATACTGATATGTTATTATAAATATGAAACAACCCTAATTCACCTTCTATCCATCCTACGGAAAAATGAAATCACCGCGCGTGCGTACGTACGGAATACCGTCTCCACGCCGTGGTGTAATCTATTTTCCACCATCACCTTACAAGGATGGGTATAATGGTGTAATGAGTAACTACATATGATTATTATGAAGTAATATTGATACTGAAATAATATATATATACTCCAATACAATTCCACGATCATAGGAACGATATCATCACTCGTGCGTACGTACGGAATACCGTCTCCACGATGTGATGCGACTCGTTCTACATGATCTTCATTTCATAATGATTATATAAATGAATTGAATGAATGAATATGGTATATACTACACTAATACCATTCTGGAAATGAATTATCTATAACCTAAAGATAAGAATAAGAATTTATTCGACAAAACACGCATAAGAACAAAAAGTTATAAAGACCCGAGTAACAAGTAACAATGAAATATTACTAACAAGAAGCTAATAATATGACCATATATGATATCATATCAATATGTATGATTCTGGAATAAGTCAAAAACATTATTTAAACCATTATACAGGAGCTTCGGACACGTACAAAGCTAATCAGACCTAAGGTAAGGGAAATATCACAATCTCATTTTTATCCGAGATTGTTTATTCGTAAGTATTTACTGGGGTGTATTTTATCATCCACATCCATGTTTCCTCAATATGAAATATCGTTTCCATCCACTTGAAATAGTTTAAATCCAATTTTACCCTTAGGTGAGTTTTTAGTAAAGAATATGAAAGGAATCTTTTGTTGTTTTTCCGTACGAGGTACTTTTTGACTTTTCCGACAAAAGTACGAAGAATGTTTTTTTAACTTATACGGCATGAATGGATTTTTAAAACATTACTTCAAAGAAGCTTCCTTTACAAGTTTTCAAGTTTATTTTTAATCAACTTCTTTTATTTTAAAGTTGTATGACATGTTATGAAAGGAAAAATGTTTTTGAAGAAAAAGGATATTTTCCTCAAGAATTCAATTCAAGTGTTTTATCAAAATTATTTTCCATCTAAGATAATAAAGGGTTCTGTTTCTATCCATATTTTTACATTGGTTTGACTATGTTGTGATGGAATTATGTTTATGAATTCCTTTATCATATATGAATTGATTTATGATGTCATGATGCTTCAAGAATCCCATTTTTGTTATATGTGTTATGCGATGATGTATGTTTTATGATTATGTGGCACACATAAGAAAGGATTCATTATAAGATGGGTGGGACCTATATCTCCCTCCAATGCATTGGGTAATGATTTTATATCTCATGAGATAGACATGGCTGGAACGGAAGGTTATTTCGGTTCAGTGATACAGGACTGAAACGAGGAGTGAACTCGGTTCAGAAAGGGACTTTGTCCACAAAGATAGTCTTGGCAATGAGTCATGACTAACAAGAAATGATTTTCCATGATTATGTGTGCATGCCACAAAGTTTCAAGTTTCATGTTATGATTATGGGGATCTCATTTTCACTTCTATGATTTGTTCCATGTTAAGATATTATGATCTCTTTTGCAGGTTGTGATTTTCAAAAAGATATGATATGATTTTTATTTCTTTTGTATACCCTTACTTAGCATTTGAGCTCACCCTTTTATGTTTTCTTTTCCCCAGGATATAAAGAAAGGTTTTAGGTAAAAAAAATGGAAGATCTTTATGGGAGATATTGAAGATCTTTCACCAGGATTAGAAGATTATGTTCCGAGTTTCCAAAGACACTAAACTATTACGATCCTTTAGTGTGTGTTTTTGTTATGTACTAAGTATTCCGCAAATGTAATGTAATGTCCATGTACGTCAGGATACGGGTCTCTACAAGAAAAATATGGTTTTATTGTCATTGATTATAGTGAATCATTATTAGTTGATAATAATGATATTATAACCTAAAAGAAAGTATTAAGTGGAATATATGTTTCCAGGTGGAATGAAGCCATGAATTCTGAAATTGATTCCATATACCAAAACCAAGTATTTAATTTGGTAGATACTCCAGTGGATGTAAAGACTTTTGGTTGTAAATGGGTATTTACGAAGAAACTGGACATGGAATGACAAGTTAATACCTATAAGGCACACCTGTTTTCAAAAGGGATTGAACTACGTCAAGTCATTGACTATGATGAAACCTTTTCACCAGTTGCAATGATGAAATCGATTATAATTATAATTTACATTAAGTCTTACCATAACTATGAGATTTGAAAAATGGATTTCAAAATAACCATCCTTAATGAGAACCTTCAGAAAGATGTCTTTATGACACAATCCAAAGGGTTTGTGACTATAAAGGATTTCAATATGATTGAAAAATTGAAAATATACATTATATGGATAAACGAAAGAATCTAGGTCATTTAACAGTCATCTTGATGAATCATCATCAGAATTTAGTTTCATAAATAATGAGTGTGAGCCTTGTCTCTAAAAATGGTTTAGTGTAAGTATGATCGTTTTCTTAATAGTATATATTGATGATATATTACTCATTTGAAAAAAATACCATCTTATAATCTATTAAATAGTGGATGAATAAATGCTAATATATGAAGGAATTGAGAGAGGAAACATATATTCTTGGGATCAATATCAACTATGATAGATCCAAGAGGTTTTTCAGCCTATGTCAAAGTAAATACATTGATAATATACTGAAGAAATTTACTATGGAACAATCCAAGAAGGGATTGTTTCCTGAATCACATGACATTCATATTTCTAGGAAAATGTTTCCTTATACATAAGAGGAAATAAATAAAATGGCATGGATTCTAGACACATCATCGATTGGGTTAATAATGTTTGTTATGCTATGTACTAGGCTAGTTGACTCTTATGAAATAATTGTGGTAGTAAGATATCAAGATAATATAGGTGACTTCCATTGGATGTTACTCAAGTCTATAATTAAGTATTTGAGGTGTATTATGGATACATTTCTAGTTTATATAGAATATGAGGAACTATTCATTATAGGATATGAATATTCTAGTTTCAAAACTGATCAAGATGACATGAAGTCACAATCAAGATACATATTCACTTTGAATGAAGGTTCTGTGAGCTGGAAGAGATTAATGTAGGTTTTGGTCATATATTATATTGAAGAGTTTGAGTATATAGTGGATTCCAAGGATGACAAAGAATAAATATTTATGAAAAACTTCAACAAAGATCTTGAAATGATACCTAGTAGTAATGATCCTATAACAATATATTGCGATAATACCATGGTTGTGTCTCTTGAAAAAGATCCAATGTTACATCAATAGAAAAAGAACATACTTCAGAAGTATCATCTATTGAGGTATTTTTATTATATAGGTCAAGTTATAGGGAGTAGTATTTTCATTGAATCCAACATGGAAGACCCCTTGGCTAAAGCCTCAACTCAGAAGAAACATGATTATCACATGATTTCTAGTAGACTGAAGGTCGTAGGAAGCTGTCTCTATTCCAAGTTGGAGTTTTTTAAAGTTTTTTTCCTAAGACCAAATATTTATACTTTTATTACATATAAATTTTATGTATTGAATAATAATAAAAATACTTATTACATATTTTTCATTGTTTTGTATGAATCTAATGTAATAATGTCCTAGAGTATATGACACATTGATAAGGTCACAATAGTTCCCTACTATTATGAGAACCTTGAAGTGCTTGATTATATATCATACATTTGATTGTAATAGAACCATCATATTAAATTTCATGTCCCTGGTGTAACGACACATTTATTTATGATAGTGAAAGAAAGACATATCGAGCATATAGGTTGGTGAAATAGATGTGAAACTTGCTTGATGAGATATTGAGACAAAGGGATTATATTACACAGTGAGTGTACATATATGGTGGTTGAAATTGTGACATTAAGTTATTTCTCTTGGGTGTCTTGACTCGTTACTAGATAGAAATCTTGGACTTTAGGCAAGCCCACCTAATACCAACGAGAAAGAATCCTAGAGGGTCACACATTAAGTTTTTCTATTTAAATCGATAAAATTGTATTTGAATATAATTAATGGAATAAATATGACTCTCAAGACCAAAGAATAATTTTATTCAAGTTACATTGATGGCATAAATTAAATAATTTTTTATTCATTGGTATGTGAATAAAATATATTACATTATATTATTGAATATTTATTTAATATTTATTTAATAGTATATCAGTGAAATATTTTTTAATAATAAAATTATTTATTTAGGTATTCAGTAAATACTAAGGTGTTTGAACGGACCATGACAGTTTCCAATGATAAATAATTATTTAAAAGCTAGTTAATATTATTGATTGTTTGTGAAAGATGGCGCACAAAAAAATAATAATGATATTATTATTTTTTGGAATGTGTTTTATTAAATGTTTTAATAATGTTTAAGGTCTGACATGTAATTAAAAAATATTCTAACCTAAACCCTACATCTATAAATAGATCGTTATGGCTATTATTTAGGTAATTGAAATAGAGAGAATTGTTGCGGACAACCAATTCTCTTTGAACTCCTTTATCTCTCTCCCTCTAAAGAATGAGAATGAAAGAGAGATTTACTGAATATTGAAGAACGAGTGATTATGAAAAAACAATCCAAGACATTCAATTTTCCATACTAGCACCCAAATATCGAGCAGCGTTACTCAGAGATCATTGGAGCATATGTGTATCACCATTATATAGATTCTACCCTTATATCCTCACAAGTGCAATGAAGGAAATCTAAAAAGTTAGTTCATATCGATCAACATTAACTATGAAGAAAGAATCACAAGACAAGGTAATTTATTTCGTCCAATTTAAATAAATAAATTATAAAGTTAACATGCAAGATCCTATATTGGGGTTCAGGGAAATTGAAATTTAAAGGAATTTTAATTATGAAATCACTCACTATGCACTTCTACTACATCTGAAACCATCAACCACTTCCTAAGTTCAGGTTAGTGTCTTGGGTAGATAGAAGATAGGACTATCAGAATTCAGATAGTAAGTGCAAGAGTGTTCCTGGACAGCTCACTTCCGTGTCTAAACTCAAGTTATAATGGGTGTTTAGAAGTTTTTTACCATGTTTGGGACGTGGAGTTTAATTTCATTTGAATAAACTTAATTAGGAGATTATTTAAATGGAGCTTTTTCTTTTTTAAAGAGTTTGGTTTTAGATTCCATGGTGACAAAGGACCCCAGAAATTTGAGGAGTGGCTTGAGTAGATTGAGAGGATATTCAACCTTTTGAAGACTCTTGAAGAATCTGATGTGGGTTAAACCATGTATATTTTGTAAGGAATGAGAAGAAGATGGTGGGAATCTATTGTGATAGCTATGTTTCATGAGGATCTTACATGGTCTTATTTAAAGAAATTATTTAATCAGAATCTTTACCCTAAGATGTTACATGCAACAAAAACCCAAGAGTTTCTAACCATATATCAAGAAAAACATATCGTTTTGGAGTATTCCACCTGCTTTGTTGAGCGGGTCCATCTGACACTAGAGCTTGTCAATATTGAGTACATAAAGGCTCAAAATATTGTGTTAGGATTGAGGCTAAATATTTTGTCGATGTTGATTCTAATGTGTCTTCTAACATTCATAGAGACCATAAATAAAGCATCTTTGGATGAGGTAGACATAGCTAGAATGACATGTTTGGATGGGGCTTTAGTTGGTGCAGTTGTTATCCAAGGTGTATTTTATGGATAGAAAAGAAAGCATAATGGTGCTTAGTTTCTGACAGGACCAGTTCCAGGGGCTTTATCAGGGCAGCAACATGTGATTTTCTACTAGTGTAGAATGATTGGTCATACAAAGCCTAACTGTACAGAGGTTCCTAAGACTAGTAATGTAATGACCCAAACTATTATAAATTAAATTCCCCTTACAATTTAATTAAATGTCTTATCATGTAATATGGTTATATAAAACACATGCACTTATTTGGTTTTATCTTAGAGTATTTAAAAGATAATTATGTATCATTATTGTTCATAATATATCCATTTAACAGCGATCTTATGATTAGTTTAAGTATGGGGTTTTAATAATTCCAATTGACACAAAAAAATGTAATGGCCTCAACTAGTAAGATTGTACCCTACTAAGCCCATTTATCAAAGCATCTGAGGGAGATAGAATATTTGGGCTTTTCCCCCAACCAAGACCAAGATAATATCCACTAAATTAAGCATGAGAAAACCTGTTTATGAAATAAGTTCAAGCCCATCGAGATCACAATTCAAACCACGTTTTCCGAACCACCCCATGAAAGTCTCACCATCACACACCTTACTCTTAGAAACTTTTTTGGTGTATTAAAGGGATATGTATCAAGACCCTATAGAATTTATTATATACATTATTTTTTAAATAATAATGAATATATTTTTATCACATTATAAATGTTTTTTATTTTGATACTATAAAACATGAATGATTTTTTTGGGTAATATTCAAATTCAATTAAGGGATTTATTTTGACGAATTAACATATTTTTAAAATAAATAATACTGTAATTTAATATTATTATTAAATTATTTTTATTAAATATAAATGATCATATAATTTTTATAATGTCAAATGAAATTTTTATATGGGTTTGAAAACTATTATTGTCAAAAAACCCAGCATTTCTCAATAAATGTCGATTCTTATTTTAAAAGTTAAAATAAAAATATTTTGAAAATTATTTTGATAAAATGAATATTATTTTTTGGAATAATAACTTATAAATTATCCAATGGTGAGTTTTTCATAATTTTCTGAGATAGTAGAATTTTTGGGTAAAAACTAAATACCATATAAATATATGATGTGTACTATGAAATAACATTGACCAAAAAATTTTGTAATAATTACTACAATGGGTATAATAATTTAATTATATGTTTTACACTTAAAATAATTTTATTTTAATTTTATTTGATTAATTTTATAAAGCCTTTATGAATCCTCCAAAATGTATACCATATTTTTAGATTTTAAATTCATGTCTTTAAGAGTGTGACTCACCTCCACATAAGCAAGGACATTATTTTAATATGTTATGCCCTTTGGATAATAAAATAATGAAAAACGACCCTATTTGGAAGAAGCCATGGTAAAAAATCATGCTAATTAATTGTAGTTTTGGTTATTTTATTATATAGAGTCCAAAACCTATGTTTGTGAAATTTTAATTAATTACCATTTATTTTCCAATATAAATCCACATATGCCCCCATTTATCTTCACTCAAAATACTTGTATCACATCCTTACTCTTCCCTACCCTATTTATAATTCTATCTAGGTTCTCCAAACTCTCAAGAATCCCCCTTTCAAGATTTTTAAGTCACACACTCAAGTAAGGGATCCTTTCCTTTCTCCTCGTTATTAAAATATCTTCTATACATTATGTATTTTATCTTCATTTAATTATTATTGGATATGTTATTCTATATCATCATTACTTCCTTTTTTTTATTTAAAAATTATTAGTGACCCCTTTCTCTCTCATCAACCAATTGTGTGAAATTTTATGTGATGCCGTTATGCTGCCAAAATTTCATAAGAGATCATCTCTTTATCACATTTATTCAAGAATATTCTTCATTTTATACCCTTTTATTTTCAATTCCTAATGGTGTGATGTTTTTTTACACATGACCCATACTGGCCATTTGATGTCTAAATGATGATATTACCCTTTCACTCTCATTTATCCCTCCCATGAACATTTAGGTTTTCTCGTTATGATGCCAAAATTTCACTATAGGAATCCATGCTAAAAAGAATGTGTAGTGAATACCCATATCCAATTCCTACCAAGGATTTTCACCTTTATACACTTAGACTCATTTTATTTGGGACTTACATGCATATATTCCACACTCCTTGATCATCAAATACAATATGATGAGAAATTAATCCATGTTGTATGATCTATGTGACACACTTATGCATGAGAATGAAATGAATGTGATAGGTGTGCCTAGAATTATATAGTTCTCCAATGAATTGGGTAATGATTAGTATCATGATATATAATGTTGGGATAGGGAGTGAACCTGATTCCTTTATTGGTATTTTTCCATCATGATGTCTTGGAAGTAGCCTTTACCTATGTTTATGATTCAATGATTTAAGTTGTTTCAACATTTTCCATGTTATGATTATCATACTATATCATGACTTATTGTTAATGTTATTTTTATAACCAATGATATGCCTATTTTTTAATATTTATTATCTTCTTCATGTTATTTTTTTTATTCCCTTACTATGCTTTATAGATCACCCCTTCTTATTCATATCCTCATGTTATCCCATGCAGTTTTATCAACGATGGAATACTATGATCATGTCGAGGAAGTTTTCAAAAAAAAATTTGTATACCATGGTATTAGTTGTTATGTAATGTACCTAATTACTAAATACACTATACTTATTGATATTATAGGTTGTATTATGTGTAATGTAATGAATCATGAATTAATGTGTAATAAAGAGCAGGATAATCATAGTTGGTATCAGAGGAAAAGTTTAGTTATTTTTGGGATTATGATTATAAAACTATAGTGAAAGACATAAGTGTAATACGATGTATAAGAAAACATCCCAAAATTTTGGAAAGTATACGGTAAGTGGTTTATCAAGAAAATACATCCCTATCTAGATATTACAAGTTAATGTGGTTCTAACATAAATGTACCTAAGGGTAAAAACTCCGAAAAGGTGTCCTGGGCCTGACTCAGGGTAACCTAGTACATGAAAATGGTCCTCACTACACACCTAGTTTGACACTCATAGGGGATATGTTTTGGTAAATTAATAAGCTCATTACAAACCATAATTAAGGGAATATAAAATATTCCTATAATAGTATTTGTTAGAAAATTGATCATGGATAACATAGATCGAACCCTAGAGATTTATAAGAAAGGGAAATAAATTTGAGTTATAAGTTATCCATATAATTTCATTAAATTACCCTTTTTGTGTTTAGAAGTTTGAATATACTCATCCCTAATTGTTTCACTTTTTTCTAGCTAATGGTCAGAAATAGAAAGAATCAGGTAATCAATCAATGTGAAGGAAAGTGTGATGACTACCCCAACGAGATACCCAACCTGATGGGAGAAGAAATAATAAAATTCATTATAAAACCCTCTCAGAAGGCTCAACTTCTGAATAAGAACCTAGATCAAGAGGAGCTTCCAAATCCCCCTAAGAGAGAGCAAGCTGCGATTGAGTCCTTTATGCGACAAAGGCCTCTGAATTTCAATGGTTCATCTGATCCCTTAATCACAGAATAATAGATCAACTCCCTTGAGAAAATATTCTCCATCTTTGAATGTTCCAAACATGATAAGGTTCTATCGGATTTTTATCATATTGAGGGTGAAGTTGATCAGTGGTGGACATTGATAAAAAAATATGAAGCATGAGGAAGAGATCGAAGTAATGGGGTGGAAAAATTACCAAAAAATGTTTTTCCATAAATATTTTCCTCAGAATATACATATTAAAATGGAAAGGTATTTCATTTCCCTCAAGAAAAATAAAACAAATCTATTAGGGCGTACAATTAAAACTTCACAAGACTTGCATGATATGTATTTGGCTTTGTCGTTACCCCCGAATACAAGGTTGACATCTTATTTAGTTGGTTAAAACCTATCCTAAACAAATACTTGGAGATCCAACAATTTTATAGATATAAGGAAATTGTATGATGTTATCTAAAATTAAAAATGGAGATTGGTGAATCTCAAGGGTATCATGGGGTGAAGAAGGGGAAAGTAGAGTTTAATTCTATCAATATGATGGCTAAATATAATGGTGCTAAGAAATTACAACACCCCACATGTCAAAAGTGCGGAAGGAAGCTCCCCAAAAATTTTTTATAAAGGGAATGAGAAAATTATTTAGGTGTGGGAAGGAAGGGTACCTATCTAGTGATTACCGAAAAGAGGAACATGCTACTACAGTGGAGGAAATGAATGCTCCAGTAAACCCTCAGTACATTATTCATTGCCACAACTACAAGGAACTTGGGCACTTCAAAAACCAACGCACTAAACCAAGGGTTTTAAGATAAAACCAACAAACTCCAAGGAAAAAAGGGAGATATTTTTCCATCACAACCACCAAGGTGGATCCCAACAATGAAGTGGTGATGGGTACTCTATTTATTTATTCAATAATTGCGAGAATACTTTTTGATTCTAGTTCTACGCATTCATTAATATCACGAAATTTTATTAAAAATATTCAAACAACACCAAAAAGCATAGAGGTTGAGATGTTAGTGAAAACGGTAAATTGGAAAATTATTTCATCCCAAGTATATAACACCTTCCCAATCCAATTTTGTGGGCTGAACTTCCCAAAAAACCTTTTTGTACTCCCTTTGGTGGAATTTTATGCAATTCTAAGCATGGATTATATTTCCATGTATAGATCCGAAATGAATTGTTGTAAAAAGGAAATCAATCTCTATATTACAAATAAAATGCTAATTATATATAAGTAAAAGGAGGAGGATGAATATTATTTAGTACCATCATCTCAATCATGGATATTATTTCCCTATAAGTAAGTGTATCTAGCTCAAATTATTGATTCTGAGTAAAAAACATCCTCAAAGACATGATTATTGTGAGAGAATATACTAATGTGTTTCATGATGAATTTAATGGTCTTATTCCTAGTCAAGATGTAGAATTTTCAATCGATCTTATAACCGGGGAATTTTCATTATCCAAGACTCCATATAGAATGACTATTGTAGAACGTGAGGAGTTTAAGAAACAACTATAGGAGAAACTGGATAAAGGATTCATATACCCAAGTGATTCATCATGGGGTGACTAGTCCTATTTATAAAGAAGAAGCATGGGTCAATGTGGCTTTGCATCAATTACCATGAGCTCAACAAGATCTTGATAAAGAACATGTATTCTCTTCCACATATTGATGATTTGTTAAATCAGCTATATAGAGTACAATACATCTCCAAAGTGGATCTGTGGTAAGGATATTACTGAGTTAGGGTGAAGGAGGAGGATATCCCATTGACTAATTTTCATACAAGTTATGGGAACTATGAGTTTATAGTAATGATATTTGGAATCACTATTGATCCAGTAATCTTCATAGACTTGATGAATAGATTATTTAGAGATTACCTCGCCAAATTTGTGGTAGTCTTTATAGATTACATTATAATATACTCCAAAATCAAAGGAGGATCATGAGGAGAATCTGAGTACTGTGCTAAAGACCTTACGAAACGAGAAGCTTTATGAAAAGTAAAACAAATGTGAGTTCTAGTTGAAGGAATTATATTCCTTGGGGAATATCATCCAAAGAAATGTGGTATCTATAGACCCTTAAATGAAAGAATAAATTGAATTATGGATGATTCCAACATATGTGACTGATATCTGTAGTTTACATGGGTTAGCTGAGTATTACTATCGATTTGTGAGAAATTTCTAACGATTTTCAAACCCTCTTACCAAGATAACTCAGAAGGGAGTCACGATTTCTTGAAATTATTAATATGAAGAAAGATTCAAGGAGTTGAAAATGAGTCTTATCACTGAAATTGTTCTCAGACAACCCAAAAGTGGAGAAATTTTCATGGTATTCAACGATGATTTGAATATGGGACTGGGTTGAGTGTTAATGAAAAATGATGAAGTCATAGCCTATGATTCAAGGAAGTTGAAAGTTCAAAAACATAACTATCCAACACATGATATAGAGTTGGTTTTTGTGATCTTGGTTTTGAAAATGTGGTGTCATTATCTCTTTGGGGGAGAAGTGTGAAATATATAAGAATCACACAATCCTAAAGTATATAATAATAGAGAAAGAGCTAGATATGTACCGATAAAGATGGTTAGAAATGATCAAGGACTATGACTATTCAATCCACTACCATATCGGGAATTCGAATAAATTAGAATACACTCTATGAAGAAATGATCCATAGACTCTATCATTGATAATAATTGAGAAGGATCTAATCTTCTTAGATTTTAAAAGTATGGACATGAGAATAATAAAGGAAGGAACATCATCAATCCTTTCAAAAATTATTGCTCAACAATCTCTTCTAGAGGTGTTAAATGATTCTCAAGGAGATGATGTGGGAATTCAAAAGATAGTAGAAACTATAATAAAAGGTAAATCCTCAGAGTTCAATGTTAATAGATAATGAACTATAAGATATGGGTTATGATTATGTGTACCATCAAATCCTGAGATAAAGAAGGATCTGTTGGATGATGAACATAGTTTGACCTTCTGTATCCATCCTGGATGCACAAAGATATATCGATATTTTTGATAACACTATTTGTGGAAAAATATGAAGAAGGATATTACAGAATATACATCAAGATGTCTTGTATGTCAGTAAGTTTAGGTTAAACGACAAAATTTTAAGGGGATGATTCAACCATTACCCATACCTACACAGAAATGGGAAAAAATCACCATGGACTTTGTCACTATAATTTCAAAGACATCCCAGGGAAACAATGTGATTTCGGTTGCGATGGATCATCTTAAAACGACTGCACAATTTATTTCAGTTTGAGAGGATTTCAAACAAGATCAACTTTCATGAATATACATCAGTGAATTGGAGAGTCTGCATGGAGTACCAATATTGATTGTATCCAATCAAGATATGGGATTCACCTAAAAGTTCTAGAAAATTACATAACATGATCTGAATATCGAGATAAACTTCATAATGGTTTATCACCACCAAACTGATTGCTAATATGACTAGACTATCCAGATACTTGAGGAAATATTGAGAGCATGATCAATTGACTTTGAAGGAGGATGGGATCAACATCTTCCTTTGGTTGAGTTCTCTTATAATAACAGTTTCCACTTGAGAATCCAAATGGATCCCTATAAATGTCTTTATAGGAAGAGGTGCATGACACATAAATGTTGGGATGAAGTTGGGAAAAAATATCTAAGTCCTGAAATGGTCAAGAAAATGGTGGAAAATATTATGTCCATTCAGCAAAACATTAAAGTTTCTCAGATTCCACGGATGAGCTATGCTAAAAATCATCGATAATACCTAGAGATTGATGTTGGATACATGGTAGTCCTCCTCATATCTCCATGGAATAAAGTGATAAGATTTTGGAAGAAGGGTGAGTTTAGTATAATATACATTGGCCCCTTTAGGATCCTTGATCACATTAGAGCGGTGGCATACCTAATTGAACCCCCACTTAACCAATATCAATTACATGAAGTATTCCATGTATCACTTTTGAGTAAGTACATAACTGATCCCTCACATGTACCCAATCTAGAGGTGGTACCATTAGGTAATTACCTCTCTTATGACGAGCACTCAGTGAAGATCTTAGATCGTAGAGAAAAAGTTCTACAAAATAAGATAATGCACCTGGTAAAAGTGTTGTAGAGAAACAACAAGTTTGAAGAAAAATGTGGGAACTAGAGTGGGTTATGAAAAAGAGTTACCCTCATTTATTTTAGTGTGGGAAAAGAAAAATGTGAGGGAGAAATTTCCAAAGGGGGAATATTGTAACGACACGAACTGTTATAAATAAATTTCCCCTTTAAATTTAATTAAATGTACTATCATGTAATATGGTTATAAAAAACACATGCACTTATTTGGTTTTATCATATAGGATTTAAAAGACAACTATGTATCATTACCAAAAATAATATAGCCATTTAACAATGATCTTATTATTACTTTAAGTATGTGGTTTTAACAATTCCAATTAAAATAGAAAAACGATGTAATGGCCTCAACTAGTAGGATTACAACCTAAAAATACCATTTATTAGAGATTCCAAGGGAGATAAAATCATTGTGATATTATCTTGACCATGAACAACATTAGATCCATCAACTTTCATGAGCGAAACCGTTTATGGGATAATTTTACGTTCATCGAGATCATGACCTAAACCATGTTCACCAAACAACCCCATGAAAGTCTCATCATCACACACCTCAATATAAGGAAGTTTGATGGTGTATTAAAGAGATATGTATCAATAAACAAGAAAAGAGATTATGTATATTATTTTTTATATAATAATGAATATATTTTCATCACATTATAAATGATTTTTATTTTGATACTATAAAACACAAATAATATTTTTGTGTAATATTCAAATTCAAATAAGGAATTTATTTTGATGAATTAATAAATTTTTGAAATAAATTATATTTTAAATAAATATTATTATTAAATTATTTTTATTCAATATAAATGATCATATAATTTTTATGATCTCAAATGTAATTTTTATAAGGGTTCAAAAACTGTTATTGTAAAAAAACCCAGTATTTCTCCATAAATATCGATTATTATTTTAAAAGTGAAAATAAACATATTTAGAAAATTATTTTGATAAAATTAATATTATTTTTTGAATCATGATATTAAAATTATCCAATAGTTAATATTTCATAATTTTTTGAGACAGTTGAATTTTTGGGTAAAAATTAAAAACAGTATAAATATATGTTGTATATTATGACATCATAATGAACCAAAAATGATGTAACAAATACTATAACGAGTATCCTAATCCAAGTATATATTTTTTCCTTAAAATAATTCTATTTTAAGTTTATTTTATTAATTTTATAAAAATTTTATGAATCCTCCAAAACATATAATATATTTTATGATTTTAAATTCATTTCTTTAAGAGTGTGATTCACCTCCACATAAACAAGTTAATTGTTTTAATAAGTTTTGACCTTTTTATAATAAAATAATTAAAACCTACCCTATTTGGTAGAAACTATGGTAAAAAACCTCGGTAAGGTTTTTGGTTTTGGTTATTTTATTATATAGATTCCAAAACCTATGTTTGTGAAATATTAAAGAATTCCCCTCTCTTTTCCCATAGAAACCCACCCAAGCACCCTTTTATATTAACATAAAATCCTTGTAAGAATATCCTTAATCATACCTACCCTCTCTATAATCCTATATAGTCACTCCAAGCTCTCAATATTTCCCTTTTCAAGATTTTGAAGTCACACACTAAAGTAAGGGATCTTTTCCTTTCTCATCATTATTAAAGTATCTTCTTTACCTTATGCATTTTATCTTAATTTTCAAATGATTGGATTTGATATTACATATCCCAGTTAATTAATATTTTATGTCCAAATTATGACAGACCCATTTATCTCCCATAAACCCATTTTTTAGATTTTTATGTGATGCTATTATGCTGCTAAAATTTCATAAGGGATCCTCTCTTTCACCCCTTTATTCAAGAATATTCTTATTTTTATTCCATTTTATTTACAATTCATATTGTGGGGGTGTGTTTTTTCACAAGACCCATACTTCCCATTTTATGTCTAAATTATTATATAACCCTTAAACTGTATTTATCCTTACCATGAACATTTATGTGCTCTCGTTATGTTGTCAAAATTTCACTGTGGGAATCTATGCCAAAAAGAATGTGTAGTGAATAACCATACCCAATTCCTACCAATGATTTTCACCTTTCTTCACTTGTAATAATTTTATTGGGGACTTACATGTATGTATTAAAAACTACTTGGTATTTTAATAATATATGATAAAAAATGAATCCATGTTTTATGATATATGTGGAACACTTAAGCATGTGAATGAAATGAATGTGACAGGTGTGCTCGAAATTATATAGCACTCCAATGAATTTGGTATTTTTTTACTATCATGATACTCTATGTTGGGGTATGGAGTGAACCTAATTAATTTATGATACCTTTTCTATCTTGATTTCTTAGAAGTTATCCTTGACCTATGTTTATGATGCAATGTTTTAAGTTGTTTCCATATTTCCCATGTTATGATTATCATGCTATATCATGCCTTATTATTCATGTTATTTTTTAGCCTAATTGATATGCCTATTGTCTAAAATGTATTATATTCTTCATGTTATGTTTTTTATTCCATTATCGGGCTTTATTGATCACCCCTTTATTATTTATATCCTCAGGTTATCCCATGTAGTTTTAAGATCGATGGAATATTTTGATCATGTCAAGGATGTTTTCAATAATGTTTTTGTATCCCATGTTGTAAGTTGTTATGTAATGTACCTAATTCCCAATAAAATTATACTTATTGACCTTTTAGGTGGTATTAAGTGAAAATTTATGTAATTAATCATGAATTAATGTGTAATAAAGATCAAGGTATTCATATGACATCATTATGAACAATCTATTAAACTAAAACATTTTTGCTAAAGGATATCCCATGGAAGAAAGGTATGATCCACTACCACGAAGGGTTTACAAGTACATACTAATGCTTCCTAGGGATGTGGGTCTAATCCTTAGGCAAAGTGTAATTTTTATGTGGATAAGAATAGATGACTTTATCTGACAATGTATGCACCAATGGAATCTCAAGTGGGTCGACTATTGTTAAAGGTATGGTGTTTATTTCATCTTTTATCGTGCTAACTTTATTGATACATGTGATAACCACTCTTTTATATCAAAAAAGTCAATTTATGTATTGGTATTATGTTTGAAACATATTCTTTACTTTTTGGATCTTCCCATGTCTTTGGGAAATAAGTCCAAACAAGGTTTCAAGTGTCCCTAATGTTGGGTGATGAATGCTAACTATAAGGTGATATGGTACTTTTAAGTTATTGATATTGACATATTCAACCTGATACATGGAATTGATTGGATGATAATCATTATGTATTATATAGTCTATTATTGATGTTAGGTTCAATTTTTATCTTCTGATGGGGTCACTCATGTTTTTCAGTGTGAGTGGGACTCTATATCGGAAAGGGAAGGGCCAATTATTCCTTATTCTGGGGTAATCTCATCTTATTTGTCAGAGATGTTTCATGATTTATTTGACCCTTGTTTGAGTATTCTGATTCTAGAGGTGGTGTGTGCATACTTTGAGGTCTTTCCATATGATTTTTCTAGGTTACCACCACGCATAGAGGTTGAGTTTACTATTTACCTGCTCTTTAGTATGATACCCATTTCTTTTCCATCTTATTGAATGACACCTGTTGAGTTGGTGGAACATAAGGTCTATTTTGAATACCTAGATTCTAGGGGATTTATTCATCCTAGTATCTCACCATGAGCTTAACTTTCCCTATTTTCTAATAAGGAAAATGATATTCTCATACTTTCTGTGGATTAATGAAAGTTAAAGTGGGTGATTGTTAATAAAAAATATCCTTTTCCTAGGATTGAGGATCTTTTTGACCAGCTTAGTAGAAAATGTTGGTTTTAAAAGATTATCCTTTTGATAGGGAACTACAAGTTTATTTTCTGAGAAGACGATATACTTAATATCATGTTTGGGAGCTGATATGGGAATTTTGAGATTCTGGTTATGCCATGTAACACCCCGAGATTTTGTGAAAAATATTCTTTTTAATTTCATTAATGTCTTGTGTTGTATGCTACACCAAAAGGAGCTTGAACAACACGTATCTTTGACTTTCCTTTCATTGCACGCAATCGCGACCCTCCACGATAGCGTGTGTTGTACGCAACACGAAGTTTCGCTAAACAACGATATGCTATTAAAATATTATTAAAACTAGACGTTATGAATAGTAATAACCACTTTTTGAAATTTTGTAAATTCTATTTTTCAAAATGGACTTCATTTTTGGATTCATAATATAGAAATTAGCTTAGGGTGAAATTTTGGTGATTTTCGGATAACGTTCATATTTTGATGAATAGTGAAAATTACTAAATTTTAATTAAAAACAACTTTTTCAATTGAAATAATTAATTTAGATAAATTATTAATTTGAGTGGTTTTAAAGTATATTTAGAATATATTTTTACAATTTAATACAATGTTGGTCATTGGATGTAATTTCACATTTAAACCAGTAATAAACAAGTGTCAATCTTTTGATAGTTATTATCTCTTAAAAACACGCCTTTTGTTTTGACGACGGGAATTAATTTTTAAATTAATTAATGCAACTGATATGTTTTGAATTTGGTAAAATAAAATCATTTTTGAGTTCATAAAATCAAATATAGCTTAGGCCTAATTTTTGGTATTTTTCTGAAAACTTTCAATTTTTGATGAATAGTGAAACCACTAAGTGGTAGTTAAAAAAACTGAATTTTTCATAAAACATAATTTTACCGCTTCTGTGAGTGGAATTTCAAAAATACGAGAGACACGGTTGATGTCAGTAAGTAAAATGTGGTTCAATGAGATGAAAATAATTTTTGGTGAATAGTAACTGTTTACTTTTATTTACCACGGTTAATACTAAATAGGGTAATTAAGGGTACAAATGATATTATTATTACCCTAACACATGTCCAAATTCTATTGGATAAGTGTAATTCGACCAAAAACAATCTTAGAAATAAAATATGACCATTTAGGCCCACATGGATTAGATTAGGACATTTATTATTAATTTATTTAAAGAAGGGTTAAAAGAGTTAAAATCAAAGTTTAATAATTAAGTAATTGTTAATATGGGGTTATACATATAATAAATTCGACTATAAATATTCATTAGAAAGCTAATTATATTTCCTACATAATGGTATTTTATTTGTAATTTTTAGACATTAAATAATTTAATTTATTTATGACACGATGATGATGTAGTAATTATCTTATTAATGAAATATTGACATAATTGATGTTATAAACACAAAAATAAATGTAATTTGAGACTTTTTATGAATACCACTAATTTTCTAGGTTAATATAACATGTTACTATTGATTTAATTAAGTTGGTTCGAACTAATAATTCTGTTATAGTTTTCACAAAAATCAATTACTAAATAGTGTCAAAATTGACATAAAATAGTTTTTTAAACAAATATTATATTGGAAATTGTTATTTTATTCCTAAAAATCTAAGGTTCGGCCAAATGACTTAGATAAGGTTATATATATTAATAATAAACAACTTGGGGTTCGTTTGGCTGCTTATAGTATGTTTATTAACCTTATAGTATAAGAACACAAGAAGACATGGTAAAAGTAAAATTATTTAACATAATGTTAAATCTAAATGATAAGGTTAAAATATGAACCTAAACTTGTCTAAATTATATTGGATGAAAGGATTTCGACCCATCCCCACCTTAGATTCTAAATATTTCAATTTGGAGCTATTTAAAACCGAACCTGACTTTATAATAAAATAATAGTTTTAGTTATTCCAAAGGTGCCCATATCCTCCCTTATAAAAGGACACATCCACCCTCTCTTCCTCACAAAACATTGAGCCTTCAAAATCGGCCAACCCCTGCCGAATTCTCTTCTCCACTTCCCTAGAAACATCGTATAGGTTCTGGTCTTCCTCAAGGACCCATTTTAGTGCCATAAGAGGAGGTCTCAAAGAGGCTCTTCAAAGAAGAGGTAATTTCTGTTATCGATTCTTTCACCTTTATTTCTTCTTCCACTTCTTCATCTTAGGTTTTTTCATTATGAATTAATAACATCAGTATCACTCATATACTGATATATTATTATAAGTATGAAACAATACTATTTCACCATCTATCCATCCTACGGAAAACGAAATCACTGCACGTGCGTACGTACGGAATACCGTCTCCACGCCGTGGTGAAATCTATTTTCCACCACCACCTTACTTGGATGGGTATAATGGTGTAAATAATAACTATATATTATTATTTTAAAGTTATATTGATTCTGAAATTGTATACATACACTCCAATACAGTCCCACGATCATGAGAACGATGTCATCGCTCGTGCGTACGTACGGACTACTGTCTCCACGACGTGATTAGATTCATTCTCCACTTTAACCATTCATGAATGATTATATAGTATATATAATAATTCATCATGAAATATATGACATAATATTGATACTGGATTTATGTGTATGTATGTCATCCACTTAATTCCGCTCAACTCAATAAGGAAACGAAAACAGCGTTCATGCGTATGTACGGCCTACCATCTCCATGAACGGTGTATTTCTTTCCATTTACTGATTTATTATATATATTTATATTCTGAATATATATATATATAAATCATTTTTTATATTATGGAATTAAGTAATCATGATCTAAGTAATCATATGAATAATTACAAGTCAAAACACGGATGACAAATGAAACAATTTTACCCAAAACGCTCTTTAACATGGAATTTACAAAAGAACGGGTAATATAAAGTCATAAGTGAACCATATATGATATCATAACAATGAATATGATTCTTTAATAAGTAAATGACATTATTTAAATCACTATATAGGAGGTTCGGACACTTACGATGCAAATCGGACCTAAGGTAAGGGAAATATCACAATCTCATTTTTATCCGAGATTGTTTATACTTTGGTATTTACTGGGTGTATTTTATCATCCACATCCATGTTTCCTCATTATGTAATATTATTTACATCCACCTAAAATTTTTCAAATCCAATTTTACCCTTCGGTGAGTTTTTAGTAAATGATATGAAAGGAATCTTTTGTCGTTTTTCGTACGAGGTACTTTTTTGACTTTTCCGACAAAAGTACGAGAAGAATGTATTTTTTAACTTATACGGCATGAATGGATTTTTAAAACGTTATTTCCAAGAAGCTTACTTTAAAAGTTTTCAATTTTATTTTTAATCAACTTCTTTAAGTTTAAAATTTGTATGACATGTTAAGAGAGGAAAAGTATTTTTGAAGTAGAAAGGATATTTTCCTCAAGAATGGAGTTCAAGTGTTTTATCAAAATTATTTTCCATCTAAGATAATATAGGGTTCTGTTTCTATCCCTATTATTACATTGATTTGATTATGTTGTGATTGAAATATTTTTATGAATTCCTTTATCTTATATGAATTGTTTTATGATGTCACGATGTTTAAGATTCCCATTTTTATTACATGGGTTATGCTATGATGTATGATTTATGATTTTGTGGCACACATAAGAATGGTATAATTATGAGATGTGTGGGACCTATATCACCCTCCATTGCATTGGGTAAAGATTTTATATCTCATGAGATAGACATGGCTAGAACAGTAGGTTATACCGGTTCAGTGAAACAGGACTGCAACGAGGGTGACTCGGTTCAGAAAGGGACTTTGTCCACTAAGATAGTCTTGGCAATGAGTCTTGACTAACAAGAAATGATTCTCTATGATTATGTGTGTATGCTTAAAAGTTTCATGTTATATGTTATGATTACTGTGATTACATTTCACTGCCATGATTTATCAAATGTTATGAATTTATGATCTCTTTTGCAGGTCACGTTTTCCAAAAGTTATGTGCTTGTGTATACGATGTGATTGATATTTCTTTTGTTTACCCTTACTGAGCATTTGAGCTCACCCTTTTGTATGTTTTCTTTCCCCAGGTTAGGAAGAAGTTTATTAAGTAGGATATGCCAAAAAGGGACTCTAGATATGATGAAATAAGTGGGAGGCAAAGATGATGCTTTATGAACCAGTTGTTTATGTTTCCTAGTTTCTAAAGACACTATACCTATACGGTCCTTTCATGGTTTTTTTATATGTTGTAATAAGAATGCTTCAATTTTTAAGTATTAACAATGTATGTAAAGTATGGGTCGTTATAGTTTGTATCAGAGGAAAGTTATAGTCATCCTTTGGAAACTAGGATGTAAAAGCCTTAGTAAGAACCCTAAGGATAAGTCTAAGCGTAGAACACAATTTTAGTGTTTTAGAAATGGCCATGAATAACCTAGGATAAGACCTTAAGTGTGAAATTTTATTCTTAATTATGTGGTTTTCCTATTATAATTAGTGTTTCTCACACTATTATTCTTGGTTTTAGTCAATGGCTGGAACCCGAAAGAATCGTGTTAATGCGGAATGCGACGGGCAATGCAATGATTGTCCCCCTGAGCAACCAAACGTTATGGGAGCTGGAATGAAAAATCTTGTAGCCATTCTCACACAACTTTATCAAGCTATGAATCATGCAGGGATTCCAAACGAGCAAGGGAAGGAGAAACATTCTGTTGAATCCTTCATGAGGCAGCGTCCACCTTCCTTCAGCGGGTCTACTGATCCATTAGTTGCTGAACAATGGATTAGTACTACTGAAAAGATATCTTCAGTTCTTCAATGTTCTGAACATGATAAAGTCATCCTAGCAGTGTATCGTTTGGAAGGAGATGTTGATCAATGGTGGAATCTTATTAAGAATACGAGGAAAAGGGATGAAATTGAGTCCATTGAATGGGACGAGTTCAAGAACTTATTTTTCAATAAGTACTTCCCTCGTATTCTCCGAACAATGATGGAGAAAGAGTTTCTTGAACTGAAGCAAAAGGATGATGAATCTGTTGGTATATACGAAGCGAATTTTACAAGACATGAAAGGTATGCATCTGGCATTATCATCCAACCTGAAAGTAAAGTTGATCGATTTTTCAGTGGCTTAAAACCAAGTCTTAGAAGGGCATTAGCTATAAGAGACTTCAGTAGCTATGAAAAAATTGTGCGTTGTGCTATCAAGGTAGAAATGGAAGTTTGTGTTACATATCCATCTCATGGTTTTGACAAGAAACGAAAGATGGAGTTCAAGGAGAAATCTCAGAATAATGGTGAAAAGAAGATGAATGTTTCCTTATGCACAAAGTGTGGAAAGAAACATGGTGGAGATTGTCTTAAAGGGAATAGAAAATGTTTTAAGTGTAGAAAAGAAGGTCATCGAGCAACTGAGTGTCAAAGTAATGGAAAAAGGGTTTCTAATGATGTGAATAAAGAGAACACTGTAGAGAACACACCACCAACACTTCAATGCTTCAAGTGAAGGAAATGGGGCATTATGCTAATAAATTCCCTAATCCAATGGTTAGTGATGATCGACATGAGCAACAGCTTAAGGCAAAGGGCAAAGGGAAGTCACATGCGATCACTATTGGCGATGTTGAATATGACAATGATGCGGTGGAATGATTAAGTGTTTATGTAATGGGATTCCAAAATAATGTTGTATCATGGAGTATTGGATTATTTATGTATTGGTCTAATGTGGTATTCAATGTGATTGATAGATTTTTGGAAATAAGATGATATGCGCATAATGAAGGGAAAACGAGAAAATGAAATGTTTAACAGTATTCATGATCTCATGATTGATATAAGGAATAAGTGATATCATGGTTTGAGTATATAGAATTTTGAGGATTTAGGTATGTGGAAAGTGTTAACTTTTAACTACATTCATGTTTTCACTAAGGTTCAATGGGTATTCATTCTTCAAGAGAATACATGATTAAGGTATTCACATGTATGTAATTTGACCAACAATATATATCTTATGATATATGGGGGATAAATGATGGCATTCACGTGATTGTTCTGTGACATTTCAAGTAATAATTTTATTTATACTATGAGCTTGGACCGAGGTATTTTAGATAAGCCTAAATATTAGAATGGATTATGTTAGACATAAGTTAGGATAAAACGTTTTTCGATATTATTGATGAGATGTTATAGTAATATAGTTTTAGAAAAAGGACAACCTGCAGGACGGGCGACAACCCATCGCGTCGGAAAATTCTATGGGAATCGAACCCACAACCGAAGTGCGACTGGCCTTTATCGCCTACCACTGGCCTACAAGAATTCCCTGTTTAGTAGAAACTAGTTTTATTATATTAAGCAGTATGATATATGAAGTTTAAGTCCATTTTAGGAACCATATATCATTAATCTCACTATAGAATGACTTATGTATATTTAATAACTTTTGATAGCCTTTTGTTTGAGACAGATGGAATAACCCGTCATTCTATCACATGATCTGCTAACACTTCACGAATAACAAATTCAACTTCATTTATTTAAGAGATAAAGTGGAAATTGTTCAAGGCACGAACAACAGTGATATTGTACCAAAATAAAGTAAGTATTTCTTCTAATTCAAATTCTTCAACATTAGGGAAACGATCCTAAAAACAAAAAATGTTGTCCTAGTGCACTTATATCTGATTAATCAGATGGTACCTTAGATCGACACAAATTTATGGATTTGTGATTGTTGGATTTTCTATAGCCATGTTCTCTACCACTCTCCATCAGAACATGATGGTTAGATTTTTCTTCCATATCCATATTTTCACCTATGTGGATACCCAGTGATTAGTTTATTTGGGTAACCGTTAAATTTCATACTTTTGTTTTTAAAGATTGGTCTTGGTATTCCTTTTTACGATGTGGGTTTCTATTAATGAAACTTTCGAGTAGTAAACCATTTATAACCCCGACGAATTTCGAGGGCGAAATTCGTTTTAGGGGGGGTAGAATGTAACACCCCGAGATTTTAGGAAAAATATTCTTTTTAATTTCATTAATGTCTTGTGTTTTACGCTACACCAAATGGAGCTTGAACAACACGTATCCTTTACTTTCCTTTCATTACAGGCAATCGCGACCTTCCACAATAGTGTGTGTTGTACGCAACACCAAGTTTCGCTAAACAACGATATGCTATTAAAATATTATTAAAACTAGAAGTTATGAATAGTAATAACCACTTTTTTAAATTTTGTAAATTATATTTTTCAAAATGGACTTCATTTTTGGATTCGGAATATCGAAATTAGCTTAGGGTAAAATTTTGGTGATTTTCGGATAACTTTCATATTTTGATGAATAATGAAAATTACTAAATTTTAATTAAAAACAAATTTTTCAATCGAAATAATTAATAGTGAAAAATTATTAATTTGAGTGGTTTTAAATTATATTTAGAATATATTTTTACAATTTAATACAATGTTGGTCATTGGATGTAATTTCACATTTAAACCAGTTATAAACAAGTGTCAAACTTTTGATAGTTTTTATCTCTTAAAAACCCGCCTTTTGTTTTGACGACGGGAATTAATTTTTGAATTAAGTAATGCAACTGATATGTTTTGAATTTGGTAAAATAGAAATCATTTTTGAGTTCATAATATCAAATATAGCTTAGGCCTAATTTTTGGTATTTTTCTGAGAACTTTCAATTTTTTGATGAATAGTGAAACCACTAAGTGGTAGTTAAAAAAACTGAATTTTTCATAAAACTTAATTTTACCGCTTCTGTGAGTGGAATTTCAAATATCCGAGAGACATGGTTGATGTCAGTAAGTAAAATGTGGTTCAATGAGATGAAAATAATTTTTGGTGAATAGTAACTTTTTACTTTTATTTACCACGGTTAAAAGTAAATAGGGTAATTAAGGGTAAAAATGATATTATTATTATCCTAAAATATGTCCAAATTCTATTGGATAAGTTTAATTCGACCAGAAACAATCTTAGGAATAAAATATGACCATTTAGGTCCACTTGGATTAGATTAGGACATTTATTATTTATTTATTTAAAGAAGGGTTAAAATAGTTAAAATCAAAGTTTAATAAGTAAATAATTTTTAATATACGGTTATTCATAAGATAAATTCGACTATAAATATTCATTAGAAATCTAAAAATATTTTCTACATTATGGAATTTTAGTTTTAATTTTTAGACATTAAATAATTGAATTTATTTATGACACAATGATGTTGCAGTAATTATCTTATTAATGAAATATTGACATAATTGATGTTATAAACACCAAAATAAATGTAATTTGAGACTTTTTATGAATCCCACTAATTTTATAGGTTAATATGACATGTTAGTATTGATTTAATTAACTTGTTTCGAACTAATAATTCTGTTATGTTTTTCACAAAAATCAATTACTAAATAGTGTCAAAATTGACATAAAATAGTCTTTTAAACAAATATTATATTGGTAATTGTTATTTTATTCCTAAAAATCTATGGTTCAGCCAAATAACTTAGATAAGGTTATATATATTAATAATAAACAACTTGGGGTTCGTTTGGCTGCTTATTGTATGTTTATTAACCTTATAGTATAAGAACACAAGAAGACATGGTAAAAGTAAAATTATTTAACTTAATGTTAAATCTAAATGATAAGGTTAAAATAGGAACCTAAACTTTTATAAATTCTATTGGATGAAAGTATTTCGACCCATCCCCACCTTATCTTCGAAATATATCAATTTGGAGCTATTTAAAACCGAACTTGACTTTATAATAAAATAATAGTTTTAGTTATTCCAAAGGTGCCCCTCTCCACCCTTATAAAAGGACACATCCTCCCTCTCTTCCTCACACAAATTTGAGCCTTAAATCTCGGCCAACCCCTGAAAAATTCTCTTCTCCAATTCCCTAGAAACATCTTAGAGGTTCTGGTCTTCCTCAAGGACCAATTTTAGTTCCCTAAGAGGAGGTCTCAAAGAGGCGCTTCAAAGAAGAGGTAATTTCCGTTACCGATTCTTTCACCTTTATTTCTTCTTCCACTTCTTCTTCTTAGGTTGCTTCATTATGAAGTAATAACATCAGTATCACTCATATACTGATATGTTATTATAAGATTGAAACAATCCTATTTCACCATATATCCATCCTACGGAAAACGAAATCACCGCATGTGCGTACGTACGGAATACCGTCTCCACGCCGTGGTGAAATCTATTTTCCACCACAAACTTACTTGGATGGGTATAATCGTTTAAATAATAACTATATATTATTATTTTAAAGTGATATTGATTCTGAAATAGTATACATACACTCCAATACAGTCCCACGATCATGAGAACGATATCATCGCTCGTGCGTACGTACGGACTACCGTCTCCACGACGTGATGAGATTCATTCTCCACTTTAACCATTCATGAATGATTATAAAGTATATATAATAAGTAATCATGAAATATATGACATAATAATTATACTGGATTTATTCATATGTATGTCATCCACTTAATTCCGCTCAACTCAATAAGGAAACGAAAACAGCATTCATGCGTACGTACGGCCTACAGTCTCCATGAACAGTGTATTTCTTTCCATTTACTGATTTATTATATATATGTATATTATGAATATATATATATATAAATCATGTTTTATATTCTGTAATTAAGTAATCATTATCTAAGTAATCATATGAATAATTACAAGTCAAAACACGGACTACAAATGAAACAATTTTACCCAAAACGCTCTTTAACATGGAATTTACAAAAGAACGGGTAATATAAAGTCATAAGTGAACCATATATGATATCATAACAATGAATATGATTCTGTAATAAGTAAATGACATTATTTAAAACATTATACAGGATGTTCGGACACTTACGAAGCAAATTGGACCTAAGGTAAGGGAAATATCACTATCTCATTTTTATCCGAGATTGTTTATACTTTGGTATTTACTGGGTGTATTTTATCATCCACATCCATGTTTCCTCAATATGTAATATTATTTCCATCCACCTAAAATTTTTCAAATCCAATTTTACCCTTCGGTGAGTTTTTAGTAAAAGATATGAAAGGAATCTTTTGTCGTTTTTCGTACGAGGTACTTTTTTGACTATTCCGACAAAAGTACGAGAAGAATGTTTTTTAACTTATACGGCATGAATGGATTTTTAAAACATTATTTCCAAGAAGCTTCCTTTAAATTTTTTCAAGTTTATTTTTAATCAACTTCTTTAAGTTTAAAATTTGTATGACATGTTAAGAAAGGAAAATTATTTTTTAAGTAGAAAGGATATTTTCCTCAAGAATGGAGTTCAAGTGTTTTATAAAAATTATTTTCCATCTAAGATAATATAGGGTTCTGTTTCTATCCCTATTATTACATTGATTTGATTATGTTGTGATGGAAATATTTTTATGAATTCCTTTATCTTATATAAATTGTTTTATGATGTCACGATGTTTAAGATTCCCATTTTTATTACATGGGTTATGCTATGATGTATGATTTATGATTTTGTGGCACACATAAGAATGGTATCATTATGAGATTGGTGGGGCCTATATCTCCCTCTAATGCATTGGGTAAAGATTTTATATCTCATGAGATTGACATGGCTGGAACGGTAGGTTATACCGGTTTAGTGAAACAGGACTGAAACGAGGGTGACTCGGTTCAGAAAGGGACTTTGTCCACTAAGATAGACTTGGCAATGAGTCTTGACTAACAAGAAATGATTCTCTATGATTATGTGTGTATGCCACAAAGTTTCATGTCTTAAGTAATTATTATTGTGATTACATTTCACTGCCATGATTTAACCCATGTTATGAATTTATGATCTCTTTTTCAGGTCATGATTTCCAAAAGTTATGTGCTTGTGTATACGATGTGATTGATATTTCTTTTGTTTACCCTTACTGAGCATTTGAACTCACCCTTTTGTATGTTTTCTTTCCCCAGGTCAAGAAGAAGGTTTTTAAGTAGGATATGCCAAAAAAGGGACTCTAGATATGATGAAATAAGTGGGAGGCAAAGTTGATGCTTTATGAACCAGTTGTTTATGTTTCCCAGTTTCTAAAAACACTATACTTATACGGTCCTTTCATGGTTTTGTTATATGTTGTAATAAGAATGCTTCAATTTTGAAGTATTAAAAATTTATGTAAAGTATGGGTCGTTATATGCCATTCAGTCTCACTAATTATCCTATAGTATTTATTGATTTGATGAACCAAAAATTTAATAGGTTCTTAGACTCTTGTTTTTGTGTTCATGTATGATATTTTTGTGTACTCCAAGTTAGAGGAAGAGCATACATACCATTTTGATCTCATTCTTCAATCCTTTAAGAAGCATCTTCTATATGGTTAAATTTCCAAATTTGAGTTTTGGATGGTTACTACGGGTAGTTTTTTTGGATTTCTCTATGATTTCTTCTTTGATAATATCTTAAACCTATAAGGGTGTAATGTTTGAATAGAATTAAAAAATCAGCGATCTTTTGAGGAGATAAAGGTGAGGTTGAATTCAATTTTAGTTTTGATTCTTCTCGAACCAAGTTTGGGTTATTATTAATTCTACGATGATTTTATAAAGGGTTTGGGATGTATACTAATGTAGGGGGAAAATGTGGTGGTCTATAGAGGTCACTAGTTATGACATCATGATAAGAACTACCCTATCCATTGATGTTCATTTGGTAGTATTTATACATACACTCAAAATATGGCATTACTATCGCTTTAGGGAGAGTTTTATATTGTATTCTAATAATAAGAGCCGAAAATATATATTTACACAGAGGGATCCAAACATATGATAAAGACACTGGGTTGACTATCTTTATAAATTTTATTCTTATATTGAATACACTCATATAAAAGGGAATGTGTTTGATGATGCATTGAGATGAAAATTACTGAAAAAAGTTGTGAATGGATCAATTGTGGAGTGGTATCTAATGAGTTTGTTTCCTGAGATGGGATTGGGAGTGGAAAATGAAGGTAGAAAAGTGTTTTTGGATTTTATGAGAGGAAAATATTCTTTTTATGCACGAGTTCAAATTAAGTAGGTGAAATACACCAAGTTTAATCTCTTTGATAAATAATTTTGTGGATGGGATACAACGACTGAGTGGTTTCAGTCTCATAGTATAGCTTTGTGATTTCATAGTAGGTTGGTTGTTCCATTTAATCATAGCTTTTAGTTGATGGAAAATGGAAACTGGTCTTATTTTTCCATACATCCGATGGATACTAAGATGTTTCAAAACATGAGATATTGGTATTGGTGGTCGGGATAGAAGTGGGATGATATTTCCATGTTTTAAATCGTTAGATTTCAATGGAATCCTATTGGGAAATATGCGATTTGGGTGATCATTGATTGAATTATAAAATCAGCTTAAGTCATACCTATTAATGATATAATTAATGTGGCATAGCTTAGATACTCGTACATCGAAGAGATTGTGAGACTTCATGTGGTTACCTATGTGATTATATATGATAAGGACCCAAGGTTCACATCTAGTTTCTGGAATGGTTTTTAAGAGGATAGGGGTTTTTAGATTAAATTGAGAATGACTTATTATCCAAATATAGATGGGTAGACAATGAGAGATATCCAAATTCTTGAGGATATGATCCGATCTTATGCGCTTGAATTTGGTGGATCTGGGAAAAATAATTTTCTTTTGGTCAAATTTTACTATAAAAATAGTTATCAAATATTTGATGTCAAATTTTTCAATAACAATAGTTATCATTCTTCAATAAGGATGGAAACCTTTGAATAATTGTATGGACATACATGTATATCTCCCTTGTACTAGGTAAAGTTTGTAGGGTGGTCCTTTTTTGGGATGAGTCATATCCAAGAGATAGAAAAGTTGTGGTTTATCTGGAAGAGGTTGGTCATAGCGCAGAGTCATCAGAAATCTTATGCAGACCATTATCGTCGACCGCTAGAGTTTGATCTTGGTGATCAGGTTTTTTCTCAGAGTTTTACCTCGCTTGGGACATTATTATATAGAAAAGTAGAGTAAGTTTCCATTGTGGTTTATTTCCCCTTTGAGATCAGGAAGAAACTTGGAAATGTGGAATATTGGTTAGACTTACTATCTCATTTAACTTTGATCTATGTTGTATTTCATGTTTCCCAACTGATCAGGTATCACCCACATCCTAACCATGTAATTAAATGGGAGGATATTTATCTTCAACCCGATACCATAATTTTTAAGTGACTAGTTCAGATTATGGATCACCGAGATAAGGTATTGCACGATAAAATGATTCCTCTTGTCCAAGTACTGTGGTAGTGTAGATGGGATATCCATGAGACATGGGAGCAAGAATTGTTTTATGTGGCAGTAGTGACCTTCTCTTTTTGCAAGTCTGGAATCTTGAGCACTTTATGGGAACACAAATCCTTTATGGTGGGGAGATTGTAATGTTCAATTACCTTCATTCATATACTTCTTAACCCTTTTTACCATGATATGGTCGATTCTTTTTTTAGGGTCATTTCAGGAGTTCTTGGAAAATTTTGGATGCCCTTGGGGATGTTCATAGTTGGAACATGGTTAGGGAAAACTGCATGGTATGTCGTACGAAACTATGCAGCTAAGCATAGTCTACTAGAAGGGAGAACATAGTTTTTCCAAAATTTGTGGATACCCACTACAAAAAAGTGTTAGTATTGGAGGTTTAAATAACCACATATTAGTATCATGGTGGCTTCAAGAACTATCATGTAACTCATCGATTTAGTCATTTAGTGTAGATTTCAATAATTTTGCATTATTTTTACTATGTTTCATTTTTTTAGTATCCAGTAGTGGTTTCTGTTTTATTTAGTGGTGGGTTTTTTATAAAAAAATATCCTGGAGAAATTTTTAAAAAATGTAAAGAACCACTGCTGATATGTCCAAGAGTGGTTAATCCTAACCAGTGCTAAACATATTTTATTTTATTTATTTAGTAGTATTTTTTAAAAACATCTTCAAAATCAGTTTTTTTTTAAAATATTTCATAAAAAACTGTAAATATAAAAATAATAACATTAAATAAACTAAAACATGAAAATATGATAAACCATCATACATATGTCATACATCTAAAACAAATATACAAACATCTAAAATCATTATAACATCAATCTTAGTCAACCCATACATCTCTCTGCCTCCACTGTATCCACATCATGACAAATATACATCCCCATCATGACCTCCACTACATCTATCTTCCTCCACCACATCTCAACAAGTGAAGCCGACCATGTCATCTAATAAATTGTATCAAAAAAGTAAAAAAAATTAAAACTGAATATAATAAATCATAATTAAAGTAGAATAATTGATAAAATTTTAACATACCATAGAAACTAAGAACCATCATGAATGTATTATTAATAATGTTGTAGATTGGGACGATCATCCTCCAGTCTACTATTCTCATATTACACCTAAAATGTAAACCATAATATTTAAGAAAAGAAATGGAAAAAATAAAAGACACATAATATATTTAGAATTCAGCACATACAATTTGTTATTTTGTTAATAAAATAGATTAAATTTTAACATAAAATAAATAAAATATAATTCAAAACACTTTGAAAACTTAAACTTATGTATTTGAGATAGGATTCAACACTTGAAACAGAAAAACAATAAGTAAATATTCTAATTTATTTTTAAAGTGACGTGCAATGTCCTTGAACATTACTTAATAGTATTTTTAAAGAATTTGATATCAAATCATGTACTATATTTAAAAAATAACTTAGTGGTGGCTTTATAATGATTTAATGTCAATATTTGGTTATTTTCTATGGGTTTGTCGATTCCACGCATGTTTAAGTGTTTTAAAACACCAAAAAGTGTTTATGACCATAACGTGAAAATCATCATTCAAAATGACATACTTTCAGTTATTAAATTACAAAATTTAATATATGGTCATTGACTATGGATTTTAGGTCAATTTGACCTTGTATTCATAGTTTTGACACCCCAAAACTTTTTTAATGGTTTTTGTACCTTTTAGAAGTGGTTACTAAGTCATTCCGACCACACTGCACGTCATATTAATGTTTTGTATATGCGTACACATTAAAAATAACTTATCTATGGTTTTCCAATGATTTTCCATCAATATATTGTCATTTTATATGGTTTTGACCGTTCCATGCATATTTTATTATTTTACAACTCTAAAAACGTGTTTATAGCCATAACTGGAAAACCGTCATTCGGAATGATGTTCCTTCAATTCTCAATTCCAAAATTAAATATATGGCCATTTTATCTTGATTGTAGGATAATTTGACTTCGTTTTATAGGTTTTGACCCAAAACACTTGTTTTTAAATGTTTGTTTAACATTAAGAAATGATTACTAAGTCATTCTAACTACACCACACATTATATTGAAGTTTTATCTATGAGTACTCATAAAAAATAACTCAATGGTTATTTTAAAATAATTTCTCATCAACACGAGTTTTTTTATATGGTTTTGACCATTCCACACATGTTTTAGTGTTTTAAAACACTACAAATGCGTTTATAACCATAATGAAAAAATCGTCATTCGTATTGATGTGTTGTAAGATACTGCATTTTAAAATTAAATATATGATCATTTTCTCTAGATTTAAGGGAAATACAATATCATTTTCCTACTTTTAACCCCCCCTGATACTTGTTTTTAAAGGTTTTTATACCTTTAAAAAGTGGTTACCATGTCATTCCAACAACACCACACATTTTATTGACATGTTGCCTATAAATATAAATCAATAATAACTCAATAGTCGTTTTTCAATGATTTCACATGAATCTGAGGTCTTTTTCTATTGTTTTGACCATTCCACACACATTTTAGTGTTTCAAAACACTATAAAACACATTTAAGGACATAACAGGAAATCTTTTATTGAGAATAATGTGATGTTAGTTCTTATATTTCAAAATTAAATATATGGTTTTTGTCCTGTGATTTCATGATAATTTGACATCGTTTTCCTAGTTTTGACCACCTGACACTTATTTTTATAGGTTTTTGTACCTTTAAGAAGTGGTTACTGAGTCATTCTGATCACACAACACGTCGGGTTAATGGGTTGTCTATGAGTACACATAAAAAATAACTGATAGGTGGTTTTCTAATGATTTGAAATCAATATGTGGTCATTTTATATGATATTGACCATTCCACGCATGTTTTAGTGTTTTAAAACACTAAAAATGTGTTTACAACTATAGCAGGAAAATCAACATTCGAACTGATGTTCCATCGGTTCATATATTTTAATATAAAATATATGGTCCATGTCCTCTAATTTTAGGGCAAATCTCCATTGTTTTCCTGGTTTTGACCCCCCAACACTTGTTTTTAAAGGTTTTTTATACCTTTAAGAAGTGGTTACTGAGTTATTTCAACCACAACACATGTTGTATTGATGAGTTTTTTATGTGTACACATCTAAAATAACTCATTAGTGGTTTTAAAATGATTTAACATCAATATTAGGTCATTTTCTTTGGTTTTGACTGGTCCACACACATTTTAGTGTTTTAAAACACTAAAAATCATTTACAACCATAACAAGAAAATTTCTATTCGGAATGGAATTTAGTTAGTTCCTACATTTAAGAATTAAATATAAAACCATTTTCCTCTAATTTCAGGGCAATACATTTCATTTCCTTGTTTTGACCCCCCCCCCCCCCCCCCCGACACTTGTTTGTAATGGTTTTTGTACCTTTAAGAAGTGGTTAGTGAGTCATTCCGACCACACCGCATGTCATATTTATGTGTTGTCTCTACATACACATCAAAAATAGATCAACAGTGACTTTACAATGATTTAATGTTAATATGTGGTTGTTTTCTATGGTTTTGACTATTCCATGCATTTTTTAGTGTTTTAAAACACTAAAAAGGCATTTACAACCATAACAGGAAAATAATCATTCAGAATGACATGATGTAAGTTCCTACTTTTCAAAATTAAATATACGGTCTTTTTCCCATGATTTAACATTAAATATAAATCTTCTTTCTAGTTTTGAATCCTTGACACTTATTTTTAAAGGTTATTGTACCTTTAAGAAGTGGCTACTGAGTCATTCCAACCACACGACACATCATATTGACATGTTGTCTACATGTGCATGTAAAAAATAACTGAGCGGTGGTTGTATTAAGATTTGACATCAATCTGTGGTTGTTTTCAATTTTTTTGATTGTTCGACACACATTTTAGTGTTTTAAAACACTAAACACACGTTTACAGCCACAAAAACCAAACCGTCATTCAGAATGATGTTCTGTCAGTTCCTACATTTAAAAATTAAATATACGGTCATTTTCCTTTGATTTTAAAGAAATTTTACATTGTTTTCCTGGTTTTACCCCTAACACGTGTTCTTAAAGGGTTTTATACCTTTAAGAAGTGGTTATTGAGTCATTTTGACCACACCACAAGTCGGATTGACATGTTTTCTACATGTACACATCAAAAATAAATCATTGGTGGTTCTAAAATGATTTTACTTTAATATTTAGTCTTTTTATATGATTTTTACCATTACACACATGTTTTAGTGTTTTAAAACACTTAAAAAACCTTTACGATAATAATGGGAAAACTGTCATTTGAAATGACGTGTCTTCGGTTGCTACATTTCAAAATTAAATATAAAATAGTTGTCCTTTTATTTCAAGGAAATATGATTTCTTTTTTCTAGTTCCCCCCAAAATATTTGTTTTTAAAAGTTTTTATACCTTTAAGAAGTATTTACTGAGTCATTCCAACCACATCGCATGTCGGATTGATGTTTTATCTGCACATACTAATAAAAAAATAACTCAGTGATGGTCGTACTCCGATTTAACATTAATATGCGGTCATTTTCAATGCTTTTGATTATTCCACACACGTTTTAGTGTTTTAAAACACTAAAATTGTGTTTACAGCCATAATGGAAAAAGTTTAATTTCACATGATGTTCCATCACTTCCTACATTTCAAAATTAAACTTACGGATGGTTTCCTATTTTTAGGGTAATAATACAACATTTTCTTGGTTTTGACCCCCGGATATATGTTTTTAAAACTTTGATATCTTTTAAAATTTCTTATTGAGTCATTTAGAGCACACCACACATTCAATGGAAATTTGTTTTTCTTGTACATGTCACAAATAACTAAATGGTGGGTTTCCCTTGATTTTACATCAATAAGGAATTTTTATTATTATTTTGATCGTTAAACATGAATTTTAGTGTTTTAAAACACTTAAAACATATTTATGGGCATCATAGGATAACATTAACTCAAATTAACATGATGTCCATTCCTTCATTTCAAAAATAAATATGTGGTTGTTGTCTTATGATAATTTTTTTAATCATTAAATATTTTTTAAAAATTTATAATTGTCTAATTAATATATTATTAATAAAATTACTGTTTTAACACAACGTTCCCAGTAGTTTACTATTTCACACACTATCTAGTCACAACACTCATCATACCCTATCCAGTCACACCATACCTCATGACCGGTCCACCTCGCACCTACATAATGTTCTATTCTAAAAGAAACTGGAAGTTTTTACAAGAGTTTCACTAAAAAAACTAGTTTATACGACAATTTTTTTTATTAACGGTGATGGTTAAATTTTCTAATACATTATTTAGTGTCTATTAAGTAAACTGCCATGTATATCATGGTCAAAACCCATTTAGTGGAGATTTTTATTGTTGAGTGATAGTTTTTATATGTTCTGTTTTTTGGGTACTCAGTAGTGAGTTTTTATTCAGATAGTGAAAATTTTTTTAACAAAAAAACATGGGGGCATTAATGGTAAAGCTCACCATAATGTAAGAAACATGCCCAATAATCTGGCCATTGATTCTAGCAGCATCACCATCTCACTAGCTATCTTGGGTACAATAGAATGACTAGGATCCACAAAATATGATGATAGTGGTGGTGTTCTATGAGATGCTGATTGGTTAGGATCCTAGAATTTTTTTGTACTTAAAATTACTATATTACAAATGGTTAAGGTATATTAAATGTATAAAAAATGAAAAACTAAAAGTTTTTTACAAAAAAAAAGATAAAAACTTAAGCAATGTATATATGAATGAAACACTTATCAATGAGAAATTTTAATATATTTTCATTACCAATTTATACATTAAATTATCTTCAACATCATTGTCTTTATTATTATCAACCTTCATTGCGATGATTCCTTCATTTTCAACCACTCTTACATGTTCTATTGTTTTGATATATATAAGAAAAAACTATTCAATGTTATATGGTTGATGAAATTCACTATCACAAAGCACAAATTGATCTACTACTCCCATATTATATAAGTCTCTCTACTTTAACTGTGCAAGAACACTCCAACCTTTATGTATTTAATCATCTTCATAATAAACCATCTTCTCTCGTGAAGCTAGGATAAATGGATCTTGACCTCTATGTTCATCGGTATCCATCAAACAAGAGATGTTGATAGAAGTAAAATGTAATGAATCTTTCATTATACCCCTATCATTTTTAATCCACTTTCATTTTAATAAGACAACTAAAAACAGACCATGATAGATTAATTCAATTATATCTTTCACATTCCCATAGTATCCCACCTCTAAAAATGTAAATACACCACTATTCTATGTTTTCAAGTCTTCTTCATCATAAATTGTAAGAAATATGTATCCATGAATATTATAAGAATCAAATCTCTTATCCTACCTTAGCAGACCTCGAGAAACAAACTTTAAATCATTCAATATTTCAGATCGACTATCATCATTAATTATCTAGAAAAAAATATAAGGTGTTACTTTTAACATTGACAATATAACTACACATCAATAATATAAATATGAGTATATACTTACATGATGGGTGAACCATTCAACAAACTCCTTATTAACAATTGTTTTTTAATTCCTTCTCATTTAGAGCTTGACCCCTTAGTCACCTCTTTTTTTCAGTCATAATTATTCAATAAATGGATCTAAAATAACACTATTGAGTCACACATATCTATTTTCTTATATAAAATCCAATTCATTCAGTGTAAAATTTGACCCCATTCTAACTGTTCGTCTAATAGTTGGAAATACCGATGAAGGTTTTTTCAAAACAATAATTAGTGGAGATGTCGTCATCATGTCCACCATGATTAAATATAAACTCTATTCCATCTAAATACCTAAAATAGAAGGGCAAGAACTCTTCAGATATGTAACCTTCAGTAATAGAGCCTTCTATTTGAGCTTTAGTCTTCACAAATGATTTCAAATCACCTAATTACCTGATGGAAAAAATTAGCAACATCTTAAAAAATGTTTCACTACGATTTGATAAAATTGAATTCACCAATGAAAATAAACAAAATATCGATATACCTCATTATTGGACACATCCCTCAATAGTGTACCATTCCACAATGTTTGGCTTCTTCAACCAAATTAAAAGTCAAATGAATCACAACTTTGAAGAATGAAGGGGGAAATAACTTCTCCAAATGACATAGTGTCAAAACAATTATTTCTTAAAGTTTATTAAGATCATTTGCAATTATAGTTTTTCCAAATTCTCTCTGAAAAATGTATAAAACTCAACTAGAACCATATTTACTTTTTCAGGTAAAGTATTATGAAAAGACAATGACACAAATTCTCCATCAAAATATGTGAGTCATGACTTTTCAATCCTTGTAACTTTCAATGTATTAAGTCAAATAAACTTGATATATTACTTTAGTATCTATCAAGCACTTTTAAATTCTTTAAAGTTTGATGGAATACATCTTTCATAATATTTTTCATTTGTAAAATAGATAAAGGATACTTGTCATTCTCATTTTACAACAAAACGTGCTTTATATTCATTGAATCTAATTCATTACAAGCATTATGGTGATCCTTTGATTTACCCTTCTCATTAACCATTGTAAAAATTAAATTAACACAAATGTTCCTTTCAATATTAATTACGTCAAGATTATGAATTATGAAATTAAAATCCTAATAAGGAAGTGTGAAAAATAAGCTCTTTTTCTTCAATTTTCATGTTCCAAATTCTTCAAATATTGTACCTTGTACTCTTTCCCCCTTCTTAAACTAATGAAAATTTTCAAATTCTTCAATGTAATTCATTAATTGTCCCAAGATTTCTAATCCATTTAACACCTTTAGTTAATTTATCATTTCAATATCTCCATTGAATCATGTCTTGGTAAACCGGAATTTATGAGAAGCATAAATAAATTGATGATGAAACATAAAACACCTTTTTATTCTATGAGGTTATCATTTAGGTGAAAACCTAGAAATAAAAACCGGACAAGCCAAACTATTATGAGTGTTACAACTAGATAAATTTCCTAGTATAATAAAGTCACTAATTGTCTACATTAATGCATCATGCATTTTGAATAGTTGTCTCATTGAAGCATCATATGTTTCCACACCATCATCCATAATTCTCACGATTCTTTTATTAGTGGTTGATGGTATACATCAATGTAATTTCCAAGAATTTTCTTTCCAGGAATAATCATTGAAATAATGAAATAAGTCTTCTTAATACACATCCATGGAGGTAGATTATAGGGGATCAAAAAAACTGGCCAGATGATATAATTACTACATAATGTACTGAAAGGGTTAAAACCATCATAAAAAAATCCCAAATGTACATTCCTATGTTCTGAAGAACAATATACATATTTCTAATCGAAAATCATCCATGATGTTGAATCTTTTGGATGTATCATCAATCTATCATTTCTATCCCTAGAATTCCACTTCTTATTTTATGAAGTTTTATACATTAAGAATAATATTTGAAAGCGTGGTTTCAAAGTAAAATAACACAATACCTTTGTGCAAGAGTTTTATTTTTCTATTTTTTCCTGGGGTTTCATTGATTTATACTCTCATTGTTGTTCATTAAATTATATCTGTTTATATGAAATCTTTTTCATTCTTTTTTATAAGAAACTTCTCCCTAATAAATCATGCAATCATTAGGGCATGTATATATCATTGTATAATCATGTGTAAGTTTGTTGATGACATTACTTATCTCAATTAATGATGTAGGAATATTATCTTCAATAAATTCATCATAAAGAAACTATAAAATCATAGACACTACTTTGTTAGTAATTCCACAAAGAAAAATGTTATTATAAAACTTCAGTAATAAAGAAAACATTGAATACTTGGCACATGCTTCATACTATTCTTGTTGTCTATCTTCAAATAATTCACAAAAATATTTTGTTGTCACTAAATATCTGAGCAAGATTAACTTTCCTAGGATCAAATGAAGGTTATGTTGATCTATTATAATATTGGACATTTTATTCTAGAAAAATGAACACTTCATTTAACTAACTTCAAACTAAATTTTCCTCTTCCTGGTTACATTGTATTTCATTGACAGTATTGTCATTTTTTTTACTTTCCATAAAATTTTATTCAGAAGGCCAAATACAACATAAATATTGAGTAGGAAGCTGTTTCAATTTCAAATTCTCTTATACTTTATTTATAATCCACCATCAGTTGAATTTACCATCAAAACATATAAATTTTAATCTACTATCCACTAATCAGTTTTCAATTGTATAATCTAAAAATTATTCCAATCCCTTGGCATACACAGGTGTGTTTCAAGGTAAATTATTCCAATTTTTATAACTAGGTATTGGATTTTATTCTCCATATACATTGGAATATAAAGATATAAATGTTTAATAAAAAAGGTACAATCAAAATTAAAAAATAATCAATATGGGTTAGAATAATACTCAAGATCATGGTATTTGAAGTTAGATACATGATTGAATAAATTAATATTTAATCATGTATGTGTGGAAAAAAACTCTACATTAAATATTATAATGATGTATCAATTTTTGATATTTTATATGTAGATGATATTATTTTTATGGGTGAAAAATATAATGGTGTATTCAACCCAAGTGTAGTAACTAAGGAGGGTTCATTCCATTGAAAAATCGGCCACATGGATCAATGTCTGAACCATTCAAAAATATTAATGCAAAGTATACTTTATTTGGAAATCAGACACTATTGGATGAATAAAACTCATAAACACAGATGTTTTAGGTTATATGTGATTATAATTCATTCTATCACATAAGGTTATTTTATATGTGCACCTAAATACCCTAAAAAACTAGGCATTGCTTTCCATGGTATAAAATAGAGGCCACACATAAATTATCACATAATAATATAGTTAACCATTCAACAAATAAGCTCACATCACCTCTATAATGTCTCTAAAACATCCCCTTTCCTTTAATAATGAAAAATAATCAATATGAAAACCTCATATGGGAAATAAACATGCCATATCATTTCAATTTCCAAAAATATCAAGGGGCATGTTCTATAGTTAACTTTTAAGACTATTTATGAAATGTTCCAACCAAAAAGTTGAATAAAATTTGATAATCCTATTTATAAAATTTCTTTTGAAAACTCAAATACTCACATCATAATGTCACTATATTCAAGGTAACCCAAAATTGTTTCTTAAAAATCTATTCACACCCTTATAATTCATGATTTGCCATTAAAAATTATTTTAAGGATCAATTTTTTTAAAATTCATGAAATCATGTAATAAAATTCATTTTACTATTTTATCAAATGTAGGTGTTCATGGTAGTTGAAAAATAAATTTAAAATACATGTTTTCATATAAAAAACATTTTCATTCAATGGAAAAAAAGTGAAACATGGTTTCCATTTAAAATATATTTATATACACATATAATAATTTTATCAGGAATCGAAATCCTTGTTTAAAGAGGAAATAAATTTGTGTTTATTAATTTAATGAACTATGCAATAGAGAAAAAAACCTCTAATCTTCCACTTAAACAAAGCGTGACACTAAATCACCACAATATGTCCACATAATTCTTAAGAGTCTAAGAGGAGGTGAATTGAGCTTGGGAGAGGGAGGTCGGGGGGGTCATGGGGGTTGGGGCCAACACTAAGAACAGAGGAGGGAGGGAGGAGAGGGGGGCATAGGGGAGGGGTCTTTTGTAGGAGGGGAGAGGAGGAGGTCAGAGGAGGGGGATGATATGGGTTAGGGTCACACAGAGTGAGAAGTAGAGTGGAAATAAATAGGCTTTTTTAAAACATTTCGTAGTAGTTTAATGAAAACCACTACTAATTATTAAAATAAAAAAATATAGCGATGGTTTGACTAAACCACCGCTATATTATTATTATTTTAAACCGAATTTATTTTGTGGCAGTTAATATAACTGCTTCTAATAAACTATCACTAACCAATGAGTTTTTTGTAGTGACCCATCCTAACCATGGACACTTAGGCATAGGTGTTATGCATGGATGGAACAAGGTTAAATTACCCATGCAACAAAACAATGCAACTGAACCATGCACCCCAAATAGGATATCTGTAAAAGGTGCAAGATTACTCCCAACCTTGTAGCTTCTCCATAAAATCGTTTATGCATTATTTTAATGCTCAGAATTTTAAATTAAAAGAAAACCCATGACCCCAGTTTAACCTCTGATGACCCCCTAATCACATATTATCTTGCCCAATCCTTACCCCATAGTCTAGAGGATTCTATATTGGGATTCTATGATTTTTCCCTTCATTCATGATGGATCAGGTCAAGGTATGTCACATTCTTGGTCTGATTTACTCTTTTCTTTATATATCCTTGCTAGATATTTTCTCATATTATCTCATTGGAACCTAAAGGGGATTTCTATGTAGGATATATAGGAATTTATAGAGGATTGATTTTTTTCTTGTGGATATAGGATTATAAGGACTCGATCTACTCATCCCCGATCACCATTGTCAAAGGAGAGTAATTCTACCGATTTTCGTGAGGTAGGTGTTTCTATATAAAGAGTTAATTATATGAATTTATTATTATTCTTGTAAATTTCATTTGGGTTATTTATTAAATGTAATTGATTTTTTTTCAAGGATTTAATGGAAAGATACATGTTTTTAAGGGGGTTTTCTTTAAAAATGGGGTTTTGTACACCATGTGTTTGATTTAATGCTTGATTGTTGGTTTTGATTCGAAAATGGATTTTAAATAACTGAAGAAGATTGTATGGGATTTTATTTTATTTTTATAATTTTTGAGAATGGTTTTTAAATTTATTTTGAAAAACATGGAACACTAGGAACCTTGGGTGCACTAGGTACAAACCTGTCACTCGTAGTGTCTGTAATTCCATTAGTGGTTTTGTGATATCGACAGACTGTGTTAGGACTCGATATCGTATGGTACCAATATATTCCTATTTTTGGATTCGTTTATGTCTAGTATGAATTCGAAAAGTCTAGGGACCAATATACTGTGTGTTTTCAATTATGGGTTTTTATCTCATAATAATTTTTTCCATAGATAGTTTCTCACATTTTTTCACATGAGGTTGTGTCACATGGTTTCACATGATGTGTTATTTCATAGATATGTGTTCACATGATTACCTTATGGTGTGTGGGTATTCTTTCCAATTTTATCACTTGTAATTTTCATATTCTTAGCTTTTTAAATATGAAAGGCTTTTATGAAAACCAAAGGAAATGATTTAAAAATGGGTTTGGATTTATGAAAATGATTTACAAAGATGTTTTTTAAATATTGAATTATTGCATTCTTGATATTATACCTTGTATAGACTCTGTGGTGGTATCATATTGGGTTTTCTGCATGTGCCCTAATTTTGACGTTGGGAGGTTGTAGATGTTGTATTACATGATCTAGGTAAAGGGAATGGAATCATGTAGCATGCTGACAACATTTGTTGTCACACCCATCGTTGCAGGATGGTTTGGTAGTAATGATTGGTAACATAGAGATTTGTAGGTTTAATCTAATTTTACTTTTCTAGTATATCCAGTTTTCTTGGTTTTTATAGATCTTGGATGTATCTCTTTCATCTACATTTTACTCTAGTTGTATGTTTTGTTTTGTTATATTCAATACTTTTTCCGCTATCTTTGTTGTACCACACCATGTGACGACTAGTTTTGGTGGCTTGTTTAGCTGACCTGGGTTGGCTCGTAACACCTACCACCTTTTTTGTTTTTATGAAGTTAATCATGTCATTATATTAAATTCACATTTTAATATATAAAAAGTAAATATTATTTGACTAATTTTTCATATTTTTTACTTAATTAATAATATCATGTAATCAAATCTATTTTAATTTATTCATTTTGAATTTTTGTTGGTATTTAATTGAATTTGATTTAATTAAATTATTAATATTTTTGTATAGTCAATAAAATTCATTTTTAATAATTTTTTTATTTATATAATTAATATTATATAATTATTCATTTTTATTTATTTTTATGTTTCTATAATTTACATAAATAATGTTATGAATTAAATTTTTAAATATTTTTTTTTATTTATTCAATTTTAGTTATTAAATTTTAATATTATTTTATTTAATAATAATTATTCATTTGTATTATTTATTTATTTTAATATTCTTTGAATTTATTCATTTTTTAATATTTATTCATGCATAATTATTTACTAAGTTTTAATATTCTTCACATGTTTTTAATTTATATGATTAATATTTATCCAATTTCATTTATTAATCTATAATATTTTTAAAATGTTTGAAATTTATATAATTAATTTATATAAATTTATTTTTTAATAGTCTCTTCATTTTTGTATGTGTTTACAATTAATGAAATTAGTTTTATGAATTATACATATTTATTTAATAAGTTTTATTATTCTTAATATGATTTTAATTTAAATAATTAATATTCATTCAATTTTATTTATTAATTTGTAATATTTTTAAAAAATTTGAGATCTATATTATTAATTTTTTTTTAAATTTAATTCTTTAACATTTTCATCATTTTTTGTAAGTGTTTACAATTCATATAATTAATATTAAGTATCATTTATATTGTATGTGTTTACTATATTTTAATATTTTCAACATGTATTCATCTTGATTTTAATATATATTCATTTTTTTAATAATTTATACAATTAAAAAAACTTATCCATTTATTAAATATTTTTGAAGTCTATTCATTTTTAATTTTTCAATTTCAATCATTTATAGCAATCATGCATTTAATAGTGTATATCATTAATAGTGTTAATTATTTTTTAACTTTTTTTTTATAATTAATTCATTTTTAATATATACGCGTTTAATATATAAATATTTATATATATTTTTTAAATATTTTTCATCAGCACTTTCCAAAACTCACCGATAAAATATCTTTTTAGCAAATCTAAAATAAAAAGTGCTGATAAAACCTATATCTATCTGTACTAAAATTATAGCACTGATAAAGATAGTTTTTAGCATCAATTGTTGTTTTAGAATTGATAAAACTCATATTATTCAATGCTTTTTGGAAATAACTAATAAAACCCTTCCCAATCTTATAAATTTAGTCCTAATAAAACTCACTTTTTCATTCCATTCAATCTCTCTTGTGGAAGTTTACCTCTATCAATTCTCTCCCCAGAACTTCTCGGACAAATAAACCCTCTCAAAACCTAAAATATGTGATTATTTATACTATTCTTTAGTTGATCTTACATCACCTGTTCCCCTTTATCAGTGTTCAACAGATTCACCTTGAACTGTTTTTCTTAGCCCCACCATTTTCTTTTTATTTCAAGTGATCAAGGGTTGTTATTTGTGTGTTTAATTTCAAAATTTGAGAGAATGAAATTAGAGGATAAAAAATTATAATTTATTACAATGGAATATTTTCTGTGTTTTTTGGATCTTTTCTCTCTATTCAATCATATGAGATATCTTCAAAATTAATCTTACATAACATTTTTTTAAATTTATCAAGTACCATTTTATGGTGATTTTTACGTGACTTATTCTCATGAAACTGCTTGTACATAATTTTTAATACGCCTTATGAGCCAAATAATTCTTATGTGAGCAGTTTAGACTTAATAAATTCCTTACTCTGTAATTCATTTATGGTTTATAAAAGTTTTTTTTATGAAATAATTTTGTAAAATGTTTTAGTCCAACACAAGTATTGTTGAATATTCTCATACGCAAGCTTGGTAGTATCACTTGTATAACATAATAAGGACAAATCTATACCAACCTAATCTTCTAACTATATCAATAATTTCAATTAAAATATATTTAATTGATATTAAATATTCCAGTTTTATTATAATTTTTAGTAATGGAAAATTTGAAATTGTGATTCCATATTTATTTATTAAAATCAATAGAGTATTTCAATATTTTTATGCAACTAATTCAACATAAAAACACATTATTGAATTAGCAATGAAATTTTAACATAGCAGTTCAACATTAGAAATATGTATTGTTCCTCTAAAATTAAAGGATCAAAAAATTATCGAGTTTTAGTAAGAATGCTAATTATAGGATTATCATCACCTTAATTCCTTGACCTCATTGGACGGTGCCGGTAAATTATCACTCATAATAGGTTCTTCCCCTACCACACACATTGATGATTCCTTTCACTTTAATTCCAAAATCAACTATAATTAGTAAGTGGGTATTTATCTTCAGTTCATTCTTTATATTGGGACCACTTTCATTAATTATGATCACCATTGGATTTCTTTAATTCATCATTTTGATCTTCTTTTTTCAGTTGACATTACCAGTTCATCCCACTATAAATGACCCACAATTTTATTCATTAAACCCCAATTAAATTCAATAGTTTCTGAAAATTTTGGGTTATAAAGACTATTTTATTGGCCCTATCAATGTCTCTATCACCAGAAAAAAGATCAACTTTGGATCCAAAGCATCCTGTCACAAAAATACCACCCATAATTCCACATAAAAAATGAATAAATTAATAAACATCATCTCCTCCCTCTTACTGTAATCCCACATGGAAAAGCTATAGTAATTTTTCTTGAACTCTATGTTTTTTAACAAATAAAAATTTAATTAGATTCTTTGCAACTTTATAGATATCACACATTCCCTTCCTCCAATTATTTCCACCACCTCAAAAATATTCTCAATACACATCATTATACTCTTATTATCTTAGAAAAATGGATTCATTTAGCTTAAATGATTCATTAAAATCAACCTTTTAGGGTTCTAAGATCGTACTTTCTATGTATTTATTTATTTTTTAAATATTAATATCATTGAATCAAATAGAATGGATATAAATAAAAAATGTATGGATTCCAATCATATGACAAAATAATATGTGGATGGGGTGAAAGAATTCATCAAATTTGAAAAAGATACTATATATGTCCTCTCTAAAATCCTTTTCCGTGTCTATAAATTTTTTATTCAAGAATAATTAGTCTAAAGGAGTTGGAAGAATAATTGATCTATCATAGAATAGATTGAAGTTATAAATGTTGGACTAAACACTAGTAAAAATGAATGTATCTAGTGAATGGGATAACACTACATTTTATGGATCATTAGATATGGTTACAAGTGTGAACAATGATGAATATCATATCAAGGATATAATTACAAATGTGAATGATGATAATGATCATATTGAAGAAATAGAAATGATAGTTGAAAAAAAAAATTGTGATTATCCAAAACTATTTTAAAAGATAAAGAGTTATGAAAAGATTCCACTGTTTGTTAGTTGTACTAAATATACAACATTTGCATCCATATTGAAGCTATACAATGTTAATGATGTCAATGGATGGAGTCACACTGGCTTTACGGAACTACTTGATCTCGTGAATGATATTCCCCCAGAAGATAGTGAGCTTCCTCTCCAAACATATGATGATAAACTAATGCTATTTTCAATGGGTATGATCTATGAAAGAATACATTCTTTTACAAATGGATGTATACTATTTCTCAAGGATAATAAAACACTTAAAAATGACCAAAGTTTGGCGTGTCTCGATTGAAGAAAAATTAATCAATTCCTTCAAATGTTTTATGGTTCTTTCCAATTATTCCAAGGCTTAGACACCTATATGGATGTTAGGAGACTTAAAGACAATTTATGTGGCATGCATATATAATAAATAAAGAATGGAAACATTTTCATCCTATATACCGACCCCAGTGGAATAAAATTTATCATTAGTATCCCAAATTTGAAAACTATTCAAGTAACCATCATCTTGTGTTATCTACGGATAGAGAGAATCCTTTTTATTTTCAATGAAACGATCAAATTACATGTCCAGTTATGTTGGTAAATTATAACTTACCACTATAGTTATGCATGAAATGAAAATACATTATATTTTCTATAATTATATCTGGATTAAAACCACCAGGTAATGATATTGATGTTTTTTGGATCCTTTGAAAAAAATATTTAAAATTAATGTGGGATTCTAGTTTTACATTTTATAATGCTTATAAAAATGAATATTTCATATTAAGAGACACATTTATCAATATGATAAATGATTTTCCTACTTATGGAAAATTTTCAGGATATATCATTAAAGGAACACAAGGGTGTCCCATTTGCGAACAAGGTACACACTCAGTTAGGTTGAAATATTCATCAAATACTGTGCTTCTTAGACATCATATATTTTTTACCTTGATGACCTGAATACCTATCTTAGAAATCATCATTTAATGATAGATAATAAGAAGGTAAAACACCAACTCCACTAACAAGTGATCAACTATTTGATAATGTAAAAGATATGGACATCAATTTTTGTAAACATTCATAAAAAACCTTAAAAAACTGATTGAAAAAGTAGATCAATTTTTTTTAAATTACCGTATTGGAATTGTTTTTATATCATGATTTTTCTTGATTTCATGAATATGGATAAAATGTATGTGATAGTGTTATTAGTTTGTTACTAAATGTACCCATAAAAACAAATGATTACATTAATCTAGGTTGGACATGATTCGCATGGGTATATAGGAAGATTTGGTTCTAATAAAGGGTGAAAGATATATTTTCTTCGTCCAACTGTTTACACGTTTTCCAGGAAGGAGAGATATCAGTTTTACAACTTACTAAATTATGTAAAGGATCTAGATGGGTATTCATTAAAATCATGAATATCATGTTAGTGATTGATTTAAATTTAAAGGGATTGAAATAAAATGAATGTCATGTTTTGATACAAGATCTAATGCCTGTAGATTTATATTGATTTTTTTAAAGAATTTCTATCATACATTAACCAATATTTATTTCTTTTTGAAAGATATATGCAGTAAAGTAATAGACCCACTGTAATTTTCAACAATGGAAAAGGAAATTAATATCACATTATGTGAATTGGATATGTTATTCCCACCATCATTCTTTGATATGATGGTTCACATGGTTTGAGATATTTAGCGATGTCTTCCTATATATTATAAATATATGTACACCATTGAATGGTATATAATTTTATTTAAAGGTTATATCAAAAATAGAAGTCATCCAGATGGTTTTATTGTAGAGCAATATATTATTGAGGAATCTATTGAGTTCGGTACAGACTACCTGTATGATGTGGAAAGTACTAGTTTACTAAAATATCATTACACCAGGTAGCGTATGGGTGAATGAATTTCTAGAATAGATGTTTTCACAATTACTATTAAATATTAATAGCACAATATCCTTTAAATTTCTCATAATAGTTTATAGGTTGTGATATATATTGAAATCCATATACTAATTCTTAGTTATTTGAATCCATCAAAGGATAAATCTTGATATCAAATGTACACAATCGATAATTTAAAGGATTGTTTCAAGACTATATTTTTAAGAAGTCAATTGTAAATTTAAATTCAATTTTATAACATCTTCGATGGCTCACAATAGGGCCAATGGTGGATGTATTATCTTATAATGGTTATATAATTAATGGTTATATGTTCTATACAAAGTAACATGATGAACATAATACCATGAAAAATAGTGAAGTTACACTTATGCCTAAAATGATTCATATATTTGGTACTAAGGAAAAAATCCAATATATGAGAATATTTCATACTTTGGAATCATTGAACAAATATGGGAGTCAGATTATACAACATTAAAAGTGCTGATTTTCAATGCAAGTGGGTTGATAATAGAAGTGCGGTTAAAATTGATGAATTGGGATTCATGAATGTGAATTTAGTAAGGAAAGGTATGAAGAAAAACCACTTATAATGGAATCACAAATAATATAGGTATTTTATATTCTAGATACTACAAGCTATAAGTGATCAATTGTTTTGTTATTGACCAAAGCCATTGAAGGGTTAGATTTCAATTCACTTGAGTATGACCTTTTCATTGGGATTTCATAATCATTTTGTAGTGTTCCCAATGCAGATAGGGTATTTCATAGAATAGTATACCACAATAAGGGGATTTAAATACTCTATAGAGTGGTCAAATACCTTTAACCTATAAAGAAAAAAAGTGATTTCAATAATTAGGTTATATTTTTCATAATATACATTGTGTTACCTCATATCATTTTCTGTTACCTTATGCATTTACATAATATAAATAAAATATTAAATAGATTCTGTAGATAATAGATTATTTACATGAAAATATTCCCAATACTATTAAATAATAGGTTCCCCAACATGATGATGCTTCAAATACAGAGGAACAACAATTTTCCTCACATGCCAATGCTCCCAGTCCTAAGGAAAAACATGTTTCTCAACATTGTAATGCTTCCAATACAGAGGAACAAATTTTTTTGACACATGTTGATGCTACTAATCTTGGTGGAAACCATCTTTAAAATGTTGGATATGAGAAAATGGTATAATGTGGATAACCTATGTCCCAAAAAATGAGAAGCATTGTAGAATGATAATTGTAGAATAAATTATTAAGGTGATAAGCAAAGGCATAAAATTCAAGGTTGGGTAGAATTCACACAACCAACCTATTAACCCCAATAAGTCTATTTTCATTAGTTAAATTGTTCTCACTACTAAAATGTACATTCCAGTTGATGTAGATACATGTAATAATGTTGTTCCAACACTTAAGAAACTAATTTGGGAATATATTAGCGTAACATTATGATATAATTTTTTTTCTAAAAAATAATAATAAAATGTTGATTTAATCTTCATTATATCACTAAGAGTGCATATATATTAGATTATTTATGAATAAAGTTTGTATTAATTATCACTGGAATGTCTCATAAAGGATATTATACAATTCTTACAAAGTATCATATTAGGGATGCTAAAGGGAAATTTAACTCTAACCCACCATGATGTGTGCACACATCATAAACCAAGAAACATTGAATGTGTTTATTTTTTATCATGGAGAGACATATTTTAAGGTACATTGTGACTGGTAATACATTAATTGAAAATACATGAATTAATAAATTTGATTAAGAACTGTTAAATTATGAAATAACAACTAAGTACTAAAAATATATTTAATGCAACAAAATCAACGTACCCCTATCATAAATCAATGATGGGGTATTCTTCACTTGAAAAAATGGTATGTATTTTAAATCTACAGTCATAGTTTTATGTGTTATGAAACAACAAAATAATAATTTTTCTTTTTATATATATTTATGAATCAAAATCCAAAATCACATCCATCCCATGTCATGTTTTATTGAAGGAATCTCATGTAAATAAATATGAGATACTAATAGATGAAAACACATAAAAATTATTGGAAACATGTATAAGTATGACATAATAAAAATATATTTTACTTTAAATCAGTATTAAATAATAATAATGACTTATCTTACGATATTTCAAATCTAGTTTAGACATAGGAATCATCATCAACTGTACCTAATGAACGACTACTAAATTGTTTTTTAAGTGGATATAATAATATGGCCACATCAGAGGTGCGAGTTCTGGGGTGTCATTCCAAAAATATCTTGAGAAAATAAATACATAGTGGGATACAGTTAAGAAAATGGATGAGATACAAACACAAATATCCTCTCTAGAATAAAAAATTAATTAAAAATACATGTTATTAGAGAATGTTATGGGAATACATAAAAGAGAAAAAAGACAACAAAACAACTACATGAAGACCCCCACACCCCACCATCATTGAAGTGAGCCATTCCCCTTAAAGGCCCGCCTTACCATAGGTAATCAATTTTGTCATATTAATTTCTATGAAATTTAAATTAGTTAGAAACATATACATTTCTTATACTAATATTCTTTTTGGTGGAAATTATTACGATTTATATTTATCAGCATCCACCCATCACCTTGTTACAGGAGTTATAATGTAAAATATCTAAGGAGGTATTCTACTCAAAAATCTTCTTCTAAAAGGTCATGTGAGAGTGAAAATTCATGTAGATCACAATTTGAGAACTGATCTATCTATTCCCCATTATTATATTAATGTCCATATGACCAATCATTCTTTTGGAACTTTCATAGAATGGTTGTTTGATCTTATAAAAATATATGTCGATAAGGTGGAAATCCTTTATAATTTAATTTATTATGAAATCTCTTTAACAACTAATGGAAAAAGGGCATAAATAAATTAATGTTATTATAGATAGAGAAAAGTAAGGGAGTAAAGTATAAGGTTAAGTCAAAACAATATAAATGATAAAATAATAAACAAAAAATACCATCAGAAAGTTCATTTACCCTTCCATTTAACCTTCCATATTTTCTAACATTATAAGTTCATGAAAATATAACATTAAAAAAGTGATATAACCATTATTGATTTTGAGGAAAAAATATATGTAGAATCTATTATAAAATTTCGTGATCTTCAGAATGTAGATGAAATCCTCAAGAATTAATAACTAAGAGTATCAATTGTAAAAGTATACCAGAGGCATGTTTTCATAATTTGTTTTTCCAATAGCTGGTCTACTATTTTAATTATTGTTAAATAATATTCATATTTTTAATGGTGTATATATTAGTAATATATGAAGGGAAAAGCCTATGATTTTTTTTAGGAATCATTAGTACTGATATCACATCTTCACAAAAAAATATCATTGGTAGAAAAGGAATATTCAGTAATATTGGAAAAACTGGCCTCAATGTTTTCAAAAAATATTATTGATTAAAATCTATTATCAATACACATGATGTGGGGATAAAAATATACAATCTTACCATATCAAATATATTTTAATTCCTTTCATTACTTATTCATTTTTGTTTTTAGTAATTATTGGTTAATCATTACAATCAATTTGGACACTCCAAATATTTATTTTCGAAATTTAATGCATGTATACCCAAAAAATTAACCACACATGTTGATGTTTATTAATTTTGAATACACTACATGTAATATTTTACAAATAAAATCCAAGTTATATATTTTATATTATTTTGTAATTATTTTTTTATGATAGGGTGGTGTCTAAATATAATCAAAATCATTTCATAAGGATAGTTCATGAGCACAATAACCCTATAAAATTCTAAAAGATGATAAGTATTAGGTTATATATAATAATATTTCAATATCAAAACATATAAAAAACAAATCAATTATTTTTCTCAATGTTTATACAGTTTATAAAACAAATTAATGGCAAATATTGTGGTTATTACATTTGAAAATTTATGAAAGACATATAATTCCATTAATAAACTAGTAACCCCAAAGAGGTTTTTATGATGATAATTATAATTTCACATAAAATATTTATTAATCCTTTGTTTATTCATATTTTTCTAGTACTACCAAGACTGTTGATTGTCCTCGTATTCAAAAGAAAAAAAATATTTTTCTAGAAATGAATTGGCAGTATACATGGTGTCAGAATATATACTGACATCATGATGTGACAACTTCACACTACTTATTTAGTTAATTTTATCATCATTTATCCACTTTTTTAGTTAATTTCCTTTTCATTATTATATGATAATTATTTTATTAATTTTCACAGAGATCATGAAGAGACTAATTCATTGATAATTGTTTTTTATTCCTCCATTTTTTTCTCTATTAAGAGAAAAAAATGGTAGAAAAAAAAACAATTATCGACAGAATATTCAATAAGGATAATGAATTGATTTACTATGATCACAAAATCAATAAGGATGGCTCATTCATGATGACACAATTTCCTTTTTATTCTATAATGCATTCAATTTTATGGGATATCAAATGGATACATTTACTCAGGGAATGGTAGCCATAATTCATCTTCATGAATTTATTATTTTGAATTGATACAACAATATTGTTAAATAACATAGAGTTTTGAATGTATTGAAAAATAAAAATACATGGTGTGATGTGTATGAATCAACCGTACCTCAATCTGATACACAAGGTTCTCGGTATATCTCAAAGTGTATGTTTTTAGTTTAAAATTAACATTTTAGTTCAAAACACATGCTACATTCTCAAAAATATGAAGAGATATCCATATTGTATTAATACTTTAGGAAAATTATTCAAAATTCCTTTTTTACATGTATGAATCATCCACTCCTAATGTAACGACCCGAAATTTTAAATAAATATTGTTTCCTAATTTTATGCGTTATTTTTATTACTCAACAAATGTTTTATTTGATAAACATGATTATAATTAGAATGAGACCATTGGTTTTGACTGTTATATGACCATCGGTCAATATGACCGCTATGAACAAAATGTTTTGATTATTGTCTCTATATATAAGTAATCTTGGTTGATTTTTATAGAAAGAAGATTTGATGGCCTCACCTAGTAGTCATGGACCGATCGAAGCCCATCTAACAGAGCTTGGGAAGGAGGTAGCACCATTGGCCTTTGCTCTGGACCAAACCCAAGCCGAACTTCATCATGTGAAGCTAGAACGGAATCGCCTTCGCGAGAAGTTCAAACTGATAGAAATTACTACTCGGGAAATGCTGACCGAGCCGCCCCAAGATTCTATCACCCTAGCACACCTTACTCTTAGGTCCTATGCTGGTATTATAAGGGGCTATGTAACGAGACCGTAACTGGCTTGTGTAATCCTTGTTTTAAATAAAAATTGGGATTTCTGCTTATGATGAAGTTTATGAATTTTCAAATGACTGGATAAAAATAATATGCATATTTTTGATGAATTTTCAAAAGAATATTTTGAAAAAAAAAATGATTATGTAAACCTTAAATAACTTAAAATGTGTAATGATTTTCGAAAAATGGTCTTCTACAATTATGTTCAGTACGAAATTTGGAGTCTAATAAGATCAACTTGATTTTCGATGAATAGTAAATTATGAATAGTGATTTTATGATTAGGATTAGTAATATGACCAAATGGATTAGTAATCTCACTTAAAGAAAGTTTTAAAATAATCTAGGCACCTTGATTAAGTAATGTGATTCAATAAAATAGTTAAATAACGGTTTCATTAATTATTATTCAAGTATTAGTTTTTTCGGGTGAATAGTGTTTTTTAATTAAAAATTTAATTAAAAATAATTAGAAAATTATTTTTATAAAAATGACTTTATTTTTGAACTCAGAGCATCGATATTATGTTATGGTAATTTTTGGGGTTTTTTCTGAAAAAATGAATTTTCGATGAATAGTGTTTTTATTTAAAAATTAAATTAAAAATATTTAGAAAATTATTTTTATAAAATGGATTTCATTTTTGAAATCAGAGCATTGATATTTGGTTAATATGAAATTTTGGGATTTTTCTGAGAAAGTTGAATTTTCAATGAATAGTAAAAATACAGTTTTAGGGTTTCGGTATGTTTAATGACATCATAACTGTGTCATGATGATTTCATGAGTTTTTTTAAGGGTTGGCCGGCCAAGGGTGATGAATTATTGTTTTGGGGGCCCCATGTGGCCTAACACCATGATAAATGCCAAGGGAGAGCACATGGGTTTGAGAAATGCACATGTGAGGTGTCCCTTGGTCATTAATGCCTTGTCCCCTCACTTTCCCTATAAATACCAAGACCTCCTCTCATCCATTCAACTCCCCACTCATTCCCAACAAATTTCTGGTCTCATTACCTCCCAAGGAGTCCTCCCAAGGTGCCCCCAAGCCCTCAAGGTCCCAACCTTTGAGGTTTAAGAGTTACATTTTAAGGTAAGGGATCCGACCTCTCTCTTTCTTTTCAAGTAATCTCTTTTATGTCATTTATTTTATACTCCATGTTCTTATGTTGGAGGATGTTATTTTATATTCATCCTACTGCCTATTTCATGTTCATATGATGAGAGACCCCCCTTGCTCTCATCAATTCGTTTTAAGAATGTTTAATTGGCGCCGTTAGGCTGCCGAATTTTTAAGGGATTCTTTCACCTTCCTCGTTTTCAAGTTCTATTTTCATTCAAGTCTTTCATGTTCCTTTTTATTATTTTGGTGTATGATCTCTAAATTTATCATACTGGACTCTTATGTTCATATGATGAGAAACCCCATTTGATCGCTTCAATTCCGTATTTTGATGTTTTAAGTGGCGCCGTTAGGCTGCCGAATTTTTAAGGGATTCTTTCACCTTCCTCGTTTTCAAGTTCTATTTTCATTCAAGTCTTTCATGTTCCTTTTTATTATGTTGGGGTATGAACTCTAAATTTATCATACTGGACTCTTATGTTCATATGATTAGAGACCCCATTTGATCGCTTCAATTCAGTATTTTGATGTTTTAAGTGGCGTCGTTAGGCTGCCGAATTTTTAAGTGGTTCTTCACCCTTCTCGTTTTGAAGTTCTACTTTCATGTCAATTATTTCGAGTTCCTTTTTGTTATATTGGGGTATGATCTCTATATCTATCATACTGGACTCTTATGTTCATATGATGAGAGACCCCATTGGATCGCTTCAATTCAGTATTTTGAAGTTTTAAGTGGCACCGTTAGGCTGCCGAATTTTTAAGTGGTTCTTCACCCTTCTCGTTTTGAAGTTCTACTTTCATGTCAATTCGTTCAAGTTCCTTTTTGTTATGTTGGGGAATTATCTATATATCCATCATACTGATCTCTTATTATCATATGATGAGGGACCCTATTTGATCTTGTCAAATCATTTTCTTTTGAAGTTAAGTGACGCCGTAAGGCTGCCGAATTTTCATAAGAGAAATCTAAACTTTTTTTTTCTTCCATGTTTTTCATTTCAAATGGTATGTCCCTAAAATTTCATTACCATGTCCATATTTCCTTCTTATTCCTTCACCCTACTGTTTTATGGATCATTTATGAGTGGGTGACCCATGTCCCCTCTCATTTCAATGTTTTCTAAAACCCCGAAACTTAGCCGTTATGCTGCAGAATTTTCCCCTCAAAATGCCTCTCTCTTTTCTCAAAAAGTATTTTATGTTATAAAGTGAATACTCAAAGCTCTTATTTATACGAGGGTATTCACATATATATCAAAATGTTCCATTTTAAATTCTGGGATTTACATACATGAGAACCGCTTTCCCTTTCCGTGGGTTTAAAGTGACGTAAAGATCATGTCTTTAAAGCAGTTTTTAAAACGTTATGATTATGAAATGAAACCCATTTATTTTATGCTGTGTGGGTTATTTATGAAATTTTTGATGATGATATATGTGGCTCACATGATAATAAAGGCAAATTTAATGGTGCGCCCTGATAGCGCTCCAATGCATTGGGTAATGATGTAACCACTAGAGATTACAATTTTAACGATGCCTTGGTGAATAACCTTGGTAATTTTTAACGACACCTTGGGGATGGACCTTGGTGAAACGAAACGATTTTCAATATTAAATGTTGCAGCCACATCTTCAAGTTATGAAAAATGTTATTTTTATTATGATATGCCTCATGATTTCATTTTCATGCATTAAAGTCCTTTTCATGACTTTATTGATGTATATCAAGTTCATATGTAAAATGTTTCACTTGTTTCCCTTGCTGGGCCTTCTGCTCACCCTTCCTTTTGATGTATGTCCCCAGGTTATGAGATGCAGTAATGAGCCTAGGGTGAACATGAGGAGAAGCCTTTCAAGTGTTTAAGAAGAATGTTTTTTTTGTTTCATGTTTTATGTTCCTTGTTTCCAAGACACTAAACCTTAAAGATCCTCAGTTCCGTGTAATGGAATGAAAAGTTATGTTATAAAAAGACGGGATGCTATAGTTGGTATCAAAGGATGGTTTAGTTATTTGTGGAAATTAGTATATGAAAACTCTAGGAGGAACCCTATAGAAAAGTTTAATATTGGAAATCTTCCTGGTATTTTGGTGAGTATTGAGTAAGGGGTTGCCAAGCAAATACATCCCTGTCTGGATACAAGCAGGTAGAGGTGGCTCTGGCACAGATGTACATAGGGGTAAAACCCGAAAACACCGCTTTGAGCTAGACTCGAACGGGAACTGGTACACGACAACGGGCCTTGTTGCACTCTTGGTTACGACACTCCCGGGGGATATGCTTTGGTAAATTCATAAGCTTGGTATGAACCATTGTTAAAGGAACAAAGATAAAATAAAATAAAGGTTCACATAAGAATATATGATCATTCGTAACCTAGATGGGAACCTAGGAGATCACAAGTTAGGGTATACCTTTCATATACAAGTTATCCTTATATGCTTTCAGTTCCTTTTCATGATTATTAGCTAAGTACTTAAGCCACTAATTATGCTTCTCTCCTTAGTTAATGGTGGGAAATGGAAGAACATGTTCCGACAACCAATGTGATAGGAAATGCGACAATTTTCGTATTAATATGACAGGGATGATTAGGGGATAAAAATATGATTATTATTTTGGAAGACGTTCATTATTTTGGGAACCATATTTGATCGAGGTAAATAGATTACTATGGTATTTTCATTGAGGAGTAAGGTTGACTTATATTTTGAAGAATCGATGAATTTAAGGTGAACTTATAGTAATTTAGGTTACTTAAGGGAATGACTAACCTATCTTGGTTAAAATAAGTTTAGGTTAGCTACTTTTTATAAGATGTTAGGAGTGGTTGATGTTGTCTGGAGATGAACAATGAAGTTGTTCTGGAAGACTATGTTATCAAATCCTTATTGTATTTGGGTTTCAATCTTATTTTGGTTTGTTTTGAGGAATTTTAAGGACCGTTATTTATGGAATGGTCTATGATGAACTTTGGGTAGTACCATGGAACTTTGATGATTTAAAAGTAGTTTCCATTCCTAAGGGATTCTTTCTTTTTGAAAAGTTGTTTTACCTTAACCTTTCTGTTTTTGGGATAATGTTTAAAGATAGAAGAAATAGATAGTTAATCTTTTGTAGATTATGTGATTCTATAGAAGATTATTCTTGTGCTTTTATGAGACCAAGTGTTTTTGAATTCTCATCATTTGGAGAAAAGATTAGTGTTGGTAGGGACTTGTTAAAGGATGAAACTCTACTTGAAGGTAGGTATATTTTCTTATGTTTTTGTTCTATGTAGTAAATGAAATCCTCAAAATTATGAAAAGAAACATAAAACAAAAATGTTGTTGGTTTACATTTCCTACTAGGTAATCAAAGACCGTTTACACACATCATAAGTTTGGGATTTTCTCATGGTTAACTTTCTCCTAATCATGTTCTCTATCACTCTCCCTCAGAACTTGACCCTTTGTTTTTTCCTCCATGTCCATGTTTTCCTACATGGAACCCTAGTGTGGGTTAACTCGGGTGACCTTTGTACTTCCCTTTCTTTCTTTTAAAGTAATAGTTTTACTGACCCCTTTTCCGATGTGGGACTTTCAATGAAATTTCAAAACCCAATTTTTAAAAAAATTGTGAGGACGCAATTTCTTAAGGGGGGAAGATTGTAACGACCCGAAATTTTAAATAAATATTGTTTCCTAATTTTATGCGTTATTTTTATTACTCAACAAATGTTTTATTTGATAAACATGATTATAATTAGAATGAGACCATTGGTTTTGACTGTTATATGACCATCGGTCAATATGACTGCTATGAACAAAATGTTTTGATTATTGTCTCTATATATAAGTAATCTTGGTTGATTATTATAGAAAGAAGATTTGATGGCCTCACCTAGTAGTCATGGACCGATCGAAGCCCATCTAACAGAGCTTGGGAAGGAGGTAGCACCATTGGCCTTTGCTCTGGACCAAACCCAAGCCGAACTTCATCATGTGAAGCTAGAACGGAATCGCCTTCGCGAGAAGTTCAAACTGATAGAAATTACTACTCGGGCAATGTTGACCGAGCCGCCCCAAGATTCTATCACCCTAGCACACCTTACTCTTAGGTCCTATGCTGGTATTATAAGGGGCTATGTAACGAGACCGTAACTGCCTTGTGTAATCCTTGTTTTAAATAAAAATTGGGATTTCTGCTTATGATGAAGTTTATGAATTTTCAAATGACTGGATAAAAATAATATGCATATTTTTTATGAATTTTCAAAAGAATATTTTGAAAAAAAAAATGATTATGTAAACCTTAAATAACTTAAAATGTGTAATGATTTTCGAAAAATGGTCTTCTACAATTATGTTCAGTACGAAATTTGGAGTCTAATAAGATCAACTTGATTTTCGATGAATAGTAAATTATGAATAGTGAATTTATTATTAGGATTAGTAATATGACCAAATGGATTAGTAATCTCACTTAAAGAAAGTTTTAAAATAATCTAGGCACCTTGATTAAGTAATGTGATTCAATAAAATAGTTAAATAACGGTTTCATTAATTATTATTCAAGTATTAGTTTTTTCAGGTGAATAGTGTTTTTTAATTAAAAATTTAATTAAAAATAATTAGAAAATTATTTTTATAAAAATGACTTTATTTTTGAACTCAGAGCATCGATATTATGTTATGGTAATTTTTTGGGTTTTTTCTGAAAAAATGAATTTTCGATGAATAGTGTTTTTATTTAAAAATTAAATTAAAAATATTTAGAAAATTATTTTTATAAAATGGATTTCATTTTTGAAATCAGAGCATTGATATTTGGTTAATATGAAATTTTGGGATTTTTCTGAGAAATTTGAATTTTCAATGAATAGTAAAAATACAGTTTTAGGGTTTCGGTATGTTTAATGACATCATAACTGTGTCATGATGATGTCATGAGTTTTTTAAGGGTTGGCCGGCCAAGGGTGATGAATTATTGTTTTGGGGGCCCCATGTGGCCTAACTCCATGATAAATGCCAAGGGAGAGCACATGGGTTTGAGAAATGCACATGTGAGGTGTCCCTTGGTCATTAATGCCTTGTCCCCTCACTTTCCCTATAAATACCAAGCCCTCCTCTCATCAATTCAACTCCCCACTCATTCCCAACGAATTTCTGGTCTCATTACCTCCCAAGGAGTCCTCCCAAGGTGCCCCCAAGCCCTCAAGGTCCCAACCTTTGAGGTTTAAGAGTTACATTTTAAGGTAAGGGATCCGACCTCTCTCTTTCTTTTCAAGTAATCTCTTTTATGTCATTTCTTTTATACTCCATGTTCTTATGTTGGAGGATGTTATTTTATATTCATCCTACTGCCTATTTCATGTTCATATGATGAGAGACCCCCCTTGCTCTCATCAATTCGTTTTAAGAATGTTTAAGTGGCGCCGTTAGGCTGCCGAATTTTTAAGGGATTCTTTCACCTTCCTCGTTTTCAAGTTCTATTTTCATTCAAGTCTTTCATGTTCCGTTTTATTATGTTGGGGTATGATCTCTAAATTTATCATACTGGACTCTTATGTTCATATGATGAGAGACCCCATTTGATCGCTTTAATTCAGTATTTTGATGTTTTAAGTGGCGCCGTTAGGCTGCCGAATTTTTAAGGGATTCTTTCACCTTCCTCGTTTTCAAGTTCTATTTTCATTCAAGTCTTTCATGTTCCTTTTTATTATGTTGGGTTATGATCTCTAAATTTATCATACTGGACTCTTATGTTCATATGATGAGAGACCCCATTTGATCGCTTCAATTCAGTATTTTGATGTTTTAAGTGGCGCCGTTAGGCTGCCGAATTTTTAAGTGGTTCTTCACCCTTCTCGTTTTGAAGTTCTACTTTCATGTCAATTATTTCGAGTTCCTTTTTGTTATATTGGGGTATGATCTCTATATCTATCATACTGGACTCTTATGTTCATATGATGAGAGACCCCATTTGATCGCTTCAATTCAGTATTTTGAAGTTTTAAGTGGCGCCGTTAGGCTGCCGAATTTTTAAGTGGTTCTTCACCCTTCTCGTTTTGAAGTTCTACTTTCATGTCAATTCTTTCAAGTTCCTTTTTGTTTTGTTGGGGAATTATCTATATATCCATCATACTGATCTCTTATTATCATATGATGAGGGACCCTATTTGATCTTGTCAAATCATTTTCTTTTGAAGTTAAGTGACGCTGTAAGGCTGCCGAATTTTCATAAGAGAAATCTAAACTTTTTTTTTCTTCCATGTTTTTCATTTCAAATGGTATGTCCCTAAAATTGCATTACCATGTCCATATTTCGTTCTTATTCCTTCACCCTACTGTTTTATGGATCATTTATGAGTGGGTGACCCATGTCCCCTCTCATTTCAATGTTTTCTAAAACCCTGAAACTTAGCCGTTATGCTGCAGAATTTTCCCCTCAAAATGCCTCTCTCTTTTCTCAAAATGTATTTTATGTTATAAAGTGAATACTCAAAGCTCTTATTTATACAAGGGTATTCACATATATATCAAAATGTTCCATTTTAAATTCTGGGATTTACATACATGAGAACCGCTTTCCCTTTCCGTGGGTTTAAAGTGACGTAAAGATCATGTCTTTAAAGCAGTTTTTAAAACGTTATGATTATGAAATGAAACCCATTTATTTTATGCTATGTGGGTTATTTATGAAATTTTTGATGATTATATATGTGGCTCACATGATAATAAAGGAAAATTGAAGGGTGCGCCCTGATAGCGCTCCAATGCATTGGGTAATGATGTAACCACTAGAGATTACAATTTTAACGATGCCTTGGTGAATAACCTTGGTAATTTTTAACGACACCTTGGGGATGGACCTTGGTGAAACGAAACGATTGTCAATATTAAATGTTGCAGCCACATCTTCAAGTTATGAAAAATGTTATTTTTATTATGATATGCCTCATGATTTCATTTTCATGCATTAAAGTCCTTTTCATGACTTTATTGATGTATATCAAGTTCATATGTAAAATGTTTCACTTGTTTCCCTTGCTGGGCCTTCTGCTCACCCTTCCTTTTGATGTATGTCCCCAGGTTATGAGATGCAGTAATGAGCCTAGGGTGAACATGAGGAGAAGCCTTTCAAGTGTTTAAGAAGAATGTTTTTTTTGTTTCATGTTTTATGTTCCTTGTTTCCAAGACACTAAACCTTAAAGATCCTCAGTTCCGTGTAATGGAATGAAAAGTTATGTTATAAAAAGATGGGATGCTATACCTAAATCCAATACATGGTGTGCCCGATATGACTCAATGTGTATGTTTTTAGTTTAAAATTTTCACTTTAGTTCCAAACATGCATCGTATGCTAAAAAATGATCAAACAAATTCATATTGTTTTTATAGTTTAGTGAAAAGATACATAAATCATTTTTGACATTCAGGAATTAGCTTCACCTCAATCTGATACACGGTGTGACTGGTATGAATAAAAGTGTGTGTTTTCAGTTTAAAAATGAAATTTTATTTAAAAACACATGTCACTCAAAAAAATATGAAAATACGAACATATTGTATTGATACATTCTAAAAATGATCCTTATGTCAATTTTGATGTGTCATAATCAACCACACATCAATCTGACACAGGGTGTGACTGGTATGACTCGAAGTGTGTGTTTTTATTTAAAATTTACATTTTAGTTCAAAACACATTCCCAATAATCAAAATTGAGAATACAAATTCATATTGTTTTAATAATTTAGGAAAATGATTCATATTTAATTTGTGACATGTATTAATCAGTCAAACCTCAATTCAATACACGGTGTGCCTGACATGGTTCAATGTGTGTGTTTTCAGTTTAAAAATGATTTTTTAGTTAAAAATGTTTTTCACTAACTGGAACCCTGGAAAACATGCTCAAAATTTCATGATAATTTAACAAAACAATCCTTATGTTATTTTTAACATTTAAAAATCAACCTCACATCTATCTGACACATGGTCTGACTGGTATGACTTAAAGTGTGTATTTTTATTAAAAAATTACTTTTTGGTTTAAAATTATTGCCACATACTAATAACAAAGAAAACAAATTTATATTATTTTGATAATTTAGTACAATTACTAATAATTCATTTTTAACATGTAGGAATCGGCCACACCTCAATCTGATAAACGATGTGACCGATATGACTCAAAGTGCATGTTTTAAGTTCAAAACTGACATTTTAGTTAAAAACAAGCACCACACACTTAAAACATTTGAAAAATTCTATTATTGTATTCATAATTTTTTAAAATGATCCTTAATTCATTTTTGACTGGTACTAATCAACTTCACATCAATATGACACACGGTACGACCGATACGACTTGAAGTGTGGGTTTTTATTTAAAATTGACATTTTAGTTCAAAACACGCAACCACATACTCAAAACTATGAAAAAACATTCATTTTGTTTTTATACATTAATATAATGATAATTAAGTTATTTTTTATGTGTATTAATAGTTTTTACCTCAATATTATAGACAATGTGACCAGTATGACTCAATGATCATGTTTTCAGTTTAAAAATGTCATTTTCGTTAAAAATGTTTGTAACTAGTTAAAAAACTGTAAACACAAAAATATTTTCCTGATACTTTAGGGAAACTATGCATAAGTAACTTTTGATGTGTATGAATCAACCACACATAAATCCTACACAAGGTGTGACTGGTATGACTCGATGTGTGTGTTTGTAAGAACCCAGATCTTATTTTCATGTATGTTTTTCTTTTCTGGTTGTTTTTTAGAAAAAGAGTGGTTTTTGGAAGTTTCAGGAGTACATGCCATGTAATTTTAAGTACATGCCGTGTTCCCGGTTTCTTCTGGTGACCGTGTACTGGTCGTGTAATGTCCACGAATATGATTATGTGTGGTGACCTGAAGACCACCTAAAGCGGAGGTCGGAAAAGGCAAGTACACGCTATGTACTTTATTTCTTTTTCATTAAACAGACCAGGGTCACGTCTAATTGATAGAATATTCTGATTCTTTTCTTGTCACATCTAAGAGAATGTTTATGACCGTGGATCTTCTCCAAGCCCTCGACTCACCATCCGTTCTCCGAATCAACCGATGTCGATTTCATTGGAATCACATTAGTGAGTTCTCTTTTCTTCTTGAACTTCATCTCCTGATTTCTCTTCTTTCACGAGATATCCTCACTTTAAAGGTTTTAGCATTTTTGTAGATCTACTACATTCTAGGGTGATTCAAGGCCTGAGGTTCATGTATATCGATCTCACGACGATGAGGTAGGTGGTTTGTGCCTTTCCATAGATAGATTTTGAATTTTATGTGCAAAAGTTCCCAATACCCAAGAATGGGGAATTGTGTGTTTATGGTTTTCAGACAAATTTTTATTTCTATGCATTGTTTGTTTGTATATAGGTTGTTTTTTATGAATAGGGTTAATTTTTCCTTGCTATGGAGGTTTTCACCATGTTTTCCTGTTTTGACCATTTGGTACAGCTTGGCTGTTAGGCTGTTTTGCTTCTCATGCCTGGTATTTTTATGATGGAGTGATTATTATATGACATTATAGGATATGTATTAGATTATTTATCCTAGTATTTCTTTAGGTTTACTTTGGATTCAATGTATCGTTTTTGGACGACTGTCTTACACAGGGCTGTGATAACCTAATGTAGTAGACCATAGAGAGAATGGACATTGAGGGATTCTCCTGAGTGTCTGTTTTACTATTACATTGAAAGACCATAGGAGGGATAGACTTTGTGATCCTTCATAGTGTCTGTAGTTTCCTAAATATGGGCTACATGGGGAATTGGACGTTGAGTGATTCCTCAGAGTGCCTATTAGTTACCGATACGAGACCACAAGGGGGAATTGATGGTGAGTGCTTCCTCAGAGAGTATTTTCTAAAGTTGAACAAGAGGGGTTAGACTGTGGGTACTTCCTAGAGGGTTTCTTTTGTTTTTTTGGTTGAAACAGAGGGGTTAGGTTGTGAGTACATCCCATAGGGTTACCTACTTTTGATTAGCTACTTACTTGATATATGAAAATCAGTGCAATTGGATTTGTAGGATTTTTACTATGTGTACTTTCCTGTTTACTGCTTAATTTTTAATTGCCTTATATATATATATATATTCACCGACATTAGGAACAGATCATTGGGTGGTTGCCTACTGGGATTCATCTCACAGCCTATTTGGGTCAGGATTTTGGGCTCAAATAGATTATATTGTTGTAGGTCTAGATAAGGGCAAGAACCCTTCTACATTAGGTACTTGATTGCTATGGAGGTGGGGAGCATGGGACCAAGTTGAGGATTGCGATGCTATGGATCATTTTATCTATTTTCATTTTTTACTTTTGTTTATTATTTTATTCCATCATTGTGACTTGTTTGGATGCTTTTCTAGACATATGTATCAGGCATCATTTATATATATGTGTGTGTGTGTGCTCTTGTTGTTTATTACTTATGCTCTTTACATATTGCATGCTTTAATGCTTCTGCTATTTCTATCTATTTTACTTCTGCTATGTTACTGTGCTAATGAGGGAATAGTTTCCCCACCATCACCCCCAGGGCCCTCGCTGCTAGTTGGTAGCCTCTAGAATATGGGGAAATGTTTTTTAGGACATGTGACCAACCAGGTACAGGGCACCTATGAGTGGATCCCAGAATCGAGACATTACAAAGTGGTATCAGATGAATTTTTTCTTCATGACTTAATGTTTGGAGCCCATAGCCAGGGATAATAAGGATTAGGTTCTTGGTAATAAGTTGTACCTAGGTGTAGCTAACCTATGTACAGGGAAAATCCAATCAACCTCATGATTTTCATTTTTATGGTTTTCCAATTTTACAGTTGATTTGATTTCACTGTTGGATGATTCACATGTTTTGTGCTACTATCATTGATATTATTAAGGCTCAATTTCGGTTGCAATTCGATGAGATGAGGGTATGCCATATGATGCATCATATTGGAACTTATTAGAAATCACATTTCATGAATTCCTACCACACCCTTTAGGGTGAATTAGTGATTTCATGTTGTTGTGATAGATTTTGTGCTAGATATGCATGTTGTTGTGATAGATGACTTGATATAATACCTGTTATTTGATAGGGTATTATATTGTTTAAGGATTTGTTTGAATGAACGCCAAAATTTGGTTCTTGAGGTGTTATGGCCCCTCATGGATCATAATTTGGGGGATCATTGTATTGTTATTCCTTGTGTATGACAAGTATAAGATGCCAAGCGTTTATTTTTATGGAGTATGGCCCCCCACAGAATAGAATTTGTCACTTTAATGTTCATTTCAGTGTTTTATGGGCTTCTAGAGTAGATTCTGAGGCTTAATCTTTGGAAAAATATATAATACATAGTGTGTAATGATGAATACACACCATGTGTCCTTCTATTAGGGAAGGAACTGTTTTTCTCAAGTACACACCGTGTAGTCTCTAACCATGTCACATGTTGTGTGGGCAGACACACGAGGATGGGAAATCTTTGGGGGAACACGCCGCGTACCGGTTGTACATTCTGTGTTGTGTAGACCATATGTCTGCCCATATGACTAACGACACAGATGGATAAAACATAGGTTATACATGTTGTGTCAAGATTGAACACGCCCTGTAGTGTGACCCTTGTATCCAGTTGTGCAGCGAACAACACAGGTCAATGAAATATTTCTAGTACATTCTGTGTATGGAACAACCATGCCGTGTAGAGTCAACCGTGTAACGGAACGTTTAACTAACAAAACAGGTCTGTGAAGTTTTTCTAGTACATTCCATGTTTGGTACTAACATTCCATGTAGTCTATTTATAGGAGAACTGTGTGGCTTAGCCATGTAAAAGAACTTGGTTAGGGGAAGAGGATTCAAGTACATGCTGTGTGTTAGGACAACACACCGTGTTTATGGGGTGTTACACGACCTGGGCTAGCAGAAGTACACAACCTTGTGAAGGATTTGGGGAACACACCGTGTAGGCATTATACACACTGTGTATCCGTGTTTTGAAAAAAATTGAATTCTTCTTTATCTTTTTCCATTCTTACACTTCTATGTTTCAGTCCCTATTAATATTGATCTAAGGTGTGCGCTTGACCTTGTAGAGTCATGCCACTGAGACATCCCCTGATTTTTTTCCAGTTATAGGGTAGTGATAAGACACCAGATATAGCTGATAGTGGACTACTAGAAGATCCTATAGTTGTTCCAGTCTTGGAACCAACCATCATTTTGGACACAGGTGCTGATGCACAGTTTCGAGAGGGCATTGTGAGGTTCATACAGACCTTCTGAGGAGTACCACATCCTGCCCCTTCTATGGAAGAGTTGATGTGGGTTTTCCAGTAGGATTATCCTCCCACCTTTATAGGGGAAGGAGGATCTCAGGATGTAGAGTCATGGTTGGAATCCATGTATTCTATCATAGAGCATCTGGATACGCCTCCAAAGAGGAGGGTGAATATCACTACGTATATGCTTCAGGATTCGTCCATGAGATGGTGGGATGTGATCTCACAGGCCGGACACTAGTAGGTTATGGATTGGGATGAGTTCTAGAGATCTTTTTTTGATTAGTTTGACTTCGATACTTTTAGGGCCGATCGAGCCCGAGAGTTCATGTGTTTGGAGCAAGGTACTCTTTCAGTCATGGAGTATTCTTCTCGCTTCACAGAGATACAAATATTTACACCCTTTCTAGGGGGATATGAGTTGTTCCTAGTAAGGAAGTTATGAGGATGGTATTAGTCAGGATATTTGGGCTTATCTGAAAATCTTCAAGATGACTTCCATCACTTCTATAGTCAAATGGGCACTGATCATGGAGCACAATTTGAGGGATTATGGAGTGGTGAGTGAGGGCGGTTCGACATCCGACGTTGGTATCCCTCCTACTGACAGTAGGAGGAATTGCAAGGATTCTATGCATGGAGATCTTAGTAGGAGAGAGACATATTCTGGTAGCCATGTGGTGTGATACTATGGTGGGAAGAGTGGGCATATGAGGCCACATTTCCCAAGAGACCCAGTGGAGTGCCGATATTGCAGCAATATGGGTCACCTTCAGCACTTCTTTTAATTCATCACACCAACAACTGTTGACAGGGTTTCTTCTATGAATCCTCGATCAAGAGAATCACCACCAGTTTCTCATTAGTCAGGGAACTGGAGTTCTTCCGGCCGTTCAGGCCGAGGTGGAGGTCATGGCCAAGGTAGCCAATATCTAAGATTTCAGTGACAATAGGGTGGATTAGATCAGGGTGGTCAGACAGGGTTGCAAGTCTGTAGTGTAGGATAGACATTTGTAGTAGATCATACCCAACAGAATCAGGATCCCAAACCCTTTACAGTTTGAGGATGTATGTTCCAGATGCAGTAGAAGTGTGCCGGTGGGTCAACCCAACATTAATTTTAGCATTAACAACGATCAATCCGAGATCCATCACGATGTAAAATGTTGGACCTTCGGAATAGAATGAAGAATGAAAAATAAAAGTGGGATTCCCGGAACCATAGAGATAAGATCATAATATTTTGGTTATAATTAATTTAATTAATTGTAAAGAATTACCATGATGGAATTCTTCATTCATTGATGTCTCCGGTCAGGATTTGGTGTGAACCATCATTGCATTGTAGAATTCAAGTGTAGGATTCCTCTAGAGGTGGTCCACACATTCTCCACATATCTCTAGATGTTGTTTATGGGATCTTCGGGTGATAGCATGGAAGAACCTTCACTTGCGATGTCCACCTTCGACCGTCTTGATCTGGTGGTGGTGGATCTCTCTCGGTCTTGAGAGCATTCTTGGAGGAAAGAGTTCTTTTGGCCTTGAGTGAACTCGCTAGAATTGATGTGCACAATGATTGAGAAAAAGTGTTGGGGTTGTGTGGATATTTATAATCGGGTTTGAGGTTATAGAGTTATGTCAATAAATAAATGCGTTACATGTTTTATTTATTTCATTAACTCTTATTGAAAATCCCCATGTAAAATTATTAATTCCTTGACATGCTCCCATGCTAAATATAATAAATATCATTTAATAAAATGACATTATTTCCTGAAAATCCTAACTAGAAAAACTACACGCCGAGTAATAAATAATACACGGCGTGTACTCGTTTTCCATAAAACAACACGGCGTGTATATTCAATATACACGACATGTAATTTTATTTTCTATTTTTCTTTATTTCCTCCACCACATTTATTAGACCTTGAGTAATGGACATTTCTTTCTTAAATAAATGTAATTGCATTACTCTCTAACAAATATATATTATTTTGTCCACAATATATTATCTCTAATAAATAGTCTTGAAATAAATGCGATCAGGCATCCTTAAATAATTATTAAACCACAGTTGGGAATAATATTTATTTAACTTGTTAAATTAATATTTAACTGAGATAAATGGACATAGTTAGTGTGTGACCATCTATGCCTCTTTATCGTTGGCATTAGGCGGTCTTGCCTAAAGTCCAAGATTACTATCTAGCAACAGATCAAGTCAACCAAGATAAAGAAGCTGGTGCCACATTGACGTGTCACCTCATATGAATGCGTATCCTCTAATATAATCCCTTTTTCACAATATCTCGAATCAAGTGGGTTGCATGCTAGTTCCATCCACCCATGTGCTCGATTATTCTTTCTTTGACATTCTAGAATTGAACTCACCCATAACTTACCATGGACATGGATTTATTTATTCTATATCAATTCCATCAAAGGGCCTAAGATATCTACTTCTATTATCGAACAGAAGGGAAAAATCCTTTCTCGCATTATCTATTAATGTCGTATTACTTGTGATGCACCCAATGTATCCTACCTCGCTACGAACAGTGTTTCATCACATTTTTTTGTCAATACATCTAAGTTCCAGAGTTGTAATACCCATTAATAATAATCTTGATGTCTAAGGACCAATACACACGTTCGCAGATAGGAACATCCAAAGAAACTGTGAAATATTGATTTTCTACTGGAAGGTCTCAATCTCGTAATATCCTCCTGGATATTACCAAGGGCGCACACCATGAGATGGTGCCTCAAAGTTTTATGAGTCCTCACCCCTAATGTCTTTTATTATTTGTGTCCCTCAAATAACATCATCCTGCTATAGAACATATATTCAAGAACAATATTATAGCACTTCGAGGTTCTCATCATAGCAGGGATCTGCTATGACCCTTTAATGCAACATCTTCCTTAGGACATTATCACATGCATTGTCATGCAGAATAACAATCAAGATGTGATAAAGATTTTATTAATAAATAAAGTAAAAATTAGTTGGTTCTAGGACACCGATTCCAACAGACTCCCACTTGGACTAGAGCCAACTGCTAACAACCTTTAACCCACTAGCTCTCACATGATATTCATGCTTCTACTAAGATAAGACTTTAGTCATGGGGTCCACCACGTTCTCTTCCGTAGACACTCTTCTCACTTCAACTTCACCCATTTGATAGAATTACCTCCAGAGGTGATACTTTTGGTGTATGTTTTTTGTTCGTTTATGTGATCTTGGTTCTTTTTCAAGATCCACCACTACAGTATTATCACAATACAGCGTGATATGATATTTTTGGCTATGCACCACATGAAGATCCTGGACAAAGTTCCAAATCCAGACAGCTTGTTTGGATGAATCAGAAGTCACTATATATTCGGACTCTGCTGTATAATTGGAGAAAACTGGCTGCTTCGTACTCTTTCAGCTCACAGCTCCTCCATTGAGAAAGAAAACATATCTAGATTGTGACTTCAGATCATTCTGATTTGTCTGATAACCAATTTCGGCATACCCTCTAATGGCAAGCTCCTCGTCTCCTCCATACTCCAGAAACATATCCTTAGTTCTTCTCATATACTTAAGGATAGTTTTAACAGCAGTACAATGTTGTTCTCCTGGATGTACTTGATATCTACCTACCATGATTAGTGCATAGGAAACATCAAGCCTGGTACATAACGTGGAATACATGATGGATCCTATAGCTGAAGCGTATGGGATCTTACTCATTCTATCATTCTCCTGTTGTGTCTGGGGACACATTTTCTTCGAAAGATGTATGCCATGGGACACTGGAACCAATCCCCTCTTGGAATATTCTATACTAAATCTCTTTAGTATCTGGCCAACGTATGTACCCTACCTTAGTCCAAGAAGCCTCTTCGATCTATCATGAATGATCTAGATCCCTAGAATGTAGGATGATTCACCCAAGTCCTTCATAGAGAAACACATTTTCAACTAGTACTTAGCTGGCCGTAAGACTTGTACATTGATTCAAATAATCAATATGTCATCAACATATACTACTAGGATAACGATTGTATTCCCATTAAACCTCTTATAAACACATGGCTCACATTCATTCTTGATGAAACAATATTCTTTTATGGCTTCATTAAATCGAATGTTCCATGACCTGGATGCTTTCGTTAATCCATAAATGGATTTCTACCACTTTAAAAACCGTTTGGCTTCATTTGGTGTCAAAAACCCTTATGGTTGTGTCATATAGACATCTTCGTGAAGGTTCCCATTAAGGAATGCCATTTTTACATCCATCTGCCAAATCTCGTAGTCATGTAAAGCTACTATGGCAAGTATGATTCTTATGGATTTGAACATTGAAACTGGCAAGAAATTTTCATCATAGTCATTTCTTTGATCCTGTCTGAATCCTTTAGCCACTAGCCTTGCTTTATAGGTGCTAACATGACCTTCCATGTCCAGTTTTCTCTTGTATACCCATTTGCATCCAACAAACTTTACATCATCTAGCTCATCGACCAGAACCCAGACTTGGATTTGATACATGGAATCCATCTCCTAATTCATAGCTTCTAGCCATCTTGCAGCTTCTGAGCTTTCTAATTCATCCTTGTAGTGGAAAGTTTCATCATTGTCCAATTCTAATTATTCACCATCCTCAGTGACTAGGAAACCAAATCTCTCTGGTTCCCTTACCTCTCTTGATCTCATACACTATACGTGTGTTTCTTGAACCTCTTCCACAATGACCTATGAAACTTGTTCATATATCAACTCCTCTGTATCTTGAGAATCAACTTCGTCGATGTCAATCTTTCTCCCACTATCCTTCTTGAGGATGTTCTCCCTCTCAAGAAATATGACTTGTCTGGTGACAATCACTTTCTTGTCTGAAGGGTTATATAAGTAATGTCATTTCATTTCCTTGGGATATCCTATAAAGATACACCTCGTGCCCCGAGGTGCTACTTTGTTACCTGAGAAGGTGTTAAAAAATACCTCGCATCTCTATAAACATGTGTGCAACAAAGTGGGTTTCCTTCCATTCCATAACTCAGATGGAATTCCATTTTTCTCCTTATTTGGTACTCGGTTTAATAAGTATTCTACAGTTTGTAATGTATATCCCCAAAAAGATAATGGAAGATATGCATGACTCGTCATCGACCTCACCCTGTATAACAAGGTGTGGTTCTTCCTTTCACTAACACCGTTCCACTATGGTGAATAAGGAAGAGTGGTCAAAGATAGAATCTCAGACTCCCATAGAAGATAGATGAACTCTTGGTTCATATATTCTTCACCTAGATCTGATCAAAGATTCTTTATCTTCTTACCAAGCTAATTCTATACTTCATTCTTGAATTCATAAAATTTCACTAAGGCTTCTAACTTACACCTCATTAAGGAGAAGCCTCACAAGACAAAAAAATTAATTTAAATAAATAAATAAAAAAACAATCACATATAATGGTCTTGGTCTAGATCATGAATATCCATACATGCACCGATATTTATGCATAAATAGAACTAGAATTCAATTCTTTAATCGTTCTTGTTTAAGATAAATCATGCTCAAATCAATTAATTTTATTTAATCAATCAATACTTTTATCTTAAACCCTTTTCTGAATTTCATTAAGATTCTCATCCATCGTAATTTTAAACAAATAAATTCCTTTAAAATTATCCTTGTACGTAGCTTGTAACTTGGAGGCAACCCGGGGAATTTCCATTCATTGCGCAGATGTTAAATCAAACAGATATATATAAAACCCCTATCATGTGGTGTGACTTAGCTTTACAACTACACTATGGTACATGTTTCAAGGGTTGGTATAATATAATAATAAATTTTAATACATCTATGTAATTTGGATGAGTACACAACGTGTAGTTCTGACTTCACATCGTGTACTTTTTTTTCATCATCCATCTGAAGTACACGTCTGGGGACATGGTGTGTTGATGTTTTTCATAAATTTTGGAGTACACGGTGTGTTCAGTGGGACACACATCATGTAGTTTTCGAGTAACATGGTTTCTAGTCGGGCAAGCCGTGTACGGGGTACACGGTCCAACCCTAACCTAAAGAGACTACACGCCGTGTTCGGTTGGACCACACGACGTGTAATCCGGAAACCGTGTGCCACCGGTTCATGGTCAACACATGGTGTCATAAATGACTTAGATAGGATCCAATACATGGCCTGATTTGGCAGATCAGTCAATGCATTGAACATAGACTACACAGCGTGTACTTCTGAATACACACCGTGTATTCTTGTGTTGTATGACTAGAAGAATTTGAAACCTCTGAATGAGTTCCATTATTTTATTTTAACCAAAATTAAATGAAAAATTCATTTCTATAAGGTGAACGAGAAATGGGAGGGGAGGAACAGATCTCGAGATTCATATTTTTAATAATGATTAACTTGAATTGAAATAACTAAATTATTAAATGCGTAAATCACTAACGAAAAACTAAATAACTATATTCAATGATATGACCGCTCAGATACCAATTTTAGTTTTTGGGCGTAGCGGAAGCGCATTGGTGGGTCGAACGAACATTAATATTAGTGTTAACAATGATCAATCCAAGATCTGTCACGATGTAAAATTCCAGATCTTCATATTAGAACGAAGTACAAAATACAAAAGAGGGAGTCCCAGAACCATAGAGATCAGATCATCATATTTTGGTTATAATTAATTTAATTAATTGACAAGAATTACCTTGATGGAATTCATTCTTCATTGATGTCTCCAGTCACGATCCGTTGTGATCTGTCAATTGCATTGTAGAATAAATGTGTAGGATTCTTCTAGAGGTGATCCACACGTGCTCCATGTATCTCTGGACGTCGCCGAAGGGATCTCTGGGTGATAGCGCAGATGAACCTTCACTTGCGATGTCTTCCATCGATCACCTTGATCCGGTGGTGGTGGATATCTCTCAATCTTGAGAGCGTTCTTGGAGGAAAGAGTTCTTTCGGCCTTGAGAGAACACTCCAGAATTGTTTTCCACGACGATTGGGGAAAAGTGTTGGGGTTGTGAGGATATTTATAATCGAGTTAGACGTTATAGAGTTATGACAATAAATAAACATGTTACGAATTTTATTTATTTCATTAACTCTTATTACAAACCCCCATGTAGAATGATTAATTCCTTGACATGCGCCCACGTTGATTCTAATAAATATCATTTAATAAAACGATATTATTTCCTCAAAATCCTAACTGGAAAAACTACATGGCGTGTAATCACTAATACACGACGTGTACTCATTTTCCAAAAAACTACATGATTTGTATATTCAATATACATAGCGTGTACTTTTATTTTCCATTTTTCTTTAATTCCTCCACCACATTTATAAGACATTGAGTAATTGATATTTATTTCTTAAATAAATGTTACTTCATTACTCGCTAATAAATATATATTATTTTTTCCACAATATATTCTCTTGAATAACTAGTGTTGAAATAAATGCAATCAGTAATCCTTAAATAATTATTAAACCACGGTTGGGAATAATCTTTATTTAACTTGTGAATTTTATATTTAATTGAGATACATGGACACACTTAGTTTGTGACCCTCTAGGCCTTTTTCTTGTTGGCATTAGGCGGGCTTTCCTAAAGTCCAAGAATATTGTCTAGCAATGGGTCAAGGGACCCAAGAGATAGAAGTTGATGCCACATTAACATGTCACCTCATACGAATGCTTGCCGTGTAATATAATCCCTTTGTCATGATATCTCGAATCAAGCGGGTTGCATGCTAGTGCCATCAACCCATGTGCTCGATTATTATTTTTTTGACTTTCTGGAATTGAACTCACCCATACCTTACCATGGACAAGGATTTATATATGATATATCAATTCCATCAATGGGCCTGATATATCTACTTTTGTTATGGAACATAAGGGACAAATCCTTTCTCGCGTTATCTATTAATGCAGTATTACTCGTGATGCACACAACATATCCTACCTTGCTGCGAACAGTGTGTCGTTACAGTTTTCATCAATACATCTAAGTGCATGAGTTGTAATACCCATTAATAATAATCGTAAATTATAAGGACCAATACACACATCCATATATAGGAACATCCAATGACACTATAAAATGTAGATTTTCTACTGGAGGGTTTCGTTCCCATTGTATCCTCCTGGATATTACCAAGGGCGCACACTATGAGAATGTTCCTCGAAGTTTTCTGATTCCTCACCCCTAATGGCCTTTATTATTTGTGTCCCTCAAATAACAACATCCAACCATATGACATATATTCAAGAAAAGTTTTAAGGCACTTCCAGTTTCTCATCATAGCAGAGATTCGCTATGACCCTTTAATGCAACAACTATCCTTAGGAAATTATCACATGTATTGTCACTCCGAAGAATAATCAAGATGTGTTAAGGATTTTATTAATGAATAAAGTACAATTTAGTTGGTTCTAGGCCACTAAATCCAATAGAGGTCTGATCCTAGTTGCCTTATTTTTATCTTCTTCACTTTAGATACAGGGGCTTCCCATAGATTTATATCTATTATTTTTGGGGAGAGCCTTGGGATCTGTATCTTTTCTTCTACTACTTTCTTGATGCTAGACACTCTATTGGGAACAAAAATGGCTAGTGTATGTCATTGCAAAGAGTTCCCTCTTGAGGTTTATGGGTGCCACTTCTTCCAGGACCTCTATGTATTGGAGATGATGGGCTACGATGTCATTCTCGGAATGGACTAGTTAGTTCCCTTCCAGGATTTCGATGATTTCTATCACCATTGGGTGATATTTACATCACCAAAGGGTGGTATGTTTCTATATAAGGGAGAGTTGGATGTCCAGTCAAGAAGAGTAGGACCATAACATCATGGTTTGGGAGGAGTTACAACCCAGATTTCTAGTTTATATCTGGATGACGAGGGGTCTTCACAGATAGACTTTCCTCTAGTGGTTGATCATTTAGGGATGTATTTCTAGAGGACTATTCAGTTTTTCCTTCAGAGTGAGAGGTGGATTTTTTTTGTCGAGCTTGGGCCAAGAGCGGCACCAGTGTCCATTTCTCCTTGCAAGATGGCTACACCAGAGTTACAAGAACTCAAGAAGCAGTTGGAGGAGTTTCAGGTGAAGGGTTTCATCCGAACCAATACTTCTCCTTGGGGTTCACTTGTCCTATTTGAGAAAAATGCGATCAGTACCCTCAGACATTGTGTGGATTATTGGATGTTGAACCAGTTAATGGTCAAGAACCGATATCCCTTTCCGAGGATTGATGATCACTTTGATCAGCTTTGAGGATCCCATGTGTTCTCAAAGATTGAATTGAGATCTGGGTATCATCAGTTGCGCGCTTGACTATCAGATATATCTCTTATAACTATTCGGAGTAGGTATGGTCTATACGAGTATGTGGTTATTCCGTTCGGTCTCACAAACGTGCCTACATATTTCATGACTCTAAGAAAATGAGTGTTCCATCCATATTTATATTTTTTCGTGTTGTCTTCATGGAAAACATCTTGTTGTACTCTCACACTCTACACGACCAAGACACACATGTTGAGATCGTTTTGAGTACATTGATAGAGCATGAATGATATGCTAAGCTCTAAAAATTACACTTTTGGATGGACCAGATTGACTTCTTGGGTCATGTTATCTCAGAGATAGGATTATCAGTACATCTAGTGAAAGTGAGAGCAATAGTTTCCTAGGATAAAATAAAGAACTTATTTGAGGTACAAAGTTTTCTAGGGCTGTATGGTTACTACAGGTGTTTTATATAGGATTTTTATTCTTATCAATGCCACTGACGGGCTTGACTAAGAAAGGTGTGAAGTACTTGTGGTCAAATTCTTGCAAGTCATCCTTTTAGGAGTTGAATGGGAGGTTGACTTCAACACCAATACTAGAATTTCTAGTGCCGGAAAAGATATATATTGTGTACTATGATGAATCAGGTATCAGGTTGGGAGTAGTGCTTATGGAGGGATAAGGAGTAATTGCATATGGGTCTCAGCAGTTGAGGCCACATGAGAGGAACTACCTGACGCACAATCTCTAGTTGGTTGTAGTTGTTCATGCTTTATACTCTTTGAGACATTATCTTCTGGGATGCACGTTTTACTTCTCGGGTCTGGAAGAGACTTTAGAGGGCTTTGGGTATACACGTACTTCTGAGTACAACATACCATCCCTGAACAAATGGCCAGTTCGAGCGTACGGTTCAGGTTCTTAAGAAGTTGTTTCGATAATGCATCTTGAATTTTAGAGGTTCTTTGGATAATCACATACCTCTTATGGAGTTTTCCTACAATAATAGATTCCAAGAAACTATTCAAATGGCACCTTATGAGGCTTTGTATGGTAGGCCATTCAGATCACCCTTATGCTAGCTGGAAGGAGGAGAGGCATTTATGTGGGGACCTCATCTTGTCTAGGAGACCATAGAGTAGATAGGGTTGATTCGGAAGGGGATGGCTACTGCATAGTCAATACATAAGTCTTACGCTGATTGATGGAGATTACCTATTGAGTAAGTGTTTGGAGATCAGGTTTTCTTGCGTGTCACACCGAGGTTGGGAAATAAGAGTATAAGGAGATAGGGTAATATTTCACCAAGATACGATGATCCATTTAAGATTTTAGAGAGAGTCGGTCCGGTTGCCTATCGGCTGCAGTTACCTCAGAGGTACTGGTCTATGCATGATGTCCTTCACATTCTCATCTTGGGTGCACTTCTTAGATCTGTCTCATGTTTACCAACCCGAGGAGGTTGTGATCAAGGTGGATGCCTCTTTCTAGGAGCGTACTATCCGAATTGTTGATCGAAGTGAGAAGGTTCTCTATGGTCAGTCTGTTCTTCTGGTACGAGTGCTATGGAATCACGAGTGAGTACATGACTAGACATGGGAGAGGGATCCTGATGTATGATCACAGTTGCTGGAGATTTTCAAGGATTCTTCTTCTACACCGCCTTGCTAGGGAAATTCATGAATGAATTTCTTTAGGGGCGATGTTTTTAAGGACCAAAATTATCTTTTCTGTTATGTTTTTCTTTATTGATTGTTTTTGATAAAAAGTGGAGTTTCTAGAAATTTTAGGAGTACACGTCATGTAGCCAGTTGTAGGTGGTGACCATGTGTTTTCTGTGTAATGGTCGAGCACTTGGATGTGTGTGGTGACCTAAAGACTACCTAAAGTGGAGGCTAGAAAAGGCAAGTACACGCTGTGTGATTTTAAAGAACAGGTCGTGTAATATTTGTTTTTAATTAAATAGTCCGGGGTAGCATATAATTGATAGAACATTCTTATTCTTTGCTTGTCTCGTACGACAGTGTCTGTATGGCCGCGAATCTTCTCTAAGCCCCCGACTTGTCGGCCATTCTCCGAATCGACCGTCTTCGATTGTGTTGGAATCACATCGATGAGTTCTTCTTTCTTCTTGAACATCATCTCTTCATATCTCCACTTTCATGAGATATCCTCAGTTAAATTTTTTTATTTTTTTGTATATATACGGTGTTATAGCGATATTCAATCCCTAATGTTCACATATATTGATCTCGTGACACCGAGGTAGGTGGTTTGTGCCTTTCTATAGATATTTTTTGAATTTTATGTGAAACAATTCCCAATACACAAGAATGGGGTATTGTGTGTTTAGGGTTTTCAACCCTGTTTTTCCTTCTATGAATATTTTGTTTGGATAGTCATTGTCTTTTTATTAATAGGTTTAATTTTTCCATGCTATTGAGGTTTTTCCCATGTTTTCTTGTTTTGACCATTTGGTCCAGCTTGCCTGTTAGGCTGCTTTGCTTCCCATGCCTAGTATTTTTAGGATGGACTGATTATTATATGACCTACTTGGATATGTTTTAGATTGTTTATCCAAGTAGTTCTTGAGGATTACTTTGGATTCCATTTATCTTTTTTGCACGACTGACTTACACATGGCTGTGAGAACCTAGTGTAGTATACCATAGGGAGAATGGACGTTGATGGCTTCTCTAGAGTGTTTGTTTTATTGTTACATTGTGAGACCATAGGGGGGATGAACTTTGTGCTCCATTATAGTGTATGTAGTTTCCTCGATATGGGACACAGGGGGGAATTGGATGTTGAGTACTTCGTCAGAGTGACTATTAGTTAACCATATAAGTCCACAGGGGGAATTGATAGTGAGTGCTTCCTCAGAGAGTCTTTTCTAAAGCTGAACAAGAGGGGTTAGACTGTGAGTACTTCCTAGAGGTTACTTGTGTTTGTTTGGTTGAACCATAGGGGTTAGGCTATGAGTAATTCCCAGAGGTTACCTTCTTTTGATTAGATACATACTTGATATATGAAATTGAATGCAATTGAATTTGTAGGATTGTTACTATGTGTACTTCCTTATTTATTGCATCATTCTTTGATTGCCTACTATATATATTCATTGACTGTTAGGCGCATATATTTGGGTGGTTGCCTATTGTGATTTGTCTCACACCTTATTTCGGTCATGCTTTGGGGCCCAAATAGATTATATTATTGTAGATCTAGATAAGGGAAGGCATTCTTCTACTTAAGGTACATGATTATTTTTGAGCTAGGGATAATGGGACCAAGTTGGGACTTGAGATGTTGTGGAGTAGTTTATCTTTTTTCTTTTGTACTTTGGTTTAGTATTGTATTCTAGAATTGTGATTTGTTTGGATGATTTTCTAGACATATGTATCATACATCATATATATATATATATATCTGTGTGTGTGTGTGTGTGCTCAAGTTTTTTATTACTTCTTGTTTTTACCTATTACATGTTTTATTGGTTCCTCTATTGTTATATGTTTTACTTCCGATGTGTTACTCTTCTAATGAAGGCATAGATTCCCCACTATCACACCCAAGTCTCTCGCTGCCAGTCAGCAGCCTGTGGCATTCAGGGAAATGTACTTGAGGCCATGTGACCAACCGGGTACAAGGCACCTCTAGGCGGCTCCTGGAACTGGGATGTTACAAAGTGGTATCAAAGAAATTATTTTCTTCTTGACTTACTATTTGGAGCCTATAGCTAGGTATAGGAAGGAATATGTACTTGGTAATAAGATATGCCTGGGAGTAGCTAACCCATGTATAGGGAATTGCCAATCTACATGTGATTCCATTTTTTCTGATTTTTCAATTTTACAGTTTATTTTATTTTACCATTGTGTGATTCACTTGTTTTGAGCTATTATTGTTGATATTATTAAGGCTCTATTTCAGTTGCAACCCGATGGCATGAGGGTATGCCATCTCATGCATCATATAGGAACTTGTTAGAGATCACATGTCATGCATTCCTTCCATTCCATTTAGGGTGAATTAGTGATTGCATGTTATTTTGATAGATGTTGTGCCAGATATGCATGGTGTTGTGATAGATTCCTTGATAGAATACCTGATATTTGATAGGGTATTGCATTGTGTAAGGTTTTGTTTGAATGAATGGAAAACCTTGGTTCAAGAGTGTTATGGGCCCTCTTGGATACGAATTTGGTGGATCGCTGTATTGTTATTCCTTGTGTATGACATGTATAAGATGCCATGCTTTGTTTTTCGGGGAGTATGGGCCCTCACAGATCATAATTTGACACTTTAATGTTTGTTTGTGTGTTTTTATTGGCTTCCGAAGTAGTTTCTGAGCCTTACTGTCTGGAAAAATATAGAACACACAACGTGTAATGATGAAGACATTTCATGTGTCCTTCTGTTTGGGAAGGAACTATTTTTTTAAGTTCACCCCATGTACTGTATGAACATGCAGTGTAGTCTCTGACCATGTCACTAGATGTGTGGGCAGAGACACAGTGTTGGGAAATCTTTGGGGGAACACAATGTGTACCGGTTGTACACGTTTTTTTGTGTAGACCATATGTCCACCCATGTGACTAATGACACAGATGGATAAAACATAGGTTATACACGTCGTGTCAATCTTGAACACGTCTTATATTGTGGACCTTGTATCCAACAATGTAGCGTACAACATGGGTCGGTGAAATATTTCTAGTACACGCCATTTCTAGAACAAACATGCCATGTAGAGTCTAACGTGTAACTAACAAAATGGGTTTCTGAAGTTTGTCTAGTACATTTTTTTCTGGAATTAACACGCCCTGTAGTCTAGTTCTAGGAGAATCGTGTGGATTAACCATGTATAATAACTCAGGTAGGGGAAGTGGATTCAAGTACATGATGTGTGTTAGGACAACATCCCATGTTTATGGGGTGTTACATGACCTAGGTTGGCAGAAGTACACGACCATGTGAAGGCCTAAGGGAACACACGGTGTAGGAATTATACACGCCGTGTATCCATGTTTTGAAGTAATTGAATGATTTCTTTCTCATGTTCCATTATTACTCTTCTAAGTTTCATTCCATGTTAATCTTGATCTAAGGTGTGAGCTTGACCTTGAAAAGTCATGCCACCGAGACGTGCCCCAGTTGTCTGCCAGTTATAGGGCAGTGATCAGACACTGGATATGGTTGATTAGGGACTACCAGTAGATCCTCCAGTTGGGCCAGTATTAGATCCAGCTGTCATTCCGGACACAGGTGCTGACGCATATTCCCGAGAGGGCTTTACAAGGTTCATGTAGACCTTCAAGTAGTACCAAATCCTACCCCTTCTATGGCAGAGTTGATGCAGGTTTCCAGCAGCATCATCCTCCCACATTTATAAGGTAAGGGGGACATTAGGTTGAAAATTCATGGTTGGAATCCATGCTTTCTACCTTCAATTACACTGAGAGATCATCAGTTATATGCTAAGCTCTCAAAATTCCACTTTTGGATGGACCAGATTCTATTCATAGGTCCTATTATCTCAGAGACAGGAGTATTAGTAGATCCTGAGAAAGCGATAGAAGCAGTTTACTAGGACCATCAAATGAACTTCTTTGAGGTACAACGTTTTCTAGGGCTGGATGGTTACTACATGTGTTTTATAAATGAATTTTAATACTTAGCAGCACCACTGACGTGCCTGACTAAGAAGGGTGCAAAGTACATATGGTCAGATTCTTGTGAGTCAGCCATTGAATAGTTGAAAATAAGGTTGACTTTAGCACTGATACTAGTATTTCCAGAGCCAGTCAAGATCTATAATGTGTACTGTGATGCATTGGGTATCGGTTTGGGAGTAGTGCTTATGCAGGGAGAAGGAGTCATTGCGTATGGGTCTCGGCAGTTGAGGCCACATTAGAGGAACTACTCGACGCACAATCTCGAGTTGGCTGTAGTTGTTCATGCAATATGCTGTTGAAGACATTATCTTATAGGATAGAATTTTTTGGTTTTCACCGACCATAAAATTCTCAAGTATATCTTCACTCTGCATAAACTTAATTTGAGACAGCGAAGGTGGGTTGAGTACTTTTAGTATTTTGAATTTGAGCTTGCCTACACGTCTGGGAAGGGCAACAAAATGGATGATGCGTTGAGTAGGAGGACTCAGATATAAATCGTTCTGGAGGCCAGTAGTGAGTGGCATATTATGCCTCTATTCTCTGAGATGCATTTGGAGGGGCACGACAGACAGGGGAATATTTCTCTATCTTATGTAGTTGTTACCTCTACTATTCTTGATTGAGTTCGAATGAGGCAGCTATCAGATCAAAAGGCCTAGTCCAATAGGATAGGGTTGATGACTAACACCGATTAGGCATATCCCACAAATGGGAGGCATTTTCTTACGTACTTGTACACACGAACACTTCTCCATGAAAAAGAGTTGAATTAAAAACACTAAGTAAGCATGCATGAATACCACTAAAATACCCTCATAGAGTAACAAAAAAAATCTATAAAGTAAATAGGGCTGGAATAAAAGCCCAAAAAAAGAAAAAGAACATTCTCTTAAAACTCGTCCATAGAAAACCCTACCTGAATGGTAGGTATAGAAATAGTTATCTGAGGTCGCTAAAGCACACCTCATATATCAGGTCTCTATCTAAAAACCACATGAACCCAGTATACCAAGGGCTCCATAAAAGTGTCGATCTTCTGCACATGACATGACACGTGTGGGAATAGCCCGTGTAGGGGTGATAGAAACAATATTCATTTGGGACCCCAAAACCTGGGAGAAAATACCACTAATAAATACATGAAGTACACCACAAAGAGATCACATGAAGTACAATCAATATGGTCATCTCACATACGTATAAGTATAATGCAAGAAGAAAAATATTTCGAGTTATAGTCCACAAGTCCCTCAGTATCTGTGACACCAGAAGTGTCGGAGATGCACAAAGAGTCCATGGCGCACTAGGCATCGATGGCACATGGACCGTCGATGGCACATGGAGTGTTGATGGGTCATGAAGCGTCGATGGTTTGTAGGTATTTGATGGCGCATGAAATGTTGATGGTGCATAGACTATTGATTGTGCATGGAGCATCGATAGACCATGGAGCATCGATCGCTCATAGAGCATCAATGGGTCAAGCATCCCCCAAGTCACATAGTCACCAATATCGCATAGTCACAACCAACCATAGAATTTTTCTTGTAGCACATTTGTTCTGAGAGAATCTACACCTCAAACCATTAGGTTTTATAGAAACTTATACAAAAAATCAATCAGAGTATCTCAAAAGTTCCATCTCGTCTCAAGGGTCCCAATGCCATAAAAGATTCATCAAAAGGACACACAATTGGAAAGATATGGAAAATTTAGTAAAAAGAGTTTGATCCAGTCTTTGTACAACCTAACCTAGTTCAGCCAACCCAAACCAACCTGGTGCATCCAACTTGACCTGACCTGATCAGTTTGGGCCATTCAGATGGGACATAGGACCGCGACCAAGTTCTCTGCCATAATGCAAGTCGTGCTGGTCGACTTCACTCCACTAGAAATGACCCACCCTAGACGCGTCCCCTTGGTGCATGTGGTCACACAACCACATGGCCAACAAACTCCCTCGGTCAATGAAGCACCAAAATGCATTTCAGGCAGTTGGCTTACCTCGTCCACCTGGTCCTGTGGCCCCGCTAATGCGGGGTCCTCCGTTCGATGTGGATCTGGGCCACGACCAATCTGCCGCCAATGTAACCTCCTTCTACAGCCCCTATTTTCCTCATATGGCCTGTGCTACCATAGGATCCTCCTCCACCTCTCTCTTTCCAAGACCACCATTGCACGCCCTGTCACCAGCTACCCTTCTGGCGGCCTGTTCGTCATGCACCCCGCTAGAACCCATCCACTTTCTGGGTTGCATGCTGTCCTCACCAAACCACCACATTGCCTCACCTGAACACCATCCTACCTCACCAGATTCCTAGAAATTCAAAAAAATCATATATCTGGGTTCTGTCATGACCCTATTTACCTGTTTGCGGTATCTTTTATCATCTCCCCTCAAATCTGGGGGTCCGATCATACTCGGAGCCTCCCAGAATCAGCGATCCAAGAACCAAAAGATTATAATGGTGATGAACACAATGAATGGAGGTAGATATGCACAATTAAAAAGTCTAGAATAATTTTCCAGGTGTTCTTGGATAATGATCATGATTCAGGGAAGTTTGGGTTAGAAAGGATTAAACTGTATCCCGCTAATAATCCCCGCAACATAATCCCTCCCACGAGAATGATCAAACTGTAGATAAACATATTCATGGGTTGGTCTCTATTCATCATTGAAATTAAGAGTGAGGAAACAAAACACTAATGAATAACCCCTACCTAGATTTTGTATTGTTTGGCATTAAGGATCAGTTACCATTGGCGGTCCTTTAAAAACCATCACGATCCACCGCTTTGTTGTCATCTTCGGTCGAGAGAGATTCCTCTAGTTCTCTCCATAGCCTCTAGGAAATTCCATGATTATGAGAGTAACCATGGGTTATTATTCAATTTTAAAAAAGAAAACACATTGCCCTATCAAAATGTCACTACATAGGTCCTCTGAAAAAGTTAATTTTTTCATGTTTTAAAAGAATAAAATAAACATTCATAAAGGGGTTCTTTCTTTAGGTGAGGCCCAACATCGACCGACGTAGGTCCCCTAAAAAAGTTAATTTTTTTCATGTTTCAAAAGAATAAAATAATCTTTAATATCATTTTATTTTTAGGTTTCATAGTGACATAGTGATGAGGCAATGTGTTTTCATTTTTTTAATTGAACTAGAACCCATGGTTAGGCTCATAACCATGGAATTTCTTAGAGGCTATGGAGAGAACTAGAGGAATCTCTCTTGATAGAAGATGACAAACATTGTGGTGGATCATGATTGTTTTTGAAGGATCGCCAATGGTAACTGATCCTCAATGCCAAACGATACAAACTCTAGGTAGGGGTTATTAATTTTTTTTTTTTTACTCACTCTTAGTTTCAACGATGAACAGAGACCAACCCACAAATAGGTTTATCTAAAGATTAATCATTCTTGCGGGAGGGATTATGTTGCGGGGATTATTAGTGGGATACAATTTAATCCTTTCTAACCCAAACTACCCTGAATCTTGATCATTTTCCAAGAACACTTGGCCAATTAATCTAGACATTTTCTTTGTGCATATCTTCCTCCATTCTTTGTGTTCCTCTCCATTATAATATTGTGGTTACTGACTCGATGTTGCTGGGCGGCTCCGAGTACGATCGGACCCCCGGATTTGAGGCAAGATGATAAAAGATACCACAGTAAGGTAAATCAGGTCAAGAGGAACCCAGATCTATGATTTCTCTGAATTTTTTTGCATCTGGTGAGGTAGGATGGTGTTCATGTGAGGCAATGTGGTGGTCTGGTGAGGACATCATGCGTCCCGTAAGGTGGCTGGGTTCTAACAGGGCACATGACGAACAGGACGCCAGAAGGGTAGTTGATGGCATGGCCTGTAGTTGTGGTCTAGGAAGGGGAGAGATGGAGGTGGATCCTATGGAAGCACAGGCCATAGGCGGCTAATAGGGGCCACAAAAAGAGGTTACATTGGTGGCATATTGGACGTGGCCCAGAGCCACATCAAACGGAGGACCCCGCAGTAGCGGGGCCACATGAACATGTGGACGAGGCAGGTCAACCACCTGAAATGCATTCTAGTGCTTCATTGACTGAGGGAGCCGGCTGTCCATGTGGTCGGGCGACCACATGCACCAATGGGACGTGGCCTGGGTGGGTCATGTCCGGTGGAGTGAAGCCATTCCGCATGACTTGCATCATGTAGGAGAACTGGGTCATGGTCCTATGTCCAATCTGAATGGCCCAGACTGATCGGGTCGGGTCATGTTGGATGCACAAGGTTGGATTGGGTTGGTTGAACCAGGTCGGGTTGTACCTAGACCGGACCGAACCCTTTTTACTAAAGTGTTCATATCTTTCCAATTGTGTGTCCTTTTGATGAGTCGTTTATGGCATTGGGACCCTTGAGACAAGACAATACTTTTGAGATACTCTGATTGATTTTTTTTAGAAGTTTCTATACAACCTAATGGATTGAGTTGTAGGTTCTCTCAGAAAAAATGTGCTACAAGAGGAATTATATGGCTGGTTTTGACTATGTGATCTTGGTGACTATGTGACTTGGGGGATTCTTGACGCATTGATGCTCTATGAGAGATCAATGGTCCATGGTCTATCTATGCACTACGCATCATCGACAGTCCATGCACCATCAACGTTTCGTGCTCCATCGATGACCTACGAACCATCGATGCTTCGGGCGCCATCAATTCTCCAAGTTCCATTGACACTCCATGTGCCATCGATGCTCAGTGCGCCATCGACTCTCTGTGCATCTCCGACACTTCTTTTATAAGAGAGACTAAGGGAATTGTGGACTATAACTCAAAATACATTTCTTATTGCTTTAGACTTATACATATGTGATATGACCATATTGATTGTACTTCATGTGTTCTATTTGTGGTTTACTTAATGTGTTTCCTTTATTGTGTACTTCATGTATTTATTAGTTGTATTTTCTTCCCAGGTTTTGTGGTCCCAACTGAATATTGCTTCTCTCACCCCTACACGGGCTATTCCCACACGTGTCATGTCTTGTGCAGAAGATAATCACTTTTATGTAGTCCTTGGTATACTGGGTTCAGGTGGTTCTTAGATAGAGAACCGATATATGAGGTGTGCTTCAGTGACCTTAGACATCTATTTCTATACCTACAATTCAGGTAGGATTTTCTATGGATGAGTTTTAAGAGATTGTACTTTTTCTTTTGGTTGGGCTTATATTCTGTCCCTATTTACTTTTTAGATTTTTATTGTTACTCTATGAGGGTATTTTAGTGGTATGCATGCATGTTTACTTAGTGATTTCAATTCAGTGCTTTTTCTTGGAGATGTGTGCATGTGTACAAGTACTTAGAATAATGCCCCCCATTTATGGGATATGCCTTCCAATTTTTTTTGGGTTTTTATGGATCCCTAATGGTTCAATTTGTATATATTAGGGACAAGACAAGGGTTTTAAGTTTATTCAAGGGTTTCCTATTCAGGAAAACCAATGTACACAATGTGTGGTTTAACGAACACTTGCTGTGTGTTCTTCTTTTTTGGTGAAGATTAGTTTTTGGATGTACACACTGTGTACTTTAAGTACACATCATGAAGTATTACTTGGAAATTTATTTGGCCATGTGGTAGAGTACATGGGAATATAGAGTTTAGGGAAGTGCATGTTCTGTATGTAGGGTACATGTTGTGTTGTGGGACATGGCCCTATGGCCATGTACTTAGGCATACACCCCATATGAGGGGTACATGGAAATTTAGTAGTATATAAGAAGACCTTTTGTACAACCTGGACATGTACTAGTACATGTTTAGACCCCATGTCTACTTAGGAAATGTTTAAGTACATGGAAAAGTGTAAATTTGGGAGTACATGCCATGTACTGAAAAGTACATGGCTTGTAATTTTTCCAAATTAGGGGTTTGGTGTGTTTTGGTGCCCTGGAACCAAAATTGGACTTATGATTAGTCCATTAGGAGTGTTTTTATACATGTATCATGATTCTGGTGTAATCCTTATACCATTTATAGGATGTATGGATGACGTTTTGGACTATGAGAGTTCAGTAGGAGGAGTTATTAGTGGTTTGGTTTCCGAATCCTCATAGGGTTTGGGTTGTGATTTGTGAGGCCTGGGTGAGGTTTGTGAGATCAGTGACGGTACAAGATTGAGTTTTCGATGGTAATATTTTTGAGACTCTTTGGATACATTCATGTAGTAGGGATCATATTGTATTTATGTAGAGATCTTGGTTTATCCCTACATGTTGGGACCATTTGCTCGAGGTTAGTGCATTTGAGGTATAGATCCTGTGTTAAAGGATCAAAGTAGTTCGATCCTTTGGACTAGGTTGATTACATTGTATAGTGATTAGGTCTGGATGTTTTTGATCTTATAATATGAGTCTAAGGCACTCTTATGGATTCCCTTTTTTTCAAGTTTCTAATAAAGTGACCAGTCATCTCCATAGTTGGATTTTGAGAATGACCATATGGAATTTTTGTTTTTAGATTGTGATGAGGAAACCTTATGAAGGGTCTCCTATTTTTTAGGTGGGAATCAATACCTTTGTGAAACCCTCTATTGGTGCGATTGTTCTATTTTATTCCCCTTTCGGTATTCTATTGATCAATGATTTGTTGGAGGCCATGAGGGTGGTTTGTGATGTTTTAGCACTGCATGCATCCCATGGTTTTGGATGATCTAGAGGAACCCTCATAGGGTGTCTTATTCATGTTTTGTCCTTTGGTATTATTGAGGGTGTTTTAGTGGTAATGTATATAGATATTGGGTGAAATAGGGGATCCCCTTGTTGGACATCGATTTATGTTATATCCCTAAGGATTGTGTGAGCCAATAGTTTTGTTTTGGCCCATGAGGTTTGGAGATTAAATTGTGTCCATTTGCTGTATACTATGATTAAGGATGTTGAGAGAGTCCCCATACATTATTGGATGCTATTTTATTATAACTTCTAGTTTAGGTATTTGGATGGTGGGTTCAAGGCTTGATTATCACACCTTTTGTTTGCTGGTGGCTGTGATGTTTGAGGTAGTTTCTCTATAACACTATGCCTTGAGGAGGATACCCTTTGGATTTATTGGATAGGGAGCCATACAAAAAGTATTATATGGTTTTATCCTACATTGTTTGTATATTATTATATGATATTAAGGATCTAATGGATGATTTGGATGAGTGAAACCCCCATCGAGTTGAGTGTTTGACCAAACTAGTGTTCCATCGAGCTTGTGAGGTGTTGGGAAACTCACAGAGTGGGTTTTCTGTTCCTTGGATTCCTTTTAACTCATGGGGCCATGGTTTTTGTGCACTCCAATCATTTTACCAAGCCAATGGGACATTTTTTTGGGTCCACATCTAGCCCCTTTTTCGTTATACGGTCCGTTTAGGACTAAAAATTCTCTATTTGCGTTGAACTAGATGTATTTTGTAACACCACGACCCCTTTAGGCGGGATCCGGTGCATTACTTATGATATTTTCATGGTTAGAAGGATTAAAAATCCTGAAGGAATGATTAGTTTAGTAGTCTTGAAGAATCTCGATACATAGTTGTCACTCAAATTACATTGGAAAAGTTTAAAAAATACAATACATAACGAAACTAAAAACTGCATCCACAAGAACTCAATAAACGATCTTATCTTTGTCACTTGTTGAAAATAAAAATAAATGGGGTGAGCTCAAACGCTCAGTAATGGTTACAAATAGTGTAATAATGACTATAATAATAATCAAATCACAATCAATCTGACATAATCATTATGGCATAGTGAATAAATGAATAACTAATGCCATTAATAAATTGAGAATGAAACTGAATCCATAGATTTTTTCATATTGAAAACCTCATGTATAATAATAATAACTGATAATGAATAAAGATAATCATCATTAATGGGTCGTCATGTATCTAGCACATGAAACCTTAATACTATAAAAACGGTTTAGTTTTATGGGTAGAAACCCATATGATATTTGGAAACAAACTCGAAGGGTTTGTCACCAACTAATTTGTCTCATGAGACCCACCGATGCATCGAGATGCTTTAGCGGGCCCCACCTTCCACTGCATGTCCAAATAATTATTTATAAATTGATTCAATACATGATCAATATGATTTTTCAATATCTGTATAGAGTAGAGTATACAGATTCATCAATATTTCTATATTTAAAATAACATTCCAAATAAACACCGTATGTAAAATGGTATATAGTTTAGACAACAAAAATATCCATGATATGATATTATGGATATTTAATGTAAATATAATTTCAAATGAAAAGTGATCTCAAATGGGTAGTAGGTACACTACATAAGGATTATTAGGGGCACAATTCAATGTTTGTCACAACAAAATAGTAGTTGAGGCAAATTCTCTTCCCATAATATAATCGACCGAATCATATGACCAGAAATTAATAACCATAAAATGAATCATTGAAGAAATTTAATATAAAGAGAATCATGTTATTATATATCCAATGGCAGTACACATATAACACATATATTAAATAAGTGGCGAACAATGAAAATCTCACAGAAATGAAAGTGAGATGAGATACCCCTTATAAACATTTCGACATGGTAACGAGTGTTACTACAAGGGCTTAATGAGAGGTAAATGGGTATTCCATTATTTATATGTGACAAGTCCAGTATGGGGGAGGTGATAATACATGTCCCATCATTATTAATTAAAAATAAAAAGGGCACAACATAGGGGATATTCTTGAACAAAAGCGAGAGAGAGGATCCATTACCTTATACTCGAAGGTGTTCTTGATTGTTCTTAACAACCTGAATAATCAAATTTCTCTTCATTAATTAATAATTCAAGAACCTCATCAAAACATTATTTATATTTTATGTCCTTATTAGGTTCATTAATGTCCTTTTCATGGTTTAAGAGATTAAATTTTATTCTTTTGGTAGCATTTTCTTCTTTGGTTTCCATGATCTGTTTACATGTATTCTTGAATGGATATTTGTTTGAAATGTGGTTAAATATCCAGAATTGTTAATATACGGCATTATTGATATTAAATAGATATAAATTATCTTATAATGATTCTGGTTATATACCATGAGGATGAATCATTCGATGAGTCAAAATAAACGTTTGGATTTGGCTTGGCGGTTTTGTGCACAATAAACTTGTTTTGTATCATTATTACATAATATCTATGTGTAAAGATTCCAGAATATTAACCAAGATAAAATACATATATTATGACCTAGTTAAACAACAAATACTATTTCATGACCAGTAATGAAAGAATGATTGAAGTACGAAACTTTGTCGTCCGCGAAGGTTATAAATTGGAACCTCATGGACGTTGATTTCGTTTATAAAAATAAAAGGGAGGGAGTAAGAATATTGATGATGGTTCTTCCATTCACATTACATAAATCCTCTATATAGATGATACTGGAGTTATCATGATCATTTGTATAGAGGAAGTGAGGATAGGATAACAAATGAAAGTAAATTCAAATTAAACTAAAAGAAAAATAAAGGTGTTTTACCTCTTGAAATAACTTCCTCGAGAACCTCCTTAAGGGAAGGGACATTGGTCTTTTGGAAAGTCCAGGAGATTCCTGGTCGTGGGGAGTGACTAGGTATGGGTATTTGGGAAGAAAGTTGAGATGCTTCAAGGCTTAGAGGAGTGAAGAGAAGGAGGAGTGGTGAGGGGGTTTTATAGTAGAGGAGAGGTGTAAATTTTAAATATTTAATTCATTATTTTATTATTTCCCTGAAGACAACCAATAGTGTTGTTTCATGTGACCCCTCGTAGTAATAAGTGCATGTGAGTTCGAACCAGGTGGCCTTACATCACTTATGATGTCATTAATAGTGTATTTATCTAATAATTTTCATATACGGTATTTTATCATATTTCACTATTCATAAAAAATTCTAGAATTTCATAAAAGTCCCAAAAATTTACCCTTACCATTTTTCGACGGGTAGAATTCAAAAATGAACTCCAATATTCAAAATTAATTTTATAAATATTATTAATTTATTTTTAAAATAAAATCATAGTTAATATGAAAAATAACAATCTTAAAGTGCAATTAGATTTATTTCTCATTGAAAAAATAATGAAGATCTCATTATCTTATTTCCTTAAGAAAATAAAATAAAATAATTATTAACTATTCATAAGGGTCATATTACTATTCATATTACTATTCATCAGGGTATGTTACTATTAAGGAAAAAACAAGATTGTTCTATCAAACTCCAAATGACTTACTGGTCAAAACTCTAGATTACTATTTTTCAAAATTCAAAACATAGAAGTGGAAAATTTATATTTAATGGCTAGGTTTTCACTATCTCCTAAATAAACTAGTGTTGTTTCAAATGAAAACGGTGATGAATAGAATGTATTTAAGTGAAACATACCATAAAATGTTTTGGGTGCTACATTATTCCCACCTTCAGAAATTTCTTCCTCAAATTTTTATGCATAAACCCACAAAAAAGATGTGGGTGATTATTTTTCATAACATCCTTAGCTTCCCTTGTTGGTTCCTCCATATTATGGTTTATCCAAAGAACCGTTACTAGACGAGTGGTCCAATTTCTCAATATCTGCTCCCTTGTGTCATGATCCTGATAGGATTTTCATAGTATGATAAATCGGGTTCCAATTATTTTTTTCATATGTGACATGCATTGGTTCTGGCATGCATTTATTTAACAATGACACATGGAACACATCATGAACTCTGGAGAGACTTGGAGGTATTTCCAAACGGTAAGATATAACTCCGATTCTTTCCAGGATTTCAAATGGCACGACATACCTGGAGCTCATTTTCCCTTTCTTACTGAACCTTAAGACTCCATTCCATGGAGATACTTTCAGAAATACATGATCTCCCACTTGAAGTTCCAAGTCCATTCTTCAGTTGTCAGCATAACTCTTCCACCTACTTTGGGCTGCTTTAATATGGGCTTGTATTTTCTTCACCTTTGTCATGGTCTCTTCAATAAGTTCTGGACCTATATATTTCTTTTCACTAACTTCATCCCAACAAGTTGGAGTTCAACATGTATTTCCTTATAATGCTTCATATGGATCCATTTGAATACTAGAAATGAAACTATTGTTTTAGGAAAATTCCACCAAAGGTAACTATTGATCCCACATACCTTGGAAGTCAAGAGAGCATGATCTCATTATATCTTCCAGAGTTTGAATAGTCCTTTCATATTGTCCATCTGTTTGAGGGTGATATGAAATACTCATACGAAGCTAAGTATTCAAAGCCTTCTTGAGTCTTTTCCAGAATTTTGATGTAAACTGGGGATCTCAATCGGAAACAATTGATATAGGTTCACCACGAAGTCTCACAACTTCATTAATATAAAGTCTTGACATGCGTTCAAATGGTAAATCCTCTCTTATTAGAAGGAAATGTGCTGATTTAGTGAGACAAACAACAATTAATCATATTGCAACATTCCTTCTGTGTGTCCTCAGTAGTTAGGAGAAAAAATCCATCGTAATGTTATGCCACTTCTACATATGAATAGGTGGAGGTTGCATCACTCCTTTGGGATGTTTTCTCTCCGCCTTCACTTATTGAAAAACTATACACCTTTACACATAGTCAAAAGTTTCTCGCTTCATATTATCCCACCAAAAAAATTCTTTCATATCTCTATACATCTTGGTGCTACCTGAGTGTATACAGAAATTTGATCTATGAGAATCGTCTAATAGTTCCCATTTTAACTCAGGTACTTATGGAATGCATAACCTCTTCCCAGACATCAGAACTCCTTCTTCATACATGAGGTAATCAAGTCCCCCATCCTTAACTGCATTAATTATCTTATGCATATTCTCATCATCAGATTGATAAATTTTTATCTTCTCTAGTAAAGATGGTTTAACAATCATTTGAAAGAGGAGTTATGTTTCCCCTTCCTTGACAATTACTATATCCATCTTCAGTAGATTCATGAACATAGGATCTCTTTCAATTCTCATTTGATTCCGAAGGCCATGATCATTCCTGCTTAATGCATCTTCCACCTTATTCACCTTTCCTGGGTGGTTGTTTATTGAACAATCTTAATTTTTGAGTAACTCAAGCCATCTCCTCTGCCTTATATTGAGTTATTTTTGTGTTAAAATATATTCCAAACTCTTGAGGTCTGTATAAATATCTTATCTCTTTCCGTAGAGATAATTCCTCCATATTTTCAGAGCAAAGATTACGGCTGCTATCTCAAGATCATGAGTTGGACAATTTTTCTCATGAGTCTTCAAATGTCTTGATGCATAAGAAATAACATTATCGTTTTGCATAAGGACGCAACCCTGTCCATTCATTGATGCATCCCTATATATTACAAATCCATCACTTCCAGATGTAAGAGTCAAAATTGGAGCATTGACCAATATTCTTTTCAATTCATCAAAGAATTCTATACATTCTTTCTTCCACACAAACATAACTTTTTTACGTGTGATCATGGTTAGCGGGTTAGCCAGTCGGGAAAAATTCTTAACGAAACATCGATAATAACCTACTAAGCCAATAAAACTGCATACCTTTGTTATGTTTGTTGGCGTGGGACAATCATGGGTTGCCATTGTCTTTAGAGGATCAACTAATATTCCATACTTAGAGAAAATATGGCCCAGAAAATAAACTGATTGAAGCTATAATTCGCACTTTCTAGACTTCCCATATAATTTATTTCTTCTAAGAGTTCTCAGAATAACCCACAGGTAATTATCATCATCTTTATAGATCTTTGAGTATACGAGGATATCATCGATGAATACCAAAAAACGTTATCAAGATATTTCTTGAAAACTCTATTCATTAAATCCATGAAAACAGAGGGTACATTTGTCAGTCCAAAAGGAATCACTGTAAACTCGTAATGCCCATACCTGGTCCGAAATGTTGTCGTAGGAATATCTTCCTTTCTCATACACAACTGATGATATTTGGATCAGAGGTCAATCATTGAAAAGTATTGAGCTCCATGAATTTGGTAAAATAAATCATTAATCCAGGGGCTGAGGATACTTATTCTTTATTGTATTAGCGTTGATTTCCTTATAATCAATCAAAATCCACATGGATCCATCATTTTTCTTGACAAAGAGAACATGGGCTCCCTATGAAGAAACACTAGGTTGAATAAATACTTTTTCACTCAAATCCTCTAGTTGTTTCTTTAGCTCTACTAATTCCACAATGGCCATTACATAGGGAGTCTTTGATATAGGTCATGCATCAGGAATTACATCAATAGAGAAATCAACATCCCACTCAAGAGGATGTCCAGGTAAATCCTTTGAAAAAACATCAATGTACTCTTTCACTATGTGCACATCTTCAATTTGAATATTTCTTTCCTCACCCATATATATTAGTTTATTTTCCTCTCCAAGTATTGTATTTAGTATAGCTACTGGGGGTGGTTCCAGATAAGAATCAGGTGGTGAAGTTTCTACCCTAAAGATAAGGTATTCTACACCATTTTCAAAAAATTTAATTTCTTTCTTCTTACAATAAATCATCGCATCATAATTTGACAGCCAATCCATACCGATAATTATATCAAATTCAGTCATTAGTATGATGATAATGTTAGAAACTATAGCACATTTTGGTGTCTGGAGGGGGACTAGTCGACATGACTTGGTTGCAATGATACACCCCCTAAGAGTTTTGACTGAAAACTCCTTTATTAAATCAAATTTGACATATCTAATTTTCTTGCAAAATTGGGAAGATATAAATGAATGCGATGATCCAGAATCAAATAAAGTGTTGGATGAGTTTTAGGAAACAATTAAAGTACCTGGTACCTATACATTAAGAAGTTCAACCTCCGCAGTTGTAATTGCAAAGGATCTCCCTTGTTCTCTTGACCTTTTCTACGATGAGTTTCCTTGATGCTTGGGACACTCATTTTCATATTGTCCCATCTCTCTGCAATTGTAACATTGAATACCATTGAATTGTTTCTTCCCCTTGCATTCATCAGATCGATGACCCTTTTCTCCACAGATATAGTAGACTCACATGCCTTTCAAGCATTTATCGTGATTATTCTTTCCATAGTTCTCACATAATGGGAATAACTTTGTTCCCTTTATCTTCTTTGGTGCTTCTCCTATTCCCTTGTTATCAGAGTATCACTTCTTATCTTGGATTGAATTGAAAATATTTGATCTAGAAATTTCCCTCTCTATTTTGATGGCACTGGATACAATTTCATCATATGATGAAAGTGATTGAGAATCCAGTACCCTTCAAAGACATGGCTTAAGACCTTCAAAGAAATGATTAATCTTGTCTTCCGAGTCATGTATGTAATCTACGATATATCTAGACAGTCTTGTGAATGTAGCCTCATACTTTGCAACACTGTCTTCTTCCCTTTGATTTAATCAATGTAACTTCCTCTTCATTTTGGTTCATTGACCATGTGGAAAATATTTTTCGGAAAATATTTCCTTAAAATTCCTCTATTCCATATTTTCTATTTCTTCTTCCTCAGTGGTATTTTGAATCAGGGACCACCATTGATCAGTGTCTCCCTTGAGACAATATACCGCAAGTACTACATTTTCATTTTCATTGCATCTTAACGCCATGAATATCTTTTCAAGGGACTCGATCTATTTCTTAGATACCACTAGATTAGTAGGCCCACTAAATGATGGGGGCTTCTACCGCATGAAATTACCCAACACAGGTGTGGAATGGTTATTCGTTACAACTTGAGTATGTTTCCCCAATATGGTCAGGATCTGATCTTCTCCAATGATGAATGTGTTGACTTTCTCAGTAGGGAGATATCTACCTTTCCCATGATTATTGATTACCTTTCTTCCATTAGATTCCATTTTTAAATAATGGGATACACTAGGTTAGTTTATGAATCTCAAATAGGAAATAACTCAACATAGATTGAAATTCTATGAATAGATAATCTTATAAACAAGGTTCCTCTGACGAAAAATTTGCATTAAACTCCATCATAATGGCTTGTAAAGAAAATATGAATTATCTTAATCATATCCCCTGGGAGTTTCATAACCAAGAGTGCAGCAAGGCCCATTTTCGTGCACTAGTTCCCGTTCGAGTCTAGCTCAATGTGGTGTTTTTGGGGTTTACCCCTACATACGTCTATGCTAGAGCCGCCTCTAACTACTCGTATCTAGACCGGGATGTATTGCTTGAATGATCCACATAATCTATTCTTTACCAAAATAATAGGATGTTCTTGTATTTTTATCCCCAAATACTATCTCAGGGCTCTATTCCCTACAATACATTTCCTACTCTAGTTTCAATGTTTTCTACTAAACTTCATTTGATAACAACTGTAACACCCCGACCCCTCTAGGCAGGAGCCGATGCATTACATATGATACTGTCATGGTTAGAAGGAATGAAAATCCCAAAGGAATTATCAGTATAGTAGTTTTGAAGATACTAGAAACATAGATGTTACTCAAATTACATTAGAAAAGTTTTCAAAATACAATACATAACAAAACTATTAACAACATCCATAAAACTCAATAAACGATATCCTATTTGCCAATTTTTGAAAGTAAACAATGAAAGGGGTGAGGTCAAACGATCAGTAAGGGTTAAAAATAGTGGAATAATAAGTAAAATAGTAATCGAATCATAATCAATCTGACATAATCAATATGGCATAGTGAATAAATGAATTACTAATGTCGTTAATAAACTGAGAATCAAACTGCATCCGTAGATTTTGTCATATTGAATACCTCATGGATAATAATAATAACTGATAATGAATAAATAGAATGATTATTAATTGGACATCATGTATCTGTCACATGAAACCATAATACCGTAAAAACCGTTTAGTTTTATTGGTAGAAACCTGTCTGATTTTTGGAAACAAACTCGAAGGGTTTATCGCCAACTAATTTGTCTCATGAGAACTACCGATACCTAGAGGGGATATATGGTTCCCCAACTTTCATTTCATATCCAAATCATTCTTTATACATTAATTAAACACAAGAGGAATATGCCTCTTCAATATATCTACCGAGTAGAGTAGACAGATTCACCAATATTTCCATAATTAAAATAACTTTCCAAATAAACATCGTATGTAAAATGGTATACAGTTTAGACAACAAACATATACATGATATGAGATTATAGATATTTAATATTAATATAATTTAAAATGAAAAATTATCTCAAATGGGCAGTAGGTACACTGCATAAGGATTATTAGGTGCACAATTCAATGTTAGTCACAATAAAATAAAAGTTAAGAGAAAGTCTCTTACCATAATGTAATCAATCGAATCATATGACCAGAACTCAATAACCCTAAAATGAATCATTTAATAACATTAATATAAATATAATAATGTTATTATATATCAAATGGCAGAACACATATACCACATACAAGAAATAAGTGGTGAATAATGAAAATCTCACAAAAATGAAAGTGTGATGAGAAACCCATTACAAAAATTTCGTCATGGTAACGAGTGTTATTGAGAGGGATTAATGAGAGGTAAAGGGGTATTCAATTTTTTAAATGTGACAAGCAAAGTATTGGGGAGGTGTGAAAACATACCCCATCATTAGTAATTAAAAATAAAAAGGGCAGAACATAGGGGAGATTCTTAAAAAAAGTGAGAGGGAGGATCCCTTACCCTATACTCGAAGGTGTTCTTGATTGTTCTTAACGACCTGAATAATCAAATTTATCATAATTAATTTATAATTCCAGAACCTCATAAACACATAATTGATATGGTATGAACATATTAGCTTCATTAATGTCCTTTTTGATGGTTAAGAGATTAAATTTTATTGTTTTGGTATCATTTTCTTCTTTGGTTTTCATGATCAGTTTACTTGTATTCTTGAATGGATGTTTGTTTGAAATGTGGATAAACATAGAGAATTGTTAATATAAATTATTATTGATATTAACTATATATAAATTATCTTATAATTATTCTGGTTATATACCATGAGGATGTCTCATTTGATGATTTAAAATAAACGCTTGGATTTGGCTTGGCGGGTTTGTGCACAATAAAATTGTTTTGTATTATTATTCCATATTTTGTAGGTGTAAAGACTCAAGAACATTAACCAAGATAAAAGAAATATATTATGATCTGGTTCAACCATAAATATTGTTTCACGACCAGTAATGAAGGAAGGATTGAAGAATGAAACATCGTCGTCCACGAAGGTTATAAATTGGAACCTCATGGACGTTGATTTTGTTTATTAAAATAAAAGGGAGGGAGTAAGAATATTGATGATGGTTCTTCCATTCACATGATATTAATCCAGTATATAGATGATAATAGAGTTATCATGATCATTTGGATAGAGGAGGTGAGTATAGGATAACAAATGAAGATAAATTCAAATGAAACTAATAGAAAAAGAATGGTGTTTTGCCTCTTGAAATAAATTCCTCGAGAACCTCCTTAAGGGAAGGGATTTTGGTCTTTTGGAAAGACCAAGAGCTTCTTGGTCGTGGGGAGTGACTAGGTATGGGTATTTGGGAAGAACATTTTGGAGATTAAAGTCTTAGAGGAGTGAAGAGAAGGGGTAGTGGTGAGGGATTTTTATAGTAGAGGAGAGGGGTAAATTTTAAATATTTAATTCATTATTTTATTATTTCCTTCATGACAACCAATAGTGTTCATTCATGTGACCCCTAATAGTAATAAGTGCATGTGAGTTCGAACCAAGTGGCCTTACGTCACTTATGATGTCATTAATAGTGTATTTAACTGATAATTTGCATATACGGTATTTTATCATATTTCACTATTCATAAAAAATTCTTGAATTTCAGAAAAGTCCCAAACATTAACCCAACCATTTTTCGACGTTTAGAATTCAAAAATGAACTCTAATTTTCAAAATTAATTTTTGAAATATTATTAATTTAATTTTTAAATAATGTCATAGTAAATTCAAAAAATAACAATCTTAAAGTGAAATTAGTATTATTTCTCATTGAAAAACTAATTAAGATCTCATTATCTTATTACCTTAAGAAAATAAAATATTATTATTATTTACTATTCATAAGGGTCATATTACTATTAATATTACTATTCATTACGGTATGTTACTATTCACCAAAAATGATGTTTGTTTTATCAGACTCCAAATGACTAACTGATCACAACTCTAGATGACCATTTTTCAAAATTCAAAACAAAGAAGTGTATAATTTATATTTAATGGCTAGGTTTTGACTATCTCCTAAATAACCTAGTGTTTTTTCAAAGGAACACAGTCATGAATAGAATGTATTTAAGAGAAACATACCAAAAAATGTTTGGGTGCTACATATTTTTTCACCAGTTCAGATAATGATATTAGATTTCTAGATCCTGATAGACATGCTTTTTTCATATAGGTACCTATGGTTATACCCAAGGTACCATCATTAGTTCTTTTTATATTTATATTTATTGGATATCATGTGTAGATTTGGTGGATTCATAAGTTTTTGTGTGGATAAGTATGCCACGTGATGTAAATCCTCTTATAAGGGCTAGATACGAGGTAGTTTTACCACAAGTGTTAGAAAAAACATACCGATTAGATGATTTCATGTGTTTTTTGCCCCATTTTTTGTAGTTATTTTTTTTTGATAGCTTCTATTATTTTTTATCTAGGATCGAAATATCATGTGTGCATGCACTTGTTATAACTACATATTGTAGGTCCTCTATTATAGGTGACATAATGAGATTTATTTGTCATCCCTCGACGTGAACCATGATGTGAAAGTAGACCTAATGTCTTCATTAAGGTTGGTGAAAAAGTTTCATGGTGGATGGGCCCAAGGTCTACTGTTGCTTAATCAAGCGGAGCCACTGTGTGGAGTCTTTGGATCTGGCTGGTGCAGCTTGAGTGTCATGAAGACCGAGTATGTAGTTTGACTCATAATTGGAAATAGTGTTTGTTATATTTATTTTTAGTTGTTTATTTTTTATATGAGTTCAGCCCGGTGGGTGATCAAATGTTGTATGTTTTTCATTCTTGAGAGTATATATGACTATATGATGCATTTCATTTATTATAGACTGATTTTTTGAGTTGATTATTATAGAGATGTCATCTAGAACCTCCCCATGTGATTGATATTGTAGCGACTCGGGTTATTGGCCCTGTCAGACTTTGGAATATTTCTAGAAATAATTCCAGAGCTAGGCGCGAAGACGGCGTGCGATTCTGAGGCCCTATGTGCCCGAAATTAATTTTATAAAAATATTAAGTTTTTTTATACTATGCACGTGGTGGGGGTGTGATATCTCCTAAACAGTATCTCAGAACGGGAATCTGAGGACACGGTTGCGTCCGGAACGTGCCGTTTACCCTAGGCGAGGTGTAAACTTTCTGGGCACGGGCCTGCGGTGAGAAACCCCACCAGGGGCATTTCCATAAATAAGTAGAAAAGTTAGTGGGCGAGCGTCGGCTCGAATAACTTTTGAACGGAGTCTCGAAAGGAAAATCTGAGTCCGTCGTTGCGTTCAGAACGGCGCGTTTACCCTAGGGGTGACCTTACTTTTGTTCGCATCGGGCGTCGGGTCCGAGGCGGGTTTGGCGTCGGCGGGTGGCTGATATATATATCAGCACCCCCCTACTATTCCTCTCAGTGTTCTTCATCGTTCTTCGTCGTCGCTCCGCCGAATCGAGCAAACGAAGCGCCCACAAGCTCGGAATTCGACGGCGGACGTTCCAGGAGTGCGTAGTGAAATCTCTAGAGCACGGATCTGAGCCAGAACATCGGCGTTTCGCCCGCGAGCTAGGCGGTTTGAGTTTTGAAATCCTGGACCCCGTTTATTTGTTGTTTTTCTTCAAATAATTATAAGGGTTGTATAGTTTGGGTCCCAAGCTTTCCGAAACTTGTTTCAGATCTGATTTTGGAGCACCGGGGTGCTCCCAGGGGTCCCTGAAAGTTTTCCGGCGGAAATCCTAGATTCCGGCGGCGGCCATGGCGGAATCCGGCGAGGAAGGGCAGCGGCGCGGCGGTTTCCGGCGGCGGCACGGCGGAATCCGGCGGCGGCGCGGCGGAATCCGGCGGCGGCGCGGTGGTTTCCGGCGAGGCTGGCGGTGGTCCTGCCAGAATTTTCCGGGGGTTCTTTAATCCCGTATAACTCGCAAACCGTAACTCCGATTTGTGAGCTGTTTGCGGAAACGCACTCCTTGCGTCGAGACGGACCTTTTGAACTCACTTTGAAGGTTTAAGGGTTCGGGATCGTGGCCCAGGAGTTAGAAACGTCGTATAAAATAATAATATTTTATTATTTTACGACTTCGGGCCGTTGTAACTTCTACCCGGAGCGTCCGATTGACGTGCCGTCAGTGGCGTTGAGACCCTGATGGTACGACAGAATTTTTTAGATGGTTTCCGGGTGTTGGGTCTGTGAACAGGGTGCGGGCCCCATGAGGCCGGGTTTTGGCGTTTGCGGAGAAACACAGCTTTTGCACCAAGAGTCCGATTTTGGCAGATGAATAGTCGATCCTGTGTGTTTTTCCGAGGGGATCGCAATGGTGTGATCCGTTCGATGAGTTTCGGAATCCAGGCGTGGGCCCAACCCGAGCTGGCCTTTGGTGAATAGTACCTTTTTCACCGGGTGTCCGTTTTGGACGAGCGAGTAGTCGATTCCGCTTGTTTTTTCGAGGGGATCACCGTGGTGTGATCCGCTCGTTGGGTTTCAGGATCGTTGTGTGGGCCCCGCACGAGCTAGCTATGGTGAATAGTGCCTTTATCACCGGTGCTCCCTTTCGGGCGAGTAAACAGCCTATACTGCGTGTTTTTCCGCGTGGAACGCGATGGTGGCCTCGGTTTTAGCCTAGGAGGTGCGCAGTGTGGCGTTGTGCTGGGTCGCTCAGGTTAGCGACGTTTGGACCAGCAGTAGTTGAGGGTTCTCCCTTTGTTCGTTACTACGAGGGTTCGTGTGGTATCACAACCTTCGTATGGGTTTGTGATCCTCTCGATGGGATGTTTAAAATTTTAGAGTTGTGGTATCTCTCCGGTGGGCCCGGAGTGGATCCTCTAGCATCTTTACCCCAGATCGGGTTCTTGGTATCGCTGTGACCGCTTATTTACGGGCGGCGATCCCCTATCTAGCAGGTTAACCCCGTAGGGTTTGTGGAATCATCAGGAATAAGATCCCCTACACAGTGGGTCGTGCACAGTAGGGTTGTGGCATCGTCGGGTTTGCGATCCCCTACTCAGCATGATGTTTATAGTAGGGTTGTGGTATCGTTTGTTATACGATCCCCTACTCAGCTCTTGGTGTCGGTAGGGTTGCGGTATCGTTGGTTATGTGATCCCCTACTCAGCGCGTGGTTTCAGTAGGGTTGCGACATCGTCGGTTCGATCCCCTACATCGCGAGTTATACGAGATAGAGTTCCGGTATCGTCATGACCATCTTTATATGGACGATGATCCTCTATCTGAGTGTTGAGCTTCTATCGAGTGCCAGGTCGGGTTGTGCTATCCCCCAGCGGATCCTGGGTGTGATCCCCTATCTGTGAGAACTACGTATGCCAGATCGGGTCGTGGTTTCCCCCAGCAGACCCTGGGAGTGATTCCCTATCTGTGAGCTACGTATATCGGTGTGCGTCTTGGTATCCCCTAGCGGACCCTTGCGTCGATCCCCTATCCGAGGAGTTTGGAGGTTTTGTTGTTTCAGCGCTGTTTCCTCAGTGATGTTATCCGATGAGCATGGTCTCTCGGGTGAGCGTCTGAGATGTTTGTTTGGGACCCGATGGAGTGTATGTCTCGGATGAGTGTCATCTGGTATGACAGTGATCATGGGGTGTACTCTCTTGGTTGGGGGCAGTTGCTGGCGATGAGGTCGGTACCTCTTGTGGCTTTGTGGCGTGAGATGAGTATATCTGGATTGTTAAAGGTGTATGTATGGGAATACACCTAAGCTGAACTGAGATGACTTGTTGTGTTTAGCCGAGGATGGTCACGATATGGAGTTTCTATCTCGTCTGGGTTCCCTCTGGATGGGTTGAGCGGACTGTTGCCTTTAAGTTGCTCTGTTGGGTTTTGGGTTTTTGGGGTGCCTACTGAGTATGTTTATACTCACCCCTGCACGGGCTTTTCCAGCACATGTTTGTGTCTTGTGCAGACCACATGCCTTTTGACGGAGTCCCAGGAGGACCCGGAGTATGCAGGGCATAGTGAGCGAGTGGACCGGGGTGTCTACCGGAGCTGTGCCGAGGGATCTTTCCGGCCGGTGTTTGTGTCAGCGTTCCCCTTCTTCAGAGCAGGTTGACGTGCTTTGTAGTTTTCTTTGGTGGGCCATGTTTTTTCCTTTGTACTTTTGCTGTTACACTCTGGTTTGGGATAGATTGTATGCATGCATTTACTTTTCAGTTTCTATATCTTTGTACTGTTGCATGGAGGTGTTTGTGGGTGCGTGTGTACTGGTATCTTAGGCTAATGCCTGCCATGTGTGTGATAGCCTACTCGGCGCTAGTCTCCAGCCCCTGGCCTTTTAGAGGCGGGCTAGGGGGGTCGCGGCTCGAGCTCCGTTGGGTCGGGTCGTAACAGAGTGGTATCAGAGGAGGTTCCACATTTGGGATCTCCAAGCATAGCTGGTCTAGCTGTGAGCTTGGTTTGGGTTGCACAGCGGTAGTGTTAGGATGTTTCGAGTTTGGATTTCAGGCCAGGGACTCCAGTGTTGGTGCGGCGGCCGACGTGTCCATACACTAGGACTCTGATAACCTGCCTTTCGACTCGGGACATTCGTACACTGGTCGCGGGGACATAATGGTACATGCATCATATAAGACTGGGTTTTTGGTTTTTCCTTGTCCTTCTTGAGTCAGCTCTCCAGATATACTCTTTGATTGTGGTGCATCTTGAATGTATTTCAGGATGCCACTACGACGACAGCCAGTGAGGGTTCCGCAGTAGGATTGTACTGATGACCCGCCTCGTGTAGAGGCTGTGGAGCAGGGTGTAGGCTCTGAGGTTGCACCTCCAGGTGGTCTGCCGGTTGAGCCACCACCTGTCGAGTAGTTGTTTGTGCCGGCGGTCCAGGACGAGGTTGCGAGCAGGCTGAGTGCGCTACACGAGTTCCAGAGGCAGCGACCTCTGAGGTTCCGGGTGATCCAGACCCCTAGGCAGGTGATGACTGGCTTGAGGCAGTCACCCGAGTTTTCCGCCTAGTGAGGACACCTCCAGATCAGATGGTGGTCCTAGCGGTGAGCCATCTGCATGGTTCTGCCGGGCGATGGTGGAGTTTGGTGACGTAGTCCCATGACGAAGAGACGCTCACGTGGGCAGAGTTTGAGCGGCTCTTCAGGGAGGAGTTCTATCCGGTGACGCTGAGGTCAGTGCGGATCCAGGAGCTTTTTCAGCTTCGACAGGAGAGCATGACTGTGTCGGAGTACTCAGCGAGGTTTACAGACCTGTCACGCTACTCCCTGGATATGGTTCGAGACCTGTTCTTTAGGGCTCGGACCTTTGTGTAGGGCTTACATAGGGACATCCGAGCAGGTGTGGTTTCCTTGTGCCTGCCCACCTATACTGGAGTGCTGGAGTGAGCGTTGGTGGTGGAGAGTTTTCTGGCTGAGCAGATTCCCCCTGTTAGTATTGGGCACTCGAGAGCTGAGACATCGATGGTCAGATCGACATCTGGTAGCCGACGACAGACTCAGGGGTCTAGACGTGGTCAACGTTTCAGGAGGCGACCCCAGGATGGAGGATCTAAGCCTCAGGGCTCACATGGCTCGCATGCCAGTTTTGGTCAGCCGCAGGAGAGGCGGTGTTACGCTTGCGATGGTCGGGGACATCTTGCTAGAGATTGTCCCACCCGACATGCTTTTGATAGGGAGCCGGTCGATGGACCTCCTTGGCAGAGGCAGCGTCTCGAGCAAGGAGGTCCGCAGGGCGGCAGACGTGGCGGCGGAGCTGGTGCGGCGGGAGGCGGTGGTAGGCAGTACCAGTTGCCACAACCCCCACTCCCAGGTGGTTCACGCCATGCTCAGGGAGCTGGTGGCCGAGGGCAAGGACAGTTGTATGCTCTTGAGGCAGTCGACCCAGAGGCACCACAGATGGATAGAGGTACGCCATGTGTCTTTCTACATACTGCAGTAGTTTGATAGACAATGTTTAACGGTACTCTTTCGTTTTGTTGCTTGCTCGAGTTTTGTTCAGGGCTTTGGTAAGACCCTGTGTGGGTGTTTGTTGGTGAGCGCACTGGTGTGTGAGACCCAGTTGAGAGTCCAGTCGCTTTCATTGTGCTTAGGGCTTTTCGGGGACGAAATGTTCTAAAGGGGGAGGATGTAGCGACTCGTGTTTTTGGCCCTGTCAGACTTTGGAATATTTCTAGGAATAATTCCTGATCTAGGCGCGAAGACAGCGTGTGATTCCGAGGCCCGGTGTGCCCGAAATTAATTTTATAAAAATATTAAGTTTTTTTATACTATGCACGTGCCGGGGGTGTGATATCTCCTAAACAGTAGCTCGGAATGGGAATCTGAGGGCATGGTTGCATCTGAAACGTGTCGTTTACCCTAGTCAAGGTGTAAACTTTGCGGGCGCGGGTCTGCAGTGAGAAACTCCACAAGGGGCGTTTCCTTAAATAAGTAGCAAAGTTAGTTGGTGAGTGTTGGCTCGAATAACTTCTGAACGGAGTCTCGGATGGAAAATCTGAGTCCACCATTGCGTTCATAACGACACGTTTTACCCTAGGGGTGACCTTACTTTTGTTCGCATCGGGCGTCGGGTCCGAGGCGGGTTTGGCGTCGGCGGGCAGCTGATATAAATATCAGCCCCCCCCCCCACCGTTCCTCTCGGCTTTCTTCGCCGTTCTTCACCGTCGCTCTGCCAAATCGAGCAAACGAAGCGCCCACGAGCTCGGAATTCGACGACGGACGTTCCAGGAGCACGCAATGGAATCTCTGGAGCGCGGATCTGAGCCAGAACGTCGGCATTTTCGCCCGAGAGGTAGGTGGTTTGAGTTTTGAAATCCCAGAACCCTTTTATTTGTTGTTTTTCTTCAAATCGTTATAAGGGTTGTATAGTTTGGGTCCCGAGGTTTCCGAAAGTTGTTTCTGATCTGATTTTGGAGCACTAGGGTGCTCCCGGGGGTCCTCGGAAGATTTTCAGCGGAAATCCCGGATTCCGATGGCGGCCATGGCGGAATCCGGCGAGGAAGGGCGGCGGCGCGGCGGTTTCCGGCATCGGCGGCGGCGGCACGGCGGAATCCGGCGGCGACATAGTGGTTTCCGGTGAGGCTGGCGGTGGTCCGGCCAGGATTTTCCAGGGGTTATTTAAACCCCCGTAACTCGCAAACTGTAACTCCGATTTGCGAGCCGTTTGTGGTGACGCACTCCTTGCGTCAAGACCGACCTTTGGAACAGACATTGATGGTTTAAGGGTTCGGGATCGTGGCCCGGGAGTTAGAAACGTCGTATAAAATAATATTATTTTATTATTTTACGACTTCGGGTCGTTGTAACTTCTACCCAGAGCGTCCGATTGACATTCCGTCAGTGGCGTTGAGACCCTGATGGTACGAAAAACATTTTGAGATGGTTTATGGGTGTTGGGTCTATGAAAGGGGTGCGGGCCCCACGAGGTCGGGTTTTGGCGTTTGCGGAGAAACACAACTTTTGCACCAGGAGTCCGATTTTGGCGGATGAATAGTCGATCCTGTGTGTTTTTCCAAGGGGATCGCAATGGTGTGATCCGTTCGATGAGTTTCAGAATCCAGGCATGGGCCCCACCCGATCTGGCCTTCGGTGAATAGTACCTTTTTCACCGGGTGTCCGTTTTGGACGAGCGAGTAGTCGATTCTGCTTGTTTTTCCGATGGGATCGCTGTGGTGTGATCCGCTCGATGGGTTTCGGGATCGTTGTGTGGGCCCCGCATGAGCTAGCTACGGTGAATATTGCCTTTATCACCAGTGCTCCATTTTGGGCGAGTAAACAGCCTATCCTGCATTTTTTTCCGTGTGGAACGTGATGGTGGCCTCTGTTTTAACCTAGGAGGTGCATAGTGTGGCATTGTGGCGGGTCACTCGGGTTAGCGATGTTTGGACCAGCAGTGGTTGAGGGTTCTCCCTTGGTTTGTTCCTATGAGGGTTTGTGTGGTATCACAACATTCGTATGGGTTTGTGATCCTCTCGATGGGATGTTTAAACTTTTAGAGTTGTGGTATCCCTCCGGTGGGCCTGGAGTGGATCCTATATCATATTTACCCTAGATCGGGTTCTTGGTATTGCTGTGACCGCTTATTTACGGGCGGTGATCCCCTATCTAACAGGTTAACCCCATAGGGTTTGTGGCATCATCAGGAATATGATCCCCTACGCAGTGGGTCGTGCACATTAGGGTTGTGGCATCATCGGGATTATGATCCCCTACTCAGCATTATGTTTATAGTAGGGTTTCAGTATCGTTGGTTATACGATCCCCTACTCAGCACTTGGTGTTGGTAGGGTTGTGGTATCATTGGTTATGCGATCCCCTACTCAGCGCGTGGTTTCGGTAGGGTTGCGACATCGTCGGTTCGATCCCCTACATTGGGAGTTATACCAGATCGGGTTCTGGTATCGTTGTGACCATCTTTATATGGACGCTGATCCTCTATTTGAGGGTTGAGCTTCTGTCGAGCGCCAGATCGGGTTGTGGCATCCCCCAACGGATCCGGGGTGTGATCCCCTATCTGTGAGAACTACGTATGCCAGATCGGGTCATGGTATCCCCCACCAGACCATGGAAGTGATCTTCTATCTATGAGCTACATATACCTGTGTGGGTCTTGGTATCCCCTAGAGGACCCTAGCAGTGATCCCCTATTAGAGGAGTTTGGAGGTTTTGTTGTTTCAACACTGTTTCCTCAGTGATGTAATCCGACGAGCATGGTCTCTCGGGTGAGCATCTGAGATGTTTGTTTGGGACCCGATGGAGTGTATCTCTCAGATGAGTCTTATCTGGTATGACAGTGATAATGGGGTGTACTCTATTGGTTGGGGGCAGTTGCTAGTGATGAGGTCGGTACCTCTTGTGGCATTGTGGCGTGAGATGAGTATATCTGGATTGTTCAAGGTGTATGTATGGGCATACACCTGAGCTGAGCTGAGCTGACTTGTTGTGTTTAGCAGAGGATGTCATGAGATGGAGTTTCTCTCTCTTCTGGGTTCCCTCTGGCTGGGTTGAGCGGACTGCTTCCTTTCAGTCGCTCTGTTGGGTTTTGGGTTTTTGGGGTGCCTACTGAGAATGTTTATACTCACCCCTGCACGGGCTTTGCCCGCACATGTGTCTTGTGTAGACCACATGCCTTTTGACGGAGTCCCAGGAGGACCCGGAGCAGGAAGAGCGTAGTGAGCGAGTGGACCGGGGTGTCTACCGGAGCTGTGCTGAGGGATCTTTCCGGTGGGTGTTTGTGGCAGCATTCCCCTTCTTCAGAGCAGGTTGGACGTGCTATGTAGTTTTCTTTGGGGGGCCATGTTTTTCCCTTTGTACTTTTGCTGTTGCACTCTGGTTTGGGATAGATTGTATGCATGCATTTACTTTTCAGTTTCTATATCTCTGCACTGTTGCATGGAGGTGTTTGTGGGTGCGTTTGTACAGGTACCTTAGGCTAATGCCTCCCATGTGTGTGATAGCCTACTCGGCGCTAGTCGCCGGCCCCTTGCCTATTGGAGGCGGGCTTGGGGAGTCGCGACTCGAGCCCCGTTGGGTCGGGCCGTGACAGATATAGTAGGATTCAATCTTTACACTGATTCGTCCTTTGAGGAGAATTTGATAGAGGTTATATATTTTAGTGAGAAATATATTTGGTGTAGAAATATACCATTGGTTTGAGTGAAGTGGAAGCATGGGTGAGTTCCGGAGGAGACCCAAGAGAGGGAGTATGATATGAAAACGCAGTGTTCAGACTTGTTCACTGAGACCTCACAGTGACACATAGAGTAGATCAAGAGTGATCTGTTATATGGTGGGGTGGTTTTATGATCCCATATTTTTTCATGTATATCTCTCTCTCTTATTTTTTCATTAACTTTTCTTTTGGGTAGTCTTTCCCCATCCTTAAACCAAACTTGGGAAAACTAGAGAGGGTCCTCATTGAGATATTTGTTGGGGAAATGAATTAATGTATAGAGAAGTATATTTATTGTAATTAATGGAGTCTGGATAAATAGGTTAATTGATTTCATAGATTATTGGTAATTTTAGAATCATTAAAGGGGGGTTTTTGTTGTTTAAAGGCAAAATAGGTTAAGAAAACATCTTTTGAACAATTAAATAATGTTTATATGGATTAAAACACATGTAATGTCTGGGTGTTTTAATAAAAATAATTCATGGTGATGGGTTTTTCAGCGCATCCAATAAAAAATATTTACACGATGTGTTACTACATTACACACTATGTAATTCCTTGATATGATATTTCAATTATATTGTGTAGTTTAATTATATTCTAATCCATTTCATCTCTTCTCCTCTCAACCTTGAGAAACCCTCCATGAGATTTTGTAGTGACAACCTCCCTTCCGGACATCTCGATAATTCCATTGAACCCCGGTAAGTGATTTTGGTCCAATTTCTCCCTTCGCTTCCTTAGTTCTCTAACAAATGCATTGAAATCCTTTTACGATGTGCATTGTTTATTTTGATCTTGATTAGTTTTGATCTATGATTCTCTTGGAGGTCATTTTCACCTTCTTCATCATGTGTTTTTTCCATTGGAAGTGTTGATTGATCATCAGTTAAATGTGTGGGTCTAAATCTTAACCCTATGGTTTGATAATTTCCAATTTTGTAAATTATTCTGATTTCTCCAATATAGAATATGCTCAAATCACTTAAATATGGAATAGGATTTTCCTTGATTTCATTTGGTTTCAAATGGATTATGACATGGCTTATGGATACCCATTGGGTGAGCAAACCAAGAATATAATTGAATTGGAAAATGACTTAAATTGTGTATATAATGACATGATACCTTAGGTGGTTTCTTGATGTAAAATCTATAAGTTGCATCTTATTGCTTTCTGATATAACTATTAATAAATTGTGATTTAATTGAATATGGTATATGAAATACAAATGGTAATTCTCATAATTAACCATTGAGATTTATGATGTGATATTGTGATATTCATGTAGTTTGATTGGACTTGTGTCATATAATGTAATTCTTATATATTAGGATAATCCTTAGAACATTCACACTTATATGCTATAATGATTATATTAAGGTGGCTCGACCAAGTCGCATGTTTTAATTATTATAGAGAGTGGGAATTTCCCAGTATCATGCTTTAATGCTTATAGGGATTTGACCTAGATGTTGTAATGCATATAGGGATTTGACCCAGATTATTGTGATTATACCATGGTTATATGTTGGTGGTTGGAATGATTGTAAGTTATTATTAGAGATATTCTAGTAGGGTATTGAAGTGTGTTATTTTACTATGGTTATATAGTGGTTGTTGGCCTGATCATAAGACATGCTCAGAGATATTATGGCATGAAGATAAAGCAAGTTGTTGTTTTATTTTATTAATTATTGAATTAATTAATAGATATATTTATCTCTTAATTTCATACACTTATTATCATATTGGTTAGATTATACGTGATGATTTTGGCCTAATGAGTTATAATAATACCATATTTAGGCCTCCATTTGGTACCTAAGAAAATTATGTGGATTTAGGTTCGGACAAGGGCAATAAACCTTACCGTTGATTGTTTTATATCTAGATGGGATGAAATTTAGAGGTGGGATCGATGCGGGGTTCGGTTCTGGAGAATTTTGGCTCCTTATTTGAGTCTTCTAGTCTTTTACATTTATTGTTTATAGCATAACATTTAGTTACATTCCATGACATCATTACATTATGCCATTATTATTTATTAGATTATTCAGTTGTTTTTTTGATGTCATCCTCTATGTATATACATTGATTTTTTAATGTTTATTTATACTACTACGACACTTAATACATTAGGATATAGTCTTACCACTATAATTTTCACACCCCCACTACTATTAGGGAGCCTTTGGCATACATGGAGGCGTGTTTCAGGCATCCTAATAGACCCTTTTAGGCCACGTGAGAGAGTGCTGGATCAGGGGACATTATATATTTCCTATTTTATGTTGTTATGTAATGTACCTAATTCCAAAATACCCTATAATTCTCAATATTCTGCGTTGTATTATGTGTAATTTTATGTAATAAATCATGAATACATATGTAATAAATAGAATAGTTGTTATATATGGTGTCAAAGTAAAATTTTCGTTATTTTTCATATTAGGATTAGAAAACTCTAGAAAAATCCTTAGGGATAAAACTCAGTATTAGAAAACATCCCTAAATTTTGGTAAATTATAGAGTATGTGTTCTATCAAACAAACACATCCCTTTATGGATACTACAAGTGGATTTGGATCTTGAACAAATGTACACAAGGGTAAATCACGAAAATACCTCATTAAGCTAGACTCAACTGGGAACTGGTACATGACAATGGGCCTTGTTGCCCACCTGGGTTGACACTCCTAAGGGATAGTATTTGGTAAATTCACAATCTCCATATGAACCATTATTAATGGAACAAAAATTCCCATAAGAGTATATGTTAGTAATTAGATCATGAATAACATATATTGAAGCCTAGAAATTCATAAGCTAAGAAGTAAATGTCATTTATTAGTTAATCCTTTAATGTTTTTGGATTCCCATTTATGTGATTAATAGTTTGAAAATTTTCATCCATAATTTCCCCTTTATTCTAGTATATGGATTTAAATAGGACTAACAAGTTGTTATTATTCAGTGGATAATGTGATTCATTAGAATCTTATTCTAGTTCTTTAAGTATAAAAAATCATCTTGAGTCATAAACATTTAGAGAATAAGATGATGTTGTTGTGGATAGTAATTAAAATACGAAATTATAATTGTCAATAAATTATATTTACTTTTATTACTAGTATAGATAGTAAAAAAATTCGAAAACTATAGGAAAATAATTTTAAACGCAAATGTATTCATATCATTTCTGATGAATTGATGGCCATTTTATCCATCATAGATTTATGGTCCTGCATTCACTAAATTTCACCTGACCATGTTCTATATCTTACTCTACTAGTTATTTAGTGTGTATTTTCTCTTCCACTTATATGTTTTCAATTCACTCTAATGATCCCTTACTCGATACTTAGTTATGTGATGACCTTCATTTTTCCCTTTCTCTATTTTCAAGAGGTTGTTTTATTGACCCTTTTTATAATGCATATTTTCAGTAAAGATATTTTTAAGTATCAAAAAACTTCTTACCAAGATGAATTATATTTTTTTTTTGAAATTTATTGGGGGGGGGGAGAATGCAGTGCCCAGAGTTTTTAAAAGATAAAACTATGTTCGATATCATATGTGATATACAACACTGAACCAAAAAAATGATAATTTGAATTTTACCATTTTAAACCTTCTATTTAATTTAAGGATAAAAGTAGGATTAAATAATTAATAATATATATATATATATATATATTTGCAAAATATATTAATAAATTTTTAGTAAATAATCAATCAATTTTTGGTAATTTGTTTTCATTCTTCAAAATATGTTTTCTTAAAAAATTAATTTTATTTTCTTTTAATAAATACTATAATTATCTTTTAGAACATTTTAAAAATTTATATTATAGAAAAAACTCCATTTTTTATATCATCATATAAAAATTAACTTAGTATGAAATTGATTTTATTTTTCTGAAAGTATAGATTTTCAATGAATAGTGAAAAATAGCGTTTTCATGTAAAATTGTCATTTATTATGCTAAAAGAGTTAATTTGAAAGTACAATTATTAATTTAATTTTATTTAAAGGTAAAAAGAATATTATTTATTTATATTTAATTATATTAATTAAATTTAAATCTTCTTTTGAACTAATTTTAAAAAAAGTATAATTTTAAGATTACAAACACATTTTTTAAAAACTATTTTAAAATGCATAATGTTTATCCATTATAATTAATTAAAACATACCCTAATGAGAATTTATTTAAATTAAATTTTTATATTGAATTTATATATTTATGAATTGAAATTAATTTAATGAATATTATTAATTATATAGTTAAAGTAAAATATTATTTTTCTTGAAAAATGGATTTTTTATTCAGAAAATCACATTCCATCGTGCTTGAGGGTATTATTTTAAATTAAATTATTCCACCTATATGAGTTGATTTTTATAAAATGGATTCAAAATTTTGAATCATTTTAATTAATATTAGTTAATAAGGTCAAAATCGTTTTGGAAGAATATAAATAGAAATTATAATAAATATTTATCACCACGGTAAAAGGAAAATAGAATAATTACAAAAAAAATTAATTTAAGGAAGACAAGAAAAAATTAACCCTAAAATTACTAATATTTGTATTTAATTTTCATTTAAATTATGATTATATTTATTCCTTATTCCTTTTACTATATAAATGATAAAATAATCTGTTTAATAAAAATAATATTTTGACATGATAAAAAAACAAGTTGAATTTTTAGTAATATGAAATTTCTATCAAGAAATTCCTTTTGGTGAATTAATGGATTTTTAAATAAATTATATTTTAGTAAAATATTATTATTAAATTATTGTTTATAAATTTAACTGATATTATAATTTTTATGAATCCAAATGTCATTTTTATAAGGGTTTGAATACTATTTTTGTAAAAAACCCATACTTTATGAATAAATTTAGATTATATATTAAAAGTGAAAATTAATATATTTATAAAATTATTTTGATAAAATTTATATCATTTTTGGGATCAATACATCAAGATTATCCAATGGTTTTTTTTCATAATTTTACAAGACAGTCAAATTTTCGGGAAGAAATTAAATACGGTGTGTATTATGACATCATAATGACCAAAAATGATGTAATAATACTATAAATATTATATACTATCAAATAACTTTAAAATAATATACTATTAAGTTTAATTTATTAATTTTATAAATCTTTTATGAATCCTCCAAAATTATACTATATTTTATGGTTTTAAAATCATTTCATTATAAAGATGACTCACATCCACATCATCAAGGTAATATCTTAATATTTTCATACCTTGAAATTATAAAATAATAAAAATCAACCCTATTTAGAAGAAACTATTATAAAAACATCATATGGTTTGTGGTTTTTGTTATTTTATTATACATACTCCAAAACCTATGTTTGAGAAATAATAAAGAATTCCTCACTCATTTCCAATATAAACACTACTGTTCTCCCATTTATCATCACTAAAAAAACTATATATAATTAACTTAATCTACCCTAAACTCTCTAGAGTCCTCCCAAGGTTCCCCAAATCTTTCAAAAATATCATTCCAAGCATTTGGAATCACACTCTCATGGTAAGGGAGCTTTTCCTTCTCCTTTTTATTCAAGCTTCATCATTTTCATTTGCCATTTTCTCCAATTCCTATTGTTGGGATATGTTCTTACATGACCCCTTACTTGTAACACCCGAGACTTTTATTTTATATAAATCATCAAAGGGATTTTTTTCTACACAACACTTGCTTGGCTTTCTTTACACGAAATCGCGACCTTCCTTGATAGCTTGCGTCGTACGCAATACCGAGTTTCACTAAACAACGATATGCTATTAAAATATTATTAAAACTAGCCGTTATGAATAGTAATAACCACTTTTTGAAATTTTATAAATTTTATATTTCAAAATGGACTTCATTTTTGGATTCGGAATATCGAAATTAGCCTAGGGTGAAATTTTGGTATTTTTCTGAAAACTTTCAATTTTTGATGAATAATGAAACCACTAAGTGGTAGTTAAAAAAACTAAATTTTTCATAAAACTTAATTTTACCGCTTTTGTGAATGTAATTTCAAAAATTCGAGAGACACGGTTGATTTCAGTAAGTAAAATGTGGTTCAATGAGATGAAAATAATTTTTTGGTGAATAGTAACTTTTTACTTTTTTTTAGCACGGTTAAAAGAAATTAGGGTAATTAAGGGTAAAGATGATATTATTATTACCCTAACACATGTCATAATTTTATTGGACAAGTGTAATTCTACCAAAAACAAACTTAGGAATATAATATGACCATTTAGCCCCAGTTGGATTAGATTAGGACATTTATTATTAATTTATTTAAGGGTTAAAATAGTTAAAATCAAAGTTTAATAAGTAAATAATTTTTAATATGGGGTTATACATAAGATAAATTCGACTATAAATATTCATTATAAAGATAAAAATATTTCCTACATAATGGTATTTTATTTGTAAATTTTAGACATTAAATATTTTATTTTATTTATGACACAATGATGATGTAGTAATTATCTTATTAATGAAATATTGACATAATTGATGTTATAAACACCACAATAAATGTAATTTGAGACTTTTTATGAATCCCACTAATTTTCTAGGTTAATATGACATGTTAGTATTTATTTAATTAACTTTTTTCGAACTAATAATTCTGTTATGTGTTTCACAAAAATCAATTACTAAATAGTGTCAAAATTGACATAAAATAGTTTTTAAAACAAATATTATATTGGTAATTGTTATTTTATTCCTAAAAATCTAAGGTTCGGCCAATTGACTTAGATAAGGTTATATATATTAATAATAAACAACTTGGGGTTAGTTTGGCTGCTTATAGTAAGTTTATTAACCTTATAGTATAAGAACACAAGAAGACATGGTAAAAGTAAAATTATTTAACTTAATGTTAAATTTAAATGATAAGGTTAAAATAGGAACCTAAACATGTCTAAATTCTATTTTATGGAAGGATTTCGACCCATCCCCACCTTATCTTCGAAATATATCAATTTGGAGCTATTTAAAATCGAACTTGACTTTATAATAAAATAATAGATTTCGGTATTCCAAAGGTGCCCCTCTTCTCCCTTATAAAAGGACACCTCCTCCCCCTCTTCCTCACACCACTTTGAGCCTTCAAGCTCATAAAACCCCTGAAAATTTCTCCTCTCCACTTCACTAGAGACATCCTAGAGGTCCTGGTATTCTTCAAAGGCCAATTTTAGTACCCTAAAAGAAGGTCTCAAAGAATCACTTCAATGAAGAGGCAATGTCTGTTACCGATTCTTTCATCTTTATTTCTTCTTCCACTTCTTCTTATTTAGTTGTTTCATTATGAAGTAATAACATCAGTATCACTCATATACGGATATGTTATTATAAGTATGAAACAACCCTATTTCACCATCTATCCATCCTACGGAAAAAGAAATCACCGCGCGTGCGTACGTACGGAATACCGTCTCCACGCCGTGGTGTAATCTATTTTCCACCACCACCTTACTTGGATGGGTATAATGGTGTAAATAATGACTATATATGACTATTATAAAGTTATATTGATTCTGAAATAGTATACATATACTCCAATACAATTCCACGATCATAGGAACGATATCATCACTCGTGTGTACGTACGGAATACCGTCTCCACGATGTAATGCGACTCGTTCTACATGATCATCATTTCATAATGACTATATAAATAAATTGAATGAATGAATATGATATATATGACAATAATACCATTCTCTAAATGAGGTATCTATAAACTAAAGAAAAGAATAAGAATTTATTCGACAAAACACGCATAAGAACAAAAAGTTATAAACACCCGTATAACAAGTAGCAATGAAATATTACTACTAAGAAGCTAAGAATATGACCATATATGATATCATAAAAATAAGTATGATTCTGGAATAAGTCAATAACATTATTTAAATCATTATACAGGAGGTTCGGACACTTACAAAGCAAGTCGGACCTAAGGTAAGGGAAATATCACAATCTCACTTTTTTCCGAGATTGTTTTTACTTTGGTAATTACAGGGGTGTATTTTATCATCCACATCCATGTTCCCTCAATATGTAATATTATTTCCATCCTTCTACAATAGTTTATATCCAATTTTACCCTTTGGTGAGTTTTAGTAAAAGAATAGAAAGGAATCTTTTGACGTTTTTCGTACGAGGTACTTTTTTGACTTTTCCGAAAAAAGTACAGGAAGAATGTTTTTTTAACTTATAAGACATGAATGGATTTTTAAAACATTATTTCCAAGAAGATTCCTTTATAAGTTTTCATGTTTATTTTTAATCAACTTATTATAGTTTAAAATTGTATGACATGTTAAGAAATGAAAATGTTTTTGAAGTAGAAAGGATATTTTCCTCAAGAATGAAGTTCAAGTGTTTTATAAAAACTATTTTCCATCTAAGATGATAAAAGATTCTGTTTTTATCCCTATTATTACATTTATTTTATTATGTTGTGATGGAATTATTTTTATGAATTCCTTTATCGTATATGAATTGCTTTATGATGTCATGTTGTTTAAGAATCCCATTTTTATTGCATGGGTTATGCTATGATGTATGGTTTATGATTTTTTGGCACACATAAGAATGGTATCATTATGAGATGGGTGGGACCAATATCTCCCTCCAATGAATTGGGTAAAGATTTTATATCTCATGAGATAGACATGGCTGGAATGGCTGGTTATAACGGTTCAGTGAAACAGGACTGAAATGAGGGTGACTCGGTTCAGAAAGGGACTTTGTCCACTAATATAGTCTTGGAAATGGGCCTTGAATAACATGAAATGATTCTCTATGATTATGTGTGTATGCCACAAAGTTTCATGTTTTATGTTATGATTATTGTGATTACATTTCACTGCCATTATTTTTCCCATGTTATGAATTTATGATCTCTTTTGCAGGTCAATATTTCCAAAAGTTATGTGCTTGTGTATACGATGTGATTGATATTTCTTTTGTTTACCCTTACTGAGCAGTTGATCTCACCCTTTTGTATGTTTTCTTTCCCCAGGTTAGGAAGAAGGTTATTAAGTAGGATATTCCAAAAAGGGACTCTAGATATGATGAAATAAGTGGGAGGAAAAGTTGATGCTTTATGAACCAGTTGTTTATGTTTCCCAGTTTCTAAAGACACTATACTGATACAGTCCTTTCGTGGTTTTGTTATATGTTGTAATAAGAATGCTTCAATTTTGAAGTATTAACAATGTATGTAAAGTATGGGTCATTATAGTGGGTATCATAGGAAAGGTATAGTCAACCTTTGGAAACTAGGATGTAAAAGCCTTAGTAAGAACCCTAAGGATATGTCTAAGCATAGAACACAATCATAGTGTTTTAGAAATGGCCATGAATAACCTAGGATAAGACCTTAAGTGTGAAATTTTATTCTTAATTATGTGGTTTTCCTATTATAATTAGTGTTTCTCACACTATTCTTCTTGGTTTTAGTCAATGGCTGGAACCCGAAGGAATCATGTTAATGCGGAATGCGACGGGCAATGTAATGATTTTCCCCCTGAGTGACCAAACGTTATGGGAGATGAAATGCAAAATCTTGTTGCCATGCTCACACAACATTCTCAAGCTATGAATCATGCAGGACTTCCAAACGAGCAAAGGAAGGAGCAACATTCTGTTGAATCCTTCATGAGGCAGCATCCACCTTCTTTCAGCGGGTCTACTGATCCATTAGTTGCTGAACAGTGGATTAGTACTACGGAAAAGATATTTTCCGTTCTTCAATGTTCTGAACATGATACAGTCATCCTAGCAGTGTATCGTTTGGAAGGAGATGCTGATCAATGGTGGAATCTTATTAAGAATACGAGGTAAAGGGATGAAATTGAGTCCATGGAATGGGACGAGTTCAAGAACTTATTTTTCAATAAGTACTTCCCTCGTATTCTCTGAACAAAGATGGAGAAAGTGTTTCTTAAACTGAATAAAAAGGATGATGAATCTGTTGGTACCTATGAAGCAAATTTTACAAGACTTGCAAGGTACGCTTCTGGTATTATTATCCAACGTGAGAGTAAGATCGATCAATTCTTTAGTGGCTTAAAACCAAGTCTTCGAAGGGCGTTAGCCATAAGGGAATTCAATAGCTACGAGGAAATCGTTCGATGTGCTCTCAAAGTCGAGATGGAGATTGGAGTAACCCATCAGTCATACGGGTTTGATAAGAAGAGGAAAATGGAATTCAAAGGAAAATCTAAAGAGCACACTGAAAAGAAGATGAGCTTTCCCTTATGCTCAAAGTGTGAAAAGAAATATGGAGGGAGTTGTCTTAAAGGGAAAATTAAATGTTTCAAATGTGGAAAGGAAGGTCATCGGGAATTTGAATGCTGCGATGATGGGAAGAAGATGTCTAATGATGCAAACAAAGGAAGGGATACACAGAATGAACCTACTACACTTCAATGTTTCAAGTGCAAGGAGATGGGGCATTATGCCAATAAATGCCCTAATCCAAGGGTTGATGATGATGGTCGAAGTCAACAAACTCTTAATGATAAAGACAAAGGAAATTCACATGCAATTTCTATCAGCGATGTGGAGTACGATAACGATGTGGTGAAAGGTACAGTTACCATCCATTCTAAAGTAGAAAATGTTTTATTTGATTCTGGATCCACCCACTTTTTTATTTCTGAAGAATTTTCTAAGGGTATCACCGTATTACCTCAACAATTAGATGTTGAGTTAGTTGTGACAAAACCTAATGGCACAACAGTCGCATCAAAAGTTTATAATTCTTCTCTGATCGATGTTTGTGGGAAAGTGATTCCTGGATATCTTGTGATCCTTACTATAGTGTAATTTGATGTGATTCTTGGCATGGATTGTCTTTCTTTATATGGAGCTCATATCAATTGCCAAATAAGGGAAGTCACGTTTCATATTCCAGATCAATCTATGATCGTCTATCAATACAAGGATGAACATAACCTTCCAGTGGAAATTTCTTCCATTTTATGGGTATTGATTCCACTAAATCAAGGTTATTTATCTCAAATGGTTGGTGAAAAACTCACGATTAAGAATATGCCCATTGTACGGGTGTCTGATGATGTCTTTCCAGAGGAATTACCGGGTCTTCCACCAAATCGTGAAGTTGAGTCTTCAATAGAACTCGTACCGGGTGCTTTGCCTATTTCAAAGACACCTTATAGAATGGCCCCAATTGAGTTGCTGGAATTGAAGAAGCAACTCCATGAGAATCTTGATAAGGGATTCATACGCCCTAGTGCGTCACCTTGGGGAGCACCAGTTCTGTTTGTTAATAAGAAAGATGGATCAATGAGACTCTATATTGATTATCGAGAACTTAACAAGATCACTATCAAGAACAAATATCCTCTACCGTGCATTGATGACTTATTTGACCAACTACGCGGAGCTCAATACTTTTCCAAGATTGATCTTCGTTCAGGGTATCATCAATTAAGGGTCAAAAGGGAGGATATACCAAAGAAGACTTTCTGTACAAGGTATGGACACTATGAATTTATAGTGATTCCATTTAGTCTTACTAATGCCCCTGCTATCTTCATGGATCTGATGAATAGAGTCTTTAGAGACTATCTTGATCAATTTGTGGCAGTCTTTATAGACGATATTATTGTCTATTCAAAGAGCAAGGAAGAACATGAAGATCACATGAGAATTATATTGAAGACCCTAAGAAAGGAGAAGCATTATGCCAAATTTACCAAGTGTGAATTTTGGCTTCAAAAAGTTTCATTTTTGGGTCACATAATCTCAAAAGAGGGGATATCTGTGGATCCAGCAAAAAAAGAGGTTATCGAAAGATCGTCGAGACCAACAATAGTAACTGAGATCCGAAGTTTTCTTGGTTTGGATGGATATTATCGACGTTTTGTGAAATATTTTTCATGATTATCTAATACACTCACCAAGTTGACTCAAAAAGGAGTTAAGTTTGTCTGGATGGAAGAATGTGAAGATAATTTCAAGGAGTTGAAAAGAAGGTTATCCAGTGCACCTGTGCTCACACTGCATTATAGTGGAGAAAGGTTTGTGATCTATAGTGATGCATCCAAGAAGGGATTATGTAACACCTGAGTCTTTTATGTTATATGAATCATCAAAGGAATCTTTTTCTACACAACACTTGCTTGGCTTGCTTTACACGCAATCATGACCTTCCTCGATAGCTTGCGTCGTACGCAATACCGAGTTTCACTAAACAACAATATGCTATTAAAACTAGCCGTTATGAATAGTAATAACCACTTTTTGAAATTTTATAAATTTTAATTTTCAAAATGGACTTCATTTTTGGACTCAGAATATCGAAATTAGCCTAGGATGAAATTTTGGTATTTTTCTGAAAACATTCAATTTTTGATGAATAGTGAAACCACTAAGTGGTAGGTTAAAAACTGAATTTTTTGCAATAACATAATTTTACCGCTTCTGTGAATGGAATTTCAAAAATCCGACAGACACGGTTGATATCAGTAAGTAAAATGTGGTTCAATGAGATAAAAATAATTTTTTGGTGAATAGTAACTTTTTACGTTTTTTTAACCGCGGTTAATAGTAAATAGGGTAAATAAGGGTAAATATGATATTAATATTACCCTAACACATGTCCTAATTCTATTGGACAAGTTTAATTCGACCAAAAACAAACTTAGGAATAAACATATGACCATTTAGGCCCACTTGGATTAGATTAGGACATTTATTATTAATTTATTTAAAGAAGGGTTAAAATAGTTAAAATCAAAGTTTAATAAGTAAATCATTTTTAATATGTGGTTATGCATAAGATAAATTCGACTATAAATATTCATTAGAATTCTAAAAAGATTTCCTACATAATGGTAGTTTATTTTTAATTTTTAGACATTAAATAATTTAATTTATTTATGACACAATGATGATGTAGTAATTATCTTATTAATGAAATATTGACATAATTGATGTTATAAACACCAAAATAAATGTAATTTGTGACTTTTTATGAATTACACTAGTTTTCTAGGTTACTATGATATATTAATGTTGATTTAATCAACTTGGTTCGAACATATAATTCTGTTATGACATTCACAAAAATCATATATCAAATAGTGTCAAAATTGACACAAAATAGTTTTTAAATCAAATATTATATTATTAATTGTTATTTTATTCCAAAAAATATAATGTTCGGCCAAATGACTTAGATAAGGATATATATATTAATAATATACAATTTGGGGTTCGTTTGGCATGTTATAGTAAGTGTATTAACCTTATAGTGAAAGAAAACAAAAAGACACGGTAAAAGTTAAATTATTTAACTTAGAGTTAAATCTAATTGATAAGGTTAAAATAACACCCAAAACTTGTCTAAATCCTATTTTTTGATAGGATTTAGACCCATCCCCACTTTAGCTTCGAAATAATACCCTTTGGAACTATTATAAACAGATTTTGACTTTAATATAAAATAATATTTTGAGATATTCCTAAGGTGCCCCTCTCCTCCCTTATAAAAGGGCACCTCCTCCCCCTCCTCCTCACACCAATTTGAGCACTCAAGATCGGCCAACCCCTGCCATTTTCTCCTCTCCACTTCCCTAGAATAATCCTAGAGGTCCTGGTCTTCTTCAAAGGCCAATCTTAGTTCCCTAAGTGGAGGATTCAAAGAGGCGTTCCAAAGAAGAGGTAATATCCATTACAGATCTTTCCAATTTCTTTCTTCTTCAACTTCTTCTTCTTTAGTTATTTCATGATAAAGTAAAAACATCAGTATTACTTACATACTGATATGTTATTATAAATATGAAACAACCCTAATTCACCTTCTATCCATCCCACGGAAAAATGAAATCACCACGCGTGCGTACGTACGGAATACCGTCTCCACGCCGTGGTGTAATCTATTTTTCCACCATCACTTTACAAGGATGGATATAATGGTTTAATGAGTAACTATTTATGATTATTATAAAGTAATATTGATACTGAAATAATATATATATACTCCAATACAGTTCCATGATCATAGGAACGATATCATCACTCGTGCGTACGTACGGAATACCGTATCCACGATGTGATGCGACTCGTTCTACATGATCATCATTACATAGTAATTATATAAATGAATTGAATGAATAAATATGATATATGTTACACTAATACCATTATGGATATAAGGTATCTATATCCTTAAAAGAAGAATAAGAATTTATTCGGCAAAACACGCATAAGAACAAAAGGCAATAAAGACCCGAGTAACAAGTAACAATGAAATATTACTAACAAAAAGCTAAGAATATGACCATATATGATATCATATAAATATGTATGATTCTGGTATAAGTCAATAACATTATTTAAACCATTATACAGGAGCTTCAGACACGTACAAAGCAAATCGGACCTAAGGTAAGGGAAATATCACAATCTCATTTTTATCCGAGATTGTTTATTTGTAAGTATTTACTGGGGTGTATTTTATCATCCACATCCATGTTTCATCAATATGTAATATTATTTCCATCCACCTACAATTGTTTAAATCCATTTTACCCTTCGTTTATTTTTTAGTAATATGTATGAATGGAATCTTTTGTCGTTTTTCATACGAGGTACTTTTTGACTTTTCTGAAAAAAGTACGAAGAATGTTTTTTTTATCTTATACGGCATGAATGGATTTCTAAAAAATTATTTCCAAGAAGCTTCCATTACAAGTATTCAAGTTTATTTTTAATCAACTTCTTTTAGTTTAAAATTCTATGACATGTTAAGAAAGGAAAAGTGTTTTTGAAGTAGAAAGGATATTTTCCTCAAGAATGAAGTTCAAGTATTTTATCAAAATTATTTTCCATCTAAGTTATTAAAAGGGTTTTGTTTTTATCCCTATTATTACATGGATTTGATTATGTTGTGATGGAAACATTTTTATGAATTCCTTTATCTTATATGAATTGTTTTATGATGTCATGTTGTTTAAGAATCCCATATTTATTACATGGGTTATGCGATGATGTATGATTTATGATTATGTGGCACACATAAGAAAGGATTCATTATAAGATGGGTGGGACCTATATCTCCCTCCAATGCATTGGGTAAAGATTTTATATCTCATGAGACAGACAGGGCTGGAACGGTAGGTTATACCGGTTCATTGAAACAGGACTAAAACGAGGGTTACTCGATTCAGAAAGGGAATTTGTCCACTAAGATAGTCTTGGAAATGAGTCTTGACTAACAAGAAATGATTCTCTATGATTATGTGTGAATTCCACAAAGTTTCAAGTTTCATGTTATTATTATGGGGATCTCATTTTCACTTCTATGATTTATTCCATGTTAAGATTTTATGATCTCTTTTGCAGGTTATGATTTTCAAAAAGATATGATATGATTTTTATTTCCTTTATTTTCCCTTGCTGAGCATTTGAGCTCACCCTTTTATGTTTTCTTTTCCCCAGGTCAAGAAGATGGATATTAAGTAGAATATTCTAAAAGGGACCCTAGATATGTTGAAATAAATGGGAGACACTGTAGAATATTTATGAACCAGTTGTTTATGTTTCCCAGTTTCTAAAGACACTATACTTATACGGTCCTTTGTGGTTCTGTCATATGTTGTAATAAGTGTGCTTCAATTTTGAGTATTAACAATGTATGTAAAGTATGGGTCGTTATAGTTGGTATCCGAGGAAAGGTATAGTCAACCTTTGGAAACTAGGATGTGAAAGCCTTAGTAAGAACCCTAAGGATAAGTCTAAGAATAGAACACAATCTTAGTGTTTTAGAAATGGCCTTGAATAACCTAGGATAAGACCTTAAGCATGAAAATTTTATTCTTGAATTATGTGGTTTTCCTATTATAATTAGTGTTGCTCACACTATTCTTCTTGGTTTTAGTCAATGGCTGGAACCCGAAGGAACCGTGTTAATGCGGAATGCGATGGGCAATGCAATGATTGTCCCCCTGAGCAACCAAAATATATGGGAGCTGGAATGAAAAATCTTGTAGCCATGCTCACACAACGTTCTCAAGCTATGAATCATGCAGGACTTCCAAACGAGCAAAGGAAGGAGCAACATTCTGTTGAATCCTTCATGAGGTAGCGTCCACCTTCTTTCAGCAGGTCTATTGATCCATTAGTTGCTGAACAATGGATTAGTACTTCTGAAAAGATATTTTCAGTTCTTCAATGTTCTGAGCATGATATAGTCATCCTAGCAGTGTATCGTTTGTAAGGAGATGCTGATCAATGGTTGAATCTTATTAAGAATACGAGGCAAAGGGATGAAATTGAGTCTATGGAATGGGACGAGTTCAAGAACTTATTTTTCAATAAGTACTTCCCTCGTATTCTCCGAAAAAATATGGAGAAAGAGTTCCTTGAACTGAAGCAAAGGGATGATGAATCTATTGGTACCTATGAAGCAAATTTTACAAGACTTGCAAGGTACGCTTCTTGTATTATTATCCAACCTGAGAGTAAGATTGATCGATTCTTTAGTGGCTTAAAACCAAGTTTTCGAAGGGCGTTAGCCATAAGGGACTTCAATAGCTACGAGGAAATCGTTCGATGTGCTCTCAAAGTCGAGATGGAGATTGGAGTAACCCATCAGTCACATGGGTTTGATAAGAAGAGGAAGATGGAATTCAAAGGAAAATCTAAAGAGCACACTGAAAAGAAGATAAGCTTTCCCTTATGCTCAATGTGTGGAATGAAACATGGAGGGAGTTGTCTTAAAGGGACAAGTAAATGTTTTAAATGTGGAAAGGAAGGTCATCGGTCATTTGAATGCCGTGATAATGGGAAGAAGATTTCTAATGACGCAAACAAAGGAAGGGATACACAGAATGAACCTACTACACTTCAATGTTTCAAGTGCAAGGAGATGGGGCATTATGCCAATCAATGCCCAAATCCAAGGGTTGATGATGATGGTCGACGTCAACAAAATCTTAAGGCTAAAGACAAAGGAAAGTCACATGCAATTTCTATCAGTGATGTGGAGTACGATAACGAAGTGGTGAAAGGTACACTTACCATCCACTCTAAAGTAGCAAATGTTTTATATGATTCTGGATCCACCCACTCTTTTATTTCTAAAGAATTTTCTAAGGGTATCACCGTATTACCTCAACAATTAGATGTTGAGTTAGATGTGACAACACCTAATGGCACAACAGTCGCATCAAAAGTTTATAATTATTCTCCGATCGATGTTTGTGGGAAAGTGCTTCCTGCATATCTTGTGATCCTTCCTTTAGTGGAATTTGATGTGATTCTTGTCATGGATTGGCTCTCTCTACATGGAGCTCATATAAATTGCCAAAGAAGGGAAGTCACATTTCATATTCCAGATCAATCTACGATCGTCTATCAATGCAAGGATGAACATAACCTTCCAGTGGAAATTCCTTCCATCTTATGGGTCTAGATTCCACTAAATGAAGGTTATTTATCTCAAATGGTTGGTGAGAAACTCACAATTAAGAATATGCCCATTGTACGTGAGTTTGATGATGTCTTTCCGGAGGAATTACCGGGTCTTCCACCAAATCGTGAAGTTGAGTTTTCAATAGAACTCATACCGGGTGCTTTGCCTATTTCAAAGACACCTTATAGAATGGCCCCAATTGAGTTGCAGGAATTGAAGAAGCAACTCCAAGAGAATCTTGATAATGGATTCATACACCCTAGTGCGTCACCTTGGGGAGCACCTGTTCTATTTGTTAAGAAGAGAGATGGATCAATGAGACTCTGTATTGATTATCGAGAACATAACATGATCACTATCAAGAACAAATATCCTCTCCCACGCATTGATGACTTATTTGACCAACTACGCAGAGCTCAATACTTTTCCAAGATTGATCTTCGTTCAGGGTATCATCAATTAAGGGTCAAAAGGGAGGATATACCAAAGACGGCTTTCGGTACAAGGTATGTACACTATGAATTTATAGTGATTCCATTTTGTCTTACTAATTCCCCTACTATCATCATGGATCTAATGAATAGAGTCTTTAGAGACTATCTTGATAAATTTGTGGTAGTCTTTATAGACGATATTCTTGTCTATTCAAAGAGCAAGGAAGAGCATGAAGATCACTTGAGAATTATATTGAAGACCCTGAGAAAGGAGAAGCTTTATGCCAAATTTACCAAGTGTGAATTTTGGCTTCAAAAAGTTGCATTTTTGGGTCACATAATCTCAAAAGAGGAGATATCTGTGGATCCAGCAAAAACAGAGGTTATCGAAAGATGATCAAGACCAACAACAGTAACTGAGATCCGAAGTTTTCTTGGTTTGGCTGGATATTATCGACGTTTTGTAAAGGATTTTTCATGATTATCTAATCCACTCACCAAGTTGACTCGGAAAGGAGTTATGTTTGTTTGGACAGAGGAATGTGAAGAGAATTTCAAGGAGTTGAAAAGAAGGTTATCCAGTGCACCTGTTCTCACATTGCCATGTAGTGGAGAAAGGTTTGTGATCTATAGTGATGAATCCCAGAAGGGATTGGGGTGTGTTCTTATGCAAAATGATATGGTGATAGCTTATGCCTCACGACAGTTGAAAATCCATGAGAAAAATTACCCAACACATGATTTGGAGTTGGCTGCGGTAATCTTTGCATTAAAGATTTGGAGGCATTACCTTTATGGTGAAAGGTGTGATATTTATACTGATCATAAAAGTTTAAAGTATATTTTCACACAAAAGGAGCTGAATATGCGCCAAAGAAGATGGTTGGAGCTGATTAAGGATTATGACTGCTCAATCCATTACCACCCTGGGAAAGCAAACAAGGTGGTAGATGCATTAAGTCGACAAGACCATGCTATTTTATCCATGATGAGGATCACAAAAGATCCAATATTTATGGATTTACAAAGGATGGATCTTGGAATTATAATGGAAGGGGAAAAATCTTATCTTTCTCAAATGAATGTTCAACCATCTATACATGTGAAGATTAAAGAGGCACAGGAAGAAGATGTCGAGTTACAAAAGAAGGTGAGAAATGTTCCTGAATTCAACCTTGATTGTGATGGGATAATAAAGTTCGGGAATCGGGTTTGTGTTCCTCCCATACCCGAATTAAAGAAGGAGTTGCTGGATGAGGCTCATAGTTCTTCATTCTCTATTCATCCTGGAAGCGTGAAGATGTATAGGGACCTGAAAGAGTACTTCTGGTGGGATGGCATGAAAAGAGATGTTGCTGAATATGTCTCTCGATGCTTGGTTTTTCAACAAGTTAATGATGAGAGACAAAAGTCTAAGGGGATGTTACAACCATTACCCATACCCGAATGGAAATGGGAAAACATCACTATGGACTTTGTCACAGGACTTCCTAAAACATCCAAAGGCAATAATGCTATCTGGGTCATAGTTGATCGTCTTACAAAGTCTGCACACTTCATTACTATTAGAGAGGATTTCTCTCTAGATCAGCATGCCAGGATATATGTAAAGGAAGTGGTAAGATTGCGTGGATTACCACTTTCTATTATATCTGATCGAGATCTGAGATTTACCTCGAAGTTCTGGCGAAGTCATCAGCATACTCTGGATACAGAGTTGAGTTTCAGCACTGCTTATCATCCCCAGACAGACGGTCAGTCTGAGAGAACAATTCAAACCCTAGAAGATATGTTGAGAGCTTGCTCTATGGATTTCAAAGGAGGTTGGGATCAACACCTACCTTTGGTGGAATTTTCTTATAATAATAGCTTTCAATCCAGTATTCAGATGGATCCTTATGAAGCTCTCTATGGAATGAAATGCAGGACTCCAACTTGCTGGGATGAAGTTGGGGAAAGAAAGCTATTAGGACCTGATCTCGTTGATGAAATGGAAGAAAAGGACAGATCTATTCAACAACACATAAGAGCAGCTCAGAGTCGACATAAAAGTTATGCCGACAACCGAAGAAAAGACCTAGAGTTTGAAGTGGGTGATAAAGTGTTCTTACGAATATCTCCCTGGAAGAGGGTTATGAGATTTGGAAAGAAGGGGAAGTTGAGCCCTAGATATATCGGTCCTTTCGAAATACTGGATCATGTTGGGAAGGTAGCTTACCGCTTGGCGCTTCCACCGAATCTCTCTCAAGTTCATGATGTGTTCCATGTATCTCTCCTAAGAAAGTACATACCAGATCCTTCACATGTACTCAGCTCAGAAGTTGTACCGCTGGAGCAGGATCTTTCTTATGAAGAACATCCGATAGAGATTCTGGATCGTAGCGAAAAAAGTCCTACGAAACAAGACCACTCGATTGGTGAAAGTTTTATGGAGGAACCACCAACTTGAAGAAGCTACATGGGAGCTTGAGGATATGATGAGGGAGAAGTATCCTCATCTGTTTGATACAAAGTGACGAATTTCAAGGGCGAAATTCTTTTTAAGGGGGGTAGAATGTAACACCCGAGACTTTTATGTTATATGAATCATCAAAGGAATATTTTTCTACACAACACTTGCTTGGCTTTCTTTACACGCAATCACGACCTTCCTCGATAGCTTGCGTCGTACGCAATACCGAGTTTCACTAAACAACAATATGCTATTAAAACTAGCGGTTATGAATAGTAATAACCACTTTTTGAAATTTTATAAATTTTATTTTTCAAAATGGACTTCATTTTTGGACTCAGAATATCGAAATCAGCCTAGGATGAAATTTTGGTATTTTTCTGAAAACATTCAATTTTTGATGAATAGTGAAACCACTAAGTTGTAGGTTAAAAACTGAATTTTTTGCATAAAACTTAATTTTACTGCTTCTGTGAATAGAATTTCAAAAATCCGACAGACATGGTTGATATCAGTAAGTAAAATGTGGTTCAATGAGATAAAAATAATTTTTTGGTGAATATTAACTTTTTACTTTTTTTTACTGCGGTTAATAGTAAATAGGGTAACTAAGGGTAAATATGATATTAATATTACCCAAACACATGTCCTAATTCTATTGGACAAGTGTAATTCGACCAAAAACAAACTTAGGAATAAAAATATTACCATTTAGGCCCACTTGGATTAGATTAGGACATTTATTATTAATTTATTTTTGAAGAAGGTTTAAAATAGTTAAAATCAAAGTTTAATAAGTAAATCATTTTTAATATGGTGCTATACATAAGATAAATTCGACTATAAATATTCATTATAAAGCTAAACTATTTCCTACATAATGGTATTTTATTTGTAATTTTCAGACATTAAATAATTTAATTTATTTATGACGCAATGATGATGCAGTAATTATCTTATTAATGAAATATGGACATAATTGATGTTATAAACACCAAAATAAATGTAATTTGAGACTCTTTATGAATTCCACTATGTTTATAGGTTATTATGATATATTAATGTTGATTTAATCAACTTGGTTTGAACATATAATTCGGTTATGACTTTCACAAAAATCATATATCAAATAGTGTCAAAATTGACACAAAATAGTTTTTAAATCAAATATTATATTATTAATTGTTATTTTATTCCTAAAAATCTATGGTTCGGCCAAATGGCTTAGATAAGGATATATATATTAATAATAAACAATTTTGGGTTCGTTTGGCATGTTATAGTAAGTGTATTAACCTTATAGTGAAAGAAAACAAAAAGACACGGTAAAAGTTAAATTATTTAACTTAGAGTTAAATCTAATTGATAAGGTTACAATAATACCCTAAACATGTCTAAATCCTATTGGTTGATAGGATTTCGACCCATCCCCACTTTAGCTTCGAAATAAGACCCTTTGGAACCATTATAAACCGATTTTGACTTTAATATAAAATAATATTTTGAGATATTCCTAAGGTGCCCCTCTCCTCCCTTATAAAAGGGCACCTCCTCCCCCTCCTCCTCACACCAATTTGAGCACTCAAGCTCGGCCAACCCCTGAAATTTTCTCCTCTCTACTTCCCTAGAATAATCCTAGAGGTCCTGGTCTTCTTCAAAGACCAATCTTAGTTCCCTAAGTGGAGGATTCAAAGAGGCGTTCCAAAGAAGAGGTAATATCCATTACCGATCTTTTCAATTTCATTCTTCTTCAACTTCTTTAGTTGTTTCATGATAAAGTAATAACATCAGTATTACTTACATACTTATATGTTATTATAAATATGAAACAAACCTAATTCACCTTCTATCCATCCCACGTAAAAATGAAATCACCGCACGTGCGTACGTACGGAATACCATCTCCACGCCGTGGTGTAATCTATTTTTCCACCATCACTTTACAAGGATGGGTATAATGGTGTAATGAGTAACTATTTATGATTATTATAAAGTAATATTGATACTTAAATAATATATATATACTCCAATACAGTTCCACGATCATAGGAATGATATCATCACTCGTGCGTACGTACGGAATACCGTCTCTACGATGTGATGCGACTCGTTCTACATGATCATCATTACATAGTAATTATATAAATGAATTGAATGAATAAATATGATATATGTTACACTAATACCATTCTGGATATAAGGTATCTATAACCTTAAAAGAAGAATAAGAATGTATTCGGCAAAACACGCATAAGAACAAAAGACTATAAAGACCCGAGTAACAAGTAACAATGAAATATTACTAACAAGAAGCTAAGAATATGAACATATATGATAACATATCAGTATGTATGATTCTGGAATAAGTCAATAACATTATTTAAATCATTATACAGGAGCTTCAGACACATACAAAGCAAATCAGACCTAAGGTAAGGGAAATATCACAATCTCATTTTTATCCGAGATTGTATATTTGTAAGTATTTACTGGGGTGTATTTTATCATCCACATCCATGTTTCATCAATATTTTATATTATATTTATCCACCTACAATTTTTTAAATCCATTTTTACCCTTCGGTGAGTTTTTAGTAATATGTATGAAAGGAATCTTTTGTCGTTTTTCATACGAGGTACTTTTTGACTTTTCCGACAAATGTACGAAGAATGTTTTTTTTAACTTATACGGTATGAATGGATTTCTAAAAAATTATTTCCAAGAAGCTTCATTTACAAGTATTCATGTTTATTTTTAATCAACTTCTTTTAGTTTAAAATTCTATGACATGTTAAGAAAGGAAAAGTGTTTTTGAAGTAGAAAGGATATTTTCCTCAAGAATGAAGTTCAAGTATTTTATCAAAATTATTTTTTATCTAAGATAATAAAAGGGTTCTGTTTTTATCCCAATTATTACATTGATTTTATTATGTTGTGATGGAAACATTTTTATGAATTCCTTTATCTTATATGAATTGTTTTATGATGTCATGTTGTTTAAGAATCCCATATTTATTACATGGGTTATGCGATGATGTATGATTTATGATTATGTGGCACACATAATCATGGATTCATTATAAGATGGGTGGGACCTATATCTCCCTCCAATGCATTGGGTAAAGATTTTATATCTCATGATTTAGACAGGGCTGGAACGGTAGGTTATACCAGTTCAGTGAAACAGGACTGAAACGAGGGTTACTCGATTCAGAAAGGGACTTTGTCCACTAAGATAGTCTTGGCAATGAGTCTTGACTAACAAGAAATGATTCTCTATGATTATGTGTGAATTCCACAAAGTTTCAAGTTTCATGTTATGATTATGGGGATCTCATTTTCACTTCTATGATTTATTCCATGTTAAGATTTTATGATCTCTTTTGCAGGTTATGATTTTAAAAAAGATATGATATGATTTTTATTTCATTTATTTGCCCTTGCTGATCATTTGAGCTCACCCTTTTATGTTTTCTTTTACCCAGGTCAGGAAGATGGATATTAAGTATAATATGCTAAAAGGGACCCTTTATATGATGAAATAAATGGGAGACACTGTAGAAGATTTATGAACCTGTTGTTTATGTTTCCCAGTTTCTAAAGACACTATACCTATACGGTCCCTTGTGGTTCTGTCATATGTTGTAATAAGTGTGCTTCAATTTTGAAGTATTAACAATGTATGTAAAGTTTGGGTCGTTATAGAATATGGTGTGTTCTTATGCAAAATGATATGGTGATAGATTATGACTCACGACAATTGAAAATCCATGAGAAAAATTACACAACACATGATTTGGAGTTAGCTATGGTAATCTTTGCATTAAAGATTTGGAGGTATTACCTTTATGGTGAAAGGTGTGATATTTATACTGATCATAAAAGTTTGAAGTATATTTTTACACAAAAGGAGCTAAATATGCGTCAAAGAAGTTGGTTGGAGCTGATTAAGGATTACGACTGCTCAATCCCTTACCACCCTGGGAAAGTAAACAAGGTGGAAGATGCATTAAGTCGACAAGACCATGCTAGTTTATCCATGATGAGGATCACAAAAGATCCAATATTTATGGATTTACAAAGTATGGATCTTGGAATTATAATGGAAGGGGAATAATCTTATCTTTCTCAAATGAATGCTCAACCATCTATACATGTGAAGATTAAAGAGGCATAGAAAGAAGATGTCAAGTTACAAAAGAAGGTGAGAAATGTACCTGAATTCAACCTTGATTTTGATGGGATAATAAAGTTCAGGAATCGGGTTTGTGTTCCTCCCATCCCAGAATTAAAGAAGGAGCTGCTGGATGAGGCTCATAGTTCATCATTCTCTACTCATCCTGGAAGCACGACGATGTATAGGGACCTGAAAGGGTACTTCTGGTGGGATGGCATGAAAAGAGATGTTGCTCAATATGTCTCTCGATGCTTGGTTTGTCAACAAGTTAAAGCTGAGAGATAGAAGTCTAAGGGGATGTTACAACCAATACCCATACCCGAATGGAAATAGAAAAACATTACTATGGACTTTGTCATAGGACTTCCTAAAACATCCAAAGGAAATAATGCTATCTGGGTAATAGTTGATCGTCTTACAAAGTCTGCATACTTCATTGCTATTAGAGAGGATTTCTCTCTGGATCAGCTTGCCAGGATATATGTAAAGGAAGTGGTAAGATTGCATGGAATGCCACTTTCTATTATATCTGATCGGGATCCACGATTTACCTCGAAGTTCTGGAGAAGTCTTCAGCATACTCTGGATACAGAGTTGAGTTTCAGCACTGCTTATCATCCTCAGACAGACAGTCAGTCTGAGAGAACAATTAAAACCCTAGAAGATATGTTGAGAGCTTTCCCTATGGATTTCAAAGGAGGTTGGGATCAACACCTACCTTTGGTGGAATTTTCTTCTAATAATAACTTTCACTCCAGTATTCAGATGGCTCCTTATGAAGCTCTCTATGGAAAGAAATGCAGGACTCCAACTTGCTGGGATGAAGTTGGGGAAAGAAAGCTATTAGGACCTGATCTCGTTGATGAAATGGCAAAAAAGGTCAGATATATTCAACCACACATAAGAGCATCTCAGAGTCGATAGAAAAGTTATGCCGACAACCGAAGAAAAGACCTAGAGTTTGAAGTGGGTGATAAAGTGTTTTTACAAATATCTCCCTGGAAAAGGGTTATGATATTTGGAAAGAAGGGGAAGTTGAGGCCTAGATATATCGGTGCTTTCGAAATACCGGATCGTGTTGGGAAGGTAGCTTACCGATTGGCGCTTCCATCGAATCTCTCTAATGTTCACGATGTGTTCCATGTATCTTTCCTGATAAAGTACATACCAGGTCGTTCACATGTACTCAGCTCAGAAGTTGTACCGTTGGACCAAGATCTTTCTTATGAAGAACAACCGATAGAGATTCTGGCTCGTAGCAAAAAATTCCTACGAAACAAGACCACTAGATTGGTGAAAGTTTTATGGAGGAACCACCTATTAGAAGAAGCTACATGGGAGCTTGAGTATATGATGAGGGAGAGGTCTCCTCATCTGTTTGTTACAAAGTGACGAATTTCGAGGGCGGAATTCATTTTAAGGGGGGTAGAATGTAACACCCGAGACTTTTATGTTATATAAATCATTGAAGGAATATTTTACTATACAACACTTGATTGGCTTTCTTTACACAAAATCACGACCTTCCTCGATAGCTTGCGTCGTACGCAATACCGAGTTTCACTAAACAACGATATGCTATTAAAATATTATTAAAACTAGCCGTTATGAATAGTAATAACCACTTTTTGAAATTTTATAAATTTAATTTTTCAAAATGGACTTCATTTTTGGATTCGGAATATCGAAATTAGCCTAGGGTGAAATTTTGGTATTTTTCTGAAAACTTTCAATTTTTGATGAATAGTGAAACCACTAAGTGGTAGTTAAAAAAACTTAATTTTTCATAAAACTTAATTTTACCGCTTCTGTGAGTGGAATTTCAAAAATCCGAGAGACACGGTTGATGTCAGTAAGTAAAATGTGGTTCAATGAGATGAAAATAATTTTTTGATGAATAGTAACTTTTTACTTTTTTTTACCACGGTTAAAAGCAAATATGGTAATTAAGGGTAAAGATGATATTATTATTACACTAACACATGTCCTAATTTTATTGGACAAGTGTAATTCGACCAAAAACAAACTTAGTAATAAAATATGACCATTTAGGCCCACTTGGATTAGATTAGGATATTTATTATTAATTTATTTAAAGAAGGGTTAAAATAGTTTAAATCAAAGTTTAATAAGTAAATAATATTTAATATGGGGTTATACATTAGATAAATTCGACTATAAATATTCATTAGAAATATAAAAATATTTCCAACATAATGGTATTTTATTTGTAAATTTTAGACATTAAATAATTTAATATATTTTTGACACAATGATGATGCATTAATTATCTTATTAATGAAATATTGACATAATTGATGTTATAAACACCAAAATAAATGTAATTGGAGACTTTTTATGAATCCCACTATTTTTATAGGTTAAAATGACATGTTAGTATTGATTTAATTAAGTTAGTTCGAACTAATAATTCTGTTATGTTTTTCACAAAAATCAATTACTAAATAGTGTCAAAATTGACATAAAATAGTTTTTAAAACAAATATTATATTGGTAATTGTTATTTTATTCTTAAAAATATATGGATCGGCCAAATGACGTATATAATGTTATATATATTAATAATAAACAACTCTGGGTTCGTTTGGCTGCTTATAGTATGTTTATTAACCTTATAGTATAAGAACACAAGAAGACATGGTAAAAGTAAAATTATTTAACTTAATGTTAAATCTAAATGATAAGGTTAAAATAGGAACCTAAACTTGTCTAAAATCTATTGGAAGAAAGTATTTCGACCCATCCCCACCTTAGATTCAAATTATATCAATTTAAAGCTATTTAAAGCTGAACTTGACTTTATAATAAAATAATAGTTTTAGTTTTTCCAAAGGTGCCCCTCTCCTCCCTTATAAAAGGACACCTCCTCCCCCTCTTCCTCACACCACTTTGAGCCTTAATGCTCGGCCAACCCCTGCCACTTTCTCTTATCCACTTCCCTAGAGACATCCTATAGGTCCTGGTCTTCTTCAAAGGCCTATTTTAGTACCCTAAAAGAAGGTCTCAAAGAAGCACTTCAAAGAAGAGGTAATGTCTGTTACCGATTCTTTCATCTTTATTTCTTCTTCCACTTCTTCTTATTTAGTTTTTTCATTATAAAGTAATAACATCAGTATCACTCATATACTGATATGTTATTATAATTATGAAACAACCCTATTTCACCATCTATCCATCCTACGGAATAAGAAATCACCGCGCGTGCGTACGTACGAAATACCGTCTCCATGTCGTGGTGTACTCTACTTTCCACCACCACCTTACTTGGATGGGTATAATGGTGTACATAATGACTATATATGACTATTATAAAGTGATATTGATTCTGAAATAGTATACATATACTAAAATACAATTCCATGATCATAGGAACGATTTCATCACTCGTGCGTACGTACGGAATACCGTCTCCACGATGTGATGCGACTCGTTCTACATGATCTTCATTTCATAATGATTATATAAATAAATTGAATGAATGAATATGATATATATGACAATAATACCATTCTAGAAACGAGGTATCTATAACCTAAATAAAATAATAAGAATTTATTCGACAAAACACGCATAAGAACAAAAAGTTATAAACACCCGAATAACAAGTAGCAATGAAATATTACTACTAAGAAGCTAATAATATGACCATATATGATATCATAAAAATAAGTATGATTCTTTAATAAGTCCATAAAATTATTTAAATCATTATACAGGAGGTTCGGACACTTACAATGCAAGTCGGACCTAAGGTAAGGGAAATATCACAATCTCACTTTTTTCCGAGATTGTTTTTACTTTGGTAATTATTAGGGTGTATTTTATCATGCACATCCATGTTACCTCAATATGTAATATTATTTCCATCTTTATACAATAGTTTATATCCAATTTTACCCTTCGGTGAGTTTTAGTAAAAGATATGAAAGGAATATTTTGACGTTTTTCGTACGAGGTACTTTTTTTGACTTTTCCGACAAAAGTACGGGAAGAATGTTTTTTTTAACTTATACGACATGAATGGATTTTTAAAACATTATTTCCAAGAAGATTCCTTTATATGTTTTCTTGTTTATTTTTAATCAACTTCTTTTAGTTTAAAATTGTATGACATGTTAAGAATGGAAAATGTTTTTGAAGTAGAAAGGATATTTTCCTCAAGAATGAAGTTCAAGTGTTTTATCAAAATTATTTTCCATCTAAGATGATAAAGGATTCTGTTTTTATACCTATTATTACATTGATTTGATTATGTTGTGATGGAATTATTTTTATGAATTCCTTTATCATATATGAATTGCTTTATGATGTCATGTCGTTTAAGAATCCCATTTTTATTACATGGGTTATGCTATGATGTATGGTTTATGATTTTGTGGCACACATAAGAATGGTATCATTATGAGATGGGTGGGACCTATATCTCGCTCCATTGCATTGGGTAATGATTTTATATCTCATGAGATAAACATGGCTGGAACGGTAGGTTATACCGGTTCAGTGAAACAGGACTGAAACGAGGGTGACTCGGTTCAGAAAGGGACTTTGTCCACTAAGATAGTCTTGGCAATGAGTCTTGACTAACAAGAAATGATTCTCTATGACTATGTGTGTATGCCACAAAGTTTCATGTCTTAAGTTATGATTATTGTGATTACATTTCACTGACATGATTTATCCCATGTTATGAATTTATGATCTCTTTTGCAGGGCAAGATTTCCAAAAGTTATGTGCTTGTGTATACGATGTGATTGATATTTCTTTTGTTTACCCTTACTGAGCATTTGAGCTCACCCTTTTGTATGTTTTCTTTCCCCAGGCCAGGAAGAAGGTTATTAAGTAGGATATGCCAAAAATGGACTCTGGATATGATGAAATAAGTTGGAGGCAAAGTTGATTCTTTATGAACCTGTTGTTTATGTTTCCCAGTTTCTAAAGACACTATACCTATACGGTCCTTTCATGGTTTTGTTATATGTTGTAATAAGAATGCTTCAATTTTGAAGTATTAACAATGTATGTAAATTATGGGTCATTATATTACTTCCCTTATAATGTATAAATAATTATATACCCCTTTATCTCTAATTAATCCCTCCCATGAACATTTCTACACCCTCGTTATGCTGTAAAAATTGCACCTTGATTTTTCATGCCAAACAATTGTTTAGTGAATACCCATACAAATTTCATATCAATGGTGTTCAACATCATGAACATATAATTATTTTATTGGGTACTCACATGTATTTATTAAACACTCCTTTATCATAGAATAAAACTATTTGAGAAATGATCCCATGTTTTGTGATCAATGTGGCACACTTAAGCATAAGAAATAAATGAAAATGATTGGTGAATTTGAAATTATATAGTGCTCCAATGCATTGGATAATGTTTTAGTCTCATGAGACATCATTAAATGGATTAAGGATTTAACCTTATACACCAAGATACATTTTCTATTATGATTTTTCAGCAGTTATCCTTGACCTATAATTATGATGCAGTGCTCTATGTTTTTTCCACATTTCATGTTTTTTCCTTTTATGATTATCCTTATATATAATTCCTCAGTGTCCATGTTTATGATTATAAACCATTTTGTGCCCCATTTATATGATTTTTTTCTTAAATTTATTACCTTATTCATGTTATGCCATGTTTATTCCTATACTGGGATTTATATCTGACCCATTTCTTATGTATGTCCCAAGGTTATCCCATGCAATTTTAAGTACGAAGGAATAAAATGATCATGTTAACGATGTTTTCAATAAAGATGATGCATTTCCTATTTTATGTTATTATGTAATGTACATAATTTCCAACCAAACTATACTTCTCAATCTTTTGGGTTTTATTATGTGTAATTTTATGTTGTAAATCATTAGTCAATGTGTAATAAAGAGAAGGGTTTTTATAGACGATGAGGGGGGAATTGACTAATCTATTTGTGGAAAAACCTTCTTCAAACTATCTTTATGGTGATAAAAATAGCTATGGTTGGGAGAATTTCACATCCTTGATTGTTGTATGAATAATTTTTGGGATTGAGGATGGTTATATTTATGGTTTAGGATGTGTTTGCTGGTTCTTAGCAGATTAAAAATGTTTTTTTTGGAATATATTGCTGAAAAATGATCTAGACCACACTGTGGTCCAAGATATTTTGAGAATAGGAATATCTTATGGGCCATAAGATGTTCCAACACACCAAATTTTGGGTGTGTAATTGTGTGTGGGGTTTTACAATTCCTCATGTGCTTCATGACTAGTTTGGATTCCACTATGTAGTTGTTTGTGGTGTGGTGGGTCCAAAATTACCATCCTTTCTACACCATGCTATTGTCAGTTGCATGTGGATATTCTTAGTGTGGCTTCATCAAGAAAACCACAAGCATGGTGAAAACCCACCATACCAAAGTTTTATTGGTTTTAGAATTTTAAGTGGTCAAATTATCTATCTGGTCTTCCAGATGAGGTTATGCCCATTAATGGGTGTGTGTATGATCATTAAGGGAGGATTATTATGCATTTTGGATTAATTTTCCTTCTCTTAATCCTATTTTTTCAATTTTAGGCTTTTCATTTTAGCTAATTATCTGGAGAGAGTTGGTAGAATTTTCTTTATACATTATTTTTTCTAGGTTTATCTTGACCCTCTAGGTATTTTTTCAATTCAACCTTTATAGGAGATCTGTCTAAGGGAAATATCGGCTAGTTATTCATTAACTGTCCTATGTTTTTTACAGAATAATTATGGTATGTGTTTAATATTATTTTTACTGATCTAATCATTGGTTTAGTTCATCATTAATAATATGGATTTCTTGGTTTTCGTATCATCTCTACGACATCCCGCCTTTTTATTACATAACATTTCATTACATTTTACAAACATAGGATCTTTAAAGTCTAGTGTCTTGGAAATCAAGAACATAAAACATAAGAACAACATAAAACATTATTCTAAACCACTTGAAAGTCTTCATCATAGGATCATCCTATGTACATTTACTGCATCTCATATCTTGGATAAAGACATCAAAGGAAAGGGTGAGAAGAATGCATAGTAAGGGTAAACAAGGGAGTCAATGTACTTGTGATATCAATAAGAACTTGAATAAAAACATGAAGAACGGAGCAATAGAAGAATAATAATATCATAAAGAAATGAACATGGAACATAACTTGAATATGTGGCTAAAAAATTTCATTTAGACACTCATGAACATATCACCAAGGTCCATCCCCAAGGTGTCATAAAAATTACCAAGGGTATTCACTAAGGTATCGTAAAACAGGTCATCTCTAGTGATTAATTCTTTACCAAATGAATTGGAGACCTAGAAAGGATAACCCTTAATATTACTTTAATTACATGTTATACACATATATTATAATAAAAAATTTCATAAATAACCCAAATGGAATCATAGAAATGGGTTTCGTGTCAAAATCATGATGTTTAAAAAGAGATTAAAAATATGATCATTGTGTCATTTATAACCCATGGAAAGTGAGTTAGGGTTATATTTATGTCAATTAAATAATAAAATATATCATATTTATATATTTATGAACACCCATGGAAACTAAATAATTCTGGGTATTCACATAAATAAACAATAGACTTTCTTGAGAGGAAGAGATAGAAATTTAGAGACAAAATTTCTTCGGCATAACGACTATATAACATGGTTTTATAAAACATTAAAAAGAGAGGGGACAAGGTTAAACAACTAATATATTACTCATAATATATTATGGGTGCAGAATAAGATAATGGTATGGATATTTTAATGACATACCACATGAAAATGAAACATGAAAGAAAAGAGAAGATGCAATTTTTCTTACGAAAAATATGGCAGCATAACGACATCACATAAAAATTCAGAAAATAAATTGATGAGAGAGGAAATGGTCTCTTAATAATAATACATGAAATTGAAAGAAATTAGAACATATAAGATCATACCCTCAACATAAATATACGGAAATTAGAAGACAAAACATAAAGGAAGTCGTGACATAAAAGAGGAGGGTGAAAGGACCCCTTACCTTGAAGAGTAACTTCGAAAGCTTGAATGTCGGGACCTTGGGAGGCTTGAGGGATCCTTTGGAGGAATCCTTGGGAGGTAAAGAGACCAGAACATAATTGGAGAGGATTTGGAAATGAAATGAATGAAGGAATGGCTTGATATTTATAGGAAAAGTGAGGGGACAAGCCATTAATGGCCAAGGGACACCTCATCAGTGGTATTGGAAAAACCATGGGCTTGCCCATGGTATTTTCCCATGGTATTGGACACTTGGGACACCTCATACCTTATCATACTATTCATAAGTCAACCATAATTATTGAATAATTATTACATCCTTAATGATGTCATTAAACACTAGAAACTCAAAAACTGTATTTTAACTATTCACCAAAAATTCAATTTTCTCAGAAAAATCCTGAAAATTCATCTTAACCAAATATCGATGCTCTCATTTTAAAAACAAATCCATTTTATGAAAATAAATTTCAAAATAATTTTAAATTAATTTATAAATAAAAACACTATTCACTAAAAATTCAACTTTCTCAGAAAAATCCCAAAAATTTACCTTAACCAAATATCGATGGTTTGATTTAAAAAATGAACTATATTTTATTAAAATAATTTTCTAAATATTTTTAAATTAATTTTTAAACAAATAACACTATTCACATGAAAAAACTAATACTTAACCAATAATTTCTAAAACAGTTATTTACCTATTTTATTGGATCACATTAATTAATCTAGGTGCCTATATTATATTAGTACGTTCTTAAGTGAAGTTACTTAATCTATTTGGTCACATTACTAATCAGAAGCATAAAATCATTGTTCATAATTTACTATTCATCAAAAAACATTTTGTTCTTGTTAGACTCTAAATTTATTACTAAACATAACTGTAGAAGACCATTTTTTTTGAAAATCATTACACATTATTAATTATTTAAGGTTTACATAAATATTTTTAAAATATCTTTTTTTTCTAAAATTTATCAATAATATGAATACTATATTTATCCAGACATTTGAAAATTCACAAACATCACCATAAGAATAAATTACAATTTTTATTTAAATAAAAGGATTACATAAGGTAGTTACAGTCTCGTTACATAGCCCCTTATAACACCAGTATAGGACCTAAGAGTAAGGTGTGCTAGGGCGATAGAATATCGGGATGGCTTGGCCAACATTTCCCGAGTAGTGATTTCTATCAGCTTGAACTTCTCATGAAGGCGATATCGTTTTAGCATCACACGATGAAGTTCAGCTTCGGTTTGGTCCAGAGAAAAGTCCAAAGGTGCTACCACCTTCTCGAGTTCTGTTAGATGGGTTTCGATCAGCCCGAGACTACTAGATGGGGCCATCGAATATTCATTCTGTATTAACCATGATCATTTGTATCTATAGAAAATAATTGTAACATTTAGTTTCCAATGGTCGTATTGACCAACAGTCATATAACAGTCGAAACCCAATGGTCTCATTTTAATTATACTCATTTATTAAATAAATTTTATTTTGAGTATAAAATAAAATAACCCACAAAAATTATGAAACAAAATTCATTCAAAATTTCAAGTCGTTACATTCTTCCCCCCTTAATAAATTTAATCCCTGAAATTTTTAACTAGTAACCTCAAAGGATAAAAGGTGTGGGTACTTCTGCCTCATAGACTCCTCTAGTTCCCACGTGGCTTCATCGTATTTTTGGTTCCTCCACAATTCCTTCACAAGGTGGGTAGTCTTGTTGCGTAGAACATTGTCTCAACGATCCAAGATCTCCACCGGATGCTCCTCATAAGAGTGGTCATGTTCCAGTTGTACCACCTCTTGATTTAGTATATGTGAAGGGTCAAGTATGTACTTTCTCAAGAGGGATACATGGATGAAATCATGATGTTGTTCTAGATTTGGAGGAAGTGAAATCTGATAGGCTACTACTCCCACGCGATCAATGATTTCATAGGGGCCAATGTACCTAGGGTGGAGCATCACTTTCATCCCAAACCTCATGACTCTATTCCTAGGTAAAATTCAAAGAAATACCTTGTCACTGACATCAAACTCCATGTCCCTTTGATGGTTGTCGACATAGATCTTTTGCGGACTCTGAACAGCCTTAATGTGTTTTTGGATGGCATGGACTTTTTCTGTCATCTATTGCACAAGATGAGGCCCAAGAAGCTTTCTCTCACCAGCTTCATCTCAACAAGTAGGAGTTCTACATCCATTCCCATATAGAGCTTCATAGGGTTCCATTTGAATGATCGAGTGGAAGCTGTTATTGTAAGAGAACTAAAATAAAGGGAAATGTTGGTCCCATCCACCTTCAAATTACATTGATCACATTCTTAGAATGTCCTCAGGTTTTTGAATAGTCCTTTCAGATTGGGAATCAATTTGAGGGTGATAGGCCATACAGAAATTCAATTTAGTGCTCATATCATGTTGAAGACTTTTCCAGAATATTGATGTGAACCTTGGATCGCGATCAGATATGATAGAAAGTGGAACTCTATGGAGCCTTACCACTTCCTTCACGTAAATCCTGGAAAGTTTTTCAAGAGAGAAATCTTTTCGAATGGAGATAAAATCGGCAGTCTTGGTGACACAGTTCACAATAACCCATATCACATTCTTTCCTTTGGAATTTCTCGGGAGACTAGTGATGAAGTCCATAGTGATATTGTCCCACTTCCATGCTGGAATGGGTAGTGGATGCAACACACCTTTAGAAAGTTATCGCTCTGTCTTCACTTGATGACATACTAGGAACCCTATAGTGTTGTCAACAATATCCCTTTTCATATTATCCCACCAAAAATGATCACGAAGGTCCCTATTCATTTTTGTGCTTCCTGGATGAATAGAGAAAGTAGAGCTGTGAGCTTCATCCATCATCTCCATCTTTATTTCCAGAATAGATGGAACACAGAGTCTTGTACGAAATTTCAGTACACCTTCTTGATCAATATTGAACTCAGGAAACTTCCCATCCTTCACAGCTCCAAACTTCTTCTATAACAAAGGATCGTCTTTCTGATATTTCTTGACATTCTATAGTAATGATGGTTGAGAAATAATTTGGGTTAGGGTTGATGATGTCCCTTCCCTTATAATTCACATGTCCAACACTACTAGTTCATATATCAAAGGATCTTTTTGAATCCTCATCATGGAAATAACAACTGTGTCTTTCCTACTTAATGCATCAGCAACCTTGTTTGCTCTTCCAGGATGATAATGAATTGAACAATCATAGTCTATAAGAAGTTCCAACCATCTCCTTTGTCTCATGTTCAATTCCTTCTATGTAAAAATATACTTCAAATTTTGATGGTCTATGTTTATATCACATTTCTCCCCATAAAGATAGTTCCTCCATATATTTAGAGAAAAAATGACTGCAACCACCTCCATATTATGCGTAGGATAATTCTGCTCATGAGTCTTCAATTGTCTAGATGCATAAGCAATGACCTTATCATTTTGCATGAGGAAGCACCCAAGAACTTTTAGAGATTCATCACTAAAAATTAGGAATCCTTCCCCACTTGAGGGCAGAGTTAACATAGGTGAGTAACCAATCTCTTCTTCAGCTTTTGGAAACATTCCTCACACTCTTTTATCCATATGAACTTGAACCCTTTGTGAGTTAACTTGGTTAATAAAATAGAAAGTAGTGAAAAGTTTTTCACAAACCACATATAATATCTTGCTAATCCATGAAAACTACGAATACCAGTTATTGTTGTAGGTCAAGTTCACTCCTCTAAAACTTTGGTCTTTGCAGGGTCAACTGTGATTCCTTCATTGGTAACAATATACCCCAAGAAAGCAACTTGTTGTAACCGGAATTCACATTTACTAAACATTCCAAAAATCCTCTCCTTCCTTAGTGTTTGTAAAATAGCCATTATATGATCATTATGATCCTCAAAATTTTTAGAATATATCAAAATATCATCAATAAAAACTACCACAATGTTTTCAAGGTAGTCCTTAAAGACTCTATTCATCAAATCTATAAAATATCAGGTGCATTAGTCAGACCTAAGTGCATAACAACAAACACGTAATGCTTATATCTTGATCAGAAGAATGTTTTTAGAATATCTTCTTTCTTCACCCTCAATTGACGATAAACAGATCGAAGATCAATCTTAGAGAAGAATTGATCCGTACAAAGTTGGTCAAATAAGTCATCAATTCTTGGAAGATGGTATTTTTTCATCACTGTGATCCCATTCAGTTATCTATAATCAATGCATAGCCACATCGATCCATCTTTCTTCTTCACAAAGAGAACTGGTTCTCCCCAAGGAGACATACTTGGTCAGATAAACCCCTTCTCCAAATGCACTTGGAGTTGTTTCTTTAATTCCTCTAGCTCCACATTTTCCATCCAATATGGTTTCTTTGATATTGGATAAGATCCAGGTACGATATCAATAGAGAACTCTACCTCTCTTTCAGGGGGAGGTCTAGGTAACTCCTCAGGAAATACATCAACATATTTCTGGATGATGGGGACACTTTCTATTCTTAAAGTATTATCTTCTTCTTCTTCTTCTTCACCGATAAACACCATAAATAATGATATAGGGGGTTATTTTAGACAATGACCAGGTTGAGATATCTCTCCTTAAAAGATAACTATAGGTTTTCCATTCAATACTACTGATATTTCTTTGCTTCCACAATTGATCTTAGCATTATACATTGAGAGCCATTCCATCCCTAGTATACTGTCGAATTACAACATGGGAATGTGTACTATATTTACGATATGATTTTGATCACTAAGTAAAATACTAGAGTTTCTAAACACTAATGATGCTTGGATAGTCCCACCAGGAGTCTTGACTAATAAATCTACTTTTAGAAAATCGGGGGTTGAATCTAAATTCGTTTCAAACTTAGAGAAAATAAAGGATTGCATAGGACCAAAATCAAACAAAGTATTTTCTATATTTGAGAGGAAAACTAGAGTATCTTCTACCACATCATTCAGAGCTTCAACTTCAACTGTCATGATAGAAAAAGAACAACCTTTCTCCCTTGTCCTTTGTTGAGGCTGATGGTGGTTCCCCTCCACTACCCTTGGATTTGGACAGTGATTAGAAAATTTCCCACATTGTCCACACTTGAAGCACTGGACATCAAGTAGGGCCTGTACCATCATTCCCTTGTCGTTTGTGTGTGGAAGTTGATGTTTCACCTCACCATGACAATTCATCACAATGATTCCATCTCAACCACACTTGTAGCAATTCCCACTCCCGAGAAGGTATTTCCTCAAATGCTTCTTCCAAAATTTATTACATCTGGGATATTGATCATTCTTTCCTCATCTACCCTGATCAAAAGTCCTCCCAAAGCTGGGCTATATTGATCTATTCTTTTCATTTTATTTATGAGACCACTGCGTCTCACCAAACTCTATCTAAACTTTCATCGTACTCCACACGATCTCCTCGTAGCTATCATAGACTCAGTTGGCTAGATTATTCCGCAGATGAGGTCTCAGTCCACAGAAGAATCGATCAACCTTACCATTTGGATCCATGACAAATCTAGAGGTATATCGTGAAAGCCTTGTGAATTTCATCTTGTAGCTTCCCATAGATTCATTCTTCTTCTGCTTCAGCTCGAGAAACTCCTTATCCAATCTTGTTCTCATGGAGTGAGGGAAATACATACTGAAAAACATCCTTCTAAACTCTAACCACTCTATAGCTTCAACCCCCAATCTTGGCCTCGTGTTTTTTATCAGTTCACACCACTGATCAGCTTCTACCTCTAAGGGATAGACTACCAGGGTGACCTTCTCTTGCTCTGAACAAATGAACACAAAAATACCTTCTTGATGGAGCTGATCCACTGCTCAACAATCAATGGGTCAATCGATACATGGAAGGTTGGTGGTCTTTGATGAATAAAGGACTCAACAAAATGTTTTTCCATTAGCGGTGAGATCGGTCTCTCAGCTTGATTCAAGTTATTTCCAATAAACTGAGTCAGTTGGTTCATCATTCGCATGAATGTTTCCATTCTGGCTTCCATCAGAGGGTCATCGGTGCATGGTCTATTGCGGTCACCATTTGCACGGTTCCTCCTATTTCCCGCCATTTACTAAAAGAATAAATCCATTATGCGAAACTTATTTGATTTACAGATATTATAACTATAAATGATTTTATGTCTTAAAACATCATGCTCAAACAATTATATTTCCTTATAATTCATTCATAATGATTCATAAAAAGCATTCAATTAACCAAATATATCCCCTGAGAGTGTCGTAACCATGAGTGCAATAAGGCCCGTTGTTGTACACCAGTTCCCGTTCGAGTCTAGCTCAAAGAGGTGTTTTCGGGTTTTACCCCTGTGTACATCTGTGCCAGAGCCGCCTCTACCTTCTCGTATCCAGATAGGGATGTATTTATTTGATAAACCACTAACTTTATACTCACAAAAATACAAGGATGTTTTTTTATATTTAAACTTTTCAATAGGGTTCGTCCTAATTTTATCACAGCCTAATTTCAATAAATAACTAAACTATCCTTTGATACCAACTATGTCATCCCGCCTTTTTATTACATGACATTTCATTACATTTTACAAACAGAGGATCTTTAAAGTATAGTGTCTCAGAAATCAGGAATGTAAAACATTTGAACAACATAAAACATTCTACTAAACCACTTTTGAGGATTAATCATAGGTTCATTCTATGTATATTTACTGCATCTCATATCCTGGAGATAGACATCAAAGGAAAGGGTGATCAGAAGGACTAGTAAGGGAAAAAAAGGGAGTCAATGTACTTGTGATATCAATAAGAACTTGAATAAAAACATGAATACATGAGCAATGGAAGAATATGAATATAATAATGAAACAAACTTGGAACATAACTTGAATATGTGGCTACAACATTTAATTTAGACATTCATGAACATATCACCAAGGTCTATCCCCAAGGTGTCATAAAAATTAGCAAGGTTATTCACCAAAGTATTGTAAAACCTGTCATCTCTAGAGATTAATTCATTACCCAATGCATTTGAGCACTATCATGGATCACCCTTAATATGTATTTACATTCATGTGAGCCAGATAGATCATAATCAAACATTTCATAAATAACCCAAATGGAATCGAAGAAATTTGTTTCATGTCAAGATCGTAACGTTTAAAACGAGCTTAAAAATAAGATCATTATGTCATTTATAACCCATGGAAATGGTGTGAGGGTTATATGTATGTAAATTATAGAATCAAATATATCATCTTTATAAATTTATGAACACACAAAGAAATGAAATAAGTCTGGGTATTCACATAAATAATCAATAGAATTTCTTGATAGGAAGAGATAGAAATTTTGAGATGAAATTTCTACAGCACAACAGTTATATAACATGGATTTATAAAATTTTAAAATGAGAGGGGACAAGGGTCAACCACTCATAAATAAATCATTATACAGTATGGGTATGAAATAAGATCATGGTATGGATATTTTAATGACATACCACATGAAAAGGAATCATAAAAGAAAAGAGAAGATGAGATTTCTCTTACGAAAAATTCGTCAGCCCAACGACAAACTTAATAATTAAGAAAATAAATTAATGAGAGTATAAAGGGTCTCTAAAAAATTATACATGAAATGGAAATAATCAAGAACATATAATAACATACCCTCAACATAAATATATGTAAATTAGAAGACATAACATAATGGAAGTCGTGACTTTAAAGAGGAGGGTGAAAAGATCCCTTACCTTGAAGAGTAACTTCAAAAGAATGAAGGTCGGGACCATGGGAGGCTTGAGGGAACCTTGGGAGGACTCCATATGAGGTAAAGAGACCATAACTTCATTAGGGAGGATTTGTAAATGAATTTAATGAGGGAATGTCTTGGTATTTATAGGAGAAGTGAGGGGACAAGCCATTAATGGCCATGGGACACCTCATCGGTGGTATTGGAAAAACCATGTTCTTTCCCATGGTATTTTCCCAAGGTATTGTCCAATTGGGACACCTCAAACCTTATCTTACTATTCATAAGTCTACCGGAATCATTTCATAATTGTTACATCCTTAATGATTTCATTAAACACCCAAAACTCAAAAACTATATTTTCACTATTCACAAAAAATTCAACATTCTCAAAATAATCCCAAAATTTAACCTTAACCAAATATCATTGCTTTGATTTCAAAAAAAAAAACTCCATTTTATAAAAACAATTTTCTAAATATTTTTAATTTAATTTTTAAATAAAAACACCATTCATTGAAAATTCAATTTTCTCAGAAAAATCCCAAAAATTAACCTTAACAGAATATCGAAGCTTTAATTTCAAAAATGAACTCCATTCTATGAAAATAATTATCTAAATATTTTTAATTTAATTTTTAAATAAATACACTATTCACTCAAAAAACCTAATACATAACCAATAATTTCTGAAATAGTTATTTACTTATTTTATTGAATCACATTACTTAATCAAGGTTCCTAAATTATATTAATACTTTCTTAAGTGAAGTTACGCAATTTATTTGGTAACATTACTAATCATAAACATAAAATAACTATTCATAACTACTATTAATCAAAAATTATGTTGATCTTATTATACTGTAAATTTCTTACTGAACATAAGTATAGAAGACCATTTTTTTGAAAATATTTACCAATTCTTAATTATTTAAGGTTTACATAAATATTTTTATAATATATTGTTTTCAAAAATTTATCAATAATATGCATACTATACATATCCGGGCATTTGAAAATTCAAAAAATTCACCATAAGAGGAAATCACAATTTTTAATTAAATCAAAGGATTACATAACGTAGTTATGGTCTCGTTACATAGCCCCTTATAACACCAGAATAGTACCTAAGAGTAAGGTGTGCTAGGGTGATTAAATCTTGGGACGACTCGACCAACATTTCCCAAGTAGTGATTTCTAATAGTATTAAATTTTTGTTAAGGCGATTCCAGTTCAACTTCACACGATGGAGTTCATCTTGGGTTTGGTCCAGAGCAAAGCTCAAAGGTGCTACCTCCTTCCCGAGTTCCGTCAGATGGGCTTCGATCGGCCTGAGACTACTGGATGGGGCCATCAAATATTCTTTTTGTATTAACCAAGATCATTAGTGTTTATTGAAAATAATAGTAACATTTAGATTCCAACGGTCATATTGACCAATGATCATATAATAGTCGAAAACCAATGATATCATTTTAAATATACTCATTTTATTAAATGAAATAGTTTTTTTGATTATAAAATAAAATAACCCACAAAAATTAGAAAACAAATTTTTTTCAATATTTCGGGTCATTACAATCTCACTATTATATATTCCTCTTTCTCATTAATTTATTGGGAATTTATTTTAAGGGTTCTCAAGTGTATGAGTTTTTCCCCACTTGTAGAAGATCTCATTGTTAGCTACCTTATCTTACCATTGTCCTCTTTCTGCTTCATTGGAAGGAGATATTAGATTTTTAATTTATTTTATGATTTTTGAGAAATGGGTATCTATTATATATAAGTCTCTTTATGTTGACACAGGAAACCTTGAGTAGATCAATCAAAGTAAACTTACAAGAAGGGATCATACGACCCTTGAAGAGTGGTTCTTAGGATAAAATCCCATTTCACTTAATATTTTTAGGAAATATAGTCATCTTCCTTAATTGAATATTTAACTCCCTTAACTTCCACAGTAAATTTCTTGGAGAGTATTTCATGTAGAGTGTCCAAGTCATCAATCATGAAAAATCATTCTCTACTCATCTGTATGATACATTAGGAGGTGTGTTCAAAGTATCAAATCCAAAATAGGTATTTTAAAAAGGATATTCCCAATGGACTACTTAGTTTTCCCTATCATGTATGGGAGGATTTGTATTCAACATCTAGACAAGGTAGTGAGGAAGATCTCAACTTGGATAAACAACTTGAAAAATCGGTTCCTTTCCTTTAGCAGTAGAATAATGCTAGTTAACTGCATTCTCACCTCTATTCCCATTCATGAATTATCAGTTATTATGGTCCCTAAAATAGTCATTAATAATATATAAAAACTCATGAAATTTTTCATATGTGACTCTTATTTGGTAGGCAACTTCCAATGGGCTTTGTGGGAAAGAACATATTATCTGATTGAAGAGGGCGGTATCAGTTTGAGGAGTGTTATGAAAGAATATTGTGGGAGGTGATCAATGATCATATGTTGTGGGAAACCATCATGAATGGGAAGTACGGGAAAACCTGGGAACCTATGAAAGGAACTCATCTAATCTTTGGGGGACATTGCGGAGCCATATCCCCCATCATTAGTTCCATGCATTATGGATTATCGGCCAAGGAAATATCTGATTTTGGCACGATAACTTGTCCAATTTAATTCTCAGTTTTCATAGATGTACCACCATAAATCTCACATTCAAGGAGGCATGAAATTATACTATTTTTACACAGATTGTTTTAATTAAGGAACATGGTGATATTTTTCATCTCATTATGAGCAAGATCGGGGTTTATTCCTAGATTTTTCATATGGTTTCTTCTTAGTTAAGGCCTATAGATCAGTTCTATTTAACTATTCAGAATGAGATACATGGGGTTTCCTTCTTTAGTGCAAAAAAATATCCCCAATATTTCATTTTCTCATTTGGTGTATCAGTAACTAAGTGGTATCCACTGATGAAGAGGTGAATAAAAATGGGGTTAACATAGTTTCTAAATGTTTTTTCTACCAACATCTAATTGAGGAGTTGACTACCCATTAATTTTTTGAAGGTGATTTTTTCACCATAGTCTGGAGATCGCTAGGTGAGTTCAAGGGAGTGACCTACTTTCCAATTATGGTTGATAATTTATTTTAACTCTGGTTTCGAGGGGTTGAAACCAATAAGATCACTAAAAAGTTGAGATCTATTCTTTTGGTTGTAAGATGCATTTGTCTTTAGGAGGGAAGGAACAAAGCATGACTGGGGGTGATACCTGATCAAGGTTGGATCTAGTATCTAGGACAAGGTGGATGACATTAGAATTGGGTGATATTTTGAAAATTTGGAAGGTGTTTCCATCCCTGAGACACATTCTACAAGATAGGTACTATATTTTTGGAGTCCTAAGGTCACTTTCTCAAGGTTAGTGGATTTTTTGGAAGCCACCAAAAACCGGGTTGAAGCTAAATATGTATGGGTCCTATTTCATGGGTACTATAAGGGGGAGGGGATTGGTATTGTTTGGGACTTGAGAGGTTACACGGTTGCTAATTTTTCTACCTATTTTGATTCAGTAGACTCGATTTAGGTGGGGGCTTCCGATTTTCTCAAAGGCCTTTAATTCATATTTATAGATAACATTGACCTATTATAGTTTGAAATTGATTCTATGATTTTTTATAGATCTTTAAAAGGCCTCACTGCAATCCCATGGTCTATAAAATATCATAATGGTAGATGCATGTCCTTTATGAATAACCAGATTAGCCTGCTCCACTCTTATAGAGAGATTAACAAGGTGGATTATTTTTTTAGCGACGAGGCCCTATGTTGATGCATTGTTTGTGTCCTACTCAATTATGGTCTCTATTTCACCAGATTTTGTGAGTATCATCAAAGGTGATTCATTTGGTCTTCATTAATTCATACCATATGATTCTTATCCTTTTATTCCTAAGGTCCATTCCCCTTCATTGCCTCGTGTACTTTCTTCTTCACTTTTAATAATAGAAATAAATGTTTATAGAATTTTTTGTTATAAATTATGAAAATATATTTCATGAATTATTTTTATTTAAATAAGAATAGTTGTTTTATATTTTAAATATTTATTACGGAATAATTGGGTAGGATCCTAATGGGTTTATTTGATCACACTCTACACATAACATTAAGTGTATGAAAATTGTTTTTTATTTGATGCTGGAAAATGAAAGCTATTATATGATAACGATGTTTATCTGTGTTATCAGGGTGTTGGATATTGGTGGTAACATGGTGGGATGTTGAATAAAACATTATATATTGACGAGTTTTCCTTTATTTTTAGAACCTTTATTTTATTTTTTGGTTTTGCTTATATTTAGCTTTTTTTGATTTTGTGTTCTTTTATCTTACTCTGTTATGGAAGGTTGAATCTCTTTTATATATGACATTATTGTTTCCTTTGGTTTTCAAAATTATGGGTGAAATCATTCCCAATGATAGTTCTTAATTCCCGAGAGCTTCTCAGAAGCCTATGGGGATTTAAAACCTTCTTTGGGCTTTACCATGGGTTAACATGGGTATTCTGTTTAGGAATGATCCGGATCAGATCATGAAAATAATTAAAATTACAATATTTATCAATTATTTCCTCGATTGTGAACTCTTTTATATTTAAAACATTTGTAATACATTAAATTGGTATAATATACACTTAAAAATCAAAAAAATATTTTATAACACCAATACTTGACATGGAATCTCAATGAAGCTTCCAATACTCCTTATAGATTTCTAGAAGATTTCATTATATGGAAACAATATACTTCCTTCAAAAATTTACGTTTAGGTTTTAATGAAATTGACTGGAAATTATAAAGAAACATTATTGGATTATCTAACAAAATTTTCTTCTTCAAGTTTGATATTTTACCCACTTATACAATTTATATAGAATAAGAACATAGATACGTCATGCATAGTTCATTTAATCTCAACTCTTCAATAAAATATTTTTTTAATAAAATCACTTATATTGTTGAAAAATATCAATTGATGATTGATTAATGAATTCCGTATCCAAAATATTCCTTATGAAAACCTCTAGTCTCATTGAGGCAATAATACACCCAATGATATTGTGTATATGAGTGGAGATTGAAATTTATTTGATCCTATTTCATCTAATTCCTTTAAAAACATAACTGAATCATTATTTAATTCTCACATTCCTCTAGATTCACCCAGTAAACAAATTAAACAATTGGTTACTACTAAATTTATTTATATAACACACTTAATATTAATTTTCATAAGAACAATCCTTAATTTTTTCTCTTTTTTAGGAAGTTTCTTAAATTAGAATTTTTATTTTTAATAGTATTGATATTTGTAACACACCATCCCAAGTCGACTTAGTACGCCATCCAATCTGGCTCTCCATAAGGCCTCAAGCATAGCTCCCCAAATGCCAGAGGCTACTTACTAACAATGAGGGTCTATAAGGTGTTGTGGGGAGACTATAAACTGTGGCTAGAGTGAAATAACAATGATAAAATTACCAAACTCGTACATAGGGATACACATCATTGTATGCACAACAAACAACTAACAAAATCATGCTATAATAAATGAAGTCCAGTATACATTCTTATATACTCTTAATCATGAAAAATATAAAACTATTTGTTTCCCACTGGGCTGACCACATATAACAAATAAAAAAATTGATAATAAATATAACAAACTCTACTGAAAATTTCGATCCAAACCACATACCTGTTCTGTATGATGATCGTGCTACACCAACTGAATCATGAGAGTCTGCATGAGTGGCTTTTATCGATCAAGAAACACTGGGCCTCATACCCATCCATTGTTAAACCTGTGATCCAATATGAAGAGAGACATCAAGTCTTTATGGACACCGTAGTGCATGTGTAGGGGGTGAGAAATAAATATTAGTAGGACCCCTAAAGGCAGAACTATATTATAATTTCATAACCATGGTTGTCAAAATCACTATCCAACTCACAAACTCATATGATTTTATGGGTGAACTATTCTCAATGACTTCACTCACGACCTAAATCAGTTTTAGGTAAGATAAATGGAAATTAGGTAGAATCATTATAAAATAATCCACACATACAGACATGCTGATTTGGATGAGTGAAAAGTGGGGCCATTTTTGTCTAAAACATTCGATGATCTATCGTGCACACACACAACTTCTAGGGTTTCTCTTTCAACCCTACTCTTGTAGTGTTTCCTCACATGAAACTAAGATCTACTTCAAATAAATTTCCTCACATGACCCAGCCACTCCGCTTCACGGATGCTTCCTCAAACATGACCCAACTCTGCCTTACAATGCCTCACATGCCTTGAGCTTTAGTTAGTAGCCCCCCATGATCTATCACACACCCATACCAAATCACACTTCAAACCTGAAACTCGATGACCCCAGCACCAGCTCAAGTGTGGAATTATATGCCTTTCAGGATGATTGTATTTTAGGTGTGAAACAATCATCAAATTTTAGGTGCAGAAGGCTAGCCCATTACTAGATTCCTCTTATATAGGTGTGACATAAATCGATTGAGTATCTTTCTTGATCTGTTTACTTAACCTGTATAAGCCAAATATTTTAAGGTCTAAGTGGGTCTCCGAAAATCTTATAATGAAATGAGTCTTTCCCAAATTTATACTATCATTCCATTAGTATCCAATAATATGTACCCATAGATGGATTATCAAGTTCAAAAGCTAAATTCTGTGTTTTATATAGCTAATTTGTGAGAAATAATGAATAAAATAAATAGTATTAATAAACTATTCAAGTTTCAAAAGATAAACTTTTATTTTTCAATTTTACTTCAAGTATGTACTTAATTTCTAATATACATGCTATTTATAGTTTTCCCTAATATTTCATAATGTTGATAATTTTTGTATGTTGGGGTGTTGGTCTGTTATTATTTTCCTATAATTTTCTAACCAAATGAGACTTAAAATATCATAAGATATTTTTTGATCATGAGTGATTTAATTTATAAGAAATTAAATTCATATCGGGATTGTAATTTTAGTAAAACCTATATTATTTTTATATATAGAAAATAAAAATTCCTCTAAATTTGTGCACATAACGTTAAATTATGTGTTTCCTCTAAATTTATGCACATTAAGTTCTATTGATATGGATTTTAAGATATGTTTTCAAGTTTGTCCTGTAATTTTAAAATATTTTTAATTATAAATAGATTTTATGAAAATATATGTGTCATATTGTTTAGTTGTCTTGGGGACACCCATTGTATGGTTCATTCTTACTCAATTTCATTTTATTATGTAAAAACATATAACGTTTTATATTTTGATTCTAATTTTCATGCCTTTGTGGAGGTGTTTTAGGAAAAATTGAATGTTCTGACCAAAAAATAATAACAGAGTAAAGGTGTTAATCACATATGTGTTTTTGAGACTTGAAAAAATAAGCATGTGTATGTATATATTATAAAATATATATATACATATTTTTTTTAATTATTGAATTTTAATCTTATGAGTCTATGAGTCGAATTTAAAAGTCGAGTCTATTGACCTCTAATGAGTCTCAGTAGACACTGGAGTTAGAATATCATGTTCATAACAAGTGAATAGACATATGTTTTTTATATCATATTAGAAAACTAATAGTTGTTGTCTTAAATGGAAAAAATGAAAAGATATGGGGCCAAAAAAACCTAAGAAAGAAGCCAACTAGAAGCTTATATCCTCACACCTGTGGAAAAACTATCCCCACTCTAGCCCCTAGTAGAGGATTTGTAGTATGTGGATGACCCAACCACATGACAATTGGTGCATCATCAGAATCCACCTAGTAGATACAATATGTATAAATACAATAGGAACTAATTCCAAACCCCATGGCATATCCATAGCCCATCCACACAAAAAATGCACATATACTGGGCTATAGGATTGCAATGGTGTGATCTAAAATGGAGACAAATACATCTATATTGACACAACTAGAGAAAATTTCATTCAAAAAGGTCATGCATAGTAAATCAGACACCAGCTATGGACCCAGAATAAATTTTATATGGGCTCTATAAAAATCTATGAGTGCACATCATCCAAAACTCCATGAGTGAAAAGTAATCTGCTACACACAAAACCTAATCTGTGAGTGCCCCAATATGTCACAATCCTAAAGCCACAATAGTCAGGGATAACACTCAATTAGATGGGGGTTTCACTCATCCAATTCATCAGTTAGATCCCTAATATCTTCAAACAATAGCCAACTATTAGAGGATATATCTAGATAAAAATCCATGCAAATGCTATATTAAAAATATCTTAAGGGACTCCAAATCAAACCATAGTATTGAGAAGAAATTACCTCAAAATTCACAGCCAACAGCCAACCAAAACTGTGATGATTCAACCTCAAAAACACTATACAAAGAGCTAAACTAGCAGTGGCGACCCACTCTCGGATAAAAAATCACAGGGAATCTCTCAGTACCCTAGATCTCAGAATGCAAACAAAACTGACACTATGGGCTCTCTATGACCCATCCCTTGGGCTAAACCAAAATCCAGGGCTCACATAGTCACCAAGGAAACATCATGAAGTGATTCCTAACTTGGGAGTCCCCTATTGAATCCAAGATCTCGGGACATGCCTAGAGAAAAACCTCAATTGGACCAAATCCACCAGAAGATCAGGACAACCTATGAGGGGTTCCAGTTGTTCATCCCAAGGCATGAGATACCCCCAATTCTAAAATATCCCAAATATCCCTCAATGAACTCCTATAGATCCTCAATCAATAATGCACCAAAAGGGGAATCCAAAAGTATAATACTACCAATAGGGCCATTCATAATGGTACTTATGGCCACCTCAAAAATAGAAAACCCTCCAGAAGGGTTCATCAACACAAGAAAAAATCAAACATTCCATTCAGGAATTATCAATGATCTACTATGCTATCCAATTATCACTTGATCTGAAACTAGTCCACAAAGAAATCCTTAAGAGTCCATTAGACTCATCTTAGAATCTCAACAATAAAAAATTGTAGCCGTCATCCAAAGGAATCAACACAACCCAAAGTCTACAATAACTCTGATCTTATGAAAAAAGAGATAAACCTCAACTTCTGTAACATTGATCAATAGGTCCCAGCAGGTAGGAAAAAACAAAGATATCCTTATAGATATAACAGGATCTTTCCTGCTGGATCTATATAAAGAACCTCATATGGATCACCATGGAACACTCGAGACAAGATGACCACCGAACTCACGACCCATACCCAGAAATCGTAGCACAAAATCCAAACCCTAGTAGGGTTCTAAAACCAAACCTCAAATAACTCCTCCTGAGAAACTCTCATAGTCAAAAACACCATACATATGGACTCTAAATGATGAAATGATTCCAAAATAATGATACATGTTGAAAAATGATTAGAATGGACTACTCAAAAGTCCAATTATGACTCTAGGGCACAAAAACACCCAACCCCCCCTCCAAGATAGAAAAAGTAAACGACATGTACTTCTGAGTACATAGTGTGTACTCCAAAAGCTACACCAGGACATGTACTTCTACGAGGCCAAAACAAACATGGGGTCTTCCTAGGTAATACAAATTTATTAGGGAATACATGGGGTATTCATATATACTAATATATAGACATGCACCATTCATATGGTGTGTTATACCAAGTATGTGGCCACATTGCCATGTCCCACTACATAGCGTGTACCAAGAGTACATAGTGTGTACTTCCCAAATTTTCTTTTACCCATGTACTCTGCCACATGGATAGGTATGTGGACAATTTATAATATATAGATTTTTCTTATTGTACACAAAATATACTTATGAATATTTATCTTCCGTAAATTGGAAGAACACAAAACATGTGATCAAAAAACCACATTCCATCAACACTAGTTTTCTCGATAGTAAAACCGTTGAATCATCCCAAAACCCTTGTTTTCTCCCCGAAATCTATAGATCTACAAACCAAGGGTACCCAAAATCACAAAATAGTATTTAAAAATAAAAAACATCTTGACTATGATGATTTAAAATAAAAAACGTAAATGTTCCTACCTTCATGTTGAAACTTCTGAATCATCATGCTGAATCCACCTCCCGCACCCACCACAATTTGATTCGGGCCTTGGGTGAACCATCGATGGTGCCTCCTCACATTACCTCTCCTCTATATCTCTATATCCCTCTATCATATGCGAAACTGTAATACTATAATGGAATTCATTGGAAGCCAAAAAGAAAAAGGAAAAAGAAAAAGGAAAAAGGAAAAGGGACGAAAACAGGAAAAAGAAAAGAAAAGGGTCATGGAACCAAAAATGGTGCCTAACACAAGGTTATGAATCACCTAAGAAAAAATCCCCATTCATAAGTCAATGATAATGATAGAATCACAATACAAAGATTTTTTTAAAAGACACAACTGGAAGAACATGCTCAAATAAATTAGTATTTAATTAATTAAGTATTAAATATTTTGTGAAAATTAGAATGACTTAAATTCACACCAAACTCTAGTCCTAGGGTAAACACCCTATTTTAAGACCAACAAAGTGGTCAAAAAATTATTTGAAATCAACCTATAGGATAAATTACCATTTTACCTTAAAACACTTTTTGGTACAAAAATTCAAATTTCCTGTAATTTTCACAACCTTTGATGACACGAGTCATCATAAACTTTCCACAAAAAATTATTTCTTTCCCTGAGAAGGCTTGTTGTACAATCAACAACCATGGTCTCCCTAAAGGACTAGAATAACCAATGTTATCTTGATTTTCTAATGATCAGTTCTAAAGTGTCCTCAACTCTATCCCAACATGAGAGATGTTCAAAAAAGAACAATCTGATGGTCCCAACCCATGACTATCCTTATAGTAACCCTATTTATTAATTGAAAACAAAATTTACCATTCTCTATTGATCACAAAATGTAATAGATAGACATGTAAATACCACTCACACCAGATCACCAACACAAAAATATTACTAGAACCGCACTTAACAAACCACTTAAACGAGGATCATGACCCTTAATGGCCTATGGTGATCTCCCCAACATAAAGATTTCCTTAAATTTATCTCAAATGAGAACCAAAACTCATGCTCACATGGCCGAATCCCTAACAAAACTAGTCTGACATGCTTAAAAATCATTGAACGTGCTCCTCATACAAGTCAGTTCAAGAAATATAGATTACCCTTATAACTCCCTTTCATCATAAAGACATGTCCCCCATAGAATGATCTTCCACTTGACCACCCTCCAATCAGGCATTGATCCAAAACCATAAGAATCCAATCATGTTCCCACTGTGCTACCAAAGGTACAACAGAAAAGTGAAGGGCCATAGGTCAAACCAAACCATCCTCATCAAGACAAATACATGATAGGGAGAACTCCAAGCACTCCACTTCTAAAAATCTAGGCATCCCCATGGTTGAACAAATCCAGGTGATATTAAACCTCAACGACCCCAATAATGAAAAAAAGAATGCCCACCCAATCCATCTGTGATAGTGGACACACAATCCACACCACATGGCCTAAAAGACAACACATGGAAAGAAACATTCCCCACAAGGATAAAAAACCTAGGAATTCAAGGGAACCACCAGCTCAGGGAAACTCAAGCCTGATCCAAAGATCCCTTAAGAATCCTTTCCCTCATTCAGCCACCAATAGGGCACTCAGAGCCCAATTTTGACCCATGCGAGTCTCCTTTCATCCCTTGGAAAAGCGACTACATCTCTGATACTATCAAAATTATCACCGCACAATCCAAATGACCTTTCATCAATATAATATATAAAGTGAAACAACATATATTGGCATATGTCACATGAATCCTACATGCTACGAATGATGCAAGAACACTGGACTCTATTCTAGAGGCCAAGATCCCAAAATAAAGAATAAAACATAAATCCATAAACCAGTTGCATCACACTAGGTGAAATCCTGCAATCCTAAAAACAAATAACAAGAACAACAATCACATGCCTTGAAAATTTGGAATTCTTATTGGAAATGGTATTCACGACACACTGGTATGATATCCATCACATGTTCTAACCCATTACTAGACCACCTTTATACTATATCCCTAAATCATAAACCTAAAAACCCCTGATAGCATTTTGTAATGAACCATCTTGAGTTGACCTAACACGTCACCTGATCTAGATTTCTACAAGGCCTCAAGAACGCCTCCATGAATTCTAGAGGTTGTCGACCAATGAAGAGGGTCTATATGGGGATGTTGGGAGACTATACCCTCTGGTTAGAGTTCAATAATAGTGATAAAATAATAAAAAACATACACATGGATACACATTAGAGTATTCATAATAAACTAAAATAAAATCATTCTATAATAAATGAAATTAATCATACATTCATACATACTCTCAAGCATAAAAAACATACAACATATGGTCACCCAATAGGATGAACAAATATAAAAAAATAAAAAATAAAAAATAAATATAACTATATTTTATTCCTATGATGAGCCAAACCATATACGCGTTCTCCATGACCCTCGAGCTACACCAGCCCAATCCTAATACTCCACATGAGTGGCTCTGCTTGATCAAGCAACACTAGTCCCTATCCCCATACACCACACAACCTTTACACCAACCATAATGCAGACATTAGGTCTATTTTCATGTTGAGGTGCCCATCTAGGGTTGAGAAATGAATATCAGTTGGTCACCTATAATGGTGAGCCTATAATATGTTGTTATAACAAGTGCATCTACACATGATATTACCAGCCTAGATGAAAACTAATACAAGAAATCATAAAGGAAAATAGATGTAAAAAACAGGGGAAAAAACATAAGAAAGTAGATAATTAGTAGGTTATGGTCAAGCATTTATAGTAATATGACACAATATCTAGCCACTATAAGAGGATTTACAACACGTGGTATGCCCATCTACACAATATTTTTTGAATCCACCATATCTACAGATGAGATAACAGACATATAAAATTACAATCTTTATTGCTAGACCCGAGGTATAACCATATATGTCCATATGAACAATGCATAGCTATCAGGCTCTAGGAATCCAATGGCATGATCTGAACTGGTGAAGAAAACAACTAGGTCAACACAACTAGAGAACCTACTAGTCCCAAAGGTCCTATAGAATAAATCATGCACCAGATATAGATCCAAAAATAAAGCCGCATATGATCGATAAATTGATTGGAGTGAACAATATCCATGTCCCAATGAGTTCAATGGAATCCCAGGAACTGAAAACCCACTCTATGAGTTCCTCGACACCTCACAAGATCGAATGAACACTGGTTAGTTATTACAGTCAACTAGATGGTGGATGTACTCATCTAGATAATCCATTAACTCCTTAATCCCCTCTAATAATATCCAAAAATAGGAGGATAAAACTATATAGAAAAGGTCCAATTCCCTATCCATGATATTCCATGGTTATCCCCCTCATTCCACAGTCCTAAGTAGAAACTATCTCAAACATCACAACCAATTACTAACCAAACGTGGGATTATCCAACCTTGAACCCCCCGTCCAAATAACTAAAATAGAAGTGATAATACACTATCTTTAAATAAAGTATATGTACTCTCTCAAGATCTTAAATCTTTGTATATAAACGAAATAGACAAATTGGGAACTCTACAACTCACCCGAGGGGCTAAACCAAAACTCTTAGCACAAAAAATCATTAGGGATACAACATAAAATGACGTCCAGATAGGTAATACCCTGTTTCCCCCATGATCTATGGACATTACCACTAAACCAACCTCAATCATGCCAAAGGAAAAAAACATGAATATGACACCCTATGAGGGGTTCCTCTAGTTCATCCAAAAGCACGAGATGCATCAAATGATAAAACGTCCCAAAAAACACTAAGTGGGCTCCAACTAATTGTGGATCAATAGAATACCCAAAGGGGAATCAAGAATGTACAATCCCACTGATGAAGGATTTTAAAATGGTCCTCATGAAACCCTCAAAAATAGGATACCATCCAAAAGGTTCCCTAAGCACAATCCAATACAAAAAAAATTTCATATGGGCATTCTCAACTTCCATCTATAGAAATAACTGATCACTTGATTAGAAAATTGACTACAAGAGAATCCTAAGGAGTAACATAAAATCATATTAGAAGATTAACAACAACCATATGTAATCACCATCGAAAGAAATCAACCTAGACTAAAGGATCCAACAACTCTAATCCTTAAACATAGGATCTAAACCTCAACTGCACTAACCTCAAGAAACCGGTGCCAACCATCAGGGATAAACCAATATCTCATTATAGGTACAACATAATCTTGATTGCATGAATTAATAAAAAGAATCAAAATTATATCACCATGGAATAGTAAATCAAGGACCATCATCGAGCTCACAAACCTCACTTGTGCCTCACAAATCACAACCCAAACCCTAGGAGGATTCTAAAACTAAACCACTAATAACTCCTCCTTCTAAACTCTCATAGTCTAAAAAACCATCCATACAACCCCTAAATGTTAGAAGGATTCAACCACCACCAGGAAACATGGATAAAAACACTCGTAAAGGACTACTCACATGTCCAATTTTGGTTCTAGGGCACAAAACACCCAAAACCCCAAAGTTGGAAAAAGTACAGGGCATGTAATTTTGAGTGCATGGCGTGTAATCCCAAATCTACACTTGTACATGTACTTCTACATGGTATAAGTAGAAATGGGTTATGCCTTTGTACTACTACATGGTTAGGGTATACATAGGTTCAGCTCGTATACCACTACACACCATATACCCCTCACATGGGGTTCCCTACCAAGTACATGGCCACACGGCCATGTCCTAATACCTGACATGTGCCCTACATACACAACATGTACTTACCAAAAGTCCATCTTACCATGTAATCTACCACATGGTAAAATACATGGTCAAGTAATAATATACGATGTGTACTTATAGTAAATTTTGTGTAATTTGAAAAAGTCATCTTCACAAAATAGGTAGAACACACAACACATGTTCATAAACCAGACACCATGTAAACTGGTTTTCTTGAATGGACAACCCTTGAATCACCTCAAACCCACCATTTTATCCTTAAAAGAAACATATCAAACCATTATGGGTCCATAATAACCATAAAAAGAATTAAAATATTAACATAGCTAAATTATGGGGATTCATGATGAATAAATTGAAATGGGCCCACCTCAGGTTAGAAACCGCCAATAGTTCATGCAGAATCTGCCACCCACAGCTCCCAGACTTTGATATGGACCTCAAACAAACCACAAATGGTGCCTTCACAATTTCAATATCACATCCCTTCCCCTATAACTATCTTTTTCATTTGAAGGAAATCTCATATGGGTGTACACGAGAATCTATAGTAAAAAAGGGAAAAGAAAAAAAGAAAAAAGGAAAAGAGAAGGAATAAAGGAAAAAGAAAAATAATATGGGCCTGACAGAAGTTTATGCCTCTAATAGGTAAAGACATTCATTATAGAATCATCTATTAAGATGAAATATCAATAAAATACACCATTAAAAATATAATATGGAATGAACACCATCAAATAAATCAGTATTTAATTATTTAAATATTAAATATTCTATAAAAAATTGAATGGCTCAGATTCCCACTAAACTCCTATACTAGGGTAAACACCCTATTCTAGGACCAAAAAATTGTTTAGAAAAACTATCTGAGATCACATTATAGGAGAAATTACCATTTCGACTTGAAGCACATTTGAGAACAAAAATTAAAATTCCCCTAATTTTCAGGACCCGTAATGACATGGGTCATCAGAATTTTAGAATAAAGTTCAATGATAATGGTTGTATATATAATTTTTTTAATCTTATGATTATTATGGTTTACGATAATTTAATTAGGATTTCTCTTAATTTTCATCCCACAAAAATGATGTCCTCTTTAAATTACATTGTATCCATTTGTAGTCCAAGATCTATTTCTATCATGATTTTCACTAATTAAGTATATAAATAAGTCCAGAATATATCAATTAGAAAGGAATACCAACCACTCATATATGAATATTGTATAGATGAGTGGATATCTATATAACCTAATCCATCATATGGGTTCACTCAAATCTATTCCTTTTGTATCCTATTAGTCAGAGTTTACTAGCTAAATGTAACCCAAGGTATATGCTAATAATGTGGAACCTAACAGTTAGGGTCACCATGTTACTTTATTTACTTATAAAATATAGTCCATGGAAATATAAATTTATGGTCACATATACTGAAAGATAGATATTTTGATAAATGTTTTGTTTGGAAGGAATCTAACACTAAGTATTTTTAAAGGGAACATAATTTCCCTATCTGATATCATGTTATTCGCATTACATGTATTCATTATTATAATTATTTACATTGGAATCATATTACCATCCCCTAAATAAATATGTTCTAAACTTATTGATGTGTAACTATTTACACAACTCACAACCAATGCTACTAACCTAAACTAAAAACCAACAATATGTATACATATCCAAATGCATATTATACATAAATTACCTAAAATCATTCCATGTTAGGGATTAGAATCATATGAAATCAATAATATCCAGAAGAATAATATTTGAGTGATTGAAATATAACACTAACATTTATTGATAAAGAATTATCCTCTTGGATAGTGACCGATTTATTCCATTGTCCCTCTACCCAAGGAAACTTTACTCAATAGAGACCTTAGTTCCATCGTAATTTTAACACTTAATAACTTTTAGAAAAATAGTCTTTAATGTTAAATGTATGACATCATTTTATTATAATCCAATTTAAAATATGGGTTTAAGGACTTTTTGGAGTCATTTTTTACAAAAATGATGCCAAAACTACCCATCAGTATCCTTTTTATGTTAGTTTTTAAAGAAACCCACTCCAAAAATTTAATAAAAAATATTTTTTGTGTCAGTTTTAAAAAAAACCCACACCAATAATTTTATGAAAAATTTACTATGTTTTATATCATTTCATAAACTTTGATTTGACTAGTTGTAGAGCTAAAACAGAGTTACAGATTAAAAGTTATGGCCTTAAAAAAGTTGGATTATTTTAAGAGATGTTTTTGGAGACTTTTTGGAATCAGTTTTGATTAAATTTGATGCCAAAGAGGATTTACATTTTATTTATGGGGTCAGTTTTGTAAAAATACAGAATCCATTAATTTGAATTAGTATCATTTTTGGTGTTAGTATTCAAAAACACCGTTGTCATTTTTTTTAAAAATTATTTTTTGCGATGATTTTTAAAACAAATGACACCAATAATTAAAAATAAATTAATATGTTATAGAAAATTTTCTAAACATCGATTTTACCAGTCGTGGAGATAAAAAAGTTATAGATTAGAAGTTATGGAGGTTAAAATTTTAACTTCTCTCAGAGAAGTATTAAAGAAGTCCAAAATTTGAAGGTCGTACCTTTTACCACCAAAATTTTAATAAAATTATGTTGAAAATATTTTCATTTACTATATATAAATTTATGTTCTCTTTCGTTCCTCATTTTTTACCATTTGATTCTATCAAATTTTCAACGTGACTTCCATCAATGATTTTAACATGATATCTATTTTAATCATTTAATTTATTTATCATTATTATCCTTAATTACTAAACATCTTGATAATATTCCTTATAATTATGATTTATTATTATGATCGAGTTATGAATATTAAACATCTCAGTGAGATTTAGCAACCGAGGTGAAAAATTCATTATCGTTCACCATTTTCATTGGAACATGAGTTCTAGAAAAAAAATGAAGTGATATAATGATAAAAAAATATCATTTTGATAGAAACTCTTAAAATATTTAAAATATGTTTTAAGTCTTATGTTTATTTTATTTCATTTGGTGTATTTTATTTTCATTCATGTGTCTCATTTTTTCAATGAAACGATTTGTATCTATGGAATATTTGAAAAGTATAACTTATGACGGTCGTAAATTTTGATCCATAACTCCATTTTTGCTCCATGAATAGTAAAATTAGATCTTAGGAAATGATATAAAACATAGTATATTTTTAATTATTGTTATTGATTATTTTAAAAACAGACACCAATTTTTTTTAATTTTCGGTGTCTGTTGAAAAAAACCGAATCCAATATTTTTAACTTTACGACTTCGATTTCGTTAGAAACCCCTTCCAAAAATTTCTCTGATGTGTATTTTTGGAGTCATTTTTTAAGAAACCAGCACCAATAAAAGAAATGTAAATCCTTTTTGGCATCAGTTTATAAAAAACAACTTCAAAAGTACAATTTTTAATTTCAGCAGTTTCAACTTCATTTAAAAACTGATGTTAAAATTTGAAAGAACTGATGTTATAGACCATTATCTACTAGTGAATATATAAAAAATAGTAAATACTTAATTTAGGCTCATAAATTTGTACAAGAAAAAATTAAGGGAGAATGAAAAAAATTAGTTATTTTAGATAGCATGTACCTATGATGACCTGAGCTAAAAACATAAAAATAATTTATCAATTCCACGATTTAATTAATACATATTATAAATAGTATCAGAATACAAGGTCCTAAAGTTTTAGTATCTTGGAAACTACCTATATAAACATCTTATTTCATAATAGCTATGAAACTTTCTCTATAATGGTGCTCCTATAGACACTCTTCTAGACATCTCATATGATATAATCATCTTCATAACCTAGAGAATGAAAATATTATAAAGGGGTGAGATCTAATTCTTAGTTTGTGTATGTTATCAACTGGTCATAATGATTAGATCTTAAAAATTGGAGAATACATGAGTGGGGGAGAAATTTATGATAAATATATCATTGTATCATTAGTGATAATCATAAAACTTGGTTGAGCATTAAAGATCATAGAATATAAATATAACACCTAGGAAATATCATAAAAAATATGGCTTAGAAACATATAACAGAAATAAAACAAAACATGAAATCATAACACAAGAAAGGAGAAGATCCTTATAACATGGAATATAACAAAAAAATTTCCTAGATTGGAAACAAGGAACATTCTAGAGAAGTGGAGAAAACATTAAAATATGAATTAATTTTTAATAAATTCATTTATGTTTCACATTTATTGTGTAAACAAATCCAATTATGTCCACCCTTTAGTCTGTGAAAAAAGCCATGTATGTCTACTATTCATTATCTAATGAGATATAAAATCCTAACCAATTAATTAGAGGAATTATATTACCCAAAACGTAACCATCCATAAATATGTGTCCCACATAAAATCTAATCATTCATGTGATAAAAATAAACCATGAGAATAAAATGGATTTCCCAACTTTTCCAACTGGTATCACATTAAAAAATATGATCATTTGATACCCAAACCATAATATAGCAAAAATAATATTTAAGAATAAAAAATATAGTTTAATTTAGGAACTATTACTCCATTTGATACAAATCCTTTAAATATATAAGAGAAAACCCAAAATAACAATTTTATGAAAATGATTTCTTAATATCATATTTAAAAACGTTATTTTCAAGTCACTTTCCAAAAAACCATTTTTTCGAAGATGAAGATTAGACAACTTGAAAAATTACTTGATAAAAAGTACAATAAATATACATTTATAAGGAATAAAACATAAAAGAAATTGTGAAAAAGAAGGGAATATTATAAGATCATGAAAAGGAAAAGCCTTTCAAATATTCTAAAATGTATCAATTTAAAAGACACTTCCTTAAAAGGATAACAAAATATTATTTTAAAATGGATAATTGGGAATATAAGTATCATTGGAGATAAAAACAATTTGAGTTTCCAATATGGGGAAAAAATATATTCAATAAGTAAAAACATAGATATGGAAGGTAAATCCATTAAAATAAATAAGAATTGCTCTTAACAAGAAGGAATTTTCATGAAAAAATATAATCCCCGAGGAGGAAAACATAACATTGAATCATGATTTCCATATAAAATAAAGCTAAAATACAAATTATCCTCACTATATGGTATAATAGATCAATCATGAAAGAAATTAGTTTAATAGAAATGATTATGACCTAAGGAAAAGATTTGAGTCTGGAAAACCCCTTACCTTTATTCCCACTTTGTTGGATGTTTTCTACACTCATGTAAAAAATATACAAATAACTTAATATACTATTTTATAACCATATTAATACCCAAACTATTTATAATTTTCATTTATAATCACTATATATATGTACATTAGTTTTTTTTTATATTTTTCTGCATGAGGTGGTTATAGTTTTGACTATTTGGACTAGTTCTATAAGAGCAGTGTCAGAATTCATTATTATTTAGAAGTTTATCATCCTAATATAATTAATGTTTTTTTAATGGATGAATTATAATTAGTTATTAAGTTTCAATTTCCAATTATGTGTTTTCCATCCTTTATCCTTGAGAATGAAATTAATAATAATAAAAATTCAATTATTTTCTAAACCAATAAAATGTGTTTTGTTAATTATTGAGTTAAATAAATAAAGGAAAAAATTATTTCAATATTTATAGAATATTATTTTATTAATTATGTTTTTATAGTCATATATGATACATTTTTCATACATTTTTCATGTAGGTGGTCAAAACAACCAAAATACGAACATACCATAATTAATGGATGATTATGAGGAGATTTATTATAAATATCATTAAACAAGTAGAATAATTATGTAATTTAAGGATTATTTTTATGATATATTATAATTATAAAATAATTATTGGAACAATTTTAGGATATTAAAATATTACATAATTTGAATAAAAATTTTTTCTCTCAGTAAACCTGTTTTAAACAATTGAATTAATGATTATTGTTTATTGAAAATATCATTAATACATTTTCCAATTTTAAATACCAAAACCTTAATTATATAATATATATCTTATTTATCTATTAAGCACATTATCATGACCATAAATTTAATGATCTGATGAAAAAATAAATAAAAAATAAGTCATTCCATGGAGGCGGTAGTACACACAAATGTGAGGTTGATGATTTCATTTTTTACAGAACAAGAGTAATGCATAATATTTTTTATCAAGTAAAAATATATAATATTTTATAAATATATTAATTATTTATTAAATTATACATCATTAATATCTATTTAAGGTGGTTATAGAAAATGAAACATGATGCTCTTTGGAGGTGGTAGTTCGCAAACACACATGAATTCCATTTTCTCTTTTATTAAGTGAAAAAAGGCAGGATGGATAATGATCGTATCATAATTATAATAACATATTAGTATAATTGAGATAATTTTGTTATCATTTTACGAATTTGTGATGTAATTTTAGGAGGAATAAATGCACTTAAAGAAATAGAAAAGTGAAATAGAGGATAGGAACTTATACCCAAGTTCTTGAATTACCTCCTTTGTAAAGGGGGTTAAAACATTAAGGTATACTATTTTTAGAGTACCATAACATATTTTATGTGAATAATAGTTTTTATAATAGATTTTTTCAGATTTTGGAATGAGTACTGGGGGTTTTTGTGTGGGGGTAGGTGAAGAGAGGAGAACCCCTTTTATAAGAGAAAAGTGATGACATTTTTTTAAATACCAATAAAATTTCAATAATAGGAATTCACTATCAAAAAATTTTTATCCAAAATTTCAGAAATAATAGGTAGGTTTAGATAAAATTTAGACATAACCCATTAAATTTTCCTCCATACATGATTTAAACCCATTTTAATCCCTTTACCCATTGAATTTTTTCTTTATCCATTTTATCTTTTACCACAATAACTGTTTTTTACCTAAGATAAATCAATATTTATGACTAAAAATATAGTATAAATTATTATAAAATTTGGACATAATTATTATAAAATTTTAATCCATTTTATGTTTCAATCTATAATTTTTTTTAATTTTAAATTTAATATATTAAATGTATAATTTATAACTTTTTAAGAAAAGTATTACTCGTGTTATAAAATGTAAATCACATGCTTGTAAACTATTATAAATATCTAAAAATTTATAATTTTAATTAAAAAAATATATTTTTTAAATAAAAAGGTTTCATAAAATTTCAAGTCAAACTTATATACAAATAATTCCTCAAAATACACAAAATTAATAAATATGGTATATAGTAATATTCACCTGAAAATTATTTTTTTAGAAAAAGAATTTAAAATTATGTGTATATTGATTTATAAAATATAAAATTTAAATTTATTTTCTTAAAATTCACATTCTAAAATTATCAAATTTTACTTTTAATTAAAAACATAAAATATAGTGAAAAGATGTTTTTGTTGGGAAACAACTTTTTATATGTTAACCATTTTTTTCCTATAAATTAATTTAATATAGTCATAAATTATTATTTATAAAATCAATATATATGGTTATTATTAAATAATAAAATTTTTCCTTAAAATAAAACTATACTTTCCTGAAAATACACTTTTAACGCATAAAGTGAATTTTGAAAAAATTACCATTTGAAAGGTATAAAAGTTCATGAATATCTATACATATAATTTTTTTTACATGTTGATATAATCATAATTTATTATTACATAAAACTTTATTATATATGTAGTATTCCAAACCATTAGACAAACTATGGTTGTATTTTTGAGTGGTGATTCCACTAGCTTGGATCTTGTGAAGATCACAATGAACTTGAACTTATCTCGTATATGGTTTTTATCAAACAAAAATTTCTCTAATTTGGATTGGGATTTTTCTAGAAAAGTCTCTATACAAAATACCTCACTTCAAAGATTATAAAAAATGGCCTTTCTTAGGAAGGATTATGCTATTGGATTACATTTATTCCTACTTACATTGTTGATTTTGTATTATAGTTACTACAATTTATACCCGATAAATTAATGGATTTATTTTACATATCAATATTAATATGAAAAATATATTAATGGTTTTTGTTTTAGTTTTTCGTAGTTTGTGGAAGATAATATTTAATATATTATTTATTTTTTGATAATATAGAGTGAAATATTAGGTCATTACACTCTCCCCCTATTAAATAAATTACATCCTCATAATTTTAATTTTTACTTAAAAACGAATTTATCTTAGGGTATCAATAACATGACTCATGATTTAACTTTCTAATGAAGTATATATCACATTTATTCACTTATAGAAAAAATAATTCCTATATTATGTTTCTTCCTCACCATTTTAATTAAATACCACTCGTGATTTGGTGTCATGTTTTATATTATTGTTTCATCAGTTTATTGTTTTTAACATAAAGTTAAAACATATCATAAATTTTTCTATGGTAATAAATTTTATTCCCTATTTTTACATTACATATATTGCAAACACCTATCACTCACCGCCCATGTTTATTAAAATTTTAGGTTCTAGTGGAACGTTTCGGTCGGACGATGAATTCAAAAAGAATGCTCCTCTTCCTCATAAGGCTCATTGAGATTCACATTTATACCCATATTTGACCTTTCTAATGTATACAACTTCAATAGATAAGTCTATAACCTCTCCACATTATCAATATATTTTGTTTCCATCTTCGAAAGATAACCACACATCTCCTCAACTTCTTGTTATACCAATCCTTATGCTGCCTGATCTATGAAACCTTATTGTCTAAAGGTTGGTGAGGTACAGACGAACTACCACATTTTATTTGGGAGGATCTTAATTTTCCCATAGAAGCAATTATAAGAGCCAAAGTATTTACCATAGATGTTTTATGACCTCTAATGCTCTAGGTAATTGAACATTATTCTCTAACTGCTCATAGCCCCGAGGTCACTATATGGCCTTCCTCTTTTTCACCTAAGCATCTGGTCATATTGCACTAGAGGTATTGTCGGAGAGTTGTATTCTATATCCACCATTGGTATTGTTCTTTCAAATTACTAAAAAAAATAAAGGAATACACATGATATTTGTTCATTAATGGATGATGATAACGATGATTTGTTATTTTATTCTTCTATTACACTGATATTAATATCCCTCTACGATAACTTTTGGTCATTTTTTATGTCCTCTTCCATTTTTTATCAATAGAAAGTATGTTTTGGGTAATATAAAAATGAAAAGTGAATATGGATTCAATGTTGAAATAGTTAATCCATTACTATAATGACATAAGATCCATATAAAGGACCCATACTAATATTTATATTAACTGAAATTTTAAAATGAAACCAACATACAACTGGATGTTTTATTTAATGAAAAAAATATCGGGTTGGTACACGTAGAAAATAATTTAGGAAACATAGAGTGACTTTATTAAATGTACCATATTAATAATTCTGAAGTATAGGATTTAGTTATCACAATTTATCTCATGAGTCGTCATTTAAGAGGCTTCACCTTATTTCCATGGTCATGATGGTTATTTTTTCCTCTCACCCTTACCATCCTATGGATTATTATAATGATTTAGGTGATTTCCATGTTTTATATTCTTAAGGAATTGTACCATTAGTGGTGCTTTGTGATGCGTGTTTTCCACTCCCATAATGATAACCATCCAATTCATTTTTCTATTGTATTTTGATGCTCGATGAACCCATGTTCCACAAGTAAATAATATTTTATTCCCATTGAGTAAATTCCCTTAGGTTTTCCTTCCATATTTTATATATATAAGAAATTGGATATTCTTTTTTTTCATCATATTTTTCACTTGATCTTTCACGTGAATCTATCCTTATCTATTTTGATGTGTTTGGGACATCAACTATATTCATATTGTTAATCATATTTCATGATAATTGGTTTTTCATAACCACATAGTTTCTTACTTCACATCCAGTTATGATGTGCTTCTCATTGATTTAATTCACACATTGTCCGCATAACCCATGATTCATTCTTTTTCTAGCCATTATTAAAACTAAAAGAATTTACATTAGTGATGAAACATTAATAATAAAAGGGATTTTTCATAATCATAAAAGGAATTTGACCATAAAACATCTTATTATTTTACATTATCATGTTGGCTTATAATTCATTTAGTTTTTCCTTTATCAATATCATTTTGACCAAGGATATTTTATAGTGGGTTATGTTATGGTACTCAACCTAATCCATCAAAGTAACTAGAAAACCAATCCTTTATAGTGGTTCATAAAGATCATATGATCAACCAAATAATATCCCCTATAGTGTCTAGATAGAAGTGTAGTATTAGTCCCACTCATTTTATATCAGAGTGATGATTGAGTCATTTCTCAACTATCCATTTTTTGGGTTGATTACCCCTAGGTACATATATTCCATATACACACCCATTTTTGAGTATCTAGAAAGGGATGTATAACTAGGAAAATCATACACTGAATACTTTACCAATATTTCAGTATATTATCTTACACTTATATTCATATCTAGTGTTTTTACTAATGTTCACTAATATTAATATAATATATAAATAAACTAATATCTAAAAATAAATAAACATTTTCTTTGATACGAACCGTAGATATCAAAGATAAACTTATATAAATAATACATTTATTCCGTGGTTTAATTAATGAATCTCACAAATAGTTTCACAACCCAATGACCTAAAGGTTTAGTGTCTTGGATACTAGATACATAAAAATATTATCATATAACACCAAAGAATATTTCTCAATCACCGTACTCCTCTATACCCTCTTTTAAACATCTTATATAATATAATAATCTTCTTAACATGGGGAATGGAAGCATAGAAAATGGGTGGGATCAAATGCTCAGTAAGGGAAAATTATCAACTATTCATAACATTTAGATCATAAAAATGATGGGAAAAATGATCAAGGGGGAAATATCAGAGATAAAGAACATAGGACTATAAGATACAATAATAAAGATTTATTTATCATTAAGGATGCTGACATAAAAATATAATACTAAAGAAAGTTCATAAAAATACTTGGCCTAGAAAAACATAACCTAATAAAATAAAACATGAAACCCTAGTATAAGAAATAGGAATATATTTAGAACATGGAATATCATAAATGTTTGGAATTTCATTGAAACAAGGACCATATTAAATTAGTGGAACAAACATAACCATATTAAGACATTGTGAACAGATCCAAGTATGCCCACCCTTTAATTTTGTGAACATATCCAATTATTTCCACCCTTTAGTTTGAGAAAAAATATAAGTATTTCCATTCTGAATTACCTATTTATATGTAAAACCATAACCAATGCATTGGATTGTGATATATAATCCCACCATTCATAATCCATACATATGAGTGCCACTTAAAATTAAATAATTCATATTATCATAAATAACCAATTAGAATAAAATGGGATACATTAGTTTTCCTAACAGTATCACATAAAAAAATATCATTTGATACAAAATACATAATCTTCCAAAAATATTATTTAAGAAGAGAATATATAGGGTGATTTATTAACTATTACACTATTTAAGAATTATCCTTTAAAATTTTAATATAAATCACAATTATAAATTTTCATAAAAATCATTTCTTAATATCATCATAGAATAAGGGATTTTGAAGCCACATTATGAAAACCATTTTTTAAAGATAAAGCGAAAAAAATATTAAAACATTAATTCAAAAAAAAATTTAATAAATAGACCTTGATAATAAAAAGAATATTTTAAAATGCTAAATAGAAAGGATGATTATAAGATCATGTTATGGAAAATCCTTTTAAATATGTTAAAACACATTTATTGAAAACCAAAAAATCAACATGATAATGAAATATTTATTAGAAAATGAATAAAGGGGGATATAAGGTTAATTGGAGATAAAAAAATTTGATTTTTAACTAGTGGATAGAGAACATTGGAGAGAAGAAAAAACATGGATATGGAAGAAAAATCTATTAAACTAAATAAAATTACTCTTAACAAAAATGAAATTTTAATATAATAATAGAATCATCAAGGAAGTATAATTTTGTATGAAACATGATTTCGCTAATAAATGAGGTCTAAATAAAATATATAATCATCTTAGTGTATATTTTTTCAATATTTAAAGTTAATAGTCAAAGTGGAGTGATTATAACCTAAGGAAAATATTTGAGTCATGAAAACACCTTACCTTTATTATTGATTAGTCAAATGCACTCTAACCTCCTATAAAAAACATAAATATCTTAATATACTAATTTATAATCATATTAATACAAAAAATTATTCATAATTTTAATTTATAATCATTGTATACATGTATACAAGTTAGTTTTTTCATACTTTTCTACATCTGTTGTTTATATTTTTGAATGTTTGTGTGAGTTTCACTGGAGCGATGTTGGTATTTGTTCTTATTATAATTTTCAGAATTAAAATAATAATATAGTTATTGTAATTGATGATTTAAAAATATTTATTATGTTTCAATTGTCATTCATTATTTTTTAAATTTTTTTAATAAGAATTTGGAAATAAACAGAATTCAGTGATTTTTTAACCAATGAAAGGTGTTTTCTTAATTATTGAGTTAAATATTGATGTATAATTTTGTAGAAAAAAAATAAAGATTTTTTTTAAAAATTATATTCTATTATATAATTATTTATGTTTTCATATTCATCCATGATATATTTTCATATCATTATTCATGTAAAAGGTCAAACTGACCCAAACATGAACATACTATGATTAATGGATGATTATGAGGTGATTAAGTTAAAATATTATTAAAGAAGAAGAATAATGATATTATTTAGTGTTTATTAGTGTGACATATCATAATTATAAATTATATATAATAAGAAATAATGGATATGAAAATATTACATAATTTAAATAAATTATTTTCCTCTTAGTATGCTTCTTTTATACGATTGAATTAATGATGATCATTTGTTGATCTAATTATTAATAGTTATTCAAATATTTTATTTAAAAAAATAATTCTATAATAAATATTATATTTATCCATTAATCATATTCTCATGAATATATATGTAAGTTAGTTATGAAAAGAAAAATGAAAATCAATTGTTCTATGGAGGTGGCAGTCCAAACGTACACATGGTTAGTGATTTCATTTTACATAGAATGAGAGAAATGTATAATATGTTTTATAATTTAATAATATGAAACATTTTATAAATATAATATTTATTTTATAAATTAGACATTAGGACCATCCATCTAAGGTGGTTATAGAAAAAGAAACATGATTCTTTGTTGAGTTGGTAATCCACACACCCACATGAATGCCCTTGTAAATTTTATTAATGGAAAAATGGAAAGGTCAATAATTATTTTACCATAAATGAAATAAAATATTAGTGAAATTTTTATTTTTTTTAATTTATGATGTAGTAATTTAATTATTGGAATAAAATGTTCACATAAATAAATAAAAAAGACAAATTGAGTTTTGAAACTTCTACTACAATTCTTGGATTATATCTTTTATAATTGAGGTTAATCACTTGAGGGATAATATTTTGGGATGAAAAAATATTTTTAAGGTGTATAATAATTTTTATAAGTGTTTTGTGATATTTTTTTTCCAAAATTAGGGGGTTGTTGTGTGAGGGGAACTTTTGTGAGGAGAGCCCTTTTTATAAGAGAAAAGGGATGGTATTTTTGTAAATACCCATAACTTCTCAATAATTGGAAGTCAATCTCAAGAAAAGTGGCACCATGTTTTTATAAATAATGGGTTGGAGAGGAGATATGGTCTATATAGCCTTAAACATTTTTTTAAATTTTTTTTAAACATGTTTAAATACTTTTACACCTTCAATTATTATTTTATCCATTTTAGCTTTTATCGTGAGAACTAGTTTTTACCTCTTGGTAAATTATTATTTGTACCAAATAATAGTGGGCCATATTAGATAATTTGGACCAACTATTTCTAAATTTTAAATCCATTTTTTCGGTTTCAATTTGTGTTAACATTTAATTTTAATATAATAAATTTATAATGCATTAAAATAATTTTTGGGAAAAATATTACTTGTGTTATAAAATATCAATCATAGGTTTGTAAAATATAATCAATATATTTAAAAGTGTAATTTAAATTATAAAAAAAATATTTTTGTAAGAAATTTTTTTCATAAATTTCTATGTCATACTTATATACTCAAAATGACATAAAAACGATAGTATTAGTAAAAATGGTATAATGTACTATTCACATGAAACTAATTTTTTAGAAAAAACTCAAATACTTATCTTAATATAATATTTACATTTAAAATATAGAAAATAATTAATTTTTTAAAATTAAAAGTCTAAAATTTATAAATTTTATTTTTAATTATAACATTTAATATAGAGAAAATTTATTTTTATAGATAAAAGGATTTTGGTATATTAAGTATTCTTTTTTGTATAAATCACTAATTAATATAGATTTTACTTATAAATATTTTTTTTCCATGTTGATATAATGCTAATTTATACTCACATAACCCCATATGAACTCCATGTACCACCTATGCATCATATAAGTTCTGGTTGTCTTTTTAGGTGACAGTTCAGTTAGCATTGATCTTTTAACAAAATATAAAAGCTTGAAATTATCTCATATATGGTTTTTCTCAAACCATGATTTCTTAATTTCATCTTGGGATTGGTCGAGGGAAATTCCTAATGAAGTTACCCCTTTCGTGTTTAGAAAAATGGGCTTGATAAGTAAGAATTTCGCTTCTAGATGCCATTTCATCATACTTTATTGAATTTGTAGTACTATTACTTTAAATTGTACCAGGAAATTTAATTACAATGTCTTAACAACCATATTTAATATTCAATATATATCATGTTTTTTATTTTAGTTTTGTATAGTGTGTGAAACATTCAATTTAATATATAATTTATTTAAAGAGAATATACAATGAAATATATTGTTGTTATAGTAACTCCTTATATGTATTTATGATAATTTATATAAGTAACTTCACACTTTAAACTAAAGTATACATTAATTCATAATATAAAAATTATATTATTGAATAATTAATAATTTAATTAGACAAATAAATGAATTATTCATATATTTAAACACGATTTAAACATTTTTGATTAATTTATAAACCAGAAAAATATAAAAAATTTATAATTTATTCAATCATTATTGTAATTCCACGATTAAATAAATATAAACACTTTTTATTTAGATTTAATTGATCTCCTTCATATTATAATTTATATGAAATTTTATTTTAAATATTTGATACCAAATATAAATTTATATATATATGAACAATTAATATATATTAGGTGAACATTATAAATATCATACATTTAATATTATTTAAACCTTGATCATATCATTTGTCAAACTATATTTTACATTGTTTGAATAATTTCTCAAATACAATCTTTCGATTTTAACAATTAAAAATAATTAACTATAAACAATTCATAATTTTAAACATAAAATCCCTTATATTTTACATAATTTTTTACTTTATATATACTTTATAAATTAAACTTATAATTTCCATATATACACTTTACATCCAAATTATATTTCATTCCATACAATTTTAAAGGTATTCAATGTTAACACTTAATATTTATTTATAAAATGATTAACAAATAGTTAATGATTAATTATAAACCTTTTATAATTAATTAATTTGTAAAAATTTAAAAAATTTAATACATATTTTAAAATACATTTTCCATTATTTATAATAATTTTATGAACCATACAATTGAATTCATAAATGAAAAATTTCAAAATTTAATTTTTCTAGTATGCCAAATTTTATGATAAATAATCATGGAATCTGATATATCCTTTAATAACAAGTGAATTATATTTTATGATATACATCATATCGATCAAAAGATATGATTCCATGTTTACTTACATTGATTTTCTCCATCGCTTAAAATGATATCCCATATCATATGTGATGATATAATAAAATCCAAATTATTTACACTAGGTTTCTTGTTCTGATATCCCATGTTATATATAGTGATTATGTTTCAGAATATGATATCATATATCATAGAATAATCAATAATAAAACTTCCATATCAAATCCTATGACATCTCGTATCAAATGGCCTACTACAATAAAAAATTTCTATCAAATATTATGATTGGAAATATTATAGTCATACGATACTCATATTCATATTTTCAAACCCTAAATTTTAGAATCATGATAATTGGAATTGTTTGGATACCACTGATGGATTTATGAAGATCAATTAGAAACCTCATTATTAATATCTACAATTTATTAAACTAAAACCATGTATAAATAAAATGAAGAGCCCATGTGTGCACCCAATACTTGTTGATCATTATAAATCCATTATTATACAATATGCTTGATGAATATCGCTAAATGTTTTACAAAAGACCCCATCCTGTATGATGTATCCACTGGATGAATGAGTCTCCCAGTTCTAGGAATAGATTCTTCTAAGCTCCACTTAATTCTAGAGCCTCTATAGGGAAAGGGGGTGTATGAAGAGATCATTGGGAAATGAGGAATCTATAAGAGGCTTGGGTGATTTAGTATATAACCTTCTCATGGTGATTACCATGGTTTATATCTATCAATAGATTCCTAATTATTTATGAATTAACACATACATTATGAAATGTATGAGTTATGCATCCAACATTCATGTGTTTTTCATTAAAATACTTAATTGATCCTCCCAAAAGATTCATGTTATAAACTGTTATAATTTATGATAGACAAGATGGAAGAATGTGAATGTTAACATTTATCATTATAATTCCCTTCAATGATTATGTTTATGATATCACTATAACATATCTAATGATATTCCAAATAAAAAAGCATATGAAGTGATTTATAATAATGAAATTCATTCTATATGACATAGACACATAGTACACTATTATATGTGTTCTTAAGGGTATATCTTCTTATTATAGGTGGTTTTATAAATATATTCCTCTTTAACTTAATCTAATTATATCCGAGATAAGTTTCATGGGACATCTGAATGCCCATTAGTAATGAAATAAAACATGAAATCCATACCGATGATCCAATAATCTATCCAGATAATATAATAGAATAATATGATAAATAATAATCCATACATACCTATCTGTCTATACTTTCAATATTAATAGGAATTGAGTATGATTGAGTTCCCTAATTAGAAACCAATAGGTTCATTCCTCTAATAGTATCTACTAATCAATTGATTCAAGAAACACTTAAAGGCCTCATTTATCTAAATTATGTTATTGCACCACTTCCTTAAAAAAATGTAGAGAATAGAGATTTAAAGATTTTTTAATATAAGAGGATAATCTCCAACAACAATTCATATCTCAATGAAGTGACTAAAATCACTTTTACAAAACTCATGCATCAAATGCATATTTCTGTTTCTGTTTATATCATTCCAATCCTTACATAATGACCAAACACTTTTTTTCCAAAATTCATTACATAATATTACTAAAAAATCTATTTTAATATTAATTTATTGTTTAAAAATCATCACATGATGTGTTTTTAACTAAATTTATCTGATAGTAACTCTATAAGAATTAGCCAAATGGAAACAAATACTATTATCACATGAAAAATGACATGGTGTAAAATACGATGACTAGAAATCCACCATGGAATATTGATCATAATCTTTTCATTACCTATTTTTTAGTTTATATTATCCATAAATATCCCAATTTTATTAAATTTATATGTATTTTCTAAAAAATGGAAATCTAAAATAATTTATGAATCTTACCACGAGTATTTAGAAATGATTATAATAAATTGTCTAAAATTTTATTCAAAAACATTATACCAAAAAATCAAAATTCCCAAAATTTATGTGTGGTATTGCATGACATTATAGTGTTGATAAAAATATGAATTCTCTAATATAAAATTATAATCAAATAATGAATTCAATAAAAAAAATTACTGCAATTCAAGTAACAAAGGGTCTATGAGTGGTCTTGAAATGCCCGACAAGACCATTGCAGACACCTTGTGGTGGCGAATCAGTTGTTTTCAATTTTCACCAAATTCTAAATTATCATGAAACCCCTTTAGAATTTAACCCCTGTTACCAATTAGTACATATGGATCTATTTTTAACCTATAAATCATAAACTATATTAAATGAAATAAAATCAATAAATAATCACATATTATTTTCAAAATTTTCAGTACTAAGACTTTCTCATTGCCTTTATTGATTATTCCACCCTGTATAGGATTCTAAAATATAATCAATGTGACTACAACAGGTAGTGAAAAAATGTCATCTCACAAAGGAATTCCATCTACATATTCACACTATATTCATAGATCCATGTTGTGTTCTCTCAAAATACCTTCAGTTGTGTAGGTTCTATTGAGTCCCACAATATATATTAATGCGATGATTTGAATTTATTCATTGGAAGTAGATCAACAACACTAAATAATATTATTCTTAATAAATAATATATATCTACTTTAACTCAACAAAAAATTCGTAAAATTATAGAAAAAATTTGAGAAATACTTATAACTCAGTTACTGCTTGAGTATCATCTTCACTAGCTTACACCCTCGCTAAGATTCAAAAATATTGAAACCCACTATCTACTCATGTTTATTAAAGTGATTAAATACCAAAAGTATAAACATATATAGCGGGTGAACTCTTCTTTGTTTTTTCTAATGATTTTTTGAAAATGGTTATTATATGAATCCCTTATTCTTCCTTCTACTTTGATACCCAGAAGATAATCAGTTTCAACTTAAAATTAGATCCTCCTCCTCCTCCTCCTTTTATAGAGTTATTATAAAACATCATAACACAACTCTTAGATATTAAAGTAACAAACCCTTAAATATAATCTAATGTCTCCATCATATTATTTAAATACACAGCTCATTAGAAATTAAGTCAAACTTTTTTGAATATAAAATATTCCCAACTAATCTGTAATTACAATCATGAAATAATTTCTAAAATTATTCTTACAAGTTTCACCCAAAATATGAATATTATTTTTTCCTCTAATGGATGGATCCTATATAATGTTAGTAGTTCCCCCACTTTTTATATATTTCTTTTTCTTTCATATCTTTTTCTTGTATTAATGTATAATTATAGAGTATTTTAGATTGTTGTAGTTTGAATTGATTCATACTAATTTTCTCTTAAAAATACTCTCAAGATCAGATAACCTCACATAATACTTTATCTCTACTAGATAATAAAATTGATTCATGACCATAATGATGTGGCTCATTCTTCAACACTCTCTATTTTTCTCAATTTTTAAAATGTTTAGAAAGAAATTACTTATTCCACTCAAAATATATTCACCATAAAGTAAATATTTTTCTTCTTGGAATCTATCATCCTTTTCGTTTCTCTTTACATGATAATCACATGCATTAAATCATGTATACCTATTCATGAATATATTTTGATTATCCTAACATGATCCCCTCATAATTAATTAACCAGAATTTGGATAAGCATAATGATATTTATTTCCATATATGAATACCACACAACACACCATCTGATTTATTTTTAAGGATAAATCCTTATGTATTTAGTTTGATATTATTTTATCAAGTATCTCCCCCACTTTTTCATGTGTTTTAACTTTCTTACTCGACATGTGAATAGAAATTCAATAATACCACATTTTATTGGAGGTTTATTCCTTATAATTGAGGTTAACCTCAACTATAACCCAAGAAAGAATCACAATTCATTACCTCATAATCATGATTTTTTTACTGTGAAGTATAAAATTAAAAATTCATCTTAATTTGAACACCACATTGTTCTTATTCATAATCAATTTTAATACATGCAATTGGAACTACATGTTTATAAGATATGAAACTCACCTTCCTCATTATTTATTTTTCCTATATTTTATACATGAAACTCCACCTAAATGTTTAGTTTGATTTTGGATTATCCATTATTTAAATATAAGTCACATCATGATAGGAATGATCAAAGGATGTTACGACAATAAAATTAAACGAATTCTCATCTTTTATCAACACAGTCAACCATACAACCATAAAGAAATCACAACAGGTTCAAATATTTAATGTGTTTTCTTCCTACACCATGAGTTAATTCACTTGTACAGTTGGTGATGATTTTTATGTGGTTGATACATTGACCATTGATTCACACATCATGTTGTATCTTAAATCTATTTGTGTGGAAGGTTTGAAATTTTTTCAAGAGGTATCTTGGAATTTTTTACATAGTAGCTTTATATTTTTCCATGCATTTTGTTTGATAATTTTCACAAATACATCCCATATTGTGTTAATTTTCATTTGGTTATATAGTTTATTAATCACACCTCATGTGGTAGATTAATTGACCACATGAGTAATTTTGATTGAATATTAGAGGTAGTGTTATAATCATTCAATTGACCACACACTCACTATGCATACACTTCATGCCTTCATCATTTATCTTATGTTAATCTTTCTCTCTATGTCAGGTTCATTTGATCTCTCATGTATGCATTTCTACATTTCAATTTCATGTATTTGATTGATCATAAATATAACTTAGTGTAATGTAGATGGGTAGACATTATAATAACAAATTCTAAGTGAAATATTGAGGATGAAAACATGGAATCATGTCATTTTCCCATGCATTATGTCCATTATTTTAAATTAATGACAAATAGTTACCCATATAAAATGATCCCTTGTTTCTTTTCACCTCATTCATGTTCAACTTAATAATACAATCCCCATATACCACATACCAGAACAATCTCGAGGGGTGTGAGTGGTCTCCCTCCAGCCTCTTGTGCCGATCCACACTAGAGATGTTAACCACCAATTATTACTATGCACTGAACCACATTCTCATTATGCTTATACATGAACCATAATCCTCCATAGGGCCAGATGGGCTAGTTAGAACTATGTGGCTACTCCAAAGTTTGGAATAGGATTTTCTTAGTCTTTTTGGGATGTATATTTAAGCATTCTTGACCCATATTTTTAATTACTCAAAGATTTATCAGGAATTATAAAATTATTACTGAAAATAATAGGGCAACCTCAAATACTTCCAATTTACAAGGAAACATTACCTCATTCAATTACTGTATTCATGTGTATGTATTCTCATTATTTTTAGTCAAAATACACACATTTATGGATTCTCAATATGATGTCCTTATTCAAATCCTCATCCATGGAATCCAACATGGCTTCATTTCCCAACTCATCACCTTTTCATAATAACATTGTAAATTACAACAGGCCAAAGTGACAATTAATACAATCATCATCCCAAGGACACTTTAATCTCCCTATTTGGATTTTTTAATGAATTATAATTTTACTCCAACACTAAATGTCATTATTCTCCTCCTAATTTAAATTAATTTAATGTTAAATAAAATATATATCCCCTTTAAAGTATGAGTTATATCATATCCATTTGAAATAAAACATATTCTCTCCACATGACTCCAAAAATGTTTCACTCTAGTAATGAGAGGCATAATCAGATATTAATTGAAATTTTTATATCCTGATATCATATATTAATATGGTACTCTTGAAATAAGATTATGTAACTTTCCTCATTTTTACAATATCTCTATCAATTTCATGTGAGAAGGAACTTATCTTCTATCATTGTTTATCATTTTCAAGTGAATATCACAAATGAAGAATTAAATAAAAATTGTTACAATTTATTTAACATAACATGTTTCTTAGAATTGTTTCATCAATCAACCATCTCAATGTCCATGTAGGAAAACCTATGTTGAGTCAATAAGGTTTTCCTTATGAATTTTCCATTCCATCATACTTAGGAGAGATTTTTGAGTCAATAAGGTTTCCTTATAACGTCACCATTCCTTCTTGTTTTGAAAATCACAAACACCTTATCTTAATGAAAAATTTCATTCTACCCTATGTTTTAATTTCATAAGGAAAATTTTCCTTCCCCAAGGAAATTTATTCTTACCATTATTTTTTTTATTTATTTTTGTCTTAGTATAAAATTTTGTTTTGTATAAAAAACCTTAGAATCATATAATACTTAGATATAGAGCATTATGTATTCAAGATCCGAATTCATGTTTAAAATTCTGATGAATTCAGACTCCAAACCTTGTATGTTCAGACTCTGAATTCTGATGAATTCAGACTCTAAACTCTTATGAGATCTGACTCCGAGTTCTCTGAATTCAGACTCAACACTCTTATGAGTTCTGAATCCGAGTTCTCTGAATTCAGACTCCAAAATCTTATGTATTCTGACTCTGAGTTATCTGAATTCAAACTAAGAACTCTTATAAATTCTGACTCTGAGTTTTCTGAATTCAGACTTCAAAATCTTATGAGTTCTAACTCCAAACTCTCTGAATTCTGACTCTGAACCCTTATGAGTTCATACTCCGAACTCTTGTGAATCCAGATTCCGAATTTCCTTGAAGTTCAGACTCCATAATTCTAGAGAATTCACATTCCGAATTCCTTGGAAAATAGAATCTGAATATCCTTGTATTATAAATACTGAATGCATTTTTGGTTAGAAATCGAACTTTCATTTCTACTTATACTCTGAAAAATTAATTTTCTTAAGTAAAAATATTCTTTCATACTCTTATAAAATGATGTCGTTAATTTAGTTACTAACTAATCATTTTTTGAGTGACACGTGTACAGGTTCCTCCCTAATTCATGGAAAAATATGACTGTTGGAGGAGGGAGCTGACTGTTGAAGCTGTTCCTATAAATAGGAGATCATTTGAACGAGCTCAGTACTTTTTACAACTTTGAAAACATTTCTTACAAGTTGTAGAAGTGATTTATAGAGAGAGAGGATCTTATAAACTCTCAGGCTTCATGAAAAAAGTTTAAATGACATGTTCAAACTTTTCTTCGTGCAGATTTACATTGTGCAGAGGTGTGATTTTCATGAAATCATAGACTTCAGGTTGTGAAGTCAGAGGTGTATATTTCCTTACAAATAGAGGGCTTGTGGGGATATCAAGATAGATACCAATCTTCGTACTGATGGCTTACCTAGGATTTGGAAAGATAGACTTTCTTGAAATTATAAATCAAGGGGCCCTTATCCAAGGTTGTTGTATTCCCTTCTCTTTGGGTTAAAAGAGTTACAACTTGTTACTTGTAGTGTTCAATTTTGTTTTCCACTTTAATTTTGATTGTTGAGGAATGTATAATTTTATTATACTTCCTTAAACATGTACTCTGATTATATAGGATTCTATATGATTTAAGGTAAAATCTTAGTTGTTGCAAACTTTTGTAAAGTTTCATTTCCGGAATCACTTTTCCGGAATCAGGTAAGTTATTAGAACATAGAGGTGTTGTGAATTTTGTTTATACAAAATTTCCTTAAGTATTTTTAAAGTATACAATTCACCCCCTGTTGTATATTGAGTATCTACATCATAGTTTGATACTAAAATAAATATCATATCTATCATACTATCAATCCAACAACCTAGTATGAAAAACTTGAGTGATTAATTTTGACAAAAAAATATATCCATAATATAACCAATATGTTATACCAATATAGAATATCATTTGTCATGGGTGGCACAAACCAAATCATCATAATTGTATATGAACCTGAGATCATCTTAACAAACACATCATAATGTTCAAGTGAAAGTAAATTAATTCCCCTTTTATAAGACAATCTATTCCCCTTAATGATTATAATAAAAAAAAATATAAGGTATAGGAGAGTGAGCATCATACATCAACAATGATCATATATTAAGGTTATCTAGTTTATAGAATTCAAGAACATAGAAAATATCTAGTAGCATTAAATTCATTAGTTTCTCCCTCTTATGATATGATTCCCATTCATCTTCAAATTTAATCCCCTAATATTCAAGCATGTTCTTTTTCAATATTATAAAAAATGAAAAAAATTGAGAGTGATGAAGAATGGTCTTGAAGGTAAAATTAATGAATCAATTTAATTTTCTTATAGAGATTGAGTATTCATTGTGTTTATCTTAGTTTGAGTTTTTTTGAGAATAAAAGAAAAGTAATTATTAAGGATAACCAAAATATGTTGTAGAAATCTAGAATATTACTTTCATCTGAGAGAAAGAAATATAGAAAAAGTTAATGTAAAATGTATGGGAACTCCTATCATTACACTTGAGATGAATGTTAGAGGAACATAAACCATGAGGATTATGGGGGAACCCTAATATAAAAAATAAGATAAATAAATTGCAGATCATAGTCACAAAATTAGGTACGAATATTTTATATTCCAAAAAATTTGACTTAATTCATAGTGACCTATATATATAACGAATACGACGGAGAGGGAGGATGTTACTAAATAGTTCAAGACTTGAACATATGGGAATTGTGAAAAGTTTTATAAGAACTCTCTCTCTCTCTCTTGAATAAAGTGGATCTGATATGGTATTGAAGGTGGTTTTCATTTGGGTATCAATGATTAAGGAAGAAGAAGTGATTACTACAAAAACCATTGTTGCAGAAGCTTGAAAATAAAATAGTTCATACCTAAACAACTATATATGGTTCAAATTTTTTTGGTAAATAACATGGAGATATATGAGGAGTTACTAGGTAAAAATATTAAAAAAGCTCTATGACTAAGGAAGCTAGTGAATATGTGTTTTAAATAGGGACCAATTTGTAGAATATTTTCAAAGATCATAATGAATTAAAAAAAAGCTGTTGTTGAGTTGAATTAGATCTATATTATTTATTTAGATATATTTTTTATAGATCTAGTAATATAGTTCAGAGAAATAAATTAAAATCATTACTTGAATATATATGGTGGGACTCCATAGAACCTTTTTGATTTAGGGTATCCAGGGATATCATAGTGTGAATCTATGTACATAGTGTGAAGCTGTAGAAAGAAGTCCTATGTGAGACGATAATTTAATATTCTAGTGTTATTTTGGAAATGGAGGTGTGAGAAGCACCACCCTTTGTTGTCACATTGATCATAGTGGAGAATAGTTGATAGAGGAGAACAATAAACCAAGGCAATGAGAGAATTTTAATACCAAAACTTTTCAAAATATTTTGTGCTAATTTATTACTTTTCTTTTATTGCATACATTTTAGAAGATATCGGTTGGAAATAAAATTTATACATATGTAATAATAGACATTATCAGATAAATTCCAATGGAGTTTCAGGATAATTTGGAATTTGTAAAAAGTCATCAATACCATATTCAACCACCATTTTAGATTTATGTACTAGTCTTGTTTAGAAATTAAATTGGTATTATAGGGAAGACAATTTTTATTGGTTCTATTATGTAGAACTAATTTTATTTAGATGAATGAAGTGTAAATTGCAAGATATTTTTGAAGATGATCTACCCTAGATGGATAATTTTATTTCCAATAATGTTAGTACTACATCATAATTCTATTCTTATTCTCTAAAAAATAGAATGTAGAAATTGGAAAATAATTAAATAAACATTGTGGAGAAGAAAAATGATCAACCCTTATATGAGGGTACTAATAATGGTATGTTCACACATATTGATTCAATTGATAAATATATTTTTAATGAAACTTCTTCAATCTATTTAGAGAATGACAATATTAAAAAATGAATGAATTTTACTCTCATTTCATAGGATATATAAATAACGTTCCAGATGAATTTATTGCAAAAATAATTTACTTTATCAAAGAAGTATTTTATGAAAAATCATATCTAGAGGAAGAAGCTAAGTCAAGGGAGAATACATCGGATAAACAAGTTTGAAGATGAAACACCAACGTAAAGGTAGTGAGGTAAAGGGATTAAACAATCTCCCTTTTAAATGATATATATTCTCAATAATTTGTTCATTTGTAGAGAATGTTTTGTGGGAAGTATTTTTTTGAGGTTTCTATTACTGAAGCATTTCAGGTATTTTAAAATGTATATAAATTCATAGTTGATGTCCATGATTAATAGATGGATTTGGGGGGAAAAATTAGAAAAATTTATTTTTTTCTATAAAAAATTAACAAAACTCATTAGGATCAAGATCAAAAGTTAAAGAGAGACTAGGAAGATTGATTAAAGTTAGTTGAGTTTGAGAAAAATTACTCTAAAAGATATGTTTGATGCTGTAAATCAAACTAAATTTTTAGAGTCAATAAATACTAGACCCTTATAAAGAAATTAGAATATAGATTAAACCAATCATGTTTTAGAGAATGATTTTCCTTTAAATGAGAAAGAAAATGGTGGAAAAGAGATATTTAGATAATATGGGGAATCAACCATATTTAGATATTTGAAAATGGAAAATCACTTCCGTAAAGGTTTAGTTTTCAATAATTCCATATCAACTAAAAGTGAAAGAATACCTTCTTCTACTTTATCATTGATACCCTAAAGATAACCAATTTTAATACACGATTCAATCCTATTATTATTTCATTACGGGGGGGGGGGGGGGGGTTATTATAAAACATCACAACATAACTATTAGATATTCAATTTTTGAACTCTTCAAAAAAATCCTCTCTCTCCATTATATTATTTAAATTCAAAAGTCACAAATAATTAGGTAACCCTTTTTGAAATATAAAATATTCACAACATAGACTACACTGATGATCCTCAATTAAATTTTCACCATTTTTTGTATAAGGATTAACCCATGATCCTTATATTATTTTCACCTCAAATAGTTGTCTCCTATGTAATGACAACAATGAACTCATTTTTTTCTTCACCTTCTTCTTTCTCAATTTTATCTTTGTTAAAAGAAATATTCTATAGTCTTATAGATTCTTCTGGTTGGCATTGACAGAGCCTTATATAATATTATCAAATTTCACGACCAGACTCTACCCGGGATCGAGCCACAACTACCCCAAGACCGCCTCCATAGGCCAGGGGCTGGCGACCAGCACCGAAGGCACAATAACTCGAGGAGGTCTTTGCTTATGTACCTGTACACACACATGCAATACACTCAATGCAATAGTGTATAGTAAAAGAGAAAAGACAAGTAAAGTAAAAGGACAACTGCTATAAATAAACCACAAAGTGCATCAACCTCTAATATTACAAAATATGGGCTGAAAGTAACTGGAAAAGAAAAGGGAAAAAACACAAGTCGAAATAAAATAGTGCCACAACCCGGCAACATGTAATAAAAAAGAAAAAAACTGGAAGGGTCCCCCACATGGAACCCGACTCCGACCACCACACATGGTCCAAGCTCCTATGCTCCGCTGAAGTCACGACCAACCTTTCAGTCATTTGCAAGGGCACACCAAGTGTGGGAAATTACCAAGCAGGGGTGAGTATAAAAATACTCAGTAGGATAACCAGAAGGCTCGAGGGAGAAACAAAGGAGGTACCGAAGGGTGAACAATAGAATGAATAGGGAATATAATGGAGTACAACTAAAAGTGTAGTGAAAAGTACAGTAGAGAGTCCAGATCAACCCAACAAGAGGAAGGAAGTAGACTCATCCAGACACAAGGAGCTAGAAACGGTGAGAATATGAACTTCTCGTCAAGTCTTCACTACCTATAGTAGGAGAGTAGACTCGTCCAACCACGAGAATCTAGACATGGAATGCACGTGGCATACCCCACACGTCTTCGCCTCACCTGGAAGGAGAGTAACCAACCCAATAAGTGGGTACCAGAACATGGTATATACATATCCTTATGCTCAATCAAGAAGCCCGAACAAGGTTGTAAGGGGATCTCTATCCCATAGCTCAGCCCAAGAAATTAGTAGCCAACAGTCTCAGAAGTAACACCATCGATGCCCAACATCCCGCACGTCTGCCTCGAACTGCAAGCCAAGGGGCACATATCACCGCACCTTGACACTATCTTCTTTGGGAGGCACTGACTCACCCACACGGTTTTAGTTCACGTCACAAGGACACGTCTCGGTGGGAACGTGCCCCTCATACTTGAGATTTCCAGGGGAAAGTCAAACCACACCTCAACGCTGTCACCCAGTCGAGAGAACACCTCAAAGTCAAGATGTCACATCACCGACCCGTATAAACAAGGCTCCCTCTCTGGTATTCATGGAGTAAATCCACATACTAACCTAGTAGAAAGGACTGAGTCTGAAATGTCAACGGGTAACCCACTGCCCAGCCCTGATGGAGGGTAATTTATAATATGATATCAGGTGACCCACTGCCCAGCTCTGCTGGAGGGTAAACCCTAATACGTCATCTGGAGACCCACTGCCCAGCCCTGCTGGAGGGTTTACCTGGAATAAGTCGTCAGGCAACCCACTGCCCAGCCCTATTGGAGGGTAGACCTGGAAGGAGTCGACGGGTGACCCACTACCCGCCCTCTTGGAGGTTAAACCCAGAACAAGTAGACAGACGTACCACTACCCAGCCCTGCTAGAGGGTAGACCTGAAACAAGACGACAGACGACCCACTGCCAAGCCCTGCTGGATGGTAGACCCTCAAGAGTCATCGGGTGACCCACTGCCTAGTCTCTAGTAGAGGGTAAACCCTGAGAAGTCCATGAGAAACCCACTGCCCAGCCCTACTGGAGGGTAAACCCAAAGAAGTCGATGAGTAACCCACTACCGAGCCCCACTGGAGGGTAAACTGAGAACTGCTCTAGCCATTTCTACTAGATGGTACAACACTGGCCAACCGAACACGGAGTGGGTATCGCACAACCATCCGACTCCGGAACAAAACCAGTGGAAACCACTCAAACCCTACTGATCTAAATCATCGAGCACAGATACGGGGGAGAAACTCAACCCCACTGGTCAACAATCGAGAAACGAGGGAACCTCTATGTCGCTAGAAGTCAAAAGTGCGCAAAGAAGAACACAACATGCACCTTGGGCCCACACGTCATGTGGCCCCAAGTCAACCCCAACCAAGCACACAAATGTTCTCAGGTACCAACAACCACACGTACCTCCCAGCATTCTCGTATACGCCCAAAGTATACCATGTCTCTAGCCCAAAGGCTAACGTGCACATGGAACCCAACGTCAACGCGAAGGGTGTAAACGTAACAACCCTAACATTCCTCCTCAACGGCTCAGGCACCTCCAACCACATCTCCTCAAACATTAACTCCACTCACACGGGAGTGAACGGGATCACACGCCAAGGGTTCGCTTCCGAACAAAGCATGAAGAACTACCACCAGAGAACCTTCCATACTTCCACATTTAATAAGATCGTGCATGAGGCTCCGCTCGTCTGAACAAATTACACCATTGTAATCCTCACGAAAAAACATGCGAGATATGATACTTACTCGCCTCAAACAGATATCCGATGGAAAATTCACTAACACTGCCTCATGCCCGAACGACGTCCCGAGATCCCAATCCTTGGCCCCGAAAACAGTCGGGTGCATCGCACCATTACGATCCCCTCGAGAAAACACGTCAAAATGACAGATCACATGAGTGAAACGGATATCCGGAGAAAAAGATGCATTCCGGCTCACCGCACACGAGCGACGCTTCATGGGACCCGCATCCCGGTCCCGAAACACAACGAACGGATCACACCATTGCGATCCTCTCGAAAAAGTACACAAAATGGACTATTCACTTTTCCAAAACGGTCACCCGGTGAAAGAGATGGAAAATCACATTCGACGCCCAAACGACCCTCGTGGGGCCCACACCATCATGCCGAATTAGAGCGGGAAGATTGCCCCATTTCCATCCCCTCGGAAAAACATCCATAATCGACTGCTCGCACGTCCCGAACGGATGCCCGACGAGAAAGTCGCTAAACGCTGCTCGCCGCTCAAAAGACGGGCCATGGCCCCCACACTTCCAATATGGTTTCAACGCCCGAAACCACACTATAAAACTCCTCCTTGGAACAAGTGTCCCAACATCGCTTACGACGCTCAAAACGGACTCCTGATGCGTCTGTGTCGTCCAAAACAAGTTCCCCCGAAGAAAACGTCAAATCACTTAAAGACGCATCACGCCACTGAGACCCCTTGTTTAGGAAATTAAAAATTCGCAAAATCTTCTCAAAATTATCGTATCGGTTCCAGGAATACACTTCCGTAGATGGAATGAAAAACGGACACACATATTGAAAATTACGGGCATCAAAATTCGAGGGGGGCAACGTCCCTTGGGCTGGACCGGCTTGGGCCGGCCCGAGCCGTCCCGCGGCTTGGCCGTGTAGGCCGGCCGTGGACTCACGGTCCACGTGCAGACTGGACACAAGGGATGGTCGTGGCTTCCACGCGAAGACCTGCCTTCAGCGGATCTTGTCTCCCCCGCGGGGTCGCACGCCGCGACCCCGGCGCTGCCTCCCTCGTGCTGTAGCGCACAACCTCTGCCTGAGAAGCGCTCGCCTGATGAGCTTCCCGCCGCCGGGACACTCGCCTGACGACGCCCGCATGCCGCGACACCCACCTAAAGCTGCCCGTGCACCACCGCCTTGGCCCGCGCCGTCCGCCGCCTACCGCCGCCCTCGGACCCCCATTCCAGCCGGAACAACTCAAAAACCCGCAACTTTCGCTGGATGATTGCAGACACAACAGAGCTCGGATTTCGAGTCCTAAACAAGCTTTGGAAAGCTCTAAATGTGTACAAAACAAATATGGGCCTCTCTCAGCTTTTCGGAAACAATTAAACATGTAAATATTCGTTCTAAGTTATGCACAAGAATGAAAAATACAAAATGCAACCTTCTACCTATTGGGGCGTTGCCCGAAGCTTCACTGCGAGGGATCCACCGGTGCGCCGTGCCTCATAGGAGCTACCTCGCCGGAGTGGAGGAGGTGAGGGAGGTTTTAGGGAGGTTCCTCTAAGGGAGAGAAAGGGATGGGAGGGGAAGAAGAAGGGTTTAAATAAAATTAATAATTTTAATTAATTTAAACCCATAATTTTCCTCGCATCTGAAACCTTCGACAGAGTCGAGGTTAAGCCTCCCCTAGGCCAAACACCACCCCCCGGGAACAACCGAGGTTTTTGAATTTTAATCCAAGTCCCCATTCAAAATTTATAAAACTGAACGCCCAAAGATGCCAAATTACAGAAACACCCCCGGGGCCATTTTTCACAGTCGGACCGCGCCCGTGAATGTTACACCCGTTCTAGGGTAAACGGAATGCTCTGGAATCAACAGTTTCATTTTTTTCCAATAAGAGCCACAATTTTGGAGATACTGAGTTTAAGACATTAAACGAATAAATTAATTATTTAATTTCTCTGTTCCACACTCCGATAGCGAGCGAGGGGTCCAAACGTCCGGAGCCGACAAGTTTTATGTCGTTCATAAGGTAAACACCTCATTCCAAACCCATCTGTGCACTCAGATCTCAGATCCGAAGATCCGTTTAGAAGTTAAACCATTTATTTTGCATTCCCAGTGTGAACGCACTGAAAACATAATTTCGGCCACACCGGGGCTCGGAATCGCACACCATCTGAAGGCGCTGCTCTAGAATATCATCAAGAATATTCCAAGGTCTTTTGCAGCAAAAACTGGGTTCTTACATCTAAACTATAAAATCTAGATTATCTCACTAAATAATTGAGCTCTATTGGAAGAATAAATTGATTCATAAACATTGGATTCTTGTACATTGTTCATCACTCTCTATTTTCTCAGTTTATAAAATGTTCAAAAAGAACTCATTTATTCCAATCAAATTAAATTCAATATGAAGTGAATATTTTTCTTATTCAAACCTGTCAACCTTTTCCTTTCTTTATCTATGAAAATAACATGCATTCAATCATACATACCAATTCATTCATATATTCGGAATATCATGGACTGATACCTATGTCAAAAATATTCCAAAATAATGATAAGAATTGTGATATTTAATTTTTTTGTGAATATCACACAATAAATAATTTGATATATCATTAAGGGTAAAAAAAATTCTACATGTAATTATTGCACCATGAATATTCCATGGATGCACATGTTTTTTAAATTTCTAAGTCAACACGTGTCTGGATATACAACCAAACTGTTACTGAGTTGAGTTATCTTCATTATCATTGATATCATACTCAAATATAACCAAATAATTAATCATGATACAATGTATTATGATTCCTAAATTTTTTACTATGAAAAAAAACAAATAAACTATTTTTAGTTTTAAAACCACATTATCTTTATTCATAATCGATTTACAAACATGGAAGTGTAACTATATGTATGTGATATATCAAACTCACCTACCTCATGATTTCTATATCCCATATCATTATGTGAAGATATATCTAAATTATTGGTTTGATTATAGATGAAACATCATGTAAATACAAGTATCATTAATTTTGTAATGGTCATAGAATATATCAACATGAAACTGCATCAAAGTTTTTTCTTTTCATCACACTATCCATAATCCGACCATGAGGAAATCTTGATAGGTTAATTTTTTTCATTCTATATATTTATCTACCATTGTTAAATACTTTCATGTAATAGGTTTTGATTATTCATGTGGTCAATATACCAACTGTAGCTCCACACATCATGTGGTAGCATAATTTTTTTTATACAGAATGAAAGAAATTTGTTCAAGCGGTTGATTTGAATTTATTCCAGTGGAGGGGGGTAGATTTATATTTTTTCATGTAGTAAGTTGAATATTTTTTTCTAAAACATATCATCTTATAATATGTATTATTTGGTCAGATGATATCTTCATCAAAGCATATATTGTATCTTGATTGACAACACAACTAATTTAGATCAACCATGAGAGATAGTTTTGCTGTCACTTGATCGACCACACACTCACTTCCTGTGAATTATATCATGAATTTATCATTTATATTTAATATTTATTTTTCACTACAAAAAGTTCATTTTATCTATCATGGTGGTACTTCAACCTTTTGTTTCATGGATTTGATTGATCAGGGATATTACTTGATGCACTAGAGAAGGCATGAAATTTTAATACCCAAGCCTAAGAATGAGGTTAAGGATGGAAACATGGAATCATGTTATTATCCCATGTTTTATGATTGTTGTTTTAAATGATGGATGAACAGTTCCACACATAACATGAGCCCACATCACTTTTTTACTTTGGGCTCACACCACTAAATAATTCAAGCCACCTCATTTATAGGATAGGAAAAACTTGATCGGTGTTGGTGGTCTCCCTCCAGCCTCCCATACTGACCCTATCTAGTGGGGCAAACCACTAATTATTTTTTCACGGTAACCAATATGATTCATGTGATTATGCATGTTTCATGATTCTTTATTGGGACAGATGGGCCAGCAAGAACCATGCAGCTACCATCAAGCTTGGACCATGCTTATCTTAGGATGCATGGGTGGCCAGTTCAGGTTGGCCAAATCTATATTTTAAGATACTCAACTAATTAGAATTCATTATAAATATATATGTAAAACAAAAATGTAACATTGAATACTTTTAATATATAATTAGTATTTTTCATATTTAACTCATCAATCTACGTGTTGGTATTCACTATAATTCTATTCAAAATACCCCTATGGATTGCTTCTAAATATTTATTAATATATTTAAGAACTAATACATTATAGAAAACTTGCCTTATTTACCCAATTTATCACCGTTTAATAATTATTTTGAAAATTATAATAAGAAAAAGTGGAAACAAAAACAATCATCAACCCATAAGAACTTCAGATATTAATAAAATAAACTCATATCTTCATATGAACATATACATAATAATATATATCTATATAACCATATAAATACATATATAATTAATTTGATAATGACATAGAGTGACCTATAGATATGGGAAATATCCATCTATTATAGTTCAATTATTATATTTTTGATTCCGTGAAATAGACTTACCAATTTTGATGAATAAATGACTTTCATTCATCCAAGTAGATGAGAAAATCACGTATCACTCAACTAATAATGGGATATGAATTTATTTTATATAATTTAACCAATTTCCTAGATGTATTTTGGTTAACCTCTTAGAAATGTTAATATCAACAACATACCTATCCACCCTCTGATTAGCTAAGCCTCAAGGATTACATTAGAAAGACATAAAAATATGAAGGTTATCGTGATATATATCTCAAAAACCTTAGGTAGATGGGATTCCTAATAATAATACACCCCTAGGTATATCAATGTCCATATGATATTCCCTATGATATACATTAGTTGCACAGTCTTGATAAGGAGTCATAATTTAATATCTAATTAGTCTATTATTCATATATCACATTCAACTCATTGTATTACAAACAATATTATGCTCACACTAATATTATCCTATCATTAAAACCCATAACACTCTATGATAATCATCAATTAGGGACAAATAAAGTCATACATTAAGGATATGTTATTATTCAACAATTTATGTAAAGTAAATGTATCACACATGAATGGATGATAACTGGAGATTTACCATATTATAAAACCATGATACATTTTACCAACATTAAATCCAATATCTCATGTATCTAATATAAATATATTAAAAAAGACACTTATAATTTTAATATGGAAATGGTTTTGTTAAACTATTTTATACATTTTCATTCATAGCAACCCAACTGATCAATATACCACTTCGCTCAACAATCAATTGATAAATATAGTATTCATACTGGAAGTATTTAGTCCTTTAGTTATATTGGGGTTCCTTGAAATGAGAAAAAGAATCATTTTTTCATATTAAATATTAATTTTGATCTTGATAATAGAAACCACCCCAAATTTAGTGATTAACTTCATGAATCAAACAACTTCCTTCATAGGATATGATGCATTGATGTATTTTTATTTTGTTTTGAGTAAAATATTGTGGCTTATTTAGAAAAATTTAAACAAATTTATCCACTATTTAGGATAAACATTAAATGATATTGAAATATAATATCATATTTTATTATTAGAAAATAGAATTAGTGTAACCCCTTAAAATGATCTCAGCCTCCCTATCATGATTCCTCCCCCACCGGTACCCCTTATAGGATAGAATTAAAGTGAAGGTGTAATACCTAAAGCCCAAATATAATAGGCTATGGTGTGGAGACTATAACCTAGTGTATTAAATACAAAATTAAAGACATTACCCTAAATAAAAGAATTGAAGTAAAATAGTAAACGATATATCCACCAATCAATAATAGGAATCTCTATTCTATAAATAAATAATTCACTATAACCCTAAATGATACAGACATGTCAAATTTATAACATTAATAAAATAGATGAAATTATATCTTTATAGATATAATTTATATAAAAAGTCCATCCAAGATACCAAAAGAATATGTCCCAACTCTGGTGATATATCTTATAATCAATTATTAAATAGTGGTGGGGTGAGAAATTTAGAGTACTTAGTAATATTGTTCTTCAAAACAAATGAATAATTTTTTGTAATAAATTTGAAATAACAAGCATTTGTGGAAAAGTTTAATCCAGGAAATAATGAAGTAGAATAAAAGAATATATATAAAAAATAGAATAATAATATTATAATACTCAACTTTACTTTCTAATAATACAATATCCTCCAACAATACATTACATCATGATAATAAAACTAATACAATCCAATCAATAATTCCATTACTAAACCAAGATATATAATATATTAAATATTTATCATCAATAACCATTCCAAAACACAATCCTAAAACCATCACAAAAATAATACCTATCATGGGCCCACCAAATTCATCTTAACTTCTACTTGTCAATTCATGGTTTACCCCAACTCAAACTGTTTGTGATCTAAGAGTAACATTAAAGTTACCCAAGATAAATATAAATTAAATAATACATTAATTTAATAATTTTGATAATTCACCTCACAAATAGCTTCAAAACCCAAGGATTGATTGTATTTTTGTCTTAGATATTAGATATATAAACATCTTAATCTATAATAATTTCTCTAGAATAAAGATCTTCTAGACTTCCATCTAGACTTTCCACAAGGTATACATATCTCTATAACCAAGGTAAAGAAAAACATAATAAAATTGCAATCCCAAATTTCTAGTGAAGGAAAAATGTTTAACTTTTCATCGAGGGTTGTATTATAAGTATATGATAAAACATGGGTTGATGAGAAATTTATTAATAAAGAGAACATGAAACATTAACTATTGTCTATAGGTCAAGATAAATTGATATATAATTTTATATGAACAAACATATAACATGGAAAAAATATATAGAATCATGAGACAATAAATAAGATTCAAGTATAATAACTATAATAATATGATTAAAATTTAAGATAATTGAAAAAACATAAGCATAAAACTCATATGGATGGGCTACCCACAAAGACATTTATCACATAGTAGGCATGGGCTAACAACCCGTGTACCTTCATGGTCTTTGTATAATACTCTTGTGCACCCTTAGTATTGGGATAAAACATCCCAAGTACCCATTTTTATTTGGATGCATCTACACTTGTACTCTTTTTCTTGGAATAAATCCTCCATTATACCCTTTTTCTATAGATAAATCCTCCCACGTACCCTTCAGCTTGTAAAAAATCTTATTGTGAAACCTTTGGTTTCATCTACCCTTTTGATCTCATGAGACCTAAAATTAAACAAATAAATTAGCGGTAGAGATATATGACCCCAAATATTATCATCCATACAAAATTTCCCTATATATAATAAATCGTCATTATTTCACAAAGAGCCCAAGGAAAGAAAAATGTGATTTAAAAACATTTCTATATGGTATCACCAAAATTGACATCAAGAATGTAAAAAATTGATAACCAAAATTCTATCATCCAAAAAAATTATTTCATAATAACATTTATAAAGTTATTTTTCAATGATAATTTCAAATAAATGAATCCTTTATAGAAAAATAGTAAAATTGGTGTTGAAATCATAAATGTGTTTTCATAAAATTATTTTTTCTTTGGCATAAAAAAGGAGTTCGAGTCAGTTTTAAATGTAAATATGAAAATATGAAGTAAATTTTTTTGAAAGAGATTTACATTTAAAAATAATATCCAATTATTAAGTTTTAATTGGACAAAAATGTTATAAAAAACATTCTATGTGGAAGATAGAACATTTAAAATGATGAAAAAACATTTAAAATATTTTGAAATATCCCTATTGAAAACCCACATTGTAAAAAGATTAAAAATACTTCCTTTTTAAAAGAGTAGAACGGAAATATAGAGGTCAGATGTGATGACACATAATTTGGCTTCTATTAATATAATAAAACATTATAGGTAATGAAAAATATGGACAAGGAGGAAAACATTTCAATAAATTTGATGCATAATATTCATAATAAAGATATACGTTTTCTAGGAAGAGATTAATCAAAGTAAAATATTTGGATTAAAAAGTATTTCTTCCGAGATAAGATGAAAAGATCCATAAAATAATATCTTCTGGTGGAAGAGACCAATCTTGTAATAAGGAACTCAAGAAGAAGCATTATATGTTAATAAAGTGATTTGAGCTAACAAAAACACTTTCAACTTTGGTATCTTCCAAATGAAAATTTGATTGAAGAAATAATATGACATGTCTCTTCAAAAAACAATAACTAAATTATTATATTACAATATAATATTTAAGAAGTAATTACACTATATTAATGATATCATGGTTCTCAATAAGAAATATTTCTCACAAAATTAAATTTCAGATAAAGAAACCCATAACTTAAATTCTCACATAGTTGATCACACTATAACCACTTGTATAAAAAACATAACCATATTAATAACTCATTTAATATCCTTATTATTGAATGTAATATTTTATAATGTTCATTTATAATTATTACTTACTTTTATATTATTTGGTTATTATCTATTTTCAATATCACATGTGAGTAATATTGATCTTTATAAACAAGTTTTGTGATAGCAGTGTTTGAATTCATTTTTCTCCTAATGTTCATAATTCATTGATCATATAGGGTACAAAAAATTATTCTTTACAGTTGTTTATTATGTCATAACTTCATTCTATGAGAGTTTTTTATGATATTTAAATATTAATTTGGCGAGAGAAAGTTTGGATGATTAATAGTGATCGAAGGGTGTTTTCTTAAATAAAGAGTCAATTTTTTTATATTAATATTACAAAAAACCCATTTTTTTAATTATATATATATCATGTATTAACAAAAATCAAATTCCCATAGTCATACCTAATATAAATTTAGGGAATTGTTCTAGTACGTGGTTAGATTATCCCAAACATGAACATACCATATTTAATGGGTGATCATGATGTGATTTAGTTGTAATAGAACTATAGTAGAAGAAAAATGATATTATTTAGTGGTTATTATTGTTATACATCTAGATTTAAAATAATTATAAGAATAATATGAATTATAAAATGTCATTATATTATATAAATATATCATTTTTTCACTTAGAATGCTCTTTTCGACAGTTGAATTTATCATGATTGTTTATTACTCATATTATTGATAGATTTTCCAAATTGTCTTTAAAAAACCTTAATAATTTTAAAAAATTTATATTTATCCATTAAAATTATTCTCATGACCATTCATTTAAGGTGGTGATGAAAATAAAAATGGAAATCAATTGTCTCATGGAGGCAGTTTTCTACATTCACACATGAATGATGATTTCATATTCCATAGAACAGGGAACAATAGTAATACGATTTATCAAATAATAATTTGAAATGTTCCATGAATATCGTATATATATATATATATATTAAATTCACACATAGGACAATACGTTTAAGGATTTGAAGGAAAATTAAACATGTTACATCATGGAGGTGGTAGTCCTCAGAACAAATGAATGATAGTCTCATTTTAGATAATTGAAAATGGAAAAGTGTTTAAATATTATAACATAATTATAATAACATATATTTATAATAATTATATTGATGTTACATATTAATTTGGATTAATTTAATTTTAGGAAGAAAAAATTCATATAAATAAATAGAAATTAGAAAGGATCTTCTAGAAATTTTTACCTCACCTCTTCGATGATTTGATTTACAAAGGGGGTGAAGCCGTTGATGGATGAACTTTTGAGAATAGAATAAACTCTCAAATGTGTATATTAATGTTTAGTAGAGGCCAAGGTATAGTTTATTCTAAACCAAATGGGGTTTTTTTAGGGAAATTGAATAGAGGTGTTCCCATTTTATATTTGAAAATGGATAACATTTTTGTAATTACCCAAAACTTTGTATTAATATGAAGTCAATATCATGGAAAATAGCTCCATAATCAGGAACTAATTGAGATAAAAAGGGGAAAGTTATATAAATTCCTCAGAATAACATTTAAACACCTGTTTCAATCTTGGTTTTAGTCTTTTCATCTTGGTCAAAACCTTTTTCTCCCTTTTGATGTTTCTAAGGAAACTTGTTTTACCAAGGTAATTTATCCTTATACATGAAAATAAATTGGTCCTTATTAAATAATATGGAAATAATGATTCAAAATTTTAAATAAATTTGATTATAATAATTTTATAATAGTGATTAAAATTAATTTTAAAATACTAAATATATAATGTTTCAAAAAAATGTTTTTGAAAAATATAAATTAAGTTATAAAATGTCACATATGGGTTTATAAATTAAAAATTTATTTTAAAATTATAAATTCAATTATAAAATAAAAATTTAGTCTGATAAATTGGTTTCCTTAATTAATAATTCTTACTTATATACCAATAAATCCATAAAATAATTTTATTTGAAAAAATAGTATTTTTCATAACTCACCTAAAAATCAATCAATTTAGAAAAATACAAAAAAAATCTTAAAAAAACATTGATATCTAGGATAAAAACATTAATTTAATTTTTTAAAAATAAAAATCCTTAAATTTATAAATTTATATTTTTAAATGAAAATACAATGAAAAACCTTTTTTTAAATGACATTTTTAAACATTAATTTTTCATAGTACTATATCATACGAATTGCTAACTTAATGATGTTAATATATTAGTAAATATATTTAAATACTATAAAATTTATAAATAATATTTCATAAGTGATTTATTTTAATTTATTAACACATTAAATAGTTATTTGAGAATGTAAAATCCTTTTATATACTGAATCATATTAATTATATATCCCTAAACATAATAATTTTTTATTTGTTAATATATTTTTATTTAATAATAGTTTTATTATTCTCAAATTTTCATAATACTAAATATTCCACTGATCAATTTATTTTAGTGTTGCGTGAAGATAAATATATAATAAAAAGTATTTATGTATAGAAAAAAATTCAAAAATATTGATGAATTACATTGTCCCCCTTAAATTAATTACATCCTCACAATTTTCATTATCAACAATTTGTGAAACTATGGGTATCTATGAGATAGACACAAATAATGATATCATTTCTATAGTGTTATCAATAAGCATAAGATTAATATCATTTTACCTTAGAATATGTCAATCCTAATATTGAGTTTTTCTCTAATCATTTGTGTTAAAACCCCTTTTTATTGTGTATCAAAACCCCTATAATAGAATTAGTTTTTTGCGAGAGATCATATTCATCATTATAATGATAGATAATTTCATGTTGTTTTGAAATATAAAATAATATTTCCATATTTTATTATTTTTTATGGATTATACATATAGATAGTGAATAAATTTTTAAAATCATATCAAGTTAATCTAAATGAGGGAGAATAAGATTTTTATAAATCGTATTACAAAATCCACAAATTGGGATACAATTATAAGATAGTTTTTTACTTAATAATAATTATCAGGGTGTTCATTTGAAAATTTTACAAAACATCCTAGAAATAAAACAGTTAAATGAATTAAAATCTAACAAGACATCCAGTTATATGAAGTGCAGGATAAGTATTCATTAATTATCATGATCTACTTTGTTATGAAATTATAATCTAGTTATGGTGATTTAATAGGCTTTTCATTACTCTCATAACATATTTGTATGTTAACTTTGATTATTTCTATCATCCTCGACTTCAATGAAATTGTTTCCATAATGACTATTCTCCTTACAATTGAAGCGGTGGACCATGGATTTTTCATTAAGATGGGAATTGCCTCAATACATTTCATTAGTTGGATTAATAATATCTCTTAGGTATTCATGTTATTTAAGACATTCTCTTCCACGATTAAAGCAATTAAGTATTCCATAGAGACTATCTACCTGATGTTTCCTTCCACATTTTCTATAAGTACAAAGATGAATTTTCTTTCCAATATTTTTTATAACTTTAATTTCATGAAAAATCAAATTTTTTTGTTATCCTTTAAACAATGGGAATAATAAGATTTAAATATCAATTTTTACTTTAATTTATCATTAAAAAATATATGTATAGCTTCAAAAATATCTGATTGCAAATTATTTTTAAATAATTGGATTTAAACCACTAAAGAAATGACCCAATTTACTTTCAGGGTCAATGATAAAACCAGATGTGTACCTTTAATTTCCTGTAAATTTTTTTTCATTTGTATTTATTGATTTATCTTCATTTTTCTCCAACACAAGGAATTATATCTCAATTTTTGTATTAAGAGTTTAGTTAAAATATTTACTGTATAATTACTATTTAAACTATTTCCTTTTCATGGAATCATTTTTTTACTTTGGAATCTTGTTCTGGATTAGGGTCCACCATATACTAGATGCAACTTCCAAAAAATATACAACTAAGATAACATTTTCATGCTCCAATTACAGTAAAATAGAAAATATATTATCTACTTTATTGATCTATTGCACATTAATTAGTGTATCAAGAGTAAAAAGAACCAATATATACATGCTTTTATTTTATATCCTTTACAATATTTAAAGCATTAAATTTCACATATATTAAAATCATAGTACCGGTAAGTAAAATGTATTTGTAGACTAGATACATAATAAACTTCTTTTGAAACTCAATTTAACATTTCTATATAATTGAGACATAATAGACTCCCTTATATACTTCTAATACATTATAATAATATTCATAACCAAGGGGAATTAAACTATAAGAAATGGGTGAGCTGAAATACACTATAAGGGTAAAAATAAATGATAAAAATTGATAACCATAGTTGAATATAATATGAGAATATGGGTATAATCAATATACATAATAAAATTCATAACAAAAAAAGCATAGATCATAAATCATGGAATATATCTTGGTATAACATAAGGCATAAATAATAAGGGTATGAAAATACATGTCAATAAACATGAGTTATGAGATATTAACACAATCATGAGAATAAGCATAAAACATTGAAATATTTTTCCACTTTGGAGAATATATCAATATAGAGAACATTACTTTCATGAGACACACCATAAATTCCCATGCTTATGAGGAACTAAAATGTACTTAAAAATACTTTTCTCCTATAATATAAACATTAAACTAATGAATTTTTGGGGGATATAGGACCCCACCAATCCTCATTTGTAGTTATGAGTAAAAATTGAAATCAATCATTTATCTCATTTTATATAACACATATAAATAAAATGGGTTTCATAAAATTTTATAAATGAAATCATTTTCCTTTTATAGTAGAATGAACCCATGTAAAAAAATTTCATTCAGCACATCATAAAGAACCAATGGAAAGAAAATGAGTTTACTATGGATTCAAATAATTTAATCTTTAATAATTATTTAAATAACCATAACATGAAAAACTGATGGAAAATAAATGGATATTTGATGAAGTCAAGTAAATTTCTTGGTAAATACCATTCAATAATGATAATAAATCATAAGGTATTTAAAACATATAGATAAAGGGTATACAATTATGTAAATGATTTCGCCAAATAAATTTATATACAACATATAGCTGAACAATCTATAATAAAATAAATCAATGTATGGTATTCACAAAGGAAAGACGTTGGCTGAAAATTTCACATCATACATAGTGGATGATTAGGAAATATAAGGGAAGTGTTGGATCATTCTTCCAAGAGAGTAGGAAATTAAAGAGGTTATGGAAATAAATAAGATTGATGGTTATATTTTAATAATATAATTTATCCATCATAATGTATATCAATGGATGTATATTTAAATGAAAACCTATTTTGTGAGAATTATAAATAATATTTTCAAATAAGAAACATCTATGACCCTTTTGAAAACATTTATGAAGAAAATGTTTTATAAATAATGGAAAATAATTTTTTTAGAAAACCATTAAATATAATAGATTAAGTATCATAGAAAATGAAAAATATGTTTGAAATAGGTGTTCACAAGGAAAATATTAAAAATAGATACTTTTTGTACTTTAATGAAAATAGCCCATACAAAAATCATTAAAAATTTGTTTAATTTTTTTTGAATAATATTATGTATATGAAAATAAACTCAATATAAATATATAGGTATTTATATGTACATTCCCAAAATCATCCATTTAATTAGTATATTTAAAAGGGGAGGTTCTCAGCCAAAAAATAGATGGGTTTAGTTCTACTTATAAGAAACACTTCGTGTAAAATATGAGTTATGGGGCAATGTAATATCAAAAGAACCTATAAATACCCTTGAATATTAAAATGAAATGATTATATGTTTTTTAAGGAACAAAAATTCACCAAATTTATTATCTTTCAAAAACAATATTGATTTTAAAATAAGTTTGAAAAAAACCCTTAACATTTTAATAAAGTTTCTGTAACACCCCGAGATTTTATGAAAAATATTCTTTTGATTTCATTAATGTCTTGTGTTGTATGCTACACCAGGATTAACTTGCGCTATACTTAACACCATATTAGCTTGTTGTATACGCAACACTGTTCTTGGATCATGTTACACACAATTTTGATAATAGTTATTCTATACAACATTGAGTATTTATATATATATTCAATGTATAAATGAAATATGGTTGGATTATGTTATACGAAACAACGGAGGATTCTTGCACAACACGCAACCCTGACTTGGCTTGCATTACACACAAGCGCGACCTTCCGCGATAGCGTGTGTTGTACGCAATACCGAGTTTCGCTAAACAGTGATATGGTATTAAAATATTATTAAAACTAGCCGTTATGAATAGTAATAACCAATTTTTTAAATTTTGTAAATTTTGTTTTTCAAAATGGACTTTTGGATTCGTAATATCGAAATTATCTTAGGGTGAAATTTTGGTACTTTTCGGATAACTTTCATATTCTGATGAATAGTGAAAATTACTAAATCTTAATTAAAAACAACTTTTTTAATCGAAATAATTAATAGTGATAAATTATTAATTTGAGTAGTTTTAAATTATATTTAGAATATATTTTTATAATTTAATACAATGTTGGTCATTGGATGTAATTGCACATTTAAACCAGTGATAAACAAGTGTCAATCTTTTGATAGTTATTATCTCTCAAGAACACACTATTTGTTTTGACGACGAGAATTAATTTTTAAATTAATTAATGCAACTGATATGTTTTTAATTTTATAAAATAGACATCATTTTTCATTTCATAATATCAAATATAGCTTTGGCCTAATTTTTGGTATTTTTAGGGAAACTTTCATTTTTTGATGAATAGTGAAACCACTAAGTTGTAGTTAAAAAAATGAATTTTTCATACAACTTAATTTTACCGCTTCTGTAAGTGGAATTTCAAAAATCCGAGAGACACGGTCGATGTCAGTAAGTAATATATGGTTCAATGAGATGAAAATAATTTTGGTGAATAGTAAATTTTTACTTTTTTTTATCACGGTTAAAAGTAAATAGGGTAATTATGGGTAAAAACGATATTATTATTACCCTAACACATGTTCTAATTCTATTGGATAAGTGTAATTCGACCAAAAGAAACCTTAGGAAAAAAATATGACTATTTAGACCCACTTGGTTTAGATTAGGACATTTATTATTAATTTATTTAAAAAATGGTTAAAATAGTTAAAATCAATGTTTAATAAGTAAATAATTTATAATATGGGGTTATACATAAGATAAATTCAACTATAAATATTCATTAGAAAGATAAAGACATTTCCTACATAATGGTATTTTATTTGTAATTTTTAGACATTAAAGAATTTAATTTATTTATGACACAACGATGATGCAGTAATTATCTTATTAATGAAATATTGACATAATTTATATTATAAATACCCAAATAAATGTAATTTGAGACTTTTAATGAATTACACTAATTTTACAGGTTAATATGACATGTTATTATTGATTTAACTAACTTGGTTTGAACAAATATTTCTGTTATGATTTTTATAAAAATCAATTACTAAATAGTGTCAAAATTGACATAAAATAGTTTTTAAAACAAATTTTATATTATTAATTGTTATTTTATTCCTAAAAATCTACTGTTCGGACAAATGACATAGATAAGGTTATATAAATTAATAATAAACAACTTGGGGTTCGTTCGGCTTGTTATAGTATGTTTATTAACCTTATAGTGTAAGAACACAAGAAGACACGGTAAAAGTAAAATTATTTAACATAATGTGAAAACTAAATGATAAGGTTAAAATAGGAACCTAATATTGTCTAAATTCTATTGGATGAGAGAATTTTGACCCATCCCAACCTTATATTCTATAAAATCAATTTTGAGCTATTCAAAACCGAATTTGGATTTATAACAAAATAATATTTTTAGTTATTCCAAAGGTTCCCCTCTCCTCCATTATAAAAGGGAAGCTCCCCCCTCCCTTCCTCACCCCACATTGAGCCTTAAAGCTCTGCCAACCCCTGCCAAGTTCTCTTCTCCACTTATCTAGAATCATCCTAGAGGTCCTGGTCTTATTCAAAGACCAATTTTAGTGCCCTAAGAGGAGGACTCAAAGAGGCGCTTCAAAGAAGAGGTAATGTCTGTTACCGATTCTTTCAACTTTATTTTTTCTTCCACTTATTCTTATTAGGTTGTTTCATTATGAAGTAATAACATCAGTATCACTCATATACTGATATGTTATTATAAGTATTAAACAACCCTATTTCACCATCTATCCATCCTACAGAAAATGAAATCACCGCGCGTGCGTACGTACGGAATACCGTCTCCACGCCGTGGTGTAATCTATATTCCACCACCACCTTACTTGGATGGGTATAATGGTGTACATAATAACTATATATGATTATTGTAAAGTTATATAGATTCTGAAATAGTATACATACACTCGAATACAATTCCACGATCATGAGAACGATATCATCGCTCGTGCGTACGTACGGACTACCATCTCCACGATGCGATGAGATTCATTTTCCACATTAACCATTCATGAATGATTATAAAGTATATATGATAAGTAATCATGAAATATATGACAAAATAATGATACTGGATTTATGTGTATATATATTTATGTCATCAACTTAATTCTATACAACTCAATAAGGAAACAAAAACAGCGTTCATGCGTACGTACGACCTACCGTCTCCATGAGCGGTGTATTTCTTTCCATTTACTGATTTATTATATGTATGTATATTTTGAATATATATTATATATAAATCATGTTTTTAATTCTGTAATTATGTAATCATGATCTATGTATTCATATGAATAATTACAAGTCAAAACACGAACAACAAATGAAACGATTTTACCTAAAATGCTCTTTAACATGGAATTTACAAAAGAACGGTAACATAAAGTCATAAGTGAACCATATATAATATCATAACAATAATTATGATTTTGGAATAAGTAAATGACATTATTTATATCATTATACTGGAGTTTCAGACACTTACGAAGCAAATCAGACATAAGTTAAGGGAAAATATCACAATATCATTTTTATCCGAGATTGTTTATACTTTGAAATTTACTGGGGTATATTTTATCATCCACATCCATGTTTCCATAATAGGTAATATTATTTACATCCACATAAAATTGATTAAATCAAATTTTACCCTTCGGTGAGTTTTTAGTAAAATATATGAAAGGAATATTTTGCCGTTTTTTCGTATGATGTACTTTTTGACTTTTCCGACAAAAGTATGAGAAGAATGTTTTTTTAACTTATACGGAAGGAATGGATATTTAAAAAATTATTTCCAAGAAGCTTCCTTTACAAGTTTTCATGTTTATTTTTAATGAAATTATTTTAGTTAAAATCGTATGATATGTTATGAAAGGAAAAATGTTTTTGAAGTAGAAAGGATATTTTCCTCAAGAATGGAGTTCAAGTGTTTTATCAAAATTATTTTTCCATCTAAGATAATAAAGGGTTCTGCTTCTATCCCTATTATTACTTTGATTTGACTATGTTGTGATGGAATTTTTTTTATGAATTCTTTTATCATATATGAGTTGTTTTATGATGTCACGATGTTTAAGATTCCCATTTTTATTACATGGGTTATGCTATGATGTATGGTTTATAATTTTGTGGAACACATAAGAATGGTATCATTATGAGTTGGGTGGGACCTATATCTCCTTACAATTAATTGGGTAAAGATTTTATATCTCATGAGATAGACATGGCTGGAACGATAGGTTAAATATGTTCAGTGAAACAGTACTGAAACGAGGAATGAACTCGTTTCAGAAATGGACTTTTTCCACTAAGATAGTCTTGGCAATGAGTCTTGACTAATAAAAAATGATTCTATATGATTATGTGTGTATTCCACAAAGCTTCATGTTTTATGTTATGATTATTGTGATTACATTTCACTACTATGATTTATCCAATGTTATGAAATTATGATCTATTTTTCAGGTTAAGATTTCCAAAAGTTATGTTCTTATGAATATGATGTGATTGATATTTCTTTTATTTACCCTTACTATGAATTTGAGCTCACCATTTTATTTTTTATTTTCCTCAGGATATAAATAAAGGTTTTAGGTAAGAAAAAAAGGGAAGATCTTTTTGGGATATGTTGAAGATCTTTCACCACGATTATAAGATTACGTTCCAATTTTCCAAAGACACTAAACTATTAAGATTCTTGTGTGTCTTTTATTGTTATGAATTAAGTATTCCACTAAAGTATTGTAATATCCATGTATGTCAAGCTTCGGGTCTCTACAGTTGGTATCAGAGGCAAATGAGGTAGGAATGAATCTGATCCTTGGGAACTCTCACATGTGAGCGTTGGACGAAGCATGGCTCTCCACCCAAGGGATTCATGAGGAAATGGCTGCCACTGGGGATAGTGGTGTGTCCCGCCCAGTGGGTGTAGCCTCCCATGGAGTGCCCTGATAGGTATCAATTTTAGGCCAATAGAAGTAATTTTAGACCGCTACAGTTGGTATCAGAGGAATGATTTAGTCAACCTTTGGAAACTAGGATACGATAACGTTAGTGATATCCCTAGATATATTTATAAGGTATGTCTAGGGATGTCCCTAAGGTTAAATATACGTATAGGTTATAGTCCTAGAATTACGCTAAAGATCTTAGAATTAATCCTATGATGTTAGATATTGAAGGTACTACCCCTTTATTATGTTGTTTTCCGTAGCATGATTTTTACCTCACACTATTCTATTTAGGTTTTAGAAAATGGCGGGAAATAGGAATATTCATGATAATGGAGAATATGACGGACAATGGAATGATATTCTTCACGAGAAACCAAATGAAACAGGATTTGGAATTCCAAACATCGTTATTATGCCTAATCAGCAATCTCATAATATGATCAATAATCTCATCTTTGGTAAGTTTCCCGACTCAGATAATAAGAGAAAGATGGAGTTTCATGATGATCATAGAGGAAAGAAAGTTCAATTTCCCTCATGTAAATCATGTGGGAAGAGGAATCGGGGAGATTGTTTCAAGGGAACTGGAAGATGCTTTGGGTGTGGAAAAGAAGGAAACAAAGCCAGTAAGTGTAAAGTAAAAGGTTCAGTTAACTCTATGGATGAGGATAATGGTATTTCTACGACATCCAAAATGGTTAAATGTTTTAAATGTGGAATGTACGGGCATTATGCAAACCAATTTCCTAAGGGAAAGTCTCATGAAGGGAATCAGTATGATCGTATGGGTAGTATTTATGTTGATGATGATGAAGAGACTACAAATGATATGTGAGATGAAATAATTGTTGATGCTCGGTCAATGGTTTAAGAAGGTAGTGGAATGATTACATGTTTATCAAGTGTAATGTTGTATAAGTAATCTCATGGTACTATTGAATAAAGAGACATCTAAGGATTATTACACTGTTGTCTTTCCTTGAGTTTTGAAAGTGTATGATTAATTGTACCAGTATCCATGAAATGTTATTTAGATATTTTTGGAATGTAGATGATATGCGTATAATGAAGGGATAAGGAGAAAATTAAATGTTTGAAAGTATTAATGAGCTCATGAATGATATAAGGAGAAGATTATATCATGGTTTGAGTATATAGAATTTTTGGATTTTGGTATGTGGAAAGAGTTAACTTTTGACAGCATTCATGTTTTCACTAAGGTTTAATGGGTATTCATTTTCAAGAGAATACATGATTAAGGTATTCACAGGATTGGAATGTGACCAACATGATATATGGGGGATAAATGATGGTATTCACATGCTTGGTTGATGAAATTTCAAGTAATCGTTTTCTTTATACTATGAGCTTGGACCGAGGTATTTTAGATAAGCCTAAAGATTGGAATGGATTATGTTGGACATAAGTTAGTATTGTTTAAGTATATAACTTTTTTTCGATATTATTGATGGGATTTTATAGTAATATAGCTTTAGAAAAAGGACAAACTGCAGGACGGGCGATAGCCCATCGCGTCGGAAAAGGATGTGGGAATCGAACCCACAACCGAAGTGGGACTGGCCTTTATCACCTACCACTGGCCTACATGAAGTCCCTGTTTAGTAGAAACTAGTTTTATTTTATTAAGCGGTATGATATATGAAGTATAAGTTCATTTTTGAAACCATATACAGTTAATCTGACCATAAGATTGACTTATAACTTTTGGTAACCTTTTGTTTGAAACAGATGGAATGACCCATCATTCTATCACATGATCTGCTAACACATCATGAATAAAAAATTCAACTTCATTTCTTTAAGGGATGAAGGGTAAATTGTTCAATTCACGAACAACAGTAAAATTGTACCAAAATCATGTATGTATTTCTTTTAATTCCCCAACCTTAGGGAAATGATCTTGAAAACCTAAACTGTTTTCCTAGTGCCCTTATATCTGATGAATCAGATGGTAACTTAGATCATCGCAAATCTATGGCTTTTTTATTGTTGTCTATTTCATAGCCATGTTCACTACCACTGTCCATTAGAACATGATGGTTAGATTTTTCTTCCATATCCATATTTTCACCTATGTTCTCCTACGTGGAAACCTAGTGATGAGTTAATTTGGGTAACCGTTACATTTCATACATAGGTTTTAAAGCCATTTTTGGGTATTCCTTTTTACGATGTGGGTTTCTATTAAACAAACTTTCGAGTAGTAAACCATTTATAACCCCGACGAATTTCGAGGGCGAAATTCATTTTAAGGGGGGTAGAATGTAACACCCTGAGATTTTATGAAAAATATTCTTTTGATTTCATTAATTTCTTGTGTTGTATGCTACACCAAGATTACCTTGCACTGTATGCAACACCATATTAGCTTGCAGTATACGCAACACTATTCTTGGATCGTGTTACACACAATTTTGATAATAGTTATTCTACGCAACATTGAGTATATATATATATATTCAATGTATAAATGAAATATGGTTGGATTATGTTATAAGAAACAATGAAGGATTCTTGCACAACACGCAACCCTGACTTGGCTTGCATTACACACAAGCGCGACCTTCCGCGATAGCGTGTGTTGTACGCAATACCGACTTTTGCTAAAAAATGATATGCTATTAAAATATTATTAAAACTAGCCGTTATGAATAGTAATAACCAATTTTTGAAATTTTGTAAATTTTATTTTTCAAAATGGACTTCATTTTTGGATTTGGAATATCGAAATTAGCTTAGGGTGAATTTTTGGTACTTTTCGAATAACTTTCTTATTCCGATGAATAGTTAAAATTACTAAATTTTAATTAAAAACAAATTTTTTAATCGAAATTATTAATAGTGATAAATTATTAATTTGAGTGGTTTTAAAGTATATTTAGAATATATTTTTACAATTTAATACAATGTTGGTCATTGGATGTAATGTCACATTTAAACTAGTTATAAACAAGTGTCAATCTTTTGATAGTTATTATCTCTTAAGAACACGCTATTTATTTTGACGACGGGAATTAATTTTTAAATTAAGTAATGCAACTGATATGTTTTGAATTTCTTAAAATAGACATCATTTTTCAGTTCATAATATCAAATATAGCTTAGGCCTAATTTTTGGTATTTTTCTGGAAACTTTCATTTTTTGATGAATAGTGAAACCAATAAGTGGTAGTTAAAAAAATGACTTTTTTCATAAAACATAATTTTACCACTTTTGTGAGTGGAATTTAAAAAATCCGAGATACACGGTCGACATCATTAAGTAAAATGTGCTTCAATGAGATGAAAATAATTTTTGGTGAATAGTAACTTTTTACTTTTTTTAACCACGGTTAAAAGTAAATAGGATAATTGAGGGTAAAAATGATATTATAATTACCCTAACACATGTTCTAATTCTATTGGATAAGTGTAATTCGACCAAAAACAACATTAGGAATAAAATATGACCATTTATTCCCACTTGGATTAGATTAGGACATTTATTATTAATTTATATAAAGAAGGGTTAAAATAGTTAAAATCAAAGTTTAATAAGTAAATCATTTTTAATCTGGGGTTATAAATGAGATAAATTCGACGATAAATATTCATTAGAAATCTAAATATCTTTCCTACATAATTTTATTTTATTTTTAATTTTTAGACATTAAATAATTTAAATTATTTATGACACAACGATGATGCAGTAATTATCTTATTAATGAAATATTGACATAAATGATGTTATAAATACCCAAATAAATGTAATCTAAGACCTTTTATGAATTCAACGAATTTTAAAGGTTAATATGACATGTTAGTATTGATTTAATTTACTTGGTTTGAACTAATAATTCTTTTATCATTTTTACAAAAAACAATTACTAAATATTGTCAAAATTGACATAAAATTGTTTTTAAAACAAATATTATATTATTAATTTTTATTTTATTCTTAAAAATCTAATGTTCAGCCAAATGACATAGATAAGGTTATATATATTAATACTAAACATCTTGGGGTTCGTTTGGCTTGTTATAGTAAGTTCATTAACCTTATTGTGTAAGAACACAAGAAGACACGGTAAAAGTAAAATTATTTAACTTAATGTTAAAACTAAATGATAAGGTTAAAATAGGAACATAAACTTGTCTAAATTCTATTGGATGAGATAATTTCGACCCATACCCACCTTATATTAGAAATAAATCAATTTGGAACTATTTAAAATTGGAGTTGGCTTTATAATAAAATAATATTTTTGGTTATTCCAAAGGTGCCACTCTCCTCCCTTATAAAAGGGCACCTCCTTCCTCTCTTCCTCACACCACATTGAGCCTTAATGATTGGCCAAACCCTGACAAATTCTCTTCTACAATTCTCTAGAAACATCCTAGAGGTCTTATTATTCTTAAAAATCCAATTTTAGTGCCCTAAGAGGAGGACTCAAAGAGGAGGTTCAAAGAAGAGGCAATGTCTGTTACCGATTCTTTCAACTTTATTTATTCTTCCACTTATTCTTCTTAGGTTGTTTAATTATTAAGTAATAACATCCGTATCACTCATATACTGATATGTTATTATAATTATGAAACAAGAATATTTCACCATCTATCCATCCTACAGAAAATGAAATCACCGCGCGTGCGTACGTAAAGAATACCGTCTCCACGCCGTGGTGTAATCTATTTTCCACCACCACCTAACTTGGATGGGTATAATGGTGTCCATAATAACTATATATTATTATTGTAAAGTGATATTGATTCTGAAATAGTATACATACACTCCAATACAATTCCATGATCATGAGAACGATATCATCGCTCGTGCGTATGTACGGACTACCGTCTCCACGACGCGATGAGATTCATTCTCCACGTTAACCATTCATGAATGATTATAAAGTATATATAATAAGTAATCATGAAATATATGACATAATAATGATACTGGATTTATGTGTATATATATGTATGTCATCTACTTAATTCCATTCAACTCAATAAGGAAATGAAAATAGCGTTCATGCGTACGTACGACCTACCGTCTCCATGAACGGTGTATTTCTTTCCACTTACTGATTTATTATATATATGTATATTTTGAATATATTTTATATATAAATCATTTTTTATATTCTGGAATTATGTAATCATGATCTATGTAATCATATGAATAAATACAAGTCAAAACACGGACGACAAATGAAATTATTTTACCCAAAACGCTCATTAACAGGGAATTTACAAAAGAATGGGTAATATAAAGTCATAAGTGAACCATATATAATATCATAATAATTATTATGATTTTTTAATAAGTCAATGACATTATTTAAATCAATATACAGGAGGTTCGGACACTTACGAAGCAAATCAGACCTAAGGTAAGGGAACATATCACAATCTCATTCTTATCCGAGATTTTTTATACTTTGAAATTTACTAGGGTGTATTTTATCATCCACATCCATGTTTCCTTAATATGTAATATTACTTCCATCCACCTAAAATTGTTTAAATCCATTTTTTCCATTTGCTGAGTTTTTAGTAAAAGATATGAAAAGAATCTTTTGTCAATTTTTTTCGTATGATGTACTTTTTGACTTTTCCGACAAAAGTATGAGAGGAATGTTTTTTTAACATATACGGAATGAATGAATTTTTAAAAAATTATTTCCAAGAAGCATCCTTTACAAGTTTTCAGGTTTATTTTTAATCAAATTCTTTTAGTTAAAATTGTATGACATGTTAAGAAGGGAAAAATTTTTATGAAGTAGAAAAGATATTTTCCTCAAGAATAGAGTTCAAGTGTTTTATCAAAATTATTATTTCCATATAAGATAATAAAGGGATCTGTTTCTATCCCTATTATTACATTGATTTGACTATGTTGTGATGGAATTATTTTTATGAATTCCTTTATCTTATATGAGTTATTTTATGATGTCACGATGTCTAAGATTCCCATTTTTATTACATGGGTTATGCTATGATGTATGGTTTATAATTTTGTGGCACACATAAGAATGGTATCATTATGAGATGGGTGGGACCTATATCTCCCTCAAATTCATTGGGTAATGATTTTTTATCTCACGAGATAGACTTGGCTGGAACGGTAGGCTAAACCGGTTTAGTGAAATAGGACTGAAACGAGGAATGAACTCGGTTCAGAAATGGACTTTGTCCACTAAGATAGTCTTGGCAATGAGTCCTGATTAATAAGAAATGATTCTCTATGATTATCTATGTATTCCAAAAAGATTCATGTTTTATGTTATGATTATTGTGATTAAATTTAACTACTATGATTTATCCCATGTTATGAAATTATGATCTCTTTTGAAGGTTAAGGTTTACAAAAATTATGTTATTATGGATTTTATATGATTGATATTTCTTTTATTTACCCTTACTGAGCATTTGAGCTCAACGTTTTATGTTTTCTTTTCCCTAGGATATAAAGTGAGGTTTTAGGTAAAGAAAAAACGGAAGATCTTTATGGGAGATGTTGAAGATCTTTCACCACGATTAGAAGATTACGTTACAAGTTTCCAAAGACACTATACTATTACGATCCTTGTGTGTCTGTTATTGTTATGTATTATGTATTCCACTAAATTAATGAAATATTCAAGTACGTCAAGCTTCAGGTCTCTACAGTTTCTACCAAAACCACTTTCATCTTGGGTATATTTTGAATCGGTGGAAATTTAAAGAAAGTGCATGATATGGATCTTAAATCTAGAATAATATGGTAAAAAATTCATTTTTTAGTAATCACACCATATTATTAGTATAATGGTTCACATTAATAAATACGTCTCAAGGAATTAAATATGAGGAAATACCTTTTTTCATGCTTACTGGTATACAGTCTAAGTTCGGGTATAAAAAATGTAATATCTGAATCACCAATTTATTTTTTTACAAATAATGATCTTTTTATATAACTTATTTATAATTACTTTTTATATATATATTATTTATTTATTATTTATTTTTAATTTCAGTTGTGGGAAATCTTGTTCATTTTAAACTAGTTTCACAATAATGGCATTGTTATTCATTATTCTACCAATTTTAATCATTAAAGGATCATTAATTCTTATATAATAGATTAATTATAATTATTTATTAATTTTAAATTTTATTTCATGCGTACTTTATCCTTTATCCTAGAAAATGAGATTGACAATGATCACTTTCTGGCGTTTATTAGCCTATAAAGGTTATTTTCTTAATTTGTGTGTTAAATATTGATGTTTATTTTATATAACCCTAAAAAATTATTATTAATATATTTAGATAATATTATAAAATTTATTAAGTTTTCATAATGTGCCATTATATAATCATAGTATTGTTCAAATAGGTAGTAAAACTGACGCAAATATGAACATTCCATGCTTAATGGATGATTATGCGGTGATTTAGTTATAATATCGTTACTCAAGTAGCATAATGATATAATTTAGTATTTTTTAGTAATATTAATTACAATTACAAAGTAATTAGAAGAATAAGTAATGGATATGAAAATATTACAAAATTACAATTAATGATTTTCCTCATAGTACAATTTTATTAAATGATTGAATTATCAATAATCATTTTTTAATCTCCTAATTAATAAGTTAGAAAATTTTCTACAATAGAAAATTATTTATATTTAAAATTATATTTATCTATTAAAATCATTCTCATGGTCATCCAGGTCATGTCGAAAAGAATAGAAAAATAGAAATCAATCATCCCTTGGAGGCAGTAGTCTACATGTACACATGATTGATGATTTTGTTTTCCATAGAATAAGAAGAATTAATAATATGTTTTATAATTTAAAAATATGAAACATTTTATAGATATAATAATAATTTATTAAATTAAACATTAGGACTAACTATATAATGTGTTTACGGAAAAAATAGTACATTTTATGGAGTTAGTTTTTTGTGCACAGCCAAATCATTTATGACTTTATTGTTTAAGATGGGTGGGTGGTTAAAGATTGTACCATAATTATAATAAAATAATAGTATAATAATGATAATGATATTATCGTTCTGATATGGGGAAAATAAATTTTAGATATAAGAAATTCATATAAGGAAAAAGAAAAGAGGAAGAAATAGTTAGAAATCTATATATCACTACTTGATGATTCTTCTTTTTAATTGAGATTAAACCATTAAAGGATGATATTTTGAGAATACCAGAACTAGATTAAGGTTCCTATGATTGTTTTAAAGAGTTTTGGGAATATTTTGAGCTGAAATAAATGGTTTTTTGTGTGAGGGTGAGCAAGGAGAGGAGTGTTGGATCGATAATATGATAGATATGATACTGATTGTAGTATAAAACTATGGTGAAGATTCTCAATATACAAGAGTGGGGCGAATTGTATACTTAAAAATCCTTAAGGAAATTTTGTATAAACAAAATTCACAACACCTCTAAGGTCGAATAACTTGCTTGATTCCAGAAATGTGATTCCAGAAATGAAACTTAACAAAATGTTTACAACAACTAAGATACTACCATAAAGAATATAGAATCCTATATTATCAGAGTACAAGTTTAAGGAAGTATAAGAAAATTATACTTTCCAAAACAACGAAAAATTACAGAAGAAAACAAAATTGAAATACTACAAGTAACATTAGTAACTCTTTTAACCCAATGATAAGGGTATGCAACAAACGTGGATAAAGGTCCCTTGATTTATACTTTAAAAAAATCTGACTTACCCAAACCCAGGTAAGACCTCAATCCAAAGATCGATATATCTCTTGCTATCTCCGCAAGCTATCTATTTGTAAGGAAATTAGAACCTCTAACTTCACAACCTGAAGACATTGATTTCAAGAAATCACACCTCTACACAAATCAAATCTGAATGAAGCAAAGTTTGAACAAGCTGTTCAATCTTTCTGCATGAAGCCTGAGAGTTTATAAAAGCCTCTCTCTCTTGAAATTACTTCAATAGAATGAAATATAAGTATTCAATGTTCTTCAACCCATTGTGATCTCATTCAAATGAGCTCATATTTATAGGCATGACTTCAACGGTCAGCTCCCTCCTCCAACGGTCATAATTTTCCTTGAATTTCAGAGGGACCTATACACTTGTTACTCAATGAAATTTTAGTTAGTAACAGAATGCAAGACATCATTTTATAACCAAAACATGAGTAAGAAAAAATATGGTTACTTAAACATATTCATTTTTGTAGTGTAAGAAAAAATTAATGTTCAGAGTCTAACAAAAAAATACATTTGGTATCTATAATACAAAGATATTCAGATTCTATTTTTCAAGGAATTCAGAACCAGAATTCTATAGAATTCTGGATTCTGAATTTTAAGGAAATTCTGAATTTGGATTCACAGGAATTCAGAGTCTATATTCATAAGGGTTCAGTGTATGAATTCAAAGGGTTCAGAGTAAGAACTCACAATGTTCGGAGTCGAAATTCATCAGAATTCAGAGTCTGAACTTATAGAGTTTGGAGTCTGAATTTATCAAAATTCGGAGTCTGAACTTATAGAGTTTGGAGTCTGAATTCACCGGAATTTGGAGTCAGAACACATAAGAGTTTAGAGTCTGAATTCAGAGAACATGGAACCTGAATTAGGATCATGAAAACAGAATGCTCTATATCTAAGTATTATATGATTCTGAGGTTTTAGATATGAAACAGAATTTTATACTTAGACAAAATGAACAATGAAAAACATGGTAAGGATAAATTTCCTTGGGGAAGGAAATTTGTTTTTGAAAGTAAAATATAGGGTAGAATGATATTTTACTTAAGATAAGTTGTTTTTGATTTTCAAAACAAGAAGGAATGGTAAAGTCATAGGGAATCCTTATTGACTCAACAATCTCCCCCAAGTATGAAGTAATGGAAAATTCACAAGGAAAACTGTATTGGCTCAAAAATCACCCCCTTTTTGAAAATCACACACATTCTTACGAAAAAGAATATAAGGACTTAGAAAATATTTTTATAGAAATTGAAATTAAACTTATCTCCCTTTACACATGGACAATGATGAATATAACTAACTCCCCCTTAGGCTTTGTAACTCGAAGGATTGTATTCTCGATTTCCAAAATAAGATTTTCCATTATCTTGAATACAAAAATCTCTGTAACGAAAACTACCCCTTAGATAAACTCCACCTTACTTTGGGATATTTATTCTCCACTTATAATTATTTTTCCTTTCTCCCCCTTTGTGATTTTCAAAAAGAAATTTAGGGAATTGAAAAGAAATTATGGTACGTGAAAGATTAGTAAAATACATTTAAAACACAAACAACCAAAAATTTCCTTACGATTAGAAATAAGTTGTTCACGGAAATGAATACAGCAAAAGATAGGATTATAACAATGTTACCCTTATTTTTTCCTTAGACAAAAACTTTTTGACTATAGTCTTTATATTTTTGAGCTCCTTATGATATTCCTCTGTTTTCTTAAGAATCTGTTCCTGATCCTCAGATTTATTCTCTTGCCTTGATTCTTTCTTCCTGAGACTTAAGAGACTCTGCCTGAGCCTTCAAGACATATTCCTGCATGAAATGTTTTTCTTCAATCTCAATCCAAAGATCCCTTTCTCTCATCTAGATTTGGGCTACAGAATACAATTTCTCATTCATATCATTCACTTCATGAATCTGGGTATTTTGTTCCAATGATAAATTTTCTTAAAAACTTTTTTTAAGATCTTTAATCCTACCATCTTCAATATCAAAATCCTCCATTACACCATCATGGAACTCATCAAGTTATCTCAATTATTCAACTGTCTTCTTTGACCAACCAACCATTTTCTCACAGGACCTTTAATGGGATTCGTAGTTAATGAAGAAATTCTTGAAGTCATCCTCAAGACTTACACACTTTTCCATCACCATGGACAGATAATATGATTTATGATTTAGTGTGTGTTGAAGCATTTGACATCTGGAGTCTATGCTTGGGAAAATTGGAATGGTGCCAACCAGCTTATTCAATGACTGAACAACGAAATCATGTCCAAGGGACGATGATTCCGAATATGAATTTTTTTTGGTGAAGGTTCTTTCTCCAAATCCGCAAGTTTCCACATTAAAGATCCATTAGATTTATTCTTCTTTATAACATAATTAGTAGTTGTATTAACAACAACCCATTTCCCCTTACTAGTTTTTTGAACGGATTCCTAATCCAAAGATTCATGTTCACTGTCAGACAGCTGAACAATTCTATCTTCATCTATCTTATCCTTACCAAGTATTGCCTCAACATATTCAGGATGAATGAAGTCATGATTATAAATTCATTCCTGAAAGAGCTTATTCAATTCATCTTCATCCATGTCATCTAACCTAGGAGTAGAAAGCTTCTATGATTTGACTTGTGAATTTTGGATTAACAATTTCTCAGATGGTATTTCTTTCTCATGAAAGTCTTCCACATGCTTAATCAAATATTATGTATAAGTACTTCTTTCAAATACTTATTTTACTCCTTTGACATCTTCTTTTTCTTCAATAACCTTCTCTTGGGCTTTTTATAGAGTCATGAACTTCTTCCCTAGAGTCTCATGTAAGGGTTATACCAGGATGGATTCTGGTACCAGAATTCGTTCGAAATCTTTTTCAGCATCCCTCAGAAGGGACTGCACAATCTCAGTCTCAAACATATTTTTCTTTAACTTCTTTTCATTAGCTTGCTTATCAAGCTCATCAGTTCTGTTTTCTTTTAAATCCTTAACTTCTGCAGGATCAAATCCAAACTGTGGATATCATTCCTTCCTATTTTTAATATCATCCCTCCACTTGGCTACAACCTCATCTGGATAAGCTTTTTTCTTCTTAGGTTTTGGAGGTGAGAATTGAGCTTACTTTTCTTTTGGGGTTTTTTCTTCTTCTTCCACATCCTTAAACTTCCACTTCATTCCAACCTTTTTTTATGGTCCAGCCACTTCTTTATTTTTCAAAACAGCTTCAGCTTCTTCCTCTGGTAGGTCATAAAATTATTTTGAGTCCTTAGAAAAACCAATGTTCATCCTCTGCAGGATATCATCACTGACTATCATGACTTTTTAATTTCTAGGCTTTGAACTGCAATGAATTTTGAATGATTCTAGCCACTAAACAATCAACTTAGAAATAACGGATATGTATATGATAATTTGAGCCTTCAGATTTCCATTCTTTCTATTCTCGATCGTAATCAGAATATTCTTAACGAAATTAACCTTCCTTAGGTTCAATATAAAATCTATGATGTACATATCAATCTTCTTCAAGGTTTCCTTGTCAACATTTCTCGGAATGATAAATCCTTGAACCCATAATTCTAGGATTCGATTATTTGTAGAGAGGTGAGAAATCTTCAGAGTCTTGACATCAGTAAGACATAGCCACTCCATGGATTTCAACTTTAAAAAACTTTATTTGACTTCCGGGAACTTGTGGGAACAGTACTCGTCTTTGCCTTCATATTGAATTACAACCAAGCTGTCCGCCTTTGTATATGAAAGAGCATAAGTCTTACCATAGTTCATAAAGGAAAACTTCTCTCTGCCTTATTCCTTAAATAAACTGACTGATTCATAAAACTCAACAAGAAAATCCAGATACACCAAATCTTGAGCCCTTGGCTTTGATATGCATACACTCTCCCATCCATTAAGCTTGATATTCTTCGAGATTATAAAATCATATTTGTTGAAGAAGTTCAGATTCTACAACCTTTATCTATATATATGCCACTCCGAAATTGACTTGACAATGGACATATCTTTCTGAGAGGATTCTTCTACAGACATTCATATTTTAAAAAACACTAAGAAGTTCGAAACGAGCTTATGTAGAGAGGAAAAGCTTCAGCACGCGAGAGCTTGAGATCGACATGGGACAACCATCAATCAGTCCTTTATATAGTCTCCTGATGTGATGATTCATCTTCAAAGTTCATTCCAATGGATGAAAATCCTTCTGATGAGATCTGACATTTGATATGACATCCATAAGGAAATCATGGTAGGATCTGATCTTTTGGGGTTTTTAAAGAAAAAAAATTCGAATTTAAGGAAACTAGAATCCAATTTTTTTAAAAAAAATGAAAATACAAGAAAGTAAATGAAGATTATGAAAACATAAAAAAGGAGAAATACACTTTAGATTTCCAGGAAGATTATTCTAATTGAAGAAAAATATTTTTGAAGAACTTTAGATTCTGAAAATTTGATTACGAAGAATAAATTTGAAAACAGAAAACTCTATTATGAAAATTTAAAGTAAGAAAGTATTCATTAAAAAATGTAGAGTACAAAAATATTTATTACCAAAATTTTGAGTACAAAAATCTTTATTACAAAAAATTTTGAGTACGAAAATATTCATTACGAAAATTTTGAGAAATCTGACTATAAATATTTTCATTTCGTAAGATTTTAAAAAAATATGACTAAGAAAATATACATTATGAAAAATTTAAATCTAAATAACAAGAAAATGTACTCCCCATATTAAATGGAGTTTATTACTGTAAGGATATTTGTTTCAATAGAATGTTAACAAGGAAGATTACTTTATGGTTATCATTCCTAACTTCTGTTTTATGTATTCAAATCTATCGGAGGGTAAATATTTTGTGACAATATCCTCAAGTTGATCATGTGTTCCAATAAAATGAAGAATGATATCCCCTTTTTGTGTGTGATCTTTAATAATGTGATGCCTAATATATATGTGTTTTTCATGAGTGTGATGTGCAGTGTTTTTACTTTAGGAAATGGAACTAGTATTATCACCCAAAATTTGTGTTTTGGTAAATCTCATACCATAGTATATGAGTGTGTGTTGCATCCACAACACTTGATCACAATAACTTCCAGCTGTTACATATTCAACTTCAGCAGTGGAAAGTGATACTGAGTGTTTCTTGTTGCATGAACAAGAAACTAATGAATCTCCTAATAAATGACATGTTCTAGATGCACATTTTCTATCCATTCTACATCCACAAAAGTCAGCATCTGAAAAACTTTTAAAAATAAAATCATTTCCAGAATTTTAAAAGATTCCTAAATCCATGGTTCCATTTAAGTAGTGAAAATTATTTTCACTACCTTTAAATGAGATTCCTTAGGATTGGATTGATATATTGCACATCAGAATACTGAAAACATTAAGTCTGGATGACTAGCTGTCAAGTAAATTAGGCTTCCTATCATACCTCTAAAAGATGTTTGATCCACTGGTTTTCTTGCTTCATCAAGATCAAGTGTGTTTGAGGTACCAATGGGAGTACTAATACTATTATTGTGTTCATATACATAGTTTTTAAGAAGATATTTTATTTACTTATGTTGGGATATATAGATTCATTATGGTTTTTGAGAAGTTTGAAAACTAAAGAAAAATGTTAACTCACCCATCATACTAATTTCAAAATCAGACTTCATTATATCTGCAAAGGAATCAGTTAAATATTTCTATGTTGAACCAAATATAATTTCATCAACATAAATTTGAATACTCAAAACATTTTTCTTATATTGATTTATAAAACGGGTTGGATCTGCATTTCCCTTAACGTAATTATTTTGAAGCAAAAATCTTGTTAGTCTATCATACCAAGATCTAGGAGCTTTCTTAAGTCTATAAAAAGTTTTGGTAAGTTTATAAACACATTTAGGATGTTTTGTATCTTCAAAACCAAGAGGTTGTTCAACCAAAACTTCCTCTTGTACAAAACCATTAAGGAAAGAACATTTCACATCCATTTGAAAAAGTTTGAAGCTGAAGAATGATGTAAAGGAAAGTAAAATACGAATAGATTAAAGTCTAGCTAATAGAGCATCAGTTTATTCATAGTCTATTCCTTCTTTTTGATTATAGACTTTAGTAAAAAATCTATCCTTATTTCTTGCTATGATTCCATTTTCATCACACTTATTTATGAAGACCCATTTCACTCCAATAACATAAGTTTCTTTAGGTCTTTCAACCAAAGTCTAGACATTATTACTTTCGAATTAATTTAGTTCATATTGCATTTTATTTTATCTAATCATCATCACCTAATTCATCATCAGTGATTTTTGGTTATAATTGGGAATGAAATTATAGATATTATACTACATTTATTAAGGAACTTATAGTCCTTACGGGTTGATTTACATCGCCAATGATAATATCACTATGATGATTCTTAAGAAACAACTGATTTGGGTTTTGTAAAACATGTTCATCAGCATAGGGTAGAAAATATTCTTGGGTAAATGATTTAGAAGCATCTTCATGGAAATTTTCCTTATCAGAAGGATCTTATAACAAAGGTTGAAAATTAGTTTTTGAAAACACATCTGAATATGTAGGTTGGGTTTGTTAAAAAACAAAGGGATCAGTTTCATCAAATTTTACATGTACTGTTTCTTCAATACTACATGTGTTTTTATTAAAAACTCTATAAGCCTTAGAAGTTGTGAAGTAACCTAAGAAAATTCCTTCATCCAATTTTGGTACGATTTTTTGTAAGTTATCTTTTGTATTCGGAATGAATACCTTGCAGCCAAAAACCATGATGTAGGAAAGTCTAGGTTTTCTACCATTAAATAACTCATAAAGAGTTTTATTAAGAAATATTTTAATTAAAACACAATTTATAGTATAACAAGTAGTACTTACAACTTTAGCCCAAAAATGTTTGGCTATAGAATATTCACTCAACATGGTTCTGTTTATATCTTTAATAGTTATATTTATTCTTTCAACAACACCATTTTATTGAAGAGTTCTAGGTGATGAGAAGTTATCAGTAATGCCTGTTCTAATACACAATGTTTCAAAATCAGAATTTTGAAATTCTCCTTCTTGATCACTATGAATAGTTATCAAAGGATGGTTTTTCTCATTTTCAACTTGGGATCTAAACTTTTGAAATAAGAAAAACCTTCATATTTACTTGTAAGAAAATAGACCCGCGTAAATCTAGTGTAATCATCAACTAATAAAAATATATAATATTTTCCTCCAATTCTTCTAGTTTGTGTTGGGCCGAAATGATCCATATACACCAACTGTAATGCATTAGTGGTTGAGACTTCATCGACTGATTTGAAACTTAATTTATGTTTCTTTCCATATTTACAAGTATCCAAAAAAATTTAAGAATCAAATATATTCTCTGGTAGATCCTTAAATAGTCCTTTCTAAGAGATTTTAGATAGGTTCCAAAGGTTACAGTGACCTAACCATCTATGCCAGAACCCAGAATGATCTTCCATTGAACTAAGTAATGGTAGATCTTGTCTCCTAAGGACTTCTACGTTTTATGTGTAAACATTGTCTTGCATTAGGGAGAAAGAATAAACTCTTCCTTGGAATTGTGTACTAAGCACTTGTCATTCCTAAAATTCACAAGGTAACCTTCATCACATAATTTAATTATGCCAATGAGGTTTTTCTTAAGACCCTTAACAGATAAAACATTTGAAGTCAATGTTTTTCCAAGAAGAATGATGTTACCTATACCAACAATTTCTCCCTTAGCATTATCTCTGAAAGTTACTTTTCATCCCTTCATCTTGATAGTCTTTTCTAATTTGTTTTTGTTACCAGAAATATTCCAGGAACCTTCACTATCCATATACCATGTATTGCTATTGGTACCTTCTTTATTTTCATGGAAATAAGAAAGCTATACTTTCGGAATCCAAACATCCTTGGATCCAGAATTGTTAGACAACAAAATTTTGGGTATCTACATTTTTTCAGAAAAATAAGATTTATAAAACCCAAGATATTGAACATTATTGAAAGATAAATTTTTCTTCCAATGCCCACCACTTTGACATTTAGTACAACAAGGGGATCTGGATGGAATAAAATAGTTGTTTTTGAAAACAGGTTTTCAGTGAGTATAACCTTCTCCAGTAGTATTTCCTTGATGTTTTATTTGAGAATACATCTTGTCAAAATATTCATTAAGAGAATTAAAGTTTTCAAGAAGTATCTTAAGAGAATATATTTCAGATTTTAGTCTGATGACTAAATTTCTATCCTTAGGAATTATTTATTTAGAGTTATATTTTTCCTCAAAAACATTTATTTTTGAAGTAACATTTTTAAGATCTTTATAAATTTTTTCCTTTTCTTAATTGACTTCTTTAAGGTCTTTATAAACACTTTCTAAAAAATCATCCTTATCTTCAAGATCTCTATAGAGGTTCGAAATCTCTTTTGTAAGAACATATTCTCTAGTATTTTCCTTGTTTAATTTCATAGAAATTTTACAATTTTTTGCTTCTAACAACTTGGAAAATCTAGATACTTCTTCATATGGAGGTATTTATTCATTATCTGAAGATGAAGTATCTTGATTAGAAGTAATATCTCCAGAATAATAATTATTATCAAGAGATAAATTTACTAAATCCTCTGCAGAGCATACCTTATACATAAGACATGTATTAGGGAAAGAAGTAGTAGCAATTAATCCTAAATTTTTCTGTGCTAATGATTCATATTCAGTAGATTCACTTCTCAAAGAGTCTCCATAGCGAGCACTCCAAGTATCATTTAATTTAAGACTTTACTTGTGCTTCGAATGATAGAACTTCTTGTTGTTTCGTTATAAATTCATTTCCTTATTTTCATTCTTTTTCAATAGATGGAAATGAGGTCTGATATGACCTGTTATTTTACATTTATAACAAGTAAATTCCCCATCAATATTATCTTTGTATTCTCTATTCATGTACTTATTCTGATAGTTCTTTTGATATACTATCTTTTTCATTCTCTGAGAAAGATTAGCTAATTCATTCTCATACTTTTCTGTATCACTAGATTCTAACTAAATAGTAACTTTATTTGAATTTGATCTAGTTACTCTTTCTAGAGTTTTGGATTTCATATATTTAGAAGTATTTTTAAAAGAAACTCCTCCATTCCTATGATTCCCTTTAACATTATCAGCATCTCTCTATATTATAGTCTCATGCTGAAGAAGAGATCCAAACAGCTCATCTAAAAAAATATAAGTAACTTTCCTATTCTGATAAATTTCTATCCTCTTGGACTCCAACTCATTTGGCATGATGTCTATGATATTATCTGCAAGGGCCTCATCATCCAAACCTTTTCCTCCCATATACTATAATCTATTCACGATAGTCATAAACCTTTTCTGAACTTTTCTTATTGGTTCTCCGTAAGGAAAGTTAAAGCCATGGTATAAAGCTCTCAATATAGCTCTTCATGTCTCTATTAAATTAGAAGTACCAAAATGTGTAACTTCAAGTTTCTTCCAGATACTGTTTGCATATTCACATGAAGATATTTGACTATAGATGTTCCTAGTCATGGAACATAGCAATGTATTTCTGACTCTGAATTTTTTTTTATATTTTGATTTCTCCTGATTAGTAAAAGTTACCAATTATTTATTAGGAATCTTATCGTCTCCATTCAACATTAGGAAGATATAAACTCTTGTGTTAATAAAGAAAGTCTTAATCCTATCTATACAATACTCATATTCATTTCCAAAAAACTAGGATGTATGGTAAGATTTAGATTATCGATATAACCAACATTTAATCCTTCCATCTTAAAGAAAATCTTAGCACACAAACTTGTTGGTAATATAAGTTTGTAAACAAAAGAAAATATCCTATGAAAGGAAAATAGAACTAGAGTGTCTCTAAGAAAAATATGTATCCGAAATTTATGGATATGAAAATATGATTCTAAAAAGTGAAAAAGAATATTTCTCTTCTGAATCTATTCGTGAGATTAAATCAGTTTTAACCAAAACTCTGAAGCCAATTGTTAGATTGGTTCAGGGTACAAGGTCACCTCCTCTGATACCAATTGTTGGATCGATAGTATGATAGATATGACCTGACTGCAGAATCAAACTATGGTGCAGATTCTCAATATACAAGAGGGGGGGTTTGTATACTTAAAAATCTATAAGGAACTTTTGTATAAACAATATTCACAACACCTCTACGCTCTAATAACATCATTGATTCCGGAAAAGTGATTCTAGAAATGAAACTTAACAAAAGTTTACAACCACTAAGATTCTACCTTAAAGCGTATAGAATCATATATAATCAGAGTAAAAGTTTAAGGAAGTATAATAAAATTATAATTTCCTCAACAATAAAAAATTACAGAAGAAAACAAAATTGAAATACTACAAGTAACAAGTAATAACTCTTTTAACCCAAAGAGAAGGTTATCCGAAAACCCTAGATAAAGGTTCTTTGATTTATACTTTCAAGAAATTCTGTCTTACCCAAACCTAAGTAAGCCCTCAATATGAAGATCAATATCAATCTTGTTATCCCTGCAAGCCTTTGATCTGTAAGGAAATCGACACCTCTGACTTCAAAACCCGAAGTCTCTGAATTCATGGAAATCGCACCACAACACAAAGAAAATCTCTTTGAACAAATGTTTGAACAAGCCGTTCAAACGATCAGGATGAATCCCGAGAGTTTATAAGAGCCTCTCTCTCTAAAAATTACTTCAACAACATGTAATATAAGTTTTCAAAGTTCTTCACTCCATTGTGAGGTCATTCCAATGAGCTCCTATTTATAGGCACGGCTTCAACGGTTGGCTCCCTCCTCCAACGGTCATATTTTTCCTTGAATTTTGGAGGGACCTATACATGTGTCACTCAAACAATGGTTAGTTAGTAACTGAATGCATGTAATAGTTTTATAATCAAAACATGATTAATAAAAAATATGGTTAATTAAGAAAATTCATTTTTCAGAGTGTAAGTAAAAAATGAATGTTGAGAGTATAACATAAAATACATTCAGTATCTATAATACAAGGATATTTGAATTTTATTTTTCGAGGAATTAAGAACATGAATTCTATAGAATTATGGATTCTGAATGTTATGGAAATTCAGAATCTGGATTCATAGGAATTCAATATCTGAACTCATAAGGGTTCGGTGTCTGAATTCAAAGAGTTTGGAGTCAGAAATCCCAATGTTCGAAGTCTGAATTCATCAGAATTTAGAGTCTGAACTTACAGTGATCAGAGTCTTAACTCATCGGAATTCGAAGTCTAAAATAATAGAGTTCGATTTCTGAATTCACCAAAATTTGAAGTCAAAACTCATAAGAGTTCAGAGTCTAAATTCAGAGAACTCGGAACCTGAATTCGGATCCTGAAAACAGAATGCTCTATATCTATGTATTATATGATTATGAGGTTTTGGATACAAAACCAAATTTTATAATGAGACAAAATGAATATTGAAAAACATGGTAAGGATAAATTTCAATGGGGAAGGAAAATTTTCTATGTGAAAGTAAAATATAGGGTAAAATGAAATTTTCCTTAAGATAAGGTGTTTGTGATTTTCAAAACAAGAAAGAATGGTAAAGTCATAAGTAAACCCTATTGACTAAACAATCTCCCCTTGTATGAAGGAATTGAAAATTTATAAGAAAAACCTTATTTACTCAACAAGGAGATCCCTGTTTTATAATTGAAAATTAGTGGCATTTTTGTTAATACAAAAAATCATTCAATAATAGAAATTCACTTTCCGGAAAAAATCTCTAAAATTGATAAATAATAGATATGATAAGAGATAAGATATAAAAACTCCTCAAATACTCAACTAAAACATGTTTTTGTCAAATTTTACCATTTACCTCTTAGGTTACTCATTTTTATCATTTTGGTTTTCTGCAGGGTATCTTGTTCTTTACCTAGGTAATTTATCCTTTATTCCTGCAAAAATAAATATTTACTTATTAAATAATTTGTACCTAATGATTCAAAATTTGAATTATGGTTTTTTGAATCAATTTATAAAGGTGATACAAATTAATTTTAAAATAAGAAATGTATAATGTATTAAAACCAATTTTTTAAAAAAATAACCAAAATTATAAAATGTAAAATAATGGTTTATAAATTATATTCAAAATTTTTTAAATTATAAATTCGCTTTTAAAAGTAAGTATTTGGTATTAGAAAAATATTTCATGAATTTTAATTTCATAATTATAAACTAATAATTTCATAAAATCATGTTATTTTTAGAAAATGATATTTTTGGTATCATATGTTTAAATCATTATGATTTATATTATTTTAAATTTCCTATTTAATAATACATGAATTCAGAATACCTATTAGATATATAAACAATGAACATATATTGAATGAATATATTTGTAATGACTATATTTATAATGACCATTTTTATAATGACCATATTACTTTCCTATATATTTAAATAATAAATCATTTTTCATTCTGATCTCAATTTGAAAGGCATAGTTATTTTTTCATATTATAATATTTTCAAAATTAATTCTCGTTTCATGGTTCTCTTCCTCTTTATAGGTTTTTTATCTATTGGTGGTCCTCATTGTTGAATATAATCTCGGGGACTTCTGAGCCTTGTCATTTTTATAATTTTATAAGTTTTCCCCTATTGATTTATGCAATTTTAATATATGTATTTCATCCATGGTGGGTTATGATATAAATTATTTAGTAATTATTTTTATGTGTTTTAATTTTAATGCTCTACTTATTAATGAATAATGTGTATTTAGTTTTCCTCATATATTGTGGGGAATGTTTTCTAATCATGTTTCAATCGTTTTGAATTAACAGAGAAACATTATTTAAAATTTTAGACATAAATAATAATAATAATAATAATAATAATAATAATAATAGTAGCTCCTAAAACCTATGATGTTATATTCATCCACCTTAAATAAATTAAAACCTCACAATTTTAATTATCATATAAAAATGAAAATAACTAAGGGAATATAAATTAACGTTATGACTTGGGATATAATTTATAGAGATATATCAACCTTAAAAATCTGGGAAAGATTTTTATTTTCATAGAATAGACTTATAGTTATTATTGCGTTTTTTCTAGTCATTTTGGCTAACAGTTTACCATTATTTGGTATAAATAACCAAATTATATAATTTTTTTGTAGAGGTTTTTTATTATTATCATTTCATAGAATATACCTTGTTATTATGAAATGTGTTTTTCTTTACTAGAGATATATTTTTTCTCTAAGTAGTGGGAAGAAATCCATCACTAAAATCATGTTAAATTTTTCCAAAGGAAGTATAATAAGATTTCCACAAGTCAAAAACCTATTAGATTTAACATGGAATATAGTAATTATACCACTATAAGATTTTTTTTGATAATTAAATCATCAAGATAATGATTTATTTTACTTATAAAACTTATAATATATGATGATTTTTTTAGATCAAATTCCAACATGAAATATAAAACTCTATATTAGAGGGTATATGTACATTAAATATCAAGATCCACTTAAAGAGTAATGATTTTATGGGAATTCCATTTTCGAATTGATTTTGGATGCTGATGATGATCTTTGTCATGATTTTTCCTTTTTTGGGCATTTAGATAGATAATTCCCATGTTTTCTACACTTAATACATTGAATTATTAATGGAACCTTTGTATAAAATCTATTTATTTCTATCGTTTTAACCAAAATATTCATTTTTCCTAGACATTATGATTCTTGATCACCCCCTCTACTTTAAGTAAAACATATTTTAGTCCCCTTTAGAAAAGCCCCTTAGTGATTATTTCCATATTTTTGACACATAACAAAATTAACTTTCTTAAATTTCACAATCTTTATCGCAAGATATTTCATGAGACTCAGTATTTCACATCTTTGGTGTGTCTGGGACTTCGACTATGTCTAAATTTTTATTCATATTTTAGGATAACTAGTTTTTAATAATCACAAGGTTACTCACTCTAGATCCAATTGTAGTGGGGTTTTTATTTAGTTAATCTCTTTATTTACCCTCTCACCCATGGTTCCTTCTACTGAAATCCATTACTAAAACCAAAAGGGTTTACATGAGTGAAATTTTTATAATTTAGGGGTATTATTATAATCAAAAGAAGAATTTCAACATTAAAATTCCTTTACCTTTTATATTATCAGATTAGCATATAATTTATTTAGTTCATCTTATTTCAATCTTAGTTTAACCTAGGTTATTTTAATATGGGTTGTATTATTCTTATCAACCTAATACCTAAAAGTAACATTGGAAAAATACATCAAAATGGTTCATAAATATAATGGTATCAAAAAAATCATATTCCTCAGGAGTATCTAGATAGGTCTACAATTTGTCCCCTTTGTTGTGTACCAGGTCAAAGTTGTGTTAATACCAAATAAACCCTCATTGTGGATATTACCCCTAGGTATAACTTTTATAGATCCTTCACCCACTCTCCAGTATCCATACAACGATGTTTTTATATAAAAAATTCATATTCAAAACATTTATGATATTTCAAGATACCATCCTATACATGAACTCATCCATTGGGTTTTTACTAAGGTTCTCTCCTCTCAATGGCCATAATAACTAATCTAATCATAAAAAATAACGGAACCCACTCTAATACCATGTATCAAAACCCATGATAGAAATTACTTTATTTTACATCCTTTACATGATTTGAAAACTTTCATTAAAAAAATAATAATATCCAATGTCATGTATGTTCAGTGTCTTTAAAGACTAGGTAAATAATAAGATTATTTTATAACCCTGAGGAGAATTTATCCATATTTAAGACACACAAGACTCCCTAATTTACTTAATCTATGTTATAATCATATTAATAACCTGAGGAAATATAAATATTAGAAAAGGGTGAGCCCATATACTCAGTAAGGGTAAACATATGTGATAAGGATTGCATAGAATAAGTGAACAGAAGGATATCATATTGGTATAATCAAGAGGTATAAGAAATTTCATACCAAAAAAATATAGATCATAAATCTTGGTATATGATTTTGAAATAAAAAAATACATTAATTGAAAGAGTTAAAACACATGAGTAAATATACATGATCCCGGAGAGCATAACACATTCATGAGAATGGGCATAAAACGATGAAGCATATTTTAACTTTTTCATAAAAATTAGTGTGGAGAACATGAATTTCATGAGACACACCATCAGTACACACTCATATGACAAAATAAATATACCCGTTAAAACGTATCTCATGAGACATAAATACTTAACCATTTCATGGGAATGATATATTAGATCCCACCCATCATTTTCCCTAATTTTGAGTGCCAACTGAAGTCATTAACTTATCACATCATAACAAACCCTTGGAAATAAAATGATGTTCATAAATAATTTCAAATGAAAATATTTCACTTTTATAGTACACATAACCCATGTAAAGAACATAGTATTCATTCAACACATCACAAATAACCCATGGAAATAAAATTTATTTCATATGGATTCACACAAAGAAATCATTAATAATTCTATAAATAATCATAATATGATAAGACCATGGAAAATAAATGGATATCTAATTAAATCAAGAAACTTTAAAGGTAAGTACTAATTAATCATGATAATAAACCATATAAAATATACATCGTATTGATAAAGGGTATAGAATTATATCAATAATTTCACCAAAGAAATCAATGCATGAAATCCAGGTGAAAACATTTTAATAAAACGAATCAAAACAGGGTATTCAAAATGGAATGGAATTTGGTAAAAAGTTATGATCATAAACAGTGGATTATTAAGAAATAAAAATCTACTGATGAATCATTTCTAGAAAAGAGAAGGAAATTACACTAGTCACCGAGATAAAGAATCTAGATATATACATTATAAGAATATCATTTTAAAGAATAATTTATATCGAAGGAAGTGAATTTAAATGAAAATTATTTTTAAGAGAATTAGAAAAATCTATTTGGAAATAAGAAACATTCATGAAATTTTTAAAAATATATTTGATATAAATATTTTATAAATAAATAAGAATAATATTTTTATTTGGAAAACCATTAAATTTTATAAGTGAATTATGCTATAAAATGAAATAGATTATGGAAATATGTTTTCACAAGAAAAATGTTAAAAATAAATTTTTTATACTTTGATGAAAACAACCTATATAGAAAAATGAAAAAAAAATTATTTAAGACTTTTTGAATAAGATAATGTAGTAAAAAATGAACTCAATCAATTATTTTGGTATTGAAATTGAAATTTTCAAAAGAATACAATGAACTATATGTGTTCATTAGTTTTTAATTCTACTAGATTAAATGAATCATGTTGAACATTAAGAAATAAGTCATTATAAAATAAATATGAGACAAAAAATACCATACCTTTATTCTCGCTTAGTCGAATGCGCACTAAAATTCTATAAAATAAAAATAAAAATATAACAATAAAATATTTTGGAACGTTTTTTATATGCATAAAATTTAATAAAATTAATTTAAAATTATTATCTACATTAATATTAGTTATTTTTTTTCTATTTTAATGTCAAGTGTGGGTAATTTTGATCATTTTGAACTAGTTTCATAATAATTGTGTTTTTATTTGTTCTTCTCCCAAATTTCATCATTAAGAGTTCATTAAATTCACTAAAATGGATGAGTTATAATTATTATAAAGTTTGAATTTCATTTCATTAGTACTTTAATCTTTTTCATAGAATATAAAATAGATAATGAATTTTTTTGGGGACTTTTAACCTAGTAAGTATGTTTTCTTAATTAGTGAGTAAAATATTGATTTATATATTACATAACAAAAAACATTATTTTCATATTTATATCATATTATATTAGTATGTATGTTTTCATAATCATCCATGATATAATTTTATAGCATTTTTCATGTAGGTGGTCAAACCGAGCCAAATATGAACATACCATGATTAGTGGATGATTATGGGATTATTTAGTTGAAATATCATTAACATAATTTCGTAATGATATAATTTAGTTATTATTATTCTGTTATAAACGAATTATATATGATTTATAAGAATAATTAATGGATATGAAAAAATTATATAATTTTATTTAAACATTTTCATATTAGAATACTCATTTTAAAGAATTGAATTAATGATATTCATTTTTCAATTATACCATTAATACGTTATCAATTTTTTCACAAAAAAACCTTATTGATATGATGAAGATAATATTTTTCCATCAAATCCATTATCATGACCAACCTTTTAAGTCTTTGATGAATAGAAATGTCAAAATAAATAGTCCCATAGAGGCGGTAGTCTACATTTCCATATGAGTGATGATTTAATTTTCCTAAGAATGGGAGAAATGAATAATATTTTTTATATTTTAAGAATATAAAATATGTTTTAAATATTACGCTTAGTAATTTTTAAATAATAATTTTTATTATAATGTGTTTAAGGGAAAAATATGACTTTTTTGTGGAGGTGGTAGTCCACACATACACAAATGTTGTTCTTACTTTTCTTAGAGAAAAAGGGAAGGGTGGTTAAATATTTCACCATCATTATAATAACCTTATAGTATAATAATTATACATATTTTATCCTTTATATATGTTGGAAATAAATTTTTTAAATAATAAATTAATATAAGGAAGAAATAAAAGAGGAAGAAATGGTTAAAAATCGATACCTCAGTACTTGGGTTATGCCCTTTGTAAAGGGGGTGAAACCACTATAAGATGGTGTTTAGTGAAAAAAAAATCTCATTAAGGTGAATATGAGTGTTTAGGAGTGTATTTGGTAGATATTTGTCCAAAATAAAGTGGTTTTAGTTTGAGGGGAATTGAGGATAGGTGAGCTATCTTTTATAAGTAAAAAATGGATTTTTTTGTAAATACCTAGAAATTTTAAATAATGAAAAGTCACTATTAAGTAAATTGGATCCAAAATTGATAAATAATATAATATATATAAGATAATTTTGATACACCCCTAAAATATTCAATTAAATTATTTTTATATATTTGACCCTTCAAATATTAGGTTACTCATTTATACAATTTTGGTTTTCACCATAATTACAAGTTTTTTATGTATTAATTTATGCTTTATTTCCAAAAATATAATGTTACTTGTTATATAATTTATACCTAACGATTAAAAACATAAAATCCATTTTTTTGATTTGTTGCTTAAAATTGTTAAAATTAAATTTAAAATACTCAATGAATAATGTATTAAAAAAACATTCTAAAAAAAATAACATAAATTCTAAAATAAAAAATATAGCTTTATAAATAAATTTTCTTAAAAATTATAAATTCACTTATAAATAATTTTTTTCCTTTTAAATATTTTTCATGAATTTTCATTCTGTGCTTATATACTGATAATTTCATAAAAGATATGTTATTTGTAAGAACAATATTTTTCAACATTCTCATAGAAATCAATATTTTTAAAAAACTATAAAAAAATAATTTTAAGATAATTTTGAAACTATATATCCAAAAATAAATGTATTTTTATCTAATTTAGATTATCAAATTTATATATTTATTTTTTATGTGAAAATACAAAATACAAATAAATGTTTCATTTATAAAAAAATGACATTTTTAAAAATTATGTGTTCTTAATAATATTTCATATCAATTTACTATTTAAAATATATTAATATGTTATTTCATATATAATATTTTAAAATATTTCAATTTAATCCTTTAGGATTAAATATAAAATACTTAAAAAACAGTTCTTTGAAAAAATAAATTTTACTATTATACTAAATATGTTTTAACAAATACCATTAAAATTTATTATTTATATTATAAAATTAAAATTAAGTACTCCATTGAAATTAAAATATTAATTTTAATTTTATATATTTTCCATATCTAATTTTAATAAAAATAATATTAATATTTATACATAATGTAAAATTATATATATATTTGTAATATTTTGATATCATATTTTTATTTCATTATGATTAATATTTTTTTAAATTTACTAATTGGAAATAAAAAACATTAGTATACCTATGGGATATACAACCAATAAACATATATTAAATGACCATATTTTAATGAATGTATTTATAGTGTCTGGGTTAAATCCCTATATGTAAATTCACTAAATCATTAATTCATTCAGATCTCACTTTTTAAGTCATAGTTTATATTTCATATAATTGATTTTGCATAATTGTTTCTTCTTTCATGGTGATCTTCATAATAATATGTTTTTTGGATATTGTTGAAACTCAAGTTTGAAAATAATTCCTGATATTTCGTAATATTTAATATTTTATTCTTTTAATTCTATTACCCCTATTTATTTATGGATTTTTAATTGGTATATTTTATCAAGGGAAAGTAATAAAGCATGGTGTAAAGTACTTAGTTTTATGTGATTTTTTTTTAATTTCCCAATTTGGAATTAATAAAGTGTCTTTAGCCTTTTTCATATAATATAGGGGACATTTTAATGTCACGTCTTAATATATTTGAAAGAATAGAGAAACATTATTAAAAATTATAGACATAAATAATAACAATAATAATAATAATAATATTATTATTATCTCCTCAAACATGGGGAATTAAAAGGGTTACCCACTTAAGGGTAGTGTCCATTGGTGCATGAATAACTCTATAGCATCCTTCTCCATCCTTGGTGCATTTGAGAGCTCTACATGGTTTGTGTTATTCTTCATAAATCATGATAGAATTATCCTGATGTTTCAAATCCATTTTCTGTCCCATTTTATTACTAATTAGGAAATTCACCATAGTGTCCATTACACCCTTGGTTGACTCGGTTATTTTAGTTTCCAGCCATTAATTTATAAAGGGAAAATTGGAAATGATAAATTTTTAAATGTATAGAATGGAAACTATGATTCTATAATAAATAACACATAAATGTCTTATGTACCGAAACTTATAAATATCTAGGTTTTAATATAATTTTTCTATAGTTATCACCCTACTTAGTTCTCTAACTAAACCAGTTAGGTATTTAAATCATCTATAATGGTTCATAAGGAGAATTTGGACCAACCAAAGTATATCCCCCCAATAGTTTCAAACTAGGTGTATAGTTAAGTATCTTTATCATTCACCAGGTGATGATTAGGTTAATAATCAACATTCCCTATTTAGTGTTATTACCCCTATGATCATATTCACCAAAACCTAAATCCTCTTTAAGCATTCATATGATAAAGTAATTTATAATAGAACGAAACAATCTCTAATTTACCAAAACATTGAGTTATTAAACTATAGTTAGACATATCCACTATACTTATCCCTAGAGTTTTCATTAAAGTCATTTAATATAATCCATAAAATAACTAAACCAATATTCAAAAATAATTGAACCATCCTTTGATACAAACTAAAGTTAAGCAATAAAAACACAACTTTAAAAATAAATTAATTTCGTGATTTTGATAATACATATCACAAAACACCACAGAATAAAATGTATAAAAGTTGTAGTGAATTAGAGAAAAGTTATATAAACATTTCAGTCCAAAATCATTTCTCCATGTTTTATCCCCTTTATAACCCCTTCTACACTTTCCACAAGTTATACTTATCATCTTATCTCAAGGAATGGAAAACATTAGAACGAGATGAGATACAATTCTTAGTAAGGGAAAAAGTATCAATATTTCGCCAAGATTTAGATCAAAATCATTTAAGAAAACATGGATAGAGGAAAACTTACTTATTAAAAAGAATATGGTATAGTTGGTTTTGTCCATAATTCCTGATATAAGGACATGTAATCTCAAATGTACAAATATATTCCCTCTAAAAAGTGTTAACAATCATAAGCCATTAATGATGAGTCAAGGAGAATAATTATAGGAACAAGATTATAAAAAAATATTATGGCATAAATATAATAATATAAACTAAATGTCAAGGCTAGCCACTAAGACATTCATCAAATAGTAGTCTTGGGCTAACCACCTGTACACCTTCTCGGGATTGGGATAACCCTCCCAGTAACACTTGGGATTTAGTTAAAACATCCCATATACCCCTTGGTATTGGGATAAATCCACTTGTGTAAGCTTTATCTTGGGATTAATCCTCATGTGTACCCATTGTCTTGGGTTAAATCCTATCATGATCCCTTTATCTTGAGGGAAATCTTCCCATATGCACTTTTCCTTGGGATAAATACTCTAATTTACCCCTTTGAGATCTTGGGACATAAATGTAAATGAATACTTAGGAGGGTGATATAGGACCCAACCAATCATCATTCATACATATTAATGACACCTAAAATAAGTCATCACTATTTCTTAAAGGACCCAAGGAAAGAAAAATTGGTTTCAAAATATTTTCATTTAGTATCACTATTACTGACCGCAATAATATAAATGGTTAATACCTAAAATTTAATCACACCAAAATAGTATCTTTTAAGAAACTATAGAAGGTGAATCATCAAAAATAAATTTTGAGGAAATAAATCCTTTAGAGAAAAATAAGAAAAATATTATTTAAATCATATAATATATTTTAAGAAATTATTTTGTCTTTGGAATAAAATAAGAAGTTATAGCCACATTGAAATGTCTTTTCTAAAAATTTGTAGTGATTTTTTTGAAAAATATTTAATTTTAAAAATAATATTTAAGAATATATCTTTGATAATACATAAAGGTTTTCAAATGAAATTTTGGGTAGAAGATTAAACATCTGAAATGATGGAAATCCTATTAAAATATTTTGAAAAATGTTTTTTAAAATCCCACATCATAAAAAGAGTAATAAGACATAATTTTTAAAATATAATATGTAAAATATAGATGTCACATGAGATAAAACATAAATATTTTTCTAATTTTAAAGGATTATATATAAAGGGACAAAAATATTGACATTGAGGGGAAATGTTCATTAAAAAGAATTTAAATTATTCTTAACAATGATATGATTTCTAGGTGAGATTTAATCAGTGTAAAATATTTGGATTAATTTTTTTTCTTATTATATATGTTGATAAGTACCATAAAGTAAAATCTTATTATGGAAAAACTAATCTTGGAAGAATGAATATGAATGAGAATCATTATAACTCAATGCAGTGAGTTGATCTAACAAAAACACTTTCGACTTTGATATCTTTTGAATGAAAATAAATTCAAACAAAGAACATGATATGGCTATTCAAACCACATGAATAAAATTATTATGTTATAATACATTAATTATGAATTAATCACACAACATAAAATATATCATGGTTATCAAAAATAAATTTCTCAAGAAATTAAATTTGAGATAGAAAACTTTAAACCTGACTTTACACAATATTTATCACTCTATAACCTCCTATATAACAAAAAAATATCTTAATAAACTATTTTAGAAACATATTCATGCCTATAAACTTTTATAAACATCATTTTAAATTATTAACTACATGTATATTTGTAATTTATTATTTATTTTCAATATTCTATGTGAGTAATCTTGATTGTTTTTTACTAGTTTAATGATAGATGAGTTGTTATTAATTATTCTACAAAAGTTCTACATTAGTTCATAAAAATGGAACTATAATTTATGGTTTATAATTATATTTAATTTTATGATTTCATTCTGTGGGAATTTTGGTAATGATATTTAAAAGAGAATTTGGCGATGAGCATGTTTCAATGATTCTTAGCGATTAAAGGGTGTTTAATTAAAAAATGAGTAAAATTTTTGTTTTAATATTCCAGAAAAAAACACAATATTTTATTATTTATACCATATATTGATAAAAATTCAATTCCCATTGTCTTATATTATATAAAGTATTAATGTTGTTCAAATATAGGGTTAAATTATTATAAACAAGAATATAATACAATTAATGAATGACTATAAATTGATTTAGTTGTAATACCATATTAAAGGAAGAATAATGCTCCTATTTTTTGATTATTACTATGATATGTAAATTTTTTTATATAATTATAATAATAATATAAATTATAAAAATTTATTACATAGTATGAAGACGTCATTATTTTTCTTAGAACACTCTTTTGGATGGTTGAATTTACTGTGGTTGTTTATCACTCATATTGTTAATAGTGTGTACAATTTATCTTTACCAAACATTAATAATTTTATAAACATAATAGTTTTATATTATAATTATTATTTTCTAGATATGTATGGAAATTATGAAATGAAAAATGGATATCGATTGTTCCATGGATGCGGTAGTCCAGACTTACGCATTGATGGATAATTCCTTTTCTATATAATTTGAAAAAGAAGTAATATGGTTTATAGTTTTAGAATCTAAATTATTTCATAAATATAATAATTAGATAATAAATTTTTTTTAATAACATCCTAGATAGGTGGTTATGGAAAATGAATCTTGTTGCGTCATGGAGCCGATAGTCCGTATAACACACAAATTACAATTATTTTATTAATATAAAAAACATAGGTTGTTAATGATTATAAAATAATTATAATAACATACCAATATAAAAAATATACTTATTTTATCATTTTATGTTGGTGTAATTTAATTTTAGGATGAATAAATTCACAAAAGGAAATATAAATGAGAAAAGAGTTGTTATAAATTTCTATATCACTTCCTGGACTATCTATTGTGAGAAGGTGGTTAAGCCTTTGAGGGGGAGTATTTAAAGTTTACGAGGACCTATTAAATGTTTATAGGAATGTTTAGAATTAGTTTGGGGAGTTTCAATAAAAAATAAGTGGTTTTTGGTGAGAGATGAAGTGAGGATAAGAGTGACCCTTTTATAAGTGAGATGGGATGACATTTTTCTAAATACAAAAAAACATTATCAAAATGGGTTTCAACTCTAAATGAAAGAGGGTAAAAATTTCAAAATAATAGACAGGGGAAAATATAAGTTTTATCAAGGATTCATCCACCCATTCCCACACTATTTTTAACCATGATTGTGGTCTTTCTCTCTTGGTTACACTCTTATTCCCTGATGCTTTTTTACAGAGGAAACAAATTTTTACCAAAGTAATTTATCCTTTATGCTTGATAATAAAATTTTACTTATTATATCATTAGAACCTAACAATTAAAAATGTTAAATATATTTTATTATAATAATTTTACAGCACTAATAAAAGTTAATTTTAAAATAGTAAATTTATAACATTTTTAATTTTTTTTAAGTAAAACCGATGCTCTAAAATGTCAAATATGAGTTTATAAATTCAATCCAACATTTTTAAAATTTTAAATTACCCTATAAATTAATATTTTAATTAGAAATTTTTTTATTGAATTTTAAATTCATCATATATACTAATAATTTCATAAAATTCTTGTTATTTATGAGAATGATACTTTACAATAGTCACTTAAAAATAAATTCTTTTTGAAAAATCCAAAAAAATCATCTTAATATAATATTGATATGTAGAATTAAAAAATGAATTTAATTTTTTAAAAATAAAATTCTAAAATTTATAAAATTTTCTTTTAAATCAAAATATAAATAAATATGTTTTTATTGAAAATTTATCTTTATAAAAATTTAGTGTTCTTAGAAATATCTAATAAAAATTCCAAACATAATGATGTTAACATGTTATTTTATATAATGAAATATTATATAATATCAAAATAATATATTAGGAATGAATTATTTATATTTATTAATATTATAAATAGTTATTTTAGAATGTAATATCCTTCAATATATTAAATCATATTAATTATGTATCCTATTAATGTAAAAATATTTAATTGGTTAATATATTTTTTTACTAGAACAATTATTAAGCTTAAATTTTATTAAAAATAAATATGTCATGGCTCATTTGAGTTTGGAGTTTCATGTGAAGAAAGCTATTGAACAATGTATTTATTTAAATAAATATATTCCAATAATTTGGAGTGTACCAAACTCACATATTATAAAAATACAACATCAATAGAAATGTAAAATCTTTATAGAAAAGGTGTCTATCCAAAAACAACCTAACAAATCCATATCATTTTCACCACCATTGATTTCTATTTTTTTGCATGATTGAATGTAATTTCTCATCTATTTTTCCCATCATATTCAATAATCATTATGACCCTATAAATCTATTTCATTATAAATATAATTCATTTTATTTTTGTAAATAGTAATACAACATAGTCCTAAAAACTATCCACATTATTCATCCATTATTTCAATTCATTAGATAATACTGCACATTAATTTTTTTGGTCCACTCTCCCCATTTCATATTTATTATTTAATATTTATCTTAAACTATCCCCTTTCCAGTCCAACTATTCCAAATAAAATAACCCTTCATTATTTAATTCCATAACACATTCTAATAACACACAAAACCTATTCATTATACACATTTATTTGATTTAACCAATTATGAAGGTATAGAGAATCTCAAATGAAGCCTATAATTCTATAAAATCAGCACAAAAAAACCAATCCATGATTTTTACAAAAAAACACTATATTTCTAACTCAAGTAATGCACGAAATAGAAGTTATCCAACAAATAAAAGTTTCATATTACTAAAAATATATAACTTCTTTTATGAATAAATGTATTTTTATTTTTTCATCTATATTATATTATGTACATATTTATCAATTCATACTATTTTAATTTCAATATGAAATAATAGTAGAAACCCATAAACTAATGTATAAAAACATAAATGTGTGTGGAGAACCTCCCGTTTATTTACACAGTTATTATATATATTTAATTGATCCTTCTTGGAGGTTTTCATATCATCCAACCAAGGATATATTATTTCAAAATATAAAATATTATTTTAGAAAACCCATACCTTAAAAAGAAATCAACATCATTATAATAAAAATGAACCCAAGAACTAACAAATCAATTAGAATCTTACTCAATCCTAAAGCCTCAAAACTATCGTCAAGACATTAATTGAAGCCTATATAATCTACACACCAATAATAATTCCACTATTAAAAGAGAAATAATGGGAAGTAAAAAAATAGGAAAAGATAAATATATCGTAAATTAAAGGTGGAACCAATCACCATGAAATAAAGAAGATAATAATTAAAATTGAACTGAAAAAAGTAACTAAGATAGGCCCTAGAATCTTCTAAGGATCAAGCAAAGGAAACTAGGTCGAATCTGGTAGATAGGCTGATCTTCACTCATAGAGAAAATAAAACATGACTCTTTCTTAAATAGTGGCCTTAAAATTCCCATAATGGCCTTAGTAAAACGAGACTTCGAATTCTAGATTTAGAAAAAACCAGCTCCCCTAATTTTTCATAGAGTTTTTTTATCCCATTTAAAACAAGCTTGATTTCCACCATGGTCAACACCATAGTGTATGAGTACATGTTTCACCATTTTTCCCATCACGCCAAGTACTATGGTGTGATGAATCCTGGATGATAATTTTGATACTCTCCCACTTAGCCTAGCCTAAAATCATATTGAATCCCTATAAATTCTTCCTTAACATTTACCACTCCCAATTTCCCATAGGGGAAACTATAAAACACTATTATTCACTATGTATTGAAAAGTGTACATCATTATGGAATTGTGTCCTTTAGTTATAATTGATATAACTACACTCACCTGTGGCTAGAGATTACCTTTATGTGGAAACAAAAGTTTGGCTTACCCTTTATACATAATCCTAGTTACCCTTAAGTAGATATATATTTATTTTTATGTTGCAAATAAATGTTTCATAAAATCATTACACAACCTTGAATGGTTATTTATTACCTTTATTAAGGTTATATGTTAACATTTTCCTTATAATGGTTTTGAACCTAATATCTACACAACTATTTATAAAAACCAGTTACCTTTATGTGAGGTTCAAATGAAATTTAAACATAGACACACACACACACACATTCACACAGAAATGTAAACATATTTTCCCAATTTTATGAAAGGCTTGGTAGGGTTTTTCAAATGGGTAAAATAAAAATAAATAATGACTTTCACTCAAAGAATATGTACAATATAAGTGTAGATTAAAGTATAAAATCATAAATAAGGTTTACTCCTACTCTAATGGCGTTTCATAGAGGTAATTCTATAATTCACTAATTATAGTTTTTAAAATATAAAAATTAAATTTATAGATTAGAAAAATATTTTTAAAAACATTTAAAGTTAACAAAAATCTCAAAGCTCAAAAACAATTGGATAGCACCCCATGGACACCCAAATATCCAAAAATTACAAAGGAGAAATAGGATTGGGGAAAATTTGGGCCCTTATACTCACATAGAATGAAAAAGAAAATATCCTCACATCAATGGAATTACATATGGATATTACGAATAACAATCTAGTGAATCTCTTAAGTGTTGGATTGACTAGATCACGTTCACAACAAAACATATATGATAGATCTTATGATAGAATCATAAGAAATATAAATCATTTTTCACTTTATATAAGGAACTTTAATCTTATTATGTTTCATTCCATGAAATGTTGGTATGGATACATTCTTGGAGTTATCCTTATTAAAATTATTTAAATAATTACTATCATATGAGTGTTGAATTAGTCTAAGAGTTCTATTTGATTTATCTATATAAATATTCATACAGAGTATGTATTATTATTCACTAATTTTTTTCACTAAGAATCATTTTCCAAACCAGATATTTAAAAAATAAAAAATAAAGACCGGATTTATGATAATGAGTATGAAATCTACACAGAATATAAAAAATTTCATAACACTCCCACTAACCCAATCGTATACCCATGAATCATCCGTGTATTTTATGAAACCAAAATCTTTGATTTCATCGTTAAACTATGTTTTCAAAATCTAATAATCTTTTTTTATCTTTAGTTGGGCTACTGCAATATTCAAACCTTAAATGACTCATTTGGAAGTTCATAACCTTCAATCTATATCATGTATATTACCATAACTAAATACCCATTTTGGAATGAATTTTTGACATCTATTTCATATATCTCATAATTATAATGAGTTTTTATAGTAATAAATATCTGAATGGAATTTATCATTGAAAATTGATAAAATGTTTTTTCGTAGTTAATATAATGAATTAATTTAAAACCATTATCCACTAGAAAATATTCATAGGTAGAAACTCTACCATCTATGTTAGTTTTATTATGGAAATCCAACTTGTATCACATGTGTCTCGCCCCTTTATAAGTATCCACCAATTTCTATAATTTTTTAGTGTACATGGATTCTATCTCAGATTTCATGGAATGTAATAATTTATTTGAATTATAACTATCAATAATTTTTCTTTAGAAATTAGTTTTATCAACCATGAAAATTACTTCATCATCATTTTATATAAGAAAACCATATCACCTAATGTGTCAATGATTCTTCATAAACCTTCAAGGTTCTTATGTAACTTGTGTTGTCTCATATTCCACAAAAATTTATGGAAGTTCTTCAACATCCATATCAGGAATGCTACTTGATTGTTTTTATTAAACATTTCTAATATCAAATTTTCTCTTAATGACTCCTCAATTCATGTGATCATTTTCAAGGAAAAAACCAAATCAATCCTCAAACACTTTGTGTTCAATAGTTGAATAGAAATAATATCAGTTTGTTTATTTGGGATAATAAAAAAATAAACAATTTTCTAATTGAAGGCTTTGTTTTTTTATCCTAGAACTATTCTACAATGACTCAAGAGGGGATGTGGTAGGGGTTAATTAAGTCCATTAAATAGATTCACAAAATTTAGATCTCCCACTTTAGGTTGGTGAATATGTTCTTATGTTTCAATCAGTTGATGTAGTTGGAAAAAAATAATCAGAGAGACGTATACTTAATATTATTAGAGTGGTTCTGAGCTATACTGAACATACCTTAGTCTATTCCCCTAATACCGAATATATTATTATTGATTTTATTCAGATCCTTTTACTAGGGATCTACCAACTGAGTGAAATATGTTCTTTCGTAGTTCAAGGATACTAATACCATCAGATCCTTTTTCTAGGGAATTCATAACTATGTAAAAATAGTTGACACTAACTCAAAAACTAAGTTCAAATAACTTACACTTAACCATATCTGAGTATAAGAAACTAACACTTATGTAGAAGGAGATGTGATGTATAATGTGGAAATATATTTAATACATATTTTCATAACTATAGCCTCTAAAAACTAACAGTGGATAAATTATCATCCCGAAAATGAATCTCCAAGATATAGAAGTTTAGAAAATATACTTTATCTAAATGTATTTATGAGATAATATTAGTAGAAACAATTAATATTCAAGTCATCACATTTTTTCAACTTTATCATTCTTATTTTCTTCTTTTATTCCTCCCATTCATGTAATGAAATCATTGAATTGTGTAATTTATTTTACATAATTATCTCTTCTCACTCTTTATATTGAAATTATTGAACACCAGTGTTCGTATATTATATATTTTTATTGAACTCATATATATCCTCTAAATCCTTTCATAACACATATAAATAATATAGAAATAACATTACCATAGAAATCTTTTTCCTTCCATCAATAATTAAAAATAAAAACCGGTAAAAATTATCAAATAATATTTATATTAAATTTATCATAGTCATTGTAAATTTTCCATTTTGATAATACATTCAATAATCTTAGTCAAAATGTCCATCATCTTTCTCTATAATTTTATTAGTAAGATTCTTCATTTAAAATATTAATCATCCATGAAATATCATGAAAAATTCCTTAAAAAATTAAAACATTTATATTTTGAATATAAAAAATTCCATAATAATATATATAAATAATATTCCTTGTATATTCATGATTAATTAACAATTTTATTCACATTTTGATGGATTTCATCATAGTCATGTCTAAAACGTCATTTTAAATAAAAAATTGGACAATGTTATTAAACTCTATTTCTATTTCATAATATATTCTTAGTAGATATGTAAGTTTATTGTCTGTGAGAAAATTTATCACATAATATAATTTTATTCACTCTAGTGAAATATGTAACATATTTTTCCCTAGAATAAAAATATATAATATATTTCTTCTACATAATATGTTTTAGTTTTAAAAATCCCCATTTTTTAGAATAGATAACATATTAAGAAACATATATACTTTTTTTTGACTTGGTGAAATTTATAGAATTCTCATACATAATATCCTTCTCCTACAAAAAATTTTAATTCTTAATATATTATACTTAGTGAAAATTATATATTCTTTAATACAAAATATATTTATTTATATCAATGGTGATGTGTATGTTTTTGGATTTATGATGATTTCCAAAAGCCCCATATGTAATATAATTTTTCATGTATTCCTCAGCATCCATAATATATTCTCCTTAATTAATCTCTGGATTCTTCTAATACATAAGATTATTTATTAAACGTATAAGGATACATAATTTTTCTTAAAATATTAAATATGATAAACTTAGACAATTTTCCCAAACTCCACCATGTATAATATATTTGATTTAGTTTGATTTCTAGAATTATTTGAGGATTCTATAATTCCACAAAAATTTGAAAATCTCAGAATATTGATTTGATACTTCATCTCTAAGTAAAATAATTATCTAGGAATTATCTATAAAATATAAAATGTGAGATCCTCAATAATAATAATAAATAATATAACAATTTATAATTAAATTGAATATATCTTTTAATATTTAATAATCATATAATTATATATGTGTGTGTACTTAATCACATGTATTATCATATAGTAGTAGTGGATAACATATCCTAATAACCATTTTCCTATAAAAATAGTGAATAAATTGTCGTAAAACATATAAATTAAAGAGTGATGGATAAAGTAATTATCAAAACATAAAAAAATATTAATATAATGGATCTACACAACTTTATCTCCCGTTTTGAAGATTTAAAAACTAGAACACCTGAATAATTATGAAAATAAACACATCAAACTCCCCCTTTTGTACGGATAAAAAATTAAATACATGGAAGAGTAGATCATGTAAAAATAAATAAGCATTACAATGTCCCCTAAATAGAAAATAATAAAACATATTCTCCACTAACAATAATAAAATATAAGATCCAAGGAAATGTTAACAAATTCTCCCCCTTTTAATAAATAATATAGTGAAACACATACTTTAAAAAGGACTATCATTATCCAATTTTGGATTCCAATAGTCATGAAAATTAAATAAAAATAGTAAACAAGCATTCTAACATAAATAATAATAATTAAAAAAAATACAACATGGTTCATTAGTAAAGAATAAAAAGTATACAGAACATGATCAAACAATGAGAAAACCAATTTTAGAATAAATAACACTCTTTGATACATTATACACAATATAAATAATCACACTCAATCTGAAATATTAACATTTAATATAGTATTATCAAATATTTTAATGTATAACTACCCATAAAATCATGTGAACTTAAAGAATTTACAAAATGTAAACACATAATGAACTGATGAAATAGAAAAATATCAGTTAATATATGTTTCTTTGTGTGAAAAAGTAGAACAATAAAAGATTACATTGTTTAATAGGAAGTATGATGAATGACCATGAAAGTGAAATCATCCAATATAAGGTAAAATAATGATAAGGATCCATGAAAAAGATAAAAATATTTTAATAATTATGTATAAATAGTAAAACATATTATATTTATGATATAGATAACAAATAACAAATAAAATATGACCAAGACAAAATAAATGAAATAATCAATTTTGTACATGAAAAAATATTGTAGCACATCATTGTAAACCAAATGATAAGATAGAATAATCATGATTAATAAAACTGTAAATTTCAAATTATCGCATTCCAATATACAAGTAAATAAAACTATAAGGGATATTCATGCTAAACAAAATTTAATAAAAGAATTCAACTTAACACTTTAATATGTAGAAAATTAGAGGTATTGAAGTGGATCCACCAATTTATTTATTTATTTTTCGATAGTTACAAAAACTACATTATTTTTCAAGGGATGGAAAGAATGTTTTTGAATTCATTTTTGTCCATTACATAAATTTTATTTAATTTTTTATTCCTAATTGTGTGTGAAAATATTTTTTTCTTACTTTATTTTACCCTTATGAAATTATTTTTCATACCCTTCTGTAACTTTTGGAAAATATAATATATCCTTATATAGTTATGGTTTACCCTTATATATCTTATTATGATTTTGGTTTATCATTAATTAAAAAACATTATACCTTTACACATATACCTTTATATGTATGTAATTTTATATAGATATTAGTTTACACTGACACTATGCTATTTTTCCTTACCATTACATAGACTATTGTATTCGAGTTTTCCTTTACGTGTGTTTATCTTTTGATGTTTTTACCCTTATGTGAGTTATGAATACCTCTATGCATTGAGTTATGATTACCTTTATACTACATATATAATCTTACCAATATGAATAATTGATATTTTCTTTTACACTACCTATTTAAATTTCCTTTTACCTTTACTTAATGTTTTGTATCTATATATTACATTTATGTTGTTTATTCAATTTACCATTTTAACTCCCAAATGTAACTAACCTGCTATATTTGACATAATAAAACAACCAAAATAGCCACTCACTTGGTTCCAAGGTCACTCTAAATCACCAAAAGTTGTAAAATAGTACATGGGTACCAAGAATGTACATGTTGGAATGATTTCACCCTTACAAAATAATATAAATAACAACAGATTCTACCTAGAATCTTACATGAATCATAGATACATTGAACAATCATTCATATAATTTAATTGATTACATTAGAATGAATCATCCAAAATGATTAAAAAAAGTAATTAATACAATAAAAATTAAAAATCATAATAAATAAAAACAACCAGCATTCTCAAGATATACTGGTATAATTGAAATAGAATATAATAAATAAATCTGGAAAAATTAATTGGTATAAAAACTAATGGAAAACATGAACAACTACAAATAAACACCATTTGACCCACAATCATTCACCACATCTCATTTTATACCTATGTAGACCAAACCAATCTTAAAATCCAAAATATATAAAACTGAAAGAATAACACAAGTTTGGAACTTGAAAGAAGACATAAGAGCTACATACACCCAATGGTGTACACAGGTTGTGGCATTAATGTTCCCAATAGGATTTCACCATAGAATTTGTGAAATTGTCTTTCAAAAAAAATCATTTGACCAATTGTAGTTTGAAATATAGAAATAAAATATGTTTTTCTCATCCATGCTTAAAAAAACCAAGTCACATTACATAATTCACTTTTGGAAAACATTACCCTTCTTATAATGAGTTAAGGTAAAGAGAAAATCATTTTATCAAATCACTTTTAACATATGGAAATAGAATCTCATAATAAATTCATTCTAATAAACTTAAAATCACTTCCTATTTCTAAAATAATTTAAAAGTCACTCTTGGATGAAAAATATAACACATTCCTTTTTAAAAATCTTTACAACCCACATATTAAATTGGATTGAAAGCAAAACTTTCAAATAAATGGACCAAAAGTAAACTCATATATATACCATGATATCATAAGAACATAAAAAAAATTAATGGAATGATGTTAACCTATGAAGTCACTCTAGGTTAATATAAACGTGGAATATAAAACAATCCCCTAGATAATACATAATTAGAGATAAGCATAATGGGAAACATCATAAGACTCATGTAATATAGACAAAAAATGGAAACATAAACCATAAGTTGAACACTAAGAATATATTATTCCATTATTTCCCATTAAACTAGTTGGGCCCCATATTCCTTATAATAGAATGAATCTACTATGGGAACAAACAATCCTCAGAGCACTCAATATCCATGGTCTACTAAACCTTTCAAACACACAATATATGGTAATGGTTTCAATCCTTTAGGACTCAAATCAATAATATATTACTCTATAAAATCTATCAACATAGGTGATAAAATAATCATGGTATAAGGAGATGGTGAAAATAATTTAAAATAATGCTCATATAACCTTGAATAACCTTACAAGAAACATCCCCTTTCAAAATAATGAATTAGAATCAATAAATACACAAAAAAATAAAACACTTTTTGGGGGGTCACAACCAATAACATACATATAAATCATAGGGGATCAACGGCGGGTCTAACATATTTTTTTTAAAAAAAATATTAAACCATAAAACTAATCGTGAAAAAGAAAACACGGAGTTCCAAGTGATTTTTATAATTTATAAATCTAATTTTAAGACTCATTTTAAAACCAATTCATATGGGGATATATTTAAAATCTATTAATGAACCATCCCATTTTTATTAAACGTATTTTAAAATCCCACACCATGAATTTTTGTTCAAAGGGTTCCCTGAAAATCATACAATACCCATTTCAAGACCAAAATAGAGATAAATTCTATTAAAGAGTAAAAAAAAACTATAAATAATCCATATAATAATTTTCATAACCCTTATCATTAAAACATCACATTTAAAAAAACCTTGAACACCTTCATAAATAGTGGGAAAGTTACTAGAACATTTTTAAGGTCCACCACGGGTCTAATATAAATATTTAATTTAGAAAATTAGGCCTTAAAAATAAAAAAAGTATAAAATTTTATAACACCTCAATTAAACACAAAATGAACCAACCTTATATTAAGAGGAAGCAATATGTATTATTTATAAAATCGTTGCCTTTGATGGTGAAAGATCTCACAAGTAAGTAGAATCCCTCTATAATATCTAACAACAAAAAACCTAATGTTAGACCAAAATTGAACCCCAAATAATACCATGTATTCCCCTAGGGTTTGAGAGAGGGATATTGAAGTAAAACAAGATGAAATGGAAGTAGGGAGAGGGAAAATAGGATAAAAAATTAATAGTAAGTATTTACATCAGAGGAAACACTTGAAATCGAGGGAGGCGAGCCAAAATATGAATAAGAGAGGAGGGTTAGATATCCTTATATTTTTCTTATTGATAGATTAAATAAGTAGAGATATAGAGTAGAGAAAAATCAATTAGGCAAGGTTAATAGAGTGACTTAACTTTTAAATTAAAATTAGTTAATAGGGGATATGGTGTGGTCTTTCCCACCATGACACATCACTTCTCATCAAGCACCCTCCATGAGGCAGTCACTAGAACCATTGTGTGGTGCACTTATTAGAGTCCCAAAACACTGAGCCACCATGGTAGGGATAACCCTTGTTAGAAACATTTAATATTATTCTCGACCACCTTGACACAAATATCACTACAGTGTGGTGCTACCTGTGCTTCACTAAAAATCCACCAAGAGCATTACATGATATGGGGGAAACTATTTTGATTCACCAACACCCACACCACACCACGACCACATTAATTCAAGGTCATATAGTATATAATAACATTACCATTATATAACAATGCTCTATTATATAGTATGGATCCCTCCACCACACATCCTCCACAGTAGATCCCCTATGCTGTATAATGGACAACCCCAATAGGCATACCCAAGACCCTTAGTGATATCTTCAATGGTGTTACTACTATAATTCATGACCATATCTCCCAAAGACCTATTTAAAGACTTGAAAAATTCCAAAAACATCCTAAGAATTCGAAATAACCCAAAAAATTTAATAAAAAAAGAAAAAGTAACTTTTGGTGTCACAATTCTCCCCACCATGAAACCTTCTTCCTCTAGAAATTAATTTTAAATAGTTGATGGAACGAGAAAGAATCCTATATAACACATCAAATAAAGAAATAATTTGGAGGAAAATAAATATAAAGGTTCTTAAGGAAGTAGATCACCAAACAAAAAAATAATATAAACTATGAAACAATTCCACAAATTTACAAAACATCTCTGAGCATGCCACACTTATTATCATACGACATATCAATTAATGAGTAAGGATTCCTACTATAAGTATCCACACATTTTTAAATTCCTATAAAATGGTGAGAAAGGTGAAAATCATTCCTAAAAGTTTAATTTCATTATTATTCCAATTGAAAAAAAAAATATTTTATAAACCACAGTAATTATCTACGTAAAGATATCATGTTCCTAAGGAAAACATAGCCTAAAGAACATACACATGAACAAAATAACCAATAATAGTATATTACCCACACAAAATTAGGGAAAGATCCTTCAACTGAAAATAATCCTCAATTAGAAACAACAAGAGATATAACCTTTGGTAATAAACTAAGTATAAGGGGTGATCTATGCCACCATGTACAGAACACCATCTCATTGTGAACCTAATAAGATACAAACCTAAATCAGCTACTGAATAATCTTAACTAGTATCAAGTATATCCTATACACCTGAAACACAAACCCTAAGGACTTACAATATGCATTCCATTTAAAATAAACCATTACTACCTCACATTGTAAATCCTTGAAGGATGAGATCGAATGAAAAGACATAAGCATGTCCACTGGGATAAAATACTCACAAATGGGTATACCTGGAATCATGAAGGAATACATCCAACGTGGTTCAACCTAATAAATTATATCTATTTCAAACTGAACAAGAAAAAATCCCAAAAATAAATTATCACATAAAACTACTCTATATTTTTTAATTTGATGGATAATTCAAATCACAAGATTTTTAAAAACAACCCCACAAAAATAATTATTGAAAGGAACATTGGTCCCCATAGAATAAGGTAAAATGACCAATGAATTCTATATTTCAGGGAGGGGAAACCCCACTAATATATTCAGAGTCTAGTTATTCTCATATCTAAAAGAGTTACACGTATAAAAGAAAACGGACTCACCATACAACTCATCCTTGGATAAATCATTTCTACATTCTCTCACCACCTTTCTAAAAGGAAAAACCAAAAATAAAAAACATGGATCTTACCCATTCAGATTTACCTAATAAAATCAAATAGTCCCAATACACAGTAGGTAAAAAAATCAAAGACACAATCCTCTTAGGAAAAAATATATAGTGAAACAATTTGATAGATCCTCTTCATTTCAAATAAATTTAGTTTATGAAAGTTTTATAGGATTTGAGCTAAGTGGAAGTGATATATGTGGTTTACCCAAGTCTAATTTTTTCATAATCAAAGATTAGTTATAGAATTACATAGATGATAAACACTATTAATAATGAAAATAAATCAAATATTAATTGATTAGTGAACACCAGAATAAAAACACAAGATCATCGAATATTATTTATTATTAATTTAAATAATTATATAATTACCTTGAGAAGAATTATTTATTCATTTAATAATATGACGACATCTCTACAATGTTCCATTATTACATTGTAGAAATCAAGAGTAGATTCAGTCTAGTTATAATCCAAAAAATGTTCCATGAACCTTTGGACATCACTACAGGAATCTCTATGTGCTTGCGCATTAATTCTAATTATTTTATTCTTCATGTTGGATATCCCCAATAACCTATTTGAGTAAGTGTTATTTTTTATTTATATAGATGAAATTGGTGGTAGAGGAGTATTTCACTCCATTCTTGAGAGTTTTATTAGAGAGGGTTCTCTCTATGGTTTCAATGGAATTCTCTTCAGTTGTTGTAGAAAACGAATGAAATGAAATGAACTTCATGAAATAATATAATTGGGTTTATATACTGTTAGGGTTAGAAAATAATAATTTATCCTACACCATAATTATCTTTCTTAATCTTTATGAAACCCAATGTCTATAATAACAATAATAATATTATTATTAATTATTTACATGCACAAAGATACAAAATTTAATTAAATACAATTTATTTGAATAACATTCAATATACAAATTATTTCTCACTATACAATAAATTTGGTATTCCATTACTCCAAAATATTTATCAAACCTTGAATAATGAATATTTATTTAATAAATAAATATCAATAAATTATTCACCAATAAATAAATAAATTTTTTGTTAACTAAAAAGAAAATAAATGTTTATTAAATATTCTTCTCATATAATATTCTCTTGATTAAGCAATAAGGGAATAAATATGATCTGAAACACATGAATAATTATTAAACCACATGTAAGAATAATATTTATTCAACATGTTAAATAACAAATAATATTATTATTTAATAGAGATTCATAATACACTTACTATTTGACTCTCTAGGCCTCTTTTTAGTGGGATTAGGTGAACCATCCTAGATTCCATGGTTTTCATATTATAATTTTCCAAGGAAACCATAGAGAATGAATTTATTTTTTCAATTGAATAAAACCTCATACATATGCTAACTATTTAATATTATCTCTTTATCATGAAATATCTAATCAAGAAGGTTGCATGTTGGTGCTATCAACCTTTGTGCTTGTTTTCTCTTTCTTTTACTTCACAGAAATTGAAATTTCCTAAAAAACACCATGTTCATGAATTTAATTATGTTATATAATTGTAATAAAATTTCTTGAGATATCAAATTCTATTAAATAATTGAAAAATAATTTCTTACATTATTAATTAATGAAATATTACTTGTGATGAACACAATATATCTTACTTCACTATGAACATATTTCATCCCAGTTTCTAACAATACATCAATGTATGAAAATTATAACATAAATTAATTATAATATTTAAGTATATGGACCAATAAACATGTTCATAGATATGAACATCAAATGACACATACAAATGTGAATTTTCTAATTCTTGGTCTTATTCTCATAATTTTATACACTGAAAATTTCCATAGGATTACATCATGAGAAGGTTTTTCAAAGTACTATGATTATAAACCACTAATAGCCTATATCATTTATGTCCAAAAAACGATTTCATCTAACAGTAGAACGTATATTTAAAAATAATTTCAAGACACTATTGGGTTATCATAAAATAGGGGAACTACTATGACTATTCATAGTGATCAATACACTTATGATGTTATCACACACTGTTTTAAAAATAATAATAATCATGATATGATAAAAAAAATTATTAATAGTAAAAAAATTAATATATGATAACCTAAAGTACATAGTTGTTGGTTGGAGGGGATAAATCTAATAGACCCACATTTTCACTAGAGATAAATGCTAACATCATTCATTCCACTAGATTTCACAAGATACTCAAGATTTAGGTGAGACAATCCTTAGTCAAGAGATATTTCAGATATTCATCTATTGAAACTCTAATTACCTCAACATCAACCCTTTGAGAAACATTCACCCAGAGGTGATACTTAGAGAGTATGTTATTTTTTTGTCTGTGTGGTACTATAGTAGACAGGTAATGTAGCAGTACTATTCACAGAATGGGCCATAGGACAAAAAATTGGGCCTACATGCCATGTAATTTTCTAAATGCCCACTGGGCCTTCGGGCTATGTAATGGGTCTCCCTATACCCAGTTAAATGAGGTCTTTGATTTGATTTAATAATAAATGAGGCTTCAGACCCAACCTTTAAAAAAAATCTTAAATGTGACTTTAGACCATTATGATCTATTTGAAATATAGAATTTGTAAAACCCCATATGATTTAATCCTTATCTCTTCCATGTGCTAGGAACATATCTTTAGTTATTTTCAGATACTTAATGATATCCTTTTCAGTGGACCAATACTTTTCTCCTGGATCAACTTGATATTTACCTACCATGCTCAATGCAAAGGCAACATCTAATCTAGTAGATAAAATGGAATACATTATTTATATAATCACTAAAGCTTATGGGATCTTAATCATTATCTATTTATCTTGTTGTGACTGAGGACACATTTTCATGGAAACATGTATACCAGGTGACATTGGAACCAGACCCCTCTTAGATTATTCATTATTGAATGTATTTAGTATTTAGTCAATTTATAAACCTTGAATTATCCTAATAAGACTCTTGTATTTATCATTAATGATCTTGATCTGTAGAATATAGGAATTTTCATCTAAGAGGATTATGGTGAAGAACTTGTTTATCAAATACTTAAAAGATTATAAGAATAGTATGTCATTTACAATAACTAATATCTCATCAACTTATAATACTAGGATAATTACTATATTCCCACTAAAAAACTTTTAAAAACCTAGATAACATTCATTATTAATGAAACCCAAATGTTTTATAGCTTTTTCAAATTGAATTATTTGTGACCTAGATTCTATCTTAAATTTATAAATTGATATTTGAAACCTATATATATTTTTGGCATCACCTAGAGTTAAAAACCATGTTTGTTGTTTTATATAGACATCATCCTGATTTTTTCCGTTAAGGAACAATTTCTTAATAACCATTTACAAATGTTCATAGTCATGGTAAGCAGCTATATCGAGTATAATTATGATGATTTACAAATGGAAACTAGTATAAAGGTATCATTGTAGTTAATGACTTGATGCTGTTAAAATATTTTATCCACTATCCTTTATTTATAGTCAATTTTCCATCCATTTCCAACATTCTCTTTAATATCCATTTCACAAAATAGGAATTACATCAACTAGTAGAACATCAAAAGCATTGTTTTTTCCCAGATAAATGGAATTTATTTCAAAATTCATTGCATCTTTCCATCTTATATATTTTTATCACTATAATTCCTCTTTATAGGAGACATTTTCATTATTGTTACCCAATAATGAGTCACCATCTTCTGTGAATTTAAAACCATATCTCTCTGGTTCTATTATCTCAATAACGATCATACAACGTACTTCAGTTTTAGAAACAAATTCTTCCATTGGTACTGGTAGAATATTTTCTTATACCAACTCATGTGTATCTTGAGAATGAACTTCATTTATGTGAATATTTCTCCAACTATTCTTCTTGAGGATGTGATATCTCTCAAGAAATATGGATTATCTAGAGACAATCACTATCTTATATAAAGGTTTTTATAGGTAGTATCCATTTATTTCCTTATAATACCCAATAAAGATACACTTTATACCATAGGGTGTTATATTATTTCCTAAAAAGGTCTCAACAAATACCCCACAACCCCATTAACATGTATGTGTAATAAATAGTTTCTTTCTAATCCATAAATCAAATAGAATTAATTTATTCAATTTAATTGGTATGCGGTTTAGTGTGAACATTTTAGTTTTTAATAAATATCCCCTAAAGGATAACATAAGATATCAAAGACTCATCATCAGCCTTACCATGTCTAGCAATGTATAATTCCTCCTTTCACTAACACCATTCCATTATTGTTTGTAGGGTATATTGAGTAGAGATAAAATCCAAAAATCCAATAAAAATTCAAAAACTATTGATTATGATATTAATCAATGTGACCAGATAATAGATTTTTTATCTTATTACCATGTTAATTATCTACTTTATTTTCAAATTCATTGAATTTATTAAAGGAACCAGACTTATAACTCATCTAATAGACACATGTATATCAACTCAAGTATTTTTTAAAAGTTATGAAGTAATAATTCCAACCTCTATCTTATAATAGAAATGGTCCACACCCATTAGTGTATACTGATCCTAGAAGCTATATTCCTCTTTCACCCTATCCAAAAAATGGTGATTTTGATATTTTTCCTTGTAAACAACAATGAAATAATTCAAGTGGTTTTATCTCAAAAGGGTATAAATAAATATCTTGATAGAGATTTTTCAAACACTTCTTATTTACCTGACCAATAGCGTGATGTCATAGTTGGGTGCTATATGATTCCTGAATAATGATTCTTTATCAACTTCAGATACTTTTGTTTCATAAATGAATACATAAAAATCATTAATAGAATTTTCCATATAATAAAAAATATTGTATTTATATAATAAATATCTTTTACTCCAAAACATGAAAACAAAACCATACTTATCTAAGTAAGATATAAAAATTATGTTTTTTGTAATAGTTTGTATATAATAAAAATATATTAAAACCAATATCATGATATTTGTAATGAATATTGGTAGTCTCTAATGGCTAGAGAGGCCATCCTCACACCATTGTGAACGTAATCCTCCACCTATCATCTAGAAATATTTCATAAAATATTGGGTTCTTGAATTTGGATTGAGATTTGAGAACCATAAGATGTATCTAATACACAATATGTAGATATTGATAGATCACACTTGATAATGAATGAAAATTTAGATTTTAATTTCTTCTGGGTGTAGTTCCACCTTTAGTGTCTTTCATTCCACATTAAAAACATACTTCTTCCTTCTCCTTTCCCTTCTATTGGATCTTCCTTTTCATGGAAGGATATTGTTGTAGAGATTGATACTTTTTGTGAGTATTGGGACCATTTTCCACAATATTCCATTTATTATTGGCCATAATGACCATAAGTTTGTCACTCACCATATCCTTATCAACTTGGTGAATCAATGTAAGATGTTATAAAACTCTATTCTCATTATTTCTTATGTTATAATTAATAATAAAAATGGATAAGGACTTTGGTAGTAAGGAAAGTATAGGATCTATGTTCTACTCATCTAGGAATTTAATCCCCATGATTTTTAAATTTTTATTGTAGCCAATAATATTGACCACCTGAGTCCCAGCTGACACTTAATCTCCATGTTTACAAGTAAACAAAGCATTGGATATCTCGTAAATCTTTTTTCTGTCATTATCTTGATAGAAATCCTAAAGGTGAGACATCATGCTGTAAAAATCCATGTCCACATATTTCTTTAGTAGATCCTTGGTCATGGATAATAGCATCCATTAATGAAAATCTATTGCATCTTCAAAAATGTTTCTTATGGATAGAAAAATCATTCACACTAGCCTCTTTGGAATGCACTTCAGGAATAAGGTTTTCTACCACACACAATTTGTTTTCATGGCATAAGATAAAGCATAGGTACCTTTTATATTCTCGTTAATTAGTGTTTGTGAGTAGTTTATCCTTCTCTAGTATGGATGATAATTTTAGGTCTGAAGTCGTATATATTTCATTTTCGATCAATAAGAAGAGAATAATTTAATTAATATATCTAATTAAATTAGATAATAAATAAATATTATCTTTATTAATCTTTTTCTATTGTATCAAAACCCAACATCTGTCATCGTTGGCTTCAGAATATCATGTTAATTGTACATTATAGCGATAAAGATCCATATTCCCCTTTTAATCACTCAAAATTGTTCCGATAAATCCCTTCGTAAGGGGTTAGGTAGGTATTAAAATGACAACTACATTAACTCACAGTTTCTTAATATATTGAGTGGAATCCCTAATCCTGAAATCCTTAAATTGGATTTCCTCAACCATTTCTTCTTATTTTCACAAATTCTTACTTTTTTATTCAAACATTGATGTAAACTATGTTAATTTGACCATAAACTTCAAGTTATAATTACCTGATAATAGATGGTGCCTCGACATTGGCTATTCAAGCACATTGAACTATGATTTTATTTTAACATAAGTAGTGGAATACCATACCATCTTAATATATATATATATATGTATGTATATATGGGGAATTTTTTTTAATATTTCTAAAAATTTTCCCATTTTATCTTTTTTATATTTTTTTTGTATTAATTGGATTTACATAAGTAATTTTCTACATCATAGATAAAATTTAAGAATAATACATTTCTCGTTCAATATTATATGTTTTTTTATTCATTAATTCATGTGATTAGTTGAAAAAATCCATAATTAAATAACCATAAAACATGCTATAAATAAAATAATAAAGTGGTATATAAATAATATTTATTTAATGATAGTTTTTGTTGGAAATAATAAACATACCATAAACCTAGGAAAAAATTACCATGAACCATTTTATGGTTTGTGTTGAAACATTCCACCTATTAACCTATGTATCTCTCTTGAATTGGTTTATCCTCAGATCCAAACTTGAATTGGAGCCACTAAATTGGGAGATCCATCCATTACGTATTACTTTTCTCAATTATAGGTGAGGGAATCAATTGGATTGGTTAAAGGAATTTTAGAAACAAAACCATGGGCTCACATGCCCTTACATAATGAGAGGAAGTTAAAAATCCAAAAAAATAAATTTAATTTAAACATACATTAAAACTAAATAAATTACATATAAAGGTCTATTATATTCTCTTGGTCATCCACATACATGAAAAAAAATTTGTATTTAATAAAATTGTCATTCATTTCCAAATGTTGTTATTTAATAAAAATAATTTTTGGATTAGTTAATTATATTCTTTAAATAATCAATAATTTTTTTAGTAATTCTCATTCAAACATTATTGAGATTCTCATCCATCATAATTTAAAACAAATTAAAAAAAATTATTTAAAATTAACCATGTACAAAACTTGTTCCATGGAGGCAACTTGGTGAGTACCCATCCAAACTACCCAAAATTTATTATATTTGTATATTATTTACTCATAAGGAATGTGGTATAAACTACTTGTAACATAATTTCATAGTGTGTATATACTCAAATAAATAAAACATGGAACATATGGTATTAAAATTGTGTGTTATGTTTCAATGTGTATATAGTAAAAATTGAATTATGACTTAAACATGATATTTAGTTGTAACCATTATGATGAAATTAATTAGACATTAAATATGATTTAAACACATCAAATGGAATGTATATTGTAAAATAAATGACACACATAACACATGTTGATATGATTTACCAGTACAATAAATTAATTTTATGTTTAGTATAATTTCTTAATATACACGACATGTACAATCCATCTAAATGATATGTATATTTCCCATCATATAATCTTGACACACACCTATGGACTTGACATGTAATCAGTCCATGAAAAATAATGGAGTACACTGTGTGTATATGGGCTACATGGCATGTAGACATAGAGTTACAGACTTACCAATCATATAGGCCATGTAAAAGAATAGATGAACCATATTTGAATAATGTGTTACACATCTTTTAAGGATGTTACATGATGTGTAGTCCAACTAACCATGAACCAACATAATGTTGTCAACACATGATGTATTTAAATGAACACCACATGTAATAAAAGAACACAAATTGAATTAATATTGAATTAACTCATATACCATTAAACTTGGGTACAATGTGTGTACCAAAAAACTACATAATGTTTACTCTATTTATACTTGACTAGAATCACTAACACCACTGAATTAGTTCTTCAAATGATATTCGCTCATTAAATTAATCAATTTTTTATTATATTTAAAGTAAAAATATGAAGAAGAGTGGATCTCATGATTCAGATTGATGAATTATTAAACATAAATTTAAAATTACTGATAAATGTAAAAATAAATCATTAATTTTTAAATAATTATAAATAATTATGACACAATTCTAATACCACTTAAAGGTTTTAGGTATTGGGAAGGCATAAGATGGAGTATGGCCAACCCACATTTTTTCATAATGATGTTTAATAAAAGATATAAATGGATGATAAATTCCTTGACAAAAAAAATAAAAAAAATTAATTAATGTTGGAATGTAAAAACAAAAATTCAATATCATTGTTTATTATTTATAATGAATTTAAATAATAAAATAATTAACTTATGAAGAATTTAATCTTCATTTGCAAATCTGACAGTGTTTTTACTTTTACCATTGTTGGGTTGTAGGATACAAGAGTATATTACCTCTAATAGTGATCCAAATGTGCTCTAAGAATATCTAAAAGCATTCATAGAAATATCCAGATGTTAGTGTAGTAGATCTTAATTTCTGTGTTGTTTGTCTTTGATCGCCCTGATAATCCATTCAAGGAAGGGTTCTCTTCGATATCTCTAGACTTCATAGTGGTGGTTTAGGAGGATTTATCTCCAATATTGTGATCATTATTGGTGTGGGGTATCTCTAATATATTGGGATAATTCTATTCGGGTTTCTTTGTTCACAAAAAATGAAATTGCAACAAGATTAATTAGTAATAGAATTGGTTTTATATAACCCTAAGGCCCGAAAATAATAATTACACATGTGGCCTTTTTATTTTTCATAGTTCCAATAGAAACCCATGTCTATGATAATAATAATATGGTAGTTTCTTGATATTATCAAAACTAGTGAATTCGATAAAATATCATTTATTCAAATAATATTCAATATTAATATATATTATTTATCACTAGACCATTAAATTTGATAATTTATTCCTCTAAAATATTTATCAGTCCTTAAAAATGAATATTTATTTAATAAATAAATATCAATCAATTTTTTCTAGTAAATAAATAAATATTACGTTCACTAAATAAAAAATAAATTTTTATTAAAAATTCTAATCACAAAATATCCTCCCAAATAACCTGTGAAAAAATAAGTGTGGTAAAAAAATAAGAATAATTATTAAACCATGTGTGGGAATAATATTAATTAAACTTGTTAAATAATAAATAATAATATTATTAACCTGAGATTCTAAATACACTTAGTCATTGAACCTCTTGGCCTCTTTCTCAGTGGAATTGTGTGAAGTTTCCCAATGTCCAAGGTTAGATTATAAAAATATACCAAGAAACCAAAATAGAAATTAATTAATGACATAATGGTATAAAACCTCATAGAGATTCTTACTGTGTAATATAATACTTTTATGAAGATATCTTTAATCAATTATTTTTCTTGCTCCTTCCATCAACCTTTTTCCCAATGTCTCTTTCCATCAACCTTTGTCTCTTTCCATCAAAGGGATTGAGATATAAAATTCCATTAAAGATGGGATAAATCATTTATCACTTTTTTCATTAATGAAATATTACACATGATGCACCCTATATATCATATAATCCCATATCTATTTGTTTCAAACAAACACATGCTTTCAAAAGAAACAAACCACTATTTGAAAAAAATTCTTGTTTAACTCAACAAAAATTGAAAAAATTATATCATTAAAATCATTATATTCCAAAATAAATTAGAAACATCAATTTAATAAAACACTAAAATTATTTAAAAATTTTAAATTCATTTTAAAAAAATCCACATATACTTCTCCAAATCCACTTTTTTATTTGAAACACTTCATAATTTATGTTTTCTTATCACTAAGTTTTCCCAAGATGCTTAAGGAAATTAACCACTTCTTTAAAAAAAACTCATCCTAAAACCCTCCATTATTTTTAGATTATTCTTCAAAATCAAAATGAAATTAGAAAGTTAATTACTTTGAAAACATTCAATAAACCCCAAAATTAGACATTTTATTCAAGAATTAGTTTTCAATAGCATAAAAATGACCCTCTAAAACATCGGTCTAACAAAAAGACAACATATTAATGAAAAAACTATATAAATCACCTAATTAACATCACACTATTGGTAAACTCCATATGAATCAATTTAGAGAGCAAGGGAGCCTAACAAATCCTCATAAAACATATTACTATTCATGATATGGAAACACATGATAGTGATGTATATTACAACTTTTTAAAAACCACTTATTTTATTAGTAGATCCATATACATGGTCTCCACACATTTTTATACACAATTTTAGTTAAACATGTGACATTGAGGTTTTTTGTTATTTCTATCCCAAAAGACAAAGAAGACACCCAAAATCATTAATAAACTCAATACAGAAAACAGAAAAAATATTATACTAAATTCATTGATAATAATTATTAATAACTTAAATTCATGTTCAAAATCCAAAGTAACCATGGAAAATTGTACATTTGGATGATAACGTGCTCATGAAACCCTCCTTGTTCCTACCTATCAAGTCATTTCATCCCTATCTCCATACCACCCAAATAGAAAAATATCAAGAAAGTGTTGTTAGAACCTATCCGTATTTAAACCAAGGCTTTGATACCATTATGTAATGAATCAGACTGGGTTGACTTGACACATCACCCAAAATGGTCTTCTGTAAGGCTTGAAGGGAATTCATATTCCCTACATACTGTAAACTAGTGAGTGGGTGTCTAGAACATATACTTTGGAATTATTTTACCCTCATAAAATAATATAATAAATTGTATAAGTTGTTAAAAATTCGATATGAACCATCAATAGATCAGACACCCGTGAATATAAATAAATAGTTTAAATAAAAAGTAATCATACACTCATAATAGAATTCAAGAACAAAAAAAATTTAAAAAAATGAGGAGAAATAATAATAATGAATATGCTTAAGATACACAAGTAAAGTTGAAAAAAATTCAAGAAATACGATTGGATGACTTTTTTGGTACAACAACAAAATGAAACCCCAAACAACCACAAACCTACACCATATTACCCATGGCCACTTTACCCATCCCATTTCATACATAGATGGCTCAATATGAAGATATAACCTAAAATAGATCAAAGAAAATTAATAAAACAACATGGGGACCTGAAAGAAGATATAGGAGTTGCAAACACCTAATGGTGTACGAAAGGTGTGAGCTTAAATATTCCAATAAGATTTCACCAAATATTTTGATTTATTTCCTTTCAAAAAAATAATTTCATTAATTATTTTTTAAAATATAGATATAAATTTAATTTCACAGGTAGGTTTAACAAAACTAAGTGACATTCCATAAGTCACTTTTACAAAACACCCACATTCATAGAATTAATAATGGTGGAATAAAAATATTTTAACCAAATTTCTCTCAACCCATATTAAGAGGTTAATTTAAAAAATTTATAACACTAAATGAAAATAAATTATCTTACCAAAATGATTTTAAAATTCCCTCTTTGATAATAAAATACAAAACTTTAATTTTTAAAACACTTTTGAAAACATGATATAAATTGATTTGAAAGTAAACCTACCAATTAATTGAATACAAGTAAGCCCACCTAGGCACCATGATGTCATAAGAATATAAAAACAACCAATGGAATGGTTTCATATAATCAAATCATTATTATATAATACACTGAAGGTATACAATGAAATCCCATAAGTATCCCACAATAAGAGTTAATCATTATGGGAATCTTCATAGGACTTAATTAATATAGATATGAACTAGAGATATGAAACCTAAGATGAACTATAATAACCTATCCCTCTTATAAGTCTCGTTAAACTAGATAGTGTCTATAACCCTAATTTCTAGAATAGACCCAAACCCTCATTGGAGTATACACTAGAGTTTTTACTCATATATGAATCTTCTTAGTTACCTAATAATTCCTTGTAATCCATTAATGAAGGTGAGAAGGAAAGAAATTCGTAAGGAACTAGTGTAAATAATTTAAAATAAACCATATCTCGCCTCCTATACCATTGTAAAAAACTACCTCTCTTGCAATCATGAAAAAGAATGAATAATGGCACGACATTATAAAACACATCTCGAGGGGTCAGAACAAAAAAATAATTTTATGAATCTCAAAGGGTCAATTTTGGGTCTCACATACATTTTATAAAAAATAATTAAAGTATCAAACATTCCTTTAATTAGAAAACATCTGTTTCCAAGTCAACTTTCTCATTTAGAAATACAATTTTATAACACCCTTTATAATCAATTAACATGGGTCGACATTTAAATTTTTTTAAGAACCATTCCCCATCTATTCAACCCATTTTAGAAGTCCACACTAAGACTATTTATTTAAAACATTCCTAGAAAAAAAATACATTACCCATTTGGAGACCTAAACAAGGTCAAATGATCTTAACCAATACAAAGAACTTTAAATAATCCATATTTTAATTTTATGATATATTTTGAATTAACAAAATATTTATAAAAACTCTTTCATAACATCTATTCTAAGTGCAAAATTCATTCAAAATTTATAAAATCCACCATGGTTAACATATATATATTAAATTTAGAAAAATATTGCATTAATAAATAGAAAGAATTCAATGATATGAAATTTATAGGAAAAAAAATAAAATATACCTATTATCAGAAAGAACCAAGACTCATGGATCATAAATCATTTCCTTCGATGGAGAAGGCTCTCGCAAGTAGGGACACAACATCCAATAGTCCTAAAAATCAATATTCTACTCTTAGTTTGACCCCAAAAAATAAATCTAAGTATCGAATCCTCAAGGGTTCATATGATGTAAGTAAACTAAGAGTAAATTGAAGGAGGGAGACGGAAAGGAGGATAATTAGTGAAAAGTATGAATTTAACTTATAGAAACACTTAAAATTGGGAGAGGAGAGAAAAAAATCTAAATAATAGAGGAGGGGCGGAACAGACTTTCATGAACCCGATGCACAATCAAAAAAAAATAGGGAGAGAGTATTGGAAAAAAATAAAATGGGGGGGGGGGTAATTTAGTAATTTAAATTTCAAAATAAAATGGGTAGCTAGGTATACCACACGGGTATGATCACCACAACACAACACAACTCACCAGGCACCCTCTAATGTTTAATCACCAACCCTATAACGTGGTGCACTTTCTGATGGACCAAAATGAATTGACTCTATGGTAGGTCTCTACCTTTTTTACATTAAAGATAGGGTTCTTGATAACTTTTATGTTGAGAACACCACAATGTTGGGTTGTCCATGGTCCACTATAACTCCCACAAAACAGGGCCACAATTTGGGGGAAGTTGTTTTAACTCTCCCAACACCCACACGTTATCATGAACACCATGATGGAAGGACCACCCTTGTAGAAAGTCCTCTCTTAGATACCCTCCCCCTAACAAAAAATCTCACTATGCTATAACATGGGGTCCTCCAACAGATAGTATTAATGACAGAGTTTCTAGGTTGTGCTGTGAAGCACTATTATTGGGAAGATACAATGCATATTAGTCCAGCTGATATGGTGTGGCCTCGATGGTTTCTGGTGTGTCTTCATATAACCTGATTCTGCAACACCATAAGACCTCATAAAACACCTGAAAACAGAAAAAAATACATAGTAAAACTTTTAATGAACCAGAATCCATTTAATAAAAAAATAAATCATGATTTGGAGTTTTCAAACACTGGATTACATTTAGAGAGCTACTTAATGATACCTTTATGCAGCCCATGAAACATACCATTATTCATAATATTTATTTCAATATTATCATTTTCTGATTATTTTTTTATTCTCATTTACTATACATTCATGTTAGGTATTATTATTATTATTTTATTTAAAATATTATAAATTATGTAGAAATTAGGAAAAATAGTTCTGGAGAATTTTATAAAAAATTAAAATAATATTTATTTCGTTATTCATTCTCATGGAAAATCATAGTAATATTTTTAATGATTTTAATGAAATTATTATTTTTTTATCTCTTTGTTTCATTTTTGATAATTTATTCTCAAAATCTAATGAAGCTATTAAAAGTCATTTCAAAGTGTTTTATGAATAATTAATGAATATGCATGAATGATTAAATAATCATAATGTGTTGGCATTCAAAATTAGATTATTTGAATATGAAAACTCACTCTTATAAATTTTGGAGTTCCCCAAGGATATAATGTTTACTTGATTAAAAGAAATTATATTCTCTCTACATGAGAATATTATCATTTCATTTATGTTTTTATATTAATTTATTTAGAAAATATGTTTACATGGAGATATTTTTAGATATTAAATGTTCATTATTTTGATATGAACATGTATTATTTACATCTATATTTATTATCTAATATTATTGCGTTTGATTTTATTATTTTATTTAATACCAATGATATTCTAATATAACATCAATGTCAAAATTTTATTACTTCATTTATGAGAGTGGATTGATCTTATTGAAGTTGAGATTACGACCATTAATGTTCCTTTCTATTTAATGTAGAAATATCTTTTCGTGGAGACGATCTAAGGAATTTTTGATGAATTGTATAAGATATTTTTGTTCACCAAAGGTAAAGCTTCATCCTTTATCAATATTTTAAGAAATAAAATGTTATAATTCTTGATCATGATAATTAAAATAAATTAAAGGTCCAAGAATAATTTTTTACACTAGTAAATCTATTTTGTGTCTCTAGCTATGAGTTTTAATCACAACATAGCAACACATTAATCATATACTACCCTTAAAAGGTTCTATTGGATCTTCCCAAATAATAAAAATAAAATTCATAGGTTTTTATTGAATTTATCATAAAATAACTCGGTTGGGGATACATAGCTAGAAAAATACAATTTTCTATCCACTCCCAAAAAGATTTAGAGATGCACCTTTCGAAAAAGTCCTATCTTTGGATTCATTCCAATTGAATTTATGGGTTTATATTACTCCCCTTTAAAATTTTATATCATTATTTTATTGGTTAAAACACTATATTATATGGAGAATGATTTTTAGATGTTGTGTCTATTAGATATGAACAATTATAATATTCTACATGTTCACTTCTTTATATTTATGATTTCACTATCACACTCCCTGAACGTAATCTCTCGAACTTGAATTTCTTTATATTGATCATCCAGTGAATTAGAAAATTATATATGATTAAATTTTATTATAATTAAATCAAAAAATAACCCCTCTTTCCCTTTCCCATTTACAAAATAAGACCTAAAAATTTGTATCAAATTAGGTTCTTATTGGGATAGATTTTATTTTTCTTCCTTATTTATTATCATTTTTAGATAACTTATGTCCAAAATTTATCCATATAAAGGAAAAATAATTTTTTATTAATGTCTATAAGGAAAAATAAATATTTTAGAAAGTGGAAGATTAATTGTGGAGTTTGAGAAAAAAATTTCCTATAGTGAAGGAGAATTAATGTAATGCATCAAATATTGTTGAATGAAATGAGTTTAGTGATACAGAATCCTCTATTTCTAATTATAAAATTCTTTATGATATGTATTACATGTATCAAGAACTACTTGTTAAAATGATGGCATTAAATTTATATCTTGAGTCAGAATATATGAAAGTTATTTTAGAAAATAAAATGGTATACCTAGAAGTTGAATATCTAAGAAGTAATAATAATGGAATATTAAATCTTAAATTGAATAATGATAGGTTATAATATTTTATTTATAATAATAATTGTGAGGACTGAAGGAAATTCAATTTATTATTATCTTATTTTTATTAAGTTGAAGTCTATGTAATATGATTAAAGAAGAAAATGAAATATTGAGAAAATATCCTTTTAAAAATTTTAAGGTTTTTAATAATAATGTGATGAAAAGTGACTTAGATAATATTAAAAAGGAAAGAAATTATTGTATAAATACTTTTTTGTTAAAACTATTTTAAAAACTATCTTTAATCTTATCTTTCATTTAAAAAATTAGAATGTTAAAAGAAATATTTATTATCTATTTATTGCTAATTTGAAAGGTGGTTTTCATGTCAATATGATAAAAATTATTGTAAAAGGTTCATATAGACACATGGTAATATTAATTTAAATTTTGCTTCATCTCAAATGATTTATAGAATTCCCTTACTTCATTGAATTTGTGTTCCTAAATTTTCTCTTCTAAATCCTATTGGACCTATGTTAGATTGGAAGTGCTTGTATGTTTCTTTCTTTTATCAAACAAGTATTACATTATTGTGATATTCTTGGTATATTTGCATGTAGTTAATACAAGTAGTTTTTTAATGTAGATATTTCAGAACAATAATTTTTCATTTGGTTAATAATAAAGTGTATTATATCTCATTTTTATGGTTTACTAACCTACATTCAAATTTATTATTCATATGGACAATAAGCATGTGATATCTTTTTTAAATTTTGGTTTATTTTCATGTACCTAAAATTTGTTGATTTTATATTAATTTAAAATCATTTATACATTCTTTTAATATATTATGACATGTCTCATGGATCCTTCTGTGTTTAAAGTCTTTATTTAGAACTATTTTTAACTACCTTAAATATGTTCAAATTTAATTTATCCAAAAACTAGATTGGTTATTCAAATGAATAATGCTTACATTTATTAGAAGATCAATTATTTTCATTAAAAGTTCTATATTGTTTTTAGGAAACATGATTATTTTAAAGGAGGACTATTTATTTTTAGGAGGGGTTATTATTTTAAAATTTGATTAAAAAAATATTTTTATCCTTTACTATATTCTTGATTATTTTTTGAGGAGAATTGTTTCTTGAAGATATTATTTAACTATTTTTAGAAGTATAAAAAGATTTATTTAAATGGTACAATATTTTTTATCAATATCAAAATGGCTGAAATTATTGAAATTGACATTGTGTTTCATAATTATAAAAAATGGTGAGAGTGAGGAAGTGGATCCTTGAAACACTTGTTTTATTTATGTTCAGACAATTAAGATATATTTATTCTTATTTAAGGGTTTAAAATATATTTTTCAATTCATTTTTAATCCATGGATTAACTATTATTTAATAATTTATTCACTATTGTGTGTAAAATTATATTTTTTTCTCACATTATTTTACTATTACACAAGTTTGTTTCTTACCCTTACTTGAATTTGGGAAAATATGATTTATCTTTATGCATGTATGGTTTACCCTTATGTATATTGTTATGATTTTAGTTTAAATGTATGTAAAAATATTATCCTCTTATGCATATGCCTTTTTTTGATATATGCCTTTACATAGATATCAGGTTACACTCTCCCTAGACTATTTTCTCTATTCTTTACATAGATTTTTGTATTTGAGTTTACCTTTACATGAGTATTTCATTGTATATTGTTTTCCGTATACAATTTATGATCACCTTCACCCAATGAGTTATGATTGATTTTATGCAACAAATTCTAGCTTTCCTTTTTCACATAATTGATCTATACAATTACACATTCTTTTGAAATTGACTTATACCTTTATGCAACATGTTAAATCCACATATTACCTATATATACACTCTTTGGTTTACCTTTATTGCCTATGACAATGTAGGTATTTTGATGCATTTTTTTGTTTAGATATGGTTTAAACTGATTCTAAATTGTTTCACGATGGTTTTGAAAACCACCCCAAAATCGTGCGTTTACAACCATTTTATGGTAGGGCATCAAAAACATTATGAAAAAATTTAGTAGCGGTTTTTTTTAAAATCGGAAGAATCATTTTGACCACCCATAGATTGTTTCACGATGGTTTAAATTGTTATTTATTTATTTTTTTTTTCATTTTTCGTAATTAATTAATTATTTGATTATATTTCTATTTTTTATTCATTAATTCCTGTTATTAATTTATTTAATTAATTAATTATTTACTTATTTTTTTATTTTTTATTCATTACCATGCACATGTACATGTCCTGCATTCATATGGAATGCATTCATATAGAATATATTTTTTAATTTTAATTTTAATTTTTGTATTTTTTTTAATTAATTAATTAAATAATTTTTGAAATTTTAATTCTTGTATTTAATATTTTTTTTATTTACTGATTTTTCATCACCAAGAACATGCATATGCACATGCCATGCATAATTTTTGTGTTCAGAGATATTTGAACCCTTTACCTATAGGTTATTTAGCAAAGTCCATACCACTCTAGCATACTCTTCATGTGGTGAGTAAATAGAATTTAATATACTTATATATATATATATCGATAAAAAAATACATAAAAAAACTAATAAAATAATTAACAATTAATTATTACCAAGAAGGTCTTGGAGTCAGGCAGACCGGCTCCTACCAAAATTGGGATGTCATCAACTGATTCCCATTCAAAATGAAAATTATTTTAATTGAAAAGTACAAAGTAGTTTTCCCTATGTTTAACCTGCTATAGAGTGAGCTTCTTGGAAGAAGACTTAGCAGAACGAACATGCCCTTGACAACAATTTTATAGATGACACCCCTGCTTTAATGACGTAGTTTTTTTGTCAAGCCCCTTATATTTCTTCCCTCTCTGAACAATGGATATTTTCCATAAGAGGCTTACCCAAGTGAGGGGATTTCCCATATGAAACATCCTTCACAATAGGAGATACAATTGTCCCCATCGTGTCCTTTCCATTGCCCGATAAGAAATGCTCCTACCACGGTTCTTCATCCACTTCATTCTACACATCCCATTATTGACTAAAAACAATAGTATCCTACATCATCTCATCAGTTAGCAATGGTATTACTTTGTATCCAATAAAGCCATCATTTAAGGAAGCACTACCACCTTCAATTCCTTGGTTGCATTCATCATTTTTTGCATCCCTAATAGGATATCCAAACTCCATTGCTAAAGGATACTCATTATTTTTATGATCTGGCATAGGTTTATCTTTCCACTTCAAGAAAATATCTATATTTCTTCAACTCGGAGTATCAATGCGAATATTTGCAGCATCTTTCTTTAAATTTTTCTTATCAGAAGGCTGAGAAGTACCTACAAGTTTGATTTGGATATTTTGAACATATCTTGCAGTTGGAGACTTTATACCCTACAACCTTCCAGAACTTATAGATAGATGGGATGTATTCATATTCAAACTAAAAAAAAATTTAACACTATTTTCAACCAGAATCACCGAATCAAGACAAGGATTAAACATGTCAATTCCCACAAGGACTCTAAAAAGTACCCAAATTCCCCTTCAATGGTGTTCTCATCCATCTTAATGGGTACACCAATACAGGAGACAAGATCATTAAGAATTAGAGGATTCCAAAGCACCAAATTGACCATGAATCCTAGTATAGATATTTTTAGTTGTATGTTTTTGTGGATTAAGATTGAAACTCAAATCCAAGTCAGAAGCTTGAAGGATCCCTAGATTAAGAACATAAAAACTAGAACTCCAAACACTATCCCAATCATCCATATTAGAGAATATTAAATTAAAATACCCCTACCAATAAGAAAACTTTTCCACTGGGAGATGCCCCAAATCCAAGATAGATGAAATTTAGCCTCCTCAGTATTCAACAGTTTATCACCCTTACAAAAAATCAGACACCCAATAAGGGAAAATTTACACGCATCTAACCGCTTCTTAAGATAATGAGGATTTTCAATGACATCGATGTTCTTGTTTTCAGATATGGAAATATGAGACACCACAACCACTTGAGTACCTTCATCAGCTTTCGAATTCATCTACAAAAGGGAATCAACAAAAAAAACCGTTGGAAGGGGTTTCTAATTAAGAAACAAGAGATCTGGAAGAATACCCGAGTGTACAACCTTCCTCGCCACAACATCTCGAGACAAATCGTTCCCTCCCAAACTCACCAAAAAACCCCCAACCCCTCCATTTCTCACTGCATCATTAGATGGAGATGAAACATGCCCTCTTCAACTCACTTATAAACCCACATCCGCTTCATATCTCACTATGCTGGTAAATGGAATCGAGTTGGGACCTCTCGATCTCACTAGAAAATTTGTAGTCTCTATATACCTCACTGTGCCAGTAACTAAAATCAAAATAGGCCCTTTTAAACTCGCCGGTGAACCCACAACCCCTTCATACCTTACCACGTTGGTAGATGGAATCGAATCGAGCCATCCTGATAACACCCCCACAACCGCTACATGAGAAACGTGATTTTCAACAACAATAGCCAGTGAAACCCTGGCAACACCATCATCATAAACTCCGCCACTCTCCTCCCCATCCATCCAATCATAAATAATTATTAATAAATAATAAATAACAAATAACAAATTATTGATAATTAATATTTAACAATTAAAAATTAAAAATTTAGAATTAATAATAAAGAATTATGAAGTAAGAATTAAGAATAAAGATTTAAGATTTAAGAATTAATAATTAACAATTAACAATTAACAATTTGCAATTAATTATTAATAATTACTAATTAATAAATAAAATGAAAATTAATAATTATTATATATATATAATGGAGAAGCAAAGGATAAATAATAAATAATAAATAATATATATATAATATATAATATTAAATTTTTGCATAAATAATAAATTAATTAAAAAAATTAATATGTGATAAAAAAATAATAAATTATCAATAAATAAATATAAATATATAATAAATACGTAAAAAATAAATTAGTAAATAATAATAATTTAATAAAAAATTAATAATAAAATAATAAATAATGAAAAAATAATTAATGTATAAATAATATATAGATAATAAATATAATATAAACAATTAAATAAGAAATATATAATAAAATAATAATGAAAAATAAATAAAAGACAAATTAAATGCAAATAATAAAATAAAAAATTAATAATAATAAACAATAATAAATAATAATAAATAATAAAAAATAATAATGAATAATAATAAATAATAAGAAAATAAAAAGAAAATAATAATAAGATAATAATAAAATAAAAATAAAATTATTAACTAAAGAATAACATTAACTAAATAAAAATTAAAAAATAAATTAATACTAAATTAATACAAAAAAATAAATAAATAATAAACAAATAAATAATATATATATATAATAAAATAATAAAAAAATAAAAAAAATAAATGAAAAATAAAAAATAAAAAATAAAAAATAAAACATAAATAAATAGTAAATTATAAATAATTAATAATTAATTAACAAATAAAAAATAAAAAATAAAAAATAAAAAATAAAAAATAAAATATAATTATCAAATAACAAAAAAAATTAATAAGTTATAAATAATAAATAATAAATAATAATTAATAAATTATAAATTATAAATTATAAAAAGCACATGAAGACACTCTAAAACGAAGATGAAATCTCATTGAATGTGTATGATATATATACATATATACATACATTTATTTTAATATATTATATAGTAATATTTATTTACATATATTAGAATATAAATATAAATATATATGATTTTATCAGTACACACACATATGTATATGTACACATTTTTTATATATGTATATATATATAATCATATAGTTTTAGTGTAAATTCAATTATATTCTTTATTTAATGATAACAGTATATTTATATAAAAATGCATTTTTATATTATTTATACACACAACATTACTGACATGCACACACACAGACACACACACATTTACACATATTTATATGCACAAGTACACTTTATATTTCTCAAATACGCACACAAATATTTACATATATTAGAATATAAACATAAACATACATATTTTTTATTGACACATGTTTATATATAAAAATTACTTGTACAGTTAGTCATATACATATTAATGCATTTTTATAATGTAAAAAAAATTGATAATTATTTATTTTAAATGAAATGAATAATAAATATTCATTTTCATATTGTTTTTATGTTTAATAATACATTTCTATGTAAATATATATTTATAAAATTGATTTATTATCATTAAATGTAAGAATATATGCATATTTTTAATTAAAAATTAAACTATAATTTGATAAATGATAGAAATTCAAAAACATATTATCATCAAAATGCAATCTATGGGAATAAATTCATTCTGCATTAAAAAAAGACAATAAAATCCTTTTAAACGAGGCTGAAATTCAACTAAATATAAAAAAATTGGGATATACAGACTAAATACTCAGTTTTAGAGGCCTTTTGGGATTTTTTCCATAAAAAATAGTGATCAAGGTTCTCCCCAACCACCATGGGATATATCTCTTCACATACATCAATTTGATATGTGGACGTGTCTAAATGAACATATGGATAAAACGTTTTGGCCATTTGAAGTTGAAGTTGGATTTCTATGCTTTCATAAAGTTATAATAAATATTATTATATTAATTATTACAAAATTATTATATAATGTGGTTTTATTTCATTTCATAAGTTTGGATTTGACTATTTCTGGATCTATAATAGACTCCCAGATCAAGAGTTATGGTCATTCGATGCCAATGTCATATTTTCAACTTATTGAAGAATTATTTTAACTATCAAGTTAATATTAAATTATTATTATTGTTATTTATTAATTAATATATTATAATTAATTAAAATTATAAACAATAAACAATATATGATAATAACTAATAAATCATAAATAATAAATCATAATTAAATATTTTTTATTTTCTCCCTTGAATTTTTCAATAGTTTCTAGAAAACAGCCATTAAAAATAAATTGAAATAATTTTTAAAAATTTGTAAAAAATAAAAAATAAAAACCACTTTTAAATGTGTTTTTAAAAACTTCAACCAAATTGTGTTTCAAAAAAAATAACAGTGATATTAAAAAACGCTGCTAAAAACCCGCTGTGAAATCTTATTTCTTATATATATTGATGTAGGCCTTTTATTTTACCTTCACATAGTTGCTACATGATACCTTTTCACATCCCATGAAACTAAACCTTAAACTGAATACCAATTTCAATATAATTTTTTTTGAATATTTTGATATTCAGATTTGTTTCACATTCTTTTTGTGTATTTTTATTATTATTTTTTGTTCTGTAAACATTTATTAATTATATATAAAGTTTGTGAAATAGTTTTGCAGTATTTTAAGAAATGATAAATTAATGTTTAACTGTTTCTCTATTCTCATGTAAACTTATAATAATGTTTTTCAAAATTCCAATTAATTTATTATTGGTCAATTTCTTTGTTTTATTTTCTATAATTTATTCTTAAAATCTGATGAATCCATTGAAATTAATTTCAATGGAATTTATGAATAATTTATAAATAAAAATAAAAGGTTGAATATTTATGTTTTATAGGGATTTAAATTTGAATTGTTTGAATATGAAGAGTCTCTCATATAAATTCAGGGAGTTTTCTGAGGAATTAATATTTAATTATTACAAAAATGTTATACATTTTATTATCAATTGAATAAATTATTATTTGGTGTCACATGTTTTCTGAGATATAATTTATAGTGTATTGAGAGAAATAATATTCTCTCTCCTTGAGAATACTATAATTTCATTTTGGATAAAGAATTATTGGAATGGTGTAAATATTATTACATAAAATATCTTGGGATGATAAATTCTTATCATTATGATATTCACATAGTTTATTTATCGTTGTATTAATTATATAATATCACAGATGTTTATTTAATTATTTTAGAAAAAATGAATGATATTTTAATATAACATCTACATGAATATTTTATTTTTTAATTTATTAATGTGGATTGAGTTATTTGAAATGGATATCATGATAATTCAAATACATTGATTTTTCAAATACATAACGTTGATTTTTAATATACATTGAAGGTATAAGGAAAAACATATACACTAACATATCTATTTTCTCCTCTATAATGTGTTTCTTTTTTTCATTGTTTTATTTTTTACTTGGGAGTTGGTTAAAATACATAATATCACATATTAGTTATATTACCCTTAAAAGGTGTCATTGGTTCTAACCACTAGACCAAAAGGTATTACACAAGTTGTGATTAATCATATTAATGAATCACTAGGTTGGGGCTTCTCTTTTAGAAAATCCATGGGTTATATATTCTCCCATAAAGGCTATATGTTTGCAGTTAAATTTTTAAAAATGTATTTGGTTTTGATTTATCTCGATTTAAGGTATGTGATTAGGTGAATCTATTTCAAAATTCTCTCTCATTATTTTAGTGGGAACCACATTCTATTGATTGGAGTGTGATGTGTAGGCATAGGATCTTTAGATCCGAACTTCTATAACATTCCTTATGATTGTCAATTTATGTTTATTCTTTTACTATCAAACTCACTATAGATAATCATTCAATATTGAATCATTTAATATTTATCACCCTCTAAATTCTACAATAAAATTAAAATTACTTTGATAAGTTATAAATTGAAAATTCATCCCCCTACCATCTTTTTCCATTAACATGGTGGGGCATAATAATTGAAAAAGTGAAATAGATAAATAGATAACCACATGAACTTACCATATTAAAAATACACTAAAAATAATGTATTATTTGATAATATACTCTCTTAAATCATTAAAATGGTAAAAAATTATATAGAAGGGAAAAATAATTAATGAATATAAAATATCTACCGTTATATAAAATAGTTAGTACATATCCATCAATCATTACAACTATAATACAAGTGAATTAAATTCTCACTGTTGTGATGAAACAATATACCCAATGATATTTATCCCATATTAGTTCAATGATCCTTACTTTGACATTGTTTCCATATATTTAATAAGGAATTATAGTGTAATATATCTTTATTCATAGGTATAGATCATCCAAACAGTATTTTACTCTGTAGTTTGTGTAACTCATTTCACTCAAAATATCAAACAATAATTTGTTTCAGTACACATATGATTTTGGATCTCAGTTTGAAATATGAGATTTAGGTAACAATAACCGTTTACTTCCTGAATAAATTATCCACATTAGGAAAACATTTAGATTTATAGGAATATTTAAGACCACAAATGTTATGATTTCTAAAATTGAAATCATTAATATAATTTCAATAAATACCATAATGATATAATTTAATAGTATATATACTCCATCTATTTGAACCAAGAAGAAAATAATTCATATAAAGCTTTGGATTTTAAAAATTTATTCAAATTACATGTTTACCTCTATTTGAATAATTTTTTGCTATTATTTTATTTAGATAACTATATCCTTCAATAACCATACTAGAAGTAAATTTAAAATAATCAACATGAACTAATAAATATTTAATTATACTGTCGTGAAAGGAATAATACGACACAAATTTATCATGTTTAGATATTAATTCTCAATGTTTTTTATAAGAGATATCATTTTTTTGAGAAAACTTAAACTTTTATTTTATTCCATGCACAAATGAAGAAAAATGAACCATGAAAAATAAAATTAATCTTGGAACATACTCCCATGCTACTAAAACCATCATAAACCAAATGAAACAAATAAACCATAAAATACAATTCTAGATAAGATTCCCTAGAAGGCATTACTACATCCTATATGATCCAATGTGATACCCTCATCTCATAATACTTTGAGGTAGAAATAATAAATCAACCCATCAACCCAAAAGAACAAAACAACACAATAAAAAGATTAAACCTTTTAGAATGTACCTAACAAACAACACAAACAACACAAACATGTGACCCCACAGAGATCACTAGCTAACACAACAAACACCTTGAAACCCACATGATTTAGTCATCACATAGACCTTGAATCCTTCATGAAATTTACAATGCATTTCATATCAAATGAGGCACATCATCTCCCCAACAGAGTAGTACACCACCAAAACCCATTAATGATGATGTTGCACCAACACACTGATCTAAAACTACAAGCTTTTTTTATAACTAATAAACCATCAACCCACAACATAGGGAAATGAAAACTACCAAAAAATAAAAAGAAAAAAACATCCAAGAAAACATGGATAAAAACAATAGGAAAGAAAAAATTGTCACTCTACCTATCAGCCTAAATTCCTGAGATACCTTTATACCTATCTAAAACGTTCATTAATCAAGTCAGACGTGAAGAGAGAACCTAAAATAACCTGATCCATCTCAAAAATTCTAGAATCATCTAGGAAGGGAAACAAGTATGATAGATCACAAGAGTCCTCTATAAATAGTAGAACAAATCCACAATCAAAAAATGAAACAAAAAATAGCATGAATGAAAAAATGAATAATACAAAAGAAAAAATCAATCATCCATCCATGATAGGAATCGTCACACAAGACATGCAGTATATACTAGGTGACTTTCACCCCATAAATACGAGGAATTAAATTAAAAATTCAGATGTGAAAAGTGGTTTACTAATACTTTTTATCCAAATTTCGACCTCACATCCACTATGTATCCTGAAAAGATTCATTAGGAGAAGGAGATAAACCATCAAAAACTCCCAGTGGTATATCTAAAAAATTTAGATTCTAAAGCCTCTCAATATCCTTCAATTTCTAAAACGCAATAGATCTAGTAGTATATTGGATAAACCAGTCTAAATGTGACAAAATATCACCTCACCAGTAGCCTGGGGCCAAGAATCAACCTTAACAAAGAGATGAGTGTGTTGAGACAATCATTAATAGTGGAGCATTATCCTCAATTGAAATAATTGATTCTTCATCACTTTTAAGAACATTGAAAAAGATATCGGACCATGAAAATGATATTTAATCATGGGGTATATGTAAGTGGATATCGAGATATTCCACTCTACTGATGATATAGAGGCCCATTAGTAGGTTGTTCAATTGTATACAAAATTGGACAAAGAAAACTCAAAACCTTCCATATAAAGGATACATGATGAAAAAACACAAAACAAAACATCAAAATGTCATGAGATCTAACTCGAAATCCCAAATAATGATAATTGAAGATGGATTTATCTCAGTAAACAAAATAATCATGATTCCCCTCCCCTCTATTTTTTTGAAAAAAAAAATTTTGTTGACAAGAACAATATCATAATATTAAATTAACAATTTATGATTTTTCGTTAAAGAATCATATATATCATAATGTGTAAAACTATACACTTTAAATTAATAAAAAAGAATAAGTTTTAGATTCATATATAATATTAAATAATGATGCTACCTCTTTATTTTGACATATAATACATAGATGTACTTTTTATTTTATTTTCTATATTTACAGTTAGAATGAGAATCCCCACTGGAGTCTATATAAGCAAAAAACATATCATTCATTTACTTATTTACTTTCTTTTTGTAATTATTTTTTCTTTTTTTAAATACATATTTCAATAGACTGTTGTTTGGTTAAGCATATAACTTTTTCTTACACTCCTAGTATTTGACCTCATATATATTATCCGTATTAAATTTTAATTGAATTATTTTCTATTTTTATATCTTTTGGAATCTAATAGAAATTACTATAAGTTATTCTATTCAATTAGATATACTTGAATAATCATTTGAAGAGTGATAATATGTATCCTTTTCCTTTATCTCACCCATTTAAATAGGAATCAAATGATAGATATCTTCTTTCATAAGTAACTTATGATCATGATCTTTTGATTGCATCTCAGATTCATACATCACGAGACCTCTAGTTAAATTATTCATTTTTAGTTCTTCAATAGGGGTAAAATATCCCATTACAGCATGTATTCCATTCCATCCAGTAAGTAAAATTATCATAAAATTTAATTCTTTATCAAGTTATGGGAAAAAAATTCCAAAATCAACTTCATCATTCAGTATCTCTGAGACTATTCTATTCATTTGAGTTATGATCTCTCCATTAAACATCCTGAAATTATGAAATTCACGTTTAATAGTGTCATACATTAGTTTTATTACATGATCCATTACATTATATTCAACCATAATTATCTCCCACATATCATAGGAATTATAACATTGGAAAAAATTATTAATTTTTTTTCTCTAATTCCCAAGTAATAACATTTATATCCATTAAATTCAAATCACAGTCAACTTCTTGGTTAAATATCAAAAATTAATTTTCATCAAGATAAATATTATAGAGTTTCAGCACCTTTATTTAGACATTGAATATAATATTATTTAAACATATAGGAATTATATACTTCATACAACCATAACTATCACTATTAAAATAAGGTTATCTAATCATAAATATAATTTCTCTAGGACCAAGGATCAAAATTTTCTTTGTCTTGTAGGATCCTTCTCTATTTATTGTTAAGGATAAAAATATAAAAGGTTGGTGAGAGGGATATGATTCCAAATGCGTTCCTATTATTTTTATACAAAGACTCAATAAGGGTGATGAGTTGAGTTCATTAAATAATATAACTGAAGTCGTTACCTCCCATTTAATTTGGTCAATCTTGATTTCTATTTTAATATGTTAATTAAGCGAAATAAACATGTTAATGATAAGAACATACAATATGTTTATAGTGGTTCCAAGATATAATGAACAACCCTAAGTCCACTCCACCAACTCCCAATTTAGTCTTGGTGATTTTATTTGGATCATTTCTTGAGGATCTCCAGACCAAGTGAATGAATATGTCAATTAGTATAAGGGTTCTATTGGGATTTTAGATCATTTTTGGGGGGACTCAAAAATTGTAATTTTTTTGATATTACTCATTATCTATATATAAGTAATTGACACTTAACTACACCTGATTATATATATCTAACATGTCTATAGAAATAGATTATATATAAAAAGTGGAAATAGCCATAGTTCACAATTTTAAAGCTCAATCCTCAAGAAACTAAAGTAGATGGTTCTTCCTCAATAAAATGAATCTTTCTAGTGAATTAATTTTTTATACATCATTACTATAAAAAATATTCAATTTATGTAATTTTTTTTGTCAATTCAACATAACAACCAAATCTTCTTTCCCCTTATTATTTTCATCTTTTATTCTTCTCATTTAATTGATAATAATAACAAATAGAATAAAAGATTATACATAATTAGGAATTATTTATCCATATAAATAATGTATCAATTTCAATTATTAGTATATTTTGTAACTTTTTAGTAATACTATATTGATTATTTATCCTTCTAGAGAAAATATAAACAATATATAAGCATATAACCTTGAAATGTTCTTACTAACATTGATTATTCAAAATAAAATAAGCTAAACTGATCCATAAATATTTCCCTTGTATATAGCACAAAATTTGAACATTTTATGTTTTGATAAGAAATTAAATAGTCTTAATCAATAATATTCATTGATCTTATCCATTATTTTATCATAAAAATTATTCATATAAGTTTTGAATGATCCTTGAAATATTTTAAAAACATTATTTGAAAATTTAAACATCGGATTTTGGAATATAATAAAAAAAGAATAATATTCATAAATAATGTTCCATGTATATTCATATATAATATCTCATTTTCTTGGTGTCGTGATGTATTTCATTGTAGTTGTGAATAATACTTCATCATAAATACCAAAGGAAATATTATTTTAAAAATATCATTTTAATGTGTAATATATTATCCGAATTTATGTAACATAATTTCATTTAAGTAAATTCAATGTGTAATATAATTATCTCAAATCTCATGGAACTAATAATATATATTTTTTATATAGACTATAAATACATAATATATTTCTTCGTTGTTTGATATTTGACACTACTGAATTCTTACTTCTACTAAATTCATAACATATTGTACAAGATGCATAATTTTTAAGACTTATTGAAAATTTTATAATCTACATATATAATATCACTCTCCAGTAATGCAATATAATTCATAATATATTATACTTAACAAAAATTCTATCTTTTAAAACTTATAATATATTTCTTTAGATCTTTTAGATTGTGTAAATTTTTTGACATAGGAAAATTTCCCAAAATCCAATACATAATATAATTTTTCCAATCTTTTTTAGTTTGGGTAATATATTTTCCTTATCAAATTTATTTATTTATCCAATACATAGCATAATTTCTTCAACATTCAAGGATATGAAACATTTTTAGTAGATATATATTATAATGGAATTATATGAAATTCTCTAACTCTTCCTTGCGTAATATATCTAACTAATATGAATTTATAGAATTCATCCAAGATTCATGAATTCCTCTAGAATATAAAAATATTAGAATATAGATTCTAGGATTGTTCTCTATTTTAAAAAACTATCTAAGAAGAATCCCTCATACATAAAATATGAGAACTTATAGAATTATAATAAATAATATAATAATAAAGAATAACACTGAACATATCTTATAAAAGTGAATAATCAGATAATGATACATATGATTTTATTGAAACATAGATGATATAATTTTGTAGTAGTGAATAATACATCATTACATCCCTTAACATATAAAATATTTTAGTAAGTCGAAGTAAAATATATAAATCAAATAGTGAGGGATAAATTAATTATCAAAATATTAAGGTTAAATAATGTAAATAATATACTCGACATTATCCCCCATTTTATTTAATTATTAAACCCAAAAATTTATATTCCTAAAAAATAAACACATAAATCACAATCCCTCCCTTTTTAAGAAACAAAAAGACAAGAAAAGAAAGATTAGATCAAGTAAAAAAATATGAAATACACCACCCTTAGGAAGAAATGAAAAAAATCAGTTCTAAACCAAAAACAATAAAACATAATCAGTCAGGATATATAGAAACATTCTTCCCCTCTAAATGAATAAAAAGTAATATTAAATTCATTTAAAAGAACAATAATTGAAATATTTTAGATACCAATTGTGATGAAAAAATATGAAAAAAAATCATTCTTCAATAAATAATGATGAATAATAAATCTAGCATTATTCATTAGTAAAGAATACTAAGTATACACATCATGATTATGAAATGGGAAAACCAATTTTATAATAAATAAAAATCATTAAAATATTTTATATGATACAAAAAATCATTCTCTATCTAAAATATTAATAGTTTTCAAATAATAATCAAATGGTTAAAAGTATAAATCCCCCTTAAATATTAAAAAATTAAAGAATATAAAAAATAAAAGCACATAATGCAATGATGAAGTAGTAAAATCCCCCCCTTAATATAAACTTATCAACTTGAAAGGATAGAATAATGAAATCTTACTTTCATGAAGAATAGGGAATTGAATATCAATAAAAGTGAATTTTTTATAAAAAAATATCTATAATGAGACATGAAAAAAGGTAAAAATATCCCATGAATTAATTATGAATAGTGAAATATATGTCATATATAATAAAACTATGAAATAACACATAATAAATTACCAAAATTGTATCAAATAACATAAATAACTAGTTCAACATATGAAAGAATAAAATAGTAGCACATGATAATAAACCAAATTATAACACAATAAAAAAAACTTATTAAAATAAATTTTATAAAATATCATGACAATACGCTAGTAAATAGAAATATTTGGGATATTCATAGTGGAGGAATGTTAATAAAATATTTAAAATTAATATAATAAAAAATTAACAAATATAATAATTAAGAATAGAGTGAATAAGATAGACAATTAAGCACATACACTAGCTATGAAAAATACCCTTGAAAATTATAATTAGATAATATCAGGTCATCAATCATTAAAATAATAACATATAATATAAAATAATAATGATAAAATAGTTATATAAGTATCTCCCTGGTATAAAACCATTTGGGAACATCGAGAAATAATTATAACTATAATATCATTGAAAAGAATACTTATTGTTAGGATGAAACCACATATCGGGTGAACTTATTCACATAATTCATAAATGATCATTAATATTATTTACAAAATTTTCTTCAATTTCATAATGTATAATAGTTTTATGATTATTCATTCTAAGGAATACACCAACCATTAAACATTAAAAATTTTATATTTTATGAATTATTTACAATAAAATATAAAACAAAAATTCCTTTTATTAGACATATTGTTTTGGGTCTAGTAGTGGTTGTAATAATATATTTAAGTATTAAAAAATTTTTAATGTTAGGTTGGAATAATACAAAGATTCATAGACGGGGGGTTAATTATGTCACTTCAATAATATGGAAAGGATTCAGAATATAATTTGTATCCATGATTTAGGTAGACATGAACATTTTATTCTTTATATTATGTAGTGGAATACAGAGTATATTATTACAAAAATTTTAAAGTGGTTCAAGGAATAAAGGTCCTCTAGAACACTTTACCAATACTCTCTAAATTAGCATGGTGATTTTCACTTGACAAGACTTCCAATCAAAAGACCTTAAAAATTGAGTAAAAGTAGTTGAAAATTTTTCAGTAAGGATTTTACTAGACCTTTTAGTTATTTTACAGGGAGCCTAAAATCTACAACTTAGTTTGAGAAGATTACTCTTGAACACAAATAAATTTGAGTAGTTGACACTCCAATAAATCAACAAATTTTTATTTCATTGAATAAAAAAATTCATGTTCAAAGTTGTAGAAAAAATGGATTTAAAAATGGATCTTCTCCTTCAAATAGAAATATATTTAAGAATGAAAATATTCAAACATGATTTAATTGAAAGTGATCTTCAATACAAACAACAATTGAAAAATATTAGTAGTAATAGTTAATATTGAGTTTACAAAACATTATATTGAAATATGTATATATCCATTGTGCCTCTCTTTCAAAATAATAGAGATGTTTAATCCTGTATACTTTTAATTTGTTCTATATTAAAAGATACATCTCACCATTTTAAAATAAAAATAACCTTAATATTTAACAATAGAAACATGGATTAATTTTAAGTTAATAGATACAAGAATATCCCCTAAAAATTCATGGTGATTTGAATTTGAAACCTTCACAGAGATTCATAACTTCCCTTAAAAATATAAAAGATTTAATCCATTGAATTTGAACCTTTAAATCGACCATAAAATAGATTTAAAGAAATATTTACTTATAAAAAGACCATTGCAGAAAAGGTGGATAATGTCTTAAATTTAAAACTCTGTCATTGACCAATTCAAACATAGGGTTCCTTTACATAGAAAAAAATTCAAAAGTACAATTGAAAAGGTATGGTAGATTAAAAAAGTAGGGTTGATGAACAATATGTTCATTTGTCAAATTAAGGGTTTCTTCCAAATATAGGGTTGATAACCCATACTTTTATAAAAAATGAGGGTATCTAGTCCATATGTTTTATTAAAAATGTAGGGTTCCCAAACTATACATTACACATAAAAATTTATGGTATGAAAAAAATTTCCAGATTAATTTCCAACATGTCTATAATACTTTAACAAATACATTAACATATAAATAAGATAAATTTATTTATAAATATATTCCTGAAAAGTAATTAAAGTAATTATAAAAGGGAAGAACCAAGAGTTTTTGTGAGATTCAAAATCTATATAATTCATAGAGAATTGTTGAGACAATACATGTCCAACAATCCTCCCATTTTTGATGATAAAAAAACCCGTATAACATAACTTATAGAAAATATAGGAAATTTAAACAAAAATGAAATTACACCATTAAAGAGATATAATAGAATTTATATATGGTATTTAGTTTTAATATGTACAGTAATTATTTTTATAGTAAATTCCCATTCACATCGGTTAACCTAAAATTGTTTAATAAAATTAAAAAATTTCTATTTATCTAATTTTGTCCTCCTTTTTAGGATATCAAGAATAATGTAATATAAACTAGTTTGAAACACATTAAATATTACAAAGATCTGGGAATGTATGTTTTTATATTTTTTTAAAAATAATATTTTATCTGGAAGTAGAATTTTAATAATAGACAAAAAATATAATATAAAAAATAATTTCATTAAAGGATGTTTTTTATTTCAATAAGAATTTGGTTAAGAAATTTCAAAATGTAGGACTAGCTGAGGGTAAAGGTTCTTGTTCAGATGTGGTGTTAGAAGCTTTAGAATCTCAAACAACCAGATTAATAGACTTTATCTCTTATATCAATCCTATTAAATATTATTAAACATATAATCCCACTACCTCATAAAACTGTTTAAATAATGGCCCACTTTCAAACATTCAACCAATGTCACTTTAAAAAACTCATGAAAATTTTCTTATAACTGAAGAAAATTTTATAGCATTTAACTTAACTGACTAAGAAGATGTCACAAACTTGGATCTTCTGATGTTAACATCACAACAAGTTCTCTTTGATTTTATAATAGAACATTTAAAGGAGCACTGTCACACAGAAGAGTATGGAATAGACCATTGAAAAAAACATGACTTTAGTAATAAATTCATGCCTTATTATTAATTCTAGAGAAGTGTGAGGAGAAAAATTGGAAGCTCTGGTTTGACTAGATCTACACCTTATTGATTCAAAATGACTTCCCAAGTACTTATTTAAATCTCCAAAATCTATATTTGAGACCGAATCTACTTTTAACATTATAATCTAATTTTCCAATTCACTTTTCAATGTATCAAAATCATATCTCGATATTGAATTTTCTTAGAGAGTTTTCATACGAACATATAATAATTCCAATTGTTTTGTTTCTATAGAATAGTTTCTCAATTATTACATAGATTTTTTAGTATACTCTAGATCACTTGAAAAAGTCAAATTCTACTACTTTATCCTAATGACCTTCAATACTAACTCTTCTATTTGATCATTAAGATAATTATGATATTCTTATTCTTTATTTTATAATGGTTTTCCTATTTTTATGCAACATTAAGTGCATCCTTTTATCTTTTTCACTCGAATAGGAATATGTGTTTTCAAAAACCATTGTTTTCTCAATAGATAGAGAAACAACTTTTTCAAAAGAATCTGCATTATCAGAGACTATTTGAATCTCAATTAATTTAGTAATTTCAACTAATGATGTATGATCTTTAACATATTTATGAGAAGTTTCCACAATATATTATTATTCATGAGATTCATTATTATTTTGTTTTTCTGGTTTCTATTATGCTAGAGTAGTTATCACTTCTAAAAATTATGGTTAGTCACTAGCAATAGTTTTTGTAAAATCAGATTTGTGGGTCAAATATTTAGGTTCTTATATTTTTATAGGTTGTGTGACAAGGGAATCATGGTATACTTTTTTTGATTGTCCTGTAGGAGAGTGATGAATCTATTTTGCAACATTCGAATCATATAAATCATTCTTTACTATTTGACTTGATATTTGAGGAACAACATCTATTCAATATTCTCCATCTTCTTCTACACAAAAACATTCCGAAATTTTAGATTTCAACTTTTCTTTCTCCCCCTGATCAATAATACCAAACCCTTATTGGTCATCATCAGCAGAAGTTAAAAAATTTCATTTTATTTTAATCCAAAATAAACCTAAATCTATTAATGTTCGGTCATTAATAATATTGTTATGATGAAACCTAATTATAAACTCATCATCAAGAATATTATTCTTGTTATATCTATGAAATAAACAATTCTTTCCTATGGTAAAAATGACATCCTTGCCTCCTTTTGATATCAATGATGCATATAAGAGTGAATATATCTACTGAAATTAAACTTGATTCAATTAATTATCAAATACATTATATACATATCAGGATATAGAATTTTCACTAACTCAGAAATTCTCAGAAGTATTTCTGACAAAATGAATTTGACTAACACCTCTATTCAACTCCCAGTTCCATTAAAAATGTTTTCCTAATCAGAGTTAAGCCAAAAATAAAAAACCATATATATTAAAATTTATTTTTTGTATCTCTAATGGATAAAAGATAAAAATGAAAAACACTTTAATAGGAATACTGAAAGATCATTGCAATATCAACTGAAAATTGGAAAACTTTATATCATTTACCCTTAAAACGATGGAATCTTCTACATCAACCCAAATGAACTCGATATTTTTATAGAATTACATTACTTATATACTTTACATGTACTCAGTATTTTCTTCATTGAATATGAAATCTGTTCCTTGAAAGAGTAGAGCTTGTTTCAATACAATATTCATCTAATATAGACATTTTAAATGAACAACTTTCCGTTGGATATTTTTTTTAAATGTTACCATAGTGCAATGATGTTGTAATTCACATAGATATCCTTCATATTTCCTCTTGGTATTCAACATTGATAAAAATATGAATGTTTTAGGTTTAGATTTGACGGTTTGAAGGAAAAAAATAAGACCTTTGATATTTAAAAGGGTTCAAAGGTTAGGGTTTGAGAAAGAGATATAGGGAGTTTTTGACCTTTATCAGTTACATCAGGTTGGGTTTCTCGAGACAAATACCCAAAGTATCATTAGTTATATTTTTGTGTGAAGATTCTCTTTTATAATTAACAATAAATTCTAATTTTGTTAAAAAATTAGTAAATAAATAATATTCTAACAAAATAAATAAAACAATTGTTAAAAAAATAAAATTAAAATAAAAAATTTATATAAAATAAAATATTCTTAACTCACCCATAATAAATTCAAAACTAGACGTGGAAAGTGGTTTAGTATAAATATCAACAAGTTTATATTTAGTATTTACATATTATAAAGATATTTTATTATTTTAGAACACGATATCTTAGAAAATAATGGCCATTATCAATATTGTTAGTTCTAGAATGACTTACACATGTTTTTTTGAAATGTTAATTGTACTTGTATTGTCACATAAAATAAGAATATTACTACAATTAATTCCGAAGTCTAGTAAAGTGTGCTTCATACACAAAACATATGCTAAAAAACTACGTGATGATATATATTCTGATTTAGCTGTTAAAAGAATTATTAAACGCTATTTCCTACTCTACTATGAAACTAAGGAATTCCCTAAAAAGTGACAGGTTCTTAAGTAATTTTTCGATTTAATCATAAACCTCCAAAATCAATATTTTAATGTGATATTAACTCAAAATGATAAGATTTTGGGTAATGTTAATATTAAAAAATAGTTCCTTTTAATTGTCTAAAAATCGTTTTAGTAGTATGAATATGGGATTCTTTTGGATTTGATTGAAATATAACATATAAATAAATAGAATAAATAAAGGCTGGTCTACTAGTAATAAGATATAGTAATCTAACAATCATACCTCTTTATAACTTGTTATAAAATGGATTTCTATCTTCATACAATTCTAGTTTTATATTTGTACACATATAAATTTTATAATTCATACTATTTTCTAGTACAAATTTTTTCAATAAATCCATAATATATTTTATTTTATTTAAATAATTTACATAATACTTTTGATATATTTGAAATCTAAGAATGAAATATAATTCTCAAGTCATAATAACTTCAAATTCCTTTTGGACGAGATTATAAAAATAATTACAAATATTCTTTTCTTGAAACAAAAGCAATAAGATCTATATAAATTTGCACTAGTAATATTTTAGAATAAGATGATTTATTAAAGTGGGTAGGATATTATAAACCTTGGGAAAATCCATTTTCTAATAGAAAAGAAATGTATATTTTATTAAAATAACTATGTGCTTGTTTAAGACCATAAAGTGATTTAGTAAGTCTAAAAAATGAATTTGGTAGATGAGGATTTTCAAAACCTAGTGGTTATTCAGTATAAAATTACATTATTAAATATATATTTTAAAAGACCTATTTTACATCTCTCTAATATAATTTAAAATTTATATGAGATGCATAAGCTAAAATAATTTTGATGGTTTCATGTCTAGAAATAGGAGAAAAAGTTTCATCATAATCTATTCCTTCTTCTTGATTATAACCTTTATCAACTAGTTAACATTATTTTTAGTAATTAATCCTTGGTCATTATTATTATTTCTAAAAACCCATTTGGTTACTGTTATTATATAATTGGATAGTCTATTAAATAATTCTAAAACATTTGTAAACTAATTTTTTTATGTTCTTCCAGTATAAATATTATCAAAATTTCATATTCTAAAGCTTCTTCTTGTGTTTTAGGTTCTAATTGTGATAGTATGGTAGATAATTTACCTTGGTTTCCAACATTCCTTCTAGTATTTATTGTAGTATCTTGATATCCAATTATATTTTCTAAAGGGTGATGCTTAAAAGATCTAGGTTTTCTAGGTAAGAAACATTCAGGATCATTAGTTTCTTGTTATTCTAAACTGGCATGAATTTTATCGAGTTTATTTTCAAAATCATTTATAGGTGATTCAAATATCATATTTTCCAATGATTTGGAAATTTTGTGCTGTTTTAATTTTCCTATGACTAATAGGTTCACTTTCATCAAACTTCACACAAAAAAATTCTTCAAAAATCATTGAGATTTTATGATACACTCTATAAGCTTTAAATTTAGACGAATATAGTAAAATTATTCCTTCTTCCTCTTTTGGATCTAATTTACCAGATCTTTTTTATTATTCAAGATATATACCTTGAATCCAAACACTTTAAAGTATCTAACCTTAGGCTTTCTATTTTTCCATAATTTATATGGTATATTTATAGAAAGGGGTCTTAATTAAAACACTATTTATGATATGAAAAATGTGTTTATATATTTTACCTAAAAGTATGTTTGGAGACTATATTAGTTTAACATTTTATTTTATATTTCTTAAATAGTTTTATTTTTTTCTTTCTAAAATTACATTTTTTTGATGTGTTCTTGGAACAAAAAAGGTGTGTTTTATAACAAAGTCTGGGAAAAAATAATTAAACACTTGATTGTAAAATTATCTACTATGATCAAATCCTAATGATTTTATTTTAAAATATTTTCCATTTTGAATAACTAAAAAAATGTTTTCAAAAACAAAAAAACCATACATTTTTATTTTAGAAAACACCCCCATGTAAATCTTGGGAATTCATCTGCAAAAATAAAAAAATATGACCTGTCATGAAAAATTCAAACTATTGATGGTCCAAAAATATCCAAGGGGATATCTTATCATAGTTTGGATGTAGAATATTTGATAATAAATTTTAAGGATGACTTGTGTTGCATTATAATTTGGAATGCATCACCGAATCGATCATTATCAAATTTAAGACTATGTAAATCTAAAACAAAGTGTTTCATAGACAATTAATAAAAAATATAGAAATTATAATGTATAATAATCCTATCCCAAATCCAGGATTCATTTGTAACAACAATTAAAACATTATAATTTTATTACACTAAGAATTAAAATCCAGGTTATAAACATTTTCAGTTCTAGCTGCTCTAAATTTAAGGAATTTATCAATAAAAATATAGCCTGAATTATTAGAGAAATCAAAACAAAAATCATCATCACAATACTAATAAATACTTATCATATTTTTCAGTAGTCATTGAACATATATAACATTATTGATTGGAATTGATTTTGGATATCCATCCAATCCAACTTCAATTATTTTTCATTTAGCATTATCTCCAAAGGTAACCATCCCTCCATCAAGTTTTTATAATGTATGAAAATAGGAAGAGTCTCCATTCCTGTGTCTTGAGTAAATACTGTCTATATACTATAGAACATTTTTTTATTGTGAACGTTTTCCTAAAAATTATTTAAACAATAGTTTTTCGTACATATATTTTATTAGGTCCATCCGTGTTAGCAAGAAAATATCTGGCTAACCATATTTTCGTTATTTTTTTTAAATTATCAATACACACATCATACATATTTATATAAATTAAATTAAATTTAAATCCAGTAATACAAGTATTTATTAAATAGAATCATTAGAGTAATGTACCATAATTCTAAAATAAAAAAAGTGGATCTTTATTTATTATTTTTGGAACTAGAAAAAAAGTAATTCCTATAAACTTTAGATTTTTTACAGTTTATTCCAATTCCATGTTTCCCATTTTTAATAACATTTTTCTAATAATTTTATGTAAAGATTATTCTAATTTATTTAATATGTTTGAATCAATTTTAAATGACTCTAATTAATCTAATAATTCTATTATTATTCTTTCATCATGAGTATAATTTGAAGTAGATTGTTAAATTTTTCTTTTAATTCTTGGGTATATTTTAACATAGACTATTTTTTAACATAGAATAGAATTGTGAATATTCTATAGTGTTTTGTTATTTTTTACTAATGATTCATATCATTCTTCAATAATAGAGAATTGATAAGCAAATTTTTTTAGAGTATATTTTAGAGTAAGAATTAGAAGAACCATAGGATTGTACCTAATCTTATTCTTTAGCCATAATGTATATATATATTATTTTAGATTTTTTGACTATTTCTCTGAGTCAAATTTAGAAGAGTCTTGGGATGCTTAAAACACACTCCATGTAGTCTTCATATTATTATTTCCTCTTCACTAAAAATAAGTTCTTATCATATTTTTATTTTGTTTCTTATACATCATTATATTTTCTTTTATTAACTCTGGGTAATCAAGTATGAGTTGTCCCATCTATTAGCATTCACAGCATAAAAATTTTATATTCCCTATTTCATCTTTCGTGAATTTCTTATTAAGGACTATCTTTTTCTTATAAAATTTGATGAAACTTCTAGGAAGTTGTGTAACAATCCCAAACATGGATCCACTATAACTGATGCCCTGATATGGTTCAGAACATGACCACATACACACCTCCTCATATGCCAAAGGCTTCTGACTAGCAGCATAATTCAATGAAGGTACAATTATGAGACTATAAATTCTTCTCAGTGTGAAACCAAAACAAAAAATAATATCAATAGATAAAACAACCACTAAAAATCATAATCGACAATATATAAAAAAATCCAAGAAGTAACCGGGGGGATCATGCCATAAAAATATGTTGAATCAACTAATTTTCATGCTGTCAAACAATAATATAATACCAAGACAATATAAGTACCAAGACATGGACCTCGGTCCCTACTCGGTCTTGACATCCCATGCGCAAACCCTTTGGCCTATGAATAATCCAAATACTAGGTTCATATCCAGTGCCTCTACTAGAAAACAAGTAGCATATTCTCACTACTGAAGTGCCATGACAGCCAAAGAATGGTGTGAATATCAATCAATATGACACCAAAAATGGTGTATAAAAAAATAATCACTCAAAATAGGTAGCATATGTAGGTAAATGAAGAATAAAAATATAGAAAAAAACCCAAGTGTCATTTATTAATAGGGGTCACATTAGTCACTTTCATCATTAGTTCCATGGGTTTTCAAAGTTCATCAAATTCACTATGAACTGTGATGGTCATATAAACTATGCACATGGATTCATGTTACCTAACTCACAGGGAAAATGATTCCAAAAAACTGTATTCAATAACTTACCCCAGAGACTCAGTATAGGTACATTTCCTCATATTGGATCCTCAGTCCAAGTGTATTACCTCACCTTGGAGACTTAGTCCATGTGAATTACCTCACCATGGAACCTCAGTCTTGGTGAATTATCTCCCCTTGGAGCCTCATTCCAGGTGCACAACACTTGTATTCATTAGGGTCATAGAGCCTCATTCCAACTTCTTAATGCATCCAATACATTGGTTGGCCTAGAACATTAGTCTAGTTGACCTGTGAGAGGAGCTTCAGTCCAATACCCCACACTACTGTTAATCTATGTGCACATGCTTCTTTAATCATATATCACATTCATCATTTACCAACAAAAACCCATTATTCATATCCCATTTATGTGTTATAAACCATTAAGACATATACACTTTACAAATAAAAACTCATTTATCACATATATCAAATCAATACCTTATTCCATTTAGAACAATCACATTATGAAAAATTCCCCCATATTCTATATCATAAATAAAACATATTTTTCATTTCTTTTATTTCATAAACTGTGTTCACATGCCAACATAATTTTTAGGGGTTCTATCTCACTAACCCATATATAATTTCAATTACTATAGTATTAATAGATTATTAAAACCAAACAATGGCTTAAAACCCAATTCAAAATAATCATTTGAAATCATATTTAATCCACCCTATAAAACACAGGTCTTCGTCTATGAAAAAATCAGACATTCCCCAAGACATTAATTTCCATTTTCCACCATGAAAAGGATACATTAAATAATGTTCACAGAAGAGTAAACCAAACACCCATTTCATAATCATCATTTTAAATCTATTAAGAAAAACCCATTTTCAAATCGCCTCGAGGTCAATTACTAATTTTAAAACATTATCCACATCTAAAACATCGTTTTTATTCATTAGAAACCCTAAACATATAAAAAATCCAAAACAAAACATTTAAAACATTTCAAAATATTACTAGGAATTTCTCATAAGGTACCAATTTCACTTTTCAATTATCCCCTTATCCTTTTCCATACACCCACTTACAATTGGAAACCCATTAACTTTCATAATTATCCAATTTCAACATTTACAAAAAATAATTCACCATCCTTATGGGTTTGGAATTCTCCAAGGGTATACGTAGGTACGTTCTAAAACATCAACGGACCCAATGAGGTTTGTAAATGGTTCTGCACTGCAATCTAAAGCCCAATCTTTTTTCCTTTACCCAAGAACACCAAATATAAATAGGAAGTAAATTGGAACAACCAAATATACTTATAATGCATGAAGACTATAGAATAATATTTAATACCACCTACTTATGGATTATAGAAAACCTCTCTCTTAAACGTATCCCTTGATTTGATCTGAAACAATTGTCAAAGATCCATCCAAGAATCTACTAGAACAATAGGGTTTTTGGGATTCAGAAGGAGGTGAAAGAATGCCCGAAGCCTCTTGCAAAAAATGGAAAGAAATAGAGTCAAAGTCTTAGACAAATATTTGAATCGCATCTAAAGATACTCCAAGAACCAAAGAATTAATGGAGAAACGCCTATGGGGGAGGAGGAGCCTAATGGTTCATCACCCAATATGGAGGGGGTTGAATGGGGGAGAAAATTTGGTTAAATATCTAAAATCCTAACAGGGAAAAAAATTAATTTTCAATTTTTAATGGACTCATGGTTTTAGAACTTGGTTGGAAAAATTGTGCACCAATTGTGTAGCTCCTTCTAACCAAGTGGGGAGATGGGCCATGCCGTTTGAAAAACCACGCAGACCCTATACACTAGTCTCTATATAAGGGGAGGGCCAAGCCGTATTTTTTGGCTGTCCACCCATATGGTTTGAAAAATCATTTAGATACCATGAACCTTACTCGTTACAAGGATTGTGGGTTGTATTTTTTATTGGGCATAGGATCATAGTTAGTAATAACTATGAACCAACCATGCACAGAGCACTAAATGGCCATTTTCCTCCCCTTTGAAGTCCTGAGCCCCTAAAATACCCCTGACAAACCTTATAACTTTCAAAAAAAATTCCATTAATCATTTAAATGGATTCATACCCAAATTAGAACAAGCAACACCTTTTCTCAGGGTTGAGTTCTTATAGTCTCCCAACCTTAAAACAACTCATCCTCGAGTTGCATTTCTAAGCATCACCAAGCCTCCATGATAAATGTTCGGGACCCAGGGACCACCTATTATCTTCCACCTCTTAGTTTGCTTCATAAAATGAACTTAACATCAGAACACTCGGACCAGAGAATAGTTACTCCTTGAAGAACATTCCCATTGTGTTTCATAAACTTGTGGTTCCTCAAGGGATGCATCAACCTCAAATCTAACCTCAACCACAAGAACCCAAATAATCCAAGACAACACTAACTAAACCACAACACAAGGTAACATCATGAAAGGAATCATACATCTAATGAATATCATATAATCACTCTACCAACCTGGTCCTCTACATCACTCGTGGCCCAAATCACTTGTCCTCATGTTTCAATGTTTTCAAAATTCTAATAGAGACCCAAGATAAACAACACCCAAAGAACATATGATTATCCAAACACATTCCCTATCCTACATCATTCCATAACTCTAGGCTCATGACCTCATACCATATTTTAATACCCAAAACCCAACCCAAGCACAATTTAATCTTAAGGCACTCAATAGGTCCATAATAGATCCAACTCCCATTTCCAATCCAAAATAGTAATATGGAACTTATTTATACCCATACAACCTAAAAAATCAGTCCCATCATCAATTTACCACATAATTCAGTGTTGATACCCACTATATTCATTATCTCACCAAAACCCGCTTCCAATGATTGTAACTTCCACCATCGAAAAGGACCACCAGAACCTCAAATCATACTTCATAACATACACAACACATTTCCCAACTCATCACAACTAACATCCAAGAAAACACCAAAAAAAATTCGTATTCGACCTTAACATTTAAACCACCTGAAATGGATGCACCTTCACCATCCATTTATCTAACAAAGATAGCTTGGTTCTTCATAAAAATATGTCCCCATTCATAAAGTTAACATGTTATTTGAAAATATTCACTGAAGGTGGTTCACAACTCACTACTTTTTTTCTTTATCAAAACCATACTTTGAAGGCATTTTAATTAGTGAAGGTACCTTCATAGAAATGAAAGATCACCTCCCAATACACCTATCAAAGTTTTTACCCTCCTTCCGATAGTATTTGATAACGAAACATCTATTTCCCACAACTGACAGCATGCCTCACCACATCTAACGACATTCATAACATGATCACCATAAGATTCAGTCAAAACCACATCAAACTCCTAGATAATGCTTGGATCATATATCCAAGACATCCAATGATCACTTGGACCTACCTGAGAGACCCAAAAATGTACCTCATGTGTTTTCATTTGGAATACTAATTCCCCCAAAGCCACTCCTTGGTTATCCCCACACATCCATGACTTAAAAACTGCTCCTCACCTTAGGATTGTTGTAGCCAATGCTTTCCTTAAGAATTTCCATCCACTATGGACCACACATTAAACACATGTTGATCTCCAAAACATGGATATGGCTATCTAGGTATCACTAGTACATCAAAAAAGGAACTAGCCACTAACCATTTTTGGATTCCTATAATGGGACCCATGATATTCATCTACCTTTAGTACATCTGAAGGAACTCACTCACAAACAGTTCATGGTTCACGTCCCACCATCAGTTCCACATATATCCCACCTTGAGAAAGACCTCCATGATATCCCATAACCAAATAAAACACATTCAGGTATCCAAAAAAAATCCAGAACTCTCTTAGAATACCTAAGATGTTGTTAATTTATTGGGAAAAATTGTCACTAGCTAAAAGTATTCTAAAAAATCATCGATGAAAACCACCACAAATTATCCATTATCGAGGTTACCACCCAGTTTGGGGACATCTTGACCTATCAAATGTATCAATATTCCTTACCTACCAACATCTTTCCAACACCCAGCTACCACAACTCAAGTGTGTTTTCTAACTGAACTCACCTTGATTTATGGACTCTCTAGTAAGAAGTTGTAAACCAATTCTCTATATAGAGATTCTGCTGTCACACCTCCCGAGTTTTTTTTACACAACCCTGATTACTCACAATAGAAACACAATGATCCATCACACTGATCCAAATCAAAAAAATTTCTTTTATAACCAGCACATCCTATTGGTTTTACAAAAAATAACTAGTTCATACTCTAGGGACACCTATTTAAATAATCCAAACAAAATCATGAAGCTCTTTCATGGCCCCACCACCTAGTCCTCCTAATAACCCTCTAACTCTCTCACATTCCTACAACCTTACACTAATCCTAACTCAATATTACAAGAGTTTTACATCACCAAAGCTAGGCTTAACAACCTATTATGAAACTAACTATACCTCATGTCCCCACAACCCCATTAGAATAAAAAAATTATTAACATTTTCATTTGATCAACCCAAAGTTGTGTAAGAAAAAATCCCATACACTTGATCATTCTTTATCCTAGATGACTCCTCCCTATCATAATTGTCCATCGATACATTGGTCACAATTTTATAGTCCATTCAAAATATAACACCGAGTCCCTAAACCATTATTAATACAGTTGGTTCAGGAACTCAAATAATCCTAACTCTATAAAAAAAACTTTAAAACCAACCACAATCACTCAAGTGTTTTATTCATAAAAAAACCATGAAAAAACAATGTAAGTTTACCAAAAATTTTGATAGCACAAACTATGCATCAATTCTAGTTCTGAGAATCAACCTATTCTTCACATCCTAAAGCTCCTTCAACACTGGGGTAACCTACCTTGAGGTTACCCTCTATTCCCCAAGGTTTTCAACTCATAACCATGACTCATGTTGCATATTCAAACCATTTACTTTCTCATGCATCACTATAGGATAAACACGCACTAGGAATCACTCTTTATGTGCCACCTCCATAGTCCAAAATGTCTACCTGTTCCATACACACTTAAAGGAACTCACAATCTAGATAAACCCCCTCATAGGTCACCTTCAAATGTCAAAAAATAGTAACTCCCTAAAATGGAGTCATATCTAGGAAATTCCATTATCTCTTTATCTTATCCATACACATCAACCTCTACAAATCACTACTCGCCGATGGTACTCCAACCCCGCATTTCGATACCCACTATGCCTAATACAACCAAGAATCCTTATACTATAGGTTTCACAACAAGGATACTCACACATATACATTAGAACTATGATCCAAGAACCCACTTCCACGATCCCTACTGGTTCCATCATTTGAGTTTCCATTATCAATTAAAATCTACCATTTGAAACCCATGTTTTCAAATTTCAAAACATTCAAATTTCAAAACCCAAGGATTTATAATTTCAAAAAAAAAATTATTCCCAAGATTCCAAAAATTTCAAGCTTTATAAAAATTCACATTTTAAAATATTTTCATTATCAATCCTTTCTCTAACTACATTTTAAAAATTCTATGGTTTGAATTCAATTAAAAAAATCAATCATAGAAAATAAATGGATGACCTATAAATCCTATGTTCCTAGAATTATGAACTCATATAGCCCCTCCTTCCATACTGTCTAAGAGATAAAACCTCATAAACAAATAATATCACATCAAAGTGAACCGATTGAGGAGGAATTATCAACAAAACATAAATGAAGTAACCAAAACATCAATTCCCACCCATGGAAACATGTACTTCCCCCATGCATGGGACTATAATAACCTAGAAATGAGATCATTACCAAGCCTCAAAAGGATCTCTGTAACCTATCTACCATTATACAAATAGTAAGACAAAATAAACTACCACTAACACCTCCTTTTAATGTCCTAATCATAGGAGCCACTATTACTTGTTCCCTGATCGGGGTCACTACATTGCCTCACCTTAGCGCCTCAATCCAGGTAAATTACCACATCTTGGAGCCTTAGTACATGTGAATTACCTCACCTTACTTTTTTATAGGTGCATAATTCATGCATTCATTAGGTTTATAGAGGCTCAGTCTAACCCCTTATCAAGGTAATACATCAATGGGCCTAGAGCATTAGTCCGACAGACCCGTGGGGGGAGCCTTAGTCCAATACCTCACACTAACATTAATCCATGTGCACATGCATATATAATCATTTATCACATTCACCATTTACCAACCAAAACACATTATATATATCCAATTTATAAGGAATAACCCACTAACACATAAACCATTTACAACTCACAACTCCTTTGTCACATATATCAAATTCATATGTTAACCTATTTATCAGAATCACATTATGAAATAGACCCCATTATTTTATGTCATAAACTAAATATTTATTTTTCATTTATTTCATTTCATAAAAAATTTTAACATTACAACATAATTTTTATGGGTTATATTTCACTAAACCATATGTCATTTCAATTATTATGGTCTCAATAGGCCATTAAAACCAAATCATGGAATAAAACCTAGTTCAAAATACTCATTTGAAATCATATGGATCCCACCATTTTAAAAAAGGATTTTCCTCATTGGTAAAATGATACATGCATCAAGACATTCATTTCAATTTATAACAACAAAAAGAGGCATTTAAATAATTTTCAAAAAAGGGGAAACCACACCCTCATTTTAAATCATTATTTGAAATCTCTTAATAAAACCAATTTTTCAAATCAGCTTGAGGTCAAAAACTCTTATTAAAACATTACCCACTGCAAAAAAACCATTTCCCTTCATTGGAAACCATAACCAGAACAAAATCAAAAATACACCATTTAAACAATTTCAAAATTCTACTAGGAATTTCACAAAAGATACCAATTGTGCATTTCAATTATCCCATTAAACTTGTCCATATACCCACTTATAATCCAAAACCAATTTACTTTAATAGTTATCGTATTTAAATGTTTATAAAAAATATTTCACCATACGTAAGGGTTTGTCATATACCAAGGGTAGCCATTGGTCCGGTCTCAAACAAAAATGGACCCAATGTGGTCTATAGAAGGTTTGACACCACAATCTAAGGACCAATCTCACTTCTTTTACCCAATAACTCTAAACATAGTAGGTAGTAAATTGGAACATCCACATAAACTTATAAACCATCATTTTTATGAAAATATGATCAAATACCCCCTAAGTAATTCCCATAGATAGCCATTTGCTTAAACATACCCCGTTATTTCAACTCAAACAACCATTAAATCCAAATACAAGAATCTATTGAAAAAATTTGGTATTATGGATTCATAAGGAGGGGAATTTAATCACCATGACTCTTATAGAAAATGGAAGGGAACAAAGTTAATGACTTACTATGAGATTTGACTAACAAAAAAAGCACACCAAACACTTAATAATCTATGGAGAAACACTCATAGAGGAAGAGGAGGATGATGGTTCATCTCCCCAACTGGAGGGGGAGGAATGTGTGGGAAAATCATGTCAAATACCTTAACTCCCGAGGGAGAATAAAATGGAAATTTCCACCTTTTTATGGATGTATGGTTTGGCCGCATGGTTGGTCATCCATGAACCAACCGTGTGTCTTCCATTGTCTAAGAGGGGAGCCAGGCTACATGGTCTGGTTGGGTAACATGCATGGTTTGAAAAACCATGTGTATCATGTGCACTCATATCTATCCAAGGGGGAGGATAGGGAACACGATTTGGTTGTCCACCTACAATGCTTGAAAAAACTATGTAGAGCCCATCCACCTGCCTCTATCCAAGGGGAGTTGGACACATGGTTCATAGGCCTGGGACCATGGATAGTACCAACTATACGCAAACCATTAACAGAGAACAAGATGGGCACTTTTCCTCCCCTTTAATGTCTTGAACATTAGTTACACCCAAAATACACCTAATAACCTCACAAAACACGCCATTAATCATTTTTAATGAATTCATACAAGAATTTAAAATGATTCATACCTCATCTCAGTGTCGGGTTCTAACAATTTGATCTGACACTTTTTAAAAATGTAAACATTTTTAATTATTTGAGAATGTAGAATCTTCTTTTGTTTCGTTCTCATTATTCTTAACAGTAATTTTAATGGAGGTATTTCCCCTATTTATCATCTTGTGGTCTTCATATTCATCTTTTATCTCCACTTCATACATCATCAAGTTTCCAATTTATTATTTCATAATCAAATATTTAACTGATGTCGATTGTTGTATAACAATATATATTCTATTCCACTTAGAGGGTATAACTCTATGTCTTTTCAATACTAGATATGATCATGAATTTAATGTTATGAAGTTAGTGATTCTTTTTTCATTATTTTTCAATCTACCATTCATCTGGGTGATGTTTCACTACAATAAATTTTGAACATATCATTCTTCATCTTTTTAGTAGGGTACCTAAATTGTCTTACATAGTATGTTCATTCGAAGGAAAAAACAATAGTTTTCCATATTTCATAAGTAGTATAAAACTTAGATACTCCATTCAATTAATACTATGAAATCACACAAATAATAGCAATTATTTCAGTTGAAGTGATATCATACTCACCTTATTTTGTGTATCCCACATTTTTATATTTGTAGGGATTATATATAGAGTGATATTCATGTATACTTTGAATCCAATATTTTTCATATCGATAATCTTCCGAGACTTCTAGAATCCATAATTATCACCATTAAAGTATGGACCATAGACCATTGACATACCTTATTTTCATTCTATCATCGAGATGTATCTCTGTATATACATTTTACTTTGATCTTGTAAGAGAATTTATTCTTTCTTCAAAAATTAACCCATTTATACTAATTTTTTATGTTAGAATAATACAAATTTACACCTTGGGGGGTGAATTTTGTCTCTTAAAATAATCTCGCATATTCAAAGTTCACTACAATAAAAATTGTACTTAATAGAGCACCTATTTATCAATGCTTGAAAAAAGTGTTGATAAATGGCCTCTTTATTTGTACTAAAGGAAGCACTGATAAATTTATCCTTTTATGAGTGCTTTATTTTTGGAGTTCTCATGAAAGAGTATTTTATCAGTGCTTTTTTTAGCATTGATAAATGTTTGAATAAATAAAATGAAATAATTAATTAAATAAATTATATAAAATGAGTTTATTAAAAAATATTAAAATTTTTGTTAATTAAATAATTATTGATAAAAATGAATAAATTGATTACACTATATATAAATTATAAATACTAATAAATAGTATGTATTATATATACATATATATATATGTATAGATATGAAAAATTAAATTTAAATTTTGTAAAATTAAATGTATGGGTGAGGAGGGGATTGGTGCACGGTCACAAGGTAAAGTCTCCGGGAAAATGGTTTAAATGTAATTTCTTCCTTTCATGTGTGTTGTTTTTTATATTTTATCCTATTTTAAGTTTAAAATTAAAAATAAGTAAATTGAGAAAAATATTAAACATTTTATTAATTAGATGATTATTGAAACTGTTAATAAATAGTATATATTAAACATATGATATATATTAATTTATATAAATATGATTTATATATTACAAAATATTTTTGTGCTATATTTTGTGAATAATGGTTTATAATTAAAAATTAATATAAATTAAAAATACAGACTAATTGCATGGATTAATGGACATATAATTGAATGTTGTTTGATTTTTCCATTTAAAATAGATCAAATGTGTTTTGTATTGATTTCACATATACATAATTAATGAGTTTTTATATAAAATGTATATACACAAAACTTATCCATTTTTTTCCATAGTATTAAAGTATACTACTTTTAAATTTTTACAATTTCACTCATTTTTAACGTGCGTGCACTTAAAATTAGATATTCATTAATAATGTTAAGAAAATATTTGTAAAAAATACTTATAAATAAATATTTTGAAAAATGTACATACTATATCTATAAAATTATATTTTTATAATTATAAATAAGTAATTATATTTATTTAAATAATCATTAATTTTATGAAAATTTACTTAAATAGTTAATATATTTTCTATAATTATATTTTTATATATATATTATTTTTGAAAAATATTTATATAATTACAAATAAATAATTGTATATTTAATTAATTACAAAATTATAATAAATATTTTTAAAAAATGAATATATTTACTACATTTATATTTATATATACGGATTATGTATATTTATATATTTATAATTATAATTATAAATCCTTTCTTAGAGATTTTTTAGCACTGATAAAGACATAACTTTATCAGCACTAAAAAAGAAATGATAAATATTCATTTTTATCAGTACTTAAATAATTATCACTGATAAAAGGAATCTTTATCAGTGCATTTATAAAAGCAATGATAAAAGTGTCCCAATATAATTAAAAAATCCTAATATGTTACGAACCCATTAGGACATCAAAATCATTCTGTGGAAGCTACCCAATTCCAACACACCACCTTGGTGAATCGATTCTCAAATCACAAAAATCAACTACCTCTAGTTTCTCAAACTTCGTCTGATATCTGGTGTTCCGTTGAATTTAGGGTTTCTAAAGAAAACATTGAGATCTGGATCCAAGGGTCTCAGATTTTCTTCAACCTAGTGGGGTGGGTTCGGATTTTCATTTATATATTTCAATTTTCAATTATTCATGTGAAAGACTCATGAGTTTTTTCTTTATCACCTCCATTTATTATTATAAAGAGATACTAGGTAGCTAATTAGAAGGTTTGGATGCATCCTATACTAGATTGGTGTTCACACACTAGCTACTTCCCTAAGATTTTTTCTTAATAGGATTTGATTATTATTGTTTTCCTTAGTGGGGCCAAAAGGGAATCCATGATAGATATTCCTATTTTATATAGGGTCTTAGTGAGTGTTTTAATGAGTTTATTTTCAATAAAATTCATTCTAGAGCCTATGGAGTTTCTTATGATGTTTAGTTCCCCTTAATGATTTTTAGGGGATTCTATTTCATGATTAGTTTGTATCCCCTTGCATTAATTTTATCCCAGGGAACCACTGTTTGGTTATTTTTCATTCATTTTCCCCAGATAATATTGGTTCCTAAGATGGTTGAATTCATTTTTATGGTGCATTGTTTTATTTTCAAATTGATTAAATTTTTTTAGAGAGTTCAATTTATAAAGTGAAGAATTAATTTATTTTTTAATATTATTTGAGAAACGATGTGAAGGAAGGATGGAAATGATTTGTGATATTTTTGATCTATTTTAAAATACATCCTTTTATATTATGAAATTAATTTATAATAAAAAATTTAATTAAATGTTTTTGTTTTAAACTTATGATCATAAATATAATATGCCTCATTTTTAGAATGTCTTATTTTATTATTTCTAAAAGGAATGTGATAGAGTATGTTTCTAATTTAATTTATATATACTTGTTGAAATATAGAATCTTATTTTATATGTTATGTTAAAATTATCACAAGTTAAATGTTTTATAAAGGGAATTGTGTTTAATATTTTTTGAAATCCTACTTGGCACATTTGGTTCACACCTTTCATGCACACTGGTGTATGTGTGTGTATGAAAATATGCTATCTTCTTTTTTGGTTCCATGGTCTTTATTTTAGTTGGATATTTATGTTGGTATATTAATGTATTTATGGTTGTGGTGAGTGACTATGGGTCATGTAGATGATGTAAGAGATACTCTGGTTTAATTTTTATTTTTAGATATTGTATCAACCATTTCAGCCTAGTGTATTTTATATTCTGGACTAGTAGGCCTAATTTTGATGAAGTTTATTTAGATGTATATTATGGGTGGATTTTTTAGTTATGATGAGTTGAGATAATTTTTTATTCAAACTATGACCTCTTTGGATTGTTATTTATTTTTCACATGCTTATCTATAATTCATGGATGTCCAATGTAAGGATAGATAAAATATTTAGGTAGATTCAGTTTATTAATATATGTATCGAATGAGAAGTGACCTAAATTTTATAGTTTCTGATGATGGATGGTGTGAACTACATTTAAGTTTATTGCCTACTGAGGTAAGTCTGAATGAAGTACATGCCTCCATCAACCAAATTTTCCAATCATACAAAACCCTATCATTTTTTAATAAAATAAAACTGATTAAAAAACTATGTTTTATCGAAAAAACATAATAAAATCCTCCAAAAATTAGTTTATTAAAGTTTTATTTTTATACATAGGGATAAATTTGGGGATAAAAATGAGTGTAATTGATTATTAAATTTTACTCCATATCAAATCAAATAAATTAATTTATGTAACATACACTCATTAGATGTATTATGCTATAGCAAACCAAGACCTCTTGGCTGCGTAACATTGCAATTGCGTATGTTGATTCTTCCTTCTCTACCCTCTCCATCTCTTTCTCTACCATCACTCTATCATTTCTCTAGTTGTGTAGATATTTGATCTAGATGGAGTTGGTGGAAATAGAGGAGTTAAGTTAATAATTATTGCCAATGGTGTAGTTCTAAAATGGCCATTGCCTCTAATTTGTGAGAACTACACCATTGACACTAGTTATTAACTCAACACCTCAATTTCCACAAACTTCTTCTAGAGAAAAGATCCACACAACCAAATAAAAGATAGGGTGATGTGAAAGAAAATAATAGAGGGGTTGGAGATGGAATAATTAGAATAGGCAATTATAGTTTTGTGCAGCCTGGGGGTCTTGGGTTACTATAGTGTAATTTCAGCTGATGAGTGTATGTTACTGGAATAAATTTAATTTATTTGACATGGAGGTAGAGTTATTAAAAAATTAATTTCATTTTTATCCTTGAATTTTTCCACAAGGATCTGAATAAAAAATTAATTAGATAATTGGTTTAGTATTATTTATAATGTTTTTTGGTTGAAACTTGTTTTTAAATAGGTTTAATTTTATTAAAAAAATTATAGGGTTTTATATTATTAGAAAAAGAGGTCAATGGAGTTGTGTAATTTTTTCACACCTAGGGAAATGATCCATAAGTCATTTGATATTTATAGAAATCATCCACACCTCAATTCGATGCATGATGTTACCGTTATGACTCAATGTTTCATGCCTTTCCAAGAAGAACGACACCTTCTCTACTCAATCACAAAGGTAATCTTGATGTTTTCACAATAACATAATTTTTCATATAATTAATGTATTATTTTTAATTATTTTTATTTATTTATTATTACTATTACTCATATAATAACTATTTTCTTATACAGTTGGATTCTTTTTTTAGTTGACGTGTCTTGTTCAAAGCGTCTTATACATTGTTGGTAGTTAGATAATGATATTCAATGGAAATCATGGTGACATTGATAGTGAGTAATATTTTTATAGTTTAGTATTTATATGTATCCATCTCACCACAATCCAACACAAGATGTGACTGGTATGTCTCCAGGTACTTCTTTCTACTTAAAATTGACATTAATGTTACTAAAAAAGACAACTGACTCAATGCGTCCGTTATGAGTTTAAAATTGACTTTTCGATTTAAAAATTTTCACTCACTAAAAACCATGAAAATGTTCTTGGATTTACTGATAATGTAGATCATGAATTCATAAATCATTTTTGATGTAAGGAATCAGTCACATATAAAATCGATACATGATGTGAACCATATGAGTTAAAATAGGTGCTTCAAGTTTAAAATGAAATTTTAGTAAAAAATATATTCTTCATACATAAAACTATGTATACAAATTCGTATTGTTTTTATTATTAATGAAAAAAAATCCATATGTGATTTAGTTCATGTAGGAATTATCTTCACCTCAATCTGATGGACGATGTCACCCGTATGACTCTAAGTCTGTCTTTTTTTAAAATGGACATCAATTTTCGAAAAAAAGCAACCTAAAAAAACCAAGAAAATACATTAATATTGTTTTGAAAATTTATTACAATGATCCATAAGTGATTTGAGACGTTCATGAATCATCTTCACCTCAATCTGATGCATCGTTTGACCAATATGACTCCAAGTGTGTGTTTTTATTTAAAATTGACATCAATTTTTGATAAAAGGAAAATGGCCTACTGAAAACTGATAAAGCATATTCAAATTATTTCAATACTTTAGAAAAATAATCCATAAGTCATTTTTAGATGTGTAGGAATCAACCACACCTCAAATTGATACACAATGTGGTTGGTATGAGTCAAAGTGCATGTTTCAATTTTAAAATGACATTTTTGTAAGAAAGATAAGTGATATACATAAAACTGAGAAAGAAAAATTCAGATTGTTTTTATACTTTAGCAAAAAGATCCATAATTCATTTTAGACATTCAAGAATCAATCACTCCTCAATAAGATGGAAAGTGTGACTGGTATGACTCAAAGTGTGTCTTTTTATTTAAAATTGTAATTAATTTTAGTAAAATGGACAATTGTACTACTTAAAATTGATAAAAAACATTTATATTGTTTTGATAATTTATGAAAATGATCCATATGTCATTTTTGATGATTAGGAATAATCCTCACTTCAATCTGATACACGATGTGCCCTGTGTGACTAAAAGTGTCCATTATCAGTTTAAAATAGACATTTTAGTTCTAAAAGTGTCCCTCACTGAAAACTGATCAAACACACTCAGATTTTATTGATAATTTAGGAAAAACACTCATATGTAATTTGTGACATGTATTAATCCATTTCAAATTATACTGCTACACGATGTGATTTTTCACGTGTCTAGTTTAAAATGAAATTTTAGTAAAAAGTGAAGAACTAAAAACTAAGAAAACACAATAAAATTGTTTCGATACTTTAGGATTATCCGTAAGTCATTTAGGACATGTTGGAATCAACCACACCATAATCCGATGCATGTTGTGACCAATATGACTCTATGTGCATCTTTTTATTTAAAATCAACATCAAATTTAGTAAAATTAACACTTTCTATTAATTTATTTATATATATTATTAAAAACATAATAATTGTTTTCTTATACAGGTGAATTGTTTTTCTTGAGAAGGGGTGATTTGTTCGACAATAGAATGAGTTAGGTCTAGATTATAATATAAAGTAACATTGATGTTTTTGAATGTACATAATATTTGGTAGTTCTATAATTATACAAACCGTTGTTTGTAATGTCTATAATGTAGTGTTTTTTCTTTTGTTTATATTGTAAAATTTATATCATTTAAATAATATATTGGGACTTTGTGTTTTTATATCTGGTGTTGTGGTGTGCTGTTATAGTACACTGTAGTGGTGTTGTAGTGTGATGTTACAATGCACTAAATAATAGACCTTTATTAGTGCTTTTAAAAGTGATGATGAAGGACACATATATCTGTAGTTTTAATAGTACTGATAATGGTATACTTTTTTCCCTTATATAAGAACTGATAAAAGACCCTTTATTAGTGCTTTTATAAGTGCTGAAAATTGGTTCTTTTACTAGCACTAAATTAATGCACCGTTAAAGGAATCCTTTATCTGTGATTTTTCAGCACTGATAAAAGACAAGGGATGTTAACCTCACTCCTATTGTTAGTGCTTTTCTAGACAAATAAATGCCATTCCTAGAACAGTTAATGTCTTTTTTTGTTATAGAGGTTTTATTCTTCTTCATGAATTACATATATATGCATTGTTCTCTTGTTTAAGTACGTTTAGTACAAAAAACATAGACAATATGAACACAACAATTTTTATAGTGTTTTGGGGGACATAGATCCCCTAGTCCACTCCTCTGACACTATGTTAGTGAAATTTGGGATTCTAACTAAACATATCCTAATATCAAGGGTCTTTAATAACTGAGTAAAAATGGGTGGAAGATTTATAATAAGTCTTTTTTAGGGCCTTCTAATTCATTTCTTGGACTGAAAATCCACAACTTATTTTGAAAAGAAAATACTACACCACGATCAAGTGTGATCATCCAATACTACAAAAAATCATTTGAGATTTATTTTACTGAATAAATATATTTTTTTTCATAGTCACAACAATAAATGATTGGAAAATGGATCTAATCCTTGAAATATATGTTTATTCATGAAAGAATATCTTCTAAGAGATCCTAATTGTAATTTTTTTAATACAAAAATAAATAGAATAATAGTATTAGTAATATTAAATAAAAAGTTTACACATAACAAGATTGAAACAGGTATGTATCCAAGGTGTATATATTTCATAATTACAGATATGTTTGATCTTTTATCAGATGAATTATTTCTATAATGATATCAAACCATTTTAAAAATAATGTACTATTTCAATTTAACAAGAGAAAATTTTCTTTCTTTTGATCATAAAATATCTATGAATATCTCCTAAAAAATCTTGATCATTAGAATTTAAAACATTCACAGAGAGTCATAGCTTCCCTTAGAGAAACGAATGATTTAATCTATTGAATATGAGTGTTTTAATTGGTGGTAAGGCATCTTTAAATAGATAATTACTACTATTTAGACCATTTCATAAAATTTTGATACTATCTTAACATTAAAAAACAATCATTGACCAAGTAAAACATAAGATTCTTTTATATTGTTAAAAACTCCAAAAGTATGGTTGATATTGTACGGTAGATTACAGAAGTAGGGTTTATAAACCATACATTTTTTCCTCAAATGTATAATTTTTTCCATACATAGGTTTACTGATTTATACTTTTCCTATAGTATATGTTAATTGATCAATATAGTTTATTCCAAAGTCAGTGTTCCCCAACCATACAATATTCTTATAAATGAAGGGTATGAACAATTTTTTCAGATTACATTAAAACATGTCTAGAATAAATAAATAGACACTTTAACCCTTAAATAAGATATCTTCATCAAGATGTATATTCGTGAAAATTTCTTAATGTAATTCCATTAGTAAAAAATAGGGGTATTTTTCAGAATAAAAATCAATAATATTCATAAAGTATTTTTGAGGTAATACATGCCCAACATTTACTTATATATGAAATTATTGCCTCTCATTATGATAAATTTTAAAAATATAATCATTATTATAACTATAAAATTGAGGAATTATTATAATGTATTTGTTATAATAATTTCAAACAATACCACAATGAAAACATTTATTAGTATATATGATCATGTTATTTGGACTGGACATAATATAATTCCAATAAATATATATATTCCATAACTGCTTCCAATTCTACATTTACATGTATTTGCATTATTTTTATCAAGGATTTTATTAAGGAAATCCTACCCTTTAGTAACCATACTAGTATCCAATTTCAAAGAATCAAATATGAAAATAAATCTAAAATTACACTATCATAAATGGAAAAAGGATGAAAAAACATTATCATGTTTGGAATTTAATTCAAAAAGTCGTTTAGACAAGTTATATTTTTTAGTTAGAACTAAATAAAACGATTTGTTTACAGAATTATGGTCTTTATTTAAAGTACCATATTTATCTTTAGTAATAGAACAATACTCATTAATCTCATCAAAAAAATAAATTTCATATTCATAATTTAGGATAAGATTGATTGTATCTCTTTATTCTAATCCATAAGATATAGATTTACATTTTGATTTGAATGCTCAACTTTAGAGTTAGAATTATAATCACAACAAGAGTACCAACAAGAAATCCAAGTACATTTAATAACCTTATTTTTTCCTTTTATAATCATATTTTCTTGATTTTATTTTATATTTTATTAATGGGAATTCAGGTTTGACATCTTCCTTTTTCTTGTATTCAATGCATTTGACCTCATTTCCATCATCTATCTTAATGTTTTTAGAGAATAAATTTCTCTTTTTTAGAAACTTTTTGAGTCTTCTAGTAGTTTATATATGTTCATCAGTTGAATCCAAACCATTATTATCCCCACCCAAACAGTTATAATATGTAACAATAACCTTTCTATCATCCTTTTCAAAATAAAACTCATGTGTAGTATATTATTTCTTGAATTACTTATGATCATCATATTCTTCTTGAATATTGTCTTCTTACGTAGTGATAGTTACAATATAATTATAAAATTTCATATCCTTAATAGGTTTATAATTTATAATACTAGTAGATATTCCACTCCATATTATAGATAAAAAACATAGAATTTTTATTAGACTCTAATACAATACTTCCCAAAGAATTAAAATCTTTCACTATCATGGTAATTATTATATTAAATTGCGTAATAATATCTCCATTAAACAAAATAAATGAGTCAATTTAATGTTTAGAAATGTTTTACCTTAATTTATTTACCTTTTTGGCTCCTGAATAAGTAATATAAATATTCTACCACATACCATAGACAATGAAACATTGAGAAAATCTATTGAATTCATTCTGTCCAAATCCACAAATGATAACATTCATATCCATTTAATTTGAATCATTATTATCTTCTAAATCATTACATCACAATTCTGGTTATCTAGAAATATTCTTATTACGTTTCACTACCATCATATAAAATTTGAATTAATATATGATTGTTTGAATATAAAATCATTCCAGACATCTGAAAACCATAATTATAGCCAATAAAATAATTATATATACTCAAATACATACATTCTCCCAGACATACCATCCTATTTTTTTTGTCTTTTAAGGTCTTTCTCTCTATCCTGTTGAAGAAGAAAATATAGAAATTTGATGAGTAGCACCTGATACAAAATTTTGTCCCTACACAATTCTACGATGTCTTAAATGTGGGGTGGATTGATTAATTTAAATAATTTTACCAAATTTAAAACATTCCATTTTATATTAGTGAACATGCATTTCTGATTTAACCAGTTAATACTTTTAAAATAAATAAATTTCTTATAACATAATATTTTATATTTTGGGGCTATAATGAACATTCCTTTTTGAAATCCACCAACATAGATTACAAGCTTGGTGATTTTATTCAAATCCATTTCATAGGGATCTCCCAATTTAGTTAAAGTAGTTTTCACTTAGTATAAAGATTTTACAATGACTTTTTATCCTTTTACTGGATAGATATCAACTACATGGAAGTTTTTGATACTTACTCCAAAAATTAAGTACAATTAGCTATTAATTAACCAAAACTGAGTATAAAATGTGGGCATTTAAGTAGAAATTGATATAAATATGAAAAAACATCATTACCCTGTTGAAAAACTCTAGCCTACAATAACTTATTTTTGATGTTTCTTCTTCTAAAAATATTAATCTTCAAGGTGTAAAGGTTATAAAAAGATAATCTCTATCAATGTTTTTCAATGTGTTTTCATGAAGCTTCTTGAGCCACCTACACTTCCAATAAAACCACTAAAAGGTAGATTTTCATTCCATTAGAACTTTAGTCACCAGAGGCTATGTGGAATCTAAATAAAACATTTGGAATCCCTCTTCCCGATGAAGGATTATACTAGAAGTAAGTATAATTTTCACCCTACTCACCAAATTGATCCTTCCTTGTACTATATAATAATACTTACATTAATTCAATGAAACCAAATTATATTCAAGAAAAAAAATAAATATAAATGAACACAAGAGATTAACATGTTTTAGACTATTATTTATATATACAAAGGAGGAACAATAATTATTACATTTATTTAAATCAAAAAGTATAATATTTAACAAAGAATAATAATAAGCATAATTAATATATAAAATCTATAATTAGTCTCATATCATCATACATTACTCTTAAGGTCCCTACCAATAATATAATATGTGTTTTTTGTTCAATCAACAACACTTTAAAAATTCGATTGGTAACTAGAAGAAAGGCTTGCGGGGAATTGAATCCTCTCAAAGAAGAAACCTTATGAATGTTTTTATTAATGTTGAAAATAGATTCCAACCCTTGGAAACTATTTGTGGAATATGTGAACAACTTAGACATCATCAAAAAGGATGTCTTGTTTTATTACTATCACAAATTTTTTTTAGAACTATCCTCAAAAGATAAATTTGAATAATGATAATGGAAAAAAGGCTCTTTTTGTATAAAGTTATTCCAAAGCTAAAAAATGAGAAAAAATCTAGATTTTAGGTAGTGGGTTCATTTCACATATGACATGTGATTTTAAACTTTTAAAGAACATTATTGATTTTTAAGAAATAATAGTGACTTATGGAACTGATGAATCACTCATAATTGAAGGTGTTGGATCAAATATTATTGGGGAAGAAGAAAAATCTAATAAGTCTATATTTTTTTATGGGTTGAAATAAAAACTATTAAGTGATTCATGAAAATTTGATGAAGATATTAAATTTGTTTTCAAAAAAGATGATTTTACTGTAAAAAGAGTAAAATATGGAAAATATTTTATGGGGAGCCAACATAAAAAGGGTAACTTGTTTCATGTTTGTGGTGTAAAAAATTCATGTTATCAAAGAATTATGGAAGAAAATAAATATTGGAATAAATGGTTTAGATATATTTGTTAGATGAATATGAGAAATTTGAAATAGGGTGATAGTTTTTTTTGATATTCCTAATATGATAATATGTATAGATTATTGTTATTCCATTTTTTAGAAGTTTAAAATTAATAACCTAGTGCATAAAAAAGTAGAAAATCATTCAAATCATCCCTTGGAGCTGATTCATTATAATATTTTTGGGACAACACGAAAATAATCAAAATTCAGATATATGTAATTTATTTATTATCTTAATGATTTTACTTACATTAATTGTATTATATATCTAAAATATAAATCAGAATCCCTAAAAATGTTTATGAGTATTAGGATAAGTGAAAAAGATTATTTTGAAAATTATTTAAAAATTTTATTGAAGAGAAATTAATTGAATTTGTATTGATTATGCTACTAATGGTTGAGGATAAAAATATTTCAAAAAAAAACAAGGAATATCGTTGATTTTGATAATGTAAATTTTCATGAAGATGATAAAGCATAAATTTAAAAAACACATTAAAATGAGTAGTATATAGGATATGAGAGTGTTGTTATTGAGAAGCTTGAATTTTTTCCATAAATGATGATGAAATGAAAATAAATGTTTTAGACTCCATAATTTCTAATGATAAAGAATAAATTATTACAAGTAACATAGGATGAGGAAACATGTTGAAGTATAAAAACTAATTATTGAACAAAAATAAAATGTTTAAAAAATAAGAACATAAATGTTTTTTGGAAATACATGTTTGTATTCAAAAGTTGAGCTAAAATATATTTTTGAATCTTTCATGTATCGGGATTGATTTCATTTTGTGGATGAAGATTTGGACAATATTAATAAGAATTATAGTTATAAAATTGTACCCAAAACAAATATTAAAAATGATTTTATTATGAAGTGGATGTTTCAAAATAAGTAAAATGAATCTAGTGAAGTGACAAGAAACAAAAACAATAGTTGTAACATTTTCTCCAACATCAAAGTTAGAAATAATTATATTATTTTTTATAATTTTTTCACAATGATATTATAATTTTTTTACATGTATATGAAATCATATTTTCTAATTGGAGAATATGGTGATTAAGTTTATATAGAAGAACCATGTGCCTTTGTAATTAGAAAATGAGAAAATGATGTATGTATGTTGAAGAAATACTCGTATAGTCCGAAGAAATTTCCAAGAGCTTCGTATTCCAAATTGGATACCTTCTTGAAGAAGTTGAACTTTAATAAAGGAATAATCAAAATCAATCTCTTCCATGAACAAAATATAGATATCTCTATCATTGTAATTGTTTATATTGATGATATTATCTTTTCTCATAATGATGAATGAACATGTGTAAAGTTTGGTGATTAGATGAAGAATATGTTTGAAATGTCCATTTCCAGTGAAATGAAATATTTTTTTAGGTTATAAATATCACAAAATAAGAAATATATTTTTATATATCAATAAAATTATGATAATTAACTTTTTAATAAATTTAGAATGGAAAATTAAAAACATATTTCGACATCATTATTGGTTTTGACTAGGTTGTCTAATGACTGGGAAGGAATGGAATTGAATTCTAAAGAATTTAGAAATAAGATTTTATGTTTTTTATATCATACTATTTCAAGACCACATATTTTATATTTTATTAATTTATTGGACATATTGAGAATTTCTCTAAAATAATATCATCTCTTGGTAAGAAAAATAATTCTTATATATATAAATTGAAATAATACATTTCAGTATAAAATATGATAGCTTAAGAAAAAATGATTTGTTTGGTTATACAAATACTATTTGGGTAGGAAGTTTAGATGATAAAAAATCTATATATGGTGGAGTTTTGTTCTAGGTAAGGTTTTTTGAGTTGAAATAATAATAAGAATATTTTTTTAAAAAAATCTTATCACTAATGATGTTGAATATGTTGCTGCCACTCGAACTCCAACACAACTTACGTGGAATAAAACTAGTTGGAAGATATCATTTTTGAATTTAAGTTACCCATTATATTTGGTTGTGATAATGAAAATTATATAAATATCAATAAAAATATAGTGCAACATTATCATTCAAAGAATACTAAAGTCGGATATCACTTCCTCAATGATCTTGTGGAAAAAAATGAAATTGAGTTGGAATATATTCTTATAATGAAACAAGTTTCTAATATATTCAAAAAAAACTTTACTGAAGGATGATTTTTATAAACTGAGATTGTAAGTGGGTGTAATACATTTTTTCATCTAAGGTTAAGGTATGTGCTTCTATAAAATATCTAATTGAGTCTTTGGATAGTGTTTTAAAGGGGGAGAAAATGATGTTTTATAAATATATTATAAGGTATGTGCTAAGCCTTATATGAAAAGAGTATATTTTGGGGTAGTTCTTAAAAGGGGTAAATATGATATCAGCATGTAAATGTTTGAAATATTTTAAAAGTATTTAAATTAGATTATTAGAAATTATTTTCTTATGGGAAATTTGGAATGTTTTTAGGAGATGAATGTTGAAATTTTGTAAAGAGAAGATGATATATTTGATTTTCAAGAAGTTTTTTTCTAAGTCACTACTTATGGACAACATGATTTTACTATTCAATGATTCTTATTTCCTATATTCAGCTTTCTGACATAGGCTAATAATTGTTGATATGTTATAAAAAGCGTATGTTTTTAAAATTTTATAGGTTTAAGGATTTTCACAAAAAAATACGAAGGGGGAGATTGATTGGACCAAATTGGATGGTGGTGTTGTATGAAAAAGGGTTTTTTGAAGTTTTGTATTATATTGTATTTTTGAAAAATTACCTCTCTTTTTAATATCTAGTGAACAGTGAGAGGAGTATCATGAACAGATGACCAAACATAGTTTTCTAATGAAATTCCATAATTTTATGTTTTTGATGTTTATTTTGTGTTCTTGTTTTTTGAATTATATTTTTAGAATAGAGTTTTTTGAACCAAATAGGGAAGTGTAATGTACATTGAATATCAAAATAGTTGTTTGAAATTAAATTAGATGATGTTATGATAATATCAATGTCATAAAAATCAATAAAAACTCATGAGAGTTTCCTTTTTTAATGATATTTTAAGGTTGTTCAGATACAATATATCCGAACATAAATTTTTGGACGCATAATTTCAAACACAGAATTCTAGATGTTGGGATTCATATTGAAAACATATATCAAAATTAGATGATGATTTTATACTATAAATTTTCTCAACATCATGAGTATTCTAAAAACTTTTGATCCATGTGTTTTATAATAATTTGAGATATTTTTTTCATATAAAGTTTTCCATTAGAATTTTCATGAAAGTTTTATTGATAGAAGACCCAACATAGTGTTTGTAGAGGAATTGTATTTATAGTGTACAAAAACTCTATGTAGTTAAAAAGTTATAATGTTGAAAATGTTGAGAAGGTTTCAGAAGCTGAAAATTTAATGAAGAAAGAATTTCGATAAATTTCAAGTCGAAAAAAGCCTTTGGAAAAATCAATTATTGAATTTATGAGTTTTTGAATGTTTCTGGGGTTTTCAATTTAATGAAAATTTTACTAGTTTTGAGGCAGGCCACTAGAGAATAGAATAAATTTCTTTGAATTCTAAAAGTTCATAAATCAATGTTATAGACCCATATTTTTGGAAAGATTCTTATTGAATATATTTTAAGTAGCTGACTAAAAGGTAGCTGACTAAAGAAGTTGTTGAAAGATAGAAGAGCTCAAATTTACTATCAGACATAGTTTTCTAAAAAAAACATGTGGATGAAATTTTGAGTGGGAAGATAATCCAAAAAAGATATCTCATTAAGGTTTACTAAGAGGTCATTATAAAAAAAATATTACCAATGTGATTTTTTATGAAGAAAGTTGTTCTGATGTTTCATTAATGTTTTCAAAAGAGTCAAGAGGATATGAAATGTTTATAGAAATTTTGTTTTAAGAGGGACTTTTGGAATGTAAATATTTCATTGAGTAGGAAAATAATTTCAGTTTCCTAACATTTCTATTTTTGAGAAAACCTATAAAAAGGGGTGAATGTAAAAAGTAATAATGTACTGTTAATTGAAAAAATGGAAGAGTGTTGGAGTTTTGGATTTTACTTGATTACCAGATCAAATTTATGGAAAAACAATTTTGGTTAGGAATTCCAGAGGAAAGTTTCTAGACAGAAGAAGTAGATAGAGAAGTTGTGGTCAGTGTTCACAAGATGTACCTTCCATATAATCTCATCAAATAGATTGTTCTAACCAGAAATATTGGACAAATAGATTTTGGTCTATGAATATAGGGGGATAAAGAAGGTTTGTGATTTACAATATAGGTTTCAAATATATTTGTTTCTATATATATTTTTTTATGAAAAAATAAATTGGATAGCGGTTTTTTGGAAAAACTAATCAGATAGTAAGAAATAGAACAAACTTTTTTCGGGAAATATTTGTTTTTAGACACTTTAATTGAATAGAGTGATTAAAATAAGTTTCTTATGAAGTTCAATGAACAACTTCTTACCTTCTATGAGTAAATAAAATGAATAATTGTTTCTGAATATTATCAAAAGTAATGTTTTTTGAAGAATCACACATAAAAATTTCTGAACCAATTGGTGAAGTTTTCTAAATGAGTTAGAAAATATTATTTATATCTTTTATGCTAAAAGAATCACAAACACTTTTGTTATTGATCATAGTTCATTACAGGTTAAAGAAAATTTCTTACATTCTATAACCACATAAAAAGGATTTTTTTCATGTGGATTTTGTGGTATTGAATTATTTCCAAACCATGCTAAAGAACAACTACTCTGATTGATTGGTGAAACATGTAAATAATTATGTTACTATTGATGTTTTTGAAAGTTTGTTTCTCAGTAAAGTAGTTTCTATTTAATTATAGGTGAGTGTTTTTAAGAAGGATTATATAAAATTAAAATGATACCACTAGTTCACCCTACTATCTCTTAGTGATTTAAATGATCTTGTGTGGGACTCTTCTTATGTGACAAGTAGGACCCATCTATCCCTCCAATGAATTGTATAATGATTATGGTTATATTATATCTAAGGGTATATAGAACATTATCCCAATTCCAAAGGAGGGTACATGAGAGGTTATCCCAAGCCCGAAAGAGGGTACATGGGAGGTTATCCATAGCCTGAAGTTAGAACACAGATGTCTACCCAAAGCCTATAATTTTATAATTATCTTAGTGGATAACCTTGAGATATGATTTTTTATATGTATGTGTATACCCCAAATCTATATCTTCTGAAAATTCCATGATATCATTTATTATTCTCTTGGATTCCTTTCTGATTCATGTTTTATGAATTTCCGTGATCTATGACATGACTTACGTTTATGATCTATGATATGTAGGGTATAGTTTTTCCAATGCTAGTCTCATGATCACATACCCTTATGCTATTGTTATGTTCATCTCTACCTTGTTTATTATTACTTAGTATTTGATATCACCCTTTTTTATTGTTCTGTTCCATATGTTATGAAGAAATATATTATGTTCAATATGTTTAAGTTGGGTTATAATTATGAATACCTTAGAGGGAGATGACATTGCTCACTTATGGACCAATTTTTATGTGTCCATGTTTCTGATGTCCCTAACTCAAAATGATTTTGTCATGGATCATTATTTCATATATAATGAATATTCATCTATTATGATGTAATTTTTATGAATGTTATGTTTGGGTATTTATAATTTATAATTTTTATTTTACAAAATTAAATTCAGTATTTTATTACACATAAAAAATTAGCATAGTATCAATTATTAATTTTTTACAAAAAAAATTATTTATAGGTGAATAGTAAAAAAATACTGATTATGATAATATTGTAACTTTTATAACCTTATCATAATAAAAGGATGAAAATGTTTTTTAAAATTTTAATATATAAAACAATTATGTAAAATATGTCTTATAAAAATGCTATATTTAATTTATAAAACCTATGTTTATAATATTGGAAACATATGAAATATTTTACTCTATAAATTGGTTTTTATGGGCTTATATTAAAATATTAGTTTTCATTAATTATATAAATTTAATTTAACAAAGTGAATTTGATATTTTAGATAAAAAATATCATAATATTAACTATGTATGATTTCATTTATTGGAATAAAAACATGTTTACTAAGATTAAAGCTACCAATAATGGAGTTTTTTTGTTTTATAATTTTTTCATAATTTTTATCTAATCAAATAATTTAATTTATTCTAAAAGTAAGAATTTAATATAATTTTTAATCCTATTTATAATTATATTAACACACACTTAATTTTTAATCAATAATAAATAATATTAAGAACTCATAGTGGTTAAAACATCATTTGTCTAGAAAAGATAATTTTTTATATATAAAACATGATTTTATTTCAAATTTATATTTACTTTATTAGGAAATTTAGTTAGATTTAATGGAGATTAAATTTAGGTTCACCAAACCTAAATTTTGTATCATGGGTTTTTTTTATTAAAAAATTATTTACTTCTGTAAAAATTATTTACCCCTGTAAAAACCTAAAAGATAAAAGTAATAATATAACAAAAAATAACTTCAAACATGCATAAAATATGTTTAGAAATATTTGGTTGTGGATTTCTAGACCTATTATAAAAAGAAAAATATACTATTTATTGCTTTGAGATTCATTGGTTTCAAGTGTCCGAATCTTTATGACAATTTCCTTTGCATGTTTTTGTTGTCTACAATTCTTAGAGGAAAACTAGAGAAGGATCTGTGAGTTTTAGGAGTTGAAATCTTGATGTAGGATAAGTTCACTATGTAAAATTTATTTCACGTTTTGAGGTTTCAATTGGGAATATGGATAGGAATCTACATCTTAAGTAAGATTTGTTCGTGTGGTGCGAATCATGTTGTGTACTGTATATGCACGATGTGAATTGATGAGTTTTGGATTCGATAAATCCATATCTAAAAAATCATGATGTGAACATGAAGTTCACAATTTTAATAGATCCAAGTTTATCTAATATATATTTATGAATATTTGATACCATGTTTGTGAGAGACATTAACTGATGTTGACCATAATACTAGGTTAATTCTAATAGTGTGGGTGTGGTCAATATTATGTCCTGTATATATTATGATTTCATTCGTTACTCCACCCATTTAGGTTGGGTGAATGACACCCAATGGGATATGGGAGGGTGTTCTTTCCAATATCTAGGATGGGAAGGGAGAGATTTCTAACTACCCCTCTAACCCTACTCTCTTATCCTGGTAGTATTATTAATTGTAATTAATGATTTTAATATTTTTCCTTATATATTATTGATGGATGTAATGTATTGGGGTTATTCTTACTACACATGTATCTTCTAATCTAGAATCCAAGGGATTATTATAGGAATAAAGTGTATGGGATTTGATGATTTGATGTATAATACTTGAAATACATATTGTGGTGCATCGTACAAAATACGTGATTAATATTTGGAGATGTGTAATGGGTTGATGTGATGATTTGATGCACAAATTTCATGGTATGTGATGAGATGATGTGATGCACAAGGTTCATGGTATGATGATTTTTCCTAGGATTCTTCAAACTAAATTAAAATCAGAGAGAGACAACTCATAATATATGTTGTTGGGGTGTAGAAGAAAACTATTGGAGATGGGTTAAATGGTCACCTTATTTTGATATTATATTAAAAGTTCACTTATATGAGATATTTAGAGAGAGATAACCATGTTGAGTTTAAGAACATAGCATACCTGTTTAAGTGATGAGTTATCTTCACTTGTATTTCAATTGTATTTACCATGATTACTTTATCTTTTGGATGAGAGGATATAGAGAGTATCATACTAATTATACCTTTTATGCTCACCCAATATATATATATATATATAATATATTTTAATGTTCATCAGGATCGGTTTGGTGATCGGTATGGACGATACTATCTCATGGGTTTTTTGAGAGCTGTCTAGGATTCTCTAGTCATTATCAGGTTTGCTTTTTTTTATTCTTGTAGTTTTCTATTTTTCTTCACATATTTGATAGTACTTTCATTTATTTGGGATTTTTTACTTTCAACTTAAGTAGGTGTTTTTTGGTTTTTATATATTGTCTCTACTTTTTATCATATCTTATAATGTAATTCCCCCCATCTATGAGTGTGATATAACCTAAATGGGTTTACCTTACATGTATTCAATTGGAGGCGAGTTTATGGCATCATTATGTCCCTTATCTTATTTTTGGGCTATGTTGGCTACCATTGTGGGAATGGGTTGGGATTGGGCAGTATCAAAGGTTCAGGTTCTGGGATATGATGGAGTTTAGATATCGACATTGATGAGGATTTCATTTATTGGTAGGGTAATGCTTTCAGATAAGTTTTTTAATCTATTTAAATACTGGAGACAATCATGGACATCGTTATTTAGGCCCTAGATGATATGAGGCATAGATATTTAAGTTTTCTAATCATACTATGTGAAGTGACATTGGTTGTGCGGTATAAGCCTATGAATGGATAATGAATAATTTTTCATTATTCCTTTGTTTGAAATTGGAAAACCATAAGATTAGTTTTATCATGAAATAAATAAATAAATAAATAAATAATATTACATATTACAAATTCTGAATTTATTACTTCCAAATAGTGTGTTATTTTTTAGGCATGGAAGTTGGTAGAATTCTATAATAGGTTTACATAGAATATGTTTAATGTATGTGCCAGAAGATCATCATAATGTCATGTTTGATGTTGATGACACTTAGAGGGGGAAATTTATAGAGTTTCAATTCCAGAGTCTGTAGAAATATGTGTTACCCTTTTTAGACACAATTTTAGTGTACTTATTGGAAGAGGTGGATATTGACTTTAGTTTGATCTTTTATCATAGTAAGAACTTGGTTTTGTTGGTGGTGACGATGATGCGGGTATTAGTGAGGTAGTGGTGGTTATTCCCCTTAGGGATTATGAGATGTTGGGTGACTCATGGGAGAATATCAGAGACCTGTTTTGAGCTGAGTTTCTTTATTTGACCAGGAAGTATTCTATTCCTCCAGAGATTATTACCCATTAAAAGGGGACTTATATTGTTTAAGAATTAGAGATCCATTTTGAACGCTTATTAATTATTTTTTGAACATGTTTCAAGATGAAGAGACTAAGGATGGGAATTTTGGTTAGGTTTTGCATCCAAATATCTTGTTCCATATCACTGAATTTATACTGTTGATATATATATAGAGGTGCTTGTGAGAATAGATGTCATTGATAAGACGTTGGTTGGGACTGGATCATCACGAGAGATTATTCTTAGGGATTATTCATGGTGAAGTGTTATTCTATGAGGTTATTAGTATTTATATAGAAGATATATTAGAAATCTTGGCATAGGTCACAACCCTCGTCATCTCATTATCTGGGGGTGGTGGATCCCAGGTCCCTTCCACGGGATCCAATGAATGTTTTTATTTTATAGGGTAACATAAAAAAAGGAAATTTTACCCAATAATTTTGATCAGGTATCATGTAGGTAGGTGTTCTAGTTTAGGTTCCTTCTTTGAGGTAGTTACAACAAAGAGAGTAACAACTGAGTGCTCCATCTTGGGATCAATAGAGAGGAGATATTAGGGTAGAGGGAAAACCCATGATTATCCCCATCCCTAGAGAGTATAGTTTGACCAAGGATGGTGTCTTCATTATCGTCATAGAAGAAATTGGGAGTGTCTAGATTAGTTGGATGGTTTAGAGTTTGCAGTGTTAGGGGAGCCAAACAATTTTCATGGTTCCCTTTTCTTTATTTCTTCTACTTGTTTGTATTCTTTGTTTAATTGAGTATATACACATACATTCATATCACCTTCCCTAGTCCATGATTTGGTAGTTTTAGTAGAAAATATTCTAGTTACCTTATAATTGACTACGTCTATTAGTGGCTGATCTTATCTATATGAATTTTATAGTGACCATGAGTTGTTATTGAAGAAACACTTCTCTTGGGGAGTGTAACACCTCAAGATTTTGTTAATTATTATTATAATTATTTCTAATTAATTTAATATGTTTGATATTTTTCACATCATTAAACACTAAATATAGACTTTGGTTGTTATATAAGTGAGATAAGTTTATATTATGTTATAATAAACTCCAAGTTATGTTTTATTCTATATGCTACACCAACTTGGCATGCATTACACAAAATAATGAGTTTCTGTGAAACAACACTTTATTATTATAATTATTTAAAAGAGATAGTTATAACCAGCCCCTTAATCACAGTGATATAAATAATAATAATTAAATTTTAAATTTTATTTATAATTTTTTCTTATAAATAAAACATATTCATCACAAAAAATTTATTTTTTGGTAAAGTTTTTGTATGTTTTAAAATACTATTTTTTAAAGAAACATCTTTTTTTATCCTTTTATAAATAATAGTCAAATTAATTTCAGACACTTATAGAAATTTAATTTTAGAAAAAAAATAAAATTATTTAATTTATAATTTCAAAATTATTTTAGTGTAAATTTTCTTGATTTTTTGGAGATGTATCGTTTTTTGATAAATAGTGAAAAATCTACACTGTAGTTAAAAAAATCCCTTTTCATTTAAAAAAGTTTTATATTTTAAAATTATTTTTAAAAGTAAAAATAGATAAATTATACATATAGTAATCCAATTTAGGTCATTAGAATCATTTTTTATGTTGAAATTAGATATTAAACCTTATTGAACTTTAGAACATTCTTTTTACCCGCCTTCTCTCCACGTATGCAGGATTAGCATTATATATAATTTTTCTACTTCTGTGAATTGAATTTTAAATCACAGACATACTTAGTTGATATAATTTTTATATTTAGATCCTAATAGGATAAAATTATCATTTTTTGATATCATTAATAATAACTTTAGAAAATTTTTATTTACAATAGTTAAGGGTAAAATGGGTAATTAAAGGTAAAAATAACATTATAATATTTTTAAATTACTCTACAAATCATCCTAATTAAATTTGAAAAGTGGGTTTTGAACAAAATCATCTTTATGTCTAAATTATAACATTTTGATCCACTTGGGTATTAGTATGACATTTATTATATTTAATTTAAAGATAAGTTAAACAGGTCATAATTATATTTTTAATAAGTAAACTATTTTTAATACAGCGTCATACAGAAGATAAATTCAAAACTAAATATTCATTTGAAATAAAATATGTGTATATTAATGATGATATTTTTTTTGATTTTTAGATAATAAATTATTTAATTAAATGATTGTATAATGATGATGTAGTAATTGTTTTATTAATTAAAATATCAAATAAATTATATTAATTTTTTAAAATAAATATATTTTTACATAATTAGTTACATACTATAATTTTATAGGAAACTTGGATATTATAGTGATATATAATAGGTGTTTTTTTGAAGTTATCATGTTTTTGGGATATTTTAAAAACTAACATTGAATAGTATAAAAATTGATGTAAATGATGCTTTGAAATAAATAATATTTTCTTAAATTATATAATATTAATAAAAATCTAAAATTTATCTTAATAAATAGATTATGGTTAAAAATTTCATAAATGATCCATTTGGGGTTATTTTTGCATTTTAAAGTAACTATATTAAACCTAGTGTACAAAAATAAAAGTTGTAATGGTAAGACTAAAATGGTTTTACTAAGGGTTAAATCCAAAAGTTAAGGTTAATATTATAACCTAATCATGTATAAAAATTTTTGGAGGTGGGGATTCCTCCCCATACTCATCTTATATTATAAATAACTCACTTTGGAGCCATTTTTAATTTGAAATTAATTTATATTAATTGAATACCTTTTGAATTTCATAAATATTCCCTCACATAAATTATAAAGGGTTATCTCCTCTCTCACATAATCATACCACATTGGGAGTTATTGATCAAAAAACCATGAAAATTTCTCCCCTTAAAATTATTAGTTATGTTTTGAAGGTTATGGTATTGAAAAAAATATCCACCCTAATATTCGTAAGAGGATATCCAAAGGAAGTCCACGGAAGAAGAGGTAATTTTTTAACCAATTCATTTAAGTCCAGTTCTTATTCAAATTACACTTCTTATTTTTTCCAAAATAAATTAATAACTATTGTTTCATATATATTCTGAGATATTATAATGATTATGGGAAACCATATTCCTCCTTTTATCCATCCTATTATAAATAATATCACCAAGCATGCGTTCATGCGACTTACCATCTCCACGTTGTGGTGTGATTTATTTTTTCATCACTAATTTATTTATATGGATATAGGGATGAATATAATTTATATAAATAATAAATATGAAAATAAATTAATTCTTTAAAAATAATACACCATCCAATTCCTTACAACTTTACCATTAAGGGAATGATATCATCGCTCGTGCATACGTGCATCCTACTGTCTCCATGATGTAATGAGATTAATTTTCCATGTTTTCCATCCAAGAATGATTATAAAAATGAATATTATGAGTGAATACAATATTTATTAATTTAATATAATTATGTATATGAATAAAATATATCCCATGGATAATAACCAAGACTTTCATGATAATACTTGCGTAGGAAAATGAAATAGGTAACAACCAAAACATGGGTAATAACGATATATTATCAAAAATAGGTGATATAATAATATAAGAATATCATATATGATATAATAAATATTAATAATGTTATTATGTTATTTAATAAAATTCGTAAAATCATTTTACCTGAGGTTAAAATTTATTCGACTAAATGATTCGTAAGGTAAGGGAATTTCATCTCCCTTTTTATTTCCATGATATACATTCCAAATTCACCACTTTTTTTGTTTTCTGTGGTGTATATACTATTCAATGACATTTAATATCACAAATTTACTTTATTTAATGATATTAAAAGCTTTAATTTATTTTATTCTTTATTGGAGATCATGATTCTAAATGTACAGAAGTAGTAAGGGATTTATGTCTAAATTTTATTTAGGGGAGACATGTATTATACACTACCTGTTTCTTAAAAATAGTGGGAAAATTTTACATGAATTTTTTTGTGAGAATTATCTATAGGATTATGATATTCTATGTCGATATGATTTTCTTTCTTTTAGGGTGCATAGGATTCTACTAATTATAAATGGATGAGTATTTATTTCATAATCTTGACAATATTTGGGATTGTTTCATTTTAAGTCTCCATTGAGGAATATTTATCATCTATGTTTATGTTGTCTAAAAATGTTCTAATTTTTTTTTGCATTATTCTATTATGGGGTCTTAAAGTCATTTTTACCCATGATTGAATTTTTACTATTTTTTTGAAATGACACTTTTTTTATAATTTTCCAAACATGGTACGTTGTATCTTATGAGGAACAAATAAGAAAGGAATGATTTTCAACTTATACTGTATAAAAATATTTTTATGATTTCCTGAAAACATAATGATATGAATATTACCTTAAAATATTACAATCATAATATTAAAGGAAAATAATTTATTTTAAAATTGAGAAACATTTTAAGAAAATAAAACTTTTTCAAAGAATAAATGATATTTTCATGAAGAATTATTTTCAAGTGATTTATAATACTATTTTCCATATAATATAAAATTAATTGATGTTACTTATGTTTTAATTGGGATATGATTAAGTTATACCATTCTTATTCATTCAAATAATGATTTATGTTAATGATTAAATGATGTTTACAATACCCATTTCACTCGATGGGTCCCGATATGATGAATTACTTATGTTCTTATGGAACAAATATGTATTGTTTTCATTATGAGATGCTTGGGGACTATTTATACATCCAATTAATTGGTTAAATATTCATATCTCATGAGATAGGATAATATGGTATTGGGAGTGAATCTTGACTACCAAGATGACCATGGGAGTGAACCATTACTACAAAGATGGTATGGGGAGTGAACTCATAATACTATGATGTCCATGGGAGTGAACCATGACTACCAAGACAATATGGGGAGGTAACCTATACAACTAATATGTCTTTGGAAGTGATTTCTTGATAACTATGTATATCATTTTATATTCTTACGTGTCTTCCAAAAATTCCATTTCTTATTCCTATGTTTTGATTTCATTGATTATATTCTATATTTACTTATGATTAATGTATTATGAACTAAAAATCATAATTACATGATTAATATTTATGATCATTTATATACATGGTATGATATTCTATTTTCATTATCATATTCTCATACAATTATCCTCAGGAATTTGTTTACATGTCTCCCTTGTTTACCCTTACAGATCATCTGAGGTCACGATTTTCATATGTTTTATGATTTCCTACGATATAAAGAAAATCATTATATAGGAAAAAAGGGTAAGATAATTATGGGAGATTTTTAGACATTTATCCAAATTAGAATAATGTGGTCCAGTTTTCCAAAGTCACTATACTAATATGATCTTTGATCGTGTTTTTATGTAATGTATGAAATTTTCTACAAATGTGACGAAATTTTAATGTATGGAAGGATGGGTCCTTATAGTTGGTATCAGAGCAAATATTTAGTTAAACATTGGAAACTAGGATGAGAAAAACTGTGTGGGAAACCTAAGTATATATCTAAGGATAAGTGTATGGATTAAAAAAAATCCGTTGAATTTTGGTAAAGGATCGAGTATGATATTTCCTTCTAATACATCCCTGCTTATATATTATAAGTGGATGGGGCCCTATCCAAGATGTAACTAGGTTTAAAAACATTAAAATGTTATGTCGGGCATGAATCAGGTGTTTCCTAGTACATGAGAACATGCCTTTATGGACACCTGGTTTGAAACTCTCGAGGTATATGCATTGGGAATTCACAAAATCATTGCAAACCGTCATGAAGGATTTAAATGTTGGATTTGAATAGCATAATATTAAACCTAAGGTTTCATATATTGAAATATTAAAAATAATTTCCCTTGATTATGTGGTTATACTACTATGATAAGTGTTTCTCACACTATTATTTCTGGTTTTAGTCAATGAAAGGAACACAAAAGAACTATGTTAATGTTAAATGAAATGGGAAATGAAATTACTAACCTCTCAAGGAACTAAATTTTATGGGATTTGGAATATTTAATATTGTTTCATTGACCAAAAAAATATCATGTGATGAATCCTTCTAGGATTCAAAATGACCTAAGGAGGGAGAAATGTTTTCTTGAATCCTTTTCAAGGATACATTTACATTCTTTTAGTGGAATAACTAATCCACCAGTTGATGAGAAATGTATTTTTACCATTGAAAAAATATTTTTCATTATATATTTTTTAGAATGTTAAATAGTTATGTTGGGATCCTATCGCTTTGATGTTTGAGTGAATTGGTGATGAGATTTTTTCAAGAATACGATACAAGAAGATAAAATTTACTTTGTAAGTTGGGATGAGTTCAAGGACTTATTTTTCAGTAAGTACCTTCCCCATATTCTTCTTATCAAAAAAGATATTTAAGTTTCCCATAAATATCTTCATTATGATAACAAAATAAGATTAGAATTCAAAGGAAACATGAAAAAACATAATGATAAGAAACTTATATCTACTTTATGCTCATTGTGTTGAAGGAAACCTAGATGAAACTATCTTAATGGAATTGATAAATGTTTTAAGTGTGGTAAATAAGGCCATCAATAATTTTAATGCTGAAGTAATGAGAATAAAAGAAATCTCCAAAGAGTGCTAATTCCGCAAGTTAGAGTTTCAAGTGTAAGGAAAATGGAAATTGTGTGAACCAATGCACAAATCTAAGGGATAAAGACGATGATCAACATTAGAAAACTCTTAAGGATAAAGATGAAGGGAAATATCATGCAATCACAATTGTTAAAGTGGTGTATGATAATTAAGTTGTGAAATTATTTAATATTTATAGAGTGGAATTAGAGAATAATGTTGTAGAAGTAATTTTATGTTATTATGGGATAATGAAAATTCTATGTATTCGTCTAATGTAGTTTTTTCATGAAGATTTAAGAGCATATGTTCAATAGTACTGGAAATAGTGAAAATTGATTGAGGTTATAAAGTGATATTTTTGGAATGAAAAATATTAAGGGAATGATAAACCTTAATATGTCCATGATGTTGAGATAATTATATTTTTATAAAAAAGATATGTTGGATATAAGTAAGTAAAATAGACATTATTTTTTTTGGAATTGAATTGGGATTGTTTGAAAAGTGGTTTTTTCTATCATGAATGAGGATGAAAACTTTTTGTCATTAAGGAATATATCCATCAAACATTAGAATAAGGAAAGATGTATGTTTTTAATTAGGATGAATGGTAATTCTAGTTATTACCATGTTTCAAGTGAACATAAGCTGAGACTATTCACATGTCTAGAAGGTGACAATTAAGAAATAATATGTGATATATGGGGTTCAATGTTAATATGATTTCATGACTTGTTTTATAAAGTGTTGGGTTTTCATATTTTAGAAGGGTTATAATGTTAACCATTTATGTAATGATTAAGTTATACATTCGATAATGTTTTTGTGATTAATGTATTATTAAACACATGGGGGTATATTCATATTTTGTATCCTAGCCTAAAATCATTTTATTGATAATAACTGAGGATATATGGGATGTAATATCATGGATCTCATGAATTTTTAATGCTTCGGGAATGAAAAATTCATCTTCCTTTTAGAGAAAGAGGTAAAGTTGATCAAGGAACAAAAAAGGGTGAGGTTTCCCTGAAATCATGTAAGTATATCATTTCATGAAAATTCTTCAACTTTAGAAAAAAGGATCTTGTAACCAAAAATTTTATCCTGGTAACTTCATTTCCTATGAATCAGATGGTCCCTTATGTCATCACAGAGTTATGGATTTGTGATTTTTATGTTTCTATTGATGATGTTTTATATCATTCTTCATTAGAACTTGATTGTTGGATTACTCTTCCATGATCATGTCTTCACTTCCAACATACGTTATTCTATGCAGGAATATAGTTATTAGTTACTTTAGTTAATTTCTATGATTCTAACATTCTTTTTTAAAAGGAATATTTAGTATTCATTTTTATGATGTGGGTTTATATCAAATAAACATTCATGAATTAAATAGTTGATAAACATTATGGATTATGAGAGAAAAATCATTTTAAGGGGGGTATAACGTATTACCCAGAGATTTTCTGAATTATTATTAGTGTTATTATTTTTAAATTAATTGAATATTTTTGATAATTTTCACTTCACATAACATTGAATTTAGATTTTTTTTGTTATATTAACGAATTAATTTTAGATTACGTTATACACAACACCATGTTAAGATTATGTTACATGCAATTATGACTTGGCTTACGTTACACATAACACATAGTTTCTACAAAACAACACATTAATATTATCATTATTTAAAAAATATATATTAATAAACATGACATTAAACATAGTAATATAAATAAAAATAACTAATTTTTTATTTTATTTATATTGGTTTTATATAAATGAAACATATGGATAATGAAATAAATAATTTTTGGAAAAGTCTTTATATGTTTTAAAGTACAATTATTAAAATACTATTTTCTTAAAGGAACAACATGTTATGTCTCTCTGTGAACAATATTAAAATTAAATTTAGACACTGATAGAAATTTTGTTTGATAAAATAAACATTATTTTTGAATTTATAATTTTAAAATTAGTTTAGGGTGATTTTTTGATATTTTTATGAGATGTTTTATTTTTTGATGAATGGTGAAAAGTATTTCAATATAGTTAAGAAATGTATTTATTTTATATAATTATTATATTTGAAATTGGTTTTTAAAATTCACACTAGGTAAATTATACATATTTTAATCCAATTCTGGTTATCAGAATCTTTTTTTTAATTTGATTTAAAAAGTTATTGAACTTTTGAATTTTCTACTTACCTGCATTCTCACCATTTCTGAGATATTTTCATTAAACTTCACTTATATTATTTTAATTTTTTAAAATAGACATAAAAAATAATAATCAGTATGATATTAAGTGTCTAATAGGACCAAATTATTATTATTTTAGATATTATGAGTTTTAACTTTGGTAAATTTTTATTTACCACAGTTAAGGGTAAATCAGTTAATTAAATGTAAATATAAAATTATAAAATTATAATATTACCCTAAAATTTTTACTAATTTCATTATATAAGTTTGTTTTGTCTAAAATCAACACAAGGTAGAAATTATAACTTTTTTAAGACACTTGAGTAAGAATATATAATTTATTATATTTTATTTAATGATTAGTTAAAAATGTCATACTCATATTTTTAATAAGTAAATCAATTCTAATACTGAGTTATACAGAAAATAAATTCAACTATAAATAGTATTTTTAAAAATAATAAATTTATATTCATAATTATAATTATTTTTAATTTCCAGTGTATAAATAATTTAATTAATGGCTTGAATAATGATGATGCAGTAACTATTTAATTAATAAAAATATTAAATAAAATATATTGAAAATATTAAAATAAATATAATTTAACATAATTAGTGACATAAAATAATTTTATAGAAAACATTTTCATGTTAGTGATATATTAGAAGTGATTTTTTGAAGTTATAAATTGAGGATATTTTAAATAAGAGAAATATTGAATAATATCAAAATTGACATAAATAATTATTTAAAATAAATAATATATTTTTAAGTGATATAGTATTCATAAAAATATAAAATTTGTATAATTTAATAGAATAAGTTTAAGAATTTCATTAGTGATAAATTTGTGATTCATTTGTCATTTTATAGTAACTATATTAACCATAATGAGTAAAAAACCGTGTTGCGATGGTAATAATTAAAGGGTTTAACTATGGGTTAAATCCAGAATATAAGGTCTATATTGTGACCTAAACATGTTTAAAAATCATTGGGTGAGATTATTTCATACCATAATCGTATTATATTTGAAATAACTCACTTTGGAGCCATTTTTAATTTAAAATTATTTTATATTAATTTATTATTTTGAGAATTTCCTAAAGTGCTCATCACCTCAATTATAAAAGGGAACCTCCTACCTCACATCATCATATATATTTGTGCCTTATAGATCGCCCAAAACCTGGGAATATATCCTCCAAAAAATTATTTATGTTAGGGGGGTTCTGTTCTTCTAAAAATACCAAACCCCGTATCCCTAAGAGGATATCCAATGGATCTCCATCGAAGAAGAGGTAATTATTATAGCAATTCATTTAAGATTGATTCTTCTCCTATTTCCTCTTACTAAATTTTTTACATATTAAATTAATAACTCCAATATCATATATAGGATTATATTTTATTATTATAATGGGACAACCATATTCATCTTTTTTATCCATCTTATGAAAAGAAATATCACAATGCATGTGTACGTTCGACATATCATCTCCATTTGTGGTGTAATTGTTTCATTCATCAATACTTTATTTGGATGGGTATAATGATGAATATAATATATATAAATAATATATTATAACGTGATATTACTTATTTATATTTAATATACCATCCAATTACCTACCACTTTACCATTAGAGGTTTGATACTGTCGCACCTGTGTGTGTATGACATACTATATCCACAACACGATTAGATTAATTAACCATTTTTACCCTTAAATAACGATTATAAAAATATATATGATTATTGAAAAAAATATTTATAAACTCAAGAAATTAATTATTTTAATAAAATATTTCTTATGGATAAGAACTAAGAGTTACATGAAAATACTTGAATAGGAAAATAAAGCAGTTAACACATGAAACTAGGGTAATAACAAAATATTATCAACAAAATGGTGATGAAATTATATAATAAGTTCATAAATGATATAATAAATATGAATAAGGTTATGATAAAATTTAATAAAATTCTTTAAACCATTATATTGGATGTTAAATCTTATTCTACTAAAGGAGGCATAAGGTAAGGTAATTGCATCTCACCTTTTTATTTTAAGGAGACACATTCTATATGCCACACTTGATTCTTTTATGTGGTGTATATATTGATCTATGAAATGATATATCATAAATTTTCTTTTATTTAAGGATATCAAAAGTGTTATTTTTTCATTATTTCTGGTATATGTTGAATATAATGTTACCTAAGTGTTAATGGATTTATGTCTCACATTTATTTCTGTGAGAGACATGTCTTATACACTGTTTGTTTCTCTAAAATGATGTATATACGTCACGTTAATGTATTTTCACAGTATTATACATAATATTTTGATATTTTAATATCCTTAATATTTTATTTTTTTTCATCCAGAATACGATTATCCACATTATAAAGTGATGAGTATATATTTCATAATCTAAACAATATTTGGGGCTGTTTCGTTTTATGTTTGTATTTGGGAATATTTATCATCCATGTCTATGTTTTGTAAAAATGTTTACAAAAACGTTTTCACTATTCTCTTTTTTATTTTTAATTTCATTTTTCCCCATGATTGACTTTTTACTAAATGGTTTCAAATGAATCCTTTTTGCTGTTTTCCAAACAAGGTACTTGGAAACATTCCCCGCAAAAGTAGGATAAGATTGATTTTTAACATATAAAAAATGAATGTTTTTTTATTTTTATATGATTCCTTAATGGTTTTAAGTTTAATTTATAGGCTTATAAGGTTAACTTTGAAAAAAAATCATTTCTTTTAAAATTGTGAAGAATATTAAGAAAAGTAATCTATTTCAAAGAATAAATGATATTTTCTTCAAGAATTATTTTCAAGCGACATATAAAAATTAATTTCCATATAAGATAATGTTATTTTATGTTACATATGTTTTAATGGGGTTTTGATTCAATTATCCCATTTTTATTACTTCTGATAAATATTTATGTTTGTTATTGAATGATGTTTATGAAACCCATAAAATTCCATGGGTTTGATATGATGAATGATTTATGTTCTTGTGTCACACATATGTATGGTTTTTATTATGAGATAGGTCGGACTTATATATCCCTCTAATTAATTGGGTAAATATTTATATATCATGATATAGAGTAATATTGAAATTTGAATGAACCTTGACTACTAAGATGACCATGGGAGTGAAGGAAGACTACCGTGATGGTATTGGGAGTGAACTCATGCATCTAAGATGGCCATAGGAGTGAAAACTGAATACCAAGATTGTATGGGTAGTGAACCCATACAATTAATATGACCTTATAAGTGATTCATTTACTACTATGGAAATAATTTTACATTCTTATGCATATCCCACAAATACCATGTCCTATTCCTAAGTTATGGTTTCATGGATATTGTTCTGTATTTCCTTATGATTCATATCTTATGAAATAACAACATTTATTTCAAGATTCCTATTTGTGATCATCTATATGCTAGGTATGATCTTTTATTTTCACTATCTGGTTCTCATACCCTCATTTTCATGAATATGTTTCCATATCTCCCTTGTTTACCCTAACGGAACATCTGGGCTCACCCATTTCATATGTTTCATTTTTCCTCAGTTTTTGGTTTTCTATGATTAGTCGTTTCTTGGTTTTGTATATGTTCTTATTCAGTAGAGATAAATCATTTCCTATGGGTCTTTGTAGTTTAATACCCATTATTATAAGTATATCACCCACGATCTCATGTTTGTAGTAGTAACTTTTTCCTTCAATAGTTGGTGAAATTACCTCATCAAAGAGTGTTTGGTGGTTTTTATTGATCATAAGATCCTAAGGTATGCCTTATACTAGCATGTACTAAACTAGAGACAATAATGGTTGATGTAATTATAATAGTATTATGACATTGAGATTTTATATACATTAGGAAAGTGTAATGTTGTTGCTGATGCAATGAGAAGGAAGTCATGCAATGATGCCATGAATGAATCTAGAGATTCCATTAGAGAGATTGAATAAATCTTAGCAGTACATATTAATATTGGAGAGTTTGGAAATATAGGTTTCATGTTCATATGATAGTGAGGTTTTATTTGGTGCAATAGGAGTAGGATTCCTATCTGGGGGATTTTAAGGGGGAGGTATGGAGAGACCAAGTTGCCTTTGGTGATTCCCCTGATTATTGGACCAAGGATGAGAAACATAGATCATTATTCTAATAGAGCATTTTAATACCTATGGAATTTTTTGATTTGTTTCTCTATGAGTTCCACATCTCACTTATAGATATACATTTTGGTGTGATAAATATTTACCGAGCATTGAGTGGTTAGTTTTGGAAGCCTAGGTTGAAGCATTCTATTATAATGTTTTTTCTTTGATGTTTAGTTTTCAAAAAGGTGAAGGCCATGAACCATGTTCCAAGTGGTTTTATCTAAACCCTTTATGTTCCATAGTATAAGTAGGATAACATCTCAGGGGGCTTCATGATAGGTTTACCACAATAATATTGAGTATTGGATTATATATGGGTGATATGGATCATTTGAAAAAATCATCCCACTTAATAGTGATCAATGATTCAAGCTTAGTGGAGGCTTTATCAAGGCATTACTTGGAGGTGGTGGTGAGACTACATGGGGTACTAAAGACTATCATCTCAAATTGTGATCCTTATTTTACCTGTAGGGTGTTTAGTGGCCTTTAAAATACTTTTTGATCTTAGTTATTCCTTAACACTACTTTCAATCCACTGAAAGATGATCATAGGAAGTGGGCTGGTCAATCTCTTAAAGAAATATTGTGCACTTGTGTCTTGGGATTTGGATTACTGGGGATGAGATCCCTTCATTTGGTCATGTTTTCTTACAATAATAGTTTACACTCCACTAATGTCTTATCAACATTTGAATCTTTTTATGGACAACCTTTCATATCTCTATTGTGTTGGATTAGGATCATAGAGTCAACAATTATCCGGCCAAAACTAGTTAAAAGAAGGATATAGATGGTTTAGGTGGTTCATGAGGGGATAAAGGCAGCATAGGATCATCAAAAGTCCTATTAAAAACATAGTATGATACCTATAAAATTTGATTTTATAGATTATGTGTTCATATAGTGAATAATTTTCACACCATGACCATGTAATTTGTTTTATTTTATTCTTTTCGTGGTTATGGACCATTTGGTTAAAGATTGGGTTGAGTTCCAAGTTTGATTTTTTTTGGTTTTAGAGGTTTTAGGTGGCTTTTTTGATTGTGCATAGTCCGTGTGAATGGTTTGGGGTTTAATATTTTAGCCTATTAAGGTAGAGGATGTTTCCATTTCATTTTTTTCTTGCATGATTTGACTTTCATAGTTGGATCATGGCTTGGGCCAAATTGAGTGAGGTTAAGGGTAAACTAGGTGGCCTGATTTGGGTGACTATTACTAGGTGAACAGTCTAAAAATAGTTAAAATAAACTATATGGAAAGAATGAGGGGAGGCTCTACATTTTGAAATTGTAATTTAGCATGACTGGCACACAGTTTGAAAGACTGTGCGACCCCCCATGTGGGGTTCCATCCTCTCCAGTAGGGTTCTCGTAGTTGGTGCACGATTTTTCAAACCACGCGGACAAACCATGTGAGTTCCCCAGGTCATTAAATGTTCTAAATTACTATTTTACCCTCTATTTGTTCACCCCATTTTGGGATATTTCTTCCCCATTTGACCTAGGTGCACCTTGGGGCCCTCCAAGCTCCTCCTCTCACTCGCTCTTTCCTCTACTAGAAGCTTCTTAAAGGTACCTTAGTAATATTATTTGAGTTTAATTTAAACTTCTTTTCCTCCTCCTCTCTTGGTTCCTTGGTTTTCCTTTGGTGTGATCTATCTTGTACAAACCCTAAAAGAAATGGTTGATATGTTGGGTTGTTTTTATTTGATGTTTGGGTGTGCAATTTGTCTCTTAGGGTGTATTATTCCTTCTCAAGAAGTTTGGTTGTATTCAAACATCGTTTGAGGTAGGTGTTTAAATCCATTTCCTTTTTGGATCATTCTTTTGATGCTTGATATTTCTTTTAAATTTTTAAACACATTGAAATAGCATGTTTGGTGTGTTTGTACACATATTTTGGTGTTTACGTGATGGAAAATGGGTGCGAAATGGATTTCCAAAGGGGGTTTTAAGTTATACTTATATTCAAATGCACATAAGGTGTTTGTTAAAATGTACTTTATCTTTTAATGTGAAATTGAGAGCTTTGTGAGGTGTTTTCCCTTGGTTATATTTTGGTATTGTGATTGGAAAGTAAATTGTGTGTTTTATGTGGGAGTTGGAGACATTTATGGTTAAATGTAATGTGTGACTTATTGTGTGTAGTGGTAAAACAAGTGGTGTTTTTTATAAATGGTTCATTTATGCTAATATTGTTTTGATTTAATTTTAAGTGTGTATGTTTTGAAATATGGCCTTTATAAGTAGTTGATTGTGGTTCATGTCTGACTATTTGTTGTAGTCTTTAAATATGTTCAATTTATTGTGTGATAGTTTTGAATTTTTTGAGGAGGTTTTGAAGTAAAATGGTGGTGATAGTTAGATTTCTATTGAAAATGTGTTTTTTTTCATGTGAGCTTATTTTTTATGTTTCTTATATGTGTTCTATGAATAGTGAAAGAGGTGTGAATCACGTTTCACAGTGGGTTTAGAGTGTGTGTGGATTTAAAATTTACTTTTCCTATGAAAATGGTTGGATTTATTTTGGGTTTTTATTATTGTGTTTTAAAAAAGTGTTTTTTGTATTGTTAAAGCGGTGTGTAACATGTTACCAATTGTCCTTTTTTTAAGAGAATTTAATTGTTACTTCAAATGTGTTCCCCAAATCCTTTCCCATTTGGAACTTTGAGATGTGTTCTTGAAACTAATTGTTAAAGAATCGCATTTTGAACTTTTTGTGTTAATAAATATTTTCACTTCATCATGGAAGTGTTTTTTGATTTGAAATATGAAGGCCCATTTGGCATTAATCTTGTGAAAGTGGAATTTCATATTTACCATGGAAATGGTTTGGAAATGGGTTTGTGAATATTTTGGAATTAGTAATGTTAAAGACCTGTTGGTACTTTGGGTTGCTATAGGAGATTTGATTTTACTGTGACGAGATGTGTTGGCCATGTTGGCACCTTGTGATGTTTTGGAAACATAGATTTTGAACCCTGGTCATTCATGGTCCTAGTGGGAATCTTGTAAGGTTTTGAAAAAAAAATAGATTAAAAGCTTCTACAATATAGAGGCCCATTTGGTATTTTAAAATGTTTCAGAATGTGTTTTTTCAAACTCAAATGAGGTGATGGATCGATAGGAACTTGTTATAAAATGTATTTTTAATTGTGTTCATCAATACTCGGCTTAATTTAGGAGAGAAATAGACGTTTGGATGGGATCCCCTTTTGTGGGTCATGCATAGGAATGGCGTTGTATTTAAATTATTTTTAGAAACCATTAAAACTTGGGATAAATTCCACTATAGATTTGCTGAGTGGGCCGGGGGGATATGGCACTGGATTCTCTAGTTTAGATTGGCTAGTTGTTTATTGACTATGGATCTCATCCATATGCGAACAAGTGAGTTCAAACTGATTATGTCTAAGGAATTCTTCTAAATATTGTTAGGAAGTGTGCATTATCTACTAATTGTATGTTTTTTTGTTTCAATAACATGTGAATATTAAGCCTCATAGTTTGGGTCTGATTTTTTCCTTAAATTTTATAGAACCTTTCTAGTCTATTGGTATGTATTTTTATTTGGGATTTTTTAATTGATTTATAAAAAGTGGAACTATTTTTAAAAATGAATGCTTCATGTTTTGTTTTTAAAATAAAAATTATGGACAGTTATCTTTGGTTGTTTAAAATAATTAACATTCTTGGTTCTAAATTTATTTTAAAATAGTCTTTGTAGAATGTTTTGGGAAAGGAAATACATCGACTATATGGTGATTACCTACTGAGAAATTGTATGTTCAAATCCTAGTTGTTCCACTCATCATTGGAAGACCCAATCTCTTTTGAAAGTACAGGTTTCTTGTTCGAGTTATCTTTGTAGCATGTTGGTTTTATTGTTTGTGGTGACCTGAAGGTGACATGGAGATCGAATTAGCATGTTTCAATTTTTGTTTTATTTCTTATTGTTTTTCAACAGTTATTTTGTTTCGATTATTTTGTATATTTGTGGTTATTCAGTTGTAGGCTTTTACTGCATGTTGAGTTTTGGTATTCTTATCTCAGTTGTTTATTATGATAAATTATTCCGATTAGATTATTTTGATGCCTAAAACTAGTTTTCAAATCATGGGGATTGGGAATTACCTTTTGGAATTGTATTATACTAGGTTGGTTGTTAGGTAGGATGTAATATCGACTTGGTTCATGAAACTCATCATCGTTAGTAACAAAGGATTGGATGTGGGAATAATCCCTCTCTTTGGTTTGTTGGGCCTTTTGAGGGGTTGTTTCGTGTTGGATTTATGGCGTATCAGATATCAATTTCCCGAAAAATGATCCTGAAACATGATGTCTTATATGTGTCGTATATCCACTATTATATTAATAAAGTCAATAAACTCATTTATTGGGGAAAGATTGATGTGGATGTTGACTCCAACTTCAAGGATCAACCTATATAGATCTTGGAATTCTAGGAGATTGTGTTGCCTAGGTGTTTTAATTTTTTTGTTAATATATTATAGTAAAACAATGGTGTGGAGAATAGAACAAGGGAAAATGGGTCATTTATACACACTTAGTATCCTGATCTATTTGATATTAATCTCTTCTCTTTTACTAATGATCATTTTTGAGGTTGTTGAGATTAATCTTTTTTATGAGATGGTTTTCTTTTCCGTGACACCTTATTTTATACTTCACCTTGTTCGATTCGTATCTCCCATAAGATAGTGTTTGGGAGGTGGTTTATAGTGTTTCATAGTTTTTCACACTTTTTTCTTTTGAGTGAGGTGGTTGATATTCAATGGTGGGTAAATTCTTGATAAGTATCTCATGGGGTGGCTATTCTAATTACCCTATTTTTTCCGTTCCTCTCTCTTCATGTTTCGTTTTAATTCTCAAGAATGGTATTTTTTAGAGTTATATAATTTAAGGTTTGAGATAATTACTGCTAATTACATTTCATGATTACATGTTTTGTGGTTCTTGGAGGATTCCTATATAATTATTGGTGGAGTTTGAGAGATGAATATGGAAGCAGGAGAAGTTCACAAAATGAGGTTTTGGTCCACAGACTAAATTGGAATTCACAGATTCTGTAAGAGTCGTTTGTGGGGTGTGATTCATGATTTGTACTATATATTAATGGTGTGAATGGATGTCTTTTGGATGTGATTAACATATCTATGAGAACTCACTAAATGAACATGACATTCATGACGTGAATCAATCCAAGTTTATAGGATCCAAGTGACACATTTATCAGAGTCTTAAAAATAAATACTTTCACAACATGAATGAACCAGTCAGACCATACATGTGTGTATGTATGTGTGCCTACAAATCTAGCCAAACCATCAATTTTATGATAACTCCTTTAAATTCTATCGAACCATTTGACTCTAGAGGTGCTTTTTTAAGTTGTTTTGTATTTCTTTAAATAGGTATTAACCCCCATCATCCCAGCATTTTTCGATGGTGATATGAGGTGTGTATCCCATATTTACCTTAGTGTTTTTCTCTATTCAGTCTTTTTTCATACCATTATTTATTTCCATTATTTGGAGGTTGAACTACTTTGTTCTTATGGACTTGTTTTGATGTTTTTTAGCATGGTTGTGGCATGACGTTCTTTGAGGGTTATAGTGTCCTTGCAGGAGAGGTGATCAGAGATCTATGTTTTTCGTTCCATTCTTTTCCAAATAATGTTGAAATCCTTTAGACATTTAATTTTATTCTTCTCTTTATTTTTATGTGATAACATAAATTTAGCAGGCTTTATCACTTTATATAATGGTCAAATTAACCATAATAAATATTATTTTGAAAAAGTGAAAGAAATTTTTTATGGTTGTAGGGACCACATGGATTTTTCAACCATTATAAAATTTTGCCTCTTGATTTATTACATAGTATTCTATCTATGTTTATTCATTGATCAACATGTTTGTAATTCTTAGGTTATCATGATTAATTTTATGAATCTAGTTAGGAACATAAAGATGGTAATGATGTTTCTATATAATTAAAGGGTCATGTTTATTAAACCCATGTTTTCTTATAATTTTATGGAAACTAAATTATTTTTAATATTTGTTTAATTTATTTTTTTCTTCCATATTTTAATTTTTTTTGGAGAAGGATCACTAATAAAGAGGCATGTTAATAAATTATTTATTTTTTAATGTTTTCTGAAACTGGATGTTATGATTAAAATAATGTTTGAATAATTAATAGATTTTAATAGATGATACCTTAAGTTTCATGTGGCTTTAACCTATGATAAAAAAATTGGTTAATCGATCATGGTAATAAAAATAGTTTATTGTTATTGATAAATGTTTGAGGCAGAGTGATACCATTTTATTTTGAAGATTGGATGCCTTGTTATTTGTTTTTAAAAGCCCTATTAACTCTTTTTAGTGTTTATTTCCTTCTTCATTTTATATGTATATAATCCTTTATATGCAACTTGATATAATTTTACTGTGGTTATTAGTTGGGTGAGATATGGGTGGGGAGGTATATGTTTGTAGAATTAGTTGACACTTATGAAAATAAGATGCATATATATATTCCTGACGGTGTTGGGGGTGGAACCGAGATTTAAGGAACATTCTGAATCTTTGTTTTCCATGAATTTTCCTAAAATATAGATTGTTACTTGATAATTTTATGCTTTAAAATCCATATGTCTAGGTTGGTTATTTATCTGAATTCCATTCCCCACTGGTTAAGGTAGCTTGTTGTTCTTTTTTATGAACCTATTTTATAGTAACATAGGATGATTTTTAGAGTACCTAGAATTATGAAATGATAATGAAAAATAAACTATTTAACCCATAGGGTTGGTTTTTGAATGGAATGAAAATGTTGATAATATTTTAGAATAATGGAATCAGTTGGATTATACCTGGAGGTCATGGTATTCAATTGATGTTTAATAAGATTACGATGAATTAATTTTAATTATTAGCTTAAGAATAAATTAATGTAATGTGAAATATTTGATAAATAATTAATTTAAATTAATCTTCATGAATTCATGTTTGTTTATCAGATATCTAGTTCTTAGTAGTGAATGTTATGTGCTTAAGAGGTGCTAGTTGATCTTGAGCCTGTGACTTGGTTAAATCCTATAGTTTGGTTATGTGTTATTTTATATCCTATATGTCTATTGATTTTATACACTATCCTATTCCAATTGGTAGGGAGATCAAAAACTAGTGGACTATAGGAGGGTGTTTTCCCTATTGTAATTATTTTTCAGAAAAATATATCTGGATACATATCATATAGATTATTATAGGTATAACATGTATAGGTTGTGATGACTTGAGGTAAAATACATGATATATTAGATGTGGTGGCTATTAGAAAATACTTTATTATAATATTGTGATGTGTTATGGGTTTGTGATAAGATTTGATGCATGGGGTTCATGGTTTGGGATGAGATAGTGTGAATGATGTGATTTTTTGTATGCTATTCTATCCTATGTGTTTTAATATTGGCATACATTTGTAGAGATATGGATCAGGGCATGTGATATCAGGGAAGAGAGACAATCCATTCGAGAAAATATTATGGGGTATATTCTTTTGGTATAATTTAATGTGTTCACATTTATGTGATACTTATTGGGAGATAACCATGTTTAGGTTAGGAACATAACATACCCATTTGGGTAATGAGTTAACTTTATTTTTTGTTCACAAGGATTTAACGTGCCTTTTTTATCATTTTCATGAGAGGCTTTGGGGATGATCTTATTGACTATACCTACTATTCTTACCCTAATTATATATAATAAATATTATTTCTCAACTAGAGTTGTTTGGTGATTAGGATGGACATTTCACGATCTTAGGTTATCTTGGATTTGTTTGGGATATCATGGTTTCTACTGATTTTACCTTTTAGTACTTGTAGTTGTCTTTTTTTTTCTAGTTTTATGAAATTACATTCTTGTATTTTAGATATTTCTTTACATTTTTCTGGAGAAGGTTTTTTGGGTATTTTTGTCTTATCTCAGACATTTTTCATATCTTATAGGATACTAGATCACATCTTTGTGTATGTTATAACCTCAGTGGTTTTTGTCAACCCATGTCTTGTTGGTGGTGGGATTTAGGCATAAATATATCCCTTCTCTCATTTCCGACCGAGGGGGTATTTTTAGGTGGGTGGGGGTTGTAACACCCCAGAATGATAAAGGGATAAATGACTAAATGATTTGTCTCATGTCAACAAGGTGTACCTTCCTTTTTAGGAGCATACCTAATTAGAATTTCAAAGTTAAGCATGCTTGGATTGGAGTAGTGATTAGGATGGGTGAATTTATGGGATGTTTCCCGGGGTATATGTGAGTGAGGAAAAAATACACTCGAAATGAAATGTTTTGGCCTGTGGGGATTATCATTATTTATATGACCCATTCAGACATGTGGGTGGGAACCAGGTTAGGGACCACATGTCTTCGTGGAAACTGGTGGACCTAGCGGGGTAGGACCTGATAACTATGTTAAGGCAAGGAGTCTATGATGTCAGCATGGCCTAGTTATTACATTTGGTATCTGAGGTGGTACCAAGACTAATGTGTAGCGCACTATCTAGGTTGATATATAGGCCCATAATGAAGACATTGTGCTCTAGGGGGGGTGAATGTAACACCCAAAAATGATAAAGGGTTAAATAAATAAATTATATGACTCAAGTCAACAAGGTGAACCTTCCTTTTTAGGAGCCTACCTGATTTGAACTCCACAGTTAAGCATTCTTGTCCTGAAGTGGTGATCCGGATGGGTGACCTTTTGTGATGTTTCACAGTGTGTGTGTGTGAGTGGGGATAAAACATATTGGAAATAACATGCATTGTCTTATGGGGACTATAATTAGTCAGATGACCTGTTCAGGCATGTGGGTGGGCCCTAAGGTGGGGACCACATGACTTCGGGGCCACTGGTGGAAATTAGTGGGTTAGAACCTGATGACCATGTTAATGTGGGGTGTTTGTGCTATTATAGGGGCCTAGTAATCACTATGGTCTTGATAGAGTGGTATCAAATGTTCATGTTGAGGTAAAACATCCTCCTTCACTTTCAAGAGCCTTCTTGATTAGAACTCCGCAATTAAGCATTCTTTGCATGGAGTAGTGATTAGGATGGGTGAACGTTTCGGAAATTTCCTAGGTAGTGTGTGAGTGAGGACAAAACACACTGGAAATAACAAGTGTTGGCTTGTGGGGACTGCAATTAGTATGATGACTCATTCATTCCCATGGGTGGGCCCTATGGTAGGGACCACTAGTGGTACTTAGCGGGTTAGGACCTGACTACCATGTTAAGAAGGGGTGTCTCTACTATCAGTAGGGGTCATTTGTCACATGGGTCCTGACAGAGTGGAATCAAATGTTCAAGTTGAGGAAAAATGTGAATTTTTGAGATAGGAACCAGAGAAGATAATAAGGGTTAGTAGGGAAATGGTGTCCACAATGATTAGTAAGTAATATAAATAAGTGATACCAACTTGGATATAGGTATTTATGAAACCCTAGTATTTGATTCATGATCCTTTATGTTTACTAATCCTAATAAGTGAAATGATGATGTATTTACGGTACAACCCTTAGAAATGATTATGCTTCATTTTTAATTGTGTTTGTGTTTGAAATGGGTAAAATAAGGTATTGGGATAAACCATCAATAAATAAATAACAAAATAAACTTGAATATTCCATATTACAGGATTAAGAGTCTCTAATAGTTTTTTCTTTCTTAGTTATGGCTTTATATTGATTTTCATAGTTGGTTTTCAACAATGATGTTCAACACGATATTCCAATAGATCACCATAGAGTAGAGTTTGATGATGTCGACACATAGAGTAGGAAAATCTGAGATTGTTAGAACTAGTGTCTATAGAAGTATGAGGATTCCATTTTAGTCTCAGTGATAGTGGACTAGTAGGAAAGGGTGGATACAACCTTCTATTCAATCAAGTCTGGGAGGGAAAGCTAGATTTAATTAGTGGTGATGAATCTACATGGACCAGACAAACAATTGTTGTTCTTTTTACTCAAGTATCGTGAAGAGTCCACTGTCACATGGAAGAATTTCTTAGACAATTTTTCTGCTATGCTTTTTTTTCATTGACCATGAAGGTTTATAGTTCTATGGAGTTTATTACCCTTTGACATGGGATTTCTAGCCATTGGGAGTTCAAGATCTATTTATAAGGCCTTATCCATTAGGCCTTATACCTATTTCTTGAAGAGGAGGCCATGGAAAGGCATTTCTGGGAGGATATTCATCCAAATATGCAATAAAAATCCACCCTATTTATAATTTTGATGAATCTTAAGGTATTGGTGAGAGAATAAGTCAGTGAGATGATGATTTCCATGATCAAATCCTCCTAAGATAGGATTTTTTAAGTTTCCTTACATAACATAGCTATGGTATAGGGTTCCCTATTCCCGACACAAGAGATTTAAGATAGTTGAGGGTAGGTCCCAACACTCATCATCTGATTTATTTAGGTTGGAGGCTGTCAACCCCTACCAATAGATCAGATACATATTTTTTTATGAAGTTTGAGATATTCAACGGAGGGAGTGCTTGAACATTATGATTACGAAATTTGCAGAAGGTTTCTGGTTCACTTTCATCTATTAAGGCAGTTTTAGTAAAGAGAGAAGTATACGGGTGATCCGGATTTGGTTTAGAAGAGAGGAGATGAGGTAGGAAGAGGATAGCCATGTGATACTCCTCATCCTCAGAGAGTAGTGTATAGATGTGTAGGTGGCATTTATCAAGGCCATATAGGTTTTAGGGTTAGTCAATGTCAGCTGCATTCATTAGAGTTACCGGTGGTAGGTGAGCCAGATGTTGTTTGAGGTACTCTGTTTTTAACTTGGGTGCATGCTTTGTTCTATTCGTCAGTTACAAACTCCTTCATATCAGCTACCCTATTCCATGATTTTTTACTTGATTTAGAGTGGCTTTCAGTTCCTTTGCAATTTAATATTACCATTATAGGTTGATCTTATTAGTAAGAAGTTTCTAGTGATTTTGAGTTTGTGCTGGGGAATCACTCCAATTGATGAAACTTCCTATGTTTATCGATACAACCATACGAAACCATACTTAGAAGGGACTGGATGTGTTCAGTACATGATATTTTAAATTTCATTTGGAGTCAAATTATGTTCTATGATTCTGATAGAGATTCTAAAATGTTTATTTTCAAGATAGAACCTCATAAAGGATAAAGGAATGTTATATCCTTATCTTTCTTGATGTCTAAGATAATTTATGTTTGTTGGATGTTAAGCCAATGATGTTTACTAGGGTAGTATAAGAGTACCCTAATGTATTTTCTAAAGAGTTTTTACTATTAACATCTCAATGGGTTATTGAGTTTTGGAAATAGCTACCACTAGGCTCTTATCCAATCTCAATGTCTCTATATAGGATATCACCTTCTTAGTGAATTATCCCTTGGTATAAATCAATTATATTTTGAAGAGTGTTTTTGTCAATCTAAGCGCGTCACTAGGGGTGATCGAGTTTTGTTAGTAAAGAAGGTCATTGAAAGTCTATGTAATTGTGTCAATTATCATTACATGAATCTAGTGTTATTAAAGAACAACTATCATATTATGCAAATTAATGATCTATTCAACCAGCTGATAGAAGTTAGTTGGTTATCAAGGATCAATATACAACTGGGATATTATTAGATGATGGTAAGGGATGATGATATTTTAAGGATTCATGTTTACTATCATTATGTGAATTATAAGTTCTTTATGATTCCATTTGATGTAACACACACTCCATCAATTTTCATGAGTTTTATGAACATATTGTTTAGAGAGTTCCTAATTCTATTCATGTTGGCTTTTATCGATGACATCCTTATGTACTTCATTTTTGAGGGGGAGCATTTATATCATTTTAATGTGGTTTTAAGAAAACCTTGTCATAAAAAACTATTGGAGAATATTAATAAGTTCGAGTTCCAGGATCTTGAAGTATTTTTCTTGTGGAATATCATGTCTTAATGTGTTGTATCCATAAATCCTTTGATGTTTGTGGTATATATTTTTGGGAATCCCCCAAGGCAGTTGCAGTGGTTCAAAGATTACATTGTCTTATGGGGTATTATAGGAGGTTAATTGTTAATTTATTATAGTCCACGACTCCTCTAATAACATTGATAAGAGAAGACAAATAATTATTTCAGACTAATTAGTGTTTTTTATCCTTCAAGCACTTGAAGGTGAAGTTGGTTAGTGCTCCAGATTTTCATTTTTCTATGAGAGGGAGTTCAGTTCAAGGAATTATATGAGGTTTCATGTATTGGCTTGGTATATGTTCCAAAGTATTAGAGATCAATAATTTATTAATATTATCATTAGTTATATTCTCATGAGTGTTACTATATCATCCATGGTATTGAGTTGGAAGTAGTCTTGTTTTCACCAATGTTGTAGAAACATTACCTCATTAGAGAGAATATTGTGATTTTTACTGATAACAAGATATCGAGTCATGACTTCTTCTGGTAGGACCCAAACAAGGGACCATAGTTCTAGATATAATTATTATAGGATTATAGCTTTGAGGTTTCATATACATCAGGAGCGGGTATTGATCTAGATGATTCTATGAGGTTGAAGTCACATAGTGATACCATGTATGAATCTATAGATTCATAGAGAGTGATATTAAAAATCCAAGTGATACATATTTATATGAGAGAGTATGGGGGAATAGGTTTTATTTTTTACATGATGGAGTAGTCATATTTAGTATAGTAGGTGTAGGAGTACTAGATGGGGGATTTTGAGGTTAAGTTTTAGAGAGACCAAGTTTCCTTTGATATTTCCCCTAATGGTTGTTTTGAGGATTAGAAAAATAGTTTTTATTCTAGGGGAGGATTTTCATTCCTTTGGTGATGCATGGGTGGCTCTCTATAAGTTTCATATCTCATCCTTCTCTATAAATCACGGTGTGATAAACATGCACTGAACTTTGCAAGGCCAATTTTTGTAGATTGGATTGAAGTGCTCCATTACTGATTTTGTGACTTGTTTTTTGGTCTTCCAGAAGATGAATATTGGCATCGTGTTCCCAGCGGTTTTCTATGGTCATTGAATTTTCCTTAGTGAAATTGGGGGGATATCTCGATGGACTTGATTCCCATTTTTTATCAAGATCAACGAGTCTTGGATTCTTTTTGGGTGATGGTGATAATTTTGATAAAATCACCCCACATTAAAGAGATCAAGGAGTCAAAATCTATAGAGGTTATTTCTAAGTACTTCTAAGAGGAGGTGGTTATTTTCCAAGGAGTAGTAGGAACGATCATCTTAGATCATGATCCTCTTTTTACCTCCAAGTTGTCGAGAAGTCTCCAATATGATTTTTGATCTCATATTTTCCTTATAACTACTTTTAATTTATAAAAAAAAAGGTTTTTCAAAGTAGATATTCATACTCATGAGGTCATGTTCAGTTCTTGTGTCAAGGGTATCGAAGGTTCATGGATGAGACACCTACCATTTGTCATGTTTTCTTACAATAATATTTTACCCTACACCCTTGGTATAGAACCAGTTTAATATTTTTTTGGATGTCCCTCCCATTCTCCATGTGGTTGGATTTGTGTTAAATAGTCAACCATTATATGGCTAGAACTAGTGCAAAGCATGATTTAGAAGGTTCGTGATATTCATGAGAGGATTAAGTAGCTTAGTATTTTTAGAAGTCCTATGCCAATAATAAGTAGAGGCCTATGGAGTTTGATATTGTAGATCAGTTTTATATGAATGTAACTTATCATCATGGTAGGTGAATGTCTAGACATGTGAGTAAGATTTCTCTTATGTTTTCTAGGCCTTTAGAGTTTTTGGATCATGTTGGAGCTATGGCATTTAAGTTAACAATACCACTTTAGATGATCGAGAAACATGATGCTTTCAATGTGTCAAAAATATTCTATTTTCTTCTTAATGAAACTGACTTCATTGATTAGGGTAAGATCAAAAATTATGATGATGGGACCTTCCAGGAGAATTCTATGGAGATCTAGGACTGGTAAGAGAAGGTGTTGCACAAGAATTTTATTCCTTTGGTTCATTTATTGTGGTGACATGATGGAATATAGGAGATCACCAAGGAATGTGGGTCATTCATACGTTCTTATTATATCAAGCTATTTTATTTTTTGATATTATCTTGTAGTAATGCTTGTTTTGTGACTGTTGACCTTTATCTAGTTTATGAGATGCTTTCTCTTCACTGAAGCCATATTGAGGACTTGCTCTTATTTGACATGTATCTCCACTAGAGAGTGTCTTCGAGATGGTTTATGGAGTTCTATATTTTTTTCACTTTATTTTAATGAGTGAGGTGGTTGATCTTCAATGATGGGGAGATTCTTGAGAGGTATCTCATGGGGAGGCTGTTCAGAAAACCCTTTTTTTCTTTTCTTTATCACCGGGTTTGTTTTAAACTATTGAGGATGAGAAGTGTTTGATATGTATATTATATAAAGGAGCAAATACTTATCAAGCATCAATTTTCATGTTTTCAGGGTCCATTGTTCTTAGCGGAATCCTAGATAGGTATCGGTGGAGTTTGGGATCTAGAATATGGAGTTTCAAAATGAGTGGTTTTGGTTTGCAACACATTTTTGAATTCATGATCGCATAACAGATTTTTTCATGGTGTGATTAAAAATGTGCATGGTATATTCCTGATATGAATGGGATCCAATAAATCTATCTCTAAAAACTAAAGGAATGTAAATGAAGTTCATGATATATATCGATCTACATTTATTAGGTCGAAGTGAAATTTTTTTTTAGTGTAACATAAAACTCAAACATTTCATGACATGAGTGACCCATTCACATCAAGAAAGTGTTTTTTTCAGTGTTCCTATAAATCCATCAACACCCCCATTTTTTTAAGGAACCAACCAAATTCTCTAAAACCCTATGAAAACCAAGTTTCTTATTTAAGGAATTTTGAATCCCTTTTGATCGGTATTTATCCTTAGCTTTTCATGTTTGACCCATAGTGATCCACGATTATTTTCCCCTATTTCTCCTATGATTTCTTATTTGTTGAGTTTTGTTTCATATCATTAATTATTTCCATACTTTCTATGTTGATCACTATTGTTCTTATGGAATTATTTGGATGTTTTTTGGTGTGGTTTTGGCATAATGTTCTTGTAGGGCAGTAGTTTTCTTCAGGGAGAGTTGACTAATGATTTGTATTATTGTTTGATTCTCGACTAATGAATGTTTAAAACCATGAGGTTGGGGATTCACAGATTCTCCTTTTTTTATGTGAAATCCAAAAGTTATCATGATTTTCCTTTTTCTACGATGATTTAACTAACAATCATAATTATTAAATAAAAATAATAAAATAAAAAGTTTATGGTTTTATAAATCACATGCATTTATACACCATGAAAATGTTTTAAATCTTGACTTACTTGATAGTGTTCTATATATGTTTATTCTTTGATCAATATTTTTTTTATGCATGGGCTAGCATGTTTAATTTGATGAAACTTGTTTATAACGTAAATCCAATAATAATGTATCTAAATAATCTAAATTCAATTTTTGTTGAATATGTTGATTGATATGATTTCGTGGAAATAAAAAGGTTCTTAATGCGCATCTAATTTATTTTTTCCCCATAAGTTAATCAAATGATATAAATTAAAACTAAGAAGGAAATGATTGTTACATATAATAATGTAGAGGAATGTTAATGGAATTGTTCTTCCATAAAATTTACTATTTCGGGTTATTATGATCTAAATCTTGTTTTAATAATTTATTGGTTTTAATTGATGATGCCGTAGGTTTCCTATGGTTTTAACTTTTATAAATTAATCAATTAGTCTTACATGTTTATAAAACTATTTTTTTATAAATATAAATGTTTGGGGTTGAGTGAGACCATTTTCTTATGAATGAATGATCCCTTGTTTTTTACGGCCAAGAAGCCCTGATAACTCCATTTGGTGTTTTCTACCATCTAAATTTTCTTTGGATGTGATCCTTTGTATGTGAAATGATTTTAGAATTGTATAACTGTTGGTCTGGTTAGATATGGGTGGGGATTACAAGGTTTGGGGTGGCTGTTGATGCTTGTGATGATGGGATGCATGGTGATATTCATGGTGGTGTTAGTGATGACATTTGGATTGATAGAATGAGTTGAATTTGGGATTTCCCATTTTTGTTCTAAAATCTATATTATTTCTTGATAATTTTATTCTTTAATAGATGGAATGTTGGGAATCCTGTTTATCTACATTTTTCCCCACCACATATGAAAATTGGTTGTCATGGTTATGAATATCTATTATAGTAACATTGGATTTTTCATAGTGTACCTATAATTTTGAAATGATAATGATTAATAAATTTTTTAATCCACGGCTTTGGTGCCCGAATGGAATAAAAGTATTGATCATATTGTGTAAACATGAAATCAGTTGGATTATTAATTAATGGGATGGAATTTTGTTGATGGTTAATAAAATTAAAATGGAATAATTATACTTATTTCCCAATTAATTAATTAAGACAAAGTGAAATTTTAATGAAAGAATTAATATAAATGAATCTACTTGAATGTTTCTGTGATTTTAGGATTTTAAGTTCATGACTATGGAATTTGGGTGTATGAGAGACATTAGATGCATTTGAGACTAAGACTTGTTTAATGCCCCTTGTGTGTTTGATAACTATTTTAAGTTTAGTACATTTTGGTATTTCATACACTACCCAACCTATGTGGTAGGGATATAAACACCCAATTAACTCTAGGAGGGTGTTTTCCCCAACATTCAAGATAGCGAGGAAAAAATGAATGACTTACCCATCTAACCCTACTATTTTCTCTTGGTATTGATATGTTCTAATATGTACACTTGTTATCTTATCACAGAAACATTTGTAGTGGGTTGGAATGGATTGGGGTTATTGTTTTACAATAAAAAGTCTATGGATATAGTATCCTATGTATTATTATAAGTATAATATGTATGGAATATGAAGGATTTAGGAATAATTCCTAACATATGATCAGTGGAGGATCCCCGAAACTACTTATTTACTATCTGTAAATGTGGCGTAGTTTGATATGATGGTGTGATGCATGGGGTATAAAGTTTATGATGTGATGATATGATGCATTAGGTGAATGGTATGATACATCATCCATAGTACCTTTGAGATATATTATATTTGGAAGGATGTGTGGAAATATGTGATACATTGGGGTATAGAAAAAAATCAACGGGGAAAAGAAATAGGGGTACCTTCTTTTCATATATATATATAGGTTGGAATCATGAGCACTTTTTATTAGGAAAGGTATCCATTTTTTAAATTATTTTTATAGGAAACCCTTTCATAACCTAGAGGCCCAATTTCCCATAGAAACATTACAACATGGACCAAATACCCAACGACCTGATGGAAATTACATGGCCCTAAGAACCTGACTGACCAGTCTTCATCATTTCATGTTGCTAGTCTTATGTCATGCCACCCCCTATCAGTAATAATTTCACAATGATCCTAGTATAAAATATGTGTCTCCCCCCTATGATATACCATCGCATCTTGATGGAATGACATATCAGGGAAGGGAATCCTTCTATCCATGGTGTGGGAAGAGGTTTATATGAAATGTGTGAGAACACCCATATCTCATTCGTGATTCCCACCCGTTTATTCCTTCGTGACCCGTTCTTTCATAAAATACTTATTTATATTAATCTTCATACGTATCCCATCTGTATATATTCACTTTTTTAAGAAACCCACCACCCTAAATCAATTTTTTATGGGAAAAAAAGATTGGATAATAAGAGTTAACTTGACTATCCCTCTTATTAATTCTTCTTACCCAATAATTCTTTCCTACAATGCCTTACTATTGTGATGAGCCTTTCACTTGAACCATATCACATAACCTTCTTCCCATTAGTGAAAATTCAAAGTCCCTTTATCCAAGAATTTATTGACATAATGATGGATCTATGGATTATAGGCCAAAATCTGTGACCCATAATCCAAAATTAGGTAAATAGTTCTACTGACATAGTACTACTATACTACCAACTATAGTAGTGCTAAAGTAATTATAAATAAAACAACTAGGTTTTGAACCTTGGTATATTTGATGCAGGATCATAGGGGTTTACCACTCAGTTATACCCTCATATACCATTCAATAGACATTATATTATATGTTCATATGTATGCTATACTTGGTGATAGATACCCATGGGTAGGTTGGGAACTTAGTATAACTTTTTAGGTGATGATTAAACTTCAATTTTTGTTTACTATGTTGTAGAATAATTTATTTATCTTTTTGAAAAATAGGCTTTAGTGAGGATACTACTTATTATACCTGTATTCCCAACATAATTATAGATATTTTTTTTCATGTAAGTAGTAGAAGGTTGGTGATTAGGATGCACATTATTAGATCATGATTTGTTAAAAAGCTGTTTGGGATTCAGTGATCACTTCTATGTTTATCTTTTGGTACTTACTATTTTCATTTAGTTGTATGACCTTACATGCTTGTATTTGATAGAGTGGTTTACTTTTTTCTTGAGCAGGTGTTGTTGAGAGTTTATATTTTATCATTATCATTTATTCTATCATATAGGGTAATGGATCCCATGTATGTGTATGATATACCCCTTGTGATTTTTATAAACCCGTGAAATTTTAGAGGTGGGATTCATCCATAATTATCTCCCTAATCTCATTTCTAGTCTTGGAGGGGAACCTTTAGGGTGAGGGGGTTGTGACATTGACCCTTGAATATGTAAAGGGTATTTAGAGAAGATTTATTTTCTTTACTTATAAAAGTGGGTCCTTTCCACCCTTTTAGTGATACACTTTACAATTAACATTTTCATGAAAACCTAGAAAAAAAATTTCTCCTATATTTCTCTTTCATTACCTAAACTTTATAATATCTAAAAGTTACCACGTGTACTTAAATTCTAAGGATTCCATCAGGGGGAAGTTCAAGGTCTCAACACAAGTATTACTTACTCCTCACCTTTTCTTCTTAATATTTCTCTTACAAACCTACCATGACTATAAAAATATAATGAAATCCGTATCATTATAATACTAATGTTTTTTTAAATTAATCAAACAACTATGATTTATTCTTTTTCATCCACTTTGAAGAACAAATGTATGTAGATCGTGTGTTTGTAGGGACAACTAACTCCATGAAATGACGCCTTTCAATTTTCACCACCACCTATATTCACTAGTTATAATTATGGAATGGATGAATAAATTTAACATATATAATATTATTATGGTTATGAATAGGTAAATTATAGTCCACCATCAATCCATCCAATTCTTTAGGAAATAAAAGTGGTAATGGTGTGTTGTGAAGACTACCACCTATATGAATTAATTATTTTATTTTATTCATCATGAATTTCAATTGTTATTCTATACAATTAAAATATTATTAATAAAATTAAAAATATTTAAATTATAACATTATCCATTTATTATAATTATAATATATACTTCTTTTACCATTCTAACACATCGAGTTATAGTGTGCTCATGATTGGGTCAGTTTAACCACTTACATGAACTATGATATAAAAATATAAGATGTATGAATTTAAAAATGTATTTAAGGTACATAAATTATGATTATCACACTATTAACACTATGTAATATAATATTATACCTTTGATTATAGATAGTAATAATAAACAATCATAGTAAACATAACCACCTAAAATGAACACATCAGAGTACCTTTCCTAATTTGACTTTGTTTTATTATGAAACATTATAAAAATATAAATTTGATGCTAATAGAATTATAAATTACACAAAACTCTATTATTATTTAAATTAAGAATTTATTCTATAACATCTATATCCATGGTCAATATACCAAAATATGTATGAAGAAATTGAGTGAACCACCTTAACTATTCACCATATTCATAAAATAAATAATATATAAATATAAAATGATTATAAATAGTCCTTATTAAATGAAATAAATATAAATAATGTTCCTAATAAATTATCTATAATCATAAATTGATTATTTATGTAGTTAGGTACTTGTGCAGAGTGAATCAGGACCTTTATAAGGGTTTCTTCTTTAAATTTTCAACACCCTAAGACATAATTATTATTATGCACCATGTTTTATTTAGAATGATGTATAAAATTCCCCTATAATATTTTGTAACAGTATATTCTCGTTATTCATGTTAATTAATGCTTCATTTGAAATCACATCCTCTAAGGGGTTTTGATTTCACTGTTTCTGATATCATAATAGTTTAGTCTAACTACATATTCATCCAATGAGTTAGAATATTTCTTATTGAATTATATTTTTCCATGTTTGATTTATTCTATAAAATTAATAATTTATATTTTTTCCTATTTCTCTTATGGGGTTTCATAATTCTTCCTTATAATGTCATTACCAAATTATTCTTACAAAAAAAGTTTTTTTACTTAATAGAATTTCTTGGTCTTATATCTTATTTCCAAAAACATGTTCTTGTTATGTTTGTTTATATGGTGTATATACTACCTATTCTTTATACTATATCCAGAATTATCTCCCTTCAAGGCTATTTTATGTTATATTTTAATCTCTATATCCTTTATGGGTTTATATTTAATTGTTAATCAATCCATAATATTTATTCTCCCAACTCATTTTAAAATCGGGATCTCTCAAATATGATAATCCATTTGGGTAAATTTGATGTGTTTTATTTACAATATCCCAATAATTTTATATAACTATGGTTATAATTGGTGAGTTTTTATTTACCTTGATTTAACAATTATTTTTTAGTAATATTTTAAACCAAATTGGATTTCAACAATTTTTTTTTGTAAATATATAAAAAAGAATTTATATTTGTGCTCCTATTTTATACGAAACCACACATTTTGGGGAAATCCATATATTTATTTATAATATTATAAATTTTTACTTTAAAATACGTTGGATTTATTTTCAAATGTTTTAAAATAAAATCAATTTAATGTGTTCCATATGTATCATTTTCAACAAGAATAATCTATTTCAATAATTCCATATAATTATATATTTTCATCAACATATCATTTTATACGAACCTTTCTCTCTATATTTTAATTGTTTATAAAAGAAATAATTTATTTAAATGTGTTATAAAATATATATTTTAGAATTATATAAAAAGATCACAGATAGTTCTTATGTCCAAAGTAAATTTTTTAAAACTCCTAAAAAGTGTTTTTGATCTAACTCATTTTCCTTTGATATATGTAATTATTGATTAAGTATATTAATTAATTGATACCATCTAATTTATTTCTTTATATAGATTATGAAATTTTATTTTCTATCATATGATTGATCCATCACTACATTTGTTTTTCCTAATCATACAACATTAAATAGAATATGTGTTCTTATAATTCCATTCATTTTCGAATAACCTATTTTTCAATTATTTTATTGACTAGTTTTAACCAATATTTCATACATTGACTTATAGGGAAAATTATTAACTTAATAATATTCACTTTACTTATACTACGTAAATACCATATGATTTATTATCTTTATTGAAGGGTATTTATCTTAAATGTTACAGAATGACATTGGATACCCATTTATTTTATTTTTTGTTATCATATGATGATTGTTGATGGAATTATGAATAATTTCATTATTTGATTATTTTTTCAAAGTATAGAAAACCTCTTTTTATACATTAATTTTTCATGTTATGTTGAAAGGATTGATATGCTACGACACACATATATATGTATGGTGATGGGAGGAAACCTATATCGCTATCTAGTGCATTCATTAAAAGATAAAATTTCTAGAGATATATATATATATATATATATATATTGGAAAATTGTATTTTCTCGAAATATTGGGTGAAAGTGTGTGACTCACGAAGTCAATGTTTCTATATACTTATAGATGTGCCAGAATTTTCAAATAATGACTAGTTTCTATGATATGTTTCATTTTCATGATGTATTATTATGTGATGACATGCCATATTCCATGATTTTTGATCTATATTATTTGGATATAAATTTATTTTCTACCTTTCTTATACTTATTTGATCATATTATAATCACTTATGATCTTTGATTATAATCTATTATTTTTATGTTCACTATATATCTAAGCTCATCCATTTCATAGGATTACATTTCTCCATATTATGAAAATAAGAAAAGTATAAAATTTCTAGAAGTGTTCCTTATGTATAAGATTATTGGGAGATATTTAATACAAATTTTCGATTAATTAGTTTCTTCTATAGTGGTAAAAATTATAGTAAGATGAAAAATGATTGTGTTTTGTTAGTTTATATTTTATTATAATTTCTTAAATATATAAAACTAAAAGTTAATGTGAATTAATGTAATGAAATATTTTATTTCGGTTATCTAATTCATTCAATGACATCCCTGGAGTTCCATTGTTGGTATCAAGGAATGTTTTAGACAAATTTAGAGGTTAGGATATCTGTTTAGGATAATTTAAGGATTGATAAGTTAATATTGATCATAATTTCATAGGTATAGATGGCCCTTTAGGTTATTTGAGTTAATATTGAATATTTTATTATATTTAGGTTTTATGAAAATAGATATTTATTGAAATAATTAGGGATTATTCTATATATGTATGACATCATAGAATTTTTGTAAAGTATAGATTATGGGTTTTGTTGGAAATTAAATCCCTATATAGATAATAAAAGAATAATTAGGCTCTCGAAGAAATACACATTGGAGTGATAAATATAAAAATTATGGATTGTGTATTAACTCAATCACCCCATGATGCATGAAAAAAAGGCCTAACTACACACTTAGTTTTGAACTCCTGGGGGATATGTATTTGTTAATTGTATTCTCTTTTTGATCCATGATGAAGGAATTGATTATGGTGCTAACTAATTAGGTTAGAGAACCTAATAGGAAACTAACCATGGATTACCAAGGATATAACAAAGAGGGTCATAAGATGAACTAAAAGTATCATATGGTTAAAACGAAGGTATTGTAGGGGGAAACATCATCTTATTGATATTTTCATATTTATATTTATGATATTATCATAAATTTTGTGGTTTTTAAATTTTTTTCGAAACAAGATCATGAAAATAATAACAAGAAAGGTTTTCATTTAGAAACTGATATGTCAAATAACTAAATAAGGGAGTATACTTAATTTTCTTAGAATATTATTACATGAATATTATAATTGACATGGTGATATTCATAGATTTAACCAAGATAGTGAGGTTGATATCTTAAGAGAAGTTAAATATTGATACCTCTAGATGTTTTCATTAGCGGGTGATATTTATCAATAATATTTTGATTTATTATTTTATTTAAGAGGATTATTTTTAACATAATGAGGATTTTCCTTCATTAGTTTTGCATTAATCTTTCTGAAACATATATTACAAGGTAATAATAAATTTTAAAAGTAATTTTATGACTATGTTATATTTTTTTGGATAAAAATTGAATAAAAATTATTTATGGATAGATTAATCTTATGTTTAATGTATGATTAATGTTGAGAAAATAAATGGTTGATTGATTTTTAAAAAAAAATAGTTGATATTGGTAATTATGGAGTTTATAATTGATTCATGCATGTTTTAGTGAAGTTAATCACATATTTGGAATTGTGGTATATATTGGCTAGTATGGAGTTTTATAACCTTGTGATAAATACAATTTTATCCTTACATATTGTGTTTTTTTATACAAGACTATATTGTTTCCATTGGTTCAATTTCTTGGTGATTCATATGGGTTTAGGGAAAGTAGTTTTTAGATAATGTATGATTGAGTTTTATAAAAACATGAGATTATGATTGTATGAATGATTAATCTTATGTGAGGAAATACAAGTGAATGAATATACCATAATAGAGTAAGATGGATTTCATATTAGAAGTTAAATCCCAATTGAAAAATATGTTAAGAACACCCTCACCTACTTTTATTAGTTAGTAGTAATTAAAAGTGAAAGGATTTAATTTTTTATAAGGCATTGAATGTAAATCCATGAGATTTAGTAATATCTATTTCTATAAATTGATACTATGTTGTATAGATTGTTTCACACATCACACCAAACCAAAAAAATCAGTGACATATTATATGAACCTTTATTGGAATATAATTTTAATAATAAAAACTGAAGTAAATAAAAATATTATAATCACTTAGAAATTCGTCCAAACATTGACTAGTAAAAATAATTTTTTTAAAAAAACATTTTTGAATAAAATTAGTTTTTAATAATATATACTGAATTTTTATTCAAATTTCAATTTATAAATTTTAGAATATGAATTTTACAAAATTAACTTCATTTTTTAATCCCACATTATATAACATGAGGTTAGGGTGATTTTTTTATAATTTATCTAGAATAATTGATTTTTAGGTGAGTGAAGATAATACCGATTTGGTTAATAACATCAATTATATGACATAAAATAATCAATTAAACGTTATCCAATAGTTATATATATAATAATATAAAGTAAAATAAATAATTTAAATTTTCTATTTAGAATTTAAAAAACCTATGTTTATTATTTTGTAAAGTTAAGTAAAATTTCACTCTAAAAAACTATTTTAATTCACTAATATTAAATAATTATATCTCGACAATTATAAAAATTAAATATTAAAAATTTAATTAAATATTTTAGATAGAAATTTTCATAATATGAAGTATTTTCAATTTAATTTTCAGGAATAAAATTATTATTACTAAGATTTAAGTTAATGACCATGATAATAGAAAAATATTTATTTTTAATGATTTATTTTATTTATATTATATAAATTACTTCAAATTAAATAAATTAATATATTATAAAAATTAATTTAACATAATGTTGAAAACAATTTAAAATTATATTAAAAAATATAATTGGTAATCAATTCTAATTAATATTAAGAATGAACATTTTTTAATATATCATTTTTCCATAAAAAGATTTTCACTGTATAAAAAATGTTTTGTTTTAGAAAATTGATTTATATTGCTGGTAAATTGAATTAGATGAAATAGATATTATATTTATGTTAATAAAACGCAAATTTGGTAAGGGAGACTATTTTATATGTTTTGAAAAGTAAATTTTACCTGGGTAAAAACTAGTTACCTTGGTAAAAAAATGGTAAAAGTAAAAATATTCGAATAATTGACTTCAAAATTATTTGAAAAAAAAGAAATAAATAATTTCTTTTAGATTTATACACCGAATATCACAAAAAACCCCATTATTTATTGACGTTTTATTCATTTAACCTTGAATCATATAATGATATCATTGTTAAATATTGGGTATTCACAGTAGTTCACTTTTGTTCACTTATAAAAGGGGTTTCATGACACCCTTGAAATGCACCACTTTTCCTTAGAAATTTCATTTAACCCCAAACATATTTTCTCTCTTAGAACTAGTTTATATTTAATAAATCCTATGACCAGTTTAAATTAGCCTATATCTTTCTATTCTAAGGAGTTCATTAAGAGGAAGTTCAAGGTCGTGATGTATGTTATACTTACTCCTTGCCTTTTATTCATAATACATATCTTATAAACCGATAATAAAAATAGTAATATAATGAATTTAATATCATTATTATACTTAATTGGTTTTATATTAATTTATAAACACTTATTTAACCCTTCCCATAGACTTTGAAAAAGAAAATTACATTAATCTTGCATTTGTGTTCACTAATGGCAGCATGGAGCGACGTCTTATGTTTCACCCCCTATCTCTTCAGTGATAACAAGGAAACAATTGAAGAATAAATGTGAAATATATAATATAAATTTTATTAGTAATATATATGTTATAATATACCTTCATTACCTCTCATTCATCATGAAATAAAACTGTTAACTCCGCATTGTGTGGACTACCACCTCCATGAAGTAACAATTTGAATTTTTCATCTTAATTGTCATTACTTATCCAAAAAAATTAATATATGATAAATAACATAGAAAATATAAAAAATATAATTATTATTCTACTATAATGATATTATACACTTTCTTATCCATACTCACATACTGAGTTATAGCATGTTCTTTTTGGGTCGGTTTATCAACCTATATAAAACGTACTATAAAACTAAAACACAAATGAATTTAAAAATTTATTTATGTTAACAAAATTTTTATATTATATAAATTTAATATGAGACTTTATATGTGTGATATTAAAAATAAATTTTTATCGAACACTAAGCATCCCTAAATCAACATATCAGAGTAACTTAATTAATATGAGTAAATTTTATAAAAACATAAACACCAAATATAATTTTTATTACAATAAAATAACAAAGGAAATAAAAAAGTAAAATTATATGGATTATTATGTTATTATAGAATAAATTCAACCATTCTCAATGTTCATAAAGAGTTACATATAAATTAATAGAACCACATTAAATAACCAAGATAAAAAATATATAATAAATAAAGAGTATATGATAATAATTAGTCATTAATAAATGATATATATATATATATATGAATAAATTTCGTAAAATGGTAATAAATAAAATAAATTTGGTTATATCATAAGTCAGGCATATGTGAGGAGAGAATCAGGACCATGGTAAGGGTCTCCGGTATCAATTTTCAATCTTATAAGAGAAAATTATTTTTATACATCTTGTTTTATTTAGAATGGTGTATCTAACAAACCATTAATATTTTTTATCATGATAATATCAATTTTAATGTTATTCAACGTTTCATTTGAAATAACATCCTCTAATGGGTTTTAATATAAATTTTAATGATATCATAAAGAATTTTACAAACCTAATTTCCTTTGAATGAGTTACAAGATTTCTCATTAAATTTATTATTTTGGGTCTGATTTATTCTACCTAATGAATTCATTGTATTTTATTTACTCATTTAATTCTAGGGTTTTACAATTATTATGTATTAACTCATTATAAAATTAGTCTTAACTTAAAGACTATGTTACTTTTAAGGGTTTATTGGTTTAAGAATATTATTTCCTGAGAGATACTTCTTTTTATACCCAGATTTACTTTTATATCGGGTATATTGTATCTATTTGTTATATTATATCATGAATTATATATATAATTGTATTTGAAGTTCAATTTCATGATCTTTTACATTTTAGGGTTCTTATTTAAATGATAATCAAATTATATGGTTTATTTTCCCAACCTCAATTTTAAATGAAGAAAGTTCAAATGTGATAACACCTAGGATGAATTTGTACAAAATTTAGTCAAAATATCAAAACCATTTACTTTCCCTATGGTTATCCTTGGTCTTATTTGATTTATCTTCACCATTATTTAAAATTAATGTTTTAAAATATTTTAAAACAATATGGTTTTTAAGAATATTTCATAAATAATATAAAAAAGACTTTTTTTGTGGTCATATTTTATCTTGAACTCCACATTTTGCGAGGACAACCCTCTTTTTTATTTAAAAAATTTAAGAAGTTTATTTTAAATAATTTTACTTTTTCAATAATTTTTCTAAAATAAATTTGATTTAAATAGTTTCATATGGTTTATTTTCAATAAAATGAATATCTTTTAATGTTTATGCTTAAACGTATTTTACCTCCATATTTTTAATTTTATATTAAAAAATTGTCCCTAAATTTTCTTTGTTTTTAAAAAAACAAATTTTTATTACATTGTAATAAAATATTTATTTTAGATTTTTTTTCAGAAGATCATTTATTTTTCTTAATTACAAAGTGTTTTTTTTCTAAAACTCATATAAAGTGTTTTCATCTAAGTTATTATCCTTTGAAATATATTGTTCTTGATCAATGATATTATTCGGTCAATACCATACACTATCTTTCTATGGATGGATTATAAAATGATATTTTCTATCATAGTAGTGATCTATCGCCAAATTTTTCTCTCCGAAACATCAAATGTGAATAAAAAAAATTTTATTACATTAAATTTACTTTTTTAATACCTTGTTTTTCATTTATTTGATTAAATAATGTTCAACGAGATTCCACACATTGATTAATTAGAGAAATTATCTTCTTGATTATATACCCATTAACTATACAATTTAAATACCATACGATTTATTTTCTTTATGGAAGGGTATTTACTTAGAACATTACTAAATATCATTATATACCCATTCATTTTGAATGGGTATATCATGATCTGATTATTGGTATAATTACAAATGATTTATTTATGTTATTAAACTTGAAATGTAGATGAAGCTCATTGTATTTACATAGGTTTCATGATATGTTGAAATTATAGGTATAATTTGGCACACATATGTATGGATGATGAGGTACAGAGTCAAATATCTCCTTTAATTTCATTATTTGTAATTTTAAATCTCAGGACATATTTATATGCAAGAATAATTATATTTTTTAGAAATCATCGGTGAAAGTGTGTGACTCAAGAAGGTGATGTATATGCAGGTATAATTAAGTTGTCTCATAACCATGGGTAAAAATAAGTGGCCCAAAAATGTGATTCTTCCCTATCCTTAAGGATATGCAACATTTATCAATGTTTGCCTTGTTTCTATGGTGTGTGGAAATTTCATGGTGTTTTATTATGTTATTCCATGCCTTATTCCCATATTTTTGATTTATACTATATTGGGTATAAATTTATTATGTATCTTGACTATACCAATATGTTCATCTTATGATCACTTATGATCATTGATTTTTATTGTTTATGATTACCCTTACAGATCATCTGAGATCACACCTTTGTTTTTTTTATTTACCCAATTTATAATGATAAGAAATGTATGAAATATCTAGTATAGCATCTTATGTGGATAATTAATGGTATATATTGAACAAATGTCATCTATTGGGATGTTTCTTTATATATTGGAAAAAATTTACTCCAGTTGAATAATATTTGGAATTTTTTAATTATATTTTCCATGTTTTCTAAAAGTATAAAACAAAAGGTATTGGGAATGTATGTATTGAAATATTTAATTTAGATTTTGTAATTTAGATAGTCACATCTGTGTGGTGCTATAGTGGATGGGGAAAGAGGGGATGTATTAGTGAACTAATAATATATTTTTCTATTCTATGTTTTCTTACTGAATCAACCTCCATCAATTGTTAGAGTTAGAAATCTCACTAATCAACTCTCACCCATTGAGGAAAGAAAATAGAAAATGAAACCAGATGTGAAAGGTTCACTACTCAAAATGAGTAGCTAATAATTTCCATGATCTAGAATCACCATATTCCTTAAAATCAAATAAAATAACCATTTTTAATATAATTATAAGGGGTCATCAATGATGTCTTGTTATAATAATAAAATAGGATAGTGTCCCAAAACAAGAAGAAAGGATTCCACCTTGATCACACTTGTTATTGATGTTTCCTTATCTTCCACATGGTATAGATTATCCTTTCCATCTAAATTAATATCTCATAATAACATAAGTTTCTTGTGAACTTATTATTCAACATAAAATATGTATGATTATTACACACATTAACTAATTTTGTAATCGTTCTACTATTATAGTTCTTCTTCTACATGCATTTATATAAGAAATCATTTCCTTATTCAATTTCTATATGCACTTCACTACACACACACATTATCTATATATTATTTTATGCAATTTATCTCATTGATAATCCAATAAATTATGCACACATGACCAATTCTAAAATTCTTACATAAAATAAACACTCTTATTTATCATTTAATTTAAATTTGATTTTAAAATTCAAAAAATGGATTTCTCCATATGTACATAAATTTATTTTAACTCTTATTAATTATTCATAATTATATATATCCATATATTTCATTATAATGTTAATTGATATATAGTATCATTCATACCGGTTCATGTGGATTGTTCCTAAAAATTTCTATCTTTGAGATGTGGAAATATTTATTCATGACATTAGATTACTCTTATTTTTCGTTAATTTATCATACTGTGCCATGAAAAAATGAATCATTGTGTGATATATTGAACGATATGAAATAAAAAAATATTATATTTTCCATGTATTCACATCACAACATGACTTCATCCCATGAACCATAATTTATCCCAACAAACAATGTGTTCTTCTCAACACACCGTGATTATATATTAAATAACAAATACAACTAAAAGCTACATATCCCTATGGTCCCCATAATCATTAATGTCGTGGGTCACCATATTGCTCCTCAGTTTCATCTTTGAACCACTATAGTTAATTATTGAGGCTTTAATAAATTCTATTTCTTAACAGGTTTGGTTCTGATCTTATATTGGAGGTCACTTCATTTCTCAGGGAAGAACCATGCTCTCTTGTCAGTCCTATCAATATTTAATCTTGTTATTTGACTAGGTAGAGATCAAGGAAGATGTTATACCATTAAAATTCAAAAGAGTTATGAATTTCAACACCAAGGTCTAGTTCAAGACATCATCTTTTTCAATTATTTCTCTAAGGATATGGAATTCCCATGGCTTGCGAGCAATAGGTAAAATAGATTTAATATCCAATACGGTATGCAAGAAAATTTATTCTCTTGTTGCGATTCGTGAAGTGAAGAAAAGTATATTCATGTTGGGATAATATTATAGGAATATTGGGTAGTATAATTTTATGTATGGTGATCTGGTTATTCATGATGTTTGAATCTTTTAAAATTACATCATCACGGTAGAAAAATTGGATATTTCTGAACAGCACATCATTGTGAAGGTCATTACTAGAAACACTAGTGTCTTTTATCATTTTTTATGTGAAGTCTGTCCATATGCAAAGGGAACATCTCTGGGGGGTACATGATGCCTTCATCCTGGGGGAATCAACTTGTATTGTGGGTGGGGATTTTAATTCTATTATGGATTCTTTAGAGAAGAAGGGAGGTCATCTATTACCTCAAAGGGATAGAATGACCATCTCATGCTTTTCTGATCAAAAGGGTGTCCTCAATCTCATCCTTTAATATGATAAGATCACTAGGTGAAATAATGAGAGGGGATCTAAGAGAACATCATGCATATTGCATCAGTGCCTTTCAAATCTTCAAAATATTTATTCCTTCCTTTGTATAGTGTTCATTCATGTGAATCGATATCTATACGACCATTATCCCATACTAATCAATTTGAATACGAGATAAGGCAGTGGAGGACACATCTAGTTCTATAATAATTGGTTTCACCTACATGAATACAACATGATGGTTCATGCATCCTTGAATAAGACAATCTAGGTAACTCTTTTGATATGCTTTCATAATAAATTGCATAGGATGAGAAAGGATCACAAAAATTGGTAAAATTGCATTATTTCTTCATGAAAAAACATAGAGAGAATAAAAATTGATATTGATCATGCAGAGACTAGCCTAGAAGATTCCTGAGAGGATGAAACATTTTTTTCACTTTTCCTCAAAAAGGTCCATTATAATTAAATGTTTTTCGAACAAGAAATATTCATGTTAGAAAGTGTGAGGGATAATTGGATCTTAGAGGGAGATCATATCACATGATTTTTTTAAGAATTTATGAAAGAAAAACGTCACTGTAGCATCTCAAATATTCAGATGGAGGATGACACTTTTTCTAAGTACCTAGAGATGATTAATGGCATGGTTGTTTTTCATTTCAAAATATTACTATGTAACTCTAACCCATGTAGGAATGATGGATAACCATGAATACATGCTAAAATTTTCTCTTCAATTCAAAATGTGATTTTCATCATGTCTATAAAATTTTAAAATCTAATACAGAAGAGGAAGAGATATGAAACATAGTCAAATATATTAATCTGGAATGCTTGCTAGGTCATGTTGGAATCCCTGGTTCCTTTTATGGGTGATCATAAGATATCATCATTGATTAATTTATTAATGTAATTGAGGACTTATTTCATGGTGTCTCATTACCATGGGATGTTTGTACCTACACAATGGTGTTTATTCCCAATGTGAAAGATCCCATCTCCTTCAGGAACTACATTCCCATCAGCATGTGCAATTTCCCCTACAAAGTGATAACATCTCTTATCAATAGAATACTCTCTTTAAATATGGAAAACCAGATTTCTGAGGAGAAAATTATATTTATTAAATTTTGGTAAATTCATGGTTCCATTGGTATATCCCAAGAGATGATCAGAGATATCAATAGGAAGGTGGTGGGTTATAACATTGTTTTCAAAATTGATTTGGACAAGCTATATGATCTCCATGAGTCTAAATTTATCCTTCGAGTGCTGAGATGCATGGGGTTCTCAAAATGAGTTGCTTATTTGATTTTTAGGTTCTTCAGCTACCCATGGCTAAGCATCCTTTTCATGGGGTGTAAATGTGGTTTTTTAAAATCAATAACGGGAATAGAGAAGGGTAATTCATTTCCGTCTTACATCTTCAACCTGGTCCAGGATGATCTTAGTAGGATCATTGTGTCCTATATGCAACGTGGAACTGTTCACCCTTATCATTGTAAGTCTCACTTCTGTGGAGTTACCCATATTCTTTTTTAGAATGACTTTTTCTTCTTTCTCAATTATATTATCTCTTATATTAGGGTGTTCAAAACAATGATGGAGTATTAATATAAATGTACTTTTCAAGTTGTAAACCAAGGAAAACGTTGTGCATACTTTTCAACTTCATGCCCAGACATGTGAAGAAAAATAATTGAACACATTCTTGGTATACAAAATAATAACATTACAATGGATTACCTGGGTGCACCTCTCACTCCTAAGAAGGCCAGGATAAAATATATTTAAGGTTTTGTTGATAATATTACCAGTTTACAAATTGGATGAAATTATTTCATTATTTTGGAAAGAGAATCACCATTGCTAGTTCTGTTTTGACCTCTATTCTGATTCATATCCTTTTAGTGGGCAATCTTCCCAAAAATACTTTAAATGAAATTGATAACCAACTATAAAAAGTGATATGGGATTCCTAGGGCAAGTAATGTTCCCCTTATATTAATTGGATAGAATTTCTAAACTAGTGGAATATTGTTGTATCAATTTGAGGTATTTTGAGAGAACTATGAATTATCTCTAAGAAAAACTAGCATGGGAAGTTATTGAAGGAAAAATCCTCTAGTGAAATTTCATTAAAGGTAAATATGGAAATTTTTTAAATGAACCAAGTGGACTTTTTTATCCCCTATAGAACTCTCTTAAAAGTCATATACCATTGTTTCTTCAAAATTATTATAGGGTTATTAGCCATGGGGAAGTTAATTTTTAGAATTCCAATTGGGTGGGGATTGTGTTAAACTTCCCAAGATTTCCTATGATAGATTTATCTTTCAAGAAGGCATATTTTCATCTGAATTTTATTCAAGAAATCTTTAATCCCAACTAGAGGAAACTCTATGGTTACATAATGATTTAGGATGTTCATGATAAGTATATTTTCACAAGGAATAGGTTTAGTAAAATTTTAGATGGGTCTTATAGATACATGATGAATTATATGAAAATTAATGATCCATGGGGGGAAACTATCTGGTGAAATATCATTCCAGCAAAATACAATTTCCTTATTTGGGGAGTTAAGGATTGCACGTTACCCACTAGTGCAGGGATTATGGGAAAGGAAATTCGCTTGGATTCCATGTGCACATACTGTGTTGTACACATGGAAGAATCTTCAACTAATTTGTTTTTCCCAGTGACTTTGTGATCAATTTTTAGATGATTCATGGCATTATTTTCATATATTTTCTGTCTAATATATTATCTTAAGGATATTATTCATCGGTGGTTTAGTGGTGCAGGAAGTAATGTCCATGAAAAAAGGGATTAGTCTGTTCTCCTTGTAGTGGGTTGCTGGCGCTTCTGGTAAGTATGTAACATTAATTGTCATGCTGGTCTCCATCCATCTGAAATAGCTATGGTGGAGAAGTCCCACTATCTCATGGTAGATCTAGATAAAATTCTCAAGAACCGGGATGAGGAACCCTCTCTTAGATGTTTCCTTTCCCTTAGCGGTGTTTCTCATACTTATAGACGCTCTTTGATGGGTCAATGTGTTAAATGGAATCCTCCTACTCATTGATTGAAACTGAATATTAATGGATTTTTCATTAATGATTTCATGAATGGTGGTTATGGTGGTGGTGGTGGGTTGGGGTGTTCTTGATCCACACAAATCTCTAATTATCACCTAATTTTATTCTTTTTGGGATGAAAACTCCCTTGGGGTACAATAATGTAAAATTCTTCTTGGTATTGATGTATTTAAATCCAAAAACATCCCATTGACATCTATGGAGGCAGATTTGAAGATTTTCTGCAGTTATCTCAAAGGGATTACTTACAATAACTCTCTTATCATCTATAAAATTAGTAAATGAAAATCCTTTATTGACATGGTATCGATATTCTTCACATGTGGTGATAGGGAAAACATGTAGAGGACTTCCTGGCATCCAAGGCATCCACTAAGGTATCCTTTATAGAGTTTTTTATTATATGGTTTTTTACCCCTGGTGGTGCAGATATTATTATTGGTGATTCTCTTGGTCTTCACTTTTATAGGCCCCTATGATCCTTCTCCCTATTTTGTTTACCTTTCATCCAATAATAATAATAATAATGGTTATTAGAGAAATGATCCTTACATATTCTATAAGTGAACATTATGTATATAAGGAGGTTTTTTCTGTTTTTAAAATTTATATTGTCTACTTAGGGTGACCTTTTTGTATCTGGACAATGATATTTATTTATAGTGAAGAGTTACTATTATATATTATTGGAGTTATTATTATATATTTAAGATAATATCAAATATTATACCCCAATCTTCATGAATTTAATAACATTCGGTCATCTTATAAACTATACCAAACATATTTAAAACACCAATAAACATGTAAAAATTATTCACCTCAAATAATAATATTTATTATATGTTATTTTGAAAATGGTTTATATTTTGAAAACAAAATCAAATAGAATAACTATTTCAACATAATTATATTTTCTAATTCCATTTTTTTTGGATTTTTGAATACTTCTTCATATTTGGGATCAATAATCTCCCCCTTTAAATTTTAATAGAAACCATTGAACCTAAATAACTATTAAAACTCATCACACTTATAAATTAATAATTATTCAATAAATCTAATCCCACTTGATTGAAATATGTGCTGAAAATAAGAAAATTGAATAATAATGTCATGTTATCTATAACAGTGACTAATATAATCTTATTTAAAATAATATTTCTACATTATATTGAAACCACCTAACAAAATTTCTTCTTCCACTAATTAAAAACTATTTTTATAATCGTTATATAACACATTTATGTATAAAATCTCACCAAACATGTTATAATAATTCATAAAACACACAAACATGGGGAATTTATATCATACCACTTTGAAAAAATCTCACAAAATATATTCTCTAAATAAGTAATACATATATCCCCTATTAGGTTAAACACATTTCATCATATTCACCACTAATATTATTTTCCTTAAACTTCTTAATTACATTAAAAAATAAACATAAAGGGAATTATTATTTTTTTTCTCCAACTTTGTCAGTAAATATCCAAAGAACAAGTGAGAGAGGGACTTAAGGCGCTATTACATAGCCTTGACTGAAGTGATGTTTAATTATAGTAATCAATATGAAATTATGAAATTAATTTTTCAAATTTGGTTTAGTTAAAATATATAGTATTTTCTCCATGTTTAGAACAAATTATTGCATTAAAACTTCTTAATCCACTAACTCTTTAATAAAATGTTATTTTTTATCAATTTAATTTGACCGAGAATTCAAAATTAAATTCATCGATATATTGATCCCATTTTATTATCACATCCCTTGAGTAATAAAAAAATCACATTAATCATAAAGACTTCTATTTGAGTCTTCATCCACAAAAATTGGATTGTTACATGAGTTTTTGAAAATAATCATAATTTTCAATACTCAAGGTCATCCAAATTAATTCAATATGTGTCGTTCAATGATCGTTTCTCATATATAGAATATTATATGAGACATTAAAATTCAATTTGTAAATATTAATTATTTTTTCCCAATCCACATTAATATATACAAATTAATAAAATCCACCATTTTTATCATATTTGAACTCATAATTCACTATGACTATGATCTTTTTTAGTATCCTCTTAATAGATATTTATAACCTGAAATTCCTCACTAAAAATGTGATGGATGGTGTTACTAAACCATCTAATGTTAATAGATTAAGTTTTAATATTTTTTCTAGCATTGTTTTTCTAATGTGCAATGCCTCTGTGGAAACTTGACGCCAAATCCATGATGTTATTCTACCATTTATAGTTAGATGGTGTGGATTTCATGATCAGTTCACCATTATCTTTCTAAAACATTAACTTATATGTGAATGTTTTGAGTTAATATGTGTATTATTTCTAAAGGTATCTAGTTACTAAGAATTTACCTTTAATTATTTGTGTTGTAATTTATTTAAGGGGATGGGATTTTGGGACCACTGCACCCTTGGGATAGGGGGAATTATTATTTACTCTAGAAATTCCTTAAGGTTTTAATATATATTCCTGAATTCTACACATATCCAAGTCCAATATTTGTCACCCCATGAATTTTATCAGTTTAGAAAATAAGTATATGTGAACTTATGTATGTATTAGAGGTTATCTATATTTATTCTACTTGTTTATTACATTATGGTTTAAAGAAGTATAGTTGAGAAATAGAGAATATATCCTCATCCAAGGAGTTGTAAGGTGTTATGGGTTTGGTATTTGGTCCATTATAGGGTCTTCTAATATTTCAATATGAAGGTAATTAGAACCTGTATAGTTCTATACTACTAAAAAGGACACATCATGAATTCTAATATTGTCTCATAAGAACGTTTTTGGTGGTTTTTAATTACATTTTTCTAGGACTAGGTGATGTTAAATGTCATGCATCTTGGGCCTAATGTTATTGAAATAAATCCTCATAATGGAATAATATGTATCTTGTCTTAAAAAAAATGAAATTCTCTATAGATCAAGATGAACATTTTAAGGTAACTATTTCTTAAAAATTAGTGCATTTTAATGTCATGTGGTAAAGAAGTATTAATTGTGATGTGGGATACACAATATGAAAACGTGATGCTTATGAATGGGATACCCATAATATCTCATCCTATATGTTATAAAAAATTGGATAAGTATATTGTCTGATTCATTGGGAATATCACCCTATTGAGGAAGAGGTACTCATATGAATATTTTCATTTGAAGTAGAATGGATGAAAGTTAATATGAATCAATAATATTTGATGGATCACTAAGAATATATCACATTAAGATAGGAGGAACATTCATGAATTATTTTATATTGAGGTAGGAGGAAATTTTAGGTAATAAAACCTTTTTATGTTTGAGTTGGGGATACATATAGATGATCTTGAGGTGAAGACGTCCCCCAATTATATATTAGTATGAAAACTATAAAGAATGAGCAGAGTCATGATAAAAATGGACTAATGAGGAATGGTTAATGACATGGAATATATCCCTCTTAGGAAGGAATTGGGGATTATACATGGGTGAACTAGATATTATTGACCTACTAGTTGACTTAGCTTTTGGTCGTGAGAGTTAGTGCTTGAAATTAATAGGATACCCTACCATGATCCCTAGATTATTTAGTGGAAAAACTAGGTCCACTATGTTCTTGGGATGACTAAATACAAAATATGGTTTATCCAAGGAAATAAACTAGCGGTATGGGAGGTTTTACTGGTATCCTCATGATTATGACCCCCATTATAATGGGAATACATTATCATCGTTACCCTGAGGTTCCTATATTTTTGGAAGGAATTCTTACAAAGGTTAGATTATCAAGGGGATATGTGAATGTTAATATGCACATTTTTGGGAAAAACATTGTTATGTTTCATTATAGGTTATTCCAAATGACTTATCATAATTTTATTTTTTAGGATTACACATTCGTGATGGTGATCCAATATGTATATTCAGATAATCTCAACCAATGTAGATGACTATGGTTGAAGAAAAGTTGTGATAAACAAAATGTTGCCGAAAATTGGGATGATTCATGAATTGAACCTTTGTAGATATATTCATAAATTGTATTGGATAATTTAAAATAGGGTAGAAAAAACTTTAGGGACTCCAATTTCTATATAGTATGGTTTTTTATTTGAATGAATATGGTCATCATGATATTGAAGGCTTCCAATTTGGGAAAGGTCTTAGAAAAATGAACATTTTCAAATGATGTTCACATGAATTATCTTTAAAGAAGCATCAAAAATTGGATTCATTAAGGATCATATTCTAGTACATATATGGAGTCCATATACAATGAATGACTCTTAGAAAATGGTCCTTCCTAACAATTCTCTCTTTAATCATTTATATCTTTTGGCATTCTAATTACTTGAAGGATTTATACAATGGTTTTTGAAAATATTTTTTTTAAATAATGTGATCATTGAGAGGAATGATTAATCATTATCAAAGTGAAAATGTTTATCGAAATGGAATTATCCAATTTTCTCAATCAAATATTGATGTATTTATAGGTTGTAATTTCTTGGAAAAGGTATTTTCATAGGATGTATGTGGAAACTAGATGTTATGTGACCATAAAAGATTAGTTCCAGTCAATGACAATATTTTTGACTATGATAGATCCTAGTGACCATGAGGGAGTACTGTGCACTCATAATAATTGATATCTAGTTTTGAAGGAACTCTGTAGTTACGAAGGGATACCTAAAAATTTCAATAAATTAACCTTGAACATGAAGGGACTATGTACCCAGGAAAAATTATCATGCCCTCACTAAAAATGATTTCTTATTCCACCATGAATGATATATTTGTAGTTTTATTTTCTTTGGAAAAAATTCCCTTTATTCAATCGATATTGTTCTAATAAATGACTGTAATTTTGCAGGTATCATTAAATTATCCATGTTATAATCGGGTCTGATCGGAATGAATAATTTATAATCCCATAGAATGTAGCCTGTGTAAATTCTATGTATTGTTTGCTTTAAGATATCCCTTATATATATGTCAACACATGGACTATTTCGAAACATGGTGATAAAATTAAAGAATAAAATTTCTCATGAAATATCTACTTCATGAATGAGAAACTTTATTAATGAATAAACATACTTCACAAACAACTCCACTATGTATGTGTTACATAGGTAACTATAAAATGATTACACAAATCACATTCTTAAGAGATTGTATTTTATGAAAACTTCTACCCACATAGCACTTATATGGTGTATCATTAATATAGGTTCTACATGGAAATCTGAAATTTCCACTTTCCAATCAATTTATTCCAATTTATGCCAATAACTTGTTTTTTTGAAGATATGACTCTACAACAACTTCTCAAAAATGATGATAGAAAATATTGATAGTATCGAGGTATATTTATAATAACATGATCATCTAATACATCAAATGCATTTTGAGCTCATGGGGTAGGTCTTCAAGACTATTCAATTGTATAATGATAGGCCATATATAGGTTTAGACTAATGAGTGACATGGTTATTCCCACCCCAGGTCTAGGGAATCAACTAAACTTGTGGATCAACCATCTCTCATAGAAATACGAGGATAACATTTCATCAATATGTTGTTTCATTACAGAGTCTAACAATTCATAGGGATACATATTGTGATATACCACTATCCTAATGGCAAGTATGATAGATACCAAAAATATATGTCCAGAATTATTGAATTGTTTTGAATAATTCTATTAAAGATCGTAGGCTGGGTTGTGTGTCATATTAAGACCTTCCCCATAGGGGATCATTTAGTATATATCAAGGTTGGAATTTATGGGTGAAATAGAGATGTTAATAATTTGGGTAGTATCTCCGAAAAGTTCTACTATATAATAGGATTTGGGTATCTCAGAATTTCTACAATCATAATAACAATATTATTTTTATCTAGAGAATAATCTCGAACATGAACGCTTTCCATTTAGTGAATGAAGAGGTTGGGATGAGCTTCTAGGATGTGAACTAGGCTATAATTTTGAGCGAGTGATGAGTTCTTTCCCTCAACTCAGGCATGGGATGTTTATGAGTGGACATGCCAATTGGAAAGTAGTTATATAGAATGGAGATATATTATATTGGATAATATATTTCCCCATGAATTGATGTCCCCTTATGTATTTAGTTTGATATGTTCATCAGGTCATGAAATTAGGAGCCATATATTGAACTATCTTGAACTCACCCAAGTTATAATACCCACACACTTCATTTTACTTATTATGCAATGTTGGGAAAGGTTTCTCGACTAAATGGTGTTCGGTAGAAACTCATTATATTTCCTGATTGGTTCTCCTTATATCCTGTATAGAAATGCTGATTAGTCGTTACCTCATCCTAGTAAACAAATAATAAAATGTGGTAAGGTTTAGTAAATTCAAAATCGAAACCCAACATGAGAGTTAATTATAGATGAATATAGATTTAATGAAATTATCCAAGACATAGCATCACCTTATACGTTTTTTAATAGGATGGTCCCATTCCATCTATTCAACACCTTTTAAGGAATACTGGGTGGGATTTAATCTAATATGGGGGGATATAAATTAATTAGTGACCAAACCATTCCATAATTATAATTATGAGTTTATCCCCATCAATTATAATGTGTTATTCCATGATAGATAAATGATTATGATATGGGTTACATTCTAGAATCACACTAACATTTCATCTTGAGGCCATATTAACCCCTAACCTAGGTGGTTATAGACAACACAACCTTATGCCTAAAATAATGATCTCATTTGATATTTCTGGGAGAGGGAGTTATGGTGGGGAATATTAATTTGGATATTATCTATTATGAGTTTATTTCATGTATATTCATGTGATAATTCATTTGAGTGAAAATTAATTCCCCCACCAAATGAAGTAATTAGATATAAGAAGAACACCATGGTTTCATTATAGTTCTGAAGGATGCTTATATGGAATGAGATATGCATATGAGTCAATATATTGTTAGATGATGTATCTATATACTTTTCAATCAAATATACCAATACATCAAATTGGTCTGATACTAATGGGAAATTATCATTAAAGTGCTTCAATTCAATGGTCTACTTATAGTTGAAGGTGAAGAAGTGTGGGATGTACCAACTGATGTAGGGAAACCTTATAAGAGTCTAGCATTGAGAAACTCTTTGGGGTGCTATATTCCTAGGAAATAGGTGAGACATTTAGTGAATTACCCCTCAATGAGAATGATATCTCTTCCATCATCGATTCCCTTTAAAGATACATTCCTAGTGGCTAAGAAGGATTGTGATTCTTATAAGAACATTATAATTTTCAATGAGGTCAGGGAGGCACTCTGAATTGAAAAATTTATTTTTATGGGATTTGGGAATTTGATATGACCAACCAATATCTCCTAGAATGATCATCATAAAGAGGTTATGGCCTATATTTTGGAGCATTAACACCTCATCCACTGACTCAAGGGAAAAAATTTCTACATTGAGGTGGAATTTAAAATGTTGAACACTATAGGACGGAAACACTAAATGTCCCAAGAGATCGAGGGATGTAACCAGAGAGGAGAAGACTGATAAAAGATTGTGATGTTTCTAGGAGAATTTATGATGTTTATATTAGATTTTATTCTAATTTTTTTTATGGTGGAATTTAAATTTCTAGACAATTGAAAGCGAATAAGGGTTATTTATTATGAATCTGCCTATTTTATGAAGAGTTTGTTACCAATGGACTATTGGTAATGGAGATTGATTTGGCTTCCATTAGAGTTATAAATAAATTTTCATATATTGGAAATTGATTATGTAAAGAGGAATTTACTAATAATTATGAAGATATGGATGGTAAAATTTTTGGTTGTGGCTAATAAATCAGTTAAATCACTGAGATGGTCATCATGATAAATTATGAATAGTACTGGGGGGTTTATCTGATGTAGTATACAATAGGTTGGAGAGTATAGAAATATTTGGATTCATCGTGAGATTATGGATCTTTTTTGTGTGTGAAAATCTAGATGATGTGTTAATGAATACATACTATTGTATTGTTTCATATTCAATATTGAAATCAGTGTGGAACACCACTTGGATGATTTATAGAGTGAATGGGATAATAGATTAAATTATGTTGTGTAGTGAGCTAACATGGAGAAATTAAAGAGAATTAATTATACTATAAGATTGATCGAAAATAGATATTAAGTGTCTATAGGTGTTTCCGACATTCCCAATATTATTTTGAATAGATTTGAGATGGACATATTAGCTAAAGAAGTATAGATTTTGGAGTGCATAGATGAAATTTAGCTATGTCTGGGATTTTGTGTAACTATCTTCTCAGGATTCAATCCCCTGTGTAAGAATCATTATAGAGTCATTTATCCATCATCTAAACCATAATTTCTTATGTATTACCATCATCTTACATGTGCATAAGAAATATCTTGTATCTAAATGACTATTATGTGATGTTGGGAATCCATCATCTGCACTATGTAGACGTTAAATACCTCTATACAAGAATCACCAACCTAAGGATTTTATATGCACACATCATTTTTACTGGCATGGACATAATTGGTGATGTATCATAACTATAAAATTATTAGGGGACTAATTATGTAGACATCAACACTCTGTGATTTATTAATGTTATCATATTGAAATGTAAGATTTCATGATTTGATAATTAAAAAAAATAAAAATCATTTTTTGCACATCATCCTAAAAAATATCCCAGTAAGAGGAATTATATTATCTAATTTTAAATCTATGCTCACAATATTCAGAAATAATCAAGGCTGAGTAGATTTAGGGAATCCATACCATAGTGATGGTCCTAGGTCAAGTAAAAAAGGAAAGTAGATTATCACAACACTATGTTGATGAGAATATCACATAGAGGATATTAAATAAAGATAACTATGTTACAATATACTTTATGTTGTCGTAGTGGTGAGTGTTTAATTTGAGTTTTTTCCTAATTATTGAGGGTGATACTCGATCTAGTTATCTAAATTCTATAATAATGATATATGAAATACCATTCCATATTATAGATGGTAGTGAGATAATAATGAAACCATGAGAAATAGTGAGTTTAACATGTCGTGGAGGTGGTTGTGGTGTCCGGAATTAGAGAATAGGGAATGAGAATCAAAACAATATAAACCAAAATGTCGTACATAATTGATGACTATTTTGAAAGTATCTCATGTTGCAAGTTGAATGAAATAGTCTACATAGCTAAATACTGAATGATTAATTATAAAATCATGGATAATGATTTAATATTGATTTATTGTGATTTAGTATAATAAGAAATAATTGATGGATAAATAAGATGACTTCGGTCCAATTTAGAAGATAATGAGGAAGTCTCAAGCCTATAGGAAGAATCATGAATATTGTATTCATCCACGTAAGATTAATGAGGACCAAAAAGTAAATGTACTCTTTTAATTGTATTAGTTAAAATCTTTTTGAGAAAATTGAATATCAAATCACAGGAACATCAATGAATGAAAATATGAGATAAAAATGTGAATGAGATCACATAAAAATATTTGGATGAATTTTTATATATTTTAAATTTGATAATAATATTTACTGTTGATCATTGTGTAAAAAGGAAAAAAGGGAGTTGTATGTGACAAGATCTTTCACATATCATGATATTGAATAAATGTATAAGATTAAGTACAAGGAGGATCTAATACTTGAATGAAGTATCCAATCATTTGGGTATTGAAAATATAAGAATATAGAGAAGACTAATAATCATTTTGAGTTCATTTTAGGTGATCATGAGAAGTGCTAAAAGGGAGAAATAAATTGATGAGCGACCAACTATAATACCACTATTTATATCAGTTGTGTGAAGTATTTTAGTAATGAGTGAGATAACATTATTAACTAGTTTAATAAATATCTATGATCTAAGATATGAGCAGTGACCAATTTATAAAGTATTCTTATTACAATCCATGAATATCATACATCGATATAACAACATTTTTTTATGATAATTAATTACAGTACACAAACACATGCCTGAGGACTATAATAGTTTAGTACCTTTGGGAAATTTGAAATTTAACAGTAGTGCATTAGTGATCCAAATCATCTTCCACCATGTTCTTCAAAACAATCACCCTTGTTAGATATACATACAAAATACATATATATTGAGTAAATAATTCTTCCTTATAACTCTTCCATTCCTCTATGTTTTTAAAATCAAAAACACCTTATCGTAAGGCAAATATTTTTTCCATAAGTATAATTTTCATAAGGAAAATTTCCCTTCTCAAAAGAACTTTTATCCTTACCAATGTTTTCATTTTTCATTTTATAGTCTCTCTAAATATAATTAATTTTATTCCTAATTCTAAAATTAGGCTTAACATATAAAACCTTATATTATTATAAATCATTGGTTTTGGTGTATTCTATTTTCAAGATCCAAATTCTTGGAAATTCAGACACCGAAATCTATGAAATTCAGACTCTGAATTCTCTAAAATTCACACTATGAATTCTCTAAAATTCAGACTCCGAATTCAGAATCTGAATTCTCAGAAATTTAGACTCTAAATTCCTTTGAATCCAGACTCCAAATTCCTTTGAATTCAGACTCCGAATTCCATAGAATTCGGACTCCAAATTCCATAGAATCCAGACTCCGAATTCCACATAATTCAGACTCCAAATTCCTCATAATTCAGATTCTGAATTCATTGTAATTTAGACTCCAAAATCTATAGAATTTTGATTAATAATTATTTGTAAAACAGAATCTAAATGTCCATGTCTTATAGACTCTGAATGTTTATTTGGTTAGACTTGGAACTTTATTTTTCCTAGACACTGAAAAATAAAATTGGTTGAACAACTTCATTTCACTTACACGTATTATGAAATTATGTCATACAATCTATTTCTAACTAACCATTGTTTGAGTGACACTTGTAGAGGTCGATCCGAGATTCAAGGAAAAATATGACCATTAGAGAAGGGAGCCAACCATTGGAGAAGTGCTTATAAATAAGATCTCATTTGAATTATATAAATGTTGGTTCCATCAGTCTAGAGTTTTCATGCTTCTGAAGTGATTTCTAATGATAGAGACTCTGTTGATTTGTGCGGTTCTGAACATCTTGTTTATATTTCTTCATGTGACTCTGATTCTAGCTAAGTACAATCGAGGGATTCTGGGGATTGGAAGGTTGAGGTGCCAAATACCTTAATGATCAAGGGATTGTGGAGATAGTAATACATATTCCGATATTCATATCGAGAGCTTGCTATAATATGGGTAAGACAGATTTTCTAGAATTTATAAATCAAGGGACATTTATCCAAGGTTGTTGGAAACCCTACTCTATGGGTTAAAATATTTCATACTTGTTACCTGTTTTGTATCAAGTTTATTTCCATTGAATTTTTATAAAGGAATAAATTATATCCTTCTTATACTTTCTTGTACTTTTGTATACTATGATAAGTATGATTATATACACTTTAAGTTAGAATCTTTTCCATGTAATCTTTTCATAAGTTTAATTTTCAGAACCATATTTCCAGAACCAATCAAGTTTTTAAAACTAAAAGAGGTCTAATTAATTTACCTCGTTTAACATTGCTAACCAATGTTTTACTTAAGGTTAATAATAAAAGTTTTAAACTTACAATTCAACCCCTATTGTAATTGAGAATCTACATATTTATTCTGATCCTACAAATCGTATTATAGGAGGTTTCTAAAATACATATATTCACATATAATGTTTCTTACTCATGTTTTTATTGTTCTAAATTTCATCTTTCTTAGTAATTTTTATCATTGTTTACAAACATTTATTATTAACATGATTTTTTGGAAAGATATTTTATTTTATAGATGGAAGGAATGAATTTTGGTTCAATTGAAAACCATAATCCTACCAGACCACCTCTTTTTTATGGTAATGATTATGAATACTAGAGAGATTGAATGAATACTTTTGTTATTAATATTGTAGTTGGAAATTTTGTCATGATTTCTGGAGATTACAAGATTCATGGACAAGGTAGTCAAAACTGTTACCAATAAAGAAAAGTTATAATATCAACTAAACTACAAGGTATGTAATACTCTATTGTGTTCCCTGAAAAAGAATATATAGAGTCAGATTTCTTCTTGTGAAGTTGAAAATTGTATCTGGAAGAAATTTTATGTTTCACATTTCAGTACGTCCAAAGCGATTGAAACTAAAGAGCTATTCTTAGAGATGAATATCATGGATTTCTATGTCTCTATGGAGAACTATTTTTTCAAGGTGCAACAATGATTTATTACAATGGTCAAAGGTGTACAATATATTGGTAAGAAAGGTCTTGATGATGAAGCTCTTGTGGAAAAGATTATAGATATCATGCCTAATAATTGGGAATCTTAGAGAACATTTATTGATGATAATAGAAAACTGTCTCAAATCAATCTTGATGATCATTTTGGAAATCTTCTTAAATATGAGACAAGAATGAAAAGAGACACTAATATGAATAAGAAGAAGAATGGAAATGAACGAATAGCCTTTACAACTAATAAACTCAAAACTCCGAAAAGGGTTTCAAGATCCAAGTCTAAGAATGTCACCATTTTATCTGAATATAGTGAAAGTGAACATTCTAAGAATGAGATAGATAATTTTTCTCGAAGGACAAACCAGATAGTCAGAAAGAAATACTTTCAGTACTAATTTATGAAGAATGAATGAAAATGAACGAATGACCTTGAAGACACATACTCTGAATGAAAAAGGACATGGAATATCAAGACAGATTGTCCAATGATTAAGAAGAATGATATAAAGGAAATTAATTCTAAGAGGAATATAAATAAGTAATAAAAATCTAATTCTAAGAATGTTTTGAAATTCAATGACACCTAGAGTGCCATTGGTGGTGACTCTTCAGATGAATCATCAGAGTATGAATCTTCTGATCATAATAATCATGGTTTACTAGACAAACTAACAATTGAAAATCATTTTCTAATGGCCAAGGTACACTATGATGAATCTTTTTCTAATGTATCCTTGAATGATAATTTTACTGATGATAAATTCTATGAATATTTAGAATATGAGACTTCTTCATAAGAAGATAATACATTACCTTCTTATGAAAAACTGTCTAGGTTTGCTAAACTCCTTGAGAATGAAAATTCTAAACCCAAGAATAAACATGAAAAGGTAAATTATATAATTTATATTTCAACTAAATAAATATCAGATATTTTTAATGATATTGATATATATTTTTTTGATTTTGAAATTTTTTCTAAAAACCATGAGTAAGTTAATTCTAAGAAGGAAAAACTTTCAAATGATCTTGAAAATATAATTCCTATGAAAAATATTTTAGAGACTAACTCTTGTTCTAAAACTAATTTTTTCAAGGATAAAAACCTGGTTATGAAACTAATGTTAGAAATATTTTCTTTGAGGAAGTGTTTGTCAAAAATTACCTCAGGTAAGATGAATTTTAACAAGATGTATACCCACATTCATCCTTTAAGGAATCGTTCTGGTTTTGGTTATACCCATTCTAAACCAGTCTTCAATAATAATTATTTTGTTCTTCAAAGTTCACTATTCTGCACTAAATGTCAGTGTGTTGGACATTAGGAAAAAAACTGTTCTTTAAATAAAACCAAGTCTTTAGATTTTCATAAAGCTTATTTTTATAATAAAATATGGATCCCTAATATGTTGCATTCTGAAATTTATGGGACCAAGAATGTTTGGATTTCGAATGTCTACCACTATAATTTTTAGAAAAATAAAGAAATTGCCAACATCAATATATGGTAAATGGATAATGGATGTTCCCAAAATTTGACTGGTAACAAAAAATTCTTTGGAATGATTATCAAGAAGAATGTAGGAAAAGTAACATTTAGAGGTAATTAACAGGGAGAAATTATTGGTATATGTAACATTTTTATTATTGTAAAAACATTGAGTTAAAATTAATTATATTATAATGGTACTATGTATAGCCTCATTAGCATATGTAAATTATCTGATGAAGGTTACCTTGTGAATTTGAGGAATGAAAAAGGCTTAGTACACAAATAAAGTTTTAAAAACCTATGTAAACTCTCAATGAAAAGACTTGTTAAGGATATACCATAGCTTAGATTTGAAAATTCAAAAGTTTTTTATCCTTGTATATATGAGAAGATACATAAATCATGTTTTAAATAAATTGGTGAAGTCTCAAATATTGATTCAATAGAGTTAGTGCATATGGATATTTTTGGTCCAACACAAACTGGATGCATTGGTGGAAAATATTATGTATTTTCAATAGATGATGATTACACTAGATTTACGTATTTCTATTTTCTAAAAAATAAATTTGAATCTTTTTTTATTTCTAAATTTTTACAACCCAAGTCAAAAATGAGGAAAACCATACATTGATAACTTTTCATAGTGATCATGGAGGATAATTTCAAAATTTATATTTTGAAACTTTTTGTAGTAGAAAAGGATTTACTCATAACTTCTTAGATCAACGAACTCCTCAACCGAATGGTGTTGTTGAATGAAGAATTCAGATTCTTCAAGAGATAAATAGAACCATGTTGAGTGAATATTCTATAGCTAAACAGTTTTGGGATGAAGCTATAAGTACTGCTTGTTATACTATAAATCAAGTTTTGATTATACCTTTTCTTAATAAAACCCCTTACGAATTATGGAATGGTAGAAAAACCAGACTGTCCTACATCATAGTATTTGGTTGAAAAGTAATCATTTTTAATACAAAATATAATTTACATAAATTTTCACACAAACCCGATCACTGAATTTTCCTAGGCTACTCTACAACTTCTACGACTTATAGAGTCTTTAATAAAAATACTTGTACTATTGAAGAAACCATGCATGTTAAATTTTATGAAACTAATCCTTTTGTATTTAAACATCTTGAACTAACATCTTCGACAGATTTTTCAAAAAGTGATTATCAACCCTTGATAGAAGATCCTTCTGATAAAGAAAATTTTCATGAAAATATTTCTGAAGCATTTACCCCATAATATTTCCAACTATATGTTGATGAAAAAGTATTAAAAAACAAAATTGATTTGTTTCTTAAGAATAATCCTAGTGATAGCATCATTAATGATGTAGATCAACATATAAGTACTAGATGTTACTTAAGAAATGATGTAGAGTGTCTAGTATTCCTTTCCCAATTAGAACCTAAAAGCACTGACGAAGCTTTAAGTGATGATGATTTGATTAAATCCATGCAAGATGAGCAAAATGAATTCAAAAGGAATAAATTCTAGACCTTGGTTGAAATACATAAGGAAACTTCTATTATGGGAGTAAAATGGGTCTTCAGAAATAAGTGTTATGAAAATGGAATCATTGTATGTAATAAGGATATATTTATTGCTAAAGTCTGTAATCAATAAGAAGGAATAGACTATGAAGAAACTTTTTCTCCAGTAGCTAGATATGAATATATTCACATTTTACATTCCATTGCAGAATTCATCAATTTCAAACTTTTTTAAATGGATGTAAAGTGTGATTTTCTTATAATATATGTTCATGAGGAAGTTTATGTTAATCAACCTCCTGGTTTTGAAGATTAAAAACATCCTAAACATGTTTTCAAACTTACCCAGGATATATATGGACTTAAACAAGCTTCTAGATCCTAGTATGATAGAATGACAAGTTATTAGTTACAAAATATTTATGTTAAGGGAACTGCCGATCCAACACTTTTTATAAATAATTATTTCAAAAATGTTTTTATTTTTCAAATTTATGTTTATTAAATTATATTTGGTTCAACTCAGCAACATTTAACCAATTTGTTTGAGAATCTAATGAAATTTTAATTTGAAATGAGTATAATGAGTGAGTTAACATTTTTCATAGGTTTTCAAATTTCACAAAAACCATAAGAAATTTATATATCTCAATATAAGTATATTAAATATATTCTTAAAAAGAATGGATATGAAAACACTAAGAGTATATGTAGTCCCATTGGTACCACAAATTCACTTGATCTTAATTCAGCTGGGAAACCAGTAGATCAAAGATAATTTAGAGGTATGATTGGAAGTCTACTATAATTAACATCTAGTCATCCATAATTAATGTTTTCAGTATTCTTTTGTGAAAGATATAAAAACAATCTTAAGGAATATCATTTAAAGGTATTGAAAAGAATTTTTCACAATTTAAAGGGAACCATGGATTTAGGACTCTTTTATACTTTTGGAAATGATTTCGTTTTAATTTTTTTTCATATGCTCACTTTTGTGGATGTAGAATGGATTAAAAAAGTACATTTAGAACATTTCATTTTATAATTGATTCATTTGTTTCTTGGTCATGAAAAAATAAAAACTCAGTAGCACTTTCCACTACTGAAGCTGAATATGTAGCTGTTGGAATTTGTTGTGCTCAAGTGTTGTGGATGCAACACACCCTCATAGACTTTTTCATGATTTTTACCTAAACAAGGAAACTATGTGATAACAATAGTGTCGTTTCCGTATTTAAAAATACTGCACACCACTCTCGTGAAAAAGACATAGATATTAGGCATCACTTTCGTAGGGATCAAACACTAAACATAGATACCATTCTTCAATTCATCAGAACAAAAGATAAACTTGTGGATATTTTTACAAAATATTTCTCCTCCAATATATTTGAATACATTAAACAAAAGTTAGGAATGATAACCATAAGGTAATCATCCTTTTTAAATTTTTTTATAACCTATATCCATAATGTAAGAAGATTTTTTTCATAAGGGTAGTACATTTTCTTGATTAGTCAAATTTTTCGTAATCAAATTTTTTGTAGTCAAAATTTTTATAATCAAAATTTTCTTAATCAATATTTTTTGTAGTATAAAAATAGTCAATTTATTTAATAAAATTTTCCAGAATATATATTTTTTATTTTCTAAATTTTCTAGATTCAATAATTTTTCCTTATTTAATAAAATTTTCAAAAATCTAATGTTCTTCAAGAAAAATTTTCCTCATTGCTGATAATTTTCCTATAAATCTAGAAGGTATGTTACATTTTGTAAATTTTAATAATTAAATTTTTTACTTGTTGGGATTTTCATCTTGTTTAAGAAAATTTTTTATATTCACTTATCTTAAATCTGATGTTTTATTATAGAAACCTCAAAAGTCCAAAACCAACCAAAATCCTTATTTGGATTTAAACTCAACTGTCAAATTAGATCAAGATTATTTCAAACATTAGATATTTTTGAGAATATGAACTGTCACCTCAAACACTTATATAAATACCCCACTATAGTTTTCCTACATTGTTTATCATGATTTGGCATGCTGAAACCCTACTGCTCTACTTAAGGTCCGTTTTGAATTTCCTTATTTTCCTCAATTATGAATATCTTTGGAAGCTTCTCCTGAGAATCAAATTTCATTAGTCCAAGAAATTTATGAGTGGAAGATCTACAAATATATGTCAGTGGATCAAATGTTCTTTTCTAAATATGATTATCTTATTTCAATGAATATCAAGTTAAATGGATGAGAGAACTTATGTGTATCCAAACCAAAGTCACATGATCTGGCTTATCCGGAGATGCTGGTAGAATTATATAAATCTGTAAGTTTCTATAATGAAGGAGGAAGAGAAAAGTTTTCATTTAAAAGTTATGAAAAAACCTAGTCTCTTTCTAATAGTAAGGATGCAAACTTAATTGGAATTCTATACGAGGATGAAGTAGTGTTATGTAAACACAATATATTTGATGTATCGGATTTTTTTGATAAGGAGTAGTCTTTTGAGTGCCTAGGTTTGAAAAAAGTGAAGACTCCAAAGATTTTCCATCACACTAAAAATTTATGTATTCTTGAGTTATGGGTTGAGGGTTTTCTTATTCTGATAAAAGAAGACAAGGACTCCTTAAAGAAGGTTGATATCTATATTCAAGATTTTCTAGTGAACCATAGGAAAATTAATTTAGTAAAGTATTCCTTAATTACATTCAAGAATATTAGTAATGGGACTCTCAAATCACAAATCATCATGTATCTAGTTACTATTTCCATGATCATAGTTCTTTTTCTAGAATCGATAAAAATCCCTTGTAGTTCTAAGCCAAGGAATTTAAAAGTTATGTTGTTGAGTGATGATAAACTAAGGAGAATGAAGGTTGGTTTCTCTATTGATTCCATAGAATTATATGATTTTTCTGAATCATAAATCGAAGCTTTATCAAAGAAACTATAAGTGGCTGAGACTTCCAAGAAAGGTGTAAAGAAGATAAAGGTTTAGGAACCAGAAGTGAAATAAAATACACCTGTAGTTCATGAAATCCACTCTACACCTCCAAAACCATAGAAGAAAAGGACTTATCCAGATGAAGTGGTTTCCATGTGAAGAGAATTTAAGAAGAATAAGAAATTAGGGAAGCCTAATACTGGCCTGAACCTTGATGATCCATAATATTTAAAGATTAAGGCTGCTGAAGAGCATGAGTAGTAGGAAAATCTAAAGAAGCAGAGGAAGAAGATATAAGAGGCTGAAATAGTTCAAGATCATCTCAAAGAAACCTGGAAAGACTCTGAACTATTAAAGTTTTTAGAATTGTTTCAACAAGATTCACTTCCAGTGACTCCAGGAAAGAAGATGGTGATTCCAAAACCTGATGAAGAAGAACAAATTGTGCACGAACAGGAAGTGGAAGAATAATAAGAAGAATAAAGTGATGATACTGATGATATGATAAGACAAGATGAAGAATATCATGAAAAGGAGAGTATGTCTGAAAAATTTTCTATCCGAACATGTCAGGATGAATCAAACAATATTATTTTATAAGGAAAATAGGATGAAGATCTAGAAGAAGTAAATAAAACATCAGGGGATGAAATCATCAATCTTTATTTTGTTCAACAGGGGGATCTTGTGGCAGATGTTGAAAATGAAAATGTTGAGTAAGATAAGATAGTTCAGCTATCAAATAATGTACATGAATCACCAAAAGACATAGAGATCATTCCAATAGAAGATAAGGGAAAACATGTGTTTTTTGATACATCGAAGAAAGCCATGGTGGAAAAGATATATGTTGGTGGATCGTCAAAGAGAAAATCAGAAGAAATAGAGAAAGAATCCTCACCAACCAAACAATATGAATTAAGAATCATCCTCTCTGGGACATGATATTATGGTATCATCATTGAAGATGATTGTTGATACCATTCCATTGTTTCTAAGTATAGAATAGAGGTTCCATATGCTTCAATACTTGATTAATCAGAAATCAGATTTAGGTTCCATTCTTATAGATATGTTCGTAAGGCTTGAGGACGATTTTGAATCATTCTTCATTGGGTATGAAGATCACAAGTAGTCATGTAAGGAAATTTCAAAGTGTTCAATGAATACAATAGAATAGTTTAGTGTCTTTGATGAAATTTAAGACAATGTGAAGGTTGTGTTTGATACTGAAGATAACAAGATCAAATACCTCACTATATGTTTTGATGAGAAGCTTAATCTTGATCAAACAATTCAGAAGAAAGAATTCAAATACCTGAATGGGAAGCATAATTCGGTTTCTAGGAATTTGAAGAGGTAAATGGATTTCCACATGAAGTTAGAGGAAAATTTCAGCAAGAAAGAATAGCTTTTGAAGAAAAAGGCAGAAATTCTTTTGTCTCAGGAAGAAAAGATCAAATCCGTAGAGAAGAAAAATGAGGATCTGGAACAGTTTCTCAAGTGCTTTGAAGAAAATAACAAGGATCATAAGAATCTAAAAACCATCTTGATGAAGTTAATGGTAAAATAAATAAGGATGATTTTTTCCCAAAATTTTCTTTTGTTTTATTTCCTTCCTCGTACAAATTCTCTCAACTGTAATTAAATTTTGGTTATTCTTCATATGTTTTATTGTATAGTACTAATATTTCAGGTCCCAATTTTTTCCATTCCCATTATTCCTTTTTGAAAATCGCAAAAGGAGAGAAAAAAATGATAAAAATAATACTTAGTAATGAAGAGAATTCACTAATTAAAGGTGATTCAATCTAAGGGGGTGTTCTTATCAAAGAATATTTCCTTTTGCATGAAAAAGTATAATCTATTTTAGGATTTCAAGAATATGATCCTTAGGGATTAAAAAATATAATGGGGGAGTTATTCGTATTCACCATGATTTATAAGTAAAGGAATATAATTTTTTTATTTTCAAGTTCATAATGAAAAAATTCTATGTCTTCATACTCTTTTTTATAAGGATGCTTGTGCATTCCAAAAATTGGGAGATTATTGAGTCAATAACATTTCCTTATGAATTTCCCATTCCTATTTGTTTTTAAAATCACAAAATCATTATCATAAGGAAAATAGTTATTCCCTAAGGATTATTTTCATATGTAAAATTTTTCTTCCCTAAAGAAATTTTATCCTTACCTATGTTTTAATAGTTAATTTTATAATCTCTCTACATCTAATTTAATTTATTCCAATGTCTAAAATTAGGATTCACATCTAAAATCTCAGAATCATATAAATCATTGGTTATAGAGTATTCTTATTTTTGGATCTAAATTCTCTAAAATTTAGACACTGAATTCTATGAAATTATGACTCTGAATTCTCTAAAATTAAGACATCGAATTCTAAGAAATTCAAACTCTGAATTCTCTATAATTTAGATTCTGGATTCTATAAAATTCATTATACAAATTATCTGAAATTCATACTCTGAATTATATTAAATTCAGACACCAAATTATTCAGAATTCAAACATCAATTTCCACAGAATTTAGACTCTGAAATCATCAGAATTCAGACTCAGAATTCCTAATAATTCAGACTCATAATTCCTCATAATTCGGAATCTGAATTCATGGGAATTCAGACTCTGAAATCTATAGATTTCAGATTTCGAATTCTTTGTAAAACATAATCTTAATAAACATGTATTATAGACTCAGAATTTTCATTTGGCTGGACTCCGAACTTTATTTTTCCTAGACTCCAAAAAATATATTTGTTTAAACAACTTCATTTTTCTTACATGTATTATGAAACGATGTCATACAATCTGTTTCAAACTAACTGTTGTATGTGTGAATCATTTACAGGTCCCTCCAAGATTCAAGGAAAAATATGACCATTGTAGGAGGGATCCGACTATTAGAGAAGTGCCTATAAACAGGAGCTCATTTGAATGAGCTCAACGACGGTTCCACCAGTCTAATGATGTCATTCTTCTGAAGTGATTTCTAGAGAAAGAGACTCTCATGATTTGTGTAGTCATGAACATATTGTTAATATTTCTTTGTGTGACTCCGATTCATGTTGAGTACAATCGAGGGCTTCTGGGGATAGGAAGATAGAGGTGCCAACTAACTTAAAGATTAAGGGCTTTCAGAGATAGAAAGATAGATTATGATATTCCAATTGAGGGCGTACCCTGGTGTGGGTAAGATAGAAATTTTTTTAAATTATAAATAAAGGAACATTAATCCAAGGTTGTTGGATATCTGACTCTTTAGGTTATAAGATTTCATACTTTTAAATTGTTTTTTTTTCATGTTTAATTCCATTGTATTTTGATAAAGGAATAAAGTATAACATTGTTGTACTTTCTTTTACATTTTTACACTCTAATAAGTAAGATTATATATTCATTAAGGTAGAATATTTTCCTTGAAAACATCTATTAAGATTCATTTCTAGTACCATATTTTTGAAAAATAGATTTTTATAGAACTAAAAGAGGTCTTGTGAATATAACTTGTTCAACTTTTTTAAACAAAGTTTTCCTAATGGTTAAAAATGAATGTTTTTAAGCTTACAATTCAATGCATCTTGTAATTGACCATCTAAATATTTATTTATATCCTACAATGTCTTCATAACCTAGGTGGGATGAACCATAAGAAAGTTTGACATTAGATGCTCACTAAGGGTAAACAAGGGAGATATGTACGCATAACCTCAATATAAAGGTACTAGAACATGATCATAACAATTTAAAACCACACCCTATATATCAAAAATCATAATCTTGGGTCATGGAATAATGTTTGAAGGTTCATAAGATATGACACATAATATAATCAAAAAACACAATCCATGAGAGCATAACGTTAACATAAGACATGGAATTTGTGGCATATACATAAGCACATAAAATCATTATCATATTAGCTAAGTCTCATTTGAAAGGAAATTAGTGTGTAATGGGTTCAAAACCCAAAACACCATAGTAGGTAAGTTTCACTACCCAGACTATTAGTGAAAAAACAGTCCCTTACTGAAATGGGCTCACTCCCCAATACAGCCATATATTTCTGAACTGGGTTCACTCCTTGTTCTAGTCCAGTATATCTTATGAGATATTAATCTTTACACAAATTATTGGAGGGAGATATATGTCCCACCCATTAGATAATTAAAACCAAATTTATGTGTTTTGTAATATCATAATAATTAATGTCATCAAAACCCACGAAATGAATTGGGTATCATAAAGAGTTCATCATGTCATTACGTGTGAGAATGAGACAGGTTTTAAAATCATTTCATCATAGAATAACCAATAAACAAGTAGGGTTTTTATGTATTTACCCATGGTATAATCAATGGATGGGAGAGAAATTTAATAAAAATAAATACATAAAAACATAAAACATTTAGATAAAGAATATGAAAGGTATCATAGGATTATATCCCTAGTAAAGAATAAGTAATACCGAGGGATGTAATTGTAGAAGGGAATTTCTTTTAAAGATCATTGAAAACATATCTGGATAAAAATATACAACACCCTTTGAAAATTAATTTTTTAGAGAATAAAACATTTTGAAAACATTTATCTTTAAAAATCCATTTAAACCTTAGAATGGAAGCTTCTAATAAATGTTTTTTATGATTTCATAAAATTCCATTATTTTCGTACATTCGAAAATTAAGATTCTTTTCTTATTTTTAGTAAAATACAAAAGAGATTTTTTTCGAAAACCACAAGAATATTAATTTTAAATAATTATTTAAAAATTAAATCTTGGGTAAAAATTTCTATAAAAAATCAAAATATATTAATAAAAAAACATTGAAAACATTTCTATAAAACTTGGTTTTGGAAGAAAAATGATTTATGTCCAAAGGGATAAATAAAGTGTTATTTTTTTAATTTATTGAATAACTTTAGGTACCAAAGAGCATAAAAATGGTGCGATTACATTATAATTTCATGAATAACTAGAAAATAATTGAATTCTAGAGTTTCTCGAGAGATTGGTGGTAATATGTTTTCATCAGAAACATAGTAATAAACAATCTCAATAAACAATGAGATTGTCACATAAAATCATTACCAATATTGTAATCCTAAATTGTATGAATCATGAATAAATAACATAAAATGAATCTTAGAATTTCCTGAGGAAAAATAAATTAATTATATTAAAATTCAAAGGGGTGTGTATATACAAATTTAAATAATATAAGTGCATAACATAACATACATTGCAAAGATGGAAAACTGAGACTAAGATCCCTTAACACTTTGGAAATATTTTTAATCGAAATCACCAATATATAATAACATCAAATGAAACTTAAAATATCATTGAAATAATGGTATTCATGATACAACCTTTCCAATGGGTAGTATATATACCACACACAATAACTAAGTGGTGAATTTCCTTATGTATTTGAGAAATAAAAGAGGGACTTGAAATCCCCATATCATAAGTCTTGACTTCCATAATACTCATTAAAATGTCATGTATAACAAATATAAGTCTATTATAAATATATAACATAATAATATTCATATGTTTCGTAACATATATGATTTACTTATGCCATTTTGTTACCTGTTTATTAACAATTCCATGCGAAAGTCTCATTTTATTAAATAACAACTTTTTTCATGTATGTTTTGACTTGTTTTTTTGGGATCTCTTAATTTGATCATGGTTTCATAATATTCTTAATTTAAACCATGATATAAATATTATATATATACAATGTATATGTGTTTAGATTTTTCCATAATATTTAGTGATAGAAAATGAAAGACATCGTCCAAGGAGAATGTAGGTTGTATGTATGCTTTAACATAGTTTCCATTTTCTTGTTGGAATTAATGAAAGTAACATATCTCATATATATTATCATTCCATAATATTTTTTTTAATATATTTATCATTTTTTTATCAAACCTATCCTTTGTACCAACCATTTAAATCGTGAATGAATCACAACCCTTCACGAGACGGTACTCCACCGTACACATGAGTGCCGTTATCCTATTCCCACAAAATCGAGAATATAAAGGTATATGTGATATAATGATTAATGAATAATAATAACTCAATAAATATCATATAAAAAATAATTACATCATTATTACATTACTTTATAGGTGGCAATGGAAAATTTTCATCTTCATGTTAGACGGTAGTCTATTATACGCATGAACGATGGTTTCATAACACATTTGATGGAAGTAGAGACAATGTACATCATTAAATTAATATAAAATGATCTTATTATATGGTAGATAATATTTTTATTAAGTTGGTACGGTATAATAATAATTCAACTGGGTTGTGGAAGAAATAAAATAGAAGCGCTCCTTTATAAACATTACCTCTTCTTTTGGTATCCTCTTTGGGTTTTCACCAAAATCCTTTATAGTTTGGATTTATTTCCACAATAAGGATACTAGGATGAGAGGAGGGAAGTTATGATTTATGTGGTTTGGGATTATCCGAACCCAAATGTTGTGAATGTGTGATGAAGATAGGATAGGGGTGGCCTTTTATAAGTGGGGGACATGACGTTGTTGGTATTTTTAGAAAATAAATGAGTGGCCCCAAATTTTTGATATCGTCAATGGTAAAAACAGACCATTTTTGAACTATAGAGGTTAAATGGTCCACATATGACCATAAAATAGTTTTTAATAAATTTTTAGTCTGATTTTATCTTTATATTTTTTGTTTAACCGTTGGTAAACCCTTTTTTCCTCAACCGTAGTAATTAATTCTTACTATATTCACTATTGATTTTGTTAAAAAAATTATGTTACACTTATAAGAAATTATAAATTATTCTTATTGAAAATATGGATTCCATTTTAAAATATTCCATTAACAAAATTTGAAAAAATTATTTTAAAAATTAATCCCACAGACTTGACGACAAAGTATGGTTTTGAAGTGAAAACTACCCAAATGATAGAAATATTATATACTAAATTTCAATAAAAATTTGATTCCAATGGACTATATTGGATTAATAGATGTATAATTTAACTAATATGGATTCAAAAACAGTTTAAAATATAATTTATCATTATTAAGTTTTAAACAAAATGAATTTTTTAATTACAATTTAGTATTTTTCACTATTCATAAAAAATATATTTTTTTAGAAAAATCCAATAAATTTAACATAATATAATTTGGAAATTATAAATTAAAAAAAATATTTTTAATTTATCAAATTATTTTTCTAGATGTTTCAAAATTAATTTTATTATTGTTCACAAAAATACATAAAAACTTATTTATGATAAAATAGTATTTTCAAAACATATAAAGACTTTGACAAAAAAATATGTATTTTATTATTAAAATGTTTTATTTATGTATAAAAATTTTAATTATTATTTAAAAATTACTTATTACTATTTATATTGATAAATTTATTGGATAGGTTATAACAGTATTGTTTGAATAAATATATTAATAATATATCATGTTTTCTTAAAACTCGGTGTCATGTGTAACATAAGGTAACCAAGTGTCACATGATATGCTTTATTAACTATGAGTTGAATTTAATTTAAGATTAACTTTGCGTTTCATGTAAGAATTGCTTTCAAAGAAGTTTAATTTATTAAAAAATAATAATTCACAAAAACTCAGGGTGTTACATTCTACCCCCCTTAAAATGAATTTTCACTAGAAATTCATCATCATGATATAAAAAAATTAGGATAATTATACCTCTTCATATCCTCATGTCCCCATTTAGCTTCCTAAAATTAGAAGTTTCACCATAAATCATTGACCAGGTGAGTGGTCTTGTGTTGTAAAACTCTCCCCATACGATCCAAGATATCCACCGATTCTTCCTCATAAGAAAGATATTTCTCTAGCTATATGACCTATGAGTTTAGTACATGTGATAGGTTAGGTATATAATTCCTCAATAGAGATATGTGGAACACGTATTGGGCAAGAGGGAGATTCTATGGAAACACCAAGTGATAGGCTACCATCCCTATAAGATCAAGAATTTCAAAGGGACAAATATATACAGGGCTTATTTTCCCTTTCTTTCGACTCTCATAACCTTATTCCAATGAGAAATTATTATAAAATACTTATTAACAAATTAAAATTCTATATCATTCTAGTGATTTTAAACATAATTTTTACACCGACTCTGAGATTTATTGATTTTTTAATAAATGGCTTTAAACTTCTCAGTCATTTATTTTTATATCTTTGGTCCCAATTGAATTCTTTCTCTAACTTTCTTAAAAAATGTTGGATACCTACATTTACATCCTCATAGGGATTCATAGGGATTAATCTATATGGTGACTCTAAATTTTCCATTTATTACTTTTGGGTATTATTTGAATTTTTTTAGAGTTAGGTGATGAGATGACATGAGATTTCGATACTAGGTGAGGAATAAATTAATTTTTGAAATATATTAATTATATTTAATACCATGCATGCATTGTTTTCTTTTAAAAGTGGAATAAATCTTCAAAATATGCTCATTTTAGAAATTCTAGGTTTTTCTAATGTTTACAGAATGGTCTTTACCCTTGGTGCATCCTAGCCTCAGATCACACTCAACTTTTGGGTTGAGCATGATTATAGAAAGATTATTTAATGAATAAAATATTTCATTTATTTTATCTCATTTATTTCCCTCAACCTAGAATGGTCTATAAATTTTATTTCATAGCCAATTTTTAGGGTTATTCTCATTACCCTACTTATTGAGAGAGAGCATTTGAGGAGATCATTCTTGGTGGACGACATAGGATTGGGTCTGGATCAAGGATTTTTGCAATATTGGAATTCAAGGATCCCACAAAATACAAGTATGTTGATTCTTTCTTCCTCATAAATTAATCCATATCAAGGTAGGAAATTTGTTTTATGTGAATTTATCATCATTTTCTTATCCTATGCTGAAAACAAATCAATCAACTAATGAATTTATTCAAGGGTTAATCTTTCTGCTAGTGTGGGTTTATTTGCAAGGAATTTGGGATAATTTTTTTTATTTCGCATATTTATTCATTGTTCTAACACAAATGAATCGAGGAAAACCCAAACACAACTAAGGATCATTACTCTCTTGTATTTTTTTTGGTTTTCTACTACCATTTATTATAAGTTCATTGTAGGAAATTTATTTAGATTGCAGTTTGATGAAATACTGGGTATTCAATCATTGCATGAATGTCATTTGATTAAACATATCAATACTATGAGTATGATACACAATTTAGGATTAAATTGATATGAAATTATGAATAAGTATGACAGAATATGGATTGAAATGGATCGATGGTTTAGTTCATCCTAATTTTTTGGAATGAATACACATGGCACACATGGATGATTTCCTAATGGATTAAAATGCTAAAACCCAGTGATTGAATACGTTAAGGGTCAACCAACCTATGATAGGTTTTTTTCCAGTGATTTGTGTGTTGGAGATGACATAGAATATAGCACATGAAGCATATATCAGATTTTTGGAAATTATAGGTTACATGGAATGAAATCATGAATTACACGCCATGTGGGGCTGCCTATGTGGAACTATTTTTACCTTCAAAAGATAAATATCACATGTTGTCTGACATCTATCACACGGTTTATGTACATTAACTAGCAGCTCAGTTTTTACCTCAGAAGATACATAGACACGACCAGAAGTACATGTGATCTACCATTTATTAGTTTCACCCTCCATATGATTAGCTTCCAATAGAACCATCTCTTGTTCAGAACATTGAAGGATAGACAAGATCATTTCAAGGGAGTAGATCCATTGTTCAACAATTGAGGGATCAAATGATCCGTTAAAATAAGGATACCTTGGTCTCATGAAGCTATTGATTTTTAAGTTTTCATTCATTGGGGGGGGGGGTTGAACATTCTACTTGACTTATGTTTATAATCAAAACTTGAGTTAACAATGAGAGTATCATGACAATGTTTTCAATTCCCACTTTTATCGGATTGGGAATCTACATAGAACAGTAATCACATTGATCTATGCATCGGTTGTTATCCTGAGTCCTCATATTAATAACCATTGGCTAGAATAAAAGGAATGTTAGGGGTACCACATAAATGGGTATCCATTGAAAAAAAGGATCACTTATAAATTACTCATATTCCCTATACTTAAGAATTTATAGTCTTTAATCTATTTCATCCATGATCTACTTCCCAACATATCTTCTTAGGGGGGGTTTTTTATTACCTTAATAATGGTTCATAATAAGATTATGAATTTAAAAAAGCATATCCCCCCGAGAGTGTCATAACCAAGAGTGCAGCAAGGCCCATTGTTGTGCACGAGTTCCCATTCGACTCTAGCTCAAAGTGGTGTTTTCCAATTTTACCCCTAGATACATCTGTTCCCGAGCCACCTTTACATGATCGTATCCAAACAGTGATGTAATTTATAAATAAACCACTTTCTCAATACTCATAAAAATTTAAGGTTATTTTTATTGTACTTGGTCTTATCCCTAAGGCTTTCACTAGGTTATTCCATTCCTAATCCCAATAATAACTAAACCTATCCTCTGATACCAACTATGACAACCTTCATCTTTATTTCACACATAAACATAATTAATTACATAAAATATTCTCGTGATTCAACATATAATATCGAGATCTCTAGTGTCTTTGGGGATTAGGAACATTACATTACAACTTAAAACATGAAATACACATCGTTATTGAAAAACTCTTTTACATAACCACACATATTCCTTCGTACTTAGCATTGCATGGGATAAATTTAAGACATGTATAAGAAAAGGGTGAGCTATAAAACCTAGTAAGGGATTAAGAAAGGATCAACATGAAGAATATAGTATATTATAGGCAATAGGCATATCAATAGATCATAAGAGAAACATGAATAGAAAGGCATGATATATGATGATTATAATAACATTGAATCATGGAAACAACATTTTACATGATATTACCAAGAGCGAAGGATCATTGCATATAGTGAATGACGAAACCATCATTGAACATGAATTATAATGAGTAAAACCTCATTTCACTGGACTTATAATGATACTAATCTTTATCCAATGCATTAGAGCGCTCTTCGGGAGAACCCTCCTTAATCATTTCGTTTCATGCATAAGTATTCTACTCGGATCATATAAAATGGAATCATTAAATATCATAAGTTATTAAAAGATTGAGTATTTTTGAATAAATTCATGCAAGTAACATTAAATACTTATATGTGCATAAAGGTGAATACCCTTGATAGAGACATGGGAATTGTATTCCCTAGTCAATTATGTTGGCTTGGAAACTCGTGGTGCAATTTATGCAGCATAACAATGTGACATAAAAATTCACCAAAATGGATGATGAGAGAAAAAGGGGTATCTCATAATATGTACATGAAACTTATAGAAGGGGTTTCATATAGATACATGTCCCAACATATAGAATTTGGAAATAGAAGGTGTTATATAATAAATAAACTTGAAAAAGAGAATAAATAGAATAAATCTTATGATATTTTGGCATCGTAACAGGTGTACATGGGAGGGATTAATTATAGAGAAATGTGTATATAATCATTAAAACCTAAGGAGGAAAGTATTGGTGAGGTTAAAAATTAAACCCCAACATTTTTAATTTAAAATAAACGGTAATAACAACATAAAGAATCATGGACAAAAATGAGAAAGGAAGAAATCCCTTACTTGGAAGTGTCATACCAAAGGATTAGGAGAGGCTTGAGAGAGGCTTAATGGGATCTTGGGGTGAGTTCTGAGGATTCTAGAGAGTTGAAGGATGGGGTTGGTTTAGATCCAAATGGTTTTAGTGAAGTGGAATGGGAGATTGAGTGGGTTTATATAATAATGGAGTGAGAATTATTTATTATTTTGGTTTTGGACACCACCCATTAAACAAATCAAAACCACAAACCATACCATCGTTTTTTCCCAAGGTTTTTTCCAAAGGTAAGTGTAAATTTTTTATTATAATTCTAACATCCAAAATTATTAAAATATTAGGCTTGATTATGTGGATGTGAGTCACACACATAAGAAAATCATATTAAAATGTTAAAATGTTTTATAAGTTTTTGAAGGTCCACTAAGGCTTTGGAAAATAAATCAAAAAAATATATAAAATCACATTATTTTAAAGGTAAAACAAATATTGGCCTAAAATACATTTTATAGTATTTTATTACATCACTATTGGGTCATTATGATGTCATAAAACCCATTATATATTTAAATGATATTTATTGTTTAAACAAAAAATTCTACTGTCTCAAAAAATAATGAAACATTCACCAATTGATAAATTTGATGTCACAATTCCAAAAATAATATGCATTTTCTTTAAATAATTTTCTATATTTGTGATTTTTTTACTTTAAGAAAACTTGACATTTATCAAAAATTCATTGGTTTTGAAAAAAACAACTTTTAAACCTTAATAAAAATTACAATTTTATTCAAAAAAATTATATTATGATTTATATTTAATAAAAATAAATTTAGTAAAAATATTTTATTATAATATTTTTTAATTCAAAAATCCATAAATTATTTAAAATAGATTTCTCAATTGAATATTAACTAAAAATACTATTTGTACATTAAAAACTATTTACAACGTTACGATAATAAAATTAATGTATATTATTTATTATATAAAAAAATAATTCACATAATCATATTGATATGGTATTGTTACATAACCCCTTATAACACCCACATATGACCTAAGGGTAAGGTGTGAGATGGTGTAAGACTCTGGGGGTGGCTCAGATAACATCACTCGGGTGGTAATCTATATTAACTTAGAATTCTCCCAGAGGTAGTTCCATTCAAGCTTAAAGTTTTGAAGCTCGGTGTGGGATTGATCAAGAGCGAAGCCTATTAATGCTACCTCTTTTCTGATCTTTGAAAAATGGGCTTCATATAGAGAAATTCTACTTGATGAGGCCATCGCTTCCTTTGTCTAATTAAATTGTATTTGTTAAATCCCTATATTTATACTAATCATGTGGTCACTGTTCAACGACCATATTAGAAATGATAACAATTATTAACAGTATTTACAAATTCAAAAAACATAAAACCAAGGAGGTGAAAATTTTATATAACCATTTTACATAATTAGAAATTTAATTAGATTAAGAGGTATTTTATTAATAAAATTATCGGTCTTTACATGAATGTAGTCTGATTAAACATAGATTTTTATGTCCTAGTGTGTTTGAATGTTGAAGGATTTTCAAAATAATTATTGATTAGATATTGGGAGAGGTTTTGTTAGATTACCTTGTAGTAAGCTAAGGTTCATTGATCTGGTCAGGCACATGTATCTAAAATAGGACATATAATGATACTGGGAGTTAGTATCTTGGATATATCTGAATGCACGGGTCAAGGAAATGGAGAAGATACCAAAAAGTAGAAAAAATGAAAAACAATTCTCCACTAAACATGGATGAAAAGTATCTAGTAGTTAGGATTTGAATTATTTTTATGTGATCGAGTTGACATATTCAACGTTTTATAAGGATATATTAGTAATTGGTGGTATAATATGAGTAATTTTTTTGTTTGGTGTGATGGGTACTAGCTCATCATGTGAATAAAACATAAATTCATCTACAATATATTGGTTGAGGTATGGGTATATGATATGATCTGTGATAACTATGGTATGTAATAGGATATTGTATAATATGAGTCACAAACCGTGATATAAAAGGACAATGGGAATCAAAAAATTGTGGATTGATGATTGTTGAATACTGGTGTGTATTTATAGATGGCCAACTTATATGGGATTTGAGATCATGGTTGGGGTAGAACAATCACTATGTGGTTTGTTCATTCAGGATGGGACAAGTTAGGTAATTACTATAATGGAGTTTTTTAATGAAAGGAATTAACTTATTTTTTGTTGGTTGGAAGGGATGCTTGTTATGAAAAAAATGTATTTTTAACAATCCCAGTGTTTTGAGAATGTGGTGAGTGGGATGCATGTGTTTTCATAAGGGTTGTTAAGTATGTATCCCATGATATATTGGGGGAAAAATATTGTATAGTGTGCAGGTTGTAATGTATTATGTATTTCAGAGTGGAAATTAGGTATATATATAAGATCTATAAGATGTATTTGGATCCTATCAAGAATCCATGGGTGTTAGTGTAGGTCCGAGAGAGATTCCTAAGAGTTAGTCCCCAATTGGAACCGAGTATACTATGAAATTATATTGTATGAAGTGTTTAGAAAGTATATAATTTTTATTGAGAAGTCTAAAATAATTTAAAAGAAATATGAAGATGTTTAAGAGATGAAAAATAATTATGAGAAAATATAAAGGTAATTATACATAATGTTACTCTGATAGATATGAATAATTTTTGTTTGGTTTGGAAAAATTTTTTATGTCCGAATTTATAAGATTCCCCATGCATATGGGTACACATTTCATTTTAAATATAATATATTTCCTCTGACATAAGGGTATATTTCCCATCAGGTGAATATTAAAAGTGTTGGATGATATTATTATACATAATGTTAATCCATGGGATACATAAGGTTTAAATGTGATGTGCAAGGGTTAAACCCATGGTACATAAGAGTTACCTTGGACATGGAAGTGTTTCAGATTGTAGTGAAATTCAAAAAAGTAATAAATTTTTCCTATGATATATAAGTGTAAAATATATGGTTTGTAAGGTTTTCAAAATAATGGTTATAAAATTGTAAATTTAGCTAACCCAACCACAACATTCATATATGTTACACCATTTTAAATGAATATCATTACATCCCACAAAAAATTACACCCTCATACATAATAGATTAATTTATTAAGAGATTAGATAAAAAACCAAAATATTGAAAACAATTCCCACATATAATATAGAAAAATGATACCCCTCTAGGTTTATCATGTATGAAAATATTTTTTATAACCCTTGGAATGGAAACATAAGAAAGGGTGAGAGAAAATTACAAATAAGGTTAAACAAAAGAAATATGAATCGTAGATCATAGGTGAGAAGAAATCGAGTATATTAGGTGTGAGAAAAAAATCAAATTGCATGGAAAAAACATAAGATAATTATAATGAATAAAATATAGATCGTAAATCCTGAGTTATGGCATGAAGCTTTGGTATAACCTTGAAAAAGAGTAGTTGGAGTGTAAGAACATGATCCCACAATCATCAGCCATGAAAAGCTAAAATATTAAAAAAAATTATCACATATATAATAATTAGAAATTATTTCCTATATAGAGTATCACATTCATGACCTTCATGTCATAGTGGATAGATTCTCCATAGGGTTCATTCCATATTATTATAAACATAGTGGATTAAGTCTTATATTTATTGTGTTCACCTCCCAATATCTGAAATGTCAAATCATAAGATATAATGATTAAACCAATGCATTAGAATACTATATAATTATTATGCCACATATAAAATAATGAAAAAAATACATATATGTTCCACAGGAACTTGAAAACATTCATAATTCCATTATAGAGTAATTAATCAATGGGAGCCAAATAGGTTTGATTAAAACTTCCATAAGACATGAACATAATCTATATATAGTAATAATATGTATGGTATCATTTGATGATATCCTCTTAGAAGCATAATAAATATTAAAGGATGTTGAAATATATGAAAATCACTTATATAAAAGAATTAAAATACTAGTTTTATAAATTTGAAAAAAATATTATTTACATTTGATATTTTTTAAAATAAAATAATTTATAAAATACTAGGAATATAAATTTATTTAGAAACCTATCGATTCTTCAAGACAAAACATACTTAATAAAAACAAATATAATGGTGGGAAAATGTGTTCTTACAAAAAGAAATAAAAAAAGTATTCCTTTGGCATTTTTGTAGAGAATGTCAATACTATTTTTCCTAGTGGACAAATCTAGTATGAGGTTAATTGAGTTTCCAATTAAATTTGTATTTATATTTTTCTAATATTTAACCCCCCCCCAATTTTTTCAAAATGCTTAGTTAAATAAAATAGTAGGTGTATATAATTTGATCATTCAAAAGGATTCATATAAGTTCAATCACAACTCAATTACCATAATATTTTAAACTATTTTAGCTTTTGAAACTGATTTACTAGTATGAAAAAAAATATTTAAAAAAAATAATTTTAATTATAAGAGTAATGTTTTTATAATATATTTTTGAAAATATATGCTTATTTTATTTAAAATAGAGTATACAAAATAGTAGAAACAAAAAGTGGAATAAATTCAAGATGTTCAGTCTCGATCCAGGACCTAGTCCTCTCCACTTGGAAATCACATGCTATAAAGAAATATATTAGTAAAATAAAATTATTCACAAACAAGAATGGGTTTTACATCCAACATCCCAAAAGTATTTATAAACTTCAAGGATAATCTTATATACTTCCATATAGTAGAATAAAAGATAAGTAACTTCACACAATTAGTCTAGGCGTTACAGAGCCTCTTCCAAAGATCTTCATGGGAGTAAAGATGACAGTAAATGAGAGATAGTGTCCAGAACACTCCATTTTAGTGTAGGATGTATTTATTATATGGTATAAAATATATATAATACACAAAACTCAAAAAGTAGTAAAAATAGTTCAATATATGTGGAAGAACTCAATGCAGTAGAGATAATAGTTTTGTTTTTGTGCTAGAAAATATTGTCTTCTCAATGTTTTATTTTTAATTTGGAAATGATGTTTGAATATGAGAAGATGTTTTAGATAATTGTTCTTGTAAAATATCCCAATGTCTCTATGTAACTCTATGTATATCCCTTTTTGTGCCACTTACCCCTATTATTTTAAAATGAAAAATCATTCTCTAAAAATGTCCAATGATAAATCATCATTTAATATTTTCATACTTTAGAATCGAATCTAGTCTCATTTATTGCTTATGAACAGTATTTAATTCAAATAAAAAATCTATTTAATTAATATATTTAGTAATATAATACTTACCTTTCTTTTTGACATGTTCCATTTATGTTATCCACATCTGCATCCCCAATAAATTCAATATTTTTTTGAGAAATATTATTGGATTCCCTCATAGGATATATGATCAATCATTTAAACATATTGTCGATCTCTTGTTCTTACGACCAATATAATTATTTTTAAAAATGAGATATCCTATCATGATTTCTTCACATAGTCTTCTAATAGATTGTTTTTCAAAATATTACATTTTATATATGACCGCTTCCTTCATCGTATGGTTGATAGGAAATAAGTGTTCTTTTGATCAAACTGTGGGTAATAAATCTTCTATGGTTGATCTGAAAACATCAATCCTTTTGACTTGTGGTCGATCCACACCTTTATGAAAATCATGATCATAATGGTCACTTGATATTTAACATGTATTCTCTAAATTTATCTTACGTCCATTTGATTCCATATTTGAATATCAACAATGGTCAATCCAATGGATGTACGATCACTATAATTTTTTTCTTTTCAATTGACTCTAGATATGTTTCAGGATTGATTCCGGAATTAGGAAAATTTAAACTATTTTATATAAATAATATTATCTTTTCTAAAAGATAATAATGATTATATATAACCTAAACATGATTTGTGATAGTAAAAATAATGGATTTATAGACTTATACACCAATATACTACTTTATATTATCACAAATCATGACATTAATATCTATAAGAACGATTAAATATATAGCATTAAAGATTATAATCTTCTGCAACATGAAATTAAATTAAATATTATATTTTTATTAAATAGTTAATCTTTCCGATTTTGTTAAAATACCATACATTACTCATACTTTACTCCCCCTTTCATTATTCCACAATTGTACCCCCCCCCCTTTGGTATTAACAAAATGAATTTATAAAGGTTGATATTATAAATATGCAATATAAAGAAAAAACACAGATAAAAAATTAAAAAGAAACATAAATTAGAACAAAGATATATTCTATTAATTATTTAAAAATTCTATAGAAGGCCATATTAAAATCTCATCAGCATAAAAATCGTTAGTAAATGGACGAGTATAAGGGTCAAAGGGGTCCTTTCCATTCCCAACAATATGAGTAGGTAAAAAAATAGGTTTAGGAACTATATAAACTATAGGAAAGGTTTTGAACATGAAAATAAGTAATATTTTTCCAAGTGAATGGGAAAAAATAGAGACTAAATGTTTCAGTTAGAGGTGAAAAATTATAGTAGATGTCAGAGTTGAGGAATCTATAGAAACTGATGCTGAAACATTGGGCATAGCCAGATGAGAAGGTGCCAACACAAGAGTATCATTGATATAAATATTTAGGTTCCAGAATCCTCTTATGTTATTTTATTTCCCTTGTTCCATGATACATAATCTAAAATAAATCATCATTTTTGGATAAGAATTTATTTTTTAGAGGATTCATGACCCAAAAATTATCTTTAATATATTTAAATATATCAGTCATGGGTGGAATCATTAAATCCATTGCCAATTAATGAAAATGGGTTTTAATGTCAATATTTATATAAATATATCTAAAATAACAATTTATTCCACATATTTTTACTCATTTATCTTTATTAATCTTAATTTATTTAGATTTAATCAAACCATGCTGCCTTTCTATTTGAGCATCAATATCCAATTACACTTGATAGCTCACAACCAACATATAATCAAGGATATTATAAATTTCCTAAGGAATCAAGTTTTTATAAGGTCCTCATCAATAGAGAATATAGTAGGAGTTTTTGAATCCTAAGTTTAAGGTTTTGTTGGAATGGTTATCATAGAGAGATACATTATTTCTAGAGTAGAAAACGTATCTAAAAAATTAGATTACAGAGATCAAATTTGACCTTTTAAACATTCTATTTCATCTATTGAATGAGAAATATCACACTATATATGGTTTATTATCTATAAAAAATATACTTGATGTGATCCACTATAATCTAAATAGTTTAGGAAATTTCCTCATAACAGTCACGATTATTTGACAATGTAATATACAAATACAATTTATTTTGAACTCCCATAATATCACTATTTAATTGGATAAATTTAGTACGATTTATTAATAAATTTTGATAATAAGAATGAATAAATTTTTGAACACCGGTTGGAATATATTTACGATGAGTTGGTTTTTAAGGAGTTGTTATAGTATGAGAAAAATAGAATCAGTTACTAAACTCAAAATATGAAGCTCTATTCCCAGATTCTTTTCTAGGTGAAAAGAGATGAACTGGTCACTCAATTTATTTTAGGGAGGCCTCAAAATATTCCTTATAATGTTCCATGTACAGTAATTCTATTCTGGTATAAGAATCAGAAATAGTTTCATCTTGATATGTGTTTTCAAGTACATATTTGGGAGAGGGAGGAGTATCCAAATGCTTCAAAAGATCCCCAAAAGACTCCGGTCTAATTTTTTCTTATAGAAAAAGAGTTAAAGAAGCTTTTCCACAATATGCACTTTATATCTTGAAATAATAGGAATATTAGTTCCTTTTGTATTTGGTGAATCATAATTACTACCACTACCACCATCATTTACTTCCTTGTACTTGGTATTAATAGGATCATATTCATCCATATCAATGACATGTTTTTTATAAGGGATTATTAATTATAGGGTTAGGAATGAAATATGGAAACTCCCCATATCTTAAACATAGGGGGAATCTATACTATAAGATATAGATCCTTTTCACCTTAAGAAATTGTAACAGATGGTCCAAAACATATAGATCTTGGAATTTTCTCCCCATTTGATGTTATAACAATTTATTCTTCGGTTTCAAAAAACAAAGGAACGTAAAATTCTCTTATTTATATACTAGTAATTATAGAATATTTTGTAATATCTTGAATAAAAGATGCCTCTTATTTTATTGGTACACCATTTTTTATATATTTATGAACACGAGTGTTACAGAATATCTCCTTAAAATCCCTTCTTGATTTCTCAACAACAACATTTTGAGCTTTAGACCCATATTTATTATAAGAATGGTTAAGGTCAAAAATATCATCTGATTCTAAACCAGGGTAAATGATATCATTCGGTCTTACAGGGTTATGTTTTTGATTGAATATTTCATATATTATTTATTCATCATCTATTCAAATCCATTTTGAAGTTTTCATGATTATCCTCATGCTTTTTTATGTGTTCTTATTTAAACACACCACTAGAATATTCATAACATTCTACTCAAATAATAATTATGCATCTATCCTCAAGAATTACCAAAATAAACATTAGGTATGGATGTGTGTCAAATCATGAAGATATTTGGATCAAATATTATATATGACTCATCATGAATATAGGTAGAATAATATAAACACATGAACCATTAGGTATAGAAAGAAGCTATCTTGATAACTGAAGGAGTTGAAGTCAACCTTATATTAAAAAATCATGTGCTTCATAAACTTCATAAACAACCTAAAGTATTTACTGAGATCATTTTAATTTGGTATTTGATATGTTTGGTCTGATTTCAGATCTTCTAGAGCATTTCCAATATCAAAATGATGATGGTTTATAGGGTAAAAAAATTAATAGTCACCATATTATTGATTTTGTGGAAGTCGTAAGAAATGCCCAGAAATGATCAATGTGAACTCACACACATGGGAATAAAATAATAATAATAACATCATCATAATATTCAACATAAAACATCACATTTAGGTAAAATTCATTTTCCAGGAATAGATAAAATAGGATATTTTCTTCAAGAAACCAACTTGTCTAGTTTTGAGGAAGAACGACTTTCCATACCAATGATCGATTATTTCTAAACCATTCAGGATCCAATTCAATTTCCAATATAACATCATGACAAAGAAGATAGGTTTTATAGATTTTTTCTATCTATATTTCACTCAATTGTGTGATTATGGAGTGTCTTCTCTAAAATATCTCTTCATTTTTACTGTACATAGTTAGATTTGTGTGTCATGAAGATAGGGATTAAAAAATAATTATTCCAAAAACAAGGATTGAAAGAGTGTTTGGTTCAAGTATGAAATAATTGTTATGGGTCAATTTTTTATATGAAATTTCAATAATTTAGGCCCTTTTTTATATCAAGGAAATAAATGATTAAATTAATAACCAATTTGTAAACCTAGATGGTGTAATTTTTTTAAATGAAATATGTTTAAAAAGAAATTTTATTTAAGCCAAAAAAATCAAAAGAATATTGAAAGGAATTGTTTAAAAAGTATGTCCAAAAATATTTCCAACATAATTAATCATCCCCAATTCAAGTTCTATATAATTTAATCACTCATAATTAATAGGAATTGTTAAAATTCACGCAAGATGAAGATTAGTGACAATGAATTATAGAGTGATATATACTTTTAAAAAAATGATATCTCAGAAAATGATGTCATATGTCTATCAGATTTGTACTGGAATGAAACAAAGGATTTTTATAAATATTAATAGGACTTGTATTATAACAATTTATTGGGAAATGTATGAATGGATATCTGTTGTCATATAATGTGTGTTTAATCTATATATTTTATTGTATAAAACATTATATAACTGTATATTTAGCTTCAGTAGTGGATAATGAGGTGATGTTATGTTTCTAACTATATCATGAAACCAGAGAAATACCAAAAATGTGACATGTTTTTGAGGTTCTTTTCCTATCTAACATACATCCACCAAAGTCTACATACGAAAAACTTCTAAGATCAAAAAATTATAAAATAGAATAGAACAATATAAAATTGGTATTAGTTTAGAGGTATTTAAAGATTATTTTTATTGAAGTTGAATGGTGTTCTTTTAGATTTGGTTGAAATATTTCTCACATGAAAAAACTAAACATAATATTTGGATGACTAGAAGGTAAGTTTAGTTGAATTTTAGCGATATCTTTATTACTGGTTTGATCAACTGGATTTACAGTTTCACCAATATCTAGTTTATAGGTTTTATTCATTAGAGTGACACTTCCTTTTGTACTCTCCAAAATTAAAAATTTCAAAAGATATTTAGTGTACTTATGTTGGTTTAAAATGAATCCTTATTTATTTTAAAATATTTTCATCCTAAAAAATATATTATTTATCCCACAAAATCATTTAAAAATCAATATGTTTTTAAAATTAAGTACACAAATAGTTTTAGGATGCTTCAAAAATAATACCATTAACATAGATTTGAACGAGTAAATAATCTTTTTAAATTATAATAATTAAATATGTATGTTACAAAACCCTTTATAAAACCATTTGAAATAAAAAAAGTGTTGATCCTATCATAAATAGCTGTAGGAGATTGTTTTAAATCATAAAATGTTTTTTTCTAATGGAAATACATGATTTGTAAAATGAGGATGTTGAAATATAAGGGGTTATTATACAAAAATATCCTTAATTATATAACTATTCACGAATTAATTATTAACATCCATTTTATCAAATTTTAAATTCATATAAACTGCATTGAAAATCAGTATCCAAATGGATTTGTGTCATGATACTAGTGAAAACGTTTATTCATAGTCAATAACTTACTCTTGAAAATATCATTGTGTAACCACTCTAGATTTATTTTTAACTATAGTTCCATTAAAATAAACTTTATTTCAAAAAACTAACTTAATGACAATGTTCATGAAGTCCTTTAGACTCTTTACTAGTTTCTAGTATTTATTCCTTTCAAATTTATTCAATTATTGTAGAAATACCACTACACATAATTTATCACCTATTCGTTTGGTGATTTTATTAGGTTCAACCTATGAAAATAAGGATTGAAATTCAATATGTATTCAAAGAGAATATCAACTATGAGTTTGTAAATAAATCTCTCTAAATAAAACATCTCTGGATGATTTCAATGTGGCCTAATTATATTGGGAATAGAATTTTTAGGTAGTTAATTTTATTTAGGTTTTGTATCAAAAAAATTCATGAGACTAGGATATATTTTGGTATTGGACTTCATAGAGTTATAACTTGTTTTGATTAAGGCATTGATATTCATATTTGAAATATTATCGTTAAGGTTTTCTAATGTAGTCTTAGGGCCAGGTGGATGGTTTTCATCAAATTTTACAGGTATAGATTCATCTAGAATTTTTATTATTTTATTTAATAACATGTATTATTTTATAGTAGTTTAATAATGAAGTAATATTACATTATACTTTTTAGATAAAAACTTTTAAAAATTCTATTTTGTGCTGATTGTAAACACATTACAACTAAAAACTCTAAAGTTGTCAAAATTTAGTCCCCTTTTACATTAATCGTATGGGTTTTTCTTTAATAGTTTTCTATTAAGAATTATATTGATAATATTATATGTCATATTTATTGGTTCCTCCCTAAATAATCTAGAAGTTAATACTGATTGAGCATTGTCCAAGAAATTTATTGATGGGTTATATTTCTATTATATTTATTATTTCATCAACAACATTATGCTTTGGAGTCCTAAGTGGAAAAAATTTGTGGCAATATTCTTATTGTGATAATAATGATTCAAAGTCATGATTTTTTAAACTCGTAGCCATGATAAATTCTTAAGGTCTTAATTGTAATTTCACAAAGGTTTTCTACCAATTTTTCATATTTATAAAAATAAGAATATGATTCACTTTTGTGAGATAAAAAGAATACCCTTCTGTATCTAGGAAAGTTATCCAATAGAACATAAGAATAGTACATCCTATTTAAGATATAAACTCTATAGTGTCTAAAAAATCATTGTGAACTTACTATAGGTTTTGAGATTTTTAAACATCATTATTTTGTTTGAAATATGTCTTAATCTTTTTTTCTTTTCACATGTGTTACAAAATGGTTTTCGTCAGATTTATTATTTAGGATGATCCTTAACTAATCCTCTCATAATTCTATTTTTACGTGTATAATGGTTTTAGTGGCCTAATATATTATGATATAACCAAGATTAGTTAAAAAGAAACTTGAAAAAGAAATGTTTTGAGAAAATAATAAATCTAAATAAATAGAAAATACAGTTTCATCACACAAAGTAGTAAAAAAGAATGATTAATCGAAAGTGACATGTACAACATTTACCTTTAAAATTGGAATTTTCACAGAAAGTGACATGTACAACATTTACCTTTAGTAATAAACAATTTATAAATCCAAAGGTATTTAATATTAATACTATTGATAGACTTTATACTATTATAAATAAAAAAACAACTAGGTCAATATGAAAAAAAAATTATAGAGTTGTAAGAACAAGAACAAGGACAAAATGATTCTTATAAATTATCCTCTAACCTAGTTGGTAAGAAATCATAGTGGTATACTTGAGAGTAATCTATCTACTAAGAATTATATTCAAGTATTATATTCCATTTGAAACTCTATCCATATCCTTTTTGAGTTTCTCATTGAACATATTGAGATCATTGATTTCTTTTAATAATCATAAATATTTTTCTTTTTCTACATCCAATTCATAAAAAAAAATTAAGAAATAATGCATGTAACCTCATTAAAATTTTATATTTTTCTTTAAGTGCAATGAATTTTTCTTCCATTAATTTATAATACGTTAATAAATCCTCACATATTATATTTTCATCATTGTTTTCATTCTAAAAAATATTTGAAATAGGATCAAGAGATGTGTGAATAGTGTGTGTTACATTAGATGTGTTGGTAATCAAACACATGTTATCTCTACTATTCTTATATTATGTACCCAGGTCAGAGTTAATTGAAATATCATTATAGGAACTCTATATGAATTTTATATCCTTATTTGTCCTTTTTCACATTATTATTAGATATTTTATTATATTTTATGTTATTACATTCATCCTTGAGGTTTCCATTTATTTTTCATTCATAAAAAGTTACATCACGTCATTAATTATTTCATTTCCAATTTTATTTTAGGTTATATTTTATTCTATAATTATTTTCCTGAATAATTTTCTCTTCTATTAGAATTTTTGATTCTCACGGATAACAGTTCCATTTCTTATCTCTATCTGAATGTGATTACTCCTCACTGAAACTATCCTCTTCAATTTTTTATTTAAGCTTTGACTCACTAGTCATAAAAGAAATCAGCCGTGTCATTAGATTAACTTCATATTCTTTATTCACTTTCAGTTCCCTCTCATACATCAGGATATTTGCAATAACAATATTTACTAAAAATTATCTTATATCACATGATTATTGTATAGAAATTACACTTATTCATATATATGTTAATCATCTTAGGATCCATATTGTATGAGATTTTTCTGTCATTATTTTTCCAATGGTAATCAAATTGTATACAATTTCATTGAACCAATGATACATATTATAAATAGATTCTCTTGGTTTCATTTTTAATGTACCATAATTAATATTATATGTATTTAGTCACATTTTTTTCACCTTAGAACTTACTTCATAAAATATAGAGAGGGAATAAAAATATTAATATGTAGTTTCACATGCAGATATTCTATTAAAATGTTCCTCTCCAAAAGAACAAAATAAAGCATTCACATATTTAAATTTTGAATTATAAGAACATTTTATGGCATAATACCATTATTTTATAGTAGTTTTTTATATATTTATCTTATACAGATCTTGAAATATCAAATATCATCGCTCAAGGTGAATTTATATTTTTTTCTTCCTTTGAGCATAGTTTTGACTATTGTGAAAAGAAGGTTTTTTGGATGAAAAATATTTGGCATTATCCTCTGTAATATCTGATAATAAATTAAATATAATTTAGAAATATCTTAAAAAAACATGGTTAAATTTGAAATTAGGAAAAGACAAATAAAAATATCCAATTACAAAATTTTAGGCCCAAATACAACTCAAGAGGGAGGGAATTGAGTTTTCAATTATAATTATATTTACAATTTATTTAAAAGTAAATCCCCCAATTTATTAAAAATTCTTATTAAACTAGACTAGTAGAACTGTATTATTTGATCATTCAAAGGGATAATTATAAGTTTGATCATAACATAGTTAAAAAATGTTTTAAAAAACTTATAAAATTCAAACTATATTTTCTTATTTAAAAAAATTATATAAAACATCAATTAATGTCAACTATCAATATTTTTTTTCTATTATAGTTTTCAAAGGGACACTATTTTTTTACAAAATATAAATAAAACAAAAAAAAATACACAATGGAATAAAATTAATAGGTTTGGTCTCAAGATGAGGTTTATTACTCTACAATAGGTAATTAAAAAATTCCAAGCAGTTTATTTTCCGAATAAACCGATCCACAATCTGGATTTTGTTTTACATACACCAACAAAAAAGACTTTATAGTATTTACAGACCATCTTCTATAGTTATAAATGGGAGAATAACAATAAAAACTACCCTTAGGTAGTCTATGATTCATAGATACTATTCTATAGTTCTTCATGGGGTAAAAATTATAATAATATAGAGAGTGTGTCCATAACTCTCTTGTTTAGAATAGAAGATGGTACTTAAGGGGTATAAAATCTAAATAACATATGAATCTCAAAAATTAATAATAAAAGAACCAAATAAGTGAATGTATTTGATGCATTAGATATAGTGATCTATTGTTCTCTAATTAAATCATCCATTTTCAATGTTTTCTTTCTCTTTGGAAATGATGTGTAAATATGAGTTGTTGTTTCGTCAAAGTTTTTCTAAGAATATTGTGTCACAGGTTTTTAAAATAGTGTAAATGATCACTATTTTTTATCATGAAATATCTTATGCCATTTATTTCTCTCTATGTCTACCACATTTTACTCCATGAATATCTATTTTAATAGAAGGAAAAATATTTATCTAAAAGAGACCTTGATAAATCATCATAAAAGATCCTCCTAGTTCATCATGAGATCAATTCCTAGTTAATGATTCTGACTGAAATTTAATTATATATAGAAAAGTGGATGAACTAATATATTAAATAACTTAATACATACCTTTCCTTAAACATGGCCAGTTTAATGTTTCCATGTTTTCATCCACATTCTCTTTAGAACTTTGGGATAAAGCTGGTTAAATTCCATGATAGGATGTATGGTCGATCATCTGAACATAGAAATGGTCCCTTATACCTATGGTCCATAAAATAATGTTTAAAATTGTGTCTAATTACTACATATGGTTCATATATTATTGTACTTGATCTTATTTAAAAATATTACCTTTTATATATGGTTGGTTCCTTTATCATGTAGTTGATAGGAAATGAGTGTGCAGTCAATCCAAGAATTGGAAATAAATTAGATATGATTGACTTGTTAGGTACAGAGTTGATCTTTTTTACTTGTGTTCTATCCATGTCATTGTGAAAATATTCATCTCAATGGTTACTTTAGATTTAACATGCAGTTCTTTTGATTTAATAATGGTCACTTCATTCCTATTCTATATATCCACCATGTTTAATTTTAGGGTTATGTATTCACTGCAATTATCATACGATTGATTGAATCTGGCTATGATTTATTGTTGGTTCAAGACATAGGAAAATTTACTATATTTTTCTAAAATAGGAATTTCTTTCATTAATCATAGTAAATGTTACAAATAACATTAATATGATTTATGGTTTTTAAGATAAGGAATTAATAGACATAAAAATAGACAATGGATCATAGAGAACACGTTTAAAAAGATTTTTTTTTAAAAACACAAAGAAAATTGAGAATCGAATTAATAAATCACTAAGGTTTAGATAATGTTAATTATTAAACAAAATAAAAAAATTAATATGGAGGGGGATGATTCATGACCAAAATATTAGACAAGGTTGGTTCAACTTACAAGGAAATTCCGATAAAATTTCATACCAAAGGAAAGCCAAATGTTTAGAAGAAATGAAACCCCAAAAATAACCATAAGAGGATAAAGTATATTAGGTTTTAGATATAATGAAAAAAATATTTCCCCTAATTTAAATTTTACATAATAAAACTCTATTTTAACGTGTGGTTACAAAATAAACCCTTACCACAGACTTTTCCTTTGATGGAAATGCTCTTACCCGTAATATAGTAAATTTAGGTTTATTATTAATATAAAAAACAACCATATTCATTATTATTTTTCATAATACAATTATCTTATAATTAGTTTTTCCCATATATTAATTGTGTGTAGTTAAGATAAATAATTGGGATTAAATTATCTTTCTCCATTATATATGATTTGGTTAAGCGATTCAGGTCCTTTTTCCGTTTTCAAGGGATTAAAATATAAAAAGTGGTCATATTGATGTAATATAAATGTTTCATATATTTTTCAAGTGTCATGGTCATTTCATTGAACCTATGGTGATGGTATGCATGAAACCCTTAAGAATCCTCTTTCTTGTGAATTTTAATTCCATAAAAATAATAGATTTTATGAATCAATATAATTACATATGTATAAATATTACCATTATATAATTATGGAAAGATATTTAGTTGTTTCATTATTGAATTATATTTGGAGTGTTTATATTTTTTTAGTCATTAATTATTTAAATGTTATAACACCACTCCTGTAGGTGGTAAAGTGGAAGAAAACTGGAACACGTTATTACTATAGAATGAGTAAGAAAAATTTATTATATAGTGATATTATCAATTTTATATAATATTATGAGGGATTTGGGTGTTCATATTATGAACATGGTTTCTCAAATGTGAGAGTGGTTAGTGAGGGAGAAAATATGGCTTGATATTAAAAATTAATTTGTAATAAATGTGTGGGATTTGGTGTGTAGAGGTGGGGTTCTTTTGTTGGTGAGCTTGGGTGGTATTTTCACAAATCCCCCTTACTTAACATATAAGGTTTTAATTTTAAAATGGGAAGTGGAAACAAGTTAATGGATAATATAGAAGTTGTTGTTCATCATTCCCCTATCTACCAATTTAAAGATATAGCTTTGTGAATTTTTTAGGCTTTACCGCTTATTTAAAACCTTCTACCTTATTTATCTATTCCACAGTGACTAACTTTTATATTGTTAACATATTTTTATACCTAAAATGACGTTAACCTTAATAAAAAATTTAAATTTGATGATTCCAAATATTTGGTTAATTTTATTTGAAATAATTTATAAAATTTATAAAAATGAATTTTAAAATAATAAATGTATAACACATAAAAATAGTTTTTTTGGAAAATTTATTTTTAATCACGAAAATAGATTTATTCTTAATACTTACCAAATTATAATAAATCGATTAATTTTAATTAATTTTATTATATATATAAATAATTAATTTAATTAAAATAATTTCTCAACAATGTTTAATTATATTTCATAGTAAAAAACACCCAAAGAAGGGAAAAAATTCGTTATAAATTACCCTTTTTAAATAAATTTATTCACAATCCATTATTTGTTTTTTTATTGCTCAATTTTTTCAATCTATACGAAGTATATTACTTATTAGAACAAAAAATCATTCCTTAAAAATATTATATAATGAATAAATATAAAAATTATAATATTTTTTTATTAATTATTTATTTTTTATTTTTTCCAAAAATAGAGAATTATTAATTTTTTTATTCTCTTAACAATAATTAAAAAACATCAATATATCAATTGTATACAAGTATTACCAATGAACATATATCTATTGGATATATGTCCCAAGGACCCATGTCCATGGGACAAATGTCCAATGAAAATATGTCCGACTACAGTGTGTCCAACAATCATATGTCCACATGCCATATATGTAATGACAATATTTTCAACGACCATACATAGGACTATCATTTAACATTATTTTATATTAATGTATCTATTTAACTAATATTAATATACCATATTCATTTACATCATTATCATAATGTCTACTATGTTTCAAATGTTTTCCATCGTTGCATTGTTAGAACCAGTGGTCTTATCTTGAGTTCCAACCAAGAGGGAAAAGATTTCATGTATGTTTTCATTTTATTTACGTGTGGTTTTACTCCTCTTTTATTCATTTAAATTATTTTTTATGTTATGTGATCATAATTAATCAATTATTAAATTTCATAATAATAATTTATCCCTAAAATGTATATCAAGGATTTTCGTAGTTCAATGTTTCATGTATTACAAACTATCAAACTAACCAAATTTATTTAAATAGAAATACATAATAAAATCACGGGGTGTTATATTTAACCTGCATAAAACCAATTCCCCTTAACAATTTCATTATTCCAATGAAAAAACTAATGTTATGCCTCCCTCATGAAATCCTTAGGTTTTCTCGTTGCTCCTACAAAATTATAATGTCACCATATAACCATAACTAGGGGATTGTACTTAGTTATTTGTAATTTATCTATATGATCAAATATATCTACTAATTATTTCCCATAATAGTGATAATGATCAAATTACAAAACATATTAGTTAAGTATATATAATAGATCAATTATATAGTTCCTCAAAAGTGATACATATAACACATCATTCGCACAGAATGGTTTTTGAAAGTGCTAATATATCGGGGAATCAAATTTCCCTCCCTAAAAATTTTATTAATCTTATTCCATTGTGATATTACTAAGAATACCTTGTATTTGATTTCAAACTCCAAATATCTTCAATGATGATTAGAGAAACACCTATTTCTTCTGTGTAGTTTTAATATTCCACTGAATGGTTTAAATGTTTTGTAATATTTCTTGACCAATGTATGATTTAAATAGATTACACTATAATGAACTAGGACAAGTTTCCACCCAAAACTACACCCGATCCGGCCCGTAGAAAATGCCAAGTGGCATTCCCAATACCCATGGGATGAAAAATTGTATATGGGCATTGAATAACTCCTTTGGGAATGGTTTATCCAATGAAATAATTAACCAACAATAAAAAAATCACATCAAATAATATTCAACAAACATAATATAAGAGATAAATGTAAAACACTAAAAAATGAGTTTTGGAGATAATAAAAACATCCAAAACCAAAAAATATACCAAAATGGGAGGGGAGAAACTAGAAAATTATGCCATGTATCATAAGTATAAACTCTCCATGCCACCTCCATCAACACATTGTTAAAACAGAATGACTGGACCATATAACCTCCATCCCCACCCAAGATGTCATTTCAATTACCTGAGTTAAGCATAAAAAGGTATACATATACCCCAGGGTTTCTGTTACATGTGAGATTAAATTCCCATTATGATACCACCAAATGAATAAATGTAATGAAATTAAAAGACAATTTAACATTCATGTTTTTAAAATAGTTTATTTGAACAACCATGGAATAAAAATAAGTTTTATTTATAGAAAGAGGAAAATAAATTTAAAAGTTATTTTGATTGATTCAAAATAATACCAAATCACCATGGGAGACTCCCTATGTAGCTAAGTTGTTAGGACACTAGGATCATTGTACCTTAGTGATAAAAAAAATATAGAATATTCTCATGAAATCGATGTGAGAGAGGTCACAACCAATGTTCTAGTGGTATTGAATTCATCATCCTTTGTGCAGTTAGTGTTTTGGAGTTAAATTGTCGAAGAGACCAATTCATTTTCCAACTGAAAGAAATGGTGTACTCCTCTATAGAATCCACCTAGATACCTAGGGTTCCGATGTACTATAATCTAATTTCCATATAATATGAAATCCCGTTTATATAACCATAATTCACAAATGTTGGAACCAAACTTGAAAAAACTATTTACAGATGTAAATCCACCATCAAACCATGATAAATCTCCAAAAGTATAGGGAGGTACCTTTCGCACCAACCACACAATTTATAATTTTTTTAAAAAAAATAAATGAAGCATAATAAAATAATGAATTAATATTAATCCATGGAGCCTCCTATATCTTTATTGTAATCTTTACAATCCTGAGTGGAAACCACAAAGGTTCCATGTAAATACCATATAAGGGCAAGAGCATACAAAAACCAATTGTATCTAACCCAAATAAGTATAATTGATCCCACTTTCAATCCAACTATCTTATAGGGAGTATATTACTTAGTAAATAAGAAGTTAGGAGTCCAGAAGAAGGTAAAATAGAATAGAGGATGAGATTACATGATGATATATTAAGAATAAAATGCTGAAACACACAAAATTTGGTTCAAAAGGGAGTTAAGAAGAAGATGGAAGAGTGTTTAGGGTCGAGGAGGCTGAATGGGGAGAGAAATGGGTGAATAAGGGTTAAAATTGGGGTGAATGAACTATAATTTCAATTCTTATCATTGATATGGATGGATTAAAGGGTTTGGAACTCAATCTACCAACAAGTACTCCAACCTTATGACACCACTATTGAAGTGGAAAGTTGGCCACATGATTTTCAGTGATGGGGTTCATGCCCATGTGCCTAACCATGCATCGTAGAAAATTCCAATTTCCAGAGGTGCATGGTTCTCACTAGAGGGGGATCATGCCTATGTGCTAGGTTGTACATCATAGAAAATTCGGCTATTCAGGTCACACTGTTGGGATTGGGATGGCACACCGTTCCCACTAACATTGTACAAACTATTTTCCCTCTTATCTTCATCCCAAAAACCACCAATTTTTTCAAAAAATTATAGGAAATCCATGTAATAAATATAAGAACAAAAATAAAAGAGAAAATACTTAACAATAACACCATGGATGTGAAAATTCTCCCCACCAAGAAAACTTCAACCTGAAAAATTCATCTAGAAGTATGATAAGAGAATAATTGATGGTAAAACTCCTCCACCCATGAATTCCTTTCCCATGTCTCATGCTGATCATTTTTGTTCTTCCAATTGATTCAAAATAATGGTATTGATTAAAACTGAAGCACATTCCTTTGGGATTACACAATTCACACTGATCACTCAAACTCCTACAAATTGGAATCTAGCTCAACCTCAACCCAATTCAGTATTTGAGTTGGATTCTGATTATACTTTTCAATTATGAGACATTGAAGACATCAATGATCAACAACAATTGGGATATAAAATGTATCTATTATTCCACCTTACTAAATCATTTTGTAACTCCAAATAATCTGAAATAACTTGGAGTGTGCTTCCATTACTTAAAATGGTGATAGTGACCTTGGTGATGTACCCAATTTTGAAACACATGGTCACCGAATTAAAATTCCAATGCTCAATAGATCTAATCAACATAATACTTATGGAATCTCAACATTGTCCACAACCACTAATTTATCAATAAAACATTATCAAATGTCTCTCGTACAAAGGTGGATCCTAGCTAAGAAGTGTCTCTTTCTTATATCCATAAACAATGGAAACTAACATTGATAAACATAAAGCTCTTCAAAGTGATCCAATTTAATCATGGATTGGAAAATATTATTATATGAAAATTTCAGCAATCCAAAATGATTATCCCATGAGCCTATAACTTCCGACACAAATGTACAACTAATTTATTAGAATATTTTACTTTACTGCTTGGTCTGACTATCCATTTGAGGATGATATTCGCAACTATGTTCGGCTTGTGAGCCCATTTTCTTTTGAAGGCCTTTTTAGAACCGAGGGGTGAAACATGGGTCCTTGTATTTAATGATAGCTAATAGAACACCATAAAGGCCCATAATTTCCTATACATACAACTGAACCAACTCATAAACCTTATTCGAATCCTTAATTAGAATGAAATGTGAGGACATAGTCAGATGGTCAATAACCACCCCAATAGAATTCTTTACCCGACGTGTAAAAGGAATCCCAATGATAAAATATATAGTGATATTCTACCACTTCTATAAAGGTATGGGGAGAAGGTAAAGAATACCCAAGGGCCTCTAATTCAGAGATTTATCATACTGAAAAATATAGCACCTAGATACAACGTTGGCTGCATCCCTCCTCATACATGGACTCCAAAAATCAAAAAAACCGATCACATAATATCATGGTTGTATGGAGATGAACAAGCCACTAGGATTGGTGTCCAAAATTCACCACCACCTTCCAAAAAGATAATAACACTATGAAATGACTCTTGAAATAATGAACTCTCTCATATGACAATAAACAATAAGTAGTAACCTCACCACCATTTAAAAGATTCAAATTAAATTACCACAACTCATCATTAGTATTATCATCTTGAATTACCACTAGAAGACAGGGAATCAATTGAACTCTTTCTGAGAACAAGACTCAAATACTCTCCTTGGTTCCTCTGTGCATCTGAATGGAAATCCCCATCACATTCCGCTCATCAATAGACTCTTTTACAACTTTCACTAGTAACTTCTTGAATAGGAAATCTTCCACCAAATTACATTTCTCTTGGGTGTTCAAAATATAAAATTTGAATTTTGATGGTACTCCATCTAGTAGTTCTACCTCATACTCATATCCCTTAGGGAGAAAATATTTTCCAAGATCTTATGGTCTAAATAAATTTTGTATTTCCCTTGAAGATATAGTGGCACCATGTATTTAGGAAATGCATCACTGCCTCTGGTGCATGGTTACGGTTAGAGTAATTTATTTTATGCAGTCAAATATGGCATGGGACATACTACACTACATAGTCATAACGAATAAACATAGCCACCAGACCTATTCCTAAAGCATCACAGTGGACTACAAATTCATGTCTAGATTCAGGTAGAATCAAAATAGGGGTTGTTTTCAATCTCAACTTAAGATCCATAAAAATTACCTAACATTATGGGATCCATACAAACATTAACCTTTTTATGGCATGCATAGTCATGGGTAATGTAAGCTGAGATAAATCCCCAAAAAACCACATGTAATACCCTACTAGTTTGAATAATATCTTAATCTTGAAGACATTCCTCAGTTTCCCCAATTACATCAACACTTTTACTTTCCTAGGGAAAACTATAACTCCATGTTTTAAGATCACATGGACCAATAACATTACATCCCAAACCCAAAAAGTGAAATATGATATATTATCATAATGATGATGGTTCTGAAGAGTACCTAGCATGATCCTCAAGTGAATCCCATTCCCCTCTTCTATGAGGGGGTATACACAAATGTTATCCACAATCACCATAATAAAGGATTCAAAGTACTATTGGAACACTCGGTTTATAAGAACCATAAAAATTGTAGGATCATTTTTAACCCAAAATGGAATGACCAAAGACTAAAAGTGGACATACCTTGTTTGAAAGGATGTATTTGGAATGTCTATCTCCCTAACCCTGACCTGATGATACCTAGATCATTGGTCAATATTGTAAAACCACCTTTCCCCCTATAGCCGATAAAAGTGGTCGTCAATTTGGGTCAAAGGGTATTTATCCTTGATTTTGACCTTATTCCTTTTCTGGTAATCAATGAAAACATGGAGGGATCCATCAGTATCTATGAAAATAGGACCTGGGCAGCCATAGGTGAGATGCTTGGGTGAATATATCAATTGTATTCCAAGTCATCATGATATATATATAATTCCAAAAAATTTTGGGGGGGGGGCACGTGATATAAGTGATAAACTATCATTCCAGTGACTTATCAATGATAAAATATTCTTCCCACTCCATAGGTAACCCTGAGAAATCATCTGAAAACACCATTGTAAACTCATCCACTATAGGAGGCAATTGAACCACAGATCCTCGACCATCATCCTCTAGCACAAGAAAAGATACATTTCAAATTAGACTGAACAACATCATAATTAAAGGTCCAACATTCCTTGATCAAGGTTCCCATTAAATTTAGAAGACATGAGTACTCACATTGGGTTCCAAAAAATTGAACGACTTATGATAACAATCAATGAGTGCCTTGAAAATAACCATCTAATCCATGCATAGAATCACATCAAAGAGGATCATCTCTAGAACCATGATGTCTTAAACAATTCAAATCATAATAGGGTGAGAGCATAGAATGGAAACCTGAAACCCTACTCTATTTTCTTAATAAGTGGTGAGACCAGCTCCATGACATAAGAAATAATCTTGATGCTTAATTTCAAAAATTCCACATGAATAGAAGAAATTCAAGAATTAGAAGAACGTATATCAAATAAAATTATTACTATCAAATATTTAATAAAAATACTAACTTGAACAGTCATAGGTATCTCATCTGATACTAATGTATCCTAGACTATAGCCGGAAGGCTCCTCATCTATACAGAGGACTAGGAACCACGACTAACATTCTGCTATACCTTCTGCTTAATCAGCCTAGAATTAGATCTAGCCCTTCCAGAACGACCACCAAACTAGTAAACCATGGTTCTAGATGGTTCTAACTTAGCTGTCATCCCACTAGAGTTTATATGATCTTCACCACCATTATATGGGATTGTTTTTTTTAATCTACTAGATGTTCCCCAAAGTTCTTTCATGGTGGAATCACCTAGGTGGAGCTGAACAAGAGGTCATCCCATGTCTGGGGTTCCACACTGATGGCATATGAACAAACCACCACTTGTGGTTATAGATGAAGGTGGATAAAATGGGTAACCATATCTACCTCATCCATTATTCTCACTCTTTTCATTATTATTTTATTCTCATAAGTTCCATGAACACTCTATCCCACTACTAAAACTATTATAGAGAAGAAATATTTTCCAGTTTGATCAATATACAACATTAGAGATCGATCAACCACCTTATAATATGTCTTCAACTCGGACGAGATGAAATTGGATTGACTATTTGATAGAAACCCAATTTAATAATGATTATTCTTCAGATGATGATTAGAAACCACCAAGAGCCCAAAAAATAACAACTTCCACAAAATAGTTTGTATATTAAAATACAGTGACATCCCCCTGATGAAGAATCTAAAACTCTTGAGTGTGGGTGAGGGACAATAATTCATGGTAATAATTATCATTCAAAATAATTTTGATGTCTTTACAACCCATATTATCATGTTTCCCAACCTAAAACACTAATTCTGATGACCGATTACTGTGGCCTTCCTTCATGAATGATGCATATTTCACCTAGAAACATCACAAGTCTTGAGAAACCAAAATATCATCTCATCATATTCTATCATATCCTCATCTTATTGGGGGTCTGTGATACATAAAATAGAAGGATGTTTTTTCCTGAGGAACCCATGATCATTATTATTTACTATACATGGTTTGATTTCCTTTTCTTGAGTAGGGCCAATTCCTGCTCGCTGATCTAAATATCAGGTAACTGAACCACTAATTCCACTAATCTCGGATCAACTAGTGAGGTAGGATTCCTTCCAAACTCTTCCCACCGTTACACATGAAGCCTATGTGGATAAGAAATGCTATATCAATTAATGAACCTAAGGGATACCATCAATTGACCACTAAAATAAATTTTTGCAATAAAAATATTTCAACATCTGTACAAATATAAATGAGACCATAATAAGAATAATAATAGATTAAACCACTCCACCTAATATTTGTGTCCATGAAAAGTTTACTTTATATGAATCACCCCTAGGGAAGGAGTAAAACAAAATCATGAAAATCCCATGGTGACTCAAGGCCTTTCACAAGGTGTGATGGCCACACACCCCACTAGTAACTAGAACCTCAAGATCTGACAGTCCTAGCTCTTGTCTATCCAGACTCTAAAAAATAACACGACCAAAGGAATGGGAAAACCCACTGTGGTACTATGTTCTAACAAATCAGCATGAATTTCAAACTAATCAAACACCCAACCTGACCTAGGGAAAGTCGAAAAAAGGTGTCCATGATTCCCACAGGATAAAAACTACTGTTTGTGAATCAAATGACACATTTGGGAACAAGTATACACATGATAAAATTTACCAAGAATGAAATTCAATTACATCACATCATATCCAGCATCCATAACACAAAAGATCAAAGGAAAACACTATATTATGAGTTAGGAATGTAATTATTAAAACCAAAAAAACAAACTTTCCACAATGTGGTGGGGACACACTTGATAGAAAAACCTCCATGTAGCATGTGGGTCGATTCCCCATTCAACCATCATCAAAACATATCAGTAAATGAACCTCTTAAACAAAAAACCACCATGTCAACCACTTAAGGCCTTTCCTATACCCGAGTCAAACATAACAAGTTTTACATTCACCTAAGAATGAATGTAGGGTGTGAGATAAAATTCCCAACTTCATACTTCCAAAATATTTAATGTAATAAAATTAGAAGAAAAATTAACTTGGTAGTTTTTTCAAGAGTTCATTTGAATAACCTTGGAATAAAAATTGGTTTTATTTAAATAAAAAATGGAATGAAATGAAAAGGCGAACGTGAAAAATTCAAAATAACAACAAAGCACTATAGGAGACTCCCTAAATAAATAAGTTTCAAAAGACCTAGGATCCTCAGACCACATTGAATAAAACATATAGAATTTTCCTATGAACGTTGCTATAGGGAGGTCCCAACCAAATTTCTAGAGGTATACAAGTCATCATCCTTTGTTTAGTTAGTGTTGTATCATTAACATTTAGAAGAGACAAGTCATTTAAAAACTTAACCAAATGGTTTCCTAGTCCATAGAAACCCACCTAGTTAATGGGGGTTCCCAAGTTCTCTACTCTAATTTTTAATTCATGTCAAATCCGTTTTATATGATCATAATTCACAAATGTTAAAAACCACACTTGAAAACAACCATTTATAAAATGAAATGCAACATCTAACCATGCTAAAACACCAAAACCCATGGAAAAATCTTTCTACTGACCCAAATAATTTACAAGAAATGTTTTCAAACTAACGAATGAATACTAAAATTATCATTATTGTCATGGCATGGAACAACCTACCTCTTGATTGGAATCATTAAATATCTCAGTGGAAACCATAAACGAAACAAAATGAAACCCTATAAAGGACAGGGTGCACCATGATAATCAATATCCAACCCAAAGAATTACTATTGAACCCAATTTAGGCCATCCTATCTATTCTAGAATAGATAAATCAAGAAATATGAAATATGGAACCATGAATAAGGTAAACGTATAGAGATGAGGATCTTAATTGATGATATATTCAATAATCCAAGACCAAAAACCCTAAAATTTGTACCAGGATGAGGGGAAGGAGGGGGAGGCACACCTATGTTTGAATAGAATGAATGGGGAGAGAAATAGAAGGATTTTTTATAATACATAGGAGGTTAAAAATAAAATTTCAATGTTTTTGATGATATGTAAGGGAACATGGTGTGGTTGCACAGTATGCTAGACCATGAGCCAACCGTACGTAACCACTATTTAAGAGGGAAGCTGCCTGCATGATTTTCTGGGAGGGGGTTCATGCTTGTATGCCTAGTCGGGTGACTTGTACAGTTCCACTGTCCATGGAACATGGTTATCACTTGTAGGGGTGCACACTCATACCCTATGTCTTCTGATAAGGACAATTCCACTGTCTCGAGTACCCAATCTATAATGGGATTGCACAAAGTTCCTATTAATCATGTGAAAACCATGAAAATCCTAATATCTAGACCAAAAACCATCGTTCTTATCAAAAACGTCTTGTAAATGAATTTAATTAAGATAATAACAAATATAAGAAATAAAATATCTCAAATTAACACTATTGATGTGAGTAAACTCCCTACCATTATCTTAATAAGTTGTTATTTTCACCACTACTTGTAAAGAGACACATATGGTTCCATCAAAATTCAATTATAGAAACTGATGTAACATGATAAATATAACCATATAAAGGTATAAGCACAAAATCATTTGAAATTAATTGAACATGATATCATTATATTCTTTAGAGTTTGAATGATCGTCTTATATTGATCATTAGTCTGTGTATGATAAGTAATACTAAAGCTAAAATTTATATTCAATTCTTAATGGTTAATTTATAAATTTGTTGGGAAAACATTGGTTCTAAATCAGTTAAATGGAAAATTTTACTCCATTCAGCATTATCACTTCCATTATATATATCTTGGAATTTTTATTAAAAGAGGATTCTTATAAATTTCTAATGGAATGTGACGACGTCATATGTAATTAAAATATATCCAAAATGGTATTATAAAATTTATAAGTCTTGGGGTGAACTAAAAATAATTCCATATTTATTTTCTTCCATTTTGATACTTTTTAGGGATAATAGTTTCATGATCCCAAAGAGTTCTATTAAATTAACTTTACTTTATAGTTGGCCAAAAATTGAGATATATATTTTTTATATTCCATCTTTATGTTGTCCCAAAAAATATGACTATCAAGATGTATGTAAATATTCATAATTAAAATATAGATTGAGTATAATTATCTTTATGCATCATCAAACAATTTCTTATTCTGTTATTGTTTTTATCGGACATATGTTGATTTATTTAAACTTAATATTCAATCATTTTAAGGATAATCTCTTGAATTTTCCTAACCTTTTTATATTAGTCTACATAATTTTTATGCACCTCCTTAATGATCATATGGATGGATGGTTTAACAATGATGTGGGAAAGATATGACATCTCACTTTTCTATATGGTTTTAAGGTCAATCCATTGAAAATTTGTGTTTATTAGGCCTCTTAAAATATTCATCATGGATATAATACCATGAACATATATACTGAGAGAATTATCTAATTTTCTTTAATACGTTATGTTGTGATGCATTGACATATCATAGTACCCGATCAACTCCAACCTTATTATTTAGCCCTTGTTCAACTCATTATATATGAATATATATTATAATATTTTTTGATCTTTATATATATCATGTTATTCACCATATTGAAAATTAAAATATATTATTAATGTAAATATTTTCATTAATATATCGAAATAATGTGTTGGTTAATTTTGATGTCGATATTTTAATTGACATGAGGTTTATTGTACTACTATTTCATTTTTTATGATAACTCATCTTAAAACATTTTTTGATTAAACATTGTATTTCAAAAAACCTTCACCATAATAGGATAGTGTGAATATTGGTTCACTAATTGACCTTATATTGAAATCCTTGTAATTTTTCTTCACATTTATCTACACAAAGGATCATAACTTCGTTATGTTTTTAAATTATGAGTAGATTTGAAAACACTGATAAATATCTTCAAAAAAATTGATAGAATCCAACAAGTCTAGGAAAATTACCCATCATGTGTATAATGGATGATCTGTGTCATTATTCAATTACAAATGTCTTTGAGGGAGCCAAATATATACCCCATTTTATGATTACATGTCCTATTAATTATACTTTCAATATAAAGAATTCACAATTATTATATTTTACATATAGTTTATTCTTTGTCATGATCTTTAGTAGAACACTAAAATGACCTTGAACCCCCTAATTTTTCATTTAATATATAAGAATTACATCTATAAATATGACCATAACTCTATTGAGGAATATTAAAAGATAAATAATTTGATCCGTTAATATAATGTGGTAATTTATATGTCAAAATGGAGTCACAAAACATTCATAGCGTCCTTACATTTGACAAAATGATGTCTCATATGTTTTCCTCCTTTTCACCCTTAATTGATGGTATCCTTATCGAATGATAATATTTGAGATGTACCGATCTTCTCATAGTTTTTGAACAAGTCATAAAAATGATGTTGATGTTAATTTTTATTAGATTACACAAGAACATCATAATATTAATGATCAAATATCCATTTTATCATATTATTAGTGATCATAATGTTTCATATAAGAAAATAGTTTACTAAAAAAAATTGAGAAAATGGATAAGTATAGAGCTTCTCATGACACCTTACCATGTGAAGCTTAGGAAACCATATCAACTTACTGAATATTATGTTTAAGCTCAATGTATACATCAAAACATCTTACCATGAGATAGATCAACGAAATAAATATATGTCCTAAACTTACCACAAGAAGAAAATTACCTTCCTAGAAGAGGGGAATCACCTTACCCCAAGAAAAAAATCTTCTTATTGCAAAAAGAAACTAACCTTATAGTAAGGGTCACCTTACCAAAACATGGAATATGACTGGATGCATGAAGAAATAAATTTAACATTCCAAGGTATATATAAATCTTCATAATATAATATTTTGATCATATATTTCTAATGTAGTCACTGAACTAAGAAGAATATTACCTCGTATTGTCCTAAACATACTGAATAAATCAATGAGATGACCGTATGAAGTGATGAAATAACAACATCACCATTCCCTATCAGTTGACCATGAAGTGTTTCTATGTGATTAGGTTATTGTACTTCAAGTGGATATATCATTCTATGTATAACTTACAATTTGATATTTTAAAATATATAATAACCAGTTTTGACGCATTAAAAGAAGCATAAGATAATTTAATAATGGATAATTATTCTTGAAAATATTTCTTTAATGAAGGTCTCATTAAATGGATTTATTTGATCATGGAGAGGTAGATGATGATGTGCTACTGAAAATATTTGGGTGACACAAAAAGAATTACATAGGATTTAAATGATATATCTATCTATGACACTCAATTTTCCTAGAAATTCCATGAAACTTCTTTGAGCTCATCCCTTAGAAGAATTCAATTACTCAAAATAAAAAAAGTGTTATAGATCACGATGCATGTCACTTTATATCAATATATATCTTTAATTTTCCACTTTGTTCATTACTTTTGAGTTATGTGTTGTTATAATCTATTTATATGTACACACTATCTCTTGTGCATAAAATAGAGTATGCCTGAATTATTATCAAAAAATTATGTTACTTGTATTCCTGTGAAGGTCCGTAGAAGAGGTCATATATGGTATGGTTTTGTTTTTAATCCCACATAGAAATGTGGATAAGGATTTGTGCATATACATCCATTTATGATGTTTTCTAAATCATAATCTACTTTATGGATATGTTTACTTTTATAATCAACTGCCTGGAATTAGGTGTTTTCCAAGTGGAGATGATTAACTACCAGTGCAATACTAAACCCCTTTTTTATTGCTTGAAAATGTTTTATTAGTTTTTCTCTATATTTAAATATTTAAAATGTATCTATTATCAATATTCATAACATACATTACTATGATAGTTGGTTTTAATTTTTAATTTTATGACATTTTTGGATAATTAATTTGATTTCAAAAGTTTAAGTGACTTAAAAGATTATTTTAACAAAAACATAATCCAAAGAATATTTAAAAGGAAATACTTATATAATTCTATAATTTTTTATTAATGATGATTTTTTATATAATATGGGGGATTTAGATTCAAATTGTTCTAAACAAAACTTTTATTGGTAACTCAATTCACCACCTCTCTTAAGTTGACCAAACCAACCAACATTAGGCATTAGAGGTTTTTAAAATATATTTTTAAATATTATTTAGTTATTTTTGATGATATTAAATTTATAATATTTTTATATTTAATTATTTATGTATAATAAAAAATTAATAGGGGTTTTCTAAAAATAGGCCTTGTTATGCTAATGTTAGGAACTCTTCCCAGTGGAAGATTAAAAATAAAATTCAATTATAGAAAATGGGTTTTAATATCTGGATAGTAATTAATGATTAAAATGAGAAACTTAAAACTTCTATATCTACATGGATAAATGCTACTAAAACTACATATGACAACAATTATAATGTTATGAGTGATTTGGGTGAATATGAGTTTAATAAAATATATCCCCATGCCCATACATTTGAAAGTTTGGATACACTAGTGATTTCTCATGAAGAAAGATCTAATGTTAAAGAAATGTATCTAAAAATGTATAGTATTAAATATGATATATTTAAGATGAAAATTATGAGTCTATATCTGATAAATGTCTTATTTTTAAAGAGATAGTGAACATGATGCACACACAAGGAGATAAAGTCAATAACAAAGATCATGTTACGTGAATTATGAGAGGCTTACATGAATTATGGAGGGGAACATCTATATCAATAAGAGAATATTGTGACATTAATAAAATTATATTAAGGGAACTTATTGAAAATCTAATGATGTAGGAATATGAAAATCATGTAGTCAAGGAATAAATGGATAAACACAAAGTGAAAGAATTAGAAATCAAAACCAATGATTCCAAACAAAAAATATAATATCAAAGGTGATAACTCAAGTATGGAAGAGTCAAAATCTAAAGGTGATGAATAAATGGATCACATGGATATATGATACACTAAATTATATAAAAAGAAGTATTTCAACCAGATTCCCTGTTATAAATGAAAATTTTAAAATAGAGGTAATTAGAGAAAATAATTTAAAAAGGATGATGCAACAAATGAGATAGTATACTGTGAATGTAAGAGAAAATGACATACCAAACCTAACTCACCGAAGGAAAAGTTTAAGAAGAATTTGATGAAAGGGATAAAAAGTATAAGAAAGCAATGAGGGATAATTGAAGTTCATAAAAATACAGTTCAATTGAATCAGGATTAATTAGTGAGGATAATAATGATAAATCAAACATGTATTTTTGTAATTCATTGAGTTTATTTTAAAGAGGGAACTATGTTCGATATCATATGTGATACAAATCACCAAAAAAATAAATTTTTTTATTTAAATAAGACCATTATAACCTATCCATTAAATTTTCTGATATAATTACAAACTATCATGTTATGAAATATATATATTCCTTAATTATATTGATAAATTCTTAGTAAATAACTAATTAATTTTTGGTAATGCCTTTTTGTTTTTCAAAAAATGTTTTATTCTAGAATGATTTTTTATTTGTTATTATGTAAAGTAATATTGTAATTATATTCTAGAAAATTCAGAAAATATATTTGATAAAATAATATCCATTTTGATATCATCATATCAAAATTAAATTAGGGTGAAAATTTGGGATTTTTCAGAAAATATTGATTTTTCAGTGAATAATAAAAAATTACATTTTTATGTAAAATATTAATCTATTTTGACAAATTATGAAACCTAAAAGCCCCAATATTATTTTAATTTGATATAAAGTTGGAATAAGTATTATTTATTTTTATTTAATTCAATTAAGTACATTTAAATCATCTTTATAATGAATTCTAAAATAATTTTATTAGGATTAATGTTTTTTTCTAAAAATGTTTTACAATGTATATTTTTCCTATAATATAAATAATTATAATAACCAATAATTAGATATTATTTAAATGAAAATTTTATATTAAATATCAATATTTATGAATTAAAATCCACATAATTAATCTTACAAGGTATATAGTTGAAGTAAAATAATAATTTCATTAAAAACATTATTTCTCTAAAAACTGATTTCCATCATAATTATGTGTTTTATATTAAATTGAACTATTAAAACTCTATTATTAGATTTTTATAAAATGTATTCCATATTCAAAATCATTTTAATTGAAATTATAAAAAATTGTCAAGTTAATTTTTGAAAAATATGAATAGTAACTTTAGTAAATAATTATTACCATCGTAAACAGAAAATATGTTAATTAAGTGTAATAGTAATTTAACAAATAATAAAAACAATGTAACACTAATATTTATATTTAATTTTCTAAAAAATTATTATTATATTTATTTTTTGTTTTTTCGACTTTATAAATGTTTAAGTAATTTGTTAGATAAAAAATATAGTTTGAATTAATAAACTAATAATTATTTTCGATAATATTAAATTTCAATTAAGAAATTTATTTTCTTAAATTAATGGATATTTTAAATAAATAGTTATTTATTAAAATATAGTTATTCAATAATTTTTATTAAATATAAATTATCTTATAATTATAATGAATTGAAATATGATTTTAAGGTCCTGAAAACAGTTATTGTCAGAAAACCAAACATTTTTCAATGAATGGCGATTCTATTTTAAAAGTGAAAATTAATATATTTTTAAAAATTACTTATATGAAATGAATATTATTTTGGGAATTATCATGTAGAAATTATCCAATGGTGAACTCTTCATAATTTTATAAGACAATCGAATTTTTGAGTAAAATTTAAATACGGTATAATTATATGATTTGTATTATGACATCATAATGACACTAATATTATGTAATAAATTCTATAAATGGTAATAAATACCAAATATAGGTTTAAGCTGTAAAATAATGTTATTTTATTAATTTTATAACGCCTTTATGAATCCTCCAAAACATATAATATATTTTAATTTTTTAAAATCATTTCTTTAAGGACATGAATCAATTCCCCATAAGAAGGGGTAATATTCTAATATGTTTGGATATTTTCATTATAAAATATCTAAAAACAATAATATTTAAAAAAAACATTGGAAAACTCATTTGAAGGTTTTTGGTTTGGGTTAATTTATTATATAGAGTCCAAAACCAATGTGTGAGAAATAATAGAGAATTCCCCACTCAATTCCTATATAAAACCTACTAAGCTCCCATTTTTCTTCACTCCAAAAACTTTTATAACATACCAAATCTCCAATACCCTCTCTATAGTTCTCATGAGGTACCCTAAGGATCCAAATAAGCTCCTACCAAGCATTTGGAATCACCGTCTCATGGTATGGGATCTCCCTCTCCTCTTTTTATTCAAGCACCACTTTTTTTGTTATGCCTATTATTTTCCATTTGTCCTTGTTTTGGAATTTGTTTCCTATATCCCTATTATTTTTATATATTATTTTCATGGGATCAGTTCATTTAAATCATATAAAGACATCCCATTAATCATTATGCAATCCCATTACCATGTTAAAATTTAGTAAGGTATTTATCTCTTCACATTTCAATACAAGCACCTATTTTATGTTATGCCTCTAAATTAACATTTTTTCATGTTGGAATGTATTATTTATTATCCCCAATCAATTCCATTTTATGTGTAATAAATGATATAATCATTTCACTCTCATTAATACCCCCCTTGAACCTTTTTATACACTCACTACCATGCAAAAATTTATTACTGAATCCACCCATTGTCCCCTTTATTTATGTATCTTTATTATCATATACATTTTATCTTCATTTCCTAATGTAGGTGTATGTTATTCCATATCACCCGTAATTTAAATTTTATTTACAAATTATAAGAGTCTTGTTTCACACTCATCAAGACCGCCCATGAACAATCATACAACCCCATTATGCTGTGAAAATATCACCATAATTTTCCATGATAATCAATTGTGTAGTTAATACACATACCAACTTCCTATCAATGGAGTTCACATTTATAAAGTCATAATTTATTATTGAGGTCTTGATATTTTTTATTTCACACTCATTGATCATGAAATGAAATATCATGAATAAAAAATCCATTCTATAAGACCCATGTGTTACAATTCATATTGGGAATGAAATGAAAGTGACGATTACCCTCAGAATTATATAGCGCTCCAGTGCATTGGGTAATGTTTCAGTCTCAGAAGACGTCATTAAATATATTAGAAAGAAAAAATAATCCATCATGATTATTTTTCCATGAGGATATATTTTAAGTTATCCTTGACTTATGTTTATGATCCAGTGTTTTAAGTTGTTTCCATATTTTCCATGTTGCCTTTATGATTATCATTCTATATCAAGACTCATTGTTTATGAATATGGATGTCATTCCATTTTCCCCATTCATTTTCCTATTTTCTAAAATGTATTAATTTCTTAATTTTATTACATTTATGTTCACTTATTGGGATTTAAAACTCACCCCTTTCATATGTATGCCCCTAGGTTATCCTATTCAATTTTAAGTATGAAGGTATAATATGAGCATGTTAAGGATGTTTTTAATAATGATGATGTATTCCCCATTTTGAGTGGTTATGTAATTTACTTAATTCCCAAAACAATAGACATATTGATCTTCCATGTTATTTTATTTATAATCTTAGGTAATAAATCTTGAATCAGTGTAAAAATAAACTTGGTTTCTTTAGTTTGTATCATGGGAAAAGTTTAGATATTTTTGGGATTAGGATAAGAAAAATTTAGAGAGTGCCTTAGGGATAAGACTAAACATAGGAATACATCCCCAATTTTATTAAAAGTTTATAGTAATTGGATTATTGATAAAATACATCATTTTCTTGATACTATAAGTGGTTGTTTCTCTAGAAAACATGTACATATTGGTAAAACCTGAAAAATCTGTGTTTAGCTAGAATTGACTGAGAACTAGTGCCTGAAAATGGTCCTTTCTATATAACTGGTTCGACACACCTTGGGTATATTCTTTGATAAATTAATAAGATCATTAAAAATGATTATTAATGTAAAAAATTTACATATGTGCAAACATTATGAAATAGATCATTAATAAAATAAATTAAAGCCTAGACATTCTTAAGTTAATAAATAAATGTCATTTATAAGTTATCCATTTAATTTCATTGGATTCATATTTATGAATTTACTCATTTTAAAGGAAACATACATTTTTTTACCTTTATTATATTACATGAATGAAAATAGGAGGAATAATTTATTATTGTTCGATGTAATATGTGATGTGTTAGAAGTTTATTTTAGTGATTTAGTGATAAAGAATGATTTCTTGAGTTCTCATCATTTTCAATAAAAGATGAGATTTTAGGGGAAATGAATTAATGGTTAAAATTGATCATGCCATGAAAGTATATTTATTTATGTTTCCAATATAGATGATAAAATAATTCCTTAACTCTAGGAAAATAATCTTGAATAAAAAAATTTTCTATATTTTGATCATTTTTGATGAATTGATGGTCTTTTTACCCATAACTGAAAATGGTTTTTTAGACATTGACATTATCCCAACCATGTTCTCTATCAAACTAAATTAGTACATTAGTGGCATATTTTACATCCATGTATAGGTTATCAACTTCCATTAATGTTTTCCCACAAGGAAACCTAGTTATGTAATGACCTTCGTACTTCCCTTTTGCTCTGTTCAAGACGATTTTATATGAAACATTTTCATGATGTGGGGTTTTAATTAAGATATTCCCACGTATCAAATCATTTTTTACCAGGTTCAAGTTTATATGTTGAGGATGTAATTTATTTGTGGGGGACGATTGTAACAACCTGAGTTTATTTAAAGGGGAAACTATGTTCGATTGCGAATTTGATACACAACACCGAGCCCAAACAAACTATTATTATTTAATTATAATTTTTTTAACATCAAAATTAATTTGAAGATATAATACGGATTATCTTATTTCTGAAATATATATATGTCCTTATTATATTGAAAAATTCATAAAAAATAATCAATCAATTTATGGTAATGTAATTTTTTCTTCAAAATATGTTTTATTCAGAATTTTTTTTTATTTTTTATCAAAAAAATATTATAATTTATTTTTTGAACTTTTAGAAAATGTATTTGATAAAATTAACTCAATTTTGATATTGTTATATTGAATTTTAATTTAGGTGATATTTTTGGATTTTTCTAAACATAATTATTTTTCAAAGAAAAGTGAAAACACTGTTATTATGTAAAATTGTCATTTATTTTGATAAATTATGTAATATAAAAGTACAAATATTGTTACAATTTGATTTAAAGGTAAATTAGGTATTATATATATTAATTTTTAATTTAAAATGTTACATTTAAATAATCTTTATAATGGATTCTAAGACATGTTTTTTTGGGTTTCTTACTTGGATGAATTAATATAGGGTATCTATGGGAATTTCTCTCTTTTCAGCATGATGGAGACTTATAGGATTTTAAGGGGATGGTGTCAAGATATAGACATTAGGATTTGACATATCAGTAGGTTGGAGGTGTTTCAAATCACATTGGTATGGAGAGCCCATATCCGATGATTGTAAGGTGTCTTAGGATGATCCCAAATTGAAAGACTCAATATCAACTATTAACAAAAGATATTTTTTTTGATCTATAAATGGTCTTCTATTAGGATGATTTGTCAAAATGGAAGAATATATCCTGTGAATGATAAATAGGAAGAATATTTCTCTAAATGTCTAAAATTAGATAACCATTCGATTATTTTATATTGATTTCACTGAGGGGCTGCAAATTGTTGAAGGTGGATCTTGAATGATATGAAAGATCTCCCTCCAAGCCATACATAAAACTTTCATAGAATTCAGATTTCAACAGAATTAAATATTTCTCTATGAGATTGAGTATAGAATTCTATTTACTCACTTTCCATTTGGAGTATTCGTTTCCATATTTTATTTCCTACTAGGATTGGAAATCCTGTATTTTACATATCTATGCCATCTGTTGAGTCCTTGGGTTTCTGAAATCTTGTAATAATAATAATAATAAGTGCTTCGAATCATTGCTATTTTACTTGGACCTGTTCTAAAAAGTCAAGGTTTTTCGAATGGTTTGTTGACGACAAAGTCAGGGAAAACCTCGTCATTTCTTTTTTGATTATTGGATGGACCTTGGACATATAATATTTCAGAATCGAATCTCTTTAGAAATAATATCTTTTGTCTCATCATGGTAGCCTGCATATCCCCTTACGAAACCTTCGTGATTAGGTTATCCATATCCTTCACATGTTTGATCACATGGAATTATCAAATGATACAAGTATTGGATAAGAATATACAACACACTAGAACGCCCTTATTGACGAACCTTGACTCCGACAGCATCTAGGTACACCAATTAGTCGGTATGAGATGACTAATGTCAGATCCATAAGGAAAAATGATTGATTTACCCATTCAAAGAAATTTAAACGAAGGACTTTCTGTAACAGAATATATCATTTCTTACTATGGAGCCCGAAAAGGTGTTGTGGATATAGCTGTACGAACATCAGATGTTGGATATCTCATGTGCAGACTTGTGGAAGTAGTTCAACACATGGTAGTACCTAGAAAGCCAATGTGGAAATAGGGCTTTACATGTGATGAAGTCTACCCGTGCTACAAATACTGGTGTTGGTGGATGGAAATCCAACATGAATGAACCTTTTTATAATTTTAAGGATGATAGAAATCCAGTAAATATGGAATCTTTTCATTTTCCTATGTTTTATGATGAGATAAATTAATTAACCACTGATGGACAGTCCCCTGAAAGGATTAATTCATTTGTTGTTGATAATTTGGATATTTCTAAAACTATGAATTGTGGAACAACTTTTCTATTAAATGGGGACCACATTTCAAGCTTTGTAAATGGAGTTAATTGTGATGTTGATGTTTAATATTGGGTTCTCATTTCATCATGTACATTTGTTCAGTTAGAGACTGTTTTTCAATATGAAGGACACCATTTGTTTGAGATCAGGCATGTGGATAGAGGGGCCTCACATTCCGAAGGATTCTAGTTTGTAGAACTTCCTATCTAAGGCCATGAGAAGATACTATGACTGTATATTATTTCAAAAAAAAATTTCATCTCATACGAATGATTGAAAAATTTCAAAGAAAATTTTCTTTGATATAATTATCCTTGATGATAAACAAGTTATGGTGTTCATAGTTTTTCACCTTGATTACAGCCATACCAGAGAGATTGACACACATCCTACTACTGATGAATTCATCAGTCTTCAATAAGTGGCCTCAATAAGTATCAATGGTAAGAAGAAAGTTATTTTATAATCTCTGATTAAAGGTAATGATAAGTGGAAAAGTCAACATAATTTCATTGTGGATAATTAAGGCTTTCAATTGATTAATCACTGGAAAATGGGATATTAATATGAGCATGTTAAGGCATCTGATCAGAAGCTTGAGAAGTCAATAAAGGTTAAAAATAGTTTTGTGGTACTTAGTTCACTTAATGAGAAGTATAAACATGACCCAAGGGTTGATTCTACTATCATAATTAAAGTAAAGGGAGAACATTTAGGATTGTGCCACCATAAATCTTAGAGATAATGTATGCATCCAAAATTATATGGTTGAGGTTGTGGCCAAGAATACTGCACCGCAACCATGGGGCATAGATGAAGTATGTCTATAAGGTCTTCTCTCAAGAAATATAAAACTCAGATCACTCTAGAATAGGAAAAGAGGAGATTTACGTATGATGTGATCAAAAATAAAAGAAACTCACCCTCATAGTGGGAAACTACTTTTGATGTTGATAGATCTTATAGTAAATATCGGAAAGATCACGATTTTCTAGATATTTAATATTTTTATATATGAGGGCATGCATATTTGTTTGATCCCATCCTTTCACTTTTTAATTCTTATATTTTTATTTTCCATTTAATAAATGGAGAGGATTTTTGTCTTCTAGCTACATCTTTTTTTAAAGTCTTTTTTGAGGGTTAAAAAAGCATTTTTCTAAAAATGTTTTTTTAATGCATAATGTTTCTCTATTATAATTGATAAAAATAACCCCAAATGAGAAATTATTTAAATGAAATTTTTATATTACATATCTTTATATTTGAATTGAAATTCATATACTGAATATTAATTTTTATATAGTTAAATGAAAACCATATTTTCCTTAAAAAATGTATTTCTCGGAAAGCCACATTCCATAATTCTTGAAATTTTTATATTAAATTAAATTATTACTCCTTTATGTATTTATTTTGATAAAATGGATTCCATATTTACAATTATAGTAACAAATATATATATATATATATATATATATTATGTGTTTAGTGGTACAGTTTCACTTAAAAAGTAACACACCACACACACAGGTTGGAGAGGCAAGACATAGACACCAAAAGGGATAACCCACCAATCAAATATTATTTATTACATGGTGCATTGAAACAGTGGAAATGAATCCAATAATATGGACCAAAATCCCAATCCAATGTGATTATTGCATCATTATACCTGCATCACTAGGCCTGCATCATGATTATGCCACCGCCTACATGATACATCATAAGCATCATCTATCTCATAGTACTGTAATAGTTCTGGCTCCTAATAGGGATTGAACTTAGAAAATATTGGATTATAAAGAGGATTTACCACTGGATTATAATCATTTTATCTCAACATTAGTTAATATTCGGTAAAAAGGTCAAATTAACTTTTGACCAATATAAATTGTAACTATAGTAAATAATTATTACCATGGTAAAAAGAAAATAGGTTAATTACAAGTTAAAATAATATAAACATGAATATAAACCCTTTAATTCTAGTATTTATATTTCCTTTTCTTTATATTGATGATTATATTTATTCCTTATTATTTTTAATTTATAAATGAATCAGTAATTAGGTTGATAACAATTATATTTTGACATAATGAAAAAAATTTGGGTAATATTCTAATTCAGTTAAGGAATTTATTTTGATGAATTAGTGGATATTTGAAAAAAACTATATTTAATTAAAAATGTTATTTTTACATTTTTTTTATTAAAAATAAATTATCATATAATTTTTATGAACTCAAATGTTATTATTATAGGGGTTCAAAAAATGTTATTGTCAAAAAGACTCATATTTTCTGAATGAATTTAGATTCAATTTTAAATTTGAAAACTCATATATAAATAAATTATTAATATAAACATAATTTTATTTTTTCATTCATAAATTTGAAAATATCCAACGGTCATATTTTCTTAATTTTATGAGGGTTGATTTTTCGTGTAAAATTTAAATAAGGAATAAATATATAGTTTGTATTACAACATCATAATGACCTAAAAATGATTTAATAAATACTATAAAAGATATCCATGACCGAATAAATGATTAAAATTTAAAATTATGTTAATTTTTTTATTTAATTAATTTTAAAAATCTATTATGAATTCTACAAACCCAGTAATATATTTTTTTTTGTTTTAAAATCATTTATATAAGGACAAGACTCGGTTCTACATCAGAAAGTGTAAAATTTTAAACAATTTATCCCTTTGCCTTATTAAATATTAAAATTCACCCTCTTTGTAAGAAAACCTAGTAAAAATTTATATGACGTTTTGATTTTTTATTATATAATGTCCAAAACCTAGGTATGAGAAATAATAATCCCCACTCTCATTTCTTATATATACATGCCCAATCCATAATTTATCTTCACTCAAATACATTGGAACATGTCCTAAAACTTCAATAAAATCTCCAGATTCATCCCAATGTGCCTGAATGATATAATGAAGCTCATCCCAATCATTTGGAATCACCCTCTCAAAATAAAGGATCTCCCTCTCCTCTTTTTATTCGGGAACCTATTTTATGTTATGCCTTATAGTATCAATTTTTCAGTGTTTTGGTTTGTTATACTATAACCAAATTACTTTAATGTTTATTTACATGTGATGAGAGACCCATTTCACTTTCATTAATCCAAACCATGAACCTTAATTTACACACATTACCATCATGACATTTTGTAATATATTTCTATATTCTCATTACCATCATAGCAATTCTGTTTTTTTTTTATTCAAAAAAATTCCTATTTTCTCATGCTGTGATATATTCTCCCACATCAACCATACATTCATTTGATTAATAGATTATTATATACCCCTATAAATCTCATTAATTTCTCTAATGAACCTTTATATACACCAATTACAATGCTGAAATTTAGTAAGGAATCATCTCTTTCTTTTATTTATTCATGTATATTTATTATCTTATTCATTTTTTCTTTATTTTCAAATTTTTGGATATGTAATTTCATTCCACCTTAATTTAGTTTTTTTTCTAAATTATGAGATTCCCATTTTATGATGATTAATCCCTCCCACTAAAATTAATGCGCCCTACTATGCTGTTAAAATTTCCCAACGATTTTCCATGCTAAATAATTTTTTAGTGAATACATGTACCAATTTCCTATCAAGTGTGTCCACTATTATTCACATATACTTCTTTATTGTGGAATTAATTGTATGAATTGGACACTCATTTACCTTTGAATAAAATGTGATGATGAATGAATCCATGTTTTATGATCTATAGGCAACAAAAAATCATGGGAATTAAAAAGTGTTGGGTGTGCCCAGAATTATACAGCACTCTGACGCAATGGGTAATGTTTTAGTCTCTTGAGACTCCATTAAAGGGAATGAGGATTAAACCTAATCCATCGTGGGACTTTTTACAACTTGATTTCATGGAATTTTTCCTTGACCTATGTTTATAATGCAGTGTTCCATGTTTTTTCCACATTTCCCATGTCACATTTATGATTATCATGTTATATCTTTCCCCATTTTACATGTTTGTGATTATCACTCCTTCTATGACCCATTGATAAAACTATTCTCTAAGATGTATTAATGGTGAATTATATTATATTTTCATTCCATTACTAGGATTTATAGATCACCCTTTTCATATGTGTGTATTCTGGTTATCCCATTTAATTATATGTATAAAGAAGTAATATGAGAATGATATGGATGTTTTCAAAAACCATGATGTATTACCCACTTTATGTCGTTATTTAATTTACCAAAATCCAAATACACAATACCTCTCGATATTACTAGTTGTATTATTTGTAATCTTATGTAATAAATCATGAATTAATGTTTACTTATGGGCTGGGTTGTCAATGTTTTATGAAAAACCTATATGTGGTATCTAGTGTTTTTTTAAAATATCCTACTCACATTTAAAACCCTTCTGAGAAAAAAACAACAATGAAGAAAACATTTTTCATGAAGAAATTGTAGAATACTGTAATATACTATAAGATACTTTTATTGAACATAAAGATAAATTTAAAATCATAATAAAATATCAAGATCTATATTCTCATTTTATAACCAATATTAGAATACAGTATGATAAAAAATATCAGTTAATAAATGATAATAATGAATTAAAATTATATAATGAGAAATTAAAAATGGATTTTGAAATATTTACAAATGTAATAAATAACTTGACCAAGATGATCGAAATGTAATATGAACCTAAATATACTATTGTCATTGTCTATCTGCATAGAAAAATAAGGGTTATTTAAAATAATTTTATGCCAAACTTGAGTACAATTAATTTCTCTTATAATGTTTAGTCTTCTAGACTTACTTCATTATTTATGAAATTTTAATATATGATTATAATAAACATCTGATTCAATAGGGATTTTTTAATTATTGATAAAAAATTTGGACATAAGAGAATATGGGTACAAGAGTTATCTTTGGTCAAAATTAATTTATTAAGAAAACTGAATGAAGAGATCTAGTAAAAACCATTGGTATCTGGATAGTGGCACCTCCAGACATTTGACTGGGGACTTTTCATGTTTCAAGAACCTGATAATGTTTGATGGTGGACATGTCAACTTTTGTGAAAATGATAATGGGAAGATAATATATCTTGAAAAAATTGGTAATTCTATAAATATTTTAATTTTATATGTTTTCTATATCAAAGTAATGAATATATATTTGACTCGCGTTTCTCAATTATGTGATGATGGTTTTCATTTTATATTTATAAATAATTCCTGTATTTTTTTATTTTAAAAATTCATTAGTTTTTACTAGTTTAAGAATTGGAAATATTTATACTGGTAACATAGATTCATTGTTTTAAGAAAATATCTAATTTCTAAGTGAATTTCTCCAAGAATCATGGATTTGGAAAAGGAAACTAGGCCGTTTCAATATTCAATATCTTATAAATATTATTAGTGAATGGTTAATCAATGATCTTCCCAAACTAGATACCACAAATGATAAATTTTTTAGTCCATATGAAAAGGTAAATATCACGAAATCTCTTTCAAATAAATGGAAGATTTTTGAACTACTCAACCACTAGATTTGGTTCAAATAGACTTGTTCAGACCTTTTAGTGTTTCTAGCTTAAATGGGAAGCACTATGTTTTTATTATTGTAGATGACTTTTCTAGATATACTTGGGTATTTTATTTTGAGATCACAAATGTGATTAATGTACTTACTTTAAAAACTATTCCAAATCTATAAAAAAATATTAACAGACATAGAATTAATACATTAAGTAGTGAAAAAAAATATTGAGTTTGAAAATCATTATTTTTAATCATTCCAGTCACAACATGGATTTTGTAATCTGTTTTATGCTCATAGGACTCAATTATAGAAATTTTTTGTAGAAAAGATAAATAGAACCCTTAATGAAATTTCTCGGACAAGGTTAAATGCATATGATTTCCATTTTTGTATTTTGGAAAATGTTTTTAATGCATATTTGTTATATAATTGATAGCTTTTGTATTATAAGAATATTAAAAAGTACCCCTTATGAATTATATAATAGAAGAAACTCATGGTTAATTACATTATAGATTTTTTTCAACATATTTATTGTTTATATGAAGGATAATATTGAAATAATATCTCCCATGAGTGATGATGGAATTATTCGTTGGTATTATATAAACAGTAAATCATATTGAGTAATTAATAAAGGGGGATAGACTGTAATACTTGATACATGTCAAATGTTATGTAACATATCCACTAGATACAAATAACCATTTAGAAATCCTTTAATATTTATCTCCAATATGAATATAAATAATAAACTTTTGACAATCTTACGAAAGAAGATAAGAAATCATTCAGTTCTGAAGAACAACTAGAACTCAAACATGACCCTTTAGAGAATGATTTATTTTAAAATCCTTATATTCCATGATTCATTAGGAATCATCTATATCATCCCTTAGATGTTTTAGTTTGAGAACTAGATTGAAGGACACATACTACATATTCTATTAGAAATCAAGTCGAACAGCATACTTTATTTTCACAACTTGAACCTATGAACATAATTGATTCAATTTATGATGACATTTGGGTAATGTAAGTACATTAAGAACACGACTAATTTAAAAAAAATCTGGGAAATATTGGAAAGAACAATTGAATACCTAACTATTGGAACTATATCTGTTTTTAGAAATACATTTGATGAACTGATAAATATATCTAGAAATAAATCTATATTTGTTTCATAAGGATACAGCCAAGAAGAAGGTATTGAATTTGAGGAAAACTTTTCACCATTAGTTTTAACTGAATCAAATTTAATAATTATAGCTTATGTAGAAAATTTGAATTTTATACTATATTAAATTTTTGTAAAGTGTAAAATCTAAAATAGTAATAATTTTGAGGATTTTTTTGTAGAACACCCTATTTGATTTCAAAATCCACAGTTTCTAAATAGTTTTTTATTATCTAATGATTTATATGGTTTAAATGAATATCCAATAGTTTGGTATCTTAGGCTCTTTTCTAATTTATAATGTGTTTAGTAAAGATATAGATGACCCTACCATATTCATTAATATAATTTTAAATGGTGTATTAGTTGTAAAAATTTATGTTGATGATATTATTTTTTTCATCATGAAATTATTATTTTTCTGATTTTTTAAAAATGATTTAGAGTGAATTTAAAATGAGTATAATCCATGAGTTAAAATTATTTCATAGTTTTCAAAAATTTTAAGATATAGATGTGATTATTTTAAATAAAATAATATACACTAAAACCTTTCAAAATGGTTTTCTCATGATTGAACTAATTATAGTTATAATTCCAAGGGTATATCCTGTATGTTGAATCTTTATGAATATATAAAACCAGTGTATCTATCCAATTTACAATGAATGATTAGAATCTTACTATAATTTAATTCTTACCAATTAAATATTATATTTTGTGTGTGTATGTGTGCTAATTTTAAACAAAACATAAACGAATCGCATCTATTAGTTGTAAAAAGAATTTTTGAATATCGTTTGAATACAACCATCATAGGATTTTTTTACTCAAGAGGAAACAAATTTGATTTTTTAGTTATTTAGATATAGATTTTGGTTGTTCTTATTTAGAGAAAAAGTAAAATCCTAGAACATATTAATTTTTGGAATGTCTCAAGTATCACGGTGTAGTAAGAAGAAAAATTGTATGGAACTACCCTCAATTGATGATGAAAATATAGTTGCTGGAAGTTGATATGCACAAATTATATGGATTATGCACACATATCTTGACTATAGATATCAATTTAGAAAATATCTTATAAACTCTGATAACCCAATTGTGATAAATATCACTAAGAATCATATAAATCACTATAGAAAAAATAATATTTATATAAGACATTACTTTATGAGATATCCTTTTTAGAGAGGTGATATAACCCTTGAATTCATAGTTATTAAACATCATCTTGATGATATGTTTACAATGCCTTTTAATATTGAGTGAATCAATTATTTCAGACATGCCGTAGGTAAGGTATACTTTTTGTAAATTATTAGTTATTGGATTAGATGTTAATTTTTTAACATCTACTCTTAAAATGAATACAAAAATAATAATGAAGTTTATTTCACATAGGCAATACAGTTTCCATGATTTTTTTATATTGTCAACATGCCATCAGTGAATACTTCATCCCATATCATATATCTTCACATGATTAATATTATTACTATGAATGTATTTTCAATTGGTTAATATGTATTTTTAGGGATTTATTAGTGATACAATTAGCACAACTACAACAAGTTCTGATTAGTATTCCTGTCATACTTAGGAAATTTATAGATCCATGGCAATCGAAATTACCATGTCTATTTTTAATTTGATTTTTTATGTAAATATTTTTGTGGGATATGTATTAAGTATAATATTATGTTAATTCACAAATTATTTAAATTAAAAATTTGAATTTGAATCCAAAAAAGTACTTGTATGGTCCTTTATATATCGCTCACATTTTCAAGATATTCTTACTCAAAAATTTATTATCATCCTTTACCTCTCACTCTTTCATAACAAACCACTTTAATTTACATTCCATTTTTGAACCTTCATAGATTTCAATTTGAATCAATATTATGAGGATGAAAAATTTATCAGAAAATGGTTTTCTAGTTTAAGTACCTCTTTCAAAGAATTCAATGAAGATGAAAGATATATTTATTACATTAATATAGAAAATAAATCCTCATGTTTTTAATCATCCATGTATAGTATAGAAATAAGTTGTCATTAAATAGTTGAAGTCATGCCGATTTCTTTTTTGGAACATGATTCAAAAACAGGGTTGGGAAGAATTGTTTTACGAAGAATGGTATACCCATATATTAGAATCTTATAAAATAAACATATGAAAATAATGATTTAATTCATATATAGTAGATGTATTATGTAATATGAAGGATCTATGGCGATCCTTTAAAATTCTAATTTATGATTTGGAAAAAATGTTTATGCATACCAGAAAGGGGGGATTATAATGATTATCAAAGTTTTTATCCGTTTTAAACATCCAAATTTAATGGTTGAGAATGGATTTGAAGACCTCAATAGGATTAGAACTCCCAAAATATGCACTGTTGTTGATCTAATTGGTGAATTTAGACATCTAATTATGTTCATTCAGTAAATTATTTTTTCAAGAAAATGATTTTTTGGTAATATAATGCATCAATATTTATTTTTACTATTTGTTATGAATAATGGTGCTTAGATCAGCCTATTATGATTTTCAATAAGGCTTATGGTCGTACTATGTAAGTAAAATTCATTGTTTAGCTCCTCACCATATCATAGATTATTTTATTATCTATTAGAATTAGAAGGACTAGTTTCTCAATAATAGGAAAAAAGAACTATTGATGATTGATTTTGTCATACATAAATGATTTGTAAGAATATTATTGTTAACAGGAACCCTTGGAAATAAAAATTGGTAGCTAATAGAGAGAATTTATTTGAGTAGTTTAATTCAATAAAGTATATTGTTAGTCCAAGAAATCTTGTAGATCATGGTCTTGAACATGATGAAATATTTAAATACTCAGTTGATGTAGTTTCTCTTGTTAAATAATAAGGGAAATTATATATCGTATAATAAGATGAGGAAGAATAAGAAACAATGGTTGTTGATCTTGTTGATAAATATCGACTAGATGAGTTTGTGTTGGATAAATCAATTGGTTCTAATGTTGGTGAGTATAGATCAGAGGGATCTCAAATTATTGGGAGCCCCCTATACAACATTTATTAGAAGAAACTTACAAGGGGGATTATTCCCCTATATCATTTATATTGGGAGTAAAGTGTTCTAGTTCATATGATGAGTATCATGGAAGCACCTACTAGGATATTCTGGGCTTGACATTCCCTATGTTCAATGAACCATAGAATGATATTTTTTTTTGGTAAATATAATATTCATGAGAGAATTAATGACATTTATCATATTTATCATTATGATATTGTTTAAGAATCAAAAAAAGTTTTATTTGAGGTTTATTCCAATGTTGTGAATCAAACATTGGGACAAAGTTCAATGGAGAGTTTACCTGAAGTAGATGGATGTAATTTGGATGGTGATCCATCTCCTTATACTTCCACACATTCTGTAAAATAATCCTCATATTCCACTAATTATGTCCAATTTTAATTCAAAAAATTAATTTTGGGGATTCTATAACACATTTTAATTACATTTAGAACACTATAAACAATTTAACACAAGAAGATCTTTCTACAGATGTTAGTGGGGCTATAAATCTTCTCCAACAAAGATTTAATTTCAGAATAAAAGATATACAAAATGAGATAAGGTATATTAGAGTTCAAATGTGTACCCTTAAATATAATATATCAGATTTGATGATTCAATTGGGATTGATATTCATGAATATTTTGTTTCGACCAGCTCCTGTGTCTCCTTCTCCTCGATTTTATGAAGACAAAATCATAAAATCCATTTGGGAAGAACTACTATAACTATATGGAGAATTTAAAAATACTCATGAGTATATGTATGATGGGTTTAATAATAATTCTATTTAGAAACTCACAATGGTTTTTGAAGATACTAAACAACCTTGTTATGAAATTGAGACAATCAAAAAAGAAATTGATTATTATCACATTTGGATCGATAAAAAGTCTTTTTTCAAATGGATGTGTAAGGATATTTCTTTGGACTTTATAATTCCCCCTATGACTCATTCTTTTAAGCCTCATATTGATAATCATAAAGCTATGAACCATTTTTTGCAATCCTTTATGATGAATCTAGATGATTTTTCTCAATCCTAGGAGCATGGTTCTCGACTTTTATGTTAGTTTACAAAGTTGATGGAACCTTACCTTTATAACAATGATATTGATGCTTTAACTCCCCATCCATACCTACATCTCAAACTACAACCCCCTCTACAATAAATACTTGTATCCTCACTCATTCCCTAGAATTTAATATGGTTAGCCCAGTTTTCACATATGGGGTTATTCGAACTGTTCCTATACATCTGCACCTACCTATACTTCTGATCCCTATTCTATTTCCAATGTAATGTTTCCTATCCATCCAACCGATATAAGGGATGAACCATAGTTAGACTAAGATTAGGATTTCTAATTGGGATATTTTTTTCTTTTATGGAACTCTTTTGTTGTCATATTTATATTAAAATATTAATGATATTTTCTCTTCATTTATCCTATTATATCTCTATTTATTTTTTAAAATATCAAAAACGGGTTAATTATGATAAATGATAATTCATTAAATCAATAAACTGAAAAATAATTTATTTATTTACAATGATATAAAATTAATATTTACTGAATGTGTAAATTCATTTCAGATTTTTAGAATCTCATTATAGTTATTTTCATCCATTACAGGCACTGCTTCGATGAATTCAATTCATTTCCCAATGGTGTTAAGCTTATTTTTAATGATCATAATGTTTTCTATAAGAAAATAGATTATGAGAAAAAAAATGAAAAAATGGATAAGTATAGAGCTTAACATGGAACCTTAACATATCTAGGCTAGGTGACAATATCACATTTCATCAAATTATGTATCAACTTACTATTTAAAACCAAACCACTTATGGTGGGACAAATGAACATAATCTATCTATGTATTGACCTCATTGAAAGATGAAAATCTTCTAATCATAATAAGAAAACCACATTACCTGAAGAAGGAAATAACACAACAAAAAGAAGCAAGTCAACTTACCAAAAGAATGAATATACCTTGACACATGATGGAATCAAGTTACCACACCATGGTATGTTTAAATTTTCATAATATAATATAATGATAGTATATTTCTAATGTAGTTGTCACGACCCATCCCCCATGGCTCGTGTCGTGAATACCCCATGCCCGCCTTCCATAAGCCATGGGCTGATGACTAGCCCCGAAAGGCGTATTCCCTAAAACTGAGAAGGCATTGCCTTTTTATCCTGTAGCACACACAACCAACCACACTTCAAGATACAAACACAAGTAAACTATATAGTAAAAATACTGTTTATAGTAGGTAAAAAGGGGCCATAATACAATCCCAACTACAAAGTACAAGAAAACTAGAATGTACAAGTAAACTGAAAAGCCCTTGTGAACACCCCCAAGGACCCTTCCTGAAGGGTAGGTATAGCTCTTGAATGGCCGTCTCTGTTGAATGAATCATCTAAGGTCCACCTCTGAGCTACTTCTAGTCCTAATACAGTCGTCCTCATTCATTGTTTACTGTCATATACAGCAAACACAACAAGGTTCAGGCACAACCCATAAAGGAGTGAGTATAAAGATACTCAGTAGGGAACCTGAGACCCTCAAAGGTCTCAAAAAATCAACAATGGATAAACCAAAAAGAATGGAAACAACATACAAACCTACTTAAGTATATGACCATACTTATACCTAAGCTATTATGTATTCCCATCTCATTCATGAGGAATCACAAAGTCCAACTCAGAAGCCCAATGGTCAACTGTTCCACAAAGGAAGGAATACCATGAAGGTAACCTGATAATGTTAAGTACCACAATGGTAACACCACATAGAAGAATACCACAGATGTATCACCACTAAGGTAAGTACCAAAAAGGTAGTCCATACAGAGGATTATCACAAAGATATCACAATGAAGATAAGTACAATAGAGATACACTGCACAGAAGTTTACCAGAAAGGTAAAGACTCAGCTCACAAAATCCGTAAAGGTTGCGGAGAGGTCAGGCCATGTTCATTTTGCCCAAACCCTCCACATTAGAATGGTATCAAGTTGGTTTTTTGTCCTCGAACCATGAAGAACGTCAAGAAAAGGTAAGGGGGTATTTTAAAACAACAAACCCTAGCTTATTGTTCATTAGACGTGTCTTGAGGAAGAAGACAAAGCAATTGAAGAACGTCACTGTTTGTTGCTTCCACAAGGTGCTTCCGAGCTAGGCTCAGGGTCGATTCCTCATTCTTAATTGGATAAAGTTATTTCTTGGAGATAATGAGTTTCCCCAAAGTTCTCGCCAAGCCCATTTTCCAATGTAATCTTCCAACACAACAAAAATGAAGAGCCAACTTATTAAAAATAAGTCTAACAATTAATTAAAGTTGACATATTTAATTAATTGTAGTTGGGTCAATTTATTAATCGGAGAGTTGAGTGGTTTTCCCCCATTAAGAGGGGTTTGGGAGGTCCCCTACACCAAGAATTTAAATAGGGGGTTTCTTGATCCAGTGGTCCCCACATCTATCATTTCAAAAGAGATGTTTCAATGAAAAAATAAAATGTTAATTATTTTATTTTTATTTTTCCATGAAAATGTGAAAAGTTGTATTCCACCCATGACCTACTGTGGTCGAGGTGAAAGTATTTTTAAGCGAATATCTGCGCTGCGATTTCAAAAGTGTCCTCGTATTTCAATTCCAAGCACCAACTCAAAAGTTAAAAAACCGGATCGCACGTTTACTGAATATAATTAAAAAGGATCATAAATTCATTTCAGGCACACCGGGCTGCAGAATCACGCACCGTCAATTTTCAAGTACTCATAAAATTCCCGTAAAATAAAAAAAATACATGAAATTTCAGGGTCTCTATATTCATTCCATCTCAAGGTTTTGCGTCTCCATAATCCACAACTAATTCTAAGGGATCAAGTGGTGGTACAGAGGATGTATCTATGCCTCCCTCTCACATGTGCTCTCCTAGAGGTTCCAGTGATGCCAACGTAGATGTGGCAAAGGTATTGATCACCCACGAAGGACTCTCCCATATTGATCCTCAATCTCCACTGGAACCTCTGTAATCATCTCCCCAATGACTATTTCTAGCTTTCCTCATTCAATGATGTGTGAAGGGTATCACACTTTTCTCCTTAGGTGGGATACGTGGAAAATGTCATGCACCCAGTGTAACTGAGGTGGAAGAGCTAAGTAGTAAGCCACCTCGCCAACTCTGCTAAGGAACTGAAGGGGTCCAATGAACCTTGGAGATAACTTTCCGCCCCGGCCATGTCTCCTCAAACCTCGTCGGGGTGATAACCATAAGAATATGTGGTCACCATCCTCGAACTCCATAGGTCTTCGTCTCCTATTAGTATAAGATTTTTTCCTGCTCTGTGGAGTCTTCATCTACTCCTGGACGATCTACACCTTCTCTGTGGTAGACCGTACCATCTCTAGTCCCATGAGTTCCGACTCCCTTGGGTCAGTTAAACACAAAGGCGATATGAAAACTCGGTCGTACTGAGCCTCGAATGGTGTAATCACAATGGTGGAGTGATATATGTGGATGTATGAAACCTCCACCAAGGGAAATTAATCCTCCCATCTATGACTGAAGTCATGGACGCAAGCACGCAACATGTCCTCAAGGGTCTGAATGGTCCGCTCTGTCTCGCCATCCATTTGAGGATGGAAGGCAGTGCTCCAACGAAGCTACATCCCGAAAGCCGCCTACAACCCCTTCCATAGACGGGAAGTGAAACATGCATCACGATCAGAGACAATCTTTGAGGTAACTCCATGTATCCGTTCAATCTCTTGAACATAGAGGCGTCCCAAGCTCTTTACTGAACCCTACTTTCTGATCGGTACAACGTGGGCTTACTTGGTGAGTCGGTCGATGATCACCCAGATAGAATCATTACCCCGGGATGTATGTGGAAGTCATGTCATGAAGTTCATCGATAACTCATCCCACATCCACTATGGGACCTCTAAAGGATGAACTAATCCTGCTAGTAACTGATTCTCCACCATCAATTACTGACAAGTAAGGCCCTTAGAGACAACCTATGATACTACTTTCTTTATTCTCAGACACTTGTGATGTCATTGGAGGACCTGGTACATCTTTGCCACTTCTAAATGTACCGCTAGAGGGTATGTGTGGAACTCCATCCACACTTATTCCTAAAGAGACAATAGTACCATGTTACATTCTATGAAGAGGATCACATGCTCTCCACCTTCAGAAAATCCATCTGGTGCCTGCCCTGTGGATATCTGAACACATCGATCCTCGCAGTTAGTGTCCCAACGCTACACCTCCCTGACTTGCTGAAGAAGTGTGGGAGTGACTATAAGAGATTGATGTAATGCAGCTCTATCTCATTCCAAAAAGGATATATGTAAAGCGTCCAGCTACTCTGTCGCCTCACCTAGAAGTTGTATACTAGATCTACTTCTAAGTGCATCTGCTACAATGTTCCCCTTCTGAATAGTATAGACTATCAAGAATTCATAGTATAAGAGGAATTCAATCCAAAATTGTTGTCTCAGGTTCAGGTCCTTCTAAGAGAAGATATACCTGAGAATCTTGTGATCATAGTAGACTATAAAACGTTCTCCCATTAGGTAATGGAACCACATATTCACGTCGAAGGCCATTGTAGAAAACTCTATTTCATGGGTAGCGTATTTTTTCTCATGCTATTTCAGCTGTCGAGAACCAGACGCGATAACAGCTTTCTCCTGCATCATGATGAATTTGAGTTAGGTCCTTGTTGCATCATAGTAGAATATGTACCCAACACCCTCCTTCAAAATCCTCAAGATGTGGGAACTTGTCAGTCTCTACCTTAGCTCCTGAAAACTCCAATGACATAACTCCGACCACACGAAGGGTTTCCCCTTATTCGTCAATGCTGATAAAGGTGTTTCATCTCTAGAGAAATCTGGCACAAACCTCCGGTAATATCCAACCAAACACAGGAAACTTCGTACCTCCGTCACACTCCTGGGTGGTTCCCAAGAAAGTACTGCATCAATATTTGCTAGATCTGCTGCAACTCTAGCCTATTAGATGGCATGTCCCAGAAAGTGAACCTATCGGTTCTAGAACTGGCACTTCGAGAGATTACCATAAATATGGTGCTCTCAAAGTGTGTCCAGAACTATCTACAAATGATAGGTATGCACCTCCTCAGTATCCTAGTAAATCATAATGTCGTCGATGAAGACTACTACAAAGCGATCAAGGTATGGATGAAGGATCCTATTCATGAGTCCCATGAACACTGCTGGAGCATTGGTCACACAGAATGGCAAAACCAAGAACTCATAGTGGTCATGCCGACATCTGAAAGTTGTCTTCTGCACATCCTCATATCATACATTGAGCTAGTGATAGCCTAAACCGAGATCTATCTTTGAGAACCAATGTGCTCCCTTCATAAGATCAAAGAGTTATTCAATCCTCGGAAGTGGGTAATTGTTTTTCACAGTCACCTAGTTCAGGTGATGATAGTCAACACAAACTCTCAATCATCCATCTGCCTTCTTGGTGAATAAAATCAAAGATTCCCAAGGATAAACACTGGGCTGGATGAACCACTTCCCCTGTAAGTCCTCCAGCTGTACCTGCATCTCATGAAGATCCCCGAGAGCCATCCAATATGCTGGTGTAGATATCGGTGTCATCCCAGGGTACAAGTCAATTAAAATGTCCACCTCTATGCAAGTGGGTAGACCCAAAACATCATCAGTTAAGACATCTACATATTGGTACACCACAACAGGATAACTCAGATTCTCCGCATCAACCACTATGAGGATAAGGCTAGCCAACTAATGAGTGATCGACTTCACTCTCCTACGGGTAAGTCCATCTTGTGCTGTAGAGGCCCTGTTCTCACCGGTGTAGGTAATCCTAGTCCCATCAGTGCAGAAACACTACACTTTTCACCTAATACAGTTAATCTGTGAATGAAATGTAGATAACCAGTCCATACCCAATATGAAGTTTTAAGGCCTCGACGCCACTACTAGGAGATCACATCTGAAGATCTCACCTCCCAGAGTAAACTCACACTACCGTCAACAGTGTGTAATCGTCGAATCTACTCCCTTATGAGTCTCTAGCCGTAAGGATCGAGCCAACGGATCTATTGGAATCACTGAGCTCTAAATGAGGGTAGTGGGAATAATATAGTAAATGGAAACTGTGTCTATAAGTACTGCAGCTAAGGTGATGTAGACACAGAACGTACCTCATATCATTTACGGAGTGAAATGGTCATAGTCCTCAGCTTCCTAGAGCCGAGAATTCCCCTATCCACATGCTCCCTGTGGTCGGGGTGGACCACCTGGTGGTGGTGGGGGTAACATATCGAATCATCACCCACCGCTAGCTATACGGCCAACTCTACTTACATGTATGCCTGCTCCCTGTGGACCTCCTCGGTTGAACCTCTATCTCTGTGTGGATGGTCCTTCAACCACCTGCTAATCATTCGTGTGTTGGGTCAGGCAGTCATGAGACATGTGACCCTGCCCTTCGCATGTGTAACACTGCCTGCTCCCCGCATGAATAGATTTTTCTTTGTTGCCCCGCATAAGTGACTCTAATTCCTGTGGTCTCCCACCTATAGGTCTAGTCCTTTTGGACCTTTGTGACATCTATCTTCTTCCAACTGCAGAAGACTCTGCCTAGTGATGCCCAATTGTGGGTCTCGCTGCTGGTGTCTGCTCAACATTAAAACTATACACTTAGAGGGCTTGCTCTAACACCCCACATGTGTCGGGATACTGAGAGAAATCATATATGCCCTGATCTCCCCAAAAACAGGCTCTCAAAGTCTACCAGAGAAGTTTCACCTTGTTGTGAACATAGAGCATCATGCCCCACCATCTGCCTACTGCTACCTATAGAAGACCAATGTCAAGGATCACCATGATATCAGCTAGTGTCCCTTCCAGTCAAAAGACTCTCACCAAGACCACTATCCAATCTTCAAACACCTATTGGTCCATCTGACCGCTAAACCTGGGTGGCCTCTGGCACTGGAACATGTGCAATGTGCTCAAGCGGTGTGCACTCTCTATAGCTGGGGTGGGTGGAACCGGTGGCCCAATGGGTAATGGTACCATTGGTGCCCCTACCGATAATGTGTCCTACACCAAGGCCTCATCGCTCAATGGTTTATCATTGCGTACTATACCCAGAACACTTGCTGGATATCTGTCTGGAGGCATCCTGAAAAGAAACAGGTGTGCCACTGTCAATAGGTTATACCTGGTGAGCTGAATCAAAGAGATCACAATGAAAACTTATTGAAAGACACACACAATTAGTTTTTTCATGCACTTTGTCAAAAATCAGAAGTTAAGGTCCTAGTGTACGGATACATCAGCCGCCATAGCAACACTGGATTCCCTAAACTGATAACCACACTCATAAAACAGAACACTATTGAAGTCAAAAGATCATAGTCCAATGTTCTACCGTAGAAACTAATCCTCTGATACTAATTTTTCATGACTCGTCCCTCGAGGCTCGTTCCGTGACTACCCCAAGCCTACCTTCCATAGGACATGGGCAGGTGACGAGCATAGAAAGGTGTATTCCCTAAAATCGGGAAGGCATTGCCTTTATATCCTACAACACATGAAACCAAGAACACTACAGGATACTAGCAAAAGAAAACTGTATAGTAAAAAGACTGTGTATAGTATGAAAAAAGGGGCTAGAATACAAGCCCAACTAGAAAGTACAAGAAAACTAGAAAGTACAAGTAAACTAAAATAGACCCTACGAACACCCGCCATGGACTCTACTTGAAAGTTATGTATATCTCTCGAATGGTCGTATATACAGTACACCTCATTTAAGGTCCACCTTCGAGCTACATTCAGTCCTGTTCACCTCGTCCTCAGTCAGGGTTGTTCGTCATCTACACCAAACACAACAAGGTGCGGGCATATCCCCTGTAGGGGTGAGTATAACAATACTCTATAGGGACCCCAAGACCCTATGAGTTCTAAAAAAAATTACAAATGATAATCCTAAAACCATGGATACAACTGAAAACCCTACATAGGTATATACCCTTACATATACCTAAGTTATCAGGTATACCTATATCATTCATGAGGAAACACAAGGTCCAACTCAAAATCCCAAATCTCAACTGTTCCACAAAGGAAGGAATATCAAGATGGTAACACCAAAATGGTATGTACCGCAAAGATAACGCCACATAGAAGAATACCACAAAGGTTTCACCACGAAGGTATGTACGACAAAGGTACGCCAAACAGAGGATTACCAAAAAGGTATAACCACAAAGATAAGTACCACCAAGATATGCTGCACAAAAATATTACCACAAAGGAACAGACTCAGCTCAGAAAATCCACAAAGGTTTTGGAGAGGTCGGGCCGTGTTTGTTTGGCCCAAACCCTCCACGTTATAATGGAAGCAATTAGCTTCTTTGTTCTCGAATCATGAACAACATCAATAATGAGTAAGGGGGTATTCAAAAACAAAAAAAACCCTATCTTATCGTTCATTAGAGGTGTCGAGAGGAAGAAGAAGAAGCTGGTGAAGAACTTCGGTGTTCGTTGCTTCCACAAGGTGCTTCAGATTTGGGCTCGAGGTTCATTCCTCATTCTTTGTTGGAGCAAGTTATTTTTTGGAGAGAATGTGTTTCTCCAAAGTTCTCCCCAAGCCACTTTTCCAACAAAATCCTCCAACCCAACCAAAATTAAGAGCCAACATATAAAAAAATTCTAACAATTAATTAAAGTTGACACATTTCATTAATTGTTGTTGGCTCAATTAATTAATTGCAGATTTGAGAGGTTTTACCCTATTAAGAGGGGTTCTGGTGGTTCCCACCACCAAGAATTTAAAATGGGGGTTTTTTAGCTCGATTGGTCCCCACCTCTATAATTTCAAAATAAATGTTTCAGAAGAAAAATAAAATTTTAATTATTTTATTTTTCTTCTTCCACAAAAAAGTAAAAAACTATCTTCCACCCTCGACCTACTGTGGTCGAGGTGAAGGTCTCATTAAGAAAAATATCAGCACTGTGAGTTTAATGGTTTCCTCAAGATTCAATTCCAGGCACCGATTCATAAGTGACAAAAACACACTCACACGTTTACTGAACATACATAAAAAAAAGTTCATAAAATCATTCTGGGTGCCCTAGTCTTCATAATCACCCGCCGTCAATTTTCATAGAATCATAAAATTCCAATATAATTAAAAAAATTACATGGAATTTATATTGAGGAAAGTATTATTTTCAACAATACATAAAAATGTTATTTAAAGGGGGAGATTATTGAATATAATACTCTGTCTTTTAATAAAAAATTTGATGCTCACAAATACCCTTAATAATTTTCTAATGTTTTCATTTAGTATTTTGCAGGAATTTATTAATTTATTTTAATCTTGATATAATGAGAATTAATTACATATGAGCAGAATCTGCTTTAGCATGTTCTTGAAGAACTGTTCATACCTTATGTGGATAAATGTAGCGCGGAATCTGCTTTAGTGCGTTCTGGAATCACTGTTCATAACCTACGTGGATAAATGTAGCGTAAGGATGAAAAACATGTGTAGATTTTGAGATAAGTGAAAAGTATGGTTAACCAACCATATGTTATCAACAAAGTTTGGAAGGAGAACTGTACATAAGTATTAAACATTACATTTTGTTTCTCCAAAGTATGGTTCACCAACATTACTTTTGTGAACAACCATACGTTCTTGGAAAAGTATGGATCAAGTAAAAGTATGGATCTTTTACATTATGTTTGAGTGTTGAAGAAAAAGTATGGATGATCAACCCTACGTTTAAGATCAACCTTATGTTTGGAGAAAGTAGCATCAACCCTACGTTTATGTTCAGCCTTACATTGTCAACCCTATGTTTGCATGCCATGTCATCAACCTTACATTTTTCGTCAGAAATTTTGACAGACGATATTTTTATGCAACGGTCAGCAAGCTGATTACTGGGCGGATTTCATGCCGGATCTAAATGCGTTTTTAAAAAACGACTTTGACTGGTTAAAATCCATTTTATCAATGTATTTAAGATCTAATTGAAAGGAGATTTTTATGCCGAGTCTTAAGGGATGTTACGACTTCTCTGTAAATTCAAATTTTGAATATCGCGAATAAAAAGGCGACTTTTATGGATCTAAATGTGTAGGAGATATGCTCATATTATTTATATATGTATTCTATGAAACACCAGGTAAAAGAGCGTATGGTAATCAATCTATTATCAAAAAGGATGAAAATAGAGACTGCAAAAAGCACCCAGTTCTACTAATTCAATAGAAGCATCAAATCTCTGTTTGTTTAAGAAGAAAGAACTCGATAGATGAATCACCTGTTCTACATCGAATATCTACTGTGGATCTACTACAGCTGATGTTGTGAAATATATCTCTATATCTATTGAAACAGGATCAACTCAGAACAGATTCGACTTGAAAATCAATATTTAAAGAGACTACGATCCATCTGCTGTCATCTGCTTTCTGTTGCAATTGTAAATATCAACTGGAAAAGTTTTTGTTAAAAATTATTTTTATTCTTGAGTAACCACCTTCTATTTCTAAGATGTGTAGGTTTGTGTTTGAACTAGAAGGGCTTGTTTTTCCTTGGATTGTAAAGTTTTCAACTGCCTGTACTCAGTTGTGAACCAGTCTGTGGATAAGAGGACCATATAGTGAAAATCACCAAGCATGGGGAGTTGAGCATTGGTGGAGTGGGCTAGGGGCCTTCTGTTCCCCGAACCACTATACATCATTTGTGTTCTTGCTTTTTTTTTACTTATTACGATGCACGATCAAATCTGATAATGTATAGAGGAAATAACTATTTCAATCAAAGAGTTACCAAAAAATTGAAAAGTCACAATTCACCACCCCCCTCTTGTGTATAATCTATAGATTTAGATCCAACAATTGGTATTAGAGGTGGAGCTTATGATAGAGAATTATAAATCTAGAAGCATTTAAATATTATACAACAGAGCATCATGACTGATACAAGAGAAGGGATGTCAATGGTAAGGGCACCATATTTTAATATAGAAAACTATTGCTGCTGAAAATTGCGCATGATAATATATCTGAAAAACATCAGAAATAAAGTGTATTCAAAGATTCATAACTCCTTATAAAATTCCTGAAAATCCTGAGACATGGAGTGCTGCTACAGAGGCAGAGTACGATATGAACTCGAAGGCTATGAATGCAATTATCTGCAGTCTAGGACCAGATGAATTTAATAGAGTATCTCAGTTCCCCACAACATATGAGATGTGGAAAACAATAGCTGTGGTATATGAAGGAACAAATAATGTGAGGTAAATGAGATATGCAACTTCCAAATTGAAATTTGGTACTTTTAGAATGTTTAAAGGTGAAATAATTACCCAAATGAATGGGATATTGATAGAAATTGTCAATAATATAATAGCTCTAGGAGAACCTATCAAGAAGGATGATCAAGCATTAAAAGTTCTAAGGGTACTTCCTACTCGATGAAATGGTATCTCTGCAACAATCAGACAATCGACTCCTATCAAAGATTTAACCATGAGAGAGCTAATTGGTACACTGATGATGTATGATTCATAAATGCAAGATGAGGTAATGAAAATATGTTCTACATCAAAATAGAAGATAATGCCTTGAAGGTAACTTCACAAAAAAAGAATATAAAGATGAAGAACATAGAAGTCAATGCAAAATCTAAAATCTCTGACTCATCTAACTTAGATGATGAACTGGCTAAGCTAGCCAAAAAATTTAGAAAAATCTACAGCAAGAAAAGAGGCTTCAAAAAATACTTTATGGGATATAATAAGGAAGTAAGATGTTATGAATGCAAGTAGATGGGGCATATCAGACTAGATTTCCTACAATTGAAAGATGCAAAGAAGAAGAAATTATTCAAATAAATGACTTTGAGAAGAAAGACAAGAAATCTATGAAAGCCACTTAGAGTGTATCTGAAAACTCCCGTAGCTCTCTTGAATCAAGCTCAGAAAAAGAAGAAGTCAATCTAAAGGTAAACATGTGTTTTATGGCAAAAACTGATGAGGTACACTCATATTTCTCCTCTCACTCAAACAATGAATCAAATTCTGAATCAAGATACACAAATGAAAAACTTGCAGCCTACTGCAATATGCTTGAAGAAAGATATGAATCAATATTTAAAAAATATAATTCACTAAAGAACATACATAAATATGTTTCAGATGAAAGATATACACTGTTGAAACAATATAAGGAATTAATAGATAAATACAATTTTACTAACACTAACTATATTAAGTTTGAATCAAGAATAAAAACACTGAAGAATGAAGTAAAATCTTACAAACAGGCTGCATTGGTTTTTACAAAAGGAGAGAATTATTTTATTGAAATTCTTGGAAAAAATATCATTAAAAAAGAAAGATTTGGAATTGGGAGTAAAGGATAAATACCTAAATTATATAAAAATTAGTTTGTTCTTAGCTCTAAAAGGGTTAATTGTAAATTTTGTGGGACAGAGGGACGTATAGCTAAAAATTGTTTCTTAAGACAACCTCAAATTTGTGTTATTAAGAAAGCCTATGTTTCAAAAGACTTATCTGATTTAGTAGGTTTTAAAAGAACTTAGAAAATCTGGATACCCAGATCATTGCTAGCTAACACCCCTGGACCCAATAGAATATGGGTACCAAAGAAATTTGTTTGAATGTCTATGAAGGTAGTAGGACAGTAGAGTAGAAAATATATATGGTACAAGGATAGTGGATGCTCAAGACATATTAGTGGATACTCATTGAATTTTGCATCACTCACTAAAAAGGAAGGATGATTTTTCACATTTGGTGACAATGCCAAAGGAAAAAATCATTGGAATTGGAACTGTGGGAGATCCAAAAATAATCTCTATCAACAAAGTACTATATTTACAAGGATTAAAATTGAACCTAATAATTATATCTCAACTCTATGATGATGGAAATACTGTTGATTTTAATGGAAATTGATGTGTTGTTTCTAAATATAAACTGTTTAAATTTAAAACACCATGAACTGATAATGTCTATACTTTGGATTTAAATTCCTTGTGTAAGAAGCATGTAAACTGCTTGACTGCTAAATTAAGTGAATCTTGGATCTGGCATAGGAGACATGGACATTTCAATGTATATGTTTTACATAAATAATCTAAGAAACATTTAGTTTCTGATTTACCTAGTCTCAAATTTGAAAGTGACAGCTTTTGTGATGCATGTCAAATTGGCAAGCAACACAAATCATCCTACAAATATGTTATCAAAATTGCTACATCTAAACATTTAGAACTTATTCATATGGATTTTTTTTGACCTTCCAGAGTAGCAAGCTTGGCTGGTAAATTATATGTATATGTTTTATTTTATGACTATTCTATATTTACATGGATTTTCTTTTCGAAATTTAAAAATGAAGCTTTTACCATATTTGAAAGTTTTTGTAAAGCTTTTCTAAATGAAAAAGGATTTAAAATAATTTCATTAAGAAGTGATCATGGTGGAGAATTTGAGAATCAGGAATTTAAATCCTTCTGCTCAAATATGGGTATTAAACACACCTTCTCTGCACCAAGAACACCTCAAACGAATGGTATTGTAGAAAGAAGAAATTGAACAATTCAAGAAATGGCCAGGAATATGTTAAAGGAATAGAGCCTACCAATATATTTCTGGGCATAAGCTGTAAATACAGCTTGCTATATAATTAATAGAGTTTTAATTAGACCTAATTTGAAAAAGACACCCTATGAACTATGGAATAACAGAAAACCTAATGTTAACTACTTTAATGTTTTTGGATGCATGGCTTACATCTTAAACATCAAGGATAATCTTCGTATGTTCAATCAAAAATATGATGAAGGTATTTTCATAGGATATTCTGTTACCTCCAATACTTATAGAGTTTATAATAATAATTCAAGGATTGTTGAAGAATCAGTTCATGTGAAATTTGATGAATATTATCCCTTTGAGAAAAGGACAGATCGAATGGATGAACATGACTCTAATGATAATATGAGACTTGAGAACATTAAAATGATTTTGAAAATGGTATAAAAGAAATTCAGTCTAGTTCAGAGGAACATGATACTGAAGAGACTTTAAATATATTACCTAAACAGTTTAGAACCCTAAAGAATCACCTTTTATAAACTGTAATAGGTGACCTAGAAACTGGTGTTAAAACTAGAAGAAACTTAGGAAACCTAGTGGAATTCTCTACCTTCCTATCTCAACAAGATCCCAAGACTATAGAAGAAGCTTTAGAAGTTGAATTCTGGGTAATAGCAATGCAAGATGAATTAAACCCGTTTAAAAGAAATGATGTTTGGGAATTAGTGGAAAGACCTAAGAATTATCCTATAATAGGAACCAAATGGGACTTTAGAAATAAACAAGATTACTAAGGCACAATAATTAGAAATAAAGCAATATTATTTGCCTATGGATATAATCAAGAAGAAGGAATAGATTATGATGAGGATTTTTCACCTGTATCTAGGTTAGAATCCATTAGAATCCTTTTAGCCTATGCATCTTATATAAATTTCAAATTATTTCAGATGGATGTTAAATCTACATTTTTAAATGGTTATTTAATGGAGGAAGTTTATGTTGAGAAACCTCATAGTTTTTAAAACTCTCACAAACCTGATTCTGTTTTTAAACTTACTAATGCTCTTTATGGCCTTAAACATGCACCTAGAGCTTTGTATGAATGATTAGGTTCATTTATTTTGAAAAATGACTTTACTGTTGGATTGGATGATCAATCACTCATTAAGAAAACTGTGAAAAATAATGTTTTATTGGTTCGAATTTATGTTGATGATGTAATATTTGGATCAACTAATAAAACTATTTGTCATAAATTTTCAAAATTAATGCAAGAAGAATTTTAAATTAATATTATGGGAGAATTAAATTCCTTTTTGGGTTTTCAAATATTTCAAAAGGATTTTGGAAATGTTTTAAATAAAAGAAAATACATTAATTCTTTACTTAATAAATTTGGACTTGAAAACAGGAATCCATTTACAACTCCTATGAGTACTAATATAAAACTTGATTTGGATTAAACTGGGAAATCAGTTGACAACAAGTTATATAGAGGTATGATTGGTAGTTTGTTATATATTACTGCTAGCAGGCCAGAAATAATGTATTCATTATGTCTTTGTGCTATATTTCAATCAAATCTTAAATAATTTCATCTAACTGCTGTTAAAAGAATTTTTATATATTTAAAAGGAACTGTTTTTCAATCTCTTCTGTATTGTAAAACTTCTGATTTCAATTTGATTTCATATTCAGATTCTGACTTTGGAAGTTGTAGATTAGATAGAAAAAGTACATTAGGAACATGTCACTTTTTAGGAATGTCTTTTGTATCATGGTCTAGTAAGAAACAACATTCAGTTGCCCTGTTAACAGCTGAGGAAGAATATGGTTCTACTGGCAGTTGTTGTGCACAAGTGTTGTGGATGAAAAACACTCTTATGGAATTTGGATTGAATTTTAATAATAAACGTATTTTATGTGATAATACAAGTGCAATTAATATTTCGAAAAATCCTATTAGTCATTCTAGAACTAATAACATTGATATAAGGCATCACATTTTAAGATATCATGTTATTAAAAAGGATATATTTAATAGAATTTATAAATTCTGAAATTCAATTAGAAGATATTTTTACTAAACCACTTCCCACTGCAATGTTTGATTTTATTAAGGGGGGTCTAGGTTTATTTAATTTTAAATAATTTTTATTTTTTATACTTTTATTTATTTTTGTAAATTTTTTTTTGAACAATGTTTATGATTTATTTTTTCATATGAAAATTTCATTTTTTATAAATATATGAAATGATTAGTGATTACACGGGAATCAAGGTTGTCAGATCCTTTTCAACTTCTAAACTATTTCACTTCTATCGAAACCCTTTTGAAATCCGAAAATTGCACTTCTTCTCTTAAACCCTAATCTTCAAACCTCTGAAACCCTAACCTTCAAACCTTTAGAGATTCTTACAGAGATGGTAAGAACTAAAAGAGCCAGTGAAGCCGAGCCAAGAAATGCCAATAGACAACGCTACGAGGGATGAAAAATATTACAGGGTAAGGTAATCGATCTCGACTAGTTATTTCAGACAAATATACTGGTGAAGCAAGCGTTGTCATTTCAGAATCTTGAACAGATGTTCAATAGTGAAAATACATAATTTCTGTATGAGGTAGAACTTAGATACTTATTCAAATCTGAACAGTTTAGTCTGGGAGATACCGAGGATAGTATGATGGCTAAGATATAGGATAGATATTTCTCAATCTCATCAGTAGAGATTGGTTAGATTATCAACTACCCTCATAAGGGAGTTTTTAATTTCGATTTGAAAAATATTAGAGATTCTGTGCATAAATCCGAGGACATCGTGTCTTTTCTTTTTGGTAGTCAAACTGTAATGAAAATGATTATCAAGGATTTGGAGCCTGATCAAAAATATTTCGTCAAATTTATTCAGACTGGAATAGCTTCAAGAATGGAAGAAATGTAAAAGGTTTTGTACCCTTTTATGTACATAATGTATCTTCTGTTATGTGATATCAAGTTAAACTTCCCAAGGAACATGATAAGGTATCTCAACTAATACTGTCAAAGCGAAGCCCGGATGAACTTCTATCCTTTCAGTCGATTTGTTTCTAAACTGCTACTTAAGAAAGACATATTGAGATTAGTGGATGCTCGAGTAAACTATCATCACAGTAATGTGTTTAATGCTAGAACATTAAGGAAGATTGGATATTTCTGGAGCACCATTAAAGGAAAAATTTTGTGAGTAGGAGCTGAGGAATACTCCAAGACTGCTCAGGCTCAACCAGCTAAGTCCAAGGAGGGACATTCTGAATAGAGAGTTAGCAATGTAGAAAGAAGGATCCGATTTGAAGTTGAAGATTTTGAAGAAGAAAGAAGTCATGAGGGACTTCAATCTCAATGAACAAGAGCTGTTAATGAGGAAATTACTTCCCCTACATTGGAATCAACAACAGAAGCTTTATTTTCTTATTATTTTGAAAGAGAAACTATTATTGATAAAACCTTGGATGTTGTTAGTGAAAGGAAAACACCAGTAGAGGGATAATGAGCTCAAGAAGAAGCTCAAAGGGAGAATCAGGATCAGATTTTAGCTGATGTTGAAGTTACACTTCAACAGAACCAAGATAAGGAGGCAGTTCCTAGTGGGGAAGTGTCCAGAACTCACGAAACTCATGAATATGTTATTCTTGAAAATCCAGTGGAAGGCCAAGATGCTGTTGTTTGTTGTGAGGATGATTCTAAAGATCACACATAAGTAATTCAAGAGAATTTTTCTGTAGAGGAGTCTGCAGAATCTAAGGAAAAATCTGTGGACCAACCTACTCAGGACGAAGAAAAAGAGAAACCTGATGCTGAATCATTACCTTCGGTACTGCTGCATCATCCAGATCCTGAGAATGTGAATCAAGCACAGGGTGCCTCTAATTCAAGGAAGAAAGAATTTGAAGAACTATACAAAAAGCTGTTTCAGTTATAATCTGTGAATGTTACTCTGAAAAATGTCTTAGACATAGAACATTTTAAATTTCAAAAGCTGAAGGAGTGTACAGTCTCAAGGCAAGAAGTTTAAATGTTTAAAGAGGATATGTTGACTGCATTTGCACAATTAAAATTTGAAATGGTTATGAAGTCATATTTATCAGATCTAAAGTCATTTATGAAGATCCAATTTGTATAAGTTGAAAATAATGATGTTAGTGGATCAGGTACTTCACCTGATTTAATAAGAAGGTTTCAAGCTATCATAGATGCGATGAGAAACATGAATGACATGTTATAAGATATTCAATGTAACAGTGCTCTTTTATCAGTGTTGCTGGACAATCAGATGTTTTTAGTGGATCAACTAACATCTAGTGAGTCATCGATCAGAATCCTTTTAAATCAGTTATCAGAGAAGCTGTCAGTGTTTCTCAAAAAAGAGGAAAGGATGCATGAGTTTTTCAGAGTCAATTTAATTGAGGATATTCATATGACTCAAGAGAAAAGAGAGCTCATTATCAAACTTGGATATGGGATGATGAAGAGACTTCTGTAAGATTTATAGAAATCAAGTCAGCAATCCATAGGATATAGAACCTATTGCCTATCTTACCCAAACTTTGATTCCTGTGTATATCATTGTCATGTATATATTGCTGTTTTTGAATGAAAATTTCCTTCATTGTTTATTTGTTTATTTCTATATTTGTTTATTACTGTTTTAAGTTAACATATGCTAGTATATCAGATAAATTTACTATTAACCAGTTCATTATAGAATTTAATAATAGTTCAGTGCAAAATTTTACATGTTAAAATCCATGATTTTTTTTTCTTTTTGATATCACAAAAATGGGGAGAACTTGGATACATACAAAGTCATATTTTTATTTAGAGGGAAAATTAAATGAGAAATCTATATGTAATTAATTTTGTAAAGTTTATTTCATTAATTATTTTATGGGTTTTGCGATCATCAAAAAGGGGGAGATTTTTGAGAGAATTATTTCTTTAAACAATACATAAAAATGTTATTTAAAGGGGGAGATTGTTGAATATAATACTCTGTCTTTTTATGATAATTTTGATGCTCACAAATACCCTTAATTATTTTATAATGTTTTCATTAATATTTTGTAGGAATTTATTAATTTATTTTACTCTTGATATAATGATAATTAATTACTTATGCGCAGAATCTGCTTTAGCGTGTTTTGGAATCACTATTCATACCTTACGTGGATAAATATAGTGCGGAATCTACTTTAGCGCATTCTGGAATCACTGTTCATACCCTATGTGGATAAACGTAGTGTAAGGATGAAAAGTGTCTACTTTTTGAGATAAGAGAAAAGTATAGTTAAACAACCATAAGTTATCAACAAAGTATGGAAGGAGAACTATACATAAGATTTAAATGTTACATTTTGTTTCTCAAAAGTATGGTTCATCAACCTTAATTTTGTGAACAACCATACGTTCTTGAAAAGTATGGATCAAGTAAAATTATGGATCTTTTACATTATGTTTGAGTGTTGAAAAAAAGTATGGATGATCAACCCTACATTTATGATCAACCTTACGTTTGGAGAAATTATAATCAACCCTATGATTATGTTCAACCTTATGTTGTCAACCCTACATTTTGAGGCCATGTTATCAACCTTATGTTTGTTGTCTGAAATTTTGACAGACGATATTTTTATGCAGCAGCCAGCAAGCTGATTATTGGGTGGATTTCAAGCTGGATTTAAAGTCATTTTTAAAATATGACTTTGACTGATCAAAGCAGTTTTATCATTGGATTTAAGATCGAATTAAAAGGATATTCTTATGTCGAGTCTTAAGGGAAGTTACGACTTCTCTTTAAATTTAAATTTTTTAATATCATGAAAAAATGTGACTTTTATGGATCTAAATGTGCAGGAGATATGCTCAGATTTATTATATATGTTTTATCTGAAACACTAGGTACAAGCGTGTATGGTAATCAATATATTATCAAAAAGGCAGAAAATAGTGACTGCAAAAAGAACCTTGTTCTTCTGATTCAATAGGAGCAACAAAGCTCTATTTGATTCAGAAGAAAGAACTCGATAGAATATTCACCTATTCTACATCAAATATCTACTGTGGATCTACTACTGCTGATGTTGTGAACTATACCTCTATACCTATTGCAACTAGATCAACTCAGAACTTCTTCGACATGAAAATAAATATTTCTAGAGAATATGATCCATCTGCAGTCAATTGCTTTCTGTTGCAATTGTGATGATTCGCTGGAAAAGTTTTTGTTAAAAATTATTTTTATTCTTGGGTAACCAGATTTTCGTTCTATGCTGTGTAGTTTAGTGTTTGAACCAAAAGTCTTTGTTTTTCCTTAGATTGTAAAGGTTTCAACTGCCTATACTCATTTGTGAACTGGTCTGTGGAAAAGAAGACCAGATAGTGATAATCACCAAGCTCGTGGAGTTGAGTGTTGGTGGAGTGCATTAGGGGTTTTCTGTTCCCCAAACGACTATACATCATTGAGTTCTTGTTTTTTTTACTTATTTCTCTGCACGATAATATCTGATAAAGTATAGGACAGAACTCGTTCAATCAAAGAGTTACTAGAAAACTGCAAAAGACACAATTCACCCCCCTCTTGTGTGTAATATGTACATTCTGATCCCACAGTTTCATGGTCTTTACAGTAGTCACCACGTGATGAAAAATATTACCATGTAATGTCACCAACTTACTACATGAGAAAATTATATTACCTTATAAGGAGATGATCTGACTGCATCACGATGCCCACAATATCTAAATTAGACAAGTTTACATGTGCTCAACTAACTGTAATTCATGTTGAGAAAAATTACCATGACTAACTAAACATTATAAATTTTCAAATAATTAAAGGCTAGTTTTAACACATCCAATGAAGTAAAAGAGAAATTAATGAAGGATTATTAATCTTCAACGGCTATATCTGATGAAGATCATTTTAAAAATATTATTTTCATCTTTATTAGGTGGATGATTATATGATAATAAATATCTTGACAATCACATAAATAATTATAGAGGATTTATATGAGATCCTAATCTATGAAATTTTGTTTTCTAGGAATTTCTAATGAAGTTTTTCAAGTTCCTCACCTATAATAAGAAATAAACTCAGAATAATAAAATCATTAAGGACTGAGCTACATATCCCTTTCTATCAATCTATCTCATGATTTTACCATTTTATTCATTAATTTTGAGAAGTGTTTTGTTTTAATATGTTAATCTGTACAAAATATCTCATATTATTTAAATAGAGTGGTCATGACACGTTCCCTAATAATAATATTACTTTTATTCCTGAAAGTAATAGGGGAATTTTTCCTCCATGTTTTGGTGTTCTTTTTATACCCTGGTAGAACCGTGGAAGAGGATTTGTATCTAGACATCTGTGTGTACTGTTGTTTGTAAAAATCCATCCAGTTTGTGGATCTATTCATTATAATAATATGATGATTGGAAGTTGGTGATTTATTAGCGGATGGAATTAATTCTCATCTTGAGACTGGACCCCTTGTTTATTTCTATTAAATTCTTTATTTGTTTTGATTTTATAAATTTTACATAATAAATTGTATATAATTTCAAAATATGTAACAAAATATTACTTTGATATTTAGTCTTTATTTATGTCTATATAAATTGATTGGTTATGTAATTTAATTTCCAATGTTAAAGGGAATTCAAATGCTATTTTAACTGATCATTAATCCCATTTTGAAAAATAATTTGAAAGATAAAACTATTATAATTCTAATTTTTTGATTAACTATGTGTTCTCTATTTAATTGGGATATTTAGGTTTAATTTATTTAAAATATAAATTTTATTGGGAATTAAATTCATCCCCACTTGAGTTACCCACTTCAATGAAAAAATGTTCTTAAGTGTAATATAGTAAGTTCATTATAATCATTACAGAGAGTCATTAAAACATATTTATTCATATGAATAGGGACACAAGCACCCAAGGGTGATGAACATGATCATAGAAAACCCTTATACATATTCATCTAGAGTTGTTTTGGTAATTGGTACAACACAATAGGGTACATTCTATAAGGTATATTTCATAAATGCATTCCTCCAGGAATGAGTTATCGTAAAAACTCAACCTTAAGATCTTTATATAAAACTTGGAAAATATTCTGGAAATTACTCAAAATATTGTTAAACTATATGAATATATTCATTATTGGGTTTTCCCGAAATCATTTGATAAATATTCCCCTTAAACCAAGGTAAAAAGACCCATAGAAGAGATGTAACTTCCATAGACAATTTAAATTCATCTTTGTATTGATAAATTTTTAAGGGTAGATTTGGACTATGAAATTTGATTTCACTATTTGGGTAATTGATATGATATCTATGTATAGAGATCCATTCCATTCCCAAAATCATAATAATTATTTTAATGGAAAATGATATTATTTATTAGAATAAAATTCACCCTAACATCAACTAGGGGAGAGTTATAGAATTGTGATGAAATCATTACACTATCAGATGTTTTCAATGATAATTCAATATAAAGCCACTGAGGTGGTGATTTTATGATATTATAATGCTTTCCATATATAAAATAATTTTGAGAAATAGATTCATATAACATTAGTAGTCCTTGAGAAGAAGTTTCATATACCTTTCACCATAATATTTTTGTGACCCAGCTCAAAAAATGTGATTGCTTAATATTTCCCTTTCCTTGTTGGATTAAGAGGGTTCTGATATTAATTTACACCATTAACCATGCAATTGGTGCACTAGTTTGAATAATTTATAAACACATTATAATTGATTCATTACATTATGGGTTGTGCTGTGGGTTAATATTTATTTTCATCAATCTCATTGGTAAAAATATTTATATGTGTTTGGTATTTAATTGACCAATGACTTTACTTTCCACACTTTAATCATTTACCCTTTCATTTATGTTAACTTCCTACAAAATTATTCACAAATTTTCATCATATAGAAATAATAACTTTTCCCTTCAAGTTTTTAATATAATAAACTTCCAAAAAACTCTATTTCTATCTTTATGTCCCCAAAACCATGAAAAAAATGAGATTCACAAATTTACATTTATGCATAAAGGAATATAATATAATTTTTTCACTACAACCAAAATATGTTATACCCTATTCCTTTTAGAAACTTGATTTTAAGACACTAATGAAATGATAAATTTTTATTTCATGTTAAATGACAAGACCAAAATTATACATTGAAAGACATGTGATGTTTCATCATAGGTACCAATGGATTCAACCCCCTTTAGCTTCATCTCCACCAGTTCAATCTCCTTTTTAGTGAGAAAAATTTGGGGAAAAGAATTTAAAAAAATTAGCTTCTTCAACTCCTATAAATTCAGTGAGATGATTTCTTTATTATATGTCATATTATTTAGAATATTCTATAATTGATCCGCTTCATCCTATAAATGATAAATGGATAAAATAAAATTGTCATCATTCGAGCACTAGATAAGTGAAAATATCTTTTTTATTTTATTGATCCATTAAATTTATGTTAATGGACTTAAGGATCCATTAAAGGAGGGATAATATTGGTGTATAAAATATAGAAGGGAGATAATTTCATTCCACTATGTATTTTAGAGTTTGAGATGATTCACGTTATTTTTCACATCATGAGAGAGTTGGGTGAGCATAGCAATGAATTTTTTTTTATATATCTCATGTCATTTGGTTTCCCATTTGGAGAATAATGTAATTTTCTATTACAGTTATTGTTTACTTGATTCTACCTAGTTAAAGACATTAAATAAAAAAATTATTATGATTTTCAAGAAATAATGAATGTTATAAATCAAATGATATGGAAATCAATGCTTCTCTATATGTGTATACTCAATACATACGATAAAGAATCACCCAAAATCCCTATAAGTGGAATTTTTAAGAGATTTGATATAGAAAGAAATTGTTTACAACCTTATTTAAATTCTCAAAATATATTCTTAACCTGTTATACCCTTGCAAAGATATCATATATAATAATATTCTTCAAAACCCAAGGAATAAAAACATAGGAAATTGTTTGTTCAATTGCTTAGTAATAGTAGATATAAGAGATATGAATCAAAGATCATAAATGAGAATATGATGACAATATGGGTTTGGGAACATACTCAAAGTGAATGGAACAACATAAGATATCCATATCCAATAAAACATATATCATAAATCACAATTCAAGGTATTAGGATTTAGTATAAAATAAAAGATGAGTAATAAGAGTGTGGAAACATGAGTCAATAATCATTATCCATAAAAAAATAACATAGGAATAAAAATGTGGAACATAAATAATAATAAAAAATCATTATAATTGTTAATGAATACTGTCAAGACTATCATAACTTTGTGGATAGAGTCCCATATTCGATTGAGTTTACCCATAGTTCTATAAACATAGTGAACAATGTCCCATAGTAGATTGAGTTTACTTCCAAGAACCATGCATATTATCTCATAGGATATAAAACATTAAAAAATGCACTAATGGAATAAATAATTCTTTTATTACCCATAACATAATGAAAACCATAGATAAATGTTCCACAAGAACATAAAAACATTTATAATTGCATCACAAGAAAATTTACCAAGGGAAAAGAAATCCATTTCATAAATATGTATATAAGACATGATCATAATACATCCAGAGTATGACATTGGTTGTTATCATTGACCATATCCCAAAACAATTATAAACAATATTAATAGAAGGTGACATATATGAAAACCCTATTATAAGAGTAGTATATAATATTAAAAAATGATAAGAAATATCCTTTACACTTGATAATTTTTATTTCAAATATTAATGATTTTAAAATGATGACAATTGAAATTAAATATGAAAACATTAAAAATATAGAGAAAAATATTCTTAAATAAAAAAAATAATATTTCTTTGAATTGCTTTGTGGAGGAGAATGTTAAAGGAGAAATTCATTTCTGAAATTGTTAAATAATGTAAATAGAAAATGGATTGTCTAAACAATGAAAAAATGAGTTTAATTTATTTATTTTGTAAAAAAATTCATGTAAAATAAAAACCAACATTAAGAAATGATTTATGTATAGATAAATAAAATTATAAAAAAAATTGGATTTCTTACACAGAAGAAACACATTCCTAATAGAAAATAGATAAGGTTTAATCCATTTACATGAAAAAATATTTTAAATTATGAACCAAAGTAAAGGGAAATGATTATAAGAAATATAAAATTGAGACATATTCAAAGTAGAGTAAAATTTATTGGATTTTAGGGTGAAATTACAAACAATTCCACCTATTTTAAATTTAATATAAAAATTATTGAATTTAAAACATGGATGGTAAATAAACCATTTCCCCAGATTTATTCTGGGTGAGACACACTTGAAAACCATATATAATAAAATTAAGATTATTATAAAATGAATGAGAACCTTATTAATATATTTTTTTAATAATATCTTTCATATATAAGCCGTTAATTCCTATATCATAATTGTATAAAGAAAAAATTAATATTCAGGTTTTAGTAGTTTTGTTCTTCAACGTATGCTTCAGTTTTTTGGTTCAAGTTATTTTTTTCATGATCATGGGTTTATTACCTAAAAATCTAAACATTTATTTATTATATGTTTTTTATATATTCTTGGAATACAATGGGCATTTCATGGAACTTATGGTGATGGTTCTCATGGAATGCAAAAAAAAATCCTTTATTATGAATTTTAATTTAATTATAATAATAGATTATACTAATGAATAAAATTATATATATTACCATTATATAATTATAAAAAATAAATAAATTAATCATTATTATATAATATTACCAATATTTAATGCTTCGTTGTCATTTATTATGTAAATGTTAAAAATTGTCCAGGTATTTGATAAAACACACCCAAACATGAGCACATTAAAATGATTGAATCAAAAAGAAAAAGTATTGGTATATTGACAATATCACTTTTATAGAAAATTAATAATTTTAAAACAATTTTATTAAAGTGATAAATATTATTCAAGAATATGTGGATTGACTTGATATTGAAGAATGATTAAGGAAAAGATAACATTTACATTTAAGACATTAATCTCTTCTTAGAGATATTATATGATATTTTGAATTGGAGACTTATTCTTATGACCATGGGTTCCCAAAAGTTATATAGAATTTTTATATAGATAATATATATTTTTATTAAATATTAATTCTATGGAAATTTATGGGACAAGGTGGGTAAAGGATGATCCCTTTTATATGTGATCTTGCATGGTATTTTTTCTAATTCCCAATACATAATGTATATGGTTTTCATCTAAAATATAAAGAGAACATAAGTGAAAAATTATAGATAATTTATAATGGTAGGAAGATTATGACATCATCTAACCATTAAAAGATAATTTTTTTGATACTTTTCTTTTTTCACTATATTTAAACCATTTTTCTGTAGTCCCTAACTTTTTCCTAGAAAAATATTTTTATGCCTAAAAATGAAATTAACCTTATTAACATATTTATAAATTCATATTAAAAATAAAAAAAAAATTAATTTATTTAATTTCTAAAAGAGAAAAAAATGAATTTTCAGATAATAAATATATAATGCATATAAATTCTTTTAAAGAAATACATTTTTAGGCCCCAAAAAATATTTATTTTTATTCATTAAAAAATTATAGTCCTTAAATGAATGGAAATTTAATTTATTATATAGATAAATAAAAAATTCCAATGAAATATTTTTTAATAGTGATTAATATTATTTATTAATAAATGATATCCAAAATAATTAAAAGAATCTTTTTAAAAATTATGCCATTTTAATGAATTTTATCACATCTCATTATTTATCTTTAACCTATATATTTTTTCAATCCACCCTTATAATAATATTTCTTTTAAAAAACTAAATAATAATTTTAAAATAATATATAACTAAATATAATACCTACTATTATAAAATATTATAATTAATTGTTATTTTTTAATATTTTTCAGAATTGTGAATTATATATTTTTTAGTTTCTTATCAAAAATTAAACATCATAAATTTACCTATTAGATAAAATTATATCAAATTAACATATATTTGATGATCATATACCGATTGACCATGTGCCCGACAATCAAACGTTCAATGACCATATGTCATACAACTATATATATAATAACTATTTTACATTCCTCTATATAGTCAAACATGTTTTACTAAAATTCCTTCATCATATTCGTTCACTTCAGTACAAAATGTATATCATGTAATGTCTTTCATCTTCCTATAGTTATAACTGAAGGTATAATCTTCAATACAATCCTCAAGGACAACAGTTTCAGTTTTGGGATAGTATTAATTACTTATTGTTTTTTGTCTTTTAGTCTTCTTAATCTTGTTTCATATTATGCTATAATAATGTATTAATGTTTATCCAACCTTTTGATATTTCATATCAACAAAATATGTCATAGTTTATTTAATATGAGTGATTAATGTTTTAAAATCTATTAAACAAACTAGATTTGTTTTAATATAAACACATACTAAAATCATTGGGTGTTACAGAATGTACCAAATACATATGAGTTATCTTAGTGTAGATACATATGAGTTTATGGATTACCATATGACGTGTAAGGTGCTATATTTAAGGGATAATGGGTATCTATTATGTAATAGGGTTCAGATGTAAGGTTTTAAACATAAGGCTAACTAGGATATGTAAATGTCATAGAAAATGGTTAAATGGTATGTAAGTCATGTTTATAACTTATATGTATTGACTGTGATCATAATAATATTTCATTTTTCTAAAATAAAGTTATAATTGATTAAATGAAATATAAATGGTTGGTTAGGTCATTTCATCAAGTAGTGCAACAAGGGCTCACTAATTTTCTCCCCCTCATATTTTTTATCTCTTGAGTGATTTTCATCTATAGTTGTCTATTATTCCGGATATTTATTGGAGGATGTATTGAAAAATAAAGCTAACTTACCCTGGGTATCTATTTCTATTTTGTCTCATTAGTCTGTAATTTTATTTCATTTTCCCCTAAATCATGGTATGTCTAGATTTATTTATTTAATTCGATCATATCATGACCAATTTTTTTCTCCATGATTAGAGTGATGTAAACTCTGAGCATGTGATTCCAAGATTCTTCTTTTATTGTATATGAGTTTATACATTGTGTGATAATCGGGAATTGGTGGGATTTTTTAAATGAATGGAAATGAAACCACTTTTTGTTTTATTGTTCATAAGATATACATCTGGTTAGTATCATTGATAATTTTATCCAAGTATGGGATATATTACTTAGATAGAAATTTTTTGAGCCAAATGGATGTGATTTCATATATTTTTGATGTTGTTCTATAGGATGTGATGACTAATGTAATTCCTTGGAAATGTGATGGGTGAAACCGATTTGAATTTGGTTGATGTTGATCATTGGGAATAAGTAAATTTAGATCACTAGTATGCTGTGAATGGTTTAAACCATTTCCATTGGTAGTGATTTAGGAACAACTGTATGATCTATATGGTGTTGACCACTACTGTGAGTGGAGACTAAGGTTCTCTATTATAATACGACTGGTGTTGACCATTACTGTAGGTTGCGATGGAGGTTCACCCGGTTATGTCCATATGATGTTGTTGATGACACTCACTAATTTGGATGAGTCTATTTGGATCATGTGACAAAGTAGAATGACCATGAGTTAGTTTTAATCACTATTTTATTGGTAGTATCTTATGTAGTTAAGAATCTTAGTGTATATTTGATGACGTTCATCAATATAGAAGAGAATACACAAAATATTGGATGCGTGACATGGTTGTATATTGATATCAATGGATAAGAGCTGGTTCCCTCTTTATATGGTAACAGTCAAATAGATGAGTTGAAAGTTGGCATATGGGGTTTTTTGGCTGTTGAGTTTGCATTTCGTAATGTGATAAAGTGGACATAGGATTTATGATATGGTCATTTATTTGTCATTAGGGAATGGTGGTTGACTTGGGAAATTTATTTTTCATTTGGGGTTATAGTGTAATATCAGGTGACATGAAATATGTTGGAAGACTGAGGGAACATCATGCTTGATAGATAGTTGGCGTATCAATCAATATCACACTATCCAGTTAAGGAATAAAATCACTACTTATTAGTCAACAATGATCTGATTAATATGAGTGTTGCAACATGGTTACCATTTATTTCAAATTTCAAACACTTTTATAGATATGGATATTATCTAGTGAGCCCATTGGTGGTGTAGAGAAAAAACCTATGTTGACCTAATCAATTAGTCGAGTTTGTCCACTACAATTCCCAAAGGGATTTCCCAATCCCAACAGTCTGACAACTAGTGTTGAGGAATCATTTATAAACACTTTGTAATAATTTTATCCAATAAATGATAATAAAAAATCATTAAAAACTAGTCAATAATTTGGTGTGGGATACACTTATATTATACTCTTTTTCTGGTGAAATGATTAGATAAAAATAAATAAACAAGAAAAACACCATATAATTTTTTTAAAAATCAACACAAGACATGATCAATGAAAGTGATTATTCTTATTTGGAAGATACACAATAACAGATAGCCATCATTCTCATAAAATAAAATGGAAGCATAATATAAAGGAATTGATAAAAATGAATTGGACCAAAAAAATCCTATAAATAAATAAAAAACATTATCAACCACTCAAAGATCACTGTGTGAACCATGGTAACTCACCATAAATCTTAATCTGTCAATATAATCTTTTAAAACAACCTATCATTGAAGAAAACCTGGATACCTACAAAAAATATGAAATCTAAATACATTCACAATGGTTCTTATTCATTTTGTGTGCTAAATAGGTCCGTCCAAATATCATAAAGAGGTAAATGAAATTCATTTCATAAAACCTTTCATAAATTCTTATTTGAGAACACAAAAAAACTATATATATATAGTAAGGTTTTCTAATTGTAAGGCACAAAAGGAGAAAATTTATACTTGTTTCCACATTTTATAAAACCAAAGAAAGAACTTTTTTTTAAAAAACAATTAATCATCATATTTTTGAACCATGACATCAAACCCAAGAACATAAATCAAAAATCATAAAAATATCTTTTAAAAACATATTTTTGTGTCTCAAGGGGGAATCCATCTTTTTAAATAGAAGAAATTATAATAAATTCAATATTGTGGACTTTCAAATTTAGAAAACTATAACCATTTTTTTATTTCCATATTTCAAATCCTTTCACAATCCCCATTTTAAAAATGTGTTGAAACATAAACCATATAATAAAATTAATATGAAAATGAATAATGTGAACCAATATATCCATGTGGTATAATATAAATAACATCAACAGTGAATGAAGTGACACAAAACCCAAATGAAAAGAAGGGGATATAAATAAAATATATAGTGGTAACACCCAAGATAATGTCATCATCAAATAAATAAATGTCATTGTAGGCTCTCTAGGAAAAAATATGAGATAATATAATAATATACATGAGTGATAAACTACCAAAAATTTTGTAACTACTCAATGGAAGAAATTATGATTAAATATACATGTCTAATCAAATTAGTATGTATTTACATTACTTCACATGGTAAAATTAGGTCATTTAAAATTGAAGCATGACCAATTATTTCCTATCTACCATTCAAGGGTCTGGTTCTCTCCAAAAGTCTATAGTGGAACTTGGGTCAAATCCTTGGTGATGGTACATTATTTAATAGTCGATTATTTTTTCTTCGACTATGTTTTGATGGGGGTGTTTGTAGTGATTCGATGAAATGACTGATCAATGAAGATTTATTTAAAAATTTAATAATGATTGATGATATTTTATCATTATATATTTATTCTTGTGACATCTTGGAGTTTTTCAATATATTTCAATAAATTAACATCCACTTTACAAGATGATTTTGGATAATAATTCCCAAATGTTTTGGATTTAATCCTATCCTCATCCAGGCTATTGATCTCAATAATTTATTGTTGATGGAAGTTACAATATTTCATTATACCATGTCCAATTTTGGATAATATAATCTATGGAATCCATATTATAAAAACATATCATTAATCCATGAAATTTTAATTACAACAAACACAATAGTAATCCAAAAACTTTCAATCAAGAAAAATATCTCAATAACATAACACACACAAATTTTGACTCAAAATAATTGTACATTTAATAATCCATCAATATGGTTATTAATATGGTTTATTATGATTATGATGATGAGTAAAAATAAAATGAAAATAACGGGATAATAAAATAATAGTGCACCAAACACACACACGAACGATGAAGATAATTAAAAACAAACATTTGATTGAATGAGAAAGCAAAAAAGGGAGATATTTTTAAATTTATATAAAAAACATTAAGGACATTAATATTAAAAAATAGACGATGGATGATAATAAGAGATAATGATAATTAAAAAATCATTAAAATAGATTTACAACACAGACACTTATGAGATTTCAAATAAAGAAGAATGAAAAAGTAAATAAAAATAAGCACGGAGGAATGGTATCTCGAGGAGAAATTTTTTTATGTAAGATACTCCCAGGAATATGGTAAATCCTTGGTCATTTATAATTATCCACCTTTTCTCGGAAATTGAAAACCCTTTAAAGGAGAAGAGGGAGACATATTTTTAGCCAATGGTGTTGGACTCTTTTCATTCCAAATATGGCCCTCAAGATGGATATACAATTTGATAATTTAAATAGAAAAATTGAGAGAAATATTTATATTAAAAGTTTTATATTTGGATTTTGAATGTTCAATTTCCAAATTTGGCATCCATTGGAGTTTTTATCCAATTTTATATCTATTTTAATAAATATTGTTCGTTTTTCATTTTTATGAACACATTTTCAATGGCTGAAATGTGAATGGATTTTTAACAAGAGGATTCTATTGAATCCTTAACATATCTTAAAAAATGTCATCCTCTATATTGGGTTTAACATAATAAAATATAATCTCAATTTGATGTGTATATCATAAGAATATATATATATTTTCCTTAACTTTTAAATCCCAAATAGAATGGTGGTCTGGATATTATTGGATAAATTGGGCCCTTAATTGGTTCATTTAGGCCCTGAAATATTTATCCAGGTTTAAATTTGATAATAAATAAGATATTATAGAGTTTTATAAAATTAGGTATTATGGATTGATCCCAAAAATTGTATCATTATGGCTAGTCTAGTTATCTAAACTGATTTGTTGGTCCTTTTTGTTTGGTTCATATGAACCTTAAAAAGGCCGAATTAGACATAGATCCCTTTTAATGGTATGTTGTAATCTTTTTTAGAATCAATAAAGAAGAATACTATCATATTTTTGATTAATATGTTCAAAAATATGACCAAAAAATTAAACTATATTTAATTAAATGCAATTGAACAATGCATTTTTTGATGTGTTTACGATCAAAACATGAATTTGTTTTTGGAAAATAATCATTTTTCATTTAAAATTATATGATGGGAGTAACTTAAAAAAATTAATAAATATTTGATATAAAATCCCCCACACATAGGATGTGTATTTCCTCATTTACATAAATAAAAACATCACTAAATCATTTTCACTAGCCAATAAATATTAATATTTTGTTTTCACCAATCGGGGTGGTCTAGATGGGTTAGCTTATCAAAATAGATTTACTCAAAAATATGTTCCAATAATAATGATTCAAAAGTATTTCATTTTTCAGGAACAAATTCACAAATAGAAAATATGGGTTCACATAATTGAGTCCCCTTAATATGATAAAAATATATTTCTGGAGGTTCACCCATTCACTGAAACAAAAGTTAAAAGCATAGATTTTGAAAGAGATCTCAAGTTCCATTCCATATACTAATATGCACAAGAATAAAGATGTATTTTATAGGGTTTTAGTTAATGAGGTATGACATGAATAATGTTTCCAATATAGTGTATAATTGGGGTAAACCCCCAACATTGGTAAAATAATTAACATTTTTATGTTAAATGAAACAAGGAGGAAATGGAAACAAATAATTACAAGGGAATTATTGTGTGAAGTAAGAGGCAATGGTGGAAGAAAATTTTATGGGATGAGAAGATGAAATATTTTCAAGATAGAAAACTTCTCCCAATGAAATATGTGTTCTTTTTTATTTTATTTTTCATTTTTTCGAAATTTTTCCTTAAAATAGCACTCACACTCATATCCCAACCCATGTTTGATCACCTCATGACACTAATTATAATTTATATAACAAGATAAAATGTGTAGTAAGAGTTATTTTTGATCCTCACAAGTCACAACCCTTTCTTTTTTTATTTTTTTATTCTTTTTTTCATATAATTGTTTTTGGAAAATGTTTAAATAAAATCTATAATGGATGTCATAAACTTAAATAAATTCCAGAAACACATTAAATGAAAACCTACCCCCATAATAAAATGTATTATTTCCATCAAGAATATGATAACATGCTATAAATCAATAAAATAATACCTAAAATTAAATCCATTCACCCTCACTGAAATTTCAAAATATTATGCAATGAAAATACATGTAAATGATGGATGGGAAAAAGTATTGTTTTTTAATGTGGGTATAAAATAGATTTTTACAATATCAATGTTGCTTTAAAAAAGAATTAAAATTTATGTGTAAAGGAAGGCTATTTGGACATTATAATTCTCATGCACTTATGAAAATTTCTATATCATATTAATGAACTCTAAAGTAGGAAATTTAGCTAGAATTTCCACAAACTCAAGAATCACAATTGGGAGTGAAAAAAGAAAAAATGAAAACGTAGTCAAATGTGACCATAACATGAATGCTAATGTTATTTTTCATACTTAGGAAAAGAATAAATTTCCAAATCAAAAACAAAGGATTCAAAATTTATTATTCTTAAAATAAAATTAATTATGCAATTTTATGATGAAATTCCAAAAAATTGTGTCAAAAACATGACTTCTGGCTCCCCAAAATGGTTTTTACAAAATTTAAAGAGTGGATTGTGATAAATATGACTCTTTTTTATATTTCATTTTTTTTAAATTGTTTTTTAGTTTTTTGTGAAGACACACTAACATGAAAGATATATATGAAATGAAAATTTTGATGAGGAAAGCAGTAAAAAAAATAATGAGAATGAGTGAGGAAGCACAAGAAAGGGAGATATGGAGAAAGGGAGAGAGATAGATAAGTTAAAGGGAAATGGGTTCCCCCTGTTTGGATTTGGTGGGTCTACCACATGAGCTGGGGATTCAATAGTAGTCAATGTGTTTCCCAAGATTTGTGTATTCTCATGTTAATTATTGAACCAATTACTATTAAATAATAATTTTCTTTTTGAAGAGGGGTCTTAGACTTTAACTACACCAAATGGGTCAGCATTAGTAATAATAAAAGGACCTTCACAACGAGAATTAATATTACCTGGGTGAAGACAAAATATATAATTGAAGAGCATTACCTTTTCAACTTCATGAAATACATTTCATAAGATGTGTTTGTTTTGGAGTACATTAGCCTTTTCTTTGTAGAGATTGGAATTCTCATAATAATCCAGTCAAATCTCTTCTAGATCAGATAAATGAAAAATTCTCTCTTCCCCTGATTTTCAAAATAAAAAATATTTGTTTTGACTGCCCAAAAAAACTCATGTTGGATATCAAATAGTAAATGAATTGATTTACCAAAATCTAGCCTAAATAGAGACATCCCAGTGGGTGTATTGTATGAATTTCGGTAAGCCCAAAGTGTTTCACCAATTCTTTTAGACTAGTGTATTCTAGTGGGTTGTATAGTTCTCTCCAACAATCTTTTCAATTCTCTATTATAAAGTTCATCTATTCCATTTGTTTGGGGGTGATATGAAGTAGAACTTTTTTGTACAATCATATTATTTTTAGAATAGATTTAGTTGTATGATTACAAAAATGAGTTCCTAAGTCAGTTATAAAGGCACGAATTGTTCCAAACTGATGGATGATATGTTGTTTTAGGTACTCACCAATTGTATGTGACTCATCCTTTCTTTTGGTTTTGGCCTTGACCAACCTGGAAACATAATCAATGACAAGAATAATATATTAGAATCTATTGGAAGTGGGAAATGGTCCCATGAAATCGATTCCCCAAATATTAATGATATCACAAAATATTAAGGGATTTTGTGTAATTTCCTTTCTTTTAGAAATATTTACATACTTTTGAAAAGTTGAAAATTATTTACAAAACTCAGGTGAGTCCTTGAAGAGTGAAGACTATAAGAATCTAGATAGGAGGACATTTTGGGAGGACTTTTGTGGTCCAAAGGGTCCACAACAAGGCATTGAGTAGAAAAATTATAATATATAGGAATGTTCATCTTCTTCAACACATATCCAAATTAATATGTTAGCCCCAATTTTCCAATGTTCATTATCTTCCCAAAAATAGAATTTTGAATCACATTTTGGTTTCAAATTTTTTTTCATTTGAATTTGTTTAAAAAACACTAACAATCATGTAGTTTACAATTGGAAGATACCATGATAACTTTGGTGTGATAGATGAGAGGTGTTTTGTTGGTAAATTTTGATCAATTTTTTTCAGAAGGATAAGAATTAAAAATTATACTCATTTGATAATCTATAAGGTTTTCTTTTCTAGGGATAAATTTAATTAAATTGCCAATCTCTTTGGAAATTTAGATCCATCATATTAGTCTTGGAATAAAATAAATTTTCCTATGTAAGAAATTCTATGATTAATGATCTATAAAAATGATGATTTTGGAACCTAAGAGATTGAGTCGGAATTTATCCAGTACAAAAACCATAGCTAAAAGTTCCTATTTGGTCACAGTGTGGTGGGATTGAGTTTCATCCAAGGTATCTGAGGGATAATAGATTAAATGAGGATTTCTTTTGTCTTCTTTGACTAGGAACAGACCCAATGGCTCTATCAGAAGCATCACACATCATTTTAAAGTGTAAAGAAAAATACGAGGGTTATATTTTACAGGTAGATGTAAGAACCTTTTTTAGTTCAATGAAGGATCTCTTGAGATCCTCATTGAAATGGAATGTTACATCATTTTTGAGTATTTGAGTGAGTGGGAGAGATATTATATTAATTTTATGGGTGAACCACTGATAGAAACTAGTATAAACAGAATATAATTGGTTGTGTTGAACAATTCTGGGTTCAATAAGTGATTGGATCAAGTCAATTTCGGAAGGATCAAATTGAATAACCACTTGTGAAATTTTTATCCCTTGAAAAATCCCGTTAGTAACCAAGAAGTGAATTTTTTCAAAATTCAGCAAAAGGTCACATTTGACACACTTTAGAAGGACTAGAGAGAGTGCGTGAAAGCATGCTTCAAATGAATCACAATAAATGGTAATGTATTCCATGAATACCTCCATGAAATGATCAATGAATTCTAATAATATACTCATCATATACATCTATTTTGTTGTAGGTGCATTGAAAAGTCCAAAATGCATTCTCTTATATGCATATATTTTATAGGTAAATTTGAATGTAGTCTTTTATTAGTCTTTAGGTGTGATTTGGATTTGGAAGTAGCTAGTGTATCTATCAAAAAAGAATAATAAAACTTTACGGCTAATAATTCATGAATTTGATCAAGTAATTTAAGAGGGAAGTGCCCATTTCATGTTTTGACCATCAATTTTAGATAATCTATGCACTCATTCCATTTTTTTCACTCAATTCGTGACCGCCTCATCATGTCAATTTGTGAAAACAATTATCCCACCCTTCTATGAAGCCAATTGAATTGGGATAACCCATTCACTATCAGAAATTGGTATATAATTCCATATTTATGAATCTTGAGGATATATTCCCTAACTACCTCAAGTTTGAGTAGATTGAGTCTTCATTTTGGTTGCCTTATTGGATTGGTTGATTTTCCAAGATGGATATTGCTAATGAAAAGGGCTGATTTGATTCCTTATATATCATCATGGTTCATACCTAATCCCTTTTTATTTTCCTATAACCCATGAATAATTTTGGACTCTTGATTTTTAGTAAGTGTGGGATAGAAAATGAAAATATAATAGTGATCATGGAAAAAGAATGCACATTTCAGGATTGAAGGGACAGGTTTCAAATCAATATCATCTTTCATTTGTGGGATAATCCACTTAGAAATAGAGGAATGTTTTTCTGGTTGTTTTTTATTCAATTTCATTAATAATTTTTGAGGTGGAAAAATAGAGACCAGAGTTGATATAGGATTCAAGGGTGTTTTCAAGATCCTCTAGATTGATGGATTCTTTGAATGATAGGTCAACATCTAACTCTCCATTTATGACCTGATTAGTCATAGTGAAAATTTCACAATATCCAATATCAGTTGATCATGATGAACAAGGTGGAATGGTGTTAAATTGACTCTATGAAGTGTCCATGGAAGCATGGATTATGTATGAAGAGTGATCCTTATATGGGTAACTCATGGATTGACAAACGATGTAATTGAATAGTTAGTCACCAAATTCCATGGATTAGATGCCCGTATGGATTTTAATCTTTGTTTTATCTATTAGGAGGAATAATATTCCTCTAATTAGGATATATCAAGAAGAGTTTATTTTATCTTCCATGTTAAGGAAATGGAAATCAGTTGGGAAGATAAGGTCATTGACTCAAGGAGGACATCCTCAATTATCCCTTTAGGACTGGTTGTGGTTCGATTCTCTAATTAAATGAAAAAAATTAATGGGTTCAGGGGACCTATTCCATGATTTGATAATATGTATTTGGGAGGGATATTTATCATGGATCCTATGTCAATGAATGAATCACCAAAGTTGAAACTCTCTATTTGTTATTCATTCTAAATATTCCGATGATCATTTCACTTCTTGGTAATGGACTGCTGGGTCAAGAATATTAAATCATCCCATATTTACTCTATAGGGTTCATAATTCCATAAAAAATGTGGTATACTTAGGAATTTTTTTATGGCATCTAATAGGGGAAATTTAACTTCAACACATCTAAACATGTTATAAATTTTAGGATTCGGTTCAAAGGACTTTGTTGGATTGGATATGGTTTGAGGTATAATAATTGGATTCCTTATGGGAATTGAAGTAGGTGAGGTAATTGTTTTAGGTACTTTTTGTTGATGTTTTTAATTTTCATTTTCAGGATCAACATTCATTAGTTTATTTGAGGATCCATTTTGAGTATTTGATTTTTTTCTGGATCTAAGTGAAATTTCACACACATTACAGTATAGGTTGGGAAATAATTAAGGTGGGATTTAAAAATAATTTTCTAAAACAGAATTAATGTTGACCAATTTTAGTTTCTGCATTTTTATGGGTAGAACGGGTGAAAGGGGAAATATCTTCCACAACACTTTCAAATAGTTTATTTAATGATGAGGAATGTAATTAATTCGGATTTCCATGACTTTTATTTTTGGGAAATTGATTGTATTGGGTTGGTAATTGAGAAGCCTCACTATGATAGTAGAATCTAAAAGGAGGAGGTGGATGATTTATCCGTTGAGGTTCGAGTACAAAAAGATACATTATTCTGGAAGTTACCACCACCTTGACCATATTATAATAGGATTTTATTTTGTTTGGGGAACTGAGGGCGATGAGATACAGGATTAACATACCTCAAGATAGGGTTATAGGTAGAAGAGAGGGGTTCATTGTGGGGTGGGGGGAAGTTTCTATAAAATTGGGCGGATAATTGAGGGTTCGTGTCACACTGATGATATGCTAAATTGGTCTATATTGGACTAGAATGATTGGATGGTTCATATTGAAGATGTGGAAATGTTTCTATTAGATGACCTGGTGAGTTAAAGTTTTCACAATTCTTGATAGGTCTTGGGAACATAGATTGTGGAGAAGATGAGGTTGGTGATTTGGCAGCCACAGCTAGTTGACACACAAGGCATGTAAGTTCACTCATCCACTCAGTCATATAGTTGGGATCTATGGATTGATTATCATAGTCTTGTTTGAATTTGGAATATGCTCAATTATGGATTTTTTGTGTGTTTACATTCATGTTTCCTATGCAGTCTTATGAGGTGATAGTAGTTTTATCAACAAGAGCATCACCACTTATGACATCAACGAATGTTCTCCTCATAGAAAAAAAACCTCCTATAATTACTCGATCAAGATTTGGTCTGAGATGTGGTGATGTGGGAAGGCTTAAAATAGATTTTTGAACATCTACTAGTACACATGGGTTAATTCATTTGGGAATTGATAGATTAAACTTATTTCATTTTGGATGTAAGAAGTACGAGAAACATAAAATAATTTCAGTAAGAAGTGGAGCTTCATGTCATTCCATGTGGTTATGAATCCACAAGGGAGTTGGAATATCCATTAATTGTTGGTGTTATATGCAGAGAAATGGAATGGCCAATGTTTAATTTGTTGTTCAGAAACCCATTGAGGATTCATGGTAGAGAACACCACATGGAACTCTTTGAGATGAAGATATAGAACCTCACCGACTAGCCCATGGAGACGAGGTAGATGATGAGTCAATCTCAATTTGATATTGAAATCAGCCTCAAAATTTGGATATTGATTACCCAGAGGATGGTAATTTTTATCAGGGGTAACTAGTTCTTTATGTGTATGTTTCCTAAGATTTCCTATATCTAGTTCAATTGGATGGAAAAAAATGGGTCGTGGGTGATTTAATTATCCATAATATTCCACCAAATTTAGTGATGTTTTAGATCAATTTATGGGTTAATGAAACGCGATGTAATTTTTGGGAGGCTAAAATTCATTAAGAGATGTTTGTAAATGAGGAGGAATAAGGGATTTCCTTGTGTTTTTTTGAGATTATATGGTTCATATTTATATTTTATTTTTTTTTGATTTTTTAATTTTGTCTTTCAAAAACAAAAAAAAACTACAAATATCTACATCCTAAAAAACACCATTTTAATCATGGGCAATTTTCTACTATCGATCATTCAAGGGTCCAATGCTCTTTAATTTATTCAGTAGATCTTTGTTTGAATCCTTGGAGATGGTACTTTTTTTAATAGTCAGTTATTTTTTTGGATTGTATTGTGATTGGGGGGTTTGTTTGCCGAGATTATTTTAAATGATTGACTAATGAATATTTATTTATAAATTTAATTATGATTGGGATGATTTAATAATCATGGAGTTTAGATTGAGATATCTTTGAGTTTTTTTATATGTTTTATTAAATTAACACTCACTTCCCTGGATGATTTTTTGATCGGAATTTCAAATTATTTTTGCTTTAAGACAAGCCTCAACTAGGGTATTGATCTCAATCAATTCTTGTTGATGGAATTTTCAATACTTCATGAACGCAAGTGTACTTTTGGTTCCAATAATCCATGTTATTCACATGTAAAACAAAACATTTCTTTAATACAAGACATTTTATGTTAAACATACACAAGATTAATTTAAAGAATATTAATTGAGAAAAATATCTCAATCACATAGAATCCCAAAATTATGACTCACCCCAATGAGATATTTTCTTAGACATTTATATGTTTAGTAATTAGGTTTATTATGTTTAGGATTATGAGTTAAATGAAAATATAAATAATGGGATAAGAAAAGAGTAGTGCACTAAACACAGACACGCATGAAGAGTGATGATCACTAAAAAGGGACATTAGATTGGATGTGATTGAAAAATAAGGGATTTAGTTTCAACATGAATTTTTTTTGTGAAAATTAAAATTAAAAAAAAAACTGGGTGGATGATAATAAGATATAGTGATAACGAAACATGCATTAATGCATAATTACATCACAAATAGTAATGAGATTACAAACGATGAAGAATACAATAGTAAATTAACAGAATTATGGAGTAATGGTATCTAATGTAGAAACATGAGTATGGTAGATCATACAATGACTTTGGAAGAGTGATGGTCATTAAAAATATCCTCATTTTCTATTAAATTCCAACCCCTTTTAAGGATAATAGGGATATGCATTTATATGCCAAGGTGGTGGTCTGTTTGCATTCCAAATCTTCCCCTCAAGTTATATCGAAAATTTGAAAATTGAGACAACCCAATATCTAGAAATATTATTTTTAAAAGTTTTAGATTTATATTTTAGTACACACTCTAAATCTTGCATCCATTGGAAATTTTTATCCAAATTTATTTTTATTTTAATAAACAATGTTCTAATACCCATTTTTATAAACACTTTTTCGAAGGCCGAAATGTGAATGAGTTTATGAATTGTAAGATTCCCTCATATCTGAAAACATTACTCAACAATGTATGACTAATATATTTTCCCAATCATGTATTGTGTGATACTTTCAAACCTAAACTTAATGGTGGGATAGAATTTCATAGATAAATTAGGCTCATTATTATTTTATTTGGGCCTATAAATTTTTATCCATGTTCCTTTTTATAATAAAGAACATATTATAGAGTTTCATTAAATTTTGGTTTCTAGATTGAGGCTTAAAGTTTTACCCTTATAAATGAACTAGTTTTCTAAAACAAATTATTGGGCAATATTGTGTGGTTTATATGATGCATAAAATAGATGAATTGGACATTTATCCCTCTAATTATATATTGGAATTTTGATCAAGAAAAATAAAAAATAATAATCACATAATTTTTATTATTATATTGAAATATAAAAAAAATAAACTCTATTTTAATTAAATAAACTTGAATAATTATCTTATTATGTGTTTATGATTAAAACATGAACATTGATTGGAAATTAAATATTTTTTAGTTAAAATTATTTTATGCAAGTAATGTAATATCCGGAATGATTCATTAATATCAAAAATTTTAATTTTTTTTTCCTATTTTGATCGAGTGAGGATATGTTTGTAGGGAAAACAAGAATACCTCACTTAGTTAGAAAATATTCTCATGACATATCAAAAAATAAAGGTGGGAATAAATAATAAAGTCATGTGATCATCCCAATAAAAATCAATGAAGAAAAATAAATTAATCACATCTCACCTCTAACACTCATTCACAATTCAAACCCATACCTCAACTATCATGATTCATTTATAAATAAAAAAATTATATCCCATGAAGGTAAAAAGGACATAGAAAGTAAAATAAATGAATGGACTCCAAATTATAATAATTTAACCTTCGGGAATCTAATGTTATAAAGTCACAACTAGTACTTTATATACCATGTTTAAATTCATGTTATAAAACCATATTTTGTTTGTAAAAAAGGATAATTACATTGAAAAAGTTAATTTTTTCCCTTAGGATAAATTTGAAAACAAAACACATATTTCATTGAAGAAAACCTTAATTTTTTTAAATCCTCAATAAATTAAGATAAGTATCATGATCTTCGTTTAATATCAGAACCATTTAAAAGATCCTTATAATTTTTTAAAACACATGGAATGAATCAACTTTATAATTAAAAGGAACACCAAAAATCCAATGAAACATATCCATGTCATGCATAAAATCCCCAAAAAAATATTTTAAAAACCCTACATGGGTATCTTATATAAGATTAATTTAATATGGAAAACATGAAGAAAGATCAATTATTTTATAAAATGATAAATATGAAAATTTTATATATATAGGTAAATTAATCGCTTTAAATATGTCACCTTAAATTATGAAAGAATATTGTCAAAGGGAAATGACACAAATGAGCCCTAGATTAAAAAAGTATAAAATTATAACCTACTAAAACCCATAATCCATCCAACATGGTTTTCAGTGTTCAATGGAAAAATAACAATAATGAATAAATTGTTGGAAGAAGAAGAAATAAGAGTAAATGGGTTACCATACATTCAAATTTGATCTAAATCAATGAGGAATTGTTTCGTTAACTAGGAGGAAATAATGAATAAGCTTCATTAGCACTCACAAAATATATAGATAATAAATGAGGGAAGATTTGGATAAAAATAAGATTAATAGGAGTTGGGGTATAATAAAAGAAAAGTAAAATTTAATCAGATAGACACTCACCTCAAAAAAATACATATGCACTATAACATAACAACCCCCTATAGGTACACCAGTGGAATGAACATTAGGCATACATCATGGAACAAATCATCAGGGAATTACTCTAGAATATGGTCCTAAAACCACTATTTCATGGTCATCCTATGACACGACACCGTCAATGAACCCTATATGTAGTGTGGTCATCACCCCATTGTGAAATTTTGAAAATAAGAGGATGAAGTCCACACAAGAAACTAAGGACCCTACATAACACAGTGAAAAAACTATAGCCTATTCATCCCCAAATTTCATAGAAATAAACTAGTGAAAATTTATTTATAAAAGAATATATTTTATCTATGGTACATGGCCTATGGATACGACAAGGTTTAATATGGCTGAAAAATGCATGTTTCCAAAATTTTAAAATTCAATATTAATTTTAAAAATTAAAAATTATTTACAAATAACCACAAAATTATAAAAAATGAAATACCATAGTAATAAGGGGGTTTCATAATTCTTCACACTATTCCACTTTATTAACCAATGAATTAAGTCCAAAATAAGAATCGATAGGAAAACGAAAACCACCATACTCTTATCATAAGAGGATGGAGGTTTGAGGAAACACTCAAGAGGGCCCTTTGATAATGGAGTGTTGAAAAAAAAACTAATACTCAAACTCTGTAAAAAAATATTCAATAATTATCCATACCCTGATTATAAATAATGTTATAAAAAGATTGCATGTACCTGTAATAGGTCTCCCCACTATTTAGAATTCATTTAGGTTTATTAATTAGAGGAAATCAGTCCAATAAAAATGATATCACCGTGATATACATGTTTCCACATAATACATTAATAGAACCAATAATACTCTTATATTTTAAACAGATAATCTAAGAAACAATTTAAATTATTTAAGGAAGTACAAACCAAAAAAGTACCCCAAATCAAGGTCAACTTATCAATCAATATACAAAACAAATTCTAATAATTGAATGTGACCATTAAAAAATATCCCCTAGCAACAATGAACATGGGTTTTAAACATAGGTCCTGATGTAAAAGGGTAGGTAAAATGGTATCTGGATGAAAGAGAACCCTCTCACTGTGAACCTAATGGAGTTACTAACCCATTATCTCTCTTGGTATAATCGACAAACAACTTTTTTTAAAATAAATAGACCTAGATTGGGGTACTTATCCTATTTACCCCAGAATAAACTAAGTCTTCCCTTGATAAACCCATACCATGTAAAAGATAAATACATGGATATCTAAAAATACAAACCCTATGGTAATAGAAAATAATTGATTTATGAGAACAATTAAAAACATTAAATCCTCTTTATAAAATTGAGGGATATGCCAAAGTATACAATAGTAAAAAATATCCTCAAAGGAATAATTATCTATAAGCTCATCAAGTGTAAATCATAAACATAGAGTTTCACCTGAGTCTTTACTATATATAATACTATTAATCAAACACTTACAAGTATTAATTCAATCCCAATTAAACAAATCAATCAACCTAATAAATTTTTGAATTATAATGATGTCAGATCCACCACTATATCCAAAGATCAGGTAGATTAAACATGACGAAAGGTAAAACATGAATTAGAAAAGGAGTCACCCGAAGGATCATCCATTGAAAAATAATTTCTATTTCCCATTTATACCCTTCAAGGTGGTTTTTTATTTTAAATATTATATGGCATTGGTACAACCCATCCAAGTTGTGAATCTCTAAAATGGTATCCTGTTTTATTTAGGAAATTATGAAAAACTTTTTCACCAATTAATATCACAATTTTCTTACCAAGAAATCATGAAAATATTTTCCAATCCCCATAATAAAATCAACCACTTTATAAAACATTGATGGATGAAAATATCTTTATAATTGGGCCAAAAATCCTAATATCAAAACCATTAGTATTTATGAAATTTCCTTTTCCTCACTTAACTGGATTTTATAATGTTAAATATAAACAAAATTAACACATCACATGACCTCTTAAACTGATTTAGAATAAGGGAAAACCCCTTTCAGATCAATTAAAATCAAATTGGATCAAATAAAAATTCTATGATAGATGTTGATCTATGAATGGATTGGTCACATGGTTTATCTAACCGTGAATTGATCATGTGTTAATCTTTGATTAGTGTCTAAAACCTTGTTCATAGGTTCTATATGATTTTATTGACCCTTTAAACTAATAGGAAAACTATTTTTACTTTTTAATTTTTTCACAAACCAAATAGAGAACCCCCAAAGTATCTGATATCACTCAATTAGCATATAATCATCATCAAAATAATCAATAACAGAATACAAAAATTAAAACCCAAGTCATAAATACCAATTGAAACTCAAACCTCATCAAGAAATGTAATGACCAATCACCCACTCATGGCCTATATTTTTAGATATGATAACCCTATTATACAAACTAACCTAGAATAATCAAATAAGAAAAGGGTGATATAATTCTATTTTAGGACAAACCAACTTTGTTTCACCTGAATCATCACCCAATTGACAAGAAATATGTCTGAAAGGGCGTTCCAGATCCAAATGGGCTAGACACTAGTTCATGAGAAATAATGATATACTTTTCTGATAAATTTCATAGAATAAAAAAAATTAATATAATCATACCAATAATTAGGTATGGCATGTTTATAAATTAGAATCCCATGCATGTGAAATACACATATGTATGAAAATAAACAATACCACAACAACCAATATAAAATAAAAATCCACACATTAAAAAATAGATGAATATGAGTATTTTAATTAAGAACATATAAGATTTTAAACTACCAAAAGTATTTTAAAATATATATGAAGTACAATACAAAGAAACACACTAGAAAAAATTGGATGATAAAAAAATTCAATAAATAAATAACCTACCCATGCCACTACTCTAAGATATCCCCATAACACATATTCATAGAACCCAACCACAAATTTTTCATTAGACTAGAAAACAATAATAACCTATATGAGAACGCAACTAGAACACCTATATAGAAAATGATGCTTTTATACATGCACAAAGTTCAATGTATACGGTGTGAGAATAACAAGCCGAGTAGTATTTGACCTTGGGGTCTATAAAATTAATTTCAAAAAAATCAATTATTTTCATTTAAACACACACATAAAAACCCACACAATAACATATATATAAAGTAGATGTTTACACATATAAAACAAAACAATAAATATAATACATTTCACCATTTTCTATATATCCAAATTATGGACATTTTGAAAAAGAAATCATTTTCTTTTATGAAAAAAATGGTTTTAAAACCATGAACATAAATCAAACACCCGTAAAAAATATCTTTCAGAACACCATTTTTTTCCAAAATGGTAAAATGTAGTGATTAAAATGAAATAAATTTTAAAATAGTTAATTAGTTATACTTACATGCTTTCAAATTTAAAAACAAAAACAAATTATATCCTTTTCTTTCAGAAACCCACTTTTCAATGTAAGTTAAAATGTAATTTATATAATAAAATATATAAGGTGAAGAATAATGAGAAAAAAAATATATAAATGGCATAGTATAAATAAAATTAATACTGAAATTGGTTCTATATAGCACAAATTAAAACCATGTGATACCATAAATATTGTAATGACAAACTCCATTATAATATTATCATTAAAGAACTATGTATTATAGGGTACTCCCTTGGTCTTGGCATGATAACTTTAAATCATATACATAGGGGATGTACTATATGGTTTTTTCTGAATCTAAATGGAATATGGTTCAATTAGATCTCTTATCCTAATAGAGTAAATGTGTATTCTGATTATCTCCCTTATTCAAATGAGTTAATTGAATGTTTTGATTAACACTAGTAGTCTAATTAGGTCACCTAATGTTTGAATGTCCAATATAAAATCCATAAATTAGTTTCTCTGAATTCACAAGAGATAACAAAAAAGGAGGTTATAATTGAGAATAAAGTCACGTGATTATAAAAATAAACATAAATGAAGAATAAATAATAAACATTATCTCACCTAAAACACCCTCTTATAAAAAAACCATTTTCCCAAAAATCATGAATTATATATATATAAACTGCATCCCATAATGGGTGAATTCACTAAGAATGGTATATGAACCGAGGGGATGATAATTAGGGTGATAAAAAATAAAAAAAAACTCTTTTTATAAAGTGTTAGACATGATATTAAATACCGGCATAGAAGTCTATTTATTCGACCATCCTTTAGAAACCAACATGGATAATTTTTTTTGAAAATTATAGTTTCACCCATTATGAGTCATTTTAAAATCAAAGAACTCTTTTTTTGAAAAAAAAATTAAAAACAAGTTACTCCTTTAAAAACTAAAACAAGACTAAACTCTTAATTTAATATGAAAATTATTTGAAATATCCTCATCGTAAATTTTCCGAAAACATGGAATTAATTACCGTTTTAGTTCAAAATAACACTAAAATATATATAAAACCATTTATACAAAGCATAAAAGTCATGTAAATTTTTGAAAACCCTTCATGGGCATTATATATAGGCATAATTTACTAGGAACAAAATGTGTAAAGGATAATTAATTCATGAATTATTATATTAAATAATCATATTGAACAACCTACCTCAATCATTAAAAACATGTTTTATTCAATTATGGAAGCATAAATTCAAATGAAAAATACACAAATGATTCCTAAATGGGTGAATCCGTAAATTAGAACCAACCAAAACCCCATATTTTTCTGATATGTTCATTAGAGTTCATTGGAGAAAAATAAAGCAGGTGGAAATGAAAGGAAGAAGAAGGGGGAAAGTAGAAACCTTTCTTATTAATTCACTTATAATAAAAGAAGAATGGATTTGGTTTCATGGAATAGGGAATGGAAAATTTTCATCAAATTTAACATCATTGTATGAGTTGATATGTGAGAGAAGAGGTCTAAAATATGATTAAATAGGGTGATAAAAGTATAAAATCTAGCTGGATATATATCCACTATAGAATAACTCAACACACCTCAGTGAAATCCCTTCACTAGGTACCCTTGTGGAATTGAATTTAGGATTGTAGTATAGAGTACCTCTTTTGGGGTGAGCCAGAAACCCTAATCCATATGTTACTATGGAATGACATTCCTTCTCCACTGTTGGAGTGACACATGAAACCCTCAGCATGACGTAGTTTTGAATGGTTATAGTATGGTTATCCCCCTCTACAATATTTCATATAGGTAAGGAGGATGAAAATTTTAGAAAATAAAGACCTTCATAGTGCAGCCCAAATATTGTGATATGGGCATCTAAAAAATTGAAAAAATTAAATTCATGTAAATGATTTCAGTAGAAAATTAGCAAATAATAGGGCACAAGGTCTCTTGCAGCATCCTAGTCTACTATATCTCAAACCTATAGATATCCAAAAAATTAATAAAATATCCAATTCCTAGAGAATCCCAACATTTTTAAAATAACCAAAAACCTACACCATATAGAGCACCACAGTAACAAGGGTGTGATATAGGTGTCCTATTGAGTTCATACACACTCTTTTTGTGAGACCTTTGAGATTCATAAAGACTATTATTCATGAAATATGTAAGGGAAGGGGGAAAATGTCTATAATTTTCTAGATATAGGTACAAATGGTGTATGGTATGTATATCATGGTTTTGAGGATGGGATGAGTAGATCCTTCATGTTGAATGAACAATTTTTTTTGATTACATTTGTTCTTATATAAATTTGATCAACACAAGTATGATTTGTTGAATTTTGAATTATTGGAATGAAAATGATAATATTTACCCTTATTATCATATTAATGTAAGATGTTTTTCCTATTTTTTATAGTTTTTTATACTACTATTGTATTGTTTTAATTATTTATATATATAGGGTATAATATCTCCACTATTACCCTTTATAAACTCACTACTAGTCTGAATCCTTTAGAATATGGTGTGGTGTGGCTGAGGTCTACTAATGATGTAATCATATTATTTTAGAGGAATTTGTGTTTGGGTTCTACTTGGTATACTTATATCATTATTGATGAAATCCAATGATGTATCTATTACCACCTTGAAAAGAAATATGAAAACATTACCTTTCACCAATTCTCACTTATCTATTAGTTAGTGTTTATTAGAAAATTTTTGTGATGTACACCCAGTATTTAATACCCATGCATCATAGTTAAGGAAATTAATTATTATAACCGTCACATATAACTCATCATAATGATTCTCTCTGAGAATATTATAAAGCTCGGATAATAATCTAGTTTTATTTTAATGTCCCATACCAGATTACAATCAAACTGGTAGCCCGACTAGTTGGTTAAATGGTCTCAAACGCATCTCCCTATACATGATGGGATTCTAACAAGCAGCGAGGGTCTTGGGAGGTGATTTTAGGGAGACTATAACCTCTTATCAGATATTCACACCGATATTATCATATAGTAAATGACATACAATAGAATATGTAATAAAATGAAATGATAATGTAGCGGAAGACCGATTTTATATAACCATTTTTTTGGCCAAAACACGTTTATAAAAAGGATGCATGAATTTCATGGTTTCCATACATAATCATAAACAAGAAAAATACAACATTCTTCAAAACATGGTAGAAAAATAAAGATAAAGAAGAAAGCTCCAAAGGGATATTTCCATGGGCATCCCATGCTCTAGATCAGTCATTTTCTCCTAACTCCAACATACAAGTAAACTAGATAAGAAATCAACCAGGGTCCAAAGTCCAATGAATAAGAAAATTTCATCAGGTACCCATGTACAATGATGTTCCGAGCATGTTATGAGATATAAATATTAGAATTATATCACCAATGGTGTCAATCTAAATCCAGATTGTGCATCATAAATTAAACAGTGTGTTAGTATATAGAATATAATAAATAGAATTGTATAAAAAAATAAACCATTTTCTAGGTTACTAAGGGACCCATGATGACTATACCAGCTTCAGATAGTTTCTGGAATATGAGTTTTCTTTTATCACTATATATATGTTATATAGTATATAGTATATAATATATACATATATAGTTATTTTCTTGAGTGGACTGGGAAGTAACACGCAGGCATCCAACACTATTATATGAGGAGATATTCACTACTCAAGGGGTAGTAAGTTGTACATCCCAATAGAGTGGAGGACATCATGACATACACTTAGGATGGAGTGTTTGAATGCCATTAAAAAACTCAAATTTGGAATATAGTAGATCCAAGAGAGGTTTTAGGTATAGAACTCACCTTGAATAAAGGAAAAATGTCAGGATGAGCCCGTAAGGTTCAAAGCACAATAGGGTTTTTTCTCTCGATGCCGCCTACCTCTCCTCGGGTTGTCACGGCAGTCATCTATTCTCTCGGTGAGATCCGGCGGCGCTGGCCTCTCCTCGCCCGACACCTTCTCACTGGATAGGGTCTCTAAGGCGGCGCTGTTCCTAACCACAATCAAGTTTCCGGATCTAGCATTCATATTTTGTCGTCTCTTCTCCGGGGTGTGTGGTGGGTGACTTTCTGTGGCCTTCATGTGTGTTTTGGGTGGCAGCGACGATATCTCGATGGTAGGTCTACCTTATGGTAGTATTGTGGTTGGATTTTGTGTGTTCTGAGGTCTTGTCATATGAGATAGTGCTTCCATTTCATTTTAAAGGGACTTTTCTAGAATTTGTTCAAAGCAAGGAGCGTTCTATTTATCATCACTATCCATAATTTAAAGTTCAGAGGGTATGGCTCTTTCCATCGGTACCAGGCCCGTGCATTGCACGAGACAGCTAGCAGAGCAGCGATGGGATGGTGGACATTGATCGTACTGTTTTTGTTCCTGGGGTGGGGCTTTTTCTTTCTTTTGAATTGTATTGTATTTGGTCTTGATGATCTTGGACGTGGAAGAATGGTTATCTCTTATATCTCTTATGTCATTATGGTTTCTCACTTTCTCCTCAAAAGTGATTTTGAAAAAAAAATTAAATTTTCAGTCAGATCAGGGAGAGTGTATTCATCTTGATAATAGGCTGAGGATATTTCTATCATCCCTACCACTTGGGGGAGCATAAATGTCTAGGAGTCTTGGTTTCCATTCTTTAATTAAGATATATCACTAGTGAGACGCCATGCAACACCTCTAGAAGATCATAACTGATTTGGAGAGTGTAATCATTCTAATCATAGGTTGAGGAAATCATAAACATCCCCACCCCTAAAGAGAACTTAATCATCAATGACTCTTGCATGCCATACTTGTATAAAGAGAACATAATCATTTATATCATAATATATATGGAATAACCTCTTATTTATGTCATTTATCAAACCCTTTTAAGGGTCTTATCACATTCATAATTGAATCCATGAGGCAGTAATTCCCATGTTTTTCATTTATATAACCCATTAAATCTATCATTTAAATTTAGAAAATAATGCATAAGGCATGACTACTAATGCATTTCATTAGACTTTCAGAACTTCAATAAAAATCATTATAATTGGGGCAAGGACACACCATACCTTGGGTCAATACATTTAAATTATTTTATTCATTATAATAAGGATTATATTATATAGATTAATACACCATATTCAAACCATTTACCATAACCAATTCATTGAATTTTCCAAAACATGGAAAATTCATTTATAAGGATCAAAGGGAATAAAAAGGAAAGTTTCATTGTGACAAGGAATATGAATACATGGTAATGTCATTTAGACAATTCAGGCATGAAATTTAATGTTACAATTTTCAATGGGAGAAAAGGTAACTTTCCACAGAACAAGAAAAAACACGAGGCATATGGAAAACTCAACCCCAAACTAAGCATGATATAAATAATTATCACTAACATATGGTTTTAATATAGTGAAACTCGGTTGGAGTGGTTTTATTATAAAAACATTATATTGGACTTCCAAAAATTCATTTATAATATTTATCCATTCATTTAATTTATCACATGAAGCATTTAATCTAAAAACCATACTGTATTTATTAAAATCTAAGAATGATGATATATTTAATTAATTTATGAATTCATAAAATTATAGGGTATGGAATAGGATCCTACCTAGAAGAGGAACGAATCTAAACACATGGTACCTGGCAGTTTTACCAGAGACCACCCAAAACTGCTCCACACATGCACTCACATACATTCTTATATATTGATATATACCCCTAAATACAATTTTTATATTCCATTAACCATGAGGGAATATATACATGGAATTTATATATATATATACACACATACATATGTATGTGACTGAATGCTATAAAAGATTATCAAACTCCACTAAAAATTATATGAGCTACTAGAAAACACAAAACAACTACAAATTAATTTGGTGAACCCAAATAAAGGAAAGAAACTCATACCATAAATTGATAGTTATGAACCAATTCAATCCAAACCAATTCACCTTCAATGGAGGTTTTTTAAAAACAACCAAATGAGTCCTGAGAATCCTTTCACAAAACCTATCAATATAAGAAAACAAAACATAAAAAACACTAAACCTAGGGTTTTGACTAAACAGATCATGGAATCTAAGAGGATAAAAATTCAAATCAAAGTGAAGAGAATATCATAAGAGGAAGTAATTCCATGAAAATTATAAGAAGATTCATGAAAAAAAAATTGTGGAATCATTGGGGGGAGAGGAGGCCAAAGGAGGGAGGTCGTGAGGAGGGAGGTGTGGTTCTTGGGGGTTCAAGAAAGGGGTTTCATGCAAGGTAGGGGTAGAAGACCCCTTTTAATTTATATTAAAACCTAAAACTAACATAATAATAATAATAATTTAAAAAAATTGCATTATGTTACTCTCTTATTTATTTCCTTTTTATTTATTCCCATTTTAATTTTATTTTATTTCACATAAAAAAATTATTAAATGAAATTATAAAAGATGATTTGTCTTGCACAGATTTCCAAACTGTGCACTAACCATGTGGAACCCACTACAAAAGGAAAGAAGCTCATACGGCTTATCACGTACAGTTAGGGAATCTCTGTAATGAACATTGTGATGTTACTACATAAGTAGAACCAACTGTTCCAATATCTATCATGGTTTGGGTAAACTCTGCATAGCCCATTATAGGAATTATTCTCAATCAAAATTATCCAAAAGGTTTTCTACTATGGGCTGAAAAATTTGAAACAAACCTTGTACCCTGTGTGGATGCATTAACACTAGATTTTACGGGCCTGGTTCTCCAGAATCTCCTCGAAACACCCATGAAACTTCTCAAGCCTTCATGAAAGACCCAAAACAACACGTTGAAGTGTTTGAATTTTCAGAATATATTTTTTATGTATATTTTTAAAATTTACATGTATTTTTATCCTGTTTGAAACACAGATCGACATATTCCCACCTTAGAACTTATCATCACCAAGATTTCTTTAGGAAAAATTAAAAACATCACCCGACCAAAAAGGGTTGTGAAGATTCATTCAAATGGTGACATTGGGTTTCTAAATTCCCAACACACCTATGATAATCAATCAAGCCCATGAAAACTTAGGTCATCAGAACTCGAGCGAATTCTCAATCTCTAACCAAACACTGAGATAGCTCTTACCTGAGCCTATTTATCCAAACACATGATCACATAGTTGTGTCATTAAAAATTAGACCACAGAACTCATCACCTTAGGATTTAACATTAGAGAGTGGTAATTTCAAAATGACGATGCCTCCACCATTAAAATTACCTTTCTAATCATGCTCCATGAATTTTAATGATCCCCCTAGTGCTATTATGAACATAACAAATAGAAATTTTCCCATTGAACTCACGTATATAGGTCTATCTAGATTTTAATTAAAGGACCAATCTGACACATACCTCACTCATTTTCATCCGATGAAAGTGTTTAAAATATATTTTCACTAATCATATTTTCTAAACAAGAGAGATAACTAGTCGAGCCACTTTTCTTGACCATTCAAGAGGATTTTCGGCTTAGATGACCAAAATATCATAACATATCTATGATTCCTTATCCCAAGACCCCTCATATTTTCAAAAAACATTTAAAGTGAAGTCCACCTCTTACATTCTGTGACGTTTTGTGACCAAACCATCGCCTAGATGATTAAACTGTCATGCCATTTCACAAACACAGGTAAAATACAGATCCAAAACACTAAAATCTTCAACTTTTAATGATTAACTATGATCCCATCAACTAGACTATGGTAACCTCAGATTCATAGAACTGGAGTCCAAGGTACTATTACAAGGCATACCGCATTCAATTGTAACATGTGAGATGTCGAAACATGGACATATTGTCCATATTAGAACATTGACTTAGCCCATAGTAGCATCCACCAGGTAGTCACATCAGAAGAAACAACTGGTTTCTAAGAGTCCATATACTGTATTCTTACTTGGGGAACCAAGGACCAATCAAAACAACTATGCATATATATGAACTGTCCATTATAATGAAACTCCGAGAAAAATCCATAGAAACAAGCCGAGTAGTTTTTTAAGATTTAACGTGGTGTGTGACTGAAACAATCTTGTTGAATATATGATAAAATTAAGATATTATACTTTCTCATCACATAGAAAAAGACACTATGTGGTTTTTGGTCCCTCCTTCATAAATTGGTCTAGCCTTCTTGTCCCACAAAGACTAATGCCTCTTTCCTTCCAACATGGTGTCCCATATAAAACTGAAATGAACCATTTAAATTGTTTTAATAACTCCACATAGAATATATATGGGAGCTAATTCAAGAGTAGTAATGTTTGAAAACACGCTACAAACCAAAGAAATGTGGCCCCCGAATGAGAGGAAATGATTCTTCTAGATGATAGTGCAAATTTTTATTCTGTTAAAAATATCATTGAAGTCGCAAACACGAAGCCTTCCTGAGGAGAAGGGTGAGCCCAGTTACTCCAGGGAAAAGGATCCATGTTGGATGTTGAGATGATTAGACAATGAGGAAATCCTTCTAAGAGAACACCTATGGGCGATGAAAATATTACTTTTTTGTCTAATGGATAACTTTCTGGTTCTAGTAGTAGTAGGCCTCCATGATGTTATTGATAACACAAACAGATTCCATACCTCCATTCCTAAAGATGACCGTATCATCCACAATGCTTAGGTGGGTTATCAATTTGGAGACTCGTCTTCCATTTATAATGTCTGGTGTCTCTAGTAGAGATGCCTCATTTGATAATATGACTAAGAAAGTCCTACACCAGGATGAAGATGCTAGGAGAGATCAGGTCTCCCTTCCCAAAGGCACCTCATCACTTAAAATAATCCATGATACTCACCCAAATAAGAATCAACCAACCATGAAAAGTTGATGCTCCTAAAAATGAGGTCCACAACCTTTCCCGACAACCCCATAGATGCTAAATCTCTATTGATAATCCTCCATTCGATCTGATAATATGCTTCATTCATATCCAATTTGATCACCAAATTTGAGAAATGGGTCTTGACGTTAATGTCTCCCATCATCTTTTACACAGGATAAATAACCCCCTGAATGGAGAGGCCCCTAACAAACCCTTTTTTCTCAATGGAGATACATCATGGTAAGAGATAAGATCGTATCTGATTAATTATAGTTATTGGAATCTTATATGGGAAGTTTCATAAACTCATAGGTTTGTAGTGTGACAACAAAAAAGGGTTATTTATCTTTGGAATGAGACCCAAGGTTGTAGCACTTGCATCCTGAAGCTAGCTTCCTCCATATAAATAGTCATGAATGGATGCTGAGATTCCCCCTTTAACCATACCCCAAACCCCTCTGTAAAATGAGCCTGGAATACTATCATGTCGAGGTGCACTCTTGGGGTTTTGATTCCCCATCTCCTTATAAATATATTCCTCATCAAGGATCCTTTCTATGTTAACATTATTCATGTGAGACACCACCATGGGAATTTCCTCCTTGAAATCCACATGGTTTCTGGAATAACCATTGGGAATCATCATGTTATGAAATCTATAAGTTCTCTAAAGAAGCTACGCACCATGCCCCCAAAAATATATCCATCCTTTGTGTGTATACCATCCTCAAGAAGAATGTTGGGTTAGATCATTGATGTTATTAATATTTTCATGACTTATTATATTACCCCTTTACTTATTTTATATGAAATGTGCATAATTTGTGTGAAATATTAATGTTTTAATATTAAGTATAATATTTGAGCATTTTTAGAAGTAGTCCAATTGAGTCAGTTTAATGTTTTAATTATAACTACCACTATACTGATCCAAATTTTTTGGTTCTTGTATTTTAGGATTATCCTTTCAATATAAAACATTTCATTAGAAGGAACCATGATCCAATTCTGCGATTTGAAGGGTCATATGGTCCTCACAAACAAGACCAAAGAATCTGTGAACAAACTGGACCAGCCTTAAAGATTGATTTACTGGGCTCAATACAGAAGTTCAAAAACAATAACTCTCCACCATAAGTCGGGGGACACTACATGTAATCTTGGATAAAAATTTCATGTCCCCAATCGAAGTACAAGGGGGCCCAAATGAAGCTTTGAAATCCAGCCCACCATTATGTCCGAGAATTAAAATCAGTATACAATTAATGACATATCTCATGATGTAAGCATCAAATCTAGCTGAGATTTTTCAGTGGGAAAGAGGAGATATAGACGGCCGACTTTGTTGAATACGTCATTCATATTTGAAGGCATCTTCCTGTTCAAAAATCCATTCACATTTGGGCCATCAATAAAGCATGGATAGAAATTGACAGTTTACCTTTGTTTAATACAACCGACATAACTTTTTTACACCTGTCCAAATGCCTCCATATTTTTACAGTAGTCTGAAAACTTTTTTATATACAACTTTGAATAAGGAGATATTTGGAGATTCTGCTGTCTGAATAGCCAAATTGGCGATACAACTTGAGGGACAGATTGGGAATGCAAACAGTCCACTCCTTGGGCTATAAATACTCTCCCCTTCTCTCCTTGAGAGGGGTTGGCATTTCAGAATAGAGGATATCATATTGGCATGACCAAAGCCTTTACAAAGGCTTGGGAGGACCTTAAATACTCATGTTTTTACTTTAGAGACCTTTCCTCCTCTCTTTGTTTTCACTTACTTTTGTGTTCTTCATTTTTGTAATCTTGTAATTCTCTTTCTTTGTAATTCTGTTTTAATTCAAGTTACTTATTAAATATCTCTTATTCTAATCCACCTTATATAGTTTAATATTTATGTTCCTAAAATAGTTTAAATTCAGTTGAATCCCCTTCCCTTATTTTTCTTCCTCATTCAATAAAAAATCTGTTTTTAATTATCATCATCGTTCGTGTGTGTGTGTCAAAGTACCACTCTTTTCTAATCCCTTTATTTTTCTTCTATTCTTAATTTATCATCATAATTATTTTAACCAGAATATTAAACATCCAAATGGATGAGTAAATCTCTCATTGGGGTGAGTTATAATTCGGGGATGTTATGTGATTGAGGGTTTTGCTCGATTAGTATTCTTTAAATTAATATTGTGTATGTTAAACTTAATATGTCATGGATTAATGATATGTTTTGTTTAACGAGTGGTTTCCATGGATTATTTGAACCATAAATACACTACCATAAATAAGTTTTTATTTATATTAGAACCCTAAGTTATGTTAAGGCTTGGATTAAAGCATTCACACTTAGGAATTCCAATCAACGTCAACTTATGACATGGGTGTTAATTTAATACAATACAAAGTAAGGCTCAAGGATATCACATGTTTAACTTCCCAATAATGAACTCACCCCAATATTTATCAATTTGGAAAATCAAACATCATCCATAAATCATTTTAATTAAGCTCTGCAAACAAACCCCCCTAATCAAAATACAATCAACTAAAAACAAACGACTATCACAAAGTGTCATCGGCAAGGATTCGACCCGAGTGCTGCTATACACATTTGCAGAGCACCGGAACCTTGAACGGTCGATAGGCGACAATAGGCCGCACTTACAAATGGGGCCGTTGCCGGGGATGGTGCTTTAAGTAGTCATTAGTTTCTGGTTATTGTAAACAAAAACCCAAAAAAATCAAAATTTTAGAAAAAAATTGAAAAAAAACACAAAGAAAAACCCGTCTTCCTCTTAAAAATCATAAAATGAAAAAATACAAAGGAAAACCCATCTTCCCCATCCTTTCTAAATCTCCCTGAATGCCCTGCAGCCTTCCAAACAATCCCTCGGATTTGTTTGACCCTGAAATTGATAGAACTCTTCATCGACTTAGGAGGACCATTAGGGATAACCAAATCACCCAAGAACCAATCATTGCCCTACCAATTGAATTAGATATGGCCAATCCTAGGGAAGAAACATTGAAAGAACTTGCTGCCCCGGATATGAATTTCCAAACTCTTGGTATTCAATATCCAAACATTGAAGCTGACTTCGAACTCAAATCGGGTTTGATTCATCTTCTCCCTCATTTTCACAGGCTAGCCGGTGAGGATTCACATCTTCACCTTAAAGAGTTCCAAGTAGTATGCTCTACCATGAAGCCTCAAGGGGTTTCTGAAGAACAAATAAAGCTTAGAGCTTTCCCCTTTTCCCTAGCGGATTCTGTCAAGTCTTGGCTCTACTACCTCCCACCTGGTTCCATAAACTCATGGGTTGACATGAAGAGACTTTTCCTTGAGAAGTTCTTTCCCACTTCCCGAACAGCTTCTATCCGAAAGGAAATAAGCGGCATCCATCAATTCCCTAATGAATCACTCCATGAGTATTGGGAGAGGTTCAAAAATCTTGTGGAAACTTGTCCACACCATCAAATCGCTGACCAACTCCTGATCCAATACTTCTATGAGGGGTTATTGGCTATGGAGCGAACTCTCATTGATGTCACAAGTGGCGGTGCTCTTGTTGACAAAACCCCTGCAGCTGCACGAGAACTCATAAGCAACATGGCTGCAAACACGCAGCAATTCCATACTCGATCACATGATCAAGTGAAACAAGCCCAAGAGAATCAATCCATAGAGCCCAACAAGATGACTGAGTGGATGATGGAACTTATAGGTCTTGTGCGTCAACTAGCGGTGGCTACCAAAGCCCCAACCTCATCTTCTCCATAGTCACTATTCCCTGGACCTATCAAGAATTGTGGAATCTGCAACTCTCCATCTCATCCGACTGACACATGTCCACAACTTCAAGATGATCCATCTGATTCATCTAGTCCAATGGATCTCAATGCGGCATATTCTCAGCGAAACTTCACCCCTAAAAAATTAGGTCAGTTTGTTAGAAACTTCAACCAACCCCACTCTGAGCCCTTCTCTTCTACCTTTAACCCACCTCTAAGGTATGCTAATCCCATTTATCATCCTCCTCAGTTCCCTCATCAAAATCCAAACCAGTTCCAATATGGTCAAAGTGGTGGTAACATCCATCAACCTTATCCTTTTGTTCCTCAACCCCAAAGGAACAATCCACCTCCTGGATTCCACTATCCTAAAGAGCCTTCCCAATTCCCCACCCAATACAATCTCTTTCCCAAGAACGAAAATCAAGGCCAACCCAATTTGGGACAAGCCTATTATTCTGAACAACCATGGGAAAGTGCTGTAGAGGATCTTGCTTCCTTCACCCGTTCTAGCCTCAAGAACATTGAAATCCAAATATGACAACTTATATCTCACCTTAGCCAGCAATAACCATCCAATTCATCCCAACTCCCAGCTCAACCATTACCCAACCCTAAGGGTAATGTAAGTGCAATTGCACTTAGATCGGGAAAGCAAATTGCTATGCCCCATGCTGATTGCTCTACCTCCCCTTTCGATGTTGATCTAGAAAATGAAAAGAACAAAAAGCTAGAAAAGGAACTTGAATCCACTCCTTCACCTCCTTCCATTCCTCTAAGGAACCCAATTTGTTTTCCTCAAGCCATCTCCAAGCCTAAGAAGTCCTTTGAACCTGATCCTGAAATGCTTGACATGTTTAGACGTGTTGAAGTGAACATCCCCATCTTAGATTCCATTAAACAAATCCCTAAGTATGCCATGTTTCTTAAGGAATTGTGCACCCATAAGAGGCAACTTAGGAACATAGAAAATGTTTCAACCCAACAGTCCCTTCCCATGAAGTGAAAAGATCCAGGGACCTTCACGGTTCCATGTCAAATAGGGAGTTCTAACTTTGATGATGCACTCATAGACCTTGGAGCCTCAATAAATGTCATGCCCAAATCCATTTTCTCCAACCTTGGTCTAGGTCCCTTGCACCCAACGGGTGTTGTCATTCAATTAGCCAATTGAAGCACTGCCAGTCCTGAGGGGATAATTGAGGATGTTCTTGTTCGGGTCAATGATCTTATCTTCCCAGCTGATTTCTATGTCCTTGACATGGAAGGTGAGACGACCTCTTCTCGATCTCCCCTAATTATAGGAAGTCCATTCCTCGTGACTGCGAGAGCCAAGATTGATGTCCATTCAGTCATCTTATCCATGGAATTCAGTGACCAACTGGTCAAGTTCATCATTTTCCAAGCCATGCGATACCCATCTGAGGATCACTCTGCATTCTCAATCCATTCTTTTGAGGACACTTCTACGATTCAATCGAACCCCAATCCACCATGTTCTTCATGTTCTAATGATAAAGGATCTTGTTAAATCTTCACCATGATTAACAAAGTCATAAATGGTGATGTTGATGTGAACCTCTCATTCATAGACTCCATCAATCTAGAGGAACTTGAAAACTCTCTTGAATCCCACATCAACTCTGATCTCTACTGCTCCACCTTGGACAGTGTTGAGGAAAATGATCCAAACCCATCTGGAATCCCTTCTCCTGCTCCTAACTTGTCTAGCTCTCAAATCAAGGCTGAAACTGATCTAAATACACTTCCTTCACACCTCAAGTATGCATTCCTTTTCCATGATCCCTCCTACCCTGTCATTATCTCTGCTTCACTTTCTGAAACTGAGGAGTCCCAACTTGTTCAAGTGTTAGATGAAAACAAAAATTCCTTAGGTTGGACCCTAGAGGATATTCCAGGAATCAACCCTACCCTTTCCATGCATCACATCCATCTAGAGGAATCATCCAAACCAATTAGGCAACCTCAAAGAAGACTCAATCCACTCATACTTGAGGTAGTTAGGGAAGAGACTACCAAGCATCTTCAAGCTGGTATTATCTACCCAATTTCTGATAGTGAATGGGTTAGTCCAATTCAAGTCGTTCCAAAGAAGGGCAGGATAACAAATGTCACAAATGAACATGGAGAAGTGGTTACGACTCGGGTGAAAAACAAATGGCGTGGGTGCATCGATTATCGCAAATTGAATGCTGAAACACGAAAAGATCACTACCAACTTCCTTTCCTTGACCAAATGCTTGAGAGATTGGCCGGAAATTCACACTATTGCTTTCTTGATGGTTACACAGGCTACTTCGAAATTCCAATCACACATCAAGACCAAGAAAAGACCACATTCACTTGCCCCTTTGGAACCTATGCCTATAGGCGAATGCCTTTTGGCCTTTGTAATGATCCTGCAACATTCCAACGGTGTATGATGATTATCTTTTCTGAATTCATTGAGAATTTCATGGATCTCTTCATGGATGACTTTACCATTTATGGAGAGTCATTTGAATCTTGCTTACATTCACTCTCTTTGGTCCTTTAAAAGTGTGTCAAGTGCAACCTTATGATGAATTTTTAAAAATGTCACTTCATGGTTTCAAATGGGATTGTTCTAGGGCACATAATTTCTCAAGAGGGTATCCAAGTTGATCCAGCCAAAATTGAGGTGATCCAATCACTTCCTGAACCCAAATCAGTTCAAGACATTCGGTCCTTCCTTGGTCATGCCGGTTTCTATCGGCGATTCATTCAGAACATCAGCAAGATTTCCCTCCCACTCACTCTTTTACTTCAAAATGATGTCACATTCAATTTTGATGAGGCCTTCAAGAGAGCCTTCATTGAACACAAATCTGCTCCAATAATCCAACCCCCAGATTGGTCCTTACCATTTGAATTGATGTGTGATGCTTCTGATAGGGCCATTGGGGCTGTTCTTGGTCAAAGAAGAGAAAACATTCCTCATGTCATATTTTATGCCTCAAAAACATTGGATGAAACTCAATCACACTACAATGTGACTGAAAAAGAACTTTTACCTGTGGTTTTTGCCTTGGATAAATTCCGGCCCTATCTCTTAGGTGCCAAAATCGTCATCTTCACAGACCACTCAGCATTAAAGTTCTTACTTAAGAAAATTGATTCCAAACCAAGGCTAATAAGATGGATTTTAATGCTCCAAGAGTTTGACCTTGTGATAAAAGATAAACCTAGAAAAGAAAACCATGTGGCTGACCACCTGAGTAGAATTTCTAATTCTTCTCATTCTGAAATAATTGATCCTGAATTTCCAACTGCAAACCTCTCATACCTCACTCCAAAGTTACCATGGTATGCCCCAATTGTCAATTACATGGTTTCTGGTGTTTTCCCTGAATATTTTTCAAAAGAAAAAAAGAAAAGATGAAAAGTGATTCAAAGCATTATTTTTGGGAAGATAATAAACTTTGGAAAACTGGGGCTGACATGGTAATTAGGAGATGTGTTGATGAAACCGAACAATCCTCCATCTTGGAATTCTGCCACTCAATGCCTGGAGGTGCCCACTTTGGACCACAAAGGACTTCTCGGAAGGTCCTAGATTCTGGATTCTTTTGGCCTTCACTCTTCAAGGACTCAGGCGAGTTCTGTCAATCATGTCCCACTTGCAAAAAGTTTGGCACAATTTCCAAAAGAAACTAAATGCCTCAAAAGCCATAAATTTCATATGAGCTTTTCGATGTTTGGGGCATCGATTTCATGGGACCTTTTCCCCCTTCCAATGGATTATCCTACATTCTCCTTGTCGTTGACTATGTTTCTAGGTGGGTCGAGGCCAAACCCACTAGGAAAGATGATGCTCAAACTGTGAGTGAGTTCCTCAAAACCCATATCTTCCATCGATTCGGAACACCACGTGCTTTGATAAGTGACTTAGGAACTCATTTCTGTAATAGAACCATGGAGTCACTTTTGAAAAAGAATGGGGTTGTACATAAAACATCCACTGCATATCACCCTCAAACAAATGGAATGGCTGAACTTTCTAACAGAGAAGTGAAAAGAGTGCCTGAAAGAATTGTTAAGCCCATAAGAAAAGACAGGCCCGATAGACTTGGTGAAGCACTTTGGGCCTATCGAAAATCCTATAAGACACCCATTGGGATGTCTCCATTTTAGGCTAGTTTTTGGTAAAGCCTGTCATTTACCAGTTGAAATCCAACATAAGTCATTTTGGGCTGTCAAAACATGTAATTTTGATTGTGAAAAATCTGGTGAATAAAGATTGATGCAGTTGACTGAATTGGAGGAGCATCGACTCGATTCATATGAGAACTCCATTCTCTACAAAGAAAAGGCAAAGTCAATCCATGACAAGCACATTCTTCGAAAGGTATTTCATGAAGGTGAAAAGGTAATGCTCTTCAATTCTCGATTTCGACTTCACCTAGGTAAGCTCAATTCTCATTGGGATGGACCTTTTATTATTACTAATGTTTACCCATTTGGTGCAGTGCAAGTCGAAGACCCTTTTTCAAAAAGAACATTCACGGTAAATGGACACTGGTTAAAGCATCCCCATGAGAGGCCATTCACTTCAGGTTCCACATCGACTTCCATTGACCCACCACTAGAGTGAAACGGTGACCCACCAAATCCAAACCAGGGGGCACCTCTTTACCTTTAACTCTCTCTCTCCTTAATCTCTCTTCCCTCTCTTCTTCTCTCTATTTCCTCTTCTTCCTCTCTCCCTCTCATTTTTTACAACATTCTTCCACAACCTTTTTTTCTATTTTCTCTTTTGTGTGGATGTGTCATTGAAAATAAAAAAAATTTAAAAAAAATTAATTAAAAAAATGAAAATTAAAAAAAAAAAGGGTGTCATAATTACTCATCATCCAATATTGAAATTCTGTACAACCATTTTGGGGAGTCAAAAGGCTTGTTTTAAACTCAAATATATTGAATTTTTATCTCAAACTTGGGTAAACAATTTTGTGTCAATAACAACCATTTCGAATGAACAATTTTTGGTGGAAAATGATTCTCCCCTACCGTGAGAAATAACATTAGCCTTCATGCCAAGGTCATATATGGCCATCTTTTTCATTGTGTGTCTTCACCACTGATTGTGAGTCTTGAGTTTGTGGACCTTCGAGCTGAATTTCCATCTTTTGTGTGCATTAATATGATAGAGGCATTTTCTAAGCCACATGAGAATCAGAATAGCCAAATAGCCTCCTGTTACCCTTACATTTATCCTACTTTTGAATGTCCCTTTGATCATATGAAAACCGTTCTTTTCATATCCACATTACAAGCCTAATACCTTGTCCCACCCAACATCTTCATGGATTTTCATTGTACAATTTATTGAAATTTAAGTGTGGGGGGAATGGACTTCATTTTTGGGCGTACATTCATTGATTTCCAATGTGTCATCATATGCTTGAGGTCAAGCATCCATTCAAGTGTGGGGGAGAGGTTGTAATTATCTGAGCTTTGGGGTGTATATGTGTAATTTTCATTTGTACAAAAGTCATTGAAAAGTGTTCAAAAAAATGAAAAAAAATATATTAAAAAAATTGAAAAAAATTAATGGGTTGTGTCTTGGGTGGGTCAAAAATCATTCATCATCAACCTTTGATCGTGTTATAACTACTAAAATTAGTTCCATGAGAAGATCAAACATGGGTTGGGAGATGACTATGAGGCTTGTTTCAAGCACAACTTTTGAAAAAAAAGAGCAAAAAGAGAATAAAAAAACACTTGAATCATCTTGTATTGTGTCATTATTGGAAGTCTTCCATGTTGTACATATTCCATCATCTCACCCTATTTCATTTTCTATCTCCCTCACTTTTCATTCATCACACATTCATGCCCTTGTAAATATGTGTTTCTATTTCTTTTCAAATCAAATCTCAAAAAAAATGTGCATTGATTTTTCCATGTTGGTGTTTTTAACCACTATTCTCCTTTGGACATTATATACCTACCGTCCCATAGCCACTGAAAACCCCCTTAAAAGACCTCTTGATTCTTGTACACATTAGATTTGGGAATGGAAGCTGAGAGCTCTTACAAACTCTTGATTTTCACTTTTTGTTGGTGAATGAGTGAACCTCCTAAAATACATTTTTATCATCTTGAGAGGAGTATGTTTTGAGTGCCTACATTTTCCAATTCAAACCTTGAACATGAAAAAATGAATTGTTTCTGATGCATTATTGTGAACCAAAATTGTGATGGAATTCAATATGGATGAGTGAAATAGTCTAAACCTCCCCTAATTGGAGAAAACAAAATTTTAATATTTTTTGGTGAGTGAAAATGATTTTGTCATGTTTTTATATTTGTTGCACATGAGGACACGTGCAAATATAAGTTTGGGGAGTTGATGTTATTAATATTTTCATGACTTATTATTTTACCCCTTTACTTATTTTATATGAAATGTGCATAATTTGTGTGAAATATTAATGTTTTAATATTAAGTATAATATTTGAGCATTTTTAGAAGTAGTCCAATTGAGTCGGTTTAATGTTTTAATTATAACTGTCACTATATAGATCCAAATTATGTGGTTCTTGTTTTGTAGTATTCTCCTTTCAATATAAAACATTTCATTAGAAGGAACCATGATCCAATTAGTCCATTTGAAGGGCCATATGGTCCTCAAAAACAAGACCAAAGAATCTGTGAACAAACTGGACCAGCCTTGAAGACTGATTTACTGGGCTCAATACAGAAGTCCAAAAACATTAACTATCCACCATAATTCGGGGGAAACAACATGTAATCTTGGATAAAAATTTAATGGCCCAAATCCAAGTACAAAGGGCCCAAATGAAGCTTTGAAGTCCAGCCCACCATTCTGTCCGAGAATTAAAATCAGTATACTATTAATGACATATCTCATGATGTAAGAATCAAATAGATCTGATATTTTTCAGTGGGAAATAGGAGATATAGGCGACCGACTTTGTTGAATAAGTCATTCGTATTTTAAGGCATCTTCCTATTCAAAAATCCATTCACATTTTGGCCATCGAAAAAGCATGGATAGAAATGTACAGTTTACCTTTGTTTAATAAAACCGCCATAACTTTGGCTCCACTTGTCCAAATGCCTCCATATGTTGAAAGTAGTCTGACAACTTTATTATCTACAACTTTTAAGAAGGAGATATTTGGATATTTGGCTGTCCGAATAGCCAAATTGGCGATACAAGTGGAGGGAAAGATTGGGAATACAAACAGTCCACTCCTTTGGCTATAAATACTCTCCCCTTCTCTCCTTGAGAGGGGTTGGCATTTCAGAAGAGAGGATATCATATTGGCACGACCAAAGCCTTTCCAAAGGCTTGGGAGGACCTGAAATACTCATGTTTTCACTTGAGAGACCTTTCCTCCTCTCTTTGTTTTCACTTACTTTTGTGTTCTTCATTTTTGTAATCTTGTAATTCTCTTTCTTTGTAATTCTGTTTTAATGCAAGTTACTTCTTAAATATCTCTTATTCTAATACTCCTTCTATAGTTTAATATTTATGTTCCTAAAATATTTTAAATTCAGTTGAATCCTCTTCCCTTCTTTTGCTTCCTCATTCAATCGAAAATCCATTTTTAATTATCATCATCGTTCGTGTGTGTGTGTCATCGTACCACTCTTTTCTAATCCCTTTATTTTTCTTCTATTCTTAATTTATCATCATAATTATTTTAACCAGAATGTTAAACATCCAAATGGCGGAGTAAATCTTTCATTGGGGTGAGTTATAATTCAGGGATGTTAAGTGATTGAGAGTTTTGCTCGATGAGTATTCTTTAAATTAATATTCTGTATGTTAAACTTAATATGTCATGGATTAATGATATGTTTTGTTTAACGAGTGGTTTCCATGGATTTTTGGAACCATAAATACACTACCATAAATACGTTTTGATTTAGATTAGAACCCTAAGTTATGTTAAGGCTTGGATTAAAGCCTTCACACATTGGAATTCCAATCAACGTCAACTTATGACACGGGTGTTAATTTAATGAAATACAAAGTAAGGCTCAAGGATATCACATGCTTAACTCCCCAATAATGAACTCACCCCAATATTTATCAATTTGGTAAATCAAAAATCATCCATAAATCATTTCAATTATGCTCTGCAAACAAACCCCCCTAATCAAAATACAATCAACTAAAAACAAACGACTATCACAAAGTGTCATCACCGAGGATTCGACCAGAGTGCTGCTATACACATTAGCAGAGCACAGGAACCGTGAACGGTCGATAGGCAACAATCGGCTGCACTTTAAATCATTACACAAAATTTTTTGATGAAGTCATGGAAAAATGATGTGTTTTTGTCAACCTATCTCTGCTATTTCACCCTAGATCTCTCATGAGCCAGACGCTCCTCTTTAAAAATAAACTCTACCCAGCAAGCTTTCTTACCAACTAAATATTTGAATACTGAGTCGCTCAAAAACTCCTTGATCATGGATTTTGGGATATCAATACTCTACTTCAATTTTTTCATATCCTAGTCGAAGGGAGGGAGCCCTATAGACCCTTCTTGAAGCCCGCACCCCAGCCACCATAGATTGATATAGATGTCCACCTAGGTATACACATGAGTATGCTCTGCCAAAAATCTCTTAACAAGCTCATGATACCTAGGACTTTGAGACCACTGGTTGCAAACCTTGAAGGATTATAGATAATACTACCCAAGGGAAAGAGAAACTAGCATGGGATAGCGATTAGATATACCTAAAGAAAGGTGAGTAACCTTGACCTTCAGAAACATTCTTATACCAGTTGAGTTGGAAAAACAATGATCGATTCTGCTCCATCTTTGTCTGCCATGCCCCTGGTTGTTGCACCATATAAAACGGGATCCCGAGTACCCCAGATCAAGAGGACCCTTACCCACCATGAAATATGTAAACTCCAGGATTCATTTTTGGGAAAGGCCGCTATCCATTTCTTCTCCCCCGGGTCAATTACTGTGTTAAAGTCCCCTACCACAATTCATAGGAGATCCACCATATCAGAAAATCCAAGCTTATTCCACAACCTTTATCGAGCCGTGATGTCAAATCTACCACAAAAAATAAAATAGAAGCTCTACATTCCCACAATAACTTTTGAGGTAATAAATTGGTCACCCGCGTTAATCAAAACCAAAGATTCCTCCTGGTTCTAGAAGGCCCAGATGTGTCTTTTGATCGAGTATTCTTGAATGGAGCCGTGCATTTTCAAATTGTGGATAAATTCCTAGATCTTATCTGGGCTCTACTTATGATCGAGAACAACCACAATAGAATTTTTTTTCATAACATCAAAGCCAATGAAATCAGACTTCACTCTAGCTTGCAAACCGTAGGTGCTCCAAATGACTGAAGATAACGTTAAACAAAGAGGATCCCATCTTTGTCCCCATGCTCAATGGTATTTTTTCACTGAGAGGATTATTCATCGATGATGTATATTGAACATGCATGAGTGCACACCCCTTGACTCTATGAAGATAAACCCAGGGCAGAAGGAGTAACATGAAAAATAAGAGTAATAGGAGAAGATGTTTCTCTCACCCCTTTCGACAGCCCTGGATTCAAGAGAGGAAAACATGTAGATCCATCCAGATCTCCACCAAATAACATTCAAGGTCCAACCATCGAACATAAAATTGTAGGGTAAGGAGAGCAAATAACACCTTCCACAACCACCAACTCCACAGGCGAAACCTAGAGGAACTCTTGAGTAGGAGGGAGGAAGACCTGAAGGTCCAAAGAGGATAGAAAGTAGGCTAGTAAGTTGTCATGGAACCACTAAAAATCAAGAAAAAGTGGGTAGAGAAGGGAGATATATATAACCGAGACCAACGAGGAGGGAACCCCTAGCATGTAGACCTCGAGATCTTTTCAAGGAGAAAGACCCATATTTGGAGAGTGAGAGAGAGATATGTGCCCCAATATTTGGATCCGCTGTGGGGCCAGGTAATCCACTGGAATTGGTAACCAAGCATGGATTGGATCAGTCTCTAAGACCCCCTGGCTAGGAGGATTAGGGTGACCTCCATAAGGAGCCTTTGGAGCTGAATGAGGCCCTCCTCTCTTCTAGTTTCTGCACAATGACCAGGATTGCCCCTATAGGTAGTAGGAGGAACTAAATCTAGGAATGTCTGGGAAATAAATCGATTGATCCCATTCATCCATACAATAAACCTTCAAATAAACCTTTTTCAAATCTGTAGGGAGAGATTAAAATACATGAAAATTAGGTGCTCTATTTTGTCCTCACAACAGAGGGTGCGATTCTCCACACACAGAAATCCACCGAGAGAATCCCATATGTCCTTTATAAGAGCACCGTTTTGGAAGTGCATGGGTAAAATAGGGATCCCAAGACAAACTGCATATCTAGATCATTCCTTACCCTTATGTGAATCCATAAACTAGAGAGACAAGCTGAACCTCCTCCACCCAAAGGTTCTGTGAGCTTTGCACCACACATAAACGAAGAACTCCTCCGACTCCAGCCCTACAGAAAAGAAAGATTGGTGAATCATAGAGATCCTAACTTGGATAACCTGACAATAAGAGGCCAAAAACCATATATAAACATGGAGGGAAGGTTATCCACCCCAAAACGATCCAGCTTCATCTACTTGAGACAAGCGACAGCCTCCACAAAAGCCACAAGGGGACCTCCACCACAACACTAGATCTGTCTTGACACACCAACAGAGAGACCTGGTGCACCACTGGGAAACATATCTACTATGAGCCACTAGAATAACTAAACAATGCATCAAGAAAGGATCTTGTAGGATGGAGAGACCTGAGGAGTGAACCTGGGGGTTCCAGAGGAGTAAGGGAAACAACACCTGAGAGGAATCTGGGATTGAAGGACATTGGAGACGGGATGGACACCTAAGCATTGTCAGTCAGGGAACCAAAGGTCGAGAGATTTTGAAAAAAACCAGGCACATGAGGCACTTTATTTTGATCTAGGGGATCCATTTTTTTCCTCAATGGGGAATGTTAAAATTTTCGACAGAATAAAACTCTATAAAATAAGTAGAACTATATGAGGACTACTTCTTTTCAAATATTCTCTGGAATGTCTTTCTCAAAGAAAATTGTTCTATCCATGTTGTGTATAATATGATTTTTTTTCTCAACTACCCCATTCAACCATGGAGTTCTTGCAACTAAATCGTGGAGCCTTATCCAATGTTTCTTTAGATAATCCTCCAAGCATTTGTTTCCATGAGCCATCAATTTTCATGTTGTCATCATTTCTAAATATTATGATACCTTCCTTATCATTCCAGATCCTGTTTACCAGAACCTTATTTCATATCATATGATAAGTGCATCCACTATCAATAATCCACATTCTAGTGTGATATGATGCTTTAAAAGAGATATCGGCAAAAACTAACTTCTCAAATATTTTATTCTTGAACCATATTTTTGATTTCGTAGACATTATGAACTGATAATATTTATATTCTTTGGTGTGTGTTATACTAGCTTCATCTTGTAAACTTGGAAACTAATTTTTCATTTTCAACTCGCTTGATATTTAACTGAATTTCTACTTCTGACCATTTTGTTTCTGCTTCGATACATTCCTCTACATATTTGATGTACAATATTTGTATATGTGTCCAAATCCACTATAGAAAAGAAAAGACCCCTAATATATATTCTAGATTATTTTACTCTATTTGACTTCCATTGTTTTCCTTGTTCCATTCGGCATCTCTTGGCTATAAAACACAGATTTTGAATGTGCCACGTATATTTGCACAAATAACACCTTATGAGGGATTCACTCCCGTGTTTCACTTCTACACCAAAATTGTTCCATTGATTTTTTAGAAAATTATGAATCTATATCATACTTTAATTAATCCTCACTTTTAGAGTGGTTTTTTGTTGTCTCACATTAATCATTACATCGATTTTGTTTTCAAACCCTCATACTAACCATATGATATTTATTTGACTCTTTCTTTTTTTACTAGACCATTATGCTCTACCTGTATATTTTCGATTGACCAGATGATTTAATTTGTCGATTTCATATCTATAGTCAATAGTTTTTATTGATCTTTAACATTCCATCACAAACTGATGACATCCTCTTCTTGTTCTTTGATATTTTTGATTTGATCTTATATAGTTTGGCACATCCTATCGATTTCCATTTTCTATTCTTCCATTTTGATCATGTACTCAACATACTTATATAAGATCCTTGGAATTTAAAACATTAATTATTTGAATTTACTTATTTATCTCAGACTTCTATTCTCATTGCTGCTCCATCTATAGTTTTTCATCACAAACCACATTGTTGGATTTCTTTATTTTATCTCTCCAAACATCATTTTCCTCAAGAATGACTTATAATTCAACTTGTTGATCAACTCTACCATCTCTTTATCATTCTTATTTATCACCCCCTTTCCTTGTTTGGGAATTTCCCACAACAACCACCAGAACATTCAATTCTCGATCCTTGTAGTCTTCCAACTCTTCTTCCTCAAATTCTTCTAAACATTTATCTTCTTTCAAAAGAAGACATTTCCTTCTAAAGAAAATTTTCTTAAATTTTTTCTATTCATTCAAATCGGATGAATACTTCAATATAGTAATTTTAACTTCATCATATTCATCTTCATAAATATTCTTGGGGAACCTTGCTGTATGATGTCCATCCTTTCCACATCAAAAGCATGAAAGATGTAGTTTCCCATTGAACTTTTTTTTGCCTCTTGGGATATTTGAGGAAAGGAATAAAATCACCTCATCTATATCCTTATCATCTAGAACATCTTCAATGGTTAGATTATTTCTGGCATTGAATGCCACTTATTTAGACTTCCCTTTTTCCATAGACATGTTATCATAATTTCTCATTTCATATGAAAATGGAATATTGTGCTAGCCATCCATTGTTATCTCCTTCGTATATTTAACATAAAAAGTAGATTTTTTTATTTAATAGATGTGGTAGTTTTCTAAGGATTCATTAATAAATATATAAATATTCATTAATTTCTTTCTATACACTCATTTATTCCACCAAAATATTTACCTGGACAAAAAATATATCAACAGACTCATATGGATTCATTATGAGGTACTCATATTTTTTTCCATAGAAGTTACATATTTTATTCTTCGACTATCAAGTCACCCTCCTAAATATTAGATTAATTTTCCCACATATAATGTTATAACATACATAAAATCACCATTGTATATATAGCATTTTATAGTTATCCCCATAAATCATTGATTCCCTTAGAATCAACCGACAATTCTCTTCAATCAACTTATGATAAAGAAAATCCATCAATATTAGCTAATATTACTTTAATAGATACTATAATGACATCCATTCATAATGATCAGATGTAATAATTCATCCAATTCATACATAGTTTAAAATTATTTCCATCAATGGTCAGAATCCCATTATGATTGACCACCTCTATTTCTTCTACTAATTGAGATTCACTAACATTTGACCTTTCCCTGTTATACCAATTGTTAGTCCCACTATGTCAAATTTATTGAGGGGGGGGGGGTAATGGAATGGTAGATTATAACTAATTCCCCTTTAGATCATTTTTTTTAGAAAAACACATTTATCTCTTTCTCCCGTAGCAATATATGAATATAAATTAAATCATGAAGATGACACAAAAACATTTATTGGATGACCCTCACTGGGATACATTAAAGGATCATAAAATGGAGATGTTTTAATGTACCATATTCACTAAATATCAATGAAAATTACATTGTTTGGGATAGATCACTTCTATACCATGGCTCAATTCCATTACAAGATTTAGGGTCTACTCAATAAATTAACAAGGGTAAGTCCCAATCATTATTTATTTAGATCGTTACCAATGGAAAGGATAATTGTATTTATATTCATTTGATTACTTAACTTTAAAGGGATCCAAAAATAGTGTATAGACCTAAAGGTCCTTTCATTATCTCTATTGAATGCATCCTCCACTTTATGTAGATTTACTATTGATGTTACACTATCATCTAACTGACTAATAATACATTACCCAAGGTGTACTGGGAAACATCAAAATACAATGAAACTATTGGGCGTATTGCATGATTCATTAATTCCTTGCATGAAATGTGTGACTTATTTCACAGGAAAAAATCTTTTGCGCCACTTTCTACTTGCACGCAGCTGTTATGTGCAACTCAATAATTGCGCGCATCTCACTTCTTGCGTGCAACCCATAGCTTTTACAGAACTACAATCTTGTGTTAAACTCCCTACATGTGTGGAAACCCACTACTTGAACGACAGTAACTAATTCTATGATCAATATATCTAATTTCCTCTATGTTTTATGAATCCTCAAATGAAGGGGCTATCTGCCAATTTATAATCATTTTTTTGACCAAGAGTGAAGTTCACACAACCTTTCCATGAGCACAAAAGTCCATTCGCACAAGTCTCTTTCATGAAAATCATCTTGAAAAAAAAACATAACTTGTTAATCCTTATTTACATTTCCATCTATTTATGCAATAATCTAGAGAAATTCATGGGGTTCATCTTTCCAAACCACTATAACTTTTGCGTGCAACTTCCATTTCCAAAATCACTTTTCTCCATTCTCAAACTTGTAGACCCAAAAATTTAGAAAACAATAGGATACCACATCACCATGTATATGATATTTTTTTTGACACCTCTAGTGCATTGATTCTTCTATAATGGTTCTTTGTCAACATACCTTGTTGATATCCTCTATGGATGTCCACAACTTATCATAGAATCCTTCTTTTACAACAGACACAATCAACCCAAAAATACTTGAATGGTACCATTTATCATAACAAATTCATTAAATTTTTCTAAACATGAAATATGAATTTATATGGCTCAAAGGGGGTCAAAATGAATGTTTCATGGTAACAAGGAATACACCTACTAGGAAATGTAATTGAAACTATTCATGCACGGATTTCAATTTTCATTATTCAAAGGGGAAAAATGAAACATTCCATTGAACAGTCACCAACAAGACATATATTTAAATCTCAAACAAAAACTATGAATGATATAAAGAATTAAAACTACCTTTTGGTTTGAAGAAATCACACCTTTTTTATGGGTTTTTTTATTATAAAAACATTATAATGCACTTCAAACTATTCATTTTTCATATTTTACCATTCATAATGATTATCGCAGAAATCATATAATCTAAAAACCACACTTCATTAATTAAAATAATATAATGGTGTGTTATTTAATTAATTAATTGATTCATAAAATTTAAGGACAATGAAAGGGATCATACCTTGAAGAGGAACCAAGCCGAACACTTGGCACATGACAGTTTTATCAAAGACGACCCAAAACCACTCCCAACATGCACACTCATACATTTCTATAAATATATATTTACACATTAGTCTAATGTAAATATTCCATTCATCATGATGGAATATTTAAAAGGAATATATATATATATATTTATATACATACATATAAACATACATACCTATGTATGAGAGTGAAGGTCGTCAAAGATGATCCAAATCGACTACAAATTATAAATGGGACTCGAAAACTAAAAACAACCACACATAAATTGGGTGAAACCAAATATAAGAAAAAAAACCTTGTACCTTCAATCAACAGCTGTGAATAAAATCAATCCAAACCACTCTATCTTTGGTGGAAATTATAAAAAAACCAATAGAGTACAGAGAATCCTTTCTCATGTCCTAAAAATAGATGAAAACCAAAAATAATTCCATCCCTAACCCTAGGGTTACTACCAAATGGAATTGGGTGATAGGGAGAAGAAAAACACAGACCAAAAGTTACTAGAAAAGGGACATGTAAGGATTACATTAATAATTCAAAAGAGAATAGTAAAGAAAAATGGTGAAATCATTAGGAGGGGAGGAGGCAGTTGGAGGGAGGTCGCAATGAAGGAAATAGCTCTCCTAGGTGTTCATCCAATGGTTTTTGCATGAGGTAGAGGGATAATACCCCTTTTGGTTTCAACATAAAATGAAAAAAATAATTTAATAAAAATAATAGTAATAAGAATAATATTATTAATATCATTAACTATTTTCATTATTTTCTTCTCCCATTTGTTTATTTTAATGTTTTTTCGTTTTATTATTAATTTATTTCACAGAACTAATTTCTTTAAAGAAATAATACCACATAGTATGGGTTGTATGGTTTTCCAAACCATGCACTAACTGTGCGACACACACTACCTAAGGGAAACACATCGCACATTTTTTCCTTCATGGTTAGCCTAACTATACATAAATTGTGCAATGAAAAGTGAGAGATTTCAACCTAGGTGGAACTAAACATGAACCTATCACATATGGTTTTGGGAAACCATGAGAAACACATGTGGGGATTTTTCTTCCAATGAAATTTGTCCCACGATTTGCTGATGTGTTTCGCAGGGTCTTAGACAAACTGTGCACCTAGTACAGACTCTTTAATACTTAATTTTCATGGTCCAGAACACCTAAAACATCTTGAGACACCTGTGAAACATCTACATCCTTATCCCAAGTAAAAAAAAGACATTGAATTTCTAGAACTCTCATAATATAGTTACGAAGATCTATTTTAAAAAATGTTCCATTTGGTAAACGAAAACGTTCAACTTTCCATAGATATTCAACCGGTTCGAATCATGGATAATTTCCATTATTTTATTGGTTTTACATATAAAATAACCCAAAATTATAAACAATAATAATGAAATAATGTAGAACAGATAAGTCTCTATGGGTGAGTAACATGTTTTATAACATTTCATCAAGTAATTTCAATAATAGTACACTCAGTATAATGATAACACCATACATCATTACATTTAGTGGGACAAGAACCATATTTAACTATACAATGATCCTTATAAGGAAATAACATAACATATTTATCTACATATGTAGGGATGTTTTTCATTCATGTTTCATATGACTCCTAGATTGGTGATTGAAAACTATTTTTTAATATCCACTAAATATATCATATTCAAACTATTCCTCTATTATCCCCACTATAAGGGTTTTATATTAAAGTGTCATCCAAATATCATAGTAGAATGTGGTTAGATAACTCTTAGGCTAATACACATTTATCATGTTTTATTTATGAAAATTTTAATTCCCCATGTTTTTAATGGAGAAAATTAGGTTCCATAGCTTATGCAACATGCAACATCGAACCCAATCAAATAATGATTATGTTAATAAAACTATTATAACAAAGATAATAAATTTTCTAGAATTAATTGGATTATATAATTTATTATATATATATTTATATATATATATTCTACTCAAATTAAATTTATTAGATAATGCTTTATAAATAATCACTCAAATTCTGGTAATGTATTTTTGTTCTTCAAAATACATTTTCATCAAAAATGGTTCTTTGACATTTGTGGAAAAATGTTATAAATAAATTTAAAAACATTTATAAAAATAGTTCGATAAAATTAAATCGATTTTCAAAACCATTACTTAAAAATTAACATTGTAGGAAATTTTGTGATTTTTTTAAAAATATTTACTTTTTCTGAATATTGAATATACAATTTCTATTGTCATTTATTTATATAATTTATGTAATTTTAAAGTCCCATTAATATTTTAAGTTATTTTTAATGTAAATTAATTATTATTTAGTTATATTAAATTAATTTAATTACATTCAAATTATGCTTATTCTGAATGTTATTATAAGTTTATTTTTAGGCGTTGAAACACATTTTTATGAAAATTATTCTAAAATGAATAGTGATTCTCCATTTTAATTAATTAATATAAACCATAATGGGTAATCATTTAAATTAAATTTATTTATTATATTTCAATAATTATTACTTTAAATTCATATAATGAATATAATTAATTATAGAGTTATTGTAAAATCATTCTTTCCTCAAAAAAATGTATTTTTCGAAAAAATCGATTTTCCATCATGTTGGCCAATATAATTTTTAATTAAACTATTCCACCTATGTAAATTTATTTTGAAAATTTTTATTCAATATTTAGAAACATTATAATTAATATTTTGTAAAAAGGTCATCCGAATATTTAGATAGTTTGATTAGTCTCTATAGTAATTATTTATTTCCATATTAAAAGTAAAGGTGGCTAAATAAGTATAAAAATAATTTAACAGGAACTAGAAAAAAGTAAAAATAATTTTATGAACATTTATGTTTTAATTTCAGTAAATTATTTATGAATCAGTTATTTAATTAATAAATGAATAATTAATGATTTTGATTGGATTGGATTTTTGATACGCTAAAACATAAATTGTTTTGGTGTAGTCAACGGTTTAAGACACTGTTTTGAATTAATTCTATAATTTTTATCTAATAAATCGTATTTTAATTAAATATTATTCTTAAATTTTTTATATTAAATGCAAATTATAATATAATTCATATGAAGTTAAATTTAATTGTTATAAGGGTTTGAAAATTGTTATTGTCCATAATACCAACATTTCTCAATAAATGTTGATTCTTATTTGAAAAGTGAAAATTTACATATTTATAGAATATATTTTTAAAGAAATATTATTATTTAGAATAAAAATGTCTAAATTGTCCAACCTTGATTTTTTAATAATTTTTTTAGATTATTTTGTTTTTGACTAAAATTTAAATAGGATATAATTATACGATGTGTATTATGACATAATAATGAATCAAAAGAGAACTAATAAATAATATAAATAGAACCCAAGAGAAAACATTTTTTTCCAAATTTAAATAATTTTATTTTTTTGGTTATTTTATTAATTTTATAAAGCTTTTGTGAATCCATCAAAACCTATATTCTATTTTAATGTTTTAAAATCTTTTCATTGTGAATATGAATCACCTCTACATCTCTGATGGTTATATTTTAATGTGTTAGGAACTATTTATTATAAAATAATGAAAAAAATCATATTTTGTAGAAACCATTGGAAAAAACAATTGAAAGGTTTAATTTTTTTTATTATTTTATTATATAGAGTCCAAAACATATTTTTGGGAAATAAAATAGGTCATTCATCTATCTTATTATATAAACCCACACAACCCCCCATTATCTTCAATAAATTCACATTTATTAATTCCTTAACTTTACCTAACCTCTATAGTATCCGCCAAAGGTTCACCCAGGCTCTCAAGAAGATCCTCCCATTATATTAGAATCACCCTTTGAAGGTAAGGAACCTATAGAGACCCGAAGCTTGACGTACATAGACATTACATTACTTTTTTGGAATACTTAGTACATAACAAAAACACACACACAAGGACCGTAATAGTTTAGTGTGTTTGGAAACTCGGAATATAATCTTCTAATCGTCGTGAAAGATCATCAACATCTCCCGTAATGATATTCTTTTTTTAAACATAAATCCTTTCTTTATATCCCGAGGAAAAGAAAACATAAAATCGTGAGCTCAAATTCTCAGTAAGGATAAAAAAAAGAAATATCAATCACATCATATTCATAAGAACATATCTTTTGGAAATCTTAACCTGCAAAAGAGATCATAATTTCAGAACATGGGATAAATAATTGTAGTGAAATTTAATCCCAATAATCATAACTTAAAACATGAAACTTTGTGGCATACCCACATAATCATAAAGAATCATTTCTTATTAGTCAAAACTCATTGCCAAGACTATCTTAGTGGACAAAGTCCCTTTCTGAACCGAGTTCACTCCTCATTTCAGTCCTGTTTCACTGAACCAGTATAACCTACCGTTACAGCCATGTCTATCTCATGAGATATAAAATCTTTACCCAACGCATTGGAGGGAGATATAGGTCCCACCCATCTCATAATGATACCATTCTTATGTGTGACACAAAGTCATAAATCATACATCATTGCATAACCCAAGTAATAAAAATGCGAATCTTAAACATTGGGACATCGTAAAACAATTCATATAAGATAAAGAAATTCATAAAAATAATTCCATCACAACATAATCAAATAAATGTAATAATAGGGATGAAAACAGAACCCTTTATTATCTTAGATGGAAAATAATTTTGATAAAACACTTGAACTCCATTCTTGAGGAAAATATCTTTTATACTAAAAAACATTTTTCCTTTCTTAACATGTCATACAATTTTAAACTAAAAGATGTTGATTAAAAATAAACGTGAAAACTTGTATAGGAAGATTCTTGGAAATATTTTTTTAAAATCCATTCATACCGTATAAGTTAAAAAAACATTCCTCTCGTACTTTTGTCGGAAAAGTCAAAACGTACCTCGTACGAAAAACGACAAAAGATTCCTTTCATATCTTTTACTAAAAACTCACCGAAGGGTAAAATTTGATTTAAACAATTTTAGGTGGATGGAAATAATATTACATATTGAGGAAACATGTATGTGGATGATACAATACACCCAATTAAATACCAAAGTATAAGCAATATCGGATAAAAATGAGATTGTGATATTTCCCTTACCTTAGGTCCAATTTGCTTCATAAGTGTCTGAACCTCCTGTGTAATGATTTAAATAATTTTATTGACTTATTCCAGAATCATAATCATTGTTATGATATCATATATGGTTCACTTATGACTTTGTATTACCCGTTCTTTTGTAAATTCCATGTTAAAGAGCGTTTTGGGTAAAATCGTCTCATTTTTCGTTTGTGTTTTTACTTGTAATTATTCATTTGATTACTTAGATCATGATTAATTAAATCCAAAATTTAAAACATGATTTATATATAATTTATATTGAGAATATACATATATATAATAGATCAGTAAATGGAAAGAAATACACCGTTCATGGAGACAGTAGGTCGTACATACGCATGAACGCTGTTTTCATTTCCTTATTGAGTCGAATGGAATTAAGTAGATGAAATACATATATATACACATAAATACAGTATTATTATGTCATATATTTCATGATTACTTATTATATATACTTTATAATCATTCATGAATGGTTAATCGTGGAGAATGAATCTCATCGCATCGTGGAGACGGTAGTCCGTACGTACGCACGAGCGATGATATCGTTCACATGATCGTGGGACTGTATTGGAGTGTATGTATACTATCTCAGAATCAATATCACTTTAAAATAATCATATATACTTATTATTTACACCATTATACCCATCCAAGTAAAGTGATGGTGGAAAATAGTTTACACCACAGCATGGAGACCGTATTATGTACATACGCACCCGCGGTGATTTCATTTTCCGTAGGATGGATAGATGGATAAATAGGGTTGTTTCATACTTATAATAACATATCAGTATATGAGTGATACTGATGTTATTACTTTATAAGGAAACAACCTATGAAGAAGAATTGTAAGAAGAAATAATGTTGAAATAATCGGTAACGGACATTACCTCTTCTTTGAAGTGCTTCTTTGAGACCTCCATTTAGGGCACTAAAATAGGTCTTTGAAGAAGACCAGAACCTCTAGGATGTTTCTAGGGAAATGGAGAGGAAAAATTTGCAGGTGTTGGCCGAGCTTGAAGGCTCAAATTGGTGCGAGGAAGAGGGGGAGGAGGTGCCCTTTTATAAGGGAGGAGAGGGGTACCTTTGGAATAACTAAAACTATTATTTTGTTATAAAGTCAAATTCGATTTTAAATAGCTCCAAATTGATTTATTTCGAATATAATGTGGGGATGGGTCTAAATCCTCTCATCCAATAGAATTTAGACAAGTTTAGGTTCCTATTTTAACCTTATCATTTAGATTTAACATTAAGTTAAATAATTTTACTTTTACCGTGTCTTCTTCTGTTCTTACACAATAAGGTTAATAAACTTACTATAACAAGCCAAACGAACCCCAAGTTGTTTATTATTAATATATATAACCTTTTCTAAGTAATTTGGCCGAACCATAGATTTTTTGGAATAAAAAAAAAATTAAGAACATAATATTTTTTTTAAAAACTATTTTATGTCAATTCTGACACTATTTAGTAATTGATTTTTGTGAAAATAATAAAAGAATTATTAGTTCTAAAAATGTTAATTAAATTAATACAAACATGTCATATTAACCTATAAAATTAGTGGAATTCATAAAATGTCTCAAATTACATTTATTTGGGTATTTATAACATCAATTATGTCAATATTTTATTAATAAGATAATTACTGCATCATCTTTGTGTCATAAATAAATTAAAATTATTTAATGTCTAAAAATTACAATTAAACACCATTATGTAGGAAATATTTTTAGCTTTCTAATGAGTCTTTATAGTCTAATTTATCTTATGTATAACCCTATATTAAAAATTATTTACTTATTAAACTTTGATTTTAACTATTTTAACCCTTCTTTAAATAAATTAATAATAAATGTCCTAATCTAATCCAAGTGGGCCTAAATGATCATATTTTATTCCTAAGGTTGTTTTTGGTCGAATTAAACTTATCCAATAGAATTAGGACATGTGTTAGGGTAATAATAATAACATTTTTACCCTTAATTACCCTATTTACTTTTAACCGTGGTAAAAAAAAGTAAACAGTTACTATTCACCAAAAATTATTTTCAACTCATTGAACCACATTTTAGTCCTTGATATTAACTATGACTGTCGGATTTTCGAAATTCCACTCACAGAAGTGGTAAAATTATGTTTTATGAAAAATTTAGTTTTTCTAACTAACACTTAGTGGTATCACTATTCATCAAAAAATGAATGTTTCCAGAAAAATACCAAAAATTAGGCCTAAGATATATTTGATATTATGAATTAAAAAATGATTTCTATTTTATCAAATTAAAAACATATCAGTTACATTAACTAATTTAAAAATTAATTCCCGTCGTCAAAACAAATAGCGTGTTTTTAAAAGATAATAACTATCAAAAGATTGACACTTGTTTATAACTGGTTTAAATGTGAAATTACATCCAATGGCCAAAATTGTATTAAATTGTAAAAATATATTATAAATATACTTTAAAACCGCTCAAATTAATAATTTATCACTATTAATTATTTCTATTAAAAAAGTTGTTTTTAATTAAAATTTAGTAATTTTCACTATTCATCAGAATATGAATGTTATCCGAAAAGTACCAAAATTTCACCCTAAGCTAATTTCGGTATTCCGAATCCAAAAATGACGTACAATTTGAAATATAAAATTTACAAAATTTCAAAAAGTGGTTATTACTATTCATAACGGCTAGTTTTAATAATATTTTAATAGCATATCGTTGTTTAGTGAAACTCGGTATTGCATACTACACACGCAATCGAGGAAGGTCGCGATTGCAGGTAATGCAAGGCAAGTCAAGGATGCGTGTTGTGCAATCTCCTTTGGGTGTAGCATACAACACAAGACATTAATGAAAAGAATATTTTTCATAAAATCTTGGGGTGTTACATTCTACCCCACTTAAAATGAATTTCGCCCTCGAAATTTGTCAAGGTTATAAATGGTTTACTATTCGAAAGTTACATTGATAGAAACCCACATCATAAAAAGGAATACCAAAACTAATCTTTAAAAACAAAAGTATGAAACGTAACGGTTACCCATATAAACTAATCACTGGGTTTCCACATAGGTGAAAATATGGATATGGAAGAGAAATCTGACCATCATGTTCTGATGGAGAGTGGTAGAGAACATGGATATGGAAAAGTTAGAAATCACAAAGCCATAAATTTGTGACGATCTAAGGTATCATCTGATTCATCAGATATAAGAGCACTAGGACATCATTTTTGGTTTTCAAGATCGTTTCCCTAAAGCTGATGAAATTGGAATTAGAAGAAATACTTTCTTGATTTCGGTATAGCCTCACCGTTGGTCGTTCTTTGGACAATTTCCACTTCATCTATTAAATAAATGAAGTTGAATTGTTCATTCATGATGTGATAGCAGATCATGTGATAGAATGATGGGTCATTCCATCTTTCTCAAACAAAAGGTTAGAAAAGTTATCAAAAATACATAAGTCCATCTATAGTGGGATTAATCATATAAGGTTCCTAAAATGGACTTATAATTCATATATCATACTACATAATATAATAAAACTAGTTTCTACTAAACATGGACTTCATGTAGGCCAGTGGTAGGCGATAAAGGCCAGTCGCACTTCGGTTGTGGGTTCGATTCCCACGGCCTTGTCTGAAGCGATGGGTTGTCGCCCGTCATGCAGGTTGTCCTTTTTCTAAAACAACATTACTATAACATGCCATCAATAATATCGAAAAAAAGTTATGTCCATAAACAATATTAACTTATGTCCAACATAATCATTTCCAATCATTAGGCTTGTCCAATCTCATATTATAGTGATAACGATTACCAAAGAGTTCATATAACAAGCATGTTAATACCATCATTGATCCCTGTATATCATGAGATATGTCTTGTTGGTCACATTCAAAAAATTCCAAGGCCTTAATCATGTATTCCCTTGAAAAATGAATACTCATTGAACCTTATGAAAAACATTAATGCAGTTAAATGTTAACACTTTCCACATACCAAAATCCTCAAAATTATATATACTCAAACCATGATATCACGTAGTCCTTATATCAATCATGAGCTCATGAATACAATCAAACATCTCATTATCTTTTTATCCCTTCATTATGCGCATATCATATTCTTACCAAAAATATCTCAATCACTTTCCATGGTTACCGGTACCATAAAATTATTGAAAACCACAATAGACCAATACATAAATATTCCAATATTCCACGATACTATATACAAAATTATTTTGGAATCTCATTACATAAACACTTAATAATTCCACCACATTGTTTTCATATTCAACATTGCCAATAGTGATCGCATTTTACTTCCCTTTTTTCCTTTGCCTTAAGTGGTTGCTCATGTCGATCATCACTAACACTTGGATTAGGGCATTTATTAGCATAATGCCCCATTTCCTTGCACTTGAATCATTGAAGTGTTGGTGGTGTTTTCTCTGTAGTCTTTTCTTTGTTCACATCATTAGAAACCCTTTTTCCATTACTTCGACACTCAACTACTTTATGACCTTCTTTTCCACACTTAAAACATTTTCTAGTCCCTTTATGACAATCTCCACCATGCTTCTTTCCACACTTTGAGCATAAGGAAACATTCATCTTCTTTTCACCATTATTCTGAGATTTCTCCATTAACTCCATCTTTCGTTTCTTTTGAAAACTACTAGATGGATAAGTAACACCAAATTCTATTTCTACCTTGATATCACAATGCACAATTTCATCATAGCTACTGAAGTCTCTTATAGCTAATGCCCTTCTAAGATTTGGTTTTAAGACACTAAAGAATCGATCAACTTTATTTTCAGGTTGGAAGATAAAGCCAGATGCATACCTTGCAAGCCTTGTAAAATTCTCTTCATATACACCAATAGATTCATCATCATTTTTCTTTAGTTCAAGAAACTCCTTCTCCATCTTTGATCGAATAATACGAGGGAAGTACTTATTGAAAAATATCTTCTTGAACTCGTCCCATTCCAAGGACTCAATTTCATCTCTTTGCCTCGTATTCTTGATAAGATTCCACCATTGATCACCTTCACCTTCCAAACGATATACTGCTAAGATGAATTTATCATGATCAGAACATTGAAGAACTGAAAATATATTTTCAGTGGTACTGATCCATTGTTCAACAACAAGTGGATCAGAAGACCCACTGAAAGAAGGTGGACGTTTCCTCATGAAGGACTCAATAGAATATTGTTCCCTTATCTGCTCATTTGGAAGTCCATAATGATTCATATCTTGTATAAGTATAGAAATAAGATTTTTCACTCCATATACTATAACATTTGTTTGTTCAGGAGGAAAATAATTGCATTGTCCATTGCATTGATCAACACGGTTCCTTCGGGTTCCAGCCATCGTCTAAAACCCAGAAAGAATAGTGTGAGAGGCAAAAAATCATGCTAGGGAAAAAAACATAATAAAGGGGGAGTACCTTCAATATATAACATATGATGTTTAATTATATGATCATTAGCATAATTCTAGGACTATAACCTATACTTATACATATCCTTAGGGAAATCCCTAGACATACCTTAGAAATAACTCTAGGGATCTCACTAAAGTTCTCACATCCTAGTTTCCAATGGTTGACTAAACCATTCCTCTGATACCAAATGTAGAGAACCGAAGCTTGACGTACATAGACATTAAATTACTTTTGCAGAATACTTAGAACATAACAAAAACACACACACAAGGACCGTAATAGTTTAGTGTCTTTGGAAACTCGGAATATAATCTTCTAAACATGGTGAAAGATCTTCAACATCTCCCATAAAGATCTTCTTTTTTTAAACCTAAATCCTTTCTTTATATCCTGGGGAAAATAAAACATAAAAGGGTGAGCTCAAAAGCTCAGTAAGGGTAACCAAAATAAATATCAATCATATCATATTCATAAAAACATATATTTTGGAAATCTTAACCTGCAAAAGAGATCATAATTTCAGAACCTGGGATAAATAATTGTAGTGAAATTTAATCCCAATAATCATAACTTAAAACATGAAACTTTGTGGAATACCCACATAATCATAAAGAATCATTTCTTATTAGTCAAAACTCATTGCCAAGACTATCTTAGTGGACAAAGTCCCTTTCTGAACCGAGTTCACTCCTCATTTCAGTCCTGTTTCACTGAACCAGTATAACCTACCGTTACAGCCATGTCTATCTCATGAGATATAAAATCTTTACCCAACGCATTGGAGGGAGATATAGGTCCCACCCATCTCATAATGATACCATTCTTATGTGTGACACAAAGTCATAAATCATACATCATTGCATAACCCATGTAATAAAAAATGCGAATCTTAAACATTGGGACATCGTAAAACAATTCATATAAGATAAAGAAATTCATAAAATTAATTTCATCACAACATAATAAAATAAATGTAATAATAGGGATGAAAACAGAACCCTTTATTATCTTAGATGGAAATTAATTTTGATAAAACACTTGAACTCCATTCTTGAGGAAAATATCTTTTATACTAAAAAACATTTTTCCTTTCTTAACATGTCATACAATTTTAAACTAAAAGAAGTTGATTAAAAATAAACGTGAAAACTTGTAAAGGAAGATTCTTGGAAATATTTTTTTAAAATCCATTCATACCGTATAAGTTAAAAAAACATTCCTCTCGTACTTTTGTCGGAAAAGTCAAAACGTACCTCGTACGAAAAACGACAAAATATTCCTTTCATATCTTTTACTAAAAACTCACCGAAGGGTAAAATTGGATTTAAAAAATTTTAGGTGGATGGAAATAATATTACATTTTGAGGAAACATGGATGTGGATGATACAATACACCCAATTAAATACCAAAGTATAAGCAATCTCGGATAAAAATGAGATTGTGATATTTCCCTTACCTTAGGTCCAATTTGCTTCATAAGTGTCTGAACCTCCTGTGTAATGATTTAAATAATATTATTGACTTATTCCAGAATCATAATCATTGTTATGATATCATAATGGTTCACTTATGACTTTGTATTACCCGTTCTTTTGTAAATTCCATGTTAAAGAGCGTTTTGGGTAAAATCGTCTCATTTTTCTTTCGTGTTTTAACTTGTAATTATTCATTTGATTACTTAGATCATGATTAATTAAATCCAAAATTTAAAACATGATTTATATATAATTTATATTGAGAATATACATATATATAATAGATCAGTAAATGGAAAGAAATACACCGTTCATGGAGACGGTAGGTCGTACATACGCATGAACGCTGTTTTCATTTCCTTATTGAGTCGAATGGAATTAAGTAGATGAAATACATATATATACACATAAATACAGTATTATTATGTCATATATTTCATGATTACTTATTATATATACTTTATAATCATTCATTAATGGTTAATCGTGGAGAATGAATCTCATCACATCGTGGAGACGGTAGTCCGTACGTACGCACGAGCGATGATATCATTCACATGATCGTGGGACTGTATTGGAGTGTATGTATACTATCTCAGAATCAATATCACTTTAAAATAATCATATATAATTATTATTTACACCATTATACCCATCCACGTAAAGTGGTGGTGGAAAATAGTTTACACCACGGCATGGAGACGGTATTCTGTACATACGCACCCGCGGTGATTTCATTTTCCGTAGGATGGATAGATGGATAAATAGGGTTGTTTCATACTTATAATAACATATCAGTATATGAGTGATACTGATGTTATTACTTTATAATGAAACAACCTATGAAGAAGAATTGTAAGAAGAAATAAAGTTGAAATAATCGGTAACGGACATTACCTCTTCTTTGAAGTGCTTCTTTGAGACCTCCATTTAGGGCACTAAAATAGGTCTTTGAAGAAGACCAGACCCTCTAGGATGTTTCTAGGGAAATGGAGAGGAAAAATTGGCAGGGGTTGGCCGAGCTTTAAGGCTCAAATTAGTGTGAGGAAGAGGGGGAGGAGGTGCCCTTTTATAAGGGAGGAGAGGGGTACCTTTGGAATAACTAAAACTATTATTTTGTTATAAAGTCAAATTCGATTTTAAATAGCTCCAAATTGATTTATTTAGAAGATAATGTGGGGATTGGTCTAAATCCTCTCATCCAATAGAATTTAGACAAGTTTAGGTTCCTGTTTTAACCTTATCATTTAGATTTAACATTAAGTTAAATAATTATACTTTTACCGTGTCTTCTTGTGTTCTTACACTATAAGGTTAATAAACATACTATAACAAGCCAATCGAACCCCAAGTTGTTTATTATCAATATATATAACCTTATCTATGTCATTTGGACAAACCTTATATTTTTACGAAAAAAATAACAATTAATAATATAATATATTTTTTTTAAACTATTTTATGTCAATTTTGACACTATTTAGTAATTGATTTTTGTGATACTCATAACAGTATGATTAGTTCGAACAGTGTTAATTAAATTAATATTAACATGTCATATTAACCAATGAAATTAGTGTAATTCATAAAAAATCTCAAATTACATTTATTTGGGTATTTATAACATCAATTATGTAAATATTTTATTAATAAGATAATGATTTCATCATCTTTGTCTCATAAATAAATTAAATTATTTAATGTCTACAAATTACAAATAAAATACCATTATGTATGAAATATGTTTAGATTTCTAATGAGTATTTATAGTCGAATTTATCTTATGTATAGCCCTATATTAAAAATGATTTACTTATTAAACTTTGATTTTAACTATTTTAACCCTTCTTTAAATAAATTAATAATAAATGTCCTAATCTAATCCAAGTGGGCCTAAATGATCATATTTTATTCCTAAGGTTGTTTTTGGTCGAATTAAACTTATCCAATAGAATTAGGACATTTGTTAGGGTAATAATAATAACATTTTTACCCTTAATTACCCTATTTACTTTTAACCGTGGTAAAAAAAGTAAAAAGTTACTATTCACCAAAAATTATTTTCATCTCATTGAACCACATTTTAGTCCTTGATATTAACCGTGTCTCACAGATTTTCTAAATTCCACTCATAGAAGCGGTAAAATTAAGTTTTATGAAAAATTCAGTTTTTTTAACTACCACTTAGTGATTTCACTATTCATCGAAAAATGAATGTTTCCAGAAAAATACCACAAATTAGGCCAATGCTATATTTTATATTATGAATTCAAAAATGATGTCTATTTTATCAAATTAAAAACATATCAGTTACATTAACTAATTTAAAAATTAATTCCCGTCATCAAAACAAATAGCGTGTTTTTAAGAGATAATAACTATCAAAAGATTGACACTTGTTTATAACTTGTTTAAATGTGAAATTACATCCAATGACCAAAATTGTATTAAACTATAAAAATATATTATAAATATACTTTAAAACCACTCAAATTAATATCACTGTTAATTATTTCTATTAAAAAAGTTGTTTTTAATTAAAATTTAGTAATTTGTCACTATTCATCAGAATATGAAAGTTATCCGAAAAGTACCAAAATTTTACCCTAAGATAATTTCGATATTCTGAATCCAAAAATGAAGTACATTTTGAAAAATAAAATTTTCAAAATTTCAAAAAGTGGTTATTACTATTCATAACAGCTAGTTTTAATAATATTTTAATAGCATATCGTTGTTTAGTGAAACTCGGTATTGCGTACTACACACGCTATCGTGGAAGGTCGCGATTGCGTGTAATGAAAGGAAACTCAAGGATGTGTGTTGTTCAAGATCCTTTTGGTGTAGCGTACAAAACAAGACATTAATCGAAATAATACTTTTCATAAAATCTTGGGGTGTTACACGACCTCTCTCTCTTCTTTTCAATCTAAGCTCCTTCTTTGTATTTATCATTTTTAATATCAATTTTATATTTTATAATGACCCTATAATGGTCCATATACTATCTAATTTATGAAAAATTGATGATATATATTTTACACCCTCTCGTTATGGCATTTACATAAATCGTTACAATATTGAAATTTGGTAAAAGATTTCTCTATCTTATTTTCCAAACTATAAGCTTATTTATAATTAGCCGTTTGAATATCAATTGGTTAAGTTATAATTAAATTAAAATGATACCTACATATTATAGTTTATTTCTTATTAAATTATATATCATTTATCCACTCTCAATATAATATTTACCAAATTTGTTACTATGAAGAAATTTAGTATGAAACATCCCTCTCTTCTTTTCAATTCAAACACTCTATAATTTACTTTTTAATCATAAATAGTTATGATTGAATGAATTTATAAATATCTATACACTATCCAATTTACATTAAATCAATGATAAATCATTTATACCCTCTCACTGTAGAATTTACCTAATCTTTTACTATGCCGAAATTTAGTAAGGGTATTCTCTCTCTCTTCTTCTCCATTCATGCACCTTCTTTGTATTTAGCCACTTTTATATTAATTGGTTATGTTATCCTGATTTTATAATGATAACTTTATAATATAATTGATTTAATTGATGATATTTCATTTATTTCCACTCACGATATCATTTCCTTAAGCCGTTACTATTCTATAATTTAATAAGGAATCACCTCTTTCTCCCCATTATCTAATAACCATAATTTTAAAATGAACTTTTATTCCAATTAATATTGATGGTAAATTATTTTAAAAATCCATATTAATTCCATTATTACAATCAATTGATGAGTTACCCATTTTAGCCTCATTAATCTCTTATATGATTCATTACGTACCCCAGTTATGCTACCAAAAATATCACGGGATTTTCACCATGCCAAAATATAATTCAATAAGACACCTTGTATAATTCAATTTAAATCCAAAAAATTCTGGTTGGATTATTTTATTACATATCCATCATAATGTACTGTTTAATTTCAAGTTATGATATACCCCTTTTTCCCTCAATAAACAATTTTATTAATATCTAAGTACTACTATTATTCTGGCGAAATCTCACTGTGATTTTCCATGTGAAAAATTTGTGTTGGTTATACCCGAGCTCATTTTCACTCAAGGGTATTCACCATGGTGTACCTAAAATTTATTTATTTGGGTATTCCATATAGTTATTCCACACCAATTAAGCATTTAATTAAATGTTATGTAATATGATCCTATATTGAATGATCTATGTGTCAAACTTATGTATGTTCATGTTATGCAAGTAACAGGTGTGACAAGAATTGTTTGGAGGTAAAATACATTGAATAATGCTTTAGTCTCATGATTTTTCACATATAGAATGAGGTAGTGAACCTAATACATAATTTAAATTTTTACAGCAAGTTATAAAATTTTATATGTTACGCATGACCTATGTTTATGATATCATGTTTAATGTTGTTGATAGTTTCCCTTGATGCATTTATGTTACCATGCTATATCTTGCCTCACTGTCCATGCTTATAATTCAAAACCTTTTTGAAAATCCCAATGGATATTCATTAGAAAAATTTCAATCATATTATTAATCATTATTAAGGGAATCAATTTTCCCTATGAGTATATGTTTTTAAATAGCTCCATGATAGCTAATGTTGAAGCCCAGAAATTCATTATCTAATGAAATACATGTAATTTATAGGTTACCCTTTTAATTTTATTGGATCCCTATTTGTATTTATAATAGTTTAAAAGTAATCATCCTTAATTTTTCCTTTACTCTAGTCGATGGCATTAAATTAGAGGAACTGAGTCAAGAATCAATTTATTGGGAAATTTGATGAATTCCCAAATGAGATACCTAAAATTATGGGAGATCAAGTAATACATATTATGATTATGCTAAAAAGGATATCAAAGATAAAATGTAACTACCAGATCATGGTTTAATGTATAAATATATCAATGAATATGTGTCATGAACCAGCCCGGGTCGACCCTGAAACGGGCACCCGAGCCAGTCCGCGGCAAGTCCCGAGGGGCGTTCCCGATCCCCCTGGGTTGGCAACAAGTGTCGAGCATTAAAATATTTCAATCGTTGGGAACTATTTTAGCCCAAACTAAAAACAGGATCAAAAGAACGAATATAAACTAAACGAACAAACAACCACTAAAGACATAAACAAACCTACACCACGACATACCTCCTCGTGACCTCGCAGGTCACCACCCAACTATAACCAACGTCACTCCCACACTGAGCGACTCAAGCAGAAAAACCTGAACACAAGGAACCTGCAACTGAAAAAGGTAAAAGATAGGAGTGAGCACAAAAGTACTCATTAGGTGATCCCAACAACAAATCCCAAAGCACTGCCAGTAAATATAGAATCTACATAATCCAGGTTTGAACTATAATGTATAGAAGTAATTATTCATAATGCTTTTCCTGAAAATCAAACACGAGACATTTCCCTTATTCCTTTTCGAAAGTTAGTTCCATTTCATTAGTTTTAAACTCATTCTGAAAAGCAAAGTGTTACATTTTCAAATCTAACCCAAAGAGAATAAAGCATTTTCATTAGAAAACCATTTTTCCCAAAGTCTAACAGTATAGGCTGTGAAATATGACTGAAGGCAAACAAGCAGGGAAAACAATAGAAAGTAAAGGTAAACAGTCAAGGAAAACCAAGTGCTAGTAAAAATAAACCAGAAGTTATCAGCAATAACCATGGGTGATCCTGAACATCCCTAGAAAACCCCTGGACGTACTCGGGATCAGACTACCTGCCGGCGTGGTACTCCATAGTCAATAACCAACTGGCCGCCCTAATAGCCAACCAGTGGCACAACCCTCCTGGCCTGTCCACAACTCCAGGGGGTACTTTTTCACGAACCAGCCCGGGTCGACCCTGAACCGGTCACCCGAGCCGGTCTGCGGCAAGTCCCAAGGGGCGTTCCCGATCCCCCCGGGATGGCAACAAGTGACAGGCATCAAAAGTAAACAGGTGGGAACGATTTGGCCCAAACTAAAAACAGGATCAAAAGAACGAATGTAAACTAAACAAATGGACAAACACTAAAGACATAAACAAAACTAAACCACGACATACCTCCACGTGACCTCATGGGTCACCACCCAACTACAACCAACATCGCTCCCACACTGAGCGACTCAAGCAGGAAAACCTGAACACAAGGAACCTGTAACTGAAAAGGTAAAAGTTAGGCGTGAGCAAAAAAGTACTCAGTAGGTGAGCCACACAACAAATCCCAATGCACTTCTAGTAAATAAAGAATCTACATAATCCAGGTTTGAACTTTAATGTTTAAAAGTAAGTTTTCATAATTCTTTACTTGAAAATAAACACGAGACATTTCCCTTATTCCTTTTTGGAAGTTAGTTCCCTTTCATCAGTTTTAAACTCATCCTAAAAAAACAAAGTGTTACATTTTCAAATCTTACCCAAAGAGAATAATGCATTTTCATTTGAAAACCATTTTTCCAAAGTCTAACTGTATAGGATGTGAAGGATGACTGAAAGTAAACAAGCATGGAAACAAGTGCATGTAAAGGTAAACAGGCAAGGAGAACCAAGTGCATGTAAAAATAAACCAAAAGTTTTCAGCAATAACCATGGGTGATCCTGAACATCCATAGAAAACCCCTGGACGTACTCGGGTTCAGACTACCTGCCGGCATGGTACTCCACAGTCAATAACCAACTGGCCGCCCTAATAGCCAACCAGTGGAACCTCCCACCTGGCCTGTCCACGACTCCAGGGGGTACCAACCCATTTAATCAGTGTTAGCAAGCAACTGTCACTCGATAATCTACAAGACGCCCAGGAACCCGTGGTGGTTTTAGTAACACTGTGTGTGTGGGAGACCCTCACACGCGTGACTCATCTCACCGCACTTGCCAACCCCTTACATGGACATCACTACATGACAACCCTCGAAGGGAAGTCCCCCTGTAGAAATTCCCTCACAAGTATGTATATATATATATATATATATATAATCACTTCACATTTATTAAAGTGCCAACTGGGCCCTCATATCATTTACATTTTTAACATTTAACGCTAAAAAATTTCCAAAGGGATATGACACACGCCATGCCATTGAAAACCAGAAACACACTTAGGACATTATTTGCGAAACTCAAATCAGCATATTAAACCTGAAACACACTGGTTCCACAAGTAGAATCATTTTCGAATATCCAAACGCACCCACTTTTATCAAGAGCCAAACGGGCCTTAAATCATTTTTTTTTTTGAAGGAACACCATTTCTCAAATGAAATCCAAACTTCTATTCACGTGACAAAGGAAAACTTTTCTCGTCTACCAAGAACCACACTTTATGTTTCCAAAATCAAGTTTAAAGGACATACGGTCATTTTCTCTAATCCAAGTCCTAAGAAACACCTCTTTTTTTATTAACAATACATCTTCTAATTTACACACGCTAAAAACATTTCAAAACAAAATTTAACATGTCTTTCATTATTTAGGAAGAACCATCTAGCAACACTACCATGGAAGCACACAATTAAATCCAAGAAAATGCTTTTAATGAAACGCTAGAATTAAAACAACTTTTATCATCAGCAGATCACCAAACTATAGATAACTAATTAATAATACTTTTAAATTTACTGAAACTTAATAAAAAGTCAAGGAATAAATAAATTCTAAATTTAAAGGCGAGTGCAAAGGGAGACCTACCTCAAGATCCAAGCGCGACGGTAAAATGACCTTGGAACCAAGGCGCGATGACACGACGTGTGTCTGAAGCCACGTGATAAAGTCCATCACTCTCAAAACTGAGGCACCGAGACGGCGGAACCTCGGAAACAAGGCGCAGCGATAACGCTCTCTCGGAAACGCCCTGCGCGGGTCCTAAAATCCTAAACCTACCAAAAACAAATATAAGTTGATGAAAAACCCCTAACAAAGCAAATGTGAAAGCCCGAGTAATAATAATGATAATAATTGTAACAACTATAATTATAATAATAATAATAATAATAACAAGATTAGAAATGACAATAATAACAATATTAATAATATTAAAAATAATAATAATAAGAACAAAATAATAATAATAATAATAACGATAATAATTTAGCATAATTATAATATAATAATATAATAGTAATAACAATATTAATATAATAATAATAAATGTTAGCATACCCAATAAAATAATAATAATAATAATAAAATAATTATAATATTATTAATGTGATAAAAAACATTAAAACGTTATATATATCAAAAAAACGTAAATACATGTGATCAACATAAAAAAATAAATAATAAAAAAACAAACATACACTGGTGCGGGAGGGGGAGGGAGCGCGCAGCGGGGTCGCCGGATGGCGGTGGCTGGAGGCCGGACGACGGCTGGAGCAGGGCCGGCGGCGCGGTGATCGGTGCGGCGGGAGGAGAGGCGGAACGGGAGGGAGACGGCAGCGGCGGCTGTAGAGTGCGGGGTGCGGCGACGAGCCGGACAGGGGTCGCGCGCAGGGGAGGGTCGCAGGACGGCGGTCCGTCGGACAGGGGGTAGAGGAGGGTGCAGCTGAAGGAGGGAGGTCGGGGCAGCCGGCGCAGGCCGAACGGGAAGGCGGAGGCCAGGGGGGGTCGCGCGGAGGGCTGTTCGCCGGAACGGGGAGAGCGCGGCCGCGGGGAGGGCCGGAACAGGGGGAGAGCGCGGGCGCGGGGAGAGCCGGAACAGGGGGAGAGCCGGACGATGAGAGGGCGGAGGTGGATGTCGGGAAGGAGCAGGGAGGTGGTGTCGCCGCCAGAGGGAGAGGAGGCCGGCGGACGGGCTGGCGAAGCAGGCAGGGGCAAGGTAGTGCAGCGGGGGTCCGGGGCGGTGCAGAGAGGGGAGCCGGGGCGGCGGTCGGGCGCGGGCACGGCGAGGCGGAGCGCCGGAGGGGGAGCGGGGTGCGTAGAGGAGAGGACGTCGCTGAAGGAGGGAGGCCGTCGGGGTGTGTTGCGCGCGGAAGAGAGAATGGAGAGGGAGGAGAGAGGGAGAATGGGGTGGCGGCTGGGTAGGGGGGTAGGATTAGGGTTAAACTAGTATACATATATATATGATAAAATAATAATAATAATAATAATAATAATAATAACATAATAATAATAATAATAAAATGTATAATAATAATAAAACCTTTTAATATTAATAATAATAATAAAACGTTATAATAATAATAATATAAAAACATTATAATAATAATGATAAAACTTATAATAATAATAATGAAACTTATAATAATAATAAATGATAAATTAACTAATTCTAACAATAATTATTTTGATCAAATATTCAAAATCATAAAATGATTTAAAGATACTACACAAGTATATATTTATACATATATAGATATATACATGAACATATATAGACCTATATGTATATATACATCATTATACATATATATATATATAACATACATATACATATATAAAATAAAATTAACTATCATATTAATAACACAACTTAAATAGAATTAATAATAAAATATCAACATAAAAATTATAATATTTAAACATGCCGGGTGAATACACGGTCACACGGGCTGAACGCACGGTCACCGCTAACGATGCAGTGACCGCGCACCGGCGCGAAACCGCCAATCGCAATTAATCTTCGAAAAATTTAAACCGGGACCAAAAAGGAGAACAATTATAGACATCTGCGGTCGGGGTGTGACAATTCTCCCCACCAAAGACACTTTCTGCACCCAGAAAGTCACCAGGCCAAAAGTCGATCAAGATTTAAGTCAATGCCCCAACGGAACTAAATGAACCAGAGAGAACTGAGAATCTCGGGGATGACCTTACTCAGCACAGGTCACACCCGACCGATTCAAGAGAAAACCGGGGTCCGAGATTGAGGGGAGAACACGAATGGGTTCTCCCCACCACAAGAACTTAACTAGTGCAGAAAAGTTGACCATCTAAATAGAAAACCCTAGGAAAGGGGGGTCGACGCGGGAACTCCCAACCAATTCAAACTAACTCTTATAGCACGATTACTACAACACCTTCATCCAGACATTGAATCCTCGACTAGAGTCAACAACCTTCAATACTAGGGGAAACCCACGAAAACCCTAAACCAAAACATAGATTCGGAAACATGGCCCACTGAAATCCACGAAACATAACGACATCTGACGAGCATTGCTAAACAGGGGTCAACCCACTGAAGAGTAAAACACACTTTTAAGAAACGCATACAATTCAGAAACAACACATCCACATAATCCAGACTACTTGGATTGTAATAGAACAAGTACATGATAACCCCATGGTAAAACAATGAACGTACAATAACGTCAAGACTTAACAGCAGAAAAACAAGTACTAAAAGATCTTAATTGTTCCACTGCTAACACGTGACACAAAACCTGGACCAAGGCTTCACACCCCTGGGAACTCCTGACTGCGCGCGAGCTTCACCCCAAGACCTGGGGTTGGGGCTCTGATGGCTGAAGCATCTTCTGCCTCACAGTCAGGTACTGACATTCTCCAATCACAGCTTCCTCTTCAAGAGACGCTTCTTGCAAAACTTCTCCAGATGACCCAGACAACCGCAGCGATGACACGTCTTCGGAGGGTTGCGACAAGACGGCTTTAAATGCCCGAAACGACCACACTGGTAGCATACCATTGAATGATCTGATGAACTGGAAGCTGAGACCAAAGGGGATAACTCCTTAGGAACATGTATCTCTGGAGCCTTTTTCTCACCAGAGGGGGAACTCTTACGAACAACAACAGGGGACACTGAAGTATTAACCACCCGCACACCAGAAACTAACTCAGCCAAGAAAGCTTCCTCCACCAGCTTCTCGAAACAATGGTCTTTATAAGGGAGGACTCTCTCCTGGATCTCTGGACGAAGACCCCCATTGAAAAGAGAGACCTTCATGAGCTCATGCGACGCTACCTCTGGAGAAAAGGGAATCAGTTCCTTGAAATGGTCAGCATATGCCTTCACCGTCCGTTGACCTTGTTGAATATGCACAAGCTCTCCCTTTTTTCTCCAGCTTCACTCCCTCAGGTACAAACCATTGGATGAAAACGACTTTAAAGACATCCCACGTCATTTCATCTTGAGTTGATGATGGGGTAACCTTCTTCCACTGGTCTAGAGCTGGACCCTCAAACAACTCCATAATTGCACGAACCTTAACATTATCGGGAGTTCCCAACATTCTAAAGACACGCTCCACTTCCTCGAGCCATTCCACTGCCTCTAACGGACCCTAATCACCATGGAGAATAGGCAAAGTCTGAGGAGGATCAAAAACTGGGCATGACTTATCTGAATCCTTAGAGACCTTTCTGGGCGGCATTTTCTGAGCGACATATAAAACACAAGGCCAAAACCAACATCAAACCGAAGCAACATCAATAAAAGCGCCTTTATCAAAAACAGTCAGCAGAAGGACCAAACAAATACAAACCCAACCCAAAACAAAATCCCCCTTTTTATTTTAGACTTTAAAACCACCCTCTTTCATGACTGCTTTCCAAAACCAATCCATTTTAAAACCAAAAACTTTCCAAAACCATTTCCTCTTTAAAACCAATTTAGAAAACAAGGTCAGGCCGTTAATTTCAAAAACACCCAGGTACTCCCACGACATGTTTCACATGTCTTTATCCACTGTCCAATAATACTCGCACCAACATGAACCTTTCACGCATTCTCACACATGTGAAAACGTTCACAAGGAGGACCTGAAGTTTCTCCCCAAATCATTCATAACCAATTCCAAGAAAACAACAGATTTCCAAATTAAGAGATTTCAGTTTCAAAACCCATTTCATACATTCAAAGTCTTTTAAAAGAAACCAGTCCAATATTTCAAAAACCTTTTTCATTTCCAACAACGCACTCACACAAACCAAAACGAAAGCAGCAACCAAATTTGCATCAACCACTGAAGTGAGGGACTAGTAGTCACGCTCAACCAGGTGACATGGTAGTGAGCCCTGTCTTGAGTCAGCATCGACCACTAGGAGGAATTCAAACCGTGTACTCAGACTCCACATGGGTCACTACTCCATGTGAAATCATGACGTAACGTCGGCTTGCCTCCATTGTCATCTCTCAATCCAAGACAAACCAGAAAAGACAAGGACACAATTCCCAAACTACCCCTGGTAACTCGAAGATCAGTGCGAGAAAGAGTTCGCGACGCTATTCCCGCACCTACCCCTCGAGTTCTGACAGTCCTAATCTCCTTCTACCGGACAACCCAAATATCAAGAACCTCCCTTTGATACCATTTTGTCACGAACCAGCTCGGGTCGACCCTGAACCGGTCACCCGATCCGGTCCGCGGCAAGTCCCGAGGGGCGTTCCCGATCCCCCCGGGATGGCAACAAGTGTCGGGCATCAAAAGTAAACAGGTGGCAACGATTTGGCCCAAACTAAAAATAGGATCAAAAGAACGAATGTAAACTAAACAAACGGACAAACACTAAAGACATAAACAAAACTAAACCACGACATACCTCCACGTGACCTCATGGGTCACCACCCAACTACAACCAACGTCGCTCCCACACTGAGTGACTCAAGAAGAAAAACCTGAACACAAGGAACCTGCAACTGAGAAGGTAAAAGATAGGCGTGAGCACAAAAGTACTCAGTAGGTGATCCCCACAACAAATCCCAATGCACTTACAGTAAATAAAGAATCTACATAATCCAGGTTTGAACTTTAATGTATAAAAGTAAGTTTTCATAATGCTTTAATTGAAAATCAAACACGAGACATTTCCCTTATTCCTTTTTGAAAGTTAGTTCCCTTTCATCAGTTTTAAACTCATCCTAAAAAAAGTGTAACATTTTCAAATCTTACCCAAAGAGAATAAAGCATTTTCATTTGAAAACCATTTTTCCAAAGTCTAACAGTATAGGCTGTGAAGGATGAATGAAAGTAAACAAGCAGGGAAACAAGTGCAAGTAAAGGTAAACAAGCAAGGAAAACCAAGTGCATGTAAAAATAAACCAGAAGTTATCAGCAATAACCATGGGCGATCCTGAACATCCCTAGAAAACCCCTGGATGTACATGGGTTCAGACTACCTGCCAGCATGGTACTCCACAGTCAATAACCAACTGGCTGCCCTAATAGCCAACCAGTGGCACCTCCCACCTGGCCTGTCCACGACTCCAGGGGGTACTAACCCATCTAATCAGGGTTAGCAAGCAACCGCCACTCGATAATCTACAAGACGCCCAGGAACCCGTGGTGGTTTTAGTAACACTGTGTAAGTGGGAGACCCTCGCACGCGTGACTCATCTTACCGCACTTTCCAACCCCTTACACGGACATCACTACACGACAAACCTCGAAGGGAAGTCCCCCTGTAGAAATTCCTTCACAAGTACGTATATATATATATATATATATATAATCACTTCACATTTATCAAAGTTCCAACCGGGCCGTCATATCATTTACATTTTTAACATTTAACGCTAAAACATTTCCAAAGGGATATGACACACGCCATGCCATTGAAAACCCGAAACACACTTAGGACATTATTTAAGAAACTCAAATCATCATATTAAACCCGAAACACACTGGTTCCACAAGTAGAATCATTTTCCAATATCCAAACGCACCCACTTTTATCAAGAGCCAAACGGGCCTTAAATCAATTTTTTTGAAGGAACACCATTTCTCAAATGAAATCCAAACTTTTATTCACGTGACAAAGGAAAAAATTTCTCATCAACCAAGAACCACACTTTATGTTTCCAAAATCATGTTTAAAGGACATACGGTCATTTTCTCTAATCCAGGTCCTAAGAAACACCTATTTTTTTATTAACAATACATCTACTAATTTACACACGCGAAATACATTTCAAAAAAAAATTTAACATGTCTTTCATTATTCAGGAAGAACCATCTAGCAACACTACCATGGAAGCACACAATTAAATCCAAGAAAACGCTTTTAATGAAACGCTAGAATTAAAACAACTTTTATCATCAGCAGATCACCAAACTATAGATAACTACTTAATAATACTTTTAAATTTACTGAAACTTAATAAACAGTCAAGGAATAAATAAATTCTAAATTTAAAGGCGAGTGCAAAGGGAGACCTACATCAAGATCCAAGCGCGACGGTAAAACGACCTTCGAACCAAGGTGCGATGACACGACGTGTGTCTGAAGCCATGTGATAAAGTCCAGCACTCTCGAAACTGAGGCACAGAGACGGCGGAACCTCAGAAACAAGGCGCAGCGATAACGCTCTCTCGGAAACGCCCTGCGCGGGTCCTAAAATCCTAAACCTACAAAAAAAAAATATAAGTTGATGAAAAACCCCTAACAAAGCAAAAGTGAAAGCCCGAGTAATAATAATGATAATAATAGTAACAACTATAATTATAATAATAATAATAATAATAACAAGATTAGTAATGACAATAATAACAATATTAATAATATTAATAATAATAATATGAAGAACAAAATAATAATAATAATAATAACGATAATAATTTAGCATAATTATAATATAATAATATAATAGTAATAACAATATTAATATAATAATAATAAATGTAAGCATACCCAATAAAATAATGATAACAACAATAATAATAAAATAAATATAATATTATTAATATGATAAAAAAACATTAAAACGTTATATATATCAAAAAAAACGTAAATACATGTGATCAACATAAAAATAATAATAAAAAACAAACATACACTGGTGCAGGAGGGGGAGGGAGCGCGCAGCGGGGTCACCGGACAACGGCAGCTGGAGGCGGGACGACGGCTGGAGCAGGGCCGGCGGCGCGGTGATCGGTGCGGCGGGAGGAGAGGCGGAACGGGAGGGAGACGGCAGCGGCGGATGCAGAGTGCAGGGTGCGGCGACGAGCCAGACAGGGGTTGCGCGCAGGGGAGGGTCGCAGGACGGCGGTCCGTCGGACAGGGGGTAGAGAAGGGTGCAGCTGAAGGAGGGAGGTCGGGGCAGCCGACGCAGGCTGAACGGGAAGGCGGGGGCCAGGGGGGTCGCGCGGAGGGCTGTTCACCGGAACGGGGAGAGCGCGGCCGCGGGGAGACCCGGAATAGGGGGAGAGCGCGGCCGCGGGGAGAGCCGGAACAGGGGGAGAGCCGGACGGCGAGAGGGCGGAGGTGGAGGCCGGGAAGGAGCAGGGAGGTGGTGTCGCCGCCAGAGGGTGAGGAGGCCGGCAGATGGGCTGGCGAAGGAGGTAGGGGCAAGGCAGTGCAGCGGGGGTCCGGGCGGTACAACGAGGGGAGCCGGGGTGGCGGTCGGGCGCGGGCACGGCGAGGCGGAGCGCCGGAGGGGGAGCAGGGTGCGTAGAGGAGAGGACAGCGCTGAAGGAGGGAGGCCGCCGGGGTGTGTTACGCGCGGAAGAGAGAAAGGAGAGGGAGGAGAGAGGGAGAATGGGGTGGCGGCTGGGTAGGGGGGTAGGATTAGGGTTAAACTAGTATACATATATATATGATAAAATAATAATAATAATAATAATAATAATAACATTATAATAATAATAATAAAATGTTTAATAATAATAAAGCCTTTTTATATTAATAATAATAATAAAACATTATAATAATAATAATATAAAAACTTTATAATAATAATGATAAAACTTATAATAATAATAATGAAACTTATAATAATAATAAATGATAAATTAACTAATTCTAAAAATAATTATTTTGATCAAATATTCAAAATCATAAAATGATTTAAAGATACTACACATGTATATATTTATACATATATAGATATATACATGAACATATATAGACCTATATGTATATATACATCATTATACATATATATATATATATAACATACATATACATATATAAAATAAAATTAACTATCATATTAATAACACAACTTGAATAGCGTTAATAATAAAATATCAATATAAAAATTATAATATTTAAACTTGCTGGGTGAATACACGGTCACCCGGGCTGAACGCACGGTCACCGCTAACGATGCAGTGAACGCGCACCGGCGCGAAACCACCAATCGCAATTAATCTTCGAAAAATTTAAACCGGGACCAAAAAGGAGAACAATTACAGACATCCGCGGTCGGGGTGTGACAATATGAGGATGAAGTCTAATAAAAGTTTATCTAATAAAAGTGTGAAAGGATAGAAATTTCAATTCCCAGTATGCAAAAAATGTGGAACGATACACCATGGGAAATTACACATAAAGTATCTAGTTACAAAAAAAAACTTATCAAGGATTGTAATAAATTATATCCTACAACCACCATTATTGTCTAATGTCATATGTGTGGATGATATGGACATTATTTGATTCATTACCCCAATAGAAGGGTTAATTCCTATACTAAGAAATGTATTAGTGTTTGATAATTCTATTATAGTTATAGTATATCAATGGAATTGAAGATATAATAATCATGGAATATCTAATGATTATTCGACACTAGTTTTTGTTTAATAATTTGAAAGATATATTAAATGGTACTGATAAATTGTAATAATGATTTAGTGATAAGGTGTTATTTCTAGAAAACACTTTATTTTACGGATTAATAATACTTAATATGTGTTTGATGTTATGATAAACCTAATTATTATTTGGATGATATGCGTAATTCTAATATTACATATAAAACCATTGATTCCACAGTTTGAGATTTATGTAATGGAATCCAAGCATGATTAAAGATATGTTTGGAAAGATATTACAAGATAATTTTTTTTATTTTGAGGTGATTAATGATATTTATGTTGATGTTTTATTGGGTTGAGTTATATATACCCATTAGTCTTAATGGAGAGGATTGTTCTGGAATAATGATATTTTGTTTTTGATGGTGTATCCTAAAGGGTATGGGACAACATTTGAGGTTAAAAAATTCATTAATGTTGATATTATTGGTGTTATTTTGGATATGGGGGTATTTATTTATGGAATGAACTATGTTAAAATGTTGGGATTTTTTTATTTTATTTTGAGGATAATGTAATAATGTTTATTCATTTTTTGTATTATCTTCCATTATACTAACAATTTATGATTTAGGAATGATAAGAGGAATAAATTGTTATTATTTTCTGAATTATGTGATACATTAAAAGATTATTCTAGTACGTCAGGATTTAAAAATAATTATCTTGAGTACTCATGATTTGGATAAAGAGAAGAATTTTTCATAAAAATTGATTAATGTATAAAATTATACTTGATAAGAAAGCATATTTTCATGTTTTTCCTTGTCTAGAATTTAATGTTATTCATTACCTCTAGGGAAATAATGTTGATTCTTTTGTCATATAATGAATTTATGGTCCTTTAAACCATAACCGATTTATGGGTTTTTGGTCATTAAAATTCTCATAACCATGTTTTATATCACTCTCTATTAGTTCATGGGAATTATTCTATTTCTTATATGTCCATATTTTCACATCACACCAATTTTCTCTGACTTTTAATCTTAGTAATGTGTTAACCTTTGTTATTCCCCTTCTATATTTTCAAGTGGATGTTTTATTAACCATTTTTTATGATGTAGATTCTAAATAATGTTATGTTAAAGTGTCAAAATATTTCGTACAAAGATAATGTTCATATTTAGAAGATTTAATTAATTAGATCTAGATGAATTTAATGTGTCTTGTTTTTAAAAGATTAACGTATTTTCGATAAATAATGGGATACGCAACCCTAGACCCAAAAAGATGATTATTTTAATATTCCCATTATAACCTCACTGTTAAATTTTGGATATGAATACAGATAAATAGTGTATGGAATAAATTTATAATTTTTACTCAATATAAATTTATGGATAAATTCTTTGTAAATAATCACCTAATTTTTTGTAGTGTAATTTCTATTATTTAGAATACATCTTCATAAAAATGATTTTTTTTTATTTTGTGAAAAAATTATTATAATTATTTATAAGAAATTAATAATTTTAAATTGATAAAATTAATAAAATTTTTTATTTAATCATATCAAGATTAAAATTGGGTTCAATATAAGATATTTTGGAAAAAATTTATTTTTAGTGAATAAGGAAAAAATACCATTTTTATTACCATTTCTTTTAAAAAATGAAGTAATTTAATTTTCTAATTATAATTTTAAATTTATTTCAGGTAAAAATTATTATTATTAGTTATATTTAATTAAATAAATTATAAATACATAATCTATATACCATATTTTTTTATAAGTTTATTTCTAGGCTTAATAATTTAATTTTTTAAAAACTGTTTTGAAATAAATCACGATTCATTATTATAATTAATTAAAATTGAAAAAAAATTGAAATTATATATATAAAAATTTATATATTATATATATATATATATTTATTACTTTAAATTCATATAATGAATATTATTAGTTCTAGAGTTAATGTAAAATCATCATTTCCTTCAAAAATGCATTTTTTCATAAAAATCACTTGACCCTCTTACATGTGGTATATATTTTAAATTAAAATCTGCAACATCTATGAATTTATTTGGATAAAATTTATTCAATATTTTTAATAATATTAATTAATATTTGTTAGTAAGGTCAACCTAATTTTTAGATATTTTGGTTAGTAAACGTAGTAAATACTTATTACCACGATAAATGGGAAACATGATAATTATTTCAAAATGTAATTTAACAAGGACTAGAAAAAAAGTATCCCTAATCGTGTTAATATTTATATTTTTTATTTAATATAATAGTGACAACATTTTTTGTGTTTTCTTAACAAATCATTAAATAATAATTTTGATAAAATTAGATTTTTTACATACTAAAATATAAATTATATATTGGGTATTATGTGGTATCAAGAATAAAAATTTGATCAATTAAATATTTTTTTAAAATAAATTCTATTTTAATTAAATATTACAATTAAATTTTTTATATTAAATAAAAATGATAATATAATTCTTGTGATGTCAAATTTAATAGCTATAATTGCTCAAAAATTATTGTTTTCAATAAAACCAACATTTCCCAAAAAAATGTCCACTATTATTTTAGAATTAAAAATCACATTTTTATATTAATATTTTGATGATGTAAATATTAGTTTTATAATCAAAATTTAGAATGTATCCAATGGTAAATTTTTCAATATTTTCTGAGAAAGTCTAATTTTTTGGGTATAAATTAATTATAGTATAAATATAAAGTGTCTTTTATGAAATCATAATGGACCAAAAGATATGTAATAAATGATACAAATGGTTTCAATGAAAAAATAATTTTTCTTACATCAAAATAATTATATTTTTAAGATTTTTGAAAAAAATTTATAAATCCATTAAGAATCCTACAAAAGCTATATTATAATTTATGGGTTGAAAATCCTTTTATTTAACATGACCCACTTTCGCATCACCAAGGGTAATATTTTAAAGATTTTGGAACATGGGATTATAAAATAGATAAAGCACTCATTTTTATATGAAACCAAGGGAAAACAATCGTTGTAAGGTTTTTGGTCTCGATTATTTTATTGTATAGATTCCAAAATTTATGTTTAGTAAATAACAATGAACTCCCCTCTCTCATACTATACAAACCAAGATAATATTTCATTAAAATCCCCTAAAAACTCATATATCATATCCCCACTCTCTCATTCTCTTTATACAGTAAAAAAATTGTTGCCCCATTTTCTTAAGAAGCTCCTCCCAAGCCTTTGGAATCACCCTCTAAAGGTAAGTAACCTCTCTCTCTCTTTTCCATTCAAGAACATTATTTGTATTTCTCATTTTGAATAAAAATTGGTTATATTTTCATGAACTTTTAATGAAACTTCTACTTTAAAATTTATTTCCTATTGATGAAATATCATTTATGCCCTCTCATTATATCATTTTCCCAAGCTGTTATTATATCAAAATATAATTAGGGATTCCCCTCTCTTCTTTTTTATTCAAGAACAATCATTGTAATTATCCATTTTAATCTCAATTGGTTACATTATTAGGACCTTATAAAGACCCATAAATTATTAATTTATTTACTATCAGTTATATAACATCTATCCACTCTCATTATAACTTTTAAGTTTGGTTTTAGTATATCTAAATGTAGTACGGGTTCCCTCTCTCTTCATTTCAATTCAAGAACCTTCTTTGTTATTAGAATTTTGAATATATTTTTATTATGTTTTCATGAAATTATAAATATAATTAAATATCCAGTTTATTTACCATCAATTATTGAACATTTATACTCCCTCATTATAAAATTTATCTAAGCTATTACTGCACTGATATTTATTAATGGACATATCTCTCTTATTTTCCATTCAAGAACATTATTTGTACTTAGACTTTTTAATATGAATTTGTTATGGTATCATAGATTTATTTTGAATAATTTATTTTTAAATTATTGTGATAATAATTTTATATCATTTATCCCCAATCATTATAACATTTTTCTATGTTGTTACTATGCTTAAATTTAGTAAGGGGTCCTCTCTTTTTCTAATTTATTTAAGCACCTCATTTTGGTAATGAACTTTGTATTTTTATTACTATTGATGGGATATGATTTTTCACATCCTTATTATTTACCATATTATTTACAACTGATTATTGAACCCTTTCACTCTGATTAATCCCTTCCATGATTTTTTATATACCCCTATTTTGTTTCCAAAATTATCATGCAATTTCCCCCATGCTAAATTCGTATTCAAGAACCCTATTTATTTTATTCCATTTAAATAAAAATTATTCATGTTGAATTATGTTATTAAATATCCCTAATAAATTAATTTTTTTTACTTCTAATTGATGATATATCTCTTTATCTATCATTTAACCATTTTATGGATCTTTATGTACAGCCATTATGTGGATGAAATATCACTATGATTTCCAATTCCAATTATTTTTGATGGGTATAACTGATCAAAATTTCAATCATGGGTATTTACAATGTTTTACCTATATTTCCTTGATTTGCGACATCCTTGTATTTATTTCACACTCCATTATCATGGAATTAAATATAATGAAATATGATCCTTTGTTGAATGATATATGTGGAACCGTTAGGAATATTTATGATATGGATGTGACGAGTTCACCAAGAATTATATAGCACTCCAACACATTAGGTAATGTTTTAGTGTCATGATATATAATGTATAGGGTTATTTTGTGAGCCTATTCAATAATGGATCTTTTTTCTATCTTGTTATTAAGTAATGGAGGTTAGCCTTGACCAATGTTTACGATGACATTTTTAAGGTTGTTTCCACTTTACCATTCTGCCATTATGTTACCAAGATAGATCATTCCTCATTGTTCATATTTACGATTCTCTTCTCCTATATGTTCCATTGAAATTACTATTTTTTAACATGTAATAATTTCATCATGTTATGATTTGTTTATTCAATTTCTAGACTTTATAGCTCACCCTTTTCTTATGTATGTCCCCAGGTTATCCCATACAGTTTTAAGAATAATGGAATATTTTGAGAATTTTAAGGATGTTTTTAAGAATTCCAATGTAAACCGTATTTTATGTTTTTATGTAATGTACATAATTACCCAACACACTTTACTTATCAATATTTTTGGATGTATTATGAGTATGTTAATGTAGTAAATCATGAATTAATATATAATAATTACCTGGGTTGTCATAAAAATCTATGGTAACCATGATTTGGTATGAATCTATATTGTCATATGACTAAGGTACTAACATGTATTTTCATTTGAATGAATATCACACTTTGTATTGAAAGGGTTTTATTTTTAATACTCAACAATTTAATATATATCATATGGATATTAAATCCTTAACATTTTCATCACATCTAATATTTAATATCTAATATTTTATTCTTTTATATATGTTTGATTTTAACAATTTAGTAATAGAATCCTTTTCCATACACTAAATTTATATTTTCAAACCATATCAACATGATACACTTTACACATGTAAGATCCCGAATATCATGGAGGATTGTACTTATTTTACATTTCAATTTAAATATCTTAATTTTGGATAATGTAATGATTACCAGGTGTATTAGGAGGTTATTGGGTGTTCTAGTGGTTTCAAACATGTAATAAATATGATTTTGGCCATCTAGTTCTTTTTGTATAGTTTACACATGGCCAGGGATTACCGTGCAGCCCAACCATGCTAGCTAGGGGGTGCAAGGTTAAAAAAACCGTGAAAGAAGGGAGATCCAAACCATGTAGGCCAAGACATAGCCATTCTGCATGGTTGGAGCAGTTTTTTTCAAACCATGTGGGCCTCCCTAGGTAATTGCGTGGTGGAACACCAATTAGAATGATTTTGGCACAAAATTAACACATAGTTTGGAAAACCTTGCACCCCATTAATAATTATGAATTTTTCCAAATCCCCCATCAGGATTTTAAGCCACTTTCCCAATTTTCTCCCCCATTCTTCCCTTTCACCCTAGTGATGAAATAAAGCCCCCAAATCTTCCAAATAGTGATCTTCCTTCAATTCTAGGCTGTTTGGAGAACTGTTGGTTACAGTTCAAAGATCTAGGTAAATCTTACGCTCCTATAACTTCCCTTTTCAGGATTGGGGTTTGTGGATTTGTTCCGCCTCATTAAAATCCCTAGAAATTTTTTTCTATTGAATATTATATGGGGGATTTAGAAGGAGCTTGATTCTGGATGTAAGGATAAAGCTCTTAGTGCAGCCGACATCGTGTTTGAGGTAGTTGGTCTATAAGTTTTATCCCATTTAATGTTCATAGATTTGTTCATGTGTTGTTATGATATTTCTTCCCTCCTAATGTGTGTTTGTTTCAATCAGTGAGTTTTTCTAAAATCTATGGTTAAAGGACGAATTAAACCCCTCATGAACCCTATGGTATACATTGAGAGTTACTAGACCGATTTAGTGTCACCCATGGGGTGAACCCATATTCCCAATCATAAAACATGGCAATGTTAAGCATTTAATTGACTTAGATTTAAATACATCTCATGATATTTTAATTGACATGTTGGTTTATATTATAAAGAGTCTCTAGTGGATGTTTTTCTTAGTTGTTGGTAATGGAATAATGAATTGTTTGTCATATGGAGAAAATATGTTAAATGGGTTAATATTAATGTGCCAAGTGGATTATGAATTTCTAATGAAAATTTGTTAATGGTTTATGGAATGTAAAATGATAAATGTGTCAAATTGGTTAATGCATAAGAATGTTTAAATAATACAAATAGGTTAATGTACAGAAATTGTTAAGCATTTATAATGGGTTAATGTATGGAAATTTTTAGAAATTATCAATAGGTTAATGTATGGAAACAGTTAAATATGTAGAATGGGTTAAAGTATTTAAATAGTAGAATATGTGAAATTTGAAAACATATAGAATGTTTTTTATAGGCTAAATGGGTTAATTTATGGAACGGTAAATTTGTTAAATGTGTTGTGCTAATTAAATGGTAAACATGTTAGTGGATTAAGGAATAAGAGTGATTTATGAGCTAAATGAAATGTGAAATGTGATTTTTATGTGTTGATTAAGTATGGTTTGTGACATTTTATATGTGGTAAATAGATAAATAATAATTTTCACATGGATTGGTAGGTTTGGGGTGTGGTAATTGAGGATCTATGCCCATTGGTTGGGTTAGATTGAGGGTTTAAGCCCCATCCAACAATGCATGGTTTAGAGATGGGGATCGAGGCTCTAGGGCCTTATCAATTGAATTTGACGAGACTACCTAGACTAAGGATCCATGGTAAGTGTGATGTAAATGTTTATGAAATGTATACCCCTATAGAGATAGGGAACTTGATTTATTCCCTTACGCTTTGTAACTGATTGGCTTGAACGATTTTTTAAATAATGTAAATTCCTAACCAATGGAACATGTTATGGAAATGACTTAAGTGATGAATATGGAAAAAATGATGAACATTGGACTAATGATGGAAATGGGTAAAGTAAATATGTTTAAATATTGTATACCATGTTATATGTTGTTTACATTATCTTCTACCATGTATTTTCATGCACGATCTGTTTATACTATATATTTTTGTTGACACCATTGGTGGTGGACTATTGAGTTGTACTCACACCGTTCCTGAGTCGTCATTGTGTACCTACGAAGATATCATGGTTTTAGCTCTAGAAAAGGGAACATGACATATTCTTGGGAGTTGGATTTGGCTTTTAGAGTTCATGGATGAGGATAAAGACATAGAGTCGTGACCCATTTATGGGATTTATCCCTCTCTATTAATTTTGGGGTTTCTTTTTCTTTTAGAATAAAATGAATGACATGAAATATTTATTATTCTATCATGGTTTTTACCATATTTAGAAACTGGTTGGAAATGCATGTTTTTTCATTTTGGCCCATCATTTCCATTATTTCATATGTTATCTATTGTGGCTTACTCTGGTAGATAGGGTATAGTATCTTTATGGGACTTATCAAACCCTCGTCGTTTTTCAACAACCTATGGCATATGGGGAGGCCTTATGGAGGTCATGTGGAGAACCACCAAGGATCAATTGTTAGTGACTCTTGTTCTAGTTATGTTACAATGTAGTATCAATGGCATTTTATTTTTTGTGTTAGTACTATTTGGGATGGTAGATAGGAGGAAGGTAAGTGTTTAGCCTTGACAATGACATCATGCATTGAATATTCTAACCCTTGTATGAGGAAAACCCGAAGTTTCTAGGGTGGTAAATGTTATTCTTGATGTCTGTTGTTATAGTTGAATGATATTTCAGCATTGGGTGATACACTTTTGTGTGATGTGATTGTCTTATGAAATTTTACTCATGATTGGAATGACATGAGGTTGTGCATTCATGAATAATTTTAGGTACTTAGGACTTTAGGTGTCATGAATTAGGATAAGAACTCACTGGACGTGTTTGTGGGACATGGAGGGTAGGATGCATTTTAACTTCTTTAAAAAAAATTGAATTTTTTTTCTAATAATTATAATTAAAATGGTTAAAAATAATAATTATAATGAATGGTTAGAGAGTTTTACATAATGGAGGGTTTTAAATTAGTTAAAATTATGTTTTTAATAATTTGGTAATGTGTTTAAGATGAATGATATGAATTTTTTGTTAGAAAATGATTTTAACAATGTTTCTAATGAATTATTTTTGTCCATATATATTGGTTTATCCATAAAACCCATGACCCATTGTAAGGATGTATCAGGGTAGTCTTCTTGGTGTGAGGTAGTTCGTTGGAATAGTGTGTTCTAGATGAGTTTTCATGGCTAGTGAAGATACTACTTTTAGGTGAAATGTGGATGAATTACATTATATATTCTACGACTCAAGCTTCAGATTGTAGGAAGATGCCACTGTGTCAATGTGTATATGATGGGTGATAAGAGTAAATCACTGAGCATGGTCCAATGGAAGTGAGATAGGAAAACCTAGTAGTTTAATGTAATCAAATAGAGGAGAAGCACAACGAGGACTTCACACATTTTACTCAGATGATTGAATGGGACCAGGGAGGGTGGATCCAAGTATGTTTGGTCTGAAAATAGAGTTTCAATTAAAATACCAACTAATGATTCCGGAGAGGGTGGACCTGAGGCTGTAGTGTTTGGGATTGTGTCTATTTAGATAAATTTGGATCACATAGAGACTCCTGCAGAGAAGTGAGTCAAGTTAGCAGCGTATATGTTAAAGGGAATGATGAGGCTCTATTGGGATATTTTGGATCAGGCCAGTAAGCACATTTTATGTTATGAATGGAATTCCATGACTTTTTTTCTGAAAAATTATATCTAGAGAACCTAATTCAATAACAAGCTATAGAGTTTATGAGGTTAAAATAGGCAATGATATTAGTTTTGGATTGTGAAGTCCATTACATGGATTTGAAACACATCATTCCTACATTGAAATGAGACGAAGCCATTATGGTGATACGTTTCCCAGATGGGATAAGACATGAGAATAATTCTCTTTAAAACATCTACCATTTAAAAAGGTTTACAGAAGTGGTGGATCATTCCCTTATTTTAGAAGAGAACCTAAATGATGATTCAAGTAGTGAGTCTGTGGTTCTAGTTACGAAAACCTATCATGGGACATCTTTGTGAAGGAAGCAATATTTCAAAAATCTATACTAGGGTGAATGTTTGATGAATGGTCTAAATGGAATATCATGTTATGAGACTGATAACCAAGTATTTTTCTATCATTGTGTCAGGATGGGGCACATGCCTGGTCGGTGGTCATGAAAACTATTTAAGTGTCATGCATGTGACTCGATGTGGCATGTGTAGTGGTTCTGTAAAGACCCTCAACATCTATGACATGTGGAGGATCGAGTCCCATTTCACGTGGAGGTAGGGGATCGGTTATCCCATTATCAGATAGGTAGTTGTAGATCGACTGCCTATACTCATAGAGGTGGTGGATGTGGTACTTATTGGTGAGAGCATCCATACTAGCATAGAAGTACAATACTAGGGACTCAGACTAGGGCCTTGGGTTGTGGAATTGGTTAGCTTCACGAGGTTTATTCTACATGATTGGATATCGACAATTAGAGGTATGATCCTTCTAGCTTCCATGCTAACGCAAGATTTAATTGACATAGGTGCTTCAAATTATTTTTGGTTTTCCTTGTTTTTGGCTATGTGGTGTTTAGTGGTTGAACCTGTGTGTGGGGTCATATATATTGTTATATCATTAGGGGTGGGAACTAAAAACATCAAGCAATGTAAGTGGTGTGTGATCAATATTTGTTGGCACCATTTCCTATGGGACTTGTTCAATCTTCAAATGTCGGGTTTTGATTTGATTTTGCATATGTATTGGCTAGTGTTATACCCAGCCCATATTGACTATTACTATCATAGGGTAATGTTAAAATCTCATGATGGAGACACATATTTCCATCAGGGAGAATGGGATGTTCGAGAAGGCCATTCATGTCTAGTTTTTTAATAGTTGAGTGAACTTATATCCAAAGTATTTTGTATTGTTATAGATTATGGGAAAGTTGTTTAGTCTATATTTCCTTCAATGGTGAATCAATATTTTGATGTATTCACTGAATATTCTCAGTACCACCAACAAAGTGAATTGACGAGTTCAAAATAGAGTTTCCATCCAGAGTAGAACCACTTTTCATTATTCCATATAGAATGGCACCAACAATACTCAAGGAACTCCACACTCAGTCAGAAGAGATGTAGAATAAAGGTTTTATCCTATGTAGTATGTCAACTTTGGGGTCTCCTATGATGCTTTACAATAAAAATGGAAGATCCATGAGTCCATTTGACTATTATAGAAAGATGAATCAGATAATGGTTATGAATTGATACCCTCTTCATCAAATTGATGATCAGTTTGACTAGTTAAGAGGTGATTTAGTGTTTTAGAATCTTGATTTGAGGTCAGGATATATTCAGTTGAGGGAGAGACCTTATGAGATACCATGGAATACCTTTAGAAGTAGGCATGGGTTGTATGATATTATTATGATGTCATCTAGGTTGAGAAATGCACCAAAAATGTTTATGGTTCTGATGAATTGAATCTTTCACCCATATTTAGATATGAATTTAGTTTTATTTGTTGATGAAATAATGTTGTACGCCAAAACTCATGATGATGATGAAAAAAAACTTGACATCATCTATAATACACTAAGAGATCATAAGATATACTCCAAGGTATCCAAATTTCATTTCTATATCAACAAGGACCATATATTAGGTCACATCATCATGGAGGAAGGTTTTTTTGTAGATCCACAAAAGAACAAAAAATTGTGCCTTTGGGCAAGACCAAGAATGTTTATGACATTTGTTATTTTCCGGGATATGATGGTAATTATAGACAGCCAATTAAAGAATTTTTCCATTTGGTAGTGACATATTGATGTGAAACCAAGAAGGGTATTATGTTTGACTGGAATGGGGCTTTCAGTAATTCCATTATAGAATCAAATAGGTGGTTGAAAACCTTTTCGATTCGGATCTTACATGACCCATGTACGAAATATACATTGTTTTATGATACATCTCGTGTTGGGCTTATAGTAGTGGTGGCACAAGATGATTGAGTTGTGGTGTATGGTCCACGATGGTTGAGACCTCATGAAATAAATTACCCTACTCATGATCTAGAATTGGTTGCAATGGTTCATGCCATAAAATGTTTTGAGTATTAATTATTGTGATAAATATTTATAATCTATACCAATCATAAAATCTGAAAGTACATCTTTTCATTGCATGATTTTAATATTCAATAGTAAATATGTGTTAAATACATACAATCATTGGACTTTTGTCTACTTGACACATCCAGAAAGGGAAACCATGTTCTAGATTCTTGAGTTTGAAGTCTAAAAATCAAGTGGTTCATGAATCATATTTATAATATAAGATGAATAATTTGTTTTATGAGATGCACCTAGAGGTGTATGATTTTCTAGGGTAGATGAATCATGAATCCTTGGTAGTTGAGAATGAATTTTTATTCGGGATAAGGAAGGATAGTACGAAGATACTAAATATGTGTCTTTGAGGGAGTGTTTTAAATGTGGGGAGTCACATTATTATTACAAATTTGGATTTGATATGATTTTTTATGTTCATATTCATTTGGTTGTTCCAAAAAGTATGTGACAAGAGTTTATTCATGAGTTTCATGAATATAATTGGGGAGTGCATCCTAGTTTGGCCAAAATTTATCATAAGATTCATATCCAGCGCTGGAAAACATGGATAAAGGAGGTTATTGATTTGGTGTCTAGATTACTTATCTAACAGCATGTGAATACTGAGCATTAGTGGCTAGGTGGTTTGTATCATAAATTTTCCAATTAAAAATTTAAATGGGAATAAATTTTGAATGATTTTGAGGTAGGTATTCCAAAAATCCTTCTGAAAATTGATATGATCTTGGGGCTAGTGGATTGGTTGCCTATGGTGGCTCACTTATTATCGATTTGAGAGACTTTTACCGTAGAAACATTGGGTGATTTGATCATTTTATAGATGGTGTGGTTTTTTGGGGAACTTGATAATATAGTTCTGGATCCTGATCTAGGTTTTACATTTAACTTCTAGAAGAATTTACAGAGAGTGCTTGGTATCTAGGTGTTTTTTATGGATTTTCACTCAAAGACGGATGAGGAGTTAGAGGATACTATTCAGGAGATAGAGTATTAGTTGAGGAATTGTGTCCTAGAATTTTTTACTCATGGAAAAAGATCCTAATTCATGTTGAGTTTTCCTAAAATAATATTTATGAGGAAATTATTCATATGGAACTGTATAAGACAATCTATGGTAGACCGTGTAGTCCTCTATTGTGTTGGAGGGAATATGGTGAATCAGATTTTTTGGGACCAAGTCTCATGCAGGACACATTAGAACCAGTTTAGTGGTTTGGAAACTTATGGAAATGGTTCATATTAGGAAGAAGTCATAGGGGGGTCGACGTTGTATACCTCTTAAGTTTGTGGTGGGTGATCATGTGTTTCTTCAGGTTTCACTGATGTTGTGTCACCGTCGAATTAAGAAATATGTAATGTTAGTACCTATGTTTGTGGGTATGTTTGGCATTGTGGAGAGGGTTAGAGCGGTACCATACAATTTAGATCTTCAACAATGATATAGTGTTAGGAATTATGTTTTTAGGTTTCAAAACATTAACAATATCCCTCGATCCCATGTCATATGATTGTTGTTATGGATGCATAAAATTATGTTGAAGTGACCTTTAAATAGGAACTTGTTTGTATTATCAATCGTAGTAAGAAATTATTATGAGGGACTATTGTGACTTTAGTTTGAGTTTTTTGGTATCATTGTAATGTTCATGAAGAAACCTAGGATAATGATTTGGATAGGTTGGCCTAGTGTCCCAATATATTTTATTTGGAAGTTTGGTAGAACATTAATGTGTGGATATATGATGATCAATTATATGTTTGGGGTGGTTGTATTAAACAAAACATATTATAGGTATGTTTTTATTTAAAATTTCTAATTAAATCTCTTAATTTTGGCTAATGGAATGACTACTGGTTGTATGAGGTGGTTCAAGGGTGTTTGAAGGGGCTAAGACATGAATGAAATTGTATTTTTTCTGTCAAATCCTTATTTCACAGTCGGAACATCATTAGGGATAACCATGTGCCTAAACCGTGATAGCAGGGGGTGAATAGTTAAGAGAACCTTGCAAGAATGGATAGAAAAACTGTGCAGGCATGAACAGAGGCATTCTTCATTGTTAGCACATGGATTTTCTAATTATGTGGGCCTCCCCAAGATACCATGCGGCTTGACCCCTCTTGGGAAGAGGCTGGCGCACAGTTGGTGTTTGGTTTGGAAAACCGTGTGGCCAAACCGTGTACCCCATTAAATAGTGTGAATTTTCCAATATCCCCCTCATGATTTTATGTATATCACCCAGTTTTTTACCCCATGGTTACCCTTTAAACCCTTGGGACAAAATCATGATCTCAAATCTATTGAAGGGTGGTTCTCAATTGATTCAATTGTGATTGGAGTGTGATTGGTTGTGGATTGACGCTCCCAGAATGTGAGATGCCTTTATGGATTCTCTTTTTCAAATTAGGGTGTGTTGTTTTGTTCATATTCTTCTAAATCCCAAAAAACATTTTTTCCAATGAATCATAGATTGGGGCTTCAAAGGGCACTTGAATCCAGATCTAAGGCTATGGTTAAGGGTGATTTCATTATCAGATTTGAGGTAGGTTGTCAACAAGTTATATCCCACAGTTTTTTCATAGATTGGTTCTTGTGTGGTTGTGATATTTCTTCCCTCTTGATGTATGGTTGTTTCCTTGAGTGATTTTTGGTAAAATAGAAGGAGAAATGCTGAATTAAACCCCCATGATCCCCATGGGATTCATTGATAATGGGTAGACTATAACACCCGAGACATTTATGTTATATAAATCATCAAAGGAATCTTTTTCTACACAACACTTTCTTGGCTTTCTTTACACGAAATCACGACCTTCCTCGATAGCTTGCGTCGTACGCAATAACGAGTTTCACTAAACAATGATATGCTATTAAAATATTATTAAAACTAGCCATTATGAATAGTAATAACCACTTTTTGAATATTTATATATTTTATTTTTCAAAATGGACTTCATTTTTGGATTCGGAATATCGAAATTAGCCTAGGTTGATATTTTGGTATTTTTCTGAAAACTTTCAATTTTTGATCAATAGTGAAACCACTAAGTGGTAGTTAAAAAAAACTGAATTTTTCATAAAACATAATTTTACCGCTTCTGTGAGTGGAATTTCAAAAATCTGAGAGACACAGTTGATGTCAGTAAGTAAAACGTGGTTCAATGAGATGAAAATAATTTTTTGGTGAATAGTAACTTTTTACTTTTTTTTACCACGGTAAAATGTAAATAGGGAAATTTAGGGTAAAGATGATATTATTATTACCCTAAATCATGTCACAATTCTATTGGATAAGTGTAATTCGACCAAAAACAAACTTAGAAATAAAATATGACCATTTAGGCCCACTTGTATTAGATTAGGACATTTATTATTAATTTATTTTAAGAAGGGTTAAAATAGTTAAAATCAAAGTTTAATAAGTAAATAATTTTTAATATGGGGTTATACATAAGATAAATTCGACTATAAATATTCATTAGAAATATAAAAATATTTCCTACATAATGGTATTTTATTTTTAAATTTTAGACATTAAATAATTTAATTTATATATGACACAATGATGATGCAGTAATTATCTTATTAATGAAGTATTTGCATAATTGATGTTATAAACGCCAAAATAAATGTAATTTGATACTTTTTATGAATCCCACTAATTTTATAGTTTAATATGACATGTTAGTATTGATTTAATTAACTTGGTTCGAACTAATAATTCTGTTATGTTTTTCACAAAAATCAATTACTAAATAGTGTCAAAATTGACATAAAATAGTTTTTAAAACAAATATCATATTGGTAATTGTTATTTTATTCCTAAAAATCTAAAGTTAGGCCAAATGACTTATATAAGGTTATATATATTAATAAAAAAAAACTTGGGGTTCGTTTGGCTGCTTATAGTAAGTTTAATAACCTTATAGTATAAGAACACAAGAAGACATGGTAAAAGTAAAATTATTTAACTTAATGTTAAATATAAATGATAAGGTTAAAATAGGAACCTAAACTTGTCTAAATTCTATTGGATGAAAGTATTTCTACACATCCCCACCTTAGATTCGAAATATATCAATTTGGAGCTATTTAAAACTGAACTTGACTTTATAATAAAATAATATTTTTAGTTATTCCAAAGGTGCCCCTCTCCTCCCTTATAAAAGGACACCTCCTCCCCCTCTTCCTCACACCACTTTGAGCCTGCAAGCTCGGCCAACCCCTGCCACTATCTCCTCTCCACTTCCCTAGAGACATCCTAGAGCTCCTGGTCTTCTTCAAAGGCCAATTTTAGTGCCCTAAAAGAAGGTCTCAATGAAGCACTTCAAAGAAGAGGTAATGTCTGTTACCGATTCTTTCATCTTTATTTCTTCTTCCACTTCATCTTCTTTAGTTGTTTAATTATGATGTAATAAAATCAGTATCACTCATATACTGATATGTTATTATAAGTATTAAACAACCCTATTTCACCATCTATCCATCCTACGGAAAAAGAAATCATCGCGAGTGCGTACGTACGGAATACCGTCTCCACGCCGTGGTGTAGTCTAGTTTCCACCACCACCTTACTTGGATGGGTATAATTATGTAAATAATGACTATATATGACTATTATTAAGTGATATTTATTGTGAAATAGTATACATATACTCCAATACAATTCCACGATCATAGGAACGATATCATCACTCGTGCGTATGTACAGAATACCGTCTCCACGATGTGATGCGACTCGTTCTACATGATCTTCATTTCATAATGATTATATAAATAAATTTAATGAATGAATATGATATATATAACACTAATACCATTCTAGAAATGAGGTATCTATAACCTAAATAAAATAATAAGAATTTATTCGACAAAACACGCATAAGAACAAAAAGTTATTAACACCCGAATAACAAGTACCAATGAAATATTACTACTAAGAAGCTAAGAATATGACCATATATGATATCATATAAATAGGTATGATTCTGGAATAAGTCAATAACATTATTTAAATCATTATACAGGAGGTTCGGACATTTACAAAGCAAGTCGGACACAGGGTAAGGGAAATATCACAATCTCACTTTTTTCCGAGATTGTTTTTACTTTGGTAATTACTGGGGTGTATTTTATCATCCACATCCATGTTCCCTAAATATGTAATATTATTTCCATCCTTCTAAAATAGTTTATATCCAATTTTACACCTCGGTGAGTTTTAGTAAAAGATATGAAAGGAATCTTTTGACGTTTTTCGTACGAGGTACTTTTTATGACTTTTCCGAAAAAAGTACGGGAAGAAGGTTTCTTTTTAACTTATACGGCATGAATGGATTTTTAAAACATTATTTCCAAGAATATTCCTTTATAAGTTTTCATGTTTATTTTTAGTCAACATCTTTTAGTTTAAAAGTGTATGACATGTTAAGAAAGGAAAATGTTTTTGAAGTAGAAAGGATATTTTCCTCAAGAATGAAGTTCAAGTGTTTAATCAAAATTATTTTCCATCTAAGATGATAAAGGATTATGTTTTTATCCCTATTATTACATTGATTTGATTATGTTGTGATGGAATTATTTTTATGAATTCCTTTATCGTATATGAATTGCTTTATTATGTCATGTTGTTTAAGAATCCCATTATTATTACATGGGTTATGCTATGATGTATGGTTTATGATTTTGTGGCACACATAAGAATGGTATCATTATGAGATGGGTGGGACCTATATCTCCCTCCAATTCATTGGGTAAAGCTCTTATATCTCATGAGATAGACATGGATGGAACGGTAGGTTATACCGGTTCAGTGAAACAGGACTTAAACGAGGGTGACTCGGTTCAGAATGGGACTTTGTACACTAAGATAGTCTTGGAAATGAGTCTTGAATAACAAGAAATGATTCTCTATGATTATGTGTGTATGACACAAAGTTTCATGTTTTATGTTATGATTATTGTGATTACATTTCACTGCCATGATTTATCCCATGTTATGAATTTATGATCTCTTTTGCAGGTCACGATTTCCAAAAGTTATGTGCTTGTGTATATGATGTGATTGATATTTATTTTGTTTACCCTTACTGAGCATTTGATCTCACCATTTTGTATGTTTTCTTTCCCTAGGTCAGGAAGAAGGTTATTGAGTAGGATATTCCAAAAAGGGACTCTAGATATGATGAAATAATTGGGAGGCAAAGTTGATGCTTTATGAACCAGTTGTTTATGTTTCCCAGTTTCTAAAGAAACTATACCTATACGGTCCTTTCGTGGTTTTGTTATATGTTGTAATAAGAATGCTTCAATTTTGAAGTATTAACAATGTATGTAAAGTATGGGTTTTTATAGTTGGTATCAGAGGAATGGTATAGTCAACCTTTGGAAACTAGGATGTAAAATCCTTAGTAAGAACCCTAAGGATAAGTCTAAGCATAGAACACAATCTTAGTGTTCTAGAAATGGCCATGAATAACCTAGGATAAGACCTTAAGTGTGAAATTTTATTCTTAATTATGTGGTTTTCCTATTATAATTACTGTTGCTCACACTATTCTTCTTGGTTTTAGTCAATGGCTGGAACCCGAAGGAATCGTGTTAATGCGGAATACGATGGGAAATGCAATGATTGTCCCCCTGAGCAACCAAACGTTATGGGAGCTGGAATGCAAAATCTTGTAGCCATGCTCACACAACTTTATCAAGCTATGAATCATGAAGGAATTCCAAACGAGCAATGGAAGGAGCAACATTCTGTTGAATCCTTCATGAGGCAGCGTCCACCTTCTTTTAGCGGGTCTACTGATCCATTAGTTGCTGAACAATGGATTAGTACTACTAAAAAGATATTTTCACTTCTTCAATGTTCTGAACATGATAAAGTCATCCTAGCAGTGTATCGTTTGGAAGGAGATGTTGATCAATGGTGGAATCTTATTAAGAATATGAGGCAAAGGGATGAAATTGAGTCCATGGAATGGGACGAGTTCAAGAACTTATTTTTCAATAAGTACTTCCCTCGTATTCTCCGAACAAAGATGGAGAAAGAGTTTCTTGAACTGAAGAAAAATTATGATGAATCTGTTGGTACCTATGAATCAAATTTTACAAGACTTTCAAGGTACGCTTCTGGTATTATTATCCAACCTGCGAGTAAGATCGATCGATTCTTTAGTAGCTTAAAACCAAGTCTTCGAAGGGCGTTAGCCATAAGGGACTTCAATAGCTACGAGGAAATCATTCGATGTGATCTCATAGTAGAAATGGAGATTGGAGTAACCCATCAGTCATATGGGTTTGATAAGAAGTGGAAAATGGAATTCAAAGGAAAATCTAAAGAGCACACTGAAAAGAAGATGAGCTTTCCATTATGCTCAATGTGTGGAAAGAAACATGGAGGGAGTTGTCTTAAAGGGACAAGTAAATGTTTCAAATGTGGAAAGGAAGGTCATCGGGTATTTGAATGCCGCGATGATGGGAAGAAGATGTCTAATGATGCAAACAAAGGAAGGGATACACAGAATGAACCTACTACACTTCAATGTTTCAAGTGCAAGGAGATGGGGCATTATGCCAATAAATGCCCTAATCCAAGGGTTGATGATGATGGTCGATGTTAACAAACTCTTAAGGCTGAGGACAAAGGGAAGTCACATGCAATTTCTATCAGCGATGTGGAGTACGATAACGATGTGGTGAAAGGTACACTTACCATCCACTCTAAAGTAGAAAATGTTTTATTTGATTCTGGATCCACCCACTCTTTTATTTCTGAAGAATTTTTTAAGGGTATCACCGTATTACCTCAACAATTAGATTTTGAGTTAGCTGTGACAACACCTAATGGCACAACAGTCGCATCAAAAGTTTATAATTCTTCTCCGATCGAAGTTTGTGGGAAAGTGCTTCCTGCAAATCTTGTGATCCTTCCTATAGTGGAATTCGATGTGATTCTTGGCATGTATTGGCTTTCTTTATATGGAGCTCATATCAATTTCCAAATAAGGGAAGTACCATTTCATATTCCAGATCAATCTATGATCATCTATCAATGCAAGGATGAACATAACCTTCCAGTGGAAATTTCTTCCATTTTATGGGTATTGATTCCACTAAATGAAGGTTATTTATCTCAAATGGTTGGTGAGAAACTCACGATTAAGAATATTCCCATTGTACGGGAGTTTGATGATGTCTTTCCGGACGAATTACCGGGACTTCCACCAAAACGTGAAGTTGAGTTCTCAATAGAACTCGTACCGGGTGCTTTGCCTATTTCAAAGAAACCTTATAGAATGGACCCAATTGAGTTGCAGGAATTGAAGAAGCAACTCGAAGATAATCTTGATAAGGGATTCATACTGTAACAGCCCAAGATTTTATAAAAAAATATTCTTTTTAATTTTATTAATGTCTTGTGTTGTACGCTACACCAAAAGGAGCTTGCACAACACACATCCTTGACTTGACTTGCATTACACGCAATCGCGACCTTCCTCGATAGCGTGTGTAATACGCAATACCGAGTTTCACTAAACAACGATATGCTATAAAAATATTATTAAAACTAGCCGTTATGAATAGTAATAACCACTTTTTGAAATCCAGTAAATCTTATTTTTCAAAATGAACTTTATTTTTGGATTCGGAGTATCGAATTTAGCCTAAGGTGAAATTTTGGTACTTTTCGGATAACTTTCATATTCTGATGAATAGTGAAAATTACTAAATTATAATTAAAAACAACTTTTTTAATCGAAATAATTAATAGTGATAAATCATTAATTTGAGTGGTTTTAAAGTATATTTAGAATATATTTTTACAATTTAATACAATGTTGGTCATTGGATGTAATTTCACATTTAAACTAGACATAAACAAGTGTCAATCTTTTGATAGATATTGTTTCTTAAAAACACGCTATTTGTTTTAACAGTGGGATTTAATTATAAAATTAATTAATGCAACTTCTATGTTATGAATTTGGTAAAATAGATTTCATTTTTGAATTCGTAATATGAAATATAGCTTAGGATGAAATTTTGGCATTGTTCTGAAAAACATCAATTTTTGATGAATAGTGAAACTACTAAGTGGTAGGTTAAAAACTGAATTTTGCATAAAACTTAATTTTACCGCTTCTGTGAATGGAATTTCGAAAATCCGAGAGACACGGTTAATATCAAGGACTAAAATGTGGTTCAATGAGATGAAAATAAATTTTTGGTGAATAGTAACTTTTTACTTTTTTTACCACGGTTAATAGTAAATAAGGTAACTAAGGGTAAATATGATATTAATATTACCCTAACACATGTCCTAATTCTATTGGACAAGTGTAATTCGACCAAAAACAAACTTAGGAATAAAATATGACCATTTAGGCCCACTTGGATTAGATTAGGACATTTAGTATTAATTTATTTAAAGAAGGGTTAAAATAGTTAAAATCAAAGTTTAATAAGTAAAGCATTTTTAATATGGGGTTATACATAAGATAAATTCTACTATAAATATTCATTAGAAAGCTAAAACGATTTCCTACATGATGGTATTTTATTTGTAATTTTTAGACATCAAATAATATAATTTATTTATGACACAAAGATGATGCAGTAATTATCTTATTAATGAAATATTGACATAATTGATAATATAAATACCAAAATAAATGTAATTTAAGACTTTTTATGAATTCCACTAATTTTATAGGTTACTATGATATATTAATGTTGATTTAATCAACTTGGTTCGAACATTTAATTCTGTTTTGACTTTCAAAAAAATCATATATCAAATAGTGTCAAAATTGACACAAAATAGTTTTTAAATCAAATATTATATTATTAATTGTTATTTTATTCCTAAAAATCTAAGGTTCGGCCAAATGCCTTAGATAAGGATATATGTATTAATAATATACAATTTGGGGTTCGTTTGGAATGTTATAGTAAGTTTATTAACCATATAGTGAAAGAAAACAAAAAGACACGGTAAAAGTTAAATTATTTAACTTAGAGTTAAATCTAATTGATAAGGTTAAAATAATATCCTAAACTTGTCTAAATTCTATTGGTTGATAGGATTTAGACCCATCCCCACTTTATCTTCGAAATAAGACCCTTTTGAACCATTATAAACCGATTTTGACTTTAATATAAAATAATATTTTGAGATATTCCTAAGGTGCCCCTCTCCTCCCTTATAAAAGGACACCTCCTCCCCCTCCTCCTCACACCAATTTGAGAATTCAAGCTCGGCCAACCCCTGCCAAAATCTCTTCTCCACTTCCGTAGAAACATCCTAGAGGTTCTGGTCTTCCTCAAAGACCAATTCTAGTTCCCTAAGAGGAGGTCTCAAAAAGGCGCTTCAAAGAAGAGGTAATTACCGTTACCAATTCTTTCATCTTTATTTCTTCTTCCACTTCTTCTTCATAGGTTGTTTCATTATGAAGTAATAACATCAGTATCACTCATATACTGATATGTTAATATAAGTATGAAACAACCCTATTTCACCATCTATCTATCCTACGGAAAAAGAAATCACCGCGCGTGCGTACGTACGGAATACCGTCTCCACACCGTGGTGTAATCTATTTTCCACCACCACCTTACATGGATGGGTATAATGGTGTAAAGAATAACTATACATAGTTATTACAACATCGTATTGATTCTGATATATTGTATAATACACTCCAATTCAATTAAATATTTATAGAAATGATATCATCGCTCGTGCGTACGTACGGACTACCGTCTCCACGACGCGATGAGATTCATTCTCCATGTTAACCATTTAAAGAATGATTATAAAGTATATATAAGAAATAATAATGAAATATATGACATTATAAAGCAACTGGATTTATGTATATATATATATATATGTATGTCATCTACTTACTTCCATTTCAATACAATAAGGAAAGTAAAACAGCGTTCATGCGTACGTACGGACTACCGTCTCCATGAACGGTGTTTTTCATCTATCTATTATATATATATATATATACTGAATATATATGATATATAAATCATATTTTATATTCTGGAAGTAAGTAAATCATGATATAAGTAATAGTGATGTCAAGAACAACAAGTCAAAACACCTAAGATAAATGAAACGATTTTACCCAAAACGCTTCTTTAACATGGAATTTACAAAAGAACGGGTAATATAATGTCATAAGTGAACCATATATGATATCATAACAATGAATATGATTCTGTAATAAGACAATAACATGATTTAAATTATTATACAGGAGGTTCGGACACTTACAAAGCAAGTCGGACCTAAGGTAAGGGAAATATCACAATCTCATTTTTATCCGAGATTGTTTATACATTGGCATTTACTGGGGTGCATTTTATCATCCACATTCATGTTTCCTCGATATGACATATTATTTACATCCAACTACAATGGTTTAAAGCCAATTTTACCCTTTGGTGTGTTTTTAGTAAAAGATATGAAAGGAATCGTTTTTCGTTTTTCGTACGAGGTACTTTTTTGACTTTTCCGACAAAAGTACGAAGAATGTTTTTTTTAACTTATACGGCACGAACGGATTTATACTGTTTTATAAAGACTTATTTTCATGAAGCTTCCTCTAAAAGATTTCATGACTATTTTCAATAAAATCTCTTTCTTTTAAAATTGCATGATGTTTTGTGAAAAGAAATTGATTTTGAAGAAGAAAGGATATTTTCCTCAAGAATTCAATTCAAGTGTTTTATCAAAATTATTTTCCATATAAGATAATAAAGGGTTCTGTTTCTATCCATATTTTTACATTGATTTGACTATGTTGTGATGGAATTATGTTTATGAATTCCTTTATCTTATATGAATGGTTTTATGATGTCATGTTGTTTAAGAATCCCATTTTTTATTACATGGGTTATGCAATGATGTATGATTTATGATTTTGTGGCACACATAAGAAAGGATTCATTAAGAGATGGGTGGGACCTATATCTCCCTCCAATGCATTGGGTAAAGATTTTATATCTCATGAGATAGACATGGCTGGAATGGTAGGTTATACCGGTTCAGTGAAACAGGACTGAAACGAGGATTACTCGATTCAGAAAGGGACTTTGTCCACTAAGATAGTCTTGGCAATGAGTCTTGACTAACAAGAAATGATTCTCTATGATTTTGTGTGTATGCCACAATAAGTAATGTTTAAAGTTATGATTTCATTTCACTACTATGATTTATCCCATGTTATGAAATTATGCTCTCTTTTGCAGGTTAAGATTTCCAAAAAAAATGTTATGTTCTTATGAAAGTTATGTGATTGATATTTCTTTTGTTTACCCTTACTGAGCATTTGAGCTCACCCTTTTATGTTTTCTTTTCCCCAGGATATAAAGAAATGTTTTAGGTAAAAAAAAGGAAGATCTTTATGGGAGATGTTGAAGATCTTTCCCCACGATTAGAAGATTTTATTCCGAGTTTCCAAAGACACTAAACTATTACGATCCTTGTGTGTGTGTGTTTTTGTTATGTACTAAGTATTCCGCAAATGTAATGTAATGTCAATGTACGTCAAGATACGGGTCTCTACAGTTGGTATCAGAGGAAAGGTTTAGTCAACCTTTGGAAACTAGGATGCGAAAACGTTAGTGAGATCCCCTGAGATATTTCTAAGGTATGTCTAGGGATGTCCCTAGAGATAAGTATACGTATAGGTTATAGTAATAGAATTACGCTAACGATCATAGAATTAAACCTAAGATGTTGGATATTGAAGGTACTCCCCCTTTATTATGTTGTTTTCCCTAGCATGATTTGTGCCTCTCACACTATTCTTTTTGGGTTTTAGACGATGGCTGGAACCCGAAGGAACCGTGTTGATCAATGCAATGGACAATGCAATGATTGCCCTCCTGAACAAACAAATGTTATGGGAGATGGAGTGCAAAATCTTATTGCTATACTTACACAAGCTATGAATCATTCTGGACTTCCAAATGAGCAGAGAAGGGAACAATATTCTATTGAGTCCTTCATGAGGCAACGTCCACCTTCTTTCAGTGGGTCTTCTGATCCACTTGTGGCTGAACAATGGATCAGTACTACTGAAAAGATATTTTCAGTTCTTCAATGTTCTGAACATGATAAAGTCATCCTAGCAGTGTATCGTTTGGAAGGAGATGCTGATCAATGGTGGAATCTTATTAAGAATACAAGGCCAAGGGATGAAATTGAGTCTATGGAATGGGACGAGTTCAAGAACTTATTTTTCAATAAGTACTTCCCTCGTATTCTTCGAACAAATATGGAGAAAGAGTTTCTTGAACTGAAGCAAAGGGACGATGAATCTGTTGGTACCTATGAAGCAAATTTTACAAGACTTGCAAGGTATGCTTCTGGTATTATCATCCAACCTGAAAGTAAAGTTGATCGATTTTTCAGTGGCTTAAAACCAAGTCTTCGAAGGGCATTAGCTATAAGAGACTTCAGTAGCTTTGAAGAAATTGTGTGTTGTGCTATCAAGGTAGAAATGGAAGTTGGTGTTACATATCCATCTTATGGTTTTGACAAGAAACGAAAGATGGAGTTCAAGGAGAAATCTCAGAATAATGGTGAAAAGAAGATGAATGTTTCCTTATGCACAAAGTGTGGAAAGAAGCATGGTGGAGATTGTCTAAAAGGGACTAGAAAATGTTTTAAGTGTGGAAAAGAAGGTCATAGAGCAGCTGAGTGTCGAAGTAATGGAAAAATGGTTTCTAATGATGTGAATAAAGCAAACACTGCAGAGAACGCACCGCCAACACTTCAATGCTTCAAGTGCAAGGAAATGGGGCATTATGCTAATAATTTCCCTAATCCAAGGGTTAGTGATGATCAACATGAGCAACCACTGAAGGCAATGGACAAAGGGAAATCACATGCGATCACTATTGGCAATGTTGAATATGACAACGATGTGGTGGAATGATTAAGTGTTTATGTAATGGGATTCCAAAATAATGTTGTATCATTGAGTATTGCAATATTTATTGATGTGGTATTCAAAGTGATTGAGATATTTTTGGGAAATAAGATGATATGCGCATAATGAAGACGAGAAAATGAAATGTTTAATAGTATTCATGAGCTCATGATTGATATAAGGACTAAGTGATATCATGGTTTGAGTATATAAAATTTTGAGGATTTTGGTATATGGAATGTGTTAACTTTTAACTGCACTCACTAAGGTATTCAAGAGAATACACGATTAAGGACTTTGAATGTTTGGAATGTGACCAACAAGACATATCTTATGATATGTGGGGATCAACGACAGTATTAAATCTCTGGTAATCGTTGTCACTATTTTATGAGAGTGGACTGCAGTATTATGTATAAGCCTAAAGATTAGACTGGATTATGTTGGACATAAGTTAGTATTGTTTAAGGATAGAAGATTTTCGATATTATTGATGGGATGTTATAGTGATGTAGTTTTAGAAAAAGGACAACCTGCAGGACGGGCGACAGCCCATCGCTTCGGACAAGGCTGTAGGAATCGAACCCACAACCGAAGTGAAACTGGCCTTTATCGCCTACCACTGACCTACAGGAAGTCCCTGTTTAGTAGAAACTAGTTTTATTATATTAAGCAGTATGATATATGAAGTATAAGTCCATTTTAGGAACCACATATGATTAATCTCACTATAGATCGACTTATGCATATAATTTTGCTAACCTTTTGTTTGAAACAGATGGAATGACCCTTCATTCTATCACATGATCTACTAACACTTCACGAATAACAAATTCAACTTCATTTATTTAAGAGATGAAGTGAAAATTGTTAAAGGCACGAACAACAGTGAGATCGTACCAAAATAAAGTAAGTATTTATTCTAATTCAAATTCTTTAACTTTAGGGAAATGATCTTGAAAACCAAAAATGTTGTCCTAGTGATCTTATACCTGATGAATCAGATGGTACCTTATATCATCACAAATCTATGGATTTGTGATTACTGGCTTTTCCATAGCCATGTTCTCTACCACTCTCCATCAGAACATGATGGTTAGATTTCTCTTCCATATCCATATTTTTACCTATGTGGAAACCCAGCGATTAGTTTATTTGGGTAATCGTTACATTTCATACTTTAGTTTTTAAAGCCAAATTTTGGTATTCCTTTTTACAATGTGGGATTCTATTAAAGAAACTTTTGAATAGTAAACCATTTATAACCCCGACGAATTTCAAGGGCGAAATTCATTTTAAGGGGGGTAGAATGTAACAGCCCAAGATTTTATAAAAAAAATATTCTTTTTAATTTTATTAATGTCTTGTGTTGTACGCTACACCAAAAGGAGCTTGCACAACACACATCCTTGACTTGACTTGCATTACACGCAATCGCACCCTTCCTCGATAGCGTGTGTAATACGCAATACCGAGTTTCACTAAACAACGATATGCTATAAAAATATTATTAAAACTAGCCGTTATGAATAGTAATAACCACTTTTTGAAATCCAGTAAATCTTATTTTTCAAAATGAACTTTATTTTTGGATTCAGAGTATCGAATTTAGCCTAAGGTGAAATTTTGGTACTTTTCGGATAACTTTCATATTCTGATGAATAGTGAAAATTACTAAATTATAATTAAAAACAACTTTTTTAATCGAAATAATTAATAGTGATAAATCATTAATTTGAGTGGTTTTAAAGTATATTTAGAATATATTTTTACAATTTAATACAATGTTGGTCATTGGATGTAATTTCACATTTAAACTAGACATAAACAAGTGTCAATCTTTTGATAGATATTGTTTCTTAAAAACACGCTCTTTGTTTTAACAGCGGGATTTAATTATAAAATTAATTAATGCAACTTCTATGTTATGAATTTGGTAAAATAGATTTCATTTTTGAATTCGGAATATGAAATATAGCTTAGGATGAAATTTTGGCATTGTTCTGAAAAACATCAATTTTTGATGAATAGTGAAACTACTAAGTGGTAGGTTAAAAACTGAATTTTGCATAAAACTTAATTTTACCGCTTCTGTGAATGGAATTTCGAAAATCCGAGAGACACGGTTAATATCAAGGACTAAAATGTGGTTCAATGAGATGAAAATAAATTTTTGGTGAATAGTAACTTTTTACTTTTTTTACCACGGTTAATAGTAAATAAGGTAACTAAGGGTAAATATGATATTAATATTACCCTAACACGTGTCCTAATTCTATTGGACAAGTGTAATTCGACCAAAAACAAACTTAGGAATAAAATATGACCATTTAGGCCCACTTGGATTAGATTAGGACATTTAGTATTAATTTATTTAAAGAAGGGTTAAAATAGTTAAAATCAAAGTTTAATAAGTAAAGCATTTTTAATATGGGGTTATTCATAAGATAAATTCGACTATAAATATTAATTAGAAAGCTAAAAAGATTTCCTACATGATGGTATTTTATTTGTAATTTTTAGACATCAAATAATATAATTTATTTATGACACAAAGATGATGCAGTAATTATCTTATTAATGAAATATTGACATAATTGATAATATAAATACCAAAATAAATGTAATTTAAGACTTTTTATGAATTCCACTAATTTTATAGGTTACTATGATATATTAATGTTGATTTAATCAACTTTTTTAGAACATTTAATTCTGTTTTGACTTTCAAAAAAATCATATATCAAATAGTGTCAAAATTGACACAAAATAGTTTTTAAATCAAATATTATATTATTAATTGTTATTTTATTTCTAAAAATCTAAGGTTCGGCCAAATGACTTAGATAAGTATATATGTATTAATAATATACAATTTGGGGTTCGTTTGGCATGTTATAGTAAGTTTATTAACCATATAGGGAAAGAAAACAAAAAGACACGGTAAAAGTTAAATTATTTAACTTAGAGTTAAATCTAATTGATAAGGTTAAAATAATATCCTAAACTTGTCTAAATTCTATTGGTTGATAGGATTTCGACCCATCCCCACTTTAGCTTCGAAATAAGACCCTTTGGAACCATTATTAACCGATTTTGACTTTAATATAAAATAATATTTTGAGATATTCCTAAGGTGCCCCTCTCCTCCCTTATAAAAGGACACCTCCTCCCCCTCCTCCTCACACCAATTTGAGCATTCAAACTCGGCCAAACCCTGCCAAAATCTCTTCTCCACTTCCCTAGAAACATCCTATAGGTTCTGGTCTTCCTCAAAGACCAATTCTAGTGCCCTAAGAGGAGGTCTCAAAAAGGCGCTTCAAAGAAGAGGTAATTACCGTTACCAATTCTTTCATCTTTATTTCTTCTTCCACTTATTCTTCTTAGGTTGTTTCATTATGAAGTAATAACATCAGTATCACTCATATACTGATATGTTAATATAAGTATGAAACAACCCTATTTCACCATCTATCCATCCTACGGAAAAAGAAATCACCGCGCGTGCGTACGTACGGAATACCGTCTCCACGCCGTGGTGTAATCTATTTTCCACCACCACCTTACATGGATGGGTATAATGGTGTAAAGAATAACTATACATAGTTATTACAACATCATATTGATTCTGATATATTGTATAATACACTCCAATTCAATTAAATATTTATAGAAATGATATCATCGCTCGTGCGTACGTACGGACTACCGTCTCCACGACGCGATGAGATTCATTCTCCATGTAAACCATTTAAAGAATGATTATAAAGTATATATAAGAAATAATAATGAAATATATGACATTATAAAGCTACTGGATTTATGTATATATATATATATGTATGTCATCTACTTACTTCCATTTCAATACAATAAGGAAAGTAAAACAGCGTTCATGCGTACGTACGGACTACCGTCTCCATGAACGGTGTTTTTCATCTATCTATTATATATATATATATACTGAATATATATGATATATAAATCATATTTTATATTCTGGAAGTAAGTAAATCATGATATAAGTAATAGTGATGTCAAGAACAACAAGTCAAAACACCTAAGATAAATGAAACGATTTTACCCAAAACGCTTCTTTAACATGGAATTTACAAAAGAACGGGTAATATAATGTCATAAGTGAACCATATATGATATCATAACAATGAATATGATTCTGTAATAAGTCAATAACATGATTTAAATTATTATACAGGAGGTTCGGAAACTTACAAAGCAAGTCGGACTTAAGGTAAGGGAAATATCACAATCTCATTTTTATCCGAGATTGTTTATACATTGGCATTTACTGGGGTGCATTTTATCATCCACATTCATGTTTCCTCGATATGAAATATTATTTACATCCAACTACAATGGTTTAAAGCCAATTTTACCCTTTGGTGTGTTTTTAGTAAAAGATATGAAAGGAATCTTTTTTCGTTTTTCGTACGAGGTACTTTTTTGACTTTTCCGAAAAAAGTACGAAGAATGTTTTTTTAACTTATACGGAACGAACGGATTTATACTGTTTTATAAAGACTTATTTTCATGAAGCTTCCTCTAAAAGATTTCATGACTATTTTCAATAAAATCTCTTTCTTTTAAAATTGCATGATGTTTTGTGAAAAGAAATTGATTTTGAAGAAGAAAGGATATTTTCCTCAAGAATTCAATTCAAGTGTTTTATCAAAATTATTTTCCATATAAGATAATAAAGGGTTCTGTTTCTATCCATATTTTTACATTTATTTGACTATGTTGTGATGGAATTATGTTTATGAATTCCTTTATCTTATATGAATGGTTTTATGATGTCATGTTGTTTAAGAATCCCATTTTTTATTACATGGGTTATGCAATGATGTATGATTTATGATTTTGTGGCACACATAAGAAAGGATTCATTAAGAGATGGGTGGGACCTATATCTCCCTCCAATGAATTGGGTAAATATTTTATATCTCATGAGATAGACATGGCTGGAATGGTAGGTTATACCGGTTCAGTGAAACAGGACTGAAACGAGGATTACTCGATTCAGAAAGGGACTTTGTCCACTAAGATAGTCTTGGCAATGAGTCTTGACTAACAAGAAATGATTCTCTATGATTATGTGTGTATGCCACAATAAGTAATGTTTAAAGTTATGATTTCATTTCACTACTATGATTTATCCCATGTTATGAAATTATGCTCTCTTTTGCAGGTTAAGATTTCCAAAAAAAATGTTATGTTCTTATGAAAGTTATGTGATTGATATTTCTTTTGTTTACCCTTACTGAGCATTTGAGCTCACCCTTTTATGTTTTCTTTTCCCCAGGATATAAAGAAATGTTTTAGGTAAAAAAAAAGGAAGATCTTTATGGGAGATGTTGAAGATCTTTCCCCACGATTAGAAGATTTTATTCCGAGTTTCCAAAGACACTAAACTATTACGATCCTTGTGTGTGTGTTTTTTTGTTATGTACTAAGTATTCCGCAAATGTAATGTAATGTCAATGTACGTCAAGATACGGGTCTCTACACATACGCCCTAGTGCGTCACCTTGGGGAGCACCTGTTCTATTTGTTAAGAAGAAAGATGGATCAGTGAGACTCTGCATTGATTATCGAGAACTTAATAGGATCACTATCAAGAACAAATATCATCTCCCGCGCATTGATGACATATTTGACCAACTACGTGGAGCTCAATACTTTTCCAAGATTGATCTTCGTTCAGGGTATCATCAATTAAGGTTCAAAAGGGAGGATATACCAAAGACGGATTTCCGTACAAGGTATGGACACTATAAATTTATAGTGATGCCATTTGGTCTTACTAATGCCCCTGCTATCTTCATGGATCTGATGAATAGAGTCTTTAGAGACTATCTTGATCAATTTGTGGTAGTCTTTATAGACGATATTCTTGTCTATTCAAAGAGAAAGGAAGAACATGAAGATCACTTGAGAATTATATTGAAGACCCTATGAAAGGAGAAGATTTATGCCAAATTTACCAAGTGTGAATTTTGGCTTCAAAAAGTTGCATTTTTGGGTCACATAATCTCAAAAGAGTGGATATCTGTGGATCCAGCAAAAACAGAGGTTATTGAAAGATGGTCGAGACCAACAACAGTAACTGAGATCCAATGTTTTCGTGGTTTGGCTGGATATTATTGAAATTTTGTGAAAGATTTTTCACAATTATCTAATCCACTCAACAAGTTGACTCGGAAAAGAGTTAAGTTTGTCTGGACGGAAGAATGTGAAGAGCATTTCAAGGAGTTGAAAAGAAGGTTGTCCAGTGCACCTATGCTCACACTGCCTTGTAGTGGAGAAAGGTTTGTGATCTATAGTGATGCATCCAAGAAAGGATTAGGGTGTGTTCTTATGAAAAATGTTATGGTGATAGCTTATGCCGCACGACAGTTGAAAATCCATGAGAAAAATTACCCAACACATGATTTGGAGTTAGCTGCGTTAATTTGTGCATTAATGATTTGGAGGCATTACCTTTATGGTGAATAGTGTGATATTTATACTGATCAATAAAGTTTAAAGTATATTTTCACACAAAAGGAGCTGAATATTCATAAAAGAAGATGGTTGGAGCTGATTAAGGATTATGACTGCTCAATCCATTACCACCCTGGGAAAGTAAACAAGGTGGAAGATGCATTAAGTCGACAAGACCATGATTGTTTATCAATGATGAGGATCACAAAAGATCCAATATTTATGGATTTTTAAAGGATGGATCTTGGAATTGTAATGGAAGGGGAAAATTCTTATCTTTCTCAAATGAATGTTCAACCATCTATACATGTGAAGATTAAAGAGGCACAAAAAGAAGATGTCAAGTTACAAAAGAAGGTGAGAAATGTTCCTAAATTCAACCTTGATTGTGATGGGATAATAAAGTTCAGAAATCAGGTTTGTGTTCATCCCATCACGGAATTAAAGAAGGAGCTACTGGATGAGGCTCATAGTTCATCATTCTCTATTCATCCTGGAAGCACGAAGATGTATAGGGACCTGAAAGAGTACTTCTAGTGGGATGGCATGAAAAGAGATGTTGCTGAATATGTCTCTCGATGCTTGGTTTGTCAACAAGTTAAAGCTGAGAGACAGAAGTCTAAGGGGATGTTACAACCATTACCCATACCTGAATGGAAATGGGAAAACATTACTATGGACTCTGTCACCGGACATCCTAAAACATCCAAAGGAAATAATGCTATCTGGGTCATAGTTGATCGTCTTACAAAGTCTGCACACTTCATTGCTATTAGAGAGGATTTCTCTCTGGATCATCTTGCCATGATATATGTAAAGGAAGTGGTAAGATTGCATGGAGTACCACTTTCTATTATATCTGATTGGGATCCGTGATTTACCTCGAAGTTCTGGTGAAGTCTTCAGCATACTCTGGATACAGAGTTGAGTTTCAGCACTGCTTATCATCCTCAGATAGATGGTCAGTCTGAGAGAACAATTCAAACCCTAGAAGATATGTTGAGAGCTTGCTCTATGGATTTCAAAGGAGGTTGGGATCAGCACCTACCTTTGGTGGAATTTTCTTATAATAATATATTTCACTCCAGTATTCAAATGGCTCCTTATGAAGCTCTCTATGGAAAGAAATGTAGGACTCCAACTTACTGGGATGATGTTGGGGAAAGAAATCTATTAGGACCTGATCTCGTTGATGAAATGGCCGAAAAGGTCAGACCTATTTAACAACACATAAGAGTAGCTCAGAGTCGACAGAAAAGTTATGCCGACAACCGAAGAAAAGACCTAGAGTTTGAAGTGGGTGATAAATTGTTCTTACGAATATCTCCCTGGAAGAGGGTTATGATATTTGGAAAGAAGGGGAAGTTGAGCCCTAGATATATCAGTCCTTTCGAAATACTGGATCGTGTTGGGAAGGTAGCTTACCGATTGGCGCTTCCACCGAATCTCTCTAAAGTTCACGATGTGTTCCATGTATCTCTCCTGTGAAAGTACATACCTGATCCTTCAAATGTACTAATCTCAGAAGTTGTACCGCTGGAGCAAGATCTGTCTTATGAAGAAAAACCGATAGAGATTCTGGATCGTAGCAAAAAATTCCTACGAAACAAGACCACTCGATTGGTGAAAGTTTTATGGAGGAACCACCAACTAGAAGAAGCTGCATGGGAGCTTGAGAATATGATGAGGGAGAGGTATCCTCATTTGTTTGTTACAAAGTGACGAATTTCGAGGGTGAAATTCATTTTAAGGGGGGTAGAATGTAACACTCGAGACTTTTATGTTATATAAATCATCAAAGGAATCTTTTTCTACACAACAAATTCTTGGCTTTCTTTACACGAAATCGCGACATTCCTCGATAGCTTGCGTCGTACGCAATACCGAGTTTCACTAAACAACGATATGCTATTAAAATATTATTAAAACTAGCCGTTATGAATAGTAATAACCACTTTTTCAAATTTTATAAATTTTATTTTTCAAAATGGACTTCATTTTTGGATTCGGAATATCAAAATTAGCCTAGGGTGAAATTTTGGTATTTTTCTGAAAACCTTCAATTTTTTATGAATAGTGAAACCACTAAGTGGTAGTTAAAAAAAACTGAATTTTTCATAAAACTTAATTTTACCTCTTATGTGAGTGGAATTTAAAAAATCCGAGAGACATGGTTGATGTCAGTAAGTAAAATGTGGTTCAATGAGATGAAAATAATTTTTTGGTGAATAGTAACTTTTTACTTTTTTTTACCACGGTAAAAAGTAAATAGGGTAATTAAGGGTAAAGATGATATTATTATTACCCTAACACATGTCCTAATTCAATTGGATAAGTTTAATTCGACCAAAAACAAACATAGGAATAAAATATGATTATTTAGGCCCACTTGGATTAGATTAAGACATTTATTATTAATTTATTTAAAGAAGGGTTAAAATAGTTAAAATCAATGTATAATAAGTAAATAATTTTTTATATGGGTTTATACATAAGATAAATTCGACTATAAATATTCATTAGAAATATAAAAATATTTCCTACATAATGGTATTTTATTTGTAAATTTTAGGCATTAAATAATTTAATTTATTTATGACACAATGATGATGCAGTAATTATCTTATTAATGAAATATTGACATAATTGATGTTATAATAACCAAAATAAATGTAATTTGAGACTTTTTATGAATCCCACTAATTTTATAGGTTAATATGAAATGTTAGTATTGATTTAATTAACTTGGTTCGAACTAATAATTCTGTTATGTTTTTCACAAATATCAATTACTAAATAGTGTCAAAATTGACATAAAACAGTTTTTAAAACAAATATTATATTGGTAATTGTTATTTTATTCATAAAAATCTAAGGTTCGGCAAAATTACTTAGATGCGGTTATATATATTAATAATAAACAACTTGGGGTTCGTTTGGCTGCTTATAGTATGTTTATTAACCTTATAGTATAAGAACCCAAGAAGACATGGTAAAAGTAAAATTATTTAACTTAATGTTAAATTTAAATGATAAGGTTAAAATAGGAACCTAAACTTGTCTAAATTCTATTGGATGAAATTATTTCGACCCATCCCCACCTTAGCTTCAAAATATATCAATTTGGAGCTATTTAAAACCGAACTTGACTTTATAATAAAATAATAGTTTTAGTTATTCCAAAGGTGCCCCTCTCCTCCCTTATAAAAGGACACCTCCTCCCCCTCTTCCTCACACCACTTTGAGGCTTCAAGTGCGGCCAACCCCTGCCACATTCTCCACTCCACTTCCCTAGAGACATCCTAGTGGTCCTGGTCTTCTTAAAAGGCCAATTTTAGTTCCCTAAAAGAAGGTCTCAAAGAAGCACTTCAAAAAAGAGGTAATGTCCGTTACCGATTCCTTCATCTTTATTTCTTCTTCCACTTATTCTTCTTTAGTTTTTTAATAATGAAGTAATAACTTCATTATCACTCATATACTGATATGTTATTATAAGTATGAAACAACCCAATTTCACCATCTATCCATCCTACGGAAAAAGAAATCACCGCACGTGCGTACGTACAGAATACCGTCTCCACGTCGTGGTGTAGTCTATTTTCCACCACCACCGTACTTGGATGGGTATAATGGTGTAAATAATGACTATATATGACTATTATAAAGTGATATTGATTCTGAAATAGTATACATATACTCCAATAAAATTCCACGATCATAGGAACGATATCATCACTCGTGCGTACGTACGGAATACCGTCACCACGATGTGATGCGACTCGTTCTACATGATCTTCATTTCATAATGATTATATAAATAAATTGAATGAATGAATATGATATATATGACACTAATACCATTCTAGAAATGAGGTATCTATAACCTAAAGAAAATAAAAAGAATTTATTCGACAAAACACGCATAAGAACAAAATGTTATAAACACCCGAATAACAAGTAACAATGAAATATTACTACTAAGAATCTAAGAATATGACCATATATGATATCAGAAAAATAAGTATGATTTTGGAATAAGTCAATAACATTATATAAATCATTATACAGGAGTTTCGGACACTTACAAAGAAAGTCGGACCTAAGGTAAGGGAAATATCACAATCTCACTTTTTTCCGAGATTGTTTTTACTTTGGTAATTACTGGGGTGTATTTTATCATCCACATCCATGTTCCCTCAATATGTAATATTATTTCCATCCTTCTAAATTAGTTTATATCCAATTTTACCCTTCGGTGAGTTTTAGTAAAAGATATGAAAGGGATATTTTGACGTTTTTTGTACGAGGTACTTTTTTTTGACTTTTTCGACAAAAGTACGGGAAAAATGTTTATTTTAACTTATACTGCATGAATGGATTTTTAAAACATTATTTCCAAGAATAATCCTTTATAAGTTTTCAAGTTTATTTTTATTATAATTCTTTTAGTTTAAAATTGTATGACATGTTAATAAAGGAAAATGTTTTTGAAATAGAAAGGATATTTTCCTCAAGAATGAAGTTCAAGTGTTTTATCAAAATTATTTTCCATCTAAGATGATAAAGGATTCTGTTTTTATCCCTATTATTACATTGATTTGATTATGTTTTGATGGAATTATTTTTATGAATTCCTTTATCATATATGAATTGCTTAATGATGTCATGTTGTTTATGAATCCCATTTTTATTACATGGGTTATGCTATGATGTATGATTTATGATTTTGTGGCACACATAATAATGATATCATAATGAGATGGGTGGGACCTATATCTCCCTCCAATGCATTGGGTAAAGATTATATATATCATGAGATAGACATGGCTGGAACGGTAGGTTATACCGGTTCAGTGAAACAGGACTGAAACGAGGGTGACTCGGTTCAGAAAGGGACTTTTTCCACTAAGATAGTCTTGGAAATGAGTCTTGACTAACAAGAAATGATTCTCTATGATTACGTGTGTATTCCACAAAGTTTCATGTTTTAAGTTATGATTATTGTGATTACATTTCACTGCCATGATTTATCCGATGTTATGAATTTATGATCTCTTTTGCAGGTCAAGATTTCCAAAAGTTGTGTGCTTGTGTATACGATGTGATTGATATTTCTTTTGTTTACCCTTACTGAGCATTTGTGCTCACCCTTTTGTATGTTTCCATTACCCTGGTCAGGAATAAGGTTATTAAGTAGGATATTCCAAAAAGGGACTCTAGATATGATAAAATAAGTGGGAGGCAAAGTTGATACTTTATGAACCAGTTGTTTATGTTTCCCAGTTTCTAAAGACATTATACCTATACGGTCCTTTCGTGTTTTTTTATATATTGTAATAAGAATGCTTCAATTTTGAAGTATTAACAATGTATGTAAAGTATGGGTCGTCATATAGACTTATTTAGGGCCACCCATGGGGTGCTCGCATATTCTTGAACATAGAACATGAAAATGTTATGCATGAAATTGTCATAGATTGAAATATATCCCATGATAAATGTTTTTACATGTTGGTTATGATTTTAAAGATGCAATAGTTTCCGTTGTGTCTAGTTGTCGATAGTGGAATACGGGGTTATTTGGCTTAATGAAAAAAAGGTTTAAGTGGGTTAATGTGAATGTGTCAAGGGGATTATGAATTTATAACGAAAATTTGAAAACAAATTATGGAATAAAAAATGATAAAGTTTTTAATTGTGTTAATATCTAGAAATTGTTAAATATGAAGAATCGTTTAATTTGTATAAATTTTTAAATATGTTGAATGGGTTAATGTATAAAAATTGTTAAATATTGTAAATGGGATAATATATGGATATTTTTTAAGTATTATGAATGGGTTAACATATGGAAATTATGGAATATGTTATACGGGTTAACATATAGAAAGTTTTGAATGTGATAAATGGGTTAAGGTACGGAAAGAGATATGGGTTAAATCGGATACGCTAAAAAATTGCAAATCTATTATTGGGTTAAGTAATGTTAGTGATTTTTTGTGTTAAATGAAATGTGTAATGTAATTGTTATGTATTGATTTTGTATGGTTTGTGCCATGGTACATATGGTAAATGGATAAATAAACATGTGTAGATGGCTAGGCAATTTTGGGTATTGTCCTTGAGGATTCATTCCTGCGGGTCAGGTTAGACTGCAGCTATAAACCCCACACCACAATGCATATGATAGGGAAGGGTACAAAGGCTCTATGCCCCTCAGAGATGTATTAGGAGAGACTAAACAGACCGAGGCTCCAAGGTAAGTGCGGTGTAAATGTTTATGAAATGTTAATACCAAGAGACATAGGGAACATGATTTATTTTGTTATGCTACGTAATTTATTTTTAATGCTGTTGTGTAAATAATATAAATTTCTAAGCAATGGAAAATGTAATGGAAATTGATTAAGTAATGAAGATGGATTAAATGATTAAAATGTGACTAATTATTAAAATTTCTAAAGTAAATATTCTTAACTAATGGAACTCGAGTTACATTTTGTTATCATTATCTTCTACCTAGTATTTTCATACAATATTTATTTAAATTTTATATTTTTTAGACACTGTGGGTGGTGGCCTACTGAGTTTTATGCACACCCTTCATGGGCCACAGTTGTGTACCCGATCAAATTTCATTGTTACAGGTCAGGATAATGGAAAAGGCCCTATTCTAGGGAGTTGAGTTTGGATTTGGGAGTGGATGGACGAGGATCCATACTTGTACTCGAAGACCATTTTGGGGATTCATCACGTTCTATTTATTTTGTTTATTCCTTTATATTTGGAACTTTTATCCTGGAATGGAATATTTAATATTTGGTCATGGTTTTTACCTAGTTTGGAAACTGGTTGAACATTCATGTTCTAGATTTTGGCTTATCATATGCTTTATTTTATATGTTATCTACTATGGATTACTCAGGTAAATAGTTTATAGTCTCCCCATGTGACTTTTTTTACCCTCACAACAAGTTATCAATCCCTTTCATACTAGGAGGTACATCTGAGATCATGTGGTGACCCGGCTCCGAGAACCAGTTTATTGGCTCTTGGGCCAGGGATGTTACATACCAACTCAAATTTTGTGCTTCTAACAAAAAAATAGAATCAAATTAAATTTAAACATATATAAATTATTCTCAATCATTAGTTACATGAACTATTTCATGTAAATATTTGTAATTATATGAAATTGGAAATCACCACCTGAGTATGATTATATCCATAGATAAAAAATACATACCTTTGTTGAATTGGAATAATCCCAAAATCTAGTGGAAATTATGACCTAAAATACCTCTACCCAAGGATATTTTGATCAAGTTATTTTTCAATGAAATCAAAATTATAATGCCTAATATGTATAAAATACAGTAAACCTAAAAATATTATCTCATAACCTTAAGTATAATCAAAATGAAATGTTGATGGAAACGAAATCTTATGTTTTCTCACATATCATGGAATAAATATTTTATACAAAATATCATATAAAATGAAATGAAAAAATACATAAAATATGAATAATATTAACAATATATACATACAAGAATAATTGAATTTAAAAAACATAAATAAATGAATAATTCAATTATTTAAAAAGAGATTAAAAAAACTATACCAACCAACTTTACTAAACCAACTTTTGATATGGTCTAATGTTATACAGATTCAACATCGGTACCAATAAATGTTTTTGAGTGTATTAACAAAAATATAACCTTCATTAAAAATTTCCACAAAATATCTTGCAGTATGGAATAATGCATGATATTTTTCCCAATGAATACACCATGTAGAATGCCCATTTTAGAATCCATTATGCGATTCCTTCTTAATATTATGAAAATTGTTTGTGTTTATTATATAGAAAAAAATTATAATATATAATTGTTACTATGTTTGGGAATTTATTAATAAATTTTATCTCACCAACATATCTTATATAAGATTCAAAATCACTCGACTTTTCTCACATAACACCCCACCATATCTAGAAAATGAGATATGGCTAAAAACTAGTTCTATAACTAGTAGTTTCTTATATGAGGCTACTGAAGCCATTTTTGGATATCCAAACCATTTTGGTAAATATTTTTTTGACAAACATGTCATTTATTAAAATGACATAATATTTTCTAAGGTACCATACCAGTCTTCATTGTGTAGGTAGACCCTGACAAAAACACGACAAACCATGATAGAGAGCCTAGTACCATAATGTTATATTTTCTAATAATTTTTAATGATGTACAAAAATATTTCATTAGGATTATTAATTATTGATCAAGAATGACTATGAAAATAAACACCTATTTTTATTAAAAAAATATCATTTAAAAAAACTGGGAATCGAAATGAATGTTTCAAAGGGGGTATATCATTGTTCATATGTAGATACCATTTGGTTTATCCCAATAGATCATCATCAAATTGAATTATCATCATTAGTTTTTAGGATTCCATTGATGTGGTTCATGGGACCTATCATTGCCTCTAATATGTATAATAAATCATGAAATACATATCCATGTTCCCATAGGGATTAACCACTATAATAGAATTATAATATAAAAACCCATAAATACCTAAATTTATACACTTTCATTATTAATTGGTAGAGATTTTGATTAGGTTATATATATATATAAACCTATGGATTCTTACATATGATGTTATCCATTAACCAATATAATCATTGAATGATTTGTAAGTAACTGTGATATGTAATTGTTGTGCTAGAACCTATTACATTAATGAAAATAGAGATACATGAGTTTAAGAGAGTTGTGACTATGATAGAATAATATTAATTGTCCCCTACCATCTTAATTTAGTGATTAATTATCCTTTTTTTAGGAATCATTAATCAAATTCATATTTCTGTTGATCTTCATAACATTCTAATTGATATATAATGACTAATTTTTTTGGATTCACTTCATATAATAATATGATTGTCAGATTTAATTTAACAATAAATTATAGATTACACATAATCACATGATGTTTCCTAGTTGGGGATGATTGATAATCACTCTGTAAGAATAAATAAAATTTTATTTCAAACCACTATCATATACATTGGGATGTGGTGTAAAATATGTTGTCCAGAGATCCACAGTAGTGTTGTGACTATCAGAATTACATAGTCTATGATTTAGTGTATATTATCCATCAATCCTTCCTATAGGTAAATTTTTAAGAACCTTCAATCTCCCTTTATCTAGTCAAATGAGTCATTCATCCTTGGGAGGGGGTAATGGTTCTTCATCATCACCTATTCCGAATAATGATAATACTTACATAATTATAAACTGTTATCCACCTTCATTGAATTTACTTATAGATCACCCCATGGTGATACAATAATATGAATTATACCTATCTATATGAAATCGCCACGATGAGTCTACAAATCATGTTTCTTAAAATATATTATAATATATATAGACATAAAAATTAGATATTACTTTTGTTGTAACTCTATCTTAAACTAAATATCACCTCGATGGGTTTCAATCAAAATATGAAAATCTTGTAGTTTCAAATAATTTTGCCTATAAACAGACCTTAAAAATTTGATATATGTAAGGATATAACTCTATCCAAAACTAAATATCACATAGATGGGTTACTATCACAACAAATTTGGAAAATAATCAAGAAAATGATCCACAATCCTCTGAAACTCCTTCACCCACAACATCATTAAGATCCCCACGAGCTTTGTTAGCGGTGATGAGATTGGATCCAAAATTGAAGATCTATACAATAATCACACTCAATAATAAATGTTTCATGCTATCTATATACATAAAATAAATCCACTCTCATCAGATAAAAAAATGGAATTAAAATCATATGCACTTATTCCACAAATCTTGGGTTAAGGTAAGTTCAACAAAGGAGTGTAAATATCCTAAAATAATTATTCTATAAATAAGGGTTGTGTAAAGACAACTTTTACCTAGAATGATATTATACCACATATCACTAGTAACATTATCACAAGAATATTACTACACCATACACCTCTACCTCACTGTCCATAATGATCACCACCACCTTAATAAGATCAATCCTAGTTCCCTAAGGATATGGAACATATTTTTGTTGAACTGTACATAATCCATCACCCCTTTTCATTCCAAAATCACGAGGACTTTTTTTCATTGGATATATCCAAAAAATAACCTATAGATCCATAATAACCACTAAAACAAGGTGAAACATTAACCATATTGATGTATGTGCCCACTGTAGAAACTATATAGGACACCAAATCTCTTAATATTGGTCTAATAAAAACCATCTTTAGAGAAATAAGATAAGGAATGTAGAGGATAACTCTTCAACAAATAGAACTATTACTATTCTAAAATTATATATCCAATATTCATGCATTCACTTCTAGTAATGATCTTATATCCTCACTATCTAGATTAAATCATCTTTTTAAATGTTTTCTCAATCTCATTAAGCTGGGTTCACACTTTGATTTATCATGGAATCATGGAATGGATAAACTGATTCTAAATCTGTAGATATAAATCGTCTCTAAAATCACATGACCTTGACTCAGAATTTATAATATGATCATTATAATAATATAGAAGTTTCACAAACTATACGTTGAGCCCTCTCACACTGAATCCCCCCAGTTAATTTGTAAGAAACTATTCTCATTGCACGAACATCAGTATTAAGAATGTAATGTCTATATTCTGGGTGTTGCCAAAATGCACCCCATACCCGGTCTGTCACATTGCCTCAATCACATTTCCCCAATCACCAGAGGCTGCCGACTTACAGCGAGGGCCTTGGTTGTGATTGCGGGGAAACAATGCCTTCATTGGTAGAGTAACGCAATGGGAAAAAAATAATTTACAATGACAGAAGTAGTAATACCATACAATAAGTAAATAGTGGAAGAATGAAAGTAAATAAACAACCAGAGCACATATATAAATGATGAATTTCAAATATGTCTAGGAAAGTGGCCAAAGAAGTAAAAATGTTGGAAATACAGTGCTAAACCATGTTTGATGAAATCAAGTAAACTCTAGTAGCATCACAAGACTCATTTTAGTCCCATGATCTTCTGATCCACATCAATCAAGTACCTGATGATGAAGAGAAATTTCCTTTATCTATACATGCAACCATATAATCTATTTGAGCCCAAAAGCATGACCCAAATAGTGTTGTGAGACGTATCCTAGAAGGAAACAACCCAAAGATCTGTGCATAACTCTCAGTGAATATTTATAGTAGGTAAAATGAAAAATGAAGAAATAAACAAGGAATTACTCAAAAGTAATCAATCCAACAATTTCAATTACCTTCCTTTACATTCATTTATCATTCAACCAATAATTCACAAGAAACCCATTGGGAATGTTCTAACAGTCTAACCCCTCTAGTTTCACAAGGAAAAAGACTTTTTGAGGAAGCACTAACTGTCGATTTCCCACAATGTCATTTAATGATAAATACAGACTTTTTGAGGAAGAACTCAATGTACATTTCCCTTGTGGTCTCATAATGGTATAATATATACACCCTAAGGGAGCACTCAACGTCCATCCCCCCTATGGTCTTGCAACATGCAATGTATATTTGTCACTATGGGGAACCCCTCGACATCAATTCCTCCTATGGTCTAACTACAATAGGTTCTCATAGCCCTGTGTAATAAAATCATGCAAAAATGATATCCAAAATGCAAATAAATATAAACAAATCCAAGGTTAAGTTCCTACAATGCGTATCACAAGCATGTCATACAATATCAACTCCAACCTAACATCACCAGGCATGGAAGAAAAATAGCCTAACAGGCAGTTCTAGAGCCAACGACCAGTATAAAACTAGCATGGGAAAACACACCCATAAACATGTTAATCCAACTAAATCATAACAAAAACCTTTTTTCATGTAAAAAATGGGAGTAGGAATCAAACTAGGTATAATCTCCAAAACATGTTATACCCTAAAATTGGGTATTGATCATTTTTGTACATATAATTCAAAGAAAACTACGGAAAGGCACAAACCACCAACGTCAATGTTTTACGATCGATATAGTTGAAAATAAGTCTTTTAATCGACCTAGAACATCGTAGATCTACAAAAATTTCAAAAATGCTCAACCTCAAATATCTCATGGAAGAATAAAAATCAAGAGAAGAGATTCTATAAAAAGAAAGAGCTCACCAAGGGGATTCCAATGCAATTGATGATGTTTGATTCAAAGAACGGATGATGAATCTGTGGATAATAGACGAATCATCTCCATAAGTTGCTTCTAGATGAGATAATTTTTGAAGAATACGTTTCTGGGGATGAGATGCAACCCCGATCCGAACTATAAAATAAATGAAGGATTACTTGGTGTGTTCATTAAATGTAAACTCCATGTACTTGCATCTACCAAACCCACTTTAAATGGTATCCATGTCACCCCAAATGTCCATGTATTGGCCATTACAAGGCTAATACACAACTACTCACAGAAACTTTGTAAATGGCGTGTACTTATGAATTTTACAATAAACACCCCTTTTTCTAAAAAACACACGAAAACAAGATCCGTACCTGAAAAGAAGATCCGGGTTCTTAAAAACATCACCCCTTAAATAAATTCATCCTCGAACATCCCTAACAAGGTGGCGTAGAATAATCCTTCAACAACTCCGTCCACTGGGATCGCACATTGGCCTCCCTCTCCCATGTGTCCTCTTGTACTCGCCCATGCTGACACAACACCCATACCAGAGGAATAGTCCAGCCACATAGACCAATTGTGATGAGATCAAAAATCAAGTTGGGATTCTCCTTGAACAATGATTTCACCTCCAACTTATCCTCCTCAGGTTGAAAAACATGAGATAAGTCTGATAAGTAACTCCATAGATGAGAAATGTGGAAGACATTTTGCATAGCTTGATACCTATGAGGTAAATGAAATCAATAGGAAAATCGGCTTGACCCTCTCCGAAACCTCAAACGGCCCAACATAACTTGGTGAAAGCTTTCCCTATCTCCTAGTCCTCATGTGTCCCAACCTCAGTGTGACACGTAGGAAAACAAGATCTCCAACCTCAAAATCTAGAGGTCATCTCCGTCTATCAGACCAAGACTTCTGTCGTAACTACGTAATAGCCATCCTCTTCAGATTCAACTTCACCTTCTCTGTGTTCTCCTAGATAAGACGAGGTCCAAACAAAGCCTCCACTCCAACTTCCTTCCAAAATAGGGGTGATCGGCATGACCTACCACACAAAGCCTTATAAGGTTCCATCTAAATAGTTGCTTGAAAACAATTATTATAGGAAAACTCCACCAGAGGCATGTGCTTCTCCCAGGATCCCCCAAAATCTAGGATGCATGCTCAAAGCATATTCTACAACACCTGAATTGTATGCATGGACTAGAAATAAGTTTGGTGATGGTATGCTATACTCAGAAGTACATGTGTACCAAAATCCCTCTATAATCATTAGTAGTCTCAAGAAGTAAAACAGTTGTCTCTGTCTTAAAGATGGAGAGTGGAACCCCATGTAAATGTACAATCCCCCATATTTATAAGCTTCCTAGATCATCAACATTGAAGGTATCTTTGATTGGTAAAATGTAAGCCACCTTGGTGATCCTGTCAATGAAAACTCAAACTGAATCATCCCCTCGAGGCGATCTCAGTAACTCTGTCACAAAATCCTTTCCAACATCATTCCACTTGCACTCAAGAATGAGTAACTACTATAAAATCCCTGCTGGTCACTAATGCTCTGCCTTCTCCTGTTGATAAGTGGAACATCTCAGAACAAAACCAACAACATGCCTCGTCAATCCGGGCCACCAATACTAATGGTGTAAATATTGATACATATTGGTGATTCCAGGATGAACTACCCAGACTGAGGAATGAAAATCCCACATCAACTCCTCTTGTATGTATACTAACACCCATACGCATCCATGGAAGCACAAGATCTCATTGTCCATATGGTTCATCCAGGAATAGGGTTCTATCCTAACACACTCTACTGTAGAACTAGTCCATCAGATTCTCACAGCTACCTCATGCACACCCTATCATGTAGAATAGAGGTAACAACTACAGAATAGAGATTCCTCTTCCCCTGTCTGTCTTGAACCTCCAAATGTATCTCAGAGAAAATACACATATCCTTCCACTCACTACGGTCCTCCTGAACTGCCTATATCTGAGTCCTCATTCTCAATGAATCATCCATTTTGTTTCCCTTACCTGGCATCTAGCTAAGATCAATGTCAAAGGGATGAAGGTACCCGACACACCATCAATGTATCATGTTTAGGTAACTCTTGGTAAATATATACTTGAGAATTTTGTGGTCATCGTACACCACCAAATGATCTCCTAGAAGGTAATGTGTCCAATAAATCCAGACATGAACTAAAACAGCTAACTTGAGATCATGTGTTTGGTAATTCCTCTCATGTGTCCTCAACTGCTGAGACCCGCGCGAAAAGACTCCTTCCACATGCATAAGCACTACTCCCATCCCGATACCTTATGGATCACAATTAATAGTATAAATCTTTCTCATATATAAAAAACTAGTATTTATGCTAAAGTCAATATCCCTTTCATCTATTGGAAGGATTAATCAATGGAATCTGTCCCCAGGTATTTCTCACCTTTCCTAGTTAGGCCCGTCAGTGGCGCTTCTATGTGTGAAATGTCCTTTATAAAATGCATGTAGTAATGAGACATCCCTAGAAAATGTTGTACCTCAATGTAATTTTCTTTCTTCTCCAAGGAAACTACTTCTCTCACATTCTCTAGGCCTAATGATACTCCTCTCTCTGAGAAAACATGTCCCAAAAAGATAGTATAGTCCGTCCAAAAGATGAATTTTGAGAGAATAGAATATAACTGATTCTCTCATTGTGCACTCCAAATGATGTAAATATTGGTAGAATGCTCCTTCCGAGTGTGGGAGTACACAAAGATATCGTCCACAAAAACCACCACAAAGGAGTCCATGTATGGATAGTGAACTCGGTTCGTTAGTGCCAAAAAAATTGCAGGTGCATTCCTAAGACCGAACGACATAGCCACATAATCGCATAGACCATACCTAGTATGAAAGGTTTTAATAGGTATGTATGATGGTATAAGGTGCAACTGATGGTAACCAGATCTCAAGACAATCTTCAAGAACTCCCAGGCTCCTCGAATCTGATTAAAGAGATCATCAATCTCCGAAGAAGGATATCAGTTCTTGACCATCAACTGGTTCAACTTATGATAATCCACACAGAGTCTGAGGGTATTTTTTTCCTTTTTCTCAAACAGGACAGGAAAACCCCAAGGAGAAGTACTAGATCATACGAAACCCTTTCTGTGTAACTTCTCTATCTAATTCTTGATCTCTTGTAACTCTGGTGTAGCAGTCCAATAAGGAGGAATGGACACCAATGCCACTCTTGGTACAAGATCAATAGATAAAGATACATCATTCTCGAAAGGTAAACCTGAAATGTCATATTGAAAGACATTCTGAAAACAATCAATCACTGGAGGAAAGTCCATATGTGAAGTTCCCTAGTCATCAAGATACAGATTAGCAATATGGGATATAACACCTCTCAACCCATGTTGCTCAAATCCATCTCTTCTCTCCTGGACATCCCATTCACCCTTATGTAGAAACAAATCACACTATGGTGATGTGAAAATCACCATATGATGACAGAAATAGACAACGACATGGAAGGTAACTAACTAGTCCATTCTAAGAATGACATTATAGCTTGAGAGGACCAGTCTGGGATATACCTAACACTTAGATGGGGGGTGAATCAGTGTTTTGGACTTTTGAAACCAATTACAAAATTTATCCTTGTACCTCGTGACCTGTTAGGATATTGATTCTCTTATTCTATTTTTCCCATCGCATGAAATAATTGAAAGAAGTAAAAATATGAACATGATATTTTTACAGGGTTCACCACTCAATAAGAGTAGCTACATCATAGCCATGCATGGGTATGACCAGTGCATGGATTCTTCAAAATGATGTGATATGAAAATATAGTGGTGTGGCTAGGAAAACAATCCTCTAGCCAGTGAGAGTCCCTACACTTTAGAGGGGGGTGGGAAAAATTCCTCTTCCCGGGACTGGTGATGACCTAGCCCAACTTGAATCATCTTGAAGGTTATTTATACTGCCTATGGAGACAGTCTTCTTCCTTCTTCAAAATTAATGTTCTTCTCTTGGTCTTCTATAATTCTCTTCACTTGATTACATGCAAAGAAGTTGTCAAGCAATTCTTTTTTCATTCCTTCTCTTCTTTTCTAGTGCAACACAAACTGCACTAGTCTTCTTCTTTATTATTCATAGTGAAACAACCAACTACACTAAAACTTCTTATCTCTTCTTGGCTAGAATAACATATAAAAATGTGATTATTCAGACACTGAAGATTAGTTCACTCGACATTATCTGAATTAAACTTCCCTAAATAATTGTAGGCTTCAATTGGGAATACTTTGTTCTTATTCTTCTTCTTTACCTATTTCTATGCAGCAAACCTATAAGTTCCACACTCTTCTAATTCTTTTTCTTCTTCAAAGAAAAACCAACTGCACTAAAACCTACTCTTCTTCACATGTTCTCTTTCAGTGCAAAACCATCTGCACCGATCTATTCTTCTTATTCTTCTAGCTAGAATCAAAAAATCTCATTGTGATTGTATAAAAAATGAAGTCTATAACAACATAGCATCATCTTATATGAAAAAAATCTGGTATGAACTTCTAGAACAACTCACAGCTTGCATGATAATCCTTACTTGTGTGCCACCCTGCTTGCACACCCTCACATGCATGCCTTAATTTTTCATAGCTCACAACATGCGCACTTATTTTGGTTTATACACAAAAAACTTCTCTAAGACACCACCCGACATGCGCACCTCTGACAACTTGCATGCCACTTATGTTTGTGCACCCCTATACATGCACTCCACCCTACTTGCATGCCACTCTGCTTGTGCGCCACTTCCTACTTATGCATCTTATAAATAACCCTCAACTTGCACGCCACTTCAGTTTACAGACCACTTCTACGACATGCGCGATTAGAGCTCAAATTTTCTCTTAATAGTGGAGCCCTTAAAAATGAAGAGGTGAGTCATCTATTTGTAGCCATTTTGGTGACTTGCTCGCCACATACACTTGTGTTCCACTCCAGCAATTTCGTGACACCCCAACACTTGCGCGCCATCCCAACACTTGAGGGCTTCCCTAGCACTTGTGCGCTGCCCCAACACTTTCACATCATTCCATCACTAGCATGAAACTTTCATTCCATTATCATATTTTGATATGATGATGTTGAAATATGACTTTCATGCAAAATACACTTGCACGCCACATATACATGAGCATCACACTTGCGCACCAATATTTAACATTCACGCCACTTTATTTCTTTTTTCATATTTTGATGTGATGATCATGAAATATGACTTGCACGCAACATACAATTGCGCACCACATATACTTGCATTCCACAGTTGCGTGCCATTTTTGACTTGCGCGCCACTTTCTCTTTATTTTGTCAAAAACACTTCTTTATTCTCCATATCCTTCATAAGTCTTGCATAACAAGTTCTCCAAACTTATGATATTTGTGAAATACAAATCAGAAAAGCATTTTCATAGTTCAGTAAATTCTTTTAGAAATATGAATTCCCAAGTACTTCTTCATCCTCACTTCATATCATCAATTCCTTTTTGTGTGTTAATTCCAAATAACTCCAATCATATATCTTCATCCAAAAGTGGAGGCTTGAGGCTTCAAAAAATACCTTCAATGTTGGAGACAATGTATCTCCTTTTAAACATGTATTTGGAACTTTAAAGGAAATGTGTAATTCATGACCTTCTAATAATGCCAAGACCTTCCACACTCTCTCTTCTTCTTCAACCATCATTCCATACTTCATTCAAATCATTTTATTCTTTTCTTCAAGTAATATCTTGCATGGTTCTTATGTAATTGTGATGCATTTCATGGTCTTCCTTAAATCCTCATTCTTCTTCAATCATCCTTAGATGGATTATACTTCACCATTCATCTTTGTTGTGAAAAATGTGTCCCTATTGTCACAATTTCTTTGAAATTAATATTAGCTCAACAATGGTCTGAATTGATCTTCTAAGTGAATTTATCATGTATGGCATCAAATTTTATAATTTCATAACAATTCTATAGGCAACCTCACTTCAGCCAATCTCCACTAACCTTTCAGTCCTTCTCTATCTCCTTCTTCATTTTGATGAGTATTGTATACTATGGAAAATAAATACAATCTTTATAGACAAAGTGGTCCCAACAATATCCCCTTTGGTATTTTGTTGTTAATACCAAAAATTCTCCTCAAATTAATGTGTCAATGTCAAAATAAGAATCTTCTCTCTCCCCTTAACTTGTCTCACTCCCTTTTCATTTAAAACTGTTATTTCACTTTCTCTCCCCCTTATTGACAAGAAATACAAAGTTCATGTTAGAGAGGTTAACAATCCTTACGTATGTAGTGTTCCATCAATAATTTCACTATATGTCTACTTGAGAAAATCTCGATGTAGAAAACAAGAGAATTTGATTTAGTCCACAAAGCATTCCATTATCCACTAATCATGATACCTCATGAGACTAGATATCCTACACTTCTCTTAAAGGGTTTTCCACTTTCATTCAAGGACAATGATATTGAATGTGATAGGAAATAATCAATCCTAAAATTCCAGATCTCACTTCAATAAAAGGATCAAAAACATTCAAGTGCAATTAGTAGGACAGGTGGCCTTAGGGAAAATTCATTCTTTTTATGTCACTGATTGGCCTTGTTACTCCCCCTTTGTAAAAATATAATTATTTTGATTAACCAAGGATGAGAGATTAATAAATGACACACCTATTCAATAAAATGATCTTCAGAAAATATTCAGTGTAATTGAATTTTATAACAACTGATGTTGATACTAATTTAGATAATGACTCTGACAGCATCTTCATGTGTCTCCCCCTCAAGGGAACAATTCTCCTAACTGAATCTCAGGTTTCCCCCTTGAGATTGTACCTCACATTCAATTCCTTGTATGATAATAACAAATACAATACCCCAAGATTTAATGGAATAGGGTGGATCCTCTTTTCTCCATCAATGTGAACAACAAGGTTGATATGATCTTCGCAACCTGGATGCCACATTCTTCACACTTCCATAACTGATCATCAATACTGACTGTGATTGTGTGGACCTCACTATTTCTTACATCTCTTTGTGTGTGAATATTCTTTATTCAAGGGCTTTAAAGGAACTATATTCTCATGGTTGAACATTCATCTTTTTGAGGAAATCTTGTTGTGCTGGATTAAATTCAAAGTATCTTTTAATAGTATGACTGGCCTTGTTGCACCTCACACACATAACATCCTTTTCTTTATGTAGAATCTTCTTTTTTCTTTTAGCACAAGTATTATCTTGTGCATCTTAAATCATTATCATTCTTTCCAAATATTCTATCCAAACCACCAAAACATCATTAGGGACTGAGGCATCATGATTGGATCCTCTACATGGCTTCTTCTGAGTGGATTCCTTCTTAGTAGTTTTATTGGATGCACCACCCTTCACATTCTTGGATTTAGAATTCAAGGAAATCTCATTATTCCTTATTGAAATATTCTTAGGTTAATTTGCTTTCATAATATTTATTTTATTTCTTCCCAAGGATTTGTTACGCCCAGGTTCCAGAAGCCACCCAGAGGCACCCCGTACCTGGTTGGTCACATGGCCTCACGTGAATTTTCCCAATGCCAGAGGCTGCCGACTAGCAGCGAAGGCCTTGGGTGTGATAGTGGGGAAACTATGCCCTCAATGGCAGAGTACACAACGGATGTAACGACATATGCAGCAGAGGAAGCAATAAATAACCAACAACAATAACAATAGAAGTTTGATAAATAAACACCTATAGTAGAAATATATGTATATGATGCATGATACATATATGTCTAAGAAAACAGTCAAACAAGAAACAATGATGAATACAGTACTAAACAAGAATACGAAAGAAAACAGATGAGCAAATCCTCTGCATTGCAATCCTCGACCTGGTCACATGATCCGCCACTCCAGTGCAATCAATAACTTGAAGTAGAAGGGCGCTTTCCCTTATCTATACCTGCAACAATATAATCTATTTGGGCCCAAAAGAATGACACAAATAGGGTGTGAGGCAAATTCGTAGTAGGAAACCACCCAATGATCTGTGCCTAACTATCAGTGAATATATGATAGGTAAAAGTGCAGTAAACAGTAAACAATAACAAGAAGTACTCTGTAGAAAACAATCCCCTGTTATATCATATAATTTACAAAAAATGAAGTATCCACTCAAGAATGTATAACAAATAGGTGACCTATGGGTAGTTCTCATGGACTAACCCCTATGGTTCAACCTACAAGTACTAGTAACCCTCTCGGATGCACACACAGCCACACCTATCTGGTTCATATAAGAATGAATAAACTCTCTGGAGAAGCAGTCACCATCAATTCCCCCTATAGTATTGTATCATACTATGGTGCTCAGGGGAAGCACTCAACATCTCATTCCCCCTGTGGCATGTGTCGAGTAACTACAGACACTCTGAGGAAGCACTCAACATCAATTCCCCATGTGGTCTCACATCGAAAATTAAACACTCTAGAGAAGCTATTAAGAACATTCTCACTATGGCCTACTACACTTGGTTCTCACAACCCTGTGTAAAGTTAGCATGTATCACATTGCGTAACGACCAAAGTATCCTCAAGAACTACTTGGCTAGAATTCTACAACATATTAGCATTAAAGAACAGTCACACCATCTTACAGACTTGGCATGGAACCGGAAATTTCCTAAAAGGAAAAACTAGACCAAACGGTCTCAACATGCATCAAGCATGGGAAAAACATCCAAAGCACAATAAATTACCCTATTCACCAGAAAAGTCCTCTACATTGGCATACAATAATAGAAGTAAAACAACAAGGGAATAATAGGAAACACACAATACCCCTTTCAAGGGTATTAGTAGAATTTTCCTAAAATACATAATGAATTTCTACAGAAAGGCACAAACCACCTACCTCGTCATTTGGAGATCGATATACTTGAATCTTGAAGCATTATTCTTCATGGAACGTCATAGATCTAAGAAAACGTACAAAACTCTAAACCAAAAATAACTTGAGAAAGAGGAGGAATTTGAAAATGAAGCTATAGGAGAAGGACGAACATAACTCTGCAGTTCCAATGAAATCAACAACAGTCGATTCAAGTGAAAGGAGGAGGCTCGAGGGATCAGAGAAGATCCCTGGCCGTATGTAACTCTCTTAGTTGAAGGAGAATGAGAAGACATTTTCGGAAATTAGACGCTACCCCAGTCTATTTAATGAAAAAAGTAAGAAAGTACACGGTGTGGAGTTTTGGAGTACACGATGGGTACTTGGATTTTCTATACTCTACTTTAGGTGGCCTCCATGTCACCCCTACATGTCTATGGTCAAGGTCATGACACAGCCAACACACGGCCTTGAGCACCATCAAAGTAAATGGCGTGTACTTATAAATTACACAACGTGTACATCAAAAATTTCCAGAAACTCCGCTTTTCCCAAAACTATAGAAAAAAGAAAAACGTACCTAAAAAGAAGGTCCAGGTTCTTAAAAACTTACCCCATTAATGAAATTCACCCTCGAATTTCCCTAGCGAGGTGTAGAAGAAGAAACCCCGAACAGCTCTGGCCACTGCGATCGTATGTCGGTCTCCATCTACCAAGTCTCGTCCTGTACTCACCCATGCTGCCATAGCACCCGTACTAGAGGAATATACCAGTCACGGAGAACCTTCATACTGCAATCGAAAATCCAGATAGGATTCTCCTCAAACTATGCATCCACTTCGAGCTCAACCTCTTCAGATTGAAACACCTGAGACGGGTCTGAAAAGTATCATCAGAGCTGAGAAACGTGAAAACGTCATGCATAGCCAGGTACCTCTGAGGTAACTACAACCGATAGGCAACCGGACCAACTCTCTCCAACACCTCCAATGGTCCGATGTACCTTGGTGAATGCTTACCATGTATCCTAATCCTCATGTGCCCCAACCTCAGTGTGGCATAAAAGAAAAACCTGATCCCCGACCTCGAACTCCAGAGGACGTCTCCGCTGATTAGCATATGACTTCTGTCGAGACAGTGTCGAAGCCATCCTCTTCCGATTCAACTTTATCTACTCTCAAGTCTCCTGAACAAGACGGGGTCCCAGCAATGCTACCTCTCCTACCTCCAGCCAACATTCGGGTGATTGGTATGGCCTATCGTACAAAGCCTCATAAGGTACCGTATGAATAGTTTCTTGAAAACTATTATTTTAGGAAAACTCTAGAAGAGGTATATGCTTCATCCAAGAACCTCAAAAGTACATAATACATGCTTGGATCATATCATCAAGCACCTGTATCATACGCTCGGACTGGCCATCTCTCTGGGGATGGTATGCTATACTCAAAAGTAATTGTGTACCCAAATCCTTCTGAATCCGCTTCCAGACCCGAGAAGTAAATTGTTCATCCTTGTATGAAACAATGGAGTGTGAAACACCATGTAGATGTAAAATGTTTCAGATGTACACCCGTCCTAGCTCGTCAACACTTAAGGTTTCCTTGATCGGAAAGAAGTGAGAAACCTTTATAATCCTATCGATGACAACCCAAATAGCTTCATTCCCTCGACGTAATCTCGGAAAACCGGTCACGAAGTCCATCGCGACATCATTCCACCTCCACTCCGGAATGTGTAACTGATGTAAAAGACATGCTGGTCACTGATGTTCTGCTTTCACCTGCTGAAAAGTGGAACACCTCATGAAGAAACTAGCAGAATCTATCTTCATACTTGTCCACCAATACCGGTGGTGTAGATCACGATACATCCTGGTGATTCCAGGATGAACTGTCCAAACCGAGGAATGAAATTCCCGCATCATCTCCTCATGTATGTCTGCTGGAACCCATACACATCCCCAGAAATGGAAGATATATTCCTCTCGTACTGTCAATTTAAAAATAGGGTCCTCTCCCAACATGATTTCCCATAGGACTAGGCCTTCAGAATCGAATAGCTACCTCATTCGTACCTGATCAAGAATCGTATAGGTAACAGCTACAGAAGATAAGAATGTCTACCCCTGTCTGTCGTGCACCTCCAAATGCATCTCAGAGAATAGTGCCAAACGTTTCCACTCAGTGATGGCCTCCTGAAATTCCTGTATCTAATTCCTCCTTCTCAACGCATTATCCATGACATTTCCCATCTCGGGTTTATAGGCAATATCAATGCCAATAGACTAATGATACTCGACCCACCTACGTTGTCTCACATTCAGATCATGATGAGTGAAGATGTACTTGAGACTTTTGTGGTCGGTAAACACCACGAAGTGCTCTCCCAGAAGGTAATGACTCCAATCGTGTAAGGCATGAACAACAACTGCCGACTCCAGATCATGCATCAGGTAGTTCCTCTCATGTGGCCTCAACTGCTGAGACCCGTACACAACGACTCCATCTCCCTATATAAGCACAGCTCCCATCCCGAAACCTGAAGCATCATAATAAATAGTATATCACATGCACGAATCTAGTAAGACTAGTTTTGGTGTTGAATTCAACCTCACTTTTAGTTCCAGAAAGGCCGACTCACAAGAATCTGACCATAATAACTTCACACATTTCTTGGTCAGACCTGTCAGCGGTGCGACAAAGACTGAAAAGGACTGTATGAAGCGTCTATAGTATCCAGCCAGCCCTAGAAAACTCCACACCTCAAAGACGTTCTTTAGCTACTCCTATAAAACTACCTCTCTCACATTCTTTGGGTCTTCTGATACTTTTGTCTCTGAGATAACATTACCCAAGAAGTGAATCTGATCCATCAAAAATTTGCACTTTGAGAGCTTAGCATATAATTGATGCTCTCTCAGTGTACTTAGAATGATCTCATGATGGGTAACACGGTCATGTCGAGTGTGAGAGTACAACAAGATATCATCCATGAAGACCACCATGAAAGAGTCTATGTATGGATGGAACACTCAGTTCATCAGTGCCATGAAAACTGCAGGTGCCTTCGTGAGACCAAACGCTATAATCATATACTCGTATAGACCCTACCTTCTCTAAAAAGGTGTAATAGGTATATCAGATGGACTAATGTGCAACTTATGATAACCGAACCTCAAATATATCTTTGAGAACACCTATTCTCCTCAAATCTAATCAAAGAGGTCATAAATCCTTGGAAAGGGGTATCAGTTCTTGACCGTCAATTGGTTCAACATCATATTGTCCACAAAAAGACTGAGGGTACCATCTTCCTTCTTCGAAAATAGGATTGGAAAACACCAAGGAAAAGTACTGGGTCGGATGAAACCCTTTTCCTGTAACTCCTACAACTGCTTCTTGAGATCCTGTAGCTAAGGTGTAGCTATCCTATAAGGAGGAATGGACAACAATGCCTCTCCCATCACAAGATCAATAGAAAATTCTACCTCATGCTTCGAAGGCTAACATAAAAATTCCTCTGGAACGACATCCCTGAAATGATCCACCACTATAGGAAAGTATAACTTTGAAGACCCCTGGTCATCCAAATAAAGACTAGAAATTTGAGTTCTAACTCCACCTAGCCCAGGATGCTCGGGTCCTTCTCTAGTTTTGTAGACTTCCCACTCGCCCTTATGAAGATAATATTCAACCCCTTGTGATATGAAACTCACCCAGTGACAATAACAGCAGATTACTACCCAGAAGGGAACAATCCAGTTCATTACGATAATGAAATCATAGCATGTCATCTATAGGATATAGAGATCCCGCAAAAAGTGACACCCCACAACCTCAAGAGGGCACTCTTTACACTGAAGTACACAAGCCATCCTAGTCCAAAAAGGTGTTTCTAGAGTAAACATGTCAACATATGAAAATATACAGAGCCCAAGGATCTCCACAACATCAATAGAGATAATGCTATGGGAAGCCCCTATATCGAAGAGAGCAGAAGATAAAACTGAGGATACTAAGATCGTACCTCGAACAGTGGAAGGTCTGGGATCCTGATCCTGCTGGTTCTGCTCCATCCCAAATGTCTGGCCTGCTCTATGGCCCTATGACCCTGCCTGACTGCTCAGAGCTAATCTACCCTGCTGCCACTGGAAGACCGGTGACTTACCACCCAGGCCTCAACCTCCACCTCAGCCCGAACGGCTGGAAGAACTCCAGTTCCCAGACTGGTGAGAAACTGGAGGAGATTCTCTTGAATGAGGATTCATGGATGAACCCTTGTCACCAGCTGTTGGTGAGAATACCTGAAAGAAACATTGAAGGTGAGCCATCATTCCACAAGATCGGCACTCCACTAGGTCTCTCTGGCACTACAGGCTCGTATTCCCAGCCCTTCCATAGTGGTAGTATACCACATGGCTACCTAAATATGTGTCTCGCTGCCTTGGATCACCTCGCGTAGACTCCCTACGGTGCTTTAAACTATTAGATGGTGAAGCACTAACACTGGAAACAGAATAGGCCTGGCTCTCAGCTCCAGAATCTCTCAGATTGAGCTTTGCAATCAGTGCCCGGTTGACAATGGAAGCGATGGAAGTCATCCTGAAGATATTCACCTATGAGAAGATGTACCCTCTGAGACCATCCTCAAATTATCATTCCAGGAACAAACCATCTCCGCTCTGGAGGGGTGTGAAATGCTTAAGGATGGTGAAATGAGAGGAATACTCCATGACAGAAAGAGTACCCTGCTCCAGGATCATGAACTCTCGGGCTGAGTCGGCCCTCAGGATCTCCGGATAGAAGTATTCATAAAAGATGTACGTAGACTCCTCCCATGCCATAACGTACTGATGACCTTCCTATAAGATCACGTCCCACCAGCTCATGGTGGAGTCTCGTAGCATGTAGGTAGTGAGCATGACCCGCCTTTATGGAGGCGTCTCTAGATGCTCAAGGATTGTCATCATGGATTCAAGCCATGACTCTACAGTCTGAGGTCCACCTTCCCCTAAGAAGGTGGGAGGATATTTCTATTGTAAAACCCACGTCAAGTCTTCCATAGTCGAGGCAGGAGGTGGAGCTCCATGGAAGTTCTGCATCATCCTCAGAAATTCTTCCCTAAACTATGCATCGACACCTAGAACTGGTATAACTGCTGGTGCCAATGCTCAAATAGCAGGAGGATCTACAGCAGGTCCCTGATCAGCCATATCTGGCGTCTGATCACTGCCCTGCAAGTAACAGAAAACCGAAGGAAGTTTCGGTTCCATAGCTTTGAAAGGTCAAAAGCACACCTTAGATAGAGGATTATCAAGAACTGAAAAACTAAAGTCACGATACAGAATAGGGAAAATAAGGAATTCAATTAATGAGAAACATGACTACACGGTGTGTTCATTCCCTACATGGAATGTACCCTTACGTCATTCACATGGTTGTGTACTTATACCTAACCTGGTTGTGTAACACCCCAAATACACAGTGTGTTGTCCTATCACATGGCGTGTACTTGAATGCTCTTCCCTTCCCGAGTCCTTTTACACGGATAAGCCACACACCTCCTCTAAGAGAACACTACACTGTGTTTTCAAGGAAGGCACGACGTGTACTAGACATGCCTTACCTATACCGTGTTGTTAATGACATGAAATGACACACAGCCGACACTACACGACATGTTCTAGATGAACACGACATGTACGAGAAAGAGTAACACCGACCTGTACGGTTCGTGACATAGCCAAGTACCTAAATCAGACTACACGCCATGTAAGATTTGGAAAAGGCGTGTATGTGAAAAGGTAACACAACCCGTGTTGTTTATGACATGGTCGGGGTACCTATTTCATACTAAAATGCGTGCTAAACTAGTAAACGCCATGTTTTCACTAGATTTTCCACCACCCTGTGTCCCTGCTTGCACAGTCAGCGAAGCAGCTATAACCTACAAAGTGTGTATTCATAAAGTACATGCCATGTATTCTGGGTATTTCTGTACAGTAGCCTCAGAAACTGCTCCGGATCACAAAAAACACAAAGAACCAGTGTTAAGGTTCCAAATTCCAATTTGTGAGGGCCCATACTCCCCACGAATCAAAGCTTGGTGTCTTATACAATTTATATCAAGGCAACACCCAGTGATCCAATAAATTCCAATCCATGAGGGCCCATAACACCTAAAGAACCAAAGATTGGCATCCATCTAATCAAATCACTACAAAAAAAATTCCTATCAAACTATAGCGATTTTATCAAAGCATCTATCACAACAGCATGCATAGTCTACACAACGTGTATCACAAAAACTGGAAATTACTAATGCATCCTAGATGGAATGGAAAGAATGCATGGCATGTGATTTCTAACAAGTGCCTATATGATGAATGAGATGGAATACCCTCATCACATCAAGTTGTGACAGAGATAGAACTGCAATAACAACAACGATAACCTCACAAAGCACGTGAATCACTCAACAGTGAAATCAAATCAACATTAAAATTGAAAACTATTAAAATTACAATAAACGAGGTAGTATTGATTTTCACTGCACAATGGTTAGCTACTCCTAGGAACATCTCATTACCATGTACCTATTCCATCTTATCCTTGGCTATAGGCTCCAAACAGTAATTCATGAGAAAGGAAATTCTTTGATACCACTTTGTAACACCCTGGTTCTGGAAGCCTCCCAGAGGCACCCCGTACCTGGTTGGTCACATGGCCACAAGCACATTTCCCCAAGAGTTAGAGGATGACAACTAGAAGCAAGGGCCATGGGTGTGATTGTGGGGAAACAATTCCCTCATTGGCAGAGTACATAGTGGAAGTAACAACACATGGACCAATGGAAGAAATAAATATCCAACAACAATAAGAGCAGAATTCTGATAAATAAACAACAACAATAGAAATATATGTAAATGATGCATGATAAATATTTGTCTAGGATAATAGCCAAACAAGTCAAAATGATGAATACAGTACTAAACCAATGTATGAAACAAAAAAATATGAGAAACTCCTCAACATCACAAGATTGGCTTGGTCACATGCTCTCCCGCTCTAGTGGAATCAAGAACCTAAAGTAGAAGGGAGCTTGGCCTTATCTATACCTATAACAGTATAATCTGTTTGGACCCAAAAGTATTCCCCAAATAGGGTGTGAGACAAAGTCCCAGTAGGAAAACACCCAAAGATCTGGGCCTAACAGTTAGTGAATATATTGCAGGTAAAAGTGAAGTAAACAGTAAACAGTAACTGGAATTACACAATAGAAAACAATCCACAAGTCTAGCATTTAATGTACAAACAAGGATGCAGCCACTCAAGAAAGAAGATAAAACAGGTAATCTCTGGGTATTTCTCACAACCTAACTCCTATGGTTCTACCTACAAGTAATAGCAACCCTCTAGGAGGCACGCATAATCCCACCCCTCCGGTTCAGCTATGAATGAATAGAAACTTTGGAGAAGCACTCACCGTCAATTCCCCCTATAGTCTCATATCGTACTAAAGGCACTCTGGGGAAGCACTCAACGTCTCATTACCCTTATAGCCCACTTTGAGGAACTACAGACACTCTATGGAAGCACTAAACATCAATTCCCCTTGTGGTATCACAACGTAAATTAAAGACACTCTCGAGAAGCCCATACATCTATTCTCTCTATGGTCTACTACACTAGGTTCTCACAGCCGTGTATAAAGTTATCAATTATCGCATCACTTAATGACCAAAGTATCATCATGAACTACTTGGATAGCATCCTACAACATCTCAGCATGGAATAATAGTCACACCATCCAATAAACTAGGCATGGTACTAGTAATAGCCCAATCGGAAAACTAGACCAAACAGTCATAACAGACAACAAGCTTGGGAAAAACATCCAAAGAATAGTAAATTACCCTATTCACAAGAAAAGTCCCCTAAAAATTCATATAATCAAAGAAGGAAAACAACAAGGGAAAAACAGGAAACACACAATACCCCATTCAAGGGTGTTGTTGGGATTTGCACAAAATAATCAATGATTTCCTATAGAAAGGCACAAACCACCCACCTCGACATTAGGAGATCGATATACGTGAACCTCAAAGACTGATTCTTCTTGGAATTTCATAGATATAATAAATCATCCAAAACACTCAACCCACGATAACTACAGAAAGAGGAGGAATTATAAAACAATGCTCTAGGAGATGGAAGACCTTACTGCTGTGGTTCCAACGCAATCGACGACCTTCGATTTTGAGGACAAACAGAGGCTCGGGGCTCGTAGAAGATCCGCGGCCGTACAAAACACTCTCGGTTGAAGGATATGGGGAAGAAGACAGTTTTGGCAATTAGACGTGACCCCGATCCGTTTAATGAAAAAAAAATAAAGTACACGGTCTGTAATTTTGGAGTACACTACATGTACTAGGCTTTTACCTACTCCGCTATAGGTGGCCTCCATGTCGCCCCTACATAGCCGTGTGCATGGTAATGACACGACCAGTACACGGCCTCGAGTGACATCAAAGCAAAGGGTGTCTACTTAAAAAATTTCTAGAAACTCCTATTTTCCCAAAAACATCAAAAAAAAAGAAAAATTGTAACACCCCAAACTTCTACGGTACGTTTCCCTTTGAATAATGCAATAATGTGTGTTGTACGCAACATCGAGTTCTAACACACATAACAACCGATCAAACTAGATGTTACGAATAGTAATAACTACTTTTTAAAATTTTAGAAATTTTATCTCTCAAAATGGACTTTATTTTTGGATTCGGAATATCTAAATTATCCTAGGGTGAATTTTTTGTATTTTTCTGAAAAACATCATTTTTTGATGAATAGAGAAAATTACTAAATTTTAATTGAAAACAACTTTTTTAATCAAAATAATTAATAGCGATAAATTATTAATTTGTGTGGTATTATATAATATTTAGAATATATTATTACCATTTAATACCATTTTGGTCATTGGACATAATTTCACAATTAAACCAAACATAAACAAGTATCAATCTTTTGATAGTTATTATATCTTAAAAACACGCTTTTGTTTTGACATCGGGAATTAATTTTAAATTAATTTCTGCCTCTTCTGTGTTTTGAATTTTGAAAAATGGATTCCATATTTCGAATCAGGATGACCAAATTGTGTAAATAGGTAACTTTTATTTTTAGCCATTTTAAATAATTACTTCGGTAAATATTTTTATTTACCACGGTTAAAAGGTAAATCCCGTAAATAAGGGTTAAAAAATAATATTATAATAATACAAAATTACCCTAAAACCTATCCTAACATTATTTGTGGATACATGTCCAACCATGGGAATCATTGGGTTGATTTTGGGACCCCGTGGAGCAACTTGTAGGTGATAGGGACACATTATTTTTATTAAGTTAAAATAAATACAAAAATGACATAAGCATATATCTTTTAGAAAAACAATTTTTACATATGGTTATATATGTTGGATTTTAGACTATAAATATTAATTAGAATGATAAAACGATTTTATACATAATGATAATTTATTTATAATTTTTAGACATTAAATAATTTAATTTATTTATGACACAATGATGATGCAGTAATTACCATAATAGTAAAAAATTAAAATAATTGATATTATAAATACCCAAATAAATATAATATGAGACTTTTTATGAATTACACTAATTTTATGGGTTAATATAACATGTTAGGAATGATTTAATTATTGTTTTTCGAAGTAATCATTCTGTAATGAGTTTTACAAAAATCAACTATTGAATAGTGTAAACATTGACATAAAAGAGTTTTTAAAACAAATATTATATTATTAATTGATATTAAATTCCTAAATATCTATGGCTAGGCCAAGATACATATAGAATTATAGGTGTATCATTAATGGACCACTTGGGGGTCTCTTGGATGTATATAGTATGATTATTAACCATATAATATAAAAATACAAAGAGACATTGTAAAAGTGAATCTAATTAACTAAGAGTTAATACTTAAAGATAAGGTTAATATAGTGACCCAAACCGGTCTAAATCCTATTGGTTGAGAGGTTTCTGACCTATCCACACCTTAACCTATAAATAATCTACTTTTAGCCATTAAAAACCGAATATGAATTTATTATAAAATAATATTTCTAGGTTTTCCAAAGGTGCCCTCACCCCTCTTATAAAAGGGAACTCTTCCTTCTCATTAATTCACACCTTAAATGGCTTTTGGATCGGCCAACCCCTGCCAAAATACTCTATAAACTTCCCTCAGTAAATCCTAGAGGCCTTAGTTTGATCAGAAAGCCAACCTAAGGATCCCTTTTGATCAAATCAAAAGGAAGAAACCGAAGAAGAGGTAATCTTTTCACCACCCTTTTTCAAATTCATTTCTTCTTCCACTTCTTCTTTCTTTGCTATTTCCCATTCTAAAATAATTAATCCAGTATCTCCTATATACTGTAATATTATTATAAATATAGTACAACCATATTCATTATTCTATCCATTCTTTTAATGACATGTCACCATACGTGCGTACGTACGACTTACTGTCTCCACGTCGTGGTGTAATTGTTATTCAATATATTATTATTTTTATGGATATAATAATTATTTGTAATTCATGTAAATAATAAATATAACATGATAATAATTTGGTATATATGATATACCATCCAATTATATATTATTTTAATATCAAAATAATAATATTGTCACTCGTGCATACATACGGACAAACGTCTCCACGAACGCGATGAGATTCATTCTCCATCGTATCCATTCAAGTATAATTATCTTTTGATGATTTAAAAATAATTTTTAAGGACTTGATATAATTCTGGATATGAATAATATACAATCTATCCATGAAAAACATGGATTACGTAACAAAACATATAAAATAAATTGAGTATGTTAACACCCGAAACGACGATAATACTAAGATACCATTAACAATGAAATGATAAAAGACCATATTTGATAACATAATAATATATATGATTATTGTATAATTTAATAACAATTATTTCACCATTATACCGGAGGTTAACCTACCCCAACCAAGGAAAAGTACAAGGTAAGGGTTTATTTCTCAATCTCTTCATTATCTGAGGTTGTTTGTACGTAATAATCTACAAAGACTTCTTTATCATCCACATCCATGTTTCTTAAAAATGTATTTCAAATCATCCATACTATTTTAAAGACTATGGTATAAATTCATTTATACCATTTTTGACTTTTTATAAGAGGTTTATAATGAAATCCTTCCGTCGTTATCCAAACAAGGTGTTTTTTAACCTTTTCGACAGAATTAAGGAAAGAATGTTTTTTTAACTTATACGGTGGGTGCGACTATTTTCTGCCGTTATAAAATCGTCGAAGCATCCCTTACAATATGATATGAATATTGTCAAAGAAAATGTTTTATTTCATAAATATATGACTGTTAAATGATTTCAAAATAGAATGAGATATTTCTCTAAAAATAGTTTTGATATCGTCTATATCAACATTCTTTGATGGATTTTACGCTTATTTGATGATGATTTATTATGATAAAAAATTATATATTGTATTGAAGGTTTTTTGATATGCTTGACTTTGGATTTTTTATTTTTATACCATTCATGGTTTATAGATGATGTATTTACATTTCGTATGTTAGTTTTAATACGAATGTTTATGTTATGTTTAAACCTTTTCATATGGGAATGCATTGGATTTAATATGTGATGTGTGGAGCCCACTATAGATCCATGATGCATCGGTAGGTCTCATGAGACAAACTAGTGTCTTGGCACAAGGCCTAGAAAAAATCTTATTTGTATTCTTGGCACGAGGCATTGGCTATGTGGTTTTGATAGTCTGGAATTATGCATTCCATCAATATGAAAGTTGTTCTTGATATTGCATGAGATTATTCGATTAGTAGAATATCCATGTGAATAAGTAAATGGCATTATTTCATTTTATTTTTGCCATACTATGTTGATGTTCATGTTTAAAAGGGGTTTTTTAGTTATACATTGCCTTAAATGTTTATTCTTATTTATGAAAGTTTCTGCTATATTGTTATCCTTACTAGGCATTTGAGCTCACCCCTTTTCTATGTTTTATTTTTCCCAGGATGTGAAGAAGTAAATTATGAATGACCTGCAGGGATAGTATGAGGGGATAAAAGTGTGAACTATGGAGACTATGTTGTTTTAGTTTTCATTTTTTTGATGTAATGTAAAACATTATTAATATATCTAGTGTTTCCAAGGATACTAAACTAATTGGTCTTTAGAGATTTGATCTTTCTTATGATCATGCCAATGTTATGTAATAATGCACCGACTCTAGGTAACTGGGGTCAGGGCATTATAGTTGGTATCATAGAAAGTCTAGTACAATCCTTGGAAGCTATATTTATATATACTCTGATTAGATCACATAGACATAAGATGGACTTTTAGGATTAGTATAGAAGAAATTCCTAGAATTTTGGTGTTGTAGAGATTTTGTGAGTTTTCCGAGCAATACATCTCTGTTTGGATACGAGCAGGTAGAGGTGGCTCTGACACAGATGTACCTAGGGGTAAAACTTGAAAACACCTCTTTGAGCTAGACTCGAATGGGAACTCGTGCACGACAACAGGCCTTGCTACACACTTGCTTACGACACTCCCAAGGGATATGCTTAGGATAAATCTCATTTTCTTTAAAAATCATTATGAAGGGTTTATGAGAATATACTTCCTCAAAGAAAACATTTTTATTATTATGGATTATATCCATAAATAGTTCAATTTATGTTAATTGTTTTATCAGTATAAAATTATGTATTTTGATTCATAAACTGATCTTGTTTATGCCATTGTTTAGAAATGGCACATAGTGGAAGAAATGGAAATGGTATCAATGCACGCACTCTATATAGGGATTTCCCTCCTAATGAAGATTATTATAGTTGAGCTGGTGATGCAACTGGTGCCGATCAGCTAATCACCATACTGGGACAACTCACTCAGGTAATAAATAATAACCTTACCCTTATGGAGCACCCTGATCCACAACGTGGAGGATCAATGTTAGATCGCTTCATGAGGAAACACCAACCAACATTCAATGGGAGTACAAATCCATTGGTAGCTAAGGAATGGATAAGTTCCCTAGAGAAAATATTTCAGGCTTTGGGAAGTAGTGAAAGGTAAAAAGTTGTCATGGAAGTTTACCGCCTCACTGGAGATTCTGATCAATGGTGGTAATTGATTGAAAACATGAAGGAAGATAATGAAGTATAAAATATGGAATGGAGGGAGTTCAAATAACTGTTTTTAGAAAAATACATTCCTCATGACCATCATGAAGATATGGAAAGGCAATTTCTGATTCTGAGACAAAAGGAGGATGAGAATGTCACAAAGTATGAAGCTAACATTAAAAGGTTAGCAAGGTATGCTGAAGTTTATATAAGAAACCGAAGAAGTAATATTCTTCGTTTCTTTGATGGGTTAAAACCATTTCTCTGTCGAGCATTACTCTCACAATACTTCTCATCGTACGAAGACATTGTCTCATGTGCTATCAAGACAGAAAATGAATTCTCTAAGTCTTATGACTTTAAAGAAAAGAAAGATAAGAAGAGATCTGCTGATCAATATGGGAATGGAAATAAGGGGAAGAAGGGAAATGTTGAATATCCATCCTGTGGTAAATGTGGGAAGAAGCACCCTGGTATATACTTGAAGGGAATGGGTGTCTTTTACAAGTGTGGTGAAAAAGGCCACCAAACTCATGATTGCAAAGGGAAGAAGGAAGATAGCAATATTCAGTGCTACAACTGCAGGGAGATGGGACATTAAGCAAATGAATTTCCTAAGAGTCAGGGGAACTTACCTCAGAAAAGGCCAAGGTTTAAAGGCCAGGCTTATGCTATCACTACTGTTGAGGTAGAAGCTCTGAAAGACGTGGTGGCAGGTAATTTAATGGTTTTCTCAAGTTTATAAAATTCATTATTTGATTCTGGATCATCAAATTTTTTCATATCTTCCCAGTTTTCTATGAAAATTAGATATTTCCAATTTGATATAATAAGGGAGTTTTCAGTTAGAACTCCTTAGGGAAGTATCATTACAATAATATTTTGTGAATCAGCCCCCATTAGAGCACATAATTTTTCTTTATTTTCTGATCACATCGTAATAACTATGATTGAGTTTGATATAATCCTCGGTATGTATTGTCTTTCGGACCATGATGCGAAGATTTCTTGTAAGAAGAATGAGGTTACAATTTTTGATGATGATGATAAAGAACACCTTATCTTTAGAGCAGAATTGTCACCACCTAATTCTTATCTAGATCCACCCCCAGTAGCTCAACTAAATTCAATTATTGGGGAGGAAGAGGACGAAATTAAAGTGGGTGAGGAAAGGAATGTTCAAATAGAGGATGTACCTATTTTGAATGAAAATGTAGATGTGTTTCCGTAAGATTTACCTGGATATCCTCTAGAACGAGAAGTTGAGTTTTCCATTGATTTAATTCCTGGATCAAGGCCTATATCGAAGACCCCTTATAGAATGACCATTGTAGAATTAGTTGAACTAAAGAAACAACTATAGGAATTGAGTAATAAGGTATTTATTCGCCCTTGTGTTTTTCCATGGGGATCCCCTATTCTTTTTGTTAAAAAGAAAGATGGATGTATGAGGTTATGTATCGACTACAGGGAGATCAATGCTTTAACAATAAATAACAAGTATCCCCTACCTCGCATTGATGATTTGTTTGATCAACTTCATGGAGCTCAATACTTTTCAAAGATTTACCTTTGATCTAGATACCATTAGTTGTGTGTGATGAAGGAAGACTTTCTGAAGACAACATTTCGAACTAGGTATGGGAATTAAGAATTTACAGTAATGCCTTTTGGATTGACTAATGCACCCTCTGTATTCATGGATTTGATGAATGTAGTTTTCATGGAATATCTCGATGAATTTGTGGTGGTATTTATTGATGATATATTGGTATAAACCAAAAGCTACGAAGATCATGAAAATCACTTGTGCATTATCCTGAAGACTCTGAGAAGACATGAATTATATGGGAAGATTAGCAAGTCTGAATTCTGGCTTCAGGAGATTTCTTTTCTTGGCCATATTGTCTCTAATGATGGAATCTCCATTTATCCTTCTAATACAAAGTAAATCCAAGAATGTATAGCAACTACGAGTATAACTGAGGTACACAGTTTTATTGGTTTGGCAGGTTATTATTGACGTTTCGTCCAGAATTTTGCCTGATTGGCTAACCCATTAACGAAGCTCACACATAAAGGGGTTAAATTTGTTTGAAAAAAGAGTGTGACGAATGTTTCGAAGAACTGAATAGGAGATTACTCAATGCACTTATATTGACTCTACCATCGGGGAATGATGGGTTCGTTATTTATAGTGATGCATCAAAGAAATGACTTGATTGTGTCCTTATGCAGAATGATAGGGTTATTGCATATGCATCATGATAGTTGAAAATTCTTGAACAAAACTATCCTAATCAGGATCTCTAGTTAGCAGTTGTGATCTTTGATTTGATGATATGGAGGCACTACCTCTATGGGAAAAATGTGAGATTTATACTGATCACAAGAGTTTGAAGTATATTTTCTCACAAAAAGAACTCAAAATGAGGAAAATGAGATGGCTTGAATTACTCAAGGATTATGATTGCATGATACACTACCACCCTGGGAAGGAAAACAAGGTGGAAGATGCTTTGAGCAGTAAAGATCATGGTGTTTTGAGAAATATGAGAATTTAAAGGGATCCAATTTTCATGGATCTAGTAAAGATGGACATGGGAATAACCATGGAAGGTGAAACATCATTTCTTCTTCAAATGGTTGCCAAACCATATTTACTAAAAAGTATTAAGAGTTCTCAGACCGATGATGAAGAATTTCAAAAGAAGATTAAAGCTGTGAATGATGGGAGATTGAGAGACTTTGTGTATGAAGATGGAATTTTGAAATTTGGGAAGAGGCTTTGTTTTCCCGATATACCTGATCTAAAAAGGGAATTGTTGGATGATGCTCATTATTCCAATTTCTCTATACACTATGGGAGCACCAAAATGTATAGATATTTGAAAGAACATTTTTGGTGGGACACCATGAAGAGGGAGATTGCTGATTTTGTGTCAAGATGTATGGTTTGTCAACAAGTGAATGCTGGAAGGCAATAGCATGGAGGAGTCATGCAACCTCTTCCCATACCGGATTAGAAATGGGACAATATTACGATGGACTTTGTCATGGGGCTACCAAAGACTCCTAGAAGGAACAATGAAATATCGGTCATTGTTGATCATCTTACCAAGTCAGGACATTTTCTTGCTATAAGGGAAGATTTACTACTTGAACGACTATCAAGACTATATATTAATGATGTTTTGAGACTTCATGGAGTACCCCTATCGATTGTTTCTGATCGTGATCCCCGTTTTACTTCATGATTCTGGAAAAGTCTTCAGAAAGGCTTGGATACTGAACTTCATTTGAGCACTGCCTACCACACTCAAACATATGGAAAATTAGAATGAACTATTCAAACCTTGGAAGATATGTTGAGATCCTGATCACTTGACTTTCAAGGTATGTGGGATAAATATTTACCTCTGGTATAATTTTCCTATAACAATAGCTTCCATTTGAGTATTCAGATGGCACCATATGAAGCGTTATATGGAATGAGATGTCGCACACCAACCTGTTGGGATGAAGTTGGTGAAAGAAAACTTGAATGCCCAAAAGTGGTGGAGCAAATGATGGCAAAGGTGATGGTAATCCAAAACCATATCAAAGAAGCTCAAAGTAGGTAGAAGAGATATGCCGATAATCGAAGCAAGGATTTGGAATTTCAAGTCAGTGATCATGTTTTCCTGAATGTATCTCCATGGAAGGGAGTAATACATTTTGGTATGAAAGGTAAATTGAGTCCCAGGTACATCAGAACTTTCGAAATTCTATAACGAATTGGGGATTTAGCTTACCGATTGGCAATGCCGCCAAGTCTCTCCAAAGTTCACAATGTGTTCCACATATCACTATTGAGGAAATAAATGCCTGACCCAACGCATATAATCACCTATGAGGAATTATAACTGGAACCCGATCTATCTTATTGCGAAGAGCCCATCATGATTCTTTGTACAAGAGAACAAGTACTGAGAAACTGGACGACTCGTCTGGTAAAAATCTTGTGGAGAAACCATAATATGGATGAGGCAACGTGGGAACCCAAAGAACTTATGATGAAGAACCACCCGAGTCTTTTAATTCGGTAGTATTCTAGAAATTTCGAGAATGAAATTATTTGAAGGAGGGGAGAATGTAACACCCCATGCTTCTACGGTACGTTTCCCTTTGAATAATGCAATAGCGTGTGTTGTACGCAACATTGAGTTCTAACACACACCACAACCGATCAAACTAGTCGTTATGAATAATAATACCTACTTTTCAAATTTTTTGAAATTTTATATCTCAAAATGGACTTAATTTTTGGATTCAGATTATTGAAATTATCCTAGGGTGATTTTTTGTATTTTTCTGAAAAACTTCATTTTTTGACGAATAGTGAAAATTACTAAATTTTAATTAATTTTTTTTTAATATAAATAATTAATAGTGATAAATTATGAATTTGAGTGGTTTTATAGTATATTTAGAATATATTTTTAACATTTAATAAATTTTTGGTCATTGGACATAATTTCACAATTAAATCGAACATGAACAATTATCAATCTTTTGATAGTTATTATATCTTAAAAACACGCTTTTTGTTTTGACAGCGGGAATTAATTTTAAATTAATTTATGCCACTTCTATGTTTCGAATTTGAAAAAATGGATTCCATATTTGGAATCAGGATTTCCAAATTTATTAAATAGATAACTTTTATTTTTAGACATTTTGAATAATTATTTCGGTAAATATTTTATTTACCACGGTTAAAAGGTAAATCCGGTAAATAATGGTTAAAAAATAATATTATAATAATACTAAATTACCCTAAAATGTGTCCTAACATTATTGGTGGATACATGTAAGACCCTGGGAATCTTTGCGTCAATTTTGGGACCCCATGGATCCACTTGTAGGTGATATGGACACATTATTTTAATTAAGTTAAAATAAATACAAAAATGACATAATCATATATCTTTTAGAAAAACAATTTTTACATAGAGTTATGTATGTTTCATTTTCGACTATAAATATTAGTTAGAAAGATAAAAATATTTCCTACATAATAATATTTTATTTATAATTTTTAGACATTAAATAATTTAATTTATTTACGACACAATAATGATGAAGTAATTACCATAATAGTGAAAAATTAAAATAATTGATATTATAAATACCCAAATAAATATAATTTGAGACTTTTAATGAATTAAAATATTTTTCTAAGTTAATATGACATGTTAGGATTGATTTAATTAACTTTTTTTGAAGTAATAATTCTGTTATGATTTTTACAAAAATAAACTATTGAATATTATCAAAATTGACATAAAACAGTTTTTAAAACAAATATTATATTATTAATTGAATTTAAATTCCTAAAAATGTCTGTCTCTACCAGGAGACTTATATAATGATAGGTTTATCATTAATGGAACACTTTTGGGTCTCTTGGATTTATATAGTAAGTTTATTAACCATATAATATAAAAATAAAAAGAGACATTGTAAAAGAGAAACTAATTAACTAAGAGTTAATACTTAAAGATAAGGTTAATATAGTGACCCAAACCTGAATAAATCCTATTTGTTGAGTTTTTATAAACCTACCACCATATTAAACTTTAAATAATCCACTTTTAAGCCATTAGAAACCGAATATGAATTTATTATAAAATAATATTTCTATTTTTTCCAAAGGTGCACCTCACCCCTCTTATAAAAGGGCACTCCTCCTTCTCATTAATTCACACCTTCAAAGCCTTTTGGTTCAGCCAAAACCTACCCAAATACTCCATGAAATTCCCTTAATACAATATAGAGGCCTTATATTGATCATAAATCCAACCTAAGGATCCCTTTTGATCAAATCAAAAGGAAGAACCTGAAGAAGAGGTAATGTTTTCACCACCCGTTTTCGAATTCATTTCTTCTTCCACTTCTTATTTCATTGTTATTTCCCATTATTAAATAATGAATCCAGTATATCCTATATAATGTAATATTATTATAAATATGGTACAACCATATTCAGTTTTCTATCCATCCTTTCAATGACATGTCACCATACGTGCGTACGTACGGCTTACCGTCTCAACGTTGTGGTGTAATTGTTATTCAATATATTGTTATTTTTATGGTATAATAATGATTTTTAATTCAGGTAAATAATAAATATAACATGATTAGAAGTCTGTATATATGATACACCATCCAATTATATATTATTTTAATATCAAAATAATGATATTGCCGCTCGTGCGTATGTACGGACTACCGTCTCCATGAACGCGATGAGATTCATTCTCCATCGTATCCATTCAAGTATAATTATCATCTGATGATTTAAAAATAATGTTTAAGGACTTGATATCATTCTGGATATGAATAATATAAATCCTATCCATGACAAACATGGCTTACGTAACGAAACATATAAAAGAAAATGAGTAAGTTAACACCCTAAATGACGATAATACTAAGATATCATTAACAAAGAAATGTTAAAAAATCATATATGATAAGATAATAATATATATGATTATTGTATAATTTAATAACAATTATTTCACCATTATACAAGATTTTAACCTACCCCAACCAAGGAAAAGTACAAGGTCAGGGATTATTTCGCAATCTCTTCATTATCCAAGGTTGTTTATACATAGTAATCTACTGAGACTTCTTTATTATCCACATCCTTGTTTCTTAAAAAGGTATTTCAAATAATTATTAAAATTTTAAAGACTATAGTATAAATTCATTTATACCCTTGTTTGAATTTTTATAAGAGGTTTATAAAGGAATCATTCCTTCGTTTTCCAAACAAGGTGCTTTTTAACCTTTTCGACAGAATTAAGGTAGGAATGTTTTTTAACTTATACGTAGGGTGCGACTATTTTCTGCTGTTATAAAATCGTCGAAGCATCCCTTAAAAGCATAAAAGAATATTTTCAAAGAAAATTTTTTATTTTATAAATATATGACTCTTAAATTATTTCCAAATAGAAAGAGATATTTATCTAAAAAGTGTTTTGATTTCATCTATGTCAACTTCCTTTAATGGATTTTATGCTTATTTGAAGTTGATTTATTATGATACAAAACTTATATATTGTATTGAAGGTTTTGTGATATGTTTGACTGTGAATGTGTTATTTTTATACCATTCATGTTTTACATATGGAGTATTTACATTTCGTATGCTATTTTTAATATGAATGTTTATGTTATGTTTAAACCTTTTCATATCACTACAGGAAAATGGGTCTATACCCACAGTTTTGTGTATAACCATGGTTATAGCCCCCCCCCCATACCCACAGTTTGCGAAACCATGGGTATAGGGATAGTATCTAGATCTATACCCACGGTTCTTGGAAAAACCGTGCATATACGTTTTTTTTGAAGACCTATACCCACGGTTATTCCAAAACTGTCGGTATAGGTGTTGTTTGACAGACCTATACACAAGGTTTTTGAAAACCGTGGGTATAGAGTTCCCGCGTTATGGCGGGAAGAAAAAATTCAACGAGACAGAAATTTTTTTTGATGAAAAGACGATCTTAAATAATATAAATTTATAGATACGAAATATCAAACCGTATAATATGTTTTGGTTAGTTGGTCAGTACCTCACATGCCTCAGAATAGGTCACATGTTCGAAAACCCGCACGTTATATTTTTTGATTATAATAGATATATTAATATAAGAATAAAAAATTATAATTATATAAAAATTGGTTTGTTACCTCGGTTGGTCGCTGTGACTGGGCAGCGAACAGGAGGCGCGGGTTCGAAACTCGCTGGAATTTTCTTTTTGATTATAACTGTTATATTAACATATTAAAATAAAATTATCAATATATATCAATCGCATCATTAGATCATTTAGTCACTTGGTGCGGCGCGGGATTCAAGTGTTGCGCGGTTCCAGGTTCGATTCCCTTCCAGCGCGGTTTTTTTGAATTCAATTAGCCCATGGTTTGAAAAACCATGGGGTCTGTTGTGTGCCACGCTGGAACAGCGGTGTGGCACACTTTGACCCCTCTATACCCACGGTTCTCCAATACTATGGGTATAGGCTGAGACCCCTATACCGACGCCATTCCAGCCCACGGTTCCCAAAACTGTGGGTATAGGCTATACCCCCGGTTTTGGGGGCTATACCCGCGATTTTGAACCGTGGGTATAGTTCTTTTTTCCAGTAGTGTATGGGAATGCGTTGGACTTAATATGTGATGGGTGGAGGCCTCTATAGCTCCTCGATGCATCGGTAGGTCTCATGAGACAAAATAATGTCTTGGAACAAGGCCTTGAAAAAATCTTATTTGTAGTCTTGGCATGAGGCCTTGGTTAAGTGGTTATGATATTCTGGCATTATGAATTCCGTCATTATGAAAGTGGTTATTGAAATTTCATGTGATTATTCGATTAGTAGAATATCCATGTGAAAATGTAAATGGAATTATTTCATTTTATTTTTTCCATACTCTGTTGAAGTTCAAGTTTAAAAGGCTTTTGTTTCAGTTATACATTTCCTTAAATGTTTATTCTTATTTATGAGTGTTTCCTCTATATTGTTATCCTTAATGGGCATTTGAGCTCACCCCATTTCTATGTTTTGTTTTATGCAGGATGTGAATAAGTAAATTATGAATGACCTGCAGGGATAGTATGAGGGGATAAGAGTGTGGACTATGGAGAATATGTTGTTGTAGTTTTCATTTTTATGATGTAATGTAAAACTTTATGAATATATCTAGTGTTTCCAAGGCTAATAAACTAATCGGTCTTTCAAGATTTGATCTTTCTTGTGATCATGACAATGTTATGTAATAATGCACTAACTCTGGGTAACTGGGGTCAGGGCATTACAAAAACGTACCTGAAAAGAAGGTCCAGGTTCTTACAAGATTCTTCTTCATTTTGTCTCATCTTCTATTGTCTTGTTTTCTTATATGAACATGCACCATTCAAATGACCACTCCGATATCATACATCACAGATGTTATCTAACATTACAAATATACATCCGCCCCACACTTTCATGACATTTTTGACTTGCGTGCCACTTTCTCTCTTTTTCCAAAAACACTTATTTTCTCTCCTTATCCTTCATAAGGGTTGCATCACTAGTTATCCAAACTTATGATATTTGTGAATTACAATTCAGCAAATCATTGTCATATTTTAGTTAATTCTTTTTGGAACATGAATTCCAAACTACATCTTCATCCTCACTTCAAATCCTCAATTCCTTTTGGTGTGATAATTCCAATGAACTCTAATCATCTCTCTTCATCCAATAGTGGATTCTTGAAGCATCTTCAAATACAAACAATGTTGTAGACATTGTTTCACCTTTGATACATGTATTTGGAACTTTAAAGTCAATGTGTAATTCATTACCTTCATATAATTCCACGTCGTTCCACACTCTCTCTTCTTCTTCAGCCATCATTCGCTGCTTCATTCAAATCATATGATTCTTTTCTTCAAGTAAGATCTTTCATGGTTCGCATGCAATCGTGAAGCATTGCATGGTCTTCTTTAAATCCCCATTATTCTTCAATCATCCTTAGGTTGATGATACTTCACCTTTCTTCATTAATTTAAAAAATGTGTCACCATTGACACAAGTTATTTGAACTTTGTATTAGTTCAACAATCATCTGAATTGATATTCTTAGAGAACTGCTCAAGTATGAAGTCTAATGCTATTATTCCAAAAAAATTCTCGAGGAAACCTCACTTCAGCTAATCTCCAATATCTTTTTAGTCCTTTATTGTCTCCTTCTTCAGTTTGACGAGTATTGACAGAAGTTGATGACAAACACAATCTTCATACACAAAGTGGTCCCTGCAATATCCCCCTTTGTATTTTGTTTTCAATACCAAAAAGTGTCCTCAAATGAATGTGTCAATGTCAAAATAATAATCTTCTCTCTCCCCTATAATTGTTTCTCTCTCTCTTTCATTTCAAACATTCATTTCACTTTTTATCCCCCTTATTGACAAGAAATACAATGTTTATGATAGAGAGGGTATCAGTCCTTACTTAAGTAGTGTTCCATCAATCATTTCACTCTAAGTCTACTTGAGCAAAGCTCCATGTAGAAAACAAGATAATTTGATTTAGACAAGAATGTTTTCAAATATCCACTGATCGTGATACCTAATGAGATGAGATCTCCTAAAATTGTCTTCAATGGTTTTTTACTTTCATTCCAGGAAAAAGAAATTGAATGTGATAGGAAATAATCAATTCGGATATTCTTGCACTCACTTCAACAAAAGGATCCAAAACATTCAAGTGCAATTAGAAAGATTAGTGGCCTTAGGGCTCTTTCATTCTTCTTTAATCATTGATTGGCCTAATTACACCCTCTTTGTAAAAATATATTTATTTTGAGTAACCAAGGATGAGAGATTAAGAAACGACATACCTTTTCAATGACATGATCTTCAGAAAATATTCAGAGTAAATGAATTTTATACCAACTGATGTTGATACTAATTGAGATAATCACTCTGAATACTTCATCATGTGTCTCCCTCAAAGGGAACACATCTCCTCACTAAATCCCAGGTTTCTCCCATGATATCTTACTTCACCTGCAATTCCTTGTATGATAATAACAAATATAATACAAAAAGATTTAATGGAATAAGGTGGATCCACTTTTCTACATCATAGTGAACAACATGGTTGAGATGATATTTGCAACCCTGATGCTCCATTATTCACACATTTACAACTGATCTTCAATGCTGACTATGATTGTGTGGACCTCACAATTTCTTCCATCTCTTTGTGTGTCAATATTCTTTCTTCAAGGGCTTTCAAATAAATTGAATCTCCTGGTGCAACTTTTATCTTTTTGTGGAATTCTTGTTGGGCTGGAGTAAATTCAAAGCATCATTTAAGAGTTTGACCATCCTTGATGAACCTCACACACATAACTTATTTTTCTTTATGTAGAATATTATTTTTTTACTTTTATCACAAGTATTATCCTCTGCATCTTCCATCATTCTCATTCTTTCAAAATCTTCTGGCCAAACCACCATAATATCATTAGGGACTGAGTCATCATGATTGGATCTTCTACACGGCTTATTCTGAGTGTAATCCTTCTTAGTAGTTATTTTGGATGCACCACCCTTCACCTTCGTGGATTTAGAATCGAAGGACATCTCATCATTCCTTCTTGAAATTTTCTTGGTTGAATTTATTTTCATATTATTTATTTTATTTCTTCCCAAGGATACTTCTTCATTCTTACGCAGCTTCTTTTTTCTTATTTTCTTATATGAACATGCACCATTCATATGTCTAATCCTATTTCATACATCACAGATGTTATCTAACATTCCAAACATGTTTGCAGTATGTAGATGCTTTTCGATCTATCGTTGTTGCTTCTTCTTCTCTGGATTCCCTCCCTTGTGATGATCTTTCTATGTGATTTTACTTTTATGGGGCTCCACTGACAATCTAGTGAACAATTCCTAAATCTATTACAACATGATAATTGACCAACAAACCTTGACTTCTTCCCTTCTTCTTTATAAGGTTGCTAATTCTTCTTCTTGGCATGATGTGATTTATGTAGGGAGCTATCTTCCACACTCTTTCCCCTATCAACCATATCCATGGTGGTAGGTTTCTTCTCACTTTTATTTATCCATAATTGTTTAGAAAATTTCTTCCAACCTGTAATTTTTGTAGAAACAAAAACATTAGTACAAGTTGGTATGGATGGTACCTTTACATTCTCAGCTTCTTTTTATAGATCAATGAGTGAAGCCAAACTCTTATTATCACATGTTGGAGGAATTTTGACTGTAGAATCTTCCATTATGCTTTGAATATAGACAACAAATGTTTCCTTTTTTTTGGAGACTCAATATGTGTCTTCTCCAGATTGGTAAACTCAGCTTCCAAATCTAGACATCTCATATTGAGGGTGACTTCCTGGTCCTCAATAATATTAATATTCTCTTCACAATATTTCTTTAATATTTCAACTTCATCTTCATACATATTTACTTTGTTTTTTAAAAAAGAGTCAAGTTCTTTGATATTCATGGAGTTTTCTACCAAATATATATCCATGACACCATTTCTCTTTTTCAGCTCATCTATAAGTGCAATGATCTTCTCTTCTAGTGTCCTGTTGACTCACTCATTCTCTTCAACATCTTTGAACCATTTTGAAGAACATACTTCAAATCCCCTCATTGTTTCTACGAAGGCTCCAACCTATCTGGAATGCTTTAATCAATCAAAAAATTTTACTTGTAAGCCTTTCTCCAAAGCATCAGTTTCGTCTTCCAGTTGAGTGATATTTTGCTTCATGCATTGAAATAGTCCACAAACAAGATATGCACTCTCTTTAAGAATTCCATGCAGCATCATTCTTAAATTTTCAACATATATTTCATGAGATGTTGTATATTGATCATCACCACTTGTGCCAACATTTTCATCATGAGAATAATTTCAAAATGTAATGACAGATACATCCTTATCATTTGAGGTAGGAAGGTTATCCATCTTCTTAGTGGAAACTTGAGTGACCTTCTCATAACATTCCATGTCTGGTGTGTCTTCAATGTCTACCAGATATGGAGAACCATATACATCCTATTCTTTAGACAGGAGGGACTTCTTCTTGAACTTTCTCTTCTCTTTCTTTTTCCAATTCATCATGGTCTTGATAGATATAGCCTTCTGTTCGTAGATAACGTAATCTTCACTGAAAGTGAACTTCATTGATAATTTAGGAAAAAAATCATTAAAAGAGAATAAATTCATTGTAGACAACCCATCAGAGGATAACCTCCCTATGATACCAATTGAGAAGATCAACTTGGGATATACCTAACACTAATAGGGGGTGTATCTGTGTTGGGGAGATTTTAAATTAATTCTATCTTTTATCCCTATACCTCATGACCTATTAAGATATTGATTTTCTTATTCTTTTTTCCCTATCGCATTTAATAATAGAAAGTAGTAAAAATATGCAGACAATATTTTTACAAGGTTCACCACTCGATATGATTAGGTGCGTCCTTTCCATGAATGGGTATGACCAATTCATGGATTCTCCACTATGATGTGATATGCAATTGTAGTGGATTGGCTAGGAAAACAATCCTTTTGCCAGTGTGAGTCCCTACAATTTAGAGGGGTGGGAAACAATACTCTTCCCTAGACTAGTGACGACCTAGCCCAACATGCAGCATCTAGAAGTTTCTTTATACTACCTATGGAGACAGTATTATTCCTTTTTCAAAAGTCAGGTTCCACTCGTGGTATTCTATAATTCTCTTCACTTGATTACTTGTAAATAATTATGCAAGCAATTATTCCTTCTTTCCTTCTCTTCTTTTCTAGTCCAACACAAACTACACTAGGCTTATTCGTTCTTCTTCTTAGTGCAACAACCAACTACACTAAAACATATTCTCTCTTCTTAGACAGAATCACATATACCAATGTGATTATTTAGGTAGTGAAGATCAGTTCACTCGGCATCATCTAAATTATACTGCACTAAAAAATTATAGCATTAATTTGGGCATAATATGTTCTTCTTCTTATTCTACTCTTCATTCTATACATCAAACCTATAAGTTGTACACTCTTCTTCTTCTGCTACTTCTTCAATGAAAATCTAGATGCACTGAAACCTACTCTTCTTCACACATTCTATTTCATTGAAAAACCATCTGCACTGATCACTTCTTCTTCTTCTTCTTACTAGAATCACAAGTTCTCTTTGTGATTGTAAAAATAATGAGGTATAGATCCACATAGAATCATCACAGTTGAAGAAAATAATTTATGAACTTCTAGAACAACTCACAGCTTGTGCGACAATCCTTACTTGCGTACCACCCTGCTTGCATGACATCACTTGCACACCTCTATTGTGCACAACTCACAACTTGCATGCCACTTTTGGCTTATACACAACACAATTCTCGAAGATACCTCCCTGTATGTGCACCTATGACAACATTCATGCCACTTCTGCTTGCACGCCCCTCAAATCGCGCACCACCCTACATGCGCTCCACTCTTCTTGCTGTTAAGTCAAAACTTCTCTTTTGACTTCGATATCTTGTTTTGGAAATCAAAAATGTCTATTTAATCATACAAACCTTGTCAATCGTATCGTATTGACCTTGTCAATAGTATCGTACTAACTCTGTCAATCATATCATACTGACTCGGTCAAACATATCATGTTGATTCTGTCAATCGTATCGTACTGACTTTGTCAATCGTATCGTATTGACCGTGTCAATCATATCGTACTAACCGTGTCACTCGTATCGTACTGACTCTGTCAATCATATCGTACTGACTCTTCTTTTCATAATTTCATTACTTGTTTTTGTAATTAGTCAAAAAAACTTGTTTCATATTAATCGTACTATTGTTTATCATCCTCATATATCTTGTTTTAACCAATACGATGTTGTTGAGTTAGTTACAAAATTATCAAAACGATGTTGTGATTTCTGTTTCAATATGACGGTTATAATTCCAGGTGTCCAAGTCCCTCTGAGTTTTTTAGATAAATATGACCGTTGGAGGAGATGTGACCGTTGGAACCTGAGGCCAATAAATAGGAGGTCATTTGAAGCTGAGAAAAAAATAGACACCTGAGAACAAGCGTGGATGTGTGTGTACAATTGAGATGCTTTGTTTCTGCCGAGTTCTAGAGAGAGAAGATGTGACGTCTCTCATGCTTTGTACTTTGTGCGTCTGATCATCGTATCGCAGGAATTCAAGTAATTGAAAGATAGATGTGGTGACTACCTACAATGTCGAGGGCTTCCGGGGATAGGCAGACGGAAAAACCGATTATCGTATCAAGGACTGCCGGGGATAGGCGGACGGACGTTCCGATCATCGTATCGAGGGTTGCGGGGGATAGGCAGACAGACGAACCCATCATCATATCGAGGGCTTACCATGGTGGTGGTAAGATAGACATCTTATCCTATGTGAAAGGATAACCCTTCTCTTTGGGTCAAAAGAATTCTAATACTTTTACATTTCCGCTGCTATTTGTATTAGAAATGAATTTGTATTGTTTCCTTTCTTCATTATACTTTCAACTGTAATTGTTTCAATTACAATTCTTCTATTAAATTTTGTATTAATAGATTCTATATGCTTAATGGTAGAATTTCTCACACTTGTTTTACTCTGATTATTGTATTCATCTTGAATATAATTACTTCACTTTTCTAATAGTATTACTTTACTTCATACCTTTATATTCAATAAAATTATGGTTGTTTGAATTATAGTAGTTTAAGATCATTTAAACTAATCTCTTTAAGGGTTTAAACTCAATGTTTTTAAACATACAATACAGCCCCCTCTTGTATTATTTTATCTAATATACATACATATCTACATATTTGATCCAACATTTGGTATCAGAGGAGGTTTTACACTGATTTTTATTACTTGTTCTATTTTTTTTCTTACTACTCTAACGTGTGGAGTGGAAACGATATTGTTTCTTTATATGTCAGGAATGAATATTGGGTCAATAGATAATCTAAATCCTTCTAGACCACCTATATTTGATGGGAATGATTATGATTAATGGAGAGATCGTATGAAGACTTTTGTGATCAATACTGGCATAGTCAATTTTATAATGCTTACTGGAGGTTACAAAATTCCTGACAAAGAAGTCAGTACATTCACTAACCATGAAAAGCAAGAATATCAACTGAATTACAAGGTACGCAATACTTTATTACGCTCTTTGACCAGGAATATATACAGTCATGTATCTTCTGTGTGAAGCAGCCAACTGTATTTAGAAGAAATTAGTAGTCACTCATTTCGGTACATCCAAGGATATAGAAACAAGAAGAGAAATGCTTTGAGTAGAGTATCATGGATTTGTTTTTCCTTATAGGGAGCCAGTATGTAAAGTACAACAAAGATTTATGACAATTGTCAACAGATTACAATCTATGGGTGAAAAAGGCCTTGATGATGATGCTCTAGTAGATATGATTATAGATATAATGCTGAATGAATGGGAGTCAAAAAGGACAGTTATTGATGAAAATAGAAAAGTTTCCCAGATTACTCTTGATGAAATCTTTGGAATTCTTCTACAGCACGAGACCAGAATGAAGAGAGATGCTGATTTCAACAAGAAGAAGAATGGAAATGGAATTGTAGCCTTTACATGTAAAGCTAAAACACCTAAAAGGCTTACAAGATCCAAATCCAAGAAAGTTATATCTGATTCAAGTGATTGTGATCTTTCGGATAATGAGCTGACCAATATTTCTCAAAGGACGAACAAGATTGTGGGAAAGAAGGACTTACAATATAGATTCAAAAAGAAATATAGGAAGGATAATAAAGATTCATAGGTAACTTGTTATGAATGTAATAATGTAGGACATATAAGGCCTGATTGTCCTTTACTAAAGAAGAACGATAGAAAGGAGAAACACTCTGAAAGAAACAAGAAAAGTTTTTATAAGACAACGAAATTATTGAAGGCAAATAATACTTGGAGTGAAAGTGGTAGTGATTCTTCATATGATTCTTCATAATATGAGTCCTCATGATGAAGGAATATTGGACTTATAGCCAGATTACCAATTAACAATCATTGTCTCATGGGAAAAGTAGACAATGCTGAATCTATTACAAATGTCTCTTCAAATGAAAATTATATTTATGATAAATATTATGAATCTTCAAATGATGAATCTCCATCATTATAAGGTGATACATTACCTTCTTTTGAAGAAGTATCTAGATTTGCTAAATTAGTTGAAAATGAAAATTCTAAACTCAAGAAGAAGCTTGAGAAAGAAAATTCTATAATTTCAGTTTTAACTAAAGAAGTATCGAATATTTCCAATTATCTTGATGTGTAAACTTTTGATTTTAAAAGTATTTTAAAAACCCTTGAGAAATTAAAATCTGATAAGGATTAACTTTCTAAGGACCTAGAAACGGTGTTTTCAAAGAAAAATGTTTTAGAGCCTAACTCTAGTTCAAAATCAAATGTTTTGGAAAATAAAAACACAGTTTTAAAACTAAAGTCAAAAATTTTTTCCCTAATGAAACGTTTGTCAAACTTTAATCATGTAAATGAAAACTTTGACAAGATTTATACTCAAATTATACCTTTGTGAAATCATTCTGGTCTTGGTTTTATTCATTCCAAACTTGTTTTTAGTAATAAATATTTTGATCCACAAAAAACCTCTTTTTGTTCTAAGTGAAAATGTGGTGGACACTGGAGAAGAGAGTGTTCCCTCAATAAAACTCAATTTTTAGGATTTCATAAAGCTAATTTTGTAAAACAAATGTGGATTCCTAAAATTTTGTTATCTAACCATTCTAGATCCAAACAAGTTTGGATTCCAAAAAAATAATTATTTCTTTTTCAGGAAAATGAGAAGTGAACCAACAAAAATATTTGGTACATGGATAGTGGTTGTTCTCGTCAGATGATCGGAAACAAAGATCTCTTTGAAAAGGTTATCAAAACAAAAGGTGGAAAAGATAACTTCAGAGATAATGCTCAAGGAAAAATTGTTGGTATAAGTATTATTGTTTTTCTTGGAAAATTTATTATCTCATATGTTTTGTTTGTTAAAGGTCTTAGGCACAATCTCATCAGCATAAGTCAATTATGTGATGAAGGTTACCTTGTGAATTTTACGAATGATAAGTGTCTAGTCCACAATTCCAAGGATGAGTTCATTTTATCTTCCAATATGCAATAGAATGTATACACTATTAACATATAAGACCTTAGGAGCCAAAATTTACCTTGATTAAGTGAAATAAAAGACCAGTCATGCCTATGGAATAGAAGATTATGACACTTTAATCTAGGAAACCTTTGTGATCTCTCAAATAAAAGACATGTAAAAGGATTATTGGACCTTAGATATGATTCTTCAAAAGTCTTTGATCCTTGTCAATTTGGAAAGCAACATAAAACTAGCTTTAAATCAGTTAATGAAGTTTCAAATTCTAATGCATCACAGCTAGTGCACATGGATCTTTTTGGTCCTTCACAATCTAGAAGCATTGGATGAAAATACGATGTATTTGTATTAGTTGATGACTTTACAAGATTCACATGGGTCTATTTTCTCAAAAAGAAATTTGAAGCCTTTTCCTATTTGAAAACTTTTAGAGCCCAAGTTAAAAATGTGAAAAACCTACCATTGATAACTATTCATAGTGATCATGGTGGTGAATTTAAAAATTCAGAATTTGAAACATTTTTTAGTAAGAAAGGTATTACTCACAATTTTTCAACTCCAAGAACTCCTCAGCAAAATGGTGTTGTTTAAATAAGAAAATGTATTCTTCAGGAAATGACTAGAACTATGTTGATTGAATACTCAATTACTAAGCCCTACTGGGATGAAGCTGTTAGTACTTCCTGTTATACTATAAATCGTGTTTTTACTAGACCATTTCTTAATAAAACCCGTTATGAGTTATGGATTGGCCGAAAACCTAAAGTTTCATACTTCAATGTTTTTGGGTGAAAAGTATTCATTTTGAATACAAAAGATAATCTACACAAATTTGCACCAAAATCTGATGAAGGAATATTTCTAGGTTACTCCACAACTTCTAAGGCTTATAGGGTTTTCAATAAAAATACTTGTACTGTTGAGGAAACTGTACATGTGAAATTTGATGAATCTGATCCTTTTATTTTTAAATCATCCCAACATATATCCTCAGATGTGTTTTCAAAAACTAATTATCAACCATTGATAGATGATCCTTCTGATAAGTTAAATATTCAAGAAGGTACTTATAAAACATTTACCACAGAAGATTTTCTACCATATGTTGATGAACAGGTTTTACAAAACACAAATAAATTGTTTCTTAGGAATCATCCCAGTGATAACATCATTGGTGACGTAAGTCAACATGTAAGGACCAGAAATTCCTTAAGAAATGAAATAGTACATCTTTCTTGTCTTTCCCAATTTGAACCTAAAAGTCCAAGTGAGGCCTTAGGTGATGATGATTGGAACAAAGCAATGCAAGATGAACTAAATGAATTTGAGAGAAATCAAGTCTGGACATTAGTCGAAAGACCTAAAGAAACAACTGTAATTGGTGTAAAATGGGTTTTCAGAGACAAATGTGATGAAAATGGAATCATTGTTCAAAATATAGCAAGACTTGTTGCTAAGGGCTATAATCAACAAGAGGGAATAGACTATGAAAAAATATATGCTCCTGTAGCTGGACTTGAATCTATTCATATTCTAATAGCCTTTGCAGCATACTTTAATTTCAAAATGTTTCAAATGGATGTAAAATGTGCTTTTCTAAATGGTTTTTTTCATGAAGATGTTTTTGTCGAACAACCTCCTGGTTTTCAGAACTTAAAACATCATGATCATGTTTTCAAACTTACCATGTCTATATATGGTCTTAAACAAGCCCCTAGAGCATGGTATGACAGACTTACATGATTTTTTTACAAAACAATTATACAAAATGTACAAAAGATCCAACCCTTTTTATAAAAATGGAAAACAAAAATGTTTTGATTGTTCAAATCTATGGTGATGACATCATTTTTTGATCAACTCAGAAATCTTTAACTGATTCTTTTTGAAATTTAATGAAGTCTGAGTTTTAAATGAGTATGATGGTTTAGTTAATATTCTTTTTAGGTTTTCAAATTTCTAAAAAACCAGAAGGGACATATATATCTCAACATAAGTATATTAAATACTTACTCAAAAAGTATGGATATGACAAAACAATAAGTATTATTACTCCAATTGGTATCTCAAAGACACTTGATCTGGATGAAACTGGGAAACCAATAGATCAAACAATCTTTAGAGGTATGATAGGATGTTTTCTATACTTGACAGCTAGTCGAACAGACTTAATGTTTTCTATATGCTTATGTGCGAGATACCAATCTAATCCAAAGGAGTCTCATTTGAAATCCGTAAGAAGAATCTTTCGGTATTTAAAAGGCACTATGGATCTAAGTCTATTTTATTCTTCGGGAGAAGATTTTGTTTTAAAATGTTTTTTAGATGCTGACTTTGGTGGTTGTAGAATGGATAGAAAAAGTACATCTGGAACATGTCATTTCTTAGGAGGTTATCTTGTATCTTGGTCCTGTAAGAAACAACACTTAGTAGCACTATCCACTGCTGAAGCTGAATATGTAGTAGCTGGAAGTTGTTGTGCTCAAGTGTTGTGGATGCAACACACACTCACTGACTATGGATTGAGTTTCTCCAAAACTCAAATAATCTGTGATAATACTAGTTCCATAGATCTTAGTTATAACTCAGCACATCACTCACGTTCAAAACACATAGAAGTTAGGAATCACTTTCTTAGGGATCACACACAAAAAAGAGATATTATTATATAATTTATCGAATGCAAGAACAAATTTCTGACATTTTTACAAAATCATTACCTTTTGATAGGTTTTAGTTTATAAAACAGAAGCTAGGAATGATTACATTAAAATAATTATTCATATCCACTTCATGTTTTACTTTTCTCCTTACAAAAAACAACTCCCTTTGAAAGGGGGAGGACATTTCTTACTATGTTTATTTTTATCTTATGATATTTAATTATTTACTCTCCTGGTATATGTTTTTGTTTTTCTGTTTATCATATTGAATGATTTATCGTATCATTTACTTTTCTGTTTATTGTATTGCCAGTTCATGGTAACAAGATTGTTTTCCATCGGCTTGTCAGTTCATGGTAACAAGATTGTTTTCCATTTTCTTGTCAGTTCATTGTAACAAGATTGTTTTCCATTGGCTTGTCAGTTCATGGTAACAAGATTGTTTTCCATCGGCTTTTCAGTTCATGGTTACAAGATTGTTTTCCATCGGCTTGTCAGTTCATGGTAACAATATTGTATTCCATAGGCTTGTCAGTTCATGGTAACGAGATTGTTTTCCATCAGCTTGTTAGTTCATGGTAACAAGATTGTTTTCTATTGGCTTGTCAATTAATGGTAAAGAGATTGTTCTCCATCGTCTTGTCAGTTCATGGTAAGAAGATTGTTTTCCATCGGCTTTTCAGTTCATGGTAATGAGATTTTTTTCCATCGTCTTGTCAATTCATGGTAACAAGATAGTTTTCCATCAGCTTGTCATTTCATGGTAACAAGATTGTTTTCCATCGTCTTGTTAGTTCATGGTAACAAGATTGTTTTCCATCGGCTTGTCAGTTCATGGTAACAATATTGTTTTCCATCGTCTTCTCAGTTAATGGTAACGGCTTTTTTTCCATCGGTATGATGACTGATAGTATTCTTTTACTTCGTACGAATGTGTTCTTTTTTTAACTCTACCAAAACCAACAATTACCTTACGTTCTCCAGCAGGTACTTTCCATTTTTTTCTTTCATTTTAATCCTAACCATTGATCTTTTTTCCTCTAATCATGATAGTAGAAGATCAACGGTCACCCCTATATCGCCTATAAATAGCCCCCACCCCAAACCCACATTCGTTTTTCAGGTTTTGAGGTGAAGCTCTGCTCCACTGGTTTTAAATCATCGTACGATCTTTCATCGGCATCACCTATATGTCTCAGTCCTCTACTAATACTGCCGCCGAAATGTCTTCAAAGACTTTTACAGAGAAAGGCTTTTATAGAGAAAGGTTAGTTTCTCGGGACTTTTATGATTCGTATGATTCCACAATCAGAAGAATCATTTTGTTTCAAGGATGGAAGAATTTATGTGTCGAAAGACCTGTTTCTCAAGATTTGGTTCTCTTTGATGAAGTCAGTCATTTCTGTAAAACCATATCTTTTGACAAAGACATGACTATAAATTTTTCTGGGTATGATAGAAAGTTGTCTATGTTTGTCAAACAAGCGGTTCATTTTCTGAATTTCCCAATAGAAGGGGATTGTTTCTGTCAATCTCATAAACTACCATAGGAAGTCAGTACGTTTAATAGGGAAAGTGTTGTGAAGTCTTTATATGTTATAAATGAAGAGAAGAGAAAAGTGGCTCATCTTTCTCCGGACAATCGGTTTGTGACTCTATGGATGCAAGGTTTTCTTATCCCATGGAAAGAGGATAGAGAAACTCTAAAAGCTTCTAATATTTTTATGCTTTACTATCTTGTAAACTTGAGAAAAGTAAATCTCATGGGGTATGTTTTTGAAACCATTAAGAATGTCAAGACCGGATGGAGTAAGTCCCAAATAATTATGTATCCAGCCATCCTTATAAAGTTTATTCATGAGAGCATGAAGTTTTGTAACATTCCTAATAAAGAAAACCTGATAGATCTGGAGCCATCTTGGATTAGTAAGAGTACGATGAAAAAGATGAATGTTTGTTTTGATCCAAATTCAAAACTTATTATAAGAGATGTAGAAGCTGAATCGGCTTAAAATCAATCGGCACCTATTCCAGCCAAAGACATTCCTTTTTTTGTTGTTCCTCAAAAGTCTGATCTGCAAACTTGATCAAAGCCAATGAACAATCCTAAGTACAGTAATGTGGTTGTAGACAAATGGAGAAAGGATAAAGAACAGAGAAAGGAAGGTGATCCACAGTTTCGACATGATCCAGCCAAAGCCATTGCTGAGAGATTAAGAGTTGAGGATACCCATCATGCTGAAAATAAGAAGAAGGTTCTTTTGAAAAGAAAATCACATGAATTTGATGCTTCAAATATCTAGAAAGTAGTTGAGGAAGCTAGTGCTCAACTTACCACAGAAGTGCATCAAGAGACCATCATACATAGCCTTCATGAGAATGAAAAAGAAAAATAAATTATGGAAGAGATATAAGAAGTGGAAGAGGATGAATGAGATTTTCTTTTAGAATTCCTTCAGAGTTCGAAGAAGAGTAGGGAGGAATCGATTCAAAAACAGAGTGAAGATGTTCAACAAACCCCTCATGCCGATCAAGCACCTTTTGAAACTTCTGAAACTCCGGATAAAACATCCCCTCAAGTAAAGAAAGGTTCTCAATCTTCTCATACTGAAAAATTTATTGTCATCAGTTAAAAAGTAGAAGAAGAAATAAAAGAGAAAGAAAAAGAAAAAGGAAAACAGCCCGTTGTTGACTCAACCTGATCAAATGAATTGCCATCGTACGATGAGGATACTGATTTAGAACATACAATCTCTCTCAAAAAGAGTGATTGTATTTTTCATGTTTTACGATTGGTTGAAAAGACCATTCCTTACTTTCCCAGGCTGGAAGGGAAAATTTATATCATTACTAACAATCAGAAAAAGAAGATTGGTTCTATAAGAGAGTTGAGAAAGAACGTTTTGCCAGTTTATGCCAATTTGAATGTTCTTTCTGAAACCTCGGCTGCTCATAAGAAAGCTTGAAACAGGACGACCAAGTGGTCATATAAAACAGAAAGCTCGATGAATGAACATGAGATAGCAATTGAAGATATAAGGAGGTTGTCAAATGATCTTGCTATTTCCTTTAATAAGCTTGAAAAAGAAACTATTGAAAGGCTGAATCAGATAACTCATGGAGCCGATATTCCTTCAGCGAAAGAATTGCAAGAGAGAATGAATGCTTTTCAGTCTGAATTCTCGAAGGTTTCATCTTTCAAGGATGAAATGGTTTTGTTGAAGAAACAAAATTCTATGTTATCCAAAGATAACAGGAATCTTCAAGACCGAATTGATACCCTTGAAGAAGTAATCAGAGTCCAGGATGAGACTATCAAGAATCAAGATCAGATTTTTGCGGACCAACAAGAGCTTCTCCGAACTCAAGGTGATTCAATTTCTGAAGACAAGAAAGAAATCAAGAAGATGAAAGCTGTTCTTCATGATCTCATAAAGAAGGAAAAAGAAAGAGAAAACAAATGTCTGTTGTTTTTTTGTTTTTCTTTTCTTTTGGAACCTGTCTTTGTTTTGTAATAAATTTTATGATTCTTGTCTTTTGTCCTGCAAATTCTTTTCTCTAACCCTTTCATGAAACTCGCAGTGACCCCATTTTCTTATAATACAGAAAGGGGGAGAATGTTTTATAAAGGGGGAGAATTTTTTATAACGGGGTAGAATGCTTTACAAAGGGAGATTAGTTTAATCAAATACGTCGAAACCAAGGAATATATATGAATACAATCCTTAGGAAAGTATACACATAAGGGGGAGTTAGTTGTATTCAAATTCATATTCAGAAGAGTTTCCAATAACTCAGGGGGAGATAAGTATTTCTTGTTATATTTACTTTGTGTGTTGTGCTTTCCAAAAAGGGGGAGACTGTTAAGTCAAAATATCTATTTTTACTTCTATATCTTGTTTTGGAAATCAAAAATGTCTTTTTAATCATACTGACCTTGTTAATCACATCGTACTTACCTTGTCAATCGTATCGTACTGACACTGTCAATCGTATCGTACTGAATCTATCAAATTTATCATACTGATTCTGTCAATCGTATCGTACTGACTTTGTCAATCGTATCGTACTGACCTTGTCAATCGTATCATATTGACCTTGTCAATCGTATCGTACTGACTCTGTCAATCATATCATACTGACTCTGCTTTTCATACTTTCATTACTTGTTTTGGTACTTAGTCAAAAACACTTGTTTCATATTAATTGTATTATTTTTTATCATCCTCATATATCTTGTTTTAACCAATACTATGTCATTGAGTTAGTTACAAACTAATCAAAACGATGTTGTGGTTTCTGTTTCAATATGACCGTTATAATGCCAGGTGTCCAAGTCCCTCTGAGTTTTTCGGAGAAATATGACCATTAGAGGAGATGTGACCGTTGGAACCTGAGGCCTATAAATAGAAATTCATTTGAAGCTGAGAAAAAACAGACACCTGAGAACAAGCTTGAATGTGTGTGTACAATTGGGATACTTTGTTTCTGTCGAGTTCTAGAGAGAGACGTTGTGACTTCTCTCATGCATTGTGCTTTGTGTGTCTGATCATCGTATCGAGGAATTTAAAGTAATTTAAAGACAGAGGTGCTGATTACCTACAAATACGAGGGCTGTCGGGGATAGGCATATGGACGAACCGATCATCGTATCGAGGACTTCCGGGGACAGGCAGACAGTCGTTCCGTTCATCGTATCGAGGGATGCCTAGGATAGGCAGAAAGACGAACCGATCATCGTATCTAGGGCTTACCAAGGTGGTGGTAAGACAGACCTCTTATCCTAGGTGAAAGGATAACCCTTCTTTTTGTGTCAAAATAATTGAATTACTTTTACATTTCTGCTGCTGTTTGTATTAGAAAGGAATTTGTATTGTTTCCTTTCATCATTATACATTCAACTGTAATTGTTTCAATTACAATTATTCTATTACATTTTGTATTAATAGATTCTATACGCTTTATGGTAGAATATCTCACACTTGGTTTAATTTAATTATTGTATTCATCTTGAATACAATTACTTCAATTTTTAATAGTATTACTTTACATCATACCTTTATATTCAATACAATTGTGGTTGTTTGAATTGTATTAGTTTATGATCTTTTAAACTAATCTCTTTATGCGTTTAAACTCAATATTTTTAAACATACAATTCACCCCCTATTATATTGTTCCATCTAATACACATATACATCTACATATTCGTTCCAACACTTGTGTGCCATTTCCTACTTGCGCACCTTATAAATAACCCTCTTCTTGCATGCCACTTCAGATTGCATGCCACTTCTACTACATTCACGTTCAGAGATCAAATTTTCTCTTATGTTTTGAGAATTTAAAAAATTAGGAGGCATATTGTCTATTTATAGACATTTTGGTGACTTTCTTGCCACATACACTTGTGCGCCGCTCTAACACTTCTGCGCCGCTCCAGCACTTTTGCATCATTCCATCAGTAGGGCGACACTTTAATTCCTTTTTCATAGTTTGATATGATGATGTTGAAATATGACTTTCGTGCAATATACACTTGCGCTCCACATATACTTTCACGCCACACTTGCGCAAAAATCCTTAACATTCACGCCACTTTAGTTCCTTTGTCATGTTTTGATGGTATGATCTTGAAATATGACTTGCATACAACATTCAATTGCGCACCACATGTACTTGCGCACCACACTTGCGTGACATTTTTGACTAGCATAAATTTTTTTTCTTTTTCCCAAAACACATCTTTACTCTCCCTATCCTTCTTAAGGCTTGCATCACAAGCTTTCTAAATATATGATATTTTTGAAACACAATTCCGAAAAGCATCATCATAGTTTGGTCAATTCTTGTTGGATCATGAATTCCAAAGTACTTCTTCATCCTCACTTCAAATCCTCAATTCCTTTTGGAGTGTTAATTAAAATGAACACCAATCATCTCTCTTCATCAAAAAGTGGAGGCTTGAAGATTCTTCAAATACCTTCAATGTTGCACACATTGTATCACCTTTGATACATATATTTTGAACATTAACGGCAATGTGTAATTCATGAACTTCTTAGAATTCCATGACCTTCCACACTCTCTCTTATTATTTATCCATCAATATATAGTTCATTCAAATCATATGATTCTTTTCTTCAAGTAAGATCTTGCACAGTTCACATGCAATCATGAACCATTTCCTGGTCTTCTTTAATTCCTCATTATTCTTCAATCATCCTTAGATGGATGATACTTCACCATTCCTCATTGTTGTAAACAATGTGTCACCTTTGACACAAGTTCTTTGAACATAGTATTTGTTCAAAAATCATCTGAATTGATATTCTTAGAGAATTGCTCACGTATGAAATCCAATGCTATGATTCCATAACAATTCTCTAGGAAACCTCACTTCAACCAATCTACACTAACATTTTAGTCCATCTTCGTCTCATTCTTAATTTTTAAAAGTATTGAAAACTATTGATGAAAAATACAATCTTCATCACCAAGTGGTCCAAACAATCTCCCCCTTTGTATTTTGTTTTCAATAACACAAAGTGACCTCAATTGAATGTGTCAATATCAAAATAAGAATCTTCTCTCTACCCTATACTTGTTTCTCTCCCCCATTCATTTCAAACATTCATTTCACTTTCTACCCCCCTTATTGACAAGAAATACAAAGTTCATGGTAGAGAGGGTATCCGTCCTTACATTAGTAGTGTGCCATTAATCATTTCTCTCTATGTCTACTTGAGAAAAGCTTGATGTTGAAAATATGATAATTTGATTTAGACAACAAAGTTGTCCATAATACACTGATCGTGATACCTAATGAGATGAGATCTCTTACAATTGTCTTTAAGGGTTTTTTACATTCATTACACGACAAGGATATTGAATGTGATAGGAAATAATAAATCCTGAAAATCTGGCACTCACATGAACAAAAGGATCAAAAAAATTCAAGTGCAATTAGCAGGATAAGTGGAATTGGGGAACTTTCATTCTTCTAATGTCACTCATTGACCTAATTACTCCACCTTTGTAAAAATATATTTATTTTGAGTGACCAAGGATGAGAGATTAAGAAACGACAAACCTTTTCAATGACTTGATCTCCATTAAATCTTTCAAGTAATTGAATTTTATACCTACTGATGTTGATACTGATTGAGATAATGACTCTAATAGCTTCTTCAACTGTCTCCCCCTCATGGGAACACTTCTCCTCACTGAATCCCATGTTTCCCCCCCCTGAGATCTTACTTCAACTTCAATTCCTTGTATGATAATAACAAATAAAATACACAAAGATTTAATTGAATACGGTGGATCCCCTTTTCTCCATCAATGTGAACAACAAGGTTGAGATGATCTTCTCAACCCAGATGCACCATTATTCACACTTTACAACTGATCTTCAATGCTGATTGTGATTGTGTGGACATCACTATTTATTCCATCTCTTTGTGTGTGAATATTCTTTCTTCAAGGGAATTCAAACCACTAGAATCTCATGGTACAACTTTCAACTTTTTGAGGAATTCTTGTTGGAATGGAGTAAATTCAATGCATCTTTAAATAGTATGACCAACATTGTTGCACCTCAAACACAAAACTTCTTTTTATTCATGTAGAATATTCTTTTTTCTTTTAGCACAAGTATTAGATTATTCATCTTCCATCAATCTAATTCCTTAGAAATCTTTTGGACAAGCCACCAAGATAGCATTAGGGACTAAGGCATCATGATTGGATCTTCTACATGGATTCTTCTGAGTGGCTTCCTTCTTAGTAGTTATTTTGGATGCACCAACCTTCATTTTCAAGGATTTAGAATCCAAGGACATCTCATCATTCCTTCATGAAATCTTCTTGGGTGAATTTGTTTTCATATTATATATTTTATTTCTTCCCAATGATGATTCATCATTCTTACTCAGCTTCTATTGTCTTTATTTCTTATATGAGCATGCACCATTCATATGTCCACTCCTATTGCATACATCACAGATGTAATCTAACATTCCTATTCTATTTGTAGTACACAAGTGCTTTTGGATCTTTGGATGTTGCTTCTTCTTCTCTATATTTATCCCCCTTAAGATGAGCTTTCTCTATTCTTTTATATTTAAGGGGTTGTACCAACAATCTAGTGAACAATGAACAAATCTATTACAACACCATCATGGACAAACAAACCTTGACTTCTTCCCATCTACATTATAAGTTTTCTGAGTCTTCTTTTAGGTATGTTGTGATTTATGTGGGGAGCTATCTTCCACACTCTTTCCCCTATCCACCATAGCCATGGTGGTAGGTTTCTTATCACTTTTATTCATCCATACTTGTTTAGAATTTTTCTTCCAACCTATACTTTCTGAAAAAAGTAAAACATTCGTACATGATGGTATGGATGGTACCTTTACTTTCTCAGCTACTTTTGATAGATCAATGAGTGAAGCCATGATATTCTTATCATATGTTGGTGGTATTTTGATAGTAGAATCATCCATTGAGCTTTGAATATTGAGAGCAACTATTTCCTTATTTTGTGGAGACTCAATACGTTTCTTCTCAAGATTGGTAAACTCAGCCTCAAATTCTAGACATCTCATAGTGAGGATGACTTCCTAGTATTAAATCATAGTCATCCTCACTTCACAGGACTTCATTAATATTTCAACTTCATCTTCTCGTATCTTTACATTGTTTTGTAAAAAAGAGTCAAGTTCTTTGATCTTCATGGATTTTTCATCCAAATATATCTCCTTGACATCATTGCTCTTTTTCATCTCATCCTCAAGTGCATGGATCTTCTCTTATAGATTCTTTTTGACTCCCAATTTCTCTTCAACATCTTTGAACCACTTTAAATAACTTACATCAAATCACCTCTTTGTTTCTACGACGGCTCCAACCTGTCTAGAAAGCATTAAACATTCGACAATTTTTTATTGTAAGCCATTCTTGAAAGCATCAATTTCTTCTTCTGTTTAACTAATATTTTCTTGCATGAATTGAAATACTCCACAAACAAGATATGCCCTCTCTTCAGGAATACCATGTATAATCATTAATAATATATCAAATGATATTTCTTGAGATGTTGTAGATTTATCATCACCACTTGTGCCAGCCTTTTCATCATGAGAATAATTTCTAAATGTACTAACACATACCTCCTTATAATTTGAGGTAGGATGGTTATCCGTCTTCTTAATGGAAACTTGATCCACCTTCTCATAACATTCCATGTCTGGTGTGTCTTCAATGTATGCCAGATATGGAGGACCATATATATCCTCTTCTTTAGATAAGAGGGAATTCTTCTTCAAGTTTCCCTTATACTAAATTTTCATATTAATCATGTTCTTGATAGATATAGACTTCAGTTCAGAGATAAATGAATCTTCACTAAACATGAACTTCATTGATAATTTTGGAAAGAAAATCAAATCTTCAAAAGAGAATAACTTAACTGTAGAGAATCCAACAGAGGTTAACCTCCCTTTGATACCAATTGATAGGACCAGTTTGGGATTTACATAACACTTAGAGGGTGGGTGAATTAGTGTTGGTGATATTTTTAAACCAATTCCAACTTTTATCCCTATACCTCTTGACCTGTTAGGATCTTGATTCTCATATTCTCTTTTACCCATCACATGCAATAATAGAAATTATAAAAAATATGCACACGATATTATTACAAGGTCAACCACTCAATAAGTGTAGCTACGTCCTTTCCATGCATGGGTATGACAAGTGCATGGATTCTACACTATGATGTGATATGCAATTACAGTGGAGTGGCTAGGAAAACAATCCTCTAGCCAGTGTGAGTCCCAACACTATAAAGGGGGGTAGAAAACAATCCCCTTCCCTAGACTGGTGATGACGTATACCAACTTTGAGCGTCTAGCTGGTTCTTAATACTGCCTATGGAGACAGTGTTCTTACTTCTTCAAATGGCTGGTTCTACTCTTGGTCTTATTTAATGCTCTACGCTTGATTACTTGCAAAGAAGAAGGCAAACAAGTCTTCCTTCTTTCATTCTCTTCTTTTCTAGTGCAACACCAACTGCACAAGGCTTTTTCTTTCTTCTTCTTAGTGTAACAACCAACTGCACTAAAATTGTTTCTCTCTTCTTGGATAGAATAAGATATACCAATGTGATTATTCAGGCAGTGATGATCAGTTCACTCGACATCATCTGAATTAAAATGCCCTAAATAATTGTAGGCTTCAATTTGAAATACTCTATTATTATTATTATTAATCTTATCTTATTTCTATGAATAAAACCTATAGTCTAAACACTCATCTTCTTCTTCTTTAATGCAAAACCAGCTGCACTGAAACCTACTCTTCTTCACACGTTCTCTTTCAGTGAAAAACCATCTGCTCTGAGCTGTTCTTCTTCTTCTTGCTAGAATCACATGTTCTCTTTGTGATTGTAAAAACAATGAAGTCTAGATCAACATAGCATCATCACATTTGAACAGAAGCTGGTAAGAACTTCTAGAATAACTCACAGCTTGTGCGCCAATCCTTACTTGCGCGCCACCCTTCTTGTGCGCCATCACTTGCGTGCCTCTATTGTGCATAGCTCACAACTTGCACGCCACTTCTGCTTGTGCACACCTGTACTTTAGCTCCACCCTACTTGTTCACCACTCTTATTGCCTACCACTTCCTACTTGTGAGCCTTATAAATAACCCTCAGATTGCATTCCACTTCTACTACTTGCGCGATCATAGATCAAATTTTCTCTTAAGTGTTAATCCTTTAAACAATGAGGTGGATTATCGTCTATTTATAGGAATTTTTGTGACTTGCGCACCACATACACTTGTGTGCCAATCCAGCACATCAGCACTACTCTAGAACATTCATGCCGCTCAAGCACATGTGCGTTCTTCCATTACTAGCATGAAACATTCTTTCCTTTTTCATATTTTGATATGATGATGTAGAAATATGACTTGCACGCAACATACACTTGCATGCCACATATACTTGCACTCCAAACATGTGTGCCAATATTTAACTTGAGTGCCACTTTACTTCCTTTGACATATTTTGATGGGATGATCTTTAAATATGACTTACTAGCAACATACACTTGTGTTCCACATATACTTACGTGCCACACTTGCACGCCATTTTTGACATTCCCTTTGCTTTCTGTCTTTTTCCAAAAGACTTCTTTACTCTCCATGTCCTTCATAAGGATTACATTACATGTTCTCCAAAACTATGATATTTGGGAAATAAAAATCAGTAAAGCATCTTCATAGTTTAGTCCATTCTTTTTGGAATATGAATTTAAAATTACTTCTTCATCCTCACATAAAAACTCAATTCGTTTTGGAGTGTTAATTAAAAAGAACTCCAATCATCCCTCTTCATCCAAAAGTTGAGGCTTGATGCTTCTTCAAATACCTTCAATGTTGCAGAAAATGTATCACCTTTGATACAAGTATTTGGAACATTAAAGGAAATGTGTAATTCATGACCTTCTTAGAATTCCAAGCCCTTCCACACCCTCTCTTCTTCTTGAGCCATCATTCTCTACTGAATTCAAATCATATGATTCATTTCTTCAAGTAATCTCTTGCATGGTTCTCATGCAATCATGAAGTATTTCATGTAATTATTTAAATCCTCATTCTTCTTCAATTATCCTTAGATAGACGATACTTCACCATTCTTCATGGTTGTAAACAATGTGCACCTTTGACACAAGTTTGTTGAACTTAGTATTAGTTCAACATTCTTTTGAATTGATCTTCTTATAGAATTTCTCAAGTATGACATCCAATGCTATGATTCCATAACAATTCTCCAGGAAACCTCACTTCATCCAATATCTACTAACTTTTTAGTCCTTCTTCATCTCCTTCTTCATTTTAATGAGTATTGACAACTGTTGACAACAAATACAATCTGCATACACAAAGTGGCCACAACATATCCCATCATCTCTAAGAGATAATGGTCCCAAAAGAAGTGACCCCACCAAAATCAAGAGGTAACTCCTTACACTGATGTACACAAGACGTTCTAGTCCCCAATGAAGTTTCCAACATCATGATATTTTTAGAATTAAAGAAAAAAATCCAAAGGATCTCCACAACATGCACAAATTTAAAGCTATCAGAATCATCTATATCGAAAAGAGAAGAAGCTAAAACTGAGGAAACCGAAATCATACCTATAACTATAGAGGTTATGAGATCCTTCTCCTGCTGGGTATTCTCCAACAAAAAATATTTAATTTTACTGTAGCCTTGTAAAGCTCTCTGTGATCGCTGAGTTGATGAACCCTACAGCTGTCGAAAACCTAGTGTCTGACCTCTGTGGCCACGACCTCCTCCTCGATTTAAATGGCCAGAAGAACTCCAGTTCCTTGACTAATGGGTTACTAGTTGTCCTACTCCAAAATTTGTAGTCATAGTAGAACCACTATCACCAGTTTCTGGTGAGAAAAACTGACAGAAATGATGAAGATGACTTATCTTGCAGTAAGATTGACACTTAACTGGGTATCCTGAGAAATGTGGCCTCATATGACCACTCTTCATGCACTTGTATCATACCACCTGGATACCTTAAGATGTATCCCACTTACTTGGATCTCCATGCGTAGACTCCCTGCAGCACATCATACTATCAGATGGAGGAATACCAACTCCAAATGCCAAGACACCCCAGATCACTGCTCCAGAATCCTTCGAGTTGCACATTATGATCAATGACTGGTTGTTTATAGAATTTATGGAAGTAATAATGATGATTTTCACACAAGATAAGATTCCATGGATGAGACCATCCTCAATATTTCTTACCATAAATAACTCATCACCCTCTATAATGTGCGTGAAGTGCTTCATATCTGTGAAGTTAAAATAATACTCCATGACTAAGAGAGTACCCTGCTCCGAACTCATGAACTCTTAGGCTCGGTAAGCTCTCAAAGTCTCCATGTAAATGTAGTTATAAAATGTTTCCTAGAAGTAATCCCAAGCCATAACCTACCGGTATATGACCTATGATATCACATCAGACCATCTCTAGAAGAATCTTGAAGCATGTACATAGAGAGATTAACCATCATCTCTGAAGGCATATCGAGATTCTCAATGATAGACAAAATGTATTCTAACTATGACTTTGCAGCCTGAGGTCCTCCATCCCTGAAGAAAGTGGAATGATGCTTCTATTGAAAACCCCACGTCAACTCTATCATAGAAGGGGCATGATGTGGTGCTCCCTGGAAGATCTGCATAACCCTCGTGATTCCTTCTTGGAACTGTACATCGACACTTGTATCTAGAATGACGACTGCTTCCAAGACAAGTACAACAAGTGGATATATTGGTAGTCCTTAATCTAAAATGTCTGGTGTCTAATCGTTGCCTTGTATCTGGCATATAACCTGAGTATGTCTCAATGGAATGACTCTATAGGGTCATGCACACACCTTAGTTCATGATTATAAAGGACTGAAACTTAGAAGTGATGGAATGGAACATGAAAAAGAAATCATTAATATTTTTTTTTCAAAATATGTATACACGACGTGTGTGACCATTCATGTCATGTTCCTTTAATCATTTACATGGGGGTGTAGTTTTGCGAACCCTGGTCATGTATAACCCCACACACACATTGTGTTATCCTTTGACACGATGTGTACATGAATCATTCCCCTGAGCAGAGTTCGTCTACATGGGTAAACCACATGTCTCTATCAAAACAAAAAACAAGGCGTGTTTATGCAAGACACGGTGTGTACTAAAATGATTTCACTTACCCATGTCATTATTCACATTACCAAATACATGGTCTCTATAACACGGTGTGTTCTCCATAGAAAAAGGGTGTTCCACTTATGTTTTAACCACCCATGTCATTAGTCACACAACTAGAGACACGATCATTACAACATGGTGTGTAATCCAAGTACACGATGTGTTCCACCAAACATTTTCCAACCACGTGTCTCTGTCCAAACATCCAGTCACACGGTTAAGGACTACATGGAATGTACATACTATAGATGACATGTACTTAAGAAAATGTGTTTCTTCGTGACCAGAAGGGTACATGGTGTGTATTCATCATTACAAACTCTATATTCTAGGTTTTTTCAGATAGTAAGACTCAAATACTACACCAAAACCCCATAAAATCAATGAAACAGACATTAAAGTTCCAAATTTTGATCCGTAGGGGCCCATACTCCCCGTGAATCAAATCTTGGCATCAAATTCTAGTCCAATTATAACAGAATTCAGTTAATGTTCAATATGACCCACCAAATCCCAATCCAAGAGGGCCCATAATGCCACAAATACCAAAATTTTGCATCCATCCAAACAAAACATTACAAAATACAATACCCTATCAAATAGCTGGTATTCTATCAAGGAATTTATCACAACAACATGTATATCTACAAAAACATCTATCACACTAACATTCAATCGTTAATTACCCTTCAATGGCTTTCTGAAAATGCATGACATGTGATCTCTAGCAAGTGACTATACGTTGCATGAGATGGAATACCCTCATGTTATCAGGAAAAACAAAAATAGAACCTCAATAAGTTCATCGATAATGACACAAAACATGTGAATCACCAAACAATGAAATCAAATCAACTGTAATAATTTCAAAACATGAAAATTGAAATAATCAAGGCATATTGGAATTTCCCTATACATGGGTTAGTTAACCCCAATAAAAGCTTATTACCAACTACATATTCTTTCCTACCCCTATCTATTGGCTCCAAAAAATAATTTAATAATGAAAATAACTTGCCTCTGATACCACTTTGTAACATTCTAGTTGTTGGTGATGCCTAAAGGTGCCTCGTATCTGGTTGGTCACATGGCATCAAGGGAGTTTCCCCAAATTGCAGAGGTTACCAACTAGTAGCAAGGTCCTAGGGTTTGATAGTGGGGAAACAATTCCATCATTGGTAGAGTAACGCGCCTGAAAAAACACTAATATCCAACATCAGAAGCAGTAAAACCATACAACATGTAATCAATAGAAGAATGAAAGTAAATAAACAAATGGATCCCATATATAAAAGTTTCATGCCACACATGTTTAGTAATAAAACCGAACAAGTCACAGTTCTAGAAATTCAATGCTAAACTAGGTATGAATAAAACATGTATCCTCCAGCAGCATTGAAGGAATCATCTTTGTCCCATGCTGTCCAACATTACAGCATTCAAGTACCTCATTACGAAGGGTGATTTCCTTTATCTATATCTGAAACCATAAATTCTATTCAGGTGCAAAAGCCTGACCCAAATAGGATCTGAGATGAATTCTAGTTGGCAACAACCCTAAGATCTATGCCTTACTGTCAGTGAATATACATTGTAGGTAATATGAAGAATGAACTAATAAACAAGGAAGTACTCAAAAAATAACAATCCTAAAATTTCAAATACATTCAACTACATTCATTTATCATTCAACCAATCATTCAAAAGCAACCCTCTAGGAATGGTCTCATAGTCTAACCCCTCTAGTATCACATGGACAAAGTCTCTCTAAGGAAGCTCTCACCATCAATTCCCCCAATGGTCTTTTAACAATAAATACAAACTCATTGAGTAAGCACTCAATGTCCATTCCCCCTATGGTCTCATAACTGTATACAATAGACACTCTAAGGGAGAACTCCACATCCATACCACCTATGGTATCATAAGGTGAATGGTATACCAAAAAATCTGAGGAATCCCTCAAAGTCAACCCCCTATGGTCTAACTACACCATGTTCTCACAACCCTGTGTAATACAATCATGCACAAACAAAATTACATAACATGTAGTTCTAGACCCAATGACCAATATCAACCATTAATTGGAAAACACAACCATAAACAAGGAAATGAACATAAATCATAAAAAAGCCTTCCTCAAGAAAACAAAACATAGTATGAATCAAACATGGTTAAATATCCAAAACACCTAATACCATAAACAAGGGTATTCAACACTTTTTTTTAGTTATAATCCAAAGACAACTACAGAAAGGCAGAAACTACCTACTGCAATTTTGTACAATCGATATAGTTGAACCTCAACCATTGAATGGGCATAGAACATCGTAGATCTAAAAAAAATGTCAAAAACACTCACCCTATAATATATCATGAAAGAAGATAAATATATAAGAGAGGTTCTAGAATAAGGAAGAATTAATCAAGCGGATTCCAACACAACTAATAGTGTTTGATTCAGAGAACAGATGACATGTCGGTGTCTCAAAGAAGAATCGTCGCCCTCAGTCGCTCTTAGAAATGATGAGGTTAGAAGAAGATGTTTATGGGTATGAGACGTGACCCCATTCTGACCTATCAATTAAAATAAAAAGTTCACTATGTGTTATTTAAATATACACACCGTGTACATTCCCCAACCGACCCTTGCTTTAGGCAGTCCCTAGTCACCCCACATAGCCATGTACAGGCCGTTACACAACCTGTACATTGCTACCCATGAAAACTGGGTACACTGAATGTACTCCAAAGTATATGATGTGTACTTATGAATTTTCCAAAAACTCCCATTTTTCTCAAAACACTTGAACACAATATCCATAATAGAAAAGAAGATCTGGGTTCTTATAAAGAAAATGAAAACAACCCAAGGCTCATTGTTGAACCTCTCCCATATCACCTCAGATGAATCATGACCACCAATATAATGGATCCACCACTTCTGTGTTACAACTTTGAATGAAATAATTACTAAAGGAATCCAATGCTCCTTACTCAAATGGATAATCTTAAAAATGGTCTCAATCTCATCTAACCACCTTTCCATGTTCTAAATTGATATAGTTCTTCCTTTCTTTTTTAATATATAAAATCAATATGTTTGTGATGGAATCCCATATGAATCACCCTACTAGATATCAGTCTAGTTATGATCAAAAAGATAATCAAGTTTTACCTTATTATCCTGAAACACATAAAAACATTATCAATATACCATATATCTTGTACATAATAAAATCTATTAATCCCAATATCTATATTTAATTAAGATTAATTTCAATAATTTTGGTTTTAATTTCTTTGTATCATTCTAATTTAATCAAAAAACACATAAATATTATAAATGTAACACACCATATTCTCTTTGATGAAATTAGTAGAATATAACTTATGTAAATTTAAAATACTATTAGAGTAATTCTGTTGGATTTCAAGGTCCCTTATATGTATCAGATAATATTAACAACAAATATTATAAGTTAAATTAAATAAAAATTTCCCTACCAAACCAATAAATTACATGTTCAATACTAACTCAAAACTCCATCCTAACACTGAACCAACTCTCAAATAATACAATATCTTTACCGAAACCCATTAAAACTTACCCTGAGATGATAGGGAAAATAGGAGTGACCACATAAACTCCACCTTCAATTGGGGGATTTTAAAATAATATTTTCATTAAAAATTATTTAAAGGGGTTAGGGTTTATTATTTGAAAAAATGGGTTCTAAAATCATGAGATATTGTGACAATTTTTAGACTTCAGTGAAAACCAAGAGTCAATATCACAATTTTTAGTGGAATCCAAATAGCATGAAACTATCTCATGAGTTTGGAACAACTATAATTTAAAACACAACTTATAATAATTCTACACCACATATAAAAATAAAACTATTCCCCACTCCCTTATCTATGGGGTTTTCATGGGTTTTTGTAGTATTTTGGGTTTTTAGGGGCTGTTTCGGCTTGGGTTCCTCTTTAGATGCTGGTTGGAGGAGAGAGGTTTGTACACTTATCTGGAGTCACCACCACATTCTTTTTTTAATTCCCTCTATCTCTCCCTTTCCTGAGGAATGTATGCATTTCAGGGATTTGTTATTTGGCATTTGGCAGATCTCACATGTTGAGGTGGATGTAACATTTTCTTTATGCCAATGGTGATGGAAGGCTAGATGAATAAATTGAGCTATCGACGTCATCAATGTTCCCCCTTACCCAGGTCCTCTCTAGTTTCCCTCTCTTCATCTTCCTATGAGTATGGTTTTCTCATTGATGTTGGACGCTGGTGCAGGTTCTTCCTTGACACAAATTTTCTTGGTTTCAAGCCCAGAGTGGAGCTTCTAGTTCAGATATGCTAGGTTTCCCTCATTGGTGATGATCCTTTGGGGTGGTAATTGGGTCATCTAACCCCGATATTCATTTTCTTGGCTTCAAACACCATATAGTGTCTTCCCCATTAGGATGAAACGTGATTGTGACTGTAGTGTTAGAGGGATCCTTGTAGGATCGTTGCATCGAGGCTTTATTTCAATAATGGTTCTGATGGAGGGGATATTGATTCAACAAAATGGAGTATGGCTCGTCCCCATGGATCCTTACATCCTTATCCCTACCCAAGCCTCAGGTCCCATTCCTTCTCTATAGGTTGGTTAGGATTAGTGTATCATCAGTTCATTGGGATGTGGAATTGGTATAGGCTTCAATTCTCCATGGAATGATCCCCTAATGCAACGAATTGGATAATGGGGATTCTGAGTTCTCTGCAGTAACTGAATCTAGTGTTGATTTAGAGGAAATGGATTCTTTGTTTTTTTATAGATATGTGATGGAAATGGTGACCATAATGATGGGTTGGTGGTGTAGTTCACGATATGTATAGACTGTTAGACCTCATGCAGTAGCTTGGGCTCAACGCGTCTTAGATCACACTTTTGTTTTTTGATTTTTTTTGGATCATGAACTCGATTACATGGTGGATTGATTCAACTATGTGGCCTCTATGGTCCACAGATCAAGGGATTATGCAGCCTCACCTACTTCAAGGGGCTTCTCCAGATGTGGTTCAGAGTGGAGAGCTTTCACTAGACGATTGCTTTCCAGATTTGGATGTTTGAGATGGTAGGGAAATTTCCATCCGTACCAGGCATGTACATCACTTCAAGAGACAACTATCCGAGAAGATATGTGAAGGTGGAATCTTGACATAACATTATTAAAACAAGGGAGGAACATTTACTTTTATTCTTGATATGGTATTTTTATGATCTTGGTATATTTGGACTGTTGGGGAATGGTTTTGCCTTTTTGTATTTTATTTCATGCTGGGTTACCCCTCATCCCTTAAAGGGTGGATTAAGTTAATAAAAAAAATTAATTTCTAGTCAGTCCCCACTTCCCTCTCTGATCTGAAAATACCACTGTCAAATTTAAAATTATCATGGTCCTCCCCCCAATTTAAAAATATAAGTTATCCCCACCCTCCACCTTCCATATATAAATATCACCTCTCCCCCATTTGTTAACCCTCTCCTAGATTAAAAGTCCCTTGCACCCCCATGTTAAAACATACCTATATAAATCCTTTCACAAAATTATAGGTCATAATCCTTATCTAAACCCAACTCATTCCATCTTTTAATTCCCAACAAATATTCTCTACATTGTGTTGGTTAAAGGTATTTTTTACAATTAATTTTTTTATTATTTATTTTGTTGTTAACATATGATAAGGTATTAAGTTATTAATTTATCATGTATAATGTTAACTGATAAAAAAATGGTAAGAAAATTTATTTATTTTGTTATTGTAAATTTTTAAAAAAAATTATTTTTATATAATAATTTACTTAATTTTTTTAATTAATTAATATTTTATTATCCTTAACATTTAATAATTATTAAAAACATATTCTTTTAAGTCACATTAAAATTTCTACAAATATATATTTTAAATGACTTTTTTAATATCATTCAATGTTCATTTTTCTTAATATTAAACAATAGTTAAACTTATAGTACTATGCATGTGGTAGTAGAAAAATTACATATACACCTTTTTTAATTAGTTTGATGCATTTTTAGTTTAATTGATTGTTAGGTATTATTTTAAATATTATTTACGATATAATTGAAAGAGTATCAATATTTTAGATAATTTTTTCATATATCTTTTTAAATGAAAATGTAGTTACTTACAGGAGTTAGGTTTGACAATATTTACTAATACAAGACATTGTTGATACAATGTAACAAATTTAATATTTCAATGATTCCACCACCCCATATAAAGTAAGGATTTTATAAAAATGTTAAATTTAATATACGGTCTTTTAATAGATACATGAAAAAATATATGAACTTTTTTTAATAAATATTATCATTTATTATTAATTAATATGGTGTGAAAATAATAAAATAATCCTGTAATTGTATTTATTATTTTTATAATTTAATAGAAAATATTTAAATATATAATTATCATACAAATAAATATAATCATATTCATAATTATTTAATAAATATAATCATATATGTAATTATAAAAAATAAATATATTTATAAAATTATAAATAAAATTTAAAATATCAATATATTAATAATATATTGAAATATCCAATATAATAAATATTTTTATTGTTATTATAATTTTTATTAAAATATTTATATTTATTACAGATATAATTGTTTTTTATATTATAAAATCAATAGATTCATTTGATATTTATATATATAAAATTATTTATTATATATGAAATTCAATAAATATATTTATAGTCATAATAAATATAAAAATAGTAAAATTTATATTTATATAATAAAAATAATAACAATTGTGATTAAAATAAAAACATTTTTATCAGTTTATATTTAATTATATATTTAAAAAATATTAATTACATTTATTATGGTCCTTGAGGTTACAATGATATAATTCCATGCAATGAGTTAAAATGAGTTAATTATTATTAATTAAAATATACAAAAAATATTATTAATATAATATAATTCTATAAAATAATTGGAACATTCCGGTATTTGTGTAATGATGACCCAATCCCATTCAATAAATAATAAGATATGTGTCGATTCGATAAAAATATAGAAAATGTAGTTATAAACCTCCCATGTCACATTTGAAAGATGTAAAGGGATAAAAGCCCCACATATGTGGTAGAACCAGATGAAATCATGAAAATCCAGTTCCCTCTTGGATTGATAACTTGAAACCATGTTTCCTTCAATATATATGTTTGATACAATGATGTGTATTCCTACTATATTATCCAGGTCGATCATCTATAAAGATTATGGCTACCAAAGAATGTTGTTAGAGCTATTCTTTAACAAGTTTAATACATACATAGAGCCATTCTTGATCCAAAGATCATGCCATTTGTATTTCCACACATGTTTCAAAACATTAATTATATCGCAAATGTATTTCACATAAGTGGAATGGGTCCTTATCAAGCATGTGGAAGTACCATTGATGACCCTCTACTTGTTTTGAATTGCCACACATGTTTCCTTCATTGAAAGGTGGGATAATGAAAATGATATATAACAAGTTGATTTAAATAGTTATTTAAATTACCCATTTTTATCCTAGTGTCCATCATAATGTCCCTACAAATATATGTTCACACCTCCTGAGGGGTCATTATCCAACCATCAAAGTGAACTAAATTACTTGATTTAATGATATAGAAGAAACCAAAAACAATAAAGACAAGAAATATTTTTTTATTTGTTGTCTAATGTTCAGATCAATAATATCACCCATGAAAGTAGGAAGATATTCTACAATCTATTTTCACACATGAAGTAGCTAAAAAAACAATCTCATATTTTTTTGAAAAATCAGTGGGCTTCACATTCTTTACCCATGAAAATGTAAAATTCTTTTATAAGATAATGATTTTTAATGTAATCCTTAAATTAATTTTTTAAAAGGTAATTTATTCTTATTTTCTCTATTTTTTTCTATATTATAATTAAATTAAATTTTTAAAATTATTTAATAATTATTTTACAAAAAATATAATTATATTTAGTATATGATTATGTATAGAATTATAAAAATATAATTAAATTTAATAAATAAAATTACATTTATAAATACATATTTCCATCAATATAGTAATATTTTTGATATATTTTTTATATTATAAACCTAGTTTTACATGTTTTTTTATAAATATTATTGTATGATTATATTATTATATTAATTTTATAAAAAATAATATATATATATATATATAATTTTTAATACAATATTTTAATTTTCTAATATAATAAATAAAAATATTTCAAAACATATTATTATTATATTAATTATAAATATAAATATATTAATAAAATTATAATGGTAATTGATTATATAAATCTGTATTGAAGGTAATTATTATTTTATAACATATGATTACATTTATATATTATTGTCCATCTTTTTTTAGGGTAATTGTTGCATTGCTATAAATTCAAATAATTTTTTTGAAAAAAATAAAGTGCTTTATATGGGGAAGGAAAATCATTGAAATTATATAGGCACACCTTCATATAGTTAGAGAACCATATCATAAAATTTTTTCCAGCCAGATCTTTAGAAGTATTTTTATTTTGAAAAAAACTATAATAAATTTTTATCCCTATATTTTTATTGAATTTTTTTTCTATGTTGTGAATTGTTAGATGTTTTTTATTTATTTTAAATTCTAATTTTATGGTATTTCAAATAAATGTTATAAGGTCATAAGATAATATAATGATGTATTGTGTATTTATATTTTTCATGTGTCGTACTATTAGTATAACATTAATATGTTATGTATATATTCATGAAAGCCACATATATATATATTGTAAGGAATTTATTTAATATAGATCGAGGAGATAAATATAGTATACAACCCATTCATGGTTTAAATTTCATAGATCGTACATCCAATAAATTTATTAAATACCATTCTTGGTTACATTAAAAACTACGACAAGTTATATGGTCAACCAGTTATAGAAATCATCAATATGAAAGAGTATGTTTCTTGTTGCGTATCCCATTATTGATGATGAAGACAAGAAATAATTAGTGTCAGGGTTCAATGGAACATTTAAAAAGTCAACTGATTAAGTGATATATTGGTCTATATATTTATGATGAAGATCACAATAATTTTCATTGAAAAATATTGGATGTTTTAATTGTTGTTTGTCTATCACTTTCTTATGCCAGGACATCTATTCCTCAAACTACGTCACCATTAATATAAATTTCATATATTATAGAAATTACTCCCCCTATTGAATCTTTGATTAATGATTCTTTCATTGATGAAGAAGATCTAAATGACAGGACATAAGGTGGGGATACTAAAGAAGATGATGATGAGGACAAAAAGTTAGAAACATAATATTTTGGGTCACACCATGGAATGAATCATATAGCTCTATTGGTGTTGTGGTCTTCTTATGTAAGGTTATCCGTACAAAAATTCAATTGTGCTGTCATCATTTGTACTTACAATTTCCAAGAATTATTGGTGATGAAAACATTATAGTGATGATTTTTTATTCATTAGAAAGGAATTCAAAAATAACAAAGGGATGAAAACTAAACTCAATCAATATCACATTTACTGAGATTATATTTATTTTATTGAAGAATAAATATGAGTTAAAAAAAATTTCAATCCAAAAAATATGTGAAAGATTATCAGATGTGGGTCTCAGGTTTATTTGATATGAAGTTAGAATGTCGGTTAATTTCCAAAGTTGATTCTCTAAAAATTTATTTTAATCCATATTTGGAAAATTACCATAATATGATGGATTCCAAAATATTGGCAGTATTTATTGTATAAATGTTAAGAACATGTTGGGAATTTATTATGGATCTTGTTCATGAGAGAGTAATGTATATATTCAAATAAAAAATGATCAACATGAAAGAGTGGATGGAACATAAAAAAGTGATTGTTAATGTTTATTACTGTTAGGATGACTTAATTTAGGTTCTACCATAACATGTGAAGATAATACAATTGAAAAATAAATTCATTTACAAATTACATTAATTAGTGTTTTCTACATAGTTTTTTGGAATAGTCTATGAGAGTATTTGGTAAACTATACTGTGAAATATTACTATACATAGTTACATTTCCACATTTCAAGAAGAATATTGAAATTTGTGGGACATTTTTTATGAAAATACACTAGAATATTTTTTGTTACCTCCACATAGGATATAAATCATGATTAGGTGACATTTTCATCTTATTTTATTGAGAAGGAAAACTTTTCATTATCAATTTGATTCCAGGATGTCATTTATGAATATTTTGAAAAAATTGAATGGGTTTACTTGATCTAAGATATTCAACATGAAAATAAGTAGTTACTCAATTCACGAGGTATTACATAGGTTCCACCTCATTCTTACTATCGATATTGCACTAGAAACATTACTAGTAATGTGTGAACGAAGTTAAAGTAAGAGTGATTTTTTTTTGTAAATCATTAGTTTGGGTAAGTATTCATCACTTATTCAATTTTAATGTTGTTATAGAATTCATTATAATTAACATTTTATTTATTAAATGAAATATATGAGCCTCGACAACATAACATGGAGTAGTATCTATAAATAGACCACAATGAAAAATAATAGGATTATGTTTTCATGAAAAAAAATATAAAAAGATAAATGTTTGATAGTGAATTATAGTGAAATAAAATATAGAATCATGGAAGAAAACTTTTTTAAATGTATTAATAGATTTTTTATAGGGTTGTACAAATTTCCTATTGTCTTTTTATCATAAGAAAATCATTATCACTACATTAAAAATATTTGTTGAAAGCGGAAGGAAAGATGAAGAAATTGTTCATCAAGGTTTATGATATGGAAAGAACATTAACAAAATTATATAGGATTATATAAAACTCTTATTCATGTCATGTTTGAGTATATCACCTCTAAATAATTATATTTTAGGTTTCCAATAATTTTTATCCCCTCACAAGTTGTAGCGGTCATGTTAGTGTGTTTTCAATGCATGAACTTTTTTATGATTTTTGGCATATTTCAGGAATTGTAAAATTCATATGTCCATATAATTGATAAAGGATTCTATATTTACTTATTTTGGGAGTAAATTATATGACCCTATGAATCAAAGAAATGTATTTATATAATCCTATAGTACAATGTGGATGCCTATATAGACGAATTAGAATTTTAGAATGAATCACAAGGCACCAACATTAATACAAAAAAAAGATAGAGGGTTCCCATGAGAAAGATCAAGGTTGAGTGACATTATAAATGAATATTAATTTTCTTGTGACTATGGTTAATTTTTAATATTTTGAATATATCAATAATAAGGTCACAACAACATGTTTTATCCTATGCAAGAAGAACCATCTTCCTTATCTGTACCTATTTAATATATTTTTATAAACCATTATTTTCATTTTCATCAATATATTTTGTAACACCATACTTAATATTCATTTAACTAATATAAATTCATAGTTTAATTTCATATATGTATTAAATAGTATAAATAAAGGATTTTATATAAAATAAATAAATCATTTCTCATAGGTATGGAAGCTATGTTTCTTTCAGATCAACAGACTCATGATTTAGCTGATATATTGTTTGGTTGTGATACTTGAAATATTTCCATTCACAGATCACACAACTTCCATGTTGATGAACCTTTGACAGATATTAATTCTAACGTATTCATCATGTATTTTAATATTGTTTCTATGTGTTAATTCATGACCATACATCATCATCTGGTCACATCACTTATATAGAATTAGAGGGTATATGAGCAAAAATTTCATATAACATATGGAGAGATGTTGATTTTTCTAGAGGGGTTCATATATATGACGGGGATTACCATTAATGTATGTTATAATATATGAGCCACATTACGAGTTTTAACTTCTATAGTTATTTTAAGGAGACAACTGGGTGTTTTATAAAATGTATAGCTTTAGCGATAATGGGATGATAAGTAGTTGGTTTGCGAACTTATTATGGCGTGTTCAATTATGTTCATTTATGGATTTATATAATTATATAAAAATGTTTTGAAATATGTTTTATGGTGGCGCTCAGGTTTTTTTATGCTTTCTAACTGAGGTTGATAGTGGAGCATGGGTTTATGATAAATGGATGTTTTTGTGGAAGTGTTTAGAAAAAACTTGCTTTATAATGGGTCCTCTAAGGTTTGTTTATTTAGATTGAAACATGTATTGGTGTGGGTTGGGAATATGATGTTACAAATAAAAATTGATTTATCAAAAGTTCACTATTCATTATATCCTTTTTTTCTTCCCATGGAAACCCCCCTTCTCCCCTTTCTCATCACGAACCATCCCCCACCCATACAGAGTTCCTTCCTAGGATCCCTTCATAGGCTCTAGCCTCTGCCCCCTGCTCTATCCGCATCTTCCACACACCTGGGTCCCACCTCCCACTTTGTCCCCTCCACACTTTCCTGGGTCCATGTACCCCCCATCCGTCTCTGGTACCTTCCGCCAAACCGACCCAACGACCTCATCCATTATATTGGCACCTTTGGCACTCCCGACCTACAAACCTAGTCTTTTCCAGACTCGCCCTACTGCTCCAGCCCATCCGCGCTGGCCCCGGCCACCGAACCACAACCGTGCAGCCCAGACCAGCTGAACCCTCCAAGTTGAAAGGCACACCTGACCCCCAACTCTGAGCTCACCCTTGATGGCGCGACTCCCAATGTAGACCCTTTCCTTCAACTTCCAGCATCGGAAAACCCGAACCCTTTCATGCGCTGTTCTTCAGTGGACTAATCCCCCCTCGTAAACGGTTACTCAGGGAACCAAAACCCCGCTGTTTGGTGGTCGTCCAACGCTAATTACAGCACCATCGCCTCCTCCTTGACACGCAGTTTCCTCCCTTTTGGTGCATATTCCTTTTAAATTTGAATTTTCCCTTCAATTTAACTAAATATAATGCATCGGGTTATGTTCACACATTTATCTCATTGTATAAGGTGTGTGGTTGGTCCACGGCATTCCATTCTTCCTTCGACTTAAGCGTTTCTACCTCTGCACTGGGATTGAGGTATGAGAATACTAATTTTCCCTTCTAGACTAATTCCTTGGCAATTTCTTGTTTTCAATTCCTCTAAAATATTATTTTCACCTATGTGGAACCCTTGGATATTTTTTTACAATGTTTTGGAGTTCGCTTAATTTTCTAAAAATGAGTATTCATGGATATTGGTGTGAAATGCCTCATTTTATCGCACTTTTGGGCTTTTATTTAACTATTATAGTTCTGAAAACGAGAAAACTGGAGGTTTTATGAAATGTATTGCTTTAGAGATGATGGGATGACAAATAGTTGGTTTGAAAACTTATTATGGCATGTTCGACTGGGTTCATTTATGGATTTTTGTGATTATATGAAAATGTTTTAAAAAGTGTTTTATTGTGGATCTTAGGTTGTTTTATGCTGTCTATATAATGTGGATAGTGGATCATTTTTTTATGAATAATGGTGGGTTTTGGGTAAGTGTTTTGAAAAAACATGGCCTACAATGATTCCTTTATGGTTTGGTCATTTGGTTTGAAAAATGTTTTGGTGCGGGTTGGAAAAAGGATGTAACACATGCACCATGATTTCTCAAATGTTCTCTCATCTATATCTCCATTTTTTATTCCATATAAAACAGATACATGATTTTTAAATAGTGTGTGGGAGTTAAATGTTTCTTTAAAATGATTTTTTGAATGTGTTCTTTCAAATTTGAACCGTTGGGGTTTTTGGGACATGATTGGTTTCAAAATGTTTAACGAACCATTTGATATAGTATACAATGAAAATGGGTTTTTAAATGATTTTTAATTTTTTGGTAATTGTTTTTGGGTGTGTAAAATTGAATTCCCATGTAGCATTTTACTTTTAATGTTGAGGATTTTTGGTGATTTTTTGAAAAGAATGTGATTCAGAAAATGTGAATGCCTAGTTGGAAACCTATGGTGTTTTAAAAGATGTATTGAATGCTTATGTGATGTGACATCCATGTTGGTAATTTGATGAAGTGATATATATATATATACATGTTTTTGGGAACCTCTATAGGGGGATTTCCTTTCATGGGATATCATATAAGGTGTGTATGTTTGTGGTAGGAAAGTGCGGTGACATGAGTCACACATGCGAGGGACTCCTAATTACACAGTATTATTATACCACCATGTTTCTTGGGTTTATTTTAGATGATATAATGATGATGGTTGATGAAGCTCGATTAGACGTGTTGTTACCCCAAGATTGGTTGTCAGGCCAGCCGGACTTCGCCACTAGATTGGAATGTTATAGGGAGACCAGTTGGTTATAGACATAGTGGCATCACCATACACCAGTAGGAGGTTCTGAACCGAGTACATCAAGGGGTCTTCTATGGATATTTAGGATCCCCCATGGTTATTAGATTATTTAAATTTCTTATTTACTTTCCATTTCACTATATTATTTTCAGTTTTCAGTTTTTACTTGTTTTACTTTGGCCCAACATTGGTACATTCTATTTTGGATTTTATTTGTAAATTGAAAAATGATTTTGGAAATCATATGTAGTGTGTGTTGGGTTATTAAATGGGAAATACATGTTTCTTATTTGAAAATATGAAAACCCTACTTTTATATTTGTATTTCAAACTTGATCCATTAGACTGTTTTTTGGAAAAAGAATAATTGGATTACAAGGTTATATTTGGCATCCTTGCTGAGCATCTTGGTTCCCACACATATCATATTCTTTCAGATGAAGGTTTAGTTATTGTTCTGGTTGCTAGTTAATTTGTTTAGTGTTGGATCATGTATGAGTCTGAGTTTGGTGGTGACCAAGAAGGTCACAAGGATGAATGTTGGGTTTTATTTTCATTCTGATGATAGTTTTTATTTTTATCTTCAGTTTTGTTAATTTGTTTATTTTTTTCCATGGTCCAAAACATTAAAAACAATTAAATTTTGATGCCTGACATTGGTTCCCAGCCCATGGTTATCGGGGATGCCCTTTGTGTCAAGTGATGGACCAGATCTGGTAACTAGTTCAACATCAACCCGGGTTGGTTCATGGAAAAATGGTATCATAGGAGAACCTTGTTATTTGGGGTGTTAGGTAAATGGAGAAGAGGACTATCTAGAATCAGGAGATAAGTACGAGAATGGTGTCCTAAACACTTTCTTGTTCTGAACATCGAGTTTTGAGGGGTAGTTTGGGTTTTGAGTCTTCTTCTTCTGTTTTGGGATTGAGGAATGAGAATTTAGGCGAACCCGTGTCATGTCGTGACCTCACAAGGAGTAGTGACCCATGTGGAGTCTGATTGCATTGTTGAGCTTCTCCTAGTCATTTACAATTTCTTGGGGAATGTCTCACTACCATGTCACCATGTTAAGCATAACTTCTAGTTCCTAGTCCTGATGATTTTTCGCAAGTTTGGTTTTGTTTTGTTTTTGATTGATGTATGTCTGTTTTTAAAAATTAAAAGGGAAATGATTTTTGGAAAATTAAATTTGGTTTGAAAAGTGGGTTTGGTATTAAGATAGTGGCCTTGGTACAAGATGGATTTGAAATCTAAAATGTAATGGGGATTTTGAAAGAGTAATTTTTGAGTGGTGGTTACATTTTCATGTTTCTTTTGAGAGGGTTGTTTTGGATGATGGAACATTCTTTGATGTTTCTTTGGTTTGATATTGGTTGTGGATTTTCATTTTATATATTGTTCAGAAAATGATGCCTAGAAATTTTACCCGGGTTTCAGAGAAGCCATGCCTTATTTTTGGTCATTCTCAGACATTGCCTATACATCATGGTGATCAGGGTCTGTTAGAGGTAGTAGAGTGGCTTGAAGAGGTTGAGCGTATTTTTAGGGTATTGGGAACTCCTAAAGCTATTAGATTTCATGCTGTTTTCGACTAGTTCTATGGTCCAGCCCAGGTGGAATGGGAGTTATTTTCCAAACAATCAATGAAAGTTGGGATGACATGAGATGTATTTATGTTCATATCTGTCTGATGGCTTATACCTGAAGAGGTGAAGATGAAGAAAAGGGAAGAAAATTTGCGCATTCAACATGGCCAATGGACCGTGAAGTCATACTTTGAACATTTCAAGGAACTTGTTTCATTTTCTCTGGAGGTATCATCACAAGATTTGATGAAGACTTCTCTCTTCATTGGGGGTCTTTTCACTTAAATAAAGGAGAAGTTCCTCTCTTCCATGGACCATCATTTTGATAAGGAGGTGGATGTGGCGTTCCTAGATGAGTTGGCCTCCAAAGAATAGATGGTTTGAAAAACATCATATACAATTACTCATGAAGGTTCCTCATATGGAAAGCAGGATGTACTAGAGGGTCCTATTCTTAAAGAGTCTTATGTAGTGGTCATGCCTTATAGTTCATCGAACCATTCAGTGGTGTTCCACCAATGATGCCCATTTGGGAACATAAATCAGTCATGTCATATCCCTCAAAAGACGTGTCATTGTTGCGGCTATCTAGGTCGTCAAGAGAAGTTCTGCTGGAAGCGTTGCCTGAAGGAAACCCGATGACCAAGGGATTCTAGTTACGCCCCTTCCATAGGTCTTTGGGTGAAGCTCACGCATATTCAAGAGTTTCTAGGAGTTTGAAACCTTGGTTCGGGTTTGGTGTTTCTTGTTAGAAGTGGAACATTTAAAGTTTTTTAGTTATTGTTTTCTCATGTTAGTGTTTTGACATAGTTATATGTTAATTTTTTCGTCATGGGTTATGACGTAAATGTTATATTGTATCTAAATAGTTTGGTTTCTCTGATCATGGTTCTCAATATCACGAGCTTTTCTTAAAATTTTGTTTATCCTCTATATGGATTGATATTGGTTTCATGGTGTTTGCTTGGTGATGCATGCACCATCTAAAGAGTCAAGGCTTGTAGTTATGCTCAGATTCACTTATTCAGTTATGTTCGTCTTGGTGGGGTTTCTATAGTGTTCATGATTTCATGGTTTGGTTCATGAGTTCCATGTTTTTGTGGTGATCTTGTTTCAGTCATGCTACAGTTGTTATTCTGGATCGGTTGGGAGTTCCCCCATCCCCATCGTTTTTCGGGGTGGTATGTTTGGATGTTAATTTTCTGCATTGGTTGAGTTCATTTGGTGGGGAGAACCCATTGTGTTCTCCCATTCTTTTGAATTTTGGTTACTTTTGGTTTCAATCGGGCATGATTTCTAGTTTTTGTCCATTGTTTGACTGGGGGACTTTCTAGGGGAAGAAAGTGTTTGTGGTGGGTAGAATTGTCACACCAGACAATTAATTTATTTTTACTGTTTTAATTCTTGGCATTGGGTTCTCGCTCCATGGTCAGTGCTAGGTCCTAGATTAAAATCATCTTAGTATAATATTTTTACTGGGTTTCGAACCTGTGCGCAGTCACTACGCATTTGGAAGAAGTCGTGCAACCGACCCTAGTGTCAATAAATTTCTTCTTAGTATTATAATAATTATTATTGTCATTATTATTATATTTATTATCATTATTCTATATATTATTATTTCTATTATTATTGTATAATTATTATTTAATTATTATTATTGTATATATTATTGTAATTATAATTGTTAATCTTTATATTATTATAATTATTATTATGTAATGAAAAAAAATCCCTAACCCTGACCTATACATGGTGCCCCCATCCACCCTTTCCTATCGTAAACCAGTCCCCCCCCCCAATTTGACATGCCTACCCATGCCCCCTCCATCTGTTCCAGTCGTTGGCATGCCGCTCGCTCCCCAGCCTCTGCGCACCGGGCTCCTGCCTCCCTCTTCGCCCCTTCGTGCTTTCCTGAGTCCCCAAATCCACTGTTGGTCTCTAGTAGCCACTTTCCAGCCAACCCAGCCATCCTCCCCCTCAGCTGGCTGCCTCCATCACTCCTAACCTACACAATTATTCCCGACCGGCCTCACCCTTCCGGTCCAGCCCATCCAAGCTCGTCCCGACCACCTCGCCGCACCCCTGCATCCCAAACCAGCTGAACCCTCCCAGCTGACCAGGGCACCCGACCCGCAGCTCTGGCCTGGACCTTGACGGTGTGACTCCCTACACCGGCCCTTTTCTCCAGCATCCAACATCAGAAAACCCAAAACCCAACACATGTTGTTTGCTGTCAGACTGAGCCCCCTGCATGTGCAGTCTCCCAGCGAATCCAAACCCCTCTATCTGGTGGTTTTCTTGCACTAATTGTAGCACCACCACCTCCTCCTTGGCATGTGGTTTCTTTCCCTTTGGTTTTTATTCCTTTTGAATTGGCATTTTTTCATTTAATTTAACTAAATCTAATGCATTGTGTTGTGTTCACATATTTCTCTCATTGTCTAAGGTGTGAGGTTGGTACGCGATGTTCTGTTCTGCCTTCCAGTGAAGTGTTAATGCATCTATACTAGGATTGATGTAGGCGAATCCAATGTTTACCTTCCAGACTAATTCCTCGGCACTTGCAGGTTTTCAATTTCTCTCAAATATTATTCGCACATCTGTGGCACCCTTGGTTATCTTATTACATGTGTTTGGAGTTTGTATAATTTTCTAAAAACGAGTTTTCATGGATACTGGTGTGAAATGACTCGTTTTATCGCACATCAGGGGTTTTATTTAACTTCTATGGTTATGATAAAAATACAAATGGGTTTTTTGGAAAATTATAGCATTAGTAATACTGGTATGGTAAATAGTTGGTTTGAGAACTTATTATGGCGTGTTTGAGTGGGTTATTTTATAGCTTTGGGTGATTATATAAAAATGTTTCAAAAATAGTCATAAGTTGGCACTCAGGTTGTTGTATGCTTTCTATGTGATGTGGATAGTGGAGCATGGTTTTATGATAAATGGTGGGTTTTGTTGAAGTGTTTTGAAAAATGGTCTATAATGGGTCCTTTAAGGATGGGTCATTTGGTTTGAAACATGTTTTGGTGTGGGTTGGAAAAAGGTTGTTACACATGAACCATGATTTCTCAAACGTTCTCTCTATATACATTTATTCTTCATTCAAAATTGGATCTTAGATTTTTACATAGTGTGTTGGTATTAAATGTTGCTTTAAAATGATTTTCTGAATGTGTTCTTTAATATTTGAACTGTGGGGCATTTTCGAGACACAGTTGGTTTCAAAAGGATTAATGGCCCATTTGATATTGTATACAAGGAAATGGTTTTAGAAATGATTTGGTACAATTTTGGTATATGTATTTTGGTGTATATACATGAAGTCCCACGTGGTTTTGTACTTGTAATGTTGTTTTTTTGTGGTGAGTTTTGAATAGAATGAGATTCAGAAAATATGAATGCACCGTTGAAAACTTTAGGTGTTTTAAAAGATGGTTTGATTGTTTATGTGATGTGACGTCTTGGTTGGTACTTTGATGATATGATATATATATATATATATATATATATATACATTTGTGGGCGCCTCTATAGTGAGATTTCCCATTATGGGTTATCGTATAGGGTGTCTCTTTTTGGGATAGGAAAATGTGATGAGATGAGTCACACCTGCGAGGGCCTCCTACATACATAGTATTACTATAACCACAAAGGTTCCTAGGAATATTTTACACAATCATGTGATGGTTTCTGATCAACCCCGATTAGACAGGTTGGTAACCCCTAGATTGGTTGTTAGGCCAGGCAGGCTTTGCCTTATGATTTTTCAGTTATAGGGTGGCTAGTTGGTTATAAACATAGGGGCTTCACCATACGGTGATAGGTGTTTTAAAATAGAGTATGTACAGGGGTCTTATATTGATTTTTGGGATCACCAATGGTTAAAGGATTATTTAAATTTATTTTTTACTTTCTGTTGCACTAGTATATTTTTAGTTTTCACTTTTTAATTGTTTTACTCAGTCCCTACTTTGGTACATTCTGTTTTGAATTTTATTTATAAAATAAAAAATGATTTTTGAAATGGTATGTATAATGTGTTAGGTTTTTAAAATTGAAAAACATGTTTCTTATTTTAAAATGTAAAAACCATCCTTTTATATTTGTATTTCTCACTTGTGTCATTGGACTGTTTTTCGGAAAGGGAATACTTGGATTCCATGGTTATATTTGGCATCCCTAATAATCATCTTCGTTCTCAAATATATCATATTATTTTAGTTGTAGGTGTAGTTCGTGTTCAGGTTCCTAGTTCAGTTACATAGTGTTGGAGCAGAATTGAGTCTGAGTTGGGTTGTGAGCTAAAAGTTCAGAAGGAGGTATGTTCGGTTTTATTTTCATTCTACTGTTAGTTTTTAGTTTTATCATCATTTTTGATTGTATATTTTTTTCATGGGAAAAATCATTCCCAATGGTTAAATTTTCATGCCCTACACTAGTTTCAAGCCTGTGTGGATAGAGGACGCCCTTTAGGCCATGTATCAGACCAGCTCGGAAGACGGGTTCAGGGTCAACCTGGGGAGTTTGTGACATGATGGAAAACAGAAAAGTGATTGTTAATGTTTACTATTATCAAGATAACTTAATTAGGTTCTACCATTACATATGAAGATAATACAATAGAAAATAAACTCATATAATAATTATATAAATCATATTTTTCTACAAATTTTTTTTTGGAATAGTCTATGATAGTATTTGGTAAACTATTATTTTAAATAATACCTTACATAGTTACATTACCACATTGTAAGAAGAATATTGAAATTGGTGGAACATTTTTTATTGAAACTACAATTGAATTTTTTTGGTTATCTCCACATATGATATAAATCATGCTCTGGTGAAATTTTCATCTTCATTTATTGAGAATGAAAAATTTTCATTTTCGATTTGATTCCTGGATTGCATTATAAAATATTTTACCAAAACTGAATGGGTGTACTTGGTCTCATATATTTATCATGAAAATAAATAGGTACTCAATTATTAGGGTCTTACATAGGGGATAACTCATTCTTACCTACAATATTTCACTTGTAACGTTACTAGTAACGTGCGAAGGAAGTTCAAGTATGAGGGAATTATGTTGTCAATCATTAGGTTGGGTAAGTATTCATCACTTATTCAATTTTAATGTTATTATAGAAATCATTATAATTAAATAGATATTTATTAAACAAAATATATGAGCCTCGACAACAAAACATAGAGTAATATATCGAACGAACCCATATTGAAAAATAATAAGTTTTTTGATTAAATGGAAAACATGAAAAAAGATAAATGGTCCATTGTGAATGATGGCGGCATAAAATATGGATACATGATGGAAAATATTTCTAAATGTATTAATGGAGTTTTTATAGGGGTGTAAAAATTTCTTATTTTTTGTTTATCATAAGAAAAAATTTATCACCATATTAAAAATATTTGTTGAAATAGGAAGGAAATGTGCTGAAATTTTCCATCAGGGCTTTTGATATGGGAAGAACATTAAAAAAATTAGAAATGATTATATAGAATTCTTCTTCATGTCCTATTTTATTATATGACCTCTAATAAATTAGATTTTAGGTTACCTATATTTTTTATCCCCTCAGAAGTTGTAGCAGTCATGTTTGTGTGGTTAAATTGCATGAACCTTATTTCGATATTTTCATATTTTAGGAATTGTGCAATTCATATATACATATCATTGATAAAGGATTCGATATTTACATATTAGGGGAGTAAATTATATGACTCGGTGAATCAAACACATGTATTTAAATAATTATATTGTACTATGTGGATGCCTCTATAGAAGAATTAGAATTTAATAATGACTCACGAGGCACCAATATTAATATAAAAAGAGATATAGGGTTCACATGAGAATGACAAAGGATGAGCCACATTAGAAATGAATTTAATTTTTCTAGGGTCCAGGGTTTTATTTTAATTTTTCGAATATATCACTAATAAGGTCACAACCACATAATATGTCCAATAGAGAAGGACCATCTTCATTATCAACACCAATTTAATATGTTTTTATAAACACCTATTTTTATTTTCATTGATCTATTTTGTAACAACATACTTAATTTTCTTTTAAATAATATAATTTGGCAGTTTTATTTCATATATGTATTCACTAGTATACATAACTGATTTTATATACAATAGATAAATCCTTGTACATAGTTTTTGGAAGGAGTGTTTCTTTTACAATAGTAGACTCATGTTTTAGCTAATATATTGGTTGGTTGTGATATTTTAAATATTTACATTCATATATCGCACCACTTCTAAGTTGTGGATCAATTTATTGAAATTATTTCTTAAATATTCATCTTGTAGTTTTATAGAGTTTCTATTAGATACATCATGATCATATATCATTATCTGGCCACATCACATGTAGTGAAATAGTGGCAAAAAATTTCATATAACATAAGGAGAGATGATGATTTTTCTAGAGGGTTTCATATATAAGATGGGGGTTACCATTAATGTATGTTCTATTATAGGATCCACATTAAGATGTTTCACAACCATTAAACATCATATACTTGGTCTTCTGATTATGGAAGAGGATGTTATTACGACATTCAATACAGGATTTCATGACTGGATGACCACTTTTTAGTTTTTATATATGATAATTATGAGGTAAAAATAATCATATATTTATGTGTGCCTATATTTTTGAAACTCATCAGAGCCATGTTGTGTGATAAGCATTTTATAAAACATGTTTACTATATATATATATATATAATTTATATATTATTTCGAAAGATCAACATCATAGGGTTGGGGAATAGCGATATCACCATACACTTATAGGACAATATGTACAACTTACTGAAGAGTGAGAAAACACATTAAGGGGTGTTTTATTTTTTTCACTTATTTAGAAATGGTTTATTTTCACTCATGTTTATCCTTTTGTTGTGTTATAATTTCCTTGGGAGTTGTTATCAGATTGTTTATGCGAAATATGGTAACTAAAATGCATTATTTCTTATCAAATTATTTTCTGTCTATTTTCATCCATAAAAGACAACCAATAACAATACTTAAAATGTGAAATAGGTAGAAAACCATTTTTACCAACCGTTGCATATTTTATATAGATTTTTTATTATTATTTAAATCATTCTTGTGCATGATGTGTATTTGTTGTGTAATTTAGACCAACTAATATATTATTTAATTATATTGTTTTTTCAATTTCATTTTTGGTTCTATGAATCACATACCACAAATATTTCATTGAATATATTCCACCATACCACAAATAAATGATCAATTATTATGGAGTGGTTGTGACACACATTTGATTCCACATTGTTGAGTAGTAGTAGCATGATTTGGTGATGAGAATGTTTCAATTCATTCAGTATATTCATTCTACTACTAGAAAGGATTCACCTTCTCACTCTATGAATCTTAGTAGGACACTACAGGAAAAATGGGCATTTGTGATGGGTTATTTGCGGCGGGGATAAATCTCATCGCAAATAGTGCCGTTAGAAACTTATTTGCGACGAGGGAATTTGCCCGTCGCAAATAAGTAGGTATTTGCGACGGGTTTGCTTTCACCGTCGCAAAAGGACTGGCGCGCTATGTGCGCCAAATCGCGGGAAAGGTATTTATGACGAGAATATACCCCCGTCGCAAATACCCGGCGGCGGTAATAGATATTTGCGACGGGAATATACCCTCGTCGCAAATACTATGTTGGCAGGTTATTATTTGCGACGGGTACCCGTCGCAAATAATTATTTAACCGTTGACTGTAATAAATGAGGGCCAAGGTATTTGCGACGGGCACCATCGCAAATAATACTATTTGCGAGGGGTATCCCGTCGCAAATAGTCCCGTCGCAAATAATCTAACCTATAAATACCCCCATCCGTATTTTTTAATTCATTCTCAAACTCCATCTTCTCCTTCTCTCAAGGCACTATTTTTAGAGTTCAGCGTTTCTTAAGTTTACTTTTTTCGAAGTTGATATTGAAGTTTTCAACAACGCTCAGAGATCAACCTCAGATCAATTTTAAAGGTATTTATGTTTATTTTAATTTAATATTTATTTTAATTTTTTTTCGTTTCAATTATTTTTAATTAGTTGTAATTTAATTATGTTTACATTGTTTTGTTGCTTAATAAATTTAATTTATTGGTATTCATTATTCATAGTTAATGGTAATTTGGAATAATTAGTAATAATTTCCAATAATTAAGAATAAATGCTAACAATTAGTAATAAATACCAATAATTAGGAATAATTAGTAATAATTATCAATAATTACCAATAATTAGTAATAATTAGTAATAATTAGTAATAATTACTAATAATTAGTAAAAATACCAATAATTAGAAATAATTAGTAATATTTTCCAATAATTAGTAATAATTTCCAATAATTACCAATAATTTGTAATAATTAGTAATAATTAGTAATAATTACTAATAATTAAAAACAATTAGTAATAATTACTAATAATTTGCAATAATTAGTAATAATTACCCATAATTAGTTATAATTACCCATAATTAGTAATAATTACCCATAATTACCAATATTTAGTACTAAATAGTAATAATTAGTAATAATTACCAATAATTAGTAATAATTAGTAATAATTACCAATAATTACCAATAATTACTAATAATTAGTAATAATTAATAATAATTACTAATAATTAGTAATAATTAATAATAATTACCAATAATTAATAATAATTAGTAATAATTAGTAATAATTACAAATAATTATCAATAATTAGTAATAATTACAAATAATTATCAATAATAATTACTAATTACCAATAATTACCAATAATTAGTAATAATTACCAATAATTATCCATAATTAGTAATAATTACCCATAATTATCCGTAATTAGTAATAATTACCAATAATTATCCATAATTAGTAATAATTACCAATAATTAACAAGAATTACCAATAATTAGTAATAATTTACTAATTACCAAGAATTACCAATAATTAGTAATAATTACCACTAATTAGTTATAATCAGTAATAATTACCAATAATTAGTAATAATTACCAATAATTATCCATAGTTAGTATTAATTACTGATAATTACTAATAATTATCCATAATTTGTAATAATTACCGATAATTACAAATAATTATCTATAATTAGTAATAATTGGTAATAATTAGTAATAATTACCAAAAATTACCACTAATTAGTAATAATTAATAATAATTACCAATAATTAGTAATAATTAGTAATAATTAGTAATAATTAGTAATAATTAGTAATAATTAGTAATAAATCGTAATAATTACCAATAATTAGTAATAATTAGTAATAATTAGTAATAATTACCAATAATTAGTACTAATTAACAATAATTAGTAATAATTACCAATAATTAGTAATAATTACCAATAATTAGTAATAATTACCAATAATTAGTAATAATTACCAATAATTTGTATTAATTACGAATAATTAGTAATAATTACCATTAGTTAGAAATAATTACCAATAATTATCCATAATTAGTAATAATTACCGATAATTATCCATAATTAGTAATAATTGCCAATAATTACCAATAATTACCAATAATTATTAATAATTGGTAATAATTAATAATAATTAATAATAATTACCAATAATTAGTAATAATTACCAATAATTAGTAATAATTACCATTAGTTATAAATAATTACCAATAATTATCAATAATTAGTAATAATTACCGATAATTATCCATAATTAGTAATAATTACCAATAATTACCAATAATTAGTAATAATTACCATTAGTTAGAAATAATTACCAATAATTATCCATAATTAGTAATATTTACCGATAATTATGCATAATTAGTAATAATTACCAATAATTACCAACATTTACCAATAATTGGTAATAATTGGTAATAATTAATAATAATTACCAATAATTACCAATAATTACCAATAATTGGTAATAATTAGTAATAATTAGTAATAATTACCACTAATTAGTAATAATTAATAATAATTACCAATAATTAGTAATAATTAATAATAATTACCAATAATTTGTAACAATTAGTAATAATTACCAATAATTAGTAATAATTACTAATAATTACTAATAATTAGTAATAATTAGTAATAATTACCAATAATTAGTAATAACTACCAATAATTACAAATAATTATCAATAATTACCAATAATTTCAAATAATTAGGAATAATTACCAATAATTAGGAATAATTACCACTAATTAGTAATGATTTGTAATGATTACAAATAATTATTAATAATTATCAATAATTATTAAGAATTATCAATAATTAGAAATAATTATCAATAATTAGGAATAATAACATTATTACTTTATTATTATATTTTATTATTAATATTAAAATATTATAATTTTTTATATTATAAACAATTCTCCTTTCATCTGTGTGTTTTCTGTCTCCACATGTATTATTTCTATGTGGAGACAGAAAACACACAGGTGAAAGGAGAATTGTATATAATATAAAAAATTATATTATTTTAATATTAATAATAAAATATACTAATAATGTAATAATGTTATTATTCCTATTTATTGGCAATTATTCCTAATTATTGGTAATTATATGAATAATTACCAATAATTAGGAATAATTACGAATAATTACCAACAATTAGGAATAATTACCAGTAATTAGGAATAATTACCAATAATTAGTAATAATTACCAATAATTAGGAATAATTACCAATAATTAGGAAAAATTACCAATAATTAGGAATAATTACCAATAATTAGGAATAATTACCAATAATTAGAAAAAATTACCAATAATTAGGAATAAGAACATTATTAAATTATTAGTATATTTTATATTTAATATTAAAATAATATAATTTTTTCTATATTATATACAATTCTTCTTTTATCTGTGTGTTTTCTGTCTCCACATGTAATATTTGCATTCTTTTTCAAAACTATCAACCTACTCACTAATGGAGAGGTGAAAGTGAATGAAAATATTACATGTGGAGACAGAATGTTAAACACATAGATGAAAGGAGAATTGTATATATTATAGAAAATTATATTATTTTAATATTAATAATAAAATATACTATTAATTTAATAATGTTATTATTATATAATTAATATTTATGAAAAAATAATATTAGTACTATGAAAAAAATAAAAAATTTATATAATATTAAAATTATCAATATTTGTAACATGTTTTGCTTTATTCTCAACATATTCAATTCTTAAAGGGTCAATTTTTAGGTCTATCTCAATAAAAAGTTTGCGCTAGTCGTGTATGATGTAAACTCTATAACTAGCCTTGCTTGAGTGTTTTTTCTAACAGATTATTCAAAACCGGTAATTCTTTTATATTTTATAGAAAAATATGGAACAAAGAGGTCGTCAAAAATCATTATTAGGTGACCGCATATAGATAAATCAACGTAGAAATCCAAACGGTTCTGGTTTAAATCCAGTATATGTAGAGGGTGTGGAGACTTTTTTATCATTTGCATCATCAAATCCAGAATTTGTTTCAGAAGGAAAAATAAAATTCCCTTGTAGAAAATGTGCATTGAGAACGTTTGACACGTTTGAAAAAGTGAGAGGAAGTCTTTTGCGTTTTGGTTTTCAACCATATTATGTTTTTTGGTATCAACACGGTGAACGCAGTTCCAGAGCAGGTGATACCAACCTGATTCCGGATCCATCCCGATTTCAAGATTTAGTACATGATGTTGGAGGTTCATCTGTTCAACATACATAAACTCCGGCTGATATAGCTTCAAATCCTGAGTTGGCACCGTCTGAATTTTATGAGTTTTTGAGGTCTTCTGAGGATGCATTATATCCTAGCTGCAAGATGAGCAAATTAGAAGCAGTTGAAAAATTTATGGCTATCAAATCAGATAACGGAATGTCAAACACCTGTTTTGACAAGATATTTTCTTTGCTTAAAACACTATTACCTGAAGGAAATGATTTTCCTCCAAATTACTATGAGAGTAAGAGACTGGTTCGAAATTTGGGACTTACTTTTCAAAAGATTCATGCATGTTCAAATGACTGCATTTTATATTCTAGCAAAAATGAGTCGTTGGATAGTTTTCCCACATGTGGGCAACTGAGATATAAAGAAGGAAAACATGGGAAGTCTGGTTTGATTCCTGTAAAATAGTTGAGATATTTTCTGCTTACATACATACTTCAGCGTTTATTCATGTCTAAGAATACAACGACACTGATGTCATGGAATAAAGAGAATATTTCAACCGATAAAAGCTTGAATCATCCAGCCGATGGTGATTTAGGGAAACATTTTGATAGAGTGCATCCATCCTTTTATTTAGAAGCTAGAAATGATCTATTGGGCCTTTCCACTGATGGTTTCTGTCTGTTCGGATCTTATAGTAGTCAATATTTATGTTGTCCTGTTTTTTTAACTCCGTACAATTTACCTCCATGGATGTTGATGAAGGATCCATATATCTTTTTGACTTTACTAATTCCAGTACATCTGAAGACAAATATTGATGTTTATTTGAAACCATTGATTGATGAATTAAGATTATTGTGGAGTATTGGAGACAGTACATATGATGTTGCAACGAAACAAAATTTCATACTGAGAGTAGCATTGATGTGGACAATTAATGACTTCTCGGCTTATAGGATGTTATCTGGCAAGATTACACATGGTCAGAAATCTTGTCCTTACTTTATGGGAGTGAACAAATCATTTATGATCATTCATGGAATGTAACCATGTTATTTTGACTATCATCGCAGATTTCTTCCAGCTGATCATCCTTTTCACAGAAACAGATCTCATTTCAGAAAAAAAACAGTTAAAAGGGATTAACATCCAAAAATGCTATCAGGTTCGGAGTTAAAATCAGTTGTATTTTCAATACCTCCCATCACATTTGGTCCCACAATAAACCAATAAGAAATTTCTGGTTTTGGAAAAGAACACAATTGGATTAAACATTGCATATTTTGGGATTTGCCATATTGGTATGATTTGTTGGTCCGACACATGTCAGATGTCATGCATATTGAGAAGAACTGTTTTGATAATTTGTTTCATACAGTTTTGGATATGCCATGAAAGAGCAAAGACAATGTAAATGCACGTATAGATCTTGCCCAAATTTGTAGGCATCGAGAACTGGAACTATTTGAGAATATCAGAACAGAAAAGGATACTGAAACCAAAAGCATCTTATACACTGTCTAAAGAAAACCGTTTATTATTTTGTTAGTGGATTGTAGATTTGAGACTTCTAGATGGCTGTGCTTCCAATTTGGGTAGATGTTTAAAGAATGTTCATATTACTGGATTAAAAAGTCATTATTGTCATGTTATAATGGAAAGACTTCTACCCATTTGATTATGAGGTCTGTTGAATTCTGTGATTTGGGATTCCATAACAGAAATGTCTCATTTTTTCAGGAAATTTGTGAGGCTACAGCATATTATGATGCTCTATGAAAACGTGAAGAAGATGTTGTTGTAATTATATGTAAACTGGAAAAAATATATCCGCCGTCTTTCTTCGACTCAATGGAACATTTGATGTTACATTTGCCATATGAAGCCAAATGTGGAGGTCCAGAACAGTTTCGATGGATGTACCCATTTGAAAGATGCATGCAAAAATTGAAAAGAAAAGTACGTAACAAAGCATCTGTTGAAGGATCTATTGCAGAAGCTTATTTGCAAGAGGAAATATCTTTTTTCTGCTCCCATTATTTTGAATCTGAGTATCCTTCAAAACAAAACCGAATGGGACAGAACGAGAGGAATATTGATGAAATTGACAATCAATTATCTTTTTTCAACCATCCAGATCTTGGTTTCGGTGGAGTTTATGGACGCTGGCTTTCAGATGATGAACATCACAGTGCTCACACGTATGTTCTGCTCAACTGTGAAGAGATGACATCAGTTGTACTGTAAGTATTTATATCACTTATTCTATCAATTATGCTACGGTAAATAACTTTGGTTTTTATAGGTTATATGATAATCATATCAAGAAACAAATTTCACAAATTACAGCAGCTGCTCTTGAAGAACGACGACTGAAAAATTTCTCTCAGTGGTTTCAAAAACTGGTAACATAAATTCTTTATCTTATAGCAACTCATTCAATGTCTAGTTTACTATATTGATAATTATTTCACAAATTTTCAGGTGTCTTGACATGCTGATAAAATTGACAAACGGCTGTGTATATTAAGTAAACCACCTTCAAAACTTGTTAAAACTTATAATGCATATGTGGTGAATGGATTTCGATTTCACACACCTGCATTTGGGGAATTGAAAAAAACAATGAACAGTGGAGTTATCTTGAGAGGATCTCATCATCGAGAAAATGAAGGTGACTTTTATGGAATACTTGATGAAATCATTGAACTCTGTTATATTGGACAACATTACATAACCATGTTCAAATGTCGGTGGTTGGATACAGAGAGAGGCGTGCGTGTTCATCCGACTCATGGAATCATCGATATTAAATGTAAAAGTGGTCTCGCAGTAAATGAACCATTCTTATTGGATCAACATGCATATCATGTTTATTACGCAAAGTACTGTGCTACATCAAGAGACATGACTAATTGGTGGAGTGTAATAAAAATCCAAATTCGAGACAATCAGTTTAGTCAAAGTGAATGTGCTTTTACGGATGTGCAATGAATTGATGTTTTTAAAGAGAGTACTCAAAATCAATCATTTTTACAAAGAGACATGAGTATCGAGGATGAGACCCCACATTTAAGAGTCAGTGATGGCGATGATGTTAATGATGTCACATATGAATTTGAAAGGGTAAGAGATGAAGCAACTGGAACTTGAATGGATATCGATGATGTTGAGGAGGAATATGAAGATGACATTGACATATATGAAGATGATGATGAAGATGAACACTGATAGAATTCCATGGTAGTTATATAAAATCATAATATATATATATATTTATATATAATAGTAATTATCAATTATTTTCTAACAACATTAACATTTTCTGTTTCATATGGATGATGCCACATTTCGTGAGTTGGCAGATGGTGAACTGCCTTTCGATGCGGATGAGTTGCTGGCAGATGACCCTCAGCCAACAGGCACTTCAGGGAGTACGCGGAGGGGGCGCGGTCTTGCACGATTGATGATTCCTGACCCCATCCCCGAGCGATGTCCACGTCTTGGGTTTGATCCACGCACACGGAGGTGTGATAACCTGTGTGATAATCTGTGGATTTGACTAAGATTTCATTAATCTATTCACATAATAAATGTTTATTATTTTTATAGTTTTCTTCATATAGCAGTCTGACAGGGCAGCGCTATTTTGCACAACTATTTCTCTCAGCCGTGGACCACATGGGAGCAGATTCCCATTGATGTGAATCAGGCCATGTTCGGCCATTGGTTGGTACATACGTAAATAAATAATTTTTATTTTGAAAATTATTTCCTTTCTAACTTGATATTTTGATTTATTTGTAGGGTTTATGGTATCCGATCGAGGATACCATGCGTGTCACCATCCACAAGGCATGGGAGGTGGCCATGCGTGATCGTTTTTGTCAGTTTTTGCACAATTTAAGAAAATCTGCTACGAAGAAAGCATGAGTGTCAGATTTTGACGAGTCATGTAGAGCACACCGACCAGAGTACATTTCATCCCATGTATGGGATAGATTATGTGCGCACTACTTGAGTGATGCCTTTCAGAGAAGATCATCAATGGGGAGGCAGAATTGGGGGAGACAGGAGGTGACTCATCGAGCTAGGAGTGGTTCTTTCAGTACTGACAGACAACATCTGGTACGTACATTATTTATAAATATTTTATATAACTATAAATATTAACAGTTTATTTTTTATTCTTATAGGCTGTCGAGCCCCCCGATATTATGGAGTATGACGTATATCAGAGGATATATAGTGATCCTGCTACTGGGGAGCTCAGAGGTGATCGTCAGCATCACATCGTGGTCAGTATTATTTGTTTTCAAGTTTAAAAATTAACTGCATATAATATATTCACAATTTTAATTTTAAATTGCAACCACATGAGTCATATGAGGCCATAGCATCACAGACCCGGCCTGAGAGTCAGGCTGAGTCATCAGATCAGACCACTGGCCGTTAGTTTGATGAGGCGGCATGGATGCAGGCCACCCAGTATGCTTTTGAGAAGAGCTGGGTAGTTGGTATTAGCTCTCGACTGACTCCCGGAGATTATTATGGCAATGCTACAATGTCGGCGTCCATCTCGAGAGGAGCTCGTGCATCTTCTTATGCTACACAGTATGAGGATCAGTTGCGATCTCAGACTGCACTGATAGAGAATCTCCGACAGGAGCAGGAGCAGATGCGTCAGCAGCAGCAGCAGCATGAGGAGGAGCGTCGACGCCAGCAGCAGCTGTACGAGGAGCAGATGAGTCGGTTGCAGCAGTAGCACCAGGAGCAGATGGAGTACATGCACCGACTCACTAATGTTTTAGGGATGGAGTTTCCTCCACCAGCATCTTCAGATCCCCCCCTCCCTCCCGCCTTCAGATTAGAGTTTGTTTTTATGTTATAATGTTTGTTAAATCAAAATATGAATTTTTTTCTATTCGTAGTTTTTGTCTCATTATAAAATATTAATATTATTATATATTGAAATAACAATATTAATATGAATAATAATATTATTTATATTTTATAATACTAAATTTTATATATATATTAAAATTTTATAATATTATAATTTAATTATATTTTTTTAATATTTGAATTATTTTAATATTTGAATGTAAAATAATTCTACTATTTTAATATTAATTAAAATAACTAATTAATATTTTTTTTATTTGTGAATTATAATTCTAGTATTATTATATTAATTAAATCATTTATTAATATTCTATTATTTTATTTTTTTGAATTATAATTCTATTATTATTATATTAATTAAAATAATTTATTAATAATTTATTATTTTATTTGTGAATTATAATTCTATTATTATATTAATTAAAATCATTTAGTATTATTTTATTATTTTTTATTTTTGAATTATAATTGGATTATTATTATATTAATTAAAATAATTTATTAATAATTTATTTTTTTTATTTTTTTATAGTATTTGCGACGGGATACTATGCCCGTCGCAAATAGTATTATTATGATATTCATTAAAATAATTTAATAATAGTTTTTTATTTTTTTTTTAAAATAGTAATTGTGACGGGCCCCATCGCTACACGTATTTGCGACGGGGTCCGTCACAAATAGTTTTGCGACCGGCCCCGTCGCAATTACTATTTTAAATGTTTTTACAAATATACGGAGTACTATTTGCGACGGGAAGGATCCCTATCGCAAATAAAATCTTTAGCGACGGACCCGTCGCAAATAATTGTTTTTGCGACCGCGTTTTCCGCAACAGGCGATTTGCGACGGGCCCCCGTCGCAAAAGGCCATTTGCGACGGGATCCCGTCGCAAATGACCCATCGCAAATACCTATTTTTCTAGTAGTGGTAGAATTGTACATGATTAATAATTGTATCATGAGAGTTAGTTATAGTATTGGAATAGGTGCGTAGATTATAGTATATTTTAGTATGGATGGCCAATAGTTCTCCTAGATCAACCCGATTAGGGTTTCTATGAGTATTGGTATTTTAAAAACACATACTCGAATATCCTGAAGATGAGGGTTAAATTAATACATTATTAAAAGATTGATGAAATTTCTTCATATGATATCAAATATTATAGTAGTATTGAGAGACTATATAAAAACATGAATCTCACATTGCTTTCGAAAATTGGAAAGACAACATGAATTATGATGATAAATTTTTAATTTGTTTTAGTTTATCCTTGAAATCATTAAAACATATATTTTGGGTAACTTGGGTAGATTAAAAAAATTAAGGGGTGACATGAGATACTAGGAAAGGGAAAACATATAATAGAATATATCATAAATTAAACAAGGAATAAATAATATGAAAGCAATAAATACAAATAAAAGGTTCCATTTAACCAATATCATTAAAGAATAATATCTTTTTTTGAGGAAATAACATCATAAGAATATCACATGGATAATAATAAGCTATTTAATAATGATTTAATGCATAATTTCAGACATTATATTCATACTTTCATGGCCACATGCAAATATATCGTAAATAAATATGTAAGGTAAATGCTAAATACCCATGATTGTTTGTCTAATGAGACCATTTTATTCCTCAAGGGGAAATTTAATTTTGGGCCTAACCCTTAAATTAATTATTCCAATGAACTCATCATATGGAATGAGTAAATACAAAAATAAAATAAATATTCAAAGTTCCATATTAATAAACATCCTTATTATAAAAAACTAATTTAAAAAATAATAATATTTTCCAAGTAAATAAATAAATCAACATGATAATAATCCATTTTGAGATATAAGGGGGATGTTATCATGATAGAATATCTAGAGTAAAGCATAAGAATCATTAAAGTATGTTTAAATATATTAAAAACAAATTTTATAAATAAACTAAAAAGTTATTTAGAGTACAAGAATAAATATCCTTTTCATTGAGAAATATTTTAAATCAAAAAAATTCACAAATTATGTTAATAATATTATCTTTGAAAACATACATTATATTTTGGAGTAATATTGAAAAAAATAGCTATTTTGATGGAAAATTTATTCATACATAAAACATTAAAAAAAATATTCTTTTCCTTTTGTTATAAAAATTCAAAAACGACATATTCATAAAAAATTATAAATATGCGTTTTAAAACCATTATATAAAATTTGAATGATTGCTCTAATTTACCTTGAAAAACAATTGTAATTTTTATAAGAACATATTGAAATAATATAAATAATAATGATATGAAATAAAAATATTTCCAACCAAAGAGAAAAAATAAGGTTACTTTTTATTATAAAAATGAATTCCATAATTATTTTAAACAAAAGTGGTAGAAATATTGAAAATGCATGTAAAACCCATTAATAACAAAAGGATAAGATTATATATGTTATTTAATAGAGAAATATCATATTATTTCCTCAAATTAAATTTATACATAAACAATCCTGACTTAAAATGACATTGTAACATAAACCCTTACATAGGATTCCATCTTGGCCAGACACGTTTTGACCTCTTGAATAAAATATTAATATTTATTATTAATCTATTTAATATGCATATTTATATCTATATTTTGTATATTATTTATTCCAACCTTTTTTTTACTTATTTACAAATAAGTCTTAGTTAAAATCTATTTTTAGGTGTTAACTATTTTTTTCTCATGGTTGTTCTAATTATATAGTACTAGTCATTATACAATGGTCATTATTTCATGAGTTATAGAATTTAGTCATATTTTATATATTTTATTTATGTGTCAAATATACTTTTTAAATAATATAGATAATGTATATATGGAAAATAAATTATAGATCCTCACAGAAAAAGTAGTCTACATGTACATTTGAGTGGTGTTTCCATTTTCCACCAGATGAGAGGGAAATAAATTAAAAAATAGACTATTTTAATTTAGTTATCATTATGTTATAAATAAAATATATATTCATTAAATTCATCAATAAAACTTTCTATGAGAGTTTTTGATAAAAAAACAAAATATTGTTCTTGGAGGAGGTAGTAATCTACATGTATGCATGGACGGCGTTTTGATTTTTTTATTAAATTGAAATGATATATAAAATTGTTTTAACATTAATATAATTTTTTTATTTTAGTGATGAAACATATTTCATTATGTTAACATGGTTATAGAATATTTATAGGATATTTACTAAGAAATAAACAAGAAATGGATTGATAAGAACATATATATCTTCCTTGGACATTATCCATTAAAAACTAATAATAATTATTTGATCATTTTATGATATGGGTTTTTAAAGGATATTTGGCTTAATATTGGTTGAGATAATGGGAACAATGATTGAGGATAAGTGAAGAGAAGAGGGCCCCATTTATAAGTGATAGGTGTTCCACCCTTATAAATCATACGAAGAATAAAATATAATAAATTTATTTCACAATGATGGTGGATATAATTTAGTGAAATTTCATATATTTGTTATATTTTGTTTTAAATAGACCTAATAAATCATATTTTCTCATTTTCAAAGGTATCTTAGTGCTTATGTCATAGATTAAACCTCAACCCCTTTTATTGTCATTATTATAACATAATGATTCCATAAAAGTGATATCATTTATTAAATCAACAATTTTCAATATTCAATAAAAAATAAAATATTTTAGAAAAATCCAAAAATTTCACTTTATGATAAATTAGGCCTTATTAATTAAAACATTATATCAATTTTTTAACTGTAAAATTATAAAATTTATAAATTTTACTTTTAAATATAGCCATGAGTTGTTCCTGTTACATAGAAAAAATAATCAGATGTGTGTTGGGAAATTATTTATGGATATCATCATTACCGTCTATAGTAGGATATAATGTATTAATTTTAACCCACATAAATTTTTTTCCATCTTAATTGGGATATATATAAGTTATTAATATAATCTGAGTAATCGTACCGTATAGTTTTTTCAGGATCCAAATTCTCTACTTCTAGTTTGTGATTTCTACAATGTACCTTCACCAGTAATGTCATTCTATTCTGCCATAGTTGATCTTTATTGTCAATAATATGGGTAGGATCTTCATTATAACATAATTTAGGTTCCAACACGAATCTATTATAGTTGAGTACATACATTGTATCTAGCATGTATTTCCCCAGCAATGAAACATGGATAGTGTCATTCGCTTTAGAGAGGTTGGGTGGCATAACCAATAAATAAGTTATAACTCTTATTCTCTCAAAATATTCAAATGGCCCAATATACCTATGTATTAACTTCACTTTTTATAAAATCATATAACTCTCTTCGATAGAGTCACCATTAAGAATATAATACACCCATTGGAAATTAAATGTCCGTCATTTTATTATTTACCAAAATCATTGGTCATCATTGAGATAAATTAATATGATTCTAAATATCCCATGATTTTATAGTTGTTTTATAAAAAAGTTCATAGATGAACCCCTTACATTCTCATAAGTCATCCCAATAATTTGGAGAACAATTTCACTTCCCATACAATGTTTCATATAGATCTATATATATTCCTGAATAAAATTTATTATTGTTTTCAAATTCCACCATAAGTAGATACTAATCGCACATACCTTGAATATAAAGAGAAAATGATACAAAATTTCATCCAGTTTCTAGATAATCCGCTCAAATGGATAAGTTGTTTGAGGATAATATATGTTGTGAAAATTTATTTTAGTTTTGAGAGGATTTGTAAGAATATTCTAGAATTTCAATTTGAATTGAGGGTGATGATAATTTACAATTGTTAGAGGAATTATATGATGTCTCACAACATCATTAAGACTAATTTGTGAATGGTTATCAAGGGGTAATTCATTAGATACTATTAGAAAAAGTGGAGACTTGGTATGGTGATCAATGATATCCTATATAACATCATTCTTCATAGGAATCTTCATAACTGTAGGTAAAACATCTATTATAATATTTTCCCACTTATATATTGGTATTGTAAAAGGTAACATGCCAACCTTAGGATATTGTATTTCTTCATTTACCTATGGACATACAATGAGTTTATAAACCTAGACCACAGTTTCCCACTTGATACCATCTCACTAGATGTTTTCTTTAAAATTATTGTACATCATTGTGATACTAGGGTTTATAAATAAATTTGAGTAATGTTATTATTATAATTGATTCCTCTCCAACACTATGAGGGCTGAATCACATGACACGTTCCTCAACTCGATCACTCCATATATATAGATTAAGATTGAATATTCTCTATCATTCACATCATTAATATTACTTTGTAAATATTTATCATCCTTCTTGGATTTATATATCATTTTCCATAATAATAGTTTATCCACTTACTAGGAATATAGTTTTGTATACCCTTTCCCTAAAATATCATATATATAATTTCGAAAACATTGAAAAAAATAACCATGTTAATCCTGACCATATTGGAAATACATATTCCATTATACTCAATACACATGCCACATTATTTTCGGTCATACCATGGAAATGTATCGATAAATCATAGTAATTTACTACTTATAACCATATTATTTAAGACATATTGAATCCTTTCTAAGATAATATGTACCTAAAACATTTTTAATCCATAAATATTATAAATCATTCACCATAGTGATAGATATTCGAAATATTCTTGAAAAATATTATAGATGCCAACTCATGATAATTTTTTGGATAGTTATATTTATGGATTTTAAATTACCTTGATGTATTAGAGAATTCAGGATCATTATAAATAAAGGAATAATCCAATATATTCTTCAATGCATCCTTGTATATTAAAAAAATTCCTTATCAAATGGTAAAGTTAATACTAGTGCATTAATAAATATCCTCTTATCTCCTCAAAAAATTATTTTTATTCTATTTATGTTATTAATTAAAACCTTTATCTATGAAACTGGATAATGGTTTGGAAAATCTAGAAATTTTTAGAACAAACCATTAATGATAAACTGAGAAACTATGAAAAAAATGCAAGTTAGTTATATTCATAAGTGTGGCCCATTATTTGAAAACCTATCTCATTGAATGATAAATAATAATACATCATTGGAGAGAGTAACACAATGAAAATAAACATAATTGAGTCAAAAATCACACTTTGAAAATTTCATGTATAATTACTTTTTGAAAGGATAATTAATTATTCAAAAATGATTCTCATGCTATACATATATTTTAGATTATATGATGATATCATAAATGAATACCACTAGGAATTTATCAAAATAATCCATGAATAATTTATTCATTAGATCTATAAAAATTGTTAGTGCATTATTTAATCTAGTGTGTATTAACATAAACTCATAATTCCAATACCTCATATGAAATTTCAACTTCGGTATATCATCCTTGTTCACCCATAATTGGTGATAACCATATAAAGGATTGATATTTTAAAAATATTGAGCTCTTGTAAGTCAATCAAACAAGTTTCCAATGTGTGGAAATAGACTCATATTCTTCATAATATTTACATTGATTACTCTATAATCAATTCACAACCTCATATTCCCACACTTCTTTTTCAAAAATAAGAAACGGGCTCCCTTAGGTGAAATGGTAGGGAATATATATACAATTTCACAAAAAACATGAATTATGTTCATCAACTCTACTAATTATGTTGGTTACATCTTCCGGGTTGTATTGGATATATATTTTTCATCAAGGCTGAGTTAAATAGAGAAATTGACATCATACTCAGTTGGATGTCTGAGTAATTATTTTAGAAATTAATCAATTTATTATTTAAAATTGGTTCATCCTATATCATAAGGATTCATTTCCCATATATACATTGTAATTTTTTTTTCACATCTTCTAGGACTTTCTTATGTTCATATCCTAGTTGTGTATTCATTAAATATTTAAATAATAGAGTGTCACCATTAAAAATAAGGAATTCATTAACCCCCAGATAAATAATATTCATGTCATGACAATAAATAATTCTTTTATTATGGATGTAATTCTATTCATGATATTGTATTATCTCCAAATCAATCATATATTTTACAATATACTCTAAAACTAAGGAATAAATATGAATCTAATTTCAGATTACTTGATAAATCCTTTTTAATACAATTCTCGCATTGTGTATTGACTAATAACTCATTCCTTAAGGTTTTAAGAGACTATTAAATGTTTAGAAACATTAATTATCTAAATGAGTTCATAGATTTGGAATCAAGTAAAGAACTAGATATCATTAATTTTTGAATTAAAGTATATGATATAAAAACAAATTGGGACTTTAACCTCAACTGTAGTGATTTTAAAATATTAGCCTTGCTACTTTGATATTTTTGGTAAAATTTTCTTGGTTCTAGGGGAATTCATTCTAGTAGTTCCCCTTTTCCACATAGCTGAGTCAACAAACATTTTTGTGTTATTTATTTTCCTTTATTTCTTGAACCCAATGGATTTTATTTTCAAACATGAAGATAATTACCATTCCCTTTATTCCATTTTCAGGGTGTTTCATTCCATAACTATTAAATTTTAGAAATTAGACTCTTCTCCTTCTTTTTTTCATTTAAATTTTTATAGAGTCCTCCACCTCCTGCTTATTTTTTTGACTTCTCTAGAAAACATAAGTATTGAAGATTTATTTATTTTTATTAGATTACATACATAATCCAAATCATGTGTTTCTAACATTGTATAATTTGATTCCCATTTTATAATATTTACTCATAATGTTTCCTTAGATTAAGGAATTTTCATTCCATACGAGCTTATTGATTAGGTGGAAATTGTTTTTTGAAGAATATATTCTAAAAAATATTTAATTCTTTAATATTTATCTCCTCCAAATCCTTAGTGTTCTAGATCATAGTCAAACATTGATTACAATTTTAGATTAAATGATAAATTTCTACGATGACCATTTCCATTTAAAAAAATCTCATGGACAAAAATATTGCATAAAAGTATATGATCTATTTTTAGCTACAAAAGGATATGAATTCCCATTTAAAGACAAGTGTATAGTCACATAATGTTTTCAAAAATTATTTCAATGTGTTGGGGTCTAGAAGGTTGTTAAATATAAGCTATATTATTATGCATAAACTTGGTCGACTTCCCCAGTATGGTTATAATATGGACATTTTTGGAGAAAACCTTATTGAATCCATTAACATGATCAGGGGGAAATCTAGACATAGGATGTGGGTATTTATATGGTCTATGTTCCTTCTTATTTGATCAATTTATAAAAAATGTTATATGTAGGATTATTCCATAACATCATGAATATTAAATCATGGAATAAAATTACAATGTAAGTAAAACAGTATAGATGAGGTTCTTAAATACTGTAAGTCTTTTGGTAATGTTATTAATATGTTGTACTGTTTTTTTCTAGATCTAATTTACATTATTGTTTAGTAAAAATTCTTTGATCTCAACTATAACAACCCCGAATCTTGTAAGACAAAACTAATGGTAACTTTCCTGCATTATAATAAGATATGAGATACCACATATAATGGTTTCATATATTTCTATATTATGAAGATATTATATACATAAATTATTCACAAATGATATTTGAAAAGATGAAATTTGATTTAAATTCAAATATGAACATTATTATTTTTTAGAGTATATCCCTAAAATAATTTAATTTACACTTTATGTAACATAGTTATAAGAAAAAAATAAATCTAGGAGATCAAATGTTTAGAATGGGAAATCATACAATAAAATATACCATAGAATAACCATGACCAAAATAATATGACCAAGATAAATGGCATAAAATTATTCCTTATTTATAATATCATGAAAGGTAAATCCTTCCAAGGATTAAATATAATTATAAAAAATAACTTGAACAATGATAATTGGTTTCATAATTAGTTAATGCATAATTTGAGAAGTCACAATAACACTATGAAGGTCTCATGTGAAGAAAACATACATAAATAATGAATATTCTAAGTATACAATCTATGTTTTCTGATAAGACCAAATGATAAATTGAGTGGATATATAATATTTTTCCCAGACATCACTAACTCATTCAAATGAATTCATAATATGAAAGGGGTTGAATAAGCAATTCAATACATAATTAGCATTCATTCGTATTAAACATCAATATTTGAAAACTATAGTAAAGAATGTCTATAATATCCATGTAAATGAATAAAAATATGAGAGGATAATAAATTTAGAGAAATAAGTTGGATGGTAATATTATATCACCCTCAATGAAGCACAAAAATCCCTACGGGATGTTTATGTAGAAGAAAATTCCATCATAAGGACATTTGAAATTATATTTTAAAACCAGTTGAAATAAAATTTTATTTTGGAAATATTTTAAAAGATTTTAATTAATGATCTGTTTAATAATTTCTTCGAAAAACTATGTAATATTTTAGAGTAATGATGATAATTAATAATGGGTATGACTGGGGTCAAATTTGGGTGTTTTTTTAATTTTAAAAAAATATTATTTTCTTATTTTTTTAAAAAGTCAAAAATTACAGGCACAAAAAATGTTAAAAGAACCAATTTTAAACCATCGTATAGAATTAAAATATAATTAAAAATATACTTTAAATAATATTATAATTTATATATGAAAATTATTGAAGTATTGTAGATAATATGTACATGCAATAAAATAACTTTTGACCATAGAAGAGGAAACATGTCATCATTTTTTTAAATAATTATTTTATTTAATTATTGAATAGAAGTGAGTGGAAATTATATAAAGGAATGTATAAACTAATAATAAAGATATTAGATGATAATATATTTGGTTTATACTATAAATATCATAAATATACCTTAAAATAAATATAAACATAAACAATCCTGAATAAAAAATAGATTACATAATAGGCCCTTACATAGAATTCCAACATGGTTTGATGCATTCCAACATACCATATATTAAATGAAATTTTTTATTCATATATATCATATATATATGTTTCCCTCCTATCATTTATTAATAACTTATTTTTACCGATTTACACATAATTCATTATTAAATTTAATTATTTTGGTGTTAATTAGTTTGTTTCTCAAGCATGTTCTGATTTAGTGGTTCTGGTCCTTGCACCATGGATGAGGTATTATCCCAAATATAATGTTAATAATTTTATATGTTTATGTGTAATATTTATGCATAAAATATACTTTTATAACCATCAATGTGAGGATTATATGATAAAATAATTATAATTCTTCATGGAGGTGGTAGTCTTCTCATACGTATGAGAGAAGTTTCCATTTTAGAACCATTGAAAGGTAAAAAATTATATTAATGATTTTTAAATATAAATAGTTATTTTATAAATGTTATTTATATTCATTACATCCATCTATAACAACATCCATGGGTAGTAGTGATGAAAAATGAAACACATCTCTTCTTTGAGGTGATAGTTCACATGTACACAAGAGCGATGTTTTTATTTTCTATTTTATGGAAAAGAGAACGAAAATAGTTTTACTAATAGTGGAAAAACATTTAAGTATTGTAATGATACCAATATAATTATATTAATATCATTATAGAAGATTAGAAGGAGGCACAACAAGAATGAAACTTGAAAGGGCTTGGTTTATACATATATCTCTTTATTGGATTATATATTTTGATGAACACATTAAGGTATCATGGATGGGTCTTTTGGGTAGAACAGTACCTCAATGTCATGGATAAGGTTTTTTTGGAATGTATTTGGTTATATGTAGTCTGAGATAAGTGGTACATGTATTGTGGAAAAGTGAGGATAGTAGGTGACCATTTATATGTTAGAGGAGTGGAACAACTGTGAATATTAAGAACATTGAAATATAATAAATGTATTTCTCATGGAATATAGATACAATTTAGTAAAAATTAAAATATAAGAAAAGTTATGTTTTAAATACACTCAACCAGTCAAATTATGATAATTTTTGAGATATTTTAATCCTTATATATTTGTCTAATCACTTACCCTTTTTACCCTTAATTATGATGACAAACATGTTCCATTAAAACTATTCAATATTACTATAAATTAAGTTGATCATATTACCAAATATTCATTAATATAATTCAAAATATTCCACCGATTTTAAAATATTTAATATATAGAGGTGGTAAAAACTAATTTTACCACATGTACTTAAACACAATGAAATAATTTTCTTAAAAGAGTCTTTTTTATGTCTAAAAATCATTTTACACCAAAATAAAGTATAACTTTGATTATAATAACACATATTGGTTTATTAATATATATTGTAATGTTATGTGACTCTAATAATAATAAATAACTAAATTTAACCTTTTGGTTAATTAAGTAAATATAATTATTGAGAATGGTTCTCTTATTAGAATTAAACATTACATTGGTTTTAAAATGTAAAATATAGGTTCATAAAACAATCATAATATATTTAATTGATTTAATTTACATCATAAATCTTACTTAGTATAAAAAATGTTTTATAAAAATATGATTCATTATTATACAATTGTAATCTCAAAAATGTGACAGTATTTGTAAAAGTGATATTTATCACTATTCACACAAAAATTAATTATTTATTGAAAAATAGCAAAAAACTGAGAAACAATAAATTTAAATTTAAAACACACAAATGGTATCCATTTTTCAAATTCAAATTATTTAATTTAGAACCTTATATTTAAAAAAATCAAAGATATTTTTTCTTTAATATTGACTAAATAACATAATATGAATTGGAAAATAGTTTAGGGATGTCATTTTTTCCTAAAATAGTTGGATTTGAGGTACTATAAGTACAAAACGAACACCATTATTTACATTACCCATTATAGTAGAGTACTCCATGACTCAGATAGTGTGTCAAGTTTCAATTTTAGTTTTATTTTAAATTTTGTACTCACTTAAATCTTACACTACATACATATGGAGGGTCTTGACTATTATATATACATATCCAGTCCTTAAGAGGATTATGATGCCTTGATATTTTTTTACATAAATACCACGTTGAATAGTTTTTTAACACACAACACCAAACCAAAATGAGTCACAAAAAAATTTAAGGTGTAAATATAATAGTTAAAATATAGTTGTTAAATTAGCTAGTATAAATAGAGGTAAAAAAGTTATTATATATATGTAAAAATGTAAAAATATAATTTTCTAATTCTAATGTATTGAATAAATTCAATTAGAATAGATTAAAAACTAATAATAACATTGTATTCTTAAAAATTCATTAATTCAAAAATTATCTTTTTTTGTTCTATGTATTTTAATTCCATGGAAATAAAAATCTTATAGTTAAATTCTTATAAAATAAAGATTTGATACATGTAATAGTGTACCAATAATTTAATTAGTAATTGATAGGATATAATAATAATAATAATTAATATTTTGAAAAAGAAAGTTTTCTGTAAAAATAGTTTTTCAATATATTTTATGATTTTAATTAATAGTTAAATTTAAAATTTTAAAAACACTTAATTTAAAAAATGAAACTAAATTTGGATTTATCATGATAAAATTAGCTTATGATGAATTTTTTGATATCTTTAAGAAATAATTTATTTTTAGGTGAATAGAAAAATATAGTTTTTACAAATACAATAGGGTCTAATACAATATCGTAAGGTAAGTATTACTTAAAATCTTGTAAAAAATCTTTTTAAGAAAAAATAATAAATGTGTAAAATGACTCATTTAAAATACTATTTTACATTTAAAAAAATTATTTTCTACATTTTGAAAACATACATTATCTTTTATTTTATTACATCATTCTATTTTAATAATGTTTTCTTGAGGTGTAATTTGGTTTTATATTGATTTCAATATAAAATAAATCATATTTTTGTAATCATAAACCAATTAAATTCATTTAAAATAGATGAATGTTAATTTTATAATAGAATTTTTTTTATTTAGAAAATCCATTTTTTCTAAAAATAGGTTTTATGAGTAATGTGTTCAAATATTATATCTATTTTATCTCTCCCTTATATTTTTTTCGATAAAATGGTTTAATGAATTGAAATCATAATTTCCAAATTAGATAAAAAGGATCTAAAATTGGTTACTAATATGGTTTTGTTTGTTATATAGTAGGAAAATTAACTTTTATTGAAATTAACCCTATAAGTATGGGTCTCCAACCCAATTTATATTCATTGAGGCAAGTATACATGTTATATTTAAATTTTTATTATAAATGGTGTAATTACCACTCCATTGGATTATATTTTTCGTTTAATGTTTTTTTTCAAGGTTTTTCGCATTCGTTTTAATTAATGTCTAATTTAAATTATTTTATTTATCTTTTTTCCAAATCCATAATGGTAATTTTTTCAATCAACAATTTTTATGGAGTCAAAATTAATCCTATTTAACAAAACATTTTCTTGACTTTTTCCTTCAACACTATGATGATATTATATTTATTTTCCTTATTATATTATGTAGAATTATATTTTCCCTTAAAAACATTTTCCTTGATGGATTCCTTTCTTTATAAAATTTGACAATGTAATAAAAATTATTGTTGAAATAGCCTAAACCTACACTGTCGAATCCAATGATAAATATATCATAATTTTTAAAAAAAAAATTATTTTACATACCATATATGGAAACCAAAGTTTAAAATCATTAAAATTTTATTAATATTATATTTAATGAATTCTAAAATATCTTTTAGGTCTATAAATTTAAAGGTTTATGACAACCTACAGAAATTATAGAAAAAAATTGAAAATTACTGTTACTTATACAATTTCTCAAATTCTACCAAGAAATCACATTCAATAACTTTTTAATTGATTATTTTATCTAATATTTATTTTATTCATCATTGAGACCTATTATAATGATTTCAAAATGTAGTATGAGTACAAAATTTCTTAGTAAGAGTTTTAAAACTAGAGGTTGTATATTTCACATTTTCCATTGACATTAATTTATTGTTTTAAAATTCTCAAATAGGATATTATTTTAAAAAATATTAAAGGAAATATTTTTAAAATATAATATCATTTTATGAAATAAAATTATTTGAAATAAATAATTATTTCTCATTTTAAAGAATATAATCATTCTTTTCAAAAATAGTAACCCTTTTGGAATATTGTTATAATTGAAAAAATATAATAAATAAATGTGTCCAGTATAAGTATTAAAGTTCTAAAAATCATATTGAGTTAAAATTACACATGATTTTGTGGGTTCACTCACAATTCCTCATCATTATGATCAATACCCAAATGCCATATTAAAATTAATTGTATGTTTTTCCTTTCTCTCTATAAATCAATTTAAAATAACCGACAAAAACATCGCATACAATTAATTTATTTTGGAAGAGAAAATAATTATATATTGGTGAATATTTATCAAAATATCTTTATTGGAAAATTCATAATTTCATAAATACTAGAAATAATATAAACATTCCTAGGTAGCATATATTAAAAATTCATCAAAGATATATTTACAAATTATTTTATAAACATTTATGGAATGTTAAATAAAATCAGGGTGCACGACCATACATATAATCATGAATAAAAATTATATAAATCATAATATTTTTATACATCAAATTAAAAATTTGTCTCTATAAAATTAACATTGAATCTGGGATTAAATTACCTTTTTACGAAGTTGAATAATTTTAAAATGAAATTTTTTGTTGGAAAAAATGAATTAAATTTCAGAAAAAATATTCATATTTAATTATATTAATAAAAATATATTTCACTTATAATAATGGTTATCGTTAAAATTAAATTAAATTTTAATAAATTCTTTCGCCCTAGGGTTTTGTGAACAATAAAATAATAGTTTTTTAGAAATAAGTTTCCCTTGCATGAAAATAGTTCTAGGAAGAAATATAAATTTAATCAAAATATTTTCATTTCCATAGATTATGAATTGTATTATAGAATAAAAATATGATGATCTTTTATGTTCGTATTTTTTACTTATATTGTTTAGAAATGAAATGATATAACAATGAATTTGTAAAGAGAGAACCTTGGATGTGTGGTTGGGGTTTTCATGGACTGAAGAGAAATACCAATAATTTATATAGTAGTCTAAAAAAATAAATTTTATTTTCATATTTCTAATATTTTTTTAAAAAATTAAAGATAAATGGTACTGAATTTTTGAATAAATTTATATTCATTAGGAACCAAAATATTTATAGGATATTGAAATTTTTTTTTTATTTGTATTGTGAATGATTTTATTTCTCTTTCTTGGATATGGTGTCTACTGTATGGAGTTTATAATCATGGATAATATTTTTTTAGGTTCTAGTTGAAGAAGGAATATTTGAGTCAGACATTGAATGTGAAACTAATGATAAATGATAAAGGGTATCTTTATAAATCCATATTGTATATAGTTATTTTCAATGATGAATAGAAGGCCATTTAGGAGGCTCGATGCTTTGTGATTGATGACATGTAATCGATATGAAATATATCAATGGATAATATATATATATATAAGCATTGAGTTACTATAAAATGTGTGTACATGGGATGAAAATGATGAATCGAGGAAATATAAATCAAAATATAATTAGAATGATACGATAAATAAATTTTCATTATATACAATATATCATTTTATGATATATTTCTCCAGTTATGAATTTGAGATATCATCACTAAATCAGCACACACTTTTCATGTGTGTAACATACAATATTTTAATTATAATGATAATTATATATGTTTTTATATCTCATTTACTATATCATAACAAACTTTTCATACCTACAAATTTCTTCTAATTAGATAAATATTTGATAAATAATAAAATGATCCATGCATTAATCATATAAGAATAGAATATTTAGAAACCTTGATGCTTAAAAAACAAATTTATTAGTTAACCATATCATCACCGACTAATTTGTTCATTAATATAACCATTCTTACACAGATGATACTCAATATATTTCTTCGTAACCCAGGGAAAGGAAACATAAGAATCGGTGAGATCAGATGCTCAGTAATGGAAAGCAAGGGGGATATCAATGATAACTTAAGCATGTTCTGAGAGTAAGGGTATGATAAATTGATGTTAAAATTTAAAAACCCTAAATTTTATTTCATTGATCAGGATATTGAATCATGCAATAAATCGTGGCAGTTTATAAGACATGAATTGTAAATAAAATCAATGTATATAATCTATTCGAGCATAACATTTTCACAATAAAAAATTATGTGGTGTAAATAGATACTTAGAAAATCATTGTCATTATATTCCAAGAACATTTCAATGAATATAATAGTGGATTGTGTTCACTATAAAAACCATCATAATAGTCATGGATCACTTTGAAGACTATTATATTAGGATAATCTCCTTACTGAACTCAGTTCACTCCCCATTCCAATCCTTTTTATCTAATTATATATATGTATATCTTCACCCAATGCATTGAAGGGATATACAATTATAGGAACAACCATCAAAAAATGAAAACAATACATATTTTTTCTAAATGAATCTAAAACATTTATCAAATCAGAACCCATAAGAAAAAATTGGATTTGTAAACATTTTATCGTAATAGAAACCGTTGAATATAAATGTGTTTTATAAAAATATCTTCTTCATAATTATTGACCATATAGAGAAGGAATTGGGATGGTATAATTGGATCCAATCCTTAGAAAAATTTATGAAACATCAATTGATTTTATATTATATGGAAAAATATTTTAAACATCAACTTGGAACATTTCTTGAGGAAAACAAAATGTCAACTTGGAAATTAATTAATTGAAATATAAAATTTTTCCAAATATGAATGGAATTTTTTTATTTCAAAATAAAAATAAAAAATTTTAAATGAAAGTTCAAATAATTTATCATCCATAAGGGTTTTAAATTATTTTAATTCAATATACATTTTAAAAAATAGTCCTCTCATATATTCAATAAAAAGGCAAACATACCGCATTAAAAAAATTACAGGAAGATTCTTTTTAAAATTATATATTAAAAGTTAAAATGGATAAAAATAAATTTTAATAAAAATTTATTAATTTTAAAAAATTTATATAAAACATTTTTAGAAAACCTATACATGGATTAGAGAGGATTTTTGACTAAAGAGAGAAATAAAGTCGATTTTCCTTAAAAATAGTCTTTTAGAATATTTAGTACTTAAAGAGAGAAAATGGATAGAAGGAATTTAATTTCTATAAATAAAAATAGGGGAAGAATTTTCACAATATTATTGAGATATGGACGATAATATTTTGTCAAATGAAGTTAATGATAAATAATTTTAATAAAAAATGAGATTGTAACATTAAACTCTATCCTCTATTTTGAATTTCTTCATATGTGTTTGATCCTCATGTATAATAAATATATATTTTATATACATGTATTTGAGAACCATAATCATATATATATTTCCATATATTATTTATGTGTGACCTTTTATCACCCATTTCTAATTAATTCTATATTAAAATCAGTATTCCTGGTGATAACCTCTTCATTTATCATGTATGTTTTTGTTTGGTAGTTTATGTTATTTAAATTTCATCATGAAACCATAATAATTTGTTTAAAAATCATATTAAATTTATATATTTTAAATAAATAAATATATATATAAATTTATTGTCATCCATAAAATAATAGACTAAAAAATGAATCACCCGATTCCTATAGACAGTAATATGTAAGTACACATTAACATTGTATTCACTTTTCAATGGATGGGTTGAAACAAAGTTAAATAATAATTCAAATTTAAAGAATAAGTATTATATAATGAAAATCATAAACACTCATCAAATAAAACCTTATTACAATTCCTGTAAAGGAGAAATGAGAAATGAATCACATCTCTTCATGGAGGCAGTACTCGACAAATACGCATAGGCGACGTTACCATTTTTCCAATGGATTAGAAGGTAACAAAGAAGATATAAAATTATCAGTATAGAAGAATAATAAAGTCATAAATATAATATATAATAACTAAAACCATAATGAAACCAATCATTAAAAAAGGGTGATAAAAAATGAATTGTATCGCTACGTGGAGATGGTAAGCCATATGTACGCCCAAATGATATTTTCACTTCCAATTTGATGGAAATGGGGGTGTATAATGGTGGTTTCACAATAAAAATAAAATTTAAATATGTCTATTATACTTATGTTTATATTTTATGATAAAAAAATTGGATTTATATAATGGTACAGATGAATTAAAAATAAAGTGATCGGTTAAGGAGATCACCCCTTCTTTGAAATAAATCATCTGGATATAATCATGAAAACCCCTGGGTTTGCGTTTTTGGGAAAATATACATATAAAAATTGTACATGGATTTTTTGAAGGTGGTTTTAGGGGTTTTTATAGACATAAGGCTAATGGTTGTGTCATGAAAATAAATAAGGGTTGTCCTTTTGAGAGGGTGTGAGAAGGAATAATTGGAATTTATAAAAGGATTAAAATATAATAAAGTAACATTGTTGAAAAATGTTTCAAAATCAAAATTAATTGGATGAAAAAGAGTAGTGGGTCCAAATAAAATCATGAAATGAAATTTAGATAGGTTTGGGGTCATTTTAAATGTTGGAATCATGATTAACCCCATAGTTTATAATTTTGACATCGAATACACTAACAACAATTTAATTCAAAAATGTTTAAGAGTTTTATAATAAATATAAAAATTAATCATAAATGGGTCATGATTTATATTTTAAACCATTTTAAATTTTAGTATTCTAATATATTATATGTATGGATTCTGAAACATTTAAAAAAATCATTATAAAAAATCATTAATGAAAATTTATGTACTATTAAATTATATTTAATTTAAAGACACCCCATGCAATATGGAATTAGAATATTTTATTTTAAAACATCCATAATATGGTATATTTATATACAAATTTCTTTTAAAACAATATTCCGCAGAAATTATATTATATGTAACATTTTTAAAACCCTTAATTTTAATATTTTAATTTATTGAAGAAATAACATGTCAGTGTTTCATAAGAATTTATGATTATTATTCAATCACTAAAAAATATAAAAAAAATTATATGAAAAAATAACAGTTTTTTCAAAATTAAAAATCGCTAATATAAATTATTGTTATAAAAAATTATAGATATTTAATTTAAGGGAGTGACATATTCTATTAATTATTTTTTAAATTAATATAATGGACATATACTATGAAATATGGAACAAAGTGGACTAAATTAAATAAATATATGGAAATGTATGAATTACACTCATTAAATAGGATAAAGGCGTGCCTTCGATAAATGTTGAATCATTATCCCAATGTTTTAACCAAATTATACCCTTTTTATACTTACCTAGGTGACAACAATATATTATGGTTACTCTTTATATTGGTTATAAATAAAGGGAAACTATTTTAAAATTTTTCTCACCATGATTCCTAATATGGAATTAATTTTTCTTGATTCTATTTCTATAAGTGTTATAAATTAGATTTAAAATAATTGTGGAAAATCGGACTCAACTACTTTTTAGAAAAATGAATTTTTAATCATAAATATTGATTTACTCTTATACCATTCATGGAGAAATAATAATATGATTTATAAAAAATATTATAGATTATATAATATATATATATATATATATATATTTCATTAAAATATTTCACCTATGTTGATTAATTTAATATATTTAAATAAGAACACATTAGGCATTGGAAATTGTTTTTCAGCAAAAAATATTTTTTATATAATATTGATTTTTATTTTCATTTATAATCAATTGATAAAAAATAAATTTATTTCATACATCTACATCCCATATATTTTATCATCGTTTAGATATTTATATTCACTTCCCCCAATTTAATAGCTAGGTTACAATATTATACCCGGTAAATGTTCATTTAGAATTGAGATTTCATATATCACAAGCTATTAAAATAAAATTCATTTAAAGATAAATATTTCATAAAATTTCATGGAATTATATTAATCCCAATGTAAAATATATTTTATATTTAAAAATTTGTCACTCTAAATAAATAATTTTAGGAAATCTCTATTTTATTATATCCTATGTTCCCCATGTTTCTTATTCAATTTTATGATTCCCCCAGAGAACTTTAACCAGGTAATTAGTCTTGTTTCACATCACATTATCCCTATGATCAATGATTTCTATTAGGTTTTATTTATATATTTGATCATTCTCATGGGGTATTAACTCTATGTTTTTCACATGTGATGTATCCATAATTTTCTTCCTTATAAGAGATACATTGAGCATGTCTTCAACCTGATAGAGGTTCAATGGATGTTCCAAGTGATAATATATTTTCCCCGATTGATCAAGAATATCAAAAGGGCCAATATACCTAGGATTTACTTTCTTTATATGTTTCATAACCATATTCCATATATAAATTCATAGAAACCCCTTCTCACCATTTGTGATCTCTAGATCTCATCGATGATTATTAGTATAACATTTTTATAGACTCTAAGCTTCCTTGATATGATGTTTAATGGATATGACTTTCTCTTCCATTTCCTTATGTAGAGAAGTTTTATATAGATTTATTTGTCCATCTTCTTCCAATCAAATTGGATTTATATACTTCTTTCCATATAGGTATTCGTATGTACCATTATGAATTCTCGAGTGAAATATTTTATTGAAATAAAAATCAACTAGTGGAAGGTGTTGGTCCCAAAAACCAGTGAAATCCAAAAAATAAGATCATAGAATATCCTCAAGGGTTTCAATGGTTCTATTATAAAAATCATATTTCTAAGGAAGATATTTTTTTATAGAAACCCCACTATCTATCCGAATATTTCTTCAGAGAAGAACATCAAGGTAAACCATAGATCCCGTTGGGACACGATAGTATGTGGTAGTCGATCAAACCATAAAATTTATGGAAATATTATCAAAGGAAAAATATTATATATATAAATAATGTGTTCTAAAATTATAAGTTCATATACTATAACCTAAAAATAGTTCTGGCATTTAGAAATTTTTTGGAGTCTAATTAAAAAATCAATGTTGATGTTTCACCATTTCCATTTTGGAATAAGTAATGGTTATAACATACCCATAGACTTATTTCTCCTATCCATAACTTTAAAATATACAGAAATACAATATACATATTCTAAAATATATCCCTTTCGGCTATCAAACCACATATACTCTTTCATATATCTATTTATCATTATACTTCTACCATGAATAAGTAATGATGAACTAAGAACAATATACACAAATTCATTTTTCAAATATTGTATGGAAGTAAAAAATACCCAATTCATAAACCTTATCATTCACTCACAATCAAGTATGAACATTGAAAAATTTCTGACATTCTTCAACAATTATAAATCTTACTTTATCACCTATTTATTCCTCAAAAGGATAGATAGTTGAACACACATTTAAAAACGACAAGATTTATCCCCTTCCTTAAATATTTCTTGATCTATACTTTAAAAATACATAAATATTGTATTTTTTTGGTCAAAATAAATATAAGCTATTATGATCCATTCAACCCAGAGAATATCCTACCGTGTTCACTATCCTATGGTGGTAACTCATTGAGCAATCATTATCTTTAATATACTCTGACCTCTTTTTCTGGTTCATCTCTATCTATTTTTAAGTGATTATATACTCTAATTTTTTTTATCAGTATATATATCATATAATTCTCGATAAATATTATTAGTCCATATATTTAATGGAAAAATTACCATATTAGACTCCAAATCATTTGATGGGTAAATGTGATCATGATACTTCAATCATCAAGAATTTTAAGATAAATCCATACCATTATGCATGAAAGTTCATTTTAGTACATTCATGGATGTATCATTATATATTTTAAACCCTTTTATACTCTAAGGTAATTTAATCCCAAATGCAGCGAATCACCTTCTCTTTAGATCTGTAAAAATATTCCTCACATTCACCTATCCAAAGAATCTTGGCTCCCTTCCATACTAACTTGGTGATTGGATTAGAATTCAGGATAAATTATCTAAAAAGTGTCCATAATATCATAGAAAATGAAGAAAGATATTGATATTAGTTATATTTATTAGTGTAGGTCTATGTTGAATAACTTATATATTTTATGGATCCACTGATATATCATCTCATTATATTATATGACAAAAAATAAATCTTTATTCATAAAAAAGTTATGAATTTTTTATTTTACCTATAGATTCTCCTTCCCGGTATTCGATAATATCAACCAGCGATATTAACAGTATTCTATTCACTTTGAATATATAATCATATCATCTTTAAAGACTACCTAAAATAGATCAAGGTATCATATTAAGACTCTATTAATTTAATTTATGTATATATGGGTGAATTATAAAGAATAAATGACATCACTATAAATTCATAGTGGTTATACCTCAAATAGAATCTTTTTGGGTATATCCTCATTATTAACCCTAAATTTATGGTATCCAGATTGAATTCCAACCTTGGAAAAGTGTTGATCATTGTGATATTGTTCAATGAAGTCATAAATATGATATAAATGATACTTATTCTTGTTTTTGATCTTTTTATGTTCTCTATAATAGATGTTGAGTCACATCAATACATATTTCTTATTATAAAAAAGTACATATTCACCCCAAAGTTATGCACTTGGATAAATAAATCAACTATTAGGACTCTCCTAGATTTGATTCTTCCATTCCCACAACTCATTAGATTACATTATATATGGAGACATTGAAATTGGTGTAGCACCATGTAAGAGTTATGAGGAGAACTCAAAATTTTTATTTAATGTATGACTATGTAATTTATTTGGAAATATACCAGCAAACTCATAAATAGTAGTCATGTCATCTATGTTGTGTTTCTCCCCAAAAATATGAAAAACACCCCATTTATATAGGAATCAAACACATAAAATGTATTTTACTTCGATAAAAAGATCATATTTATCATCAAAATAATCGAATACCATAATATGGATTGAAATATCAAATGTGACATCCCTTATTGGGATATTTATTGGGTATAATTTTAACAAAAACCAATCCATGCCTAAGATAACATAAAATTCATCAAGGGAGTGAATACTAAAATTTTGAGGAAGCCTATTCCCATAAAAATTAACAAGAGAATAATCATGGAAATAAGATGAGATCATCAAAAAATAAAGGGGTTTCACTGATAAATTGACATCTAATTCCTGGGGTGGAATTTTGATACTCCTACAAAATTATTCATATATAAAAGAGTGGGTAGATCCAAATAAAAATAAGAAATTATCAGTTCTAGAGTGGTTGACCAGTGTACATTTCACTACGTCATTATCATGACCGTAATAAAAATAGTGATATCAAGATATTTATATTTTCCTATAGGATTAAGAGGTTATTGACATCAATCATCATAATTAAACATCTTATTTGAGCACTAGTTTGAATAATACATATATTCCGTGCATTTAAAACACTGGAGTGCATGTTGTGAGTTTTGTGGGTATTTCTATAAATCATTAGGAATCTTCTTCCTCCCATCACTTTAATATTAGATTTTTGATAACCTTCCTCTTTACACATAAATACATTTATTACTCCTATTATGAAAATTTCCACAATATTTCCTCCGACATTTTTAACATAAAAAAGAATTAAAATTCTTATCCCCATGCATTTTATAATTTATCATGAATTACACATTTATTTTTCACATCAATATGATGAGATGGATATTTATATCTACTATCCATTTCTTCCTGGATAGCACATCAAATGATTTGTTCATAGATATAAAAAACAGTAACGGCTAACAACATTAGGAGAATTGATTTTTATCCCATGAAAAATAAATAAACCTTAATTTTAGGTAGGATGATAGTCTTAGAAGAATATCTCACAAGTATTATAATAGGTACAAATATATTCATCATCCTTCAACTTATATCCCTGAATAGATTTTAGATTGTTTATAAATAATTCAATGAATTTACTTATCAAAAAATATTTTATTAAACTCATCCCACTCTATAGAGTAAATTTCAACCTATTTCCTCATATTAATTATAATATTCCACCATTAATTTTACTCACATTAAAATTAATAGTACTACCAAAGGAATTTTTCATTCTCTTAACACTAAAGAATGTAAAATATCATTACATTGATATTGATCCATTACCCAGAAACTAGATGATCATGAGAACCACTAATATATGGATGATGTTACCTCATGAAAGATGAAAAATAAAATTATTTCCTTCTTTTATTTTTTGGAAGTTCAAAATTATTGATAGTCTTAGAATGTCATGTAATAATAGAATTAAGATTTTATATTCCATCCCCTTGAAATTTGAATTCATTTGAGGGAAATCTATGCATTGTAAATCACATTCAATACTATCATGGTTCATTTAGGTTCCATCGATTTAATTTATCCAAAAATTATTGTTTGATAAAAAACAATCACAGTAGAAAACTATACAATCATGATAAAATATTTATATTACATCTATATCAGGACAAATTATTTTCAATATATAACGCCTTTGGTTTTACATAGGTCATTCCTAATCATTGGATATTCAAATCCCTCATGATGGTTAATAATATAATGTTAATTAACAAGATAATATCATCTAGGAGTGTCAAACTAGGATCATAATAAAGAAATAATTTCTGCGCACCAGACCGATTAATGTTATATACTCATCTTACTCCTTTGAGGTTTATTGCCCCTAGATGAATTTGTTCTAAAACCACACCCACTTGTAGTTTATAGAACTGGGTTTTTATTGGAAAACCAAAATCCTTTCTTTATCATATTTTATAATTTTCTCATATACTTAGGTTTATAATACGGATTCTTACTAAATATTTCCTCATCCTAGTTTCCATAGTTAACTAAACCTTACTCTTATACAAACTATATCGACCCATACTTTTTATACATAGATATTTCATCTTATTAGATAAATATTCATCACATTAAAAATGATCCTTTATATAATCATATAGGTTTTGTATGTTTGGAAACATGGATGTATAAAGAATGGGTTCATAAATTAACTACATCATCACCTACTATGTTCTTCATTACTAGAACCCCTCTTAGAGATATTTTACTAAATAAATTTCTTGATAACCTGAGGAAAAAAACAAGAAAGGGTGATCATATATTCTCACTAAGGGTAATAAAGGGTGATATCAATGATCACATATACTTAACATGATAATTGTTGTTTGATAACATGAACATATAATTTTAAAACCATACCCCTCCCATCATAGATCAAAATATTGAGTCATGAAAGTCATATTTCCATTTCAGAAGTCATGAAACACAAAGGAATCAACATACAATATCCACGAGATCATGAAATTTTCATATGACATAGGTTTTTGGTATACACGTAATAATAAAATATAATTTCTTCAGTGTTCACAGATCACTACAAAATTTATCATAGTGGATTGGGTTTTCTCCACAAACCATCATAGTATTCATGGTTTACTCCCAAGTATATCATAGTAGACATATTCCCTTAGTTAAATACATTCAAATGCAATTAAAATACTATTTTTTCTTGATATATCTATATTTAACAAATTAATTAGATGGATATATATTTATGTGACCACCCATTACATAATTAACATATATATACGTCTTCCTTAATTTCATAAAACAATTATCATATCATAACTCAAAAGAAAGTAATTAGTTTCATAGAACTTTTATTGTAGAAAACCCACTAAAAAAGAAATGGATTTCATAAAACATAGAGAGAAGGACTGTATATAGAATTTATGAATAATATCCCCAATAAATCTTTGGAAACAAAAAATGGATATTATCTTAAATTGATAATATATTTTAAAATATAACTTAGATCATTTCTTGGGGAAAATAATAAATGGACTTTAAAATCACTTATTTTAAATCTAAAAATTTATTAAATAATATGGAAAACATTTTTTTTGGAAATGAAATATTAAAGTATTATATTGTGATACAAATCATTGAGCAATCATGATGGAAGAAAACATGTTTCATGTTATTTTTTCCAAAACAAAGGTTCATTTCACATTTTCCATGAAATGAAAAAAGTACCACATTACGAAAAAATTAAAAGTATTAATTTTAAATAAAATTTAATAATAAAACATGGGTAAAAATTAATTAAAATAATAATTTTATAATATAAACAAATTGAAATAATTTTTTGCAACCTTGGACATGTAAGTGAAAGTAATCTCAACATAAGAGATAAGTAATCTCATTTTTCCTAAAAACATTATTTTCTCACTTGAGTATGTAAATAATAGAACATAAAAGGAAAAAAATTCAATTTTCTAAAACAATAATAGGGTAATAATTTTAATGGAATTCTTAAGAAATATAATATTATATTTAATCAATATATCTTAATCTTAAACAATACTGATAAACAATGAGATTATGACATAAAAGCACTACCTTAGGTATGACAATAATTATACAGGTTGAATCTCTAGTATAATAAAATTTACTTGCTAAAAACATTTTAAATGCGATACTAAAATAATTCATTAAACATTTTATCTAAATATTACCTTTTATCACATGTTTATTAATAATTCTTAATTAGAATCATCTTTCTGGGAGATAAATTTTTTGGTTTTCAAGTATATTTTTCTTCAACAGTTTCGATCATTTTTCTTTGATCATGGTTCCATAGTATCTATAATATTAATATATATATATATATATATTCCATTTTTATTCAATATATATATATATATATATATATTCATACATTAAATTAGATTTTTAAAAATGAATTACACAGTTCATGCAGATTGTTGGTCATATGTATGCATGAACAATGTTTTCTCTTTTCAATGGGGGTAACAAAATAAAGGTAAATAATAAATCACCTTTTTAGAATCATTATTTTATCATAAAATTAAAATATATTCATAAAATAATTCTTTATTACCATCTATATAAATAGGGAAAAAAATTAATCACATCACTTCGTGGAGGTTGTAGTCCACATGTATGCATGACCGACTTTATTGTATTCTAATAGATTTTAAGGTAAGAAGTTATATGTGATATTATAATTTTATAATTATTATTATCCCTTAATTATGATATATAAACATTTTACTAATCATAATATCCTTCCATATAATATGGTTATCGAAATTTTATTTTATCACTGCGTGGATATGGTAAGTCGTAAGTACACATGAGTGATACTTTCACTTCCCATTTGATTGGAAAATGGTGGATAGTGGTGGATTAATAATTTTAATTAAATTTATTTATATTTAGTATACATAATTTTTTTTTATAAATACAATATATTTAGATTATAAAATTAATAATTAAATTATAAAGTGATCGATTATGGTGATGAACTATTCTTTGAATGAACACCATTGAATCTCATCTCAAGGACTGTAGGGTTGAGATTTTGGGGAGAATAGTACCTATAGATAAATTTTATAGAATTTTAGAGGATATTTCTTTTATTATTATTTGAGATATAAGGCTCAAATGTTTGTAAATAATAGATTATAATTGTGCCCATTTACAAGGGAGGGAGATGACACACTTGGAATTTTAAAAAATATGAAAATATAATAAATTAATTATCAAGACAGATGTTTCCCAATGAGAATTAAATCAGTTAAAATTATCTTAGGGTTCAAATAAAACCATCTAATAGAATATATAGGGGTTTTGGTTTTATTTAAAAACATATCTTTCTCATTAATCCCTACATTGGTCATTTTTAACCATTACTGCACTAACAATTATTTCAAAAATAAAGGGTTACGAATGTTACCATAAATGAAAAAATTACTCATAAATAGATAGTGGTTGATATTTACAACAATATTCCATTCAAATATCTTTATAAATATATATATTTATTTATGAATTTTAAAATATTTAATAAAATATTAATTATCATAAAATTTCATGATTGTCAATTCTGGAGATATTCATCTATATTGACATTAATGACACAAATAAAAATATGGAATTTCTGTATATTATTTACACACATTACTAATATATCATATGTCTATAAAAAATTCAGGTAATAAAATAGATCAGTAAAATTATATTACTGTTAATATCGTTAACATATTTTATTTTATTTCTTATTAATTTATGAAATACTAGGCCGATGTTTCATAATCATTTAAAGTAATTATTAAAAAAATGGAAAATTATTAACAGATTACTGAGATAAAAAATAATAATGTTTATTCAAAATAAACATTTATAACCAATATTATCCTTCTTTTTATTGATATAAAATATTCATAAATACTGTAGTCAATAGGGTAACAATTTTTATTTGTTATATTCTTAAATTAACGTATTGGGTTTATTAAAAAACAATACAGAATCATGTATCCATTTATTTAAAAATTAGATGGACATAAATAAACTTCACGTATAAAATTGATAAAATTTAGTGATGTCTTGGTCCCAATGGACATCTCAAGAGTGGGGGGGGGGGGTTGAATTGAGTCTCGTATAAAGTTTTTGATTTAAAATATTTAATAATTAAGTAATTCATTTTGATAAAGTAACCTTATTAGAAAAAAATATTAAAAATACTAAATTTGATCTTTTGAAAATATTCTATAAATCATAATCTAATATAAATTGAATTTTTTTAAGGATACTCTATCTTTGGATACGAATCTACTCCTATGAAACATAGTATATAAAACACTCTATATTGTTAACTATCAACATTTTCTTTTTATCTGTTTATAAAAAATTAAATAAATTTTAATTTTCAAAAGAATAGAAAAAATAATATATTAGTTACCAAAAATTTATCATAATGAAAATTTTAAAAATGGTTTGATCTTTATCTAAGACATAATACCTTTTTTATGGAAATCACCAATTAAAAATAATTTTATTAAAAAATAATCAATTCCAAAACATTGAAGTAATTTTATAAGTAATATGTCTCAATGTTGCTTGGGAACAAAGCTTCTTCCATAGTTATACACTGGTTATAATGAGCACATGTCACAGATGACCTCTTCCAATTTTATTCATGGGAATACAAATGAATAAAATTTTGAGTGAGTGTCATAAAATATATAGTTTATCATATTATAATTTGTTTTCGAATATAAAAAGTAAAATAGAAACACATCTCTAATATAAATCAAAAAGGGAAAGAGAAAGAGTTTAGAGATGATGAAACAATGTTTCTCCTAGTACAAATATATTTACTGTTTATGTTTTCCTTAAAATAATATTTTTAAGGATATCAAATTGGTTACGTATAAAAATTTAATAAAATATAGGTGCATAGATGTCCATGAAAGGACAATAATTTTGGTCTGTGAATGTCTTCAGAGCATCCACATGCATGTTTCCCTTATTCCTTTTATTTTACCATGTGAGATTTAGTGATTTGGTGTTCATTCATGTGACTCTCTATAATGTGAGTTCATGTATGTTGTTGAGACTCTAATTTTTTCTTTTACGTATATTAAATATTTAATGCAATATTTATAAAGATACGCACTAAGATAGAATGTGATACACATGCCCAGTGAGCTTGAAATTATATTTATAAAAATAATAATTATATTTTATATCATTAGCCCACAATTTTTCATAAATTATGGAATATATATCAAATAGAGTCTCAGATTTAAAATCAATGACCATAGATGAATCTGGAATGTGGTGTTTACCTTCGGTAGACATAATTTTGGTCGGCGTGAGACATCTGGAAGAGGCATCTGTTGGTGGGTGCGTTTGATTAAAATAAAAAATTTATTTATTTATTTTGAATTAAATGACTAATGTATTTACCAATAAATGAGACATTATGTATAATTTCTAAAGTTTTCTACGTAACCCTTGAATCATTGATAATATTTTCTAATATTCTTCATTAGTGGATCCATATAGGATGATGAACAAAAAAAATCCTTGTGAATTGAGGATCATCACACAATATAGTCCCATCAATCATTCAAAACTACATTAATAACAAAAAACCGATCCAATATAAAGATAGGGCTCACCAATAGTGGTTTTCCACCATGTTTTCAAAATATTTTTTTACATGGATTGTTTCTTCTTTGAATGTGATTTTTTACATCGATTACATAATCCCCATTATAAAATAATAAATTATACAATTTTATATCAATTTTTATTCTTTGATTCTCACCCTGGATTTCCCATTGTACTGGATGGACAATAATTCTTCACCAATTATGATTATAACATTTTTTTGGTTCTTTTCCACCATTGATCTTCACATTCTTTATCATTAGCCTATAGGGCTATGTTTCGACTTTTCCATAAAGCTTCTAGCATGATCGAACCATATTCTACTCAGATTCAAATGAAAAAATTGTTTTTAAATTTATCGATGAATATGGATGTATTATGGGAAGTGAGATATAAATTCTTGGGTTTAGGATCTAATGTATAGATGGTAGCAACATGAGAGACAAATCAGCGACATGGGGGCTTCATACATGATATTTGGACTATGATTTCCAGCCAATGGAAGAATGGAATCGACATTAGAAAGATTTTTAACTAAATAAAATTAGTAAGATATTGTGATATGTGGCATAAATTATGGATTTGGAATCTGCATAACGGATATGGAGTTCTATGGAAAACATGAAAAAACAAAGTTTAGTCTAATGAACACACACTGTGTTTCCCCCTTGCTCTGGTGACCTGGGTTTCTGGGTGAGTTAAATATATCATGATATGTGGGTCCCCCAAATTCCAAGTGAAATGGTTTTAGTGGCTTAACCTAGAGTCTGAGATTACATGAGCAGAAAAACATCTAAGCACATGCCATGTACTAGAGGACGGCGAGGTACAAGGGAATAACATGACATAAATAGACATAGCTGTGAGAGGTTGAGCATGCCTCGACTGGCCGAGACATGTCATGTAGTAGTATTTAAATATATGTAGTACTACATGAATAGTGATACATGTAATTTTTAGGACACTACTAGGCAGAGGATCATGTCTACCCACTATGTGGACCCCTTACATGTCGTGTACTTCCTATTTTAAGAATCTTCTACCCCTTCAAATATCTTTTTTAACTTATATTTGGGACCATGAGTAGCCTATCATATGTGATTTTCCATTTATAATGATATTGTGGCCTTTATAGTGGATTTTGAGATATCATGTGAGATGTAATGACCATTTTTCTTCATTAGGTTACACTTAAAGATGATAGTGATTGGGCAGTATCCCCAAAGAGGATCTGGCTAGAATCTTCCCTATCATGTTAGCATGTGGGTCCCTTATACAATTCTAACTCCTTAGTGGTAACACCATGTAGACTATATTATGGGTACTCTTTCTACAAACAGAGCGGTATTTCTCTAATAGACTAGGATTTGGGTCCCCAATCTACTGAGTGGTTCCATCTGACAGACTAGGTCATGGGTCCTCTATATATTTATTAATTCGTACACCCTTTTCATAACTATGGATTTGGTCCTCTATATATATTTTTGGTGGGACCCCTGTGATGGACTATGGTATGGGTCCTCTATCAATCTACTAGGTGGAATACTCATTATGGACTATGGTGTGTGTACTCTATCTACCTACTGAGTGGCAGCCCCTGATGAACTATGGTTTCAGACCTCTACCTGATGAGGGGTACCCTCTAGATGGACTGGGGTGTGGGTCCTCTAATTTTAGATTCCCACATTGATATATGGTATAGTGGTTTGGTGTGGGTCCTCTACATGGTAACTAATTTGGAGAGACATATGAGATTATGACATTTTTGATGGATCCCTTTGTATCTACTATTTGAATCTTTTCATAAAGAGGACTGTAATATAAATATTCTATTTATCTCTCATGTAATTTTATTTTATGTGTATATATATGTTGCTTTTGGGATTATTTTTACCCCTTTCTTATAAATTGAAATGACTACTTCAATATAGTATCCAATTTCTCTTCCTCTAGTTTTCATGGAATTCTACCGGGTCTATATATATAATTACACTTACATGGTCATTTACTACACATGTTTTTTCATATGTAGATGATGGAAAAGTAATCATTTATTATAGTGCAACATAGGGATAGCTGGTGCATTTGACCGCAAATAATGGTTGGTTCATGAGGATATGGAGTTGTTCTCACTCAAAATTATTTTTATATTTGTTTTCGGGTTGGGACATAATTTCTATATGAAAAATTATTTTTCCCCTTTACTTTTTAGATTATGCTATCTCCCTTTTTTTAATTCATATAGGTCTTTACATTCATGGATTATTCTCCACATGTTCTCTTTATTCATTCATTATTCCTTGAATATTATTCTTTGAGATGGTTGGGTGCATGTGTAAAGGAACATTAGGAAAAAGCCTCTCATTTTAGATATTCTTTTTGGTCCTAGTCTCCAATCCCTGGATGATGGAGGCAGACATGGTGATGTTCTGACTCAGTCTTCCACTGGGTAGGCATGACCGAGTGGATCAGGCCACGAAAGATTATTATCAGCTGTGTTTTATCCTCAAACATGTGGTTGGAGTCGTCTCCCTTTACAAATAATGGTTCGGAACTTAGGGAAATTGTAGAAAATTAACTAGAGTTCTCTTTTCAAGCCAGTCAACTAGATGTTGTTTTGGTGGATAACATATCCATTCACCGTGACTCTGACTACCCACTTGTTTACTCGGAATACATATACATTTTTTTCATGAAACATTGGTACATTCATAATAGAGGATTTAGTCCATTGTCATTACTTGACTCATGACAACATATATTTGTTTATATATGAAAATATTACCCCGCTATGTCTTGAAAAAAAATGTAAATTACCTCAGTGAAGACATTGAGAGAGGATACCAATTAAGGATCATGATGATGATCTAATGAGTTATGAGGCCCTAGTTGCATGGCTATTTGGTCAGATATTTCTTCATAGGTAAATGTAGCATAACCCATACTAGTCTAGTAGTATATTATACTAATAGAGATATATAAGGATGTGTATAATCCAATCACACTCTAAAACTTCTAGAGCCAGATTATTCTAAGGATTAACAGTGATCATGATACTGATGTTTTAAAGGATTTTTTTTCAGTGATTCTATTTTACATAGTCATGTTGTCCTCAAGTGATCATATAGTTGTACTAGTATCCATCCATTTTCACAGATCAATAGGGTACTGGTAGAGTTTAGTCACATAGATGCATGATGAGATGGCACTCTCATGGTTCGACTTCGAGGAACTATTTCTTGAGGAGTACTACCCCTCGTTCTAATTCTATGTTCAGATCCTTGATCTATTAGAGTTTCAATCGGGATGGATGATAGATAATTTGAAATGCATGATGTTTACTATCCTTTTTTGGTACTCCCTTAACACGATTCAGGATTGATACATCCATGTATGGAAGATTGATATGGGTATCCATAGATAAATCCATGCACGTGTGGTGCCTTGGTGTATTCAAACATATGATAGAGTGTTAGAGTGGGAACTGGTGAATATGTTAATATTATCTGAGGGATTCCATGTTGTTGGAGGTGGCAGTGTCTGTCATATGACTAAATTGTCTACCGTAGATGGCATGCTTCAGTTAGAAATTTCATATCATATGTGATCCCCTCATGACAAGATTGAAGAACATGGACATGTGGATAAGGGAAAACCCATAGTAATATGGTATCTCAAGGAGGGGAGATGTTATTCTTGTAACATGTGAGGTCACATGGAACTTGATTCCCTGAATCAATATGTAGAGAAAGGATTCTAGACAGTGCATGGACTGTAACGACTGAGGTAGTGATGTGATCATGGTTCTCCTAGGCATGACTATGGAATTCCCCCTTAGAGGTGGAGTTAGAAGAGGCGAATTTCGGTCTCTTGAAGGAAGATATTTTGGTGGTGGATTAAGTTATGATCTCATTCAACCAATTCCACTAAGAGGCCTACTCTAGGTCAGGGAGTTGGTAGTCTGAGCCATGGGCTAATAGAGGTTATAGATTCTTAATCCATGATATCTCACGAGATGGTTATAAGTGAAATATATTCTTATTATACTCTTTTTTCAGTGATTTTTTACAGTTGTGTGATTCATTCCATTATCTAATTACTCATGGTGTGAGATCTAGGCCTCCCTATTGATACATTATCTCAAAATACATTCCCTGAGGTTTCAACAAGAAACCCTTCTTTGATATATTTTATCTAATATAATCAAGAACTATATTTTGGTGTAGATAGATTCATGTTGGACTTATTATTCATCACAATGATACCTTATGACATCATCTTGGGTATGAACTAGTAGTTCATATTTAGATTGTAGATTTAATGTCACCACAAAAATTTTAGGTTCCATTATACTGATGGAATGTGATTCTCCTTTGTTGGAGAGATAGATTGTTTGGCAGAGTGAGTGGGTCTTGCGAGCAAGAAGTAAAACCCCATCACCCATATGTTAGAGAGATTATCCCTTGCTGTAGTGGGATCCTTAGATATACGAATTGATTTTGTCTTGGAGGATTATATAGAGCCATTCCCAAGGACATTTTGGGACTAACATCATGGTTGGAGATAGAGTTTTACATAACATTTCACCCTAGTACTTCTTTAATATTATTTTTGGAATATCATATATCCCCTACTTAGATTCGGGGGATGTGGGTGTAGTTTGAGGACCTTTAAGAGAATGGCTTTATCAGAACCATTGTGCCCCATAGGAATTTCCATTTTTGTTGGTGAAAATAAATGATGAGAACTATGGATTTGTGTTGATTAACATCACATAAACCTGGGGATGATATAGAACAATTACCCATTCTGATGGATTCACAAACTCTTTGATTAGTTTAATGGTGTGAGTTGGTTATCCAAGATTGATCTTATGTATGGCTACCAGAAGTTAAAATTCACAAGGTAGATATTATGATGCTATCATTAAAATATGGTTATCGACACAATGAGCTATTCATGATGAATTTCAGTGTTTCCAATTCACTTAAAATGTTTATAGATTTGATGAACTATGACTTCCATTGATACATGGAAAAATATTTGGTTTTCATCACTGATAACATACCCACCTAATCTATGTCAGAGGAGGAGCATGTAGTGCACTTGAGAATGGATCTACACATACTTCGAGATCACCGACATAATGGTAGGGTCACAAAAATCTGTCTTGAGAATGTAAAGTTTCACTTTATATGGAATTTCATTTTTGAGAAATGATTAGTAGTGGAGACAGAAAATATTGATGTGGTGCTTTATTTGGAACCACCTATGATAACATTAGAGGTGTGAAGATTTCTTATCTTGGCTAAGTACTAAAGGATATTTTTGGGACAATTCACCATGATTTCATCTGCTTTGACCACCCTAATACAAAATATGAATCCATTTAGCTAGACTTAGCAGTTCCATAGATACATTTAGGTGTTGGGGTGAGGGTAATGAGTTCTCCTATTTTGAGACTATTGGAGGATGGTGTAGAATACCTACTATATTGTGATTCCTCTACAGTTGGAATAAACTACATGTTAATGCAGAGGTAATTAATGATAGCATATGGGTAGAGTAATTTGAGACCCTATGAGAATAACTACATTAATCATGACCCAGATTTGGTAGTGTTAGTCTCTTAATTGAGTATTTTGAGCAACTATCTTCTAGAAGATAACTTTGTTGTTTACTCAAACCATCATAGTCTCAGTATATATTCACACAAATAGATTTAAACATGATACTGACGAGATAGTTAGAGTACCTATATAAATATGACTTTGAGATTTTCTATGCTATGGGGAAGGGAAAATGGTGGCATACTCTCTAGGCGAGAAGTCCCTTAATCACAAGGTGGAGGTGGAATCTGAGCAGTTGTCTTCCTTACACATAGCCAGAGTAGAAGAGGAGGAATGACCTTTTCTTCAGTTGGTATTTTTTACTCCATCACTTCTTTATATTGTGAGAGATGCCTTATTTGGATACATTGACTATGAGGACCTACATGACCAAATATCCTCAAAAGATTCACCAGATGAATTTAATGAAAGGGAGAATCACATCATCCTTTTCCAAGGAAGGATGATGGTTTTGTTGACGAAATGAGAGGAGGTGATGAGTGAGTTTTACACTTCTTCTTTGGATGCATATCCTGATTAAGGTAACATGTATATCTAAATTAGGTGATAATTGTACTAGGATAGATTTAGGGGGGGCATTGAATTCATCTCTCAGGGTCACACATGTCAGTAGGTGAAGGCCGTGAACAAGGTTCTACGTGGTTTGTTATAGCCTCTTGAGATCCTATCGTAGAAACGAGATGGCATGTCAATGGAGTACATGATAGGGCTTTCACATACTATGAGATACATAACCCTATCTTGGATAATGTTTATTAACTTCTAAATTTATCACAATTTCTTTCTATTGGGGAGTAGAGTTTGGTGGGGTGTTTAAGGAAGTTGTACATTTGGGAGATTTACAACTTCATGGAGTGCCCTTGATAATTGTCTTTAACCATGATGCACAGTTCACATCATGGTTATGGAGAGGCATATAAGAGGAATTAAGGACCTAGAGAAGTATGATTAGATCTTTTCACACCTAGATTTGTGAGAGGAATGAATATAGTATACATGAATTATATGATATTATGAGAGATTCTATATTAGACTTTGTCTATATTTGGGAGGATCCCTTAAGTTTTTTAGAGTTTTCATATAATTATATCCATCAGTATACTATCGGCATGGAATATTTTGATACCCTATTGGGTGGACAACCCTGGTTAGCCTTATTCAAGACTGTGATTAGTAAGTAATATCTAGTTAGTCCACATATGGGGCATGAAATGGAGGGGAAGATACATGTGATCTATGGGACACATGTTATGTTATGCACCTATATTTCACTACGAGTATTATATAATAAAATTTGACATTTTTATCATAAATAACCATATTATAATGTGATTTTACGATTTATTTAAGGCTATTATCTCATGGGTATTAGGATTCAAATTTTACAAGGTGGTAACAATTTATTGTTATAATCTCATCCTTTATCTGGATTGGTTATGATTATGATTCTACTGATGAAATATTATAAAACATATTTCAAGAATTATCATGAGTTATATTCTCATATAGTTATTCATGAAATATTGTTGTAATGGAACCATTTTTTCACTCTTGGGTAATTAATATAATTATGAAAATGTTTCTAATAATGTATTACTTTATTTCTCTCTTCCGTCAAAAATATGTTTTATTGAAAAATATGTTTCTTAAAAATGATTTGATTTTTTTAAAAATGGCCTTTTAACAACATTTTCTTGGAAAAGTATTTTAAAAGTATTTTATTTCTTTAAAATTATTTTTATTCAAGAATTTTATAAATGATTTTCATATCTCCCTTTATATGTTTTCAAAAATTTATTTTAAAATAAAAGGATATAAATTATTTTAAAATAATATTTTATATGTTCTCAAAAATATTTCCTAATAAAAATGTTTTAAAATTTTTTTTTGAATTATTTTAAAATAATCATTTATATTTTTTGAAACATATTTTTAATGAAAAATGTTTTGAATTTTATTTATGGTCATGAAGTGTTTTAAATCACTTTCAAAGAATCCATTATATGTTTTCAAGGTAATCCTCAAATAAATTTTTTTTCATAATGTTTATTATTTTTAAAAGTGTTTTTCATAGAAATAAATATATTATTGTCAAATAATGTTTTAAATTATACTTTTAAAATTATTTTCCATATATGTTGAATTCCTTTTATATAGTTTATTCTTTATTAGGGGTATGATCCAAGGACACCATTAATATTCCTTATTTTAAGGGTTTATGATTAAAATGAAAATATTATTATGAATATTGTTTCACTTCAAAGGGTTATACCGTGATAAAATTCTTATGAAACCCTATACCTTTCATGGGTTATTCTATGATTATTAAAAATATCTCTCATATACTAGTTATTATATGATGAAAATTTTATTATACCCATTTCATTTCATGGGTTATAATATGATGTTTTGAAACCCATATCTTTTTATGGGTCATGATATAATGAATGTTTTATTATCTTATGATACATGTATGCATGATTTCACTATTAAACTAGTGGGACCAATATCTACGTCAATTGAAATGGGTACCAATTTATTTCTCATGTGATAATTATGGGAAATAAGTCAAAGGGACTCAAACACATTGAAAAATAGGGGCATCGAGATCCAAAATTAGAAATTGTTGTTTCCTGATTCATAATGGGAAACATGGGTGTCATGATCGATAATAAGAAAAAATGTTGTATGGAACCTAATCCCAGTATCCTAGAGTTGGATCCTTAATTTATTTCGTTAGAATAGATACAACTAATTTAATCCTATAAAACTGAATAGTTTATAAATATTTGTAAACTATATATAGTTATTGAATAAAAATTACATTTTGCACAAAAAATTATTAATTAATATATTTCATTACTCCATTATTTCAATTAGAGTACCACTGAATATGAGTTATAATATATTTATTGGAAATCTCGGGAATGTTAGTCATAATGGGGGAGATTGAGTGATCATTAAGTGTTATGTATAGCATAAGCAATAAAGAATCCATTATAATTTCCAATACTGGAAGGTAAATAACTGAACAAACATTCCACAAAATCAATAAATTGACAATAAAAATGCATCCATAAATTTTGTCATTGTGAGAATCTCCGAGATAATACTAACTAAAGGTTGAATGAAAGTAATGCTCATTAATTAGGTTACCAAGATTTCATGCATTATGGTACCACTAAAGTCAAGAACATTCACAAGATGTTTTCATATTTGTGAGTAAAAACCCTTTTAATTTTTCCAACATCGTCATCTCAGGAGACTACAGATGAATCAAGGGGAAATAAATAACTGGGTCCCACCTGTTTTTTCATGTCCATATCATTCATTATCAATCAAATAATTGATTAAATCAATATGTCAATTACAACATTGAAACATTTGAATCATAATCTTAATGAAGGAATAAAATTTAATAAAACCATAATAAAATGAGTAGGATATGATATATCAAAGGGATATATATAAACATCATTAAATAAGGTGAGTGTAAAACGTAAAAATATTCCCAATGAATGGATTTTGAAATGATGTCCCCTACAAAAATAATTAAGTTAATATAATTGATAGATTATGTGTATATAATTTAAATAAAAATAAAACATTTGAAAATAAATTAGGAGATAATTAAACATAATTTCACAATAAACCAATGAATGAAATAACCAGTGAAACAGAAGTTTAACCTAATGAATGAAAATTAAGTTATGAAAATACCTTACAACTTATAATTAGTCAAATATTAAGCACCATAAAATCAATAATAATATAATTAAATCATAATTACCATGATGATAATGACATTTTTTATATGATATATAATGATAATGTAAAAATAAAATACAAACAAGAAATAATTAGTGAATATTTCATATATCATATAGAAATAAATTGGAGAGAGAAAACACTTAAAAAGTTCGTATCATTGAGGTGAGAATTAATCAATTGTGATATTATGTGTGAAAAAAGTATATATAGGGAATTAAATGTTTAATTAAAAAATAAATATATAATCAATGATTCCATGCATAATCTCGGCATAATAAAACCAGAAAATATACATATGGCCTAGTGAATGGAAACTGAGTTAAGAAACCCCTCACCTCATGCTTCACTTTAGTGTCGTGTTATTTAACGACATTTATAATTTTTTAATGAAAGTTATTAACTCATTAAAAAAATATATTAATATTAATAATTCCATATACGATCCTTTAATAACATATTAAAAAAAATTAATTATATATATATATTTTTTTCTTTTTTTCCAGTGCGTTCATTTCATGGTTTAATGATCGGTTCAATTGTGTATAATTATGGATTATCTTGTCAAATGGAAATGAAAATATAATAGAGGATTAAAATTTTATTAATGAAATTATTGAATTATTAATGGTCCAAAATATCATTTATATTTCTTAAGATATAATGATTCATTAGATAACACGTTAATGATAGATGTTTAGTTTATTTTAGAGGTTTCCTGAACATCATGACAAAGTTTTATTTTATTTACTATTATGAGTTTATATAAGATTAATAACATGAAATATGAAAAATTATAATTATTAAAATAATATAGAAAAAGAATAACAGTTTTATTACCAACCATGAAGGTAGTAATGGAAAATAAACAAAAAAATTATTCAACGAGGTAGTTGATCACCATAACATGCACAATGGTTTTGTTTCTATGAATATGAGAATATAATAAAAAGGGGTTTATATAGGATATTAAATTATAAACATAAAAATATATTATGTACATGATTCTGAATGTAGGATTCATTTGTTGATGAATGATATGGGGAGATAGTAGAAGAAGAGCAGAATTTAAGGGAGTAGTTTTAGAAAGATTTACTATACAATATCACTTACATAGAGGAGCACTTAAGGAAATTGGCTTTTGACTTTGTTGCGACTAGTAGAGAGTTTTTGCATGTAAATTTACCAGGAGTGGTTTTAGAAAATATGTTTGTACCTTCACTGCTTTTGGGTCCAAATAGGGTGGATAGTGGATATATTTATACTTGGGGAGAGGTGGCTTTATGTTATTAAATAACAATTTTTTAAAATTAGTGGCAACTAAATTGATGTGTAATTAATTTAAAATTATCATTATAAGTTGTGTTATTTAGGAATTATGCTCCATTACCTTTTAACATTAACCCGTTTCATTATTTTACCTATACTAATGTAAATATTTTTTTTACCACGAGAATTTTTTTTTTCTAAGAATGAAAATGACCATAAGAAATAATTTTTAATTTATAATTAAAAAAAATTAATCCATTTTATGTAATTAAATTCACATTACTGGAAAAATTATTTATAAAACTAATCTCGAAAACAAATGAAAAAGAGGGTTTTAATGTGAAAAGTTCAAAAGATTTAAATGTTTTTATAAACAATTAAAAAATGAAATAGATTAAAATTACCTAAGTTGTATTTATTTATATATAATTTAACTAATTATTCTTTTAAAAAAGATTAAAACACAATTTATCTATGTAAATAAATTAAATGAAAAAACAGTTTTTAATTAAAATTAATTATTTTCACTATTCATCAAAAAATAAAACTTCTTAGAAAAATACCTAAAATTCCCACTAAGAAATTCTAATATTAAAAATATACAGATTAATTTTCTTTCATATAATAAAATTTACAAAACTTTCATAATTTACGTTTAAAAAAACTATTCCATTAAAAGGCTGTAAAATTTCTATTAAAAATTTGACTTTTATGGTTAATAAATTTAATTTAATAATTTAAAATGACAATATTTTAATAAAGACTACTTTTTTTTATCAAAACTAATCCTTACATTCAATTTTTTTATTTTTATTCATAAATAATTTTTTTTTCAATTAATTAATTTTTTATTGATGTTTAAACTATGTGTTCATAATATATTGAATTTCATTCATTCCGTCCAATCCAATAGTTAGGTGAAAACTATCATAATTAAAAATTAATATTTAATTATTTGTTTAAGCTCAGAGTTATGTATAACATAATCAATCAAACAAAATGAATACATTTTAGAAGCGATATAACCTAAAATCATGTTGTGTTTCATTATCCCGTTATTCAATTAATTAAATTCTTTAAATTTTAAATTTAACTTTAAAAAAATGGTTTTTACTTGAAAATCTATTTTTGGGAAACCCACATCATTAATAGGGTTAAAAGAACATCGCCTTAATTAGAGGGAAAGGAAATGCAATGGTTTACGCTAAATTAGGATTTAAAATATGATAACATTAGGGGGAAGTAAAAATAAGGATGAGGAATATAAATAAAACTATCAAGTTATGCGGGAGAGTGATTGAGAACATTGTAATAAAAAATTCAAACATCACAAAACTACAAATCTATGATTGGTTAAAGAGGCCATTGATTTCCTAGAACGAAAATTAAGCAAAGGGAATTTTTATTCAGAATTCATATCCTAGATTTGAGGTTATATTTTACTGTCTAGATAATAACATTTGAAAATAAACTTATGTGATTTCATTCCATGTCATAAGCATAGTATTATCATTTGGGTGTGCTTTGATCTATTTACACTTCTATATTATTATAGGAAATGGATTTTCATTATTGATTTTCCATTCCAGACGCACTTAAATGAATCATAATTTTCAAAAATAATTCCATGGGCATATGAATATTTACTAAAACCAAAATGGTTACCACATGTTATCAACAAAAAATAATATACAAAGTTCAACATAATTCATTCCACATGTAGTTAATCTTATGACTCATCCAAAATATTTACATAAAAATGAATGAAAAAAATTTATAATTAAGGTCATCATCTTAACATTATATTCAACAAAAAACTTAATATAACTACTTATATCACATAAAAATATATGAATACCTTTATCAGTTTAAAATCATTATGAAAACAACCTTGCTTCTAAAAATAATATATTTTTTTAACATATTCCTTAAATCCAAACATGTATGAATCCCATCAATGAAAAACTAAAACATCAAAAGACTAACCAATATCATGATTACCAATACTATCCCAAAAACATACCTTTGTAATATTATCTAAACACTAATCATATATTAATGGTTATATTCTCTTAATCATGTGTTATCCAAAAGATCAACTTACAACAGAAACACTTCTCTTGGTTAATGGTATTGTTCCCCACATGCTTCTGAATCCTTAATGATGAATTACTATAGTAAAATCCTTATATATATCTTGATTTTTAAAATTATAATATCGATGATAATTTTAAACCATAATTATAAAATCATAAAACCAAAATACATTTGTTAGTCTACTTTGACAGTAGTAATATAATAAGCATGAACTTGATGTCCTTTTCAATTCTAAGGAATATTACCCTGAAACTTTGGACATTCATTTACATTATTCCTGATCTATTTATAGTTGAATCATTTTACATTTATGTATTCTATCATTCCTTTTAAATCACATGTCCAGTTTCCTTTTTCTATAAACTTGTAATAAAATTCCATACCCTTCAATAATTTATTGGGTTGTTTCATTCCATAATTATCACATGCTATGAAATAATTATTTCCCTTATTTTATATATCTACCAGTTACTCCATCAGCCTCCAATTCTATTTGTTTACCATAAATTTATATAAATTGGAGAATTATTTATCAATCATAATCCAATATGCGACTGTATCTTTACTTGATTAAAATGTTTGGGAGACAATTACCCTTTATTGGAATGTCTTTAAACCATCAATAAAATAATTAATATTACTTATTGGGATAGTTATGTAGTCCATAGAATACCCCAATAATCATGTAAATTTTTATTCATACTTAGAATCATTCTCATCCTCCTTTTTTCTTAGATAAAAAATTGTATCTCCATATCATCTCAGTCATCACAAGGGAAATATTTTTCCATGAAACGTCCCTTAAAATCCCCTTTCCATGTTAGATATTTACTTATATTCCTCATTGTATTGAATCAATGACCACCAAAGAACCACATATATAGAGATATTATAAACATCCATGAATAAATTCTTCCTTTCCTTACATCCTAAAGTGATAAATAAATTCTCTAAAGAACATAACTACGTCACACCTAAAAACCAATTTGTAGTCCAATTTAATGATGGAGGTTGTTGTGACATGGTGTATTATAGAATTGTTTCACCACATTGTAGGGAATTTAAATTTATATGTGAAATTTTATTTATCATAATCTATGTTAGTTATCCCAATATAGTTATAATTTATTCAGATACTACTGGAGCTCCATCTCTAGGTTCAACACCATTATATTTCTTAGGATAGAAATCTCAAAATTAATTTCTTTCATTGATATGGTTCCTATTACATCCATGATAATCCATATATAAATATTGTAATACCCTAGATTAGATCATAAAATTATGAAACCCAATTTATAATCTATATATTAGTGAAACTTGTAACAAAGGATGAAATTTCATGCATAGCTAACAACACAATCATAAACATGGTTTCTTTAGGATATTATTCAATACATATCATCAAAATCTATTTTATGGTCATGTTACCTCTTCTATGATTTCCTAAATCTAGTTTTATAGACTATAATAAAATTAATATGATTCTAATTGTTACCACCCTAACCCCAATAATTATGAGACAATGCATTACTTTTTTACATTGGGTGGGATATAAGGAATTAAATCCCCAATAATTGAATAGTTTAGTATTATTAGTAAAAAATATACTAATTTATAAAATAATTAACATTTTGGATATAAAATTAAAAAATTATTTTATTTGAGAAACCCATTTTCCCCTCAGTATAACCATACATATCAATTATAATAATATTGGAAAATAAGCCTTAATAAAGGGGAGAACACTAGTACTCCTTCAGATTTATGTACACTGGAATCAATAATGAATACATTAGAATAATAAATATTGAAAATCAATTTACAAAAAAAAATCCATCCAATCAATAAAATGATAACTAAAATGCATTCATATATTTGTTTCATAGTGATAATATCATGGGTAATTATAAATAAAGGCTGAATGAAATTAGTACTTAATCATTTGGAGGCCCTGATCTTAGGAATCATAGTACCTCTACCATCAATAATATTCACAAAACATTTGAATCATTATGTTTAAAACCCCATTTAATTTGGAAAAAAATTCCATCTCATGAGACTAACTATGCATTGAGGGGCTATGTATAATTGGGCAGCACCAGTGTCTGCATGTCCAAGGCATTCATTATGTTTTGAATAAATGATTAATTCAATGTTTTTTACATCACATTTATTCATTTTAATCATAAGCACATGGAAGGGATTTCTTTTAAAAAAACATTAATAACATGGGAATGATTTTATATGTCAAAGGGGATATATATACATCCCATTAAATAAGGTGGTTTTATAAGATCAAAATATGCCTCAATTAAGGAGACTGAGATGAAGTCCCTTAAAATGATTAGTTAGTTAATAAAATGGATTATTTATGTGTATTAAATATAAATCCACATAAATAACATGAAATTAAAAGAATACATAATGATATTTGTTTTACACAAAACCTTATAATGACATAATCATTGAAATATATGTTTAACCTAATGAATGAATATTGAGTTGGGAAAATCCCTTACCACCTGTAATCAGTTGAATTGTTTTTCCCCTAAAAGTGAAAATTATAAAATGAAGTTTTTTTTACAATGAATATATTGAGATTCATTATATGATACATCAATGTTAGGTTTACATAAACCACATACTGAAAATATGTCGTGAATAAGTCATATATCTCCATGAAATAAATTTGAGATGAGAAGAACCTTAAAATGTTCTTATCAATGAGGTGAGAGTTAATCAATGAGGAGATTATGTGTAAAAAAATAATATACAAAAAAAAGAAAAGTTTAATTGAATAATAATTTTCTAAAATGGTATTTCAAACATAATATTGGGATAATAAAATATTTTATGTTGACATATAACCTAATGAATGAAAACATAGTCAAGAAACCACTTACCCCATGCTTCCCTTTAGTGTATAAATCGTTAAACAACTGTATAATCATTTAAAAGAAGATATTAATTTCTTTATAACTTTATTAATATTTATAATACCTTATATGATCCATTTAAAATATCTTAAAACCAATTCATGAATAATATTTCGTTTTTTCAATGTTTCGGGTTGAATTCATTTCATGATTTCATGATCAGTTAATTTCTACATAATTATGGATTATCTATTTAAATGTAAATAAAACCCCATATGTTGAATAAAATAGTATTAATTAACTTACATATCTTTTAATGGTCCCATATATCATTTTTTATTTTTTAAATCGGGATGATTCATTAGATAAAACATTCATGATAAAGTTGTAGGTTATTTCAATGGTTTTTCAAACATCACAAACTAGTTTCATTTTATTCAATATTATGAGTATAAATTAGTCCATGAACATTAAATATCATATAATATAATTATTGAAACATTATTAAAGATGAATAATATTTTTTTACGACAATCCATGAAGGCGGTAATGGAAAATAGAAAAAAACTTTATTAACGTGTGCGATAAATCATCATAACATAAACCATGGTTTTATTTCATTGAATAAAAATAGGTAATAAGAAAATATGGGTATTATATTTAAATTTAGAAACCTAAAATAAAATTATTTATATAATTATGGAATTATTATTCTTTTTTGGATAAAATAGGTGAAGAGAATATTGAAGAAAAAAATAAATTAAGATAATGGTTTTAAGAAATTTACCTCTTGGATATCAGCCCCTTAGAGTACCCATTAATGTCATTGGATTTGGTATTTTCAGGAGAAAATAATATCATGAACTTGGGGAGAGTTATTTGTAATTATTCGTAAGATATTTTAGGATCTCCAATGATTTTGGGTCGAAATGGGGTGGTCTGGTGTGGTATTTATACTTTGGGAGAGGATTTTTGATGTGATTAAATAATGAATATTTTATAATTAATTCCAGAACCATTGATTTAGAACAAATTTAAATGAATAATATTTATAATTAATGTTTTTATATTATTTAGGGACTATTAAGACATCAAATACTCTTCACAGTTTGTAATATTTATGAAGATTAATATTTTACCATTTAAGTTTAACCTTTTTCATTATTTTACATATACATGGTTAAATAGTTTTTTTACCATGGAATAATTTTAATAATACAAATTAAAACGATCTTGAAAAATAATTTGGACCCTATAATTCAAAATATTCAACACATTTTACCAAATTCAATTCACATAATTAGCATAATTATATTTAAATTATCCCCACACACAGAAAATAAGATGTTTTTAACATGAAAATTTCAAAAGTTTGATTTTTTTATCTATTTAGTTTTTGAAATTGAATAAAATTACATAATTTGGATTTATTTTTTTATAAGTTTACTATTTATTTTTTAAAACCAATATAATACATAATTTAACCATATAAATAAATCAGACAAAAAAACAGTTTTAAATTAAAAATCAATATTTTCCACTACATATCAAAAAATAAAACTTATCATAATAACAAATTCACCCTAAGATAATTTTTATATTTAGATTTAGAAGATGAAATTAATTTTTACAAATAAAATTTATAAAAGAATAAATTTTTTTATTTAAAATAGGTGTGCCATTAAAAGGCTGAAAATTGCATTATAGAAAAATTGAACACTTTATTCATAAAAATGGATTTATTCTTCTATTAATCCTATGAAATTTGTTTGAATAATTTATAATTTCTTGATTGAATATATAATATAAAAATTTCATTATGATCTTTCACTAATAAAGACCAATTTAAATTATTAATAAAAAATTTTATTGAGGGAATACAATATATTTTTTTATAATAAATACTTTATGTTAAATTGGATGTCATTTATATTTAGAATTATTTGGTAACCAATGAGTTACGTTTATATAAAATATTAAACAATATTTTCATAATTTAGTTAATATCAATAATTACAGCTATTCGGACGGCTAGGTGATAAATATTATAATTAAATAATAATATTTATTCATTTGTTTAAGATCTATGTTATGTGTAATGTATGATATCAAAGAAATTGAAATTATTTAATAAGGGAAGCACCATAAAATATTGTGGTATTACATGTTTTTCTTGATCCCTATTTTTAGTATTTTGAGTAAACCATGACTACTATGATGTTATGCGCGAACCTTATTACATGTTCAAAATGTTATGCATTGACTTGGATGCATGGCCATAAGTTTATGTGATAGCATAATTTGTTATCCTTATTATAATGGGTGAAAATATTTCTACTTATACATGTTCACAATGTTATAAGAGGATTTGTAAACCAAAAATATATGAATTATTATTATGATATCCTCACACGGTTTCTTTTCTTGATTATCTTATGATTCATGTCGTATGAACTTCCAATCTTAATTCTAGGACTCTTGATTAAGATCTTTCATATGCATGGTATGATATTATAATGTTTTGATCACGTTCTCACACCGTTAGGGTCATGATTATTACTACATATCTCCTTTGTTTTTTCTGATTGATCATCTGAGTTAACCATTTCTTATGTTCCCTTTCCCATGGTTATGATGAAAATTTTTATGTAGGAGTACTAAATGGGAATATCATAATTAGAGACTTTGGAGATCTTTCACCAAGTTAGAAGATATTGTGATCAACATTTCCAAATATACTAATGTGTTTTGTTACATAGGCATGTATTTTTTTAAAGTGATTATATCCATATATTTTAGTCATGGGTCTCTATAGTCAATATCAAAATAAAGGTTTAATGAGCCCTTCTAATCTAGAATGAGAAAACATTCGTTATTTTTTGGGTGTTTTATTAGGATATGTGTAGGTATGTCTATAAGGATGATTATAGGGTGTTAAAAATTTAATGTAATGTGTCATGATATAAGAATAATATAATTAAATTTTCATGATTATATGGTTTTTTTCAATGATAAGTGTTTCTCACATTATGATTTCTGTTCATAGTCAACACGAGGAACTCAAAGGATCAAGGATAAAATTAAAATTTTCATATGCAGATAGAATTTGAGTTTTTGAAATCAATGTCCTACGTTGAAATATCATGAAGAGAATTAGGAAGGAAGAATAAGTATTGGTTATATTACTGAAGGAAAGGATCCCATGGATGAAATTTGTAAAGAATGGGATGTTCGAAAGGTATTGTTTACATTAATCAAGATAAGAATGATTAAATTGAGGTTAAAGAAACATAATACAAGATTAATATTTCATATTATAGGAATGGGGTATTAACGAATAAGATGTTGAATACAATGTAATGGTTTGAGTATACAGATGGATATTTTAAGCGTATATGTATTAGAAATAAAAACGATATTTTGAATGGTTATAGTTACATATAAATATTATTTAATGGGAAAATGATATTTCATTAAGGGAATGAAACCCTTAATGAGTTCTGGATGTTTTGAAAATAATGTTTTTCTTGGTTAAAGAGATGATTGATATGGATAAAGTAAATTCGAAAGTATTGATTACCACATAACAAATTGACATTCTTTTGAAAATGTGGTATATGTCATTATGGATAGATATTTAAAAACATTTTTCAAAATTAACTAATATATTAAAAAAAATATTTTGATTAAGAATCCATATTTCCAATAATATTTTATGGTAATCAGGTTATTACAATTTTTAAAGAGAAAACAAGATAACCGTTTTTCCTTATTTTTATTTAGATAATAAAGATATACTTTGAGATATATGGGGGGTTAATGTTAAGATTATTTTTATAAATTTAGTGAACTTCTATATAATATTTTGTTTTCTTAGCTATCAGAAGTGTTACCTAGTTAACCGATTATGGAAAGTGGATAGTAAACATTAGTTGAGGTATTAGAGATTAAATTATTATCTCAGCATATGAGGATTTATGCATATTAGATAACATGTTCTTAACAGTTTGATGTGATAAATATATATGGAATGACCAATCATTGTTTTTATGGATCTCGTGTCACGGCCCTCCTTCAGAAAAAATGAGTGAAGGGATAGTAGATTTCCAGACCCTTTCTTATTGAAGTTAAAGGAGAGATAATGACCCCCCGAGACCCACCATCGATAGATCCCAAAGTGGCGACTAGAACCAAGGTTACAGAATCACACACAAGATGGAAGGCATTACCCTTTTTATTTTTTATAGGATCAGGAGATATGATAACAACCCCAACAACAGCAAATATTAAAGTAAAGGAAAAGCTGAAAGTAATCCATTCCCATATGCATGTTCAAGATTAAAAGATACAAGCCATAAGAAATCCAAAGGTAAAGTACCAATAAAAAGGAAAATGACAACAAAAAATTTTCCAAGGTCCGAGATAGTACGATCTCGAATGATCCTTCAAGTCCTCCTGGAAACCTGAAAGTAGTTTACATACGTAGGGTGAGCATATAAGTATACTCAATAGGGAAACTTGAAGGCCCTCGTGCACAAGTAGAGATGAATTCTAATGCCCTGTGAGAAAAATAGATAACCAAAACATCTAACAAGGTAAACTATCCACCCAAGCCTCACCAAGGCACACTCCCCAAATAACGCAAGTTACATAGTGTATAGTAATAACACATCAATGTTAAGGTGCCCTGTTCCACATTCTCCCTGGTTATTGAAGACATCCTACACATCGTACCAATCCCTCAATTCTCACCACAGTCTCACTACCACACCCTCCCGCACAAACCTTGGCCACAACCACACATCCAGCCCACAAACACCAGGGCCACAACTGCCATCCCACCCGAAAACAACTGGGCCACAACCACAACACGTAACCATGCCTGCAAACATCTGGGTCAGAACAACTACTACCTCACCTGAGGACACCTGGGCCTCATCCCGAAGATTCTTGGGAACAACCTACCCACACACACCTGGGCCAACCACCACAACTACACTGGCTGATGAAACATGAGCTATAATCGACCTCAGTCATTCATAAACTACCAGAAGAGTCTTGGGAAATTCGTGAAAGGGAGCAGAAAAGGATCTAATAACCAGCCACTCATAGGAGTGTTGGAAAACACACCCTCCCCCAGAAATGGGGGTGTTCGAAACTAGAAGCTCAACATGGGTGGGGTGCGAATACGAAACATAGAAACTACAGATATATTTATAGTTAACAAGAACACATCCGAAGCTAGGGTTCCCAAATCCAAACTAAGCACAAACACCCACGTTACTATTCATTTATATTAGAATGGAATGACACTCACAGACAAGTCACAACTCATTCCAAAATCAATACCTCTTTAAACCATTCTTGCTTACATGTTCAAGTGATCTCATTTAGGTAGATTCTACACTACTGGGCAACTAATAAGCATAACCAAAATCTAGAAAAAGAGAAACAGCCAAACAGAAATTTAAGCATTCACACCCGGTTCTGTTGTGGAGTCACACCAACAAAGGGATAAGTTAGATCCCTCAAAGTACTAGAACCAAACCATGCCTCTAGATACAACCCCACACCATAAACGAAGTCAAAGTAGGATCCCTCAAGTATTATAACCAAAGCAGGCTTTAAGATACCACCCACATCCCCAAAACCATGAACCAATGATATACCAATAGTAGAGGATTCCACCCCAATTCATATCACAAGCAAAAAAACCAAACAGATTTAGACACACAACCAAGAAGATTCCATCCTCACCCATATCACCCCATAGGAAATAAAATAGAACAATACACCTTCTACCAAAACAGAGTAGGAAAATTCCCAGTTCAAGAACATCATTCATTATTTTCTTCCTTCTACTGGTCAGCCGGGGTGACCACACAGGGCATTATGTTTACTGGGTGTCCATTTAATCCACCAAGTTTACGTGATTAACCAATTCCCATGTTATAGTCATTTAATCATCATAGAAGGAAATGGTTCATTAGTATGCAAGTAAAGACCACCAATGACCATGATTTTCAGTGAGCATTTCCCAATAGTTCACAACATAAGAATCAAGCAAGAGAAGAAAACCCGAACAACAACACATATTTCACACCCCATCCCTTCATTCATTATAATCTATTTGTTATCTTAATTAAGGTTTGGTTTCACCAACTCCTATAGAAGTATCAACTTACCCACCCCACATGATGCACAGAAAGGATAGACGAAGGGAAATCCCTACCTGGTTGATCAAGGATCGAAGTTTTTCTCCACGCACCAAGAACAGGGGATGCGCAGCTTGTAGTGGAGGAATTCTGTGGACTCCAAGATGTATAGAAAGCCCCAGAAGAGGAGCACCACAAGCCACAGGAAGAGAGGAACTCTATGCGCACCATGAAGAAGAATGAAATCTAGCCGAGAAGAAAAAATGAAGGAACTCTAGCGGGAGATATAAGGAGGAGATCCTGCTGTTACGAGATATGGAATCTTGAACACATGGAAAGTCAGATCGTGGTTTCCTATGCGGGTGGTCAGTTACACACAATGATATTATGGTTTCATTTAATACCCCCCATCAGGGAGGTTTCTAGAAATTTTTATAAATCAATTATGGGCTTTTAATGGAATTAAAAAGGGTAAAATAATTAATTGATGTAAAAAAATTACGTTGCGGGAGTAGGACTTGAAAACGAAAACAGAGGGCTGGGTGAGGACACCGTGCCACCGTCACGGTGTCACCATCACGGTTCCATGGTGACCCATGCCACCATCATGGTGCCACCATCACGGTGCCACCGTGTCCAGTGCAACAGTTTTGGTGGAGCCTTATTTTGAAATATTAATGGTTGGGGGTCGGGCCGTTATATCAGATACCTCTCAAACTATTCTCGCCCTCAATAACTAAAAACAGACCTGAAAGGAGAGGGGTCCGAACAACCACCTTGAAAGATACCTCTCAGGAGTTGACCTCCTTGTTACCAAGGAATGCTTCCTCCCTCATCTATATCCTAAACAATCACAATCATACTGCTCTCCCTCCCCCCATGAAACCACATAAAACAATGATTAAAATGTCTGGTCATGTGGTGAGGGGTTTCCCTTCCTCTATGTTAAGATACTATCCTCTTTGGGCAACACTAACTAGCCCACACGGGTTAAGGCACATCCACTCTAATGCGTCTTAATTAGGGATTAGGCCCTCTCCTCCCCATATTTCAGGACACCTCACGCACATCCACAGAAAAGGGAAACAACACATTCCATAGTTAACAAGGTAAAGGGTTCCATCTACAAAGTATAAACAGAACATAACAACACCCAAAATATCTTGAGGTACTGGGCACAAATCTTCATCTCCCATTCCCAGGTACATTCCTCAAGCCCACCATGTCTCCACAACACACGAACCAAAGGAATTGTTCGTCCACAAAGCACCTTATCTTCACAACCTTCGATCCTCACTGGTCGCTCCACGAAGTACATGTTGTCCCCGATATCCAGCTTTCCCAAGTCGAGGACATGTGAATTTTCATGCAGATATCGTCGGAGATGGGACACATGGAAGATGTCATGTATCCTCAGTAGTAGCGATGGTAGCACTAGCTGATAAGCCACTTCTCCGAACCGCCAAAACACTTCGAAGGGTCTGATGAACCATGTAGAAATCTTAATCTCCCTGTCGAACCTCCATTGTCCACTCCGAGGGGATACCTTTATGAATACATGGTCCCCGGCCTCGAACACCAAGGGTCTCATACTATTATCGGCATATGACTTCTTTCGGTCTTGTACCGCCTTCATCCTCTCCCATATAAGCTGAACCTTCTCTGTCGTTCTCTACACCACCTCTGGGCGAAGAACACCTCTTTCACCAACTTCTATCCAGCACACGGGTGAGCGAGATGGCCTCCCTTACAAGGCTTAGAACGGAGCCATACCAATGGTAGAGTGGTAGCTATTATTGTAGTAAAACTCAACCAGTGGAATGTGTCACACCCACGATCCCCCAAAATCTAGAATACATGCCTGTTGCATATCCTCCAAGGTCTGGAAGGTGTGCTCCATCTGTCCATCTATCTAGGGATGGAATGCAGTGCTAAGACGTAGTTGGGTGCCAAAAGCGTGCTACAATCCTCTCCAGATTCATGAGGTTAATCTTGCATCCCTGTCTGAGACTATGGATCTCGGAACTCCATGCAACCGCACCACCTCATCCACATACATTCGTGCTAAGGCATCCACTGCACCCGACACCTTGATCTCCAGGAAGTGCGCTGATTCCGTCAACCGGTCCACCACTACCCAGATAGTGTTGCCGCCTCCTTGAACCTTGGGTAGTCTTGTGAATAAAATCCATCGAGATATCATCCCACGTCCACTAGGGGACATCCAAAGGCTGTATAAAACCGCTGGGAACACAGTGTTCAGCCTTCACCTACTGACACACTAGGCATCTGGCTACGAACCATGCCACTGCCCACTTCACCCCGGGCCACCAGAACTGACTTCTCAAGCCCCTATACATCTTGGAAACTCACGAGTGCATTGCTAGGGGTGATTTGTGGAACTCACTAATAAATCTCTCATGAATCGCCTCTGGAATTAACAACCTTCCTCAGAAAAGAACCTGATTTGGACTATCCTCTATCCACCCTACCAGGGAATCACCTTGGTTAATCTAGTCACACATCACTTCACTTTCTGAGTCTCCCCATTGGGACTCCTCTACCTTCTGCAACAGAGAAGACTGCACTTTCATCTAATATAGGAAACCTCTACCACCCTCCATCCTCGCATCTAGGTGAAGGGAAACCAACTCCTCTATTTCCTTCCAAGCATATGTTGACTCTCGAACCGCATCATTATAAGACATCATTACCAAGGAATCAGCCACCACATTCCCCATTCCCGAGGTTTAGGAATTCTCGAAGTCGTAGTCCTGAAGTAACTCCACCCAAATCTGCTATCATAAGTTCAGGTCCCGCTGAGAGAAGATATACTTCAGGATTTTGTGGTCAAGGAAGACCATGAAGCGCTCCCCAATGAGGTAATTCCACCACAAATTCAGTTTGAACACCACCGCCGCAGGCTCCAGATCATGGGTGGCATAGTTACGCTCAAGGGGACATAACTGCCTGGACCCATAGGAGATCACCCTTTTCCACTACATCAACACAGACCCAAGGCATTTCCCTGAAGCATCACAGAACACCTCATACACCACCCCTTATTCTAGAAACCTCAGTACTGGGGAACATACCAACTTCTCCTTCATATAGCTAAAGACTGCCTGGCACTGCCCATTCCATACGAAAGCCTAGTCCTTCTTGGTCAAAGTTGTCAAAGGTGCCTCAATTCAAGAGAAGTTGGAAACAAACCTCTAATAGTAACTTGCCAGTCCAAAGAAGTACGAACCTCTACCATGTTCTTGGGTTTTTCCCAAGAAATAACCACCTCAACCTTTGATGGGTCCACCGCTATCCCCTGATCGGACACCACATGCCCAAGGAAGTGTTCTTATCGTATCCCGAACATGAACTTGGACAAATTACCATAGAGTTAGTGCTACTGGAGGACCCTTAAAATCGTTCTCAGGTGCTCAAAGTGATCGTCCTCTGACCTTGAGTAGATCAGGATGTCGTCAATAAACACGACTACGAATCGGTCCAGATATTCCCAAAAGATGGAGTTCATGAGCCCCATGAATACGGATGGAGCGTTTGTAACACCGAACGACATGACCATAAAATCAATGTGCCCATATCTACACCTGATGGACGTCTTGGAGATATCTCCCATCTTCACCCTCACTTGGTGATATCCAGACCGCAGATCAATCTTCAAGAACCAACATGCTCCCCTAAGCTGGTCAAAGAGATCATCTATCCTCGAGAGAGGGTGGCGATTCTTGACCGTCACCTGATTCAGTCTCCTTTAGTCTATGCACATCCATAGACCACCATCTGCCTTTTTTTCATACAAGACAGGGGAACCACACGGTGACACACTTGGCCGAACAAAACCCTTCTTCATCTGATCGTTAATTTGAATCTGCAACTCCCGTAACTCAGAAGGCTCCATCCGGTAGGGAGACATTGAAATCGGATAGGCACCAGGTTGCAAGTCTATCTCAAAATCAACATCACATCGAGTGGGTAGAGTTACCAAATCTTCAGGGAAGATTTCCATAAACTCAGTGGCAATCCCTGGGACTTCCACCATATCTGTATCCACCAACTCCACCGATAGTTCAGCCAACAGGGAAAGGAGGGGATCCTCTTGTCTACTGCTTTTCAGACAGCCCCGCTCGGCGATGAAAGTTACCCATCGACCGCCTAAATCTGAAAACACGACCCTCCCTCGGAAGCCTTTAATGACGACGCATACGGAGAACAGCCAATCAATGCCAAGGATGACATCGTATGGATATATCTGCAACAACAGGAGATCCATGATAGAATGATGTGCCCCTATCATCACTTTACACCCTCGGAAAACATAAAGAAAGTCGGTCTGACCTCTGACTGGCGTGCTCAGCACCAGGGGTGCTGAAAGTCTCTCCATGTCCAATCCAAGGGCACGGGCCAGACCAAGTGTAAAAGGGGAGTGTGAAGCTCTAGTATCGAACAAGGTATAAGAAAGAGTACTGAAGAAGCTGATCATACCTCAAATGACCTCTAGCTCTGCTAGAACTGCTGCCTCCGCGGCATGCAACTGCCCTCGCCCAGCTCCCCTTCCTCTCAGTTGTCAGCCGCCTCCCCGACCATGCCCTGGTTAAGCTCTCCAAGGAGCGCCCTTAGGTCAGCCTCCTCCCACCACATCTGGTCTCGGAGGAGAGGGAGCCTGCTGTCCCTACGGCTGATACTGAAAGGGCCTAGCTGGAAACTGATGTGGCTATGGTGGGCACTGGACCTGCCCACACCCGTTGTACTATTAGTCTTTCTGGGCACTGATTCTAATGGTGTCCATGGCTCCCTAAAACGAATCACCTCATTCCTGGGCCCAAATGAAAAGGTCGAGGACCGCACAATGGGAACTGGAACTACTGAGGCCTGCTTCTAGATGGTCTTGATGCTGGAGGGATGCTGCTAATGGCCTTCCCCTTTGACGAGCCCAACTGGATTCCCTCTCATGATACACCTCCCAGCGTGTGCATCCTTTCTACCACTTCCTCTTTCTTCTGGAGCTCTAAGTAGGTCGGTAAGGTTAAAGAAGTAACAACATATTTAAGAGAAGGTCGAGGTGCCTCCTCCAAACATCTCGCCTGAGACTCCTCATCCGGAAAGAGGTCCAGAGCAAAGTGAAGGAGATCCTTGAACTAGATCCCCAACTCCCTTACTGACATACTCCACTTCTGGAGGGAGAGCAGCTCCTGCCTCTTTTCAGCATTCATCTTGGAAGAGAGGAATTCTTCCCGGAACTCCTTCTCAAAATCATCCCATGCGACCTCAGCCTATTTCTTTTCTTCGAGATAAAGCGTCCACCACTGACGCGCTTCTCCCCACATCTTGCTGATGGACAGAGGAACCCATTACTCTTTCGGAGCTCAAATCAAGCCGAAATCTATCACTAGATCCTCGAGAAATTCCTCTTTGTCCACATCTAAGACACTACCCTCATACTTCCCAGGGGTCTATCGCTGAAAGGCACGAAGCGTTCTCTGCCACTGATCATCCTCATCTTGTTCATCCCTCTTTTAATCCGCCAAAGCAACCTATGGGGCCTCAATCATCTACTCTACTCATGGTCATCTCCCTGGTGCCATAGCTACAAGGTAAACAAAGAATTCCTAATCTTGAGTAGTGTAGAATATTTTTATTAAATTCACTTAAGATTATTATTCATTTTATGTCCCCAAATACTCATCAAACACAAGAACACAAGTCATTATGATGAATGTACCTTCCCTAGGGTCTCTACCCTACAGTCATTGTATCCTTAATTGGTCGTTTGGTAGGCCCACAGTCCTTGAATCAGATCACAGGGGGCCCTAAAATCCAATTTCATAGCTGGACTTCCTTGGCCTATTTCACGCACCAAGATCACCCAACATTTTTACCCTACCATCCCTTGCAATCCTCATTGTTCCTAACTCCAGACTCCATCCAATCTCTCAACCCTATTCCTCTAATACTATTCTATCATGAACCGCCTTCAAAAAAAAGAAGATAAGGGACAAAAGATTTCCAGACTCTCTTTATTTAAGTTGAAGGAGAGATAATGACCCCTGAGTCCTGTCTTCGATAGATCCTGGAGTGGAGACCAACACCAAGGGTACAAAATCACACACAAGATGGAAGGGATTACCCTTTTTATTTTTTTATAGAATCGGGAGATACGATAACAACCCCAAAAACACCAAAGATGAATGTAAAGGTAAAGCCGAATGTAAACTATTCCCATATGCATGTTCAAAAGTAAAAGATACAAGCCACAAGAACTCCAGAGGTAAGGTACCATGAAAAAGGGAAACGACAACAGAAACTGCCCCAAGGTCCGAGCTAGTACGGTCCTACACGATCCATGATGTCTGACTGGACACCTGAAAGTAGTTTATATACGTTGGGGGAGCATATAAGTACACTCAGTAAGGAAAACCAAAGGCCCTCATGCACATGTGGAGAGGCATTCTAATTCCCTATGAGAAAAAGAGATAACCAAAACATCTAACAAGGTAAACTGTCCACCCAAGCCTAACCAAGGAACACTCCCCAAAAAATGCAAGTCACATAGTGTATAGTAATAGAACATCAATGTTTAGGTACCCCGCACCACTTTTCCACTGGTTATTGAAGACATATTAAGCATCGTACCAATCCCTCCATTCTCACCACAACCCCACTACCACACCCACCCGTACACACCTGGGCCAAATCCACACATCCCGCTCGCAAACACCTGGGCCACAACCGCCATTCCTCTCACAAACACCTAGGCCAAAACCACTACGCGTAACCATGCCTTGAAACACCTGGGCCACGACAACTACTGCCACGCACGAAGAAACCTAGGCCTCATCCTGAAGATTCATGGGAATAACCTTCCTGCACACACCTGGGCCAAACACCACAACTACCATGCTTGAAGAAACATGGGATATAATGGACATTAGGCCATCACAGCCTGCCCGAAGAGCCTTGGCCTATTCGGGAAAGGGAGCATAAAATGAGCTAATAACCAGCCACTCATAGGAGTGTTGGGAAAAACACCCTCCCCAATTAAATGGGGGTGTTCGGAACAATATTCTCAACTTGGGTGGGGTGCGAATAAGAGACATAGAAACTACAGATATATGTATAGTTAACAAGCACTCATCCCAACCTAGGGTTCCCAAAGCCAACCTAAGAACAAACACCACTGTTACTATTCATTCATAAGAGAAAGGTATGACACTCACAACCATGTCAAAACTCATTCTAAAACCAATACCCCTTTAAACCATTCTTGTTTACATGTTCAAGTGATCTCATTTTGGTGGATTCTACACTACTGGGAAACTAACAGGCATAACCACATGCTAGGAAAATAGAAACAACCAAACACCAATTTGATCATTCACACCCAATTCTCTTGTAGATTCACAACAATAAAAGGATAAGTGATATCCCTCAATGTACTTGAACCAAACCAAGACATGAGATACAACCCCAAACCATAAAAGATGTCAATGTGAGATCCCTCTAAGTATTGGAACCAAAGAAGGATTCAAGATACCGCCCCACATCCCCAAAACCCTAAACCAACAATATGACAATAGTAAAGGATTCCACCCCAATTCGTATCACAAGCAGAACAACCACACAGTTTCAGACTCACAAACAGTAGGATACCATCCTCACCCACGTCACCCCATAGGCAATCAAACAGAACAACACACCTACTACCAAAACAGAGTAGGGAAACTTCCAGGTTCAAGCACATCTTTCATTATTTTCTTCCATCTGTTGGTTAATCTGGGTGACCACACAGGGCTTTATGTTTACTGGATGTCCATTTAATCCACCGATTTTACGTGATTAACCAATTCCTATGTTACGGTCATTTAATCATCGCTAAAGGAAGTGTTTCATTAGGTCACAAGGAAAGACCTCCAACGACCATGATTTTTAGTGATCATAGCCCAACAGTTCACAACATAAGCATCATGGAAGATAAGAAAGACAGATAAACAGAATAGTAGAACATCATTCACACCCCTTCCCATAATTATTTATTGTCCGTTTGTTATCTTCATTATGGTTTGGTTTCAACCACTTCCATAGAAACAGCAGTGTACCCACCCCACATGATACACAAAAAAGAGAGACAAAGGGAAATTATTACCTGGTTGATCAAGGATCGAAGTTTTTCTCCACCCTCCAAGAACAATGGATGCACATTTTGTAGGGGAGGAATTCTGTGGACTCCACGAGGTGCATAAATCTTCAGCAGAGGCGCACCACAAGCCACAAGAAGAGAGGAACTCTAGGTGCACCAGGAAGAATAAATAAATCAACCAAGAAGAAAAAAGGAAGGAACTCTAGCAGGAGATATAAAGAGGGGATCCTACTGTTATGAGATATGGAATCTTGATCACTTGGAAAGCCGGATCACAGTTTCCTACACTGGTGGGCAGTTACAGAAGATGATTTTAAGGTGTTATTTAATACCACCCAATCGGGGAGTTTTCTCGGGATTTTAAGGAAATAATTATGGGATTTAATGACATTAAAAAGAGTAAAAGAAATAATTTACGTCAAAAAAGTTATGTTGCGGTAGCAGGACTAGAAAAAGAAAATGGGGGCTGGGTGAGGACACGGTGCCACCCTTACGGTGAAATCGTCACGGTGTCACCTTCATGGTGCCACCGTTATGGTGCCACCATCACGGTGCTACTTTTTTGGTGGATACTTATTTTGGAAATGTAATTTTCAGGGTGGTTGGGCCATTACATCTCGTCATCTTCCAATGCTATTAGAATTAAAATTTCATTTTAATTTCATGAAATAAGAGATGAAGTAGAAATTGATCAATGCCTAATGATGAGATGGATTTTTTTTGAAATCATTTATGTATATATTCTCATGAAAATTCTTCAAATTTAGGTAAAGTTACTATCAGTAATATTTTATCCCAATTCGCCATTTTTTATGATATCAATGTCCTTTTTAAATAATATTTGTATTATAGATTCGTAATCATTTAACATATCATAATAGTGTCCTCTATGACTCTCCATCAGTAATTGATAGTTGGATTTCTATTCAATTACCATTTTTTCACATTCCACCTATGTTCTTCTTTTTGGAAACCTAATTTTGATTTACATTGTGTAATTATTTTTTTTTTCTGATTTCCTTTTTCTAAGGGATGTTTTAGTGTCCCTTTTTAGGAGGTGGATTTCTATAAATGTGACATTGATGTATTAAACCATATATATCCCAAAAAATATTTGATAGAAAATTCATTTTAAGGTGGGTAGAATTTAACACCTTGAGATTTTGTGAAATATATTTTTTCCAAATTAATTTAAACTATTCAATATTTTTCATTTCATGCATAAATTCATATTACAATACAAAAAATCATCCTTTAATAGAACTAGAAAATGTCATTATCTGAACTAAAAATTATTAATAATCGGAGTGCGGTTAAATGACCAAAAATTATAACAGCAGTAAAAAATCACTATTAAAGGTGTTTTTCAAAATAACTAAAAAAGTGTTGGTAATAGACCCACTATTAAAGGGTGTATAATTTTTATTTCGCACAAAACCCCCTTAATAGCTCTTCCCACCCCACCCCTTTTTCAGTGCTTCCACCACCACTAAATTAGTACATTAGATTATCGCCCTCTCCCACACCTGCCCCCACCTCTAGGGAGTTTTGAACCTAAGACATTCATCTTATACAGTATTTCCTTTAACACTCCTCTTTACTATTTAGTTTTACATTAATTGATATATCTATGTATTTATTTATAATTCAACACAATTTTATCCATATATTTATATGTATGTTTATATATTAATAAATATATTTTATATTAATGGATGTTTAATTATTTTTTATAAAATTAATTTTTGATGTTTGAATATATGAAATATATGTATATATTGTAATATATTTGATAATAAATAAGACTAAATTTTAAAAACTGATGAAATTTAAAAGAAATAATATCAATATGAATTTAATACCTAGGAATAAATCCAGTCCTCACTATAAAATGGAAACAATACCCTCATAAAAAAGTGTGAAAATACATTGAATGTTAAAAAATTGGGGCCCCAGAGTAAAGAGTACGTTTTTAGGCATTATGTGCCTTTTCATGCATTTAAAAATATGACAAAGGCTTAATTATGTCAATAAGGGCATAGATATCATTGAATGATTTGATTTGATATGTGGTAAAGCTCAAATGGAAAACCAGACTAGAAGTTATGGTTGTTTGATGTTTGAGTTACGATTTCAACTTATTTTAGATATTTTATTACTATTATATGATTTTTTATTTTCAAATTGATATTAAATGACTGTTACTCTATTATAAAATAATTATTTATTTTATAATCCAATTTCACTAAATATCTTATATGTTAAGTATAAATTATGATTTTTCTTATCTAAAACATATTTCAAAAAATATATATTTTATTAATATCAATTAAATATATTCATATATTAATATATAATTTTTAACTATATATAATTTTTTGAAGTATATATTAATGAGTGCTTGTAAAAAAGGCATTGATAAGGTACACCCCTTTAATAACCATTTTTAGAATTGTTAAAGACCCCCTTTAACCATGATAAAAAGAGAAAAGATAAATACTCCCATTAATGAAGATTTTTTAGTGATGAAAAAGGGGGTATTAAATAGAAATTTTAGCTAGCACTGATAAATCCTTTACGCTGGTTAAACCTAGCTATATAGTACTGTTCGTTGTGTTATATGAAAGCACCATTTTATTATTTCACTGTACACAACAACATGTTGTTCATGTGCAACAAACAAAAACTAGATTATATTGTAGAAAAGTCTACCCTTTGGTTGTCTTATGTTTCACACATTGTCGAGTTCCTTCGATATGTTGTTTACATAAAAGACCTTGTTTTACCAAACTATACTTTACAACTAAAAATATAATTAAAATATTATTATCTCGATCACCTAACATTTGGAATTCAGTTCATGAATATGATTAATTAAATTATACATATATGGTTTAAAAATGCATATAAGAATAATTATTGGGTGACCAATGAAAATAAAACCCTTTAGAAAATATTGGAAATCTTTTCCTAGAAAACTATATTTATAAAATCAAACATGTTTGATCTCAATAAAGTATCTAATTTTTTTGATTAATTATTTTAATGAATTATATATATATATATATATATATATATTCTATTCTATAACCTATTTGGCATTCATATTTTTTATTTTCTTGGCAAGGGATAAGAATAAAAAAAATTTATGCATAAAGATATAATTTTTCTTTCTAAAGTGTAATTTTACCACCTTGTAAGGGTTAACATATTTTAAATATAAATTTCAAAAATTTTATAAATTTTATTTTATAAAATAAAATTCATTTTTATTTTTTAATATAAAAATTTACTTTGGGTGGATTTTGGATATTTCTAGTAGAAGTTTCATTTTTTGATGAATAGTAAAAACAATGAATTTTAATTGAAAGCCACATTTCCAAACTATTTATGTAAAAAGATAAATTTTATTTGTAAATGGGCTTAATGTATATTTGGATAAATTATAAATATATTAATACAATTTAAGTCATTGGACTCAATTTTTCATGGAAATTGGATATTAAAACATTTCAAACATTAAAAAATTTTCAGTTTTAAAACACGATGCCTTTTCCCATCTGTGAGATTATTATTAAATTACATTCTATCACTTATATGTTTATAATTTTGAAAAATGGATTTAATATTTGGAATCATCATAATATATAATGTCTTGTAAGGTAAAATTATTTTTTTATGAAAAAAAATCTGTTAAATTAATTAAAACTAATTATTAAGATTAAGAATAAAATGAGTTTACCTAGTTGTTACACTTTAACTTTAGGTACCAAAAAACATTTAAGAATTTATGAACAAAATATTCTTTACATATTTCTTTCATATAATTCCTTTTAACTAAAACGAAACTTTATTGGATAACATGATGTAAGAGGACGTCTCAATCGTGTTTACCTTTTTTATGAGAATGCCACACATCATCCCTATAAAATGGAACCCACCACCAGAAATATTCACATCCCTCATGAACATTTTCTCAAAAAAACCATGACTAAACTCTTTTCCATCTTCTGTCCCCTCATCCGATAAGCCTCACATTGTGAAGAAAGTAAACCAAGTTTGTCATTTAGTGCAAACCAAATAGAATTACCCAAACAAGATGTAACATCCTTCAATAATCACTTTTGTTTTATTTCTTTCTCGACCCTTTAAATTTATCATTCCTAAAAATTCCATTATTTTTTTTGAAAAATAAAAGGTGTTATATAGAGACCATATGCTCATACGGTGTGTGATTCCAAGGACCAAAGTGACCTGAAATATTTGTCGAAAAACATTAAGTTTTAAATAGGGTACATGAGAGGTTTTCCTAAAAAAGTGTAATAACTCTTAAATAGATTATTGGATCAGAAATATGAGGGTAGAATCATGTTCAAGATGATGGGTTTATCCTAGATGTGACTTAAGTTGAGTCAGAATGGCCCTCCAGTATCATGGATTGAAAATATGAGAACACTGTTGAGCTCATGAGGGTATGCTTTCTTTAGGTAGAGCCCAACATTGGTTGGGAGATTCAACAACATAATGTAGTTTTTTTCATAAATAAAATAATTTAATAAAGATCATTTTATTTTAAAATTATTATAACTCATAAACAGTAACCCAAATTGGAAATCTGAGAGTATCGTTTAGTTCAGGAGGATACATTAGGGAGAGCCTAACCAGGACCAGCGTGGGTCGAGGGTGAAAGTTAATTTTCATATCTTTTGGAAGGAATATAAAATAACATAAAAAAGTTATTTAATTTGTTTTCTTATTCATTGATAAGTTTCACGTTAGCACTCTAGTTCACTGACAAGGCGATAATGAATTTCCTCAATGAACCTCATTAATGGGTCTGTGCAACGATGCTGCAATGTAGTGTAACAGAGACACTAATTCATTTTTCATCCTTTAATAGACAAAATAGAAAAAAAGGATTTTTGGAATAATTTGGGGATTTTAGTGAGGTTTTGGATGGTGAGGAAGATGAACGACAAATGAATTTCTTCCCCCCATCGACGAATCGCTAGCAAGGGTGGGTTGCAGATCAAGAAAAAAGAATAAAGGCATGTGATCCATTTCTTCCTCGATCAAAAATCATATCATAGGTAGGGGTTTGATGCTTTTCTGTCTGAATTCTCTCCCCTATTTTCACTTTTAAATGACGAACACATGTTAACTCACGAACTAGTTAAACCATGGATCGATCATTCATTCGGGGTGGTTAATTATACGAGATAAAGGGAATATCTATCGTAGTAATTATTCCACACTATCTTGGTTCTTCATGATCATGATAACACGAATGCATCCCAGTCAAGATGAACAAGACCTAGAAAATTATTTGGTTGTTCATATGTGTGACTCCTTCCCTTTTTTCCTTCTTCTATTTTTTTGTTATTCATGGTGCAATGGTCGGCACTGCATCGACCACAAAAGGCACCAGGTGGAAGGGTCATGGATATGTAGGTCGCGACATCGGAACTGGGTCACAGTAGCCGGTTGTGGTGGGAACACCAAATTGCGGTAGATAGCAATGGTGGGAGGAAGGATGAGGCATGTTGGAAGCACACTGTGGTGGAGACCTTGGCCACCAGTATGGTTGCATGTAGTTGGCACGAGGCAAACACGACCACCTGGCCATCTCAGAGGCACATGTAGCGGATCGTGGACCTTAGTGTTTAGATGGACCAGTGGATTACCATGGTTCATAAAAAGGACTGTTCCTCATGAGTGGATCAGCTGGTCGAAAATGTAGAACAACCCTTGTACCGCCTTGCCGCGCGAGCCGGACGCCGCCCAGTGTCCAGGTATAGAGTATACCAGAATGCCAATGAGGGCCAATCTAGTAGACTAAATTGAGCTGCTCGGCAGCCTAGGATGGAGGAGAACTAGTCTACCGATGCGATCTAGGTCAAAGTGGAAACATGGCCACTAGGTAGCCCAACAAGGAAATACCTGTCTGACCTCATCGGACTTGTCCGGAATATGTGGACCGGGTCATTGGGCAACCCGGCGGGCATGACCCATGACCGAATCAGGCATGTTATAGTAGGTCCCAATGGGACTTGTGACTAGGATAGGCCGAAACAGGTCATCCCAAATCCTACTGGGTCAGGTTGGCCCAAACGGTTCAGGTCATGCGGGACCCCAAAGCTGGGTAGGTCATATTGTTTCGTCCATGTCAGAAATGGTCCAGATGCAACAAACCCATGTTAACTAATATGCTATTATCTTTAAATTTTATATCCAATTTATGATCTATCTATGGCACTGGGACCCATATGATAAGACGATCCTTTGGGAATAATCTATGTGAGATTATGTGATAGTCGAGATATGATCGATTACAGTAGTATTAGATTCTCTTGGAATCAGGTGAACTAGAGAGTGAGAACCCTATGGCTGGCTATGGAATGAAGGATATGACCATCGTACCTTAGTGGTTCAGCCGATGAGTGTACTTGAGTGGTTGAGAAGATGAGCGTACCTCAGTGGTTCATCAGACGAGCATACCTGACTGGTTGAGCAGACGAGCATACCTCAGTTGTTTAGCAGAAAATCCCACCTCAGTGGTTTCATTAGAGGAGTGTACCTCAGTGGTTCTGTAGATGAGCATACCTCTATGGTTCAATAGAGGAGTGTACCTCAGTGGTTCACCAGATGATCATACCATAGTTGATTTAAAAAATGAGCATACCTTCATGGTCGAGAAAATGGGCATACCTATGTGGTTCGGAAGATGAGTGTATCTTAATAGTTTAGTAGACGAGCATACCATAGTTGTATAGTAGATGAGCATACCTTAGTGGATAAGAAGATGAGCTTATCTTAGTGGTTCAGCCAAGGAAAATACCTCTATGGTCTAGAAGCTGATCTAGAAGTCCTCAGTTGCTTATCAAGGATGAGTACTTCATTAGTAAAAGAATAATTAACTCTATAACTGATAATATTACATTCTATACTCTGAGTTATACTTGGCAGGAGCTGTCTTTGATGCGTGTTTTTTCTATGTGATCTTGATGCATGGTCCTACTTTTTGGTCTTTCCTTTTTTAATTGGGGTCCCAACTATGTATCGGGAAACTAAGACCTACACAGGCTTCATGCACACATGTTGTGTCTCTAATAGGTGATCGAAGCTTCAATAAATAACTTGGATTTTCAAGACTAGGTGGTGCTTAGCGGGAGGGGATAGACTATCATACTTCTACAACTATAGGCAGTTACCTTCACTTACCATTTAGGTAGGGTCTCAAGCGGATGTACTGTGCCAATTGTAGTTTCTTTTATATTTTTGGTGTTTTATTCTGGGCCCTTTATACTGTCACACGTATTGTACTCTCAGTAGTTGTCTCAGTCATAGTTGTGGTTTACTTTGTGTTTACCTTCTTTAGTTTGAGTTTTTTGTATGTATATTGTTTTAAAGGAAAATTCCTTTCCTTTTTGGGATATACGTTTTTGGTGCTAGTCGGTAGGGCCTAGCCTATAGATGGTTGGATTGGGGTTGTAATGACACAATCCCTAGGGGATAGGTCATGAAAAAGTGGTATCAGAGGGCATTCAGTTCTTCCAAAAGAACATAGAGTCTGTAAACTATTATGGGGAAACTATTTAAAGTGCTTTAGGTTATACATTAATTCTAGTGAGTCCAATGTTAGTGTAGTTTCCACATATACATAAAACATGACCCTAAATTCTACCTTCTAGCTTGATGCATGAAAAAACTGGTTGAAATCATCTTTTAGTGCTTTCCTCATGATCGTTTTCAGTCAAAGTTATATCATCAAGTACAATCTTTTCATCGTGGTTCATCTTGATCTATTTCAGGATGCCTCCATGCAGACATCTAGTTAGGATTCTACTATGTGACCTTGAGGATGGTTCACATAGAAATGAGGCTTTAGTGTAAGGACTGCTGCCCGAGATGGCACCTTCGGGCGATGTCGCAACGATACCACCGCCCATTGGTCAGCAGTTTCCTCTAGCGCTATGGATGGAGGAAACATGTAGGCATTGTGCTTTATACGAGTTCCAATGATAGAGACCTCCCTAGTTTAGGGGTGAGATAGATCCTTAGGTCACTGAGGATTGGATAGAGGCGGTGATGTCAGTCTTTCTCTTAGTGAGTGCCCCACTAGACCAGACTGAGGTTCTATCAGTGAGCCTTCTTGATGGCTCGGTGGGGAGATGGTAGTGTTTGACCATCCAGACTCAAAAGTAGGTGAACCTCACCTGGTTTGACTTCGAGAAACACTTCAAGGAAGAGTTCTTCCCCATGTCTTTTCACACAATGCACATACCAGAGATGCTTCACTTAATGAAGGGAAGCCTGACAATTGCAGAGTACTATATGAGGTTCACAGACCTCTCGCACTAGTCTAAAAGTATGAAATGGATCCATTTCTTTAGGGCCAAATCCATTGAGTAAGGAAATATATGGAATATCGGGTCATCAATAATTTCCCTCAGCATCCCTATGTAGGGTGGGGCGAATGAGAAAGATCTACTGTTTTAGAGATTCCTCACTGAGCAGGAACCGATGGTGGGAGCTACTGCCGGGTGATAGGTGGCTGACTAATCCAAGGAGGTAGCTGAAAGATGACATACGGGCCCAAATGAGCCATAAATTTTATAGGATTATCATATTACTCATGTTCCGCACTATGAGGCTTCTAGGGTAGATGGATTCATCAGGGGTGTAGTATATGCTATGTATGCAATGAACATGGGAACATGGCTTGGTATTTCCCGACTCACTGGGAAGAGGATCGACAGATGGTCGAGGGACCACCTTGGAAGTGGTAGAGATAGGAAAAGGGAGTTCCTATAGGTTGAGGACATGGAAGAGGTGTGGGATGTGTGGTAGGATGTGGGAATAGGTTTGTGGTACTTCCATCACCACCCCCAAGTGGTCCACCACAGGCCCTAGGAGTTGGTGGACTGGGGTGGGATCTACTTCGGGCAGTCGAGGCCTTCAAACCAGATGTCATAATGATGATACGAGGTACGATTTTTGTCTTCTACACTTTATCTATAGTTCTTATGGACACCTGATCTAGACACTCTTTCCCTTCCATAGACATTATTCAAAGCTCAAAGATTTTGATTCAGCCGTTGGTTTGGTCCTTATTATTAAAGACTTCTATGGGAATGGATTTGATGATCCCACACTGGGGCTGATACTGTGAACTTACTCTTGGAGGTGACAGCTTCAGCTAGGATATCTTATTAGTGGCGTTGAGACCTTTCGGTTTCATTCTGGGTATGGAATTGCTATCAGCAATTCATACCCATATTTACTATTTTTTACATACAATGTGGAGTGTCTGTGAAGATGGAAACTGGTATTCCTTTGTCAATGAGCTGGATAAAAGAGAATGATGGGATAGAATATCATGTAAGGGTGTGAAACTGATCACTCATTAGTTTTATATCATGACCCTCAATGAAGTGGACGAGATGAGTTGACTATTTCCTACAATGGTGGATGAGTATTATGATGTATTTTGAGAGGATGTACCATGGATACATCCTCATAGAGAGGTAAGAGTATACATTGACATGTACCCTGAGATGAAACCAATATATACACCTATATATTGGATGGATCTCATAGAGATTTGGGAGATGATGGTACAATTATAGGACATATAGAGGATGGGGTTCGTAAGGACCAACATTTCACCAAGGGAAACCCCAGTGTTGTAATCTATGAAAGAAGATAGATTCTCGAGGTTATGTGTGGTCTTCCAGTGCTTAAACTAGGTGACCATGAATAACATGTATCCTCTACTGAGGATTTATGACCTCTTCAATCGGATGAAGTGAGCAATATGGTTTTCGAAGATAAACTATAGATCAGGCTATCACTGACTTCATGTACGAGATGAGGAAATCTCGAATATGGAATCCAGATGTCTCTATAGCCACAACTAGTACATAGTGATGATATTTGGTGTGATAAAACCCCTAGAAGTGTTCATGGGACTCATGAAGATGATCTTCTAGCCAGATATAGACGGGTTTGTAGTGGTCTTCATTGATGACATCTTAGTGTATTTAGCATCTATGTAGGAGCTCACGATACACCTGAGGATGGTTCTGGACAAACTGTAAGAGCGCCATCGTTATGTAAATATTTGAAGTGCATGTTCAGGATACAAATGGTTCATTTCATGGGACATGTAATATCAAATGATATAGTTGTGGTGGATCCAGTGATGGTGGAGGTGGTGCTTGCTTGGGATCCACCCATGAGCATTCTTGAGGTGTAGAGTTACAATGGGTTTGGTGGTTACATATAAAAGGTTTGGACATGAATTTTCCAATGTGGCATCACCCATGATAGAGTTGAATAATAATGGAGAACCCTTATAGTGGATAAAAGGTTTCCAGTATATCTTTCAGAAGCTGATGAAGAGACTGAAGAGTGATCCTGTCTTGAGGTTTCTAAAGGAGGGCACTGACTATGTGGTGTATTGTGACCCATCATGAAATGGGATTGGTTGCATCTTGATGATGGGGAAAGCAATAATTTTTTATGGTTCATGTCAATTGAGATTTCTTGAGCAGAACCATGTGACTCATGAACATGAGTTGGTAGTATTAGTCTTCGCAATAAAGATGTGGCAACACTACCTTATGAGAGAATGATTTATCATCTATAATCACTATAAGATTCTCAATCAAATCATTTATCACAAGGGTCTATTCCACTTACATCATCATTAGAGATATTTATTCTATGGATATAATTTAGATACAATCTGTACTCATGGGAAGGGAAACATGGTGGTGGATGATCTCAGTAGGATATCTGGTTTATAGCTACTTAACGAGGCATCAGTGCAGTTTTCCTCACATTAGATATCCATTATGGATAGAGATGATCCAGTTTATCATCATCCGAGGATAGTTTCCCCTCCTCTCATACAATGAGTCAAGGATGTGCAACATGGGGATGCCAACTATGAGACTACATGTGCCCAGCTGTCCACATGTCATTCCCCTGATAGATATTCAAAATGTGGGGAGCATGTCATTCTTTTCAGAGGATGAAATGTTGTACTAGTGGATTTATGAGAGCTAGTGTTGACGGAGGTCCATAAATCCCCTTTGGTGGAACATCATGGTCTAGAGAAGATGTACCAGGAGCTCTGGCATCAGTATGGATGGCCAAGGGTGATGATGATTGTGGCAGAGCTTGTCTCAGGATGCCTCAATTTTCATCAACTAAAGGATGAGCACCAGGTTCTAGCAGGTTTTATACAATCCATTGTGGTACCATAGTTGATTGTGGATGAGATATAGATGGAATTAATTACAGCATTAACACATACATCCAAGGCGCGTTGTACTATCTGGGTGATTGTAGAACAACTCAACATGACGACCTACTTACTACCCATTCGAGAAAAGGGTTCAACAAAGATATTGGGACACCACTACGTTCATGAGATAGTTAGACTCCGGGTAGTACCTTATAAGATAGTCTCATATAATGATGCATGATTTACACCCTTGTTGTAGAAGTGATTGGAGGAGGCATTTAAGACTCAGCTTTTCTTTATCACGTCCTTTCACCCACAAGAAAATCGGTAAGATAGAGTGCACCATACAGAACATGGAAGACTTTATTCGTGCTTATGTTCTTGATTTTGTCCATGGTTGGGAGGAACACCTACCCTTGGTGGATTTTTTGTACAATAATAGATACCAATCCACCATTTTTATGGTACCATTTGTAGAACTGTAAGGATGACCATATGTCACCGTTATACTAGACAGAGCTAAGAGATTCAGCACTCATGGGTGCAAATATGGTACCCGCTACCACTGAGAAGCTGTAGGTCATCCAAGAGTGGATGAAGATTACTCAGAGCTGACATAATTCCTATGATGATAGGTGATGGAGTCCATTGCAGTGTTAATAGGGGGATCACATATTCTTACGGGTCTCTTCTTAGCAAGGGATATCGAGATTTGGTCGTGGAAACAAGTTCTCTCAGAGGTTCGTCATACATTTACAGATTCTGCATTGAGTGGGAAATGTGGAGTTCTGCATGGCTCTACCACTGCATTTATAGATGGTGTACTAAGCCTTCCAATTATTCCACTTGGTGAGATTTGTGAATTACCCTTCTCACATCATTGACCATGACCAACTGAAGATTGACGACATGGTGACATTTTAAGAATACCTGGTGGAGATAATGGATCAATTGGGGAGGATCATTCATGTATGATCGATTTATCAGGATCATGTTCTTTGGTAGTACAAGAATCTATAGGAAAAATATTTAGTAGCAGAAGACTCTGATTCGTGCTCATTACCGCCCATATGTTGGATTAGCCCTTGTTTTGTCTTATGAGGATGTAATGCCATACAAGGGGGAGTAATGTAACACCTCATAATTCCATGATACTTTTGAAAATTAAATAGGGTTATTCCAAGACCAGGAGCAGAGACGATGTGTGATTTCAAGGCCCTTAATGCTTGTACTGATCCTTCTAAATATATTATGTTTTAAATAGATTGCTTGAGCGGTTATCCTATGAAATTGGAAAAACTCTTAAATAGGTTACTGGATCAGAAATACGAGGGCACAATTGCATTTAGGATGGTGGGTTTACCGAAGTTATGATTTAAGTTGATTTGGTACATGCCACTAGTGAGAAAACCAAAAAATATAATAACTGTAAATAAAATAATTGAATAAAATTATTTATTTTCCGAAATCCTTATAACTCATGAACGATGACTCAGATTGAAAATCTGAGACTGTTGTTGATCTCGTGAAGGTATGTTTTTCTTAGGCAGAGTCTAACATTGGCTGGTGTGGGTCAATAGTTGAATATAGTTTTTGTCCTTAAATAACATAATTGAATAAATATTATTATATTTTCAAATCATTATAACTCATAAATGGTAACTCAGATTGGAAGTCCTTGAGTACCTTTAAGTTCATTCGGTTATGCTTCTCTTAGGTGGAGCTTAACCTCAAATGACACATGACAATAGTGAAAGTTAATATTCAGACCTTTCGGATGAAAAATTAAATAACATAAAAAGTTATTTTATTTGGTTTCTTCATCAATGAGATGTGAAATGTTAGCACCATGGTGGAGTGGTGAGGAGACGATGAATCTCATTAATGAACCTCATTAATTAGTTAACATAATGACACTACAACAATGTGTAATAGATATTCTGACTTGTGTTTTTCATTTTATATCCAACCATGCAATGAAGGATTGTTGGCACAATCCTAGGATTGCTCTATGGGTTTGGTTGGTTGCGATGATGAACAACGAACATACATTCTTACACCCTTCGAGGAATTTCTTACAATGGTGGGGTGTGGATTAAGAACATTGAACAGAGGCGTGCAATCTGATTCTTCCTCAATCAAGAATCCTATCCTAGGTAGGGGTTTGATGATTTCTAGGTGAATTTCGTCTCTACGTTCTGTCATTTAAACATAGAGAGAGATTAACTCATGAACAAGTTAACCCGCATATTGATCATTCATGCAGGATGGTTAATGATGTGAGATAAAGGAAACACTTATCTTATTGATTATTCTGCCCTATTTTGGTTCTTCTAGATCCTACTAACAAGAACACATCCATGTCAAAATGAACATGAACCCGATCATTCTATGGATGTTCATATGTGAGACACATTATAGTTTTTACTTCTTGAGTTTTATCATTCATTATGGTGCAAATATTAGTGGTGAATTATCCGTGAAGGCACCAAGTAGATGGGTGGAGGCTACATAGGTCATGAAATTTTCACAGGGCTGCGGCACCTAGACGTGGAACTAGGTTGTGACACCCAGGCATGGTGATGAGATGAGTTGTCGGCATGGAGGCCGGTGGCTGGCGGCCGTCAGGCATAGCCACCTAGCATCGTTATAGGCACAAGCCATTGTATGTAGACTATGGTGATGATCTAGACCCATGGATCGTTGCTGATAATGAGGAGTATTGGTCTTCATGAGTAGATATGCTGGAGGAAAACGTGGAAGCACCCTAGAACCACGTGACCTCAAGAAACAGATGCCAGTTGACATTCAAGCTAAGAGAAACCTGGCCTGCCAATGCATGATGGGTCGGTGAACTAAACCTGGCCACAGGGTGGTCCATGCTGGGGGAGAACCGGCCCACCAAGGCAGGTTAGAATAGAGGGGAAACCGGGAAACAAGGCATCCTGACTCTGTAATACCGGTCTGATTGAATCAGACCGAGCTGAAGAACATGGACTAGGTCGCTGGGAGACCCCACTGGATTAAACAACAACCAACCCAGGCTCGGTTTAACAAGGCCCAATGGCCCTAGAATCTAGGTCAGGACGTACCGTGTCGACTCAGATTCAACTGAGCCAGGTCGGGTCAAATGGGACCCCTGAGGCTGGGTTGGTCGGGTCTGTCCGACTATTTCATACTGGGTCTGGATGCAATCGTAACATATTTACAAAAACACCAATGTCATTCTGACCAGGCAGCAAATTTTCATGATGTATATTGAATTGGAACCCCTATGATATGACTGTCTATTGGAAATACTCTATGTGATATTGTGTGACATGATAGGTATGCTCGATGGATTGAGGATTATATTCACTCAGAATCAAGCACACAGGGGAGCGGGAATCCTAGGAATTGATGTGACATGAAGGCTATGATGAGCATACCGTAGTGGTTCAGTAGGTGAGAATACCTCCATGGTCAACAGACGATCATTCCATAGTGGTTAAACAGACAAGCATACATCTACGATTCAGAAGACGAGAATACATGGGTGATTTAGTAGATGTGTGTACCTTAGAGGTTCAGATGATGAGCATACCTGAGTGGCTAAGAAGAGGAGTGTACCTCAGTGTTCAGCAGTTGAGCACACCACAATGGTTTAGCACACAAGTGTACCTTCGTGGTTTTGCAGAAAAACGTTCCTCAGTGGTTCAGATGATGGGCACACCTTAGTGGGTCAACCGATGAGGGTTTCTCCATGGTTCAGCAGATGAGTATACTTGAGTAGTTTAGTAGATGATCTTACCATATTGATTCTGTTGAAGAATGTACCTTGTTCACTCACAGATGAATTTACAATAGTGGTTCATCAAATGATCATACCTCAATGGTGTCGTGGACAAGTGGACCATAGTGGTCTTCTGGCCAAGCACGGGGTCCTTAGTGGCTTGACAGGGATGAGTCCCATAGTCATACATAAAGAATAAGCTCTACGAATGATAATAATACTTTCTATACATCGAGTTATACCTGATGTGAGTGGTAATTGGTGAGTGTTTCTTCTATATGATCATTCTCTATAGTCATGGTTTTAGGTCTTTCCATTGTGGTTTGGGGTCCCTACTGAGTATTGTGTTACTCACCCATGCACGAGCTTCACCGTCACATGTCGTGTGTCATGCAGCTGATAGACACTTCGACAGAGACCTTGGTGGTCTCGGACAAGGTGTTTCTCAGTGAGACATGCCAGATGAGTGTACGTCTATGGATATAGGTACATACCATCACTTACCATTCAGGTATTGTATAGATTGGACATACCTTGACAATTGAACTTTTTTTGTGGTTTTGGGCTTGCATTTTGGCCTCTTTTAACTTTTAGTTATATTATACGCTCAATAGTTGTCTGAGTGACAGTTTTTGTTGAATTTTGTGTTTACCTTCCCCAATTTGAGATTTGTGTGTGTTTACAAATTTAAGGGGAATTCCTTCCCCTCTTGGGATGTACCTTTTTGGTGCTAGTCACCAGCCCCTGGCCAATCGAAGGAGGGTTTGGGGTAGTCACAACATGAGCCGAGGTGGATGTGTGATGTGAAAATTATTCTTATTTTATGATTTTATATGAAAATAATATTAATAAATATGCCGATATGTTTTTATGTCATGGTTTATAACTACACCTACATACACTTCCATCAAATGGGATACACAATTATCGTTTGCGTGTACAATGTACTACCACCGCACAAACTGAAGTCATTTTTTCATACATAAACTACTTTAATGGGTAGAAATAATGTTAAAATTGTAGTTTTTATATGATATATATGATTTTGATGATCTATTTATGATTTTGGAATTATTATATAATGAATACCTTCATGCATTCAAATTTATGGCAATATGATAAATTGGTTTGTGGACGTGTGGACTATCGCCTTATCAATGCGATGTGAATTTTTCAGAATTTACATCTAATTTATTAAGGAAGGATTTAGTAAATTTATATGGTTTATTTTACATAATAATTATACATTAATGATAATTTATATATATGCATATATTTTATTTACTTTACTACCTTCAATATGACCAAAAAATGGAAACAACCTTCATGCATACGTATGACCTACCGTCTCTCTGAATGGTGTATTCCATTTCTTATTTACATATTTTATAATTTATTATAAATAAATATGAACTTATTAAATGTGATATTTATTTCATAGTAATAATTATTTAGGTCATGAAATAATGAATTAATTAAGAGAACAAAAAATATAACAAATCAAAACACATCTGAAATACAAAGCAGTTATTACCCATAACATAACATTATCATTAAATTATTAATAAATGGGTAATATATAGTATCAATAAAAACATATATGTTATTATATATAATAATATGTTTATGTGGTAGATTTATAATAAAACTATATGAATTATACAGGATGTTTGACTATCTACGAGGAAAGTGGAGACTTGTGGAAAAGAATTTATCATCACACTTTAATTTCTATGATATATATGCTATATTCACCAATTATATTATTATTTTGTTCTGTATATACGACCCTATAACCATTTTATATATTTAATTTCCTTTTTTAATGGTATTAAATGTTTCTATTGATGTTATTATTTCACGGATCTCAAGATCCAATACTAACTCAAGTAGTACCATTTCTAGTCTCACTTTTATTTCTATAAGACAAATTCCATATTCACCCCTTGTGTATTTTGGTTTGTGTATATATTAGACATGAATGTTTTATAATATTATTTTTTTAATATTTATTGATATTTGCATATATATTTTATGATCTATCTTTCATGGTGTTTGTGGTTCAAAAGATTCAAAATCGGTAATGTAATTTTGTCACAATATTAAATTTTAGACACATGTTTTTTCATGAACAGATATTCTTTTATGACATGTATAAAATTTACGTTGACATGTTTTCTCATGAATATAATTAATTTAATGATATTTTATGCTTCATGTAATGTTATTATTTAATGGGTATTTGGATTCAACATTCCCAATGTGGTAAGAGTTTATTTCTACAATGTCATCATTTATCACGACTGTTTGCGATTTTTCTTGTGTTGTTAAAATATTATTATCTATCTCTAAAGAATTATCATGAATTATCATTTAATCTGTTAATTTATAAAATATTATGTAATAGAATAATTTCTCACTATTTGAGACCTAATATGATTAAGAAAACATATTTATGAAAACCATACATTATTTTTTTCCTCGGTCAAAAATATATTTTATTCAAACATCATGTCTCTTAAAAATGTTTTGAAAATGTTATTACATTATATATTAATATAATATTCATGGAATGTTTTTTTAAAAGTGTGTCCTGATTTAATATGGTTTTCAATTTTTTTATCAAGAAGTGTTATATATGATTTTCAAAGCATCTATTTTATGTTTTCAAAATTTTAATTTCAAAGAAAAGGAATTCAATGATTTTAATAGATTATTTTATATTTTTTCAAATATATTTTAAAATAAATTGGTTTTCAAAATTTTTATGTACTATTTCAGATTAAAATTATTTTTAAGCCTCGTTTATAAGTTTTCATAGTTATTTTCAATTTTTTCAGTACTATTTTATGTTCAAGAAGTGTTTTTAATGATTTATAAATATTCATATATAGGTTTTCGAGGTTGTATTCAGTGAAAAATGTTATCAAAATTTTTAATGTTTTAAAAATATTTTTTCAAAGCATAATGAATATTTTTTTAATGAATTGTTTAAAATAATCCTTTGAAAATTATTCCCTATATTGGATGAAATTTGTTGATATAGTTTGAGATTTATTAGGGATATGATCCAGATAAACCATTAATATTTTTTTATAGAATGGTTTATGATTAATAGGATAGTTTTTTATGAATCCCACTTCACTTTCATGGGATATACCATGATAAAATACTTAAGAAACATGATTTCTTTAATGGAATATTATGTGATCATGAATCTTGTCTATTTTCCATATGTTTTGATAAAATGATATGTTTGCGATACCCAATTATTTTCTTGGGTTATGATAGGATGTTTGTGAAACCCAACTCTTATTTATAGGTTATGATATGATAAAATTTATTTTATCCATTGATACACAAATAATTGATTTCATTATAATATGGGTAGGGCTTATGTATCCCTTCAATTTATTGGGTAAATATTTATATATCATGAGAAAATGATGGGAAACAAGTTGAGTGGGGTGGTCCAGAATGGAAAATAATTGTGTCTTAATCCAACATGGGAAATAGGTGTTTCCTTATCCACAATGGTAAATACGAGTGCCCTGATCTATAGTTTAAAACTGGTCTCTTCTGATCCACTATGTTTAATCTCATGGGAGTGAATCTTTACTTGTATTATGTTATGGTTGAACCTTTTTAAATGTTTATAATGACATTCATGGACATTGTTTCATGTCCATAAGTCAATGAAAGGTCGTGATTTCATTTGGTTTAATTAATGACTAATCATATTTCTCCTTGTATATGTTCACAATGTTCTATGATTTTGTTTATGCAAAAATCTATGTCTTAGGCTTAAGAAATTATCACATTGTTCATGATATTATTTATCTTATGATTCACATCTTATGAACATACAATCATTATACATTTTCTCTTTGATAGGGTCATTGATCGGTATGGAATGATCTTCTAATGTTTTGATCATGTTCTCAAACCCATATGATTATGTTTACGAATACATATCTCTTTTGTTTACCATTACATAGCATATGATCTCACTATTTCTTATATTTCATTTCCCATGGAAAGGATGAAATGTTTTATGTAAGAGTAAAAAAATGGGACGATCTTTATTAGAGACTTTGGAGATCTTTAACCCTTTTAAAAGATATTTTGTCCTCTGTTTCCTAAGATGCTAAAAAATTATGGTCCTCAAGAATTTTTTTTGTTATGTGATGAAATTAATATAAAATTATTTAAAATCGATTTATGTTAAGCCTATGTCACTACAGATCACAACAAGGGGATTAATTGACCTACTTTAGGAATTCTTATTTGGTTAGATTTAATTTTCCAGACCTATATATTAAAAGGGTAATTTACAATATGTGGGGAAAAACTATTGAATTCAATTTAAATATAGGATCTACACCTATGTTGGTGTAGGATGAGGAAACATAATTTGGGATAACCATTGAGCATGTTCAAAACATGGGAGCAACCATCTGTTACTAAGGATCCTTCAAGGTGTAATCTCAAGATGTCATGTGTTATATTGTGTCCAGGAACTATTTACAATACATAACCTATTTAGATTGTGAGGATAATGTTTATCCATGTTGAATAAATAAAAAAGCATGATGTATAAGTGTTGAATATCTAGAAAGAAAGGTTGGGTTCCTTGGAATCCATTTTTCTATATGCTAAAATGTACTGGACGAGAACATGGGTAGGAGAGGAACAAACCTGACATGAAGGGGAAAGACCATGAAGTGAGACAATGGTGGGGATGGATCCCGGATACGTAATATAGGAATCCCAATTTATATCATGGGAATGGGAATTAAGCCACACATAGTTTTGGAAAATGACATGGTAGAAGACCAATACTGGAGTGTTAGTGTCCTCTATGGTGAGTACATCAAATCAACTCATATTTGAATCATCCAATGTTCATTGCATATGGTAAGATTTTAGTTTACAGTCACGCACTAAGGATGATGGTTTTGTTCATCCCACACATATCATATGAGGTGTCCCAATTTTATATTGGGTAATTCTATTGTTTAATTCCATGTGTTGAGTAAATATGGATTTACATTTTTTTGTCATACAACTCAGAATATGGATACTTCTAGTTTATGGTCATATAGATCATACCATAGGGGATGTTTCTAGTTTAAGTTCATAGAGCTCGAACTATAGAGTGTAGGCATATTAAGGAGGCTTGTGAAGCCTAAAAAGTGATATCCTACCGTGAATAGAGGGACAACAAGGGCCTCTTCCACATAAATCTTGACCAACCATACCCCACTCGACGTCCTAATTATTAGTAATGAAATAGATTTTAATGAGTCAATCATAGGATTGGAAAAGTGATATGATAAAATTGAATCACTATGTATGTTATGGGAATGTGAATCAAGACACACATAGTTCTGGGAAATGGTGTAATAGATTGATGCTGGAGGAGAAATCCTCCTGAGTGAGGATGGCTAGAAAAAGAGAGGGGGAATGGATTATTAAAACACTGGAAAGAAGGAAACCATGTAAATATGGTGCCACTAGAAGGCCAGATGCACATAGTTTATGGTCATAATTCATAGACTAATATTAGGTATTTCAAGGATGTATAGGTTGCTTCAAATAGTTAAAACTCGATGTAAATGAGTCAAGGAGGATCTACAACAAAAAATAAATTCATGAATCTAGTTGCACACAGTTTAAGGTCATATGGTTTAGATTTTGGGGAATCCTAAAAATAGGTTAGCACTATGAATATAATCCAAAATAGGTGTTCTATGAATCAATACATACCTGATGGGGGGTTGTAATAAAGAGTCAAATAGTTCTGGGACACACTGTGGTTGAGTAATGATACCGGAGTGGTGAAGTTTCTCTATGGCGAGGACATTGAATAATCTCCTATTTATAATATGAGGCCTCTCGAATTTATACAAGATAATTTTAACATTTAACATACTTTGTTGAGAATTTTGTGTTTCATGTCATACCATATTTTTCATACGGTAAATCATGGTTTTTTATAGGGTAGGGCTATAATTTAACATTGGGTGCTTTGGATGTTGGCATGTCTTATGTATTGAGAAGATGATACTTTTCCTTATAATGTTGGGTAATGATGGTGTCTCAATTCACTAGTGAGAAAAAAATATTATTTGGGATGGCACCATAATAGGAATCTGATATGGTCATTTAGCGCTGATCGTGCCACTTGCAATAGGAGGTTTTATGATGAATTCAATGCCTGTCATGAAGAAAGGAGGTTTAGGCATCACTACATATTTCATGGGGAATGGAAATCAATAATATCATAGTCGTATAAGTGAGAAATGTTAGAAGACCCAAACTGAAAATACGCATGGTTTTAAAATTTCTATGGGATGATAAATATGTTTTTTTATTCCAACAACATACAGAAGGATATTGTATACAAAGATTAAGGTAATTCAACTAGGTCCAAGTGGAATTTGGAAAATTATTTAATGTCATGATTCTTATACAGGGGGAGTGTTTCTTTCTATGGTGATTTCATGAAATTAATGTGGTAAAAACCAGAATGAAAGGTGGGTTATGAAAGACCATGTGATACATAAATATATTGAAACAAACTACACATAGTTTAAGGTTGTAATTATTGGATCAAATATGGTTCCAAAGGACCAAATGTTGTTGAATTTAATTTCTCCCACCATGGGTGGGTTTACACTGAATTGGAATCTCAGATCAAAGGTAGAGGGTCTAGGAATCACATCATATACCATAAGAATTGAAATCAAGACACATGCAGTCATAGATGTTGAACAAGGTAGGAAACCGACACTAGGTGGTGACCCACATTGACAATGAAATTAACGTATCCCATGGATTCTTTGAGGAATCCCTTAGTTATGAGCCTAGTTGAGGCAACAGTTACTATTACTATTATGAGGACATTTTTTTCATTGATGAAACATATGGTGTTTATGGGAATCTATTTCTTATGAAATGGGGTAAGGATAAAATTTATAATCATGTGATGAGGAAGTTCATTTTTTGGTCATCCCACATTTTCTATGTGATGAATTGTTTTTTATTTCATAGGGAAAGACTATAGTTTAACGTCATAAATTGGGGATGATTATATAATTATTAAATTTTGTACAACTCAATGTATTATTTATACAAGTTAAAGTCATCGAGCTCAGACTATAAGGGTTGAGAATAGTTTAAGGTCATAATTGTTGGACAAAATATGCAACATTTAGTTTTATTTCATACAACACAGAACTTGATTGTTATTGTTTAAGGACACATTTCTCTATCCATGGTTTCTATAGTTTATGGTCATATAACATTGACCAAGACTCCTAACAAATGGTTTTAGAATTTGGACCAAGAATCGTAGTTTAAGTTCGTAGAGTTTTTTCCAAGAATCATCGTTTAATGTCATTGAGTTTGGGCCATGAATCCTTTGTCATGTTCATATATTTTTGATCATGACTCGTAGTTAATTTCATAGAGTTTTGACCAAGGATTCTAGTTTATAGTTGTAGATTTTTTAAAAAGTCACTATGTTTATGGTCATTGGGTTTGGACGAAGACTCATAGTGTGAGTTTATAGAGTATAAAACATGAAACCTTTTTTATGGTTTGATAGTTTGGAAAAAGAATCTTAGTTTATGGTAATAAATCTTAAACCAACACTTCTAGTTTAATTTCATGGAGTTATGACCATATATTTTTGTGATGTACTACTTGAGATGCATGAAATTTGTGGGTGTGTGATGGAGTCTCCATCAATGGAAATTAAATATTATTCACCATTAGAATATAACTTGTGGATATTTTAATGTTCATAAATTTATTTATACAAGTTAGGGATGTTTTTTTCTGGATATCATCAGTGTTATGAGATCCAGTACTATGTAATAATTAACCAAAGAGATGAGGAAACCTTCTAATTGAATACTATTTCTATCTTATTCTAGTGAATCTCTTAGTTCTGAAAGGCCTGAATCCTATTTACCTCAAAAGATTTATAATCATAAAGATGAACTTCATCCATTTTTCATGGAATTAATTTGTCATAAACAACAATTCATAGTGATGGAAACTAAACCTAAAATAGTAAGACATCCTCAGTTCCACACAACAATGTGTATGGGGTCACTAAGTTGGAATTTCATATTGCAATCTAACAGGCCCAAAGGGAATTGGGGAACATATTTGTCACATACTATTTTTTTATATCAATCCAATTTCTATAAGATGTTATAGATGGTCAGGTTGAATGCCTCATTCTTTCTATTTTCATGTGCATTGTAGTGAGAAGTATAGTTAGACCAGATGTTGTACAAAAAGTGATATTTTTTTATCATAGAAGTGCAAATGTTAGTCCCATTGTTTTTGAAAATAGCACTATGAACTCTAAAATGATGAATGATGCGGGATCCGAAAAACTCAATCATGGAAAAGGTTTTGAATTCTATGAGGGGAACCAATTCTACCAATTTAAAAAAGATGACTTTTTTTGTTAGAATTAATATACACTATCGAGTTTTCCTTGTTGAGTATGGAAACCAAACCCAAAGTCTCCATTCTAGAAAAAGACAAGAATATGTTTTAATGTGGAGAAGCTTTCAAAGTTGATAAAAAATGTTATCATGAATATTACATGAATGGAACCTCTTGGTGAACTCATTTCAGCCTTGAACCATGGTAGAAAAAAAGTATCCCAATCTCCAAATTTGGTGAGAGAGATTCACTCTTTCTTGATGGGTACCATATGATTCATCATTGGCATCTTATATGGCCTGAAATATCTCATTTCCATGGAAGTAATAGAGGATAATTCCATCAAAGCCACACCTCTATAGGGTTCTCTCAAGGTTAGGCCCACTCAAGAAGGTAAATTGTAATGCACAATAGAGTGTTATATCATGCTCGAATCTATATAGAGTGATAATTTCACACCAAATATACTCATCAAATGGATTTTCCAATTGGGTGTTTCCCCACATGTGGTTGGGTTTGAGGTATCTCAGCATAGTGGTACTGAAATCCATTTGATTTTTTATAGGTTTCCATCATCTGATGCAGTTGTGCTGATGAATATCTAGTTTTCCACATGAATAGATTGTCCATCATAGTCTGATTATAAAATAGGCACAAAAGACGTGATAATTCATTTTATTTACCATTCTACAGATGAATAATATGTGTCACATTCTAATGGTAAGAGAACTAGGATATTATCTAATGGTTACGTTCTAGAAAGGGAACTAGATCATACCATCAGATGATGTAGTAACCCAGGATCATATTTATTCCTTACTCTAAATATTGATTCACAAGAAAACATTGTACATTAATCTTGGGGGTCATTTTGTTACCAATATTGAGGGCCTAGTACTATTCCTCTTTCTTGGTACAACTCTAAGAAAAAAATAATGATTATGGAAAGAAAACCTATACTAGAAAGACAAAAATGACTCATAGGACCACCTAATTAATATGGGGTTTATTGAGACTTCCTCTATTTATATTATTGGAGGCATCATCTAAATGAATCTTCCCACATGGTACAATTCGATTCCTTGAGAAAATAGCTTCATCCAGAAGTTCTGAATCCATTTGTAATTCTTCAGAGTCTAAATATAGTGTTAGAAATCCTTCATATGCCCAATCTTTGATAGCCTTTTATGGGATATACCAAATTTCTAAATGATGGGGTATTACCATGAGTTACCCAAACATATCTTTAGTATGAGGTGATTTAGGATATTAATTAGTGAGTCTGATTAAAACACCATCTAATGATATTGGTTCTGAAAATTATATATCAACCTTTTCAATGAAATAACCAATTCATGAATACTATTCTAAATAAACATGTTTTTGGTCTCCATGTGATTGTGAAATTGGATGAGATAGTTTAGGGGGGTTTCCCTACCTTCGCATTCCTTCTGGTATGGAGGGTTTCTAGGGGACTTTTCTAGAGTGGTCACATAAAGGACCAACTGCCTTTCTATGACTGGTGGAAGCATAAACATACACTATAGAAGATACTACATTATATCATCAATGAAAATTTGGATTTACTAATCCCCCTGTTAAAAAAAATACTTTTTCAGGATCCTCGAGAAGGGCTTGCACTTTCCAACCAATTTTTTGTAAAATTTGCGTATATAGGTTGAGCAGATGTAGAGTCCCCACAACTCTTAAAGATTTCATGAGCATGGAATTTTATAATTGGCCATAATTTTTTCAAGGTAAAAATTGATGGCTCATTGTCTTAGGAAAAAACTAAGAAATTTCCTCGAGGTGACGTAGAACACACATTTCAATGGTTCATATTCAACTATTTGGAGTGGAGTAAACTGAACACTTTATCATGAACCTGGTATAATTATGACATTGGCATGAGTTTCCCACCAAATAATCCAAAAAATAGTCTGAAACTATGTTCATAATCATCTTAATGATGTGGTTCATAGCCCATAGGTAAGTGCTGGTAATGATATGCGAACTGAGAAGAATCACCAGATACTAGAAATCTCATTGGGGTGCTATTATGTTTGTGGAATCCTCATACATGAGGGCTATCCATATTTAATGTACTTTGAATATCAATCAACTATGGAGAGAGGATATAACCTATATATAAAATCAATCATAATCTCTATCTTCGGAATGGGAAAATAATCATTTGGGCAATAGTGGTAGTGGTCACGAAAGATATTGCACACTCTGATATTACAATTTTTCTTAATGATTGGAATAATAATGTCTAGAAATCTATGATACTGGACATCCCTATAAAATAAAATGTAATGAGATTTTCAACATCATCCTTGACCATTGAACCATGTGAAGGGTGCTTTAGTATAAAAAGATATTTGAAACCGTGGTGACTCACCAAGAGGCCAGGATAATGAACAAAAACCTATGGGTCTATCCCTAAAAGATCGATATATCTATAGGAGAATAAATTGATGTGGTGTTTCAAGATGAAATCATTCTACTAATACTCCACTAGGGACATGGATAAACTTATTAGTGTAGTCCTTGCATCTTCCATAGTACCAAGGTTCACCTAAGTCTGCTAAAAAATACTGGAGACACCCACTTAAAATATAAGTGGGGAATCTTATAAATATTCTTCATTATCTAAGAGAGGGGATTTAGAGGGTGGAGGTGACTATTCCTGGTAATCTGGCCCTAACGGATTGCTAGTGGATACTCTTGTAGATACATAATCCTTGATGAGACATTCTTGTTCTTTAGTGACTATGATAATAGAATTTATTAATCCAATTCCATTTTAATTCCAGAAAGAAGGTCCACTCTTTATATCATTGAAATGGGGATGTGCCTACCCTTTTTGAATAAAACTAACTTTGAGGAACATGAGAGAATGACACATATCAGTGGTTATAGGGAGAACTTCTTGATACTTCATAGGAGTAGGGTTTTCTTGTATCAATCAAGACTTTCAACTATAAGAGTATGATGTAATATGTGAGTGCCCCTTATTCTTGGAGATGAAAAAAAACCCTGTATTTTCAAGGTAGTGGGCCTCATACGGGTCAACGGGAGACATGTCACCCAGGATTACCCCTACTCAATCAAAAATTGAATATTTTAGTCACTAGTGTTATGAAGAGGGGACTATTTCATGAAAATGAATCCAGAGTCATAGTAGCATGTTGCCTATAGTATCTTATGGAACTACCATAAATTTAGTACATGACACTAGTCTTAATAATTGGGTCATCAACTAATGTTTTCTAAACGGTTTCCTCCCATACTTATCAAACACATGAACTGTCAATTTGGAGTGCGTCATAACTAATTATGTAAATAATAGCATATGGAGCATCCATATCTATATGACTTTGATCTTGGAGCAATTATCCACCATGTTCTTGAGAATTTATACACAATTGAAATGAACTGTGATATACAGTGGGTGTATTTTCCCCAAAACAATGACACAACTGTCTTCTCTAGAAAATGGGATAATTCCTTAACATTCATCGTTCTCAACCCCAACTATTTAGTGGGCCTTAGTGGAAGACATATCACCCTTTAATTGATGGGGTCTCTTCAAGGCATCAGCAAGGGAATCTCACATTTACATCAATCAGTAGTGTTTCATGAGGATTGAAATACATAAAAGTATTTTGGAAAAGTGATTTATAAAATCATAAATCAAATCTTGAATAATTTTTTTCCTTTGGAGGGGTTTTTATTGGTAGCTCTTGAAACATGTGATATTCGATGACGTGATGAAGCCAGGCTAGCATATACAATATGCTACTATTGGCTAGCTGGTCTACTATTAACAAATTATAGATGGGTTCATATTGGATGAGTTTGAGCCTTGGATGGTTATAGATGATCATGGTGTGCTCATAGATGAGAATTATAGTTTAATAATATATTTGGATTCAGGGGCATGAATAATATAGAGTATTAGGAGAGCTATGATTGAATAGTTCTATACAAGACATGCTTCTAGGTTTCCGTAACATGAATAACTATGTTTGATGTGAATAAATGAAAACATTGTGTGCTAGAATATCCCCAACCTCACTTTTGATGGTTTCATCTAGATTTGTATGAGGGGTCCACTTGGTGTTCCACATTTTTAGGAAATGTGATAGGGCCTAGCAATTTAACAAAATTCATGGGGGATTATTCTTTCTCCTTATCAGTGGAATAATTTAGGGGATGCACATACCTAGGTAGAATAATCCAGATCTAGAAGGGTGGACTCACCAATTCTGAAAGAACATTTTGGCACAAGTGGAGGAATCTAATTTCCATTATGGTTCTGAAATCTTCTATTCGGGAGGCTTTAGAGGTTGTGGGGCTAATCTAGATGTAACAGTCAGAGGATGAACGAAAACCTATGTGAATTTGGATTTCTCAAGAAGTTTTAAATAATACCATAGGGGAGAGAAGTTGTATTATGAGCCAACTAGTTATCTTATTTCTACATTATTTTCCTGGGAACCTATTTCCACTCACCAATTCCTCCACTCTCACTATTTTTTTCAACAAAAACAAGTTCCATCGGTGATCAAATGTTTCAAAATTTGACTAAAACACAATCTACCTGGTAGTGGAACTATTTTTCAAATAAAAATTATTATTATATTCTATGTCCATGGATCCTGTGATATTGTAAATGATCAATGAAGGCATTGAGATTAGCCTAATGGGGTCTCTTGCATTTCGAAAACATTAGGATTCCCTTTTTCAAGTCATATATGAAATATCATGGGAACTACAAATATCTGACTGACTAGGTAATATTAATTATTTTTACGCAAGAAACAATATGATCCTATTCTTGATGGGATTAAAGGCCACCTTCTATCAAAGAGGAGGTTGTGCTTGGAGAGGCTATTTTGGGAGGAGCAATGTATGGTGAGGCTGTGCCTGGAGAGCCTCATTCGAAATAAGTGGAATGTCAGGGTACCTATTCATTAACCCTTTTATTCAAAATGATAACATCTTAATATTTTACGAGGATTCTCATTGAAGAGGTAATAGGAAATGGGCAATATTGTTTTTTATTTTGATGCAATGATTCTTAAATATGACCATCATTTTTGGGGGACTCTATAAGTCCAATTTTGTAGTTCAAGGAGAAGAGGTGACAAACCAACTAAATCTTAACATTCTTTATGCACTTAATAAGCATCTATTATTGGGAAAATGACATGTTGAGTGATATTTTGAGTCCTTTCCTTCTGCCGGTGAAGCTGGTGGCTCACTCATCAGGTCCCAATTTTATAGAGTCCCCAATTTTGAGTCATACCTTGAGAAAATGTGGTCCAGATACTATATGGGTTTACCCATTAAATTAAATTCATTGAATCTAGGATGGAAAAACTCTAGGGGTGCTCAATCATGGTCCACCCATGCTAGGAATGGCTTTTCATTAGGTTGAATTTCCACATGTTGTGTTTCTAGAGCCTTGAGATGGGTGATGAGAGATGCTATCACGTCATATTGGAAAGGACTTTTTACTGCTTATGCATTAATATTCTCATCAAATTTAGGATAAAAAAAACTTGATTATGAGATGGATAATAATTATTATCAATCAATGTAAGTGAATCATATCTTGGTTGTATTATATAGTCTCAAGATTCTTAATTTATTCAGTGTTTAGGGCCACAAAGTTCAAATTAATATTTCAGACCAAGGTGGATTGGGTTCCCCATTGGAGGAAATATGAGGTCTATTATGTTGTTTTCATTTTCCAAGCATTACTTGAAAATTATCTATGTATTGTGGTATTTACATTACTCAATATGTTGATGCTAGGATGTTATCTTGTTGTCTGAATAAACTTTTTGTGCAAACTTTTTTCAGTTGAAGGGCTCAAAATGTCTGTTTTTATCAATTTACTATTACGAAGGATGTAACGTCTCATTGGGGGACATGGGGACCCGTTTTTTATCTCAAATGACAATTGAATATGCATGACAAAGTGGTCTTCTTGGGATTGTGTCACCCATTGATGCATGTTATCCCTTTCATGACCTATGCCGACATAACTGTTTCGTGGATATTATTTGAAGTTAGGGGTTATCAAATTCACCATGGGTTTAGTTATAGAGGAACCATCATTTTTTGTGGATGGGATAGATTGATGGTCTTGTTACTATCAAAATATGTGGTTGATATTGAGGGATTTACATTGCACCAATCCGCTAATATTCACATGTGGATATGCCTCTTCCATATCCATGCAGAGAAAAATGAGATTCATAATGTAGGTTTTCTTTATAGTCTAGAAACATCCATAAACTAATTGACAAAACTCTACAAGGATTCCTATAATGTGAACAATCTTCCATTGTTGGTGGATGTCATTGAGGTGCTCGTGGTGCCTTGAATTTGTCACCAGATGGTCAGAATGATTGTTAAATGTGACATAGATTTTTAGAAAAAAATGCCCAGTACTCTCTGAGGGACTATGGGATACAAAATATAGAGCATCATGTGCAAAAAACATGACTGATAACTAGTGAGAAACTAGAATCTCCAACATGTAATGTTTCTCACTACTAAGGGAGGGTCCATATCCTAGTCATCCAAAGCCTAGATTGGCATAGGATAAGATATGGGTAGTGGAATTCTTGCAGTCCTTCATTGTGGATGATCTATCAAGGAACTAGGTGCTGCATGGGTCAAATATCGACTACATTCTAGTATGTATCTAGTATGTGGTTCCAACATCAAGATCATATCCATGTAGGATGGGGTGTTTACAACTTCATCATGATTGCGAGCTGTATTATCCCTTTAAGGTTCAAAAATGTTCTCACCATCATCCGAGAGTAAAAATCCAAACCCTAAAATCTATCTATCAAATTGCGTGGAAGTTTAAATGAGGGTAACTAACTGTGACATAGAAAATTTTATATTGTGCATTTGGAAGGAGTAAAAAATATTATCCACCTACTGGTGTCTGTGGAAGGATTTTTAGATCTTTTAGAGATATGGTTTCAGGTTTTGATCCTTTTTAGTGGGATTATTCCCTCGAATATGGGAGTAGGGGTTATGTTTGCCTCATTGAGTCATCTATTTCATTATAATTTAAGGGGATGATGATGTCATGAATCTCTCCAGGGTCCTACTTCTGAATACAAGGGACTTCTCCATGTATGATCTACTGAGAGTCACCTAGTATTCTCCAATGTGTTTTTTCGGTCTCCACAGTGGGATCAATCCATATAATGGTTGTTATCCATCCTTCAATGGGATGGATATTTAGATAAGGGATTGTTTTTTCCTGGGGAGGAACTTCGTGATTGATGATGGAGGTTTGGGGTGTACAAACGCATTGGTAGATTATTGGGAGGGGTGGACCTCCACATTAGATGATGGTGGGGTCAGAATTACCTCTATATTGGATAATGTATGTATAGGGGGGAACATCATTTTGGTTGAGGTTTTAGGGAGATGACCTCCACATTGGTTGATGATGGATTTGTGGGAACCTCTGCATTAATCCAGGGTGGTGTTAGGAGGAACTTTTCATTGGGTGATCATGCTGTGGGGAGAACCTCTATTTCGGATGATGGAGGTGTGGGTGGGACCTCCTCACTAGCCCATGGCTGTGTGGGGTGGACCTCTAAATTGATATATCTCCTCCCAGTATTTCTAGTAACTTATTCTAAGGTCACAAGGAACTGAAAAAGTCAACCTGGCCTATCTTAGAAGAGATTGGGTTCTTAGTCCAAGGTAGTAAAAGGTATATCCATATTGTGATGGTTCATGGATTTGATGTGATACGCAAGAGGTGGTAGGGAACTTGGATATATAGAACATTCCTCATGTTGAGAAATGTTCTTGTTCAACCAACAACATCATCATTTAATTTTCTGGACTAGTTGTAGTAGAGTATGTATTGAGCCCACCCAGTCATCAAACTATGAGACAAATCCGCATTGGCACTGACACGACCTAATTAGATCCCTCCTAGGAATATAGAGTATGGTTTCCATGATAAGTATATCTTGAAAAACCCATAAATATATGGAATCGGGGAGTGAGATATCATAGTGCATCATGGAGAGTCTCCCAAAGAGGTTGTCCATTGGAACAAGGGTGGTTTCCCCCTATATGGCCCTTGGGGGTGGCAGTGTTAGTGACACACTATATAACAATCCTATTCCTTATTTCACATTAATACATGATCATTTACATAATAATACCATTAATACCACTTGTATATTCAATAAGTGTTATGTATTTTGGAATTATGTAAAATACATAACATGCTAAAATAGGGAATACAATATCATTATTGAATTTTTTATCATTCTCAGTATTCTACTTCAAACATAAATCATCATGGGATATATTGAGGAAAACAGAAGTAATGGGTGAGATATAAATCCTAAAAAGGGAATAAGAAATTAGTATCATGAATTAGATAATACAAGGTAGATAATTTTAATATCAATGTGGAATTATAGTAATATGAATAATATGGCATTATAAAACATGATAGTCATAGCACAGGAAATATGGAAACAACAACAAACACTAAATCATAAAAAATATGTCAATGCTAAATCTAGAAAGTCCTTATGGTGGATAAAGACCCATAAAGGAATATGTTTCACTCCCTATCCCAATGATTAGTATTATGATACTAAACATTACCCAATGAATTGGTGCACTATTTGGGTGCGCCCATCAAAATCCTTTCACAATCATGCTTAAGTGTGCAAGATAAATCATACAACATAGATTCTTTCATAACTATAAATTATTCCAAGATCATTGAGTGTAGAATAAATTCATGTAAGTCCCCAACAAAAAAGTATATGTTATTAAGTATGAGAACCATTGATATGAAATTGGTACTGTATTTAACTACACATTTTTTTGGGAGGGAAAATCCTGGTGATATTTCAATGGTAGATATGTCACTTAGAGATTCATTTATTTTGGATGATAAGAGTGAAATGGGTCTCTCATCACACATACATAAAATGAGATGTAATAGGTACATGTATAAATCTTTTAGACCATTTGAAATTGGAAATCGAAGCTATAAGGTAATTAAGAAACATGAATAAAGAAAAGAATAATTACTAATTTTTGGCATGTTAACTAGTTTACATAACAAATCATGGGAGGATTCATGAGTGAGAAAAGGTGGATCTCATCATTTATAAATTAAATGGAATATAAGGGGAATATGGGAGAATATATTTGAATAATTGAAAATGGAATTTAATATAAAAAACATAAAAGTAGTTCTTGAATTGAAATGAGAAGAGTGAAATCCCTTACGGGATTTCAACCGAGAAACTACTTAGGTGACAGAAAAAAGGGAATAATAAATTTTTCATCCTTAAAATTTTATCCATTTGAATTTAGGGGTGGTTTATAATTGAATCAAATAAAAAAATTCAATTTAGAAGACAAATTTCAAAGAAGTCTCTTGAATTGAAAGATAGAGAGGAAGGTGAGGGTCCCTTACTTGACATCCTGGCTTGTAAAGATTGGGAGGGGATTTTTGAGAGCTTTGAGTTTCCATTGGAGGGGTCTAGATAGTGGTTTTAAGGGTATGTTTGTCACTTAATTAGTATTAGTGAAGATATTTGAGATATTGTGTGTGTCTATATTGGAAAAGAGGGGGATTTCATTATAATTTTGTTTTTTGAAAATACATAATAAAAGTTTCAATACCACAGACCATTCCATTGTTTTTTACAATGTATTATAAAAAATTGGAGTGGTTTACATTATTTTATATGGTAAATGAGAAAAATTAATTAAATAATGACCTTTATAATGAGTATGTAACTCATACTCCAATAGAAATGATTTTAAAAACATAAAATATAATACATGTCTTGGAGGATTCATAATAGGTTTAACAAATAAATATAACAAATTAAAAATAACATTATTTTAGAATTAAAACATATATTTGGTCGTCGATACCATTTATAGTATTTATTATCTCACTATTTGATCATTTTGATGTCATAGTACACAAAGTATATTTATATAGTATTTAATTTTGACATGAAAATTTGACTATCTTAGAAAACTATGAAAAATTCACCATTGGATAATTTTGATGTATTTATTCCAATATTAATATTAACTTTATCAAAAACTATTTTATAAATATGTTAATTTTTACTTTTAAATTAATAATTGACATCTATTTAAAATGATAGGTTTTTGACAATAACAGTTTTCGAACCCTTTTAAAAATATCATTTGACATCATAATAATTATAAGAACATTTATAATTCTTAAAAAATATTTAATAATAAGATTTTATTAAAATATTTTTTATTAAAAAAATTCTTAAATTTTTTAAAATAAATTGCATTATCAGATTTTAGTATTAACAAAAATACTATTATTTCATTATTCAATAAAAAAACATTAACAGGGTAACAATAATAGGGAAAAAATATATTCATTATTATATAAATATTAATTTACATTCTAATATTTATAGGTTCTGGATATATATCCCTTTATTACACCCTCAAATACACAAAGTGTATGGTGTGAGATAGAGGGGCTTTCATTTGCGGTTCAACAAACGTGGATTGGGTCGTGAATTCAATGAGCGTAAAATTGTACCATAAATAGTTTCTCTCAGTCTAAGAAGTTTCTGGATCTCATCTTAGGATTTTTGAAGGGAAAAGCCCAAAAATTGTATCTCTCTCAGAAACTATTATAAATTGTCTTCATAGGGTACAATGCTACTACTTGAGGCCATAACATAACTTGTCTATGTAATTTGGATTTGTTAAAACCCTATATTTATACTTACCATGTGATCACTATTCAAATACTATATAATCAATGGTAAAGATACTTAACAGTTATTTAAATACAATTGAGAATAATAAATAAAAATATGTGCATGTATTTTATATAAGCATATTACTTAATAATACATTTAATTAATCAAAATGGGAATTTTATTTATAATAGTAATGGTTGTTGCAATCACACTCAAAACATTTCTCCCGCAAAATTTTCTTTTCACACACCAAAACAGATTACAGTAACTGTATTCCATCCCCTCCTCTAGTACCAACACTACTTATTCAATCTTTTTCTTTCTCAACATCAATTTAAAAAGGTGAATTGTCTTGTTTCATAGAAAATGTTTTCTCTACGATCTAAGATCTTTACCATCTAAAAATTTTAAGAATGATCATTATCTAATGGTACCATCTCTGGATAGAATAAATATGAGGGGTATATTATGTACATTATCAATAGGGACACGTGGAATACATCATATACTTGAGATTGGTTATTTGGGAGTGATAGTCGATATGCCACCATTCAGATGAGTTCAATGATATCAAAGGGTCTGATGTATCTTGTACCAAGCTGCCCTTTCTTTTCAGATATCATCAATTTATACCACAGAGATATGTGTAGGAATACCGTGTCTCCAACATCAGGCTATAGGTCTCATCGAAAATTATCATCATTGCTATTTTTTTTACTCCGAGTGGCCTTGATGTGCTGTTGAATGGTCTTAACCTTTTCCACCATTTCATTTAACATTTTCGGACTTAGTAGGTGGTATTCACTAATATAATCCCAATATGTATGTGTTCTTCACATCCTCCTAATAGGATTATCCTAGGGATTTAATTTGATGTACAAGTTGAGATTATTGTTGTATGGAACTCGGCCAGAGGTAGATGTTGGCCCCATACTCCTTTTAAGTATATTGATCATGGCCTTAACATGTACTCATGTTTTTTGGATATTCTAATTTTATTGGACATCAATTTGAGGGTGATAATCTATACTAAAATTCATCTCATAGTTTAGGAGATACTGGGACTATTAAAAAACATATAGGTCAATATTGGATGTCAATCAGACACAATTTATATTGGTACTTCATAAATACTCACTAATTATCCAACGTATATCTGTGCAAGTTGATCGAGTGAGAAATACACTGAAATCAAAATGATGTGTGCAGTGTTTTTAAGATGATCCACAGCAAACAAGATAGCATTGTTTCTTATAGATGTCTTCAAAATTATGGTGAAATCGTTTATGGTTATTTTTTCCCATTTCCAAAATTCTATGTATAATTGTTTTATAATCCACTAATGCTTATTAATTTGATCCTTCACTTACTGATATACCATGAACATTGATATATATTTAGCAATATCTTCCATCATGTTTCCCACAAATAATTCCCTCAAAGATTGTGATACATCATTATATTTCGTGTTTGAATGGAGAATGTTGAATGATGTGCATCATATAATAGTTCCTTCTTTAACTCAGAATTTGATGGAGCACATAGTCATGACCCAAATTTCAGAAATCATTCTTCACTAAAATTAAACATGAGGATCCATGTCTCGTAATGTTTACACTTTTTTCTAAACACCCACATCACATTTTTTTATCTTCCATTAATTTTTTAAGAAGATATTATGAGAATTTATTCGTGAAAGGATTGATAATTTTGATTCTTTTATGATTTCCATGTCCATCTTCTTCAATTATATGAATATTGGATTCTTCTCAATTCTAATAGATAATAAAATTGTTTGATCCTTTTCACAGAGAGTAGCCTACACAATATTTTATATACTGGGATGCTACTGAATTGATTGGTTATAGCCCCTGATCAACTTTAACTATCTTCATTAGTGCACATTCATCTCCTTTTGAGTGAATATATAATTGAGAATTTTGTGATCTGCATATATTTCACAATTCTCCCCAATGTTATAATGCTTCCAAATTTTTAAAGAGAAGATCACTGCATCCAAATCCCTATCATGCATTGGGTATTTATATTCATGAACCATCAACTTCATTGAATAATAATCTATGACATTGTCATTTTTCATAAACACACAGCCCAATACCTTCTTGAAATAATTGATGAATATTATGAAATGATTTCCAATTGTGCATACTGTGATAACATGGGTAGTGATATGATTATTATTAAACTAAATGGATTTTTCTTCACTTTTATCATTCCATTCATGCATTACTACCTTCTAATTTAACTTGGTAAGAGGTTTTTATAATAATGAATACTTTCTAGAAAATATATGATAACACCAATCCATGAAATGAGACTATGGATATCTGTCCCAGATGTTGGCTCATCCATCCTTCAATTAATTCCATCAATGATGGTTCCACATATATCCCATTTAATGTGATGATATTTCCCAATAAATTTACTTACGTCAACCAAAAATCACAATTCCAATTCTTGGTATAAAATTCTGTTTTCTTAGTGGTCTTTAGCATAGCGCTCATATTCTCGTCAAGCTCCTTATTGGTTTTGGAGAATATTTGAATATCATCGATAAATACATCCAATTTTTTTGAGTTAATCTCTAAAAACACTTCATCAAGTCTATGATGATTATTGGAGAATTAGTGAGTAAGAATTTAATTACAATGAACTCATAGTGCTCGTAACTTTTACGAAAAGCTGTCTTGGGGATATGCTCTATCTTCACACTAACTTGGTTATATCCTAACCACAGATCCACCTTGGGGACGTATTTCTCTCTGAATAGTTGATTAGAAAGGTCATTAATCTAAGGAAAATGATACTTTTTGTTTATGTTTATCTTATTGAGATCATAATAATCAATTAAAGGTTCACTGAACCATCCTTCTTCTTGATGAATAGAATTGGTGAAAACCATGGAGAAACACTTGGGTATATGAACCCCTAATCCAGATTCTCTTATAGTTGTTTCTTTATCTCCCCAAGTTCCACAAAATACATCCAATATAGAGTTTTGAAAAATTTAAAACACCCCAGTTTATTATCAATTGAAAATATAACCTCTTTAGTAAGAGGGGGACAAGGAAATTGTTCAAGAAACATGGCAGCGTGTTCCCTCACAATAGACGTATATTTGAGGATGATTCTTTCCTTATACTCAAAAATGTGATCAAGAAATTCTTTCTCATAGGTAAATAATTGTCATGTTTGAGATGATTGTTCTAAATAGTATTCATCCTCCTCCTTTAACTTGTATAGAATAGTGGATTGATTATTGTTAGGTCCACAAGGATGAATACCCTAAGAGGGGGGTGAATCAGGGTATGACTAATTAAAAATAAAATCTCTTTCTGATCTTGTTTTACTGTTAAAAAAAACACTCTTGTCTCTCTTTCCCGCTGCACAATATAAACATAAAGTAATGAATTCACATGACAGAAAAATTTTTACTTAGTTCACCCTCACTGGGCTACGTCCAAGGAGCATACGCCGACAAGTTGCGAGTCGTACCAAATTCACTAAAAGCGCACTGCTGTTTACAAAGTTTAGGATAGATCACTTCTACACCTAGGCTCACTGCCTATACAAAATATAGTGTAAGATCACTAATTTCCCAAGGGTCACTCCATGTTTCTCTCTCTCTAGATCATTGCCGGGGGAGAGGATAACCGTCTTTGTCTTCCTTTGCTCACTACTCTAGAAAGGATCCACTCACAGTTTATAGACTTGTAGGTCTCTTCATTATCAGTAATGAATAAATCCTCTATTGTATGTGGATGTTCTGTTGAAGTCCAACTTTCACCCGTAGATGTATTTCTATTTGCACCAAAGGTATCGGGAAATCTTCCAGCTTTCACGCAGCCCTGAATAACCACTGTGAAATAACCTTATTTAGCGCACAGGTCAAACCCATCACGCAAGTCTCGGAACACATGTCAGAACCGGTGGGCATGTCCACCTCAGACACTTGCGCGACACAAGTTTCATCAATTCCAAAAATACCGCAACACACTTCCTCTTACGCCCAAACCAATATTGGCGCGCAACAGACAACAATCACCCTTCTTCAAATCTGGCGCACTAATCCTACTTGCGCGATACACCACCATTTGTGTGACCACCACACCTGCGCGACGAGAGCTCTGATTTTTCTAAGTGTTGAACTCTGTTGAAAATGAAATGGGGTGGTCCTATATTTATAGGAATTTGGTCACCCATCACAAAGGCGCTTAAGTCTCCTCTCGGCACTTAAGTCTCAGTGTGCAGGTCTCTTCCCCTGCAAGTCACTTGCGTGACCCACATCCAAACTTGCGCGACCCTCTTTACTTTGCCATATGTTGATGTTCTGATCTTGAAAAACATATGGCACACAAGTTTCCAATCCTCCTAGGTACTGGTGTGCAAGTCAATTCATGGACCATAGGTCACTTGAGCGACCAACTCAACACTTGCGGGACCCTTATCCCTTTCCCATTTTTCGATGTGTCGATTTTTAGGCCCAAAAATTTGGAACAAAATGGAAAATCCCACCACCTTGTATCTGTCCATTTTGTACCGCCTTCAGATCATCCATTCCTTTATCAACTTTCTTGAATCAAACACGGATTTTTGACCACAGCTCTTGAACTCAAAAGTCCACCATGAAATCCCCTTTTTCAACAAATTTGTATTTCATTGTTTTGCTTTGTCAACAATCACCACTCATATGTCCACTTTGTCAAGAAAAACAATCACCTCAAAAATGCTTCAAGGATACCATGAGGGATTTTTCCCCAATAATCTCCCCCTTTGGGTTTGTTGAAAAATATTTCATAAAAAGATACATCGTTATTTATTCATCCACCATTCTACATTTTCGATTCTGATAGCGATCAAGGATTTACTCAACACATAATATAAGCACACATGAGAAATGTTTGGCATGAGAAACAAGAGTAAATGAAATGTTCATCAAGGAATCACTTCATCTCTGACACTCAATATTGACACCAAACTGATACCAATTTTTTGGAAATATTCTTTCCGCAATCCAACACCGCTCTTCTACTTTTATCACGATCCTCAGCTATCGTGATATCTGTTCTTTGATTGATCACATCTAGCATCATCAGATTTATACTCTCCCCCTTTCTCATTGCTCCCCCTATTTCGCTACTTCAGTTTCCAGCTTCTCCCCGAATCTATAATGATTTCTCAAATAGCCACACTATCTCCCCCTTGAACAATCACTATTTTCTCCCCCTTTGTCAGAGAACCCAAAGGTCACTCCTTTGCTGTCTGTAACAGAGTAGAGAACACATATCATAACATTAGGGAAAAAAATATCATACCTCGGGGAGAGGGGAGGGTGTTCCATATCCACACTCTTTTAAGTGCAGGGATTCGACTGAACTCCCAGAGCAAGTCGATGCCTCTCAAATGCTTTTTTGGGTAAGGCATTTTTCAAAATGTCTACAACCAGTAGTTCTGTAGGCACATACTCCAACTTCATGATTCTCTGCACAACCATCTCCTTGATAAAATGATACTTTATCTAAATGTGCTTTGTCCTTCAGTGATGGATGAGATTTTGGTTGATATTTATAGCTCTTGAGTTATTGCAATGGATTCCGATCGGAGACTTCACATCAACTCCTATATCTTCAAGCTTCTTCTTCATCCATAATAACCGTGTGCATGTTTGAGTGGCCGCAATATACTCAGCCTCCACAGTGCTCAATGAAATGCAATCTTGCTTCTTGATTTTCCAAGAAATACACAATCCACCAAGATAGAATGCACATCCTGACGTTGATTTTCTATCATCTACTCATCCGGCCCAATCTGCATCTGTGTAACCCAATAACACTTATTGAGATTTGTAATTATACATCAGACTGAAATCCACTGTTCCTTTGATATACCGAAATATTCTTTTCACTGCAAGCATATGGATTTCCTTGGGATTACTCTGATATCTCACTGCTTGGAATGCGGTGAAAACAATATCAGGCCGTGTCACGGTCAATTACAACCAACATAAACTAATTTTCTTATATTCTGTAATATTAACTACCTTTCCATCCTCATCTTTTGATAATTTCATCCGCGTAGCAACATGAGTTTTCATCTCCTTGGAATTCTCCAAACCAAACCTTCTTAAATCCTCATTGGCATATTTAGATTGTGAAATGAATGTTCCATTCCTTCCTTGTGTCACCTGTAGACCAAGGAAATACATTATCTCACCAATCATTTACATTTCAAATTCATTTTTCATGAATTCAGAAAATTGTATGCACTGGGCCTCATCTTATCTGAAAAATATTATGTCATCGACCTAAGCCAACACCATCATCCTTTGATTGCTATCTTAGCTGAAATAGAGATTTTAATCAACTCCCCCACACTGGGAACCAAGCTTCTTCAATTACTGATCAATCCTTGAGTACCATGCTCTTGGTGCTTGTTTCAGCCCATACAACGCCTTCTTCAGTTTATAAAATTTTTTCTCATCCTCATGAATAATAAAACCATATGGATGCTCCATATACACCTCCTATTCTAGAATACCATTCAGGAATGTGGATTTGAAATCCATATGGAACACTTTGAACTTTCTTTGCACTGTTATGGCCAAAAATAATCTGATTGTATCCAGCCTTGCAACTAGTGTAAATGACTCATCAACATCTATTCACTCTATCTGGGAGTATCCCTTGCACACTGGCCAAGATTTTTTCCGAATCATTATGCCATATTCATTCTTCTTGTTGCGATAGACCCATTTAGTCCCGATGACATTCTTGTCTGCTGGCCTCGAAAAAATCTCTCATGTCTAGTTCATCTCAATCTAATCAAGCTCTCCATTCATAGCCTGAACTCAGTTTTCCTCTTCAGCTACATCCGAAAAACATTTCTGCTCCACATGAGATAAAAATGATGTTTTATTTAATGAATTCATTCTTCGAGTCTGAATTGGATCTATCTGATCACCAATGATATTCGTCCTATCAATTTCAGCTCGACTAATAGGCTTCCTTGTAGACACAAGCTGGAAAATTTCTTATTCATCATCATTATCTTCATCTGAGTCAGCATCTACCACTTCTTCTCCATTTGTTTTTCTTACATCATCATCACTTTCATCCAGAAATTGTTCACTGTGTCGTTGAGTATTCTGTTCATTTTCATCTATAGTGACATCATTGCTCTCAACAATTTTTCCTAGCCTTTTGTTGAAACATTTATATTCTTTGTTTTTTCCCGAGTAGCCATGGAATATCCCCTCATCTCCTCGTGGCTCAAACTTCCTATGATTTTATTTGTTTAGAATGAAGCACTTACTCCCAAATATTCAAAAGTATTTTAGTGTTGGATTCTTTCCGTACCACATTTCATACTGATTCATCCCTTCCTTCGGACATAACAAAGATCTGTTCGAGATATAGACCGATGTCAAAACTGCTTCCTTCCAAAATTTCTCTGGTAGGTTCTTTTCAATAAGCACCGATCTAGCCATGTTGTTGATGATCCGATTTCTCCTCTCAACCACTCCATTTTTTTGGGGTGTTTTCACTGATGAAACTAGATGACTTATCCCGTGTTTCTCGAGATTGTCTTCGACTTGCATGTTTGTGAATTCCGTACTGTTATCAGTACGCAACATCAGAATTTTCTAACTAGGAATCCTTTCTGGTTCTATCCTATTATACTTTATGCAGCTGAACACATCTTTCATATGGGTAATGACAAGTACACATTCCATTCTGCTATACTCATCAATGAAGAGAACATTGTACCTTTTCCCAGTTATAGCTCGTAGTGAGATAGGTTCACATACATCAGCATGCACCAATTCGAGCACTCTAGTTGATTTATATTCCTTTGGAATGTATGTCTTTCTAATGATCTTCCCTTGTTGGCATGCATCACACATATGAGTGTGATCACGTGATAGTTTGGGAAGGTCTTTAGAAGCATCACACTTTACCAGATCTTTCATAGATGGTTGGCATAGATAATTGAGTTGCTTATGCCACAAGTGGTTTTCTTCCTATGTAGATAAAATGCACACATCTTCTTCCCTTCCTACAAGGTAATGATTTCCATTTTTCCTTTTACCCTATAGAACAATTGCTCCATCTCTTACTTTCACAACACACATCTTCTTGGTAAATCGGATAGAATTCCCAGAGTCACATAGTTGACTGAAACTGAGCATGTTAAGACTAAGACCCTCTGCTACCAAGACATCGTCATGTCTCATTTCATTGCCCCCAAACATGGATTTCCCTGAGCCAACAATCTTTATAACTTCCTCATTTACAAATTTGACTACTCCTTCTTTTTCATATTTTATGCCTGTAACAAGATCCTTATTACCCGTCATGTGAGATGTGCAACCAATATCAAGGATCCACACACCAGAGCGATCTAATGCTTTAAGGGAAATATATTCCACCATGGCATTCCCATTTTTCTTATTCTTGGTCCATAATTTTTCCTTTACACTAGGCATGGATTGAGGCTTATGTTCTTTCTCAGAGTATGATAGACCAGCTTCTTCTTGCAATGCCGTAAATCTATTATGCATTTTTTACCCACCTGTCGGTTTATTAATCTGCTACTTGTGAATGTTTTTATTCTGCTTTGGAACATTCCTCCGAATAGTCGAAGTGCAGTACCTAGCCATGTTCCCAAATCCTCCACACCAAAAATAGAGTCCTTCAAAATATGTTGTAGAAAATCGTTCTCTATTTTGATGCCACCTCTTTTCTTTTACCTTCGGTATCTTTTGGCTATGGAATACACATACTGTGAATGTCTCATCTTTCAACAACAATTTTACCTAATATAATGTTCATTCCTTCGTGTTATTTCATCCCTACGAGTTTCCCATTGGGATATTTGGATATTCTGATTCTTCTTTGTGCCCAAATCAATATTCAATCTCAGGACGGGTTCTTGCAGTCTGACTTCAATTTCCACATATTTTTGCTTCTGATCAATCCCTGAATCAGCCTTAACTTTTGAGCTCAATTGTTTCTACTTTCTTGCTGAACTACTCGGCTCATCTTTTATATTTTCAGTCATTGGAATGACTTGCTCTCCCGAGAATGTATTAGGAATCAAGTGTTTTTACTTCTCTTTAACGTTTCTCCATATACCAACAACTTCTTCTTCAAGCTCTTTGATACTCTTGACGTGATATTTCACTCTTTTGTTTAATCCATCGATCTCCCTTTTATGTTCTTCAATCTTGAGCTTATACTCTCTTTCTGATTTTGTGTTCTCTGGTGTTGATAACATGAGTTTTTCAATTTCTTCCATCAACTCAGACTTCTCTTCTTCTTGGTGCTGCATATAGAGTTTGCAATCATGAACAAAAATATTGGATTTCTTCGTTTTGGCTCTCCAAACACCTATCTCAACAAGAGATGCTTCCAATTCAGCTTCCATATCAACTCTTCGTTCAACTTCTTCTTCTTCTTCTCCAGCGTCAGTTTCTTCCTTTTCCCGAGAACTACCGATGAACGCCACCGTAGCATTTTCTCCTCGATCTTTGCAGTTCTTTATTTCCACAACCTCATCAAACTGAAACTCATCTGAATTGTCTATTTCTTGTGAAATGAAATTCTTCTTCTTCAATAAATTTATCTTGAACTGCTTCTTCCCTTTAACATTGGATGATGATTTCTTCTTGGGAGTTTAAACTTCATCTTCATCATTTCCTTCTTGAAACTTTTTGGGGCACCTTGCTGCAAGATGTAAAACCTTTCCACATCGAAAACAAGCAATTTGAAGCTTCCCATTAAAATTTCCTTTTCCTCTTTGATTATTTTAGGAGAGGAATAACATCACCTCATCTGTATCTTATTCTTCTTGAGAGTCTTCAATGGTATGCTTATTCATGGACTTAAATGCCACCACTTTGGATTTCCTCTTTTCCACATCATCGTTATACTCATTTCACATTTCATATGAAATAAGGGTGTTGGGCATGTTATCCAACATCAGATCTTTTGGGTCTTTATCTTCCAAGACTGAAACATTCATATTAAACCGAGGTGGAAGTTGCCTCAAGATACACTTCAAAATCGTTATATCTTTAATGACTTCTCCAAGACCCTGCATGTATTCCACTACAACATTTACCCTATCGAAGAATGCATCAACAGACTCATTCGGGTTCATTCTCAGATCTTCATACTTGTTCCACAATACTTGCAGCTTTTCCTCTCTAACCTTTGTATCCCCTTCATAAATATTCAAATTATATTCCCACATGGAAGGTGACGTTTTTCATGACATCACCTTTGTGTTGATGAGATTAGAAATGGATACTCCTAAGGCATTGATTGATTTGGCATCAGCATCCAACTCTCTATGGTCATCTTCAAATAATGAACCACAAGTAATATCAGCTGTGGTACCATGCATAGCTGCTGAAAACACATCCATTCCCAATGATCGGAAATAGTGTTGCATTCTAGTCATCCATATCTGAAAATTACACCCATTGAAGATCGGAATCCCTTTATGATTAGTTACCTCCATCAAGAGAAGAAAAAATATCATCCTTTCCCTCTGATACCAATTTTTAGGTCCACAAGGATGAATACCCTAAGAGGGGGGGGGGGTGAATCATGGTATGAGTAATTAAAAATAAAATCCCATTCTGATATTTTTTCACTATTAAGAAAAACACTCTTCTCTCTCTTTCCCGTTTCACAATATAAAAATAACATAAATCATGCATAGGACACAAAAATTTTTATATGGTTCACCCTCACTAGGCTACGTCCAAGGAGCATATGCCGAAAAGTTTCCAGTCATACCAAATTCACTAAAAGCGCACTGCTGTTTACAATGTTCTAGATAGATCACTTCTACTCCCTGGCTCACTACCTATACAAAATTTAGGGTCAGCTAACTGCTTTCCCATGGGTCACTCCCTATTTCTCCCTCTCTGGATCAATTCCAGTGGAGAGGATCTCCTTATTCCTCTTCCTTTTCTCACTGCTCTGGAAAGGATCCACTCACAGTTTATAGACTTCTTGGTCTCTTTATTATCACTAATGAATAAATCCTCTGTTGTATGTGGATGCTCTGTTGAAGTCCAACATTCACTCGTAGATGAATTTCACTTTTCACCGAAGGTATCGGGAAATCTTCCTGCCTTCACGCAGCCCTAAATAACCACTGTTAATAAACCTTACTTGTCACGTAGGTCAAACCCGGCGCGCAAGTCTCGGTGCGCAAGTCACAACTGGCATGCAAGTCCACCTTAGACACTTGCGCGACACAAGATTCCTCAATTAAAAACTTGTGTGACACACTTCCTTTTACGCCCGAACCAATATTGGCATCAAACAGACAACAATCACCCTTTACCAAATATGGCATGGAAGTCCTACTTGTGCGACACACCACCACTTCTGCGACCACGACACCTGCACGACAGGAGCTCTGATTTTTCTAAGTGTTGAACTCCATTGAAAATGAGGAGGGGTGGTCCTGTATTTAATGGTATTTGGTCACCCTGCGCGATTATGTTCAAGTCTACTCTCGGCGCGCAGGTCTCTTCCCCTACAAGTCACATGCGCGACCCACTTCCAAACAAGCGATACCCTCTTTCATTTTACATATTTTGAAGTTCTGATCTTGAAAAATATATGGCACACAATGTTCCATATTTTTTATCTGTTCTTTTTGTACCGCCTCCAGAAAATCTATTCTGTTGTCGACGTTCTTGAATCAATCATGGATCGTTTACCATAGCTCTTGAACTCAACAATCCACCATGAAATACCCTTTTTCAACAAATTTGTATTTCATTATTCTGATTTGTCAACAATCACCACTCAAATGTCCACTTTGTCAACAAACACAATCACCTCAAAAATGATTCAATGATACCTTGAGGGATTTTTTCCCAACAATTCACAATATACAGAGTGACTTCCTTCCCATGAAAATATTTGTTGGATTTATATAGGGAATGAATATAGATGCCCTATATTGCATAAAATCCCTCCAAAGGCAGTACGAAAAGGTTTTTTGGGAATTTTAGATAACAAACATTGACAGTGTAGGAGTTATATATATTGGGATGAAATAATTTTCCCCCTTTTCATTTTAACCGACATATCTACTTCCCTTCATTGTTGTGGTGTTTTAATAGTTCTTTTAAATGTTTATGATACGAAGAAATGCATAAAACTAGAGTCAAAATGTAAATTCACTATTATTGAGTGAATAATAAGTTTACCTATCACCACTTCATTTTAAGGATACACCTTAATAGTAATTTTGAAAAAATTTCACCCTTGTTTACTTAAAGGATGTTGGTTGTCTATTAAAAACCATGATTAGGAAATTGTTTTGAGAAGTTACATGGTTCATTGTAGTTATAGAAATTATAAATGTATTGATGGTTTATTGGAGAATTAATTTAATCCATTACATTTGTGTGTTTCTCTTGTTAGTAATTTCTAGGTAAGTGTCTATCCTTCCCACACATAAAGAATTTCTTAGTCCCCCTTTTGAAATTTCTATGGATCTTCTACCCACACCATTGGAAATTGGTATGTTGAAATTTCATTGAACCATTTTATTTTTCCATAAACCTTCTAGAATTATATGATAATTAATGCATCCTATAATCATGATGCCATTGAGATTCTTTGATTTCCATTTCAACTTTGAGGGAACATCAGACAATTTCTCTATAGCTACCAAAGTCAAAGATCACTAGAAATTTTCATATACTATGTTTTTCCAACTAAAGAAGAGGTGAACCTTGTATTTGATGGTAATGAAAAATATAGAGGTGTAACGTGAATGTCTATTTTTTTTCCTCATACCACACAAAATATTTTTCATATTACATTGTTTTGAGAAAATAAATACCTTTTAATTTTTTTCCAAAGAGTTTGAGGAAAATATTTATCAAAAGTCATTTTCTTGAGTTACATCATCTCAGTCACTACGATATTTTCTTCAGGATTCATATTCTTGATCAAGTACCACAATTGATAATATTATCACTCTATTTATTAAACATCGAATATAACCTTCTCATGGGTTGAACATTGAAGGTGTGAGAAGATCTTCTCAATCGATTTGATCCACTATTCCAAGATTAAGGGATCAGATGATCTGTTTAATGTAGGAGGCCTATATCACATGAAGCTCTTGATTACTTCTAGTTCTCTATTATGAGGTTTGGGAAATCCTATTGAACCTGGTTTGTAAATTGATTTTGTGTCAGTTGAGAGAGTATTGTCATAAATTTCACGATTCATGATCTCATCATGTGGGGAATCTCGTTGGGGACGACATTGAATTGAAGGTTGCATCTATTGTTGACCTGATTCCACATATTTCTATCCATTGGATATAATAAATGGGAAATTATGGATGATTATTTTCATCTATTTGACAAATAATGATGAATCAAATGACATTAAATAGATTACTTATAAATTACTTGGATTTTATAACTTATGAATTTCTAGGATCCAATCTATGTTATACATTATGTATTTCCTAACATATATTCTTATGTGATTTTTTGTTCCCTTGATATTGGTTCATAATGATATTATGAGTTTTACAAAGCATATCCCCCAAATTGTCAAACCAAGTGCATAGTAAGGCCCATTGTTGTGTACTAGTTTACGTTGATCAAGGGCTCAAACACCTTCTTAGAGTTTTTAATCCTAGGTAAATATGTTCTAGAACACTTGTATTATCTAGATAGAGAAGAATTTTTTTTGGTAAACCACCTTCTCAATACTAACCAAACATTATGGTTTTTTTAATAAATAGTCTATCTCTATGACTTTCACTCTATTTTTTAATCCTAATCCCAAAATATCTAAATTTTTTATTTGATATGAACTATAACAACCCTGCTCTTTATTTCCCATTAATACACAATTTATTATATAAGAATACACATAATACATCCCAGATGGTCTATAAGTGTAGTGTATCTAGGAATTAGGGATATTAAGTAATATTTTAAAACATTGAATCCAATATCATTATTGAATAATTCTTTCACATTCTCAAAATACTATTTTAAACTTAAAATTTTATGGGATATCTTAGGGAAATACATAAAAAGGGGTTATATGTAATGTTAATTAAGGGAATAAACAAATAATAAAATGAAGAATATAATATATGTTATAAAATTTACATATCAATGGGCAATAAAACCAACATGAACAGTTATTCATTATATATAATTATAATTATAACATGGTTAATGTGGAAACAAATTCAAACACTGAATCAGAAACATAGGTCAATGAAAAATCTAATAATATCTCTTGGTGTAAAAATTCCCAAAAAGGAATCATTTTCACTATCTATCTCAATGTGGCATATCATTATACTAAGCATTACCTAATGCATTGGAGTTCAATATGGGTAAACCTATCATAATCATTTCATTCTCATTCTTAAGTGTTCCACATAGATCATACAATAGGGACTCATCCAAAAAAATAATATATTCAAATATAAAAGATTTTTAAATGAATACATAATGTTCCTAAATAAAATAGTATATGTGCATAAAGATGAATACCCACTATAGGAAATGGGTATAGTATTCACTACAAAATTCGATTGGCATGAAAGATCCTGGTGATGTTTCTGTATCATAATGACGCCACATAGAGATGCATAAAAATGTGTTTATGAGAGGTAATGGGGTGTATCATCACATAGAAATAAAATTTTTAGTAATAGGGACATGGATAATCATATCCAAATATTTGAAATTTAAAATAGAAGGCATAAGGTAACGAGAAAACTTGAATAGTTAAAATAATCCTAACTATTTTTCCGACATGGTAACTTGTGTACATAATGAATCATGCAAGGATAAATGAGTGTGGAAAGAGGGATATAAAAATTTATAAACTAAATGGATCATAAGGGAAATATTTAAGAACATTTCCCAAAAAATTACAATCGAATTTAATAGACATAACATAAAAGGAGTTCTTCAATGGTAATGAGAAGAGAGAAATATCTTATGAGATGTCGGCATAGTAATGACTTATGTGAAGATCAAAATGATACCTAATTGAAATAAAAACATTTTAATTGTAAATTGTTTTGTATAGACATGAAAACATAAATAATTGATTTTAAGAAGACAAATTCAAAATAAGGTTCTTGAATTTAAAGATGTAGAGGAAGGTGAGGATAACTTACATGAGCACATGACTTCAAAATCAAGGGAGGGATTAATAAGAGATTTGGGGAACATTGGGGGAGTATAGAGAGTGTATGAAAGTGTATGGTATTGATACAAGTATATTTAGGGATGTGGAATAAGATCGTTGGGGGGTTTATATAGGAAATGATGGGAATTTCCTTATTATTTTTGTTTTGGAATCTACATAAAAAAATATTCAAATCCACAAACCATACCATGGTTATTTCACATGGATTCATTCCAATGGAAATGGTTTACATAATATTATAATTTAAAGGGAAAAAATTAATAAAATAATGATCTGGATTATGTGTAGGTGAGATATACTTCTAAATAAATGAATTTAAAATAATAAATATATTACATTTTTAGAAGATTCATAATGGATATATAAAATAAATAAATTTGAAATAAAATCACATTATTTTAAGTGGAAAACACATATTTTTTTGTCGATAACTTTTATAGTATCTACTACCTCAGTTTAGGATCATTATGATGGCATAATACAAAAATTATATTTATATAGTAGTTATTTTTTACCCGAAAATTCTACTGTCAAACAAATTATGAAAAATTCACCATTGGATAATTCTGAAATTATGATTTGGAAAATGAAGCTCATGTTATATGAATATTTTCCAATATATTTGAATTCTATGATTTATAATAATAAATGAAATTTATTGAAAATGATAGGTTTTTGACAGTAATAGATTTTGAACCCCTAAAAAAATTATATATGAATTGATAAAAATTATATTATCATTTAAATTTAATAATTATTACTTATAAATTATATTTCAGTAAAATATTATTTATTTAAAAAAACATAAATTCTTAAAAATATATTTCTTAATTGGTTTTTAATATTTCTCAAAAATACTATTTCTGCATTATTATATAACAATTTAATTCATATACGTGGTAACCATAATAGGATGAAAATATTTTCATTATTCTCTAAAATGTAATTTACAAATAAATATTTCATGGGTATTGATAGATATCCTTTTTACACCTATAAATTCCTTAGGAGTGATGTACACAATGGTGGATCCTTCATGGGGTGGTTCAGGAAACAAGGTTTGATCCATGATCAGGATGAGCTTAAACATCCTCTGTAAATAGATTCTCTCATGCTTAATTTTTGGATCTCATCTTGGGATTGGTGAAGGGAAAATCCTTGAACTGCTATCTCCCTTATAATATCTGATAAATGGGCTTCATAAGGTAAAATTACACTCGTTGAGGTCATCACATCCTTTGTATTTATGAAATGGATTTGTTTAAACCCTACATTTATTATAACCATGTGATCACTATTCGACAACTATAATATCAATGTTAAAGATACATATCAATAATTTAAATGAAATTGAAAATAATAATGGAAAACAAGGGAATCCGTTTTCTATAACCATATTACCTAATAATACATGTAATTAAATCTAATGTGGGATTGTATTAATAACTGTTTCTGTCAATACAAGCTACTTCCTCAAGATCTTGGTCGGCCATATCTATGGAGGGAATAGACCTTCCCGATCATATAAAAAAATGTTTTTGATCACTCTCTTATTAATGATCCCATAGGGTGAAATGGGGTTTTGGTTCCCAATAGTTGATGGTGTGGTGAAATTATGTTTTCATGGGTCATGCCTTTTCCCCTCATCCCCTCTTTACAATGGTTGGTTCCATCCATTACTTTATTCAACAATTTCATCTCCATGATTGAAATTTGATAATGGTATTTTGATTCCTCCTTCGATTGATTCATCATAGGATATCTTAATGTAGTCTGATTCTCTCTCATATATTTGTGTCATATTCTAGAAACTCATTCCTAATGCCTTATGGAGGTGGACACTGATTAATAAATCTGGTTTTATCTTGATTTAGAAACAACCTTTATTCAGAGTAAATATCAATGTTGGGAATGTCTGGTAATTACTACAAACCGGGAGTGTTGATTATCTATAAAATCTCCAATTTTGAGGTCAGAAACTTCTCAAATGAGGCAACTTAGGACTGGAGCCTAAGGAATCCCATGTTTTTCAGAAGGTGGTTGTTTCCTGGGGTGTTTGTCAACATATAATTTTTACCTTCGGAATACATGTTTATTATATGAGATAATGATTATGGAATCTGTCATAATTTTAATGTATTTTGGGGAAGCAAGGTTCATAAGTGTAATGTCTTGTGGAGACCGATGGGTCACCAGTTTAGCATCTTTTAGGGATTGATTGGAAGAGTGTGTCCCCATGGAGGAAGATTTCACACATAGTATTTTGATGACTATGTCCCAAAGTGGGATGATTTTAAACTCATAGGTTTGGTGGATAATATCATCTGGGTGGAAGACATCAGACTCAGGGTTTAATGGACCTCGACCTTATGGGGAATATTTCACACTTTGGATTATTTGGATTGAACATCATGATAACATCTTACTTACCCTATTTAAACATACGTTTCAAAACCCAGACAGTTTGATGCCACAGTTTAATGTCCTATGAAAATAAAATTCCATGATGTTTATGTATAGTACCAGAGTTCTATCAATGAAATTTGCTTTCTTATAATTATATCATATTTTATAAATCCCATAAAACCACATAAAGAACACAATTAAAATAACATAATTTAATAATGAATGCAATGAGTGTATTGTTCAGAAAGTAAGGAATATATATCAATGGAATATTAAATTGAGCATTGGAATAGTAATATGACCCTTATAAATAGTAAACTAGCATATATAATAGTAAAATCACAAATGAAATCATAAATAAAATATTTTAGTCATATAAATGAAAATATGATATAATTACATCTAATTATATGTAAATAAATGTATTTAAAAAGATATATTAGGTATTGTTATATTTTTGTAAAATAAGAATTTTTATTTTAAAATTTTAAAATAAAAAAATTTTATAAAATAAAATTTAATTTCATAAAATTTATTCATAAATTAATATGTATTTTTCTTATCAGTTTATGGTAATTTCATGAGACCCTAATTAATTTTTTAATTTATTATAAAATCATGAATAATTTTCAAATTAGTAATCTTCAAATAAATGATTATTTTATTTAAAAACAAAATTTATTATATATGGAGAATTTTTTTCTTAAAATGGAGCACAAATTTGAATCATATTTTTCTAAAAATGGTTAGGATAATTTATTTTTCTAAAATAGCTGAATCTATGGTAAATAGTAAAATACTATAATTTACAATATATAAAAATATAAATCAGAATATACAATTCCTTGAGTAATTGTAGATGTAGTAACCATAATATCAAACTTAATATCATTATTTAATATATTTAGTGATAATACTTAACACTATTAATTTTCTTAAGCCAAAATATAAGAAAATGAATAAAATTAACAAAATAACACACCTATTCTCCACTATAAATAACACCCATAACAAATTCCCCTCATACCTCAAAAGCCATGATGATTATAAAAAGTAGTCACAAAAAATTCCCATGTATCCCCCCATTTCTAGAATCCTTTTTCCCATTCAATGAACAATCTAATGTACATCAAGTACGTTCTCGAGGAGAATCTTTCAAGAGGTAAAGACCTCTTTCTGTTTCTTTTAATTTCATTTCAAATATTATTCTTCTATTATGCTCTCCTCACCTCCCCTAATAAAATTTTAATGATAAATACTATATCTTATATATAATTATATTTTATTATATATTTTTATTAACTCATCTTCAATTCTCTTTCCCTATTCTTTAGATCAAAAAATGAAATCATCTTCCATGAATCATTGATTTATCTCATTGATGTTTGAAAATTTTTCAATTTACATAACTGCCTACATGGATTGTCATACAAACATTATATTGGATGACAATATTGAATATTTATCTTATGAACTATTTAATTGTCTATAACTATCATATAAATAATATTAATTAATAAAAAAATAGTTCTTGATGATAAAAAATGTCAAAACTATCTATACAGTTATCATTATTGTTTTTTCAAATGAATCATCCTAAAATATATAAAAAATGATACAAAATAAAATTTAATATTATGTAATTTTATTAATAACTTAATATTTAAATGTTGGGTTACTATTCTCATTTTACATGATCTTTCATATACGTATACAAGTGAACCAATCATGAAAACCAGGGAAACACACACTCCTGAATGACATGATTGAATATCATAACTCGTAAAAAGGCTATAAATAAACTAAATAAAATTTCAAAAAATAAAAAACATATATCATTTTATAATTAATTAATTATTCAATTAAATTTCATTACACGATATATTAATTTCAAGTGTAGAACTCTTTCAGACATAATGTAATGGATTCCATCCAAACCTCCATTTTTTTCCTTCGGGTTGCACTTTATCTATCTTTGAACAAATTTATTTATTAATTATGGTTGTGTACTACTCTAAAATTCTATACATATGTTCCAATTTTATATTCCTTGTTCAATTATTCTCTCTTATATGAGGAAGTAATTTTTTTTGGTTTCATTCACCATTCTTTTTTATTAGCATGCCCGATCAAATGGACCTTCATTATTTATTACCAATTTTAAAATGAACTCTATAATATATTTTATTCCACCATTATTATTCTAAAATATCTCATTTTATCTTGAATAAAAATATTGGTTCCTTTACGGTTTTATACAAACATTTATTGTTTTTCAGTTAAAAATAATATTTAAAATTTTCCTTAAACTACACTAAAATTTCTTCTAACAAATGATTATTAAACACTATTTTTTACATGTTATCACTTCATTTTTATATCACATATCATGATATATGAATAATTTCCATTATTAATGTCATTTTATGATTTAAATCCTTGATTTCTATGACACCATTATGACATCCCCTTTTGTTATGTCTTATGATTTTATTTGAATACCCAATTCCTTCCATGGGTATCCCTTATGTTTATGTTTGATTTCATATGTATGATTTTTCATGTGGAATGAATATGAATGAAGATATATGATGGTTGAACTCAAATATCACCAAAATTCATTGGGAAATGTTTAGAAACATGAAACATTATGTGTAATGGACTTGGTTGTTAGACATGACTCATGCTCACCATCTATAATAGCCCTACTGGTTAGCTTTTAATCATTCTTATGTATTGTTGTATGTTGTAAACAAATTTCTATAATTACATGATAAAATGACCCCATGTTCAATATGTAATTTTTCCATATGTTTATTTAAGATTCACTCCTTTTTAATGTCACCATGTTATTCTTTGTAATCCATGTTCGATGAATTATTCATATGTTTGTTCCCTTATTGGAATTTTAGCTAATTAATTTATTAATATATTCCCCCCGATTACCCTATTCATATGATAGACCTCAATTGGAGTTAGGATCTCATTACATATTTTAAATAAAATTTTCTTCAATTTGGATTCATTTTTTGAGCTTTATTTACCTAATCCTCCAAAGACACTATACATTATAATGTTTCAATTGTATTTAAGTGTTAATTATGATTTAAATCATGTAATAATGTATCTAAAATCTGGGGCCACTATAGTTGGTATCATAAAATATTATATTAATTTTTGGATATTAGACTAAAACACTTTAGTAAGAACCCTAAGGATAATTTCATCCCCATCGATAACCTTGATTAAAACATACAGAATCAAAAGTTTGGACAAAATTTTCATTTACAAGTTTATCCTTATATAATCAATGTTATGATAATATAATCTTATTAGATATGTATTCAACCCCATATAATTGAAATTTTTTTATTCATAATGGATATATTAGGAGAAACAATGAAAAAAATATATGTGATATTAAATGTGAAAATTTCACAAAGGAAATTCTAAATTTGATGGGAAAATGTTTTCCAAACATCAAGATAGTAATAGCTCATGTTATGAATAATAACCTGAATCACATGGAATTACCTTCTTCTCATAAGAGGGATCGTGTTTTAGTTAAATATATCATTTAATGAAGGAGTCTTATTTTTAGTGGATCTTATAATACTCTCTTTGAAAAACAACGTATTAATTCAATTCAGATGATATTATATATACTCTAGTCCTCAAGAAAATATAAAAATGGGATGGAGGTCTATCATTTTGATGGGTAAGATGATCAGTGGTTGACACTGATCAAAAAAAGTCCATGGATGATATTGATTCCCTAGAAAGGGATGATTCCAAGAAATTATTTTTCTATAAATATTTTTCCCAAACCATTCACCTTATGATGAAATGGGAATTTTATATACTGAAGAAAAATGAAGATTATTCTATCATGGAATATGACGGAAACATCAAATGAATTTCAAGATATTTATCTTTATTTTTCATGAATAATGATATAAAGTTGGATCTCTTATTTATCATAATAATGTTGATTGTAAGAAAATAATTAAAGATTCAAGACTTTGAAATATACGAGTAGATTGTATGTTGTTCCATTAAGGTTGAAATAGAGATCGAAGACTCTTAGTGGTCTCGTGGTCCCAGGGAAAAAAATGAGAAAATTGATTTTAACATGTTATGATCAGTTGATAAATCCCATGATATAATGAAAACCTCACACCCCACATGTCAAAATTGTGGGAAGAAGCATCCTAGGAACTATCTAAACAGAACAAGAAAACAACTCAACTTTGTAGTAATATGAAATATGGCTAATAACTATTGATGGGATATGAATAACCTTACTAATGTGGAAGAATAATTGAAGGTTCAGATCAACACTAATCCTACTGTGAAATTTTCCAACTACATGAACATCGAAATTATGAGAACTATTTCTCTCTGCCAAGGGCTGTTGGTGGAAATCAACAACAACAAACTCCAAGGTAGTATGGAAATGAATATAATATCACTATTACTAAGGTGGATCTGAAATATGATGCAGTTATTGTTACACTGGATATTTAGTTAATAATAATGATATTATTATTTGATTATGGTTCTATGAATTCATTCATATCATGAATATTTTGTAGATCTATTCAAACACCACCTCAATATAAAGAAGTTTTGTGATCTATGATAAAAAAAAATGGGGAAATTATAAAATCTAAATAATATAACTCCACCCCGATTAATGTTTCGGGACTAAACACCCAATAAAATCTTTTATTACATCCTTTAGTGGAATCTGATGCTATATAGGGAATGGATTGGCTATCATTGGGAAAATACAACCTCAACTTCCAGGAAAGTGAGATCACACTTCACATAGAGAAGACAACTAAAAAATACACAGTTCATTGTATGGTAGAGGACCATTTACTAATATATGTTGTAGATGATTAGACAACACCTTACCATTTATCAGAGTTGAAAAAAATTAAAAACATTATCCCTACTATGCCTCTTCATGCACTAACTCCATAAGCATTGATGTCCATATTAATGATTATATGATTCTTGAGAAGAACATTTAAAATAATGGGATGATAACTGATTTACTCAATAATGGGTTTTGAAATCAATGAAATAGCTTTTAGGAAATGGTTCATTGAAAATAAAATTCGAAATATTCCTTTGAAATTTCATTGGTAATATCATAAAAATACTATTGGATGTACCATTGGAAAAATTAATCAAAATTACTTATGCATTAAAATACTATACTACTTTTGAAATTAATTATATAAAAAAATTGTAAAAAATATAATCCACTGAATCTTAAAAAAAATTATGTAAGTATTTAAAAACAATGAAATATTGTGGAAACTTGAAATATTGAAGGAAATTGTGTCCATGCCCACGTGCCGATGGATGGGTACACTCACAAATTTCCTACCATATTTACAAGGTTTATGTGCGAGATTTAATGAAAATCTTTTAATATTTCTTTATGCATATAAATACATTTTACATTGGAGTTTTTTGTTTTAATATATGAAAATTTTTTTCATTAATTAATATCTTTAGAGAGACATATACACATATAAATTCAAAAGAACCCATCTGTAAGATTCAAAATAATCATATATCTTGTCGACTTGTCCTTGATTGGTATGAGAAATTTTCATCCATATTTATCCTTAATAGAAACATTATTTATAGATTATTTCTATAATATAATGTTTTATATATAAAAAATACATGAATATTAAAAAGAAATACCAATGCATGCATGAAATTTTATGAGCTAAGATCATGGACATATCTTATAAATGAAATCCATGATATTATATTAACTTTTCAAACATAACATGATAGTTTTACTTGTTTAAAAACAACAGACATAAAATGTTAACATTAATTAATAAATTATATTTGAAATATTAATAATATACTTTCTTATGTAAGATCAATATTTCTCTTCCAAAAATAATAATCTCATAAATTTAAAATGATAATATCTTCAATATTTCAAAACCGAAACAATATTTCATGAAATTAAGCCTATATAAATAATTATAAAATCCCCTTTGAAATACCATTAGATAAAAATAAAACATACTATCCCTTACAAAAAACCATAAAATAAATATCATAATTTTGAATTAAATAAACTAACTTTCTCATAAATATAATTTTTTATACTTTATGGGGAATAGATAAATTACTATAAAACTAAATTATTAATTTAAGGAAATATTTGAAAATATAATAAAATGGCCCATTCACCAATTTTACCTGCCAAAATATTTCATCTCCTCTTGACAGAGTATCAAACATGACTCTTCATGATAATAGAAACAAAAGAGAATTGTTGCTTCAACCTCCACCTTGCAACATGATTCTTAGAATTATACTATGATCTTGATAGATCATACTATTTATAGATGACACTCTATTATGTAAAATTTATATAAGAAAATTTATATTAATTCATTATTTAATATAAACTTTTCTTGTTCTATTTTGAAAATTTTGGATTTGTACAACTGTACATGTACACCAATGATTATTATAGATTTAATACTCATTACGCAATTGTCGACATACTGAAGCAGATATAGAATCTTTTTTTCTCTCCCAATTTTATTTTGAATATAATACTTGTCGAGAAATCATGAATTGTATACATATTTTATAATCAAATCGAATAAAATGATTCTATCAGATTAATGAATTGAATGAAAAACAGTAATATTTTTTTCAGATTTAAATAAAAAAGAAAAAAATATAGATAATGAACTAAAAATGAACATATACGAAAATGGAGGAAAATATCACCAGAAGAAGAAAAATAAGAAAAGAGTGAATGAAATTTAATTTATACACTGAATTCATAAATTATTCGGATACCTAAACTAATTGAAAACACACATACTTGCTGATCCAGATGATGTGAAGAAGATCTCCAAAACCATGATGTGTTACCCCCAAATAACATTTCAAACCCCTAAACACAACCTATATATGGTCTTCCTTTGATCTGAGTTCGAATATTAATGCCCGTACATGATGGCCTTGCCCAGATTTGACATTGTCCTATGATGCATTCGACCTCATTCGACCTTCATCACCCCAAAGTTGAAGCATTATTTTCCCTCATCAATGCCTCGTGACTAGGCTCGGCTCCCTTCAGCACTCACATTGCCTCTTCTAAAGATGAACCCTACACCTCGTAATCTCAAAACTCTTTTATCCCCTTGAAACCCTTACTCGATTCACATCTTCATTTATTTTTCATTATTTTATTGTCATAGTTTTTCAATACATATTATATTCATTATTTAATAAAATACAATTTTAAAAATTATAAAATTAATAATCAAATATTTATTTTATAATTCTCATATATTTAAAATAATATCTTAAAAAAAGCATTTTATAATATTAATAATTATAATATAATTCATAATTTATAAACATATTTTCTATATATTAATATGATTATTGCTTCATATATTATAAGTATAGTTTCTAATAATTAATATATTACTTGGTATATTAATTCATGATTTAAATTTAACATAAAAATATGATTATTTTTATTAAATATATAAATAATCAATAATTTTCATAATTTACTATTTCAATTATGAATTATATCACTAAAAATGTATAAATTTTAGAAATATATTTTATCGAATACAAATATAATATTTTCTGTTCAAATACCATTTTCAAATAATAAAATAAATACAAAAATACTATTTAAAAATTCAATAAAATATTTATTTGTATAATATTAATTTAAATTAATATATAAAACTATAAAGTTTTCATTATCATATTCATTTTAAAATTTGACGTTATTATAATAACTAATATTGAGTTAAAAAAATAATAAAAAAATAAATAACTCTTTTATTTAAAACATGGAATGTCAAATTCTCCCATAAATAAATCGTTCCCTCATAGTACATTCTTCAAACTCGAGAAAAATTTAAAATTTAGTCTTTAGAATTAATGAACATCTTAGGGGACATAACTATATAATGTAAATTCTAACAGTTTGATTTTTTTCTACCCAAAAGAAAACATCTAATCTCTATTGTTTTCTAGACTGTTCCTCTAATACCAATTATAGCGCCCTGAACCCACGCTTTCGAATTCTGGTTTAATAATTTATTTAATAAAAGATGACTGAAAAATTCATGGTAATTTATACAATAGAGGAATATTTACCGGTCTATTTTATAGATGATTAGAAAACATATTACAATTTATCCGAGTTAAAATGAAATAAAATCAATATGACAAATACACATTTGTGTGCACTAAGTGCATATACATTGATGTCTGAATTAGGGCTTCTATGATTCCTTTGAAAAATATTTAAAATAACTTCATCTGCATTCAATTTCCCTTTAAGGTGGTTTATAATAATTGAAATATCTTTTTGAATTTTTTTTAAAAAATCACTATTGATAAATGATTTTGAAATTTCCATTGTAATAACATAACAATACAGTTGGAAATACATTTTGAAAACATAAAAGAAATTACATACAATTTAAATATAATACTACTTTTGAAATTACATACTTTCAACCACTTATTTAAATATAATCCAACGATTTATTGATAACAATACAAAATATATTCAAAACAATTGTGGCCACTTGAAACATTGATGGTGATCATGGGCCTACCCACTTCTTGAGGGATGGGTTCACACCCCAATTCCCTAACAAATATAAAACATTTAAGGGCTGGATTTTTTGAAAACTTCATAATCTTTATTTATTTATATATATAATTTTCATCTTTAATTTCTACTTTTATAACGTGAAATCATTTTTAATATATTATTATTTTTACACACACACACATATAATTTCTTCAGAACACATCTTCTTGATTCGAAACAATCAAATATCATGTCAACTTCTCTTTGCATGGTATGAGTAATATTTATCTATATTCTCCATTAAAAAAAACATTCTTTAAAGATAATTTCTATAGAAGAATGTTTTTGTAAGAACCCAGCTTTTTCTGTGAAATACTTTGGAATATTCTTGATGATATTCCAGACCAGCGCCTACAGATGGCGTGCGATTCTGAGCCCCGGAGTGGACAGAATTAAATTTTAAGTGCGTTCACACTGGAAAACGCCAAATAAATGTGATAACTCCTAAATGGTGATCCAGATCAGAGATCTGAGTGTACGGATGGGTCCGTAATGGGGGTTTTACCCTAGGAACTACATAAGATATGTTGACACAGGATGTTTGGACCCCTCGCCTGTTCCTGGAACATTAAACGTATAAATAAATAAATTAATTTATTCGTTTTATGGTTAAACTCGAGAATCTCTTAAACGGTGGCTCGGATTGGGAAACTGAGGGCATCGTTGAGTTTGGAGCATGCTGTTTACCCTAGGAGGGGTGTAAGTTTTGCAGGCACGGCCCGTCTGTGAAAAATGGCCACTGGGGTGTTTTTGTAATTTGGTGGCCCCGGGCGTTCAGTTTTATAACATTTGAACAGGGTCTCAGATTAAAATTCTGAGACCTCCGTTGTGCTCGGGAGGTGGTGTTTACCCTAGGTGGGGCTTAACTGTGACCCCATCAGGCGTTTAGGAAGCGGGTTAATTTGTGGGTTTAAAATTAATTAAAATTTTAATTAATTTTCATTATTTAAACTCTCCCCTTCCTCCCCATTGAACCCCATGGAGAATCCCTCTCCCATATCCTCCTCCATCTCCGGCGAGATGGTCCGGCGAGGAAACCCCAGCGAGGTGCGGTGATGCTGGCTGATCGACGCGAAGCTCCGGGCGAAGCCCAGTCAGGTAGGAGGTTTTCGTTGCGTTTTCAATTCCAAACCTCCCTTTGAATTCAATTTTATGCGTCAATTTGTTGTTTAATCTTCTAGAAATGCCTATATTTGCGTAGTAGTTTTTCTAAGCTTCCCATCGCCGATTTCAGATAGAAAATCCAAGCTCCTAGGCGACCGCAGTGGTCCGCCGAAGATCAACGGGTTTTGGTGTTCATCTTGCATTTTTTTTGGGTGCTCCGGCGAGCTGGGCGGCGGCATGGGCAGTTTCTCAGCGGGCGGCCTTGGAGGAGGGTCGGCTCAAGCGGGATATTCAGGCGGCGGAGGCTCGGTGCAGGGTGGTCCGGGCATCAGCGGAGGCGGCGGCGCGAGCGACTCCTCGGCAGGCGGCGCGAGCGACTCCTCGGTAGGCGGTGCCATCAATTGGCTGAGGCGGGACGACCGCGAGCCGCTGGAGGCGGGCCAGACGGAGACGGTGACGCTGGGGGGGCTCGGATAGGGAGCGTCGGCCGGCTGTGCCGGCCGATTGACGTGGAAGCCAGGGTCGCGGTGCGCGACCCTGCTCGGGAAACAATGACCCGCCAGCGGCGGGTCTTCGTGGGGAAAATGGCCGACCCGCCGCTGGCCGGTCGGTGGAATGCTTAAAAAAGTAAAATTCAAAAATAATAAAATAATAATAATTAAATTGTATTAAGGTTATAATAATAATAATAATAATAATATATTATTATTATTATTATTATTATTCAAAAATGATTTATATTTTAATAATTCATAAACCGGGAGTCAGTTTCGCAAGCCGTCTGCGGCGGCGTGTGCCTCAGAATGAGAGGTATGATTTGAGATGATTTCGGGGGTTTTTAAAACCCAAAATGGGGGACTCGGAGGTGCATCACGTGTGTTATGCATATTGGCATTTTCCAGGGGATTTTGTTTTGGATGGCACGGATGCGTCTGACGTCCGTTTTGAGCGCCGTTAGTGGCGTTGCAACCCTGGAGGCAGGGCGGAGTTTTCCAGTATGGTTTCAGGTGCTGAAGTTGGATTTTAGGGGTGGTACCCACACTGTTTTGGTTACGGTGAATAGTACCTTTTTCACTGGTTGATCATTTCGGGCGAGTGAGTAGTCTATCTCGCCTGTGATTCCGCGAGGATTACAACGGTGTAATCTATTCAGGTGGGCGAAGCCTCTTACATGATCTTATTAAATGTGGAAATGTGAAAGGTGCCCCGGTGGTGGTTCTTCTACCGTATTTGTAGCGGAACCATGGCATGTGATCGCGTGAACTCTTGGGAGAGAGATGTAAATGTTTCATAAGATGTGGTCGGTCGTGCCTGGCCTTTGAGTTAGAGATGTTACGTCATGCCTTCGCGTTGATGTTGGGTGCCGTGTGCATGATAGCCCTTGGGATGAATATGAGATATACTCTGGGAGTATACGAGAGCGCTTGGAGGTATGTGTGGTTTGTACTTGAGACTGTTTGTGCGCATGGTTGGGGATTGACTTGGAGCCACACGTTGTGTGGGCCCCATGTACGTGTTGTGTTCTGGTTTATGTACCTTTGACCTCTCGTGACGTAGAGGGTCCCTCGGTTCTCGTTTTTTGACTAGCGGGGTTGAGTTTTTCCCCCGGCTCTGTGCTAGATGGTTTAGATCAGCAGCGTTGAGTGGTTTCCCCTGGTCTTATTCTGGAGTCAAGTGGTTGCGCGATACCCACTCCATGTTCGATTGGCCAGTGTTGTACCATCTAGTAGAGATAGCCAGAGCAGTTCTGAGTTTTACCCTCCAGTGGGGCTGGGCAGTGGGTTTCTCACTGACTTCTAGGGTCTACCCTCAATCAGAGACTGGGCAGTGGGTCACCCGACGCACTTAGGATCTACCCTCTAGCGGAGACTGGAGAGTGGGTCACCCGACGACCTCTTAGGGTCTACCGTCTAGCAGATACTGGGATGTGGGTCGCCCATCATCTTGTTCCAAGTCTCCCCTCCAGCAAGGCTGGACAATGGGTCGCTTATCAACTTATTCAAGGTCTACCATCCAATGGGGCTGGGCAGTGGGTCGCCTGATGATGTATCAAGGTCTACCCTCCAACAGGGATGGGTAGTGGGTCGCCTGATGATGTATCAAGGTCTACCGTCCAGCGGGGCTGTGCAGTGGGTCGCCTGATGATGTATCAAGGTCTACCCTCCAGCGGGGCTGGGCAGTGGGTCGGCTGATGATGTATCATGGTCTACCCTCTAGTGGGGCTGGGCAGTGGGTCGCCTAATGATATATTAGGTTTTACCCTCCAGCAGGGCTGGGCAGTGGGTCACCCGATATCTGGTTATGAATTACCCTCCAGCAGGGCGGGGCAGTGGGACACTTGTTTCCATTCCAGGCTCAGTCCTTTCTTCTAGGCTAGCATGTGTTTTTCCCACCGTAATTACCGGAGAGGGACCCTTGGTTATACGGGTCAGTGTTTTGATGACTTGACATTGAGAAGACCTCTCGACTACAGGGTAGTGATGAGGTGTGTTTGGACCTTCCCTATAACTCTCAAGTACGAGGGGCACTCCCCCCCCTGAGACGAGTTCTTGTGACACGATCTAAAACTGTGCAGGCGAGTTAGTGCCGCCCAAAGCCGATAGTGTTGAGGTGCAGTGATTGATCTCCTTGGCTTGCGATTCGGGGAAGACGGGAGGGATGATGTGCATCGATGGAGTTTACCTCTGGGACTATTGTCTAATCTTTTCTTGGGCTGAGCTACGGTATGGAGATCCCCCCATGACCTTGTTCGGGATTCTTGCTGAGCATATGTATTTGTATATACCTTGTTCCAGTGCCAACTCCTTGGGTTTTGGCTACTCTCCTTCCAAGAGAGGGGAAGACGCGCGGGGTATGCCACGTGCTTTCCGTGTCTAGCTACTCGTGGTTGGACGAGTCTACTCTCCCGCTATAGGTAGTGAAGACTCAACGAGAAGTTCATCTTCTCATCGTTTCTAGCTCCTTGTGCCTGGATGAGTCTACCACCTTTCTCTTATTGGGTTGAGCTGGACTCTATACTATTACTCCACTAAACTCCTTGTTGTACTCCTTTACTTTTCCTATTCGCTCTACTACTCACCCTTTAGTACCTCCTTTTTTTCTCCCTCGAGCCTCTGGGGTATCCTACTGAGTATTTTTATACTCACCTCTTCTTGGGATTTTCCCGCACTTGGTGTCCCCTTGCAGACGACATACAGGTTGGTCGTGATGTCAGAGGAGCTTAGGAGCCAGGAGCTTGGACCGCGTGTGGTGGTCGTTGATGGGTTCTAGGTGTGGGACCCTCCCAACTGTTTGTTGTTGTTTTACCTGTTGTCGGGTTGTGGAATTATGGGTTGGGTGCTTGTTTTTTTTCCTTTTCTTTTCAGTTTACTTTCATCTTGTACATTGTACTATCGGAGGTCGATGGGATTTTGGTGGTTTATATATAGCTGTTTCCCTTTTCATTGCTTGTCTTTTCTTTTACTCTGAACTGTTTCATTGATTGTGCAGCGTGTGTGTGTGTAGGTACTTTAGCAAAGGCCTCCCTGAGTTTTATTGCCTTCGGTGCTGGTCGCAAGCCCCTAGCCCATGGAGGCGGGTTTGAGGTATTTGCGGCTCGAGCCCGGGTAGGGTCGGGTCGTGACAAAGTGGTATCAAAGATGGTTCGTTCCTTGGGACGTTGTGTGGACGTCCCAAAAAAGGAATTGTTTGGGATTTAGGGAAACAATGTTAACGTGTCTCGAGAGCGGCTCTCAGGCCAGGGAGTCAAGTGATGGTGTGGCGGCCGACATATCCATTCTCCAAGACCTTGATAACCCGCTTGTCGACTCGTTATGCTGAGACACTTGTTGCAGGGAAAATATGGTTTGTGCATCACATAAAATTGAGTATATGATTGTCCTTCTTGAGTCATCCCTCAATCGTTGTTGATTGTTGGTATATACATATATGCTCATCTGACCGCGACACTCCTTGATGATATTCAGGATGTCTCTGCGATGACAGCCAGCCAAGATACCATCTTTGGTGTGTGACGACAACCTTGTGAGATACGAGGCCATAGTCCAGGACCCATCATGTGAGCCCCATTCTCTGGGTGGGCCGGTAGCAGCACCACCACCTGTTGAGCAGCAGAAAGCTTCAGCAGAGCAGGCTATGTTTGAGCGCAGGTTGAGCGTGCTCCGTGTGTTCCAGCGGTAGAGACCGCTGAGGTTCATTGGTGAGCCATTCCCTCAAGAAGCAGAGGTTTTGCTCGAGGTAGTGGTTATCTTGTTCAGGCTTGTGCAGACGCCGACAGATCAGAGAGTGGATTTGGCATCCAACCTTTTCCTTGGATCAGCATGGCGTTGGTCGAGTCTGGTGACTCAGCTCCTTGACGAGTCGTTGCTTTCGTGGGGTGACTTTCAATTGTTGTTCCGTGATGAGTTTTTCCTCTCCTGCTTGCACTCTGTTCGGATTCAGGATCACCTGCAGTATCAGCAGGGGGATGACGGTGGCCAAGTACGCGGCTAGTTTTGCAGACCGCTCATGCTTTTACCCGGACATGGTCCATGATGACAACATTCGAGCGTAGAAGTTTGAGCATGATCTGCGCCAACAGATTCGTGCTGTCATAGTACCCTTGGGCATTTCCACATATGTCGGGGTGCTAGAGCCGGCGCTGGTGACAGAGGGCTTCCTATCATGTTCTAGAGTTGGTAGTGGCAGCAGGCACGTCGGAGCCAAGACGTCTGCTGCGGCTAGCGGGTGTCGGCTTGCAGAACCACGACGGAGGTGGATTTTTGAGGACCGGACTCAGGGGAGTGGTCGTACACTACAATGGCGCCGGAGGGCAACAGTGCAGCCCGGAGAGAGTCGGTGGTCTTCTTGCTATGGGCGAGGTCACCTGGCACTGGACTACCCGACCAAGCATGCAGAGAGCTTCAGGCAGGCAGAAGGTGCACCACCACGACGGGGGAAGCGTCGTGACCAGAGTAGTACCCGGAGAGGTGGTGCGGGAAGAGGAGCGGGAGGAGCTTGTAGTGGGGGACAGCTTTACAAGGTCTTACCATCACCACTAGGTGGTCCACATCAGGCTCCTGGAGCTGACAAGTAGGACCATGGACAGCCGTGAGCGTTGGATGTCTATGATCTTGCAGAGCATGAGGTGATAAGTGGTACGCTAAACAGCTCTTCTACCTTTTTGTAGTATAATTGTTAGACTCTTTGTGTGAACTTCATTCCTCAGTGATCCTTGTTTGATGTGTTACCAGGGTGATGCGGGGCGTCGGGTGTAACCCTGTGTTGGTAAGGTAAAAGGCATGAGAATTTTCTCCCTAGTCGATCGTGTCGACTCCATCGCCTGTTGAGCCTGTAAAAGAGCCTTTGTTGTGGGACATCGGTTGTGGAATCGTGTGTGATCAGATATCGTTGGGTGTATCACCATATAGATATTCTGAAAGTTGGAATCACCGGTCCTTGTTCTAGGTGCAGGCTGGGATTCCAGTCACGAAATGCGACGTAGAGGTTCGGTCGGGGAGGTGAGCTACCCCCGAGAGCCTTCAAAAGGTTTGAGAGTGTGTAAAAAGATGGAGAGGTTCCCTACCGCCTTTCCCTTACCCCAATGTCCAGAGTGGGTGCATGACATCGGCAAGGGCTGACCTCGTGTGAACGGATCAATCCTTTGGTCTATGTGTGATGACGTAGAGGTGTGCATGGGTTCTTCTGGGTATGGGAGAGCCAGGAGTGGGCCTAGTACCCTGTGTTGCTCCCTAGTTTTTCTTTTCGGGGATGAAAATATTGAAGGAGGCAATGATGTAGGAACCCGGTTTTTTCTGTGAAAGAATTTTTAATATTTTTGATGATATTCTAGAGCAGCGCCTTCAGACGGCGTGCGATTCAGAGCCCCGGAGTGGCCAGAATTATATTTTCAATGCATTCAAACTGAGAACGCCAAATAAATGTGATAACTCCTAAATGGTGATCCAGATTAGATATACGAGTGTATGGATGGGTCTGGAATGGTTTGTTTACGCTAGGAACGACATAATATATGTCGGCGCAAGATGTTTGGACCCCTCGACCGCTCCCGGAACATTAAATAGATTATTTATATAATTAATTTATTCGTTTAATGGTTAAACTTGAGTATCTCTTAAACGGTGGATCAGATTTGGAAACCTAGGGCACCATTGAGTTCGGAGCGTTCCTTTTACCCTAGGAGGGGTGTAATTGTTGCGGGCGCGGCCCGTTTGTGACAAATGGCCCCAAGGGCGTTTTCGTAATTTGGCGGCCTCAGGCGTTCAGTTTTATAACATTGGAATGGGGTCTTAGATTAAAATTCCAAGACCACCGTTGTGCTAGGGAGGTGGTTTTTACCCTAGGGGAGGCTTAACCTCGTCCCCGTCGGGCGTTTCGGAAGCGGGTTAATTTGTGGGTTTTAAATTAATTAAAATTTTAATTAATTTTCTATATTTAATATCTCCCCTTCCTCCCCATTGAACCCCCTGGAGAAACCCTCTCCACTTTCCTCCACTATCTACAGTGAGACGTTCCGGCAAGGCGACTCCGGCGAGGTGCTGTGGTGCCGGCGGATCGACGCGAAGCTCCGGGCGAAGCCCAGCGAGGTAGGAGGTTTTCGTTGTGTTTTTATTTCCGAACCGCCATTTGAATTCAATTTAATGCATCGATTTGATGTTTAATCTTCTAAAAACGCTCGTAGTTTCTTAGTAGTTTTTCTATGCTTCCCATCACCGGTTTCGGATCAAAAATCCGAGCTTCGAGGCGACAACAGTGCTCTGCCGAAGATCAACGGGTTTTGGTGTTCGTCGTGCGTTTTTTTGGGTGCTTCGGTGAGCTGGGTGGCGGCGCGGGCGGTTTCTCAGCGGGTAGCCTCGGTGGAGGCTCGGCTCGAGTGGGATCTTCAAGCGGCGGCAGCTCGGTGCAAGGTGGTCCGGGCATCAGCGGAGGCAGAGGCGCGGGCGACTCCTCTACAGGCGGCGCCGGCAGTTGGCTGAGGCGGGACGGCCGCGAGCTGCTGGAGGCGGGTCGGGCGGTGATGGTGCCACTGGTGGGGCTCAGAGAGGGAGCACCGGCCGGCTGCGCCGGCCGGTTGATGCGGCAGCAAGGGGCACGGCACGCGACCCTGCTCGAGAAATAGAGACCCGCAAGCGACAGGTCTCCGCGAGGAAAACGGCCGACCGGCCATTGGCTGGTCGGTGGAATGTTTAAAATAATAATAATAAAAAAAAATAAATATAAAATAATAATAAGGTTATAATAATAATAATATTAATATATTATTATTATTATTATAAAATGATTTATATTTTAATAAATCATAAACCGGGAGTCAGTTTCGTGAGCCGTCTGCGGCAGCACGTGCCTCGAAATGAGAGGTATGATTTGAGATGGTTTCAGGGGTTTTCAACTCCCGAAACAGGGGACTAAGAGGCGCTTCCTGTGTGTTAAGCAGATTGGAATTTTTCGGGGGATTTTGTTTGGGATGGAACAGACGCGTCCGACTTCCGTTTTGAGCCCCGTCAGTGGCATTGCGACCCTGCCGGCATGGCAGAGTTTTCCAGTGTCGTTTCAGGCGCTGAAGCTGGATTTGAGGCATGTAACCCATGACCCATCTTTTGAGCTACGCACAGCATTTAGCAAATTTTTCATCTGGCTTCCATTCGGGGCGATTGAGCAGTCGTTTTGGGTGTTTTTCCGATGGGATTTCAATTGTGCAATATGTCCGCTCTAATTCGGCACGATAGTGCGGGGCCCACGAGGGACGTTTGGGCGTCGACAGTGATTTTCCATCTATATCACCGGGCGACCATTTTGGACAAGTGAATTTTCCATCTTGTGTGCTTTTTTCGAGAGGATCTCAATGGTGTGATCCGTCCGTTTAGTTTTGGGACCGGGATGCATGTCCCGCATAGTACTTCTCATGCGCTGTAAGATGGAATGAATCTTTTTCTCTGGGCATCCGTTCCACTCATGTGAGTAGTGATTTTGACAGGTTTTTCCGAGAGCATTGCGATGGCGCAGTTCACCCGTCCTTTTTCGGGGATTTGTTGTGGGTCCCACCCGACCCAGATATGGTGAATCGTACCTTTTTCACCTGGTATCCAATTTTGGAAGTTGAATATTAAATCCAGTGTGTTTTTCTGAGGGGATCACAGTGGCGTGATCCATTTGTTTAGTTTCAGGATCTTGGGGTGGGACCCACATGGTTTTGGTTACGGTAAATATTTCCTTTTTTACCGGTTCACCGTTTCGGGCGAGTGAGTAGTCTATCTCGCGTGTCTTTCCACGAGGATTACAATGGTGTAATCTGTTAAGGCGGGCGGAGCCTCTTACGCGATTTTATTAAATGTTGAAATGTGAAAGGTGCCCCAGTGGCGGTTCTTCTACTGTGGTTATAGCGGACCCATGGCATGTGATCACGTGCACTCTTGGGAGAGAGATGTAAATGTTTCATAAGATGTGGCCGGTCGTGCCTGGGTCTTTGAGTTGGAGATGTTACGTCATGCATTCGCTTGGACGTTGTGTGTCGTGTGCACGATTTCCATTGGGCTAAAAATTAGATATACTATGGGAGTATACGGGAGTGCTTGGAGGTACGTGTGGTTTGTACCTGAGACTGTTTGTGCCCTTCATTAGGGATTGACTTGGGGACACACGTCGTGTGGGCCCCATGTGCATGTTGTGTTCTGCTTTGTGTACCTTTGACCTCTCGTGACGTAGAGGGTCCCTCGGTTCTCATTTGTTGACTAGTGGGGTTGAGTTTTCCCCTTGTCTCTATGCTCGATTGTTTAGATCAGCAAGGTTGAGTGGTTTCCCCTAGTCTTATTCCGGAGTCGAGAGGTTGCGCGATACCCAGTCCGTGTTCGGTTTGCCAGTGTTGTACCATCTAGTAGAGATTGCTAGAGCAGTTCTAAGTTTTACCCTCCAGCGGGGCTGGGCAGTGGGTTGGTCACTGACTTCTAGGGTCTACCCTCCAGCAGAGACTGGGCAGTGGGTCACCCGAGGCACATAGGGTCTACCCTCTAGAGGAGACTGTGCAGTGGGTCACCCGATGACCAATTAGGGTCTAACCTCCAGTAGAGACTGGGCAGTGGGTCACCCGTCGTCTAGTTCCAGGTCTACCCTCCAGCAAGGCTGGGCTGTGGGTCACCTATCGACTTATTCCAGGTCTACCCTCTAGTGGGGTTGGGTAGTGGTTCTCCTGATGATGAATCAAGGTCTACCATCCACCGGGGCTGGGCAGTGGGTCTCCTGATGATGTATCATGTTCAACCCTCCAGCGGGGCTGGGGAGTGGGTCACCTGATGATGTATCAAGGTCTACCCTCAAGTGGGGCTGGTCAGTGGGTCGCCTGATGATGTATCAAGGTCTACCCTCTAGCGGGGCTGGGGCAGTGGGTCTCCTGATGATGTATTAGGGTTTACCCTCTAGTAGGGTAGGGCAGTGGATCACCCGATATCTGGTTATGAATTACCCTCCAGCAGGGCTGGGCACTGGGACACCTGTTGGCATTCTAGGCTCATTACTTTCTACTAGGCTAGCCAGTGGTTTTCCCTCTATGATTATCAGAGCGGTACCCTTGGGTATATGGGTCAGTGTTGTGATGACATGACCTTGAGATTACCTCTCGACTGCAGGGCAGTAATGAGGTGTGGTTGAACATTCCCTATAACTCTCAAGTACGAGGGGAACTTTCCCCACCGAGATGCATTCTTGTGACGTGATCTAAAACAGTGCGGGCGAGTCAGTGCCGCCCAAAGTGGATAGTGTCGAGGTGCAGTGATTGAGCCCCTTGGCTTGTGGTTTGGGGCAGACGTGCGGGATGTTGGGCATCGACAGAGTTTACTTCTAGGACTGTTGGATACTCTTTTCCTCGGCTGAGCTACATTATGGAGATCCCCATACGACCTTATTCAGGTTTCTTGTTGAGCATATGTATTTGTATATATCTTGTTCCAGTGCCCACTCCTTGGGTTTTGGCTACTCTCGTTCCAGGAGAGGCGAAAACGCACGGGGTATGCCACGTGCTTTCTGTGTCTAGATTCTAGTGGTTGGAGAAGTCTACTCTCCTGCTATAGGTAGCGAATACTCGATGAGAAGTTCATATTCTCATCATTTCCATCTCCTTGTGTTTGGACGAGTCTACCTCCTTTATCTTGTTGGGTTGAGCTGGATTCTCTACTATTACTCCATTGTACTCCTTGTTGTACTCCTTTACATTTCCTATTCACTCTACTGCTCACCCTTCGGTACCTCCTTTGTTGCTCCCTCGAGCCATCGAGGTATCCTACTGAGTATTTTTATACTAACCCCTGCTTGGGATTTTCCCTCACTTGGTGTACCCTTGCAGACGACAGACAGGTTGGTCATGACATTAGAGAAGCATAAGAGCCGGGAGCTTGGACCGTGTGCGGTGGTCGTTGATGGGTTCCAGGCGTGGGACCCTCCCAGCTGTTTGATGTTGTTTTACCTGTTGCCGAGTTGTGGAATTTTTGGATGGGCGCATGTTTTTCCCCTTTTCCTTTACGTTTACTTTCAGCTTGTACTTTGTACTGTTAGAGGTCGATACATTTTTGGTGGTTTATATATAGCAGTTTCCCTTTTCTTTGCTTGTCTTTTCATTTACTCTGCACTGTTGCATTGAGTGTGTTGTGTGTGTGTGTATTGGTACTTAGGAAAAGGCCTCCCCGAGTTGTTGTGCCTTCGACACTGGACCCCAGCCCCTGGCCTATGGAGGCGGGCTTGGGGTAGTTGCGGTTCGATCCCGGGTTGGGTTGGGTCGTGACAGTTTTATCCACATGACATACAAATATGTTGATAATAATTTCTCATACATGCATGACATGTCATGTGCTATGATGATGCTCATATCTTATAAATGACATCCAAAGTTTTATATTCACATGACACACATGAATTTTTATTTTTATTTATTTAAAAATAATAATCCTAAAATTATAATTTAAATTAATAAATTTTGTTTGAAATATTAATAATAAAATTTCATGTGTTAGATCATTATATTACATCCAAAAACAATAGTATCATAACATTGAAAATGATAATATCCTCAATATGTCAAAACTAAAATGGTATCTTTTTGAAATTAAGCATATAGAATTAAAAATAAAATCATTTTTGAAAATCCACAATATAAGAATTAAACACACTATCCCATTCTCAAAATAATAAAATTAAAATCTTCCTTTTGAAATGAAGAAAATAACTATCTCTTAATAGTATTTTATAAATCTTAAGTATAATTTCATAAGTTACAATAACAATAAATTCGTAAAGGATTAAAATATTTAAAAAAAACAATCTTTTACATATTTTATCTACAAAAATTATTCATCTATTCTTGATAGAACATAAAACTTAGCTCTTAATAACCAAAAAAATAAATAGTGCATTTGTTTCACCCTCTTCCTTGCTATACGATTATCAAAATTATACTATGCACTTGATAAAGCTTCCTATTTATAGATAAAATTCTATTATATAATATTAATAGAAGTTTTATTATATTAATTAATTATATAAGATAAACTTTGTCAGTTCTGTTTTGAAAATTATAGTTTCATACCGCTAAAAATGTAAAATGGTGCTAAATATAGATTTAATACCCACTACATCATTATCGATAGTTTTAAGAAGATATTGAAACAATTCTATTTTCTCTAATTTGTGGTTTGAATGTATCACTTTTCGAGAATTCATGATTTTTAAACATATTTTATAGTCAAATCGAACCAAAGGAACCTATCAGATTAATACTTCGAATAAAAAATATTAAAATTTTGTTTCATATTTGAACCAAAAACTCAACGAACACAACAAATGAACTAATAAAATTCATATATTTGAAAAAGAAGGAAAATTTCACTAGAAGAAGAAAAATAGGAGAAGAGGAATAGAAAAAAACTAAAACATTGAAATATGATATGATTTAGATACCAAAACCAATCAATAACCTACATACTTAAATATCTAAATGACATGAAGAAGGTCTCCAATACCACAGGTCGGTTTCCCCAAAATCTCATTCAAATCCATAAACATGACATAGATTCGGTCTTCTATCGATCCATTTTCAAAACTTCATCCCCCTATAAGATGTCATTTCCCAACTTCAACGTCTGACTATGCTGCACCCAACCTCAGTCGACCTCCATCTCCCTGAAGGTGAAACATTCTTTTCCTTCATCGAAGCCTCATGACTAGGCTTAAATCCCTTCATCGATCACCTTTTCTCTCCCGAAGATGAACCCTATACCTCATGAACCTCCTAACTCATCAAACGCCTCGAAAACCTTACCCTATTTCACATCTTCATTTCCTTTTATTTGTTATTTATTATTATCCTTTATCATTTTATATTATTTTTATTATTACCTAAAATATGATTATCATAATTTCAAAATTATTTGTCTTAGATTTTTGTAAAAATGATCATATATTGAAAATAAATTTTTTAAGATAAATTTTTTTATTAATATTAATAATTTAAATATAAATTCATAATTTAAAAAAAATTATTTGTATATTAAGGGATTTTTATTTCACATTTAATAAATAATTTTTAAATAATTATTGTATTACATGGTATATTAAATAATTCATTAAATTTAATATTAAAATATGATTATTTTTTATGAATATACACATAATCCATAAATATCATAATTTTTCACTTCAATTATGAATTATATCAATTAAAATTTATTAATTATAGAAATTTATCTTTATTAAATTAAAATATAATTTTTCTAGTTAAATTTCTTTTATCAAATAATAGAATAAATATTGACGTATTTCTTAACAAAATTACTAAAATATTTGTTTGTAGAATATTAATTTAAAATCAAATTGAAACTGATAATGATTTAATATAATATTTATATACAAATTTGAATTTATTATAAATAGAAATATTGGATAAATAAAAATACTAATAAAATAAATAAATAATATTTAAAATTCGGTGTGTTAAAACATCATCTCTATTCATCAAGAAGAATGATGGATTAATGAACCTATTAATTCATTATTGCGAGCCTCATAAAATATTGATAATGAATCATTATTCCATGATATATATATATATATATGACTTGATGAATCAACTAATTGTGCCCATGTATTTCTCTAAGGTGGAAATTCAATCCGGATATCACCAATTAAAGGTTATGAAAGAAGATATTCCCAGGACATCCTTTAAAAAAGGTTTGGAAACTATGAATTCAATGTGATTCTCTTCAGACTCCTGAATGATCCCGCAATATTCATGGTCTAAATGAATAGTGTTTCTAGAGATTACCTCGAAAATATTATAGAAGTATTTATAGATGATATTATGATATATTCCATGATCAAGGAGGAACATGAGAAGGATTTCAATACTATGATAAAGTTATTTTTATGTGATAAAATATATGAATAGTAATGTATATGTGAGTTTTGGATGAGAGAGTATCATTATCGAGGAATGTTATCACCAGAAAATCAATATTTTTGGACCCTTCCAAGACAACGGAAATCGATGAGTGGCCTAAGACAACATCTATAACAAAGACCTATATTTCTCATGGTCTATCTAGGTATTATCGATGATTTAGAAAGAACTTATTACAATTTTCAAACCTAATAAACATACTTACTCTTAAGGGAGTGATTTTTTTCTAGACCATTGAATGTGAATAATGTTTTATAGAGTTGAAATAATGTTTTATCACAAAACCAAAGATCACACATTTGAAATGTGGGGAACTATTTGTGGTGTAAAATTATGATTAAAAGAAAGGATCAAGCTATGTACAAATTATAAATGACAATGTCGTGTCCTACGTCTCAAAAAAGTTGAAAATTCATAATACAATATATCCCTGAAATGAACTGGAGTTGGAAGCTGTGATAATTTCATTGAAAATCATTTACTATTATCTCTATGGGGAGAAGTGTGAGATATATACTGATTATAAGTAGATCAAATATATATTCACAATAATGGATATTAATATAGTCTAATGAAGATGGTTATATTTCATTAAAAATTATGAAATTTATTTCTACAAATACTATTGAAAATCCAAGAAATAATCTTGCATCTTTATCAATAATGATAATTGAGAAGTATATAGTCTTGTTAGAACTAAAAAGGATGGACATGGTAATCATTAAGTAAGGAACATTATCAATCTATTATATGTTTTTTAATTATTCATCAGTTATGAAGAAAATAAAGGGAACTCAATGAAATAATGTTCAAATTTAAAAAAATGAGGAAGCTACCAAAAATAGGAAATTCATAGAGTTCTAAATTGATGAGGAAGGATTATGAGATTTGGGTCAAGTTAATATGTACCATTCAATCGAAATATAAATAAAAAGATTCTGAATAATGTACATAGATCAACATTATCTATATACTATAGGAGAACAATGATGTATCATGATATTTGAGAAACTATAGGGTGGAAAATATGAAGAATCAGATCACTAAATATACATAAAAGTGTCTAGCGTGTCCACAAGTGATGGCCGAAAGGCAAAATTCTAAGGGGATGTTACAACCATTACTCATACCAACATGGGAACGGTAAGACATCAGCTTGTTATTTTCCACAAGACATATAAAAGAATCCATAGGAAATAATTATATATGGGTTGTTATTGACCAAATTAGAAAGATATCTCCATTTATAAATAATTTTATAGGGATTATAACTATATAATATTACATGTATATAAACCAAAATATGTGGTGAGGCTTTATGCACTAACAATATTGATTGTATCTGATCGAGGATCAATATTTACGTCTTTGTAATTGAAATGTCTTAAATATGCTCTAAACACATCATTTTGATTCAGTACAACCATTCAACCTCAAATAGATGGACAATTTGAGCAGGCTATTTAGAAATTTGACGAAATTTTGAGAGAATGTTCTTTGGACATCAAGGATGGGACCAACACCCACCTATGGTCAAGTTATCCTATAAAAATAGTTTCCAATCAAGAATCCTAATGGATCTATATGAACCCATTTATGGGAAATGGTATATAAAACTATCAGTCTCGGATTAAGTCGATGAATGTAAGAATCATAGACTTGATATTTTTGAAGAAATGGAAGAAATTGTGAAATCCATTCAGCAATACATCATGGAATCCCAAATCGACAGAATATATATGCTAAAAACATAAATAAAACCTATAGTTTATGGTTAGAGACATATTTTACCCCCAAATATGTCAATGGAAATGTATCATGAGATTTATGATGAAATAAAGATGAGTCCCATGTTAATTGGACCCTTCAAAATCATTGATCATGTCATAGTTGTGGCCAATCAACTAGAAAATCCACCAAACATGTATATAATTCAAGAAGTATTACTTGTATCCGTCTTGAGAAAGTAAATAGATGATCCCTCAAATTTCCTGAATTTGGAAGTGGTACAATTGTAAAATAGAATCTCTCCCAAGTATTATCCACTGAAGAACTCAGACCATAGAGACAAATTTCTGGGACACAACACCATTAACCTGGTAAAATTACTATGGTGGATCAATAAGTTCAAAGAGTCAGCTTGTGATCCAATGGATGAAATATTGGAGAACTACACTAACCTATTTCCCCCCTTACTTTGTAAATAAAAATTTTTAGGGTTATTTTTCATAAGGTAGGAATAATGTAATAAAATAGAATTCTATCAAAAAAATTTACCTGCTTACAATTATGTCATTAGTATATATCACATAGAACACATAAATAATGAAATAAAATCCTTATAAATGAATAAGGAATTAAATAAGGGTATTTTATAGAATTTAAGGGAATTATATCAATGGATCACTAACTTGACCATTGTAATAGTAATATGACCATTATGAATAATAAACTAGCCAATACAATAGTAAACTCTCAAAATAAAGTAAAAATATAATTTAGGGATCATAAAAATGAAAATTTTAAATAATAATATCATATTATAAGAAAATATCACAAAATAATTTTCTAAATTTTCATAATAACACTTTTAGTGATAGAGTGAGAACCCCCACATCATCGAATCCCACATAATTCAGTGGGAATATTCAAAATTCAAAATCCAACAAAAATTAAAAATCCATTTCGCTGAAAGATCATTTCAATGAAATCACTGAAAATTACTTGAGCGCCCATAGGATTCATACATCATGGAAATTATTGTCGTGTCCACAAATCATATTCATCATCACAACAGCATCTCTATCAACTCCTCAATGGTTTCCAGTACACCACTGACCACTATTGCATGCAAAAAAAACCTCCTATTGTCATCATTAACGCCATCTACGGCCATCAAACAGTCATGAAGCCATTGTGAAATTACCGAAAAAATCCACCAAAACTAGGAATAAAAAATTAAAAAAAAATATAAACAAAAACTTTCTTCATTTGTTTCATGAGGGAAGAAACACTGAAAAAAAATATTGAACCAATAAAACAACTCCTAATTTTGAGGTTGTCACTACTAAAAGTCGCCAACTGTGAGGAGAAAGTGAAATGAAACCATCTTCGAAGGAGAAATCAGATTTGGATCATACAAGGAATTCCAATGGATGACATACCCCACATCCCTAAATTTTCTTATTACCAATATCACAAATCCGACAATGAGAGGAGTGGAGGAACTAGAGGTCAGAGTAAGGATTTGAGTGGTAAAAGGCTCAAATGAGCAGAATCATGTGTGCCGCATCTCATGAAACAAACTGAGGAGAAAAGTAAAACCAAAAGGGAAGAAATCTTATGTTATTATGTAACACCAAACACAATAAAAATATCCCTATGAAAGATCGAATTATTGAGAAACCATAATTGAAGCTACCACTGAAGTGTAAATGCAAACACTGCCAAAGAGAGGAGGAGGATAAAACTAAAGGACCATCGAGGTGGATGAAAGAAGGGCCACTAAAAATGGGGAGGATGGGAAACCCTAGATCTTGATATGGAATCGTTGGGAGAGGATATATCCCATGATTTAATGGTTCCATGATAAGAATACCAAGTATTATATGTAATTAAATGTTTTGATAGTGATATATTAATTATTGGTATTTTTGTGAAATAAAAAGGTGTATTTACAATTTATTAATATATATAACAACTTGAAATAAAATTATTTTCTTTAAATGGATCTAAAAAATAATATTTGGTAGTATCATTATTGTAATATAATTATATGAGTCCTTAATTAAATTTTCAAAGTTTTATAAAATCTGTTACAGTTTTAAAATTTTTATTTTTTTGAATAAATAATGATCTTAATGAAAATTTAAATTCCATATATATACAGATAATTATTTTTATAAAATTGAGTCAAATGATTCATTATACATGTAAAAAATGGTTATGGTGATATTTTTGGATTTTTCTAAAATAGTTAAATCTTTTGGGTAGAGTAATATGAGGTAATTTACAATTTAAAACATTATAAATTACAATAAACCATTCTATGAGTCATTTGGGATGAAAGAACCATAATAACTAGTTAAACCTCATTATTTTATATATTTATTGATAATTATTTATGCTATTAATTTTATTGATCCAAAATAATAAACAAATTAATAAAATAAAAAAATACCCCTCTCCTCCACTATAAATATATCCCCTCACCACCCCTACCCCTCACACATATAAATTGTTGAAGCATGTTAAAATAAAATAAAAAACTCTTCCCAAGAACCCCCACATATAGGAGCATTTTGTATCATTATAATACCAATCTCAAGTGCCTCAAGGAGGTTCTTAGGGAGAAGAATTCCTGAGGTAAATACATTTTTCTTTTTCTTTTAATTTCTTTTCAGGTTCATTTATTTTCATATTATCTCATAAAATCCTCTAATCCAAGTAACATGATAAATATAGTATCTTACATATACACATATTTTATAATGATTTTGTAATAACTCCCCATCAATTTAATTTCTCTCTCCTTTTGTTCTAAAAAATGGAATCATCGTCCATGATGCGTTGATTTACCACATTAAAGGATGTTGAGTTTTCAATTTCCATAACCGCCTTAAAGGGTGGTCATAAAACCATTATAATTTGTAATCTCTAATTTAAAATTTATTACTAACCTTTTTTATGTTTAGGATCTAACATATACATAATGAAAACTAATAAAACCAAACAATTTCACGATGATCAAAAAAATGCCAAAATAATCTAAATCGGTATCATTAATGTTTTATCTAATGAAAAATCCTTACATATAAAAAAATGATATATAATACCATTTAATATTCTATAATTTCATTAAAAACATAAAATTTAAATTCTGCACAATTATTCCCATTTTAAATGATGTTTCATATATGTTTATAAGGGATCGAACCTTGAAAATCAAGTAAATGTACACTCACAAATGATGAAATTAAATCTAAAAACTCATCAAAAAAGAAGTAAATTAACTTAATGAAATTATGATAAATCAAATACATTTGAAATAAGATATTAATTTTTAATTAATCTATTAATTTCATTATCAAGGATATTTTGTTAATGTGAAGAATACTTTTAGACACATGGTAAGGGATTATTTACGAACATCTATTTTTCCTTCTGGTTATCCTTTATATATATTTTACACAATGAAATTGTTAATTATTCTTATGGAATCCTCATAAATTATGTATTTACGTTCCAATTATATTTTCCTATCAAAATTATTTTTTAATGTAATGGGGATACATGTTTTTATAATGTTCCCTTCTCAATTCATCCTAATAAAGAAACCCGATCAAATGGAACATCATGATTTTTTAAAAAATTTCACGATCACTCCATAATTAGTTTTAAGCCACCATTATTTCTCTAAAATCAATAATTTTATCACGAATAACTATCTTGGTTATTTATGGTTTTATGAACTCAATTATACCTTTTTAATTTTTAAGGATCATTAATATTTTTCTTCAAAGAATATTAAAATTTATTGTATATAATGTTTCTTAAAATCACTTTTTAAATTCTTTCACTTTATTTTCATCTCACATATATTAATACATTCTTATTTTCCATTCTGAAGGACCATGTGTTATTTAAATACATTCTTACATGGACATTATTATGATATTACCTTTTTATGCATTTTTAAATGATTGAAATACCCAATTCTTTCTATTAGAAACCCTCATGTTAACGTTTGATTACATATGAATGATTATTGACGTGGCACACATATTCATGAACATGTTATTATGGGTTTGGTCAAATATCACTCTATTTCATTGGGTAACGTTTAGTCCCATGAGCCATTATCTATAATGGTCTTGGTGGTTATCCTTGGCTCATTCTCCTCCAAATTCAATGGTCTTGGTTGTTGGCCTTGACTCATGTTTATGTCATGATTTATGTTGTTTCCACAGTTCTTTTATTCCATGATTACTTGATCACATGTATTATTTGTCATGTTTCTATTTGTTTATTCATGTTACATGCATTTTATTGTTATCATGTTATGATTTCTAAATCATATGATATGAATTATCCTTATGTTTATTCCATTTTGCGAATTTTAGCTTATCTATTTGTTCATGTATTCCCAATGTTTCCCTATGAAGATGTTATATCTAAATGGGATTTAGTATCTCCGTAGAGAGTATAAATATATATATTTTTCATTGGATTGTTATTTTTAGTTTTTTGTTCTTAATTATCTAAAGGCACCAGACATTACAATCAATGGTTTGTATATAATAGTTAATTTTTCTTAAAAACATGTAATACTATGTGTAAATGTCACGGGGCATTATATTTATATCTCAAGAGTTATGTATTCATGTTTTTTGAAAGAAGAGTCAATGTGGGATGGTGTGGGGATTATGTATAGAAGTTGACTTGGGGTTCATTAAGAAGGGTGACATCCCAAATAATGGGGGATGTTACATCCAACTTAGAAGCATGCATAGGGAATCATGTGATAATTATACAGGGTAAGGCTATATTTTAACATCATGTAATTTGGATATTGTCTTGTTTTTAATGTCGTACAACTTGTATGTGGAGATATGCAGTTTTATTTTATGAAGATAAAATTTTAATGGGGATAACAACATGAGGGGGACCAAGTCAATGTGAGAGAGTGATTTAGATAAATGACTATCCACTAAGATAGGTAATGAATTTCATTTCGTGATGCCACCATTAGGGATTACATGTCCACTTCTCATGCACCTCATGGAGGAACATAGAATAAACCTTTCCATGGGGGAGTGATAATTAGGGGTCAGGATGATAGAATGTCTATTATTTTGATAAAAAGCCGAAATGATATCTATTCTTAATAGAAAATTTTAGGGTAATCACTATGATTCAGGAACATGGAGTGTTAGGTTAGGGATAAAATTCTTTATTCCCTGAAAATTTATTATTTTACATATAATGAGTGTTCCCTGAGTAATGGGATCTAGCACAAGTCCAACACATGGAATAAGGAGGTGTGGTTGTTTGAATGATTTGGTGTTTTGTCACAAAGAATTATTATCATGTTCTAAACTAATCATCCTTACAAGGAGTTTTAAGAGGGAATATCATATGTATGACTAGATTAATTTGGATCTGGGAGGTTCATTATTGAAGTTCTCTACATTTTAGATTCCAAGGGATTATTGTGTCACATGATGTCATGAAAGAGTGTTTTTCATTAGAAATAAGATTTCTTCATCTTACTAAGATTTGTACCCAATGATTTGGGATGGGTTTTATTTATATATGAATGTGGTGGTAAATTCAATGAAACATAACTATAGCATGTAACAAGGTTTTTCTATTCCTTTTGATTTACTGATTGAGATTGACCATGAAACATGTGGTGTTTGAAATCGCTTTATTGGTGAACTAAATTATCATATAATGGTTTTTCGTTAAAAGGTATCCTTTTGTGCTAACATTCCTTGGGAATAATTTTTGTGTTTTTAGAGTACTCGGGAACATTTATCCCTATTGTCAACTTTTATGGGAATTTACATTTTGCACAGATGAAATTGTTTACATGAATAACTCTTTAGTTGTTCTCAACCTACTCCTTGAAATCAGAATGTTCCTTTGGGTGGTACACATACATGATTTATTAAATAATAAACATTCAGTGTGTGAGAGAAATTTTCAGCAAAAATAGTTATACTTGCATTCTTGCAAAACCTTCAATAGAGGTTGCTCATTACTAATTGAATATCCATATAATGGTAGCTCAATAAAGAAGTATCTTTATTACGATGGTAGCACCATTGATTTGGAGGTAGAATTGATGGATGGTACTGTCTATTGGAGGTTTGAGTGATTAATGGATACACTATATTATAGTCATAGAAGCAATCTGGTGGTAGATCATTGGGATAGAAGATTAGTCTTTTATAAGTACCATGAAACAGTAGCAGGGCTCGATAGAAACTCTATTGTACTAATTATTGGAATAATTTTATGAAGGTATAAATAATCTAGTAGAATGGTAGAACATCTTAATTAAATATCATGGATGTCACATGATTTAACAATAAATATCCACTCCAACTAATGTTTTCAGGGAGCAGTATCATGGTTTAATTGATGGTTTCTTTTCATTAGTAACAGTCAATCCATACATATCAATGTTTGAGTGTGTTTACCAAAAATAGTTTCAAATCCTGAAAATGTTATTTAATTATAATCATAAAAAACATTACTGCTTTTCATTATAATAAGTAGGTTCTCAAAATGATAGATAAATTTGAATGAATTAACCCAATGCTTTAACAGAATTTTAATCATTAAAACCATAATGGGTTGAAAAAAATTACTATGGTTACTCTTTATATTAATAAATTATAAAAGGGACCTATTTACATTATTTGAGACTCATAATTAAAAAATTGGGAAAACATTTTTAAAAATTAAAATTCAATAAATTGTTGAAATTTATTTGAAAATAATCTCAAAAACATGATAAAATATTTTTTTTTAAAATAAATTTATATATATAAAACTAGATTTATTCATATTTCTTTACTAGATAAAATATTAGATGAATTTTAAAACATTCAATTGAATATATATTATATTTCATTTCAATCATACATAGTTAGTGATAAATTTAATTTATTAAAATATAAACCATTGCATGCATAAAAACATTTTTAAAAAACTACTATTTTACTTATAGATGATTTTTTTATTTTTTTATTTAATTTAATTGTAACTGAATTTTTTTTATTCATGTATAAAACCTATATTTTTTTAAATTTAAATTTTCCAAATCATACCCTCCTATTTAATAGCAAGGTTATAATGTGGTACTACATTACAGTTAATTTTGACTTGAGCTGCCTATATCACAATCTATCAAAAAGTTTAAAATTATTTAAAAAGAAATATTTCAATAAATATCTAGTTTTTTCATTTATATTCGATTATTTTAGAATCTTATTTAATATATCTTTGAATTTGAAAATAACATGCAATAATATTTAGGTTCCAAATGTCCACATAAAATAGATGTCAAGGTCTTGATAAAATCATGTGTTGTATGTTATGATGTTGATGTGACTGGTGAATGGGTTTCACCATTATAGATTATGGAGATTTTTTGAGTGGGATATTATAAATTTAATGTAGGCTGAGATATCTTCACATGTTGGGGTTAGTATCACTATTTCTTAGTTTGTGTATTAAGGGCCAATCAAAAAAGGAATACAATTATAGAATTGTGTTGGGTTGTAATCATATAGAGAAGAAGATTTTTCCCAGTGATGGATTAAAAAAATTACTGCGTTTTATTGTTTAACATGTTAGGTTTAGGTAAATACTTAGTCTTGTTGGATGTATCTTAAAATAAGACCCGTTGATTCTCATTATATGTGAATATTTTTAAGTGGGTGAAAAACTCACACAGGTGGCCATCCAATATATGATTAGTGGCCAGTTGAGATCTGACTTATATTATTTTATTTTACATAGTGGATATATCTGAGTAGTTGAAGTTGTTCTCCTAGAATGAAAAGAAAACAAAATGATTAGTAGATATAGTATCAACCCAACTGCTATCTCTGACATGCTCCATGCACATACTCAAGTGCACATGTTCACCTCCTCATAGAAATTTTTCTTTTACTCTTGTCCATGCTACACACAATCTATACACATAAAATTTGTATTGGTTTGATGATTTCATTCCGTAATGGGCTACCTGAATCACTCTTAGCTCATGAAATGGTTAGAGGGAGTCATTTTTAATTAATAATTTTATTTTTCATAAATAAATGTAAAATAAATACATTATGAATATAATTTCTCCATGATTATTTTATATTTACCAATGAACATATATATTTATATATTTATATCACCCTTAAAATAATTTAAGTTACTTGTCATTGTATTTATGTTAATTCTCACTTCATTTATTATATGTTATAATATATATTTTTATAACCAATTAATATTTTAGTATTTTTTTATTAATGTATATTATTATTATTACGAATGTTATTATAGTCATTCAAAAATAATATGATTAATGTGTGATCAAATTATTTTAAACTTATTATTATTTACTTAAATTATTTGTCAAATAATTCAAAAACAATAAACATCATACTGTTTAAATAACACTTCTTGAGTGATAAAAATGATTAATGTTTAAACTAATACTTATACATATTTTAAATTTTCCTTTTAATAAGATTTCATGTTTTATCCCCATAATAATAGTCTTATCATATATTTTTTAAATACCCTTTTAAAAGGCATACATTCTATAATCCATAATGTATACATTCACGTTTTTCACTGTTGAGAATGGTTACCATATTCCAACTTCAAAATATTCTCAATATTATCTTCTTGTGGGGATTCATCAATTTGATTTATCCAAATGTAATAGGATATGATTTTTTGTATATCATGTTTATCTTTTTTTTTTGTTATCTTATATTACAAATTATCATTTTAATTTTAGTCATTCTAGCCCCTAGGTGGAATAAATTTAAAAAATCCGTCCATGTATCAAAATTATTGAATAGTTTTCAATAAAATATACACAATAATGTTTCCAGATTAGATGATTTTTTAATATAGAGAATATCTTTAAATACACAAATTCATGAAAATAATGCATTGTTATATTTTACCCCCATAAAGTAATTGTTCCCTCTCAATTATTTTTATCATATCTAATAAAATTATTATTCTCACGTTAAAATAATCTTTCAAAATGTTCATAAACTTGATAAAAATAACATTATTTATTTTAATAATCTTTAAAGAATATTTAATTTATATTCATAAATCAACTTATACCTACAAAAAAGTTCTAAATATTACTGTTTTCATCCCTTATGATGAGAAAGGATCCAAGAGTGTTAGTGGTATCTTAGTTTATTTTATAATATTATATTTATCTTAACCAAATTAATCATGTAAAATTTGGATTAGTTCGATGTAAAAAATTTTAAGTAATTGAAAAATTATTGTTAATAATATATAATTTCAAGACATCATGTTAAAAATGGTTTTAAAACATAATAAAATAGATCTAGTTTCAATGATTTCAAAATAGGGTTTTTTTCATACTATCACAGATATTTCCCAATGAATAATTTTTCAAATCATATGGATATAGGTTGTGTGATTGTAAAACTCTTCAAATTCTTACTAAAAATAATTAAATTCAACATAATTATTAGATAATGTGAATAATTTAAAAATTTCATGATTGAACCTTCCAAGCCTAACATGATAAGAAAGTTAAGTGTGCAATATTCATTCATTAAGAAATGATAGACCTCGAAAATATAGTGGAATGATTGATGTATTAAATATTTTTTTAGTGTTTTTTCAAGTGAAAATGGATATTTGAATATGTTTCACATTAATCTATGCATGAATATATTATAATCCTTGAAATTAGATGATCTGAAAGAGATAGAAGAGTTTTTCTTGATCTTTCTCATTCTACATAATTTCTAAATATGTGAAAGTTACATAATTGGGAAATTAAAAAAAAACTTATAAGCTCAAAAAATTCCTAACCAAATATTCTAATATCAGAAGTTACATAAATCTTTCTTTGATTCCAAGTGAAGTTTCCTAATCCTACACTCTCGGATGTGGTTATAAAAAAATAAGTTTTTATATATATTTATTTAAGTACAAAATAAGGTAAATCAATTTTAAAAATTTCCTAATCTATTAAAATTGTTTTTTAAACATGCCGAATAATATTTTACATCTATATCTCTTGGGTTTTTGGACCACATAAAAAAATAAAATAAATTGAAAGCTATTTTATATATTATTTTTTAAATTTTATCGCAACATAACTCACACTAACTCCATAATTAATGCCTTATTCTAAAATAGATTCTATTTATAAATTGGACCTCTAAAAATAATTTCCAAATTTGGGATAATGAAAAAATTTATTATTAATGGTTTTTAAAACCATTGGTAAAATTCTATTAATTTTCCCTACTCATTATTTTAGGGTTTTTAGAATCCAAAATAGGAAATGAATTTTAAAACATTAACTAAAGTATTTTTAAAACAACAGATACTTTTATAATATAAAATTATTTTAAGGAAATCATGATTTAGCATTTTAAAACATCAAAACATTATTTTTCAAAAATAATTACCCTTTGTGTAATATAAGGGTACTTTGAAAAACATATGATGTTCATGGTACCACTAGAAGTATTGACAGTCAAAATGTTACATTGAGGAACACATCCCCTTGAGTTTGTGGGTTCACTCCACATTTCTCAATCATACGATAAATACCAAAGTGCTAAAATTTTAAATAAAACTTTTCATGTAATGATTTACTTTATCACTAAAAAAATTTTAAAAAAATTCCAAAAACATGAAATTTATGTAATTTATTTTCAAAGGGAAAAAATTTATATTTTTAATAAACATTAAAAAAGCATTCCATAATAAAGAATTGATACTTATATAAATTTTAAAAATATTCAACTAATTAAAAAGAAATACTCATAAGCAATTCTTGGAATTTATAAATAAAAAAATTTATTTTTAAAGATGTCTGGAATTCCAATGATAACAACAGTAAATTACCCTACATATAATTATGAATAAAGTTTGGTTGAAATCAATCATAATTGTATGAATAAAAAGATAAGCATTATCACTTTAAAATAATCTATGAATTTAGGGGAAAAAATCAAACGGTAAGAACTTGTATAAATTAAAAATTGATGTTTTTAAGAAGGAATTTTATTGAAATTCATAAAAACATTCCCTCTTAAAAAGTGGTTTTATAAATATATTTTTGTCTTAAAATAAGGGATTCAGTTAAAAATAAATACATTTTTTGTTTAACATTTCACCCTACCTAGGGTTTTAAAACCCATGAAACTAGATCACCATAAAAATTAAATTCTCCTATATTATAATGTTTTTTTTTAATAAATAGAAATTAATAAAACTGGTTTCTTTTTATACATTATAAACTATGTTTTCTACTAAAAATATAGAGAGATTTATTAGTGATATTTTTTTTAACTTCTAATGTTTTGAAATGAATGAATGAAATGATGTATCAGTAATTTGAGAAATTAGATTTTATGGTTTAGGGTTTTTTAGAATATGATATATATCCAAATACATTATATAGAAATTTGTAAACTAAATGAGTTTTTTTCGTATTTCAAAAATTTTATACTTTTAAAAAAAATGCACCTAAAAATTGACAAAATTAATATTCATTAGGCCCTAAAATCATGATATGATTATGAAAACAAAATATAATATTTCATGTGAAATATTTGTTGGTTACAAAATGTTTTCTACAACAAATAGTTCGTAATTTTGTTTAATATATTATTTATTGGTTCCAAGTGAAGAAGGTTTTGTCAGACTTGAATTTTATGGTGACACTCATGAAAAATGATAACATGGTATCATTATCTAGAATTATTTAATTCACATATTCTCAGTTCTTCCTAGACGCCCAATTTTGAGGATTGATTCAGTTTGATTGGTGACACCAAATCGATATTTAATATAAATATTATATTTTTGCTATCCATTTTTAAATGGGAGGATGGTGATGATACTATGAAATATAAGTTGAACTATATGTGATCGTCCATGATAAATATGTTTTCTTTGTAAAACATTTACAATTTTATCATTTATTCTTCGTGTGAGGACCTTATAAACTAATCTCAGAAGATAATGTAGAGTCATTAACCACTTTTCATGTTCATTATGTATGATCTTTGAATTCCATTATTATAGTTAAATATATATATATATATATATCATTTATTTCAGCATAATACAGTATCCTCTAGTATATTTCGTTGAATATGATAATACACATCAATAATTTTGACATCACAACTATAAATGTAAAACCGATTTCAATAACTTTATAAAATCATGCATTGTATACTATGATGTTGTTGTGATTACTACATGGGTTTCATCACAATATTATAAGGAAGAAGGATGATAGGTACATCGTTAATGGGGTTTAGGTCATTTATTCTTCATGAGTAGGGTTCAATACTACTATTTTTTAGTTTATCAATTATAAGAATATAATCGAAGAAATATACCAATGGTATTGAGTTGGGTTATAAGATGACAGGAAGAAGATGGAGCCATACATTGAAAGAATAACATGAATAAATGATGGAGAATCTTGGTTAGTGTTTGTGGATGAAGATGATACATTAGTTGAATAGATGACCGAGACAAAAAATATCGAAAGAATCTCATTAAATGTGCATGTTTTTTAAGTTGATGAATAGTTCCCACATGCGTCAATCCCATGTCAAATATATGACAATGTTTTCTCTCATTTTTATTTATTTTATAGTGTCTTGATATGAGTATCATACGGTTCACTATAAGAATCAAACCACACACACCACCTACATGCGACTGTGTCAACCCACATAATGTCTCAAGCACCCTCAATGCACACACTCGTGCATTCTTGTGCACTTCTTCGCGTACACCAATATTTCTCACACATGAATACTATACACAATATATACCCACCTGAGTTGCCAACCATGAACATTAAGTAAATTATTGTATATGTTAACTGGCTATCCTAATCTCTCTTATCTCATGTGCCGGTCAGCTTGGGAAAAATTTTATACCTCATATTATTTTTAATCTAAAATACATAATATATTAATATAAATTTCCATCCCTATTTTATAAAAACAAGTATAACAAATATATATATATATATTAACATTATAATATTTTTATTTACATATAATTTTATTAATCTAAATGATTAATTTACTTAATATATATTATACTGATAATTTTAATATTAAAATAATATTTTACAATCAGTTATATAAATATTAAACACTATTTTTAAAAATATTTTTATATTCATAAAAAATCACATGATTCACCTATGATCATATTATTTTTGATATATTAGTATTAATTAAAATTATTTTTCCGTTAACACTAAAATAATGAAAATTCTTCCTTTAACATAACATTTCACGACTGATTAAGAAAAAATAAATTTTAACTTTGTCCAATAAAATTTTTTAATTTACCATTCAAAAATATTCGTATGTTTATGCACTTAACTATAGTCATATCCCCTATATTTTAAATACCCCATTAAGATACATATTTTCATAATCCAAAATCTATATATTCTAGTTTTCTTACTGTTGAGAATTGTTCACATATTCGCAGACCTATTTATTCTCACAATTGTCATAATTTTGGGAATCCTCATTATGAATAATACAAAAAAGTGGGATATAGTCTAGGTGTTATCATGTTTTGTTATATTTTTCACTTTTATTACTAATAATCATTTCTAATTTAGTATTCTAATGTCATTATTTTGTAGTAGGCCTGTAGAAAGATGTAATTTTATCAAAATTATTGTATTATTTTCAATAAAATGTAATTCATCTTGTTTTTAGTTTAGAAGAGTTTTACGTTTATATATATATTTTCAGAGAAATAAATATATTTAAATTCGGAGATTTTATACAAATAATGTACAAATAATCTCCTTTTTCTTTCCTTTCATTATTCACTCATCCTGCTAATATTTTCCTTTCCATTTGAAAACTGAGTTATTCATTGTTTATACAACCATTATATTTGTATTTATCCCTATTTAAATGATACTTTTTATAATATTTTTTCTATTTTGGTTTTTATAAAGGTTTATTGAAAATTTTGAATAATATTTATTTCATTTTTATTATTGTATTTTTTATCATGCACTAGATATTACCTTTCGAATACTATTAGATACTTTCCAAGAATATATTATTTTTATATATTATGAATAATGTTTGAAAAAATATATACATGTCAACTCCTTTAATGTATATATTGAATGTGACAAGTAACATATTATTTTTATGATATTTTCAATTTTTTTCAGAAATATATTTTTTATTTTTTTCAATGTGAAATCATTCATTTTCTATAATCACCATTTTTCTCAACTAATATTAATTTTTAGGTTTTAAATTGAATTTCTAAATAAATTTAATTCTTACAAATTTGAAAAATAAAAGGGTGTATTTTCACTTTTTATAGTTATTTACCCAATGTTCATAAACAATTATTTTTCATCTACATCAAAATCCATAACCTTCATTTTGTTAAACTAGGGATATTATTTTTCCACCAACCAAATTCTTTCTCAGGATAGATTTTCAAACATTTTTAGGAATATTCTCCCTCGAAACTCATATCTTTTTAAGGAATAATTATGTTATGTGTGAATAGTTAATGTTTTTATATTATAATAGAGAAATAAATAATGCATGATTTATTTTGATTTTAGGGATCCAATATCTCCCAACATTTCACTGGTTATGGTTTTTGAACTCATGAGATAATGACATATTATGTGAGTGTATCCATAAGTATCTATTCTCACAAGGATTGTGCATGTGTATATGTGTCGTAAGATATGATCACAAATATTGAAAAAGTTTATATGTATGGGTATATGTGATCTAAATGATAGTTCATGAATATATGTTTAGTTATATATTCTCAAAAAGACAATATACTAGTATAAGGGTGGATTTCTATGCTCAAAATGATTGTATAGACATAATTTCGAATAGATATTATGAAAATTTAATATGATTATATGTTATTGTATATATATAATATTTAAGTGATGTTACTTTATTATTTCCCATGAATCATGTTCATTACCTAATGATTCGACACCCTTATTCCATTGTCAAATTTATATCATTGATTTACATTACATGATATCATGACTGAGGAAAAACTCATAATATTCAACAATATTTTTAATATTATATTTATAATATGATCATGTTTTAGAATATAATTATAATATAGTCCTTTTATGTAATGCTGGTTGGTTTCTCCCCAATTGATCATTTTATCTCACTAATTTATTATGTATCCTTTTACTTAGCTATGAAAATGAGTTTAACATTATAAATGTATAGAAGTGGGTTTAGAGTGGTTCAATTATGGTGAAATGTTCACATGTATTGTAAAATAATTTTCATAGACATATATTCCTAAATGACACTAAACCTTTGGTTTATTGAATTTTTTAAATTATTTAATATGAAATTAAAAATATATAGAAATGATATAAAATAAAGATAACTTAATGTCATATGGATTCAATTTGTATCACATACTAATAGTAAAGAATATGTTTTTACACAAGGCATTACAGTGTTGGTTTTTGGTGCCTCAGTAGGTGACATAGTAGGGTTTATGTAGTTCCCAATCAAGATCAAAGTATATCAGAGAGGGGGAGGGTGCGAATCAGTGATGAATTTTTCTTTTATGTTTCCTTATTTTTGAAACAACATTCACCAAATATTAAAGAGTTTCTTATCTGTTGAACCTACCCAACCACAAGAACACAAGATTTACAAGATTCAATACTCAACAATTGTAGCTAATTCATGGGTATGGTACGAAAATTATCCAGTACTACACAATATATAAGAAAACAATCCTTTGATGTGGAATACATCAAGTGGGATATACTCTTAAAATCTTGTAGAACATGGAAAACTATCTGCAAGTGTGTGTGCACCCTATTAGACAATATATAAAACTACTGTGTTTCAATGCTTCTTTAAAAATTAACAAATGTATTCTCTAAAGTAAAAATCAACACATTGATACCCATATGTCGTTAAAAACTATATTACACAAAACCGAATACGTGCGAAGACATTAAATTTTTGGCGCAACCGTTAGTGAACCTTGCGCGCAATTAAAATGGATTGCGCGTAAAAATTCCCCTTTGGTGCGGAGATCCTTTTATTGTGAAACATCCTTTTTCTTCCATGACCTGTCCCCCGGGGCCTGTGCCATGACTACCCCAAGCATGACTTACATAGTCTAGGGGCTGTCTACTAGCACCGAAAGGCATATTCCCTAAAAACCGGGAAGGCATTGCCTTTATATCTTATAAACACATGCAACCATGAACACAACAAGATACGAACACAAGTAATCTGTATAGAAAAAAACTGTTGAAAGTAGTAGGGACTGGAATACAATACCAACAGTAAATATACAATTACAACTGAAATACAATACAACTAAAGAAAAAGAATGATAGTTATTGGGTCTTCCTTTGAGGATCCTACTTGAATGGTAGGTACATATCACCTACTCAGCACTCCACGTCCTCCTGTCTCCTCTATGCATTGACACACCGAATGGTCCACCTCTGAGCACCGTCCAGTCCTAGTACCCTTTTCCTCAATCATCGTCGTTCGTTGTCTGCACCAAACATAAAAAGGTGCGGGCATAACCAGTATAGGGATGTGTATAACGATACATAGTAGGGACCCAAAGACCCAAATGGTCTCCCAAAATCCACAAAGGATATACCATAATCATGAAATCAACTGACAACCCTACATAGGTATATGCACATACATTTACCTAAGTTATGAAGTATGCCCATCTCAATCACAAGGAAACATATAGTCGAACTAAAAATCACATACTCATTTATTCCTCAAAGGAAGGAGTACAACAATGATAAGTACCACAAGGGTATGTCACACATAAGAATACCATCAAGGTATTACCACAAAGGAAAGTACAAAAAATATACAAACTTAGCTCACACCAGGTATAACATAGGTACAGTAGTAGAGATAATTAGATGTAACTACTTATTCATCTTACTCTATTAAGAGGCATACCCATGATAGATCCTAAATCATCATCAAACCCACAGAGGTTCATAGTACATCGTTATCCCACACATGATACTAGTACCTTGTCAGACCCACACATGATCCTAGTACATCATTATACCCACACAGGATCCTAGTACCTCACCATTACATAGTTATACCCACACAAGATCCTTGAATCTCGTCAGAACCACTCAAGATCCTAGTACATAATCAGACCCACATAGGATCCTAGTACATTGTCAGTACATCGTCAGACCCACATAGGTCCTATTGCATCGTAAGTATGTCATCAAACCCACACATGATCCTAGTACATCGTTAGTACATCGTCAGACCCACACAAGATCTAGTATATCGTTAGTATGTCGTCACACTCACACAAGATCCTAGTACATCGTTAACACATCGTCATACCCACACATGATCCCAGTACATCGTCAGTACATCGTCAAACCCACATAGGATCCTATTACATCATCAGTACATCATCAGACCCACACAGGATCCTTGTACAACGTCAGTATGTCGTCATACCCACACAAGATCCTAATACATCGTAAGTATGTCATCTTACCCACACAAGATCCTTGTACATCGTAAGTACATCGTCAGACCCACACAAGATCCTAGTGCATCGTCAGACCCATACAACATTCTAGTAAAATTTCAGTACGTCGTCAGACCCAGAGTGGATCCTAGTAAATCGTTATAGCCAGCAATAGGGTTCGTGCATTATGCTTGCTCATCTCGGGGAGGGACCACTCCTCAAGCCACAAGTCTATATTCCAACTTCCACTAAGTCCCACAAAATGTATCTTAAAGGTCCGCCACATCATATGGGTCATAGTGCTATAGACGGTGCCTCAAACAGATGTTTGGTATGTAAGTTATTTTCCTTTTAGTCTCAAGGGCATGGTTAGATTCGTGCTTGATCCAACCCGACCATTCTCCAACTTTATCCAATACTCTAGTGGGGTATACAAAAGGCACCATATCAATCCAAGGTTTCCAGTGCTGCAAACGGTTCATCAAAATGAAACTCGATTCCAAAGTTAACCCAAAAGAGGGGAAATGGGTTAGAGCTAGTCTAGGTCCGGTCTGACCAGGATAGACAGAGCCGACCCGACCAAGCCTGGTCTGACCCGACCCGGCCTAGTTCCTGGGCAGCCGTAGGGCAGCGTGGGTGCCATATGGTGGAACAAGTGCCATTGGGTGGCACGGGGGCCGCAGTGTGGTGCATGGGCCATGGTGCGGTGCGGGGGCCATGCGGTAGTGCGATAAACCGAGGCAGCATGAGGGACGCAGTGCAATGCGTGGGCCGCGGTTTCATTGCACCTTCACCACGGCCGGAGGTTTCCCGACATCTATATCATAGTAACACCATTGTCATTCCCCGATAGCGGTTTCTGCCTTCTTCTATTGCGAGGAACACAAAAAAAACTCAAGCAAAATGTGGAGAGGTCCGACCATTTTCGATTGGACCGCACCCTCCTCGTTAGGGCAGTAGCAAGTGGCTTACTAAATTTTTCATGAAGAATGTAAAGACCTACAACATATGACAATGATTATTCCCAAACCAGAAAAAAGAAATAATTTGTGGATCATGTAGTTAGAGAGTTGATCTGTGTTATTTGTTTAGAAGGGAGGAACATGGGAACCAATAAAACCACATAATTCAACCCCTACCATGGAGGTTTGTTGATGGAGGTCACGAGCAAGGAGATGAATTCCTTGGGAATTGTGGTATCAGCTTTTTATGCATCCCCAATACGCTTAGGAAGTCGGCTTAAATATCATCCTTGTTAATCAATTCCTAAGTGCGTTCTTCATTAGAGGATTTGTTTCTCCATGATTCTACAAAGCTCCTACCTTTTTCCAACACTCTCCAAAAAAACCAAATAGATGAAATAACAACATAAATTAAAATAGTTTTAATTTAATTTTAAAACATAATTAAATGACACTATTGATTAAATGGAGAGTTGGAAATATTAATTTAATCAATTAAATGGGAGGAGTAATTGATGGAGAGTTGAGAGGATTTCTCCATTAATGTGGGGTTCAGGTGGTCCCCACCACCATGAATTCAAATTGGGGGTTTAGTTTGGGTGGTCTCCACCTCCATAACATACACATGGGAGGGTTCAAAAAATAAAAATGTTAAACATTTTTATTTTATTATATTCTTTCACAAAAAAACCCAAAAAAATAACTTTCACACTCGACCAACTGTCGTCAATGTGAAAGTCTCCTTATGTGAATACCAGTGTTGCGAGTTCAACTGTGTCCTCAGATTTCAATTCCATGCACTGGTTAAAAATTTAAATATACTTACTCCCACGTTTACTGAACAAACCCAAAAAATGTTAAAAAATTCATTCCGGGCACATCGGGCCTCGAAATCACTTACCTTGAATTTTCACAGACTCATAAAATTTCCATATAATTAAAATAAATTACCTAGAATGTCCGGGTCAATTCATACTCTCCACCTTAGGGCTTTGCATCTCCTAAGGACACGTCAAAAAATTAGGAAAAAAAGTGGTGCTAATGAGAACAAATATAAGCCTCCTGATCCCATGTGCTCTCATGGAGGTTACTGTGCTACCAGAAAATGCGCACCAGAGGTATCAATCACCCATGAAGGACCCAATCCTATTGATCCTCAATCTCTACAGGAACCACCATAAACGTCACCCCATCATCACTGTCCAGATCCCCATGGTAGATGATGTGATAAGGGTCGTGCACACATCTCCTTTGCTAAGAAATGTGGAAGATGTCATGCACTTGCTGCAATTGAGGGGGAATTTCTAAGCGGTAAGCCACCTCACCAACTCTAGGGAGGATCTAAAAAAATCGATGAAACTAGGAGATAACTTTCCATCTTGGCCAAATCTCTATAAACGTCGTTGAAGTGAGAATCATAGAAAGACATGGTCGCCATCCTCGCACTCGAGAGGTCTCTGTCCCCTATCAGTAAAAGACTTATGATTTCTCTGTGTAGTCTTAATCCGCTCTTGGATGATCTGGACCTTCTTTGTGGTAGCCCATACCATCTTTGGTTCCATGTGTGCTGACTGTCCTGGTTCAGTCCAGCACAAAGGCGATCTAGAAAGACAGAAGTACAACGCCTCGAAAGGTGCCATCCCAATAGTTGAATGATAGCTATTGTTGTATGAAAAATCCACCAAGGGAAAGTGATCCTCCCAGCTGTGACTAAAGTCAAGTACGCAAACACGCAGAATATCCTCGAGGGTCTGAATGGTCTACTCAGTCTAGCCAACCATTGGAGGATGGAAGGCCGTGCTCAAAAGAATCTATGTCCTCAAAGCCTCCTGCAACCCATTCCATAGCCGGTAAGTATAACATGTATCACAAACGGAGACAATCGTCAAGCGTACTACATGTAGCCGAACAATCATCTTCAAATAGAGACGTCCAAAGCTCTCTACTGATTACAGCTAGTGCCTGATGATCTTCCTTTATTTGCTGACAAGTGAGGCACCGAGAGACAAACTCTGATAATGCTTTCTTCATTCCCGGCCACCAGTGCTATCATCGGAGGTCTTGATACATATTCGCCACTCTTGGATATGAAATTAGAGGGGATATGTGTAACCCTCTCAACACTTCCTCCCAAAGTGACACTGGTACCATGGTACGTCCTCTGAAAAGGATGATGTGCTCCCCACCTTCAGAAAATCCATCAGGTGCATGTCCTATGGATATAAGAGCACATCGAGCCTCACAATCAGTGTCCCCACATTCCACATCCCTGACTCACTGAAGAAGTGACAGAGTGACTGTATGATACTGAAGAAAAAATCCTCCATCTCGATCGACAAAGGATATATGCAAAGCGACCACTTGCTTTGTCACATCGCCTAGCAGCTGCATACCAGATCTCCTGCTGAGTGCCTCTGCTACAACGTTCCACTTCCCATGAGTATACACTACCTCGAAGTTATAGTCCTAGTGAAACGTAAGCCAAGATAGATGTCTCAGGTTCAGTTCCTTATGTGAGAAGATATACCTGAGACTCTTGTGATCGGAGTAGACTATAAAACACTTTCACATCAAGTAAGGTCTTCACATCTTCAATGTGGATAACACTACTGCAAACTCCAGGTCATGAGTAGCATAGTTCTGCTCATACTGTCTCAACTATCACGAACCATATGTGATCACTACTCACTCATGCATCATAACACATCCATGTTGTATACCTGATGCATAGAAGTATACTACGTACCATACACCCTCCTCAAGAATCCTCAAGATGAGGGCACTAGTCAGGCTCTGCCTCAGTTGCTGAAAACACTGATGGAATCACTATTACCACAAGACGAGTTTTCCCTTCTTTCCAATGCTGATAATGGTGTTGTAACTCTAGAGAAATCTGGCACAAGCCTTTGGTAGTATCCAGCTGAACCCAAGAAACTCCGTACCTCCATCACACTCCTGGGTAGCTCCCAAGATACTACAACCTCAATCTTCACTGGATCCACCACAACACTAGCCTCTGAGAAGACATGTCCTAGAAATTGAACCTCTCAGATCCCGAAATAGAACTTCAAGAGAATACAATAAAGGTGGTGCTCTCAGAGTGTGTCCAGTACTACCTACAAATAATAGGAATGCTCCTACTCGATAGGTAAGTAGATTAGAATGTCATTAATGAACATCTCCACAAAGTGATCAATGTATGGATGAATGATCCCGTTCATGAGTCCCATGAATTATGATAGAGAATTGGTTATACTGAATGAAATAAACATGAACTCGTAATGGAAATTCCGACATCTGAAATCCATCTTCTGCACATCCACATCTTCCACTCTGAGCTAGTGATAGCCTGATCTGAGGTCTATCTTCAAGAACCACTGTACACCCTTCAGCTGATCAAAGTGGTCGTCAATCCCCGTGTGTGGGTACGTGTTCTTCACGGTCCTCTGGTTCAGGCACCGATACTCAAAAAAAAGTTTCAAGCTCTGATCTGCCTTCTTGGTGAACAATATCAGGGCTGCCCAAGGAGAAACACTAGGCTGAATGAATCCCTTCCCCTGTAAGTCCTCCAGTTTTACCCGCAACTCACAATGATCCTTTGGAGCCATCCGATACACTGGTTTATATATTTGTGCCATCCCAGGGTACAAGTCAATGTAGAAGTCCACCTCTCTATGAGGTGGTTGACCCGAAACATCATCATGGACGACATCTCCATACTATTCCACCACTACAGGATTTCTCGGACTCTCCACATCAACCACTCCAAGGGTAAGGATAGCCAATTGAGGAGTGATCTACTGCATTCTCCTCCAGGTAAGTCCATCATGTGCTGAAAAGGCTCCATTCATTCCGGTGAAGGTAAACCTAGTCTTATCCATGAAGATACACTACACTTTTTGTATAATGCAATAAATTAGAGATTGGACAGTAGACAACCAGTCCATACCCAAGATGACGCCATAAGGCCGCGACTCCACTACTAGAAGATCACAACTAAAGCTCTCGGCTCCAAGAGAATGCTAAAACTGAAGGCATGAGTGCGTAATCATCAAATCTGCTCCAGTAAGAGTCTCTAGCCATGAGGATCGAGCCAACAGCTCTGTCAGGATCTCTAAGATTTGAATGAGGGCAGTGGATATAAAATAATGACTGGCACCTGTGTCTATAATTAATGAAACTAATGTAGAGTAGACATAGATGATACATCTTATCATCTATGGATTGCCATGGTCATAGGCTTCAGCTGCCTAGAGCTGATCTCACCTCTGTCCACCTGCTCTCTATGGTCAGGGTGGACTACCTGGTGGTTGTGGCTGTAACATCTTGAATCATCTCCCAATGCCATCCGCATGGACATCACCCCTGCCACGGCCTCCTGCTCCCTGCAGACCTCCTCGATCGAACCTAGGTCTCTACCTTGGTGGTTCCTCAACCATCTAACAATCATCCGTATGGCTAGTTGGGTAGTGTGGATCCATGTGACCCTGCCCGCCCCATGGGAAACACTTCATGTTCCTCGCATGACTGGTTCTGTCTCTGGTACCCCCACACAATTGATCCTGAGTCGTGCGGTCGTCTAGTAGTAGGTCTGGACATCTATGACATCTATCTGCTACCAGCTATAGAAGGCTCTTCTATCGGACATTCGGTGGGTGGTCTCATTGCTGGTGACTACTCACCAAGAAAACTATCCACTAAGAGGGCTCTCTCTAACACCACCACCTACATCGGGATGCTGAGTGGGATCATTGAAGCCCAAATATCCCTCCCGAGTCCCTTATCAAAGGTCTGGGTCCTGACAAATGGGTTGCGTACCATATTAGTGGAGTAGCGTGAGAGATTAGTGAACCTCACTGAGTACTGATCCACAGTCATGCTGCCCTACTGCAGATGAAGAAGCTCATGTATGTGCACTGCGAAAAGAGTCACTAGGAAAAACTCTGCCTGAAACATGCTCTCAAAGTCTTCCTACTGAATCGTCAACTCGTCGTGAACCTGAAGCATCAAGCCCCACCATCTTCCTGCTGCTTCCAATAGAAGGCTGGAGATAAGAATCACCGTTGGATGAGTTGGTGTCCCTACTAGTCAGAAGACTCTCACTACAACCTTCATACAATCCTCAGATACATGTGGGCCCATCTCTCCCCTGAGCCTGGGTGGCCTCTGGCATTGGAACTCATGCAATGTGCTCAAGCAGTGTGCACCCTCTACTCGTGGGCCAGGTAGAATCAGTGGCCCAATGGGTAATGGTACCGCTGGTGCCTCTAATAGAAGAGGGACCTACCCTGAGACCTCATCGCTCGGTGTGATATTAGTGCGTACTACATCAGGAACCCTAGCTGGATGTCTGTGTAGATGAATCTTGAAAAAATATAGGTTACCACAGTCAATAAGTTATACCTAGAGAGATTGACTCAAAGAGACCACAAAAAAACTCTTGAAAACAAACACGCAATCTGTGATTTCATGCATTGAGTCTGAAATCAGAAGTCATGGTCTTGGTGTATAGATACCTCGGCCGCCGCACCAACACTGAATTCCCAAAATTGGTATCCACACTCACTACACATAATACTATTTCTCATAAAAAGAAGATAAGAGTCTAACTTTCTACAGTAGAACTGACTACTCTGAAAGCCATATTCCCTAAAAACATGGAAGGAATTTCCCTTATATCATGTAAACACATGCAACCAAGAACACAACAAGATATGATGAAAATTAAAATGTATAGAAAAACGAGTGCTGAATGTTAGAGTGGACGGAATTCAAGAACAATAGTAAAGCTACAAGTATAACTGAAATAAAATACAACTGAAGAAAAAGAAAGCGAGCTACTAGGTCATCCGCTAAGGTTCCTACCTGAAGGGTAGGTATAGATTGCCTCCTCAACACTCCATGTCTGCCCATCCCCTTTGCATACCGACATGCCGAATGGTCCACCTCTGAGCACCATCCCATCCTGGAACCCTTAGCCTCGATCATCACTATCTGTCATCTGCACCAAACATAATATGGTACTGGTAGAGCTGGTGTATGGGTGAATATAATGATACTATGTAGGGACCCTGAGACCCTCAATGTCTCAAAAAATCCCCAAAGGATATTCCAAAATAATGAAATCAACTGGAAAACCTACTTAGGTATATGCCCATACATATTCATATGTTATCAAGTATGCCCATCTCAATCATGTAGAAACAAAGATTCCAAATCAAAATCCCAATCTCATTTGTTCCACAATGGAAGGAGTACCACGATCGTAAGTACCACATAGGTACACCACACAAAAGAATACCACCAACGTATTACCACAAAGGAAATTACCACACATGTATGAATTCATCTCACATCAGGAATAACTTAGGTATAGTAGTAGGGATGATTAGATGTAACTACTAATTCATCTTACTCCATTAAGAGGCAGACCCATGAAGGATCCTTAATCATCATCAGACCCACGAAGGATCATAGTACATCGTCAAACCCACATAGGAAACTAGTATGTCTTCAGACCCACACATGATCCTAGTAGATCGTCAGACCCAAACATGATCCTAGTACTTCATCAGACACACACAAGATCCTACTACATCATCAGTACGTCATCAGACCCATACATGATCCTAGTATATCGTCCGTACGTCGTCGGACCTATATAGGATCCTAGTATATTGTCAGTACGTCGTCATACCCACACATGATTCTAGTACATCGTCAGTACATCGTCAGACCCACACAAGACCCTAGTACACCGTCAGTACGTCGTTTGACCCAGACATGATCCTAGTATATAATCAGTACGTCATCAACCCACACAAGATCCTAGTACATCGTCCAGACATCATCAGACCCTCATAGTATCCTAGTATATTGTCTGTACATCGTTAAACCAACACATGATCCTATTAAATCATCGGTAAGTCGTCAAACCCACATTGGATTCTGTTACATCATTTGTACATCGTCAGACCCAAAAAAGGATCTTAGTACATTGTCATAGCAAGCTAATAGGTTCCCGAACTAAGCTTGCTCATCTTCAGGAGGGTCTTCTTCTCAAGACACTGGTCAATACTCCAACTTCAATGAATGTCCCACGAAGAACAATCTTAATGGTCCGCCACATCATATAGGTCTCAATGAAATTGATGGTTCATCAAACATATGCTAGGTCTGTAAGTTATTAGCTTTTTAGTTCGGATGGCCCGGTGTGATTTGAGCTCGATCCAACCCAACCAATTCTAACTTTATCCAAAACTCTAGTGGGGTATACCAAAGGAGCCGTCTCGCTCCAAGGTTTCAAGAACCATATAAAGTTAATCAAATAGAAACTAGCTACCAATGTTATGGCCAAAAGATCATGAATGGGTTGGAGCTATTTCGGGAATGGTCTGACCGGGACTGGGCCGAACCGACCCCGTTCTGGCGACCTGGACAACTGGGTCCGTCCAGGACCAGCCTGGCGGCGGGGTAGCCTTCATGCATCGTAGGATCCGTGGGGTAGCGCGGGGGTTACGGGGCAGCGCAGGGGCCACACCTGGTCCGCGGTGCGGTGCAGGGGTTGCGGTACGGCGCGCAGGCCATGGGCGGCACAAGGGTCGTGGGCTGGCGTGAGGGTCGCGGTGCAGCGCAGGGGCCGTGGTGCGGCGTGGGGGCCGCGTTGCGGTGCAACAGCTGTGGGGCGGCACCAGGGTTGTGGTGCGATGTGGGGGCTGAGGTTGCGCCACCACCTTCATCACGACCAGTGGTCTGGTGACCGTCATATCTGAGTCCCACCGGTGCCATTTTACGGAACAGGTCGCTGCCTTCTTCCATTGCGAGGAACACAACAAAATCTCCAGAAAAATGAGGAGAGGTCGGACCATGTTCGTTTGGTCCGCACTCTCCACATTATGGCGGTAGAAATCATCTTAAAAAATCTTTGAGGAAGAATGTCAAACCCTACATCCTTCGGCTATGATTATTCCCAAACACCCAAAATGAAATCATTTGTGAATCAACTAGTTAGAGAGTTGATCTGCGTTATTTGTTTATTAGGGAAGAACTTGGGAATAAATAAAAACAAATAATTAGACCCCGACCTTGGTGGTTTCGTTAAAGGAGGTCACGAGGAAGGAGACTAAGTCTTTGGGAATATTGGCGTCGAAGATCATTGCTTCCGCAAGAGGCTTCCGAAGTCGTCTCGAACGTCATCCTCGTTCTTCAATTCCTGATTTTGTTCTTTGTTGGAGGATGTGTTTCTCCATGATTCTCCAAAGCACCTCCCATTTTCCATCACTCTCACAAAAAAAAACCAAGAGATGAAATTCCAAATTAAATAAAAATAGGTTTAATTTAAGTTGACACCATAATTAAATTACACTCTTTATTAAATGGAGAACTCACACTATTTATTTAATAAATTAAATGGGATGAGTAATTAATGGGGAGTTAAGAGGTTTTCTCCATTAAATTGGGGTTTGGGTGGTCCCCACCTCTATGGATTCGAATTGGGGGTTTTAGTTCGGGTGGTCCCCACCTCCATAACATACACATGGGAGGTTTCAAGAAATAAAAATGTTAATTTTTTTTATTTTTTTCTTTCATAAGAAACACAAAAAATAATTTTCACCGTCGATCAAATGCCATTGATGTGAAAGTCTCCATAGGAAAATATCAACACTGTGTGTTCAAAAGTATCCCTATATTTTAATTCTGGGCACCGATAAAAAAGATCCAAAAACATGCTCGCACGTTTACTAAATGTAACTGAAAAAATGTTTAGAAATTCTTTCTCGGAACATTGGGCCTCAGAATCATGTGCCTTCAATTTTCACAGAATCGTAAAATTCCCATATAATTATAAAAAAATTACATGAAATTTACAGGTCTTTACATTTTCTTTTCAAATTTAAACTTTTCACACAACTTCATACTTTTTCAGGAACCATTCCATTTTTCGCACAAACCTCTTTCTTTCCACGCAAATCACTTAGGGTATCATTTTATACACTTCATAGATCATGATTTTTTAAGTGTCGAGCCATAGAAATGAGAGGGGGTCACCTCGTATTTATAGGCCTTTACAACTCAGCTCAAAAAAATAGTAATCTGTGCATAAAACTCTCTTCATGCATGTATAAACACTTTCACGCAACATTATATTTCATGAAATGCTACAATTTTTGATGTACCTCATGCCTTTGCAAATTTTTTACTTCTGATCTCGAAACACCTCTTGAGTGAAAAACATCATTCCTATATATCGCACACCCCCACCAATATTTCACACAACCTTTATTTTTTACACACTCTGCCCAATTTTCCTTGCACTCCATTCCTTTTCCATTTGTCGAGCTTCTAATCTTTAAACACCTCTTGTGCAGAAAATTTCATTCCTATATTTCTCAAACCACACCAAAATTTTGCACAGCTTTTATTTTTCATGCACTCTACCACATTTTGGGCGCACTCCATACCATTTCCATTTTTTAAAGTTCTGACCTTGAATCTTGCCTTGCACGAAAAAATATAAACCATCTTCAATATTGTGGGAAACATCCATTGAAAAAAACAAATTGTCCATTCATTTGACATTTCTCTCTCCTATACTTCCCATATCCATTCTTCATCTTTCATCAAGAAATCCACTATCGTGATATAAATCGTTTGAAAGACCTGATTTAGCATCGTCAGAGTTACAATGGAATGTACTGAAACATTCCTATCTTCAAGCAACATCATTCCTTCCAATCAAAACTATATGTGACAGACATCATCATTTCACCCCCTTTCCTTCATAAGGCTTTCATGACATGTTCTCCTAACTTATGATATTTTCAAATTCATATGACCAAAGCGTCATTTGGTTTACAAGTACTTTACAAAGTGAATTGACTTATCTTCTTTGACAAAAAAAACATTACTCTGTAATAGAAAACTCTTCTTACTAATTTATCCATATAACTTGGTCCCAATAGTTTAGGTAGTTTTAGGTATTAATTTAATTATTTTAGGGATTAAGATGAGGTAAATTTAGTGGGAAACCTAGGGATATGTCTATGTATAGGACAATATCAAAAAATTATGGTATATGGGATATTGTGTTGCTTCTTTGAAATAAAATCATTTTTTGGATACTATAAGTAGACAAATGATCTAACAAAAATTAACATAGGGTTAATTAACTTAAAATGGGTGATTGGCTGTTAACTCATTCTTCACTTGTTGCATGATATAGAGGCCCTCCTGCATAATTTTTTTGAACTCAAAAGGGATATTCATTGGTAATTCACACACAATTTATACACCATTATGAGGGAATGTGACATAGTTTGGTTGGGTATTGAAATAGATAAATGATAATGGATAACCACAACTAAGAAACTAAAAATTTCGATATTTGTCTCAAAATACAAGTGAACATGGTTAATTAATATAGAAAGGAGATTCTATGGCCTCACCCAGTAGTCTTGGACCGATTGAAGCCCATCTAATAGAACTTGGGAAGGAGGTAGCACCACTGGGCTTTGTTCTAGACCAATCCCAAGCCGAACTTGATAGTGTGAAGCTAGAATGGAATCGCCTTTGCGAGAAGTTCCAACTGATAGAAAGTACTACTCGTGCAGTGTTGGTCGAGCCTCCCTCGGATTCCCTCACCTTAGCACACCTTACACATAGGTCCTATGACGGTGTGATAAGGGGCTATGTAAGGAGACCGTAACTGCCTTGTTTAACCCTTTGTTTTAAATAAAAATTGTGATTTCTTCTTAGGATGAAATTTATGAATTTTCAAATGTCCGGATAAATATAGTATGCATATTTTTGATGAATTTTAGAAAATGGATATTTTAAAAATGTTTAGGTAAACCTTAGATAATGAAAAATGTGTAATGATTTTCAAAAAACGGTCTTCTACAATTATGTTCAGTACAAAATTTATAGTCTGATAAGATAAACTTGATTTTTGATGAATAATAAATTATGAATAGTGATTTTATGATTAGGATTAGTAATGTGTCAAAATGGATTAGTAATCTCAATTAAAGAATGTATTAATATAATCTAGGCACCTTGATTAAGTAATGTGATTCAATAAAATGGTTAAATAACGGTTTCATAAATTATTACTCAAGTATTAGTTTTTTCGGGTGAATAGTGTTTTTTAATATAAAATTAAAATTAAAATATTTATAAAATTATTTTTATAAAATGGATTTCATTTTTGAACTCAGAGCATCGATATTATGTTTTAGAAATTGTTGGGGATTTTTCTGAAAAAAAAAGAATTTTCGGTGAATAGTGAATTTATTTGAAAATTAAATTAAAAATATTTAGAAAATTATTTTTATAAAATGGAGTTCATTTTCAAAATCAGAGAATTGATATTTGGTTAAGGTGAAATTTTGGTATTTTTCTGAGAAAGTTGAATTTTCGATGAAAAGTGAAAATACAGTTTTAGGGTTTCGGTATGTTTAATGACATCATAACTATGTCATGATGATGTCATGAGATATTTTATGGTTTGGCAGACCTAAGGTGATGAATTATTGTATTGGGGAACCATGTGGCCAATACCAGGGGCAAATACCATGGGCAAGCCCATGGTTTTGCCAAAACCACCAATGAGGTGTCCCTTGGCCATTAATGCCATGTCCCCTCACTTTCCCTATAAATACCAAGAAATACTCTCATCCATTCGACTCCCCACTCTCCACCAACGATGTTCTGGTCCCATTAACTCCCAAGGAGTCCTCACAAGGTGCCCCAATCCCTCAAGGTCCCAACCTTTGAGTTTTAAGAGTTATGTTTTAAGGTAAGGGATCTGACCTCTCTCTCTTTCTTTTCAAGTAATCTCTTTTAAGTGATTTCTTCTATGCTCCATGTTCTTATGTTGGAGTATGTTCTTTTATATTCCTATTACTTCCCTTTTCATGTTCACATAATTAGAGAACCCCTCTTACTCTCATTATTTCGTTTTATGAATGTTTAAGTGGTTCCCTTAGGCTGTAGAATGTTTTGTAACCGATTCTTTCTCCCTTCTCATTTTTCAAGATCTATTTTCATGTAAAGTCTTTCAATTTCCTTTTTATTATTTTGGGGTATTATCTCTATATCTATCATACTGATATTTTATTATCATATGATGAGATACCCCATTTTATCTTTTCAATTCAATATTTTGATGTTTTAAGTGACGTTGTTACGCTGCCGAATTTTTAAGTGGTTCTTTCACCCTTCTCGTTATGAAGTTCTACTTTCATGTCAACTCTTTCAAGATCCTTTTTATTATGTTGGGGTATTATTTCTATATCTATCATACATATACTTTATGTTCATATGATGAGATACCCTCTTTAATCTCGTCAACTTATCTTCTTTGAAGTTTAAGTGGCACCGTTATGCTGCCGAATTTTCATAAGAGAAATCTAATTTTTGTCTTCCTTCCATGTTTTTAATTTCAAATGGTATGTCCTTAAAATTTCATTACCATGTTCATATATTCTTTTTATTATGTCCCTATACTGTTTTATGGGTCATTTATGAATGTTGGACCCATGTCCCCTCTCTTTTCAATGTTTTCTAAAACCCCGAAACATAGCCGTTATGCTGCATAATTTTCGTCTCAAAATGCCTCCCTCTTTTCTCAAAATTATTTTATGTTATAAATTGAATACTAAAAGCTCTTATTTCTACAGGGGTAATCACATATATATCAAAATGTTCTATTTTAAATTCTGGTATTTACATACCTGATACCCGGTCTCCCCTTCTGTGGGTTTAAAGTGACGTAAAGATCATGTCTTTAAAGCAGTTTTTAAAACGTTATGATTATGAAATGAAACCCATTCATTTTATGCTATATGGGTTATTTATGAAATGATTGATGATGATATATTTTTCTAACATGATAATAAAGGCATATTTAAGGGTGCGCCCTAATAGCGCTCTAATGCATTAGGTAATGATGTAACCACTAGAGAATACAATTTTCACGATATCTTGGTGAATAACCATGGTAATTTTCAAATGAAACCTTGGGGATGGACCTTGGAGATATGTTCATGATTTTCTATGTTAAATTATGTAGCTACATCTTAAAGTTATTAAAAATGTTATTTTTATTATGATATTCCACATGATTTATTTCTCATGCCTTAAAGTTCTTTTTCATGACATAGTTGATGTATCTCAAGTTCCCATGTTAAATGTTTATCTTGTTTCCCTTATTGGGCCTTCTGCTCACCATTTCTTTTGATGTATGTACCCAGGTTATGAGATGTAGTAATGAACCTAGGATGAACTTAAGGATAATCCTTTCAAGAGTTTATGAAGAATGTTTTATGTTGTTTTCATGTATTATGTTCATGGTTTCCAAGACACTAAACCTTAATGATTCTCAGTTTGGTGTAATGTAATGAATGATTATGTGACAAAAAAGCGGGATGCTATAGTAGGTATCAAAGGATGGTTTAGTTATTTGTGGAAATTAGGATATGAAAACTCTAAGAAGAACCCCATAGAAATTATTAAATATAGGAAATATTCCTGGTATTTGGATGAGTATTGAGTATGGGGTTGCCAAGAAAATAAATCCCTGTCTGGATACGAGCAGGTAGTGGTTGCTCCGGCACAGATGTACATATGGGTAAATCTCGAAAACACCGCTTTGATCTAGACTCGAACAGAAACTGTTACACGACAATGGGGCTTTCTGCACTCTTGGTTACGACACTCTCGAGGGATATGCTTTGGTAAATTCATAAGCTTAGTATGAACCATTATTAAAGGAGCAAAGATAAAATAAAATAAAGATTCCCATAAGAATATATGATCATGGATAACCTAGTTTTAAACCTAGGGGATCTCAAGTTATGTTATACTTTTCTTCTACACGTTATACTTCTATGATTTAAGCTCCTTTTCATGATTATTGGCTAAGTATTTAAGCCCCTAATTGTACATTATTTTCTTAGTTAATGCCGGTAAATGGAAGAACATGTCCCATCAACCAATGAGATAGGAAATTTGACGACTGCCATATTAATATGACAGAGATTATTAGGGGATTAAAAGATGATTATTATTTTGGATGATGTTCACTATTTTGGGAACCCTATTTGATGAAGGTAAATAGATTACTATGGTATTTTATTTGAGGAGTAAAGGTTGACTTATATTTTGAAGAATCAATTAATTTAAGGTGAAATTATAGTAATTTACGTTAATTATGGAAATGATTAACCTATCATTGGTAAAATATGATTAGGTTAGCTACTTTTGTTATTAGATGTTAGGAGTGGTTGATGTTGTTTGAAGATGAACAATGAAGTTTATTTTGGAAGACTATGTTATCAAATCCTACTTGTATTTGGGTTTCAATCTTAGTTTGGTTTATTTTGATGAATTTTAAGAACCGTTATTTATGGAATGGTCAATAATGAACTTTGGGTAGTACCATGGAACATTGAAGATTTAAAAGTAGTTTTCATTCCTATGGGATTATTTATTTTTGAAGAGTTGTTTTACAATACCCATTCTGTTTTTGGGATAATGTTTAAAGATAGAAGAAATAGATGGTTAATATTTTGTGGATTATGTGATTCTCTAGAAGATGATTCTTGTGCTTTTGATGAGACCAAGTGTTTTTGTATTCTCGTCATTTGGAGAAAAGATTAGTTTTGGTAGAGACTTATTAAAGGATGAAACTCTACATGAATGTAGATATATTTTCTTATGTTTTTTTTCTATGTAGTAAATTAATTCCTCAAAATTATGAAAAAGAACATTAAACAAAAACGTTGTTGGTTTGTGTTTCCTACTAGGTAATCAAAGGCTGTTTACACACATCATAAGTTTGGGATTTTCTAATTGTTAACTTTCTCCTAATCATGTTTTCTATCACTCTCCCCCAGATCTTGACCCTTTGTTTTTTCTTCCTTATCCATGTTTTCCTCCATGGAATCCTAGTATGGGTTAACTCGGGTGACCTTTGTACATACCTTTCTTTCTATTAAAGTAATAGTTTTACTGAATCCTTTTCTGATGTAGGCCTTTCAATGAAATTTCAAAACCAAATTTTTAAAAAAATTGCGAGGACACAATTTCTTAATGGGGAATGATTGTAACAACCCAAAATTTTGAATAAATTGTGTTTCCTAATTTTGTGTGTTATTTTATTTTTGATACTCAACAAAACTGTTTCATTTCATAACATGAGTATAATTAAAATGATACCGTTGGGTTTTGACTGTTATATGACCATCGATCAATATGACCGCTAGAAACTAAACATTTCGATATTTGTCTCTAAATACAAGTGACCATGGTTAATTAATATAGAAAGAATATTTGATGGACTCACCCAGTAGTCTTGGACCGATCGAAGCCCATCTAACAGAACTTGGGAAGGAGGTAGCACCATTGGGCTTTGTCCTGGACCAAACCCAAGCCGAACTTCATCGTGTGAAGCTAGAATGGAATCGCCTTCGCGAGAATTTCCAACTGATAGAAATTACTACTTGTGCGATGTTGGTCAAGCCTCCCTCGGATTACCTCACTTTTGCAAACCTTTACACTTAGGTCCTATGCCGGTGTGATAAGGGGCTATGTAAGGAGACCATAACTGCCTTGTGTAACCCTTTGTATTAAATAAAAATTTTTATTTCTTCTTATGATGAAGTTTATGAATTTTCAAATGTCCGGATAAATATAATATGCATTTTTTTGATGAATTTTAGAAAAAGGATATTTTAAAAATGTTTAGGTAAAACATAAATATTTAAAAATGTGTAATGATTTTCAACAAATGGTCTTCTACAATTAAATTTAGTAGGAAATTTAGAGTCTAATAAGATCAACATGATTTTTGATGAATAGTAAAGTATGAATAGTGATTTTATGATTAGGATTAGTAATGTTTCCAAATGGATTAGTAATCTCACTTACAGAAAGTATTAATATAATCTAGGCACCTTGATTAAGTAATGTGATTCAATAAAATGGTTAAATAATGGTTTCATAAATTATTATTCATGTATTAGTTTTATCGGGTGAATAGTGATTTTTAATTAAAAATTAAATTAAAAATATTTATAAAAATATATTTATAAAATAGATTTCATTTTTGAACACAGAGCATCGGTATTATGTTTTGGTAATTTTTGGGGATTTTTCTGAAAAAAATGAATTTTCTGTGAATAGTGTATTTATTTAAAAAATAAATTAAAAATATTTAGAAAACTATTTTTATAAAATTAAGTTCATTTATGAAATCATAGAATTGATATTTGGTTAAGGTGAAATATTGTCATTTTTCTGAGAAAGTTGAATTTTTGATGAAAAGTGAAAATACAGTTTTAGGGTTTCGGTATGTTTAATGACATCATAACTTTGTCATGATGATGTCATGAGATATTTTAAGGGTTGTCCGACCAAAAGTGATGAAGTATTGTATGGGGGGCCCATGTGGCCAATACCATGGGGAAATACCATGGGCAAGCCCATGGTTTTTCCAAAACCACCAATGAGGTGTCCCTTGGCCATTAATGCCTTGTCCCCTCACTTTCCCTATAAATACCAAGCAATCCTCTCATCCATTCGACTCCCCACCCTCCCCAAAAGAATTTATGGTCTCATTAACTCCCATGGAGTCCTCCGAAAGTGCCCCCAAGCCCTCAAGGTCCCAACCATTGAGTTTTAAGAGTTACGTTTTATGGTAAGGGATCCGACCTCTCTCTCATTCTTTTCAAGTAATCTCTTTTATGTCATTTATTTTATGATCCATGTTCTTATGTTGAAGAATGTTATTTTATATTCCTCTTACTTTCCTTTTCATGTTAATTTAACGGGATATCCCCTCTTACTCTCATTATTTAGTTTTATGAATGTTTATGTGTCGCCCCTTGGCTGCCAAATTTTTATAACGGATTCTTTCTCCCTTCTCATTTTTCAAGATCTATTTTCATGTAAAGTTTTTCAAGTTCTTTTTTATTATGTTGGTGTATAATATCTATACCTATAATACTGATATTTTATTATCATATGATGAGATACCCAATTTTATCACTTCAATTCAGTTTTTTCATGTTTTAAGTGACGTCGTTAGGCTGCTGAATTTTTAAGTGGTTTTTTCACCCTTCTCGTTTTGAAGTTCTACTTTCATGTCAACTCTTTCAAGATCCTTTTTATTATGTTGGGGGTATGATATCTATATCTATCATACAGATATTTTATGTTTATATGATGAGAGACCCTATTTGATCTCGTCAATTCATTTTCTTTGAAGTTTAAGTGGCACCGTTATGCTGCCGAATTTTCATAAGAGAAATCAAATTTTTTACTCCCTTCCATGTTTTTCATTTCAAATGGTATGTATTTAAAACATCATTAACATGTTCATATAACATTCTTATTCTGTCCCACTACTATTATATGGTTCATTTATGAATTTTGGACCCATTTCCCCTCTCTATTCAATGTTTTCTAAAACCCCGAAACATAGCCGTTATGCTGCAGAAGTTTCATCTCAAAATGCCTCTCTCTTTTCTCAAAATTATTTTATGTTAAAAAGTGAAAACTCAAAGCTATTATCTCTATAGGGGTATAAAAATATATATCAAAATTTTCTATTTTAAATTCTGGGAGATACATACTTGTGATTCTCTCTCCCCTTCCATGTGTTTAAAGTGACGTAAAGATCATGTCTTTAAAGCAGTTTTTAAAACATTATGATTATGAAATGAATCCAATTTATTTTATGAAATATGGGTTATTTATGAAATGTTTGATGATGATATATGTGGATCACATGATAATAAAGGAAATTTTAAGGGTGCGCCCTGATAGCGCTCTAATGCATTGGGTAATGATGTAACCAATAGAGATTATAATTTTCATGATATCTTGGTGAATAACCTTGGTAATTTTCAAATGACACCTTGGGGATGGACCATGGTGATATGTTCATGATTTTCTACGTTAAATTATGTAGCAACATCTTCAAGTTATAAAAAATGTTATATTTATTATGATATGCGACATGATTTCTTTCTCATGCCTTAATGTTCTTTTTCATAACATAGTTGATGTATCTCAAGTTCCCATGGTAAATGTTTCTCTTGATTCCCTTACTGGGCCTTCAGCTCACCCTTTCTTTTGATGTATGTACCCAGGTTATGAGATGCAGTAATGAACCTAGGATTAACATAAGGATAATACTTTCAAGTGTTTAAGAAGAATGTTATATGTTGTTTTCATTTACTATGTTCCTGGTTTCCATGACACTAAACAATAAAGACACTCAGTTTTGTGTAATGTAATAAAAGTTTATGTGACAAAAAAGCGATATGCTATATCCATGGGGACCCCAAGATGACCCATGGATTTTCATGGTCGGCCAGGACTCATCAATAAGGGTAGAACATCTGTCAAGTTCATTTAATATTATTATAACATTATATTTACCTTAAATTACACCAATTACCTTTAATCGTAATTAATAAAACATAATAGTTACTATTCACAAAAAAAATTATTTTAATCTCATTGAACCACATTTTACTTCCTAATGACAACCATGTATGTCGGATTTTTGAAAGTCAAATCACAGAAGTGGTCAAGTTTCATTTAAACGAAAAATCAGTTTCTATAACTACAACTTAGTGGTTTCACTATTCATCAAAAATTGATGTTTTTCAGAAAAATATCAATAATTCACCCTAAGATATATTTGATATTCTTAATTGAAAAATGATTTCTATTTTAAGAAATTCAAAATATATAAGTTGCATTAATTAATTTTTTATTCATTCCCACTGTTAAAACAAATAGCGTGTTTTTAAGAAACAATAACTGTTAAAATATTGACACTAGTTTAAGTCCAATTTCAAAGTGAAATTAATTCCAATGACCACCATTGGATTAAATGGTAAAAATATATTCTAAATAAACTTTAATCTCAATTAATAATATAATATAACCATATAAATAAATCATATTAAAAGGAGGTTTTGAATTAAAATGCAACATTTTCACTAAAAATGATCTTTATCGGAAAAATTGCAAAAAATTTCAGAAAGTAAATTTTGATGTCCAGATTATAAATATGGATTTTATTTTGTAAAATACAATATATAAAATTTTCAAAAGTATATTTAAAAACGGTTCTCCACCAAAAGGTGGTTAATCGACCTTTTAAAGAATATTAGAAGATTTATGCTTAAAATTGGATTCATTTCCATTTTAAGCCTCTAACATTTATTGAAAAAAATGTAAAACTAATTGAAGAATATATATAATAATTTTTTAGTGAGTTCTATTCATTCACTCCATTACAACGTCTATGCATTAACTACCATTTAAAATAATATTATTTTATTATTAGAGTGGAACGTAAGATTTCAAAAAAACTCATTGTTGCGTATTGGGTACACCCTTGAGCATAGCGTTCCCTTTAAAGTAATATTAATATTTTATTCAAAAACATGGATAAATATGAAAATGTAATATTATTTATTTACCTGGGGTGTTACACAACCTATAAATACATTTCCATTATTATGTGGTTTCCCATATGGATTATTATTTCTCACTCTAAACCTTTTTAGTTAATAGAGGGAAGTAAAAAGAATTAGGTTAACGACACTCATGAAAATCAATGTGTTGATGTGTGAGAAAATGGATTAATCATTAGGGTGACTGATAGTGTGGTTATTCATATTTATGTTTTCATATATATGATTAACAACATGAACATCAACCAAATCTTCATCTCACCAAAGAATATAATGATGTAGTTCACCAAGTGCACGATGATTAGAGACCATAAAGGATAGAAGGGTATGTTTCCTATTTTATTAGAATATGGGAAGAATCACTCAATGGAAGATACCAAATTGATGATAATATGCATTGAGTGTTCAAAATAAGGACATAAAGAATGTAATTGATGGGGATTGTTTTGGTAAAATGAAGGGATGAGAATAATGGTTTTCCTAAGGAATCATCGATGGTGGAATGTTATAAATGTTGAAAACATGGGAATTAAACAAATAAATGTCATAGGGGGAAATCTCATGAAGGAAATTGATAATGTGAACAAAATTGTGGATATTATTTTGATTATGAAGAGTCTAGGAACATCATATGAATGACATGTATTGTTTTAATAGTATTTTTCATTTTAAAAATTATGAGGATGATTTAATTGAGGTCAATTGTTATTAATAAAAGAATCATATTTCATATTGTAATAAAGGGGTAGTAAAAAATAATATGATGAATCCTAGTTAATGGTTTAAGATATAATTTGGATGATTGAATTGTTTGTGTGTGGAAACTCAATAATAATGTCACATTAATCATGAAATATATAATTATTTTTCAATATCTATATATTATTATGGATTTAAATGTATATGTTGAATCATGCTAATGAACTAGAAATATAATATATAAATTTTTTACATTTTATGTAAAACACATGATTAAGGGAAGATAATGCTCAATACGTCTCAAATGTTGGGAGAACCGTGTTCACTTTGGATTAGGAGATAACTGATATGGATAAAATGAAGTGGATAGTATTGATGAACCCAATACTAATTCATTATTTTTGTTTTCAGAAAGTGGTATATGATATCATTTATTGAGGTTCAAAAATTCTATATTTTTAGAATATATTCAATAAAATATGGTTTTATTTAGTGAATATAAAAATATTTAATTTCCTAAAATAAGTATTTCTTCATATGGTTTTAGGGTAATTTAGGATATTTTCATTTTTCAGATCAATGTATTGAAATATTCTGTTTGTGATATTAAGATCTATTTCATGTTGTTTTAAGGAGTAATGATATGTTGATTTTGGAAATTTAGTGGACATATTAATAAATTGAGATTTTTGGATGGGTCCTCAGGATCACCGTTTATGGATTTTATTATGTTGAATTTTAGATAAGGTTTAGGGATTCATGTTCTACATTACCATATAAATATTTATGCATATTTAAATCAGAAAATATCCATTGTGATAACTAGATATAGAAATAATTTATTTTGAATCTATTCTGGATCAGCTGAGCTGTTAGTGATTTGGGCATAACAAATTCAACTTCATTTCTAGGAGTAAGAGATCAAGTATAAATTAATCAATGATTGAATAGAGGATTAAATTATACATACATTAAATATTAATGATAAGACATAGGTATAATTTTCCCTTTGAAATTATTGATTATATCAAGATATAAGCCTATCGATTGGAACTTCCCCAAAACCTCTCCAAAGTCCATGATGTAATCTATGTATCACTCTTGAAAAAGTTTGTACATGATAATTCACATGTAATGATCATAGATGATATATTATTGGAGTGTTATATTCATTTTAAAGATCAATAGGTTGAGTTTTTGGATCATATATGGAAGGTGTCACGAAGAAAGGCTACTCAACTATGAATTTTTTTTTGTTGAAACCACCGGCTTGAGAATGATTCATTTAAAACATATGATGTAGTAATAAAATATCATCCACATTTTTTATAAAAAAGTATTTTATTTTGAGGGTAAAATTTATTATAAGGTGTCATAATGTAAATCTTCTAGAGTTTTTTATATTTTTTGAAATAAATTTAATTTTTTGCTATCTTTATTTACACAGAACATTGATTTTAGAATATGTTACACATAAAACTGAGTTATAATGAGACATTTCAAATTATTAAAATGTTATTATTTACTATAGTAGTGTTCACATAGATATTGGAATGTCTAGTATGAATATGATTAACTAAATTAAGGAAATATATGGATTAAACCTCTATATAAACATAATTATTTATGAAAAATTATTTAGAAAAAAAAGAATTTGAAAATAAAAAAATATATTTTTATTCCCAAAAATGTGTTTTAGTACAATATATTAAATAAATTAATTTTGATAAAATATTTTAATGATATTTATATATTATATATTCTATAAAAATTTTAAGATTCATCTTATGTGTTTTCTTATTGTGGCATAAGAACAAATCCAATTTGATGTTTAAAAAGTTTATTTTTCTAAAAGAGGAGTGTTATCTCCTTTTAAAAAATTTAATTTAAAACTTATTTTTATCTCTTTTAATAACAATAGTTAAAAACTAAAATTAAATTTTTTTAATTCATCTTCTGAAAATTTTATTGGGGTTATTTTTTTAATAATATCATATAAAAATATATTTTTTTGATGAATAATGAAAAATTATGATTTTTTTGAAAAATTAGAATTTGTATTAAATAATTGAAAAACATGAAATTTATTTTAAAATGTTTTTAAAATTAAAATTATTTTAATTATATATTTTAATCGATTATTTATTTTAATGAGGTTCATTTTTAATTGTTATATATAAACATTTGATGCTTTTTATACTATACACTTTTGAAAACCATTTTTTCATCATGATTGTGACATTAAGTTAAAATTAAAATCTGAATAATCTATTAAATATGTTTTTAATAATTTATTAAATTTATTTAAATTGATAATTTCTATTTTCTAATAATTTAAACTTAATTTTTTACTATAACGAAAATTAAAACTAGAAAAATTAATTTGCATGGTTAAGGTGGATATGGGTTTACTAGGGTTAAACTAAAATTATGAGGATCAAAATGCCCAATAAACTTTTAAAACAACAAATTTCTAAAAATATTTAAAGTCTAACTATTCTCGTTCCGATATAGGTCCATTTTGGTTCCTTTTGTCATGGGAGAAATTTTGGTACACAATTTTATTTTAAAAAACATTAATTGGGTCACTCACCTGACTTATATAATAAATCCTCCACCCCTCTCCTATTAACAATTCAGAAACCATTTGGTTCAGCCAATACCCATCCAATTTTAATAATTAATTCCATTATATAATCTTATAATCCTTAGTTTCTTCTTAAATTTACCTTAGAAATGCTTTTGGTTTAAACTAAAAGAAGTTTTTTGAAGAAAAGTAAACAACCCTAATGTGGAATTTTATTTTATTTCTACGTGAAATTAGATAAAATATTATAAAAAATGATAATATAGTCAAATAATTATCTTATATATACTTATATGTATTTATATTTTGATAATTAACTATATCTGTCCCCACATTCCTTTAATAGTAAATGATAAAATCACTCGTGGATATGGATGACAACCACCTCACATACTGATGTGAAACGTTTTCTATCAACACCTCTCATGGTTGGGTATTATGATCGATATAATGTATGTATATATATATATATATATGTTATTTAATAACACATATAACTTCTTATATTCCCTTCCATGGGTGATTCAACAACGTTAGTCATGTGTACGACAGTCTGCCACATTGTGGAACGATGTGATTCATTTTTCACTAATTATATTCATATAAGTGTTTCACCTCTAAGGTGGTGCGTGTATGGGTGGTGCAGAAATGAAACAAAGAGGATCATCACCTATACATTTTTCCATAGAGATGAGATCCTTTCGAGATTACCACTCCTTATTTTAGACTCGTTTAACGTCATTATCTTGTAAAGACGATTGAATTAACCCTATGGGGAACTGTTTGTCCCAGAGGGTGATTTCTTGGGGGTCAAGCACTCAATAAATTGGCCCTTCTCGGATATATATTCCGAAAATAGTTTCCAACAGGTTTATTCGTGGAACCAAGGACACCCAACAACACTAGTATCCATGTTTCATGGTCCTACATTCTAGAGGAAGGTTCTCATTGGCTGAAAATTTGGCCATCAACACTTAAGGGCTCCATTGGTAGAGGGGATGGGAGGTTAGGCTCACCGTACCCTTTGGGGAGAGGATTATTTCCTCTTCTGGGACTCTCTTATAGATTTAAGTAGTGTTCATATGTTCGTGAATATTTTGTTGATTCCCAAAAGTGTGTGTCCATGGGTTACCCATGGTTTGGAAGATCATCTTGAGCATGCATATGTTTGATTCCACAGAGGTGACACTAACATTTCCATATCATAAGGTTCTCTAGAGTATATTGTCATCTTTGGGGGATATAAGGTGACTTGAGGTTGGGATCAAGCCCACAAGGAGGACTTCTTATGAATCATCGAGAGTGGAATCAGAACCCGCATAGTTCGAAATGTGTGAGGCTTACACGTGGAATCTACCCATTTTATTGACATGATTGGGTGGACCATTTTGGATCGGCACCGTTTCGAGCTCGGGCCATCTCATAGGAATCCTACGTATCCTGATTTGATTAGGAATCTGAGTACTTGTCATTTATATGGTGTGGATTGTATGCATGGAAGCAGCCTATTTGATGGGACATGATTGGGAGGACCCTTTGGGAATTCTCTCCCTTTTGAGCTCAAGCATTCTAGTTGGCATCCTACATATCATGTTTTGATCATGAATTAGAGTTATTATAGTACGAATGGTGCACATGTTGTAATCCTCACAAATATCATTGCCCACATGAGTCTTGCTTGGTTTGAGGAATAGTAGGATTTGAAAGATTCAACAATATACATGCCTGCTCACCTGTTAGTGGGGGAGGGAGAGCCCACAATTGAAGATGTTGGGGCAACAGTGGGCGAGTGTGTGGAGTGATGAATCGTTCTATGTGGAATGGAATTAAAGGTAACATGGCCCAAACTTAGAGTATTAGGGATTTACCTTGGTGGGAGGTCCCCGAAACATCATATAGGGTATACTAAAATTTAATGTCATATATCTTGGAATATGGTGTCACAGTTTATATTCATGTGTAATGGACTATTTGGGGTCTCGTAGTTTAGGGTCATGCAATGAGGACCACTTTCTATAGAAATTATGATTTTATGGAGGAAAATCATGCTTGGAAATTCCAATGTTTCTTGATCATGAGAGAGACAAAATGTGTAAACCCTGATTATAGAGGATCCTAGTTCATGAGAAATGACATGAGGCATGGAAGCCATTAAGGCGTGCATAGGTAGGAAATGAATCTCTTGAGGACTAATTTATCTCTTGCAGATATGAAATTTTGTGGGAAACTTATGCAAGGACACCGAGGAATGATGTGAACAGTCAAGAAGTGGTGTCCTCAGAACATTGTCCCTACTTTTCAAATAGCTGGGGATGTTTATGATGATCTAAAATCACCCAGTATCTTACAATTTAAGGTCATATAACTTGGAAAGTGTCATAATTGTTTAATGTTTTAGGGGAATACTAATATTATGTAGTTTAACATCATATGGTCAGGATGATAACTCATTGTTTACAGTCATAGAGTTTGGACCGAAGAGGGAAGGAGTCATTTTTAACTATAGGATAATCAGGCTAGGATGTTCTAAGATGCCTCGAACATGAGAGGGAAGGAAACTGTAAACTATGAATTTAGGGATTCTCAGATTAGGATAAATGGTATGGGGCAAGGAATCCATTGAGGATTATAGAGGTAGGAAATAAATATCCAGAGGATGAATTTTCCATTGATTGGTGACCGTCTTGTCAGCTTCATATGCAGAGCCATCAAGGCATGATGACCAATGTCCAATAATGGTGTTTTCCGGACACTAGCCTTCCTCTTCTGATAGCCATGGATGTTTATAAAGATCTGGAATAACAAAAAACACATAGTTTGATGGATGGAAAGGACATGTTTTGGAATTTAAGAGAAATTTAGCATGTGATTGTCCATGGAGGTCTGGCTCAACCTGGCATCAGAGTCATGTGATAGGGATTATCGGGAGGTGCATGAGGAATGCCTCTTCTCATGGTATTTAAGTGATAGATATTTGGGCGGAATGTGGGTGGAATGAAAAATGTCATTGAACCGACCCAAAATGTTCATGGTGAGACTCTCTATTTTTCATGGGGGTCTACGTAATGTCCTGTACAAAGGGGTTCCACATTCTATCCTCCACATAGGGGTTTTTGTGAACCGTCCTCCGCATATGTACACCCACATACTATATTCTTCCTACGGTCATTCGTGAACCATTTTATTATAATTTTTATTATTTACCTGGTTGCTTGCGGAGGATCTTTGGAATATGGTTGAAATGACTGAATTTTGTGGACTGATTTCCCCATATAAATCACAGGATGGATTCTGAAAACTGTTTATTTTTCACATGATGGAATACGTGAAATGATTTGGGTGCATGAGAAATTTCTCCCTCACCCTCTACATTCTTCGTCCACATTTCGCACATCACCTTTATCTCTCCCTCAGCTTATCCTCATATTTCCTCTATTTTTTAGTTCTATGGTGGTCCATTTATAGAGTGTTAGGAAATCTATATCTGTTGTACATGCCACACCTTCTCTGGAATCCCACAATGGAAATCTCACTTGAATAAGACATAGTCAATCCGGGGTTTGTGGATGTGCGGTATGCTGTCAAAATCTCATAATCCACAAACCTCATCATTCGAAGGGATGGTACATGGGGTGAACTTCTATCGGATTCACACATGTGAAAATAGATCCCGATGGTTTCTATTCATGGGTGGGAATTCACTGCAAATTTCATCGTTCTCTAGCCAACGCCTTGCAGGCCAGCGCATTGTAGGCCTTCCGCCTAGCGAATGGTTTGTGGTTTATGCCTTCGGTGAAACATTACTAGTAATCAGTATGTAGACAATCATGATTCCATTACTAAATTTTATTTCTTTTAAATTCTTCTCAAATTAGCATTTGAAATTTATATAATTACTTCACCCAACTTGTGGGAGTAATTTCCTTCCTATTGCTGAATTTTGCGGACCATAAAGTAAAATATGAATTTTTTTAATAAATAATATATATATATATATATATATATATTAAAAATGAATGATTTTATGAGATTTAATTATTATTAACCATTCTTAAGTTACATCCCATAAAAAATGGAAACAATATTCATGCGTATGTATGGAATACCGTCTCCATGAACGTTGTATATCATTTTCCATATGAAAATTTTATAAATTAATCTAGATAATATATAATATATATATAATATATTAATATTTATTTTAACATTTTTGATATCATGAATCCATTATTATTTTAAAATTATTCAAAATATAAAATCATAACTTATATGAAAAATAAAACAATTATGACCCAAATTGTGATTCTAACAAATTTTTTTAAGAAACATTTAATAAAAGGACATATGTAAATCATATATGAAATGTAATATAAAACTATTGTTATATAATATATATATAATAAACTAATATTTATTATATAGTGGGTTTGAATGTGTACAAAGGATGTCAAGTCTCAAAGTAAAGGATTTTTGTCTCACAATTTACTTCCATGAGAAACATGCCATATTCACCTTCCATTTCATTATTGTGGTTTATATAATTCCCATGAATTTATTTTATGATGGTTCTATGGAAAGTTATTTTTTTTACATATTCCTTTGAGGATATCTCTTTTATGGTTTTTATGGTTCAAATGTTTACAAATCGGTAAGGGATTTTTATCTGAATTGGCATTCTCTGATCCAAATGTTATGTTATGCACCTATCATCTTTTATATGGTGTATATAATAACAAATGTACATATTATATCAATGATATAATTATATTATATATATTTAATGTTTAATATGATGTTATTCATTAATGGGTCTTATGATATAAATGTTACAAAATTGTCAAGGGCTGTATTTACCATCTTATTGTTTATCACGATTGCTTATGATTATTATTTCCATGATAAAATGTTATGATGTATTTCTCATAAAATTCATGAATTTTTATATCCTATGTTAACTTATGGAGAATACATGTTTTCATTTGATTTAGCCCTCTTTATGTACGATAGTGTTCAAAATAGATTTTTTAATAAACATTGTATTTATTTTGATCTTTAGTAAAAAACACATTAGATATATATATGTTTTATAAAAATGTTTTAAAATTTTTAAACGTTTCTATCTAATTTTTAAAGTAAATTTTATCCTGTTTTAAATTTCCTAATTTTTTTTATAAATATTATTAATTCCTCTTTAAAAACAATTCATGTTTTAGTTTTACGAAAAATGAGAATGGAATTTTTATTTTAAAGTTTATGAAATTTCCGACTCTCATGACCACTAAATATTTTGAAACATACGTCCTAAGTATCAATGATAATTTTAATAGAAAATATTTCTGAAAAGGCCTTAGTTTTATAAATTTTTTTCAAATTGGATTCGATATATTTCTCAGGAAATGTATTAAATGAATATTACAGGTTCTTTTATATGATTCTATGGAAAATTTAATAAACTGATTTCCAAACTATTTTTTAATTTTATAATTTTTAAAAAGTAATTTTCAAAGAATATTCATGTTCAAAAACAAATATTTTAGATGATTTTTAAATCATCCTTTATATGTTTCCTAGGTTATTTTGAAAGAATCTTGTTTTCATAATGTTTTATATTTTTAAATGTTTCTTCTAAATTGAAAGTGATATTCTACATAAACTGTACCAATTGATATTTAAAAATAATTATACACCTAATATGGAATCCTTTCATACTAATTATGATCTAATAGGGATACAATTGAATGGTAGAATAGTACATATTTTTCTAGATTGTTAATGTTTATATTTGTGTAATTTTGATGAAACCCATTAATTTTCTCTGGGTAATGTTATTGTGAATTTATGAAATATTTTAGATACCACTTTTCATTACAGAAGTTGTGAGGTGATAATATGAATAATGTTTTATGATATTGTGGCATACTAATGTCTGGTTTTCATTATGGGATGGGTGGACCTATATCCCCTTCAAATGTGTTGGGTAAACCCTTACCTCTCATCATATAACTATGGGAAATAAGTAAAAGGGATTGGTCTACTATGATATATAGTTGAGACCTGATCCACTATGAGAAAATGTGTGTCTTGATCCATAATAGGAAACATGTGATGAGACATGATCCTTTATATTAATAGTATTAATCGATAACCTTGACATATGCATTTTCATTATATATTTATGATTGTGATGCACTTTTATTCCGAGAGATTATAGCTCATGATTGATTTATGATAATTTTTCACTCTCACAGATGGTGTTTTCTAAAATGATAAAGTTTTACACAAACAATATTGTTTACGATCTATGACAGGTTATATATGAACATCATAAGTTATGTTCACATTCACTGACCCCAATTCTTATCTTATTCTTTCATATGATCATATATTGATATCTCTTATATTTTCACTTAATGAAAATTGGATCTTACAATTTATTATGTTTCCTTAATCAGGTTATAAATAATGATTTTGGAATGATATTCTTAAGTTGAGTACTATGAGAGAAGATATTTATTAGAGAAGATGATGATATTTTAAAAATTGAATAATGTGTTTCTAGTATTTAAAGGCAAAAAACAAATACAGTACATTATTTTGTGTTTATGAAATGTATTTAATATCTATCTAGAAATATGTGATAGTTTTTAAAGAAATTTTTTTTTGTTATATGTTTCTTATTTCCTACACCTCAGATGAACTAAAATTCAATGCTATTAACATGTCCATCACTCTCAAGGCATCCAAATATTCTTTAACAGAATCCCATGAATTTCTGCTCAGTATGTATGATACCAACATTCACTTCATGATATATAAGAAATCTAAAAATAAAAATATGTAGAAAAACTCCTTTAACCTATGTTGTCATATATTCAGGGATTTCTTGGGAAACTGTTTTCCTAATGTTTTTTTGATATATAAAGATCAAATTACATTCTCTATTAAGGTAATGTCAACAAAACAATCATGAAAAAACTACCACTTTCATATCCTGATCAATATTGACATATTACATCTTATGGGTGTATAATTAATTGGACCAATTGTAGATCTATATCCACTACTATAATAACAATCACCTTGAGTAAAATATAAATGTGTCACATGAAACCCCAAATGTAACACGCTGAGATTTTATGAGAAATATTATTTTTAATTTCTTTGATGTCTTGTGTTATACGCTACAACATGATTATATTGCGCTATACGCAATACCGTATTAGCTTGTATTATATGATACACTATTTTTGGCTTGTGTTACACACAAGAGCAACCTTCCTCGATAGCTTGCGTTTTACGCAATACCGAGTTTCACTAAACAACGATATGTTATTAAAATATTATATAAACTAGTCGTTATGAATATTAATACCATATTTTTGAAATTTTATAAATTTTATCGTTCAATATGGACTTTGTTTTCGGATTCGGAATATCAAAATTAAGCTGGGGTGAAGGTTTGGTATTTTTCTGAAAACATTCAATTTTTGATGAATAGTGAAAAAAACACTAAGTTATAGTTTAAAACCAGATTTTTATTTAAATTTATTTTAGGAAAAAGTAGATACATAATAAATATATAAGTTCAATTTATTTCATTGTAGTAATTTTATTATAATTTTATATATATAAAATTTTTATTGAACTTTTTACCGTGTTTTACCCACTTCCTAGGAGCATTTGAAAATTTTATATAAAACATAATTTTACCGCTTCTGTGAGTTTAATTTCGAAAATCTGAGACACATTATTAATATCAAAGAGTAAAATGTGGTTCAATAAGATAAAAATAAGTTTTTTTTCTATAGTAACTTTTTACATTTATTTACCATGGTTAGAAGTAAATAGGGTAATTAAGGGTAAAAATGATACTATAATTTTCCTAACACGTGTACTAATTTTATTGGATAAGTTTAATTCGACCAAAAAAAACCTTAGGAATAAAATATTACCCTTTAGGTTCACTTGTAATAGATTAGGATATTTATTATTATATGATATAAAGATGAGTTAAAACAATTAAAATCATAGATTAATAACTAAAACATTTTTAATATAGGGTTATACATAAGATAAATTCGACTATAAATTTTCATTATAAATCTAACAAGATTTTATACATAATGGTATTTTATTTATAATTTTTAGAAATTAAATATTTCAATTTATTTATGACACAATAGTGATGTAGTAATTACCTAATAAATGAAATATTAAAATAATTAATATTATAAATACCCAAATAAATGTAATTTTAGACTTTTTATGAATTAAAAAACCTTATAGGTTAATATAACATATTATGGTTTTTTAAGTGAATATTTTTCGATGTAAAAATGTTGTTATGAATAGAAAAAAAACAAAATACCAAATATTGTCACAATTAACATAAAAGAGTTTTTAAAACAAATATTATATTATTAATTTATATAATGGTTCAAAAAATCTATTGTTCAGCCAAAAGACTTATATAATAACATATATGATATTAATGAACCAATTTTGGTTAGATTGGCATTTTATACTATGTTTATTAACCATATATTGTAAGAATACAAGAATACATGGTAAAAGTTAAATTGTTTAACTTAGAGTTAAATATAAATGATAAGGTTAAAATTGTAACCTAAACTTGTCTAAAACCTATGGATTGAGAGGATTTCGACCACTCCCCGCTCTAACCTCTATGTAAGTCACTTTGGAGACATTATAAACTGAATATGAATTTATTAAAAAACAATATTTTATGTTTTTTCAAAGGTGCCCCTTACCCCTCTTATAAAAGGGCACTCCCCCTTCTCTCTAATTCACACTTCCAAAGACAATTGGATCTGCCAAAACCTGTCCAAATACCCTCTGAACTCTCCTCCCTTCATCATAGATTCCTTCATTTAGTCATAAAGCCAGCCTATGGAGCCCTTTTTATCAAATCAAAAGGAACAACCCGAAGAAGATGTAAATATCACACAATCTATTCAAGTTCCATTCATCTTCCACTTCCTCCATCTTCGTTGTATCCATTATAAAATAATAAATCCAGTATCTTCTATATACTGTGATGTTATTATAAAAATTGTACAACCATATTTGTTTTTTTATCTATCCTATGAATGAAAAAGTCACCACACATGCGTACGTACGGCTTACCGTCTCCACGTCGTGGTGTAGTTTTTTATTCAAACATTTCATCATTTGGATGGGTATAATAATGAGTATAAATGAAATAAATAATAATTATAACATTATTATGATTCTTTATATATGATATACCATCCAATTATAGATGATTTTAATATCAAAAGAATGATATCATCGCCCTTGCGTACGTAAGAACTACCATCTCTATGATATGATGTGACTCTTTCTATATGATATTCATTGAATAATTATTATAGAAATGAATTTAATGTATAAATATGATTTATATTACACTAATACCATTTTTTAAATGAGTTATTTATAACCTAAAAAGAGGAATAGGAATTTATTCAACCAAACTTGCATAAGAACATAAAGGAATGAACACCCGAATAACAAGTAGCAATGCAATATTACTAATAAGAAGATAAGAATATGACCATATATGATATCATAACAATGAATATGAATATGTAATAAGTAAATGACATTATTTAAATCATTATAAAGGAGGTTTGGATACGTACGAAGCATATCATACCTAAGGAAAGGGAAAATATCACAATCTTATTTTTATCCGAGATTCTTTATACATCAGAATTTACTGCGGAATATCTATCATCCAAATCCCTGTTTCCTGAATATGTAATATTATTTCTCTCCTCCTACAATTTCGTAAGAACCCGGTTCTTATTTAAGAGGTACGAGCTACTACTTTTTCCTTTTCCTTAAGTGTTTTTGAGAAAATATGCAAAATGGTGGAAAATCCTAAATTTTGGAACTACACACCGTGTACTTTTCCACACGCCGTGTACTTTTGGCCGTTTTGGGATGAGTACACAGGGCGTATAGCCATGTTGGCGACGAGGGGTGTAGGAACTGACTACATGCCGTGTAGTGGTACCTTACACATCGTGTAGTCAGTCGGCAGGCTTAAACAGTAAGGTGGTAGAGTCGCCGCTAGCTAGCTGACAGAACACTCCGTGTACTTGGGAGTACATGTCGTATACTAATGTCGAAGGATGAACAGTGTGACGGTGCTGCCAAGGGAATAGTTAAATGATGGAAGTACACGCCATGTAATCAGAAGTACACGTCGTGTAATTTTTTTTTTCTTCTTAAAATGGGCATTAGCCTCCTCATTTGGCAGAGGAGGCATTTGAGCAGTTTTGGAGCCAAGGAGGATGGTCGGACCTTTGAAGATCCGTTGGGTGTTCATCTCGAATCCAATTCGGCTTCGGACGATATCGTTGGAACCGCATGGGTATGCCCTTTGTTCTCCTTACGTCGTTCTTACCAATTCTTTTCGGAGGGAAAGTTATTTACGTTTGAATGGGTTTTGTTCTTCATTAGATATAAGCCGTTCTTGGGCATTTCTGGAATTGGAATTCAGGTATAACGTTCATTGGCGTGTAAGGTAGGTGGCTTGGTGTAAATTTTCCAACTGTCGTGCGTTTTTTTTTGCGTTTTCGTGCCACAAACCCATTTTGGGGTATCATGAGGCTGAGGCTGTTGCTATATTTAACACCTAGAATGGAATAGGTGATTTAATTGTGATGATAAAATGATGGTTGGGATCGTTTCTTGGATCCGGAACCACCCCCGGGGTGTGTTCCACTATTTAGCTGTTTGGCCAGGATACCCGAGGGTATAACTGTAATGTAGTAATTGTAGAATTTCCTTGAGAGGAATTTCATGTTTACTGTATTTTGATATGTTGGGCATGGCCCGGTTACCTTTTGAGCCTGAGGGAGTGGTTGTGATTAGCATGTGGGCACTGCACTATTTCGCCCGAGGGCTGTAGTTATTTCACCTGAGGGCAACCTTTCGTGCCTGAGTGCATGACTTCTGTGCCTGAGGGTGACACTTCGAATGCCTGAGTGAAATTTCAGTTTCGGCCTGAGGGAAATACCTGCTGGTTGGATTCTGTTTACCTGATGGTAAGATTTTACATGTCTGAGGACGTGGATTGTTTACATGGAAATGCACTGTGGTGGTTTCTAATATTAAATGGATTAAATGAATAATAAAATGGCAATATAACTGTTATGTTAGTTATTTTTCTGTAATGCTTACTTTATTTCATTTTAATATTGCACACTGTTGTTGCATGCTTACACGCAGTTGGGAACGGGCCTTTGGTTGGTGAATACAGAGATATATTTCTCACACCCTGTTTAGGTCATGCTTTTCGGCCAAAACAGTTTACGTTTCTGTAGGTGTAGATAGGGGAAGGAGTCCCTATATAGGTACTTGAATATTGCTGAGGAGTAGGATGGCATGGGACCGAGCCTAGGCTCGTGATGCCGCTGCCAGCTGTTTTTCTTTGTTTTGTTGTACTCTGATTTTTGTTGTACTGTACTGATGTATAATATGTTATAGCTATTTTATTTGAACTTGACACATTGCATCATTTCCTATATTCTGTTGGTTATATCCACTGCTATTGTTTATTTCAGTTGTGTATGGTTTACTTCTTCCGCTGTTGATGTTAATTTTATTTCCATTCTATTGCACTACACTTTGACAAATGAGGGTATAGTTTCCACACTATTAGACCTGGTCCCTCGCTGCTAGTCGGTAGCCTCTGGGATTTTGGGAAATGCGCTTGCGGTCACGTGGCGAACTCGGCTCGGGGCAGCTGTTGAGTGGCTCCCAGGGCCGGGATGTTACAAAGTGGTATCAAAGGAGTTCTTTTCATTGACTTACTATTTGGAGCCGTAATCAGGGATAAGATGAATGGTAGTTGGCAATAAGATATGCCCAGGCGTAGCTAACCCACGTACATGGAAAAGCCAATTTACCTTGTGATTGGAATTTTATTGATTTTTCAATTTTACGGTTGATATGTTTTCGCCGTTGGGTGACGCACCTTGAGATGGTGCAGTTTATATTTTATCTATGGGTTCTATTTAGTTGCAACCTGATGAGATGAGGGTATGTCGTCTCATGCATCATATAGGTGCATTCTAGATATCACATGCCATGCATAGTTTCCATGCCATGTAGGTGCATTATAAATTCTCATGTTGGTGTGATAGATTTTGTGCTAGAAAATCAAGCTATTGTGATAGTTTCTTGATAAATACCTACTCTGTGATAGGTTATTCTTGTGTGACCTTATTTATAGAATGGACACTGAACATTGGTTTTTGGGGAGTATGGGCCCCCATTGACCAGAATTTGGAGGATCATTGGCTGTTTGTTGGTTATAACACATATAAGATGTCAAACTTTGATTCGTGGGGAGTATGGGCCCTCACAGGTCGGAATTTGACACTTAGGTGTTGGTGTCAGTATTGTCTGGGTTCTAGGGATGTTTCTGAGGCATACTATCTAGAAACCAAGTATACACGCTGTGTAGTATCTTTATACACTCCTTTTATGTTCTTCTGTTTGAGAATAAAAATAAACTTTTTGAGTACACGCCGTTACCCTAAGTATACGTCGTGTAGTCTCTTCCCGTGTCACAAACCGTGTTGGCGAAGTCACGGGTAAGGGAATGTCTTGGGGCGAACACGCCATGTAGATTTTGTACATGCCGTGTAATGTTGACCCGGAGTCTGGCCATGTAACTAACCACACAGCTTGGTGAACTCCTTGACAGAACACGATGTGTCAATGATGGACACGCCATGTAGTGTGACCGGGGGACTCGGCCTTGTAACGAACAACACGGGCCGATGTCACCTCTCCCTGAACATGTTGTGTACCTGTTGGAAATGCCGTGTAGTCTTGTCCGTGGATAGACCGTTTGGAGTTGGCCGTGTGGCTGGAAAACAGGGTGTTGTACACGCCGTGTACGAGTGTAACACGACATGTAGTGTCAAACCGAGTAGTCAGCCGTGTCACAGATGACTTGGGCAGTTGTAAAATAACACCACACACGCCTTGTAGTTTTTGTTCGACGGAAGCCTTGTGGATTAGCCGTGTCTAAGGACTCGAGAAGGGGAAGGGAAGTCAAGTACATGCCGTGTAGACAGTATACACGCCATGTAGTCGTGTTTTCCAGTTTTTGAAATTCATTCTAGCTCTTGTTCCCTTTGTGGTTCCTTCGCTTTCAGTATTAATAATATTGAATCTAAGGCGTTCCTTTGACCTTGTAGTGTCATTTCGCTTAGATGACCACGCGTTGTTCTCTAGGAGAGCGGAGATGATTATACTCCGTAGATAGTGGGCCATGGGCTACCAGTTGCTCCTCCATCAGAGCCAGATGTGGCTCCAGCTGCTATACCAGATACAGGCGCCTAGGCACAGTTCTGTGAAAGCTTTATGCGATTCATGCAGACCATTCAGGGAGCACTGCAGGCTGCCACATCTATGGCTAAGCTGACAGGTATCTTCTAGCAGCAGCATCCGCCTATGTTTTCAGGGGATGGCGGACCACATGCTACATAGTCTTGGGTAGGATTGATGCAGAATATTTTCGAGCATCTTGAGATGCCTCCAGGGAAGAGGGTCATGCTCATGACTTACATGCTGCGTGATTTTGCCAAGAGGTGGTGGGATGTTACCACCGAGTCAGAGAATCACAGAGACATGCTGTGGGATGATTTTCTGGAAGTCTTCTATGACTTCTTCTTTTCCGAGACGCTGAGGGTAGATAGATTTTGAGAGTTCATGAATCTGCAGAAGTGCGCTATGTCGGTGAGGGAATATTCTGCTTGCCTTACCGAGCTTCATCGGTTTTCACCTGTGCTGGTGGGTGATGAGATGCTAAGAGCCATATTTTTTGAGTATGGTCTTTGGTATGACATCCGAGCACTGCTGAATGTTTTCAGGTTGCCTGCTATACACGCTATTGTGAACCAGGTTTTGATTACAGAGAGGAACATCTGGGAAGCTAGTGGTGTGGGCCAAGGCGGTCCAGCACCAGTTACTGGTACTATTTCTACAGGCAAGAGGAAGAGACATATGGACTTCTCTCAGGGCGGCAATATCAGCCAGGAAACTTCTTCTGGTGGACCGGTCAGGTGCTAGCAGTGTGGTAGAGTGGGGAAAAAGAGGTCGTAGTGTCCACACGATCTAGTAGAGTGTTGATCATGCGGCAAGATGGGTCATCTTCAGCGCTTTTGCAGGGTGTTTCTACCAGTGGCTAGTGAGAGGAGTTCTGTAAAAACTCCACGTGCGGGAGCAGGACCAGTGGCTTCTTACTAGTCAGGGAACTGGAATACGTCAGGGCGTGCAGGCAGAGATGGTGGTCATGGCCGTAGTAGCCAGACACTAAGATCTCAGAGTCAGCAGGGTGGGATAGCTCAGGGTAGTCGGGCTGTGTCACAGGGCCGCGACACTGGGCAGGCATATGCAGTGCAACAGACCCAGCAAGAGTAGGATCCCGGACCTTCTACAGTCAGAGGTACAATTCTAGAAGCTTCTGTCTTATCTTTAGTACTTTTCGATACGGGTGCTACTCATAGTTTCATATATGTACCCGTTGTGGAGATCCTTGGGGTCGGTGTTTCTTCTTCTTCTTATTTCATGATTCTAGACACTCCGTTGGGGAGTATAACGGCTGGTGTGCATCAGTGTAAGGAGTTCCCCCTTGAGTTTGGAGGGTGTCACTTCCTTTGGGACCTTTATGTCTCACAGATGACGAGCTATGATATCATTCTCAGGATGGACTGGTTGGTTCCCTTTCGGGCCTTTGTAGACTGTTATCATTGCAGGGTGCATTTCATGTCACCAAAGGGTGGAGAGTTTCTATAAAAGGGTGAATGGGATGTTCAGGTGAGTCGAGTGGGACAAGAGCATCATGGGTGAGGTGGAATCATAGCCCATATTGCATGTTTGTATCTGGATGATCAGGGGACTTGTCAGATAGATTTCCCTCCAGTTGTTTATCATTTTAGGAATTTCTTCCCGGACAACTTTTCAGGTCTACCTCCGGTGCGTGAAGTGGATTTCTCTATCAAGCTTGTTCCATGAGCAGCACCGGTGTCTATTCCTCCTTTTAGGATGGGCACACCTGAGTTTCATGAACTCAAGAGGTAGTTATAGGAGTTACAATCAAAGGGCTTTATTTGACCCAGTACTTCTCCGTGGGGTTCTCCTGTCCTTTCTGCAAAGAAGGCGGACGGTACCCTCAGATTTTGTGTGGATTATCGGAAGCTAAACCAGATGATGGTTAAGAACTGATATCCTTTTCCACGTATTGATGATATTTTTGATCAGCTTCTTGGTGCTTGAGTGTTCTCGAATATTGACTTGAGGTTAGGATATCATCAGCTGCGTGTTAGACCATCTGATATACCTCTCACAACTTTCAGGAGTAGATATTGTCTATACGAGTGTACGTTTATTCCATTCAGACTCACAAACGCGCCAGCAGTTATCATGGCTCTGATGAATCGAGTGTTCCATCCTTATCTGGATTCTTCTGTGGTAGTATTCGTGGATGACATCTTGGTGCACTCTCACACTCGACATGACCATGCCACCCATCTTGAGATCGTATTGAGTACACTGATGGAGCATTGGATATATGCTAAGCCCTCAAAGTGCCACTTTTGGATGGACCAGATTCACTTCCTGGGTCATATTATCTTAGAGGCAGGAGTTTCAGTAGACCCAGAAAAGGTGAGAGAAGTATTTTACTTGGATAATCCTAAGAATGTGTTTAAGATATGAAGTTTCTTAGGGCTAGCTGGTTACTACAGACGCTTGATACATGACTTCTCCTGCTAAGCAGCACCGTTAATGGGACAGACTAAGAAGGGTGTGAAGTTCGTTTGGTCAGAAGCATGCGAGATAGATTTTTTGGACCTGAAGGGAAGGTTCACAACATCACAGATCCAAATACTCCCAGAGAAAGGGAAGAGCTATACCTTTTAATGTGATGCATCAGGGATTGGGCTGGGAGCAGTTTTGATGCAGGGAGACCGAGTTGTTGCGTACAGGTCTCGGTAGTTGAGGCCACATGAGAGGAATTACCCAATGCATGATCTTGAGTTGGCTGCAGTTGTTCATGCGTTGCACTGTTGGAGACATTATCTGTTGGGATAGCATTTTGTGGTTTTCACCAACCACAAAAGCCTCAAGTATATCATTACTCATCGTAACCTGAATCTGAGGTAGAGAAGGTGGGTTGAGTACCTACAGTCCTTCCATTTTGAGCTTGCCTACACACCTGGTAAAGGTAATGCAGTAGCTGATGCGCTGAGCAGGAAGACATAGATACAGGCAGTGCAGGAGGCCAGTGGTGAGTGGGAGCTCGTGGCTTTGTTCTCTGAGATACATCTGGAGGTGAATGACAGTCAAGGGTATACTTATCTTTCATCTTTAGCTATGAAATCTACCCTCCTGGATAGAGTGAGGATGAGACAACTATCTGATTTAAAAGGCCTCGTTCTACGGGAGTCAGTGGCAAGTGAGGACCCTCCTCCCAGTTGGACGATCAGTGGTGATGAGGTTTTGCGTTTCAATGGATGAGTATGGGTTACAGGGGATATACGCGAGGAGCTAATGCGGGAGTTTCATGCTTCGGCTTGGGCTGTTCATCCTATGGTTACCAAGATGTACCGTGACTTGAGGCGTCAGTACTAGTGGCTGGGTATGAAGAGAGATGTCGGTGGTTTTGTTACGAGGTTTTCCACCTATCAGTAGGTGAAGGCAGAGAACCAGAGACCAGCTGGGCTGTTAGAGCAGTTACCCATTCCAGAGTTGAAATGGGATGATGTCGTGATGGATTTCGTGACGGGGTTGCCAAGTTCACCTCAAGGCATTGACGCTGTGTGGATTGTTGTGGAAAGACTCGTGAAGGTAGATCACTTCTTGCCTATCAAGGAGACCATCGGTGTGGATGAGCTCGGAAGGCTGTATATCCGAGATATCATACGTCTTCATGGGGTCCCCTGTTCTATCATTTCAGATAGGGATTCCCGCTTTACGTCTCGTTTCTTGCAGAGTTTTTAGAGGGCGCTGGGTACATAGGTGCTTCTGAGCACATCATACCACTCTCAGACAGATGGCCGGTCAGAGCGGACGATACAGGTGCTAGAAGACATGCTGCGTGCAATGGTCCTAGACTCTGGGGGATCTTGGGAGAAGCATATACCCTTAGTAGAATTCTCCTATAACAATAGTTTTCAGGAAACTGTTGAAATGGCACGTTATGAGGCTTTATATGGTAGGCCATGTCTTTCACCTTTGTGATGGTTAGAGGCAGGTGAGGCAGCTTTACTGGGACCACAACTCGTGTAGGAGACTTCTGAGCCGGTCTAGTTGATTTGGAAGAAGATGGCTACCGCGCAGTCTCGTCAGAAGTATTATGCTAATCTCCGTAGATGACCTTTGGAATTTGTGGTCCGGGATCAGGTTTCTCTACATGTATCACCGAGGCTGGGACACAAGCGGATCAGGAGACAAGGTAATCTTTCACCAAGGTATGTGAGGCCATTCGAGATTCTGGAGAGAGTCGGGCTGGTTGACTATCGGTTGTAGTTACCGATGTGATACCGAGCCATGCATGATTTCATCCACGTGTCTGAGTTGGGCCGCTATCATTCAGACCCATCTCACGTTTTTCAGCCTGAGGTGGTTGAGCTGGAGGAAGATGCATCCTTTGAGGAGCATCCGATTCGTATCATTGATAGGAGCATGAAGGTTCTCTAAGGCCGGTCAGTTCCTCTCGTACGGGTTCTATGGCAGCATGGGAGAGTGCAGGACGAGACCTAGGAGTTGGAGGCCGACGTATGTGCTTAGTGGCCAGAGCTGTTCTGAGCTTTATTTTCACCACCCTCGGAAAGGAAATTCAGGGACGAATTGCTAAAAGGGTGGAAGTTTTTATGAACTCGGTTCTTATTTTTGAGGTACATGCTTCCTCTTTTTCCTTTTCCTTAAGTGTTTTTTCAAAAATATGGAAAATGGGGAAAAATCCTAAATTTTGGAACTACACGCCGTGTACTTTTCCACACACCGTGTACTTTTGGCCGTGTTGGGATGAGTACACGGGACGTGCAGCCATGTCGGCGAAGAGGGGTGTAGGAACCGAATACACGCTATGTAGTGGTACCTAACACGTTGTGTCGTTAGTCGGCATGCTTAAACAGTAAGGCGGTGGAGTCGCCGCCAGCTCGGTGGTAGTACACAACGTGTACTTGGGATTACCTGACATGTACCCATGTCGACGGATGAACAGTGTGGCAGTGCCGCCAGGGGAACAATTAAATGATGGAAGTACATGCCATGTACTCAGAAGTACATGTCGTGTACTTTGTTTTTTCAGCTTAAAACGGGAAGTAGCCTCCTCATTTGGAAGAGGAGGAATTTGAGCCGTTTTGGAGCCAAGGAGGATGGCCAGACCTTTGAAGATCCGCTGAGTGTTCATCTGGAATCCGATTCGGCTTCGGACGATCTCGTTGGAACTGGGCAGGTAAGCCCTTTTTTCTTCTTACTTTGTTCTTACCAATTATTTCCTGAGGGAAATTTATTTACGTTTCAATGGGATTTTTCTTCATCAGATCTATGCCATTCTTGAGAATTTCTGGAATCAGTGTTTGGGTATAACGTTTTTTGACGTATAAGGTAGGTGGCTTGGTGTAAATTTTTCATTTGTCATGCGTTTTTGTGCGTTCTCAGTGCCACGAACCCTTGTTGGGGTGTCTTAAGGCTGAGACCGTTGCTATATTTAATACCTAGAATTGCATAGGTGATTAAATTGTGATTATAAAATGCTAGTTTGGATAGTTTCTTGTATTTGGAACCACCCCCGGGGTGTATTCCACTGTTTAGCCATTTGACTAGGATTCCCGAGGGTATGTCATTAATGTTGTAATTGTAGAATTTCCATGAGAGGAATTTCTTGTTTACTGAATTTTGATATGCTGGGCATGGATCGGTTACCTGTTTATCCTGAGGGCGTAGTTGTGATTAGCTTGTGGGCACTACACTATTTAGCCTATGGGATGTAGTTATTTCACCTGAGGGCAACCTTTCGTGCCTGAGGGCTTGACTTCTGTGCCTGAGGGCAACACTTCGTACGCCTGAGAGAAATTTCTATTTCGAAATGAGGGAAATACCTGCTGGTTGGATTCTGTTTACCTGAGGGTAAGATTTTAGTTGTCTGAGGATGTGGATTGTTTAATTAGAAATTCAAGGTGGTGGTTTCTAATATTAAATGGATTAAATGAATAATAAAATGGAAATATAACTATTAAGTTAGTTAATTATGTGTAATTCTTAATTTATTGCATTTCACTATTTCACACTATTGTTACATTCTTACACACAGTTGGGCACGGGCCTTTGGTGGGTTCATACAGGGATATATTTCTCACACCCTTTTTGGGTCATGCTTTTTAGCCAAACAGATTACGTTGCTGCAGGTTCAGATAGGGGCAAGAGTCCCTATAGAGGTACTTGACTATTTCTTAAAGTGTAGAAGGGCATGGGACCAAGCCTAGGCTCGTGATGCCACTACCATCTATTTTTTTTGTTTTGATGTACTCTAATTTTTGCCGTACTGTACTGATGTATAACATGTTCTGGCTGTTTTATTAGAACTTGACACGTTGCATCACTTTCTAAATACTGTTGGTTATATCCACTACTGTTGTTTATTTTAGTTGTGTATGGTTTTCTACTTCTATTGTTGATGTATGTTTTATTTCCATTCCGCTACGCTACACTTTAAAAAATGAGGGCATAGTTTAACCACTATCAGACCTGGTCCCTCGCTGCGAGTCGGTAGCCTCCGGCGTTTGGGGAAATGCGCTTGAGGTCACGTGGTGAACTGGGCTCAGGGCACCCATTGAGTGGCACCCGCGGCCGGGATGTTACAAATTGTGTAAATCCAATTTTACCTATTGGTGATTTTTTAGTAAAATATATGATAGGAATATTTTTTCGTTTTCAGTACGAGATACTTTTTGACTTTTTTGGCAAAAGTACGAGAAGATTGTTTTTTAACTTATATGGCATGAACAGTTTTTTACGGTTTCATAATGCCTTATTTTCACAAATATTACTCTAAAATATTTCATGATTATTTTCAACAAAATACATTCATAGTAAAATTTCATAGAATTTTTTGAAAAAAATGATTTTGAAGAAGAAATGATATTTTCCTCAAGAATTCATTTCGAGTGTTTTATCAATTCTATTTTTAATCTAAGATGACATTATGTAGCATGTTTATGTTTCATGTATAATGTCTATATTATTTAAATTGTATTTTTTATGATGATGAAATGATATCCATTGGTTTTATATGGATTATGTCATGTTGGGATGATGTTTATCAAACCCATTTTATTCTTTGGGTTATGATGAATTATTTATGATTATTTTGTGTCACAAGTAAGAATGGTTTCATTATGTGATTGGTGGGACCTCTATCTCCCTCCCATTCATTGGGTAATGAGTTGTATCTCATGAGATAGACATGGCTGGAACGACATGTAAAATCTGGTTCAGTAATACAGGGGTGGAATGACAAGTAAACCTGGTTAATAATGGACTTTGTCCACTATGATGGTCATGGCAGCAATGCTTTGACTACAATGGAAATCATATCATGTTCTTGATGGTTTTCCACATTTACATGTTTTATTCCCATGATATTTTATCATTATTTATGTTCCATTATGATCTATGCCTTATGTACTACAAATATTCATGTCATTGCTCACGATTTTGATGTTTTATGTTCATGTTTGTACATTCAAATGTTTATGGATTGTTTTTAGGTTCTCAATGTTTACCCTTACTGAGAAATTGAGCTCACCCTTTTTATGTTTTATTTTCCCTTTGATATAAAAAAATAATTTAGGTAAGAAGAAAAAATGGGAAGATCGTTATGGGAGTTGTCGAAGATCATTCAACATGATTAGATGTTTAGGTTCCATGTTTCCAAAGACAGTAAACTAATATGGTCATTGGGCATCTATCTGTGTCATGTATTTTTTTTGTGTGAAATTAATGTAATTTTCATGTACGTCAAGCTTGGGTATCTACACCAAACATCATGAAAACATTTGTCAATTAGAAAAATGTGTTGTTATCCCTTTTATCCTTTATGCATTCAGTAGATTCATGTTACTAATCAGTCCAATGGATATTCTGGACCTTCTATATCAAGGCTATTAAAAGGGATGAGTTCTAATATAAATCAGATACAAAACACTATTAGTAAAATATTATTCCATGAAAGATATAGAACTTTTAGAGACCCAAGATTAACGTACATGAAATTAATTTTGCGGAATACCTAATACATAACAAAAAAATACACCAAAGGACGGTAATAGTTTAGTGTCGTTGGAAACTTGGAATATGATCTTCTAATAATGGTGAATGATCTTCAACATCTCCCATAAAGATATTCACTTTTTTATTACCTAAAACCTTTATTTTTATCCTGTGGAAAGGAAAAAATATAAATGGTGAGCTCAAATGATCAGTATGGGTAATCATGGAGAAAATAAAACAAACCATATACATTTGAACTTTGAAACATGAACATAAAGTTTACACATCAAAATCATGAGTTGTGAAATAAATATTGGTAGTATGTAAGGCATCAGTCATAAAGTTAAATAAATATTGATAAAATTGCTTTAGAATAAAACATTTCATTGTGGAAAACCATTATCCACATGATTTGATTTCCAGATTATCCAAGGCATATCTCCCAAGGCCATCATAGTGGACAAATTCCCTTTCTGAATCAAGTTCACTCCTCATTCCAGTCCTGTATCACTGAACTGGATTAACTTACCATTCCATCCATGTCTATATAATGAGATATAAATCTTTACCCAATGCATTAGAAAGTGATATAGGTCCCACCCATCTCATAATGAAATCATTCTTTTGTGTTCCACAAAATAAACATACAACATTCATAATAACCCAATGAATAAAATGGGATTCATAAACATCATCCCATGATAACATAATCCATATAAAATAAATGGATATCATTTCATCATAATAAAAATTAAACCATTTAAACAATAGAGGCAATATAATTTAAAAATAAACATACTAAATAATGTCATCTTAGATGGAAAATATTTTTGATAAAGCACTTGAAATTAATTATTGAAAAAAATATCATTTCTTATTCAAAATCATTTCCTTTTCTCAAAATGCTATGAAATTTTAAAAGAAAACGATTTTGTTGGAAATAATCATGAAATTTTGTAGATGAATCTTCATTGAAATTATATGTTATGAAACCTTAAAAATACCTTCATGCCGTATAACTTAAAAAAATATTCTCCTCATACTTGTATCGGAAAAGTCAAAAAGTACCATGTATGGTAAACATGAGAAAAGATCCTTCCATAACACAAAGTAAAAGTAAAATTGGGGTAAAAATGAGTTTAGAAATATGTGGAAGAATATTAAACACATTATGAAAACCATTTTTATGGACATGGATGAAAAATATAACCCCAGTAAATAATTACATATAAGAAATCACGAATAAAAATGAGATTGAAAAATTATCCCTTACCTTAGGTATGATATGATTTATATGTATTCGAAACTCTGGTATAATGATTTAAATAATGTCATTTACCTATTAAATAATCATATTCATTGTTATTATATCATATATGGTTCACTTATTACTTTATATTACCGGTTCTTTTGTAAATTCCATGTTAAAGCAGCATTTTGTGTAAAATTGTTTTATTTATCGTACGTGTTTGGACTTGTTGTTCATGATATTATTATTAATTATATCATGTTTTACATTCTTCCAAAATGTAAATCCTGATTTATATATCTTATATATTCATTATATATATATATAATAGATTAATGAAATGAAATACACCGTTCATGGAGACGGTAGGTCGTACGTACGGAAGAACGTTGTTTTCCTTTCCTTATTGACTTGAATGGAAGTAAGTGGATAACATATATATATATATATATACATAAATACAGTAGATTAATTATGTAATATATTTAATTATTATTCATTATATATACTTTATAGTCATTCTTGAATGGTTAACATGGAGAATGAATCTCATCGCGTCGTGGAGACGGTAATCCGTATGTACGCACGAGCGATGATATCATTACCATAATTATTTAATTGAATTGGAGTGGATGATATAATATCTCAGAATCAGTATTATGTTATAATAACCATATATATTTATTATTTACACCATTATACCCATCCATGTAAGGTGGTGGTGGAAAAATAGATTACACCACGGCATCGATACGGTATTTCGTACATACGCACGCGCGGTGATTTTGATTTTCGTAGGATGGATAGAAGGTGAAATGAGGTTGTTTCATATTTATAATCACATATAAGTATATTATTGATACTGATGTTATTAATTTATAATGCAATAACTAATGAATAAAAAGTTGAAGAAGAATGAAAACATAAAAGAATCGGTAGAAGAGATTACCTCTTCTTCGACACACCTCTTTTAAGCTTCCTCATAAGGCACTAGAGTTGGTTATTTTAGGTGACCATAACCACTATAATGCATTTATGGAAGTTGAGAAGGGAACTTTTCAGGATTTGTCTGAGCATGAAGGCTCACAATTGTGTAAATAGGAGAGGGAGGAGGTTCCCTTTTATACGGGAGGAGAGGGGCACTTTAGGAAAAACATAAAATATTATTTTATAATAAAGTCATATTCAGTTTATAATAGCTCCAAATTTATTTATTTAGAATCTATAGTGGGGATGGGTCGAAATACTCTCAACCAATAGGATTTAGACAAATTTAGGTTACTATTTTAACCTTATCATTTAGATTTAACTCTAAGTTAAATAATTTAACTTTTACTATGTCTTCTTGTTTTCTTAGACTATATGGTTAATAAACATAAAATAACAAGAAAAAAGAACTCCAAGTGGTTCATTATTAATATATATAACCTTATCTATGTCATTTTTCCGATCCTTATATTTTTACGAATAAAATAACAATTCATTATATAATATTTGTTTTAAAAACTATTTTATGTCAATTATGACACTATTTGGTAATTGCTTTTTGTGAGAATCATAACAGCATGATTAGTTCTAAAAAGGTTAATTAAATCAATAATAACATGTCATATTAACCTATAAAATTAGTGTTATTCATAAAATTTCTCAAATTATATTTATTTGGGTATTTATAACATCAATTTTGTTAATATTTCATTAATAAGGTAATTACTGCATCATCATTGTGTCAAAAATAAATTAAATTATTTAATGTATAAAAATTATAAATAAAATAAAATTATGTAGGAAATATTTTTATATTTTTAGTAAATATTTATAATTTAATTTATCTTATGTATAACCCTATATTAAAAAAAATTATTTATTAAACTTTTAGTGTAAATCTTTTAACTCTTCATTAAATAAAATAATAATAAGTGTCCTAATCTAATCTATGTGGACCTAAATGGTCATATTTTAATCCTAAAGTTGTTTTTGGTCTAATTACACATATCCAATAGAATTATTACATGTGTTAGGGTAATAATAATATCATTTATACCCTTAATTATCCTATTTATTTTATACCGTGGTAAAAAAAGAAAAAGTTACTATTCACCAAAAATTATTTTTATCTTATTAATCCACATTTTACTCCTTGATATTAACAATGTCTCTCGTATTTTCGAAATTCCACTCATAGAAGTGGTGAAATTATGTTCTATGTAAATTTTAAAAATCTCTGAGGAGGTGGGTAAAAGACAGTGAAAAGTTCAATTAAATTTTTATATATATAAAATTATTATAAAAGTACCCCAATGAATTGAATTTAACTTATATAGCTATTATGTATCAATTTTTACCTAAAATAAATTTAAATAAAATAAATAATTATTTAAATAAAATGTCGGTTTTTAAATAGTAACCCAGTGTTTTCACTATTCATCCAAAATTCAAGGTTTTCAGAAAAAAACAAAAAATTTACCCTAGGCCAATTTCAATATTCTGAATCCAAAAATGAAGTCCATTTTGAAAGGTAAAATTTCAACAAGTGGGTATTAATATTCATAATAGCTAATTTATATAATATTTTAATAATATATCGTTGTTCAGTGAAACTCAGTATTGCGTACAACACACGCTATCATGGAAGGTCATGATTGCATGCCATGTAAAGGCTACGTGTAGTGAATTATCCCTTTGTTGTTACATATAACATAATCAAAACTTATTTAATTTATACATTAAAAAAATATATAATTAATGTTGCGTAGTATAATTTCTACAAAATGAACATGAAATTGTGTGTAACACAAGAAAAGAATAGTGTTGTGTATACTACAAGCTAATATGGTGTTGCATATAACACAGGCTAATTTTGGTGTAGCGTACAACACAAGACAGCAATGAAATTAAAAAGAATAATTCTCATAAAATCTCCAGTTTCTACATTCTACCCCCCTTAATAATGAATTTCTCCCTCGAAATTCGTCAGGGTTATAAATGGTTTACTCCTTGAAAGTTTCATTCATAGAAAACCACATCGTAAAAAGGAATACTAAAACTAAATTTTAAAAAGTGAAGTATGAAACATAACTGATACCCAAATTAACTCATCATTGTGTTTCCACGTAGGAGAACATAGGTGAAAATATGGATATAGAAGAGAAATCTAACCATCAAGTTCTGATGGAGAGTGTTAGAGAACATGGCAATGAAAAAACCAACAATAAAAAAGCCATAAATTTGTGGTGATATATGGTACCATCTGATTCATCGGAAATAAGGAAACTAGGACAACATTTTTTTTTTGTTTTCAAGATCATTTCCCTAAAGTTGAAGAACTGTTGAAGTAAAAGAAATACTTACTTGATTTTGGTACAATCTTACTGTTGTTTGTGCCTTGAACAACTTACACTTCATCTCTTAATGAAATGATGTTGAATTTTTCATCTGTGAAGTGTTAGAAGATCATGAGATAGAATGATAGTTCATTCCATCTATCTCAAACACAAGGATAAAAAAAGTTATTAAATATACATAAGTCCATCTATAGTGAGATTAATCGTATATGGTTCTTCAAATGGACTTATACTTCATCTATCATACCACTTAATAAAATAAAACTAATTTCTACTAACCAGGGACTTCATGTAGGCCGGTGGTAGGTAATTAAGGCCTGTCGCACTTTGGTTGTGGGTTTGATTCCCACAACCTTGTCCAACATGACGGGTTGCCGCACATCCTGCAGGATGTCCTTTTTCTAAAACTACACTATTATAACATTACAAAAATAATATCAAAAAAAGGTTCTATCATTAAAAAATACTATCTTATGTCCAAATTAATCCATTCAAATCTTTAGTCTTATCCAAAATACATTGGTCCAAGCTCATAGTATAAAGAAACCGATTACTTGAAAGGTCACATAACAAGAACGTGAATACCATTATTTATCCCCCATATATCATAAGATATATCTTGTTGGCCACATTCAAAACAAGTGAATACCTTAATCATGTATTATTTTGAAACATGAATTAACGTAGAAACTTAGTCAAAACATGAATGCTGTCAGAAGTTAATTCTTTTCACAAACCAAAATCCCAAAATTTCTATATACTCAATCCACGATATTGCATTGTCCTTATATCAGTAATGATCTCATGAATAATATTGATCATATTATTTTCCCCTTATCCCTTCATTATGTTCATATCAACTTATTTCCTATGTTATTTCAATCCATTTTCATGGTTACCGGTACCATATTCTTATAGAAAACCACAATGGACTAACACACAAATATTTCAATATACTATAAAAGTACCTCAAAAACATAATTATTGAATTCCAATACATAATCCCTTCAATACATCATATTCAATTATTGGAATTGAATATGTCCTTCCTTTATTTAGAAGTAACTTCTTAGGTCAGGGCATTGAGTTTGGTTATGCCCATGTTCTCAACAGATAAGACATTGGACTCCATAATATTCTGTCACTCTATGACTGTTTTCTCCACATAGATAACATCTTCCCCTCCATTTGAGGTATTCCTCACGGTTCTTCTTCCCTTCTTTAGAAATCTCAATATTCCTTTCCCTTTTCTCCTCACCATGCGAACATGCATAAAATTCGATCTTCCTCTTATTTGATGACTTAGGAATACAAGTAAAGTTCACCTTGTTAACCATATATCAAGATTACAGATTCAGCATAATCACTATATATTTCTCTCCCGACATTAAAAAATTTCATTGATCATAGTCACCAATTCTTCCATTGGAATCAATTTTAACTGTATTCCTTCCCGTTCCCTCCATTGACTAAGACTAGAGACCATAGTGTATGAAACAGTTAAAATAACGAGGAACTACATAATCATAAAAAGTCACTTATGGGATATCTAACATATCAAAACTTCTTTAATCCATGACACCTTAGGTTCATCGTAGGTTAATCATGATATTAAACATAATTATAGGACTCTAACCTATACGTATATTTAACCTTAGGGACATCCCATGACATACCTTAGAAATATCACTAGGGATTTTACTAATGTTTTGGTATCCTAGTTTCCAATGGTTAACTAAACATTTCCTTTGATACCAAATGTAGATACCCAAGGTTGACATACATTGAAATTAGATTACTTTTGTTTAATACCTAAAACATACCAAAAACAGAAACCAATGGACCGTAATAGTTTAGTGTATTTGGAATCTTAGAATATAATCTTATAATCTTGGTGAAAGATATTTAACATCTCCCATAAATATCTTCCCTATTTTTTATTACCTAAAACCTTTCTTTATATCCTGGAGAAAGGAAAACATATAAAGGGTGAGCTCAAATTCTCAGTAAGGGTAATCAAGGAGAAAAAAACAAACCATATACATTTGAACTTCAAAACATGAACATAATGTTTACACATCAAAATCGTGAGTTGTGAAATAAATCTTGGTAGTACGTAAGGCATAGGTCATAAAGTAACATAAATAATGATAAAATAGCATTGGAATAAAATATTTAATTTTGGGAAACCATTAATCACATGATATGATTTCCATATTAGCCAAGGCATTGCTGCCAACATCATCTTAGTGGACAAAGTCCCTTTCTGAATCGAGTTCACTCCTCGTTCTAGTGCTGTATCACTGAACCAAATTAATTTACTTTTCTAGACCTATCTATCTCATGAGATATAAATATTTACCCAATTAATTGTAGGGAGATATAGGTCCCACCATTCTCATAATTAAATCATTATTTTGTGTGCCACAAAATAAACATACATCATTCATAATAACCAAACGAATAAAAGCGGTTTCATAAACATCATCCCATAATAACATAATCCATATAAAATAAATGGATATAATGTCCTCATAATAAAAATCAAACCATGTAAAAAATAGATACATTATACATGAAACATAAACATTCTAAATAATTTCATCTTAGATGGAAGGTTTTTTTGATAAAACACTTGAAATGAATTCTTGAGGAAAATATCCTTTCTTCTTCAAAATCATTTTCTTTTCTCAAAATGCCATGAAATTTTAAAAGAAAAGGATTTTATTGTAAATAATAATGAAATTTTGTAGAGTAAGGATCATTTAAATAAGTCACTATGAAACCATAAAAATCCATTCAGGCCATATAAGTTAAAAAAATACTCTCTTCGTACTTTTGTCGGAAAAGTCAAAAAGTACCATGTATGGTAAACAAAATAAAGATTCCTTCAATAACAAAAAGTAAAAGTCAAAGAGGGGTAAACATGACATTAAAAATAAATGTAAGAATATTAAACACTTTATGAAAAACATTTATATGGACATGGATGAAAAATATAATCCCAGTAAATACTTACGTATAAGCAATCTCGAATAAAAATGAGATTGAAAAAAAATCCATTACCTTAGGTCTGATATGCTTCGTACGTATCTGAAACTCATGTATAATGATTTAAATTATGTCATTTACTTATTAAATAATAATATTAATTGTTATTATATCATATATGGTTCACTTATGACGTTATATTACCCGTTTTTTTTGTAAATTCCATGTTAAAGCGGTGTTTTGGGTAAAATGATTTTATTTATCGTACATGTTTGGACTTATTTTTTTTGATGTTATTATTACTTATATCATGTTTTAATTACTTCCATAATTTAAATAATGATTTATATATCATATATATTCAGTATATATATATATAATAGATAAATTAAATGAAATACACTGTTCATGGAGATGGTAGGTCGTACGTACGAATTATCGATGTTTTCCTTTCCTTATTGACTTTAATGGAAGTAAGAAGATTACATATATATATATATACATAAATAAAGTATCTTAATTATGTCATATATTCCATTATTATTCATTATATATACTTTATAATCATTCTTTAATGATTATCATGGATAATTAATCTCATCGCGCCGTGGAGACGGTAATCCGTACGTACGCACGAGCGATGATTTCATTCCCATAATTATTGAATTAAATTGGATTGGATGATATAATATTTCAGAATCAGTATGATGTTATAATAACAATATATAGTTATTCATTACACCATTATAGACATCCATTTAAGGTGGTGGTGGAAGAACAGATTACACCACGACGTGGAGAAGGTATTTTGTACGTACGCACGCGTGGTGATTTCATTTTTCGTAGGATGGATAGAAGGTGAAATGGAGTTGTTTCATATTTATAATAAGATATAATTATATTAGTGATACTTATGTTATTACTCTATATTGAAAAAACTAAAGATGAAGAAGTTGAAGAAGAAAGAAAACTTGAAAGAATCGGTAGAAGAGATTAACTCATCTTCGACGCACCACTTTTATGCTTCCTCTTAAGTAACTATAGTTGGTATTTTGAGGAGACCAGAACCCCTATAATGTTTATATTGAAGTTGAGAGGGTAAATGGGAAGGGTTTGGCCGATCATGAAGGCTCACAATTGTGTAAATAGGAGAGAGAGGAGGTGCCCTTTTATAAGGGAGGAGAGGGGAACTTCAAGAAAAACATAAAATATTATTTTATAATAAAGTCATATTCGGTTTATAATAGCTCCAAATTTATTTATTTAGTATATAATGTGTGTATGGGTCGAAATAATATCAAATAATAGTTTTTAGAAATGTTTAGGTTACAATTTTAACCTTATCATTTAGATATAACTCTAAGATAAATAATTTATCTTTTAGTGTGTCTTCATGTTTTCTTAGACTATATGGTTCATGAACTTACTATAACAAGCCAAACGAACCCCAAGTGGTTCATTATTACCATATATAACCTTATTTAAGTAATTTTTCATATCATTATATTATTAGGAATAAAATAACAATGAATAATATAATATTTGTTTTAAAATCTATTTTATGTCAATTTTGACACTATTTGGTAATTGATTTTTGTGAAAATCATAACAGCCTGATTAGTTCAAAAAAAGTTAATTAAATCAATAATAACATGTCATATTATCCTATGAAATTATTGTTATTCATATCAAGTCTCAAATTACATTTATTTGGGTATTTATAACATCAATTATGTTAATATTTCATTAAAAATGTAATTAGTGCATCCTCATTGTGTCAAAAATAAAATAAATTATTTAATGTCTAAAAATTATAAATAAAATACCATTATGTAGGAAATATTATTATCTTTTTAATTAATATTTATAGTTGAATTTATCTTATATATAACCCTATATTGAATTTTTTTCTTTATTAAACGTTGATTTTAGGTCTTTTAACTCTTCATTAAATAAAATAATAATAAGTGTCATAATATTATCCAGGTGGACCTAAATGGTCCTATTTTCTACCTAAGGTTAAATTTAGTCGAATTACACTTATGAAATAGAATTTGGACATGTGTTAGGATAATAATAATATCATTTTTACCCTTAATTACCCAATTTACATTTTACCGTGGTAAAAAAAGTAAAACGTTACTATTCACCAAAAATTATTTTTATCTTATTGAACCACATTTTACTCCATGATATTAACCATTTTTCTCGTATTTTCGAAATTCCACTCGTAGAAGCGGTAAAATTATGTTTTATGTAAATTTTCAAATTCTCTTAAGAGGTGGGTAAAAGACGGTGAAATGTTCAATAAATTTTTTATATATCTATAACTATTATAAAATGACTCCAATAAATTACATTGAACATATATAGGTATTATGTTTCAATTTTGACCTAAAATAAATTTTAATTAAATAAATAATTATTTAAATAAAATGTCGGTTTTTAAATAGTAACCCGGTGTTTTCACTATTCATAAAAAATTGAACATTTTCAGAAAAATACCAAAAATTTACCCTAGGATAATTTTGATATTCCGAATCCAAAAATGAAGTCCATTTTTAAATATATAATTTAAAAAAGTGGGTATTAATATTCATAATGACTAGTTTATATAATATTTTAATAACATATGATTGTTTAGTGAAACTCGGTATTGCGTACAACACACGCTATTGTTGAAGGTCGTGATTGCATGCCAAGTCAAGGCTACGTGTAGTGAAATCTCCCTTTGTTGTTTTGTATTACATAATCAAAACGTATTTCATTTATACATTAAAAAAATCTATACTTAATGTTGTGTAGAATAATTTCTAAAAAACAAACATGAAATTTTGTGTAACAGAAGCCAAGAATAGTGTTGCGAATACTGCAATATAATGCAGTGTTGCTTATAGAACAAGCTAATTTGGGTGTATGGTACATCACAAGATATCAGTGAAATTAAAAATAACATCTCTCCTAAAATCATGGGTTGTTACAGAACTCCTCTATGAATACCCTTCTATTTATTAAACATTAATTTAGGATTTATCACATAATATTATACATCATAAAACCATGAAGCTCGTTTTGTCTATTTTCTTTAGGAATTAGGTAGATTACATAAAGAATTTAATTTAGAGGTACATAGATATTATTGAAAACATCCTTGACATGTTCTTATTATTTCATCAAAAATTAAACTTCATGGGATAACCAGGGGACATACATATGAAATAGGTTGGCTATAATTCCAAACAAGGGTGTAAACATGAAATAACCTGAAGAATTTGTTACATGATAGAAAATTTGAATATCAAAGATTCATAAAGTCGGTGATTATTTTAAACTTGAATAATGTGTATTGATATAGCATGATAACATAAATGAAACTTGGGAAATGTGGTTACAACTTAAAAATGGAATCATAAACATAGATCAAGGATAAATACTAATAAATAATGATGGAAAATGTCATGTGGTCAACTATTTAAACTCTTTAATAACTATTATGACATTTAATGAGACTAAAAAATTACCAAATACATTAGATAGAATTTTTATTTTGGGCTCACCTGTCACATTAATTTCATTCACATGCATAAGTGTGTCACATAGATCATACAAAAAAGGATTTATTTGTCATCAGCTTGTATTCCATTATCATAGAGAGTGGAATAAATACAAGTATATATCCAATAAAATAATTATATGTGTATAATGGTGAAAAACGACGATTGGAAATCCGTATGTGTATTCAGTACATATTTCATTGGCATTAAATTGTGTTAAAATTTCGGTAGAAAAACGAGTGTGTATAAATGTTCATGTCATTTAATAATTAGAGATAAATGGGTATCTCATTATTGAAAAATATGATGGTCACTAAGTGGATATGGAATAATATATCCCAAAATTATGAATTGGAGATAAAACCAATAAGATAATAAATATACATGAATAAGGAGAAGAAGAAAATGATCACTTACCTGAGAGGGTGATTCCAAATTTGTGGGAGAAGATTCTTGAGATATTCAGGTAACCTTATTAGGACTATATAAAGGCATGATATTAATAAGGATATGATCTATGGATTCTATGTGAAGGTAAATTGGATTTTGGGTTGAATTATATCAGAAATGAGTTGGGGAATACTTTAGTATTTCTCAAACATAGAATTTAGACTCTATATAAGAATTTAATCACAAACAAAAACCTTCCCTAGGTCTTTTCCCATGATTTTATCCATAGTGGAGTAGTTTTTATTTTTTAAATTAATGTTCCAAACATATTAAAATCTAACCCATAAGGATGTAGAAATGATTCATGTTTCATAAAAAAATGATTTTAAATCCTTAAAATATAATACAGGCTTTGGTGCATTCATAATGACATTATTAAACTAATAAAATAAACTAAAAATTAAATTATTTTTAATGGAAAATAATTATTTTTTCATGGATACAGTATATAGTATTTATTACAAAATTTTTCTGTCATTATGGTGTCATAATATAAATAATATATTTATAGTGTATTTAATTTTTACCTAAAAATTCGGTTATCTTTAAAAATTATGAAAAAATAGCTTTTGAATAATTTCAATGATATTATAACCAAAATAATATTAGTTTTTTTCAAAAATAACTTTCATCATAAATTAATTTTTACTTTTAATAGAAAATCAACATTAATAGATACATGTAGGTTTTTCAAAAAATAACTATTTTCAAATCCTTAAAAACTACATTTGACTTCATATGAAATATATGATCAAATAAATTTAGTAAAAATTATTTACCAATAATATGATATAAACAAATTATTTCTTTAAAAAATTCATTAATTCATCAAAATAAACATCTTTATTGAATTTTGATATTACACAAAAATATAATTTGTGATTGATTATATCAAAAAGAATAATAAATTATAAAGTAAAAATTATAAGATGAAAATATATATTTTCATTATATATAATATTAATATTCATTTTAGTAAGATCTTAATACAAATATCTTTATTTCACTAGAAAACACCCTAAACGTATTGTGCGCAGTGACGAGTCTTTCATGTGGTGGATTGGTGTACATGGTTTGGGACATGCCCTTGATGAGATTGAAATTATCCAGTAAATAGCATTACAGATGCATAGTTTTTTGGATCTCATCCTTGAATTAATTAAGGGAATTCCAATGTGATTTTATCTACCATGGGTGATCTGATAAATGTGATTCACAGGGTATGATCCTGTGGGCGGAGGCCATCACATCCTTTGTCTTTGTAAGTTTAATTTTTTAAAACCATAAATTTATAACAATCATATGATTCCAATTGAACCGCAAAGGGATTTTTATTTATAAAAGTTTCAGTCATTAAAAATTTACCCCCATATAAAACTTCACCCTTGAATTTTTTATTTCACATAAAAAACAGATGAGGGTAATTCTATTTCATCACATCCAATAGTTACCAGATCGTGTCTCCGAATCTTTGTAGTTCTCCAAATCACTTTGACTAGGTGCATTGTATTATTTCTTATAAATTTTTCTATATGATCTCAGATCTTCATTGGTTTCTCCACATAGGAAAAATCATTCTCCAATGGTAAAACCATTAGATTTTACACATGTGAGGGGTCTGGTATGTACTTCCTCAAGAGTGATTTTTGGATTAGAACATGTACTTGAGATTGGTTAGATGAAATTTCTAGTTGATGAACCATCAATATGATGTGACCGAGGATCCCAATGGGACTGATGTATCATAGACTAAGCTTTCCCTTATCCCTAAATGTCATGTATTTCTTCGACATAGACATACAGAGGGATACGTTGTCTCCATCCTAATACATTAGGACTCATTAATGATTGGAAGCATAGATCTTTGGTCAACTCTGAGAATCTTTGATGTGCTACTGAATGGTCTTGACCATTCCCACCATTTTCTAGACCATTTCAAGACCTAGAATTTTTCATTCCCAAATATCATCCAATTATGATGGTTTTAGGAACCTTTTCCCATAAAGGAATGTATAGTGAGCCATATGGATGCACGAGTGGAAACATTTTTTTTGTGATAACCTGACCAGAGGAGGAAATTGATCTCATCCTCCATTGAAGTCAATCAAGAATACTCTCACAGTTTACTTGATTGTCTTGATAGTTTGCTCTGATTGGCCACCAATTTGAGGATAATAAGTGGGGATAAAGATTGAATCATTTTTTATAGGATGCTGAAAAATCATTCAAAACAAAGAATAAAATTTGGAGAATTGATTGTATGTAATTTATAATGGTGTTCAATTAGGACTCATCACCTCCCCAATGTATATTCATGCAAGTTTATCAAGTAATAATTCCTCTAAAATTGAAACTAAGGGACCATTCTTGGTAAAAAGATCCCCCAAAACCCATATATAATTATTTCATGATGATATACATGGAATACCAGTGATAAATTACATTTTTATGTTTTCCCATTTCTATATTTCTATAGGTAATGGTTGCATCATCCATTTGTATTTTTTTCCTTTCATCCTTCACTTTCTAGAATATAAGAAACCATGATGCATATTATGTAATCTATATCGTCATATTGACACCCAATAGTTCTTTGAGAGATCTTGATACATCATAGTACTTTAAATATGGATGAAGAAGCTGATATATGGGCATAATTCAAAAAAATCCTTCATTATATCACTATTTTATGGTACACATAGTTGTGACCCAAATATCCTAAATCCTTCTTCATAATAATAAAACTATAAGGACTTCACATTTATTATATATTCCAATTTCTTCTTAATTCCCAAATAATCTCTCATATAATACTTAAATCTATCCCAAATAGAAGGCTGAGACATTATTTTTAAAAGTATTGATTATGTTCCTTCTTTTAGGATTCCCATGACCATCCTATTCATGTTTATGTTGATCAGATCATTCTCAATTCCATGGAATGATAAATTTTTTGGATCTTTTCTACTTAAATAATATAACCCTTTATTTTAATTCATATAATGGTGGTGGATTGAGTATCCCTAGTTCATAATTATATCTATACATATTCTCGGGTGTGTGTTCATCTATTTCTATTAGAATATATACTTGAGGTTTCTATGATCCTTATATATTTCACACATCTCACCAATGTGATAATTCCACTAGATTTTAAACGTAATGATCACCAAATCTATCTTCATAACACCCATTGTTTTTTATTCATGAACATTAAATTTCCAATAGAAATAAACACTCACCTGGTAAGTTTTTATTAACACACAGAACAATACATTCTTTTAAGCATCATTGTATACAATGAAAATTTCTCCACTTATGGGTAGTGTATGTATTGCTGCAATGTTACACCTATTTCTCAACTCATTGAAACTCTATCAACATTTATCATTAAAAAAACTCGACTCCCTTCCCATTTATCATGGTTAGAGTGTTTCAAAATCATGAGAAATTTCTCCAAATATGTGATAATATAAAGATAATCCATGGTAATTATGGAGTTATATCATATATATTATTATTGGACTTCACTTTGTTTCTTATGTATTTTAAGGGTCCACAAATATACTATTTCTTATGATAATGTTACCCAAGAATGAGTCTTCCTTCATCCATAACACACATTTTTTTTACTTTTCATAATGGTTATCATTTCATAAGGTCCTTAGCACAATTATCTTATACTTCTCATGATTCTCCTTGAATTTTTAGTATATGTTAATATAATCTATAATTACTAACCAGATTTTTTAATGTTATCTCTAAATACTCTATTCATCACTTCCCAAAATATTTCTATATCATTAGTGATTCTAAATGGAATTAATTTGAACTTATAGTGCTTGCACCTTGTATAGAAAGCGGTATTGGCAATATCCTGTTTCTTCACCATTAATTGAAAATATCCCGATCAAATATCCACCGTGGATAATTATTGTGCTCCAGAAAGATGATTGAACATGTCATAAGTCCTTGGTAGAGGATACTTGAGCTTTATCATGATCTTGTTTATCACACAATAATCAATGCAAAAGATCATTGACCCATCATTCTTCTTGGAGAATATGAATGGTGTATCCCAAGGTGAAACACTTGGGCATACAAATGCTTTATTTTGGTTTTCATGCAGTAGTTTTTTAATATCATCAAGATCAACAATATATTTTAAATATAGAGACCAGATAATTGAAATGAACCTAGTGTAAGCTTGATTGAAAAATAAATTTATCTATAAGGAGTAAAAATTGGTTATTATTAGTTAAACACTTCCTCGTATTCCCTCACAATGTTTATGTCCTTAAGGATAATCCTTTTGTTAGACTCACTCATTTAAGACAAGTACGCTTTTTAGTAATTCAATAATATCTATTTTTGAGATGTTGGCACTAAAGTATTTTCATCCTGCTCCTTTTAGTTGAACAAATAAGGGGATGGTTATCAATATGATGACTTATTTCCTTCTCAAAGAAATTTAAGTTGGATAAATGTCCAGAAAGCCAATTCGTACCCACAATTGAGTCAAATTTCACTGAAGGGAGTATCACAATTCTATTTGGGAAATTCATAAAAAACATTTTGATAGGTTAGGAGTTAATACTCAGGATGAAATAATTTCCCATTTTTTGTTTTCAACAAGAACTCCACTTCTATTGCTTTTTATTGTGTTTGAACAGTTCCACTAGACATTCAACAAATTAAAGAATGCATATAACTATGGATGATAACCCTACCTTTTTCATTCCTATTATTGTTATAACCATTTAATTTTTGAAAATAGGGTAATAAATGTGTAATTTTAAAATACTAAACACATAAATGGGAATCCAATTTTATTAAATGGTAAATTGATACATTATGTTTATTTCTTATCTTGTTAATTTATTGGCATAAATATGTGTTATATATGACCTATTTACTAACATTGTCACATATTTCCATTTTATATTTCCTTAATAATGGTTTGTGATGAACTTCTGAATTAAACAAAACATATCCCCAAAGTGTGTCAAGTTTAGTGTGTAGTAAGGTCCAATTTCATGAACCTGTTATCGATCGAGGCTAGCTCAAGGTGGTGTTTTTCAGTTCTACCCCAGGGTATATCTGATACAGATCCACATCAACTTATAGTATCCATATATGGATTTATTTTCATAGAAATTAATTCTTCTATACATTACCAAATTTTAGGTTTGTCTGTTTTATTTATTCTTATCCTTATATCATCCAAAAGATTTTTATAATCCTAATCACAAAAAAACTATGATTTCCATTGATACCAAATATGAAAGCCTTACCTTTTATTACACATTAAATCATGATTTATTACATAATATTACAAACAATACAACCCTAATGATTTATATGTCAACTGTATTTGGAAAATTTGGTGCGTTAAATATCCAATTAAGATAGTGGGTACACAATCAATTTTGAAAACATCTTTTACATGTTCATTTTAATCCCTCATACTTAAAATAGCATGGGAAATACTAGGGACTTACATAATAATGTGGTGATATATAAACCATAGTAAGGGAGTAATATTGGAATTAAATGAAGAAATTATTATGTGTTTTTGAATTGTCATATTGATGAGTCAAAAAAGTTGCGAGAATCACGAACATGAACAATGTGGTATGATATAGTGTGATAACATATAGAAAACATTTGAAATGTGGAACAAAAAAATAGGGAATCGTAAACATAAGTAAAGGTTAAATCCCTTGAAATCATGATGTAATGGTCCCTTTATTGATTAGGTTAGCTCCATAACAGATTTTTTTATTTCTCTTGAGACTAAAAAATAACTCAATGAATTTGAGCATTATATAATTTGGAATACACCTGTCAATTTCTTTTCACTGACATGTCTAAGTGTGCCATCTAGACTATACAACATGGACCCATTTGTCATCATATTTTATTCCATGATAACAGAGTGTGGAATGAATTATTTTATTTTCACAATAATATATGCATTAGTGCAAAAAGGTGATCATAATTGATTTAAAATACATAGTGTATTCATTATACATTTGTTAGTCATGAAAAAATCACAGTGAAATTTCAGTAGCATAAGGGAGCATATAAATGTTCATGGAAGGGATTAATGACAGAGAAAATTGTCTCCAATAATTTATGAATAAAATTTTCAGAAAGGTAGATATGTAAGAAGATATCCCCACACAAGGAATTAGATATATAAGACAAAATATAATGAATATACTTGAATAAATAGGAGAATAAAAGGATCCCTTACCTTGATAAATAGATTCCAATGGTTGGGTAGAGCTTCATGAAAGATTTAGGGCACCTTGGGAGGAATCCATCGGAATTTTGGTAGATTAAACACCTTATTTGAGGTTATTATAGATGTTAAAATGCATTTTGGTGTGTTTATATGGGAAATTATTTGGGAAATCCTTAATATTTGTTAAACATTGGTTTTGGACTCTATATAATATAGTCAGAAAAACCAAAAACCACAAAATGTGTTTACCCTAATTTTTTGAAATGGGTAGTGGTTTTAGTTATTTTATAAGTTTTAGGGGAAAAATTATTAGAATATTACATATTCTGATGTGTAAGTTAGTCACGTCTGTAATGAAGTGATTTTAAAACCTAAAAAATATTATAAGTGTTGGAGTATTCATAAGGGATTTATATTATAAAAAAATAAACTATAATCAAATTATTTTAAAGGGTAATGATATATATTGTCTTTTATATCCATTATAATATTTATTAAATCATTTAGGATCATTATGAGGTAATAATACACATCATATATTTACAGCGTATTTTAAATATTACGCAAAAATATAAAAATTTCCAAAAGTTATCAATAAATCACAATTGGATAATTTCAATGTTATAATTGGTAATATAGCATTATTTTTATCAAAATAATTTACTAAATAAATAAATTCATTACACTTAATATTTAATCAACATTTATTGGGAAATTAGGGGTTTTTTTATAATTAGTGTTTTCGAACCCGTAAAAAAATTACATTTGAAAAAATAAATATTATATGATCATTTATATTCAATAAATATTATATAATATTATTTTTTTTAATTTTTTTAAAAAACTCCATTCATTATTCAAAATAATCATCTTAATTTAATTTTAATATTAACTAAAAATACAATTGTTTTTTATTATATCATAATCAAAATCATTTATGATGTAAAAATAATAAGATGAATATACATTAATTTATTCTAAAAAATATAAATATTCATATTATTTTTGTATTGATACATATTCATTTATTAAACCAACAAACTTCTTAAGCGTAATGTGTGTGATGGGGAGACATTCATGTTATGTTTCAATGTACAAGGTTTGGGTCGCGATCATGACCAGCTTGAACTTATTCGTTAAATGATTTTCATAATGTTTATGTTTTTGGTTATCAGACATGGAATTTTCAAGCGAAAATACGATGGATTATACCTCCATTGAGTCTATGATAAATGGAATTCCTATGGTAAAATTATATTGCTTGAGGCCATCTGTTCATTTTTTATGGAAATAGGATTTGTTAAAACGCTATATTTATAGTAATTATAGGATCATTTTTTCAATGACTATATTTTCAGAAGTTATTATTCTTAATTGTAATTTAAATTAGGAAAGATATAATAAATCCAAATAAATTCATTTGTTTTATATTACAATAACACATAATAATACATTTAATACAATCACAAATATAGTTTTGTTTATAATAGTTTGGGTCAACATCCACCAAATTCTTGGATAGTTCCCATGAATAAACTACCTCATATTTTTATCAACCCACTACTAATCCCTACGAGATGCAACGTGGTCCAAAAATGTACTTGTCATCTCTAGAAATTACACTTTGATAATTTCCCATAAAGATGGTGGTGTTGTAGAGTCTTTAAAATGTTTTTATTGTGTATAATGTGATCCTCCTATGATCATGAGTTTATGATAATATAATCAATTAAAAAAACAATGAACTAGTACATAAACCAACAAACTATAGATTTCATGAATCACAGGTTCACACCTAGTATGTTAGTGACACTGAAAGATGAGACTATAATCTTGATGTGCCCATATCAACACAAAAAATTAGTCCTCAAAACATCCAAATAATTTTCCTTCAGCTGATGAAATACAAACCACATATTAATCATAAAAAACCATTAACCCCCTCCTAAATGGTCAATGATATTTTCAATTCATGGATGAGGGTAATGAATCTTAACCATAACATGATTCAGCCTATAATAATCTATATATAACCCTAGAACACTGACATAATTCATGTAGAACAAGGAAAGACTTCACCAAAATGACACATTGGGAATGATAAATCCTTCACAAATAATATTATCAACTTGGATCTATAGATAACATAATAGTGAGTGTGATATAATTTAAGGAACCTTGGAAACTGGTGTATCACCTGATTGCAACTATATTCGATACTCAAAATCTCATTATTGTGGTAGTATCACAATGTCCCTTGGGAAAAAATAAAAAAAATATTCAAAAACTCTAGGGGTATGCATCACAGAAGAAATCAATAACTCTATCTAAGGCTAATAAATCATGGAAATATGGGGCTCTTCTTACCTATTGTCCATCCAAAAATCATCACTCTCTAGTGATACCCAAATTCCACCCTTCCACATATAGAAATAATCCCTCATATGAAAATAGTCATCTATCAGACATATAGAATACAACCAATCAACAATGAGAAGGAAAATACATATCTATAACTATAATATAAATAAATTTCCCAATGATTGTTGAATCACTATCCTTAGTTTTAATCTCGATCACACATCAAATAAACTAGTTTGTTCCTGAAATGGAATGGATAATAGAATTGGAATAGAAAGTCTTTCTATGTCTACTCCTAATGCTTGAACCAACATATAAGAAAAAGTAGTCTTATTATCCAATGTAAAAAAATAAAAACCCATGTATGATTAAGGAATGATCATACACTAAACAACATATATCCCCTATAGTACCTATAACTCAATCAGATGAATATGGCATCATGTATCACACCTTCGTAGCTACGAATGATCATAACATCCCTCCTCTATTATAGGTCAGTGATGGTGGGGAACGTCCTGGGTATACCCCTACTATATCCACCTTTTCATTACATGTATAATCCAACTGAATTGGATCCTTAACAAAAAATATAATTCCATATTGTTGAAACTATCTTATGGGTAACTTAAACTACTTCTGGAAGGGAACATACCACCCAAGTCATACCAAATCCCTAGGGATATAGGGAACTTAAACTCAAACTGAACAAAACTTCCATAGACAAATCACAATACAAGATAGGTCTTGATAGACACCAAATGAAAATAAAGACTTAAAAAGTATGGTGTTGACTATTGGGGATATTTCTCCATGGATTGTATCCATGACTTCAAATAATGATTGACCATATATATATGACATCATACTAATTTGAGGTCACAAATGACTCCTGTCTAGGGGATCCCATGGCCCATCCCGCTCAATCACCATCACCTCTCCCTTATTCCACACCCTCTAATATTAAGGTAATGTAAATAGTTCAACTATAGAATAACAGGTGGGGAACAACAGGTCCTCTAAGAGATGTGCTTAGGTTTCCACGTTGAAAAATATTTAAGGTGAAATCAAACTAGATCCATAAAAATAATACTAATTTTTTTAATTCTCATGAAAACATGATGATGGAAGATAAAACCCCACCTATTAATATTTTTTATCATTGATAAGAACATGGACACAAACTCCTTTTAGAAATATACCAACTATACATTGGTCTCATTTCAAACCCCGAGATACATTGTCCACCATTGAAATACTAATCACCTCATTTGGATTTCTTCGTAGGCAATCAATTATTCAGGTTGGGATCAATGAATGATGAAAGTGGTATCCAACACTTCCATCCAATGTTTCATCTATACATTAGAGATTCAATAATGATACATAACCAAGATCTAATGATGAACGTTACATAATGGATACTTCCAATGCTCATCCATCTGATTAGGATTGACCATCGAAAAGATAGTAGGTCTAACCAACTAAACGTCCAAAAATTAACTAATTGTTTCCAGTGAAAATATTTCATCATTTCATTGTGAAGAGATTCAAAAAACTTTATAATCATTGGACTAATTTAATTCATTTAATATAATAATTTATTCATTCCCCATAATTTTCGTACTCATAATAAGACCTAGGAAATTATAATGAATATACCTATTCTGGTTCTTTAAAATGAAAATTGTATCACTTTTCATAGAACATAAGGAGAGATTAATGTGTTCACATTAGATTAGAGGACCCCATAAAATATTATATTATATAAAATCTACCTTTTTGTATTCATATTCAGTGTTCAGATATATTGGTGCCTTATCAGACCATGAACTTATCCCTAGTACTTCACTCTAAAATGAATCCTATACCTTAAATAAACAATCTAATACCACTGAATCTGAATCCCCCAACAAGTACCCAAACTATTATAATTGTGAGGAGATTTAGTGACCCCCATGTCTTTTCCAAATAGGGATTAGGATCACAACATTAACCAAATGTGTAAAACACTCAAATGAAAAGAATTAACCTCAATCTATCTGGGTAATAACCTAAAACCATAAACCAATCCACCCTGATATACATGTAATAGTATAAAATCCTACATGTATGAAAATAAAAAAGATAAAAACAAATAAAAAGATAATAAAATACCTAAAAAATCCTATAGAAGAAACAATAACAACAACCAAAACACTAAGTTGGTAATAACCAACTCGTTCTCCAAGGATCACCTGGAAACATGAAAACTACTTAAATATATATATATATGGGTAACATATATCATATATATTTTGAATTATCAAACTGAGGATTACATTTTAAAATATGAAATGATAATACAAATTACCATTTGAATAAATATAATAACTGAGAAGCACCTACATGGGTCAGCTATTGCCTATTCCTCCCTACGATCACTCACCAAATAACACGTAAAATGGTAAAAATTAATAACATAATAAAGTAGATAAGGTTTACTAAAACCATTTCCCCCATTTATTTGTTTCTCTCTCTAAATAAGAAGGAATCCTTCTCTCCCATCCCTTTCATATCCAATAATTTTGAAACTAACCATATATCATGTCTTGTAGCACTATTTGTATATAAAGTATGATAACACTAAAAAATCTACGACATAATAGTATCACACAATCCCATGACTATGAGTTTACACAACACCACCACCTCAGGCCCCATTATGTTACCACTGATATCTTTTAAACAAGTGCAATTTCTAATATAGAACAACCAACAAATAACATCACACTAAGGTCCACAACCCATGTTCCATGTTCTAATATTTTTTTAATATGGAAACAAAAAAATATTATTCATTTAATTTATTTTTCTTATAAATTCATAAATTAATTATTTATGCACTAAAACATTGATATATGTTGAGGACCATTTTTTTCTACTATGAAAATATAAATAAACCCCAATGTTAAAAAACCAAATAATTTATAAGGCCAAAAATACATAAAAACCCATGTCCACTAACAACAAGTCAATCATAAAACATGCATATAAATTTTTTATTTGACCATTTAAATGGTATTTAAAAACCAATCCATCACTACAAGGCATAATACATCCACAAGAATATATCTTGGAACAATATCAACAAGATATTGAAAATAATTAACCATAATTGCGTCACACTATCCCCTTTCAACATCATTAGAAATATTTATTATATTTATTACTTACATTATTAATACTCACTCAATGAAAATAAAAATCATGATAATATCATTTATGAACATAAAATGGAGACATCTTGAATCTCATACCTCACGAGAAGTATTCCAAGAATCTATACAAGGATTGAACTAGACGAAGGCAACAACTGAGAACTGGAATATAAAGAAGCACCTAGATGAACCTATCACCCTAAATAATACATTATTATCTTTACAAAGCATCACCCATACCGATTGTTCCATTGAACATAGTCCACTAGGGATTAAAACATGAATAAATAAATAAAATAAGTGAGAAACTCAGTTATAATTAGTATGGATCGATCTTCCGAGGTCATGGTTGAAAGATAATTTAAAGTGGAAGAAAGACCTCTTGGGGACACACCTAAATAACCATAGAACTGAGTGAAACAATAGAGTAATTATTGAGTTTTAATTTTTTTTGAATTTATATATAAGACTGAATTTAGAAGTCCACAATGTAACATCCAACATTAAGGCACAAAGGTGTTTTCATAGGATTTATGTAGGGTGAAAATGTTGGACGATTTCACAATAGGGTTGACGAAAACAAAATTTTAGAAACATATTGAGATCTAATACATATATAAATCAATCTTCAAGAAGGACCACAACACAAGTGAAACTAACAAAATTTATAGTTAAAACCCAAAGAATAAGGCTATGTCGCAACCTATCTATGTAATGTAACTACCCAAGAATCAGAAGAATAATAATAAAACTCATATTTGGATCCATGTCATATCATAAAAGCTAAACAAAATTTATGTCATGAATGGAATAATGATCAAACACAATTTCTAGAGTATCAACTCTACAACTGATTTCTCCACATTTCATACACTTTCTTTATAGTGAAGACTAAGCCACAACAACCAAAAAAATCTTTCATATAAAAAATTTCACCTAGAACTCCACAATCCACTCTTTAAATCCTTCATAACATCCCAAAAAGTCTATCGCCACAATAATTCTATAAAATTATTTTTTATATGTTTAGTGATGTTAAAAACTTGGTATTAATAATTTGGTATTGATTCCACTATAATAAATGTAACACCCTGAGTCTGGAATCCCCGAGCCAATACTCTAAATTATTGAATCAGCATAGATACATGCTTTGAATCCCATGGGACCAAACAATTTAGTAGTTTTATAAATCAAGATTACATACATGATACCCATAATTCATTATGAAAAGAAAATAAAACATGATACAAAATAAAATGAAATAAATTTCATCCTTGAAATGTCATTCAACGATTTATTTATCATAACCTAGTGTATGGAAAAAAACAATGATGATCTCAAATGATTAGTAATGGTAACTACAATAGAAAAAACAATGAATCAATACAAATATTGAAAAAATCGTGGTAAACAAATGAGAACACATGGCACTAAAATATATGGATAAGGCATAAACAATATGGAAGGGGAAATAACTGAAACACCTTCCATTGAATCAGTAAACTGATAATGAAATTGATCCACATATATTTCAAAGAAAAAATCACAAGGATAATATTACTAACTATATTCTTGATAAATAAAATTATTAATTATTAGATTTTATTTTCACTAGGCACACAGTACCTTTACTGTCATGATTTATCTCAATATTGTTTGTCGTACTCTAATTTTTCAAACTGATTCATCTCATTAGAATATTGATCCATAGAGGAGCTTAATCCATCCAATCCATGACCAATATGTCAATCATTAAGTGATACGCAACTTATTTATTTCAGGTATAAATAATTCCACATTTATTGAATAATATATTTAATTAATGAAAACCATGCCCTACCAAATATAAATATGGAATGACATATAAGTATTTATGAATAATTCCCCATTTTAGTAGATAATTGTTAATGTGAAAACTATATGTACCACTGGTCTCAGGTTTGTTAAATAATAAAATTAATGACATGAGAATATATATATATATATAAGAAATATGTAATTTATAATAATAGTTATCATAAGGAAGTTATTGTTCCCATGAAATTTAACAATAAAAAACGAAAGTGATAATACAAGGATAACTTTTACTATATGGTAATTTTATAGTAAAACCCCTTAGATGAGATAATTCAAAGTAAAACATCAATTACCAGGATGATTAGATTATTCATGATATAATATCTAACGTTCATGGGGTGGAAGATACACCGCACAAAAGAAATATGTTGGTATTATTGTGTATGCCTCACAGAAGAAATAGTGAGGGAAAAATCCCTGAAATTACATTTCTTTTTGGGTGAATATCCGTTAATTGATTAGTCTTTCAATTATTTTTTTACTTATTATTTTTTGTTCTAATTAATTAGATAATTTTTTTTCATCATTTCTGGAATTTAATCCCTGATTTATAGATCATATATATTTATTTATTATGAATATATAATAATACATAAGATTTGGAGATAGAAAATGAAATGCATCATCCCTAGAGATGAAAGGTTGTACATACACGTGAACTATAATTTCATTAATTTTACTTATTAAAATAATAAAAATTAAATGATATAGATGTATATTTTATTTATATAATCAAATATACTTCATATATGTTTTTTAAAACAATACTTTATATACTACATATACAATGTGAATGAATCACATCACTTTGGGGAGGTGGTATTCCACATGTCCACAAATGATATTATAATATTTTCACAAAACTAAAGGCATAAAGTTATTTGTTATATAAAAATTTCATAAGAATAAAGAAATTAAGAATATATTATATATCATATAAATTTTTTTTCCATCATAATTCCCACCATGGGAGGTGTTAAATTAATAAAGAACAATCATCATTAGCAAGGAAGTAGTCCTCCGTACACACGAACTGTAAGTTCGTTACCCATTATATTTAAGTTTATTTAATTGTATGTTGGAAACCTAACATAAAAACATAAAATAATAAATAGGGTACATAAATTAGTAAATAATATTTTAATATTAATATTTTAACAGGTTGATATTGAAAATAAAACAAAATATCATGAGGAAGGATGTAACCTCTTATATGGGTATGTCTTTTTGGATTACACCAAAGACCATCCTTGCATATATTTCTGACAAATTTAAGGATTTTAGGTTGTTGGTAGAGATATTGTTATATAATTTGAGATGATTTTGTGAATGCCAACGGGCTTTACTTGTGTGAGTAAGTGGGAGGGTTGAGTAACTTCTTTATAGTGGGGGAGGAGTGAAATTTTTTAGAATATAAAAAGGAAAACACTTTTATGTGGTACAATTCACATCATGTGCCTTACATAATATTCCTTATTTTATGAAACAAAGTATACGGTTGAAATATTTCCCTAAAATTTATTTTATATTATTTTATTTTTCATTTTTGGAATTATGTTTAATGTATATTTCTAGGTTAAGCTTATTTTCTCTTAGTCACCATAATTAATTTTAATCATGTGCACAAATATTTTTTGTCAAAATCAAATTTGAACTTATTAGAAAATATAAATTATTATGATTTCAAATATGGAAACCATTTTTCAAAATCTTAGTCACATTAGTGGATGAAATTAATTTAAATTTAATCCTATAGATGAGATGACAATGCTGGTTTTTAAAATAAAAATGGACAAAAGTTTTCTATCTTTTTATTTAGAAATTCAATGTGAAATTGATTATAGTAATATTAATTACATTAATTTATGTGAAATAGATCTAATTGAAGAATAAAATCAATTAAAAATATAATTTAACTTTATAAATAAATAATATGAAAAACAATCTTTAATTATAATTTACTATTTTCACTCTTCACCCAAAAAAAGAAATATGTAAGAAAACTAAAAAATATTCACATTAACCAAATTTTTATTTTTTTTCCACAAAAATGCGATTTTGTTTTATATTAAATTTATAAATGTTCCAAAATTTAGATTTAAAATAGGAGTGCCATTACAAGGATATAAAAAATTATTTTATAAAAATTTAGGTTTTTTGAGTAAAATTGGGTTTCGTTCCGATGATATAACTATAAAATATATTATATGAATGTACCAAACATTTATTTGATATTATATATATATATATATATATATATATTCATAAATTATGTAATACTATTCATAAAAGTGAATTTAATGGATACGTCATATCTTTTTATTATAATATTTTAATATATCAATTCCATTAAAAAAATCGGTCATGCATATAGTACAAGATAAGTAACTGTGGAATGAATTGACAGATTTAAATAAAAAATTTAATTTGTTCTAAAAAGAAAAATTTAACAATGTGTTAGGGTGCGATATTCATCTACACTATTGAAATTTTATATTCGAAATTGAATGGGTTTTACATTTTGAAAAGATATTGGTAGTTCTCTTTAATAGAAACCTTCAGTTAAAATCTTTCTTATTAAATTTTAGTGACTTATATAGAGTAACTTTTATTAGATGATCCTTATAATTTATGAAAAAAATCTCTATGATATCTATATTGTTGATGGTTTCTGAAAAATATTAATGATCAGGTTGGAAATATACTTCATCAGAGTTGAGTACATGCATTGGGTCAGGCATGCACTTCCTTAGTAAATATATATGAAGCACATTGTGTTATTTTGAGTGATTTGGTATAATTTCTAAAAAATTAACAAAAACTATGAATCATTCAAGAAATATGATGTGTATAAAATACGTGGGACTCTGTTTCCATTTCCAACCAAATATAATAAAACCCTTCAATGGATATACTTTCAAAAAAACATGATCTCTCACATGAAAGTCTAAATCATTCCCCCAGTTTCAACATAACTATAGTTAATATTTTGAACATTTTTAATATGAGCCTATATATTATTTACCTTTTCCTACATCTCTTGGATATGTTTGTGGCCTATGATATTATTTTCTTCAACTTCATCCGAACAAGTTGGAATTCACCACTTCTTTTCATGTAATTCTTCATAAATTTCCATTAAATTACTCTAATGGAAGCTATTATTGAAAGAAAATATATAAAAGAAAAAATATGATATAATATAAGTTCAAATTCAAATGATAAGGTCCGTTAAATAAACTACATAGTTTTATTTTTTCTTTTAGACTATCCACTAGTTTGAGGGTGGTAGGAATTCCTTAGAGGAAGAAAAATATAAAGGTCCTTATAGAGACTCTTCAGTAATTTCATTGTAAAGTTGGGATATCAATCCGAATCATTTTATATAGGTTCTCTATGAAGTATTACAACTTCATTAAAATTGTGACTTAAGTGGTGATCAATAGGCAGGTCTTCTCTTATAATAATGAATTGTGGAGATTTGGTTAGGTTATCCATGATAACCCATATTGCATCATTCCTTCTTATAGTCTTCGGTAGTCCGTTGACAATTTCGTTAGAATATTTTTTTTATTTCAAAATAGTAATCGGAAAATGTTGTTGGAATCCTTTAAATGATACCCCACAACTGTCACTTGTTTAAAAACAAAACATCTGAACACAATATCAACAATATATAGCTTATAGTTATCCCAATAAAAATGATTCTTAATGTCCCTATACAATTTTGTGCTACTAGGGTGTATAGTGAAATTTTAGCTATGAGAATGGTCCAAAATTCCCATTTCAGCTCAGGTATAGATGGAACACATAGGCTCTTTCCAAACTAGAGAAAAACCTCTTCACCAGAAACGTCTGATAATATTCCATCATTCATAACATTAATTCTCTTCTAAAATTTTTTATCATATGGTTGGGAATTGTTTATCTTATCTAATAAGTATGGTTTTGTAGTCATTTGAAAAATGATTGATCTATCCCTTTATAAATATTCATATCCATATTTACTATACCAATGATCATTGGATCTTTCTCAATTCTCATTTGGGTTAGAAATATGTGATCGTTTATACTCAATTCATCTTCTACCTTATTTGCTTTCCCTTGGGGTATTATATTGAGAAATAAAAATCCTTGAGTTGTCCAATAAATTTCATTTGGGTATTTTTTGGATATTTATGTGTGAATATTTATTTCATGATTTCATCATCCATTTATATCTCACATATTTCATTATACATATAATGTATCATTATTTTGAAATATAAAATTATAGCTACTAACTCAAGATCATGTGTTGGATTGTTCAGTTCATGGATCTGTAATTTCTCTAATGCATATGCAATAACATTATCATTTTTTATGAGTAAAAAACCAAGTTCCTTCTTCGGTGCATCACTATATATGAAAAACCCACCACTTACAGATGGTAGAGTAAAAATCAAATGATTGAACAGTCCCCTATTTAGTTCATCTAAGCACTCTTCAGATTCCATCCTCTAAAAAGTAACCCATTTATTGGTATGATTTTTTAATGGGTTATCCCATCATGACAAGTTAGAAAAGATTTATTGATAATAACCTTCCAAACCAATGAAACTATATTACTTTGTTAGGTTTGATGGTGTAGGCCATTACCTAACGTATTTTATCTTTACAGTATCAAATGATATTCCATTCTTAGAGACAACATAGACAATAAAATAAACATCATAAAGCCCCAAATCACCCTCAATAAATATTCTTTTTATCTATTCTCTTCTATGAGTGTAAATAATGATTCACAAGTGATTCTCATGTCCCTATAGACTTTTAAATACACCATAACATAATCAAGGAATACCATTGAAAATTCATCAATACATTAATTGAATACTCAATTCATTAGTTTCATAAAACATTGGGTTTATTAGTCAATCAAAATGGAATTATTTTAAAAACATAATGTCAATAGCCTGTTCAAAAAGTTTTCTTCAGAATATATTCCATTTTAACTCGCATTTTGTGATACCCAAAACGAAGACCAATCAGTTAAAAATAACAGGATTCATGATGTTGATGAAAACAATTATAAATTAGAGATAGAGGAAACTTTTTATATATTTTAATAGTGATGATTTCCCAATAATTAATGCAAAACCCCATAGATCCAAATATCTTCTTAACAACGAGAACATGTGCACCCCATTGTGAAACACAATGGTTAATAAATCCCTTATTTCCTAAATCCTTTACTTGTTTGTTTAATTCGACTAATTACAAATTTTTTCCATTCTATAGGGAGTCATTGATTCTGGCCATACACTATAGATTAAATCAATGTAAATTAATGTTCATGTTATGGGGGATGTTCAGGATGTTCCTTAGGAAACACATCAATGCATTCGTGAAAATTTGGCACATCCTCAATTGGAATACGACATTTTCCATCACTATAAGTTTTTTTATTTTCATCCCCAATATTTTTTTCTATATAACTATTGGGGATTTATGTATATATGGATAGGATGAAGTGGATTCTAAACTAATGATGTGGGATTCTATATATTTATCTCAAATCATAATTTCATTCTTCTTGATAATTTTGTTTTCATTATATTTTGAGATCCAATCCATTACGAGCATTATATCAATGTGATCCCTAGGTATTTTAATGAGGTCAACAAGTAATTCACATTTATGTGTCATAATGGGGACTACCCAAACACATATTTATTTCCAGGATACTTCTCTTAGGAGTTTTGACTTACAACACTTTTATTAAATGAAATGGGAAAGGTCTAATTTTCTAATAAATCATGGAAGATATAAAAGAGTGTGATGATCCCAAAAAAACATGGAAGTCGCTAAATATGAACACAAGATTAATGTACCAACAACTATATCATTTGGTACATAGACCCAAGCTATAGTGATAATATAAGCTTTGACATCTCCCCTTTTCCTCCACTGGGGTATTTCCCCCAAATGCCCGAGGCATTCCTATACAAAGTTACCCACCTCCCAAAAATAGTAAAATTGACCAAAACGGTTTTCCCTCTTTCCTTTGTATTTTTTAATATAGAGAACATTTTATCTACACATATAAAAAACTCACAGTCCCTTCAAAAATTTCTCAGAGTGATTTTTCCGTGGTTCTCACAAGGTGGGTATTTCTTTATTCCTTTCATATTCATTGACATATTCCCATTGTATTGGTGTTCAAAGGACATCTTTTTATCCATGAATCCATGAATTGTGTATGATCCTGAAAATTAAATCTATATTTTTATAACACATGAAATTATTTACTCACATGGTGAAAAGGTCTAAGGAAGATGTTCCCTTAATAGATCTAGATTAAGACCATAATAATTTGGTTTTTCTTACACTGTGTGTGGTGTATGTAATCCTTAGTATACATAGATAACATTGTAATAATAGCTTCATAATATACAACAATTTAAACTTCATTTTTTTAAAGATAAGAAACTTCCACATCAACTCAATTAGTTAATATTGTGGGATGTATTTATCAGACATTGTATCATTAAAAATCCTCCATTCCATTAAATTTATTTCACCTTCCCGCTTAGTATTCTAATTAGGGACCACCATTAATTAATAACATCTTTGAGATAATAAACTGAAATTGTAAGATTTTCCTTTTCACTACATCCCATGGTTTAAAATAAATTCAACAGAGGTTTAGTCCACTTCATAACTATGATTGGATTTGTATTCGCTCTAAAATATGGGGTTTAAATTTCATAAATCCATCCAAAATAGGATATTCTCTCTATGGAATATGTTTTTGCATTCGGGAGAGGAAATTTCCTATAACCTGATTATGTTTCCCTAATATCTACATAATTAGATATGTTCCAATACCAGTAATATTGGTTTCCTCAATATGGAAATCTCTACATTTTCCATGAGAATTGATACCATCATTCCTCCAAGGTTACATTTCTAAATATTTTTATATTATGGATATTATTAAAAAATTATAAATTTCCAATATGGTATAACACTCAACATAGTTTAAATTTTTTTCATCATAAATAAGAAACATTTTTTACATTTGGGATATATTTATCATAAAATACATCATAATGGAAGGTAAAAAGAATGTGAATTATCCTAAGAATATACCTCAGGATTGTAATACCAAGTGCATAGTAAAGAATATTTACATGTACTAGGTTATTCTCATGTTAGGCCTGACACACCATGGAAGAGTTGTTATCTCTAGGTATATCTATGTCAGAACCATTTACACTTGTAGTACCCAGAAAATGAATTATTGCTTGAAAAACCAAAATAATCTATACCTTAAATAAATTATAACATTATCATCTATATTTATTCTCACTATATATCTTAGGTTTATGATTTCTAATCATATTTTTCTAAATCTAGTTTCCAAGGATTCTATGAAAAATTTTCTGATTCCAACTATAAAACGCTGAACCCAGAAGCCTGATGAAATACTTTATTAAATAAGAAAAGATAAAAGAATAAACTCACAAGGTAGAAAATGTTTTAGTCTTTTTAGAACACAAGATTACATACTTGATACCCATTATAATGTGGGAAATGAAAATAAAAAATGATACAAAATTAAACGAATTGAACTGAATCCTTGAATTTTGATTCAATGATTTCTTTTTTATATCTTGGGTAAAAGAAATGATGTAAGGGTGGTCTTAAAATCTCTGTAAGGGTATGTACAAAATAAGAAATAATGAATCAATAAGTATAATGAACAAAGAATGTTATATAACTAAGAACACATTACATTCAAATAAATGGATATGGTCAGATAAATATTAAAATGGATATACATTGAATGCCTTCCATTTAATCAAGAAATTGAGAATGTAATGAATCCATTGATATTTAAGAGAAAAATATATAATTGATAAATATAATAACTGAAATATAAAAAAAGAAAATTCTTAATTATTGGATGTCATGTTTATCATTCTCATGATACCTTTAATATCTAGATTTATTGTCAATACAATTTAAACTACTCTGATTTGTCCAACTGATTCGTCTCATTAGACTACCGATGCATATATGGTCTTTCATTAACCATTAGAAAACACTTATTTCTTGAATTAAAGGACCCCAACCTAGGTATTTCTTGTCCAAATAATTTTTCATAAGTTGAATAATAGATTTAATAAATTAATTTCATGCCTTATCAAATATCTATGATGAATAAAATATTTGGATTTAATAATAATTTTGTAGTTAATGAAATAAATATCAATGTAAAAAGAACATTTAAAAATGATATATGGTAATGGAAATCAATATATACATTGTATGATAATATGTATATTTAAGAAAAATTTAATGTATAATATAAGTGATCATAAGGAGTTGATTGTTCAATAGAAAGCTTCCAATCAAAAAATGAATGTTATATTACATGAATAATTTGTACCATTTGGTAATTTTAATGTCAACCCCCTGGGATGAGATAAATCAATTTAAATCCATAAATAACATGATGATAAAATAATTCATGATTTAATATATCAAAATGGGATGTATTTTCTCCTCAAAAAGAAATAAGTTCTGATTATGTTATGTGACTCATAAAATAAAATGTGAGACATGAATCCCATACATTTAATTTAATTATTGGAGAAAATCCTTTAATATCTCATATAATGGTTTTAATCATAAAAATAAATTATTATATAACCATAATTACATTTATAATATCATATGTGATCTTCTTATAATGTATTATTACTTTCTTCGTAACAATCATTCCTTATTTTCACTATTTCTGTTGTTAATTACCTCAATTATTGAGTATGTTATGATATGTAATTTGATGATCCTATTACTTAGATCATGCTTTAAGAAGTTAAAAAATGTAAAAAATTATTTAGATATCATTTATATTTAGTATATATATATTTATAATAATATATAAAATTTTGTGATAGGAAATGAAATGCACCATTCATGGACATGATACTATGTACATATGCATGAACACTACTTCTATTTCCTTTTCATATAAAAATAATTAAAATTAAATGATATATATGTATATTTAAATTTAAATATCATATATATTTCATATATTTAAAAAATAATTATTAAAAACAACCATTATACGTTCAATGTATATGGTGATTGAATGACATTCCCATGAGGAGGCTGTATTCCACCTGTCCACAAATGATGTTATCATATCTATAAAAATGTAAAGAATAAGGTTATGGGTTATATAAAAATTACATAATCATAATTAAATTTTAAATATAACATATATCATATAGAAATAGTGTTTGAAACAAAATTACAACCATGAGAGGTGGTAATGGATGAACGAACAATCATCATTACGTGATGTGGAAGTCTGCCATACAAACGAAAAATATGTTCGTTACTAATATGATTGAAGTGTGTGTTAGTTTTGGTTGAAAACTAATATAAAAAATTCATAGTATATTTCAGATAATTATGTTATTATTTATTTATGAAATCATATGAATTTAGGTGGTGTAGATTGAAAATAAAACAATAGATCTTGAGGAAGGATGTTACATCTTATTTGCGTAACTACTTTTGTTTTTCACCATAGGGATGACTTCGATAGATTTATGCCTAAAGTGAGGATTATATGTTGATGTTAGGGATATTGTGACATTATGTTAGTGATTAAAATTGATTTTTAGTTGTTAGTATGTTGGAGGGGTGATTTTCTTTGTATAGTGGAGGTAGTGCGGCATTCTTGTAAATATAAAAAGGTATACACTTTTGAGAGGACTTCCTTACATAATGATCCTAAAATAAAGGAGAATATTTTTGAATAAGGGAGATATGTGTAATAGTTTTATAGAATATTTATTTGGGATAAGTATCTATGTTATTTTGGGCCTTATGTTCAATATTTAATTCATTGTTAAGAAAATTCCTCTTAGTCGCAATAATTAATTTTAATCACATTCACTATTCTTTTTTGTCAAGAAATAAATTGTTTTTATTAGAAATTATAAAATATTGTAATTCAAAATTTTTAATAAATTTTTCTAAATTATTATCACTATTTTGGACTAAATTAATTTAAATTTAATCACCCATGCGGGATGACAAAGCTGGGTTTTAAAGTTAATATGTTTAAAATATTGCTATGTTTCTTAGTCCAATTTCATATTGAAATTTATTCCAATGACATAAATGAGATTAATTTATGTAAAATTTATCTAATTTAACATTAAAATACAATACTAATATAATTTATTTTTATAAATATATGAGACAAAAAAAGTTTTGAAATAAAATTCAGTTGTTTTCACTATTCACCAAAACATGAAATATTTATGAAAAATACCAATAATACACCTTTACTAAATTATGATTTTAGTAATTTAAAAATGAAGGTTATTTTTTCATATTAAATTTTTTATAGTTTAAAAATTCAGATTTAAAATATGTGCCCCATTAAAAGGCTGTTAAACTACATTTATATAAATTTTGTTTTTTATGTGTAAAATTTGGTTTTCTTTCTATCTTAGGAAAAAAATATTATTTTACAAATTAAAAAATAATTTATTTGTTATATTTTATATATTTTAATTATTTATCTAATCAATTTCATAACATCATATTTAATGGATAGTTTTTATCTTATTATAATAATATTTTAATATATTATTATTCGATAATACTCGGTCTTGCATATAGAGAGAGTTATGTGTTGTATGAATTGAAAGATACAGAAACAATATTAAATTTATTCTAATTGGTAATAATGGTATTTTATCATGGTCATATAATAAAATCATTATGAATAAATCAAAAGTACTAACATTTGATAATTAAAATGATCATTAATATGAAAATATACAAATTGTAAATCATTATAATTATGCAATAGAATTGGTATTTAATATTGATATGGTTCTAAGAATTTTTCTTAATATGGTTCTATTTTTTTTATAAAATTTTAAACTAATTTCATGAATTTTACAAGTAAATATAAGGGATTTCAACTCAATTCTGATTCGTTGGGGGATTATTTAATGTTATTCACCCATTATTAATCTATTTGGTGTAATTACTACCCCATTATATTATATAATAATTATTATTAATGTTACATTACTATTACATACAATTCATTTTCTTAAATCCATCCTTCCAATTATGTTGATTCTATTACCAATAAATTCATAATTGTATTTTAATGACCCAATTTCTTTTCATGAGTCATAATAATTCATATTTGATAATCATTTTAGAATATTTCCTTCTACTCACCCATTATGATATAATTTTCATTTTCCTAAATATTTTTTGGGGAATTAAATTTTCATAAAAAAGGATTTCGTTGAGGGATTTATTTCTATGTAAATATGATAAATTTAAGAATAATTATCATCCTCTATAAAAGGGATCTTTTTAATCCATCTCTATATTCAATCTTCCCACCAATGTTATCCTTATTATTCAAAAAACAAATTATTTAAAAATTACATAATTAATCATACAATCCAAATTTCTTCTAGAAAACCTTAATGTATTTTCTATGGAACCATTATTAAGATTTCATTCCATGTAATGTCTAGAAAAAATTCCTTCATGTCAATGACATTAAAGTAACATATGATAGTGACCTATGACTTCGTATATTTATGATCATGTTAAAAACGTTTCATGAAATCTCTTTTTAATGTTTTTCAATGTGAAATAATTATTGCAACCCTAAGATCAATTTTCTCATTGAAGATTAAATTCCTTATTTCAAAATTCGTTTTCAAATATATTTAAGTGATAATAATTTTAAAAATAAAAACTGGTATTATCTATGATTCATCAAGTGATTTATTATAATATCCCACCCCAACTCATTTTACTAAGAGGAGTTGGAGTGCCACTAATTTTTGGTGACTTCCCCAAGATAATAAATTTTGGTAATAAGTTATAAGGTCTTAATAGAGCATTGTATTTTTATTTTCTCTATGAATCCATTGTGGCATTAACCCAAGCATCACCAAAACTAGATCCAAGATCCAACCCCACATGCCTCATTAATGATATCATGATGAATCACTAGACAAGAATGATATATTTACCTATAAGTGTCTCTATATACAACATCTAAAAACACATAAAGGTTCCCCAGTATGGGGTGAGTATAACAATCAGTAAATAATCAAAAAATATATCGTAACATATGAAACTAAGATAAGAACTTGTTATAAAATTTTATATAAAACTATTTAAAAGTATAAAAATTGTATATAAAAGTCCATAAAATAATCCCAGGATGAAAAGAGAAAAACTATTATAATTTATTATTAATTTGAATAACCAAGTCATGTTTACTCACCCCCACACTTACACTCAAGCATAATGTTGTACATTGATGGTGGAAAATCATGACCATGCTCCATCCCACTTTGACCGTAGTACGGTGAAACCATGCTCTATCCCTAAGAAAACACTATGAAACAATTATGCTAAGTTCCTTTCAATGTCATTCAACAGAAACATATCCTTACATATGAAACATTTTTTAAACTGAATTAATAATTTAAAACAAAGCCATATTTTTAAATCAAATTTAAAATTATTTTAAAATTTTGGTTTTCCAAAAGCCACCATAATTTTATATTTACAAAAAAACAAAGAGATTTCCTTCAACAAATAGCACTCAATTAAATTTTCAATTCCATGAAAAATAATTTAGAAAACTATTACATTTTTTTCTAGAACATATTTATATGAATGATAATCAATCTCATAGACAACACATAATGAAATATGAGAATGTAAAAACCCCAACACTAGATATGGGCTAAAAATCCTTTCCCTTCAATGGATAAAATATTATATCATAAATATATACATCATATCACATATATTTATCTATGAATGATTATATCTACGTATAAAAGGGTTAGAGTAAGAATATATCAAGATAGGAAAACAAAAAACAAGGACTTACCCCTAATTCTATGGATCAAACACACTTTATTTCCTTAATAGTTGATTATGGATCAAATGGGACAACAAATAACTCCAATGGATGAAGATGATAAAAAGAGGATAAGTGTATAAAAGTGAAATGGTTTTTTTGTTATCCCATATTAAGTTAATATCTAATCATATTAGAATTTAATTCCCATCATATTGTTTGGTAACGTGGGCTGACATACCATGTACCAACTATGTACATGATAAAATATCATAAAATAGAGATCCTCACGGTTGTTGAACATGGTTTGGATAAATATGTGACAACTTGGACTTTCAACTATCCATATTCTATATGAAAACATAGTTATTCTACATGGATTTTCAAACTATACACTATTATTTTCTATTCTACTGCTTAAATCATCCAATCTCGAACAATTTATCTAGTGTACCTGCATGGGTTTACCAAATCATATACCAAAAATGTTCCTTCGTAGTGATTACCAACTCCAATTTCAATGATTCCTAGTGATATTTCCGGATCTCTTATAACTGTTCTCAAATTGTTTTCCTTTAAAAACAATTACAAATTAATCCAAAACACTCCATAAACTCCATAATCTCAAACAAAGTATTAAAAAAGTTGAAAATATATAATAAAAGGGTAATGTACCTGAAAACATGGTGGTAAATTCTTCCCTGAATTAGACTTTCCATCCTTTAAATGGGTGAGGCTGGTGTTTCATTATAATATCATGGGTCACTGTTCGAGTTTCTCATACTCATGATGCAATGTATATTCCTAAATTTTACTATGAATAAACAAACATTCATAATAAATAAATTGTTTTCCCTTGAATGATATTCTAATGTCTATTAGAAATCTATGTCAACCCATGAATCTGTGTAGCATATGGATCAAGATAAATGTGGTCCCATAGAATCACGTGGTCTAGATCAATATGGAACATCAATAATTAATATAGATGACAAACAAATTTCATTGAACTAAAACATTTTTTAGATACAAATGATAAAATTACATTACCAAAACATTATAGTGTCTCAAAATTGACAGTGTACCATGGATAAAATATTTGTTTCATACCACATTGATTCTAACCTAGCCTCGTAGAGATTATTAATAAAATAAGATCCCCCACTAAAAAACACAATGGTTGATAATTATGAACCCCATATGATTCTTGAATACTATTTAACATCACCAAAATATTTCAAATCATCTAAATTCTCTCAATTATCTCATGCACAGTTCTAGGTCTGATAAGTGACAACTTTATCATCTCTACTCAACAATGTGGAGAATGAAATGGAAAACCATGTAAATATTCAAGGGAGCCATATTTTTAGAGGTTTAGTAACTATTATTATATGAAATCTATAGTAATGATATATAATCCACCAATGAGCTTCCCAAATCAATAAAATAGGTCAAAGCATATATTCTATTGCTATATTTGTTCAATCTGACTAGATATCTATTTGAGGATGGTAGTATGTGGTCATGGTCAATAGGACTCAGATGGATTGTTTTAAGGACATCCAAAAATGAGATTTAAACCTGAGGTTTTGATCAAACACAATTTTAACTTGTACTCCACGAGACATTATAACTTTTTAAACATAGATATTGGAATGACTTCCACTATATTAAATTTATGAATATGGATGACGTTATCCAATATTGTGAGATAGGACACATTCAATGATATGGGAAATTTCATATGAAATATTTTTGGTAGCCTTTGATAAAATACATAGTAATATACTACCTTTTCCACAAGGGTATAGGTAATTATTACAACATATTGGATATCCATTGATTCCCCTCTAAGGCTTCATGATAGGTGAGATATATTGTGGAAAAAATCAATGTCATTTCTATTCATTCCATCCCACCAGAATTATGATTTCAATAACATATAAATCAACAATATTCCAAGATAAATAGACCATATAAAATTGTGGTAAAAAGAATGACTATTTCCCCAATAAGTTAGAAAAATTATAATCAGTTTCTAAAATGTTGTAGACATGTATAATTATATTCCCCACCAAAATGTTCTCTTAACCCTTTTTTGTAACCTCATGGTGATATATTTTGTGTTATAGGTATATGAATCTATATCAAAATCAATAAAATCAGTAACAAAGTAAACTGAAAAAAAAACAACAACAAAAAATTTCAACACTATCCCGAAGTATGTATGATATGAAAGTCATTTTTTACCACTGATCTGAATAATCATTGGCTAACTAAGTACATGAAATAATAATAAATGAATCATTAACAAAATTCTATTTGCATGATGTGTACCACTTTTAAATATCAAACATCTGGTGTTATTTTATCAATCTTCATTTCCATAGGTTCAAATATATTTGTGAGGGAATGAGTTTCATGATTTTTTAATTCAATAACACCATAAAATTCCTATAAAAAACATAATGACACTATGTATTCATATCATATAATATAATAGGTAATTACAAATCATGTTCCATGTGTGTTTTCTCATGAACCCATTACTATCATATGTGATAAGCTAAAAACAATCTCCCATATAATGAGAAAATCCCATCCAAGATCTAGATGCATCACAATAAACCATATATACCTGTTATAACACTAGAAACATAAAGATAACTAATAAATTAAGATGAACCATATATTATTGAAAATATTATGGTGACTAATTTATAAATTGGAAGGGTACAACTTTAATTTTTAAAGTTATCATTGGTGGGTAAAATTGTCTAAAATCTTGAATAATGAATTTGTAATATTATTCTAAGATAAGGAAACTGAACGTCTTAATGATATTTCTTGGATGATTTCCATGATTTAAAAATGTTTAATTTTTTAGTAACTCTATAAAATATTCATTCAAATTTTATGTTTCCATGTAAAATATATTTTGATTCTATAAATCAAACCTAGAAATCATAACATAATGGCAATGTTATTGCAATATACCCTACATAATGGACAATAGTTGTTCATGATCGACCTTTGTCATTGAATAATCCAAAATAAAATCAATGAAGAACACCATTATAAAGTCAAGATGCTTCTCAAAGATATAATAATTCAATTACAAAAACCCTACTAGGGATTTATTATGACCTAATAGAATAACCACATATTATTAATGTCTATAAAAACTGTAAAAATTAATCATCAATGTATGGTATTTCCGGACTCAAAATTAGTGATACCATAATCCTAACTCAAAAATAGAGAACCAATGGTCTTCCCATAATTGATCAAAAAAATAATAAATTTGTAGAAGAATACATATTTTCATTTTCATAACATGGTTTAATTTATTAAAATTTACCCAACAATTATGAATTCTAGATTATTTTTTATAATGAGAACTTGTGCTGCCCATGGAGGAATACTCTGTCAAATGAAATGTTTTATTTCCAAATAATTCATCTGAAAAATAATTTCTCTTAATTAAAATAGTTATATCTTATAACATGGATGTCAAATATTATTTTTACCAAGTAGAATATGTATCATAAATTCCACGTCCTATTTAGTTGATAACCCAAATAATGATTCATGAAAGACATTCTTGTACTGATCCATGATGGTTGGAAAATTTCTATATTAAATTACATCAATACGTTGAAAAGTAATTATTCCCAACATGAAATAGATAGTCCTAAAAGATGACACTAAAGGACTTGATTAAATTTGATTTATATCCCCATTACAATTAAATGTGTAATTAATACCTTTTGTGGAATTGAAATATGGGACTTTGATTTTTGAAGATGTGATTAATCTTTTCTACAAGTAAACACATATGATTCCCAACACATTAAAGAATAAAAGTGTTGGATATACTAGTATCAATAAAATATTACATGATAGTAAAATTAAATAGAATTAAACATTGCATTATTGAATGACTAGATTGATTCTCCATAATTATCTACTAGCTACTATACAACTACTTACTCACACCTACCAGATACTTACATACATGATGAGGTTTAATTTTATTAGGATTCATATAGTTCCTAAAATCACCTTGGGGCACTCAATTATATGGAAGATTCTTATTTTGATATTTGTTTATAAAATCGGAATATTATGGTTGATAAACATGTTAGGAATTTTTAACTGTGGAGATATCAACAATATAATGATAATTCCAATGATGTACAATCTAATTACAATTTGCACATTCTTTTAGTGGAACCATTTAATCATGCTTGATATTTTCTATTAAACAAAATTGGAAACATTTGGGCTTAATTTTTGTTCATTAAATAAGGTAAACTGATATCATGGTATAATTTTTAAATGATGCACAAACTTGGAAGTACGTGTCCCTCTTCAACTTATTTATAGTAGTCATGTTCCCACATGTCCCCTCAGATACCAATGTGCTCATTTCATCCATATTAGTACAGATATATTTATCATATGTTGTAGTTTTATTAACAATATCCATATAACCTCTAATAAAAAAGGAACACTATCATAGAGAGAATATCTAGTTTCATATCAGAATCAAATATGCATCCTTTAAAGACAGACTGGAAACTACTTATAGAGGAAAGAGAACTACATTAATAAATGTTGCATCATTGTCTATCACTGATATTTTTTTAACATTAGGATAAATAAATATATCAATATTTATATCTGGTAATTTTTATTAAATACATTTTTCAAAATAATTCTTCATATTCCTCCCATTTTACACCTTGGTTAACTTTATCTTGATTATAAAGATCAAATGATTCACAAGAATTATCATCAATTATATAGGTTAGTAACCTAACCATTATCTCATATGATGTATCGGGGAAATAAAAAAATAATTTCCTCCATTTATCCACACATCCAATTATTTAGGTTATGAATCCCCCTAATAGTTGGTGTATTATATTTTTTAAACTATAGAAAGTTATATAAATATCATGGATTTTCATTCCAATTTTACCTATCAATGGATTGAAAATAATAAAATAATCTTCAAGAAATCCATTGGATCACATGTTTATTATGTGAAACCACATTTTCTGTAGACTCCTCCTTCTAATAGTTATTGTGTCTACATAGTTACATTATCTGTGGAATGAAAAAAACACCATTTAATCATTACACACTAGAAACAAATTGATTTGAATTTTATGTTATCCAAATAAAAAACTTATTGTTACCAATTTTCAATAATCATCAAAATTGATAACCAATATTACTATTTTATAGATATAATCATATACATTTTGATAAATGATATGGAGTTCCTAGAAGATTTGGTATTCTCTAATGATAATGGGGGTCGAATATGAAGAGAAAATTTTTTAATATTTGTTTCTATAAAAATTATCCCCTATGACTTGTTAGAGTCCAATATTCTAAAAAAATAATATCATTCTCACATGATCATTAAGAAAATTGAAAGGCAAGGAACCAAGAGTTTCAATAATGATCATATCCAATGAGGAACATTACCCATTATCAGGGCTAGTTACCCATCCAAACAAAAAATTCCCTTCACAATAATCTCAAGGGTGTTCTATTTAAAAAAATATTGTGAAGTCATATCACACAATATAGGAATCAAACCCAATAACACAATATCAAATTTAAAATAAAAATAAGATGAATACAAGATGTTGAATATGACCAAATAAACAAGGTTTCTCTTAAAAAATAATGATATTCTTTCAAAAACCTCTATAATATGTATGTTAGAATAACACACAATACATACTTGAATATGGATATATAAATATACTCATACTAAAATTAAATATCCTAAATTAATGAGATTTATTTTATTCCAATTGATAAAAAATCTAACATTGGAACTAGACACTTCTTCATCATCCTCGTTTTTATTGGATTTGGAAAACCACATATAATTACCCAACATTTCTCTCTACAACTTAATAATTTTGAACATATGAAAGATGGATCGAATATAGATTATTCAAAAATCATGTATAATTTTACTTCGACTTTAAATATATATATATATATATATATATATATATCAGTGTAATGAAAACCTCATTAAAATTTATGATGGACCCAACTCTTCTTTATTACTATTATGATCAAATACTACAATGATCAAGATCCATAGAATGCACTCTATTTAAAACTCAAATGGATATACCTAAATACTTTCATCTTGAAAAACATATATGATTTCTTTACGCATCTCATGATGCATCTCTACAACATCATACATCAATTTTAGAATTAAATTTAGAAACTCTAATGTATTTAATAATTTTAAAATCTCTTATTTGGTTTTAAAATTACTACATGAATCCCATATGTGGACCTATATATTACTTCATCTATGTAACAATATATGTTTTTTTGATAAAATTCACCTACATAATGATTTCAGAAATATGGAATCCCTAATTTCTTTATATATAAAGAATTATATATGTTGTTTCAAATAATTTTATTCAATATATTTATAAATACTTTATGATATTTGGTTTAATTGTCTAATATCATTAGATCAAATACATGATTTTTCTACATGGGTGGAGTCACATATCTAAAAATTGGATATGTGGGAAGTTCATCTATGCAATGGTATAAAATATGAATATGAAGTATAATTTTCTATCTTACTTGGATATGTGATAGGTTTAGCTATTTATATCACATGTGTTTTCATAATGCTAACATGAATATGGAAAATACTATATTCCACTCACACTCACATCAAACCGCTTTATCTAACATCTATCCACCATAAAAACACATTGTTGCCTTATAAAAATCACTCTCATGATATATATGCATAAAACTATATCATGAACTTCTATTATTAGTGAGAACCTAAAAATATTATTGTAAAAAAATACAACAACCAAAAATTCCCAAATATCATGTGATCTTCAACCATTCTCAAAGAAAGCCACAAATCCTAGAGGGTATATAGTATCCACATTTGGATTTCTAAAAACATTTAAAATTCCATGAACTACCATGAAATATCACATAAATCATCATATGACATCAAATATTATAACAATTTATACTAACTCCCAACTATAAGAAATGGTAGTGTTTTGGAGAGATTTCCACCACAAAATGACAAGCATGTTTTGGGTCAAATGATTAAAATTGCTACCCCTTAAATACTACAGTTACTAATTACCCTCCCCATCCAAAATAAGCATATATCCCCCTTTTTATACATTATAAAAAGGACTATTGGGGGTGTGGGAGTATGCAGGTTATAAAAACTCATGTGTGGAGGAAAGGGTGATCATGATATTTCAACATTAACTCAAAAAAATTATCCCATGGTATAGCTATTTTAAAGCTATCTACAATATTCACCATTGTAGTAATAAATAATATTATGATTCCACTAAAATCAAAATTATATTTGATAAAATTTTATTGAATTTAAATGTTTGTAGATCGATGATTTTGAACATTAATTTTAAAAAATCAATATTACTTTGATTATCAAACGAAATTTCTAATGTTCACTTTACATCAACACACTAATTTTATAACTATACTAGCATAAATAAATTACATCTATCATCAATAATATCTACCACATAATATGATTACAATTTACCAAGGTCATTTAAATATTCTTATTATTATACAAGATAGCACAACTATCGTTGATAAAATACAATCCAGCTGATGTGGACATATGATCTATACTGTCACCACCTCAGCAGACAATAGTATAACTAGAAAATTATGATCTTCAATGAATCTATAGATAATAAAATAATTCAATAATCCATTTAGATATCATATAATTATTTTAATTTCAAAAATTGCAACTCATTTTTTTCACTTTGATACCTTCCATGCATAGTCATCGAATAAGAGATATTTGGTCTGTATTCTTTAAGATAAAAATGATACCAATCATACATAAACATTTCTACCTTCCAAACTTGATACCATGTTCATATTCTCTCAAATTTTTACCTACTCTTATATTTTTAGAAACTATATTTTATTCATACATTCCAAACATTCTCAATATTCCTTTGGGATAATTTTCATCTAAAATAAAGGAAAAATATAGGTTCATCTCAAATTGTTACCCTTGGAAATATTATAGTTCACCAAGAATAGAAAAATCAAAATGATTCTATATATTTTATAGAATTACACATATATGAAATTTTTATTATTGAAAAAAATTATATAATCCACATAAACAATCACCAACATCATGTTTGAGAAATCCATCTTCATGTACAATTTTCTATCTGTAGTGCCTTTGGAAGAATCCATTTTCTGAACCAATCATCATGTTTATAATTCTGGGACATTATATATTATTTTAATTCAAACACTACTTTCATAAATATATAGACCATTATTCTGTCAATTTAAATTATGAAACATTCTTGTTGTTCAATAAATAATTCATCGTCAAGGACACCATTCGTTAACATAGAGCTTTCATCCATTTGATATACCATGTAATGAATATGAGTTTTAGAAAATATCAAAATTTATATAGTGTGAAGTCTATAAATCATAGAAACCATCTATTCAAATTACAATCCTTCAATTTTGATTATCCATTTTAATTAAGTCTACGATTTTTCAATGTGACTTCTTCTTTCATATTGATTTTGTTCCTCGAACACCATTTGATACTAATAATAATTTTAGTTTTTAGAATTATCTTATGTTACCATTTAAATATGTTCTAAATATATTCAGTTATTATTTCATAGATTCTACTAATTTATCTTGTTCAATCACCTCAACCACTATTCTTGGATCAACCTATCAGACAACAGTTGTTTGATTCTCCACTCTTAACATCATTCTAGTAAGAACATGTGCGTTATTTTTCCCAATGATATTATAATATTTAATATGTTCCATTAACCTTTGAAATAGATTTATGAGAAATATATATAATTATTTATCATCATTTAAAAATTATAAATGGTAAAAAATATTTTTTGTCTAGATTTGACCAATATTTCGATCATTTTTTAGAAATCTGACTTTTGTTTTATATTGGTGACTTAGGACCTTCTTGAAATTTATGAACTTTTTTCATTTATTTTCAAAATATTTTACATATGAAAATTCAAAAATATTGAGAAATATTTTACTCTATTGTTTTAATCCCTTTCCATGTGAAAGATATCCCAGAAAAACTCACTCATGGTCATTTTTTCAACATTTAAAAGCTGGATTCCTTTGATTTTAATTTAATAAGGACGTCCAAATATATTGAAATATTTTAATAAATCATTATTTTGTAACACATACTATAGGGCTTATCATGTATCTTGGGTATAAAAATGCCACTATTTTGAATATGAATATTAATACAAAATAACTCTATCAAGAATAATTTTGAAATATTATTCTCAACCAAAAAATTTCTCCCCATTTCCACAATGCACATATTCTTCCTTTCAAAAACACCATTCTGTTCTGGTGTATTAGGTGTGCTATATCAATTCATGATCTAATTTTTTCAAAAATAAATATTTAAATCATCACATGCATATTCATTAAAAAAATAACATCTGAATATATCAATACATAGTCCAGTCACTTTTTAATCCTGACTTGTGTATATTTTAGACATCATAACAACCTCAAAATTATGCTTGATGAAAATAAAACAGGTCACATGAGAGAATTCATATATTAATATAATAAAATAAAGATATCCTATGGGATCCATACGTCTCATCGTACCATAGAGATCTATGTGGACTAATTCTAATGGTATTTTAGATGTAACACGCTCCTTTTTTGAGTATACTGAGATATATATCCCTTTTGGTATGTTTAATAGATTAAATCATAATCTATATTCATATTTGTAAAATCTCTCACCACTTCAGGATTCAAAATCTTATATAGTCTTCCATGTCCAAGATTTATAATTATTTTATGAAATGAAATTTCCTCATCTTTAATGATATTATGAATATATATTGGAAGGATTACCAATAAAGAATAAAGGTTAATTATTTGGCCAGATTCCTAATTATTTTACTCAATAACATGTTCCAAATTATTTTATAATTTAACATGTTCAATTCTTCCATAAATTGTCCTTTTAATGATGCAATTAATTATAGTAATATTTACCTTATATGCATTACCAAAAAATATAATAACACCAAAAATTTTAATATTACAAATAAGACCATCTTATTTCAAATAATCTATCTCTATTTAATTTACACTAATATTTTTTTAATGAAGAGTAATCAATATAATTTACTGAAAATAATCTAGGTTTCTCAATGTTCATTAGAGTTTTATAATCCATAGTCATATTTGGTAACACCCACTATCTAGTACCTATGACTTTGTCTTCTTTATTCGTTTAAAACAAACTTCGGGAAATCATGTCATTATATCATTGTGAACTTGAACTGTTTTCCTTCATCTTTGAGAGGGAACTAATTATATAAGACTATATTTAATTTCTCAACTATATTCCACTTTTGACGACACCTTCAACCTAGATCTTCAATAGAAGCCAATACTTTTCTGTGTCATCAACTAGTAGCAAATGTTTATTTGGGAACATTCTTATTGAATATGTTTCATTCTCAATGGAAATTCCACGTTACTTATTTCCCTCTAATAGGTAAGAAAATTTCATGAAAATACATATGATATTTCATTCCAAATATACTAACCCCCAAAAAGTTCCATGAAAATTAAAATTTCATGAAATCCCCATGTTTTATACAATCATCTCTATTACAAGATTGGTATTTGATGAAATTATTAGCTTTAATTTCATCTATTATTTAATATGGAATTTGCATTCATGTTTATCCTTTAAATCACTAATATTTAATATTGTTCCATTATACCATTTTTTTTACGAATTTAGCCTTAATGTTGATTAAAAATTGTATTATTTATGCTAATAATGATAAAATAGATTTTTTAGTTGGGGATTTTACCTAATATTTCTCATAATAATTATATGATCCTCCAATGACTTTAATAGATATTTTAATGTAATTCATGATCCTTGATAGTTTTTTATGAGTTTTAATATCATCTGATTGTATCATTAATAATATTTCATGCTTTATAGAATATTTCCAGTATGATTTTTTTCACCATCTTGTATTCAACATCATTGAACATTAGTTATTTTATCTTATACTATAATACTCACGTTTTTAATATATGCTTATTTCATTAATCAAATTATGGTTCTTTTTTACTTACGTGTTCTTCTCTCTCCTAAGCATGGTGTTTTTCTCTATATAAGATTATAGTTTATCATTATAACTACATTAAACATATAGTTATTTTGAACAAACATCATCACTCGTCGATGAGTCAATAAGTTTATCAAAATATGACATAATGATTTAAAATATATCATGTGTTTCAACATCTCTATTACTGAACAAGAAAACATCATTGTCATTTTATTTTATCATCAAATTTATTCTTTTCTTTTATTGAATTACATTCTTAGTTCAACTTTTATGTGAAACTTATTTAGAAATTTTTACTTCAATTAATTCCTTTATTGTTTTCATCATTTCGAATTCATAATCAAATCCTTTCTTCATTATAAATTCATCCATATAGTGTCGAATTCTATTACATTTATAACATCTACTAGAGAACATGAATTTGTTCTTAATATTTACCTTATAAAATATTTTCAAAATATAAGTAATAACTAATTGATATTCATCTTTATTATCAAAAGTATTTAAGTCTACAACATATTCATCTTTATAATTTTTGATATTCCTCATGCCTTCAAAATGCATTTTTTCATTCACATTCTTTGGGAAATATCTCATCATTATCATTTCCTATGAAATGAGAGAAAAATATAACCCATAATTTTTACTATATTAACTACATTTAGGAGATGAATTTTTCGGATTAGATCTTTCTAGAAAATATATTATTAAACTATTCTTAATTGATGAGTCCACATTTTTATAACCAAATCCTCGAATATTACATCAACTTTAATTTACTGATGTAATGAAATCATCGTTGAATTCATACTATACCCTTTTTATGTCTTCAAATTTACTTTTATAAATCTGTATTTTTTCCTGTTTGACTTTTGAATTTTCTTTACAACGCGTCTCCAACTTGTCCCATCATTCATTTATAGTTTGTAGTCCCATAACTTTAGAGTATAATTTTGGTTACAAAATTATGATAATGGAATTTTCTAAGTTTTTATCGAATTCCAATACTGTTATTTGAAAATTTCAATAGAGAATTATTTATATAACAGTAAATTCCACTGTGTTTACATCATGATATTTTAGTCTAATAGATATAGAATGGAAATATTCAATTCTTCCAACTGTGATTAATTTTTTCCATAAAATATTAGACCACCCCAGATGTTGAGTGAATTAACATTATCCATTCTCAAAAGTGAAGAGATTTTATTCTATAAGGGAAACCTCCCATTGATATTAGTTAAAGTTCTTAACAGGATCTGTTCCCTCAACATGGGGGGGGGGGGGGTTAAATCAACGGAGGAAAGATATTATAATTTCATTTCATTAAAAATAAATCTCTACGACTTATTATAGTTTCTTCCACTGAAAATAAAAAAATAAAATCCTCGAAAAAACTTATATAAGATAAAATAGATATGTACCATTGAATTTTTACAGGGTTTAGATCCAATGTGGAATCCTCTACCTTATTACAGTTGGTTACCCTCCATAACCATGGATTATATTGAATATAATTATAAGTGAGTTATAATTAAAATAATTATCATGATATCAAATGACCCACGTCAAGAGTCACACCAAGAAACAAAACCTGATCCTACAATAAATAAGATTAATCTAAGATGGAGAAGATAACCAAATTAACTAGATTTATATGGAAATAAAAGATAAAGATCCCCTTCCTTTAGCATAGAGAATATTCACCATTAAAATTTCCCATTGTATATACTTGAATTATAAAAAATATATTTTCTAGATTAAATAAGAGAGAGTAAAATAATGAAATTTATTAGATTTTAATAAGTAAAAATTCACCATTGGTCCTATAATATTATTATAACTTCTAATTTGTGTTTAAAAACTCTACAAAATATCCCTATAGTTCTACACTGTAACTTCCTTTTTTACCTTATTTAATCCCATGAAAATCATCATTATTCAAAACTCCGTATGACTAGGAGATCAATTTTTACACGATATATATATATATATATATATCCATTTACTCACCTTTTATTTTAAATTTTCAATTTAGTCGGGTATTCTTTCAGGAAATGATATTTAAATACCCTAACATTCATCAATAATAACATCCAGTCTATTTAATACTCATATGAAATTTCCTCAAAACTCAATTCATCAAAAACATCGATGACTACCCTATGCATAGCCTCATGCATATATAACATAAGGGATATAAATTATTATAATTTTGGTTTCATAAATTATATTCCAATGAATAAGGATGTAATCCCATGCAATGTTTTCAAATGACTTTATAAATCCTAAACACATACAATCATGATTTGAATCTCACAGTACTGGTAGTAATTAATAACCATGCTCTATCCCACATTGATGGTGGTACATCAAGACTATGTTGCATCCCAAATAAATACTTTAATAATATTATGCCAATATCTATAAAGATTAATTACAAATAAAAAAATAATTACTATTAAAAAAGATCTTTAAAAGGGTTTCATTTGACAAAAATGAACCCAAATTTTTAATTATAATTTATAATTATAAAACCTAATGGGTTTTTTCAAAAACTAAAATATTTCTATATTCCCAAAGAAAATTTTAAATGGAATCCTTCATGAAATTATAGAATAATTCATTTAAAAATCTTACAAAAAAAAATTAAAAACCAATAATTAAATTTCTAGAACATGTGGACTTTATAGTGAAGTGACATACAACTCAATAGATTATGAAAAGGGAGGAACGATGATAAAAACTGTAGATTCAACCTCAAAATTTCTTCCCTTTAATGAATCCATATTTATATCATCAAGTTAAAAATCATAGAGCATAGATACCTTTATGAATGATTATATATTTGTCTCCAAGAGAGTGATTAAGGAGAGGTCATGAAAAAAATGACTTATCATTGATTCTAGAGAAACAAAATACTTTGATTAATCATAAATTTTCATCAGGTTCAAAAGGAACCACCAAAGACTCATTTGGGGAATGGGTGTTCAAAAGGATTAATGAAGAGTATAAAAATGAGGTTTTGAGATCCTAAATCAATGTTAAACTATAATTCCTATTTAATTTAATGTTCATAACATAATTAATCCATAGTGTTTAACAAATCGTCTGCCAACTGTGACCTAATAATTTCTATTAAATAGTGGTCCACAAGGTTGTGCCACACAGTTTGGAAAATAGTGCACAAATTATGAGTATGCTACTATCTAAAGGCTCCCAACTATAATGGTTTCCTATCATCACCTACATGGTTTGGACAAACCATGTTCTAATCATGTTACACCCTAGTAACTCCCAAAAATAATTTTCATGGTTTCTTTTAGATGGTGAATGTTTTCCCATAACAATGATAAAAACCATAAGCTATATAAACTCTTCTAACACACTCTAAAACCCTACAGGATCATCATAAACTAAACCCATGGTCTCTATAACATTAATATACAAAATAAAAGGATAATATTCTATAATCTAACTGTGTTAAATTCATACAATGATCGTTAAATGGTATTTTTTATATATGAATACATCCTTAATGAATCTTCTGTTACATTGGAAATATTTCATTTTCCAGAATCCAAATTCATTCTCTAACAACTTATGTAATATTATAGGAATTTTTGTCATGAAAGCAATCTTTTTTTCATGGGTTATTTAATTGATGTTTGATTTTTTGATTGTTTATAGGTTCTAATGACACTAATATGTATAAATGATTATTATTATGATGGTTGGAGGTCCTATATAATAATTAAATTCATTGCCTAGGTATTTATATACAATGATATAATGAAATTATGAAGGATTATATGTACACTGAACTATTCCCATAAAGAATGTGTAGGAGTATAAGCATGGTAATCTATTCTCATAAGGATTGTATATGAGTATAAATGACGAAAGCTCTGCTCATATATAATATAAATGAGTATAATTGTTGGTATGTCATCCCATAAATACTAAGTGTGCGTATAAGTGTGGTTATATTTTCTCAAAATGACTGTGTTGGGCATAATTTCAAATAGAAACATCCATAATGTTTTAACTTTCCATAATTCTATATATTCTATATTCTATTGTAATGTGAATATTTTATGGACTATGGATCTTGTTTATTGACTCTTATTTTTACACTCTTATTCAATGGTGGATTTTAGGTAATTTATATTACATCTTCAATGTCCATGACTTATAGGAAACAATTTTTTTCCAATTTTTTTAATAAGATATCATTACACTCCTAATTTGTCTCACATTCTGATGTTTTAACACATTGGTGGAATGTTAATGTGTGTTTCCCATAATTAACATACCTATCTAAGCCCCATATATTCCGTATATGATTTTTATATGATTAGAAGACCTAGAAATATCAATATCCAGATGTTCATAGGGTTCCAACCTCCGATGATTTTATAATAATACTACTACAACAACCACCACATCATCAATTATGTCATCCACATATAAATGATAATGTGACCCATGCTTCTCACACATAAATATTAAATATTTTTATATTAATATTCCATAAATTTCACAAATACATGAATGAGTAACAAAAACATATAGTGTATTTGAAGAATAGATACACTATTTTCTTATTTCATAAAAAAATTTCCGCATGTCCCACAAAGAAATCAAAATTTAGTAGTCTTTATTGAAATACCCAAACTAAGACTTTCTTCAAAGACTAGGGGAATGTTAACATAAGAATATGTGACCTCATATGCTCACTGTTGGTAAATAAGGGAAATATCAATAAATAATCATATGAAATAATAAAATAAAAATATGGGTATGTGGTCATGACAATAAATTACAAATTTCATACCCAATATTTCAAATATCGTAAACAGAATTTATGAAAGAAATAACTATTATTTCAAATGTTATGAATCATAGGTGTGATAAATGTTTATAAATCAATCTTGAACCACAAGTTAATTTCATAAAATCATGACACAGATAAAAGTATAGAAATGATTTTGTATATCATGGTAAACTACCGATACCATCAAAACATAGTGGTTCATGAAACCCTACCTATTTTATATGACATAATGAATCATGAATCATTGTGTAGAACTTTTAGTGGATAAATCTCATTGACTCGTGTACTACAGTGGATCATTCACATTAACTTGATTCTAATAATTATCTCAAGTGATATGATAGTTTACACAATGAACTGAAGGGATATATAATTCTCAGGCCATCCATTAAATAATGAAAAGAATATATATGTGTTCCCCAAACCATAAAAAATTCATCATATCATCACACTATAACCCATGTAAATAAAACATGTTTTGAAAAAATTATTTCAATTTAGTGGATCATAACCCATGGAAATAAAGTCATTTTATAAAAATCTCATATTAAATAAAATAAACATCCAGGGAAAGAATAATGATAGTATAATTATATCATATACCCTATAATGAATAAGAAACATAAAATGATGTTATCTTAGTAGGAAAATAATTTCAATATTAACCAAGAAATTTTCTTAATGAAAATAACCATTTTAATTTTATGTCACTAATATAAAAAATCTTCAAATAGTAAAGAAATTAATTTATTTAAAATTAACATCATGAACATGTAAATGTTCCTTGAAATTAATGAACAATCATGACAACTGGAATTTGTTTCCATGAAATATACATTAAAACAATGATTACTTTCAATTTTTCATTAAAAATAAATACTACCTTATTCAAAAAAATGATTCATTTCACATAATTTTGTAATATATGAAACTTGGGGAATAATGACATTAATAAATCATTTTGAGAAACGTGGAAATAATCATCAAAATATTTTTTTTGAAAACAAGGACTTTTAATGGAGGGAATTTTTTATCGGCGGGATAATTAGAATCTTTTTTTATTAAATACATTATAACATTTATTTAGTAATTAAATAGATGAAAATTAGAGGAATGGATTTATTATCATATATATGTAAGTGAGAATAAAATTCATCAGTCATTAGAGAGTTATATTATAATAGTTCATCAATGGAAATTTAATCATAAACAATTTAAATGAATAATGATATTCTGACATGAAACCCATACCACTTTATAATATTTGGTAAAATAATCACTATAAAATAATAACATCAAACATAAAATTTAATTAAAATAATAATAAATATATATTTTATGTAAAATGTCAAAGCAGTTGTATTTAAGCCACATAAAAGAAGATAGGTGTGTGGCATGGAATATGTTCCAAATATGATAATTTGAGAAGATAAACCCTTACCAATTGATAATATTTGAATAAAAATCTCATGAAATAGAGATCATTTTATGGATATTTAAATAATAATATTTTTTTTGAATAACATCATATAATACATTCATTGGTTGTAGACACATCATAAAAGGAAAAATAAATTGACTATGGAATATGTATCAGAGAAACAAAAGTGAGATGAGAAAAACATACATCGAGCCACACATTTTTTGAAATCAGACTATATTAATTATAGTAAATTAAAATATAATATAATTATATAACAAAATATCTTATATTCTTATAATATCTTAATCAATCCTCATATAATATTTTAACATCCATTTATCAATAATTCCTAATTAAAATCGTCATTTATATTTTAAAATGTTTCATTATTCATCATAATTTTGTTGTAGAATGTTAATAATGATATAAATATTATATAAAATAAATAAATATATATATATATTAATATATAAGTGATAGATATTGAAAAATGAATTAGACCAATCATGTAGATGGTAAGTTGTGCATACGCTTGATGGTTTTATTTAGTTGACAGAATGAGGAAGAGGTAAATATTAATTGAAATTTATATAATCATTTTTATATCATATATATCATTTATATTTATTAAACATATCCTAAGTACAATTCATTTAAATGTTAAATGAAAAAACAAATCATATCTCTTCACGGAGGCGGTAGTCCAGACGTCCACCGGAGTGACACTATCATTTAAAAATGGATTGGAAGTATAGAAGGTAGACGTGATATTTTAATTAAATAAGTATAATTATATCATATATATTATTCAAAGCCATCATAATATATACTCATTAGATAAACTGATGGAAAAAATTAAATTTGGTCACGAGGCGGGTGTCCGACACACACATGATCGACTGTTTTACTTCCCATTTGATAGAAGAGGAGATGGATGTGGGTTATGAAAAACAAAATTAACATCAAATTATATTGTATATGATGGTGTTATAATATTTTAATTTTTAATACATAACTGATGGTGGTAAAGAATATGTAAAAAAATGTGGTAGATGATGATAATTACCATTTCATAGAAAACCCTCATTTGGATATCTTATAGAAGTCCATAGAGTTAGTATTTTTAGAAATAAAAATATCTAGAACATATATATGGTTGTGGGGGAGAGTTTTGTTTAGGAGATAGGTGATATAAATGTATTAATTGGTGTGACTATTTGGGGGGAGTATGTAACCTTTTTCAATTATGGTGACTCACACACATTTAAATTTTTAATGTTTTAAAATATTATCAAGTGTATTTCATTGAAAATGAATATAAAATGTATAATTAAAAAACCTTATATTAAATAAGTTGAAAATATGTCAAAAAATAGAAATTATACTTGTGATTAGGACATTTTTACACTTATCTTTTAGGTTTACTATTTTCATAAATCTCTTCTAACCGTAACCATGGTAAACAATTTTTAATGTTTCACTATTCATTATGAAAAAATAAGATATATTTTTTCCAAAATATTAACAATTATAATAAAAACACATTCATTTTTATCAAATAAAATTCATAGAAGCTGTAGAATTTAATTTAAAATTAAACCGAAAATTATGAAGAAATAATGATTATCCAAAGAAAAAAATATTTCATAAATATAAATATTGTTTAAAAAAAATTCATCATAAAATTGACTATAATAAACTAAATTAAATTAATAATAATATAATATAATTAATTTTTTTATGAAATTATTTTAAAATAAAATTTAAATTTTTAAATGCATTAAAAAATTATTTCATTAAATAAAAATTATTATTTCTCTCTATTCATTAGAAAATTAATCATTTCAGGAAATTATCAAAAATTCACACTAAGATTGGTTTTAAATGTATAATTAAAAAGTGATGATTATATTTTCACATATATATATATATATATAAATTTTTATAATTTAATAATATGTTTGACAGAAAAAATTAAATAAAAATCATTTTGGAAGAAATATTTTTTAAAAACATAAAATGGATTCAATAAAAATTTAGTATTTATTTCATCAGAATTAATCTAAATATTTTTATGTGTTAAAAAATTTATTTATTTTTAATAAATTTATTGTTATTATTATTACTAGAGAATTTAATTCCTAGATTTTAATTTCCATCCTTAAATAATCACAGTATTTTGTGGTTTTTTAAAAATCAGTGTTATGAGTAACGTAAGATATCTTAGAAATTAAATGTATTTGGAGATAAATATATTCTAAAATGTTAGGGTTTTCCATTATTCCCCATTAATAAATTTTATATTATTAAAATTTAATTTTTCTCGATAATTAACGGATTTATATTTTAGAGTCCTTTAATGAAAATTCAAATAATTATAAGTGCCAATAAAAATTCATCCAAAAAATAGGGAAAGGGATATATAGAGACCCTCTATAATAACAGAAATATAAGTTTCCAAATTTTGTAAACTAAATGGGATGTGAATATATGGACATAGAAGATGAAACTAATCCCTAAGGACTAAGGTAGAGTGACATAGATCATAATCAGGATAAATTTAACGACCATAAAAGCATAAATATTTTGTTGGTGAAAAGGCTATTTCTTTATCGATAATAAATGAAAATGTATAATTTTTTTATTTCAGGGAAATTTTACTAATATTTAAGGACTTTTTTATATAAAAATAAATAATACTAGAAAAATATTCTTACTCATTTTTTTTATTTTATAATTAGAATTTCATCCTTTGGTCATGCATCAATCAATTTCCACCTCATTTTTTATTCAAAAAAATGAAAATCAAAGATGAATGTATTATTATTTAAAAACTAAAATTAACTTTGAAGATATCATAAAATCCCTAAAGATTGAAAATTCATTCTATCTATCCCTAAATACTTACCAAATCTAAAATTTTTGTCACACATTTTCAATATAATATATTAATATATTAAAACTCAATAGTAACAACCATAATTAAACTGTTTTATAAGTATTAAACCTTATGTGTCTTGAAAAAATTGACCAACCAAATTAAAAATACAAAAATATATAAGATTCGGTCACATAAAAACTCATATACAGATTCACACACACAAAAACACAAACAATAAAACAAACACACACACACACATGATTTGATAAAATTTAACAGTTATCCCCAAATATAATTTTTCGTATTATTTCACTAACCAAACATGTGAATACCCAGATAATATATTCTCTTGAAACATGATAACACATTATCAAAAATATTAATCACAATAAAATCCTCAATGAAAACATATATTCTTTAAAAAAACTTGTTTATCAGTATTCCTCAAATAAAATCACAAATAATCAAATATGTTCCATAAATCAAAAAAATGATATATAAAAAATCATAAATTACATTTCAATTAAATAACCACCAATTTCATGTTCACAAATACAATCCAATTTATTATATCTATATAAATCTCTTCTTTATATCGACTAAAAATTATTTACGTAAAACTAGTAACATATTTTTCGTAATCTTTACCTCAATCACCTTTTATGTTTAAAATACCATGTTTCCAATAAATCCATTTCCATGTTTTTGGATATCGATCAAAATATTTTTTGAAATACATAATAAAAAATCCAAATAATAATACTTATATGTTTCATGATTTTTTAAACCAAAACATCCTTAGTAATATAATTATATAACATAATTCATAAAATCCAATATATAAATACTTCAACCCCACAACATTAATTACTGGGAAGACATAGTTCATTCCATGGATTAGTATTTAACAATTGTATTATTACATTAAATAATATAATTCACATGTTCCACCCACATAAGACATTGATTTCCTTTTAATTTTTTTCTCTTTTAAATTTTACATAGAAAATTCCACAACCTTCATTTGAAACATTTTCTTTGTTCCTCTTTCTCACAATCATTTCATGAATGAAATTTATCTGTTTTTCTCTAATATATTCACTACCATAAGAACATTCAACAAAGTCTATATTCCTTCTAATTTACCAATTAAGAGTCTTATAAAATATTATATTGTTAATAATATAATGTGATAAGTGATTAGAAATAATAACAATGTATATCATTCCAATTCCATATTCATTTTGTTCCTCAGGAAGATAATCACTCAATTATCAGTCACATTCACCATTTACAAGAATATTTATAGTTCGAGACAATGTCCCAAACAAAAAAAATCAAAATATAAACAACAATTATCATTATGGGAAACCAAATAATGATGAAAAATCATTATTTGGATGTCTAAATTAATTCAAAATCATTCCAACATCAAGAAACCCAAGTTTTAACCTAATATATCATTGGTTATCCACTATTATAAATATTCATAATGGTTCATAAGGAAAATGTAATTTAACCGAAGAATATCCACCCAATATTGTCAAACTTGGTGCTTAGAAAGGTAAAAGACACTACACACTAGAATAACAGCCAAGATACACACAAATAAAAAAAATTTCATTGTTTTAACATGTATAATTATCTATTCCAAAATCAAATCAATTAGTTGTAACTAGAAATGTGTTTACTTCTTAAAAGACTACATAATCTATTCATTACAAAATATTTATGATGTTATACTATACATAGACATATCCCAATGATTTTCACCAATATTTTATAACCCTAATCCCCATAAGTTTACTAAACCATACTCAGATACCAACTAGAGAGACCCATGATTCTCATACATTATTATGAGTTCTTTTTAGTTTACTATTCAATACAATTCAATTATATGTTTCTAGGGGACAAAAATGTTTAAGGTCTTTGTAAACTATGTACAGATAATTATTATTTCATGAAACATCGTAAAAATATCTCATAATGATCTCCCTCATTTAGTACCCATTATTGAAGTACCAAACATAAAACCATTCTTTATAACCTAGTGGAATGTAACCATAAGATGGCGTGGGATCAGATGCTCAGTAATAGTAAATAAGAAAGATGTTAATCAATGATATTGTAAAAACATAAGACGAGGACAAGAGAATGATATCATATCTATAACATACAACGTCCTACCCAATTTTTAAAATGTCATAAATGGGACTCATGACACAAATATTTACTATTTCAAATTTCATGACTCATAAGATTAATAAATCCTCATAAATCAATCACTCACCAAAATTTCATGTCCCAAAATTGTGGAACCATCATAAATATTGAAACCATTTTATATGTCTATGTTAAATACAAAGACCATCAAATCAACGTGAATTAAGATTCCCTATATGTCCCCAATATCAAAATGAATCCGGAATTACCTGTATTATCATATACTGTATTGAGAATGTCAACGTGTTTCCTATAGAAGATCAAGCATATATGTTTTTCCCATACTTATCTCATGAGATATATTACATTATCCAATGTATCAGAGATATATATATATTTATGGTCCTAAATTTTAAATAATGAAGACCATATATATGTGTTCCATAATATCACAAAATAATCATCATATCATTACATCAATACCTTGGTAAGGAATATAAGATTTAGAAATATTCCATCAATTCTACATAGAATAACCCATGAAAATAAATGGGTTTCATAAAAATCTCATAATCATAATAATAAATCATATTGGGATAGAATAATTATTTTATAATTATATTATATCACCAGTAATGGTTGGAAAACATCAAAAGACCTCATCATAGATAGAATATTGTATTGAAAATTACTTAGACTATATAATGAGGAAAATACATTTTTACAATGAATTAATTATATAGAAAATAACAATTTTTTTAAAATATTATTTCAAAATTACCATAAAAAATTATAAATTATTGATAATTCATGACTATGGGAAATTCGATTCTTGTCGTTTATGTTAAAAGACATATTCCTTTCATATTTTCAGTAAAATGTCAAAATTACATCGTTCGTAAAATGATAAGGCAATTCTTTTTAAACCATTTAGTAAATAATAAAAATTGGGCAAAATTATATTTAAAATCATTAATTTATACTTATAAAATTATTCAAAACATTTTTAGAAAACATATACATTATGGGAAATGATTATAAAATCGATAGAAAAATAAAGTCAACTTTCCTTTAATATTTGCTTTAGTCACTTGAGTACATATAAATAAAAAAATGAAAGGAAATAAATTGATCTATAGAAATTATAGGAGGATAATAAAAATAAATAGTTTTGTATGTAGATCTTAATATTTTATCGTCGTAAATTTTGTGAGTAATGGTCCAGATAAATAATGGGACTGAAACGTAAAACCCTTATCACTTTGGTAACTTTTGATCTATAAACCCAATAAAAGAATAACCTCAAAATTAAACATTAATTATCAAATTATGAATTGTGGTTCTAATTTTAAATTTCCATTTTTCAATATATACATCACTTAAAATAATATAGGTTCATAAAATAACATATGTCCTATAAAACAAAACATGAGATAATAAACCCTTAATAAATTGGTAGTCCCTTGATCAAAAACTCATGAAAGATTAAAATATATTTGTATTTAAATATTCATATAATTTCAAAGAAAGTATTCATTAGATTAATTCATTGGATATATATATAAAACAAAATGGACACAAGATGTGATTATGTCATATGTATAATGAAATCAAAAGTGAGATTCTAAAATCCTTATATAGAATCACACATGGATTTTCAAAATTATATAAAAATGAGTAATAAATTTATATTTATTATAATTTTATATGATAATCCCATAAAAATTTATAATTTCACAAATTATCCACTTATAATATTTCAACACCGATTTATTAATAATTCATATGAAAAAGTGTCATTTATGTGGTCAACTCCATTTCTTTTCATGGGAGTTTTGGTTCGGTTGTTCTGGATATTTTTTTTCTTCATGGTTAAATTATAAAAATAATAGTAATAAGAATATAAATATAAAATATAGTCACTATATATATAAATATCTATCCAAAATGGATAGATATAGAAAAATAAATGGAAAAATTCATTAAGACGATATGACATATGTACAGATGAACACTATTTTTACTTTTTGATGAATGAAATAAAAACAGAAATATTAATTAACCATTAAAAATTAATTATTATTTAATATATATCATATATATTTAAAAAATATATACTTATTACAATCCATTTAAATCAAAAATGAAGAAATCACATAGCTTTTAAGATGTTGTAGTCCACACGTACAGGTGAGCGGCACCATCATTTTCCAATAGATTGGAATGTAATAAGGATGCTGTGATATTATAATTAAAAAGTATTAATATTTCATTAGTATCATATATATATACTTATAATACATCATTTTATCCATTAGTGAGAGGGTAAATGAAAAATGAGTTGCATTGGTTTGTGAGGTGGATGTCTATCGTACACTTGTTCGACAATTTTGTTTCCCAATTGATGTAAGAAGAGATAGATATAGGTTATTACATTTGAAAAATAACATAAATAAATGTGTTTTATACATGTGTTTTTATGTTGTAAATATTAATACATAACCAAATGTTGTAAAATAATAAGTAAGAAAGAAAATTTTTGGAGATTGAAAATACTATCTCTTAAAAAAATCATTTGGATATCGTATTATTGATCCCATGATTAAATATTTGGAGGGTAAATATGATATATATCATGTATAAGGGTTTGGATGATAGATTTTATTAGGGTATTTGGGTGATAAAAGGACTAATATATGTTAATAATTTATGAGAGGAGGTTCCCTTTTATAATTGAGGTTAGTTACAGACTTGTAATTCTTCAATGTTTAAAATAATTTCGAATTTTCTTTCCTAAAAAATGGAACTAAAATGGACCATTAATATACAATTAGTGTTATTTTCTAGAAATGTTTATTTAAAATATATATTTTTCATGTTTTTTTCTTTTATTCCTTATCCCTTCAAATTAACATCTATTAATTTTTTTAACCTTACGATCATTATAAGATTTTTAATGTTTTCACACTTCATTATTTAATAAATGTTTTTTTGAACACATTAAATAATATTAATTATTAATAATCCAAATATTTTATCCAATTTTTATTATTAATTTAACATTTTTGGATTGATTTAATTTAAGATTAAACTTGTAATCTTGATAGAAAAGTGGTTTTCTAAAGAAAACATTTTCTTAAGTGTAAATTGTTTTTATTTCGAAAATAAATATAATATTAATTTGAAATTCCTAAATTATATTAATAATATTATAATTTAACGAATTTTACTTTTAAAACAAATTTGTAAACAATTTATTATTTTAAATTCATAATATGAAAAATCTCATTTGGAAAAACGGTTTTATCAATGTTCATTGAAAATTAATGTCTTAAAAAAATTCTCAAACTATCACAATAAGATAATTATGAAATAATGATATGAAAAATTAAAATTATTATTATAAATACTCTTTTATAAATTGGAATAATGTAATTATCATTTATACACATAAAATAAAATAATCATTTTTAAAAAAATATTAATTTTTTTACCATAAAATTATATCACAAAAAATTGACAACATATTTACAAATAATTGATAAAAAAGATTTTATTTTTTGAGAGAGATATATATATATATGTATATATGTATTTCATAATGTCTTTATTCTTACTAATACTCTAAATTTAATGGTTAGGTTATAACAGTCATGTTTTAATAATAACAGGGTGATGTGGTTCATTAAAACTCAATGTTAAATGTGAAACATGATATCTGAGAAAAACAAATTATTTGAAGAGAAAGACATTAAAAATTAATGAGGAATTATAGATGATGTGAAATAATTATAAATATCTCAACAAAATAATTTTATGTCCCTACTCCGATGACTTATATAGATCAATCACATATTCTTTTTTTCTCTTTCTCATCCTCAATTTGATATACCTATGTGATTCTAGGTCCATCTAATGTTTCATTACAAACCAGAGGAGTTTCATACTATTATCATATTGATGTACCCATACTAATTTGAAGGGAGTATAGGGGTTGAATGTATCTTTAATAGAACCCATTCATTTTTACAAGCACATTTACTCATAATACAATAATGATTACAATGACACTTTATGTAGATCCGTTGATTTCACTACCTGATATCACACATGTAATGACAGGGCCATACCCAAAGACTGTGAATGGGGATCCACCTTCATTACATGGTACTAAACCAGATAATTTATTATAGAGTCACTTTTAATGATAGACACACATGCTTGGATGTGGTACAAATGTCCCTTGAAGATGTTGATAATGAAATTATGTATTTAATAAAATGTGAAACCTATACATGTATAGATATAATTATATGATATATATATATATATATTATATTCCATTATATAGTTAATAAGTTTAAAATTTTTATTAATTGTAGTCATAAGTAAGCTATATAATATTTAAATAATATACATTTTAAGTAATATATGGAAAATTTACTCAATTAATTTTTTATTAAGGTTTAATGAATATCAATTGTAATATTAGTTTTTAAATAAAATATTTCATAAATGAATTTCATTTGAATTTTTTATAATATTAATCAAAAAATAACCAAACATATTTCTTCCAGGTTATTTGAAAAAGAATATAATTTAAATATTTATCATATCGATGCAAGGAGAAATTAAATAAAAATTTTAATTCCTTTAATGATGGTGGTGGTAGATGAGTTATTTATTGATAATGACTATGGAATGTCCATTTAATGACGTTTGGATATCATTATTGAAATTTTTACAAATAAAATGTTTTGAATTTATTTTTTAAAATATTTTATTGAATTTATTAGAATAATTATTTCTCTAAAATTCATTAGAGTGCATCAAAATTTCGGTTTTTTATAAAAAACTAATTCTACCAAAACTCATGAAACAACCTTACCATTTTTGTTTTTTTAAATTATTTCAAGAAAAAATCATAAGATAATGTATGGTTTTGGGGATTTTTTGAAACAATTTGTTACTAAATTGTGAGTATATCTTGGGATTCTAGGTTCTTTTAGTAAAAGAAATTCTACCAATAGTTCTGAGACTATATCTTGATTTTTGTTTCAGTTCAAAAATCATGAGATATTCCCACAATTTTAGAAACCATTTTTGGTGAATAATAATATCTAAATATTTTAATTTTATAATAAATAATTTTAATAAAAAAATTCTTTTTCCATGATTTGTAAACTATCTCCACGGATATAAACACATTAAATGTGTAAAAGTACACTGTATAAAATCATTAATAATTAAATGACAGACCAATAAACACCGACTCCACGTAATAAAATAAACCATAATCTTAAAAATAATTATAATATAAATTTGCATGCAATATCATATGAAAATAAATAGAATACAAAATGCTGAGTAACCAAATAAAACATCTCTTAATGAAACGACACCTTCTCCAACCAGTAACCAAACCACAAAATAATATGGTTCAATTTTTTTTTCTAATCTATCATATAAATATATAAAAATATTATATATAAGTAGGGGTGAGGGTATAATTATACAAATTAGGCTTCTACTAAAAAATTCTTATAATAATGTGGAATAATTGTACCAATAAAATAATAAATGAAAATTGAAATTCATTTGTTCATAACCCAGTTCAATTACTACACCATCTCACTAGTACTCACCCACTAAATCCTCATAGAAACATTTTAATTTCTTATATTAGAAAAAATATAAGGGAATTTACCCAATACTCACCTCCACACTAATATATCCAATCTCACATCCCAAAGACTTATATCGTAGTTATTTATTTCCATCCACATATGTCATGTAAAATATAATATCTACATATGATAAAACATAATGACTCCACCACATATCTCATATATACGACTATAAAACCATTAACATATTCCATAAACACTTACCAACTATCAATGACTCATGATCTTACCGCACAAACTATATTGTTTATGAAATCAAGGCACTTACTTTATAAGATATATCATAATATGATGAATATTCAGACAACCCTATCAACTATATCCTATAAATTATGGGTTTTCCCATATCCAATTACCTTATATGGGTCTCAATCGGGATATATAACATTAGTCTCAGTGTGTAAAAAACAAAATAAGATTCAATATAACACACAATTACATACTATGATCTACTACATATAAATTCAACTCTATAACTGCACCATATCATCACACAATCACTCAAACATAACCATAATTATTTCCATTAATAACCAAACCATAACCAAAAATACATAACTACTCAAAAACCCCACAACAACAATTATTTTCTTCCATTCCACATAGTAATTCCACAAATATAATAAAATGTATTCAAAATGTAATTTATTAACCATAAAACCATTATAAATCCATGTTAATTAATGGATATCTTATTTTAGTGAGATTCCTATATTCTAGTGCAAAATGTACACAATAACCATGTCAACCTTGTTAGGATATCTTATTAGATTAAGACTTCTTATTATAACAAGTAAATAACGATAAAATTTATCTCCCACCATCACAAATAATTTATCAAAATAACTACACCATAATAATCCATCCTATAACCAAATAATTAAACAAATTTAATACTTTTTAGGGAATTACCATATAATGTTCAACATAAATGAATCAATTAAAAATTTACAATTAATAATTTTCTCGTCGCGTTACCATATTTCAATTTGTTTAATCAAATTATTTATATTTATATTTTTTCCACAATCCCCTCATTAAATTATAAAAACATATTTGTCATGAAAATCAAGATACAACACAAGAAAAATATTATTAATCACGACTGTGTTTGTGTGACCCACTACTCTTTTAATAGAATTAATGATTTATCACTATTAAGAATAATCCCATTCAATTTACATCATATAATATAAATAATTATTTATTAAAACAACATAATAAATAAAAGAGGGATAAAAAATTACACCTACCCTAATTTAGGTGTATGTTTCCACATCATTAATAAGATGTATATTCATGATCAAATGTTCATATTAGGAAAATGTTATAATAAAAAATAATTCATTAATCACATATTACATTAATAAATAGAAGAATAAACTAGTTACTCTCAGAATATGGATGATATATATAAGGAAGAATAATCAAGTAAAAATTACATTAATCAATATAAATCATTTCATATTAATGGATGAAATAAAATAAATTTGAATGAAAACCAAGTGATTTATAGGAAACACCTGTGGTTTCTAAATTCCACTTGGAAGGTAGGGAAACTAAATTTAAATTATGAAATAACTCAAAATATTAAATAAAATAGGGATTCTAAATATATCCATGCAATAAACTTTATTAGGACTCAATAAGGTTCTGTAAACAAAAAAACATGAGAAACATGATGTGATCTCACCCATATCTTAGAATAAAAATAATTTATTTTATAATTACACTATTTTAAATTATAACATAATAATAATAACTACAATATAATCACCATGGAAATATATTTTCAAAATGAAACACTCTCTTCCCATTAATTCCATACCCACTTTCTACTTCTATCCTCAAATCCCCAATGTCGTATCACCAAAAACAATAACTATCACACAAAAAACTCATGAAATAGCTAATTATATTAATGTACTAATCTATTTTTAGATATAACTAATAGTGTCACAAAATCCCCCCCCCCTAAGGCATTATAGTTTAATATAACATAACACACCTATTTCTTTAGAATGTGATGAATTGAAAAAACAGAAATAGGTAAAGGTGAATTTATAATCTTGTTTGAAAATGTAAAAAAATTGATGATATTATTGTATAATTTGATTTAATGATATAAAATATTATGTCACATGAACATTAATAATAATTTCATCTCAAACTCCACATATAATCCCCCATTAAAATTTATCCTTACTCTTATCACATCCAACATATATAAATTATAATTTAGAAAAAGAAAAAAAAATTAATACTCTATTTTAATAGATTTTAATGACCATTTGATGAAACTTATATATTTTTCATTGTGTATCACACATTTCCAAAATTTTAGTAAGGCCCATTCAAAAAATTTGAATATCTAAATATGTAGTAATTTTAACATTGTATTAATATCATTATGGTCTACAGTTAATATTGTGTACATCACAACATGGTCTAAGCATATCATTATGAATAGTCCAATAAGGTCAACTTTTTTATTATGAACATTTTAGTAAGGTCCACACTTAATATTGTGAATATATTAATAAGGTACATGATTAAAATTATGAACATTTAAATAAGGCCCAAACATAACATTTTGTATCAGGCACTGTTCGTTACTATATCAAGCAATGTTTGATACTGTAGAAGCTGGAACTATTCATCCATATGGGCCTTGAGGCCACCGGTTTGATCCTCGGGTCCTGCAAGGCTGTCAGGCCACCCAAGGCCTTCGGGGTAGTTTATTCTCAAGGCCTTCAGGCCACCTTAAGGATGTATGGCCACCTCAAGGCCTTAGGGACACATGAATGCATGCCCTCGACACACTACAAAAAAAGGAGCATCCCTATAAGAGGATTCAAGGTAGGTGCACTCAGCAGAGCTGAGCCAAATGGATTGTCAAAATGAGAGGGTATGAATATGCCATCGGTACCTGCCCGTGATTGAATGGGAAGCGTAGACAGACGGTCATGGAAAGGTGGAGAGCTACTATCAAGATGCAGATACTGGGGATGGACCTTTTTTTGTAGATAGTCCGGTTGAATTCCCAAAGACCTTTGGGTCATGCAATCTGCTTAACATATGGGAATTGTAAGTTTTCCCACTCATCCATTGAAATGGGGGTTATTATAAATCAATAATAAATGAAGGACTTAGGGCCATTTGAACACACAATAATGGGAACATTTTAATAAAGTCCACATTTCACAATGTGAACTTGTTAATAATGTTTATACTTAATATTGCGAACACTATAACAAGATCCATTCCTAACATTCATATGTCGTGAGATAGAAACATTCACACAATGAATTAGAGGGATCTAAATTAACCACTCACAACATATTAATATAAGATATATATGTCTGTACTAAATGGTCATGGAAATATTCATAATTACATAATATCAAAATTAACCCATCGCAAAGAAATGGGTTTGATCAACACTACCACGTGACATTCTCATAATCCATCCTGATAAAGAATTTAAAAGTTAATATTATATAATAACCCTAGTGAATCCTAAGAAAAATTAAATATTTTTAAAATATATATATTAAAACACTTTTATATAACAATTGAAAATTTCATTTGTAATCCTGAATATGTAACAGTTTCTTTTGATAAAATTTACATTAAAAAATAAATAAATAAATAAATTGCGAATTTAAATTAATTTTGGAATACCATAAAAATAATGGAAAGGAGTTTTTCATAAAAGAAATTTCCAAAAGTAATGAAAAGTAATTAAAATTAAAATCATTTAAAAAGATGAATCAATTTAGAATTTTGAAAATAGAGTCAAAGTTGATGGAAACTGACCATACATGAAATATAAAAAGAAGATTCGGTATTTTGAATAAATCCAATTAAACTAATTAAAAACGTGATTATTCCAATAATTAGATAAAATTACATCCCTAAATAATATAAATATTTTTTTTGAAATGGTGTTAAAGTATTCTTGAAAAAAAATAATAGATAAGGTCAGCAACAAATACAAACATTATTTCAGAAAAACTATGAACTAAATGGAGAAAAAATTATAATAAGATTTGTAAACCAAAGAAATAATTATTGAATTTGGAAATATATGAGATTTAAGATATAAATAAAAAAATATTCTTCCCAAATTAATTTTAATACATAAAAAATCTTGATTTCAAAATGATATTTGAAAATAAAAACTTCTGATTTTGGCACCTTGTAAACTAGATGCCCTTGAAGGGGAAAACCAAAGACAAAATTGTAAATAACAATAATTTGGTAAAAATATAATTAAATACGTAATTGGGAATTATATATATGACATATTAAAAGATACGTGGTTAATTTGAAACATATATCAAAGAAGAAAAAATCATGTTAAGAAAACCCTTACCTTTACCCATGCCATTCAAAAATCGCATTAACCTTATTTGTAATAAATATAATCATCTTAATGATTTATTTTATATATTTATTCTTATATAATACATTTATTAATGTTATATTATAATAATTCAGTGCACATATATTATTTTTTCATTTTTAATTTTCCTCATGATAATTTTATACTTTTTTTATTTCATTCATGTTTTGTTATGGATATGTAAGAACACATTCCATAGTAATAATTTCATCATTCCTATATTATCTAGTTAATGAAATAAAAAATTTAATGATTTATGTTATCAAATTTTTTTTATGGAATATATTGATAAGTGTTTTAATAAATAAATCCTTGTTGAACATGCTTTGGGTAATTTCCTGATAAAAATTTGTTACATAATAATTATTATTTAATTTTGTGTTATCATTATGGAAAAATATTTATGAAATTTATTTATTTTCAATGTCTTGTATTACCAATATTAATTTATTGATACCTATTCATGGCGATAATGATGATGTTGTTATTGCATCATTTGTGTTAGTGGTTGAAGAAACACAAAAAATAACACATTATACTTGTGAACGATTAGGAGATAAGAGTATATCATAGTTGTATAATGTTAAATTAAGAATAATAATTTTCATATAACCCCCTTATATTGGATAATGTTATTTATAAAGATTTTATATGAGAAGATGATATAAATGTTAAAAAATTACATAAAAAGATGTTGAGTTCACTAAATCATGACATGGGTTCCGTAGAAATGAAGGATTTAGGCATCCTTATTGGAACTAGAATAAAAAATGTCTTATAAGGATTATAAGTTTGTGAAATATTATATTAATCCCGGGATAATAGAATGGTTTGAGTGGTTTGGGAGGGGTGGTGGAGAGATCCTTTTATTATTTGGTTTGAGTGGATTTTCTTAAATTTCTCATTATTTAAAAGTCAATAAAGTTAATTTTTAAGTGGAAAGTGGACCCAATAGTCTAAAAATTAAGGTGGATCATTATTAAAATCATTATACCATTTTAGGTCTATTTTTGAAGTATTTTTACATTATTTTATAAATATATTATATTTACAAATATTTACGGTCTACTGGTGTCATGAACAATTCAACCATGTAACTTATTTTTATGCAGTGAAATTAAATTTAGAAATTAATATAATTTTGACTTGTTAATAAAATATTTAAAAATATTAACTTATTTTTTTTATTTAATATTAAAATTTAATCCTTTAAATGTATATATATATATATATACTGTAAAACTATTGTTTTTGAAAAATAACATTTTAAATACATAGTGTAATTTATCTTATTTTATATATATAATAAATTTTAAATAAGTAATATTATATTTGTTGTATAAATTGAAACATATAATTATATTCATAATTTTAATGTGGTAATTTTAATTTATTAATATAATTTTTTTTAAAACATTACTTTGATAAAACAACTCTTTTTTAAGAATAAATTATTTTTATCACATCCACATAAAATTAAATATTTACGATATAAAAATTGAAAATTTATCAATATAAATGTATCATAATATTTTTTTTAATTTTTATAAACACATAATTTTTTCCTTAATATGAATAATAATAATATCTGACACATAAAATATTTTTGTAACAAAATATTTAAATTTAAATTTATATCTTTACTTCATTGCAGAATTATGATTTATATTATTTCCAATATTAATAATAAAAATTTATAAAAATAAATATACCCAATGGATATATGTACACCCAATAATCATATATCAATTGAAAATATTTATAATGTCCACATCTCAGAAAACTATATTTCAGGTGAACATATTCATGTGGGGCATATTTCATTCATATATATAGCATTACATATATTATTTCTATCATTCATCATACTAATTAAAATTTCTCCCTATATTTTTCTGGTATTTCTAATAATTTTCTATGCTTAAATATTTATAGCAATGGTTATGATCTTCATGGAGAACCACATCGAAAATGATTTTATATTATTTTTATTTTTATTTTATCTTCTATTTATTCCTCATGTACTTTTCTTAAATATGATTCTTATTATATGAATATAATATATTAATTTGTATATTTAATTAAAGAAAATTATTTAACTACATGTAAAACAATTCAAATTATTTAGTTTTTAGTGTGAAATATTGTATGCAAAAAATATTTATTTAATGGGAAATTCAAACTAAAATTTCATGGTGATGCACTCTATAAGATTAACTAAATTTCATTATTGAAATTATAATTATCTATCACAAAAAGTGTTAATTAACATTAATAAAAATAAATAGATGATTAGAGAATTTTTTTAAATTATTTTTAAAAATTGATATCATTGGAAATATTAATAAACTCACCTTTTACTTAATTGTAGGAATGTCACAAACATACAATTTATTTTTTATTTGGTTTTCATGGAAAAACACTTATGAATTTTTAGTGTGAACACAAAGATGCATCAGAAATAGAAATGGATTAAGCAACAATAATATACTTCCCTCCATCCTATATAAATTTTATGTTTGAGTACCTTGTAAAATTCAGAAACTCTAATCATATTTTAAATTATTCCGCTGTGGATAATATTGAACAATTTGCTCGAATTGAATCATCATATTTTCCAAAACCATGATTCACTTTTCCATATCAATCTTTTATTCCTTAAATCAATAGAGAAATATATTCTCTCAAGAATTAATTCTTATTTTTTATTCCCTATTGATGTCAACCAGATGTATAATAGCATTTATCCTTTTAAAATATTCCTTAGAGGACTCAATCATCATATTCAATTCATTCATCTAATCATTGGATGATAGAATCACACATAACTCATCACTAGATTAAATATATTCCATGGGACCCACATTTTGATATTGTTTTATATTTTTATCCTCAATCTAACATTATTAGAGTTCTTGATTATCCATGGGATGCATTTATGAATTATTTTATCCTTATTCCATCTATTATTCTATACCTTATAAATATTTAAGAACATTGGAAAAAATGTTACCTTTTTATAGAGAAATTAATTCCATCCTTGTGTCAGTAAACTTTCCCACTAATGTATTGGTAATTTCTTTTGGTAGATTGATATAATAAATATGTTTTTTTAATAATTTTCTTTATTAACTAGGTACCCCCATATATAAAATCAGTCATTTATAGAATTGTTCATATAATAATCCACTGAATCTGAATCCTCCGAACTATCAGATGTTTCATGAGGATATGTATTTTTCACATAATATTATTTATATGAACCATATGCTCCCCCAATTTGTAGTTCCACTAGCCCAACTATAAATTATTTTCCCCTTTTCTATTTATTCTTACATATGGTAATTCCTTTTTTTGATCCATGTAAAAAATTAATATATATGGTAATTGCATCTAGTTTAACAATAAATAATTAATGAATTACCTAAATTATTTCTATTATAGTATTGGGTTCCATCCAAGATTCTACTCAAATATCATTTCAGGAGTTTCCAATTTTCTTATTGATTATAATGTATTTAGCTACATTCACTTACAAATAGTACTAACAACTAACATATATATTTCTTAAGGAAAAACATATGTTGTCATATACTGAGTCATCAGTTTCACCATAATCATTTAAACTAATTTCCCATCATATTTTTTGTCTATGAACTCTATATTGAAATTAATTCATATAAGGATTTCAAAGTCATCCACTGAACAATATAATATAATTTGATGGTTGAAAATATGAAATGTGACATTCCTATCCTATCAATTATATTGATTAATTGAAGATGTATCCAATACATACCCAAAATCTAGTCAAATTTTTCTAAATGGTGAATAATATGATTTTATGGAATAACATTACCGTATAATTTACATCGATAAAAATTAATGACATTGAATGAAATTAGTGTACTATTTAGATATTTAATCAATAAATAATTATCTAATTTATGGGTATATGCATATGTTTTCTTAAATAATGTTCATGATATAATATAATTCATTAAAATAAGATCAAATTTGATGTTTTAAATAGTGGGTGCACCTTTCACAACCCAAATTTAAATATGATAACTTCCGTTACTTTCGAAAATGAAAATGGTTAGCATGAGTACCTAAAAAATAATCAGAATAAGAAATCATATAATAAGGAAAAATATTCCTAATATGTACAAAATTATAATCCTTTTTTTTCCTATGACATTTTATTTTCCTCATTTATAATATTTTATCAATCATAGGTTATTTTATATTCATTTTTCTTATAATTCCTCACATAAACCTAGAAGAATAATTAAAACTCTCTCTCTTGTTCTAATTGATGGAAACTATACCCACAATCATTTTTATAATTCTAAAATAAAAATTTTACATAGATTCTTTGATTCCAAGTGAGATGAACCAATCATAACAAAAACATATTTTAAAAATTTTCCATAATTTAAAACACCATTTAATAAATTAATGAAATATAAGAACTCAAAGTAATAGTGACATCCTGTATTTTCTATATAATCATTTTTTTTTCAACAAGTCCAATGTGATTCCCAGAAGATGCTAAACACATTCCATCCTTCTAATAATTTCATAAATATTGTTGTTTTTCAGACCTTTAGAATAGAAATGTAATGAATTGCGAGCCTTGATATTTAATAATGGTCAATATTATTGATATTAGTCAAAGATCATAATTGAGAATATGATTATAATGTGGTTATGAGAACATAATCAAGGATCATAAATCAAGGAATAGGGATTTCATCATAATACATGATAAGTGTAATTGAATTTTAAAATAAATATTAAATTATTATAAACCATGAACATGGGAAAATGACAAAAAACTTATTAACTAGATTATGGTATTTTAATCTATTATCATGGGACAATAACTATAATCTAGGGGGAATAACATAGACCGATGGTTCAATTAAAAACATACACAACTCTTCATATTGTAGGAATATAAATACAGTACATATTTAATACTCTAAAGATTTAAAAAATGTCTACACTTTTCCTTATATAAATTTTAATAAGACCTACACTTATAAATTTTAACATTTCAATAATGATTATGTTTAATACTGTGAAAACATTGGTACAGTATACACATAACATTATGACTATCAGGATAAGTTCCACTCTTATCATATTTAGATAGAAAAATTATAAAAAATACATTGTTAATATATAAAACTCATAAAATATGATAGGTGGTTATTATTGAACACATATCCAAAAAAGGAATATTTAGACGAGAAAACCCTTACATTTACTCTTGACATTTAGAAAAGTTCTTTAATCACCTATACTAATGAAAATAATCATCCAAATTACATTTGTTTAATATTATTCAAATATATTAATTTTTATACACAGTGTTAATAGTAATCAATTACAGAAATATTAGTAAAATATTTTTTATTTTCATCATTAAAATTCATTAATTTTTATTTATTAGTCCTTGTTTTTAATGGATAATTCAATAATCATTATTTAATACTATGTTTATATTTCCCATATTTTTCATTGAAATGGAATTATTGTGTTTAATGATTTATTCAGTAGCATGTTCATTTTTACGAAATATATGAGTGTGGTTTATGGGAAAGAAATCCATGAATAGCCAGTTTAATGTAATTAAACAATAATAGTACGTTATATAATATTGATAATTAATTATTATGTAATCATTTTAGAACCAAATTATTGAAATATATTTATTGTTAATATAATATATTACATTCATTAATATTTGGAATCTTATTTAGGGTGATGATAATTATATTAATTTTAGAAAATTTACATAGGATGTTGAATCCACCCAAACAAGATAATGTTATATTCTTGAATGATTAAGAGACTAGAAATATACAATAATAGTACCAATTTATAAGAATCATAATTTGGTAAATATTACCTAAATATGGTATATAAAAATATTAAATATTTGTTTATATGATAATATAATTGAAAATGTTATAGAAAAACATAAATACCTGTTGATTTCACTTATTCATAACATGGGATTCATTCGAATAAATTTCCTTGGATTCATTCATGGAATTATAATGAAAATATTATAAGATGTATTTATGAGAGGGAAATTTTTTAGTCATTTGAGATGTAATTAAATGGGGTGAGTGATTTGGGATGTGTAGTGGAGATATCCTTTTATAAGTAAGTTTCAATGGGTTTTTTAAAATTTATTATTATATAATGATTAATGAAGGTCATTTGTAGTGATAAAATGGATCCATAAGTGAAATAATCGATATGTGATATATATTCCATCAATAATAAGGTTTTATTTTCATTTTTATATAATTAACAGAACATTATGAAGATATATTTCTTTTCATAATTTTTACGACTTACTAATGTCATACACTATTCACCCCCATAACTTATTTTTATTCTCAATATATAAATTAAAAATTTGAGCTAATTTAGACAATAAATTATTCTACCTTAAATCTAAATCAATTTTTAAGTATGGGAAATTTAACACTGAAATTTATATATACTATATATAGAAAACAAAACTATTTTTTAATCAAAAAATTAATTTTTAAATACCAAGTGTTCTTGATATTATTTCATAATAATTAAAAATATAAATGATTGTTTATATTTTTTTTATACATAATAAAATTATATTATATTATTCATTGAATGTGATAAATTTATATTGTTAATATAAAAAATCACAACACTTTAAATACAATTATTTTAAGAAATATCTATATTTTATCATTAAATGATTATAATCACATATACATATAATTTATTTATGTTCTTATAATCATTAAAATGTAACAATAAATTTAATTTATAATTTACTGTTAATTTTATAAATATTTCCAATCATTCTATTTTAATTATAATTAGTGGTGAATAAAAATTTATTTTTATCATAAAATATTTTAGTTATATGTTATATTTACACATCATTCGAGAATTATTAATTATATTATTTTCAATTTGGAAATAAAAAATTCATAATATCTATATGTCTATTGAATACACATATACCAAAAAAAGATATATCTAATTACCATATTATCAAAAAACACATTTCCAATAACCATTTTCCAACAATCATATATAAATCTGTCAAATTTCATTCATATATCTAGTATTTCATAAATTCTAAGATTTACTCATCTTATTCATTTACATTTATCCAAACATGAATATATTATTTCTAATTATTCCCTTATTTTTATAATTATAATTTGGGTTAGTTATTCTTGAAAAACCATGAGGATTATGATTTTAGGTTCATGATGTTTTTATTTATATATTGATTTATACCTATTATACTTTTTTTAATGGTGTTTAAAATTTTATTTCCTTCTTGAATTAATTTTTAGCTTCTAATTTATTTTTTATTAATAAATTGTATCATGGATCTTTTTTTTTATTTTTTCAATGTGTAATAAGTTATCAAAATATTATTTATTTAAAGATATATTAAAACACAATTTTTTGGTGTTACATGGATACATGTCCATAAAGTGAAAATATTTTTTCTTTATTTCATATAAATAATGGAAAAAATATGAACCATGTTTCATGGAATTAATATTTAGATATTTTAAAATATATCTGGACTTAATAAGAAACACCATTGGTCATGGATACATGGCCTTATCATGAAAACATATTTCCTTATTTCACAACCATAAATGGAACAAAAACATTAGTTCTTATCATAAGACATTAAAATATATTATATAAAATATTATATGTCATTGAACAATGTGGAACTGGATTTTATCTGTAGGTATATGTTAGAGATCCATTTATGGTACCCATCACTCCATTATGGCATCACATACCTCTTTATGCCTCCTTGGTTAGTGTTAATTCTTATACTACATTTCGATAAGTATATAAACTATAACAAAATTTCTTAATATTAGATTATGAAAGCATTTATGAATTGATATTTTTAATTTATGAGTCTCAGTCATTAAACATTCTAAAAAAGGTTACCATTTAGGTTTTATTAAAGGATTTGTTTACCATTTTTAAACAAAGGATAGTTCACTAGACAAGATAAACATCCCCTTTATATTATTAGTTTTCCTTTAATACTATTTATATTCACATTTATACGCCAAAAGAAATAAATTAAACAAATATGTGATAATGAAATTAAAATTATTTTAAAAATTATGTTATACATTGGACTCATGATGTAAAAAACAACAATAAACCATGACTAAGTCTGCATTGATCATGGGTGATGTTGGAAGAATTGGTGGAACTTAAGTATGGTTTATAGATAGTTACACTATGGATTAGTTATATATAAATATATTATATATAGACCAATTTTTTTAAAAAACAAAAAATATTATGGTTCTAAATATCTAGGCTTTATCTAGAGAGATAAGAAAACCAAACCATAGTTTTACCAACCATATCATAGTTTAATTCTATTTAAAAAAATATTAGTATATATGTTTCTATAATGAAGAAAAAATAATTCAATAAAGGTAATCCTAAGAAATAAATCAAACATGTATTAAATATAATTTGTTTTATTTAGTTTAGATAAATTATGACCACTCACATGTCAAACATGAATATATCCTTTGGATTGTGTTAAAACATGGAGAGATGAATAAATTATGATACTATTTATAATTAAGTGTGATTTAATGATTTTAATCATTTTGTATTGTTAATTATTATTGCCTTTTTTAATCATTTATTATATCATATATATTAATATTTAATTATTCATGATCGTCGTCTATTTATTAAACAATTAATATTTAATACATGTATAAGAATCATGAATTATATCATTATCATGAATGATGATATAGCATAATATGTTTAAATATTATTTTGGACAACATAATAAATGATTTTATGCTCCTGATCATAGTAAAATATATGTTTGATGATTATAGAATAAGAACAAAAACCATTGTTTTGTTTATATTTAATTCTAGAAAAAATCATGATCATTAATTAAAAACATCAATATCTTAACCATATAATAAACCTATATTTATAAATTAAAAACATTTATTCATTTAATTAATCTATTCAATTAGATTTTAATTTATATTAATAATTGAAATTATTAGTATTATGTTTTGAATCATGGATTTATTCTATGAATAATTCATCTTAGTGTGTTAAACCTTGGTAATTCTCTATATTATTCTTTTATGGTTAGTAATTATGCATAGTATAATATAAATTTATACATTATTCTTAGAGTGATATAATTAAGGCCTAAGGGAAGTAAAAAAATTTATAGTAGTTTTTTAGTACAAGTGAACCTGGAAGATTCATAGATTTTTTATATTAATAAATTCATCTTCTCCACCTTTTTATTTTTATTTATTATGTTACATATGGTGCCTTTTCCTACGGGTTTCATCCAAGATAACACTAATGCATGAGTATCAAATAATGAGATATGTTTTTGAATATGGGTAGAAATTGATTGAGTATGACCATGATATTATGGAAATATTGATTAAAAATTAAAACAGATAATTTTTTTTGAGTTTATTCAGTTTATTTTATGAAAAAACATAAGATAATAAGATAATTTAAAGGATAATAAGGATATATGGATTTCATTCATGTTTTCGGTTACAACTAAGCATTCTCATTCCAACAATTGAAGGAAAAAACTTTTACATTAAATCAATGATCATCAAAAATAAACTCTAATTCAATTCATTTATAGAAACGAACAGTTGAATTTCTATATATAGACATGGGATGTTTTCTGGAAAATTGTAATATTATGCAATTCCATGTTGTTTGAATATGTTTTTTATGGTTTTAATCTTTCAAATATAATTTATGAGGTAAAAATGAATGGATTTATTGTTTGGACCCACATTCTGTTAAAATGTAGGATGATATGGAAAGATGGATATCAATAATAATCTATCATCCCAAATAAATAAATGAATATTCATATCGATATAATAAATTTTAATCAATTTTCATATGAATCACTTATCATTTTTAGTGATAGGTTTATATAATAAGTTATAAAGTGTCTCCATGTTGATGTAGTGATGTGGTTAATAATTTAAAATTTTTAAAAAGGTTTTTCTCAAATTAATCAATCGATTGCTGATTTTTTAATTAGTGGATCCTTAAAGAAGAATATTCTTGGATAGTTTTTTGAGTTATGATAGAAATATTATTTCATTGTTTTGTAAAGTAAAATGGATGGGGTTTATCATGGGAATGTGGTCATGTAAGAAATTTGAATGGGGTTTTTTTTTCAAATTTGTAAATTTTGATGATGAAAATGGTTATGATAATGGATATGAATTAAATTAAATTTATGCAAACCAAAATATAAATTATTTTGATTTGAATCGATTTGATAATTTAGAAGAATGTTTATAACAACCTAGAACCCATAGTCTAAGGTCTTGCATTGAAATCCATAACATTATATTCCCGAAATTTATTTAGATAATTCTGACCCAAAATTTTTATCTAAACATTATTACAAAGAAACAAAATCATAGACCACTTAAATACTAGAGTACATTTTGGTTTAGTGTTTTAGAGGATTAGGAAAAAATAGTACATAAACAATTCGGATCAACTTGGACACATAAATTACTAGTTCATAAAATTCAACATCAACTTCTACTATTCTTATATTTTCATATTTCACAATAAGTCATCAACATCACCCTTTTGAAATCCATTATATTCTTAAAAAATTCAATTTAATTATTTAAAATATTGTGAAAAAGACACATTAGATGAGTGATCGCAATCACTTAGTAAGGTTATACATATGTAGTAACAATTAAATGTAATCAATGAGAATAAGGGAGAATATAGATATGATGACATAATCAAAGTGTGTCATGACCCATCATTTGGGGCTTATTCCATGACTACCCCTGGACTGCCTTCTATAGGACATTGTTTAGAGACTAGCACTAGAAAGGAATTTACCTAAAATTGGGATTGTATTGCCATTAATCCTACAAATGCACAGACTAAGAACACGACAAGATTGAAACCACATAGTAAAAATGCAATAGTAAAAGTGTGTACTGAAAGTAACAGGGTCAGAATAAGATCCCAATTGAAAGGTACAACTACAATAGAAAACAACACCAGAGATTGTGCGCCATGTTACTACTATAAGGGTAGGTACAACACGTCTTCATAGTTGTCCTCGTATATCTGTCACTTCCGTGTACTGGATGGTCATGGATCCCTTAAATCTCATCCTAGCTACTCGTCGGCTGCAAAAGACACAAAAATGTTTGTGTGAATCCCAAGTATGGGTGATTATAACGATGCCCACTAGGGAACCTGAGACCCCTGAAGATCTCCTAGAATTACACAAAAGAAAAAACCAAAAAGCATGACCTCAAAGAAAAAGTACGAAATAAAGTTATCTTACACTAGCAATACAACTCAAAAATCAGAAATAAATAGGATTAGTCTTTTGTTGTAACATTTTTTGTTTAGAATTTCCTCAGTTGAACTACGAAGAAGTTGTTCCTTTATCGATCCTCATAGGGTCGTATGTCACTGATCCACGACAGGCCGCTCTAAGGCAGGTCCTCATCTGGTCGCGCACTGCGGATACACATAGGGGTGCTAGGATGTTGATCCACATAGGGTCCCTATGATACTGATCCACAAAGGGTCACAGTGATTCTGATCCACAAATAGTCGCTATTATTTTGATTCACACAAGGTCTCTATGATGCTGATCCACATATGTCCACTCTTCAATTGACATCCCGCAACAGGATTTCCCACACTCGGTGTGCTTGAGATCCATAGAATCTCTTCCTCATGATATCGGTCATTCCTCAACTACCACAAATTTCCAAAAAATAAGTATCCCTAAGAATCTCTATGTTGTAAGTGTTACAACGTGATAGACGACGCATCAATCAGACGCTCGGTCTGTGATTTATACGAGTATTAGAACCGTGGGCCCAGTTGGATTCAGGTTCGATCCATCCTGGCCATACAAAAAATTCCTCCAAAAAATAGGTGTAGTATCTCAAAGGGGCCTTCCAGTTCCAAAGCTTCTAGTGCCATTTACAGTTCTTCAAACAAAAGTCTGTTTTTTGGGATATATCCTCTTATGTGAAACTGGGTCGAAAATGATCTGGGTCTCTGCCAACCCGGTCAAACAGACCCAACCCGGTCGGACTGACCCATCACAGTTCAGATCTGACCCGGCCTATACAGAACTAGGTTTTTCAGCTTGAGCCTACTAGGTAGCAGCTGGCTCGATTCGCTGGGTCATGGACCAGCCCAGCCCGCCTTGGCTGGGTGCGACCTGCCAAACAGCACGCGGGTATCTCCCCTCCCAAAAGGACATTGATCCATTAAGGTTGCAATGACCCCTTTTCAGTGGTATCCAAGGTCTGTGGGTACTCATATGCTATTTCTCAAAGACAAATCCTATCTTTTTTTATAGGAAATGAAATGCACCATTCATGGACATTATGCTCCATACATATACATGAACAATACTCATATTTCTATGTAATATAAAAAGATTTAAAATAAAAAGATATATATGTATATTTAAATTCAAATATCATATATATATCATATATTTTTCATATAATTATTAAAAACAACCATTATACGTTCAATTTATAGTGTCATTTAATGAAATTCTTATGATGAGGTTGTATTCCACCCATCCACAAACGATGTTATCATATTTACAAAAAATGGGATGAATATGGTTATTTGTTTTCTATAAATTACATAATCATAATGAAATTTTAAATATTACATATACCATATATAAAAAATTTTCCAACATAATTCCAACCATTATAGTTGGTATTTGATGAATGAACAAAAATCATTACGTGATGTGGCAGTCTTCCATACAAACGAACGATATGTTCTTTACCCATTAGATTGAAGTTAGTGTATAGGTTGGTTGAAAACCTAATATAAAAAATCATAGTATATTTACGATAATGATGTAATTATTTATTTATGTTATCAAATGAATTGAGGTAGTGTTGATTGAAAATACAACAATAGATGTTGAGGAAGGATGTTACATCTTCTTTGGGAAATTACTTTTGTTTTCACCCCATGGATCTCTTTGATGGATTTATAACTAAAGTAAGGATTATATGTTGAGGGTAGGGATATTGGGAGTTTATTTGGGTGAGTAAAAGGTATTGAGAGTTTTTATTATGTTGGAGGGGTGATTTCCTTTGTATAGTGGAGGAGGAGGGGGCATTCTTGTATATTTAAAAATGTATACACTATTGAAAGGACTTCTTTAAATCATGTGCCTCCAATAATGGTAAATATTTGTGAAAAAGGGAGATATGAAAAATATATTTCTTTTAAATTTATTTGGGACATGTTTCTACGTCATTTTGGGCCTTATGTTTACTATTTAGTTCATTGGTAATCTATATCCTCTTAATCACAATAATTAATTTTAATCACAATCACTTTTTTTTTCAACAACTAAATTGTTTTATCAGAAAATATAACTTATTTTAATTGTTGATTTTTAATTTTTTTAAAAATTTATTTTCACATATTTAAAATATATTAATTTAAATTTAATCATACATGTGGGATGGCAAAGCAGGTTTTTAAAGTTAACACATTCAAAATATTGCAATGTTTCTTTAGTCCAATTTCTAATTAAAATTAATTCCAATGAAATATACTAGATTAATATATGTAAAATATATCAAATTAACATTAAAATCCATAACAAATTTAATTTATTCTTATAAATATATTAGACGAAAAAGATGTTTTGAATTAAAATTCAATACTTTCCACTTTACACCAAAAAATGAAATGTTCATGAAAAATACCAAAAATTCACCATTACCAAATTATAATTTTACTATTTCAAAAATGGAGCTCATTTTCTCATATTAAATTTATAATAGTGTAGAAATTCATATTTAAAATCAGAGCACCATTAAAAGGTAACTAAACAACTTTTATAAAAATTTTGTTTTATATGTTAAAAATGGGGTTTCTTCATATCTTATGAGAAAAAATTTATTTTATGAATTAAAAAATAATTTATTGGATATATTATATATATTTTTATAATTTATTTAATCAATTTCATAACGTCCTGTTTAATGGATAGCTTTAATATTACTATAATAATAATTTAATATATAGTTTCTCGATAATACTCGGTCTTTAATATAGAGAGAGCTAAGTGTTGTGTGAATTGAGTGATATAGAAACAAAATTAAATTTATTAAAATAGTTAAATTTGATAATGTTTGTGGTGATATAATAAAATATTTATGAATAAATCAAAATTTCTAACATCTGATAATGATAATTAACATTAATAAGAAAATATAAAAAATTTGATTCATTATAATTAAATAGTAGAATCGGTATTAAATATGGATATAGTTATAAAACATTTTATTAATATGTTTCTTTTTATTATATATTATCTTAAAGAAAATTCATGAATTTTATAACTGATTATAAGGGATTTCAACTAAATTTTGATTCGTTGGGGCATGATTAAATGTTAAGCACCAATTATTAATCTATATGGTAAAATTACAACCCAATTTTATTATATAATTATTATTATTAATGTCACAATAATATTACTTACAATTAATTTTTCCAAAATCCATCCTTCCAATTATGTTGATTCTATTACTACAAAATTCATAATTGTGTTTTCGTGACCCAATTTCGTTTGCAGAGTAATAATAATTCAGCGTTGACAATTATTTTAGATGATTTCCTTCAACTCTCTAATTATGATATTATATTTATTGTCCTCAACATTTTTTGTGGTATTAAATTTTCAAAAATAATAATTATTTCTTTGATGGATTTATTTCTATATAAATTTGATAATTTTAAGCATAAATATCATCCTTTTTAAAAGGTCTTTTTTTAATCCATCTCTATATTCAATATTCCCACCAATGTTATCCTTATTATTCGAAAAAATAATTATTTATTATTGAAAAACCATATAATTAATCATACAATCAAAATTTTCTCTAGATAACATTTATGTATATTCTATGGATCCATTATTGAGATATCATTCCAAGTAATGTCTAGAAAAAATTACTTCATGTTAATGACTTTAAAGCAACCTTAAATAGTGACCTATGACTTCGTATATTTATGATAATATTAAAAAAATTCAGCAAATCACTTTTTAATGTTTTTCTTATGTGAACACATTATTTCATCTCTATGATAAATTTTCTCATTGAAGATTAAATTCCCTATTTCAAAATGGATTTTCAAAGATATTTATGTAATAATAATTTTAAAAATAAAAACTGGAATTTTTAATGATTTATTAAGTGATTTATTATAATATCCCTCCCCAAATCATTTTCCTATGAGGGGGTGGAGGGACCCTTAATTTAGATAAATTTCCGAAGACAAGAAATTTGGGCAATAAGTTAAATGGGCTTAATAGAGCATTGTATTTTTTCTCTATGGACACTGAACCACCTTTCTAAGTAAAATATTAAACATCGAACCACCTATATGATGCATGTGTATAAAAAATAAAAATCAAAGATAAACCAATATAAATAACAATATCAATATAGAAATAATGAAAACATGATACATTAACAAAAAATACTAAATGATGGAACATCCCAATGAATCCATTGTGGAATTATCCCAAGCATCACAAAATATATATCCATGATCCAACCACGCATTCCTCATCAATGATATCAAGATGAATCAATAGAGAAGTATGATATATCTACCTTTATGTGTCTCCATAATTAACATCTAAAAACACACCAATGTTCCCCATATTGGGGTGAGTATAACAATTAGTAAGCAATTCGCAGAGATATCATAACATATGAAACTAAGAGAATAATTGGTTATCAAATTTTATATAAAACCATTTTAAAGTAGAAATATTGTTTTTAAAAGTAGATAAATTAATTCCTTCATGTATTGTAACATAATATTATCATTTATTATTAATTTGAATAACCAAGTCATGTTTACTCACCCTCACACATATACTCTCGTTTAGAATCTTACATTAATAGTGGAAAATCATGACCATGTTCCATCCCACGTTGACAATAGTACTGTACAACCAAGCTCTATCCCTAAGAAAACACTATGACACAATTATGCCAAGCTCCATTCAAATTAATTCCCCAGAAAAAAATCCTTACTTTTGAAACAATTTTTATACTCAATTAATGAATAAAAATATAACCATATTGTTAAATCAAACATAAAATTATATTAAAAATGTGGTTTTTGGAAAGCCACCAAAGTACCATATTTACAAAAAAAACAAAATTAATTCCTTCATGAAAGAAAATATATTTCCAAATCCAAGAAAAACAATTTATAAATCTATTCCATTATGTTCTACAACATATGGATATGAATGAAAATAAATCTCAGAGTAAACACATGATGAAATATGAGAATTTAAAAACCCCAACTCTAGATATGGACTAAAAATCCCATCCCTTCAATGGATACAATATAATAACATCAATATATACATCATATCACATAGATATATCTATGAATTATTATATCTATGTATCAATGGGTGAGAGTAAGAAGATATCAAGAGAGGAAAACCAATAACAAGGACTTAACCTAGATTCTGAGTATCCAACACAAATTTATTCCTAAAAAGTTTATTATTGATCAAATGGTACAAAAAATAAAACCCATGGAAGAAGATGATAATAATAGGATAAGTGTATCGATGTGAAATGGTGGTTTTATTCTCATATATTATGTTAATAAATAATCATATTAGAATTTAATTCCCATCACAATATAAGGTAATATGGGTTGACATACCATGCACCAACACTGTACATGATACTATATAAAAAAATAGAGAACCTCATGGTTGTTGAACATGGTTTGGGAAACTATGTTCCAAATAAGAATTTAAATTATCCATCATTCAAAAGACTAGATAGTTATGCTATAGGAATTTTCGAACTATTCACTAACCATCTGTGTTCCACTACATGAAAAAACCCCATCGCACAATGTTTATCAAGGTTACTTATATGGCTTTACCAAATCCTATATCAACAATGTGCCTTCATAGTGATTACCAACTCCAATTTTCATGTATTCCTAGAGATAGTTCATGATATCTCTTAACCGTTCTTAAATTCCTTACATCTAAAAAAAATTAAAAATAAATCCAAAACACTCCAAAAACTCTAGAGTCTAAATCTAATTATTATAAAAGTTGAAAATATCTCATAAAATGGTAATTTACCTACAAAATTGTAGGTAAATTCTACCTTGAAATAGTCTTCCCAACCTTTGAATGGGGGAGGCATGTGTTTCATTGTAACATCATGGGACACTATTCCGGTATCACATTCTCAGGATCCTATGCATATTCCTAAATTTGACCCTGACTCAAAAAAAATTCATAATAAATTAATTCTTTTCCCATGAATGAGATTATAACATCTATTAAAAATCCATGTCAACCAATTTATTTGTTTTTCATATGGATGAAGATAAACTTTGTCCCATGGAATCACATAGTCTAGATCAATATAAAACTTCAATAATGAAAATTGATGAAAAAACATATTTCATTGAACTAAAAAAAATTAGATACATATGATAAAAAACATCACCACCACATTATAGTGTTTAGAAATTGATAGTGTACCATGGTTAAAATATTCATTTCATACAACATTGATGATACCCTAGACTCGTAGAGATTCTTATGAAAATAAGATCCCATACTAAAAAAGATAATTTTTGACAATGATAAACAAAATATAATTTTTGAATACTTTATAACATCACCAAAATATTTTAAATCATCTAAATTCCTTCTATTATCTCATGCACAGAGCTAGGTCAGATTAGTGACATCATTCTCATCTCTACTCAACAATATAAGGAATGACATGGAAAACCATATAAATATTCAAGTGGATCCATATTTTTAGAGTCTTATTCACTATTATTATATAAAATCTATATTAATGATATATAATCCTCCAATGAGAATCCAAAATCTATAAAAATTTTCAAATCATATATTCTATTTCATGGATTGTTCAATAAGACTAGACATCCATTTGAGGATGGTTATATGTGGTCATGGTCAACAGGGTTCTGATGGATTGTTTTAAGGACATTAAAAAATGAGATTTGAACATGAGGTTTTGATCAAACACAATTGAAACTTGTACATCACGAGACATTATATCTTTTTTAACACAGATTTTGTAATGTCTTCCACCATATTGAATTGATGAATATGGATAATGTGATCCAATATTGTGATCCAGACAATATTCAATGATATGGGATATTTCTTATGTAATATTCTTGGTAGACCTATGATAAAATGCATAGTAATATACTTCCATTTCCACATTGGTATATATAATGAATACAACATATTGCATATCCATTGATTCCCCTCTAAGGATTCATGATAAGTGAGGCATATTAGGAAAAAATCAATCTTCATTCTATTCATTCCATACCAGCTGAATATTGTTTTCATAACCATATATATCACCCATATTACAAGATAAATATATCATCTCAAATGGTGGTAAAAATAATGAATCTTGCACTGATAAGTTATAAAAATTATAATTTGTATCTATAATGCCACGAAAATGTTTAATTATTTTCCCTACCATAATGGTCTCTGGACCCTTTTGTTATCACCTCATGGTGATATATTTTGTATTGGATGTATATGAATCTATATCCAAATAAATAAAATCAGTAAAAAATAAAACTGAAAAAAACCACAACTAAAAAATTTCCAACACTATCTAGATGTATATATGATATGAATGACATTTCCTACCACTGATCTGAATTCTCATTAGGTAGATAACTACATGATATCATAAAAAATTAATCATTAACAAAATTCTATTTATGTGGTGTATACCTCATTTTAATGTCAAACATCTATTGTTATTTTATCAAACATCACTTCCATAGGTTAAAATATATTTGTGAGCGAATGTGTTTCATGATTTTCTAATTCAATAACACCATAAATTTATTATAAAAAACATAATGAAACCACGTATTAAACTCATGTAAAATAATAGGTAATCCCAAATCATGTGCCATTTCAGTCTTCTCATGAACCCATTACTATCATGTGTGATAATCTAACCACAATCCCCCATCTAATGAGCACGTCCCAGGAAAGATATATATGCATCGCAATAAACAATATCCTTATTATAACACTAGAATCATAAATATAACTTATAAAGTATGATGAACCATATATTCTTCAAAATATTATTGTTACTAATTAATAAGTTTTAAAGGAAAAACATTCATTGTCAAAGCTATAATTGGTTGGATGTTTTTTAAAAAATCATGAATAATGAATTGGTAATATAAATTATAAGATGGCGAAATTCCGCATCTGAATTATATATCATTGATGTTTTCCAATAGAAAAAAATGGTTAGTTTATTAGTCAATCTAGAAAATAATCATTCGAAAATTATCTGTCCATGTATAATGATATATTGTTTCTATAAATCAAACACTGAAATCTTATGATAAAGGCAATGTTATTACAAGATACCCTACACTATGGACAACTATTGTTCATGATCGGCCTTTTTTATTGAATAAACCAGAATTAAATTGATGAAGACCACCATTAATGATTCAAGATTCCAATTAAATATATAGTTTATCAATTATAAAAACCCTACTTGTGAATTTTTATGAACTATGGAAAAACCACATATTTTTAATGTCCAAACAAACTATGGAAATTAGTCTTCAATGTATTCTCTTTATGGACTCAAAATTAGTGATACCATAATTCTGACTCAAACATGGACAACCAATGGTCTACACAAAATTGATAAAACCAATCATCAATTGGTAAATGAATATATATTTTCTTTTTCATAAGAGGTTTTAGTTTATTAAAATTTATAGAAATATTATGAATTCTAGATTATTTTTTATAAAATGGAATTTGAACTGCCCATGGGGTCACGCTATTTCCAATGAAATGTTTTACTTCCTAATCATCCATCTGAAAAATCATTTCTCTCAATTAAACAAGTTATATCCTATAATATGGATGTGAAATAGTATTTTTCCCTAGCTAGAGATATATTATAAATTCCACTTACCTTTTAGGTGATAACCCAAATAAATTATCATGAAAGACATCGGTGTACTGATCCATGATGGTTGGAAAATTTCTATACAAATTTACATAACTATATTAAAAAGTATGTATTCCCAAAATGAAATAGATAATCCTAAAAGACGATACTAATGTCATTGATTAAATTTTATTTATATACCCATACCATTTAAATTTAGAATTAATACCATCTGTGGATTTTAAATATGGGTATTTGATGTTTGAAGAAGTGATTAAATATTTCAACACGAATAACAATATTATTCACAACCCATGATAGGACTAATGTGTGGGATAAACTAGTATCAATAAAATATTACATGATCGTAACGTTCAATATAATTGAACAATGCACTATTGAATGACTAGATTGATCCTTTATAATTATCTGCTGGCCACTATACAACTGGATACTAACACCTCCTGTATACTTACATACCTGATGAGGTTTAATTTTATAAGGATTCGTGAAGTTCCAAGAATCACCTTGGGTAACTCAATTATATGGAAGATTAATATTTTGATATCTGTTACAAAAATATGAATATTATGTTTGATGAACAAGTGAAAAATTTCTAAGAGCTGAGATATTGGCACTATAATGATAAGGCTTGTGATGTCCAATCTAATTACAGTTTGGACAAGCACATGGAGGAACCATTTAATCTCACTTGATATTTTCTATTAAACCACATTGTAAACAAATAGGATCAATTTTGGGTCATTAAATAACGTAAAATGATATCATGGTACAATTCTATGATGATCCACAACCTTGTAAGTATGTCACATTCTTCCACCTGTTTATAGCAGTCATGTTCCCACATGTTCCTCCACATACCAATTTTCTCTTTCCATATATATTATTAGTGATCTCTTTATCTTATGTTATAGTTTTATTAACCATATCATTATAACCTCAAATACATAATGAAAACTCTCATAGACAAATTATTTAGTTTCAGATCCGAATCAAATATACATACTTGAAAGACATACTAGTAAATACTTATAGAGAAAATGGAACTACATTCATAAACATAGATACATTTTCTATCAAGGATATATTTTTTAACATTAGGATGATGAAATATATCTATATTTATATCTTGAAATTTTTCAGAAATACATTTTTTAGAATAATTCTTCAGATTCCTTCAATTTAACACCATGGTTAACATTATCTTGATTAGAATGATCTCATGATTAATAAGAATGATCATTAAGTATATAAGTTTGTAACCTAACCATTATCTCATATGATGTACTAGGGAAATAAAAAATTAAATTTCTTCTATTTATCCACACATCCAACCTTTTAGGTTCTGAATCATTCTAATTATTGGTGGAATCTATTTCTGAAACTACATTGAGTTATATAACTATCATGGATTTTCATTTCAATTTTCCCAATCCATGTATTGAATATCCTAAAAAAATATTCAACCAATCCATGTGTTCACATGTGTCTCAGGTGAAACCACATTTTCCATAGACTCCACTTGCTAATTGTTATTGTGTCTACGTAGTTACATTATCTCATGAAATAATAAAAACACTATTTCATCATTACTCTCTAGAAACTAATAGATTAGAATATTTTAAGATTTCAGAAGCCAAAACTATTGTAACCAATTTTAAATAATCATTAATGTTGATAAAAAATATAACTATTTTATAGAAATAATCATATACATTTTGAAAAATGATTTGATGTTCCTCGAAGATTTTGTAATCTCTACTGATAATGGGGGTCGAATATGAAGAATGAATTTTTGACAAATTTTTTCTATAAAAATAATCCCTTATGACTTGTTAGAGTACAATATTATAAAAACTAATATCATTATAACAAGATCTTGAAGAAAATAGAAATTCAAGGGACCCAAAATTTCAATAGTGATCATATCCAATAAGAAACATTAATCATCATTAGGTCTAGTTACCCTACCAAAACAAAAATTCTCTTCACTATATTTTCTAGGGTATTCTATTTACTAAAATTATTGTGAAATTGAATCACACATACTAGGAATCAAATAGAATAACACAACATCACACTTAAAATACAAATAAGATGAATACAAGATGTTGATGATGACCAAATAAACTAGGTATCAGTTACAAAAACTGATAATTATATTCATTCATGAACCATTATAATATGTATGACATAATCACCTAAAATTCATAATTGAATAAGGCTATATAAATATTATAATACTCAAATCAAATATCATAAATTGATGAGATTCATTGGATGCTAATTGATAAAAATCCAACATTGGAACTAGACTCTTCATCATCATCATCATTTTTATTGGAGTTGGAAAACCATATATAATAACCCAACATTTTATTATCACAACTTCATAATTTTGAATGTATAAAAACTGGATCAAATATACATTATTCAAAAATAATGTATAATATTACGTTGATTTTTAATATATATATATATACCAGTGTAATCAACACCTCATTAAAATTTTTGATGGAACCAACTATTATTTACTACTATGATCATAAAATACTACAATGATCAAGATCCACTAAATTTACTCTATTTAAAAGTCAACTTGAAGTACCTCAATACTCCCATCTTGAAAAACATCCATGATTTTCTTTTGTATATCCAGATGCATCTTTGCTACATCATACATCAATTCATATAATTAAATGTAGAAACTATAATGTTTTTGTTAATTACAAAGTCTCTTATTTTTTCGCAAATTACTACATGAATCCCATATGTGGATCGATATATTATTTCATATTTGTCATAATAAATGTATGTTTAATCCAATTTACATACAAAAGGGATTTAGAACTATAGAATCCCATATTTACCATTATATAAAGATTTATATATGTGGTTTCGAAAATTTTTAGTAAATATTTTTTTAAATCCTTTTTGAAATTTGGTTTAATTATCTTATATCATTAGTTCATATACATGATTTTATTACATGGATGGAGTCACATATGTAAATATTTGTTATGTGGGAAGTTCATCTATGTAATGGTATACAATATGAATATATAGTATAAATTTCTATGTTATTTTGATATTTAATAGATTTAGCTGTATGGATCACATATGTATTGATAATTCTTACATGATTAGGCAAGGTTCTATATTTCACTCACGCTCACATAGAACCTCTTCATATAACATCTAGCCACCATAAAGACACATTATTGCCTTATAAAACTCACTCTATGATATATATCCAGAAAACCATATCATGAACTTCCATTATTAGCGAGAACCTCAAAAATTGATAGTAAAAAAATTACAACAACCCAAAATCCCTAAACATCATGTGATCATAACCATTCTCAAATAAAGCCACAAATCCAAGATAGGCTTTAGTATACCTATTTGGATTTTTAAAAAAATTAAAATACCATGAACTACCTTGGCATGAAACATAAATCATCATATCACAGCCAATAATAAATAAAATTATACTAACACCTAACTATAAAAAACGTATTGTTTTTGAGAAATTTATACCACTAAATGACATGCACGTCTGGTCCAAATGATTGAAATTTCTACACATTCTATACTAACCCTACTTATTACCCTCCCCACCCAAAATAAACATCTATCATCCTTTTTAAACATAATAAAAAATACTATTGTGGGTGTGGGAGTATCAAGGTAATAAAAAAGGAAGTGTGCAAGAAAGGGTGAACATGGAATTTCAACCATAACTCCAAAAAACATTCTCTTGGTACAACTATTATTAAGCTATCTACAAGATTCTCCTTTGTAATAAAAGAAAATATTTTGATTTCACTCAAATACATATTTTGTTTGTTAAATTATATTGAATTTAAATGTTTGTAGACCGTGATTTTTGAACATTATTCTAAAAAAATCTATATTACTTTGATTATCACACAAAATTTCTTATGTTCCTTTAACACCTTCACACTAATTTCCTAACTATACTCGCATCAATAAAGTCCTTGTATCATCAAGAATAGCTACCACACTATATGATTACAATTTATTAAGGTAATTTAACTATTATTATTATTATACAAGATAACACAACTATCATTGAAGAAATACAATCCAGCTGATGTGGACATTTGATCAATACTGTCACCTCCACAACATACATAATTATAGACTAGAAAATCATGATTTTTGTTGAATCGGTAGAGATTGAAATAATTCACTTGGTTACCTTCCATGCATAGTCACCAGATAAGATATATTTGGTATAAATTCTATGATATAAAGAGGATACCAATCAAACTTAAAAAAATTTACCTTGAAACCTTGATACCATGTTTATTTTCTCTCAAATTTTTACCTACATTTATATTTTTAAAAACTAAATGTTATTCATACATTATAGGCATTCTCAATATTCCATTGGGATATTTTTCTTCTAGAATACAGGAAAATCAAGGTTCTTTTCAATTTGTAGCCCTTAAAAATATTATAGTTCTACGAGAATAAACCACTCAATGTGATTCTATATATTTTATATAATTCCCCATATACAACATTCTTATTTTTGCCAAAAATTATTTAATCCACATAAACAATCCCTATCAGCACATTTGAGAAGTCCATCTTCATGTATAATTTTCTATCAGTAGTGCATTTGGAAGAATCTATTTTCTAAAACAATCAGCATGTTTTGAATACTGGTCCCTTGAATATTATTTTAACACATACACTACATTCATCAATATATAGACCATTATTATAAAATTTTAAATAATGAATCATTCTTTTTGTTCAATAAATAATTCATCTTTAAGGACACCATTCATTAACATTTATCTTTCATGCATTTGATATACCTTGTAATGATTATGAGTTTTATAAGATAATAAAATTTATATAGTATGAAGCGTATAAATAAGAAAAACGACCAATTAAAATTCCATTCCTTCCATTGAGAATATCGATTGTAATATTGTCTATCATTTTTCAATGTGACATAACCTTTCTCGTTGATTTGGTTCTTGAGTCACCATGTGGTACTAATCATAATTTTTGTTTTCAGTATTAGCATAATTTACCATTTAAATTTATTCTTAATATATTATTATATTAATTTATAGATTCCAGTCATTTAGTTTGTTCAAAAACCTCATCCACTATTATAGGATCAACTTATTATATAAGATTTGTTTGATTTTTCACTCTTTACTTCCTTCTATTAATAACGGGTTCTTTATTTTTCCAAATGATATTATAATTTTTAATATGTTCTATTAACCCGTGAATTAGATTTATGTAAAAAATAATGAATTCTTCATCATCATTTAAAATTATAAATGATCAAAAATAGATTCTATCTATATTTTAGCAACATTTTTATCATTTTTTATAAATACTCTTGTTGTTTTATATAGGTGACTGAAGAACTGCATTAATTTTATGACTTATTTTTCCTTTATTTTTATCAAATTTCACATTTAAAAACACAAAAAATTTATAAAATATTTTACTCTAGAATTTTTATCAATTTCTTTGAGATACATATCACATTAAAACACCATAATGATCCTTTTTTCAACATTTATAAGCTATCTTCTTTTGATTTTATTATAACAAGGTCTTCTAGTGAAATTGAAATATTTTAATAAACGAATATTATTTAAACATATGATAGGGCGTATCATGTTTCTTGGGTATAAAAATACCTCTATTTAGAATAAGAATATTAATAAATAATACTTCTAAAACAACTAATTATAAAATGTTATTGTCAACTTAAGAATTTCTACCCATTTCTACAATTCCCGTATTCTTCCATTCATAAACACAATTATATTAGGGTGTGTTAGGTTTGATATATCATTTCATGATCCAATATTTTTTAAAAAATCTTTAAATAATCACATGTGTATTCATTCAAAAAGTCACATATTAATATGGTAATACAAAGTCCATTAACTTTTTCATCCCACCTTCTATATATTTTTGACATCATAACATCCTCAAAATTGTTCTTAGTGAAAATAATATTTTTCACAAGGGTGAATTCATATATTAATATTGTGAAATAAAGATAACCTAAGTTTTCCTTATGTCTTATCGTACCAAAGAGATCTATATGGACTAATTTCAATGGTATTGTAGATGGAATACCCACCTTTTTTTGAGTATAGTAAGTTATATTTCCCTTTTGGTAAGTTCAATAGATTAAATCTTGATCCATATTTTTATTTGGTAAATCTCCCATGACATCATGATTCACAATCTTATATTGACATCCATGTCCATGATTCCTAATTATTTTATTAAATAACATGTTCTCATATTTCATGATCATATAAACTTGTATTGGAAGGATCACTAATAAAGAATAAAGGTTAATTATTTGGCCCGGATGCCTAATTATGTTACTCAATATCATGTACCTAATTATTTTATATTATAACACATTCACATATTTCATAAATTGTCATTTTAATGATGAAATTAATACTAATAATGTCTACCTTATATGCAGTATCAAAAAAATTGTATAACACCTTTAAAGTTTTATTTTACAAATAAATCCAACTTCTTTCAAATTATGTCATGACCCATCCCCTGGGGCTCATGACGTGACTACCCCAAGCCTGCCTTCCATAGGCCAAGGGCTGGCGACTAGCACCAAATGGGAAAATACCTAAAACTAGGAAGGCATTTCCTTTATAAAGTATAAAAACACACTACAGAGTTTGAGTTTGAAGTAAAACACTAAGAAAAACACTATACAAAGGAGTACAGAAAAGTAAAAGGGGCTGGAAATAAAATACTAATAGGAAAGTACAAGTACAACTGGAAAAACAAGTACAACTGAAGAAAAGGAAAAATAGCAGAAAGGTTAAAAGAAGCTCTAGGGTCGTCCACCCCGGATCCGACATGAAGGGTTGGTATAGATAGAAAACTCTGCACACCACCTCTGTCACTATCCTCTAGGTACCGACTTGTCATGAGGTCCACCTTTGGATACCATCCAGTACTTGTACACTCAGTCTCCGTCAGCGTTGTCTATTGTCTGCATCCAACACAATGAGGTGCGGGCATAGCTTGTGTAGGTGTGAGTATAATGATACTCAGTGGGACCCTGAGACCCTCAATGTCTCACAAACCCAACAAGGATAAACCACAAGGTATGAAATCAACAGATAAACCAACTTAGGTATATAGACATCGATATACCTAAGTTATCTAGTAATACATCTCAATACCGAGGAAAACACAAGTTACTGACTCAGATCACAAAGGCATACAACTTTTGAAGAGAGAGAGAGATGATCAGGTTTAGCCACTAAATCATTTATTCTGTTGAACCCACACAGGATCCAGGAACAAGAATCAAAAGTGTTGACCCACACAGGATCCAGGAAGAGTTATTCTGTCGAACCCACAAAGTATCCAGGAATAGAAGTTAGAACTGTCAAACCGACACAGGATCCAAGAACATTAGTCAGAGCTGTCGAATCTGTATGAGATCTAGGAATAGTCATCAGTGCTATCAAACACACATAAGATCTAGGAATAGTAGTCGGAGCTTCCAAACCTATATAGGATCCAAGAACAGTCGTCATAGCACAACCATCCACAGGGTTCCGAATGAAGCATGCTTGATTCCGGGAGGGTCTGCTCCTCAAGACGAGTGTCCATAAATAAACTGCCATGATGTCCCAAGAAGAATTATCTCAAAGGTCCGCCCTGTCATAGAGTTCTCAACACAACATAACGCACATTAATCGGACGCTCAGTCTATGATTTATTGACATTTCCATTCTGAGTGCCCCATTGGATTTATGTTCAATCCAACCCGAACGTTCCCCAATTGAGTTCAAATATCAAGGGAAGTATGCCAAAAGAACCATCTTTCCCCAATATTTACATAACCATAGAAAGTTCATCAATCAGACACCTGTATCCCATGTTATGGGCGAAAAGTTTAAATCAGGTCAAACGGGTCCCGGTCGGGTCAGGCCTAGTCGGACCGACCCATCCCAACCTGGCCTCGCTCGAACTGACCTGCCGGAACCGGCCCAGTCCACCGGAACTGGTCCGGCCCACGGCGGTAGCCCGGCCCGTGATGGGTGGCCCGACCCACGGGTAGCACGACCTATGTGACCTGCGTTGGTGGCCCATCTTGAGAGGGTCTGCAGGGGCGGCCCACCTGTCCTGGGTGGCCAGCGGCTATCAGAGACCTGTGGGACCCACCATATCCACGTCGGGGGGGGGGGGGGGTGTAACACCCCCCATCTCCAGAACAGAACCGGGGCCTGGCGCCGGATTGGTAGCACCGTCCGCTCCGCCGGCGGCCGGCCGAGCCGGTCACCTCTACTCTACCGACGTGGCCCCATTGGCTGCGACTTCTTCCTCTACACGGTGCGACGACACCACCCCCTCTGGGGGCCTGGCGGCCACCCATGTGCACCACCACGGCTAGGGTCCACGACCTATTCTTCTGCGCAGCACGATGGCGCCATGACCATCCGTCGGCCCGTCACCGCCGATTTCCTTCACAGCCAGCCCAACACTGGCCGTCATTGCACCACCGCAACCCGTAGGCTATGGCCCACATCTCCTGCAGGGCCATTTCGCCACCAACATCGTCAACTTGTGAGGGAAAATGGATAGGGTTCGGGACGTGTTTGTTCATCTTGCACCATCCGCGTTATGGTGATAACAATTGGCTAAACGTAAACCAAGATTTAACGATGAAGAACATGAGAAAATTCAAACTTGAATCCCCTACCTTTGTACGTTATTAATTTTTTGTTGACAGAGTCATAAAAAGAAGATGAATAAGTTCATCATTCATGGCATCCACCACATGCTTCCAATCCCAAGCTATGTCAGCTCGTGGAAGATTCTCTATGTCGGTAGGTGTCCATGGAAGATGTTCGAAGAGGATCTGCATTCTTTTTCAGTGGAGAATTCATTGTTCTTCATTGGGAGATTTTCTCCATAGCTGTCCTCTTTCCACGTTCCACCATATGAAAAATTCCAACCAATAGAAATATGTCCCCCAAAAAAAATATATTTTCTATTATTTTATAATGTTGGATTTAAAATGAAAAATGGAGTATTAATTAATTGGTCCCACCCTATTAATGTGGATGTTTATGGTATGTTGGATCAAATTATTTAAAGGGGATTTGAAGAGGCACCCCTATTTTAATTTGGAGCTTGAGAGTTTCTCCACATTAATGGGGAGATTCAAGGGGTTAAAATCCTGGGTGGTCCCCACCACAATTAACATGAAGAGAAGGTTGGGTTCTAGTGGGATCCACCACCATAACCTATAATGGGAGGTTAAGGTGTGGTGGTCCCACATCTAACATCCACAAAGAGGTTTTAACCACCCAACACTCACATGGAGGCTAAATAAAATAAAGTGTCGATCACTTTATTTTATTATTTTTTCACATGAAAACAAAAAACAACAATATTTTATTCTCGACCAACTTCCATTGAGGTGAAAGTGTTCGTAAGTGAATACCGGCACTACGAGTTCAATGGTGCCCTCAGATTTCATTTCCTAGAACCGGTTCAAAAGTTATAAAAACCCGCTCGTACGTTTACTAAACGTACCCGAACAAAACATCAGAAATTGGTTCTGGGCACACTGGGCATCATGATCATGCACTATCATTTTTTTAGGACTCATTCAATTCCCATGTATTTAAGAAATAATTTTCTATAGAAATTATTTTCCTTTAAAAATTATCTTTCTCAAATTAATTTAGATTAATATATTTTTTTATGAAGAGTAATCACTAAAAGTTACTGAACATCATTTAGGTTTCTCAAATTTCTTTTAGTTTTTTAATCACTAATCCTGTTTGGGTAACATCCACTATCAAGTATCTATTCCATTGGCATATTTATTCATTAAAAACAATCTTTTGGAAACAAATACTTTAAATCATTATGAAGATGAAGTTTTTTCATTAATATTTGAGAGGGAACTAATTAGATAAGGCTATCTTTCATTTCTCAACTATATTCCCCTTTTGATCGCACCTTCAACCTATATCTTAAATAAAAGCTAATAGTTTTTTATGTTATTGACTTGTATAAAATTTTCATCTGGGAAAATTCTTCTTGATTTTGTTTTCTTATCATTATAAATTCCCCATGACTTATTTCCATCTACTAGGTAATAAAAATTCATGCCCAGTCATATGATACTTCATTCAAAACATACCAAAACCCTAGAAATGGCCATGAAATTATAATTTTAATGAAATACCTAGGTTTTATATAGAAATTTATTTTATAAGTTTGGTATGTGATGGAATTATTAGGTTAAATTTCATCTATAATTTAATATAGAAGTTCCATTCATGTTTATCCTTTAGTTCAGTACTATTTAATGTACTTCCATTCAGCTTTTCTGTTACATATTTAACCTTAATTTATATTTAATCTTTTATAATTTGATCCAGTATTGTTAAAATATATTTTGTAGTTGTGGATTTTACATACTATTTCTTAGTATAATTAGAGGATCATCCATTGACATCAATAGATATTTTGATGTAATTTGTGATCCTTGATAGTTTTTATGAGTTTAATGATTATTTTATATCATCATTAATAATATATCCTTCTTTATAGAATATTTAAATTATTATATTTTATCATCAACTTGTATTCAATAACTTTTACCAGCAGTTATTTTCTCTTATACTATAATAGTCACATTTTTAATATGTACTTCGTTCATTTATCTGATTATAGTCCTCCTTTAACAACACTTTCTTCTCTCTCCTAAGCATGGTTCTTTTCTCAAGATTAGATTATAGTTCATATTTTAAACTACATTAACCATATTGTTATTTTGAATCAACGTTATCACCCCTTGATGTGTCAATATTTTTATGAAAATGTGGAATAATGATTTAAAATTTATCTTGTGTTTCATCGTCTAAGTTACTAAAAAAAGATAATATCATTGTCATATTATTTTTACATCAAATTTATTTTTTATTTTCTTGAATTAACTTCTTAGTAAATCATATCAATGAATCTTTTTTTATAAATTTTTACTTCAATTAATTCTTTTATTGTTTTCATCATTTTCAAATTCATAAACAAATACTATTTTATTTGTAAATTTATCCAAATAGATCTAATACCATTACATTTATAACATATACTAGATAACATAGATTGGTTATAACTATTTAACTTATAAAATATTTTGGAAATATAAGTAATAACTAATTAATATTCATCTTTATTATCATAGGAAGTGAAGACTACAACATCTTAATCTTTATAAATTTATGTATTCCTCAAGGATTGAAAATGCATTTGGTCTTTTACATTTATTTGGAAATATTTCATCTTTATCATATCCTATGAAATGAGAAAAATATAGAAATCATATAGTGTATGATATTCAATATATTTAGGAGATGAATTTTTTGGATTATATCTATCTAGAAAATATCTTATTGAACTATTTATAATAGATGAGTCAACAAGTTTATCACCAAATCCACAAATATTACATCGAATTTAATTTACATGAGTAGTGAAATCATAAATGAATTCATACTATTCCATTTTCTTGTCTTCAAATTTACTTTAATATATCTCTATATTTTTATATTTTAGTTTCACATTTCTTTCACAACGTCTCTCTAATGAGTCCCATCATTCATTTACAGTTTGTAGTCCAATAACATTAATGTATAATTTCGGTTACAAAATTATGATAATTGTTTTTTTTTGATTTTTTGTCAAAATTAAAATCTAATCTAATTGGAATCATTAAATAAATAATTAGTTATTGAAGGGTAATTTATAATATTTTTAAATTATTAGATTTTAGTACAATCGATATAAAAATGGAAATATTCAATTCTTCCAACTGTGAATATTTTTTATAGAATATTAGACCACCCATGATGTTGAGTGAATAAACATTATACATTATCAAAAGTGAAGAGATTTGATTCTATAGAGGAAACCTCCCTTTGATATTAGTTAATTTTCATAATGTCTCATTTCCCTAAACTGGGGGGGGGGGGCTGAATCATCGGAGGAATGTTATTATAATTTCAACTCAACAAAAAAGTATCTATGACTTATTATAGTTCATTACACAGAAAATAAAAAATATATCATCCTCGAACTATCGTATATAAGATAATATAGACAAGAAACATTGAATTTTGACACAGTTTAGATCCCATGTGGAATACTATACCTTATTATGGTTGGATATACTCTATAACCATGGATTATGTTCTCTATAAGTAGAAGTGAGATATTATTAAAATAATTAATGGGAAATTAATCTACATACATCAAGAGTCACACCAAGAATCACAACTTCATGCTACAAAAAACTATGATTAATCTATGATGGAGAAAATAACCTAATTAACTAGATTTATATGGAAATAAAAAATAAGGATCCACATCCATGGGCATCCCAAATAATCAACATGAAATATCGTTTTGTATATACATGAATTACACAAAATATATTTTCAGACATAAATAAGAGCACATAAATTAATGAAATTTAATATTTTATAATAACTAAAAATTCATCATTGGTCATCTAATAATAATATTATTACTTTTAATTTTTGAAGAAAAAATGTATGCAATATCTTTATTGTTCTACACCACAACTTCCTCTTTTTTACCTTATTAAATACCCTGAAAATCTCCATTATTCAAAACTCCATATGACCAGGAGATCAATTTTCACACGATATATATATATATATATATATATATATATATATATATACTCACCTCTTCATTTAAATTCCTAATATACTCGGGTCTTCTATAATGCTATGATATTTAAATACCCTAACATTCAACAATAATAAAATCCAGTCCATTTAATACCTATATGAAATTTCTTCAAAACTCGATTCTCCAAAAACATCAATGACTACACTATGCATAGCCTCATGCATATATACCCCATGGAACAAACATTATTACAATTTAGAATTCTTAAATTATATTCCAATTTATAAGGATATAATCCAGTACATTATTCTAAAATGAAGTTATAAATCTCAGACTCATACAATCATGATTGATGTTTGACATTGCTGGTAGTATTTAACAACCATGCTCTATCCCACATTGCTGGTGGTACATCATGACAATATTGCATCACAAAATCACACTATAATAAAATTATGCCAATATCTAAAATGATTCATTCCAAATAAACCAATAATTGATTTTAGAAAGTTTCTTTGAAAGGGTTTCTTTTATCAAAACAAAACCCAAATTTTAAATCATAATTTAGAATTATAAAATATAGGGGTTTTTTTAAAATCGAAAATATTTCTATATTCGCAAAAAATAATTTGAAATGGAATCGTTAGTGAAATTCCCGAAAGATTCATTTACAAATACAACAAAAAAAATTAAAAAAATAGTAATTAAATTTCCAGATCATGTGGACATAAGATAGAGGTGACATAAAACTCAATAGATTATGAAAATGGAGGAAACAACAATAAAAACTCTACATTCAACCAAAAAATGTTATCCTTTCACGGGATCCATAATGATATCATCAAGATTAAAATCATACAGCATATATATATTATTGAATGATTATATTTTTGTGTCCAAGATAGAGATTTAGGATAGATAAAGAAGAAAATAATGACTTATCATTGATTTTAGAGAACCAAAATACTTTGATTAAAAAAAATCATCAGGTTAAAATGGAACCACTAAGGACTCAAAAGGGGAAAGGGTGTTCAAAAGCCTTAATAAAGAGTATAAAAATTAGGTTTTAAGAATCTAAATCAATGTTAAACTATAATTCCTATTTAATTATATGCACATCACATAGTTTTCCCATAGTTTTTAACAAATTATGTTCCAACTGTGACTTAATACTTTCTATTAAATAGTGTTCCACAAGGTTGTGCCCCAAAGTTTTGAAAATAGTGCACAAATTATGTGTATTCCACTTTCCAAAGGCTCCCCACTAGAATGGTATCTTATCATCACTTACATGGTTTGGAAAAACCATGTTCTAATCATTTTACTGCCTAGTAACTCCCAAAACTAATTTTCATGGTTACTTTTAGATAGTTCATAATTTCTCATAATAATGATCAAACATTGAAGATATATAAACTCTTCCTATACACTCCAAAACACAAAAAGATCTCTGTGAACTCAACCCATGTTCTCTATAACATTAAAATACATAATAAAAAGTTAATTTACTAGAATTTAAGGTTGTTAAATTCTTCCTATGATCTTTAAAAGTTATTTTTCATCTATGAGAACATCATTAATGATTCTTATAAAACATGGGGAATATATCATTTTCCAGAATCCAAATTCATTCACTATCAAATAATGTAATATTATTGGAATATTTTTCATGAAACCAATATATTTTCCATGGATTATTTAATTGATGATTTATTTGTGAACGTTTTCATGTTCTAATGACACAAATATTTATAAATAATTTTTATTATGATTGTTTTAGGTCCTATATCATATTGAAATTCATTGCCTAGGTATTTATATAATATTAGATAATGAAATTATGAATGATTATATGTACATTAAACTATTCTCATAGGGATTGTGTGTGAGTATAAGTTTGGTAATCTATTCTGATAATGATTTTGTGCGAGTATAAGTGTCATCAGCTCTACTCATATAGAGTATGCATGAGTATAATTATCGGAATGTCTACCCAGAAATAATGTGTGTGAGTATATGTGTGGTTATTTTTTCTCAAAATGACTATGGTGGGCATAATTTCAAATAGATACATCCATAATGTTTAAATTTTCCATGATTCTATAAATACAATATTCTACTTATATGTGAATATTTTATACAATATGTCTAATGTTTATTGCCTCTTATTTTCACACTCTTATTATATGGTGAATTTTAGATAATTGATATCACATCGTAAATCTTCATGACTTATAGGAAACTGTTTTTCTTCCACAAAAATATTAATAAGATATCTTTCCTCTCCAATTTTTTCTGACCTTATGATGATTTAACACATTGATTGAATGTAGAGGAGTGTTTCTCGTACTTTCCATTCCAATCAAAGCCCCATATATTCTATATATGATTTTTATATGATTAGGATACCAAGACACATGAATATCAATAAGATCATAGGGTTCTAACACCTGATGATTCTACAACAACACCACTACCACAACCACCACAACATCGACTATGTCATCAACATGTAGATTATATTGTGACCCATGATTCACATACCTAAATATTACATATTCATAGATTAATATTCCATAAATTTCACAAATACAAGCATGAGTAACATAAATATATCGTGCATTCGGATAATAGAAACTCAATTTTCTTATTTCATGAAATAAATTCTGTATGTCCCACAAAGAACACACAATTTAGTAGTCATTACTGAAATACCCCACCTATACCATTCTTAAAAGACTAGGGGAAAGGTAACATAATTATGGGTGATCTCATATGCTATGTATGTCTAAACAACAGAAATATCAATCAATAATCATATGAAATAATAAGTTAAAAATAAGCTTATGTAATCATGTCAATAAATTACACATTTCATACCCAATCATCCAAGGATCATAAACAGAAGTCTTGAAACAAAGAACTATTATTTCAAAAGTTATAAATCATTGGTGCAATAATGGATCAAAAATAATGTTGAACCACTAGATAATTTTATAAAATAATGATAGAAATAAAAGTATAGAAATGACTTTGTATATCAAGGATAACTACCGAGACCCTCAAAACATTATGGATCATGAATCCCAGCCTATTTCATATGTCAAAATGAATCAGGTATCACCTTGTACATCTTTTAGTGGATATAGCTCATTGACTCGTCTACTATAGTGGATCAATCACATTGACATATTTCTATAATTATCTCATGTGATATAATAGTTAAGCCAATGAATTAGAGGGATGTATAATTCTCAGGACATCTATTACATAATTAAAACAATAAATTTTTGTGTCAAAAATCAGAAAACATTCATTATATAATCGCATTATAACCCATGTATATAAAACATGTTTTGAAAAAATTCCTTCAATTCAGTAGAGCATAACACAGGAAAATAAATTCATTTTATAAACATTTAATATTAATGAAAGAAACAACTAGAGAATGAATAATGATAGTATAATTATATCATATATTCCATAATGTTTAGGAATCACCAAAAGATGTTATCTTAGTAGGAAAATCATTTCAAAAATAACATAGAAATGTTATTGAGGTAAATAACAATTTTATTTTTAAGTCACAAATAGAAAAAAATTCTAAATATTAAAGAAATTAACTTATTTAAAGTAACATTGTGAACTTGTAAATGTATCTTCAAATCATTGATCCGTCATGAAATTTGGAATTTTTTTGAAGATAAATAAAATAATGCAATAATTCCTTTTAATTTTTATTTTCAAATAAATAATACCTTATTAAAAAAAGATTCAATTTACACTATTTTGTAAAATGTTAAACATGGGGAATAATGACATTATTAAAACATTTAAGAAATGTGGAGATAATCATCAAAACATTTTTTAGAAAACAAGGACTTTTAATGGAGGGATTTTTTAATTGATGAGATAATTAGAATCGTTTTTATGAAATGCATTATTTCCTTTGTTAAGTAATTAAATAGGGAAAAATTAATGGAATAGATTTATTATTAGAAATATGTATGGGAGAATAAAAATAATTAGTCATTACAGAGTTATATTATAATATTTCATGAATGGAAATTTATTCATAAACAGTCCTAATGAATAATTATATTTTGTCATGAAACTATTACTACTTTATAAGCTTTTGTATAATAATAACTATAATATAATAACATCAAACATAAAAGTTAAAAAAATTTATAATAAATATATATTTTATGTGACTCATCAAAGGGGTTGTATGTAAACCTCATAAAAGAAGATAGGTACATGGCATAGAACATGTCCCTAATATGATTATTTGAGACGATAAACCCTTACCTCATGATAATATATGAATAAAAATCTCATGAAACAGTGATCATTATATGGATTTTTAAATAAAAATATTTTTTTATGTAAAGTATCATAAAATACATTCGTTGGTTTTAGACACACATAAGAGGAAAATTAAATTGACTATAGAATATGTATTAGAGAAAAAAAATTTAGAAGAGAAAAACATACATTGAGCCACACATTCATTGAAATAACACTTTGATAATGATAGTAAATTAAAATATATTATAATTATATAAAAAAATATCTTATATATTTATAATATCAATATCAATCATTTAATAATATTTTAACATCCATTTATTAATAATTTCTTATTAAAATCATCATTTCTGTATTTTTAACTATTTCATTATTCTTCAGAATTTTGTTTTAGAATGTTAATAATGATACAAATATTATATAAATTAAATGTATATATATATTTATATTTTTATATAAGTGATAGATATAAAAAAATGAATTATACTAATCTTGTAGATGGTTAGTCATACATACTCTTGAATGATGTATTCAGTGGATGGAATTAAGAAGAGGTAAATATTAATTAAAATTTATATAATCATTTTTATATCATATAAATCATGTAAAATCATTAAAAATATCTTTAATAAGATTCATGTAAATTTTTAATGAAAAAATAATCCCATTGCTTTACGGAGGCGATAGTCTATGCGTTCACATGAGTGACAATATCATTTAAAAAGGGATTTGATGTTAAGAAGGTAGATGTGATATTAGAATTAATAATGTATAATTATATCTAATATATTATTCAAATACATCATATTATATATTCATTAGATGAACTGATGGAATAAAATTACATTAGGTCATGTGGTGGTTGTCCGATGCACACATGATCAACAATTTTATTTCCCATTTTATGGAAGAGGAGATATATATTAGTTATAAACTACAAAAATAACAACTAATTATATGGTATATACAAGTGTTATTATATTTTAATTATTAATACTTAATTGAAGTTGGTAAAAGAATATTTAAAAACAAAGACGAAGACGATGGATGTTATCTTTACCTAGAAAACCTTAATTTTAATATCTTAATTAGGTCCATAGAGTTGGTATTTTTAGAATAAAAAAATATCTATAGCATATATAAGGGAGTTAGGGCAGTTTTTTTCAAGGGTTAGGTGATCTAAATGTATTAATAGGTGTCACTATGTGGGGGAGTAGTTAACCATTTACAGTTGAGGTGACTGGCACACTTGTAAATTTTGAATGTTTTAAAATAATATCAAGTCCTTTTCATTGAAAAAGAATATAAAATGTAATATTATGAACATTTATAATAAATAAGTAAAACAATAGGTCAGAAAATAGAAATTATACTTGTGATTAAGATATTTTAACACTTATCTTTTTAGTTTACTCTTTTCTTAAATCTCTTTTAACGTTAACCGTGGTAACCAATTATTAATGGTTCACAATTCATTATGAAAAAAATAAGATAATTTTTTCCACAATATAAACTATTATAATTAAAAATAAATATTCATATTTATCATATACAATTCATTGAAGTGTCGTAATTTTATTTGAAATTAATCTGACAATTATGAAGAAATAATTATTTTCGAAAATAAAAGTTCACAAAAATATAGATTGTTAAATAAAAATTCTTCATAAAATTGACTATAATGAACTAAATTAAATTAATAAAAGTAAAATTTAACAAAATTTTATGTTAAAATTATTTTAAAATAAAATTTATATTTTTAAATGCATTAAGAAATTATTTCTTTAAATAAAAATATTTATTTCTCTCTATTCATTAAAAAATTAATAATTTCAAAAAATTATCACAAATTCACACTAAAATAGTTTTTAAATGTTTATTTAATAAATAATGATATATTTTTCATATAGATTTATATATTTTAATTTTTTTATAAGTTAATTATATTTTCGACACAAAAAAATCAATAAGATTCATTTGTGAACAAAAATAATTTTTGAAATGTAATACGACGTTAATAAAAATTTAGTACTTATTTGATCAGAATTAATCTGAATATTTTTATTTATTAGAAAAATTATTTATAGTTAATAAATTGAATATTACTATTATTACCACTATATTTAATGTCTAGATTATAATGGTCATCTTTAAATAATTATAGTATATTGTGGTTTGTAAATAATTAGTGTTGTGTGTAACATAAGTTATCATGGAAATTAAATTTATTTAGAGATAAATATATTATTAAATATTAGGGTGTTCAATTCTTCCAAAATAATAAATTTTAGCTTCTTAAATTTTAATTTTCTGCAATAATTAGTGGATTTATAGATTACAGTTCATTAATGAAAATCCACATCTTTAAAATTGTAAATAAAAATTCATTAAAAATAGGGAAAGGGATATATAGAGACCATCTATAATAACACAAACATATGTTTCCAAATATGGTAAAATAAATTGGAAGTGAAAATATGGACCTAGAAGAGAAAACTAATTCCCATGGACTATGGTAGAGTGATATAGAACTTAATCGAGATAAAGTTAATTTCCACAAAGGCATAAATATTTAATGGGTCAAAAGGATTTTTATTCATCGATAATGAATGTCAATGTATAATTTTTTTATTTCATGGTAATTTTCCTAATAATGAGGGACTGTTTTACTATAAATATAAATAATACTTGATAAATATTCTTACTTAAATTATTTTTATTTAATAAGTAGATTACCTCCTTCTGTTAGGACTCGATCAATTTCCACCTCATTTCATAGTCAACGAAGTCAAAATAAATGATGAATGTTTTATTATTGAAAAAATAAAATTGTCTCTAAAGTGATCATAAAATCCATAATAGATTGAAAATTAATACTATCTATCCCTAAATACTTTCCAAATATAAAATGGATGTCCCAAGTTTTGAAATATAATACATTAATATCTAAAAACATAATAATAACATCCATAATTAAACCATTTAAAAAGTATTAAACCTTATGTGTCTTGAAAAAATTGACCAACCAAATTAAAAATCCAAAAATATATAAGAATTTGTCTCATACACACTCATATACAGTTTCACAGACAAACAAACACAATCACACTCACACATAAATAAATAAATAAATATATATATATATATATATACAGATAAAATTTAACACTTATCCCCAAATATAATGTTTCATATAATTTCACAAACCAAACATGTGAACACCAAAATCATATATTCTCTTGAAACATGATAACCCTTTATAAAAAAACTATTAATCACAACAAAATCCTCCATGAAAAATTATATTCTTCACAAAATGTTGTTTTATCAATATTCCTTAAATAAAAACGTTGATTATCAAATATATTTCATAAATAAAAAAATGGTATATAAAAACCCATAAATTACATTGAAATTAAATAACCATCAATTTCAAGGTCAAAAATACTATAAAATTTATTTTATCTATATAATTCATCTCTTTATATCGACTAAAAATTACTATCTTAAAACTAGTCACATATTTTGGGTTATCTTTACCTCAATCACTTGTTTTGTTTAAAATATTATGTTTCTAATAAATACATTTTCATGTTTGAAGATACTGATCAGAATATTATTTTAAATACATAATAAAAATATCAAAATAATAATCCTTATATATTTCCTGATATTTTTAACCAAAAAATCCTTAATAATAGCATTCTATAACAAAATTTTTAAAATAAAATACATAAATACTTCAATCCTACAACTTTAATGATTTTTAAACACATGTTTCCTTCATTGATTTATGAGTTAACTCTTAGAGAAGTGCATTAACTCATATAATTCACATGTTCCCCCCATATAAGACATTGAGTTCCTTTTAATTTTTTTCTCTTTTAAATATTACATAGAAAATATCAACCCTTATTTGGAAACATTTTCTTTGTTCCTCTTTCCCACAATCATGTCATGAAGAGAATTTATATTTTTTTATTATATACTCACTACCTAAATAAAATTTAATAATGTCCATATTCCTTCTAATTTACCATTTATTCGTCTCATAAAATTTTATATTGTTAATAATATATCAAGATAGATGATTAGAAATAATCCTAATGTTTCTCATTCTAGTTCCATCTTCATTTTGTTCCTCATGAGGATAATTACTCTATTCTCTATCACATTCACCATTGACATGAATCCTTACAGTTCTAGATAATTTCTCAAACAAAATATATCAAAAAATGTTCAACATTTATCATAGTGGGAAAACAAATAATATTGAAAAACCATTAATAGGATGTTTAAATTAACACAAGTTCATTCTAATATCGTGAAACCCTAGGTTAACATAGGATATCATTGGTTATAACATATTATAATTATTCATAATTGTTCAAAATGAAAATATAAGTTAACTGAAGAATATCCACCCAATAATGTCAAACTAGGTGCGTAGAAAAGAAAAACATTTACGCTCCCGAATAACATGCAAAATATTCATAAATTGAAATTTTTCATAGTTGATAAACCAATATTTATATACTTTAAAATAACATCAATTATTTGTATCCATACACGTGTTTACTTCATAGAAGACCACATAATCTATTCTTTACCAAATATTGAGGAAGTTATCATATACATTGACATATCCCTTAGATTTTCAACAGTATTTATAAACATAATCCCCATAGATTAACTAAACCATACATTGATACCAACTATAGAGACCCATGATTAATATACAATAATATGAGAAATTTCTAGTCTAATATTCAATACATTTCACTGATACATTTCCTTGGGCCATAAATGTTTAGTGTCTTTGTATACTAGATACACTAAATTATTATTTCATGAAACATCGTAATTATCTCTGAAAATTATATCCCTCATTTATAACCCTTCATAGATATACCATACATAAAACCATTCATCATAACTGGGTGGAATGTATCCCTAATAAGGGGTGGTATTAGATGCTCAATAATGGTAAATAAGGGAGATGCTAATTGATGAAATTGTAAAAGCATAAGATGAGGACTAGGTAATGATATCATATTTCTAACAAACAACGTTCATACCCAATTTTTCAAATGTCTTAAACATGACTCATAACAGTAATCTTTACAATTTTAAATTCCATTAATGATATGATTTATAAATCATCATAAGTCAATCATAAACTATAAGTTAATGTCCCAAAAGTGTGGAACCATCATAAATTTTGATACCATTTTATAAATCAATGTTAACTACCAAGAACATAAAATCAGTGTGGATTAAGAATCCCTACATGTCCCCTATTTCAAAATGAATCATGAATTACCACTATTATCAAATAGTGGATTGATAACATTAACTTGTTTCTTATAGTGGATCAATAATAGATTTTTTTTCCCATACATATCTCATGAGATATATAACCTTACCCAATGTATTAGTGAGATATATATATTTATGGTCCCAACTATGAAATAATGGATACCATATACATTTATTCCATAATATCAAAAAACATTCATCATATCATCACATCAATACCTTGGTAAAGAATATAGGATTCATAAATATTCCATAAATTCAACATAGAATAACCCATGAAAATAAATGGGTTTCTAAAAAATATCATCATAATAATAATAAATCATATTGGGATAGAATAATTATGCTATCATTGTATTATATCCCTAGTAATTTTTAGAAAACATCAAAGGACCAAATCTTATATAGAATATTGTATTGAAAATTACTCAGACCATTTATTGTTGAAAATGGATTTTTACCTTGATGTATTTATTAAAACAATTTCAATATTTTTATATATTATTTGAAAATAACCATTGAAAATTATAAATCATTGAGAAGTTATGAATATGGGAAATTCCCTTCATTTTTTATATATTAAATCACATATTCTTTCCATATTTTCCATAAAATTTCAAAATCACATCGTTCGTAAAACGATAAGATGATTATTTTTAAACAATTTTTTAAATAATAAAAATTGGGTAAAAATAGATTTAAAAGCATTAATTTATATTGGTAACATTATTAAAAACATTTTTAGAAACCCTAGACATCTAAGTGAAATGATTTTAAAATCGAGAGAGAAATAAAGTAAATTTTCCTTAAATAATCGTTTTAGTCACTTGAGTACATATAAATACAAAAAATTAGAGGAATGAATTTATTATATAGAAACAATTGGAGGAGAATAAAAATAATTAGTTTTTAGATATAGATATTAATATTTTATCATTTTAAATTTAGTGAGCAATGGTCTAGAAAAATAATAGAATTAAAACATAAAACCATTATCACTTTGGTAACATTTGATTTATAAACCTAATAAAAGAATAAAATAAAAATTAAACTGTAATTATCAAATAAGTAATGGAATTTGTAATTTAAAATTTCTTGGTGGATATATATACAACTTTTAAAATAATACAGGTGCATAAAATAACATATGTCTCATAAAAGATAATTTGAGATAATAAACCCTTAACGAATTAGTAGTACCCAAATCAAAAACTCATGAAAGATTAAAACATATGTGGATTTGAATATGACAATAATTTCAATGAAAATATTCATAAAATACAATCATTAGATCTATATTCAAAACAAAATGGAAAAAAAATGTGATTATGACATATAACTATTAAAAACCAAAATGAGATGAGAAATTACTTATATTGAGTCACACATATTTTGAAAAAAATACATAAACATGGATAATAAATATATATTTATTATAATTCTATATGATAATCACATGAATTTTTATAATATCACAAATTATCCACTTATAATATTTCAACCCCAATTTATTAATAATTCTTAACTGAAATTGTCATTTCTTTGGTCAACTCAATTATATTTCGTAGAGTTTTGGTTCGATGGTTCTGGATATGTTTTTTTCATGATTATATTATCCAAATAATAGAAATAAATATATAAATATATATCCATAATGGATAGATATAGAAAAGTGAATGACACAATTCATTAAGACAGTATGACATATGTATACATTAACACTATTGTAATTTTTTGATGGATGGAATAAAAAGGATAATATTAATTCAACATAAAAAAAATATTTATTATATCATATATATCAGATGTATATATTAAATATATAATTTTTAAAATTCATGTATATATTAAATGAACAAATTACATGGCTTTATGGAGGCTATAGTCTACATGTACATGCGAGCGATGTCATCATTTTCCATCAAATTAGAATGTAAGAAGGTAGATGCGATATTATTATTAAAAAATTATAAATATTTTATAAATATAAAATATATATATATATACTTATAATACATTATTTTATTCATCTTTGAGGGGGGAAATGAAAAATGAGTTTCATTGGTTTGTGAGGTCGTTGTCTATCGTACTCATGATCGACAATTTTGATTCCAATTTGATGTAAGAAGAGATAGATATAGGTTCGTACATTGGAAAAATAACATAAATGAATGTGTTTTATACTGGAGTTTTTATATTAGATATATTAAGACGAAACTGAATGTTGTAAAAGAATAATAATAAAAGAAAGTGTTTGGTTTTTGAATTTACAATCTCTTTAAGAACCACTTTTGGATATCCTATTATTGATCCCAGATTTCGAATTTTAGAGGGTAAATATGATATAGATCATCAATAAGGGTGTTTGGGATATAATTAATTAGGGTTTTGTGAGATAACTGGATTAATATATGTGAATAATTGATAAGAGGATGTTCCCTTTTATAATTGAGGTTAGTTTCACAATTGCAATTATTCAATGTTTTAAAATAATTTCACTTATCTTCAATAAAAAATTGGCACTAAATTATACCAGTAATAAACCACATATGTTATTTTGTGGAAATGTTTATTTAATTTTTTTATAAATTTTGTTTTAATTTACTCCATATCCCTTGACTTTAATCCCTAGTAATATTTTTAACCTTACCTGTAGTAGTAGATTTTTAATGTTTACACTCTTCATTATGTAATAAAATTTAACTGAAAATATTTAATAATATTAATTATGAGGATTTGAAATATTTTTTCCATTTTATATAATTAAATTTACATATGTGGATTTATTTAATTTAAAATTAAACCTGTAATCTTGATAGAAATGTGGTTTCTAATGAAAATGTTTTCATAAGTGTAATGTTCTTTAATTTCAAAAATAAATATAAAATTAATTAAAAAATCATAAATTATATTAATAATAATTTAATTTAACTAATTTCACTTTTAAAACAAATTTCAAAATAATTTATGCTTTCATATTCATAATATGAAAAACACTTTAAAAAAACTGTATTATCACTCTTCATTGAAAATTTAATGTTTTAAAAAAATTCTAAAAAAATCACCAGAAATAATTCTGACCTATTGATATGAAAACATAAATTAATTGTTTTAAATATTCTTTTGAAAATTGGAATATAAAGTAATTATTATTTTTACCCATAAAAATAAAAAGAAAACATTTTAAAAAAAATAAATTTTTTAACCGTAAAATGACATCACTAAAAATTGACAAATATTTACAAAAAACTAATAAACAAGGTTTTATTTTTGAGATATATATATATATGTATCGTAATTTTATTTTCCAACTAACACTCTAAATTTAATGGTTATGTTATAATGGTCATGTTTCAATAATTATAGTGTGACGTGGTTCATTAAAACTAAATGTTGAATGTAAAACATGATATCAAAGAGTAACAAATTATTTGAAGAGAAATATATTAAAAATTTATTGAGGCATTTCAGATGATGTGAACTAATTCATAATTCCCCTATTAAATAATTATTTGTCCCTACTCAATTGACTTATATAGATCAAATGCATATGCCTTTTTATCTCTTTATTATCCTCTATTGGTTATACTATAGTCATTTCAAATTATCCAGAGTTTCATTACGAACCCGATGAGTGGAATAGTTTTAACATATTGACGTACCCTCACTAATTTTAAGGGTGTCTATGGGTGGAATGAATGTTTTATAGAACCCATTCTTGCTTATATTCACATTTAATTATAATACAAGTATGATTGTCGTGACACTATATGTAGATCCATCGATTTCCCACCTTGATCTCACACTTGTAATGACAGAGCCATACCCAAAGACTACGAATGGGGATCCAACCTCACATTACATGGTAATCCCCCCCATATTTTTTTATTCAGACGCTTTTAACATTAAACACACATGCTTGATTGGGGTACAAATGTACCTTAAAGATGTTGATAATGATATTATGTATTTTGTAAAATGTGAAACCTATACATGTCCAGTTATAAATATATGATATATAAATATATATCATGTATTCCTTTATATAGTAAATAATTTTAAAATAATTAATAACTTTAGTCGTAAGTATGCTACATAATATTTAAATAATATAATTATGAAATAATATTTAAATAATTGATTATATTAATTTTGTTATTAAATTTTAATTGAAATCACTAGTTATATTAGTTTTTTTAAAGATATAAAATAAAATTCATCTAATTTTTTATTATAATATTTAATAAAAATTTCCAATAATATTTCAACCATTTTATTTGAAAATGAATAAAATTTAAATATTTAGCATATTGATTCATGATGAAATTTAACCAAAATTTTAATGCCTATAATTATGTTGGTGGTAAATGAGTTATTTCTTGATGATGACTACGAAATGTCCATTTAATGTCTTTTGGATGTAATTATAGCTATTCTTCCGAACTAAATTTTTGTAAATTTATTTTTTAAAATATTTTAATGAATTTAATAAAATATTTATTTTACTTATATTCAAGAGACTGTCTCAAAACATCAGGTTTTTTAAATGTTATTCAACCAAAACTCATGCAAAAACCTCAAAATTTTAGTTTTTTTTAATTATTTAAACACAAAATCAGGAGATAATGTCTTGATATAGGAATTTTTTTAAACAATTTGTGACCAAATTATGAGTATATGTTGGAAGTAAGAGTTATTTAAGTTGTAAAAATTATACCCACAATTTAGAGACTATATCATATTTTATAGGTCGGTTCAAAAATCATGACAGAGTCCAAAAATTTTAGAAACCATTTTATTCAATAATAATATCAAAATCATTTAAATTTATAAAAAAACTATATTAATAAAAATATTATTTTTCATGATTTTTAAACTAACTCTAAGGATATAAACCCATGAAATGGGTGCCATTGAACGATATAAAAATAATAACAATTAAATTATCAACCAATAAACACTGACTCCACATAAAAAAATAAACCAGAATCTTTAAAATAATGACAATATATATATGCAAGCAATATAATATGAAAATAAATATAATAAAAAAGGATGAGCAACCAAATAAAACTTCTCTTAATGAAACACCACCTAACCCAACCATTCACTAAACCACAAACTAATATTGTTCAAAAAATCCATAATCTATTATATAAATATATTAAAATATTATATAGAAGTATGGGTTAGGGTATAATTATACTAGGTAGGTTTCTACTATAAAATTCTCTTAATAATGTGGAAGAATAATACCAAGGAACTAATAAATGGAAATTGAAATTCATTTTTTCATATCCATGTAAAATTACAACACCGTCTCAGTAGTACTCACCCACTAAATCCTCATAGAAAATTTCTAATTTATAAAATAAAAAAAATCATGGAAGTTACCCAATACTCACCTCCTCACTAATATATACATTATCAAATCCCAAATACTTATATCATAGTTATTTCTCCCCATCCTCATATAACATGTTAAATACAATATCCATATATGGTAAAACAAAATGACATAACCACATATATCATATATACCACTATAAAACCATTAACATATTCTATAAACACATAACACACATCGATGACCCATGAAATTACCACACAACCTCTATTGTATATCAAATTAAGACACTTAATTTTAAGAGAGATCATAATTGGGGGAATATTCAGCCAACCAGATCAATTATATCCTATAAATTAGGCATTTTCAAACATCCAATTAACATATATGGGTCTCAATCGAGATTCCCAATATTAGTTTCATTGTGTAAAAAAACATAAGATAATTTAATATAACACACAATCACAACCAATGATCTACTACTTATAAAGTCACCTCTATAATCCCACCATATCATCACACCATCACTCCAATATAACAATAATTATTTCCACAGAAAAGAAAACCACATCAAAAAATACATAACATCATAAAAACACCACAACAACATCTATTTTCTTCCCATTACACAGAGTATTTCCACAAATATAATAAAATTTATTCAAAATTTAGTTCATTTACAATAAAACCATTTTCAATACATGTTAATTAATGGATCAAATATTTTAGTGAGTTTAGCATATTTTAGTGGATATAGTAAACACTAACCATTTCAACCATGTTAATCGAACTTAATTCGATTAACACTTCTTCCTATAACGTGTCAATAACAATAAAAAATCCTTTCCGACCATCAAAAATAATTTATCTAAATAACTACACCATAATAATCTATCTTATAAACAAATAATTCCAAAAAATTATAACTTCTTTATGAAATTTTAATATAATGTTCAACATAAATGAAACAATTAAAATTTTACAATTTTAAATTTTCTCATAACATTATCATATTTCTATTTGTTTAATAAATTAAATTATATTTAGATTTATTCATCTATCCATCATTAAATTATAGACACATACATATCATGAAAATCGAGATACAACACAAGAAAAATATTATAAATCATGACAAATTTTGTTCGACCCACTTCTCTTTTAATTTAATGAAAATTTTATCACTATTAAGAATAACCTCATCCAAATAACTTAGTAAAACAAAAATAATTATTTAAAAAACCAACATTATAAATAAATGGTATATAATAAAATTCATCTACCCTAATTGAAGTGTATCTTGCCACATCATTAAAAAGATGAATATTAATGAAGAAATGTTCAAATCTGAAAAACAATTTATAATTAATAATGATTAATTTATCCCATATTAAATTAATACATAGAAGAATAAACTAGAAACTCTATGAGTATATATTAGATATATAATAAAGAATAATCAAGTAAAAATTACCTTAATAAACATAAATAATTTCATATAAATGGATGATATAAAAATAATTTGAACGAAAACCTTGGAATTTATATGAAACAACTATTTTTTTATATTATACTTGGAAGGTAGATAATATAAATTTAAATTATGAAATAACTCAAATATTTAAAAAATATGGGGATTCCAAATATATCCGTGTAACACACTATATCCGGACTCAATAAGGTTCAATAAACAATGATTTTGAGAATCACGATGGGATATCACCCATATCTTAGTATAAAAATCATTCATATTATGATAATACTATGGTAAATTATAACATAATAATAATAACTACACTATATTCATCATGACATTATATATTCACAATGAAATACTCCCTTTCCTTTACTTCTATACCTGCTTTACTCTACTATCTCGAAATCCCTAATGTTGCATCACAAAAAACTATAACTATCACAAAAAAACAAAAAACTCATGAAATATATTATTATAACAACGTACTAAACTATTTTGAAAATAACTAGTAAAATCCCAAAATTCTTCAACACTAAGGCATTATGGTTTACTTTATGATATCAAACCAATTGTTTTAGAATGTGATGAATTTAACAAATAAAAATAGCTAAAGGTGAATTTATATTATAGTTTGAAAATCTTAAAAAATAAATTTCATTATAATAAATCTTGATTTAATGATATGAATTATTATATGACTTGAACATTAATTATAATTTCATATCAACCACCACTTATATTAGCCCATTTACATTTAATATTATTACCATCACCTCCTTTATGTATAAATTAATAATTAGAAAAAGAAAAAATTTAATACTCTATTCTAATAGATTTTAATGACTATTTGATGTCACTTATATATTTTTGATTGTGTGTCACAAATTTTGAACAATTCAGTAAGTCCCATTCATAAAATATTTAATATCTTAATAAGGTGTAGTTTTAGCATTGTCACAGTCTCAACAAGCTCTACACTTATAATTGGGTACATCACAATAATGTCGAAGCATAATATTATGAATAGTCCAATATAGTCTACTTTTTTATTGTGGAAACTTTGGAAAGGTCCACAATTAATATTGTGAATATATTAATAAGGTATGTTCTTAACATTATGAACATATAAATAAGCTCCACGCATAACATTTTTAACTTTTCAATATGGAACACCCTTGTTATTTAGAACTTATCAATAAAGATTATACTTTCCATTATCCTGATTTCAATATGGTCCGTGGTTAACATTGTTGAATTTTAAATGTGGTCAATGCTAAAAACTATTGTAGTTTTAAAAAGGGTCACACTTAATAATGTGAACATTTTAATAAAGTACACATTTTATACTGTCAACATGTCAATAAAGTTTATAGTTAATATTGTGACCACTTTAATAAGATTCATTTTTTACATTCTTATGTCGTGAGATAGAAACATTCACACAATGCATCGGAGGGATATAAATTATCCACTCATAAATATTGATAAATCATATATATTTATGTTCAATATGATCATTGAAATATTCATAATTACGTAATATCAAAATTAAACCATCGTAAATAAATGGGTTTCATATACACTACTGTTAGACATTATCATAATCCGACCACATAAATAATTCAAATGGAAATATTATAGAATTTATCTAGTGAATCATAAGAAAAGTTAAATGTTTTTTCAATATATATTAAAACAATTTTATAAAAATAATTGAAAATTGCACTGGTGATCATGAATATTTATTGGTTTCTTTTGATAAAATTTACATTAAAAGAATTACAAAAAAATTATAATTTAAATTAATTTTGGAAAACCAAGGAAATAAGAGAAAGGATTTTTATGAAGAATAAAATTCCAAAAGTTATGAAAATTAATTGACATGAAAAACTTTAAAAAAGATTACTCTGTTCAAAATCATGAAAAGATAGTCAAAGTTGATAGAAAATGACCATACATTAAATATAAAAAATCATTCACTTTTCAAAATAAATATAATTTAACTGATTAAAAATGATATTATTCACTGAATTAGATAAAATTACATCAATAAATAATTTAAATATTTTAGAAATAGCATAAAAGTATTGTTGACTAAAAATTATAGATAAGGTCAGCAACAAATACAAACATTATTTCAGAAGAACTAAGAACTAAATGAAGAACAAATGACAATAAGCCTTGTAAACAAAGGTAATAAATATTTCAGTATGAAATATATGAGATTTAAGATATAAATAAAAAATTATTCTTCCCAAATTAAATTTAATACATAAACAATCTTGATTTCGAAATGATATTTGAAAATAAACACTTCTTATTTTGGCACCTTGTGAATCAAATGCCCTTGAAGGGGAAAACCAAAGATTAAATTGTTAATACAATTAATTTGATGAAAAATATGATGAAATATATCACTGGGAATTATATATTCAATAACAAAGAAGATACAAGGTTAATCTAAAACATATATCAATGAAGAGAAAATTATGTTAAGAAACCCCATACCTTTACCCATGACATCTAAAAATGTACATTAAACTCATATGTAATATATATAATCATCTTAATCATTTATTTTATATATTAATTCATATATAATACCTTTATTAATATTATATTATAATAATTAATTTTAGATATATTAGTTAGATATTATTTATTTTCCTCACGACAAGTTAGTACTTTTTATTATTTCATTCTAGTCTTGTTATGGATAAGTAAGTAATCTTTCCATAATAAAAATATCATCATTCCAATATTATATAGTTGTTTAAATAATATATTTAATGATTTATGTTATCACATTTAAATTTTTAAGGAATACATAGATATAGGTATTAAAAAAGAAATCCATGTTGAACATGCTTTGTGTATTTTCCTGATAACAATGTGTTATATAATATTTATTATTTAATTTTGTGTTATCATTATGGAAAAATATTCATGAAATTTATTTATATTTAATATCATATATTACTAATATTAATTTATTGATACTTATTGATGGAGATAATGATGATGATTAAATAGAATCATTCTTGTTAGTGGTTGAAGAAACACAAATAGTGACACACTATACTTGTGATTGAGTAAGAGATAAGAGTCTATGATAGTTGTATAAATTCAATTTAAGAATAATAATTTTAATATTACTCCCTTATATTGGATAATGTGATTTATAAAGAGTGTATATGAGAAGGTGATATAAAAGTTAAAACATTTCAGAAAAAACATGATGACTTCAATCATGCTCTACATGGGTTCCGTTGGAATGAAGGATTTAGGAATCCTTATTGGAACTAGAAGAATAAAATTTCTAAGAAGGATTATAAGTTTGGAAAATATTATATTAATCTAGAGATAATAGAATGGTTCGAGTGGTTTGGGAGGGGTGGTGGAGAGAACATATTTTTTGTTGGTTTGAGTGATTTTTTTAAAATTTCCCATTATTTAATAGTCATGGAAGTTAATTTTTAAATGGAAAGTTGAGCAATTAGTCTAAAAATTAAGGTCAATCAAGATTAATTTCATTATAAAATTGTATGATTATTTTTGAAGTATTATAAAATTATTTTAGACATATGTTATACTTTAAAATGTTTACGGTCTACAGATGTCCTGAACCATTCAACCATGTTACTTTTTTTTGTAGTGAAATTACAATATGATATAAACTTATTTTTGATATTTCAATAAAATATTTACGAATTTTAACCTAATTAATTTCTTAAATATTAACATTTAAACCCTTAAATGAATATATATATATATATATATATTGTAAAACTATTTTTTTGGAAAAATAACTTTCTGATTACATAGTCTTCTTTATCTTATTTCATGTAAATTAATATTTTAATGAGTAATATTATATTTTTGTATAAATTGAAAATAATTATTACATTAATCAATATAATGTGGTAAATTTAATTTGTTAATATAAAAAACAACAATTAAAATACATTACTATGATAAAACAACTCATTTTTAGGAATAAATGATTTTTATCATATCCACTTAAAATTAAAAATTTATCATATAAAAATAATATTTTCACAATATAAAGGTATTATAAAATTTTCCTAATTTTATAAACAAAACAAAATTTTTCTTTAATAAGAATAATAAAAATATCTGACACATAAAATATTTTTTAATGAAAATATTGTAATTTAATTTTATCTATTTAAATCATTACATAAATGTGATTTATATTTGTTGAATTTCAATAATTAAAATGTATAAAAATTATTATACCCATTGTATACATGTACACCCAATAACTATATATCAAATGACAATATTTATAATGGACATATCTCTAAACATGATATTTCAAATGAACATATACATAAATGGCATATTTCATTCATATATATTTCCTTACATATATTATTTCGATCATTCATCATAATAATTAAAATTTCAACCAACATTTGTATTATATTTCTAATAAATTTCTATTCTTATTTATTTATAACCATGGTTATAATCTTCATCCATAACCACGAGGATAAATATTTTATATTCTTTTCACTTTTATTTTATAATTTATTTATTCCTCCATTACTTTTATTAAATAAGACTCTTATTATATTATTATAATATATTAATTTGTATCTTGCATTAAAAAAATTTATTTCAAAAATATGTAAAACAATTTAAATTTTTTTTTGGGTGAAATATATTATTCAAAAAAATTATTTATTTAAAGGGAAATTCATACAAAAATTTCATGGTGATGCAATCTATGAGATTAACTAAAGTTCATTATTTAAATTTTAATTATCTATCACTAATAAAGTCAATTAAATTTATAAAAAAATAAATAGAAGATTAATTAGTTTTCTAATGAATTTTAAATGTTGATATCATTGGAGAGATTACGAAACTCAACTTTAACTTCATTGTAGGAATATAAAAACCATACCAATTATTTTTCATTTAGATTTCATGAAAATAAACTTTTGAATGATTAGTGTGAACCTAAACATGCTTGTAACACCGAAATGAATTAAGCAGTAATAATTAAATTCCCTTCATCTGATATAAATTTATATGTGTCAGCACCTAGAAATAGTTATAAACTCTAATCAACTTATAATTAATTCTTATATGGATAATTATGAAGAATATGCACGATTTGAATCCCCATATTTTCCCAAACAATGATTTACTTTCCCATATTAATCTTTTATTCTATAAATCCATAGAGAAATATATTATATTGGGAATTAATTTTTGTTTTTGGATCCCTATTGATGTCAACTAGATGTAAAATAGCATTTATCCTTTTAAAATATTCCACAAAGGCCTCAATAAACATATTCAATTCAGTTATCTCCTCCTATGACTATAAAATCACATATAGCTCATCACTAGATTCAATATATTCCATGGGACCCTCATTATGATATTGTTTTCAATTGTTATCCTCAATTTGACATTCTCATAGTTCTTGACTATCCATGGGATGCATTTAAGAATTATTTTATCCTTACTCCATTTTTTCTTCTCTACCTTATAACTATTTAAAACCATTGGGAGCAATATTACCTTTCTGGGGAGAAATAAATTCCATCCTTGTGTTTGTAGCCTTACCCACTAATGTATTGGTTATTTCATTTGGTATAATGATGTAACAAATAAGTTTTTTATATTTTTTCTTATATTATCTAGGTACCCACATATATAATATCAAACATGTATACAGTTTTTTTATTAGAATCAACTGAATATGAATCCTCCTTATTATCAGAGGGACCATGAGGATAGGGTTTGACACATACTATTATTTAGAGGAACTATAAGGTCCCTCAATTTGTAGTTCCACTAGACCAACTCTAGATTATTTTCCCATTTTCTATTTATTATTACATTTAGCAATTCCATGTTCTGATCCATGTATATAATCTATTTATAAGGTATTTTCACTTTTCTAAAAAATAATAATGAATGAATCGCTTGATGTATTTATATTATGGGATGATGTGCCTTCCAAGATTCTACTAAAATATCATATTATAAGATTCCAATTTTCTTGTATATTATACTGTATTTAGCTACATTCTATTTCTAATAGCACTGACTCCTAAATTGTAAATTTCTTGAGGTGAAAACTTTGTTGTCATCTGCTGAGTATGGAGTTTCACCCTAATCATTTAAACTAAATTCCCATCATATTTTTGTTCTAGAAACGGTATAAAGAAATTAATTTCAATAGGGATTTTATAGCCATCCACTCAACAATATAATATAATATCATGGTTGAAAATATGAAATCTGAATTCCCGATCAAATAAATTATATTGATTCTTTGTACATATATCAAAAACATACCCAAAATAAAATAATATTTGACTAAATGGTTAATAATATGATTTTATTGAATAACATTCCCATAGAATTTACATAGATAACAATTAGCGACATTGAATGAAATTATTATACTGTTTAGATATTTAATAAATAATTTTATATCAATTTGAAAGAGATATGATTTAATAGTATTATATAATGTACATTATATAATGGAAGTCATTAAAATATGATCATATATGATGTTTTAAATAATGGATGTACCTGTCACAACCCAAATTTAAATATGCATTCTTCCATTACGTACTAAAACAAAAATGGTTAGAATGAGTGCCTAAAAAATCATATTAAGAAGTCATATAATAAGGTAAAATATTCTTATGATGTAAAAAATTATATCCCATAATTTTTCCAATGACATTTTAGGTTCATCATTTAAAATATTTTATCAATAATAGGTTGTTTTATATTCAGTTTTCTTATAATTTCTCACATAAACCTAAAGAATAATTAAACCTCTTTATTTGATACTAATTGAGGGACCCCATACCCACAATCATTTTTATATTTCTAATATTAAAATTTTACATTGATTATTTGATACCATGTGAGATGACCAAATCATAAAACAAATATATATTAATATTTTCCATAATTTAAAATATCATTTAATAAATTAATGTAATATAAAAACTTAAAGGAGTAGTGCCTTCGGGTATTTTCAATATGATCTTCTTTTTCTCAACATGTCCCAAGTGAATCCCATAAGATGCTACATACATTCCATCCTTCTAGAAATATCATAAATAATATTGTTCTTCATACCTTTGGAATAGAAAAATAATGAATTGAGATCTTATATAGTTAATAGTGGTCAATATTATAGATATCAGTCCAATATCATAATTGAGCATGTGATTATAATGTGGTTATGAGAACATAATCAAGGATCATAATTCATAGAATAGGGATTTCATCCTAATACAAGATAAGTGTAAATGAATTTTTAATTAAATATTACATTATTATAAACCATGAACATGGGAAAATGAAAAATACATTATTAAATATATAACGGTGTTTTGATTTATTATGAACATTGGGATAAGTTCTGCACATAACATATTGAACTATAAAAATTATAAAAAATACATTGGTAATATATAAAACAACTAGATAGGTGGTTTATATTGAACATATATCCATACAAGGAAAATTTATACGAGAAAACCCTTATATTTACTCTTGACATTCAAAAAGTTATTTAATCATCGGCACTAACAAAAATAATCATCCAAATCAGTTTTTTATGAATATAATTCAAATATTTTAAATTTCAAAGACATTATTTATAACAATCCATTAATATGTATATTAGTTACATATTGATTATTTTCATTATCAAAATTAATTAATTTTGATTTATTTGTTCTAGTTTTGTAATGGATAATTCAATCATCATTATTTAATAGCATGTTAATAATCCCAATATTATTCATAGAAATTGAATTATTGTGTTTTAATGATTTATTTATACCATGAACATTTTTAAGAAATATATGATTGTGGTTCCAGGGAATGAAATCCATGATTATCCAGTTTAATGTAATTTAACAATAATAGAGAGTTATCTAATATTGCTGATTAATTTTTATGTAATCATTTCAGAACCATTTTCATGAAATATACAAATGATTAATATAATATATTACCCTCATTAATATCTTGAATCTTATTCTGGGTGAAGATAATTATATTAATTTTACCACATTTATGTAAGATGTTGAAACTAACCAGACAAGATATTGTTATACTTTTGAAATAATAAAAGACTAGAAATATATAATAATAGTACTATTTTATAGGAAGTATAATGAGGTTAATATAACCTAAATATGGTAAAAAAAATATTAATAAATAGTCGATATGATAAATTAATTGAAAATGTTTTAGATATACATAAATACATGTTTATTTCACATCTTCTTATCATGGGTTCCTTTCGAATAAATGACTTATGATTCTTTCATGGAATTATAATGAAAAACACAATATGATGTATTTATGGGAGGAAAATGTTTTTGTTATTTTTTATATAATAAAATGGGGCTAGTGGTTTGGGCTGTGTAGTGGAGATATCCTTTTATAAGTAAGTTTTAATGGATGTTTGGAAATTTCACACTACATAATGATTAAGAAAGGTCATTTTTAGTGTTAAAATGTGTCCATTAGTGAACTATACCATAAAATATATATATTCCATCAATATGACGGTTTTATTTTGATTTTTATATAATTAAAACATCATTTAAATATATATTTTTTTCATAATTTTTACGTCTTACTGATGTTATGCACTATTCACCCCTATAACATAACATATTTCATAATTTAAAAATTAAAATTTTGAACTGATTTATACAATAATATATTTTATCTTAAATCCAAATCTATTTATAAATATGATAAATTTAACATTGAAATTTATTTACACTACATATAGAAAACCAAAAAAAATTTAAATACCTTTTTAATACCAAGTGTTCTTATTATTATTTCGTAACAATGACCAATTGAAATGATTGATTATATTTTTTATAGACATGAAAAAATAATATTAGATTATTAATGGAATGTGATCAATTTATTTTATTAATATAAAATCACACAACAGATGATATTAAATTATCGTAAGAAATATCTATTTTTAACATTAAATGATTATAATCACATACACTTATAGTTAATTATTTTTATTTTAAACATTAAATTGTAAAAATAAATTTATTTTAAAATTTTCTTTTAATTATATAAATAATCCAAATCATTCCTTAGTAATAATAATTATTGGTGAATAAAAATTTATTTTTTTTCATAAAATATTTTAGTTATATGTTATATTTTCACATCATTCAAGAATTTTGAATTATTTTATTTTCAGTTTGAGAATAATAAATTTATAATTTCCATATTTCTATTGGATACACATATACCAAAAAAGATATATCTAATTTCCATATTAGCAATAAACACATTTCCAATGACCATATTTCCTAAAATCTTATATTAAAATGTCAAATTTCATTACCATATCTAGTATTTCATAGATTCCTAGAATAACTCATCTTATTCATTTACATTTATCCAAAAATGAATATTATATTCCTAAATATTCCCTTATTTATATAATTATAATGTATGGTATTTTTTCTAGAAAAACTATTAGAATTATGATTTTATGGTCATGATGTTTTAATTAGAATATTGATTAATTCCTATTATACTTTTTTAATGGTGATTCAAAATTTATTGCAATAATGAATTAATGTTTAGCTTCTAATTTAATATTTAATATTAATAAATTGTATCATGTATCTTTTCTTTTCTTTGTTTAATGTTATACAAGTTATTAAAATATTATATAATTAGAGGGAAATTGATACACAAGTTTTGTTGTGCTACGTAGATACATGTCCATAACGTGAACATAATTTTTCATTATTTCATAAAATTAATAGAAAAATACGATCTATGTTTCATGGATTAATTTTTAGAAATTTAAACTTATATCATTATTTTATAAGAAACACCATTGGTCATGGATGCATGACCTTAACAAGAAAACATAATTCCTTCTTGCAAAACCTTAAATGGATCAAAACTAATTAGTCTTTTTCATAAGACATTAAAAGTTTTTATATGAAATATTATATGTCATTGAACAATGTATAACTTGATTTTCCATATAGTGATAAGTTAGATATCCCTTTCTGGTCCCCATCACTCCATTATGGCATAATAAGACTCGTTATGCCTCCTTCGTTGGTGTTAAATCCTAGAATCAATTTCTATAAGTATATAACCTATAACACAATTTGTCAATATTAGATAATGAAAACATTTATGAATTGATCTTTTTAATTTATGAGTTTCATTCATTATCCTTTGTAAAAAAGGTTAATATTTTTGTTTTGTTGAAGGTTTTTTTATCATGATTAAACAAGTAATAGTTCACTGGACTAGATAAAAATCCCCTTTCTAGGATTCGTTATCCTTTAATACTAATTATATTCAAAATTATACACCCAAATAAATAAATTAAACATGCTTGTGATAATGAAGTTAAACTACTTTTAAAAATTATGTTATACATTGGACACATGATGTAAAAACTACAATAAACCATGACTTAGCCGGCATTTATTATGGGTGAAGATGGAAGAATAGGTGGAACATAATCATGGTTTGTAGATTGTTACACTACGGTTTAGTTATTGAAAAATATATAATATATAGACAATATTCTTTAAAATTCTAAAAATAGTATTGTATCTAAATATTTTGGCTTTATCTACAGAGATAAGTAAAACAAACCATAGTTTTAAAAACCATAAGAGATTTTGGATATATTTAGAAACATTATTAATATATATTTTTATTTAATGAAAAAAAATCAATCAATAAAGGGAATCACACTATAGAAATATAAGACGTATTAAATATCTTTATTTTTTAGTATAGAAATATTATGACCACTCGCATGTCAAACATGAATATATACTTTGGATTCTGTTAAAACATGAAGAGTTTAATATATTATGATAATATTTATAATTAAGTTTGGTTTAATGATATAAATACTTTTTGTTGATAATTCTTAGTGTAATTTTGTATACATTTATTCTATCATATTTATTATTATTTAATTATTCGTGGCCACTGTCTATTTATTAAATAATTTAACATTAATACATAAACTAGTATCTTGAATTATATCATGATCATGAATGATTATATAGTATAATGGGTTTAAATATAATTTTGGACAACTTAATAATTGATTTTATGCACCTGATCAAAATAAAATAGATGTTTGATGATTATAGAATAAAAACAAAGACCACAGTTTTGTTTATATTTAATGCTAGAAAAAATCATCATCATTAATTAAAATCATCGGTATCTTTATCCTCTCATAAACATATATTTATAAATTACTAACATTTATTCATGTTGGAAGTATGTTCAATTAGTTATTAATTGACATTAATCATTGAAATTATAAGTATTATGTTTTGAATCATGGTTTTATTCTAAGAATCATTCATATTAGTGTAATAAACGTTGGAAATTCTCTACATTATTCTTTTATGGTTAGTGATTGTGCATAGTATAATAGAAAATTAAACTTTATTCCTAGATAGAATTAATTATTGCCTATGAACAGTCATTATATCTGGAGTAGTTTTTTAAGACAAGTGAACATGTATGATTCTTTGATTTTTTATATTAATAAATTTATTTTTTCCACCTTTTTAGTTTTATTCATTATGATAGAAAAGGTTCATTTTACTAGGGTTATCATCATTGATATCAATAATGCATGAGTATCAAATAATGCTGATAAAAAATTATTGAGATAAAATTTAGAATGTTTATTTAGTTCATTTTTTAAAAAACATAAGAAAATAGGATAATTTTATAGACCTTATGGATATATGGTTTTCATTCATGTTCTTGGTTACTACTAAGCATTCTCATTCCATTGATTGATGCAAACAACTTTTACATTAAATCAATGATAATCCAAAAAAATCTCCAATTCATTCCATTTCAAAAAACTACCACATTAATTTCTATCTACAGATAAGGGATTTTATCTATAAAATTGTAATATGATCTAATTCTATGTTGTTTGAATTAATTTGGAAGTGTTTTTATTATTCAAAAATTATTTATGAGGTATAAAAAGGAATGGATGTAATGTTTGGACATACATTTATTTAAAATGTGGGATGATATGGAAATATGGATCTCAATAATATCCTATCTTCCCCAAAAATCAATGAATATTGATTTCAATATCATAAATTTTAATCAATCTGCTAATGAGTCACTTATCATATTATGTGATAGTTTTAAATAATTATTTAGAAGGTGTATCCTTGTTGATGTAGTGATGTGGTTAATAATTAAAACTTTTTAAAAAGGATTGACTCAAAGTAATCAATAAGTTGTTGATTTTTTCTTTATATGATCATTTATGAAGAAGATACATGGATTGTTTTTTTAGTTATCTTAAAAAAATTCACTATTTTGTAAATAAAAATGGATGGAGTTTATTAGTGGAAAGGGGTCACGTAACATATTTTAATGGGGGTTTTGTTGCAAAATTGTAAATTTTGATGATGAAAATGGTAATGATAATAGATATGAATTAAATTAAATTTATGTAAACTAAAATATAAATAATTTGGATTTGGATCAATTTAATAATTTAAAAGAATGTTTATAACAAACAAGTACCCACAGTATATGGTCTTGCATTGAAATCCATAAATTTATATTCTATAATTTGACGCTGATAAATGTGACCGAAAATTTTCATCTAAATGTTATAATATCCAAAGGAAATCATGGATCACTTAAATACCAGAGGACCTTTTGGTTTAGTGTTTTAAACGATTATAGGAAAATCTATCATAAATAATTCAGATCAACTTGGACACAAAAATAACTAGTTCATAAAATTCAACATCATCTCTTAATATTCCTTTCTTTTATTATTTCACAATATGTCCTCAACATCACCCTTTCGTAATCCTTTATATACATAAACTATTCAATATAATTCTTTAAATTATTTAGAAAAATATATATTAGATAGGTGATCTCAAAAAATTAGTAAGGGTATACATAAGCAGTAACAATTAAATGTAATTAATGTGAATAGCGGAGAATAAGGGTGTGATGACATAATCAAAGTGTGTCATCTCACATCCCTCAGGGCCCGTTCCATGAATACCCTATGACAGCCTTCCATAGGCTAGTGGATAGAGACTATCACTAAAAAAGAATTTCCCTATAATTGGGAAGGAATTTCTTTTAATACTACAAACACACAGACCAAGAACCCGACAAGATGAAAACCACATAGAAAAAACACAGTAGTAAAAGAGTGTACTGAAAGTAAAGGGGTCCAGAATAGGAGCCCAACTGAATGTTAAAACTAAAAAAACAAATCCTAAGATCGTCCACCGAGGATAATATCAGAAGCTTAAGTACAAATTGTCTTTTCCGCTGTCTACATGAATCGGTCACCTCTGTGTACCGGATGGTCCGAGATCCCTTAAGTCTTAGTCTAGCTACTCATCATCTGCTAATGAAATGACAAGGTTCAGGTGAATCCCATGTAGGGGTGCGTATAAAGATACCCAGTAAGGAACCTGAGAACCCTGAAGGTCTCCAAGAATTCCACAAAGGAAAAGGCAATAAGCATGACCTCAAACACAATGTATAAAATTAAGTCATCTTACATCAGGTACACAACAAAGAGATAAAGAATAAAGGGGGTTAGTCTTCAGTTGTGGCATTTTAATTTGTTAGGAAGTTCCACATTTTAACTTGAAGAAGATGTTCCATTGTCAATCCACATTGGTTCGTATGTCACTAATCCATGACAGGCCGCTCTAAGGCTGGTCGACACCGGGTCATGCACTTCTGATCCACACAGGTTGCTAGGATGTCGATCCACATTGGGTTGTTGTGATACTGATCCACACAAGTTCACTATGATTTTGATCCAAACATGGTCTCTAAGATGTTGATCCACACATGGCCATTATGATGTCGATCCACACAGGTCCACTCTTCAATTGACAAGAAACAACAGAATTTATCCACACGGTGCACTTGAGTTTCATATAATATCCTCCTCAAGATATCAGTCAAGACTCAACTACCACTAAGATCCACAAAGAAGTAACCCAAAGGATCTCCATGTCGTAAGGGTCACAACACGACAGACGACGCGTCAATCAGATGCCCGGTCTGTGAGTTACAAGAGTATAAGTACCAAGGGCCCAGTAGGATTCAGGTTTGATCCATCCTGGATATACACCAACATTATCCAAAACATAGGTGGAGTATCTCAAATGGACCTCCTTGGTCCAAATATTCCATATCCTTAGACGGTTAGTCAAACAAATGTCTGGGTTTTAAGATATGACCTTTTAAGCGAATCAAGGTTGAAAAGGATTTAGGTCTTGACCAGCCCGGTCGGATAGACCCGACCGAGTTCGGGACCAACCCGGACAATCCCAAACTAGCTGGGCCGGTGCGAGCCAACTGGGTAGTGGTAGTCTTGGCTCACTAGGCCATGGACCGGCCCGCCCGGCCTTGGCTGGGCGTGACCTGCCCGATAGCGTGGGGGTCATCTCCCCTCCCAAAAGGACATTCGTCCATTCCGGTTGCCATGACCCCTTTCCAGCAAACCCATGGGGCGCATGTCCCCATCTGTTGCGGCTCGAAGCCACATCCCCCATCTATGGCCTGCGACGATATGCCACCCGCAGCCAACCTGGCCAGCCAAGGGTCAGTCGCCCATGTTGTCTAATGCAGTGCCTTCAGGTGCCTCCTTCCTACGCGGTGGGTTTGTGATGGTTACCTCCTTCTCCCGCTAGCATCTCCCACCATTGCCCCGCCGATGAGTCTTATATCGGCTACCAGGTGAGCTCATGTGGTCCGTTTTCCCTTCCAATTGCGCCAACGGGCCTCTAGTGATGTTGCCCGCACTTTGTGGCTCCCAGATTCAACTTCCCACCATATATTCTGATTTACAATGAAGAATTCTATCCATAAACAAAGGCGTAGGGTTTGGTCCATTTTTAGTTGGGGCGCGCACTCTGTGTTAGAAAAATAAAATGGGTGAGAGTTCAAACATCATCAATAGTAGACTAAACCCCGTTCCAAACTCCCTATACAACCACCTGCAATTTCGTACGATTCGTGGATTATATTATTTTGGTTTATACAAAATATCCACATTTTTCAAGGAAGATATATGAAAACAAAATCAATTGAATATAAATGAAAACCCCTACCATGGAATCTTTGTAGATGTTGCAGATGTGGGAGAAGAATCCATTTTCATTGAAGCTGCCGGTGTTTGTCGATACAAGATAATTTTCCCCAATGATGTTATCCAAGACTCTATTCTTCAATGTATGGGTTGATCATTTACTCTTCATCAATTTTCTCCCATAATATCTCACCACCCTCTCCCATCTATAACTTTTTTAAAATCTCACGAATTAGTTAGGAGATTTATCCTCTTTTCAATTAATGATTCTATAATAGGTAGAATTAATGAACCACGTTAATTTAACATGGTATGGATACAGATTCAATGTGTAACAAAAAAATAGTTGTCCCTTATTGAATATTTGACCACTTCCATGGTCCCCACCACCTTCACTCCAGGAGTGGTAGAAAAATAAAATAAAATATTATGTTATTTTATTATTCTTTCAAAAATGTCTATGAAAATAACTTTTTATATTGACCTACTATAGTCATTGAAAATCGTGCTTTATGTGAATCCCAGATCTATGAATTTTATGTTGACCTCGTATTTCAATTCCAAACAGCAGTTTAAAAGATATAAATTCCCACATGTATGTTTACTGAACGTACCATTAAATAAGATCAAAATTCTGTTCTGGGCACACCAGGTCTTGGAATAATGTGTCGTCAATTTTCGCAGACTCTTGATTATGTCAAATAATTTTAAAAAAAATTATATTGAATTTATGAGTCATTTCATTCTCCCCACCTTAGAGATTTTCATCTACAAAATCTACAACAAAACTAGGGAAACAAATGGGGGTACTGAGCATGCATCTGAGGCTATCACTCATATGTTCTCTTCTATGGGTTCCCATGGTGCCACCGAACTCATACCAAAGGTATCAACCACCCATAAGGGAATCACTCATATCAATCATATATATCCACTGGGAAATACACAAATGTTTCCCCATCGTCGATGTCTAGCTCTCTCTAGTCGATAACGTGTGATATATCATCCATATACCTCCTCAGCTAAAACACATGGAAAACATTAGTCACCTGATGTATCTATCGGGGAAGATTTAGATAGTACAACACATCGTCTACTCTACTGGGGATCCAGAAAGGTATGATGAATCTCAGGAATAGCTAGCTGCCACAGCCAAATCTCTATAATACACTTTGTGGTGAGACTCATAAGAAGACATGATCTCCATCCTCGAACAGCAACGGTCTCCATCTCCTTTCAGCATAAGATGTCTTACACCTCTGTGCAATCTTCATCCTCTCTATGATGATCTGTACCCTCTTAGTGGTAGCCCGTACCAACTCTGGACCCATAAGTTATGACTCTCCTCATTCTGTCCATCATAAAGGTGATCATCATGGTCACTCGTACACGGCCTGAAACGTAGCCATGCTAATGGTGGAGTGATAACTATAGTTGTATGAGAACTCCACAAGTGGTAACTAGTCCTCCCAACTGTAGAAAAAGTCCAGGACACAAGCACAAAGGAATTCCTTGAGTGTCTGTAAGGTCAGCTCCATCTGACCATCTGTCTATGGATGGAAGGTGGTGCTCAAATGTAGATTAGTCCAAAAGACCTCATATAATCCCTTCTAGAAGTGGGATATTAAATGAGCATCAAAATCTAAGATGATCATCAATGGAACCCCACGAATCCATACAATCTCATAAATGTAGAGACATCACAAGCCCTATATTCATCCCTACTATTGTATGGGTTGGATGTTGGCTGACTTCATGAGTCGGAAAACGATCACCCGGAAAGAAATGTGGCCCTTGGACGTATATTTTAGCCCTGTGACATGTCCATGGTGAAACTATCCCATGTCCACTTAGGTACTTCAAGTTGGGGTGTTATACATTCATGAACTCGATGCCCAGCCTTCACATGCTGTCATGTGAGTCATCAGGATGTGAACATTGACACTGCTTTCTTCATCCCTAGCCACATGTAATGATGCTGGAGGTTAGGGAACATCTTTGACACACTAGGAAGTAACACAGAAGGATATGTATGAAACTCCGCCAATACTTCCTCCCGTAGCATCACTGGTACCACAATGCATCATATATGGTGAATGATGTTCTCCCCACCTTCAGAAAATCCATCGAAGCCTGTCCTGAGGATATCTGAGCATGTCGTGCCTCGTAGTCTACATCCTAATGCTATGCCTCCCTGACATGATGAATGTGCGGATGAGTAACTATCACATATTGGAGATAAGATTCACCATCACTATCTACGAAGGATGACTACAACGTGGCAAGATTCTATGTTGCCTCACCCAGAAAATGTAGACTAGATCTCCAATAGAACGCATCTACCATCATGTTCCCCTTCCCAGGAGTGTAATATATCTTAAATGCATAGTATATGAGAATCTCTGGATAACTTCACTATCTTAGGTTCAGGTCATTATGTGATAAGATATACCTTAGAATCTTTTGATCAGAGTAGATAGTAAACCATTCACCCATCATTTATTATCACCACATCTTCAAGGAGAAGACCACTGCTACTAACTCCAGGCCATGGGTTGGGTAGTTCTTCTCTTGTTGTCTTAGTTGACGTGAACTACAGGTGATCAGTGCTCTCTCTTGTAATAGGACACATCTTAGTCTAGTCCCTGATGCATCACATTAGACTGCATACCCAACATCCACTTCTAGTAACCACAAGATGGGGGCACATTTAAGTCTATACCTCACTTCTTAAATACTATGATGGAATCTGTCCATCCACATGCTGAATTTTCTCTTCCTACTAAATACATAATAGTGTGTCGCAATACTAGAAAAGTTGGGTATGAACCTCCAGTAGTACCTTTCCATCCCCATAAATCTCTGCACCTGAGTCACACACTTGGGTGGCTTCCAAAAAAAGTATTGCTTCTATCTTCACCATATCGACTGCGACTCCAACATCCGAGATAATATGTCATAAAAATTAGACCTCTCATTTCCAGAACTGGAACTTCGAGATATTACCACAAAGATGGTTCTCTCAAACTGTATCCCAAACTATCTGCTAGTGAGTGACACACACCTACTCCATCACAATGTAAACCAAGATGTCATCAATAAAGAGAACCATGACGCGATCGAGGTAATGTAGGAAGATCAAGTTAATGAGTCCCATTAACGCTGATGGGGCATTGGTCACACCGAAAAGCATTACCATGAACTCTTAGTGCCTATACCCACACCTGAAGGTCATATTCGGTACATCGTCATCTTGTAACCTGAGTGGATCATAGCTTGATCAAAGTTCTATCATCAAAAACCATAGTGTTCCTTTAAGTTGGTCAAAGAGATCATCAATCACCGAGAGATGATACATATACTCTGTGGTCACCTAGTTCAGGTGCTGATAGTCTACTCAAATCTTTACACTCCCATCTGCCTTCTTCTCGAACAAAATTGGGGATGTCCACGGAGAAACACTAGGCCTTTGGATCCCCTTCCTCTATAAGTCCTCCAGTTATACCTGCAACTCATGATGCTCCATGTGATCTATCCGGTATGCTGTGGAAAATATCAGTGTCATCCTAGGGTACAGTTTAATGTACATATCTACCACTCTAGTAGGATTTAGTCCTAGAACATCCTTTAGAAATATAGCAGCATATAGGTCCACCACTATAGGATATCTCAGACTCCTATCGGCATCTTCTCTAAAGGTAAGGCTAGCCAACTGATGTGTAATCGGCTGCTCCCTTCACCAGGATTGTCCATACGATTATGCAATGGTTCTCTTTTCACATGCGAAGGAAATCCTTGTCCCATCCTCGTAGAAACACCAAAATTTTCACCTAAAACAGTCCATCTGGGAATGGACTGTGAATAAAAAGCATGTACTCAAGATGACATTGTAAGGCCTCGAAGATGCTAGTATGAGATCTCAACCAATGCTCTCACCTCCTAGAGTATGTTCACACTGTCGACCACAATATATAATTTTCAGATCCTTTCTCGTAAGAGTCTCTAATCCGATGGATCGAGCCAATGGCTCTGCTGGAATCTAATAGCCCTAAACAAGATTCATGGAAATGAAAGAGTGATTGACACATGTGTCAATAAGTACTGCATCTAGGGTGGAGTAGACACAGATCATACCTCAAATCATCTCTGGAGTAATGAGAACATAGGCCTCACCTACCTAAAGATATGATCATCCCTTTCCACCTACTACTTGAGGTCGGGGTGGACAACTTGGAGGTGGTGGCGGTAGAACCTCAAATCACAACCCACCACCAGCAAATGGCCATATCCTTTGCCATGTCTGCTGCCCTGATCATCAGTACAGTTTTCGGATAGTCGTGAGCCATGTGGCCCTACCCACCACACGTGAAGCATGGTCTACTCCTCTACTAGCCTAATCTACCTCAGGAGAACTTCACCACTGACATTGAAGTGTGGGGTTGTCCACTTGAATGTTTTGCCTTCATGGACCTCTGTATCATTTGCCTACTTCCTGTTACAGGTGACCTGACTACTGATTGTCTGGTGGTGGCTCTCATTAATGGTGCCTACTCAGCTAAGAAGCTCTCTTCCGGTGATGCTCAGTTGAGTACTCTAGCCTGCATCATGATATTAAGCGATATCATTGATGCTCTGTTCTCCCACTGGAGACCTTTATCAAAGGTCTAGGCCAACAAGAAATGACTCATACCATGTTAGTGGACTAGCGAGAGAGCTCAGTGAATATCACCAAGTACTGGGCCACCATTAGGCTTCCCTACTTTATGTGTAGGATCTCATGAATATGCATAGTTTGTAGTGTTTATAGAACAAAATCATTCCTAAAGAGGATCTCTAAGTCCATCCAGGTGTGGATCCCCTCATCATTTAACTAGAGTATCAGGCCCCACCATATCCCTACCCTTACATTGAAAAGGATAGCAGCTAGGATCAATATCTGCTATACTAGTTTCCCAACATGGAGGAAAACTCTATCCATAGCCTACATTCAGTCCTCAGGTGCATGTGGATTTGTATCGCCTCAAAATCATGGAGGAATATACTACTGGAACGTGCGTGACATGCTCAGTCAGTGTGCACCATCCGCTAGTGGTGCTGGTAGAAACTTCTTCCCAATGGGAAGTGGTTCTGTTGGTGCACCACCCAAAGGTGCTATCCGTGTAAGATTTCCCTGTATTGAAGCCTCATTGCTCCATGGGATGTCATTGGGAACTCCCTCTATGATCCTAGATTTATGTCTATGTGGAGGAATCCTGAAAGAAATTGGTGCGCCATGATCAATAAGTATTACTTGGTGAGCTAACTCCAAAGAGATCAAATTTAAAACATTTTTAAACCACACACAATCAATGTTTTCCTACACGGATTCCGAAATTAGAATTCAGGGTCCTGGTGTATGGATATATCAGCTGCCACACCAAAACTGGACTCCCCGAACTGAAAACCACACTATTGATCCATTGGAAATATCAGAGTCTAAGTTCATTGGTAGAACTGACTTATCTGATACAAATTTTTCACGAACCGTTCCCCATGGCCTATTTCGTGACTACCCCAATCCCACCTTCCATAATCCAGTGGTTGGAACTATCGCCAGAAAGGAATTTCCCTAAAATTGGAAAGACATTTCCATTATTCCTACAAACACACAGACCTAAAACGTGACAAGATGCTAACCACATAGTAAAACTGTTGTAGTAAAAGTGATTACTATACATAAAAGGGGTCAGAATACTAGCCTAAATGAAACTTACAACTACAAAATAGAACATCTCTTGAGATTGTCCAATAAGGATCCTACCTAAAGGGTAGGTTCAACTCTTCTCTACATCCCTCCACATCAAGTAGTCACATCCATGTACCGCCTGTTCCTAGGTCCCTACTGTATCAGCCAAGATACTAGTCATCTACACAAGACACGACAAGTTGAAATAGAATCCCATGTAGTGGTGTGTATAAAAATACACAGTAGGGTCCACAAGACCCCCAAAAGACTCCCAGAACACCAAAAGGAAAAACTAACAATGCATGACCTCAATCAAAAACCACAAAATAAATTCATCTTACACCAGGTATACAACTCAGATATGAATAATAAAGATGATAAGTCTTATGATATAAAATTTTATTCCATTTTTATGTTCCATAAATGAACCATGAAGAAGTTGTTCCAATGTGGATCCACATAGGTTTGTTTGTTGTTGATCCATGATGGGCCACTCTAAGGTTGGTCCTCATCGATTCGGGCACTTCTAATCCACTTAGGGTCGCTAGGATGTGGATACACAGAGGGTCACTATGATGTTGATCCCCACAAGGTCGCTATAATTCTGATCCAGACAGGGTCTCTATGAATCTGATCCACATAGGGTCGTTATGATTTTGATCTATATAAGGTTGCTATTATGTTGATCCACACATGGTTTTTCATTAATTGACAGTCGTCCACAAGATTTCACGCACTCGGTGCACCTATGTTTTGTATAATATTCTCCTCAAGATAATGGTTATGCCTCAACATCCACTAAGTTCCTCAAAGAAGTAACCCCAAGGTACCAACATTTCTTAAGGGTCGCAATGAGATAGACATCAGATCAATCAGATGCTCAGTCTATGAGTTATAAGCTTTTTAATACCAATGGCCAGGTTGGATTCATGTTCAATTCAACCCATACATCATAAAACAATCTCCAAAACTCATGTGGAGTATCTCAAAAGGATTGTCTTTATCCATGGATTCCAATGCTGTAGATGGTTCTTCAAATGAACATCTTTTTTGTGAGATACAAACTCTTAAGAGAAACAGGGTCGGAAAGGGTATGTGTCATGCCCGACCTTGTTAGATGGAACTGACCCAGCCCGGCCGGCATTGGCTCTGTGTGACCTGCCAGGCCACGTGGGGTTCAGGTCCCCTTCACAATGGACATTCATCCTTTCAGTTTTTAGTGGCAGTTCCACATGGTGCTTCCCCCTCTGCCACCGAGACTCGTGGGGCATGGGTCCCTCTCCACCTCGGGGCATGGGTCCCCCACCACAGCAGAGCATTCGGGTTCCAAATTCCCCAGTTTCTTACAAGATACGGCTACCTGCATAACTTTTTGTCACCGATCGTCCATGCCACTTTGCCTTTGTTGAACCGATGGGTCATTCGTTGGCCACGAGTTCAGCATTAGTGGTCAGTTTTTCTATCTGATTGTGCCTAAATGCCTCCTGGGATGGTACCAACACTGTGTGGCTCTCGAAATCACCTTGACAAAATATATTTTATAGTTTCCCATGAAAAACATGATCAAGAAACAAAGGCGAAGGGTCTGGTCCTTGTTCGGTTGGCTCGGGCCCTCTGCGTTAGCAAAATCACAAGGATGTGAGTTCCAACACCATCAAGAGAAGACTAAACCATTGTCAAAACTCCTGCATCAACTACCCTAAATTGCTTAAAAATCTTGTAATAACTAATTTTTGTTAATCCTCATTCGTCACATTTTTTGGGACAATATATTGAAACAAAATCACTTGAATTTCAACAAAAATCCTTACCTCATAATCATAAGAGATGTCACAGTTGTGGGAGAAAAATCCATATTCGTCAAAGCTACCGACATTCATTGATCGTAGATATTCTCTCCCAATGATTTCATCAAAGTCTCCATTCTTTTCTATAAGGTTTTATCAGTGGCGCTTCATTTGTGTTATCCCACAATATCTCACAACCCTCTCCCTTCCCCAATGTTTTTAAAATCCCAAGGCCAAGTTAAGAGATTAATCCTATTTTCAATTAATGGTTCATTAATTTGTTTAATTAATGAACCAAATTAATATAATTATGTGCGGTTACACAATAATGTGTAACTGGGAATTTAATGCCTCTCATTAAAAGTCATACCACCTCCGTGGTCCCTTCCACCATCACAGATGAGGTGGTTGAAATAGTAAATAACATATTATTTATTTTCTTATTCTTTCAAAAAGTCTATGAAACTAAATTTTTATCTCAACCTACTAAAATAGAATTTATGCCTACCATAATCGAATTTTTATGCTTTGAATTCAACGGTTCCATCTGTTTTAAATTCTAAGCACCGTTTTAAATGATAGAACTTCCCAATCGCACATTTATTGAACATATCTTAAAAAAGGTTCAAAATTCCATTCCAGACACACCGGGCCTCAGAATCACATGCTTTAAACTTTCGTAGACTCGTAATAATCCCAAATAATAAGAAAAATATATATGGAATTTTTGGGTCTTTATAAAGTGCATGAGGGAAATATAAAATAACTCATACATATTAATTGTTGGACCATAAAATATGAAAACAAGGAAAAGAAAAGAATCATTAGAATCAATAATCATGAGACAAGATATATCGACATCGGTCATTAGAGACATTATAAACTAATATAAATTATAAAAAACACTTAATGGTATCTTGGTACATCATTATAGTTTTTACTCTTAAAAATAGAATTACCACGTGGTCGAATTCCAAACATGCCATTATTATAAATGGAATATCAATATGGGAAAATTATATACCCAATGAATTGGAGGGATATCATGGACACACACATCCTTAGTCTATCTTGTAACCACTCATCATTGTTTTATTAGGTATCCACCCATAAAATGTCTATGTGCCATTACAGAATCATCACACATAAAAGATTTCATAAATTCAATGTAGAAAATAGTATTCCCTTGATTAATCCATGGAAATGAATCAGGTTCTATAGTAATTTATTTGAAACATTAATAACCCATGAAAAGTAAATTGAATACATAATAATATTTTTGAAACATAACAACCCCATGGATTGGAAATGGGTTCCATAACAATCTCTTTGAAACATGAATAACCCATGTAAAGGGAATGAGTTCCATAACAATCACATTGAAACATAACTAAACCGTGAAAAACAAATGAGTCCAATACAATGTCAATGAGAAATGTCTAACCCATGGAAAATTAGTTGTATATATGAAAATATATATGAAACATGAGTATCTCATTGAAAATAATTGTTTTAAATAACAATCTCATTGAAATAATACTAACCCACAAAATAAAATGGGATAAATAATAATATATTTATGTAGTAATAAACTAATGGTAAGAAAAAAAGTTTTCTAAAATGCCTCTTTAAGAAATAATAGACCTATGAATATGAAATTATACTCACAATAATATTTTCATTATATATTTATGTATTTGAAAAGAAATGGGTTTTACAAAATTATTTTTAAAAAAACATAATATATCCGAATAATGAACGATGATGGTATAAATACAAAATATCAACAGTGTAGAATAAGTGAAAATAATTTTTTTACGTTAATTAATGGAAATTCCCTTAAAATATCACTCAAAACATTATTTAAAAAAATAGTCTCTAAAAATTATAATGATCCCATATCACTTTTGAGATATTTGAATCATTGACCCCTTGATGGGAATACCATTAATAAAAACATATAATATTACGATACTAATGTTATTTTTGAAATAATGTGTCAAAGAGGCAGTATGTACACCTTATAAAATATAAAGGGTGTATTACATGACAAATTCCATAATGAAGGAAAATTATAACAACAATACATTATTGCTTTGGTATCATTGAAATCGTGAAACCCAAGAAAGACATATAATTATATGGATATCTAAATAATCATTAATTTATTTGAAACAATCAAAAAATACATTCATTTGGATTATATACACATCACAATAAAAATAAGTGGTCAATATGTAATAAGTGTCATATAAATAAAACTGAGGCAATAAATACTCTTAAAATTGTGGTAACATTTGAATTTTAAACAAAAAATTCAATAATAAAAAAGGAAACATTTTAATACAATAAATATAAAATTAATGTTGATTTAATATGTCAAAATGGGCAGTAATTACACCACAAAAAATAAATAATTAGTGATTATGATGTATGCCTCATGAAAGTAAATGTGAGACTTGGATCCCTTACTAAATGGGTAAATTTGGAATCATGAGATATGTGAATGAATAAATTAATTTTAATGGTTGAATATCAGTATTTAAAGAAAATTCATGATATAAAAAATTAATTAGGTAGTGGATACACCATATAATAGATTCTAGGTGTATAACGATAATTAAGTCTCAATAGAATGCAAATTGAGATAAAACCCCTTACTACTTGTGTAAATTTTGTTACACAATCCTCCAAAAATGATAACATCAATTAAATATTTTAATATCATTAAATAATGGGAAATAATTATATGAAAATCCATATGGTTTTAGATGAAATGTATAAAAGTAACTTGGTGCATAATAACAAATAAGACTTCATGGAATTTAAATTACGATGAAACCCCTTATGAATTGTGTAACATTTGAGTCACGATACCCATGATATAATAAAATAAATTAAATATTAAAATATAATAAAATAAATGAAATTAATTATATAAATTTTTAATGGGATGTATATAATCCATATAAATGAATCCAGGTACATAATAATACAACATGTCACAATGAAATGTAGTTGAGATGAAATCTATTAATGCATGAGTAATTTTTAATCATGAGATCCATTAAAGTATAAAATCAATTGAAACATCTACAACCATGAATTAAATTTAATTAATTATATGAAAATTAATTTTTCAATATATACACTATATAAAATAAACTAGGTGCATCACAACACAATATGACTCAGTGAAATGATACCGATATTAAATCCTTTAACATGAGTCCGACTTGTCAAATGTGCCTCCATATTAATGAATAATAAATATATTTTAATTATTTATCTTTAAAATTAAATCTTCCATGTTTATAATTTCATTTTTAGTTTTCGATTTTTTTATCAACTACTTAGATAATTATGTTTACATTGTGTGTTTTTATAATCATCAGTTTATGGGTAAAAAATGAATTTGGTAGGTCAACTATGTTTAAAGGCATAAATTCATAAAAATATAAAGAATAATAAAAATGAAATAGTTATCATATTATACATAAATTATAATTTTTAATGAATCTTGATAGATTTTTATGAAAAATGAACCAACGTTACAATCATGCAGACAATTGGCCGTATATATGTATGAGTAACATTCACATTTTTTAATGACAATAATGGGAAGATGGTAAGTAAAATTTATATCTGAAGAATGGTAGATATATAATAAATGAAATCATATTTTATCATATATAATTATATATATAATTATTTTTCAGTAAAAAATAATCGCATCACATCGAGGAGGAAGTAGTCTACAGGTCTATGAATGTTGTTATCACTTTTTTAGTGTGTGAAATGGTAAAAAAATGATATATTATATTTCATGAAAATTTATTATTTAATTAAAATAATATATATTTTATTTATGTCATATATACTTAATTAAACTTATCCTTAGTACATTACATGTTTTGTGTGAAGGTATCACGCCGCATTAAGGAGGTGTTATTCCATAGGTTTACAAACAATGTTATCATATTTATAGTAAATGGAATGAATGAAGGTATGTGTTTTAGAAAAATTATAGAAGTATCATTAAACCAAAAATATCACTAATATCATATAAAAATAATGTCTATCAGAATTTCCAACCATGATAGGTGGTAAAAGAAACACAAACAACATCATGTTGAGAGATGGGAGTTTGCTGTACACGAATCGAAATTTTATTACACATTGTATTGAAGTGTGGGTATGTGTAGTTAAAAATAAAAAAATAAAAAAATATTAGTATATTTATGAAAATTATATTATTATATAATCATGAAATAATAATTAAATAAGTGGTAGATAATTAAATAAAAAACCAATGAAAATTGAAAAATGTTATATTTTTCTGTTAAATAATTTCGGTTTGCACCAAAGGGATTATTTGGTAGTATTTCATTCAAAATTGAGGTATTTATGCTTAATAGAGGAAGTTTTGGAGCTTTTTTCTCTTGGGTTTTGATGATATATAGGGGATTTGTAGGGGTGATTAAGTTTTGAGTGTGAATGCCTTTTTATAGTGTAGGGGGTGTTGTATTCCTGTAAATATAAAAATGTAAAAAATATTGAGATGTATAAATTACGTATTGTTCTCCCAATAAACATATCAATTACATAAAAGATTTTATATTTTTTAATAATTTATAAAATATTGGTTTTGGACATGTTTCTAGTTCATTTAGACTCCTACTAAATAACAACATTTGTACCCTATGCACTGTAGTTAATTTTAATTACATTTACTAATTTTTTTTGTAAAATACTAAATCAAACTTATTAAATATTAATATTTATGATGATTAAAAGCATGGAATTAATTTTTCCTTAATAAAATCAAATATGTTACCAAAAATAAATTAAAATTAATCCTCCAGATGGGACGATTATTCATGGGGTTTTTCCTGTAAAAATTTTCAAAAATTTTCTATGTTTTTATATGTAAATTAAATTTAAAAAATCTTACAATGAAATATATGGATTTAATTGATATAATGTTGATATAATTATACTTTATAAAAATTTCAAACAAAATGTTACTATATGAGTAATTTACATGGAAAATTGGTTTTCAAACACTATATTTAATGTAGGTGCTTCATTAAAAGGCATAAAAAATATCATTAGAAAATATAGATATTTTTTTAACAAAAATTGGATTTATTCTTTTCATAACCCTATCAAACATATTGGATGAATTTCAAAATATTTTTTTAAATATATAAATTAAAAATATAATTTTAATATTTCAATAAAAGATGATAATTTAATTTATTATGATAAAACATTATTCCAGTCACAAAAGTAAAATCAAATCATATATATTAAATTGGTCTTTATTTTCACTTCTTATTAATTGGAAACCAATTAATTCATTTTATAAACATGTGTAAATTTTGATTTCATAATTTATCTAATCACAATTTTTCCAACAATTCCAACTTATAGGTGATAAAATTATGTTAAAATATTAATAATAATAATATATTATTTTCTAGTAAGAATTGGTATTATTCATAACATAAATCTTCAATGAGTATAAATGTTTCATGCTACACAAGATAAAGCTGGTGTAACATGTGATGAAAGAGAAACTATAAATTTCTGATCAATCAATATGTAAAATAATTTAAAATAATTTTGAAATAATATGTTTCATAAAATCTCAGGGTGTTACATCCTACCCCCCATTAAAGAAAATTATCCCTCAATATTCATCTTGGTTATCAAAGAATTATCATGTTGATAATTACCTTATTGAAACGCACATCGTAAAAAGGAATAACAAAAAATAATCTTAAATTTGTAATGTTATTAACATAAAGGTTACTCATGGTCACACATAACAATTATTCCATATAGGGGGAACATAGGTGGGAATGTAGGAAAAGCATAAATAATTATAGAGCATGATTTTGGTCATTTATCATAAACAAGTGAGTTATATATGGAATATTAGGGTCTTCAAAAAAATAAATATGTGATGAAATAAAAGACCACATATTAATTAGAATTGAAGGTACAAGGATAATAATTTTTTTCATGATTATCTTCCCTAGGTTAAAGAATTATATTACCATATAGACCAAGAGAAAAATAAAAGGTTAATGTACTTACATGATGACGATAATTTCAACTTTAATGGGATTTATATAATTATATTGTCCTATTCTCCATACATCATGAATTATAGATGAATTTTTAATTCATTAAGCATTGAAATCATCTTTTTTAGGTCCATATAACTATAACCTGGATAGTCAAGCTATTACACAAGTTGTTAAACAATAACCAAAAACAAAATGGAAATAACATGATAAAATAATTCCAAAAATGTGTAAACCATTAAATAACAATCTCATCATAAAAATTGCAAGGTAAAACCCAATATTCAATGCAAATTATTCCATAAATTAATAACCATACATTTCGTCAATCATTTCCTATAAATGTTTGATACAGATTAGTTAGAAGGATTTGATCATATAATCTTTGAAGGAAAATAAACCATTAAAATAAAAAGAGCCATTTGATTCAAAAAATAACATAATATTAACCTGTATAATTTTTCATACTAATTGATTAATCTTGTGGGACAATGGTAGTGCGTGATACCACAATCTTCCTTCAGTTATGGTATCATGTCCCACCATATAGTCAGCTGTTATAGGTTGTCACCCAAAATATGGGTTTCCCCTTTCTTTAATCCTCAATAATATGCCCTTCATAAGAACACTTCATTTTTATCCTAGTTTTTACAAATACATCAACCAAAAAAGACAAATCAAAAATATTTATTACTAAACATAATATTTTTACTACATAAAAAACATAAATGTGGTGGCTATGAATTTGAACTAATTTTAAATAATAGGATTATAGTATAATTATTTTATACATTACTTTTAAGATAATCTCATATGAAAAAATCATAATCATCAATGTTATCTAAACTATCCTTTGATAAAAATTATAATATCCTTAAACTATCACTCTTGGATTATATAATAAAGTCAATAACATTACATTCTAATCATTGATATCAAATACTATGACACAAAATTTTAATCTATACTATACAATATCCAAAGAAATACATTGATCACCAAAATACTAGATGACATTTTGGCTTCATAGTTTTATATAATTAGGAATAAATAATATATAAACAATTCACATCAACATAGACATATAAACAACTGGGTTATAAATTTAATCATCATCACCTTTTATTTCTATATTTTATTAATTCACAATAAGTAATTAACATCATCCTTATGAAGTCCCTCAAAGAAATAAATTAGTCAACATCATTCTTTAAAAAATATGGAAATGTAAACATAATATGGGTGATCTCAAATCCTCATTAATGGTAAACAATTAAAAAAATTAAATTTCATAAATGATTGTATGATTGTATAAGGGTACAATTACATAATCAATGTTTTTTATAGAATCATTAATTAACACATACCCATCAATACAAGGAGAATAAAATAAGAAAACATTGAAATGGAAAGAGTAATTATAATAAATAATAAATATCCATGGGATATCAATTTTGATTATTCGATACATTATAAACTGTGAAAAACACTTAATAAACTCATAAATGATTGATTGGAAATCATAATAATTTCCACTACTATTAGTAGAATCACTATGAAATATGCCTTCATACTTGTCTATATTTTAAGAGTAATTTCCATACAAGATACTTACAAACCCAATTCATTAGAGGGATATCACGTACCCACCCACCCTTGGGATTTCATGGAACCACACATCATTATTTAATCACGTAACCACCCATAAAATATCCTTGTAACATTTCAAAATAATCACACATAAAATATTGGATAAACTCAAAGGAGAAAGGAGAAACCAGTAACCCCATGATAAAAATTTTTAAACGACATAGGTTCCGTAATAGTCTATTCGTAACATGAATAACACATGAAAAGAAAATGACTTCCATAAAAATATCTTCAAATCATCAATAACCCAAGGAAATAAATTGGATTCAATAAAAATATCTTTGAAACATTAAAATACCATGGAATGTAAAAGGGTTCTAAAACATATCTCTCAAACAAGATTTACCCCTAAAAATTAAATTAGTTTAATACAATTTCATTGAAAAGTGTTTAACCTATGTAAATAAAATGGGATAAAAAATATCTTTGAAACATGAGTAACCCATGGAAATGAAATGTGTTAAATAACAATCACATAGAATCATGAGTATCACATAGAAAATAAATCGATTAAATACAAACATATTTATGAAATAATAAAATAATTTAAAAGAAATTTTTTTCAAAAAAATCATGTTAGGGCATAATCTGCTAGTGGAAAATAAATTTGTTTCACCGCAAATCTTTTAGGATATAATCAACCACAAGAATAGAAACCAATTTCACAAAAATCTATTGATAAAAAACAAATTACATAAAAATAATTAATGAGGATGGTGTCAATAAAAAAATAAACATTGTGTATTATAATAAACAATAATTTTTTTTGAATTTGATGAATCAAAATTATTTGAAAATATAACAAAAATCATTCTTAAGGAAAATAATAATTAAACACTCCAAAGCATCCATTACCACTTTAAAACATCTAAATAGTGTACCCCATGAAGGGAATTGAATTAAAGGAATCTTATAATATCTTTTTAATTAGGTGATTAATTATATAAAATTTTAATGAGGTAGTATATAGACCTTATAAAATAAGAAAAGTGTTTAACATGAAAAAATGTACCAAAGAAGGAAAATTGCGAGAACAATCAATCACCACTTTGGAAACACTAAAACTATAATCCCTATAAAAGAGACATACTCAAATGGATATGTAAATCCCAATTAATTTAAGGATAATAATAATCAAATAAATTCATGGGAGATTCATACACCTTGAAATAAAAATAAGTGGCAAATATGGAATATGTGTCACAAATAGTAAAAGAAAGAAGATAAATCCTCTTACAACTATGGTAACATCTGAATTTGAAACCTGAAATGTAATATAACATTAATTTAAATTTTTATATACAATTATTTAACATGAATTAAAGATAAACTATAACAAAATGGTTAGTTTAAACACCACACAAATGTAGTAACTAGTGATTATGATGTATGGGTCATGAATGTAAAAGAGAGACAAGAATCCCATAATACATGAATAACTTCTGAATCATGATATATATGAAATAATAACATCAATATAAACTTTTAATATAAATAAATAAATGAAATAGTTTATTTATTAATGAATAGTATGGTATATAAAACATATTAAAGTAACTAGGTGCATAATAACAATTAAGTCTCAATGGAATTTAAACTGAATAAAAACCATTTACTACATGAGTACCTTTTTGAGTCATGAACCCCATGAAATTATAAAACAAATTACATATTTTAATAATAATAAATAAAGTAAAATAAATCTATAACAATTAATATATCAGTAGATACACTATATAAATGTAACTGGTGGAATAATAACCAATAAGTCTTAATGGAAAATAAATTAAAAGAATCCTCTATGACCTGAGTATTTTTTGGGTCATGATCCCCATTAAATAATAAAATAAATTTGAAATATAAAGAGTAATAATCATGTAATAATTACCATATTTCGCATCAAGTATACTTATAAATCAAATAATGATGTATGGTTATGAAAAACGATCTAACATTATAATTATTAAGATTGTAGGTTGTACGTACACATGAGTAATGTTCCCATTTTTCAATGAATATTTGGAATGATTTAAAGTAATATTTATCTTTCAATAATGATATTTATATTATAAATACAATATATTTTAAATATATATACTCATATAATAAATTATTTTGATGTAAATAAAGAATCACTTCACCTTTTGGAGGCAGTAGTCCACATGTCCATGAACGATTTAATCACATTTTCATGAGTGAAATTGTAATAAGTAAAATGATATGTTATATTTATAGTGTAATTTCCCATCCTAGGTGTCGCAAAATGGTGGTCCATGCCAGTTTGTCACATGACCTTAGGTGTGCCTCCCCGAAGGCCAATGGCGACCGATTATCAGTGAGGGTCTAGTAAATAAGACATGGGGATACTATACCCTCTTTAATCAGAGTAAAACACCAGGAGAAGTAAATAAAAAATAGTGAAAGCATATACATTCATAAGAAGTAACAATTTCACAAGAAAACCAACAGCCTAAATATTGTACTCAACTTAAAGGGAAACATTCCATAGGAAAGTATGTGGAAAATTGTCTAAAATTCAACTAAATGTAATGTAACTAATGACCCCCAAGTGGGTCATGAACCATATATTGTTCCTCCATCCATGATGCATCCCCAATCAACTTTCTATTATAGTATACTTTCACTTAACCTGTTTAGGAATAATAATGTCTATTCAGTTAACTATTCACTAACATGAATAGGGTGTGAGTACGACATAGTTGGCCTCCACAAATGGTTTCTAAAACTTATTCAATGAACAATAGTGTGTGAAATTGTAATAAGAATATCTATTACTCACAAATAAAAAGTTTATCAAAATTTTAAATACCTTCAATTTAATCCAATAAAAATCTTGGGATCCCATAGATAACCATACCTCAGTACCTGCTTCAGCCCACGATAGATATAAATCCTTCCCCAAGGAATACCATATGTTTAAATTCATATGTTACCCATAATATTTCAAAAATTAATGACCATGTTACCATTATTATTTCATTTATTAATGAACATGTTACCGTTGATTTAATCACACAATTTAAATGACCATGTTACCATTGTTATTTCACAAATTAATGACCATTTTACCATTATATGAATCACAAAAACTGTTTTACCATGCTTAAAAAATTATCTACCAAATTAATGACCATGTTACCATTAATTTAATCATACAATTTGAATGACTATGTTATCATTCTTATATCACAAATTAATGGACATATTAATCATCATTTAATCACACACATTGATTGACCATGTAATTATTCGTAGTAGTTTGTTGAATTAACATGTTACCATTCACCATTTCATATATATCTCATAGATATCATTGAGAATGGTTAATAATAATTATCCACATTATGACATACAAAACATCATCACATTAAGCTGGATTAATCTTCATTAAAAATTTTATACAAATATCACATTAATTAATTTATAAATTAATTAATCAACTCATACTCATTGCTAATTCATAAATTTGTCATCAAATTAAACCACTTAATAAATTCTTTGATTTATTAAGAACATCAATCTACTTAGCCAACTCAACCATAAATTTTTCACTTACTTGTATATAATGAACTGATTAATTATTTCAATTCTCAAACTAAGCATCTCATAATTAATTCATTAATTAATTTTCCAAATTGACTATTCTTCAGTAAAATAATTAATCTACTAATTAATTATCCATTTCATGGAAACAATTTCCATTAATTAATTCCCATAATTAATTATCTCAAAAGATTTAATTTGTTTCCCATAATTAATTTCACAATTAAGTGTCTCTAATCGCAACACCCACAACCTACTATTATTTTCACAATTAATTAACTAATTCAACAATCTCAATTTCATTATAATTATTTCGAATAATTATTTATTAAAATCTGTATTATCAAAATTCTATAATTAATTATCAAATTTATTATCTCATTCAAAAATTTCTAAATATAAAAATTTTACCATCATCACAATTTATTAATTTACATGATTAATTTATTCAATTTGGGAATATAATTTCTATACACCTCTATAAATTATACATAATGAATATAAGTAATCCAATCATGAATATGTGAAATATTTTTTATACCACCAACCCCATTTCATGAGTAGACATTCGCTCAATGGAGATACCAAAAAAGATGAGTAACACTATGATAAAGATCTGATATTTGGATCTAATTCATAAACCAAGATCAAAGATATCAAGATATAATCAATCTTGATATTGATCTACAATCCAAGATCTAGAACTCACCAATTATGTTTAAATTTAACGAAACATAGAATAAAACCAACCTAAATATAAATAGAAGAAGGATAAATATATGAAATATGGACTGAGATGAGATTCATTTACCCGGAGAAGAAATGATCATTGATTTGAGATTTAAATCATGATGAATGGAGGTTGGAATACCATGTAACCACTATGGAAGGCTATATAATTTCCCAAAAATGTTATTCCCCATGTCAAGGTTGGAATGACGTTGTTTCGGGGGTTCATGGGGTTTTAAGTTAATTTTTTTGGTGAAAACACTGTGTGCATGGTTATTCAATGTAAGGAATCATGGTTTAACAAACCATGAGGCCCTCACTATTTTTGGTTTCACGATTTAATGCCTATGGAACATAGTCTAGAAAACCATATGTTATTCATGTATATCCCCTCTTGCTAGGTCCACACAGTTAGCAATGATTCATACATGGTTTACTCTAACTGTGCGCTATCCACGTAGAGTCCCAATTTTTTGAAAATTTTATAAAAACATCTACCAAATCTATAATTATTCATCACTCCAACCAATGGTACATAAAAAATACTAGAATTTTCAAATGAGATAACTCCATAAATTTTTAGTATCTTACAATCTCCAAACATATAGTGTCTTACCCTAGAGATTTACTTCCATTATTTTTAAAGGATTCGGAGAAAAAAATATTGTTCCATTAATCCCACATATCTGGTTATATTTACAATGATTCCTATTTTAAACATCCATGTTTCCATAACACATGAACTATTGGCACAATCCTTACCCACAACAACTTCTCACTACAGTCCGACACACAAATCAAATGCTTCTCAAAGGACACATCCATCTCAAGATCAGCCGCTTCCATGTCGATCACATGATAAGAGTCTGGGTGATTCCTACATAGTTGTGACACATGAAAAAAATCATGGATTTTACTATAATTATCTATAAGAACCAATCATTATGACACTTGACCAATTATCTCCTCAATCTCAAAATGTCCAACAAACGAGTTGTTGACTTTCCTATTTTATATATATTGTGGTGTCCCAACCTAGGCGACACCCAAGGGAATACAAGATCACCCTTTGTAAACTCTAGGGATCATCCCCATTTGTCATCATGCAACATCTTCCAACCATGATCTGTATCCATATGTTTCTGATTCAGTTATACCTACTCTGACGTCTCTTGTACAAGACTCTGTCCCAATAACTCTAACATGCTAGCCTCTATCCCACATATTGGTGATCTATATGACCAACCTGTCATGACCCATCCCCCGGGGCTCGTACCGTGGCTACCATAAGCCCGCCTTCCATAGACCAGCGGCTGGCGACTAGAAAAGGAAAGTGTATCCTTAAAACCATGAAGATGTTGCCGTTTTAACCCGGAAGTCACACAATCCAAGTACACAGAAATATTCAAGAATATGTAAAATATATAGTGAATAGAGTGAGTACAGTATGTAAATGGCACCAGAATACAATCCCATCTGGGGAGTACAACTAAAACTGAAAGAATCTCCTATGAACACCAGCTAAGGATCCTAACTAATGGGTAGGTACAAATCTCGAATAGTCATCTTTATAGTACATCTCGTCTAATGGTCCACCTCCATGCAACCTCCTGTCCTGGAACCCTCACGCTCGATCAATGATGTCTGTCGTCTACACAAGACACAACATGGTGGGGGTATAACCTATGTAGTGGTGAGTATAAAAATACTAAGGAGGGAACCCTAGACCCTTAAAGGACACTCATAATCCACAAAGGATAAACAAATAATAAAGACCTCAATCTCAAAGCATGACCAAATAATCATCAACAATACTTTTGTATATTCCCATACATATAAAACACTAATCAATATATACTCATCTCACATTTGAGGGAAAATACAACAATGGTAACACCATGAATGTAGATGTACCACACTGGTAACACCATGTTGATAGAAGTACCACATAGGTAACACCATGAAGGTATATGTACCACACAGGTATCACCAAAAAGATAGAAGTACGACAGAGGAAACCCCAAAAGGTTAGTACCACAAAAGTAACAACACACAGAAGAATACCACGAAGGTATCGCCACACATTAGTGTACCACAAAGGTAAAGACTCAGCTCATATTAGGTATAACTTATGTATGCAGGTATAGATGATTAGCTGTATTTCTAGATCATCTTAATTTGTCAAGAATCTATACTATAGACCCACATATGATCTGATGATGACACACACATGATCTGGAAATCACCCACATAAGATCTGTTTACGCAGACCCTCACAGGATCACTAAGAATTGAACCTAATCGGATATGAATATGGCCCCCCCATGACATGAAGTCACTTCAAGTACAACCAAACATAGGGTTCCCTCACAAAGCATGCTTGATTCCAGGAGGTTCCCCTCCTCAAGCAATCATTTTTTACTTCCACTTCTAGAAAGTCCCATGAAGAAGTAACCCAATGGTTTGTCACATCATATGGGACCCAATGAGATATATGGTGCATCAATCTGATGCACGGTATAGAAGTTATTAGTGATTCTATTTCAACAGCCTGATTGGATTCGAGATCGATCAATCTTGGACATACTATAAAATTATCCAAAACTCAAGTTGAGTGTTCCAAAAGTAATTCCTCAATACAAGGATCACAACCCCATAGAAGGTTCATCAAACGAACATCTGATTCTCAAGATATTTCCCTTTAAGCGTTTCTGAGTCTGACTAGGCCTAGGTCTTGTTTGACTCTGCTCGACCATGGTCCGGCTCAGATGGGATGGGCTTAATGCGATCAGACTGTTGGGTGTGGTCCGCTGGGTGTCTCTCTCTCGGAGCGGCATGCCTGGTGCAGCCCGCGGGGCTCGAACCGATCGACTGGGTGTGGTCCTCCGTGGTGGGGACTGCCATAGTTGTAGCCCCGAGGGGGGGGGGAGGTTACCATGGTATTTCGAACAGTCCAATGGACCATTTGGCTGGCATGCCACTGGGTTGGAACGCAGGACCTACCTAAGCAGTACTACTCGGTGTGACACAACCTGTTGGGTTTCCGATCGACTCTCCTCCCAGCGGCATGACAATACCACTATCCTCCCACGGCCGACCGGTTGTCTGCCTCCCTCTAGGTGCATCGTGGCTACTAAGAAGTTGTGCCCACCTCCTCTACGATTGGAATACACATGCATTGCACAACCTCGACATGGCCGGAAACCGTGCCAGCCGACGTCATCCTTTACTATGGATGACGGTCCAAGGCCTCCTCTGGCGGCGTGATTACCCGGCCGCCGTCATCATGGACAACCAGAGTGCTGTCCACCGCCTTGTGCCCTGCTGGCATCGGTCGTCGGTGACATAGTTGGGATCTGCTCATCCCATCGATCCGCCCGCAAGGAACGCGTCAAAAAATGAAGTTGCTGAGGGATCAGGATGTGTTCTTTGGCCCATACCCACCACATTCAACTGATATCCCACGACTGGAGGGAAATGATTCAACATTAATTAAAAATGACAAAATTGAACAAAATCCATACCGTGAGCATTTTTGGAGATGGAATGAGGAAGAGGATGAAGATGTTTAATGAGGCTCTAGCATTCGACACTCCCGCAACAGTTTCCAATCCGATCTCAAGCGGTTGTCACTCATTCATGATCTAGAGGATGTTCTTCGTTGAAGGAATTTCTTCTTTGGAGGATGTTCTTCCTTGTTCTCCAAGGCTCTCCCAAAATCCTTTCCATTCCAATGATATTCCCCCATGAGTGGTGAGGAGCCAACTTAATTAGATATGTTTATTAATAAATGTTTCCACATCAATTGGGGGAATTCCAAGAATTACCTCTCATTAAAAGTGGTGTTCGGGTGGTCCCCACCACCAAGATTCAAACGGGAGGTTTCACAAAATAAAATAAATGATATTGTTTAATTTTATTATTTTTAATTAAAATCTCCCACGGAAATTAGAAAAACTAACATCCACCCTCGACCAATTGTGATCGAGGTGATGGTCTCCTTAAGAAAATATCGGCATAGCGAGTTCAACAATGTTCTCATATTTCAATTCCGAGCACAGTTTCAAATGTTAAAAAATATTTCTCACGCATTTAATAAATATAACTAAAAATAGTTCCAAATATTATTTTCGGAACATCGGGCCTCAAAATCACGCTCTGTTAGATTTCGAAGACTCGTAATTATTTCATATAATTTATTAAAAATTAATTTGAAAATCCAGGTCTTTACATTCTCCCCAACTCAAGGATTTATGTCCCTGAAATCCACAAAAAATAACAAAGAAACAAGTTGGGGGGGTACTAAGCACGAATATGAGCCTCTCGCACCCATGTTTCCTCCTAGAAGTTCCCATGCTGCCAACATACGTGCACCAGAGGTATTGACCGCCCATGAAGGACTCATTGCCATCCATCCTCAATCTCTACTGGAACCTCCAAAAAACTCTACCAATCATTGATGTCAATATCACACCTCTCAATGATGTGCGAAGGATCATGCACATATCTCCTTAGATGGGATACATGGAAAACATCATGTACCTGGAGCAACTAAGGGGGAAGAGGTAATTGGTATGCCACCTCGCCAACTCTTCAGAGGACCTGAAAGGGTTCGATGAACCTAAGAGATAACTTGTCACCCCGAAACAATCTATACAATCCTAGTCCTGGTGATACCCATAGAAATACAAGGTCACCATCCTCAAACTCTAGAGGTCTCCATCTCCTATCACCATAAGACTTCTTCTTTCTATGTACAGTCTTCATCCACTCCGGGATGATATGCACCTTCTCTATGGTAGTCTGTACCATCTCTGGTCCCATGAGTACCGACTTATCTGTGTCAGTCCAGCACAGAGGTGATTCACAAAGATAACCATACAATTCCTCAAATGGTTCCATACTGATGGTGAAGTGGTAACTGTTGTTTTATGCGAACACCACCAACGAGAAAGTGATCCTCCCAGCTACGACCAAAATCGACGATGCAATCATGCAATATATCATCAATGTTCTTAATTGTCCACTCTTTTTGAACATTCATCTAACGATGAATGATAGTGCCCAATCGAAGCTGGGTCCTGAACGCCTCCTACAACCCCTTCCATAGATGAGATGTAAAATGTGCATCACGGTCGGATACAATCTTTGAGGTAACTCCATGATTCCATACAATATCATGTAAAAAGTGGCATCCCAAGACCTCTACAGAACCCTTATCTCTGATAGGTAGGATGTGGGCCAACTTGGTGTGTCGGTCAATGATCACCCCGATGGAATCATGTCCATTAGATGTGTGTTGAAGTACTATTACGATGTCCATGGAAATTCCAAATAAATTTCTCTCTGGTGCCTCTAGTGTCTAAACTAAGCCCACTAGAACCTGATGCCCTTCCTTCACTTGCAGACAAATGAGGCACCGTGAGAAAAACTCTGCTACTACTTTCTTGATTCCTGGACACCAGTGCTAATAAAGGAGGTCCTGGAACATCTTCACCACTCCTGGATATACCTCTAGAGGGGGTATATGTAACTCTCTCAAAACATCCTCCCGTAGTGTCATCGGTACCATTATGCATCCTCTGAACAGGATGACGTGCTCCCTAACATCAAAAAATAAATCAGGTGATTGTCCTGTGGATATCTAAGCATGTAGAGACTCGCAGTCTGTGTCCCCACGATGTGCCTCCCTAACTCGATGATGGAGTGGGTGTGTGACTGGCAGAGACTGAAGATAAGTTGCTCCATATCGACCCACGTAGGATATCCGTAAACTGGCTAGATGCTTCGTTGCCTCAATCAACAACTGTATACCAGATCTTATACTGAGAGCATCTTCTACTATGTCCCCCTTTCCAGCAGTATAGACTATCTCAAAGTCATAGTCCAGGAATATCTCATTACAACTCCATTGTACAGGTTTAAGTCCTTCCGAGAGAAGATATACCTATGTCTCTTGTGATTAGATTGGATTATTAAATGTTTGCACATCAAATATTTCTGCCACTTCATCAAGGCGAAGACCATTGTAGCTAACTCCATCTCATGGGTAGCTTAGTTCTACTCATCATGTCTCAGCAGTCGAGAACCATACGTGATCATTGTTCACTCTTGTATCAAGACACATCTGAGTCCTGTACACGATGCATAGCAGTAGACTACGTACCAAACACCCTCATCTGGTAGCCTCAGGATGGGGGCACTCGTCAGTCTCTGCCTTAGCTCTTGAAACTTTTCTAGAAACTCTCCGACCACACGAAGGGTTGTCCCTTTTTTTCATTGTTGATAAGGGTGCTACAACTCTCGAAACGTATGGAACAAAACTCTAGTAGTAACCGGACAGACCTAGGAAACTATACACCTCCGTCACACTCTTGGATGGTTCCCAAGAAATCACAACCTCAATCATCGCAGGATCCACCGAAAATAATACCTTTGAGATGATGTGTCCAAGGAATTAAACATCTCAGATCTAGAACTGGCACTTCGAGAGATTGCCATAAATCTGGTGCTCTCCTTTTATGCCCAGAACTATTTATAGGTGATAGTCCTTCTCCTCCTCTATAGCGGAGTATATCAAGATATTGTCGATGAAGACAACCACAAAGCGATCGAGGTACTAGTGGGTGATCTTGTTCATGAGTCCCATGAACACTACTGGGGCATTGGTCACAGAGAATGGCATAACCAAGAACTCATAATGGCCATGCCGACATCTGAAGGCCAGCTTCAACACATCCCCTTCTCGTACCATTAGCTGTTTATAGCCTGATTTGAGGTCTATCATTGGAAACCATTGTGCTCCCTTCAGCTGATCAATGAGATCATCAATCCTTGGTAGTAGTGACTTATTCTTCAAGGGCTACTATTTTAGGCACTGATAGTCAACAGAAAGTCTCAGACTCCCATCCATCTTCTTGGGAAACAAAATCTGGGCTCCCCAAGGAGAAACTCTAGGTCTAATGAACCCATTGCTCTGCAAGTCCTCCAACTATTCTCACAGCTCTCAAAGCTCCGCGGGAGCCATCCTATATGCTGTGGTAGATATCGGTGTTGTCCCAGTGTACAAGTTCATATAAATGTACACATATCTTGGAGGAGGTAGACCCAGTACATCATTAGGTAAAACATCATCTTACAAGTTCCCCACTATAGGATAACTCAGACTCTCAACATCAACTGCTCCGAGTGTATGGCTAGCCAACTGACGTGTGATCGGTTTCACCCTCCTCCAGGTAAGTCTATCATATTCTTTAATGGTACCCCTCTCACTGGTGAAATAAAACCTAGTCCCATCTTCACAGACACACCGCCCATTTCAACTAATAAAGTAGATCTAGGCATGGTCTATAGATAACCAATCCATACCCAAGTGGATGTCGTAAGGCCTCAATGCCGCAAGTAAAAGATCCTAGCCGAAGCTTGCACTACCTAGAGTAATCTTGCACTGCCGGAACTAGTGTGTAATGGTCGAATCCTCTCCCATACCAGTATCTAGCCTTAAGAATTGAGCCAATGGCTCTACCAAAATCTTCGAGTACCAAATGAAGGTCATGGAAATAAAAGAGTGACTGAAACTTGTGTATATAAGTACTTTAGATAAGGTGGATTAGACACAGATTGTACCTCGTATCATCTCCAGAGTGTCGTAGTCATAGGCCTAAGCTGCCTGGAGCAGAGATCGTCCTTATCCACCTGCTCCCTATGGTCAGGGTGGACCACATAGAGGTGGTGGCGTTAGAACCTAGAATTGTTATGCACCACCAGCTACACAACCGACTACTCTTCTATGTCCACCTACTGCCTTTGAACCTCCTCAATTAAATCCTCACATCAACCCAGGAAGTCCATTGAATGTCTGCTGGTCATCGGTACGATGGGATGGGCAATCAAGAGCTATGTGAACATGCCCGCTACATGAATAACACTGCCTGCTCCTCGCTTGTCCTACTCTGTCTCAAGAGCACACAACTGAACATGTACCCTACAGTTGTCCACCTATAGGTCTAGTCCTCTTAGACCATTACACCATCTTCCTACTATAAGCTATAGATGACTCTGCTACGTGACGTCTAGTGGTGGGTCTCGATGCTGGTGGCAACTCATCAACGATTCTATCCACAAACAGTGCTCTCTCTAACACCCCCACCTACATCGGGAGTCTGAGTGAAATCCTCAAAGTTATAATCTCCCATTTGTGCCCCTACTCGATGTTTGGAAAATGGAAGAATGGGTCATGCACCATGTCATTGGAGTAGCGCGAGAGGTCTGTGAACCTCATCGAATACTGAGCCATAGTCTTTTTGTCTTGCCGAAAGTGGAGAAGCACCTATATATGCATAAGGCATATGGATTCTGGGATGAACATTTCCCTGAAAAGAAACTCGAATTCCACCTAGATGAGAGTCACCTTATCATGAACATGGATCATCAAGCTCCACAATCTACCTGTTGGGTCCTGGAGACGACTGGTGGCAAAGATCACCATGAGATCAGCTTGTGTCCCTACAAGTCGAATCACATTGACCATAGCCTCTATCCATTCATCATCTACATGTGGATCCATCTCTCCCTGGAACATTAGTGGCCTCTGGTTCTGAAATTCATGCAGCGCGCTCAAGCGGCGTGCTCCCTCTACTGCTGGGTTTGGTGGCATCAGTTGACCAACAGTTAGTGGTGCTGCTGGAACACCACCCAATGGTAAGATTTCCATATAGTGACCATACACTGAAGCCTCACCGCTCGATGGGCTATCATCACATACTCTACATGTAGCTCTGGCTGGCTGTCTCTGTTGAGGCATCCCGAACGAAACAGGAGCACCACAATCAATATGTTATACCAGGAAAGCTGACCCAAAGAGCTAACATGAAGACTATTCAAAAACACACATGCAATCTGTGATTTCATGCACTGAGTTCGAAATTATAAGTCAGGGTCTACATGTATGGATACATCGACCACTACACCATCATTAGATTCCCCAAACTAAAAACCACAATCAATACACTTAACAGCATTGCCAAATCAAAAGATTAGAGCCCATGTTCCCTGGTTGAACTGACACCTCTAATACGAATTTGTCATGAATCGTCCCCCAGGGCATATGCCATAAATACAACAAGCCCGTCTTCAATAGTACAGTGCCTTGGAACTAGAACCAAAAAGTCGTATCCCTAAAACTGGGGTGACATTTACATTTTAACCTAAAACTCACACAATCCAGGCACACGATATGATACATGAACGGGTAAACTATACTGTTAATTGAGTGGGGACAGTTAGTAAAGGGGGATGGAATACAAGACCAACTAGAATGTATAAGTAATGTTGAAAACAACCCCTGGGAACACCCTCCAAGGGTCCAACTTTATGGGTAAGTACAGCTCTCGAATAGTTGTCTCGACGGTAAATCTCATCTAATTATCCACCTCTGAGTAGCCTCCAGTCATGGCACCCTCAGCCTAAATCTATTTTTTCCATTATAATCACAAGACACAACATGTTTTGGGAAAATCTTGTGCTATGGTGAGTATAAAAATAGTCATTAGGGACCCTAACACCCCTGATGGTCTCTTAGAATTCACAAAGGATAAACTAAAAAGCAATACCTCAATCTCAAAGAATGAAAAAATAGTCATCAAAACTACTTAGGTATGAGACCATACATACACCTAAGTTATAAATATATAATCATCTCACACGTGAGGGAAAAATATCACAAAGGTAACACCACAAATGTAGAAGTACCACACATGTAACACCATGAAGATAGAAGTACCACACAGGTAACACCACGAATGTAGAAGTACCACATGTGTATCACCAAAAATATAGAAGTACCACACAAGGTACCACAAAAATGATTGTACCACAATAGAAACTACAAATAAAATAATACCCCAAAGGTATCCCCACATAGTATTGTACCACAAAGGTAATGAATTAGCTCACACCAGGTATAACTTTAGTACAGAAGTATAGAAGATTAGCAGTATTGGTAAATCATATTAATTCATTGAGAAACTATACTATTGACCCACACAATATTGAAGATTACGCACACATGATCTGAACATGACCGACACAAGATTTTGAGATGACCCACATAGGATCGGTATGAGCTGACCCACACTAGATCGTTGAGCGGTGACCCTCACTGGTTTTGAATATGACCCACATGGGATCTGAAGACATCTCATGCTATTGAAAAAGACACAATGTCCCATGAATAAGTAACACAATGGTCTGTCACATCATAAGGGACCAAACGTGACATAAAGCTTATTAATCAGACGCCCGCAATGTAAGTTATTTTCATTTCAGTTCCAGGGACCGATTAGATTCAGGATCGATCCAACCCGACCACACACTATATTTATCCAAAAGACAAGTGGATCCTACCAAATGGAACATCTCGATAAAAGGATCCCAATGCCATAGATGGTTCATCAAACGGACGAGCGGTTCTCTAGTTATAACCCGTTATGATTTTCTATGTATGGTTGGGCCCAGGTCCGGTCTGACCCGTGTCCAGCCTGCAAAGGGGGTGGCCTGGCCCACTCGGTACGTCCCACATGGCATGGTCAAATCGGAGAATCCCTCTTATCATAGCCCACTATGCGGGCCCATTGGGCTCAACCCGCTTAGCTTTGTGTGGTCCACCATGATGGGGTCGGCCCTAGCCTCTACCTTGGGGCGGCGCCCCCGGTATTACAAACGGTCTGATGGACTGTTCGGCTAGAAAGCTATCAGGTTGGCACTTAGGACCCACCAGAATGGTCCTGCTCGACGTGATGTGATCGACCGGGGTTCCAGCTAGCTCTTCTTCCAATGGCATGATGGTGTCGATGTCTTCCCACATCCGACTGGGTACCAGCCCCCGTTGGGGTGCACCACTGCCACTAAGAAGATGCAGCCTCCTCCTCTGCAGGACGCACAGATGCACAATTCCCTTCCTCAACATAGTCGGCCATCATCCTCCTCTTCCATTACCAACAATCCGCGACCTCATCATGCGATGCGGTTGCACCGTAGCCGCCATCGCAGCTGGCCGGAGTGCAGGACCCCACCTTCTTCCTTGCTGGCATCAGTTGTCAGTGACGTGTTTGGGTTCTTCTGAACTCATCGATCCGCCAATGAAGAACGCATCAAAAATGATGTTTTAGAGGGATCAGGTCATGTTCGTTTGGCCAGTACCATCCACATTAGACCGATAGCAGGCAGTTCGAGGAGAACGATTCAATGTAAATTTAGGAAGAACAAATTGATAAAAATATCAACCTCGATAATTCTTTGGAGATTGCGTGAGGAAGAAGATGATGATGTTGAAGGGGGAACCGACATTTTCCACTCCCAAAACATGCTTCTGATGTAGGTTCGAGTTCATTACCTCATTCTTGATCCGGATGATTTTATTTGTTGAAAGAAGTTTCTCATTAGATGATGTTCTTACATGTTCTCCAAGGCTCTCCCAAATTACCATATATTCCTATGTTATTTCACTACAAGTGGTGAGGATCCAACTCAATTAAGCCCAGTTTGTTAATTAATGTTTGAAAATAATTTTGGCGAATTACAAGAGTTACCTCTCATTAATAGAGGAGTTCAAGTGGTCCCCACCACTAAGATTAAAATGAGGGTTTTCAAAAAAAAAAGTTATTGTTTTATTTTATTATTTTTCATTTAACTCTCCCATGAAAATGTGAAAAAATAACCTCCACCATTTACCAACTCTAATCGAGGTGATGCCCTCCTTATGTGAATATTGACACTACATGTTCAACGGTGTCCTCAGATTTCAATTATGGGAACCTGTTAAAAATTTAGAAAACACCACTCGCACGTTTACTGAACGTACCTACAAAATGTTCAGAATTTCCTTCTGGTCACACTGGGCCACAGAATCATGTGCCGTCAATTTTCAAAGAGTCAAATAATTCCATTTAATTAAATAAATTTACATGGAAAATCTGGGTCTATAGACTACCATATAGATCCCCATATAGATCCATCTGTATTGTTTCCTAAAATATTTTATTTTTTGAAAACTACAGTAAATAAAAATTCCTCTACCAATACCCATCATATTCAAGAACACATGTCTGCAAAGATTTATCAAGCACCAGTATTGTATCCTCCGACTTCCCATCCATTTGTGGGTGAGAATCCATAATCAATAAACCTGTGTGTCAAGCTCCATTTGTATGACCTACCAGAATCATGAAGTAAATCTCGAATCATGGTCTAAAACTATAGTCCATTCGATCCCATGTAGACAAACTATCTCTGAAACATATAGTTCTCACAATTTCTATAATTTCAAGGTTTCATATAATGTCCTTAAAGGTACTACCTATTTCAATCTATCCACATTCACCCCAGTTGAATCATTCTTCCTATGTATCATCAGAACTCCTACCATAATGTCCATAGTCATGTTATCCAAGATCCACTCTGTAATGGGTAACTGCTATAGAAAGCCTCCATGTCTTTAATGCTTTGTCTTCACCTACAGACAGGTGAATTATTGTGTCACGAACTCAGCTATCTCATTTTTCAAACGTGATCCCCAAAAATAACATCATAGGCCATGATACAATTTGTTCACAACTAGATATACCACCCACATCGATGCATGAAATTTTTGCATGAGATCCTCTCTCATTATATTAGGTACAACAACTCAATCCTTCATATAGATGATCTCATCCCCATATATCAACCACTCCAAAGGTGTATTCCCAACTTCAATGCTTTGGATCATTTCCAAGAACTCTAGATCCTCACACTATCTATCCCAAATATATCTAAAATGTGTAGACTCAACTTAAATAGAAACTGGTGTCAAATTCTATTGACTCTCCATATTCCCCACATGCTTTTTATCTAGAAATTTCATCATCATAAACTCAACAATCAACTCCTGAACCATCTTAGTATGATATTTTCTACTCAAGGAATCAACAACATTATTTACCTTCTAGAGAATACATTCCCATTAAAGTCAACAAATTGAATATATTCAACCCATCGATACTACATATGATTCAAGTCTCTCTATGTAAAGATATACTTCTAGTTCTAATGGTCTTGGTAAACTGTAATCATTTCAAAAAAGATGTAGTTTCAAAAAATCTTAAAAGAAAATACCATTAATTCGATGTCAAGGTCATGAATTTGGTTATTTAGTTCAAGAGGCCTCAAGTACCAAGGCCCATATTCCAGAACATGATCCCCCTACTTCGGCACAAGTATGATTTTGATCCCAGAAGCATCATAATATATAGTGCAATCCTCACCTGACCCAAGAATGATCAAAATGGGTTCTGATGTCAAAATATTCTTCATCCCCTGGAAATCCTTCTCATGTGATTCCTTTTACCCAAAAAGTTTTACCTTCTTACTCAAGCCTGATAATGACATGGTTAATCTGGAAAAGTCCCAGACGAACCTCCTGTAATATCCATCTAATCCCAAAAATATTTAGATATTTAAAAAATTATTAAGATACTCCCAAGACACTACTACCTAATCCTTACCCAGGCCCACTAATTCAACTTCTTCCGAGATGATTTCCCCCAAGAAGTGTACCTAGACAATCCCAAAATTATATTTCTATATCATTGATTATAGAAGATGATCTCATAATTTACATGAGATGATGTTAAGATATAAGTTTTGATATTCATGATTCTTGGAGTACACCGAGATTTATTTGAAAAACACCACCACAAACTGATCCAGGAATAGATGGAAGATTCTATTCATCAAGGCCGTAAACACTACTAGTGAACTTTACAACCCAAAAGGCATTACAAAGAACTAATATATGACATACCTGATTCTAAAATTATCCTCATTATATCAGATGTTCGAAATCTCAGCTGATGATACCCCAATCTCTAGTTAATCCTTAATAATGTGAATGACCCTCTAAGCTAATGAAACAGATCATCGATACAAAGACTAGGATATCAATTCCAATAATAGACACACAAATGAAAACTCCAATCAATATTATTTGGAAATATTACATTTGATCAATAAGGAGACGTACTCAGACTGATAAAAACTATATCCTTCAAATCCTCTAGCCATGCCAGGAGATATAGATGTTATGTGAGTGCCATTATTTATGAAATAATATATACTAGATCATCCCCTGATAAGATCTCAGTAATGAATTCCACATCTCTTTCTAGTGCTAGAATAGAGAAGCCTTCTAAAATGAATCATTAAATAGTTACACTACTAGTGGAAGGATATCATTCCTAACACCCCCATATTCTAGTAAAACTATAAAAACATGGGCTATGAGCTCTCCTAGTTGATGAGTAATTGGCCCTTCCAAGTCAACCTAGATATCCCCTTCTCCCATGTGAATGTAATGGAAACCCTTAAGAGATGTAATCATAACTCTACTATGGTAATATTCTACATGGGGTTCATATGAAACTAGCCAGTCCATACCCATAATTATGTCGAATCATATAATTTCAAGGATATAGAGATCACAAAAAATGGTACAACCCAATCTAAAGAGCACACAACTATCACACACAGATGTCTCGAGACGTTACTACCAATGTTGTATCCACCATCATAACCACGCTAAAAAATATCCATCGCTATGATCATAACATTAAAAATTGATGAAGATGTATTGGAATGAGATGAATCAGAATCAAATAAGGAACTAGATAATATAGAAGCCTCGAGAATAGTACCTATAACTTTTGATGGTCCAACCTTTTTATCCACAAGTGTAGAATAAAACACATGAAAATAACTTACCCTCTTCCCTTTGATTCTATTTGAATCCCCTGAGTGTCACCACTATGTTAATATGGGTGCGGTTTCCCAGAAGCACTGTGTATGCCACATCTATTACCTCGGCCAGTAGAACACCAACTCTCAGACTGGTAAGGAGAAAAAGACACCCATTTGGCTCTTTGATTATATCTAGATACTCCATTTCTACATGACGGTCATAGGATCCAAGAGATCCTCTGTAGATGCCCCTTTTTTAGTAGGATCGAAACTCCCCTAGTGGGTGGGAACCGTTCCTATGATAATGTCACGGCCCACCGCACTGATGAAACATCACTCTAGTAAGGCCATATGAAATCTTGAATTATGTCTGGGTACTCTTCTTTCCAGTTCCTTGACTACAGTTTTCTTAAAGAAAATTTCTGATCTCAGGAGGGGCACCACATTATGATCTAGTAGAAACTATTTGTACAGTACTGTAAGATTCCCTCATGTACCCTTCAACAATAAGAGCCTTACTCACCACCTTAGTAAACTTCTTTAATCGAAATAGACTAACTTAGGACCTAATATAACACTTAATTCCATCCCTAAACCATTTTTACATAGATTCCTCATCTCCTACTAATGTTGGATCAATTCATTGTGGGTCTATGAAGTGTCCCACATAATCCATAATATACATTCTATCAGGATTCATCATTATGAACTCGACATCCTTCTCCCACCTTTGTGTCCCTGGCGAGAAGTGCTATAATAAATTATCCAAAAATTCTTTCCATAGCATGCCATCAACGTGTCTAGTCTCCACATGAGTATCACACTAGGGCTTCGCGGACCGACATAGCATATAGGCGGCCAAATTGAACCTCTTTTCTGTAGGAGTCTCATGATGTTCAAGTATCATCACGATAGAATCAACCCAAAACTCATCTACCTCAGGACCAACATTCCTAGTAAAAGATAGAGGGTTATGCAATGAACATCCCATGTTAGATTAGAAATGATTTTCATAACCATACATGGGTCCCTTTCCATCAATTGCATGAAACTAGTGAAGTTATATTATAATTTTTCTCATGATCCGTCCATAGGAATAATCGGTGCGTCACGTTCCACCACTGTAGGATCATGCACAAACATGTCCTCTAGTAATCCCCTTAACAAGATCCTTTATTGTGGAATATCTACAAAATTTCATACAAAATTAAAATGACTCAGAACAAAAATTTATCACATTTATGTTAGGGGAAAATAGAAACAATCTATATCAATTATTTCCACCATCCCTCTCCACACGATCAAAACCTAGGCACTATTACGACCATTGACCATCACATACCTAGGCTTTGTTAACATGGTTAACAATGATATCATTATTCAGGTTTATCATTTACACACCCACTTATTCAAAAATTTTACGCTATATTGAAGCCCTTCTTGTTAGGCACTATTTTAATTTCAATTTTCACAACCACGGAAAATAGTTTAAGTCCAATGAAATACCAATAAACCTTCTACCATGAATGAATAAAATTATTCATGTGAAAATAATACTAAGTGCCTAGAATTAAGCATAAAGACTCACCTATCATTACATTCTAGGCCATGAATCAATATTCAATAATTATAAGAATCAATAATCACATAACACCATTAGAGTTTCACAAAAGGTGAAATAATATTCAACTGTAACATCAAAAAACAATAAAAACATTCCCAATATGATTACTTTGGATTTTACCCACATATGGATTTTCAACTCCCATGCAAAATCTCGTTACCAAGTATCAGATCTTCATGGTATCCTTTCTACCATCCCACAAACAATAAGAGAAATAGAGAATAAATAAAACACAACAGATACAACATTTTAACATCACATCCTAGGTTCCACAAAACGGTTCCCTAAGATAGTCAGTCGCATTACCTCAGGCGCACCTCCTTGTATGCCAAAGGCTACTAACTAGCAGCAAGGGTCTAGTAAGTTAGTTCGAGGGAGAATATACCCTCCTTTATCAGAGTAAATCAAAAGTAGATGTAAATAAGAAATAGTATAACAACATATATTTATAAATACTACTAATTGTTTCAAGATAACTGAAACCTGAAATACAAAACACAACTGATGAGAAAAATCCCATGTTAATGTTGTTACTAGTGTCTAAAATGAAACAGAATATAAAGACATTAATAACTCCTAAGAGGATTCAGAATCATTTCTGCTTCCCCAACCAATTATCCATCCCAAATTAGCTATCTATTCTAGGTCACTTTTCCTTATCCTTTCATGTAACAATAATGTCTATTCTAGTACCGATTATCCATCACCAATAGGGTGTGAGTACGACATATTAGGCCACCTACAATGGTATTCAAAACAAATACCTCAAACAAAAGTGTATGTAATTTTAATAAGAATATGTTTCACTCATAAATAAATAGTTTATCACATTATAAAATATTCTCTATTTAAGTACAACATAATCAAGAGATCCCATAGATACTTGTACCTTAGTACCTACTTCGGAGCACACCAAAATATAATCCTTTTATTAGTTTTACCATGTGTTTGAATGCTCATGTTACCATTATTAATTCAAAAATGAATGAACATATTACCATTCTTGTTTCACAGACAAATTACCATGGTGGCACTCAGTTAATCACAAACTTGTAATGACCATGTTACTATTCATATTTCAAATATTAATGACCATGTTATCATTTATTTAGTCAAGAAATTTTAAAGGTCATGTAACCATTATTATATCTAAAATTAATTACAGAGTTACCATTTATTTAATCATAAAATTTTAATGACAATGTTACCATTCATATTTTACAAATTAATGGCCATGTTACCATTCATTTAATCACATAAATTTAATGACCATGTTACTATTCATATTAGTTGGATGAATGAACATGGTATCATTCACCATTACACACATATCTCTTGTATCTCATTTATCATGGTTAATAAACATTAACTACATTATCATATGTAGAACAACATCACACTAATCAGGATTAATCGTCATTAAAAAACTTACCCTAATATCACATTAATTAATTTGTGAGTTAATTAATCAACTCATCCTCATTGATAATACAATAATCAGTCTACACATAAAACACCTTATTAATTACCTGATTAATTAATCCCATAAATCTACTAAGTTAACTAAACCATTAAAAAATCATTTAATCAAAATTATTACACAAATTAATTATCTCAGTTTCCAAACTCATTATCTCAGGATTAATTGACCAATTAATTATTAAAAGTGAATATTATCGAGAATTTTTAGTTAATTCACCAATTAATTCATCATTTCATGGAATCAATATCACATAAATAGTTCTTTAATTAATTATCTCAAACCATAATCATAGTTCCCCATAATTAATTACCCAATTAATTATATCTATTCGGAACCCCCACATCCCACAATTAATTTCATAATAAATTCCCCAATTCTACCATCCCAATTCCATCAGAATTAATTCACACAATTAATTATTAAAATAAATAGTATAATAATACTGTAATTAATTATCGAATTAATTATCTCATTCAACGATCCCAATATCTCACAATTTCACAATCAGGTCAATTAATTTTATTACCAAGTTAATTAATTTAATTAGGGAGTATAATTACTAAACCACTCTAGGAATTAAAAAACATTAATATATATAATCAAATAGAAATAATGGTATTTAGATTTTATACCACATGCCTTGATTCATTGATTGATGTTTTCTCAATGGAAATCCCCAAAATCCATGCAACGAAATGATGTTGTTCTGAGATCTATATCTTATTTATAAACCAATAACAATGTTATCAATATATAATAAATATATTTTTAAATCTGGAATCATAAATCAAGATCTCACCATTTAGGTTTAGATCTATAGTAATATTGAATAAACCCTAACAACATATCAAGAGAAGATGGAAGAATAGTCAGAATAATGATTGAGATGAGATACATTTATTAGGAGAAGTGCAGATCTATGATTCTGACATTGAATCTTGAAGAACAAAAGTTATACAACCTTGGAACCCCTCTGAAAATAACTAAAATTTCCATGAAATGTTATGTTCCAAGTTAATGACGAATGGAGTGTATTTTGAGGGATCCCGAGATTTTAATATAAAATATCAGGTGATATAAAATCAGGCACACATTTTTTTTGGTTTGGGACATACATTTTGAAAATCCATTTCCCAACTATGTAACACTCACTATATGGGGATGAATGGCTAGCGGGGTTTGGGTTCATAGTTTTCCAAACGATGGGACAGCTGTGCTGATCGCCTCTACATGGGTCTATATGGTTAACTGGGTTGGGTGCATGGTTTACTCAAAATGTGCACTAACTATGAAATTTATTTTCATTCTGAAATTTTTCTTAAAAGTCTACATGAATACACCCCAAGTCATTACTTCATCCAATGGTCCATAATTAAAAAAAATAGTACCTGAATTTGTTCCCAAGATAACTCTAGATAAATTCTGGATGTTACAAACAGTACGGTAATTATTTAACGAATATCAGATAGATTTTATTTATTTCATATACTCTTAATTATAAGAATCATTAATACATTCCATGTAATGCCTGAACATATTAGATCTGTTTGAGGAGGTAGTAGTGAACGCGTCCACAAATAATGTTATCATATTTAAAGAAATGGTAGGCATAAAGGTATGTGTTATATAAAAATAAAATAAGTATTAATAAAACATAAATATAATATATATCATACAAAAACAGTGTATATAATAATTCCAATCCATGATATGTTGTAAAGGAAAACATATAATATCATTCCTCATGGTGGTAGTTCAACGAACACAGACAATAATTTCATTACCCATTTTATGGAAGTGTGAGTAGTTTTAGGTAAATCCCTCAAAGTAAAAAAATAAACGTATATTTTGGATAATGATGCTATAATATAATAATGGTAAAATTTGAAATTATTGGTTTATGGAATTAATAAAACAAAAATTCTCATTATAGAATATCTACTCTTATTTATGCAACGCTTTTTGGTTTTCACCAAAGGGATTCCTTGGTTGTATTTATTCCAAAACTGAGGACTCTCTGGTGTAGGGGATGTTGGAATATTATTTGGGAAGGATTTGGATGAGCTAAAGGGTATTGATAAGTGTGAAGAATTAAGGAAAGAGAAACCCTTTTTACTGTGGAAGGGGAGTGGCATTCTTGAAAATATGAAAATGTAAATACAATTTAGAGGTCTTTCTTCAATCACATACCTCCAATAATGACCCCAATTCTAGAGAATAGTTGATATAGTCGAATAATTCATATCAAATGGGTTTTTGAAAAGTTTCAACATAATTTAGACTTTTAGGATTAATTATTAACAACTATGTAACAACATTTCTACCTTAATCACTATTATTAAGATTAATTACTAATAAAATTTTTTTTCAAGAAACTAATATTCCCCAATTAAACAATATAAATTCTAATAATTAAAATTATTGAATCCATTTTCATATATGAACAATCAGTGAAATTTGATAAATTAATTTAAAATTATCCCAGTAGATGAGATAATAATACTTGTTTATGAAAGTAAATTTTTTGAAATATTTTCTTTATTTTTATATATAAATTCAATTTGGAATTAAATAAAATAACTTAAATTGGTCTAAATGAATTTCTTTTCTAATGGTACTTTAAACCCAATTAGAAAAATATTTTAACTATAATATTTATTTTGATGAAAAATATGTTTTCAATTAATATTTTGTATTATTTACTATACATCAAAATATGAATGTACTCAAAAAAATACAAAAAATAAACGTAAATTAAAATTCTATATTTATATTTTTGAATTGATATTTATTTTTTCATATAATAATTATAAAATTTACAAATATTATCTTTCAAATAAGAGTGTCATTAAAATGAATAGTACTATCATTTTAAAAAATATAGTTTTTTATAATTTAAATTTGATTTATTCATATCATAACACTGTCAAACCTATTTTATGAATTTAGAAATATTATATTAAATATATTATATATAAATGTCATTAATATATTTCACTAATAGTTACTAATTTAATTTATAATTCAAAACATCATTTCATTAATAAATATAAAAAGGCATCCTTTATATTCAATTAGTATTAATTTTCACTTATAATTAATTGGTAACCTCTAACGACCAAATATTTCTCAATTGAAATTTCCTTCATATAAATATTTCTCAAAATAACTTCAAAACACAACATAATGAACTACAATGTTCTATGTTTCCTTTAAACATATGTTTTTCACTTTTGGGTTTGTAATTTCAAAAATCAGACAAACACAGTTGCAATCAGTATGTTATTTCGAGTCTGATAAGAAAAACATATTTTTTTTGGTGAATAGTAACATACCCTTATGAATAGTAAAATACCATTATTAATAGTGATATACCCTAATTAATAGTAACCATACCTATGATAATATATAAATAATATTCATGTTGAAAATATGATATACTAATATTTTTTATATGATGATGACTTATTTAAAACTTGTTTTTGATAATAAATTATGATCTTAATTGAATGAAAAAATAAAAAATAGAAGATTATTTTTGAAAAATGGAATTCGTTTTTGTATTATACATGTCAAAAAATAGTTGGGGTGAATTTTTGGGATTGTTCTGAAATAAATGAATTATTTATGAACAATAAAATACAATAATTTACAAAATAAGATAAATAAGAAAATTATGGAGTCATAGATGATGTTATACTGATGTAAGACCAATTGGTTCTGGATCACATGTTAAAATTACAATTATTGGTCATGGTAGACTCACTATTACTTTTCATGGGGAAATAATAAATCAATGAATTTTATGTTGAAAAATCCGCTCTCCCTCCACCATAAAACCACCCTTCACACCCTCATCTCCTCACACCTATAAATTGTCAATCCTGATCTAAAATAGGACAATGAATCCTCCTTATCCCCTCCCCCACATCCAAGATATTCTGGTTCTATCAAAAGAACATGATTTTGTCCCTTATGGGGGATCTCAAGAGGAGGATTCAAGAGGTAATTTCCATTCCTCTTTCCTTTATTTCCTTTCAATTTCTTGTTCATTTTTTATTCTCTCCCCACCTATCTTCTGCCCCGTGGTATGTTAACTACAGTATAATTCATATGTCAAAATGTTGTGATACTAATGGGATATTATACCATCCAACCCCATACCCCTCTTTCTCTTATTTTATAAAAGAAAACGTTGTTCCTGAGGTGTTAATCTATCATGTTCAAGAACGACAAGTTTTCATTCTTCATTCCTACCATCAGATATGGTTGTAAAACCATTTTTATGGTTGAAACATAATTTTTCTTATTATGATCAATTTGATGTTCTTTAACAAACTTATTTACATATTACTAAATGATTAAACAAAAAAAGATCATTGTGGTCGAAAAACCACCCAAATTAACCCAAACAGTCATCATTTAATTCTTATATAATGATTCATCCTCATAGTATATAATATAATAAATTATAAGAACATTTAAAATCCTAGATTATCATTATTTACTATTAATATCAGTTCTGGATGTTTATCGATGTTCTACCTGGACTTCAATTTATGAATACAAGTGAACCGCTCAAGAAAACCCATAAAAACAAACATTCCCGAACAATGTTTTTAAACCATATAACTCATCAAAAAGCCCATAAAATAACATAATGAAACCAAAATGAACCCTATTATTTTATTAAAGGGTTATTAATTGTCAACTAATGAGTCTAATGTGGTTATATAAGACATCAAGGAAATGAAATTGTTCAGATACAAGGTAAGGAAAAATTCTTGAACCCAACTTTCTCCCTTCACGTTCTTCCTCTTTCACTTCTTTTTTGATATGGTTACCCATAAAAATAATTTCTTCATCATTTTTTATCTTTTCTGGGATATAAATATTTGTTTCTGGTGTTTATTTCAAACAAAATGTTTTCCAAAAGAACTCTTCTTTTAAAAATAAACCTTTTACACATCATTCAAGGTTATCGGTTCTTGTAACATGTTTGTAATTCCATCATTGTTTTGGGATCCCAATCATTATGAATATGATTTTATTAGATGAAATCCATTCCTTTTCATGGGTTATTTATGTTCAATTTTGATATGTGTACATTGTGGAATGAATGTAAAGGATAATGTTATGATGTGACGGGTGTGCCTGGATTATATTGCGAAATATGAATGTTTCAATGTGACGAGTGCACCTAGAATTATTCAGTACAAAAATTAATTGTGTAAAGTTATGAATATCATTAGTTCATGTTAAATTATGTTCAAACAAGATGATAACTTTTTTTAAAAGTATTTGTGGTAGTCAACCACTAAGACATGAGGTTTCATTTTTATGCATTGCCACATTTCAAGTCTCTTATTAAAGTGTCATCTCATGTTCATGATCCTTTTCCTAGGTTATGGTAATGCTCCCCATTTTTATATTTTTCTTATGTATCCTATTATTGGGATTTTTTTGACCCCTTTGAATGTATATCCATTGGTTACTACACATACTAAGGAGGGGTTAGGTGCCAATAAGTAGCTAGAGAAAAATAAATGAAATAAATGGTTTTTCTTGATGTTGTAATTCCTATGTATGGTCCTAGTTTTCCCAAGAAAATAAACCTTTGGATACTATATGTATAATAATATTATGTTTTTTATCATTAAAATGATTTAATAGTAATTTAAGAAAATGTTGGGACACTGTAGTTGGTATCAAAGGCAAGGTTTAGTTAATTTGGAAGTTATTATTAGTGAACCCTAGAGAAAACCTCTAGCATTAGTCAAAGTAAAAATATGAAGACAAGAATCATTACATAGGGATCCCATATGTTATTATTTCAGTATAAATGGATCAAATGAATAATTTATTTTTGACTTGTTTAATTATGTTTTGTTCTAACTTTTCAATTTTATAAAATGGTGGGAACCAGGATAAACCAGGCCATCAACTCGTGTGAGGGACAATGAAACGAATGCATGAACAACATCCCCAGTGATTTGGGAGGTGGAGTTCAGAACGTCATGGTGATTCTTACCCAAATATCTCAATATATGAACAATAACCATAACAATGGGAATCATCATCCTTCACCAAAGAGGGAGAAACTGGATATCAAATTTTTTATGTAGTAACGACCAACAACATTTAGTGGATGTTCCGATCCACTATTTGTGGAGAAGTGGGTCAACTCTATAGAGAAGATTTTTTTTGATTCACCGTTCTAAGACAGAAAAGGTGAATCTACCTATTTATCATCTTGATGGAGATGCTTATCAATGGTGGGATTTGATTAAGAACACCAAGCCAAGGGAGAAAATTGAAGAGATTGAATGTGAAGTCTTTAAGATAATGTTTCTTAACATGTATTTCCTAAGAAATCTTCACACAATGTTGGGGAGAATATTTATAGAGCTCAATAAAAAAGAAAGAGAATCAGTCACACCCTATGAGGAAAATTTCACAAGGATTTCAACATAATCATGAGGTATTGTTATAAACAATGATAACAAAATTAATAGATTCTTTAGTGGATTAAAACCACACCTTTTAAAGGATCATGAAATAAGAGTCTTTGGGAGTTATGAAGATGTTTTTTCTCAATTTTGAGATGGAGTTTAGAGAATGGTCCCTTGGATCAGGTGATATTAAACTAAAGATGGATTTTCAAGACAATGGATCTAATGAAAACGTTTGGATGAAAATTTAACAACCCACACGCCAAAAATGTGGGATGTTGCTCCATTGGAACTACCTAAAAGGGATGTGGAAGTGGTTCAAGTGAGGAAAATAAGGACACTATGATTAATAGTGTGCAATGGACATGAAAATGAAGGATAATGTAGCCGCAGAAAGTAGAGAACCACCCATGGTTCAATGCTACAACTGTAGGCATATAGGGAACAATGCAAGCCAGTGCACTAAGCCTAAAGTTATCAAGGGTATTCAGCCTCAGTAGTCACCATAGACAATGAATAAAGTGAAGGATTGTGCCATTACAGTTGTGTAACTGGAGTAAAATAATGATGTTGTAGATGGTACACTTTCTATTCACCCACGAATTCAAAATGACTTATTTTATTCTGGATCTACGCATTCCATTTTTATCTTTAATGATTCCTAGAACAATAGAATAGAAGCCCCAAAAACTTGAAGTAATGTTATATTTAATGACACCATGTAGTGCAATCATCGCAACCCAAGTTCTTGAATCTTCTCATGTTTGCGTATGTGGGATGATTCTTCCAGCGAATCTTGTAATACATCACTTGGTAGAAATTGACACTATAATGGGAAATGGATTGGCTCTCATTATATAGAGATCATATCAAATATTGGGAAAAGGAAATATACTATCATATTATGAACCATCCCAGGATCCTCTAAAAATTCAATATTTATTATGAATCACTTTTGAAAAATCATTCAATGGTGTGGGTGTTGATTCCCGATGAAGAGGCATACCTCTCCCAAATGGTCGAGTCAAAGGAAAGTACCAACCTTGAAGAAATTCCCATAGTGAGGGAATACGGTAATGTATTTTCTAAAGATTTACTCATAATTATCCCAGATCAGGAGGTATAGTTCTCAATAAAACACATACTCAGAGCTAGTACAATGTCAAATTGTCTTTATGGGATGGCACTAATCAAATTCAAAGAGTTAAAGAAGCAGCTGCAAGAGCAACTAGAAAAAGTGTTCAGACAACCAAGTGCATCACCATGGGGTGCGCTAGTGCTCATTGTCAAGAAAAATGATGGAACAATGCATTTGTGTGCTGACAATCAAGAACTCAAAAAGATAACCATAAACAAGAAGTATCCTCTTCCATGGATAGATTACATGTTCGATCAGTTAATAACATCTCCATACTTATCATAGGTATATCTTCATTCTAGATATCATCAGTTAAATGTGAATAAGGAAGATATTCAAAAGACTACCTTCCGTACAAGTTATGGGAACAATGTGTTTATGGTGATTCCCTTAAGATAGACTAATTCCCCTGCAATTTTCAAGGATTTGATCAATAGAGTCATTAGACATTACCTTGAAAAATTTGTGGTAGTGTTTATTGATGTCATTATCATCTACTCTAAGGGAAATGAGGACCATGAAGAACATCTATGATTTGTGTTGGAGACATTGATAAAGGGGAATTCATACACCTAGTTCAGAAAGTGTGAATTTTGGATGAAGCAAGTCACGTTCATGGGACATGTGATCATAGGAGAGGGAATTTTTTTGGGCCCTTCAAAAACACAGTTGATTGAAGAATGGACCGGGCCCTCATGTGTCATAAAAATCTGTAGTTTTATTGGATTAGCTGGGTACTACCGACATTTTGTGAGAAACCTCTTACGATTTTAAAGCATGCTAAACAAGTTAACCAGGAAGGGGGTAAAGTATGTTTGGATAGATGAATGTGATGGAATATTTAAGGAGATAAATAGAATGCCGATCACTGCACATATACTCAGACTACCAGACTACTGAAATTTGGAGAATGTTTTTTAATATATAGTGATGCTTAAAATAAATTCTAGTGTTGTGTACTCATGAAAAATTAAAATTTGACACCCTATACCTCACGAAAATTGATGATCCATGAGAAGAACTACCCGACACATGATCTATAGTTGGATACTATGGTTATTCGATTGATAATCTGGAAGCACTGCATTTATGTTGAGAAGTGTGACATATACACCAACTACAAGAGCCTAAAATACATATTCACACACAAGGATATCAACATGATTAAAAGGATATGGTTTGAGTTAATGAAGTATTACTATTGCTCTATTCACTACCATCATTGAAAGATGAACAACGTAGATGATGCTCTAAGAAGAAAAGAACCAGCTACTATATTCCTATTATGTATTGAGAATGACTCTATCTTCTTGGATATGAAATGGATGGATTTATAAGTCATAAGTGCAGGGTATACAACCTACCTTGCCTAAATGATTGAGAAACCATATATCTAAGAAACGACTAAGGAAACACAAAGGGATAATGTTGTAATACAAAAAAGGGTGAATGTAGTAAAAGAAGGGAAGCTGTAAGTGTCCAATATCGACAATGATGGTGGGATTCGGTTTGGAATGTGGCTTTGTGTTCCTTCATCACCTGGGATAAAGAAGGATCTACTGGACAATGCAAATAGCTCATCATTCCTTATCCATCTTGAGAGTACCAAGACGTATCATCATCTCTGAGAATATTTCTAGTATGATAACATGATGAAATAGATTTCAGAATATATCTCAAGGTGCATGGTAAGTCAGAAAGTTAAATCAGAGTGACAAAGGTCCAAAGGGTTGATGAAATCATTTCCTATACCCATGTGGAAATGGGAGAATTTTACTATAGACATTATCACGGGTGTCCTGAAGACGTCAAAGGGAAATAATGTGATATGGGTTGTGGTTGACCGACACACCAAGACTACCCATTTTATTTCTATTCAAGAAGACCTCATGCTTGAAAAACATGAAAAAACATATGTGATGGATGTGGTGAGATTGTATGGTGTTCTACTTTCAATTGTATTTGATCGTGATCCAAGGATCACATCTAAATTCTGGAGGATCCTTCAACATGCTTTGAGTACTAAGTTAAATTTTAGCATGACCTATAAACCCCAAACCGATGGACAATTGGTAAGGACTATTCAGACAATTGAAGATATGGTATGATCATGCTCTCTAGAATTCAAAGGTGGAAGGTATTAGCATCTCCCATTGGTTTAGTTCTCAACAACAATAGCTTCCACTCGAGTATTCAGATGACACCATATGAAGCTCTATATTGATAGTGATGTTGAACTCCGACCTGTTGGGATGAAGATGGAGAATGAAAGCTAATTAGACCCGATCTTGTACAAGAGATGATAGAGAAGGTTCAAGTCATGTTGAAACACATCAAAGCTACTCAGAGTCGGAAAAACAGCTATGATGAAACTTGTCGAAGATACTTGGAGTTCGATGTAGGGGATAGAGTGTTTTTTTGAATATCACCATGGAAGAGAGTCACGTGATTTGGAATGAAAGGGAATGTAAGCCCAAGGTACATTGGCCCCTTTGAGACCCTTGACTGCATAGGAGACATGGCCTATTGTCATGCACTTACACAGTATATGGCTAAATTTCATAATGTGTTTCATGTATCACTCATGAGAAGTACATACCGGACCCCTCACATGTATTAAAATCTGAGGTGGTACAACTCGAAGATGATCCCTCCAATGAGGAGAAGCCAGTAGAGATTTTGGACTAGAGAGATAAGGTTCTATGCAATAAGACTACCCACCTTGTCAAAGTGTTGTGGAGGAACTAGAAGTTTGAATAAGAAACATGGGAACTAGAGGAGGCGATGAAGGAGAAGTACCCTCACCTATTTCTTTAATGTGAAATTTCAAGGGTGAAATTTCATAAGGGGGGAATAATGTAACGACCAAATTTTTTTCATGGGAAATTACCTACATATAAATATTTCATAAAATCTTATGATAACAAAAGATAATGAACTACTATGTTAAAAGTCTCCTTTAAACATAAGTTTGTCACTTTTGTGTTTGGAATTTTGAAAATCTGACATACACGGTTGTAATCATTATGTTATTTAGTGTCTGATAAAAAATGATTTTTCATGAATGGGAACTGATCCTTATGAATAGTAAAATAACCTTATGAATAGTGATATACCCTAATGAATAGTAACCTTACCTATGATAGGATATAAATAATATTCTTGTTGAATGTATGATATACCTATATTTTAGTACAATTTAATGACTATTTTTGAAACTCGTTTTTGATAATAAATTATGATTTTAATTAAATATTAAAATAATAATATTTCGAAAATTATTCTAGAAATATGGACTTCATTTTTTGATTCTACACATCAAATAATGGTTAGGATATTTTTTTGAGATTTTTCTGAAATACTCGAATTTTTTATGGATAGTGAAATGCCATAATTTACAAAATAAGCTAAATAAGTTAATTATAGAGTCATGCATGATGTTTTTCTGATGTAAGACCAATCGGTTCGGATCCCAGGATATAATTACAAATATTGTTCATGGAATACTCACAATTTCTTTTATTGGTGGGAAAGAATAAATTAATGAATTTTATATTGAGAAATCATCTATCCATTCCACTATAAAAACCACCCTTCACACCCTCATCTCTTAACACATCTCTAGCTTGTATCCATGTATATAACATTCCCATTAAACTTCCATAGCCTCTCCCCCACGTCCAATAGCTTCTTGCTTCATCAAAAAGCCATACCTCAGTCCCTTATGGAGGATCTCAAGAGGAGGATTCAAGAGGTAATCACACTTCCTCTTTCCTTTAATTTCCTTTCAATTTCATGTTTTTTTATTCTCTTCCCACCTATCTTCATCCACATGGTATGGTAACTCTATTATCATACATATAATATAATTTTGTGATAATAATAGGATATTACACCATCAAACCCCCTTTCCCACTTTCTTCTATTTTATAAAATAAAGCGTTGTCTGTGAGGTGTTAATATATCACATTCATGAATGACATGTTTTCATTTTTCCATTTCTACCTTCAAATCAGGTCATTAAAACCATTTTTATTGTTGAACCTAAATAATATATGTTTATTATGTCCTATTTTAATTTTATTAACTTACTTATGTACATATTACTAAATTATAAAACAAAACAAGATCGTTGTGGTCGAAAAACCACCCAAATTTACCCAGATAACCATAATATAATTCTTATCTAATGATTAATACACATGGTATATAATATAGTCAATTATAAGACCATTTACAGTCCGTAAATATCATTAATAACATGTAATATTAGTTATGGAAGTTTACCCATGTTCTACCCGAAAATCAATTTATGAATACAAGTGAACCGCTCAAGAAAAACCAAAAAACAATCATTCTCAAACAATTTTCTAATCCCTATAACTCAACAAAAGGCTCACAAAATAACATATTGAAACCAAAATAAACCCTATTCATGTATGAATGGTTCTATAAATTTCAATTAATTATGTTAATGTGGTTATACAGGAAATTATGGGAATGAAAGCGTTTAGATACAAGGAAATGGGAAATTCTCGAACCCAACTTTCCTCTTTCAGGTTCTACCTATTTCACTTCTTTTTTATATGGTTACTCCTTAAAAAAAATTTCATCACTATATTTCCTTTTCTATGATATACATGTTCTTCAATGGTGCTTATGTCAAACAACTTTTTCTCCAGAAGAAGTCTTCTTTTAGGATCACACATTTTACTCTCATTCAAGGTTGCCGGTTCTTGTAACATGTATTTTATTCCCTATTTCTGTTGGGAATAAAATGATCATAAATTTGTTAATATGAGATGAAACCCCTTCCTTTTCATGTGTTAGTTATGTTCATTTTTTCTATATGTTCTTTTTTTAGTCCATGGTAAATGATACTGTTATGATGTGACAGGTGTTCCCAGAATTAAATAGAAAAATATGAATGTTTCAACATGACATCTGTGCCTAGAAGTACACAATACTCTAATGCATTAGGTAAAGTGTTTAATCTCTTGAGTTAATGTTAAATTATTGGTTAACAAGATTCTATCTCTATTCACAAGTATGTGTGGTTGTTAACCACTAAGACATGATGTTTCATTTTTAGGCATTTCCACATTTTAGGTCTCTTATTAATGCTTCATCTCATGTTCATGATCCTTTTACTTTGTTATGGTTATGTGCCAAATTGTTATATTGCTCTTTAATATCTTCATACTGGGCTTTTAGATCATCATTTTTTATGTATATCCTCTGGTGACTATATTTACTAAAGAGGGGTCAAGTGAAAATAAGTTGCTAGAGAAGAAGGAATTAAATAAATGTTCATGCATGATGTTTTAATTGTTATGTATGGTCCTAGTATGACCAAGAATCAAATATTTTGAATCCTCTATGTGTAATAATATTATTTAGTTTATCTTTAAAATGATACAATTGTAATTTAATAAAATTAGGGGTCTCTATATAACCACTAAATTAATTTTATAAACATGTGTAAACAATGATTTTATAATTTAGTTTATCATATCCATTACTACCATTACAAATTATAGATGACAAGTATTATGTTAAATAAATTATATTCAAACTATATTGTTGTTCAGTAAGACTCGAGAATGTCTGTAACATATGTAATTGAAGGGACATGATGTTGCGTGAAACACAAGATAAACATGGGGTTGCGTGTGATGAAAACTAAACTATTTACTTCATTTAATGAAATATATTAAATAATTTTAATTGATTTGAAAGAATAAATTTCATAAAATTTAACGGTGTTACATGATAGGTTACCTATACAAAAATTTATACATCATGGAGCAGTCGTGCGGTTCAATGAAAAACATTCTGTATCAAATAACAAAGTTAAAACATGTTTTCAAAGGAATCCAAAGATGCCTTCATGATAAATACTGGCAATTATTTCGATAATATACTTGTTGATTCTTTATATTAGTGAAATTTAATGATAAATATAAAAAAAGATTGTCCAACTAGACAATAATTGTAAAGACCCAAACATTACGTACATAGAAATTACATTAATTTTGTGGAATAAATAATACATAACAAAAACAAACATAGAAGGACCGTAATAGTTTGGTGTCTTTGGAAACTCAGAAAAATAATCTTCTAATCTTGGTAAAAGATCTTCAACATCTCCCATAAATATCTTCCCTTTTTTTTTACCTAAAACCTTTCATTATATCCTGGGGTAAAGAAAACATATAATTGGTGAGATCAAATGCTCAGTAAGGTTAAGCATAGAGAAAATAAAACAAACGATATACATTTTAACTTGAAAACATGCACATAATGTTTAAACATCAAAATCATGAGAAATAAATCTTGGCAGTATGTAAGGCATATATCATAAAGGAACAATAATCATGATAAAATACCATGGGAATAAAACATTTAATTGTGGAAAACAATTAAGCACATGATATGATTTCCATAGTATCCAATGCATTGCTGCCAAAACCATCTTAGTGGAAAAATTCCCTTACTGAATCGAGTTCACCCCTCATTCTAGTTGTGTATCACTGAACCAGATTAGCTTAACATTACAACCATGTCTATCTTATGAGATATAAATCTTTAACCAATGCATCGGAGAGAGATATATATAATGACTCAAACATTACATACATTGTTAATACCTCAAAATTGAAGTACACTTATTACAACATATAACAAAACCAGGAAAGGGACGTATAGGTATAGTGTCTTTAGAAACTGGGAAATATAAATAACCGGTTCATAATGTATCTACACTGTCTCCCATTTATTTCATCATATCTATAGTCCCTTTTGAAGTATCTTACATAATAACCTTCTTCCTGACCTGGGGAAAGAAAACATACAAAAGGGTGAGCTCAAATTCTCAGTAAGGGTAAACAAAATAAATATCAATCACATCATATTCATAAGAACATCACATTTTGGAAATCATACCATGAAAAAGAGATCATAATTTCATAACATGGGATAAATCATGGTAGTGAAATTTAATCACAATAATCATAACATAAAACATGATTCTTTGTGGCATACACACATAATTATAGAGAATCATTTCTTATTAGTCAAGACTCATTGCCAAGACTATCTTAGTGGACAAAGTCCATTTCTGAACCGAGTTCATTCCTCGTTCCAGTCCTGTTTCACTGAACCAGATTAACCTGCCATTCCAGCCATGTCTATCTCATGAGATATAAAATCTATACACATTGAACTGGAGGGACATATAGGTCCCACCCATCTCATAATTATACCATTTTTATGTGTGCCACAAAATCATAAAATCATACATCATTGCATAACCCATGTAATAAAAATGGGATTCTTAAACATCGTGACTTTATAAAACAATTCATATAAGATAAAGGAATTCATAAAAAATAATTCCATTACAAAATAATCAAATCAATGTAATAATATGCATATATATAGAACCCTATATTATCTTATATGGAAAATAATTTTGATAAAACACTTGAACTCCATTCTTGAGAAAAATACCTTTATACTTTAAAAACATTTTTCATTCTTAACATGTCATATAATTTTGAACTAAAATAAGTTGATTAAAAATGAAATTGAAAACTTGTAAAGGAATATTCTTGGAAATAATGATCTAAAAATCCATTCATTCTGTATAAGTTAATGAAAAAAACATTCTTCTCGTACATTAGTCAGAAAAGTCAAAATGTACCTCATACGAAAAAACGTCAAAAGATTCCTTTCATATCTTTTACTAAAAACTCACCGAAGGGTAAAATTGGATATAAAATATTGTAGAAGGATATAAATATTACATATTGAGGAAAAATTTATGTGGATGATAAAATCCACCCCAGTAAATTCCAATGTATAAACAATCAGAGATAAAAATGAGATAGTGATATTTCCTTTACATTAGGTATGATTTGCTTCGTAAGTGTCTGAACCTCCTGTATAATGATTTAAATAATGTCATTGACTAATTCCAGAATCATACTCATTGTTATGATATCATATATGGTCATATTCTTAGATTATTATTAGTAATATTTCATTGCTACTTGTTAATCAGGTGTTTATTACTTTTTTGTTCTTATGCGTGTTTTGTCAAATAAATTATTATTCTTCTTTTTAGGTTATAAATACCTCATTTACAGAATGGTATTAGTGATATATATATCATATTTATTCACTCAATTAATTTATGTAATCATTATGCAACGAAAATCATGTAGAACGAGTCGCATCACATCGTGGAGACGGTATTCCGTACGTACGCACGGGCGATGATATCGTTCCCATGATTGTGGAATTGTATTGGAGTGTATGTATACTATTTCAGAATCAATATCACATTAAAATAATCATATATATTCATTATTTACACCATTATACCCATCCATGTAGGGTGGTGGTGGAAAATAGATTACACCACGACGTGGAGACGATATTCCATACGTACGCACGCGCGGTGATTTCGTTTTCCGTAGGATGGATAGATGGTGAAATAGGGTTGTTTCATACTTATAATAAAGTATCAGTATACGATTGATACTTATGTTATTAATTCATAATGAAACAACTAAAGAAGAAGAATTGGAAGAAGAAATAATGTTGAATGAATCTGTAATGAACATTACCTCTTCTTTGAAGCGCTTCTTTGAGACCTCATTTTAGGGCACTAAAATTGGTCTTTGAAGAAGACCAGGACCTCTATGATGTTTCTAGGAAAGTGGAGAGGAGAAATTGGAAGGGTTTTGCTGAGCTTGAAGGCTCAAAGTGGTGTGAGGAAGAGAGGGGGGAGGTTCCCTTTTATAAGGGAGGAGAGGGGCATCTTTGGGAAAACTAAAAATATTATTTTATTATAAAGCCATATTCGGTTTTAAATAGCTGAAAATTGATTTATTTCAAAGATAAGGTGGAGATGGATCGAAATCCTCTCATCCAATAGAATTTTCACAAGTTTAGTTTACTATTTTAACCTTATCATTTAGATTTAACATTAAGTAAGATATTTTTACTTTTACTGTGTCTTTTTGTGTACTTACACTATAAGGTTAATAAACATACTATAACCAGCCAAACATACCCCAAGTTGTTTATTATTAATATATAAAATATTATCTATGTCATTTGGACGAACTATAGATTTTTAGAAATAATATAACAATTAATAATATAATATTTGTTATAAAAACTATTTTATGTAAATTTTGAAACTATTTAGTAATTGATTTTTTTAAAACTCATAACAGAATTATTAGTTTGAAAAATGTTAATTAAATCAATAATAACATGTCATATTTACCATGAAAATTAGTGTAATTCATAAAAAGTCTCAAATTACATTTTTTTGGGTATTTATAACATCAATTATGTCAATATTTCTTTAGTAAGATAATTACTGCATCATCATTGTGTCATAAATAAATTAAATTATTTAATTTATAAAAATTACAAATAAAATACCATTATGTAGGAAATATTTTTATATTTTTAATGAATATTTATAGTAGAATTTATCTAATGTATATCCCTATATTAAAAATTATTTACTTATTAAACTTTGATTTAAAATATTTTAACCCTTCTTTAAATAAATTAATAATAAATGTCCTAATCTAATCCAAGTGGGCCCAAATGGTCATATTTTATTCCTAAGGTTGTTTTTGGTCGAATTACACTTATCCAATATAATTAGGAGATGTGTTAGGGTAATAATAATATCATTTTTACCCTTAATTACCCTATTTGCTTTTAACAGTGGTAAATAAAAGTAAAAAGTTACTATTCACCAAAAATTATTTTCATCTCATTGAACCACATTTTACTTACTGATATCAACCGTGTCTCTCAGATTTTTTAAATTCCACTCATAGAAGCGGTAAAATTACATTTTATGTAAATTTGCAAATTCTCCTAGGAGGTGGGTAAAAGACGGTGAAAAGTTCAATAAAATTTTTATATATCTAAAATTATTATAAAATTACTCCAATGAATTACATTGAACATATATAGGTATTATGTATCCATTTTTACCTAAAATAAATTTAAATAAAAATAAATACTTATTTAAATAAAAGGTCGGTTTTTAAATAGTAACCCAGTGTTTTCACTATTCATCAAAAATTGTAAATTTCCAGAAAAATACCAAAATTTCACCCTATGCTAATTTCGATATTCCGAATCCAAAAACGAAGACCATTTTGAAAAATAAAATTTAAAAAATTTCAAAAAGTTGTTATTACTACTCAGAACGGCTAGTTTTAATAATATTTTAATAGCATTTCGTTGTTTACTAAAAATCGGTATTGCGTACGACGCAAGCTATCAAGGAAAGTCGTGATTGTGTGTAAAGAATGAAAAGCTAGTGTTGTGTGTAGTGAAAGATTCCTTTTATGATTTATATAAAATAAAAACAATATATTTATTATAAAAGGCTCGGGTGTTACATTCTACCCCCTTAAAATGAATTTCGCCCTAGAAATTCAACACTTGTAACAAACAGGTGAGGATACCTATCCCTAATCATATCCTCAAGCTCCCATGTAGCTTCGTCTAATTGGTGGTTCCTCCATAAAACATTCACCAAGCGAGTGGTCATGTTCCGTCGGACTTTTTCACTACAATCGAGAATCTCTATCGGCTGTTCTTCATAAGAATGATTTTGTTCCAGTGGTATAACTTCTGAGCATAGTACATGTGAAGGATCAGGTATGTATTTTCTCAGGAGAGATACATGGAACACATCATGAACTTGAGAGAGATTCGGTGGAAGCACCAATCGGTAAGTTACCTTCACCACACGATCCAGTATTTTTAAAGGACCAATATACCTAGGGCTCAACTTTCCCTTCTTTCCAAATCTCATTACTCTTTTCCAAGGAGATATTCGTAAGAACAATTTATCACCCACCTCAAAATATATGACTTTTCTTCGGTCGTCGGCATCACTTTTTTGTCGACTCTGAGATTCTCTTATGTGTTGTTGAATTGATCAGACCTTTTCTTCCATCTCATCAACAATATCAGGTCCTAATAGCTTTCTTTACCCAACTTCAACTTAGCAAGTTAGAGTCCTGCATTTCTTTGCACAGAGATCTTCATAATGAGCCATCTGAATACTGGATGGAAATCTATTATTATAAGAAAATTCCACCAAATGTTGGTGTTGATCCCAACCACTTTTGAAATCCATTGATCAATCTCTCAACATATCTTCTAGAGTTTGAATTGTCCTCTTAGACTTACCATATGTCTGAGGATGATAAGAAGTGCTGAAACTCAACTCTGTATCCAGAGTATGATGAAGGCTTCGCCAGAACATTGAGGTAAACCTCGGATCTAAATCAGATATAATAGAAAGTGGAACTCCATGCAATCTTACCACTTCCTTTACATATATCATGTCAAGCTGATCCAGAGAGAAATCCTCTCTAATAGTAATGAAGTGTGCAGTCCTTATAAGACGATCAACTATGACCCAGATAGCATTTTTTCCTTTGGATGTTTTAGGAAGTTCTGTGACAAAGTCCATAGTGATGTTTTCAATTTTCCATTCAGGTATGGGTAATGGTAGTAACATCCCCTTAGACTTCTGTCTCTCAGCTTTAACATGCTGACAAACCAAGCATCGAGAGACATATTCAGCAACATCTCTTTTCTTGCCATCCCACCATAAGTACTCTTTCAAGTCCCTATACACCTTCGTGCTTCCAGGATGAATAAAGAATGAAGAACTATGAGCCTCATCCAGAAGCTCCTTTATTAATTCGGCGATGGGAGGAACAAAAACTCGACTCCTGAACTTTATCATCCCATCACAATAATGGTTGAATTCAGTAACATTTCTCACCTTCTTTTGTAACTCTACATCCTCTTTCTGTGCCTCTTTAATCTTAACATATATAGATGGTTTAACATTCATTTGATAAAGATACGATATTTCCACTTTCATTATAATTCCATGATCCATCCTCTGTAAATCCATAAATATTAGATCCTTTGTGATCCTCATCATGGATAAACTGGCATGGTCTTGTCAACATAATGCATATGCCGCCTTGTTTCCTTTCCTAGGGTGGTAATGAATTGAGCAGTCGAAATCCTTAATCATCTCCAACCATCTTCATTGGCGCATATTCAGCTCAATTTGTGTGAAAATACACTCTAAACTTTTATGATCAGTATAAATGTCACACCTCTCTCAATAATGATAATTCCTCGAAATATTTAATGCAAAGATTACTATAGCTAACTCCAAATCGTGTGTTGGGTAATTTTGCTCATGGATTTTCAACTTTCTTGAGGCATAAGCTGTCATCATATCATTTTTCATAAGAACACACCCCAATCACTTCTTGGATGCATCACTGTAGATCACAAACCTTTCTCCACTACAAGGCAGTGTGAGCACAGGTGCACTGGATAACCTTCTTTTCAACTCCTTGAAATTCCCTTCACATTCCTCCGTCCAAACGAACCTAACTCCTTTCCGAGTCAACATGGTGAGTGGATTAGATAATAGTGGAAAATCATTCACAAAACGTCGATAATATCCAGCCAAACAAAGAAAACTTTGGATCTCAGTTACTGTTTTTGGTCTCGACCATCATTCAATAACCTCTGTTTTTGTTGCATCCACAAATATCCCCTCTTATGAGATTATGTGACCCAAAAAATAAGCTTTTTGAATCCAAAATTCACAGTTGGTAAATTTGGCATAAAGCTTCTCCTTTATCAGGGTCATCAATATAATTCTCAAGTGATCTTCATGTTCTTCCTTGCACTTTGAATATACAAGAATATCGTCTATAAAGACTACCAAAAACTGATCTAGATAGTCTCTAAATACTTTATTCATTAGATCCATGAAGATAGCAAGGGCATTAGTAAGACCAAATGGAATCACTATAAATTCATATTGTCCATAACTTGTATGGAAAGTCGTCTTTGGTATATCCTCCCTTTTGACCCTTAATTGATGATACCCTAAACGAAGATCAATCTTGGAAATGTATTGAGCTCCACGTAGTTGTTCAAATAAGTCATCAATGCGCGGGAGAGGATATTTGTTCTTGATAGTGATCTTGTTAAGTTCTCGATAATCAATGCAGAGTCTCATTGATCCATCTTTCTTCTTATCAAATAGAACAGGTGCTCCCCATGGTGACACACTAGGGCATATCAACCCCTTATCAAGATTCTCTCGGAGTTTCTTCTACAATTCCTGCAACTCAATTCGGGCCATTCTATAAGGTGTCTTTGAAATAGGTAAAGCACCCGGTACGAGTTCTATTGAAAACTCAACTTCACGATTAGGTGGAAGACCCAGAAATTCCTCTGGAAAGACATCATCAAACTCCCATAAAATGGGGATATTATGAATCATGAGTTTCTCACCAACCACTTGAGATAAAAATAACCTTCATTTAGTGTAATCAAGACCCATAAGATGGAATAAATTTCCACTAGAAGGTTATGTTCATCCTTTCATTGATAGACGATCAAAGATTAATCTGGAATATGAAATTTGACTTCCCTTATTTGGAAATTAATATGAGATACATATAGAGAAATCCAATCCATGCCAAGAACCACATAAAATCCCAATATAGGGAGGATCAACAGATTTGTAGGAAGCACTTTACCACAAACTTCAATCGGAGATGAATTATAATCTTTTGATGCGACTGTTCTGCCATTAGGGGTTGTCACAGCTAACTCAACATCTAATTGTAGAGGTAATACGGTGATACCCTTAGAAAATTCTTTAAAAATAAAGGAGTGGGTGGATACATAATCAAATAAAACTTTTGCTACATTAGAGTGGATGGTAAGTGTAAATTTCATCACTTCGTTATCGTACTCCACATTGCTGATAGAAATTGCACGTGACTTTCCTTTATATTTTTCCTTAAGAGTTTGTTGACGTTGATCATCATCCACAAACCTTGGATTTGGGCATTGATTGGCGTAATGAACCGTTTCATTTCACTTGTAACATTGAAGTGTAGGAGGTGCACTCTGTGTAGCCTTTTCATTGTTCACATCACTAGACATATTCTTCCCATCATTGTGGCATTCTAATTCCCGATGACCTTCCTTTACACCTTTGAAACATTTACTTGTCCCATTAAGACAACTCCCTCCATGTTTCTTTTCAAACATTTAGCATAAGGAAAAACTCATATTCTTTTCAGTGTGCTCTTTAGATTTTCCTTTGAATTCCATTTTCCTCTTCTTATCAAACCCATATGACTGATGGGTTACTCCAATATCCATCTCAACATTGAGATCACATCAAACGATTTCCTCGTAGCTATTGAAGTCCCTTATGGCTAATGCCATTTGAAGACTTGGTTTTATGCCACTAAAGAATTGATCGATCTTACTCTCAGGTTGGATAATAATACCAGAAGCATACCTAGAAATTCCTGTAAAATTTTCTTCATATGTACCAAAAAATTCATCATCCTTTCGATTTATTTCAAGAAACTCCTTCTCCATCTTTGTTCGGAGAATACGAGGGAAGTACTTATTGAAAAATATGTTCTTGAACTCATCCCATTCCATGGAATCAATTTTATCTCTTGGATTTGTATTCTTGATAATTTTCCAACATTAATCAGCATAACCTTCCAAATGATACACTTCTAAGATGACTTTATCATTTTCAGAACATTGAAGAACTAAAAATATCAATTCAGTAGTACTGATCCACTGTTTAGTAACTAATAGATCAGTAGACCCGTTGAATGAAGGTGGACACTGTCTCAGGAATGATTCAACAGAATGTTGCACCTTCCTTTGCTCGTATGGAAGTCATGCATGATTCATATCTTGAGAAGGTTGTGTGAGCATAGCTACCAGATATTCCATTCCAACTCCCATAACGTTTGGTTTCTCAGGGGGACAATCATTGCATTTCCTGTCGCATTCCGCATTAACACGGTTCCTTCTGGTTCCAACCATTGATTAAAACCAAGAAGAATAGTGTGAGAAACACTAATTATAATAGGAGAACCACTTAATCAAGAATAAAATGTCACACTTAAGGACTTATCCTAAGTTATTAATGGCCATTTCTAAAACACTAATATTGTGTTCTATGCTTAGACTTATCCTTAGGATTCTTACTAAGGCTTTCACATCCTAGTTTCCAAAGGTTGACTATACCTTTCCTCTGATACCAACTATAACGAATCATACTTTACATACATTGTTAATAACTCAAAATTGAAGTACACTTATTACAAAAAATAACAATACCATGAAAGGACCTTATAGGTATAGTTTCTTTAGAAACTGGGAAACATAAACAACTGGTTCATAAAGCGTCTACAATGTCTCCCATTTATTTCATCATATCTATAGTCTCTTTTGGAATATCTTACATAATAAACGTCTTCCTGACCTGGGGAAGGAAAACATACAAAAGGGAGAGCTCAAATACTTAGTAATGGTAAACAAAAGAAATATCAATCACATCATATTCATATAAACATAACATTTTGGAAATATTACCCGGCAAAAAAGATCATAATTTTATAACATGGGATAAATCATGGTAGTGAAATGTAATCACAATAATAATAACTTAAAACATGAAGCTTTGTTGCATACACACATAATCATAGAGAATCATTTCTTATTATTCAAGACTCATTGCCAAGAATATCTTAGTGGACAAAGTCCATTTCTGAACCGAGTTAATTCCTCGTTCTAGTCCTGTTTCACTGAACCGGTTTAACCTGCCGTTCCATCCATGTCTATCTCATGAGATGTAAAATCTTTACCCAATGCATTGGAGGGAGATATAGGTCCCACCCATCTCATAATTATACCATTCTTATGTGTGCCACAAAATCACAAAATCATTCATCATTGCATAACCCATGTAATAAAAGTGGGATTCTTAAACATCGTGACTTCATAAAACAATTCATATAAGATAAAGGAATTCATAAAAAATAATTCAATAACAACATAATCAAATCAATGTAATAATATGGATATATACAGAACCCTATATTATCTTAGATGGAAAATAATTTTGATAAAACACTTGAACTCCATTCTTGAGGAAAATAACCTTTCTACATTAATTTTTTTTTATTTCTTAACATGTCATATAATTTTGAAATAAAATAAGTTGATTAAAAATAAACTTGAAAACTTTTAAAGGAATCTTCATGGAAAGAATTTTCTAAAAATCCATTCATTCTATATATGTTAAAGAAAAGAAAACATTCTTCTCGTACATTTGTCGGAAAAGTCAAAAGGTACCTCGTACGAAAAAATGACAAAAGATTCCTTTTATATATTTTACTAAAAATTCATAGAAGGGTAAAATTGGATATAAAATACTGTATAATGATATAAATATTAAATATTGAGGAATCATGGATGTGGATGATAAAATACACCCCAGTAAATTCCAATGTATAAACAATCTCGGATAAAAATGGGATTGTGATATTTCCCTTACCTTAGGTCCGATTTGCTTCGTAAGTGTCTGAACCACCTGTATAATGATTTAAATAAATTCATTGACTTATTCTAGAATAATACTCATTGTTATGATATCATATATGGTCATATTATTATCTTATTATTAGTAATATTTCATTGCAACTTATTATTCGGTGTTTATTACTTTTTGTTCTTTTGTGTGTTTTGTCGAATAAATTCTTATTCTTCATTTTAGGTTATTGATACCTCATTTCCAGAATGGTATTAGTGTAATATATATCATATTTATTCACTCAATTCATTTAGGTAATCATTATGCAATTAAAATCATGTATAACGAGTCACATCACATCGTGGAGACGATATTCCGTACGAACCCACGAGCGATGATATCATTCCAATGATCGTGGAATTGTAGTGGAGTGTATGTATACTATTTAAAAATCAATATCACTTTACAATAATCATATATATTCATTATTTACACCCTTATACCCATCCAAGTAAGGTGGTGGTGGAAAATAGATTACACCATGGCGTGGAGACGGTATTCCGTACGTACGCACGCGCGGTGATTTCATTTTCCGTAGGATGGATAGATGGTGAAATAGGGTTCTTTCATATATATAATAAAATATCAGTATATTAGTGATACTTATGTTATTAATTAATAATTAAACCACTAATGAAGAAGAAGTGTAAGAATAAATAAAGTTGAATGAATCGGTAACAGACATTACCTCTTCTTTGAAGCGCTTCTTTGAGACCTCCTTTTAGGGCACTAAAATTCGTCTTTGAAGAAGACCAGGACCTCTAGGATGTTTCTAAGGTAGTGTATAGGAGATATTTTCAGCTTTTGGCCGAGAATGAAGGCTCAATGTGGTGTGAGGAAGAGAGGGAGGAGGTGCCCTTTTATAAGGGAGGAGAGGGGAACCTTTGGAAAAACTAAAAATATTATTTTATTATAAAGCCATATTCGGTTTTAAATAGCTCTAAATTGATTTATTTCTGTGATAAGGTGGGGATGGGTCGCAATCATCTCATCCAATAGAATTTTCACAAGTTTATTTTACTATTTTAACATTATTATTTAGATTTAACTTTAAGTTAGATAATTTTACTTTTACCGTATCTTTTTGTGTTGTTACACTATAAGGTTAATAAACTTACTATAACAATCCAAAAAAACCCATGTTGTTTATTATTAATATATATAATCTTATATAAGTCATTTTGACGAACCATGGATTTCTAGGAATAAAATAACAATTAATAATATAATATTTTTTAAAAAACTATTTTATGTCAATTTTGACACAATTTAGTAATTGATTTTTAGAAATCATAACAGAATTATTAGTTATAAAAAAGTTATTTAAATCAGTACTGAAATGTAATATTTACCTATAAAATTAGTTTAATTCATAAAAAGTCTCAAATTACATTTATTTGGGTATTTATAACAACAATTATGTCAATATTTCATTAGTAAGATAATTACTGCATCATCATTGTGTCATAAATAAATTAAATTATTTAATGTCTAAAAATTACAAATAAAATACCATTATGTAGGAAATGGTTTTATCTTTATAATTAATATTTATAGTCGAATTTATCTTATGTATAACCCTATATTACAAATTATTTACTTACTAAACATTGATTTTACCAATTTGAACCCTTCTTTAAATTAATTAATAATAAATGTCCTATTCTAATCCAAGTGGGCATAAATGATCATAATTTTATTCATAAGGTTGTTTTTGGTCTAATTACACTTATCCAATAGAATTAGGTCATGTGTTAGGGTAAAAATAATATCATTTATACCCTTAATTACCATATTTTCTTTTAACCGTGGTAAATAAAAGTAAAAATGTACTATTCTCCAAAAATTATTTTCATCTCATTGAACCACATTTTACTTACTGAAATCAACCGTGTCTCTCGGATTTTTGAAATTCCACTCACATAAGTGGTAAAATTACGTTTTATGTAAATTTAAAAATTCTCTTAGGAGGTTGGTAAAAGACGGTGAAAAGTTCAATAAAATTTTTATATATCTGCAATTATTATAAAATTACACCAATGAATTACATTTAACTTATATAGGTATTATGTATCCATTTTGACCTAAAATAAATTTAAATAAAATAAATAATTATTTAAATATAAAGTCGGTTTTTAAATTTTAACCAAGTGTTTTCACTATTCATCAAAAATTGAATGTTTCCAAAAATATACCAAAATTTCACCCTAGGATAATTCTGATATTCTGAATCCCAAAACAAAGTCCATTTTGAAAAATAAAATTTAAAAACTTTTGAAAATTAGCTATTACTACTCATAATTGCTAGTTTTAATAATATTTTAATAGCATATTGTTGTTTTGGAAAACTCGGTATTGCGTACGACGCAAGCTATCAAGGAAGGTCGCGATTGCGTGTAAAGCAAGCCAAGATAGTGTTGTGTGTAGTGAAATATTCCTTTGAATATTTTTATAAAATAAAAACAAAATATTTCTTATAAAAGTCCCGGGTGTTACAATATAGGTCCCACCCATCTCATAATGAAATCATTCTTACGTGTGCCACAACATAAACATAAATCATTCACCATAACCCAAAGAATAAAATGGGTTTCATAAACATCATCCCATCATTACATAATCCATATAAAACAAATGGATATCATATGAAATGTTAAACCATGTAAATAATAGAGACATTATACTTTAAATATACACATATGAAATAATTTCATATTAGATGGAAAATTAATTTGATTAAATACTTGAAATGAATTCTTGAGGAAAATATCATTTCTCCTTAAAAATAATTTTCTTTTCACAAAATGCCACAAAATTTTAAAATAAAAAGATTTTATTGAGAATAACCATGAAATCATGTAGAGTATGCTTCATGAAAATAAGTCATTATAAGATTGTAAATATCCATTCATGTCGTATATGTAAAAAAAACATTCTTCTCGTACTTTTGCCAGAAAATTAAAAAAGTTCCCCATATGTTAAACATAAGAAAGATTCTTTCCATAACACAATTTAAAAGTCAAATAGGGGTAAACATGACTTTGAAAATACATCGAAGAATATTAAACACATTATTAAAAACATTTTTAAGGTCATGGATGAAAAATATAACCCCAGTAAATACTTACGAATAAATAATCTCGGATAGAAATGAGATTGAAAAATTATCCCTTAACATAGGTCCAATTTCATCCGTACGTGTCCGAAACTCCTGTATAGTGGGTTGAAACAAATTATTAACTTGTAAAAAAAACCATAATAATATTTATTATATCAAATATGATTCATTTATTGATATATATTACCCGTTCTTTTGTCAATTCAATGTCAAAGCAACATTTTCGGTAAAATCATTTCATTTATCGTAACTGTTTGGACATGTGGATCTTGATATTATTATTACTTATATAATTATTTATTTACTTACAGAATTTAAAACATGATTTATATATCATATATAATCAGTATATATATATATAATAGATTGATAAATGAAATGAAACACACCGTTCATGGAGATGGTAGGCCATACGTACGCATGAACGCTGTTTTCCTTTCCTTATTGACCTGAATCGAAGTAAGTTGATGAAATATATATATACATAAATTGAGTATCATTATAATGTAATATATACCATTATTATTAATTATATAAACTTTATAATCATTTTTAATGGTTAACATGGAGAACGAATCTCATCGCGTCGTGGAGACGGTAATCCGTATGTATGCACTGGCGATGATATCATTCCCATAATTATTGAATGTAAATGGAGTGGTTGATATAATATATCAGAATTATTATGATGATATAATAATCATATATATTTATTCCTTACACCATTATACCCATCCAAGTATGGTGGTGGTGGGAAAACAGATTACACCACGGCGTGGAGACTATATTCTGTACGTACGCACGCGCGGTGAATTCATTTTCCGTAGGATTGATAGAAGGTGAAATGGGGTTGTCTCATATTTATAATAAAATATCAGTATAATATTTATACTTATTTTATTACTTTATAATGAAACAACTAAAGAAGAATATGTTGAATAAGAATAAAAGTTGAAAGAATCGGTAGAAGAGATTACCTATTCTTCGACGCACCTCTTTTAAGCTTCCTCTTAAAGCACTAGATTTGATATTTCTAGGTGACCAAAACCTATATAATTTTTCTAGTGATGTTTATATGGGAAATGGTCAGGGTTTGGCCGATCTTGAAGACTCCAAATTGTGTAAATAGAAGAGGGAGGAGGTTCCCTTTTATAACGGAGGAAAGGGGCACCTTTGGAAAAACTAAAAATAATATTTTATAATAAAGTAATATTCGGATTTTAAAAGCTCAAAATTTTTTTATATAGAAGCTAATGTGTGGATGGGTCCACATGCTCTCAACCAATATTTTTTAGACATGTTTAGGTTACTATTTTAACCAAATAATTTAGATTTAACTCTTAGTTAAATAATTTAACTTTTACCGTGTCTTCTTGTTTTCGTACACTATATGGTCAATAAACATCCTATAACAAGCCAAAATAAGCCCAAGTGGTTCTTTATTAATATATATATCCTTATCTAAGTAATGTTTTCCAAACATTATATTTTTAAGAATAAAATAACAATTAATAATATAATATTTGTTTCAAAACCTTTTTTATGATAATTTTGACACTATTAGGTAATTGATTTTTTTGAAAATGATAACAGCATGATTATTTCGAAATAATTAATTAAATCAATACTAACATGTCATATTAACCTAAAAAATTAGTTTAATTGATAAAAAGTCCCAAATTACATTTATTTTGGTATTTATATCATCAATTATGTTAATATTTCATTAATAAGGTAATTACTGCATCATCATTGTGTAATAAATAAATTAAATTATTTAATGTGTTAAAATTATAAATAAAATACCATTATTTAGGAAATCCATTTAGATTTCTAATTAATATTTATAGTCGAATTTATCTTATTTATAACCCTATATTAAAAATGTTTTAGTTACTAAACTTTGATTTTAACTCATTTAACTCTTTTTTAAATAAAATAATAATAAGTATCCTAATCCAATCCAAGTGGACCTAAAGGGTAATATTTTATCCCTAAGGTTGTTTTTCGTCGAATTACACTTATCCAATAGAATTATGAAATGTGTTAGGATAATAATAATATCATTTTTACCCTTAATTACCATATTTACATTTAACCCTGGTAAATAAAAGTAAAAAGGTTACTATGCACCAAAAATTATTTTTATCTTATTGAAACCCATTTTACTCCTTGATATTAACCGTGTCTCTGAGATTTTGGAAATTTCACTCACAAGAGCAGTAAAATTAAGTTTTATGTAAATATTCAAATTCTCTTCGGAGGTGGGTAAAAGACAGTGAATAGTTCAATACAATTTTTATATATTATTATAAAATAACTCCAAGGAATTACATTGAACTTATATAGGTATTATGAATCAATTTTGACCTAAAATAAATTTAAATATAATAAATAATTTTTTAAATAAAAAGTCGGTTTTTAAATAGTAGCCGAGTGTTTTCACTATTCATCAAAAATTGAATCTTTTCAGAAAAATACCAAAAATTCACCCTACACTAATTTCAATATTCTGAATCCAAAAATGAAGTCCATTTTGAATGATAAAATTTATAAAATTTCAAAAAGTGGGTATTACTATTCATAACAGCTAGTTTATATAACATTTTAATAACATATCATTGTTTAGAAAAACTCGGTATTGTGTACTACACACGCTATCGAGGAAAGACTTGATTGTCAGTCATGCAAGTCAAATCAGGGATACGTGTAGTGAAAGCTCTGTTTGGTGTTGCATATAACATAATCAAATCTTATATCATTTACACATTAAACAAAATCTATACATAATGTTGCGTATAATAATTTCCACAAAACAAACATGAAATTGTGTGTAACACGAGCCAAGAATAGTGTTTCATATACTGCAAGCTAATATGGTGTTACGTATAGAGAATGATAATCATGGTTTAGCTTACAATAAAAATCATCAAATAAATTACAAAGAATAATTCTCATAAAATTTGGAGGTGTCACATTCTACCCTTCTTAAAATAAACTTCGTCCTCAAAATTCATCGGGGTTATAAATGGTTTTCTACTTGAGAGTTTCTTTCATAGAAACCCACATTGAAAAAAGGAATACTAAAACTTCATTTAAAAAATTAATTTATGAAACGTAACGGTTACCCAAATTAACTCATCATTGGGTTCTCACAAAGAAAAACATAGGTGGAAATATGGATATGGAAGAGAAATATAACCACCAAGTTCTGATAGAGAGTGGTAGAGAACATGGCTATGAAAAAGCCACCAATTACAAAGCCATAAAATTTTTATGATTTAAGGTACCATCTGATTCATCGGATATAAGGTCATTAGGAAAACATTTTTCTTTTTCAATATCATTTCCCTAAAGTTGAAGAATTGTTGAATTAAAATAAATACTAACTTGATTTTGGTATAATCTCACCGTTGTTCACGTCTTGAACAATTTCTACTTCATCTCTTAAAGAAATGAAGTCGAATTTGTCATTCGTGAAGCGTTATCTGATCATGTGATAGAACGGTGGGTCATTCTATCTATCTCAAATAAAAGGTTAGAAATAGTTATTGAATATACATAAGTCCATCTATGGTGAGAGAAATCATATGTGGTTCCTAAAATGGATGTATAATTTGTATATCCTACCACCTAATAAATTGATACTAATATATACTAACCAGGGACATCCTATAGGCCAGAGGTAGGTGATAAAGGCCTATCACACATCGTTTGTGGGATCGATTCCCACATCCTTGTCTGACACAAAAGGTTGTCGCCTGTCTTACAGGTTGTCCCATTTCTAAAAATATACTATTACAACATTCCAGAAATAATATCAAAAATTTATAGCCATAAATAATACTATCTGATGTCCAACTTAACGCATTCCAACCTTTAGTATTATCAGAAATACTTCTGTCCAATCTTGTAGTATAAAGAAAAGCATGTGAATACCATCATTTATCCCACATATATCATAAGATATATCTTTTTGGTCACATTCCAAAAATTATAATTTCATAATCATGTATTCTGTTGAAAATTGAAAACCCATTGAACCTTAGTGAAAACATGAATTCTGTTAAAAGTTAACTTTTTCCCCATACCAAAATCCCAAAATTTCTATATACTCAATCCATGTTATCACTTAGTCCTTATATCAGTCATGAGCTCATTAATAATATCCAAAATATTTTTTTCTCCTTATCCATTCATTATGCGCATATTATCTACCTTCCAAAAATATTTGAATAACCTTTCATTGTTACCGGTACAATTCATTATATACTTTCAAATACTCATAGAAAGACAACAGTGTAACAATACTTAGATTTTTATTTATTCCATAGTACCATACATTATTCTTGATAAATATAGAATAATTCCACTACCTTTATAAACCACTGACTGAGCTTCATCATTTCTTTCATCTCATATATCATTTGTAGTCTCTTAATCATCATCCACATAAATACTACTAATAGGACCATGCTGATTATCTTCAAGAGATTTTACCTTATGGAATTTGTTTGCATAATTCACATACATTCCACATTTAAAACATTCAATAATTTTTGATGTCGTAGTAATACTATAATCCTTGTCCATGGTGATAACTAAACCTTTTCCTTTTCACTTATAGGATTTTTGTCCTTTTTTTCCACACCCAACGAATCTTCCAGTTCCTTTGAAACATTCTCCCTGATGCCTCTTCCCACATGATTTACATGAGGGAAACTGAACTTTCTATCCTCTATGATCATCATGAATATCCATATTTCTATTATTAGCTGAGTCGGGAAACTTACTAAAGATGAGATTATTGATCATATTATGTGATTGTTGATTAGGAATAATAACGATATGTGGATTTCTAGATCCAATTTCCATTGGTTGCTCATGAAAAATATCATTCCATTGTCCATCATCTCCTCCATTATCATGAATCATTCTATTTGCAGCCATTTTATAAAACGCAAAATGAATAGTGTGAGAGGCACAAATCATAATCAAGGGAGATTACCATCAATATCTAACATCTTAGGTTAAATTATAATATTTTTACTATAAATCTATAGACTATAACCTATACATATACTTATCCTTAGGTACATCACTAGACATACCTTAGAAATATCTCTAGGGATTTCACTAAAGTTTTCGCATTCTAGTTTCCAAAGGTTAACTAAACATTTCCTCTGATACCAACTGTAAATACCCAAGCTTGACGTACATGGAAATTACATTAATTTTTTGGAATACTTAATACATAACAAAAAAACACAGAAGGACCGTAATAGTTTAGTGTCTTTGTAAACTCGTAAACATAATCATATAATCTTGGTGAAATATCTTCAACATCTCCCATAAAGATTTTCCATTTTTTCTTTCTGAAAAACGTTCATTATATCCTAGGGAAATGAAAACATATAAAGGGTGAGATCAAATGCTCAGTAAAGGTAAAAATGGAGAAAATAAAACAAACCATATACATTTTAACTTCAAAACATGAACATAATGTTTAAAAATCAAAATCATGATAAATTAATCCTGGCAGTACAGAAGGCATAGATAATAAAGGAACACTAATCATGGTAAAATATCATGGGAATAAAACATTTAATTGTGGAAAACCATTAAGCACGTGATATGATTTCCATAGTAGACATAGAATTGCTCCTAATACCATCTTAGTGGATAAAGTCTCTTACTGAATCGAGTTCACTCCTCGTTCCAGTCCTATATCACTGGACCAGATTAACTTACCATTCCAGCCATGTATATCTCATGAGATATAAATATTTACTGATTTCATTGGAGGAATATATAGGTCCCACCAATCTCATTATGAAATCATTCTTACGTGTGACACAGCATAAACATAAATCATTCATCATAACCCAATGAATAAAATGGGTTTCATAAACATCATACCATCATGAGATAATCCATATAAAACAAATGGATATCATAAGAAATGTGAAAACATGTAATTCATAGATACATTATACTTGAAACATACACATATGAAATAATGTCATCTTAGATGGAAAATGTTTTTGATAAAATACATGGAATGAATTCTTGAGTAAAATATCCTTTCTCCTTAAAAATATTTTTCTTTTCACAAAATGCAACACAATTTTAAAAGAAAATGATTTTTTTGAGAATAAAAATTATATATTGTGTATTAAGATTCATGAAAATAAGGCATTATAAAACCATAAAAATCCATTCATGTCGTATAAGTAAAAAATCATTCTTCTCATACTTTTTCCGGAAAAGTCAAAAAGCTCCTCGTATGTCAAACAAAAGAAAGATTCCTTCCATAACAAACTGTAAAAGTAAAAGAGGGGTAAAAATGACTTTAAAAGTATATGGAAGAATATTATACACTTTTTGAAAAACATTTTTAAGGTCATGGATAAAAAATATAACCCTAGTAAATACTTACAAATAAGTAATCTAGGATAGAAATGATATTGCAAAATTATCCCATACCTTAGGTCCAATTTCTTCCACACGTGTCTAAAACTTATGTATAGAAGGTTTTAACAAATTATTAACTTGTAACAGAACCATAATAATATTTATCATATCATATATGATTCATTTATGAATTTATATTACCCGTTCTTTTGTCAATTACAAGTTAAAGAAGCGTTTTTGGTAAAATCGTTTCACTTATCGTACATGTTTGGACTTGTTGTTCTTGATATTATTATTAATTATATAATGATATACATACTTCCATAATGTAAAAAATGATTTATATATCATATATATTCATTATATATATATATATAATAGATATATAAATGAAATTAAACACACCGTTCATGGAGACGGTAGGCCGTACGTACGCATGAACGCTGTTTTCCTTTCCATATTGACTTGAATCGAAGTAAGTAGATGACATATATATATATATACATAAATCCAGTATCATTATTATTTTATATATACATTTATTATTAATTATATATAATTTATAATCATTCTTGAATTGTTAAAATGGAGAATGAATCTCATCGCATCGGGGAGACGTTAATCCATACGTACGCACGAGTGATGATATCATTCCCATAATTATTTAATGGAGATGGAGTGGATGATATAATATATCAGAATTATTCTGATGTTATAATAACCATATATATTTATTAATTACACCATTATACCCATCCATGTAAGGTGTTGGTGGAAAAATAGATTACACCACCGCGTGGAGATGGTATTCTGTACGTACGCACGCACGGTGATTTCTTTTTCTGTAGGTTGGATAAAAGGTGAAATGGGGTTTTATAATATTTATAATAACATATAAGTATATTATATATACTTATGTTATTACTTTATAATGAAACAACAAAATAAGAAGAAGTTGAAAAAGAATGAAATTTGAATGAATCGGTAGAAGAGATTACCTCTTCTTCGACACACCTCTTTTAAGCTTCCTCTTAAGGCACTAGAGGTGGTCTTTCGAGGTGACCAGAACCTCTAAAATGATTCTAGGGAAGTTGAGAATGGAAATATTCTTGGGATTTCCGAGCATGAATGCTCAAAATTGTGTAACGAGAAGATGGAGGAGGTGCCCTTTTTTAAGGGAGGAAAGGGGAACCTTTGGAAAAACTTAAAATATTATTTTATAATAAAGTCATATTCGGTTTTTAATAGCTCCAAAATGATTTATATTTAATATATGTTGGGTATGGGTCTAAATCCTCTCAACCAATAGGTTTTAGACAAGTTTAGATTACCATATTAACCTTATCTTTTATATTTAACTCTTAGTTAAATAATTTAACTTTTACCGTGTCTTCTTGTTTTCATACACTATATGGTTCATAAACATACTATAACAATCCAAACAAACCAAAAGTGGTTATTATTAATATATATAACTTTTCTTAGTCATTTTTCCGACCTTTATATTTTTAAGAATAAAATAACAATTAATAATTTAAATTTTTTTTTAAAACTATTTTTTGTCAATTTTGTCACAATTTGGTAATTGATTTTTGTGAAAATCATAATAGCATGATTAGTTCGAACAAATTAAATAAATAAATACTAACATGTCATATTATCATAAATAATTAATGGAATTTTAAAAGTCTCAAATTACATTTATTTCGGTATTTATATCATCATTTATGTTAATATTTCATCAATAAGGTAATTACTACATCATCATTGTGTCATAAATAATTTAAATTATTTAATGTCTAAAAATTATAAATAAAATACGATTACGTAGGAAATCATTTTATCTTTCTAATGAATATTTATAGTCAAATATATCTTATTCATAACACTATATTAAATATGTTATAGTTATTAAACTTTGATTTTTACTCATTTAACTCTTTTTTAAATATAATAATAATAAGTGTCCTAATCTAATACAAGTAGACCTAAATAGTAATATATTATCCATAATATTGTTCTTGGTCTAATTACACTTATCCAATAGAATTACTACATATGTTATGGTAATAATAATAACATTTTTTACTCTTAATTACCCTATTTACTTTTAACCGTGGTAAATAAAAGTAAAAAGTTACGATTCACCAAAAAAAATATTGGTATCTTATTGAACCCCATTTTACTGCTTGATATTAACCGTGTGTCTCGGATTTTTTAAATTCCACTCACTTAAGATGTAAAATTAAGTTTTATGTAAATTTTAAAATTCTATTAGGAGGTGGGTAAAAGACGGTGAAAAGTTCATTAAATTTATTATATATTATTATAAAATGACTCCAATGAATTACATTGAACTTATATAGCTATTATGTATCAATTTTGAACTAAAATAAATTTAAATAAAATAAATAATTATTTAAATAAAAAGTCGGGTTTTAAATAGAAACCCAGTGTTTTCACTATTCATCAAAAATTGAATGTTTTCAGAAAAATACCAAAAACTCACCCTAGACTAATTTCGATATTCCGAATCAAAAAATAAAGTCCATTTTAAAGGATAAAATTTATAAAATTTCAAAAATTGGGTATTACTATTCATAACTTCTAGTTTATATAACATTTTAATAACAGATCATTGTTTAGAGAAACACGATATTGCGTACTACACACGCTATTGAGGAAGGTATTGATTGCATGTAATGCAAGTCAAATCAGGGCTGCGTGTAGTGAAAGCTCTATTTGGTGTTGCGTATTACATAATCAAATCTTATTTAATTTACAAATTAAACAAAATCTATACTTAATGTTGCGTGGAATAATTTACACAAAATGAACGTGAAATTTTGTGTAACATGTGCCAAGAATAGTGTTGCGTATACTGCAAGCTAATACGGTCTTACATATAGCGCAAGATAATATTGGTTTAGCATACAAAAAAATACATCAAAAATTTAAAAAGAATAATTCTCATAAAATCTCGGGGTGTTACAATAATCTCATGAGGAGACCAAGAAGCCTATTTGTGGGTGACATGGAGATCAACTGTAGTGGACAGATGAAGGATTTCACTACTATGAATTTAAATACAATGAAAAAAATTCTGAAATAATGAGTAGATAAAATAAAGGAAAAAATAAACAGATCCGAGAGGTGGAATGGGAAATAGAAACAAATTAATGTTTAAAATGTAGTTATATAATAACATACCACACCATAAACACTAAACCTACAATTTCACAAAAGAAAAAAGACTGGAAAATCCTAGGGAAAAAAGAAGAAGTCCATATATAGATTTTTAAACATCATACTGAAATTCCATTTGATGAAGATTTAATGAACATTCCCATATATGAATCATTCATAATGCTATTATTTTTAAAAAATATGATGCTTAAGGGGATTAGAATAATTTCACATTTGATAGATTTTCATCTATATAATATAGTTGTTTATTAAATAATTAATAAGATATGATATTATTGTAATTCTTATAAATAAAGAATTTTATGAGTTTTAAAATGATTTAAGAGATTTAGGTTGGAGTGTGGACATCTTATCATTCTCAATATTATAAATCTCGATATATTATATGAATCAACCAAAAAATGATTCAAATCAATAGTTGGCTACAAAAGGGTGACTTCCTTATGGGTTTACTCAGTACGTTTTAGCTAAATTGGATAAATGTTAATTTATATTGGGGTTTTATATGCTGAAAATGATATAGTGAAAAAATCTTTTATACTTTGTGTGTCATTTTGGGAAATAAGTTGCGCCTTAATTGATATAAAATTTCTAGATATATCATGGATTGAAATTCCATAATAATTTAATAATTAAATATTATATAATTTTATATAATCTTACATTAAAAATCATATAAAAAAAACATTCTAAGTGTCAATAGATTTAATTTCATAGAATATTATCTACATAACCATGTTCTAGCCCAATATAGTACCCATTTATTAAAAAACCTTCCTTATATTTGAGTCTATATATACATATCATGCATAATAATATTCTTTATAAGCTAAAGAAAATTTAAACACTGTAAAAGGGTGAGATTCAATTTCTCAGTAAGGGAAATATATCAATGCGCCTAGGAGAACATATTGATAGATCGTAAATATAAATGTAACATAAACACGAAAGAAAATAAATGATTAAGGGAATATGATAAAAAATCGTATGTAGTGACCATAATTAATCTAATTATAACAATTTATTATATGATAGGAACATTAATTTATGAATTTATTATCATGAAATTCCTTCATATACCATCAAATAAGAACATAAAAACAAAATAGAATAATCATGATCTACCGTTACAAAAAAAAATTATGGAATACACCTAATCATAGAAAATTATAACAGATTATAGATAATAAATTTCATCATGTACGTGCATAATATAGTGAAGACAACAAACTACATGTTTTCCACAAATAATGATTTGAACATAGTCGACTACATTTAATTCACACATGAAGTTACAGAAATATCTAATAACACTATGTCTAGGTATAAAGTTATAAACATAGCTTAATGAATAATGCACATGCATATCATAAATTTTTATAATGATATAATGATTTACTTAATTAATTGGAGGGATATAAAATTTTCATTTCTCCCTCCCTCCAAAGATGGCCCTCCTAAGCTGTAAATGATGGAAGAGAGATAATGACCCCTGTGTCCCGCCTCCAGTAGGACCTAGGGTGGTGACAAATACTAAGGGTATAGAATCTCATGAAATGGAAGGAATTATCCTTTTTATATGAAAAGAATGTTGTGATAAAAGATGGTCCATCGAAAAAAAACTCCAAGCACTATAAAAAATAAAAAAAAATCCCATACCAAATGCATGTTTGATGTAAAAATGCCACAAATACAAGGAAAAGATCAAATGTAATGATAAGAAGCGACGAAGCAACTGTCCCAATGTCTGAGTTAGTAATTCCCAGTACGGTCCTTGTAGTCCTCCTAGAAACCTAAAGACATTTTTTATATGTAGGATGATCATAATATTATACTCCATAGGAAAAATCAAGGACTCTCATGAACAAGTGGGAAAAGCATACTAAATCTCATGTGAGATAACAGAGGAACCAATGATACCGAACACTGTATCCTAGAAATCCCAACCTCCCAAAGGAACACTAAAAAAATAACACAAGTCATGTAAAGTAATATAATTAAAAAAATGTTTGGGTACCCCGCACAACATTACCACTGATTAGAAAAACTCACACCCAAATGGAAAACTTCCTGGTGTTCCCACATCTCCCAAAAGTACCACATCAAGACCTTCCCACACACACCTTGGCCTCATAGAATGTCCCACAACATGAAAAATGTATCTCATCAAATTTATCCTGCACACACATTTTCCACACAAACATGTACCTCCTGTAGAATCATAGGCCACATAAAACATAAAATATAGAAAACACATTGGAAACCACCAAAATCTCATCCATAGGACACATTGGAAAACACAACCCACCCGCATAAACCTAGGCCTCACAAACCACTAAATACAAGAAGAATCTTGGGTTATTACTACCTGTAAGATGAAGAAGACAAGAACGGGTGGCTAATAATACATCCTTCCGCTGGGATATTTTTATAGACGCACTACCCTATGGAAATGGGGGTGTTCTCCACATAGTTCTCAACTAGGGTGGGGTGCATATAGAAAACACATGGAAAATATATGTATTTATATATATATATCATGTCAAACCCTCAATCCCGACCTATTGGTACTTATTGAATCAATAAACCACCATATGATACTTCCAACACTACTTTTACCTCTAAATGCATTTATTAACACTAGAAAGAGTCACATCCAAAGTTGATAAATGATATCCTTCAAAAAAACACTACTCAAACACACCCCCACCCAACTCATTTAGATAATTATCATTTTTCATTAAGGAAACCATTAGTTCATTCGATCCTTACTAGGAATACTATCAACAACAAAATGAAACAATCCACCAATCATAAAATACACATGGAAGAAGATCCCTGGGGGAAAACCCCAATGCACATTTCTTTCCCACTTAACACCCATACCAACCACTGTGATTATCATTATTCAAAGTCATCTTGTCAAATCCATCCTCTCAACAAGATAACTCCCAACACACAACCAAACCTATCAATACATATTATCACTACCAAACTCAAAAACCCTGATATATAACAACCCACACCCATCACATTACGTTATATAATGAAAACACAACCCGAACTTGTAGCCCCACTGCTCAAACACATCCTATCAATTCCAAAATCAGTCAATTTCTCAATCTAATATTCCATTACACAACCTATAACACTGCACCATATTTTCGTTCTCTCAACCCAAGTACCACAAAAACTCACACAAAATAAAAAAGAACAAAACCACACAGAACAGATAGCCACACTAAACATGGTATGGTGTATTTGGATTTAGAAAGTACTCATTCCTTAATTCCACTTTGATAATTAATGGGTTATCATAGAACATGTTCCATACTATATAATCCATTTATTTAACAAAATATACATTGTTAATGAATTTAATATATTAAATCCATCAATAAATGATCAAAAAAAATCCATCACAATTCATCTCATGTGTTAAAATAAGTCCACCAACAACAACAATTTTTAGTAGTCATATAACGCATACAGATGATAATATCAATAGAAATGAATACATAATCATGAGTCCATATTCCCAATTACTATTAATTCATTTTAAGCTGATTCAATTATATTTATTATGAATGGATTCATCTTCCTTCACTTGTTAATAATTTTTGTACCCACTCCACTTGATACAGATATAAAAGAGAGATGAAGGAATCAATACCTCAAGAAATAGTCGATTTTCATCTCCACCTTGCACCACAAATGGTATGCACAAAGCTCCAGGGAAACAAAAGAAAAGGTTAAACACATATGAAGAGATCCTTGGGGTAGAAAGGTTCTAGGATTCCTCGGTATCAAGATATAATAGAAAAAATGAATGAAGGAATGATGTCCATTTATGAAGGACTGGATCTAAGAGTTAAGGGATATGAAACTTGTTTGAACTCCCTATTAAAATATTATGTTGACCTTCTATTTTGACTAACTCAAAGCCTCTTGAGTGTTAGTAACTTAATGATATATTTTTCTTCTTTTGAAGCAGATTAAAAAACACATAAAAATGGTTTTAAGCTCATTTTAAGTCAAATAACACATTTAAGGCGTGAATATAGAAAAACTGGGAAAATATATAAATTTTGAAAAAGTGTTGAAAGGACTCACTATTGGGAAACTCACCAATGTGAGTAACCAATTAGTGAGTCACCAGTAGATGGATCATCCATGGATGAATCACTAGTACGTGATATGGGTTACAAGATTCCGGTGGTGAGTAATCATTCAGCGAGTCACCATTCCGATGAACTACCATTTCCACCTATCGGTGGATGACTCACCATCGCCCCCACCATTAATGGATCACCATTAGTGAGTCACCATTTCGAGTCACCATTGTGACTCGCCGTTAGGTGAACTAATGTTGGGTGAATTGCTATTGGACGACTCACTATTGGAAGAGTCAGTATTGGGTGTGCCACAAGTGGATGACTCACTATTGGAAGAGACAATGTTGGACGACTCGCCATTGGATGAGAATTGATGGATGACTCAGCATTGGATGGCTCACCATCATGAATCTCCTATTGATGAGGTACCACTAGACGAGTCACCCTTTGGTAACACACCATTGGTGATCTACCATTGAAAAAACAAGAATTTTGGAAAAATCCTTAGATGAGTCTCTGTAATATCTAGAATACCTCATCCACCAGATTTTTACATAGTAATGGACCAAGGAGTTATGAGACATTACATCAGATAACTCTCAAACTATTTTTTCCCTTCGAGAATTCAAAATCAACCTAGAAGAAATACGGGTATAAACAACCGCCATGTAAGATGCCTCTCAAGGGTTTTTCTATACTTGAAACACCACTACCGACATCAATGTTAAACAATAAACCCACATATGTAGTTAGAAATATAGTGTGAAACATCATCATCCATGAACACCTCTTACATCCACAACCCCACACAACCATAAGACAAACTACAAAATTGTAACAACCACATTGTACTAAACACATGAATCTAGGAATTCCTCCATCCATGTTAATATATTATAAGCTCTGGGTGGAACTAAATCACCCACACACTTGTAATCATATCTCAATTAATGTGCCTTGATAAGGAATCTTGTCATACCTTTTCCATTTGTCAGGAAATTATCACACATTACAAAACAAGGAAACAACTCATCTCATAGAAAACATGGTTCAAGAATTACATTACAAACGAAAATAAAACAAGGAAAAACATAGAATATCTCTGGGTACTAGTTACACATATACATCTCACTTTCCCATTTACTATTCTCTAGGACACCATGGCTCCTCAAAACATGAACTAATTTAATGGTCTTTCCATGAAACAGATTCTCTGGATAATCTTGGATCTCCATTAACTCATTCACATATATCACATCATCTTAGATATACAACTCTCCCCAATCGATGACATGGAAGACATCATGAAGATACCAACGAAGCTAAGAGACATGAAAGATGTGGTGAAATTTATCCAAATGTAGTGGTAGTGCCACTCGGTATGCCACCTTTCCAACCCGACCCATAACCTTGAGGTGTCTAATAAACAATGGGGAAGATTTCTCCATCTTTCATATCTCCTCCACCCATGTCGATGGAAAACCATCATTAATACATGGTCCCCAACCTCAAACTACATGGGCCTCCTCCAATGATCATCATATGAATTATTCCAGTCATGGGTTTCTTTCATACTCCCACAAACAATTTTAACCTTCTCAGTCATTCTTTTTACTAATTCGGGACCCTGAAAAGATGTATTTTCAACCTCTATCTAGCAGGAATGTGAATGACATGGTCTCATGTACATGGTTTCAAAAGGGGACATGCCAATAGAAGAGTAATATATATTATTTTAAGAATACTCTACCAAGGGATGGTTTTATACCAAAGATCCACCAAAGACCAAGACACATTCTCACAAAATGTCATCCGATTTATGGATAGTTCTCTCTATCTACCATCTATCTGGGGGTGGAAAGTAGTGTTAAGGAGTAATTGAATGGGAAAATTGTACTGCAATCCTCTCAGGACTAGTGAGGTAATACATGATTCGAGATACGAGATTATGGATATTGAAACTTCATCCATGGACACGACATCTTCCACATAGCTCTTTTCTATGGAATCCAGTATTCCCAACTATTTAATCTCTAAGATGTGTTCTGATTTCCTCATCCCATCCACCACTACCATGATTTTATCATAGCCTCCCTTATCACGGGGAAATACTATGATTATATCCATCGATATTCCATCCCAATTCCACTTGAGGACATCTAAGTGATGCAACTGTCCACCTTGTACAAGATGGTCACACTTAACCTACTAGAACACTATGTACTTATCCCCAAACTCCACTACCACTCATTTCATCTCTGGACACTAAAATTGTTATCTCATTCCTTGAAATATCATAGAAATTCCATGGTGTACCGATTAGGGTGAGATGCGAAACTCATGGAGAACTCCCCCACGCTACGCCACTAGAACAAATAACCATCCATGTAATATCATTAGATTATGACCATCATTCCATAGCATCACCATAGTCATCATGATCATGAAACACCTCTGCCTCTATGACTCCCCACTAAGAATCTTCAATCTACTGCACTAGAGTACATTGCACTGCCATCTGAAGCATAAATTCCTTTCCTCCATCCATTACTACAACGATGTGAAAGGCGGAGAACTCCTCCAACACCTTCCATGAATCCCTAAACTCTCAAAAACCCACATTCTACAAATTCCTATATAAATAATTGGACACAACATTCCACTTTCCTAAGGGGTAAGAGACTCAAAAATCATAATGTTGAAGAAACTCCATCCACATCCATTGTCACAATTTCAGGTCTCACTGGGAAATGTTATACCTTAGTATCATGTAATATGTGAATACCACAAAGTGCTCCCCAATGATGTAAAACCTCTACAAAAACATCACCAAATTGGTCTTTGCAAGCCCCAAATCATGTGTGGCATAGTTACATTCGTGGGGATAAAAATTCCATGAACCATAATAGATAACTACCTTCTCTTACATTATCACACATCCCATACCCAAAGGGGAAGCATCAAAAAACTCCTCGACCAACACTCATTACTCTAGAAACTGGTGCATTAGAGCACTAACCAACATCCCATTCCAATAGATGAAATCCTCAAAGCACTACTCACTGTAAACAAATTCTTGTTGTTTCCAAATCAAGGTTATCAATGGAGCTGCTAATATAGAGATATCAAGTTGTAATCTCCAATAATAGCCGATGAAACTGAGAAAAATATAATCCTATGAAACATTATTAGGAGATGTCCAAGAAACAACTGCCTCAACCTTTGATGGGTCACATGATACACCCTGTAGTGATGCTACATGTCCATGGAAATGAACCTATCATGTTGATAAAATTCTCCTGAACAATGTTCAATAGAATTATTGGAATTTATGTACTTTTATGATAATCTTGAGGATCTCAGAATGCTCCTCCTCTGACATTGGTAGTATAGGATGTTATCGACTAATATGGAAATGAACTGGTGTAGGATGTCAATGAAATCATATTTCTTTATCCCCATGAACATGGATGGAATTTTTTTAACATTGAACGACATAACCCCAAACCTGATGTTCCCATACCGGCACCTAAAGGTAGTCTTAAGAATATCACTCTTCTTCATCCATATCCGGTGATATCCAGATTACAAATTGATCTTAAGAACCAACTCTCTCCCATTAGTTGGAAGAAAAGATATTCTATCATCTGGTTGGGTAATGGTGCTTCATCATTGAAAAATTCAAAGGATTGTAGTATATAAAAAATGTTAAACCCCCATCAAATTTTTTTAAACATGACAGCAGCACCACAAGACGAAAAATTGTGCCAGATATATCCCTCTGTCATCAATTCATCAATCTTAATTTTGATCTCCTACAACTCATAAGGATTCATATATTAAGAATCCATTGAGATCGGAGAAGCACCAGGCTATATGTCTATTATTAACTCAAAATCACATCGAGGGGGGTAGATTCACAACCTACTAAATAAAAATATAAATGAACTTCCAAACAACTCTACAGACTTTAACATCCTCTTCCACCACTAATAGTTTAACCAAAAAGGAATAATGAGTCTCAACACGCAGACTACCCACCTAATACCTCTCTTCACCGATGAAGACCACACGTTCACTATCTATTTCTGAAAAAATGACTCTCCTCTAGACGTTGTAAGTAAAATAATTCACATAGTATAACTGTTAGATGCCAAAGATGAAATAATATAGTTTCATCTATAACATGAAAAGATTCCCAATGGACTGATGCGGTCCCATCATCATCCTACATCCCCAACACACATCAAACATGATGATCTGACCATAGACTTGCGTACTCACCATCAGAGGTAAAAGTTCCACCTCTACATAAATACCCAATGAATGGGATAGACTGGGTGAAATAAAGGATTTCCAATCCCATTAATCAAAAAAGAACAGGTAAGAGTAATAAAAAAATTGGTCATACCTCGAATGATCTCAGGCCTTACTGGAACTATTGGGTCTACGACATGTAACTGACTACGCATAACTCCATTAACCATATGCTGACCACCTCCTCCCTAGAAATTCATGGGTAATGGTACCTAAGTAACACCCAAAGTCCACCCTATACCTTCTATGTCTCTCCTTAGCAAAGTGTGAGAATGTTGTTTCTGCTATTGAAAATTCCCTTCCATCAAATAGCATTGTGGAAGGTGATGGTGCTACCCACCTTCAATATAATGAGTTTGAATGGATGATGGGAATAGACTCTATAAATTACCACATAGTCCATAAGTAATACACACTGACCCCATTCCCATAGGATAAGCATGAGGGCCTAAAGGTCAAAAAAACGGCTTTGGTCACATCCCCACCAATGAGATCCTCGAAGTCCTTGGCGCCTAAGACATGATTCTGAGAAGATTTCCCTTTAAAGAACGAGGATGACTCTCCTATCATGGTAAAACTCCTCCTGAGTGAATCATATCAACTACCTCCACCTTATTTTGGATCTCCATGTATGTCATCAAGGTAATGGGAGTAACCACGAACTCAATAGAAGAATGAAGTCCCTCCTCAAGGAATCTCTCTTGAGACTCCCCATTCAGAAAGAGATCTAAACAAAACCAAAGTAGATCCTTTAATTCAACCCCATATCCCATATCTACATAATCCCCTACTAGGGGGAATGTAACTCCTAACTCTTATCAACCATAATGGTCATAGATATTAATTATGCTCTAATCTCCTTCTCAAAATCAACTTATTGAGTGTTTACCTACTTCCTACCCACTATGTAATGTGTCCATCACTAACGCACAACTCCCAACATCTTTCTCACTTCCATGGAAACCCAGTACTCTATTGGATCCCATATCATGTTGATACTGATCACAGTATCCTCCATCCAACTATCTATCTCCATGTATGAAACACTTCCTTTATACTTTCCAAGAGTCTGTCATTGGAATGAACATAATGCATTCTAGCACTAGTCATCCTTCTCTATTTGGTCTGCCCTCCATCAATCTACTAAGATGACCTCATGATCCTACACTATATTTACTGCATGCAGAAGGTGAGCGAGTTCCATAGATGATAGGTAAATAACGAATTCTTAAGCATGAGTAGTATAGAATTTTATTTAAAAATCAAATTGAGCCATTATTTATTTAAATTACTCAAAACTCCAAATTAAAACCAGAAGAAAAGTCATTATTATACTATTAATTTTATATTTATTATTTATTACCATCTATAGTACAACCTTTTTTACATCTAAAATTCATGAAGTGATGAGGAAGAAAGAACAATGTTGATTTTGTATTTGTGTGAACAATGATAATGTTAAAGAGAACTAAGAAGTAAATGGATAAATAAATTGAATAATAAATTACACAATTTAATTAGTGAACCAGCAACTATGGATTATGTCATTGCTATAGAATTATTTCATGCTATGATTAACAATAATATTGTTTATAAATCATGGAAAAAAGGTAAGGTTATAAATACAAAAGGAAAGACCATGAATAAAATGGAATTGAACATAATTCCAAGTGGAAGCAAGGACGAAACCTTGTCCAGTTATAGAGATCATTTTAACATGGTTTTGAGATATATGATGATGTAATAAATATACCATTCCTTAAAATTTAAAAAAATTGGAATAAAATCTGGAAATTTATAATTTATATGGAGATTAAGGAAGACCACGCCATGGGTTTTCCGACAATTTTATAGTTTGAGTGTTATAATAAATCAATAAATATATTTGGTTACATTATAATTTAAAATTAATTTTTCCAAACTGGTAATATAACTGATGTTTTAGATATTGTTATGATTTATGGTTTTTTTATTTAGGGTTTACCGAATAATATTTAATGCCAAAACTAAATTAATTCCATATATTTTTTATAAACATAGAAAGGTGAATTTATTATTAAGATTTTTGAATTATGTGAGATTGAATGATTATATTACATTTTTTGTGGTGTTTTATATTAAATTAATTTATCAATACTCATGAAAAAATGATGTAGGGTTTCAAGATTCTTTCTTAGTTCATATTAGCTCTATAGAGAGGGGATAGACCCACAAACCTAAAGGGAATATAGTTGAGTGATCATGTTGGATTTTATACGTTTTATCTTCATTTAACATGAATTTTATCTATATGTGACATTTTTTAGAAATATGGTTTGGATGGATTATCAGTTAGGGAATGCCCTGTAAAATTTATAACGATACCATTATTTTAGAGGTCACTTCTCCATGCCCCTTGAATGAGTCATTCCTAGAGTTGATTCCAACACCTTTTAGATTATACTAAATGGTAGTTGGTTTATTTACATGAAAAATCTTATCGAGTATCAATCATTATGTTGTTATTGAACTAATTATATTAGTTGAAAAAAAATAATATATGGAATTCATGGTGGATTTGGTATGGATTTGGTATGCTATTTTTCCTTATTACCATGTTGAGAAAACTACATTCTATGTATCGAGGAGAGGTCTTAAACTCCACTGGAATCTATGAATTTATATTACAACCACTTCATGGATAATGAATCTTATTCCTATATATCTTTAATAAATTAATAATTCATTCATTTTTAATGTATTTATTTGAATAAACTATTTTTATGGGTTTTCTAGGAGTTTTAATTTTGGTGTTCTGGATTCAAACCATATTAATTTTTAGTGGATTACTCATGACGTCAAATAAATTTTGAGATGTTATGGTTTGTGCCCTTATATATTTATTTTGCGAAGTTGAAAAATGGTGTTTTCAGTGCATTTGGAGTTAATTTATTTCTTTTGATCTTACATTATGATATAAAATGGTGGTGTGAATTATTTCTTATAGATTGAGTTTTTTAACTCTCTCAAATATTTTGTTGATAATTAAATCATATGTTGGTTCAAATAAGGGAGTATCTAAACTATTAATATTATACACAAGGATCTCATAAGTGTTTTCTATTTTTTATTTTCATACCATTTTAGTAATGTTTTTTGGTTAGTTTTGTGTTTTACCATTTAGGTTCTTTTAGATTACGAATACTTGTCATAGGTTTGGGTTCTAGCTACTATGTGTGGGTTGATGAGGATATTTCTTGGGTTTCATGTTTATGGACCGATGTGGGATGTTTTTCGGTCCTCAAATCATAGAAATCCCTAAATTCCATATACATTGATAATGCACTAGATATGTAACTATGGGTTGGTTCTAAGGGAGGGTGGCTTGATAATTGATCTTTGGTTGTCATTCCAGTCGGGGTTCCTATATAGGGATCTCATTGTATAAAATATTATGATTTTAAAATATGAACATCATATTGAATAGCATATAAGACCCAAAATAGCATGATTATAAGAGAATTAATTGAACCAAGAATTTACAATATATAATTTTTCAAATATATTTCATATCATTAATTGCATTGAATGTTGATAATATTTTTTTCAATGAACCCTAACACTCCATTAAAATAATTGTTTTTAAATATGACCAATATAGTGTTGCCATTATTATAGAGGGAATGTATAAAAATAACTAAATTATGAATAATATTTGGTTGAATCATGTATAAAATAAATTCAATGGTTATATATATATTTTAAATAAAATAAAAATCAATTGAACGATAAAGGAATTTTTTCTAAAAAACTGTGTTTTCCTAAATTGTTGTTTACACACTCTTTTCTCACATAATTGAAATACAAAATTTTCCCATATTATGAAACTTTATTTGAAAATTTAATCTTAAATTTGTAAATCTACATGTAAAATTTATCTTCAGTTGAATTTTTTTCATTTTTATGAAAATATTAATATTTTGATGTATAGTGAAGAATGTTTTTTATTGAAAATTTCATTTCATTTATATTATTTACAAATTTATGTTATATATTATGTTTTAAAAGTAAATGTATTTAAATAATACTAAAATTTACATAATTTAGAACATTGGAATAAATTTAAAATTTTGATTTGAAATTAAAACATTTTATACCTGAGAGAATTCTCTCTTTGGAAAACATCTCATTTATTACATCTTGGGTTTAATAAGAAATTTAATTCTATCACTTATCCTTATTAAATTTATAAAAGTTGAATCAATATTTAGATTCAATATTATTTGTATTATATAATTTTTTGAACTTAATTTTTTATTATAATCAATGGTTTAATCAGATAAAATTAATTTTCGTTCTACTTGAAATAATAAGTTTACTATAGTGTTGAAATAAGAATACAAGTTTTAAAATGAAATTCTATATTTTACAGAACCCATTTTTTTCCATATATATATAATTATTGCCTTATTCTATATTTTTATGAGTACATTGGACAATTTTCCATGAATGTGACCTATATATTAATTTAAGAAAATAAAAATATAATATATATCCATCTTTAATTAAAATTTAAATTATGTGTTCAAATAATGTAAAAAATAAATATGTAAATCATTCAGAATGGTAAGGTTTAGAAAAAATTATTTAATTTCAGGAGAGAAACTATTTTTTAACGTTTATTAATCATATAAATACATTACATTCTTAAGAAATACTGACATCGTATTTATTAAGAAATGGAAAAATAATATAAACCAAAATAAAAAATTTTAAATGTAAAATAAATTGAATGAATTGTATTGTAATAATAGTTTTTAGATAAATATACTATTTTATAACGGTGTTAGAAACATATATATGAATAAAATTTCTATCTTGATAATATTATAAATTCAAATTAAATGAATAACGCAAAAATGGAGATTAATGTTATTTTATATAATTGTTATTTTAATAAATGATTTAATTTTTCTAAAAAATGAAATATTATTCCATGTTATTTTTTTAAATTTTAACCTATTTTAATAATGTGGACCAATTTTTCTTTTATAGTGACTATATAGTCCCAGAATTGTTGAAACTCTATTAGTTTAGATAATGATAAAATATTGTTTTTATACGTTACATGCACTTGTGTTAAAATTAATATTCACCAAATATAGAATATTTATTTAATAAACATGATTTAATGTTTATAATCAATGGTTAAAAAACTTCAAATATTTATCATTTTATTTTAGTGTTAAAAGATAAATTATATAGGTTAAAAATTCTGGTTACCGTAGTGAAATGATTACATCGTAAAAGTATGGAAACTTTTACATTAAGGAACAACATTATTATAACATGTGTCTATTTTGTGTTGGAGGTGTGGATAGATAATAAAATCTATCCAATTATCTGTTTCTGTTCCACATGGGGTGACAAATACCTTCCATTGTTGAATAATATTGGGTACTAACAAAATATTAACTCCTCATCAATTATAAAAGGGGCCACACACCCCTCACTTATTCACACATCTATATCCATTTGGATTGAAAAAGACCTTCATGAATACATCATCCAAATACATATAAAAAATTTATATATATATATATATTATTCCCAAAAGACTATCCCTAGTGTCTTTTATATGAGATCTATAAATACTTTCCCTAATAGAAGGTGATTGACGTCAGTATGATCATTCATTTTCTTCCTTATTTAACATCCTTAAATTATTTCTTAACACAAAAAATATAATAACAAAAATAGATATCATATATTTTTATTTTATTATGTTTATCTGAAAATATTCACCTTTATTTATCCATATCAAATAGAAAAATATCATAAAATCCGGAGAATGAAACCCTACTGCCAGAGAAACTTGTATAAATCATTTTCTATATACACATATAATGATGTATTTAATGTATTTATATAATATTTATTACCTTATTAGACTCCTTTTTTTATAATATGAAATATATATTTTTACATTTTTATTCTATTTAAAATATGATAACATCGCCCACGTGTTTGACGAATAGCCACCACATGAATCAATGTGTTTCAATTTTTAGTTATTTATTTCCAGGAAAGTAAAAAAAGGATTACTTTTATAAATATATGTGATATATATGTAATTATATAAATTATCTAAAATTAATATGTTATACACTTTATTACCCTTTCACCAATTAAGGGAATTATATCATCTCTCAAGGGTAAGCACAACTGAACCACATTTAGAAGCAATGTGATTCATTTTCTATATCCAATTATAATGAATCATTATTAAGATATAACCAATAAAAAAATATTTTTTTAACAATAATATCATTATGGGGAAGATGAGACTATATCTTATGTATTACTCAAACATTCATTACCAAGCACGCATGAGAAAATTAGACAATTAACACATGAAACAATGAAAATAAAGAAATATTAATAACAAAAAGATGGTAAAATGTTTTAGGAGTATATTATATGGTATAAAATATATCATTATGTTTATATACTAGATTTATTAGAAGAATATATTTATTTTATAGTTTATTCAAACACATACAAGGGGAGTTGAACATGAGGTAAGGGTTTATCGTCTCACTTTTACTATTGTGAGACATAGGTCATATTCACCAATTATTCATTTTCATGGTTTATATACTTCCAATTTGATATGTTATATCATGAATATAAATATCATCAGGGTATTTTGTGATTCAATTTTAGATTATTAATTTTAGGTGGATTATGATTTAGAAGATACCAATGTGGCAAGGGTTTGTTTCACAGTCTCATCATTATTCAGGATTATTTTTGTTTATGCACCTGTTGGGAGAATTATTTGATATTTATACCATAAAACCAATAGATTAAGTTATAATATTCTTATAAATAAAATATTCTTGTAATATAACCATTTTACATTCTTTGATACTTAAAATGATTGATAATTTTTTTTAAATATAACATTATTTCTATCATTGATTGAAAATATTTTTTTTCCAAAAAATCATTGTTTAGAAAAATGTGTTAAAAAATGTTTTTAACATTTAAAAAATGATTTATTAAATATTTTTTTTCCAATTTTGACTTATTTATATAATTTATTGAAAATATCATTTTCAAAATAATCCGTGTTAGTAATTTATCAAAAATATAAAAGGAATAATTTTTTAATAATGTATGATAAGAATAAAATTTTATGATTTTATTACAAATAAATTTTTTAAATATTATTTAACATTTCATCACTGGTTATTTTTAAATAAAATTATTATTTATAAAATTTATGTTCCATTAAATATTAATTTCATTGTGTAATGTATATTTTCTTTAAGAATGTTTTTAACTACATTTATATATTATTTGTGTGAATATTGTCAAGATAATCTATTTTACATACCATTAAAAGTGTATATTTTTTATTGATATCATCTTTATTCATTATTTTAATGGATTATGATCCGTTTGAAATATGATGTAAAATTTCAACATCATTCCTCATATTTTTCAATATGGTTTATGAATATTACGATTTGATAAAGGTATGTATTGACATTTCTTATATATGTTTTCAAATAATATATTTTATAATGATATTTTTCCCAATTAAAATGGTGAAACAATTTTATTTAAAATGTTATGGGTGTATGCCTATAATATATTTCCCCTCAGTGCATCAAGATGTCTAATGAGACAAATTTGTTGGCTACATAAGATTGGTTTTTACAAACAGATTTAAATTATTTTATGAAAGGTCTTAAAAATTTAATATTAATTGCATTTTGAATTCCTTCATTCTGAGATTAGTTATTTCCATTAGATTATTCAATTATATAGAATATAATTGGAGAGTTTTCTTAATTTTTTTATTATTATGTTCATTTATTTGATCATTATTTATTTCTGCAATATTTTGATCGGTTTATTGATTGAATGGAATGCGTTTCAGTTTTTTGTCGTTCCATATTGTTTAGGTGGGTTTATTCATGATTGATTTAAATTTATATATACCCAAATAGATAATCTAATAACACCATTTTATTATGTATGATATTCCCTAGGATACCATGAAGTGTGTGTTTAACTATATGCATGAATATGATATGAGGAATAATAAAATTATCAAAGAAAACACTTTTTTATTTTTTCAAATATATATTTAAAAACTATTCATGTGTGTATCAGTTTACCAAGAATTATACACTATTAGATAGTTTAGGTCATGATACCTTTAATGTATTACCAATTATGTTAGTTGGACACCAACTCTAGGTTACTAAAGGTAGAGTATTTATAATTGATATTGCGAGAAGTTTAGTTGAATCATTTTGAACAAGATTTAGGAAAACATAGATTAGGGAAAATAACCCATGATTAAAATTTAAGACATGTATAAAAGAACATCCTAATGCATTAGTAATATTGAGATAATGTTTTTTCATGTAACAATTTTGTATCTAGATACTATCAGTGGAGGTGGTTATAACACAAATGTATAAAGGGGTAATGACTCTCCAAATGGAATTTGGGGCATGACCCATGAATTACCTGGTATATGACAACGTGCATTAATAAAAAAATATTTAAGAACTCATGGGGGATATTATTATAATAATTTTAAAATTACATTACAAGTAATTATGAAGGATTCGAAAATATACATATGAATATAGAAACATTCCCAAAGAAATCAAGTTTATTATAATGAGATTAACCATGCATACAATTTTCTCTTTAGGTTCAGTGATTCAGTTGTTTTTTTCATTATACATTATGATATGATATATTATGAACCAATATAGTGTAGAAAAATATTCACAAATTGATATTTTGGAAATGAATCGGAATCCTATCAATGCACATTATTTAAAGAGTATGAATGGTCATTTCATTGATGGGAATACGCTTATATTTTATAGGGAAAGATTCTCCACAAAAGAATTTTCATACGAATACATAGAATCATGTGATTTAAATATGGATAACTAAATTTATATGTATTATATATTTAATTGTAATCTAAATAATAATAATATGATATAGGAAAAAATATAGGGGAATTCATGGAATGAATGATTTTACGACCTGTGATAATTATGGAATGAAACAAACTCTGACTTTTTTGATGGTAAAGTGGATTTTCTATAAGTTTGAAGTGAAAAGACACTATGTTATTCATTACAAGGGTAAAAAATAAAAATAAAATTTTCATTGATTAAACTATAATGAGACAGGGCACTATGAAAATAAATTCCCTAATCATCAATGTAATATGCCTAAGAAGAAACTTTGGGATTATAGTGAAGATTTTTCTATTACAATAGATGATGTGGAATGATTAATGTGAATTAATGTGGATTAATGAATAATGTTTTAGGAGTATTTTATAAATTATATTTTTTGTTATATGAATAATAAAATATATAAGGATTGTACGTATTTAATATATATTAAACGATTTGAGAGAATATGTGGAAAGGTATTGATGACCGAGAAATGTGTTTTAGTGGAAAGTTAATCCTAATGGAAAAAATATTAATCTATTATAACCTAGAATATGTTCCTGATATTGAGATTATAATGAGGGGTTTATGTGGTAGTGTTGGTGACCATTAAAATTTTTAGAGGATTGATGGTTTGTATAACCATTACTGTAGTTTACAACAATTTACTGATATATAGAATATATTAAAAAACATAAGATTTTATTTATGTATGAATTAATGTATTATTTATGGTTTCATAGTGATCATGGTAATAAAATATTTGGAATGATACATTAAGATCCACTTTATTGTTTATGGAGAATATAATGTTTATTTAGAAACCTTCCTTCTATAATTTTGGACTTGGAATTTGGGTAGTAGTATTTTTTAGGAGTCTTTATCCTAAAAATATATGGAATGAATTAGGATTTCTGTTCGGTGTTATTTGAAAACGTGTTGTAACCATTTGGTTTTTAGGAAATATCTAGATAGAGGAGAAAATAATTTTCATTCTGATGATCAGTTTATTGTGCTTCATGCATAACAAATTATTTCTGACATTCATTTCATAGTGTAAGAAATAAATTAGGAATTTAAAAAATTAAAACTAGTGGAAATATTTTATTCATTGAAATAAAAAAAATCAATTATATATATTCTTATATATTCTCAATGTGGACTGTAATGTAAATTTTCCACTTTAGGAAAAGTTTCATGAAACAAAATTTTTATCATAGTTATTTTATTTATAATGAATTAAATAGTCTCTAAACTCATCATAGATTTATGGTTTTGTGAATTTTGATTATATATTGATCATTAACATTGTTATGATCAATGAACTCTATAAACCTGCATCATTATTTTGGAATTACACTTTTCTTCCATGTTTATATCAACAACTCCCCCCTATGTTCACCTACATGGAAACCTAGTTATGTGATTATTCCAGATGATCTTAAAAAATCCCATTCTCGATAATCAGAAGGATTTTTTAATAAAAATTTTAATTTTTTGGGGTTTCAATATGTTTATTTTAATATTTAATTATCATTATTACCGAGATGAAGATGAAATTTTGAGGAAACAATTTATTTTAGTGGTCGAACAAAACACACTAAGACTTTGAAAGAGAAACATCATATTCAAAAGTTTATATGACACAAAACACAGATCTTATGAGATAATTTAACTCCCATATAATTTATCATATATTTATTTTTAAATAAATTTAATATATTTGATATCTTGAAATAAGAAAAACATGAAATTTTAAAAAAAATTGATTATTTACTAATATATTATTATTTTAACACGATAATTTAAACCCAGCCATAATGATTACGGATATTAATATGAATAAATAAATAATTAAAATTCTATTGTTTAAAAACATATTATATAAATTCAATATTACTCTGTTGATTAGAATTAAAATGAAAACCATTTGAAAGTGAAGGATTCATTAAAAGAATTAATTTTCTAAAATGAGGTTTATTTGTGCATTACACAATTTTTTTGAAATTAATTTATATCAATTTTTGAAAATTAATTTCATTAAATAAATTTTATTTCATAAATATATATTTCAAAATTATCATTGGGTGATTTGTTTTGATTTTTCATGAAATGTTAATTTATTTTTAAATAGTTATAGATGAACATTTTTATTTCAAGATTCATTTTTAATATTATTTAGATAGTAAAATTATATTTTTATTGGTTTTAATGTAAATTTAATTGAGGTAAATTTAATTTTTTTTAATAAAGGTCATTTTAATCTATTTAATATTGAATTTGATATTAAAACGTTATATAGGTATGCAAATTATCTCTCTAGAAAACATATCTTTTGCAACATATGTGGTTTTATATTAAATTGTAATCATCCAATTCTGTGAATTGAATTCGTAAAAATAGATTTAATATCTAGACTCATAATTATTTATATTTTCAAAAAGTTTCAACTTTATTTTTCTAATATTAATAGTGAAAAAAATTAATTACTATGATTATGGTAAAAATGGGTTTATCTAAGGGTTAAAATAAGAAGATAAGGGTTCCAACGACCTAACAAATTGTTAAAGGCCCATTGGATTGATATATTTTTACTCTAATAACATTTGGATATATTGTTATGACTTTTATGGACACTTTTAATAGAAAATATACCTATATAATAATTCATGCAATGAATAAGCGAAAATATCTCCCACTTTTTTTTTAAATTTCTATTATATGTTCACATAGGAAAAAATATATATATTATAAAAAATTGGATTGTAAATTTTAGTAAAACTAAATAAATAATCTAAGGGGGTTTTATATATAGTTTTCAGTAATCATATAATTATTTTAAATTCCTAAGAAACAATGACACAATAATTGTTTAATTAATGGATGATTAAAATAAAATATACTAAAAATATTAATATAATAAAATAAATTGAATGAATTATTTTGTTAAAATATTTTTTCGATCGAATATATCATTTTATATATTTTTACATAATACATTCTAATTCCATTAATTTATTAATATTTTTTAAATTTTAATTAAATTAGTAATTCCAAAATTAAAATTAATGTTATTTATAATGAAGACATTTTATTAAATTATTTAGAATTATTTAAACTCATATATTATACCATGCTATTTTTAGTTTTCAGAAAATATATAATCTCACCAATTAATAGAAAAATATTTCTGATATAGTCACTATATTGATCCATAAATAGTAAAAACTCAGTTTAAAAGAATTAAGATGAAACAATGTTTTTATCATGTTACATGCGCTTATGTTAAAATTTATTTTCAAAAACCATTCTATTTTATTATTTGAAAGAAATTAGATTTATTATTTTTAATTATTAGGTATGGTTTATCTAATAATTCTCATTTTATTTTTTGTATATGGACAAATTACCTATGTTTAAGAGACTGATTAACATAATGAAAAACAAAAATTATAAATTAATTAACACATTGAATTTAAAGAACAAAATGTTTAAAATATATGTTAACATTTTTGTTGGATTTTTTTTCAAATATTTCATACCCCACAAATATAATTTTAAATTCTGGAGATGCATTGGGTGAGACTGACCTCCCATTATTGAAAATAATTGGGTATTATGAAAACTACAGGACTCCTTAATTAGAAAAGGACACTCACTCCCCTCACCTATTCATACCTATTAAGAGACCCGGGTTGACCAAATATTAAAAATGTACCTCCCCAACATCCTTATACATATTTTAGAGCTTTCCCCTTTCCCATAAGAAAACCAATATGATATTTAAGAAGATATCTAAATGTGTATTCCCTTAGAGAAGGTAATTGTCTTCACTAAGATCATTCTTTTTATTTCTCCTTTTACAACATTAAAATATTTCATTAAACCGCAAATATTGTAAAGGTATATATAAAAAATAATTATAATCTATAAGGATTATGTAATAATATTTATCCATCTCCACATCAATCAAATGGGAAATTATATCATTAAATATTGTGTACCATGAAGTACCTCCTCGAAAACTGATGTAACAAAGTTTCCATCAACTCTTATCAGAATTGAATACAATGATGGATTATATATATATATAATATAATATAATTATAATCCTTGAGTTATTATATCTCATATAACATCTTACATTCCATTTTATTTATAATGTGATAAAGTCACTCGTGTGGGCGACACACTACATCCTCAGAAAGCAACATGATTCCTTTTTCGGGTACAATTTACAACGAATATAATGAAGATTAATTTAATGAATATATATAATATATTTAAAATTTTATAAATTAAGGGAAATTGATGTATCATATTCTTCCTTACGATTCCACCCTTTACGGGAATGATATTGTTGCTGAAGTGTATGTACAACCTGTCGTCACCACTAAGGGCTATGTTTCATTTTCCATGTACAATTTTAAAGAATTATTTTTAGGATGTACCAAATAAAAAAATAGTTTCTATAACATTAAAATTGTTTTCTGGTTTATCAATCTATATTTTATTAACAATCACATTAAATTTATTTACAATGAACTAATGAAAAAACAATGCATTTAAGAGAAAAAAAATTAAAACAAAAGAAATATTATAATAATATAGGTAAAAAATATTATAATATTATTATATATGGAATTTTATATATGAATATGGTTATATAATATATTTATAATGAACAAATATTAATTATATATTAGGTTTGATAATAAATAGAAGGATTTAATCCTGAGGTTTCAGTGTATCATCTCAATTTTACATTAGTGAGATATACACCATATTCACCACTCATTCATTCCCCATATTTTATATAATTAATTTTTTATATGTTATATCATGAATATACATATATTAATTTAAATTAAATTTTATTATTTTTATTATTTCATTAATGGGGCTTACAATTCGGATGTTACCAAAATTGGTAATGTTTTATTTTATACCTCCATAATTATTAAAAACTGTTTTGGTTTAAGACTCCCATAAAAAAATATATGATATTTATATATTAAAATAAATATATTTCATTCTCCTATTCTTATTCAAAAAATTTTATTCAAGAAATAGTTCCATTTTTTCAATCAATGGTACTTTAAATTATTGATTAATATTTTTATAAAATTCCCACAATATTATTATCTTATCTCAATATTTTCTTTTCATAGAAATAAATGATTTATATAAATGTGTTAAATTTTTTTTTCAAACATGTAAAAATAATTATGAAAACTAATTTTGTCCAAATTTTAATTTTTAAAAATCTTTATAGTAATATTCCCCGAGAAAATAATATTTTTTCATATAAAAAAAATAAATATAATTTTCCACCATCATGAACAATAAATAATATAATGATTATTTTTTAGTGTCAAATTGTTGTTTTCAAGTAAAATTATGTTAATTTATTTTGTGATGTTCTTGTTTTAAAAGGTTGTTTTAATGAAAAAATGAATTTTTTTTCTCATGATTATTTTTATTGAATCTTTTATGTTACACCTATTAATTGAAAAAATAGTCTCTTTGTTGTACTTATGATAATATTCTGATAGGTTGTACTGATATCATACTTATTTTTTATTTTGACAGTTTTTGATCAGTTTGATTATGGATATACGATTTTGTTACAATTCAACATATTTTTCTAGAATGTTTGCAAAAAATTTTAATTGATTGAAGTAAGTATTAACATTTAATATTTGAGTACATCTATATGAATGTTTATAATGATTTTGGTTAGCCCCTTTAATAGAAGGATTGAATTGAACCTAGTAATTAATTGGTGGGGTCCTAGTTAGAGATATCAACATTTTAATGGTAAAAGTCAATTGGCCATGTTAGATGGATTTATGCACGAATATTTAAACTATGTTATAAAAGGTCCTGAACATTTTAGATGTCTGGAATAATACATTCCATCATTATGAGATGAGTTATTTCCATGTTACTTTTCGATCAGTTAGATTATCACAGGATAATATTCAAAGTTATTTTTATTATTTATATTTATTTATTTTGTCACCATTTATTTCATCCATATTATGCTAAGTTTACTAATTAAATGGATTGTGTAACGTTTATTTACCCTTCAATATTGATCATACATATTTAGTCATCATAGCTTCCATTGTATGTGTACCTTTATTGAGAATCTAAGCTTTCCCATTTTTTATGTATTATTTTCCCAGGAAACCAGGATATGTTTTTAAAATGATATATAGGGATATTATATCAATAATAATGGTATTCTCAGGAAAATATTTGTGTTCTTGGTGTTTTCTAATGAATGGGAAAATTTTGTATATATCTAGTTTATTTGGTCTAAAAAACAATATGGTCCTTAGATCTATAATTAGTTTTATCTTGTACCACTGTAATAATGTACACATTGGATTTGGGTTAATGATGTTATGTAATTACATGTTCAAATTTAGGTTAATAATTTTAGCTTCTCTCATGAAATCATTTTTTGTTTTTTGTTTTTTAACCCATTTTTAGTATTTTATTCAGTTTCCCCATCTCCGCATGTCAAAAATCCGGTATTATTAATGACATATCCCATTTATGGTTTACAAATATTCATGATTTTGAATTTAAATATATTATTTAAACAATTATATATGTTTATATATTATCTAAATATATATTATATAGTAAATTAGATTCCAATTTTACATTTAAAGTTATTATGATTACTTTGTGATAGAATATTTGTTTTCGACTGATACATGTATATTCATAAAAAGATTTTTGATATGGAATTTTATAGTTGAATAATTATATAAATTATATAATTTATTATTGATATTTATAATTATTTTAATATTATAAAAAATTATATATTTTTATAAATAGAAAACAAGAATGTTCATTTAAAAAATAATTATTTTGTATTTAAATAAACTGTTTTGAATAGAGTTTATTTTTTAAAAGTGAAATATTTAAATTTTATAATTTTAATTTGATAAAATAAATATAATTTTTGAAATTATTATAATAAAATTTTTATAGAATGGTTTTTAGAAATTAAGAAAATGTAAATTTTTGTAAGATTTAAGAAAAATTAAATTATATATATATGTTAACATTTAATGAATAATCATGAAATAAGAATGAAAAAAAAAATTATAAACTATTTTTTATTAAATACATATTTAGAGAAGAAAATTAAAAAATAAAAATTATTTTTTTAATTTATAAATATATACATGAATATTTGTAACCAATGTTCGAATTAATTCAAAAAAACAATATTTTGATATACATTAATTTCTTATTTAAAATGATCCACTATGTAGTTTTTTCCATAAATTATATAAAAATACCCATTTTTTAAAAATAAACCCATAAATAAAGTGACAAAAATACTATGAATGTTTTTTATGTAAATTCCTTCTTATAATTATGAATTAATGTTTTTAAAAATATATTTTTTACTTTGTTAAAAATTATTTTATTAAAATACACTTTTACCACATATGAAAATAGTAATTTATAAAATTGTTTTCAAATTTGTAATCAAAATGTTCAAATTAGGTAATGATGTAATGTTTATTTGACATAATTAAAATAATATACCATAACAAATTTTCATCATTACAAAATAAGATAAAATAATGTAATAGTGTTGAATAACATGTTAAAAAATTAACATAAAACTCCATGATTTAATTGTACTGTCTTTTATATGAATAATATTCTATATTTCATGTAACACACTAAATAGTGATCTTAAAAAAATCATGAAATACTATATAAATATTATTATTTAAATATGACTACTATTACCAATCTTGTGGATTGATTGTTATGGATAAGTATAACCAAATTATAAAATAAATAGTAAAAATAATATATATTTATTTTTTAGGGCCTATGAAACATGTAGTATATTTTTATTATAGTTAAAGAATATATTTTTGAAAATAACATAAAATTAAAATGTGTATATTTATATAAAAGTGTATTTTATTTATATTTTTTATTATTAATTTTAAATATAAATTTAAGAATTTGAAATTTTTGATTTATAAAATGTATCTCATTTTAGACATCGAAATTTTTAAATTAGACCACAATGAATTTTTCATATTTTTATAAATTCATTATTTTTTGACTGATTTATAGGAAATATAGATTTTAACTGAAATGTATAACCAAATCCATCTTTAATCATCCCATAACACGTTAGAAATCCTCTATTGTGACCATTATCTGCTATTACATAGGCCTAATGTTTAATACAATGAAGGATATCTAAGGAGAAGGAATGAGTATCAACCATAGTATATTATGATTAAATATATTGTATAAGGCCCCTGCCTTTAACATTACTTAATCATGATTTATTACCAGAATACATATTGAGGATCTTTTCATGTTTAGAGTTTTAGAGAATTTGATCTGAAATCATGCATTGCATTCCACATTTAAACAAGGTGGTTACATAAAAGACAATAATCATTTTCTCCCATCAAGGAAACATACTTAAAATTAAACATGGATTCTTTCTTGACACTTTCTCATCATGATCATCACATAATGTACCATTTCCTTGACTTGTAGAAAACATTTCGAAAAACTGGGGATGAGCATTACAATCTTAGTAATGGATATAAAAATATAGAAAAAAAAACCTTAGTCCATGTATACATAAGAATCAATGAAATTATACATCACTCATAAAACAGAAGAACTTTAACATACCTCATGAAATCATAACATTTATGAATAACTCATAGAAAACATAAGAAATAAAGGTAACATAAGGCATTCATAACATTCTTATGTAGAGAGTAACCCTCATGGTTACGTTTGGAATACCCATCAAAGTATATTCCCTAAATCTCATCGGAGAAACATTAGTGTTTAACTCCTTCGCGTTACCCAATGCATTGGAGAGCTATCACGGGCTCACCTACCTTTAGTTTATCACGGAACCACCCATCTTCGTTAACAATCCCCAAGAACCATAACATAATCGTATCATATAAATCATGCATAAAGGAAACATAAAATTTGCACATTTTGATCACAAGATATCACAAAACACATTTATATAATAAAAAAATTATCAAAAAAATTTTCAAAACCAAAATAAAAGCTAAGTAAAACATGGTATTTATTTTTCATTTAAAAAAGGTTATGTCTTTTAGAGGAAGCTGAAACTCAAATAATGGTCACGGCGGTAGAGAAGTCGTTGTCGGTGCATACATAACGAAAAACATTCCAATTTTTCTCTTTGTAAAACGAATTGTATAAAAAAAATCCTTTTGAACAAAAGTAGAAGTCAAAGGGTTTTATACAGCGTAAAATAGAAAGTTGTGTATAAAAATTAATATGCCTCAATGAAAGGAGATTGAAACGAATCCCTTTACCTCGTGTCTGACATGAATCGATCGTTCTTTAATATCCTGAATAATAAAGTAGAGTTTACATCTACTTGATTAAGAACCTGTTTCAAGCTCATTATTCCTTTTATATCTCTTATTACCATGTTGTGAACATAATGTATCAATTTAAGTTAACAACGGCCGTTTTGTCGATCTTTGGTACTTGAGCCAAAAAAATAAACATCCTATAATTACAAGTTGTTCATGTGGTAAAATATCAATTACATCCAGAATTATATTCATGAGCTAGATATCATATATATCATATATATCCAGTATATACATGCATTTATAATATTTCATAACATTTAGAGGTAAGAAATGAAATGCACCGTTCATAGAGAGGGTAAGCTGTATGTACGCTTGAATGCTACTTTCATTTCTATTTCATATTTAATGGAATGAAATCATATTCGTATAAAGGTATATTATAATTATAGTATGATATCTTATGTAATACCATTAACTCTATCCTTTATACGTCCCACATATGACATTAACGAATCAAATCACTTTTAGGGAGCGGTAGTCTGCACATTCTAAAATAAAATTACCGTGTTTACCCATAATGGGAACCATAAAGGTATGCCATAAATACAAAATAAAGAATCATAAGGAAACAATAAACATAATATATATCATATATATATATATATAGTGACATCTTAATGGACATCATGAAAGGTGTTGAAAGAAGTTTGAACAATCATCGTTTCGTGAGGAAGTAATTCACCACTCATCGAAACAGTATGTTGTTTAACCCTTAGACGGAGTTGTGTGTATTTTTAAATCAAATAATTCCCATAAAAACATCCTAGAATATTTAAAATACTGGTTTTGTTATAAAATAGAAGAATAAAAAGAGTTTAGGGGGTTCAGGAAGCAAAATAAAACAAAAGAACAAAAGAGAAGACATTACCTTTAAATCAGGTAACTCCCATTAGTTTGAACCAAAATGGTTTCTCAGAGAGCTTTCTTCCTAAGGTAAGTCATAAAAGATGTAGAGAGGGTTGTGGAGAGATAACATGGGAAGGTTTTATCCGAGAAAAAGGCTTGAGAGGAGTGGGTAAGAGGGTTGAGGTGGGGGGCATTTATAAGAGGGAGGAGGGGCACTGTTGGAAAGTCATGAGATATTGCTTTATTATAAAATTATTTTCGGATTTTAAAGGTCCCATAATGATATATTTCAAGGATAAGATGATAAGGGTTCTAAATATACCTATCCAATAGAATTTTGGAAGGTTTATGGTTTAGATTTTACATTATCTATTAATTTTATTTAAATCATTCATTAATGAGGAAATCACTACATCATCATAGTGTCATAAATAAATTTATTTATATAGTGCCTAAAAATTATAAAACAAATACTCTGATTTAGGAAATATTTTTTGCTTTATAATGACTATTTATAGTCTAAGATATAACTTATTTAGACAAAACTAAAGTTGTCTTACTTAGGTGTTACATACTTTTGTTATATTTTCCTTTCTTTAAAAATAAAATGATAAAATGTCCCTATCACACAAAAGTAATTCCATGGGGTCCCTAAGTTGGCACAAGGAATCCAATGGTCGACCTTGCCACAACCAGTAGCATTACGAAACATGTTGGGGTCATTTTATATTATTATGATATTATTTTATTACCCTTAACTACCAGATTACTAATTATTCACGATAATTAAAGATAATTATCGTCATTACTATTCATAATGTCCAAAAACAAAATAGTCTTAATTACATAATTTTCACCTAATGAATCCAAATATTGATTCCATTTTACCAAATTAGAAACAAATAAATTGCAGCAATTAATTTAAAAATAATTTCATTTGTCAAAACAAATAGATGGTTTTTTAGAAACAATATCTATGAAAAATTTGACACTTGTTTATGCCAAATTCCAAAGTGAAATTAATTAAAAGGACCAACATTGGGTTAATGGTAAAAATATAATCGAAATAAAATTTAAAACCAATTAAAAAATTAATCTATCTATATAAATAAATTAGATAAAAAAGCAGTTTTGATTTAAAATGAAGTATTTTTCACTATTCATTATATAATGAACATTGTTAGAAAAATACCAAAAATTTGTCCAAAGTAAATTTAAATGCCCCAATCCTAAAGAATAATTTTATTTTTACAAATAGATCCTATAAAATTTTCAAAAGTTTTATTGAAAAAAGGTTCTCCATCAAAAGGTGGTGAAAAATCATTTAAAAAATATTAGAGTATTCTATGCATAAGATTGGATTTATTATCATTTTATTCCTCTAAAACACTATCTAATTCTTAAATAGACATAGATATGAATATCCATAATTCTCTATTTACTTGGGATGTTACATCCTTCCCCCCATTAGAAAAGTGTGTCCCCGCAATTTATTTACTTATCGAATAAGTTGGGGTATTCATCCCTCATTACATTTTCAGATTCCCATGTTTCCTCTTCAATCATATTGTTTTTCCACAAACCATTACTTGATGAATCACCTTATTCCACAATACGTGATCCATATGGTCATGAGTCTGGAACTGTTGTTCCTTATAAGATAGATTATCTTCCAACTGAACTACTTCTGGACTCAAAACAGGAGATGGATTTGGCATGTACTTGTTTAACATTGAAACATGAAAAACATTATGTCCCTGAGATAAACTCGGAGGTAAAGCCACTTGGTATGCAACTGATCCAACTCTCTCCAGAATTTCATATGGTCCAATGAACCTTGTACTCAAATTTCCTTTCTTACAATTCGCATCACACTTATCCATGGTGAAACGTTGAGGAAAACATGACCACCTACCTCTAAAGAGAGATCCTTCCTCCTATTGTTCGCATAAATTTTCTGCCTGCTCTGAGCTGTTCTAATGTGTTTCTATATCAGCTGAAATTTTTCTGTCAACTCTTCTACCAATTATGGTCCCATCAACATCCTTTCACCTACTTCATCCCAAAAATCTTGAGTTCGACACCACTTCCCAAATAATGCCTCAAATGATGCCATTTATATACTATAATCAACACTGTTATTATAAGAAAACTCAACCAAAGAATGATTGTGGTCCCAAATTACCTAATAATTCATCAAACAAGCACATAGAATATCCTCAAAAGACTGAATTGTTCTTTTTAACAGCCCATCAGATTAAGGATGAAAAGGTGTACTAGAATTTAATTCATTACCCAATGGCTTCTGAAGGCCTTTCTAAAAGATTTAAGTAAACCTGGGATCACCATCTGATACAATGGAGAGGGGAACTCCGTGTAACATAAATATCTCTTTAAGATACAAACGATAAAGTTGATATTGGGAAAAATTATCTCGTATATAAAGGAAATTATAAGATTTAGTCATGCGATCAACAATAACACAGATTGCATTATTACCTCGAGGTGTCTTTTGTAACCCCACAATGAAGTCCATGGTTATATTCTCACATGTCCACTCTGGCACTGGTAAAGGATGAATCATCCCATTCAGTAACTGCTACTTTGCTTTAACCTGTTGAAAAGTCAAACACTTAACAATAAAATTAGCAATATCTCTTTTCATTCCATCCCACCAGTAATACTCCTCGAGATCTCTATACATCTTAGTACTGCCTGGATGAACTAAAAATGGAGAACTAGGAGCTTCACATAACAACTCTCTCTTCAAATGTGAATCACATGGCACACACAATATCTTCCCAAATCTGAAAATTCAATCATTATCAATCCGAAATTCAGATAACATACCATTATGAACCATCTCTACCTTTTGCTACAACTCAGTGTCTTGCTTCTATGCTTGCTTAATTTTGTATGATAGAGAAAATTTAACTGATACCTGAAACAAAACAGAAGAACATACTACACCAACAACTTATATTTCAAAGATCATCAAATCCTTAACCAAAGGATCACATTCCAAACATAACATGGTTAATGAAGCATTACTTTTTTGACTGAAATCATCATCCACATTATTTTATTTTCCCGGATGGTAATGAATTGTACAATCATAATATTTGATTAATTCTAACCATCTACTATTTCCCATGATCAATTCTTTATAAGTGAATATATACATTAAACCTTTGTGATCAGTATATATTTCACACTTTACACAATAAAAATGATGCCTCCAAATTTTTAAATCAAAAACAATAGCAGCTAATTCCAAATCTTGTGTTGGGTAATTTTTCTCGTGTGTTTTCAACTGACGTGAAACATATGCAATTACTTAGTCAATCTGCATTAGGATTCAACCAAGTCCTTCTAATTAAGCATCTCTGTAGATAACAAACTCACCATTACTCGAAACTAGTTCCAAAACTGGAGCATTCACTAATATTCTTTTCAATTCTTGAAAACAATCATCACATTCATTTTTCCAGATGAACTTAACACCCTTCCGGGTTAACATAGTCAATGGGATGGACAACTGTGCTATATTTTTAACAAACCTTCGGTAATAGCCTGCCAAACCAAGAAAACTACGAATCTTGGTTACATTTGTGGGTCTTTTCCATTCTTTAATAACTTTAGTTTTTGCAGAATCAATAATTATTCCATCTTTAGAAACAATGTTACCAAGAAAAGAAATTCATTGCAACCAAAATTCACACTTGCAGAATTTCCCATACAATTTATTTTATTTTATGGTTTGAAAAATAACCCTTAAATGACTTTAATTCTCCTCTTTAAATTTAGAAAACACCAATATATAATCAATGAAAACAGCCACCAACTTATCCAAGAACTCATGAAAAATTCTATTCATACAGTCCATGAATACAGCAGGTGCATTGCTTAACCCAAACAGTATTACTACAAATTCATAATGGCCATATCTTGTATGAAACACAGTCTTTATAATATCTTCTTCCTTTACCTTCAACTGATGGTACCCTAATCACATGTCAATCTTTGAAAAATACTGAGCTCCCTAGAGCTGATCAAGAAAATCATCGATATGAGGGAAATTATATTTTCTCTTAATAGTGATGTTATTCAAGGCTCTATAATCAATGATAAGTCTCATTGAACCATCATTCTTTTTAACAAATAAGAAAGGTGCACCCCATGGTGATGTGCTAGGTATAATGAAACCTTTATATAATAAATCTTTCAATTACTCCTTAAACTCTAAAAGTTTAATTTGAGCCATTGGATAAGTGGGTTTTGAAATTGTCTTAGCATCATGAACTAGTTCAACAGTAAATTCAACTTTCCGATCTGGTATTATGCCAGGAAACGCATCAGGAAAAATATCAGGATACTCATTTACCACTGGCACATCATTAATCTGAATTGTTCCTTTGTTTTCAACAATATGTGGAAGGTATCATTCATTTACATCTTTTACATGTTCCTCAGCCTCTTGATATGTTATCAAGAGTAAGGGTTCATTCTTGTACACAAATTGAATGACTTTCTATAATTAAACTTCTTTAGCTCTACAATAAAGATTATCATGGTAAACCGAGAGCCAATCCATACCCAGGACAACATCAAACTCTAATATAGGTAAAACAATAAGGTATTTAAGTAGGTTTTTTCCACGGATAAGGATAGGAATATTCTTATAAATTCTTTTTGCCTCAATATTTCCCCAGGTGTTTTTACACCAAGTTCAAAAATCATTTCTTGAGATAGAATTCCTAATTTACTATAAAATATTTCAGAGACTAAAGAATGTTTAGACCCTGAATCAAACAACACCTTGGAATAATTTGAAAAAACAAACAAAGTACCTAATACCACTTCATTTGAATTCCCAACAACTGCTGAAGTAGTTTCAAAGGATTTCACCACACCCTTCTGCTTTTAGTCTGACTACTTCCAATCATTTGAGCTCTTTTTCAGACACTAGTTTTCATAATGACTCATCTCATTACACAAAAAACATTTCACAAAATGTAAATCAAATTGGGTCTTACCATCACCCTGAAATTTTCCAGTGAAATCATGAGCCTTATGTCCCATCTTACCACATCAGTAGCACTTTCCAAAATTCAATAGACATTCTCAAACATTATTTTTATCACATTTATCACAAATTAAAAACTTATTTTTCTTACCATCAGACCTTTTTGATAGATTCTTCCCTTTCTCCTGACACCTAAGTCTCTTCTACTGTTGGTTTTCATTGAAAACATGATCATCGGAAAACTCCATTTCCACCTTCTCAACACATAGAACATCCTTTTTATAACTTTTGAATTCATGAGAAGCTAACACCGTTAGATATTTTGGATTTAATCATGAGTATAAATGATTGATTTTACTATCAGGGTCTCGGATAAAATTTGGATCATACCTTTCTAATCGATTGAACTTTTCTACATAAGAAGCCACTGAGTCGTCCTCTTGCCTCAATTCAAAGAATAGTTTTTCCATCGTATGTCAAGCAGCCTTAGGAAAATATTTATCAAGAATCATACCATTGAATTCATCCCAGTCAAGAGCATCAATCTCATTAGCGTCTCTGATATTTTTAACCATCGACCACCACTAATCGGCTTCAACCTCCAAATGGTAAACATCTAGACTATCCTTTTGATTGTATAAACTTTCCATGACATCAAAAATATTCTCCAGGTATTTAATCCACCCTTCAGCTAGCACAAGGTCAGATGATCATCTTAATGATGGGGGGAGTTTCCTCATGAAATGATCCACCACTGACATGTTCCATTGCAGTTGATCTGGCTGATCTCGTGCATGGATACCACCACCATTTATTTCTAGAGTCAACTGCGCCATTACTACAACAAACAGTTCTGTTTCAATTACGACCATATTAGGATTCTGATTCGGATGGTCATTTCCTTCTATATGCATTCCTAGTACTTCTTCCCTATTCCCTCTGTGAAAACCCATTCTGAACAAACATGTCTTAGATGAAGCAACATGGTAATCTTCAAATGCTATATCAATTCAATTTTACCCAAAAAAATTTTGGGTAATAATTTTGTATATTTCTAACTCTTAACTCTATCTAAACCGACCGTTAATACCAACTATAAGGCCCCAGCCTTAAAAATTACTTAATCTTGAGTAATTAGAAGAATACACATTGATGATCATTTCAGGTTTGGAGTTATAAGTAATTAGATCATAAATCATGCATTGCATTCTACATTTAAATAAGGTGGTTACATAAAACACTATATTCATTTTCTCCCATTAAGGAATCATATTTAAAATAAAACATGGATTTTTTCTTTACACTTCCTCGACAATATCACCTCATCATGTACCTTTCCCTTGAACTGTGAAAAACATTTTGAAAAACATAGGATGAGCATAAAAATCTCAGTAGGGATATACAAATACGAAAATTAAGCCTTAATCTATTTATACATAAAAATTAATTAAAACATACATCACTCATAAAACATAATCACTTTAACAAACCTCATGAAACCATAATTTTTATGAACAAATCATAGAAAACATAAGACATAAATGTAACTTGAGTCATTCCTAACATTCTTACGTAGGGAGTAACCCTCGTGGTTACGTTTGGAATACCCATCACAATATATTCCCTAAAACTCTTCGAAGAAACCTTAGTGTTTGACTCCATCTCATTACCCAATGAATTGGAGATCTATCATGGGTTCACATGCCCTTATTTTATCACGAAATCCCCCATCTTCATAAACAATTCCCAAGAACCATAACATAATTGTATCACATAAAACATGCATAAACGAAACATAACAGTTCCACATTTCAATCACAAGATATCAATAACAAATTGATATCATAAAAACATTATAAAAACAATTTTAAATACCAAAATAAATGAAAATGTAAAACAAAGTATTTATTTTTCATTTAAAATTTTTTTATGGCTTGTAGAGGAATCTTAAATTCAAATAATGGTCATGGCAGTAGAGAAGTCGTTTTCGCCGCATACGTAAGGAAAAACATTCCATTTTGTCGTTTAATAAAACGCTTTGATAAAAAAATTCCTTTTCAATAAAAGTAAAATTCAAAGGGGTACATACACCGTATAAAAGAATATTGTGTATAAAACAAAATATTCATCAATGAAAGGAGATTGAGACGAAGTCCCTTACATCATGTCAGAAAAGACTTGATCGTTCTTTATCTCCTAAATAATAAATTAGAGTTATCTTCTTCTTGATTAAGAACCTTTTTCAAGCTCATTATTCCTTTTATATCACTTATTACAATGTTATGAACATTATGTAATTATTTAAGTTAATAACGGTCGTTTTGTCGATCTATGGTACTTGAACAAAAAATAAACTTCTTATAATTACAAGTTGTTCATGTGGTAAAATAACTATTACAAACAGAATTATATTCGTGAGTTATATATCATATATATTATATATATCCAGTATATACCTGCATTTATAATATTTCATAACATTTAGAGGTAATAAATGAAACACACCGTTCATGGAGACGATGTGCCGTACGTTCGCATGAACGCTACTTTCATTTCTATATCATATTTAATGGAATTAAATCATAATTATATAAATGTATATTATAATTCCATTATTATATAATATTTAATAACATTATCTACAACCTTTATACATCCTATAAATAGAATTAACGAATCAAATCACGTTGAGGGGGCGGTAGTCCGCACTTCCTAAAATGAAATTCTCGTGTTTACCCACAATGGAAACCATACATGAATGTCATAAATAAAAAATATAGAATCATAAGGAAAACATAAAAATAATATATATCATATATAAATATACTGACATCCTAATGGACACCATTAATTATGTTAAATGAATATTGAACAATCATCATTTCGTGAGGCATTAAATCACCACTCACAGAAAAAGTATGCCCTTTAACAATCAGACAGAGGTGTACGTAAGTGTAAATCAAATAATTCTCATAACAAAATCCTAGTATATTGAATATACTGGTTTTGTTACAAAAGATAAGAATAAAAAGAGTTTATGGGGTTTGGGAAGCAGAATAATACAAAACAACACAAGAGAAGACATTACCTATAAATCAGGTAACTCCCCTTAGTTTGAACAAAAAGGTTTTCCTGAAGAGCATTCTGCCTAAGGTAAGGCTTATAGGATATATATAGTGACGTGGAGAGATAAAATTATCTGGGTTTCTCTCAGCCAAAGGCTTTAGAGGTGTGGGTAAGGGGGTAGAGGTTGGGGCCTATTATAAGAGGGAGGAGGGGCACTCTTGGAAAGTCATGAAATGTTGCTTTATTATAAAAAGATTCTCGTAAATTATATGTCCCACAATTATATATTTATAGGATAAGGTGATAGGGGTTCTAAATCCACCCATCCAATAGGTTTTTGGAATTTTTAATTCTTGGATTGAACATTATCTTTTCATTTTGTTTAAATCGTTTATTAATGAGGTAATCACTACATCATCATGGTGTCATAAATAAATTTATTTATTTAATGTCTAAATTTTTTAAAACAAATACCATGATGTAGGAAATATTTTTATCTTTCCAATGACTATTTATAGTCTAAGAGATCATTTATTTAGAAAAAATTAAAATTATTTTACTTAGGTGTTACATACATTTGTTATATTTTCGTTTTGTTAAAAATAAAATGATAAAATATCACTATCACCCAAAAGTGATTCAATGGGGTCCCTAAGTTGGAACAAGGCTTCCCATGGTCGGCCATGACACAACCAGTACAATTAGGACACAAGTTGGGGTCATATTATATTATTATTATATTTTTTTATTACCCTTAACTACCTGATTACTAATTAATCACGATAATTAACGATAATTACTGTCGTTACTATTCATAATGTCCAAAAACAATAGAATCATAATTATATAATTTATACCTTATGATTCCAAATATGGAATCCATTTTCTGAAAATCCAAACACATAAATTGCAATAATTAATTTAAAAATAATTCTCGTTGTCAACACAAATAGCGGGTTTTTTAGAAACAATATCTATCAAAGGTTTGACACATGTTTATGCCCAATTACAAAGAAAAATTAATTAAAATGACCAAAATTGGATTAAATGGTAAAAATATATTCTAATTAAACATTATAACCAATTATGAAGATAATATATCCATATAATTAAATTAGATGAAAATGCAGTTTTGAAGTAAAATGCAGTATTTTTCACTATTCATTAAAAAATGAACATTGTTATAAAAATACCAAAGATCTATCCAATGTAAATTTCAATGTCCCAATCCTAAAAAATAAGTTTTTTCTACAAATAGATCTTATAATATTTTCAAAAGTTTAATTTAAAGGGGGTTTTCCATCAAATGGCGGTAAAACATTCTTTTAAAAAATATTAGAGTATTTTGTGCTTAAGATTGGATTTGTTCTCATTTTAAGACTCTAAAACACATTCTAATTCATAAATAAAAAGAGATATGAATATCCATAATTCATTACTTAATGTGATGTTACATATTATCACCACATAAAATATATAATAGAATTCATACAATAATTAGATATGTATATTTACTATAATTTTATTATTATTATGACGGAAAAACTATTTTCTACATCCTTTACAATAAATGTGAAATCCAAACCCTAGTTGTGTGCATATGTGGAATACCACCTCCACAATGCTACATATTTTTTTTCATCACCACCTCAGGTAAATGGTTTTGACAATTTAATTAATTAAAATATTTTATTTGTATAAAATCTATATGTATCAAGAATTATAAAATATAAATTTGTATCCCACCATCACATCTGTTATAAATTTATAACATCTCATGTGAATTAGTGTGGAAATCATCATCTATGAAGTTATGTGAAATGTATTTCATTATTTATTAACATAGATGGTGATAAGTTTGTATTTAGTGAATAAAAATTATATGTATAATATTATCATGATTATTTAAAAGAAAAAAAATCAAATAATTTAATTCAATTAAATTCATTTGAAAAATGACAACATCTCTCATTTCTATAGGCTAAATACTACATTTATGAAACATTGTATTTCATATTATATAACTAGAATATACAGATATTTTTAAAAGTATATTGAATATATATTTCATTTCGATGATTTTTTTTATTATGAAACCATGATAATATTGACAGTGGTAAACATGAATATCGTGTTTTAATTCTAAAGGATAGAACGACCCCAAAATTTCTGACTTAAACTTAATTAATTTTGTATTTAAATGAAACATGGTAGTTAATGAAATTATAAGAATAATAATAAATGAAAAAAACATTAAAATATTTCTTAATAAATTTAAATATTTTTATAAATTTTTATTTTGGAGTTAGAGAATATTCAGAATGATTTGGAACTCTAAGTAAATGATTTCTCAACTCTATTTCTGTTATTTATGATTTTTTATATTTAGAGACATGTTTTATATGCTGTGTATATAATTTCACATGGATATCTGTAATAATAATTTCATAAAATTATACTGATTTAAAAATCCATTTTTTATTCTCTCATTTAGGCTTCTTTAGATTCAAAACATACTAAATTTATGATGGATATTCTTTTAAAAATTGTTTTAATGTTCTCATTTTTAAATCATTTTATTCAATTTTTATATTATTAAAAATGTTTTATAATTTTTATTTTTTATTCTTCAAAGGGTTTCAATGTAATATTTTACATCATTTTTTTGTTATAATTTTTTTAAATTTAATATTTTAATTACTTTCAGTATTAGTCTTTTTTTTGGATTTCTTTGAAGTACAAATAATGTTTTTACAATTTTCCGCATGAGAAAATTTTCATAATGTCATAGAAATTATTACTCATCGATATTACTCTATTTATTGATGGGTATTTCAAATAATATCTCATCATCTATCTTATGTGAAATTATCATTTTTATGGACTTTCAAGAAAAAATATTACTATTTGTTTATATAACATATGAGATAGACCTATTGTATATGCTTTAAAATGATTCCTAAGGTTTTTATGATTAAAAAACGAATTCATACAAATTTTTTAATCATGATATACTAATTGGTCAATATAGATGATGATAATGGGTTATCATGATATAACTCTAATGATGGGTGAGCATGATATATCACTCCAAATAAATTTTTGCTGATTTATCATTAAATAGAGAAAATTAGGTGGACAATTGGGTATTTTTATAAAACCCAAATAATTATATAATAATACTATTTTTGATAAGTTATGCAAGACACACCATCGAGCCTAAATAACTGAAAATATATTCTTATTTAAAAATTACTATTAAAACATAGCTTTTTAGTTTTTTGGTATGAACTAGATTAACTAAATTATAAAAATATATAAATTTCCTTCTGAATAAAAATATATTTATTAATGCATAGTAAATAAGAAATCAATTTTTGTAAAATTCTTTTTATTTTTCAAAAGAATATGTTTTCTGCAAAAAAGATTATTTATTTTCATGAGCAAATATTATAATTAATTAATAGATATTTTAGAAATATATTTGATAAATAGAATATCATTTTAAAATAACCATATTAAAATTATTTTAGGGTGAATTTTTTACATTCTATAAAAATATTTGGATATCAGTGATTATTGATAAATATCGATAATTGTAAAACTATTATTTCATTTCATTAAATCATGTTATATAAAAGAATGATTAATTTTCAATTGATATTAAATTGACATATTATATATTTAATTAATAGTAAACCAAATAAATTCATTTTAATGTCTAATTTTCATTATTTGGGTACAAATTAATTTTTTTTTCAATAAAAATATTTATTAGGAAATCTATTTTAAAGTTACAAATGTTATTCCATAATAAATAATTAAATAAACTCTATTATTAATGATTTAATTTTAATATAATTATTATTCATATTTACATATAAAGTTAAATTCATATAATAATTAATATTTTACATACATTTGATGTAAAATATTATTTTTCAAAAAAAATACATCTTCAAGAAAAACTCATTATCATGATTCTTTACATGTTTCATTTTAAAATTAAAATAAACCACTAAGATATTTGAATCATGAAAATTAGATTAATTTTTTTATTTGGAATTCCCATTTTTTTAAATTTTTTCACATTTATATTTGGTCATTGGGAATGGTAACCTTAGTAAATAAGCATCACCACCATAATTATAAATAAGTAATTGTTGAATAAATTAAAATGGTAAGGCTAAAATTACCTTAACACATGAATTTACACTATTTGGATTAGTGATGTTCCAAAATGTACATCTTGTTTTGAAAATATGGAAAATTGGTTTCATATTTCATTGATATTATACTTCATAATAACTAAGTAAATGAAAATGTAGATGGTATCACATTATTACATTTAATTTCCATATTTTTTTTCATAATTATAAAGATAAAAAATCTTTAGTCATAAAAGGTTATTTAAAATAGTATTATATTTTTTTATCATAGAATTTATTTTTAATTATATGGGATGTAATATTTACCTTAAATTCATACACAACTCTGACACAAAATTTATTCAATCAATAGAACAATAAATTAAATGATTCTAAAAATGTTAAAATTAATATAATATGAATGAGTTAATGTGTCCCAATTTTTGTGAAAAAACTATTATAATATATAGGTTTTAATATGTAATATTAATTCCATTATATTCATGTGTTTTTTAAAGTAAATTTAAAGGAATTGAGTTCAAAATGACATTGAAGAAATTTTATAATAATTAATATTTAATTAAATTAATAAAAATTCATAAAAAATATATTGTGGAATAATAAATTTTATAGATTAAAAAATAATTACTATGGTCTATTAATCAAAAAAATTATTTTTTATTCTAAATTTGTTGAGTCCTTAAAGTTTAAAATACTTGTTGTTATGTTAATTTTTAAAATGGGTAAAGGTAGGTTTAATTAGAGAGATCAGAGTGAAAATATATTATTAATTAGATAAAATTTAATATTGTGACATTATTTATACCCTTGATTATAAAATAATAAAATTATATCTAAATTTTCAATTTCAATTAGAAAAATAAGGTTTATTAATTTCATAATTTTTAAAATTCCCAGAAAACCCTTCCCACACTAATAAAATTGATCACCTAATACTCAATTATTAAGACTTATCACACCATTTTGATCTTCCAATAAATTAAATGAAAACCTATTAATATTAATTATCATGTTATATATCTTCTACTTTGGGAGGAATACCATCTTTTGAGGGATTATGTTCTTAAAAATATATTGTTTGAAAGAGATGTATTATTTTTAACCAAATGTTTTAGTTTTATTTCTTGTTCCACCTCCTACATATATTATTAAACCATGATGATATAACAACATCACTACATATAGTATTCTGATATTTAATTATGTTAATGTAATAACCTATTTACATATATTTCTTCTAAAAAATTGGAAATAAAATCATCGTTCAGGTGTATGGTGGACTACCGCCTGATGAACAAATGAAATTAATTTTACATCACCACCTTCCATGAATGGTTATAATGATTTATTTAATATATATATATATATATTATTATATTAAGTGTTTATGATTCATTAATAAATGATATTATATAATTCATTTAGTCTAATTTCCATCTGTTGAAAACTGATAATGTAGTTCACGCATACGTGTTGACTATACCCTCCCCGATGGGATATAATTTGTTTTACATCACCACATCACATTGATTTTATATTTATGTTTATTTTAAAAAATATTATTTCATTTTTGATACAAATATCATTATATAAATATAAAATAATACACACTTTCTTCCACCCATGATTGCTGAAAAATTGAACTGTTACTCATAGTATGTAGACTTATTATCTCTATGTTTGTAATTTACATCATCTTAAGTAATCATAGTTCATGTATGGTTTTAAAATCATAAATTATGTATAAAAATTAAACTTTCTAAATTATCATTATTTTTGAGATGATTATACAATAACCATTTGTATAATAGTCATCCTATTGGAGACAGTCTAGACATGTGAACCGAATATCATTAAATCATACGACATGAACTTAATTGATTAAGTAATTAATGATAACATGGTAATAAATAAAATAAAATGTGTTATAAATAGTAAATTTGATCTTTATAAAGATTATATTTTAAGTAGGTTTATTATTCATCCAAATAAAATGTATACATTATGATTTTGACCATATGTTTGCTATTTCATCTCAATTTCACTTCATTAAGGCATATTTTAATTCTATAAAGCAAATCTATTTTATAGGATGTAAACACTACTTTTTGAAAATACATATCTTGAGTAATTAATGAATCATGTTATTTTATGTTACAACTCAAATTATTTAATCTAAGTTAATTTGACTAAAATATTACCATGTTGTAAGGGGATTATAATCTCAATTTACACTCATTGGGTTATACTTATAATTAAATGAAAATGGTATTCCCTGAAAATGTATGATGTATTCTATGAATGCATTACTTTTTATTTCTATATGTATTTTATGTATTTATATTTTTTATACATATTAACTTCTATGATTCATTCTGACATGATTGATATGATCATTGTAAGTGTTTATCATCTCACTTTTGTCTCCCTGAGACAAATACTATACTCAATACTTTAAAAATTCTTGTGGTGTTTTATTCACCCATTGATATGATATATCATGACTATATTTATATTATTTTTAATGAACCTAACACCAATATATATATTTGGTGGTTAGTTTATTATATTATCACTATATATAAGGAATCGAATCCCATGGGACCAAATAATTTAGCAATATTGGTAAACATGATACATACATGAATGTAATATTAATTTTCTAATCCTAAAACAAAAAAGAATATTTTAATTCAGTTAGCCATTATATAATTTAAAACATTCCTACATGTAAAACAAAATAAAGTGCCCATCATCTTGGGTAAATGAATCTAAATAATGGATTGTGATTTGATTCTCAGTTAGGGTATGCATAAAGTGGAATATATTATGAATAAATAAGATAAAATCAATATGAAAAGGTAAATAACTAGAAACAATCATTTAATAAATAACAATAGAATGTAAAAAAATATTTAACGATTGAATGATAATCAAATAATTCTATATAAATAATCACTTGATTTTGAAATGTATCCATGAAAATCATAACCACTCAAATAATCACATTGACATAAATAAAAAATCTCATAATATGGTAATGCATAATTCTAGAAGTCATAAATATAGGATCATTGGCTCTTTTGAAGAAACTTATCATTGATGGACAAGGCTGTGTCCAAATACCCAAGACAATGTATCTCATGAGACCCAATGTGGCATGTATAGGCTATATAAGGCAATTAATATCACTAACTATTTCTAATTAATTCCCCATATACAAGGGATGAAACATGATAAAAAAAACATTCATTTTGGAAAACATGATTTGTAAATGATAATAATTTCCCCAACCAGCAATCATAATCACAAAACGTAGAGTAATATGGACAATGTTAACAAAATAGTGCATCCCTGGTCAAATTAATCATAAAAATATGAATAAATAATAAGTATGGTATCATTAAAACATATCCCTATTGAGAATAAATAAATTAAGGTTATTTATTATTGATGAATATAAACTAAAAAATGTGAATAAAAACACTCATTAATAAAATCAACTTTACACACTGAATATAACATTTTGTAACGAAATTTCAATAATATTTTGAACAAAATTTTATTTTAAAATGATCATCGATGAATTTATATGAAACATCAACGTATTGAATGTTCATGATGGTGGGGAATTCTATGCATGTTGTTAAAAATATCAATTATCATAGTTGTAAAAAGGTAAAAAAATTAATTAAGAAAAAACTCATTAAATTTTTTTTTAAAAATTATATCAGGTTTAAAAATATATTTATCAATCGTAAGAAAATAGTAAAAACGGATTTTTTAGAAAAAAGGGTCTGAGATGTTAATGATTCATGAACAGGTGGAAAATTAATATCCATTTTTCTTAAATAATAATTTCTCATTAAAAACTTATAGAGGGGAAATTGAAAGAGAAACATTCTATTTATCATAATACATAGAGGATAATAATATAAATATTGTTATATATATAATTGTGTGATTATTTCCACATTGGTGGCATAATCATAAATTCTTGCATAATGACGAGAATGTGAAATAAAACCACTTTTTGTTAGTATCAATTAAATCATAGTCCCTTTGGAAGAATAAAAATGAATAAAACATTAAATATAACTACCATAAGGATATTATTTATATAACATTTAAATGGGGTTTCATATACACCTCATCAAAGATGATAGATTCATAACATAACATATATCCTAAAGAAGTAATTTTGAGATGAAGAACCCTTTCAATGATCATAACAGTGAAGAATGAAATTAATAAATGATGCATTTATGTATAAAAAATATAAATTCTAGAAATAAAATTAAAATATAAAATACACTAATCTAAATTCACTACAAACCTAATTTTTTAATATCGTAGACACTGAATATATAATATAACCTAATGGAAATTAACTGAATTATGAAACCCCTCACCACCATGAAAGATTCATGTCAAATATCCTTGGATGAAATAATTTGAATTTTAACTTAACGAAAAATTAATTGTGAATAATTTATTATAAAACAGGAAAAAAAGTAATTATATATGGAAAATAAATGAAATAATGTTCATAATAATAAAATATTCCTCAATGTAGTAAAATTGAGATGAAATTCCATAACTCATGTCATATTTCCTTCAGACGTAGTAGAATGTAATATATAACAAATATATATTTATTATAATTTCATTTGATAAACATAATTATATATATCATGCAATATATGATTTATTTATAATCTTTTATCGCCGATTTGTAATCAATACTTAGTTAAAATCACTGTTCCGGGTAATAAATGCTTCATTTTCAATGTGTGTTTTAGTTCAGTAGTTTCATTACATATAATTTGATCATGGTTACATAATAAAAATAATGTAAATAATGATTTTTATATAATATATATTAATTATAGACATATTTATATTCATCTATAAATGTTTAAGATATTAAAATGAGTTACACCGTTCATCGAGATTGTATGTCGTACGTATACATGAACATCATTTCAATTTTCTAAAAGGGATAATAAAACAATCATGAATGAAAATAACAGTTTATAAATAATGTTTTACAATATATAATATATATATAAATTTAATGTATCCTTATTCTAATCCATATAAAAAAAATGAAAAACGAGTCATGTCGCTTTATAGTGGTAGTAGTAGTCAACATGTAGACACATGTGACGTTATCATTTTTCTGTAGATTGTATAGTAAGTAGGTAAATGTGCTATTATAATTCATAATGTTTAATATTTTATTAAATTTATAATATATACATTAAATAAATTCATATATACATTTATGATAGGCTGTGATGGAAAACATTACATCAATTCACGAGACGGTTATCCACTGTACAGAAGATCAACAGATTCTATTCCCATTTGAAGGATGTGGAGGTGGATATTATATATTATGTTAATCTAATAAAATATTATTTAATGATATATTCTAGTGTTAGAATATTATAATATTTTAATAATATTTTACTTACTTATAAGATGTAATAAAACAACAATGCATCACTAAGAACTATACCTCATTTTCTAAAAACCATATATTGTTTGTACCTAGATCCTTCATAAAATGAGATTTTTATTAAAAAAGAGACACTAGATAGTGTATAAGGATAAAATAGTTTTAATTTTTTGGTATTAGATAATAAAAATGGCTCTTGAGGTGTGGAGAGATGAGGAGAGTGGTTCCTTTTTATAACTGAGGGAGATGACACACTTTAAATTTTTGAATAGAATAAAATATAGTTAGGATTTACTCACCTCTAATTTTACCAAAATGGACCATAATATATCCTTATATGATTTAATATCTAATTATTTCATTTGAATAGATATTATACTTTTTTATAGGTTATTCTAACACTTATTGTTTAATTTAAACCACTATTAAACACATGTTAACCTTTACCGTAGTAATCGATTATTTTTATTTTAATATTCATTATGACCGAAAAATAAGTAACATTAATAAATAATATTAATTATTTCTCATCCGTATATAGAATCATTTTTATCAAATTCAATACAAATAAGTTTTATAATTTAATATAAAATTAAACCCTTGAGGTATATGAAAAAATATTTTTCCAATGAAATTTTGCCTCAGTTATAAAAGAATTGTATAAGGGAATTAAATCAATATTTAATTTCAAAGACCTTAAATGGGTTAATAATAAAATTATAGAACTTATTAATTTTCTAAATCACTTATATATGAAAATAAGGCATTGTAAATTCTTCAAACGAAAAGGTAGTTTTCAACAAAAATATGTGTTTTTCAGTACTCATTGAAAAATTAATCTTTACCAAAAATTACAGAAATTTCAAACTAAATAAATTTAGACTTGATTATTTAAAAAATAATTTAATTTTTTAAATAAATTCCCTAAAATGAAAATAAATTGAAATATTTTCTCAAAATGGAATGAACCCTCTTTTTAAAAAACATTTTTAAGCATAATACTAAATTTATTGGCATCCCGTGAATAGAAAAAGTATTAGATGAATGATAAAATTATATATTTAATATAAAATATATGAACTTCATTATAATAATCTACCAATAATGAGTAATTTTTTTTATATATAGAACCAAATTACATGTATTAATGTAGTTTTTTTAAATCAAATCTTTAATATTCAAAAGTTTTCCTTTTTATTTTTAATAAATGAATAACTACTGAATTTTTTTATACATTAGAATAGGATATAATTTTAATAATATTTTTATTCTTATTCATATAGTCAAGTTTAATGTCTAGTTCATAATGATATACAGTATAATATTTCCATTAGACTCAATGGTGTGTGTCATATACTCTATCAAACCTAATGATCTTATTTTAAAATTTTAGGGTGAGAATTATCCACACCATCAATAAATTTCATCCTAAAAATTATATATTTTTCTCCAAAAATATCAGTTCATTTCCTCTTTATTCCTTTTTTGAAATCCTAAATCAAAACTAGGTCTAATAAAACGTCATCTTGATAGGAGTGAAATGAATGTATAATAGTCATCAAGAATAACATTAAACATGGTTTCCAAGTAAGAAAACATAAGAAGGATGTGAAAATATATACATGGATGAAAATAATAATTTATAAATAATTATGGAGATAAATGGAGATCATTGATCATAAGAAAATGAATTACCATGAGAATGTTGACAGCCACAAACAAATAAACTGATATGGTGTAAAAAATTTCATTAATTCATTATAAACTAAGGGACTTGTATATAATTTTGGGATCATACATCCCATACCTAGTGTTGAAAAATTCCTTTTCCATTGATTTGAAAAACAATATAAAAAATATTTAATAATAATATTTCATCAATCAATATAATTTCTCTGTAATCTCATCCTTTTCCCAAAATGATGAGTATTCATGATGAGTGTTTTATCATTGATTAACAATAATTAACTTCAATGAGTTCAAATAATATGAAAAATGATACCAATATATTACTCTATTATGTACCAAAATCAAAATTACTAACACCTTTTATCTAATTTTGATAAATATAATGCATTAATCTCTAAAACTAAATTATGTAACTAAAGATTTAACAAAATAACCTTCATTCCAAAATATCTATAATAATAACAACATTTAAAGCCATTTTAAAACTCAATTGTTATTTCATTTAATTTATCTTAAACCTCCAAAAAAATATAATTCATCCAAAATAATCCTTTAAGATGAACACAATAGTTATAATTATACATATATATATATATATATCAACCAAATAAATCATCTCATGAAATATCATTAATCACCTCAAAATCCAAAAATTTCAAAAATGTTTGGATCCTATAATATGTTTCACAAAACAAATTAAATATTTTTATATCAAATATTTTAATTACAAAAAATTTCATTATTAAAAGTTATTATGTATTCCATTGGTAGGTGGTTTACCCTTATGACCATTAACTTGTGTCTTTAAGCACCGTAACCTTACCAAATGTGATAGTTTATCAAATTATATGCAGGATGCCACTATTTTCAAAAAATAATTAATATATAACAATAACATCTTGAAATTGTAATAACCCATAAATAACACAACATGAATGATAAGATAATCCTTAATGGCTATATATACATTTAAACATACTTCCACAATTTTCATATTCCTTTTTCCGTGATTAAAATATCAATTAAAAAATTTAGTAAACTAATGGGTTATATTTCCATAAATGTATCAAAATATATCCTTAATCATAATAATCTCCCATCACATTGACACCAAAAGGTGTGTTTAAGAGTTTGATATTATTTTAAACCATGAATTGATAAACCCATGATGTAATACCTAACTATTAAGATAATATTACGTGAGGACCTATGTGATTCGAAAACTACGACAAATATTATATTTTTCATAATTATTATAAAAAATTCCATTGGATAAAAAATATATAAATAATACTTCATGAATAAAAATACATTAGCACTTCATCTATTTTACTCCAAATATTTGTATAATATTCTACCTTCCTTGTTTTCGTGTAAAAATTCAAAATACATGATTGACCTCGTTAATTCCCATACTTCTAACATTTAAAACAATGGACCATAAATATATATCTATGATGAAATTAATTTCTCTCCGTTAAAATAAACAATTTTACTGAGAAATTCATTTATTTATTAAACTCTTTTACACAAATAAATATATTTTTGATCCCTTTTAGAATTACTGCTGGGAACATCTTACCACATTTTTGACAAAAAATAAATTAAATCTTCTTTCCTCTATGGTGTCCACTACCTGGTCTCCAAATGTAATGCATCCTTATCTTATTTAGTGAATCCATGATTTTGATTTAGAATATTTTGTTTATCATATATCCTGATAATTGATTTCAAATAATCAAATATATTCTCCTCTAGTTATCAGCCCATTTGGATTCTCATAATCACTGGGTTTATCCAAGACATTTCCATTAACATCATTCCTCTTTGATATATTCATTTATTGAAACCAAATTTTTTTTATCCACAATAATTATAATTATTAAAATTCATTTTTTGGATTCTAAAATTTTGACACCTTATTTTCAATAAAATATACCTTATGTTTAAATAAGGTAATTCATTTTCATCACATATTCAATTCGTTCTTTATTTTTATAAAATAATATGATAATTTTCCTAAGTGTATTCCTCATGAGTATCAAAACAGCTATGTATAAAGGCCTATTGTTGGGTAGCATGTTAGAATTAATTTTAATCGTAATACACCCTATTCAATGTTATGACCCCTAGGTACAACTTTTTCTAAGACACATCTATTTATATTATCTAGACATGGATGGGTTGCAATGAAATATATATAATCCATCACTTTTGAAAAAATTAATTTGTTATTTTATACATTGAATTATCCTGAAATTCATCCATATGGTTTATCCTCTAATATATTTTCCCAAAATATATTTAAAAAGGTTCTAATAAACTTACTTTGATACCAACTGTAAAGACCCTAGCACTAGTATCCTATAATTGATGGTTACAATATAATATTTTAACTACATTCAATAAATCGTATTCTAAAGGAACAAATAGTTATATGGTCTTTCTAAAGTAGATAAAGATGTGTTACTAATGTTAAAATGGTTACTAAAAAATACAACATGTTATTTTCTTTGATTTCATTATTATTCCGTTATGAAAATTCCTAAATAACATTCATAATAATGTTCATAGAATGCTTGTGAAAGGAATCATAAGTAAGGGGTGAGGTAAGATTCTTAGAAAGGGTATAAATACTATGGAACAAATCATGAATAAAAATGGAATAGTAAATATATAAATGTAAATAATTGAAAACATGTACTATTTAATCATTAATGTGATTTGGAAAAGAATATTGCAGGAAAAATGATGACCAATTAATCCCATAAAAATAATCCCACAAGCACCAAACTTTTCGATGTATGTCATAACTAATCAAACAATCACATGAGAATAAATAAATAAATATTCCATGAGGTAATGCATAACAATGAAAATCATAAACATAAAATTACAACCTCATTCAAAGACACTATACAGAAATGGTTAAGTCCACAACCAAATAACCATGATATTTTGTCCCATGAGAGTATTGATGTATTGAGGTGAAATAGAGAGCTCCTCTAATCACATACTTGGACCAATGTATTCTGTTTATAGAAGGGAAGAAAATAATCAACATAAACATTAATATTGGAACGTTTCATAAAAAATGTTAATAATATCCCCCATCATAAATATTAATCATAAAATTTCTATAGTAATATAAAGAAAAATATAAAAATAGTACTTTATCAATCAAACTACTCATAATCCATCAATAGAAATAATATGTATGTTATCATTTCAAAATATCCATTTTGATTCATTGTCAGTGATAGACTTAATCGAGGTCAGGCCAAGACTACCCCAATCCCACCTCAATTAGGATAGGGGTTGGAAACCATCATCAAGTTGGAATATCACACACATGTTAGGCATTGGACTAATGTACCTAAAAACAATCACACATCTCTAAGACCATATAATTCATATATGAAAACAACTGATAACAATGCATGCATACAACTACTAACCCACTATCAGTGTATGATACCATGTAGTGGAAAATAATGGTGAAAATAATATCCCACCAAAAAGAAACTAAAATCATGTCTAACAAGATGCAATAGAGGAGGACTGTAGTCAACGTTACCATTGTAACCCACCGCAATCTGTCTAGCTCACGATGTTCCTCATAGTCCTAGTTTCTCAAGGAAACTACTAAAATGATGGTCATCTGCATAAGACATGACACATTCCGGAAATACCATGTAGATGTTAGTATAGTAAAACCACGTAGCAGACCACAAAAACTCTACACATATACCATCAATAAAAATAGACATCTTATAACAAGGTTTAGTGAAAAACATACATAACAAAAATATCTATACGTAGTCGTTGTTCACACAGAGTATCAAAGTAAGATCATAACCACAAAATCCAGCCTGTGAATCCAACATAAAGGATCCATATAACCCTCGTTTGGGAGTACAAAATCCACTAGACAAATAACACTGGTTGTGTTCATTTTAGAGGTCATTCTCATCGGGGCTCTCTATAATTAACACACATTGGATGTTTTATGTGAATGATACATAGATTTGTATCACACCCAATTCCGCGAGGAATACCAGAAACCCAATCAAGATAAACCTACTAAGCTGTGGTGAAATGTATATGTAGTGCTGGTCATAGGGATATCTAGAACCCACCTAGGGAAATGATGATGAATGGTGATCTCTCTCTAAGCCATAAAAAATATTTCAACCACAATATATAAGGAATAATGTTCTTTAGAGAGGATCACAAATCTATGTATAGTAAACTACTCCATAAAAATCATTTAGGGACTTGATCAACGGAAAATTCCATAATGAAATGATTACATGTTTAAGAGGATTAGGTATCCAAGAAGTCCTTTAACGATTACATGGAATATACTGGATGTACACATTTTCTCCCATGAGCATCAAGTTATTCCAATGAATCACAATCCATTTCTATATTCATGTATGAGTAGATGACATGTTTCCCACCACATTACATGTAGTTCCACACAATCACTAGGATGTGTATAACCTATACACACTGGCCTTCCTACATGGGTGTACAAAACATTTGGTCTATCCCACAAAATATGTTGCTCCACCTTATTTCATGGTCTTATACACTCTATACATATTAAGCTAGAAAACTAGGGTCACATAGCATGTGGTTGGGACCACAAATCTTGCCATCCTTATCTCTAGTCATAAATCATGGTCTCTAGTAAGGGGATCCCTCACAGTGTGTAGTTATGAATTAAATGATATAAAATATGATATTTCCAAGAATCCTAGATTCCATTTTTGAAAACACCCATGTTGTCATCACCTTTGTGTTTCCTACAACCATTCCCTGAGAATGGAAATATAGCCTGATCAATCTTCACCACAGATAATCGTTGGAATCATTCCATTTGATTCCCAGGGTTAAACAATCTCTTAATGTTTCTAGTAACCATAAATTAAGACTCCTAAAAAGAAATGAAATCCACCCTCAATCCATCATCAACATTCAATCCCATCATCAATACAAACCAAGATATGAGGTATCAATAAATATAATAGATAAATAGGTGTGTAAAGATTGATTACATGGTATTAATCAAACCATATTTCAATGGAATTTCCCGTAATGATAACAGAATACATCAAGAAATGATAAAACCACAAAAAATGAACTAACCTTTGAAAATGTTTGTGTTGGACTCTATTTAATTAAATTATAACACAAAAAATTTAGATCTAATATAATCAACAAAAAAAATCCCCAATCATTGATAAATCAAAACTATTCTTAGAATACTCTCGATCCATAAGTCTATTTTCAGTAAATTTATTCACATTCATTATTAGTAATATTGGATGAGGTAAATCTACCTAAAAATGTCCTAACTCAAGTTGGATCTGTCATATTTGAAGATTAATTCCACATCATTTCCGTTATATAGATCCTATAATTATTTTGGTATAAAGGATCATCGATCTGTCATTATCGTTCACTAAGTATATCTAAAATTATAACTCACTAAATTATATTTGTTATGGGTCTAAGTCTATGATTTGGTAATAATATAATTTTAATAAGGATATAATAAGGTCAGTTCATGAATTAATATAATAAATAAATTCATTATTTTAATTTATTATTTAAACACAATTTTTATTTTATCTAGACATATGAATGTTACATAGTGTATGTAATTCCTATGGTAAATATCATGCTCTGAGCTCAATAAGGGCCTCATGCTTTGGATATGAGCCTCTATTTAATATTTATTCATATTTTTTTGTGAAATATTTTAGCCCTTGATATTAAATATATTTAAAATCTAAATTTTGGACCCCCATGGGCCTCAGAATCTGACACTGTCTTGGCACATAGCTGTGAAAATAATCTGTATAATTTTCAAAAATAATAATGTAAAAATCAGTTCCATTAAATTATCACCACATTTCAGATTTACATCATCAGAATATAATAAATGAATACACAATGTGTTCTATCTACTAAGTATGCATATGGGTATCCCACTCACAGATTCTCTCTTGAAGACTACAATTATAGAACTAAATATACAATAAAGAATCACTCAATCAAAATGGATCATTTCTCGTTGATCCTATATATATTCTGAGTACTTAAAAAAGTATCTGTATCGTCAATGATTATCTCACCCTAGTTGATAAAATTCGGTCAGTTGTGTGAAAATGCTTCCTCAGTTTTTACAGATGGATGAAATTTTGCACCCAATAAAACTGTGAGGGTAGACCTAAATGGAAAACAACCTCACCAACAATATATTGAATCAGGACGGTGCCAATGAATCATAAAGATTACATGTTTCCTGGAAAAATCACTTCAACCCACATCGAGGTGAGTCCACCCAAAAAATCATAGTCTCCCTCCTTAAACTAAATATGCCTTTGTTAACCATCTATATAGTACATATGACGGCATTGTACAGTCATGATCTACTTATGGATGGTGTGAAACATATCTATTGTGGAATACAAAAAACTATGGGACAATATATGATGACTCTCTTAAGTTGGTCCAATATAGTGTTGACCAATTGGGTTCCCCATACAAGGCCTTGAGTTGTTCTATACTAAGCTTGGATTGGTAAATATTGTTTTGGGTAGGAGATCTTCCCAACTGTGGCTAAATTCGAACATGATATTCCACAACATGTCTTATAGGACATAAATGGACTAATTAGTCAGACTTTAAATATGAGGTAGACATGATGTCATCAAATAAAACAATGTCTAAAAGGCCACCAATGATAACTTTTATAACTTATATGTGATGAAATAATCATGATCAAATAAGACATTCTTTGGAAAATGTGGAGCTAAGCTATCTTCTATTCATACAAGTGTCCCGTGATCTCTAAGATACTTCTCTCTCATATAGATAGGGAAGGAGATGACATGGTTAGGTAGTCTATAATCACTTAGATATAATCTTATCCCATCAATTTATGTGGTAACACTTTCATGAATCCATTGGATAGCCCATCAAACATACACTCTGGAACCTCATGGGGTGGAGCTAAACCGGCTATAACATGGTTCTCAAACATCAACTACTAATATGTACGGTAGTGATAGATAAACTCTACAACTCACATAATCACCCCAAGCCAAGAAAACATCCTTATAAAGACATAGTACATCTTTTCCACAACATAATATCTCACTAAGGGTAATGTATGAAGCTCAATAATTACCTTATCTCTATGTGTAACAGGTACCATCATCCACCAAATAAAATAATGATATGCTAACGCATTCAGAAAATCTTTGAAGTGGTAGTCTAGGGGGTATCATAGTATGTAGGGTCTCACAGTCGATATAAAAAATTAGGGACTACATAAATCACTTTAAATGTTGAGGGGTAAAAAACATTAACTAGAGGTAATAAGTTCTATAACCATCCACACAAGATTATTGTAATGAGGATAACTACTCTGACATGTTTCTCATCAAATGAAAATAAGATCCCCTGATGAAATAATATATCACCATGTTCCCCATTTCTATATTATAGACAACCATGAATTCATAATCCTGGTTAAACTATAGCCATAACCTCTCCCTCATGTTAAAATCCATTTGATATATGATATACATGAGACTCTTGTGGTAAGAATTGATGATTAACATCTCATCCATATGGTAGTTCTCCACATATTATGTATTAATACTACCATTGTTAGCTCAAGATGATGGGTAAAATAGTTATGTTCATGTGATATTAACTTGAATGAACCATAAGAAATCCCTACCTTACTCTAAATCATATAAAAAACTATCCCAATAAATAATTTATCAAATAATAAAACATACTCAACACCCACCTCTATCAATCTCAAGATTGAAGGTCTCATATATCTCTTCCACAAATTCTAGAAAGCGTCCAGGAAACTCTATGTCTACAAAAAAGTATTCTCCTTTGTGAAAAATGATGTAAATGGAGTTTATAACCAAGATAAGTTATGTGGTAATATTTGATATAATTATAACATTCCAAAGAAGATATGTACCTCCATCACGCTCTATGGTGTCTCCAAAGATACTATTCCTCAACCTTTGCCAGATCTACTGCTACACCATTTTCAGATATAAAATTTCCCATATATTTGGTGTCTATATTATTTTACATGAACCTTTAGAGCTTCTGATAATGTTATTTCTCGGGGAGTACGTCCATAACCATCCTTAGGTATCTCATAAGTTCCTCCTCAGAAACCGAGTACACATGGTTTTCATCGATGAAGACTAACAAAAACTGGTCTGTAAATGCATGAAAGACACCATTTATGAATTCAATGAACACTGTTCTGGAGTTCATCATGTTGAACAACAACACCAAGTACACACAATGAATGTAACACCATTTTAAATCAATCCTTGATTTATCCTCATCTCATACCTAAAGATGGTGATAGCCTAGTATGAGGTAAATATTTTGAGAGCCATTGTGACCCTACCTTATGAATGAATTGTTCATCGATCCTCAATAGTGGATATATTTTATTCATAATAAATTGGTTGAGGTGATGATTATCCATGTACAATATAATACTCCCATACAGCTTCTTGGAAACTAACACTGGGTATCCTTGTGTGAAAAATTTGGTTTGACAAGGCCCTTCCTCTAAAAGTTCTTTAACTACACCCTCAAATCACAAAGCTCTCTAAGATCCATATGATATTCTAGTGTAGATATTAGGGTCATATCTTGGTAAAGATCAATGAAAGTGTATATCTCTTAGCCGGGAGGTATCCCTAAAAATCCAATGGGAAATATGTCATTATACTCTACCATCGTTGTTGGAAACTGATGACTCATAAAATCAAGTACACCAAGAGTTTTTATATTCATCTAATGTGTAATACATTTTATCATTATATGAACGAGTCCATAATTCACTACATGGTTTTCCTTATCACCTAAAATAGAAAACCTCATCCAAACACTATGGACACACCACATCCTCACCCTGAAAGAGTATATCTAGACATGACCTATAGGTAACCAGTCCATAACAATATTTAAATTAGAAGGAATCATAAATAATGCATAGGTAACCTATAATAAACTATCACCTCTAAGAGTTATTTCACACCATTTTATGTAATGTGGGGTCACTGTGTCACCTCCATCTGGAGAATCCAAGAGTAAAAGGTCAAGTGATTGGCCCAACCAGAATCTAATATTCTCAAACAAGATAAGTGGTTAGAAATGAATGTCTCATATATATATATATATATATCAAAACTATAGATAATGTAGAAATAAATTAGTTCATAAATTTTATCATCCATGTTGCCTCTAGGTTACAAGCCTCGACTTCCTATAGTTTCACTCAACCCTATCCACAAGCTCCCTAATCCTGGTAGGGACCACTAGGGGTGGTTGTGGTAAGTTGAATTAACATATTCCACTTTAAGTTACTCTCCCATATCAATTTACAATTCTTTTACCCTAAAATCCTACCTTCCCCTACCTTCAAATATTCCTAGGTGTCCCGCCTACTTTCTTTCTAATAGTCGTTCAATGAGTCAGGAAATATTGTGTGAGATATCCCTTTCCAAGACAAGAGTAGAATTGCATCTCCCTATGGATATTTAATCCATCATGTGAGCCCTGAAACTTACACCCTATATCATAGGGTCACCTCATAAAATGTATCATACATCACAGTCCTTGAGTCTATCATCAACACCCTGACATTGGAGTCTCTATTCTTATGTGACCACTATCAGCACATACTTTCAGGGTACTCCATGATTGATAACTATTGACTACCAATGAAGGGTCTACAACACCAGCATAATTATGAATTCTTATGGGTATCATTATTGATTGAAGGTATATTCAAAGTCCTCGCTCAATTGTTTGATCATGAAATAACTAATCACATACCATATCAATTGAGTATCGATAGAGGCTAGTGTGGATTCAATAATACTCAACCATAGTAATACCACCCACATGAAGATGTATAATCTCATGGATAAACATAAACCTCAATATTTCTTGATAAAGAAAATCTATGAAATATTCCTTGAACTCTAAATATGAAAGAGTTTCCTCATCACACCACAATGTAACTATGCCCACCATCATCCTATAGATTCATGGAGAATGATCACTACCAGGAAAACCATCTACTATGTAGGTTTCTTGAAAATATTGAAAACCTTCTACACAACCTCAAGGTAGTCATTATAACTTTGGGGTTCAGGATCAACATAGATACGAAGTGGTCGGTGTCACTGAAACTCATGAAACATGCTCCACACAAGAACCTCTTCTTCAAGTACTACTGGTACAATATGCTACTCGAATGGTGTTTGGAAGAATGGTAAACCACCTAGAAGTAACTCATCCTGAACAAACCCCCAATATCATAGACTGGTTGTTGATGGGATCATCCTCATGATCTTAATACTAAATGTAATATATAAAATTTCATATAGGTATTCTAAAATAGAAAATATATACCACCATTAAGGAGTATATCTAGAGAGGTGACTAAATAAGACATTGAAAAAACAACTCATTACTATATGATTCACGAACAATTCCCTTTCCAAAAACCATTTCCCAAATGAACCAAGTCAAAAACGAGGTTTTTTAGGCCAAGTGAATGGATATATGTACTTTCAAAGATAAACTAGGGTCCCTATCCAAAGAATTGAATTTGAAACACATAACACTGATGCCCCACACTAATCTCAGAGACTCTAGTAAAAATGTAAAATTGACTCTTTTGATACCACCCTATCATTACATATCCCAATAGGGCCCAAAATTTGACTAGACAAATCCCTCCTCCAATTGGTCTGTGCATGGAGGCCAAAACCTAGTAGGAATATCACACACATGAGAGGATTTATAAAAATATACATGAAAACAAACACATCTCCAACTGAAACAATGCTAAAATGTAAACAAATAATTATCAAGCATTCATATATCTAAAATACCACTGCAAGAGTATGAAAACATGAAATGGGATGAAAAATGAAAAAATATAAGACAACCTATGAGACATTCAAATAAAGTCAAATCTAATGTAATATGAGCATACTGTTATCAAGGTAACCATAAGAACACACCTTAGTATTTCCATGTGACTAATCTATACCATGTATCAGTCCCTTTAGGACTCTATATAAGGTCAATAATATGCATATGACATGGCACATGTAGGAAAAGACCATGAGTGTGTGAGTATAGCAATTTTATGTAGGAAACAATAAAAACAATAATAATAGGACATCGGGAATAATTTTAAGCTCATGAGATATATTTTTAATCACTATGAATAAGAATAAAATCCAAATATACTCATTATAGACACACAGTCTCAAGGTATGATCATAAAAAGAAACATATAATTGGATTCCTTCTCGAATTATATATATTATAGAAATTATAGAGAACACACTCCAAGATTCAGATAGCACGGATTACATCCTTTTGATGTGACATGCTCATTGGGTATCCCCATATGAAGTAGATGTTGGAAGTCAGAATATAGTTCATAGAAGGTGACTACACATAAGGACACAAGGTACACCAATAAACCAATCTGAATTAACCCATAATGCTGATTATCAAAGAACTCATAATGTTGTTCAAAATAATAACAAGAACCCCAAATAGGTAAATGATGATGATAACTGATCCCACTTAAGTATGTATTACAAAAAATCAATCAAAGACTAAAATTCATCTAATGGGATCACCATCCTATGCATGGGATGAAACTTTATATGATAGCCTCATGGATGGGATCATGGAAACATACCTTAAATAATATTAGCTAAGATGAAGAGGACATGTGATCTAATCCATATTTGAATGAGTACATGGAATGTACTCGAGGTAAATGACATACCCATTTTTCAGTAGGATTTATAGGTGTATCATATACTATGCCCATGTATGAGTACACAATGTGTGGCTTCCCACACTACGTATGGATTCACATAGTATCCTAGAAATATACAACCAATAAATGATGATATTCTTTCCAGGGTGTATATGATGTGTGTCATGGGCCACACATCATGTAACACCACTCAAATTCCTTGGCATTTAAACCATATACAGACTATGTTGTCTATCTAGAGTCACATGGTATGTGGTAGGGTCCACATGATGTTTGGTCTTTATCTCTATGTTTGATCCCAAACAAATTATCAAGGAATTCCACATTGTGTGGTAATTCAAATTATAACTTGTGTAATCCCCGATTTCCCAAAATACTATAATCCTCTTCTGTGAACCCCCACAACATCGCTGCCTATATGTTTTTCACTAATCTCACATTGAGATTGTAGATCTCTCCCAACCAAGCATCGACATAACCGTTCATCAGGATATTACCATACTAATAGATCAGAAAACCTATCCTTCCAATATTTCAGTCTCCACATGACATAATCCATGTAAATAACTCTATTATGGAACTAATCCATCATCATAGCTTAGTCCAATAACCAATTCAATCCTAGATCGGGGGTATATGTGTATTACTACAAGAAATTATTGCAATATAATTAATTAACATGTATTCATCAAACCTTGTTCCAAATGAATTGTCCATGGTTAACATATAATGGGAAAATAAATGTAAATATAATAATCATGAGGAAGTGGCCTTGTCCAATGTTATTTTTGGCCCCAATTTTGTTTTTCTTATAATTATGAATGAATTCATGTAATGTAATCAAAATAACCATCCCCAATAATAGATTAATCTGACTTGTTCCCACAAAATGCCCGATCTACTAATAAATTTATTAATTAAATGATTTTTTATTTTGTGGAATACATTATTGGGGATAAATCAACATAAAATGAACATTCTGCTTCAAGTAGGATTTATTGTTGAAGAAGAACATATATATGTCATTTTCATTGGAGAGAACCTTGAATTTTATTGGGGTAATGATGCTCATCCCATCACAATATTTTATCAATACTATCTCCAATGATCTCTCTCAATTGTTATTCATACGCGGCACGCACTGTGAATTTGTCATAATCAAGTTAAAAAGTTGAAATAATTTGGTCATTGTATCACTTATTAAAATAAATAAATAAATAGGATTTATTTTTTAATATATTCCTTGTTGAATTTAAACCAAATTTATAACACCAAAAACATTTATGTCATGTATATGTTAAAAACTATTCATTGAGATTAATGTTAACTTCATATTTCTGATCTGTGCCTCCATTTTAGAGTTATTAACCATTTTTATGAACAGCAAGAATATGAGAAATTTAATATATTTACAAAATTAGTTCCGAGATCCTCGGGCCTTATTATATAACATCATCTCAATACCTAAATCCAAAAATAATTCAAATAATATACCAAATGTTTTATGAAAAAATGAGTGTTGTTATGGGAATAAATAAAATATTAGTTTTTATGACTTGTGAATTGAAATAACATAATTATGTCGTTAATGTTTTATAAATAAAGCCCTTTCACTTTGAATATTACCTTGAAAAATAATTTTTAGAATAGTTGGAATAATATTTCCCTTTCAAATGTACCTGAAATATTTTATTGGAAAAATAAAATAAATGTGTGGTCATAATTATGGATAATTCCACACATGTCATTGAGAAAAAAATGCATTATAATAAATATAAAAATGGATAAAAATCACCTAATTAAAAGAAAATAAAAAAGGATCATTTAAAAACATTAAATACAAATATGTGTAAATATTAATATTAACAATCATAAGAAAATAATAAAAACATTTGTGAAAATATATTTAGTGGGAATGGAAATGTAAGAGAAATAGTCTAGGAATAATAAAATGGAAATGTCGATAGACCTTATATAATTTATTTGTATCTTAAGTAGTTAAAGAGAGTAAATTGAAAGGAAAAATATTAATTTAAAGAAATAAAAATAGGCTAATAAATTAGATTTTGTTTTAAATATATTGATATAATTAGTTCCATAGTAGTGACATAAAAGTTAATAATCCAGAATAATGATGAGATTATAAAACAAGCCTTTACCTCTCAGGTCACATTTGAATCACAAAAACAATATAAGAGTGAAATTGAATGGAACATTTAATATTAATAAAATTTGGAGATTCATGATATATCATATCAATGGGATGGTATATTCACATCATAAAATAATATAGGTGAATAAATATTCATATTTCATAAAGAAGAACATTTGAGGTGAATAAACAGTACAATGATAGTAATATTGAAGTAAGAATTAATGAATGTAGATATGTGTAAAAGAAAAATAAATATACATAAATAATTGAAAATTAAGCATAAAATTATCAAAATTAATTACAAATGTAATCTAATAAAATAAATTTCAATGAAGACTCTATATGGAACAATGAAAAGAAATCATGTCATGAAACCCCTTACCAATTTATAATATTCATGTAAAATTCCCATGGTTGAAATAATTTCAATTCAAATGTAAAATACAATGAATATTACTAGATTCGTGATATAATAAGGATAAAAAGTAAATATAAGCAATATATAAAACAAATTATGTTCTTGATGAAAAATATTACTATTGTATGAAAACAAGGAGGAAATATCATACCTTATATCAGAATTCCTCTAATCATGTTCAAAACTCTGGTATAATAAATATATATTTGTTATAAATCTATTAAAAACTATAATAATATATATAATTTCATATATAATATACTTGTAATAATTTCATACCCATTTATTATCAATTATTTGTAAAAAAAATTATTTGGTAATACGTGCTTCATTTTTTCTATATGTGTTGTTTCTATAGTTTCATCCCCTGTAATTGGATCAAGGTTAAGTCATCTCAATAATAATTATAATAATTTAAATATTATTTATATTATTTATATTAATAAATTTATGGTAATCCATATATTTATAGATAGAAATATTAATTACATCATTCATGGTGATGGTTGTCCATACATGGCCTTGAACATTGTTTACATTTTTAAAACTAATGGAATGAAATAATGTAAAATAATATTTCAGATTTAAAAAAAATTATTATATCATATATATTATATATATTCATTAAATATATCCTTATAGAAATATATGTAACATTAAAATGATAAATTAATCAAATCACTTCGTTTTGGTGGCATTCCACTTGTATGCACGAGTGACATTATCGTTTTCCAACAGATTGAATGGAAAGAGGATATTTGTGATATTAAAATCCATGATGTAAAATGATTTCCCAATTATCTTATGTTTATATATATATATTAAATTCATAATTATATCCATCAATAAGAGGTAGTGATGTAAAAAATTTCAACAATTCACAAGGAAATATTCTCTCGGACACTCTGTCGAAGAGTTCATTTCCCATTTGATGGAATATCATATATATATATATATATCTTATTACATTAAAATAATAACATATAAGTTTATTTTATATATTTTTATTATAATTTAATGATAGTCTAAGATTATGATAAATATTTAGTAGAATAAATAAAATTAAAACCCATGGTGAAGAACTATTTCTCCTATGTATAAAACCTCTCTAAGTTGTTCCATAAATCCTTATTATAATAGTGTAATGATATAAAAATTCTCTAAATAATGTTTAGTTATGTATGTAGAGGATTTGGGTAATTAGTTTCTTAAAAAAAATTCTCTTGAGGTGTGGGGAGGAGAAGAGAGGAGAGGGGGTGTCCTTTATAAGTTGGGGAGAGGACACACTTTGAATTTTGTAAAAGAATAAAGTATAACCATATATTATGAAAATAATTTCCGAAAAATAGACCATTTAGGGAATTTAGTCAATATATAATCAAAATATATTTATATAATTTAAATTATATATATTTTTAGCTCATTTAAACTCTTATCCTATTTTCTTATCAACATGTTAACCCGTTTTAACATTTCTCAAGATAATTATTTTTTATTGGTTTTAATGTTATTTGTGATAAAAAACTAATTTAACCTTAATTAATAATATAAATAATTATGATTCAAAATATTTAATCCATTCTATGAAATTTAATTCACATAAGTTTATGATATTAATATATAATATAATGTCTCAATGTGAAAAAAAAAGTATTTTTCCAAAAAATAGATTCTATATCTAAAAAAATATGGTTTTTATCAAAATTAAAGGTACAACTAAACAAAATTGCATAAATTATTTTAAAATAATTGTTATTTAACAAATTATATATTTAAAAAAAATTAAAAATGAAACTCTGTAAATTCATTAATGAACTAGGTATTTTGGAATAAAAGTCTGTATTTATTCTTATTCATAGAAAAATTAATATTTTTAGATAATTTTCAAAAACTTAAACATAGTTAAATTTAAAATTATTATTTAAAAAATAATATAAATTGTTTTAATTAAATTTTAATTAATTCTAAATTAATAATATGAATATAATTTTGGAAAACACAAAGAAGCCATTTTTTAGATAATACATTTTTAAATTGTTATAATGGATTTATTGTTTCCACATGCATAGAGGAAATATTAGATGCTTGATAAAAAAATTATTTGATATATAATATATAAATTTAATTAAAATCATTCAACGATACTGATTAACTTAATTTTTATACTTAGAAATACATTATGTGTGTAAAAATTGTTTTTCTGGAAATCATTTCTTTTACTTCCAATTGTTTTTTTATTTTTATTTATAAACAAATGATAACCAATGAATAAATATATAAATTTTTAAACCATATAATTTTAATAATTTATTTATCACTATTCATACCAATCAATTTAACATATGGGTTATGATGATATAATATATTATGGTCTATTATGACTCACAATTGTGTGTCATACATTTTATCAAACCTACTATTTTTATTTTAAAACTCAGGGTATTATATTCACTCAACCATAAATAAATTTCATACTTTTAATTTTATATTTATCTCAAAAAGGATTCGAAATAATTATATAACTTTGATGAAATACCACACTAAATACGTTTCATAAAAATTTCTCTTGATAAGAAAGTAATGAATGTATAAAGGTCATAAAAATAACACCTAAATAGGTTTCCAAGTAAGATATAATTATTTGGAGTTGAAAATATGGTCATGGAAGAAAATAATTATTCCTATAAAACTATGTGGAGTAATTGAGATCATTGTTTATATGTAATACAATGACCATGATAATGTTAACTATTGAAAAAAGATAAACTGGTGTGGCGTGAAATGAACTTTGATTCATCCTAAATAAAATCAATACAATAATTTTTTTTATTCCATGATACTTTCTATAGGGTTGCTGAAATCCTTTTTCATCTAATTGACATATATAAGGAAAAATATATAATAATTGTAATTTTATATGATAATTGATATACACCACAATACCATCTTCTTCCACAACTGATGCATATTCAAAAAAGATAAAAAATTATTTCTATAGAATTTACAAAAAAAATTATAATAAAATTTTATCATATATTAATAATTATACCAATTTAATCTCTAAAATTCAATAATAAATCAAAAATTGTAACATAATTAACCAAATTCACCAAATCACACAAATAACTTCTACAAGTAAAGATTGTTTAAACCCGATGGGTTATATCATAACCATAATATTACACCTAAAAAATGAAATTTCATTCATCAAAGATTCTAATTCAAGTTAAACCCTATATTCATAGATATATCAAACTAATATAACAACTCCCAAAATATTATTACACACCTCAAAATCATAAAAATCCTTCAAAATATTTGATCCTAAAATATGTGTCCCTAAAAATATATATTATTTTTCCATAAAATATTTTATGTAAAAATAATTTAATACATACTCGGACATTACATAGTCCAGTTATTGGTGTTTCACCCTTTTCACACATCGGTTGTGGTTTCAATCCCCATGACCTTTCCAGATGTGACAGGTTATCAACTAGCATCTGTATGTCCCCTTTTTCGAAAAATTTATTTAAATTAGTCCTATAACGTTACCAAACATTAATAATCCATACTTACGAAAACATAAAGATAAGATAAAAATTAATGTTTATCAATACTTTTATATTTATTTTTACAATATGTGAATACATTATTCCTTAAATAGCTTTTTCACTAAATCATATATGAAGAAATGGGATATATTTTTATAAATATGTCACAAAATATACTTAATAATGATAATCGTATATTACATAAAACCTCATAATAGGTGTTTAATATTTTTAACTTATTATAGACCATGAACTCCTAAACCCATTGTGAAATCCATAAATATAATGATAATATGACATGAAGACGTATATTTTTAAAAAATTATGATTTTTTTTGATATTTCATGTTTAATATGATCAAAATACCAACGTTAAAAATACATAAAAAATGGTTATTGATTATAAAAACATAAATACTTCATCTTTTTAACTCCAATTACTAGTATAATATTGTTCCATCCAAAATACTGTAGTAAATATATAAAATATGGAATTGAATAAGATAATTCCCACACTTCCCACATTTTAGATATTTATCAATAAATACATCTCTAGGTTTAAATTTGTTTCAATAAATTTAAAAACTCACTTTTCTATAGAAAGTAATTGATTTGTTCTATTTTATATAACATAATAAGTTATCACGTAAATTTGAAAATTTTTCCAATGTGACTCTTTTTAAATTTCAAACATGATAGAAATTGAACTCTCTTCCCTCTATGGTCACAACTAACTGATCTCTTATCCAACCCAAAAATTTAATTCTTTGGTGATTTCAAGATTTGGGCATGTAATAAGTTCGTAATCCTATAACCAAAAAAATGATTAGGAATAATCACAATATCATTCTCTCTTTTCATTACACCATTTGGCTTATCAGAATCACTATGTTTTCAACCACATACAACATTGTCATCATTCTGAATGGTTCTAGCCCTTAATTAAAATTTATGATCATGATGTGAGAAAAAATAATCATAATTGTGAAACATTATTATTATAACATCAACACTAGGTCACAATAATTTATATATATGGAAAAGAATGTTTGATATAGGACTTCCATTACAACCATCAATTTAATCATTTCATAATAATTTTTTTTAAATGAAAATTTTACAATGAATGTCTCCTAGGAGTATCAAACCAGGTGTGTTACAATGACTACTATCATGAAAAAAGTTATGATTGAGTTAATCCCAATACAACCATTTTGGAGTTAGGACAACTAATTACAATTATTCTAGACCCACATTCACTTGTGGTATCTATAACTAAATATATATTTTGGATATCCATATAATATATACCTTATGAGATCATTAATATGTTTTCATATATATTGATTTATTCATTAAGTCATACATAAGGTTATGTTCCCTAATCTATGTTTTCCTAAATCTGGGTCCTTTGGTTTCTACTAAAAATACTTTGATTCCAATTATAACGACACATATCTAGTTTAATAAAGTTAGTGGATATATCATTAAATTTCTCTGGATTGATGGAATAATATCTCAAAGGTATTACTAGTTTATAATTATTGGTAAAATAAATAAATACCTGAATCTAATATTATAGTTATAAAAATAAAATACGACCCAGTTTTATCTGAGTTAATAATTATTCCCTATCATAAATCGGTATATATCAGTTATAATGGACTTACTAGAATCTTTGTGAACAAAATTATAAGAAATGGGTGTGATTAGATTCTTAACCCGGGAATAAATACAACTAAATCAGTCTTCAATAAATAAGGTATAATGAACATGGAGATAAAAATATCTAAAAAAATTATTTAATTATTAAATGGAGCCCGATGAATAATATTGTCAGAAAAATGATAACCAAATAATGATAGATAAATAATAAAATGACATTGAAACATATCCAATGATATAAATACTAATTAAATAATCCAATTGAAATAAATAACTAATCTATCTATTTGGGAATTATAATTTTGTAAATCATAAACATACATTCATGACCTCATTCCACGAAACTTTAAATAAATCTTCATGGTCTTGAATAATACCCAATATAGTTTTTCTCATGAAAGAATCCAATGTATAGAGGGGTTATAGATGGACCTGCCCATCACGTACTAAACCAAATGTATTCAAGGTATGAAAGTGGAAAATGATAATCAATACATGAAATTGTGTTAAAAAACTCAGATAAAAATGTTAAAAACTTCCCAAATTAGTAAGTATATTCATAAACCATCAAGATGAATTTTGTTAATGGTATCAAAATAGTAAATCATCAGTAAAAATGATCATAATAGATCCACTTAAATAATAAGGATGTGATCATTTCCACATATATCTGATTGATCATATATAAAACAAGTGTTTTTGAATTTTATGTATATAAATACAATGAAATTTTTTTAAAAATCTTTCTACGGAAATTTTTTTGGTTTTGAAAGTATCTTTTAAAATCTAAAAATTAATTGATTAATTGAAAAAAAAATCTTTGAAAAGTATCATAGAAACATTTTTAGGAGAAATAAAATAAAATATTTTTTCTAGAAGAGGGTAATTCTATATGTTCCATTGAGAAGACATTCATTTATTAATGTTATATGAAATTTAAAAAAAATATCATTTAAGAAATATAAAAAGTGTCATTTAATTTTTTTTAAATTCAATGATGTGTCAAAATTAATTTTATAAATTATTGGATTATATAAAATAAATTAATGAAAATTTATTTAGAATACATTGATATGGAATAATAATATTCCCATCCAACTATAAAAATAATAACGATTTCAATAAAAAAAATTATCTTGACAACATACAGAGAGGAAATTAAATGTAAAAACATTCATTTATATGAATAAAAAATGGATAATAAGTTATAATGGGTTTAGGATATAATGGTTGAATGATTTCCTTATTGGTGACATGGACATAATCAATATTAAATAATTACAAGGTTAAAAAATAAACCCTTATCTATTCAGTAAATTTTTAACCATAGGATTGGTGAAATAATAAAATTAAATAAAACATCAAATATCATGATCATAAAGAAATTAATAATATGATATGACGAATGGATAGTAGATAATAATAAAATATTATTGGTTTATTAGACAACATGTTTTCCAAAGAGACAATTGAAGATGAACAACCCTTAGAATGATCATAATTTTGTAGTGAGAATTAATAACTCAAGTGATTAAGTGTCAAAAATATAAAAATTCAAACAAATTATAAATGAACTATAAAATAATAAAATTTCATTAAAAAATAATCTTTTAATATCAATGACAATGATGGACTAATAAAACTCTATTAAAACAAATTGAGTTATGAAATTGCCTACCACCATGTAACAATCAAGTAAAATCCGCATGGTTGACATAATTAGAAATGAGACATAATATACAATGAATTATGTAGGGTTGATGATATAAAATATATCAAGTTGAATTACTGAATCTATCTAAAATAAATTATTCTCCTAATAATAAAATACGCCTCTCTGTAAGAAAATTGAGACGAAACCTCGTACCTCATGTCACATTTCTTCCATTCTAGTTCAAAATTCTTATATAATAAATGGATTTCTATTATGATTATATTATATAACTATATTAATGTATATATAATATATTATATGATTTAATTTTATTCTTTTAACACCTATTTAATAATAATTATTTGGTAAAATCACTATTCCTGGTAATAAGTGCTTGATTTTTAATATATGTTTTTGTTTAATGTTATTTTTACAAAATCCTTGATCATGGTTTCAGTATATCAATGACTATTATAATTATTTAAATTTCATATATATTAATTATTTAAATAATTATAGTAATCAGTAAATGATACAGATAGAATAATGAATTACAACGTTCATAGATCTTGTAGGTCGTACGTACGTACGGACACTGTTTGAATTTTTTTTTTAAAAGACAGAATGATTGAATGGAAAATATTATTCTATCATTAAAGAATAATTTTTATATCAGATATATCATATATATTTATTTAGTCTATCTATATAAACATCAATTTTAGAATAAAATGAAAAATGAATCACATCACTTCATAGTGGAGGTAGTCCACATGTAAGCACTTGCGACATTATCATTTTCCGATGGATTGTATGTTATAATGTTATATGTTTTTTTTACATCATGAATTACCATTGTTTCAACATTATCATATACATTAATCAAATCCATAATTTTATCGATCCATGAGACTTTGTACAGGAAGATAAATTACATCAATTTGTGAGGTGGTCGTCAGACATACACATGATCGACTGTTTCATTTCCCATTTGGTTGAAGAGGATTTGGATATAGATTAAAAAATTAAAAAATAATCATATCTCTGTATATTTTAGATATTGGGGTTTTTTATTTTATCATAGATTAATAGTATTTTATGGTGATATAAGAATAAATAAAATCATAATACATGATAAATAATTGTTCCTCTTTTTTAGACACCACCTTTAGGATTATACATAAATCATTACTAGAATGGTTTAATGAAAAAAAAAGATAATATATATCCTGGAGTGGGATTAAAGGTATATTTTTTGATAGGTCTTTTTCTAACCACATGGTTCATGAATTGTAAAGGAGAGAGTTGAGGAGGAGAGATTTTATAAGTGGGGGAGAGGTTAGAGAAGAATGTTTTTAATAGAATAAAATATAATCCAATTTGACACACACCAAATGGATGAAAAGTGTACCATTCATGTAACTTATTATATATATATATATATATTAGTACAATAAAAATTATGAAAGTTTCTGGGTCATTTTAACCCTTATCTTTTTCGTTTAACCATCAGTAAAACAATTTTAAAATGAACCAGTGGAAATAATTATTACTATTTTTAAATATTCATTTGGAAATAATTAAATTTTATATTATAAACTAATATTAATAATTTTTATGTAAAATTTGAAAAAAAAATTACAAAATTAAATTCTTATATGTTGGACGAATTTAATTTAAAATTAAACCTTCAAGAATAATGAAAAATACGTTTTCTAATGAATTGTTTCCTTAATTATAAAATGAATTTATATCCTAATTAAACGTAAAATTAATTATAATGAATTAAATTGTGTTAATAATATTATAAATGAACTAAATTCAATATTATTTATTTTTATTTAATTAAAAGTAAATGTAGCTTTCAATGAAAAGCAGTATTTTCTATTTTTAACAAAAAATTAATATTTTCATAAAATTTGATAAAAATTCAATGAATGATATTTTTCACATGATGATTTAAAGAATTTATATTTTTAAAACATGTTTTTATAAATTTGGATGAAATTAATTTTTATATTAGTCCGTATAATGTGATGAAACAACTTATTAGAAAATAGGAATTTAAGCATAATACGGTATTTATTATATTCTCATGACTAGAAAAAGTATTAGATCAACGATTAAAAATTTAATTACATGTTTTATTGATAAAGTAAACAATAATAATTCAACAATAGTGAATAATTCAATTTATTATGTTAATAACACATTGCACGCAGAAAAATAGTATTTGTGGGAAATCATTTCTTTTTATTTCAATTGACATTGATTTGTATTTATAATAAATTGATACCAAATGAATTTATTTATACAATTTAAATCATATAATTTACCAAATTTATTTATTTTAATTAATTCTCCCTCCCAATTTAACTGTTAGGGTATAATGAAATACTATATTACAGTTCATTTAGACTCAGAGTTGCTTATCAAATACACTATAAAACATAATGAATAATTTTTAAAATATTAGAGCCTTTAATGCATCTTATTTAAAGATTAATTTGAGATTTTTTCTTTATGTTGTAATCTAATAAAAAAATCACCATAATGGAATGGTTATAATTCACAATATCATCATTATTCGTGATTGTTTATGTTTATTTTTCTTATTGGGAATTATTTGATCCTTTTATCATAAATCCAATCTGTACTATTCTCCTTAATTTATACATATAAATAAAAATATTTCATTTCATTTTAATATATTTATGTAGTTAATATACCAAAATAATGTTTTTAGGGAATATCAACATAGTTTTTCTATGAAATCAAGAATTGATTTCTTATAATTCGATATTTTGCTTAAATTTTATTTAAAAAACTATTTTTTCGATTTATAATGATTTATTTTGAGAGAAACATTTTTTTAAAATTTTGACATGGAAATATATATTCATATATTTTCATACATAGGCGGTAAGACGATGTGTTATTCAAAAATCATGTGTTCCAAAAATAAATTTATAATGCTATTTTATATTTTTTATATTACCACTCTATAGTTCATGAAAGACCATTATATTATAGATAAACGAGATACCATATAAGAAATCAGAGACCACAATTGATATAGTATTTATATGTTGACTTGTGGAGAAACCTTAAATAGGTCATTGTAGAGTATTTGAAAAAAGACTTCATTGGTAGTGAATTAAGTATGTTAATTAAATAATTAATTGAATTAATAAATTAATTGACCTTAGAGGGTGTTCATTTAAATACCCCAATATTTATAATCCTCCTTGTTTCACTTCATAAACCCAAGGATAATCAAGAGATGTTCTCCTTATATCCATTAGCAAATCATATATTGTGATAATGAACCACTGGTTCAATGGAAATCGAAGTTATGTAAATGCACCAACCCATATCAATCATTGGATCACACGTAATGTTTTAGAAAATGATAAAAATTATAGGTAGGTATTTTTATTATTGGATTATTCTGCATTTTATTAAATAGTTGAGCATGTTCAATCCATTTCATTGTTCTCCATAAATTATGTGCTATTGCATTAGTTTGTGTATTTTAATTAAATTGTTTATTCGATTGTTTAATAACCATATATATCCCAATTGTATTCTTTTTTCCTTTGAAACAAGGATAAATATTATTAAAACCTTGTTCTTTTCCTTTTTTCACTAAAATTGTTCACATTAATCGTTGTTGGAAAACGACGTCATGAATCGACATTTCTGGGCTGGACCAAGCCCAATTGGACTTCATATTTGTGATAGTTTCGCATGTGAAGAACAGATCAAAAATCAAAAAATGGATTTTTAGATTAATTATGGTATAATGGGAGATAATTTCATATATTTTAGATCCTAGAAAATTGGGGTGAAGGGAGGCAACTAGATGCGAAAGAGGGGTGCAGGTTACATATGGTAAGTATGAATATTCAAATTCCAACTGCCCGAGGGTCATAATCTCCAATAAGAGGAAGATCCTTTGATTTTGGGAGAATATGAGGCTTGATTTGATGGGATAATGTTCAAATATAGAGAATGGTGTTTGGATCAATGAGCTTTTAAAAATCGTGACTACACACTGTGTTGTTTGAAGACCACATGGCATGTAAGGACATAGCTGAATGGCATGGATTTATGGAGAGATATGTATCTCATATATTATTCGTACCCCCACTGGAACATTCCATTATGTTAGTGACATAATTTCTACTATGGGAGAACACAGGCATGGATATGGCCAGTCATACACCATGGGCCGATGTACAGGAATATTGAAAAAATATTCGAACACAGACAGAGAGAATATGACAAAACCATAGTGTTTTAGAAACTCCATGTACACACTCTACAACATGTGTATGGTTACATGGGAGTTGACATATATTTTTACCTTGACATATATAGATGATTTAGTGGGACAAAAATCCATGTGGGTACCCTCACTCATCGTGTACCACCATATTTTCTTTTTAGATCATCATCCTCTAATATCTCTATCTTTTAGACTCATATTTGGCTCATATGTAGCCTATCATGAGTGTTGTTTCATGTAGAATTTTATGGTGACATCATTAGTGGATTTTTATATTTCATAAGATATGTTCCAGAAATAACGGTCAATTAGGTGATGTTCAATGATGGATGTCATCATACAGGTTCGCCTGCAGATTCTAGAGTGGTAACCGCCTTCTAGGATAGAGAATGGTTCCCCTACCTATCTATAGAGTGGAACATTCTAGCCAGTGTATGCATGGGTCATGTATCAAATCTTTTAGTGGAACCCTTCTTCTATGTAGGGAATGTTTCCTCGATAGAAAATCTTAGTGGATCACTCTAATTGTATCAGATAATAGTCCCCCACAACTATATGTAAAAACCTCTATTTAGGTTAGTAATGGGTCCTTTACTCACAACTGTAGTGGAACCCTCTTATAGAGATGGGTAATTGTACCATGACTACTAGAGTGGAGCCCTATAGATGAGCTAGATGTGGGTACTTTTCTGGTTACAAGAGTGGCACCCTCCAACCAGGTTGGGCATGGGTCCTCCACGAATTACTTGAGTAGAACCCTCTTGCAGAGACATGGCATGGTTCCGCAAACCTATGAGTGGCATTCTCATATTGGTATTGGTAATGGGCCCTCTTGAAATCTACTGAGTTTCACCTTATTATTGTACTATGGAATTGGTCACCTTTCTTGGGTTAATTCTATTTGACTATTTGGTTTCGTGGAGAGGATTGTCTTAACATGGATGTTTTATATTGCGATGATGTGTGAGATTATGAGAATCATTGATGGAGTATATAACTACTCACAATAATTTCATGTTCTAGTCCAGAAAATATTGGTATCCTTCTCTCTCATGTGGTTTATTTGGTTTGAGAATATATATCTATATCTATATATATGATTTTGGATTATGTATGCTTTATTTCTTTGAATTGAGTTTTATGCAATATATCGATCCATATTGTTTGTCTTACTTCTCCCTCCTCCACATTTCTGGGAATCATACTCGGTACGTATATCCTCACCCTTAAATGGGATTTCGCAAAATTTGTTTTATCTTATTTTGTAGAATACAAGGATGTTGGTAAATATAGATTATCTTATAGATACTTTTTATATTGGAGTCAGTAGAATTTTTGATGATTTGATATTATAAGCTAGGATCTCTCAACACTTTTACATTATAGTTTCTTCGGGATGGGACATATTTCTTGGCGACTGTGTAGTGTTCCCCATACATTTTTCATTCATAGTCAAAATATTTCACATCAAATAATTTCTATCAAATGAATTTTTATATGTTATACATTTTATCAGTTTAAAATTATTTCATAGTACCGTTTTTCCGAGCTGGTTGGGAGTGTTCATACATGTACAATAAGAAAAGGCCTCCCATGGTAGATATTATTTTCGATGCATGTTTGCAGCCCCTGGCCTATGAAGGTAGGCTTGGGGTTGTTTCTGCTCAATCTCTGATAGGTTTGGCCCATGATATATTCATATAAAAGATGGTTTGATACTTGGGATGATGTTTGGTGTAGTACACTTATGACAATTTGGTTGGGATTTAGGAAAATAGTGCCTAGTGTCTCGAGTGCTTCTCTCAGGCCAATGAACCTAGTGTCATTGCAGTGGCCGACATATCCACTCACTAGAATGTTTAATACAATGTTTTCAACTCGGTTAACCAAGACATTTGATGATGGGATCAAATGGTACTCGCATCATATAGTATTGAGTATATGAAATTACATTATGAGTTAACTTCGTATTCATTATATGTATATATATATTTTTATCTGACAATGGTATGTCTTGAATAAATTTTTTGGATGCCTCCATTATGGGAACAATCAGGATACTATTTTTTTTTTGATAATGATGAAGTTTGAATGAGTGATGAGGCCTATTTTCAGGGTCCAACCCACATGTTCCCTCATTATGGTGGATACGCTTCCACCACACACATCTCAAGTAATAGAATATACTAGAAAGTAAGGTTATTTATATGTCCACACATATCGTACATCATGAGTTCTAGAATAATATTCTTATAAGGTTCCACATGAATATAGATATCCATTATGTTGAGGATTTTATAGTTTCATTCGGATTTTTTTTCAAGCTCATCCAAACACCCATGGATCAGGTCATTGTTTTTAAAGTTATCCTCTTCTAGAAAGAAACTGTCTATTGGTTGAGTCATGTTAACAAAATTCATGAATAGTCGAAACTCTCACGGTTCCCTTGTGCATTAACACCTATGTTAGGGTGTTGGAGTGGGATATAGTGTAGGATAGATTCATGTTAAAGCGACGATATAGAGATAGTGATGGAACATGGTGTTACATAGTTGATCCAACCACATCAGCTACAAGGTTCCATTTTTCAATATATTAACCAAGTATAACTTCGTATGACCAGGCTCCATCACATTTTTAGGGGAAAAATAGAGGACTAGATGTCCCATGGATGGGCGGTGCGATTCTTGTGATGATTTATGTTATATTAGAGAATGAATGTTGGCCTAAAAGAGATGATGAGTGCATGAAGATAGTCGACATATCACCATAGTAGAGGCAACACTATGATCCAATATATTCTAGATGATGGAAGGGTGGCCCACAAGATGGAGAGCAGAAAGAGGATTTGTTGGATCTTTATGAGGATGAGATATGGGTGGTGAAAATGATATTATATATTTCCACCACGACCACTAGGTGGACACATTAGGATCATGAAGCTAATAGTTGGGTTTTAAGACTACTTTAGGCTATGAAGCCACACTACCATGTGATACATGAGATGATTAGAGATGCAATATATGTTAATTATATACTTACCACAATATTAGTAAACAAATGTTTGTGTCATTCCTTTAACTGTATATTCTTGGGGTATGATATGGATCTCCCATCTGAGGTGTTAGCTCAACCACTTTGTCTAAATGTTCTTATTGGGAACAATGCTTATATAGAATTTAGATATTGTTAGTGTGAGCATTCTCTTATAGTATATAGGTTCATGTGGGAATTTTTGTCATCATGATGAAATCCTATGATTTTAGTTTGGGTATGGATCAGTTGCCCATTGTTCCAGCTCAGATTGATTGAGACATTATATAATATAGATTCTTTTAGAGTGATGAGATGATATTCACCTTTACGGGTGAGGGATATATCATAGTAGTATGAGTGGGTTCGATGAGAAGGATTCTACAACCCATCACCCAATACATGGTGTGTTTATATTTTCATGTAGCCGGATCTTTAGATATATTTATGCCTTCAATCATGGATGATTCTAAGAATTTTTTCCCTAGGGATCTTTCAGTTATACTTTTGAGGTGGTAGATGGACATTTTTCTCGAAAGGCATGTTAGGACTGCTCTGTTATATTTTTTGGAATATCATATTGAATCTATTCCGATCTGGGAGCCATGGTTGTAGTTTTATGCCCTTTAGGATAAGTTTTTTATCAGAATTAATGTGTCCCTCTAGGAAACACTAGTGGTTTTTGTGAAAAATGTGGACCAGATAACATAAATTTCCGTCGATTATCATCACCTGAACCATTCCATGATAAAGAAAATGTACCCTTTTCAAGGATTGATGACCTTTTTGAATTATTTTGATGCATGGGATTCTTCTTGAGGATCGATCTACAGTCTAACTATAATAAATTGAGAGTTCACAAGGATAATATTCTGAAGATGACATTTTGATATCACTACAGAAACAATGATATCATTGTGATGCTCTTTATTGTGATGAATTCCCCTTCACTGCTTATGGGTTGGATAAATGAGATCATTAAGCTATACATGGACCAATTTTTGGTTGTGGTCTTCAATGGAATTCTCATACACTCTATGAGAGAGGGGGTATATATATCACTTGAGGATGGTCCAATATTTTCTTCGAGTGAACTAGATCTATGTTAAGAACTCATTGTTCAAGTTATGGATTCACTAGAACCAATACCCGAGGTTTTAATATGAATTATATATGATTTAATCTCCTATTAAAACCTATATTTGGAAAAGAGAATATGTTTACTTTGATAGTGAAGTGCTAGAGTGCCATCAAGGATTTCATTCTGGGCCTAAAAAGCGATATCGTGTTGATACTACCAGAGGAGGTCATGGAGTACATTGTGTATTATGATGCCTCGTGAGTTGGTCTTGGATGCATGTTTGAGTTAGTGGGGGGAGTTATCATATAGGGGTCGATAATGTTTAGATTCCATGAGTAGAACTATGTGAATCCAGACCTATATCTAGAGGCTTTTGTCTTCTTCCTATAAATGTTAAGGGAATATATTAAGGGAGAGAAAATTGTGGTTTACATAGAATATAAGAGTCTCATATATGTATTCACAAAGATATACTTGAAATTGATACAAAAACATAGGTTGGAGTCCCTATTGTAATATGAAATTGATGTAGTCTATACACCGTGAAATAGTAATGTGGTTATAGATTCCCATATAATTATGTCACATGAAATTTTGGTGTGGGAAGATTATAAGTAGTTGTCTTACATGTAATAGCCCATGGTAGAGAAATAGGTTGTATCTTTTCATCATTTGGTAGTGTTAACTAATACTCTTATTCATCGGGTGAGAGAGTCTGAGTTGGGAGATATCTACTGTGATGTATTTCATGAAACGAAATCCTTAATAGATTCACCCAATGGATTTTCTAAATGGTAGAATAATGTTATCATTTTCCAAGGATGAATGGTGGTCCTAGTCAAGATGTGACATGATGTGTTTTGAGATTTTCACACTTATCCTTTAGATGATTATCTCTATTTGGGGAGGATGTACTAATACTATTAAAAATATTTGGTTGTCAGGAATGAGATAGTGTTTGGCTGAGTTTGTCTATCTATGAATCTATTATCAACAAGTGAAATATGCGAATCAAGTTCTGGTAGGTCGGTTGTAGCCCCTTTAGGTACATGCGTGGAAGTGGGATAGAATATCCATGGACTCTGTGATATGTCTTATGCGGAAAATGAATGACCATGAAGCCATCTGAGTGATAGTTTAATGACTCAATAAGTTTCATCACTTCCTTGATATTGGGGAGATGATTTTAGGTGAGGGATATGGGTAGAGGCCCGAAAGAGTTATTTAGAACCTAGATGAGGCCGATTAAAACCATCCACCTAATGAATGAATTGAATACATGGAGAACTACCCATGTACAAGCTGATATGATGAGGTATTTAATGTTATACATTGGGGAGAGATGGGAGGACCACCTTCTATTGGAAGAGTTTACATAAAACATTATTTATCACTCTAATATGTACATGAAATCATTTTATTCAATGTATGGGAGACCCTGCAGGTCACCCCAATGAGGTACAACGAGATGAAAGGTAAAGCTTGTGGGACCATAGTTGGTGAATAAAATGAAGGGAAGGTCTTGTTCATCAATGAGTTGATGATGAAATCTCATAGTAGGAAGAATAATATACAGATTGCTGTCACATGCCCTTGGAGTTTAGGTAGGGATAACACATATTCCAGATAGTCTACCCACTATGAGGACTTCAATTACTTGACTCGGGAGGAAATCTATCCTTAAGGATCATCAGGATATTCTATATCTATCTTAGGGTTTTTGAGGTTGCTTACCCCATATCCCTTCCCTCATTACATGGTCGGGTCCACGAAGTCTTCCATGTGTCACAGTTGAGTAGATACATGAATGACCATAGAAATGTTTTGACATGAGCTAGATAGAAATTTAGTATAGATACACCAGTTAAGAGCACTCATTGCCGATCGAGGTTCCATAGCATAAGACTCTGTATGAATGGACAATTTCTTTTGTTCATGTTTTTAGACTACATGGGGGCATGAAAAACAGATCATATAAGTAGGAGAGCCCGATGTGGGCTCAGTATCTATAGATTTTTTTTCTTAATTATATATTTTTAGGGATGAAAATATTAATGTAGGTAATAATTTTGAGACCTCGATTTAACCTCATAAGACATTAAAATATGTCAAAATATATTTTCAGAACTTGGTTTGAAGATGGTATGTGAAGCCAAAGCTCATTGTGCCCGAAATTAATTTAATGAAAATAAAAAATCCATTTTAAATTATAAATGTACTATTTTTCAATGAAAATATGATATCTCCAAAAACATATCTCAAATTATTAATAAGAAACCACAGTTGAGAACAAATTGCAATGTTTACATGTGGTGGGACTTAAAATAGGTCTACCGAGGACATTTAGAAAAAAGTGGATGTTGACAGTGAATTCAAGGAGTTAATTAAATAAATAATTTATTTAATAAATTAATTGACTCGAATAGGATTTATATTAAATTCACCAATATGATAATCTTATGGATTTAGCTTCATGAATCTTTTGATAATTGAGTTTATTTCTTCCACCACTCATTTGGAAACCAAATGAGATGACGATGAACATCTAGATCGAAGCACAATGAATGCAACGATCCCTCTCCAAAATTGGTGACTGTGTTATTAATTGGAAAATGATCTAATATACTTGAATTAATTTACATTTGATATGTATTTGCAATTTAATTAAATTAAAAGGAATGATCAATACGTCACATTGATCACTTCCAATTGTAGACAATTTCATTTTTATGTGTACTAAAATGAAATTGGTAAATAAATTGTTATCTAACCATTGATCTCCCAATTTTATTCATTGGACAAGAAAAGTTGGGAATGAATTGTTAAAATATTATTATTGATACATTCTTCCATGAATTGTTTTTTCTAATCATCTTTGGACCATTGGGTCATGATTTGAAATTCTTGGATAGGATCGAGCCTGATCAAACCCCCAATTTCACAATGATTTCATGTGGAAAAAATGGATCAAAAATAAATAAGAGACCCAATGATAATTAATTGTATAATTGGTACTTGTTATTGTATTTGATATCCAAGACCAGCTGTTACGATGGGAGATGACCGGATATGCACAAGGTTAATGTGTTACATGTTAGAAGAATAATGATTTGATTTTCTTCCACCAAAGGTCCAAAATCAATGTTTGGAACAAGATCCATATATTTAAGGATGTGACAAGGTATAACTCAATGGTCGAATGACCCAATATAGATATTGGAAATTTTATTTGAGAATTTGTGAAATTCCCAACTATACGACATGTTTTCCAAAGAACACACGACGTGTTGGTCTCTGTATGTGGTGGCTAGGTTTTTTGACAAGATAAGTATCACACAGAGTGTGGGACCCCCACACATTGTGTGAATTATTATAGAGACTCGGTGTGTAATTTTAGAGGACACCAGCTTTTCCAATCACACATTGTGGACCAAAATTCATATATAGAAGAAAATTACAATGACAGGGATATAGAGTAAAGGAAAGTCCTCAGGTGGCACATACACGATGTGTAATCACTATACATGCCATGCATGCTTACATGGGACAAGATCCATGTTTTAGTAGGGACACATCCAGGTGATGGATCATGAACGAATGTCATGTGGGTCCCCTCACATTCCATGTACCCCATTTTAACATTATTAGGAAACATTAACCTTTTATATATATTTATATTGGACTCATGTTTTTTTTTCTGAGTAGCCTATCCCGCCTGTTTTTCCTTGTAGAATGCGATAGTGGACTCAATATTGTATTTTAAGATATTGAAAAATAATTCCTAGTTGTGATAAATATTTCAGTGATGCTCTGTGACAACATTGATCACATAAGACCACCAGTAGATTATTGAGTGGGACCCCCATAAAGGGATATGACATGGACCTCTACCTATCTACAGAGTGGAACCCTCCAATTAAATTGGCCATGTTTCATCTGTCTAATTTATGAGAAGAACCCACTCATTGGGAGGGTCGGGTTCCCTGTACATTTATACTAGTTAGACCATTCAATTAAATCAGGGTATGGTTCCCCAACTACTGGTGTGGAATTCTCCTCCCGGTCTAGGAATAGGCCACCAACAACATAATTGAGTGGAACCCTCCTCTAGAGATAGGTCATGGGTCCTTCAATACTAGAGTGGAATTATCCACTGTGGATGAGCATGAGTCCTCTACCAACTATTATTATGGAACCCTTTTTCCTGTCTAGGCATGGGTCCTCTATAGATAACTTTAGTGGCACATTCCAATGGATTCAGGACATGGGTCCAAGACCATAAAGTGGCACCCTATTTACAAGACAATTCATGGGTCTTTTAGTTCATTAATGAGTGGAACCCTCCAGGTGTACCATGGCATGGTTCTTCTACCTAGATATTGTTCCCCTGGACTATGTGGTATAGTGGGGAGGTGTGCCCTGAAATGCATGTTTTCTACTAAGTAGAAGAGTAAGATTCCTGAAAACACTAATTGACCTACAGAACTCTTATGACTATATTCCCAGTTTGGGCTATGTGATAGAGTTCCCCTTCTCTCTCATTTTAGAGTCTTTGGAAAAATTATATATATATATATATATATGTTGCTGGATTACTTTAACTTGCTTTCTTTAGGAAGATCCATCTACTATCATACTATCCCTATTTAGTCTCATACTTTTCCCCCTCTAACATTCAGGGCATTAGAGTTGGTATGTATAAACTAAACCCTGCATGTGTTTTTCTCAGACATCTTGTGTCATATGTCAATGACGAATAGGTTAGTAGTGACTTCAAAATAGCAGTGGGATAAATCATATGTTGAACAACATATGTTAACCCGAGCACAAATATTAGGAGTTGGGTTCTCTAAGATAATTTACATTCCAATTTTTTTAGGTTGGTAGTTCTTTCGAAATGGTCATGTATTTTATCCCATTACATTTAGTTTTAACGATCATAATCATTTACATCATATAGGGGTTTAATATAAATGATTATATTCAAGATATTGAATTTTCTAATTATTCATCTATACTATTGCATTGATAGTTTTGGGTCTGTGTTTATTGGTACATTATGAAAATAACTTCTTGGTTAGATATACCTTTTAGTGCATGTCACCAGCCCCTAGCCTATGGAGGTGGTATTTGGGTAGTTGGGGATCAATACATGGTTGGTTTTGGGTATAAATTTTTTCAATAAAATTTTACTCATGTTTGTTTTTGACAAAATGGTTTAAATAGAATCATCTTGCTATTTTCAAAACAAGGTTCTTGGTGACTTTTTACAAAAATAATTAAAAGAAAACAAAATTTTAATGTACTTTTAATGAACATAAATTTTATCCATAATGGATGATCAATTATTTGAATCATTATTTATATGATTTTATGATTCTCTTCGAATAATTTTTTTTAAATATTATTGATTTTTATGGATATAAAATTGATTTTCCTCAAGAGTATTTAATTATATATTTTTGTATTTCTACTCAAAAATAAATGTATCAGTTTATTTTACATATACTCTTTTCGTAATAAGCTTTAATGATAATATCCTAATTATTTCCTTGAGTGGTTTATGATCTATTTAGTGGGAAAATATTAATATTTTATAACCTTGTTTTTCAATTAAAATATTTCTATCAACTATGTATTGAATATAATATTTTCCTATATCATATGATAAAAGAATTGCATTTCTTATATGATGGGTGAATCCTTCAGTAACCCCTTGATGCATCGATATGGCACATGAGACAAACTGGATTGTGCATTGGTTCAAAACATTAACTATTATGTATTATGTCTTCAAAAAAGTTATGTATGGTGTGTTTTTGATTCCCAATATAATATATTTCATCAATTGGATTTTTTATTGATTTCTATGTAATTATTTGATTATTTAGGATATATTTAGAAATGATTTTTCCTCTTCTAATTATTCATATGTAATTATTTGATTTTCATTTAATCATTCCATGTAATTCTTTATTATATATCTATTGAATAATCATCTTGCATTTTAAGTTATTTCCATTTCCATTAAAAATATTCCGTGTATAATTATTGTATCTTCCACTATACTTGACCCCTACTGAGTGTCTAAGAACACACTTTTTTTTATTTTCCCATGGTAATGATTAACTAATAATTGAATGAGTTAGAAGAAGAAAAATATTTACTTTAAATATGTTTTGCATTTTTTATTATCCTATCTGATGTGAGAATCAACTATGTATCTTGTTTACCAACACTAATAATCAATTTGGTCTTTCAGGATGCAATTTCACATATTATACGAAAATATAATATTGTAACCACTAACTCCTAGTATACAAGTTTAATGTATTTACTATTATTATCAGATCAAGATAAATAGAAACCATGGGAACTAGATTTGGGAAAAAAGTATATTAGGGAACATTACCCTATGATTGAATTTTGGTATATGTCAATTTACAAGATAAGTTCATAAAGCCTTGGTGACATAGATATAATATAGTTTTCCTAGAAATAGATCCATGTCACTATAGTACCAGTGGATATGCTTTTTTGAATATATTATTCTTGGTATAATAAATCTATATGGCATTATATTTATTCCATCATTACTGTGTACGGTTAGCGTGACCGTAATACGCACATTGTTTGAAAATCATTGAGTATATACATGGATTAATTCAAATTTTCATAGTAAACCAATATTATGAATTATAAAATAGATCCTCTAAAGACTGTGTTATGACATAGTTTTATTGGATAAACCTAAAGAGTACTGGGATGATAAATTTATGGCTAATAATATGGTTAAAGGCACAGATAACAATTTTGAGATTTTTGGTGATGAAAATTAAACAAGACTAGAGATCACTCTTGGGAAATTTATGTGAACACACCCTTTAGTTTAGTATATTTTTAATTTGAAGGTTAATTGATAAATACTAGTTTTTATTTTCTGGAAATAGGTTTAATGGTTTTCATGATGGTTAGGGTTTGTATGACCTTTGATTATGAGGTAATTACTGGTTATTAAAATTTTGTAACAAATGTTTTATCACATAGATATCCATGGGAAGGAAATTTTTTTTGACTAATATGGGTATTTTTGATAACATTAATCATTTCATTGGGAATTTTATTAAATTATATTAATATTTTTTTAGAATAATGACAACATGTGTTTTAGGAGATAACTCATCACATCTAGCAAGGTGAGACGTCTTGAACCCAAAACAGGAGGGAGAAATCTGTAAAACACCAACCACTAACCTATGTGACATCCTGGTTGGTTTGAAATTATTTTTTACATAAATGGACTTGTAGAAAAATATTTTTTATATTTTTATAACAATTTTATAGGATTATCCCATTTTTTCTGATTAATGACATTTCAAGAGATGTTTTATTCAGATTTGAAATATATTACCATTTAGATTTTTGTAATAGATTATTTGGGAATAATTATATAATATTGTTAGGTGTTTTCTACAGGGTATGTGATAAACAATGAGGTTAATTTTTTTTGTGCTTTACAGTTATTCTGGTTATTTTAGTTATCGGGTTATTTATTTAAGAGATGATTAACATTATACCTTAGGTTTTATTATTGAATTTGGGAGAATAATGTATTTTTTATATAAATAAATAATTTTTTATTTTAGTGCTTCTCTTATATTGTGCAGACCATTTTGGTTTTAGATAATTTATCCTGATAAGAGGAATATTTTTTTATAATTTTTTTTGTAATTATGCACCAAGTTAAATTTTTATTTTAGTTATTAAAAAATAAAACAATCATCAATAAAACTAATTTTGTGTGTGTAAAGATGATCTTTTAGGATAAATTGATTTAAGGATGACATTTTTATTCTAAATTAATTATCTTTTTTAACTTAATAGTATAGATGGTAAAGGAACTATTTAACACAAATTAAGGGATCTTTAAAAACACATATCATACTACAATTATTTTTTATGAGTCAACAAAAAATTTATTGCCGCATTAAAATAGAGTTTTTTTTTCATTCTAATAACTATATTATATATAACTCTCTAATACTAATTTGGAATTAGTTTTCTCTTTATTTCTATATTTTCACATCCCACTAATTTTAGAATATTTTGAATCCTAGTTTCCTATTATTTTATATGACCTTCATACTTCACTTTCCTTCTATTCACGAAGTGGTGTTATTATAACTCATTGGGATGTTTTGGTTTTTCAATAAATGTCTTTCAAAATATTAAAACCAATGTTAATGAGTTAAATTTAAAAATACTTGGAAATCATTTATTGATGGTGGGTAGAATGTGAGACCCCAATATTTTTAAAGGACACCTTTCACAATAGCATATTTAACACGTAAAAAATCCAAAAAGGATGAGATATTTTTAATATTTAAATGATATAGTTATAAACTAGCCATTAAATTATAAGGTCTAAAAAGGATTAAAATTATTATAAAATATATATATACATCATAATAAATAAAAATTAATTAATTAGTTATTTTTAAATAAACACTTAATTTTAATAAAGTTATTTTTATAAAATAAAATAATTATTTTTCTTAAAATATTGTTTTTATTTTTTCTGAAAAAATATTTGAATTAATTTATATAACTATTAGAGATTTTATTAATAAAAAATGACTTTTCTAAAATCAACATATCAAAATTATTTTTTGGTGAATTTATAATATTTTTCAATAAAGATTTTATTTTTAGTGAACCGTGAAAAATATGGAATTATTTAAAACAATAAATTATTTACATTAAATACAATAATTTAGATTATATATTTTATTTCATTTCTAAAATTCATGAGATTTAATGTAAAAACCCGGACCTTCTTTTCAGGAATGTTTTTCCTTTTTCTACTGTTTTTGAGAAAAGAGGAGTTCTAGAATTTTTTGAAGTAGACACATTTTACATTATAAGTACACGTTGTGTACTTCATTGTTGTGCGAGGCTGTGTGCCACCGTGTAAGGGCCACGCACACAGTCGTGTGGGGTGATGTGGAGGATACTTAATGTGGAGTATAGAAAAGGATAGTACACACCGTGTACTTTGTTTTTTTTCATTAAACGAACTGGGGTCACGTCTGACGGACAGAACACCCACCATTTAGATTTGGATCGTCTGAGAGTGAGGGTACGACTACATATCTTCTCTGAGCCCCCAAGTATATGTCCTTCCTCTGAATAAATAACCGTCGATTGTGTTGGAACCGCAACAACATGTTCTTCCTTCTTCTAGAGTATCATTTTCTAATTAATCATCTTTTTAAAGTTATTAGGGGATGAACGTTTTGTAAATTTTCATAGATATACGATGTTCTAAGGATATTCAAGCCTTGTGGTTCCAGTATATAAATATCCTAGCATCAAGGTAGGTGGTTTGTGCCTTTCTGTTTCTGGTCTTTGAGTATTATGTGCATATTCCACCAATACCCTTGAACGGTGTGTTGTGTGTTTATTATTTTTCCCCTATTATTTACCTTCCTTGCATTTATCCTCATTTAGAGGAAATTTGGCATTGTATATGGATAATTTCTATGCTTTTATGTTTTTACCATGCCCTATTCTGTTTACAACCTTTTGGTCTTGTTCAGCATTTGGTCGTTATACCTGTTTTCCATGCCTTGTGAACATGGGATGGAGTGATGTTCCTGACAAGCTTGTTATGCAGTAGACTGGTTAGCCAAGTAGCTCTGTAAGTTTACTTTGGAATTTTGGAATTATTATGCACTGACTATCACTGGGTCGTGAGAACCTGGTGCTATAGACTATAAGGGGATAGACAGAGATAGCTTCCTCAGAGAGTCTTGGACATTATGGACTATAGGCGATAGACCGAGTGAGATTCCCATTGAGTTGTGGATATTATAGACTATAGGAGGATAAACCGAGTGATCTTACTCAAAGAGTATTTAGCTTTATCAACTATTAGGGGATAGACTGAGTGAGCTTCCTCAGAGAGTCCTTGTTTTAGTTGATTTTCCTTAAACCATTCCAGGCTATAGGAGGAACTGACGGGGTGAGCTTCCTCAGAGAATATGTGATAGACCTGAGGCCATAAGGGGATTTGACCTAGAGATATTTTTTATAGTGTCTCTTGACCATGGGGATATGAGGGGGATTGTCTTTGTGATCTTCCCTAGAGATTCCCTAACTACCTTAGACTATAAGGGGAATTGATTGAGCATGCTTCCTTAGAGAGTCATATAATTTCGTATGACCAAACTATAGGGGTTAGGTTTAATGTACTGCCCAGAGGGTTAATGTAACATCTTGGATGGGACCAGAGGGGATAGATGTTATTACTTCTCATAAGTTTTCCTAATTGTTGTTAGTTTTTTCTTCAATGCTTCTTGTTGATCTGTGGATTGATTACTTTTTTGTATCATCATGTTTACTACTTACTATTACTGATTACTGTACTATTACCTACCATATACACACTGACTATTTGGCATAGATATTTGGGTGGTTGCCTACTGGTATTTAGTCTCACACCCTGTTTGGGTCATGATTTTGGTCCCAACAAAATTATATTGTTGCATGTATAGACACGGTAAAGCACCCTTCTACATCATGTACTTGACTTGCATTGGAGTAGAAGAGCATGGGACCAAGTCGAGGCTTGTGATGTTGAGGAGTTGATTGCCTGTTGTTTTATTTTTTTCTTTGGTTTATTATTGTATTTAGAATTGTGACTTGTTTTTATTCTTTCCTAGACACATGTATTATGCAGTATTTAATATATATATGTATATGTGTGCTCCAGTTGCTTATTGTTTTAGTTTTATGCTGTTTACTGTTGTTAGATATTTATTGCCTCTGCTATTGTATGTGTTGCATATTTCTCATGTGTACTCTACCAATGAGGGAATAGTTTCCCCACTATCACACCCAAGGCCCTCACTGCTAGTCGACAGCCTCTAGCATTCGAGTAAATGTGCTTGAGGCCATGTGACGAACCGGGTACGGGGCGCCTCCTGGTGGCTTCCAGAACTAGGGAATTAAAAATTGGAATCAGAGGAATTCTCTTCTCTTAACATACTATTTGGAACCTATATCATGGGATAGGATGTAATATGTACTTGGAAATAAGCTGTGTCTGGGAGTAGATAACCCATGTACATGGAAAATCTAATCTACCTCGTTTATTGCAATTTCTTTAGATTTTGAAATTTATAGTTGATTTGATTTCACCTTGAGTGACTCATATGATGTGTGTTGTTACTGTTGATATTATTGAGGTTCTATATCTATTGAAACCATATGTGATGAGGGTATGATATCTCATGCATCATGTAGGCACTCGATAGAAATCACATGTCATGCATTATTGCCATGTCATCTAGGATGCATTAGTGTTATCATGTTGTTGTGATAGATGATGTGTAAAATATGCATGTTGTTCTGATAGATGCATGATAGAATACCTTCATTTAATAGGATTGTTATATGTAAGGTCTTGTTTGGATGAACACCAAATTTCAATTCTTAAGGTGTTATGGACCAACATGAATCAGAACATCAGGATCATTGACTTGTTTCCTTTTTATATGATATATATGAGATGCCATGCTCTGATTCGCAAGGAGTATGGGCCTTCACAGATCAAAATTTGGCACCATAATTCTTGTTTTTTGTGTTTTCTGGGCTCCATAGCAGTTCTGAGGCTACTGCCAAGAAAAAACCAGAATACACGGCATGTACTTTATGAATACATTCCGTGTAGTTTCTAAACCATTTCACTGATTGTGTGGGAAGAAATACAGGTTTGTGAAAAAATTTCAGGAACATGACGTGTACGGTACGTACACTCTGTGTTGTAGTGACTGTGTTTCTACCAGTGTGACTAACGACACGGATGGATGAAACATCGACTATACATGCCATGTTGTTTTATCACACATCATTCTATGTAACCAAATTACCAAGTCGTGTCATGAACAACATGGGTATCGTAAAACCTTCATGTACACACAGTGTTCTCAGGGAGCACACCGTGTAGAGTGAATCGTGTGGTCGGCCGTGTGACTTACAACATGGGTCGGTGAAACCTTGTCTAGTATACATCGTGTCTTTCATGAACACACCATGTATTTTAGGTTTAATAGGACTGTGTGGGTTATCCATGTATGGAGACACGGGCAGTGTAATAGAGTTCATGTACATGTCATGTGTATGGACAACAAACCGTGTGGTTGGGGCGTCACACGATCGGTTGTGGCATAAGTACACACCCATGAAAATGAATTAAAGGAACACGATGTGTAGTTTGTATAGACGTCGTGTTGTAATGTTTTCTAAAACATGAATAGTTACGTCCTCTTGTTCTCTTCTTACACTCCTTATTTTCTCTCTTTGTTAATCTTGAATCTAAGGTGTGTGTTTAACCTTGCAGATTCATGCCACTGAGACATCTCCCTATTGACTGCCAGTTGCATGGCAATGATTAGACGCCCGATATGGCTGATCAGGGACATCCTGTAGATCCTCCTATTATGCCATACAAGGAACCATTAGTTATACCAGTTGCAAGCATCAATGCATAGTTTAGGGAAGATTTCTTCTGGATAATGAAGACCTTCCAGGGAGCGCCGTGTCCAGTCCCATCGATGGAAGAGTTGACGTGGGTTTTCCAGCAGCATCATCCTTTTACTTTCTCAGGGGTAAGAGGACCTTAGGCTGTAGAGTCATGGCTTGAGGCCATGTTGACGATTTTCAAGCATCTGGAGTTACCTCTAGAGAAGAGGGTGAAGCTTGCTACCTATATGCTCTGAGACTCCAGAAAGAGTTGGTGGGAGGTGATCTCATAGTCATGATGCCATCAGAGTATGACTTGGGATGAGTTTCGACACATAATCTATGATTACTTATACCAAGAGACATTGAGGGTCGATCGTGCCCAGGATTTTAAGAGTCTGGAGCATGGTACTCTTTCTGTTATGGAGTACTCATATCACTTTACTGAGTTAGAGTCCTTCACGCCTATTCCAGAAGGCGATGAGTTGTTCTTTGAGTGAATGTTTGAGGATGGTCTGAGGCATGACATCAGATCACAGGTGAACATCTTCAGGTTGACTTCGATATCCTCTATCGCCAACCAGGTGCTGATCACTGAGAAAAATATGATGGATTCTGATGTAGTGAGCCAGGGCGGTTCGACATAAAGAAATAGTGTTCCTTCTACTGATAACATGAAGTGCTGCAAGGAGTCTGTTCGAGGAGATTATGGTATACAGAATGTATCTTCGGGCAGCCATGTGGTATGCTACTAGTGCGGGAGGAGCGAGAATACTAGTCCCTAGTGCCAAAAAGACCCAATGGAGTGATGATCATGTGGAAAGATGGTCCATATTCAGCATTTCTGTCAGTTATTCTCACCTACAGCTAGTGGTAGGGGTTACCTCTATGACCCCGTGTAGAGGATATGCTTCGTAAGTTTCTCACCAGTCTGAGAACTAGAGTACTTCTGGCCATTCGGGCCGAGGTGGAGGTCGTGGTCGTGGTGTTAAGTCTTCAGGCTACCATTGACAGCAGAGTGGATCAACTCAGAGTGGTTAGGTAGGGTCACATGGCCTTGGAGAAGTCCCTACATTTACAGTGGAGCAGACCCATCAAGAGCAGGATCCAGACCCCTCTACAGTTTGAGGTATGATCTTAATATCTTCAGTTTTATCTTCATCTCTTTTCGATACTGGTGTTATGCGTAGCTTTACCTCTATTGCTGTTGTGGAGATCCTTGGGATCTACATCTTTTCCTCTGCCGATACATTGACCCTAGAAAAACCATTGGGGACTAAATCGGTTAGTATACCTCAAAGCAGCGAGTGCCATCTTGAGGTTGTGGGGTGTCACTTCTTCTGGAACCTCTATTTCCTAGAGATGATGGTTATTATGTCATTCTCAGAATGGACTGACTAGTTCCCTTCTAGGGAGTAGTCTGCTGTTATAGCCTCAAGATAAGTTTCATATCACTTGTGGGTGGACCACTTCTTTATAGAGGTGAGTGGGATGTCTAGGTGAGTCGAGTAGGACCCGAGCATCATGGTCTAGGAGAAGTTACATCTTAGATTTCTAGTCTATATCTGGATGACCAGGGGACTTCACAGTTAGACTTTCCCCTAGTGATGGATCATTTAAGATATGTTTTTCCAGAGGAATTTTCAGGTTTTCATCCCAAGCTTGAGGTAGACTTCTCGATTGAGCTCAGGCCAAGAGCATCAACAGTGTCCATTACTCCTAATATGATGGATACACCTGAGTTACAGGATCTCAAGAAGCAGTTGGAGGAGTTTAAGGAAAAAGGTTCCACCGACCTAGTACTTCTCCTTGGGGTTCGCTTGTTCTACTTTCGAAGAAGGCAGATGGTACCCTTAGGATTTGTGTGGACTATCAGAAGTTGAACATGTTGACAGTCAAGAACCGATATCCCTTGTCGAGGATCTATGATCTCTTCGATCAACACCATGGTGCCCTGGTATTCTCAAAGATTGATTTGGGATCTGGTTATCAATTGTTATGCATTAGACCATCTAATATACCACTTACAGCCTTATAGAGTAGGTATGGTCTATAAAAGTATATGGTTATGTCGTTCGGTCTCACGAATGCACCTACTGTTTTCATGGAACTGATGAACCGAGAGTTCCATCCATATTGGATTCCTTCATGGTTGTATTCGTGGATGATATCATGGTGTAATCTCTCACTCGAAACATCCATGCTTCCCATATTGAGATCATTTTGAGTACAATGAGAGAGCATCAATTATATGGTAAGCTCTCAAAATGTCACATTTGGATGGACCATATTCACTTCTTGGGTCATGTTATCTAAGAGGCAGGAGTATCAGTAGACCTGGATAATGTGAGAGTAGTAGTTTCCTGGGACCAGAAAAAGAATGTCTTTGAGGTGCAGAGTTTTCAAGGGCTAGCTGGATACTACAGACGTTTCATACAAGACTTTTCACGCCTATCCGCACCATAGACATCTCCGATCAAGAAAAGGGTGAAGTTATTATGGTCAGATCATTGTGGGTAAGCCTTTAAGTAGTTGAAGTGGAGGTTGATGTCAGCACATATTATAGTATTTCCAGATCTGGGCAAGAGAAATACGATTTTTTGTGATGCTTCAGGTATCAGGATAGGTGCTATGCTTATGCAGGGATATGGATTTGTTGATTATGGGTCTCAGCAGTTAAGGCCACATGAGAGGAATTACCCGACACACAATCCGGAGACAGAAGTTGTTGTTCATGCCCTACGTTGTTGGAGACATTACCTTCTGAGAGAGATCATTTTGGTGTTTTCCAAACACAAGAGTCTCAAGTACATCTTCACAAAATATGATCATAACATAATATATAATAGGTGGGAAAAGTACCTATAGTCCTTTGACTTTGAGCATGACTATACACCTGGGAAGGGAAATAGAGTGGCTGACACGTTGAGGTGGATAACTCAGATACACGAAGTTCAGGAGGCCAACAATGAATGTCATCTTATGGGTCCATTCTCTGAGATGCATTTGGAGGTGCACGACAGTCCGGGGCATACTTTTATTTCCTTTGTAGATGTTACCTCTACTCTTATTGATCAGGTACGAATGAGGCAACTATCAAACTCAGAAGGCCTAGTCCTACGGGAAATCATTTCTGGAGAGGACCCTATTCATGGGTGGACCATAAGAGAGGATGAGATATTTCTTTTCTAGGGACGCTTATGGGTGCCATCAGACATACGCGAGGAGCTGACATGGGTCTTTCACTCCTTTGTTTGGGCAGTTCATCCTGGTGTCACGAAGATGTATCGTGTTTTACATTGTCAGTATTGGTTCTCAAGTATGAAGAGAGAAGTTTCTATTTTTGTCCTTAGGTGTTCCACTTGTCAGCAGGTGAAGACAGAGCATCAGCTGCCAGTAGGTCATTTACATTAGTTACCCATTCCTGAGTGGAAGTGGAATGACATCGTGATGGATTTTGTCACTAGGTTGTCGAGGTCTCTTTGAGGGAACAACCTAGTATCGGTTGTCATTGACTGACCCGTGAATGTTTCTCACTTATTGCCGATCCAGAAGACCTTCGATATTGATGGGATGGGCAGTTGTACATCTGAGAAATTGTATGGTTCCATGGGGTTCCAAATTCCATTGTTTCTGATAGGGATTCACATTTTAATTCTAGTTTCTGGTAGGGAATTCAAATGGTTTTGGGTACATATGTACTTTTGAGTATAGCTTACCATCCCCAAACAGATGTCCAGTCTGAGTGTATGATTCAGGTGCTTGAAGACACGCCAAAATCAAGCATTCTGGACATGGGTGGTTCTTGGGAGAAGCATATACCTCTTGTGTATTTTTCCTACAAAAACAGTTTTCTAGTGATTGTTCAGATGAAACCCTATGAGGATTTTTATTGTAGGACATACCGATCACTTTTATGTTGGCTGGAGGAAGGAGAGGCAGCTTTGTTGGGACCTCGCCTTGTTCAGGATAACTTAGACAAAATATAGTTGATTCAGAAGAGGATGTCTACAATGTAGTCTCAACAGAAGACTTATGTTGATCAGCGGAGATGACCTATGGAGTACGTGGTTGGGGATCAGTTTTTCTGGCGTGTCACACCGAGATTGGGACACAAGAGGATTTAGAGATAGGGTATGCTTTCACTACGGTATTTTGGGCTGTTTGAGGCATTTGGGAGAGGTGGGCTGGTTTCCTATCAGTTGTAGTAACCTCAAAGGTACCGGGATATTCACAATGTCTTCCACGTTTCTGATCTCCGAAGTTACTTTTCTGACCTATATCATGTCCTTCAACCTAAGGAGGTTGAGCTCAAAGCGATTGCATCATTTGAGGAACATCTTATTCGGATTGTCGATCAATGTACGAAGGTTCCTTGTGGTTGTTCTGTTCCACTTGTATGGGTTCTATGGCAGCACGGCTGAGTACAAGACGATACATGGGAGAGGGAGGCCGAAGTTCGATCGTAGTGGTCAGAGCTGTTTGGGATTTCTTCTTCAATGCCTCGCTAGGGAAATTCAGGGGAAAATTTCATTAAGGGGGGAAGTTTGTAAAAACTCAATCCTTATTTTCAGGTATGTTTTTCCCTTTTCTAGATTTTTTGAGAAAAGAAGAGTTTCTCAAAAAATTTTATGTACATGTCGTGTACTTTATAAGTACACGCCGTGTTCATCATTGTCGTGCAAGGCCATGTGCTGGCTGTGTGAGGTCCACACACAAGGTCATGTGGGGTGATATGGAGGCCGCTTAAAGAGGAGTACTGAAAAGGCTAGTACATGCTCTGTACTCCAAATCTAAATGCTGTGTACTTTGTTTTTTTCATTAAACGGAAGGGGTTCACATCTGACGGACATAACACCCTCCTTTTAACTTTGGTTCATCTGAGAGCGAGGGTACGGCCACAGATCTTCTCCAAGACCCCGAGCCTCCGTCCGTTCTCTGAATCGACCACCGTCAAATGCGTTGGAACTATAATTGTAAGCTTTTACTTCTTCTAGTGTATCATATTCAAATTCCACCACGTTTCAAAAGTTATCTTGTGTTGATCATTTTGTGAGTTAGCATAGATCTACGACGTTCTAAGGAGGTTCAAGACTCGTGGTTAAAGTATATTGATATACTAGAATCGTGGTATGTGGTTTGTGCCTTTCGGTTCAACGTATTTGAATATTATGTGAAAATTCCACCAATACCCTTGAATGAGGTATTGCGTGTTTACTCTTTTTCCCTTGTTGTTTTCTTGACTTTCTTGTATGTTTGTGTAGAGGTAATTTGTGTTTGTATAAGGATAATTTCTATTATTGGATGTTTTTCCCATGAATTTTAATATTTATGACATTTTGGTCTTGTTCACCCTTTGGCCGTTATACCTGTTTTCAATGCCTTGGGACTGTAGCATGGACTTTTGTTCCTTACATCCTTGTTATGTTGTAGACTGGTTAGCCAAGTAGCTCTGTAGGTTTACATTGTCCTTATAGAATTATTATGCACTGATTAGCACGGGGCTGTGAGAACCTAGTGTTATAGACTATAAGGGGATAGACTGAGTGAGCATCCTCAAAGAGGATTGGACATTATGGACTATAGGGGATAGATCGAGTGATCTTCCCATAGTGTCTTTCATATTATAGACTACAGGAGGATAGAATGAGTGAGATTACTTAGAGAGTCTTGATATTTATCGAGTATAAGGGGAAAGACCGAGTGAGCTTCCTGAGAGAGCATTTGTTTTGTTTGATTTTCCTTAAACCATTCCAGGCTATAAGAGGAATTGACAGGGTGAGCTTCCTCAGAATGTGTGTGATAGAACTGAGGCTATTGGAGAAATTTACAGAGCGAGCTTCCTCAGAGTGTCTTTAGATCTTTGGGCTATAAGGGTAATTGACCATGTGATCTTCCTCAGAGACTCCCTGACTACCTTAGACTATAAAGAGAATTTACAGAGCATGCTTCTTTAGAGAGTCTTATAATTTCATATGACCAAACCGGAGGGGTTATGTTGAGTTTACTACCTAGAGGCTTGTGGTAACTTCTTGGATGGGATCATAGGGGATACTTATGAGTACTTTCTAGAGGGTTTCTTAGTTGTGGATAGCTATTTTCTTCACTGCTGCTTGTTGATCTGTGGATTGTTTACTGTTGTGTATCATCCTCTTTACTACTTAATGTTACTGATTACTGTACTATTACCTGCCATATACTCACTGACTATTATGCACAGATCTTCGGGTGGTTGCCTAATAGGATTTAGTCTCTCACCCTATTTTGGTCATGTTATTGGGCCCAAATAGATTATATTATTGCAGGTATAGACAAGGGAATGCTCCCTTATACTTCAGGTACTTGACTTGCATTGGACCAGGAGAGAATTGTAACATGGCGAGGATTGCGATGCTAAGTAGTTTCTTATCGTTTTTTGTACTTTGGTTTAGTATTATATTCCCCATTGTGACTTGTTTGGTTTCCTTCGTAGACAAATGTATTATGAATCATTTCATATATATATGTGTGTGCTCAGATTGTTTATTGTTTTGGTCTTCTGATGTTCACTATTCTTAGATATTCCCTACTTCTGCTATTATTGGTGTTGATTATTTCTACTGTGTACTCTTCCAATTAGGGCATAGTTTCCCCAGTATCACACCCAAGGCCTTCACTGTAACTTGGCAGCCTCTGGTGTTCGGGGAAATGCACTTGAGGTCGTGTGACCAACCAGGTACGGGGTGCCTATGGGTGGCTTCCGGAACATGGGTGTTACATTTATTATCTATTAGATATATATTTGACTAATTTATATCATTTTAATAATCATTTTTAGGATTTTTGTACAAAATTATTTTTTACTTAATAACTCATTTTTTCGAAAAAAAAAATTTATGTGAATGACATTGTTCCATTTTAGTTAGTAATTATTAATCTAAAAAGGAATTATATAAATAAAATATATGTATTTATATTTATCTATTTGAATTGAAATTCAGATAATTAATATTACTAAAGATATAGCTAATTTAATGTCATCTTTTCCTTGAGAATTAATTTTTTTAACAAACTCATTTTTTCATGCTTTTAGAGTATATTTTTTCCAAAAAAATATTTTTTTTATTTAAATTTAATCCTGAACAATATATTCCATATTTTGAAATAGGAGGATAAAATTTGGCAAATTGATCACTTTTTTTCTCATTATGAACAATAAATAAGGTAAATAATAAGCATCTTGGAATGGGAAAATCAAGTAAATAATGTCAAAAAAATATACAAGGACTAAAATATGACACTTAAACCTGAATTTATCCTATTGGATTAGTTTTTTTCATCCCATTTAATATATTTTTAAAATTTTCGAAATTTGGTGCCATATATCATTAATGTTATCCTGTATAATAATTATGTAAAAGATAAAGTAACAAATTTCACTTTATTTCCTTCAATTTCATTAATATTTTTTAAAGGATAAAAAAACATATGTTTTTTGGTAAATGGTTATTTTAAAGGTATATATTTATTTTTTTAATAATCTTTTTTAGTGATGTAATAACGAGCTTAAAATATAATGAAATATAGATAAAACATTTTATTCAATTAAGAGAAAAATAACACAAACCATTTTAAATGGTATTAAAGTAATTATATATGAATAAAATATTATTCTAAAAAAATTAAGATACAAACATTTAATAATTCTTATTAAATATATTTTATTGTAATTTTATTTTTTTAATTTTGTATTCAATTTCAAATTTATAGAATAATGTCAAAAATTACATTAATGTTGGTTTATAATAAATATAATATTATTTAATGTTTTATAATTACCAAGAATATGATATTTTGTGAATAGATTTATTAATGGTTAAGAATATCATATATGGAATATTTAAGAACCATTTTTCCTTTTATTGTAATGATATTGACCCCTAAATAGTGAAAAATTCATTATCATCATAATTGAAATAAAGTGTTAATGGAAGTTAAAAAACGAGATAGACATGAAACTACAATATTAACATGATCAAATAGTATTAGATGATAGATTCATGAACCATGATTATTATATCTTGTAATAATTCTAGTTTTCATTCATTCTTATGTGGAAATTAAGTTATATATATTAATTACATTATGAGAATCAATGAATTCCCTTCCCTCGCTTACAAAAGAGAGAATTATCCCTAATTTTTTTAACAGTTGATGAACAATTTATATAAAACAATAACTATAAAACTACCTTAATATGGTCTCTAAAAATTTTATGTAGGTCTTATTTCAGGGATAAAACTATCCTTATAGGTTATAATGTGTATGATAATAGAGATTGTCCTAAAAAGTTGAATTGATTTTAAGAAAATGTTTTAGTTTTATTCCTTCTTCCACATCCTTAAAATATTATTCAAACATGTTGATATAAAAAATCAAAATATAGAATATATTTAAATGTTTTTATGTTAATAAAATTACCTATATCTGACTCGTAATTCTGTCAAATCAGAAAAAAAAACTCATCATTCATGTTTATAGGGGACTACGACATGATTAACCAATGTATTTAGTTTTCTATCACCACCTCTCCCAGATTGTTATAATGGAATATATAATGTTTATATTTAATTTTAATGTCATATTTATAATTTTAAAAATATAATATTTCAACTACATTCTTAATTGTCTATCAATTAAAAAACAATAACACCATTCATGTGTATGTGTGGACTACCAGCTCCAAGAATCTCTATGATTCATCCTCTACCATCCCATCAAATGGATAATATATAAGTGTGTGTTTTTAGATATATAATATCATATTTATGATATAATTATTATTTTGTAATATTATAATAATTTACACCTTGTTTTCTATCATTATTATTGAATAATAGAAATGATACTTATGTGTTTTTTGACTAAATATCTACATTAATATAACATAGTTCAAATCTCATAAATTCAATCATTGTTTTTTTTAAAATTATTATTTATGTATACAAATTGTATTTATGTAATTTATTATTATTTTATATATGATTTAACAATTAATATTTTTCCAAATTGAACCACTTAAATGCATTTTGGATATATAAATTTAATAGTATCAAAACATCTAATATGAAAATAAATGATTATGTAATTAAATATAACATGATAATAAAAAAAATAATGTAATAATAAAAATAAAAATGTTTATTAAGTAATAAAATAATAATTTTTTAGGATTATATATAATATATTTGACGAATTAGTCTTCAAGTAAGGGAGTTCATCTAAATTTCTCTTGGATGAGTCATATTTGGATGTTATACATCTATTTAATTTTATATGGTGTATCAAATTACATTTGAAATGTTATATAATATACACTTCACGAATCATGGTATTTTATTTTAAAATTTAAATAATTTCATCTAATGTGATTTTAATCAACATTTATAATGTGGTAGGTGGGTTCTTAACCAAATTTCAACCCACTCGGTTGTACTTCTACTTTATTGACTATGTTATTCAAGGATTATTTGTGAAATTTCCAATGCATGTATTATGTTTAATTTTAAATTGTTTCATGTTGATTTAAACTTTTTACCCAAAATAATATTATTTAATAATTCAAACTTCATTGGTATGATCCCTCACTACAAAAAAATCGGCTGATAGCTGGGTGTTTTTTGAATTGGAGTTGGTTTAATTCACTGCCAAATAGTTCTATGATGGTTTCAGAAAACATTCACTAAATTTGATTTCTACATCCAACTTGTGTCTGTTATAACCATTTAGCAATAGTTTTTGGGAACCGTCACAGAATGTTTTTTTAGAAGAATTTTATTGGTTTCATCTATGATCCACCCCCTATAAAATATCTGTTATATAGAAGCGGTTTAAACAACTTTTATGCCCATGATATTTTTTGGTGGTGCCTCCAACTCCCATATATATATATATATATATATCTATATGTATGTCTGTGTCTGTGGGTGTGATTTCCCAATAAAAAAATGAACAATGTGTAGTGTATAATATCAATGAACATAGTAGTTAGAGTCCAAAAATATAACAAAATATACAAATAAAAATAAAATACAATAATAAAATTGAGTGAATGGGATACAAAATATTGTACGCCCATACTCCCTAACAACGAAACTTAAACACTCTAAGTTCCCTCCCATACCAACAAATCATTAATTCACTCCTCTAGAGGGGTAATATTTCCTTCCTTAAATACATTATATTGATTTTAGACTTCATAAAAACCAAAACAAATATACAGGGGATGTGAATATATACGCAGATAGAAACTCACCAATAATTACGACACACACATCTCAAAGAAGAAAACATCATCACATGTCATTTTATATATAATAGAAGTGAAATAAAACATATATAAGATGTGGAAATATAAGTAATTAAATACCACAAAAATATATATTTTCTTTTTAATGACACTATTTCAATGAAATAAACCAAACCATAAATCATTCACCCACTCTACGATCTAACACTATGTTATATGTCACCCAGCCGAAGAGGAACCCACAATGAAGAAAACATGCTTATAGTATATTGAAATTCACATAGACTAATATACCATTTTCTACCCCTTAATATTTCACAATACTCATTTTATTTTTTGGGGCATGTATTTAACCACAACCAGTATGACCACCACATGATTGGGCGTAGTGTTCCTCACACTATAGAAACACCAATTAATTCATCCTATTATACTTAACTGATATCTTATAGTGTCATTGTCCAACATGTTTCTACTAGAGACAATTATCTTTGAATTGAACAAATACAGATTATAAATTCCAAATTCACAATTTAAATTGGGAAAATACATACCAGTGGTGTCAAACTCTCATTCCATTAGGAATTTCATCATCAAAATGATATAGGTTGGTGGTGTGTATTAAAAAGATGGGGTCTCTGGTGTAGAATATTGGTGTCTGGTTCTTGAATTTCATATTGTAAAAAAATGATATTCTAATAGACTAACTGATGTTGTTTTATTATATATGATGATTTTATAATGATCGTCAGATGGTATATCATACATAGAGAACATTATGGGAAATCATACTCAAGATCAACATGATACCAAACAATTATGCAATAAAGATCAGAAGAATATTTCTTCTGGAAATGGGGATGACCATTTTTGTTTAAGGGTCAAACTTTCTAATCGGTTTCTAACAGTTTTATTCATAGATCCAGAAACATTCAATGATTCTATATCCACTAGTACATACTTTCCAATGGTAGGTTCCCATTAGTTGTGGACGGATGATGATTTAGAATTTGCATTAGTCGAGCGTATGGGAGGTGAGACTCATCACTCCTTTTTGGGGGAAATTATAGTCTCTTCTGGGACTCTCTTTTAGATTTGAGTTATTTTTGTGATTATTTATTAATTTACCAAATATGAAAATGAGTTTTCCTTTTGATTTGGCAATCAATTATTTATATGTATGATATTTAGAAAATCTTCTTTATGTATTTGAGGTTCTGTATCGATGGAGAATCATCCATACTTATTAGAGATTCTTCGTCAATGATATCCTTCAATACATTATATAGAAATCTCTTGGTTATTATGATAACCATAATGGTTTTAAAGACACTCCATGGGGAACTTGAAGTTTTTTTTGTCTTTAAGAAAGACATGGATTATTTTAGAGTTGGGATCATACCCATAGATGGGCAACCTACGTATCCTTATTAGAAAAGGAATCAGAACACACATAGTTCGAGGATGAAATATGAGGTTTATGCATGATTAATGGAAAAAAGAGAGAATTCATAATTACTTTTACACTCTAAGCTCACGTGAGTAATGTTAAGTGTCAGAAACAAGAGGTATTTGTAAAACCTGACAATTGTGCCACGAAATATACAATCCTAAGAAATGATTTGGGGCCTATGTATGTGTGATTGTTGAAGTAGGTGAAGACTAGGATTTACTTCTTGAAAGAAGCCTAGGAACAAGGTCCCTAAATATATTCGTGTTTTAGGGAGATTTAGATACTCTAACATGGGTCTTACTCCTGAGGATAATTCCCATATTAGGGTGGACTTTGGGACTAATCCTAAATAGGATGCCCATTAACAGGGTCCATAAATGTATTCGTGCTTTATGGAGATTTAGATTCTTAATTTTGGGCATACACCTAAGGAGGATGCCCAGATTAATGGGGACATTTACTTATGAATGGGGATTACTCCTAAGAAGGATGCCCAAGGTTAAGGGGACTTATGATTAGGTTTCATTATTGAAAAAAAGATTCCGAGATTAAGGATCATGGGGCTTACTCCAAAGGATTATTCGCATGATTAAGGAACTTGGGGCTTACTCTTTTTGAGGATGCCCATGTTAAGGAAAATTTTGACTGGGGTTTACTCCTAAGGAGGATGCCCATGTTAAGATAAAATATGACTGGGGCTTACTCCTGAAAAGGAGGCCCAGGTTAAAGGGACTTCAGACCTAGGTCTTAATCCTGATAAGGAGGCCTAGGCTAAAGGGACATGAGACTTGGGGCGTACTCCTGAGAAGGAGGATTCCCAAATTAAAGGGACTTGAGACTTGTGGGTAACCCCTAAAAAGGAGTCCCAAATTAAGGGGACTTGAGACTTTCGGATTACTCCTGAAAAAAAGGTTGAAATCAAAAGAACTTATCAGAATTCCTTTTAGATGAGGAATCCAACAAAGGAACCATGCCACAAATGTATTTGGAGTGGGTTTTGAAGGATAAATCTTGTAGCGGGGAGATCGATTTGAGAAAATAAATGGAATTCGAAGGAGGTGTGCATGTATTAGTCTGGCGCACATGTCCTGGTCGTGCAAGTATACTTGCGCGACATGAGTTAACTAAGGAGGCAAAGAATACATGAAGGGATGCTTGGGTGATTTTTAATGGGAGACCTTAGTATCATTCCTAGAGGCTTTCAGATGTGTGGCGCACAAGTTTCCTTGAGAGGGAAAGGTAGCGTGAAAGTGTCTTCACTTCCCTTAAGGGCTGGACACTTAGGCACACATGTATTGATGAGTTCTAATACATAAGCCCTATTCATCCTCTTTAGAGATTCCATTCAAGGAAAAGGATTACCTTAGAAGTGTTTGGAAGACTTAAGATAGAGACTTGGGCGACTATAGCTTTAATATCAGTTTTTGTTCTTTTTTCCTCCAAATTGGGGGCCCACAAGGCTATTTATAGGCCACTGAGCCCCTTGGGAGAAAAACGAATAGGGCGCACAAGTTACTTGCGCAATGCATATGTGGCGCGCAAGTGACTTGAGAAACCATAAGTAAAATTCTGTGACCCATGCATAAAAGGTTCCTTGTTCATGCCTTTTTCAATTTTTTATGTTCTATAAAGGATGAATCTATTTGTGCTTAAAGAATTTCCCTTTTCCATTCATTATACTCTGTGACAGAAATGTGTTTCAACAAAAGTCCCCCCTCATAGTCGAATCTGAAAAAGGAAGAGGATTTGACTCTGAGGAAAATGAGAAACAATGTGTTGTATCATGTAAGTAGTAGGTGCACATGTATTGTTCTGGAGAGCAGGTTCCGACGTGCAGGGGTACGACCGCACCTATATTCACGAGTATCATTTCGCACAAAGCATCTAGGATTCGAACTCTTCTTGCTCTTGTCACAAAGGTGTATTTTATTTTCACTCTTACGTGATTTTGTTTGTTGCGTCATACTTCGTCGGTCTTTTTGTAACTTGTATGTCATTACTAGCATGGTAAAACTTGCGTGACTGGATTGAACTTTTGCGCCAAGATTAGACTTTCACGACTTGATGCATTAGCTATTTTTTTAGATTTCATCATAAATTTTATGAAAAACCAACTTACATAAAAGTTAATTATTCGATCTTTGTGCAATGTCAATGGCTCCCAAAATAATTTGTCCAGCTGATGAATTTCCTAGAAAGAGAATTGATGATATGATGAACATCATTTTCCATGACTATTATGATATCTACAACATAATTCTCCCAAATTTTTCCATTTACATTAATAAGTATTATGTAAATTTCCCATAGAGCATTTACTTGCCTTTATATGGTCATGGTCATCTGCATGGTGTCAACATTTCTTGATGCAATGAACTATAGGCCTGAGATGAAGCCACACTACAACCCCTTTATTTTGGATATGTTGTGCATTAAGAGCAGCAACAAGGGTGTGAACATTAAATATTTTCCTCCATGCCATTTATTTGTAGATATGAAAATGGAAAACCCATGGGTGGATTGTTTTTCTCTTCCAGTTAGTGGATAGAAGACTATCACGACGTTAGAACAATATCTGAAAATAGTACTCTTTCCAAATGGCAATTCAATTCCAATGCTCCTTTCTGAAATCTATGTATCAATCTTCCATGTCTCTTCAATAGAAACAGAGTCACTGTTTGATCAGTAGAAAATTTTCTCAAAACACACTCAAGAACATTACATTACAATTGTTCCAAGAAAAGCTAGTATCATAGCATCTCTTATTGTATCCAGTTGAAGAAATTAATTCCATGTGACTGTTGATGAATCTTGGGATACTGTAAATCAAATGAAGAGTTATGTTGAAAGCCTCTTGTAATTATTGAAAAAGAGAAGAAACTCCAATATGTTGATGTCCTTATAACTCTTGTGCATTAATGAAAAACACTTTCATCTTCAATCATTTGTGCCTACATTCTCTTGCTACCTTCTTTAATTAATTTCACTTATTCCAATGATCCTAGTGACCATAGTTTTATTTTCTTCTAGGGTCATACAATCAACCCGACAATCATTGCATATTTTGTTGCTCAATATTGCCAAAATCATATAATATGTACTTTTAGCGAGCTGGGACTCAACTTTGTTTTAGAGTTCCTTTTATAAGTTCCAAATTTAATTCTTACCCTATCTTTTCATGGCAGTTTAATGTCATGCACGTTGGACATAAAAAGGGATAATGTTTAAAGGTTGAATAGTTGTGACCGAAAGGATTAAAATTGACTTTATTCCGTGATAATTTTTTTGAAAAAATATTACCACATTCAAGTATGGGGGAAACCATGTAAAATATGACCTAATAAATTTTGAATCTAAGGGATGATATGAAAAAACGAATAAAAGGAATTAGAGGAAGTATTTCCTAAGAGTGAAGTTACCACTATTTGAAAAACCCATTAAAGGTTGAATTATGCAGGGCCACATAAGGGCATTGACTGCGTTGTCAAATAATAGAGTCTTTTGGCTGACAGGTCCATTATGTAGACTACATATGCAAGGCCACCTAGGGGGACATGCTTCATATTCAGGCAAAATAACTCTCGTAAATTCTAATTTTCTATTTCTAAATAACTACTGGATGTTTATGGAGATTCAAATTCTCCAAAGCATAGGGTTTTCTGTATGGAGAGTGGTACTTGAATATGGAGAGAATATTTCCAATCAATATTGTCAAAGAATTGGATGAATGTCATTCTTGTGATGGTCTGACCCAAACACAGGGAAGGGAAATATAAACCATAGACTTAAATACTTTTCCACCATGAAAAAGAGTATGAGACAAATATATTAATGATGGCTATTTTTGTGGATCCTTACATATTTTCGTTAAGACAAATGAGGACAAAAGGGGTTTTTCTCTAAAGAATAATGTTACCACTATTTGACAAACCAGTTAGGGGGTCGAATTATGCAGTTCTATGTAAGGGCATTGGCTGAATAGTCAGATAATAGAATCTTTTGGTTTACTGGTCCATTACATTGACTACTTATGCAAGGCCTCCTAGGGGAACGTGCTGCATAGTCAGGAAAACAATTTCCCATGTATCAAAAATTTTGTGACCAGAAGTCAAGAAAAGGGTTATGAAGACCTGGAAGTATTTATGGTTAGGAATTTGACACATCAAAATGGGAATTTTCCAATGCATGAAGGAGACACACTGACCAATGCTAACCATAATCATTTTGTTTCTAGGTCCTGAATTGAGATGCTAGACTTCACTACAAATCTCATCTTAAACGAGAATCAAGAAAAATGTAGTTATTGAAGTACAATTGAATGTCATGTAGGATGAGAATATAGGAGATCTTAGTTTAGGGTCATAGAGTTTTGACCATAATGAAGAATACACATATAAACCTGATGTGAATTAAGAACAAGGTTTTCATAGCACATTCATGCTTTCACAGAGGGACTTTTCACCCATATGAATGAAAGTGGAATTTGGGGTTAGGCCCAAAGACTTCAGGATGGATTCTAGGGATGCTCAAACATTCCTACGTATCCCATAAGGATGGGAATCAAGCCATGCATAGTTCTTGAAATACCTTCTGTATAGATTTGGTTTGTACATGTGATGGGTGAAAGGGGACTTTAGTTAAATGAGGGTTTGATCCAAGATTAGTCATGTTTAGGCATTACCATGTATGCACATAGTCTTTGAAATATAACATGATTGGAGATCAGTGTCAATGATTATTCCCTCTCAAGCGAGGGACAATGGGGGACTCTATAGTTTAATGTCATAGGAAAAGGACGATGGAACAATATAGTTTAGTGTCATGTAGCAAGGACAAAAGGGACGTACACAGTTTAACATCATATGGGATGAAGGTAAACCAACGTGAAGAGATTGGTTTTGGGATGCTTCACGGATCAACATCGTATTGGATGGAGGTGAAATGACCTGAAGTGATTGGTTTTGGGATTCTTCACGGATCAACATCATATGATACGGAGGTGAAACAACGTGAGAGATTGGTTTTGGGCTGCTTCATGGATCAACATCGTATGAGACAGAGGTGAAATGATGTGAGGAGACTGGTTTTGGGCTGCATCAAGGATCAACATCGTATGAGACGGAGGTGAAACGACGTGAAGAGATTGGTTTTAGGATGCTTCACGGATTAACCTCAAATGGGACAGAGGGGAAACGACCTGAAGAGATTGGTTTTGGAATAGAACATCGGGAGGTTTCCTACGTACCCAGCCTAGAAGGCAAGGATCAATGTCTGCGTAGTTCGATTAAAAATGAATTGGTGATCATGTGGTACTTGAGGACAACCCGATGATTATGTTGCGACATACGCATGGTTAGTGGCCCAAAGATTTTGTTATGGATGAAGATTACTCTACGTCCATGTGATTCATTCTCGGTGTGAGAAACAGGAGGTAACAACAAACCTAAGTATTCACTATTTAACGTCATGTAGGAAAAAGGGTGTTGTATAGTTTAGTGTCATGTAGCTAGGATGTGTTGTACTTTATCATCTTGATAGAAATTTGCACAGTTTAACGTTATGTAGGACAAAAGGGAAATAGTTCAACATCATGTTGGATGATAGATGGACTATGTAGTTTAAATTATTGCAGTAAGGACTAGAGGGACTATCCAGTTTAAAGTCTTGAAGTAAGGAATATAGGGACAATGCAGTTTAATGTCTTGCAGTAAGGACTATGTGGACTATGTAGTTTAAATTATTACAGTAAGTACTAAAGGGACTATTCCGTTTAATGTCTTGTAGTACTGAATAAAGGGACTATAAAATTTAAGGTCTTTCATTATTAACTACATGGACTATGATGTTTAAAGTCTTGCAGTAAGGACTAAAGAGATGATGCAGCTTAACATATGGAAGTAAGGACTAAAGGGACTATGAATTTTAATGTCGTGCAGTAAGGACTAAAGGGACTATGTAGTTTAAAGTCTTTCAGTAGGGACTAATGGAAAAATGCATTTTATAGTCTTGCAGTAAGGACTAAAGGGACCATGCCGTTTAAAGTCTTGTAGAAAGGACTAAAGGGACTATGCTGTTTAAAGTCTTGAAGTATGGACTAAAGGGATTATTTAGTTTAAAGTATTATAGTATGGACTTTAGGGAACATACAGTTTAAATTCCTATAGTAAGGACTAATGGGACTAGGTAGTTTAAAGTCATGCAGTAAGGACTAAAGAGACTATGCAGTTTAAAGTCTTGCAGTAAGGACTAAGGAGACTACGCAGTTTAATGTCTTGCAGTAATGACTATTGAGACTATGCAGTTTAAAGTCATGCAGAAAAGACTAAAGGGATTGTGCAGTTTAATGTATTACAGAAAGGTCTAATGGGACTATGTAGTTTAATGTATTGTAGTAAGGACTAAAGTGAATATACACTATAAATTCATGTAGTAAAGCCTAAAGGGACTTTTCAGTTTAAATTCTTGCAGTAAGGACTAAAGGGGCTATGTAGTTTAATGTCTTGCATAAAAGACTAAAGGGGATATGTAGTTTAAAGTATAGCAGTGAGGACTAAAAAGACTATGCAGTTTAATGTATTGTAGTAAGGACTATAGGGACAATGTAGTTTAATGTCTTGCAGTAAGGACTAAAGGGACCATGCAGTTTATAGTCTTGTAGTAAGGACTATAGGGACTATGCATTTTAATGTCTTGCAGTTAGGACTAAAGGGACTATGCATTTTAATGACTTGCAGTATGGACTATGGGGACTATGCAGTTTAAATTCTTGCAGTAAGCACAAAATATGTATTTGTGTTACACAAAATACATCTTTAGAAATCTCGCATTGGATGGAGTCGTGATGAGTTCTCCATCCATTTATATTAAGGAATAAGCACCCTTGGAGTAGACCTTATGTATTGAGTATGGTCCTTCCAACTTTGAATTAAGCTTCAGAGGTTTCCTTCCTAGTATCATTGGAGTTATGAGGAACAATACCAATTCTCCTTGAATGAATTAACGAAGACGAACTTTTTTATTGAAATCTCGTGCTATTCGATTCTGATAGACATCCTTGTGGTGTAGGGTGAAAAATCTTTTTTCATCCAATCATTCCAATTCATCAAATCCCTTCTGAGATTGTTCATCTGTAGATGACTGATCACAAATGGCTACTCTGAGCAAAGGTAATTGAACCTCAATGGGCAAGACTGATTCTGTTCCATATACCATTGAATATGGAGTTGACCGTGTAGCAGTGCGGGTGGTGGTCCGATAAGCCCATAAACTATGAAAATTTTTATCAGGCCATTATTTCTTATCTTTATCCTCCATCTTTTGTAGTTTTTTTTTTGAAAGATTCTAATTGAAGGATTATATTTGTCCATTGGCCACTGTATGATATAGAGATGAATGGTTAGATATGATGTCATATTCCTAATACAAAGTCCTTACCTCGGATGGACAAAAGGTGGTGCCATTTTCTGTCAATATGGTATGAGAGACTCCAAATTGGGTAATGATGTTAGACCTGATGAAGCTAACAATATTTTTAGAACTAAATTCATTGACAGGTATTACATATTCCCATTAGGAAAAGAAGTCAGTAGCAGTAAGAATATACTTAAACTGTTTGGATGTATCCAAAGGTTAAGGTCCTACAACAACCATTCCCCATGTGGAAATTGGTTATGAGTATTTAGCTATATGAAGAAACTCTAGGAGTTTATGAATGATGTTGGAACATAATTGACATGAATGACACTTCTTAGTGAAATCAACACTATCATGTGTCATTGAAGGCCATAAGTATCCAAATTTTTTAATTTGATTAGATATTCTATGTTCAGACTATTGGGCACCATAGACTCCTTCTTGTACTTCTTTCATGACATCCATTATCTCTTCAGCATCAATACATCTGAAGATAATTCCATCAAAACCTCGGATGTAGAGAATTTTTTCAAGGTGATCTGAGCTATCATAAAGAGTAAAATTGACCAAATGTGTCCAGGTTTGTTCTCTACTGGCTCTATTAGGTGGAAGTGTTCCATTTTGACGGTATTCCCTGATAGGTGTCATCCATCCTATAGTATGACAATATGGTTCATAAATGGGATGGATTTCATTGATTTCCTCTATTCTGATTTGAACAAAAGGTGAAACTACACGATGATGGGTAATACTGATGATTGTTTCTTCCCGATTTGGATCTTCCAGAGCTGTGGCTATATTAGCCAGTGCATCAGCTTGAGCATTTTTTGATCGTGGGACATAAGAAAATTTCGGTTCCGATGGAAATTACTCCATTAACTCTCTGATGTAATCATAAAAATGGATTAACTCTTCTTTTCTGATGTTATAGTCCACATTGACTTGTTTGATTAACAAATCTGAATCACCTTTTACATTAAAGTGATTCACCTGCGCTTGAAGCACCAACTCCAATCCTACGATGAGAGCCTGATATTCTGCTTCATTGTCGGTACCACCTTCCAACAATAAAAACGTATAGGGTCAAACTGCCTTTTTGGGATATAAGCACAATTCTTAACCCAACTTTGATGAATTTAGAATCTTCCATTTTATTTCATATTGGACTTCTGGAAGTACTATCAAATTACATTTCCCATGTTGAAAGATTTTCCTGAATAGATAAGACTTACTCATCAGGAAGATAAATATCAAAAGATGTATATTCTACTGAATGGTGTTCAGCAAGAAAATCATCTAGATCTTGGACCTTTATTGCCTTTTGAGATACATACTGGATATCAAACTACTGAAAAATAACTTCCCACCTTACCAGAAGTCCTGTAAGCATTGGAAGACTAATCATAAATTTGAGTGGGTTATTGCGAGACCCCAAATATACCTCATGATGTTGTAGGTAGTGTCTCAGTTTATGAAATACAAAGATTAACTCTAGGCAGCACTTTTCAATACATGAATATCGATTTTCTACCTCAAGCATAGCCTGACTACGAAAATAAAGACTGTTTTCATTTCCAACATCATTCATTTGGGAAAAGAAGGCACCCAAGAATCGATCTATAACTGTTACATAAAGAATAAGTGGTCTTCCTTCAATAGGTGGCATTAATACCAGTGGACTGAAGAGATATTTCTTGAGGATATCAAATGCCTCTTGGAAATATTTGGTCCATTGGTATGTGACTCTCTTGTTCATTAATTTGGTGAAGGGTAAAAATTTTCCTTCCAGATTGGCGATGAAACGCTGAATATAGGCCAAGTGTCCTTGAAGTCCTCTCAATTATTTCATATTATGAGGAGGTGATATACCATGATTGATTTTTTTTTCTCAGGATTAACTTTTATACCATGATGGCGTTCAACAAATCCAAGAAATTTTCCCGAGGTTACCCAAAAAGCACATTTCAAGGGGTTCATCATAAAATTGTGTTATCAAAGTTTATGGAATATGATTTTCCAGATCAGCCAGGTTATTTGAACGTTGTCTGAATTTAACCACCAAATAATCCACATAAATTTCATCGAATTTCTTTAAAAAGGGTTTGAAGATTAGTTGCATGGCACGTTGATATGTGGCACCTACATTCTTCATGCCAAAGGGAATTACCCGATAACAAAACAAACTATGAGGGGCTCTGAATTCTGTGGATTCCTCATCTTCTAAACCCATTCGGATTTGATTATACCTAGAATATCCATCCACAAAATAATGTTCTTCATTTCCAGCTGTTGCATCAATTAAGTGTTCTATTATCTGAACTGGAAAATCATTCTTGGGACAATGCTGATTAAGATCTCTAAAATCAATGAAAACTCTAATTTTTCCATTATTCTTTTTCACGGGTACAATATTATCCAGCCATTTGGGATATTTAACTTCTTTGATGAAGTTATCCTTGATAATATTATCCACTTCAGATTCAATTTTTGAGGCATAAATTGGGTGTGTTTTCTTGCAGCTTGCGTGATTCCTCAATGTTCTTCTAGAAAACCCAAATGATGAGTAGCAACATCTGGGTCAATCCCTGAAATTTATGTATAATTCCAATCAAATATATCTCAATTTTTCTTTAAAAATGAAATATAAATTTCTTTCTATTTAAGAGTCATGGATGCACTAATTAAAGTAGGGCATGGATCTTCTTTTGTACCCTGACTTATTTCTCTGAGTTCATCCACAATGGTAGAGATACCCTCTTCAAATGATGGAGGAGAATACCTAGGATCTTCCTATACTTATTCAATATGCATTAATTATATTGTTTCTACTTGCATATTAGATGATGAAGCATAATTTTCATGATTAGGAGAGAAGTTAGAATTTTAACATCTTGAAGAAAAGGATACCATTTATGGCCCTGTTGATGATGAAGGGTCTTCATTGTTTAATAAAGAGGAGATGATGGATTGAAAATTGACATCATTATTTTCCTCTGGTATTTCAATTTCTTCTTCTGGCCAGGTTGATGATGTATAGAATTTCTGGATTTTAGCAGATGAAATAAAGACATCTCAATTTGAATTGTCATCATTGCATGGTGAATTAATAATTTCTCCCATGTTTTCTGGCTCGATTTCCATAATTGAAATTATGGAAGTTTCCATCAGAGTGTTTGGATTTGGGTTTATCCCCTCAATTTGACTGATATTTAACACATAATCTATACTCAATGTTTTAATGGGTTTACTAGAATATTTTCCAAACCATATGGATCATTAATTTTGGAAACCTATTTCGTTGGGGATATCTATTTTCTCTCCATGTGATATAATTCTGCCTCAATGTATTGATATTCACATGTTTTGAATGGGTATTTATCACTATAAAATGTCCCAATTAAACCATTGAAACAATATTTTGAGACATTGATGGTATGGTGAAGGTATAGCCGAATGTTTAAGTGGCCAAGGTCTTATAAGAAAAATTTTAAAGGCTATGTCAAGACGAGCAACCAGGAAATCTGAATTGGATACAAGGTCTCCAAACTATGATCTGAGTGTAATCTTGCCTAGAGGTTGTTGATCATTTTTATCATATCATTGGAACATCAATGTAGAAGGAGATAAATCAGATATGGTGAGGCCCAATCAATGAAGTGTACGAATAGGGATGAGGTTGGGCCATTATCAGTGAAAATCATCGGATGTCTACATCATTGACCATTCCAGATAAATAAAAAGGCATAATATGTCCATGCACAAAATCATCTTCATCTTCCTCTGTAAAAGCTACCACTGCATGGCATTCTGCAGGATCATTCTCTATATGGTAGATTTCAGCCATAGCAATTTCAGTTTTGAATTCCTCGGGACTTGAAAACGCCTCAATAAGTTCCTCTCAAAGATCCTTTGTTAGATTCAAGGAATCCAGAATTGATAACTTGGTCGGTACATGTGCCAAATGTTTCAAGACATTATAATTTTGGTCCAATGGTTTGTGTTTACCAATAGAAACATGTGGTTTTTCAGGTGACTTAGATGTTTATGCTTTGGAAGTAGATGCATCTTGTATCAGGAATGGTGGTGGAAATACTCCTGGTTTTGGCATATTAGACCAACCAGGTCTATTTATTTGCTAATAGGAAGAAGGTGTATCCTCTAACCGATCATCTAAAATAACTATGCCAGGACTGAATCTACCATGTGTCGAAGAACTTTCTTGTTCTTCATGAGCCTATTGAAGGGATTTTCAATGAGTTTATACTACATATATAGTTCTATTAGGGGTAGGATTGGAATACTGGCTTCTAAAATATCCTCATATTCTCCTGTATCCTAGACCTCTAGAACTCCCTCTAATTCCTCTATTTGATACAGGGATGTCAGGCTCATCAAGATTGAAACTATGACTGGAATACAGATCTGTTAAGCGAATCATGTTAACAGAACCAAAGATCAACTCTTCAGCTGATGAAGACTCTGCCTGATGAACCATTTCAGGCTGTAACATTTAGTGAGGTGGTGCCCATTCTATTGAACAAGATGGAATAAAATCTTCCAGAGTCAAAGACAATTTAGGCTTTGACACAAACTCATCATCTTCTGAGTGATTTTCATTCATCAAATTACTCTTCTACTTTGAAGATTATCCTTCTGATGAAGGGGGGGGGGGGTGGAATTCATAATAGAAGACACAATTGGATATTCAATTGTGTTTATAAAATGGAATGAGTTCAGTTGATCATTTTCCCGACCACCCAATCATTATATTTCGGTGCATTTTTACTTTTGAATTCATGCCACTCACCTTCTTCCTCTGGATCAGTAGCAGTAACACATGCTACCTGGGTGGAAGAACTTTTTAGTTCTACCTGTCCAGAGTCCACTATATTTTGTAGGAGGTCATTGAAGACAAAACACTCTTTAATAGGATTCCCCAACATCTAATGAAATGGTATATAGATCTGAGGTTCCTAATCTCCTTCCTTGTTCAGCCTTTTGGGCCTTGGAAACTGAACCATGTTGTTTTCCAGAGCTGAAATGAAGTAACCAAGAACTTGTTCATTTAGGAATGAATAATCATTGTTTCTGTCATTAATATCTTTGATCTTCTTGATGATAAAACTTCGGTTGTTGAAGCTCAGGAGGTGGATCCCTTCGATAATATGAAGGATTTCAAGTGGAAGCAGTTACAAGTACTTGTGTAAGTGTAACTGTACATGTCCTTGCTTTCCCCATTCGCCTTCTTGGAGCTGATGGAATGAACCATGTTTTAGCCTTAGTCTCTATAAGAGAGTATTTGATCTGTTGAGCGATTGAAGTAAGGTCTCAAAACCCTCCTGTGTATTTCACAGGGATCAACAGGGTGCGTAATTCATCAAGAAAATTTTCCACACAGATTGGCAACAATTTTTCTTGAGAGAGTTCTAAGATTAAAGAATATGTTTACCCCATCTAGTGAGTAATGAAATCTGAAACTCTTTCATTTTCCCTTTTATTACAATTTTTAAGATAAAAAACTGTCTTCTTCAGTAATGTTGAGCTAAATTGAAGGAGAAATATTTGATAGAGATCTTCCCACCAAGTAAATGACCGGGATTGTATACTTGTATACCAGACAAAAGAAGTCCCTTGTAATGACTGTAGAAATCACCTGAGCATAACTGCTTATTTTTGTTTAGGAGTTCCCATCATAGGATCACCACAAGATACAAAATGTTATATGTGTTGTTCTGGATCTCCTGAACCATTAAAAATTGGGAATGTGGTTCTCACAAAATTTGAAGGGGGGGGATTTACATCCACCCATTCAGGGAAATCTCTTTTTTCTGGTTGAGTTTGTGAATACATTACTTACATGTCTTCCACCCAAGTTGTTAATGACTCAATGGTAGTCATGAATTTTTGAGAAACATCTGGTAGAGCTTGGACCTGAGTAGGTGAAATATCTGGAGTTGGGACGTGTGTAACGACCGGTACTACCACTGATGGTAGTATTGCTGGTTGTTGTTGCATATGACCCATAGGATAGGACCTGTGAGGGTGTACTGATAAAGGGGGATATTCATGATCCATCCCAGTATCTGCAAAAAATTCCCTAGATTGTTAAAATCTAGCATGCTTAGGAGGAAGACTACTTTGAAGTAGTTCTGCATGTAACATCCTTAACTCCTTCATTTATTCCTATTATTGTGCGAAAATTTCCTCTAATGGCAGCGATTGGCCTTCACTAGATGAAGGGTTGAATGTAACCTAACTTTTACCCTTCTTTTTGGCACGTTCCATTCTAGAGTTTGGAATGGCATTACCCAAGGAAATGTCTTTCCCCTAGGCAACCCTCTGTCTTCTGGTACACACACCTCCATAATTTGTTTCTGTGTGCACAACCTCTTGAACATGAACTTCTTCATCTAATCCCTTTGAGTGAACCTTATGTTCTGGGGGATCAGTGACAAAGACATTGATGACATTTATCGATACATAACGCATTTCTTCCCTTCTATTGGCATTTTTATGATACTCTCTTCTTCCATGTCATCTATAAGACATTTCCATTGGTTTAGTTGATCCCTAAGGAACTTCTTGATGAACTGTAATTTTGAGGGAATCTCCTGATAATGCGACTCTACATTCCTCTTGTGGCTTTTTCTCCAACCGAAAGAAAACTGACATTCGTTGAGGAAGAGAGTGAGGATTTGAAAAAGTCCCCAGTCCGGTGGACTAGGGATATTCCTGCTTTTCTTGGTCAACTCTTTGAATCCCATTTGTTAATCCCAAGGGTTGGGATAAAAGGGATCCCATCCTGGAAAGATGAGGTGGTTCTTGAGCTACTACATCTGAAACATTCTTAAAAGCTCTCCTGATTTTTCTGGCTTTAGTATAGAAATTTTCCAGATGCATAATCCTATATCCACTCAAATCACCTGGCTCAAATTACCGTTTGATGATTTCTGACACCTCTGTCACCTAATGATTCACATTCTCTAAACAAGATGCATGTTCAATATTATCATTTTCTTGATTCAAGAGTAATTCGACAACTTATTCTTTGTATGCCTGATTTTGGTAAGAACAATTTGAGGCATGTTCTTGAGAAAGCCTTTGATTACACACAAAACCAATTGGTTGTGACCGGCCATGGGCAATAACATTGCATAAAAACAAATTTGGGGGGCTCTGTTGACTGGAGAGTAAAGTGAAATGTAGTTCTCCATGAACACCCCATCCCTTGATATGATTACAAGATGGGGCATTGGTAATTAACTGGCACGACCTTTTCAATGCACCAATGCATGAACACATAAGGGCTCTCTGCTGCTTTTCAAGCATTTGATGTCAAGAAAATGAGATAGATTTCAAGTAAATTTGGTGTTGCAACCCTTCTATTATCTTGACATGATTTTTATATTCATCATAATATAATATGTTTTCTTTTTAGTAATAGAGTGTTTTCCATATGTTGAGATGAATATCATGAAGACAATCTTCCATCAACATTATGGGAATATCATAATGAGAGTTAGTCAAAGGCCAAAACATGACTGGTACTTCACCTTTCACCAGTTGTTATCACATATTCAGGACTTCCTCCTTATCATTTGATAAAGATTATTCTACATGATTATACCAAAGCTATTACTTCATGTTTCTTTATCAGATTCAAAAAATATTGGTAGAGAATTTATTTATCAAATTAGTAGATGAATGACCGAGGGGTGGTTTGGAGAATGACCTACACCTTGGGATATCTTCGGATTGAGATAGTTTTTCACCTGCTAGCGGTAATGAATCAAACATGACTGGCTTCACATTTATAAGTACCTCAAGATATGAGGGCTTTGTCTTTACTGCATTGTCCATTGAAGAATTTTCCATGCAATGAAAATTACTACTGCAGAGAGGACTTTCACAGATAAATTTATCATCATGGGGAGGAAAACCATGGAGGGTTATAGTAAAAGATGAAACATTTTTCTCCATGATCATCTGGACACACAGAGGGTTATTGTGGCTACCATTTGTAGATGATACATTGAGATCGACCAAAATTTCGTGAATCAAGCCTTCATGTGGATGTTTCTGATGAATAGATTCGGAATTATTTTCCCACTTTTTGGAAATGAAAGAGTAGAATCTTGAGTTGCAACAGATAATTGTCTGAGGGCTTCAAGAAATCCAGCATCGAGCAAGGCCTTATTACATATTGGCTCCTGATTTCTCAACTGTGCTGGATGGGTCTATTTCTTAGATTCCTTCTTACTCACTTTGGAATTAAATGTTTTCTGAAAATGGTTATTATGGGCAGGTGTTTGTGCCTGCTCAGGAGAAGTGGTCATGTTTGGTTGATTATCTCCATTCAAATCGAGTGTATGTTCCTGACTTGGTTGTCCGTATGATATGGGAGAGTATGCCCAACAACCCCCGGGCAGGGACAGAGTTGTGTATATTTTCCAGAGTGATATGTTGATGTGTTACTCCACTGATAGGGATTGATTTATGATTCCTTACCTATGATGATGCTGAAGTTGTTATAATATACTGATAAAAATCTAGAATATGGCTAGGGATTTTCAAATTCTATTTCACCAATGTCAGAATTTTCATGGTGACTTCAGCTACCAGAATGGGAATATAAATCCATTCAATGCTTGGAGTTAGTGTATGAGCTTTCTCCTATCCTCCTTTTCTTGTCAGTGAATTCAGACAATACTCATGTGTGGGGGTAGAAAATTGTGTATGCCTTCTGCTTGTCATTAATGCATTCTAATTAACATCTCTGGGTGCTACCAAATGAGACTACTGGTTAGCTTGATTTATTATAGGTGTATGGCCACCTTTTCATGTTAGTGAATTATGAAAGTACTCATATGTGGGGGCATAAAATTGTGTCTTCCTCCTGCTTGTCATTGGAGCTTTCCAATTGACATCTCCGGGTGCTACCAAATGAGACTATTGGTTAGACTGATCAATCGCAGGTGTATGTGCCTGCTGATTGTTCCCCACCACATTTGATTGGTGAGTTTCTTTGGTTGAAGTAAGACAAGCCTATTGACTAACTGATAAATTATAAACAGTTTTATATGCCTGCCTATAATACTCTTTGGAATTGCCTAGTGTGATTGGCGTGTTACTGCCAGATGATTCTGCTGGGCAGTAACATCAAGACGGACTGGTGTATATGCACGCTCATTGTATGCCATCATGTTGGCTTGATGCACTTCCCCGGAGGTGGTGGAAGTAAAAACCTGCTACCTGTTGACCAGATTTTCCCTCTGACGATTCTACTTGCGTGCTCAGGTATGAGGAACCTATGCCAAACCTCTAAAGGCGATACGCTCATCAGTTTTAGGGTGCACTACCGCATGAATCTGGAGGTGATTGTTGATTGGAGCCCTTGGGAATGACTCCAGTCTTCATGAATTTAGGCATTGAGTGAACTTCTCATTCACCTCCACATAATATGGTAGATACTGTTGATTGTGTTCCGGGGATAATAACCCGAAACGGTTGTAAACATTGGTTGCCACCACCTGCTTCATGATCACTGGTCATCGTTGTTTGGACAACTAGGGCGATTTGTTAAAATGGAGGGCTTGTCAAGCGCCTCTAGAGTCAGAATGGTACCATGTTGATGATATTCCTTAACCAATGCATTTTAGACCCATCATTGAAGATGCTGAGTAGGTGATGTCATCCTCAGAGCGGACAAAGATCTAGGAGGAGTAGCATATGATGAATTCACAGGTGTGAAATTTATAGAATCCATTTTTGTAATGAATAGAGATATTGGAAAAGACTGCATGTTTGATATAACAGACATAATCAAGACAAGTTTGTCCAGACTACATCTTTTGGATGAGCACATATGTTATTGATAGATTTTTTGTCCCTCACATTAAGTTAAAAAGGGTCTTAACAAATAAGTAAAACATCATTTATCTTGGTTGAGGATTTACATCGGGTTCACCATTTTTGTTTCTTCTGGAAATGGGGATGACATTGTTTGTTTACGGTTCAAAAATTCCAATCGGTTTCTAATAGGTTTATTCGTAGAACTGGAAACATCCAATGATTATATATCCATTTGGACCTACATTCCAATGGTAGGTGCCCATTAGTTGTGGACTGATGAGGCTTAAGAATTTGCATTGGTCGATAGGATGGGAGGTCAGACTCATCACACCTTTTTGGGGGGAATTATTGTCGACTCTGGGACTCTGTTTTAGATTTGAGTTATGTTTGTGAATTCTTATTAATTTACCTAGCATGAAAATGAGTTTTCATTTATATTTGGCAATCAATGATTGATATGTATGATATTTAGAGAATATTTTATATTTATTTGAGGTTCTTCATTGATAAAGAATCATCCGTATTTATTAGAGATCCTTATTCAATGGTATCCTTCAATACATTATATAGAAATCTCTTGGTCATTATGATAACCATAATGTTTTTAAAGCCACAAAGTGGGGAACATGAAGTTTATTGTCATTCAGAAAGACAAGTATTATTTTAGAGTGGGGATCGTACCCGTAGTTGTGCTACCTACATATCCATCTTAGAAAAGTAATTAGAACCCATGTAGTTCTAGGAGGAAATATGAGGTTTATGCTTGATTAATGTCCCAATGAGAGATTGCATAATTATTTTTACACACTAATCTCATGTGATTCATGCTCGGTGTGAGAAAAAAGAGGTATTAGTAAAACTTGACAATTATTCCATGACAGATGCAATCATAAGAAATGATGTGGGGCTTATGTATGTGTGATTTCCCAAGTAGGTGAAGACTAGGATTTAATTCCAGGAAGAAACCTAGGATCAAGGTCCAAAATGATATTCGTGTTTTATGGAGATTTGGATACTCTAACTTGGGGATTACTCCTGAGGAGAATGCCCAAATTAGGGGGGACTTGGGGCTTACTTTTGAGGAGGATTCCCATTAATAGGGTCCATAAAGGTATTTGTGCTTTATGGAGATTTAGATTCATAATTTGGGGCTTACTCTTAAAGAGGATGCCCATATTTAAGTGGACTTTAACTTATGAATGGGTTTAATCTTGATAAGGAAGCCCAATGTTAAGAGGACATATGGTTGGGTTTCATTCATGAAAAAGAGGATTCCCGGATTAAGGAACTTGGGGCTTACTCCTAAGGAGGTTTCCCATGATTATGGAACTTGGAGATTACTCCTAAGTAGGATTCCCATGTTAAGGGAAATTATGACTGGGGCTTACTCTTATTGAGGATTCCCATGTAAACATAAATTATGACTGGGGATTACTCCTGAATAGGAGGCCGAGGTTAAGGGTATATAATACATGGGGCTTACTCATGAAAAGGAGGATCGTGTTAAGGGGACTTGAGACATGGGGCTTACACTTGAGATGGATGATACCCAAATTGAGGGGACTTGAGACTTGGGGATTACTCCAGAAAAGAAAGACCAAATTAAGGGGACTTGAGACTTGGGTCTTAATCCTATAAAGGAAGCCCAAATCAAAATAACTTTTCAGAATTCCTTCTAGATAAGGAACCCATCAAAGGAACCATGCCACAAATGGCTCTGATGTTGGTTTTGAAGGCTAAATATTGAAGAGGGGAGATGGATTTGAGGAAAGTAAGTGAATTGGAAGGAGGCACACAAGTATTGGTCTGGCGTGCAAGTCCTTGTCGCCCAAGTATACTTGCGTGACATGATTCACCTAGGGCGATAAAGAATCCATGATGTGATAATTGGGAGACATTGAATTGGAGCCCTTAAAATCATCCCTAGAGGATTTCAAATGTGTGGTGCACAAGTCTCTTTGAGATGGAAAGGAGGAGTGCATGTGACTTCACATCCCTTAAGTACTGGACACTTAGGAGAGCATGTATTGAAGAGTTCAAATACTTATGCCTTATTTATACACTTTAGAGCTTCCATTCTAAGCAATGTATTAAATTAGAAGTGTTTGGATGACTTTAGACAGAGACATGGGCTACCAGATCTTGAATATGAGTTTTGGATTTTTTTTCATCCTCGAAATGGTGGGCCCACAAGGGCTATTTATAGGCCACTGAGAACCTTGGGAAAAAAATAATAGGGCATGCAAGTTACTTGAAAAACCCACATGTAGCGCACATGTGACCTCCATGACCATAAATAAACATGTGCGACCCATGCTTAAAAGGTTCCTTGTTCATGCCTTTGTCAATTTTAGATGTTCTTCAAAAGATGACTCTCTTTGTGCTTCAAGAATTTCCCTTTTCCATTCGATAGACTCTGTGATGGAAAGGAGTGTCAACAATGACACTAATGGGGTAACTAACCTTCCTTACACTAGTGATATTTCCCAAATCACACAAATTCAAAAATAATATATAATGTACCTTATTATTTAATATTGAACAAAATTTTATTCAAAATTAAAAAAATAGTGGTTGACATGGGTGATCATAAAATGCCCCAAATATGGCCACATGATGCATCATGGGGAAAATCTAGAATGGGAAAAACAATTTATCTATATAATATTTTGGAAATAGGTACACTATTAAACTATAAAACATAAATATTTAAATGGTAAATGTATTACCTAAACACACCCCAACTCAATTTTGAATTAAACACACCAACATAATGAGTTTCTAATGTAAAACATTTAAATCACAAAGTATGTAAATCATTTTGCATAATACGGTGCAAAATGACTTATGAAATAATTCACACTAATGGAAATGTATATGAAAAAGTTAAAATTCTATGTGATTAGTGTTCCAAATTCACTACTCTATGTACCATCCAAATATCAGAACCAAAAGAATAGTTGAAACTGCCCTAAAAGAATGAGGATCCAAAAATGGATTCCAAAATAAAAGTGATATCCGTGATCTTCTTTCAAACCATTAAGGGATACTCTCCATTATGGTTAAAAATAATGGTAATTCTATATGAATTTGAAAACATGACCTCACTAGACATGGAATACCAATTCCCGAATGATATTCACATGAATGAAAATAATGATCTCATTCAAGACTATAAGACCCATGTTCATGTATACTATTTAATCAAAGAATCATTCATATTTGTGGATTCTACTAACATATCACCTAGAGACAGTTGAGTTAATATATCACAATAAAATTGATTATGAAGATTCATAAAGAGTCATAGAATCTTTTATTGATCAAAGATATGAAAAGAAAATAACATGAATCGTAATATAAACCATTAAGAATAGATTTAGTGATTTCGTATGTATTCTTGAAACAATACATTAAAATATTATATGAAAATAGATTGTACAAATAAAACTTAAGTGATATTACAAAGTACTCAACCATACCCGAGAAACAAAAAACACGGTTACCCATCAAAAAAATTACCCCCAAATAATCATTGATTTTCATGAAATATAAGGGAAATGGAGATATGCCAACTACAAAACACAAAATGGTTTCAAAATCGCCATATTAGTGTTATCCTATCATATGATGAGTTAAAAATCATATTTTAATCCAATTTGAACCCATATAACCACCTAATGACCTTTGATCGAAACCCTGTCCATCTCCATGTACACTTTTCGCTACATAGAACTTTATAAAAATTATGCAAAAAATAAAACATTGCTTTATATTTAAATTTAAAACTAATACCAACAATACATTTTGTAATCAATGATTTTTATGTAATGTGATTTAGAATCTCTCTAAAATCAAATAATGCAATATCATCAGTGACATATCTCTTTGTATTCTAATATAATTCAGTCATTGATTGCAATAAAGTAATGAACTTTTCATAAAGGGTATTTATATGAGACTCCTGTGATGGGATTATACTTTGAAATGAAAAGACTTCCCTCAGATCACCTCATGGCAATGATTAATTACCATCAAAAGTAGATATTTTTGCAATCCTAAGAGGGCTTCCAATGATATCATATGATAATGGTCCCCAATACATCCCACACACATGACCATGATTCTCTTTCCCATGGAATGTACCAACTATGTCATATTGGGAGATTGAGAGGGCATGCATGAAATTGGGATCCCACTATTTTATTATATTTACCTATAAATCAATTATATATAATATTTTATGTAATTAATGTTACCATAGTTAAAACTAATAATAAGTTATTACAAAGAAAACAAAATTAATACCCAAACTTCATTGGCATGTTCATTAACATAACACCCATATGATTTTTATGAATATCAAACCACATTTCAATTCAAGAGAATTATTTCCTTAAAATCATTGACTGCATTAAACAATGATAAATAAATAACCTTATATATGACATGAAAAATGTTATTTTATAAATATTTAAAATACTGAAATTATTACTAGAGTCGATCTGGTTTTGAAAAAAATATTGGACTTCGTAGTGTGAGGTGTGGTTTTTCTAGCTCGAGTTTTTTTAATTATTTATTAAAACATCTAAAAATAAATAACATATAATTTAATAAATTTTTTTTATATTCATGTCATATTCATATTCACGTATATATATAAAATGATATTAATATAATAAGTTATTTTTCTATAACTCATGTTTCCTATGATGATGACTATCAATAAAAAATTTAAATTTCCCTTTAGGTACCCCTTCGAGTACCATATCATACAAATAATGAGTTTTCAGCTATGTGTAGTCAAATTCATTCCATAATATCTATGTATAATCCATCCATTTTTTACCCAAATTTTTTAATATCGACTCCTACTCTATATTGTTAGGAATAGTAATTTTTAATAACATCAGTACCAGGATAATCATTTTTAAAATTTTACAATTTAATTACTTGATGAGATTTAATTACAGCAGATTGTTTTAAAATTATCTTTATCTTTGAATCAATGAATTAATTTTTCTGTGATTGAAAAACATTCCTCTGATAAGCAGATGTAATCAGAAGGGTAACTGGATATACTGTGAGATGGCCTAGAATATGGCCAAATAATTATAAAACATCATCTTTAGAGACATCATAAAAATAAAATTGGACAACTCACTCTAATCCATTCAGATTATTGAATTGTGAATAATTCGAAATTCTCATTATAGAAACATTTTTTTCATATTTTATTACAAAATAGTTAAGAGTATAAAAAATTGATATAACATTAATCACATTAAAATTATTACCTATTATAGTCACCCTCCAATATCTTCATGAATAATGAGTGAACAACCCTTCTCTCATTGATGAACCTGCTGAATTGCGATGAACTATCTTAGATACAAATGGGAAACTAATGAAGGGTGTTCCAAAAATTGACAGAATGGAGGGTGTAAGAGATGGTGACTGGGGGAAGATATAAAGTGACTCAAAATCATTAGGGATGGAGACTAATTGATTATAAAATGTTGTTTTGTTCGAGGGAATTCTAAAGAGTAGTCGACAGAGATCATGAAACACTTCCTCTTTGTAATTCCCATAATTTGTTAAATAAAATTAACATCAAAACATATATTTCCAAAAAATTTAATGCATAAAAATTTAGGAATGATAATAATTGCACAGTACTCATAACAGATATGAATACCTATGATAATGAATGACAATACATATTACATAAGTTGTTGGTAAATTAAGATATGACTACACATACATTCGTTTCGTCATTAAATCATGTCATTGTCCTACTCTATATTTAATTCATCAAATTGATCCTTCATTTGATAAATATTATTTTTAACAACAGGAAATAAAAATACGATCATTTATTGTCGATGATGAGATTCAAGGTTAGTGGTCAAATATTCCACTTCATCACCCATATCATACAAGTCTATTTGTTTTATGTTAACCACTATAATCCAAATTTTATCTATTCAATCACTTACATAATATACTATGTTATCTTGTGATTATAATATATATAGATGATTTAAATCATGTTCGCCACAAAACATTAAGACAGTTATGTTAATTGATGTAAATTGTAATGAATATCATTTAATACCATGTTAATATCAACCCACATTTATTTGAAATGAAACTAAAAAATATCCATTTTAGTTTAATTAAATAATATCAGTTAAATTTCCAAAGTATCCGTATTTTGAATCTATAAATAGATAACTATTATATGATTTAAAATCCTATTCATGATCATCTATAATAAAATTAAATCCATTCACATTGTATGTATCGATTGCTTCATCGATTTTTAGAGGACCGTGGGCAAGAAACATCAAATATTCTACCTACTTATCCTATGTATTAGTATTCATGATATATAAAAAGTAATATAAATTATTAAATATACAAAATACATGATTCAACATAATACTTCTATTAATTTAAATTTTTTTGAACCTAAACGATGTATAAATTATTCTACATCGATTAATTGACATCTGTAGTTATATTTTTTTATTTCATGTTCAGTTAATCATTTATCTCATGGTTTGTGTCTAGTGATCTTCAATAACTGGATATTTAATATTATTATTCAGCAGAACATATCATTGTTCTAGTAATAATTCATTTTCTTTCAGTGTAATATTTTAGATCCCCCCAATGGAATACGAAATAGTATGAATGATTTTTTACTTCAGATGTATTTGAGATTGAGTCAATGTGTCATCCACACATCCAACTTGATTGAATCATCTCTCAAAATTTTCAATGTGTCTTGAATATACAGTAAGATACACTTATTGTAAAATATCATTCATAAATAAATTCATTAGGATAATATCTATTTTTCAAGTATAATTTCAAATGAACATGATATCTGTGAAAGAAAATAAATAAAACATAATAATATTTATATTTAATTGTAAATAAATGTTTATAAAAGATAAAAAACATATAAATAATGTACCAATAAATTGTATACATCCATTGATAACGTATGGGGCCTCCTAATTTTTTTTCTTCAACCTAATGGACAGTTTAATGCTTCATAACAGTAAAAAATATTAGTGGAAAGATCATATTTTTTGCACAAAGTTTTAATAAAAACTTATTCTGAAGGTTGTCAAGCTCAGATGGTTTTAGTGTTCTGTCCAATAGTTGTCTGAATAATGTAAAAAATTGGAGTGCAAAAACAACAACCATTTTAGGTAATAATGTTCTCAATCCAAATAGTAATAACTACTATAAGAAAATATATGAGTCACGACTTTTCAATCCATATAGACTATGATTAATTATGTCAACACAACATGAGATTTTACATGAAAACACATATGATATGTTCACATGTTTTTAAATCCTATTGAATGTTTATTTTTTTCCTATTTTTTATTAAAAGAATTGTAGTGCATAATTTTCATTCTCATCTATCCAAAGATAACTATTTGTGTTGATTGTTTATATGTCCTTCCAAGCATTGATATGGTCCATCTATTTACATTCTAAATAAGCAATGTTATTATCACATTGTAAAAATATTCTCAATATGAATAAAATAAATATTATTCAACAAAAATTTAAATTGAAAATTTGAATTTTTAAAGAATTTACATTTTTATTTTCTTTTTTCATTCTAATATCATATAATGATTCACTTCAAACACATTTATCACTATAATTCAAATGATACAGCTTCCCAAAATCTATTTCAAAATTTCCATGTTGTGTTAAAATTTTAGAAACTATTAATGAAATTGGAGGTGGTCTAATATAAATACAACTAAACGAAGTTACAAATATTAAAAGACAAACCCATGTATGACTTTTAACCAGATGACTTCTCATGTCTATGGAAGTCACAAAAATACCACATTAGAGCATCATGCATTTTAATCATTTTTTAGAAGTTGAATCATATGTCTTCACACCATCCGTCCATATATTTTATGAATAGTCAATTAGAGGTTACATGTATACATCAATATCATTTATGTTCATTTTTTTTAGAATAATCATCGAGATGATAAAATATGATTGTTTCATAAAAATCCATAATGGATGATTATAAGGTATCAAATAAACCCACCAAATGTTGTATATGGTTCTCAACATCTCAAAGGGGTTAAATACAATTGTAGGCAATACCAATTGCACATTCATTGGATTAGATGAGACTTATTGAAGCAATTTATCAATTTTATTTCACAATTGTGAATCTCTTGGATGTATCATTAACCAATCATTTCCAATATATATTGAAATCCACTTCACGTTCTCATCAGTTTCTGATGACCTGAATAATATTTGCAATAGAGTCTTTAAAGGGTTGTAATGAAAACCTTTTTTACTTGTGTTAATTTTATTCTTTTTCATATTGTATTTAGATTTGGATTTCCAAAAGCACTCGTTGAATGCCATCTGGAAAATGAATTTTTTTTAAAATTTTATATTCTTGAATCCTATCCCCAATTTAAAATACAATCAATGGGAGAATTTTTATTTTCATATAATTCATATCATAATGTTAAAAAATTATTTCATATAATAAATATACCAAGTGTTCTTAGAATCCCAAAACAAATCACGAAAAAATAAAATATCATTAACATGACGACATTTATAATTCAACCTATGTATTTGATGTGTTCAAAAATCAATAGAAAAGAATGTTTATAATATTTCATCTTTGAAAATACAACTCTTGATTATAATTATATATTAAATTATGAAATGCATTTTTCAATTCAGTGATGTTCCCTCTTAAATTAGTCTCCACATAATTAAGAGGAATATCTAATGATACAATAAAATCTTGATATGGTTTTCCTACAATCCAAAAAAATCACTTTTCCAGATACTATTCAAAGAAACCTAAAATGGTTTTTATGATATATTTGGACGTTAATGTTAGTTTGAAATGTGGAAATATTCATTTATAAGGATTTTCCTTTCATTGTACATTTTCGTAGAAGTTGTTAGCTCATTCTATTGATTAACATTAGTTCTCAAACTATAATTAATGTTTGATTATCCAGTGAAATTCCATCATAAATATTGAGAAGGAAATTTATTAAATATCTTCTATTCATAAACAATTTCTCTATTCAACCATCTTATGAATTTTCATTTATAACATTTACATTTTATTGTCACTTCAATATATCGATTTTAAACTAGAAAATCTAAAAAATACTCTAAATCATTATCATACTAAGGTGTGTTGCTCAGTAATGTGATCCATCCTTTATCCAGATATATCACATTGTTTCTAAATATTATTAAAAAAATTTATAACACATTAATATTACTAATATATAAAAGAGATAAATGGTAGTGAAAAAACCCAAACCAATTAGTTATAAAAGAGTCATATAAGTTCTAAAAATTTCAATGTAAAAAATGAAATAAATCATTGATTGTGTTACGTAGATTAGAGGAATGGGAAAAATCATAAAATCATTAGCATCCAAAATGAATAAAAATAACATGCTTTACACTAGGTTAATGATGGTATAATAATAAATAGTACAAAAATAATAGTAATTAAATATTAACATCCCAAATTCATAAAAATATCATACTTCACATTAGCAAAAATGTCTTAATCACAATTGAAAATAATGATCTAGAATAGAATTTGGCCCAACTCACAATGTATATTTAATTAATTATCAACCTCTAATAACCAAACAAACATGAACCCCATGAATTGTTCAATAGAATACATGGCTATAAACTAAAACATGAATATTACCCCAAAAATATGAGTCCCAATTGTTTTTCAAAATTAGGATACATGAAAAGTGATCAAATAAAAATCTTCATATACCTAGAATACCATAGGGGGAGGGGTAAGAGGGAACAAGAAAAAAATGATAAGGGGCTAGAATACCATTGGGGAAGTCAAATGAGAATGGTGTTGGTGGGGATGAATCACCAGATTAGGCATGGGATAAAAATCATTGGATCAGGTATAATTGTAGCTCTAGAGAGGGATTGAGAGGGGGAGAATTTTTAGAGTATTACAAGTGATGAAGGTCAAGAGAGGGTGGGGAATATATTGGGGGGATTAAGGGTGACCATAGTGATGAAAATGGATTGTTGGCTTGTTCTAAGAGGGTTCAAGGGATTCTAGAATCCCATAGAGGGGGAACCATAATGGTGTCTAGGGATTAGGGCCAGGGGGCATGTGGGTGAAGTTTGGGACTTAGGTGAGAAGGGTGGAGATTTAAGTAGAAGTGATTGTTTAGATAATAACAAAAATTTAGAATCATTTATTTATAAAACCACCACTAAATAAATTAATTTTTTAAGTTGTTTTAGTAAATTATTTCTAAATAATGAATTTGGTTTAGTGTTTCTGAGTGTTTCTCATGTTACATTTTTATTCATTTACACAAATTTCATATTCACCAAATTATTCATTCGTTTGAAGTATATAATACCTATTTGATATGAAATATCCTGATTCTTCGAGTATCCATTATATTAAAAGATTGAAATTAATCTATTTCATTCATGGGTACTATGATTCAAAAGCTACCAATGTGGTAAGGGTTTATTTGAAAATCTCATCATAATTCAGAATTCTTTACGACTATGCCTCAATTGGGGGAATTATTTGATATTTATTTCATAATATTAATTTATTTTATTTTCGTATGTTTTTTTAACTATATTAAAAGTCTTCATTTAGTTATTCTTTTTTTATGTATTCATGAAAATGAAATAATTATTTTAAAGAAACCCAATTATTTTGTCTACACAAATTAAATTTTTTTTCTTCCATGCCCATAATTTTTGGATTTTTTATAGTTTTTTATATTTCATTATAAAATAAATTTATAATCCTATTTCTAATCATGTTTAACTTTTTAAAAAGTATTTTAAGTAAAACCTTATTATAATTTTCCTAATGAGGTTATTTTCCCATTTATCATAATAATGTAAAATGAATATTTGTTTTAATGAACTTGGAATGAAAATGACATCCCTCTAAAAGGATTTCACAATTCATTGATCATTAATTAAAATGTTTCAATGAATATTTTTAAATAAAATTGTTTCCCAAATATATTGGAAATTTTTTATTTTAATGGTAATTTTACTCATGAATGTTTTAATGATTTATTTATGTAATTTATATTAGTCATTTATAGTAACACATTGTTTTACATGTACTATAAGGGTGTTATTTGTTAAATATATCATACTTTCTATTTTAATATATGTTTTATAATTAGTTCATCTAGGGTTATATTAGTATTTTGTGTGATAGGTATCAATATGAATTAATATATTGATTTTTTGTAGAAATTTTATTCCCCAGATTACTATAATAAATTCATTGGACATAGATCATAATAGGAATGTCCAACTATTTCCCCTTGAGGAATTAGTAGGTATATTGAGATAGACTAGTTTTGGTATTTTGGTGAGGTATTACCTATTTATGTATAATCTCTTTGTAAAAGGACTTGAAAATTAGTTTATAATGACTTATATTTCAAATTACATCATTATTTAATTAGTTACTAAGGTACATGTGATTAATATATTTTATATGATAACTATTGATATGTTTCAAGATCATTTGATTATTTATATATCATTATCTAATCATTATTAACTCCATTCGTATTGTTATTCAGGCTCATGTTATTGAATAAATGTAATTTAGTTTTTTTTTACTATTCCATTTTGGTAATGAATTATTTACTCTTGAATGATACCATTATATGTAACCCTTACTGAGAATATGATCTGAAAAATATTTTTTTCTATATGATACAATAAATTAATATTTAAATGTGTTATAGTATGAATAATATTTACATTAATTATGTTTTTATTTTTATGTTTTCAATTGTAATGTGAGATTCACCTATATATAATTTTTACCAAGACTACTAAACTATTAATTCCTTTGAGATGTGATTACTCATATCTAGTTCCAATGTAATATTTTAACCACCAACGTTGGGATACATGTCATGAGACTTTATTGCTAGTATTAGAAAACGTTTTGTACAAAGCGTGGGTACTACAATTATGAAAAACAAAGATAATGGAAAAGATCCCTATAACTGACCTTGAGGATTCGTATATATATAATATAACAACCCATGGTTTTGGTGAGGTAAGGATATTGTGGTTTTCAGTGTAATACATCTCTATCTTTATATAACCAGAACATGAGATTTTTGGAATAGATGAATCTAGGCATAATATCACAGTAAAAATTTATATTCAGGAATAATTTTAGTGCATGGAGAGTGTTGCCTCACTACACAGCTATATTGGTACCCTCAAACGATATGTTTAGGTTAATTCACAATTTCACTCTTAACCATTATGATGAATCAAATAATACACCCTATGAAAACCTATTTTATGACACAAAGATATGGGCTAAACCTAATGTGTATTGGGATGTTAATTTTATCGTTGATCATGTTTTTAAAGGGATAGATCCCCCTATGAGATTTTGTGTGATCGAAATTAAACATGAATAAATAATATTTGAGTGACAATTATGGAAATAAAAAAATTTAGTTTATTATATATTTTAGTGATAATTTTATTTGTGAAATTTATTTTTTATAGACATGTGTTTAATGGTATTGATAAACATTAGGGCTTTTATGATCTTGGATGGGGAGGTAATTATGGGTTATTAAAACTAAGGAACAAATGTTTTGTCATATTGAGAAACATGTTAATGAAGGGTGACATATTGATTAATTTTATTTTCTAGGATGTTTATATTATTTTTTTGAATATTATAAGAATTATAAAAATATAGTTTTTGAAAAAAAACATGTTTTAGAACATGCAGTCCCATTTGGATAGGCCACATTTCATGAACCCACAACCAAAGGGTAACAAGGGTTGAATGCCCACAACTGGCCTATATGATGTACTAGTTATTATGATTTTTTACATTAATATTTTGTTGGATAAATGTTATATTGATTTTCGAAGACATAATATAATATCATGTATTTTTTGTTTTGACAAGATTGATGACATTATAGGAGATGTTTAATTTTTTTGAGATATATATAAACCATTGAGTTCAAAATAAAGGAATATTTGGGATGATTGTTGTCATGTTTTTTAAGTTGTAAGATGAAGGGTATTATATGGCCATTGAGGATAAACATTATTTAATATTGACCTTATTTTTTTAATTTAGGATATTGGGTTATTAATTTAATGAATAGTCATTGTGAAACCTTTGGCTTTATTATTGAATTTTGGTGATTAATGTATTATTTCTTCATATAAAGGTTTAATAAATTTGAGTAATATTTTAACAAATTCTAACTATTTCTGTTTTCTAAATCTCTAATGATAAGTGTAATATTTTTTTATCTTTTTTTGGAAGTATATGGCCATTATAAGTTGATTTTAGTGCTTCATGAATGAAAAACAATCATCTTGAATCATCAATGTTTTGAGAAAACGATGCTATTATGGTGTAAATTTATTAATGGATGAAATTATATTATCATCTATGTATATTTCCATATATTTTTAGTTTATAACTCTATGAAAAGAATCTTTAACACAAAATGTTAGCATACTACATTCACTTCAAATGAATCAATAGTTCTTTTCACTACTCAAAGATATATGACTTTGTGGTCATTAGATTTCTTTTAACCATGTTATATATCACCATCCATTAGTCATTGGGTATTTGTTTTAAAATTAGTATTCAAATATTCAATAACCACTAATGTTTGATAGTGTATACAACATACAACACCGAACCTAAATGACCCCCAAAATATTATTATGTAAATTTTAAAATTATAACAAAGCCATTGAATTTTAAGGTATAAATAAGAACAACCAAATTTTGGAAAATATATGAATTAAGTAGTCTATAAAATATATTTATTAATCCTTATGAAATATGTTTTGAACTTTTAGTGAAGTCATTTTATTCTTCAACAAAATATGTTTCATAAAAAATGGTTGTATATATTTTCAGGAGAAAGTATTGTATTTATTTTTTCATAATTTATAAATTATATTTTATAAAAATAATAAAATAATAAAATAATTATATATGAATTAGTTCATGGTGAATTCTTCATATTTCTATGAAAATACTGTGTTTTCAGTGAATAGTTGAAAATATTGATTTTTGTATAACTATCATTTTTTCATTAAATAAACTAATTTTAATTAATTATTATAACAAAAATATTTTATTACCATGGAATATTATCCTTTTAATTCATACTAATATAATTAATTTCCTTGGAATCATCAATTTTCATGATTTTTAATTTGAATATACTTGAAGCTAAAAACATATTTTTTATAAAAAAAAATATGTTTATGTTGTATATAATTTCCTTTTTAATTAAATTAAAGAACAAAAAATTAATTAATATTTCATTTAAATTTATATATTATACACACATAGATAGATATATACATATAAATAAACTAAAATTCATATAATTAATATCATTAGTTACAAAATTAATGTAAAATAAGGTTTTCTCTAAAAAATGCATTTTAAAAAAATTGATCATTTCAATACACTTTAGGAGTTTGATTTTAAATAAAATTATATCACATATATAAATTTATTCATCAAAAATTGACTCTACGTTTTCAACCAGGAGAAACAAATTTGGAAAATATGTCCTTTTGTCATTATGAATAGTAACCGTATTAAATAGTTATCACAATGGTGATTGTAAAACTGATAATTAAGGGTAAAAATAGTAAGATAATGATCGGAAAATGACCATAAAATTTTCAATTATGATATTGGATGAATGTATTTTACTTTATTCCATCCAATTTTTTTACACTAATGGATTCTAAAAGGGTTTTGGTATTCACTATATAAGAATTTACCATATTTTTCCTTGTATTATTCTAATATTATATGGGAATTGTTTCGAGACCAGGCTCTGAGACGGCGTGCAGATCTGAGGCCCGGTGAGCCTGGAACAAATGTTTGAATTTAATTTAATAATTAAATTACACGCACATGTGGTTTTCCTAAAAAAGTGGAATAAACCCTAAACGGGTGCTCAGATTAGAAATCGGAGGGCACCATTGTGTTAATAACAGTGATTTAACCTTAGGTGTGGCCCAACATCGGTCGTCACAGGTCGGTGGTGAAATCCAGTTTTTGGACGTAATCATAATAAAATATTTAATTAAAATATTTTATTAAATTCCTCTTACAGCAGAATATTTTTTCTTTTAAATAGATATTTCGAAAGGGGGGTTAGGGTTACATTTCTCATTACCCTAAGTCTGTCAGGAGAGCTCTGAAAAAACCTCCCAACGTGGTGACAATGTTCTTCATGATCTTCGCCGGCCACGACAACGCGGTGACCAGATCATCGCCATCAAATGCCGCGAATCCTAGTAGGATGTTTGTTTTTGATTTTCTTCCCCGTTTTTGATTTCCACGATGAACGCCGAATAATCCAAGAACATATTAGCCCGTGGATCGATCATTCTTGCAGGACAAATTTTTGCGGGGATTTTGAGGATTTGATTCTTGAGGTTTTTTTCATTTTGATCTAACAGAGACGAACCTGGATCATCACGAACAACGATCGAAGTTCGTCCCCCTTTTTCGATTTTTTGTGATTCTTCCCAACGCGTTCTTTGTGTGCGTTCTACGCATTCTTGGAGGAAATTAATCGTTGCACATTCATATTTTGGAACAACGATATGATATCAAGGATCCAACATCGAGGCGACCTAGCAGAGGTGTGACGACGACGATGGTGGACAAATCGATGTGGTTCTGAAATTTCTGTTCTTCGAGTGTTTTCATGCGGTTGGATTGGGACGCACTATCATGTCTGATCAGAAGCCCTAAACCGACGAAATCGGTTTTGTAGGGGCAGGATGACTACAAATCCGGATTTTCATGATGATCAGACAGTTGGATAAAGAACAGGAGATTCGGCCGAGGTGCAAGGAGGAAGACGACGTTTCTAGAAAAATCCTGACTACACGCCATGTAGTATGGGCTATACGGCATGTGTTCATCGGCGGGATTACCTGAAGGGTGTTCCGAGAGTACACATACATGAGAATGGTACATGGAAAAGGACACACAGTGTATACCCCTCCCCTTCCAGACCCGACCGAATACACGAGATACCCCATGTACTGGCACACGAGCATACGACACGGGCAGAGACCATGTACTGGCACATGGCCAGCGTACATGGATCGACCCCCTGGTGCTCGGACATAGCGTGTGTTTCTTCAACACGTCGTGTTGTTACATTTTATCCGACAAGCCGAATGACACGGGCCGTTCACACGGGTAGTACTCGGAGTCAGGAACACGGCGTGTACTTTTTCTACACGCGGTGTAGTTGAGTTTTACAAAGTTTGAACGAACGACATGGTCCGTTTACACGGGCAGTACCCAGGGTCAAGGAACACGACATGTAACCATTCTATACGCCTTGTAACCAATATTACATGGAATGAGCCAGTTGCCATCTTTGACTTGGGCTAGTTTATTTAGGGTTCATCCTTTTAGTCATTTCTTGAAGGTTTTCGGTATCATTTCCTACATAAAGGAGTATGATCCCTTCATCAAGACTCCCTGAATAGAGTTTTTGGAATCCCCTCTGTGAGACTAGAGCCGGATCCCCTATTCATTCATGGAACCCTAGGTAGAGTTCTTTGTATCGACGTGAACAACTTTACCTGGGCATCGATCCTCTAATTAGTGGATTAGCTCAGACCGAGTTGTTGGAATCACCCCATGACATGGATGTGATCCTCATCTAAGCTTCATATTCACAAATTACATATAGAGTGTGTTCTTCTAGAACAAGTACTTCGTATCTCACTCTTCAGACCTAGGAGTGTGCTCTTCCAGTTACGTGCTTAGTGGAATCTTCGAGCTGGATCTTCGTGGTGGTATTTGTGATATTCGATCATGCATGAGTATATCTGGATATTCTTGTTATATGTTTGGTATAAATATACTCTATATAGCTGACTGTATCTTTCCTTTGTGGTATTTTTCTATTGTGGTATTCCTTTTGTGGTTTCGGGGTGTCGTACTGGATATTGTTATACTCACCCCTGCAAGGGTCGTGCCCGCAGGTGTCGTGTCTTGGGCAGACAAGCGAGCCTTTGACAGGATTCTAGTTAGAACGGGACCGGATGGTACTCAGTGAGATTAGACAGGCCGAGGTGTGTTCCTACAGCTACAGACTGCAGTCACAACCCCATTCATTGTAGGTTGGACTTTGTTACAAACTCTCTTTTGGTGTGCTTGTACTTTTGGCCTAGGGTTTTACGTTCTTGTACATTACATTCTGGTCATACTCTGTTTGTTGGGTTTTAGTGTATGCATGCATCTTTTCCTTTTAGTAGTTTTTACTTTTCAGATTGTGGGATTGTAGATGTCTGTGTGTGTACATATTTATAGACAATGCCTCCCATGTTAGTAGCATGCCTACTTGGTTCGACTCACCAGCCCCTGGCCTATTGGAGGCGGGCATGGGGAGTTGCATCTTGGGCTCCACTTGGACGGGTTGTGACAGAGTGGTATAATTGGTGGTCAGTTCTAACATAGGACTGAGAGTTTGTGAGTTGGTTTGGGGCAACAGTGTTAAGTATTTCGAGTTCAGCAATCAGGCCAGGGACCCCAGTGTTTGTGTGGGAGGACGACGTATCCATACAGCAGGACTCTGATAACATTATTTTCGACTCGGTACATGAGAACACTAGTTGCAGGGGAAAATAATGGTACATGAATAATATAGGAATGGGTTGTGGTTTCCATTTCCTTCTTGAGTCAGCTCTCCAGATATACTCACTGACTGAGGTACATCTTGTTTCTTTAACAGGATGCCTCTACGACGCGCACCCGCTAGGATCCAGCAGCTCGATCACGAGGATGACCCCCTCAGTGATGAAACTTCAATTCAGGGACCAGATCCCCCAGTTTTACCATCAGGTGGTGTGCCAGTTATCCCACCACCTGTGGAGCAGTGTTTAGTGCCTGCCGTACCAATGGAGGAGGAGCACATGCTGAGCGCACTGCATGATTTTCATAGACAAAGACCCCTTAGGTTTCGAGGTGATCCTGACCCTCAAGAATCAGAGGACTGGTTTGAGGTAGTGGCCAGAGTCTTCCATTTGGCCAGGACACTAGCAGACTATATGGTGATCTTGGCAGCGAGCCTTCTGCAGGCCTTGGCCGGACGATGGTGGAGTTTGTTTATCCATACTCACTATGAGGTGACTCTTGCATGGTCGGAGTTTGAGCATCTCTTAAGATAAGAGTTTTCCACGATTACCCTTAGAGAAGTACATATACAGGAGATTCTTCAGCTCCAGAAGGGGACCATGATGGTGGGTGACTATTCATAGTGGTTTTAAGACCTCTCGCGGTACTCGATGGATATGGTCAGAGATCAGTACTTCAGAGTTTAGACTTTTGAGTGAGGCTTGCACAAGGATATCTGAGCTAGCATCATCCCTATGAGCATTCCTACTTATGCAGGTGTGCTCGAGTGGGATTTGGTGGTCCAGAGGATCTTGGCAGAGCAGAGACAACTTGTAGTTGTCAGTAGTGGGAGAGCTGGAGCAAAGACCTCGGTAGTAGGGAACTGACGTCAGGGACTCAGGCATGGGAGATGTTTTCAAAAGAGCTCCCAATACATGGGATCTGCCATACGGGGTTCGCCGGGTGAATCCAGCTAGCCTTGAGAGAGGCGATGCTACACATGTGATGAAAGGGGAAATCTCGCTCGATATTGTCCAACCCACCGTACTACTGACACGGGAGGAGTGGATGGACCACCGAGGTAGAGGCAACATGTGGAGAAGACAGATCCGCGGGGAGACAGATAGGGTAGAGGAGTTTGGGGAGCAGCCGGAGGTGGTCAGCATTTTGACCCTTTACCACCACCACCACCCAAGAGATCCACCCCAGGCTCAGGGAGCGAGTGGACAGAGGCAGGGATAGCTGCAGGCGGGAGTGGCTTATGACCCAGTAACCCCCGGAATGATTAGAGGTACAATATGTGTCTTTTCTACTTTGGTGTCGTACTAATAGACACATGTTCTAGTCATTTATTTCTGGAATATTATCTTGTTCAAGACCTTGAGATTTATGTTGAGTTGTTCACATGACCCTTACGCTTAGAAACACCATCTACAAGAAGATTCATCGATCACACACCTCTATAGACAGTGTGACCAGACTGTTAGAGGCAGGAGTTTTGGTTGGAACCTCTTGGTGGTAGTGTCGAGGCCTTATGATTTCATTCTTAGTATGGATTGGATATCCACAGTTCTTGACCAGATCGACTATTTTAGGAGAAGGGTGCGGTGTGTCCATAGTGATGGAATGATGTTCTCTTTTTTCGGAGAAAGAGAGACCCAGGCAGCATAGGATGGACTCATGCATAGGAAGGCGCAATATATTTTACATCAGTTGGATAGCCTTGCCCTTGGTGTAGTTGACATTACGATTTTCCAGTTTCCAGCAGTAGTGGCTGAGTATGAGGACATATTACTGTAGGATGTCCTCGGACTACCTCCCCATTGGGAGATATATTTCTATATTGAGTTGCAACCCAGGATGACACAGATATCAGCATTAGCATATCGGATGGATCATGCAGAACTTCGTGAGCTGAGGGTTCAGCTGGAAGGCTTGCAGATGAAGGGCTTTGTGAGACCCAGCGTTTCACCCTAGGCGGCCCTAGTATTATTTTACAAGAAGGCGGATGGGAGCTGGAGGCTATGTGTGGATTACCGGCACTTGAATCAGGTGACCGTGGAGAACCGGTATCCACTACCAAGGATCGATGACCTCTTTGACCAGTTGAGAGGGGATCGATGGTTCTCGAAGGTTGATCTACGATCATGCTATCATCTGTTGCGAGAATGGGATGAGGATGTACAAGGAGATGGCTTCCATATGTCGCTACGATCACTATGAGTACTTGGTGATGCCCTTCGGCGTGACGAACTCCCCGGAAGTGTTCATGGGAATTATGACCCGGATCTTTCAGCCCTATCTAGATCGGTTCTTAGTGGTCTTCATCGATGATATCCTTGTGTACTCTGCATCCGAGGAGGAGCACGCGGGACACCTAAGGATGGTTATGGACACACTCTGAGAGCACTAGTTTTATTGGAAACACACGAAGTGCCAGTTCTAGATACAAGAGTTCCACTTTCTAGGATATGTTATCTCTGTATATGGTATAACAGTGGACCCAGCCAAGGTGGACGTAGTGCTAGCATGGGAGCCACCACAGAGCGTGATGGAGGTGCGGAGTTTCCTTGGGTTGGTAGGCTACTATCGTAGATTCATTCTTGATTTCTCTAGGATTTCATCACCCATGACAGCTTTGACCTGAAATGGGTAGCCATTCATGTGGATTGAGAGATGCCAGCAAGCTTTCAAGCAGTTAAGACAGAGTTTGACGAGTTCCCCGATCTTGAGATTACTGGAGGAGGGTGTCGAGTACATATTGTTCTGCGACGCATCAGGAACCGGTCTTGGTTGTGTCCTGATGCAGAGGCAAGCGATGATTGCCTATGGCTCACATCAGTTGAGGCCACACGAGCAGAACTATGCGACCCATGATCTTGAGTTGGCATCGGTAGTCTTCGTATTGAAAATGTGGCGGCACTACCTGATGGGAAAGCGGTTTACCGTCTACTCTGATCACAAGAGTATTAGATATATCTTTTCCTATAAGGATTTTAATTTGAGACAAAGACTTTGGCTCAAGTTCCTCCTGGATTACGACTTTGAGATCATTTACACACCTGGGAAGTGAAACGTTGTGGCAGATGCTCTCAGTAGGAAATCTAGTTCATAGTTGCTGGATAAGGCGAAGAGGAATTTGGCCTCCTTATAGTTATCCTTCATTGATAGAGATGAGGGATCATACCGTTAGTCGATGGTTTTTACCCCTCTACTCTTACATCGAGTCAGGGAAGCACAGCTCGAGGACGCTAGCTGTGAGACTCTATGTGCTCAGATATCCACATGTGATGCTGCTGATGGATATTCAGAAGGTGGAGAGCACTTTGTTCTTTTTAGAGGGACAACAGTAGTACAAGTGAGGTTACGAGAGGAGGTTCTGAGGGAGTTCCATGCACCCTCTTTGGCAGTGCATCCAGGCATGGCAAAGATGTATCAGGACCTCCGATGTCAGTTCTGGTGGCCAAGAGTAAAGAAGAGTGTGGTCGAGTTTGTTTCTCAGTGCCTTACTTGTTATCAAGTAAAGGATGACAACCAGGTCCTAGTAGGTTTGACTCAGCCCCTTCAGGTGCCAGAGTGGATGTGGGACCTGATATCCATGGAATTCATGACAGGTTTACCACGTACGTCCTGGGGACATGATGCCATCTGGGTGATCGCTGATCGAATCACCAAGTTTGACCACATCATACCCACAAGGGAGAAGAGTTCGTTAATGATCTTGGGACACCTCTACATGTAGGAGATATTTCGTCTTCATGGAGTTCCATCCATGATCGTCTCATATCGTGATGTTCGTTTCACATCCCGGTTGTGGATGGGATTGCCAGAAGCTTTTGAGACTTAGTTATGCTTGAGCACAACGTTTCATTCCAAGACTAATAGTCAGACAAAGAGGACCATTCATGTACTAGAGGATATTATTTGAGCATGAATACTTGAATTTAGTAGTAGCTCGTAGGATCACCTACCTCTGGTTGAATTTTCTTATATCAATATTTATCATTACACTATTGGTATGGCACCATTCGATGATATGTACGGGCGATCTATCAGGTCACCAATTTGCTGGACTGACCTTGGAGAGTCAGCACTCATGGGCCTATAGATGGTGAGAGCTACTATAGAGATATTACAGGTCATCTATGAGTGGATGAAGACTCCAAAGAGTCGTCAGAAGTCATATTCCGATAGGAGGCAGAGGCCATTGGAGTTTGAGGAGGGAGACCATGTGTTCCTGCGGGTCTCACCTTGATAGGGATTGTAGAGATTTGGCTGAGGCGGCAAGCTATCCATGAGGTTCGTTGGCCCTTTTCAGATACTAAGTAGATTTGGAGAGGTGGAATACCGCATGGCTCTACCTCCTCAGATGGATCGGCTACACAACGTCTTCTGTGTCTCGCGGCTACAGAGGTACATGCATGATCCCTCGCACATCATCGACTGGGGCGAGCAAGACATCGATGAGGGAGAAACCTTTGCTGAGTACCCAGTGGAGATCAAGGATAGGAAGGAGAAGATACTTTGTGGACAACATATTCCCTTAGTGCATGTCCGGTGGCAACACGAGAATCTCTAGGAGATCATGTTGGAGCGGGAGGATCAGATTCGCGTGCAGTACCCACATATTTTTTTAGTAGCCCTTGTTTTGGTTTTTCAAGGATGTAAAATCCATAAGGTGGGTGTGATGTAATGTACTGGATTTTCCTTGTATTATTTTTATATTATATGGGAATTGTTTGAAGACCAGGCTCTGAGACGGCGTGCAGTAGCGAGGCACGGTGAGCCCGGAACAAATGTTTTAATTTAATTTAATAATTAAATTACATGTGCGTGTGGTTTTCTTGAAAAAGATGTATAACCCCAAAACAGGTGCTTGGATCAGAAATCTGAGTGCATCGTTGCGTTCAGAACAACGATTTTACCTTAGGAGAGGGCAAACATCGGTAGGAGCGGGTCGGTGGTGAATTCTAGTTTTTGGACGTAACCATAATAAAATATTCTATTAAAATATTTTATTAAATCCGTGATGCTACATAATATTTTTTCTAATAAATGTATATTTCTCAAGGGGGTTCAGGGTTACTTTTCTCATAACCCTGAATCTAACTGGAGAGATCTGGAGAAATCCTCCCAATGCGGCGATAACGTTCTTCATGAGCTTCGCCAACAACGACGACTCGACGACCGAATCTTCACCAGCAAATGTCGCGAATCCAAGTAGGATATTTGTTTTTGATTTCCTTCCCCATTTTTGAATTCCAAGACGAACATGGACTAATATACGAATATATTATCCCATAGATCGATCATTCTTGAATGATGGATTTTTTCCGGGATTTTGAGGTTTTGATTCTTGAGGTTGTTTTGGTTTTGATCGACTGGTGATGAACCCAGATCGTCATGGACAATGATTGAGGTTCACCCCTCTTGTTCTATTTATTGTGATTCTTCCGTACGGGTTCTTCGTTTTCATTCTACGTGTTCTTGGAGTAAATCGATCGTTGCACATTCGTTTGTTGGCTGAACGATCTGAAATCAATGATCCAACATCGAGACGACCTAGCGGAGGTGCGACGACGACGGCGACAGACAAATCGACGTGGTTCAAAAATTGTCGTTCTTCGAGCATTTTTATGCGGGTGGATCAGGACACGCTATCAAGGACGATTAAAAGCCCGAAACTGATGGAATCAGTTTCTTAGGGGTGGGAAAACCCCCAATCCGGAGTTTCATGATGATCAGACGGTTGGATCAAGAAACCGAGATTTGGCCGAGGCGCGAGGAGGAAGACGACGCTTCTGGAAAAATCTCGACTACACGCTATGTAGTATGGGCTACACGGCGTGTGTTCGTCGGCGGGATTACCTGGTGTGTACTCTGAGAGTACACAGACACCGGAAGGGTACACATCCAAGGACACGCCGTGTATCCCCCTCCCTGTCCAAACACAGCCATATACACTGGATACCCCGTGTACTGGCACACGGTCTAGCGACACGGGCAGAGACCGTGTATGGGAACATGGGCAGCGTACATGGAGCGATCCCCAGGTTCTTGAACACGGCGTGTGTTTCTTCTACACATTGTGTAGTTACTTTCTATCTGACAAGCCGAGTGACACGGGCATTTTATACGGGCAGTACCCAGAGTCAGGAACACAGTGTGTTCTTTTTCTACACGCCATGTAGTTGAGTTTTACACTGTTTGAACGAATGACATGGGCCGTTTACACGGGCCATACTCGTGGTCAAGAAACATGGTGTATAACCATACTAAACGTCATGTTTCCAATCTAACATGGCATGAGCCGGTTGCCTTCTGTGACTTGGGCTGGTTTCTTTAGGGTTCGTCCCCTTAGTCTTTCTCTTAATGGTTTTCGGTATCATTTCCTACATACAAGAGTATGATTCCTTTAGCAAGACTTCCTGAATATGGTTGTTGAAATCCCTTCTGTGAGACTAGAGCTAGATAATATATTCATTCCTGGAACCCTATGTAGAGGTCTCGGTATCGACGTGACCAACTTTACTCGGGCGCCGATCCTCTGCTTGGCGGATTAGCTTTGACTGAGTTGTCGGAATCACCCCATGACTTGTCCATTATCCCCATCTGAGAATCATGTTCACAAAGTACTCATGGAGTGTGTTCTCCCGGAATTAGTACATCGTATCTCACTCTACAGAACTAGGAGTGTGCTCTCCCAGTTATGTACTTAGTGGAATCTTCGAGCTGGATCATAGCAGTGGTATTCGCGATAGTCGATCGTGCATGAGTATATCTGGATATTCTTGTTACATGTTCAGTAGACATATACTGTGTAGAGCTGATCGTATCTTTCCATTGTAATATTTTTCCCTTGTGTAATTTCCTTTGTGGTTTCTGGGTGTCGTACTGGGTAATGTTATACTGACCCCTGCACGGGGCTTTCCCGCACATGTCGTGTCTTGTACAGATGAGCGATCCTTTGAAACGATTCTAGGAGGACCAGGACCGGATAGTACTCAGTGAGATCATACTGGCCGAGGTGTCTTCCTACGGCTACAGACTGTAGTCCCAACACCTTTCTTTACAGGTTGGACTTTGTTACAGAATCTCTTTTGGTGGGCTTGTACTTTTGGCCCAGGGTTTTACATTCTTGTACTTCACATTCCTATCGTACTCTGTTGGTTGGGTTTTAGCGTATGTATGAATATTTTCCTTTTAGTAGTTTTTACTTTTCAGCTTTATGGGATTGGATATTTGTGTGTCTGTACAAGATTATAGGAAATGCCTCCCATGTTAGTATCATGCCTACTCGGTGCTAGTCACCAGCACCAGGCTAATTGGAGGCGGGATTGGGGAATTGTGGCTCGGGCCCCACTGGGACGGGTCGTGACAGTATCCCATTGATAAAAAAAATATATTGCAGTAAGAGTCTGATCAAAATCATATGAAAATATGTTACCATTCTAATTAAAATACATACATTAAATGAATTAATTAAATACAAAATAAGATGATGATAATTCAATTAGCATGAAGACATGCTCATAAATATTAATGATAGAATATTGGGAGATTATTGAAACATAAGGAGACATATAATGATTAAAAACTAATATATGTTCCAAGAGAATGGATTTGGAGTGAAGTGGAATGGTAAAATGAGTTGGTATTAATGGAAAAAATAGATGAATTGTTAAATTATTCCCAAATATAAGTCATGAAAATATAGGTAGTGGAAAATGTCGAAATATTTTACTACCCAAGGGGTTTTCTGATCATTATATATATTTGAGTAATATTATATAGTATTTTAGTCCATTAGAATTGAACACTGATTGAAAATACATATTTGTGCTTGGATCATTATATTTTCCACAAAATAATGTTTCTAAAATAATATATTCCATTGCAAAAATTGGAAATCCATTTTTATTTTTGGAAATTGATTAAAATATATTATAATAAATAAAATTTATAAACTATCAAATTTTTGGTAATGGAAATTAGTTAATTATTTATTAAAACATTAGGAAGAAAATATGATGTCATAAAATATACCAACACCCCGAACCAATATTTTAACTATTAAAATTAAAATAATGTATTTCTAAATTTTTTTAAAAATTACCACAACCTAATTACTAACTAATTATTTCAAATATAATATATAAATAATATTGAAAATTAACAAAAATTATAATTTTAACATTAACATATAAAATTTCATCTTTGTTGAAAAATATCGTTTTTAATATAGTTACATTTTTGACAATGATTAAAATATAATAGGACACTATTAAATTAGTTTATCAATTACATTTGAATAATATTACTTAGAAGACTATTTAATTAAAATAATAATTATTCAGAACAAATTTTTTAATTATAACATTGTATACAATTTTTTTTTCTATCCAAAAAAATAATCTTTTGAAATTCACCTATATTAAACATTTATTTTATTTTGATAATCTATTCCTAAAAAGGAATTTCTGGAGTAAATATTTTATTTATAAAAATTAAAGTAAATATTAAGAAACAAATTCCATGACATTTAAACCCCTAGTATACCAATGTACGTTATTAGGGTAGGGTGTGAGATTGTAGTAGTTTCTTGGGGTGGCTCAACTATCAATGAACGTGTTGCAATCTCCACAAATATTAACTTCTCCCATATGAGATTTCATTCAAGCCTCAATTGTTGAAGCTCGACTTTGGCATAGTAAATGGAGAACTATAGTGAAACTGCCTCCCTCCCAAGTTATGACATATGGGCTTAAAACAACATGACTGTACTGGTTGAGGTCATCATGTTTCCTTTTTATATCAATCATACACTATCATTTATCACTACGGGAAAAATGGGCATTTGCGACGGGGATAAATCTCGTCGCAAATAGTCACGTTAGAAACTTATTTGCGACGGGGGAATTTTCCCATCGCAAATAAGTAGGTATTTGCGACAGGTAAGCTTTCCCCGTCGCAAATAACCGGCAGCGATAATATATATTTGCGACGAAAATATACCCCCGTCGCAAATAGTATGTCGGCAGGTTATTATTTGTGACGGTACCCGTCGCAAATAACTATTTAACCGTCGACCGTAATAAATGAGGGCCAAGGTATTTGCGACGGGTACCGTCGTAAATAATACTATTTGTGAGGGGTATCCCGTCGCAAATAATATAACCTATAAATACCCCCATCCGTTTTTTTCATTCATTCTCAAACTCCATCTTCTCCTTCTCTCAAAACTCTATTTTTAGAGTTCAGCGTTTCTTAAGTTTACTTTTTTTTCAGAGTTGATATTGAAGTTTTCAACAATGCTCAGAGATCAACCTCAGATCAATTTTAAAAGTATTTATGTTTATTTTAATTTAATATTTATTTTAAATTGTTTATTAGTTTCAATTATTTATAATTAGTTGTAATTTAATTATCTTTACATTGTTTTGTTACTTAATAAATTTAAATTATTAGTATTCATTGTTCATAGTTAATGGTCATTTGGAATAATTAGTAATAATTTCCAATAATTAAGAATAAATGCTAATAATTAGTAATAAATACCAATAATTCGGAATAATTAGAAATAATTACCAATAATTACCAATAATTAGTAATAATTAGTAATAATTAATAATAATTAGTAATAATTACCAATAATTAGTAATAATTAGTAATAATTAACAATAATTTGTAATAATTTCCAATAATTACCAATAATTTGTAATAATATGTAATAATTAGTAATAATTACTTATAATTAACAATAATTAGTAATAGTTACTAATAATTTGCAATAATTAGTAATAATTAACCATACTTAGTAATAATTACAAATAATTACCAATATTTAGTACTAAATAGTAATAATTAGTAATAATTACCAATAATTAGTAATAATTAGTAATAATTACAAATAATTACCAATAATTACAAATAATTAGTAATAATTAATAATAATTACCAATAATTAGCAATAATTAGTAATAATTATCAATAATTAGCAATAATTACAAATAATTACCAATAATTAGTAATAATTACCAATAATTATCAATAATTAGTAATAATTACCAATAATTATCAATAATTAGTAATAATTACAAATAATTATCCATAATTAGTAATAATTACCAATAATTATCCATAATTAGTAATAATTACCTATAATTATCCATAATTAGTAATAATTACCAAAAATTAGTAATAATTAGTAATAATTAATAATAATTACCTATAATTAGTAATAATTAGCAATAATTAGTAATAATTACCAATAATTAGTAATAATTATCAATAATTAGTAATAATTACCATTAGGTAGAAATAATTACCAATAATTATCCATAATTAGTAATAATTACCGATAATTATCCATAATTAGTAATAATTACCAATAATTACCAATAATTACCAATAATTAGTAATAATTGGTAATAATTAGTAATAATTACCATTAATTATGACTAATTAGTAATAATTACCAATAACTAGTAATAATTAATAATAATTACCAATAATTAGTAATAATTAGTAATAATTACCAATAATTAGTAATAATTACTAATAATTAGTAATAATTAGTAATAATTACCAATAATTAGTAATAATTACCAATAATTAGTAATAATTATCAATAATTAATAATAATTAATAATAATTATAAATAATTAGCAATAATTACCAATAATTACCAATAATTAGGAATAATTACCAATAATAAGGAATAATTAGTAATAATAAGTAATAATTACCAATAATTAGTAATAATTACCAATAATTAGTAATAATTACCAATAATTAATAATAATTACTATTAGTTAGAAATAATTACCAACAATTATCCATAATTAGTAATAATTATCGATAATTATCCATAATTAGTAATAATTACCGATAATTACCAATAATTACCAATAATTAGTAATAATTGGTAATAATAAGTAATAATTACCAAAAATTACCACTAATTAGTAATAATTAATAATAATTACCAATAATTAGTAATAATTAGTAATAATTACCAATAATTAGTAATAATTAGAAATAATTACCAATAATTAGTAATAATTACTAATAATTAGTAATAATTAGTAATAATTACCAATAATTAGTAATAATTACCAATAATTATTAATAATTATCAATAATTAATAATAATTAATAACATTTACCAATAATTATCAATAATTACCAATAATTACCAATAATTACCAATAATTAGAAATAATTACCAATAATTAGGAATAATTACCAATAATTATAAATAATTTCCAATAATTACAAATAACTACCAAAAATTAAGAATAATTACCAATAATTAGGAATAATTACCAATAATTAGTAATGATTTGTAACGATTACCAATAATTAGTAATAATTATCAATAATTAGTAAAAATTACCAATAATTAGGAATAATTACAAATAATTAGGAATAATAACATTATTACATTATTAGTATATTTTATTATTTATATTAAAATAATATAATTTTTTATATTATATACAATTCTCCTTTCATCTGTGTGTTTTCTGTCTCCACATGTAATATTTGTATGTGGAGACAGAAAACACACAAATGAAAGGAGAATTGTATATAATATAGAAAATTATATTATTTTAATATTAATAATAAATTATACTAATAATGTTATTATTTTTAATTATTGGTAATTATTCCTAATTATTGGTAATTATATGAATAAGTACCAATAATTATAAATAATTACCAATAATTACCAATAATTAGGAATAATTACCAATAATTAGGAATAATTACCAATAATTAGGAATAATTATCAATAATTATGAATAATTACCAATAATTAGGAATAATTACAAATAATTATGAATAATTACCAATAATTTGGAATAATTACCAATAATTAGGAATAATTACCAATAATTAGAAATAATAACATTGTTACATTAGTAGTATATTTTATTATTAATATTAAAATAATATAATTTTCTATATTATATACAATTCTCCTTTCATCTGTGTGTTTTCTGTCTCCACAAGTAATATTTGCATTCTTTTTCAAAATTATCAACCTACTCACTAATGGAGAGGTGAAAGTGAATGCAAATATTACATGTGGAGACAGAATGATAAACACATAGATGAAAGGAGAATTGTATATACTATATAAAATTATATTATTTTAATATTAATAATAAAATATACTAATAATGTAATAATGTTATTATTATATAATTAATATTTATGAAAAAATAATATTAGTACTATGAAAATAATAAAAAATTTATATAATATTAAATTTATCAATATTTGTAACATGTTTTGCTTTATTCTCAACATATTCAATTCTTAAAGGGTCAATTTTTTGGTCTATCTCAATAAAAAGTTTGTGTCAGTCATGTATGATGTAAACTCTATAATTATCCATGCTTGAGTGTTTTTTCTAACAAATTATTCAAAACCAGTAATGCTTTTATATTTTATAGAAAAATATGGAAAAACGAGGTCGTCAACAATCATTATTAGGTGACCGCATATGTATAAATCAACGTATAAATCCAAACGGTTCTGGTTTAAATCCAGTATATGTAGTGGGTGTGGAGACTTTTTTTTATCATTTGTGGAATCAAATCCATAATTTGTTTTAGAAGGAAAAATAAAATTCCCTTGTAGAAAATGTGCATTGAGAACGTTTGACACGTTAGACGAAGTGGGGGGACATCTCTTGCATTTTGGTTTTAAACCAGATTATGTTTTTTGGTATCAACACGGTGAACGCGGTTCCAGAGCACGTGATACCCACTTGATTCCACATCCATCCCAATTTCAAGATTTAGTACATGATGTTGCAGGTTCATATGTTCAACATACAGAAAATCTGGCTGATATAGCTTCAAATCCTGAGTTGGCACCGTCTGAATTTTCTGAGTTGTTGACGTCTGTTGAGGATGCATTATATCCTGACTACAAGATGAGCAAATTAGAAGCATTTGCAAAATTTATGGCTATCAAATCAGATAACGGAATGTCAAACAACTATTTTGACCAGATATTTTCTTTGCTTAATACACTATTATTCGAAGGAAATGTTTTGCCTTCAAATTACTATGAGAGTAAGAGGCTGGTTCGAAATTTGGGACTTACTTGTCAGAAGATTCATGTATGTTCAAATGACTGCATTTTATATTCTGGGGAAAATGAGTCGTTGGATAGTTGTCCCACATGTGGGAAACTGAGATATAAAGAAGGACAACATGGGAAGTCTGGTTTGATTCCTGTAAAACAGTTGAGATATTTTCCGCTTACATCCCGACTTCAGCATTTATTCATGTCTAAGAATACAGCGACAATGATGTCATGGCATAAAGAGTATATTTCTACTGATAAAATCTTGAATCATCCAGCCGATGGTGATTCATGGAAACATTTTGATAGAGTGCATCCATCCTTTTCTTTAGAATCTAGAAATGTTTGACTGGGCCTTTCCACTGATGGTTTCTGTCCGTTCGGATCGTATGGTAGTTAATATTCATTTTGGCCTATTTTTTTAACTCCGTACAATTTACCTCCATGGATGTTGATGAAGGATCCATATATCTTTTTCACTTTACTAATTCCAGGACATCCGAATAAAAATATTATTGTTTATTTGAAACCATTTATTAATGAATTATGTTTATTGTGAAGTACTGGTGTCAGTACATATGATGTTGCATTGAAACTGAATTTCATACTGAGAGCATCATTGATGTGGACAATTAGTGACTTCCCGGCTTATGGGATGTTATCTGGCTGGAGTACACATGGTCAGAAATCTTGTCCTTACTGTATGGGAGAAAACAAAGCATTTATGCTCATTCATGGAAAGAAACCTTGTAATTTTGACTGTCATCCCAGATTTCTTCCAGCTGATCATCCTTTTCGCAGAAACAGATCTCATTTTAGAAAAGGAAAAGTTGAAAGGGATGGACCTCTGAAAATGTTATCAGGTTCGGAGTAAAAATCAGTTGTATTTTCATTACCTCCCATCACTTTTGGTCCCACAATAAACCAACCGAAAATTTATCGTTCTGGAAAAGAACACAATTGGATTAAACATAGCATATTTTGGGATTTGCCATATTGGTCTGATTTGTTGGTCCGACACATGTTAGATGTCATGCATATTGAGAAGAACTGTTTTGATAATTTGTTTCATACAGTTTTGGATATTCTAGGAAAGAGAAAAGACAATGTAAATGCACGTTTAGATCTTTCCCTAATTTGCAAGCGTCCAGAACTGGAACTGTTTGAGAATGTCAGAACAGAAAGGTTACTGAAACCAAAAGCAGCTTATACACTGTCTAAAGAAAACCGTTTATTATTTTGTCAGTGGATTGCAGATTTGAGACTTCAAGATGGTTGTGCTTCCAATTTGGGAAGATGTGTAAAGAATGGTCATATTACTGGATTAAAAAGTCATGATTGTCATGTTATAATGGAAAGACTTCTACCCATTGGAATAATAGGTCAATAAAATTCTGTGATTTGGGATTCCATAACATACATGTCTCAATTTTTTCGGGAAATTTGTGCGGATACAGCAGATTATGATGCTCTATTCAATCTTGATGAATATTTTGTTGTAATTATATATAAACTGGAAAAAATATTTACGCCGTCATTCTTCGACTCAATGGAACATTTGATGTTACATTTGCAATATGAAGCCAAATGTGGATGTCCAGTACAGTTTCGATGGATGTACCCATTTGAAAGATGCATGAAAAAATTGAAAAGAAAAGTACGTAACAAAGCATCTGTTGAAGGATCTATTGTAGAAGCTTATTTGTAAGAGGAAATATCTTTTTTCTGCTCCCATTATTTGGAATCTGAGTATCCTTCAAAACACAACCGAATGGGACAGAACGAGATGAATATTGATGAAATCGATAATCAATTATCTATTTTCAACCAGTCAGAGCTTGGTTTTGGTGGAGTTTATGAACGCTGCCTTCAGATGATGAACATCACAGAGCTCATACGTATGTTCTGCTCAACTGTGAAGAGATGACATCAGTTGTACTGTAAGTGTTTATATCACTTATTCTATCATTTATGTTACAGTAAATATCTTTGGTTTTTATAGGTTTTATGATAATCATATCAAGAAACAAATTCCACAAATTATAGCAGCTGCTCTCGAAGAACGCCGACTGAAAAATTTCTCTCAGTGGTTTCAAAAAATGGTAACATAAATTCTTTATCTTTTAGAAACTCATTCAATGTATAGTTTACTATATTGATAATTATTTGACAAATTTTCTGGTGTCTCTACATGCTGATAAAATTGACAAACGGCTATGTTTATTGAGTAACCCACCTACCAAACTTGTTAAAACTTATAATGCATATGTGGTGAATGGATTTCGATTTCACACACATGCATATGGGGAATCGAAAAAAACAATGAAATGTGGAGTTAGCTTGAGAGGATCTCATCATCGAGAGAATGAAGTTGACTTTTATGGCATACTTGATGAAATCATTGAACTCGATTATCTTGGACAACATTACATAACCATGTTCAAATGTCGATGGTTGGATACAGAGAGAGGCGTGCGTGTTCATCCGACTCATGGAATCATCGATATTAAATGTAAAAGTGTTCTCATATTAAATGAACCATTCTTATTGGCTCAACAGGAACATCAAGTTTATTACACAATGTACTGTGCTACATCAAGAGAATTGACTGATTGGTGGAGTGTAATAAAAATCAAAATTCGAGACAATCAGTTTAGTCAAAGTGAATGTGCTTTCACGGATGTGCAATGAATTGAATTTTTTCAAGAGATTACTCAAAATCAATCTTTTTTACAAAGAGACATGAGTATCGATGAAGACACCCCACATTTAAGAGTCGGTGATGACGATGATGTTAATGATGTCACATATGAATTTGAAATGGTAAGAGATGAAGAAACTGGAACTCGAATGGATATCGATGATGTTGAGGAGGAATATGAAGATGACATTGACATATATGAAGATGATGATAAATATTAACACTGATAGAATTCCATGGTAGTTATGTATAATCATAATATATATATATATGTATATATAATAGTAATTATCAATTATTTTCTAACAACATTAACATTTTCTATTTCAGATGGACGATGCCACATTTCGTGAGTTGGCGGATGCTGACCATCCTTTTGATGCTGATGAGTTAAGGGCAGATGACCCTCAGCCTGCAGGCGCTCTAGGGAGTACGCGGAGGGGGCGCGGTCTTGCATGATTGATGATTCTTGGCCCCATCCCCAAGCGACGTCCACGTCTTGGGTTTGATCCACGCACACGGAGGTGTGATAACCTATGTGATAATCTGTGGATTTGACTAAGATTTCATTAATCTATTCACATAATAAATGTTTATTATTTTTACAGTTTTCCGCATATAGCAGTCGGAGAGGGCAGCACTATTTTGCGCAACTATTTCTCTCAGCCGTGGACCACATGGAAGCAGATTCCCATTGATGTGCAGCAGACCATGTTAGGCCATTGTTTGGAACGTACGTAAATAAATAATTTTTATTTTGAAAATTATTTCATTTATAACTTGATATTTTGATTTATTTGTCTGGTTTATGGTATCCGATCGAGGATACCATGCGTGACGCCATCCACAAGTCATGGGAGGTGGCCATGCGTGATCGCTTTCGTTAGTTTTTGCACAATTTAAGAAAATATGCCACGAAGAAAGTAGGTGTGTCAGATTTTGACGAGTCATGTAGAGAACACCAACCAGAGTACATTTCATCCCATGTATGGGATGGATTATGTGCACACTGGTTGAGTGGTGCCTTTCAAAGGAGATCATCAGTGGGGAGGCAGAATCGGGGGAGACAGGAGGTGACCCATCGAGTTGGGAGTCGTTCTTTCAGTACTCATAGACATCATCTGGTACGTACATTATTTATAAATATTTTATATAATTATAAATATTAACAGTTTGTTTTTTATTTTTATAGGCTGTCGAGCACCCCGATATTACAGAGTACGGCGTATATCAGAGGATGTATAGTGATCCTGCTACTGGGGAGCTCAGAGGTGATCATCAGCATCACATCGTGGTCAGTATTATTTGTTTTCAATTTTAAAAATTAACTTCATATAATATATTCACAATTTTAATTTTAAATTGCAACTACATTAGTCATATGAGATGCAGCGTCACAGACCTGGCCTGAGAGTCAGGCCGAGTCATCAGATCAGACCACTGGCCGTCAGTTTGATGAGGTGGCATGGATGCAGGCCACCTAGTATGCTTTCGAGAAGAGCCGGGTAGTTGGTATTAGCTCTTGACTGACTCCCAGAGATTATTATGGCAGTTCTGCGATGTCGGCGTCCAGATCGAGAGGAGCTCGTGCATCTTCTTCTGTTGCACAGTTTGAGGATCAGTTGCGATCATAGACTGCACTGATATAGAGTCTCCGACAGGAGCAGGAGCAGATGCGTCAGCAGCAGCAGCAGCATGAGGAGGAGCGTCGATGCTAGCAGTAGCTGTACGAGGAGCAGATGAGTCGGTGGCAGCAGAAGCACCAGGAGAAGATGGAGTACATGCGCCGACTCACTCATGCTTTAGGGATTGAGTTTCCTTCACGAACATCTGCAGATCCCCCCTCCCCCCTCTTTCAGATTAGAGTTAGTTATTATGTTATAAAGTTTGTTGAATCAAAATATGAATTTTTTTCTATTCGTGGTTTATGTCTAATTATAACATATTAATAATATTATATTTTGAAATAATAATATTAATATGAATAATAATATTATTTATATTTTATAATATTAAATATTATATATATATTAAAATTTTATAATACTATAATTTAATTATATTTTTCTGTAATATTTGAATTATTTTAATATTTGAATGTAAAATAATTCTAATATTTTTATATTAATTAAAATAACTTATTAATGTTTTTTTATTTATGAATTATAATTCTAATATTATTATATTAGTTAAATCATTTATTAATATTCTATTATTTTGTATTTTTGAATTATAATTCTATTATTATTATATTAATTAAAATAAATTATTAATAAATTATTATTTTTATTTGTGAATTATAATTCTATTATTATATTAATTAAAATCATTTAGTAGTATTTTATTATTTTTTTATTTTGAAGTATAATTGGATTATTATTACATTAATATAAATAATTTATAAATAATTTAATTTTTTATTTTTTTATAGTATTTGCGACGGGATACTATGCCCATCGCAAATAGTATTATTATGATATTCATTAAAATAATTTAATAATAGTTTTTTATTTTTTTTAAAAAATAGTAATTGCGACGGGCCCCGTCGCAACACGTATTTGCAATAGGGCCCGTCACAAATAGTTTTGCGACCGGCCCCGTCGCAATTACTATTTGAAAAGTTTTTATAAATATTCAGAGTAATATTTGCAATGGGAAGGATCCCCGTCGCAAATAATATCTTTAGCGACGGGCCCGTCCCAAATAATTGTTGTTGCGACGGTGTTTTCCGCAACGGGCGATTTGCGACGGGCCCCCGTCGCAAATACCTATTTTTCTAGTAGTGTGTAATTTCAACCATTAATTAGAATGAAAAAAATTTGCGAATGGCTATAGTTCCCAATCGTCAAATTGAATAGTTGTTATATTGACCAATAGACATATTTGGCCGATTGTCATATTATCCAATAATATTATTTCAGTTTATACCATATAAATACAAGTTGATTCATTCACCCATTTCAACTACAATTCATACTATGGTTATGAATTAAATTTAAAATATGTTGGTTGGATTAATAATTTTTTATTTTCTATAGTGTTTTTCATTGGAGGGATGATTTTACAAAATGTAGCAGTCTATATATTCCCATTTTATATTTTATATTTAATAATTTTTCTCGATTTCATTATCTTGAATTGTAATTTGTTTCAAAGATGAATATTCTGATGCAATATATTAATGAGATACGGTTTTGATGGTTCCACTATATTTTATATTTTTATCACATAATATAATATAATATATAACACATCTGTTCTGGAAATAATAATTATTTAAATCATTTCATTTATTAAATTTAATCAATCATAGAAATTTCCTCCTTAAAATTTCAATTTATATTATCTATTGAGAATAGGTTAGGTTATATCTATTTCATTGTCTTCTCTAGTTCTTGTATCACATCTTCATACTTATGCTTATTCCATATCATGTTGACATGGGGTGTTGTCTTATTTTGTAGAACATTGTTCATTTGGTCAAAAATCTCCACTAACTCCACCTCATAGTAGATATGATGTTCTAATTGTACAACATTTGAATGTATCACTTGTGAGGGATCAAGTATGTAATTTCCAATAAAGTTACATAGAATACAATATGAAAATGATCCATATTTAGTGTAAGTTCTAGTAAATAAGGAATTCCATATATGCGATCAAGGATTTAAAAGAGGTAAATGTACCATGTAAAATATTCTATTTCGTTCAAAGTCACATGAATCTATTCCATGGTGTTCTCAAAAGGAAAAAATTATCTCTAACATCATAATTTATATTCCTTTAATGGTTTATAACATAGATATTATTCTAAATCAAAGAATCTTGTACATGTTTATGTATGTTATGAATCTTTTCTATTATTTCATGCATAAGATCAGGCACACACATCATTCTCTCAATAACATCATCCCAAGAAATTAGATTTATAAAAATTGTATTATATAGAGTTTCATATGGTTCTATTTGAATAATAGAGGTGAATATGTTATTTTGAGAGAAATAGACAAATTGGAGGTGTTAACCACATCCAAATATGAGTTTTAATGAGCATGTTCTCATGATGTCTTCGGGTGTTTTAATAGACCTTTCAGATAGTCCATCACTATGGGGGTGATAGACGATACTAAAAATCAACTCATTATTGAGATCATGATGAAGAAACTTTAAGAATTTAGATGTGACCATGAATCAAAATCATAAATGATTGAAATTGGAAGCCCATCAAGCCTTAAAAATCACTTAATGTATATCATGTAATGTTGCTGAAGAGAGAAATCTTCTTGAATTGTTATGAAATGTGAAATCGTGTTGAGTCAATCCACTTAACCCATTTTTCATTGTTTCACTTGGATATTTTTGGGAGACCAGTGATGAAGTCCATAGTGATTTTATTCTACTGAAAAGTGGGTATGTTTAGTTTTTGTAAGACCCCTTTTGGATTTTGTCACTCCACCTTCACTTACTAACACACTAAACACCATGGGAGGTATTAAGAAATATCATTTTTCATATAATTCCACAAATAATGATCATGATGTTCCCTAAATATTTTTGTGCGTATAGGATGTATATGTAATTTTGATCGTTGATATTCATCCTCTATCTCCTTCTATATTTCTGGGATATATGGTACATATATCCTTGTAAACAATATCACGATACATTCTTGATTGATAATGAAATAAGGAAACATCTCATCAATCAATGGAACTATCTACATTTTTATCAATGTATCTTTACATAGAGCTCCCTTGATCTTCTCTTGTAATTATTATTGATAAATCAATTTTTATAGGAATGATGAAGATGCTTCAATTATGATTCCCAAGTATAACCTTACTAGCTCCTTGATCAATAGATCTCTTTAAATCCTCATCATCACTAAAAAAGTGGGAATTTCTAAAATAACGCGTCACTGTATTTTTTTCTCTTCTATGGTGATAATAAATTGAAATTTCGTAGTATATAAGAAGCTCCAACCATCTCCAATGACTCATGTTCTATTCATTTTGAATGAATATATACGTAAAAATTTGGTACTATTGTATGTGTTATATTTATCCGCAAAAATTTATTTCTTCCATATATTTAAATTACAATAATTTGAAGCTAACACCTTTTAATGTATAATATAATTCTAATCATGTGTATTTTACTACTGATATGCATAAATGATCACCTAGTGATTTAAATTGACGACTCACCCAATCCCTTTTATAAATACACCACAATAAATAACATATCTGCATCTGATAATGTGTAATGTTCACACAGGTGTAGTTATCAATCTCTTCATTACTTATTGGAACCTTTATTCACACTCCTTTTTTGAGTTGAACATACCTTCTTTTAAATTTAACTTCTTTAGTTGATTAGAAAGTCATGAAAAGTTTTTCAAATACCTCCTATGATATCCTTCTAGACCAAGAAAACTAAGAATCTCGTTTTCTATTATAGGATGAGCCAAATACTCTCTAACAGTTGCCTTTCTTGGATCATCTAGGATTCCTTCAATTATTACAATGTACCTCAAGGATGAAACATATTGTTACCAAAAATCACATTTACTAAATTTTGTCAATAGATTCTACATACTAAAAGTTTTCTGTATAACCCAGTAGATGATACTCATTCCCTTTGTGACTTCTGTAAAATATCTTAATATAGTCAATGAATACTTTCATGAATTTATCAATGAACATATTAAAGACTCTATTCATAAAATCCATTCATATAGTAAGAGAATTATTCAATTTTAAGGGAATAACAACAAACTCATAGTGGAAATATATTGTACGTAAGGATTTCATTAGAATGTTTTCATTATTATACCCTAGTTGATGAAACCCATATATGTGGTCAACCATGGAGATTAATTGGGACCCAAAATGCAGGTAGAATGAATCATCAATTCTTGGGTGACTGTACTATTTCGTTACTATGATTCCATTACGTTCTCTATAATTAATGCATAGCCACATTGATTCATCCTACTACTTTACTTACGTAATTAGTTGTCCCCAATGAGATATAGAATGTTAGATAGATATCTTCTCCAATATAAAATAAATTTATTTATATAATTATTCTAAATCTACATTTACCATTTTATATGGGTTCTTCGATTTGGTCTTGGTGTCAAGCATGACATTAATCTGATAAATATACCACTTTATCCAGGGGATGTCCATGAAACTGTTTTGGAAATACATCATGATATTCCTGAATGATGGGAGTATTTTCAATTCTTATTATTTCATTTCTCTCTCTATCATTGTCGATTATCTCCATAACGAAAGATTTGGGGTTCTTCTATAAAAATATTTGGTTGGGATATCTCTCATTTAAAAATTTCTTTCAGATATCAAATCAAACTATATAAATTTCTATACTTTTTCAATTCATCTTAAAATTATACAATGAGGGCCTTTATATCCCCACTATAGTGTCAAATTCCCCCATGGGATTGAATACAAGATTTATGATGAGATCCTACTCACCCAAGGTAATACAACTGCTTTTGTACAGTTTTGATGATAGGATATTCCCTCCCATAGTCTTAACTGATAACTATACAAATATGATCTTACTGATTGATTTTATTGTTTTTTGAAAACATGTATTAATAAAATAATGTGTTGAACCATAATCAAACAATGATCATTATATATTTTAGAGAATAAGAATGTAACTTTCACCACCTAATTTGTAGAATTTAATTTATCCATCATGATAGAATGTTCCCCGCCTTTCTCCCTTGTCTTATAATAAGGATGATGGTCGTTTCAGTTCATTTTCATTTTATTTGGACATTGATTGGAAAGGTTCCAAAAATATCCACACTTGGAGCATTCATATTTATGAGGGCCTAAATCATCATCTCTTTGTTATTAGAGTAAAGAAGTTAAGGATTCAACTCAACACAAAATTTATGAGATAAATACACATTTCATCCATAGTTATAGAAATTTAGATTCCAAAAATGTTATTCCTTTAATGAATCTCCCCACATTTATTTCACATGGGATGTTGTACTTTATTTCCCCCACTTTAACTGTCAGCACTCTTCCATGATATTGGATTCAGGTCTATTCCTTTCATTTAACATATGTGACCACTACATCATTAAAATACCCAATTAATCAGTCATATAAATACACAGTATCTCCTTATATATTTCATATTCTCAATTTTCAAAATTCCTTTGCATATAGGGTCAAATTATGAAAGAAAATGTATCAAATATTTTATAAGGATACATAAAAAATCTAGAGGTGTACTGAGCAAGTCTTGTATCGATAATTTCATAGAATCACACTAATTTATTTACCTTTTACGACATCTCTAAGAATTAGTTATCCATTTTTGCTCTCATTTTACAAGGAAAATAATTATTGAAAAAGATTATAATGCACTATAGCCACTCCATATCATCAATATATCTAATTAGATCCAAGTTTGTTTCACTTAACACCACTGATAAACTTCTCCCTCTAAATAATGATGTATTGAAAATATCATGTCTATATACACAATCAATTTTTCAATAAAATTTTTTTTAGTAGTTTAATTAAAAAAGGTGGTTGATATCCATGATGTACTCAATGAAATGTTTTCCCTTAGATATGAATCTAGGAACTCAATGCGATTCAAGTTGTTATTGATAAATCGAGATAGTTGGCTCATCATCTTATTCATGTTTTCCATTCTTGCATCCATCATATTTCTAATTACTTCAATGCATTATCTAATGCACTCAAAATTTTAATGGTTCCCCATATTTCCCATTTTTTTCTAAAATTGTAAATAATTAGTGAGAAATAGGTTACTTTTATGAATCTTTTAATAATAAAGGGATTTTATGTAATGAAAATTCAAGTTTAATTTTTTATTTTTTAATATAGTTGAATAAAAATATTATTTTCTATTTACCAATAATAATTCTTCATATAAATATTGTGATTAACCATATATATATTCCAGGATTTTCAAACTAGGTGTGTAGCATGGCCCATTATTGTGCATGAATTCTCATTCAAGTAGGTCTTAATTTGTTCTTTTAGGGTGTTATTTCCCCTTAGTACATCTGAATCACAGAATCATCTACTTGTATTTTTCGGAAAAAAATTTCATCTCATAGAAACAACTATATTTTTAATTTACCAAAATATCAGGATGTATTAAAATATTTAGAATTATCCTTAGGGTTCATACTATGGTTTTTTTGTTGTAATTTCCATAAATAAATAAAACATATTCTAATATCAACTAGGACTTTCTAACATTTTATACATAAATTTCTCATTCTATGGAAACAAATGTGGGATCATTTAATGTTTAGTGTCATAGATATTAGGAACATAACTCCTGGAAACATAAAAAATTTATTTTCTGACATATTAAACACTTCTCAATGGTTTTTTTATCACACATTAAATTTGTCTCATTTCATTGGTTCATGCTTCAATGGAAAGGGGTGAGTATGAGCCCAGTAAGGGAATAAACATTAGAGACATTTATCATGGGATCATGAGACCTAGAATTAAGAACATGAAAAATAATAATATGTAAAGAACAAGAGAACATGAGGAATATCATTAAAAATAACATGATTCATAACATGTAAATGTGTATATATAAAAAATGGAATTCATAATAATATCACCGTATTTTATCATCAAGGTTCCATAAATGAAAATTACATTGTTTATTCAACAAGGAAACACAAAACTTGTCCTCTATTGTGATTAAATTCTTTACCTAATGGATTAGAGAAAATTTCAGGACCACCATTCATGTTTCTATACATTATGTGTTCCAAATTTATTGAAAATGATAATTTTTTTCTATAACATGAGGAGAATAATGTATAGGTTTCATATAAAATTGTTGTGTGTGTATGCGATTAATGGAATGCCAATAACATAAATTTTAACTGATGAAAATTAAATGTGGGTTTTATATATGTAAATAACAAAATTAGCCAATCATATTAACATATTTTTATATACCAATGGATAATTAATTGGTTTTGGTTTTCTGAATATAAGTTTTACTTATGTATAAGATATAAATTTTAAATGAAATTCAACTGTGTGATTGGTAAAAAATGTGGGTTTAGAAAAGTGTAAAATGAGAGAAATTGAACTTTTCAAATTGACAATAAATTGTTTTAGAAGTACGGGTTTAACAAAAACGAATGAAAAATGTATGTTACATACCATTTATTTTGTGTAAGAAAAAATAATTACATGAAAAGGAAATGAGATGGTAAGAATTCCCTTACATTGAAGAGTTACTCCTAAATCATTAAAATGGAAGCTTTTAGGATTAAGAAAACATTAGGGGTATTATTTAAGAGAATATATTACATTAATTTATGGGGAATGGATATGTATTTATGGGGAATGGTGAAATGGGTAGGTATTTATAGTAAATGTAGAGGAATTATTTAATATTTTCAAAATATAGGTCTTGGAAATCTATGTTCTCAGAAATTCAAAAATAATATCTTATTGAATGGTTTTCCAAATAATTATGGTCATTAGGGACATATTTTAAGATATTTTAATCCATTATTATGGAGCACAATTTTCTAATATTTTTTGGACATGGAAAATTAAATTTCCAGAAAATTATGTTTTTAAAATCAAATATTTCATTTTAGACTTTGAAAGGTCTCGTATTGGTTTGGAAATTGATTTGAATAAATTAAAATGAGTAATATTAGTAAAATTAATAAATAGGTCATGTATTGTGATTAAATAATTATTACATAATTTTTAAATAAATTTGAAGTCATAAAATATACTGAAAACCAAATATATATTTTTAATATTCAAAAAAAATATATTTCCGAAATTTATAAAAAAAATCCCTAAACAATTTTGTTGTGATGATATAAAATATAATATTTATTTTATCATTATATTATCAAAATATGTTAATTTTAAATTCTAAATAAAAAAACTAAAAAAAATTGATGTTTTGAAGAAATAATAAAATTCAAAACACATATAAAAATTTCCTAGGATAGTAAAAAATCATTTTATAAATTAAATTTAAATATTATTCTTTAAAAAGAATAATTAATTAAAAAAAATATAATTCATAATTTTTTAGTTTATTAGAATAGTGTATATAATTTTTTTATTTATTTCCAAAAAAAATTATCATATTTTCCTCAATTAAATATATATTTTATACTAAAAAATATAAATAAAATAGATGTTATGGAAATACAATTTTTTATAAAAAGGAAATTAAAAATTAAGTATAGATGACCTAGAAAAAAACCCCATTATTACACCTATGTACACCCTAAGGGTAATGTGTGTGATTTTGGTAGTTTCCTAGAGTGGGTTAGGTAATATTGAACAAATGATGACCTCCAATTACATAAACATATCCCACATGAAATTTCGTTCAGGCCTCACCTATTGAATATCATCATTGGAATAGACTATAGAGAACCCCAGGGATTCTCCCTCCCATCCAGGTTCAAGAAAATGGGCTTCAAACCACATGAATCTACTATTTGTGGCCATCATTTTCGCCTTGATGCATAAAATGAACCCCCTAATTAATATTTATAAACACTAATTAAAACAAATTACAAAAAATTCATAAAGATCATAATTATAAAATTAACCAAATGTTATATTTACCATTGGTCATATTTGGCCAATAATCATATTGACCAATGGCCAGATTTTCCATTATATAATATGAATACCACTTTATTCTTTCACTCCAAATACACAACAATTCATCCTAAAGTTATATATTAATTTTTTAATATGATAATTGTTTTAATAAAATTTTGTTTTATTTACATAGTTTCTTTGGGATAAATTATTCCACTATATTGGAGGGATCAATATTTTTCAATTTTTATATATTATGATTATTTTTCAATTTTAATGTTTAGAATTTATTTAGTTTCATATATGACTAATTTATTGATATTAATTAATAAGATGATGGTCTTTTGGTTCCACACTATTTTTTTTGTGTATAATATAGGAAACATATCACAACTTTTTCAAGAAAAAAATATAAATTAAAAAACATGGTATATTATAGTAAAACAATCCTATAAGGGACTAAAGTTCAATTAGAAGTAGGATATCAAAGGAAGATATTATTTCTATAATTGAGTCATTATATATTCATTCCTTTCTCACTCAACCAGATATAGTATAAATATACTATAATAATGAATAAAAATAATATTTAATATTCAAAAATGTTATTTTACTAATGGAAAAACCAATAATTAACTTCCTCACATCCCTTATAAAATTATGATGTCTCCCATGATTCATGCAAACTACTACCTCCATGAACCACATATTTAATTTTTATTCACCATGTCACATCGTTGGTTCTGAAAATATATTTAATAAATCAATATGTAACTTTAACAAGCCTAAAGCTCTATAAGTATATTTTTTCTATTATATTATTAATACTATAAACCAATGGTCTTCATAAAATTTAATCCCCTACAACTAAAATTTCATAAAACATCATAAGTCGTAACATATTACAATTCTATTTTAGTTTCCGTCTTCATCTATACAGTAATGAATTTTTATGGATTTTTACTCAAAAATATTTAATGGGTTTTTTCAAATAAACATTACTTTAAATGCTAGGATTATTTTTTATAATACACTTCTTTGGATATATTGATATTACATAGTATATATACAGTATACTATTATTTATTTTGAAATTATTATTTATGGTAGTTTTCAGAGAACTGTTATTTTATTTTTAATGTTTAAAAAAAATCTTCTAAATATTTTCTACATGGGTTAATTTTTAATCTCCTTACTAATGTGTAAAAAATATATGATGTACTATATTACAATTATAACTATTAATTTTATATTACCCTTTGTCAAAAAATAATTATATCTAATTCTAGATCAATTATGATGAAAAAAATATATTTTATGATTTTTGGGTGATGATTATTGATTCATTATTTAACGCTCAATTAACTCAATTCTTATAACACTATAAGTGCTACATGATTTTATATCCTGTTTTTATTTGGTGTGATTTATATATAGTGTGGTCATGTACCTCCATTATGATCACATAAATTCTATTTTCAATTTTAATAAGTTATAAAATTTGATTTATATCACATATTTTGACACATAATAGTTGATTAATCTCACCCTTATTATATTTCAATTTCTAGATGTTATTTAGAGATGATGTATGATTTTTCTATTTGGGTTTCAATTATTATAAATTTTTTGCATGATGTTTAATATTTTTTATTAAATAATTAGTTATTGTTTTAAGAAGTAAAAATATCCATTGCATGAGAATGATATGGGTTTCATTATATTAATTTTATCCTAATTTCACTAAAAATATAAACCAAAAAGGTCTTGGGTATGTATGTGATTAAATCATGGTTAATAATGTTGAAACTAATGATAGATATTTTTTGTTGATCTAGTTGTTAAACAATCTAGTAAGAATAGAATATATTTTAGGAATTAGATCTTAGAATACCAACCAAGGGTTTCTCATTTAATTTTTATGGACCTTTACCTTTTTAGGGTTTTGATTCCACTCTCATAATACTATATTTTTGTGGTATATCCTATTCTTGGTTAATTTCCGTGTTGGGTTATTATGAGGTGATGTATCTCACTTTCTATTTTTTGATGTTTTGGATCATTTAATTTATTTGAATACATGGAATAACATTTATTTTATATGAAAATTTTCTATTCTAGTTGGTTTTATATTCTTTTATTCTTTCATTTTATTGGTAATTTTGATATTTATAATCATTTTCTCCTGATTGAATCATTTATATTTTATGAATTAAATAGTTGATAAAATATTTCTTTACCATAGATTCAGTTTTATTATACTATTACTAAATAAAGAAATGGATCAATAGATTTTTTAAATAAAAAATGTCATAGTTTTATATAAATTTGAGTTTATTTTATTGAAAACCTACACCATGTGTAAGGTATTATTTAGATTCAATATTTCTAATATCATGATCATTAATTAATATGATTTGAGAAATTATATTTTGAACCAATATTTATAATTTTTTAATTCCATTACTATTATAGTTCATTAAATTTGTTTTAAATTCGCTCCAATTATTCACATAAAAATATAAACCAAAAAGGTCTTGGGTATGTATGTGATTAAATCATGGTTAATAATGTTGAAACTAATGATATATATTTTGGGTTGATCTAGTTGTCAAACAATCTAGTAAGAATAGAATATATTTTAGGCATTAGATCTTAGAATACCAACCAAGGGTATCTCATTTAATTTTTATGGACCTTTACCATTTTAGGATTTTGATTCCACTCTCACAATACTATATTTTTGTGGTATATCATATTCTTGGTTAATTTCCGGGTTGGGTTATTATGAGGTGATGTATCTCACTTTATATTTTTTTGATGTTTTGGATCATTTAATTTATTTGAATACATGGAATAACATTTATTTTATATGAAAATTTTCTATTCTAGTTGGTTTTATATTCTTTTATTCTTTCATTTTACAGGTAATTTTGATATTTATAATCATTTTCCCCTGATTGAATCATTTATATTTTATGAATTAAATAGTTGATAAAATATTTCTTTATCATAGATTGAGTTTTATTATACTATTACTAAATAATGAAATGGATCAATAGTTTTTTTAAATAAAAACTGTCTTAGTTTTATAAAAATTTGAGTTTATTTTATTGAAAACCTACACCATGTGTAAGGTATTATTTAGATTCAATATTTCTAATATCATGATAATTAATTAATATGATTTGAGAAATTATATTTTGAACCAATATTTATAAATTTTTGTATTCCATTACTTTTATAGTTCATTAAATTTGTTTTAAATTCGCTCCAATAATTCACATAAGATGTTTTAACTATCGAGTCATACTTAAAATCAAAGGATAAATCATCTAAATGGGTTTACCCTCAAAAAACCCTACACAATTTTTTTTACTAATTTGAATGATTTTAATTTATCATCTAATATTGATTCCAAAATGGAATTAATAGATACATGTGAATTTTCATGAACATATAATATGTACTCCCAACACATATTATGCCATAGAAACTAGGTTTTCATGTAAAGACATGGTTCCAAGTTTGTTTGTATCCTTCCTCCCATGTCTGGATTAACAATATCAACATATAGCTTATTTTTTCTTGACTATTTACATTATATAATTCTATTTAATAATACCCTCAACTTGATTCACCTAAATGATGTCATGTGAGTTCAATATGTGACCTAAGGTATTCCTTCTTGTAATCTAGAGGCCTCCAATGAGTGGCTAGGTCATAAACTAACAATGAAGAGTCAATTTAATTAAAACAATCAGATTGGTTTTACGCTCATTTCAACCAAAAAAAATTCATATACCACCTATAAAATATATATTCCAAAAACCTATGGAAACATAATATAGATGCAATCATGTAATCAAATATATTCCAATATGGGAATTTAATCATCTTGAAATATACACATATATTAATTTTGAAAATATTCTAGAAATATATTACAATTAATAATAAAATAAATAAGGTATTTACCACTATGGTTGAAACATATTTAATATATTTAGAAAAAATATATTAAAATGGAATCCAACCTATCTCTTTATACACTATCGTATCGAATCATTTTCTTAAAAGACACTTCTCATTCTAATACATACGTCATACATTATATGCATTCATTAACATGTAATGGAAACAGAAGGTCTACCCATGTACATTGAAACCCATGTTTTTTAATGATGGTAGGGATATATTTTAATTCCCTAATAGGACTCTCTAAATCACCATGAATCACTTATTACTATTTTTCACTTGGATGAATAAAAAAATTCTATAGTTAGTGTCACTAAACCACCTAGAAATCATAATCCCTTACTAATCATTCAAATTATATCATTCTAGTTTCCCATTTGGTAGAGGAACTCACACATACACAAACACTGAAGATACATACTAAATACATGTCACCAATTTTAGGTTCAAACAACTTATAACTAAAGGAACACACACCCTATATTCTTAATAGTGTATATTTTAATTGAGTTTCATCTAAATCAATACTATCAACACATGGTCACTCATACAAAACTCAAATACATTCACACTATAGAGTGTCACATGACATGAAACTCATCTCACTTTATATCAATAATAAAATTACAAAATATCAATGTAAATAAATAAAATAACATGATAAATTAAAACATGAAATCAGATATATATCATCAATAAATGAAAATAGTTAAATATTATGAAAACATAATGCATTTAAAATAGGTCCCAAAAATATAAAATCTAACAAATATAACTAAATGGGAAAATAAATGTTAATAAATGGATGGACCCCAACCTTATCAAATAAAAAGTATTATATCTCTTATATACCGTATCACTTCTCATTGATACAATTTGATGTTTTCCACTAGACTATCTATAATGTAACTGAGGATCTTCCCCATCTATTAAACTTTTTCTTAGGCTTTCTGTCACATTTTACTATGGTATATCACTACAACTACAGATTAATCATATTTCCTATTTTTTATCCTAGATAATATTGATAATTAATCTATGGTTTAACACTTTAATTTTTGGATAAATATTGATGGAATCTTATTGTAATAATTAGATATATAAATGAATAAATTTTTGGAAGTGGAAGGACATACAATAAATTGATGAATGTGGTTCGGTGGTATACCGTTATGTTTTACAATTTTAAATGGATGTTATTTGAATAGGTTGAAGAAGTTACCTTTTTTAATGAAATAGTATGTGAATAGGTTTTCCCATTTGGGATATTTATAATTTTCAAGTACTATAGTTGATTATTTAATAGTGATATCGCTTATAACATGATATTTTGACCCACCTATCTATTTTATTAGATTTAATGTTTCTCCATGGATGTAGGAAATTTCAAAAACCATGTTAAATTATGTGTGTGACATGGTTTTTTGTGTGATATCATTCACTATTATCTTGCGGATAAATTCCTACATCGAACATTTTTTTTAAAATATTGTCAATTCAATGAATGGAATTTTAGATGTATATAATTTTATTGAGTGGATTCTTTTTTCTCATCTTTACTCAGTAATTTTGAAGTTTACATAATGGGTTCGTTTTATTGGAAATGCACGTTGTATCAAAGTTTATATAACTTGTGCATTTATTCTTGTTACTATACGAATTTAAAACATCATGTAACTGATTCAATTTTATCATTTATATAAAATGTTATATTAATCGTTTATTATACAACTTCAATATAATTTTAAAAAATAATTGATAAGATTAATTGGTTATATGAGTTTTATTTCATTTTTAATATTATTTAAATTGTGGATTATTTATTTCAAATAGATAAAAAATCATTATTTGGATTCGATATATTTAAGGATGCGAAATTAGAATGATATAAGTTCAATTGTATGTCACATGGAGTTATACTAAGGATGTTAAAATAAAATTTTTCTGAAAATATCATATAGATGATTACCTTTACAATCTTTATGTATATACTCTTGAATATACCATATTGAATAAAGATTTTCATGTAATTAATCTATCATTTTTTTGGTATTTGGTGTTTTAAAGGGATTTTATGTTTTGGGAGAAGTATAGCGTAATATAAGTGGTGTTGGAGATATAATTTTAGTCAGATAGGAGGTGCCAAAAATTGGATGAAGCTGTTACTCCACAATGGGTTGAAAGGATGAGATTTATATTCTATAGTTTTGTGGGTCAAATCGTGGAGAGCTAGGTAACAGTGTGGTTTATGTGTTTTAGTGTGGTGGTATGAGTCCTATTTCGATGTTTAGATCATGAGTGTTTACTTCCATGCAATATTTTGGGAGTTGTTTAATCATGAAATGAATGGATTAGGGTATGGAGTGAAGGTTTTATAATATGAATTTTGAAAATTTAAATACCCAGACATATTAGTCAAAACTCTGTGTTATGAATTTATTACTCTATGAAATTTACATACATTTTTCTTGTTCATAGAAGTGGGAAATTCGATTAGATTTTGAAGGGTATTAGAGATCATATTCATTTTTTCTATGAAATAGTCATCATATAATGGAAATAGATTTCATAACATGAATCCTTGAGTATATGATTTTAGGTTTTTCATATTGGTCACTATTGTACAATAATTATTGTATTGCTTCATGACATAATTTAGGGTTTTTTCTTGTCCATTAGAGGGAACATTTTCCTACAATGACCATATTGGTTGCACCATGTATTTTTTAATTCATAATATAGAGGTGGTTTTTAAATTTAGATTAGGGGGGATACATGAGATCACAATATGATTTCTGATGGTGTTCTTGATTTATCATTATAATTGTTTAGTCAAGACCTATATCATTATGACTTCATAAAAATCAACTTGAACTACATATTCAAAATAACATCCAAATTTATATAAATTTCATTATTTTTCCACTACCAATAAGGTAAAATGGGTACTTATATAGATTTAATTGAGTGTACTTTGATTTGAATAGGAATTTATTCCTGAGATATGAATAATTTTGTTACCATAGTTGAGTTATACTTAATTTATTCTCGGTTATCTACCAATTAAACTTCATTATTTTTCTATAATAGTGGTTTTGATTCATTAATGTTTTCTTTGGGTTATAAAATTGATGTTTTTTAATCTGATCTAGTTTTTTTCATTCACTAACATAATGTTCATCTAATTATCATAAACATTCATTTCCCCTAACATAATAATTATTGATGGTCATACTGAGGTATTGGATTCATAGATTATCCCTTAGTGATTTTTCTAAAATGAAAAATTATCATGATTTTTATTTCATTGGGTGGATATTAACGACTAACATAACTAATATAATGAAACTAATTTAATGAAATATAAGAGAAATATTTATCCACATTCGTTATATATAATTTTTTTGACACTGCTTATAATCGATTAGAGGCTATTTGACATTGCTTATCAGAGTGAGTTTTAACACTATAGCATGTGTTCTATATAAGTGATTAAACAATTAAAATATCCTATTATAGAATGTTATTTAGATAAAAATTCTAGTCAATTTGTTAGATAACATCTATAATTTAGGAGAAAATGGTCATTCAACATTTGTCATGTTAATATAGATTCATGTTTAAAATGTGAGAATAATGAATTATTTTGATTTCAAAAGTCTGTATTGTTTTCTACTAGATTTCGTTATTTCAATTTTTCAGATTAGTGAGGTCCTAATGGTGAGTTTATATGGATGGAATTAGGATGTTAATTAATGCAGACAATATAGGTGGAAATTTTATAGGTGATGTTTCACTATTGAGGTGGATTGACTTATGTGGTTGATTTAGAAAGAGGGGAATGGGTGTTTTGGTTATCCCATAGGCATGATGTGTTTGGTTTTAGGGGTGTTGGTTTATGTTGTGTGGTGGGGGTTTTTTATATATTCATTTGTTGTCATAAATTAACGTGTTTTTTAGAAGTGTAAATGGTGGATGAGATTTCATTTGGTTTTGAATGGTGGAATTTTTAATTATATCGGAAGGAAGTGAATGTATGGTATTAGTGGTGCCAATTTATATTAGTTGTGTGGTAGTTAATATGGATTGGATGAAGTTTTGGGTGATATTATATAATAAACTACACTATTGGGGAATTAATCATACTGGTTATCTATAGACACCCAAATATCAATGGAATAATGTTTGGTGGGGGTTTTAAATTTGATCAGTAGATAGATATGGTTGGGGCGTTTAGTTATGATTTCCATATTATTGAATAGAAACTTTGTGAAACCTATCTAATATGTAACCAATTGTGATATAATATTTATTCCATGTGATGAAATATAAAATACTATATGTTTTGAAGTATTATTATAAATAGTATTTCTTATGAGTGTTTTTATGACATATAATTAGTGATGTGTATTTCTGATTATTGAGATAAATTGTTACTGATGACCACTAATTTAAGTTTATTTCATTTATTCTTCATGGATGTAGGGAATTTCCCAAACAATATAAAATTATATGAGTATCATTCTTGTTTGTGCGATCTCTTCCATCACTATCATATTTTCCATTGTTTTATTTCATAGTATCCTCATTTTATGGATCAATTCAGTGCTTAGTTTCTTTCATTGATACAACATTATATCAAATCCAAGATCCTTGATTCGATGTCTGAAGGGTTTATTGATAATTGATTTTTTTTGAATGCTACATAACTAAAATCTCAATAGTTAATTATGCAACAAATAATGCAAACTAGGATAGATCTCTCAATGAGTCCACTTACACAAAAAATTATACCATTATCACTATTTATAATTATGATATACTACTATTTTATATTAATAATGTTGTGGTGTTTTTGAAATTCATCTGATAAATATATATAATATACAAATCATAAAAAAAAGAAAAAACAATGGTCAAAGTAAATAATAAACATAAACTTCAAGGATTTCACGATTAAATAATAATTTCTCATTAAAAATATTAAGTCATTATTTTATTTCCAATGTTGACATCAAACCTATCAATTAACACCCTTCCATTTAGAACATGAGTATTTACATTTTCCAAGAGAGTTGTTAGTTCTCTCTAGGACATCAATGAATATATTTTTTTTCTTAAACTACACTATCAAATTTTCAAATTTAGAAGTGTTAAAAGGTCATGTATGATCTAGTTGTAATGTAATAAAAATGAAAAAAAAATATTTTTTAAAAAATTAAATGAAGATAATGTATGCATTAGGTGGTTGGTTTTGATAAAAAAATGAGATGAATGTATATTGTTTATGTTTAGTTCATGAAATTAGTGAGGGATATGTGTTGAGATTTTTATTCGAGGTTCTATCATAACCAGAATCTAGTGAACCCCACATTAGAGTTATCACCCTCTAATCATAATGAACCCAAATTCATGAATTGGATGTTCCCAGAGTAAGAGTCACTAGTTGATTAATTTATTAAGGAATACCCTTCTATTTCAACAATAGTAGGGCATGAGATAGGAGGATAATAATTTTAACATGAAATGAAATAATTCAATAAACCCATTATCATTTCAATAAAATAAATTGTGTTCCACTATGTTCACTACCTATTTACTTACAGACATTGGAACAAGAATATTTAACTCTAAATGATTTTCATTAATGTATATGGAAAATAAAATTGTCCAACTATAGCAGTAATACACTCTAGTTGTAGCATCCTATTAAGTATTTCTCTACATATTTACTTTTGGTCCCAAACATATTTCTGACAGCTGCCTCCTCTATTATGTCACCTGACACTTCTATATGTTTATTTCAAATTTCCAATCTTCTTTCCTTATAATATTTTTTTCACAACACATTTCCCAATAAATTCTATCATATCCACAAGGGTTTTCCTAAAATTATTGTTGTATGGATTCCTATTCATTAAAGGTGTTTTCCAACTCCATTATTGTACAAAAACATCCCTTCTATTATCATTTTATTTAAAATTCCAATAGTTGTCATGGTTCACATGAATATCCCATGATCATCAGCAGTTTCAATTCTATAGGAGTGCTAACCCCAACAATATTAGATGGGAGGATTTGGTTCAACCATTTCTATAATTAATGGCCACAGACATCCTATGGAATATCCCATTACTAACAACATCGAGAACATCCTGTATTTTTAATTTTTTCCTTTTTGTTCACCTCCATTTCATAGTTGAGACCCAATAGTGAAATTTCTTCATTTTTAAAAACACCCAGTCCTTAAGAAAACAAACCCTCCATAATTTAGTGATAAATCTACACCAAATGGCGTTATCTATTATATTTTTAAAATATGGCCATCGGGTAGTGGTTTGGATGATTCCAAAACCTCATTTATTTTTTTTCTCTCTGAAAGTGAAAATTATGTAAAATCTAATCCATTGTGTAGCTCATTATCTTATGTTCGGTCCCCTTATGCTAATACGACGAAGGGGAAAAGCATGTTTCATAGTGGGGTTTTCTTAGCAAATTTTGGTGACCTCCTCCTATGTCAATGGACATATAATGGGTTTTTTGTGTGGAATGCATCACATGTTTGGTTAAGGATGATTCCTAGAAAGATGATGTGTGACCTGGGTGAAGTAGCATCATCCCATTTAAGGGATTAATATGCATGAATAGAATTCATCCAACATTGAAGATGTAGAGGTGTGAACTCCTTTATTTTAGTGTTTTTGTGAAATTATCTTTGAAATGAATCTGGACTGCAGTTGATATACCACAATCCTAATAGTTTGGGCTTGTGCTGCACATGAAAACACACTCTCTCATATTCTTTCTCAACATCACCTAAACTAACATGAAAAGGTATTTCCTTAACAGAACGACCATCATCAGGATGTACTTGAACTACAATCCATTCATGTTCCTTCTAAGATGATTCCCTCCCTTGTTTGAGGGATTGATGATCATAAGACTATTGTTTTTTAATTCCCCCAATCAATTTCTATTTTTACTACACAAAAAATACACAAATTATTAAACAAATATATACATGTATTTTTATCATTTTATTATTTTCTTCATAAATATCATTCAAATAAAACTCTTACCACAATATGATTAATAATAACTAAATAATTGGTATTAAAAATTAAAAAATAATATATTTTCTAATAATAATTTTTAAATTTTATACAAAATAATAACTCATCAAAAACCCACACATAGACCATGTTTGTTTTCAAACATGTATTTGTGATAAGAATTCAAAAAGACATCCCAATAGAACCAATATATAAAATTCATAATTACTGTAATAATAAAATATCGATTAGGGAGATATATCTTTCAAGGGTCGCATATAATTAATGATTTCCACTGATTACTAGAATCAATTTATTTGAAATTTTTAATAAAAAATGATGGAACTTATTATCTATTCCATTCATGTTTTTAAATTCATTATAACTAACTTGAAATTTTTTTATCTACCAGACAATTATTTTCTATCAATGATCAATATGATATTTAAATTTGATGTTTTCATCAAACAATGAGTACATGAATAAAAATTAATAATTAAAAAATGAAATACTTTCTCCACGTAGTAGAGACAAATATTACAAAAAATAATGTGGGATTTGAAATAAGGATCAAATAATTCTATTGTTAAGGTAGGCAGTAAATTTATTAAAAATGAATAAAGTTAACAAATGATGTATATATATTTGTATTATTTTTTATAAATAACAAAATACAATTTTATTTTCCACTATGAAATAAAAACATTCCCGCATCCCAAATCTCAACGTAAGTCCATGATCAAAGAATGCACTTTGAATGAGTTACCGCTCAAATTTTTTTAACGGGGTGAAAAAAATAGTTGTGGAAATAATAACCTACTTCCAAGAATCCCATATGACATATCCAAATAATCTTATTAGAATATAATATCCCTTTTCCAGTGACCACCAAATGAACATTTAACATGATGAAATGCACTAGAGTATGGGGAGGAATGAAAAAACATTCTCTATATTTGGCTATTACTATCAAAGGTAATTCATGGTATCTAAGGTAGAATTAGTGGAATCGTGTGTTCTGTGTTTCAATGATAATGGATAAATTAATGAAAATGACTCTGATTAATTTTCTGAAAATATTCATAATCTATTATGGGAAAAGTTCAAATCAAAAACCATGCCAGTAACATGCATTATGATCTATCTTGAATGATAATAAGAAATGTTGGAATGATTTGTCCTAGAATAACATTGGTAATAAGAACATACAATTTAATTCAATTACGCATCACGTATTTCTTAATAATAAATTATTCAACATGAAAATTTGAAATTCAAATCTTGATAAAAAGAGAGAGAATTTACATCTACGTGTGTCTAAAATGAAATGTCCTGATTTTTAGAATATAAAATTCTTATCTTCACCCCTAATCATAAAATTTCTCCATATTTCTTATTCAATTGAATAATCATGAAAACTAAATCTTAGAATCAAATTTATCCAAATAATCATAAGTTTCATTGGAAAAAAGTAAATAAAAAATATAAGTGCAAGCATGTATATTTTCATTAAATCTCTGAAACCAATTCTTGAAAATAGGGGAGTTTAATTAAATAATGAATTTGAAAACTTTCACCCCTTTTTCGTGATGTTCTTCTTCATTCCATTGTCTTACTGTAGCATTCCTTGACCATGAATCTTCGTGGACCAAAAAATTTAAAATAATAAATGTGGAGGCCCATTCCCATTAATGTGGTAAAATATTGGGAATTCACCCATAAACTACTTAATTATTAGAATTAAAATTTATTAAAATTCAAAAACATATAAAAAAGTTAGTTTCCTTTGAATAGTTCATTGGTTATTATTATTGACCTCGACCTTACCTATCTATGTAAAGTCATTGAGGGTAAGAAGATAGTGACATGGTCCAAATCTAAGAAATTACGAAGCAATGAATCTTATATATTGATAGGTCCTCAGAAATTTTCAAAAACTAATTTCTCTCTTCATTTATTATAAAACATTCTCATTTTATAAGGGCCCAATCCATAAGTTTTTACCCTTTATGAAAAATCAATGGGAATATAACTATCTATCCAAATATCATTCCTTACCTTAAAACATTCATGGATGGTAGTGCCTCCACTGTCCTCAATTTTTTACTGCACCTTCATACCATTATTCACATCATTTTCACCATATTCATTATTTTTTAAAGTAGTTAATAAACTCTACTTCTAGTATATTAGTTCCCTATACATATGACAATATATATTCTCTAAAAACATCTTATTTCACATCTAGATATCACATCACCCAGTGACAGTTGAATTTAATCTCTCCTCCACCAACTCTAAAACATAATTCTCCACATTGGACATAAAACAGTTCCCTTCCTATCTCATGGAAGGTCATTCCCAAATTTATTATGATATTATTCTGACTAAGAAATTTATATATAATGTATTACTTTTCTATATGAATTATTACATATTAATTCTTTTTTCTATGACATCTCACTATCATTTCATCCAGTTTATGAATAACATGTGATATCATTATGTCTCTTAAACCGGGTATCTTGAATTATGAATTTAATATAATGTTTTGGTATGAACCTAAATTAAAAAAATCCCCAGTAAACCCAATATAAATGATTTCCATCGGGATATAAAAACATCATAGATTACCTTGATTCTTCCAAAGGATCCTTGAAACCAAGGATGTACACTCCCCTATTAGTGATACAGTTCCAAATTATTCAATCTTTATTTTCTATAGTAACTACTTTGTGACACTTGTATATGTAGAAATTGATGATATCACCGTAATGTAGAAATGTTTATGTCTATTTTTTTAACATATCAAGTATCTTTTCTATTTTTTATTGATCTTTACTTTCCTTAATAACTTTAGAAATAGGTGTCTGGTCAATACCATGATGGTGAATCTTCAAGAGAACTTCTATAATTTTTTTTCATTTTTCTCTGTTTTCATTCATTTTTTTATAACTTATACTACTTGTTCTTCATCATATTTTTCATATTTTTAGAAACATTTAGAGAGGGATTTCTACCCCCCATGGTTATGGATTTTATCTCACTATATATAGTAATGTTAATGTCACCCAATAAAATATATATTTTACTATAAAGACCCATAATTTCCAAATATGTTTTTAAATTGTATGGGATTATTACATGATTGAAAAAATTAATGGCATGTTATTCTGAGGCCCAAAGGTCCTGGAGTGATCCATTAAAAAAAGATAATATCTAAATAGCATGTGTGATTTGTTTTCCTAAAAAAGTGGAATAACTATTATATGGGTTCTTAGATCATAAATATGAGGGCACCATTGTGTTCAGGATGGCGGGTTTACCCTCACCGTTACTTAAGTTTATTCGGTGCATGCCTCTAGTGAGAAAACCCTAAAATAGCATAATCGTAAATAGAATAATAAAATAAAATAATTTTATTTTTCAAATGCTTATAGCTCAGGAAAGGTAACTATGATTAATAATACAGAACAACCACTGAACTCATGGGGTATGGTTTCCGTAGGTATATCTGAACATTGTATGATGCATGCCAATAGTGAAAGTTAGTGTTTGGCTGAAAATAAAATAATTAAGTAACAATTATTTGATTGATAAATTGTATAATTACTAAATGGTCACTTGCATTGGAAATCTTAGAGTACCTTTAAGCTAGTGAGGGCTTGTTACCTTTTTATAGAGTCAAACCGCGACTGGTGTGGATCAAGAGTGACTGTTAATAATTTTTTGAACTTTATTTAAGGTACATTCAATAAAAATATGGGTGGTGATTTATAGCTATTGAAAAAGTGCTCGGGTTAAAAATATGAGATCATCGTTTAATTCACAACACCATGATTCCCTTAGAAAATTTTTAACATTGTTCGGATAATGTCAGAACCAAACATAAATTTTAGGACATTACAAAAACTAATAAAATAAATCCATTAGTTATTTCATTTCTTTCTTTGTACCGATAAGTGAAGATGGCTGGACAGCTCATTTGTGAGATCATTTAATGGCCGGATACACATGGTCATGTAACCACACCATCAGGAGATTAATCGGTTCATTAATTAAATTCATTAATGGACCACGTTAATTATGCGGTGACTTAATACACTATTCCTTCTATTTAAATAATGATTGGACATGATTTTTAGGGACTCACAAGAGGAACCTCTCCCAAAGTTCCAATGACGCCTTCAACTAAAATAGAATGGATCTTAGACGACCATTGGAGGATTCAAATCTGACAATGTTGAGCGATGATGAACCCCATTGAGAACGGGTTCATCTCTCTCATATGTATATTCTTCCAACATGATTATAGTATTATGGTAATGTGCTTAATTCATCCCATTTCCCCAGTTCATGAATATTACAAAAAATACGGACCAACCTTTCAACAGGTTGATTCACGTTTTCTAGCTTAATGTGGGAGTTATTTATGGAAGTTTTTATTATTAAATAATCCTTCTCATGTTATAATGAAAAAAGAGAGGGTGTGAGTCGAGCTGAACAAGGCCCGGACCCCTCCGATCTAGAGTTGGTGGCGTAATTTGTGGGAGACTGATAAATATGGTGGCAAGGTGACACTTCGGGCCTCACGGTGTAGGATCCACCCTATGAGGCCTGTAGGAACAGATGAGAAAGTAATAAAACCATTGGAGCTTCATTGGTGGCCCACAGAAGCATCTCTGGCGCGGTGATGCGAACAACCGGAAGGGGATGTGTCCATCTAATGCCAGTCGAGAGAAGGTAATGGTGCTATGACGGACATAAGGGTGGTCTACCATTTCCTACTACATCAGAGCAGGGCGGCACAACACGGAGGAAGGTCATGACATCAAGCCACGATGGATGGAAAACCCGCGGTCCATAGGTTCTGCTGTTGTCATGTCCGGTAGGACAGAACAGTTTGTTCGGGGTCATCTGATGTCGCTACATTGAATACCCAAAAGGATAGGCCTTTCGGGAAGGGAGCAGACCCCCATGGTAGGCTAGTGGATTGGGTAGTTCTGCAGCCCAGCTAGCCGAACCCACTGCCAAAGGGGCTAAGCCTGTGGCCAGAGGGCCGAGCCCACAACCCAACGGGGTGGACCAGGCCCTACGAAACCAGGCCGAGCCCATCCTATTCTGGCAGGACCCAAACCTATTTCATCCCAAGTACACTTAAATGGGCATATATCCAAAACCAGATGTTCATTTGACGAACTGTCTATGGTTCCAGAACCCTTTGGACTAGGTGATCATTTAGAGATACTCCACTTGAGTTTTAGAGAATGTTGTAGAATGTATAGGTTGGATTGACCTTGAATTGAACTGGTCCCACAAATCTAAAAATCTTATAACTCATAGACCGGGCATCCAATTTATGCATCGTTTGATGCGTTGGATCCCTTTTTACATAGAGTTTCATCGAGTTGTATATTAGTGGGACTTCGTGGATGTTGATGTATGACTGGTGCTTTGAAGAGTGGATACTCTCAAAATCAAGCGTGCTATGTGAGGGAATCTTGTGGCTGGCTGGGAGGTGGAGAATGAGGGGTGATCTTGTGGGGGTTAATACAATTAAATCATGTGTGGGACTACGTTCAACAATATTGTGTGGGTTAGTGTATACCGATATTGTGTAGATCAGATCCTATGTGGGTTAGCGCTCAGCGATCTGATGTGGGTCAACGCATGCTAATCCTATGTGGGTCAGATCATGTGTGGGTTATTGCTCAGTTATCTTGCGTGGGATAGTGAAGTTTGAACATATGTCGGTCAGATCCGGTGTGAGTTAGCAGTAGAGCATCTTGACATAATACGATGATATAGTTTTATGACTAATCATCTATACTTCTTAACTTAATTTTTATACTTGGTTTGAGTAGAATATTTTACTTTATGATTTGTGATTGGGATCATTATCTATGGTTATTATTTTGTGTAATTCTGAGAGACCATTGTGGGTCATGGGGTCCCTACTCAGTATTGTTATATTATCCCCTTCACATGATTCATCTGCACCTTGTTGTTTCTTGTGCAGATGGCATATAGCTATGACTTAGACTCTAGGAGCATGGACTTGATGATGTACGGAGGTGACCAGATTATGTGGAGAGACACAATGATGATCATTACATACCATTAAAGTAGGATCCTTGGCGGGAAACCTCATGATCTATTTTTCCATTTACCTGTACATCCATTTTAGTTCGGCTTGTATTCTGGTCCCTTTTTCATTCAGTATTTACTTTTACACTTAGTTATGGTTTTATATGTAGTTGTACCTTTCTTCTTCAAATGTGTTATACTTGTTCGCATTGTGACCTATCGATGTGGGTACATGTTTTGAGGCAATTCCTTCCCATTTTAGGGTTATTCCTTTCCGGTTCTAGTCTCCAACCCCTGGCTGATGGAAGGTGGGATTGGGGTGGTCAGGGCACGGGCCCCTAGGGATGGGTCAGGACAAAGTGGTATCCGAGCACGATCATCTCTACTAGAAGAACTAAGAGCATATGTATTTAGTTTTGAAATATAGTTAAGTGTCTTGAGTTCGGGTTTCAATTTGGGGAGTCCAGTGTTGGCGTGGTGATGGACGTATCCATATATCAGGACCCTGAGTTCTGATATCCAACTCAGTACTTGAAAAAACTAGTCACGTGTGTCTTGAAAATGTTGTTTTTTATTCATCTCACTAGGTATAACTTATTGACCATGGTTCGTCATGATTATATTTCAAGATGCCTCCATGTAGATAGCCATCCATGATTCCAATGCATTAAAATGAGGACTGTCCAGAGTGTGATGAGGCTTCAGTACATAGACTATTTCCCTAGATGGTACCTTCAGGCGGTGTCCCAGTGAAACCATAGCCCATTGGTCAGTAGTTAATACCAGCGCTACCGGTAGAGGAAATATATAGTCCCACACACATACATGAGTTTTAATGACATATACCCCTCTGTTTCCCTGGAGAGCCCAACTAATAGGAAACTATGTAATGGATTGAGGTGGAGACAATGCTTCCATTTAGCCAAGGCACTATTTGCAGAGATGGTGGTCCTAGAAGTGAGAATTCTATGTGGCTCAACTGGATGATTTCATGGTTTATATTACACCTATCATACGATGTGGTGACATTTTCTATGTATAAAGCCGAATAACCTCCCTCAATGAAGGGGTTCTCCTTCCATGAAAAGATAAGGGGGTTGTGTCATTAATTTAGTATTCGTCGAGGCGTACCGACCATTCTAGGTACTCGATGAATATGATACGACCTGTTCTTCAACGATCAATCCTCCGAGGGGGATTTTTTTAGGGACATATGAGCCATCAATATTGATATGTGAATTAAATATTATGTTACAGTGTTAGAGAGTACCATTGTGGTTGAAACTTATTTTTCATTGTGGATAAATCTATTGAATGTTAGTAGTGAGAAAGCAGGAAATTGATGTCAGTCTGAGAGACTTAGAAGTGTAAAATGTTTCAGGAAGAAGTGATAGGGACAAATGAATCTACATGGAAACAAACATTGAAGGGAATCTAGGAGAGTGGAAATAGGTGGTGTACATTTAATCATGTCTTAACCAAAACCCTAATGTCATCCCCACTAGGCTTAAGGAGATGGAGGATAAGGGGATGGAGTAAATGCATGCAGTCAAGAAGTGTGACCCATGGGCTACATGAATGATTCTATGTATGACCTGTGTCTTCTACTAGATATTGTAATTAATAGATATAGGTAATAATCATTCCTTCATGTCACAAATCTTGATTGAGACCAAGAGTTTCCAGTAAAACTGTGGACTTGACTCTTACATTTGGAGATACCTATGACAGAAGCCTCAATAATCACACTTACACCAATCGTGTGATCATAACCTTATGGTTAGAGTTTTAATTGGAGCATCATGAAGGTCGCATCGAGGCTTTACAATTTTAATTTTGGTATGGAATGGTCATATATAGTTATGTCATTGATTGGATGTTTTAGGAAATGAGGATGTGGTATATCTACAACATTGGAATGAGGTTTTCCTTTGAAAACAAAAAAGGACTCCCAGGAAGCTTATGAAAAACTCAAGCATTGGAGGGTTCAACCGATCACCCTTGAGTCATCCAACCATGCCCTCGTGGAAATAGGTTTTTTGAGTTTTCAATTCCCAAAAGTAGTGGTATAGTTTGGGAATATTTCTTCAAAAGATGTTTCTAGTATTACCTCCCCATATAGAGAGGTACTTCTGCAATGGATTATTCCTAAGGGTGGAACCAATATCTACAACTGTATATCTAATGTAATCTAGAGAGCCAAGGGAGTTGAGATTATAGTTGTGTGGATGGTCTACTTTCTACTCTAATCACAAGAGTCTCAGGTATATCTTCTAACAGAAGGACCTGAACCCGAGATAACATCGATGGATGGAGTTACACCAGGTCTATGACATTGATATGGTCTACACTCATGGGAATGGAAAAATAGTAGCATACGAACTCAGTAAGAGGTTTAGGTTATAGTTGATGAGTGAGGCGATAGAGAAGCTAGCTGGGTTATAGTTATCCTTCACGGATAGTGATTGAGCAGCTTACCTCTAGTCTATGAAAGTGAATTCCCTTCTTCTTTGGTGTGTTTGGGAGGCATAGCTTGGGGGCGTTGACTGTGAGAACCGATGTGCTTAGATACCCTCAGGACAGGCTCTTGAATGATTTTTTTGATGAGGGGGAGTACATCATCTTATTCAAAGGACTCACCATGGTACCTATAATGATACAAGAGGAGGTGATGAGAGAGTTCCACACATCCCATTTTTCTGTACATCCTGGTATGGAGAAGATGTATCAGGACTTCCAGCATCAGTACTGTTGACCAGTTATGAAAGAGTAGTGGTAGAGTTCATTTCATAATGCATCACTTATCAGTAAGTGATTGCCGAGCACCAGGTTCCGATAGTCATGACTTAGCCACTTGAGGTGCTAGAATGGATGTGGTATGGAATATCTATAGACATAATGATTGGGCTACCATGTACTTCCAGTGGCCACGATTCCATCTAGTTGATCATTGACTGACTCACCATGTCGGCCCACTTCCTACCCATTTCAGAGAAGGGTTGAGAAGTGGTCTTGAGATGATTCTACGTACACATGATATTACAGATTTATGGGGCTCCATCGACAATCGTATCAGTACATGATGCTCATTTTACATCCCATTTTCGGTGGAATTACAGGAGGGGTTCGGGACTCAGCTACGCTTGAGTACGAACTTTCGTCCTGAGACAAATTTTTAGATGGAGAAGACCATAAAGATGCTCGAGGAAATACTTTGAGATTGCATTGTTGATTTTTACCATAGTTGAGTGGACCACGTTCCCATGATGGAGTTTATATAAAACATCTACTATCACTCCACCATAATTCTGTAACTCTTAGAGGCCTTGTACGAGAATCCATTTAGGTCACCTCTATACTGGACAGACCTTGTGGAGTCAACATTTATGGGTCTAGAGATCATACGAGCTACCACTGAGAAGGTGTAGATCATCCAAGAGAGGATGAAGACTGCACATAGTTGGCAGAAGTATTATTATGATAGGATACAGAGACCCTTGGAGTTTAAGGATAGATATCATGTCTTCCTACGGGTCTCACTGTGACGAGGAATGCAGAGATTTTGATGGTGTGGAAAGCTATCAATGAGGTTCATCAAACCTTCCCATATCCTCAGCAGATTAGGAGAGGTGGTGTACCACATAGCCCTCCCCCCACAGAAGTAGTAAGTGCAAAAAAAATTCCATGTGTCATTGCTAAGGATTTACGTGCATGATCCATCACACATTATCGACTGCGTTAAGCTGGACATTGACGATGGGGTGGCATTCGCAGAGTTACCAATGGTGACAGAGTATTGAGAGGAGTGTGTCCTTCATGGGTAATCAATTCCTCTGGTGAAAATTTGGTAGAAGCACAAGAACCTCCATAAGACCACATGGGAGCGGGAGGATCAGATACATGCTCAGTACCCCTTTTTCCCTATCATTGTTGTGTCTTTTGGGGACATAATGCTCTAATGTGGGAAGGATGTAAAGACCCAAAATATCCAAATAAGTTTTTTGTTGTGGATTATTAAGAGACTGAAAAAATAGATGTCAAGTAATTTCGAGGGCTAGAGTGCCAGGAATGATCCATCAAAAAATGTTATGCTTTATATAGCATGCATGATTAATTTTCTTGAAATAGTGGAATAACTCTTAAATGGGTTAGTAGATCAAAAATTAGAGGGAACCCTTACATTTAGGATGGTGAGTTTACCCAAGATGTGACATAAGTTTTTTCGACGCATTCATCCAGTGAGAGAACCCGAAAATGGAATAACCATAAATATATTAATTAAATAAAAGTATTTCATTTTTCAAATTCATATTAATCATCAATGGTAAATTGGATTAAAAATCCAAGAACACCACTAAACATGTGGTAGTTTGATTTTCTTAACCAGATCCAAATATTGCGTTTGCACCTACCAACAATGGAAATTAGTTTTTTGACGAAAATAATATTTTTAAGTAACAATTATTATTTTGTCAAATTCTATAACTCCTAACTGGTAACTCAGATAAGAAATATGACAGTGCCATTGAGCTCATGAGGGCGTATTCCCCTTAGGTAGAGGATATCCTCAACTGAATAAGGATGATGGTTACTGTTAATAATTTTTGATCATTTTTAAATGAAGTTTAGTAAATTTGAAGGTGGTGATTTCGATGTTTTGAACTTATACTCAGATTAAAAATATGAGGGCACCATTGACTTCAAAGCACAAGGGTTAATTTAGGAAAATATTAACTTTTTTATGAGAATTTCAGACAAAAAAGATAAATTTTTGACACTACCAAAAATTCTAAAATAACTCCATTCATTATTTTATTTCTTTTTTTGTAAACATAGTGCAATGGTGGCAGGATTACTGGGTTGCTGGATCATTTAATGTTCAGTTACAGATGATTGTGTAATTTCACCGTCAATAGATTAATAAGTTCATTAGTTAAATTCATTGATGAACAACATTAATTGTATGGTGAGTTAAACTTCTATTCCTTCTACATAAACAAATATTGGGCATGAGTATTATGTAATCACAAGTGGATACTCTCCTGTTGTGCCAACCATGTCTTCCACCATCATAGAACAGTGCCTCGATGGCCATCGAAAGATTCAAATTGGACAACATCGAGCGACAAGGAACACATTCAAGAACATGTTCATCGTTCTCATCCGAAAAGTCTTCCAACGCATAGGAGGTTGGAGTTAGTGATTAATTCCTCACCTTTTCTCCATTAATGAATATTATGAAAAACATGGGTGACCGTCAACTGGGTTAATCCACATTTCTTCCATTAATGTAGTAGGACAGTACGATGTTTCTTTAAGGGAGTTTTTATGATTAAATAATCCTTCCCAAGTTATAATTCTATGGCTGAGGGTGCATGCCATGTTGAACAAGGACCAGAACCACTGTCGATGTTGGTTTGGCATCATTATTCATGGGAGACCAAGAAATATAGAGTCGAGAAGAAACTTTGTGCCTCGTAGTGTAGGCGCCATCCCAGGAGGCCCGTAGGTAGAGATGAGAAAGTAATCGGACCATCAGAGCTTTGCTAATGCCCCGAGGAAGCATCGCCAGTGAGGCGTTGCCAACTACCAGACAAGGAGGCAGCCATCTAATGAAGGTTGTAAGAAGGTGATGATGTCCAAAAGCACTGAAATGGACAATGGGTTTTCCAGCCTTTGTCGGACGCATTAGAGTATGTTGGTGCGCCGTGGAGGATGGTTGTGGCTTCAAGCTATGGTGGAGGGAAGACCCGCATTCTGTAGGGTTCCACAGGTGGTCAGTTCAGTTGGACAAGCCATGTGGTTCGGTGCCATCCATCATCACAACATTTATGACCTGAATGGCTCGGCCATTCAAGAGGGGAGCAGACCCCCATACCCTTCTAGCAGGATGAGCGGTTCTGCATCCCTATGGGCCCTGCCCACTTGGGTGGACAGTGCTGAAGCCAGGGCCCATTGGGACTAGTCTGGGACCCATATGAACCATGTTGAGCACATCCGCTTTAGGCCTGGACCATTAGGCCATGTCGTGATGGTCTGACTATGTCGGACTGGACCCAATCCCCTTTCATACCAGTTATGCTTAATTGGGAAAATCTCTTAAAGTAGATGTCTATTTGGAGAACCATATATGGTTCCAGAACCCTTAGGATGAGGTGGTCCTTTTGAGATACTCTACTTGAGTTTTGATGAAATTTGGAGAATTGACGGGCTCGATCGACCCTGAATCCAACCATGCCATTGGCACTAAAATGCCTATAACTCACTGAACGGGAATCCGATTTACGTACCTTTATATACATTGGATCTCTGATAAAATAAAAGTTCATCGAGTTAATTTTTCATTATATTTCATGGTATTTGGAAGAATACTGATGGATTGAGGAGTGGATCCTCTTTGAATCAGGAGTGCTATGGGTGTGAATCCAATAGCTAGTAGTGAGGTAGAGAGTGAATTGTGATCTTGTGGGGGTTAGTATCTATTGATCATGTGTGGGTCAGATCCTATTAGTGACAAAAGTCAGTGATCTAATGAGGGTCAGTGCATACTGATCCCGTGTTAGTCAGATCCTATGTGGGTCAGTGCTTAATGATCCTTTGAGGGTTATATCACACTAATCATATGTTTGTTAGATCCTGTGTGGGCCACTGCTCAACAATCCAGTGTGGGTCAGCGCATTCTGATCCTACATGGGTCAGTCGAAGTGTCTCTTAATAGAATAAGATGATCTAACTTTATGAATAATCAGTTGTACTTATGTATGTATGTTATATACTTGGTTTGAGCTGAATCTTTTTCTCTGTGCTTTGTGATTGAGATCGTGATTTGTGGTTATTATTTTGTGGAATTCTGAGAGACCATTGGGGTTATCGGGGTCCCCACAATGTATTTTTATACACACCCATGCATGACCTTCACCCGCACCTTGTTTTGACTTGTGAAGATGATAGGTAACCCTAACTGAGACTCGGGGAGCCCAGACTTGATAGTGTAGAGATGTGACATAATGATTCGGAGAGCTGAAATGACGAGATTTAACTACCCTTCAGGTATGATCATTGGTGGGTGACCTTAGAAGCTATTTTTCCTTTTACATGTACTTCTATTTTAGTTGGGCTCTTATTATGGCCCCTTTTTCTTTCAGTAATTATTTTACACTTAGTAGAGGTTTTAGTTGTTGTTGTACCTTTCTTCTTTTATTGTTTTATACTTTTACGTAGTGTGCCCAGTCTCTTGGTGTAGTGGTTTTGAGGAAATGACTTCCCTTTTAAGGGATATGCCTTTATGGTGCTAGTCTCCAACGGTTGGCCTATAGAAGGTGATCTTGGGGTGGTCACATCACGGGCCCAAAGGGGTGGTTCATGACATGTACTCTCTATTAATTTGAGATAAATATGATCTATATGAATTTTTTATGTCACTCATTGACGATCATCATTTTTCGAGGTCATATTTTAATTCCCATATGAAAATTCATTGGTCTTTAAAAAATGATGCCAAATATTATTGTATATCGAGTTTTATTCAAAAAACATTAATGTGTATCCACCATTTAATAGACCAACTTCTGATTTTTGGGCCATATTTTGGGGGTTAAATCCTTTTGTTATTGGATTGAATCCATCTATGTATGTATGATTCATCTTTATTTGTTATTTTGGTAGATATCCTGCCCTTGATCACTATGCACAATTTTGATTATTAATATCAATATGATTCACATCTTCACAATGAATACCTTCAGGATATTGATTATCCATTATGTCTTCGTGTTTATTTAACATTGAATTTATATGGTTGGAGGCCCAATTGTTCTACACGACGTTCAATCCATTCACTATAAATCCATCCACCTATTGTTATAAAATACTATTAAAACATTATTCCTATTTTTTATGACTCCTTAAATGAAATTAACATCCATAAAAATCCATCGACTACATCAACTATTGACAGATTTACCTATGATAAATCCATGAATATTGAGTGTGAAAAAACCTATTCAAAAACATAGTTACTAGATCCTTCCATGTTTTTATTGATTTTAGAGGTAGACTATAAATATATTCACATACCATAATAATCAGTGAGAATATAAAGATGTCTAGTTTGAAATAATCCCTTGTAGAATTATTTAATTGTAATGTGTCACATAATTCAAAGAAACTCCAAATGTGATAATTGATTTTTTGTGTGTGGATAACTAACTCTATGAATAGAGAATGTGATAATTTATTTATCACCATCATTATCTAAACATTTTAAGTATTTATCAGTGGTACTTGAATGATTTTATTTACCCCATGTTTGAGGGCGTTCCATAATTTATTAATACAAGGACCCATTGAATCATTACATTAAATTATATTACATCTTATTTTACTAATCCAATCATTTATCCATGTCCTTATTCACTTACATCCATGTTTTCATCATGCATATTATTGTTATGAATTATTATGGCCCTTACTATTTTTAGATCAAAAGCGGATATCTATATCCTGTCTTCCACAGGTTGAGTACTCATGCATAGAATTGGTTATTGAACGAAAAATCATGAATAAAATGTGTATAATTAAAAGAAATATAGATATAAAAATAGAAAATGTTAAAAAATACAATCATTACTAAACACAATTTCATACAATTTATCCAATTTTGATGTCACTCTAGGGAATCCTGAGTTTTGGAAGGGAAATGAATGAACAAATTTATTAGCTCAAACAAAAACAACTAATTTTAAAATTTATTTTATTGAATTATGGAGGTAAATACACAAGGATTTCAATAGAAATGAAATAAAAGTGTTTGGAATTTTTTTTGATGATGGTATAATATTATATTAGATTGATTTTCTAAAAATGAAGTCCATGTTCCATGATTTTATATGTTCAGGTTTGTACTCTTTTTAATTGATATGTGTTTTAATATTTATTTAATAGGGCATCATATATATACTCTAGAGAGTATCCCCTTAATTTGATCATCTTATATTTTATGAACCTAATATTCCCTTATTTGTTCATAGGTATGTTCTGAGATAGTTGTCTAGAACATTGTAAAAACACAGTGACTCTAATTTCATTAGTTGGTTGTTCCATCAGTAGGGGTCACTAGTTAGTGAGTTTAAAATGGAAGAAAATTATCATTTATCAATAGTACATTATTTTAGTGAAGGATAAGAATTATAATATGAAATAAAATAATACAGGGATCCCATTAACATTTCAATCAAATAAATTTATCTATACTCTATGGAATCCACTTTACCTAACATTGAATGGAAAATTGTATTTACCACTTTATTATACACATTAAACGATATGGAAAATAAAATAAACCTCCAGAAATAAAAAAACACTCTAGTTGCAACAACCTATTCTATCTTTCTCAATCTATCCATTTTTATCTATAAACTCATGATTACAATCATCTCCTCATTTATTCCTCTTTATCATTTTTTCTATTTTATTGAAAATTTTGTTTCTCCTCTTAGATATCTATTTTTTCTCAGTTCATGACCAGGTAAATTATATCTTTCCCAAGAGGGTTTCCCACAAATCATTAATGGTTACCCAAGTCTTCATTATTTAAGGGAGTTTTTAATATCCTTCATGGAAGGATATTATCCCGTTGGTTATTCTTATATTATAAATCCCCAATATGAATATTGATCCCATGGATGACTAGATATCATTACGAGTTTAAATTATGGTCAATATCCTACCATTATGACATTGAGTGAAATGATGCGACATGACTCTTTCCAAGAGGCATGGATAGACACAACCAATGTGAAATCTTAATACCCATAACTGTAAGACCATCCTCCTCTATTTTTAGCATAATGAACAATTTTATAATAAACACAACATAATGGATACCATACTGTGGAATGAATCCATCCACATAAAAACTCAATTCTACAAAAAATGAAACCCCATGATGTGGTAAAACACATATGATGGAGGGAAAAGTCTATTCTATTGTTAAAATATTATAATGGTGCATTAAAATTTATGATACTGAAGACTAGTTTACTCTCCATCCAACTTTTAATAGATAAAACATAGAATATAATACATGTTGTATCTCATTTTCCTTGGTTTAGTGTCTCGAGAATACTAAGACAAAAATGAAAACCATACGACAAATGGGTTTTTTTCTTCTCCAGTGGTTGTGACCTCATCCTCCTCCATCTACGGTGACTTTTTAATGTTGTTGTGTGGATTCTTTCATAACCCAAGTGAAGGGATTATTCTTATAAAAAGATGAAAGAACAAGGTGAAATAATGTTTTCTAGTTTATGTTCATTGTAACCATACGTCGAACACATATCAAAAAAATTATTTAGATGTATTCCCTATGATATTTTTTTCCATTAAGGGGATTAGTGCTATTGAAGCTAGGATGGGGTTGAAGGACCACAATCAAAACTATGTGGACATAAAACCTATGTTTTAGTTCCCTAACCCATATACATTCTCCTTTAATACTATACTGACATGGGCATGGGGTTTCCCTAATCACAAATCCTTCCTAAGGATGTGATGGTTTGGTGGACCCTTATTTGTCAAACTATGTAGCTTTGTCTACATATTTATGGGTTGGCAGATGGTGGGACTATTATATTTGTCTATGTCCGCTATTATTATTTTTCTATAACCAACACAACACAAACACAAATTATAAAATAATAAAAAAATTATACATGTATCTTTTTATAATTTTATTTATTTTCCTTAAATTTCGTTCAAATAAAAATAATACCAATAAATGTAAATAATAATACACACATATATTATCCATTAAAAACATTGAAAATTTATCCATAAAAACTTACAATGTTTATGAAAAATATGAATTCATAAATTATATTATATCTACCCTATTAATACTGGTGATTCCAATTACACATTAATTATAACAAAACTCCATTATTTGATGGACTAATATTTTGAAATGAAGGAATATATATAAATAGGTTTGAAGAATAACATTTGTAGTTGAAATTAGGTGGTAACTAGCAATAATTAGTCTAAAATATATATACATTTATATAATAATATAAATATATTAAACTGAATCCTAATAACTCAAAGAAACACATATTCTTCCCTACAAATAATAGTGGATGTTTATTCACCATTTTCGTTGATATAATATTCACTAAGAGAGAAAATGAAATGATTAAAACTAGAGAGAGGGGGACAAAATATTATAAGAAAATTGAGAAGAAATATATATATATATATATATTATAATATTAATAAAGTACCACTCCATAACTATTGAAAATTATAACCCCTTTTAATTGATGTGGACATAAAAATTTATAGGCATGATGGGTTGAATTTTGTGACCCCAAATTTATATTTTGAATAGTCATGCATATTTGGATGAATTAATGACTAAATATTTGATAATGTCATTTATCTTTGTTATTCACAAAAAATAATCTATTGACCCCAAAAATAACTTCTCAATTGTACCCATGTAGATAATTTAATCACCTAATTAAGAAATAAGTGTCTATTATCTTGACATACTCATCATATTCACAGACTCTAGATTGAAATTCCATTATGACAATGAAAATGGATGAATTATCTATGTAAATAGATAAAAATTTGTTCATATACTTCACATTGAACAAACTTTATAATTTCATCTCAATTAGACAAAATATTTCTGAGAAATGGTCACATTAGTAAAATTATTCAAAATTGTGTATAAAATTTCAGTCACAAATTTCATGCCTCAATGTACCATCAATGATATTATTTATCTCATGGTATAGTTTAATAAAATGTATTCCATAAAATGTGTAATCATAAAAGAATATTATTGTCACCATAGATCTGTATATATATTATTATGAATGAAATAAAAAAATGATATACAAATATTCACAATTAAAAAATGTATCAATTTTGAAAATAAAGACCAAAACATTCCAAATACTAATAAATGTTGCAATTTCACATAAAATGTAAAAAAATTTATACTAGAAAATTTAATTACCGAATGAAATGTGTAAAATTATGATCCTTGTCCTTGGTAACATTTTATTCACCAAAATTATATTGAAATTAATAATAAATATCAAAATCATCTTGTTTTCCTTGCCCATGGTCCTAAAATTGTGAACCCTAATAGAAGAAAAAACACTTTTATCATTGATATTTTGACTTCCTTTAGTATATTCACCCTACCATACATGAGTAAAATATTCAACCATTACATCATCTTGTATATATATAAGAGAAATACTAGGGGAGACATATCCATTAACTATGAATATTATGATCCATGTGTTCAACCACAACTAAGATAAATATTAGAAAACCAATGAGATGTGAATACTTACTATTATTATTTTTCAATTTATCTCCACTTTTAGGTTATATCATGAAACCTATGGTCATTATAAACCTTCATTTTTGTTTATAGTCTACCATAAATCCAAACCCTACTATTCATTCTTTGATAAAAATTAATCTATCTCACATGGTTAAATTCGAATCTTAATAAGGATTGAATTAACTTAACTTATAATATATAATCATAGACCCCAATATGTATTATTGTAAATTGGGGACAATCTCCCTAATTTTTCCCTAATTTTTTACTTGAAACAACCTATATGTGACACATAACCTAAAAATCACTTCACTAAAGGTTAATCGTGAACCCAATGACCATGACATAGTGAACATAACATGTCTTACACTATCTGACCATCATTCAAAGTCCAGATCAAAATTTTGTTTATCTATCTAATAGTATCACTAGGATACCTAAAAAAATTTAAATTGAAAAAAAATATACTAAGTGTTTTTTGATTATAATTACCAAAAAATTACCTCCAAGGGTCACAGAATGTAAATGAATTACAATGGACTCAATATTTGAAATAACTAAATCAAACCATCTATTTTTATAATAGAAATATTTTAATAATCATTCGTTAATGTGAGAAATCATATTACATGGATATATTCAAGCAAATCATCATCCAACAGGGTATATACATCCATTATTCCATTTTAAAATTGTTTACCACCCACAAATTGTTAATCAATCCAAACCATTTGTCAAATTGGACTCCCTTTACTATTCATAAAACATGAGTCAGGAAATCATTCATAAATTAATATAGAATCCTCACATGTGAAAATTAAACACCCAAAACCCCTACTTCAAAATCATATGGAAGAGATCTTGTTAAATTTTCTATTATTTATAATGAATTATTATTTTCAAATAAAATATTTGAAATAATTATTTCCATTGAAATTTTATTTCAAGTTGCATATTTATTTTAAAATACCATATTAATAATTTTATAGTTTTAATTTAAAGTAAATTCAATAATTGATGGAAAAAACCATGGGAGGCATAAAATGGTTCCTCAGCACTCATTCATCTAATGTGTCACCAAAGGAACTATTTATCAAACTGTCTGGTCCATTGGTAACTGTAACATCAGCACTAGTCAGGTTGGTTTATAGGGTTAGATAATTAAATGCAATCTTTCCGAAATCATGATGAAAATGTTGGTCGTGGTCAGAATTATGATATAATGAAAATTAATCATGAAACCGACCAAAATATTTACCTAAAAATATAATGAATAAAAGAAGTGACGTAATAATGTTACATGTTATTCAATATATGTCTTCCCTAACATTCAAATTATAATAACACAAAACGTTCTCTACATCCCATGTATCAAATTAAAGGTTCCATGGTTAAGAACAACATTTAATTTTTTATGGTATCTTTAATAACCTCATAATAAATTTGAGAATATTCACTAAAAGAACTAATAAAAAATTCTAGTTGTAATTTCAATAAATCATCTGAAACCATAGGAATCAATAATTCCATATTTGCACAACATGAACAACAAAAGTGGAATCAATTTCAATCTATAACATATTCTACCAACATCACCTGACATATTAAATTTTAATATTAATATTCTATATATCAAAAATCAATTAATTAGAAAATCCAAATGAATGATATAATGATTTTTTTACAAATACATGAGGATTTGAAAAAAGAACTAATAGATCATGTTTGGCCCAATTTACTATGCGCTAATATATATATATATATATATTAAAATTAATCTATCATGAAATGTGACTTATACAACCTATCAATTTATAGAACATACATTGACTCAAGATACATTCACCTCATAATTTATGAAGAATGAAGAAATCATTTTTGTATTTCCACATGCCTCCCTTTTGAAAATTTTAATCACTTAACACACTAGCCTAAACATATACAAAGACCATTAATGACATATTTTTATCATAAATAATAAAATAATTCATTGAAATTTATATATTATACTAATATACCAAATAAAAAAATATACCTTAGAAATTTGTCCACCCTTCATGACAAAAATGTGGTCTTTAAGAAATTATTTATATTATTATTGTATAAAATAGTGAGAGAAAAATGTTATAGAAATATCTAAAAACTACAGTTAAAAAAACTCTAAAAATTAAAATGAAGTTTCTTTTTAATTTCATAAAAAAAATATTTGAGTAAATGGATTAACTAATCACATTATCTGGATTATATGTACATAATAGGAAATGACAAATAATCTTTATAAACCACCTCTAATGAGTTTTAATGATGATTTTATTCAATTTCAGAAATCATATATGAACCTAAATATTGCCCTGTCTCCAAAACATATATAAAAATTTACTAGTCAACATCCCAAACAGTAAGAAGCATATATTAATCTATCATGGTCCTAAAATATTTATATCATCATATTTAACAAAAAATCGACATAATGTAAAATGTCAATCTAATAGATATTGTCAAAAAAGTCATTATTTTATATGTACTTCTTCGTGAGGGGAGGGGGATGGGTTATTATCATATTTTAATGAGTGGTTTAGCCAATTAATATTCCAAATATTATGGTTGCATTCTATATATGTTAAAAGATTTAGGTTATAGTTTTTGTTATTGTAAACTGGATTAAAGGACAAACTGAGAAGGCCACAAAAATTAATTTTTCCTAATATACCTTGCAATAATGTTTCTTTTATACAAATAAATTAACGGGAAATTTTTACTAATAATCCTATATATGTAAAAAATAAATCCACTCATAAAAGTGATTTAGATGCTTTACTAAATGGTGCACCATGACCATAGCTAATGTTCATTATTTCAATAAAACATTAATGGATTTTATTTCATAATTAGATCCACACTACATGAATTTTCTAATAATTGTATCAATTTTTTATGAAAATAATTTTTGTCTATAGATAAATGGAATATTCTATTTTTTGAAAATATCACTATGTTCAGTAAAAAAATTCTTCGAGAAAATAATAATGATTTAACTTTTCATTTGGATTTGGATGATGATGATAATGATAGTGATAATAAAAAAAATAACAGTAATAATCAGATGAATATAACATACCAAACCTGAATGTCCCAGCATGCCGTGAAATAACCATACATAATTAATAACGGTTAATGAAAATAATTTTAAATCAAATTAATTAATAATATCTCACTAATCATCTATAATGATACTAGGCAATTAAATCATTAAAATACATAAAATTTAAAAAATATTCCAATTCAAATTATAGACCACATAATTTAATTTATGTTTTAATACATACCATGAAAATTAATGACACCAAAACAACAAAAACTGAGGAACAAATGACTTATGACATACTCTTGGACATACCATTAAAAAATTCAGACTTATTATTACATGATTCATTTTTAATTTCATCATAATTTTACGAATTTCGTAAGAAACACACTAATTGAGATATATAATGTGAAATAGAAAAAAAATCAATAAATCAATATTATTTATAATTCTCTATCTAGCTACCACCTAAAAAATATCATTTTATATGACATGATTAAACACAAACTAGTGGAATTATAATCCAAATACTAAATCATTTTATAGAGAGAATATAGTAGAATAAGTGGATGATGATAGAGGAGAATATCAGTGTTGATTACCTCAAATATTAATAGGAAATATAACCAAAAAAATTAATACTAATGGAATTAGAATAGGGGAAGAAGATGGAAGGGATTCAACCACCCCGTATTCAGTCCATTTTAGAAAGAGAAACATGAAGTTAAATTTTTTTCTAAAATTATTATTTACACTATCTCTTCTATAAAAGAGGGTGTATTGGAATCACTATGCAGCAAGTAGACTCTAACTAGACCCATGATTTCAAAATAAATACTTGGTGAAAAAATTATTGGTGATTCAATACTGGTTTCCTGGAAAGGAATTCAATAACAACAAATTGAGTACCTATTGGGTGAAAATAACCAAATCATAACTCAATTCCTTTTACAGGCACAATAATTTCCTTATTTTGGATTTTACCAAACATTCTATATAAAAATTTCTAATAAAACCCACTTAAAAACTAATAGTGGCCCCCCTTATTAATAAAATACAATATTTCAATTTTTATTGGATTTATTTCTTCTTGTGCATGAATTTCCTTCAATTACAAGTATACCCCAAAATGGGTCACTATAGTCACGAAATTAAATATTTATGATTTAAGAAATATATAATTTTATATCCATGAAAACCCCATAGATAATGTTTATTTACTCTAATCCGCATAGATCAAGATTTAATTTTAGAGAGTCTCATGATAATTCAATTACATTTTCATTTTTTTGACTATGTAATATGAATTTTAAACATAATGAATAATTTGTAATGAAAAAACATTTTTTTTCTCATTCAAAACACAACTCAACTTGGATTAATGTTCGATTAGAATATATAAACATACTATTTTCATAGAGGTTTACAATAATTTAATATATTTCTCTTGGTTTTAGACGCAATATTTGTTTTTAATTTAATGGAATTTATGAAACATAATTTAAATTTTGATCATGTCATCTATACCATATGTTTTGTGGATATACAGTTTATTCACACATGTCAAAATTTGAATGAGGTTTTTTTAACATGATTTATTAGAGAAAATGATTTCATTTTCATAGTATTAACTTTACGTTGTATATTTTTTTAATTAGTTGGAAATTTGAAATATGAAATTCCATTTTTATCATTATGAATAAAATTCATTTCAGTATGAAGTATGATTAATTATAATTGGTATAAAAGTTAAATAATTATAATTTTAATAGAATTATATGATAACATTTTCTATTTTCACAATATCATTTATTTAACACACTTTATTTCATGATACAAATTTTTTTAATTAAAAAATGGACTTTTGATCGGTTCGTGAACTACATATGTCATAATTAAATTTGATTATTTCCTATAGGTCACAATTTCGTCACCAATATTATTCATTTATTTTTAGTATAATCCAATGTTTTTTTCTTAATTTTACCTACAGAATGTATAATTTTACCTATTAAACTATTTAAAATTTAGAAAATGATCATTTGTATACCAACAACACCAAAGTCCATATTGAGGTGTTGTTTGGTCCTATATGTCTAAAATTAATGAAATTTAATTTCACTTTTCTTAAATTAAAATTTAATGTTGTTTTATTAGTTTTTTGTTTTTAACACACATTTTTAACTTATCAAAAAATTAAAAATTAAAAACAAATGTTTTGAAATTCAAACTACATCGCTTGTTATACTGATTTGTTATTTATTCCTAAATAAATATGTAAAAAATTATCGTATTACTATATATTCATGATAACATGATATTATTTTCTCTGTTTTGTCTTCGTAATGTATATTTTAAAATTGTAAAAAATCCGAACACGAAAAATGTACATTTGGTCCTTCTTAGCAAAGTCCATTTTTGAATAATGAATGACATAACTCTCTATGTGAAATATGAAATAGTTATAATAATCATAAATTACAATGATAATGCGAGATACAATTATTTTTTTATAAATTTAAATTTTTTTAAATTTAATAAAATGATAATATTTTAAAAAACAACTATTATTTTATTGATTTCACTTCAAATATCAAACTCAAATGTATTTTTTTAATAGTAAAACTTTTTAATCTTGGAAAAAGAATACCAATGATACAAAAGTAATTTCAATATTAATGAGATTTAAAAAAATGATAAAAATTACATAAAGTAATAAAAATAAAATAAATTTAATTCCATATAATTTTTTTTAAAACACAAAAATTACACTATTATTGAGTCATGTCATTGATAAGAAAAACCAATTTATAAAAGCATCAATGGAATTTGATTTTGTTTACTATAGTCTGAATAGTTTTTTTAATGATTATACAAATATAATTATTAACATATATGTATATATTTAATCTTCTATAATGATTCAATAACTATTCAATGAAACTGGTTTTCCTATTATTTTAACATAATAACATCAAAATGACATTATAAAACCATTACATACATTTGATACTCTATATGAATTTAACTCTTCATCACATTCACCACATATGTTTTAAAAAACATTAACATCTCTTGTAACCTATGACCATGTAATATCACAAATAAATACCTTTACCATATCTTAATGTGTATTTATTTTCACATAATAGTATAAATCATTAATAAAATGTCACTGCACTGGGTCATGTCCTCTGCTACAAATTCTAATTCCTTCATATTTCCTTATTGAACTAATGATGAATAAATAATGAACATGATTTACAACAAATAAAAGCAATTAATTTACGTTTTTAATAAAATTAACAACATTAATAGAATTGAATCCTCTGGAAACCGTTACATCATCTTCCCAATGAATCAAAACACACATTTTTTATATTGTAAATGGTTAATACATGCCTCTGTCACTATTTAAATAAATTTAATTTATTGTCGAACATTAAAACATGTGAACTGATATTAGTGAAAAAAAAATTCTTTATGATATATATAGGATGATCATCAAGACTAGAAATGATGAACATTACCTTGTAAAGGAATATTTTTTCCATTTTTCATAGAATCATACTATGTTAATGTTTTATGTAATAGGAATAATGAAGCCGAATTTATTTTGATAAATAAATAAATCCAATACACACCGTAGATACTCACTCAAGAAATAATAAATATGAGTAAGAAACTATTTATTTTGAAAATATCATGAGACTAAAAAAAGTTTTCAAATGAAATGTTATATCATATATAACTATACTTATTTACAACTATTATTTTCTATTCACAAATATTTATAAATTTAACCACATGATATTGAAAAGTAAATCGTGATATGATCATGAATTTATATGATTATACCTTATTCAAGTCAGAATAATACATTTATTATATATTTAAATTAATCTTAAAATAATATTTTTCCTCTACAACATATTAATTTTAATAAAATTCATTTAGGGAGAAATCCATCCAATTATGTCTTACTGAAATAATATGTTGGTCTCATTAAATATTTTACAAATAACTAACAATAAGACACAGAAGATTTATAATTGGGTGTATGGTGTCTTTAGTCCACACCTCCAATAGGGTGTTATAATTTAATGAAATAAATCATTTAGAACCTCCTCATCAATTTATAGTGTCTATATTTATGAAATTTGTTACTTCCAAGCATTAGATTAATGGAAATTAGAAAAAATAATATATCTTTTATGATTGTATATCTGAATAATCATTTAAATAGTACATGATTATGGGGATTCTGAATTTAGTATAACTCGATGAATGGATCTGGGGATGCTGAAATAAGAATGAGAGTCATGAATTGAAAATAATAAGAAACATCATTATGCACCAACCATGTTAATTGTTAGTAGAAAAATAATTATAATGTGGGTGTTTTATCATCAGTCATAGTGAAAACAAAGAACGTACTGCTCGACATATCATCCCTCTTTAGGGACTCACACAATGAACCTATTCTACTCCTTCTAAACCAGCTAAATGGTTGGTCTGTGAATGACCATGTCTCCAACAAAAATCCAGTGGGGAAATGTGTATATTTGGAACCCCCAACAATAGGCTATAAGCTTAACATAGATGGGTCTTGTATTCTGGGAAATATGAGAGGTTGGGGAGTGCTGCAAGACATTCAAGGGACATTAATTCTAGCTTTTTCTGAGACGTATGGAACTGTGACCCCCTTTAGGCAGATGCGGGAGATATGCTGATAGGGTAATCCCTCTGCAACCAGAAGAACCTGGATATTACCCAAGTGGAGATAGATTCTTTGATCCTTCATGAGGCCCTACATGGAAAACATGATATACCTTAGTTCATTTATTATACAGTCAGAAAGTGCAAAAACATCCTCAACAACAATATACAGGTGACCCACCCGTGAAGGGAGGGAAATAGGGTTGCATATTACATTGTCTCCATAGCAGGAACAATTTTAAATATTTTCTAGAATACCCACCCTTTCAAGGCTGAGGGGATCAATCTGAATAGAGGGGATGCCCCTGGCCTTCAATATTATAGCCCCCCTAGGGATGCTTGTTGTGGTCCTACTTGTATCACTGGTTTTAATAAAAAATATGACGTTGGATGGATTGTTGTTAAAAATATTAGATACCTTGACTACATAATTACCAAAATAAAAAATACTAAATTTTTAATTTAATATCTATTTATATCAATAAATATGATTAAAAATATTTTCTAGAATATTTTAAACATTAATTATTTCTAAACCTATGGTTAAAAATATGATGAAATTTTGGTTTATTTTGGTTCTCGCAAGGATCTACAATTAAAATTATATCTTTAATATTGGTTATCAAATATTAAAGTGTGAAAATTATTTATAAAAAATATTCTCAGTTTTTATTATTTCAGTATAACTTATTAATGGTAAAAAACTTACAAAAAACATTTATTTTTTCATATCTCGCCTAATTAGTTGTTCATCCTCCTATTTATATTCATCTATCCACTCCTAAAAATTCCATTTTTTGTGCATTTCGATCACATTTTTTACCACCTAATAATATATCACACCACACACTCTTTCTCTAATTTCACGCAAAATAATTAGTTTAACCCTCTATATTTAAATTTCATGGACCCACATGATCATCAGTACAATTTTTATTTATTTCTATATTCAACATTTATTGAATAATATCATAATTTAATATACACTTTATAGAGATAGAGATGGTATGTTTGATGATGAGAGATACCGTGGAAATTATTGTTATGATGATGAAGACATTTTTATGAATTTTATGACCTATAAAATATCCTTTCATAGTAGAGAATTTTATGGTTGATTTATTTTAATCTCATATAATTTTTGTCTTCCAAAATATCAATTAATATTTTATTATTATTATTAGTATATAATGATATGATATTTAATATTTTATGTTCCATGGTTATTATAAGATTATTTTATAATTTTAAACTCTTAGTGTGGTTGTTGATTTTAAAATTTTTAATATGTGGGGTTCTATTATTTCTTATATTTTTCAAAAAATATAATTAAAAATCATTATTTAAATAATGGACATGAAAAAAATTTCTCACATCATTTTTTAATTAACAATATATATATATATATTATTACATTAGTTATTGAAAATCTTACATGGTTTTAATAACAAATAAATTTTAATAATAATCGATGTTGTAAATTTTCATAAAAACAATTCTAATAACTGAAATTAGAAATAAAATTACCACATAAATTTTAATGATATACACTCAAAAATAAAGAAACCAATCATGTTTGGGAACTCAGGTTTGTAATGATCCATCCACAAATCATCCCCTTAATTAACATTACATGGGTGGGACCATAAAAAATGACTCACCCACATTATATTTATTTTTTTAAATAATAGGAAAATAAATATATTTTTACATCTGGAACCATGATGTATGAATGATGCTCACTATTCAAAATGTCCTGATTAACACCTATAGTTTGTCCAAAGTTATAATTATAAATTACAATGGATGATTTCACCATGACATCAGAAAAAGAGAAAACCAATTTTTTTAATTCCCATTACAGTGACATTGGATGAATATTTATATTTCTTCTTTAATATAGTAGATTAAACAAATTGTTCGGAAATCCAATATATTTATAGATAAAAAATCATATGATTCACACTAATTTAATCCTTCAATTTAATTATAATGATATTTTTATTGAATCAATACAATAAACCATTTTTGTGGGAGATAACCATTTAAATATTAAATTATCAAATCCAATCACCATGACTATTTCCTAAAATTATGATTATAAAAAATATGAAATTTTTATTTTATTTATTATTTATAATATATATATATATAATAATAAATATATATTTTATAAATAATATAAATATCATTAAAATGAGTACATGTTTTATTAATAATGTACTTCTCAAATCCATTAATTTTAAGGAATATTCATTGGGATTTTTATCAGATTTCTTATATGGGATTCCATTATTTTATTCAATGTCAACAATAAAAACCTATAAGAGATGTGGGACACAACAATAATATTTTATGAATTAATATACAATACTCCTCCATTTTTACTCATATATATTTACTCTCAAAATACGAAGATATGTCATTATATATATTAAATGAATTATATCATTCAAATCAATACATGATATAAAAAACTCAATCTATTATCATATACTTATGTTATCAAAAAAATATACTATTTAATATTAAAATAAACACGAGTTATCATGAATAAAATGATATTTACATCCAAAATATATTTTTATTTCACTTTTATGTCCTGGAGATTATATATCATTCAAGATTTGTCTAACATGTAACCGCAATAACACCAATAAGATATGAAACTACTTCTTAATTTATAAGAAAAAACATCAAAATGTGTTTGAATTATAAGGCAACATAATTAATTGATTCATAATATATTTTTTCAATTGATCAAAACACAACATATAATCTTAATGTCGAATATTAACACCATGTAGTTAATTTAATAAAATACATTAGAAAAAAAACTTCATAAGATTTTATTATCCTTTAATAGCTTATATTTTAATCTAACTAAATAATTTGATGGAATTCCATTAAAAAATGTTAAATCATATGGATCTTGATAACACTTCCATATTTTGGTACTATCTTGTAACAATTATATAAAACAATTATCCCTCAAACATATTTTTATAGACATACCTTCATATATGAAATTATAGACCTTTGATAAATTTTTGTGACATTCAAAATTGATTGAGGTTCATCTAATTTGACTAAGATATAATTTAATATAAAATAATAGATTCCAAATCTGAGCATATTTTTTATATATACCGTTATGAAAACATAATTCGACTCATTTTTCAAATGTTAAAAAAAATTTTGATTCTCACTCATCCTGGAAAGAAAACAACTTTTAAGAGTAAAAAACTATTGATATGTTAATTGATTATCTCCAATACTAGTAATACAATAGGCAATAGTGTTTGCTTCTAATTATGTTGGATAATATTTATTGTGTGAGTTTATTTTTTTGGGCATCCTAAAATATTCAATAATTCTATTTTTACAATTCTAATGATTTATACTAGTATTAATATTATACTTAATTAGTTTATAAATAATGTAAAAATATCACTTCTAGCATAATTCATGGACTAAATTAAAAATTTCATTTTAAATTTATATTCATATTATTCTATGACCTTTCTTGTAATAATAAATAGTTCACCACTAGAATCAAAATCTAGTATTAGCATATTTAAAAACTCATAGATTAAATTAGCTTATCATTTTTCCATGTCGTGAAACATAATTAAATAGTAATGCTCACATTTTTTTCTATATTTAATATACTAAATGACATCAATATTTTCAAAATCCTTCATTTTAGAAACATGGGATAGATAATTATATTGTATCATTTACATCTATGATATTGTTCTAAAAATTTAAAAATGATCTGCTAAAAAATGTATAATAACTCTGTATTCTTTGTTTTACATTGAATAAACACATTTATCCCCCGTAATCTGAATAAATCCATTAGATTATAAAATCTAATAACAATAATAATTCAACTTTTAAAAGGATTTACTAATGAATTAAAGTTATTTAACTATTTTATATATATTCATTTTAAATACCTTGTAAAAAACCATTGTGGTTGTTCTATGTGAATCTATTTGTTTTAATATCAACTAAAAATACAATTTTATTATCCATCATATGGTAATATGAATTATCAATTAAAGCTTCTGAAGAAAACCATATTAAGGTAATTCAATGTATAAGAGAATAACTATCAATATAATAAATAAAATTGTTATTTGAAAACTTTAGAAATTTATACTAATTTATAATCATGAATTTTACAATTATACTCATAGATATTTTTGGAAACCCATTTAAAACAAATAGGTTTTGTGCCTATTAGAAAGTACATGATGATAAGAGTATTATTAACTACAATGGAAACCATTTTTTCATTAATTGAATATTATTTGAAAGTAAAATATATATATATATATAATTGATTCGTTAAATATAATTGTGTCATTTTTATTATTAATATAATTGGATAATTATTTAGAAGATAAAAATTTGAGTATCCGTCAATAAGGAAAACTATGTAATTTAGAGAGAGAAAAATTGTATATAGATGTTTTTTATTATAATTTATTATAATCTATTTGGGTTCCACTCAAGAATCATCATTATTATCACCATTTTTTTGTACTAGATAGGTATATGATATAGGGGCATAATGAATAACCTCTTAGACATATCCTTTGTAAAATTAATTTTAAAAAACCTCTATATCCTATTAATCAATAATGACAATGGATCCCTAATATATAAATTTAGATAATTTTTTATTTTCAACATACCCATTAACTAAACCAGTAATTGTTCTAATAAAAATCAAAGAGCATTTAAGATCATAAAATCTATATTAAGACAAACAAAACCACACTTTAAATTTTTTAAAAATTATTCTTTATACATTTCTAAATTTAATAATATGATAAATTAGTTTTCTAATTTGTAATTATATTATTAATATAGCTTGTATCTAATAAATATTCACCCAATAAAGTTACTGATAACTTTTATTTTTCATGCTTGAAATTTTACGCGTCAACTAATATAATTTTTTTCATATGTCATTGAAATATTCGTGATGTGTATAATAAGAAATGATTTGGCGAAAAATTCCACTTTATTCACATAACATATTAAAAACATTCATAATGTTTCCATAAACTCTATCTGTTACTGCTATATTAATATTTTGGATGAATTGTTTTTCAACTTCAATATCATATTTCATAAACATATTATTGTATTTATCAATTATTTTACAAATATAAACATGTATATATCTACTATTATTAAGAAATGTAATAAATTAAATTTTTTCATAATGATTTAATAAACCATTAATTAAAAAATTATCACAATACATTAATTATCATAGATCAATACTTATTTCATGACTTTGAAATGGTTTTCATCTATTTTTAATTCTACGCATGTTTCACATTTATTTAATCTATCTCCAAAAAAATTGAATTAAATTATTAAATACGTTAAATGAATTATTATTAACATGTGTCAAGCAATGAATCCATAAAATTTGGGGAAGAAATGAAAGTAAATATTGAATCAATAATACTATTAAGATATAGTTGATATATTACATCATTTGAGTACACATTCCAATCAAACATAACATTCTTTGATAGGATAACCTTGTTGGATTTGAATGAATCTCAAAATCATTATAAAATAGTTGATCGAAAAAAGACTATATTACATAAAATCATATGTATATAAAACATATTTTAAAAAATAATATTATTTTATAGAAATAAATTATAGTTTCATGCTTCATGGAAATGATATATATATGCAACATTTATTTCCACGGTTAAATTTTTTTGCGACAATACTTTCAAAAAATATTTTTAAAACTGAATGATCCTTAATAACCTAAACTATTTATATTTAATAATCCATGTAACCCAACTTTATCTATGTTATATTAACATTTTATATTATATCAACATTAAAATAATTATCCCGAAATGTTTTTTCTGGTATTTTCTATTTTTATTGATAGTAACATTCCCTTGAAAAATTCCCTGATTTCCCACTGAAATATCACTCTAAATTCATTATGTATGTGTTGCCTTTATTCTTGAATTTTTGAATATTATTCGTGGAATATAAGTAATATTTTTTGGTACCTTTCCCTTAATGATATTAACCTTGGTATCAAATTTTAATTCCATAGCCACATATCTCAATAAAAGATAAATATTAATGTTTTTAATCATTTCAATTTTTTCCTAGGAAATATCACAAATATTTTTAATTAATGAATTATTGAAATTATTTCCACGAAGGTGAAATATTATAAAAATGATCACATATAAGGGAGTTTTATATCTTATTGTTTTCTAATGGAAGAAGCTTATTTTCAATGGGTTAGAGATGATGAACATGATTCAACAACATGTTGTTACCAACCATATAAATGTTATGAAAATTTGTTAATAATGAATTTATTAGTACCATATTCTTTGTATTTTTTCAGTAATTTTGATGCTTCGTATATCGGTATAGAGAAATTCATTTGAAACATAATTCTTAAAGAAGATTTGGTAATGTGATTTATACATTTCCTTGATCCGAAACCTCATTTGATAACATTATTATCTTATTGTGTGAATGCTCTCTATGGGAGTCACATAAAAAAATTTCATTGAGATTTTGAATGAGCTCATTGGGATTAGGTGGAATGTTTTGTTCATGAATTTATAAAAATTACCTCTAATGATGAAATTCATATTTTATTTCCACTAAGAGATGTTTTTCAATGAAACAATTATGTTGATCATGTATTTCTTCATTACAGAATGTGATTTAGAATCCATATTCATATTTATTCATTTTTTGAAACAAATTTTATTTTAAAAAATAGAATAGATTTCAAGAAGATAAGAAATATGGGAACCTTGATATGTGAATGGTGGTCACTATCCCAAAGGGTTTGACCAACCCAAAATTTTTCGTGTAAGGTTCTTACTGAAAATATCCATTTGGGAATTCACTATAATTTTTGGAATGTTGAATACCAATTTATAGTCCTCCCATTACAATAACATTGGAAAGCTAATAATGGAGTTCATTATTTTTAAGAGATTACACAAATGATTCAAAAATCCATAATATTTATATTGTCAAAACCAATATAATTCACCCCACTCAATCCAACCATTTTGAGGAAAATATGTTTTTATTCAATGGAAAAACATTTATTTTAGAGGGAAACAACCATTAGATTTTGGAATTTCCAAATCTAATATTTATAATTAATTTTTTAATTATATTATTAATAAAAAATATTTAATTTTATTTTTTATTTTGTTTGTTTATATTTATTATATAAATATAAAAATTTGACTATAAATATAAATTATATAATAATTTCAAATTATTTTACCTAAATAAATATTTGATCAATACTCTTCATCCTAAGTAATTTATTCATATTTAATGAGAGTTACATGTATTAACAAATTTCCAATTTGGTATTCCACAATTTGTTTCCACTTCATCAATCTACATCTATAATTGTTGTGTGTCCCACCAAGAATATTTTTTAAATAGAATTATTACAATTGAGTAATGAGTTATGAATGACCCACAAGAGTAGAATTGGATGAGACGATTTACCAGACGGATGGGTAGTTAAGGGTGATGCACAGTCATCAACAAGGTCCACCGTATGTGACAATATATATGTATGATGCGAAGTCATGTGAGATGTTTGGTTTATACTGATAGGTTTCATGAAATAAACCATTATGAAACCATTCTCCCATCATCCTTGGATGTGATATCTTACTAAAATTACCCATTGTTTTTAATAAAAATAAATAAAATAGATAAAAACTTATCATAACAGTCTCTCCCTTACGCATGTAAATTTCTAATTTTAAAATTTTGATAAATTTTTTATAACAAAACGAAAAATATTATATTATATAAAAAATATATATTAATTATAAATATTAAAAATATAGGTTAGAATTAACAAAAAAATGTATCTAATATGTGAAAGTCAATAAAAATTATATGATATAATAAAGTAAACAAGATTTTTAATATAAAGAATAATTATTTCTTATGTTTTAAAATTAAACCATAAAACATATATTTTAATTAAATTTAAACTATTAAATTTAACATAAAATGAATTAATATATATTAAATACAAAAAAATTATTCTAATTAAAAAAATTTATTATCACTATAACCATAATAGTTCGTATTCACGAAAAAATACACATAGTATTTCAAGAAAAAAAAATTCCAAATCATTAAACGAGAGTTTAATGAATGTATTTCATATTTTTTTACTTATGCATTTATAAAAAGAATTCATAATTAAATAAATTATATCCTAAATAAAAAATTGATAAATTGAATTAATCTTATTGAAATTAAATCTTTAAGCGATTACAGAAATATTACAAAAGTAATCTATAATGACACATTAAATTTTTTTTTTCCGGAAAAATTATTTAATAATATATATATATATAATATGTATTAATAATTTTTTTTATGAAATATCAATAAAATAACTTTATAATTTTACCTAAAATTATCTCCTTATTTTTGAAAAACAATACTTAAATACTAAATAAAAAATTGAAAACAACATAGATAAGTATGGTCAGGAAAGAATATATCTACAGATTTATTTTAACTAAACACACATTGAAATTATTTTATTCAATTTATTAAATAAGTTTCTTAAACTTTACGTGCCTATATAAACAATATAATTGATCCAAAGTATTATAACAATTTTATTAGTCCTTCCATTGATTTTTTTCAATGAAACATATCAATCATTACCAAATATATAACTTAGAAAATTAAAACAATTTTTTTTTATTTTAAAGAGTTTACGTGTAAAAAATATATAGAATATTTATGGAGGAATATATAAATTTTTGCTAGTGGTGATATTATAGGGGTATTTTGGTGACTCTAGGGTAGTTAAAAATTGAGTAAGGCGATATTGTTGATGGCATGTGAGGTGTAATGACTCGAAAATCATCAATTGAGAATAATTGCAAAATCTAGAAAATCATGAATAAGTAGTGCCAAATTTTATCAATGATAATAAAACTAATAAAATTTACCCATAATCACTTCTAAAAACTGCTAAAAAAGAGAATATATATGCTAAACAACACTAAGAATGGATAACCTGTGTTAGATCATTTATTAGCCCATAGAAAGGTCTCCCACTATGAGTGCTAATTATTTCTTCCAGCTTTTACTATTTTTATACACATATAAATGTTAACATGAGTAATATAATTTTAATACACAAACTAAAATATTCAAATATTTTATTTACAATATATATATATATATATATTCGCATATAATTATTTATCAATACATGCTAAGGAACCTATATATATATTTAAAATTATACATATAGTTATTATTAATATAAACAATGTAAATAAATATTTAAATAAATTAAATATAGTTCAAATTTAAAGTAATATATAGATTTTTATTTTATGTAATTTATAATATATATATTCATATATATAAACAAATACATATATATAAACATACAAACATATATATACAACTATATATATGTTTGTCTGTTTATATATATTGCTATATATAATTATATATATTTGTAATTTAAAATATATAAATATGTATTATATATAAATAAATATATAATTTTAAAAAATAACTACATAATATAAATAATTCTATAATATTTTTCAAAAAAAATTAAATAAATATATTTTCCACTAAATATATATATGTGTTTATAAATACATGTCTACGTTTTTTGTGTTTTATACATCATTGTGTGTGTTTCGAAATATGTCTATATATCTATTCGCGGGTGTTATTTTGTCTATATATAAAAAGATTTTTCTATGTGTGTTTGTGTTTATATAACATTATATATATTTATATAATTTTTTATAGATTTTGTTTTAAAACACGGATACATACATATATATATATATATATGAAAAATATTTACATTTTGCAACAAATTTGTACCATTATAAAAATTTTATTTAAAAATATTCAATTTATCTTTTATTGCAATTATAATTGATAAAAAATTTAAATATTCATTTATGGTAAAATATTTATAAATTTTTTTTGCATAAAAAGGTTTATAACCTTAATGTTTAGCTAAATAAATTGTTTTTTCTTTTAAAAATCTATAAATATGTGTTAAAGGATTTTAATACATTTTAATATTATATATATATATATCATTTTTTATATATATTAATAATAATTTGTTCTAGTTAATTTTATATGGAAATTATTATAGAATTAATACTATATGCATTTTTTATAACTAGTTATACTAACATATGTAGTGAGTTCATATAAACACAAACATTTTCTTCAGTTCATCAAAAATATTAACATGGACACAAACTCATAAATATTTAAATCTGAATATAGATATATAAATATATTTATTTATTTTTTATTTAAAAGAACCTAACATATTTAAATCATTTTATTATATAATCTTATATTTGACATTTAATTAATTTTAAAACTATTTTTGAAGAAATTATCATTAACCTATGTTATTAAATAATATATTCATTTAAATAATTAATAATTTCTATTTATTTAAAATCATTATATAATTATATATATAATAATTTATGAATATAATTATACATGTATATAATTAATAACAATTTTTTAAATTATAAATTCTCTTATATAAATAACTATATTTTTAATTATAAGTAATAATTTCTAGTTAGTGTAGAGAATTATGGTTATGTCACTATAGGGAGGCGGTGGGGTACCGTGTTATATTCATACTATGTTTCCCCCATTTGGGTGCCACAAATGTAGTCACATGCAACATGCTTCTATTGATCTTATGGATTATAATCATTGTGTTCGATTATTTAACGCATCATTCATTGAGGGACTTGTGGTCGATGATAGTTTAACCCCGTTATTTATTGGTTGTATTCAAGAATTAGGGTTTATGTACCCACGACAGTGGTGGGGGAAACTTTATGAAAACACATAACCTGTAGGAGGTAGTGGTTCTAGTACCAAAAATAATCATTAATTAATTTTGAGTGTAATTATTATATAATACTTTTCTATGAAATCAATATATTATATCCATATATGATTTATAATAATGATATATCTATATATTATAAATTTTAAATCCATTGAAATATAATTAATTTTTTTCAATTCATAAAATAGTTTTATAATTAATAATTATTGTGTAAAATTAAATACATTTGAATATCTTATATATTTGATAATAATTCTTATCTTATTAAAAATGTAATTTATACATATTTTCAAAAAACAATAATAATTTAATATAATTATCAATATTAATGATTTTAAATTTAATATTAATAAGAAATATAATAAAAAATGACCGTAAAATAAAAAAATATTACTAATAGTTTTAAATATAATTATATGTTTTTAAAATATTTATGTTTTTCCATATATATATATGTAATTGAATATTTTAAAAATAATTAAAAAAATATATAAATATATTTTTTAATATATAATATTATATATATAATTAATATTTTTCATATCCATAAAATTTTTAAAATACATTAACTCACTTACATTTAGCATTATTTTTTTAATATTTTTATATTTATTTATATATTAATACATTTTAAAAAATAATTATATGATATTGTTAAACCCCTATATTTGAGAAAGAAAAATTTATATAATTGAAAGATTTTCTCAACATTAACAGATTAAATTTTTCAAATTTTAATGAGAATATTTTATCAAAATTATTTTATGGATAAAATAACTGTTGATTACAAAAATTAATCATGGACTTGGAGACATTATAATTGTATATAATTAAATAATTCACGATCCGGTGATTTTAGAACCTGGGTGATAACACAGCTGGGGTGAGAAACAAAAAGAGGTCTAGGGGCTCACAGTCTATGTTCTTGAGTGATGAATGGTGAGAAACTAGTATTTATAATAAATATAAATTTATTTACCCTAATGGTTCACACACATAAGACTTTTATAAGGGTGGAATTTTTTCATAACATGGTTACTTATTCCAATGGGAATTTTTTTTAGAGGAGATAGTGATGCATCGCGTTTTGTTTTCACAAGGGTTCTTTTTATGCTATTATTGATTTTCATGTTTGAGCATTGGCATGAGATCATTACATTGCGATTTTAAGTGTAATTTCACAATTTATCTATGGTTCTTTAAAAATATCCATGGAATGTTTTTCCATGTGAAAAATATCATGTGTTGATTAATTTATTTTTCTTTATATTTTTTATTTTTTATTGAAGGATCACACAACTTTTACATAAGGGATTACATTTTTGGACTAATCTATTTCCTCTAAAAGAACCATTATAAAAGTGAAGTTCATTATTGTTCTTGTTTATTTGATATTAGTGATTCACACCACACGATACATGTCCACATTGAACTGGTACATGGACAAAATGACTTTACCCTATAAGACAATGAGTAAAAATAGTTTTACTCAATTGAAAATAGTGAAACACACTAATGAAAAAATTAGATAAACCTAGATATAATAATGATTATTATTAGTAGGACATAATATAGTTAGAGAAAAGCACAATTCATGTATACTAGGCCAATAATACATTGTGGGTGGCAATGAATATGATAGGTCCTAATGAGAGATGGGCAACGCTTGAACGATAGTATAAATCAAAATCCATTACAAATCATTAATATCAAAAATAATTCCTATATCATTAAAGAATGATATAGAATATCGATTTATATAACCAGTTGGTCAAGTTCAACAAATTTCTTATAATGCTTTCTTTTATTTTGGCCATGATCGATATTAAAGGTAATGTGGTACTTATATAAATGGTAAATGAAGACAAATATTTTCTTATATTGGGTTTACTTACATATTAATATGATAATATTGTTAAAATATTTTTTTCCATAATGTAAACATAATATTGGATGACGTGATTTCATAATTCTTTATGAATTCATGTTAGTGGAATAAAAATTATTATAAATTTTTAGGTAATGGCAGGATACTGGAAATTGTATATGTACATGGTTAATTGATGGGTAAATCGAAGACTAGAAGGAAATTCATGTTTATCTATTTTGAAAAAAAGGATATTTTAAAAAAAAACATTGAAATATATTATAGAAGAAAGGAACACACATATCATCGATTATCTAGTTTCCATAACAAATAACATAATAGGATATGGTTATTTACATCTGTTTTTTATTTATTGTAATAGGTTATATATTTTAAAAAAAAAATGGTGATTTATTTACACATATTACATCATATTACACAATATAGGGTTTTAGTTTCATCATACAATGAATGTTAATTTGTTAAGTTGACTCTACAGAACCAATTTTTGTTCAATAAGACATTGGAGTATTTTTTAATATTATTCCAGAGTCGGGCGATGAAGCGGCATGAAATTATGAGGCATAGGGTGCTTGGAGTAAAATTTTTTATTATGAACACTTAATTAATTAATGTAAATAGGTTATCCCTTAAATGGTAGGTTAGTTATGAAATCTGATGCCATAGTTGGGTCAGGAATATGGTGTTTACCCTAGGTACGACATTAAATCAGTCAGTTCAGGACGTTAAAACCCCTTTCCAGTAGGCGGTGAGTTAAATTGATGAATTAAACTATTCATTTAATAGATAAAACCCAAATAACTCAAGTATGGGGCCTCTGATGAGAAATTTAAGACCATTGTTGTCTTCAAAATGTAGGTTTTAACCAAGGGGGGGTATGACCTGTGATAGCATCGGTAGTTCAGCTTATTTTCCATCATAAACTAAAAATTAAATAATTAAATAATTACTTATTTATTTTTTTGATTAATATCCTAAACCGATTTTACCTGTATAAATTATTATATTAGGTATTTGAGCACATAAAACCATTCCCAATTATGAATTCTATTTATCTCTTCTCTCCTCCATTTGAAAAGAACAACAACAACTCCTTGGACTTTGGCGGATCGATGTGCAACAAACCAATCCCCATCATCAGAAAATATGTACTCTATCTACAGCAAGAAAACGAGTCTTCATAAGAAACAATAATTCCATTTTATACCTTGAATTAAAATTTTAACATATGGAATCTTTTTTCCTTTGACTTATGTCTTTGGATTCGATCATTTCATCAACCCGAGTACCATTTTCAAATTCTATTTTGGTTGTTCCAACCTCATTATCACAACTATGATCGTTTGGCGATGAATTATTGGACAATGATCAAAACCCTTGTTTTTTCTACCTTCAACCCTATATTTATATTCATTCTTCACTATATAATTCATTACAATCTCAGTTAGATGATATCCGGGAGACCTGAGCTCGATCGGGCACCATGAACGAGGCTGAATCACATATGATTTTCAAACTTTGATAGAAACACAATTGAGTCATATATCCATGAGCTACATGGAATGATGATGAATAATATGTGTGTTTCGAGAATAACAGAGGAGGAACAAACCCATTGGGGAACTCAAAAGATCCAGCCAAACTGTAACGCCCCGACCCCAGCTACCCAGAGTCGGTGCATTAATTACATAACATTGGCATGATCACAAGAAAGATCAAATCCCGAAAGACCGATTGGTTTAGTAGCCTTGGAAACACTAGATATAATCATAAAGTTTTACATTACATTTCAAAGTGAAAAAAAAACTACTATAACAACAAAGTCTTCATATCCACACTATTAACCCCTCATAATATCCCTGCAAGTCATTCATAAATTACTCCTTCACTACCTGGGAAAAATAAAACATAGAAAAGGGGTGAGCTCAAATGCCCAGTAAGGATAACAATATAGCGGAACATTCAAAATAAGCATAAACATTTAAGGAAATGAATTACTAAAACAAAATCCTTTTAAAATTGAACTTCAACATAGTATGGCAAAAGTAAAATGAAATAATGCCATTTACTTGTTCACATGGATATTCTACTAATCGAATAATCACATGCAATATCAATAACCACTTTCATAATGTTGGAATGCATAATGCCAGACTATCATAACCACATAGCCAAGGCCTCATGCCAAGACTACAAATAAAATTTTGTCAAGGCCTTGTGCCAAGACACTAGTTTGTCTCATGAGACATACCGATGCATCGAGGAGCTATAGCGGGCTCCACCTGTCACTTATTAAGTCCAATGCATTCCCATATGAAAAGGTTTAAACATAACATAAACATTCGTATTAAAACTAGCATACAAAATGTCAATAATTTCACCATAAACTATGAATGGTATAAAAATAGCACATCCACAATCAAACATATCACAAAACCTTCAATACAATATAGAAGTTTTGTATCATAATAAATCAACTTCAAATAATCTTAAAATCCATCAAAGGATGTTGACATAGATGAAATCAAAATTCTTTTTAAAGAAGTATCTCCTTTTATTTTGAAATCATTTAAGATCCATATAAAATAAAACATTGTCTTTGAAAATATTCTTATAAGCTTGTATGGAAAGCTTCGACGATTTTATAACGGTGGAAAATAACCGCACCCGCCGTATAAGTTAAAAAAAACATTCTTACCTCAATTCAGTCGAAAAGGTTAAAAAGGACCTTGTTTTGAAAACGACGGAAAGATTCCTTTATAAACCTCTTATAAAAAGTCAAACAAGGGTATACATGACTTTAACCCATATTCTTGTAAATAGTAAAAATGTTTTGAAATACATTTCAAAGAAACATGGATGTGGATGATAAAGAGATCTCAGTAGATTATTACATATAATACAACCTCGGATAATGAAGAGATTGTGAAATAACCCTTACCTTGTACTTTTCCTTTGTTGGGGTCAGTTAACCTCCTGTATAATGGTGAAATAATTGTTATTAAATTATACAAGAATCATATACATTAATATGATATCATATATGATCTTTTAACATTGCTTTAATAATATCTTAGTATTATCGTCATTTCAGGTGATAATCGATTCGTTCTTCTTAAATGTTTGGTTACGTAAGACATGTTTATAATGGATAGATTAAATCATATTCATAATAAGAATGATATTAACATTATTTTTAACCCTAAAATGATAATAAGACTTGAATGGATACGATGGAGGATGGATCTCACCGCGTTCGTGGAGACGGTAGTCCGTACGTACGCACGAACGCTACTTCTATTTAATTTTTATTTTAAAAGAATTGAATCCAAATGATACATAGGTATATTACTATTCCAGTATAATATAATATTTTATATATGTTACTTAAGTTCATTAACACCATCCTTTATACGTTCCATGTGTGGTATGAACGAGTCATATCATTTTAAGGGGGCGGTAGTCCGCACTTCCTCAAATGAAATTATCGTATGTATATACAACATGAAATGAATAATGGTATGAAATAAAATGGAATTACAGAAGCTTATATATAAAATATATATCATTAATATCATATTTAATTACAGTTCCATCATAATGGCCACCATGAGAGGCGGTAATATGTATTTGAACAATCATCGTTTCGTGAGGCGTTAGTTTGCCATCCACAGAAACATTATGTTCATCATCCATTAGATGGAGTTGTGTGTATGTGTAGTTTGAATCCTTCTTATAACAACATCCTAGTATATTGAGGATACTGGTGTTGTTACAAAAGAAAGGAAATAAAAAGAGTTTGGGGGTTGGAGAAGCAAAATAAAGGAAAATAATTTAAGAGAAATCGTTACCTTTAATTTAGGTAACTCACTTTGGTTGGAACCAAATGACTTCTTGAAATGATTTCTGCCTAAGGGGAAGCTTCAAGGAGGAGGAGAGGGATGTGGGGAGCTTAGTTGGGCAGAGTTTGGACGAGCCAAGTGGCTTGAGAGGTGTGAGGAATGAGTAGAAGTGGTCTCCTTTTATAAGGGAGAAGAGGGGCTCTTTAGGAAAGAGTGAAAGTATTACTTTATAATATAATTATATTCGGTTTATAATGGTCCAAAAATCATTGAGGTCGAAGATAAGATGACTCATATTCTAAATAACATCAACCAATAAGAATTGGACAGGTTTTATATAATATTTTAATCATTATAATCTTATTTATTTAAATGATTTATTAATGAGGTAAACATTGCATCATTATTGTGTCATTAATAATTTAAATTATTTGATGTCTAAAAATTATAAATAAAATATCATTATGTAGGAAATATTTTTATCTTTCTAATGAATATTTATAATCGAAAATCCAACATGTATAAACCTATGTAAAAATTGTTCTTCTAAAAGATGTAAGCTTATGCCATTTTTATTTTTATTTTAACTTTATTAATATAAAGTGTCCCTACCACATACAAGTGGCTCCAAGGGGTCCCCAAATTGACCCAAGGATGCTCATGGTCGGGTATGTGTCCACCAATAAGGTTAGGACACGTTTTAGGGTAATTTTGTATTATTATAATATTATTTTTTAACCCTTATTTACCGGATTTACCCTTAACCATGGTAAATAAAATATTTACCACAGTAATTATTCAAAATGTCTACAAATAAAAGTTACCTATTTACACAATTTGGACATCCTGATTCCAAATATGGAATCCATTTTTCTAAATTCAAAACACAGAAGTGGCAGAAATTAATTTAAAATTAATTCCCGCTGTCAAAACAAAAAGCGTGTTTTTAAGAGATAATAACTATCAAAAGATTGACACTTGTTTATGTTCGGTTTAATTGTAAAATTATGTCCAATGACCAACATTATATTAAATGGTAAAAATATATTCTAAATATACTTTAAAACCAATCAAATTCATAATTTATCACTATTAATTATTTTGATTAAAAAAGTTGTTTTTAATTAAAACTTAGTAATTTTCACTATTCATCAAAATATGAAAGTTATCCGAAATGTACCAAAATTTCACCTTAGGCTAAATTCGATATTCCGAATCCAAAAATGAAGTCTATTTTCAAATATAATATATATATATAATTTCAAAAAGTAGGTATTACTATTCATAACGGCTAGTTTGATTAGTTATGGTGTGTTAGAACTCGGTGTTGCGTACAACACACGCCATCACATTATTCAAAGAGAAGCGTACCGTAGAAGCTTGGGGTGTTACATTCTCCCCTCCTTCAAATAATTGCGTCCTCGCAATTTCTAGGGTATTACTGCATAAAAAGACTCGGGTGGTTCTTCATCATAAGTTCCTCGGGTTCCCACGTTGCCTCTTCCATCTTATGGTTTCTCCACAAAACTTTTACCAGACGCGTCGTCCGGTTTCTCAGCACTTGTTCTCTCGTATCAAGAATCTTGACGGGCTCTTCACAATAAGACAGATCGGGTTCCAGTTCTAATTTCTCATAGGTGAGTACATGCGTCGGATCAGGCATGTATTTCCTCAATAGAGATACGTGGAACACATCGTGAACTTTGGAGAGACTTGGCGGCATTGCCAATCGGTAAGCTACAACCCCAATTCGTTCTAGAATTTCGAAAGGTCCGATGTACCTGGGACTCAATTTACCTTTCTTACCAAAACGTATGACTCCCTTCCATGGAGATACCTTTAGGAAAACATGATCACCGACTTGAAATTCCAAATCCTTCCTTTGATTATCGGCATAGCTCTTCTGCCTACTTTGAGCTGCTTTGATGTGATTTTGGATTACTTTCACCTTTTCCACCGTTTCCTCCACTAGTTCTGGGCCTATAAGTTTTCTTTCACCAACGTCATCCCAACAGGTTGGTGTACGACATCTCTTTCCGTATAACGCTTCATATGGTGCCATCTGAATACTCGAATGGAAGCTATTGTAATAGGAAAATTCTACCAGTGGTAAATATTGATCCCACATACCCTAAAAGTCAAGTGAGCAAGATCTCAACATGTCTTCTAGGGTTTGAATAGTCCGTTCTGATTGTCCAGCTGTCTGAGGGTGGTAAGCAGTGCTCAAATGAAGTTCAGTATCCAGGGATTTCTGAAGACTTTTCCAAAATCTTGAAGTAAAACGGGGGTCACGATCAGAAACAATCGATAGGGGTACTCCATGAAGTCTCACAACTTCATTAATATATAGTCTTGCTAGACGTTCCAGGGGTAGATCTTCTCTTATAGCAAGAAAATGTGCTGACTTGGTAAGACGATCAACAATCACCCATATTGCATCGTTCCTTCTAAGAGTCTTTGGTATCCCCATGACAAAGTCCATCGTAACATTGTCCCATTTCCACTCTGGTATGGGAAGAGGTTGCATGACTCCTCCAGGCTGTTGCCTTCCAGCTTTCACTTGTTGAAAAACCATACATCTTGACACAAAATCAGAAATCTCCCTCTTCATGTTGTCCCACCAAAAATGTTCCTTCAAATCTCTATACATTTTGGTGCTCCCATGGTGTATAGAGAAATTGGAACTATGGGCATCATCCAGCAATTCCCTTTTTAGATCAGGTACATTGGGAACACAAAGTCTCTTCCCGAATTTCAAAATTCCATCTTCATACACAAAGTCTCTCAATCTCCCATCATTCACAGCTTTAATCTTCTTTTGGAATTCTTCATCATCGGTTTGAGAACTCTTAATCCTTTCTAGTAAAGATGGCTTGGCAACCATTTTAAAAAGCATTGATGTTTCACCTTCCCTGGTTATTCCCATGTCCATCTTCACTAGATCCATAAAAATTGGATCCCTTTCAATTCTCATATTGTTCAAAACTCCATGGTCTTTTCTACTCAAAGCATCTGTCACCTTGTTTTCCTTCCCTGGGTGGTAGTGTATCGTACAATCATAATCCTTGAGTAATTCAAGCCATCTCCTTTGCCTCATGTTGAGTTCTTTTTGTGAGAAAATATACTTCAAACTCTTGTGATCAGTATAAATCTCACATTTTTCACCATAGAGGTAGTGCCTCCATATCTTCAAAGCAAAGATCACTGCTGCTAACTCGAGATCATGAGTAGGATAGTTTTGTTCATGAATTTTCAACTGTCGTGATGCATAGGCAATAACTCTATCATTCTGCATAAGGACACAGCCAAGTCCTTTTTTCGATGCATCACTATAAATAACGAACCCATCATTCCCCGATGGTAGAGTCAATATAGGAGAATTGACTAATCTTCTCTTCAGTTCTTCGAAACATTCTTCACACTCTTTTGTCCAAACAAATTTAACCCCTTTACGTGTGAGCTTCGTTAATGGGTTAGCCAATCGGGCAAAATTCTGGACGAAACGTCGATAATAACCTTCCAAACCAATAAAACTACGTACCTCAGTTATACTCGTAGGTGCCGGCCATTCCTGGATTGCCTTGGTCTTAGAAAGATCAACAGAGATTCCATCTTTAGAGACAATATGGCCAAGAAAAGAAATCTCCTGAAGCCAGAATTCACACTTTCTAAACTTCCCATATAATTCATTCCTCCTCAGAGTCTTCAAGATAATGCGCAAGTGATTTTCATGATCTTCGTAGGTTTTGGAGTATACCAAGATATCATCAATAAATACCACCACAAATTCATCGAGATACTCCTTGAAAACTCTATTCATCAGATCCATGAATACAGAGGGTGCATTAGTCAATCCAAACGGCATTACAGTAAACTCGTAATGCCCGTACCTGGTTCGAAATACTGTCTTCGGAATGTCTTCCTTCTTCACACACAACTGATGGTATCCAGATCGAAGGTCAATCTTTGAAAAGTATTGAGCTCCATGCAGTTGGTCAAATAAATCATCAATACGAGGTAGGGGATACTTGTTCTTTATCGTTATAGCATTGATCTCCCTGTAGTCGATACATAACCTCGTAGATCCATCTTTCTTTTTAACAAAAAGAACAGGGGCTCCCCATGGAGAAACACTAGGGCGAATAAATCCCTTATTACTCAATTCCTCTAGTTGTTTCTTTAGTTCGACTAATTCTACAGTGGCCATTCTATAAGGGGTCATCGATATAGGCCTTGATCCAGGAATCAAATCAATGGAAAACTCAACTTCTCGTTCTGGGGGATGTCCAGGTAAATCTTCTGGAAATACATCTAAAAATTCTTTCACAACAGGTACATCCTCTATTTGAACATTCCTTTCATCAACCGCAGTTATTTCATTCTCTTCCTCCCCAATAATTGAATTTATTTGAGCTATTGAGGGTGGATCTAAATAAGAATTAGGTGGTGACGATTCTGCTCTAAAAATAAGGTGTTCCTTATCATTATCATCAAGAATCGTAACCTCTTTCTTCTTACAATAAATCTTCGCATCATAGTCCGAAAGCCAGTCCATACCGAGGATTATATCAAACTCAATCATAGGTATGACGATGAGATTAGCAGATAAAGAAAATTTATGTGCTCTAATGGGGACTGATTCACAAAACTTTGTTGCAACGATACTTCCCTTAGGATTTTTAACTGACAACTCCCTTATTAAATCAAATTGGAAATATCTAATTTTCTTAGCAAACTGGGAAGATATGAAACAATGCGATGATCCAGAATCAAATAATGCATTTGCTAAACTTGAGGAAACCATTAAATTACCTGCCACCACGTCTTTCGGAGCTTCTACCTCAGCAGTAGTGATAGCATAAGCCTGGCCTTGATCCCTTGGCCTTTTCTGAGGTAAGTTCTCCTGGCGCTTAGGACATGAATTTGCATAATGCCCCATCTCCCTGCAATTATAGCACTGAACGTTGGTAGCTTCCTTCTTCCCCTTGCAATCATGAGCTTGGTGGCCTTTTTCACCACACTTGTAACAGACTCCCATTCCCTTCAAGCAAGTACCAGGATGTTTCTTCCCGCATTTACCACAAGATGGATATTCAACCTTTCCCTTCTTCCCCTTATTTCCATTCCCAGATTGATCAGCAGGTCTCTTCTTCTCTTGCTTTGCTTTAAAGTCATAAGAATTAGAGAATTCCTTTTCGGTCTTGATAGCACATGAGACAATGTCTTCGTACGATGAAAAGGATTGTGAGACTAATGCTCGACGGAGAAATGGTTTTAACCCATAAAAGAAACGATCAATCTTACTTCTTGGGTTGCGAATATAATCTCCAGCATACCTCGCTAACCTTGTAAAGTTAGCCTCATACTTTGTGACATTCTCATCCTCCTTTTGTCTCAGACTCAGAAATTGTATTTCCATATCTGCTCGATGGTCGCGAGGAAAGTATTTTTCTAAAAACAAATCTTTGAACTCCCTCCATTCCATATTTGATACTTCATCATCTTCCTTCATGTTCTGAATCAATGACCACCATTGATCAGCATCTCCAGTGAGGCGGTAAACTGCCATGATAACTTTTTCCCTTTCACTGCTCCCCAAATCCTGAAATATTTTCTCTAGGGAAAATATCCATTGCTCAGCTACTAAGGGATTTGTATTCCCATTGAACGTTGGTGTTTTTTGCCTCATTAATCGATCTAACATTGATCCTCCACTCTGCGGATCAGGGTGCTCCATACGGGTAAGGTTATTATTCATAACCTGAGTAAGTTGTCCCAGTATGGTGATTAGCTGATCAGCACCAGTTGCATCACTAGCCCCACTATAATTATCTTGAGCAGGAGGGAAATCCCTACATGGAGTGCGTGCATTGATACGGTTTCCATTTCTTCCACTAGGCGCCATTTCTAAACAATGGCATAAACTAGATCAGTTTATGAATCAAAATACATAATCCCATACTTATAAAACACTTAACATAAATTGAACTATTTATGGATATAATCCATAATCATAAAAATGTTTTCTTTGAGGAAGTATATACTCATAAACCCTTCATAATGATTTGTAAAGATAGTGAGAGTTATTCTAAGCATATCCCCCGGGAGTGTCGTAACCAAGATTGCAGCAAGGCCCGTTGTCGTGCACCAGTTCCCATTCGAGTCTAGCTCAAATCGGTGTTTTCGGGTTTTACCCCTAGGAACATCTGTGCCGGAGCCACCTCTACCTGCTCGTATCCAGACAGGGATGTATTGCTCGGAAAACTCACAAAATCTCTACAATACCAAAATTCTAGGAAGTTCTTCTATACTAATCCTCAAAGTTCATCTTAGGTCTACGTGCTCTAATCAGAGTTTATCTAAATCTAGTTTCCAAGGTTTGTACTAAACCTCCCTCTGATACCAACTGTAACGCCCCGACCCCAGCTACCCAGAGTCGGTGCATTAATTACATAACATTGGCATGATCACAGGAAAGATCAAATCCCGAAAGACCGATTGGTTTAGTAGCCTTGGAAACACTAGATATAATCATAAAGTTTTACATTACATTTTAAAGTGAAAAAAACTACTACAACAACAAAGTATTCATATCCACACTATTAACCCCTCATAATATCCCTGTAAGTCATTCATAAATTACTCCTTCACTACCTGAGAAAAATAAAACATAGAAAAGGGGTGAGCTCAAATGCCCAGTAAGGATAACAATATAGCGGAACATTCAAAATAAGCATAAACATTTAAGGCAATGAATTACTAAAACAAAAGCCTTTTAAAATTGAACTTCAACATAGTATGGCAAAAGTAAAATGAAATAATGCCATTTACTTGTTCACATGGATATTCTACTAATCGAATAATCACATGCAATATCAATAACCACTTTCATAATGTTGGAATGCATAATGCCAGACTATCATAACCACATAGCCAAGTCCTCGTGCCAAGACTACAAATAAGATTTTGTCAAGGCCTTGTGCCAAGACACTAGTTTGTCTCATGAGACCTACCGATGCATCGAGGAGCTATAGCGGGCTCCACCCGTCACTTATTAAGTCCAATGCATTCCCATATGAAAAGGTTTAAACATAACATAAACATTCATATTAAAACTAGCATACGAAATGTCAATAATTTCACCATAAACTATGAATGGTATAAAAATAGAACATCCACAGTCAAACATATCACAAAACCTTCAATACAATATAGAAGTTTTGTATCATAATAAATCAACTTCAAATAATCTTAAAATCCATCAAAGGATGTTGACATAGATGAAATCAAAATTCTTTTTAAAGAAGTATCTCCTTTTATTTTGAAATCATTTAAGATCCATATAAAATAAAACATTTTCTTTGAAAATATTCTTATAAGCTTGTATGGAAAGCTTCGACGATTTTATAACGGCGGAAAATAACCGCACCCGCCGTATAAGTTAAAAAAACATTCTTACCTCAATTCAGTCGAAAAGGTTAAAAAGGACCTTGTTTTGAAAACGACGGAAAGATTCCTTTATAAACCTCTTATAAAAAGTCAAACAAGGGTATACATGACTTTAACCCATATTCTTGTAAATAGTAAAAATGTTTTGAAATACATTTCAAAGAAACATGGATGTGGATGATAATGAGATCCCAGTAGATTATTACGTATAATACAACCTCGGATAATGAAGAGATTGTGAAATAACCCTTACCTTGTACTTATCCTTTGTTGGGGTCGGTTAACCTCATGTATAATGGTGAAATAATTGTTATTAAATTATACAAGAATCATATACATTAATATGATATCATATATGATCTTTTAACATTGCTTTAATAATATCTTAGTATTATCGTCGTTTCAGGTGATAATCGATTCGTTCTTCTTAAATGTTTGGTTACGTAAGACATGTTTGTAATGGATAGATTAAATCTTATTCATAATCGGAATGATATTAACATTATTTTTAACCCTAAAATGATAATAAGACTTGAATGGATACGATGGAGGATGGATCTCACCGCGTTCGTGGAGACGGTAGTCCGTACGTACGCACGAACGCTACTTCCATTTAATTTTTATTTTAAAAGAATTGAATCCAAATGATACATAGGTATATTACTATTCCAGTATAATATAATATTTTATATATGTTACTTAAGTTCATTAACACCATCCTTTATACGTTCCATGTGTGGTATGAACGAGTCATATCATTTTAAGGGGGCGGTAGTCCGCACTTCCTCAAATGAAATTATCGTTTGTATATACAACATGAAATGAATAATGGTATGAAATAAAATGGAATTACAGAAGCTTATATATAAAATATATATCATTAATATCATATTTAATTACAGTGCCATCATAATGGCCACCATGAGAGGCGGTAAGATGTATTTGAACAATCATCGTTTCGTGAGGCGTTAGTTTGCCATCCACAGAAACATTATGTTCATCATCCATTAGATAGAGTTGTGTGTATGTGTAGTTTGAATCCTTCTTATAACAACATCCTAGTATATTGAGGATACTGGTGTTGTTACAAAATAAAGGAAATAAAAAGTGTTTGGGGGTTGGAGAAGCAAAATAAAGGAAAATAATTTAAGAGAAATCGTTACCTTTAATTTAGGTAACTCACTTTGGTTGGAACCAAATGACTTCTTGAAATGATTTATGCCTAAGGGGAAGCTTCAAGGAGGAGGAGAGGGATGTGTGGAGCTTAGTTGGGCAGAGATTGGACGAGCCAAGTGGCTTGAGAGGTGTGAGGAATGAGTAGAAGTGGTCTCCTTTTATAAGGGAGAAGAGGGCCTCTTTAGGAAAGAGTGAAAGTATTACTTTATAATATAATTATATTCGGTTTATAATGGTCCAAAAATCATTGAGGTCGAAGATAAGATGACTAATATTCTAAATAACATCAACCAATAAGAATTGGACAGGTTTTAGATAATATTTTAATCATTATAATCTTATTTATTTAAATGATTTATTAATGAGGTAAACATTGCATCATTATTGTGTCATTAATAATTTACATTAATTGATGTCTAAAAATTATAAATAAAATATCATTATGTAGGAAATCTTTTTATCTTTCTAATGAATATTTATAATCGAAAATCCAACATGTATAACCCTATGTAAAAATTGTTCTTCTTAAAGATGTAAGCTTATGCCATTTTTATTTTTATTTTAACTTTATTAATATAAAGTGTCCCTACCACATACAAGTGGCTCCAAGGGGTCCCCAAATTGACCCAAGGATGATCATGGTCGGGTATGTGTCCACCAATAAGGTTAGGACACGTTTTAGGGTTATTTTTTATTATTATAATATTATTTTTTAACCCTTATTTACCGGATTTACCCTTAACCATGGTAAATAAAATATTTACCACAGTAATTATTCAAAATGTCTAAAAATAAAAGTTACCTATTTACACAATTTGGACATCCTGATTCCAAATATGGAATCCATTTTTCTAAATTCAAAACACAGAAGTGGCAGAAATTAATTTAAAATTAATTCCCGCTGTCAAAACAAAAAGCGTGTTTTTAAGAGATAATAACTATCAAAAGATTGACACTTGTTTATGTTCGGTTTAATTGTAAAATTATGTCCAATGACCAACATTATTATAAATGGTAAAAATATATTCTAAATATACATTAAAACCACTCAAATTCATAATTTATCACTATTAATTATTTTGATTAAAAAAGTTGTTTTTAATTAAAACTTAGTAATTTTCACTATTCATCAAAATATGAAAGTTATCCGAAATGTACCAAAATTTCACCTTAGGCTAAATTCGATATTCCGAATCCAAAAATGAAGTCCATTTTCAAATATAATATATATATATAATTTCAAAAAGTAGGTATTACTATTCATAACGACTAGTTTGATTAGTTATGGTGTGTTAGAAATCGGTGTTGCGTACAACACACGCTATCACATTATTCAAAGAGAAGTGTACCGTAGAAGCTTGGGGTGTTACACAAACCCTCATCCACAACCAAGCCCGAATTGTGACGAAAAAATGAATTTCTGCATTCTCAGGCTAGATCACGAGTTTTCAAAGGAAGATATGTAGGTCCCAAAGTGTATTGAACTAATTCAAAGCCTAGATTGGAGATCCAGTATATATTTTGAGTTTTTTTTCAAAAACCGGACTACACACCATGTTATGTTAAGAACACACAACACATGTCCCTCCCTCTGCTACGACGCTAGGGTTTTGATAAAATTAGTGATAACATGACATGTTTTCCCCTCAAAAAACATGTTTTAACTATCTATAGTAGTTGAACCATATGGAGGAGAAAATGACCATGTGTGGATTATACAGATACATCTTGAATGAAAGAACAACAAACCATGTTGACCAATATTTCATATACCCATGGTGAAGAGACACAATGTCCAAGTACACGGACCCGGCAAGTCAACATGGCTCAAACCCTAGGCTGGATGAGAATGCCATTTACTCCACTAACACAGCATGTTTCCCTACATGGGATGGATCCCATGTCTGGCTAGAGACACGACAAGGCGGCGAAGAGGGGCCACACACCCTATGAGTTTCTTAACATGCTATGTACTTCTTGATCTCAACTGAGTGATCGTCAATCCTCGGTATATCTTTTGTAGGAACACAGAATTTTGAAAACGAGATGCCTATCTTCAGTGTTATTCAAGTTAGAAAATGTTGGTTCCATCAAAAGATGATTGAATGAAACTTTGTGAATTTTATTATTTGGCACACATAGAGATGAATCCTGATGTTGGAAATGTATTGACAGTGTCACCAGAGCAGTACCCAGTATTCCCTCCATTTGGGTTGGGAAGTGGCATTCCCCGTTGATATTTCTAGGTTTCCACTCTAGAGGGTCTATGAATTGGTGTTCCCCAACCACATTTCTGAGAATACCCACTTGTGGGGTAGGTAACTATTGTTCCAAAACGATCGTTTCAATTTTACCCTTCCGCAGGTCTTCGAGGCGGTGTTTCTTGAAGAATACCAGAGAAAGACCCTCGTCTATGTACTATAGTGAGAAGGAGAATTTTGTCTTACCGAAGGAATCCTGATAAAGAGTATTTCTTTCTCCACAATGATTAATCCTTATGACATGACCCATTATCGTGTGATTGAGTCAATGCTTCCCAAAGAGGATAGTATCGAGGTGTGGTGATTTGGGTCCCTTTGAATTGTGCCTCCTGGGAAGTTATGATGTGATTAGGGACATTATAGATGGTTGATACCTTTAATCTAATTGATACTCAGTTTTCATGGTAAATTCTACGGGACATAGATCCCCTTACTCCTTCATTTGTGTTTCATTAAATGAGAATATCTATTTTAGGGTGGTGATGTACTCTTATGTTCACTTTTACTATACCTTGTCCCTAAACTACTTATTTGTAATGGTGTATCTTATTATTTCCCTTCAGCATTTCAAGTCATTCTATAGGGTAAGTTTGTACTCCCCTCAGCATGGGATTTTCCCAACATTGGTTGTGTCTTTTTCAAATTACATACATATCGACCATGAATATAGTGGTGTGTTGGTATATGTGCTTTGTGAATCATGTATAGGGGTTGGATTAGGGACTCAAAATATGGTCTCTCTCAGTAGACTCTACTACCAGTTTCATTTACATGGGACCTAATGTTAGTTATGGAATGTGTATTACCCCTTTTTTACCTAGAATTATTAACTGTCGTACATTGTACAATCTAGAGGATCATGTATGCATACTTTACATTATATTGGTTTCATATTTTATTATTTTCTCTGTGCACTTTTTCATTGAGATGTAAATGTTTGTGTGTATAGGAGTTTATGAAAAGGCCTCCCCATGTGTTATTCCTTCATCACTAGTCACTAACCCCAAGCCATAGGAGGTGGGCTTGGTGTACTTGCAGCTTGAGCCCAACATAGGTCGGGTCATGAAAAAGAGTTATCAATGGTAGTTCGGCACTTGGGAAATTTTTCAGACATTACCCCTTATAATAATTGTTTGGGATTTGGAAAAATATGTTAATGTGTATCAAAAGCATCTCATGGGCCAGGGAGTGTAGTGTTGGTTCCACAAATGACGTAGCAATTCCCCATGACCCTGATTACCAGTTTGTCAACTCAAAACTCTTAAACATTTTTTGTAGGGAACATTTGTACACGCATAATATTGGTTTTTAGTCTTTTACTATCCTTCATGAGTCATCTACCCACTCATATTTTGATTTATATATATATATGATCATCTGATCATGGTACTCCTTTACCATTTTCAAGTTGCCTCTAGAATAATAGAAAGCTAGTATTCCTGCTATGGATCATAATGAAGACTCAATGAGTGACGAGTCCATAGTTCAGGGCCCATTTTTTTATACCCTTCCTCGGTATGGATTCATAGTTTCACATCCACGCAGAGAGTAAATTTTGGTATCAGTAGGACATGATGAGGACTTGTGATAACTATGTGCACTCCTGAGATTCAGTGACATCGACTGGTACAGATTCATGGAGAGCCCATTCCTTAGGCAGAAAAAGAAAGAATGGTGGTTGTGTTCCATGTGTATAGACGGGTGAAACCCCATAAAAACTATTGTGTGTATTTACCAATTATCCTTTATCATAGGGTAGTTTGGCGCTGGTGGAGCTTAGTTACCCAAATGCGTGATGAGGTGACAATCATGTGGGATGACATTCAGAAGCATTATCATTAGGAGTACTACCCCTCTTGTTTATTATACATCATGATCCAAGTGATTTTATAATTGAATAAGGGTGTGATGTATGTTGAGGATTATGCCACAAGGGTTACTAATCTTACCCTCTACTCCATATATTTAGTTAGAGATAGCTACTTTCATGCCAGGATGTTTGAGCATGTACTCTGTAGAGATATTCGAGATGGAGTAGTGTCCATGTGAAACCACACCTATAATGGGGTGATATATAATGCTCTTGGGATGGATAGATTCTTCTAATAGGGGAACCAGTTAGTTGGAACTAATAGAAGGCACAACAGAGATGATTATTCTCTAGTAGGAGGCATGCGTAAGAGATCTCGGGACACGAGCCCGTTCATTGAACACACTCAAGGGCATGGTCGTGTAGGACTGAGACAACGCAGAGCCCAGGGGAATCCTATGGAGATATGATGTTATACAATTGATGGGTATTGTCACATGTCCAGTGAATCCCCAACCAAGTATTCCAAGAATCCTAGGTAGGCAGCAGACAGACTGCTAGGGTAGTGGCAGCGCCCTAACCTGGGGTCTCTAAGGCAGGGATAGGGAGGTAACATAGGAGGAAGAGCTAATAGAGGTGTGCGAGGAGAGTTATCTGGGGGATGATGATATTTTTTACTCCCACCACCAACACATCTAGGCAGCAACATCAGGATTATGGAGGTAGCGGTCGGGGCCGCGGATGGCTGTAGGCGATGAACGTTCATGATCTAGTGGCACACTGGATAATTTGAGGTACAATTTTTTTTTACAATAGTCATTCCTCAGTATTAGTAGACATATTCACTAGCCACTTGTTTTTCTACCAACATTTTTTTCCATAAAAAATGGTCATCACGACATACCCCACTCATGTCATCATTTAGATGTATTATATTTCCTTGGTTCGAGCATTGATTGAATGTCACCGCAAATCAGTCAGATGCCTTCGTACTAAAAGGACAAGATTACCCTTTTTCTCTGAGAGAGTCATCGTAGCAGGACCGGTGGTAACTATGAGGAAGAGTCCCCATCCTATCACCCATTGGCTAGAGAGTATGTCCCATGAAGTAGTAGACTCTTCAGGCATTAAGATCCCATCAGTTGTGGAGGATTAAATGGACGTTTGTCCTAAAGACGTTCAAGGACTACCTCTAATGTAGGACATTATGTTCTACATTGACATACAGCCATGGACTTCCTTGATTCATTCCACAACATATTGGATGGTTCCCACTAAGAGTAGGGAGCTGGGGATTCAGTTATATGACCTTCACAAGAAAGGATTCATCAGATCTAGTGTTTTCGTCTAGGCGACTCTCATTTTTTAAACGAAAGAAGATGAGAGATTAAGACTCAATGTAGATTACCATTGCATGTACTAGGAAAAAATAAAGAACAAGTAACCCATTTAAAGTGTTTATTTCCTTTTTCATCACCTGTGAGGTTCAAGGTGGTTCTCTATGATCGATCGTAGATCCAACTACCACAAATTTTAAGACTGTTAGGTGGATATCCCGATGTTGTAATTTTTGAGTCACTATGGGAACTACGAGTTTTATAGTGATGCCATTCAGTTTGAAAAATTCCTCCTATATCTTCATGTATTTTTTGAACTATATCTACTAAATATACATGGATCATTTTTTTTGTTTTCATCGATGACATACTCATTTACACTGCTGTATTGGATGAAAATGTAGAGCACTTGAGGTGGGTCCTTGATTGGCTTCAAGGGCATCAAAATTATGACACAATCTCAAAATTCTAGTTTTATATACAACAAATTAAATTTAATGGACACATAAATTCTTGATAAAGGTTTACCAAGGATCCAGAAAAGGTTGATTCATTTCCTTCTTATGAACCACCCAAGAATTCATTATAGCTACATAATATACTTGGCTAGGGATAATACTACATGAGATTTGTGATAGACTTCTCCAAAATTTCATCCCCTTGGACCACCCTAATGGGGAAGGGGTATATGTTTATCTATACTTAGTAGGGTGAGAAGGCCTTTGGGGAGATGAGATAGAGACTTATGAGTGCTCTTGTTTTGTGGCTAATATAAGAGGGAGTTGAGTTTGTCGTTTATTGTGATTCCTCCAGTGATATGCTTGGTTTCCAAATGATGCAACATTAGCAATTCATCATGTGTGGGTCATGGAAGTTGCATCCCCATAAGAATATTTATGTGACATATGATCTGGAGTCGGTGGAAATAATATTTTCATTGATGATGTGGTAGAATTACCTTCTCGGAAAGACCTCTGTGGTTTACTTATACCACTAGAGTCTTATGTATGACTTCACATAGAAACATATACTCCTGATATAGTGAAAATGGTTGGTGTTCATGTAGGAAAAAAACATAAAAATCGTTTATAGTCTTGGTAAGGGCACTGTTGTATCATATTCCCTTAGCAGGAAGCCCCATGCTCACCTTGTGAAAGAAGCTTCATAGTAGTTGGCCTCCCTACAGCTGACCCTAGTGGGGTAGGAGAGTACAACATTACTTCAGTCGATGACATTGAATCCTACTCTCCTCAAATCTGTCATGGAGTCTCATCATGGAAACATTGGCTGTGAGGTTCTTCATGATTAGTTATCGCAAGGAGGTGCACTCGAAGGATATTCTGAAGGAGGGAATCATGATATCCTATTCCAGGGGAAAAAATTGGTTATGTGATAACAGATGAGGTAGTGATGTGGGAGTTCCGCACTACTCCATTAGCTGTGAATCATAGTGAGGGAATATGTAAATGGATCATTAGTGAATTTTTTGGTGGTCTTGTATTAGACGTTGTGTAGTTGAGTTCATCTCTTGATGGCTTACCTTATAGTAGGTGAAGGCTCAGCATCAGGTTCTGGTTGAATTATATCAGCCTCATAGATTTTCAGAATGGTAGTGGGATTGTATATGCAATGATTTCATCACCGGGGATCAACACACAGTGAAGGGATATGACTCTATCTGGGTGTTAGTTGACAAATTGACGGAGTCGACACACATCTTTTCCATTTTGGAGTAGAGTTCGGTGGAGTGTTTAAGGAAACTGTATATGTGATAGATTGTCTGACTTCACGGGGTACCCTTGATGATTGTATCAAATCATGATGAGTGGTTGACATCAAAATTTTAGAAGGGCCTACTAGTGGAATTCATGACCCGACTTAAGATTAGTACAACCATTCACCCCCGAACTAATGGGCAGACCAAGGGAAATATCCATGATCTAGAGAGCATGTTTAGAGCAAGCCTGCTAGATTTCATCTAGAGTTGGGAGGATCACATACCGTTGGTGTAGTTTTAATATGATAACACAACCACTCCACTATTGGCATGAAACCTTTTGCTGACATGTATGGAAGTTAATGAAGGTCACCCTAATGCGGGATAGAGGTTTTATAATCCTATCTCATAGGCACAATGCAGGTACATTTGATGACAGAGAAGGGGTAGGTCATTCATGGGTAGATGAAGATAGCCCATAGTAGACAGAATTCCTACGCAGACCACCATCATAGGCTATTGGAGTTTGAACAGGGAGACAATGTATTCTTGAGAGTCTCCCCTAGATGTGGAATGTAGAGATATGGCTTGGGTATCATGTTATCCCCCAGGTATATTGGGCCATTCGAGATCATGCAGAGGATCATTGATGTTGCCTAACCACACGACTTACCCACACAGTTGGAGGGGTCCCAACATCTTTCATGTGTCACTGTTATGGAGATACATGCATGACACGACACACATTATTGACAGGGGATAGATGGATATTGAGGATGGAGCCGACATTTCATACTACACTATTAATTACAATCAGGGACAGACTAGAATGGGGTATGTGAGGATGATCCATCCCATGTGTGTGAGTTTTGTGGCTGCACGAGATCATGTAGGAGAGTTACTGGGAACAAGAGGGCTATATTTGGGATTTATACAACAAGTTGTTTGACTAGTTTTTCTTTCTGCGGAAAAAACAGTCAAGTGGAAGTGATTTAAAGACTAGTTTTTGTAATAATACATTGGAATATTTCTGAATATTATTCCAGTGCTGAGTGTATAACTGACATGTAATTTTATGGCCCAGGGAGATTGGAATAAAATTTTATATCATGCATAAGAAATTAATTATTGAGAATAGCTTATCCCTTAAACAGGATCCCATATCTGAAATATGATCCCCAATTGGGTCTAGAATGTGGTGTTAACCCTAGGTGCGATATTAAATGATTCAGCGTGGGATGTTCAGACCCCTCTCCCATTCGAGGTATGTTAAATTGATGAAATAAATTGTCAAATTATTCAGTTATTATATTAAACCATAATAACTCATAGACCAGGTACCAGATGATAAATATGAGAGAACCATTGAGTTTAGAATGTAGGTTTTACCCAAGATATGGTATGACCTTTTTCGGCATTTGTTCTTCAGCTGATGTGCCATCTTGGAAAAATAATTAAATAATTGTGTAATTATTTATATAAAATTTTGTTATATCAAAAACCTAATTTATGTGTATAATTTCATATTTTAGGGATTTGGCCTCTTAAAACCCTTTCCAATGATGGATTTGTTTCCTATCCTCTCTCCTCCAGTTGAAAAAACAATGACGAATCCATGGACATAGGCAGATCGAGGCGCAATGGACCATTACCCATCATCAATAAGTGTATTCTTCCTCAACAACGAGAGATGGAATACATATAAGACTCTTTCCTTGTGGTTCACTCTATTAATTAAAATTTTAACATGTTGAATCATCATCCTTCGACTTGTTCCTAGATTTGATCTTTACATGAGCCCGAGTACAGGTTTCCAATTTTCATTTGGTTGTTCTAAAATGATTTTCACAGCTATGATCGTTTGGACAATTATCCAAATACTTGTTTTAGTGCCTTTCCCCCTACATTTCTACGGGTTCATAACCATGAAATTGCCTTGAATATAAGTTTAATGATTGAAGAATGACCCAAGCTCGATCGGGCACACAGAAGTATATATAATCACATCAGATTCACCAAACAATAGTGGAATTGCGAGAAAGGAATAGATCTGTGAATTTCATGGTTTGAAGATGATGAATATTCTGGATTCATGATGGTATGTGGGGGAAAACCCATTGAGATGATGGGAAGATCCAGAAAAAACCTCATCCATGATTGAGACTCAATTGCGATAAAACACAATGAATTTCCATATTCTCCAGCTAGATCCGATGATTTTAGTGGAAGATATGGGTGGCCCCTAAGTGGTTTTACATAATTCGATGCACCAATAGATATTTGGAACAAATATGGAGTTTCTATGAAAACCCATGAAGACATGATGTGTTACGCAAGGAACACATGGTGTGTATCCCTCCCTCAACGGCAGCGCTAGGGTTTAGAAAAAATTATTGATAACATGAAACATTTTCCACTGATATGACATGTCATACCTTTCTACGTGTGTTGTACCATGTTGAGGAGAACATGGAAATGTTTTAAAGAACCTGGAAAAAGGTTTACCACCTGGAAAATAACCCATGTTGAACAACATGCTATTTACCCAAGGTTCATGGACACAGTATCTAAGTACACAAAAACTGACAGCCAAAAAGGCTCAGACCTCAGACAGGAAGGGCATGCCATGTATACCGTTAACAATATCTTTTATATATAGAGGATGGATCTCATATATATCTAGAGACATGGATGGATATAGAAGAGGGGCAACATGCAGTTTTAGTCCCCTAACATGTCATGTACTTCTAGAGCTCATCTATGTGATCCTCAAAACCCTGTATCTATTTTTTTGAACATGGATTTTACCCCATGAGATGCTTGTCCTGAGTGTCTTTTTGCGTAGAACACAATGGTTCCCTCTGATGAAAAAATTGATGTTTGAATAAATGTTCTATATTGGAACATGTAGAGACATCACCTGATGATCGTTGTGTATAGATAGGATCACTATAGCAGTAATATGTATACCATTCCACTAGGATAGGATGTGGAATTCCTTGACGATAGATGCAGGCTTTCCATCCAGTGGGCCTGTGATGTGACATTCCCCAACAATTGTTCTGATCTTACCCTCCAGAGTGTATGAGATGTGGAATTACCTAACCATCATTACATGTTTACCCTCCAACATAGTTGGGAAGTTGTGTTCCTTGATGATTACTAGAGCATGACCCATGTCAATGCAGTACTGTGATGAGGAGTTGTTTGGCACACCTATGGACTTGTGAGAATGTGGGGCGATTTGACCACCAAGACAAATCCTTGTGATTTAACCCAAAACGAATTGGGAGAGTCATTTCTTCCAATGGAAAACATTATTGTGGTGTGGGGATTTAATCCCCTTTGTCTTGTTTTTCATAGGTTGTTATGATTTGATGTGAGGCACCATAGATGGTTGTTATCATAGAGCTGATGTGTACTCCCTTATCTTTGGATAATTTTTGATATGGAGATCCCCATACTATCACTTTTATGTTTCATTGAATGAGAATATCTATAGTTGGGTTGAGTTGTACTTATCTATTCTATTTTACTATACCATGATCCAACACTACTTGTTCTAAATTGTATCTATTATTGTTTTCCATTCACCTTTTTAGGGAATTCCATTCGGTATGATTTTACTCACCCCTCCATGGGATTTTACCAACACAAGTAACTTCTTTTGTAGGCCACAGTCATGTTGATCAGGACGAAGAAGGTTCATTGGGATATGAGATGCATGGGCCATGTACCATGGTGGGGGTCAAGATTCAAGAGATGGTCTCTCTCAAAATACTATATTACTAGTAGCTTTCATGTTTAACCTATTTCTGGACTAGTAATATGCCATGCCCCTTTTTTACCCTGATGTTTTCACTAAATTAAATTTTACATTATAGAGGTTCAGGATTGTTTACATTACATTATATTGGTTACATTTTTTCTTTCTTTTCCATCTTTACATTGGAATGGAGTTCGTTTTGTGTGTGTGTAGGTCTTTATACATATGCTATCACTTGTGTTATGCCCTTTGTGCTAGTCACCAAACCCTGACCTATAGAGGCATGCTTGGGGTCATTGCAGCTCGAGCCCGAATTGGGTTAGGTCGTGACATTTACGATAGGAAATGGAGAGTCTACTTGTGTTATTGGGGTTGGTGATATTTTTGACACTATGAATAAAAGTTGTATGTTTATTTTAATGGATGTGGATCACGTTCAGGGCATGTGCCAATTTTTTCTCCATCTTATGAGTTTAATGCTGATAGATTCCAGAGTTCATTTATAAATGGAATATAAAATTAGCCCAGACACTTGATGGTATATTATTGTGGAATACTTGTTTTCATTCTTTTAAGGTCTGACGTAAAGGTGTGTGGGGAAGTGAAAATGAAGTTGTAAAGAAGGAATCTTTAGATTCATGGAAAGTGGGTTGTTACAATTTATTCATGTACCATTGACTAGGTTAAATATGATTTTAAAGCCAAATCAGTTCAGTTATGGTATTATAGGTCTTATTTTGACTATTAATTATGTAATTCCACTGATAATGAAATATTTAATGTAATTCACCAATGTGATGTGCTTGTAGTTTCAAATGATGAATGTGGTATTGTTCACAAAAATGATGTTGTGAAAATTGAGCAATTAATTTCTCTTTATTCTTCGGATTTTAGTGCCCAATTTTAGAACGGATCTAGATTTTACATGTTCAGATCATATTAGATTAATATAGTTCAAATACATGTAATACAAAGAGAAATTTGTTCATATTAAATTTTCAGCGACAACAATAGTTTTTTTTCTGGGTCACAAAAGGAAATCTTGTTATTTATTACATTGGATGTTGGTTGATCTAACAATATCTTATTATATTTCTAACTATTACTTTAATATGGTATATACCACATTTATATCCTTAAGTGTGATATTGATAGGGTTTGAACCATTTGTTTTAATAAGAAAAATTTAAATAATTTAGACGTTTACACATAATAAATGATTGATTTTTTTTAAAAATAACGCCTTGATTGGTGAATATTGACTGAATTTATTAGATATGGTCTTTGTTTCATTATAACAGGATGTGATGCCATAATTTTTAGTTGAAATATTTTGTAATGAGGGTGTTAACATAGCTTGAGAGATTAACAAGATGTGGTCCACAGTAAATGAGTCCATGTTGTTTTCTTGTAATTGGTCGGTTGCATTTGAGGCAAATCAATGATAAGATATATTTCATAATGAAGCGTACATACTCGATAAGGGAAGGGTTTTATTTTTATTATAATAGGGTGTAATTTTTCACAATTCCAATTTTTAGAGAGGAGATGAAGGAACATTCAGATGATATTTTAACATAATTTCTTTTCTTTACAATTATAGAAATTCATGTTCATACATTAACTTGAATAATTAACACTTGATTAATAATGAAATTTTTATGTGTCCCATAGTATTAAAAATTGTTAGATTCGAGGGAGATCCAAATTGAAAATCTAGTGTTTTGATTTATTTATTATGTTGTAATTTTTACATTGGGGTTTTATTAGAATTTTAAAAAAAATCAGAGAGATTTTAATTTTTGACTAACTGTTTCTCCTAATTAGTGTCAGTAGTTTTGTTATCGGGGAATTCTTATTTAGATATGAAAATATGGGCTGAATAATAAGCTTCTACAAGTAGAAAATAATCCAACATTTCATTTCATTATTATAACATAAAATAGTAGATTATTTTGAATATATTTCATAGAAGTTCATTGTATTATTAATTTTGAAAAATATATTGTGCCCAAGATTGTTTGAAGAGTTTGAGTTACATGGATAGTCACATTCATAATGAATAATTTTAATGATCTCTATGATAAAATTGTTTATGGAGGTCCTTAATCTCTGTAAACAAATATTTAAACGGTTGAAATTTATGAAATTTGTTGAAGAGATTGTTTTACGTGGTCTTAAAATTATTCAAGTAAATACAAGAAGAATCGGTATGTACTGCCTAAAGTTTGGTAAAAATTAATTCATGAGAAACCAATAACAATTGCATGAAGTGTAAGGTGATAATATATTTACTGACCACATCCATAAGTCTACATAATATAATTTCGTAATGGTAGGTGAATCTATTGTGAGTAATTGACAGAATGAAGTAAAGTTGACTAAACACGTTAATAAAAGTGGAATTACTAAATAATGAAATGAAAATCACTTCAGGAAGAATTATGAACCTTCATCATAAATTAATACATGCCCAGATTATGGTAGAAAAAGTGACCATGGTAATGCATTGATGGTCAACTAACCATGGATATGCATGGTATGTCACTTTACCATGGGATCATAAAGGCGGATGATCAACTAAACCATTTACTAGATAGAATATCATGAGGTGGATGAAATTAAAAGTCATAATGATCAATATGAGGATATTGACCTCAAATTGTAACATTACTACATAAATTAATATTAGAAGAAAGAGATATCTAATTCAATTAATATAAATTGATTTTTTAGTGATGGATTATAAAATTACATGATTTATCATGATAATTTTTTAAAAAATGAATGAGAATAATGAGATTGATAATAGAGTCTATATTGATGATGATGATCGATGAAAGGTTCATCAACATCAAAAAATGCATCACTCTGTAAAAAATGATATGTATATTTTCACTAAATACCTAGGAGATACAAATACATATTACATTAATTGAAATTAATGACATATGGATTTGTTTTAATCCATGATTTAGGCATATTTTAATATTGGTATTATGTATGAGTTGATTATCATGAATGAATTAGAGGAAGTACCATGTGATTTTCACCAAACAAGAGGCTCCATTATGGTAAAAGTTTCATTCATTCAAGCATGAATTTACAGTCTAATAAATATGAAATATAATTTTATGATATAATAATGAATAACATATATGTAATATTTGATTCCATGAATTAATTGATCGATATGTGGAAACATTGAATTTTAATATATATTTCTGTTTAAACATAGTGATGTTAAATGAACTAATAATGATCATGTAGATATAAAGAATTAAATGATGAAAAATAAGTATGAAGAGAGGGTGAGGGTTATTCCACATGTAATGTAAGAAAGACCCAGCTCTAACTAATATATATTTAATGTAAAGAGTTGAATATATATTGAATATATTCAATTTATGGAGTGAATATTAGAAGATATTTCCATATATCACCATATAAATATACTAAGGCATAAATGGGTATTATCGAAATATTTTAGTGATATTATAGGATATGAGGATTGACACGTGATATAAATTTTGTGGAATGAATTGAATCGAATACATTTTATTCATTAGGGATTTCTAAATCTAGAATATATTAAAATTAAAAAATGGTAATTATTGGTAGTTTGAATTATCCAATTTATTTATAATTCAAAATAATATATTTCCTTATCAAGTAGATTCTTGAATAAAAATGGAGGAAGTGATTTTTTTACAGAAAAAATGATACAATAGTTTTATTTTGCAATATATACATATTTTTGGTCAATGAAGAAGGTGTGTTGGATTTTCATCACAATTATTATATAATGATTATTATCCATGTGTTATGAAAAAGAAGACTAGGAATTTTAATATTCTAAAGAATCCTTGAGTGTTAAATAAGAAGAGGTGGATGAACACCAATATAGGTTGTATGCAGTAAATTAGTATATAAGGGAGTCATATAAATATTTTTTCATTAGAAGAAAGAGAAAAATAGGAAATAAAATATATGAGATATCCAATTTTGGTTATTTTATTTCACTGAATAAATAAACAAGAAGAATAATAATAATAAAGTATTCTTTTTTCAATGTTTAATGGTATGAATAAAGGCCTTCGATCCATTTCATGAGAAGAAAAAAATGATAAGAAGACGTCTTACACCTAATCAAAAATTTAATCATTCAATTATGTTGTTATGTTGAGGTAGAATTTTGTATACAATATTTTTTAAATTAAGGATAAAAAGGAGTATATCTCTATATATTTCTATGTAGGTAAGAGAATAATTGAAGAACAATATTCTGATAATGTACATTCCATAGAATTCAATTTGGCTGAGGAATCATATGATGATGCAAAATACAAAAAGAAGTAACATATTCCTTATAAGGTTAACATAATGATCAAATTGGAGATATATATTGACCATGCTATCACAGGAACAATGAATTAGGATTGTTTTATCAATTGTTAAATTGTATAGAATTACAATTTTGATCAGGATTATTTCCTTATGATACAACTATAATTGGTATCTCATTATAGTGGATATTTCATACAACTATCATCACTATATAAAATTCTGAATAGTTCGGGTAGCAAGGACTGTAAATATATCATGTGCCTTACATTAACTGATTTGCCTACATTTATAAAATAAATAAGAGACAATGTGAATATCCGGATCATAACTAATTAATGAAGTAGTGTGATAACATATTTAATTTCAACAAAATGTCAGCAAAACTGATTCATCCCTATTTAGCGTTGAGTATATATCAGGTGGCCATACAAGTTTCTATCAATGGATGTTAATCATTTTTACATTATTTATTTTTTATATGTTTATCTTTAATATTATATATTTTTCATTTATAATCATTAATGTGACTTTTTGTTGAATATTCCATTATCTCAAATCAAAATTTACTCCATACCAATACTACGGAGAATAAGAGATATAATGAAAATGGAATATTATAGAAGATTTCATTATAAAGTAATGAATAAGTAAATTCATTCACTTCATTAGATGATAATAGAGACAAAGGATCTAGAATTGAAAAAAGAAAAAATGTGAATTATAATTCAACTAATGAGATGGATAAACCATATACCTCAAATGATTATGATAATAATGATGTATATGGAAATTCATGATCAAAATGATTTCATGAAGACGAACCAAACATAAGTTGAGATGATGATCTATCCATATTTTCATAGAAAAATTAAGTTGGTGGATTAAAATCTTTTATGTACTGTATTCAAAATTAAATAGTCCCAATTGTGTGGTTTTTTTAAATCATGTATGGATAGATCAACCAAAATGAAGTTGAAATAGATAATAAGGAGAAGCAATTAAATGAATAGAATCTATAATAAATAATGATATTCAATAAATTTAGAGGCACATGACCAAGGGATTTAAATCATAAAATAAGTTCCCCAATATTTGAAACAAATTGGAATATGTAATTTTAAGAGAAAAAATAGATGAAGATTACTCTTGATGAGAAGATCTATTCACATGATGAAATCATGAAAAACTTATTAGTTCAAAATATTTTCATGTGGCATTAAAATCAAGGTAAATCAAGAATCGTTACAACATACTATAAAAAAGTAAAAAATTGATGATGAATAAAGTATAATTCTAAGAAGGCTTTGTAAAGAAATAATTATTTTGGTTTAATATCATAAGAATTGACTCAGTATTAAAAGTTTAGAGTCAGAAATGAAACTCACCAATATATAAAAGTCACACATCTTTTTCAAAACCAACGAAGAAGGGATGAGAAGATTTCACTCGACACTCTATAAATTAATAAAAAAACAGGCATATTACTTGTAGTAATAAATAATATGACATCATTTGATGATCTCTCACATGATCATATTGTAAAAAATGTACCACCAAACATTTTTTAATAAATTTATGAAATCTATTTTCTAATAAAATACATGATTTAAAACAAAAGCTGTATAAGTACAAATGATGATAAATGGATTGGATTATATCACCATATCTATGTTGGATAGAAGAAAGGGTATGGATTCATTTTTCCAAAAAAGAGGACAATAATGTGGTACTAAAATCCCATGACCAACATGATATTGAGTTTTGAAAAAAACCATATATAAATAAAATATCCAAGTTTATAGGGATCTTATAGTGTATGTGGAATTTTCAATTAGTTTGTCAGTATAAAACTATAAATGAAAAAGAATAAATAATAGACACATGAAGGGGTTGTGGAGTGAGAAAAGACAAAACATCAAAAGATAAAGAAGAATATATTTATCTCTAAATCATTTAAAGTACATGATTGTATATAAAATTTATTTAGTATAAGAGGTCATGATAGTTATCCATGCTTATCTAATAATATATAAAAAAATTATGCAATGTAAATAACATGTAATTTAGTGATTAAATATTCATTGGACTTTGGAAAGAATAAAAATATTGTTATAGAAAATTATTCTACAATGAAAATAATAAATAAAATATGGGAGTGATCCTTTGACATGAAGAATTAATAACATTGGATCCAGAACAAGTACATGAAGTTCAAAATGAGTGAATGATATAAATATCCTAATGTAATGAATTTTACACATGATAAGTCATTCATACATGATAATAAAATCCAATATTCCAAAATATATCATAGTAATATGTCGAAAAATATGGAGAGAAAAAGAAAGATATATGAATTAATAGAAAAATATTTTTGAGAGGGAGAAGAAGTAGGTTCATATAAATAATATGAATTTCATTATTGTCCATCAACAAAATTGATCCAGTTTTCCGAATTTTTTTTATATAAAAGATGTATTTAAACAAGTCTCAATTCTAAATCACTTCTAGCAATTATTCCATCCAAATTTCCAGTATTTAACTAATTAGGATTTCATAACCCATGTTGTCTATTAAAAAAATCTCTACATAATGAAAATGATGATGTAATATCATCCATGATATTAAAAAAATGGATTTGAAAACTAGGTCTGGAAACATGAAGAGTGAAGAAACATGCTTGAGAAAATCTTCCTAGTCACACACACTATTCCCATAGATATATAATTAAAGCGGCCTTATTATCTAGTATCCATGTATTATATTTGTGATTATAATGTTTGGAATTAAAGGATATGCATGATTTTAGGGGGATAACATAAAATAATGGATGCTCTATTATAATTATAAATTATTATTTTTATAATCTACTACCCATGAATTATTCCTAAATTATTATAATAAACAACCTAATAAAAGGATTATCATTCATAAGGGCAATGTTTTCTCCTTTGACACCAAAGATAGAAAATGATGATGATTACATACATGTTTTATATTACAATTGGTATTCTATTTAACATTCAAGGAAAAAGACCATCCGTAATGATGTTTTAGAATTTTTTATGTCTGGAAAATCACATGTGGAAGATCTAATTTTGGTGTATTTCTCAACTGGATAGTAAAAGTTATATTCTTTGAATAGATCCCCTATAATGAGGACATGTTGGATTTTTCCCCTTAGAACAGGATGGTTGGAGCATGATGAAGATGATTTTGTTATTATTTATCTCATGCAACTATAAATTTTTGTAATGTTCATAATAAAAATTTAATTATATAAAAATGTATTTTTAAATCACTCAGCTTTTGTAACATAATATCAAATAATTACAAAAAGGATGATAATTCGATTCTATATTAGTGAAATCGAATTATTTTCGGGAATTAGATTTATAGTCGTTTCACATATCTTATATATTTCATTGCATGATAATGTTTTTCACGTTTTTGATGAAATGAGTGTATGGTTTTTATGATTATTGTTTATATAACTGATGTTCAACATTAATGCTACTAGACATGAATATAGTATAAAATAGATTATGAAATATAAATAGTTCTCATTTAATGTGGTATCAAGTGTATTTGATCATGTACATCCTTATTATTAGATATAAACCTTTTTTTTTTCTAAATTGATAAGGGATCATGTAGAAATATGATGGAATGGTCGATTTCACAATACTAGAGTAGGGATTGATTCCAACTCCCCAACATCATTGTATTTTCTAATAACAAGGGATAGAGTGAAAGAACACTTCTTTTAATACATGGTATTGAACCTGTGATTTTTGATATAGGATTTGTTTTACCATATAATAGATGTTCTAAAGAGGATAAAGGACATGATGAATATATCTATGGCACTTTTGGATCCCAAAGATCATGATCTTTTGCCAGTATAATGATCCAGATGGTTATCATGCGATTAGTTCTAATCACATGGATCAACCATGTGGGCTACTTATGTGATGTGTAGTGGGGTGAATGGTTTTTCTAAACAGATCCCCATAGGCCACAAAACTGATATGGGTCCTACAATGAGAAAAATGGGGTCATGGGCATTGTCCAAACTAAGCACCCTATACTGAACACATAATTCCACATAATAGATACAGGCACTAGGTTAGATGAATATTTTGGGAAACCATAATGACAAATCATTTTCACCATTTAGAGTCGAAAAAATGACCATTTTTCATTTTTCCCACAAAAACCTAAAATACATCATCCCCCTTTCTTTTCTCTAGTAGCCAACCTTCTAAATAGATCTCTCCTTCTTCTCCATATAATTTGAATCCAATCATCCAATCATGCACTATTTCTGTTATTGTATGTCATGTTGGAAGTATACCAACATGATTTTTAATATTCTACCATCATTTATTCATTTATGGTTACATCTTTGATGTTATATATATGTAATAAAAATGACTTATTTTCATGGAAATTGACCATTTCATCAATTTAACATGTTCTACTAAGAATTAATAGACTTCATCAAATGATGTGAATACTTCCAAAAATGGTAGGTTGTCAAGCTCTTTTCCTTTAATAACATGATACTTCAATCATAGAACATTATTTTGTGAACTGGACCATACATGTGATGCACCCAAAATATTATATTAAGTAAAATATTTCTTATTTACATTCGTAGAGTAGGCATAGTATCCCACACTTCAATATCATAGGATGAACACCTTGATGTAAGCCACCTGTTACGGTACATGGCCTTTAACCTCTGAGCACCATAATATTTGAAATTAAATTCAACCACAAAAGATGGTTTTTTTTCACTGGGCTTTATAAATTTAATTTGATTCAATTAAGCTAATGTAAAATTTAAATCAATGAGATTGTGAACATTTATTCTTTTTAATAGTATAACAATATATATGTATTGATTTTTAAATGTCAAAATTAATGAATTATTTCAAGGGGAGAGGTTATTGCTAGATTTGATAATCCTTTGTATTATGTTGAGGGATATTAGAGGGTATTGATTTAGAAAAACCTGGATAGGATTATAGGGAATAATAATTTGATGATCATAAATGAATTATATAATGAAGAGTATGATAGTTGGGAGCTTCATAAAAATCTTGGGATGGGATCACTTGGTGGATTATATTATGCCACCTATGAGATATACCTGGTCACCTAGTGGATTACATGGGACATGCTCCATGGGAACTAATACTATACCATGTTATTAGCGATATCAAGTATCCAATGTGGGACACCATTGATAGTCTCAGAGGGTTATGACTAATACCATTAAATTATTGATACTTGAGTTCCTTATACATAATTCCCTATAAAGAATCCTATGGTGATGGGTTTTCATACTACACAAGGAATGATATATTGGTTTCATTTTATAGAATGCCTTGTCCATGCTCCAGAAAATAATTAATGACATTATGAAAAAAGACATCCATGATTAATAATATTCACGGAGCTGATACATTTTTTGATTATATGACATCCTAGATACACTTACTTCTATTAACAAATACTGTGAGTACCATCAAACCTCTTATGATAATGTATTGATGCATTAGGGTTACAAATTGGTTCCTGGATATTATTAAATTTTTACATATTTTCATTTACATGCCTATTTGTATATGAGGAATATATATAAATAACATTATTTATGTATACATATTTTTAGGGTGAAAATTATTCAGATCCATCTGGATTACAATAAAGTAGGTATTATTAGTCATATATCATATGGGGAACCATGCTAGATGTGATTTATTTACAGACCAACTTATATTTATTATAACCTATAGACAACTCATTTTACATGCACAAACTCGATAAAACTGGAAACCACATGTATTTTCCTACTCAGTATACCTCAGACACTTTTTGGGTTCCCATTGGT